>CM037587.1:2792865-7892865 GCA_021018995.1 Chloranthus sessilifolius
AAGTGTCATTTGTTGCAAAAGAAAAAGAAAAGAAAGAGAAGGGGAAGAGGAAGAAGAAGAGAATCATCTCCCTTGCTCCATCCCCTTGTGTGGTTGATCTCCATTTCAACCTACATCTTCTTCGATTCACTACAAGAAAATGCCGATTTGAGGTAGCTATGATCACGAGATTGAAAGAAACCCAAACCCTCTTTTCATTTGAAGATCCAAACCACATTAATCTCTCTCTAGAGTCTCCTTCGATTTTGTTTCGATCCGGATAGAAAGAGGGTTTCAAACGATCAGGCAAAGACGAGGCATAGAGAGCAGATCCTTGAATACGATCGTCATGGGTGTTGCGTGCTCGATTTGAGGACGTAAATACTGTATTTTATTCATGTATTAGGCTAAGGTTAGGTTGCTTAGATGGTGTGCGAAAGATAGGGATAAAAAAATTGAAAACATGAGTTTTTGGAAGGGAAAAACATGCAAAATCACGCATAGTCGCCCGTGCGAGTTGGAAAACTCGTGCAGGTGAAGTGCCTTCAAAAAATAGGCTAAAATAGTGCTGAAAATAGTCGCTCACGCGATGTTGAAAGTCGCTTGCATGACTGTTACTGAAGGGCTTACATTGTTTCGGTATTTTGGTCGTAACTTTCTGCTCTGAACTTGGATTGACGTGATTCGTACGGCATTGAAAAGAGGACAATGATCTCTATAACTTGTATGAAATAACAATTTTATAAATCAAATGGTTTAAAGGTAAAAATTTATAGGGAAGTTGGGTCAAGTTCTAAGTTAGCACGAACTTGCCCATTTCCGCCTCGGTCTTGAGGAAACACTTAAATACGTTAAAGTTATTAGTAATTGAAATCAATCCTTAATACCTCATTGTATATGTGATATAGATTATGAATGGGAGGCCGTCGATAAGGAGCTTGCGTTGCTTGTGTACGACTCTGAACTCAAGGTAGGGAAAATTCACTATTTAATTGCATTAATTCAGTACTCAATATTAATTTTGACTTTGAACCATTGACTCTTGATATATTCGAATTAAATTTGTTTAGAATTTGTTTACCTTGAAATATTTGAAATGTCATGATCTTAGAATCTTGAGACTGAATGTGAGCCTAAGATAGGGATTTGAACATTAATTTGAAATTTGAACCGTTGAAATTAAATATGAATTAAGAACCATAAGAATAAATATGAATTAGTGTTTAAGTTCTTTGAATTTGGAACTTTGAATTAGAATTATTTGAAGTGTAACGAATTTTATGAACTTAGAATATGGATTTAACTCTAATATGAATTGACACATATTTGAATCTGACTTGACTGATGTAAAGAGACCTTTGAATCTTTGAGATGAACTTGAATCCTTCAAATTATAGAAACTTTTTTGTATGAATATTTGATATTGAAAGTTATGAACTGTGAGCATTGAAGTTTCTGAATTATTAGTGGCATTGAAATTTAGAATATGAATCATTGAATTTTGAACTTCGGATTGAGATGAAGTTAGATTTGAATTATGACTTTGAGTATGAACTTGAACTCAGTATTTGAAAGCTAATATGAACTTCGAAAATGGAACATGAACAGCAACTTTGGACATGAATATGAATTTGAACTTTGGACTATGAATATGAAATTGAACTGTGAACTTTGAATCCGTACATATTGACTGGACACTGACCGTTCGACTGTACACTGACTAGACCGGTATGGCGGGTTATCCGTACACATTGCATCTTACTTGTATATTGTATCGGATCGGTGGGTTATCCGTATACACACATCTTTGGACGATGCGGATTATTCGTACACACTGCATACTACATACTGGACTGGTACGACGGGTTATTTATACACAATGCATACTGTATACTGCATACTTCATACTGGATCGGTACGGTGGGTTATTCGTACACACCACATACTGTACATACTGACCGAATACGGACTGGACACTAACTGGACCACTGCAACTGGAAATTTGGAATATTGTAAGTTAAGAATTGGAAATCAGAACACTATAAGATGTGAAATAGAAATTTGAATATTGTAAGATGTGAACTGAAAATTTGAACACTGTAAGATGTGAACTGAAAATCTGAATACTGTAATATATAAATAGGAAATCTGAATACTGTAAGATGTGAATTGGAATTCGAAATATTATAAAATGTGAATTAAATATTTGAATACTGTAAGATGTGAACTAGAAATCTAAATAATATAAGTCTCTAAATTTGAATAAAAATTTTGAATCTGAATTAAAATGTGAACTCAGGAACTGAGAACGATTCATTGAAATTTATATGAGACTCCGAATAAACGAGTTTTATTTCGATTTAAGGATATATGAAAATTTTGTTTTGATAGTAAACTGTCTTTTAAAAATCTATCATGAATATCTGCATTGATATGATGAGATGTGAAATTGATATTGATATTTCCTTTACTGATCTTAAACTGTTAGCTCACCCTGACTATACGTCACAGGTGTAGCTCTTGATCAGGACCCTGGACGTGAGGAGAATCCGGATTTACGTACCGGAGGAAGCAGCATAATAGTGATGTTGATTCAGATTTGATATTGTGATAGTTTGGTTTAGAACTTGGTATGTTCATAAGGTTTTGGGTACAATGGTGGAATTAGTTTTGCATATATACATTTTGTGTACCACTGTTTAGATGATAGTCAACCATTATCAGTGATTTATTTATATCTCCATTATTTATATATTTTATATAGAAATGAAAAAATTTAGCTTTGTTATATATATCTTTGTTTTGATTTTCGCATTTAGTATGGATATGCCAAGTATTCTGTATTCGGACCGTGATCTGCAAGCCGACGGTCCGAGTCTTTTCATTTGGTTTAAAAGTAAAGAAAAAAATAATATCTCTCAAAAAATCGTGTAGGGAAAATTTGGGCTGTCATATAAACTCTCTTAAAACATCTTTAACTGATTCTCTATATAAGCAAAAAAAAAAGTAAGAAAAATCGCTATTTTGACGATTGAAGAGCAAAAAACTCACTCCAGCAGATTCGCTATGAGACCCACTAAAGATGGCGACTCCCACTTCACTTGCTATTAATAGCACGGCCTCGGCCTACATAATGAGCTGTACGGGTTGATCAATTATGAGACATGTGATTTAAAAAATAATCATAATAACTTTTTTTATTTTTTCTGTCGGTTTGATAGGTCAAAGATGTGATAATGCCCCAAAAATTTGGTGCATTAATTTTACCCAACTTTGATCATATATTTAATAATAGAAAATTCATAAAAACAATTTCTTTTGTAAATAAGATCTGATCGACTTTATCTAAGTTACCGTGGCATCTGATCCTCATGCTGGATGATGATCAATTGATAGTGAATGTAGAGGTTTCTCTTGCCCGCCCGCAGAGTCCTGAGCCTCTTCTTAAAAGTACATAAACAAGTTGTTATGACCGCTCACTGATTGATCGATTACCGTGTGGTGATCACGATTTGACAGCAATTTGACCATACGATTTGACCGCATTTTGACTGCATTATTACTGTGCAATTGACTGTCTGACTTTGCGGATAATCGCACAGTTATCTTTGACCGGCCAATTAGAAATTGACCGATTAAACATTTTTCAACTGCTCCGTTAAGATATACGTGTCATTTTTATATTATTTGTGCTCATTTTAAAAATTATTTGTTCAAAAAATGAGGCAATAAATAAAAAAGTAAGAATAATGGTAGTTAACATTGGTTAAAATAGTCGATAAGAGATCTCCCAAATTCTCAAAGTTAGAAAAATGGATCTAGAAAATTATTCTATAAATGATATAAGAAGACTTAGCAAATTTATGCCTCAAAATTAAAGCTGTCAATAGAGCCGGGCTGCTCGGCCCTAAAATCATAATGCTAGGATTTTAAAATAAGGTAATTAAGCAACGCTAGGGCTTCGAAACTAAAACCCCATTATCCATCGAGCCTGATAAGGGCTTAATAAGTTAAAGCTCGTAACCCCGCCCGATTCGTACATCACTTGTAGTTTAAATAAGTTCTAACCCAAATATTTTTCTTCAACTTTAATAATAATAAAAAACAAAAAAAATTAAAAAAAATACCAATAACCAAAAAAGCCCGAAGAACGACTCAAGTCCGCCCCAAATCCGCCTACATTAGGACTAGGGCTGAGCATATTAAAGCCCAACTAAGTTAGGGAAAGACTAGCTTTTGGGGAGGCCTGGCCCTAACCCGGGCCATTGACAACCCTACTCAAAATGGTATCCATACCTAAGGCTCTCAATGGATTGGGCCAACCCGAATTTTGGCCGACACTCGACCCGAAAAAAGTGATATTTTTTATTAAGTAAATCCGACCTGACATCCGGACCGGGCTTGAGTTGAGTGTTGCAATATTCGGCCCGAATATATATATATATATAATTATAATTTTTTAGCTATACAATTTGGATGACTTGTTAATAAATTTTCAAACAATCGATGTCCGTTATAATCATTGTACAACAAATTAAAATAAAATATTTAAATAAATCATGTACCTGAGCCTTATAATAATAATACAATTATTTAATTAAAATTTTAACATTCTTCAAACTTTTATTTAAAAAAAAAAAATTCAACCCAATTTTATTAAAAAAACAGTCCCAAAAAATAGCTCAACCAACTTTTATTAAAAAAAAAAATAGTCGAAAAAAAGTCTGAAAAAACAACCAAGTCTGGCCGGGCTGACTATTTCGTAGACCAGGTTAAGGCTGGGCTGAAAAAAGTAGGAACCCGGCCCAAATAGATTTGGGCTGGATTGAACCCCAACCAGGCCCTAATCCGGCACATTGACAGCCCTATCCATACCATAAGATCAGATGGCTGAATTTGATTAATCTTATGATCTTTACCAAATAAAGTAATAATTAATGTTAGCGTGACTCCATCAATATGACGTGACGCAACCCTCAACAGTAATCCATAACGTGCTTACTTGTTACAACTTACACGTTTAAACTTACAATCCCCCCCTTCAATTAAAAACCTTCCCCAAAACTCCAAACCCATCAAAGAAGAAGGAGAAATGGGGAATCTGAGGAACAAATGGACGGCCACAACGGCTAGTATTTGGATCCAATGTTGCAGCGGCTCCGCCTACACCTTCGCCATCTACTCTCCCCTTCTCAAATCCACCCAAAACTACGACCAATCGACCCTCGACACGGTTGCCTTCTTCAAAGACGTCGGTGGCAATTTTGGTCTTCTTGCTGGTCTCCTCTACTCTGCTACAGCTTCTTCTTCTTCTAATGGAGGAAGAGGAGGGCCATGGGTTTTGCTTTTGGCTGGTGCCCTTCAGTGCTTTGTTGGTTATTTCTTCATGTGGCTTTCGGTCACCGGGGCACTCCCTCGCCCACCCCTTTTGCTCATGTGCCTCTACGTGTTCCTCGCCTCCCACTCCCAAACGTTCTTCAGCACCGCCGATGTCGTCTCCGCCGTTGAAAATTTCCCGGATAGCCGAGGTACTGCCGTTGGCATCATGAAGGTGGTTTGGCCCTTTCCTCTGTTTTTGGGTTTGCTTTAGTTTATATTATATATATGCTTTTTAATGGAATTTGCTTCAATATTTATGTGTGCATTGTGAGTGTGAGGCTTAATTAGTGAAATTAGCGTTTGCTGCTTAGTGATTCTTAAACCCATTTTGGGATGTGTCCTCTATTGAAAAATGAGGCCCGGAATGATGCGTTCGAATGCATGGATTCATCCGTACGTTCGAACCAGCTGAGCTCCACATGGCTCCTATCTAGGGGATCGAATGCCATGGAAATCATGGTTTGAAATCTCCGATTTCTGAGTTTTTTCGGACAGCCCTGAGACCGAGACGTCTCGTGTCTGGGCGAGACGACGGGAAATGAAAATAACCCTTTGAATGATCTTACACTATTAAAATAAGTGTTTGATCTTACACTGTTAAGGAATACTTACTGATATGCCATGAGACTTCATGATTGGACCAATCTAAACAGTCCGAGAGACTCTTCATGATTGGAACACATCTAAACAGTCCGAGGGACTCTTCATGATTGGAACACATCTTAGTTAAAGAATCACACCGATAAATCAATTGTATACCGTCCGAATAAGGATTTTCAATTCTAGCCGTTAAAAAAAAAGAATAGTGATATTAATGTGCATAGATTTGGACACAGTGTTGTTTGGCTCTTACTTAGGGGTTGAATTCGACTCTAACTTGGAGGGCTTGCGACGGCCTAGTTACGTTCAGACTTTATATAAAGCTAGTTTCTCGTAGATTAGAAGTAGGACTTAAATCTTCTATATAAGGCTAGTTTATCTTAGATTAGAAGTAGGATTTAGATATTCTATATAAGGCTAGTCTCTCTTGGATTAGAAGTAGGATTTGTGTCTTCTAGATATTCTATAAAGGGAAAGCTCTTCGTTGAATTATAGAGTTGAGATATCATTGTAAAACATTGGAAAGCCTATCTAAGGTTTTGTGGAGAGCTTTGGAGAGGCTTGAGTGTTTTTGTGTTCTTGTGTGATCATCAATATTGTGAATCATCATTGTCCGTGGATGTAGGCATATTGCCGAACCACATAAATATTGTCTTTTGTGTGTTTGTAATTATTATTTGTTTTCTGTTTTGCGTTCTTATCTGATCTGTCCTCGTGAGATTGTTGGTTAGTTTGTGAGCTTCCGCACAACAAATTAGTATCAGAGCAATTAGGTTTTTATTCTATGATCAGAGATGACATCGAAGTCTGCAAAAGTTTCGAACGCGAGGTTCGGGGTTGAAAAATTCTATGGGAAGATTAATTTCAACTTGTGGCAAATACAAGTCTGGGATATTTTAGTTCAACAAGGGTTGCACAAGGCATTAAAAGGGCTTACGAGTAAGCTGACGAATATGTCCGATGGTGATTAGGAAGAATTCTAACTTCAAGCCTGTAGTACGATTCGGCTATATCTAGCGAAGGAGAATACGTATAATGTGATGCAGGAGAACTCGGTGGCCTCGTTGTGAGCCAAATTGGAGTCTTTACATGACGAAATTTCTTACGAGTCGTCTATATATCAAGAAACAACTGTACAAGTTTACACATGAAAGCAGTTACTTCTCTCAACGAACATCTTAATAAATTCAATAGAATAGTATCTGAATTATTAAATGTTGGAAAAAAGTTTAAAGATGAAGACAAAGCACTATTGCTTTTATCTTCCCTCCCCGGTTCCTATGAGCACTTGGTTACTATGCTGCTTTATGGAAAGGATTCTATTGAACTAGAGTCGGTTACAGCAACACTGCTTTGTAACGACATGAGGAAGAAAGGTTCAGATAGTGATATACAAGCATATGACTTGTTGGTTAGGGGGAGAGCAGATGACTGTAAATCCAGAAGGGGTAGATCAAAGTTTAGATCTAAATAAAAAAATAGAAAGACAGTAGAATGCTACAAGTGTCATGAAAAGGGTCACATAAGAAAACATTGTTCACAGTTACAAACAAAGATGGACGATGCTCAAGATAAGAAGCAGAAAGAGGTCGTTGATGAAGCTGGAATACTCGAACAAACTTCGGATGATGATGGAAATCTGTTGTCAGTGGTTTCTGATAAATACTCACAGAATGCATGGATACTTGATTCAAGGTGTTCCTACCACATGTGTCTAAATAGGGATTGGCTCACTCTTATAAAGAGGTGGATGGTCGAACGATTTTAATGGGTAACAATATGGCTTGTAAAACAGTTGGAAATGGGAGTATCAGAATAAAGATGCACGATGAGGTTGTGAGAACATTGATCGATATACGCTATGTTCCGGAACTGAAGAAGAACCTCATATCGCTTGGTACAGTAGACTCCAATGGGCTCAAGTTTGCAGCTCAAAATGAAGTTTTGAAGGTGACAAAGGGATCTCTGATTGTGATGAAAGCGGAAAAGGTTGGTAACCTTTACTTTCTATCATGGAGTACAGTGACAGGTAGAGCAGCAGTATCTACGTCAAATGATAGTAGTTTGTCCTCTACATAGTTATGATACATGCACTCGAGGCACATGTCAGAAAGAGGGATGACAGATTTGAGCAAGCAAGGCTTGTTGAAAGGTGAAAAGGCATACAAAGCTGACTTTTGTGAGCATTGTGTCTTCAGGAAACATCGCAGGGTTAAGTTCAACTCAATGGTTCACACTACAAAAGGCACACTGGATTATATACATTCAGATGTATGGGGCCTTCAAAGGTCCCTTCTAAAGGTGGTGTCAGGTACTTCGACTTCATCATTGATGATTACTCTCGATATGTATTGATCTACATGATGAAGAGTAAGGATGAGGTGTTGGAAATCTTTAAGAGGTGAAAAATACTATTTGAGAACCAGACTAGAAGGAAGGTCAAGCAGTTGAGAACTGATAATGTTGGTGAGTACACCAGTGGATAGTTTCAGGAGTTCTGTGAAGAGAACGATATTGCTAAGCACTTCACAGTGAAGAATACGGTGCAACATAATGGGGTGGAGAACGTATGAACAGAATTCTGTTTGAAAATGTAAGATGTATGTTATCTAATGCGGGATTGGGTAGAGAGTTCTAGGCCGAGGCAGTCAGTACAGTGTGTTATCTAGTAAACAAATCTCTATCTACAACAATAGAGTGCAAGACTCCGATTGAGATGTGATCAGGGAAGCCTGCAGATTACAGTGCATTGAGGGTCTTTGATTGCACAACTTACTATCACATCAGAGACAGTAAAATTGACCCAAGGGCTAAGAAAGCGATTTTTTTAGGGTATGCAAATTGTGTGAAAGGATAGAGGTTATGATGTCCTGAGCAAAATAAGTTTATGATTAGCAGAGATGTAACTTTTGATGAATTTGTTGTACGAAGTTTTAGCAAACAGGTCATGAAAATTGGAGAAGAGGTGGCAGAAGATCAGTTTGAGGTGGAGTTAGAAACTCCTACAATTGTTACATAAGAGGAAAGTATAAAAACAATTGAGAGAGAGTCAGAATAATCCTTATCAAGTGGAAGATCCAAAAGCGATGTTAGAGCACCATTTTGCTACTGTTACGAGGATATGGTCGCGTACACGTTGACGTTGGATGACAATGAGCCGTCTTCATTCAAGGATGCAATCAGTAGTAGATGTGCACGGGAATGGAAGATCGTAATGGGTGAAAAGATGAATTCTCTTTACAATAATCAAACTTGAGAACTGACAGAGTTACCTAAGGGAAAGGTAGCAATTGAGTGCAAGTGGGTTTATAAGAAGAAAGAGGGCTCTTCGAAAAGTAGTGGCGCAATGTACAAAGCACGGTTGGTAGCAAAAGGTTATGCGCAAAAGGAAGACATTGATTACAATGAGGTGTTCTCACCGGTTGTGAAACACACTTCAATCTGAGTTTTGTTGTCAATTGTAACACTGTTGAACTTAGAGTTGGAGTAAGTCGATGTGAAAACAACGTTTCTATACGGTGATCTGGAGGAAGAGATCTATATGAACCAACCTGAAGGGTTCAAGTCTCCTGGAAAAGTGAGGTTAGTGTGCAAACTCAAGAAGTCCTTATACGAGTTGAAGCAGTCTCCGAGACAGTGGTACAAGAAGTTTGGCACGTTCATAGTGGGCCAAAATTATATTCAAAGTGAATACGACAACCGTGCTTACTTCAAGAGGCTAGTGGATGACTCATTTATTTACTTTCTCTTGTATGCTGATGACATGCTCATAGCTACAAAGAGCATGGTGGAGATCAACAAGTTGAAATCTCAGCTTGGTATGGAGTTTGAGATGAAGGATTTTAACGCAACAAGAAAGATTCTTGGGATGGAAATTCAGAGAGACAAAAAAAAAGGGCGGTTGTGTCTGACACAGAAGAGTTATTTGGAGAAGGTACTCTCACGGTTTGGGATGGAGAACTCAAAGACTGAGGACTCCATTAGCAACTCGGTTTCGTCTTCCAGCTAGCATGTCTCCTACTACAGATGAGGAGCGTTAGTCCATGACTTGTGTTCCCTACGTGAGTGTAGTTGGTAGCTTGATGTATGCTATGGTATATACTCTATCGAATATTTTACAGGCCGTTAGCGTGGCCAGCAAGTATATGGCTAATACGGGCAAGGAGCATTGACAAGCCGTGAAATGAATTATGAGGTATATATGTGGTACCAAGGATGTCAGCTTGATTTTTCGCAGTGGTACAAGTCATCAGTTATGCGGATATATAGATTCAGATTATGTGGGTGATTTGGATAAGCGTCGGTCTACAATAGGATATGTGTTTACGCTATCAGGAAGTCCGATTAGCTAGTGGTCGATGTTACAAGATACAGTGGCTTTGTCTACTACAGAGGCAGAGTATATGACAGTAGTAGAGGCAGTAAAAGAAGCATTGTCGCTTCAGGGCTTAGTTGGTGACTTAGGGATCACACAGAAAAGTGTCGATGTGCTATGCGATAGCTATAGTGCTATTTACTTAGCAAAGAATCACGTATATCATGCTCGTATCAAGCACATTGAAATGCGTTATCACTTCGTACGAGAAGTAATCGAAGATGACGAAATATCTTTGAAGAAAGGTGAGTACGAAGGACAGTCATGCGGATATGATGACAAAGGTGGTACCAGTGGTCAAGTCTAAACATTGTTTAGATTTGATCAACGTTCAGGAAGTTTGAGTGCCCCTTGGGGTGTTGGTAGCAGTGATGATATGAGTATAGCGATGATCGGAAGAAGGAATATATGGTGAAACTTAGAGCCAGGTGGAGAATTGTTGTTTGACTCTAACTTAGAGGTTGAATTGTTGGTTGACTCTAACTTGGAGGACCTGCGATAGCTCGGTTACGCTCAGACTTTATATAAAGCTAGTTTAGCTTAGATTAGAAGTAGGATTTAGATCTTCTATATAAGGCTAGTTTCTCTTAGATTAGAAGTAGGATTTAGATTTTCTATATTAGGCTTAGTCTCTCTTGGATTAGAAGTAGGATTTGTGTCTTCTATATAAAGGGAAAGCTCTTGGTCGAATTATAGAGCTGAGATATCATTATAATGCTTTGGAAAACCTATCTAAGGTTTTATGGAGAGCTTTGGTGAGGCTTCAGTGTTCGTGTATTCTTGTGTGATCATTAATATAGTGAATCATTGCTGCTCGTGGATGTAGAGGCATGTTGTCGAACCACGTAAATATTGTCTCTTGTGTGTTTGTGGCTGATTTTCTTCTGTTTGCGTTCTTATTTGATCGTTCATCGTGAGATCGTTGGTTAGTTTGTGAGCTTCTACGCAACACAGCATGATAGACATTCACGAGATCATCAGATGAATATGATAACGGTAAGATAAAATAGTGTTGTGTGTACAAAGAGAATGCGTAATACACCTTTGATAGTGTACAAGACTAGCACCTTCTGTAAATTACAATATAAATATATTATTTTTGGTGTTTTATTTGGAACAAATCACTCCAAAATAACGTCTCGCTAAGGCCCGAGACACGAGATAGATGTCTCAGGCGAGATTTCAAACCATGACGGGAATTGCCCATAACGCGGTCAAGAGGGTTATCATGTTGCTAGACTGGTGGTCACTTATTACGGCTTGTCCGATCGGTCTTGGGCTTGTCCCATGTGTCATGCATACTTTCCTTTATCCAGATGGTTGGTTGTATAAGCAGCCAATTGTAATCAATGAATTGCCATTAAGATGCGTTAATGCCCTATTAATCACCTTATGCATAAGGGACACATGTATTAAGCGCCACAAAATTTAATGTCAGCCATTAGTGAAATTTAATATCAGCCATTAAAACTAAAAACAAACAGTTGATATTAGGGTCTGTTTGGCCATTTTTTGGAAAACAAAGGAATGAATTTGTAGGTCTAATGGATTCCAGCTCTTTGGGAATTCAGAGGAATTCATTATTTTCCGGTGTTTGGATTGAGTAAGTACAGATAGAAAATAAAAAATGAGCACCATCGATAGGGTACATCTCGTACACCCAATAAATCCAACTTTTTATTATGAGGGAGATTCTATGAGAGAAAAATTAGGGGAAAGAGATTAGGAGAGAGAATCTAGGAGAGACAAAAATTAAGAGAGAAGTTAAAAGAGAAACGTAGAGAGATTAGGATAGAGAATCTAGGAGAGAGAAATTTGGAGATAGAAAGAGACATCTAAAAAAGAGAGATTCGAATAGAGAGCTTAGGAAAGAGAAAGGAGAGCATCATGTTAAAAGTACACTATACTACTAAATAAAAAATTAGAGAGAGAATGGAGAAGAGAGAGATTAGGAGACCCGTAAGAGAGCTAGGAGAGAGGAAAGAGAAAGAGAGATTTTATTTTATTATTATTATTATTTATTTTTAATTTTTTTAATTTAAAATTTAAAATTTAATTTTTTTTTATTTTTAGTTTTTAATTTTTAATTTTTAATTATATATATATATATATATATATATTTTATTTTATTTATTTTATTTTATGTACTTATTTTTTATTCTTATTTTATTTTTTAAATTAATTTAATTTTTTGATTTTTTTATTATTTTATTATTTTTATTTTAAAATTTTAAAATTATTTATTTTATTAATTTATTTAATAAACTTTTTATTTTTTATTTTTCTTATTTTCAATTTTTTTAATATTTTTATTGTATATTTTTATTTTACATATTTTTTATTATGTTATTATTTATTTATTAATTTATTTTTTATTTTAATTTTATCTTTATTATTATTATTATTTTATTATTTTATTATTATTATTATATTTTTTTCGCCAATTTTCGATGCTTGGATTCATAGTGACAAATTTCACCGAATTTCGGGTCAAACGAAAATTTCTAATTTCGGTAATTTTTTTTAAATATTAATTTTTTTTTTTTTAAAGATTAAATATGTATTTTTAATCCCCGAAACTTTCTCAAAATTTTTCCGAAAGGTATTGAAATAATTCGAAATGTACCGAAAGGACCCCCACCGAAAAATTCCCGAAAACGAAATTTGTCACTATGCTTGGATTGAGTAATTACACTTAGCAAATAGAAAATGAGCATCATCGATAGGGTACATCTCGTACACCTAATAAATCCAACTTTTTATAATGAGGGAGATTCTATGAAAGAAAAATTAGGAGAACAAAAGAGAGATTAGGAGAGAGTAACAACACGAATTTTTTACTCTTTTTAACGGAGTTAAATGATGTATCACATCGTGCACGATGCTAACGCTCTACACTGGAACTCACCCTCTTTTAGAAAATTTTAAAATTTTCCTATATCAATATTAGACTCATTGCGAAGTGCTCGTCGATATGATTCAAACGATATATAATTTATCAATTTCTGACGAGAATAAAAAAAGTTACACCCATTTAAAGTAATGAAACAAGTTAAATGGTATAACTGTAATTTCGAGAGAGAAACACTAATTGCTTTAGTGTTTACACAAAGCGCTGGAATGAAACCTTTTCTCAAGTCCGGTTTGATTTCTTCTTGCTTGGAAAAACTCGTATTTTATTAAATCCCCTACGAAAAGTCTTAATTAGAGTCAGTTAACCTAAAACTTTCTACCATTATAAATAAAACTTTAAAAGCTCTATACTCTCTATAATCAGAAATTATTCTCTTCCAAGACTTAGACGAATCGACTCCTTGGGCATCGACCTTTTCAACTCTAACCGTCGTAGAGCTACCGTGCTTCACGAGGTGGGGTACCCATCAATCCATCTTGTTCTTCTCAGATCCCGTCGCGTAAGATGTGTTCGATCGCACATCAACGGATTTAAAAATTTTATTTAAACCTTAATATGTTATAAATTAATGGATTTGCATGTTTAATATTATGCTTTCCCTTGAAAGTTATATATTTTTTAGATCTAAACATTGTATACTTGCCTTTTTATTTATTAATTTCGTAATTTGATTTGTTAGGAAAATCTGTCCCTTTTGACCATCCCTTATATTTCTTTTTCTCTAATTAGGATCTTATGTTAATTATTTTCTCGTATATTTCTTTCTCCCTAATTAGAATCTTATTATTAGTTCATTTTATCTTAATTAGAATCTTATGTTAATTATTTTTTTGTATATTTCTTTTTTCCTAATTAGAATCTTATATTAATTATTCCTTCTGATATTTCTGTCTTTTTATATACATGAATATTGTTATAAAAGAAGAACATGGCTAACCCTAAATATAATTTTATTATATTTATTTTCTTATTATTTTTTGGTCTTATTTCGAATCTAGGAGATTGATGTGATAATAAACCCATAAGACCTTGTATGAAAGACACTGATTGATTTAGGATATGATGCCACATTTAATTGTGATTAGTAGATAGAAATCTACGTTGAAATATATTGGGATTGCACCATCATGAAATTTCGAGTTCAAACTTGGGGCCACAAACCCTAACTTGCGGCCATGAACCTGAGTTCACGACCATCGATGTATTGGTCTCAGTATTTTGGTCATAACTTTTTACTTTGACATCGGATTGATGCGATTTTTGCGGCATTAGAAAGAAGACATCGAGCTTTACAACTCTGTGTGAAATAGCCATTTCACGAATCTGACGTTTTAGAGGTCAAAATAGAGTAGCAAGTCGGATTCAGTTTTGAATGACCCAAGGCTACACGAATTTAGTGTTATTTTCTAATTTTCATGACCAAAATTCCTGTGTATCTTACTTAAGGTATTTCGATCGATGGTCATGATAAATTACAACTTAATAATTATAAATACCCTTTAATTTAATTATCAAATTATAGTAATATATATATATATATATTAATTTTATCGCTTCAACGCGACCACTTCGATAACATGAAATGTTAGAAATTCGATGCGTCATGAAAATTGAACTCTGACATTCACGTTATTGAAATCGCATTAATGACTATCCTATCCTATAAGTGTATTGGTGTTATGTAAATATATATGTATAAACAGAATGAATTCTAAATGTAAATCTATGATGTGTGTATGATAGTGCTATGCTTTCATCTTTATCATATATATGAGTTATGGACACGTTAGGTCATATGTATGCGAGTGTATGAGATCGTGCCTACGCTTGGGCGGGGTGATTCGCCGAGATGGTATCAAAACGATGAAAATATCGTATTCACATGCCTTACAACTCATGGTGGTATGAGACTCATGACGAGTCGGGTGAGTGCGAATTCAGTGTAACATCGTATACGGTGGTATATGCGGTAACCCTATCACCCCGAGTTTTAATATGATAGGATAAGCTATGAATTAGGATATGAGGTTTCACCCTTAGGCCTTACATGTGGTGAGATTTCTCTTACGGTTACATGAACCTTTTCCTTGGAAAGCGTGATTTAGGAAAGTTATCCCACTATGGCTCGTCCTAGGATTAAGTTGTAAGAGTATGTTATAAATACGATAATAAGATACCGTTGTGTAGGTCAACAAAAGATTAAGAACTTAAGTTTATACGTGTTGTTCCTTACATAGCTACCGTAAGGGCAACAACGTCTTACAGTCAAGACGGGTCTCTGGGAAACAGTATAAGTATGGCCACGTGTGAGTAAGAGTATGAGTAGGTTGTGAGTACGTATGACCATCTATGTCTCCCCATTGGGCTGGATGGAGGAGTATGAGTATGATACGAGGGTATTCTGATATGGTGGTATGATACTATGGTGATCCTCACATGGTAGCTCGAGCCGCGACTTTGACATAAGTCGTTTAGGATTTATGAGTATGTTAGTTAAGCTCATGCGATGTACAGACGTATGTGCGAGAATAATAAGATATGTTTTGAGATAGAATGAGGTACGTTAGGATATGAGTGTATAGATCGTAGTCCTGCATTTATGTTATAATATGAGCTCTTCGTTATGCACATGGTTTTATCTTTGTCTTTCTGATTCCATGATATACTATGTGTATCACTCACGTAATGCACCTAAGTAGAATGGGGTGGATTGTTGGCGTATCCACTGAGTTTACGTGACTGAGTAAACTCATTCCGCGAAAATCAAAACAGCTACAAGTGATTACGTTGGTGGAGTAAACGCTGGCTATCCAGATCTTGCTGATGCCGATTTCATTGATCCCGCAGACGTCGAGTATTAGGAGCCTTAGGAGGGCAACGACGCAGAATATCAGGAGGACCACGGTGCTGATTTTGATCCGGACACCGATTATTGACAGTTGTAGACTCGATACTGAGTTCTTTTGATATTATTATTATCGACTCTACGCTTTCTTTTATCTGATTTGTCTCCGACTGCTATTTCTCTTTTATTAATAGTTTACTTGGATTTTATCGCATTTATTCAATATTTATGACTGCTTTATATTCTACTTTTATGTGTTGACTTTCACGGATTTCGTGGAACAAGATTTGTGCGTGAACTCTGATTAGGTGTATGTCTGCTTAGCGTACCTGGGATGCGTGCGGGTCATAACTCGGAATTCTAGGCTCTCGGGATGGGGTAAAATTTCGGGTCGTGATAAAGAGATTTGGGGAGGGGGACAAAAATTAAGATCGAGAGAAGTTAAAAGAGAAACGTAGAGAGATTAGGAGAGAGAATCTAGGAAAGAGAGATTCGGAGAGAGAAAAGGACAACTTAAAAAGAGAGAATCGAATAGAGAGCACAATGTTTATAGTACACAATACATACCAAATAAAAAATTAGAGAGAGAATGGAGAAGAGAGAGATTAGGAGAACGGTAAGAGAGGTAGGAGAGAGAGAGAGAGAGAGAGAGAGAGAGAGAGAGAGAGAGAGAGAGAGATTTTCTTTGTTTTTAATTTTTAAAATTATAAATTATAAAATTTTTATTTTTTATTTTATTTTTTATATATATTTATTTTATTTACTTATTTTTTATTTTTTTATTTTTATTTTATATTATATATTTAATTTATTTTTTATTTTTTTATTTCTTATTTTTCTTATTTTCAATTTTTTATTTTTTTATTTTTTATTTTTATATTTTTTATTGTATATTTATATATTTGTATTTTACTTATTTTACCTATTTATTATTATTTATTTATTTATTTTATTTATTATTTATTATTATTTTATTTTTTTATTTTTATTTTATTTTTTTATTTTTTGTCATTTTATCTATTTATTTATTATTTATTATTTTATTATTATTATTTTCTTTTTCGCCAATTGAATTTACCATAAAAAGCGAGAGAGAGAGAGAGAGAGAGAGAGAGAGAGAGAGAGAAATCGAGGATCCAGAGATGGCAAAAGATTTCCGATGAAATCCTCCTATTTTAGAGGGATTTGTCAGTTTCGAATGAAAAATAAAATTTTGAATTTTTCCTATTATTTCCAGTGGCACAACTTTGTTGCCAAACATAGGAAATTTACATATTTCCTTTCCCTTCCCCCTATCCAAACAGAGCCTTATAGATATATGGTCCATATCAGATATCTTAAATCTCCCTAAACTATTATTTTTGGGCCCTATCACTCACAGATCACTAACATCTTAAAGGCATAATCATAATGGCTCCTGTCCAACATTTAAGCACCACAATGGTGCTTAAATGATCTTACACCATTAAAATTTGACCTTTTATTTCACACCATTGAAAGTGTGATTTCTCATTATGCCATGTGGTGCACTTTGTGATCAATCTAAATTGTCCAAGTGATAATCTATCATTGGAAGGCCTATATGTGGATGTAAATAATCCAATTAATGAATTTTTATATAAGCCATTAAAACTAAAAACAATGGTTGATATTATTCTCCACAAATCAAATGGTTTAAACGTCCCCAAACTATTAATTTTGACCATGTTGCACTTCAGTTTATGATCTATCACTTTGACGTTACGGATCACTAACATCTTAAACCATTAATGGTTGAAGATCATGTAAGGCTGGTGTTATTACCACACCATTAAATGTTACAACCACCTCACTTAAACAAAGGAAAAATCTATTGACTGCTCTAAGTCGAGTGATGGATATTTTTTCGTCCCAATCTTTCACAGAATAGATGTTGAGATCATGAGCCTACTATTAGACGGCCAGATATTGATTTCACATGACACAAATCCCCAAAAGTGAATGTCAACCATGTGTTGATGGTACACTGATAACGTTCACTTTTTGGGATGTGTGTTATGTGGAATCAACATCTGATCATCTGATAGTAGGTGTATGAGCTCAAGATCTCTTTTGTGCAAGATTGGGACGAAAAATGATCTCCATCATCTGGTTTAAAACCGTCAACGCATTTTTTTTTGTTTATGTGACATGGCTTTAACATAAAGTGGTGTGGTAGAAACACCATCACACCATTTGGTGTTTAAATGACGGTCAGGAGACTTCTCAAATTTATGCATGCCACACCATAAGCACAGATGGGTAAAAATGACTCATTTCAACAGTAATCCATCACTTGCTATGTGACGATTGCTACTTATTATATGCCTCTTCAATTTAAAACCCTTCCCCAAAGCTCCAAACCCATCAAAGAAGAAGAAGCAGCAAAAATGGGAAACCTGAGGAACAAATGGACAGCCACAACAGCTAGTATTTGGATCCAATGTTGCAGCGGCTCCGCCTACACCTTCGCCATCTACTCTCCCCTTCTCAAATCCACCCAAAACTACGACCAATCGACCCTCGACACCGTCGCCTTCTTCAAAGACGTCGGTGGCAATTTTGGTCTCCTTGCTGGTCTCCTCTACTCTGCTACAGCTTCTTCTTCTAATGGAGGAAGAGGAGGGCCATGGGTTTTGCTTTTGGCTGGTGCCCTTCAGTGCTTTGTTGGTTATTTCTTCATGTGGCTTTCGGTCACTGGGGCACTCCCTCGCCCACCTGTTTTACTCATGTGCCTCTACATGTTCCTCGCCATCCACTCACAAACCTTCTTCAGCACCGCCGATGTCGTCTCCGCCGTCGAAAACTTCCCGGATAGCCGTGGTACTGCAGTTGGCATCATGAAGGTGGTTTGGCCTTTTCTTATGTTTTTGGGTTTTCTTTATATTATGTTATATTATATTATACAAGCTTTCCAATGGAATTTGCTGCAATTATGTATGTGTTGTGATCAGGAGGATTAATTAGTTGGGTGGTGAATTGGGTGAAATTAGGGATAACTGTGTAGTGCTTCTTAAACCCTTTTTTGGATGTGTCCTATATTGAAAAATGGGGGCTGGGTTGATGTGTTCGAATGCACTGTTCATCTGTGCGTTCGAACCAGCTGGGCTCCATGTGGCACCCATCTAGGGGGATCGAGTGACACAGCAAGTTGCCTAATGTCAATCGGGTAGATAAAAAAAAGGATATTTATCCACTCCCATCTAGGGGATCGAGTGACACGGCAAGTTGCCTAATGTCAATCGGGTACATAAAAAAAAGGATATTTATCCACTCCCATCTAGGGGATCGAGTGACACGGCAAGTTGCCTAATGTCAATCGGGTACATAAAAAGAAGGATATTTATCCACTGTTCAAGTGTTAACGGTCAAGAGGGTGATCATGTTGCTAGACCGGTGATCACTTATTGCGGCTCGTCTGATCGGTCTAAGGCTTGTCCCATATATCCACACATACTTTCCTTTCTCCAGACTGTTGGTTGTATAAGCAACCAACTGTAATCGAGGGATTTCCTATTAAGTGGCCTGAACCCCTCTTAATCACCTTATGTGTAAGGGACACTTGTATTAATGAATACATAATTAAGTTTATTATGATAAAAGCATTACTGTCGGATGAGTCCTTTCACATACCAACGTCTCCCACTTGGCCACAATATACCGAATCATATTGATAACATTAACCATTGGATTTACCCATCAGGAATATACAAAACAATTTATAACATGACTTAAATATGTAGACTACGAGGTTTTGCTGACATTGTTATTTTTACCCGTCATTTTAATCACGCCATATTATATCTTTACACGCCAAACCGAATTTTTGCGCCGTAAACATGTCCAATACCCTTTGTACATGTCTATTTGGAGGTTTCCAACATATGATAAACCATTTTTATAATGTGGATTTACTCCCACTATTTTAGACATTTCACTATATGTCTGGTACCCATTTCATCATATGATGAACCATGATCAACCCTTAGGGGTTTGATCTCTATACATCATGTCTAACTTGTAATATTTCAATCTATGAACGCAGGTCAACTCATAGGAGTTTGATAGGTCAACCCATAGAGGTTAAATCTATATTAGTCATGGTTAACCCGTAGGAGTTCAATACTTTAGTATGTGTGAACTATGGTCAACCTTTAGGGATCGATCTGTAAGAAATATGGTCAAATTGTAAGGGTTCGACCAAACATCAAATACTCTCCCACCGGAAATGTGGTCAACCACTCAACCCCTATGGGTTTGATCCATACTGGATATCATTACCCAAAGGGGACTACGAAGTAATTAATTTGATGTCCATTTTAGAAGATGATGGATAATGCCTCAACATCACTTATGAAATAAGGCATCAACCAATGATTTTGAGACTCATCCGAGAGATATTCATATTGGATAATATCACAATAATTCTCAATGAATTTCCTTTCTATTGATATGAATTTATGGAAGAGGACCCATACATCTAAATGCTTTTATTCTATATTAGGGAATTTATAGATGGCCGCAAGCTATTGAACTTACCCTTTGCGAGAATCCGAAGGGGAAGCTATTGTTGAAAACGAATGCTTTATTTCTTTTCTTGTAAATGTTTCATGACTTTATTTTGCTTCTGTAGTTGTCAATCATACAGGTATTAATTATAATTACATATTGATGTAAGTATCAAGACATCAGGAGCCATACCCAGAATTTTAAAGTCTACCAAATTAATAAAAATCTCTCCAAGCGAGAGGAAATTTGCTGCAGTACTTTTATTTATGGATGCTACTAATCATAGGTATTCATTACAGTTTTGTGTTGATGTAATTAACGAGGTATCAAGAGCGATACCCGGAAATGTAAAGTCTACTAACTTAATAAAACTCTCTCCAACCGAAAGGAAATTTGCCGCATTACTTTTGTTTTTGGATAACTATATTTGGCTTCGTCTACATTAATTGATTTCCTAAAGCAGCTATGTTGGTTTTCATGTTGTTTCATATTTTATATTTGGGGCTTGTTTTGTCTTAGAAGTGCTATATTTACCTGTTTCTGTTTAGGGATATCTTGGTCTTAGTGCGGCAATACTAATTCAAGTATATAGGACAACATCGAATGGAAAACCAAGCTCTCTTCTGATGATGCTTGCATTTTTGCCAAGTTTCGTGGCGCTCTTGCTCATGTATTTTGTTAAAGCCGATCCTAAACGCGGACAAAACGACAAGAGATATTTAGATATCTTCTCGGTTGTTTCTCTAATCGTTGCGGGATATCTCATGGTCATTATAATCTGGGAGAATCTCCAAACTTTGGGATCATCAATTCGCGTACTTACATTTGTACTACTTCTCCTGCTGCTTCTCTCCCCACTAAGCATTGCAATTAGAGCGCAATTGATGGATTCCGTGACGGAATTGCAAACTCCGTGTCTCGAGGGGATCCGACTGAAAAATGATACAGACTCGCTTGAAGTCATGGATCTGAGAAGTTACGAGACACTATCAGATCATATTGCACATGAGAAGATGCTCGGTGGAGAAGACGTGTACACCGAACACGATCTTATTGCACACGAGAAGATGCCTGGTGGTGCGGGCCACGAGTCTTCGTTTAATCAGGACAAGAGGACAATACTATGGGGAGGGAATATGAATCTTTTGCAGGCTGTGTGCACTGTTGACTTCTGGTTGCTGTTTGTGGCCATGGCATGTGGTATGGGCTCAGGTCTAGCCACGGTAAATAACATCAGTCAAATCGGCGGGTCTCTCGGTTACACAAGTGTCGAAATTAGCTGTTTGGTTTCTCTGTGGAGCATATGGAATTTTCTCGGCCGCTTTGGCGCTGGTTACGTGTCTGACTACTTCCTTCACTTGCGTGGCTATGCAAGGCCATTGTTCATGGCTATAACATTAGCAACCATGAGCATCGGCCACGTTGTGATCTCCTCGGGCTTGCCGGGTGCTTTATTCGTTGGTTCTATATTGGTAGGCATATGTTATGGTTCTCAGTGGTCTTTAATGCCCACCATAACCTCCGAGATATTTGGAATAAGGAACATGGGCACCTTATTTAACACAATCTCCATAGCCAGTCCCGTTGGATCTTATATTCTTTCAGTGAGGGTGATCGGATTCATATATGACATGGAAGCATCATCATCCGATGGGAAGACGTGTTACGGTACTCACTGCTTCATGTTATCTTTTCTGATAATGGCTTCGGCTACCCTTTTCGGCTTTCTTATTGCCTTGGCATTGTTCTACCGGACTAGACAATTTTATAAGCAGGTTATATTTGTACGACTACAACGTTCTGCTTCAAAGTAAGAAGGTAATTGCTATTTATTCTTTTTGGGTCAAAAGCGAGATTAGTGATCAAGTAGGGTGCATATTTGAAGTAATGTTAATATTATTTTATTTTTAGGTTTTTACAGTTTTTGTATTATATAATTTGCAGAATTGTGTAGTTATTTCGGCTGTACAGTTTGTGTGTTGATAAATGGAAGCTTTTCTTGCCTCTCTTAGAAGAGTAGAAAAATTGTAACATCCTTCTATCTTATGACCATGGTATCAAAACTCGGCCGATACCGATACGTATCAGTTATAAGTATCGGTTTCGTCAAGAACCGATACAGATACCACCTGATATAGGTATCGGGGTGGTATCAGTATCTGTATCATTATCAGAGTGGTATCAACTATTTGGATCAGTATCAAACTGATACTGGTCAGAATCGGCTGATACTGTCTCGGTATCAGCCGATGCTGATTGATACAACCATTTTTTATACTTCTGTTTTTCCAAAAAAAATATATATTGACCGATAGGGTATCGGCGATAACGTATCGGTCCAGATGGACCGATACCTGATAACGATACCAAGTTTGATGCCTTGCTAACGAAAATAGGTATACTCTTAGAAATGTATGCTTGATGAATTTCTTCTTTGATTTTTTGGTCGGCAGCGATTGAGTTTATCTGGATCGACAGCCATTTCCATTATGTAACATACTTTCTATGCTCCAATTCTGTATTTCTCTGTTTACTACTTCAACTGGGCTTTAAATCTCCAACAAAAAATTCTGATGGCTGGAAATATGTGCAATTCTCTTGCATGAAACAGTATAATCAAAACTAATTATAGACATTTTATTTGACAATTTTATCCCTAGATTTCTTGGAATCTCAACAGATTTTTGCATTAATTTTCTGCTTTCTGGATGCTCCCCCCTTGCTGCAAAAATTATTCAATACTCATTTCTCTTAGATTATGTAATTTGTTTGCTGAAACTAGTTTTCTAAACTGAAACTAATCACCTCCGACTCCTCCGATTTCACATTAAAGATCTCCCTTTTTGCAATATTTCATCCTTTGCCCAGAGACCACCTCGTAGCATTGGATTCTGACCTTCACTTTTCTCAACTGACTTTCCACTGCTTTACAAATATTATATGTTGAAGTTTAGTACCACATCGGGTTTCCATAGCCTTGTCTTTTCTCTTATAGGATCCCGCTCCATCCACTCATAGCCAATTGGTTTTGAGATGGATGCCCAAATATATCATGGTGCCAGAGCAGGCCTTTCTCCATTCCCCGCCACCCAGTTCAACTGTCCACATAATTTGGCTCAGTCCGGTCAACACGTGCAGGGGCATGTTGAAGTTTAGTCCCACATCGGGTATTCATATCCTTGTCTCTTCTCTTATAAGATCCTTGGCCCCTCCACTCATTGCCAATTGATTTTGAGATGGATACCCAAATTTATCATAATCGAATCATTTACATATTGAAGATAGGTGACATGCAACCCTCAATACTCATCTCAAATCCCCTGAACAGGCCCATCTCTGCAACTGCCTTTAGCATTCTAGCTAGGGCATCACCCACAGGTCTAAACGGAGCGGAGACAATGAATTTCCTCGCCTCCTCACCCTTCAGAAAATTCGAAGAATCCTTTATGGGGGCGCCATTAATCGACCCCGAGAATCATAACAGGTGTCTTGAAGAAAGCGTGGGAAATGCTTCCCTAATCACCAAATTCTCCAAAATTTTGAAATATTTGTGAATAATTTGGGTATTTGGGGTTCTGCGAACTAATCTTGGATTATTCACCAATCTTTCAAAATTCTCGTGTTTTTAAAAAATTCGCGAAGTTTGTGAATAATTCACGAATAAATCATGATTTTCAATTTTTTATACTTTTTAATCTTCTCTTATTTATTAATTTTTTTTTATAAGAATCTTCTCTTATTTATATATTTACATTTTTTTCCGAATATTTCCCGAACTTGCCAACATTTCCCAATTTTTCCGAATTTTAACCTTGCCGAAGAATCCCGACTTGGTGACTATGAATGCCACAAGGCAAGAGGTGAGGCCGAATATAGAACTGGCCGTGGATACGCAATTCTTTATCCACTCTCTCCACCGATTGCCAATACCCATCCTACCAAGGATAGTGTGAAAATTTCCAATCGCCCCAATCATATTCTCTCTTCCATATCTAGCTTGCACACAATACCAGGTATACATGATTTGCCTCCCATCTACGAAGGCGCTTTGATTGGGGAAATGAGTTTCCCCATGAGTTGTCTCAGTCTATTTACGAGCACCCTGTTGTTATGGATGATGGTAAGAAAGGTATTGTTAATTTCTTTTCTTACCGATGAATAATTCTCGAAAGATCTCCATAATCTCATGTTTTTTCAGCAACTCCCATATGTGTTTATAAAATTGCTTCGTAAACCCATTTGGGCATGGGGTTTGGTTCCCACTAGATTCAAAAATCACATTCTGACCTCCTCGACATGGAATCCCTTTTCTATTTTATCTTTTTCCTTCGATGATATTTGTTGGAACTCCATAGAATCCAGTGACGGGGGTCTATGCCTGTTGTCCCGGCATGGGCGTATTATCAGACGGTCAAATTTTTATTTCATGTGGCAAGCATCTGAGAGAAGTGACCTTAACATCACATGAAACTCATCACGCTCCAACCTGATTTTAAGGCTACTTTTTTGGGATGTGTGTCCCGTGAAATATAAAAATGACCGTGCGGATGGTACGCCCATGATCTCCATATCTATCATGTGAAAGATTGGGACGAAAAATGATCTTCCATCATCTTATTCAAAGCAGTCAATAGGCTTTAGCGTAGGTGAGCTCAACAATTCGGTGGGTGAATTTAAAGGGTACCCACACACCAAGCACCCCGCAATCCTCCTTGACCTTTCTCAATTCTGCCCATAATTCATCCCTCCACCTCCTAGCCGGTGTGCATCCATTGTTGGATGGAGTCAAATCACATGGAGCGGAGAAATGCTGCTTTGATATCATGATAAACTAGGGTATCCTTCTCATAACCAATTGGCTATGAGTGGAGGGGCCCATAATGTTATAGAGGGATAGGCAAGGCTATAACTTGTCCAATGTGGGACTAAGCTCCAACAGGCCTAACTAATTGGCTATGAGTGGAGGGGCCTATAATCTTATAAAGGGATGGACAATGTTATAATTTGTCCAATGTGGGACTAAACTTTAACAGAACAAACTTGAGTTCGATTCCCCCTTTGAGGCCACCCTAAGGATTCTATCTTGTGCTGACTTGACACTTGCTAGCTTGGGGCGCGTGTACCCCAGGATTAGCCAGGTGCTTGAAGAAGCCCATATTATCAAATATAGAGCAGTTTTGTTACTTAAAATAGCTCCCCGCTAGAGTAAATAGGGCAAGGAGTTGTATTACCAAACATAAAAGCAATTTTCTGTTAAAGCCAAAGAGTAAAAGAGCTGCTCTTTGCCTTGAAAGAGCTAATCCAAATACAACTTAACTCTTATTGGGCTAAATATATATAATGTAGAATCTATAAATCGTGGCTTAGCAAGGTGAAGCTAACGTTGCTAAGTATCATTTCTCTCTAAATTGCTTATTAGGCTAACGTTTGGGTTAGCTATTTTGGGCTAAGAGTAGCTCTTTCACTTTTGGCTCCAGCGGAGAACTATATTTACATTTAGTAATATAGTTCCTTGCTTCATTTGCTATGGCAAGGAACTGTTTTAAATGATAAAATTGCTCTATGAAATTTTTTTCTGAAATTTCATAGCCTTCATCTCTAAATTGCACTTGCTTATGGATTGTTTAGGTCTTATTATCCTCTCTGCAATTTTTTACTTTTATTTTTGGATCAATAAAAGTTGTATTTGGGATTCCTCTTTCGTGGTAAAAAGCAGCCAATTTAAAAGAGTAGGTTTAAATTGCTCCTGTAAAGATACCCAAATTCAGCTCTTTCATTCTCCGAAAGAGCTAAAAGCACTTACAATCAAATACAGTCTGATACTAAAATACTCTGGACCAGAGTAGAGAGCTGCTCTTTGCCTCCAAAAGATCAATCCCAAACACAGCCAAAGTAATTTTTATTAAGAAAACAAAAAATTACAACAAGCTAACCATAGTGAAAATGGCTATAGCTGACCAAAGAGTAGGGCTGTGCATTTTTTGGACGAAACCGAACCGAACCACTGGGTTTGGTGCGGTTTGGACGGGTACTGGTTTGAGTTTGGTTTAGAATAAAGGAAAACCGAAAAGTTTGGTTTGGTTTCGAGTCCAAGCCTCCCCAAGCTGAAACCAAACCGAACTGAATGTAGTTTGTAAGTATATATATATAGGCGGGGATTTTTATTAATTTTAAAGGGCATTTAAGTAAAATGCATATTTTTATATAAAATCTTACCCTTGTCTTTAGTAGGGGTGTATTCCGTTCGGTTTGGTTCAATCGGTTTCCCTATAAGTTCTACTTGCACATAAATTTTCTAAACTTCTTAATCGATTTTTCTATAAGTTCTCCTTTACCGCTTTAGGATTTAGGAATAGGCTAAAGACAAAGGTAGGATTTTATATAAAAATATGCATTTTACTTAAATGCCCTTTAAAATTAATCAAAAGTTCCGCCTATATATATATATAATTACTTACAAACTATATTCAGTTCGGTTTGGTTTGGTTTTGGCTTGGGGAGGCTTAAAACCGAAACCAAACCAAACTTTTCGGTTTTCCTTTTTTCCAAACCAAACCTAAACCGGTACCCGTCCAAGCCAGACCAAACCCGGCAGTTCGGTTCGGTTTGGTCGGTTCGGTCCAAACAATGCATAGCCCTAGTCTTTAGCCTATTCCTAAATCCTAAAACGGTAAAGTTGAACTTATAGAACAATTAGTTGAGAAGTTGAGAAAATTTTGATGTGCAAGTAGAACTTATAGAAAAATCGAAATCGACTGAACCGAATTGAATCGGGTTAGTTTGATTTAAGAGTTGAACGGTTTGGTTTGGTTTGAAAATCTAAAAACTGATTAAGACCGATTTGGTTTGTGGTTTTAGTCTAAAATCGACCAAACCAAACCGAATGCACTCTTACCAAAGAGGAAACAAAAAAAAAAGGAAAAAGAAACAAAACGAAATATTGCTACCTTGGCACTTCTTTTGGAATTTTTGCTGACACTTGGTGGCACTTGGATACTCCTTAAACAACACAAAATTTCTAGAAAATACGATATAATACCGTCAAAATGTTCATCGTTGTAAAATGTACTCCGTTTAAAATAAAAAAATTGTGTAACTATTAACTAAAACTTTTAGGGTCATTAAAAACGATTTTTATATATACTTTTGTTGAGGTTCATGACATAAATATGTATCTTTTATTACACATCTCAATTGGCTCCCAAAGATTTTTCTCTAATTTTTTTTTTATATATATTCTATTTATTTTTCTTAAAGTCATGCCACCGTATTGGCTCGGGTCGTGGGGAATCGACAAATCCAAGAGAATGGTGGATCTATTTGAGTAAAATTGAATTTTATTGCAGCCCTGAAATTGCAATCTTCAAAACCAGCATTTACGAGTTAACACAATTTTAAAAGGGACAATGGTAGATGACCGCTTCTTTGCATATTATTATTTCATTATTGTCCACTTGTTATGCCAAGTGGCACATGTTTTTTCATTATTGTCCACAGGTTCATATAATGAAATAAAGTGGGTCAAAAAGTAACTCATTGGTAAATTTTAACTTCCGAGGATTCAAAGATAGGATCCATAATCATAATGTTTTACAACTAACTCACACTATATATTATAAAACAAAAAATTAAAAAGTACAACTAATTCACATTATGTAATTATATATTTTGATTATCACCAAAAAAAAAAAAAAAAAGTAATTATATATTTTTAAGTTTGATATATATATATATATAAGTGAGAAGGGTATCTTGTTTAGATTCTTTTCTATCACTAAAGACAAAAGAGCTACTACTGGTTTTTGGTTTCTTTAAATTCACCCACCAAATAGTTGAGTTTATCCACGCTGAAATACATAGGCTGCGTTGAATCAGACGATGGGTATCGTTTATCTTCTCAATCTTTCGCATAATGGCTCTTGAGATCATGCGAGTACTATCGGCCGATCAGTGATTTATTTTACAAAACACACATCTTTGAAAAAGTGACATGAACATCATATGTACGCTCAAAATTGATCTTAAGGTTATTTTTTGGGTGTGCCACATAAATTTCCACCGAAATTTTGGTGCCTTATGAATTTTTTTTTAAACTCAAATTATCGGCCAATAATTTGAACTTATCGGCCGATCATTTGCTAATCATCAAATTATCGGCCAATATAATGAGATCGGCCGATAATTTTGAGTTTTTTTTTTCGGCCGATAATTTTGGATTTAAAAAAAAAGAAACTTTGGGCATCAAAATTTTGACCTGGACCACAAGATTTCGGCAGAAATTTCGTTCGGGATTTTCGGTCGATATCCCAAAATTTTGGATAAAAAATCATGGCTTTCAAATTCTCAGTCAATAATTTGAAGTTATTGGCTAATAATTTGCTAATCATCAAATTATCAGTCGAAATCTTGTGATTCAGGTCGAAATTTCGGTGCCCAAATTGTCTTTTTAAAAAAATCCAAAATTATTGGCCCGCTAATTTGAAGTTATCAACCGAAATTTTGATCTATGATCCCAACTAAAATAAAGTGTTTATCGTTTTGGGATCGAGGTGTCAAACTCGGTATTGGGTATCAATCCAGGGAGGACCGATACGAATTGGCCGATACATATTGGCCCTTGTGAAAAAAAAAATCAAGGTCTTGACGCAAACCGATACATATCGGCTGATACGGGCTTGTATCAGCCAATACTGATACCGAGTTGGAGGACGAAGAAGTATCAGAACCGATACGTATCGATTTATTGAAAAACCGATATGTATCACCGTTATGTATCAGTATCGCCCAAGATGTCATACCTTACAACAAGGATCAAAATTTCGGACGAAACGAATCGGTTTCGAACCCCACCGAAATGTCGAGATTTCGACCGAAAATCCAAGACGATATTTCAACCGAAATCTTGTGGTCCAGGCAGAATTTTCAATGCCAATTTTTTTTAAAAAAAACCCACAATTATCGGCCGATAATATATATGATGATTTAATATCGACCGATAATTTGATGATTAGCAAATCATCAGTAAATAACTTTAAATTATCGATCGGTATCGGCTGATACAGGTCCGTATCGGTCAATAAATATTAGTTTGTGCTGAGACCTTGCGCTTTTATTTTTCTTTTAAAAAGGGTCAATACGTATTGGCCGATTCGTATCGGTCCTCTGTAGATCGATACCTAATGCCGATATCGAATTTGCTACCTTCATCACAAATGACAAAGACTTCATTTTAGTTGGGGTAAATGATCAAAATTTCGGCCGAAACACATCAGTTTCGAACCGCACCGAAATAAAATCTCGAAATTTTCGGTCAAAAATTGTGGCCTTCAAATTCATGACCGATAATTTGAAGTTATCAGTCGATAATTTGCTAATCAACAAATTATTGGCCAATATTTTAAAGGCTGATAATTTTTCGTTTTAAAACAAAAAAAAGAAAAGTACGAAAATCAAACTTGACGGCCCACCACATTTTGCCGAAATTTCATCCGATATGTTAAATTTGAAATCAAATTTGGTGAACATACCAGATTCTGTTTGTTAGCCAAATTATTGGCTAATATTTTGAAAGCCGATAATTTTTTGTTTTAAACAAAACAAAAAAAAGTATGAGCACCAAAACTTCGGCCTGGCCCACCACATTTCGGTCGAAATTTTATTCGAGATGTTCAGCCGAAATCGCGAAATTTCAGTGAGCATACCAGATTCGATTTGTTGACCAAATTATTGGCTAATATTTTAAAGGCCGATAATTTTTTTGTTTTAAAACAAAAAAAAGTATGACCACTGAAACTTCGCCCTGCCCCACCACATTTTGGCTGAAATTTCATCCAGGATGTTCAGCCGAAATCCCAAAATTTTTGTGAACATATCGGATTTGGTTTCAGTCCTAATCAAATCAAAATTTCGGTGCCCAATAATTTATTTTTTAAATGCAAAAATATTTTAAAAATTTATATTATAACGATTCATTCTTCAAATAAATTGCTCTCACGCGCAGGATCCACTAGTATATATATATATATATATATATATATATATATATATATATATATATATATATATATAACTTATAAAAAATCCATAAATACAAGACAATGAGTAGAAGACCAACAGTTGGAGACTAAACCATTTAGATCAAACCTATCCCAATGGACCAGCATGGGCATTTGACAGCTCTATAGTTTCTTACATTAGGCATGAGGGACCACAGGGGTCTTAAAAAGTACACTAATGCCTTATATATGTTGGATAAGACTACCTCTATTTACACCAACCAAAAATCTAAAAGCACCCACTTAGATCCCTAGTAGCACCCATTTATATGTTGGCAACGCAAGGCCCCGTGTGTGGGGGAATAGTTCTCAAGCTCCCTTTCCCTATATAAGGGTAAAACAGTCATTTAGCCAGAATAGCAGGAGAACCTCAAACCCCTTGGTTTGACATACCGCAACGCCTCATGCATCGCTAGCCCACCTTGGCTATGTCGCGACCGTGACGCTCCGCGTCCTACCCCCATGCGACCATGTCGCGTCCTCGCAGAGCGACCACGTCGCAAGGCCAACATGGCCCCATGTCGCGTGCCCTCTTGACACCACATGTCGTGCCACACGCACCATACTGCAAGCTCGAGTATTGGCCCCGTCATATCCTCCACCACTCCATAAATGTCAACGTCCTCGTTGACGCATGATCGCAGTGAACTGACCCCGCCAACTCTTCCCAGCTTGTTCGCATCTCATTTCTAGTTCTTAGGTCTGCACCTTCCCACTAGCTTCCCACTGTCACCTCGGTCGGGTCAACTTGATTCTGCTGTTACAAGGCTCTATCTATTAACTAGCTCAGGGATGTCGCGTGTCCTCTTGACACCACATCGCATGCCAAGGCTCTGATACCAAGTTCACCCTATCGCCTAAGACAAGTCTTCCCTTTAATTCGACATTATCTTCTAATAAAACAAGTTTGGGAGACCTCAAAAACTGGAATTTGGAATGACTAGGAGCCCTGAAAAACAGAAATCTGGAACGACTACTAGCGATCTGGAATCTTGTGGAGGGTAAAATCTACCGGTGAGTGTGTTCTTCTTTTCATTGCTATGGTTTTTCTGTTTTGCTGGGATTTCCATGCTTTGTGTTCATCAAAAAACCACCCCCTTCAATTCCCTTGTTCTTGGTTTTTTTGTTGTGTTGTTTTTTGTTTGTTTATTTATTTATTTATTTTTCCCTTCAATAATGTAGAAACCTTGCCTTTTGATGTGTTGTTTTTTTGTTTATTTATTTATTTTTCCCCATCACAAAACCCTTTTTTTTTTTTTTTAATGACAAACCCTCTCCGATTTCGAAATAGATTCATTTTTAAAATAGCAAATTATTATCTTTCATTTTGTATGTTCATCAAAAAACCATTCTTTTATCTGTTTTTTAAATAAGAAAAACCCTTATTTTCTCTTTTGGTTTTTTTTTTTTTTCCTAATCAGAAAACCTTAAATTCCCTTCTTTTCGTTATTTATTTATTTTCTGTCATCACAAAACCCTTGGGGTTTTTTTTCCCATCACATAATTCTCCATTTTGATGTTTGTTTCTGTCAAAACTCTAAACCATTATTTTTATTTTTGCTTTTCGTATTTTTCATTGCAAAGACAACGAAACGTTGTTTCTTTTTTTTTTTTTTTTTTAACAAACCCTCTCTGAGAGCATATGATTTACCCAATTGACTTCTAATTGTGAACCCGAATTCGAATTAGATTCATTTTAAAAATAGCAAATTTCAAATTGTGAGCCCGATTGGGATCAAGCAAATCAGCACACTTAGTAACGATCGTTTTTTATTTAGGCCATATTCAATACATATTGAACAATTTGAGTTGATCATAAAAATGATTTAGGTCTTTTGTTTTATATCAAAGAGCTCAAATATCGGCCCCATATTCAGTTGTAACAGGCAGATATATATCTAAATCATTATATCTAAATACCTTTTTGGCATTTTCTTTTATTATTTCAAATTATTTTTTATTTTATATTTTAAACTGGTAGCCATTTGAACTGTATAATATCTGCATATTATAATTTATCATTGATTTAGATTCCAATATTTGTTACTAATTTGACGCATAGTGACTATCATTTCCCATATATAAAATATTAAAAATAGTGATTGCTTATGAAGTGTTACCAAAATTTTCATCAATGTCCACATATTACTTTAAATTTGGAAAACTTGTAAATGTGTACTCCTTGACAACTTGATGAAAAGTTGTTTCGAAAATTTCCTTAACGATTGTTCCCTTATTACCTGTTTTAGTTGGTTCTCATTCTCTTTTCTAACTCCCTGCAAAGGAGGATTTACTGCTCTAACAGTAACCTCACTGCTCTGTACTAACTCCCTATTAGAGTAAATAAAATCTACTCTTGCAAAGAGTGAGTAGAGAGGAAGGTAGAATTGGTGAATAGGTAAATCTTGTATAAAATCTTGAGTTTTTTGCAAATAACCCCTATCTTGTGTTGAAATTGCATAAAACCCCCTGAGTTATGTCTATTTACACTACACCCCCTATTTTATGTTTCCTTTACAAATACCCCTTGCCGTTAAATGGCAGTTAACTAGGTATCACTTCTTCAATTAAATGACGCATTTGCCCTTAATATTAGATACAAAATGGCCATTATATTTTTTCCAACTTTAATCGCATTTTAAACAGTGAATAAGCATCAGATCCGGACCATATTTTTTGGGTGGAACATGATTGATCTCCTCTAAGTTGCCGTGTTACTTGATTTTCGATTTGGGTGTCCATAATGCTCAGTTGGTTCGTAATGATGGTAGGGTTGAGATGGTACAAACAAGGGTAGCATTTAAGCGCTACCCACGAGTCAAGTGAGCGTCATGGACATCCAAATCGAAAATCAGGTAACACGACAACTTATAGGAGATCAATCATGTTTCACCCAAAATATATGCATTGTTCTCTCTATGGTTTTCTGTGAGAAATTTGCACCCTTATAGGAGATCAATCATGTTTCACCCAAAATATATGCATTGTTCTCTCTATGGTTTTTTGTGAGAAATTTGCACCCCTAGCGTAAGAATGTAAGGTATAAAGCTTACTTTTTTCCATAAATATAGTTACTAGACTTTTGCCTAACAATACTCATATATGGCGGACAACAAACAATAAAGTGGTATGTTGTTATGTTGTTTGAGGTTCGCTTATTATAATTTTCCTGTGCCCAATGGAGCTGCTCCAATTTTCATCTTGCTCGGTCACATATAGATCGTTATTAATTATTGGGTATCATTGAGTAATCGGAAATACAAATCGTATTTTTTTTTCTTCTTATTTGATTTTATTTTAAATATATGATCCTAATGATTTTTAGAGCATTGGGACGTTTTGGATTGAAGAAAATGATTTCGTTTTGAAAGAAAAACGAGTTAATTAGACACTTTTTGTTCATTTTTTGTTTCTCATGCACTTCTTTTTGTTTATCATCTATTTTTATGCTATTTTTTTGGAGTTTTTACAGACATAGATGGGCCGGAAGATATGAAGCTCATCTGTGGGACAATAGTTGCATAAGGGAGGGACAAACTAGAAAGGGTCGGCAAGGTATTTTGATGATTAGATTTCCCTAATTTCAATACATTTTAATAATGGGTTTATATAAGTCTAATTTTTTGTTTAATAAATCTAGATATTGTATTTGCATTAATTTTTTTTTCTTCTTTGTCTGGCATTTCTCATATTCTGGTTGTGGGTGTTGTTCAACATTATTGCAATTTATTTGGGTAAGCAATAAATGTTCTTTCATGCCTTTTGAGTATCTGTTTTAAATCTTTTTTTGATTTTTTAAAAAGTTTTTTATTCTTTATGATAAAAGATCTAAGAATCAAGACATCTTTTGTTTTTTGTTCCTTTTTTATATATTTTATTAGGTGGCTATGACAAACGAGAAATTATATTCCTTTGTTACGGATCCCTATTTATAACAAAATCTATTCCTTTGTCAAGCCGAATTGATGTCGAAATTCTAATCATATTTGTTACGGATACCTAATAATTGTCCAATTCTTGAACACTGGACAATTTTTGGTAGACAATTTTGCATGCAGCTTTTGTGGCACGATGTGGCCGGCTGCACACATAGTGGGGTACAAGCACTGCAGCCAGACACGTTGCGCCAAATATGTTGTCTGCAAAATTTTCTATCAAAGATTATCCACACGTTTAGAATTTTCTAATTATATGAGTTGGTATTGGCTACTCACCTGAGGGCCAAGTGACTTCCTTCATGGGTCACATTTTAAGACATCCAGGACTTCATTTAATCTTGCATGTGCCATGTGATTTGAAGACAATGTCCTACATATCTATGGTGTAAAAGTTTAGAATAAAAAAGAGCTATTAATTTACATAGTGTTGACTGCTTTGAATCACATGACAAAAATGTTATATTTACCTAAATCTTCAACACTATAAGTCTTTAGATTATGTTCTTCAAATCACAAGACGTACATAACAAAACTATGGGCCAGTAATTCCCATAAAGTGACTTGTGAACCACTGGCGTAGCCACACTGAAGGGTGCAGCAGCTCAAGCCCCCATTTAACTCTAGAGTTTCTATTAAGTATGGTTCTTGTACAACTTTTGTTTGTATATAAGGCCCCAAATCTATGATGAAGAAGCCCTCAAGCCCCCATTGAACTTTAGAGTTTCTATGAAGTATGGTTCTTATACAACCTTTGTTTGTATATAAGACATTAAGCCCCCATATCTATGATGTAGAAACCCCCAAATCGATGGTAAAATAACTAGTAACATTATATTTATCATTTGAAGTCCCCACCAACAAAAATTCTTGGCTACGCCCCTGTTGTGAACCAAGACATTTGGCTCCCTGAACGCTAAGTTCTAAATATCATAGTTTTTTCCTTTGACGCTTTATATTTTTTGTAGGTGGAATCTCGATGGTGCCATTGATTTTCTGATGGGAGATATGAAAGACAAACTCTGATTTAGTTGGGTATGTAATATGCATACTTATAAGTATATCTGTAACAAGTACATATCAAATTAATTTTTTAGGACAATAGAAGGTTGACGATGTTGCAATCTGCAAGATCGCAAGTTTGAGACCAACTTACCAGTCAAAAAAAATAAATTATTATTATACAAGAAGAAAAAGAGTTTGTAGCAAATCCTTTCACTCTCAATAGTGTACGAATCAATCTCCTATGCTAAAACGGTCAGGATATATATATATATATATATATATATATATATATATATATATATATATATATAAGATAAGGGTAAATTGAACCGGCCACCTAGAGGGTGCAATACAGGCCCAATCTCTCGCAGACATTTATGAGCACACAAATTGGCAAAAAGCACCCATTTAAACGTTTTATCACAAGCAGATTGCCTCTTACTAGAGAGTGAAGCATCACAAATTGTCCATGTTGCATTTTATATTGTATAGGGACCCTCTGATGATCGTTTTTTTATATGAGTGAAACTCGTGTGATGTTCTGCCACTTGGATGATGTAGATATACCCCCCATATATAGCCTAAAAGTTTGATGGTGAGGGTATTATCCATCTCCTGTGAGAAATTTTTTTTCCTTACTCATAAACCCTAACCCTTATTTTATTTTATTTTTTTCTTCACAAAACCATTGGTTTTTGTTTTTTGTTTTTTTTTATGACAAACCCTCTCCAAAAGCCTTTGAGTTACCCAATTGACCCCTAATTGTCAAACTTAATTCAAATTAGATTCATTTTAAAAATAGCAAATTGCGAATTGTGAACCCCGATTCGAATCAAGCGAATGAGCGCACTTAGTAACTATGGTTTTTTATTTCAGCCATATTCAATACATATTGAACAATTTAAATTGATCATAGAAATGATTTAAGTCCATTTTTTTCCTTGATATTTCCAAGGCATTATATTTTTTTATAGGTTTTTTTGCATCTGAAAATTTTAGTTGATGATTTGTCATAATATAGATAATCAATACTTTCATCACCTAAATATGTTTAATTATTTTTCTTGCATGTAACATGTTTGACAAAATGTCATAGCATAGATTTCCTTTACTTACTATGGATTCATGATGTAGAGCAGTCATTTAATCTTTTTCTTGATATATATGATATTCTATTATGCTCTGTAAATTTGAAACTATTGTGGAATATTCTTTCAAACTGAAAGATGTACTGATTGATGACTTCCTTTGAGTGTATAAAAAAGGTTTGCTTCTACAATAACCCATAGCCTGCTAATGCATCTCATTCGGCTCATCTATGATTTGGTCTGATCTGATTCAATTGCATTTTTACAGACGAAAGTTGAGTTGCTAGGCGAGAAAAGATGTGTGGCCTATCTTACTGGAGAGGTAAGTAACACAGATATCCAGTTGTCGTGAAGGCAGTTTCAAACTGGATGAATTAATTTTTTCATTTTTTTTTTCTGTGTTTTTGTACTAATTATAGGAAGATCCACTGTCTATGTTTCTGAATTATGCTTGGGAGCATTTAAGGTTTGGTGACACTTCGAGTTGGAGACAATGTGTTGGGGATCTACGGGTGGGGACAGGTTAGAATCATCGGGGAATTTAGAGTTTAGGATTCATGGGTGATTGAGATAGTCGTCAAATGTATTGGTTTTGAACTTCAAATTCAATCTTGTCATCTTGTATGTTCTGCATTTGGATTACAGGAAAATGAGACAAATTCATCACTGGTCAAATTTCTGTCTTTTGCAGGAGTTGCCTCAAACTTTCCCAGGCCATCCTTCTTTGGACGAGGATGGTAGAAATGCTTTAAGGTGTTTGATTACAACCTATGCTCGACATGATCCTTCTGTTGGGTACTGTCAGGTTTGTGGATTATATGAATTCTAAGATCATGTCTCAGATTTCTTTAAATTTAAAGTTGACAATGAGTCACTTTTTTTTCACTCTCTGTTCCACAACAACATTATATTAAAATAATATGTAAGTGTTCACAAAATGTACCACAAAGAACAGAGAAAATTATAATATAGGCATACCACAATAGACTAAGTGTAACCTTTGTATTCAAACAATATTCATAGTTTACTGATAAGGTTACAGGTTCAATCCCAGTTTGCTGATAAAAAAAAAGGGCAAATGATAAAAATAACCCTAATGTAGGCTACCGAAATAGACTTCCTGATTAACAATTGAATCCTCCTTTGCATTTTAATATGCCAATTTGGTTGTCAATGATTGAGTTTGGAACATGCCCATTTTATTCTGGACTAAATAAATTGTGTTTGCCTTTTTTTTCCGTGGAGTTTTTCCTTTGCATCCTGAAGCTTCCAAACTTTAGTGCTATAAGGGGGATTATGCCAATCTTATGAGCTATAATTTCCTCTCTCCGTTTGTTTCTACGCTGGGCAATGTGTTGTGCCAGGCTGGCATGTGTGGTGGATGTAATGATAAATGCTTTATTTAATGATGGGGACCCCGAGCTCTCAACTTGCTGATCTAAAAAAACTTTTCATATTTATGCTTGGGTTAGAGTTGCATTGGCGGCCCAATGATGGCTTGACAATGCTATGTAATAGCCAATGATGGCTTCACAATGCTATGTAATTTATATTCTACCTATTGTTTATTTATTTTATTATTTATTGATTTTTGATTGGTAAGCTGGGCTCGAACTTGCGACCTTGAGGTTCCAATATTATCAACCTTCCTTCGTGCTACAGGCTCAAGCCCCTAGCTATGATCCATTCCAGCCCTTTTCTATCATTTAAAAACTACTGGCTTTATTTTAACATTTTCTAGCATCTTATTATATATTTTGATTTATGATTAATACTTTGGACATTGTTGATTATATGGTTATCATGAGCATCTAGTCATATTTTTCTAATTTATTATGTGTTAAATTGGGTGCTTATAAGTTTTGAGCTGGGGTAATCTCAATTCCTAATTCACATGAAATCCCAGAATACTGGCTCACAAATGGTTTTCTTATTAAATTCTCTTCAATGCAGGCTATGAATTTCTTTGCAGGCTTATTATTACTGATGATGCCCGAGGAAAATGCTTTTAGGAAGGCCTGCAACATTATTAATTAATATATCTTATCAACTGGTGCATTTAGTTTCCCCATGGAATTATTTTTATGATATTTCCGAACATGGCATTCTCCAACTGTGCACAATGGAAAAAATCTTCTCATTAATGAACGTGCAGGCTTATTATTTACCTTCTCATTTTTACTAACAACAAAAAAAATAGATGTTACTTCGCCAGAAATGATTCTGAACTAGCCAAATATATTCAGCCTCATATCGATTGGTTGTCCGTAAATTTTGAGAGAAGTCCGAGTACGACACATAAACCCATGACTAGATCATGTTTCTACGATCATAGTATAATCACTGATTAAATCGATTCTGAGAGGAACTTAAAAACAAAGGATTTTTATCTTTTATAAGAACAGTTAGGAATCTGAGTAACTTAAGAACGCATACGGAAAAAGTTAGGAATCTGAGTCTGTTAAGAATATGTCAGGAATTTGAGTGTTCAAGAATCTAAGCTTTTCTGGGAAAAATCAGGAAACACCTGAACGAGGCCTTAGAGAGCAACTCCTATGACAACTTACCATCTACTTCTTTTGCCATGTGGTGCACAAGTTTGATCAGTTGAAGTTGTCCAACTAACAACTCATCATTACCATACCTCAACCAAAATATGACTTCTATTCTGATTGGGGTACTTTAATTTCGACCGTTGAAAAATATGAATTACCACCCATTTTAGAGTGCAGAGATCAGATGGTTCATATCCACCAACGAGTGATTTCTAGGTACACTTTAGTTCAGTTATGAACTCCCATCTTGATGGCATAATAAGTGGATGGTCATGGCATAATTTAGTGTTAATTTGTAAAGAGACAGTCATCTTCCATTATTCCTTACTATTATAATTCAAGATAACTGAACTAACGTGGGTTGTTACACTCCCTCCATTATGAGGGAGTACGTCGTGAGTTCGATACTCGTCCTCCATGTTGTTTCCCACCCTTGTGTTTACAAGGTGTGGGTTGGGTTATGTTAGTTAACCCTCACCATTATAATTGATGTTTTCTCACGCTGCTCCGAAACTATCATATGTGTATGCGTGCCTGCTCCTCGGTTCTCGAGGTTGTCTCGACCGAATGACCGTATTAAAAAAAAACAAAGATGATTGAATAGCATTGAAATTAATTTTATGAAAGCGATTGAAATGCCTTATAGTCTCTAATCAATGAAATGTAAAAATAGATAGGTAAAGTGACAAATTTCGTTTTTGGTAATTTTTTGGTGGGGGTCCTTTCGGTACATTTCAAATTAATTTTGATACCTTTTGGAAAAATTCGGGAAAGTTTCGGGGATTATATATATATATAATATTTTTTAAAAAAATTACTACAATATACACTAAATTACTAACATATTAAAATAATAATAATAAATAAATAAATAATTAAATATAAAAAAATACCGAAATTTTTAAAATTTTGCCGAAAAATTTCGAAATTACTAAAATTTTCATTTAGGGCTTGTTTGGATAGGGGAAAAAGAAGAGAAATCATAGAAAAGGAAAGGAAATGTAATACTTTCCTATGTTAGGCAGCAAAGTTCACTACAAAAACAACTGACTTTTCCCGACACCCCTTTCCTAGCGATACATAGGAATCCCGCCAGCATATGATTAAATTTTACGCGCCTATATCAAAACAGAAAAAAGGCACCACAAGTTTCCTATTATTTATAAAAGAAAACGTTTTATTATTTATTTGTAAAGTACGCTTTGGAGAAAGAAAACCCTTTGTCTCCCTCTGCTATCCCAATCTTCTCCATCGCTCCATCGCTCTCGCTCCATCTTCTCTCCAACTGTGAAGCGCTTCGTCTGCATCGTCTCTATCCCCTCTCCAGTGGTATCGGGTTTTGACGATCTCGTTGAGAGATACGTAGATAAGGTTTTAGCTGTTGTGGAGAAGATCGGTGGGAAAGCTCTAGAAGCAACGGGGATTTTGAAAGAAGCGTTTTTGGTGCAGAGGGATCCGCTTATCAAAATCAAGCAATGTCAGGTAGGGCTTCTTGAATTAGATCAGTTTTTGGATTTGGTGTGGATCTGGATGGGCGGGATTGGATTTTGTTTTTTTTTTCGGTTTGGTTTTAGGTTTAGTTGATGAATCTTGTTATGGATGGGTGAGATGTTTGGATTTGAGGAAGTTGGAGGAATTTGGGTTATATTTATGCATTTACACTGCAAATTTGATGTTTTTATATGAAATTTTAGCTGGTATTAATGATGCGCAAACACTGAAACTTTCGTACAAATAAAATATTTTATCCCCAACATCACAATGAAAATAATGGGTATAATGACAATTGATCTCTATATATTTTTAGTTTACTTGAAAATTTTCAAGATTCTTAACAACATGAAAAGCACTATTTTTTCCATATAATATAGGCATAGGAATGGACAACTGAATGCTAATGTCAGATAGTAACGGTCTGAGCCAAACTATCTATGTTGTCTTACGGCTCATTGCCCTAAACTCATCATCTCCATCGTTCTTTGTGGCTGATTAAGATGATCAAGGCATGCTGCGTGACTGATCTGAATCATCTTCATCGTGGCTGATCTATAAACGTCGGTTCTGGTTCTTTCTAATCATCTATAATATTATTTTGTTTCAATGATTTTAGATTATTTTTATTTATAATAACCTAAATATCTTCTCTAAATGAACAAATATTCTTCTCCACTATAAACAAAGGCCGATATTTTTCAGAGATTGGGTACAAGATCTCAATCCAGGTGAATTTCGAGCTGCGTTATGATGTCAATGTTTTGTTTTGCTTTGTTTTTTATTTTTATTATTTCGAGCAGATTTTTGTGTCCACGGTTTCACATGAATAAGATTTTTCTTGCCCATTAATTTTTATTTATTTAGTAATTATGTTAGGTTAGGAATTGGGGAAGTTGGATATGTAGGTCAACTGATGCCCAAAACCTTCTTAAAATGGGTCAATAATAAAAAACTGATTCGATTGTTGTTTTTTTCTCAAATATATATAAGAAAACAATGCTCGCATATTTATTTACTGCAGTTACTCCACTCAAATTTGGAATTCTCTTATTGAGTGGTTCGAGATTTAGTCAGCCATGCCTTATAGCCTTAGCACCCTGATGGGTAGTTGGAATCATAGGAAGTTTTAGTAAGAATCTCTGTATTTGAATGCCATAATCAAATTCAAATAGCTCTCATTCCATTTTGCCTATTTGAACTACTTACTTAAATTTAAATAACTTGTTTCCTAGCTAAACAACACACTAATTCACATAAATAAATTTATTATCCCTAGCTAATTATTTAAGAAAAAGTTCATGTACTAGTCTGTCACATGTTAGATGGGGTTTAGATGATTGGCTTGCGCTATTGGATTAGCATCTGAAGGTCCATGGGGTGTAGATGATACCATGTAGTGCTCATTTTTTACAGGTCAGTTAGTCATTTGCATCACATAGGGTGTGGTAGAGTCACATCTGAACACAATTTCTGAAGTAAAATGATAGATACATGGTACAGAGTTGGAAATATTTCATTACCAGGTTAAGTGATTGCTTAAACAATAAATTTTCTTAGTTTATTATTATTAAAATTTCAGTTACATATGTTTGTGAACCATAACTATGAGAGTGCGCGCAGAAACACCGATTTAAACTTTGTTATTGAACATAAACAACAGATCAGTGATTTTGGGTGGAAAAAATTTACATGTGCAGTGAGCTCAAAGCCTTTTGACTTCCATAGTTTGACCCAGGCAAGATAAACTACCTCAGTAGTTAATCATATGATAAAAAAGAGTATTATAAAGGTTGAATATGTGACATGTTGGTCAACTGCCACAGTCACATTAAAGGGACTGTTGGATTTCCATGTGGCACAAGGTGGTTGGGAGATGGAGTCCCAATAATTGGGACTCTAATTGTAATTCGGGTGAAAATTTTGGCACCTGAATTTGTGTGGTCTTATATATACATATTTAAATAAAGAAAGGTTTCTCTCTTTTGTTCATTATGCTTGTCAAACTGTACCTACAACGCCTCAAGGATGCTTTCTGTGCTTCATGGATCAGTCATGCACATTATGTTGATTTCGTTGTAGACCTCTGAGAGGAATTACTACAAAATTTTGGACTTTCAGCGGCAATCTTTTAGCGGCAAAGCCACTTAACCCGTCGGGAAATGGGCAAATTTTTAGTGCGCGCGCATTACTGAATTTGGCGCTATTGGTTAGCATAAAAGCTTTTCGGCTTTCTTTCTTTTAATTTTAGTTTCCTTCTAAAAACAGAGAGCAACTTTTCTCACAACCCTTCGTCTTCTATCGGCTACATCTCATGGATTGGCATTTTTAAGTTACTGTATGAAGTTTTCCAAAGAACCATCCAGGAAAGACAGAAAATTGAGAATTGGGCTTATCGAACATCTGTCTTGGAATTCATTTCCATGACAAAGCAATCTTTAAGATGCAAGGAGAGTCCACACACAAAAAGTGTTTAAGCACATGTTCAATAATTGTACAGGCAATCTAAGTCAACTAGACTACAGAGAGGCAACCTATATTTAAATTATATTTAGCAGCGCATCCTTACATTTTTGTTGACTTGGGGTAACAGACATAAGCCTATGGGAGTTTTTAACTCTTTTTAAGGCTCTAGATCTCACTCCTTTCATATGGAGTTGTTGTAAGTGGTTTGAGGCAACAAACTTAAAGTAATAAAACTGGTCTTTAATTGACTCTGGTCACCTGTAGCTGTCTTTTCATTCATCTTACCTATGAAGTCGTTTGGCAAAGATAGCCATGCTTGACTGCAGTTATGACAAATTGGTAGTCCCTACTCTAGATCCCTTTCTAACAACCATTTCCTTCTAATTCTCATTCATTAAAAAAATAGAAGTATAACTTTTTGTGAATAACAATAATCAAAGATAAACAAGATGAAATGTGCATAAAAAGTGAATCTCCGATTAGCCTCCAAGTCATTTACAATGCTTACAATGTCAGCAATGTACACCATTATATGCACCCATATTAGACAGCAAGAATGTACATAGTTACACTGGCAAGTTATCAACCTAGGTATTCAGCCTAAACAACTATGCAAGCAATGAATCTGACAAGTGGCGACGGTTGTGGAGGATACGGGCCACAGTTTGGTTAACAGCAACAAGGAATTTTACGCTTACCACGGGACTACTTACTCTATCTAGGAGGATAGGTCTGGCTGTAAAGAGAACAAAGAACAGAAATACCCATACTTGTACAACAACTTGCAGAATCGTGCACAACTAGTATTTGGAACACGGTTTACAAAACGTTACATGAGAATTGATGATCAAAGCCTTTAAGCTTTTGATAAACTTCAGCTCAAGTTATTCGTCAGCTCCATAAAAATGCACCAGCCTTAGAGGTAGCACCTTTTCCTGCAACAAGATTTAAGAAGACAATAACTTTAACAGTTTAGAAAAGAAATTTAAGAAAAAGGTGTAGGAATATATGGAAATCTCCATCTAACAAACTAGAAAATCTTCATTAGAATCACATTGAATATTAAGACATGTTAAACATTTCTGCAGAACCTCAGGATCTTTCATCCGCAACTTGTGTGCACTAATTGCTTTTATTTTATAACAGAACATCTGAAAAAGGTAATATGAGTTATGAGTAGACAACAATTATTGGGGGATCCGGGGGATGCAATACAAAGTGAAATTGAAACAGACAATTTGAAGATGACAATATAGTTCGTAAATTCCAACCTCAGAAAGAGTGACTGTAGGTTTCTCCAGTTCATCTCCTTCAGTATTTATACCCGTACCCTGGCATTCAAGGCAAAATACAGAAGAAATATGTGTTTTTGAAATCCTTGTATCACCCATTTGTTTTTCACTACAGGGGGCTCTGTTTGCTCCCTGAGGCATGGGGTTAGTATTCCCGCAGCCAATATTGTCATTAGTAGAGTGATCAGCCCACATTTCAAATTCACAAAGAAGAAGCCAGTTTATAAGGCAGGTCCTCTTCTAAACCCTTCCAAAATTGTCTGTTCCTTCAACACTATGTAGCCAATCCACCACTAATCTTCTGCTTCCTTTAAGTTTTCAACAAAAAAGTTATAGTATTTTGCGTCAATGAACCATATCTAAATTACTACATAGCCAAATCAATCAAAACAAGTGTGGATTGTCTTAGCTACAGTAGTGCAGCAATGTTATTGGCACATACTTGTTTGTAATTTTACAGCTTGTGTAGGTCTTATTCCTGCTGTTATGTAGTGTGCCTGGGGTGTATTGTCACGGGGTCGCACTTCCGCATCCTCAGTCCCGTGCGACACCTAACGCACGCTTCGCTAGGTCAGCCTACTTCTGATACCAATAGTCACGGGGCGTCCTTCGACGCGCTTTTAATCCGCGCGGTGCTTCGCTACCGCATGCAACGAAGCCAACCCATCTACACATCAGCTCTTATACCACCCGCTTAGAGGACGGGAACTCCCCCAATATGGTTACCCCTGTTTCACGGCCTACCACCCGGCTTATCGTGCCCCTTACGACACGCCATCTGCACCACTGTGCTAAATTTGGCCTGCTCAAGCTTCACCCTGTGCACTGCACTAGTACCTCGCTCGCAACAGTCTTGGCATGCAGCTCCCCATGCCACCATGTCATACTCACATACCGAACCAAGCCCACATACTTGTGTCTCGCGCTCGCGTGCTCAACTGGGTCCCACGCAGCCTGCCTTCGTGTGGTTCCGAATTACTAGCACCGTTTATCCTTAGCCCACATGTTGTCGTACTCAACTGAGTCCCACGCAGCTCTCCGGTGTTCTCACAAGATTGCCCAGCCGTATGCACCGCGACGCGTAGTCCGAAGCCATACTTCAACCTCCCTTGGGTTCCACAAGGCATTGCTGCGTTGACGTCCTAGGCCCACCCTTTCAGGCCTAGGAGACACTTGCGCCCCCTTTGGTAGCGCAAGGCCCCGTGTGCGGGGGAATAGCTCTCTAGCTCCCTTCTCCTATATAAGGGTAAAAAAGTCATTCAGCCAGAATGGCGGGAGGACCTCAAACCCCTTTGTTTGACATAAAGCAACGCCTCCGCATCGCTAGCCCACCTTGGCTATGTCGCGTCCATGTTGCGACCGCGTCGTCCCGCGTCCTACCCCCATGCGACAGTGTTGCGTCCTCGCAGCGCGACCACATCGCTAGGCCCACTTGGCCCCATGTCGCGTGCCCTCATGGCACCACATGTCGTGCCATACGCACCATGCTGCAAGCTTGAGTATTGGCCCCGTCACAGTATACTTCCTTAAGTATTGCAAATTTTACATTAATATTTAATGTAAATTTATTTCTCTACATCTTGACTATCCAATTCATTCCACTAATCTCTTATCAAACGGTGGAACTTTACATTAGTATATAAATTAGCAAAGAAGTTGCACTAGGAGTCTAGGACTTCTAAAACTCCTGAGAGATGTGCTTTTGATGTCGTCGCTTAACAAATCTTCTATCTTATATATATAATAAGATTAATATGACATCAATGTTCTACTTTGTTTAAACTCCTACGAAAAGATAGGGGCTGCTAAGTACTAACTCCCAATGGAATACCAAATATCCTCCCTAAACAATTTTCATGTAATAAAAATAAAATTTCTGTATCATACATTCAAATTCATGATTAGACTAGCTAGAACATCAAGATAAGTCAAAAACTTAGATCTTTTGCCAAGATCCTACATTTCCTACACATGCATGCCTAATTGATGATGAAAATTATCTAGAAAAAGAGATTAAAAGGTTTAATCACATCATTATACTTATCATGCATCTCAAATGATATATAAACTAATTTAAAATTAAATAAAAAGGACATGCATTCATGTATCACCATGTACTTGAAACTTGGTAGATTTTTCCTTAAAACCACTAAGCCTAGAGTCCACTTATGGTTTCTAACACTACATACACCCAACATGGGTTCATGCATGTGATTTTAGAACCATGCTACATAAATATTTAAAATCAAAACAATATACACTTATATTTTCATCAAAAACTTGAATAAAATCAAGCAAAACACTTAATGTACATTTATCAAGAATCTAAGACTTTTACCTTAGCTTCTTCAATGCAAATCCAAGCTTCTCTTTTATAAAGTAGCCTATAGAGGCTGCAATCAGTATATGTTGATCAACACCTAAAAAACTAAGGTTTCTACTAAAAAAAATGAAGTCAGGTGAGTGAAGGCCCTAAAGCTCAAACCTTCATTAACTAAAGAAGAAGAATATGAGAGAGAAAAGAGAGGGTGGGCTATGCGAGGGAATGAGAGAGAGAGAGGAGTGCATATATGGAGAAAGAAGGGACACAAATGGCATGTGTCCTCTCCACTCTTCCCAAGTCTATCTCTCACACCACATGGCATGGGAAAAGGGGAAAAGTTCTTGGGCACCCAAGTGGGTTGGCTCTCTTTGACCTCCCTTCTTACCCCTCCATGTTCTCAAGAGTGGACTTTTGTCCACTTGTGTGCCACTTAGAATTGTGATTGGCCAAGATCCAAAGCATCTTGTGACTGGATGAAACCTTTTATCTATAGTTGAATTTGGCCCGTAGTCAACAGTGGACTAATCCAATGGCTCAAATGGACTTAGGTAGTGGGACAAATTAAATCAATGGTTCTCATTCATCAAGTTCAATAGATTACAGCTATTGAGAATTGAATCTATAAACCCACTCTTTCCTTCACATTAGAACCCCCACGACTATTTTGTCACCCATTTGATTCCTTTGAACAATCAATCAATCATTCTTTAGGGCATGAGTGTTATTTAATTTATTTTTTCTTATCCCTAATACATAACTTTATCTTAGAGTTTCCAGAACACTTGACGAAGAAGTTGGGGATATCAAATCCAAACGTTTACATGATGGAAGGAGTTGGATCAAGAAACATAGGTATATATTTATTTTTACGTTTTCAACTATATCAATTTGCTTTTTGATGCTATGCTTTCGTTGATAAGCAAACATGCTTTTTATATCTATAAAATAGGACTTCTCTAGAGTATACTAAAGGTGTGGAAGAGTTCATCGTGCTAGCCGAAGCCCGTGGAGCAATTTCGAATGGGATGTTGAAACGTCCATGCGTTAAATGCAATAATGTTCTAGTTCAAGATTCAAAAACAACATATGAGCATATGGTATGTGATGGGTTTGATCAAAATTACACCGTATGGTATTTTCATGGGGAGGAAATACCTCATTCAAGTTCGACAAGTGATTATGCAATATTCAATGAAGTTGATCAACATGATATTATTGATGACATGAGAGGTATGTTGAAGGATACATTTAGATTAAGGAACCAAGAAGGACTTTCAAATGGTTTAACAGAAGGAGCAAATGAACTACCCAACTCTAGTGCTACTAAATTTTACAAACTAGCACAGGAAGCAGAACAAGATTTATATCCAGAGAGTAAATCACACACAAAGTTATCACTCATTGTTCGGCTATGGCATATTAAATGCCTCGGTGGATAGAGCAACAAGTCATTCACTATGTTGCTTGACTTGTTAACAGAGGTGCTTCCTGAAGGTTCAACGCTGCCAGGTAGTTAAAAGCAAAGGTATACTATCATCCGAAGAATTTCTTTAAAAATTATTGAGTGACATATAAATATTGAATCAACAATTGATTGGTGCATGTAGAAAAGAAGTGAACGTAATAAATTAAATCGTTCCAAACAAACGTTGCCTCATACTCCTGGATCTAAAAGTTTTGCTAGAATACGTGAAGAGGAGGTATTCATTTCGATTTAATGTCTTTTTGGTTGGTGTTTATCTATGTCAATGTTTATAATTTGACTGTGCCCTTAACTACTCTTTCGTACAACGTTCTAGGAGCGAAACACAAACATCACCAACTCGAGCGACGCTATTTTTCAAGACTCATGCACATAAAGATGGCACACCCGTAAATGATGAAGCGGCGGTGAGGATGACTAGTATTCATAAATTATACAATTTTCTAGCTCTTAAAATTTACGCTATTTTTCAAGACTCGTGCGCATAAAGATGGCACACCCATAAATGATGAAGCGGCGGTAAGAATGGTTAGTATTCATAAACTATACAATTTTATAACTCCTAAAATTTCTGCAAGAAATAACAATGCTTCCTGGATTTTTTTTCCCGAGTCAGATCTGTTTAAACCAAGGGTAATACTAATTAGAATGGTTTAAATATAAACAATATTATGGATGACTAAATCAAAGTGTTTGTTAATCTACCATTCTATACCACTCCACTAACATTTTTTCAAAGTGTTTTTTAATCTATTATCATAGATTTCAAGTAATTTCTTTGACTAGCCCATATTTGGCTCATCCGATGATTAAAATAAAATCAATTATTGGGCATAATGAGATTACTAGAGAATTCAAAACCAACAATTCTCATATTAAATAAACTCAATAATAAGTTTTTCTACTTTTATAAAGCATACATCGAGACTAAGCTTTAGTAATAAGCATCAACTCAACTCAAGCTTTCCATTCTTTGAATTCTCTATCAAGAGAGGACATTTCATCTCGGAGTCTTTTGATACTTTGTGTGAGGCGTGGTATACTTTCTTTGACTCGTATTAATTGCTTGTTATCACTCATTGAATAGAATGGTGATTTGTGGTGCCTTACAAGTCAAATTTCATAATAATTATACATTTGAATCACAGTGTTTCAAAATAGATTAAACCAGATTTTGGATTCAAAACTTCTTAACTGCTTGTTTTTTTTAATATATATATATATTTCTTGAAAGCATGGTTTTAAACCTCTATTGAAGCTAATGGGTATTGCCAAAGTTTTTAAAATTTTTTCTTTGTCTTCATTTCTCTCTCCCGGTTTAATTGATCCCTCTTTCAAAAGATTAAACGTCCTTTTTTGTCTCTATTTGTTGAATTTATCCCAAATTGACTGTGAGCTGACCGAATAATAAATGACAATGCACTTGATTGCAGAGTGAGTTGAAGGTTCAATTTATAAAAGCTGGTTCGAAGGATTCAAACTCACGAATTGATGTATTCTCAAAGGTGTTTGGAAAAGAGAATCGTGGTCGTGTCTGTGGTCATGGTTTGGGAGTAACCCCCACAAGTTTGTGGGGATCATCTTCTAACGGCAATGGGTCCTCTGAGGAACTCAATGCAATAAAAGAAAAAATACATATAATGGAAGAGAAAGACAAGGAGATAGAAGAGATGAAAAAAAAGATGCAACTCATGGAGGAGAGAGAGAAAAATTATTTTTTGATTTTACGACCGTAGTCGAAACTCTACAAAGGCAGGTATGTATAAATATTGAATCTCTTGTAATTAAGTGTGTTGTAATTAGTTGAAAGTTGGTTCAAAGGATTCAAACTTCTAAAACAATATCCTAGATCTAATATCTCTTTTTTGGGTTTGTTGCATAGGTGGCTAGCAATATTTCATCGGAAAACTTTTGCCCTTCTCGATTTCTTTTTTTATCTCTCCTCTATTTGTCACTCTTTTTTTTAATGAATAAATTGAAATAAAATCAACTATTAAAAAAGTTACAAAAATTAAAATAAAATAATGAAAATTTAAAATTTTTTAAAAATGTAAAAAAAATAAAGATAAAATAAAAAAAAATAAGAAAACGTGGTTATCGGATCACTTTTCGGGATGTGTGCCACGTGGAATCAAAATATGGGCTTCTGATTGAACGCCTTTGATCTCAAGAATCTGTGTGGAAGATTGGGACAAAAATCAATCTTCATCTTCTAATTTTGCCAGTTTTGGTGAGTGCAAATAGAGGTACTCTTGATTTAAGAATAAAATAAAAAATAATGTGGTAATCTTAACCGTCTACAAAATAGATCATTGATCGGGTTGTTGGAAGGTTCACATGACCCAGAACAAAATTAATATTGGCCCATCACCTAATCCAACCCATAAACGATGGCGGAGACTTTCTATATGGTTTATTCTTTGAAAATAAGACCGTTGGCGACGTAGCATTGCTTGGAACAAGGCAAGGTCTTGGTACTTGACAAGTGGCACCCACCATGTGAATCCCAATTCCTGTAGTAGTTGGTGGGGACTTTTTGAAAACGGTTATGGATATATGCACTTGTAATGACCCCAATCGAATTGGCAATCCATCTCTTAGATATGATTTTGGGGTCTCAATGGGCCGGACCGGGTCTGGGTCAGGCCACAAATGGGCTGATTATAATCGGGCTTCTTGAAGCTAGCCAATACGCGGATCGATTAGTAACCGGGCTGGGCCAGCCCATTGAATCAGGCTTACCTTACCTTAGCTCACACATGACTCATCCCTAGGGCTGTCGATGGGTAGGGTTTTTTATAGGCCTGAATATTTTTTTAAATAATAGTGAGGCCTGAGCCCGACCCGATATCATATCCGGGCCCGGCCTGATTGATTGTGGAATGTTTGTGCCCGAGCCCGATTCGAATAAACCACGATACTAATCAGGCTAGAACTCGGGTCGAGCGGGCTTTTTGTGATTTCTTCCTTACATTTTTCCCATTCGGGCCAATGATAAACCCAGCCCGGTACTAATCGGGCCAGAACTCGAGTCAGACGGGTATTTTATGAATTTTGCCCAACAATTTTTGCATTTGGACCAATGCCTGAAATTTAACAAAATATATTTACTAAAATCTTTTTTGGTGTCCGGACCATTGTTTAGGCCAGTTACCCAACACAACCTCAACCTACTTCATAAAAATCAATAAAACCTGTTTGAAACTTATACAAAATCATTAAAATCTCTTTTGAAAGGCCCAATCAGAGGTCCATAACCCGTTTCATATATAAGCATAAGACTAAAAGAGGTCCATCCAGAACCTGTTTTATATTTATAGAAGACCCAATCAGAGGTCCAACACCAATTCTATAAAAGACTAAAAGAGTACAAGACCCAACATCAACAACCAATAAAACTTGTTTAGGAATTATACAATACAACTTATCAAAAAAAAATTATACAATACAAAAGCTGTATAAATTACAAAAAATTAACTATGCTATGCGTGATGTATCTCTCAAATCCTCTTTAGTCCTTTTCAAGAATTTTTTGTGTCCATCTTTTTATACATTTCATCCCAATCCTCTTTGACCATTTTCCATGAAATTTCTCTTCTTCAATAACCTGTAAAATAGAGAAAACATAAAAATATAACTTGTACATTATATAAATTATCAAACTCACCTCAAAAGGAAATCATATCCCTTCATTCTTATCACCATTGGCAACACCACTATAATCATAATGTATCATATCTTAACTGCAAATTAGCATTTCTACCATCTCCGGAAGTAATAAACTTCTAATTTGATCAAGCACCCTTCATCTGGTGCTAAAAACATATTCGAACCAAAAAAAGATTAAAATTATAAAAATATAAATATTAAAGAATTTACAATATGTTAAAAAAATTGAGAATTAATTATAATTTAATCGCAAAATTTGAAACTTTTAAAAAAAGTATGGGTTTTAAAAAAAGAGTACCTTTAAATCCACCCACCGAATCATTGAGTTCACCCACGCTGAAAAGCATTGATTGTGTTGAATCAGATGATGGAAATCATTTATTGCCCCAATATTTCACGCGATGGATCTTGAGATCATGTGTGCACCATCAAACAATCAATCTTTTATTTCACGTAGCACACATCTCAGAAAAGTGACCTTAACGTCACATGCACATTTAAAATTGATTTTAAGGTCACTTTTTTGGGTGTGCACCACCTGAATTTAAAATAAATGACCGTCTGGTGGTATGCCCATGATCTCAAGATCCATCGTGAAAAAGATTGGGACGATAAACAATCTCCATTATTTGATTCAATGCAGTCAATGTGTTTGAATGTGGGGAAACTCAAAAATTTGGTGGGAGTATTCAAAGGTACTCTTAAAAAAATTACGATTGAAATGTAATTATTTTATTGGCAAGGTACTCTTAAAAAAATTACGATTGAAATGTAATTATTTTATTAATTTACCAATAAACTGGGATTTAAAGACTGATTATATGATGGCATATGGGGTTGATCCCAGGCGGGTACCTCTATTAGCACTCACGCAATCTTTGAAAGAGCTCATGTCAAAAATCCCTTCAAAATTATTGATTGCTTTGGATTAGATAAATAACTTGTTTCACACCGATCTTCCCCGCAATGGATCTTGAGATCATATTTTACCTATCAAACGGTCATTTTTTATTCCACATGTCACAGATCCCTAAAAATGCCCCTTGAATCCTATGGCACACATCACACACAAACATGATTTTAGGGCATTTTTGGAGGATCTGTGACCTGTGGAATAAAAGAATGTCCGTCTGATAGGTGAAACATGATCTCAAGATCCTTTTTATGGAAGATCAGGGTGAAACACAATCTCCATCATCTTATTCGAAACAATTAATGATTTTGAAGGGGTTGCACACAGGGACGCTTTCCAAGGTTGAGTGGGTGCTATTAGAGGTACCCTAGTTAAGCAACTTTTTTTTTCATTTTTGAAATAACAAAAATTTTAAAAATAACAAATTTGGAAAACGAGCATTTTCAAAATTTTGTTCGGTTCATAATCAACATATCAGCTGATATGACCCGATATGGGGCCGATATTTGACCTGTTTGATTCGATATTTGACTCCTTACGGAATTGGGGCCTAACCCGATACATATCATGTTTTATTCACAACTCTAGCGTCTAGGGGTGCATATTCTATAAAGCGAACCGAACAGAAGTTTCAGTTTTCGAGATCTGTTTATGCAAAACCATACTCTAACCAAAACATTTCGGTTTTGGTTAACCGAACTTTTCACCGTCCCCACCCAACCCTGAACTGACCCTATTTTGGTTTCGATCGGTTTGGTTTGGTTCGGTTTTATCACCCTACTCGGACGATTTTCAACTTTTAGTTAGCAAAACTGAAATCGAACCTTGCAACATTAGTTTGGTTTGGTTCGGTGTCGATTTTCAATCGATTTCAGTCCGGTTCAGGCTGATTCCAATGGCTTAGTTTTTGGGTTTCGATTTTTATTTGCAGCCCTACTTGCATCCCAGAATTTGGTAACTATGGCGGATAGGTCAACTGACCAACCTGCAATCTCTGAAAGCGCTCATGTCAAAAACCCCTTCAAAATCATTGATTGCGTTGGATCAGATAAATAACTTGTTTCACACTGATCTTCCACGCAATGGATCTTGAGACCATATTTTACCTATCAGACAGTCATTTTTTATTCCACATGTCACATATCCCTAAAAATGCCCCTTGAATCCTATGGCACACATCATACGCAAACGTGATTTTTAGGGCATTTTTGGAGGATCTGTGACATGTGGAATAAAAAAATGTCCATCTTGTGAAGCATGGTCTCAAGATCCTTTTTGTAGAAGATCGGGGTGAAACACAATCTCCATCATCTTATTCGAAACAATCAATGATTTTGAAGGGGTTGCACACGTGGCGCTTTCCAAAGTTGTGTGGGTGCTATTAGAGGTACCCTAATTTAAGCAACTTTTTTTCATTTTTTAAATAACAAAAATTTTAAAATAACAAATTTGGAAAACGAGCATTTTCAAAATTTTGTTCGGTTCATAATCAATACATATCAGCTGATATGACCCGATATTTGACTCCTTATGGAATTGGGGCCTAACCCGATACATATCATGTTTTATTCACAACTCTAGCGTCTAGGGGTGCATATTCTATAAACCGAACCAAATAGAAGTTTTAGTTTTCGGGATCGGTTTCTGCAAAACCATACCCTAACCGAAACATTTCGGTTTTTGTTAACCGAACTTTTCACCCTCCCCACCCAACCCTGAACTGACCGTATTTTGGTTTCATGTCGGTTTGGTTTGGTTCGGTTTTCTCACCCTACTCGGACGATTTTCAATTTTTAGTTAGCAAAACTGAAATCGAACCTTGCAACATCAGTTTGGTTTGGTTCGGTGTCGATTTTCAATCGATTTCAGTCCGATTCAGGCTGATTCCAATGGCTTAGTTTTTGGGTTTCGATTTTTATTTGCACCCCTACTTGCATCCCAAAATTTGGTAACTATGGCGGATAGGTCAAGACTGGTCAACCTGCAAAGTATGGCCCTTCTAATATAGAACTAAGCCTTTGCAGCGTGTTTAAAAAAACAAAAAAAATAATAATAAGGGAGTCAGTTCCGTCCTTTATGGGAGGATGGTCACCATCTTTCAAGGTCCACGTGGTGGTACACATGACACTTAAAACACTCTTTGGTTGCCATGTGGCGCACAGGTGGATGATTTAGATCAATTTAAAAAATAGAAAGTTTGAAAAAAAAAAATTAAAAGCATAAGTCAATGCTTGACTAGTTTCAATGATCTACATTTCACAGCTCAAAATACACATTGTGGAGATGAGTTTTCAAACTATATATTTTTTTCTAAAATGATCTAAGCACTGCACCTAAGGTCTGTGTGACATCGGAACAATATTTTGGATGCCACGTGACCGTCCTCCCATAGAGAACGGATGCATATTCCTAATAATAATAATAAAGCAAATTCAAAACAGATGTGCATTGATCTCCTAACATGGAGCCAAAATAATCAAAACTTGTTTCTCAAACAAAGCATCCATATAACAATTAATAAATCCCATTTTAAATTCAAAACCCAATTCCGAATGGTGCGGCGTGCTCCGACGGGTTCAACAACAATTATATACATTGGTAAAATGCTTTCTATTAGAATCAATCAATCGAGCAAATAAATCGATTGATTGGAATTAATGGTATCCATATATAGTTGTCATTGGTCTTAGTGCATTACGATCGATTTCAGAATTCTGTTAAGGAGATGACCATTTACCCAAGGGGTGGTCCCAATGGTGCGGCGGCTTGGGTTTGCTCCCACAGGTTCGAAACGACTCCCCTTTTGCATAATTGGGCCCGGCAAACATCGGACTGAGTCCGGTTGGGCAAAAGTTGAATCGTGTCAACCCGACCCAACCATACAATTTATATAGGAGCTATTTACTGGGTAGGGTTGAGTTTCCGGCATCGGGTCAGGATTTTCTAGTCTAGTCAGGTGCAGTGCACCACCATTTAATCGAGTTAGGTCAGGTGCACCATTAGGTCGAGTCAGGCCGTCTACAGTTTCCCCATTGGGGAGACAAAATTTTTACCCGCCGGACTCATTGGAAGCCCTTGTTCACAAGGACAGGCTAGGACTTATTTGCTACTTCTAATCAAAGCACACACACAAGATCATCAGCATATTACAGAATCAAAATTCAAAAGTAAACGTAAATGGCCTACCCTACAAGCTGTATGCTCCCCTTCACTATATAAAAATAACAATTTAATATAAAAAGTATTTTCTCCTTATTATAATCGTACTCACCAAGTTATCTTAAAAATTTACAAATCTGAGGTTCTTCAAATTAATTATGAATTATTAGTGATTTTTTTCAAAATTCATATGTTTCTAAAAATTCACAAAGTTTACAAATAATTCATGAGTAATTCACGAATTTTTTAATAAGTTGTTATTTTTAATAACTTTTAAAATGTTATACTTTGTAATCTTTATTCTATTTATTTTCTCAAAAAAATTTGAAATATTTGAAATATTAACCTTACCAAATAATCGGCGACAGTTGGTGACTATAGTTATAATCCTTTAAAACCAAACATATATATTTATGTATCATTTTAGAACTAAAGGAATTTATTCACTATTGAAAAATATAACAATCAATACAATTTGATGAAAAAGTTATTTACAACAACTACTATGAAACTAAAAAAAATTCAATTGGAGTAAGGACTTAGAACTAAAGGAAGCTTCGGCATCGCCATCACTTCCAACATTACAAGTAGACAACTCCCCTATATACCTGGTCCCCACAGGTCAACATTACCTGTAAAAAGGAGATCTTCTTCATCAGTTCCAAGGGGAGGGAATTCCATGGAGTCGACTGTCCCCCATTGCGCTTCATCAGTGCCAATTAGGGGAGGGAATTCCATGGAGTCGACTGTCCCCATTTGCGCTTTAGCCTACTCTAAAAAAGAAGAATCCATGGCATCATCGACGGCATTGATAGACTCCAAATTAGGCATGTCAAAGTTGGTGCTTAGGGGAATGCTAGTGGAATTAGATGGTATTGAAGGGTTTATGATCATAATATGGGAGGAAGAAGGGTGATCTGTGGTAGGAGCAAAAGAATGAGAATTGGATAGGCCAAGATTGGACTTTATTCTATCAAAATGGGCTCTCATACAAGTCAAGGGAAGAGGCTGTTCAATAGGAGGTGAAAAGGAGAATGCAGAGGATTGGGATGGGGGTTAGAGAGCAAGTATTGATCTCAGAATATTGAATATCTGGGTTTAGATGGGGCCTCTTATATATGATTCAATGGACGTGATTGCTCCAGCTGAGGAGGAGGGACTGTGTTGCAACTCACTTGGTTTTGCTCCTTAATTTTGGTGTTGTCATGTATTTTGCAGATGACCCATGCTGCTTCTTTCTACACATTTGAAGTATCATTAATAATAGTCATCAGTTAATGTAAGATAATACAGAATTAAAATATTAATATTTACCTGATTAGGCTCCATACTCTTTTTTAATTCATGCATGATATAGTCAGTTTTCTCTCCATTTTTTCCTTTGCCATTATAAAAGACGAGGGAACCTTTTTTCCCAACTACTTCGCCATCGTCATCTATAATTGGTGTTTCTGAGCCAGTTAACTTCCAGTGGCCAATTTCACCTTTTATTGTTCGTTTCATCCTTTTGGCTGAACCAATCCTTTGGGTTAAAATAAAAACTTCTTTATCTCTTGGGATCTTGAACCTTTCTGTAAATTGACAAAAAAGTGTAATATTAATTTTGAATATCAGGAGTTTTCTTATACTATCGTTATAACTCAGGGTATATTCAAAAAAACTAAAAAAGAGAAAGAAATTGGAAATCGGGTGGCGACTCCAAATAATAAAACCAACTCATACGTTCAAAGATGGGAATTAAAAAAACAAGTTAAAAAAGAAATACAAACCTATTAGGTCCTGTGGGGTGTGTTCATATAACTTTACCTCGTGAATTCTATCGCAATCACATAGAACATCTTCATGACTAATCTTTTTTCCAAGATAGTGGACTACCAATTCTGCATCCGCTTGAGAAAACTCAGAGCTGCTAGTATATTCATATGGCTTAATTTGACCGAGTTGAAACTAAGAGCATTGCAGCACCGAAAAATAAATAGATACAGAAGTATTTTTTTCGTTTTAAGGAGAAAGAAACAGACGTAAGCAGTAAAAAGGCTCTTCTTGATTTAAGATGTCGATATCTGATCACCAAGGTTGGCCTGATTATATATATATATATATATATATATATATATATATATATATATATATATATATATATATATATATATATATATATATAAATGTCCCGACTTGGGCATTAAGACTCAAGCCCATTGGCCCATTATATCATAGAGGTGTTTTGGTTGGTCCGACCCAACTCAAATAAAACTACATATTTATATCCTTTTTATTATATATATTAGTCATTAGTAACGAAACTACTACATTCCCCTAGTTTTAATTGGCTAGAAATTTATAACCATTTAAAATCAAGATATCAAAATCGGTATCGGTCTCGGGTATCAGTTTGCCCAAGACTGATACGACTCAGCTGATACCGATATGTATCGGCCTATTTTTTTCTTTTCTTTTAAAGAAAAAAAACGGAAAAGTCTGTCTCAACTGAAACCAAGACTTGAAAAAAATCGGTCTCGGCCGATTTTTTATACCTTGTTCAAAATAAGGACCGGATGGGCTAACATTCGGCCCAAATTCGGCCTAAAAAATATTAAAATTTGGCTCAGGTGGGCTCATGACCCGGCACTGCCAGGCCCAACCCGAACCGAGCCAGAGTATTTCTCAAGCCGGGTATGAGCTAGGTTATTTTCTAGTTCGCTCGGCACAACCAGAGTAATAAATGGGCTAGGTATAGACTTACCATTTCAGCCCATTAAAAATTCGGCTCGTGTACGAACCTGGCCAGGCCATGCCCAGTAGTGAGACACCTAAGTCACTCCTCCACTTGGCCCTCTCTCATCCTCTTAGTTTACTTTTTATTTTGACTATCTTAGTGTCAATGGTCTAAGATTATTTACCAGGAGCACGTTGTCACGGGATAACTTTTTCGACGCCCGTGCGGCGCCTCGTTGTCGCTACAGCAAGGCCAGCCTAACTCAGATACCAATTTTTCACGAGGCACAACCTAACATTGGCTATCACACTCGTGCAACGTCTCACTACCGCACACAGCGAGACCAACTTATCCAACCATCACTCTGATACCACTCGCGTAGAGGACGGGAACTTTCGTATCGTGGTTGCTTTTACCCGAGACAAACCCTCTCAATGCATCGTGTCTACTCGCGACACGTATGTCAGCACCCAGTGCCACTTGGTTTGCCTAGCTTTATCCTGTGCAGTGCACTAATTCATCACTTCTGACAGTGGCATGCATCTCTTCATGTCATTCAAGCCAACCATCGTGTGTGGCCCACGCGACCAATACACTTGGAGTAGCATGCAGCTCTTCATGCTATCCAAACCAGGCATCGTGTGTGGCCCGCGCGACCAGCACACATCCACATCAGACCTTCAGTTAGTGCGCACCACTGTGTCCCACGTAGCCCTTGAGTGCCCTTGTGAGGTCACCGACCCATGTGCACCGCGACGCCGGCCCGGGGCTATATGGTAACCTCACCTCAAGTGACACATGGCATCGCCGCAGCGCCACATCGCTACAGCGACGTTCTAGGCCCACCCCTAACCTAGAAAGCCCATTAGCTCGTTCCGCAACGCAAGGCCCCATGTGTGGGAGAATAGCTCCACAGCTCTCTTCCCCCAAGTATGGTCTAAACACCAACTTGAGCTAACCAGTAGAAGAACCTCAAACCCCTTGGTTTTACATACCACCATGGCACGGCCCTATGCCCGTGGCACACACCTGCAAAGGTAGTGACTTAGCATTTATTATGGTACACGAATCTCTATCCGTGGCACACAGTGCCATCCTCCAAGCCCACATGTCTTGTGAGGTCACGCATCAACGTCACTTGCGACCGTGTCGCGTTCGCGTCGCGTCCGCATTGCGACCATGTCGCAAAGCCCTCATGGCCTCATGCCCACATAACACTGTGTCGCGACCATGTCGCGTCCGTGTCGCGACCATGTCACAAGGCCCTCATGGCCTCATGTCGCGTGCCCTCATGGCTCCATATGGCGTACCCTCGTGGCACTGCATCACGTCTGAGTCGTGACTGTGTCTCGTGCCCACTCGGCACTATCTCGGGTCCGTCATTGCACCCAGATACCGCGTTCCCTCTTGGCACCGCATCACGTGCCCTCTTAGCACCGCATCGCTTGCCGTACAAGTTAGATGTCGCGTGCCCTCTTGGCACCACATCGTGTGTCCCTACGCGGAGCACCGCACTACATGCCTTATGGCACCAGAACGTCGCGTGCCCTCTTGGCACCACGTCGCGTGCCCTTACGCGAAGCACCGCATTTCATGCCCCTCATGCATCTAGTCGCATTGTATATAGGGGACACATGCACACATTGCAGGGCCACATGCCTCTGCGCTCACACGCTACATAACTAGTTACAAGGTCTGCCCGCCTTCTTGCTAGCCACAAGCACATCTCCAAGGTCGCCATGCCTTCATGTTGGTGCATAGATTAATGAGGTCGTCACAACGTGCCTCAGCCATCCTATTAAAACCTCACTTGTCCACAACAGTGTATGCTTCCATCCATGTCAACAAGATTACCTCCACTAATAGCATGTCCCATCGAATGACATAAAAGTCTACATTTTGACTGGATCAGGTGGCTCCACGGCACAGGGAAATGAATCATTGATGTCGGTGAGGAATGTGTGATTAATTATCCTTAAGAAAGCTATGAAGATTTTAGCTATTAATTGTAAATATCTTATCTCTATTCCCAAGCTATGAGCTATATATTAACTCAGGCTTAGTTATGTTTCTTCTCCCTAAAACAAAGAAAATTATGGTCCACTGTTTTGGGAAAACACTTCTTCATCAATAGCTTCTATGCGATAGGGATTAAGGATCAAAATATCGGGTTGGATTTCGGTTTCGGGCTTGATCAAAAAAAAAAAACCAAAAACCGAAATTTTGGCTGATAATTTGAATTTCGGCCGAAATTTTGGTCTCCATACAATGACCAATAATTTCGGTTTCGTTTCGGATAAGACAGAAACCAATGCATTTTGGCTGAAATCTTAAGATTTCGGCCGAAATTGTAAACCATGTTTGGGATTGCTCATTGTAGGCAAAGAGCAGCACTTAAAAGAGTAGGTTAAAATTACTCTTTTAATTTAAAGAGACCCGAATTCAGCTCTTTCACTTTCGGAAGAGAGAATAGTACCTGCAATCAAACATTGTCCCATGTTAAAGTGCTTTGTGCCAAAGCAGGGAGCTGCTCTTTGCTTCCAAAGAGAGATCCCAAATGCAACCGAAACTTATTTTAAAAGTTTGTTTTATGTTGCTTGCAGCTTGCAGCCTCTCCATTTAGGGACGTGTGCCATGTGGATTCAACATTTGACCATTTGATAGGCGCACCATGATCTTAAGATGTATAATAGGGAAGATTAGAATGAAAAACTATCTCTATCATTTGATTCAAATCAGCCAATGGTTTTCGTCAATAAAAAACTCTGTGGTCCTTACTCCGAAAAAGGGTGAGAATAGTCGTACATGTTAAAGGCAGTTATGCCCCTTTTCATCTATAGTTGCCCTCATCTGAAACTGAGTTAGTGTTGCGTCCCTGTTCATCTATGGTTGCCCTCTTCTAAATCTGAGTTAGAATTAGGTGCCTGACTTGAACCCCGATGTTCTTGGTACTTGCATCATTTTGGGATGTGTGCCATGTGGATCCATCATGCATTCTATGTTATTTGATGGTCATGAACTCTAAATTTGTTTTGTAAAAATTTGGAACCAAATATAATTTCATTCAATGCAACCAAACGCCATCTGAAATTACCAGTATGTTGGATTTACATGGTAGCCATTAATTTTAAATCGCAATTGAAGGCTTTGAATGAAATGATGGAGAATATTTTTCATCTAAATCTTTTACAAAAAAGATCTTTAGATGATGCCATAGTAATCATATGTACACATATAAGTTTCACATCCTAGAAAGATACCCGAGTATCATACTCTGGCATCCCTTCTGAAGGTCGGGCAGATGCTTCAAGCACGACCTAATAAATAATCGGCTTGGGCGGGTTGGGTATTGGGCTGATTTCACCCCTTGATAGCCTTCCAGGAGCCCTAACTTAGGGTTGCAACTACATTGCCCCCATGTTCAAATCGCAAAAGGTGCCTTCATCTACAAACCAAGATTCTTTCATCTCAACCTTCATTTCATGTGCTTAAATCGTTGACTGTTTTGCGATGGAGATTGTATGGCACCCAATCTTCCAGAAAATGAATTTGGAGATCGGTGTCAAATAATTTGATTCCACATGACACACATCCGAAGAACCAAGTTTGATGTATGCTCGTGATCATATTCACTTTTTGGGATGTGTCACGTGGAATCAAAATTTGAACGTATAATGATACGCCCATGATCTCAAAATCCTTTGGGGTGGAAGATTCAGACTAAAAACAATCTCTATTGTTGGATGTTGCACGAAAGCTTTCAAATTAACCAACGATCTCATGATAAATGATCAAATAAGAACGCAAAATAAAAGGAAGTCTAACAAAATCACACAAGAGACAATATTTACATGATTCGAAAATTTGCCTACGTCCACATGCAACAATAATTCACTATATTGATGATTTCATAAGAATACAAGAATATTCAAGCCTCATCAGGGCTCTCCACAAAACCTTAGATAGGTTTTTCAAAGCTTTAAAAAGATATCTCAACTCTCTTATTCGTCCAAGAGTTTTCTCCTTAAATGTAGAAGACTTAAAATTAGACTTCTAGTTCGAGCACAACTTTCCAAATATACACTCAAAGTGTAATTCGCCCGTTGCGGGTCGCTCGAGTGGGAACCAAGGTCGTTAGGGCAACTTAGACCAGAAAAACGATCCTTTGAAATAGTATTGATGTCACGACCCGAAATTCTACCCCATCCCGAGGGCCTAGAATTTCGAGTTATGACCCACACATATCTCGGATATGCTAAGCGGACATACACCTAATCAGAGTTCTCGCGCAATAATGGTTCCACGAAATCCGTGAAAGCCAACACATAAAGGTGGAAATAAAAGCAGTCATAAATAATGAATAAATGCGATAGAATCAACAAATCTACCAATAAAACATAATTCGAAGTTGGAGACAAATCCGATAAAAGAAATCATAAAATTAATGATAATAATAGGGATCCAATCTACTACCAAGTCTGCAGCGATCAATATCCAGCACTCGGATCGAAATCAGCACCGTAGCCCTCCTGGTACTCAACACTCGCGGGATCAATGAAATCAGCGTCAGCCGGATCTGGATGACCGACGTCTACTCCACTAGCGTAATCACCGCGAATCAATATTATCGTGAGATGAGTTTACTCGATCCGTAAACACCAATCCACCCCATACTACTCAGGTTCATTGTGGGTGCATCTTGTGAGTGATAAATATAATATGTTAAAACAGATAGCAAAAGAATGACAAAATCACATGCATATTGTAAAGCTCATATCATAAATGCATGGCTATGATCTAGACACTCATATCCTAACGTACCTTACCATATCTCATAACATATCCTACCATGTCTTATTATTATTCTCGCACATACGTCTGTACATCGCATGAGCGTAACTAACATACTCGTGAAATCCTAAACGACCTGTGCCAGAGTCGCTGCTCGAGCTACCATGGGAGGGTCAACATAGTATCATACCACCATATCATAACGCCCTCGTGTCATACTCATACTCCACCATCCAGCCAATGGGGAGACATAATGGCCAAACTCACTCATAACACACTCATACTCATAATCTCTCCCAGAGATCCGTCTTGGCTGAAAGACGTTGTTGCCCTTACGGTGGCTACGCAAGGAACGACACGTACAGAGACTTAAGTTCTTTATCTTTTGCTGGCCTACACAGCGATGTCTTATTATCGTACTCGTATCATAGCTTATCTTATCTCATACTCATATCTTATCATACTTTTATACTTAATCCTAGGACAAACTATAGTGGGGCAACTTTCCTAATTCACGCTTCCCAAGAAAAAGGTTCCGTAGTAACATGGATGTACTTCGTGTGACAGCCCATACTATCATAGAGGTGTTGCATCCGTACATGGACGCCAATATTCCGAGTTTCACGTGATCGTAGAAGAAACTTCACCACAGGCAAAGCCTATGGTCGAACCTCATAACTTAACTCATAACTCATACTATCATATTTGAACTCGGGGTGATCGGGTCGCCGTATATGCCACCGTATACGAGGTTACACTGAATTCACACTCACCCGACTCGTCATGGGTCCCATTCCACCTTGAGTTGTAAGGCATGTGAATACGATGTATTTCTCGCTTCGATATCATCTCAGCGAATCACCACGCCCAAGCATAGGCATGATCTCAACACTCTCGTACTCATGATCTAACATATTCTAACTCGTATAAATTGATTAAATTATAAATATAAAAGTATCACACATACAGAATGGTTTACACTTAGATTTTGGTTATATTTATGTTTATATTTATTTACATACCACACCAATATAATTATAGAACATGGTTATAAGTATGATTTCGATAATCGTAAAGGTCAGAGTTCGGTTTCATAAAGACATCGAAGTTCTAACACTTTATGTTATCGAAGTGGTCGCGTTGAAGCGATAAAAGCGAAACTTTTATATATTATTATTTATCATTATTAAATGCCCAAATTAAATATTATTATTTTTAAAGTTAAGTACATCACGACCATCGATTGCAAAGTGCAAGTGCACTAAATTTTTTTGGTCGTGTAAAAGTAAAATTTTGGTGTGAATCAGGTCGTCTATTCGGATAAGAATCGATCGATTGAAAAAAATGAAAATCGATAGATCAGATTTAATAAGGTGTAAGTTGTCGTTTGGCTCATGATTGATTAGTCGATTTTAATAGGTCAATCCATCGATAAAAAGGAAACTAATTGGGCTCTGACATGGGATACTACTACTCATATATCTTATAAGATAATTTTATAATATTAAAATAAGGTAGTAACCAAGTACATTTATTTTATATGATAATAAAATATAAGTATATAATATTTATTAATTTTATATTACTATCTAAAATCACTTTCTCTTTAAATATATCATAATATATTGTAAAAGATATTTTAATTAATTTAATACCATCCTATGAAATGAAATCAGATGGGCTGATATAAATCAGATGGGCCAAAGTCCAACATCGAATGGGTCAAAGTCCAACATCAGATGGGTCACGATCCACGTCAGATGGGTCACCATTCAACATCGATGGGTCACGATCCACGCCGATGGGTCAAGATCCAACATCGATGGGTCAAAGTCCGACATCGATGGGTGACGGTCTAACACTAGATGGGTCGCAGTCCAACATCAGATGGGTCACGGTCCAACATCAGATGGGTCACGATCCACGTCAGATGGGTCAAGATCCAACATCAAATGGGTCAAGGTCCGACATCAGATGGGTCATGGACCAACACCAGATCGGTCGCAGTCCAACATCAGATGGGTCACGGTCCAACATAAGATGGGTCACAGACCTCCAACATCAGAATCCCACGTGGCAACCTAAGTATGAAGTTGTCTAACGCTTAAGTTGCTTATTTAGTGCTAACTCATCCTCTCTATCGACTATATATATATATATATATATATATATATATATATTACCTCCCATGGGAGAAAATTCAAACTCCATCGTTGGGCATTATAAGGTGATCCCGTGGTAGGCTCTCTAGTTTTAGAGTCAATACTCAATTGAGACCTCATGATATTAATAATAATATTACTTATTAAAATTTGATCACGCCTACATGATTTATATCGTTTGAAAATTATAGCCTTGGGAAATAATTATATATGTATATATTTTTTTGTTTTGATAAGTAATCGCAAGATTTATTGTTGCCTGCTAATATAAATGTAGTCACTTCTTGATTTTTATTGTATAGAGTCTTATGTTAAAATAATCTATGTAATATCTCTTTCCTTAAAACAAGGTCTTAGATACTACATGGGACCTTTTGTAAACGCTGGACTTGGAAATATGTTTAAAATAGGTCATGGGTCTATATATATATACAAATGCTTAGTTTCTAGAAAATATAAAATATTATAAAAATTTTAAGGAAATTATAGGTTTAAATCATGGTTGCGTAGATTTTTAGTTGGAACTCAAATTCACGATTTTATAATGTCCATAAAATGTCTTTTACTAGAGGGATGATGGAATAGAGTATTAATCATTTGTGTTATTTTTAATTGTTAAAATAACAAAGTATAAAAAAAATAATAACATTAACAATTAGGAAAATAATTATGACTAAATTACAAGCAATCACATCTAGGGCAAAATCAATAAAATTAGATTATAAGCAATCACATTTAGGGCAAAATAAATAGGACTAGATTATAAGCAATCATATCTAGGGCAAAATTAATAAGATTAGATTATAAGCAATTACATTTAGGGCAAAATAAATAGGACTAGATTATAAGCAATCACATCTAGGGCAAAATCAATAAGATTAGATTATAACCAATCATATTTATGCTAACCACTTTACTCATTTTAAAATAATATTATAAAGAGTGAAATAAAGTTTATTTTATTTAGTCCGTCGATACGCGATCGAACGTATCCTACGCGACGGGATCTGAGAAGAATGAGATGTATGGATGGGTACCCACCTCTTGAAACGTGACCGACAGATCGACGACGATTAGGGCGATAGAGATCGGCGTCCACACGATGATCCGTCCATGATTACGCCGCCTTCTTTCACCACGATTTGACGGCAGAAAAATACCACAGTGTTCTTTGTGGAAGAATACACAAGAAATTTAAAAGAGATTTCGGTGTTTTTAAAGAAGGGTGGCTAGAGAAGAAGATGGAGTGACAGCTAGGGTTTTTAAGAAGAATTCTTATAATGATGATTTAGGGTTTTCCGTAACTTTCTTATTTATAATATATGGGCATTAATTCAGTGCTAAGCGGTCGCACCAAATAAGGGTGTATAGGCTTTTACTTCAAAGTTTAAAATAAAGGTTTAAAACTCACGTAGCAAGGTTTGATCCTTAGACCTCTTATCTATATCCAAAGCCTTTCAACCACTAGGCTATAACACAACTTGTGTCAAATAAAGACAATTTTAAATATAATACCTCTTTAAAATCAAAATGTGTATTTTCTCAACTAGGGTAGGTTCCGGTGTAGAGCACTAACACCATGCAAGGTATAAAACACAATCTAACACCGATAAAAGAAAGTTCAAAAATTCGGGTAATTACAATTGATCTCAGAATATTGAATATCTGGGTTTAGACGGGGCCTCTAATATATGATTCAATGGACGTGATTGCTCCAGCTGAGGAGGAGGGACTGTGTTGCAACTCACTTGGTTTTGCTCCTTAATTTTGGTGTTGTCATGTATTTTGCAGATGACCCATGCTGCTTCTTTCTACACATTTGAAGTATCATTAATAATAGTCATCAGTTAATGTAAGATAATACAGAATTAAAATATAATATAAATTAAAATATTAATATTTACCTGATTAGGCTCCATGCTCTTTTTTAATTCATGCATGATATAGTCAGTTTTCTCACCATTTTTTCCTTTTCCATTATAAAAGACGAGGGAACCTTTTTTCCCAACTACTTCGCCATCGTCATCTATAATTGGTGTTTCTGAGCCAGTTAACTTCCAGTAGCCAGTTTCACCTTTTATTGTTCGTTTCATCCTTTTGGCTGAACCAATCCTTTGGGTTAAAATAAAAACTTCTTTTTCTCCTGGGACCTTGAACCTTTCTGTAAATTGACAAAAAAGCGTAATATTAATTTTGAATATCAGGGGTTTTCTTATACTATCGTTATAACTCAGGGTATATTCAAAAAAACTAAAAAAGAGAGATGTGGAAATCGGGTGGCGACTCCAAATAATAAAACCAACTCATACGTTCAAAGATGGGAATGAAAAAAACAAAAGTTAAAAAAGAAATACAAACCCATTAGGTCCTGTGGGGTGTGTTCATATAACTTCACCTCGTGAATTCTATCGCAATCACATAGAACATCTTCATGACTAATCTTTTTTCCAAGATAGTGGACTACCAATTCTGCATCCGTCGGAGAAAACCTATAGCCTGCTAGTATATTCATATGGCTTAATTTGACCGAGTTGAAACTAAGAGCATTGCAGCACCGAAAAATAAATAGATACAGAAGTATTTTTTTCGTTTCAGGGAGAAAGAAACAGACGTAAGCAGTAAAAAGCTCTTCTTGATTTAAGATGTCGATATCTGATCACCAAGGTTGGCCTGATTATATATATATATATATATATATATATATATATATATATATATATATATATATATATATAATGGGCATTAAGACTCAAGCCCATATTATTGTAGAGGTGTTTTGGTTTGTCCGACCTCAACTCAACAGTGTATCTAGGTTTCAATGGTCTAAGATTATTTACCAGGAGCACGTTGTGACTGGGGCACGCGGCGTGGCCATCCGGGGCAGCCGTAGGGCCACTTTTCCTCTCCAATTTTGATTATGACTGGTGCATCAAGGCCATGAGGGCGGCACCATATGTACTGGGCTGAGCCATAATGGTGTCGCGACACGTTGGGGTGGAGGGTGAAGACTTGGTCGCGACACAGTCGCGACATGGACGCGACATAGTCAGTTGGGCTAGCGTTGCGGGGTGAATAGTAAAGTATGACAAACCAAGGGATTTGAGGTCCTCCCGCCATTTCGCCTGAATTACTGTTTTACCCTTATATAGGTGGACATGAGTTGGGGTCCCCCAACCCTACACGTGCACTAGCCTCGTGGGCTTATGTGCGTGCATCCGGGCCACGTTTGGTGCGTGGTCGTCCTAGCTATGTCGTGTACTAGGGCCATCGCGTTGGTGGTTCCCAACCACCTTCGAGGTGCGGGTTCTAGCCCAAAGGGGGCTCGATGTATGCTCGTCGCTGCTTATCGCTATATCTATCGTCATTACATGTTGCCTTACGATCATCGTTGCCTGTTGCCTTAACACTCATCGTTGCCGGCTCTAACCTGTTGCTTTGCTTCGCAGGGCGAAGTCCGAACGTAGAGGTTGAGGTGAAGCTTGAGTAGGACAAGCTTTCCACCCGTCGTAGCATCTGGGAATCCGCATCGCGTGCCTCATTTGAGAGAAATAGGCTGACTTAGCGCAGCGGGCGTTAAGTGCCGCACGGGCTGACACTGCTAGAAGAGTGACCCCGTGACAACGTGCCTCAACAATCCTATAAAAACCTCACCCGTCCACAACAGTGTATATTTCCATCCGTGTCAACAAGATTAACTCCACTAATAGCATGTCCCATCGAATGGCATAAAAGTCTACATTTTGACTGGATCGGTAGTTCCACGGCACAGGGAAATGAATCATTGATGTCGGTGAGGAATGTGATTAATTATCCTTAGGAAAGCTAAGAAGATTTCAGTGTCCCAAAACTATGAGCTATATATTAACTCATGCTTAGTTATGTTTCTTCTCCTAAAACAAAGAAAATTATGGTCCACTGTTTTGGGAAAACACTTATTCATCAATAGCTTCTATGCGACAGGGATCAAGGATTAAAATATCAGGTTAGATTTCGGTTTCGGGCATGATAAAAAAAAAAAAAAAAAAAAATCGAAAACCGAAATTTTGGCTGATAATTTGAATTTCGGCCGAAATTTTGGTCTCCATAAAAACCTGACCAATAATTTCGATTTCGATTTCATTTCGGATAGGACAGAAACCAATGTATTTTGGCCAAAATCTTAAGATTTCGGCCGAAATTGTAAACCATGTTTGGGATTGCTCATTGTAGGCAAAGAGCAGCACTTAAAAGAGTAGGTTAAAATTATTCTTTTAATTTAAAGAGACCCAAATTCAGCTCTTTCACTTTCGGAAGAGAGAATAGTACCTACAATCAAACATTGTCCCATGTTAAAGTGCTTTGTGCCAAAGTAGGGAGCTGCTCTTTGCCTCCAAAGAGAGATCCCAAACGCGACCTAAACTTATTTTAAAAGTTAGTTTTACGATGCTTGCAGCTTACAGCCTCTCCATTTAGGGACTTGTGCCATGTGGATTCAACATTTGACCATTTGATAGGCGCACTGATCGATTTAGAATGTAACCCTTGCAAGTGCACAAGATCTATTGCAGTATGGCAAGAACAGGGGTGTCGAACCCACAGGGAAACGTGAATTTTTAATTAATTCTTTTAGAGATTTTAAAAACGTCCCTAAGGAAGTACCAAAGGGCAGATTCAATTTTACCAAAAACTTAACGCACTTTTCCTAAATGCAGAAAAATAAATTAATCTAAACAATTAATTACTGATAAATCTACGAACAATATTAAAATGAGATCAAGGAATATGCTACCCCAGATTCGTACCCCTTTTCTATCATTAAAACCCACAGTTTCATTAAATCATCATTCACACCATCATTCATCTAGAAAAATGACTTGAAATAAAATATGATCATCAATCCGGCATACCCTATCTAAAAACAATGACTCATTAACATTGCGGTATGAGTCATGTAAAAAGCATAGCGTATCTCATGATATTTAGATCACGACAATCGACACATAATCGCTCTCTGACCTAGATCACTGCGGTCCAGATCATCTAGCGATTCACGATACAAGCATTTAAAATATTTTCAATCACACAAACTTTGAGCAAAACGATTCCATGATAACAATAATAGATCATGTATTAATCATAAACATGGGTACTTATCCGGGATCGCATCTTCCCGATCTCTTGATTTAGCCGCTCATCTTTGGTGTTTGATCTCCTTTTTCTTTCAAAGTCATTCCTCTTTATTCCTTCCAAAAGATATTTGCAATTGTTTTCCTAAATACAATCTATGAATTTCTCGAGAAAAATAATGCAAATCCTAGGTACAATCTACTAATAAACCCTAGAAGAAGGAGAAGAAGACTTGAAAAGATGAAGAAAATATTCCCCCAAAGTGAAGAGCCCTAAAACTAAAAAGAAAGAATGAATAATATTCTAATTGCAAAAATAATAATCCCCTAAGAAACTCGTGGCTTCCTTTTATAATAGCTAACCCTAATACCTCTCTCGATTGACATCTAAGAGTAATTTTCGTGAATTCGCCTAGCTTTGCATCAGATACTGCCTCGGTATTTTGCTCATAATTTTCTGTACCGAACTCGGATTGAGGTGATTCTTGAAGCGTTGGAAAGCTGACGACGAGCTCTACAACTTTTATGTTTTAGCAATTTCCTGAATCTGACGTCTTGAAGGTCCAAATTGAGCTGCAAGTCGCACTAAGTTCTCAATGACCCAAAATAGCAAAGGTGTTTTGACATTATTTTCGGATTCTTGGGCTGTTTTAGAAACTTGACCGATTTACGAAACACTTCAAATCTAGCAAATCTCATCAGATAGCCTTCATCGGACTGACTAAATATAGGTATTTAGGGTGAAATATCATCATATTTCACTACTCATCACACCCCAAACCTACACTTTGCTAGTCCTCGAGCAAAGAGAATGATAGAAATATAAAGCAAATCAAACTAACATCCTAAAATTTAAATGCCACTTTCGTAGGGAACACGATTGCACTTAGCATGTGCAACAAGCCTTTAAACCCCTAGGTGATCCCTAGTGGAGGAGTTGTGTCTCGAGGGTTTGCGTGAAGTTACCCACAAACTTCCAAAATTTCAAACCATCGGTAAAATTGAGTTTTCAAAATCTGATTTTTATAACATATATTTAACTTCAAAGCTCAAAATCAATAATCAATTCAACATGCAAATTCTCAATTTTAAATAACAATGTTACACTAATCATACCAATATCCATTCAAATTAGTCTAATGCTCCAAATCGTTAGATAACTCATCCATTCATGCTTAAACGTGTAGTGTGTGCATACCAAAACCAAGATTCATCCATCTCAGAACTAGTCCAAACGGGAAATCATCGGATCTGTTGTCTTGACTCAATCCTCACTTTAGGTATACTCTCAAAATAAAATCACTCCGATGATTGGTAAGTTTTCGCAGACATGTGAGAGATCAATACAAAGCAAATAAAAAGGTCTCACATGATAAATGAAACACGATGCAATCAATGAACAAAAATAAATCTCATAAGAACAGATACTTGTATATCCTAAGCATGTCATATCAAGTGTCATAAGTATTATATATTGACTCTCCACAAGACAGTTACCAATGCAAGATCGGATCATGAAGGTCTTGTGTAGGGTTGTAATGGGGCTCAGGGAAGGGTAGGAAAGAAATTGTGATTCAAAATTTAGAAATTGGAAAAGGAACTAACTTCCATTTTTTATTTTATTTTTTTATTTCTCTTCTTTTTTTTCTTTTCTAATTTCTCACCATTTTTTTTTTCAATATTTTTCTTTTCTCATTCTTTCTTCTCTTTGAATTTCCTTTTCTTGAAGCACCTCATTTTCATTCCTTTTTTTTTTTTTTTTTTTCTCTCCTCTTTATTTCTTTTTATATTTGACATACACTCTCAGTAAACAGCATAACTCATTATCTCTCCCCTTACTCTCTTTTCGCTCATTTTCATCCTCGTTCCTAATTTCTAAATAAGAAGGGTAAAGCTAAATTTTGAGAAATTGTGAAGGGTTAAAGTTAACGTGGCTTATCAAAGAATGTATAAGGGTAAATTTTCTATAGGCTCAAAGGTACTAGAAGGATAAATTTATATGAGGTGGGGCATTTTAAGCACAAAGCAGCCAAAGATGGCCTTCAATCATTTCCTTAAAAGATGGTAACCTTGCCTATTTGTCTTGAGTAGATATACGATGCGTTCTAACACAATAATATGAATTTGATATCATGCAAAGTCACAAGCCAAAATAAAATGTATGAGATTATGCAAAATAATTAGATTCAAAGAAAACTCCAGTTTATATATTCACTCATCAATGACGGAAATTAGCTCTAAAGCTTCGGGTTTAGTCTCCACTAAGAACCTAAGATTCAACGCTTCAAAATAGTTCATCGATTTCTAAGTCTTAGCTTGGTATAAGTGCAAAATTCTAAGCATGAATTTGAGTCATCCACAAATTATCACATTAAGCTTCATCATCCTAGATACAAGTATTCAAAATATGACATCAATATTCTCAAAATTAAATTCACATGCATCATCAACTAAAGTTTGAAAACTATTGCAAAGTAAATCATGTATGATGGTTCCAAAAAATTTTTTTTTTTTTTTTCAAAGAAAATCAAAAATAAGTGATGAAAGATAGATAATCATACATACCCCAAACCTAAAAATGACAATGTCCTCATTGTTTGAAATAAGTAGGTACCCCAAACCATTGAAAAGTACCTCAACACAAAGATCAAAGAGAATATGGGCATCAAATTAGAACATGACCAAAAATAGATTGAAGGTAATGTGGCTACACTAATTTGGAAATTAAAATAACCTAAACTAAACTAAAACTAATATTCTAGAACTAAACATACGAAAGAGAAATAAATCCTAAATCCTAAACTAAACCTGTCCAACTCCTAAATAAACACACCTGCGGTTGCCTCCTGTGAAGCTACCGAGTTTATGTATACCGACCTCTTCATTGATCAAGAACTGATCACTAAGGTGCATCGCTCAATCTTAAATCGGGTCATCCTCAAACATTGGTTTGAGTCTTTGCCCATTCACTTTGAAAACTCGATTGTCCTCAAGGCTTTGAATTTCAATTGCACTGCTCACTAATGGAAACAACTCAAACGGCCTTCCATCTAGATTTCAATTTCCTGTGATGAAGCTTAAGTCGGGAATTGAATAACCAAACTTTTGGCCAACATGAAACTCCTTCCGAGAAATTAATTGATCGTGCAACTTTTTGTACCTTTCCTTGTACATCTTTGAATTTTCATACGATCGAGCGTAACTCTTCTAATTCACTCAATCAGAACCTTCGATTCGACCGCCGCTTGCATATCGAAATTAAATCGCTTGATCGCCTGTAATGCCTTATGCTCCAATTGTGAAGATGACATGCCTTCCCGTGAGACAATTTCAAGGGAGACATTCCGATCGGTGTCTTGAATGCAACGATAGGCCCACAAAGCATCGATAGCCGGTTTGACCAATCTCTTCTATCCTCGCACTGCCTTTTCTAGAATTCGCTGATTTTGCTAGACACTTCCACCGACCACTAGTCTGGGATGGATGGTACGGCGAAAGCGACTTTTGTGAGTGACGCTGACTTCTTCATTAAAGTGGCAAAATGGCTATTGCAAAAATGCGAACCGCCATCACCGATGATTGCTCTTGGGATCCCGAATCGTTAAACACATGTTCTCTCGTAAATTTGACCACAACCTTGTGATCATTTGATCGGTTGCCACAGCTTCAATCCATTTGGAGACATAGTCAACGTACCACCGTAATATATGAATACCCAAAGGATGGTGGAAAAGGACCCATAAAGTCAATCCCCAAACATCGAAAAATTTCAACAATCGAATTGGATTAAGGCATCATATTTCGTGGAAATATTGCCAATATTGACACCGCTTGGCATTCCTTGCGATTGAGAGCATCACGAAAGATTGAGGCCAAGAGAATCCGCTTTGAAGGATTTTAAATGCGGTCTTCATCCTCGAAATGGCCTCCACAGCCCCAAAGATAAAAAATTTAGGACGCTTAGTTGCTCGCCTTCCGCACGCATCTCCTAATGATCCGATCCAGTAGAATTTAAACAAATATGGTTCATCCCGAAATAGTATTTTATTTGGGAGAAAAGAGAGATTCTTATCATTCTTACCCCACTCGGGAATTCGCCAGGACAGAGCGATAATTCACGATGTTAGCAAACCACTAACTTTGCACCAGCTACATCAATTGCCATCAAATGTTCATCCGGAAATGTGTCACGGATGGTCTCAGGTATAGATGATTCTTCAGGCAGAATTCTAGACAGATGATCAGCCACAACGTTCTCAACCCCCTTTTTATCTTTAATCTCAAAGTTGAATTCCTGGAGAAGCAGGATCCAACGGATCAGCCTTGGTTTCGCATCCTTCTTTGCTAAAAGATATTTCAAAGCAGAGTGGTCTGAAAAGACCACTATTTTCGATCCAAGCAAATAGGAACGGAATTTGTCAGAGCATACACCATAATAATTCCTTCTCTGGTGGTGTAATTCATTGGCATCAATTAATGTCTTGCATAGCATAATAAATTACGTGAGGTAATTTATTCACCCTTTGCCCTAAGACATCCGATCGCATAATCGATGCATCACACATGAGTTCGAATGGTAAAGAATAATCCTGGTTGGATTATTGGTGCATTTGATAAGAGTTCACGCAATTTTAGGAATGCCTTTATGCAATCCTCATCAAAATCAAAAGGAACATCTTTGCCAAGCAAAGTGCACAATGGTTTAGCCACCTTGCTAAAATCCTTAATGAATCTTCTATAAAATCCAAAGATGCCCCAAAAATGATCGAATTTGTAACACTTTTAGGAGGTGGTAAATTTGCAATTAAGTCGACCTTCGCCTTATCAACTTCAATTCCTTTCGTTGAAACAATATGCCCCAACACAATTCCTTGTTGAACCATAAAATGGCTCTTTTCCCAGCTGAGAACAAGTTTGGAATCTACACAACGTTGCAACACCGTGAAAGATGATTCAAACAAGAATTAAATGTTTTTCCAAAACCGAGAAGTCGCCCATGAAGACTTCGATGAATTTGTCGATCATGTCCGAGAATATGGCCAACATACATCGTTGAAACGTGGCCGAGCATTACATAAGCGAATGGCATCCTTCGATATGCAAACGCTACCATATGGACACGTGAATGTTGTCTTCTCTTGACCAGCTGGAAGAACGGGCACTTGATTGTATCCCGAATAACCATCAAGAAAGCAATACAACTCTTGCCCAGCTATCTTCGCAAGAATTTGAACAATGAACGGAAGGGGAAAATGATCTTTCCGTGGTTGTTCAATTTTCGATAATCAATGCACACACGCCATCCAAGAGTTTCACGAAGTGGGCACCAATTCTCCCTCCGTAGTTTCTTTCTTTGTAATTCCGGACTTTTTCTAACGATTTGTCTTTGGACTAACCCATTCACTATCGAGATCTGATAGATGATTCCAAAGATCGAGGAGTTTAATGATTTCCTTTAAAACGACTTCTTGCATGTTGGATTAAGTCGCCTCTGTGGTTCCCTCGATGGTTTACTCTCATCCTCCGGATGTATTTTATGCATACATACCGATGGGTCAATCCCTTGAGATCGCCTAAGGTCCATCCGATGGCCTCCTTGTGCTCTTTCAAAGACCTTCAACAAATCATTCTCTTGTTCTTCCGATAATGTGGATGAAATTATCACCGAAGTGTTTCTCGAGGTCCCAAAAGCATATTTGAGGGACTGTGCAATTGTTTCAATTCCACGCTTGGTGGTCGCTCAATTGATGGAGTCAGACATCCTTTACCTCGAGAGGGTAGTGGTTCTACCTTAGTCACAACTTCACATAAGTTATCATCTTGACATGATGAATTTGACTTTTCTCTCGATCGCTTCCTTTCAAGCCCTTTGTCCTCATAGATGGCTAACAAAGCGCTTTCAAATTCCTCTTTGGTGAGCATTGATGGTAATGCTTCATCCACCACTTCCCATCCGATCGATGTAAAAACATTCGACCTCATCCTCATTAGGGAAATGGTTCATCGCATGGAATATGTTAAGCCCGACTTTCATGTTTCCAAAAGAAACGCCCATGACTCCGTCGACAATTAATGCAAGCGTTGGCGATGGCGAAACGACGCCCAAGAATAATTGGGACTTGATTGATTGATTTCGCAGTGGTTCCATGTCTAAGACAACGAAGTCCACCGGAAAGACAAACTTGTCTATTCCAACCAAAACATCCTCGATAACACCCCTCGGTCTTCTTTCGATCTATCTGCCGCATTGGAGTGTGACCGTCGTGGGTTTCAATTCACCCAATCCGAAGTTTCTCAGACATTGAGTATGGGATCGATTAACACTTGCTCCCAAATCCAATAACGCTTTCCAATTGGTTGCCCACCAATGACATGGAACAGTTGGGACTCTGTGGTCTTCGGTTTACGTGGGGTTTCCAATCGCAATATCGAATCGACTTGATTTGTTAGGAACACTTTCTTTGAAACGTGAGTACGTGCCTTTCTTCCGAGTGCACAAATCTTTGAAAAACTTGGCACTTTCGGGGACTTGTTTGATTGTTTCAAGTAATGGAAGATTTATCTTTACTTGCTTGAATGTTTCAAAATTTCTTCCATTTTGTCGGTCCCTTTCCCATTCTAGATGGAGGAGTTAGGCATTGAGGAATGGTGCCTTTGGGACATAAGGTGCGATTCCATTTCCGATTCTTTTCACGTCCTTGTTGGACGGTTGAAGGAAACTCTTCCTCTATTACTTTTTCTTTTCCTTTCTCTTCCTTGCTCTTGCACTTTTCTTATCTACGGCTCTTTGTCTCTTTCTTTCTCTTTTCCTTTTCCTTTCTCCTTTCTTTTCTCGATTCTTTTCCTCTATCGCTTCTCTTTCTTCATCGACTTCTACAGCATTTCCACTTGATTATGAACCTCTCGTCCACTTCTCAAAGACCGTAATTGACTTTCAACTGTTGACTATTCGATGGTCTGCGGATGGTGCTTGGCCTCGAGGATTATTGATGGGTTGGGAGCCTACCTTCCTCTCGACTCGATTGATTGGCCAATTGATGACTTGGTCCATTATCATCTCGAAAAGATTGCATGCTTATAAGCTTTTCTTCGGATCGAATCTTCAATCTTGGCATGAGATTGATTAAGATTCGATTGAAATTCGATTTTTCAGTCGAATTTGGATGATAATCTGAGCATTCGCTGGAAATTGGAATTACATTGGAAATTAGAATTCTGGAAATTTTGTGGACGAAAATTTTGTTGAAAATTTGGTTGAAAAGGTTGTTGTCCACCCATTGTGTTGGCTCTATGTTCTTTGGTTTACACGGCCATTTGGTTCGATTCACCCCATCCTAAGTTGGGGTGATTTTTCCATTCCGGATTGTAGGTATTGGAGTACATGTTTCTACCGCCACCGATAAGATTGAGTCACATTTACGCTCTTGAGGATTAGGTTCATCAGAAGAATGACAAGGTAGTAGGCACTCATTAGCCATATGACCTGGGTGGTCACAAATTGAACACCGTGGGGTGACAGGGAGCTTTAGCTTGCTTGGTAGCCTAACAACATGTTCATCTGTTTGGACTGACATGTCAAACTTTGTTGAGAGATCGAGGCATTATTGTTGACATCGCATTACAATCCGCCTTTTGTCAACACATGAGATTTAGGTGCCAGTTCAAGTTGGTTCGCCTGATGTCTCACTTTGTATCGAAGTTTGATATAACTTTTCAAACAATGCCCACAATTCGGCTTCTTTCGTGGCACAAGATCCACCACAAGATGCATCAACCATGCGTCTCTCTTCGTGAATCCCATTGTAAAACTTTGGACTTGTTGCCACCTTGGAACTTGATGATTTGGGCAACTTCGATCAATTCCTTAAAACGCTTCCCAACATTCATGGAATGTTTCAGAGGTTGTTGGGAAAAGAACCTGGATCTTCCGACGCAATTCAATGGCCTTAGTCATGGGAAAATATTTTTAAGGAACTGGCGATCATTTCAACTCGAATAGATTGTGGTTCTAAGGAATAGAACCATGTTTTTGCCTATATCTCTTAAAGAGAACGGAAGAGTGAGCAGCTTATCTCATCGGTGACATTGTGGACTCACGAACATTTTGCATACCCGTGAATTCATTTAAGTGAACGTATGCGGATTTTCATTTGCTAACCCATGGAAAATTGGTAGCATTTGAATCATTCGATTTGAATTCATAGTGGTTCCTCGGAATGGGAGCATGCATAATACATTCTCGATCCTCGTAAAACCGGGATCGTTATAATACTCAGTGTTCTAGGGCCCTCATCAAAATTATTGTTCCTATTATTTCCATTATTGACATTCCCATTGTTGTTATTCTCTCTCTCCTTTGGTCCGCCATGGTCTCAGCTTTGTTGATATTGATTCCTCCTGACTCTTCGATTCTCTCTACAAGCTCTTTCGATCTCAAGATTAAACGGTAGCAGATGTGGGTGATGAGAACGAGTAAAGCTCATACACCAACACTCACAAACAGGGTTGAAGAATCCACAACAAACCCACAAAATTCTGCTTCAAACGATTTAAACAAAGATGATAAACAGTAGCCAATATCAGCAGGAAAGATTTCTTCTTTTTTTTTTTTTTTTTTTTTTTTTTTTTTTTTAATTAAAATTCAAATTTAAATTAATTTTTTTTTATTCAAATTAAAATTAAAATTAAAATTTAAATTAATTAATTAATTAATTAAATTTTTTTTTTTTTTTTTTTTTTTAAATTCAAATTAAAATTAAAATTCGAATTTAAATTAAAAAAATTTTTTTTTTTTTTTTTTTTTTTTTTAAATTCAAATTAAAATTAAAATTCGAATTTAAATTAATTAAATTTTTTCTTTTTTTTTTTTTTTTTTTTTTTTTTTTTTTTTTTAAATTCGAATTAAATTTTTAAATTTTTTTTTTAATTTTAATTTTTTTTTTTTTTTTTTATTAAATTCGAAAATTAAAAATTAAAATTGAAAATCCTATAAAATCTTTCCTAAAAGAGAAAAATAAGGAGAAGAATGAAAGATTCCTAAAAATCCTAAAACAAAAGTCCCACAAAAGTTAATGACTAAATTTAGAAAATCCTAAAAATATCTAAAAGAGGAAAATAAGGAAAAAGAGTCCTACCAAATCTAAAATAAGAAGTCCTAAAAATCTCTACTTCCTAAATTTCCAGGAAGGTATCCTAAAATCTAAACTTCCTAAAAGACTCCACAAAATCTTATCAAAGAGAGAAAATAAGGAAATAAATTTTAATAATTATTATTTTTTATTTTTATTTTTTTAAACACTCAAAGCAGAAAAATCCCTATCCAATTAATAAAATTTCACGATTTCGAATGCTAAAAACTTGATCGATTTAGAATGTAACCCTTGCAAGTGCACAAGATCTATTGCGTATGGCAAGAAGAGGTGTCGAACCCACAGAAACGTGAATTTTAATTAATTCTTTAGAGATTTTAAAAGCCCCAAGGAAGTACCAAAGGGCGATTCAATTTTACCAAAAACTTAACGACTTTTCCTAAATGCGTAAAAATAAATTAATCTAAACAATTAATTATCGATAAATCTCTAACAATATTAAAATGAGATCAAGGAATATGCTACCCTGATTCGCACTTTTCTATCATTAAAACCCACGGTTTCATTAAATCATCATTCACACCATCATTCATCTAGAAAATGACTTGAAATAAAATATGATCATCAATCCCATCTATCTAAAACAATGACTCAAATAACATTGCTATGAGTCATGTAAAAGCATAAGCGTATCTCATGATATTTAGATCACGACATAATCAAGACATAATCGCTCGTACCTAGATCACTGCAGGTCCAGATCTAGCGATTACTACTTGATACGTAATCAACGGTCATAACAAAAGCATTTAAAATATTTTCAATCACACAAACTTTGAGCAAAACGATTCCATGATAACAATAATAGATCATGGTATTAATCATAAACATGGGTACTTATCGGGGATCGCATCTTCCCGATCCATCGATTTAGCGCTCATCTTTGGTGTTTGATCTCCTTTTCTTTCAAAGTCATTCCTCTTTATTTCTTCCAAAAGATATTTGCAATTGTTTTTCCTAAATACAATCTATGAATTTCTCGAGAAAAATAATGCAAATCCTAGTACAATCTACTGAATAAACCCTAGAAGAAGGAGAAGAAGACTTGAAAAGATGAAGAAAATATTCCCCAACGTGAAGCGCCCTAACAACTAAAAAGAAAGAATGAATAATATTCTAATTGCTAAAAATAATAATCCCCCTAAGAAACTCGTGGCTTCCCTTTTAATAATAGCCTAACCCTAATACCTCTCTCGATTGACATCTAAGAGTAATTTTCGTGAATTCCCGCCTAGCTTTGCATCAGATACTGCCTCGGTATTTTGCTCATAATTTTCTGTACCGAACTCGGATTGAGGTGATTCTTGAAGCGTTAGAAAGCTGACGACGAGCTCTACAACTTTTATGTTTTAGCAATTTCCTGAATCTGACGTCTTGAAGGTCCAAATTGAGCTGCAAGTCGCACTAAGTTCTCAATGACCCAAAATAGCAGTGTTTTGACATTATTTTCGGGATTCTTGGGCTGTTTTAGAAACTTGGACTGTATTTACCTGAAACACTTCAAATCTAGCAAATCTCATCAGATAGCCTTCATCGGACGGCTAAATATAGGTATTTAGGGGTGAAATATCATCATATTTCACTACTCATCACGCACCATGATCTTAAGATGTATAATAGGGAAGATTAGAATGAAAAACTATCTCTATCGTCTGATTCAAATCAGCCTATGGTTTTCGTCAATAAAAAACTCTGTGGTCCTTACTCCGAAAAAGGGTGAGAATAGCCATACATGTTAAAGGCAGTTATGCCCCTTTTCATCTATAGTTGCCCTCATCTAAAACTGAGTTAGTGTTGCGTCCCTGTTCATCTATGGTTGCCCTCTTCTAAATCTGAGTTAGAATTAGGTGCCTGACTTGAACCCGATGTTCTCGGTACTTGCATCATTTTGGGATGTGTGCCATGTGGATCCATCATGCATTATATGTTATTTGATGGTCATGAACTCTAGATTTGCTTTGTAAATTTGAACGAAATATAATTTCATTCAATGCAACCAAACGCCATCTGAAATTACTAATATGTTGGATTTACATGGTAGCCATTAATTTTAGATCGCATTTGAAGGCTTTGAATGAAATGATGGAGAATATTTTTCAACCCAATCTTTTACAGAAAAGATCTTTAGATGCTGACATACTTATCATATGTACACATAAGTTTCACATCCTAGAAAAGACCTGAGTATCATACTCTGGCATCCCTAATTGAATGTTGAGCAGATGCTTCAAGTCCGACTTGGTAAATAATCGGCTTGGGTGAGTTGGGTATTGGGCCGATCGCACCCCTTGAAAGCCTTACTTTCAGGATCCCTAACTCAGGATTGCAACTACATTGCCCCCATGTTCAAATTGCAAAAGGTACCTTCATTTACAAACCAAGATTCTTTCCCCTCAATCTTCATTTCAAGTGCTTAAACCGTTGACTGTTTTAAAAAAGACGATGGAGATTGTATGGCACCCCAATCTTCCAGAAAATGGATTTAGATATCAGCGTCAAATAATTTGATTCCGCATGGCACATACCTAAAGAACCAAGTTAGATGTACGCTCATGATCATGTTCACTTTTCGAGATCTGTTTCATGTGTAATCAAAATCTGAACGCATAATGATAGGCCCATGATCTCAAAATCCTTTGGGTGGAAGATTTGGACTAAAAAAAATCTCTACCGTTGGATGTTGCGCGGAAGCTCTCATATTTAACCAACGATCTCACTATAAATAATCAAATAAGAACACAAAATAAAATGAAGTCAAACACAATTATACAAGAGATAATATTTACGTGATTCAGAAATTTTCCTACGTCCATGGGCAACGATGATTCATGAATCCATAAAAATGCAAGAACACTCAAGTCTCACCAGAGCTCTCCACAAAACCCTAGATATGTTTCCCAAAGCTTTACAAAAATATCCCAACTCTCTCAACTCTCTTATTCATCCAATAATTTTCTCCTTAAATATAGGAGACCTAAAATTAAACTTCTAGTTCAAAAACAACTTGCCAAATATACGCTCAAAGCGCAATTCGTCCGTCGCGGGTCGCTCGAGCGGGAACCAAGGTCGTTCGGGCAACTTTGACCAGAAAATGACCCTTTGAAATAGTGCATTGGTCCTTCGAGTGAATACCAAACTCGCCCGAGCGACTTACACTAGTAAGTTGGCCCTTTTGAGGGTGTCATCTCGCTCGAGTGACAACCAAGTCCGCTCGAGCGAGCCAACCAAGATTAGAGTCATATACAACAATTCTCCACTTGGCTGTAAGTTTCACCATGTACTCTTTCTTTCAATCATCGCTAAACTCGTATCGTCGCTGTCATCATCGCTCCGAGGGTGCTCAAACCTGTTGAACATTGATCAAATCCAAATAATGTTTAGACTTGACCACCAGTACCACCTTTGTTATCATATACGCAGGATTGTCCTTCGTACTCATCTTCTTCAGAGATATCTCACAATCTTCAATTATTTTTCATACGAAGTGATATCGTATATCAATGTACTGGGTGCGAGTATGATATATATGATTATTTATTAAGTAAATAGCACTCTCGCAATCGCTGAACACATCAGCACTTTCTTTTGCGATCCCCAAATCACCAGTAATGTCATAAAGCCACAATGCTTCTTTCACTACTTCTGTTGCTGTCATATACTCTATCTCTGTAGCAGACCAAGCCACTCTATCCTTTAACATTGACCTCCAGCTAATCGGACCACGTACCTGCTAGTATAAACATATATCCCATTGTAAACTGACAATTATCCAAATCACCCTGTAATCTGAATCTACTATGGTGATCCTCACATGATAAGCTCGAGCAGCGACTCTAGCACAAATCGAATTAGGAATAGAAGTAAGAATATACGCTCTTACGATGTACAGACGTATGTGACGTTGTAATTTGATAAATTACGTTTATAAGGTATGGTAAGGTACGTTAGGATTGGAGTATGTCTAGATCATAGTCTTGCATGTAGGTTAAGATATAATTTTGGTAATACGTATGATTTTAACACTTATTTATTTCTTATATACTGTCATACTAATTTTATCACTTACAAAATACACCCACAATGCACCTGAGTAGTCTAGGGTGGATTGGTGGTGTATCCACTTAGTTGCGCGTTGTTTATTGACTCGGACCTCGTGGCATTTACTCTTTTCAAGTGATTTTATTGATGGAGTGGACGCCAATTATTCTGGCCCAGCAGCCGCTGAGTTTGTTGATCCCGTGGATGCTAAGTAGCAGGAGCTTTAGAAGGGCAACACTGTAAGACATCAGGAGAACCTCAGTACAGATTATGATCCTTATACTAATTATTGATAGCATAGTTTTAGTAGTGAGATTAAGATTTACAATTTAGACAGTTATTCTTTCATTTCGTATTGCTATTATATATCATTGGGTATTCATTGTTAGCCTAATACATGTGATTTATTATTGACTTTATTTCCTCATAGATTAGTAATTATTTCATTCTTTTATTATTGGATTCACTAGTTTTGTGGAACCATATTAGCCTGAGAATTCTGATTATATATATGTCTGTTTAGTGTATCTGGGATGCGTGCGGGTCATAACACAAAATTCTAAGCCCTTGAGAGGGGATAGAATTTCGGGTCGTAACACTTATGAAAGAGGAGCTGCCCAAAGTAAAGCCGGCAAGGGATGACTTGCCAGAGTTAAATATTTGACCCGAAATTCGCTCATAGCATTGGAGAGCCAACCTAATGGCGAAGAGGTCATGGATAGAGGCATTGCAAAACAACCATGAGGCTGATGGAATTGTCATAATATCGACACTGATAATATCTTATTCTCATGAGACTCACCTAGTTTGTGATTTGTGGAAGGATATGCTTTAACAATGTAAACCGTTATACTCACCCTAAAAGAATGCTTTCTCACCCCATCTCCTCCAACTAGTATGTGTTGATCCTGTTTGTCACACTCTACGCCAAAATCCGTGTAGATCTCCCTTAGGTAATGTATGAGCCAAGATGGATGGTTTCTACCTTGATTGATCAAAGTTATCAGTCACACATCCTTCATCTATCTATTTACAAATCAAGAAACTTTAAAATATTTTTGCTTTTAAATGTCCTGAAGATATGTCCACAGCGAGCTGTCGCTGGTGCGGTTTCTCAGAGATCACAGCGTGCTATGATATTTATCACAGCTTGTTGTGGTTGCACTCATAGCGCGCTGTGACCAAAACTCGCTGTCACATGAATCACAGCGAGTTGTGGTCCTTTGCGACAAATCTTCACCTTTGCTGAAAAGCTGCTTTTTGGACTTTTCCGGATCTCAGTCTTTTGAGGAGTTTTAGGGTTTTGTTAAAAGGCATTTGGAAAAGAGGAGGGAGGCTAAGCAAGCTAAGAGAGCTTCTTCCTCCTTGAGCCAAAACCCTAGAACTCCATCTTCTTCAACATTTGAAACTATTATTGTGTTTGCAAAAAGATTTTAACTCAAAGGTTTCTTATCTGTCTTCACCTTCATCTTACTTTGTATTACTCAAGTGAGTTGAGTTCTTTGCTCAAGTGTGTTGAGTGTTTTAAGCCCTAGAGATTAGGGTGTGATTGATAGCCTTGTGGATCTCAAGATGGATCATTGTGCGTTCATCAACGGTAAAGGAGAGCATCAAACTCAGAAAGCTATGGAGGTGACCCGCGACGGAAAGTTGGATTGCATGGGGTTTGATAGAGTATGTGCATTTGTTGATATATCATTCGAAACTCCTTATACTCATTTATTTCATAGTGGATTTGGTGTGTGGACATTGGATCTGTGGTTTTTCACAGTGATTGGATTTCCACGTATATTTCGTGTTGTGGGTAATTGTTGGCGTTATTGTAATCTTTAGATTAAATTATAATTAATCGAGTACCCGATCCAATTTCGTAGATCGATGGAATCACAATTGGTATAAAAGCTAAGTTCACTCGTTTTGATTCTTTTTTAATCGAGAGTCTATGGCGTATTCGGGAAGTTCTGATTTATCTAGGAGGGCATTTCCACAACACGACATCCGTTGTTTGATGGTCATAATTATTCATATTAGAAGGCTATGGTAAGGGCCTTTCTTATATCCATGGATATCATGGTTTGGTCTGCTGTTGAGACTGGTTGATCTCCATCACAAGAAATGGTCCATTTAGATGGAATTGAGAAAATCACTATTAAACCCGCTAACCATTACAGTAGTGAAGAAAAATAGGCTGTAAATGATAATTCTAGAGCTTTGTATGCCATTTTTGGAGCTGTAACGACTTCTGAGTTTAAGAGGATTTGTAATTGTGAGGTGGCTAGAGAAGCCTGGTTGATCATAGAAACCACTTTTGAGGGGACTCCACAAGTAAATATTAACAACGCAATTTGAAAATCTTCGAATGGATGATAATGAGAAATTTACGGACTTCTATACTAAATTGAATGATATTGTCAATGGGTTTTCCTACATTGGCAAAGAGATTTCATCGTATAAAATTGTCTGGAAGGTTCTAAGATCCTTGCGTGAAAGGTTTAGACCAAAAGTGATTGCTATCTCTGAAAGTAAGAACATTAACAAGATCAACATAGATGAACTTGTCGGATCTCTTCAAACTTAAGAATCTGAGATTCAGATAAGTCAAAATTAAAAAGGTATTACTTTTTGTTCCTCTAAGAAAAATATTGAAGATGAGGATTGTGAAAGTGGCGATGATGAGGACTTTGTCTTGTTTGCCAAAAAATTTAAGAAAATTTTCAAAAATAAATAAAGTAGTGGTAAGTCCTACGAGAAACCAAAGGTTCCTGTAAAAAATTCTCATAAAGAGTCATCTGAGGAAACGCAATGTTTCAAATGCCGAGGCTATGAGCATTTTGCTTATGATTGTTCCAACAAGAAGAAAAATATTGGGAAATCTAAAGCCATGGTCACGACAAAGGAAGATGACACTAGTGATGGGAGTTCCTCTGATGAGTTGGATGTATCTCAACATGGGTTTTAGGCTTTTGTAGCCTCCATTCATGAGGAAACACATGTTTTTCCTCCTACTAGTCCTGGTGTTTCGGATGAAGAGGAGGATGATGCGGATATATTTGAGGTCTACGATAAACTTTATCTTGTAAGTGTTAAATTGAATAAAGAAAAAATGAAGTTAATCAATGATATGTCATCTCTCACTTCCTCATGTGTTTTTAAAAATGTTAAGTATAATTTGTTGGTTGAAAATGTTGAAACTTTGGAAAATGAGGTGACAACTTTAAGAGATAAAGTTAAAATTTTAATTTGAGGGAGCTGAGTGTTATTCCAAATACCATTGTCTTTGCATTGAAAATGAAAGGCTCAAGAGGGTGCTTTCATATGAAAAGGTCACCCTAGAAAAATTACAAAATGTTAGGGTTGACACTCAAAGAGGTTAGGGTATATGCAAAGGTTGGAACGATAAAATCGGTTTGGGTTTTAAGGCGGCTACGAACTATGTCTCTGGGAGCAAAGGAAAAGGAAAATTGAAATATGTTCCCAAACTCCCAGGAAATAAAAAAAATTGAATCCACATCCATCTCACCTTCCCCCCCCCCCCCCCCCCCCTCATGCTAAAATGGCTAATGGAAAAAAGGGTTCAATTTGTTTCTACTGTGGAAAAAAAAAAGACACATAAATCTCTCATGTCTAGTTAGAAAAATGGATCTCTTTTGTCAAAAGCATGACACGATAGTTTTCTATCGATTGAAGACCCTTGGAAATTTGATGGAGTGGAAATGGGTGAAGAAAATTTTAGAAAATGTTCTGATTGCACACACTACTCTCCAAGCTTTTGAGTCATCTAAGAGGTTTTTTGATAGTGGGTGAGTCATATTTCTCATCTCTTGAAAAATGTGACTCTGATTCTGTCACTGTCACCTTTGGAAATGGGTGTAGTTCCAAAATTGTTGGAAAATGAGTGGTCGATGCTCCTAGATGTCCTAAGTGCTCAGAAGTTCTATATGTTAATGGGTTAAAGGCTAATCTGATTAGTATCAGTCAACTGTGTGATAAAGGGATGAACATCACTTTTACTAAGTCTGGGTGTTCTGTTATTGATAAATCTAGAAATATTTTTCTAAGTGGAATCAGGTCTTCTGGTAATTGTTACACATTTTATGTGCAATCTGATCCCACTTGCCTATTAACCTCTAGTGATGAGCTTCAACTGTGGCATCGTCATCTCAGCCACATAAATACAAAGGACCTTGTGAAAATTGCTAATGACGAAATTGTCAAAGGCCTACCCAAGCTAAGAAAATTATCTGACTAAGTTTATGATGCCTGTCAGTTGGGCAAACAAACTCGAGCTCCTCATAAGAAACTCTCCAGTACTAATACTTCTAGAATTCTTGACCTTATACATTTTGATCTTGTTGGACCAATGAGAGTTAGCAGTATTGGAGGAAAGAGATATATCTTAGTTATGGTGGATGATTTCTCTCGATATTCTTAGATTACCTTTTTGAGAGAGAAATCAAGTGCCTTTGATGAATTTGTCATTATTGTTAAACAATGTTAGGTGAAGAAGGGCTTTAATGTCAAACGCATTCGAAGTGATAGAGGCAGTGCGTTTAATAATTCCAAGTTTGATGATTTTTGCAATTCTTTAAAAATTATGCAAGAACTTTCCTCACCTCACACTCTCCAACAAAATGGAGTGGCTGAAAGGAAAAATTGTATGCATCAAGAGATGACTTGGGTCATGTTAAATGTAAAAGACTTGGCCCAACATTTTTGGGCTGAAGTTGTTTATACGGCTTGTCATATATCAAATAGAGTGTTTGTGGATCCTGGTACTATCCAAACACCCTATGAGATTTGAAATGACAAAAAGGCAAAAGTGAGTCATTTTAGGACTTTAGGGAGTCAATACTATATTTTAAATGATCAGGATAACTTGAAAAATTTTGATCCCAAGAGTAACCTCGAAAATTTTCTTGGTTATACTCAAAATAGTCGGGCATTTCGAGTTTTCAACTTGAGAACTTTGTCCATGATGGAGTCATACAATATGGTCATTGATGACCTTGCTAGTACCCCTCATGTTGTTGATAATTGTAAGGATAGTCTGATCTCTCATAGCACTTCTGACGTTGGTACTCTCCCTTCTATTCCTTTTGAAGAGAGTCAATCAACTGATGAGAACAATGAATCCTCTTCTCCCGTTGTTGAGGAACCAACTAGTGTTAGAAAGAAGCATCCTTCGTATGCTAGAGACATAAAAATTCACTCTTCGAGTGATATATTGGGTGATCCAAGTGTCGGTCTACAAATTCAACGTAGCTTGAAGCATGTAACTAACGTCATTTACAATGCGTGTTACACATCGCCAATTGAGCCAAAAAATAAAACGGAAGCTTTTCTTGATGAAAAGTGAATTCTTGTCATGCAAGATTAGTTACTTCAATTTTCTAGGAATGATGTTTGGGATCTTGTTCCTCGTTCGTCTAGTATTCATGTCATTGGGACTAAGTGGATCTTCAAAAATAAGATGGATGAGAAAGGGAATGTCTTGCTTGCCCAAGGCTATACCCAAGTTGAGGGTATCAATTTTTATGATACGTTTTCCCCTGTTGCTAGATTGGAGTCCATTAGAATCATGCTTTCTGGTGCTTGTAACATTGGTTTTAAATTATTTCAAATGGATGTCAAAAGTGTCTTGCTAAATGGTTTGTTGAAAGAGGAAGTGTTCGTCGAGCAACCGAAAGGTTTCAAAGACCCTCACCCCGTTCATATCTTTAAGTTGAAGAAGGCTCTTTATGGGCTAAAGCGAGTCCCTTGTGTAGACGTTTGATAAGGTTCCTAGTGTCAAAAGGTTTTGATACAGGAGGAGTCGATGAGACTCTTTTCATTTTGAGGGAGGATGGTGCTTTAATTATGGCACAAATCTATGTGGATGATATTATTTTGGGATCAATGCATGAGCCCAAAACTGAATGATTTTCTAATCTAATGAAATCTGATTTGGAATGAGTCTTCTTGGTGAGCTCACTTACTTTCTTGGTTTGTAAATTAAGCAATGCTCTTCTGGTATATTTATCTCTCAATCCAAATATGCACATGAGCTTGTTAAGAAATTTGGGCTTGAGCACACTAAGCATGCTATGACTCCCATGAGCACTACTTCCAAACTTTCAAAAGATGTCATTGGAGTGGAAGTAAATAACACTCTTTATCGCAGCATGATAGAAAGCCTTCTCTATCTAATTGTCACTCATCCTGATATTGCTTTTAGCGTCGACTTATGTGTTCGTTATCAAGCCTCTCCTTGTGAATCTCATTTAAAATGTGTTAAGCGTGTCATCCGTTATGTGAACGGATCGTCTGAGTTGGGTCTTTAGTACCCATTCGATACCTCATCCTCTATTGCTTGCTATTTCAATGCCGATTGGGTTGGAAATGCAGATGATCGTAAGAGTACAAGTGGAGGTTGCTTTTACATTGGAAACTGTCTTGTTTCTTGGTTCAGCAAGAACCAATCCTCCATCTCCCTATCTATTGCTGAGGTCGAGTACATTGCGGTCGAGAGCTATTGTACTCAAATCATGTGGATGAAACAAATGCTTCGGGATTATGGGATTGATCAAGATGTGATCACTCTTCACTGTGATAATACTAGTACGATCTGTATTTCTGAAAATCCTGTTCAACACTCTCGCACTAAGCACATAGACATTCGGTTTCATTTCATTCGTGAGCTAGTTGAGGGCAAAGTGATCACTTTGACTCATATTGACACTGAACTTCAACTAGTAAATATTCTTACAAAACCTTTAGACGTTTCCCGGTTTGAGAATCTTCATAAGTCTATCGATATGTGCATCATTGAGTAGGTCCTTGTTTCTTTTATTTATTATTATTATTTTTTTTTTGTAGATCCTTCTATTGTAGTTTTTTTTTCTATTGTTCTTTTGCTCTTGCATGATGCTCTTGATGTTTAAATTTCTCTTCTGAGATTAGTGTTTGATTTCATGCTTCTATTGAGTTATCTATCATGAACTAAGATTGTTATTTAGTTGTCAGTCCTTGGCTATTGATGTGGTTGATTTACTTGTTGTTCATGATTTTATGCTATGTTCTATTTTTGTCTCATGAAATTTTAGTCTTCCATCTTCTATTTTTGTTCAGTTTATCTGTTGATGTATGCTAAGAGTGACTGATGTGTCCTAAAATTTATACTCGCAAGTGCACGAATCGTGATGTAGTCAGTGGGTGCAAAGTACGAGATCGTTCCCACGAGGATTAGTTAGAAAATATAAAAAACAGAAATATTAATTAACTAAAAGAATTTCTACAGATCTTATGCAGTAACTGAAAACCTAGAATTATGGTAACTTTTAATAACACAGATAAATACTAACGAAATCTAAAGGATTAAACAATTAATGAAAGATAAGGATTGGGATGCTAAATCCTCCCATCGTTGGTTTATCATTTATAAAATACCAATCTGTGGTTTGAAATATGAAATCCTTAACAAATTTCTCAAAAGAAGAACAGCCCTATACACACGTGAGTTCTAAAATATAGATCTGAGATCACGGAGATGTATGATTAACACCCCATGAGTGTATGATTAACACTCACACCTCGGACAATATTGAGAACCCAATCTCAATGATAATTTCCAAAGTACGATCTAAGATCAAGGAGATGTGTGATTAACACCCCATAGGTGTATGATTAACACCCACACCTCAGATCGTGATTGGAACTCATCACTGGGATAAAGTCACACCATCAATCCGAGATCAAGGAGATGTATGATTAACACCCCATAAGTGTATGATTAACACCCACACCTCAGATCGTGGTAAAACTTCACCCCGAGATGGGTGATAACTAGGATAAAATCATTATTACAGATCTGAAATCATAGGGCATGATTAGCACCTAGATCTCGGACTGAAATAATGATTTCACCATATTCAATAAATATTAGGGTCTTAAAAGGCATCTGACATCTCAATCACAGATTGATATTAGTATAAATAAATACCTCGGATGGGAATCATTAGATCCCCATCCTTAATAAAACTAGCCACACATAGTAAAAGTAAATAACATAATTAAAATATAAATAAACACTAACATCAATATAAAAATACCGTAAAGAGCTTTAACAATTTCCACAAAGAGCTTTTATTCCCAGTACGTACGATTTAGAAAAGCAGAAAGAACTAACACAGAAGAATGATAATAATGCAGAAAAAATGAATAAACTCTCTGTAAGACAAAACTCTCTCTAAAAGAAAAAATAAAGAAAAATAAAACTAATCAGAATAAAACAGAATACTCCTAATTCTCCTACTCCTCCTAATCCTCTCCTCCTCTTCTAGGACTCCCCGGATGAATATATATATCCCCCAAGAATATCTTTTTTTCCGTAATTGCCAAAACGTACGCCACTCTTGGTTCCAAGATTTTCTCGCGGCCAAACTCTATCCGGACTCAAATTCGTCTTTGGTCGACCGATCGACTAAAAAGGGTCGATCGATCGACCATACCAGATTCTGTTTCAAAATCCAAATCTTTTGGGTCAGGTCGATCGATCGACCAAAAAGGGTCGATCAATCGACCTCCCAGATTTCCGTGAACTCCCGCTGCACTTTGCATTCAGACACGGCCTCGGTCTTTCGGCCATAACTTTCTATCCTGAAGTCGGATTGAGGCGATTCTGGTGGCGTTGGAAAGCTGACAACGAGCTCTACAACTTTCGTGTTTTGACAATTTTGTAATTCGGCCGTCTTGAAGGTCCAAATTTAGCCGCAAGTCGCACCAAGTTCTTGATTACCCGAAATTGCAGTGTTTTGGCATTATATTCAGAATTCTTGCACTGTTTTCTATACTTGGCTCATATTTACCTGAAACACTTCAAATCTAATAAATCTTATCAGATAGCCTTCATCGGACAGCTAAATATAGGTATTTAGGGGTGAAATATCCTCATTTTTCAGTACTCATCAGTGACTTTTTGACCTATGTATCTCATGTGACTATGTGAAGCTCTCCTTACTATGATAGTGGTCACAATACTCACCTAATTAATGTAAGTTGGCATATCACTCCGCCATTGGTTTGGACGTTTGAAATTTTTTAAGAATTGTGTCTTGTGGATCATCTAATTCGCCCCAAGTGTGTGTCTCCCTTCGATGTTTAAAAAAGAAAAAGGGGAACTACAGTGGAAAAGACAAGTAAGGGGGTAAAATCTTGGATATTTTAATCATTACATTATGAGAGTTGCCCACTGCATGCCACTTGGACAACCTTGCCGAGCGTCTTACCCATGTACACACTATGCCTACAAGCGTGTTCCAATCGCAAGAGAGTCAATGGCCACATGTATGACAGGATTGGATTCACCCGTAAACCACCTCTAAGCAATGCTCTGGAAAAAGTGTCACTTCTTAGTGTTTGTGTATATTGTTGAACTTGCAATGTAAAGATGAGAGTTCATTTCTTTTATGAGATATTCTTGTTAGTTGCTAAAATCATAAATGGTTCAGTAAATCGATCGTTGAAATTACTCCGTTCTGAATGTTGCTTTGATGCCCCTTGTTCATGATGGCTGATTTGTGTGTTTCTCATAAGATCATCCTCTATTTTCGTCATTGGCTTTGAGATTATATGCATCTTGAGTTTCAAAAAAACAATAAAAAATAAAAAAATTTGTTGGCAGCGCGCTATGGTCTCCCCACAACGAGCTGCCACCGAAAAATTTGTCTCTGTTTTTTTTTTGGGTCCCTGTCTCGTGTTCTGATTTTTTATATACACAGCGCGTTGCTGGTTCCCACTAGCGAGTTGTGGTTGGGGATTTTTTTTTCTGTGGAGTTTTGCACCAAGGATGTTGTTTTGTTAGCAGCATGCTGCTTGCTATGGTAGTGAGGTGTCACTCTTACCACAGCGCGTTGTGGTCTTCCCACAGCGCATTGTGGTCTTCCTTGTGTGTCAGGAGACCCTACACTATCCTCTGTATTTGGCTCCTTTTTATTTGACAGCACACTGTGGGGACTTCTACAGCGTGTTGTGGTTGAAGCTTGTCTTACTCATCGTTGTTCACAGCGCACTGTGGTCTCTCCACAGCGAGCTGTGAATAATTTTGTCCTTCTGTTTGTGAACACCACAGCGAGTTGTTATCTATCTGACAGTTCGTTGTAGTAGCTCTCTAAGCCTCTTCATTTCTGACAGCGCGCTGTATATTTTTTTTAAGGTTCTATTTGTATATGTTCACAGCTAGCTGCCTTCATGTGACAGCTCATTGTGGCTGGAGAGCTAAAAAAAATTTTGGGGGACAATGCAATGCTGTCTCGTGACAGCTTGCTGCGGCTAGGTTCGATTTTATCTCGTTTATGTTGATAGCTCATTGTTAAATGTCTAACAACGAGTTGTGGTCACTTTCGAAACTGACAATCAGTTGCAATTTTCTAGGCGGCATGCGGTTGCCAACCTGACAACGTGATGTGCTATCCATGATAGCGTGCTATGCCCCATGTTTATGAATTTCAAGCATTTTTAAAACGGCGTGTCAATGGGAACAGTTCCCATCCTTAATGGCAGCGCATTGTGGTTAATACCACAGCGAGTTGTGCCCCTTTTTTTAGTATAAAAAAAAGGGGGGGGACAGATTTTCTTTCTTCTTGCTCTCTCTTCTGCATCTCCTTCTCCCTCTCTGCTACATCTTTCTCTTTTCTCCTTGCTAAAATGGCTCAATGAAAGAAGTCCAAGACGGGCTCAGCCTCCACCGAAGCTTCTGCTCCGTCACTCTTCATTTCTGAATCGGCTGAGGCAGTATTCCCATTCTTGCAATCTCGGTTGCTTGGGATGAAACGGACACTTCGATTTGGAGTGTCTGTCAAAGTTCTCGTTCTTAGGTAAGATCAAATCTCGTGGTTGGGTTAATCTATTTTCGGTTCATGGTTTCGCCTACTCTGAATTGGTTCCATATTTCTATGCTAACTAGGAGGCTGTGTCAAGTGTTTCTTCTCCAAAAGAAAAAATCTTAGTCTCGTATCCTCACGACACCAAAATCTTAGTTACCCCGGCGTCCATCTCATCGATTCTTAAGATTCCTCTTGTTCCAAATGGGGTGATGTATCCCCGTGATTTGGATCCCTCTCTCGATGACTTGTCAGACTGCTCATGGCAGTCAATCGTTGACCATGTGTGTATCTCTCCGGGATTGAATCTGAAATCAGCCATCCCTGCTATTTCTCTGAAGTTTCGTTTCTACATTTTACGTTTTCTGATCTTCGGCACCCTCTGGCCGAAAATTCAGAATTTTAATGAAGTTAGGATCAATGAGATTTTCATCATGTGGTTGATCGACATCGATCACCTTGTGTGTGCCCCTACCGCCATTTGGCGGATCATCCGCTCACAATGTCTTACTCCCAGGGCGAACTCTTCAATCCCTTTTCCGATTGTTATTTCCAAAATGATTGAAACCTTCCTCACTGTACCCGCATACTCGGTCAAGACTTCTCAAGCCACTAATTTTCTCCCATCAAATCTTACTGTCGTTGTCACCACGTGGAACAAACACATTGATCCCTCATCGTCGGTGCCGCCTGCATCTTCGTCTCATCCTCCTAGGGATCGCCCTCTATCTACTTTTGAATTTCATAATCTCATGAAATGTCATTTCGACTCTATAGATGGTGTTCTTTATACCTTGCGAAATGACGTGGCCGTTGTGGAGTCTCATGTGAATGATTTGACGGAAGTTTTTGAGCAATGGCGCCCATCCGACGAATCGGACGATGCCGGTGATGGTGTACAAGGTGGAGATGGATTGGGTGCAGATACACAAGCTTGATCAGGGAAGTATTCCGTTGACTTTCCCTAGGTGTTCCATTTACAAATTTGGAGACCGTATGATTAGTTGTGGATGATGTTCAATTTTTTTATGACTAGTTTTTATTATATATCATCTTATGTCTAGTTGATGATTGGTTAATATGAATGTTGACTACAGTTATTTTTGTGATTATTATGACTTATGGATAATTGTGATGGCCAAGTGGGACTCTTTTATGTTGATAATGATATAAATTGTTCATATTGATTGTCTTCCTTTGTTAATTCTGACAAAAAAGGGGAGAAATGTTTAAGGATGACGTGTTTTTAACCTTGATTATCATATAATATCACTATTGTTGTTGGATGGTTTGTTGTTTTATCTATTTTGCAGGTGTTTGATCAAGACCCATCTTGGCTTAGGATAGGCATAGACTTAGGGGGAGATCTATGTGTCCATGTATTTGTTTTTTCATTTGTTGTCTCATATAGATCAATGTATAAGCTTAATGGGTCCATTGTGATATAAGTTATTTTGAATTAATGTAAACATGATTTTTGTCGTATAATGTGACAAAGGGGGAGATTGTTGATCATGTTTGTCACACTCTACTCCAAAATCCATGTAGATCTCCCTTAAGTAATGTGTGTGTCAAGATGGATGGTTTCTACCTTGATTGATCAATGTTATTAGCCACACATCCTTCATCTATATATTTATAAATCAAGAGACTTTAAAATATTTTTGTGTTTAAATGTCCTGAATATATGTCCACAGCGAGCTGTGGCTGTCCCCACAACGAGTTGTCGCTGCTACGGTTTCTCAGAGATCACAACGTGTTGTGGTGTCCATAGCGTGTTGTGGTTGCACTCACAGCGCGTTGTGACCACAGCTCGCTGTCACATGAATCACAGCTAGTTGTAGTCCTGCGCGACAGATCTTCACCTTTGCTGAAAAGTTTCTTTTTAGACTTTTTTGGATCTCAATCTTTTGAGTGGTTTTAGGGTTTTGTTAAAAGGCTTTTGGAAAAGAGGAGGGAGGCTAACCAAGATAAGAGAGCTTCTTCCTCCTTGAGCCAAAACCCTAGAACTCTATCTTCTTCAACCTTTGAAACTATTGTTGTGTTTGTAAAAAGATTTTAAGTCAAAGGTTTCTTATCCTTCTTCACCTTCATCTTACTTTGTACTACTCATGTAACTTGAGTGCTTTGCTGAAGTGTGTTGAGTGTTTTGAGCCCTAGAGATTAGGTGTGATTGATAGCCGTGTGGATCTCAAGGTGGATCATTGTGCGTTCATCAACGGTAAAGGTGAGCATCAAAATCGAAAAGCTATGGAGGCTACCTGCAATGTAAAGTAGATTGTATGGGGGTTTGATAGGGCATGTGAATTTGTCGGTATATCATTCGAAACTCCTTGTACTCATTTATTTATTAGTAGATTTGGTGTGTGGACATTGGTCCCATGATTTTGCTCAGTGATTGAGTTTCCACGTATATCTCGTATTGTGGGTGATTGTTGGCGTTATTGTAATCTTTAGATTAAATTAGAATTAATCGAGTACCCGATCCAATTCCATAGATCGACGGAATTACAGTATGCATTAACCACCTTTGATTCAAATGATGGAGATCGTTTTTCGTCCCCAGCTTTGGCACAATGGATCTATAGATCATGCCATACAATCAGACGACCAATTTTTTATTGCACATGGCACATATCTCAAAAGGTGACCCTAAAATTATGCATGAGCATGATGTATGTTATAGGATTTTAGGGTCACGATTTTTGTATGTGTGCTACATTTAATTAAAAATTGGCCGTTTGATGGTACACTCATGATCTATAGATCAACTCAAGGAAATATGGGGATGAAAAAAGATCCCATCATCTGATTCAAAGGTCGTCCATTCATATCAGCGGGATAAGGTGGTGTGAGTGATCAATCACATAATTTATCATTTTATTACCCTTAACTTAGTGATGCTAGGCTTTAGTTTGCTACTAATAAATTACTGATGTGCAGATATTAAAGATAAATAGTAAAAGAGAGCCTAAGTATTAATCTTTGTCAAAATAAACTCAAAAAGTAATAAAAAAATAATTGAGCGTAAAAGATAAATCTTCGCTTAAAAAGAAATAAAAAATCGTGTTTTACGATTGTGCGAAATAATATACTGAGAAGAGAGAAATCGTAATTTATGATTTTCTAAAGAAAAGTAATAGTAAGTAAAAACGATACAAGAGAAAGCGAAGAATCGTAATGAAGAATCGTTAGCTGAAAGCCTACTGAAAATAGAAAATCGTGACTTACGATTTTTCATAAAGAGAAGAAATTGTTATCTACGATTGCGATTATAAAAGCTTTCCTGCTGCTATATCTGTTGCTGCTGATCACGTGAGCGAAGATTATCACCGCCATGTACTGAATTAGAAGATCTCTGAAATTAGAAGTTTGGTGAACCACAGATCTGAGAAGATTAGTAAAGATAAACTCCGAAGAACTCTGCTACTGAAAATTAAAAAATAATCCAGAAGCGCGTCAACTAAAGAAAGCAAGGAAGGGTAAAATTAGAAATTTGAATTATATTAGGATACTTTTATCTTTAGTAGTTTCTTTTATTAGATTTAGATATTTGTAAACCGATCCCTTATGACCTATAAATAAGAGAGCCGGCATAGGAATAAGCATCGAAGAATTTCAGCATCAATTGACGCATGAGGTTAGATTTTATTTCGATCAAAGTAGTGTAACATAGTTAGAGTAGATTAGATATAAGAGGTTTCTCAAGAGCAATTGACAACTGCAATTGAGTGCTGAAGATTAGTGTAGATATCTGTAGTTTCTCATAAGTAATTGACGACTGCGGCTGAGGGTTGAAGGATATATTTTACTTTTCTTTTTAGTTTAGATTTTATTTGCTTTGTAAATATTTCTAAGTTTTAATTTGAATTGACAACTTAGGTTAGAATTAACATATTAGTGTAACGATTTTTACTTTTCCATCTTCAGTTTTCTAAAGTATGATTGACGCCCTGACTTTAGGAAGTTATTGATTAGATTAAATCTGTATTAATAGGACCTTAGACTTGATTGACGACCAATACTAGGAGACTAGAAATATGGTGTAACGGTTCTGTTTATTTTTATAAATATCTGATAGCTGAAGATTAAGATTGACGACCTTAATCAGAAGAAGGAGAATTAGGATTTATTTTATACACTTTAGATTAAAACTATTCTTTTATTTATATTTCTCCAGTAGATTAGATCTTAAAAATAAATAAAAGTTTTTAAAATAAGGAATTAAATGGAAGATATAAATCAGAAATTACTAGATAAATAAATTTTCTCGTGGGAATAATCTTATACTAGCTCTACAATTTTCACTGTGCACTTACAATAGGTTAAGACTTGAAATTAATATAATATATATACATAATAACTAGCGATCAGTGAGAAAGCAGTCTTTTTCCGTGATTATAATGGTACCCTAATGTAAAATGATTGGAAGCATAGTCACCAAGTCAAGGTTCAAAATAAGCTGGAAAGAATAAAATTTAGAAAACATCTGACAAAAATCCAAAAGTTCGGGAAAAAATTGAGAAAAAATTTTAAAAAGTTTTAAAATAAGATTTTTTCACTAAATAGAAAATTTATTAATACGCCAAAAAGAATAACAAAGAATTAGAATCTAATTAAAGCACTGTAATCCAATAAAATCATCTCTAAGAAGGTAATAAATTTGAGAAGGAAGATCGACAGTATCATAGAACCAAAATAAGATTAAAATTATGAAAATATAGATATTAAAGAATTTACAATTATATTAAAAAAAATTGAGATATAATTATAATTTAATCGCAAAAATTGAGACTTTTAAAAAAAGTGTGGGTTTTTAAAAAATTACAATTGAAATGTAATTTATTTTATTTACCACTACACCGGGATTTAAAGACTGATTATATGATGGCATATCGGATAGATCCCAGGGGGATGCGTATCAGAAATATCAGACAAGTATTGGCCAAATTGGCCACTATTTAAGTGGGTACCTCTATTAGCACTCATGCAATCTTCGATCTACGCAATGGATTTTGAGATTATATTTTACCTATTAGACGGTCATTTTTTATTTCACATGTCAAATATTCCTAAAATTGCCCCTTGAATCTTATGGCACTCACCACGCTCAAACGTGATTTTAGAGCATTTTGGGGGATCGGTGACATGTGGAATAAAAAAATGACCATCTGATAGGTGAAACATGATCTCAAGATCCCTTGAGTGGAAGATCGGGGTGAAACACGATCTCCATCATCTTATCCGAAGCAATCAATGGTTTTGAAAGGGTTTCACACGTGAGCGCTTTCCGAGATTGCATAGTCGCTAATAGACGTACCCTATTATTTAAGCACCGCTTTTTTTTTAAATAAAAAAAAAATAAATAAAAATTTTTTTTTTTGGAAAATGTGCATTTTTAAAATTTTGTTCGGCTCATTATCGATACATATCAGCTGATATGACCCAATATGGGCCGATATTTGACCCCATGCGGAATTGGGGCCTAACCCAATACACATCATGTTTTATTCACGACTCTTGCATCTAGGGGTGGAGATTCTGTAAACTGTGCTGAACAGAAATTTCAGTTTTGGGGATCGGTTTCTGCAAAACCGTACTGTAACCGAAACATTTTGGTTAACCGAACTTTTCACCTCCCCAACAAACCCCGAAACCGAACTGATCCTATTTTGGTTTCAGTCGGTTGGGTTTGGTTCAATTATCTCACCCTACTCAAACGGTTTTCGATTTTTAGTTAGCAAAACTGAAACCAATCCTTGCTAAATCGGTTTGGTTTGGTGTCGGTTTTCAATCGATTTTGGTCAAACCGATTCGAATGACTTGGTTTTCGGGTTTCAATTTTTATTTGCACACCAGCTTGCTTCCCAGAATTTGGTGACTATGGCCGAAAGGTCAAGATTGACCAACCTACAAATTATGGCCCTTCGAATATAGAACTAAGCCTTTCAACGTGTCTAACAAAAAGCAAAAATAATAATAATAAAGCAAATTCAAAGTCAAAAGAGAAGTGCGTTGATCTCCTAACATGGAGCCAAAATAATCAAAACCCGTTTCTCCACATCCATATAACAATTAACAAATCCCATTTTAAATTCAAAACCCAATTCCTAAGTTGACCCAGAGATTAATTTACCTGCTTACAATCCAAGGGACCTACTTTCTCTTCATCTCTTTCAATTAAACATTATTTTATTTGTTATTTTAATGCTAATTTTTTATTCGCAGAAGCTCTTCTTTTGACTCTGTATTCTTGAACCCCATCTTTCTTATGGTTCAAGAAACTGGAGTTGTGCCTTCAAATAGTAGAATTCAAGATTCATTTAGTTCATTTTCTATTTTTTTGGTGTCACCATGAGGATTTTGTCTGTTCTTCTTGGTCTGTCTCAACTGTTTCTCTACTTGTTCAGCAGAGAAATCACTGTTTCCAGAGCAGATTCTCACTTGGGTTGTTTAGAATCAGAGAGAAAATCCCTTCTCAACTTCAAAACCGGTCTCATCGATCCCGAAAATCGGCTTTCGTCGTGGCGTGGCCTCGACTGTTGTCTATGGAGAGGAGTTGGCTGCAATAATCGAACTGGCTTGGTTATCCTTATCGATCTCCGTAACAAAGATTCGTCCTCGAACAGGTATGAACTAAGTGGCAAAATAGATCCTTCATTGGCCCAACTGAAGTCCTTGAGACATTTGGATCTTAGTCTCAATGCATTTGACAGCATTCCAATCCCCGAATTCATCGGTTCGTTGAAGGAATTGCGATATCTAAATCTGTCGGATTCCGGGTTTAGTGGCCCAATCCCTCCTCAGTTAGGGAACTTATCTAGCTTGCGCTTTATCGATCTTTGTCACGACCCAGAATCCTTACCCGACCTCAAGGGCCTAGAATTCCGTGTTATGACACCGCACGCTTGTTAAGGCGATAAGCGGACATACACATAATTCTTATACCGATTTAGCATATGGATCAAGGCATTTAATGGCATCATTTAAAAATAAATTATTCAAACAAACAACAGCGGAAAACGTAGATGACGTTAATTAAGTGATAAATCCTAACCATGCATCTATAATTGAAAGCAAGCAGAGGTTTTACGTGGAATAAAATAGTCCCAACGCAAACCCATAATTGGTGCTGAAAAATAAAAGTATCTAATAACAAATCTCCCCTGAAAATAATAAAACTATGACTAAAAATCTCTCAATGCTCAAAGTAATCCGCCGGATCTATTCCCTCGTCCAGATGGTAGCCGACGTCTACACGCTCTTGAGCGCATCGAGAACAATGACATCCCCATCCTCAGTGATGGAAAAATCAGAGTTCTCACCTGCAACTGTTAGTTTTGGGGAGGGGGTGAGTTTACTCAGTCACTTAAACTCAGCAGGTTGCACAATCGATCCACCATAAAATACTCAGGTGATCGTGTGTGCAATCGCTTGAGTTGCGATACATTTTGAAATAAATCAAACAACCATAAATGATTACAAAAACATCTACGATCTCATATCCATCATAACAAAACTGAAAAATATAGCATAAAAAGAACAAGAAGTAACATAAAATGAAAAGACCTGACATAACATGAAATATATATGATGCATCAAGTTCTGATCTCCTTTTGTGTCTGCTTTGTCGACTTTTCCTATGTGGCAAATCTTAAGACTTAATATTGCTCTATCATACACACAACGTACTTCACATCTTACCTTATTTTCAGATAATGACGTGCTGTGGCGGCGCTCGAGCCTATCACGCGAGGTCCACGTGTAGATAACCACCTAACCTCCATATCATATCGTATACCACCATCCAGCCTGATGAGGTTGCATGCATTTAAATCAGTGTCCCCTTACATTCGGGACGATGTCGTATCATATTGTCCTTAAGACCCATCTTGACTGCAGACGTTAGATCTTGCGGTGGCACGCAAGACATGGCACGTGTAGAAACTTAGTTCGTATTTTACTGGCCTTCACAACGTAACTTATCCGTATTCGTATCTTACCTTATCTTACATATAATTCCTTATCATTTGCTTAAAACTAATTTAAAGTGAGCCATGGTGCGATAAGATTCACAAAATCACGCTTCCCAAGGGACGGGTTCAAGTAGTAACTGGATATACTTGTGGCGACCATACTCCCATAGAGGTGTTGCATCACGCATGGATGCCTACATTCAAGTTTCACGTGAGTGGCGGGAATCCCACCATGACGAAGGCTTAAAAGTCGTGTGACATAGCTTATTTTTTTTTAATTGTGCGTATGCCCTATCGTGATTTTTCTATGTGGTGCATGCCATATGATGAAATGACTAACTTGGCCAAAAGAAACTATTTCATACATCTTACATACTTGTGAATATAAAATAATAATTAATATTTGAAAAGCATAGATATTTCATACAAAAATATTGGAGAAACCTTCATGGGCGTCGATTCTTGATCGACATACATTTTAAAGTTTCATAATATTTGTGCAGTCTTAGTATCGACACTTTTTACTAATTTGACCTAAGAGTGGGTCAATGTGGCAGTCAAATGATCTACTTAGCCTAGTTATACAAGGGTTAATATCCCTCACTAAATTTTCTAATTTGTGAGCCTCAAAGCGCATCCTAGAAATTTTAGTGACACTTTCTGAGTCATTAGATTACATTGAGCTACTATTGAGATCGTTTTGAAGTTGGTCCTATGGGCCACTTGCGCCTTAATTCTCAAAAATTAAGGGTCAAAGGTAACCCACGTATTATTCTATGTGGTACCTAAGGTTAAAATAAGAAGGCACGAACTTTGAGTCATCTATCATCTAATCTGAACCATTTGATGGTTAGACAATAAAATTTTACCTAAGGTTGATTCTTTTGTCCCGATCCCGATTCGATCTCTAGCACACTAGATCTTCCAGTCAACGTATTACAAGATCTAGCAGTCAAGTGCACACTTAGTGTACCTACCATGTGGCGATCAGATTGAACAGATCTGAACCATTAGATATTTAAGAAAAATGATTATAAGGTATTAGGTTGTTGGGCCCAATTTATTTTGACCTCTAAGGTCTCAAATCTAAGGGTCAAATCCTTCATGTTCAATCGATATCTAAATAGCCTTTTAATTTTCTTTGATGGGCCAAATTCTCGAGTTCTGAACCATTAGATGGCTCGAGGATTTCAATTTGTGGAGAAGGTCCATCTCTGTTCTATTTCTTGGGTTGGGCCCATAAGGACCAACTTGAATCTATTTCATTTGAAATCAATGGTCTTTAGAAGGATGGTTGCACCAAAATATTCATATCGTAAAATTCTTCAAAGTGCCCAACTACAATAGTTGGCACGGCAAGTTATCACCGCATTATCGGCGCTTAGTTGGGCCGATCTCAAATATATCTTATCTTCCTTTGAAATTGTGGAGAAGAAGAGCTCTCTCTCTCTCTCTCTGCACTGTATACACCTATATAAGCAATACAAAACCCTATATATATTCATTTTATATCTATATATATCAAGGGCAACTATTATATGTCCATGTATAGGATTTATGTTATTATACATGAAATACATGTATATATATAACTTTTGAATACCTAAATAAGATAAATAGATATTCATTTAATATATATATATATATTCATTCTTATTATTGTTAAAATAAAAGTTGAATATTTTAAGATCGATCGAGGCACCCACCTCTTGAAGCGTGCTTTCGGCGAATCGATGGCGGTTAGGCGATAGAGATCGGCGTCCACGATGGGCCGTCCACGATTATTTGTCTTCACCTCGATTTGACGATAGAAAAATACTATAGTGGTTCTTGTGGAAGAACACACAAGAGATTTAAAAGAGATTAGGGTGTTTTTAGAAAAAGGTGGCTATAGAAGAAGATGGAGTGACGGCTAGGGTTTTTAAGAAGAATTCTTATAATAATGGTTTAGGGTTCTCCGTAGCTTTCTTATTTATAATATATGGGCATTAATTCGGTGTTAAGCGGTCACACTAAATAAGGGTGTATAGGCTTTTATTTCAAGGTTTAAAATAGAGGTTTAAACTCACGTAGCAAGATTTGATCCTTAATAACCAAAGTCTTTCAACCACTAGGCCACCACACAACTTGTGTCAAATAAGGATAATTTTAAATATAAAATATTTTTGAAAAACCAAAATGTGTACTTTTTCAACTAGGATAGGTTCCGGTATGGAGCACTAACACCACGCTCTGTGCAAAATGAATCTAACACCATAAATTCAGTTTTAAATTTTTAGGGTCGTTACAATCTTTCTTCTTCTTTTTCTCTCTTAACTGCTGATGACCTCAAATGGGTAGATGGCCTTAATTCTCTACGACACCTTTCGATGAATGGTGTAGATCTTTCGATGGTAGAATCGAATTGGTTTCGAGTGTTAAGTAGGTTGTCATTTTTGACTGAGCTACGGTTATCGGCTTGCCGCCTTTCAGGGCTAATTCCATCGATTCAGGTAGATAATTTTACTTCACTTGCTCTAATTGATCTGAGCTCTAACAACTTCAATTCAGTAATTCCAAGTTGGTTGGTCAATATTAGTAGCCTTGAATCTGTCGACATGAGCAACAACAATTTCTATGGCTTGATTCAGCTTGGCTTTTCCGAGCTGCCCTATCTTCAAAACCTGAATCTAGCACAAAACAATAATCTAAGTGTCGATTTTTCGGAACTATTGAGAGGAAGTTGGAGAAGGATCCAATTTCTCAATTTGGCTAATAACAGAGTAAATGGTAACTTCCCTACTTCAATTGGGAATATGACCTCCCTTGTTGATCTTAATTTGTTCTCCAATTACATCGAAGGCGGGATCCCGAGCACCGTTGGTTACCTCTGCAACTTAAAAAGTTTAGATCTAATGGGAAACAATTTGACTGGCAGATTACCTGAATTCCTTCATGGGACCAGTAGTTGTGTGTCTGGAAATCCGTTACCGAGCCTTATGTACTTGAGACTAGGCAACAATGGGTTGGTGGGGACGTTACCAGAATGGTTGGGTCGGGTTTTGAATCTAGTTGAACTTGATCTCGGCTTCAATTCTCTTAACGGCCTGATCCCCGAGTCTTTCGGTAACTTGTCGCTTCTAAAGGATGTATCACTCGGAGGAAACGAATTGAACGGGACACTACCCTATACTTTAGGGCAGCTTTCGGAGTTGGTTCGTTTCGATGTCTCTTCCAACCAATTGACTGGTGTCGTCTCCGAAGATCATTTTTCAAAGCTGAAAAACTTAAAGATACTACTGATGTCTTCAAATTCCCTGACTTTGAATGTTAGCTCCAATTGGGTTCCCCCATTTCAGGTTCGTAATCTCGATATGGGTTCGTGTCGGTTGGGACCCTTGTTTCCCGGGTGGCTCAAAACTCAAGCGGAAGTTAGGTATTTGGATTTCTCAAATGCTAGCATTTCGGGTGCTATCCCGGATTGGTTTTGGGATCTTTCTTCCAATCTTTCTCTGTTAAACATCTCGATTAACCAGATTGAAGGTCAGCTACCGAACCCAGTAAACGTCTCTGCTTTTGCCGATATCGATTTGAGCTCAAACCACTTGGTAGGCCACATACCCCTTCCGTCCAATGAGATTGAGTTACTAGATCTCTCGAACAACCGATTTTCGGGTCATATACCACCAACCATAGGTTCTGTCCTTCCAAATTTGATATTTCTCTCATTCTCTGGTAACTATATAATGGGTCAAATCCCGACATCAATCGGACAGATGACACTTTTACAAGTACTCGATCTCTCGCAAAACAATTTAACCGGCACGATCCCTTCGAACTTGCAGAATTGTTCATACCTTAAGGCTCTGGATCTCGGATATAATTATCTAGCCGGAATCGTTCCACCGTCGTTGGGTCAATTAAAACAGCTTCAATCAGTGCATCTGACCAACAATAGGCTCTCAGGGGAGCTTCCATTATCGTTGAGAAACTGCTCTAGTTTGGAAACTCTTGATCTCAGCCACAACCAGCTATCGGGTGGAATCCCATCCTGGATCGGAGAAAATCTCGCAGCTCTTAAAATCCTCAGTTTGAGATCAAATGCAATTTCCGGAGAAATCCCGCCACAACTTTCGAATCTAAGCTCATTGCAAGTTCTCGATCTAGCAGAAAACAATTTGTCTGGCAACATTTCCCGCAGTCTCAGGGCTCTCAAAGCTATGTCGAAAGTGGCGAACGTAAATGAATACCGGTTCTACGGGCGATACAGAGGCCGATACTACGAAGAGAGCTTATTTGTCACAATGAAAGGCCAAGTTCTCGAATACGGTAAGACTCTTTCGCTCATAACGAGCATAGACGTTTCAACAAATAATCTCTCCGGAGAATTCCCGCGAGAACTGACAAATCTATTAGGCTTAGTGGTTTTGAACTTGTCGAGAAATCATATCGGCGGGAACATTCCGGAAAACATCTCGGATTTATTACAACTGTCGTCGTTCGATGTCTCGAACAATCAACTCTCAGGACCTATTCCGCGTACCATGTCCTCCATGTCATTTTTGAGTTACATCAACTTTTCGAACAATAATTTTTCGGGTAGGATCCCGTTTTCCGGGCAGTTATCGACTTTCGGGGTGTCTTCGTACTCGGGAAATCAACGGCTTTGTGGACTGCCACTTGTTGTGGAATGCCAAGGTGAGAATTCAAATGAGGGGAATAATGGGGATGAGGGGAAGGAGGAGGGGGAGGATAAATTTGTAGATAGATGGTTTTTCTTGAGCATGGGGTTGGGATATGCAGCTGGCCTTTTGGTACCTTATGCCATTCTATCCATCAGAAGGCCTTGGAGTGCTGCCTTCTTTGGTTTCTTTGACAAAATTATTAATAGACTAACTCCCACTTAAGAAATGGCATTTTTGTAATCATCCAAAGCCTCTCATTCAAATGCTTACTTTCTTCTCTGTTGCATTGGTAGGTTTTTCTTTTTTTCTTTTTTCTTTTTTTTGACGATTTGAAAAAATAAAAAGAAAAGACATTTTGTTGACTATAATGACCAAGTGGCACCTAACTGAAGATTAAGTGCCGATGCAACATGGACAAGACCGATCACGCCTGTAGCCTCAAAAATAACTAAAACACACATCTTATGCCGCGTTCAAAGCATGATCAAAGTTGAAAAAAATTCAATACACTAGGTATAAGGAGGCAGAGGTCAAACTTTGACTATTTTTTTGAAGGGCAAAAAAGGCATAAAAAAAAATAATAATAAAAAGATCACATGTCACATAACATTAGATCTCAACACTAGTGTAGCATTCAAACGCTACACTTGATATATATATATATATGAAAATTGGGTGATGCTATTGCGTGCACAGTAGCACTCGAATGCTAGATCACGTGCTATGTGACACGTGATCTAGAATAGTACCAATCCTCTAAGAGTTCAACCAGGCCCCTTACATTTTACAATTTATTTTATTTTATTTTTTTAAGTACCTTTTTGGCCCTTCAAATACAAGGTTAAAGTTTCTCATCTCTTGCTTGAACATGGTATATTGAAAATGTATACCTTTGACTAACTGTTCAATTGATGATAAATATCTTTTTTCATTTTTTCAGATTACATTTGATCAACTTTAGGCAAGTTGATGTGGCACCCGATCTCTTTGTTCAGGACCATAGCTCCCAATTGGTTCAAATGCACATCTAGGTTGTGTATTAGAATGCAATATCAGCAGCCTTATATATATATATATATATATATATATATAAAGGAGTCCCTGCCTCAAGGCACCAACCAACGTTGAATGTTGTGCATGTGCCCGGATCACATGCCATGTGGAATGTGTTCCAAAATAAAAACCCATATGGGGGATCACATGCCACATGCCAAATGATCTAAACAAAAAGAACTTTTTGGCCTTCAAAAACGTGGTCAAATATTGGGTTCCGACTGACAAACTTAGTGCATTGATTTTTTGCCAACTTAGTACATAAGGTTGAACACTAAGTAGCTAACCTAGCGTTTCCTCGTCCATATATATATATATGACGTGGTCGTAGGGTTCAACCCTACAACATGGCTCATTTGGGCTGTCACGTGACACCCAAATCCCAAAATGAAACCCATTCCCTCTAGGGTTCACCGTTCTTATAGGGTTTTAGAAAAGGAAAGAAATTTCTTAGCATGTTTGTCCATCAAATAACAAGTCAAATATCGTGCTTCACCCAACAAACATGCTACATTGAATTTTTTTTAACTTTGATGCAATATTCAAAAGTGGAAAAACATCAATTTCTAAAGAAAAAATTTAGATGGTATAAGATCGACATTGTCAAACTTGCCATGGCACCCGACCCTCGGGTTGGGTATCACATGGCGCCCAACTGGCCATGTCGTAGGGTTCAACCCTACAATCACGTCCCAGGAACCGGCTTCTTATATATATTTATTTTTTATTTTTTAGAAGCAAGAAAGGTATATTTTATATATATTTTTTTAAATACAGAATGAAGATCAATTGAATCGGAAAGACGCGAGTTGCCGAGGCTCGTGGACAGTTAGCCCTAACCCTTTGAAACCTAAAGCAATAAGCCTCAGAAGGCTCGAGGCTTGTGGACAGTTAACCCCCACCCTTTTGAAACCTAAAGCAACAAGCCTCAAAAGGTCTAGTTAAGCAATACATGGGCAACCTTAGTAAAGGTGGTTGTTGCCCTTTTCATCTAGGTAGCTTTGATAGCGCTACGGAATCTTCCGAGGCACCTTGATTGCCTTAAATCACACGATGGAGATCGTGTTTCACTCCAATATTCAAGATAATGGATCTTGATATCATGGCCCACCTATCAGACGGTCTCTTTTAGATTCTACATTGCACAGATCCCAAAAATCCTAGCCCTAAAATTAAATGACACACACCACGCTCTAACGTGACTTTAGGGCTATGTTTTTGTATTCGTTCCATGTAGAATCAAAAACAGACCATTTGATAGGTGGGTCATGACCACGAGATCCATTATGTGGAATATTGGATCGAAGAGCTGATTTAAGAGAATCAATGATTTTGGACGTAGGTGCCCTCTTCGAAATTTGATTTTGTATTAGGTGCTTAACCTGAACACCGATGCTCTTGGCATGGATCAAAATTTCAGCCAAAATCTTCAAATTTCGGCCGAAATGCATCGGTTTCGGACATGCCTGGAACGAAACCGAGAACCGACATGTTGGTCCAGATTTGTATGAGAGAAAACTTTCAGCCATAATTCATATTATCGGCCCAATTTTCGATTTTAGTCATGCCCAAAACCGAAATCGAACCCAAAATTTTGATCATTGGCTCTTGATACTTGGATCATTTTGGGATGTGTGCCATGTGGATCCATCATGGGCTTTGTGTTATTTGGTGGTCATGAATTTAAGATTTGTTTTGTAAAAATTTTGAACGAAATATGATCTCATTTAACACAATCAATCAAACACCATCCGAAATTAATGAAATGTTGGATTTACATGGCAGCTAGTAATATGATCTCATTTCAAGGCCTTGAATGAAAATGATGGAAAAGATTTTTCATCCCAATCGTTCAGAGAAAAGATCTTTAGATGATTTAGATGATGACATGCGTATCATATGTACACAAATAGGTTTCACATTCTATTAAAAAAAAAAAAAAAAAAGTTTAACATCCTAAAAAGAGACCTGAGTATCATACACTGGCATCTATTCCCGAAAGTCGGGCCAGATGCCTCAAGCCCGACCTGATAAAGAATCGGGTTGGGCGGGTCGGGTCGGGTCGGGTGTTGAGCCAATCGGACCCCTTGACAGCCGTACTTTAGGGAACCCTAATTTAGGTTTGCAACTTCATTGCCACTTTGGGCAAATTGCAAAAGGGTACCTTCATTTACAAGCTAAGATTCTTTCCTTTCAACCTCCATTTCTCATGCTTAAATCGTTGATTGCTTTGAATAAGACAATAGAAACTGTATAGCACCCCAAGCTTCCAAAAAATGGATTTGGAGATCAATGTCAAATTTTGATTCCACAAGACACACATCCGAAGAACCAAGTTTAATGTATGCTCATGATCATGTTTATCTTTTATGATGTGTATTATGTGGAATCAAAATCTGAACGTTTAATGGTAGACCAATGATCTCAAAATCCTTTGGGTGAAAGATTGGGAAGAAAAGCAATCTCCACCTGAAATGCGGGTTGAGAGGAAAGAATCTTACATTGTAAATAAAGGAACTCCCACGATCTTTTAACACCTGTCCTGTCAGAAAAGTCAAAGTTTAGATACTTTAAACTATCTTTCCGTGCATGTGGTAAGGTCTTCCATGTGGCAGGGTGGCACTAATGTGGAAATAGATCAAAAGACATTGGTTGTAGCGAATCCACGTGGCTGACTTTTGGGCTTAGGATCCACTAACCATCAAGAGGGCATGATCCTTGAGAGTTGGCTATACTTGCTCCTTAAGGTAAGGGAAAAGTTTATGCAACCAAAGCCCAAAAGCTATGAAACCAAGGGCATTAGATCCCGAGAGAATCGAGGCCAAAAGCTGCCAGGGCCGAAAGTACCCTAAAAACAAAAACACATGCTCTCTCTCTCTCTCTTTCTCTCTCTCTCTCTCGAGCAAGGTGTCAGTACTCATATCGTGTATCGGTCCCAGATGAACTGATATGGATCGACCGATCCATATACGGCATCACCAAGAATGCATCAATTGATTTTTTTACTTTCATTTATTAAAAAAAATATAGAAAAAAGATTCCTATCATTCAGTATCGGTTTCAACCGATACTGTTACCACCCCAACACATGTATCAGGGTAGTATCGGTCTCAGTTCTTGATAAAATCCATACATAACAGTATAGGCCTAGTTTATCCTGACGGCCACATCGGATCATCCCGATACTCGTCCTGCCCGACACAAAAATTTTACCATGTCAGGCATGAAGCATCTTGCCCAATCTTTCGGCTGGATGGGTCGGATTGGTCTAAATTTTGGTCAGGTTGGATTGGTTCTGAAAAAATTGGATTGAGTCAAATTGGCTTTAAATTTCTATCTATAATTTAGGGGGAAAAAAGAGGTTTCGAACCGGGTTAGGTCAAGTTTTTGGGATGGGCATCAAGTCGGGAGCATATGCATCCCTCAGGTCGAGTTGGGCATATACCATATTAATATAAATGGTATTGAAAATGACTCTGAGGCACGTAGTTCACTACGATGTCTTAACGCTTCCACTCCATGGGATGAACGAAGATGCAACACGAGTTCCAAGTCAATCTACCTTCAGGATATAGCATAACCCAAAATTTGCCAATTTTGTTCTTTTCTAGATTGCACTACAGATCTTTCCAGCATAACTTTCAAATATAACAGCTTAGTTGGTGATTTCACATGCAACCGGTCTCCATTATAATTGTTTGAGAAGGCCAACTGTGTGTGTGCACGTAATAACTAGCTCTCTCAAATTATTGTCGGAGCCATTACTTGCACATGAAAACTTGACCCTTGCACGCTATTTCAAAAAAATAATTTGGTCTTTTGGAGATGCGTTCCATGTGGAGAAACCATTTAAGGCATGAGATTTGAAGGTCATAATGTAAAGATCTTTGCTACAAAAGATTGGCATGAAGCACTGACGTCTATCATATGACTCAACGCAAGGTAGCAAGCTCGGTGTCGGTATTAAGTATCGGTCCTTGGAGGACCGATATGAATTGGCTGATACCAATATGTATCAGCCTATTTTTTTATTTTAAAAAAATATATTAAAAATATAGGTATCGGCCGATAACTAATACGGGCCCGTATCAACCGATACCGATACCGAGTTGGATACTCGATACATATCGGTTTGCCGAAAAATCGATATGTATCGGTATCGAATGATATTTGATTCGTTGATTCAACATAATCAACTATTTAATCAGATGATGGCCTTTGACCACGTTGAATCATATGATAGACAACATAATTCATATCCATCTTTGGCACTAAAGATCTTTCAATAAGATGATTTAGATGGTATTTTTACATGACACAAGCCCCCGAAATATTTCCCCTTTTTTTTTAAATTGTGTGCAAAGTAATGGCTTCAAATTATTGCTTGAAAAGGAGGATGTAGGAATTCCTAGCCTTTAGTTAGGGGGTCCAGTCACTTTCGGCCTCTGTTTTGTGGGATTCAGTGGAAAATGAGATGGGAAGCAACCCATCTCAAATGGAGACTGAAAAACTGGTGTTTAAGGCTTGGAAGGTGGCGGTGGGAACCGAAACCGAAACATTTCAGCCAAAATTTTGAACCATGTTTTCCCAATAAAAGAAAGGTTGATGGTGGTTACTAACATCAATAAATAAAGCCATCAATTACACCGTTTTTAGCACACTTCTCGTCTAAGTGGCGAAACGTCATATGAGCAGATCTCATTCATAAATTTATGCTCACTCCTTAGACGATTCAGATCACTCAGATTTCACAATATTAATATGTGCCATCATTCATATACCCTATCACAAAATTCCCTACATTAATCAATATGTTGAAAAAAATTTCACACCGAATGGTGTTTAAATGATCTTTCACCATTAAAATGTCATTTTTTATCTCACACCATTGAAGTGTGATTTATCATTGTGCCATGTGGCAGACATCTATGATCAATCTAAATTCTCCAAGTGGCAATCCATCATTGGAAAATGTCCCAACAAAAGAATCATGCTTATAAGTGGATGAAAACAATTTGATTGGTGAACTTTAATATCAGCCATCAAAATTACAAACAACTTTTGATATTGGAGTGCACAGGTCGGATGGTTCGAATCTCTCAACAAGTGTGATTTTTTTAACAAGTAGCTCTTCAATTTATGATATATCACTTTGGCGTTATGGATTTCCAAGATCCAATAAATGGTATCAGATCCCTTAAACACCATTTGGTGCTTAAATTGCGGTCTGGAGAGTGGAGAGTCGGTCTCTATTTTTATATATTTTAATAATTTATTATTATTTTTATAATTTCCAAAATTTTCCTTATAATCTTTCCAAAGCTATCTGAATTCATCCAAATTATCGAATTGAAACTTTTTTAGTATATATGTTCACATCTACCCTAGAGTTTTTATTAGTGTGAAGGTGCTATATGTTGCTATGGGTGACTAGGGTCAAATCTCATTATATTTCTCTCTTCCCTCTATCTCTCCTTATCTTTGTGTCAACCAAAGACAAGGACATTTTACCTACTTACACCACAACCTCTCTTTCAACTCTCTAACTTGCTCAACCTATTATAGCCATGAACTCCAATCAATCCACCAAAATCCTCTCATTCATCTCCCTCCTCTTCTTCCCCTCCTTTGTTTCACCCCAATCATGTAAAAACACATGCGGAGGCATCCCGATCCGCTACCCATTCGGAAGCGGAGAAGGCTGTGGCGATCCCCGCTTCCGAAACTATGTAACATGCGACAACGAGAAACTAGTCCTCACAACTCACACGGGTTCTTACCTTGTTCAAACCATCGACTACGACAACCAAATTTTGTACCTCACAGACCAAACCATGTCCACATGCTCATCGACACAACCCAGTAAAGGCTTTGGCCTCGATTGGAATGCGCCCTTCGCGTTTTCCGATGACAATGTGTTCGCCCTCCTCGATTGTTCAACTTCGTCCGATCTCTATCAATATGAAAACAATAGTCATAATGGAACCTCCCTATGTGACACTAGTGGTGTACCAATATGCAGCCTACTCTTCTCGTGCCGGCCCTTGAGCTCGCTCAATTTTCCAATCTCTACCTGTTGCATATACTCTCCGGTCGATCTCGGCCCATCTTTCGATATGGATCTTAAGAAATTGAAGTGTACTACTTATGTTGCTATCTATAGTTTTTCGGGTGATGAATCCAACCCACGGGTTTGGAAATACGGTGTCGCCCTTAAGTACCGGTTTAGTGTCGATGACACCTACCCGACGGCTTGCGGGGTATGTGAGAAGAGTAATGGAGTGTGCGGGTTTGCGATGGACGCCTACGATTCGTTTCTCTGTAGCTGTCTGAGTGGGGTGAATACTACGACGGATTGTTACTTTGCATCATCATTTTGGAACCATGGATTTAAGCTACTTCCCACGGGGATGATCGGTAAGTTGGGGCCTTCGAATTCTGATTCAAATTAGTGTTGGCCTAGAGTTTTTAATCCATTGTTATGTCTAATTTTTGCAGGGATTTGGTTGATCTCTTTTGGATTGATTCTCGTTGGCGTTATGTTATAGCTCGTAATTGATAGATTCCATGGACTGAGTCGCGGAGAATTGCGAAGCCAATGTCATGGCTTCTCTCTCCTTTGAAAACGCCGCGAGAAAACTGCTTTCGGATTCGTTATTTTTCATGGGTATTTGCTGGAAGAGGAGATTCGTTCAGTTGGATCAGGGATATAGAGAATTGGGCACATCTTGAAGGAATAAGATCACTAATTTGTGTATCTTATGATGGTGCTGTTTCTCTCTTCTTTAGTACTACAGATCATTTAGATTAGATCAATGGATAAATTCTAACTGGTGCTAACTGCAGCCGTCTGATCTAGCAAATGGTAATTGAAGCAGATTCAGTGTAGCTATCTTCTCTTAATTTCACTCTGTAAGTGAGAAACCACTATAATCTGATCGGTAGTTCACTGTCAAGAAAGGATTTTTAAGGCTGATCTGCTGCCTCATTTTACTCTCTCACAAAATTCTCTGATTGCCAAATATTCCCTTCATTCAGATTCTCTGAAATTTTCTCAAACTTTGTGTGGAAGATGGGAAAAGAACGATTTCAATCATCTGATCCGACCCAATCAACGAGTTTCATTAAATGTGTGGGGGCCACCAGAGGCACCCTGTTTGTTTTAAATAGGCTAGCATATAGTTTAATAATAAATAAAATAAATAAATAAATTCTTTTATAATACCCAAAACTGTTCGGGATTAATGGCCCCTCCACAGGAAGCCATTACTTGCGCACAGATTCTATGTCCTTGCACCGAATTAAAAATATATATATATTTATTTTTTTCTTTTTAAAATGAATAAGATACCCTTATTGTTGCACCTTTGATTATGATTAAGGTGTAATTTTTTTAATTTTAGATGCAACCACATAAAACATGTGCAATGACAACTCATGAATCAAAATATTTTTGAGTCGTTACCAGCACATTTTTGGTGGGTAGTGAGTGCAATTTTTTTAGTGTGAGAGAATTTTGTAAAGAGAGGCAGAGAGAGAGAGAGAGAACTAATATATAATTAAGGTGTAATTTTTTTAATTTTAGGTGCAACCACATAAAACATGTGCAAGGATAAATTTTGATTAAAACAGGTGCAATCACTCTTAGGGTACGTTTGATTCATTGTAATTGGTTTCCTGTAAAAATCACTTTACCTGTAAAATAATGCTGACTGGATTACATGTAGATTTTACTTTTTCTCATGTAAAATACATATTTGTTTCACCGTAAAATTTTAGTGTAAAGTTCACTTTTTGTAAAAAATAGAGCCTTTGGGATTTGCTTTTTACTTTTGCAAGTAATATTTCAGTATTACGAGCCATCACCCTCGTAAGTCAAAAAAATTACAGGTAATTTTTGTGACACAATCCACGAGAAATTACGGTGAAACAAACGACTTTTGGTGTAAAAAATAGAGGTGTTGGGGTGATATTACAAGCTTTACATGTAATATCCCCCCTTTACGTTGCAACAAACGTACCCGTAATACTTTACAGGTACCAAATATTTGGTATCAGCAACCAGGGATTTCGCATGTGAGAGCCATTGATTTCCTTGAATCTGACCATGGATATCATTTTTCCTCTCAATCTCTATGCAATAGATCATGCCCACCTATCAGATTGGCAAATATTGACTACACGTGGCACACATCCCCAAAAGTGATTGTGATCATGAAATCAACATCTGATCGACTGATAGGTGGTCCATGATATCATTATGAATTGTATCAAAGTTTGTAATGAAAAATGATCTCCATCGTCAGATTCAAGGCACAATGGTGCTCACTTGTGAAAACCCTGCTTGCAGATAAAGAATATTTGGTTACAAATACCGGTAACCATACTTTATAGTCAATCAGCTTTTTGTGTGATTCGTTGGTTCAGATGCCAAACCTACTCAGTCAAGGAATATCTGCGAAGCCTACCTTTATTTGCACCTACAGAATCTTCAGGGGAACCTAAAATAAAACATTAAGTGCTTTAAATCAGATGATAGAGATCATTTTTCGTCCCAATCATGGATCAAAATTTCGACCTAAAATGTTTCGGTTTCGGTCCCTACCAAAACCGAAACCGAGAACCTGAATTTTGGTTCTGAAATGTACTAAGGGGAAATTTTCAGTTCAAAATTTCAGTTTCGGTCACGACCGAAATCTGATATTTTGATCCTTGGTCAAGCGATCAGATTTTGATTCATCCCAAAAGTGGCCAAAAAATCATGTAGTATAAATCAGGCTCAAACATTATTTTCAAGGCACTTTTTGAGATGTCTACCCAAAAGTTGTCATATGGTACGCCCATGATCTCAAAATATCCATGATGTGAAGATTGGAAAGAAAAACAATCTCCATTTGTCTTATTCAAAAGACCCATCATTCGACCCATCATTCTCAATTCGAGTATCACATGCTATATCAATTGACTGCTTTGAATTAGGAGATAGAGATTGCTTTTGTCCCGAATTCCCAATCTTCCACATAATGGATCTTGGATCATGAATATACCATCACACTTTCAGATTTTGATTTTACATAATATACATCCTCAAAATTGATCCAAGAATATATCTAGTGTACACCCATGACCATGCTCACTTTTTCAACGTTTGATATTAAAGTGTATCAATCAAATGATTCTAATCTACCGTAAGCATAATTCTTTAGTTGAGACATGTGTCAATGATAGGTTGCTAGATCTGTTAGTTGGAATGATCAAAGATGTGAACCATGTACAAGGAGTCAATGGAGTCAGTCTCTTTTACCATTAATTTTTTAAAACAAATTCTAAAATTTTACTTTTCTTATTTTCATCGGATTAATCTTGCATGGTAATTTGTAGTCTCTTATTTTTACCTTTACTTTGGTCAAACAAGGCAAAAATTATAAAGATCGAAAGTCACTCAGATATGCCATAAAAAATTTGGTCAAAGTTCTAAGTTTAGGAGCTAATTTCAAAGGTTGGGCTCGGGTTCATAGCACAATGGAAGGCTGACAATGTTGCAACCTCAAGGTCACAAGTTCAACCCCCGCTTTGCCTAATAAAAATTAAATAAGTAAAAAAGACAACAACCAAGTCAAGTTCCAATGTACTATCAAGTATTACAATTCTAGAGGATATATAATTAGTGTAACCGACCATATATGCCGAATGTCACATATCTTTGACAATTTTAAGTTGTCCAAGTGGCAAAACATTATACGAACTAATATTAGCCTAAAATGGTCCCATCATTTAAATATGTACCATTTTTCATATCTATCATGAGGTCTATATTGAAATGCTCGGATTGATCTCAGCAACCAGAGTCTGATCACTTTATCTTTTATCAAGAGCCTTTTACTTCAACAATCTCATCGAAAGTTGTCCCTAGAAGTTCGTAAAAGTCTGCTTTTGACAGAATTTGGTAGCTACAACTCTATTCATTAGCTAGATAATCTATTGCTGTAGGTAAGGAAAGTCAATCTCATTCTTTAAATACATTGACCAATTATTTATTTATTTTTTAAAAAAACTTCAAATGCATTGCTTACACAATATACATCAAATATAAGATGGCAACAGGAGATGAGCACCATACAAGATATGAAGCAAAGGCATCACAAATAAATGAATGAAAAACCCATTCGCTTATTGGAAAAAAAAATAAAAAAAATCCAACCCTTATATGGGAAGGTGAGCACCCCATTTAGAAGGGCAAAAGGTGATGACATATTCATTAGAGAAACAGCTAATCAAAGGTGAGGGAGTATCATAGGCATAACTGTAATAAGATGGACAAGCATCCTTGAACATTTTAGAATACATGTTTGGCTTACACTTATCCGGGCTCCCATACTCATTCCTGCAACAGAAGATGTCGAGATTGAAAGCTAAGCAAGCGCTCTTGCATGCAACAACTGATCCGGAGCCATCCAGGACCTGAAGTTCCCGCGGACACATCCCAATCAAACTCTTAGAGCACCCTCTGATCGAACAATTTGATGATATAGGCTTCGAGGAGACGGAAACGGGGATGTTGTATCCATCCACCAAGCTGACATCATAGAAGCTCGGCTTGCTCTTGTCCGGCTGCAGAGATATCTGAACAAGGTTGCGGGTTAGATCTCGGCTAATTTGAACCATGTCGGTATTCCCAAAGCAAAAACATCCACGTCCGAAATCAGAAGGAGAAAAATCGAAGAAAGGGACCACTTGAAGAAAATTTTAGCGTATTATACTACTTCAGAAAGTTTTAGAAGGGATTGTCACGATTTCCAAGGTCCCTAAAAGTCACTCAGTCAACATGTGAGGGACTGTTTGATTTAAAATTATGAAAAAAGTTCCCAAAAAGTCATTCAGTTAAAGCGTGAGAAATATTTATAGTTAAAATTACGAAATTACCCTTCTAAATACCATATAACATAAATGCTATCGTGTATTTAAATTGGGAAGGGTGATTCTGTAATTTCAACTATAATTGTTTCTCACATGTTGACCAAATGTCTTATTAGGAGCCCAAAAGATCATGAAAAACTCTTTTTTCTAAAACTTTATATTTTTTTATTTTTTTTCAAAGAATCCTTGTTTTCTAAAAATCCCAAAGAGAAACCGGGTCCACATCAATATAATAAAAGAATAAAAATAGCTAGTGAAACTAACACCATCCAATGGGTGGTGATAGATTCTAGAATACGTCTCACCTGAATTCTAAACTTGTGTGCACTTCACATTCTATCATAAATTTAAAATAATAAAAATAAATAAACCTGAACAAGGGTAGCCGGAGGAAGACCTATGGATCCATTGCATTCAAGCTTTCCATTACAGTCTCCAGTTTGGCAGACAAGTTTAGATGGAGAAATGAAATCACACCCCGTTCTAGCCCAAAGCCGGCCGTTCCATGTGGGCGGGGCATGGATTCGCCTGGTCTGGCCCTTGGGAAGGAAGAAGCCACCATCTGCTATCACTGGATGGCCTGCGTTCGAGGCAGTAGCAGGCCATATAGGGAAAGGACACTTGTTGCTCACGTAGAACGTGACCAATTGTCCTTCGGTCCAGCCTGCAAAACAACAAACCCATTTGTTGTTATAAAGTTGATATATTAGTACACATACTTAATCAATTTAAACTAATTATAAACAGTGCAGGTTACTACACATACTTAATCAATTTAAACTAATTATAAACAATAAAATTTCTAACTAGAGATGCTTAAGAAGATAAAGATCGAGAAATAGATAAATGTTTCTGGGAAGGTATACAGCTAGCGAATATTTGAGCATTACCCAACAACATAAAATGCCATACTAAAAATAGAGAGGTTGCTAGAAAGAATTTGGGCTGCTTCATTTTGGTAGACTTGGCGGACAGTTAGGGTGTTGGATATGGCTTTTGTAGTTTAAATAGTCATAAAATGGTATTAATCTTGTACTCTAAGTCAAGTTTACAGGTGTGCAATCTTTAGAGAAAAGTAGAAGCAAGGTAGGGTAGGGTTTCATCATTATCCTCTCCATTAGCAAGAAAAACAAAGATAAAGAGTAGGGGTGGCAATGGGCCCGTATGCATAGTCACCAAGTTGGGGTTCGGCAAGGTTAAAAATTTGGAAAAATCTGCCAAGTTCAGGGAAATATTCGGAGAAAAATCGAAGAGAAAAAATATAAGAAAATAAAAATATAAGATTAAATAGTAAGAAATAAATTAAAATACCAAAATCACGATTTATTGAAAAAATCGGGAATTATTCATGATTTATTCGCGAATATTTAAAAACATGAGACTTTTTGAAAAATTGCGAACAATTCGGGATTATTTCGCAGAAATACAAATTCATGAATTATTCATGAATTTTTTTTAAAAATTGGCAAATTTTGTGACTATGCCAGTATGTTGGAGATTTCCCATTAGGCCCAAGCTGAGCCCGATCAGTTTATAGAAGATTTATCCAGCCTGAGCCCAGCCCATATATTTATCCTAGAATTTTGCAAATAATTTTGTGTCTTCTCTTCTAACAATGAAATCTTAAAATATTTTTATGAGTGGGGGGGGACCACCAAATATTTTTATGAGTGGGGGTGTGAATAAGGAAATCAAAACACAGATGTCGTCCAAGCATTTCATAAATCGTCAGTTGTTGTCCATAAAAAAATGGACAGAATTGTAAAGATTATTTAAAGAGGTCACCTGTAAGTTATTTCATTGAAAGATAAAGTACAAAGTTAGGGACTCTCACTATTGATTGGTACAAAGCCCATATGATTAAGGACCTAAAACAGGCAGACTACCCATTCTCGAGTTTTAGCATGAAATATGTTTTACATATGACAAAATTCAAACAAAAACTATTAAATATGAAGAAATAGATTGCAGAAATATATATATATATATATATATATATATATATATATATATATATATATATACTAGTGAACCCTGCACATGCGATGCACGTGAGAGCTGTTAATTTGGAGAATGAATCACTACAATGTAAATTTCAAAAACATTTTTTGCATTTCATTTTAAATTGGGCAAACTTCTATTTAAACTTTTATGTATTTAATTTATTAAAGTATCCTTTTATCATATTTGCATTAGTTCACGCACCTGATACCAACTCATAGAAAAGAGAGTTGCAATTGGGTTGCACCGATTTTTTTTTTTTTTTTTTTTGAGGATGTCATACCTCATAGACAGCCTAGATATAGTACCTATGCAAACTTGCACGCATAGAGGATCCACTATTGGCCTAGCACATTGGGGAGGGGACCTGCACAAAGGGCAGAAGCAGGCGTGGGAATTAGAATTCATGACCTATGCTTCCACAAGGGAAGAGGATACCAGTTGAGCTATTGCTCAACCGATGCATGGATATTTTTGAGCACCAAATAAGTGTTGGGTGCCCACATACATCAATAAATTAATTAACACTTATTATGTTAAAAAAATCAATTTTGTTAGATATTCTCCTTCTCAATAGATCTATTATGTCTATTTTGACACAAATGGTCAAAATAGATCTATTATGTCTCTATATTCCATTCTGAACAGACAAAAAAAATGGAACTCAAGCGTAAGCAAAATGCATATGATTAGAGCTTATAAGATGAAGACAATACAAATTAAAGCGATAAACCGTAAGCAAGATGCATATGCTTGAAGCTGGTTCACCTGGTTTAAATACCCTTAAATTGGATGGGAGGTTGTGGCATTACTGACATGAAAAGCATCTATACTGTAGTTTTGAACAATTAATTATTTTTAGAGTGGTGCTATTTGCACTCTTTTTTCCTATGAAAAGCACTCTTTCATAGGAAAAAAATGTTGACTACCTTAAATCAGACGATGGAGATCATTTTTCGTCCCAATCTTCCACAAAGAGATCTTGAGATCATGGCACACCTGTCAGACGGTCACTTTTGGGGATGTGTGCCACGTGGAATAAATATCTAACCGTATGATAGGTGCGGCATGATCTCAAGATCTATTATATAGAATATTGGGACGAAAAACGATCTCCGTTATATGATTCAAGGCAGTCAACAATTTTTATGTGTGAAAGAGCGTGTATTCTGGAAAGATGAGTGTGAATAACTCTCCTTTATTTTTATTCTTATTATTATTTTTTATTATTGATATTATATGTTAATATGATTCCATTTTTATCATAAATTGATGGGTACGTCTGTTTGCGCCCACCCATTCTCAAAAAGCGCCCACGTCCCAGACCCTTTGAAAATCATTGATTGCGTCAGATCAGATGATGGACATCATGTTTCACCCCGATATTCCACAAAATACATCTTGAGATCATGGCTCATCTATCAGACGGTCATTGTTCGATTCCATGCCCCAGATCCCCAAACAATGGCCCTAAATTCACTTTTGAGCGTGATGTGTGACATATGATTCAAGAGCCATTTGTTTTGGGATCTGTGACATATAGAGTAAAAAAATGATCATCTGATAGGTGAGCCATGATCTCAAGATCTATTTGTGGAATATTAGGCTGAAACACGATCTCCATCATCTGATCCAAAGCAATCAATGGTTTGAAGGAGTCTGAGACGTGGGCGTTTCAAAGATTGCATGGGCGCAAATAGAGGTACCCCAACCAAAATGAAGTCTTAATCGTTTGGGATTTTGATAGCCATTGCGTATTAATGAAGTCTACATAGTTTGGGATTTTGCTACAATAAACATAAATTTTGCTAATTTGCAATTAACCGTTATTGTCCTATGTGATAGAATGAAAGAATATCATTTCAATAGAAAAGAATCAAATGGGTACCGAATTTTGAATTCCTTTCACTTTTATATGTAGGTGGGATCATGGGTCAAAATATTGTCCGATACCGATACGTATCGGATGATACGTATCGGTTTTGGACCTCACCGATACGGTACAATCAAGGTACCGAATCAGCGCCTCTCCTATAAAAATTCAAAATTTCGGACGATACATTGGAATGTATCGTCCGATACCGATACGTATCAGTTTTGGGGCTGAACGATAGGTATCGTTTTTCCGAGATTTTAACCCATGGGTGGGATATATATATATAAAGAAGAAAATGCCCAGCAAAATAAAATTGAATGCATGTACATACGTTTAGCAAATTAAAGGACGCTCACATAGATTCATTTATATCCCATTGTGTACTAGGAACTTGTACAACTATTTGGAGTATAATAATGTGAATTCTTTGTATTATAAATGACTAATACGTACCCAGAGAGAGAGAGAGGAAGGGCGGAGAAGGCAAGCCGGGACAGCATCCCATTTGGGTGCCACATGGCACTCAAATGCCCACAGAAGGACAGCATTCCATTATCGAGTTTAATCGCAATTTTAAACGAGTTTTAATCTATTTTTAAGGTGGCTCTGAGGAGATTGGGGTAGATTCGAAGGCACCCACCTGTGTCAGGACTGACGGCACGGGTGGGGTTTATCGGGCATGGGTTCGAGTCCAACTTTATATGCATTCTCTTCCTATCTCCTTATTCTCCAAATTCTCTTCTTGGTGTTGTACAAAAAATCAGAGAGAGAGAAAGACAGAGGCACAGGAGATGTAGCTGTGTGGCTGCTGCAGAAGGGCAGATAGAGAAATGTGGTGGAGAGAGGGAGAGAGTTAATATGTAGTGAGAGAGATGTAGAAGAAGAGCTCCGGCTCTTTACTTTTTCATTTTGTGCTGGAGAATTGAAGTAGGGGATTGTGAAGAGGAGGGGCTCCCGGAGCCCTCCTTATATAAGAATGGAGAGTGCCAGTTGGCGCTCTCCAATTAACAGGGAGTTCTCATATTGGGAACTCTATTTAGAAAGTTTCCTTTTGGCAACTTCCAATATGGTGCAATTCAGATGCCAATTTTTGGGCACTCGAAATTGATTTTTTTTTTCCAAAAGAATTACATAAATGCATAATATATATATATATATATATATATATATATATATATATATATATATATATATATATATATATATATATATATATATATATATATATATATATATATATATTATGCATTTATAACAGAGGAGATGGACCGAGGCCATATCACATACAGGTTGAAGGTTTGACCATCAAACCATTCAAAAGTCAAAATTTCAACTACTGTAAACACCAAAGTTGCTGCAATGATCCTCAATTGCATTTTTTTTATGGGCCATTCCTTCCAGATTGGAGCCTTCTCCAAATAGTATATCTCTCTTCACTCCCCCCATCTTGCTCCTCCTTTACATTCTTCATATAGTTCCTGACCCAATTAACTGTACTCAAGGAACCTTGATCCATCAACCTTCTTAGAAGGTCCTTCATAAACAGTCAATCAAATATCTCTATTTTTTGACACATTGGGAGTATAATGAAATCTAGTGAGGGGCCTATAACTCTAACATGATGGGATAGTAAAGTTAACCTCAATTTTTGGCTTAAGGGAGAAGATGAAATGTTTGTCGTCAAGCCTTCATCTTCCACATAAGATATTCTTCATTTTTCAAATTAGACTCATTGCAGGATGCACCTTATTACCCTTTACAGCAGATTCATTCATGTCGACTGGAACAATGTCCTTTGGTGTTTCTATTCATTCAATGCCAATCAATATAGGAGCAAATGCATTTTCTTTATTTGACACAAGGGTGTGCTAATAGTTGTCCTCCACATTTAAAGCATTTCATCTTGATAACCCATTATTGTGCCAGAAAATTAAGGGTGTTCAAAGTTGAATGATTTGAACCGCCTTAAGTGAATAAACTATTGTTGTATATAAAGTGGCAATGTTTTTTTTTTTTTTTTTTTTGATCGATAAAATGCATAATTGTATTAAAACAACAGCGAGAAGCTGGAAAACATACAAAAGAAACCAGACCGACCAAAAGGTAGAAAAATAAAAGTGAAACAAAAGCGAACCAAAAAAAAAACACTACGCACAGAGGCGAGGAGGGGGGAGACCCAAGGCACACCATAACACAGCCGGCCTAGCCTAGATCCCAAGACAGCACCTCCAGCCCCAAGCAGGTCCAAATTAACCCATAGGCACATAAAATCCCAAACCGACTTAAGAGTCATCCCCACCGGGCGGCACTTGCGTCTAAAGATACGAGCATTTCTTTCAAGCCAAATGCTTCAGACGACCACCAAGAAACCAACCCTCCAAAAAACCCCTAGCCGACCCTCCAAGTTGCCACCTCGCCAGGCTAGATAGTGCTGAGAAATGGAAGATGGGATAACCCATGGCATGTCAAAAGATCTAAAGATGACCCCCCAGATCTTATTCGCCACGAAAAGGTGGGAGACGGACTCCTCCGATTGCAGACACATAGAACAGACGTTATGGAGATTCTTCCCCCTCCGGATCAACTGATCAATAGTGAGAATCCTTTCTCTAACCAAGGTCCACGAGAAACACTTAATTTTAGGGGGGATGGGAGCCTTCCACAAGCATGCCCAGTCACATTTAACCAAAGGCCGACTAGAGAGAATCCGATAGAAGGACCCGACAGAGAGTCTCATGCTTGGTAGGCACGCAAACTCGCACGTCTGATCAATGCTGATTTCTGGACTGATCATAAAGTATGGTCATCAGGCCAAGGAAAACGGCAACCTCCTCTCCGGGTGGTCAAATTCCACACGGCCCCTCCAGTCTCATTGGAGTAAAAGTTAGCCACCGTTCCGCATGGAACAGCCGCAATAGAGAAAATGGCAGGGATAAGGTGCCTGATTTCCACCCAAGGATCCTCCCAAAATCGGATACGATGCTCGTCCCCCTAGCTGAACTACACCCAACGGGAAAAAAAAAGTCCAAATCTTAGAAATTCCTTTCCACCAAGCGGAAATGGAGCTATTAACAACAATTTTGATTCCCCAATTGCCCTCCTAACTACCGTGTTTATCCGTCAACACCAGCGCCCAAAGGATCTCTCTATCACTGTCCAAACTGGCACGCCATAACCATTTACCCAATAGAGCGACATTAACCCACCGCAAGCTTCTAATGCCCAAACCCCCACAAGTCAAGGGCAATTGATAGTTGTCCCAATTTACAAGGTGAAACGGCTTATCAAAACCGGACCCCTCCCAGAGGAAATTTCTTTGGATCTACTCAAGCCTGTGGATCATGCTCAAAGGACACCAAAACAAAGACATGAAGAACACAGGAAGGCTCGATAAAACTGACTTGATGAGGAGCCAACCACCGCTGCTAAGCAACTTACCCTTCCACGAGGCCAGTCTTTGGTCAAACCTCTGAACCACGAGATCCCAGGCTGAAGCTGAAGGCTAGCCAATCCCAAGCGAGAGCCCTAAATAAGAAATGGGAAGGGGCACAATGTCACTATCCGCCACCTCAGAAAGACCAATCATAATCTGGTTGTCAACCCCAATACCAAAAACCGTCGGCTTGTGAAGATTAACCCTTTGACCTGAAACTGCCTCGTAAATAGAAAGCACCCATGCCAAGGCTCTAAACTCCTCCACATCTCCCTTACATAACAAGATCGTGTCATCTGCATATTGAAGATGCGTAAAACGACGGCCCAAAGATCCCACTGGACTGCCTGAAATAAAGTCGAGTTGCCACGCTCAAGAGAGAAGACCATCCAAAGCTTCCCCCACCACGTTGAATAAGAAGGGGAATAGGGGATCTCCCTGTTTGACCCCTCTAGAACTTTTAAAATACCCCTCTGGAGACCCGTTGACGATAACTGAGAACCAGGCGGACGAGTAACATGCACGCATCCAACCTATCCACCTTTCCTCGAACCCGAGTTTGCCCAACATGTAGTCAAGACACCCCCAGCTCACTCGATCATAGGCCTTCTCCATGTCTACCTTCCAAAGGGCAGCAAGGCTACGGCTTTGATGAGCCGAATGTACCACCTCGGGAGCTACAACAGTCGTATCCACAAGTTGTCTTCCCTTCACAAAAGCCCCTTGGTTAAGGGAAATAACTTTGCTCATGATCGGCTGAATATGATTGGCTAGCACTTTCAAAGCAATCTTGTACTGACAATTAAGTAGGTAGATCAGGCAAAAATCTTCAAGCTCTACCGCACCTTCTTTCTTCGGGATTAGCGAAATAAAAATGGAGTTCAAACTATGATCAAAGAAGCTACCCGCATGGAACTCCCGAAGCACAAACATGAGATCCTCCTTCAGAAGTTGCTAGAAACACCGATAAAATTCCATCGTGAAACCATCGGGACCCACGCTTTATTTTGCCATTGCTCATGATGGCCCGCCACACCTCATCCTCCTGGAGTGGCATTTCCACAGCGTCTTTATCCTCCGAAGAAATAGATCGAAACGAGACCCCATCCAACTTCACTTGAGACCACCCCTCATCAGTGTAAAAGTACCTATACTAAGACACAATTTGCTCTTGATTTGGTCCGGATCCGAGAAAATGTAGCCATCGACGGAAATCTGCCCCAAAAAATCTGCTTTGCCTCGAGCATTAGCAACCGCATGAAAATACTTGGTGTTATTATCCCCCTCCTTAAGCCACTGAACCTTGGACTTTTGTTTCCAGCAGACCTCCTCAGCCAGGCATTTATCACTGAATTTCATCTTTTTCGAGAGCCGCTCCTCGCGTTCCAATGCCGTGGGGTCTCGAGTTTCCTCCAGCTCATCTAACTCCTTCAACCATGCAAGTAACATCCCCTTAGAAGCATGGACCAGACCATAAACATCCATGTTCCACTCCTTGATGCGATTTTTGAGATGCTTTAAAGTGGATAAGAATCTAAAGGCGGCAGTCCCAGATGTGCGAAATTCATTGCACCACAGCGGAACAGAGGCATGGAAGCCAGCGTCGAGTAGCAACCATTGATGTCATATGTGATCGCATATGCTATCAGAAAGGTTGGATCGCATATGCCATGATGGCATATGCGATCCAGGAAGTATGCCATGGCATACTATCGCATATGCAATAGTATGCCACGGCATACTTCTCCAACATTGATATTTTTTATTTTATTTTTGGCTTTTAGGCTTCCCCAAGCCCTATTAATAGGGGTCTCTTCCTAATGCATACCATAACTCTCAATGGTATTTTTTGGATCTCTTTCCTTCTCTTCTGTATGGTCCACTTTATTTTTGTACTAGTTGGACTTATTTTTTATATTTCCCTTCTAACTTATGGGTTATATACTTAAATTATATACTTTTTATTTTTAATTCTAGACACTACAAAATTAATAGAGCACAAAATTAACACAAACATAATACTTTTCAATATGGGAAACTTTGGGATTTTTTTTTATTTTTTTTTATTTTTTTTTATGCCATGGCATAATGGCATGTGCGATGGCCCTATGCCATCGCATAGGGTCACATATGCCATTTGACTACATTGGTAGCAACATATTCTCAAACCGGAAGGGGGAGGGACCCTTTCCTCAGGATTCACACCGAACCAGAAGCGAACGATGATCAAAAACAGCCCTAACCAAACCAAGCAGAAGTGCAGCAGGGAAGAGATCTAGCCAATCCGGCGAAACAAGAAACCAATCCAACCTGCTCAAGGAGGGAACATCCTGAAGACTTAACCACCTAAAGCGGAAGATCGACCAGCTCCCAATCTTGGATGAAAGAGTTCAAATCCCGCATGACCGCCACATCTGTGGGGCCCCCTATTTTCTCGCATGGCCATCTAATAGCATTGAAGTCGCCTGCAAAACAAGTCGGCAGATTCCACCGAGCCACCACAGCAGCCAACTCAAACCAAAACTCGGCACGACAACAATCCCCCGGAAGGCCCATAAATGCCTGAAAAGATCCCCACTTCCTCCCAGCACAGACGCAATGATCACAACATTTACCACTGTCTTTGTTCCTGAGCACCACTGAGGCAGAGAAAATCCCAACTTCCTCATCAATTTTGTCGAAGATACTCGAGTTTCAAGCAACCAGGATGCCACTGGAAGCCCCCACCGAATCGACCCCAATCCAGCCCCATCGACTTTCTCCCAGCACAGACGCAATGATCACAACTTCCCCACTTAGTTTCTTGTAACGTAATAATTGTCGGATTATCCATAGCAATTACCCTTTTAACACCCGCCCATTTTCTGGGGTCACAGATGCCCCTCACATTCCAAGAGAAAAACTTCATAAGGAAAACAAAAAGAGAGCCCGCCCAATCAACACGACAACCTCTAGGCACCCCCGGTGCCCCTTCCATTCAACATCCCCTAATGCAGTCTAGCAAGTTCCCGTGACTTTGATCGTTGTTGCTTCTTCCCAACGGCGGCAGCCCGGCTGCAGATGATAGAATTAAAGACTTCCCCTGAGTGCGTCCTCTGAGCCATGGAAAGGCATCCCGAGCTCCCGACCATAGCTAATGAGCTTATCCACTGCATCGGAGCCAGTAGTTCTATCAGAATTGCCGCCAAACCCGAAGAGAAAATTGTAGATTCGGATTCACAAGGCGAACTGAAAGAGCACGAACCCAAGCCCTTGAATCATCCCGACGCATGGATCTAATGGGGCGAACCTCCTCCAAGGAAGAGCCCAACGAAGAAATAAAATCTGAAGTCGAGGAAGACGAAGACGGGCAGCCAAGTTCGACAGGATCCAAATCGAGGGAAGGAATCGAACACAAAAGCCCCGAGGAAGAAGCCGGCAAGGTTGAATCGAAGGGGAAGCACTTCGGCCACTAAGTAGAGAACTGGGGCATAGAGAAAGTAAAAGAAGAACCGGTTCAACTTCCCAAATTAACCAACAATAGACGGTCCAAGTTCACCTGAACCCGCTGGTCCAAACAGGGCTCCCAGGGGCCCGCTGCCCATCGCAAGATAACCAAACACGGTGGCAGACCCGACTCGTTCGCAAAACCCATGTACACCAACCTAGCATCCCCATGTCGTACAAACCAAGCAACATGTGAGTCATCCCTCCAGCGAAGGCCACGTGTCACCATCTCTTCATTCACCCAGCCAGCTGCCCTACAACTCCCCAAACCGCCATAGCAAACCGTGGGCAGGAAAACCATACCGCAAGACAACAACAAGACCTGCAGTTGCTCCTTTCCACATGTCAAACCCCCAGGAGATGGCGTAGAAACCGCCTCGGGACATAGGCTAAAACCAGAGGTTTTGAACTCACACCCGCATCGGATGCCCAAGACACAGAGACACCCTTATCCATAGAGATCCCGCCACCTGGCTGAAGATGGCCACGTGTCCACTCGAGGAGCATTGGTTCCTCCCGATTTAAGAGCCCAAGCCGAGAAGACTCCACATCCTCCTTCCCATATTCAAATTTCAAAAAAGGATCCATTGATCTGGCAGGAAGTAGGTGAGGCATCCGGACCATCGAAATCTTCAACGGCGGAAGATCGAGCAAATCGGTGAGATGACGATCATTGATCTACTCCAGCACCTCCGACCTCCGGCAATCTCCATCTAAATCGGATCCACTAGGGACTTCAGCCACGGTTCCACCTCTCCTTCCAAGTCGCGAAAGGTAGCTTCATGGCCCCTCGACATCAATCTAATGCTCCCAGCCGCGGCCGACCCCCGATGTTGCGATACCGGCGAGGGCATATCCCTCTGCGTGGGTACTTCCCCCGACCGACAGAGCAAATCTACCTCGTTTCGGAGTGGGTTGATGCCTGATGCAAATTCTTCGTAGGAATCACAGAATATGTGTTCCTTACCTCTAACGGGCCCCGGCCTTTCCTGGTCTGAATATGCTGGGATGAGAACCCTCTCACCCAATTCCAGTTCTATGAAGACCCAAGAGCTCTTGCCATTAATGCAAACAGTACACCTCGGGATGTCCTCCAAACGATCCACGGCAACTAGAATACGGGCGAACCTAGTTTCTCACAAGTTATCGGAGCTCCAATCAACGAGAATGAGGGAGCCACAAAGGGAGTCGATCACCCTGAAGACCTCGGGGTCCCAAGCGTGCGATGGGAGACCGACCACCCGTAGCCACACTCCTCCGTCAAAGCTTTGAGGAGACACCTTACTGGCGAGGCCATCCTAGCGACGACATTCAACATGCACCCCATTAATCAAAACCGTCCTTAGAGAACATAAGCGGTCGACGGCGGCCATGTTGGGGAACCGGAAAAGGTAACTAGAGGAAGATAGGGGAGAGATGCACGGACGATCAAAATAACCCCAAGTCTCATTAATCCACCAGTGGAAGAAGTGAGTAAGAAGAAAAGTGGATAGCCGCCCAGAACAGAGGGAGATTGAGAGCTAAGGACGAGAAGTAGCTCTCGGTAAACTCCAGTGTAGAGGACCCATTGATCACGTCACGAGGAGCAGTATCCGCAACTGAGAAGGTCGTGCGGACATCAGTCACAGAAATTGGAATGTTGGCCACACAAGAACGGACGTCATCGGGGGTGGCGACAAGAGGCCACACACCAACGAGATGCGAACCAAGGAGACCCAACCCTCCATGAACCATTTTAGCATACGAGACTTCCAGACAAACCTTTCGAAAGATGGTCGGCTGGTGGCCCCATCAAACAGTGCCGATCCCAAGGAGACACAAAACCGCATCCCTGCAATGGACCATCCATTTTTTAGGTCCGACTCCTGACACCCATTGATAAATACCTTACCATTATGAGCTCCTCTCGGGACCTATGTCGCCTTACTCTTCACCAAGATACCCTCAGCCCTTCGGACCTCGCATCTGTATCAGTGACAATTTAACCTTTTCTTGAAGTAAACATTCTGATACACCGAGCACAACCAATCTCCTACTCGAAGAACCAATGGAGCTTTAGGCGCAGAAGTTCTATCCATACCAAGTCTATATGTGACAACCTAGATTTTTTCCAACATAATTTTCTGATTTTTTTTTTGACCAACTGGGAAGACCCAGACCACCAGATAGCAGAACCACAATCTTATTACAGAATACTTAGTACATCCACAAATATGCGAAAATCAAAGCAAATAAAATGTAATATATGGCAGATCTAAAAATTTCATTTCTATATAGAGCATACGAACAGAGCCTAGATTACAACCACCAGTGATGGCCGACCATCACCTAAACTGTGGCATACACAATGCATAGCTGAATATAAATTCTTTTCTACGAAGTCTTGTGAATGTACCAAGCCAAAAAATCCAAAGTCACCACTACTAAATCCAAGTCATGCCAAGTCCAAAGTCAGCAATTCACAAGATCCTCTTTAAGCCTGATCCAGATCTACACATGTGACATATAGTCGGGGTGAGCTAACAGTCTAAGCTCAGCAGAGAAAATTCAATACCAGTTACATTTATCAAACCAATGCATAGCTTCAATGACGAAAAATTTGAAGAAATATTTCGTATTTAAAAAGAATTTCAAAAGATCTTAATTTCAAAACACATAAGTCGAAGTTTAGTTCAAATAGTATGGGAAAGTATTCTTCCTTAATTTTCACATACTTTCATTAACTTATTCATTCAATGATCAAAGTTCAAAGATTCATTGTCCAAAGTGTACAGTACAGAGTTCAAATTCATGGGGCGGATTCGGAGTTCAGATTTAGAGTTCAGATTTGGAGTGCAGATTCACAAATTCTAAGACATGTCCTATAAGAAGAGTCATAAGCCGAAACAGAACGAATTAGATCAAACCGAACGAAACAGATCAAACCGAATGAATCCGATCAAGCATAACAAATCAGGTCAAACATATGAATCAAATCAAAACATAACTAAACAGAACGAACCAAATCAAAGCATAACTAAACAAAACGAATCGGATCAAAGCATAACTAAACAGAATGAACCAGATCATGAGCGGAAACAGAACAAATCAAATCATGGGCGGAAACAAAACGAATCAGACCAAAAACATCAGATCAAAGGATCCCATAGCGGGAACATATCATATAACGAAGACAAAGTAGATAACAGAACAAAGCAGATAACAGAACAAGGCATCAAAGAACAATTATATCAAAGAACAAGTATTTCAGAGGACAATTCGTGTCATCAAAACTTAAAACATTAGGTCAAAGCATCCCATAGCAGGAACAGAGCATTCCGTAGCAAAAACAAGGTTTGAAAACCCCGGGGACTCCACCCCACTCTTGGAGCCTTCACTCCTCTTTGCAACTAATGTGAGAACAGAATATCAGCAGAAGTATCATGCCAGAGCATCCCGTAGCGGGAATAGAGCATTCGGTAGCGGAAACAAGGTTTGAAAACCCCGGGGACTCCACCCCTCTCTTGGAGCCTCCACTCCTATTTTCACATGAATTCAGAGTCAGACAGTTCATAGATCAGGTTTAGAATTCGGGTTCAAGTTCAAGTCGAGGTTCAGATGCATATCATAGTTGTCAATATTCAAGTGGGGCTAAGCATCCCATGAGCGGGAACAAAGCATTCCATGAGCGGAAACAAGGAAAAAACCTAGGGGCCTCTACCCCTCTCCGGAGCCTCTACTCTTTCCCACTTGATGTCAGATTCATATTCAAATTCAATATTCCATTGGGGTTAAAGCATCCCATGAGCGAGAACAAAGCATTCCATGAGCGGAAACAAGGTAAAAATCATGGGGCCTCTACCCTTCTTTGGAGCCTCTACTCCTCTTTCCCCTCTGGATTCAGAGTTCAAAGTTCAAGTTTCAAAGTTCGTATTCAAAGATCAGAGGTCGAAGTTCAAAGTTCAATGATTCAGAGATTAGATTCAAAGTTAGGAGTTCAATATTCAAAGTTCAATGACAGAAGATTCAATGGTTCAATGTTCAGTGTTTCAAATTTAATTTCAAAGGTCAAAGTTCAGAGGTTAGGATTCAATTGCGGATTCAAAGTCAAAGATCATGTTCAAAGCTCACGAGGTTTGATATTTCAAAAAGTTCATATGTAAGTCGATGATTATGCAAGTCGATGATTATGCAAGTCAATTCATAGTTCGGAGTTCATGTTCAAGTGTAAATTCTAAGTTTCTAATTTTGAATCGAAATTGAAATGCAATTGTGCCTTGAGTTTTCCCTACAAGGATCTCATAGTTCAGATTCAATTGTGGATTCAATTTCAAATACTCAAAGTGCAAAGCTTTCAATATTTCAAAGATTTGCAAAGCAAAACATTGTTTCAATACATTCCAAGTTCTAAATAGAATTTAGGTCCATCATATCATAAGAGTCTGTGAATCAGAGTCAAAATGCAATTGAGTAGTGAATTTCCCCTACCTCGGGTTCGGAGTCGTACGAAAGCAACGTAAGGTCCTTATCAACGGCCTCCCGTTCCCAATCTACATCACATATACGATGATGTATTAAGGAGTGATCTTAATTACTAGTGACTCCGACGCACTTAAGTGTTTTATCAAAACTAAGGTGGAAAGGACAAGTTCGTGCTAACCATGGATCATGTAGCACTTGTCCCAACTTCCCCCTCAATTTTGACCTTTAAAATATTTGGTTCATGAAATTGTTATTTCATACAAGTTATAGAGCTCGTTGTCCTCTTTCCAATGCCGCGAGAATCGCATCAATCCGAGTTCGGAGCAGAAAGCTACGACCAAAATACCGAGACAGTCGTGCGCACGTCTTTCCAAACTTGCGCGCACGAGTTTTTCCAGAATTTCTCTTTTGGCTTCTCTGATGCGCAATTCGCACACACGAAATCCAATTCGTGTGCGCGATGCTGTGCATTCTCCCCCTTTTTAAAACTCATTCTCTCAATCAAAAATTCAATACTTTTGCACACAATCTAAGCAACCTAATTTCAATCCATTGTACAATTAAACCACGTTATTTACCTCTGCAAATTGGGCACGCAACGCCCATGATGATCGTATCTACAAATCCGGCTTTCTACGCTTTGTGTTCTCCCGATGGTTTAAAACCCTTTTCTCTATTCCGATGGAAATGGAGTCGAAGATCGACTCATCTTTATGAATTCAGCAAGCTAAAGCTTTCTTGGGTGAAGATTGGGAGATTTAGAGAGAGAGAGAGATGGCGCTTGGGTTTCAAAAACGAAGAGAGGGTTTCTGATGGGGACATCCGATTCAAGCACCCGCCCATAACATATCGGAGGCGAAAGAAGAAACGTAACTTATCAAAAGAAAAGTAACTTATAATCCCGTCACTTTTATGTTTGGCCTATTTTGAAGGGTCAAACGAAGTCGGATTGATACGAAATTAATCATATTTGAAAGCTTATCGAAGTAGCTTTCTAACGAGTCAAAATTTGAGCAATTCCGACAAGTATTGAAGAAGTTATAGTCAGTTTTTGGAGGCTGCACATAAAGTGACGAATTTCAAGAATCCTAAGTGAATTAGGATTAGTTTCTTTTATTATTTTATTTTAGAAAGTAAGAGTTGTTTCTTTTATTAGAAATAGGATTAGTTTCCTTATTGTTTAGGATTTTATTGTTTTAGAAGAATTAGGATATTTCTTTTATTTGAATTAGGAATTAGAGTTATACTAGGATTTCTAATTTTATGCATTGGTTAGCCTATTTAAAGGCTTGTAAACACTTTTATTATTACTTTTTGGTTAATGAAAATTGCTTATGCAAAATTGAGAGTTCTAAACTTTCATGAGGGTGTGATTCTCTCAAAACGAAGAGCGATTCTTCGATTCCCGCTTGCGGTTTGGTGCGAGGCCAACTCTTCTTCCATCTCTATCTTCTTTAGTTCTACGGTTTGCGTAAGTAGCGTAATCCTAATTATTTTATTAATCTCATAAAAGCCCTAAATCAATATCTTGTTCATCATTAATTTTATTAGCCTTTTATTTTCGTTTGGTATCGAGAGCACCCGCTTGGAATTCGTTCGACGCCCTAAAACTATCGGAGATCTAGCCGTTCATAAGAACTCTAGTCTTCTAGATCCGCGATAGGGAACGTACACAAAAGTAACACTATTTTGGGCCGAAATTAATTCACCTAATTGAGTTTCTAGAATTTTCGTGGTAATTTGTTATGAGAAATTATTTTTTTTTTTAATTGATTAAATTAATTTCAATCCTAATCTCAGCCCTACCATTGCATTTAGTAAGTTCCCGCATCAAATTGATATCAAAGCATCAATTTAGTTTTAGGGTTTTAGTGCTCATATAGGTTTTATTTTTATTTTTTTTATTTTTTGGCTTTAAAAAAAAAAATCCGATCTGTCTGTCTTTTTGTCTAACATTTTCGTCTGACTTTTGCCTGAAAATTTTCGTCTGGCTTTTGTCTTTAACAAAAATTGTCTAGATTTTGTCTAAAAAAAATTTTCTGCCTTTTGTCTGAAAATTTTCATCTAGCTTTTGTCTGAAAATTTTCGTCTTTTTTTTCTGTCTAAATTTAGTCTAGTCTTTGTCTGAAATTTCCTTGCATCATCATGGATCCCAACAAGGTAGAAGCCCTGATTAGAGACATGACCGCCCGGATGGATGAACACCACAATCAGGTGCAACAACAGTTGCAAGACCTACAAATCCGGCATGAAACTTTAGAAACCCGCATGGAAGAAATCAATGAGCTCATCGCCGAAAACCCCAATAGAGTCATCACCCATGATCGTAGGAGAGAAGTTCCTCATCGTCGCGAAATTCACACCGAACAGGACGATAAAATCATGAAATCAGTAAAAATGGATGCCCCTACTTTTGACGGGAAAAGGCAACCTAAAATCTTTCTCGAGTGGGTCACCGGTATGGAGAACTACTTCGAGTGGTACGCCATGTCCGAAGAGCAAAAGGTCCGCTTTGCAAAGGTCAAACTTACAGGCCAAGCTCGACTTTATTGGATGGGTTTAGAGCGCCGGAGACAGTCCAATGGTCTTACTCCCATTTCCACTTGGGAAGAGATGAAGGACCAGTTGAACGATAAATATGTTCCTCTATCCTACGAGGAATTCTTGATTCTTGATCGGTATCATTCATTGCGTCAAGGAAATTCATCATCCTTTGAATACATCGATAAATTCAAGAACTAAAGACCAGTGCCGATGGATCGAACCTAAAAGGTTACCCTATCCCGATTTGAATGGGCCTTCGAATCGCAAAGGAACTTATTCCACTCGTTGATAATCTAGACGAATGTTTCTCTAGAGTCAAAGAGCTAGAGCGATACCTCAAAACTAGTACTCCATCTAGTTATAAGTCTAGTTATCGGTTCAATGCACCTGAGTCAAAGCCCAACATTAGTGCCCCGTTTGCTAGGTCCAACCCCGTTACTACACCGGTAACTCGAGTCGATAAGGGTAAGAGTTCAATGCTCGAAGGCCCCAAGAGTGGTGGTCAAAATAAATGTTATAAGTGTCACGGCATCGGGCATTTTGCAGCACAATGCCCATCCCGAAATTTGTTCATAGCTGAGGACACCGAAAATGAGCATAATGAGGGTACTGTTGAAGTGTACGAGCCTGAGTCGTTCCCTAGTGATGAAGAAGATTGTGTAGGGGAACGAACAATGGCGTGTCTTAGGGATGTCTCCTATCCCGTTGGGGAGGATAATACCGGGTTCTTGTGGTTAGATGTGCTCTAGCCCAATCAAAGGAGAGTGATGATTGACGGATAATATCTTTTATACCATAGCCACGTGTGGAATAAAAGCCTGTCGAGTCCTTGTTGATAGTGGAAGTTGTACCAATGTGGTTTCTGAAAGTACAGTTTCTCGTTTAGGGCTCACCCCCGTAACTCACCCACGACCCTATAAGATTGCTTGGGTTAATTCATCATCCATCCCTGTTTCACAAAGGTGTCAGGTTCCTATACAATTCGGATCGTATAAGGACACCTTGTGGTGTGATGTTGTGCCCATGGATGTGGGGCATATCATCCTCGGGAGGCCTTGGTTGTATGACATGGATGTTACACTATTCAGTCGATCGAACGTGTGTTCCTTCACTCACAAAGGTCAGAAAATACAACTTAATTCGTTACCTCCAAAGGCACCCACAGTGAAGTCGACAAAGTCAAGTGATAAAGGCCTATTAGAGAGAGAGACGACATCTAAGGCCATTCACATCGTTAGCCCTCTTGAGTTTGAACAAGGCGCTAAGACAGAAGGCATCGTCTATGTCCTTGTCACAGTTGAAAAGTCCAAAGAATCAGGCGTTGAGGTTCCAAAAGAGGTCAAACCAATCTTGAGTGAGTTTGCGGATGTCTTTCCCAAAGACCTTCCAAATGAATTACCACCTCTACGGGACATCCAACACGCCATCGATTTAGTCCCTGGAGCTACCTTACCCAACTTACCCCACTATCGTATGAACCCATCCGAACACTCGGAGTTAAAAAGGCAAGTTGATGAGCTTCTCCAAAAGGGGTTCATAAAGGAAAGCTTGAGTCCCTGTGCCGTGCCAGCGCTGCTCACACCCAAGAAAGACGGAACTTGGAGGATGTGTGTGGATAGTCGCGCGATTAACAAGATCACGGTCAAGTATCGGCTCCCAATACCAAGATTGGACGATATGTTAGACATGATGGTAGGTGCCACAATTTTTTCGAAGATCGATTTGAAGAGTGGGTACCATCAAATTCGAGTTTGTCCCGGGGACGAATGGAAAACTGCCTTCAAAACCAAAGATGGTTTGTACGAATGGTTTGTCATGCCTTTTGGGCTTTCGAACGCCCCGAGTACATTTATGCGTATCATGACGCAAGTGTTACGGCCTTTCATCGGCAAGTTCCTTGTGGTTTATTTTGACGACATCCTCATCTACAGCCACAACAAGGAACAAACACTTGGACCATTTAAGGCAAGTTTGTGTGACTCTCCGAGGAGAGAAGTTGTACGCAAACCTGAAGAAGTGCACGTTCATGTCACATCGCGTTGTCTTCTTAGGGTTTGTTGTGACCTCTGATGGAATGACTGCGGACCCCGAAAAGGTCACGGCTATCATTGAATGGCCCGAACCTCGGAACATTCATGAAGTCCGTAGCTTCCATGGGTTAGCCACATTTTACAGGCGGTTCATCCGTAATTTCAGTACGGTAACTTCCCCTATCACTGATTGCATCAGAAAAGGGGAGTTTAAATGGACACCTGCGGCGGCTAAGGCTTTCAAGGAGATTAAGTTTCAAATGACGGAAGCTCCTGTCATGCGCCTTCCTGACTTCTCTAAGGTCTTTGAAGTTGCGTGTGACGCGTCAGGCGTAGGTATTGGAGGAGTATTGAGCCAAGAGGGCCATCCGATAGCTTATTTCAGTGAAAAGCTAAATGAGGCCAGTGAATACTCGACCTCGACAAAAGAATTCTGGCAGTAGTCCAATCCCTTAAATATTGGAAACACTATCTACTACCACATGAATTCGTCTTGTTCTCGGACCACGAAGCCCTACGATTTTTGAATTCTCAAAAGAAGTTAAACCCACGACATGCAAAATGGGTTGAACAACTTCAAGGGTTTACCTTCGTGCTGAAACATAGGGCCGGTGTGGAGAATCGAGTGGCTGACGCGCTTAGCCGTAGAATGGCGGCGTTGCACTCATTAAGTGTTGAGGTAACCGGATTCGAACGCCTCGTGGAGGATTACCCCACATGTCCGGATTTTGGCGAAGAGCATGCCTCACTTGTGCGTGGACAACCTGTCAGAGGGAGTAAATATACCCTACAGGAGGGGTATTTGTTCTTGAAACACCGATTGTGTATTCCCCGCACTTCTTTGCGAGACTTTCTCGTTTGGGAATTACACGCCGGAGGGGTTGCTAGCCATTTTGGTCGCAATAAAACTGTCGCATTGGTGGAAGACCGATTCTATTGGCCCAATCTCACCAGAGATGTTGCCAAAATTATCAGCCAGTGTCGTGTTTGCCAGTTGGCAAAGCAAAAGAGGCAGAACACGGGATTGTATGCACCTTTACCGGTGCCACACACCCCGTGGCAAGACCTATCAATGGACTTCGTGTTAGGCCTCCCTAAAACCCTCCAAAAGCACGACTCGGTGTTCGTTATTGTGGACCGTTTCTCTAAGATGGCCCACTTCATTGCGTTTGCGAAGACCTCCGATGCTAGTCACATTGCTACCCTGTTCTTTAATGAGGTCGTTCGTCTACACGGTTTGCCTAAGACGATAGTGTCTGACCATGACGTTAAATTTGTCAGTTATTTTTGGAAGACACTATGGCACAAAATGGGGACTCGACTACAATTTTCATCTGCTTATCATCCCCAAACTGACGGGCAAACCGAGGTTGTTAATAGGAGTTTAGGAAATCTATTAAGGTGTCTAGTGGGCGAGCACATTAGGAGTTGGGATTCCATCTTACCTGTCGCTGAGTTTGCATATAACAATTCGGTTAATAGAACCAACCACAGGCATGAGTCCGTTCCAAATTGTGCATGGGTATAAACTTAGGACACCAGTAGATCTCATTCCAATGTCCATTCATCATCGGTCATCAGAGTCTGCATCCACATTTGCGCATCGCATTCATGAGTTGCATGCTGAGATTAAGAAAAGAATTAATTTAAAGAATGAAAAATACAAGTTCTCTGCAGATTCTCATAGACGGTTCAAAGAATTCCAAGAGGGTGATTTTGTGATGGTTCAGAATAGACCCGAGCGATTCCCACAAAGAGTTGCAAAAAAGTTACAAGCTCGTGGTGCTGGACCCTATCAGATCTTAAAGCGTGTCGGTTCTAATGCTTACATCTTAGATCTTCCGCCGGAATTGGGGATTAGCACGACTTTCAATGTGGAGGACCTTGTTCCATTCCATGGCCCTTCAACCATCCCTGCCAACCCCTTTGAGCCTTCTACATCCGATGACCCAATTATTCCCCTTCCCACACCGTTACCCCACCTACCGCAAAATCCGTGAGATCATCGAAGATGTGCTGGAAGATCAGATTGTATCCACCAACCATGGGGGACTTCAAAAGTACTTGGTCAAGTGGAAGAACAAGGCCGACACAGAGAATACTTGGATTACACAGGAGGAATTTCAGCAGCTTGATCCGGATCTTTTGGACCTTTATCACAACCAAGATTCAGGGGATGAACTGCCTAACCCGGGGAGAGTTGATGGGGACATCCGATTCAAGCACCCGCCCATAACATATCGGAGGCGAAAGAAGAAACTTAACTTATCAAAAGAAGAGTAACTTATAATCCCGTCACTTTTATGTTTGGCCTATTTTGAAGTGTCAAACGAAGTCGGATTGATACGAAATTGATCATATTTGAAAGCTTATCGAAGTAGCTTTCCAACGAGTCAAAATTTGAGCAATTCCGACAAGTATTGAAGAAGTTATAGTCAGTTTTGGAGGCTGCATATAAAGTGACGAATTTCAAGAATCCTAAGTGAATTAGGATTAGTTTCTTTTATTATTTTATTTTAGAAAGTAAGAGTTGTTTCTTTTATTAGAAATAGGATTAGTTTCCTTATTGTTTAGGATTTTATTGTTTTAGAAGAATTAGGATATTTCTTTTATTTGAATTAGGAATTAGAGTTATACTAGGATTTCTAATTTTATGCATTGGTTAGCCTATTTAAAGGCTTGTAAACACTTTTATTATTACTTTTTGGTTAATGAAAATTGCTTATGCAAAATTGAGAGTTCTAAACTTTCGTGAGAGTGTGACTCTCTCAAAACGAAGAGCGATTCTTCGATTCCCACTTGCGGTTTAGTGCGAGGCCAACTCTTCTTCCATCTCTATCTTCTTTAGTTCTACGGTTTGCGTAAATAGCGTAATCCTAATTATTTTATTAATCTCATAAAAGCCCTAAATCAATATTTTGTTCATCATTAATTTTATTAGCCTTTTATTTTCGTTTGGTATCGAGAGCACCCGCTTGCGAGTTCGTTCAATGCCCTAAAACTATCGGAGATCTAGTCGTTCATAAGAACTCTAGTCTTCTAGATCCGCGATAGGGAACGTACACAAAAGTAACACTATTTTGGGCCGAAATTAAATCACCTAATTGAGTTTCTAGAATTTTCGTGGTAATTTGTTATGAGAAATTTTTTTTTTTTTTAATTGATTAAATTAATTTCAATCCTAATCTCAGCCCTAGCATTGCATTTAGTAAGTTCCCGCATCAGTTTCTAAACAAAGCAATGAGGGTTTTGGGAGAGATGGGGTTCTCTCACGTTCGTTGATCGCAACCGCATCAAGGTCAATGCTCCCTTGCAGCAAAACGAAGAAGACAAGGAGATTAGAGAGGGAGATCCGCGATGATCGAGGTTTCGGAGGGTAAAGAAGATGGGCTCTTCTTTCTTCTCTCACGGTTCTCTCTCTTTCTCTCTTCTCTCAAACTCAAGCAAATGAGGAGCTTGTATAGGAAGCCTTGACTTATATACCATGGGCTTGCTTCCTTATGAAGCATGAACACCTAATTTGTGTATTAGTTCCTTTAACTAATGGGGTTGGTTCGGTGTGAAACCAATACACCCCAATTAATGTGTTAGTTCTTACAATTAAAGGGGTCGGTTATGTGTGGAGCTAGCACCAAAACGGTGCACAAGTTCTTTTATTAAAAGGTCAAAAGAAATCTTCTTGTGCAAATAATTATGCCATTAAACGTATAACCTTTTGCACCCAAAATCTACATCCCAAAATATAATATTCCGAAAATCCTTAAGTGTGGTGTATACCTTGTTAAGCACATACATCTATTGGATGTATTAACGTTTTGAAAATTTGGGTTGTTACACTATACAACACAATCAAGAAGGCTTCTGTCCACACAAACAATTAACCAAGCAGTTGTTGTGTACACTCAGCAGCTATCAACACGACTTAGCAAATACCAGTCAATGCCGCTCCCAGAAAACAGAATCCAGTTTCTTTCCAGCAATATTAGTGGGTTTCCAGCGACATTTTTGCTTTTCTGACAACGTTTTTACAGTTCCGATGACATACACAACAGCTCCGGCGACCTCGGGGCACTCACCGGCGACACACACAGCAGTTCTGGAGCGTTGATAATGTGATTGAAGGCCTCACATGCTCCAGAACACAGCCCTCTTGAAACCTGAAGTCAATGCTTGGGTCCTCAAATCGAGCTGAGCTAAGAGGGAAAAAGGACCGGAGAAAGGATCCGATCAAAACCCAAAGAGAGCGATGATTCCGGCACTTTTTTAGCGGCTTCCGGCACCTTTCCGGCTGCTGTTGACGTCATTGCTGAAGAGACTTGATCAAGAATAGAGAGGGTTGATCAGAGCCATCATCATGATGCTCTGATTTTTGCTTTTACAACTTGTTTGAACCTCAAACTTCTCAAGCTCTATCAATCCTCTAAAAATTATATAGCCCTCAATGTTCTATTGAGGGCTTTAATTCATCAACCTACTACATTTGTTAATTTCATTTAAGGAGTATGTATTTTTAGAGGCTACTTTTGCCACTCATCAGCAATGGGTCCCTATTCAATCTAAATTGATGTTGCTGAACACTTTCATCTTCAGCACTCGATCCATCAACCTTCAATTCCTGTTGCTGAACTGAACCCCTAGGTTGGTCACGTGCACACTGTCAAGAGAAAATTATTATTATACAATTTTTTTCCTATTCTACTCTCAAGGTCACTAAACACTTTTTTTTCATTTCTCTTTTTTCCTAACAATAAGTTTACAAAAAAAAAAAACAACGACGACGAGAAAGCGATCATGAATGAACATAAGATTGATAAAAAGTACAGCTAAAAAATAATTACCGATCCCGCAAAACTGTAACCTACTGTACAACAGCCTAGTCCACTTCCTTGTACATGTGGGAGAACAACAATGGGAGAATTTCTTTTGATAACAACTGGAAATAGCTATCAAAAGAGAAGAATGCCAAAGAAAAATGCAAAAAATGATTCATCTTATAAAAAATTGGAACCAAGTCTGCAAGCTCTATGACTGGTTAAACAAATTAATATCCTCAAAAAAGGTAAAACTTGGAAAAGAATAAAATGAATTATACTGCTCAACTCTCCTCATTATAATGTTTAGATACATTCTTCAGCTAACAAAGTATCAGTTTTCTAAACCTATCAACTAGATATTTAAGTAGATTATTCAGAATGGTCGCTCTACCTAAAAAAATTAAAATTATAGAAAAGTATATTCTAATACTTTCTGACAGGGACGCCACCAACAAAGACCTAGGGTTCAGGCCGTACAAGGTGTATCAACGGCGAAAGAAGCGACTGAAGGGTCAAGGGAAGGCCATAGAGTTCAGCTAGGAAGCACCAAGCATCAGCAGGCGACTGACGTCCGTGGCTCCATGGACGGACGCCCGGATTTCGAGGTGCTCACTGTTCTAGTGAGCACTGACGTCCGTGGCTCCATGGACGGACATTCGGATTTCGAGGTGCTCACTGTTCTAGTGAGTACAAACGTCCATGAGTAGGTAACGGACGTCCGTGGACCCCAGGTCGGACGTCCATGAAAACCCGCGCATCAGCGTCATAAGTGATGTAATTGTCCTTTTTATCCTTAGTTTTTATCCTTTTTATAAGTTACCACTTAGGGTAACTTGGTACTTTTCTATTTTTATGTTTATTCTCTTGTAATGGCTATAAAGCCCAATTTGTAAGCCATTTTTGGCACTTATTGATTTAATGAAAATATGCTTTGCATTTGGCTTGAGATGAGCTTGAAGAGTCTTCTTCCCCATGTGAGTTTGGTGTGAGGCCCATCTTACTTTAATCTTCTTTCTTCTATCTTCCTAGTATCTTCTTGCTAATCCCTTGAATCCCAAATCTCCCTTTTGCTTGATTGTTCAATCTCCAACCCTAGATCTAGAGCAATATTGATGTCCATCCTTATGGATCAAATCCAACCCTAGCCCATCGATCCATAACCGTTGTTAGACTCTAGCTTGCTCTATTTTAGGCATTTAACCGATTCGATTCAAAAGCCCTAGTGAGGAGTTACCGATTCCACAAAGGCCCCAACCTAGACAAAGCGAGTTCTACCTCTCGGATCACCTCTTCCGCCATCCTAACGGATCCTGCGCATCGGATTGGACCCTACGTGAGCCAAAGCATGGTCACCTAAACAGAATCCTGAGAAATCAAGAGATCGCTTCAATTTGTGATTAGTTAGTTTAATTTCGACAAATCATCACATCATGGGCATTCATGGATTTCAGGGTCATTGTTCCGTGTCACTTTCCTAAAATATTGACACGGAAAGAAGCATTCATCAAGAAGTCAATAGCTTCAGAAATTGTGAGAATCAGGAAAAATATTAAAATTCCCAGAAGGCTTTACTCCTTTCATAAGAGACATAGCATCAATAAAATCACACTTTAGTAAAAGCATAAACGCTCCCCTTGAGGGCACCCTGGGGATTTATTCCGTGCGGACTCCGCACGTGCTAACTTAGGGCGTGCATATGCCCTTGGGATTAGTCGGGTGCTCTAAGAGGCCCGGATAGCTAGATTAAAAAAAAAATAGTGTTTTTAGCATTTACCCCCCCCCCCCCCCCCCCCCCGCCGCTCTGGTGTTTCACCTATTTACATTGCGGCCCTTGCTTTTGTGTTTCCTTATTGGTCCCTAGAGCGATGGATCAGCCGTTGACTGATACAGAATCGAACTTTGACTGCTTTGAATCAGAAGATGGAGATCTTTTTTTTCACCACAATGTTCGACCCAATGAATCTTGAGACCCAGAGCTTACTATCAGGCAATCAGATTTAGATTACACATGGCAGACAACCCCAAAAGTGAATATGACCATGCGCACACATCAAACATGGTTCTTAGATCCCATCATGTTATAGTTATAGGTCCCTAGCTAGGACTGTTAGAGAATCAAACTTTGACTGCTTTGAATCAGATGATAGAGATATTTTTTTCACCATAAACTTCCATCCAATGAAGCTTGAGATCCGGAGCTTACAATCAGGCTGTCAAATTTAGATTCCACATGGCAGACAACCCCATTAGTGAATATGATCATGGGCGCACATCAAGCGTGGTTCTTGGATCACTTTTCAAGATATGTTCCATGTGAATCAAAATCTGACTGTCTAATTGTAGGCCCATGATCTCAAGATCCATTAGGTCAAAGATTGAGGCAAAAAAAATATCTCCATCGTCTCTTCAAAACAGTCAAAGATTGTTTTGTCAAAGAATCCATCACTGGCACTCACCATGGTTCAAAATTTCGGTCGATAATTCAAATTATTGGCCAAAATTTACCGGTTTCGGTTGCACACTGAAACGAAAACAAGGTCCGAAATTTTTGTCACTTTATGTATGGCAGTGAAATTTTAGGCCGAAATTCAAATTTTCAGTCAAAATTTTAGCTCAAATTTTCGGTTTCGGTCATGCCCGAAACCGATATTTTGATCCTTGGTGATCACATAGAATCATTTATATCCCATTGTATACTAGGAACTTGTACAACATCTGGAGTAAAATAATGTGAAATATTTGTTATTTCAGCATTATAAATGACTAATGTGTAACCCATGCATTGAACACACCCACTCACACACACATATATATAGAGAGAGAGAGGGGGGTAAGGCAAGTGGGACAGCATCCCATTGTATACTAGGAACTTGTACAACATCTGGAGTAAAATAATGTGAAATATTTGTTATTTCAGCATTATAAATGACTAATGTGTAACCCATTTATTGAACACACCCACTCACACACACACATATATAGAGAGAGAGAGAGAGAGGGGGGTAAGGCAAGTGGGACAGCATCCCATTTGGGTGCCACGAGGCACTCACATGCCCACATGGGACAGCATTCCATTACCAAGTTTAATGGCAATTAAACGAGTTTTAATCTAGTTTTAAGGCGGCTCCGAGGAGATTGGAGTAGTGTCAGGGTTGACGGAGTGTAAATAAGACATATCTGAGGGAGGTAAATGCGAAAAACATTAAAAAAAAATGCATAAATTAAAAGCTAAAATAAAATTAGAGACAAACAGAATCCATATAACAATAAAAAGAGAATTAATGCATACCTCCAACATCACTGAAGCTCCTCTCTTGATTTTAGCTTCAGGATGGCTTGTCCAATTAGGTGAGCACGAATCTGTTACAACAAACTGCAGCACCAGGAATAATACTTCAATCATTTTAATTGAAAAAGGAATAGCCCCAAAGGATACCTCTGTTCGCACCAATAGGTTACTTAAAGCGCCTACCTCTGAAACTAAGTGAACCATATTGAGTGCCTCGAATCAGACGATGGCGATCATTTCGAACCCAATCTTCGACACAACGGATCTAGAGACCATATGTGTACCAATAGACAGTCTGTTTTTGTTTCCACATGCAACAGATCCCAAAAGGATGGCCCTAAAATCACAAAGCAGAAATCATACTCGAACGTGATTTTAGGACTTTCTTTTGGGATTTGTACCTAAGGGCAAGATCATGGTCTCAAGATCTGTTTTGTGGAAGATTTGGGTGAAATACGATCTCCATCGCCTGCTTTTAAGCAGTCAATGGGTATCACTAGTTTTCGGACGTAGGCGCTTTCAGTAAAACCTGTAGGCGTGAACAGAGCTATCCTTTAATAAATCGTAATTTTTATTTTTATTAAATGCTTTCAATTTTTTATACTTTTTGCACTTTTTGTTTACTTTTTTCTCCCATATTTTTCTCCAAACTTATCGACTTTTGCTGGATTTTTTCCGAGTTTAACCTTGCCAAACCCCGACTTGGCGACTAGGATCATTATGTAGGGCAAATTTTTCACTATGAACAGAGATAGGCCTATCTTTTATATTTCACTTAGGGCCAGCACCACTAATCTAATCTAACTAGATTTTCTGGCGGGGACATCGGCACCGTAGACATAGGTTTTGGACCACATAGGGTGTATTGACCAAAGAAAAAGCGAAGAAGCTGTGGAGCATCGACCGGGAGGATATCCTAAAGAGCTACTAGAGGGCTCTCTATCTGCCATTAGTCGCTTGAGCGAGATTGACGACTAGATCGAGGCCAAACTTTCAGCCAAATGTCACTCAAGCGGCATTGGTTCTCGCTCGAGCAGCATTGGTTGCCGCTCAAGTGACCCAATCCTACAAGAAGAACCTTTTCTGCTATAGTTCTCACTCAAGCGAAAACCAAACTCACTCAAGCGAGTCCAATGACGAGTTTGCCCAAAATGGGCTTGTCTTTTCCTTGTTTTCTTTTGCTTTTCAAAGCTTGTAAGTTACCTTATTAGGTAACATCGTAATTTTTTATTTTAGGGTTTCTTTTTCTTTGTACTTTCTATAAAAGGATATAATGTAAGCCATTTTGGCATTGATTGATTTTAATGAAAATGTTATTCATTGAGAGCTTAAGAGGAGCTTAATGGAGAGTGAGTCTTCTTCCTCATGTGGGTTTGGTGTGAGGCCAAGGGTGTGAGGCCCATGTTCTATCTTTGATCTTCTTATTTACTTCTTCTACTTGCTATTTTGCTTTCAATTTTTCCTTTTTTATTCGATTATTTAAACTCCCAAAACAACCCTGTATCTAGAGCTATCTTGGTGTCCATCCTTGTGGATCGAATCCATCCCCAACACTTCAATCCATGACCGTTGTTAGGCTCGAGATCACTCCAATTGTGTCGATTGGTCGTGCCCTTCGAAAGCCCTAGCGAGGAGGTATGAAAATCCACATTGAGCTATGAGCAAACGCCCGACCTAGAGGGTGCTAAAGTTCTATCTCTAGGATCGCACCTTCCGCGTTTTTAACGGGTCTCGCGCTTGGACTTGGACCCTAGCCGAATCGACAATGGTCACCTAGGCTAGAATTGATGAAACCCTAAGGTATCGCATTAATTTATTAATTGTTCAATTAATTCATTTAATTTCGGTAAATTAGCATATCATGGGCATTCACGTATTTTGGGGTCGTTGTCCCGCGTCAGTTTTGGTGCTAGAGTTTTAGGTGCTAGGTTAGGGCATTTGTGTTCATCTTGCTTGCTTGATTTTAATTCAAGTGTTGTGTGATTCATAATTGCTAGTTCGTCTTAAATCTCGTGTTTAGTGTGTCATGATCACTATGGACATGAGTGAGATAGTTGATGCTCTTAGGAGCATCCAAGCCGTGTTGGTAACGATGAATGAGAGAATGAATGTCATGGAGCAAACCTAAACGACCTTTGGTGCCTCTAATGGGACATTACACGACCGGATAGATCGGTTGGAAGGAGTTTATGAGCGCCATGACCGACGTCATAAGCATGATGGCCGCGCTTTGAGCGCAATGGTTGAGGTGAGGATCGGAATTGGAACCATAGGGAAGTAGTTCATCACGAAGATGACTATGATCTGGATGAGAAACTACTCAAAAATGTTAGAGTTGAGTTTCCGACCTACGATGGAAGAATAGACCATAAAGACTTCCTCGGTTGGGTCTCTGATATGGATTACCACTTTGAATAGTATACCATGAGCCATGAGCGATGTGTTAGACTCGCCAAGATGAAACTCATCGATCAAGCTAGGCTATTTTGGACCAACATTGAGCGCATAAGAGAGAATACAGGTTGTGCTCCCATTACTCATTGGGAGGGCATGAAGGAGTGACTTATGGAGAAGTGCGTTCATTTATCATACTACCACTGACTTCTTGATCAATGGCAAAATTTACGCTAAGGTAGTATGCCCATGACCGAATACACTGGCATATTTGAAGAGTTTATGATGAGAGCCAATGTATCGGAGGATCCTCAAATCACTCTCCCTAGATTCCGCACCGGATTGCTTAGACTTGCAAAAGGAATTGATCTATCACCCCGTTAACACTCTTGAAGAGTGTTACACCGTTGTTGAAGACCTTGAATGGTACTTGAAAATGACGGTAGTGAGGCGATTTGAACCTAATACCGGTAGCCATAGAGTTGAGGAGACGAGGCTCGAAGTCGGAAACCCACCTCCTAAACCTCCACAACCCACTCTTACAAATGTGAGGTTTGATAAAGGTAAAGGTGTGGTTGGAGAATCCTCAAAGGGTGGCTCTCAAACCAAATGCTCCTAAGTGTCATGGGTTTGGCCACTATGCTGCCCAATGCCCTATGAGAGACCCCCAAAGAAATCTCTTGGTTGATGGAGAGATTGAGGATGGAGAAGGAAATGTTGAGGAAGAAGTAAGGATCAAAATATCCGGTAAAATTTCGGTTTCAGGCTTGACCGAAAATTTGAACTGAAATTTCGGCCGAAAACCGAAAATTTGGCCGAAATTTCGACTGAAATTTTGGGTCCCATACAAATTTGGACTGAAATTTTGGTCCAAATTATCGTTTCAGTGGGGGCCGAAATTCGGTCATTTCAACCGAAATTTTGATCCTTGGGAAGAAGTATATGACCCGGACGTCACGCCTAGTGATGACGAGGGTGATGACAATGGTTGTGCTTTGGTGGTGAGGTGTGCCCTTGCACAACCTCAAAGGGATGAGAAAGATAACTGGCGTAGAGATAATATTTTCTACATTTACACCAAATACAACGAGAAGAGTTGTACGGTTATCGTGGATAGCGGGAGTTGCGCCAATGTAGTGTCTACGCACACTATCACCAGCTTAAGGCGTACACCTGAAGCCCACCCGAGACCATGGGTCAACTCATCTTCTATTCTTGTGTCCCAAAGGTGTCGTGTGCTGATACAATTAACCTCGTATTCGGACACCTGGTGGTGAGATGTGGTGCTAATGGGCGTTCACCACATCATCTTGGGTAGGGCTTGGCTCTATGACATGGATGTGACCATTTGCAGACGGTCTGATGTGTGCACATTCATGCATGAGAGCAAGAAAATCAAATTAACCCTTTTGCCTCCCAAAGCACCATCGGACAAGAAGATTGAGAAGAAGGGCAGTCAATCTAAGGCCACTAATATTGTGAACCCTTCAGAGTTTGAGAAAGCCTCTCTAGATGAGAACGTGGTCTACATTGTCATCATCGTTGAGTGTGCTTTAGAGTCTATGGGTGAACACTCTAAGGAGGTTGAGCCGATTTTGAGAGAATTTGAGGATGTCTTCCTAGAAGACTTTCCTGATTCGCTCCCTCTGATGCGTGATATCCAACACACGATAGACTTAGTTCCCGGATCCACTCTACCAAACTTGCCTCATTATAGAATGAATCTAATTGAGCATGCTAAGTTAAAGCGGCAAGTAGATGAGCTCCTTCAGAAGGGATTCATCCAAGAGAGCTTGAGCCCTTGCATTGTACCTGCACTACTCACACCCAACAAAGATGGTACTTGACGGATTTGTGTGGATAGTCGGGTCATCAACAAAATTACGGACAAGTATCGATTTCTTATACCGAGGCTTGACAATATGTTGGATATGATGGTTGATGTCACTATCTTTTTAAAGAAAATCTCAAGAGTGGCTACCATCAAATCTGAATCAGCCCCGGAGGTGAATGGAAAACAGCCTTCAACACCAAAGATGGTCTTTATGAGTGGATGGTCATGCCTTTTGGGCTTTCTAATGCCCCGAGCACCTTCATGCGGCTCATGGCCCAAGTGTTGTGGTCTTTTCTAGGCAAGTTCCTTATGGTGTACTTTGATGATATCTTGATCTATAGCCACAACAAGGAACAACACTTGACCCACCTAAGGTTAGTTTGTGACACCTTACGGGGTGAGAATGTACCTTTATGCAACAATCTGTTGTCTTCTTGGGGTTCATTGTCTCGACCGAAGGGATGGTTGCAAACCCGAAAAAGGTTAAGGCCATTGTGGAATGGCCCGAACCTAAAAATATTCACAATGTCCGTAGCTTCTTTTATTGGCTACATTTTATCGTTGCTTCATTCGGAGCTTTAGCACCATTATGGCTCCCATCACCAATTGAATGAGAAAATGAGAGTTTCAATAAAGTAAAGCAGCGACGAAGACCTTTGCCGAGATCGATGAGAGATGTCTAGTGCACCCGTCATGCGCCTACCAGACTTCTCCAAAGTCTTTGAGGTTGCATGTGATGCATTGGGTGTTGGTATAGGAGTGCTTAGCCAAGAACGCTATCCGATGACCTACTTTAGTGAGAAGCTCAATGAGGCGAAGCAAAAATACACCACCTATCATAAGGAGTTCTACGCGTAATCCGATCCCTTTGGTATTGGAAACACTTCCTCCGACCGCAAGAGTTTGCCCTCTTTTCCGACCACGAAGCTTTGCGATTCCTAGCTTCCCCAAAGAAATTGAAGTCGAGGCATAAGACATGGGTCCAATACCTCCAAGGGTTCACATTTGTGTTGAAGCACAAGGCAGGTGTTGAGAATAAGGCCGCGAATGCGCTTAGTCGTCGTGTAGTGACTTTGCAATCCATGAGCACCAAGGTCATCTAATTTGAACGGTTGAAGGAAGAGTATCCTGAGTGCCCAGATTTTGGGAAGGATTACACCGCTCGTCTTAGTGACCTGGCGAGCACTAGCCCTACTTATACCCTACAGGGTGGGTATTTGTTCAAGGGTAATCGCCTATGCATCCCTCGCACTTCATTGCGTGACTTCCTCATTTTGGAGTTACATGTCTGAGGGATTGTAGATCATTTTGAGCGCAACAAGGCCATTGCGCTAGTAGAAGATAGGTTCTTTTGGCCTAACATCATGAGAGATGTTGCCCGGATTGTGAGGCAATATCGTACATGCCAAGTGTCCAAGCAAAACAAACAAAACACGGGCATGTACACGCCTTTACTGGTGCCACACACACCGTGGCAAGACATTTCAATAGATTTCGTATTTGGGCTTCCCAATATTATGAGAAAGCACGAATCCATCTTTGTAGTGGTGTATCGCTTCTCGAAGGTGGCCCACTTCATACCGTGCTCTAAAACCTCCAACACAACCCATATTACGAAATTATTTTTCAAAGAAGTGGTGCGACTCCACAGGTTATCCAAGACCATTGTGTAAGATAGGGATGTCAAATTTACAAGTTATTTTTTATGGCACATGATGGGTACCATGCTCCGGTTTTCATCAACATATCATCCTCAAACCGATGGCCAAACCAAAGTGACCAATAGTAGCTTAGGTAAACTCCTACGTATTTTGTCGGTGATCACATTAGAACTTGGGATTCCATCTTACCCATGGCCGAGTTTGCATATAATAATTCAGTCAATAGGTCCATAGGCATGAATCCATTTGAGGTAGTGCATGGTCACAAGCCAAGAGCATCCCTAGATTTGATCGCTATGCCCACATCTCACCGCACATCTACGCCCGCTGATGCATTTGCAAATCACATTCATAATTTGCATGCCGAAATTAGACGTAAAATTAATTTGAGCAATGATAATTACAGATTATCGGCGGATTCTCATCAGCGCTTCAAAGAATTTCAAGTAGGTGATTATGTGATGGTTCGCATTAGGCTTGAACGATTCCCATCGGGAATCATAAAAAAGCTCCAAGCCCGTGATATCGGACCTTTTAGCTCAACGTTCAATTGTGGAAGAGCGAGTTCCTTATCTAAGCGCAACCCCACGTCTTAGCAATTTCAAACATCTACTCTTCATGACCCTACCCTAACCCCACAACTTATACCCCTTCCTCCTTCAAGCAAGCCGAAAAGAGAGATAAACGAGAAGATCTTAGATGATCTTGTGGTTTTCACCTATGGCGGAAGGTTTCAGGAATATTTGGTTAAGTGGGTGAGCAAGCCGGACTCCGAGAACACGTGAGTCAGCGAAGACGAGGTGCGCCATTTAAATCCCATTATGATCAACCGGTACCACAAGCACACTTCACTCCGAGAACACGTGAGTGAGCGAAGACGAGGTGCGCCATTTAAATCCCGTTATGATCAACCGGTACCACGAGCACCCTTCATTGTGATGAAGCCTTTTTTATCTAGGGAAATTGTCAAGGACGCCGGCACCGTAGACATAGGTTTTGAACCACGTAGGGTGTATCGACGAAAGAAAAAGCGAAGAAACTGTGGAGCATCGACCGGGAGGAGATACTAAAGAGCGACCCTACATCGCGCTTGAGCGAGATTGCAGACTAGGTCGAGGCCAAACTTTCGGCCAAATGTCACTCAAGCGACATTGGTTGTCGCTCGAGCGACCCAATCCTGCAAGAAGACCCTTTTCTACTATATTTCTCACTCGAGAACCAAACTCGCTCGAGCGAGTCTGATGACGAGTTTACCAAAAATGGGCTTGTTTTTTCCTTGTTTTCTTTTGTTTTTCAAAGCTTGTACCTTTTTTAGTAACATCGTACATTTTAGGGTCTCTTTTTCGTTGTACTTGCTATAAAAGACTATGAAGTAAGTCATTTTGGCATTGGTTGATTTTAATGAAAACGTTATGCATTGAGAGCTTGAGAGGAGCTTAAAGGAGAGTGAGTCTTCTCCATGTGGGTTTGGGGTGAGGCCAAGGGTGTGACGCCCATGTCTTATCTTTGATCTTCTTCTTTACCTCTTTTCTATTTTGCTTTCAATTTTTTCCTTTTTATTTGATTGCTTAAATCCCCAAAACCCTGGATCTAGAGCTATCTTAGCGCCCATCCTTGTGGATCGAATCCATTTCCCAACCCTTCGATCCATGTAATTTGTTGGGCTCGAGATCGCTCCAATTGTGTCGATTGGTTGTTCCCTTTGAAAGCCCTAGCAGGAGCTACGAGAATCCACATTGAGCCACGAGTGAATGCCTGACCTAGAGGATGTTAGAGTTCTAATCTCTAGAATCGCACCTTCGGCATTTCTAACAGATCTCGCGCGTGGACTTGGACCCTAGCCAAATCGACCATGGTCACCTAGGCCGGAATTGATGAAACCTTAAGGTATCGCATTAATTTGTGATTAATTGTTCAATTAATTAGTTTAATTACGGAAAATTAGCATATCATGGGCATTCACGTATTTTGGGGTCGTTGTCCCGCGTCATTTTCTGTCTAAACTTGTCGTAAGAAACCTAAATTGATGATCCTATACATTCTTTAGATAAAGACTAAGAACAAGCAATAGAACTGAATCAACTGATAAGAAATCTAATAATCAATGGCGGCGATTGATACCTGAATAAACAAAGACATCCGAACCACGAACAAGTTTCCTGCGCTATAATCCAAATTTGTTAATCAACATAGGCTTCACCCGCATCACTTGCCGATATCTATTATCGATCCCGTCTTCAATTTGTCTACGTAATTCATCAGGCATACCAGATGCACCCGTCGAACTTAATGCATCACGAACCAATTTATATGTGTAATCTCTAGGAATTGATCCACCATTGACCATCTCAACAACAACATCAAGTGCTTCAGCTATCCTCCCCGCTTCACAAAGAGCGTGTATAATTGGAGTATAAGAACTCGACGTGGGGACCCCATGGTTCCTCAATCTCATATTACGGATCATCTCAACCGCCTTATCAATCTCGTTCACAGCGCTATAGTATCGGATCAAAGAATTGTAAGTAACCCGATTCGGCACACACCCTTTAACAATCATATCATCAAACAGCTCGAGTGCTCTTTCAATCCGGTAAGTTTTACATAGCCCATCGATCAAACAGTTGTAAGTGACGACATCTGGATCATAACCCTTAAACATCATCACCCGAAACATATGATTGGCTTCCCATATCCTCCTCCGAATTGCCTTCCGGCACCCGGTTTGCAAGCTTCTCTTACAATAAAAGCTGATCAATATGGTATAAGTAAAAGTATCAGGTGGGCAATTCGATCCTGGAATTTCCATCTGATCCAACAAGAACCTCGCCTTCTTGAAATTGCCCACCCTACAAAGCGCACAAATTACGGTGTTGTAAGCGAAAACATCGGGCTTACAATGCAACTGCTTCATTCGATAAAATGCAGTGAGGGCCTCGTTGACGAGGCCCTCTTCACCTAGGGCTTTTATAATGCAGGTGACGGTGGAAGTGGTAACCAGCCCGCGGCCTGGATTAGCCATTTCACGAAGGAATTGCCAAAGGGTTTTAAGGTCATTAGCCTTAGCTAAGACCAGAGACATCTCCCTACAAGTAGACTCATTGTGAAGGAACCCACAATGCTGTTCTACCCAGAAGTAGAATTCGAGGGATTTGTTCATACCCAGTTCGATTTTGGCGGGATTTCGATAGGCGGCAGGTCCGAGGAGTCGGCCGTGGCCAGATTGAGAGTGGAGGGATTCCTCGCGGAGGTTTCTGGGTTTAAGAGGGGCACGATGGCGGAAACCCTTTTGACGGCCAATGGAACGAGAGCTCTGGAAGAAAATTTTGGGGATGGATCTCAGTACTCCGATTACGGAGTCGGAGGTCCATTGGAATCGGTGGGAGGAGGTGTTGGTTATTGGTAGTGGTTTGTTTTGAAGCATTGATGCCATTAGCTGTTTGATGAGGGAATCAATGGCGGGGTTGGGGATTAGGGTTTGGTGGGGAGAAGGTGGGGGGTGTGGGAGGGTGGAAGATGAGGAGAAAGGTGGGGAGATTGGGTGGAGAAGATGATGGAAGGTGGTGGGTTTTGATCTTTGAAGCAGAGGGGAGCTCATTTGCAGTAGTTGAGGGTGCTCTGGTCTTCTCTGGAAGAATAGCAGATTGCAGGAGAAGAGGAGTAGCAACGGCTGGGTGATGCTAGTGGTTACACCATTATATTTGCACAAGAGTGCAAGTTCGAGTACCCGAACCGGAACCGAAACTTTTCGGTTTTGGGTTCAGTTCAGCTGGAACCGAAACCCAAAAGGTCTGGCTTTTATCGATTTGGTTTCATGTTTTTCTATTACCTTTTTTATTTGGGAAATTTACCTGATCGGCCCTGTCAGATACGCCTTTTACGTCAGAAGCCCTATAGTTTCACCTTTACCCAAACCAACCAGCTCCAAGCCTAGCCGACCCTTAGGTTAGCAAAATGCCTAAATTACCCCCTTTCTTTAACGCACAAAAACATCATCTTCTTCCTCATTTTAGTCTGATACAGTTTTTAAAAGTCAGAGGTGGCAAAGGTAACGGCGTCTTCTCCTCAATCCAAACTATTCCGATCTGCTATTTGGATCGACCCAGATACACCTTTTTCGTCAGAGACGGTAGTAGATTAGAATAAGGAAGAAGATGATACACCTATATAATTTAAAATTTTAAATATTTGCATTTTTCTATGTTTACGCGATGTGAAACGAGATTTATTCCGATCCAAACTATTCTGAGCTGCTATTTGGATCGACCCAAATACACCGTCTGATTTGAAGGCGACAATATAAAATCGATAGTTCCAAAGATAAATATGAGAAAAATGTGATATCGACTCTGTACACAGTCGATATCGACTCTGTACACAGTCGATATCGACTCTGTACATAGTCGGTACCGATCATTTTAAGAGTCGTCATCGACTCTATACAGAGTCGCCATCGACTCTATACAGAGTCGCCATCGATTATATAAAAAATAAAAAAATAATAATAATAAATAAAAATTATGTAATCGATGTCGATTCTGTACAGAGTCGTCATCGACTCGATACAGAGTCGTCATCGATTACATAAAAATAAAAAAAATAATAATAATAATTTTAAAAAATTTATTTATTTATTTTTTATTATTATTATTATTTTTTTTTTTTATGTAATCGATGACGACTCAGTACAGAGTCGTCATCGACTCTATACAGAATCGTCATCGATTACATAATTTTTATTTTTTTTTTAATATAATCGATGGCGACTCTGTATAGAGTCAATGACGACTTCGTACAGAATCGATGACGACTCTTAAAATGATCATCAAGATGTATGCTGAGTCGATATCGCCTTTTTCTCATATCTATCTTTAGAATTATCAATTTTATATTGTAGTCTTCAAATCTGACGGCATAGACCTCGTTTCACATCGCGTAAATATAAAAAAATGTAAATATTTAAAATTTTAAATTATATAGGTGTATCCTCTTCTTCCTCATTCTAATCTGCTACAGTCTCTAATGAAAAAGGTGTATCTGGGTCGATCCAAATAGCAGATCGGAATAGTTTGGATTGAGGAGAAGACGCAGTCACCTTCGCCACCTCTGACTTTTAAAAACTGTATCAGATTAAAATGAGGAAGAAGATGATGTTTTTGTGCGTTAAAGAAAGGGGGTAATTTGGACTTTTAGCTATCCTTAGGGTCGCTTAGGCTTGGAGCTGGTTGGTTTGGGTAAAGGTGAAACTACAGGGCCTCTGACGTGAAAGCTGTATCTGACAGGGCCGGTCAGGTAAATTTCCCTTTTTATTTTCAAGCCTTTTTTCAATTTTTTCGCGCTTTGTCCTTTTTTCCGGATTTTTTTTTTTCGTTTTCTATTCCTACCCATTGATTTTCGGTTTTCGCCACCCAAATCGAAACCAAACCAAAATCGGTTCAATTCGGTTCGCTCATTTTCCGGGTGAGGTTCGGATTTTCAGGTCAAAACTGGTTCGCTTGTTAGTGGCCGGTTCAGATTTTTGGGTCAAAACTTGCACCCCTCTTTGCACTCCATGTGTGACAACGCAACTTAACCGGCCTACTACTCGACCCAATCTGACCTGTTTCGACCCATGAGAACACACACTATCTTGCATAAGTTGCACAGCTTAACCTTCCCCTTGCAACTTAAATTCAAATCTTCTTTTCTCTTTTCTCCTTTCTCCTTTAATTCTGTAACTTACACGAGGGTTTATTTCAAATGGGACCGGACTCCTCACCGAGTTTATATAAAGAGCTCTCCGTCTCATCCTCTTCTACACCAAGCTCTCTTCCTCAAGCTTCTTCCCTTCCTTAAGGTATGTTTTCCTTTATTTATTTTATGTTAGTTAAATTTTAGTTTTGTATTTTATTTTCTTCTTCTTCTCTTCTCCAGTCGCCGAATTTATCACCAGTGACCATCGTGTTGTCCCGGCCATTTATGATAATTGCGATTATTAGTACAGTCATTTCGCCTACACTCATCAATTTATGTGTCGTCATAATCACCGTCTAACGTTAATTTTTCCTCTTTAGTTTTGAGTAGGTTTAGTCCTAATTTTAAATCATAAATTTTCAATTCTATAGCAAACCTCTAATATATTTAAGATATATTAAAATTGGAATTTAAATCAATTTTATTTATTTTCTTAAATCATGCTTTATTCATATATTATTTTAAATTGAACTTATTTTAAATCAGGAAATTTTGAGAATTTTTAATGTTGGATTTTATAAATCAAGCTTTCATTTGAAACTAGGCAGTTATTCTTAAAAGGTGATTATAATAAATCAAGTTCTGAAATTAAGGGGATTTAAAAAAATTGTTATTATATTAAATCAAATTTTCTATTTAATCAGGGGATTTAATATTAAATCAAATTTTATTAAACTAAGGGTTTTAAAATTGGATTATAAATCATATCTATTTTAAATTAAGGATTTCGGTAATCGAGTATTTTCCAAAATAGGGACTTGAAATAAACTTGATAGATACCAACCTAATATCGATGACTCTACCTTAGTTCACTCTATCTCAGTTTCAATAACATCCTTGTTGACCACTTTTCCCTTGTGTCCAGGTTACCATTGTAACTGTGAAACTTCAAGCTCTCCGCACGAAACCTTTAGATCCAACAATTGAGGCAAGTGACTTATCCAATAGAATGGTTTAAATACGTATCATATTAGATAATGATATCATGTTCTTTACATAGACTATATTATAACATTAAGATAACTAAATGTGGAATATCTACTGTTGGTATGGTCTTATCTCGCACAAGTGATAAATATTTTATTTGAATCATGTTGTTATTAACAAAATATCTCATAACGTACGAATGTCGTGAGCTTCGTTTATTAGTTTTAACTCTCACATGATATCATTTTACATTTAAATATAGAATTGTTTTGGAATAAGAATTGATAGAGCATGTATATAAATATTAGATAAGTTTTCAATAGAACTGAATATGAAAGGCTATAGAAATGATGACATAAATATTTAAATATATAAGATATGATATTTGAATAAGATTCCCATGGGGCCGCATGATAGTACTAGACGAATGGATCCATTTGTGCACTTTTGTAATAGGAAGTAAACTCCTTCAAACTGGAACGGCACGATTGACATTGAGATTGATAAAAGATATGGAACTCTCCTCCTTTGTAACTGGTATCCATGATAAATGATAATATGAATACAACTACACTTGGATCGGTGCTATTATTTTAGCAATTGTACAATATATATAGTACAATTGTAGAATAAGTTATTTTTGTTTTTCTTCTTCATATTGAATCATTGAATGATATATATGATAGTATTTCTCATATGATATGTAATTCTTCATTTGAAAATAATAAAATTGTTGTAGAATGAGGGTCACTTGTTGAGTTTTATCTCATTCCCGTTTCTATTCAAATTTCAGAGATCAAACCTTGTGGCTCGGGAGCTGCTTTTTAGGAAGAGGCCCTAGAAAACTTGTTGAATTAGCTTTGGTTAGGAGTTTAAGTTTGGGAATTGAATAAATATAACTTTGAATTCTAGTTAATGAGAATGGACCTTTGTGTTTCCTTTATTTGAATTTTGATTATTGAATGTGTTCATGGGTCAAAATGATTATATATTGGATTTCGAGGCGTGACACCATGATAATATAATCTAAACCCGCTGAAATGGTATTCTCACCATTGGTTGCTTTAAATTATTCACCCGAACCTTCTATGCAATAGATATTTAGATCATGGGCGTAGTTCATAATCCTTTCGCACACATTCCAAAAAAGTGTCACAACCCGATTTTCCCCACACGAATCTCGGGAAAGACCGGACCGTGGATCCGATATTCAAGGTTTGCATTGAACATTCTGATTCGGATGCTTTGATACCAACTATGATGATCCAAAATTTCCACTCATGGATAACAAGAGATTCTGATTCGCTAGATCACAAGTGAGCTCTCTGATATTAACTATGACAGCCCGACTTTCGAAAGCGGAATTCTAGGAAATCCAAACCATCCAATGCATACCTTCTAATGCTAATAGTACCGACCCGGTTTTTCAGAGCGGAATTCTAGGAAGGTCAAACCATTCGGGTGTTCGGTACATCCACCCACAAAAAGTAGTCAACCGCTAGATAACTACCACATGGCATTCACAGATTCTATATATTTTATACATGGAACCAAAGTATAAAATAAACCACCGGTGACGATTGACCGTCACCTAAACAGTGATAATATCATCTGTATACAAAAGATTGTGTTTGTCTAAAATCCACAAATCAAACTATACCAAATCTGTAACCCAGTCTAAGGATAGAAATCCTCAGAAGGAAGATCTTCGTCTTCCGATACGTAGTCTAGGTTGTCCTCTTTCTCCGGGTCCTAATCTGTCACTACACCTGTGACGTATAGTCGGGGTGAACTAACAATCTAAGCTTAGTAGAAAAATCAATACCAAAGTACATTTTAGGCGAACTAGAACATAGATTCAATGACAAAGATTTAATGACAGATTCGATGACGAAGATTCAATGACAGAATTCAATACAAATTCCATATTCAAAATAAAATTCCAAAGGCATTTCATATCCAATAAAATCTAGAGATTTTCGATATCAAACAGAATTTCAAAACATTTCATATCCAATAAAATCCAGAAATTTTCGATATCAAACAGAATTTCAAAGCATTTTCATCACAATGAACAATTTAATGCAGTTTCATAATTCAATGTCTAACTTAAGACATAACTTAACTATTCTCCCATGCAAATATAGCATCGGGAGCCGAAGAGTTACTGATGGGAATCCCCGTAGCCACCATCGTTCAATGAACAATTTCAATATATACGGATATCCTGTCATACCGGTCAATGTGTATGGATATCCCACCATACCGATCGATGTTTAAAGGATTCGATCAAAGAAACCTTAAATCAACATGCAGTTCTAATTCATACTAAAATGTCAATAATTTATAGCTAAGTTTTATCCGATTTCAAGTTTTGGGATCCGATGACTTCGATATTCAATTTCCAAAATTCCAGAGTTTAAATGTCAGAATTTGAATTTAGAATTAATAGGTCAATTTCAGAGTTCCAGAGATTCGATGTTTCAAAGAATTCATATTCAAAACAAAATTTCAAATATTTCATTCAATTATGTCAAAGCAGTTCAGTCAAAGTTCTATGCAGAGTTCGATCAAATGTAAATGAATATTGAATTTCCCTACCTCAATGTCAAACTATTCGACGAAAACGAAAACGGAAATGAGATGAAGATCTCTAACAATGACCTCCGATCCTTACCTTATAACACAAGAGAAACATAGCTAAGTGTCAATAATTTTGGCCTTATGTGTTATCGAAGTCCTCTTAAATCTTTTCTCAAGAAACTAAGGCAAACATAAACAGACAAAATCGAGCAAGCGATTTTGTCACTTTCCCTGTGGCACCTTAAAATTCGCGCGAGCGAAATTGACCTGAGAATTTTTGCCTATAAAATGGGGAAAAATCACGCGAGTGGTTTTCTCAGGCACTATTTTAGTGCATTCTGAAGCAAAATTGCGTGAGTGAATCTGAATTCATGCAAGCGATTTTGACAGTTTCTATTTTTTTTTTAGATTCATCTAAATTCGAAAATTTTCAGAACTTGTTGTACAAGGACTCAGATCACACAAAATCTAAAATATATCCATTACACATTGATAAAGCGATAATCCCAACTCCTAATCTTATGCATGCAATGATTTCTACGATTGATTTTTCGAAAGGATCGACATTCGCGCTTTTCACGCGTCCGATCAACGAAGTCTTTGCATGCGATCCAAACATCCATAAGTCAAGGTCTAATTTCTAGAAATCGAAGTTCATACAATCGCATGACCACACATACCTCTTTAGATCATGCATGCAAAGATCGGCGTCGAAGGAAATTGACGTGAAAGCTTCTTATTCGTTAGATGCTTCAGTTTCCAATCACAATGGTGTCGCAATGGTCGAACCAACGGAGATCCTCTCGTAGGAGATGATGGTTAGAATAGAATCCAATGGCTGAAATTTAATAGGAATTGAAGGGTATCTCGCGGCTCCCCTCTCTCACTGAGTTTTCATGCAGATTTCATTTCTGCTGAATGCTTGGCTTATATAGAGGGTAGCTTCGGTGTATAGCGGTACACTCTATACGGTGTACCGGCTCTTGTATTAAACTAAAACAGTGGCCCGGGCCACTTGACCAGTTTCGGTACCTGGACCTTCGATTTGCACTACACTTGTGTGATGCACATTTCGTTCAATACCTGGACCTTCAATTAGTGTACCGGGGTTCAGAAATTTTAGGAATATTACATCTTCCCCTCCTTCAACGAATTTTCCTCCTCGAAAATTCATCACGGTTGTCATTGATTCATGTGTGGTGTGTCAATTTCATTTAGTGTTAAGGTAAGCAGCCACACAAGGTTCAATGATGAGTTAACCTATTCATGAGAACATTATTAATCATTCGACATCAAACCAAACACACTCCTTTATCTGAAGATCTACATCATGCAATTAAAATTTTTATTTGAATTGTGAATAGTCATTTGATGTGTATCTAAATGCGGTTCAACTTATGTCCAGAGTATTCCATTACTAAAACCAAGCATTATAGCTAACAAGGAATTTCAGCATTAACTCACCAATTTATCGTTAACTCATAAGATTTATGTTCAACCGAAAGTATACTCACAACAAGGAAATTTTAGCAGTACCTATCAGAGTGATTACTAATTCAAAGCAAGATGTCGGTACCATAGAACAATTCTTAACTACGAACAGACATCTTTGGTCATTCAAACAATCTAATCATCATCACATAAGAGTTTTGCCCATAAGCAAACTATTTTGATTCTTTGGTCTAATACCTACAATTTTCACAATGCATCTAGTATATCACCAGTATGGACAAAATTTTAATCTATCTATTAACAAGATTAACTACTGCTTGATGCATCCATTACCACCTCATCAAAATTAACAAGTCACCATCATCAAAATTAACTATCCACACACCAAGTATTAACGATTAATTCTTTTACAAGTCAATCCAGCTCAAGGCATCTCAGTGTCATAACCTAAAGAAGATTCATTTACCGATTTTCGGTTCATCATTGATCCGGTTGCTCACCAGGCTACTCAACAACTCGGCTCATGCTACCTCTGGCTCCCAAACTAGACTCTCCCGGTGTGTATCCTCGTGCTATCGCGATGCGCGGAGTAGAGGAGGTCGGATAAGCCTAACACATTAGGTCCAGGAGCATAGCCTCGTGAAAATTCAGTCACCCATCCATTGCCTTCATCTGACGACTGATATCCTCCAAAATTTGCATGATGGCCTGTGAAGCAAGTGGCTGCTGAGGCGGATACTGCCGAGGTTGATGTATATGGGGGTTCGGCTTCCGGTGCAGGCAATTCCTGTTGTTCTTGTTGTTCTTGGGCTCCCTCTGCCCTCAGTTGGCGATGTCGGTGTTGAACCACTTACTTCAGCCTAGAAAGGCTCAAATTCCCATCCTTCAACCCATAATTGTTTATGTGATCGGTACGCTTTGGCTCATCCGGCGAAATCTCATAGTCCTCATTGTCATCTTCGTACTCTATAATCACTTGCGTGATCAGGCTGGCGAAAGATATGTACTTCAAAGGTTTCACATTATCATCAGTCATTAGGTCTCAAGCGTGCCTCATCCCTTCAAGCACTAGTTCTAGCGCACTAAACCACCGATTCTTGAAGGCTGAATACAATGCTTGCTGAAACTCCCCTACTCGCTCTTGTTCGTGTCGAAGCGGGTAGAGATTGTTTCGGAAAGTTATGTCGAGCATCCACATCTCTCTCAGTAATTGTGATCGCTTTACTTTACCAATTTACCAGACCTGTGTAGCCCATGGGTCATGGTTGCCACCACTATGTGAAATGGAACCGGATAACGGTTCGGGGGTTGCAGACCCTTATCACTCACATACTCCGGAGGACAGCACATCATATGCACATCTCAATAGGGGTCAACCTGAAAAAGTTGATTGTCGATCCTTGTGCACAGATTCTAATAAAATATTTTCATGATTTAGGGATAATAGAACTCGTGAAACAGTTTTAGCAAGGGTTGCAGTCCAGTAGCTACAACGATGCAATCGTGTGCCCATGCGATGGCTGGTTGGTCATCAAAAAGTTTGTCGTCAAAACACCATTCAAGCTCGAAACCCTTGAGTGCCCATGTGACAGCCCAGATTACGGCACCCCGAAACCCGTGCCATCAGCACGATCATCTTGACCGTGCCCCTTAGCTAAGCACGGAACACTGGTATATCAAGCATTGCAATAAAATAATTAACGAAATTGCGGAATTTGAATCTATATTAATTGACTCTCCAAAAGACAGTTCTACCCTCATGCCTCTACATGAATGGAGAACCAATCCGAACCATCGATGATAGCAATCATCACGGATGGTTCGCCCAAAAAGAATAATCCCATCTATATATATATATGGTTTAAACAGAATCAAGGCTTGACATACCAAGCCGTATAAAACCTCTCCAAAAATCCCTCAAAGTGGCACAACAGAGTCCTCTAGAAGAAGTCCTCTGGAGGTGGCTCCAACTCTTCGCCGGCCGCAAGGTCCTCACGGGATCACGTCTCCACGAGCGCGGCATTGCTAATAGTGGACCTGCGACGTATAGTCTATAGGGTGAGCTACATCCTAGCTCAATAGGGAACAACACAGTTGAACATATAAATTGTAACTCACATATATTCCATGATATGCATGCATGATGTGTCTATGCAACTATTGATAAAACAGTTAAAAAGCATTTCGTTTTACTGTTGATTCCTTATATTTTCATTTACTCATGAATGATGCTGAGAAGGCCTAAAGCAAAACTTAAACTTTCAACTTAAGTAATCCCCGAGCAATATAGCATCGAGCCCCGACGAGATACCCATCATCGTCATCTATATAGACAGTTTTAACCGTATTCCCTGGGAATACCAATAGTACCCAAGCCCCTTTCCCCTGGGGATTGGTGGCGGGGTTTCACTTGTCTCAATCAACACCCCTGGGGTGTGCTTACTATGTACGGATAAGCCTCCGCACTGGCCTACGGTTTCGCTTGATATCCAGTCGTCGATATATCCCGCGTGTCGGTCGTGGATACCCTATCAAACCTCAAATAACAAAAATATCGGTGCCTTACATATAGTTATTTACCGTGTAATTGTGCTATCTTATATCAGTTAGGCCCTATCAAACATGATTCAATCCTTGGATACATCCCTGGGATGTATCCATTTACTTGCATCACACCTGATGCTCTTATCTCTTTACTTCTTCATCCCCTTGGGATGGCTCATTAGTTTACTCTTATGAATGTCACACACGCACACTTTTCACAATTCTTTAAGCAGTAAAATATTTGAATTGAACTCTATATCACTACATACATGCTCTTATAAAATAAGGTACATGTTCAAGGTGTTCCCTACCTCAAGTCTTCATTTGTTCAATGCATCAAGGTCCCACGTGGCTCCTTGTGCACTAGTCCACACGTACCACCTATGGTACCACATAACAGGTGAAACACATCACAAAGGATGCAATAAGGAAGGTATAAGATCCCCCAAGAATCTTAAAGTCAAACCCAAAAGTCAACATAATTTATGTCAGTCGATTAATCGAACTCCAAAATCGATTAATCGAATGCCCATATCGATTAATCGAAGCAATTTCGATTAATCGAAATTCTCCTTTTCGCAAAGTCCATTCTCAGTTCGAACAGTCGAGTTTTCGTTCGATTAATCGAATTCAATTTCGATTAATCGAAATTCTTCTTTAAAGTAATTTCACCTTGTTGAATAATGAAGTTTTCATTCGATTAATCAATCCAATTTCGATTAATCAAATTCTTCTTTTCGCAAAGTAGACTCGATTCGAGAGTTTCATGTTGATTAATCGATCCCAAATCGATTAATCGAAAACTAAAATCGATTAATCGAAATCCCATTTCGATTAGTCGATTTTTCCTCAAGTCATTTCCTCCAACCCCTGGGGTCCACTGGAGGTTCTCAGTCGATTAATCGATTCTCAAATCGATCAATCGGAATCCAATGTCCGTTAATCGAAATTAAATTCGATTAATCAAATCGGGTCCTCGACCTTTCAACTTCACAGCCAATTTCGATTAATGAAACCCAATTTCGATTAATCGAATTGTCGATTCAAATTTCTTCCCAATCTTCTTCCACACTTTTTCTTCTATTTTTCTAAGCCATTATCCTAAGATTTAAACTATTTTCAACTACCATTTAGCCTCTATAATCTATGCATTTGATTTACAAAATTTTACCTTGAATCAATCTCAAATTGATTTCAAATCTAGGGTTGGAAGGCTAGGGTTCCAGCTTTAGCTTTTCAGCGGATCCCTTGCGTTGAATCGGCCTCTTTAATACTTGGATTCTTCCTTCCTCAGCTAGCCTTTACTCCTTGCATTAATCATTCTTTTCACTCTCTCTCTCTCTTCTTTACTCTCCTTCAACAACCCAAAATACCTATCTAGGGTTATTAAACCCTTTTATCCTATTCTTCACTTGTGAGTTGAGCACATACACCGCGGTAGGTGTATGCGACTTCTCATTTACATCACACACCACATAATCACTCAAACTATCACATCTCATCCGTTCATCACATTCTATGCTAACTCATGATCTCCTGATTGGTCAAACTTGTGACCAATCGGGCACGGATCCCGAGGTCATAGTTTTGCATGATTTTTTCGGGTTATTACAGCCCACCATTCATTGGATTGTTCTCTAGGTGGTGGTGGGGGCAGGATGTTCGGCTGTTTCAATGCTCTGACTTTCAAAATGGGCCTTTTCGAAGTCAGCACCCTCGGTGTTGCCTTCTTCCTTGAAGCCATCCAAATGGGTAAACAAAACTTTGAGGGAGAAAGGTAGGATTTCACCTTCGTTGTGATGAAGAAGAGACGAGGATCGATGCTTGAAGGTGGCGAAACTTCACGGAAGAAAATCGAAGAAAGTTCATCCACTTTTGAAAGTGGTTGGCGATTTTTTCTTGCGGGAAAAGAAAAGAGAAAAGTCGGTTTTGCCGGTTTAGAAATAGTGAAATGAAAAAATAAAACCTGAGATTCTTATATACTACCGAAATCGCGCGAGCGAGGAATCAAATTCGCACACGCGAATATCATTTACACTGAGTCACTTGGGGAAAATTGTGCGTGGGAGTCTAATTTCGCACGATCCTCCTGAAGGAATCGCTCACGCGATTTTTCAAATTTGCGCGAGCGAATTTATTAGTGCAGTTTTGTTGTAAGTCTATTGACTATTCAATTTCTTCTTTTATCCCTGTATTCAAGGCCTTCAATTGCTACTTAATGTCGCGATATCGATATAAAATTTAAGCATAATTTCCCATTAAAATTTCAAATTGGAAGGATCCACCCTATACTACCTTATTTGACTCATCAAGTGCTCTCTTTAATTTGGATGCACTAGAACTCATGTTGTAAAGTGTCAGACCGAACTAGATCACAACATCTTTAGAGCAAAACTTAACAATTTGGGCCTTTGGGGCATCAAACTACCTAGTGTAGGTTGAATGTAGTGACTCGAAAAATTCTGGAGTCAAAAACACTTTTACATCTTATAAGAGTAGACATTACATTACAATTTGCTAGTCTGATTATACAAGTACCCTTAATTTAATGAACTTCACTCAAAAAGGTGTAGGTACAAATCGCGGATTTCGGCTTTGCGCTCCCATGTAACTTTTGCGGTTGAGTTTTTTCGCCATCTTACTAGCACAAGTAGAATCCGCTTGGTCCTTAAAGTATGCTCTTGCAATAAAAAATTTGTACCGATTCTTCCACCACAATTAGACCTTCTTGGAGCTCAATAGGTTGGAAGTCTAATACATGAGTCAGGTCCTTTACATACTTCCGCAACATGGGCACATGGAAGACATTATGTATGCTTGATAGTTGCAGTGGCAAGGCAATTCAGTAAGTTACTTCACCATTTCGGCCCAACACCTCAAAAGGCTCGACATAGCGTGGACTAAGCTTTCCACGCCTTCCAAAACGCATCACGCCTTTAGTAGGTGAGATTTTGATGAACATGTGGTCTCCATTCTGAAAGGAATGTGAAAGATCAGTATTTGCCGATAGAAAATAGGAAATTTAGCGGAGTTGATTTCAATAGAGTTTACCTGAAACTCTACATTTCTCCTCTTTTGGTCGGCATAGCTCTTTTGTCGACTCTGAGCGACTTTCAATCTTTCACGAATGATTCTGATTGCGTCATTCGTGCTTTCGATAAGCTTTGGGCCTAACAAGACCCTCACTCCAACCTCTTCCCAGTTAACCAAAAATTTACACCAGTGACCATAGAGTGCCTCAAAAGGAGTCATTTCAATGTTTGCTTGGTAGCTGTTATTATAGGCAAATTCGATTAAGGATATTTATTTGTCCCACGATCCCTGAAAATCTAGCATACATGCTATGAGAATGTCCTCAATAACTTGGTTTACCCTCTCTGTCTGGCCATCTGTCTGAGGGTGGAATGTCGACCTGAATTCTAGTCTTAAACCCATTTCCTCTTGGAACTGTCTCCAAAACCTGGATGTATACAATGGATCCCTATCCGACACGATACTAGTTGGAATGCCGTGAAGTCTGATGATTTCCTTGACATATAGTTTGGCAATCTGACTAGCGGTGTACTTTGTAGCATACGGTAGTATAGACATCCCCATTTTGCCTTCTCGAAATATATTTTTTGTTCGGTCAACCTTTGACCTTCTTTTAACCCTTATATGAGAACCATGCACTGAAACAATAGTACATGGCTGAACACAGGCTGAAACAATAGCTCTGTGGCTCAGATCTCGAAATGGGGAGGCTATATACTGAAACAATAGTATATAGTCGTAATGCAGATTGAAACAGTAGTCTTGCATTTCATTCTAGAGACCAGACCCGGACAACCTCAAATTAAGCACTTGAAACCCCGCGCGTAATTCAATTGTGCGCCAGACCACAAACGCACAATCAGTCTCCCTTTCAGACCAAATTTCCTTTCTCAGACCGATTCGAGACTCAATCACGTGCCTGAAATCGGACGCGCGATCGGATTGAGCGCCATAAAACCAGCGCATAATTGGCCTACGCCCGACCTAATCTCATTACCCTTATCCCTAAGTTCCCTTGATTATGCGCTTATGACTAAACGCTTAATCAGATTGTGCACCTGCCATTATGCGCGCAATTAGCCCTAATTTTATTAGGATTGGGAAACTCGCTGAGCAAGACAACCGATCGCTCACTGAGTCGGTGACCGACTCAAAGCGATTAAGCGCCAAGAATCAGTCGCATAATTCAGTTAAATGCCTGAAATAGGGCGCGTAATTAAAGGAAAACCTATAAAAGCTTTTTTTCTCGAAAAGAGAGAGGAGGCTGACAATTTTTCAAGAGAGAATGGATTTTTTTGAGATTCTAAAATCAGAGAACTCTAAGAACCAACCCATAGAGCATCTTAATCATGATTTTGAGATACAAGCTTCGAATCTTCGAGATTTCTCTCTGTAACCCCAACCCTAGGTAAGGATTTAAACTTTTAATTCGCAATCATAACTTCTAATCTCTAGATCTAGGAATTCTATTAATATTTTAATTTTTAGTTCTAGACTGTAGCACCCATGTTCAGACCGAAATCCTATATATCTAGTACCAGTTCACTGTTTCTAGAACCAGTCTTTAATCTATCGGTTCGATATACCGATTTTAAACTTTAACTCAATTCTAAAATCTCGATTTACAGTCCTATCATTAATTTATGGTTCTAATCCTTCAATTTGGAATCAGTCTTTAATCATACAGCCTGATCTCCTGATTTTCGGACCTGAATTCAATACTAAAAATTAATGTTAATTCTAAATTGCTTATTCTAACATCTCTAAAAAAATTCCAAATATAGTTTCAGTCTTATAATTCTAGTTTTACAATTTAATTCACAATCGCTATTCTGAGATAAACTCTGAAAAATCCCAAAGCACTATTTTACGGTTCACAAATTCAGTTTATTTTTAACTTTAGCAATCCGATTTGCCGAAGGGAGCTTACGGAGGGTACTCGGGAACGAGGCCAATCCTCCTTAGCATACCGGGCCTAAACCCCCCCTTTCTTAGGAATTTTAGAATTGATTAATTGCTTTAGTTTTATACTTTTAGTACTATTGATTAGTAAGTTTATTCCAGTATGCTTAATTAATTGTCTTAAATCTTCGTATGACTGATTAATCTTTTTATATCTGAATTTAATCGATCAATTAAATTCATTGCTTCAATTATAATTAAACGGGATTAAATTCATTGCTTCAATTAGATTCTCTAGCATAGTCAATTCATTGCTTCAATTAAAGATTTTTACAAAATTATTTTGTTTATCTTAATCAAATTTAGTAGAAAAATTAGTTTATTTGTCTTAATTAGATGTTATTAGCATTAATTCCTTTGCTTAAATTAGAGTTTCAGTAAATTTAGTCTTTTATTTCAGTTAGAATTCTAATAGGACTACTATAATTGCTTCAATTAGAATTTCCATAGAATATTTATACTTTATTCAGTCAGAATTCTAGTATCCCTGATATGTCTGAACGAATTAAAGTCTCACTAGAACTATTATACATACACTCCTTGTGCCAGTAGGAGACTGAAAATAATTAGACTCCTAATAGAATAAGAAATCAACCTTAATTGGATTCCTAACAAGACTGGAACAAACCTATATAACTAAATTCCTAATAGAATCAAAGGAGATCTACACTGACCAGAAGCATAACTGTAAAGGGAAATAAAAGGAAATCAAACTAACTAACCAAAAGAAACAAAACGCTGCTGACGTTCGCAAGCGGACGATTTAGTATAAAAGCAACCCACACCCGCTTCTAAGCATGATCATTGACGTGTTGCAACGTCGATAAATATCTGCAGCTGGCGATCGCAATAAACTAGGAATCCTCCTAGAAAACCCCTTTTACTATTTACTTTTACTTCAATTATTCCAAACACCGCATCGTTAGAGTCCACCAGGACAGAATTGGAAGCTATTGATTCAACGAGAACCGAGAGGAACCCAGAAAAAGTGCGCACCAACAGGTAGAAAATGAGTGGATTTCGTTAAACAATCCACCACTACCCATATTGCATTATATCCGTTTGCTGTTTGCGACATCCCAAGAATAAAATTTATAGAAATATTCTTCCATTTCCATTCTGATATAGGCATGGGTTGCAATAAACTAGAGGGATTTCTGTGGTCGATCTTTACTTGTTGACTCACTAAATATTTCGACGCATATTCTGCTACCTCTTTCTTCAATCCCTTCCACCAGAAACACTTCTTGAGATCCTGATACATATTTGTGCCTCCTGGATGGATAGCATATATTTTGACTTGTGAGCTTCCTCTAGGATCAGGTGTCGAAGCTGAGAGTCGTTTGACACACATAGTCGTCCTCTGAAGAATAGAGAACCATCTTCTCTGATAGAGAAGTCTATTTGATTACCGTTGATTACTCTTTGTCTAATAGCCATAAGGTCACCATCCTTCATCTGAAGTTCCCGGATGTTGTCAAAAATTGTAGGTCATATAGTGAAGTTAGCCATTAATGCGCCTGACTCTTTGATGTCAAATCTCACATTGTAGCGAGAGATGGCCTCTAACAATTTCTACCTATGCATCCTTATGATAAGGTTAGATAGCTGAGCCATTGACTTTCAGCATAGTGCATCAGCTACCACATTAGCTTTTCTCGGATGGTACTGGATGGAACAATCATAGTCCTTGAGAAACTTCATCCATCTCATCTGCCTCAGGTTCAAGTATTTCTTTGTGAACAAGTATTTGAGGCTTTTATGATCGGTGAAGATCTCAAACTGTCTCACCGTAGAGGTAGTGCCTTCATATTTTCAAAGTAAAGATGATCGCTGTCAGTTCTAGATCATGAGTCGGATAGTTTTTATCGTGGCCTTTGAGTTACCGCGATTCATAAGCAATGACCTTCTCATTTTGATCAAGCACACAACCCAATCCACTGTGTGATGCATTACTGAAGACCACAAATCCTCCACTACCAGAAGGTATGGCAAGCACAGGTGCGGAGGTTAATCTTCTCTTAAGCTCTTGAAAGCTCTGCTCACATGAATTGGTTCACTCAAACTTGGTATTTTTTCTGGTGAGGTGAGTGAGCGGTCCTGAAATCTTGGAGAATCCTTCAACGAATCTCCTATACTACCCAGCTAAACCCAGAAAGTTGCGAACCTTCGTCATTGTCTTCAGTTGTTCCTATTTGACTATAGACTCAGTCTTGGTTGGGTCAATGGTGATACCGACTTCAGAGATAATGTGTCCAAAGAAGTTGGCCTGCTCTATCTAGAACTCACACTTGCTTAGCTTCGCGTATAATTGATGATCTCGGAGTGTCTGCAGTGCGATACGTTAAATGCTCCTTATGTTCTTCTCTCATCTTCAAGTATATAAGGATTTCATCCACGAAGACCACCATACATTTGTTGAGGTGTGGTTTGAACATTCTATTCATTAGGTCCATGAACGATGTTGGAGCGTTTGTCAATTCGAACGACATCACCAAGAACTCATAGTGGCCATATCTTATACGGAAGGTAGTTTTCGGAACGTCCTCGACTTTGATCTTCAATTAATGGTAGCCTGACCTCAAGTCAATCTTTGAAAAGAATCTTGCACCCTGAAGCTCCCTGAAGCTAATCGAAGAGGTGGTCAATCCTTGGGAGTGGATATCAGTTCTTGATGGTGATCTTGTTCAACTGACGGTAATCGATGTAAAGTTTCATCGAACCGTCCTTCTTGATAAATAGAACTGGTGCTCCCAACGGGGAAACACTGGGTCTAATAAACCCTTTGTCCAATAGTTCTTGCAGTTGTCCCTTGAGCTCTTTCAACTCTGCTGGTGCCATCCGATATAGAACTTTCGATACCGGTTCAGTATTTGGAGCCAATTCGATCATGAACTCAATTTCCCGATCAGGTAGTAAACCAGGCAAGTCTTAGGGAAATACGTCTGAAAACTCGCGCACAACGGGAATGTCGCTAAAACTGTTCTTCTCCTCCTATTGGTTCTACACGAACGCGAGGTATCCATGGCATCCATTCCTCATTAAACATTCAACAATAATGACCGACACAAACAGCGCGATGTTGGACTTAATGCCATGAAACTTGAAGGACTTTCCTTTTGGAGGGCGAAAGGTAACCACCTTTCAAAGACAATAAATGCTGGCATGGTACGCAGATAGCCAATCCATTCCAAGGAACACATTGAACCCTCACATGTCTAAGAAGATCAAATCAACCATCGTCTCGCGGTCTTCAATAGCAACGATAACCGATCGACACACCGTGTCCGTACTCACTAAGGTTCCAATAGGTACCGATACTGCTAATATGAAATCTAAGGGCTCTGGATTGATGCACAATTCTGTGACGAATTGAGATGTGACAAAGGAGTGAGTAGACCCTGGGTCTACCAACACTCGTGCCTTGTGATAACAAATGTCGCCTTTTTGGTATAGATGCAAGGTACCAAGGATTCATGTCGCTCAATTAATATGGATGTGTAGTTGATACGGTGAACATGCACTGATACAACTCAATTCAATTTCCATGAATGCTAACTAACTAAAATAAAACTAAATATCTTGGGACTGTGATAGTTTATACCTTGAATGACATCATTGTTTGCTTGGGCGTCCTGAGTTGTGACTGCAAAGGTGTGACCTTGAAGTGTAGGCCGAGAGGGCCTCTAAGTGGATGTCACTGGTATCATTGGCCCTTTCTTCGTTTCTGGGCAATCCCTTATCCGATGTCCAATCTTGTTGTATCGAAAGCACACGCCTGATTCCCACCTACACTCCTCTACTTTATGTGGTCCTCTGCATCGTGGACATGACTCAACAGATGCAGGCGAGGAAGTGCGTGAGGTTGGTGGAACTCTCGATGCTCTGTTCATGTTTGAAGCATTTGGAGGATGGAAAGATCTCGTAGTTGAAGGCAATGCTCGACTTGAGTAAGCAGTCGAAGTAGGCTGGCGGGGTGTTGCTATAGAGAACCTGGGCCTTTTGCTGGTTTGTTCGAAGACATACGATTGCGTCCAACCCGTTCTACCCTTTTGATGTTGCTCTCTCCTCTTGTGCATGTTGTGAATATCTTTCTCGGCGATAAGGGTCAAGCTCATGATTTGAGCATAGGTTTCTGCTTGGAACAGAGATATCCTTTATTGGATGGCTGGCCTCAGGCCGCGCTCAAACTTCTTGGCCCTCATCAATTCAATGGCCACATGTTGAGGAGCAAATCGAGACAATTGGGAGAACTCTACCTCGTACTCATGGATGGTCATCTTGCCTTACTCAAGAGATATAAACTTAACCTCCCACTGGTCTTGAATCACCTTAGGGAAGTATTTCTCATTAAAAGTATCAACGAACTCCGCCCAAGTCCAAGGCATATTTGGATGCTCTTCCACTTGGTCCTTTCTACCGATTGCCACCATGGATCGGCTTCCCCTTCTAGCTGGAATGATGCCCTACTGAACTTCTCAAACTTGTAGATTGATGTCGATCTGTGAGTAAGGATGTCTGTTGAGCCATCGTGTTAACTATAGTCTCCAGTAGTTGCCTATCCTGACCACCATGACTTCCTCCTTCCGGAGGAACGTTGCTCGTACCAGTGTTGTTTCCTTCTGGCACGTTTCCTCCTCCTAATGGTGTACGTTTAGCACCAGTGGCGACGCCCTCGCCACTCTGCGTACTCCTAGTCCTTGGCCTACCTCGAGGGGCCATATTGATCCGTCACGATGAAACAAGGCTTCAATCCTAGAAATCGTGAAGATCTATAGCTTATGTTCCATACAAAATCTGATGCCATGTATCTAACCTAATGCCATAGCTTTGGGTCCCAAGGTGACCTAAAGCCTAGGCATTGATACCAATTGTCACATCCCAATTTTTCCCCACACGGATCACGGGAAAGACCAAACCGTGGATCTGATATTCAAGGTCCACATTGAACATTCTGATTTGGATGCTTTGATGCCAACTATGATGATCCAGAATTTCCACTCATGGATAACAGGAGATCCCGATTCGGCTGATCACAAGTGAGCTCTTTGATATTAACTATGACAACCCGACTTTCCAGAGCTGAATTTTAGGAAAGCCAGACCATCCAATGCATACTTTCTGATGTTAATAGTACCAATCCAGCTTTTCAGAGCAGAATTCTAGGAAGGCCAAACCATTCGGGTGTTTGGTACATCCATCCACTAAAAGTATTCAAGTAATGTGTATGCAAACGCTAGTTAACTACCACATGACATTCATAGATTCTATACATGGAACCAAATACAAAATAAACAATCGGTGACGGCCGACTGTCACCTAAACAGTGGTAATATCATCTGTATACAAAAGATTGTGTTGGTCTAAAATCCACAAATCAAACTATACCAAATCTGTAACCCAGTCTAAGGATAGAAATCCTCAGGAGGAAGATCATCGTCTTCTGGTACGTAGTATGGGTTGTTCTCTTGCTTCGGGTCCCGATCTATCGCTACACCTATGACGTACAGCCACTACAAAAAACAAGACTATTAGCGGCAGCCAAAAACTGCCACTATTAACAAAAAACTGCCGCTAATAGTCTTTAATAGTTTTTTGTTAATAGCGGTAGTTTTTTGCTCCAAAAAACTGCTGCTAATAATTTGTTTTTTTGTAGTGAGTTGGGGTGGGCTAATGGTCTAAGCTCAGTAGAAAAATCAGTACAAATATACATTTTAGCCGAACTAGAACATAGATTCAATTACAGATTCGATAACGAAGATTCAATGACAGAAATCAATGCAAATTCCATATTCAAAACATAATTCCAAAGGCATTTCATATCCAATAAAATCCAGAGATTTTCGATATCAAACAAAATTTCAAAGCATTTCATATCCAATAAAATCGAGGGATTTTCGATATCAAATAGAATTTCAAAGCATTTTCATTACAAGGAACAATTTAATGCAGTTTTATAATTCAATGCATGACTTAAGACATAACTTAACTATTCTCCTGAGCAAATATAGCATCGGGAGCCGAAGATTTACCGATGGGAATTCCCTTAACCACCGTTGTTCAATGAACAATTTTGATGTGTATGGATATCTTGTCGTACCAGTCGATGTGTACGAATATCTCGCCGTACTGATCGATGTTTAGAGGATTCGATCAATGAAACCTTAAATCAACATGCAGTTCTAATTCATACTAAAGTATCAATAATTTATAGCTAAGTTTTATCCCATTTCAAGTTTTGGGATCCAATGACTTCAACATTCAATTTCCAAAATTCCAGAGTTCAGATGTCAGAATTTGGATTTAGAATTCATAGGTCAAATGCATATTCAATTTCAGAGCTCCAGAGATTCGATGTTTCCAAGAATTCATATTCAAAACAAAATTTCAAAGCGTTCATTCAATTATGTCAAAGCAGTTCGGTCAAAGGTTTATGCAGAGTTCGATCAAGTGTAAATGAGTATTGAATTTCCCTACCTCAATGTCGAACTATTCGGCGGAAACGAAAACGGAGATGAAGATCTCTAACAATGACCTCCGATCCTCACCATATAATACAATAGACACATAGCTAAGTGTCAATAATCTTGAGCTTAAGTGTTATCAAAGTTCTCTTAAGTCTTTTGCCAAGAAACTAAGGTAGACAGAAACAAACAAAATCGCAAAAGCGATTTTCAAAGTCGCGCGAGCGATTTTGTCGCTTTTCCTGTGGCACCTCAAAATTCAGCGAGTGAAATTGACCCGAGAATTTTTGCCTGTAAAATGGGGCAAAATCGCGCCAGCAATTTTCTCAGGCACTATTTTAGTGCATTCTGAAACAAAATCGTGCGAGCGAATCTGAATTCATGCGAGCGATTTTGACAGTTTCTAATTTTTTTCAAAATTCATCTAAATTCGAAAATTTTTAGAACTTGTTGTACAAGGTCTCAGATCACACAAAATCTAATATATATCCATTCCACATTGTTAAAGCGATAATCCTAACTCCTAATCTTACGCATGCAATGATTTCTACGATTGATTTTTTGAAAGGATCAGCATTCGTGCTTTTCACACGTCTGATCAACAAAGTCTTTGCATGCAATCCAAACATTCATAAGTCGAGGTCTAACTTCTAGAAATCGAAGTTCATACAATTGCAAGACCACGCATACCTCTTTAGATCATGCATGCAGAGTCTACATACGGCGTTGAAGGAAATTGATGCGTAAGCTTCTTATCCATTCGATGCTTTGATTTCTGATCGCAACAGTGTCGCAAGGGTCAAACCAACGAAGATCCTCTCGTAGGAGATGATGGTTAGAATAGAATCCAATGGCTGGAATTTAATAGGAATTGAAGGTCAGAGTTGAGTGGTTCTCTTCTTCTCTCCCGACTCCCCTCTCTCAGTGAGTTTTCATGCATATTTCATTTCTATTGAGTGTTTGGCTTATATAGACATGGGGGTAGCTCCGGTGTCTAGCGGTACACTCTATACGGTGTACTGGCTCTTGTGTTAAATTAAAACAGTGGCCCAGGCCACTTAACTAGTTTCGGTACCTGGACCTTTGGTTTGCACTAAGTGCGTGGTGCATGTTTCGTCCGATAAGAATGTTTAATCAGTGTACCGGTTCAGAAATTTTCGAGATATTACAAAAAGTGACCCAAAAATCACAGAGTACCACTATTCACACCTGCCAAATTATTGAGGGTGCCTACATATGAAAATCATTAATTGATTTGAATCAGACGATGAAAATCATTTTTCACCCTAATTTTCACCCAATAAATTAGATGGTCATTTTTTTTGTTCCAAATTACACAAATCTAAAAAAAGTGGGCATGGAACATTATGCTCAAACATGATTTTAGGGCTATTTTTTTTCGGATTTGTGTCACGTGGAATAAAAAAATTGACCGTATAATGGTACGTCATGGTCTGAAAATCCATTGTGTAGAAGATTAGAATAAAAAATGATCTCCATCTTCTGATTCAAAGCAATCAATAGTTTTCAAACATAGACGCCTTCAGTAATCTAGTAGAGGTGCAAACAGAGATTACAAATCACATAGTGAAACCGTGATTTATGATGGTACGCCCATAATCTCAAGATCCATTGTATGAAAGGATGGGACGAAGAGCGATATCCATAAATCGTTCAAAACAGTCTATTAGTGAGATTACTTTTTTGCTATTAAACTTGGGGTTTTTTGCAAATACCCCTTGAGTTATGCTAATATTACAAATAGCCCCCCAATTATCACTATTTGCTCTAAACCCCCTAGTTAGCATTTTGGTGTTTATAAAACACTGTCTTTAATGGATGCTACTTTAAATGGTTAACTAGCAATTAAAGAATAGCCTAAATGACATATTTACCCTTTCAAAATTAAATTACTAAATTGCCACCGTCTACATGTGGTTAGAGTTGGCGCCAGAGTAGCTTTAAATCCACCCACCAAATCTTTGAGTTCACCCACGTTGAAAAACATTTACTGCATTGAATCGGACGATGGAGATCGTTTATCGTTCCAACCTTTCACACGATGGATCTTGAGATCATGGTGACACTATCAGACGGTTGACTGCATTGAATCAGACGATGGAGATTGTTTATCATCCCAACCTTTCACACGATGGATCTTGAGATCATGGTGTCACCATAAGACTATTGACTGCATTGAATCAGATGATGGAGGTCATTTATTGTCCCAACCTTTCACACGATGGATCTTGAGATCATGGTGGCACCGTCAGACTGTTGACTTCATTGAATTGGACGATGGAGATCGTTTATCGTCCCAACCTTTCACACGATGGATCTTGAGATCATGGTGGCACCATCGGACGATTGACTGCATTGAATTAGACGATGGAGATCATTTATCATCCCAACCTTTCAGACGATGGATCTTGAGATCTTGGTGGCACCACCAGGCGGTTGGTTTTTTATCTCATGTGGTACACACCCAAAAAGTGACCTTAAAATTAATTCTAACCATGTACGTGATGTTAAGGTCACTTTTCTGAGATGTGTGCCATAAAATAAAATACTTATCGTCTGATGGTACGCCTAAACGATTTCCATCATCTGATTCAATGCAGTCAATGTGTTTTAGCGTGAGTGAACTCAAAGATTCGGTGGATGGATTTAAAGGTACTCTACAAAACATTACATGCATTGCCCCTGCACTTACAAAATATTACCATTACACCACTATGATACCATCTATTCCATTCAATACTGCAATCAGACGTTCCCATTTAAACCATTATGATACTATCTAAATCATTTGGGATTTTTGCAAACATATGATTATGAATTGGCGCCCCTGTACTTACAAAAATATAATATTTATATGCATCGCCCCTACACTGACAAAATTTTTACCGTTACACCACTATGATACCATTTAAACCATTCAAATTAGATCTGATCTGCCAGTACACTAGACCAAAGTACATTAAACACCTAATGAAGTTCATTACAAACATAAAGCATCACTTAACGAGAAGCGAAAGTTTAGGCGACGCGACAAAATATGGTATTTTAAAAGTTTATCCACAATGATAACATTTAAACTAGTTGCGCCCCGGATTCTTCTCATAGTTTGAAACACGACGCGTTGACGGCTTTTGATTGTAGTAGAGGGGTGTTTCCTTTCCTTCAAGCATCTTCTTTTCGGGGCAATTTTTGACCCAATCTCCCTGCACCCGACATCTGAAACACATGTCCCTGCCCATGTCTAATACCTAAACAAATATATACAATGCTCAAGCTGAGTGACCATCAAATTCTAGTTGTAAATGTAAAAGCTAGTAATAATGATACATAACATAATGTCGGAAGTAATTGCAACAAAGAATGAAAATTTTTGACTAACTGGTTCATCTCTCATTCTAACATCTTCACCCAATAGTGAACTTGTTGAAGTGACAAAAATAGAAAGCAAAATGCAAACATGGCAGTTTGGTTTCGATTTCTCATCTCTTGCATTATCTTTCTGTAGTTCAAAATCCTGCTCTTCATCATCTATCTCATCCCCATCCTCACTTTCAGAACCAGAGAATGATTTATACCCTTCAGGATCCTCATAGTCTGACAGGTTATCATCCCGCTTTGATTTCTTTTTTGGAAGACTACCCGTAGACTCATCTGACTCATACTTCTCTTCCTCATAGTCATCACGCTCAAAGTCAGTTGACATACCTCCTAACATAATCATAAAATAGAACATATGACGATTAGAAAGTTTGTATTATAAAAACACACAAAGAAGTCTATTTACAGGCACTAACATTCAGGTGACTTATGTGACTAGTAGTTTTGGTAGGGATGAAAGACTATGAAGCTTGTAATAGCAAGTTGGCCATTAGGTCCTTTTCAAAGATGAATTTCATGAATTTTAGGGTCCCTGACATCTGTGAAGGTAAGCTTGATAATTTCATAATCGAAAAAGGGGAGACTAATATATTTTGAAATTCAAGTGAACCAAGGGCAAGCTCTTGAAAATTTGTTTTGTTGTCAAAAGGCCATTACCTCAATCAAGATGTGTTTTGGAGGCTATGGCTGTTCGGACTTATGACAAAGAGACAAAAATTATAAGGCAAGCCACCAGGAAATTGTTCTTGTTAAACTAAGGCAGCCTTCCAATTCCCCATCTTAAGAGATACCTGAGGCCAAATAGCTCAGAACACAAGTTAAAAGTACTACTGCCATTACCTAGCCCCCAGTTGCATAAGAAATTAAGGAATCAAAAGGTCCAAAACAACCCAAGAGACGGACACTACAACAGTGTACTGATAATCCAACGGTAATGCCCACTAGACTAACGCTGGTCGTCTTGCTGTTGGAGCCTTTGAGGTTACTTTCTATCCTAATGAATATACAATATTAATCATGAAAGAAAATTAGAATAAGATCTCCCATTGTGTCCAAGCGCAAGTTAAAGCAACTATATAATTTCTCAACACCTTAGCAAGATAAGGAACCTTATCAGCCATGGGAATACTCCATTAAGGGGCTATGCAAATGGCAAAAAACCCTAAAATATTGCACACACAGACCTAGCCATTCAAAAATCACTATAAATAGGGCTTAAAAGTAGCAGAAAATTACTTGAAAACCCAAGAATAAAACTAAAAATGGTGACTCTTCAAATGTACATGAAGAACAAACGTTTGAAATCTTCGATTTTTGCTTGAAAACCCTTGGGAGATACTACAAATCTGAACCGAATATGGATTCCCTCTCGTCGGATGCGCTTCATCACTTCAAAGAGAACGGATCGTCGACTAGGATATGCAAAAGACCATTCCTCCCCAAATCAGTGGCAGCTGGATGGTAGTTATGCTAGATGGAGAAGAAGAAGAAAATGAGGATAGTCCTCTAACCACACTCAGGAATTTGTACTAGAGCTTCCTAGTTTTGCCAAAGCATGAGCAACGGTGTTTGCTGCTCTCTTAATGTGATTACATCGAAATATATTGAAATAGGAGGTAAGATCACCAATGTCTATAATGAGCATGGTGAGTTCTGATGCGTCACTACCGCCTTGATGAAACATTTGAATGACTTGAAGCGAGTCACTCTCCAACACTATATTATGTAAGCGGATATCTCGAGCTAATCGTAATCCTTCAATAGTTGCTAGTGTCTCAACTTGTAGTGAGTTTGGGCAATTTAGAACTCCTCTAGCCAAAACAGCTTGAACCAGTCCCATAAAGTCTCTGATGATCACTCTAATACCGCCGAGAGGGAGTGTTTTCTTCCAAGCACCATCCACATTAACTTTGAAGTAATTAAGATCAGGTTTACGCCATCTTGGGGGAGGTAGAATTGAATCCTCTGTAGTGGTACCTGATGTTGCATTAGCTTTCAGAAATTATGATAATAGGCCTTCTGCTCACCAGATATGCCGTAACGGTTCACGATGAATATCACCTCTAATTACACTATTTCTATAATTCCCCATGCCAGCATAAAAAAGGTATCAAAAGGTACCTTTTTCTCTTTTAGTCATAGATCAAAATCTCGGCTGAAATTTTAAATTTTCGAGTCGTCTCGGTTTCGGCCTGAGATGAGAATATGTAAAATATCGCCCCCCTTCCGAAAATACCAAATTATCGGCCGATAATATGATTTTCCAAATTATTGGCCGAGACCACACATTGGAGTTTGAAATTTTTTAATAGGGTTTTAAACTCAACTTTTACAAAAAAAAAAACCCAAAATTTTTTCCTTTCTTTCTTCTTCTTCTCTCCTACATTTTTTTCCCCCTTTTGTTTTCCTTGCTTGCTTCTTTAATCTTAGAAAAAATAAAAAAATGGAGGAGAAGAAGAAGGAAAAAAAAAAGAGAGAGGAGGAGGAGGTACTTGGCAGTTGCCCTAGCCTCTCAAAATTAGTTTATTTTTTTATTTTCCTTCCTTTTTTTTTTTTTTCTTCTTCTTCTTCTCTGTTTTTTTTTGTTCCTGCGATGGGTTGCAAAAAAGTTGAATGAGAGTGCCTTCTAAGGGCTAATATTGCCTTTTAATAAAATAAGAGTGCCTTTATATACACCCACCGACTCTTTGAGTTCACCCACGTTGAAACTCATTGATTGCTTTGAATCCGACGATGCAGGCCATTTTTCATCCCAATCTTGATGCATCTTGAGATCATGCTCTTATCATCTACCGTTGGTTTTTATTTCACATGGTATTCATTCCAAAAAAGTGACCTTAACATCACATGAAACTCATCATGCTCAAATAAGGTCATTTTTTGGGATGTACACTACATGAAATAAAAAACATATCATCTGATTGGACACCCATGATCTCGAGATCCATTATGTAAAAGATTGGAATGAAAAACGATCTGCATCGTCGGATTCAAATCAATCAATGGGTTTCAGCGTGGGTGAACTCAAAGACTCGGTGAGTGCAACACCATCAATGGTTTAAGATGTGGGTGATGTGTGCCATAGGATTCAAGGGAAATTTTTTGGGGATATGTGACATGTGGAATAAAAAATTGACCGTGATAAGTGCGTAATGATCTCAAGATCTATTGTGTGAAAGATCAAGATGAAACACGATCTCCATCATCTATTCCGAAGCTAGTGGCGGAACCAAAATTTTTCTGATGAGGAATCCCTTATAGTCATAAGATAGTAATAATACTAAAGAGCATTTCAATGGTGTGAGATCAAAATTTCTAATTTAATGGTAGAAGATTATTTAAACACTATTTGGTGTATGAATGTCTCTCAGGAGTCATTATCCCTAAAAAGGGCTTGGGGAAGGGAGAGAGAATTTTGGGATGTGATTTGGGGAGAGAGAGAGAGAGAGAGAGAGAGAGAGAGAGAGAGAGAGAGAATTTTGGGAGTCTACTTATGTTAAAAAATTTATGGATAAAAAAGTAAGTTTTTAAAATATCTTAAAAATTTGTGGATAAAATATTAAGTTTTTAAAATATCTTAAGAAATTTTGAGATATGAGGATTCTTATTGAAAGATTTTGCCTCTAAAATGATGGAACTTAAAAGATTTTAAAGAAGAAAAACTTGCGATGGGAGATCCTGGAACCCTCATTGAACAACGTGGCTTCGCCACTGCGAAGCAATCAATGGGTTTAAAGGAGTTGCACATAGGCACTATCAGAGATTGTGTTAGCGGTAATAGAGGTACCCATATATATAGAGGTACGCAATATTTCACACAGTAGATTTTGAAATCATAGCCCAACTAGCAGACGACCAAATCTTGATTCCACGTGGCATACATCCCCAAAGTGACCCTGATCATGGGCGTATCATGAGGAGGGTTCTTGAGTCACTTTTGAAATTTATTCAATGTCGAATCAAAATTTGACCATCTAATATGTTTTGTATGAGTTTAAGATCCATTGTAGGATCGAAAATTAGTTTCACTAGTATAAATATGTATTCTAACAATGTTAAAGAGTTAAAAAAAATCAATAAAATAAAGTTTGACAAAGTTCAATAAAGTTCAGAGCATATTTAAAAAAAAAAATCTAAAATTTATCGAAAATTTGACCAATTTACAATTCGGGTCATAAACGAAACCGAAATCGAGATTTTGATCAATGCTTTTGGTATATAGATTAATCAGTCAAGAAAAGAAACAGCAGCATGAGCGTCACAACGAAAACCCAGAGATGAAGCAAACCACAATCTTTTAGCAGCTGGGCACTCTTTTAATGCATGAATGGTATCCTCGGGTTTCTCACCAAATACTTCACAAATGGGTGTGTCGACTATGGATTTCAAATAGAGATTTAATCGTATCGGAAATATATTTTTGCATGCCCTCCAGGCATTTTTAAATTAACCAAAGCTTTAACTTTTTTTTGGTTTTTTTTTAGGTAAACCAAACTTTAACTAAAGCTAGGTAACGGCCGATTACAGCGGGGCTTATATATACAGGGAACATAAAAGTAAGGGTTTTAGAGCAAATAAGGATAAATGAAGTTCTTTGTAATATCAGCATAATTAGGGGGTATTTGCCAAAAAAAAACCCTTAAATTTATTATTAGCGTTGCAAGTTCGTTGGGTCGACTATGATTAGCGTTGCCAATCGGGGTGACCCAGAGATTGATTTATATATATATCGGCGAGGTCTCATGCCCCCTTAATAATATTTGACTTCCCTCCCACTAATAAAACCAAAAAAACATAAAGGGTACGTATATTCCAGCAAACCTGCTTACCGAAAATGCCCACTTAACAATGTACCAAACAGGCATTAGCCCAGTTGGTACCCTCCCTCCATTGTGAGGGAGGAGGTTCGATACTCGTCCTCCACGTTGTTTTTAATCATTATGTTTATAAGGTGTGAGTTGGATTTTGTTAATTAACTCTCATCATTGTAATTGGTGCTCCTTCACGAGGCCCAATAGCCGTATAAAAAAAAAAAGAATAAAAAAACAGTAAACAAATGGGTCGAATGGTCGTATCAAAAAAATAGAACCGTATCAAAAATAAATAAAAAAACGAATGTCCCCTATTGTTAGGATTACTAATTCTACACAGAATTCTAACACTTCTTGGTAGGCAGGCCATCGAATGGACCACATGTAGTGAGTCAATGATTTGTGCACTCTCAAGAATGGATCGGTCAGTGAAATTATACTATTGTGGGCGTACAGATTCAGTTAACGGAACCGAAATCGAAATTCTGGTTTACAGGTTGGTTTCTATAAAACCGAATCTTAACCGAAACACTTTGATTTTGGTTTATCAAACTTTTCACCCACCCAAACTGATCCGATTTCAGTCGGTTCGGTTAGATTTTCGATTGTTTTTTTTTTTTTTTCAGTTTTTTTTTTTGTGTTTGGTCAGTTTTCTCACCTTACCCGACTGATTTTCAGTTTTCAGTCATCAAATCTAAAACTGAACCAAGGCGAATCAGTTCCATTTAGAGTCAATTTTCAATTGGTTTTGGTCCGATTCAAAAAATTCGATTTTCTGCATCGGATCTACGACCTAGCCTACCAAATGGGCTATTGCCTTTGGTAGTTTGAACAAATGGAAGTTGAAGAATTTTTTATCAATACACCAACAAATGATAAATGCAACACTTCAAATTTGATGGCCATCAAATCCAACAAGTAACTCCTTCCCTTTACATTAAAAATTAATTAGAGTTTTAGCTCTCATTATATCTATCAAATCGATGGGATAAGGTAGTGATAATAATAATGATGATGATATCAGCGATTTCTCATCAGTACTGAACCATATTACACATGCCCGGGTGCGTAACACACCACAGCGGCTGAATCGGCTCGGCCCCAATCCCCCGCCTCACCATCCGATACCGCCACTCATTCAACCGATTGGTCGCCTCCGCATACCTCTTCATCCCACTAGCATCCCGATTCCCCGACCACATCGTCTCCGCCAATGCCGACGTCCGCGGCCATAATCGAGCGTCCAACACCATTGGATCCGCCTGTTCTGACCAAAGCGCCACCTCACCACCCAAAACAAGCTTCGCCTCCTCCTCACTCAGCCCATAAGTTATATCGTAATCATACACCCTCTGCCACGTCTTAAACGGGCCGCACCACGAACCGCCGTTCCCGCCATCATAATTAAACGGATGACCCGGTTCATCACCGGTTTGCCGGTCAAACCGGCTATCGTTCCCAAGGAAATCTCCATGCCCGCAATCTAAGTAGTAGAAATCGGCCGACGAAACGATTGCTCGGTACCCGGCCGATACGATACGTTTAGTGTTGTTCGGGCCGTTGTTCCACGTTTGCAATATGGTGGTTTCGCGGGGGAGCACGGAGGGGTCAACGTTGACTTCGGCGTCCAATAGGACGTCTTCCCAGTAAACCGTGGTGCGGTTAAGGGACGCGATGAACGGTTGGGTGGATTTGACGAAGAGCTCGAGGAGCTGGCTGAGGGTCCCACCGTTGGATAGGAAATTTTGGACTGTTGGATCGGCCTTCCAGCAACCGGGTATGATCTCGTCGCCACCAGCGTGGTAGAAGGATTCGGGGAAGAGGGAAGCGATGTCCCGGAAGACGTTTCGGAGGACTTGGTAGGTTTTCGGGTTAAGGGGGTTAAGGTGGCCGGTTCCCGGTTCAGAGGCAAGCCGGTCGGCCCAGGTAGTGCCAGCCGGCCACCAGAACATGTTGGCACATGTCACTATTTCTGGATACGCTTCCGCCCATGAGCCCGTGTGCCCTGCAACCAAATTTTTAGCCTTTCATAAACATAGTTACCAAATGATTGGTATAGAACATAGAGATTTTAAATCAGATGGCACACACGCTCTAACTTGGTTTTAAAGCCACGTTTTAAGATCCGTGTCACATGAAATTAAAATTTCAACATCTGATTGCACGCCCATAGTCTCAAGATTCTTTGTGTGAAAAATTGGAATGAAAATTGATCACCATCGTAAGATCCAAAACAATCAACATTTCAGCGTCCGTGCCCACCAATAATCTAGTAGACGCATTTTAGCGAAAGTTTCAAAATAACCCTTGAACTTTCTCATCAACAACGCAGATAAATTATTAGTTCTATCTAATAAACACTCTAAGTACTTATAAGTTTATTAACTAAACTCTTATTGTCACCTTCCGTTAATATGTGAACGGAAAATGTTGAGTTGGCATATAACATCCCAAAATAGTGTCCGTGGCATGCTAATATGGTGAAGACTTAGCAGGTGCGACTGTTGATTTGACTTGTCTCCTCAAATCAGTTTGAAAAACAAAAAATAAAAAAATTTCAAAGAATCGTTGATCCTTCTTCCTATGTTGGCATGTCACGCACGCTATTTTGAGGTGTTGTATGCCAACTCAGCATTTTCTGTTCATATATTAACGAAAAGTGACGGTTGGAGTTTAATTGATGAATTAATGTATACTTTGAGTGCCTATTAGATAAGAAAGTTTAGAGGTTATTTTAAAATTTTTCCTTCTTTTATCTCTAAGAAGGTGGTCAAACTTGCAATCTTGAGGCTGCAATATTGTCAACCTTCTATTATGCGATAGGGCCAAGCCCAAGTACCATATTTTTAATCTTAGTTTTAAATTTTCTAAAATTTTGAAACTTTGGGATTTTTTGCTAAATATATTTTGAATTTTCCCCTTGCCAAATTATTCCCAAACCCCACTGGGTGAATGTGTGCAAGTGGAAGGAAAGCCTATGTGTGTAGGATTATTAATCAGTCGTCAAAATTTTGGCGACTCGATCTTTGTCCGAACCCTGGATCAAAATTACGGCTGAAACATTTCGGTTTTCGTCCCTATCGAAAACAAAACCGAGAACCTAAATTTCGGTTCTCACATGTGCTAAAGGAAAGATTTCGACCAAAATTCTGGTTTAAAATTTTGAATTCGGTCATGGTTTCAGTCATAACCGAAATCAAAACAAATTCCAATATTTTGATCCTTGCCCGACCCAACCCATTCAGCCGGGTCAAGTTTATGTACCCAATTAGGTAAGTAGTCTGGGTTAGACGGGTTGGGCCATAGCGCTTTCTCTAGTCCTTTACCACAATAGTCACAAAATTCGTAAAAATTTTGAAATTCGCGAATTTGAGGTTGTGAATTAACCATGAATTATTTGTGATTTGAGGTAATGTGAATTAATCTTAATTTTTTATATCTTTATTTAATTTTCTAAATTATTAATCTTTTATTTTTATTTATTTATTCTCTTGGATTTTTCTCCCAATATTGCCCCAAGCTTGCCGAATTTCGCCGCATTTTTCGAATTCTAACCTTGCGAAATTAACGCCGAACCCCAACTCGGTGATCAAGTTTGCTCACTAAGACTTACGAGCATAAAAAAAGGATCCAAATGTACTGACTAACACATACGGTCAAAGGTTGACGGAATGAGAATTGATCATATGGTTAGAATCCTCTAATCAGCAGCCCCATCCACACCATGGCCTGCCACTTGGAAATCTCCAATTCAGGACCGCATTCCCTTGTGTGCCACGTGTACAAACCACCACCAGACAATGGGCTAATCCCCAATTCATCATATCATATTATCATAGTTCCTAACAAGTTGGAAAACAAAAACCTAGCCTCTTTCCCAGCTGGCAATGGGAACTAAACCCTCTGCACCTTTTAGAGAGAGAGAAGAGAGAGAAAGAAGAGAGAGATGATGAGATCTTACCAGGAGCATCGAGTTCAGGCAAAACCCTAACCCCATGGCGCAACCCAAACTCCACAATCGTCCTCACATCATCCACCGTATACCGCATCAACGCCCCATATGACCCTTTCTCCGCCAACTCAGGCTCCGACGGCAAAACCAAAGGAAACGAATGCGAATCCGTTATATGCCAATGGAACACATTCAGCTTATTTGCACCCATCGCCCTTATCGTCCTCTTAATCGCACCCACCCCATAGTAATTCCTCGATGTATCCAACATCACCCCCCGATACCCAAATATCGGCTCATCCGATATGTAAATACCCGTCGGGATCCGTAACGGCGCCCCCCACACCATCTGCGAAAACGTCTCCAACCCCCGCATCGCACCCCAGGCTGTCATAGCCGTCAGATTAGCGGTCGATCCGACGGTTGGGATCCATAGAGAGTAGGACTCGTCGACGCCATGTTGTAACGGAGGGGTTAAGTCGGAGACGGAGATGGTTAGGGTTTTTAACGGCGTGGTGACGGAGAGGTTGACGGCGGGGGGGTTGATGGGGTTGTGGTGTTCGGTGAGAATGAGATGGAGGTAACGGTTGACGGCGGATCGGAGGTGTTTGTGGTTTGGGGCGAGGATTTGGATGGACGGTGAGATGAGGGTTGATTGGGGTTTGGGCCATGAGATGGAACGGGGTTTTGGCCAGACGTTGATTTCGGGGTGGGTTTGGGAGGTGATTTGAGAGATGATGAGGAGGACGGAAAGTGAGAGAAGAAATAGGGGGGCGTTTTGAACCATTTGATGGGTTTTTACGGTTTGACTAAAATGGAGTGGAATTCGATGGGGTATTTAAACGTTGGGGAGATGGGTGGTGTTTGTTTGGTTGTGTTTGGACTTATGTGTTTGATGTTTAGTAAGAGATATTTGGGCGTAAGATTTTTTAATCCCTATATAGTTTTTTTATTTTTAATTTTTTATAACCTAATCCTTACATAGTTATGTTGGATGAAGAATAAATAAAGGGAGCTTCTCATTAAATAATAATAATAATAATAATAAAATAAAGGGTGCTACTACTTGCACTCCATATTTGACCGTGGTACATGGCCAAAAAGAAAGATATTATTACTTTTAGAATTTGTGCCATGTGAAACACTATTAAAGTCGTCAGATTCAAAGATCATGATATAAAAACCTTTGAGACAAAAAATTGGCGTGAAAGACGATTTTTATCATATACGGTTTTTGAGTAAAGCATTGACTCCGATGATAGAGATCTTGTTTCATGCCCACTTTTAGTTTCAAAAGTATTTAAATTATGGTGTTTGAATCAAACACCTTAGATGTTGTTCTACCTGGCACAAATCTCAAAAATAATAAAAATTTTCTTTTAAACCCTGTGCTATGGTACAAATCATGGTTCAAAATTTCAGTTGAAATATTTTGGCCAAAATGCTTCGGCTTCAGTCCCCATTGAAACTGAAACGAAAACTCAAAATTCCGGGTTCATTATGTACTGTGGGGAAGATTTCGGCCGAAATTTCGAAATCCTATTTTTTTGATCCTTGGTACAAATCTCATGTGCAAATATTAGCTCCCATAAATAAAGGATACACTTATTTGCAGCTAAAGATTCAGTCTTCGCAACTAAGATTTTTGGCTCATGAAACTGCCTTGAATCATATGATAGAGATCGTTTTACAACCCAATCTTCCGCATATTTAATCGTCTAATCATGGCTCGCCTATCAAACAATCAACTGTTAATTCCATGTGGTACACTTTCCAAAAGTGACCTCTGAACCACCTTCTCATGATATGCCTATAATCACAATCACTTTTTGGGATGTATATCACGTAAAATCAACATTTAACTGTCTTAATAGGGGGTCCATTATTTGAAAATCAGTTATTTGGAAGATTAGGCCAAAAAACAATCTCCATCATCTAATTCAATGGAAGATTAGGCCAAAAAATAATTTCCATCATCTAATTCAAGATAGTTGACTGTTCCTCTATGAAAATCGAAGATTGGCACAATCGAACCAAAATCAATAAATTGATATCGATTTGGGTTTGGTATCGGTTTTGGGTACCGAAAACCGACATAGTAGGAAGAGAAAATTCTTAAAAATTTGAAATTGATGTATTTTTGAAATTGGGATTGAAATTGATGTACTTTTGGAAATTGGGATTTAGTGGCTAAGTTGGCTTTAAAATAATAGTTTAGTCATAAGTTTCACCGCTGAGGAGTGATTAATTGGACAATGCCGGTTTGTCAATATTCCCAAAACTCTTGTCTTTTATGATCCAAATATAAACAACATAACCTTCTACTGCTGCCAAATGGGTCTCATTGATGTGCCAGTCCAGATGCTCTTTACGTGTCTAGGGCTGTCAATGGGTCGGGTTGCCCCCATACGCGACCCGCCCGATCCAAAAAAATTATTAGGTCGGGCACATGAACATGACCCCTCGGATCAGGTTGGACATGAAGCAGGGTCAGGTCGGGTAGGATCGACTCAACCCAACCTCATGTTTTATATGGAAAATCAAGGAAAATGTGCGGGTTTTAACCTGGTTGGGTCAAGTTTTTAGGTTAGGTCGATTTTTTAAGTCGGGTGGGGCATATACCCTTGAACTGTCGAGGTGCAAGGTGGGTCAGGTGGGACATATGCCCTTATATAATAGTCCCACATCGGATAGAGAAAAGAAATGATTATGGGCTATATGTGATTGCGGACGCTATATACCATGACGCGTTTTGAGTGGGGACTTAAGCCCATGCTAGAAATAAAACTGAGGTAGTGACCTAAGCTCAGAATCGGACAATATTATGGCATGTGGGTCTAGGTCATCATACCTTAAGTTGTCAGGCAGCAAAAATTAGGACCCAATCCGACCCGACCCATTAACAGCCCTAGCTATGGTCGGATTCAATAGGTGGAATTACGTCTAAAACTTGGACCCATTTGTGAAAGTTCAAATGGGTCTAACCTGGATCCTCTCTTGAAGATCATGTCACAGCTATCAGACAGTCAATTTTTTATTTCACATGCCACGAATCCCTAAAAAATGGCCCTTCAATCATATTGCACACATTACGCCTAAATGTGATTTTAGGGGCATTTTTTGGGGATCTACGACATGTTGAATTAAAAATTGATTGTTTGATAAGTGCGACAAGATCCTCAAGATCCATTGTGTGGAAGATCGGGGTGAAACAAGATCGCCATCATTTAATCTAAAGCAACAATGGTTTTCAAGTGGTTTCTGACGTAGACTCTTTGAGAGATTTATGGGCTTTAATAGAGGTATCCATAATTCAAATGGGAAGCTTTGTTCTCACACACGCATTCTCTGAAAGCGCCCACGTGTGAAACCCCCTAAAACTTGTTTATTGGGTCGGATCAGAAGATGAAGATCGTTTTTCATCCTGATCTTCCACACAACGGATCTTGAGACCATGTCTCACTTATCAAACGGTCAGTTTTTTATTCCACATATCACAGATCCTCGAAAAGTGCACCTTGTGTGCAATGACACACATTACTCTCAAACGCGATAGAGATCTCGAGTCAAAAAGACACAACAAAAACTATAATAACATTTATTTCTCCTCTTCTCTTACGTTCTTATTTTTTTAAAATCTTTTTGTATATCAAAAAATCTATTTAACAGGTTCTTTCTTTAGAAAGTGCAATCTAGAGAAGAATATATAGTTGTTGGCAAGACTAGGCTCTGTTGTATCCTGAAAGCAGATTCGCTGGAAACCCTATTGCATCTTCGTTTATCCGACGGAGTGGGAGAGTCTATTATCGTTAAGACAATGTAGTGAATTACGTGCCTCGGAGCCATTATCTATACTATTTTTTTATCAATAATTTAAAGATAATAAATCGTTCTAATGGCTTAGAGTATAAAGTTCATGAATCAATATCTCATCAAACCTAACCGATTTGACGGTTCAAATTTTAAAAGATAGCAGCAAAATGTGTAATTTATCTTGCGACAATTCAAGATTGCTTACGTCCATACTACACTGTGTCTACCAATTTCTGTAGCAGAACAATGGAAAGTACGACTAGTGGAGGATTGAATGTTCGACTCAAATGACTAAAAGATGATCTAGATTGTCGGAACCACATTCTTAATGTATTGAACGATAAGTTATTCAACACATTTTGTAAGTGCACTATTACTAAATATTTTGAGAGTCATTAGCGAAAAAGTATCTAATTGAGGATACAGGTACAAAGGTCTTTCTAGTCCCTAATATTTTAATTTCAAAATGGTTGGAGATAAATCATTTTTTTGAACAAGTTCAAGAACTACAGTTTATCGTCACTGAGATAGAAGTCTTATGTATTTAATGAAGTGTACTAGACTCAATATCACATTTATAGTGGGGGTATTAAGTAGATTTACTTATAACACAAGGTCAGAATATTGGGAATCTATTCATAGAGATTAAGATACTTGAAAGGAACTATGCATTATAATTTACAATATAGTAGTAAACCTAAACTCTCTTATACTACTTGGATTTTTGACTCCTCTAATTTAAAATTCAGAAGTGCATGGATTTTTACTTTGATAGGAGGAGCAGTATCGTAGGGGTCTAAAAACAAACATGTCTTTCTAATTCAAGTGTGGAATCAGAGTATATAGTATTGTTTGCGAGAGCAAAAGAAACAGAGTGACTTAGAAGCTTATAAAAATATTACCCAGAGATACAATGCTGAAAACATTGAGGGGGATGGGCCTAAGACCGATATCTTTAAAGGCACAATAGTTGAACCTCAACTTAGTAGAGTTGGAGATCACAAATCCTAAGTTCAATGAGATAAGAAACTACTTCCTAACCCTTGAAAGTGCACAAATATATGTTACCTATTGGTCATCCTTAGGTATTAAATCTCGTGCACATCTCTTGTAACGTGAGAGGATGAGTTTAACTCTTAATGATTCTGTAGACATTCATTTGTTTTGGTGATAAAGTAGTTACAAGAGCACTCATGACAGAGTCACCTATATGAGTATGGAAGTGAAACCGCTTCAACAGAGATTCGAGCATCTCTCTGAGATACTCATGAAATTAAGATTTTAACGCATGACTGTAAAGCGCAGGCTTTATGTCATTAATGATTTAGGCCATAGTAAGTGTATTTATAATTCCGATTTGTTAGACAAATTTTAAGTTCAAGGTTATAAGTTATTTAAAGTCCTTAAGAACTTTGAATTATATCTACTAGTCAATGGTTCAAACCAATCGATACCTCTGATGATGTTTAGTATGATCGCTCTGAGACACAATTTTTTTTATTTTGAAACAAGTAGGGGATTATTATATATATTAGTTTAGTAATATATATTTTATTGTTTCAAAATTAAGTTTATAATTATCATTATATATTGATTATAACTCAGTGGCAAACTTATAAAATAATTTAATAGAAAACTTGTAAATATTTTCTCTTTAACGTGTTTTTTCAAATTTTTTATTTATCTTTTTACCGTTAGTTGAAAAGACTCAAGTCTTGCATCTCCTCACCGTCAATTTGAAAAGACACAAGTGAATCAATCTTCTCTTTACCATTATTTGAAAAGACACAAGATTGATATCTCTTCATCGTAAATCTAAAAATATACAACTCTTTGGAAAGACATAATGGTTCGTGATTTTCTCTATAAATAAATATCAGATCCGAGTTAAAAACACATAACATAAACTATAATAACATCTATTTCTCCTTTTCTCTTACGTTTTTACATTTTAAGAATTTTTTTGTGTATCAGAAAATTTGTGGCAAGCTCTTTCTCTAGAAAGTGTAATCTAGAAAAGAATAAACGATTTTTGGCAAGACTGAGCTCAGTTGTATCCTGAGGGCAGATTCGCTGGAAAACTTATTATATCTTCATTTATCTGACAGAATGTAGAGCATCTATTGTCTTTAAGACATCGTAGTGAACTACGTGCCTTAGAACCATTATCAATAGCCTCACCTCTAGATGACTTGACAGATAGGGGCAAATGCGTGTTTTAAAAATTTTGGTAGGTGCTAATAGAGATACCCTATTTTTTTCATCAAGGAAGCGAGTACTTGCACATAAGATTTGTGCCATTGCACTTTGTTTAAAAAGAAAGAATTCGTACTTTTGAGACAAGGGCCACGCGGATCACCATATAAGCTATCAAATTTGAAGGCCATATACCTCAAGGGGTTAGGCGAGCTGGCCAAGTACCTGCTTTCAAAAGCAGGAGACCTGAGTTCGAATCCCCTCTCCCTTTGAGACCACCCTAGGGATTTATATCCTGTGCTGACCTGACATGTGCTGAATTTGGGGCACCCTGAGGCCCGAATACCCAAGTTATCAAAAAAAAATAAAAATAAAAATAAATTTGAAGGCCATAATGTAAAATCTTTGGTGTCAAAAACTTAGCACAAAAATACAATCTCTATCATCTAATTCAACACAGCCAATCATTGAGATGAGTTTTGCTGCATTGAATCAGACATGGAGTCCACATGGTTTTCCAATTATCCAAGCATATCATTTCGGGTACCAATATAGACACGCTACGAGGCTGCTTTCTCACCTAGTAAACAAAAAATAACAAAAATAAAGTGGGGTGTGAGTTTTAAAAAAGTCATCTTTTTTAGTGGGGTTTTTCAACACTGGGTGAGAAAGCAGTCTCAAAGGGTGTGAATAATGGTACCCTATCATTTATAGGACTTGTAGGGGCCTCCAGTTGGTATTACTCTTCTCTGTTCTCCCTAGATAACAGAATAGTTTAGTACTTTACTCCCACAAAAACCATTACCACCTAACCATGGTTCAAAATTCCGGACCAAACCGATATGTATCAGTTTTGGAGGTCACCGGGTTGATACATTAAATGTATCGGCCCATATACATTGGTGTGTATCAGCTGATACATACCAATGTATCGTCCAAAACCGAAACATAACAGTGTTGTCCAAAACCAATAGATACATATTGGTTTTGGAGCTGGCCACATACCAGAAAACTGAGATTTTGAACCTTGTACCTAACAAAAACTTTTACCACGAAAGATGAGGTAGTTGCTTTCATCCAATGTATTTAATCTAAAACCTTTACTTCAAAACAAAAATCAGTATAACACCTTTACTTTAGGAAAAAAACATTACAATGCTAAAAATGCCAACAATTAGGAAATAAAAAAACAAGAATGCTGATCAGAGATTAGCTTCTTCCATTGCCCTCTGCCCCTTCGGTTCGAGGTAGACATCTGAACAAGGTGAGAAAAACAAGAGTAGCTAACTAGCACACTCGTGAAAAATCTCCAGCCTGAAATGCAGCCAGCCTCTTCAAAGTTTAATATGCCAGACGCAAGTAAAATTTTATCGGCTTCGTATATCTATGTTAAACTGTAATTCAATTAATTCATCAAAAAAATCAACTTCATCGCCTAATGGTCTATCAGCTCACAACAAAAGAATCAACATGCTCAAGCATAAACGTGTACAACTTCTTCCTCAAGCTCTCTACAGTCTCATCTACCTCATCTTTCTCTCCAATCGCTTCCTCCAGCCATTGATTCACCCTTTTCAGCTGCCCAAGAATACCCACAATCTCACTTTCTCCCTCCCCTTCTCTCCCTCCTAATCCTTCTTCCAATGTGTTCTCCAAGTAATTCAAGAACCACCTGCGAGAAACCGAAACCAGTTGTTTCGCCAGAGACGACGTTTCTTTCAAACCGTGACCTCTTGACCATTCTCCCTTTCCGCCATCACTCTCCTTCCTCGAAAAATTTCCTACCCTTTTCGTAAGTGATGGCCCTTTGGCAATCAAATCTGACAACCCCATCTTTTTTTTCAGGATTTGTTTGTTCTGAGAAGATCGGTTCTTATAAGTAAATTTGGGTGTTTCTGGAGATGTTTCGAAGAGAATGTGGTACTCTTGTTCAGCTTCTAAAATTCCCGTCTTCTCTTGCTTACATAACAGAGAAAATGTCGACAGGTCGGTCTCCAAAGCAGCTTCGATCCATGATGTAGCAAGTGATTTTTTATCGGTGAAAAGTTTACGAGCTTCGAGGGGTGTAAGGTTTGAGCCGGTGGCCATGCTGGTTTTTGTTTCAGGATACCGGGTTTTGAGCATGGCTTCTGTCACAGTGGCTGCTCGGCATATAAGCTTATGGAGGTTTAAGAACTGCTCAACCACGATCTGTGGACTCTGCTTGGCAGACCCGCATAATTCTGCAAACATGCTACCAAAAAAAAAACAGATCATCATCAACACAATCTATATTGCCATCTGAAACATCATTTCTAGCTTAAGAAAAGCCTCAAGGCACGATATGTTCAAATCAAACGGACCGAAATTAAAAGGCAATTTTATGATTGAAGAGGAAAGAGCCAAGAAACAGGACACACATTTTTTCGTAGAGAACGGACAGCTTGTTAGAATAGAAATCATATTGCGCGCGTTAGATATTTTTTAGAGTTCGTTCAAATCAACTCATTAGGAGTTAGAATACTTTTTAAAGTATCAAGGTGACTTAATAGTATATGCGGGGTTTTGGTTTGATGAAACTCGTACAGGAAACATAACTTCTAATTAACTTTTTAAAGTATCAATCAAAGAAGGGAATTGCCCTATCACAAAGAAAATATACTTTGGATCTTCTTCATGCGACAGGATTGCTAGGGAGCAAGCCTGCTGTGAACCCTATTGAGCAGAATCATAGGTCGAATAGAGAGGTAGGTGAACCTCTTAAAGATCCTAGAGCTTACCAGAGATTAGTTGGAAAACTAATCTATCTCACCATGACTCGCCTATATATAAACTATGCACTCACCGCGGAACACTCATACAACATATCGAGGCTATTTATAGGATATTCATATACTTGAAAAGAAGTCCCGGAACATGACTCTTGTATGGGAATCATGGTCACATGACTATTGAGATCTTCACAGATACAGATTGGGTTGGATCTCTTGATGATAGAAGGTTCGTTACTGCATATTGCACCTTCCTAGGAGGAAATTTGGCCAGTTGGGTTGTATCCAACTCTAGTGCAGAGGGGGAGTATAAAGTCATGTCTCAAAGGACACATAAGGATATGTGGCTGAAACATAACCTATCTGATTTGGGGATCCATGTCACCTTGTCGTATAGACTTTATGGCGATAATAAGGTTGCTCATCATATCGCAGAAAATCCAGTCTAGCATGAGAACAAAGCATATAGAGGTGGATTGTCATTTTATAGGGCAGAAGGTTGAATCAAAGGAGATCGTCATTCCGAAGACCAGTTGGCTGATCCTCACCAAGGGTGTCGGGGGAAGCGTATATTTATCATCACCTCCAAGTTGGCCATGATCGATATACATGCACCAACTTGAGGGGGAGTGATGGAGATGTAGCTTCTTTTTTTTTAATCACATTCCCTAGCAATCCTTTAAAGATACTTTGGGATTCTTCAATTGTTGATATGCGGAGACAAATGCTATCGAGCCGCTTGGGAAGTATTGATGATCCATCCACGACTGCGCCAGCCCGAATGGCCCGTAGGTCAAGAGTATAATAGTAATTTCACTTATTGTTGTGTTAGCCCTAACTACAAACTATTTAATATTTTCTTGAGTGTCTGCTCTTGTACCTTTTCTGAAACTCTTGAGAATAGTGGAACCTGGGTGAATCCATGGACGCAGGCACCATTGCCGAACCACGCAAAATCGCTGCTTTTTCTGTGTGTTTCAATTGTGTTATTGTTTATTTTAATCCGCTCTTTCTTAACATCAAGGGCATCCATAAACTGATTTAACACTCCACCAACATATAAAATCTGCTCTCGTAATTGTTACCTAAATTTGCTTCATAATTAATGAGTTTCGCCCATCAGCAAAATGTTGGACAGTTTAGACTTACCATCACCATTTCCATGTGTACGCTACATGTGACAGGTGACATCAACTCAAGTCTTGGACAATACCAAGACAAATTGTCTGATATGTCTCAGTATCAATCATGGTTTGAAATCTCAGATTTCCGAGTTGTCTTGGACAGCCCCGAGACCAAGATGTCTCGGTGATACGGCGTGAAACGAAAATAACCCTTTTAGTGATCTTACACCATTAAAATAGGTGTTTGATATTACACCATCAAAGAATATTTCACCGTTATGCTACATGGAAAATATTTGTGATCAACCTAAACAGTCCAAGTGGCTCTTAGTTAAAGAATTACACCTATAAATATTGCAACCTCAAGGTCACAGGTTCGAGTCCAGGCTACCTATCAAAAAAATAAAAAATTACACCTATAAATCAATTGCATACCGTCCGATCAATGATATGCAATATTAGCCATTAAAAAAAATAAGAACAATAATGGATATTGCAGTGCACAAATTTGGACACACTATGATAGCCTTTCACGAGATAATACATAGACAGAATACAATTTACCCGAGAAGTCTGCTCTGGGACTAGCTAGTACACCATACAAGATTCATGTTCCGGGACTTCTTTTCAATGGTGTACTAGCTTAACATCCTATATAAATTAAAATTTAAAATGAATATTTTCAATATTGCACCTATTTGCAAAACACAGTTAAATCTTGTCTCGCCCGAGAAGTCTGTTCTGGGGCGAGATTTCAAACCATGGAATGCTTGAAGATAAAAAAAAAGCCTCATTGGTTTTTATCGGATGATAAAACCAATATGGGCTCTTTTTTGTCAACGTATCATCCGACACAATTTACCAATACATATTGCTTCGGTATTGAAGCTCAACGATTTAACAAAATTCAAATCTTGGCACACTATGGTCACTACTGAGCATTACGATTTTCAAACAAATATCTAGAGGGCGAAAAACATAATGATGCCAATGAGAGGTTAAAAAAAAGGCAGGTAAATCTAATACCTCAATGATCGAACGACACTTTCTGCAGCTGATGCTTCTAGCATTGCATCCACAGTAGCCGAAAATGCAGCATTTCTATAGCCCACAGCATCCTATAAATACCATCAGATAATAAAATTAAGACTTCAGAAAGATCATATGGTCCTCAATATCATAAATATGTATATATATATATATAGAAAAGGTTTCTTTATCACCTTCCCGATATCGTGAAGACTAGATGGAAATGTATCCCACAAAATTCCGTCATCAGCCCAGTTTTTGTGAACCTCATTAGATGAGTTAGTGACTCCTTTTGATGACTTGCTCGTAGTTCTCAGAGGCAAATGGTTGCTATTATTTTTCAGTGGTGAAATACTCAATTTTTTATGCCTCAAAGTTGAGTCACTTGTTAAAGAAATCTTCTTATCTGAATGATCCTGCTAGCCAACATGACAATTAATCCAAGAACAAAATCTCAATCACATGAAAAACATGCCCCCCAAAAAAAAAGATCAACAGTAACCAGGAAATGGTTTAATACGTGATTAACAAATAGTATTATAGGAAAGGAAAGGGGGTAAATTTAAATTCACCCCCCTAATCTTTTATTTCCCCCCACGTTGAAACCCATTGACTGTTTTGAATCAGACGATGGAGATCATTTTTCATCCCAAGATGGATCTTGAGATCATGGGCATCCATCAAACGGTCAGTTTTTTATTTCACGTGGCACACATCCCAGAAAAGTGACCTTAACATCACACGTGGAACTCATCACGTTCAAAGCTAATTTTTAGTTCACTTTTTTTAGATGTGTGTTACGTGAAATAAAAAAACTGACCGATTGATGTACGCTCATGATTGCAAGATCAATCCTGCGGCTTGGTTTTTCTATCGGTCCCGCCTAAGGCTTGGCACTTTTAAGGGACCGATACTGAAAACTGATATGGTGAGGCAATGCTATAGCCGCACCATAGCGGGACCTATACCGAGAATCTCGTACCATCGGTTCCCTTAAAAGTGCAATCGGTTTACCGAAACCGATTCATTTCAGTTCAGTATCGGTTTTGGGTGAACCGATACAGAAAAACTGGTTTCGGTTTCGGTTACGGGAACTAAAGTTCCTCCCCTAGTCCCACCATGGTGAGGCTATAGCATTGCCTTAACTACACTGTCAATTTGTCCATCATTTAACCTCAACGGATTTGGCGAGTTGGCCAGATACCCACCTCGGGAAGTAGGGATTTATTACCCGCACTACAAAAAAATAAGACTATTAGCGGCAAGGGTATTAGCGGTAGTTTTTTTATTAATAGCGGCATTTTATGGCTGCCGCTAATGGTCTCTTTTTTTTCGTAGTGCCGTGCTGACCCTGCATGTGCTAACTTGGGGCACACACGTGCCCCTGGGATTAGTTGGGTGCTCTAAGAGACCGAGACACTCAGATTATTAAAAAAATAATAATAAAGAAAAAAAATTGTGCATCATTTGGTGCACACATCCATCATTTTCAGCAGACTAATTGATGTGTCACTACTTTTTCCTTCACTCTCCATGTGCATCAGCACATGCCACCCATTAATGAATAATAAGTTCTAGTTGTACCACCTTGCACCTAATATGAAGTAAACAGATGCTCAAGCTCTCATCCGGTTGGGTCGGGCCGTTATCACCCGGCCCACCTGATTTTCTAACTGGGTCAGGCCCATAAACTTGACCCGTTGGGTAAGGTTGGGTCAAAGATTAGGTCGGGTCGGGTATATAATATTAAGTGAATAAGGGGATTATGGGATTTTGTACCTGATCAGGTTGGTTGGATCATTTTTAGGTTGGATCGGGGTTAGGGTGCATCACTGGTTCGGGCAAAGATCGGGTTGGGTTGGGTTTATAATATGAAGGGATTTTAGGGGATTTTGAGCCTGGTTGGGTGGGATTGGGTCATTTTTTCGGGTTGGGTCAGTTCACATCATTGGGTCACGATGGGTATTATTGACCCGTTGGGCCAGCCAATATTTTGGCCCAACCCGACCTGCTGACCTCCCCCTACTTGTAAACCTATATCCTATCAATAATGGGGTTAATGTGTATGTCAAGTTGGATGGTCCGTGCGGCAATCACCCATGCGAATGGATCATTAGGGATTTAAACCCTAAACCTGCCGATATTAAAGGACCCTTTCTTAAAAATTTAATAATTAAAAAATGTTTTAAAAAAAATTACTCAAAGGGCATTTTTTGTATAATATCCGGTTCATATCAGATACGTATGGTTGATATTTTCTATAGGTAAGCGATCTCAACAGTACACGCTTGAAGGCATCACCAGTGGGCTCGTATCGGTCGATATGACCTGATCTGGGCCGAGATGACTTGATATTGACCCAATATTTGACCTCATATAAAATTGGGAGTATATATTGTATCGGATGGGGCCAAACCCGGTACATATCAGCCTATACGTATTAGGGTATGAAGCCTAACCCGATACATATCGGCCTATATGTATGGGGTACGGCCGATATATAAAACAATGTAGATCATATCTAAACACACAATCGACCAAACAAACCTAGCCTTCTGATGGGGAACATTCTAATCCAACAGATGAAATGAAGCGTGCATTAATCAGACGGCAGGGCTTGCCATAGCAACGTGAATTTTCAGTTATGAATTTTCAACATAGTGGCCTGCCACCTACACGTTGAAGTCACACCACAACATAGTGGCCTCAGTCAACCAGACATGTGCCCACGTCAAGCTGCACTGCTGCACCATCTATGCCTTAAAGGGAGAGCAGATTTCTTAAGGACAAAGTGCAGGTGGTGGCTGACGTGTACAACGTAATTGGCTGTACCGACCTGTATTAATTAAGTCTGACCACAGTTGCATCCATAACACCACATCAGTTGCTTGCACTTTGTCGGCATAAAATCTGTCCTCAATTGGCCGACAAGAAATCAGGGCAGATATTAAAGCAGGTTATGAGTTTCGTGATTTAAAAACAAATATACATCGGGATATCAGGCCGATGTATATATGTAGGGGTGCAGATTCGGTTAAACGAATTGAAATTTCAGTTTTTGGGTCGGTTTTTGAAAAACAGGACCCTAATCGAAACATTTCGGTTTCAGTTAACCCACCCAAACCGAAACTGATCCGATATCAGGTTTGCTCGGTTCGGTTTTCAATTTTTTGTCATATTTTTCTGTTTTTTTCATTTTTCGATTTCGGCTTTTTCACCCTACGGGACCGGTTTTTGGTTTTCAGTCATCAAAACAGAAACCAAACCGGGCCGAATCAGTTAGCTTCGGTGTCGATTCTTAGTCAGTTTTCAGTCCGGTTTGGGGCGGTTCGGAAGGGTCGATTTTCAAGTTTCGGTTTTTTTTTTGCACCCCTCATGTCTCGGATATAGCCGATATTTTGACCAATACATATGGACCGATATATATCCGATACATATCGGTCAAACCCTCCGATATACATATCAAAAGCAACAAAAAAACAGCACATAAAAAAAAAAAAAAAAAAAAATCTCACATAAGCTGAATTGGAAGAATTTGAAAACTCCTTCGAATTCGTAGAATCCTTAACCCAATTCCTCCTCAAAGAATCGGGACTCAACACCTTCAAATCCAACCCATCAACCCTAAAATTCCCGGTCGAAGCCCTTCTCGATTTCTTCCCATTTTCCCCTTCTACCATTCTTCTCGTACCCATTTCCCCCCCTTTCTCCACCACATCATCGCTCAATCCCAGATCTCGAGGACTACCGACGCACGGCCGACGTTTCGGAACCGGTTTTATGCCTCGAAGAACCGGCACCGGCGACCCACTATCGAGCCCGGCCACGTGGACGAATTGGCCAAGCTGGATTTTATTGCTGAAAATGAGATCGGCGTCGTCGTCGGAAATCGAAACATAGGTGGAGTGGAGGGAATCGGAGACTTTTAAGAAGAAGCCTCGGCTTTTTAAGGGATCTTCGTCTCCTCCGTTTGGGAGAATGCCGATTACTTGGAGGAGTGGGAATCGGTGCTCGCTTGCGAGTTTGACGTCGGTGTTCGGGTGTTGGAGGAGTTTGGATAAGGTGCCGGGAGTTAAGGTCGCCATGGAAGAGAGAGAGAGAGAGAGAGAGAGAGAGAAGAAGAAGAAGAAGAAGAAGAAGCAACTTATAAGCGGCAATGAGGAGGACGAGGAGGGGATTTTGAAATGTGTACCGTTATTTGTAACCAGAGATTATTTTCTTTGCAACCATAGGCTGCACGTTCAAAAACCTTTAACTGCAATTTAATGGGAGAATGGAGATCATTTTTCGTGCCATCTTCAAATTATATGCCTATCATCAGAAAATCAGACAAATATTTATAATCTTACACCATTAACGAATATTTAGGATCAATTTAAAAAGTCCAAATGATTGTCTATGATGTAAAAGCATACACCTATCAATTAATTACATATTATTCGATCAATAATATTCAATATTAACCTTTAATACATAAGAATAACAGCTAATATTAGAATGCACATATTTCGAAATACCATGATAGTCATTCACTATATCATCACAGATAGAATGCGATAAAAATAAAATAACATCAAGTGTATAAAGATAATGATTAGTATACTTTTAATAGTCTACTAGCCTAATATTCTATATAAATTAAAATATAAACAAAATTATTTTTTTTAATTTTATCTCCATACAAGGACATGTCGTACCAGATTTCAAACAACATGACACACATCTTAAAAAGTGATCGCATTGACTTTTGAATTGTTTGTCACATGAAATCAAAATCTAATGGTCATGATTTTAAATATAAGCCAATATCCAATATATCTCCCTGCTGTTATGCATCAGCTTAGGCCACTCCAATGCGATATATTAGGTAACAGATTAAGTATCAGTCCATATCAAGTCATGTTGGTTGATATGCATTGATCTAACCTATACGTATCGGGCTTGGAATCTCCTAATATACCGAAATAATATTCACTCTTTAAATCCTTGTTTGCACGTACAAACTTTGGTTGTGAAGAAAAAAAATTTTACTTTGGCTGCAGATAACTGAATAATTTTTTAAAAATAAAATTTAAGAAAAAGAGTGACACGTGGAAACGTGGGGATAGAGACGTGTCAGATAGCATTGTCTTAGGGCCTTTTTATAACCTGCGCGGGTTGGCGTGGCAGAGCCTTTTGGGACAAAAAAGCTGAAAAGGAATGATCAGAGAGGGAGATTGATGGGGAATGATCCAAATGGGGATGCGCCGTTTTCAAAGTCTGCTTATAGTTATTTGACAATGTTATATAGCGGATGATTTTTCACTGACAAATTTGCAGGCAGCTTATGTGGCGCGAATTAACTTGCTGAATGTATAGCAGGGCCAAACACTGTAGCCAGTCACGTCTCACCACATAATCTCTTATAAAATTGTTTAATAAAAATTGTCCACCGTTTATAACTTTTCCACATTTATATGCTGTGAAAAAGGACAAATTAAAAGGACGTGTGTTACTCCGGATCAAAAGTCCTGTCCGAAATGAAAATTTTGACCGAAATTTTGAAATCTCGGCCTAAATTTTGGTACCCTTTTTGGTCTTTTTAAAAAAAAGTTTAAATAATTAAAATAGTAAAATATCAGCCAAAATTTTGAAATTATCGGCCGACATTTTACTAATCGCCAAATTATCAATTGTAATTATTAAATTATCGATCAATAATTTCAAAAATTTTGCTCATAATTAGATCCTTCGATAATTTCAGCGAAAATTTAAAGTTTTGTTTTAAACCATGGGTGGGTGTTACTACCACACCACACAGTATGTAAGAGCTACCTCACTTAAAATGAAGGAAAGGTCTGATTGACTTACTTAAATCAAACGATAAAAGATTTTTTTTCTACCCAATATTTTTCAAAATAGATCTTGAGATCGTTGAGATCATAGTAATACCATCAAACGATTATATTTTAATTACATGTGACACACATTCCAAGAAGTGAATGTGATCAGTGTACCATTAAACATTGTTCACATTCATTTTTTTAGATTTCTGTCCTGTGGAATCGAAAGTTTGTATGTAATGTACACAAAAGGTGTTATGAACTATGTTTATTTATTAATTTGTTAGTTGTGATTATAGTGACAAATTTCACCGAAATTCGAGAAATTTTGTGAAATTTTGCAAAATTCGCCGAAAAGGGGGAAAACGAAAATTTCGGTATTTTTGGCATTTTTCGATAAAATTTCAGTAAATTTTGGTATTTTTTTATGTTTAATATTTTTTTTTAATATGTTAGTAATTTAGTATATATTGTAGTAATTTTTTTTTAAATATTAAATATATTTTTAATCCCCGAAACTTTCCTGAATTTTTTTCGAAAGGTATCGAAATTAATCCGAAATCTAATGATAGGACCCCCATCGAATAATTATCGAAAACAAAATTTATTACTATGGTTGTGACCATTATGATTTTATATATGAGTCATATCTCACATATATCGGTCGATATCTATTCATTTTAGCCTCATCTGATATTCACCCCTAATTTAGTATGAGTCCAAATATCGAGCCAAAAAAATCAAATATTAGCCTATCTTAGGTCATATCGGCCCATGTCAGAGTACTCTATTGGGTCTGACTTTTTGGCCCAAATAAAAAAAATTATGTCATTTGGTCCCTTTATAGGATAGTCACAAAAATTGATAAATTTTTGACAAAATCGTGAATAATTTGCGAATTGAAGGTTCCCCGAATTAATCCCGAATTATTCGCGAACTTTTGAAAATTTCACCTGATCACAAAAATTCGCGAATAATTCTTGAATTTTTTTAAAAGGTTGACTTAATAAATTTATATATATATATATATATATATATATATATATATATATATATATATATATATATATATATATATATATATATATATATTTTAATTTATAGTTTTAAAATTTTTTATATTTATTTAAAAAAATTTCTCACCGACTTTTCCTCTGAATATTTCCCCGAACTTCCTGGATTTACCAAATTTTAACCTCAGCCGAATTATTGCCAAATCCCTATTTGGTAACTATGCTCTATAGGCCTTAACTTTGGCTTCTGTTCTAATTTGATGAGTTAGACTCAGGTGGGGCTTGGGCATCATATTTTAGGTCGTAGCTAGCTTTTTAACAAGAGGTTTGATTAGAACCTATTTGAAAAACCTTCTCTAAAAAGCACTTTCTAGATACTGTGAAGAGGTGATTTACAACTTTACACGCTACTTCTCAAATGTTATTTCTTAAAAAAGTCTATTCCATGTTGAAAATTACGTGGTGTGGGAAGCATCATTGGGCAGCTTATCAATACAACACTATTGTCACCTACCGATGGTCATGTCTTTGGGTGAAATATGCTTCTCACCCAACATTTTCTTTCTGTCATGACTCAGAATCCTATCCGATCTCGAGGGGCCTAGAATTCTGTGTTGTGACACCGTACGCTTGTTAAGGCGATAAGCGGACATACATATTGTACTAAATCTTATATACAATAGGGCTCTCAAAAATAGTGAACCAATATTTCTTCTACATTAAAAATTTTCTTCATTATGTTTACATTAAATTTGGGGTCTACGATACAAAAATGACCATAACTAAAAGTACGATTAACTATTAGAAAGTCTTTCCAAATATTTAATATATACCTTATGTCGTCTAACTGGTCCTCCATGTCATCACCCTCATAAACCGTATCATCTATCAACGCATCAAGTCTATCGGGCAGTGTAGTCCATATCTTCACCTGCAGCTGTTAGTTTTTGGGAGAGGGGTGAGTTTACTCAGTCACGTAAACTCAGTGGGTTGCACAACTGATCCACCACAATCTACTCAGATGATCGTGGGTGCAACCTTGTGAGTGAAAGTGAATCCATTACAATCAAATAAGTTGAAAGAACGTAACAGGTTTCAATGCATATGATGCTTCTAATTCTTATCATTTTTCTACTTGTTTTGTCAACCTAACTTTCGTGACATATCGGAAGTCTTGTTATTACTCCATACGCCTACACAATGTACTTCGTATCGTATTTATCTTATTTAAGCGATCTGTGCCAGGATTGCTACTCGAGCCTATCACGCGAGATCTACGTGTAAATAATCATCTAACCTTCATATCATAACATAAATCACCATTCAACCAGATGAGGTTGCACGCATAGTAACTACAATGTTTTCTTAGTTTCAGACAAAGCTATCATATTGTCCTTAAAACCCGTCTTGATTGTAGACGTTAGATCTTGCAGTGACACACAAGACATGACACATGTAGGAACTTATTTCGTATTCAGCTGACCTTCACAGTGTGTCTTAACATATCATAACATTATTTGGTTCTGGGCTTAGGTCTCTGCCCCGATTTCATATTTGCGTAAGCTTAAGTCCCCACTATCTTAACATCTTATATCTTAACATATTCATAATTCATCTTTTCTTAATTGAATTAGAATGGGTCACGATGCAATAGGATTTACGAACTACGCTTTCTAAAAGACGGATTCCATAGTAACCTAGATGTACTTCGTGTGATATCTTATATTATCATGGAAGAGTTACATCCGTACATAAATGCCTACATTCCAAGTTTCACGTGACCGTGAAAGAAATCCTACCATGATAAAACTTAAGAGTCGTGTGTTGTATCTTATTCATTTTTCTTAACTTACATATGCCCTAACGTACTTCTAAGTGATGAATGTCATATAATGCAAATAAAACATATAACAAAAAAGCATATAACTATAAGGGAACTAACATTACGCGTAATTCGGACGCCTCGCTTATCATTAAAAGAGAAAAGAAGGTAACCTACAATGAAGGTATGTGAGTACTATAATACGTATCATAAAGTGAAATTAGACTAGTCTCATCATATAGATCTTGTTGGTATGATGAAAGTAGATTGGTCGTTTGTGAAATTTGGCTAAGGATCGGCTTCCATATGACTCAAACAAGTTTCGATCGTCGGATCCATGTTACACGATTTTTGGGATATGTACATCTTCATAGCGTTGGTAGAAGATGGATTTAAACAATTATCCTAAGCTTAGAAGGTGAGTTGGGTCTATTCCAAAAGTTGAGCTTCAACTTCTCAGGAGTCTCTGGCTTAAATTGGGTATTTGGGGCTTCTTGGGTACTTAGACCCGACCAAGGTCTAAAGGTCAAATGGGTCCACTTGGTGGAATCCGTGGACCCAATTAATGATTTACAAACCTTGTAGGATCCATATAGTTAAGGACATGGACCTAGAATAAGGTTTAAAGTCCTTTTGTCTCAATTTAAGAATTTGGTTATGGAGAGTGTATAGGCCTCTTTGAGTGGTTCCACACAAAAAGGCCTGTGTGCTGTCATGATGGTTGTGGGTTTAATTTAATCTTAAGGCCTTATAACTTAACTATTAGAGTTTTTCGGTTAAGCATCGTTTCGTGCGAAAAATATTTCTAAAACTCCATAATAGAAACTTATGAGGCCTAAAGGGTGGTGCACGTATTTTGAAAATTGTAAACCCGATTATGCTAAATTCTCTGGTGGACCTAGGATATTGCATAAAATAACTTTTCCATCCACTGAAAAATTTTCAATTATGAAAAAATACACATGAAATGACAGCCAAGAGTTTTTCTTATAACCACGCACATTCGTGCATTGCGTTACGTTTCTTGAGTTCGTTGAATACGAACTAGGAAATCAATCATGGTAGTTGTATAGGGACCTGAAAATTATAAAGGGTCTTTTCCTGAACTTTTTTCTTATCCATTATTTTCAAGGCCGAAATCGAGGTTAAAGTGACCCTTCGACAATAGTTTATAGTGTTTATGATTTTTCGTGACATAATCCAACACATAAAACGAGGTGAATCAATAATTTATCATTAAATTGTCCGTCCGATGAATTGTCGATCAAAAGTTAGAGGGTGTCATACATGGAGGTCTTGACCCAATTCGGCCTTGAACCCAGGATCTAAGATAGTCAAAGTCATACATTTAACCTACGTGCCACCAGGAATAGAGAGAGTTTCAGTGGTAAGTGTACCACTTCGGGTGGCACACAAACTAAAGTAAAATTTCCTAACTCGAAATCTGACCCTTTGTTTCATGGATGGTCATATTTTCATTTATTTGGTCCACAGGTCTTAGTCTAGAGAATCACAATTTGTTTAATATGATGGGTCAACTAGGCCTCCAACCATAACATAAATAATCACATAATGTAGTAACATAATAAACAACTAAGTATTGCAGGAAAATAATTACTGATTTTAGAAGTCCTTTGATTAGTGTAATTAAGGTATCAAAAATTGTTTCCACCGTTAGATGGATAGTACATCAGAGAGTATGGAGGGTCTCCCTGCTGATATTTTACCGAGTAGGTCCATGGGTCTGAGATCGGGAAGGTCAAACCTTGACATTTACCCTTATCCAAAACACAACAACTTGTGTGCTATTACATGTGCAGTATTGTGCATTGCTGCGACTAGGGGTCTTTGACCCCAATTTCGAGGCCCATATCAGCTTATTCGCCGAATCACTTTCAAACAAAAAATGAAGGGTACTGGGTACCCTACATCGGGGTCAAAGGGTTTGACCATCGGGTCGGCCCTTTGACTTTTATAGCCTCTTGAAGCATGTCAAAACTCATAAAAATTTAATTTTTAAGGTGTTTGTCAATCGAACAAGGTCGATTAACTTTATAGAGGCCACAAAATAGATCGGAGCAGAATCTGAACGAAACCCTCCTGTTGTAGCGTGATCGGACCGATTTCGCGAAGATTCGGTTGATTCAGATCGATGGGTTCGGGCTAGTGTAGATCGACTCCAACGCGTCGGATTGAGTTGAACCAAGGCTCTTCCGCTCGTTGCTTCGGATTTGCTACGTCAGTAAGTATTGTTGCTTGCATGTGTCGATTCGATCGTGTGTTTAGTGATGGCGTTGCTACGTGTGTAATGGTGACATTAGCAAGGCATTTTGATGATGTTAATGGCGCTTGGGGGAGTGGCTCCTACGATGAGTCTTCGTAGAGAATGGGGTTGATAAGGAAAAGTGATGATGGAAGGGATTTTAATGGCAATGGTGGGCAGCTTTTATGCTTGGGCTACCTGGGTTATGGAGAGAAATGGAGAGAGGGAGATGGGTTGGCTGCTATGTAGGTGTCATTGGTTAGGAGATGAGAGAGAGAGAGAGAGAGAGAGAGAGAGAAAGAGAAGAGGACGGTTACGAAAGGGGCTATTGGGTTATATATATATATATATATATATGTATATATAGAAAGAGAGAGAGAGAGAGAAAGATATTTGGGAGTTGGTTGATTGGTCATGGTGAGAGAGAAAATGGCTAATAGGGGCTTCAACATAGAGGGTGACGAAGTGAGTGAGAGAGAGAAAGAAAGAGGGATCTTGAGAGAGCAGTAGAATTGGCTGCTTGAGTCTTCTTAGCTGGTTGGTTTAATGGAGATATAGAGAGAGAGATACCTGCTAAGTAGAGAGAAGAAAGGATGGGAAGGGGATTCGGTTTGAGGCAACTAGGTAAGGCCCGAAAGGGCATGTTGACTGGTTATTGTAGCAATAGCCTTATTTGGACTCTAATTCAATATAGATGGCTTGGGTTGTGATAGGTGTGGAGCTTACACATCATTTTTGGTGGCCCACCTCATCTAAGGCTATAAGATTTGAATTTTAAAAACTCGAGTCATAATATTATCTACTCCTAAAAGAAATTTTCGTCCCCGAAAATTAAGTACCTATTAATTCGAAGATCAGTTTCGATTTTGTACATGAGTGCACCCCCCAAAAAAAAAGTAACGTTGGGTCCAAAGGTCACATCAAATGGTCAATGGTATGACTAACGTCAAATTAGTTAAACAAAAATTAAAATATCACTACAAAAAAGGTGACCTACGCCGATGGCTGCAAATCATCGGCGTAGGGATTTCCAGCCGTCGGTATAGAGTACGCCAACGGCTGGAAGCCGTCGGCAATAATTGCGTCGGCTAATGAATACGCCGACGGCATAGGCTTGAGACCCAATTGGTGTAGGGTTTTAAAATTTTTTATTTTTATTATTTTTTTATTTTTTATTTCCTCACATACGCCGACGGCGTCCAGGGGCAGCCGTCTGCGTAGTTATTTTTTAAATTAAAAAATATATATATATAAATAAATAAATAAAATAAATTCTTTTAAAAATTTTATTTTCCCACCTCATTTTTTACTCTGATTATGTAGTTGGCAGTATAACTCCTCTGCTACCGTAGTATGCACCATCGCATAGGATTTATTTATTTATTTATTTATTTCCTCACTCATCTGCTACCCTTGGAAAAAAATATTATGTGCCTCGTGTCCAAATAATAGAATCTGAAAGTGTAAAACTTAATATTTGTATAATGAATTTATTTTGTTACTATCTACATTTAGAGAGGCTTTGATTAATCAATAGCTTGAGCTTCAGAACGAAGCTCCATGGATCCAGTGTCTAGCAGCTCATTGATCATCTCTTGTATCTGCTCATCATCTAAACAATTGAATTGCTTGTTGTTCTCCGTTGTCTTCAACCGTACCCCAATGTCGTTGGAGCTCCTGTGATTCCCTCCATCGGAAAGTGGGCCCATAAGAGTTCTTTTTGATACTGAGCTATTTACATGTTGAACTTTGTCATGAAAAGGACACAACACAATCATATCCACTGGTCAATACATTTCTGTATAGATTTAAGTTAAGATATACCAATTTGAGGCAAAGAGTAAAAATATTGAAGAACTAAATATAGTGGCACTAGAACGAAAATTCCATTAACTTTTGAAGAAAGTAATCATTACCTGCCATGTGAATCGCTTTCCGTTAAGGTCAAGATCAAAATCTGTCCAAATCATGAACCATTTGAGAGCTGTTTCAAGCAATAAACATGCACACTAAAATGAAATAAAAACACACAACAATCCTACCTTTGGGATAAAATGTTTCCATCGCTGCTTTTCTTGTATTCAAACAGCAAATTTGAATGGTCAAATGCGGTGAGTTTAACAAATCCTAAGTCATAATCGTGGTAAAGGATCCATGTAGTTTTGAGCATGGTGGAATTGACTGGCACCTCCACCACCAGCAACTACATGAATAGTACCATTCAAAGGACCCGTGTAGTTTGACTTTTCATCATTTGTGCATATATTCTGTTATAGTTATTATTAATATAATAAATAGTTTAATAATTTAAAGAAAATAAAATTTTATTTTGATTTCTTAGTTTTGGATTATATTTTAGACAATCGATATTCTCAAATTTTATATGCAAATTAATAGTCCCACATTAGTAAAAATAAAAAGTGCCTAGACTATATATAGAACCTTTCACCTTTTATTATTGTTTGACAATAAGAAGAGAAGAATGTGCTTAGCTGCGAGCCGCCACGTTCGCGCGTGTGTGTGTGCGTCGCGCCACGCACTTCGCACGTGCGCATCCTTACAAGGAGAGGTTTGACTTTTTGACTAGGTAAATCTAACGGTCAAATTATTCATGGATCGAGTCAGGCCTACTGGGCTAGTAATCTGTGAGTCAATTCGGTTATATTGGGCCAAACGGATTGGTCAAATGTTGACCGTTGGACCCAACCGTTTCATAATCGCTTATAAAGGTGTACAACCGTTTGAGTTTGAGTTTGAGTTTGAATTTGAATTTGAAAAGTTGCAACCTTTCATACAGCGGTTGAGATCTTTGAAAGATCTGAGTCATCCAAAATATGACTGTTAGCCCTACAGTCATATTAAAAATTCTATATAAAGAGGCCTTAGGACACAGATTTAGTACCTCTGAAATCCATCGGATTCCTTGCATAAAATTTGAGAATTCCTCTTGCTTTCTTCTTTTAGTGGTACTTCATTGGATTAAGTTTTCTGGGACGATCCTCTACTGTTGCAAAGTAACAGATTGCATTCAAGAGATTGAGCTCGTTGTATCCTGGAAACGTCTTGTTGGAACCCTTTTGCAAACTCGAGAATTTATTCGAGTAAGGAGCGAATAGCATTTTAAAGAAAACGATTACGTGCCTCGAGTTCAATTTTCTTGCCCATTTCATCATTTTCGGATATCTGTTCCTAATTTATCTAACATATTCTGTAATAGCAGAAAGACAATTGATAAAATTAATTTGTGCAGGATGGGAGCCATCTTCTCTTATATCGTAAGGGAAGTTGGTGTTAGAAATGATTTAATATTCAAGCAAGAGGAACTATATTGTGAGGCTTAGGGAAATTATAGCATGGTCTTACCGCCAACAAAGGCAGAAATTAGGGCATTGCAAACTTGAGTTTTGAGATAAGCCCATTTTTAGCTGCGAGGGCTTGAACTAACTGTGTTCCCTTCGAATTCAGAGCCTCCTAATAGGCTTCCAAATGTAAATTCATCTGGGTGAATCCCAGCTCTCTGCATTTGCAGAAAGACTGCAACTGCTTCTTCATACCAATTTGCTTGAACATAACCCGTAATCATTGAATTCCACGAGACTAGATCTTTCTCCTCCAATCTCTTGAAAACTAATTGCTAACTAATCAAATCCCCACAGCTAGAGTACATGGTTATTGCAGCATTGCTCACTAACCCACAAGCTTCTAAACCCGTCTTAATAGCTACAGCATGAACTTGACCACCTTGTCTCACCACCCTAGCTGCAGAGCACTCACTCAAAACACCAACCAAAGTCAATTCAGTAGGCTCAAAACAAGCTTCTTGCATCTCTCGGAACATTGTCAATGCTTCAAAATCTTGTCCCCGGCTTACTAATCCCGTGAAGGTGATCTAGTTAAGTATCATTGCTTCTTCAAATACATCATAAGCTTCCCTAATCGTTCCACAATTGAAATACATAGTCAGCTGAGCATTGATTACAGAGACATTGAACATAAACCCAGTTCTTATAATCATCGAATGCACCTGTTTCCCCAAAAACAACAGCTCTGGAGAAGAACAGAGACTCAAAACACTAGCAAAACTGTAACGGTCGTGTCGTATGCCTGACCAGTGCATGCTACAAAACATCTCAAACGCAATCCTTCGACATCCAAGCTCGACGCAACCAGTGATCATTGCATTCCATACTTTTTTTTATTGTCATCGGTAACATTTTTTCATTCAAATGCAATTAAGAACAAACAGCAGCGAGTGCACTAGCCAGAGAGATTCTTACCAGCCACCGGGACGTAGGGACAAAATTCAAAATAAAAAGTTGTATAAAAGTTTTATGTCTAATAAGTGATTTGGGTGAAATTACCTTCGATTGCTGATAATTGCTTCTTCAAATATGGAACAACTACTGTTAGGAATGTCCCAAAAAACCATTTTAACCTACATCATGAGGGCGTACATTGTTACCCAGTCGAGGAATCTATAATTCATTAAAACTTTGGATAAATAAAATTAGTGAATTATATATATCAAACTTATAATTAATAAATTATTACCAATCAGGAGGGAAATTAGATGATCCAGAGGGATCTGGAGCCCGTGGTTGATTGTTGCTGTCTATTTTCTTCTCCCTGTAAGTCAAATCAGTTAATTGTCAAAATCTGACATAAAAGTAATTAAATCTGTATACATTTTGGGATTCACCGATGACAAGAACCCATTAATTAATTTTTTTACTTTTTTTTGTTTCCCTTAAGGGATTGAAACTACGGCCTCACGTTCAATTGGATTTGGGAAAAAACCAATATCAAACTGATGACTTTGTTTGATTAGGCTCTACAGCTTCTCTGACACGTATCAGATGATATATCTCTAATCAACGCTCTATTTATAGCTTGTGATCTCCGAGATGAGCTTAATGATAACCGGGTAAGGTCCCCTTAACCTTGCATACCAATTTTATATATATATAATCAACAAAAAGCAATTTCTAATAAAGCTTACCAATTCACATCACTGTTGCTCTGCGTCCTTTGATCCACATCAGTCATCTTCATCCCTTGATTCGCTGAAAACCAGAACTTGAGCCCAACAGTAGAAATTTTCAGGATAAGAGGAGAACCCGGTCACTAGATAGAAATCGAGCGCCATTGCAGACGTTGCGGAAACTTGATGACTTCCAAGAGAAGTTTCTTGTAACATTTTGGGGTCAGATTGGCGTAGACAAGATGTTGCAGGGGACCCTTCTTCAGACTTTGAGAAATTTTCAGAAATAATAAGAAATATAATATACTAGCAAGAGAATATGCACTTTTAGATGTAAGTGATCTAGTAATGACAAACAAAATACCTAGCCCTAGCTTCCTTTATATTAGCTGTCAGGGAAAGTTCCTTTTTTTGTAGTGGGATATTGATACCACTCCAATACCTGTCTCGGGGTGGTATTGGTATTGGTTCTCGACAAAACCGATACGCTCTATATCGGCTGAGTTTTGATACCATGCCTCTCACAATGCTATGTATCAACCAATTACAAATTGACTAACATTTTAATGCATGCTTACAGCAATAAGCCATGTTTACATCACTTATACAACCATTAACTTGGTCTTACTTTGCTTTGACAGGTGGAACGCCTCTTAACCATTCAAGATCGATCCTCTCATGTTCTTGAACCAGTCGGTTAAGGAAATCCTGCAGATAAGCATGCCACCATGTTTAGTGATTCTGATGAACTTGAAGGTGTTTAAAGTTGAAAGAAGAATGTTTTGAACAAATTTCCAAGCCAAAAGATGGATACAAGAAACAAAGCAAGAACAGTTGCATTTTAATACATTTGTTATCTAGTTACCTAGATGCATGAAGTGAATGTGAGAGAAAGAAAATCTAACATTTTCTCTCTCCTGCCAGAATCAATGGATTCAGATCTCGTTTTCCAGCTTATTTCCAACTAAGGAAACCATGGCAGAAATCAATCGGCGTTAAAGAGAAATTTGGAAGCTGCAAAGTATTTTTAGAAACCCTAATGGGGCAACGAGATCGAACGATGACGAAATACATGAAACCCTAAAAACTAATTAAGGGATTTTTAGAAACCCTAATGAAGAGGGATTTGGGAGTTCGTATGAAGGGAGGGCGATTTGAGTTTTAAAAAAAACACCACTACGGTATATATACACTTATCGTATGCGGAATGCTTGTTATATTAGCCGTCCGCATAGGCTTTATATACGCCGACGGCTTCCAATAATAGCCATCGGCGTAGGATCCTTGTTTTGTAGTGATATATGCAAAGAGACATCCACTTTACATGTAAAAATTCAGGATAGATGGCCTTTAGGTATGTGCAATATGAATGAAACGCTCTTTTCTTATCAGAAAAAAAGAAAAGAAACGCTCTTTTGCGGCTCTTGGTGTGCACATAGGTGCCAAACTCATCCACCAACGGCAGCCAATCTCCTTCTATCCAAATGGTCAAGCCAAGGGAAGTGCACAATTCTTTATGAGCCACACGTATCACAAATATGCGCTACACATAAAACGAGAATATAAATCTCAGTTTTTTCGTTGCATTGATAGTGGTCAACTATACGCTACACATAAATCAAGAATATAAATCTCTAGCTTTTTCGTTGCATAGATGGTGGTCCATTTTTCATCCAATTTTACTCCTCAATTTTTTTTAAAATGATAACATGGCAACAGTAGGTGTATGAATGCCATTTATTTTTAATCCAAATTTCTTCCTTGAGTTTCACATGTTTTAACTATGACTATTTTGAATCAGATGACGAAAATCTCTTTTCATCCCAATTTTTTTCATAACAGATCTTGAGATCAAGTTATTACCATCATACCGTCAGATTTTGAATCCACAAGGAACACTAGACAAAAGTATCCCATTGTAAATAAGTGCACAAGAGAAACAATGGCACACAAAAATAATTATATTACCTTTTCCTCTTTTTCTTCTTCTGTTTTTCCTCCTCATCGCTCCTGTCATCTTCGTCTTCGCCTTGCTCTTCTTCTTCATCGACATCATCAACTATAAATCCATCTTTCTCATACTCATCCTGCCCCTCTTCTATTCACCAACATAAACATCCAAACAAAAAGTAAGGTCCTCACCAAAAAACAAAACTTATAAACATAGCCCCTTAATAAGAACCAAAAAAGCAGCAGAATGCCATTATTAAAATTAACATTTTCTGGGGAAAAAATAACTTAACAACATCCAAAAACACAACCTCACCATCAAAACGAGGAATTTCTAAACACTTCAGCGTAAAAGTTATACTTTCAAGACCTTCACCGGTGATCTGAATGATCTTATCCGTGAAGAAAAATATGTTCAATAATCTCATGAAGATTTTCCATTTGAAATAACACAAAAATAGAAACAGAAATTGAAACTAATGTAATAACAATTAACTGGTGTGGCATCCAAAATATCTCGCCAGAAGATGTGAATCACAAAACTAGAGGCGTTAAAACGAAACTTTCAAAGATTCGAGGGTCTTAAAACCTGGAATTTTGCGGAGATGGCAGAAATCTCAAGCTCTAACCACACAAGCGAAACAAACTTAACATAGGTTAAAAAAATAAAAATAAAAAATTTGAAAAGAATCATCATGTAAAACCAAGGTTAAACTGGTTCATCACAAAAGTCTCGCTGGAGATCGCAAATGAGATGCCATGGTGTTAAATATTTCTAGATCTAGGCTTGAATCGTTTGATCAACATATCAAATAGAACAATTATTTAGTAAGATAAATCTTACTTACCTGATCGGATGGTCGCGAAGACGTGCTTGATCGGCAGATCCTCGGTACAAGATCACGACCCTTAGAACAAACCACCTCTCTTTCTTTCTATCTCTATTGATGGGAATAACATTGAGAATATCCAAAGAGGGGACGTTGTCCTCCTTAAATACGCATTGATTAGTTTCCTAGCCCATCAAGGAAACTAAATCTAGAGGATATGTCACATCTATAAAGGGATTACCACAACCCTATAAATAAGGAATTCCACCAGATTGCGTGGTGATTCCCATTGTGCCACGTTTAGAAAGTCTCACCAATTCAAGTTTTAATAAATAAGTAAAGAGGCTAGTGTGTGGGTCACAAATACCCAACAATCTCCCACTTGATCCACACACTACCAAAATATTGTTTCAAATAAATTCATGAATTGGTCCTTTTGAAAAGCGGATGGTCATCCTTAGAATTTTATAAAACCATTGACTTTCAAGGAACTTGGTACAATACATCATCCTCTCAAGTTCAAGAAACAACTATAATAATGGATCATGAATGCCTATAATGTACCATGCTTTACAATTGACAATAAGGCAATTCCATGGTCACAAAAATTATTGCTGTTAACGAACCCAAAAGTATTACTTGTGGTTTTGTGACACCAGTATATGCACACTTTAATGCAATCACTTGTGTGTATACCTACATTCGTCCTGCTTCATACCTTAAGGTATGTTATCCTGATATCTTACGGCATACGCCATGTGAAAACCATCACCCAACTATCAGGATAAAGGCTATACAACCGTGGTGCCTAATCACGATAGCCTAAGCTTCCTTATTTGAGCACTTATGCTCCCAGGCCAACATTGCATATACTAATAATGATAATCATGATAAATATTGAGTAGAATGAAAAACATGCATCAAATGATAATCAAAGATATAAAGAGTATCGACAATAAAATAGAATGGAGTAAACATTGTGGAAGAAACTCCCACTCAATTAATGTACTCGAGTGTTTCTAACACTCCCATTCGGATCACGTGCGCTGTAAAAAACTTTTGGTTGAAGCCCCTTTGTGAGATAACTCTCACTCAAACAGAGACCATAAAAGACTCTAGTATCCCAACCTGGTCACCTCAATTTAAATGAATATTCTAATCATTAGTGAATTTGATGTTGTCCTTTATTCCTGACTCCCACTGAATGTCTCATTTTCAAGATAGTTGATATAACTAGTCTCAACGGTTATAATTAAAATAAATTATGTACTAGAGAACCATATCGAACACTAATAGAATCCAAAGTAATAGTTAAACTATCATCTAGAGGAGTAAAAACTATAAACAACTCTAATTAAAAAAAATTGTCTAAAAGACTGAATAAAAGTCTAGAATTTCTCCTCATTGCTACAGAATAGCTTTTCATTCAGTCTGTGGCTCCTCATGCTGCTTCTGCTGATTAGCTTCTCCTTGTTGCTTCTTCTTCATAACATTTTTCCATAAATAACAATCCTTCTTAAAATGACCTTTCTTTTTACAGAAATGGTAACCCTCGTCGTTATCATTCACAACAACTTTCTTTTTGAAGTCCTTCTTGTTCCCTTTATTTGTGAAGTGATTCTTTCTTTGACCATTTTTCTTCAAATCTTTCTTATGGGCAGAATTGTAGGAAAAATAAGCAGACTCAATTTTGTTGCCTCGCAACCGTTGTTCTTTTGTTACACACATTGAGATCAGTTGGTTCAAGTCCCATTTTTCCTTCTGGGTATTGTAATTCACCTTAAATGTATCAAACTGACTCGAAAGGAATGCAACAGCTAAATGTACTATAGTTGTTTCCTCAATGGGAATACCTTGCTCCTTGAGCTTCATTGCTAACATAGACATCTTGAGAATGAACTCCCTCACACAACCATTACCATCATAGCGCATGTTCACAAACTCCACAAGATAACCATATTGCAGAGATAACTGATCCTCGATGATTTTCAACAACTTGCGTGCAGTGTCAGTAGTCTTAATACCACAACGGATGACCTCACTCATAGAAGCGCGGATAATCATGATGGACATACGATTTGCCTTCTCCCACTTGGCATACAGAGCTTTTTCAAACTCTGAAGAGTTATCGGTAGGAGTCTCTGGTTTATTTTTCGATATAACAAAATCATAATCTAGATAACCAAGGGTCAAATCCAGATCCATTTGCCAAGTGGAATAATTAGTACTAGTGAGCTTTTCAATGCTCGTCATCTGTTGCTGCAACAGTGATCTGTCCATAGCTACAATGACATAGATCATTGTCAGCACACGTTCATTTAGAACTTTACATAATTTGAGTTCGTACCTGGGGTCAAGGTCGAATCAATCAGAGTGTATTAACCATGTGCAGAACCATCCACTCTGAGGGACAAACATGACTCATTGTCTCAGCATCACCTTAGGGTAGAAGCTTTGACCTATTGTATGTCTCCCTAGTTCGTGTCCGTAAACACTCATAGACCTAGTCATTTGTGTTTTAGTTTGATCGAAGCTAGTCATCAGCTTAGGCCAGAAGCGTCGCTCTTCTCTCACCTAGACACGCATAACTATTCTATCCATTCCCCTTTCATGAGTTTTCTAAGTCAGCTTTGGCCAGAAGTAGTAGCTCACGAAAGTGAATGCTCTGGCAATCTTAATGAGACGATTGTCTCAAAATTCAAGGATAACGTAACCTCCATAGGCCGGTCACCTTTGGGCAGACTACACACCTACTTTGGCAACGTTTCCCTGAATGATTGCTTTACCGGTCTTCCTAAACCCCTTTATAGGAAGAACCTATCTCAAGGCATTCTATCATGTCATTAGTTCAAGGTTTCATACCCTAAATACGTTCATTACTAAGTTTTAGGGAAAGTAGAGTTATAAAGGGAATGTCCACATGCATTAACTATGAACAATGACATGATAGTGTAAGAGTGTCCATACAAAATGTTCAAAAGCAGTTCAACTATGTATTTGGAATAAAATATATTTATTAACCTTTGACTGGAATTTTCATATCCAAAATAATGTTAAACAGTCCCATAGACTAGTCCAACGTGTAGATCTCGTCGAGTAGATCAAAATTGATAGGTCATATGCGCAAAACAGAGTTGTAAAACTCAAGATATCGCATTTTAAAGTTTGAACCCAAAAAGTGTTCAGTCTGGTTGCGGAAACAAGTTCCGAGTTTAAAACTTTTGTCTGCAGCCGACAGAAGCAGTGCAGTATGGTGGCTGCAGACAAAATATAAATGGTTTGGGTTGGGTCTTGGACCCGTATTCGATCAGTTGATGGGCCCAAGTGGGTCATGTTATGGGCCGAACTGGTCCAGGGCCATATGGGCCTAAGGTAAAATAGTGGGTCGGTGATGGGTCATGGAACCGGGCTGAGATGGGCCAGGTCCAAGGGTCAGGTACCGGGCGGAAGTGGGTCAGGGCCATGGGCCGGGTGTCTAGTGGGCCGAAGAGTCAACGGGCCTTATGGGTTGGGCCGCGGATCGGGTCATTGGGCTAGTGAAAGGACCACATGGGTCAGGCAGCGGACCGGGCCGGTACAAGGACTAAGTATGACCGGGTCACCCAGGTCATGTGGGCCGACAACAGACCCGACCCGGCCCTAGGAAAAAAACCCAGGCCACTGTTCATCGTCTTCTTTAAAAAAAAAAAAAAAAAAATTTGTTTTTTTTTTTATAACAGCCCGCTCATTGGTCACCGGTGCCGACGGTCCGGTACGCCGTCCGATCGACCCCGGAGCCGGCCGTCGGCCAGTATCAGTCCGGTGGCTGGACATTGCCGGACGGCGCCGGACCGTCAGCCTAAAGTATAAATTTTATTTATTTATTTATTTATTTTTAAATCTGATTTGCAGGCCCCAAAAGGGCTTAGATCTGTTCCATATCAGTCACCGGGCCCGACGGTCCGGTGTGCCGTCCGGTCGGCCCCGGCGCCGGCTGTCGACCGGTGCCAGTCCGGTAGTCGGACGGTGCCGGACCGTCGGCCTAAAGTATATAAATTTTTTTTTTATATATATAACAACTGCAGCCATAAAAATGTATGATCTGACCCATCACCGGTCTCCGGCGCCGACGGTCCGGTGCGCCATCCGGTCGGCGGCGATGCCGGCCGTCGGCCAGTATCAGTCTCGTGGCTGGACATTGCCGGACGGCGCCGGACCGTCGGCCAACAGTGCCCAGAAGAATTTTTGTTTTTTTTTAATAAGTCGCTGCACCATCATATATATATATATAATAGTTTTCGCCGTGGGATGAAAAAAAAAAGCGAACCCTACCTTGCCGTGAAGATCGGTGCCGATCTGGTGGCCGGAAATCGCCGGACGGGATCGGACCGGTGGCTATATATATATATATATATATATATATATATATATATATATATATATATATATATATGTATATTTTTGTTGTATGGATCAAACGAAATCATGCCAACCAACAGCTCTGATACCAATTGTTAAATATTTCTAGATCTAGGCTTGAATCGTTTGATCAACATATCAAATAGAACAATTATTTAGTAAGATAAATCTTACTTACTTGATCGGATGGTCGCGAAGACGTGCTTGATCGGCAAATCCTCGGTACAAGATCACGACCCTTAGAACAAACCACCTCTCTTTCTTTCTATCTCTATTGATGGGAATAACATAAAGAAGGACGTCTCCTTAAATACACATTGATTAGTTTCCTAGCCCATCAAGGAAACTAAATCTAGAGGATATGTCACATCTATAAAGGGATTACCACAACCCTATAAATAAGGAATTCCACCAGATTGCGTGGTGATTCCCATTGTGCCACGTTTAGAAAGTCTCACCAATTCAAGTTTTAATAAATAAGTAAAGAGGCTAGTGTGTGGGTCACAAATACCCAACACATGGTCATGAGGGAATATTGTATATAGAAATGAACAAAACAAAACTAACAACAAAACAGCACAAAACCCTAATCCTATCCACCAGAGGCTCTATCGATCAAAACCACACCCAAGACATCCATTATCATGAACAGCAAACAAAACCCTAACCTTCTTCATCTTCATCCTCCTCCTCGTCCCTTTCATCGACATTTTCGGCATCTGGAACTCCCTCGTCTTCCTCGTCGTTGATCTCATCTATAAAAACCACAAGCAAAAAAAATGAATAAAAAAGCCATCGAAATTCAATCAAAAAGAGAAATTAGAATTGATGACCAAGCTTACCTTCTTCGTCTGAGACTACTGATCTTCCACCCATATCTCGAAACCCTAGCCCTAGAAATGCAAATCGAAGAGAGAAAGAGAGAGAATAACCCCTAACCTAGATTTTGAGAGCAAGGAGTGTTACGAAGAGAAATTCGTGTCCCTTCCATGAGAAGGATCGATCATACCCTAACCCTAGCTCTGTGATCTGTAATCTAAAATAGGGGAAAAAACCCTAATCGGAGGGATCTTTGGGGTGGGCGATAACAAGTTAGGGATCTAATTGGGAGAGAGGAATTTTGGGTTTACAGAGAAAATGGGTTTGAGCGAAAGGGATTTAGGGGAGTGAGAAGGGCCGACGAATATGAGGGGAAATTTTTTTCACTTTAAAAGCTATATCCTCTTTCCTACGCCGACTGCTTGCAGTATTAGCCCGTCGGCGTAACCTGTTTTTTTTCTAGTGTATATATGTCACCAATCTCCTGTGTTAAATCCAGATTTCTCCAACCATGCCATGCATATCAAAAGACACATTCTAAAATTCTACAAGCTACTCATAAATTACATGCTAATAATATCAAGAGGAATTTCTGCATTAAATATATGCTAAAAGTAAATTGGGTCATGATCTGCAATTCATAGATATCAAAAATTATTTTCATCTCTATAAAACCACAGTGAAAGTTCTAATAATTTCCCATAAAAGAGAATTTTCTAAAGAAAAGTTACATCCACTTTGTCAAAACAACAAAATAAAACATGCATATCTCGTAAAGTGTGGAAGATCAGGAATCTATGAGATGTGGAATCAAAAACTAACCATCTGATAGGTGCTTGTCTGCTGTTTCTTGTTTCCTCATCTAGCCCTGGTCCTCCTTAGGCACATTTTTCGCATGTGGGTATTGCTGCTTCCTTTTAGGATATTGTTTTCTGATCCAGATTTTCTTGCATTTCAGCGACTCTTATCAAATTCCCCACTGTTTCGAGGACCTGCCAAAAGAAAAAACATACAAAAAACACAGTTAAAGACATGGGGAGGCCAACAAGAAAGAATCAACAAGAAAAATTATAAACATGAACAAGAAAGTTCTAAAATTGAACTCACTTCCATCATTGTCCATGCCGTCAAAGAACTACGTATTAGTACAATTCAGATGAAAAACAAAAACAAGCAGTTAGTTCATCATGAAATCAAATCTGCAATTGCAGGAGAGACCATAAAAAATAATCTCTTTAACTATCAAATAATGAATATCAAAGCCTATGCATAGCTTTACCCAGAGACTCCATATCAAAGTACAAAAAGAAAACCTCAATCATTGAGAACCAACAGTTCCTTTTTGGCCTTTCTTTAAGTCAAGGCCCTACGGTGATACAATATAGTGATAAGTTGCAAAGCCAATTACCGCATTGTTTTAAAAGTAAACTTAGTACACCGTACCGTGCCGGAATGCCAACAGCAGCACCCAGGTCAATATCAAATCAAACAAGCATCATCTTCACTGATAATTTTGAGCGACAAATCAGTGAAAGGTTATAAATGAGCTTTCCCTGATTTGAGAAATTGCAAATAGCAGTGCGTATCTTGAGACAAGGCTTGACCATTTCAAAAAAAGGAGATTGACCCTAGTACCACTGCAGGAACCCAGGTTAGATACAAAAAAACCTGGAACCAACACACAAAAATTACCAAGTTACCTGGATACTAGTCCATACCAATTCATTTTGATATGCTTGGATTATCAATTCAAAACCCTAAGTTGATTACATACTTGACCAGACAGTGACTTTTGCAAGTTCTTCAATGGCCCAGTAGAGCCCCATGTTGGAAATTTAAAGATGGACCACCAGAAAACATAATTTGGTATAGAAACTTAGAGGAAAAAATACCTGCAGAAGTATACACTAATAGTGAGCCTTTGATCCCAAATTGGAAGTCCATTATAAGTACTAGGTAAGAGATGACATATATGAAAAATCAACAAGTTCATGGTTCAAAAAAACTAATTCAATCTAATACAATTTTAAATAGGAAATGATCTTTCTAACTTCAAAATCTGGATTGGGAATGGATTGTTTAGCATATACATGCTCAATCCATATTTCTCCTTATACGCTAATCTATACAATACAAATCATAACCATTGGTCATCATCATCATTAGATATCCACAGGAAAACAAAGAGATTGCTGGAGATTGCAAAGACAAAGTGTGTCCCTAGAATATCAATCATGGTCATATGCAAACAAAAGCATAAAAATACAATAGGTTAGGATAAAGAAATGAAAGAAAAAAGGCAACAGCAATATTTAAGGACCATCCACAATAAATTTAAGCTCTCGTTCATTGTCTAAGTCCATAGAAAGGCAAGAACCTCGCCATAGCCAAAAAAATAAACCTCTATAAACAAGGTTTATAAAATCAATAGCTTACCTCAGGGGAACTGGATTAAATTTACTAAGCCATGGCAAGAATTTTGATCATTTTTTCACACTAGGCTTAGGTTTCGCAATCCTCAATGCCTTAAACCAGGACAATTGGAGCATGTCATTGGCAACAAGCTACAAGCTACCAATTGTAAGACTGAACTCGAGAATAAGACAAATACCAAGAAACCTCTCCTTGAAAATTTTGTCACGAAATAATTGATGGGAATACAATGATGGCCCACAAATTTACAGTTTTCCATAAGGTTTGCAGGCTAGGGGTAATGAAATTAAACATAGGATGTTTGGTGAATCAATGACACTCATGGCTCCTTATATTCACACCACATTTTTACTACACCTAGAGACAGCAAACTGATATGAGGGTATTACCTAAACTTCAAGGGTAGTGGGGTAGATAGAAACTAGGTGTACAGTAGGCTTATATTTATCCATACGCCACCACTCCCATTAATCTGCATTGTCCACATGACCACCACATGGATAGACTGCAACTCTTGCCGATTAAATGATCATTCCAGTAAAAAAAATCAATTTTACAACGAACAACCCATACTTGTGATGCTCTACGACTTCCCAGCTTGTCTAGCATCGCAATATCAGCTGGCGAGGGTTGGACCCTGGAACCCCATCTATACTATTGAACAGCCCATACTCTCATGCTGTGTCGCCCTACGAGTTCACTTTATCGATCACTTCACAATCAGACAGCAAGGATCAGGCGGAGTTCGATTCCTTGAACCCCGCAAAAGCCACTAAAAGATCCACTCAACAATCTAAGGCAAGTGTAAAACCTAAGATTCGTTCTCAGGTATGCAATTGTATAGAAAAAACTCTGCTTGATTGGCAACCCTCGAAAGGCGTACAATAGTTTTGATTCTTGGTCCGACCCTTGCTATCTGATCGCGCAGTGATTGACAAGCTGGGAAGAAGTAGGGTGTGTCAGCATGAGAGTATGGGTTGTTCGTTGGTATATATGAAGTTAAACCACAGAGAAGGGAGGGAATCCTAGTTGAATAGGGAAAAATGATAAAGAAAATCCAATAAACCACAAAAAGAGAAATAAAAAACCTAATCCAATAAACGAAATGGAAAAGCGCAATAAACCTACCTAATGAATGGGGAAAAAAAGAAAAAAGATTAAAAAAAAAAGTACTGAATAAACTGAAAATAGCAGAAGTTCAGTCTAATATCAAATATCTGTTCACAAAGCCTTAAATAAGGCATGATGAAATCATGAAGATTAAAAGAATTAATCAAGTCATCATAAACTGTGTTATTATTACCTGCCGGTAAAAGCCACTAATTTTGTAGTGCCATCTAAATTATAAAAACTAAACATCAAGTCAACAACGATAATTTATAAAATTTTCCGATCAAGTTCATCATAAACTGTGTTATTATTCACATTTACTTTTTCATCATTAAAATGAATTAATCAGATAAACAGAAATAATCTGGAGAAAAATAAAATCGGCTATATTGAGAAACTCTGAGACTCCACAGATTAATCTGCTATTTAATCATCTAGGACAAACATAGATTTTCAATGACTTCTTCAAAAAACAGGAGACTATTTTCATGTTGAAATCACTGAAGTTCCTTCGGAGTTTGTTTAAGAAAAAACACTCTGCATCTATGTATTAGCCAACAAACCGAGATCACCGGTAGGTGAATCACAGTTCAATCCCCTACCCCAAAATATTAAAAAAGATTTAACAGATATAAATCGGAAACAATCAGGGAAAATAGGAGATTAATTTGGAACTCAAGGACTAGGCGGATTTGATCGGGGATTTAATCAGTTGGAAAAGGCTGAGTTTTTTAGCAACCTTTTCAAAAAATCGAAGACTTCTGTCAGTATGGATGTGCATACGAACCTGGTTTTTGACAGGCGCCACGGTGCCATGATCTCTCCAATCGAAATCAGTGGGGAGATCGCTCGTAGGGAGGATCGGAGCTTCGTGAGCATCAGCGGAAGAAAGCGACGGCGGTCCGAGACCGAGGTACTTCCAATTGAGCTCATTGGGAGTCAGATCTGAGATCTGCGTAATCCCGTGCACGGCCGACTGGTCAAGTTTCTGGTGCCGCTTAGCCCTGCAGAGATTCGACTTGAAAACCGACAATCGGAACGCGTGCTCAACCGAATTCTCATAGGTTTTGCCGAATCTCTGTTTGAAAGTAGTAAAATGGGATTCGGCATTCAAGACGAGCTCGTCTTGTTCTTTGGGGACAACTTGGCGGATCAGCTGATCGGCTTTTGGATCTGAAGTTGCAGAAGAAGAAGGGAAGAAGAAGGGGAGACCAGAGAAGCCGATGAGGAAGAGGAGAGAGAAACGATGAAGAAGAAGGTGAGACTAGAGAAGACGATGAGGAAGAGGAGAGAGAAACGATGAAGAGCCGACGTGAGAAGTGGGATGGTATTTATACTTATACCTAACAGACCTACGCCGACGGCTTCCCATTATACCCGTCGGTGTATCGTCTTTGTTTTGTAGTATATTCTCAAACTTCAACGATTCAACGTCTACGAAAATCTGGGTCATTACACTTTCGTAGATTCTTTTAACATTTTACCTTCTGAACAAACTTCAGCAAGTCTGAGGAAGCGGGAGACTTGAGTTCGAATCCCTCCTCCCTTAGGCCACCATAGGTATTTGTATTTTGTGTTGACCCGATATATGCTAACTTAGGGTGTGCACGTGCCCTTGGGATAGTGGCGGATGCAAGATTTTCCTTGGGGGGGGGTGGCACTCAAAAGTTAATGATTCCGATGCAAACAAAATTCCCAAATTATGGCATAAGATCATAGGGTTTTCAAGTGGCACACAGCTCAAAAATTGATCTTCAAATCCCATGGAATACATCATGCTCAAATATGATTTTAGGGTCACCTTTTGGGATAGGTGCTACATGGCCGAAAAACTTAACGTCTGATCATATGCCTATGATCTCAAGTTCTTTTATGTGGAATATTAGGGCAAAAAACGATCTCCCTCGTTTGATTCAAAACAGTCAATGCATTCTAAATACAAGAGATGAGAGGAAAGTACAATTTCATAGGGTGTAAATATTGGTACCCAATAGTTCGAGCGGATTTTTTTTTTTCGAAAAGCCAAAAATCGACCTAACCGAATCGATAAAAACCGACTCAAAACTGAATCGAAATTGATCGAAAATCGAAAAATCAAAACCGATTTTGGATCGGTTCAATTTTCGATGCCGACAACTGAAAACTGATTGAGTAGAAAGACAAAACCAACAAAAATCGAAACAAAAATTGTAAAAATAAAGAAAAATTAAAAAAATCGAAACTGAAAACCGAAGAAAACCAAACTAGATCGGTTCGGTTTCAGTTTCTCTATTTGCAGTTATTAATAAATCGAAACCGATATATATCGGTTCGTGGTCGATTTTAGCCAACCCAACACTGAAACCAAAAAATGGGTTTCGGTTTAGCGAATTCCCACCACTACTCAACATTAAAACTTTTTATAGTATGTGGGTCATGCTATATACACGTAGCGAGAGAAAGATAGAGAGATGGAGATTTTATAGGCATGGAGATGATTTTTCATCCTATATTCCCCACAATAGACCTTGAGATCATAGCCCATCCATCATATGGTTAAAGGCTTGGGGGGCCTTTAACTATAAATATGTGGGGCCTTGTTTCCAGCCCTTAAGGCCCTTTAACATTTCTTTAAAAGTTTGGACGGGCTGGTGCCTCTCACCCTTGTACATAGATTTGCCCCTGTCCTGAGATTAGTCGGGTGCTCTGAGAGGCCCGGACGCTCAAACTATCAGAAGAAAAAAAATTGCCTAGCTAAGGACAAAGCCTTTTCTTCCGTAGGGGGCGAGGGTCGACATATATTACGAAAGGGATAATGGCTCTTGACCGATATTTAAATAATAGAATGGTGTTTAAAATATCTTACATCATTAAAATTAGACTTTTATCTTACACTATTGAACTGTGATTTCTTCTTTAATCTAAAATTTTCAAGTGGCAATCCATTAGTGGAACATATCTCAGTCCAAAGAAACACGCAATTGGATGAGAATCATCCGATTGATAAACTTTATTATCAGCTATTAAAAAAAAAAAACAATTGTCGATATTATGATTAACTCTCCCTAAAACATCATTTTCGGCATGTTATACTTTAATGTGCGATCTATCACTTTGACGGTCTGAATCAACCAAATCTTAAACCATTGAGGGTATAAAATCATTCAAACACCATTTTGGTGTTAAACTTTATTTCACGGTTAGGAGAGTTGGATCTTTTTCCTTTTATAATATTATATATATTCAGCTCCTTAGCAAAAATATGTTATCAAAAGAAAGATTTGTACGCGATATCTGTAGGCCTTGAGATCAGCTAGATTTAGGTCGAGGTCTAAGGTCTTAGCACCGAGGGCCAATTGAGTGCTTTTGTAGCAGCCCTACTTACGGTATCTGTCTTTCTAAATATTCTTCACCAACAACTAGGGTTTTTTTTCCATGTGAAAGCCAAGGATAAAAATGTCGGTTTCGTTTTCAGTTTGGACCAGTGCCAAAACCGTAACTATGTAGGATGACCGAAATATCCCTCAAATTTTTATATTTCATATATTATAATGCCCAAAATCTTGCATTTCGTTATCATTTCAGTGACGACCGAAACTATGGCTGAAATTTTGATCCATGGTGAAAGCTATTGATTGCCTTGAATCACGTGATGGAGATCTTTTTCATCCCAATCTTCTAGAGAGTTGATCTTGAGATTATGGGGCACCCAAACAGTGTGGCACACATCCTCAATAGTTATCAGAGAAACATTTCTCATGATATGCCCATGATCACAGTCACTTTAGGGGATGTGCGCTATGTGGAATCAGCATTTGACTATCTAATAGTTTGAATGATCTCAAATTTTTTTGTGTGGAAATATAGAGGAAAAACTATCTCCATCCTTTTATTCAAGGCCATAAAAATTCAAAATCTGAATTTTGAATGCCCTAATACCGATACCTTTAATTAAATTGAGCTAATACTTGAACACGAGATTTGTACCGTGGCACATAGTTAAAAAGAAAGACTTTGTTATTTTTGAGATATGTGTCACTTGAAATACCATCTAAGTTGTATGATTTGAAGAACATGATGGAAGGATATTTGACACCAAAGATTGACACAAAACCCGATCTCCATCATCTAATTGAATTTTAACCTCAGCCAAATTATTGACGAATCCCGATTTGGTGACTATGCTCTGTAGGCCTTGACTTTGGCTTATGTTCTAGCTTGACGAGCTAGACTCGGGCGAGGCTTGGGCATCATATTTTAGGCCGTAGCTAGAGTTTTAAAAAGAGGTTTGATTAGGACTTGTTTGGCAAACCTTCTCCAAAAAGCACTTTCTAGGTACTGTGAAGAGGTGATTTACAACTTTACATGCTACTTCTTAAATACTGTTTCTCAAAAAAGTCTATTCCGTATTGAAAATGACGTGGTGTGGGACGCATCATTGGGCAGCTTCTCAATACAACACCATTGCCAGCTATAGGAGGTCATGTCTTCGGGTGAAATATGCTTTTCACCCAACATTTTCTCTCATAGAAACTACTTTTTAGAAGAGGATTGTCAATCAAGGCCTTAGAAATTGGACCTGAATTGGGCTCAATTTTTTTTAACATTTTACCTTCTAAACAAACCTCAGCACGTCTGCTGAAGCGGGAAACTTGAGTTCGAATCTCTCCCTTACGCCACCATAGGTATTTGTATCTGTTGATCCGACATATGCTAACTTGGGGAGTGCACGTGCCCCTGGGATAGTGGCGAATGCAGAATTTTCCTAAAGGGGACACTCGATAGTCAATGATTTTGATGCAAAAAAAAATATTCTCAAATTATAACAGAAGATCATAGGGTTTTCGCGTGTTACACACCTCAAAAATTGACCTTAAAATCGCATGGAACACATCATGCTCAAATATGATTTTAGGGTCACTTTTTGGGATATTTGGCTCAAATATGAACCGGGTTGGGTATATCGTTGCTTAATTTTCCTTCCCTTTTATAAAAGCTACCCGCGCAAAGCAAAATTATTAAGTTCCTTTTTTATTCTTTTTATCATTCATTTAAAGGAGAAGATTGCTATAGTCCACAAATGGGGCCTTTGCTACAGTCCACAAAATCGGGCTATGGGAGTCCTGTGCCGCCACTACGGGCTGGCATCCAATGGTGTAATATGACAAGTAATAAGAAAAAAGATGGGGCTAGTCAAGCGACTAGGTGAAAATGTAAAATGCCGAAATGTAAATGACGGAAAATTAAATCAAATTATCGAGTAAACCCATCAAACAACTTAAGCGATAAATGACGAAAAATTAAACTAAATTATCAAGTAGGCCCGCTAAACAGCTTAGGCGAGTAAAAAAAATTACAGAATCGTAGGGGTAAATACAAAAAACTTGCAGAATCGTATGGGTAAGTAGCAAAAAAGAAAAAGAAAAAGAAGCAAATATGGTGTCAGTTAACTAACTAGGCTAAAAAGAGACAACAGGAATAAGTAAAAAAGAGAAAAACATATGCAATGGGGCAATGGAGCCAATACTTCAAGCAGAACCTCTAAAGCAATATCTCCAGCGGATTCACCATCTATGCAACCATGAACTTTGCGGGTCCGTTGCGACAATGTGCTCACTAAAAAAATAGAATCGCCACCGGAGCTTTTTGTGTCCCGGGATACCCAAAATTAATATCGTGAGCACCGAAGTACGATATTTGATTCCGAATCACTAGTCGACGCCAAAGCTTATTGGGTAAGAATTTCGATTATCAATCGGGAAGGTGTTAGGCACCCGATTGATCCGCTTGTAAGCGGTCTTTACTATGGCCAAGTGTAAGAAAAATTATATATAAAAAAATGAACAACATTTTCCCTTACTTGAAGGCACTCCAATCCTATTTGAGTCTCTCACGATCACCGAAATTTCGGCGGCGTAACGACTCAAATTCTATGATAGAATTTAGAGCTCTACATTCTTTTGATAGAGGAAAAACAAAAGAATGTAGAGGAATAGAGGGGAGAGTAAGAGCTCTCAGGCCCTTGTAGCACTGTCGTGAATCTTTGCTTTGATGCTAACTCCGGTGAGCTTCCGAAGGCAAATGGGTTAGAGATGGGTTTTAACTTACTATGGCTTGGAAGAGGGATGGTATGGAGGATGAGCTAAGATTTTCTAACTGGCTAAGGCTTGGAAATGGTATTGAGGGAAGTATAAAGGTATGGGATGAACCCGGATTTCAAGACCTAGAGGTTTGAGCTTTGAGACGGGGGGAGACCTTTCTAGAGTTTTCTCGGTTTCTATGTTTTTTTTTTTTTTAGAAATGTTTCTCTCTCTAGGTCGGTCTTTTGGAAATTTTTCTAGGTCGCAAAGTGAAGGGTGGGGGCCTCTGTTTATAGAGTTGGGGGGAATTAAGGGAGGTTAAGAATTAGGTAATGTTTGATCTAAGATTTTTTAAGATTTTTAGGACTTGAAGAAGATGAAAATAAATTTTAATGGTGGACGATGGGGATAGCCACTTAAATGACACAAGGATGATAACTAAAGTCTAAAAGGGCATAAGGGTCCTAAAGAAACACACCCCAAACTTTGAGAAGGTCCACAAGTCAAACCCCAAAATCAAAATCTGCCTTTAGGAAGAAAGAGATCTTGCGTAACAGTAAAAAATTTTGAATTATGCCTAAAAATCTAGCCACGATTGGTCAAAATAGCCATTTCTGTTAGTTACGATTTGAATCCTAATTGTCACGATTTGAATCCTAATTGTCATGATTTGAATTCTAACATTACGATTTGAATCCTAACTTTCACGATTTGAATCCTAACATTACGATTTGAATCCTAACTGTCACGATTTGAATCCTAAAGTTACGATTTGAATCATGATTACGATTTGAGTGAACGACATTCTTCATTTCACCAAAACTTTTGATGTATTACTCGGAATTAGGCGATTATTGGCTCGTTGAAAAGCCGAAAACCTCTACTTTCCAATGGTATAGGTCTCAGCTCATGCAATTATCTATGTAAATTTTGACATTTTTATTTTTATCTGCTGTTTTGATTGGTTCAAATCGGGTTTTATGGGTCCGCTTGGGCTTTCTAAGGGTTCGGGTAGGTTCCTAAGGGGTTTGGATTGGCTTCTAAGGATTCAGAAAATGCTTTTGAAAGTTTGGGAGTATGCCTTTCTTGAAGTATAAGTCAGTCGAGCCTTGGGCCAAATTTGGATTCTACAGTGCCGCATGGCAGAAAAAACTAAACATATGATCGTATGCCTATGTTCTCCAGCTCTATCGTGTGGAATACGAAAAATGATCTCCATCGTTTGATTCAAAATAGTCAATGCATTTTGAATACAGGAGATGAGAAGGAGGCACGATTTCACAAGATGTAAATATTGATACCCAACGATTGAAGCAGAATTTTTTTTCGAAAAGCCGAAAATTGACCTAACCGAATCAATAAAAATCGATCCGAAACTGAATCGAAATCAATCCAAAATCGAAAAATTGAAACCTATTTGAGATCGGCTCAGTTTTCGATTCCAAAACCGACAATTGATTGAGTAGAAAGATAAAGCCAACAAAAACCAAAACAAAAATTGTAAAACCAAAGAAAAATTAAAAAAATCAAAAATTGAAAACCAAAGAAAACCAAACTAGCTAGATCGGTTCAATTTCAGTTTCTCTATTTGCAATTATTGGTAAATCGAAACCGATATATATCGGTTCAGGCTCGATTTTGGCCAAACCAGCACTAAAACCAAAATATCGGTTTCGATTTAGCAAATTTCCACCCCTATTCAACGGTAAAACTTTTTATAGTATGTCGGTCGTGCTATATACATGTAGTGAGATAAAGAGAGAGAATGAGAGATTTTATAGGCATGAGATAAGAGTATTGAAATAGGTACTACTATGAGCAACCCTAGAATATCCCATATGATGTTATTGTGCTAATTTATTTCTGTCTCTTTTCGCTTTAAATATTTGCAACTAAGATTCAGTCTCAATAGCCAATGGTTCCAATCTTAGCACTGTTAACTACCTTGAATCAGGCGATGGAGGTTATTTTTCTTCCAAAAACCTTGAGATCATAGCCCACCTATCATATAGTTAAAGGCTTGAGGGGGCCTTTAAATATAAATATGTGGGCCCTTGTTCCTCGCATTTAAGGCCCTGCCTTGAGATTAGTCGGGTGCTCTAAGAGGCGCGGACACCCAAATTATCAAAAAAACAAAAACCAAAAACGAACCAATCAAAGCACATCATGCCTAGCTAAGGGCAAAGCCTTTTGTTCCGAGGGGGCCAAGCGAAAGTCAACATATATTACGAAAGGGATAATGGCTCTTGACCGATATTTAAATAATAGAATGATGTTTAAAGTATCTTACACCAGTAAAATTAGACTTTTATCTTACACTATTGAACTATGATTTCTTATTTAATCTAAATTTTTCAAGTGGCAATCCATTATTGGAGCATATCTCAACCCAAAGAAACACGCTTATGATTAGATGAGAATCATCTGATTTATAAACTTTATTATCAACTATTAAAATAAAAAATAATTGTCAACACTATAATTTACCAATTGGATGATTTAACTCTTTCTAAAACATCATTTTTAGGCATGTTACACTTCAATGTGCAGTCTATCATATCACTTTGACAGTATGGATCATGGATCAAAATATTGTCCGATACCGATACGTATCGATTTTGGACCATAACGATACGGTAAAATGGGTTTTTATCGCCCCCCTTAAAAAACAGTCAAATTACCGTTCAATGTATTATTCGTATCGCCCGTATCTTTCAATGTATCGTCCGATAATTTCAAATTATCGGTTTTAATGTTTTTTTTTTTTTTTTTTGGAAAAAAATCGGAAAGTATTGTCTGGAACCGATACGTATCGTCCGATACGTATCGGTTTTGAGGTTGGACAATACGTATCGAAAAATCGAGATTTTAATCATTGGAACGGATCACCCAAATTTTAAACCATTGATAGTGTAAAACCATTCAAACACCATTTTGGTGTTTATAGAGTTGGGTCTTTTTCCTTTTATAGTATTATATATATTCAGCTCCTTAGCAAAAATATGTTTTCAAAAGAGAGCTTCGGACTTTATATCTAAGCGCCTAGAGACCAGCGAAATTTAGGTCTAAGGCCTTGACACCTAGGGCAAATTGAGTGCTTTTGTGGCAGCCCCACTGTTTTTTCAAATATTTTTCACCTACAGCCATGGATCAAAATTTCGGTTTCGATCATGACCCAAACCGTAAATTGGTCAAAATTTCGGTGATTTCGGCCAAATTTTCGGTAAATTTCGGGTTTTTTTGAAAATATGCTCCTAACTTTATAGAACTTAGCTAAACTTTATTTTTTTTAGTTTTTTTTAACTCTTTAATATTATTAGAACAATTATTTACACTAGTGAAGCTAATAGATTAGTATTAGGTGTTTGGCTGAGCACCAATGAATATACTAGTGATATTTAAAATGATTATTCTGCCCATCTGATGGTTGTATTTTTTATCCAATAAATGCACTAATGGTGGGTTTTTAAGTGTTTCAGCTTGATGAAACACGTTGATAAGTAAATGTAAACCATCCGATTAACGAACTTTAATATCAGCCATTAAAATTAAGAAACAACGGTTGATATAATAGTCAGCAAGCGGATGGTTTGAATCTCGCTAAAACACTATTTTTGGGCCTATTGCACTTAAATCTATGATCCCTTTGCTTGTTCTGATCACTCACATTTTAAATCATTGATGGTGTAAGATCATTTAAACACCATTGAAATGACAATCAGGAGAGTCGGTCCCTTTCTATTTTCGTGTATACACGGTAATTAGGGTAGGCATGATTCATGTGAACCATCCGATTGACGAACTTTAATATCGGCCATTAAAATTAAAAAACAATATGGATCCGTTTCTAAAACAAAGATTCGCGGTCCCCTATGAATCGTGGAGGGGTTTAAGCACTTCTTGCTTCTAGACGTTGGCTGCATTGTATCAGATGATGTAAATCATTTATCATCTAAATTTTCTCCATAAGAAATCTAGAGATCCTGGCCCACAAATCAGACGGTCAGATATTGATTCCACTTAAAACCCATCCCCAAATGACCTGAGAACCTTTCTCATGTCACTCAATGATCATAGTTATTTATTGGGGGATGTTGGTACATGGAACCAACATCTGACCGTACGATAAGTGGACCATGATCTTGAGATCTAATATGTGGAAGATTCATAGGTAATGTGATCTCCATTTCTAATTGAAGAAAGTCAATGAATCTAATGGTGGAAAAGTTAGGGCTTCGTTAAATAATCTTGGGTGCACTTAAAGGAAGGTATAATTTTAAAAAGGGAGCCATTACTTATACTAGGAATGTTGGCGCTTGCACCGAATTTAAAAGAAGGACTTGCAAATTTGGAAACCTATACTATGTGAAAAATCATTTAAGCTGTTTGATTTGAAAGTCATGCCTTAAAGATATTAATTGAAAAATATTACCACGAAATATATTCTTCATCATGTGATTAAATGTAGTCAAAGATTATTTCTTATTCAACATTTGACCACAATAAATCGTATGAGAATTATCTTGTTTTTCTCCAATCTTATAGAATAGAGATCTATAGATCATAAACTTCAAATCAGACAGCCTAGGTTGCGTTTTCGCATTATGTGTAGCTAAAATACCAAGTCTTTCTTTAACTTTGGTGCAAGGGCCAATTTTTCGGGTGCAAGTAATGGCGCCCTTTTAAAAACCCAGGGGAGCCATTACTTGCACTCGCTTTTTAAGTGATTACATCGAAGTGAAAAGAAGACTTTGTATTTTAGGGACTTGTGACATGTGAAAACGCAATCCAGGCCTTCTGATTTAAAGTTCATGATCTATAGACCTTTAGTGGAGAAGATTGGCACAAAATATAATCTTCATCTTGTGATTAAATATAGTCAAAGGCTATTATTTGATTCAACCGTTGACAACAATAGATCATAGGATAAATATCGTGTTTTGCTCCAATCTTATCCTTTAAGGATCTATAGATCATGAACTTTAAATCAAACGGCCCAGATTGAGTTTTCACATGTCCCAAGTTACTAAAATACAAGTCTTTTGTTCACTTTGGTACAAGCACTTAAAAAGTGGGTGCAAGTAATGGCTCCCAAAACCCATCTGTAAGGGTTTTGAAGCCCAGGTAACAAAAATAAAAGATAAAAATAAGAGGGAGGCCTCTCGTTTCAACTTCAAGATACAAACAAAAAAGATAGAGAGAGAGAGAGACTGTGAGAGGAGAGAGAAGAAGAAGAAGAAGACTAATATGGCACAGTTTCAGAGAAAAAATGGTTAAATCCGGAAGAAGAAAAATGGGGGTTTTGCAAAATCTGGGTTTTAGTTTTTTTTTTTTTTTTTTTGCAATTACTGTGGGATTAGAAATTATCGGTCGATAATTTGATTTTTCATATTATCCGCCGATAATTTTTTATTTTCGAAGGGGGGTCGATAATGTATATATTTTCATCTCGATTCAGACCAAAATCGAGACGTCTCGGCCGAAAATTTGAAATTTCAACCGAGATTTTGATCCATGGGCCACATACAGGTTATAAATGAAAAAATAAATGTTGAAAACGAATTTTTTTTAATAAAAAAGACGATTTAAAGCACTTTCGTTTTTCTGAAAAAATGAAATTTTTTCGAGCAACAAATTTTCTATTTTTTTTTTAATTAGTTTTTCATGCTTTATTCACTCTTTAGTAAAATAGCATGGGCTACTTGTGGAACGCTTTAGGCTTTAAAAGCAATAAAGCTTGGGCGCTTGTCATGCGAGAGCCTTTATTTTCAGCTCAAGATTATTCCATATATGGATATAGAGATCATAGGACTATCATCAAACAAGAAGATATTGGTTCCACATAGCACACTTCTCAAAAAGTGAACAAAGAATCACATGTACTGCATGTCCATGATCATATTCAAAAAGTGATTCCTTTATACGAAAGATTGGTGTGAAAAATAATCTATTGAAATCGAAAATAATCTCCATCGTCTCATTTAAAGCAGTCAACTATTTAATCATGTCAAACCCAAGTTGAGAAGGAAGACTTTAGAGTTGTAAATACAGGAACCTCGTCATAATTGTATTTAGAAAGGGTAATCGTAATTGTATTTATTATAAAGCAAAACGCTGTAATTGATCACACATTGAAGAGTCAATGCGCCAAAAGATAACACCTTTTTCAAGAGATTTAAACCAACCTATTTATTTCATCCAAAAAAATAAAAAACCAACCTGTCTATTCACCCTAAGTCCAACCATTGTTCTTAGATTTTAATATCTGCAATTAATGTTTATCAATCGGATGCTTTATATACCCTTCTAAGCATGATTTATTAGCTGAGATATGTTCCAATGATGAATTGTCACTTGGATAATTTAAATTGATCACATATGAGTGACATATGGCTTAATAATAAACTACACTTTAGTGGTGTAAGATTAAAGGATAATTTAATGTTGTAAGATCATTTAAACAACATAATAAACTATACTCCATGGTATATGCCTAGCCCGGCTCAACCTGACCCTAACAGATGGTTCACTTTCACCCGACTCAACCTGATCTGACGGGTCAAGGGTATACACCCAAACTGACCTGACCCGGCCCGACTCCTGCTGTAAAAACCGGACCCAACCCGTGCGATTCAAAACCTGCAACAAGATAAGAAGTGTGTGGTTCCTGTGCCTGAACTTTGTCTTACTCGTGGAGAATACGTACAATAATTGAGGGGGCAAAAGAAGACCTCCGCCCCCCTTTAGACTAGTTACATAGGCAAGAAGAAGAAGAAGAAGAAGAAGAAGAAGAAGAAGAAGAAGAAGAATGATGAAATTTGGGTGTTACAATGGAGAGCTGGACACCACCAACTATAGTGCTCCAATGCCTGCAATTGGAGTATACATTGCCTTCTCTCTATCGTACTTGACATCTATTATAGCATTCTTAGTAGAAAGTTGTGCTTGCCTTCTAAGCTCTTCACACCCAACTCGTTTACTCTGACAGTCATATCGGTGACCATAAAGCTACCGGTAGATCTTAATACGGCCATGCCAAGGGCAATTGATCAATTGTCTAAGTTAACTAGCACCTGCTTTCTTTTTGTTTCCTTGGGATTATTCATGTCTTCGTTGGGAACGAAGAAGATGAGTGAATGCATAGCCAACATGGCTGCCTTGACGGTTCTCGTGGTAACCGTTGTTGTTAATATGTGCATTCAAATGTTTACTGGAGTCATCTTTGCATTTACTGTAGAGCATTTGGTAGCCCTTTCTTGTACACTCATATTACTTGCCTTGTTGTGGTCTTCTACTCTAAGCGTTGATTTCTTGAAAGATATTTGGGCTTATGCGTTTCATGATATTAATCCATCCGGATGGACCATACAAGGTACGGAAAAACGAATTAAAAATCTCTATGCAGTCAGTTATAGCATGAACTCCCACTTACTTATGTGTGGAACCCCAATTTGTAGCTCTATTGGTGTGCTTTGTGCCATTGTTTCTCTAGTTTTGTTAGAGATGGAGGGAAGATGGAGGGAAATCTGATTTAGATGAAGACAGGGATCATTAAGTCGTGTTCAATTATCGCCTTTTTTATTATTATGATTTTATGTAAGTGGATAAAGAAGGGTTTTGTGAATAATATGGAGGAATGGGTGAGGGAAAGTAAAAATGACGATCTAACTCATCTCATCAAACACTTATCTAACTTCTCTCCTCCACAATCGGCTCACTCCCTCCTCCCCCATATCTTTAACTACACATCACATGCTTATAATATCTCATGTCTTTCAATACTAGTCCTTGCAAAATATGCCGCCATTTTGAGCGACTCTTTGATCGAAAGCTTAAAGGAAGCCTTTGAACTCATTTATTTCGTTGACCAAAAAATGAATACCAGGAGCTTTGAGAATAAATATAGATGGATATTGGCAAAAGGTATGTGGTTGAATATGGGGATCTCGAATAACTATTTCGATAAGAAAATCATTGCGCCTATATTTAAACAAGGATCTCAAGAAATGCCGGGCATAGATCGGTTTTGGTTGATTGTTGATGCATTTACTGAGCCGGTGACTTTAGACGATGACTTCTTCATTTTCCTACTAAGGTTAGAGTTTAAAGTCATTGCCGGATGCTTTTTGGACAAACGAGATGCATCTGTTGTCGAGCTACAAGAATGCATAGAAACGATGATTGGGGAACTATTGCACTTGTTCCTCAAATATCTACCTATTGCTCTACAAAAGGAGTATTCGGAAATTTCTCACGAAGATTCTGAAGAAAGAACGAGAAGAGCCCTGAAATATTTCTGCAAACTTGAGATATTGGAAGATAAAGTTTCATGGGAGTGGCCGAATGAAACATTGCTAAATAAGGAGAAGAAGAACTATCTCTACTCTGGAGAAACTACAGTTTCTGATGTTAGAGGAAGCGAACATGTTGTTGCTATTGATGGAGGCGACTCAAACATTACACCCATTTCAGATGGTGAGATAATTGAAGAAATAAATTAGCTCTTAATATCTCTTTTTTATTTTCTACTTGCAATTATTGTACTTTTTTTTTTTTTCTTTTTTCTTTGAGTTTAATTATGTAAGTTAAATTTGTTAAATGATGATGTTACTTTTTCATTCTTTTTGGGTTTTACATTCTGATAACTCACTTCCACTTTGCTATACTATCATTATTGTTATCAGATTATGCCAAATCATTTGGCAAATTATCAATTCAAATTTTCATATTTTATAAATGGGCACTTAGCAAAAAGAGGATTCAATGTTGATAAAGTTTTGCACTATTAGACGGAACCATAATGTTTTGCATAAACAGGATTATACGGATTTTCAGGGTTTAAAAAGTTAAAATTTTGAGCACATGTAAGTTCTCTTATAAAAATGAAAGGTCAATTTTACCCTTTCATTTGAGAGGCTAAATTTGCAGCTAATAAGCAACTCACCGATTACTCGTTCGATGGGTCTAGCCGATTTTCTGTGTTCTACTCGGGCGAAATACTAGAATAACATAGTGGTAGTATCGCCGCCATGGATTAAAATCTTGGTTTCGGTTTTGGTTTCAGTCATGACTCGAATCGTAAATTGATTAAAATTTTGGTAAATTTCGAAAATTTTTTTAAATATGCTCCGAACTTAGCCGAACTTTGTTTTTTTTTGTTTTTTTAAACTCTTTAATATTATTAGAACAATTATTTACAATAGTAAAGCTAATAGATTAGTATTAGGTGTTTGACTGAGCACCAACGAATATACTAGTGATATTTTAAAATGGTTATTTTGCCCATCTCATGGTTGTATTTTTTTATCCAATAAATGCACTAATGGTAAGTTTCTAAGTGTTTCAGTTCGATGAAACATGTTGATAAGTGGATGTGAACCATCCGATTGACGAACTTCAATATCAGCCATTAAAATTAAAAAACAACGGTTGATATAATAGTCAGCAAGCGGATGGTTTAAATCTCCCTAAAACACTATTTTTGGGCCTATTGCACTTAAATCTATGATCCCTTTGCATATTCTGATCGCTCACATTTTAAACCATTGATGGTGTAAGATCATTTAAACACCATTGAAATGACGGTCAGGAGAGTCGATCTCTTTCTATTTTCATGTGTGCACGGTAATTAGGGTAGACATGGTTTATGTGAACCATCCGATTGACGAACTTTAATATCAACCACTAAAATTAAAAAACAATATGGATCTATTTCCGAAACGAGGATCCGCGGTCCCCTATGAATCGTAGAGGAGTTTAGGCGCTTCTTACTACTAGGCGTTGGCTGCATTGTATCAGATGATGTAAATCATTTATCGTCTAAATTTTCTCCATAAAAAATCTAGAAATTCTGGCCCACAAATCAGACGGTCAGATATTGATTCCACTTAAAACCCATCCCCAAATGACCTGAACCTTTCTCATGACACTCAATGATCATAGTTATTTATTGGGGGATGTTGGTACATGGAACCAACATCTAACCGTACGATAAGTGGACCATGATCTTGAGATCTAACGTGTGGAAGATTCATAGGTAACGTAATCTCCATTTCTAATTCAAGAAAGTCAATGAATCTGATGGTGGAAAAGTTAGGGCTTCGTTAAATAATCTTGGGTGCACTTAAAGGAGGGTATAATTTTAAAAAGGGAGCCATTACTTACACTAGGAATGTTGGCGCTTGCACCGAATTTAAAAGAAAGACTTGCAAATTTTGCAACCTATACTATGTGAAAGCATCATCTAAGTTGTTTGATTTGAAAGTCATGCCTTAAAAGATATTAACTGAAAAATGTTAGCACGAAATATACTCTTCATCATGTGATTAAATGTAGTCAAAGTTTATTTCTCATTCAACATTTGACCACAATAGATCGTAGGAGAATTATCTTGTTTTTCTCCAATCTTATAGAATAGAGATCTATAGATCATAAACTTCAAATCCGACAGATCATAAACTTCAAATCAGACAAGCTAGATTGCGTTTTCGCATGATGTGTAGCTAAAATACCAAGTCTTTCTTTCACTTTGGTGCAAGGGCCAATTTTCCGGGTGCAAGTAATGGCTCCCTTTTAAAAACAGGGGAGCCATTACTTGCACTCGCTTTTTAAGTGATTACACCGAAGTGAAAAGAAGACTTTGTATTTTAGGAACTTGTGACATGTGAAAACACAATCTGGGCTTTCTGATTTAAAGTTCGTGATCTATATATCGTTAGTGGAGAAGATTGGCACAAAATATAATCTTCATCATGTGATTAAATATAGTTAAAAGCTATTATTTGATTCAACGGCTGACAACAATAGATCATAGGATAAGTATCGTGTTTTGCTCCAATCTTATCCACTGAGGATCTATAGATCATGAACTTTAAATCAGACAGCCTAAATTGAGTTTTCACATGTCCCAAGTCACTAAAATACAAAGTCTTTTGTTCACTTCGGTGCAAGCACTTCCCAAAACCCATCTGTAAGGGTTTTGAAACCCGGCTGTTACCTACTCACCTCCTCGTCCCAACTTCCAAGATGAAATTAAAAGATAAAAATAAGAGAGAGGTCTCTCATTTCAACTTCAAGAAACAAACAAAAAAGATAAAAGAGAGAGAGGAGAGAGAAGAAGAAGAAGAAGAAGAAGAGAAAGAAGATGAATACACTAATATGGCGTGGTTCCGACGAAAAAATGGCTAAATCTGGAAGAGGAGGAAGAAGAAAAATGGGGGTTTTTCAAAATCTGGGTTTTAGATTTTTTATTTTTTTTATTTTTTTTTTGCAATTAATTTGAAATTATCAGCCGATAATTTTGTATTCCGAAGGAGGGCCGATAATGTATATATTTTTGTCTCGGTTTAGACCGAAACTGAGACGTCTCAGCTGAAATTTTGAAATTTCGGCCGAGATTTTGATCCATACCTACAACTAGGGTTTTTTTCCATATGAAAGGCAAGGATCAAAATGTCGGTTTCATTTTCAGTCTTCCACCAGTGCCGAAATCAAAATTTTGTAGGCTGGCCAAAATATCGCCCGAAATTTTGTATTTTATACACTATAATGCCCAAAATTTTGCATTTCATTATCATTTCGGTGATGACCGAAACCGATATGATTCATGGTGAAAACTAAATTTTGATCCATGGTGAAAACTATTGATTACCTTGAATCAGGTGATGGAGATCCTTTTCATCCCAATCTTCTAGAGAGTTGATATTGAGAATATGGGGCACCCAAAAAGTGTGGCACACATCCTCAAAAGTGATCGGAGAACCCTTGCTCATGGTATGCCCATGATCACAATCACTTTTGGGGATGTGCACCATGTGGAATCAACATTTGACTATCTAATAGTTGGATGATCTCGAATTTTATTGTGTGGAAATATGGAGGAAAAACTATCTCCATCCTCTCATTCAAGGCCATGAACAGAAATCTTGATGGGTTTTTGCAAATACCCCCCTATGTTATGCTAAATATGCATAAACCCCCCTAAGTTATGCCTATTTACACTGCACCCCCTACTTTTATGTTTCCTTTACAAATACCCCCTCTGCCGTTAAATGACAATTAACTCGGCGTCATTTCTTCAATTAAATAACGCATTTGCCCTTACTTAATATTATATACAAAATGGCCATTGTATTTTTCTCAACTTTGATCGCATTTTAAACAATGGATAAGCATCGGATCCTACCCAAATTTTTTGGGTGGAACATGATTAATCTCCTCTAAGTTGCCATGTTACCCAATTTTCGATTTGGGTGTCCATGATGCTCAATTAGTTCGTAATGATGGTAGGGTCAGGATGGTACCAACGGGAGTAGCATTTTAGCGCTACTCACTAGTCAAGTGAGCGTCATGGACACCCAAATCAAAAATCGGGTAACACGGCAACTTATAGGAGAACAATCATGTTCCAGAAAATTTGGGCAGGATTCGATGTTTATCCACTGTTTAAAATGCGGCCAAAGTTGAGAAAAATACAATGGCATTTTGTATATAATATTAAGTAAGGGCAAATGAGCCATTTAATTGAAGAAATGACGTCTAGTTAACTGTCATTTAATGGCAGGGAGTATTTGTAAAGAACACATAAAAGTAGGGGATGCAGTGTAAATAGGCATAACTAAGGAGTTTTTATGCAATTTTAGCATAACATAGGAGGGTATTTGCAAAAAACCCAATCTTGATTTTGAATGTCTCGTTGCAAATACCGATACCTTTAATTAAAGGGAGCTAATACTTGCACATGAGATTTGTATCGTGACACATAGTTGAAAAGAAAGACTTTGCTATTTTTGGGATGTGTCACGTGAAACACCATCTAAGCTGTATGATTAGAAGAACATGATGGAAGGATCTTTGACGCCAAAGATTGACACGAAACACGATCTCCATCATCTGATTGAACACAATTATAGGCTATCATCTTATTCAATGGTTGACTATGAAAAATCAGATGATCGAGATCATGTTTCGTGCCAATCTTTTGACTCAAGGATCTTTACATCTTGGTCCTCCAATCAAACGACTTAGATGGTGTTCCACGTGACACAGACCCCAAAAATAACAAAGTCTTTCTTTGTAAGCGTGCGCCACGATACAAATCTCGTGTGCAAGTATTAGCTCCCTTAATTAAATCCCAACATTCTAGGGAGGGATTACATACTTGCCTATAAAGTAAATATTAATTGATGAGGCTTTAATGCAGCTTCTCTATGTGCAACTAATGGCCTTTAAATTATTTTACACCATTAATAATTTAAGATGTTGATTATCCATACCATCAAAGCGATAGATCATATGTTAAATGTAATGGGCCCCAAAATCAGTTTTTTTTTTTTGGAGATTTGAATCATCCGATTTTTACCCTCCAATATCAATGGCCATTCTTAGAGTTTAATAATTGATATTAAAGTTCATCAATCGGATGATTCACACCCACTTATACGCATGATTCTTCAGCGGCATGAATAATCTCAGGAGACGCGCATAAATATTTCTAACATCTTTGAAATCTCCCACTTACACTTATGTAAGGTACTTCTTTTTATACCAACCAAAATTCTAATAGGACCCAAAAGCCTCTATTTGCATTAATTGAATATTCAAAAGTATTTACTTACTATTTACACTCACTTATTATTTAATAAATTTCAATCATACTCATTTATATTCTATCATTGTTCGTAAAAACATCCATCCACCTTAACCCGTTTCTTCTTCTTCTTCTTCTTCTTCTTCTCCTTCTTCCTCAACCCTGACAACGATGATGTTAGTAAAGCAAATACTCACCTGGGTTGTGCAATCTCGGATAAAGTGTCTCAGCTTCTTACATCGAAAATATACGCTTGAATAAAGCAAACACTCACCCGATTTGTGCTTCTTGACGCACTTGGTGCAAGGTTCGTATAGAAAAAAGTAAGGTTTCTGTTGGGTGTTAGCTGGGGCATTCCTGAGATATGTCGTAGATACAACACCTTTCTGAGCAAGTGGGATTGTAGTCATCCCTGGGTGGGTGTAACCTGACGATAGTGCAACTCTCTGGTAACCAGAGACGAGAGCGGCTCTCTGAACTGGACGGGTCTGAGGGTACGACGCGAAACGTTGTTGTTGCTATGCCAGTGCAAGTCGGGAAAGAGGTGCTCTTGGAGTAGAGGACGACGAGCCTTCTCGAATCAGCTTACCCCTCTGAGCTGTATGACGGGCTACATGCTGAGCACGCAGTTCTTTATTTTCTTACTTTTGAATATGAGCCCGTTCTACAAGCTCTCCATAGGTTAAAATTTTTATCGCAGCGATCTTGCTCCTAATAATAGGGTTGAGCCCCTTTTGAAAATGGTAACACTTCTCAGCTTCATCTACTACCAACATAATGGCGAATCAGGAGAGTCGATCGAACTTTGCCTCGTACTCGGTTACAGATATAATTCATTGCTGTAATGCTAATAACTCGCTTTTCTTTTGAGTCTTAGTAGCATCAGTGAAGTACTTGTTGTAAAATACTTCTCTGAATTGCTGTCAAATCCAGTGTTCTTCTTCTTGCCTATTTTCCAACTTCTTTGCTGACGTCTACCAATTTTGTACATCACCTTGCAGGCACATCATAGCCCAAGACACTTTTTCGTTTTCCGCAGGAGTAGAGACTTTACAAATCTTCTCTATCTCCAATCGTCAGCGGTATCAGAATCCAACTGTCCGAGGAAGTGCAGAGGTCGGGTCCTGGAAAAGATCACGTAACCGTTATAATTGTTGTTCTCAAACCGAGGCGATGGTGGAGGTATAACTTGGCTGCGGTTGGCAGGATTGTTCAATTGTTGGGCAATCAAGCCCTAATAAGTTCTGGCATGTTGTTCCAGTTGCTGATTTAACCCTTGGATCAGTTAGGCAGTCTCTTGCTGATGGGTCTCATTCAACTGGGCCACATGTTGCTGTTGTGCGGTCATCAACTCACGTAATATACGTGTTATCTTGCTTTCATCTCCCTGAGATGAAGATCCCTCACCATTCCTTTGTAGGGCCATCGTAATCCTGTTTCAAAAATTCAAGGACATAAAACTTGTAACAACTTAATTCCCTTAAGTTCAACAGAAAGTAAGTTTAAGCTCTAATACCACTCTGTCACGACCCAAAATTCTATCCCATCCTGAGGGCTTAGAATTCTGAGTTATGACCTACAAATATCCCGGATATGCTGAGCGGACATAATCAGAGTTCTCGCATAATAATGGTTCTACGAGATCTGTGAAAGCCCACAAATGAAGGTGAAATATAAAAGCAATCATAAATACTAAATAAATGCGATAAAAATCCATGAAATCGACGAATGGATAGTAATAAAAATCAGAGACAAATCTGATAAAAGAAAGCATTGAGTCAATAATTATAATATCAAACAAACTCAGTACCAAGTCTAAAATGTCAATAACCGATGCCCGGATCAAAATCAGCCTCGTAGTCCTTCTGGTACTCTGCGGTGTCGCCCTCCCAAGGCTCCTGGTAATCAATGTCTGCAGGATCAATGAAAACGGCGTCGACGGGATCTGAATAGTCGGCATCTACTCCACTAGCGTAATCACCTGTAACTGTTAAAATTATCTTTGGATGAGTTTACTCAGTCACGTAAACTCAGTAGATATACTACCAATCCATCGCATGCTACTCAGGTACATTGAGGGTGCATCAAGTGAGTAATAAATATAATATAACAAGAAATCTGAAAAAACATGACAAAATCAAGTGCATATCATAAAACTCGTATCATAATTATAAATGCAGGACCATAATCTAGATACTCATATCCTAACGTACCTTATCATAACTCATAACATATTATATCTTATCATTATTCTCATACATGCGTATATACATCGCATGGGTATAACTAACATACCCATAAATCTTAAACGACCAATGTCAGAGTCGCTGCTCGAGCTATAATGTCACGATCACCATAGTATCATACCACCATATTATAATACTCACGTGTTATACTCATACTCCTCCATCCAGCCTAATGGGAAGATATAATGGCCAAATGTAACTCATACTCATACTCATATATCTCCCAGAGACCCATCCTAGCTGTAAGACGTTGTTGCCCTTACGGTAGCTACGCAAGGAATGACATGTACAAAGACTTAAGTTCTTAATTTTATGTTGGCCTACACAACAGTGTCTTATTATCGTACTTGTATCTTAACTTATCTTATCTCCTACTCATATCTTATCGTACTCTTACACTTAATTTTAGGATAAGTTATAGTAGAATAACTTCCTTAAATTACGCTTCCCAAGAAAAAAGTTTCGTAGTAACCTAGATGTACTTCGTGTGACAACCATAATAACAAATTTTGATTAATTTCATCGAAATTTCGATGAATTTCGGCGAAATGTAGTTATAACATAATTTTCATCAAAATTTTGGTTGTTGATCAGTCACATAATTTACCACTTTATCTCCCTTAACTTAGTGATGCTAGGCTTTAGTTTGCTACTAATAAGTTACTGATATGCAGATATTAAAGATAAACAGTAAAACAGAGCCTAAGTGTTAATCTCTATCAAAATGAACTCAAAAAGCAATAAGAATGACAATTAAGCGTTAAAGACGATTCGCCAATAGAAGAAAATTGAAAAATCGTAATTAACGATTTTACGCTACTGCTGAAGTAAAAAGAAGAAAGAAAGAAATAAGAAATCGTAAAGATGATTCTTCAGAAAGCGACAAAAGAGTGAAGACGATACCTAAGAAAAAGTGATCGTTCGTTATAAAAAATTGTCCAGTATGAAAGTTATGAAAAAGTAGAAAATCGTGATTTACGATTTTCTAAAGAAACGAGAAAAATAAGAGACAATCGTAATTTACGATTGCGATTATAAAAGCTTTCCCGCTGGTATCTGCTGCTGCAGATCACGTGAGTGAGAATTATCACCGCCATGTACTAAATTAGAAGATCTATAGAATTAGAAGTCGGTTGAGCCACGAATCTAAGAAGATTGATGAAGAATAAACTCCGAAAGACTGCTACTGAAAATTAGAGAACACGCTAGAAGCAGATCAACTAAAGGAAGCAAGGAAGAATAAAATTAGAAATTAGAGTTATATTAGGATACTTTTATCTTTAGTAGTTTCTTTTATTTGAATTAGATATTTGTAAACTGACTCCTTATGATCTATAAATAAGGGAGCCCGGTGTAGGAATAAACATCGAAAAATTTTAGCATCAATTAACGCCTGAGGTTGGATTTTCTTCTGATCAAAGTAGTGTAAAATAGTCAGAATAGATTAGATATCAGAGGTTTCTTAAGAGCAATTGACGACTGTAATTGAGTGCTGAAGATTAGTGTCGATATCTGTAGTTTCTCAGGAGCAATTGTCAACTACGGCTGAGGGGTGAAGGATACATTTTACTTTGCTTTTTAGTTTAGATTTTCTTTACTTTATAAACATCTCTAGATTTTAATTTGAATTGACGACTCAAGTTAGAATTATAAATTAGTGTAATAGTTTTACTTTTCCATCTTCAGTTTTATAAGGTTTGATTGACCCCCAGATTTTAGAAAATTGTTGATTAGATTAAATTTGTGTTGATAGGTTCTTAGACTTGATTGACGACCAATATTAGGAGACTAGAAATATAGTGTAACGGTACTGTTTAAATTCAGAAATATCTGATAGCTGAAGATTAAGATTGACGACCTTAATCAGAAGAGGGAGGATTTAGATTTATTTTATGCATTTTAGATTAAAACTATTCTTTTATTCATATTTCTCCAGTAGAATTAGATCTTAAAAGATAAATAGAAGTTTTTAAAATAAAGATTTAAGTAAAAGATATAAATAAAGAAATAATTAGATAAACAAACTTCCACATGAGAACGATCCTATGCTAGAACAATAATTTTCATTGTGCACATGCAATAGGTTAAGACTTGAATTTAACATAAATATAATAATCATAATCAACAAGTCAGTTGTTTCGGTGAAAAAATTGCAAAAGCGTAATTTTTGCCAAAATTTCGGTTCATTTCGTATACTATTATAGTCCGTACTCCGCACGCGGCACACGTCCCCCAGCGCCCAACCCCATCTTAAATAATATTTAATATTTAATATTTATAACCCAATTCCCAAAGTCAAAACTCAAAAGCCTCTCCACTCAAACTACTCACTACTCTCTGGTTCTTCTTTCCCTAACCTCCTGTCTCTGGTTTTCTACCACGGCCATCCTCCAGTGCCCGTCTGACAATCCTCCGATGCCCCTTCGATGCTCCTTCGACAATCCTCCGATTGAAGTATCTCCAACGGCCAAGTATTATTTTTATTTCATTTTTTTTTTGCTTCTTCTTCTCTAGTTCTCCTCTGTGTATCTTTTTTTTTCTATATGGATAACAGGATAAGGCTTCCATTATTAATAATATTATGCAATGATTTTTAATAATATGCTTCTACCCTATGAAATTTGAAGGGCTTTGAGAAATTTAAGGGGTTTTTGAATTGGGTTTTGAAACATTAGTACTCTAATTTTAGGAGTTTTAGAAGTTTGTTTTGTAAATAAGCAAACAAATATGTGAAAAAAAATTTGTCTTCACTGGTTTGGTTTTGTGAAAATTAAGGGGTTTTTTAAATGGATTTTGAACATTGGTGTTCTAATTTTAGGGGTTTTAGAAATTTTATTGGTAAGTTTGGAATGTAATAACTACACACTTAATAATTTTATGGAAATATCAAAAATGGATGCTTGTTTTGACTTTTGTAAATTCTAACATTTTTATTATAATGCTTGTTGTTTTCGATATTGATGCCAATTGTGAATTTGTGATTCACATATATATATATATATATATATATATATATATATATATATTCTTTATTTAAATTTTTTTTGCTTTTAAAAAAATAAATATATTTTTTAGATTTATTTGTAATTCCCGAAATTTTCCTGAAATTTTTTCAAAAGTTTTTCGGAATTTATCCGAAATGAATCAAAATGACCCCCTACCGAAATATTGCCGAAAATAAAATTTGTTACTATGGTGGCAACCCATACTACCATAGAGGGTTGCGTCCATAAATGGACGCCAATATTTCGAGTTTCACATGACCGTAAAAGAGACATCACCCCAGCTAAAGCTTATAGTCGAACCTCATAACTTATACTATCATATTTGAACTCGGGGTGATCAAGTCACCGTATATACAAGCGTATACGAGGTTACACTGAATTCCTACTCACCTGATTCGTCATGGGTCTCATTCCACCATGAGTTGTAAGGCATATGAATACGGTATATTTCTCGCTTCGATATCATCTTAGAGAATCATCATGTCCAAGTATAGGCATGATCTTATACACTCCCCTACCTATGACTTAATATGTCCTTAACTCATATCATGATTTAGATGGACGTACAGAATAATCATACTCAATAAATAGATTTACATTTGAGATTACGTTTCAATTATACGTATATAGGTATTTACACAATACACTACATAATTATATAATAGAGTAATTAGAGTGTGATTTTGGTAACGTAAAGGTCAGAGTTCGATTTTCACAAGGTATCAAATTCCTAACAGTTCGTGTTATCGAAGTGGTCGCTTTGAAGCGATAAAAATGACATACATATATAGGTTATTATAATTAAGTGCTCAATTATAAAGATAATACAAATTTAAGTGAAGTACATCATGACTATTGATTGAAACATTGAGTAGTTAAAGTGCATGAAGTTTTGGTCATACAAGTGAAGTTATAAAGTAAAATAATAATAATAATAAGAGTTGTCAATTTGGACACAAATCGATCGATCGGTTTTTGAATCGGTCGTTCGATTATATATAAAATATAAATTAATTCATTCGGGTCAAAATCGATCAATCGATGTTTGGTATCGATCGATTGAATTCAAAGTAATTTAAAATACAACGTTTGGTTTCGTATAAGGTTGATCGATCGATCAGTGGAATCGATAGATCGATTTAATAAAGTGTATGATGTCGCTTTGGTTCAGCATTCATCGATCAATTTTAAGTGTCGATCGATCAATGAAAAATAACGAATTCAGAGATAAGGCTTTCTCTGCCCAACCACCAGAGTCTAAATCCTTGCTCTAATATACTTGTTTTAAAAATATCATACATCACTTATATATTATGAAGTAAATTAAATAATAAAATATTGTAACACTTTGAGTGTTAGCATCTTATAATAATTATATAATATAAAAAATTAAAAACCCATCATATAACTTAATATAATATGATTATAAGTGTGGTGGAATATTATAATATAATATATTATAGGGTGTAATCATTATAATATAATATTTAATAATATAGCCATTATAATAGTTTAGGAAATTTACATTTTTGGCCCTATAAGTTTGCATATTTACAGAAACGGCCCAATAATTTTAATCTTTGCATAACAGACCAGCTCCAAACTAAGCCGGTTCCACATTTATATATATATATATATATATATATATATATATATATATATATATATATATATATATATATATATATATATGTATACTTATTTTTCTGTTTTATCACTTTTTCTTGTATTGCGATTTTTAGGTTCGACTACAGTTGGTAACCCAATGAACTGCAACCGGCTAGGTAAGATATCGACTACATTTTTTTTTAAAGATACAATTGGTAGCCCAATTTCGATTCTTAAGATATCAACCGCTATCTTATGATAGCAATCGATATCTTAAGGTAGCGTTCGACATCTTAAGGTAGCGGGCGCTATCTTATGATACCGGCCGCTAACTTATGGTATCGGCCGCTATCATAAGGTATCGGTCGCTATCATAAGATAGCGCCCGCTACCTTAAGTTAGCGGCCGGTATCATATGATAACGGCCGATATCCTATCCTAACGGTCGCTATCTTATGGTAGCGAGTTGCCGACATTTAAATCGCTAAGTCAAGTATGACCTTTTTAATCAACCAATTTTTATTTTTTAAATATTATATGTTGAAATGGATGTTCTCCTTTTTTATCATTTTGATTTTGTCCGTGTGGGCGATAATACTTACAACGGAGGACATCGGAAGATTGTCACTATCACGGCGAACATATCATTTGATCAGCTTATGCAGAAAATGTACAAGGTCAGTAGGACTCGACCAGAAAAATATTCTATTACACTAACGGTTTCATTACGCATAGGGAATGAGCTGATGTTTACCGAATTGTCTAACTCTGATGATCTTATAAACTTATTCAGAACATATCGTATTGGTGATGATGTGATAAATATTTATATCGAAAAATCATTAGTCACTCCCGTAACAAAAATTTTATCGTCTCTAGAAGTATTTCAACCATTCCAGGAAACAAACAAAGAACATCAAGAATGTGAGGAAAACGTCATATTAGTAGATGATGATGGTATGGAACCAGAACATTCGATTGAGAATCAAGAAATACGATTTGAAGAGGAGAACATCGTTGCACCTATGATAGTCGACGATAATAAAAATATAAATATAGGATTTCGCCCCTACCGTAGGCCTTTGGAGCAACCCTCTTCAGACATTTGAGTGAGAGAAGGCGATAAAGATTAAGGATATTATCCTCAAATGAATCTAATACATGATACAACTCAGCTCAACTTCGAATCGATAAACAATATATTTGGTTGGAATCAGTAGGAAATATTTTTAGGAGGCCTTTGTCCATATCAATGGCCTTCCGAATCAATAGCTTCAGAGCCAACGATAATCGAGCCTTCAATAGAACAGTTTCTCGCACCTCGAACATTCCCACCTTGGCCAACTTCAACCCAAACAACTGCACCTCAACCAAACGTACGTCGACAGACACAATCTCAATCACGTAATAATCATCCAGTCAATGACAGTGATAGTGATCCTGAAAATAATGAAGCACCGTCGTCGCCCACTTTGTACGTTAATACTAATAGGGGAATTGATCAACCTCTGGTGGACAAAGACTATCAGTTTAATGACTCGAAAGGAGAGTATATGGATTCGAATGATGAGGAACTGTATGAAGGGGGGCCAATTACTATTGGTCAGGCATTTAGAAATAAGAAATCCTTTCACAAAGCTCTTAAAGAGTTTATAATGGAAAATAATTTTAAATTAAACCAATAAAAATCAGTCATCTTCGAGTTACGGTGAGGTGTATTGAAGTAGGAAGTGTTTGGCGAATACATGCATCGAAATTGGTGGGTGTGGACACATTTACCGTGAAAACTTTTTGTCCAGAACATACGTGCGAAAGGCTAGCTTTCTGAAGCGGACATCACCAATGTATGACATCGTGGATAGCTTCATTCGTGAGGGATAAATTATTAAAGGGCCTTGACGAGACTCCTACTTCAATAATTGTTTGTACTAAAAAAAAATACGGTATAACAGTAGGTTACTGGAAAGCATGGAGAAGAAAAGAAATGGCGTTAAATGACATCCGAGGTACCTGGAAGGAGCAATTTAAGATGTTATCATCATATATCGCCGAATTACAGCAGGTTGATCCAGACATACATACCGAATTGTGTCTCGAGTCTGATAATGCATTTCAGAGATTCTTTGTGGCATTCAGACCTTGCATTAGAAGCTTTCATAATACTTTACGAAGAATAATTGAGGTAGATGGAACGTATTTGCGGGAATGATACAAGGGAGTGTTCTTAATAGCTACGGGGATAGACGGGAATAGACATTTATTCTCCTATAGCATTCGGCATTGTACCCAAAGAAAATGAAGATTATTAGACATGGTTTCCTTGATCTATTAGGGAGATGCATAATCGGAGACTTTCAAGAGCAGTTTGTATTGATATCAGACTGACGGAAGGGGTTGATAGAAGTTGTGCATAATATTTTTCCTAACGCCTTTCACAGTTATTGTATGTGACACCTAGCTTTGAATCTTTTTTATACATATAAGGATACAATCTCCCAATCGTTGTTTTGGGTTGCTGCCCGTGCATTCTCGGAGGCAAAATTTAAAAGAATTTTATGAAAATAGAAGATGATGGCCCCCCGAAATGTAAAACATGGATTAAAGAAATTAGTGACCATTTCTAGGCTTGCGCTTATTTTTCAGGGAGGCGTTATGATATATTGACGACTAATATAACTGAAAGTATTAATAGTGTGTTGAAAATAGCCAGGAAGGAATCGATCGGGACCATGATAGAAACTATTCGTATAAAGATAGCCGAATTTTATCTTCGTTGTCAGAAAGAAGAAAATAAAATGACACACGTGTTAACACCAATAGCCCAAGAGCACATGACACAAAATTTAGGATGGGCCCGTCGAAAGAACGTTATACCATATGGTTGCGATACATTTCAAGTTAAACGTGGTGATTACACTCACAGTGTCGATCTAGTTAAACAAGCATGTACATGTAGACGTTGGGCTATCCTTGGATTACCATATTCACATACGATCGCTGCATTATCACGCTGAAACAGAGAATGAGAGATCCCCTAATTTTGTGAGCACTGGTATACTAGTAACTTATTTAGAAAAACTTATAAAGAACACTTTATCCCGACCATTGATAAGCGCCAATGGACTGCGATAAGAGATGACATTGAAGTTTTACCTCCGCACAAGATATGTCAAGTTGATCGTCCGGAGAAAGGAGAATAAGATCTAAAGGCGAAGTTCGATCACTATGATGTAAAAATTATAACGAATACAGTCATAACCGACGCTCGTGTAAGTTTGTTAGAATTTGAAATTAACTTACATTATTTATAAATTATTACATCTTATATAGGGGCTTTAGATAGCGACCCTGATCTTATTTATTTCTTTACAAATAAGATAGTGCCCTAAGATAGCGCCCTAAACCCTAAGCACTAAACTATAAACCACTGACGACTTACGTTATCGATCGCTAACTTAAGTTAGCGTCAGCTAACATAAGACAGAGGTACCCTTATATAATTGCACCTTACTGAAAAAAAAAAAAAAGGAAAATCAATTAATCGAAGGAATCGAAATTAAAATCGGATTAGTTAGGTTCCGTTTGAGCTTAGGGAGTAAGAAGTCCGATTAATCGAAACCGAAGTTTTTTATTAGGGCTCGGGGTTAGGTGAACGATTAATATTGATATCGTGTATTGCCAATACCAAACATCATCAACATCGATCTCGCTAACATCCATAGCGATCTCATTAATATCATCAATATTGATCTCGTCACTATCTTTCATAACATTTTATAATCTATAGGGATCTCAATCGAAACTCCTTTAGATCAGATGATGGAGATCATTTATCATCCTAATAGATCTTGAGATCATGGCCTTACTATCGACCACTAACTTAAGTTAGCGATAGGATAGCGGTCGCTAACTTAAGTTAGCGTCTGCTAACTTAAGACAGTGTCTGCTATCTCACCGCTAACTTAAGTTAGCGCCCGCTATCTTAAGTCAGTGCTTGATAATATAAGTTAGCGATAAGATAGCAAGCGCTGTCTTAAATTAGTAGACGCTAACTTAAGTTAGCAACCGCTATCTTAAGTTAGCGGACGCTAACTTAAATTAACGTCCACTAACTTAAGTTAACCGGTGCTGACTTAAGATAGCGTCTGCTATCTTTTAATAAAGTTTATAAAGAAAAGTTAAACAATTACAAAAAAAATATAGAAATAAAAATTATACAAATTGGTTTTTGATAACGTTACCTATAAAATTGTAACAAAAATATTTATAATAAAATGTTTAACTCCTCCTAAACGTGGACAATGAATGTCCGATTTTGGCTCTAAATTATTGCATATGTTTCTCTTCGAAATCAATAAACCGCCTTTGGGAGAAATATTCTATATACTTCAATACATAAACACTCCAGTCCCAACCGTTTCTTTGGAGCGGAAGATCGACACTGTTCAAAACCGTTATGTTCCACTGTTGATCAAAAGCAGACTTCAAACCGGCAGTGTAAAGAAGACGCAAAAGGTGATACAATTAACATCCTTTGTGCATTTCGAACCTCATTGAGCACTATCGGTCTGCGGGGCTTATCAATTTAATGACATGATCAACTAATGAAATTATAGCCAATGCCCAGTGACTATGTTTTTGACTATGCATCGAAATAAAAATCTGCACATAAACGAAAATGGAACCGGAGTATTAAAATAATTAAAAATTTTAAAAATCGTTAATATTAAATAAAGCAAACTGTAGTATTAAAAAACGTACTGTTCCACAATCCATCACGTGAATTCCGCGTCTATGATTGGTAAGTAAGGGTTCAAGCGACTTTGAATCGTGACGAACCTGCCACTAGTCACAGTAGGCCTGCCACTTATCAAAGTCGTTGAGTGCTGCTAAACTCTCATTATCGATAAATTTTTTAAATTTTCTATGATCTGCCATAAATAAGGACTGAAAGACGATAATGCGATAAGTAAATAAATAAATTAAAATGAGTATATTGAGAGTCATGAATGGAAAGACAGATAAATGAAAGAAACGAAACAATAATTAGTTGAAACCTTACCAGGGCAAACGTAGAAGCGAACCAACTTTTTCGATATTTTTTGAAAACATTGAATCGTTTATAATTTCAAGGACTTTCAAGTACGCGTCGATGACTTCGTTGTCGAGCCACGAGAATCCTTTAAGGGCCTTTAAAATAACAACTGCGACGTCAACACCCATGATGTTATTGACGATCACAGTGTTCTCATCCGTCGGCCGGTTTCAAAAACTGAGCATGTATTTATGCTCCATAGATTGTGGCTCATCCTCCTCATCCACAACCACTCTTTGTCCTTTCAATACGGCTTTAATTGTCAGGGCCTTTCTCCTCTTCCGAGTACGCAAATCATATTCCTCGGCTTTATTCTTTGAAGTTGAGAGTTTTACTAAAATTGATTTTAGTGATGTCGACTATGACTCACGAGAAGGCTGGGTAAGCGGAGCACCCTCATCACCCACTTCGAGCAATGCCTCTACCAAGGGTTGTTTAACAAGAGATTAAGGTGTATTGAGTTCAATAGAAGTTTCTAGGGCAATGGGTTGAGGAGCAGTGGGTTGAGGGGTAGTTGGTTTAGCAGCAGAAGTTTGGAGGGCAGTGGATTGAGGAGCAGTGGGTTTAGGGCCAGTGGGTTTAGGGGCAGAAGTTTCGAGAGCAGTGGATTGAGGAGTAGGTTGACGAGCTGTGGGTTTAAGGCCAGTGGGTTTAGAAGGCGGTTTGGGCTGAGGTTTAGGGGAAGTTTTGGTATTTGTTGGTTGAGGCGATGGGTTGAGGAGCAGAAGATTGAGGAGTTGTTGGATGAGTGGCAATGGGTTGTTTGGGAACGAAGGTTTCAAATAGGACAGAGGAAAGAATATCATCCTACATAATTGTAAAATACATTAAACACTTCCATTTTATTTTACAAAAATAACATAATTTGGGAATCACCTTCTTAGGTTAGCGACCGCATTATCGGTCGACAACTTAAGTCAGCACCCGCCAACTTAGGTTAGCGGCCTATAACTTAAGTTAGCGGCCGATAACTTAAGTTGTCGGCCTATAACTTAGTACCTTTGTCAAATGAGATCTGACCACATCAAGATCCTTCTGTATTGCGTCATTTTCGTCTGTTAAATTTAGACCCGATCTTATAGTGACCCTACTTGATCTTATAATGACCCAACTTGCTCTTGTAGGGTCTTCTTGTCTCTCCCTAGCTGTTCAATAGTCATCGCTTGCCCTTTAAGCACTGTAAATGCACGTCTAAATTAACTTTTCATCTCTTTAATGGCCATACAGAGAGATGTGTATTCTTTTCTAAGCTCGATTACTTCTTTGGTTAGATGTGGTTGCCTAGTCGGTTGTTCCCTGGTTGGCTGGGGCCTAATTTCTGATTGTTTGCCCTTTGATTCCGGATGTTGACGTACAACAACCTCGTAATCGTCGTTTTCGTCGTTGTCATCATCGTCATCTAGGTGAGGCTCTTTGGCTCTTTTTTGGGGACGTGTCTCGTAACTTGGGACATCGTCGTATTCATATATATTTTCTTCATCATGAGCCTCCTCGACATTTTTCTGCTCCCTTTCCATCTCTCTTTGCGTCAAAAAGAGTCGAACCAATCGATACTGTAACTCGTATTTTACAGCTTTAAGCTCTAAGATAAATTTAGACTTAAGAAACTTTTCTCGATAATAAATTGGATTATGGCTGAATTTCGGGCCTTCCCATTTCAATAGCCTCGGAAATGGATCTTTCAGCTGAGTAAGAGCAGTGGCGACTCCAGAAAAGTGCTCAAACACCCAAATCTGTAGGGCAATAGTGCATCCGTAAATGTTTTAATGCCCCTTTTCTGTCTTTTTGGCTGCTTCCCTTCTGACGTTTACTTTCGACATGCACTCTACTAAATTTTTGTAAACTATCAAGCCCCATGGAAACTCGTTGAACTTTTTAAAGTTATCTACTAATTCTAAGTACTCATTGTCCACTTCCTGGTATGTGTCCGGAAGTAAGAAATAGCATAAAAGAAACAACAACGATAGTTTCAAAATTTCATCATTGGATAGATTGACACTATCAACTATTTCTTCAATATAAGATCTTTTAGCCGACTTCCCAAGAAAGAATTTGTATTGAATGGTTTCTTTCTCTGGCACGGCCACATTCTCAGACTCAGGTTCCTTCAACATGTTCAGGCCTAAAATCAATGATATATCGGACTCTTGCAATAGTACATTGGTGTTCCTGACCTTGAAAATATTATCTTTAACCCAAAAGCTTAAAATTGTGTCAACCAAGTCTCCAATGAACCCTAATTTCTCAGAAATCCTAAATAAATGATCGAAATTGAATCATCTAGTATCTTCTTCCTCTCTTCGTTACAATGCAAGTAAAATTTTCTAACATTAATTTCAGTACATTTCCCGAAGGCCTTTAGAGGCTTAGTCATTTTACAATCACTTAGTAGGAACTGGAAAATATATAACAACAATTAATTAACAAAATAAAGTTGAAAATATTTCGCTAACTTACCGCTAAATTACATTATCGTCCGACAACTTACATTATCGAACGATAATGTAAGTTAGCGTCCACTAATTTACATTATCGTCTGCTAACTTACTTTATCAGCTGATAATGTAAGTTGTCGGACGATAATGTAATTTAGCGGCCGATAATGTAAATTAGCGGACACTAACTTAAGTTATCGGTAAGTTAACTGTAAGTTAGCAGGTTAGGTGAGGAACATAATAGATAACTATATGTGTTTAAATGTAAAAAAAAAAATTACCTGAAAATTTTCTGTGACTATTTTTTCACTTTGTCGCCAATATGCCACCGCTCTCTCGGTTTTTACAAAAAAGTTAAAGTGAAACGTAAAGAATAAAGAATGAAAAGTAAACGTTAAAGTTAATATTTATATTTAAAAATTAATATCTTTATCGAAAATAATAAGGTCACTGCTGACATGAAACCGGCTTGGCTTAGAGCTGACCTGTTATGCAAAATTGAAACTATAGAATTGTTTCTCCAAATACGCAAACTTATAGGACCGAAAGTACAAATTTTCCTAATAGTTTTATAAAGTAATCATTACTTTGACTTATATAATAATATAATAGTTATCTAATATAAACTATATAATAGTTTATTAGGTACCTAGTGTAGGTTAGAGGGCATTTATAATATAATAAAATATTACATCATTACAAGTCCCATCGAGAACATGCTTATCCAAACAAATTGAAGTCTGATGAATGGTCGATTGATCGAGTATTACGGTGACAGTCAGGCGAGGTAACGCAGTTTGGACTTTTTAATTAATTTAGGTCAATATCGATCAATCAAGTAAGGACCTCGATTGATCGAGTATATAAAACAACAAAGCGTTTATATAATTTAATAGGGTTTCTGGTTGTTGTTTCGAATTAATCGATCGATCGAAAGTGTAAATCGCTCGATGGACTACCACTAATTCTGAACATATCTGGGTTCTGAATTAAACCCAAAATATATTCGAAAAATAATAAAATAATATTAAAACAAGGATGAATCCCATTTTTCAATCCTAAAGCAGTATTATTTAAAAAATAAATCTAGGTTCATTTTATTAGCCCGTCGATACGCGATCAAATCATATCTTATACGACCTGATCTGAGAAGAATGAGATGGATGGATGGGTACCCACCTCTTGAAGCGTAACGATAATCCAACGACGATAATATTTGAGAAGATCAGCGTTCAATCATAATGGCTCGTCCACGATTTCTCCTTCCATCACGATCTTGACGGCGAAATAAGTATGGTATTTTTTGGGAAAGAATACGCAAGGATTTAAGGAAGAGGTTAAAGTATTTTTAGAGAAAGGTAGTTAGGGAAGAAGATGTTTGATGGCTAGAATTTTTAAGAAAAGAAAATAGTAGGGAGCAGAGACGGTTAGGGCACTTGACTATAACACAAGCCTCTAACCAGAAGGCTATCACACCAATTGTGTCAATTATTGACAAAAATAAATATAAGGATTTTTCTCAAATATGTTAGGTTCCGGTGTTGAGCACTAACACTATACATCATGCACAACACATCTAACACAACAAATTTATTTTTAAAAAAACCCGAGTCGTTACATTGATGAACATAATTGGGTGTTAAAAATGGTTCATTAAGAAGAAAAAGTAGGTGAGTGCTTTTAGAGATTCTTTGGTGGGAAGGTATTAAATATCTGTCATATATATCCGATAAATATCAGCCAATATATCGTGTTAGGGATCATCCTATATGATGTGTACTTTTGATTATATATGAGATTAATATCGGGTCAAGCAGGTCAAATATCGGCTCCATATCGGGTCATATTTAATAGAGAATATTTAGCATTGAAAGAAATATATAGGCATGATTGATTCATAAATATTTAGATAAATATCTTAGGAAATATTTTGAATTTTAAAGATCTCCTGGAGATTTGAAATGATTGTATTCACCTCTATTTAAAGAGGCTCTTCTCCATTAATGAAATACTGAAAAATTATTGTCAAAATATAGTCTTTAGAGTTTCAATAATATTGACTAATATGTATCGGATATAAATTGAAAAAAATATAAAAATTCCCTTTTTGTAAAAAAAATTAACATTTTTATATTTTCATTACGGGCAAACATAGTCATCAAATAGGGGTTCGGCAATAGTTCGGCGAGGTGAAAATTCAGAAAAGTCCGGGAAGTTCGAGGAAATATTCGGAGAAAAAATCGGTGAGAAAAATTTAAAAATAAAAAAATTTAAAATTATAAAAAAAAAATTAAAATTAAAATTTAGTAAGCCACAACTTTTTTGAAAATTTTGGGAATTATTCAGGAATAATTCCCGAATTTCCAAAAAATTCGTGAATAGTTCGGGATTAACTTGGGGGACCTTAAATTCATGAATAATTCGTGAATTTTTTAAAAATTCGGCTATTTTTTTTTACTATGTAGGCAAGGTGAAGCTGTGAAGGTACTCTAGGTAGCGTACCCTCACTGTATTCCAACATCCACATGGAGATCCACATAGCCACGCAAATATTGTTTTGGTGCCATATGGAGCTTCAGCAGCCTATATAGATCAATTTAAAAAAAAAAAATTAAAAGTCAAATTTTGACTGTGGTTCAATGATTTAGATTTTACGACCCAAAAAATACATGGTGGATATGTTGTTTGGGGATTTTCTTTTTCAAAAATGTTCTAAATAATGCTACTTGCTAGGGGTGCTATCAGGTCCGTTCGGGTTGGTTTTCATGCTAAACCGATAACTATCGGTTTCTAGTTTGTCAAACCGAAACCAAGCCGATAAGCCTCCAAACCGAAATCAAACTGATAGTGATTGGTTCGGTCTGTTCGGTTGGTTTTCGGTTTCTAAACCTCAATTTTTTTATTTGTAATTTTTTTTTTTTAACAAAAAGAAATTTTACAAATAATTCTTATTTTTGTGATTTCCTTTTCACAAATAATACATGTTATTAGTAAAATTTTCTTTTTACAAATAATACCCATTATTTGTAAAAAAAAGTAAACCCTATTATTTAAAATTTTCTTTTTACAAGTAATACCTATTATTTGTAAAAAAAAGAAAAATAATACATATTACTTAGGTAAACCCTGTTATTTATTTTTAAAAAGGAAAAACTATTTTTATATGCACCTAAGTAATACCCTATTATAGGTTTCTTATCAGTTCGGTTTCGAATTTTTTACGTCAAAATCGAAACCGAACCGATAATCCGATAAGCTATTTTTTCAAAATCGAAATCGAGCCGATATGCCCTAAAACCGAAACCAAACCAAAATTTTGATCAATTTTATGCACAGCCCTACTACTTGCTTCACATGGCACTAAAAATATTTTTTGACTTCCACATGGACTATCAGGTGGATGTTGGAGTACCAGAAGGGTACTCCACTTGGAATACCTCACTTTATTATTTTAAAATTTTTAAAAGCTTCTTAAATATCTATCGGTTTGGCAGATACGTACCAGTCTAGGAACAGGATATACCGATATATCGGACTTTATATCCATAGTTGGTGCACACAAAGCTACCATTATTATATGAATATTGACAACGAGGCAAGCTGAGATTGGCCCGTGTGTATCAATGCCTAATACCTAATTTATGTTGCGTGCTGAGTAGTGTGTGGCCCCCATTTTCAATAAAGGAATATTATAAATTTATTGAGGACAAAGTGGAGACGGCTGATGAGGTGTGACATGATTGGGTGTATCTATTTGTATTAATTGAACACATAGTTCATGCAACTAATTACATCGTGCCACATCAGCGGCCTGTACTTTGACTGTATAAAATCTGCTGTCCCTGTAAAACTATCCAAAAGCCGTTGGCTTCGAAATTGGTGCTCGCCACCCACCACCTTTAGATATAAATCTCTAATCTCCAAATTCGAAAACCAGACGTCTTATTTTCTCGTCGTTTCCTTTCTCACTTCCCTCTCAATTCCTTCTTCTTCCTTTTCTCATCGATGGATCTTCGAATCACATCGACTCAGTTCTCTGGCTCTTCTTTCGATTGCCTTCTCTTTGGTCTCTCTTTCTCTCATTCGATTTAGGTTTTCTGTTAGATTTCAGTCTCTTTCTCATACAACATTTTTTATTTTTTTCAGATTTGGACGATACTTTGTACTCATCTTCAACAGGAATAGCTGAAATATGCAAAAGAAACATTGAAGGTAAATAAATATAAATTATTATATTTATTTTAAAAAATAAGAAAAAACCACCATAAACTTCGTTTTCTTCTGGAAATCTAACTATTTAACCCTCATATTCTTCTCTTCAGCTTTTCTTACAGAAAAATGCAGATTCCCAAAAGATAAAGCATCGAATCTTCGTGTTGAGCTCTTCAGATCCTACGGAAGCTCCTTCGCCGGTTTGAGAGTAATTTTTATAACAAAAAAAAAGATATTAAATAATTAAATGCTTCAATTTTTTTGATTAATTCATTCTTTTATTACAGGCTTTAGGTTATGATGTTAACGCCAACGATTACCATAGGTAAGCTTAAAAAACAATTAATATTTTTAATTATTCAGTTATTTAATCTCTTTTAAATCTAATGTGTTTAATTTTATTTATTTTTTTTATTTAGTTTCGTGCACGGATCTTTGCCTTACGATCTAATCAAACAAGATCATCAATTACGAAACATTTTACAGAGCATTAAGCAAAGAAAACTCGTAAGAGAAGAAAAAATTTAAAAATCTCAGTTTTTTACTTCAATTTTTCACCTAAATTGACAGTTACTTACTTTTGTTTTTCAGATTTTTACCAATTCTGACCGAAATCACGCAACGAAAGTTCTAGAGAGAATCGGAATCGCAGATTGCTTCGATCAAATCATCTGCTTTGAGACTCTGAATCCACACGTGTCGAGATTCGAGCGTCCTGATGAGTTTCCTGTCGTTCTGAAGCCGTCGATTGAAGCCATCAAAACAGCCGTCCAAATCGCAGATACAGATCCCTATCGCACGGTATTTATAGTCGAGATTACTTGTAAAGCGCATATATTGATAACTTTATATGTGAAAGCGAGATATATAGGCATAAATTTAATTGTTATTGGATTTGAAATAACAGAAATCCCAACTTTTTATCCGACGGCCAGAATTATACGATTAGGCCATATACATTTATAAAATGCATATACGATTCGCAGGCGATCTATTTCCGTTGGAATATGCTGACTTGTTTCTTTTGCAGCTGTTTTTCGACGATAACCAACGGAATATTGCTGCTGGGAAAGCTGTCGGTCTTCAAACCGTATTGGTAAGCTGTTAAATTTATTATTATTTTTATTTATTTATTATTAATATAAGAAGTTCTCTGCTATATGTCGGTGATACGTGGAATTTGTAGAAATTAATTAAATGAATAAATAATGAGAGAGAAAAGCATAGTGATAAATTTTGTTTTCGGTAATTTCTCGGTGGGAGTCCTTTCAATACATTTCGGATTAATTTCAATACATTTTGGAAAACATTCGAGAAAGTTTCAGGGATTAAAAATATATTTAATATTTTTTTTTAAATTACTATAATATATACTCAATTACTAATATATTTTAGCAAAAAATAATTAAACATAAAATAATACTAAAATTTACCGAAAAGTACCAAAATTATCCCGAAATTTTTGTTTGACCCCATTTCGGCTAAATTTGTCACTATGGAGAAAAGAGATATCATATGAGACTACATTGTGAAAATTATTAATCTTTACAGTTTTACACATACAATGAATATATGTATAAAATTCTAAAAGCTCGATTAAATATTGACCCGTTTTAGCCTGGCTCAAAGCCAGTCCTGCTCGATTAAATATTGACCCGTTTTAGCCTGGCTCGATCAAATGATTTCATATATGTAAAAAGATTTGGGTCGGGTATGGGGAAAGGTAAAGTAGGCCCTATTCATAATCGGGTTAGTCAATCTTGGCCTGATTACTAATCGGGTCAAATGAACTAACACCAAGAGGCCCAATTATAATCAGCTCGATTCTGGCCAGACCCAGCCCATTGAGCCCTCTATTCATGCCCCAGCCGGACTCAACTTGGATCAATTTTCTTAGGGTAGCTTTCAAAGCACGAGCACTTATGCCCAAAATCATTGATTTCCTTAATCAAATGATAGAGATTGTGTTTTGCTCCAATATTTCACGCAATGAATCTTGAGGATATGACGGTATCATCAGACGGACAATTTTCGATTCCACATGGCACAGATCCCAAAATGTGGCCCTCAAATCAAATGGCATACATCACTCTCAAGTGTGACTTTAGGGCCACATTTTTGAGATTTATGTCATGTGGAATCAAAAACTAAGTGTATGATGGTACATTCATGGCCTCAAGATCTCCATTGTCTGATTGGATCAAAATACAATTTCGATCGTCTAATTTAAAGCAATTAATAATTTTAGGTGTAGGTGCCCAGCAAAATTCCGTGCTATTAAAGCTACCCATTTTCTCATTGCTTATTTTCATTCATCTTAATTAGATCATAAACTTGTGAAAACTCCCAAAAGTCACTAGCTTTGACTGGAACAAAGCTACCCATTTTCTCATTGCTTATTTTCATTCATCTTAATTAGATCACAAACTTGTGAAAACTCCCAAAAGTCACTAGCTTTGACTTGTTCCAGTCGTAATTTGTGGTCCAGAGTAGTTGTGTTTGAGTTGGCTTTTTGCACCTCGGGCCGGTGGCATGGCCACATGGAAAGTTGTGAGGGCTCAAGCCCCCATATAAATCTAGAGTTTTTATGAAATATGAATTTTATACACCTTTTTTTATATATAAGCCTCCAAATCTATAATGTAGAAGCTCCCAAATCAATGGTAAAATAATTATTAATATTTATTTATCATTTATAACCCCCACCAACAAAAATTCTTGGCTACACCCCTGCCTCGGTCAATAGCATAAGATGAATTATAAGTTTGAATTTTGTTTTTCCTCTATTTGTTTTATTTAATTAATAGGATTACTAGAGCATAACCCGGCATCATAACGACATCAAGCTTAGGCAATCAGGTCAAAATCTGACATACACAGATATCAGGGCTTCTAAAAATCCATAAATATCATATGTCGATAATCTATTATCTTTACTGGCCTTTTATGCAAGATTTACGTGTTTAGCAGTTCTATTGTCCTCTCTACTCACTCCTTATCAGAACAAGTTTTATTTGTTCTAGTAGGGAGTTAGTAGAGAGCAGAGAGATTGTTGCTAGAGCATTAAAATCCTCTTCTGCAAAGAATTAGAAAAGAGAGTAGGAATCAACTAAAATAGGTGAACTCTAATCAGATAGGAGCTAGCAGAAAGCTATACCATATGCATCCTAAGTGACCCTGAGAATCGTGAATTATAACAGCGAGCTGATTTATAACTCCAACCTACTATCTTTACTGGCCTTCCATTAACTGATTGTACATTATATTATATATTATAAATATAAAATTTATAATCTATACAAAACTTTTATATATATATGAGCTCATCCTAGCTACTACCTAGCAAATTACAAATTTCGAATCCGTAATTGAATCAAGCGGCACTACAAAAAATAAGACTATTAGTGACAGGCATAAATAATCGCTACAAACAAAAAAATTGTCGTTAATACCCTTGTCACAAATAGTCTTAATAATTTTTTTGTTAATTTTTTGCTATAAAAACTGCCGCTAATAATCTTAAATTTTGTAGTGGGAGTTAGCAAATCAGGTAACATTACTTAGAATAAATAGCATATTAGTAGGTTTATGTAAAATAACCATCAATTACGCTAAAACGCTCACTGCCAACAAAGAAAAAGTAGTATAATTAGTCGTTCAGTTTAAAGGCATTTGACAGATTTGAATCATTGAATCACTCCATAGTAATAGAGATACATATCGTATGATGTCTGACATATAGTTTAACAAGATTAAAATTTATTAAAATTTTACAAACACTTCATAAAATATTTTAAATAAGGAAAAGGCGTCCGTCCTCCATGGAAGGACATGGTTATCGTCCTCCAAGGTTCCAAGTGGAGGTCCCTGTGGCATTCAAAACATTATTTCAATGTCACATGGACCTCGGGTGCATTGGCTAAATCATTTAAAAAAAAAAAATTTGAAAACTCATCTCCACCATGTATTTTTTGAACCGTGATATGTAAATCATTGAAATTAGTCAAACATTGACTTTTGCTTTTAAAATTTTTTTCCAAAATTTCCTTTTTTTAAATTGATCTAAATCATCCTCCCGTGCTCCACGTAACATCCAAAGAATATTTTATACCTCCATATGGACTTTGGAGGATGGTGATCATCCTCCCATGAAGGATATAATCGGCTCCCTTTAAATAAATAATCATCTCCTAAAATCTTAACTGATTGTATTTACCTTTTTTATAATAAAATATAAAAAAGTCATTTCAAAATATAGTCTTTAGAGTTTCTTGAGATGATAATATATTTTTTAATGAAATCTTCAATTCACCATGACCAAATCTACGACCCGGTTACGATCGATATCAATTGGGAAGGTCGGTTACCTCATATAAAATCAGTCTCCTTATGATTTAAGGCTAGGAGTAGCTCTCATGAGAGTAGACGCAGTTATTGCCCGCGAAGCAGATAAAATCTATTTTGAAGACTAACCGGGAGAGGAGTTGAGGAGGTGTACTACCAAACATAAAAGTAATTCCCGCGAGAGAGAGACCGCTAACCCTAACAACTCTAACAAATAATAAAATAACAGTAAATTAAACTCCAACAACCAAACTAAGTGTCCTCTTTTCCCACGTACAAGGAGCCCACATTGAGATGTTTTTGGATCATAATGCAATTGGACAATAGTTCCATTATTATTATATTATTATTATTATTATTTTCATAAGAGCCATTATTATGTTAGAGTACCTTTAAATCCATCCACTGAATCTTTGAGTTCACCCACGCTGAAATTCATTGATTGCTTTGAATCTAAAAATATATATCATTTTTCATCTTAATCTTTCACATGATACATCTTGAGATCATGCTTTTATCAATCACCATCGATTTTTGATTTTACATGATATCTACTCAAAACAGTGACCTTAACATCACGTAAAACTCATCATGCTCAAATAAGGTCACTTTTTGGGATGTATACCATATGAAATTAAAAACATGTCGTCTGATGGCACGCCCATGATCTCAAGATCCATTATTTGAAAGATTGAAATGGAAAACGATCTACATCGTCGGATTTATATCAGTCAATGGGTTTCAGCGTGGGTGAACTCAAAATTTTTGTGGGTGAAATTAAACGTAATCATTATATTATTGCTCCATCGTCAGCATCTCATATTTTTTCTTATTAAGCAAGTCACTATTGTGTCTTATTATTATCATCATCAATATCAATATTATCCTCATCATTACAATCATAAAAAATATATAAAAATAAAAAGATGAAACAATGCGCATATGATTGCACAGATGATTTTACATGTGGGTGCAAATAGGGTATTAATACTTGCAACTGAAGATTAAATCGTTGATTCACTTGAATCCTATGACAGAGATCGTTTGTTGTCCCAATCTTCCACATAGTAGATCTTGAGATTATGGCTCACTTATTAAACAGTTAGATGTTAACTCCACGTGGACACACCCTCATAAGTGACTCGAGGACCTTTCTCATAGAACACCTATGATTGCAATCACTTATGAGGATGTGTGCCACTTGGAATCAGCACCTACTACGAGTGACAAGTGGACATGGTCTCAAGATCTATTATGCATAATCTTGCGATGAAAAATGAGCTCCGTCACCTTATCCTTAGCAGACAACAATTTTAGCAGTGGAAACCTTAAGTTGATGATAGAGAACATATTTGGTGCCAATCTTCGACACCAAAGATCTTTACCTCATGGCCTTCAAATCAAACGACTTATATGGTGTTCTACGGGGAATAGGTCTCAAAAAGTACCAAGTTTTTCTTTTATACTATAGTCAGGTTTGAATGCCGGTTCACGGCATTTTATCATTCTATATGTAAAGGGTCTGTTTGGACATTGGAAAAACGTGATAAAACTCAATACGGTAAAATGTTTTATCATAAATTAAGTTGTTTGGGTATTTTTTAAGTGTGGTAAATAGATTATTCCTCTTTACCACAAAACTCCACTCTCTCTATCTCGCTTTCTCTCTCTCTCTCTCACTAAGATCTCTCTCTCACTAAGATCTCTCTCTCTCTCTCTCTAAATCTCTATCCAAGCCTCTCTCTAGGATCTCTCCATACACCTCTCTCTCGGGATCTCTCTCTGCGCCTCTCTCTCTCTAGGGTACGTCTCTAGGATCTCTATCTGTGCCTCTCTCTCTCTCTCTCTCTCTCTCTCTCTCTCTCTCTCTAGGATCTCTCTCAATGCATTAGTGTCTCCAAATCTCTCTCTCTATCAGAATAACAAATTTCTCTGAAATTTTCGAAATTTCTTCAAAATTTTTCGAAACAGGGCTTGGGCGAAACTTTCAGCAAAATTTCGATGATTTCTCTAAAATCGCTGAAATTTCATTAATTTCGGCAAAATTAACGAAATTTCACCGAAATTAATAAATTTTTTCTAATTTTTTTCATTTTTAAAATAATAAATAAAATTTTTATGAAGTTTAAATATAATTTATATTTAATAAATTTTTGTACTCCACGAAATTTTCCCAAAACTTTTCGAATTTTTATCGAAATTTTGCCAAAATGAATCGAAATGACCCCCAACGGAAATGGTGCGGAAAACAAAATTTGTCACTATGCTCTCTATGCGCATCTCTGTCTCTCTCTGGGAGGTTTGTCTATTTGCAACTGAAGATTCGGTAAGCACAACCAATGATCAACCCTGTTGACTGCCTTGAATTAAATGATCATGATCATTTTTCGTCCCAATGTTTCAGACAGTAGATCTTGAGATTATATCCCACCTTTCAAATGGTCATATGTTGATCTACATAGCACACATTCCAAAAAAGTGACCATGATCATGGTGTATCATGAGAGAGTTCTTGCTCGATTTTGGAGATTTATAACATGTGGAATCAATATCTGACTGTACAATAGGTGAGACATGATCTCAAGATCCATTGTGTTAAGATTGGGCTGAAAAAATTATATGTATCATTTGATTCAAGGCAATCAATAATAATAATAATAATGGAAAAATCATCTCATTTTTACTACATTATACTGGTTTTTCACACTTGTATCCAAACACTGGATTTTGAATATTCCTATAGTTCTTACAAAGACAAATTGAGTAAAAAATCAGTAACTTTATTCCATTTTATCAGGTTCTATCCGAAAGGTCCACCTTTTCGAGGGTGTACTCATTTCCATGTGAGCGTACTGCGAAAATGGAGAAAATGCATTATTGAAAACACATGCCTGTGTGCAACGGTATAAATATTGTGTGCGAGTGGTCGCTTTCGACTGAATTGAAAACACCAAAAAAAAACAGGTTTAGGACTGAGGGTTCAATCTATTGAACAAAGAGCACCCATTTACCTACCCACTTTTTATAAGGATAATTATCATGGTTTTAAATGTCGGCCATATCCGATAAAGATAGGCCTATATGTGTCGGGCTAGGCCCCATCCGATAAAGATATACACCCTGATTTTATATTAGGTCCAATATCGGGTCAAATGGGTCAAATATTGGCCAATATTGGGTTACATCGGCCAATATATATATCGAACATGACTCACGCCAAAAACCAAAAATTTGTTTTTCATTATTAGAAAAAAAAAAAAAAAAAAGCTTAAATATCGGCTGATTTGGCCCATACCTGTCCAAAATATCGGATAAATATACATTTTTCTCACTTCATTCTCATCTGATTTGTGGTGAAAAGGTTGGAAGATCGGTAAAGACTGAAGAGGCAGACTATGTGATCGAAAACATGATCAATTTGCAGCAAGTGATCCCTGAAATATGGGCAGACGATGAAATCAATGGTGATGAAGCAGCCAACAGGATTATTCGTAGCAGCAGCCAAGTGGATCCAATAGGTGCTTTAGTTTGCAAAAAAAATTACCTTTTAATTCCTCCCATTTTGAAGTATTAATGCCCTTTTATCACAACTAATTATGTGTAACTTTTTATCCCCAATATTTCTCCTGCATAGTTCCTACACCTTGTACCTGTTTACCTGGCACATTTTTTCTCCCCAATTTGCCCCCTTTCTTTTATCACAGTGTCCTCTAATGAGGGCACTTTGGGAATAAGGTGGCTTCACTTTGGAAAAAGAGGAAAAAGGGTATCTCTATTTACACCAACCAAATCACTACAGTGGAAAAATTATTGACTACTTACAATCAATCAGACAATGGATATCTGTCTTTTTATTCCGATCATACACTGCGGATAGGGAGATATGGGTATACAATTAGAGGGTCAATTTTTTATTCCAAGTGGCACACATCCAAAATAGTGACCCGAAGTTCAAATATGACTTTTGGATTATTTTTTAGAATGTGTTTTAAATGGAATAAAAAATTATCCGTCAGATGGTACACCCATGATCTCATGATCCATTATGTGAAAAATTGGGACAAAAAACGATCTTCATTCTCTAATTCAAAACAATCAATAGTTTTTAGATGTAAATAGAGGGAACCAAGAAAAAAAAGTGTTGGCTAAAAAGCTGTGCAACGCATATAGAAGTTGGGGAGAAGGATTCTCTGGCTAGTTGTGATAATGTAAGTATTAAGAATAATTAAAATTTTGATATAGGGATTAAAAGGTAGTTTTTTTTTTCTTATTTGTGTAATAGTGGTTTATCTATCTATTTTCATATTTTTATGGCTGGCACACAAACATGTGGTGCCCTTGTAATTAGTTCAAATCATATGAATATGTACATGCTTAAACAAGATGCTGGTTGTCTTTAAATAAGATCATGGATAAGGGTTTATTTTGTTATTTATTTACTTGATTATGTGTATATAGTAACACCAAAGGTGGGAAATTTTTGGTAGTTGATTAATCCCTTAGGAGTTTCTTGTGTTCTTTAAATCTATATTATTTTAATGGGACCTACTGGTAATTGTAATTTAAACACCAAATGATATTTAAAGGACAACAATATTGCCCCATTTATTGGCTTATAATCATCAAAATTTATACCGTCAAAATGATATATCATCAATTAAATGATTATGAGTCAAATAATCACACTTTTTAGGAGATTTGAATCATCCGATCTTTAAATCTATTTAGATTTTATGTTATTTGGACAAAATGGTGTTACGGAGAGTAAGAATGCTTTGTCCTCATATCTCTATTCGTTCTTGCAGGATGCTCTATCTCACTATGGTTAGAAATGTTAGATCCTCCAAAATCTAAATCATTGATTGATCACCTACTAAAAACTTTATTAAGGAGGAGAGTGTTGCGAGGTTAGTGATTGCCTAAAGCCATTGAGGCTTTTCACGGGCATCTATCATCTGATCTTTGATTTGTCTATCATTACTCAATGAGAAATGGTCTTCTTTAACCATGGAACAGTTGGTGATTATTTATCCAAGTAGTAATGGCCACATTTATCCTTTTCGCTCACTTGGGCATGAGAGCCGAATTAATGTCATATGGTTTTTATCATTTTTATCATTTTTCGTCTTTATCTTGAGATCATGAGCCTATTATCAGAAAATCAGATGTTTGATTCAACTTGGTACACCACACACATCTCAATAAGTGAATGTGATCACAGTGTATCATCAAACGTGGTTCACGTCCACTTTTTTATATGTGTGCCACATATAATCAACATCCAACCATATGATGGGTAGGCCTATGAACTCAACATCGATTATGTGGATGATTGAGACGACAAATAATATTCAATCGTCTGACTCAAACCAAACAACGATTTTTTTAAACAAGTAATATTGTTGTTACAAAAACAGGTGTCACAATAACACTTCTAAAAAAGTCTTCTCCATTCTATGCTATTAAGCAGTATATAAGGGTAGCTGTAATAGCACTCACCGAAACTTTCTGGGCACCTATGCCCAAATTCATTGATTGGTTCGGATGAGATAATGGAGGTTGTGTTTCGCTCCAATCTTCCACACAAGAGATCTTTAGATCATGATGCATTTATCACACGGTCAATTTTTTATTTCACATAGCACATATCTCAAAGCCGTAATCCTGAAATCACATTTGAGCGTTATGTGTGTCATATGATTTTAGGGCTACTTTTTCAGGATATGTTTCATATGGAATCTAAAACAAACCATTTGATAGATGTGTCATGATTTCAAGATCCTTTTGGTGGAAGATCAAGGTGAAACACGATTTTTATCGTGTAGCCATCAATGATTTTGGGCGTAAGTGCCCCGAAAAATTCCGCGAGCGCTATTAAAGCTAGCTTTAATTTAATAGGTTTCAGGTGTATTTTTCATCCAAATCTTCGTCGCCATAAATCTTTTGAACATAGCTATCAAATCACATGATACACAAGATAAAACTAAATGGCACGTGTTCCCCAAAGTGAGATGTGAAACAAGACACTTGCCACTTGGATCAGTAGGACCACTTAACTAATACCAACCCTAAAACAAGAGACTGACTCTGCTGCCTGCATGTAGACAAATACTACATAATAGGCTAATTTTATGTCACGTAGCACACAGTAGATCAATCTAACTTGCAACCCATCATTGATAGATATCAGCCAAACACCTATGAGGAGATTGGAACCATATGATCATTATACTTTAATATCAGCATCGAAAAGATATGCACAAACAATCTATATTAAAGTGCAAATCCGATAGTTCAAATCCTATAGTGGAGTACAGTCACCAAGCCGGTGGTTCGGCAAGGTTAAAATCTGGCAAGTTTTGGGAAATATTCGGGGAAAAATCAGCGAGAAAAAATATTAAATAAAATTAATAGGTGTTAAAAGAAATTTAAAAAAAAAACACATGATTTATTGAAAAAATCACAAATTATTCACGACTGTTTCGCTAAATTTTAAAAACACAGGATTTTTTGAAAATTCGCAAATAAGTCGAGATTAATTCACATAATCCAAAATTTGTAATTATTCGCAAACTTTTCAAACAATTCGGGAAATTTTTGTGACTATGCAGTGGAGGGGGAACCTTTCTCCAAGTGACAAATATAGAATTTTTAAACCCTATAAATTGCAAACACTGCAAATTGGCTGATGGTAGATATCTGTGGCAGCCGAACTTTGGGAACATGGATCAAAATATCGTACAATACTGATCAGTATCAAAGCCCGGCGATACACGATACAGTCGGTATGTATTGTCGGTATATACCTACATATCCATTGCACATCAAGTGTTTCAATATCGATGGGGATCGATATAAATCGACAAACCTTGAATTTGAACCATGTTTGGGATACAATCCGAGTCACCAAACCTTCAATCAAAAGCTAAAATGATAAATATTATACATTTAATCCTAAGAAACCACTGATCAAACTGTTGGAATCCAACAATTGGCTCGCATTTTTAGCTGGGTCCCATTCAAATGATAACCCTTCAGATGAATGGTTCAGATCTATGAAGACAGTTACGACGCATATAGATGACCCTATAGCTATACCCATTCACAATGTTAGGTACACAACCTATGCTCTTGAAACATGGGAGGGGTGCTAAAGTTTTAGGGCAAGCTGTTCTCCTTGAGAGGAACGGGCATTATACGCAGCCTGTCCACACAATTTTGGTCACCATTACCGCCATTTTCCTCGGCTAGGAGAGACTGCAAGTCACTACCATTTGCCAAGCTGTTGAATTCCACAGCCTTTGATGGCATCGCAGGATAGCGGCGTTGGCAAAGTGTCATCAGCCTCTTCACAGACTGCAAGTACTTCCGGGTCGTCTCGTCATTCATAATGTGTGCCACACTGTTGGTATAAATCTTCTCGCGAGCCGAACGCTCGTGAATGCCAACCATAGTCACACCAATAGGCCAAGGGGCATTCCCAATGGCCATCTTTATGTATTGGTCCATTGCCGCCAAGTAATCGCGTTTCATACAGCACTTTACAACCACTAGAAGCGCTTGACGGATATCATCTGGGAGAATCTGTAACAGCAGAAGCAAATTTGTATCAGCTTCTTTATCAAAATCTCTGTTATGACATGAACCAGTTACAACCCAAAGAACAAATGGTGTTGAAATGTGAGATGAGCATGTTTGATCACCCATGGTTCAAAACATCGTACAGAACCAATAAGTATCGTACGATACGTATTGGTTTCAGACATGACCGGGTCGATTAATTGAATGTGTCAACCCATATATATTGGCATGTATTTGCCTAAACATACCAATGTATCATCCAAAACCAATACATATCGGTTTTGGAGCTGGCCTACAAATACCAGAAAACTGAGATTTTGACCAATGTCATCACCTATTTTAAACATCCAGGTGATGAGACAAACTCCCTGCAAACCATCTGGCCATACTGATGGGGCAGTAATTAGATTCGTTTATAGCTAGCTCATAAAAAGTAATTTCAAAATTTTACATACACTCATTTCAATATTAATAGAAAGAGCACCAAGATATGACAGAAATTCTACATACTGTAGTCATTATAGATTGAAAAGAAAATTAAACCAAGTATCAATCATCATGAAAAATCCAGCTTCTGCATTTTCTATAGATTATTCAACTGCTGCTTTAGATTTGATCCTAGTGCTCATTCATTAAAACAATGTTGTAGTGAAGAACTAAAGATTGTTTTACCATGGTTCTGTGTTGGTAGTCAAGCAAGTACAAGGGTTTGGTAATACTAAATAAAATTTAACGTCTAACCAAAACCCATAACCCATGGGGAGTTGTGCTGTAGCAAACACAAAAATAGTTGCGCTATCCAAGTGGAATTGAACAAACATCTCTCATTACATTTGTAACTAAAGTCTACAAAACCATTACTCAGCTTCATGCTGAAATGGCAAACAAAATGCTCCTTAACAATGTTTGCTAGTTGAATATTCTCCGGTATCTCAGATTTTTGGAACAAAATTTTTAAAAAAATATCCGGTTTGATTTAGTTATTAATGTGCTCACAATACTGTTTAGGGTTGAACCTCATGAAAAAGTGATAATTAGCTAATTACTAGAACACCAAGATTTGGGCTTTCAATCCCAGGACCCATGACCTCGATTTTCTTTTCTTTCTACCAGTATGAAAAATATCATTAAAAGAAAAAAAGGATAAAAAAGTGTGCCCAGTGAGAAATTAAAAAAGAAACATAAAAGGATTGAATGGTCTGAGTGTTCTTATGAGCATTGTCAAGATCCTTGAAGCATTACCTAGATATTGGAATCAATTCAGTTTCATACTTGATTATCAAATTGCCTTAATGGAATGTTAGGCTACGAAAAAGCGACAAGATAAAGAGTGCAGAGCGAAGAGATGTATATGTTAAGATGAATATTGGAGTAACAATACATAGAGGAAATTTTGGAGTGGGACCTATAAAGACAAATAAGGAATGTCGCTTGAGGTGGTTTGGACATGGCCATCGAAGGTCAAAAGCAGACCATGTACGAAAGAATGAGACCTACGAGCACAATGAACTAAGAGTAGAGAAATGTCAATAAGGTCCTTAAGGGAAGAAGTGAAAAGTGACATGAAGGATTGTGCAGTTACGGAGAGGTCAGTACTTATCGGAAACAAGTGGAGAAATAGGACTTGCAAAGCCAAACCAAAATAGATGTGATGATAATGGTGATTTGGATATCAAGTGCTTCGATGTGATGATAATGGTGATTTGGATATCAAATGCAAGAAGCACGAAACAAACTAACGAAAATTTTGTTTGCAACTTCTTACACCATTCTTTTTGAGAAAAAAACCACATAAAGATGAGGTTTAGGTATGAAACTATTGAACATTTGAATCTGCCCATCAAATGCTATACAGTATATACCTATAATGTTCCTAACTAGAATCATTCTTTTCTTGAATTAGAATCAGTTTCACTGGCTGATTATGATTCACCTTCGACGCAAGAGAATTTCATATTACTTCTCATTAACAGCTCACACGTCACCAAGCAAACAACTAAACCGTGTGATCAAAGAAAGAAAATAGATGAATCTATCAACCTCATGAAAGATTCGATAAATCACGGATCAATATCTTCAATTATGGCTACAAAATTCAACTGAACCATTATGTATCAGTGATATGTATTGACTTTAGCCCAGGCCAATGTGACTGCCGATGCTGATGCCCTAGGGGGCATCAGGTACTGGGTATAGCCAAGGTATCAGCCACTACCTCCTGGTATTTGTTGAGACACCTATAAGTATCAGCAATACCTACTGGTATTGACCATACATATTGGTTCAATATTTTTTATATAGTGAATTCATTAAAGCCAGATAATAAAAAGGACAAAAAGAAAACACAAAACAGATAGGAATAAACATGTCTGAATGAGCAAGGTGCTCACACATACCAATATACTACACTAGGCTAGGTCATACGAGTCACCCATATAGCTAAGACAGTGCTAAAAACCCCTTCTTTGGTTTAAGAATAAGATAGCGAATTCCCAGATTCGGTGATGTGGGAAATAACAGTAGGGATGGATGAAAGAAGGTTTTTGATTTCATCTATACCAAGCAGTCTCCAGCTTGTTAGACAAACTTATAGTCCCAGTGGGCTCCAGGATCTTCAACTTGTTATTAAGGCCAAGCACAGACACACTTTGGGTCCCCTTCGATGATGAGGTTAGAATTTCAACTGGAAAAAAAAAATACCTCCCTAATCGCAAGAATCTGCTGTGACACTGGCAGTCCAAAAAGTCCTGAGTAAGCCACCAATATATCACCCACACAATTGCTGACAGCTGTCCCACTCCTTGCAGGACCAGGGTTCCCGAAGGAACACTCGTCATAGTTTTAACTTCAGACATCGCGGCATAAGAGGGACCAAGCACCACCCCCCAAATCTCTCTAGTGAAACGACAATGAATTATGAGATGATTAATGGTCTCCTCCTGCAGGCAGACAGTACATCTATACCAGAATAAATAATGACTGAATATTATTTTCTTGTTGAGACAACTTTGTGAAAAGATAGAGAAGAAGAAAAACTTACATATGATTTTTATCGGTTTAAAGAAGACCTATGATAAACTGTCAAGAGAGATAATCTTGTTGAAGCTAAGGAGGAAATGACAAGTACGAAGGGGCAATACCAGAACATGTGTGAAGAGACAGTAAGTTCCCTACCAGAGTTCGGCTGCATCAAGTGTCTCCTTCGAGTCTTTGTTTATTTGCATTGGTTATGGATGAATTGACAGAAGAGATATAAGATGGGGTCCATAGTATGTGTTGTTTGTGGGATGATATGTTGCTAATTGAAACAGACAAGGAGAAAAGTAATTGATAAGATGGAACATTGGGGAAAGAAAGGCCTTAGAAATAAGGCCGTTCAAAAATGTGCAAAACGAAGAAGGAATATATGGAATGCAAGTTACCGAATCCAAGAGCCTGGAGGATGACTTGGTCAAAGTAGAAAATCAATTACTGCCGCAACATTATAAATTTCAGTATCTGGGTTGAATTGTGAATTTTGGGCAATGACAATGATAATGATGGTGATGATGATGTAAGCATATATTAACGTTTCATCTGAATTGATAAATATTAGGAATTTTTATCTGCAAATAACAACTCCAATCATTTGTATCAAATGATATGAGACAACATACGAGTTTGCATCAAACGATATGTGTATCAGTTCTTTCAGTTGGACAAGCCAACATGATATACAAGGATTTCAATCCATAAGCCTAATCTTAGTTTACAAGTAGGTGCATTTGGAGACCTTTTTTGTCAAGAATTATGGGTTCAAGAGCTAGGAGTTAAAAGCAAGGTGTATGTACTCGCTACCACTGTCAAATTGGAAATATGTTTTTATTAAAAATTATTTACAGTCGTGAAAGGGGTATTAACATGGATTGAAAAAACATTACCTAGACAGTAATGGAATCCAAATTTGACACCCTGAAGGATCCCTGCTGCGAGTTTACTTGAAGCTAGCCTTAAGGACTTGCTGCTATTAAGACATGTGTCTAATGTTGGGTGAGCTACTAATTTAACTCATGCATATAATGACTTAGACCTGTAGCACAATGGAAGGTTGACAATATTGCAACCTCAAGGTCGCAGGTTCGAGCCCAGATTACCTATCAAAAAAAAAAAAGTGGCAGCAAATGTCATATTTACCATAAAGAAACATAGTTTAAAGCCTTGCTTAATTCTTAATGAGGAGACCCTTCGCGCCCTTATGTCAACAAACACTGTTTGCACTCTATTAAGTATGGACATAGTTTAAGTATTGACCCATACCGATATGTATCGGCTTCTGGCCTAGTGCCTCCCATGTATTAACAGAACATGTCAATATCGGTAGGTATCAACGATATCAACATGCATCAGTTCATGTTATCGATCTGTATGAGCCAACCAAGGGATTTGGTATCCTTTGACATCGGTCGATGCATCAGTTCCAACAATACATATCGGCCTGGAGGCTAGCCAACACCACATCCAATACTGAGTTTTCATACCCTGAGCAGGAATAACTAAAAGGCCTTCCATTTTTCAAATAATTTTGTAAATTAATGTCCCAAGGCATATAGTAGCATGTTCACAGCTACAGCATAAAGGTGCCTTGAAACTAACTAGCCGCAGTCATTACTAGAATAAATTGACTATAGGTACGCAAGCTTTGCTCTACACCATTTAGCAAAACAGTTTTTAGAGGTGGCAGCGACGAATTTTGGCCATGTCAGTGTTAGCATAGTCCCAATTCGACGGCCTTTTTGGATGGCTCGAGCCCAAACCAAACCGGTGATAAGCCTAAAAGGGCCAATTCGAGCAAACAAAGCTTGAGAGATATTATTGGGGCCAAACCCAACCCATTTTAATTTTGGCATTATATTTTAAAAATAATAATAATTTTTTTTTATAGCTCTCGCACATCCTTAGCTATGCTCTCACACATCCTTGAAACTAACTAGCCGCAGTCATTACTAGAATAAATTCACTATAGGTACGCGAGCTATGCTCTACACCATTTAGCAAAAGCAATTTTTAGAGGTGGCAGCGACGAATTTCAGCCATGTCACTGTTAGCATAGTCCCAATTCGACGGCCTTTTTGGATGGCTCGAGCCCAAACCAAGGCTGTGATAAGCCTAAAAGGACCAATTCGAACAAAGCTCGAGATATTATTGGGGCCAAACCCAACCCATTTTATTTTTGGCATTATATTTTAAAAATAAATAAAAATATTTTTTTATAGCTCTCTCAACACCATTTAGCAAAAACAGTTTTTAGAGGTGGCAGCGACGAATTTAAGCCATGTCGATGTTAGCATAGTCCCAATTCGACGGCCTTTTTGGATGGCTCAAGCCCAAACCAAGGCTGTGATAAGCCTAAAAGGACCAATTCGAGCAAAGCTCGAGATATTATTGGGGCCAAACCCAACCCATTTTAGTTTTGGCATTATATTTTAAAAATAATAATAATAATTTTTTTTATAGCTCTCGCACATCCTTAGCTACCAAGCAGCCTCATAAAGAAAAAAACATAAAAAATTATAATACAAAAAAGTAGGAATGAGGAGAGGATGACAAAGACAGAGAAGAAAAGGAGAATGAGAAGAGAGAGAGAGCCTAATCGCCATCGCCATCGTTTGTAATTAAATTTAGGGTTCAAATAGAAGGGAGAAATGAGAGAGAGAGAGAGAGAGAGGTCAAACTTACAAGTTCAAGGTTTATAGAGGGTTTTTTTTTTTTTTTTTTAATCCAAAAGAGTGAGGGTTTTTTTTTTTTTTTTTTTAAAACAAAAGACCCAAAGAGAATATTTGTAATTATAATATATAAATTAACAATTTAAAATATAAGCAGGTTGGGACAACCTGGAAGTCTGGATGCTAAACCCAAGCCCGGCTCAATAATATTCGGCCCCAAACCCAACCCGAATGTTGGCCCAAGCCCTGACCCTTCATGGACCAAGCCTGACAGACCAACTTGCCGGCCCAGACAACTTACACCATTACGAAATTCCAGCCTTTGCAACAAAGAAACAAGATTCCTTCTGTGAGATGAGAATCTTAGAATGATTGCCACAAAGGTTTCCAAAAGTGTAGCCTTTGCAACTCTTGACACATGTCTCATTAGGAGATATTTTAAGAATAGCCTCTTATATTGAGCATTGAGCATTTGCAATGCTTGTCACCATGTCTCCACAAGGATGTTAAGCAGACCTTTACATATTAGGTATTCCAGTCTTGGTCATGAGGTCTTTTAAGGATTTTTTCTCACTGTGTGACTGAAGTGTCCTTTCATAAATGCAATTATAAAAATTGCTTCTTAAGTTCCCTACGCACCTTATGGCATGTGACCTACGACGGCCAAAATTCATTAATGATTCATTCAATGTAATAGTTATAAGAATATCATATATAATATTGCCACCAGTCTCCAAGGGAAATTAGTAGTTGAAATTCTAAAGAATTTTAAATAATGATCTGCAACCACCAACAAAGGTGTAATTGTTATATATTTGCGGAAGAACGAGGATTTAGAGTCTTTTTGGTCGAGACCTTTAATCTTCCCTGCAACAAGGGAAAATTCCTCTTGGTTCAAGGCCTTAAATAAACTTCTTTTATATGGTAAATTTTTAGTTACTAAATTAGAATTGGACTTTATCATTTTCATGTTTTTGTCATTCGATATAGAAAGAGTAATCATCCAACAATGTAATTAACACTAGTTGCTTACAACCACCAAATGTCAATGTTTCTGTTTTAATAATATGAACCTCCTCCGGGTATTATATAGTATGAAACCTGTTTGTTCTTCTATGTGAATTTATTGAAATTTTCTTATCTGTAAATGCAAAATATATTGAAGGGAAGAAGAAATTACATACACGTACCACAACGAGATACCAAAGCATGAACCCCAAGGAAAAACAAAAGGGGGGGAAAAGAAAAAGAAAAAAGGACCAGTTCAGAAAGGAGGCAGAAACCCTTAGGGCCAACAACAAGCCCCAAACCCAAGAACCAAAAAAAAAAGAGGTAAAAACCAAGCATCAGAGACAAAAGGAGAGGGCACCCAAAACACCCTGAGGAGTAGATCATTCGAGCAACTGTAGGGAAAATTTTCATTACCGATCAAAAAAAAAAAAAAACTGTAGGGAAAATTAGTTTTCAAGCAGGTGTTCCCATAGACCGTATCCCTATATCCACCCACATTCTCATCATTATATAAAATAACTCAGCTCCGTCACTTGCAGCTCTCATAGCTATAGCCATAGGATTCCTTCTTTTACAAAAATCCTATCCAAGGATCAAAATTTCGGCCAAAATGACCGAAATTATCAGTTTCGGTCCCCACCGAAACGATAATTTGGATCAAAATTTCGGTCCAAATTTGTATGGGACCCAAATTTTCGGTTTTTGGCAGAAATTTTACCTTATATTTTGATCCTTGATCCTATCATTTCTTTCCAGGCAAGTATTCCACAACACACAAAACAAGGTTTCCCTACAAGACGCAGCTTTGATTCCATCAAAACCTCCGAAGGCCACTACCAACTGACCACAGGAATTGGGAAACACCCAACTAATCCCAAAGCTTTTCAGCACCAATCCCCAAAAAGACCATTGTACGATCAACGGGGAGTGAATATTTGGTTTCACTATTTCTTTTAAACCATTGACTACTGTTGATCATAAAAGGGCCTTTTTTTCTTTTACATATTGTTTGATTGACAACAGTCCCAATGTCCACGTGGCACCCAAAGATGCTTTTGGGTGCCATGTGGCCATAGGAAGACTCTTCCCTAGTGCTCAACTAGGGAAGAGGGTGTAGATTCAACGAGCATGTGAAATGATTAGAGAGGAGATAAGGAAAAGAAGATTGGAGAAGAGCATATGAGGGAAAGAAGACAGACAAAGAACATAAAGGAAAAAATATTTACTTTCTGGATAGAATATGGGAACTAGGTTAACTAGGAAGGTTTCTCTAAGACATGCAAAATCTCCATAGATTAGTAAAATAACCAAAATTTCCTTCACATTTGCATTGTGCAACATAGAGACTCATTTTTACCCAAATCTAATATTTATAACCATATTCCATTTATAATAACTAGAAATTCCAATTCAACAACACGGGAAAAAAAAATACTAGTTTTCCAGGAAAATTGTATCAAGCACCTCACAAAAGTTTTTTTTTTTTTTTTTTAAAATCAGTAAAGGCACGACAAATGTATTAAAAAAAACCAGTGAGGAGCTGGAAACCATACAAAAGACTGGGCAAAGGCCACCGATGCCAAAGGGCACCAAACAAGAGAACAGAAAGACCAAACAACCAAAAAACAGAGACCCCAAAGCCTTCCGAAGAACCGAGAGGCATAAGGGACCGCGGGGCCCGAGGGCTCTACCCAGGATCAAAACTCTCAGGACCCACGAAGGCCCATCCTTGTCCAGCACCACCCAAGAGCATAAGAACTCCACTATCAATTTAAGAATCATCCCCACCGGACGACGAATCTTGCGGAAAATGCGCGCATTTTGCTCCAACCAAATGCCCCAAATGACTGCAAATAGAGCCACTCTCCAAAAAACCCCAGCATGGCCGCCCAACTTTGTGCCCAATCAAGAAGATCTTGGGATAGAATCCGGAAAGACCCACGCCATGTCAAACATCATGAGGATAACTCCCCAAATCTCTTGCGTGACCCAGCAGTGAAGAAAGAGATACAAAACCAACTCCTCAGCTTGAAGGCACATAGCACATTTGTTGGGCAGGTCCCCTACCTCTTCTAATTAACTGGTCCACCGTGAGGATACGTCCTAGAACTACCGTCCACGTAAAAAACCTTATCTTGGGGGGTTCGGAGCTTTCCAAAGCTTGGCCCAATCACACCGACAGAGGGAACGACCAGCCAGCATTCTGAAGAAATACTTGACGGAGAAAGACCCGGACTTGCTGGACTTCCAGATTCTCTCATCAGCTCTACCGTGGTTTTTGACAGTGTGGTATAGCAAGTGCAACAAAACCTGGAAGGGAATAAGCCATCCTGTCGAAGGTATCTTCTAGAAACCAAACTCCAAGAGCCCTCTTCCCCGTGATCCGAAAAAAGATCAGCCACCGAAGAGCAGGGGCTAGTCAAGATGGAGTAAATGGCAGCAAACCTCTCCTTTAGAGGTTGGTAGTTGATCCAGATATCATCCCAGAATCTTATCCTAGACCCCTCACCCAGCTGAATCGAATGCCCCTGGAATAGAACTTCCAGGGAGTACAAATGCCTTTCCACCAAACCGAAAAATGTCTATTAACAATAATGTTGGCTCCCTAAATCCCGTCCATCCATCCGTACTTCTCCACCAAAACAGAAACCCAGAGACTATTCCTCTCTAACTCAGTCCCAGCCCGCCAAAACCACTTGCCCAGCAACACAATGTTAACCAGCTGCAAGCTTCGAATACCCAAGCCCCCAGTGCACACAGACAATTGGCAAACCTCCCAGCTAACAAGGTGGTACTTCCTATCGAAACCAGAACCTTCCCAAAGGAAATTCCGCTCAATTTGTTCCAATCTCCGGATAACAACCATAGGGCATAGGAAGACAGACATGAAGAAGATCGGCATGCTTGACAACATCGTCTTCCCAAGGAGCAGCCTTCCCCCAATACTTAACAACTTGCCCTTCCAAGACGCCATCCTTCTTTCAAACCTCTCGATCACCGGGTCCCACGCCCTAATATTTGGCTTGCTAATACCGAGAAGAAGCCCTAAGTGATAGGGAGTTGCTCAATAACCCCATCCACGCCGTCAGCCAGCAAAGATAGGAGCAGAGGATCCACGCCAATACCGGTCACTATGGATTTGTGAAGATTGACACGCTAACCCGAGACCACCTCATAGACTATAAGCACATCCGCCAACACCCTTATTTAAGTAAGTGATAAGGAGTTGTTCAATAACCCCATCCACCCCTTCGGCCAGCGCAGATAGGAGCAGAGGATCCACGCCAATACCGGTCACTGTGGATTTGTGGGGATAGACATGCTGACTCGAGACCACCTCATAGACTGTAAGCACATCCACCAACGCCCTAATTTCCGCCAAGTCCCCCTTGCAGAATATAATCGTATCATCGACATCTTGTAGGTGCGTGACTCTCCGCTCAAAATTCCCCACCGCGACGCCTAAGATAAGGTTGAGGGAAAGAGATCGGCATAATAGATCGCTCAGGGCTTCTCCCACCATATTAAAAAGAAACGGAGATAAGGGGTCTCCCTGCCTGAGTCCGCGAGAGCTTTTAAAGTAACCAGCCGGCGACCCATTCACTAATACTGAAAATCAAGCAGATGAGTAGCAAGCGCTCATCCATTTCCGCCACTTGTCGCCAAAACCAACCGTCCGAAGCATGTAATCCAAACAGGCCCAGCTTACTCTATCATAGGCTTTTTCCATATCGACCTTCCATATGACCGTCAGAGTTCTACCTCGGTGAGCGGAATGAACCACCTCATGCGCTACGACATAAAATAAATAAATTGCCTCCCTTTCACAAAAGCCCCTTGATTCTCGGAGATCAACCCACCCATGAGGGGCTTGAGCCGATTAGTCAACACCTTCGACGCTATCTTATACAGACTATTGAGGAGACTAATAGGGCGAAAGTTTTTGAGGTCCTCCGCACCCTCCCCCTTCTGGATAAGCGATAAGAAGGTAGAGTTGAGGCTTCTACCAATGAAGGCCTTATCTTGGAACTCCGAGAAGAAGTCCAAGAGACCAGTCTTAAGCACGGACCAGAAAGTTCTAAAAAATTCCAACATGAAACCATCAGGCCCTAGTACTGTATTTTTCCCACTAAATTTGATAGCAGACCAGACCTCGCTTTCCTCAAAGGGTCGTTCAATACCAACCCGATCTTCCACCGAGAGCGAGGAGAACTAAAGGCCATTCAACTGTGGGCGAGACCAGCCCTCGTCCGAATACAGCCTTTGATAAAAACCAACGATCTCGCACTTCATATGTTGTTGGGCCACAAGGACAGCACCATCAATAGAGACTCTCCCCAATAAGTTTCTATTCCCCCTAGCGTTGGCTACCGAGTGCAAGAACTTAATATTATTGTCCCCTACCTTTAGCCAGTGCACCTTGGATTTTTGCTTCCAATAAACCTCTTCCTCTAAGCACTTATCGTTAAACTCCATCTTAGCTTTGAGCCTTTCCTCCCTTTCGGAATCCGACAAATTTCTAGATTCCTCAATCTCATCTAGCACCCTTAGCTTTTCCAAAAGTGCCTCCTTCGCCATATGCACAAGACCGAAGATTTCCCTGTTCCAGAATCTGATCCGATTCTTCAAATGTCTCAACTTAGAGATAAGCCGAAAGGTCGCAGTGCCAAGCGGAGTGATCTCAGCCCACCACAGCGGAACCAAAGCCCTGAAGTCCTCATTAAGAAGTCACATGTTCTCGAACCGAAAAGGGGAAGGGCCCTTCCCCAATGAGCCACAGTGGAGGAGAAGCGGTCGGTGGTTCGAGACTGCTCTAGCCAACCCATGTAGAAGCGTTGGGGAAGAGTTCGATCCACTCCAAAGAGAAGAGAAAGCGGTCAAGGCGGCATAATGTGGGCGAATCTTGGAGGCTAGACCAAGTAAACTGGGCCCCCTGCAATGGCACATCAAAGAACTCCCAGTCCTGGATAAAAGCATTCAGACATCGCATCAGCCCCTGGTCCGGCAATCCCCCTACGTTCTCATGAGCCCATCTGATGGCGTTGAAATCCCCTCCCAGGCACATCGAGAAATCCCACCTCATCGACAAAGCAACCAGTTCGAACCAAAACCTTCCCTCCCGCTGTCCCCAAACGGGCCATACACCCCCACGAAGGTTCAAAACAGCCCACCTCCTCATCCACTTTCTTGAATAAAGGTGAATCCCAAGCGACGAGAATACCCCCTGAAGCGCCAACTGAATCAACTCCAATCCACTCCCAACGGTTACCCCCTAGCATAGAGGAGACCTTAACAAGATCGAAACACCCCCATTTGGTTTCCTGAAGGGTGATAGCCGAGGGCTTGTGCAAATCTATTACCTTTTTTACCCCAACCTGTTTCTTTGTGTCGCATATACCCCGAACATTCCAAGTGAGCAGCTATAAACAACAGACGTAAATCCCGCCCAAAAACCAGGGAGAAAACAAACTCATATCCCCCCAGAACCCCTGCCATCAATCATACCGCACACCAACCTAGCTAATCTCTAGATTTGGATCTCCTTTTGGCCACCGACTTAGAGTACCGATGTGATAGGATATCCTTAAACACCTCTCGGAGGTCCTCATTAGGGCCCTGAAACAACATACCATGTTCTCTACAAAAAAGAATTAGCTTTTGCAGGGCCTCGAGCTCCATCATGTTGCCAGTAGAATTGCCCATAAGCGAGGGGGAAGAAGTATAGCAGGACCCCCTTCGAGGGCAAAAGGAACACTCAACCCAGTTACCCGAGTCACTTAGCAGAAGGCCCCGGCACGACATCGGTAGTACAAACCAAATTCCTTTCTGGTCCAGCAATCCACGGGTCCATGGACACAAAACACAACTGGCCCGACACAAGAAGCAGGGCCCTCCATGCCCCAACCGTATTCCAAGAGGAGGACAGCTGGCCCCCACTAACTTCCGAAAAGATGGAATTGTCATCTTACGCCAGAGAAAACCTCTTACCAGGGGGGGGAATCCGTGGGCAGAAAATAAAAAACCGCCCTCCATCCCAGAAATATCCGCAAGCCTCCCTCCACGTGTCACCAAACGAACCGTTGCAAGGCTCCTCTATACCAGTGACGTGGCCGACACCACCAACGAAGGTTGATCATCACAAACCGCCCCGGGGAAGCCAAACAACACACCAGTGGCTTGTGCAGCACCACGCATCCCCAAACAGCCACATGTGCCCTCGTCCTTCATAGGATCCTCCCTCTCAAGACCCTTCTCTTCCATAAAACCAGCCATCTAGGTCAGCTGCCCTTCCAAGTTGCATTTGAAATTCGAAAAGCTTCCCATTGCGATAATATAAAAGAACACAAAGAGCGGTCTTGTAACAGGCCAATTAACTATCATATGTTAAGCAAATAAAAGATAAGTGAGGCAATTTCCCTACAGCTTAGCAATCGTAACGGCTATTCGGCAATTCATGCTGGCAAAACATTAATTGCAAATTTGAGCAAATTCAAGTATGAATTTAGCGATGAACTCAACCGATATAGATAACATATTGTGATAAGTTTCGATTTCGTTGAGAACTGATACCGTTACCACCCCAATACAGGTATCGGAGGGGTATCAGTATCGGTATCGGACTGATACGGATCAGTATCAACGATATTGTCTGATACTTTGAATTTAGCAACTCAAAAAAGTGAATTCATGAGTGCACGATTTGCAAATACATGTTGTTAGGAACTCTAAATCAATTTGGGTGTAAAGTGCCAATTAAGAGGGCTTGCAGACTAATGTTTTGTGCAATCAAAAACATGACTACACCATCAAATTACTTAATTAAACGACTAAAACCACCCCCATTCAAACTGTTTACCAAATGTACAACATAAAAACCTCAAATTTAATACCTTCTTCCTGCAGAACTTAAATAATGGATGGAGATATCGAGCACACTGCTTGAACGTCGCAACCATTGATTTCCCCTTTGCGGTCCTCCTCTCTGCGTCCGGCATCTCTTTCAACTCCATCTTCCACTCATTCAAAAGCCTCTTAAAAAACACCAGTATCTTATCCTCATCACACAAATCTTCGAAATTCCCCTTCATCAGTTTCAAATCATTGTCAAAATCAGCCCCCTCATCACCTCCATCACTAAGGTCATCATCCTCATCACCCCCTCGGCCGCCGCCTTCCTCGTCATCGATCCCATCCTTCTCGGCCTTCCGCTTCCTTCCGTGCATCATCCCAGTTTTCTGCCGTTTCCTCAATTCCGCGATATCGCGAAGGAAATCATTAGTCTGCCCTTCGGTCATGTCGCTGTCGATCTCGAGAACGCCCGATTTCAATTGGTCTTTAAGGCGCTCGAGCCGCGCATCATCGTCCTCGCCAAAGAGCGTGATCGGCTGTTTAAGGAATCGTAGCCGTCGGATCACCTCGGCTTTCGGAAGGACGAGATCGTCGATCCTCCGCTCTTCTTCGGTTAGGGGTTCTAGGGCTTTGGACGAGGAAGAAGAAGATGGTTTGGACGTGGTTAAGGTGGAAGAAGAGGAGAGGGATGGATTGGAATTAGGATTTGATGTAGATTGGTTCTGACGAAGGGATTTGGATTGTAATTCGAGCTTCTCTTCTTCGCGGAGTTTTTGGAGTTTTTTTTGTTCGATTTCGGAGCGTTTGAAGAATTTTTTGCCGCTGAAATCTTGGTCTAGGGTTTGCCTTTTCTTCAGCAACTCCCGTTTCAAGAGATCCATCGAGGAAGAAGAAGAAGAAGAAGAATACAGAGAAGGGAGCCCGGCATTAATAATTGCAACTTCTATCTCCACGTTTTTCTTCTTATTAGCTACACGCCAACTTATTTTATATGCACACCACCTACTCCCAAAACCATCACATTTATTATATTGGATCAGATGACGGAGATTGTGTTTCACCCCGATCTTTTACAATCTTTTACAAAAGAGATCTTGAGATCATAGCGCATCTATAAAATGGTCTGTTTTAGATTCCACATGACGCTTATCCTGAAAAAGTATTCTTATAATCATATGGCACACATCACGCTCAAACATGACTTTAGGGTAATGTTTTTGGGAATTGCCTCATGTGGAATCGAAAACTGACCGTTTATGCCATGATCTAAAGAAATTGGAGCCAAATGCAATCTCTATCATCTAATCCAAAACAATCAATGATTTTAGCGTAGGTGCCAATAAGTAATTACATCACACTTTGTGGCATCCATTGCTAGAGATATCTTGATATGTTGCAACCCTGCTAGGTTATAGTAAGAAGTAGGCAAGCGTTGGTTAGGGAGTCCCACTGCAATAGACTCTAATTACAATGAGAAATAGACAAGAGTAGGCTAGGGCATCCCTTTTTTAAGCAACATGCTACAATGGATCCGACATACTAAAATTGATGACACAGAACACGGCTGCATTGCTTAAATCATATTTTTTTTAAAAAAAATCAAAAACTCTCCACCATGTATTTTTTTAGCTTTGAAATCTGAATCGTAAAAGCAGTCAAACCAAAGTGTCAAAATCGGTATCGGATCAAGTATCGATCCATGGAAAACCGATACGACTCAGCCGATACGTATCGGTCTAATTTTTATTTTTATTTTTAAAGAAAAAAGAAAATAGAGGTATTGGCTGATAGCCTGATACTTGATACGTATTGGCTAATACAGGCCTGCATCGGCCAATATCGATACCAATACGTATTGGTGCCGACACATCGGTTTGCCGAGAAAACCGATACGTATCAGTATGGGCTGATTTTTTATACCATGAGTCAAATATTGAAAAAACCGATACATATCAGTATGGGCCAATTTTTTATACCATGAGTCAAATCTTGAAAAAAGCCTTAAAATATAAGGAATTTACCTGATCGACCATGTCAGATACACCTTTTACGTCAGAGGCCCTATATTTTCACCTTTACCCAAATCGACCCTAAGGATAGTAAAAAGTCCAAATTACCCCTTTTCTTTAACGCACAAAAACATCATCTTCTTTCTCATTTTAATCTGCTATTGTTTCTAAAAGTCAAAGGTGGTGAAGGTGACGGCGTCTTGTCCTCAATCCAATCTACCCCGATCTGCTATTTGGATCGACCCAGATACACCTATTTCATCAAAGACTGTAGCAGATTAGAATGAGAAAGAAGAGGATACACTTATATAATTTAAATTTTAAATATTTGCATTTTTCAATATTTACGCGATGTGAAACAAGATCCATGCCGTCTAATTTGAAGGCCACAATATAAAATCGATAGCCAAAGATAGATATGAAAATGCGATATCGACTCTGTATGCAGTCGATATCGACAATGTACACAGTCGGTACCGACCAGTTTAAGAGTCGTCAACGATTGTTTACAGAGTCGCCATCGATTGTATAATAATAAATAAATAAATAAAAATTTCACAGTCGACGGCAACTCAATATAGAGTTGATAACGATTTTATAAATATATATATCGACTCTATACAGAGTCGCCATCGACTGTATAAATTTTTTTTTTTTTTTTTTTTATAAAATCGATGATGACTCTGTACATAATCGATGGCAACTCTATACAAAGTCGCCATCGATTTTATAAATATATATATATATATATATATATATATATTTTTTAATATAGTCGATGGCGACTCAATATAGAGTTGATAACGACTCTTAAAATAGTCAATACCGATTGTGTTAAGAGTCAACATCAATTTAAAAAAAAAAAAAAAAATTTAAAGAGGCGATATCGCCTTTTTTTCGTGTCTATCTTTGGTGTCATCTATTTTATTATGTGGCCTTCAAATTAGACGGCATAGATCCGGCTCACATCACGTAAATATAGAAAAATATAAATATTTAAAATTTTAAATCATGTAGAACGAAAAAAAGTGTAAGAAGGGGTATTTCGGACTTTTTATGCTAGCTGAAAATGGTTTGACTAAAAGCTGGTCGATTTGGATAAAGGTAAAAATACAAAGCCTCTGACGTAAAAGATGTATCTGACAGGGTCGATCAAGTAAATTTCCCTAAAATATATTGTTTTGATCTTTTTTTATTTTAATTGATCTAACCCATCCCTATGCACCGGGTGACGCTCAAACGGTGTTTTGGGCGCCATGTGAAGCTCCATAACAGTTTGGAGCACTCTTGAGCGTCATCCCATGGAGGAGGAAATTGGCTCCCTTAACATATTTTAAGCGCCATACGAAGCTCCATAACATCTTAGAGGACAAAAGCCTTTTCCATATGTTAATATAGGTTTCATTATTGTTTTAAATATTATACATTATATCTATATATATATATATATATATATATATATATATATATATATATATATATATATATGAATCTTGACAAGCACCCATGCCACAAAGGATACGACCCTTTTGCTCAAAATTCGTCAAAAAAAAATACACGGTTGCTTTGAGGGCACTCACAAAACAAATGCACGTGCTGATATAAATGTAAAGAGATCATTGAATTTGTATTATTTAAATGTCATATTCTAAAGATCTTTGATCTCTGTCATATGACTTAACACAATAAATGACCATCATCTTATTCATATTTGACTGCTTTAAATTATATAATAGAGATTTTATTTTATACTAATATTTTATAATATATATTTTTAGATCATGACCTTCAAATCCGATAGCTAAGATGTAGTTTTCACTTGGCCAAAGTCCTCCATATACTAAGTCTTTCCTTTAAATGATAGCTATAATTATACCAACAAAATCTTTAAGTGTACTACATTAGAAAAATCATTAAATGATATGAACCAGATGATGAAGATTGATTTTCGTTTCAATCTTTCACATAATGGAGCTTGAGATCAATGGTGTACCATCAAACAGTCAATTTATGGTTCCTGTGGCATATACAAAAAATCTCTAATCTTAATTTTATATATATGCCATCATTTTAAAGCCATATGATTCACATAATCATCATATAAATTATATTTATATTAAAATAACATTAAAAAATAAAAATAAACATATAATTTAAAACCTAAAAGTTGGGTTGCCAGTAGGTCATGTTAAAAGTTTGACTGTCCGATTGGTAAATGGTATATGCTGACCTGACCTATCACTTGACCTGACGGGTTATGGGTATATGCCCAACCCAACCTGACACCTGACCTAACGCCTAACTTGACTTGGTTGAAAATATTTTATTTTATTATAATAATAATTATTTTAGGTGAGAAAAGCCTAAAACCGATTAGGTAGGATGAGAAAATTTGATCAGCGGCACATTAATCGTGGCTCGACGGGTTTCAACTTTCCAGTAAACTTATTAACACTCGCGGAATCTTAGAGGGCACTTATGCCAAAAACCATCGACTCTTTGTATTAGTTGATGGAGATCAATTTTCGGTCCAATCTTCCACATAAGGGATCTTGATATCATGGATTTACCATTAGACGATCATTTTTTTATTTCATACGGTGCATATCCCAAAATATAGCCCTAAAATTACATTGCATACATCATGCTCAAATTTAATTTTTGGACTATTTTTATGTAATCTATGCAACATAATTTAAAGCAAGTCAAATATTTTATGATAAAATTGTTAATTTTCTTAACTTTCTAGGTTTTTTTGAAGGTGAAGGAAATAAGATTTTATGGCAAAATTGTTAATTCTCTTAACTTTGTGAGTTTCTTTGTAAAGAAGGGAATAAAACTTTTATGGCAAAATTGTTAATTCTCTTAACTTTGTGGGTTTCTTTGAAGTTGCTAAAAATAAGGAAAAAGAACTTATTTGGGTACCATTATTTACGTATTCTCATTAGAAAAAAGATTCTATTTGGATATCATTATATATATGAGTTAGGGGCATTTTAAGCATTATTGAAATATGATAGAAACTATTTTTACTTTTATATAGTAGTAAGGATTCCTCAATTGAAATCCTAAATCAAAAACTCTCTTGAATCAGGAATCAACCTTCTTTTTCTTCTTGAAACCTTAAATCATAAGTCTTCTTCAAACCCTAAATCAAAAACCCCCTTGAAATCTTAAACCATAAACCAACCTCTTCCCCCTTTCTCCTCAATTGAAATTCTGAACTAAAAACTCTCCTAAAAGTCTAACCAAAACCCAGCCTCCTTCTCTTCCTTCTACTTTTTTTTTTTCAACTAAAACCCTAAACTAGAAACCCTTTTAAACCCACCAGAACTAACCTCATCCTCCTTGTTTGGCGTCGTTGTCATCACCAACGTCGTCATCAGTATAGTTGGCTTGAGAAGAAGAAGATAATGCTTTAAAACGTCTATATATAAGTGTTTTTCAAGATTAATCATTAATCATTAATCATTGGAGCACCCACTGACGTGGATGTTTTTCAAGACTCCGTGAGTACATTTGAAGGTACCTTAAACCAAAACGCCCCCCACCCAAATATCATCAAAAAAACAAAGTTTGCGATCAACTCTTTGTTTATGGGGGTGGGGTTTCATTCCTTGTTTGGGGAAGCATACAGTCTACATAGTCGGCGGCCAGGCCTACTGGTTCATCGATTGAGGTTTCTAAGAACAAATTAGGTCGGCGGTCTAGTCCAAGTTCATAGCACAATTTCGTTATCACAATCATCTCTCAACTAACACCAACAAAAAATTTGGCTAGTGTTAATATTTGATTTTAAAATTTATTATTATTATTATTTTAAATCTTTAAAATAGTGGGAGATTGTTGGATATTTTAAAGGATTTAAAAAAATAAGCTTTTGAATTTAGAATTTGTTCCACATCGCATAAACTCAAAATTGAGTTTGACTTATATATTAATGCCTTGGCCCAAGACTTGTAGCTTTCACCAAGGGCCATCGAATTTTGTAGCTTCCACCGTCATGTACCCCATTAGTTACACACACGCGCGTCGAGACGAGCACGTGTGCGTATGTGTGTGCGTGCACGTGGCAAAAGTGTAATTATTTAAACTTTTGTGTAACTGCCCATTTAAATTGTAAACCGATCAGTTATTTTAAACGGATATGTCTTATCCAACCATTTAGTTATCTGTTTCCACTACTTTGGTGTTCTGGTTGCGTGATAAGATTCACCAAATCTGATCACACGAATATGCTTCCAGTTCATTGTATCACAGAATCGATTTACCAGTAACCTATTGGTGACCACTAGATCATAGTGGTAGGGGAGAATCTCTGTTTAAAAATAACGATATTCAACATGCCTCGAACTAAATCTGCGTATTTTTCATTCCAATCTTTAACATCTCTTTCAACCTGAACCAATTGTTCCAACAATTTTAAATTGAGATGGCCCATATCTAATCCTCAACTTCTTTCGTATTGACCGACAAAATTCATCCCGCGTTGTCCAACAACATTCACAAGTTGGACAATTTCAATGGTTCAAACTTCAAAAGGTGGCAATAGAAATTGTACTTTTTATTAACTGCACTGAAAGTTATGTATGTTATCACAAATCCGTGCTCAACTATTACCAAATCATCAACACTCAATGAAGGCCGAAAAAAGTAAAAATGGGAAGAAGACAACTACACTTACAAGGGCTACATTCTGAATATATTATCGGATTCGTTGTTCAACGCCTACCGTGCCTATAACACATTTAAGGAACTTTGGGAGACACTCGAGAAAAAATACAAAACTGAAGATGTAGACTATAATTCTTACATAATTAATAAGTTTTTTAATTTTAAGATGGTAGATGATAAATCGATTCTTAGCCAAATGCATAATTTTCAAGTAGTTATAAATTTTTTTTTTCTTTTGAGATAAATTTTATCCTTTTCATTTGAAATGGAGAACGATTACAAAGTAGAGGGCCACAATAGTGGTAGTTACAATAACTAACATTAAAATATATTGAATGACATCTAAGACCAACACAGAATTCAGGGAACTTCAAAGTAAAGTAAAACTATAAGAATCCACCACCATAATCCGTCGATAACCAATACTGAAGATCCATCCGAAGAGACGTCACCACCATCGACAAACTCACGATCCACAAAAACTCTCAACACACTGGAAACGGGGGCAAACACATACCAAAAGCTTCACACAACGCTTCAATCGAAGCTTTAAAACGATGCCTCATGGCGTAGAAATAGAGCAAGTGTTCACGCAATAACGAAGCCATCAAAACATCAGTTAAACCCATGACCAATCCGTTTCACAAACAAATATAGATTGTAAAAAGGCAATCGTAGAGTCGATCTCTTCAGAAAAGAAGACTCTGACCAATGAGAGGATAAAACTCCCATATTCTATCCCTAAAATAAGAAAAAAAATAAGGAGAGAAACATGGAGAACTAAAAACTCCAAGCAAAAGACAATCCCCAATGGATAAATTTATTGAAAGCATAAAAAAATTGGATGGAAAGGGATTAAATCTCCCCTTCCCATCTCCTCCCATTAAAACTCTTTTCCCGACTCTCAACTTCTCTCTGAGACCCACAGTAATTATAAATTATATGATCGCTAATGGTTCTTATTTCGATGAGGATTTTCTGGTTGATGCAGTAATTGCCAAGTTGCCTCCATCTTGAAAAGATTACCGAAAAATCTTTAAGCGTAATAATGAGAAGATTTCTATGAAAAAATTTCTCTTTCATTTACGTATTAAGGAAGAATCTCAAGTTAGAAATAAAATCGAAGATCACATTAATATGACATCAACGACACACTTAGTTGAGTCAAAAAATTTCAATGGACCGTTAAAGAAGAGGAAGTTAGGATATTCTCAATCCAAGGAGAATAAAAAATTTGCCAAAACCATGGTACCAAAGAGCAGTGGATGCTATCACTATAGGAAACTCGGACACTTCAAACGAGATTATTGCCTCTTCAAGAAATTAAATAATCAAGCGAATACAGTGGTGGAAAAAAAATAATTTTATAGTTGTTCTTTCGAAGGTAAATCTGAATGGTGACATCAATAAATGGTGAATCGACACGGGTGCCACAAAATATTTCTGTAATAATCGTGACATATTTGTGACGTATGACAAAGCTGATGATGATCAAGATTTCTTCATGGGGAACTCATCTATAGCAAAGATCATAGGGCATAGAAAAGTGAAATTGAATTTCACATCTAGAAACGTCGTGACGCTTACTGATGTGCTCCATGTACCCGACATTCGTAAGAATCTTGTATCGGGTGGTTTACTAATCAAGCATAATTTCAAACTTATATTTGAATCGAATAAGTTTATCTTATCCAAGAATGGTGAATTTGTTGAGAAAAAATATGCCCTGGGAGGCACGTTCAAATTAAATGTAATTGATCAAATCAATAAATTTTCTTCTTCTTCTTACTCAATCTCTCTTTCTGATTTATGACATGATAGATTAGGACATGTTAATTATCGATCTATAAAATGCATGACTTATTTAGATTTAATTTCTCAACATAAATATTTTGATAGTAATGCTTGTAGTGTATGTGCTAAGACTAAGATTACTAGAAAGTCATTTCCTAGTGTAATAAAAAATTTATGTTTAGTAGATTTAATACACGATGATATCTATGATTTAAATAATATTCCTACTAGAGGAGGAAAAAATTATTTTATTACTTTTATATCATATCTATTTATTAAATACTAAAAAAAAGGCGTTTGAAAATTTTGAAGTTTATAAAGCATTAGTAGAAAATCAATTAAATAAAAGAATAAAAGTCATTAGATCTGATCGGGGTGGAGAATACATGTCAAATGAGTTCTCCGATTTTTGTGAAATTCATGGAATTCGTCATGTAGTGACGACCTCTTACATGCCGTAACAAAATAGAGTTACCAAAAGAAAAAATAGAACCTTAGTAGAAATGACTAATGCAATGTTAGTCAACGGTAATTCAGATAAGAATTTATGGAGTGAAATTTTATTAACTGCTACTCATATTTTGAATAGAATTTCACATAAGAAAACTTTAACTACACCTTATGAACTTTGGAAGAATAGAAAATCTAGTTTAACTTATTTTAAAGTGTGGGGCACTTGTTCGATTAGTAGATCCTAAACGACCTAAGTTAGGCCTTAGAACTATTGAGTGTGCATTTGTCGGTTATACGCAAAATAGTAAGGCTTTCAGATTTCTAGTTATGATAATATCGATAAAAATACTATAATAGAATTTAGATATGTTATATTCTATGAATCTAAGTTTACTACTATGACTAATAAATTAAATACTGAAAGTTCCATTTATGAAGATGGAGATTCTTCTAAATCTAAAAAAGTTATTGAATATTTGAGTGATGAAAAAGTCATCTTTGAACTTAGAAGAAATAAATGACAACGATTTGAAACTAGTCTTTTAAAAGAATTATATTTATTTAATTGAAGAAAATATGAATAAAGTACTAAGAAATATTTATGTCTAAATAGAGACGATAATCCTATCACTTTCAACGATGTCGTGAAATCTATAGATAATGTCTTTTGGAAAGAAACTATTAATGATGAAATGGATGCAATAATGGGAAATAAAATATAAAAATTAGTAGCCTTACCAGAAGAATCTAGACCCATATGATATAGATGGATATTAAAAGAAAACTTAGAACGGATGGAACTATAGAAAAATTTAAGACACGATTGATGGCCAAAGGATATAGGCAAAAGGAAGGTGTTGACTATTTGACATATACGCACTAGTTGCTAGAATTTCTACTATAAGATTTCTAATTACACTAGCTTCTATACACAAGTTAGAAATTCATAAATGGATGTTAAAATTGTCTTCTTAAATGGTGATTTAAAAGAAGAGGTCTATATGGAACAATAAAAAAGGTTTATTCTACCTGGATAGGAAAAAAAAGTTTGTAAACTTATTAAATCGCTATATGAGTTAAAACAAGCCCCAAAACAGTGGCATGAAAAGTTTGATAATACAATTATTAAATTTAATTTCAAAACTAATGAAGCAGATAAATGTATGTATTATAAATTTTTTAATAATCATGGTGTTATAATATATCTTTGTGTACATGATTTACTTATTTTTGAAACTAATTTAGAAGTTATTTTAGAAACTAAAAACTTCTTAAGTTCATCTTTTAACATGAAAAACATGGGACATGCATATGTAATTTTGGGAATCAAAATTATAAAAAATGAGAATACGTTAACTTTAACTCAATCTCATTATGTTAAAAAGATTTTGAAAATATTCAATTATTTTGATTTAAAACTTACCAATACACTTTTAGATATTAATATTAAATTAACTAAAAATGATGGAAGATATGTGCAACAGTTAGAATATTCAAGGGTTATTGAGTCTTATGTATGCAATGCATTGTACATGGTTGGACATTGCATTTGCGATAAGTAAATTAAGTAGCTTCACAAGTAACCCTAGTTCTGTTCATTGGAATGCTTATTCGCATTTTTTTCGATATTTAAAGGATACTATTAATTACGACTTGAATATTTCTGGATATCCTCAAGTATTAGAAGGATATAACAATGCAAGTTGGATATCTAGTTTGAAAAAATCAAAGTTCATAAGTGGATGGATATTCACTTTTGGAGGTGCTGCGATCTCATGGGGATCAAAGAAGTAAACTTGCATCATACATTCCACTATGGAATCAAAATTCATTGCCTTAGCGGCAAGTAGAAAAGAAGCGGAATGATTAAGAAATTTATTAATAGAAATTTCAATTATGATTAAACCATTACCACCTATCTCTATATATTGTGATAGTGAAGTAATACTATCAAAAACTTATAGTCAAACGTATAATAGAAAAAAAAGACACATCGGTCCAAGACATAGCTATGTAAAATAATTACTTAGAGATAGAGTAATCTCAGTAATTGAGATCAGGTCTGCGAAAAATATGGCAGATTCATTTACTAAAAGCTTTGGTAGAGATGAAATTTATCAGACAACAATAGGGATGAGTTTAAAGCCATTAAACCTATACAGCCACTTATGATGGGAACCTTACCTAATATTTGTTTAGTCAATGTTTAGGTTCAAATGAAAAAATAAGTCATAAATACGTGACGGCTAGATGACACTACATTGATGAGAAATAAATATCATATATATCCTAGGAGGATAGTATTTCACCTGTAATGGATAAGGGGAAGTTGAGCATTGCTCTTAATAGTCCTATAAAAATTTTGTGTTGAGATGTTAAAGTTATAGAGACATCTCTTGTAGGTCTACCTATATAAGCGTGAGGGTGGAGCTGCTTTCAATGAGACATGACTATATCTCATAAACATTTACGAAAATCAGGGTACTAACATAGGGCATAAATGTGCTAACTTTTTTATTGAACACCTAATATGTAAAATGTGTGTGTGGAATAGTTCCGATTTATTTTATAAGATTTTTAGTTCAAGACTTAGTTTCACTAATGATCTTGACAAACTTTAAATTATTTTACTAAAGTGAAAATTCAAGTCTGTAAGATATTTTCATTTATGCTCATATTTTTAGCTTTGCTCTCTTTCAAATCTTTAAAATAGTGAGAGATTATTTTATTTTAAAATTCTTTTAATTTTTTTTATTAGTTTAAATCTTTAAAATAGTGGGAGATTGTTGGATATTTTAAAGGATTTAAAAAAATGAGCTTTTGAATTTGAGATTTGTCCCACATCGTGTAAACTCAAAATTGAGTTTGACTTATATATCAATGCCTTGGCCCAAGGCTTGTAGCCTTCACCCAGGGGGCATCGAATTTTGTAGCTTCCACCGCATACACCCTATAAGTTACACCGCGCTTGGCGCCTAGAGTCGAGCCAAAATTTGAAATGAGGTGGGCAGGGGTTAAACTTTTGGACAAAAGTATAATTATTTAAACTTTTGTGTAACCGCCTGTTTAAATTTTAAACCGATCAGTTATTTTAAACGGTTATGTCTTATCCGACCATTCAATTATCTGTAACGGATATGCCCGTTTAATTACACCTGTTCTTTTTGATAGAAGGGACCCGAGACCCTCATTTTAAACCATTGCATTATTTTCTTCTACTTTGTTTTTTGCGTGTTTGTTTAAAGTTTCTCCTATAGAGTTCTGCTTCCACTATTTTGGTGTTCTAGTTGCGTGATCAGACTCACCAAATCTAATCACATGAATACGCTTTTGATTCGTTGTATCCTGAAATCGATTTGTCGGTAACTTATTGGTAACCACTAAATCATAGTGGTAGGGGAAAATCTCGATTTAAAGATAACGATATTCAACGTGCCTCGAACCGGATTTGCGTATTATCCATTCCAATCTTTAGCTTCTCTTGCAACCCGAACTAATTGTTCCAACAATTTAGGTCATCTCAGTTTAAAATTTAAACGGGTGATTACACAAAAGTTTAAATAAGTACACTTTTGTCCAAAAGTTTAACTAAATGCACCACACCGTCACGCCACATACACGTGCTCGTGCTCATGCCCGTCCCATCCCGACCTGGCTCGACTCGGCGTGCGCGCGTGTGTGATTGATGGGGTGCATGACGGTAGAAGCTACAAAATTTGGTGCCCCCTGGGTAAGGGCTACAAGCCTTAGGCCAAGACATTAATATATAAGTCAAACTCAATTTTGAGTTTACACGATGTGGGACAAATCCCAAATTCAAAAGTTTATGTTTTTAAATCCTTTCAAATCTCCAATAGTTAATACCACCTCGCTTTATGTTCAGGACCAACCTTGGGGCAAGGTCCATTAGGCGGTCGCCCCCTGAAATTTTTAGGGCCCCCTATTCTTATAAGTCTTTATAGGCTATTGGTTAATATAATTTTCAAAGTATAAAAATTATAAATCCAGCCAATGGGTTAGTTGGCTAAGCTACTTGTATTGTTTTACTTTTTACTCAAAAGGTTATGGGCTCAACTCTTCCCAAACCCCATATTTGCATATTTTTTTCTTTTGGGTTTGATTGGGTCTCTGCTAGGTCGTTGCTGGTCATGGGTCGGGTCATTTGCCTCATTGGGCCAGATCGACCTTATGTATTGACATAGTGGATTCTCTGGCCCCATTTTGAGTTTGTTTCGGATCCTTTATATATATACAAATTTTTCCTTATTAAACGACCCAACTTAAAACAACAATCTTGTTCTAGTTACAACTCAAATTTTAGTAAATGACCTATCAATTTGGATCTACTTGATGATAGCTATCCATCTAATGAACCTATTTATGGAACCTTTTGAGATTGTTAAAGTACTAACAAATGACAGAAAAGATTCAAAGGCAGTTAAAGTGCTAAAAAATGCCACAATGTTATTAGTTAAGTTAGTCGATTGGGGGTATGTTCTACTATTTAACTTTTCTCTTTTTGTGTTTTATTTTCCTTTCATATATTTCTTTGTTAACTTATTAGTTGTGTTTTAAAATTATATAATATACAAATATTCGTAATCTAGGAGCAATCATGGCGATAAATTTCAATTTCAGCAATATTTCGTACTTCGGGAAAAATTCGAGAAGTTTCGAAAAATTTTTGGGGAGTACAAAAAAATTATATATAAATTTTACTATGCAAAAATGACTAAACTTAAATGAAAATTCATTAAATTTGATAAAATTTCATTAATTTCGTGGGAATTAAGGAAATTTGGCAATTTTCGACCAATCGTCGAAATTTTGTTGAAAGTTAGGTCCAACTTTTGTTTATGTAAATTTTCGCGAAGTTTTCAAAAATATCGAAGAAATTTGTCACTATAAGAGAAATGAGTATTATAAAAAAATTGTAGCAAATTTTATTTTTGAATTAATATGAAGAGCCACATTTTAGCAACTTGCCTTGGGCCCCCAAAATTTGAGGGCCGGCCCTGCTTATATTACAACAATCTCATGTAAGCAAAGGAAAAAGGACACTTTGAATTTGATGATGGATATCGTGTTTTTGATGGGAGCCATTACTTGCACTCATGAAGTTGGCCCTTTCATATAGTTTAAAAGAAATACTTAATATTTATTGAGACCTATGCCATGTAAAAACATCATCTAAGCCAAGTTTATGATCTAAAGATCTCTAATGCAAAAGATAGGAACAAAACAAGATCTCTATTACATGACTAAGTGTTGGTAATTGGCTAATCAGATAATGGCCTTTGACTACATTGATTCATATGATAAAGCTTCATGTCAATCTTTTGCAACTAAAATCTTAGATGGTGACCTTCAAATTAAATGGTGTTTTTATATGGCACAAATCTCCAAGCAACCAAATCTTCCTTTTAAATTATGTGCAATGGCCAACTTATCATGTGCAAGTAATGCCTCCCTCTTTTGTCCCATTCTTCTACAATTAAGCAATTGATCTTGAGATGGCAGCCTCTATTCGTGCTCAACTGCTTACGGAAAGCGCTCACTTACAAATGTTCGGCCAATAATGGTTGTTAACACTTTTTTTATTAAAGTGGGCGCTTTGCACCAATAGGAGGGTGCAAACATAGTTCCCTTTTTTTTAATCATGAGCCTATTATGAGAAGACCAAATGTTTATCTCAGGTAAGAAGTGACTGAACATTGTCTACGCATCTATTAGTTAACCCTCGTCACTCTAGTTGGTACTTTCTGACACTGCCCCACAATTATCCAACATATTGTTGGATGATAGGGTCATAATCTCAAGATCTACTAGGGATGAGAAAAAAGATCTCCTTTGTTTGCAGTCAATTGATTTTTGTGTACGGGTTGAGTAATATAGCTCAACTGATATCCTCTTTCCTCTAGTAGCAACAAGTCGTGTGAGTTCTAATCCCCACATTTGCTCTTGCCTCTTGTGCCGGTCTCCTCTCTGTGTGTTGCGCCCAATCAGCTCCTCTATGTGCAATTTGCACATGCACTGTACATGGGCTGTCTATACCAAGGTGTCAACTCGGGTACCGGTATTAGGTATTGGTCCATGAAGGAAAGATACAAATCGGTCAATACGTATAGGCCGGTATCGATACGTATCAGTTAGCAAGAAAACCGATATGTATCAGTATCGGCCAATATTTGATACCTTGGTCTGTACTATATGATATAAAAAAAGAGTGTGAGATACATCATAGATTGATCATAGATGATACATCATAAATGTATGCCACATGACACAATGATAAATAATACTTCAATGGTGTGAGATAAAAAGTGAAAATTTATTGGTGAAAGATCATTCAAACACCATTTGGTGTTTAGAGGTCGGTCAAGAGCCATTATCCCCCCATTACTTGGACACGCTTTTCAAGTGATTGCATCGAATTTAAAAGAAAGACTTGCAAGTTTGGCGACCTCTACTATGTGAAAACATTATCTAAGCCGTTTGATTTGAATGCCATGATTTAAAGATATCATTTGATTAAATAGAGTCAAAAGGCTATTATATAATTCAATAGTCAACTACATCAGATCATATGACAAGTATCATGTTTTGCTCTAATTTTATATACCAGAGATTTATTGATCATGAACTTTAAATCAGACGACCCATATTATATTTTTACATATCACATGTCCCTAACATACAAAGTTTTTATTTAAATTCGGTGCAATCACTTGAAAAACGTGTGCAAATAATGGCTCCCCCAAAACAACATAAAAAACCGATTTTATGCTTTACCAAAGTATGGTGGCTATAACAGAAGGTGGTGTGGTAGTAACACCAGCCTAAGTTTTAGACATACAAATAGTGGAAAGAAACAGAATGCGAGAGAAAGAAAGAGGGTGGTGGCGCCATGACTACGATTCGCAGGTTCTGCTGCAACGACCTCCTCCGTTTCGCTTCCATTAACTTCGATCATCTCACTGAAACCGTAAATCTCTTCTTCCTTCTCTCTCTCTCTCTCTCTCTCTCTCTCTAATTTTGTTAGTGGGGTTTTTTTTTTTAAAATTTTAAAATTTATTTATTTATTTATAATTATTAGTGGTTTCTTCATTCATAAATTTATACGTTGCGGCGCAGTTTAATATGTCGTTCTACATGACCTACCTTGCCCGATGGCCAGATTATTTTAATGTCGCCGAAGCCCCCGGAAATCGAATCATGGGTTACAGTAAGCAGCAATTCATTTCCTTCTTTTTGAACAATATATTTTATCTTGAAATTATAATGTTGGTGGCATAGTCAAAAGTCTCTGTTTTTTTTGAAAAAAAAAACCCACGAAAAATCTCCGAATTAAGGTAAGGGTGTGCCAAATTTCTCTGAATTTAACTGAATTTAACTGAGTTGAATCATGCATATTCATTTATATAGTTTCTTGGATTATGTAATTATAAATGTGCCTTGCATCACACAGCATCATTATTTCTAACTTGAAATATCTTTTAATGTATTTTTATGATTTTTATTACCTTTTTTTTTTACTTCCCCGAATTTTCCCAAAGTTCTCCGGGATTGACCCCGTGCTGAATTATTGTCACATCCTGACTTTGTGCCTATGGTGGGTGGTTTTATTACCATTCATAAAGTTGATTTTGGTTACTTAATCTCTATGCTTTAAAGTGATGTACGTCTGGATTCCCCCTTAGAAGGGTGCTCTGCATTCTTGTTCTACTTTGAAGCATAATAACCAAGTTCGAATTCCACAATCATTCGGTGGGGTGTGTGTTGGGTTTAATTCGGAAAAATTCTGTGAAAATTTTGGGGATTGTAAATAATAATAATAAATTATTAAAATATACAAAAAATATTATATAAATACAATCGATTTGAATAATAAAACCAGGGTCAGTTGCAGCGCATCGCTAGCAGGGCGCGTCGCTAGCAGGGGATGCCGGAAAATGTGTTCGTAATAGTTCTTGTCATCGCGATTAAAGAGATTTTTTTTACAACTATCTGCCAACCTAATGCTAACCCTCCTTTCTCATCTAAGATTGGGACCTTCAACAACGAAGTTAGCATAAATAATAAATGAACCATCCGTAACAAACTGAAACAAATTATCAAACCATCATAGTTACCACCAGTGATAGTCATACGTCAAACAAAGAGTGACAATAACATCCATGCCTATAAATGTAAATATCATCATCATCACATCCTTATCCCATCTATTTGGGGTCAGCTTTGCGAGTCCTATTTCTCCACTCGTTTCTCATTAACGGTAAACTCCATGTGACTTCGCAATCCTTCATGTCCCTCCAAGTCTTCACGGGTCTTCCTCTTCTCCTACTGGTGCTTGTAGCATCTCAAACCTTAGTACAAGGTCCACTTCTGGCCTTGATCAACATGTCTAAACCATCCCAAGCGATGTTCCATGATTTTTTCTTTTGTTGGTGCTACTCTCAAGTTTCATCTTATGTATTCGTTCCAAATTTTATCATTACTTGTTACTCAAAATGCCCATCTTATCATACACATCTCAGCCATGCATTTTATCTTCTTGTCGCTTTTTCATAGCCAACATTCCGCACCATTTAATATAGCAGGTCTAACTGCTATCTTATAGAAACTTCCCTTCAATCTAAGTGAAACTCTTGGGTCACACATTACTTTGCTTGCTTGCCTCCATACCATCCAACTTGCATTGGTCCTATTTGAGACGTCCTCTTTAAATCCACCATATGATTGTAAAGTAGAGCTTAAATAGTGAAATCTATGACAGTGTGGCACTAGATATTTTCTATTTTACCTAAATCCTCCTCTAGACTATTATGTTGACTAATTTTGGACTCCTTGTATTCCGTCTATGTTTTGCTAATTTTCAAACCCCTTGACTCCAAAGCTTCTCTATAATTTCAGCTTATCATTTATTTCTTTCCTTATTTGGGCAATTAATACTACGTCATTTGCAAATAACATGAACCATGAAATCTCTTCTTGTATGTCTATGGACAACACATCCATAATCTCGACAAATAAATAAGGGCTCAGGTCAGATCCTTGATGCACCCCAACCCCGACAGGGAACTCACTCGTCTTTCCACACACATTTTTACTTTAGTTACCACCCTCTCATATAGGTCTTAGATAATCTCAAGACATAAGTTCGAGATGCATGTCTTCGTGAGAGTCTAGATTATCTGTCTCGACACTCTATCATAAACCATCTCTAAATCAATAATAATCATATGCAAGTTTTTTCTTCTCTCTTTGAACTTTTCCATAAAGTTGTTTCAATAGGAAAATAACTCCATAAATATATATTGTATCAAGTCTCAACAACTAAACGAAATCCAAAATCTAACCGAGGATAAAAATTCTCTGGCTGCACCTCAGGATTGAACTCAAGATCTTCAACTATCTGATTCTCCTAGTTTATAACTTCATCTAACCCTATTGATCATAATAATAGGCCTGAGCAAATGATCTATTAGGTGGATAGCTAGTGACAATCGAGATCTCAAGTCAACACATGCTACCACCGGGCCTATCGTCGTAAAGAATCTTAAACAACAAGCATGTAAATATTGTATCTTAACCAATGCAAAAATCATATAAAAAATCTTATAGTCATGAAATATGCAGAAACATGTGGATGGAAAGTAATACAAATCTTATTGTCTTTTGTATAAATTTCACGTGAGGTCTTATCAATTCTTAATCTTGTAATTCGTACCTTAAATGATTATAAGTTGAAAATAACTCCACCCGAGTATAGGTGATGGAGTTATTATTATTATCTCGATGGTGATACCAACCACTGTTGTTCACAGGACCTGTTCACCCTATAGGCAAGTTAGGCAGTTGCCTAGGGCCTCCTGCTAAAAACATCTTTCATAATAGCCGTACTAAGTTTGTTAGCCTTTTAAAAATCTCATAATTTAACTAAATGATATCTTTATTTGCAACCATAGTTATGAAGTTAGACTCTATGGTTGCAAATAATACTACGCATTATTTAAAGCATATCTTGAAACTTTTCTATGCCTCTTTCTTAGCTACCTAAATTTTTATCTTTTGGGTAGCAATCTTTGCAACCAACTATTCTTGTGACACAATTGATGGTTCCACTGTTCATCCCGTTGATGGTCTTGAATCAGATGCTAGATGTAATTTTTCATCCTAATCATGCACACATTAAATCTTGAAGTCATGGACCACATATCAGGTGGTCAGAATTTGATTACGTGTGGCACACATCCGTGATAAAAATGCACCATGGTACGCCATGATCACAATCACTTTGAGGAAGTGTGCCACGTGTAATCAACATTTGACCATTTGATAGTTGGGAACATGATCTTAAGATCTAATGTGTGAAAGATTGGAACAAAAAACGACCCCATCATTTGATTCAAGGCAGCCAACAGTGTAGCGGTGGAATCATAGTTGCACGCAAGAATCTTTTGTTGCAAAAATTCCTACCTTTTCTTATATTAAAAAAAATTCTCCACAAGTGCATACCACATACCTACTAGTATTTTTAATAAAATTTTTGTTTTTACTATTTTAGGAGATTACCTATCTCAATAGGGCACACCAAATCTTTTACTAAATATTTATTTAGCACAAGCAAATTTTTTTTTAAACTTTTTTTACAAGGGCCTCATTGGAAACTTTTGCCTAGGGCCTCAGAACATGTTGAGCTGGCCCTGGTTGTTCATCAACATTTTCTTATTAAGGATGTTGTAGCTCTTGCTTATGTGAGGTAGCTCATTCGGTACTTATCAATTCTTATCAATTGTGTTGATGTATGGTTCTTAACAGTTTTGGGATCTGTTTTTACCAAATATCGAGAAAACAGCATGCATTCATAGTTTGCTTGCCTTCATAGCTTATCATAACATATCAGAATCCTTATCAATCACCCTTCTTATCAACTTACAAGTTTCATAAGTCTTATCAAGTCTTCTCCAATCTTAACAAATCTTATTATGACATAATATGTCTTATCAATTCTTACAGCTCATAGAGTTACTTATCACATTCACTACTCTAAACAAGTTCTTGTTTATCCTTTGTATATTTTTTTATCCTCTGTATATTGATAGACATAGTTCTCAAATACATTGTTCCCTAAGTCATGAAGACATCTCAACAGAAACCTCCACCATGGCGTCCCATACTGCCATGACTTAAGAGTCCATGCGATGCAGTCATGTGCAGAGGTTCAGTGCCATCTTATGAATTTTCATAAATGTGGATAAGGGGGTTCATAACATGAATCATAAAGCATCTCAACCTAACTTATTTATATGAACCAAAGAATCCTGCCATGTTATGATATATATATATATATATATATATAGTGTGTGTGTGTGTGTGTGTGTGTGTGTGTGTGTGTGTGTGTGAGGGTTGGGACGACACACCCGGATGTTGCTTTGAGGGCTACGCCCTGATCATTTGGGCATCATGTGGCACCAATCACGAGGATCAGATGTGATGACAACGTTTATAACATCAATCAGGTATCACCCAAAAACTTTGGGCTCATTCTGATTCATAACCACCGTTGAAAATGTGGTCAAAGGTACTTAAAATCAATGCATCAAGTTGGTTGGACTTTACCTTATCTTTGACCCATGAAATGGAAGGCAACAAAGTAAAAACAAATATTTAAAAAAAAAATCACATTTCCATGGGTGATCAATGCAAGATGAGTGTTGTTTTGCGCTGCTCATGCCATCTGGCATGTGATTTGTCATCTGGGTGTAGCCCTCGAGGGCTACATCTGGATGCATTTCCCAATTCCCTCTCTCTCTCTCTCTATATATATATATGTATATATATTATAAATCTACATAGTCATCGCAACACATAAGTTTAAATTGTAGATACTAAGATGTGATTTTCTAATATCTAGTTCTCAAATATCACATAATGGCCAGTCAAATACATAGACATACTATTCTCAATACAAGTTTGCAGGTCTCATAATTGTATTCCAGTTATGATCTATATCAATGATGTCAAAATCTTAAGATTTATGACTTGAATCAGAATCCTAGGCCAAACGATTCGATTTTGACACAATCGTTTTTGGGCTTGAATCGTACGATTCAACTTGTAACTCTTACGATTCAAGTGAATCACACGATTCACAAACTTATGTGAGATTCAGTTCACGGTCCATGAAACATAAAACTCAAATTTTTTTTTTTTAATATATTTTTTTTGCCCCGTAACACTGTAAAAACCTCTTTACAACATAAGCAATAATACTCTTATCTATCACTTAGGGTTTAAAATTTGGGTTTTTTCCTCATCTTCGTCTCTAACATGGTAAAACCTCATATTTGTTCTTTCTTTGGTAACTTTCTGGTATGGAATCAGAATTCAATTTTGTTTGTTGCAAATGACTACAACAATGAAATGAATGGCTCGTAAATGCAACTGAAGACTTCGATTAAAATTTTGACGATTAGTATTTGTTTTCTATGATTCATTTCATGCCATTGGCCATGAATTGATGACGTTCAATCAAATATATTTGTCTTATATCTTTATACTGTTTATGAATGAAATATCATGTTAGAAAATTGATTATGGACATATTTGGATATATTTTAATTTTTTTTATTTATTAGATATTTTTTTTTCAAAATTTTTTCTTATTAAAAACATAGTTGTGAATCTTACGATTTAACGATTCGATTCACAAATTCAAAACGATTTTGTGACCCAATTCGATTTCTACAACATTGATCTATATTTTTATATACATATATACACCATTCATGAGTTAAACAATATAGACCGTCTATACCAAACAAGAAGTAACTCATATCAAAATCCAATATCTACCACATGGGCATCAAGGATTAAAAATCGAGTTAGGTTGACAAAGGAATCCCCTAGAATGAAGGTTTGATAGGTAACATAATCAAAGCAGTTAAGAAGATACCAAGGGTATAAATTTTGAGTATTAAATTAGTGGTCAAACTAAGTCAAACGTATGAGCATCAAGTACGTTTGTTCATGCCTTTTTTAAAGGACCTTATTTTCAGATTTGAATTACGGTTAAAAAATAAAACTTAAGGTCCTAAATACTGGCTTTTCCACAGTATATGATTTGCGACTATCTAACCTCAATCAGTTTGTTATTCACGCACCCAAAGTTGGACAAAAATCAACTCTGATTGGTGCATTGTGTAAACAGCCACATATGGTCCACTTGGGGCCCATTTTTCCAAGTTCTTAGAGCAAGAATCAGATCTCGGACAAAGCCCGAAAGTTGTATCTCACCAAGATCTTTATAAGCCAACTGATTACATTAATTGGATGAGTTTGCTGAAAGTTATACCCCCTCGAAATCACTGGTCTGTGTATAAAGAAAATAAAACATCCAGTTTCGAGCTGCAAGAGGTCACCGTGGTCTCAAATTTCGAGGGTCTTAGAGACGGATTCGGGGCCCAACGTGTCTTTATGACTTCTGGAAATCTCGTTGAGGACTACAAAGGCCAAAAAGAAGCTCAAGAAAATAGTTTATAGAACGAGAGTTATAGTCTCCCAAAGTTGAAGAAAAACCATTTTGGACTAAACAGGTCTGATGCTATTTCGAAGTACGAATGGTGTCGTTACTACATCGAAAGCCACAAATTTTACTAGGTACTTATCATATGACTTTGGGAAAAAGAAGTCTAAATTTTAATGTGAAAAAGAAAGGGTTTCACAAATGAAATCCATCAAATTCCATATCACAGAGAAGACTAAGATCCTAAAGAACTGATTAAACTTAATCCATATGATGAATCATTTTCATGCGCAGACAAAGCATGCGCAGTTTAATTAAAAATCAAATCGAAGAAGGTTATTATGAAAAGGTGGGTTATAATCTATTGAATTATGTGATATAATCTATGAAAGGATGTGATATAATCTATTGAGGCTTCAATCACCTCATTGTCTTCTTTGATCTTGATCAATCTTTTCTTGATAAATCTCTCAACAACTTTTGTAGTTGACAAAGCTTAGTTAATCTCCTTTCCATGATGCCTCTTTATCCTAAATGTTCTCTTAAATCTTGCTCTCTTTTCTATCTATTTCCTTTCTTCCCTTTAATGAATCTCTAGAGCTCTAATCTCTATCTCAAATAAATGATACCAATGCCAAATCTTTTTCTCATAATCCCTTTATTGATCTCACCATCTTACAATCTCCTTAATGAATCAACAACGTTTCTTCAACGAATCACCTTCTTTATTTCATCTAAGGTTTCATTATTGTAAGAGAGAGAAGGGCAATAGGGTCATGGGGATTGAAAGAAGAGACAAAGAGGTAAAGAGAGTGGGATAGAAGAAAATGCATTGGAGGCTGAACCATAGAGGAGAAAGAGTAAGTGAGTTTGGGGTTGAGTGCTAAACTAATAGAGAGGGCGAGAATGCTTGTTGTTTTTGTGCCTAAAATGAGGAAGGAGAGTGTTAACGTGTAAGATTCAATGAGAGAGAGAGATTGAGTAGAGGGGGCTGGGGCTTTTCTTATTATTCATCTACTTCATCTTCTTATCAAGAGAGAGGCTAACAACACATGCACTTGAGATGCTTGGGCAGCCGACCAAGAGAGGAGAAGAGAAAAGGAGGGATTGTGCAAGTCAAAATCTGCTTGATTTCTTAAAACCAATCACAAAAAAATTATAGAAATTTAATGACGGGGACGCTGACATTGTAGACATCTGATACAGACCATTTCGCATATACCGGCGTCGGAAAAAGCAGAACGAAAACGGCAACCAGAACCAGACTTAAAGATTCAACGTGCTGGAGCAATGCACAGTCAATCGATCGACACTTGGTATTGGATCGATTGACTGTTGCCTGTGAGGGACTAATTCTGGCGACTTATTTATATATGAGTCAATCGATCGAATACCAAGTGTCGATCGATTGACCGTGCATTGACCAGAATTCGAATTTAAATTTTTAGGGGCAAACTTGTCTTTCTTTTTGTTTATTTTTATTTTAGGGTTTTATTTTAAGACCTCCTATATAAGGTCATTAAAAAATAATGTAAGCAGTTTTTGATTATTGAATGAAAGAGCTTTTGCTTTTGGAACTTGAGATGAGTTTCTTCCCGAGAAGGGTTGGGTGAGAAGCCAAGGGTGCGAAGCCCAAAATCTATCTTCTACCCATTTCTTCAATTTTTATTTTTCTTTATTTGCTTGTTTTGATCCCATAAACCATAAATCCCGCCATTATCCTTTTTCCCAAACCCAACGATCCATCAGAACCATTGAATCAATCTGATTTAAATCCTAGATCTTATACAACCCGTTAACCAACCTGAATCAGAAACCCTTAGAGGACTCATGACCCCATCATTGAATCCCGAGCGGCGCCCTAATCTGGAAAAGCTAGAGTTCTACCTCTAGAACCGATCTACACTGCGAATCTAACGGATCTAGCGCATGGACCGGACCCTACTCGAATCAAGCGCGATCTTCCAATGGAAAACTACGAAACTCTAAGGTATCTGCATTAATTTCATGGTTTATTGTTTATTAATTTAGTTTAATTTCGGCAATTAATTAAATCATGACATTCAACTAGTTTAGGGTCCTTGTCCCGCATCAGTTTTGGTATCAGAGCCAAGTTCTAGGTTAGGGCATATTGTGTGGCATACAAGGATCAAAATGCGCTTCCTAAGACGTATCGTCTCAAATAAACGACGTACGTCGTCGACACGTATCGGAATGATAATACCGGACGATACATTGAATGTATCGTCCGGTATTAGCCATATAAATGGGCGATACGGTACATTTAATGCACCGTATCGTCCACCTCCGATACCGATACGTATCGTCCGATACGTATCGGTATCGGACGATATTTTGATCCATGGTGGCATATTTACTATTTTCTGTGTCAATCGATTGAGTACTCTTATTCAATCGATTGATTCTGATTGAATCTATGTGTTTATCCCGACAGAGCATTCAATATTAATCGATTGACTTATCAATATCGATTGCTCGACTGATATTCATTGGTCTATTGCATTCCACTTTTCTTTGCATTTATTTCTATTGCGTTCAAAAGTGTGCACGTCTTGCGTTCGATAAAATCCCTCTTTCATTGTGGTCCATATTTGCATGCCCATTTAGAACCCGTATTAGTAGTTGTGATCACCATGGACATGAATGGGATTGCCGATGTTCTTAACGGCATGAGATCTGAATTGATAGCAATTAATGATCGAATGGCTGCCATGAGGCATGCCCAAAGGAACCTTGAAACCTCCAATGAAAGGTTGTTAGACCGAGTCAATCAGTTAGATGGAGATGGCGAATACATTGAGCAGTGTCGTGAACGTGATGGTCCACGTTTCGAACGCAATAGTTACCAACATGATCGAAACCGGAATCATTGGATGGATCATCGTGGAGTGATGAGCGATGCGTCATGCTCGCCAATATGAAACTCATTGGTCAAGCCCGACTCTTTTGGGTCAACGTTGAGTGCATCAGAATGAATGCGGGTTGTACTCCCATTACCTATTGAGAGGACATGAAGGAGCGACTTACAGAGAAGTACGTTCCTTCTTCATACTACCATCGTCTCCTCGATCAATGACAAAATCTACGCCAACGTAGTATGCTCGTAGTAGATTACATTGGCAAATTTAAAGAATTCATGATGAGAGCCAAAGTGCCCAAGTCACTTCTATCCAGATTTCGCACTGGATTGAGGTTTGACTTGCAAAAAGAGTTAGTCTCTCACCCCGTTGAAACTCTTGCCGAATGTTGCCGTCGTTCAAGACCTTGAACGATATATAAAAATGACGGTGGTGAGGCGATTTGAGTCTCATATCGGTTAACCTTGTACCGGCGAGGTGAGGAGTAGTGCTGGAAACCCACCCCCAAACCCACACAATCCACATTCGATGTGCGGTTTGACAAAGGAAATGGTGTGATAGGAGAATCCTCGAAGGGTGGCTCTCACATTAAGTGTTACAACTGTCAAGGGTTGGGACAATTTGCCGCCAAATGCCCTAAGAGAAACCCGCAAAGGAATCTCTACGTCGAGGGAGAGGGCAACGACGATGACGGAGTTTTTGAAGAAGAGGTCTTTGAGCTGAATGCCACACCTAGTGATGAGGAAGGTGAGGACATGGGTCATGGGTCATGCTCTAGTTGTGAGGTGTGCCTTTGCACAACCTCAACGGGATGAAAAGGAGGATTGGGGAAGAGAGAACATCTTCCACACCTTCGCTACATGTGGGACAAAGAGTTGTAGGGTTATCATGGATAGCAGAAGCTGCACCAATGTGGTGTCAGAACATACCGTCACCCGCTTAGGGCTTACACCCGAAGCCCACCCGAGACCTTACAAAGTCGCATGGGTAGACTCCTCATCTATTCCCGTGTCTCAAAGGTGTCGCGTACCAATACAATTGGGTTCGTATTTTGACACCTTATGGTGCAATGTGGTGCCGATGGATGTGGGCCATATCATTTTGGGAAGACCATGGCTTTACGACTTGAACGTGACCATTCTTGGCCGATCTAACATTTGCACATTCAATTATAAGGGCAAGAAAATCACTCTTAACCCTTTGGCCCCCAAAACACCATCGACCAACAAAGTCGAGAAGAAGGGCGGTCAGTCCAAGACCATTAACTTTGTGAGCTCTTCAGAGTTTGAGAAAACAGCGTTAGATGAGAGTGTGGTGTACGTAGTTGTCACCGTTGAGAGTACTCCTGAGTCAGTAAGCGAGTACCCCAAGGAGGACGAGCCGATCATGAATGAATTTGCGGATGTCTTCCCTGAAGACTTACCCAACGAGCTTCCTCCCATGCGTAACATTCAACACGCGATCGATTTAGTTCTCGGATCTACCCTGCCAAATCTACCCCATTACAGGTTAAATCTGGTTGAGCACATCGAATTGACTCAGCAAGTCAATGAACTCCTCCAAAAAGGGTTCATCAAACAGAGTCTAAGCTCGTGTGTCGTACCCGCCCTACTCACTCGTAAGAAAGATGGTACATGGCGTATGTGTGCTGATAGCCGTGCAATCAACAAGATTATGGTTAAATATCAATTTCCCATACCAAGGCTCGACGATATGCTTGATATGATGGTTGGCGTCACTATCTTTTCCAAGATAGACCTTAAAAGTGGCTACTATCAAGTTTGCATTTGTCCTGGCGATGAGTGGAAAACCGCCTTCAAGACCAAGGATGGTCTTTATGAGTGGATGGTCATGCCTATTGGGCTATCGAATGCCCCAAGCACATTCATGAGGGTCATGACCCAAGTGTTGAGGCCGTTTCTCGGCAAATTCCTTGTCCTATACTTTGACGACATTTTGATTTACAGCCATGACAAAGAACACCATTATCCACTGAAGGTTGGTTTGTGAAACCTTGAGGGGAGAAAGGTTATATGCGAATCTCAAGAAATGCACATTCATGCAACAATCCGTTGTATTCTTGGGATTCGTTGTCTCGACTGATGGGATGGTTGCTGACCCCGATAAAGTCAATGCCATTGTGGAGTGGCCCGAGCCTAAGAATATTCATGATGTCCGTAGATTCCATGGATTGGCCACATTCTATCGTCGCTTCATCCGAAACTTTAGCACCATTATGGCTGTATGCGAAAAGGGGAGTTTAAATAGGGTAGAGCCGCGACGAAGGCCTTTGCTGAGATAAAGGATAGGATGTCCAGTGCACCTGTCATGCGCCTACTGGACTTTTCTAAAGTCTTTGAAGTAGCCTGTGACGCGTCAGGTGTGGGAATCGGCGGAGTGCTTAGCCAAGAAGGCCACCCAGTGCCCTATTTTAGCGAGAAGCTTAATGAGGCGAAACAAAAATACTCCACCTATGACAAGGAGTTCTATGCGGTCGTCCGATCTCTTTAATATTGGAAGCACTACCTTAGACCAAAGGAATTTGTGTTGTTTTCTGACCATGAAGCCTTACGCTTCCTTGCTTCACAGAAAAAGTTGAACCCAAGACACGTCAAGTGGGCCGAGTACCTTCAGGGGTTCACATTCGTGTTAAAGCATAAAGCTGGTGCTGAGAACAAGGCAGCTAATGCACTTAGTCGACGGGTGTTGACTTTGCGCACCATGAGCATCGCGGTCGTCGGATTTGAGCAGTTGAAATAAGATTACTCTGAGTGCCCAGATTTCAGGCCAGATTACATTGCTCTCCTTGAAAATCCGAACAACATTAACTCTAAGTGTACCCTGCAGGATGAGTATCTATTCAAAGGGACTCGCCTATGCATCCCTCACACCTCATTGCGTGACTTTCTCATTTGGGAGTTACATGCCGGAGGGATTACAGGACATTTTGGGCGCAACAAGACCATTGCACTCATTGAGGATAGGTTTTATTGGCCTAGCCTTATGAGAAGTGTTTCACAGGTCGTAAAACAATGTCGTACATTCCAAGTAGCCAAACAAAGTAAACAAAATACTGGTTTGTACACCCCGTTACCCGTGCCACACACCCGTGGCAAGACATCTTGATGGATTTCATGCTCGAACTTCCCAAGACCCAACAAAAGCACGATTCCATTTTTGTGGTGGTGGACTGCTTCCCTAAGATGGCCCACTTCATACCCTACTCCAAAACCTCCGATGCGGCTCATATAGCCAAATTATTTTTCGGGGAGGTTGTGCGCCTCCATGGGTTACCGAAAACCATTGTGTTGGATCGGGACGTGAAGTTCATCAGTTACTTCTGAAAAACTTTATGGCACATGATGGGTACCATGCTCCAATTTTCTTCGGCCTATCATCCTCAAACCGATGGCCAAACGGAAGTCACCAATAGGAGCTTAGGTAATCTCCTTCATTGTTTAGTCGGTGATCATATTAGGACCTGAGATTCTACATTGCCAATAGCAGAGTTTGCATACAACAATTTTGTCAATAGGTCCCTAGGCATGAGTCCGTTTGAGGTCGTACATGGGCATAAGCCAAAGACACCATTAGATTTAATCCCCATATCTGCATCATATCGAGTGTTTGAATCTGCGGACGCATTTGCACAACACATTTATAACTTGCACGCCGAAATAAGACAAAAAATTAATTCAAGCAATGAGCATTATAAGATAACTGCGGATGCGCATAGGCGCTTCAAAGAATTCCAAGTGGGGGATTATGTGATGGTTCGGGTTAGGCCTGAACGATTCCCATCGGGAGTCGCAATGAAGCTCCAAGTCCGCGACGCTGGGCCTTTTAGAATTGTGACAAGGAGCGACCCTAATGTGTATGTTCTCGAACTTCCGCCGGATATTAGGGTCAGCTCTACATTCAATGTGGAGGACCTAGCCTCTTCTTTGGGCTCAACCTCACCCCCTACCAACCCTTTCCAAGCAGCCCCAAGCCCAAATCCCAGCCCCACCCAGCAACCTCTACCATTCCCTTCCCCACGCAGGCAAAGGAGAGATGAAATTGAAGGAATACTTGATGATTTTGTGGTATCCACCCATGGTGGGGGGTTTCAGAAATACTTGGTAAAGTGGATGGGAAAGCCGGACTCTGAGAACATGTGGTTAACTGAAGACGAGGTGTGACACCTGGACCCCGATGTGCTCGATTGCTATCAGCATGCCGCTTCATCGGTGATGAAGCCTTTTCGGCCTGGGAGAATTGACGGGAACGCCGACGTTGTAGACATCGAATACAGACCGTTTCGCGTATACCGACGTTGGAAAAGCGGAACGAAAATGGCAGCTAGAACCAGACTTGAAGATTCAGCGTGCTGGAGCAATGCACAGTCAATCGATCGACACTTGGTATTCGATTGATTGACTGCTGCCTGTGAGGGACTAATTCTGGCGACTTATTTATATATGAGTCAATCGATCAAATACCAAGTGTCGATCAATTAACTGTGCATTGACCAGAATTCGAATTTAAATTTTAGGGGCAAACTTGTCTTTCTTTTTGTTTATTTTTATTTTAGGGTTTTATTTTAAGACCTCCTATATAAGGTCATTAAAAAATAATGTAAGCAGTTTTTGATTATTGAATGAAAGAGCTTTTGCTTTTGGAACTTGAGATGAGTTTTTTCTTGAGAAGGGTTTGGTGAGAAGCCAAGGGTGCGAAGCCAAAAATCTATTTCCCGAGAAGAGTTTGGTGTGAAGCCAAGGGTGTGAAGCCCAAATCTATCTTTTACCTATTTCTTCAAATTTTATTTTTCTTTATCTTCTTGTTTTGATCCCATAAACCATAAATCTAGCCATTATCCTTTTCCCCAAACCCAACGATCCATCAGAACCATTGAATCAATCTGATTCAAATCCTAGATCTTATACGAGCCGTTAACCAACCTGAATCAGAAACCCTTAGAGGACTCATGCCCCATCATTGAATCCTGAGCGGAGCCCTAATCTGGAAAAGCTAGAGTTCTACCTCTAGAACTGATCTACACCGCGAATCTAACAATTCTAGCGCATGGACCGGACCCTACTTGAATCAAGCGCGATCTTCTAATGGAAAACTACGAAACTCTAAGGTATCTGCATTAATTTTATGGTTTATTGTTTAATTAATTTAGTTTAATTTCGGCAATTAATTAAATCATGGCATTCACATAGTTTAGGGTCCTTGTCCTGCATCATTTTATTTTTGGTGCTAAACTTAGAGAGAAAAAGAGAAATATAGGGAGGGCTTTGAGTTTATCGTGAGTGACTGATATAGAGCGAAAGAGGAAAGAGCGTTGAGATGGGAGGAGACGAGAGATTTTAGGGACTCCACATAGACGGTTTTTGAGATTAAATATCCCCGAGATTTAAAGATATATGGGTCCTTTGTTGGGCGTTAAGCTATACTAAGAGAGGAAGTAGGAGAAGTTGTAGGTATGTGTGCGATTTAGAGAAGATTAGAGCAGGAGTTTTCACACCTAAAACTTAGCCAAAGAAGCTAGTTGGGTTGTGCACTCTTTTGTGATTGTGTGTTGACTTTGAGAGAGAGGGATTGCTGGAGAAGGGGGCTGGGCTGTTGTGTTAGTCACACAAAACATTATCCTTATTTATATAAATACATAATAATTTGACATTCCGAAAAAATGAAACAGGTCGTTACAATTAGTCAATTTTCCATGCTTACATTGAGAGATTTAAGAGATAGTTGGTCACGCAAGTCAGCATTTGGAAAGTGGTTCAAAGGTTACTCCCCCTCAAATCCTACTTGAGGGGATACAGTTGAAACCTAGTAACCTTATGTAGTTGACGTACCTTTGTGGTTTTGAGGTCTAAGACCTTTGAGTTCAAATTACATCATAAAAGATAGGATAAAGATAACGTCTAAAAATATTTTATATCTCAAAGATTTTATCAGGGAGCACCACATTGAGACAGACAACCTATGAGGCAAGTCCTAACCGCACTGAGTGTATTATTCAAATAGTATACAAGACTTAAAGTGTGACGACTTGGACCCACATGCCAACAATATTGTCCAGTTATGGCTTCGGTCCCCGCCTCAGTTTTGTTCTTGGCATGGGTGTTACGTTTTGTCGTCCCCACCCAAGACGCGTCGATACATGGCAGGGCCAGTCACCCCTCATAGCGTAGGGTCCAGACTTCTCTCTATCCGATGCAGGATATTACAAACGCCCCACCTTATAGAAGAGCCGTCCTCGGCTCTGATACCATTTTGTGACGACACAGACCCACATTGCAACGATATTGTCCAGTTCCAGGCCTAGGTCCCCGCCCCGGTTTTGTTCCTGGCATGAGCATTTCATTTCGCTGTCCCCACCCAAAACGCGTCGATGCATGAAAGGGTCGGTCACACCTCATAGCCCAGGCTCCGGACTTCTCTCTATCCGATGTGGGATATTATTGAGTACTGACGAGCCGGACCACATGCCAACGATATTGTCCGGTTTTGGGCTTAGGTCCCTGCCCCGGATTTGTTCCTGACATGGGCTTTATGTTTCGCCATCGCCACCCAAAACGGGTCAGTATATGAAAGGGCCGGTCACACCTCATAGCCCAGGCTCCGGACTTCTCTCTATCCGATGTGGGATATTACATAAAGTGTGCTGCTCATCACTCTTTATACTAAAAGATAGGATAAAGATAAGGTGGCTTGAGATAAAGAAGAGAAGAACACACACACACCCACCCATATATATATATATATATATATGCAGGTTTGTGCATGCGTGTGCAGCACCACAGCGCTGCACTCGTGCCATTTGGATGCCACGTGGCACCCAATACAAGGGTTGGGTGCCATGGCAACATGCCCAACGTCGACAAGCTATTGTAAAAAATAATTAAAAAGGTGATTTTCCACTGTTGAATTTTGAGTCAAAGTTCAAAATTTTCAATCAGTGTTGTCAAAGGCTCTCCCAAGTCGACAAGCGTCCCTAAGGCTTAGGCGAGGCCTAGGTGCAAAGGCACAAGTCTTTTTCTCTCAAGGCGTTTTTTTTGTTTTAATTTTTTAATATATTTTTATTGCCTATTTGAATATTTATATATTTATATTGAATGATATGTCAATATATTTTACATTTCTATTAATAATTTGTGACAGCTAAATTAAAATTATTAATTTTTAACCATAAACATGTATACGAAGAACAAGAAATAAATAAACATCATAAACAATTGAACATTATGTGCCAAAAAAAATAATAATTTAATAAACTAACAAGTAGGCAAGTAGTATAACTTTCTAAGAATGAACTAATGAACTAACAAGTAGGGATTTGTTCTGTAGCTCAGTAGAAGGTGCAAGGTGAGGCAACGCTGAGCTTGCAGGTTTGAGAACTAACAACTGAGTACCATATTACACTTATATAACTCATGAGTATATATAAATTGAGGAACTTATTACTTTTATAATTTTTCCTTTTTCTCTTTTAAAGAACAAAATTTAAAAAAAAGAAAAGATAAAAGGGAAAAGGACATATATATATATATATATATATATATTGAGGTGCTCCTAGGCGCATTTCTCTGACTTTGTGCTACACGCCTAGGAGCGCCTCTTTGCATCGCGTCTAAAATGTGTGGTGCAGGCGTAGAAGGTGCACCTAGGCCCAAGTGCATGCCTAGGCGCACCTTTGAAACACTGGTTTGAATGCACCATGTTTGGGTGGCGAACCAAGAAGTTCGACCTTGATTTGATGGGCAAAAAACTCCAAAAACAAGAATTTTTTCTTTCTTAAACTTTAGGGGACTGGCTGAACCCTTAGAGGATGTGTTTTGACACGTGATCACGTGCGACGTGGCACGTGATTTGGCATGTGTGTGCAACACTAAAACGATGCACAAGCATGCACCGTCCTTTTTGCCACACACACACACATACCTTTCATTTAGAGTCAATTGCGAAATTGTTTATTTTTGGAATATTTAGACATCAACTCTTTTTTTGATTGGTGATATTTAAACATCAACTCTCTGGTCTTTCTATGGAAATTGTTTGAATGAGAAAGCCATATTCTATAGAGGATCCATTAATGGGAGCTGAACTTAATCACATGCTTTGGGGCCAACGCCCATGTTTCTGGACAACTGGAACTATCACTCAAGTGTCCCCCATTAAAGACTTTTCTTCAATCATGTCTCAGTGGTATTATATCGTTTTATTTGTAGCATGTTTGGGAGGTAACACCTATGGGCTGATTGATGTTCAAATTTTACGGCAACAACAATGAGGAACTCCAAATCTGCTTGATTTGGAGAGGTTTCTCCAAGAAAAAGGTGCAATTATTCTAGGCTTTTATGGAAATGCCAAGGTGGACCTGCTAATTTTTTGGAACGGGTTTAGCGTCTTATCATTTGCAGATGTTTTGGAAGAGGATGTTGACCTATTTTATATTGACTTCTGGTAGATCAACAGGAGCACTCCGTAGTGGCTATCCTCAAATTTAGGTGATCGATCATATATTAGTTTCCTTCTCAATTGGGTGAGTTAGTGTTGGGAAGCTGAGCCTCAAGTTGACAAACTGGTTTACAATGGAATCCACTGTATTCCTTTGATAATTTTGTCTTTTATCCACAAGTTGTAATTCTCTTTCTTCTGCAATGTTTCTTTACCTTATTTTAATAAATTTTGCTTCCAGTTGGTAAGCGAACTAAATGTTCTTGTTGGTGTACGTATTGGATAGTGGGTTATGGGTGTGTGTGTGTATAGTGTATATTGGTTTGTCCGACGTATTAGGGTATACTTGTCTTTCTACTCTTATTTGATACTAATATTAAGGCTAGTCCGTCTCTCTAACCCAAATAAGCCATTCCCCCATCTCTTTCTCTCTCATTCTTCTTTAACCCTAACCCTAATTCCTAAATCTAGTAACCTCATCTTCAACCTCTAAATCCTAAATCTACATCAACCTCTTTTTAATATCAGAGCAGGTCACCTTGACCCATCATTCTACGTCATCAATGCTGACGTCATACTGGCGTCAGCAAAGTCAAACATTTAAAAGCTTCCAATCATTTTTTTTGATAGGTAAGTTGGGCTCGAACCTGCAACCTTGCGGTTGCAATATTGTCAACCTGTCAGATCATAAAAGATGCCAATCTTCATGGGTGTTTAGGTCAGAATTCGATGCTCTTCAACTTTAGTAGACAATGTGGCCTTTGGAGCTCTATTTTGTGGTGATTCATACATTTTTCAAAGATATTGCCATCATGGTTTTTTGAGATTCTGATTCTTGTGGGGCTGCATTGTATCTATTTTTTGTCACAGTTTGAATCCTAGTAGCATGAATCTTCTAATCAGTGTGCCGCTCCCGCTTTGGAAACTCGCTCCCGCACCCAATTCTGACCATAAAATAGTTTACTTTTAAGCTTTTAATGACACTCCTGCTCCCAACCTACCGCCATGGGTCAAAATATCGTCCGATACCGATGAGCTGTGGATGCAGTCTTTATGGGTTCTTGATGGTTGTACTCCTTTTTTTTGTCTTGCATCCTAGCGTTCCCATGTTTCTTATTTAACCTAGAGTATTTTGGTGCACTTACTTTGTTTAGGACCGTCATCCTAATAGACGGTAATTTGATGATCAATCTATTAAATGCATTTTTGTTGGTTGCTCGTGTGTTTCTAAGGGATATCTTTCTATGATCCCAAAGCTCGTCGATTCTTTACTTCGATAGGCATGACCTTTTTTGAGCATGTGCCGTATTTTTCTCCTATTTAGTCTGAGTTTACTCTTAGGCTTGCACATGTCATTCCTGCCTCTACTATTCGTCAGCCTATTGATACGACTCTCTCCTCATCTCCTTCTACTCTACTATTCAACCTCTTGTACCACAACCTATTGGTACTACATCTATTCGACCTCCTTTACAACAACAGAAGCAGATTCATACTTATCTTCGTATACATGAGCCTGGGACATCTTCTATCAGGCCTTTTCCTCAGCCGTCTATGCAGGTAGACCCAGTTGAGAATTTACCCCCTTGCATCCTCCCACTGGTTCGATTGTAGATCCTCCCACTACTTTTGTTCCTATGCTCGCTGTTCCTTTTGATCTTAATTTACCTATTGCTCTTCGCTAGGTGGTCAGTTCAAGTGATACACCTTATCCTCTTGCTAAGTATGTGTGCTATCCGGATGTGTCTCCTTCTTACAAGGCTTTTCTCTCTGATATTGATATGGTTACTATACCACGTACTGTCCATGCAACTCTTTCTCATCCTACATGGAAGGCTGATGGTGGATGAGATGAATGCCCTTGAGAGTAATCACCCTTGTGAAATGCTCCCTCTTCCTGCATAAGAGAAGACCGTGAGATGCAAAAGGGTCTTTGCTATAAAAGATAATCCGATTTGACAATGTTGCTCGATATAAGGTACACCTAATTGCTGGTGGATGCACTCAGATCTATAGGATTGATTATGATGCCACTTTTGCTCCAATGGCTAATTTGACTTCAGTGCGTGTTCTCATCGCCATTGCGGCCAATCACAATTGTCCTCTATATCAACTAGACGTGAAAAATGTCTTAATGATGATCACACTGAGGAGATTTATGTGGATCCTCCACCAGACTTCCTGTTTCTGGGGGAGACTGAGAAAGTTTGTAAGCTTCAGAAGTCTATATATAGTTTGAAGCTGTGCCTCTTGTCTGGTTCCAACGTTTTAGTGGAGTTATCATTGGCATAGGGTTTCAGAGATGCCACTCAGAGCATACTGTTTATCATTTTGGCCCTGTTTGCCATGCTATTTTGCTAGTATATGTTGATGATATTGCGACTATCGGAGATGACTCTTCCCCCAAATCCCATTTGAATGATCAACTAGGTTGTATTCTTGAAGTGAAGGACTTAGGCAGCTTAATATATTTGTTGGTTTGGAGGCAGCTAGATCGATGAATGAAAATTTTCTTTCTCAGAGGAATTATGCTCTAGATCTTCTGAGTGTTGCTGGTATGTTTGGTTGTATGCTTCCTCTCTATGGATTCTAAGCACTTGTCATGAGAGTAAGGGGAGTTACTATTTCACCTCCATGAGTATCAACACCTAGTGGGTCAATTGATCTATCTTACCCTTACGAGGCTAGCTCCCCGTTCTCCCTATTTAGCTATTGTTGGGCTGGCTCAGCTGCTGAGTATATCTGAATATACAGATGCTGATTGGGCTGGCTTGACTACTGACCGTTGTTCTACATCTGTGTACTTTGTTTTTCTTGAAGGCAATCTTGTTTCGTCGAAGAGCAAAAGTAATTGGTTGTCTCCAAATTAAGTGCTGATGCAGAGTATTTAGCGGTTGCTCATGGGGCATGTGAGTTATTAGCTTTGTTCTCTTATGAGCTTGACTTTCCGACTAGTGGCTCCATGCCTGTTCATTAACGAAGCAGCTGAAAAGATTGCATCTGACTCATGCATGAATGTACTAAACATATTGAAATGGATTTTCACTTTGTTAGAGATAAAGTTTGGGATTATACGTTGGACCTTATTGATGTATTTTATTCACATCAACTTGCAAATCTTCTCACTAAGGAAGTCGGGCTTGTGCTTCTTCAAGACATCTCTGTCATGCTGGAGCATGCTGGAGTGTTGGTGTTTTTTTGATTTTGGTTTATGGGTAGGGTGTGTGCAATGTATGGGGCTACACTTGTCTTTTCAATCTTATCTGATGCTAATATAAGTCTAGTGGGTCTTTCTAACCCAACTAAGCCATTCTCTCATTTCTCTCTCTCTCTCTCTCCTCTCTCTAACCCCAACCTTAATTCCTAAATCTAATAACCTCATCTTCCTCAATCTTTTTTGTTGCAACACATTAACCTAAAGTAGGCCCTTCTTCTTTAAGTCATCCTTATCCATTCCATTGTCAATTTTTTTTTTACCACAACTTTATGTGATATTTTTATTACAGTTATGGGAAAAGTTGAAGGCCAAGGTGAATCTTGGCATGGTCATGTTACTGCAGTCACTGTTGATCCAGAATACCGGAGGCAGAAGTTAGCCAAGAAACTCATGCAAATGCTTGAGGACACCAGTGACAAGATGTAAGTCATTTACATTCAATTTAACAAAATTCTATTTGAATTATTAGTTTCGGTTTTTGTCCTGAAAGCTTATTGTGACCGAGTTTTCTGTATTTCTTGGAATTGTATTTTTTTCATCTCCATTGATTTTTATTTAATTATTCATTAATCCAATTGGCTATAGGTCAATATGATTTGTGCTCTAGATAAGAGCATTGAAAATGCAGATATCCTTGAAGCCCATTTGTTTAAAGAAGCTTGCATGTGCCGTAGATATCTAAATGAGTCTCTTTGCATAACCAACCTTACTGAACAGAGCCTATGGAAATGCAAAATCTAGTTTCATATTAGATAATTGGAACCACCTATTAATATTCTAAATTGGTAATGATCTTGTTGAACATCTAATCATGAAAGCTTGTAACATTTTCAAGAGATGTTCTCATTATTTAGCATAAGTACATATCTAAAAAGAAACTAATAGGCCAATGATGGATTGAGAATTCTGCAATCCATTTGAATTGTGATTCTACGTTGGAGAAAATTTTGAAAAGGGGTAATTCTTTTAAATAAAAGGTTGCACATATGTTCTCTTCTTTGCTCTTAAATGCATCCCTTAAACATACTATATTTTCAAAGACTTACAACCAAGGTGTCAGTATCAGTATTGGGTATCGGCCGATACGGATACCGTATCACCGGTACTATATCGGTACATTTATTTTTGAAAATAAGGAAAAAGAATAAATAAAAAGGTTTGTATCGGTCAATATCGGCAGATACTGAGACGGTATCGGCCGATACTGACCAGTATCTGTCCGTTATCGATACTGATACCAAGGGGTGGTATAGGTATCCGTTCTCGACGAAACCGATACTTAACGGTATTGACGGAATTTTGATACCACGCTTACAATACCTCTTATGCTATTTTTTACTAACATGGGAAAGTGATATGACAACACTCTGGCAAAGCTCTGATGAACAAATCCCTCAAAAAGTAGCGTGGATTATTATCTCACATTTGGTCTTTTCAGTATTATAAGGACAAATCGTCTCTTTTGAACACAGCAGATGGAGACTGGTATTTGGATTTTTTTTTTTATAACTTTAAATTCACCCACTGAATCTTTGAGGTTACACACAATTAAAACCCATTAACTGCTTTGAATCAGACGATGGAGATTATTTTTTGGCCCAATCTTTCAAACGATGGATCTTGAGATCATGGGCGTACCATCAGCCGGTCAATTTTTTTATTTCACATTGCACCCATCCCGAAAAAAATTGATCTTAACAACACGTGGAACATCGCGTTCAGACCTGATTTTAAAGTCACTCTTTGGGGATGTGTGCCACGTGAAGTAAAAAAATTGACTGTTTGATGGTACGCTCATGATCTCAAGATCCATCGTCTGAAAGATTGGGACGAAAAACGAACTACATCAAACCAGTCAATGGGTTTCAGCGTGGGTGAACTCAAAGATTCGGTGGGTGAATTTAAAGGTACTCTTTTTTTTTTTTTTTGCTGCAAATAGTACTTTAAAAGAGCAGGGAACAGGATTAGTACATATCAAGTCCTTGTCTATAAATAATGCCCATGGATAAATTGAGGTATACCTTATTTGTCCCCCATGTGTACCTTAACCTTCATGTGATCCTGATGTATCCAGCATATGATTCTAAGGGAGGGGCTTCTTGTTTCTTGTTTACTTTACTGCATAGTTACAACAAAAGATACTCTGCCAGTTTAGGTTGTCATTTGTCAAGGCAAAGGGTTATCTATTATATAGTTTATGAAAAGAAACTCCTTGGAAGTGATTTTGATATTGGCTTGTTGAACTATTTTCTAGTAGTTCAATTTTATTCCTCAGACTAATGGTGGTCGAACTATGGTGTGGTTGCATCAAAAGATAGCAATATGCATCCTTAGCCAAACATTTACTACACCCTGTTGCGAAAGGAACTTAAGTGCTTTTTCTCATCCATACAAAAAAGCCAGCAATAACTTATCATTGCAAAAGTTGGAAAAGATGGTTTAGTTTTTTTTTTTTTTTGATCAGTAATAAGATTATACAGAAACCAGCAAGGCGCTGAAGCCGTATACAATCAAGCGACACAAATCAAAACATAGGCCTATCCCTAAGAACAACGCACACCACTTAGGACCCCACACATAAACCCGGGTCCCAAGAGAAATTGTGGCTGCTGTCCTGACCTCCACGCTCACCCCAGAAGGTAACAAGCTCCATGATCGCCCTAATAACCATTCCGACAGGTTTGGTTTTGGCTTCGAAAATTCTACGATTCCTCTCGCACTAGATGCTCCACAAGACGGCGAAAATTGCTGCCCGCCAAGGCCCCTTATCCCCCCCTTCCACCTTCGCCGCCTCCCAACTCAACAGGAGCACGTAAGGAGACTGTGGCATCACCCAGGACATACTGAAGGCTCTAAGGATGGCTCCCCAGACCTCATTCGCCGCATGGCAATGAAGGAAGAGATGAGCGATGGACTCCGCCCCGTCGGAACACATAACACATGTAATCGAGACGTCAATTCCCCTTCGAATCAGCTGGTTCTTGATAAGTATTTTATCCTTACACACCGCCCAACAGAAAAATCTGATCTTGAGAGGGAGGGGAACCTTCCATAACCAGCTCCCCTCGAAACTGATGAGCGGTCGGCGTGATATCCACTGGTATAACGCTTTGACGTTAAACTTCTCCTCTCGATTCAGGTCCCAAATCCTTTGATCAGCCCTGATATCATTCCGCTACGCCGCATATAACCTACTCAGCAAATCCACATAGCACCCTACCTCGCTGTCCCTGAGGCATCTTCTAGTGGCAACATCCCAGATACTCCTCTCACCGACAAAGGACACAAACTCGTCAATCCTACCACCCGGGTTCAAGGAAAGGGCATAAATTCCCGGAAACATAACCCTGAGCGGACTCATCCAACCACGGATCTTCCCAGAAACGAATACGGGACCCGCACCCCCAGCTGTACCGCACCCCTTTAGTGAAAACCTCCAAAGTGCGAGAAATATCTCTCCACCACGACGAGGTATACCTGTGTGTGGACAAATCTATCCCCCAATTCCCCCCAGAGAGACCATACTTATCACGCAAAACCAACTACCAGAGACTACTCTCGTCCTCCCTTTCCGCTCTCCAAATCCACTTTCCAAGGAATGCCACGCTGGTTCTCTTGAGACTCCGAATCCCCAGCCCACCATAAGCGATGGGCAACTGGCATGTGTCCCAATTGACGAGGTGATATTGTCTATTGAGACATGCCCCTTCCCACAGAAACGACCTCTGAATACGCTCCAGTCTATCAATAATTTTAGCGGGGCACCGAAACATGGAGAGAAAGAAGATGGGGATCGAAGAGAGCACCGCTTTGACCAGGACCAGCCTTCCCCCACTACTCAGCAGCCTGCCTTTCCAAGCCGACAACTGCTGCTCAAATCTTTGCATGACCGGCAGCCAGTCACGACTCATGGGCTTTCTGATCCCGAGCGGCATACCCAGGTATCTGATAGGCAACCCCTCAATGAGGCACCCAATCGAAACAGCCAAGGAGGTCAGAGCCTGCTCCTCCAGCCTAATACCCGATATCGTAGACTTGAGGAGATTAACCCGTTGGCCCGACACCGCCTCATACACTGAGAGCACATCAGCCATAGCGCGAATTTCCGTCACATCCGCCTTCCCAAATAAAATTGTAATCATCCGCATACTGAAGGTGCGTGATGAACCTCTCCTGATCGCCGACTCTGATGCCAGTAAGCATACCCAATACCCTTGCACGCCCGATCAGACCAGATAAAGCCTCCCCCACCATATTAAAAAGGAAAGGGGAAAGAGGGTTGCCCTGCCTAAGACCCCTAGAGCTCTTGAAATACCCCGCCGCTGTCCCATTAATCATCACCGAAAACCACGGAGAAGAATAACACCCGCGCATCCATTTCCTCCAAGTGGCACCAAACCCCATCCTTCCGAGCACATAGTCAAGACTCCCCCTACTAACCCGGTCGTAGGCCTTCTCCATGTCCACCTTCCAGACCACCGCCGGCCTACGACTAGCATATGCCGAATGAATGGTCTCATTAGCAACTGCCACAAGGTCCGTAAGATGTCTCCCACGGATGAAAGCCCCCTGATTCTCAGATATGATAGTACCCATCACCCACTTAAGCCTATTAGCCAGCACCTTCGCGATAATCTTGTAGATGCAGTTGATCAGACTGATCGGACGGTAATCGGAGATATTTTCAGCCCCATGAGTCTTGGGAATGAGAGCAATAAATGTAGAATTAAGTGTTCTCCCAATATAACCCGAAGAATGAAACTCATGAAAAACCTCCATCAGCTCCACCCTAATACACTCCCAGAACGCGCGATAAAATTCCATGGTAAACCCATCCGGCGCTGGTGATTTGTTGCTGCCACCACTTCTGATCGCGGTCCACACATCTTCCGTAAATTTGCTTTCTAGCCCCCTACTAACCTCGTGAGAGATAGATATGAATTGCAGCTCATCCAAAACCGGTCTCGGGAGACCCCCATCCGTATACAATCGTTCGTAAAAATCAACAATGTTGTCCCGCACCTCCTCATGGCCCGTGTACTCCACCCCATCCACAGTAATATTCCCCAAATATTTTGATTTATTGCGGGCATTTGCAACCGCATGGAAATACTTCATGTTGGCATCCCCCTCTTTGAACCACCTCACCTTCGCTTTTTGCATCCAACAAAGTTCCTCAGCCCTACACGTCTGAGTGAACTCCGCCTTAGCTTGAACTCTAGCCTCCCTCTCGTCCGTCGAAAGATTTCTCGTCTCCTCCAGGTTATCTAACATTTTTAGCTTCGAAAGCAATTCCTCCTTTCGAACGTGCACCTTCCCATCCTCATCCCTATTCCAAACCTTAATTCTATCCTTTGTCCGGCGCAGCTTAGTGCTGAAGTGGAAGGCGGCCGTCCCAATGGACACCGGTTCCGCCCACCACCCCGGAACCTTCTCCCGAAAAGTGTCATCCAACAACCACATATTCTCAAATCTGAAAGGGGACGGTCCCCTACCCGAGAACCGCAGGTAACAACAATAGGCTTGTGATCTGACATGGCATGCATGAAGGCTTCCAATCGGGCACCCGGGAAGAAGTCCAACCACTCTGTAGTGCAGAGAAATCTGTCCAACCTGCTGAGAGACGGTGAATCCTGTAAACTAGACCACGTAAATCTGGCCCCCACCAACGGGATATTGCAGAATCCTCAGTCCGCAATGAAGGAATTGAAATCCCTCATAACCCGAAGGTTAGCCGGGCCCCCCTGCTTCTCGAAATCCCAGCGGATAGCATTAAAATTCCTAGCCAAGCAAAGTGGAAAATCCCATCGACCAGCCAACGCCATGGGTTAAAATATCGGGTTATCGATACGTATCGTCCGAGCTCCAAAACGATACGTATCGGACGATACGATGATCGATCAGACGGACGATACATTGAATGTATCGCTCGAGTCAGTCGATACGTGTCGTCCGACACGACGAACGACGATATTTTGATCCATGGCCAACGCACTCAACTCGAACCAAAAGTCCCCCCTCTCACGATCCGTCACTGGCCCGTAAATACCCGCAAAGCTCCAAACTTTCCCTTTTGTCCCGCAGCACCACGAAAGCTGAGAAGATCCCCAATTCCTCATCAACCTTATCAAACAGAACCGACGACCAAGCCACGAGAATCCCGCCAAAAGCGCCGATGGAGTCAAGTCCTATCCAGTCCCAACCCCCCCCCCCCCCCCCAAGATCGAGGCAACCTTCCTTCCGTCGCATCTTCCCCATTTAGTTTCTTGTAGGGTAACCACAACTGGTTTGTACGCCTTGATTGCTTGCTTAACCTCCGACCGCTTTAGCCGATCGCTAATACCTCTAATATTCCAAGATAATATCTTCATAATCGAACTAATTTGCACCCGCCCAAAACGACCAATCTATCGGTCACAGCCCCCTCCTCCTCCCATCCGTCATACCCAAATGTAGCCGTGCCAGCTCCCGCGATCCACCCCGTCGCTTTCTCTTACTAATCTGCCTGCCCGTTATAATCGATCGGAACACCTCCCGTAGCTCTGCCTGAGACCCCTTAAACGTCATCCCGAGATTACGCCCAACTTCGATCAACCGATCAATTTCCACCACCAATTCGGAATCCTGGTCCTCACCATAGTCCGATTGAACAGAATAAGGTAGTATCTGCATATCGTCCACCGTCAGATGCCTCGGCTCGACGGTAACCATCCCAGGCCAAACCCCCCTGTGAAGCACCACGTCGGTCCCCATCCTTCCCACCTCTCCCTCATCACAGGCTATCGCCTCATACTCCCCCTGTGAAGCTCCGCAGCACTGCAAGTCCTCCGGGTCGCTTCTGATAGTTCCACCCCACGACTGGAGCTCGTCATGAAAAACAGAGGATCGGGTCCCTTCTTTTCGAAACTGGGATAAAAACTGCGTTCCCGGGTCGGTCCAAAGCCCAGAGACATATCCCAGTGTTCCAGTTGTAAATGGGCTTAAAGAGGACCCGCTCAATGAATCCGGGTCATCAAAGCCACTTAAAGCCCCCCTGCTGAAGCCGTCCCTCTTAAGACCCGCGTCGGACCCAGAAGCGAGCATAAGAGGCCACGTGTCATAACCACGTATCCCTCTCCCCTTAACAAAGTTAAAACCCCTCCAGCCCGAAGTCCCACCGTCAAAACCCTTCGCGGTAGACTCAGAGCTTCCAGAGCCTTCCGTTGTCAGGCTACGTATCGTCTCCACCGGCTTTCTCGCTCCCCTATGTAGCAACGTAAGACGTCTTCTTCTTCGATAAATCCTAGCAGACTTTTTGCAAACCAGAGGAGCAGACCGCACAGGGAGGCCGACTACCTCGATCTCCATCGGGTCCTAGGTACGGTCACCTACCTCGTCCAACACCGCCATCAGTCCCCATCTCTCACCTACTTCCTGTCGGTGCAAGTGTACGACATCCGCATCACTGTGTGATATAATCAGAACCGTCGATCGCCTCGAGGCCACCCGATATCCGGCCGGAGCACCAATCGACGATGCTTCATTGGAAATCTCGTCCAAACCCTCGGTCGAAGCAGAATGAGCTACTGGATCCGTGAGCGGCGGAACCACCATTATAGGAGGGAGGCCAATGCCGATGGTCAAGGCCCCCGAAACCGGTTCAACCGTCTGATGCTCGACGACAATCCTCTCTTGTCGGGCGAGCTCTACGAAGAGCTGACAGTCGTGGCCGTCAACCAACACGTCGATGAGACGAGGAATCCGATCAATGCTCTCGACAGCCACAAAAATGCGAACATGTGAGGTGATCCAGAGGTTCGCCGATCGCCGATCCACTCGGAGAAAGCGACCGCATCGGTTACCGATCCCTCGGAACATCTCCGGGGTCCAGAAGTGGATCGGGAGGTCGAAGATATGTAGCCAGACCCCCTCCTCCTCATGAATTTGGACCTCGCCCACTCGAGAATCCCATCGACGGCAAACAATCGGGCAACCGTCAATGATGACCTTTTTGAGACAGATAGTAGCGGCCACTTCCTCCGACCCGAAACGCAAAAGGAACGAAGCAGAGGAAATAGTAGAAACCATAGGCCTATCTGGGATCTTCCAATTGTAATTAATCCATCTGTGTATATTGAATAAAGAAAGTAAATCCCTGTTAGCGTCGATAACCACCCAGTAATGTCTCAAATTAGCGGCAAGGGAGCGAATGTGAGGTAAGCCAACTCCGAGATACCCGGAGCTGGCCGGTTTATCGATATTCATGGGCCCCTTCTGAGACGATATATTCACCGGCCCCCTCAAAGGCGACACAATCGCATCCGTAGCCACACCACGAGTATCCGGTAAACCTAGCCGGTCAATAGGCACCAAAGAACGTGTAGCCGGTCTGTTCTTCCTTGCGGCTATCGACCACCCCAGATTAACATCGCGAACCTGAGACTCATTTAAAATAGTATATCTCTCCCTCCTTGATACCGGAATCCGATCATCAGCGGATGCTACGGTTTTGCCCTGCGATCGGGAGGCGTCGCAGCCAAGACGGTGGCAAACCGAGCGACGCCGGAAATTGACATTGCGACACCTATCGCATATCCAATCCCCAACCCTTAGCACCAGGCACGGTTTACTATTACGCACCAGGCATGGTTTAGTTTTTTATAACATGTGACTAGAAGTTCATAGTAGAAAAAGGTGGAAAGATGACTCCTGCACTTGAATTGATTTGGATTACATCTTTCAAGATAACAATCACCTGAATCAATAGTTAACTGAGAGGATCCAATATTAGATAATCAATACAATCTATGGTCGGATGATGCATAGGATGGTGATGTCTATTGGGTAGATTGTCCTCAAGTGGTCATAGAGCAAAATATGTCAGCCAGATGAAGAGGCAATGATGACGATGCTGCTGATGTTGGTGGAGATGATACTAGCGATGATGGAAATCGTGATGGTGATGGGAGTGATGTTAGTGGTGAGGAAGATATAAGAGATGGTCGCGGTGATACAATTGTTGACAACGCTTACCATGTTAGAGATATTGATTACAACCGCACCATTGTAGATTGGAGTGATGCCGAGACAAGGCAGCTTGATGTTACAGATGACAATGCGATGATAGGGTCTTCCGCTAGGGGACTAGTGATTTTAGGATATTTTCGCTTTGTCATCACATGGACTACCAAGGGGGTTTATAGTCAATTTGGACACCATTGTTGTGGCACAGGTAGGTAGAGCGGGTAGTATGGGGATGAGTACTAGTATCAGTATGACTGGAAAATATTGAAACCAGTAGAGATAGTACAACTATGGGCATCAACAACAAGGTCGGAATGATTCCCTACAACTACAAGCAGAGACAATGGTGGCCTTAGGCAATAAATATATGGGTTGTCTTATCTGGATGTTTATCCTTGTTGAGATAGAGTCGATAATGATAAAGATGATGTGGAGCCACATGATATATCTTTCTGAAGAATTGGACTGAGTTTTACTCCTCTTTCCAGTGCCTTCTTCAAGGGGAGAGTTCTATGGTAGAGAGTATTGTGCCGGTGTTGCCCAATGTCTCAAATGATGATGGTGATGAAACTGAAGTTGGAATGGAGGATTGAGAGCCCCAAAGAGGTGTCTAGAGAAAGGAGGGGATAACTTTAACAAGTTTGGAAAACGAAAAAATCTTCATTTGAGGTGAATCCTTCAGAAAGAGGAAGAAGACCCCTCGCACTCAAACCACATCAAGTTTCATCCCCTGAAGCAGGGCCACCAACTAGCGATCCTTCTCTACCTATAGATTTGGATTTTCTTACTGTTTGTATGCAAGGCTCTTGCATTTCATCCCATCAATAGGCTTGTATCGTACCATCCGCTCTCAAGCTTCATATTCCTGTTTCATATCATAATTAGATTCTACCTCTATTACTTTTAGAATGGTTGATGCATTATCTCAGTTGTAAGAGGAAAGGGGCTATGTTGACAGAAATGAAAGCCTTGGAGCGAAACAATACATGGGAAGTGATTGTGCTTCCAGAGGCAAGGTTGTTGGATGTAAGTGGGTTTTTACTGTTAAGTACATAATTGATGGGTCTGTGGAGAGGTATAGGGCAAGACTTGTGGCAAAAGGGTTCAATCAGAAATATGGCATTGATTACCAAGATTTGTTTGCTCCAGTTTCCAATTTAAACACTATGGAAAATATTGGAACCAGTAGGGATAGTGCAACTATGGGCATCAACAACAAGAAGGTCGGAATGATTCCCTACAAGTCTACAACTATAGGCTGAGTCAATGGTGGCCTTGGGTGATAAACATGTGAGTTGTCTTACATGTATGTTTATCCTCGTTGAGATCAATAATGGTGATGATGATGTGGAGCCACATGATATATCTTTATGAAGAATTGGACTGAATTTTACTCCTCTTCTAGTTCCCTCTTCAGGAGGAGAGTTCTATGGAAGGGAGTATTGTGCCGGCGATGCCCTATATCTCAAATGATGATATTGATGAAGCTGAAGTTGGAATGGAGGATTGAGAGCTTCAAAGATGGTCTCCAGAAAAAGGAGTGATGGGGACATCTCACAGTACAAGGCGGATGGAAAATGCAAGGAGAAAACAACAAGAGAAATCAAGGGAGAAAGAAGAAAATGAAGCAAAGTTCGTCAACATATGACGGACGTCCGTGGCTTCAGAACGAACGTTCGTAGATTCATAACAAAGGTCCGTAGAATTCGGACGGACATTCGTGATTTTGAAGCTTTTTGTTTTGTGCACGTCATAGACGACGGATGTCCATGAATAGAGGACAAACATCCGTGAGTATAGGACGGATGTCCATGAAAGTCGTCCACGAATTGACGGCTACACAAAATTTAGGTGAAAACTTGCCATTTAGAGTTTTAGTTGCTTTAGGACTTTTTTATTTCAAATTTATGTTTAGTTGGGGTTTTCTAGCCTATATAAAGGCATGTAAAGATTTTATTTTATTTAATAGATGATTAATGAAATTGAGAGTTGCTTTGTGCAAACCTTAGAGAACTTGTGAAGAGTTTTCACCCGAAAGAACGAATCTTTCAAAACTCGAGGAGTGAATCTTCGTTTATCGCGCGCTTGGTGCAAGCCGATGTACATCCTTGGTGTGAAGCCTTGGAACCCTATCTTTCTATTTTTCCCTTTTTAATTATTTTCAGGTAATTATTTTTCTTATTTCCTTAGATAAAATAAAAAACCCCAAAATCCCTAGTTAATTTTTTTTTTGATTGGTAAAGGAAATTATATTGAAACGCAGCAAGACGCTGAAAACCAATACAATCACGAACCAAAAAAGAAAGACAACAAGAAAAAAGAAAAAACACATCTAGCAGTCCAACTCAACCAAAATTAGCCTGGATCCCAAATATACTGGGATTGGCCAAGACCCTCTTCGCCTCTAGCCACCCAAAACCCCACTAGGTTGGTGATGGATTTAATAATCATGCCCACCAGTCTACACTTATTCTCAATGATCCTCAAATTCCTCTCATGCCATAGGCACCAAAATACGGCAAACAACGAAATCCTCCAGTACTCCCGTCTCTCACCGTCTACCATCCCTGATAGCCAGCTCATCAAGTGCCGGTATGGCGTATCGGTCATAATCCAGCTCAAACTGAAAGAATTAATCACCACAGACCAAACTTCATGAGCCACTCGGCAATGAAGAAAGGGGTGATAAGCTGTTTCCACCCCATCAGATTACATGACACAACCATTAGCAATATTCATTCCCTGACGAATAAGCTGGTCTCTCATAAGGATTCTCTCCTTACAGAGCACACAGCCAAAAAACTTAACTTTCGAGGGTATATGTTCTTTCCACAGTCATTTACCCTCAAAGGTGATAAGAGGGCGCTGTGACAGCAGCTTAACAAAACTCTTGACAGTAAAGTTACCATCACTGCTAGGGGCCCATCTCCTCAGATCTACACCGTTAGAGTTATGTTGCGCCTCATATAATTTCTGAATCAGAATGGAGAACTCAGTCATCTCACTGTCTCGCAGCGACCTTCTGGTTGCGACATCCCAAACAGTATTCCCATTAATGTGTGAGACAAACTCGTCAATCCTTCCACCCGGATTGGAAGAAACCGCATAGATCCCCGGGAAGGAGGTCCTAAGCGTACCATTATCAAGCCAAACATTGTCCCAAAACCTGATACGGGTACCACAGCCTTAGCTGAACTTCAATCCTCTAGCAAACCTTGGCCAAATGCTACAAATAGCTCTCCACCAAGCTGAAGTCCCCTGTTAGCCGTATAGCAGATCCCCCAGCTATCAAGTGCAAGACCGTATTTCTCGACCAACACCAACCACCAGAGACTATCCCTCTCTTCCACCCTCCCCGCTCTCCAAAACCATTTGCCGAGAAGTGCCAAATTGGTCTGTCTTAGGCTGCAAATCCCCAGCCCCCAACCTCGACCACCCACCCTCGACCGACAGTTGACAAGTATCCCAGTTAATAAGGTGATATCTTCTATTCATCCCCGAACCTTCCCATAAAAATGAGCGTTGTATCTGCTCTAACCGTTTGATAGTCTTCGCCGGACACTTAAACATTGACATATAAAAGATGGGCATTGACGAAATGACCGTCTTCACAAGAACCAACCTACCTCCACTACTCAACAACTTTCCTTTCCATGCCGACAATCGTTGCTCGAACCTTTGCACCACGGGTTCCCATTTGTGAGACATAGGTTGTGAGAGGCCAAGAGGTAGACCAAGGTATCTAATAGGCAGCTTCTCAATATCACAGCTCACCACGCGCGCAATCTCCCCCAAACCAGCCTCCTCAACCCCAATCGCTGTGATCGTGGATTTGAGGAAATTGATCTGTTGACCCGAGACCGCCTCATAAACCGCAAGCACGTCTGCTAATACACTGAACTCCGTAGCATCAGCCTTCCCAAATAAGATCGTGTCATCTGCATATTGTAAATGCGAGATGCACCTGCCATGCGAGCCAACCTGGATGCCGGTAATAAGATTGGACTCCTTGGCACGCACGATCAGCCCAGATAGCGCCTCGCCCAGAATATTGAAAAGAAACGGGGACAATGGATCCCCCTGCCGGATACCCCTAGAACTCTTAAAATACCCAGCTGGGGTCCCGTTAATAAGAATCGAGATCTACGACGAAGAGTAACACCCACGCATCCATTTCCTCCAAGTAGCACCGAATCCCAACCTCCCGAGCATGTAATCAAGACCTTCCCAACTCACCCGATCATACGCCTTCTCCATATCCACCTTCCAAATAACAGCCGGAGAACGACGGTTGTGAGCCGCCTGTATGGTCTCATGAGCCACCGCAACTAGGTCCACTAGCTGTCTACCTTGCACAAAAGCCCCCTGATTACCCGAGATAATCTTACACATGGCCAACTTTAGTCTATTTGCAAGCACCTTAGCAATGATCTTGTAAAGGCAGTTCGAGATAATCGGGCAGTACTCAGCAATATTCTATCACGCTTGGGAATGAGGATAATGAATGTAGAATTAAGTGCTCTCCCAATGAAACCAGAAGTGTGAAATTCAGACTTAACCTCCATCAGCTCCCCCTTAACAGTCTCCCAAAAAAACTTGAAGAACTCCATAGTAAAACCATCTGGGCCCGGGGCCTTGTTCCGACCACCAAACCTGATAGCACGCCACACCTCCTCTTCGTTAAATTGCCGCTTCAGCCTCGTACTCTCCTCCGCCGAGATAACATTGAAAGATAACCCATCCAGCTGCGGGCGCGGGAAGCCATCATCCATATACATCCGTTCATAGAACACAATGATCTTATCACGAACCTGTTCTTCACCCACATAAGTCACCTCATCAACGACGATGCTCCCCAAATACTTTGATTTGAACCGTGTGTTGGCTACCGCATGGAAATACTTAGTATTAGCATCCCCCTCCTTGAGCCATCTAACCTTAGCTTTTTGACTCCACTTTACTTCCTCGGCCCTGCAGGTACTGGTGAACTCCAGTTTTTTAGAAAATCTTTCTTCTTTTTCGGCAATCGTAAGCGGCCTACACTCTTCCAAGTTATCCTTCACATGAACCAGCCCATACACATCACGATTCCACACCTTAATCTTTTCTTTCAACCGATGAAGCTTGGAAACGAATCTGTAGGCCTCGGTCCCCGAAGTAACCGGTTTATGACACCACCTCGGAACTTTCTCCCGAAAGGACTCATCGAGCAACCATATATTTTCAAACCGAAACGGAGACGGCCCCTTCCCCTTAGAGTCACACATCAACACCAAGGGGCGATGATCAGAAACAACCCTTGCTAGAGCTTCCAGCCTTGGCATCTGGAAAAAACTCTAACCATTCAAAATTACAAAGAAATCTATCCAGCCTATTAAAAGAAGGGTTATCCTGGAGATACGACCACGTGAAATGCGCCCCCGTTAGCAGAACATCCATAAGCCCCCAATCAGAAATAAAGGAATTAAAATCCTGCAGAACTCTCCTGTCCGGCGGCTCCCCCCCCAGCTTTTCAGATCCCCATCTTATAGCATTAAAATTCCCACTGAAGCACATCGGCAGCTCCCATCTGGCGGCAATTGCAGCCAATTCAAACCAGAAATCTCCTCTCTCTATCAACTGAAGGCCCATATATGCCTGCAAACATCCACTTATACCCAGAGTCCTTGTTCTGAAGCACCACAGACGCCGAATACACCCCCACTTCCTCATCCATTTGATAAAAAATTAATGAATCCCAGGCCACTAAAATGCCCCCTGAAGCACCAACAGTGTCGACACCGATCCAATCCCATCTATCTCCACCCAACACCGACCCAACCTTCTTCCTATCACAACTGCCCCACTTGGTCTCCTGGAGAGTAACGACGACCGGTTTAACAGCCGCAATCACTTGTTTCACCCAAACCCGCCTAGCCCCATCGCAGATACCTCTCACATTCCATGATATCATCTTCATGATCCAACTGGCTGACTTCCCGCCCAAAGAGGAGAGCTCACTAAAGACCCCCTAAACCTCTCCCATCCGACATCCCCCAATGCAATCTACATGATTCATGATGCACCAGCCTTCTTTACATTATCCAGGCAGTGACCAAAATGGATCGAAACACTTCCCGCAATTCTGCCTCCGATCCTTTGAACGACATACCGAGATTACGCCCTAGGAAAATCAGACGATCAATATCCGCAGAGTCCTTGGAGCCTTCACCAGCCCCATCCTTAGAACTATCATCACCTAAAAGGTTGGGCAAACCAGACTCCGGATGTGAGCTCATCTCCTTCCCCGATCTCCCATCGACATACATAGGATCCATATCGGAGTCCTGCTCTGATAACACTTCCATCAAGAAAAGCTTGCAAGCCTGGTAACCCTCCATTGCAAAACCCCCTGAATTTTAAAGAATAGTCGAGTTGGCCCGCCGTGTTAACCCACTGAGTCTCCCCAGCCATAGATATCCGCGCCTCAGTATCGTTCAAAACGCCCCTCAGCCCCGAGTACAAGCCCACCAAACCCTCCATTGCAAAATCCCTAGTTAATTAGTTGATGGAACTTTTTTCACACCTTATTAATTGATATATTTTGACTTTTCCCTTTGATTGAATTAACCTTCTGGCCTTTAATTCTTCAAATCCTAGAGGAGTCAAGAGACGATACTGTAATTGTCGCTAGGTGCCCTAAATTAGAATGAAACTTGAGTTTCCTCATCTGAGCCGTTTTTCTAGATCGGGAAATTTCAATGCATGTGAGCGCTAAAATTGATTCAACCTAATTGTTTTAATTAAATCTGTTAAACCATTTTATGTGGTTGGAAAGTTTGAATATTTTCGCTATTCAATTTAATATGAAATTAATCCCAACTTTGCATAATTAGGGTTTTAGCGTTTATCCTGCATCAAGGAGGAGATAACTTTAACAAGTTTGGAAAAGGCAGTCAAACCACAAATTAATTTTCGTCCCCTGAAGCAGGTTCACCAAGTAGTGATCCATCTCTATTTACAGATTTGGATCTTCCTATTGTTTCTATACATGGCTCTCAGATCGTGTACATCTCATCCCATCAGTAAGTTTGTTTCGTACCATGCTCTCTTAGCTTCATATTCCTTTTTCATATCATCGTCAGATTCTACCTCTATTCCTTCTAGTATGTTTGATGCATTATCTCAACTGTAGAGGAAAGGGGCTATGTTGCAAGAAATGAAACCCTTGGAACGAAACATTACATGGAAAGTAACTGGCTATGTTGCAAGAAGGTGGTTGGATGTAAGTGGGTTTTTATTGTTAAGTACAAGTTGGTGGGTCTGTGGAGGTATAAGGCCAGACTCATGGCAAAAGGGTTCAATCAGACATATGATATTGATTACCAATATATGTTTGCTCCAATTTCCAAGTTCCCTTGTTGCTCACCAAAAAATGGTCCCTGTATCAATTAGATTTTAAGAATGCTTTCTTACATGGAGAATTGGAAAAAGAGGTTATATAGCTGTTCCCCCACTGTTCTCTTGAGGGGGAGAAAGAAAAAGTGTGCAGACTTTAGAAAATGATATATGGGTCACACTGAGGTTGGTTAAAAATTTTTAGTGATACTGTCATCCAATTTGGATATCAGAAGAGTCATTATGATTACACTCACTTTGTCAAAAAGGGATCTGAACTTAACTAATGTATAACCTACACCAAGTTTTTGATATCAAAGATTTGAGGCACTTAAGGATAGTGGTATTTATTGGAGATTAGTTGAGAAACTTATATATCTTACTATGAAAAGGCCATACATTGTTTATGTTGTGAGTGTTGTTAGCCAACATATGCACTCACCTTGGACTACACATTTGGTTGCAGTGTATAGGATCCTTCGATATTTGAAATCAAGTCCAGGAAAGGGTTTATTGTATAGTAACCATAGGCACTTTGACGTTGAAGTGGTCACAAATGTCGATTGGGCCGGATCCCTAAGTGATAGGAGATCCGCTAACTGGCTATTGTACTTTCCTTGGTGAGAATTTGGTTACACGAAAAAGTAAGAAAAAACTGTTGTTTCTAACTCTAGTGCTGAAGAAGAGTATCGAGCCGTGCCCTAGGGTTCTCGTGAAGGGATGTGGATTAATTCATCTTGGCTGATCTCTAATCCATATAAAGCTTCCCATGACACTCTATGGAGATTATTGTTGGCGGCTAAAATTTCAGAAAAAAACAAATCACGGTTAAAAGACCGCGGCTAGAAAAGATTCGCAACCAAATGCCTGCTGTAAAAAATTTGTGGCCCGCGGCCAAAAGTTCAAAACAAGGAAACGATTGCAGCCAAAGTTTAGTAATTTCCAGATTCTCGTGGCCAAGTTAAATAAGCGTCTGAAGCCCGCAATCAAATTTCAATACTTGTTCACAACTACCCGCGATCAGGCCCGGTAGCCATTTTAAAGCCCACAACCAAGTTTTTGTGGTCATTTTTTGAAATGCTGCTAGTCACATAAACCCGCAATTTTGCGGTTAAAAAATTTCCTCATGAATGTGAAAGTTATAGCCAGATTGAAATATAAAAACAAAAAGAATCGAAACATAAGAAAGAATGAAGGCGAGCAGCAGATACACAAAGCAATTGTGAAGGTAACAACTAGAGAAGGCATTCGAGAAGTCAGTCAAAGGAATCCAAGAAGACCCGAAGAATAATACCAACAAAAAGTATTGCATTCAGAAAGGAGTAAAAAAGGGAGAAGACTTCTCTATATGCTTGGATGGTCGATAATCTCTCCAGACTGAATGGGTACATATGTGAATAATGTGCTCACCCGTCTGTTAAAGATTGAGTTGAGAGTTGAGACATTTATTCAAAGTAATTGAACATGCACTATTGAACATGCACCTGATTAGGAATAATTGGAGAGTGTCCTTCGCTGTAATCTAGTGTATCTGGAAAGAGAGGAATTTGAGGATTTTTGAGCAAAAGAAGAAACCTGTGGGGCTTATTGTGAAGGAGGCCAAGGACCTAACCACTCTATGGCTATCAGCAGGAGCAGAGATGACTTCGGAACCTTGGGATCCGGGATAACTACATTGTGGTGCTCTTGCGGATACGAAGTATCCCTCGCATGTGTAGGGTGCTTCGGCTTTCTCTCTCTTTTTCGTTTTCTTATATGCTGTTTTCGCTTTTTGGTCGTGCTGTCCTGTATTGGTCCTCCAGCACCTTGCTGGCTTTCAATATAATTTTCATTACTGATCAAAAAAAAAATTGAACATGCACTATTGACTTAGAAGCAAATTCAAATCATATTCATCATGTTCAAAACTTATAAAAATGGCTACAATGAGACGAGACTCTACCAAAGTCATGGACTTCGACTATAGTTGTCTAATATGTGAAACATATCGAAAGAGAATTTTTTCAATATCTCCGGGTAATCACCTTATTGGATGGATTAAATTTGTATTCTGGAATGATGGTTGAGAACATTATAATTCATGGTCATCCAAATTGATGTGTATAAATCAAGATTAATTTCGATTACTTCTCATCCATAGATGACTTATAAGGATGATGGTTTGAAGATCTTTATGTATCAGAGAAGCCACTTGAAGGTAAAGGCATATTGGTGTAATAAATGCCTAAAAGATCTTTATATTTTTCAAATTATAGTTCTTGTACTTTTAATCAAAGGGTCCTATTGAGACGTAATTAATGGGGCATCATTGGCAATGCGCGGAAATGTAAAGTTCCCGCAATATTATAAAATCGCTGTAAACCGATAAGAAATTTGTTATAATTTATTTATTCTCGAATTCACTTTCTTATGCAAATTTTTGTAAACAAATTTCTGCACACTCTGTGAGACCCACTTCTCTCAGCTTTAAGTACAAGAAAATGGAAGTAAAGAAAAATGATGAAACATCCATTTATAAAAATGGAATATATACCTATTTTCGTTCTTGCAGGACATTAGAATAAATTACACCAAAAGAAGATTAGCTTTACCAAATATAGTACCTCTAAAGTTAAATCGGTAAATTCCTGGAATACACGGCACCTATTGTTGAAAATCAAAGAATCACATGTAGAATGGTCCACTTGGCTCTTATAGGCTCAGCCATTCCAAGTTCCATCATCACAAACCCTCTATGGGAATAGGTGGAGCATTTTCACCGAAGTAGTTTTCTGACATGTCATCAAGATAAGGGTCCACTCCAAAACCTGTTCATGGGAAACCTCCAATAAAATTTCATCATCCAAGGAATCCCAGGAGATCAACGAAGGCTCAAGTGTCCAACCGACAACCGCTTCTCCCAAGCTAATGACATTGTCACCATCGATCATGCCATTTACACTTGTTTCAAACTCATTATATAGACCGGTGGATGTCTCACTATTTATATTATCAATAATGATTGGTTGGAGAAAGTGATATACCTCTTACCACCCAGGCTATCAAGCAAATGATAGCCGAAAGCTTGCAGGGCTTCCGTGTCCACCATAGTATTGATCAATCTCGCGCATGCATCAAACCCTACTCAGCGCATGTGGATAATGAACCATTCCCCTTCAGGTGTCAGCAACGTCAGTTTTCCCAGTTCAATGGGACAAGTTCACCCACCAAATATCTTACTTATTTTATATTTGCATGCAGAGATGCAACCAAAAGTGCCAATTTGTCGTTCGATGATATGTACAAACATTGAAGGGATGGACTTTCACCTGGTATACCCAACTCTCGCCAAACTCCCTCAATATTTGGGATCAAATGCAGGAGCAATTTCTATAGCGCTTTGAGAACCAATTATAGCAATTTCTTAAAAGATCGTGGAATTAGAGGCAGTCAGAATGTGCCTCAGCAACATGAGAAAACAAATAGGTACAATGCTGCATAGAGCGAACATTCGTATCTTAGGAGATTTATTATCAAGATGATAGAGCTTGAAATCTTCTTAAATAAACACAACAAAGTTGCCAAGAGCAAAGAAAAAGAAACGAGAAGAGCAGCTACTTCCATGCCAGCAATGTCCACTACAATTACGGTTGGAAAGAAAGTCAGGAAGGAAAAAGATTTCCAATTGAAGCCTAAAGAAAAAGGGAAATCCATCGAGGAAAGAAGATAAAATCTATTCTCTCTCAAATGATGATGTCGACAATATTTTTCAGGATGTTGTCGGCTGAGGGATTACAACTTTGCCCGAGTCGAAGAGACCACATGAGACAGATAAAGTAACTGATCCCAAATACTATAAATATCACAGACCCGTCAGCCATATGCTAAAAGACTGTTCTGTGTGTAAATATCAAAGGTCCAGGATTTAATAGATGCTAGAGAAATTACAATAGTTTGAGAAATGAAAGAAGAGAGCATAGCCTCTACAAATGTGACAAATTTTGAAACAATACTTGTAGCAGAGGTAAGTCAAGTGCCGGTATTAGAAAGAATAAAAGATGCCCATGGTGACGTCTAGACATGATTCTCACCCCTTGCTACAATTCAGATTCTTCAGTTTTAAAAAGACAAAGTGGGATTGGGACAATATATCAGGTGTTGGAAGAAAAAGGAATGACGACAGAGGGATTTCATTCGATCATTATCCCGAAATCAATAAGAAAGGGTAAATAGATTACCCTTAGTGTACAATGACTGAAAGAAATCAGAGAGCAAGAAATTAAACAACTCTCATCTCCACTAGAAAAGTGATGCGAGACAAAACCCAAAACTGCGTGAATGCTTATGAGGTGATGATCTGCCGAAATTAAATTAGATTAATTAAACAATAAACCTGAAAATAAAGCGGATACCTTAGGGTTTCGTAGTTTTCCATTGGAGAATCGCGCTTGATTCGAGTAGGGTTCGGTCCGTGCGCTAGATCCGTTAGCCTTACGGTGTAGATCGGTTCTAGAGGTAGAACTCTAGCTGTTCCAGATTAGGGCGCCGCTTGGGATTCAATGATGGAATCACGAGTGTTCTAAGGGTTCTGATTCGGTTTGGTTTAATGGTTCAGATGAGATATGGGCTTGAATCGTATCGATTCAAGGACTCATATGGGATCTGGGGTTTATAAACTTCGGGGTATTTGAAGGTTGGATGGCTGGATTTAGGATTTTGATATTGGTTCGAATCAATGGTTTGGAGTTGGGAATTTTGGGAAAAGATAATGGCTGGATTTAAGGTTTATGATATCAAAACAAAGCAGAGAAAGAAAATAAAAGATAAAGAGAGATAGAAGATAGATTTTGGGCTTCACACCAAACCCTTCTCGGGAAGTGAAGAATTACTCTTCAATCATGGCTCATCTCAAGCACACAAGCAATAGCTTTCATTCATAATCAATAACTAATTACATTGTTTTTTTAAAAGACCTTATATAGGAGCTCTTAAAATAAATCCCTAAAACAAAATAAGCAAAAAGAAAGACAAGTTTGCCCCTTAAAACTCAAATTCGAATTCTGGCGGATCTCATTCTCGTGACAGTCGATCGATCGAGTATCAGGTCTTGATTGATCGACATATATATATATATACATAATTATATGGCCTTTGGTCACAATTCAGTCAATCGTTCGACACCTGGTACTCGATCGATCGACTTATATATATATATATATATATATATATGTTGTCAAAATTGAAGCCCTCATTGGGCATAGTCGATCAATCGAATCCGGGTGTCGATCGATCGACTGTGCATTGCTCCAGCACGCTGATTCTTTAAGTCCGATTTTGGTTTCCGTTTTTGTTCTGCTTCTCCCGTTGCCGGTACACACGAAACGGTCCGTATCCGATGTCTACAATGTTAGCGTCCTCGTCAATTCTCCCGGGCTGTAAAAACTTCATCAACGATGAAGCGGCGTGGTGATAGCGATCAAGAAGGTCGGGGTCCAGGCATCGCACCTCGTCTTCAGTTAACTATGTGTTCTCGGAGTCCGGCTTTCCCATCCACTTAACCAAGTATTTCTGAAATCCTCCACCATGGGTGGATACTGCAAAATCATCAAGTATCCCTTCGATCTCATCTCTCCTTTGCCTGCGTGGGGAAGGGAATGGTAGGGGTTGTAGGGTGGGGCTGGAATTTGGGCTCGAGGCTGCTTGGAAGGGATTGGTGGGGGGTGGGGTTGACCCCAAAGAAGGGACTAGGTCCTCCACATTGAACGTAGAGCTGACCCCAATATCTGGAGGAAGTTCGAGAACATATGCATTAGACCCACTCCTTGCCACAATTCTAAAAGGCCCAGCGCCGCGGGCTTGGAGCTTCTTTGCGACTCCCGATGGGAATCGTTCAGGCCTAACCCGAACCATCACATGATCCCCCACTTGGAATTCTTTGAAGCGCCTATGCACATCCACAGTTATCTTGTAATGTTTATTGTTTGAATTAATCTTTTGTCTAATTTCGGTGTGCAGGCTATGAATGTGTTGTGCAAATGCATCCGCGGATTCAGACACTTGATGCGATGCAGACATGGGGATTAAATCTAAGGGTGTCCTTGGCCTATGCCCATATACGACCTCAAACAGACTCATGCCTAGGGACCTATTGATAGAGTTGTATGCAAACTCGGCTATTGGTAATGTAGAATCCCAGGTCCTAATATGATCACCGATTGGAGAACGAAGGAGATTACCTAAGCTCCTATTGGTGACTTCCGTTTGGCCATCGGTTTGAGGAGGATAGACCGAAGAAAACTGGAGCATGGTACCCATCATGTGCCATAAAGTTTTCTAGAAGTAACTGGTGAACTTCACGTCCCGATCCGACAAAATGGTCTTGGGTAACCCATGGAGACGCACAACTTCTTTGAAAAATAATTTGGCTATGTGAGCCGCATCGGAGGTTTTGGTGCAAGGTATGAAGTGGACCATCTTAGAGAAGCGGTCCACCGCCACAAAAATGGAATCGTGTTTTCGTTGAGTCTTGAGAAGTCCGAGCACGAAATCCATAGAGATGTCTTGCCATAGGGTGTGTGGCATGGGTAACGGGGTGTACAAACCAGTATTTTGTTTATTTTGCTTGGCCACTTGGCATGTACGACATTGTTTCGTGACTCGTGAAACATCTCTCATAAGGCTAGGCCAATAAAACCTATCCTCCATGAGCGTGAAGAAGTGGGCCATCTTAGAGAAGCGGTCCACCACCACAAAAATGGAATCGTGTTTTCGTTGAGTCTTGAGAAGTCCGAGCACGAAATCCATAGAGATGTCTTGCCATGGGGTGTGTGGCATGGGTAACGGGGTGTACAAACCAGTATTTTGTTTATTTTGCTTGGCCACTTGGCATGTACGACATTGTTTCATGACTCGTGAAGCATCTCTCATAAGGCTAGGCCAATAAAACCTATCCTCTACGAGCGTGAAACATCTCTCATGAGGCTAGGCCAATAAAACCTATCCTCCACGAGCGTAATGGTCTTGTTGCGCCCGAAATGCCCGACAATCCTTCCGGTATGTAACTCCCAAATGAGAAAGTCACGCAATGAGGTGCGAGGGATGCACAAGCGATTTCCTTTGAACAAATACCCGTCTTGCAGGGTATAATTGGAATTGATGTTGTTCGGATTTTCCAGGATGGCAGTGTCTTCCGCCCTGAAATCTGGACACTCAAGATAATGTTGTTTCAACTGCTCAAAGTCGATGACCTTAGTGTTCATAGACTGTAAAGTCACCACTCGACGATTAAGTGCATCAACTGCCTTGTTCTCGGCACCTGCCTTATGCCTTAACACGAATGTGAACCCTTGAAGATACTCAACCCACTTTGCGTGCCTCGGGTTTAACTTTTTCTGTGAAGCAAGGAAGCATAAGGCTTCATGGTAAGAAAACATCACAAATTCTTGCGGTCTAAGGTAATGCTTCCAATACCAAAGAGATTGGACAACCGCATAAAACTCCTTATCATTGGTGGAGTATTTTTGCTTAGTTTCATTAAGTTTCTCACTAAAATAGGCCACTGGGTGGCCCTCTTGGCTAAGCACTCCGCCTATTCCCACACCTGATGCGTCACAGACTACTTCAAAGACTTTAGAAAAGTTCGGTAGGCGCATGACGGGTGCGCTAGACATCTTATCCTTTATCTCGGCAAAGGCCTTCGTCACGGCTTTGCCCCATTGAAACTCTCCTTTTCGCATACAATCGGTAATGGGAGCCATAATGGTGCTAAAGTTGTGGATGAAACGATGATAAAAAGTGGCCAAGCCATGGAAGCTACGGACTTCATGAATATTTCTAGGTTCAAGCCACTCCACAATTGCCTTAACCTTCTCGGGGTCTGCAACCATTCCATCAATCGAGACAATGAATCCCAAGAATACAACAGATTGTTGCATGAATGTGCAGTTCTTGAGATTCACATATAACCTTTCTCCCCTCAAGGTTTCACAAACCCACCTTAGGTGGATAATGTGTTGTTCTTTATCATGACTGCAAATCAAGATGTCGTCAAATTATACTACAAGGAATTTGCCGATAAACGACCTCAACACTTGGGTCATGAGCCTCATCCACTCATAAAGACCATTCTTGGTCTTGAAGGCGGTTTTCTACTCATTACGAGGGCGAATGCGAACTTGATGGTAGCCACGTTTAAGGTCTATCTTGGAAAAGATGGTGGCGCCAACCATCATATCAAGTATATCGCCGAGCCTTGGTATGGGAAATCGATATTTAATCATAATCTTGTTGATTGCATGGCTATCCACATACATGTGCCATGTACCATCTTTCTTAGGAGTGACTAGGGCGGGTACGACACACGGGCTCAGACTCACTTGGATGAACCCTTTCTGAAGGAGTTCATTGACTTGCGGAGCCAATTCAGCGTACTCAATTGGATTTAACCCGTAATGGGGCAAGTTTGGTAGGGTAGATTCGGGAACCAAATAGATCACGTGTTGAATGTCACGCATGGGAGGAAGTTCATTGGGTAAGTCTTCGAGAAAGACATCTGCAAATTCTTTTATTATTGGCTCAACCTCCTTGGGGTACTCGGTTACTAACTCAGGATCACTCTCAACGGTGATGACGACATACACCACGCTCTCATCTAACGATGCCTTTTCAAACTCCGAAGGATTCACATTGTTAATAGTCGTAGACTGACCGTCCTTCTTCTTGACTTTGTTGGTCGACGGTGCTTTGGGGGCTACAAGGTTAATAGTTATCTTCTTGCCATTATGCATGAACATGCAAATGTTAGATCGACCAAAAATGGTCACGTTCAAGTCATAAGCCATGGCCTCCCTAACATAATGTGACCCACATCCAACGGCACCACATCACACCACAAGGTGTCCGAATACGAACCTAACTGAATAGGTACGCGACACCTCTGAGACACGGGAATGGAGGAAGAGTCAACCCACACAACTTTGTATGGTCTCGGGTGGGTTTCGAGTGTAAGCCCTAAGCGGGTTATGGTATGTGTTGATACCACATTGGTGCAACTTCCGCTGTCCATGATGATCTTACAACTTTTCTCTCCACATTTGGCGAAAGTGTGAAAGATATTCTCCCTTCTTTTCATCTCGTTGAGCCTGTGCAAGGGCACACCTCACAACAAGAGCACGACCACTGACATCACCCTCTTCATCACTAGGTGTGGCATCCGGCTCAAAGATCTCTTCTTCCAAAATTCCGCCATCCTCATTGCCCTCTCCCTCAACGAAGAGATTCATTTGCGGGTTCCTCTTAGGGCATTGGGCGACATAGTGTCCTAACCATTGACAGTTGTAACACTTGATGTGAGAACTGCCCTTCAAGGATTCTCCTACCACACCCTTTCTTTTATCAAACCGCACATCGGATGTGGATTGTGTGAGTTTGGTGGGTGGGTTTCCAGCACTATTCCTCACCTCGTCGGTACGAGGTTGATCAATATGAGACTCAGATCGCCTCACCACCGTCATTTTCAAATATAGTTCAAGGTCTTGAATGACGGTGTAACATTCAGCGAGAGTCTCAACGAGATGAGAGACTAACTCTTTTTGCAAGTCAAACCTCAATCTGGTGCGAAATTTGGATAGAGTGACCTGAGGGTCTTCAGACACTTTGGCTCTCATCATGTATTCTTCGAATTTGCCAATGTAATCCGCTACAGGCATAGTACCTTGGCATAGATTTTGCCATTGATCGAAGAGACGATGGTAGTATGAGGAAGGAACGTACTTCTCTGTAAGTCGCTCCTTTATATCTTCCCAACGGGTAATGGGAGCACAACTCGCATTCATCCTGATGCGTTCAATGTTGACCCAAAAGAGTCAGGCTTGGACGATGAGTTTCATCTTGGCGAGCCTGACACATTGCTCATCGCTCATGCCAAACCACTCAAAGTGCTGGTCCATGTCGGATAACCAATTGAGGAAGAGTTTAGGGTCTAGCCTTCCATCGAAGGTTGGGAACTCAACTCGGACGTTTCAAAGGAGTTTTCCATCTGGGTCGAGGTCATCTCCACGATGATCCATCCTATGATTCCGGTTTCGAATGCAATGGTTACCAACATGATCGGAAACGTGGACCATCACGTTCACGACGTTGCTCAATGTACTTGTCATACCCATCTAACTGATTGACTCGATCTAGCACTCTCCCATTGGAAACCTCAAGGTTTCTTTGGGCTTGCTCCATGGTAGTCATTCGATCATTGATTGCTTTCAATTCGGCTCTCATGCCGTTAAGAACATCGGTAATCTCATTCATGTCCATGGTGATCACAACTACTAATACGGGTTCTAAATGGGCATGCAAATATGAACCACAATGAAAGAGGAATTTTATCGAACACTAGATGTGCACACTTTGAGCACAACTGAAATAAGATGCAATGAAAATTAAAATGCAATAGAATTAAATGTCACACAAATATGCCCTAACCTAGAACTTAAGCTTTGATACCAAAACTGATGCGGGACAAAACCCTAAACTGCGTTAATGCTTATGAGGGGATGATTTGCCGAAATGAAATTAGATTAATTAAACAATAAACCTAAAATAAAGCGGATACCTTAGGGTTTCGTAGTTTTCCATTGAAGAATCACGCTTGATTCGAGTAGGGTCCGGTCCGTGCGCTAGATCCGTTAGCCTTGCAGTGTTGATCGGTTCTAGTGGTAGAACTCTAGCTATTCCAGATTAGGGCGTCACTCGGGATTCAATGATGGAATCGTGAGTGTTCTAAGGGTTCTGATTCGGTTTGGTTTAATGGTTCAGATGAGATATGGGCTTGAATCGGATCGATTCAAGGACTCAGATGGGATTTAGGGTTTATAAACTTTAGAATATTTGAAGGTTGGATGGCTGGATTTAGGGTTTTGATATTGGTTCGAATCAATGGTTCGGAGTTGGGAATTTTGGGAAAAGATAATGGCTAGATTTAAGGTTTATGGGATCAAAACAGAGCAGAGAAAGAAAATAAAAGATAACAAGAGATAGAAGATAGATTTTGGGCTTCAGACCCTTGGCTTCACACCAAACCCTTCTCAGGAAGTGAAAAATCACTCTTCAATCATGGCTCATCTCAAGCACACAAGCAATAGCTTTCATTCATAATCAATTACTAATTACATTATTTTTTTTAAAAGACCTTATATAGGAGCTTTTAAAATAAAACCCTAAAACAAAATAAGCAAAAAGAAAGACAAGTTTGCCCCTTAAAACTCAAATTCGAATTCTGGCGGATCCCATTCTTGCGATAGTCGATCGATCGAGTATCAGGTCTCGATCGATCAACATATATATATATATATATATATATATATATATATATATATATATATATATATAATTATATGGCCTTTGGTCACAATTCAATCGATCGATTGACACTTGGTACTCGATCGATCGACATATATATATATATATATATATATATATATATGTCTTCAGAATTGAAGCCCTCACTGGGCATAGTCGATCGATCGAATCCCGGTGTCGATCGATCGACAGTGCATTGCTCCAGCACGCTGATTCTTTAAGTCCGGTTTTGGTTTCCGTATTCATTCCGCGTTTTCTGACTCCGGTACATGCGAAACGGTCCGTATCCGATGTCTACAATGTCAGCGTCCCAGTCAAAAAGGAAGGGATGGCAGAGGAGATTTGAAAACGAAGGTTAAGTCCCCACCGCCTAGACCACCTCCGTCTGACGGTGATGACGAAAATGCATGCTCCAATGATTCTTCCAACGTTGGATGGCTGGAAGTTTGCCACAAAAAGAAAATTAATAAAGGGAAAAATTATTTCCACTTGTTATATGTGAACCATCCATAACATCGATTACGAGAAGAGAACGTATCAAAAGAACACCTACCAAAATTACCAGAAAACAGAAGTGAAAGTAAGTCCAGTCCTGCCCTTCACCACCTTCCGAAGAACACCCCAAGCAGAGATTCTTCGGAGATTTCTTGTTAATCACATTTCATTCGTGCTTATTGATACAAGCGGAGGAAATCATTGACAATGAAGTAGATCACATAAATCTATAATTAAGGGCAAAGTTGAGGGTTTCTGCAAATAAAGTACCAGAGTCATCTCCAAGGAGAAAGAAAGATACACTAAATGTGTCACTTGCTTCCGAAGGTAATGATCTCCCACAAAAAGGTGATGGAGCTCCACAAAAAGGTGATGGAGCTCCATATGGTCAAAAGGACCCCCGAGCAATCCTCTCATGAAGTCTGAAATGAAGCTCCGCATGGCCAATACAGTTATGGGCAGGTTTCTCGAACTCAAAAAGATGCTCCACAAGAGATTTGAACAACGCCTTATAGTGGAATATGAAGTTTTGCCCTTTATGAATGAGTCGTCTGGATATAATCAAATGAAGATGCATCCCAATGACAAAGAACCAACAACATTTCGCGCACCAAAAGGAATCTTTTGGTACAAAATTATGCCTTTTTGCTTGAAAATACAGGGTTATTTATCAATGTGCTATGATAGTCATTTTCTTGTGATATGTTACACTACATTATCGATCGAATGTTATGTAGATGATGTAGTCGTCAAAACCAAGAATAAAGTGGATCATCTTCAAGAGTTGGAGAAAGTATTCGAATGACTCCATAAACATCAGTTAAAGACGAATCTACTCAAATGTGCCTTTGTCTTTTCTTTAGGAAAATTGTTCGGCTTTGTGGTTCATTGAAATCGACCATACAAAAGTCAAGGCACTACTAGAAATGCCTTCACCAAAGAACCTCAAAGAGTTAAAAAGCTCACAAGACACCTCGCCTTTGTAAGACGATTTGTATCAAATCTCCAAGGACTATGGCAACCGTCTTAGTTAAATTTGTTAGAACTAAGTAGGGTTAGAGTTATGCAAGAAAGAAGAAGAAGAAGAAGAAGAGTGGAGGAAATTAGGGTTGAGTTGTAACCCAACCCTCTTCTATTATAAGTATTTATATCACTTACTTAAAAACTATTGATGACACACCCATTATCACTAACACACCTTCTTACATATAAAGGAAAACAAATGGTACTCACATACATACCAACTTAATGATAATTCCTATAGATACACCCACACTCCCCCTCAAGTTGGAGCATAGATGTCAATCATGCCCAACTTGTCAGTAATATTATTGAGACGATTTCCTCCTACAACTTTAGTATGAATATCTTCCAGTTGATCTTCTGTATTGACTTGAGGAGTGCTGAACTCTTGAGCTTCCACCTTCTCTCTTATAAAATGACATTCAACGTCAATATGCTTAGTGCGCTCATGGTAGACCGGATTCTCAACTGTGTTTGGCAGCTTCATTGTCTCTAGACAATAATATTGAGAGAGTTAGATTAATGCCAGGATCCGTGAGAATAAACTGAATTCACATTCCTTCCCTTGCACCTTGAGACATTGCTCTATACTCACCTTCACAACTTGAATTTGAAACAACATGATGTTTTTTTACTTTTCCAAGTTATCAAATCCCCCACTAAGTAAGTGCAATAACTTGTGGTAGACCTCCTAATACTGAGTGAACCAACCCAATTTGACTCTGTGAACACTTTAACATCCAAGTGACCACTATTTCTGTAGAGAAATCGAATCCACGTTCCTTCCCTTGCACCTTGAGATTGCTCTATACTGACCTTCACAACTTGAATTTGAAACAACATGCTGTTTTTTTACTTTTCCAAGTTATCAAGTCCCCCCCCCCCCCCCCCACTCCTCCCCACCCTAAGTAAGTGCAATAACCTGTGGTAGACCTCCTAATACTGAGTGAACCAACCCAATATGAGTTTGTGAACACTTTAACATCCAAGTGACCTCTATTTCTGTAGAGAAGGCCTCTACCTTGGCTTCCTTTCAAATATATCAAAATCATGTAAATAACATCAAGATGAACAGTCCTAAGAGCATGCATGTGATGGCTCACTACAATCACAACATAAGCAATATCTAGTCGAGTCATGGTGAGGTAGATAAGTTTCTCAACTAACTGTTGATATTTTTTTATGTCCTTTAAGGGTCTCCTCCTCCTCCACTGATCCCATGACTCCGTTCTATAGGAGTAGCCGCTGGCCTACACCCTAAAATGCATGTATGACTCAAAACATCCAAAGTATCTTTCTTTGTGCTAAGACAATCCCTTTCTTGACCTCACTACAATTTCTAAGAAATACTTCAAGGGGCCCAAGTCTTTCATATCAAACACTTCCCTCAAGTATTCTTTCAGTTTCAAAATTTCATCACTATCATGCGCTATGACAATGATATCATCCACATACACTAAAGGACTTGTAGTCTTCACACCCCTCTTCACAAATAGAGTATGATCATAGTGGCTCCTCTAATGGTCATAATTCTTCTTAGCATCACTAAATTTTTTAAACCATGCCCTCTATGACTGCTTCAATCCATAGATTACTTTCCTAAGCCTGCACACTTTATCTTTCTCCCCCCTCACGTGTAAGACCAGGAGGAGAGGACATATAAACTTCATATGTAATATCACCATGTAAGAATGCATTCCTCACATCTAACTGATATAGCGACCAATCTTTGCATGCTGCTAGGGATATGGGCACCCTTATTGTATTTTATTTAGCCACATGAGCAGAAGTCTCCTGATATGATCATAGTGGCTCTTCTGATAGCCATAACTCTTCTTAGTATCACTAAAAATTTTAAACACATGCCCTCAGTCACTGCTTCAATCTATAGATGGATTTTCTAAGCATGCATGCTTTCTCTTTCTCCCCTCCACGTGTAAGACTGCAATAAAATGACATATAAACTTCCTCACCATGTAAGAATGCATTCTTCACATCTAACTGATATAGTGGCCACACTACGAGGGAAATGAGCACCCTTATTGTATTTGATTTTGTCACAGGAGCAAAAGTCTCATGGTAATCAACTCCCTGTGTTTGTGTGAACCACCTTGGAACAAGTCTTGATTTGTATCTTTCTATCTCACCATCTGATCTATATTTCCTGTAGGAAGTTCAACAGTGTCCCAAGTCTTGTATAGTTTAAGAGCACTCATCATGGATCAAAATATCGTCCGATACCGATACGTATCGGACGATACGTATCGGTATTGGACTTGAACGATACATTGAATGTATCGTTCGATACATTCAATGTATCGTCCGATACAGACCGATACCGATACATATCGTTTTGGAGCTCGGACGATACGTATCGGTAACCCGATATTTTAACCCATGGCACTCATTTCCTGTATCATGGCCTCTTCCCACTGAGACTGGGCAAATCAGCAGTGTTATCAAAGGCGCGCCTAAGCCTTGCAATGTAGGTGCACGTGGAGTGAGGTGGGCTTATTGGTGTGCCTTCTGCGCTTACGCGTAAAAGCGCAAAAGCGCGCCTCGAGTTACTATAATAAAAAAAATGTTTTAAACTTTTTTATATAACTAGAACTTGTACACGAGTTATAAGTTAAACTTATATCTCTTAAGCTTATAAACTACAATACTACACTCAAAGGGTCAAGAATTAGGCTCGCTTGCTAGTTACCTAGATCATGGATCAAAATATCGTCCGATATCGATACGTATCGGTATCGGACGTGAACGATACGGTACATTAAATGTACCGTATCGCTCATTTGTATTGCAAATACCGGACGATACATTGAATGTATGTCAACCTCTGTTATGCGTATCGTAAGAATGCGTATCGTCCGATGCGTAGGTTTTTTGACCTTTTAACCCATGACCTAGGTACTAGACCTTGCTAGTTTGTTAAATAGTATGTTTTAGTGCACATAAATGCATAATGCTAGTTTGTTAGATTATAGTTTTCAGCGCATATAAATGCATAATGTTTAACTGTTTATGATATTTATTTGTTTCTTGCATTTAATATTTGTTGATAACTTGATTGTTATTAGAGATTGATTGTATCATTATTTAATTTTATGTACTTTATGATCTATGTTAAAATCTAAAAAAAATTGATCTACATTCCATTTAAAAATTTAAATGTCACAAATTATAATAGAAATACAAGAAGTAATTTATTATTAGAAATATATTATTTTATATTAGGCAATTGATTTCCTCACATGAGACATGGGATATATCCCATGACTCAAGCTGTGATTGGTTGCATGTCACATTAGCTGCCTTTGAAAAGTAAAAGGCTGCTGTTGCAGCCAATCACAACACGAGTCATGGGCTTTATGCCTATGACTCAATTGTGAGGATCATTACCCTTTATATTAATTTATAAATATTATATGCAAATACTAATAAAAATTATATATAAATTAGAATTAAAATACGTCTCGGAAAAAGACCCTGCGCCTTTGCGCATAGGCCCCAGGGACACTTGTGACCTCGGGGTGTGCCTAGCGCTTTTGAGAACATTGAACATCAGAAACACTAGTAGGAATAGAAACGGAGTCCAAGGAAGATATGAATGACTTATGTGATGGAGAAAAGGCATGATAAGACACATAGTTACCAATGAGATCGAGGAACTTTTCAGAGGCCAATGGAGAGATCAAGATCAGATCTAGACTTGTCTTTGGAGAAGGATTTTGGTAAATGGTCTGAGAGTGAGGTTCGCCTTTAGAGGGATTCTCATCTTGAACTTATGCCTCCTTAAACTACTTTTGCACAAAATTTACCTTGAAAATTTTCTTCTTGCCTTTTTTCACAATTGTTAGATTTTCCATATTAGGGCTCTACAACCCCCTCTTTATCATGCTCTGGATCTCCTCATCACATTCTTTTACCGTATCCATACTAGGTAGCATACGAGGGGCCTCTTCCACACCGTCAACATCTTTCCCCCCTTGAAGAGAGCACTATGAACTCTCCCCCTGAAGCTGGGAGTAGGGGTATCGTCATAGAAGGTGACATCCATGATCACAAAGACAAGTCACAGGATTAAAACATTTGTACCCATTTTGTGTAAGAGGGTACCCAGTAAAAATACATCGAGTGGCTTTAGGGTCCAACTTAGTACGCTTAACAACGGGAACATGGGCAAAACACAAACAATCAAACTAAGGTGAGACAAGAAAGTGACTTTTGGTAGGACACAATAACTAGTAGGGAGACTTCCCCCATATAATGGAAGTAGGCATACAATTTATCAGATAAACAGATGTAAGGACGACATTCACCGACAAATATCGTGCGACACACATTCCAATCAAAAGAGAATGTGCCAACTCGACAAATGACGATTTTTTCTTCTAGTCACCCCATTTTGTTGTGGGGCGTAAGGACATTGTTAGTGATAAATTGTAATTAGACTAGTGAGTGTGTTAAGAATTTTTTTGGGGTGTTAGTATAGTCACTTGTTCTTTTCCTTTTTTGGTTACTTCGTAATCCGCAATGCAATAGATCAATACATATTGTTAATGCATTGGGATGCCTGCTCGAGCAACTCAACCCTAATTACTCTTCTCCTTATTCTTCTTCTTTCTCATCTAACCTTAACCCTAATCCATCCTATCCAATTTAGCTGACATGTGGTTTCCCAAAGAATCCATTGCTTTCAAACGTATGATTGAAGACGGTGTTGAGAATATTCACCACCATTATCCAAACGTAAGACCTTCATGTGCATTAAATTGAGTACAGACCAACTGAAGAAAGATTGAGAACATAGTAGCAACTTCATCATGAACAATGTAGTGTAGCGCGTGCAATCATCAATGAAAGAGACAAAGTACTGATAATCATGAATAAAGACAATAGGAGAAGGTCCCCACTCATCAGAATGAACAATTTCAAACAGAATTCTACTGCGATTACCACTACGAGGAAAAGGAACCCTTGTATGTTTGGAAAGTTTACACACTTGACATCTTCATAGATTGCTTTCCACATTCTTGATCTTCTTCAGGAAGCATAGTCCTCAACCTCCAAAGAAGGACGTGACGACAACAACATGCCATAAATGTATCTCATCAACAAAAGAGACATCAACGACAACATGCCTTAGAATCGTTTGATTATCATGAAACCTTTGATCTAAAAAAAAAAGATCTTTTTGTACCATGACCAATCACCTTCCTTGGGGGTGGCAATGGGTCGGGCTTGAGCCGGGCTAGAGTAAACCTGAGCCCGGTCTAGAAACGTTGAATTGTGCCCAAGCCCGGCCCGAGCTCGTGACCGGCTTATGATCCCAAGCCCAGCCCGCAATAAATAATTCCTTAAGTACCATCCAAACTTGCGCATTTATAGGACGTGAATTTGGTACAATTCATCCTCACAGTCGTGTAATCTATTTGTATCTCCTCCATTGAACTTAGATCCAATGATGCATCTTGAGAGGTTGGCTAGCCCGTCCCACTTCAACAAGGTGGCAACTGGCATCTTGTTATAGCAGGTGCGCCTATCGGCCTGGAACAGACACATGCACTCTTGCTCATACTCTCACTGTGCAATTATGATCAAGGTGTCAAACTTGGTATCGGTATCGGGTATTGGTCCATGGAGGACCCGATACAAATCGGCCGATACCGAGTTGTATCGGTGCCTTAAAAAAAATGAGAAAAAGAGGTATCGGCCGATACATGATGCGGGCCCGTATCAGTTGATACTGATACCCGAGTTGATACCTAATACGTATCGGTTTGCTAAAAAACTGATACGTATCGCCGATACATATCGGTATTGACCGATATTTGATACCATGATTATGATTCTTTGCATCATGTAGTGGAAACAACGACATCCTTTGAAGATGTTACACACACACACACACACACACACACACACACACACATATATATATATATATATATATATATATATATATAGAGAGAGAGAGAGAGAGAGAGAGAGAGAGAGAGAGAGATGGGACTAGGGGTCCGAATGCATGGCGTGAACCGTCTCGTGACTTGTGTCACATGATTGCGAGTTACACCCATCCCCTTAGGTTTATAGAAAAAATATAATTTTTGAATTGTTTTGCTATTCAAATCTCAGGTCAAAGTTTCTCATCTGCAGCCTGAACCTGGTGCATTGAAATTTTGCACCTTTGACCAACTTGTAACGGTGGATAATCACCCAATTTGATTTTTTTTTAATTGGTAATTGGTCGACCTTGGGCAAGTTTCCATGGCACCTGATCCCTTGGTTGGATGCCACGTGGAGCCCAGCCGGTTTGAACGCACGGATGGACCGTACGTTGAAGGCATATCCTCTTGCCTCATATATATATATATATATATATATATATATATATATATATATATATACATGTCGTGCGTTGACCGCGATGTGTATGGCTTATTCACTCGAGCACTTGGTGACTCGAGTGAGAGAATCATAACCCATATATCTATACCCTGTATATAAAAAGAGAATATAATTATCAAATTCTCTTTGCATAGTTAGCATGGTCCAATTTTCATATTCCCGATAATGCCTCTCATATCAATGGCCATATATGATTTTCCTTCCAATTTTGCCCCTCCAAAGTCTTTTAAATGACAACAGTAAGTGTGAATGCATTTATTGCGATTTTCATATTCCCAATAATGCCCCTCATATCAATAGTCATATACGATTTTCCTTCTAATTTTGCTCCTCCAAAGTCTTTTAAATGACAACAGTAGCTGTGAATGCATTTATTTCGATTTTCATATTCCCAATAATGCCCCTCATATCAATAGCCATATACGATTTTCCTTTCAATTTTGCCCTTCCAAAGTCTTCAAAAATGACAACAGTAGGTGTGAATGCATTTATTGCAAGAAAAAATGGCTAGGGTGCCTTTATTTTCAATCCAAAATTCTTCCTTCTCAACCAAAGTTTCACATGCTTAAACTATGATTACTTCGTATAGGAAATCATTTTTCATCCCAATTTTCTTCATAACATATTTTGAGATCAATTTTCTATCATCGGATCGCCAAATTTTGAATTCAGAAGGAATACATCCCAAAAAAGTGATCAGAGAACCATTGATCATGTATGCCATGATCTTGATGTATTTTGGGATGTTTAACCCTTGGAATCAAAATCTGTCTGCTTAATGGTATGCCTATAATCCCAAGATCTATTGTGTCAAATTTTAGGAAGAAAGATTTCTTCATCGTATGATTCAAAACAGTCAATGGCTTAATGTATGTGAAACCCGAGTCGAAAAGAAAGAATCATTGGTTGTAAATAAAGATACCCTAATTATCGCGTGACCGATCATAATGCATTCATGACAAGAGAACCTTTATTTGCATAACCGAATTAGAAGAATAATCTTTGGTTGTAAATAAAGGCCCCCCCTACGCTGAAAATCATTGAATGGATCAGACGCTAGAGTTTTTCGTTCCAATTAATCTTCCACTAGCATCAGGCGGTCAATTTTATTCCGCGTGACACAAATCTCCAAAAGTGATTCGAACATCACATTTGAGCGTGATGTGTGTCACGTGATTTTTGGGTTAATTTTGTAGTATCAGTAAATAGACTATCTAATGGTACACCCGTGATATCAAGATCATTTGTCTAAGATTGGAATGAAAATGATCTCCAGCGTATTATTCAAAGCACCCAATAGTTTTAAGCGTAGGTGCCTTCCAAGATTTGCTAGACGCAAAAATAAAGGGTACCCTTGGGACCATAGCGACCAAACCTATGTTTTTTTCGAAAAATTCCCGTGTTAAAAAAAAATGAATTTTGATCCCTTTTTTTCCCGAAAAATACGTCTTTTTTCCTATTTAAAAACCCTTATTTGGTCAAAACATGTATATTTTTTATTTTTTATAATTATTAATAATTTTTTTATTTTCGTAATTTCCCGCTTTTTTTTTCCTAAAATTACCCAAATTTACCGTTTTTTCGTATATTTTTGGAGCCGTTTTATTCTTGTGCCTATACTTGGTCACTATGGTTGTGACAACCATTGAGAGAAGACGAAATAGTCCTGTTGTCCAATGGTAACTCTATTTACAACCCAATATTTTTCTTTCTTAACTTGAGTTTTATCTGCTTTAACTGTTGGTTGCTTTAAATCAGATGATGAATATCGTTTTCCTTTCGAATCTTTCACACAATTGATCTGGTGACCATGAGCCTACCATCAAACAATCGGATTATTATTCCAGATGGCACATATCCCAAAAAGTTAACATAATCATGAGTGCACATCAACATGGTTCTTAGACCACTTTCCGAGATATGTGTAATATGGAATCAAAATTTAATGTTACCACATGCATTATATATATATGAGAAGGGAAAATGTATTTAAGTGTAGTGTGAAAATGAATACCATGTCACATGCCACGTCATACAAGTCCCTCTATAAGAGTTCACCAGCTCCCTTTAGTTTTTAGAGAAAAATAAATAAAAATCCACATGTAAGGCCGTAATGTAATGGGCCAAAGGTATTAGTTTTCTTTTGAAAAGATTTCACAATTCATTTGAAACACAATTGACCACGTTGTCAACGATGTAGACCATGGCATGGGTCTAAATATTGTTCGATACCGATACGTATTGGAATCCCCCCACCCCTACTCTCCGGTATGATACATTGCATATGTATCATCCAAATTATCGGATGATACAACCAAATTATTAGTTGTATCGTCCAATAATTTGGTAAATTGAAATTATCGGACAACAAATTCAATTTATCATCCGATAAGTTCGAAGTACCAGATACACTGATTTTTTAAATTATCGAAATTGTCAGCCAAAGAATTTCGATAATTTGAAAGAATCGGCCTATACGACTGATAATTTGATATTATTGGCTGATAATTTGACGGTAAATTGATTAATGTTTCAGCAATATATCGGCCAATACATCAATATATTGGCCGATACATCAATGTATCAGACGATACAAATGATGCTTATTGGTCTGGGCCAGACCAATATGTACCCGGAAAACCGAGATTTTAATCCATTGTGCAGAAATAGTTTTTCTTTTTACGGTGTCTGATCGAATTTGTGCATGTGAACATGGCAGCCAACTGGCTTGAGTGTAGCGCCGAGTGCACATCTCTGGACCTCAGGTGTGTGTTTTTTGCGTGTGATGTACACTTGCAAAAACCCACACTCATTGTTCTGGACATCTCTGTAGTTTATTTTAAGTACACACGAGCACAAAAGTTGCTGTTAATTAATTTTTGTTGTCTGGAGTCTGAAAGGTGACAGTTGAGATATAGTAACTTAGTAAAGCAAATGGCACACCAGTTGATGATGAATTCTCAAGACAGAGGCCTACTTTTTAGTACCTCGAAGCCTCATTTCATTACCTCTAAAGGGATATCATGTTTTTATTATTATTATTATTATTTTTATTTTTTTTTATGTGGCTTAGGTTTTATGTAGTTCACCAAAAAAAAAAGATATCATGGGTTTTTCATTTTATATTTTCTTGAAATTTTGTCTGTGCTTTGTCATGGCCATGAAAAGTGGTGTAATAATGATTCCCACCTCTACCCATCCGGTGGCCCCGCAACCATCTCCTCTCCATATCTTCTCATGATTTCGGGTCTTCAACCATGCAGAGTTATAATGTTGTAGCCCAACTTGTTATTTTTAGTTGGTAGTAGTGTTTTCTATCATCTTGCCTTATTGCTGAAAAGGAAAAAGTTCTCTTGGCAGGGATAAGGCTTACTTTGTGGATCTTTTTGTGAGAGCATCCAACTTGCCTGCCATAAAGATGTATGAAAAGGTCGGTTTCTCCTTACTGATTGTCTATCAATCTCCAACAACTTTATTCATGTTATGCAACTTTTATTATTCGCAGCATTTGAAATTGTACCTGGACACTGATTTTGATCTGTCACCATTAAGATTATAATAGTATTTTTCCGTAGTAGGGGATGGGTGCCTAGCAACAGGGTACTACTCGCTAGTATTTTCTGCCTTCGCTGACACAGAAGCGTAGTCACAAAGTCAAGAATCGGCAATAAATCAGCAAGGGTCTAAGTCGGGAAAAATCAACAAAAATCGATTAAAGTCAGAAAAAGTCGGGGAAAATAAAAAAAATAGAAAGAATTTTTTTACAAAATATCATAATATATTTCAAGTTAAAAATAGTGATTTTAATGAACAAAATAATACACAATAGGTAACCAGGAGAAGAGCAGTAAGCTCTGAGACCGTCAAGCAGTAGACAGGGCGATAGCCCTAAAATTTATTTTATTTTATTTTAAGTATAAGTGAAAAAAATTGGACAGCATCACAAAATCGCTGATTAATCAGCCGAGTCGCTGACTCGGTCAATTAATCAGCGATGTATTCAGGATGACTGAAAGTCGCGGACTTTTCCTGAATTTTTGAATAAGTCGGAGACTTGTGACTATGGACAGAAATTGTCATGCCGCTGTTGTGAACAACAGTCAACGAAATTTTTTAAAAAGGCATCAAATTGATATAAAACTCTAAACCTAAACAAACCAAGCCAAAATGCCCTTAATGTCTTATGGCCTGCTCTTTTATCAAAAAGTGATGGCGATTGAGGTCGATTATTCAAAAAAATAACGGTCGAATGACCGAACTGACCTCACTATCATTTGAACCATTACGTTTGTAGATTAAAAAATGAGGTTATTGCTGCAATTTGCACAATTTATAAGTACTATTTAATGAATAATTAACCAAGTGGCTTTTTTTTTTTCTTCAATTGGTCTATGCCAGCTGGGTTACGTAATCTACAGGCGTGTGCTGCGATATTACTCTGGCGAAGAAGACGGGTTGGGTAAGCGCACTTGATATCCAGTTTCGTAATGCAAGAATCCGAAATCTGTTTTAGCATTTCCTGTTCATTTATTCTCCTGTCTGCCATTTTCAGATATGAGGAAGGCCTTGTCTCGAGACGTTGACAAGAAGTCCATCATCCCCCTCAAACGTCCGATCACGCCCGATGAACTGGAATTCGATTAAGTGCTATAACAGATTTCTCCACTAGATGAGTGGTGCACCCATCTCCTCGCTAAGATCCAAGCGAATCTAACACCATTTGAATCAATTATTGAATCCCCTCAACAGAGACCACCAACCCATTATTATCTAATATTGATAAGAGAGTTGGAAGGCAAATTGAAAGAGAATTATGATATTTTTATTGATGTAAACCTTTGATAGAGAGATTATTTACAGGAGTTAAAACAAATTTATTACAATTGTGACAAGGGAATGTATAGAAGGAGATCAAACTACTCTCTGGAAGAGAACCTTGGCAATGTGGTGGTTGAGTGTGGTGGGGGTGCAATAGGCAGCATAGTAGTAGCTCTTGGTGACTGCTAGAAATGTTTTCTTGATTTCGGGGTCGATTCCGACCGATTGCGACAAAACGCATTGCACTAGCTCTTGCATTTCGGATTCTATTCCCTGCACATCATAAAAATTGATTTAAATAAAAAAAAAAAAAAAAAATCCTCCAAATTGCTTTTCTACTATGAATCCTAATTATGGAGCAATGGGTAAGGGTGATCAGGAATTAGACTTATTTTTAAGAGAAATGTTATGTGCACACTACTTTTTCTTTCTCACACGCCATTTCTAGTTGCACACTAACTTTTAAAAAAAAATACTGATAATTAATTTTCCTAATAAAGACCCAAAACAAGCATTACTTATCAAAGTGTGTTCATGTTAGGATTTAGGTTGCACACAAATTTGGGTACCTCTATTTTTTGCCCCATGCAATTTCTAAGGGCGCCTATGTTTGAAACCCATTTAAATCCGTTGATTACTTCGAATTCAGATGTCTAGATTGTTTTTCACCCGTCTTCTACATGATGGATCTTGAGACTATGAACGTACCGTCAGACGGTTTGCTTTTTTATTTCATGTGGTATAGATCCCCAAAAAGAGAGAGCACCTACTTGCACACGAGACGAGATTTTACATGGCACATATCACAGTCAAACGAGGTTTTGTATGACGTGGAATAAAAAACAAACCGTTTGATTCGCGTGAAAGTTTACGTGAAAAAACGATCTGGATCATCTAATTCAAAGCCATCTATGTGTTTTAGGAGTTTCGAAGGTGGGCACCCTCAAAAATTGCATGGGCGTGAATAGAGGTACCCACAAAATTTTTCCTAGTTTTATTTTTTTTTGGGGTAAATAAAATATTTTTTTTCTAGGTGCAAATAACTTTTGCCATATGCACAGCACTCTCTTTCCTTTTAGGCATGCTTGAAGAAAAACTGGTGTGCACATAGCAAACCTCATTTTTAATTGGTGTAAATACATGTCCCTACTTTGGATTTGAAGGGATTCAAGCGGGGCCCAGGCTTATGCCTAGGCTTGGCCCACTTATAATATGGGTACTCGCATGATCATGGTTCAAAATTTCGGCCGAAATAAGTTAGGCCTATACTTATGCCTAGGCTTGGCTCACTTATAATATGGGTACCCACATGATCATGGCTCAAAATTCGGCCGAAATGTGAGGCAGGGCTGGCTATGAGATTTTGGGGCCTCAGGTCCAATTAATAAATGGGAACCAAAATGGGTTTTTATTAAAAAATAAAATAAAATTTCTTAGGTCATGAGCTTTTGAAGAATTGACTGACAAGAGAACCCCATAATAAGCCCAAAAAGAGGGGGCCCAAGGTGGCCGCCCCACCCATTTATACTCATGGCCGAGGTTCACTAGACAATCTTAAATGAAGGACAGATTTTATATAGACAAAGTGCAGGAGACTGATGTAACATGATGTAAAGATCAATATACATAGTTTTGTAGTGTCAAAGATTGCATCGAAAAAATATCTCTATTGTGGCTGATTGATTAGTCAAACAACTTTAAAATGAACGGCTAAATAGGGTTTTAGAGGTTTACATGTAGCCGTTCAATTTAAAAGAATTTGACTGGTCTATCAACTAATATAGAAATACTTTTTCGATGCAATCTTCGACGAGATAGATCTAAGCTTTGTGGTCTTTACATCAAGTATCATACTTGTTGAAAGATATTATCACATGTCCTAAATCAATGACATGTTTCCTAGGGAGCGACTACTTGCACACGAGATTTGTGCCATTGCATGTAATTTAAACAAAGAGGACTTGGAATTTTTAATGCTTGTGCCACATTCAATACAGTGAAAGTCTATCATCATCTGATTCAATAGTTGATAGTTGAATCAGATGATAGAGATCATGTTTCTTCCAATTTTTGGCACCAAAGGTCTTTACATTGGCTTTCAAATTAGAAAAAAGCTTAGATGGTTTCCTTTGTGGCATAGGCTTCAAAAATAACAAGTCTTTTTTGTTTTTTGGAGGATGCCATACCGCATAGACAACCTAAATGTAGTGCCTGTGCATACTTGCATGTTGAGAGCATGGTATCAAATATCGGCCGATACTGATATATATTAGCGATGCGTATCGGTTTTTCCCCAAACCAATATGTATCAGGTATGAACTCAGGTATCCGTATCGACCGATACAAAATCGATTTTCTTAATTTTTTATCTTTTTAAATGACATTGATATAACTCGGTATTGACCGATTCGTATCGGTCCTCCATGGACCGATACCGAATTTAACACCTTGGCTGAGAGGATCCACTATTGATGCAACACAAAGGACGGGAGCAGGCCTGGTGATTAGATCTCATGACCTGTCTTCCACAAGGGAAGAGGTACCAGTCAATAGCTCAACTGGTAACAAGTCTTTGTTTTGAACTATGTGCAATGACTCCCCTTAGAACCAGTCATAGTGACCAAGTCAGGGTTCGGGTATACATTTGGTTGGAAAAATGATGAAAAATTCGAAAAAATTCGTCAAATTTGGGAGAAAAAACGTTCCAATTTCCAAAAAAAATAAGAAAGAAAAATTATAAAATATATTAGTTAAAACTATAAAAATTGAAAGAAATTAATGTAAGTTTAGGACCAAAATCACAAAAAATCCAAGAAAAAGTCACAAATTTCGCTTATAATTCGTGAAATTTGCAATTTTTTCAGAAAACATAATTCTTTTTAAAAAGTTGTGAATAATTGTAATTTTATTTATTTTTCCAAAAAATCGCAAATGATTCGTGACACTTTTAAAAAGTCAGAGAATATGGTCACTATGGAACTAATATCAACTCAATTTTTTCGTGTAATCCATGCAGTTAATGGGAGGTGGATCCCATCAGAGACGACCCCACCTCCCATAGCCACCCAAAATCAGATGGTGACGGTAGATGGATTGAATGCCACAGAAGTGTGTGCTGTGTCAAAGCATGAGATCAAGTGGCCAAAAATGTGCTAGCTGAAAAGATGGAGTCAACTGTTCATTAGATCAAGTGGCCAAAAATATGGTAGCTGTAAAGATGGAGTCAACTGTTTTAGTGCTTATTTGTGCCAAAATGTTCTAAATTTTTTCGAATTTTTTTTAATCCAACATTCAAAACCCATTAGAGGTACCCTATTTGAACCCACAAAAACTCTAAGGGGCACCGAGCTTGAAAATCATTGACTAATTTGAATCACAGATATGTGTTACAAAAGAATTAAAATCTTATCGTCTGATAGAACACCTATGATCTCTAGGTCCATTGAATGAAAGATTAAAAAAAATCTCCATCATTTGATTAAAATCGGAATGCATTTTTTTAGCATTAGTGCCCTTACTGTGTAATTAAATCTTACACCATTTGATTAGACTTTTGATTTACCAGTATGCCACGTGGCATATAATTGTGATCCATCTAACTTATCCAAGTGGCAATTCATCATAGAACATGTCTCAATCAAAAGCCATGCCTATAAGTAAGGGGTCTGAGCGGGTTAGGCCTGACCCATCCCAATTCGGCTCTCATGGGCTGAGAATGGGCTACGGTAGGTAGGTCTGCTTAATAAACGGGCTAGGTCAGCCCGGCCTGATCTGTAAACTGGTTGGTCTAGATTAAAAAAGTATAATTAATTGTCCCATTGAAGGCCTGATCCGGTCCGATCAATTACGACCATTTGGATGGAAATATTTGGGCTGCCCCAAGCCCTGCTCATCTGGCCCATCATGGGCTGGGTATAGGGTAAGGTAAGTAAGCCCGATGAATTAATGACCTGGCCTTGTGCAGACCGACCCAATTAATAATCATGCCTCGTATATGCTAGTTCTAAGAGGCCCGATTATTTTCAAGAGAGTGGGGTGGGTCGGGTTGGGCCAATATTTTAGTTTCACAATGCGGAAATGGCATATGCCTGATCCAACCAGATGGTGCACCCAATCCGACCCACTCCGTTGAGTCAAGGGTATTCTCTCAACGCGACTTTAAAATCCGGCCCGACTCTCTGACTTTGTAAATAAAATATCGGGTAAAAGTTCATGTTGGGCGGGTTGGGTAACGGGTGAACCCAATCCGCTGACAGCCCTAAGGCCCATATACCATCTATGCATGATAAAGAGATCAGTAAAAAACAAAACATTGCAAAATCCAAGAGCTTGTTTTTATGGTAAATGGATGTGGAAAAGAGAGGAGTTAAAAATGGACGGACAGAAATGACCGAATTTGATCAAGAGAGAGAGAAAACTGACCTTTTTAAGGAAGGGAAAGCGACGAAGGTGGTGACAAATACCGTTGGTGAGTTGGGCCATGTGAAGGTAGTGTGGATGCGATAACATATCTTCTGGGACAGGCTGTCCGGCGCACAGGGCTATCGTGCGCACTAGGAGCTCTGCTTCGCTGCTACCTGGAACCGGTTGATGATCATGCTTGTCTCCTTGTGGCTGCCACGTCACCATCCAGGCCTCCCACTGATAAGGCAAGAAATGAGAATCCGAGATCCTTAGTACTCTCTTGTCACTTGTATGGATCCGAGTTTGGAGTCTAGTGCTCCTTTGGAACTAGTGGGTTATCTTTCTCTCTCATATATATATATATATATATATATATATATATATATATATATATATATATATATATATTCTGGTGTCACTTGTATGGATATATATATCTTTCTCTCATATATATATATATATATATATATATATATATATATATATATATATATTCTGGTGTCACTTGTAGATCCTAGTTTGGAGTCTAGTGCCCCTTTGGAATAAGTGACAACAGAGTGTATATATATGGCAAATGTGACAATGGGTTTGAGCCCATATCGAAAGCGGTGGGTTAGGATTTCATATCATATGTCATGAGGCATGTGATTTTAAAGTAACACTCATTTTAGGATCATGTTATTAATCAAAAATAAATTTTTAGAAAAAGTTATTTTGGTATTTAAAATTGAGGTCAAAGTTTGAGAACCGCCTACACATCTTAGTGCATTGAAAATTTCCCCTAATATATATATATATATATATATATATATATAAGAGTTACAGCTGGCACACCAATTTGCACTATGGCACATGGGTTAAAGAGAAAGACTCAGTATTTTTGGGACCTGTAGTAAGTGGAATACCATCTAAGCCGCTTGATTTAAGAGCCATGATGTAAAGATTGTTGATGACACAAGCCATTACGAAACACAATCTTTATCATCTGATTTAATACAATGTGTGTGTGTGTGTGTGTGTGGTGGTAGAGAACTATATACATAGATGTGGCTCAAAATTGTTGTCTCGGAGTGCTTAGATCATACGCCATGTGGCATATGATACTCAACATAACAACCATTTTGAGTTGTCTAACAATGTGGCATGTGATTTAGAAAAAGATTATGGCTATAATCACTTACAGTGTTGCGCAACTGTTGGTAAACAAGTCTACCATGAGCCTTTAGGGTTTCCCTTGAGAGATTGTCTAGGGTTTCGAGCATTGTTCGAAGAAGCCCCTTTTTTATTCTTTTCCAGCTTGACCTATAGGAATCAATGAAAGAAATAGTTTGTTTTTAAATTTTTTTTTAAAAACGTAAAAAGTAAATTTTAAGCTTTAAAAAAATTGTAAGTTAGAAAATGTGTGATCATAAATCTATAATTGAAGAAAGAAGACCAGAAGAAAATTACAAAAGGAATTTTAAACAAAAGGAATTTAAACTTAATAAGAAGAAAATTTACATCCCATTAATGTAGGATCAAACATAACCATTCTTATCAAATACGTCGACTTTTTGGAAAAAACGTGTATTTATCCCAATCGCAAAATTTTGAATAATAGGAGGTTTTTTAGAAAAACTACAAATTTTACAAATAAAATGTGAATTTTCCGCCTTTTCCTGCTTTTTACCCGATTTTTTTAATTTTATTTATTTATTTATTTCTTAATATCTTTTTAAAATTCTTCTTAATTTTCCCAAACTTTTACGTTTTTCCAAATTTGCAAACTTTAGCAGTATTTTTTTTTCCAAAATTTTCCCAAACCAATTTATAACAGTAGATATATAAATCAAGAATTGTGATTCATGGTTACATTTTTTTATGTATTTTTTGTCCAAAATCTTATTTTCTAATTATTTTATTATTTTATCTTAATTTTATTATTTTTAATTATGTTTTTCTTTTTTATATCAGTTTAAGTTTCTAGTCATAGGATTTTTTTTACTTGAGAGGTCACAACCATGGATCAAACTTTCGTCCGATACCGATATGTATCGGACAATACGTATCGGTATCGGAGGTCACCGATACGGTACATTGAATGTACCGTATCGGTATTTTATATGCATTTACCGAACGATACATTCAATGTATCGTCCAGTACAGTCTGGTACCGATACACATCAGTTTTGGGCTCGGACGATACGTATCGATTTTCCGGCATTTTGATCCATGATCACAACCTTCACTATAGTTACTGAACAAGATAAATCCACTATAAGCTAGATCGAGTCCCATATGAGACTAACGGATCGGTCTTATAGTGGACTGATCGGTCTCATATTAACTCTGTTTTTAGTTAATTCAAGTTTAAGCACATGTGAAAATTTTAAATAATGAATTGTTAGACCCTATCAAGTAAAAGGTAAAAATTACAGGGTACCTATAAAAGCGCCCATGCATTCTTTGAAAGCGCTCATGTCTCAAAAAGTGACCCTTGAATACCATTGATTCCTTAGAATTAGATGATGGAGATCATTTTCCACCCAGATCTTCCACGCAATAGATCTTCAGATTATATCGAACATATCATACGATGAGTTTTTGATTCAGTGTGTCACATATCTCCAAAAAAGATCCTCAAAAATGGCCCTTCAATTATTTGACACACATCACCCTCAAACCTAATTTTATAATCATTTTTCTTGGAATTTGTGACACATGGAATCACACACTGACCGTTTAATAGGTGAGCCATGATCCCGAGATCTATTACGGGAAACATGGTGGGTGAAAAAGGCATCTTCATCTATAATTCGAAGGAATCAATGATTTTAAGAGAATATGTGAGTGCATTTAGAGGTACCCAAAATTGTAAACATTGAGTAGGAAGACTCCAATGAGATGGGTCACATCATTGGGTAGAGTATTTTTTATTATAATCCATCATTTTCACAAGATCTCAACAACAAGGACCTTTTCAGGCCAAAAGGGCCCTATCCACTCTTTTGGGGCTGGTCCCTCCCTCCCTTCATCACCCTATGTAAACGATACCATTGATACACAAGAGTTTTAGTCATTTATATATATATATATATATATATATATATATATATATATATATATATATATATATATATCTTTGTATTTCTTTGGAGAAGCGGCGATAGGTGTCCGCTTTTTATCCGCTCTCCAAAGAATGATATTTTTATGCACTTGTGAAGATAAAATATTAGCTTTTGAGAAAATACCAAAACCTAATGTAAGATACTTATATTTGTGCCCACTGAAACTTGTAAGAGCGCCCACCTTACGCCTTTAAGTTGCACATATTAATTAGTGCAAGGTGAATGATCTTAGAGTTATATATAGTAAGCAGAGGGCCGGCTATGGGCATAGGCCCAAGAGGCGGTCGTATAGGACTCAAATTTTAGGCAAAAAAATAAAACTCTGCCTCCCAATTTTTGTGTGTCAATAGGTAGTCTGATTTATTTTAAGAACTCGCTTAAGGCCCCCAAAATCTTAGGGCCGGTCCTGCGTAAGCAGGTTGAGTACCAAAAGCACTAAGCTAAGGCTGTCAGAGGGTCGGGTGGCTGAGTTAGGTGCACCCAAGCCGACCCGACCTGAAAACCTGACCCGATCCAAAAACCTGGCTCGACCTAACCCGAAGATAGGGTCAGATGTCTCATGCAACGAGTCGAGTTTATGCCCTTGACCTGGTAAAATATCAGGTCGGGTCGGGTATCGGGTATAACATAAGCATCACATTTAACTTCAAAAACTATATGTGACTAATAATTGATCCTAGATTTATTATACCTGCTGTCAGTGGCACGAAAGGCTTCAATAAAGGCATTGAGTTGGTGGGTGGTGCACCCTTCGAAGTAGGAGGAGACGGCCTTCAGGAGAACCGTGGTTCGAGCCCAAGAGAGCCGCCCGGTCCATTTTTCCGGTTCGTACATATTTGACGCTGCAAAAAAGTAGGCTTTCAGGACCTCCTTTTTGCTTACTCCAAGCTCCTCCAACTGCCAACTGTGCAACCATGAGGAGGTTGAGGAAAAAAGTAAAAAGGTTAAGTAAAGTGACATTTTGTATTTATATTAAGGGAGCCATTATTTGCACACGTTTTTTAAATTATTGGACACGTTTTTCAAGTTATTGAACCGAATTTAGGGACATGTGATATGTAAAAATATAATATGGGCCATCTGATTTGAAGTTCATGATCAATAGATCACAGATCACTGGTACATAAAATTAGAGCAATCACTTGAAAAGTGTGTGCAAGTAATGACTCCCTCATTTATTTTAAATTAAAAAAGGGTAAGGATTGGTGAGTTTGAATGCATGTATAGTTGTATGAAACATAGAGACAAGTCGGCAATGAATCGGCAAGGAGGAAACTTGAAAAAATTCGGCAAAATTAGGAAAAAATAAAAAGAAATCGGAGAAAAATTAGGAATTATTAAAAAATTATCAAAATATATGAGAAAGTTCTAGATCATTATTTATGCATTTAAGCAATAAAAATAAAATATCATCTATTTAGAAATTATATCAGTCATTATTTACCTATCCATAAACACATGCACATAATAAAAACAATTAAAAAAAAATAAAAAATTAATCAAGAAAATATTGGAGAGTCCGAAAAAATCCTCACTAAATCAGATATTCCAAGACTTGTCCGATTAATAGAGATGTAATTGTATGGGAAAAATTGGAGATTTTTGAAGAACTTTTCAAAAGCTCAGAAGACTTTTCTCAGCTATGGTATGAACCCATTATCATATGCCACGTGGCATGTGATCATAATATCAATCAATATCACTAGTCAAAGTTTGCCTACCGCCTAACAAACCCGGTGATATACAACCATTTTAATTTTTTTATTTTATAAAATGGATCTGATCAATGTCGTGGCACTCTATCCCTTAAATGGGGTGCCATGCAGACCCCACCTGATTCGAATGCTTGAGTCATCCATTCATTCAAAATCATATCCCCGGCCCTCAAAAAGGAAGGGCGGGGGACTGAAATTTTCGGTTTCGGACAAGACTAAAACTGAAAATTTGAACCGAAATTTCGGCAGAAATTTGGGTCCCATATAAATTTTAACCGAAATTTCAGTTCAAATTATCGTTTCGGTGGGGACCAAAATCGATAATTTCGGTCATTTCGGCCGAAATTTTAATCCTTGTTTCTCATAACTAAAATATCAAACTCGATATCACTATTGGGTATCAGTTTAATCTTTGGGCTGATTGGTATCGGCATATACGTATACGACATCAACCAATATTAATATAAAAAAAATTAAAAAACAAATAAAAAAGAAAATATCGGTTGATGCTAACGGCATCACTAATACCAAGACTGATATTAGTATCGGACTGGGTAGCAGTCTTCGGCCAGATTGATATCTATCGGTATCGGCTGATAATTGACACAAAGCCCATGATGAACCCATCCCTTTCTGAGGTTAGATTCATCTCCTATTATGTGAAAAACAAGATACTTCATGAACTTAGCCCCATTCATGATCAGATTCATCTTCGTTAATTAATAACTTACTTCTGCATACCAAGCCATTCTTGCTGATGGAGTGCTTGGCAATTGTTGAAATCTAGTTTTGCGAGCTCCAGATATCCATTGTTGTTCACGTTAGCCATCCTGCAGAGTGTGTACACACGTATGGCGCATGTTATATTTCCACTACTAATATATGCTAACCTGCACTCTTTGTCAAGTGCATCAATACATAAAAAAAAAATAGAGTACCTTTAATGCTACCCACGGAATCTTTGAGTTCACCCACGCTGAAACCTATTGACTAATTTGAATCCAACGATGCAGATCGTTTTTCATTCCAATCTTTCACATAATGGATCTTGAGATAATCGGCGTGCCATACGATATATTTTTGATTTCTTATGATACACATCCCAAAAAGTGACCTTATTTGAGTGTGATGAGAGGTCACTTTTTTGGATTAGATACTATGTAAAATGAAAATATCGACGGTGGATGGTAAGAGGATGATCTTAAGATGTATCATGTGAAAGATTGGGATGAAAAGCATTCGGGATTGTCAGATTCAAAGCAGTCAATGGGTTTTAGCATGAGTGAAGTCAAAGATTCGGTGAGTTAATTTAAAGGAGCTCAAAAATATAATACATTGGAATATATATATAAAATTTAAAATAATTTGCCAAAAGGCCTTTTTCGTATTCTGGCACATAGATAGGGATTGGACAATCGATACATATCGACATATCGGTTGGGTCTCAAGCCGATACGTATCGGATATATGTATATTGAATTATCATTTTTAAAACTTTTTAAATATTAAAATATATAGATAATTTGGAAATTTTTTTTTTTTTTTTTTTGTAGAAAGGACATTTTTTAATATTATGCCAATTCATTGATATGACACGATATGGGCTGATGTTGACCAATAGTTGACTAGTTGGACCCGATATTGATATTTAATCATATATCAAATTGGGACACCACTGATATGACATAATATGGGCTGATGCCAACCAGTAATTGACTAATTTGACCCGATATTTAATCATTTATCAAATCGGGGTTAACATATGAAAAGGGTCCTAACCCCATACATATCAGCCGATATGTATTGGATATGGCATATAGCCGATACATAAAATTATGCTCAGACATATTAGTCATATCGGGCGATATATTAGTTGGTTATTAAAGTCGGTGGGATTCAGTGTTAATAATTAATAACCTGTACAGAGTCTTCCCTATCCATACGTCATCTTCGCCACCGTATTGCTCGAGGTAGAATCTCGTCTCTATCCGAGGTAAGCTAGCGTACCATGGAAAATCGAGAGCATACTTCACCTAATAATTTATGTACATATAATATAAGAAGAGCGATGCCTCTAATGTAAAATATATATATATATATATATATATATATATATATATATATATATATATATATATAAGTCACGAGCCAATATGCATATGACTGGGGCACTAATTGACTTTATGTTATATTAAGTAGCATAAAAAGTCAACCTGATATGAGCTCAACACACACTTTTCTGAAGTGTTGGGTGGTAGAATTAAACTTTTAAAATATTTTAAAAGTTACATATTTTTTCGGCCATCATTTTTGACTTTTTAAAAGTCTCTTTTTTTCTTTTCCTTTGTCTCATTTTTTCCAAAAAAAATATTAAACTTACTTTATCGGATATAATTTTAGGGATAATTAGATAAATATGCCTCGAAAATAAACTTCTTAGTAAAAAAGACTCGACCTCAAACGTTTTAGAAAAACGACGCTTTCATGGATTTTAGAACTTCAGAAAATCGTGATAACACTGTTTTTAAATTTATTTTTTTTAAAAGTGCTTTCACGATTTTTTGAAGTTCCAAAATCCGTGACAACATCGTTTTTCTAAAATGTTTGAGGTCGGATCTTTTTTACTAAAAAGTTTATTTTTGAGACATTGTTTTCTAAAGTGCCCTATATTTTATTCCAAAAACATGGGCGCCTGTTAGTGAAGCGGTAGCACCTTGGTATCAAAGCGCCAACACTCCGGTAGAGAGGCGTCAGCACCTCGATAGCAAGGCCCTGACACCTCGATAATAAAGTGTTGGCACCCCGCCGCCGGTGCCTCATTTTTGGGGTGTCGACGCCTCTATATCAAGGTGTCGACGCTTCGAAAAAAGGGTGCCGGTGCCTTATTTTAGGGGTGCCGGCGCCTCTATATCCAGGTGTTGGTGTTTCGCTAAAAAAAAAAGGGGTGCTGGCACTCTGTTTTAGGAGCGCCGACACCCTTATTATTATTATTTTTTATTATTTTTAACGAAGTGCCGACACCTCGATATATAAATGCGTTAGCGCCCCAAAAATGAAATGCCAACACTTTTTTTTTAACGAAGTGTCGATACCTCGATATAAAAGCGTCGATACTGTCGACACCTTTTTTTTTTTTTAAAGAAGCGCTGATATCTCGATATAGAGGCGCTGATGTCCCTAAAATGAGGCGTCAACACTAGGCACTCGAGTCAAGTGGATGCCACTTGACACTTAATTCGGGGATTAGGTGCTATGGTAACATACACAAGATCGATCATCCACAAGAGTACCTTATCGGGATCATATATATATATATATATATATATATATATATATATATATATATATATTTGTTTGATGTCTAAGTTTTGGACACAGTCCCTCTGAAAGAGGTATGTTGTTAACCCCTTGGTGAAGTGATGGCATTAAGCTCCATACTATTAGCTAAAGTAGTTTATTTCTGTGAGCATAAAATGATATATGGTTAATTGTAAAGTTCATCTGCTATACTGATAAATATATGATTGTTGTTTGAACTTTGAAATATTTGTCCCCAATTCAAAGGCTAACAAGAGTTATAGATGGAAAATTATAATGAATTAACGGAAACAATAGACCATTCAATGGATGCTTACGTGGCGCTATATAAGTGGCTGCCCCAAGGTGCATTGTTGGCCCCACTGTGCTTGCATCGCGCCACATCAACAATCCGTTGAATGGTTTGCCGGTACTCATCCGTCATATAACATTGTCCATCATAGATTTATGTGTATCTCTCTCTCTTCAATTTTGAAAATTAAATTTACCTCGCCAACTAGGTCCTTCATTATAATCCATTTATCCAAAAGTTGTTTGGAAGCTTGTTTTTGAGTAAGGAAATTGAATGAAAATGTCTTGGCATCTTGAAGAATCTTCTCTCTGGGGAACGACAACTGAGAAGCCCTGTTCAAGTTGTATATTCCGGTCACGGCCTGGTTCGATTGCCCGGCAAAGCAGAAGAACTCGCCATCTTTCTCGAATTGTCGAAATGCCTCTAAAACAAACGTAAGAGCATAGTTACAAAATTGGGATATGGTAATAATTCAACAAAGGATCAGTTCTGAAAATTTTGAAAAAAAAAGTTATAATATGCTTTAATTTAGAAATAATGTTTTTAACAAACAAAAGGACCTACAACTTGCACAAGAGATTAAAACTGTGGATTGAAGTAATCTCTTAGAGCACATAAGCTATAAAGGGTTCAACGTAAGGCACATCTATAATTACAAAATCTATATGTAAAAATATAAATGTATATGTGTGATTCATCTCAATTACATTCGATAAAATTCGTTAGACCTTAATTTAGATTTTTTTTGAAAAAACGGAGACTTTCGTGACAATAGGTAAGAGAAGCAAAAGGGTAATTTAATAGTGAATACTAGTTTAGTATAATTAACAATTTAATTAGAAATTTCTTTAATTATATAATTTTAATCAAGTACCAGCCGAAACATCATATCCGTTTAATCGTAAAAGCCGGAATCCCATGGACGTATCGTCAACGTCCAACACTCTTGAGTTCCGAGCCCAACAGATTCCATCTTCTGTCCAATATCTGAAAAACAAAAGCAAATAAAAAAATAGATTAAGAACCACATAAATCCATGAAATCCAACACTATTTAGGACACAAATTAAGACAAGAAGGCCACTTAATTAGTTAATTAATATATAAGGAATTATTAATGGGTGTATCCTACATGTAGTCCCTTGGAAGTTCCATTTGGCCAAAGAATCCTATCAACAAATTTTGTACCTACTTTTGACAGGATTCTCCATGTGGGGTGGAACCCTTACTCTAAATATATATAAAGAGGCAAATGGGACAAGGGGTTTAAACCTACACATCCTAGTGCATTGAATTTTTATTCTCTTTTAACCACATTTTGAATAGTGAAAATGCATCAAATCATGTCCAAATTTTTGGGTGATCCCCTCTCATCCTTAGACAAGTTGATGTAGAACCCGATCCCTTGAATGGATACCACATGGACCCCAACTGATTCTAACTCAGTGCCCACGATGAGTTTGAGCCCCATATATATATACATGATCAACAATGCCGATAGTGTGAAAAATAAGCAATGAAGTCATATTTAATATCACCGTTTATTTTTTTGCATGGTTGATATTGTTGACTATGTAATTTTAGAGAGAAGCTTAAAAATATAGAACTAAGAAGAAAATTTTCGCCTAGTATACTAGTTGGGAAGATTTTAACAAAAAGAGATTGTCACGATTTCCAAGGTCTCCAAAAAGCCATATGGTCAATGTGTAGCGTTATTTGAATTTTTTTGTTTAGGTAAGCTGGGCTCGAAGGGTTATATGAAATTAAAAAAAATATCCAAAAAATCATTTGATCAACATGTGAGAAACATTTATAACATAGATGATTTCATGTAAGTACTTTGGAAGAAGGGTGATTCGTTAATTTTTGCTGCAAATGTTTCTCACATGTTGACCCAATGCCTTATTGGGAGCCCAAAAAATGGTAACAATTCCTTATTTTTTAAGTAAAACATTCTAAAGTAATGCAATAAGCAAAAAGCTTAAAGCTTTTTACAAAAATGCGATAACTAGTTGTTAATATACCTGTAAACATAATCGAGGCATTCTTTGATCTCCGATTTGAAATATCGAGAAATTCCAAGACGGTCCAACCGATCGACGATCCAAAGACGCTCAAACATGTCTACGGGGTAGACATTCGGGACTGAAGAATAAATATTTTATATCATGAGCTAAATAAAAATATATATATATATATACAAAAAAATGGAGAAATGGAAAATGGGGTACCTCCACCATTGAATCTTTCAACTGCGGCGTTGAGATATCGGAGGCACTTTTCGTCTTTGGTTTGCATGAGCGCGAAGGCTGTTGCTGCCGGCGAAAATAAGAATGAGCCATCCGGGCATTGGAGCTTCAAAAGCTTCTCCCAATCAAGATCACTCATGCCTTCCAAACTATGGAGTAGTGTTGTTGGAACCTTGTGCATTAGATCCTTTGGTATCCTAATTCATTCATATACTTATAAGCGTAGTTACTAAGATTTGAAATAAAAATAACACATGCCCAAAAGTGGTGTAGACCTTCACTTTAAAGGATGTGTGCCGTGTGAAATTAACATCTGACTGTCTGATAGGCGCGCCATGATTTTAAGATCTATAATGGGAAAGATTGGAACAAAAACAATCTCCAGCGTCTGATTCAGATCAATCAATGGTTTTTGTCCATAAAATTTGTGTGATACTTACTCCGAAAACTCTTATAATAAATAGATGAGAGAGAGAAAGATTTAACTTTGAAGATACCTTTTGACCTTTAAATTTCTTTGACCATATATGTTTTGCAGGACTTGAGAATCATAAGCAAGGTTCAAATCTAAGTCTCGAGCCATCTCTAGAAGAGAAGGGAAGACAACTTCAAATCCAATGGGCATATGCTCAGCATCTTCATCTCCTAGCCTATTCATATTCTCTTCCAAGTACCACATTCCTATGTGAACAAAACAAAAGATTAGCCGTTCATTTTAAAAATATTTGACCCCTTTGACTAATCTAATATAAATGAAATTTCATTGCAATCTTTGACCCACCAAATAAAGATTGATCTTAATCAAGTTGTTGTAGACGAATAATCTCATGCCTATATATATATATATATATATATATATATATATATATATATATATATATATATCGGGGGAATTTTCTTCTTACCTTTTTGGGATATTTCAGGGTGGATTTTCCAAGAGGTTAATGCAATTACACAAGCTAAAGTGTTGATTATCCGATCATGAGCCGTGAAAACATAGGGATCGCCCCAGGAACCGTCGGATAGTTGATTTCCGACGATCCACTCAAGGCTACTAGGGAACTGTGGAGCGCGGCTACCATTAATATCTTGTACAAGTGCCACCCAAGCCGTATCATATGCCGATATGCTTATTTCTCCGTTATCCAACGATCCAAGTGCCGCTTTAATTGTTTGGATTCGTGCTCTCACCTCCTTAGATTCCAAAACCTTTTACCATAAATATATATATCATCAGACCAGATTCATTTCATCATGATGGTATAGAAAAATGTACCGACCAAAATTTTGAGGGCCAAAAATAGTGACTGCTTTGAATGAGACAATAGTGATTATTTTTGGCTCAAATCTTTCAGGATCTTGACATTATGAGGGTATCATTAGTGGAATAAAAAAGTGACGCCTTAATAATAAGCTCATGTTCTCAAGATCCATTGGCAGTAACATTAGGCCCAAAAGTTATCATGGTGGCTAATTCAAAGCACTCAATGATTCCTAAAGTCTGTGGGTACAAATAAAGGTAGGCTATAGGAAAATGACAGTTTATTAAATTAAATGAGTTTAGTTGGGATCACCTTGACGAAATCTCCGTCTTCTGCATCTTCTAGGGGCAATAGCTCTGGCCATTGGAGAACTTGGAGATCATTTTGGATTGCGCCTGTACATATGTATATATACTTTATTACTATTATCTTTTAACCCTACTTATGATCATTGAGTCGCTCTTATTATATAACAAACTAATATAGGACTAGGGCAGCATAAACAAAATTATTATTTTTTATATATCTAATATTTTTTTCTTTAAGTTGCTTTAATATCAGCTGATTTGACCGTATCTGACATATATCGGCTTTTGACCCAAACCATATGCCAATATATATCGGTCTTTAAATCTTGCGAGGGATTATTGCTACTTTACGATAAAATCTATTATAATCCTGTGTTTTGCAAGAATGCAAATTACAATATGGACCCTTATACTATACATGGTTACCTTGCCTCTGACGTTTGGATATTGCATTCCACCTCCAAGAAGGGAGATCTTTGCCTCGCCTACTCAATACACCTTCCAAAGAATAATAACCTGCCAAGAACAAAGAATGGCTATGATTTTAAGCTTGAAAGATTCAAGCACTATATATCATCCAAGGTATCAAATATCGTCGGATACATATCGGCCGATACGAGCTCGTATCAGCCGATATGTCTCGGTTTCGACCGAGTGTTAGTTTTAGTTTTTTTAATTGGCCGATACGTATTAGTATTGGCTGATGCGTATCGGCTGATTCGTATCAGCCTCAGGCAAACCTATATCCAAGACCGATACCGATTTTAATATCTTGCTATCATCATGCTCACCACTAAAATGTGATTTTAGGGTATTTAAACACTAAAATGGTATTTAGAGGATCTTATACCATTAAATATTTACTTTTTAATCAAGGTAAATATCATGCTAAAATGTGATTTTAGGGTGTTTTTTTTAAGATCTGTGTCACATGGAATAAAAAACTGCGTGTATGATGTATGGATCAAAATATCGTCCGATACCGATACGTATCGGAATCGGAGGTGGACGATACGGTACATTAAATGTACCGTATCGCCCTTTTATATGGCTAATACCGGACGCTACATTCAATGTATCGTCCGGTATGTTACTGTTCCGGTACCTTTCGTCCGATACGTACCGATTTTCGGCTCGGACGATATATACCGATTTTCCGGCATTTTGATCCATGGTTTGATGGTAAGCTCATGGTCTCAAAATCAATTGTGCAGAAGATTAGGATGAAAAATGATTTCCATCATTTGATTCGAAGCAATCAATGGATTTCAAACCTATAAGCGCGAAGAGATTGAGGTACCCTTATTATTATTATTATTTACTTTCACCAATCCAGTCAAACATTGACTTCCCCGGATTCAAAGTACCCAAAAATCTCTTAAAGCCAGCTTTTGACTAGTGGTTGGTTATCGATAATCCCAGCAAAATTATGATGATGGCGTGGAGAGACCATAAGACGTTATAAGTGGGAGAGTCAGACGCTTTATGGGAACACTAGATGCTTTCTGTGGTATATATATATATATATCAGTCATAGGGCTTAGGCTATAAGTGGGCGGGTCATAGAGCAGATTGAAGTGGGCACCATGTGGTATCAATTGAAGGATTTGGTGTCAGGACACGAGACAAGATCGATCAGGTACCATCCGAAAAATTTGGGTATGAGTCAATATAAATCCACTATTATAAATGTGGTCAAAGATACTCAAATTTAATGCATTAAGTTTGCTTGGTGTCCCCCCTATCTTTGACCCATCAAATGAAGGGTAAAAATGTCAAAAGTTAATTTTATGATTTTTAAGGGATAATGACTCTTGAGTCCTGCCCGACATTTAAACATCAGTTAGAGTTTGTTATTAAATGATCTAGCACCATTAAATTTGTAACTTTTATCTCACGCAGTTGAAGTGTGATTTATCATTATGTCATGTGGCACACATCTTGATCAATCTAAATTGTCCAACTCTCAATCCATCGTTATAGCGTATCTTAGCTTAAAAACACATGCCTATAAGAATTCAATATGAACCATCTGATTGATGAACTTTGATATCAGCCATTAAACTAAAAATGATGCTTGGTATTATAGTCAACAAATTGGATGATTTGAATCACTCAAAAAGGTTGATTTTTTAACCCATTGACCTTTGATGTATGATCTATCACTTTGACGATGTGGATTACTTACATGCTTAATTATTAATTGATATTAAAGTGATGGTCAGGAGGGTCTGTCCCTTTTTTCAATCATATGCCACATGACTAATCAATCTAAAACGAATGGTCAGGAGAGCCTATCCGAATATTACGGAATGCATCAAGCAATATAGGATTTAAAAACCCTTGAATAGAAGGGAATCCTTTCTCTATCAAAATTCAAAATTCCTCTATAACCAATGGTTCTCTAAAACCTATTGAATACCATTAAAGGTTGAAGTGGATTGGTTTAAAATTTCCACCATATATAAGGTGAGGTGATGACTTGATACTTTGGGATGGCCAAATGTCATCTGAACCTATCACTCGTTTTAGTAGATAAGCCATGATCTAAAGATATTTATTCCAAAAGATATGATCCAATAATAATTTTTATTCCCTGAATTATATTATAATTATCTAAAATTAATGGCTATATATATATATATAACTAACATGGCATTACATTTTAGAAGACTTATTCATTTGAATTAAATGGCGGAGATCAGCTTTCGACCCAATTTTTTACACTATAGATTTTAATATTGTAGACATCAAATTAAATCATAGAAAACACATGATGGTTCCACGTGTCAAACATATTTCAAAAAGTGCCTCCACTACCTAATACAAAATCTATGTTAGTGCCTAAAATAGTAGGAAATAGAGGGGCCGGCCACCTTCCGAAGGGGGAGGAAATAGAGCACCTCTCGTTTCCAACTTTTCAGTCCCAGCATACAGGTAGGTATTAAAACGGTTGATGGAAGAGCATTTTAACCTTCACGGTCTCCATAGTTTCTGAATTCCATGAATTCCGTGAAAGTGTTCAGAGGTTCTGCAACACCCACCTGTTGAATACCACCTTGAGTTTCAACCAGATCAAAACCGTCCATAAAAACCAATCTGAACCGGAAAACTTCGATCATTTCGACAGAAAATCACTGGCAAAAGAGAATCCAGTGACACCGGTCACCGAAAACCAATCATTTTTAAAAAAAATCATCGGTAAATCAATCGAGCATTACCCAGAAAGAAAAATCAAGAAACTCTCTTCCGGCACACCGGTACCGCGCCTCGGTGCCACTACACTTACCATCAGCTCTGATATCATAAGCGAGAGGACGTTAACTGCTCTCTCTGTTAACTTCTCTGCTAAGGCGTACCATTCTAATGCATCGTGACCCCATATGACATGCATGCACACACCTCCGTGCGTAAATTGATTAAAAAATAAATAAATTATTATTATAAATTTGTCTGCGTACCCGAGAAACAGACTGTCGGTAATGAAAAAGGCGGCGGCGGCTTTCGTAGGTAGAATGCCGGAGAGATGCAGGAAAGAGTCGCCGGAGAAGTCATTTTCCGGTGGGTGGTGAGTTGGTAGATAGGTTAGAATGAACGGCGGGGGTTTTAAAATAGAGAGAAATAAGAGGGAAAGTGACAAAAACTGATGTCGGGAATCTGCGAGGTTTCGCTTGGGTTACGATTCTTGTTGTACTTTTATTATATAGAGGCCCTTCTGCAGTTTCTCTAGGCGATTGAGAAAGCTGTCTATATATATATATATATATATATATATATATATATACTCTTTTTGAGCATGGCAAAATATACTTGCACTGACAGAGGTCGTATAGGGTACCCGATCCATGCACTAGAGTGGGTGCTCGGGTCAATCTCCCTCTTGGTGCATGGGGAAAGGCCATATCAGGCGGCCCCGGCTTGGGCCCACCCCAGTTTCAATCTACTCATATAATAAAAAAGTTAATGGGTTAGTTGATTAAGTTACTTGTGTTATTGTTTTACTTTTCACTAGGTCGGACCGGGTTGGTGTTGGTCATGGGTTGGATCATTTGCCTCACGGGCTAGGCCAACCTTATATATTGATCGAGTGGATTTTTTAACCCCATTTTGATTGGTCTGAGTTTTTTTTACTGAATCTTTTCTATATATATATATATATATATATATATATATATATATATATGATTTTTTTATATTAAATAATGCAACTTAAAATAATGATCTTGTGCTCGTTAGAGCTCTTTTTTTTACGAATGACCTATCATTTGGATCTACTTGACGGGAGTTATTTAATATTTATAATTTTATTTATTTATTATACAAAAGCGACTACAATTAAAAAAAAATTCATTAAATTTGACAAAATTCGTTAATATTGTCAAAACTAATGAAATTTAGCGATTTCAGAGAAATCATCAAAATTTTGCTAAAAGTTACATCTAACTTTTATTTTGGAAAATTTCAACGAAATTTTAAAAAATATCAAAAAAGTTTGCCACTATGAGAGAAATAAGTATTATTTATTTAATAAAAACAAAAATTGTGGTGAATTTATTTTTGGATTAATATAAAAGAAATCCCCATTTTAGAAACTTCCCCAAAATCTCAGGGCCGGCCCTCCCCATCCAATATATATCTACTGGATATGTATTGAATTAGTCCCCTGATATGAGATTGAGTCCCTTTGTCCCTACACTCATATATCATGCACAAAATACAATAATGTCCAACAACAAAAGAGACTAATAATGAAAGCAACCTCTACAATGAAAATTATATATATATATATATGAAAATATATATATATATATATGAAAATAACAGTAGTAAGAAATCAAAGATCATTATAGTCATATGCAGCCGGTTGAATCGGATGTGGTGTTCAACTGATTTTAGAATCATTGGATATATCAGGGAATCTTTACTTTTGCAGCTTTCATTTTTAATATGATGACTTGAAGTAAAGATTTTCAACATGAAATCAGGTCCAACCGATTGAACCAGATATGGTGCTTAACTGGTTTTATTACCATTAGATAGAAGGAAATCTTGTGCATTTTCTTTTCATAGAAGGAAATCTATTTTTTTTAATTGATTTAGTTTGAGAATCCAATTTCATATTTCTTACCTTAAATTTATTTATTAAATGAGGCCCGCCGATATACATGGGTTAGAATGCATGGCGGATTCATGCATTTGAATTAGGTGGGGTCCACGTGACACCAATACAAGGGATTGCCACCGCAACTTGCCCGAAAATGATCAGAGGCTACCCAAAAGATTTAGACATGATCTAATATATATCAATTATCAGAAATGTGGTAAAAAGAGAAAAAAAAAAAATCGATGTACCAAAATGTGTGAGGTGGTACCCAAACTTTGACCACCCAAAAAAAATTAATTTTTTTTTTTATAAATCATATGCCATGTGACACATAATTTTGAAATGAGTGTTGTTTTGAGATAGCGTGCCACGTGGCATGTGATCTAGGATTTGAGTGCATGGAGTCATCCATATACTCCAACCCATATACCATTTTTCCTTATTAAGATTGAGCACCAAATTCACCTAGAAGTAAGAGACTTCGAAGAAGAGGTGATCATTAGATTAAAGATTAATTTGACAGTCTAATTCCCCGTGACACACATCACAAAAAGTACCTTGAAAATTACGTTTGAGCTTAATGTGTGCCACTATTATATGATATTCTGGTCACTTTTTTGGGAATGTATACCATGTGGAATAAAAATCTAAGAATCCGATGGTATGCCTTTGATCTCAAGATTCATTGTATGAAAGATTAGGACGAAAAATGATTTCCATCGTCTGATTTTTGGTGTGGGTGCTGTCAAAGATTCAGTGGGTGCAAATAAATGTACCCTAATAGAAATTCACCTCCTAAAAACCCCTTGATTGGGTGTTAAAAGAAAGTTCACTTCAGAATTTGGCAGGTTGCATCTTTACGTGGTGTATGTCGTTTGGTAAAGATAAAATAAAATAATTTATTGGAAGGCCGAAATGATGGCCATCCCTTAATTTTGGTTCCTCAAATTATGTGTTGTTGTCCCATTCTCTTAAATTCGTAGTGCATGTGTTGGTGTCCCTTTCTCTTCCTCAACGTTGTTTCTCACCCTTGTCTTTATAAGGTGTGGGTTGAGTTTTGGTAGTTAACTCTCTCCGCTGTAGTTGGTGTTCTCTTACACTGTTCTGCAATTGTCATATATATAATGCGTGCCTGCTCCTCGGTTTTCAAGGCTGTCTCGGCCGAATAGCCATATTAAAAAAAATAAAATGCATTAATTGCTTATTTATCGAAGGAATGCCTTACTGTCAACTTATTTTTTTTTAGTCTAATATTGGGCATGTGCGGGAATTCAATTTAAGTGAAAAAAAAAAAGAGTTAGAAAGAAAATGCCCTACAGTCCCATATGAGATTTTGATCCATTGGGCTCATATGAGACCAATCCATCGATTATAAGACTGACAAGTCAGTCTTGTATGAGACAGAGTGGTCTTTTAATAGAACAATCGATTTCATATGAGGTCGTTTTGTTCCACATGAGAGTGAGTGGTCTTTTATGAGACCGACTAATCCATTATAAGACTGACTCCAAAGGTCTTATAGTGGACAGATTTGTCTCATATGAGTCTGATTGATCGGGTTCACATGAGGCCGATCCCTCGGTCTCATATGAGATTTTTGTCCCACTCATTTTTTTTCACTTAATTTGAATTTTTCAAAAGTTTTCTTAAGAGAGAGAGAAGCTAAGGGTGGTCGGAGACCTTGTTGGGTAATAAGCCAAATGCGGGATCCTGTCAGGGAAAATGTAAGAAGTTGGGACCCAAGAGGGTAAATCTCCCTAACTTCTTTTGGATGGTTTTGCACGTGGAGCAGCTCCTCTTCCTTTCTGGCATTTATCTTGTGAGAACGATGGGTGTGGCTCTACTTCATGGGTCCTGAATATGAGATGTGGGATAAGGAATATATATATACACTAGTGGGATGTACTACGTGCGGACAACTTATTTATAATGATCTTAGAGATCGATATAAATAGTGTAAGATCATTTGAAGAAAGATCATTTAAACACCATTTGACCAAACTAAATTGATATATGACATTAAATAATTCACAGATAGACCGTTCGTAATGATAGATTTCAATTAATTGATTAGGTTTATTGTGTCAAAGGGGAATCACATCAAACATTGTTTAATCATTTATCTGATTTTTCTCATACCTGCTTTGAGTTAGAATAAGAACATGATTGCAACATTAATTGGCAAGAAACATTGTTTGAACAGGAGAAAAATCACTATTAAGAGTAAAAGAACAGTCTTTTCCACAAAGAAGCACTAACCGTTCTATGCAAAAAGCAATCACCTTTAACTTAAAAAAAATAATACCTATAAGTCTAATTTTGGAGAAATGATCCTACAAATTCTAATCATTTAAAAAAAAAAAAAAATTGTTATTGTTACAACTCCAAGATGATCAAGTTCTCCAACTTCTAAAACTCAGTTGGAGTAACCCCTTGAATGACATTTTTGTAAGGTAGTTTGCACCAAGGTTAAAAGGAATGTCCATTTACAGATAATAGACCATATCCATATCTGCAAGCAAGTAGTAAGGATATTAACAAATATATTTTGATGTAGCAGAAATAACAAATGCTTTTCAATAAAAATAATCGAATCGATTTCTAAACATCCTAATGAGTTTTGTCATATAATCTAAGTTATTCATAGCAAGAAACCGTCATTCAAATTCAAACTTTTGAGTGTCCAGGTACTCGCTCCACCTTTTGCATTGGTGGACCAAACTACATCTCGAGAGATAAGGTTATTATTAATTATGTTAAAGGAGAAAAGGACATGAGACTGGTTATTATTAATCGAGACTAAATACATGTATCTAGATATGCACTCAAAAATTATGTTAATGCATTGAAGAGAAACTTCAAATTTCAAATAACCATGATTAAAAAATTTAATAGAGTTTGTACATCTTTGAAAATATATAGTTCAAATATTATTGGTCTATAGTATCTTTTGTTTTGACCGCTTGCATTGGATGATCAGATTATGAGACATTAAACTTCCTTGCATTGTTTGTCAATGTAAACTTCAAGAGACATCAAACTTTCTTGCATTTGAAACTCTACCTAGAGGTTAGAGGCAAAATAATAGACTCCAACAGTACAAACATAATAGTTCCCAATAGTTTGATCAATTATCTGCCTTCGGACAGTTGATAAAGCTGAGTGAAAGGTTTTGAAAATGTCCATTGATCTGGTTATTAAGATTATTTGGTTGGTGTCACTTTGATCTGGTAATTGGTTAGATAACTAAGACTTGCCCGAACAAATTTGTTATCGCTTTCATGTTCATTCAGCTCCATAGAAAATATAGAAAAAGTAAAAAAAACATAATAAATTCATTTCATAGAAAATAAAATCCATGAATATGACTATTTTCTAGAAAATAAACTAACAAAAAATGAATAATATTATTGCATATCAATTTCTAAAAAAAATCAACAACAAAAAAAAGAAAACAATCTAAGCGAGAGGGAGTTCACACAACATGGGTGTTGAGAACAAATAATGAATTGCAAAAATTATAGCAAGTAAAATAAACATAATCTTAATTAAAAATAATCTGGGCCATCTGAGTTTTCATCATTCCAAGCTATCCAAGGAGCAAATTACCTTTGGCATTAGTGCAGTCCAAAAAAATATGAGATCAAGTGATCCCAGGATAACTATGATGGATATTTAAACCCAATTAGAAAGGTCCTCTGTTCTATGATTTGAACTTTTCTTGTGACTTAGAAGTCAAGTGAGCTCGAATTAGTTTACTACTGAAATTATAATTAAATAAAAGGTAAAATACTTCATACTATAGAAACCCGTAAAATATAGCACTAGAATCCCATATATAACCTTAGAATCTGAAAAGTAATCCTAAACCAAAAAACTAAAAATAGAAGGAAAAAATCAAGATACCATGAACCTTTACCTCATAAAAGTACCTTAAGCCAGAAATTTTCTTTAAACAAAGAATGAACTTGGGTATTGATGGTGAGAGCATGCATCAGAGTTAGAATTAGTTTGTTCGTAAAATTACAATTAAATAAACAATAAAGGAATCCATTATATATAAATCCCCATAGCATAAGAACAAAACTCAATTACATTGAAAACCATATAAAACCCTAAAATCTAAAATGTACCCGTCATAAACCAAAAAAATAAAAATAAAATCAGGAAAGAAACCCGCAGCTAAAATCAGGAAAGAAACCCGCAGCCCTAAACCTCAGAAAAAAGTTCTTTAAATAAATAAATCATAAATAAATAAAAGAAATGGATGAACTTGGAATGGTGAGAGCAATCATCAAGTGAGTTGTAATTAATTAGAAATTATAATTAAATAAAAGGTAAAATAATCCATTCTATAAAAACTCTATAAAATAACATCACAACTCTGTTGTAGACACCCCCATTTTGCCCTCTCGGAATATACAAATATGTTCGGTCAACCTTTGACCTTGCCCGTGACTTTTCGGAAAAGACTTACCTTCTGTGGAAGTTTCACAACCCTAATGTGGGACTATATACTGAAATAATAGTATATGGTTGGACACAAGCTGAAATAATAGCTCTGTGGCTTAGGCCTCATGACCCTAACGTAGGGACCATGCACTGAAATAATAGTACATGACTGAACACAGACTGAAACAATAGCTCTGTGACTCAAATCCCAATATAGGGAGACTATATACTGAAATAATAGTATATAGTCGAAATGCAGACTGAAATAATAGTCTGGCATTTCAGACCCTCTAACCCTAATATGGGGATCATATGCTGAAACAATAGTATATGGCTCGACACTGGCTGAAACGATAGCTCTGTGGCTCAGATCCCCTTACCCTAACGTGGGAATCATGCACTGAAACAATAGTACATGGTTGAATACAGGCTGAAACAATAACTCTGTGGCATAGATCCCAACGTAGGGAGACTATATACTGAAATAATAGTATATAGTCGAAATGCAGGCTGAAACAATAGTCTAAAATTTCAGACCCGACCCGGACCCGGACAACTCCGAAATACATGCCTAAAATCATGCGCACAGTTCGATTGCAAGTAAACCCACAAATGTGCAATCAGTCCCCTTTCAGATCAGACTTCCTTTCCCCAAACTACCTCGAGACTCAATTACGCGCCCCATATGACATGCACGATCGGATTGAGCACTCTATCACAGGCGCGCAATTGACCTACGTCCGACTTAGTCTCACAGTTCTTGACCTCCAGGATTTCACAATTAAGCACTTCGAATGAAATGCTTAACCGGATTGCGCACTCCAAACAAGGCGCGCAATTAGTTCTAATGTGATTAGAACTAGGAACTTGGTTGGTCGCTCAACGAGTGGTGACTCCAGCGAATAAGTGCCTAAGTTAGCGGTAGCGCATAATTCGCTTAAACGCCTGAAACAGGGCACTTAATTAGGAAAAAATTTATAACAAACTTTTTTAATTCGACCCAAAAGGGGGACGAAAAAAAAGATACAAAGCAGAGCAAACACAGAGAGAAACACAGTAATGACTTCGAGATTCGAGTTTCAAGTTCTTCGCATCCAAGCTTTGAATTTCAAGATTCGTCTCTGCAGCCCCGGCCTTAGGTAAAAATTTAGTTTTTAGTTTCAACCCTAGTTTTTAGTTCTTAAATTTAGTTTTTTTTAGTTTTAACTATTAATATTAAATTTTCAATCTTAGACCGTAGCACCTTTTTAGATCGTAATTTTAATATATGATTCTAGTTCTCAGTTTCTAGAACCAATCCTTAATCTGACGGCCTAATCCCCGACCCTAAACCTTAATTTTATTCTGAAATCTCAATCTCCAATCTTATTATTAATCTCTGGTTCTAGTTCATAGTTTCTAGAACCAGTCCTTAATCATACAGTCTGATTTTCTTATTTCGGTCCTGAATTCAATCCTCATATTTTAAATTTTAATTTTAGTTCCTCAATTTAAGATTTCTAAAATCCCAATTTATAGTTCAGCTCTTAATTTCTAGTTTCAAAATTTAATTCATAATTATAACCCAAAATAATCGACTTCAAAAATTTAAAAATACTATCTGATAATTCGAAATTCAATTTGCTTTAATTTAATGTCAGCCACCCGCCCAAGGGAGCTTACGAAGGATACTCGAGAATGAGGCTAATCCTCCTTAGCATAGCGGGCCCAAAACTCATTTTCTTAGAATTTTAGTAAAATAGGTTCCTTTATTTTAATTAGAATTTCAGTGATATTAGTTCATTACTTTAATCAGAATTTCAGTAAAATTAGTTCACTATTTTAATCAGAATTTTAGTATATTTTCTTTAATTAGAATTTTAATATAATTAGTATAATTATTTTAATTAGAATTTTAGTAGAATTAGTCAATTTGCTTCAATTATAATTTCAGTAGAATTAGTATTATTGCTTTAATTAGAATTTTAGCGAAAATTGGTATACTTGATTCAATTAGAATTTCAGTACAACTAGTATATTTGCTTTAATTAGAACTTCACTAGAATTAGTATATTTGCATTCCTAATAAGATTAGGAAACTTAATTAATTAAATTTCTAATAGGATTAGAAAACTTAATTAATCAGACTCGTAATAGGATTAGGAGACTTAATTAATTAGACTTTCAATAGGATTAAAATATTAAAATCAATTAGACTCTTGATAGAATTACGATATCTAATCATAGTAGAATTCTAATAAAGGTAGGACACTTAAAAGTAATCAGATTCCTAAATTAGTTAAACTTCTAATAAGATTAGAACACTTAAATCAAGTAAAACCACACTAGGATTAGGACACTAAAATATTAGATTAATTCACCATAATAAATTCATACTGTTAGACTCATAATAGAATTAGGAAACTTAAGCTAAATAGATTTACAACAATAATAAGGAAAGAAAAACTAAATTATCTAAGTTACAAGGAGAGTCAGTATTGCTGACGTTGGCAGGCCAACGATTCAGTAAAGAAGTAACCCACACCCACTCCAAAGCTTGATCACTGACGTGTTGCAGCGTTGTTAAATATCTGCAGCTGGCGATCGCAACAAACTAAGAATCTTCGTACAAATCTCCCTTATTTTCAACATCTAAAACACCGCATTGACAGAGTCCGCTCAAGATAGAATTGGGCCACTGATTCACGGGGACCGAAAGGAACCCAAAAAATGCGTGCACCAATAGACTGGCGATCGCGATGGGACCCTTTTGCCAAACTCTTTCTTTCTTACATAGTTTGTTTTTATTTTTCTTTCTTTTTTCTTTCCATCACATCATTTCGAATTTCTTTAAATATATGAGTCTTCGCCAAAGACTCGAGATGTCCGAGATACGAAGAGTGAGTTTAGGAGACCCGTCGTTGTAGGGATATCACGACAACCCATGTATATGAGGAAGAATCACCTTACGATTCCAGCCTACAACAACCTGAGATTAACGTGGCCGGTGATCAAGAAAGTCCCTTTTCTACCCTGCATACCGGTAATAACCATGATGGGAGAGATAGTAACACCGGATAAACCTCACTGCATAACAAATTATAGAACTCAGTATTCAGAAAATACAAAGAAGAGATGATGACACCGAGAAATTGCTTCGGGGACTGACTGCTGCATACGAGGCCGTTAGGGTGCGACAATATTCAAAAGAACAAGAATGGCAGGAGAGACCGCCGCCTACCCCGAGCACAGTGTCAGCCCGCGCCTCACTATTGAGACAACTTGCTCACACATTCTTCAACAATGATTCTCCAGACAAGGTGTGTTCGCGAGTTGCTCCAAAAGCCAACACCATCAATATTAAAGATCTCCCTAAGATGCTCGATGAATACATGGCCAACAGAGAACGCCCTGATCACTCATTCGGGTTCAATAAATTTTATCGGGATGTCGAATTTAACTTATCGATGGGGTTCAAACCGCTAAAATTTACCAAGTACAACGGCATGGGAAATCCAAACCATCACTTGGCCCTCTTTTGCAACGACTGTCGACCCATACACGATAATTAAGGACTTCTCATTCACTATGTTCAAATCTCATTAGAAGGAGAAGCTCTAGATTGGTTTGCGGGACTCCCGCTGTATAAGATAGATACGTTCGACAATTTAGTCGATCGATTCGTAGACCAATACAAGCACTTGATCCAAGAGACAGTCAGTCTCAGTGATCTAATGGTGACAAAGCAAGGACCCGATGAAGAGTTCGCTGACTTCGTTGCCAGGTGGAAGAAACTCTCTGCCAAGACCGACGCTTCAATGAAAGAGAAAGACTCAGTCGACATTATCATCGATAATACTGGAGAACCACTAAAGAGTACGCTTGTCAAAAGTGATTATCCAGACTTCATTGCACTCCACTCCCAGGCCTCCCGACTAGCGTGACACATCAAAGGCGGAGACCTCGCCCTATCCATAGTCATGTCAAGAGTAGGCTCTTCCGGTGAGTCAAAGTAAAAAAATAATAAGAAAGCCTCAGTAACCGAGCAGGTTAGCACCGTTGTCATCCAAGGATAGAATTCCGTGAACGAAAACTTCCAACCGAGAAATTTTGGGCAGAATCAAAATCAGCAACGGTACACAAACCAAAATTAAGGTATGAATCAACAAAGATACGCGAACCAGAACCAAGGCTAGAACCAGAATCAGGGCGAATACCAGAACAAAAACCAATATTCCAACACTTATCAGAACGAGAATACCACACAGAATCGACCGGCCCACACACAGAGCTACAATAACGTACCCCCACCACAAAACTTCAACCCAACTAGAGGCCCCTATCAGCCGAGGCGAGAACACTATCCCCCTTTACCTAATACAATCCTCAATATCTTTTGTCTCCTTAACACTCAGAATCTCTTCCGATTCCCGTAGGAAAGACCCCGACCATGGCCGACAAATCTAGACTATAGCAAATACTGCGCATTCCACCAGTATGCGAGACACAATCTAGAGGACTGCTGGGTCCTCCGAGATATAATCTATGATATGAATAACCAGAACCAAATTGGCTGGGAAGAGCTCAGGAATTCTAACCCTAACAATAGTCAACCCCAACAAAACTTAGGAATCATTAATAACCCCATGCCCAATCACAATCAAGGAACATCAGCCTAGGTCACCACCGTGGATCTCCCTGGTTATTCCTCTTTCCAGTCCCTCCACCTTAATCACTCGCATCCAACCCTCCAACACTTTTGCTACCCCTATGAGAGCTCCTCCACCCCCGCACCCCTTGGCCTTGATCACCTGAATCGCCCCTCCAAGCCCACCTCCTTACCCAAAATTCACTCAGATACGAGTTCACTCCTTTAGGGTCTGAAGACTATTCCTCCATAGTCGCCCACCAGAGCCTTCAACCCCTCCAAATCCTGAACCAACCCCATTTTCGCCTCTCTCGTCCGATTCAGAACCCGAGTATGAAGATCATGTTCTTCAAACCACGGTCCAAATCACAGCATGGGTAGACAGCGTCATCCGAAAGACCCCAAGCCAAGAAGACGAAGCAATGACTAAGTGTTTGCTAAACGCAGAAGAGAGTGAATAAGAAGAACATCCTGATATGTGCAAGGCACTGGTCTCTACTTTTCTAGAAGAAGAGGATTACACACAGTATCTCCCATCTTGGAGCGACGCAGTGCAAGTACGCGCTCCGTCCTCAAATTTCAATCACTTCACAGATACATCAACGTCGAGTAACACCGGGTTCGGTCAATAACTGACTTGCCTGATCCTTAAGTCAGGAACTAATTATCCACCTCCGCCTTTCCTTCAAAATAAGGATTTCAAGAACCCACAACTATCAGAGGAGAACGTGAGAGAAAGAGAAGTTAACTTGCCTCCCCCACCTCATATTATCCCTCCACCAATCTCTGCACCTCACCCACTCTAACCACTCGCACCCAAGGCTCATCGGCCAGGCAAAGAAATTGCACTCAAGTTAGGACAAGAATATGACCTTTTGCGGTATCTCTAAAAGATCCCAACCCAGATATCTATACTAGAACTCATCAAGAAATTACCTGACCATCACCGACCGCTGATAAGGACGCTTGAAGACACACAAGTGGATGAGGATACAACATTGGATGAGCTACATCAAATTGCCTCGGTCATGGAGCAACCTCCGACAATCACTTTCATGGACGCAGACATGCCTAAAGAGTCGTTCCGCAAAAGTTCAGCTCCTATATACCTTACAGTCATAATTAGAGGATTCTTCGTACCCCATGCATTGGTCGATACAGAAGCAAGACTCAATATCTGTCCTATCACAATATTAAAGACGCTCGAGTACATGGAGCAGGATGTCATGCCATCAGCACTATCTCTTATAAAAGATGTCACTTCGTTAAAGGAACTATCAAACTTTAGGTTCGCCTCGGACCTGTAATAAAAGATGTCACTTTTCATATTTCTGATTCCTCCAGTACGTATAATCTTATCTTAGGAAGAAAATGGTTAGAGTCAATGAAGGCCGTCACATCCACATACCACCAATGGGTCAAATTCCTGTACGAGGACTCTATCGTCCGTATATACGCTGATGCACCCCTCCAGGAGATCGACACTGATTACGCGGCAAGTATTCTGACAGTTCATGATTTCGTGTTGAACACGGGACATATTCAGAAGACCCAAATCCCCGATAAGACAACCGTTGCAGAAGTCTGTCCCCCTACCCCTCCTAATTCTCCCCTTACGTGTTAACAAAAATTAATGAAAAGAGAGATTGGCCAGACCTCGCCAAACTCTACGACATCAACCCAATCGCGATAAAAGGTTGGGACCTTATATATCAACTCAGGTACATCCCCCACACCGGACTCGGTAAAAACAAGAAAGGTTGTTAAGGGCCTGTCGTCCCAAGGAAAATACGTAAACACATTGGGTTAGATTACCAATCGGATAACTCACAAGCCGACTTGTTTCCTACCTCACCAAAATGGTCTCTATATGACCACTTCGTCTATAGGACCATTGAGAAAGCAGATATACCAAGGCAGAAGAAAGTGTCCTTCACTAAATCTCAAGAAGCGGAGATCGAACAAATGGCTAAAGCCTTCAATAATTTAACGAATCTAAATGACGATATTGACAAATCACTCAAGGGAATTAAACCTAAGGAGTTTACAGAAGAGAGAAAGGAAGAACCTCTAGAACTCAAGCTGCAAGTAGGAGATTGGGAATCCACTGATGATGAAGATTTTTACATAGCAGCTTTGGCAGATGGTGAAGAGCACTTACACTCAACATGGGAAGAGGATGACACCCCACAAGAAGATTTTAGCTTGCACTAAATTCACCTCGGCCTTGGCCTTGAAGGATGGAAATGCCTGTGGGACTCTCCTTGTATCGCTCACCCATACCAACCCCGCTGTAGGCATGCACCAGCATATTAGAATATTTCACTAGCTGGATCTGACATTCCACAACAGTAGGATCGAATGACTTCGACCTCGTAACGACATAAGCAAGTAATGGCCTACCAACTCGGCTACCGGCACAAGAAAAAGAAAATTTTGACGGTCATCCAGTCGCCCAGAAGAAAACACTCACATCGCTCTTATTGAGTTTGAAGAGGAATTCGAACTAGACACTCCATCCCCAGACACTCCAGCCCTAACTCTGGCTCAGAAGGATGGGAATGCCCTTAGGAATCCCCCTGCATTTCTTACCATTACCAGCCTCGCTGCGGAACATGCGTATTCATCCTAACGTACTATGAAGTTCAAGGGAAAGAGCTCACTACCCCTGAGGATCCCTTAGGAGGTCACCCTCGACTGGAAGAGCAATTGCATTATAACTCAGAGGATGATAGTTCGACCGATTACGATCTTCAGAGTCTCTTCAAAGATGAGGCGATCAATGTGATAGAGGAAATCCTAACGTCAATATCACTGTCATCGGCATCGCTTATTCAAAAGATCTCATCAAATGAAGATTTCAAAAAAAAATATCAAATTCAGAACAAGTCCACATCTCTCAAAGAATCGCTCGAACGGCTCTAGCAGTCGTCTTGCTTCCTCAGTTAGAGGAAGCACCTCTACCAACGCCTCTTGAGGCGACCGACCTTGTACCATATCTACTATCAAAAATTAAAAAAAAAATAGAAAAAGCAGAAAACCCTAAAAATTCATAAATACAAAATCTAAAAAAGTCAGAAAACGTCAGAAAAGAAAGGGAACCCGTCATCCCGAATCAATTTTATGACCAACAAGGAGACTTTTCTCCTAAGACTTTTGTCCCCTCTCCCGCACGAAGATGCAAGGCATCCAGGCTAAACAACAAGCCAATGATCATACCAGACGAGATACTTCGCGATTTTGAGAAAGGGATCAATAGCCTTGACCTTCACCTTACCAAAGATCTCTCAATCATAAATTATACCGATGAAGGGTTACCTTTCGCAAAATCAAATCTCCAGTGTAGCAACTTTGCAGTATATGAGCTTACCGAAGATGAAGAAGGAATACTAGTCACTGAGGAGGCGCAGGACTTCCAACGGGTTATCAAGTATTTCGACGAGCAGACCTAAGTTATCGCGGAACCTACAAAAGAAATCAGCTTTGGCACTAAAGAGAAACCCAAGAAGCCACTAATTAGCACAACGCTTAATTCTAAGGAACGTCAATAGATCGTACAAGTCCTATAAAAATACCTCAACTTCTTTGCATGGTCCTATGAAGATATGCTTGATTTAGACCCAAGTTTAGTAGAACACCGTCTTGTCCTGGAACCTTATGCAAAGCCTGTTAAGCAAAAACTCCGAAGGATACACTCATAAACGGCCCTTCAAGTTAAAGAGGAAGTTGACAAGTTACACAAAGCCAAATTCATCCGACCCATCCTCTACCCCAAATGGGTTGCCAATATAGTACATGTCGCTAAGAAAGACAACAGAGTACGAGTTTGCATTGACTTCTGAAACCTCAACCAGACCTACCCAAAAGACGACTTTCTACTTCCGCACATTGATACTCTAGTTGACAACACTGCTGCACATGAGATGCTATCCTTTATGAACAATTTCTCTAGGTATAATCAGATCAAATTAGTGGAGTCTGACCAAGAAAAGACTTCTTTCAGTACACCATGGAGAACTTACTACTACGTCGTTATGCTTTTTGGGCTCAAGAATGCAGGAGCCACTTAACAATGCGACACGATAGCTATTTTTCACAACATGATGCATAAGTGTGTAGAAGTCTATGTCGATGACATATTAGTGAAGTCCCAAACGTGAGCAGGACATGTTGAAGTACTCCGACTGGTGCTACAAAGAGCTAAGAAGTACCAGCTAAAAATGAACCCAAAGAAATGTTTCTTCGGAGTCACCTCTGGAAAATTACTCGGTTTCATAGTCAGCAAGTGAGGGATCGAAGTAGACCCTGCTAAAGTCAGAGCCATCCTTGAGATGCCACCTCCTAGTAATATCAAAGAATTACGAGGCTTGATAGGAAGATTGCAATTCATTAAGAGATTTATCTCCCAGCATTCAGACAGATGCGATCCTTTCTACAGACTACTTAAATGAGGAATTGAGTACAAATGGGATGACCAGTGTCAGCAAGCCTTCGACAATATCAAAAAGTACCTCCTTAACTTGCTAATACTATTGTCACCAATCTCCGAAAGACCTCTAATTTTCTACCTCTCAGCAAACGACAAAGCAATAAAATTCTGGGATAATATGAAAAAGACGGCAAGAGAGAGAAGGCTATTTACTACCTTAGTAGGACGATGGTTGAGTACAAACGAAAATACACTTTAATGGAGAAGACTTGCCTCACATTGGTGTGGGCCTCAACCAAATTACGGTACTACTTCGGAGCACATAAGATACTAGTATTAGCCCGAATGGACCCTCTCAAGTACGTATTCAAAAAACTCATAACATCAGGAAAGATCGCTCACTGGCATATGCTATTGCAAGAATTCGATATCACTTACATCACGCAGAAGTCGATCAAAGGACAAGCAATTGCCGATTACCTCGCAGATCTCTCACTCCCAAGCAATGAGCCCATACACGCGGATTTTCCCGCTGAAGACCTCACAATTCATAACGAAAAGCCCGATAAGACGTCATGTACTCTTTATTTCGACGGTGCTCTAAATCACAAAGGAAAAAGCATAGGGATAGTCCTGTTAACCCTGGAAGGAGTTATCATACCTAAGGCTTTTCAACTAGACTTCCCTGTCACTAATAATGTCGCAGAATACAAAACTTTCATAGTTGGACTACAAGCAATACTATAATTAGGCATTAAACAGTTAAAAACCATCGGTAATTCCAAGCTCATAATCTCACAAGTTTTAAGAGAATGGAAAACCAAGGAAAGGAGACAGATGACATATTTAAAATTTTGAAATTTGAAAGAATCTCTTCCACGTATATCCCTAGATTAGAAAACGAGCTCGCAGACTCCCTTACCACGTTAGCCTCAATCATCCAAATACCCATCGGACAAAGTACCAAGACCTTCTTTTGATCGAAAAGCTGACCGTACCCGCCCACGAGATAGCATGGACAGTCGAGAGAGAATTATCGATCCTCCCCACAAGCACGGGACCAAATTACGTCAAGGCAGAAACCGAAGTCGTTATGTTTAGGTTTGAAAAATCACCAATCGACGACGGACAGCTATGGTATTTTGACATTTGAAACTTCCTGAAGTATCAACACGTTCCTCCGTACACCACGAAGATTAAACGGAAGACTATGAGGAGTCGATGCGCCCGATTCTGCATACTCGAAATATTATACAAAGAAGCCTTCACCAAAGAAGTACTATTACGATGTGTCATAATCGTCGAAGGACAATACATCATTCGAGAAGCACACGCGAGTGCCAGCAGCGCTCATACCAGTAGACAGAGACTCGCTGATCAAATCATACGACAGGGTTACTTCTAGCAGACAATGATAAGAGATTTCCACCTCTACGTCCAATTTTGTAAACAATGCCAAGAACACCCTGCACTCATCAAAGCTCCATCAGTTGCATTGAACACTATGACATCGCTGTAACTATTTTTTGTGGGCTTTTGACATTATCGGACCATTCATATACACAGTTGGGAACACTCACAAGCACGCATTCATACTTACGGCAACTGAATACTACACCAAATGGGCAGAAGTTGAGTCTTACATCAGAATCACCGCTTAAAGACTCGTGAGGTTCATCGTTTGAAATATTATCATCAGATTTGGAATACTCAGGATGTTTGTCACCGACAACAAACTGCAATTTATCGCCGACAAGAGGAAGAAGTTATGTAAAAATTTTAGCATTGATCTACACCACTCGTCATCGTTCTACCCTCAAGGAAATAGATAAGCAGAAGCTATAAATAAAATGCTGATTCGAATTATGAAGTGCACAGTAGAGAGAAGCAATGTTATGATATGAATTTTATGTCTTTGATACACCTAAAATAGGTGTATGTGCTTAGTATCGTATTCACCGCATGCCTTGACTTTTCAAAATGTTTTATCTAAAAATACATGTTTTAGTTTTTTAAGCCCTTCTATTTATTTTCGTCATTAATGGACACAAGTTATGTGGTAGCCTACTGGTTAAAAGCTTTAAGTTCTAGATAAGAGGTCTAAGGATCAAACCTTGCTATGTGTGCTCTAAACTTCTATTTTGGACTTTGAGATAAAAGCTTATACACTCTTTTTTGGTGTGTTAGCTTAACACCGGATAATCCCCAAAATATGATAAATAAGTGTCTTACGGAGAACCCTAAATTATAAGCTCATTTAGAGTTCTTCTTAAGAATAGAGCCGTCAGAGACCCTAGAGACCTTAGAGAAGAAATTCAAGATCTATCTTCCTAGAACCCTCCTTTTGGAAGTGCAGCAAGACGTTAGCGTATATTCTCAAGCGGCCTTCCCCTCTTTTTAGAATCATCATCATTGTTAGGATCTTAATCTAATCGTGGTGGTACGATCGATCTAGGTATGGAGAAATCATGCTTTTCATTGAACTTAAAATATTAATTTTTAAATAAATTTTTATGTAAATTAGTGAGTTTATTTCATGAATAATGAATGGATAATTAAATGGATGCATGCTATGATTGGTAATCCTTAATGTTGATAATTTCAATTAATAAAAAGACGGATGAAATCTCACCATGTGATTTGATGCATTTTGATATATGCTCACAGAATTATGTCAATCGATTGACATCTAAATGTCAATCGATTGAGGATAAATATTAAAGTAGGTACTGATAAATGAGTTTATTTTTAAAAAAATACATAGAATTATGTCAATCGATTGACGATTGGATGTTAATTGATTGAGGACTAAATGAGTTTATTTTTTAAAAAATGCATAGAATTATGTCAATCAATTGAAGATTGGATGTCAATTGATTGAGGACTAAATGATTTTAATATTGAAAAAATGCACAAAATTATGTCAATCGATTGACGATTGGATGTCAATCGATTGAGGATTAAATGATTTTGTTTTAGAAAAATACACAGAATTATGTCAATCAATTGATTCAGGGAAATCAATCGATTGAGCCTGGAACAGATGCATATAAACGATGTTTATTTAGAAAATGTATGGATGTGAGTCAATCGATTGATTCTGGAAAATCAATCGATTGAGCCTTATGTATTATGATATGCACAGAATTATGTCAATCGATTGACGATTGGATGTCAATCGATTGAGGACTAAATGATTTTATTATTGGAAAAATGCATAAAATTATGTCAATCGATTGACGATTGGATGTCAATCGATTGAGGACTAAATAATATTGTTTTGGAAAAATACAAAGAATCATGTCAATCGATTGATTCAGGGAAATCAATCGATTGAGCCTGAACCTGAAATCAATAGATGGTGTTGCGTAGCTAAGTTCTATATTCAAGTTCTTCTTACAACATGGTCATTAAATGTTAATGTTTATGCACCATGATCGTATGATATGTACTATAATATTTATGCACCATGATTGCATACACTTTAATATGTATGTACCATGATGCACTTAAATGCTTATGCATTATGATATTACTCTCATGCACATTACATGTTTCATGATGATCTATATAATGCACAATCAAGACACGTAAAACACGATGAAATATCAAGCCATGATCAACGAGCATTAGACCCAACATCTTGTACCCGATGGAGTCTAAGAAGGTATTAGACCCAACATTTGGTGCTTGATGGAGTCTAACTAAACACGATTAATGAGTATTAGACCCAACATCTTATACATGATGGAGTCTAAGAATGTATTAGACCCAACATCTTGTGTAAGATGGAGTTTAACTGAACAAAAGTATGATAAGCATGATTCAACCCGACGTCTTGAGCGGGACGGAGTTTGACATGCAATAAATGATATGATTCATTAGACCTAACGTCTTGAGCATGACGGAGTCTAACTAAACAAGTGATAAGCATGACTAAGACCCAACGTCTTGAGCAGGACGGAGTCTAACGTGCATTAAATGACAAGAAAGATGAAATTAAAAGATAGGATGCATTCATATAATATTGATATGTAGGTTTATGTTCAGTTCATTTCAGCTTAGTGAGATTATACATGCCATATACACACATACATGAAATATATCGAAATATTTGTATAGTTATGACTAATACTTTACGCTTCAATGGATTACATGTCTGGTCCATATAAGTGTGACCCCTTATTGATGTGGGTGACCAGATGAGACACGTGTCGCCGAGGACAATGTATGGGTCTATGGCGATGAGACGGCACGTGGTGCTCAGGAAATTAGACTGAATGGCAATGATGGCTTCGTGGCCAAATTAGCTATTTTTCTTTCTAGTTATTAGTGATTTTAAATAAATGAGACATTCATCAGTTAGTATTTTATCAAAACTGTTTAAGCTTTAATCATGTTGGACTTGTTATTGGAATAAGAACATTATCATGAGTTTTATTTAGATTAATTAATGTTTTTAAAAAATTTTATCTTCCGCTGTTTAAGATGCTTTTATCGCCTTATTATATTTCTATGGTTCACGATATGAAGGTACGGTCTAAGATCTTACAATTAAGAGGTTGTGAGATCTCGGGCCGTTACAGTTGGTATCAGAGCCTAAGGTTGATTCTTATATCGGGAATACGTGTAATTAGAGTTTAACATGAGATTGATCGATTGCAGATGACGAACATGCATATTGATGCGTTGACCGAGGCAATTGTGAATGCCATCAATGCAACCAGAACTCCGAATACCCAACCTACTTCTGCTCCTAGGTCGGAATTGGACGAATTCAGGAAGAACTGATCACGATACTTCAATGGGACGGGAGATAGCGCGGAGGCTATAAAATGGGTGCAACAAATGGAAAAGATCTTCGATCTGATGGAGTGTAATGAAACAACTAAAGTGAGATTGATAACCTACAAACTGGAGGGGGATGCCGAGAACTGGTGGAGACAATTGAAAGAAGCGACTCGTGTTGAAGAGCCTGGTTATGTATGGTACTGGGATGAATTCGTAAAAGTGTTTTATGATAAGTACTACCCCCAGAGCGTCCAAGAAGCAAAGATTGAGGAACTCCTGAACCTCCAACAGGGAGAGATGACTGTTGACGCTTATGCTAAACTTTTTACGGAACCGAGCCAGTTTGCACCGACCCTAATTTCTGACGAGAACTTTTGACTCAGGAGGTTTGAGAAGGGTTTGAGGCCCCAAATCAGGACCTTGGTAGTTGGAGACCGATGCGACTCATACAAGGACCTAATTGGTAGGTGCTACACCATCGAGAGAGAATTAAAGGCGCCTTTGCCGGTTGGTAATGTGGGTCAGACCTCTGCTAGAAACTTTCAATATGGTCGCCGAGATCGTATATTTTCTAAGTCTAACATGAGATCGGAGAGTAGGGGCACTCCTTACTCAAGACCAGCCTTCTCGTAGCAGAGCAAGACTAATTCTACAGTGGCGTCTGATGAGTAGTGAAATATGATGATATTTCACCCCTAAATACCTATATTTAGTCGTCTGATGAAGACTCTGATAAAAATTACTAGATTTGAAGTGTTTCAGGTAAATACAATCAAAGTGCATAAAACAGCCCAAGAATTCTGAAAGTAATATCAAAACACTGCAACCTTAGGTCATCAAGAACTTAGTGCAACTTGCAGCTCAATTTGGACCTTCAAGACATCAGATTCATGAAATTTCTAAAACACAAAAGTTGTGGATCGTTCCGTCATCTTTCCAATGCCATAAGAAGTATGTCAATCCGAATTTGGAGTAAAAATTTATGGCCGAAATACCGAGGTGATGTCTGATGCAAAAGTGGGCGGGAGTTCACAAAAATCTGGGAAGGTCGATTAATCGACCTTACACTTGATTAATCGAGGAAAGCGACAGAGTCTGACACAAAAAATACTGTTTGGCTGCAAAATAAAGGGGAGGTTGATTAATTGAGCCTTTACTCGATTAATCGAGTAAAGTAATTCAGTTTGAAACGGAAGTGAGTCCGTAGTGCAGATTTTTAGGGGGGTCGATTAATTGACCCTATAAGGTCAATTAATCGACCCTGACTTTTCGAGTCAGGAAACCTACGCGACTTGGAGAGTATTTAAAGTCAAACCAATAACTCGAGAGAAGAGAGCTAGATTAGATTTATTCTTTTTCATAGCTGGACGTAGAGATAGAGATATATTATTCTTTTTTAGAGCTTTGTTCTTTTAACCTTTTTAGCATTCCTTTCTTCAATTTATTATTTTTATTCAGTTGATTCCTACTTTAAATTAAAAGATTAGTAGAGAGCATTGTTAATTTCATTTCTGAAGATCATCGTATTTGTGGATTAAGCTTGGATCAAATAATTTCTATTGAAGGTTGAGGTATTTTTAAGTAATTAAATTGATATTATTTTTCATTTCTTATTTATTTATGTCATTTAATTACAGCATGTGTGGCTAATTTCTTAGGGATGGGGATCTAATGATTCTCATCCGAGGTATGTACTTCTAATAATATGAATATAGGATTAAAATATGAGATTTTATTTTATGGTTGTTATGTTGTCACGAACGGATGAAATCCCCGCCACTAACTGAGATCGAGTGTGCCGAGCCATGCCCTGGATCTCAGATTTGTGACGGTAATTTTACCCCAATTATTGTTATATGGTCTTTTTGCTTTCATTGTGTGGATCTACTTACGATTATGATCCGGGATCGAGTGTGCCGAGCCATGCCCTTGATCTCAGATCTATGTGGTATTCTTGTTGAAATTTTACCCACTTTGCGGATGATTTTTATTTAAAATCTGAAATCAAGTGTGCCAAGTCATGCCCTTGATCCCAGATCTATAAATGAAAATCATCTCTGAAATTAAGTTCTGACTGCATGAATGCAATGTGGAATCTATCCAGGTTTTGATCATTTATCTTCTATAAAAGATATTTTTCTTCAATGGTATATCTCATAGTTTAATCCTTAGATTTATATTACGAGAAGAACAAACCAAAGATAGGAGGATTTAGTATCTTCATCTTTACCTTTATTTTTGAATTATCAATTAAGTTGTAGTTTGTAGTCAGTAATTGTCATCTCACAAAACTAGATCATAATATTGGTAGGGTATTGTTAGTTCTTGGTGGATTTATGAGATTACTGTCTCATCTTTTTAGATATTCCAAAATAGTCCTCGTGGGAACGATCTCGTACTCTGCACCCACTATCTACAATCTGATTGTGCGCTTGCGAGTAAAACTTCACAATAAAAAATCACATCAGCATCGACTGCTAAGACTACTCCGACCTGTACCACTTGTGGCAAGAATCATTATGGCACCTGCCTTAGAGGAACGGGAGCTTGTTTTAACTGTAGACAGCTTGGGCATAGAGCAGCTGAGTGCAAGATGCCTAAGAAGTCATCTGGATCGAGGGCTATACCTCCTGCGACGATTATGGCTAATGGCCGTGTGTATATCCTATCTGATGCTGACGCTAGAGCTTCAGACGATGTCATCCATGGTATGTTTGTTTATTTAGAATTCATGATTAAATTCTTTCATACCTATTTACGTAGTAATGTCACAAATATTAATTTGCGTAAAATGAATAACTTTTCGAAAATATTTTCAAAAATGAATTAAATGAATTTGTTAAGAACTAATAAAGATCTGATAGACATTAAACTTTAAAATGAAATGATACCCTTATGTTGAATAATTTAAGTTGTCGCATGTCTTGGGTGCCCAGGTTCGATGTTGATCGATAGTCTTTTTGCTCATGTGCTTTTAGATTCGGGTGATTCTCATTCATTCGTCTCCTTCAACTTCACTAAGCGTCTTGATAAGGATTCATCTCTTATGAGCATTCCTTTGACCATAGCAACTCCTCTGGGAAAGAGTATGCTTACTGACAGAGTCTATCCTCGATGTTCTGTCCAGATTGGAACCCAGGCATTGGTTGTCGATCTAATTGAATTAGACTTCAAAGATTTCGATGTTATCCTAGGGATGGATTAGCTCGCTGAATCTCATGTGACCCTTGATTGTTTCGCCAAGACCATGATTTTTACCCCTTTGGATGGACCGATATTTAAATTCAAGAGTGCACGGAAGGATGTCATTCCAAAACTCTTTGCTTTATTAGAAGTCGAGGAAAAGCGGGGAGATATATCATCGATTCCTATTGTAAATGAATTTGTTGGAGTTTTTTCTGATGAGGTGATGATCGATTTAGAATGTAACCCTTGCAAGTGCACAAGATCTATTGCAGTATGGTAAGAACAGGGGTGTCGAACCCACAGGGAAACGTGAATTTTTAATTAATTCTTTTAGAGATTTTAAAAACGTCCCTAAGGAAGTACCAAAGGGCAGATTCAATTTTACCAAAAACTTAACACACTTTTCCTAAATGCAGAAAAATAAATTAATCTAAACAATTAATTACTGATAAATCTACGAACAATATTAAAATGAGATCAAGGAATATGCTACCCCAGATTCGTACCCCTTTTCTATCATTAAAACCCACAGTTTCATTAAATCATCATTCACACCATCATTCATCTAGAAAAATGACTTGAAATAAAATATGATCATCAATCCGGCATACCCTATCTAAAAACAATGACTCAGCCTAACATTGCGGTATGAGTCATGTAAAAAGCATAGCGTATCTCATGATATTTAGATCCGACAATCGACATAATCGCTCTACGACCTAGATCGACTGCGTCCGATCTGGATCTACGGCGATTACATGATACGTCATAATAAAGCATTCAAAATATTTTCAATCACACAAACTTTGAGCAAAACGATTCCATGATAACAATAATAGGTTATTAATCATAAACATGGGTACTTATCTGGGGATCGCATCTTCCCCGATCTACTGATTTAGCCGCTCATCTTTGGTGTTTGATCTCTTTTTTCTTTCAAAGTCATTCCTCTTTTATTTCTTCCAAAAGATATTTGCAATTGTTTTTCCTAAATACAATCTATGAATTTCTCAGAGAAAAAAAATGCAAATCCTAGGTACAATCTACCCTAAATAAACCCTAGAAGAAGGAGAGAAGAAGACTTGAAAAGATGAAGAAAATATTCCCCCAAAGTGAAGAGCCCTAAAAACTAAAAATAAAGAATGAATAATATTCTAATTGCCAAAATCCCCCTAAGAAACTCGTGGCTTCCCTTTTTATAATAACCTAACCCTAATACCTCTCTCGATTGACATCTAAGAGTAATTTTCGTGAATTCCCGCCTAGCTTTGCATCAGACACTGCCTTGGTATTTTGCTCATAATTTTCTGTACCGAACTCGGATTGAGGTGATTCTTGAGGCGTTGGAAAGCTGACGACGAGCTCTACAACTTTTATGTTTTAGCAATTTCCTGAATCTGACGTCTTGAAGGTCCAAATTGAGCTGCAAGTCGCACTAAGTTCTCAATGACCCAAAATAGCAATGTTTTGACATTATTTTCGGGATTCTTGGGCTGTTTTAGAAACTTGGACTGTATTTACCTGAAACACTTCAAATCTAGCAAATCTCATCAGATAGCCTTCATCGGACGGCTAAATATAGGTATTTAGGGGTGAAATATCATCATATTTCACTACTCATCACACCCCCAAACCTACACTTTGCTAGTCCTCGAGCAAAGAGAATGATAGAAATATAAAGCAAATCAAACTAACATCCTAAAATTTAAATGCCACTTTCGTAGGAAACACGATTGCACTTAGCATGTGCAACAAGCCTTTAAACCCCTAGGTGATCCCTAGTGGAGGAGTTGTGTCTCCTGAGGGTTTGCAGTGAAGTTACCCACAAACTTCCAAAAATTTCAAACCATCGGTAAAATTGAGTTTTCAAAATCTGATTTTTATAACATATATTTAACTTCAAAGCTCAAAATCAATAATCAATTCAACATGCAAATTCTCAATTTTAAATAACAATGTTATACTAATCATACCAATATCCATTCAAATTAGTCTAATGCTCCAAATCGTTAGATAACTCATCCATTCATGCTTAAACGTGTAGTGTGTGCATACCAAAACCAAGATTCATCCATCTCAGAACTAGTCCAAACGGGAAATCATCGGATCTGTTGTCTTGACTCAATCCTCACTTTAGGTATACTCTCAAAATAAAATCACTCCGATGATTGGTAAGTTTTCGCACACATGTGAGAGATCAATACAAAGCAAATAAAAAGGTCTCACATGATAAATGAAACACGATGCAATCAATGAACAAAAATAAATCTCATAAGAACAGATACTTGTATATCCTAAGCATGTCATATCAAGTGTCATAAGTATTATATATTGACTCTCCACAAGACAGTTACCAATGCAAGATCGGATCATGAAGGTCTTTTGTAGGATTGTAATGGGGCTCAGGTAAGGGTAAGAAAGAAAGGGAATTATGATTCAAAATTTCTGAGCAATTGGAAAAGGAACTAACTTCTGATTTTTTTTTTTTTTTTTTTTTATTTCTCTTCTTTTCTTTTTTTTCTTTTCTAATTTCTCACCATTTTTTTTTTCTTTTCAATATTTTTCTTTTCTCATTCTTTCTTCTCTTTTGAATTTTCTTTTCTTGAAGCACCTCATTTTTCATCCCTTTTTTTTTTTTTTTTTTTTTCTTTTTCTCTCCCCCTTTTTTCTTTTTATATTTGCCATACACTCTCAGTAAACACCATAACTCATTATCTCTCCACTTACTCTTTTTTCGCTCATTTTCATCCCTCGTTCCTAATTTCTCAGAAATAAGAAGGGTAAAGCTAAATTTTCAGAAATTGTGAAGGGTTAAAGGTTAACGTGGCTTATCAAAGAATGTATAAGGGTAAATTTTTCTATAGGCTCAAAGGGGTACTAGAAGGATAAATTTATATGAGGTGGGGCATTTTAAGCACAAACGAGCCAAAGATGGCCTTCAATCATTTCCTTAAAAGATGGTAACCTTGCCTATTTGTCTTGAGTAGATATACAGTACGTTCTAACACAATAATATGAATTTGATATCATGCAAAGTCACAAGCCAAAATAAAATGTATGAGATTATGCAAAATAATTCGTATTCAAAGAAAACTCCGAGTTTATATATTCACTCATCAATGACGGGAAATTAGCTCTAAAGCTTACTGGGTTTAGTCTCCACTAAGAACCTAAGATTCAACGTTCAAAATAGTTCATCGATTTCTAAGTCTTAGCTTGGTATAAGTGCAAAAATTCTAAGCATGAATTTCATAGTCATCCACAAATTATCACATTAAGCTTCATCATCCTAGATACAAGTATTCAAAATATGACATCAATATTCTCAAAATTAAATTCACATGCATCATCAACTAAAGTTTGAAAACTATTGCAAAGTAAATCATGTATGATGGTTCCAAATAAATTTTTTTTTTTTTTTTTTTTTTTTTTCAAAGAAAATCAAAAATAAGTGATGAAAGATAGATAATTATACATACCCCCAAACCTAAAAATGACAACGTCCTCATTGTTTGAAATAAGTAGGTACCCCCAAACCTGTTGAAAAGTATCTCAACACAAAGATCAGGTGCAGAGAATATGGGCATCAAATTAGAACATGACCAAAAATAGATTGAAGGTAATGTGGCTACACTAATTTGGAAATTAAAAATAACCTAAACTAAACTAAAACTAATATTCTAGAACTAAACATACGAAAAGAGAAAACCTAAATCCTAAATCCTAAACTAAACCTGTGTCCAACTCCTAAATAAAACACACTGGGTTGCCTCCCAGGAAGCGCTGAGTTTAAGTGTCGACAGCTCGACCTCTTCATTGATCAAGAATCTGGATCACTAAGGTGCATCGCCTCAATCTTAAACTGGGTCATCGGCTCAAACATTGGTTTGAGTCTTTGCCCATTCACTTTGAAAACTCGATTGTCCTGAAGGCTTTGAATTTCAATTGCACCGTGCTCACTAATGGAAACAACCAAAGCGGGCCTTCCATCTAGATTTCAATTTCGAGGATGAAGCTTAAGTCGGGAATTGAATAACCAAACTTTTTGGCCAACATGAAACTCCTTCCAGAAATTAATTGATCGTGCAACTTTTGTACCTTTTCTTGTACATCTTTGAATTTTCATACGCATCCTAGCGTAACTCTTCTAATTCACTCATCTGTAGGCTTCGATTCGACCCTGCTGCTTGCATATCGAAATTAAATTGTTTGATCGCCCAGAATGCCTTATGCTCCAATTCGACAGGAAGATGACATGTCTTCCCGTAGACAATTCTGAAGGGAGACATTCTGATCGGTGTCTTGAATGCAGTACGATAGGCCCACAAAGCATCAGATAGCCGATTTGACCAATCTCTTCTATCCGGTCTGCATCTTTTCTAGAATTCGCGATTTCCGGTTAGACACTTCCACGACCACTAGTTCTGTGGATGGTACTTGCAGTAGCGACTTTGCGAGTGACGCCGCACTTCTTCATTAAAGTGGCAAAATGGCTATTGCAAAAATGCGAACCGCCATCACTGATGATTGCTCTTGGGATCCCGTATCGGTTAAACACATGTTCTCTCAGAAATTTGACCACAACCTTGTGATCATTTGATCGGGTTGCCACAGCTTCAATCCATTTGGAGACATAGTCAACAGCCACCAGAATATATGAATACCCAAAGGATGGTGGAAAAGGACCCATAAAGTCAATCCCCCAAACATCGAAAATTTCAACAATCAGAATTGGATTAAGGGGCATCATATTTCGTCGTGAAATATTGCCAAGCTGTTTGACACCGTTGGCATTCCTTGCAGTATTGAGCAGCGTCACGAAAGATTGAGGGCCAGTAGAATCCGCTTTGAAGGATTTTCTGTGCGGTCTTCTGTCCTCCGAAATGGCCTCCACAGGCCCCAGCATGGCAAAAATTTAGGACGCTTAGTTGCTCGTCTTCTGGCACGCATCTCCTAATGATCTGATCCGAGCAGAATTTAAACAAATATGGTTCATCCAAATAGTATTTTATTTGGGAGAAAAAAGATTCTTATCATTCTTACCCCACTCGGGAATTACGCGATGACCGGATAATTCACGATGTTAGCAAACCACGAACTTTTGCATCCCTACATCAATTGCCATCAAATGTTCATCCGGAAATGTGTCACGGATGGTCTCAGGTATAGATGATTCTTCAGGCAGAATTCTAGACAGATGATCAGCCACAACGTTCTCAACCCCCTTTTTATCTTTAATCTCAAAGTTGAATTCCTGGAGAAGCAGGATCCAACGGATCAGCCTTGGTTTCGCATCCTTCTTTGCTAAAAGATATTTCAAAGCAGAGTGGTCTGAAAAGACCACTATTTTCGATCCAAGCAAATAGGAACGGAATTTGTCCAGAGCATACACCACAGCTAATAATTCCTTCTCGGTGGTGGTGTAATTCAGTTGGGCATCAATTAATGTCTTGCTAGCATAATAAATTACGTGAGGTAATTTATTCACCCTTTGCCCTAAGACAGCTCCGATCATCGGATGCATCACACATGAGTTCGAATGGTAAAGAATAATTCGGTGGTTGGATTATTGGTGCATTTGATAAGAGTTCACGCAATTTTAGGAATGCCTTTATGCAATCCTCATCAAAATCAAAAGGAACATCTTTGCCAAGCAAAGTGCACAATGGTTTAGCCACCTTGCTAAAATCCTTAATGAATCTTCTATAAAATCCAGCATGCCCCAAAAATGATCGAATTTGTCGAACACTTTTAGGAGGTGGTAAATTTGCAATTAAGTCGACCTTCGCCTTATCAACTTCAATTCCTTTCGTTGAAACAATATGCCCCAACACAATTCCTTGTTGAACCATAAAATGGCTCTTTTCCCAGCTGAGAACAAGTTTGGAAGCTACACAATGTTGCAACACAGAAAGATGATTCAAACAAGAATCAAATGTTTTCCCAAAACCGAGAAGTCGTCCATGAAGACTTGATGAATTTGTCGATCATGTCCAGAATATGGCCAACATACATCGTTGAAACGTGGCGAGCATTACATAAGCGAATGGCATCCTTCGATATGCAAACGTACCATATGGACCCGTGAATGTTGTCTTCTCTTGATCAGCTGGAGAAACGGGCACTTGGTTGTATCCCGCATCACCATCAAGAAAGCAATAAAACTCTTGCCCCGCTAACTTCCCAAGAATTTGGTCAATGAAGCGGAAGGAAAATGATCTTTTACGGTGGTACGTGTTCAATTTTCGATAATCAATGCACACGCCATCCAAGTAGTTTCACGAGTGGGCACCAATTCTCCTCCGTAGTTTCTTTCTTTGTAATTCCAGACTTTTTCGGAACGAGTTGTACTGGACTAACCCACTCACTATCAGAGATCGGATAGATGATTCCAGCATCGAGGAGTTTAATGATTTCCTTTAAAACGACTTCTTGCATGTTCGGATTAACTCGCCTCTGTGGTTCCCTCGATGGTTTACTCTCATCCTCCGGATGTATTTTATGCATACATCTTGATGGGTCAATCCCTTGAGATCGCCTAAGGTCCATCCGATGGCCTCCTTGTGCTCTTCGGCACCTTCAACAAATCATTCTCTTGTTCTTCCGATAATGTGGATGAAATTATCATCGAAGTGTTTCTCGAGGTCCCGTAAAAGCATATTTGAGGGACTCGCAATTGTTTCAATTCCACATTGGTGGTCGCTCAATTGATGGAGTCGGACATCCTTTACCTCGAAGTAGTGGTTCTACCTTAGTCACAACTTCACATAAGTTATCATCTTGACATGATGAATTTGACTTTTCTCTTATCGCTTCCTTTTAAGCCCTTTGTCCTCATAGATGGCTAACAAAGCGATTTCAAATTCCTCTTTGGTGAGCATTGATGGTAATGCTTCATCCACCACGTCCATCGATCGATGTAAAACATTCGACCTCATCCTCATTAGGGAAATGGTTCATCGCATGGAATATGTTAAGCGACTTTCATGTTTCCAAAGAAAGCGTCCATGACTCGTCGACAATTAATGCAAGCGTTGGCGATTGGCGAAAGCAGACGTCCAAGAATAATTGGGACTTGATGGATTGATTTCGCAGTGGTTCCATGTCTAAGACAACGAAGTCCGAAAGACAAACTTGTCTATTCAACCAAAACATCCTCGATAACACCCTCGGTCTTCTTTTCCGATCTATCGCGGTTGGAGTGTGACCGTCGTGGGTTTCAATTCACCCAATCCGAGTTTCTCGTACATTGAGTATGGGATCGATTAACACTTGCTCCCAAATCCAATAACGCCTTTCCAATTGGTTGCCCACCAATGACACATGGAACAGCTTGGGACTCGTGGTCTTTCGTTTCGTGGGGTTTCCAATCGCAATATCGAATCGACTTGATTTGTTAGGAACACTTTCTTTGAAAGCGTGAGTACGTGCCTTTCTCTTAGTGCACAAATCTTTGAAAAACTTGGCGTACTCGAGAACTTGTTTGATTGTTTCAAGTAATGGAAGATTTATCTTTACTTGCTTGAATGTTTGAAAATTTCTTCCATTTTGTCGGTCCCTTTCCCATTCTAGATGGAGGAGTTAGGCATTGAGGGAATGGTGCCTTTGGGACATAAGGTGCGATTCCATTTCCGATTCTTTTCACGTCCTTGTTGGACGGTTGAAGAAACTCTTCCTCTATTACTTTTCTTTTCCTTTCTCTCTTCCTTGCTCTTGCACTTTTCTTATCTGGCTCTTTGTCTTTCTTTCTCTTTTCCTTTTCCTTTCTCTTTCCTTTTCCTTTCTCCTTTCTTTTCTCGATTCTTTTCCTCTCATCGCTTCTCTTTCTTCATCACTTCTCTGAGCATTTCCACTTGATTATCAACCTCTCGTCCACTTCTACCGTAATGTGACTTTCAAGCTGTTGACTATTCGATGGTCTGCTTGAGATGGTGCTTGGCCTCGAGGATTATTGATGGGTTGGGTGGAGCCTACCTTCCTCTCTGACTCAGTTGATTGGCCAATTGGATGACTTGGTCCATTATCATCTGGAAAGATTGCATGCTTCGCATAAGCTTTTCTTCCGATCGAATCTTTCAAGCATCGCATGAGATTGATTAAGATTCGATTGAAATTCATTTTTCGGTAGTCGAATTTGGATGATAATACTGAACGATACATTGGAAATTGGAATTCTGCTGGAAATTAGAATTCTGCTGGAAATTTTGTTGTGGACGAAAATTGTGTTGAAAATTTGGTTGAAAAGGTTGTTGTCCACCCATTGTGTTGGCTCTATGTTGCTGGTTTACCTGGCCAGTTTGGTTCGATTCACCCCATCCTAAGTTGGGGTGATTTTTCCATTCCGGATTGTAGGTATTGGAGTACATGTTTCTACCCTGCCGCTGATAAGATTGAGTCACATTTACCTGCTCTTGAGGATTAGGTTCATCAGGGAAGAATGACAAGGTAGTAGGGCACTCATTAGCCATATGACTGGTGGTCACAAATTGAACACACCGTGGGGTGGGAGCTTTAGCTTGCTTGATAGCGGCTAACAACATGTTCATCTGTTTGGACAGCATGTCAACCTTTGTTGAGAGATCTGAGGCATTATTGTTGACATCGTACAATCCGTCTTTTGTCAACACATGAGATTTAGGTGCCAGGTTCAAGTTGGTTCGCCCCAGTGTCTCACTTTGTATCGAAGTTTGATATAACTTTTCAAACAATGCCCACAATTCGACAGCTTCTTTCGTGGCACAAGATCCACCACAAGATGCATCAACCATGCGTCTCTCTTCAGGAATCAGTCCATTGTAAAAACTTTGGACTTGTTGCCACCTTGGAACTTGATGATTTGGGCAACTTCTGATCAATTCCTTAAAAGTTCCCAACATTCATGGAATGTTTCAGAGGTTGTTGGAAAAGAATGGATCTTTCCGACGTAATTCAATGGCCTTAGTCATGGGAAAATATTTTTTAAGGAATTGACGATGTAGCTCGGCCCACCTTTGAATAGATTGTGGTTCTAAGGTATAGAACCATGTTTTTGCCTTAACACTTAAAGAGAACGGAAAGAGTGAAGCTTAGCTATCTCATCGGTGACATTGTGGACTCGAACATTTTGCATACCCAGTGAATTCATTTAAGTGAGCGTGGATTTTCATTTGCTAACCCATGGAAAATTGGTAGCATTTGAATCATTCTTGATTTGAATTCATAGTGGTTCCACGGAATGGGAGCATAATACATTCCGATCCTCGTAAAAACCAGATCGTTATAATACTCCATGTTCTAGGGCCCTCATCAAAATTATTGTTCTATTATTTCCATTATTGACATTCCATTGTTGTTATTCTCATCTCTCTTGCCTTTGTCGCCATGGTCTCAGTTTGTTGATATTGATTCCTCTGGACTCTTCGATTCTCTCTACAAGCTCTTTCGATCTCAAGATTAAACGGTAGCAGATGTGGGTGATGAGAACGAGTAAAGCTCATACACCAACACTCACAAACAGGGTTGAAGAATCCACAACAAACCCACAAAATTCTGCTTCAAACGATTTAAACAAAGATGATAAACAGTAGCCAATATAAGCAGGAAAGATTTCTACTTTTTTTTTTTTTTTTTTTTTTTTAATTAAAATTCGAATTTAAATTAATTAATTTATTAATTAATTAATTAAATTTTTTTTTTTAAATTCAAATTAAAATTAAAATTCGAATTTAAATTAATTAAATTTTTTTTTTTTTTTTTTTTTTTTTTTTAAATTCGAATTAAAAATTTTTTTAATTTTTTTTTTTTTTTTTTCAAAATTAAATTCGAAAATTAAAATTAAAATTGAAAATCCTATAAAATCTTTCCTAAAAGAGAAAAATAAGGAGAAGAATGAAAGATTCCTAAAAATCCTAAAACAAAAGTCCCATAAAAGTTAATGACTAAATTTAGAAAATCCTAAAAATATCTAAAAGAGGAAAATAAGGAAAAAGAGTCCTACCAAATCTAAAATAAGAAGTCCTAAAAATCTCTACTTCCTAAATTTCCTAAGGAAGGTATCCTAAAAATCTAAACTTCCTAAAAAGACTCCACAAAATCTTATCAAAGAGAGAAAAATAAGGGAAATAAATTTTTTTTTTTTTTTTTTTTTTAAATTCAAATTAAAATTAAAATTCGAATTTAAATTAATTAAATTTTTTTTTTTTTTTTTTTTTAAATTAAATTCGAAAATTAAAATTAAAATTGAAAATCCTATAAAATCTTTCCTAAAAGAGAAAAATAAGGAGAAGAATGAAAGATTCCTAAAAATCCTAAAACAAAAGTCCCATAAAAGTTAATAACTAAATTTAGAAAATCCTAAAAATATCTAAAAGAGGAAAATAAGGAAAAAGAGTCCTACCAAATCTAAAATAAGAAGTCCTAAAAATCTCTACTTCCTAAATTTCCTAAGGAAGGTATCCTAAAAATCTAAACTTCCTAAAAAGACTCCACAAAATCTTATCAAAGAGAGAACAATAAGGGAAATAAATTTTTTTTTTTTTTAAACACTCAAAATGTAGAAAAATCCTATCCAATTAATCAAAATTTCACCGATTTCCCGTGCCAAAACTTGATCGATTTAGAATGTAACCCTTGCAAGTGCACAAGATCTATTGTAGTATGGCAAGAAACAGTGTCGAACCCAGAAGCGTGAATTTTAATTAATTCTTTTAGAGATTTTAAAACGTCCCTAAGGAAGTACCAAAGGCGATTCAATTTTACCAAAAACTTAACACACTTTTCCTAAATGCGAGAAAAATAAATTAATCTAAACAATTAATTACCGATAAATCTCGAACAATATTAAAATGAGATCAAGGAATATGCTACCCCGTTAATTCTTTTCTATCATTAAAACCCACGGTTTCATTAAATCATCATTCACACCATCATTCATCTAGAAAATGACTTGAAATAAAATATGATCATCAATCCCAAGATACCCTATCTAAAAACAATGACTCACTAACATTGCGGTATGAGTCATGTAAAAAGCATAAGCGTATCTCATGATATTTAGATCACGACAATCAAGACATAATCGCTTCTACACTCTAGATCATCACTGCAGTCCAGATCTAGCGATTACGCCGTTGATAATAATCAATAAAGCATTCAAAATATTTTCAATCACACAAACTTTGAGCAAAACGATTCCATGATAACAATAATAGATCATCGGTATTAATCATAAACATGGGTACTTATCTGGGATCGATCTTCCCGATCATCGATTTAGCTCATCTTTGGTGTTTGATCTCTTTTTCTTTCAAAGTCATTCCTCTTTATTTCTTCCAAAAGATATTTGCAATTGTTTTTCCTAAATACAATCTATGAATTTCTCGGAGAAAAAAATGCAAATCCTGGTACAATCTACCCTAAATAAACCCTAGAAGAAGGAGAAGAAGACTTGAAAAGATGAAGAAAATATTCCCCAAAGTGAAGAGCCCTAAAACTAAAAATAAAGAATGAATAATATTCTAATTGCCAAAATCCCCTAAGAAACTCGTGGCTTCCCTTTTATAATAACCTAACCTAATACTCTCTCGATTGACATCTAAGAGTAATTTCGTGAATTCCCGCCTACTAGCTTTGCATCTCATAATTTTCTGTACCGAACTCGGATTGAGGTGATTCTTGAGGCGTTGGAAAGCTGACGACGAGCTCTACAACTTTTATGTTTTAGCAATTTCCTGAATCTGACGTCTTGAAGGTCCAAATTGAGCTGCAAGTCGCACTAAGTTCTCAATGACCCAAAATAGCAATGTTTTGACATTATTTTCGGGATTCTTGGGCTGTTTTAGAAACTTGGACTGTATTTACCTGAAACACTTCAAATCTAGCAAATCTCATCAGATAGCCTTCATCGGACGGCTAAATATAGGTATTTAGGGGTAAAATATCATCATATTTCACTACTCATCAGGTGACGGCTTTGCCGTCGAGTAGGGAAGTCGAATTTCAGATTGAGCTCGTACCTGGCACTGCACCGATAGCCAAGACTCCTTACAAGATGGCGCATGTAGAACTATCAGAATTGAAGAAACAGTTACAGGAATTACAAGATAAGGGCTTTATTAGAATAAGCCAGTCACCATGGGGTGCTCCTGTTTTATTTGTGAAGAAGAAGGACGGTTCTCAGAGGTTGTGCATTGATTACCGACAATTGAACCAGGCGACGATTAAGAACAAGTATCTATTGCCACAGATCGATGTTCTATTTGATCAACTGCAAGGCGCGTGATATTTCTCTCAGGTCGATCTGAGATCTGGATATCACCGGTTGAGGGTGAGAGAGTCTGATATAGCTAAAATGGCATTCAATTCGAGGTATGGGCAATTTGAATTTTTAGTAATGCCTTTCGGATTGACTAATGCCCCTGCAATCTTTGTAGACTTGATGAACCGTATTTTCAAGCCCTACTTGGATCAGTTTGTGGTAGTTTTCGTTGATGACATCCTGATCTACTCCAAGTCCGAAGAAGAGCACGTTGAGCACTTAAAGATCATCTTACAAACCCTATTGAACCACCAGTTATATGCTAAGGCGAGTAAATGCGAATTCTGGATGCGTGAAGTGGCATTTCTGGGCCGCAGAATTTCCGAGGCAGGGATTACTGTTGATCCTGTAAAAATTAAAGCCATTGTGAATTGAGCGAGTCCCAAAAGTGTTACTAAAGTACGAAGTTTCCTTGGCTTAACTGGTTACTATAGAAGGTTCGTGAAAGGTTTTTCAAAGATCTCAGGACCTCTTACTAGGCTGACCAAGAAGAATGTGAAATTCATTTGGACTGATGAGTGCGAGAAGAGCTTTCTTGAGTTGAAGAAAAGATTAACTACTGCTCCCATTCTAGTGATATCTTCTGGTAGTGGTGGCTTTACCGTTAATACCAATGCGTCGTATAAAGGACTAGGTGGTGTCTTGATGCAGAATGAGAGAGTTGTAGCTTACGGATCCAGGCAGCTAAAGGAACATAAAAAGAAGTACCCTACGCACGATCTGAAACTGGCCGCTATCATATTCGCGCTGAAGATCTAGAGACATTACCTATATGGAGAGAAATTCATCATCTCCACAGATCATCAAAGTCTTAAATACCTTTTCACGCAGAAAAACTTGAATATGAGGCAGAGAAGATGGTTGGAATTCCTGATCGATTATGATTGGGAGATCAAGTATCATCCGGGGAAGGCTAATATTGTTGCTGATGCCCTCAGCAGATTTATTCCAGAACGGGTGATTCGACCAAGAGCATTGCTTTCGCACATTGTTATCACCTCTTCATTACTTGATCGAATCGAGGGACTACAGCTTGAAGATCCTACCCTTTTGAAATTAAAGGACAGTGGGAAGTTTGAGATTACTGCCAGAGATGATGGGATGATATTGTTCTAAGACGCTACTGTGTACTTGATAATATAGATTTGAAAAGAGAGATCTTGGACGAAGTCCATAAGTCTAAATTCTCTATTCACCCTGGGAACAATAAGATGTATAAAGGATTGAAGAAAAATTATTAGTGGAATGATATGAAGAGAGAGATCACTGACTACGTGGCAAGATGTTTCACATGCCAGCAAGTTAAAGCTGAACACCATAAATCACCTGGGTTACTTCAGCTACTACCGATTCCCGATTGGAAATGAGAGAGTATTGGTATAGATTTCATCACCGGGTTGCTGAGAACTATGAAGAGGAACAACGCTATTTGGGTTGTGGTCGATAGATTGACTAAATCGGCTCATTTTATTCCATATCGCATGACCTATTCAGCTTCTCAGTTGGCGGATATTTACATTCGTGAGATTGTCAGATTACATGGTGTGCCTGTTGATATCATATCTGATAAAGACCCTCGTTTCACGTCAAGATTTTGACAGAATTTCAATATAGGATGGGGTCTAAGTTAAAATTTAGCTCCGCTTTTCATCCTTAGACGAATGGGCAGACTGAAAGACTGAATCAAATGTTAGAGGACATGCTTCGCGCTTGTGTACTGGACTTTGGAGGCAATTAGGGCGAGTATCTACCTCTTGCGGAGTTCGCATATAATAATAGTTACCAGTCCACTATACAGATGGCCCCGTATGAAGCCTTATATAGGAGAAGTTGCAGAACTCATCTGTGTTGGGATGAGGTCGGCGTGAGAAGTTTACTGGGACCTCAAATTGTTGAAGACATGTCTAAATAAGTTCAGTTGATCCGAGAACCAATGAGGACCGCGCAGAGCAAACAGAAGAGTTACACTGATTTGAAGCGTAGAAATTAGGATCTGATTGAAGGGGATAAAGTCTTTGTGAAAATCTCTACTATGAAAGGAGTGATGAGATTCGGGCTAAAAGGAAAACTTAGTCTGAGATTCGTGGGACCGTTCGAAGTCTTGAAGAGAATCGGAGAAACTGCATATCGAGTCAAGCTACCACCAAAGTTTGTCGATGTGCACAACATTTTTCACATATGCATGTTAAAGAAATATGTGGCAGATCATACTCACGTTATCGATTGGGAACCCTTAGATGTTTTTAAGGATATGTCCGTTGTGGAGGTGCCTGTTCAGATTGTTGATCGAAAAGAGCAGACCCTGAAGAATAAAGTTATACCGCTGGTCCTTGTGATTTGGCAGCACCACTCTCGCGAGGAAGCCACTTGGGAGCGCGAGGATGTTATCAGGAGGGACTACCCCCATCTCTTCTAGTAAGGTAGGACTCAATTTCGAGGACGAAATTTTTATAAGTAGGGAAGAATGTTATGATCTGAATTTTATGTCTTTAATACACCTAAAATAAGTGTATGTGCTTAGTATCGTATTCACCGCATGCCTTAACTTTTTAAAACGTTTTATCTAAAAATATATGTTTTGGTTTTTCAAGCCCTTATATTTATTTTGATCATTAATGGACACGAGTTATGTGTTAGCCTACTGGTTAAAAGCTTTAAGTTCTAGATAAGAGGTCTAGAGATCAAACCTTGTTATGTGTGCTCTAAACTTTTATTTTGGACTTTGAGATAAAACCTTATACAATCTTTCTTGGTGTGTTAGCTTAACATCGGATAATCCCCAAAATGTGATAAATAAGTGTCTTACAGAGAATCCTAAATTATAAGCTCATTTAGAGTTCTTAAGAATAGAGCCGTCAGAGACCCTAGAGACCTTAGAGAAGAAATTCTAGATCTATCTTCCTAGAACACTTCTTTTGGAAGTGCGACGAGACGTTAGCGTATATTCTCAAGCGGCCTTCGCCTCTTTCTAGAATCATCATCATTGTTAGGATCTTAATCTAATCGTGGTGGTACGATCGATTTAGGTATGGAGAAATTATGCTTTCCATTGAACTTAAAATATTAATTTTTAAATAGATTTTTATGTAAATTAGTGAGTTTATTTCATGAATAATGAATGAATAATTAAATGGATGTATGCTATGATTGGCGATCCTTAATGTTGATAATTTCAATTAAGAAAAAGACGGATGAAATCTCATCATGTGATTTGATGCATTTTGATATATGCTCATAGAATTATGTCAATTGATTGAGGATGAATATTAAAGTAGGTACTGATAAATGAGTTTATTTTTGAAAAAATATACAGAATTATGTCAATCGATTGACGATTGGATGTCAATCGATTGAGGACTAAATGAGTTAATTTTTGAAAAAATGCATAGAATTATATCAATCGATTGACGATTAGATGTCAATCGATTGAGAACTATATGATTTTATTATTGGAAAAATGTATTAAATTATGTCAATCGATTGACGATTGGATGTCAATCGATTGACGATTGGATGTCAATCGATTGACGATTGGATGTCAATCGATTGAGGACTAAATGATATTATTTTGGAAAAATACACATAATTATGTCAATCGATTGATTCAGGGAAATCAATCGATTGAGCCTGGAACAGATGCAGATAAATTATGTTTATTTAGAAAATGCATGGATGTGAGTCAATCGATTGATTCTGGGAAATCAATCGATTGAGCCTTATGTATTATGATATGCATAGAATTATGTCAATCGATTGACGATTGGCAGTCAATCGATTGAGGACTAAATGATATTGTTTTAGAAAAATATACAGAATTATGTCAATCTATTGATTCTGGGAAATCAATCGATTGAGCCTGAACCTGAAATCAATGGATGGTGTTGCATAGCTAAGTTCTATATTCAAGTTCTTCTCACAACAGGTTCATTAAATGTTAATATTTATGCACCATAATCGTATGATATGCACTGTAATATTTATGCACCATGATTGTGTACACTTTAATATGTATGTTCCATGATTAAAGGCACTTAAATGCTTATGTATTATGATATCACTCTCATACACATTACATGTTTCATGATGATCTATATAAGCACAATCAAGACATGTAAAATACGATGAAATGTCAAGCCATGATCAACGAGCATTAGACCCAACATCTTGTACCCAATGGAGTCTAAGAAGGTATTAGACCCAACATTTGGTGCTTGATGGAGTCTAACTAAATACGATTAACGAGCATTAGACCCAACATCTTATACATGATGGAGTCTAAGAAGGTATTAGACCCAACATCTTATGTAAGATGGAGTCTAACTGAACAAAAGTATGATAAGTATGATTCAGCCCAACGTCTTGAGCGGGACGGAGTTTGACATGCAATAAATGACATGATTCATTAGATCCAACGTCTTGAGCATGACGGAGTCTAACTAAACAAGTGATAAGCATGATTAAGACCCAACGTCTTGAGCGGGATGGAGTCTAACGTGCATTAAATGACAAGAAAGATAAAATTAAAAGATATGATGCATTCATGTAATATTGATATGTAGGTTTATGTTCAGTTCATTTCAGCTTAGTGAGATTATACATGCCACATGCACACATACATGAAATATATCGAAATATTTATATAGCTATGACTGATACTTTATGCTTCAAAGGATTGCATGTTTGGTCCATACAAGTGTGAACTTACACCCCTTGTTGATGTGGGTGACCAGATGAGACAGGTGTCGCCGAAGACAATGTATGGGTCTATCGCAATGAGACGGCACGTGGTGCTCAGAAAACTGGACTGAATAGCGATGATGGCTTCATGGCCTAATTAGTTATTTTCCTTTCTAGTTATTAGTGGTTTTAAATAAATGAGACATTGATCAGTTAGTATTTTATCAAAACTGTTTAAGCTTTAATCATGTTGGACTTGTTATTAGAATAAGAACATTATCATGGGTTTTATTTAGATTAATTAATGTTTTAAAGAAATTTTATCTTCCGCTATTTAAGGTACTTTTATCACCTTATTATATTTCTATGGTTCACGATAAGAAGGTACGGTCTAAGATTTTACAATTAAGAGATTGTGAGATCTCGGACCGCTACAAGCAATGGAGCCGACTGGCCCGAATGACTACCAGAAACATTCTGGGCCTATAGGTACTCTATTCATACGGCCACTGGCCAAACTCCCTACCTCTTTACCTATGGAATGGAGACAATCCTATTATATGAGATACAAGTACCATTCTTACGAATTCAACTCAATAATGAGTTATCCTTAGACAAGAGAAGAATTGCCCTACTCGCATAGTTAGAGCAGCTCGATAAAATAATTCTAAGGGCGACTGATCACGCTCAGGTATATCAAAGGAGAGTGGCCACGGCTTATGATTAGAAAGTCCTCGAACGAACCTTTAATATTGGAAAATTAGTCTTGAAGAAAATCATGCCTTCTAAGCACACCCACTTGAAAGGAAAACTGAAACCAAACCGGGAAGGCCCTTACGTTATAACAGTCACATACCCTAGGAATATATACTAACTGACGAACCAAGACGGGAAAAAACTCCCTAGCCCTCGGAATGTCATGTACCTTGGAAAATATTGTCCTTAGCCCTATGATCTTCACATCCCGTGGTTAAATACTTATACTTACCACCCCCGTAGTCACCACGACCCATTCGCCGGTCGTATATCATCAATTCTCAGAATATCCTTAAAACCTCCAATTTATCACCCACTTTCTCATTCGGGCAATCTAATCAAAGGACTAGTGACATATCTAACCACTTTAAAAAGCATAAGTAACACCCAACTCTCATCCTCCTTTCCCTGCCATTGGAGGAGATATGAGAGTAAAAAAAAATGAAGATGTCAGGTTCAATGAAAACTCATTATTCTTGCGCTAACAGGATACTTTCAAATACACATATATCCAAAAAAAATCGAGTGAGAGCATTACGACGAATGAATAAGTCAATGAGCTCAAGGAGGCATAAGCAGGCCGTGAGGACATCTCTGATAACCTTGCTAGAAATATATAAGCAAACTGCGAGGGCATCCCTGATATCCTTATACTACTAGATATCGTCGTAAGGTGACGAAAGGAGGACAAACTCCTACTAACCATAGAATGTGAGATTTTGATAGTACCAAAACATAACGAAGAGCTCAATCATAGCACCCCGTATCCCTCTGAGAAAAAAATTATTACTCATCCCTTTTGCAAAGCATTAGTTACAAACTATTCTCCATATCACTGAGTCTTACTCCTCTTCCACTTTTTTATTTTTTCAGACGATAAATCAGAAACTCTTCAGAATGCTCTTAAGAATGAAATCGAAAACCGATGAATGATGGCTGATGCAAACACCTACTATACCTACCATACTTCTCCCTGGTAACTACGGGATAGGATGACCACTACCCAAAGGTCGACCCCGGTATACAACTAACATAATCAAAACAACCTCTCCCAATTCGATGACAGTACTAATGAACATTTTTTCAAAACTAGCTCACCAAATACCCATGACTTCTTATAGACCCATAGTGCTAACCTTAAAACCAGAAAAGCTCTATTGCATCTAGACACTGGGATATTTTTTTGGTCAGAATGAGAATCATCTTAGAAGCGCCGACTCCTCAATGAAGAAGACGCAGAATAACGAAGTCACCATCCGGAGAATGCTACCGAAGACACTCCACTGTCGATCCTGCCACGCTCTTACACTGGGGTATTTTTATTTTCTAATTATTTTAGTTATTTGCTTTTCCTATTGCATTATTTTTAGTTCCTAAAAAAAAAAAAAAAAGATAGCATATATCCATCTTTTACTACCAAACCCTGGTCTCAGACACTCGCCCCCCTTGAAAACTAGTAAGGGGAGAATAAAAATTACTGATAGCCTTGTCTTTACATGTGCAGATACAAAGTAACATTCAACCATCATTGGGTCAGCTCAGGAAGCATCCAAGTCCCAATGACGACTGACGACACTAAAAGCAAAAGCCAGATGCAAAAGGTAACTAAAAGAAAATAAGCCAATCAGGTACATCTAAACCAAAAAATTTATGTATATATCAAAATTTTCTTTTTTCTTTACATCTGTCACCGGGGGCATACCCCCTGTATATACAATGGACACACACAATGAACACAAAAAAATATATGCACCCCTACGCTATCGCTGGGATGGTTGATTACCGCTATCCCCAATATCATCAGCCCGGAGGTCCGTGGACTGATCCTCTGAAAACACAATCCCGACCATGGATAAAAATATCGTTCGATACTGATACATATCGGACGATACATATCGGTATCGGACCCTATCTATACGGTACATTAAATGTACCGTATCTTCTTTATATATGTAAATGTCGGACGATACATTCAATGCATCATCTGGTATATTACTATTTCAGTACGTATCGTCTGGTAAGTACCGGTTTTTTTACCGAACGATACGTACTAGTTTTTCGGCATTTTGATCCATGATCCCGCCACTCAGAGTCCGCGAAACCTCTAGACGATGAGGCCCCACTACTGAACCCCCTCACTCGCATGACTAGCGGACCGCCTCGATCGAGAACAAGGAGGATATCTAGCAAGAAACTCCTGAATAATCAAATCCTCGCGAACATAATCCCTGATACGGTCACGTGTCGTAGGACGAGGTTGCTCGGCCGAGGAACCTGTAGCCCTCAACTCCGATCTAGCAAGCCTGACGCTCCTCACCCTAACACGCCTCATCCTCAGCTCTCTCGCCCTCACCCTCAGTCACGCCCTGATCAATCTTGAGTACCTCCTCCCTGATTGCCACTTGGTCACCCTCTCGTACCTCCTCTCTAACTATCTCGCTGACATCCTCCTCCACGACAACAATACCGGTCCGAGCCTCGGAAGGCTCACTGATCTCTGCCGCTAGCATCCGCTCCATCTCTGGTACAGATGAGTAGAACTGATCACTACCTTTGGACTCCATCCTAGAAGAAAGAGTTCAAAAAATTAGAAGGAACGGTAGAACAACGCCTGAAACGGATAACAGGATCGTAAGATATCGCGAAAACATGAAAACTAGAGTGCAAGGAAACAAGGAAACAAAGAATCAGAGACAAAACAGATAGCACGGGAAGAATGAAGATTTTTGAAGTATATATAGAGCGTGGTCAAATCGCGCGCTTGGGCTAAAGCGCTCAATAAAATTGCACACCGCATTCCCTGCGCTTAATCCGGATTACACGCTCAACCTTCAACGCGTAAACAGATCATCGCCTACTCAAACTAACCCGACGCCTCGATTGCGCGCAGAATCCCAGGCGCATAATTATACCGAGCGCCTGCACCACGGCACGTAAATGCCAAAGGTCACCCGCATAGTGACCAGGCGCCACCCTAATCCCGTGTCCCATACACACACGTTTAATTCGGCTAAACGGTATAGCACTGACGCGTAATAATCCTCCGAACCCCTAAAACACGCGCACCCATTCCGACGAGCAATTTGTTTATGCGCCCGGAGTGAAGCACGCAATTCCTCAGAAAAAAAAAAAAAAAAAATATATATATATATATATATATATATATATATATGCCCAGAACAATAGATTTACAGGCCTAAAATTATGAGATTTCCGACACTAATTACCAACCCAAACTACGCCTTTGCTAAGACCAATCTAAAAACACTCTTAACTTAGAAAATATACACCCCGAAAGCTTAAAAATACCCCCCATCACTTACGTACTTGAACTTAGACTGAACTAAACTAAACCGAAAATGTCCCCAACACACCCCAGATCAAAATAAATAAACTGAATCAAACCAAACTCAAAGAAATATATAATAAATAAACATCACATTCAAAATAAGTAAAGTAAGCCACAAAGTAAACCAAACAAAAAATTTACCAAATTGAATTAAAAATATAATCTCTTTATAAATAGATAAAATAATTACAAAATATACTGAGGGCATACCCTCTAAATATACAACTTAAAACAAAAAAAATTAAAATCCGCATGTTCAAGCAATGCCCGAATCCGGATTTATTCGGGAAACAAGAAATCTCGGAGAAGCCTGTAGAAGGAATGCATCATGAACGAATTCTGACAATAACAATCTTTTCCCACCCCAAGCCGGTAGAAAAGAAAGAGTGGCTCTCGAAAAGCCACCAAGGACCTGCAGGATCCACCTTTGGAAGCTCACCTTGGAAAGCATAACAAGGAGGAGCAACTAACATTAAATCCACAGAGCCTACCGAGGAAAAATAGGAGTCGGTCATGAGAACTCTGATCCCACCTTATCCTTGGGTTTCCTTTCTACCACCTTCTTCTCTTCCATCTCCTCTCCCAATGGGGTGACACTTCGAGTTGGATTGATAGCACCAACCCTAGCATCAGCCCGGATTCCCAAATCCCGTCCATTCCCAATAATCCACTCAATAATCACAATTCTTCGAGTTTAATACCCGAGACAAAATAGAAAGAAAGAAAAGACATTAATAAAAAAAAATGCCTAAGATCAAAAACAAAAAAAAAATGTGTCCCAAAACTTTTAATCCTAGGCTTAAAATAAAATTCAAAACAAAACTCCAAAGCCTTTAGGTCACACTTATAAAAACTATACCTCCTAAATCACAGAGTGACAAGTGTCACATTTTTAAACCCTTCCAATCTAATTAAATCTAAACCAAACACATATCCCCTGAAATACCACAATCCATGACAAACCTAAATGAACCAATAGTCACACAACACTTAGCTCTAGGAAACTCAAATTCACCCCAAGTCTAAATAAACCAATAAGATTAAGGCACCTGACACCCATCTAAAATCTTTTAAATTTAATCTTAAGTTCACACAACTGTCATGTTGAATCAAACATAAGACCAAAATGAAATACCTTAAACATGGGACACATCCTCTCACCATGACAAACATTATAGCCCTTCAATCTCAGAAATTCAAATTATAAAGCTTAATCTAAGTAAATAAAAAAAAAATACATAAATGAATACAACAAACATCTTTTTATTCATATAATAAATATGTTTACACGATATCATCGGAGGCATACCTCCTGAATATACAACCAAAATGAAAACCTATAACCTAACTTACAACCCAAAGCAGCGAGACCAAAAGCAGGACATAAAGCGAGGAGGCAGGCGTCAATCGGAGGCTTGAAGGAGGCACCACTTGGGCGTCAATCGGAGGCTTCAAGAAGGATTGGTTGGGGAATACATCCCTCCACTCGTAATGCCTTCTCTTCTGCCATCTTCATTTCCTTTCCCGCCGCCACCTCAACACTACCTTCACTGCTCCCTAAAAGGGACCGATGTGAAGGCTAACCTCCACTTTCCCAATACCACTCATTCCTAAAATAATATCGTCCCAGAGCATCACCTCAGGACAAAGATTACGCGTAATCACAAATATAGGAATAAACGACATCTCAATCGAATGGTTAGGTCACCCAATATCATCGAAACACGGATTTTAGAGCATAAAAGATTTAGAAAAAGTAAAACTCGAGACTAAACCGAGAGATACAAAATAAATAAAGACTCTTGCTTATATAGAGTACGGCCTCAATCACGCGCTAGGACTCGTGCGCGCAACTCAGTCACGCACAGAGCATACTGTGCGCAAGTTGAATCACACGCTCTTACCAGAGCGCGCGATAAAACCATTGCTCACACAGACGGTGCGACAATCCGGTCATGCGCCTACTATAGACTGCGCAACCCTATTACATGACCCACTTACACTGCGCAATCTGAAAGGTCGCCCGCACAGTGACATGGTGACATTCGAATTATGTACTTATTAAATCGCGAGTAATCCAATCGCCCGTAGACATCCAAACGCATAAATACTCCCTCAAACTTACAATCGCACGCCCGAAAATAAGCGTGCAATTAGATTAAACGCCCGACACCAGGCGCGCAATGCCCAAATTCATCCATCCTCACACCTTTTATCCCATCTCAGTCAAGATTCTTCTCCCATATCCCATCACGTAGCCTTACGAGAAATATTGACCGCGCCCCTCGTCCCATTGCGACAAGACGTACATGCCTTATTGTGGCACCGTTGCCTTCCCTCATCCCATCACAATCCGGCTAGAGAGGGGGAATCCGATCGCATAACCTCGTTGCACATGTCCCATCGTGATAAGATGTACATATACAACGTCATCCCAATATTCAAGCTCATTGACCTAAATCAGTTATGCCACCACACATCCCTCGTGAAAAGCCAAAGAAAAGTTCAGTCACGGCGCAACCACAACGTGATCACATATAACCCAAGATCAGCCAAAGAAAGAAATATGGTGCACCCGTCGCGCAAATATCCTATCAACGCCCCATCACAAACATCACTACCCGAAACATCCAGGCACAACCTCGCCACACATCCATGAATATGTTCCATCGCGATGCAACTACGACTCGATCTCATCACGAGCATGTCCCATCGCGACACAACAAATTCATCTTGTCTTACAACCCCAATATCAATCACACCTCCCTGAAATCCTCATCATAAAACCTTACATAGAGTCAAACCTACTAAAATTTTTATCCCTAACTATGTTCAACCAATATCCCATCACGGAAGCAGAAAGCCTACCTCCCAAATCCCTAGCTACGCAGCAGTCACTAGACTCCAACAGAAGAAGAGGGACTCCTTCCACGCCCCATCGCATCTTAAACACAAAAAAAAAAATCTCACCAAGATTCAAATGCCTCTATCAGACCTACGACCAGTAGTCTCCCAGCCTAAAGCAGACCCCCAATGTCCCATCACACCTACGATCCTCTATGACAGGAAGGAAGAAAGCGGACTTCCTCGCGTCCCATCGCACTTGCAACCATTAGGACTCATCCCGACATGCAACCATAAGGGGAAGACCACCATACCCCATCGCAAAACTCACTTCCCCAAGACATTACATCACGACAATGGTCACCATGTCCCTGCTGCAATAGAAATGAGGAAAAGAAAGAAAACTATCGTGACATTATTACGATATCACGACAAACGATCAGTCCTATCACGGGCTACACAGGTAAGTATCTGTAATATCCCGAAAAATCACGTTAAACAGTAACCTCAGGATCCGTGCCCGATTGGTCACAGGTTTAACCAATTAGGAGTTCAAAGGTTGACATAGAGTGAGATGAACGGATGAGATGTGATGGTTGGTGTGATTGTGTGAAGTGTGATGTGAATGTGAAGTCGCATACACCTACAGCGGTGTATATGCTCAACACACAGGGAAGGGGAGAGATAAAAGGGTTTAATAACCCTAAAATCTGTATCTTGGTGGTTGAGAGAGGAGTAAAGAGATTGAACAAGAGTTATTGTGAGTGATTGGAAGGGGGATTCTAGCATTAAAGAGACCGAATCGACGCGGAGAATCCGTTCAAGCAAAAGCTGGAACCCTAGCCTTTCCAACCACTCGATTTGAAATCAATTTGAGATTGATTGACGGTAAGATTGTTGTAGTTTAAATGCATGAATTAAAGGGTTAAATTGTAGTTAGAAATGGTGTAAAATGTAGGGTAAAAAGCTTAGAAAAATGGAGGAAGAAGTAAGGAAAGAGATTGAGAAGTGCGACGGTCGAATTTGAATCGCAATTTCGATTAATCGAAATTGGCCAAGAAGTTGAAAAGTCAGAGGACCCCGATTTCGATTAATCGAATTGGGTTTCGATTAATCGACTTTGGATTTCGATTAATCGAATTTAGAATCGATTAATAGACTGGGAGCCTACAGTGGACTCCAGTGGAGAAAGGAAATGGACTTGATGAAATCGACTAATCGAAATAAAAATTCGATTAATCGATTTTGGAAATTTGATTACTCGAGTTGAGAATCGACTTGATAAAGCAGAGAATTTCGATTAATCGAATTGGATTTTGATTAATCGAATGGGAATCTCGATTAATCGATTTTAGAAATCGATTAATTGAATCAGATCTGATTAATCGATTTTGGAAATGATTAATCGACTGGGCCAATTGATGTTGACTTCTGAGTTTGACCTTAAGATTTTTGGGGGGTCTTGAACCTCCTTTATTGCATCCTTAGTGATGTGTTTCACATGTTATGTGGTACCATAGGTGGTACGTGTGAGCAAGTGCACAAGGAGCCACATGGGACTTTGATGCATTGATCAAACGAAGACTTGAGGTAGGAAACCCCTTGAATATGTACCTTATTTTACAAGAGCATGTATGTAGTGATATAGATTTGAAATTCCAAATGTTTTATTGCTTAAAGAGTTGAAAAAAGTGTGTGTGTGTGACATCAATAAAAGTAATCATAATGAGCCATCCCCAGGGCATGAAGAAGTAAGGAGATAAGAGCATCAGGTGTGATACAAGTAAATGGATACATCCCAAGGATGTATCCAAGATTGAATCATGTTTGATAGGGCCTAACTGATATAAGATAGCACATTTACACGGTGAATAACTATATGTAAGGCACCGATATTTTTGTTATTTGAGGTTTGATAGGGTACCCCACCGACGTGGCGGGATATCCACGACTGACACGGCAGGATATCCTTGACCGATACGGCGGCGAAACCGTAGGCCAGTGCGGAGGCTTATCCGTACACAGTAAGCACACCCCAGGGGTGTTGATTGAGACTAGTGAAACCCCGCCACCAATCCCCAGGGGAAAGGGGCTTGGGTACTAATTGTATTCCCAAGGAATACGTTTAAAACTGTCTATATAGATGACGATGATGGGTATCTCATCGGGGCTCGATGCTATATTGCTCGGGGATTATTTAAGTTGAAAGTTTAAGTTTTGCTTTAGGCCTTTTCAGCATCATTCATGAATAATAAAGACATGAGTAAACTACTAGTAAAATGTAATGCTCTTTAACTGTTTTCATCAATAACTGCATAGACACATCATGCATGGCATATCATGAAATATATGTGAGTAATAATTTATATGTTCAACTGTGTTTTGTTCCCTATTGAGCTAGGATGTAGTTCACCCTATAGACTACACGTCGCAGGTCCACTACTAGCAGTTGCCGAGGCTTCAGGAGACGCTGACCCCGGTGAGTCGGACCTTGCGGCCGGAGAAGAGTTGGAGCCACCTCCTGAGGACTTCTTCTAGAGGACTCCATTGTGCCGCTTTGAGGGCTTTTGGATAGAGATTTGTACGGCTTGGTATGTCAAGCCTTGTTTTGGCTAAACAATGTACATGTGTAAATTGGGATTATTCCTTTGGGGCGAACCATCCGTAATGATTTGCTATCATCGATGGTTCGGATCAGTTCTCCATTCATGCAGAGGCATGAGGGTAGAACTGTCTTTTGAGAAATGCTTTTATGTAGATTTAAATTCCGCAATTTCATTTACTATTTCATTTTGTGCTTGATATGCCAATGTTCCATGCTTAGCTAAGGGGCACGGTCAAGATGATCGTGCTGATGACACGGGTTTCGGGGTGCCGAAATCCGGGCTGTCACAGTATCACCCTCTCTTTTGCTCGATATTACTTCTATTGGATATAGTTAGTTATGATTAAGTTAAAATATTTTCAAAACCCATCTCTCTCGACTCGCGAATCACTGTAGTCCTCCCATAAGAGACAATCATTAGTATTTGCCGAGAAGGTTAGACGGAGTATCCGACATGTCAAGTGTCGTCTTGACAATCACATAAACAGTCGGGTCTATAAATCCCACACCGATGGATCTATTCAGCGACGTCTCGAAAGCCACATTTTTCGAAGATTTACTACCGAATTGATCTTAAGTTAAAATTCTTGAATTTTCAAAAAAATCTCTTACTTCCAAAAAAAAAAAAACAATAAAAAAAGAAACCAAAATAATAATAAACAAAGAGACTTTACCTATAAAAATTCACCTCAATTACCAGCCCAAACCAACCATTCCCCTGAGAAACCGAGTAATGAGTATATTTAATCTAAGAACTGACAAACGCCTATTGGAAAAGAAACGCCTGACATGCGTTGGTGTGAGCAATGATGCGCCCAGTCTGACATGACTTGCGAAAGCCTTCGATATTATATGATTTTATTAATCAGTCTCTGGACCTTATTTATGGACATTTGTATGACGCCCTCCGATACGTCGACTGCGTCATATCCCTCTGTTTGACTGCCCCTTGCAATAGGTTGCGACATACGGCGGGATGCCCCTTGCACCCACAGATTAGGATATGATGATTCTCCTTTCAGTTTGACTGTCACTCGCAGCAGATCGCGCCACGCGACGGGATGACCCTTGCACCCGCAGATTAGGATACGTTGACTTCTCCCGTCGACTTTCTATGACAGCGGGTCGCGATACACGACGGGATCACTTGCATTCATTACATGGAATACGCCTTTCGACAGGTACCATTGGGCCCCTGAATGCTCTATTTTAGCTTGTGCTGATAGATAAGAAAGCCAAGCATGTCATGCCAGCATCCCCAGTTCACATTTATAATTTTTCAAGAGAAACGAGAAGACACCTCGAATGAGGGGTGTCTACTTCTTCGACGCGTTCTTACTTCGCAAGAGCGCTGAAGAGGGGCATTTGTAGACACCCTCATTTTGCCCTCTCGGAATATATAAATCTGTTCGATTAACATTTGACCTTAGGCGTAACTTTTCGGAAAAGACTTACCTTCTCTGAAAGTTTCACAACCTTAATGTGGGACCATATACTGAAACAATAGTATATGGTTGGACACAGGCTGAAATAATAGCTCTGTGGCTCAGGCCCCATGATCCTAATGTAGGGACTATACACTGAAATAATAGTATATGGCTGAACATAGGCTTAAATAATAGCTCGATGGCTCAGGCCCCATGATCCTAATGTAGGGACTATACACTGAAATAATAGTACATGGCTGAACACAGGCTTAAATAATAGCTTTGTGGCTTAAATCTCAATATAGGGAAACTATATGCTGAAATAATAGTATATAGTTGAAATACAGACTGAAATAATAGTCTGGCATTTTAGACCCTTTAACCCTAATGTGGGAACCATATGCTGAAACAATAGTATATGACTGGACACAGGCTGAAACAATAGCTTTGGGGCTCAGACCCCCTAACCCTAACGTGGGAACCATGCACTGAAATAATAGTACATAGCTGAATATGGGCTGAAACAATAGCTCTGTAGCTCAGATCCCAACATAGAGAGACTATATACTGAAATAATAGTATATAGTCGAAATACAGGTTGAAATAATAGTCTGACATTTCAGACCCGACCCAGACCTAGACAACCCCGAATTACACACCTAAAACCGCGCGCACAATTCGATTGCACACAAACCCACAAATATGCAATCAGTCCCCTTTCAGACCAAACTTCCTTTGCCCAGACCACCTCGAGACTCGATTACACGCCCCACATGACATGTGTGATCAGATTGAGCGCTCTATCACAGGTGCGCAATTGGCCTACGCCCGACCTAGTCTCACAGTCCTTGACCTCCAGGATTCTACGATTAAGCGCTTAAGATCAAATGCTTAATCAGATTACGCACTCCAAACAAGGCGCACAATTAGTTCTAACGTGATTAGAACAACGGAACTCGACTAAGCCAGTTAGTCGATCGCTCACTGAGTCGGTGACCGACTCAAAGCAAACAAGTGCCGATTAACAAGCGCGCAATTCAGTTAAACACCTGAAACAGGCCGTTTAATTAGGAAAAAAACTATAAAATACTTTTTTTAATTCAACCCAAATGGAGGACGAAAAAAAAGAAACAGAGCAGAGCGAACACAGAGAGAAACACAGTAATGACTTCGAGATTCGAGTTTCAAGTCCTCTGCATCTAAGCTTCGAATTTCGAGATTCCTCCCTGTAGCCCCAGCCTTAGATAAAAATTTAGTTTTTAGTTTCGACCTTAGTTTTTAGTTCTTAAATTTAGTTTTTTTTAGTTTTAACTATTAATATTAAATTTTCAGTCTTAGACCGTACCACCTTTTTAGATCATAATTTTAATATCCGGTTCAAGCTCTCAGTTTCTAGAACCAGTCTTTAATCTGACTGCCTAGTCCCTGACCCTAAACCTTAATTTTGGTCAGAAATCTCAATCTTCAGTCCTATTATTAATCTCTGGTTCTAGTTCTTAGTTTTTAGAACCAATCCTTAATCATACGGTCTGATTTTCTGATTTCGATCCCGAATTCAGTCCTCAGATTTTAAAGTTTAGTTTTAGTTCCTCAATTTAAGATTTCTAAAATCCCAATTTATAGTTCAGCTCTTAATTTCTAGTTTCAAAATTTAATTCATAATTATAACCCAAAATAATCGACTTTAAAAATCTAAAAATACTATATTATATTTTGAAATTCAATTTACTTTAATCTCAGTCACCCGATTTGCCCAAGGAAGCTTACGGAGGATACTCGAGAACGAGGCCAATCCTCCTTAGCATAGCGGGTCCAAAACCCCCTTTTCTTAGAATTTTAGTAAAATAGGTTCTTTTATTTTAATTAGAATTTCAGTAAAATTATTCCATTACTTTAATCAAAATTTTAGTAAAATTAGTTCACTACTTTAATCAGAATTTTAGTATATTTGCTTTAATTATAATTTTAATAAAATTAGTATAATTGCTTTAATTAGAATTTCAGTAGAATTAGTTTATTTGCTTCAATTAAAATTTCAGTAGAATTAATATAATTGCTTTAATTAGAATTTCAGCGAAAATTGGTATACTTGCTTCAATTAAAATTTCAGTACAATTAGTATATTTACTTTAATTAGAACTTCACTAGAATTAGTATATTTGCATTCCTAGTAAGATTAGGAAACTTAATTAATTAGATTTCTAATAGGATTAGGAAACTTAATTAATGAGACTCCTAATAGAATTAGGAGACTTAATTAATTAGACTTTCAATATGATTAAAATATTAAAATCAATTAGACCCCTAATAGAATTAGGATACCTAATCATAGTAGAATTCTAATAAAGGTACGACACTCAAAAGTAATCAGATTTCTAAACTAGTTAAATTTCTAATAAGATTAGAACACTTACACCAAGTAAAACTACACTAGGATTAGGATACTAAAATATTAGATTAATTCACCACAATAAATTCATACGGTTAGACTCATAATAGAATTAGAAAACTTAAGCTAAATAGAATTACAATAATAATAACGAAAGAAAAACTAAACTATCTAACTTACAAGAAGAGTCAGTACTGCTGGCGTTGGCAGGCCGACGATTCAGTAAAGAAGTAACTCACACCCGCTCCAAAGCGTGATCAATGACGTGTTGCAGCGTTGTTAAATATCTGCAACCGGCGATCGCAACAAACTAAGAATCTTCCTAGAAATCCCCCTTATTTTCAACATCCAAAATACCACATTGTCAGAGTCCACTCAGGACAGAATTGGGCCATTGATTCACGGGGACCGAAAGGAACCCAAAAAAAGTGCACACCAACACCTGTTCCTTTGAAACCCATATGAATCCCTAAAACCTAAGATGTACTCTCAGCTAGAAATACAAAAAATTTTAAAACTAAGAAAAATCAAGAAAAAATGAACCTGGCGTTGGTGGTGAGAGCAAGCATCATGCATGATCTAGCTCTTGAACCTATCACAAAACCCATAGAGAAGGGGTACAACTGCGTTAGTAGAAAAAAGAAAAGCTTTTTATGCAGAGATATTAACCCAAATCATAACCTAAAGTAAAAAATAACTTAAAATAAAATAAAACCCCAATTTTTGCACCGAGCCATAAAAGAAACCCTAATTTTTTCACCAAACCAAAAAAAACTACCATAAAGTAAAAAAAATCATATTGATCTATCATAATTGTAGAAGACAAAAACCCTAAAGTAGAAAAACTAAAATCAAAGATCCAACCTGTAAAAGAAAGTTATGCTTTCATGCGGTGATGTATCATTTGCCACGAAATTTGATTTTCACGAGATGCTTTCATAGTTGCTACATTAAACCAGTCATTTGCTAACTATTAGAAAGAAAGTGGTAAATTTAAAAAAGTCCTAAAAATTCATAATCTCTGCAATTAGGGCTTCTGATAATTTTTTTTTGAAGATTTTCAAATAGTATATATCATCAAAAAAGCCCTAAACATCCATAATCTCTGCAATTTGGGCTTCAGATAAATAAAAATTTGAAGGTTTTCAGATAATATAAAAATGGAGAGAGGGATTATTACCGTGAGGTATAAGAAGAACAAAAAACACATATTGAGAGAGGGATTATTACTGTGAGGAATAAGAAGAACAAAAAACACATATTGAGAGAGGGATTATTACCGTGAAGAATAAGAAGAGCAAGAGAGAGAGGTAACCTAATTCGATGCCTCAAGCGGAGATTGGCTTTCTGGTTTTTGGCGTATTCGATCTGATTCAAAGCAAAAAATGAAGAGAAAAAAAAAAACCATAAAATTACAGCAAAATCGAATGGAAAAAAATTGAGCTTACCCTATAGAATAATGAATCCTCTTATTCAAATGTTTATATAGCAGAGACAGCGAGAGAATGTGAAAGATTGAGATGAAAATCCATCACCATCGTCTAATTCAAAGCAATAAAGATCCATTATGTGAAAAACCCTTTGGCTATTTCTAAGTAAAAAAATGAAGAAAAAAAAAACCATTAAACGGTAGGGATTTAGAGATTTGATGGCTTTTCCATTTTGGGTTTTAGAGGAAACCGGGAGGAGATGGGAGTTGGGCTCTGGGTTTTGGGTTTTAAGTTTTAGAGATGTCTTGCCTTTTCTCTTTTGTTGTATTGGGTAGAACCGAAAACTCTGTCTCTCCTTTCAATTCTATCAAAAGACCATTCGGTTCTATCAATCTATTTAATCTAATCTAATATTTATATTTTGATTGAACCGAAGAGTCTTTTGTCCTTATTTTATTAGATAGAACCGAAGGGTCAACTGACCATCACAATCGAAGATGAACGTCTCCACGGAATGAATCAGCTCGTCAGCGTTCTTGAGTTGATGAGCGAACGAAGCTTTGATTGAGAGATTTGAAGGTGTCGACACCGCCATTTTAGGAATCCATCTCATCGGCGAAGAAGACAAAGGTACAAATTCTTAAGGATCAAATATAGCAAAACCCTATCTACGATATAATTACTTGGGATAAAACCATCCATAGAACATTGAATCTATTTTGGACAAAAATTCAATGCTAAAATCCTTTGAATCATGTCTAACCATTTAAACCATCTATACTACTAATCAAAAATTTATATGCTACATTTAAAATAAATAAATAAACTAAATTTTACTAAATATCCTACAAAAAAATATAAACTTCCAAAGATAAATTAAACGGTCATAGCAATAAAATGAGGACATATTCTTCTTTTACTTGATAACAAACATCTACGGTGTTCATGACCTACCAAATATTTTAATGTATAGGTTTTAGAAGTGACTCCCACTAAAAATCATCATTTTCACTTAAATATCGGCTATAACCGAGAAATACCGAACGTCATGTATCAGGTTGGGCCCCATCAAATACAATATATACACCCCGTATTCTGTAACGGGTCAAATATTGGGTCCATCAAGTCAAATATTGGCCTATGTGAATCGTACAAAATAACAAAATACACATTTTCAATTTTTTTTTATTTCTGAATATGATTGATTATTTTAGAAATAAAAAAGGTGCTTAAATATCATCTGGTTTGGCCACTATGATGATACATATATTGGGCTGGGCCCAACCTATATGTTCATATACATCGAACTTTAAATCCCTGTTTTGTATCATCAAAATTCAACATCTTCTCAGATAATCTAGGGTTTCATTTCTCCCCCAACAACCGTTTATCCAAATCCAATACGCATCCAAAGAAGCAAAATTTCCTCGTAATAGATAATTACCCTCTATCGGACTCAATTAGAAACCAAATTCCACTTCCAAACCCTTGGATTCCGAAACTAAAACCCTAAACACCAAAATTTCAGACACTGAATCCATATCGATCCAAAAAACCAAAAACTAGTATCAATGGCTTCAAAATATTGGACATATATATAATAGAAAAAAGTCAAATTTTCAGATGCAAAATACCGAAAAAAAAAAAAAAAAAAAAATTCAAATGCCAAAAACCCTAAAAACAAAAATAAAGTAAAAATTTCAAATTCAAAAAACCCAAAGTTGATATCAATGGTTGCAGAATATTGGTGATCAATAATACAAAAAGGGAAACACAACTTCAAAGAGCTAAAGAAACAAAAATACTTATGTGCAGGAGCGTAGATAAATAAATAAAAAGACTCACCTCATAAGTTGAAGAGGCAGTTCCAAAAACAAACGCATTTGGAAAATCTGCCCTGCTACGACCACAAAAAAAAAAATCAGATGCGGAAACCGTAAAAAAAAAAAAAAAAAAAAAATCAGATGCAAAAAGCCCCAAAAAAAAATAAAGACAAAATTTCATATGCAAAAAACTCAAAACTGATATGCATATTGGAGACTAATAATACAAAAAAAAGGGCAAACAATTTAAAAGAGCTAAAGAAACGAACATACCGGCATTAGGTTAGAGATTTCAAAACAACACCCCCAAAACCTTCCATCCTGTGCGAAAAATCCAAAAAAACACTCAAAAAAAAAATAACTACCCCCCCAAAAAAAAAAAAAAGACAAAATTTTATATGCAAAAACACCCAAAACAGCTGAAGAAACGAATGTACCTGCGTTAGGTTAGAGGTGAGTGGAATTTGTATCTTGCGTTTGGGTTTAGGGTTTCTTATGAGTTTTAGGGTTTTCAGATGGAAAAAATCCCAAAAAGGATAGGGTTTTAGGGCTCATGGAAAAAACACACAAAAACAATGACGCCTTGTTATGATTTTGAGTGGAAAAAACACACATAAAAAAAAGAACATGAAAAAAAGTCACTCACCTTCAATCTTACGTTGATGGAAAACCCTCCTTGGTATCTTTGGCTCCAGAAAACCCTTTTCTTAGCCTCTTATTAGATAGAACCCCCTCCTTATGTTTGTCGCATTAGATAGATAGATAGAGGACCAAAAATATAGAACCGAAATTTTGTCGTTTCAGATCAGGTCGGGTGTTAGAGAAAAGGGATTGGAATCTCTCAAAGTTTTTTTTATAAGAAGATAGACTGGAATTAAAAGGGAGACTATTGGTCTTCGGGGGGCTTGTCTTAGTTGATAGAGTCGAATTAAAGGGGCGATTGTTGGTCTTCGCTGGGCTTGCTTTTAATCAATAAAACTGAAAGGATATAATATAATTATTTTAGTCAATAGAACTGAAAGGGCAGAAGATAGAACTGAAAGGCTTGAATTTTGTCCGCTAGTTATGCATTTTTTATAGGTTATAGAACCATTCTTAGTCTTGTAGTGATAAAACCTTGAAAGACTATTGGTCTTCTAGTCTTTGTCTTGTAGTGATAGAACCCAAATGTTTGTTTTGTCTTGTAGTGATAGAATCAAAAAAACAAAAGGGAGAATTTGTCCTTTAGTTATGCACTTTTTATAGGTTATATATATATATATATATATATATATATATATATATATATATATATATATATATAGGAAAAAGGAAAAATGCGCCCAGTCGTAGAGATATCTCTACGCCAATTGATATGGGCACGACACGTAACTCCCTTTTTGTGAAGTGATGTGTGACCTTGGGATGGCATTACTAATTAGAGTTACACTTTTAAAATATTTTAATACCCTTCCAGCTGTCATTCTTGACTTTTTAGAAGTCTTTTTAAAGTATTTTTCTCTTTCTTCTTTCTATTGCCGAGATTCTTGTTTTTCTTTTATTCTAAAATGTTAGCACCTCCGCAGTGAAGCGCCGACACCCCGATATCGAAGCGTCGGCGCTTCGATAAATTGTTTTTTATCGAAGCACTGGCACCTCGTTTTAGGGGCGCCGGCGCTTCGATTAATTTTTATTAATTTTTTTTATTTTTATTGAAGTGTTGGCGCCTCCATATCGAAGCCGCAACGCTTCGTTTTAGGGGCACCAATGCTTCCATATCAAAACACAGACATCCTTAAAACGATGTGCCAATGCCCCTAAAAGTGAAGCATCGGTGGCCCTAAAACGAGACGCCAACGCCTCGCTATCGAGGTGCCGGCACCTCATTTTCGGGGTGTCAACGCTTCATTGCCGAGGTACTAGCACTTCGTTAACAGGATACCACATTTTTTTATTATAATATACTTTAAAAAGTATGTCTCACACATTCTTGAGAAAATGGAGAAAAGAAAGAGACTTTTAAAAAATCAAGAATTACAGCTAGAAGGATATTAAAATATTTTAAAAGTGTAACTCTAGTTAGTAATGTGACCTTAATGTCACCCATCACTTCACAAAGAAGGAGCTACGTGTCACGCCTATATCAATTGGCATAAAGATATCTCTATACCCGGGCACATGACCGGGTCTCATATATATATATATATATATAAAAGGTGACTTTTTGTTGTTGAAAGGTCTATGTTTTCTAATTAGAGGCCATCTCGAGCAAGGATAGCTATATTTAAATAGCCCTTTGGAGCCTACTCTTTATTCTAGCTATTGCCTTTTTTTTTAAGTTTCCAGCAATAATACATATTTTAGCTACTCCTCCATTAAAACTATATTATATGTTTTTATTTTAATATATATTTAAAATATATGGCAAGCGGAGAGAGAGAAACAGAAAGAGAAAATGAGAAAGAAATATTTAATTATATTTTATTAATAGCGAATGGAGTTGGATTCGTTATTAATAAAGATGGCGAGTCTCATGGTGAATCGGTTTTGCTCTTCAATCACCAAAATAGCGATTTTACTTGCCTTTTGTACTTATAGAGAATCAGCTAGAGATGCTCTTAGATGATCTATATTTTGGATGGCCAACAACCTGTCCTGCTATTCATATTACCAGCTGAGACGGTTCGATCGGTCAAGGTCAAAACTTGATCGATCGAAGTCCTACCGTCATTCCATCTGGCAACTCAGGCATATAAATTTTTCGGGGTGTGAAATGCCGGGTGCGTTTGACCCGAACCAGATCAAGGCTTTATCGGGTTCGGCTCATCTTTTGTTGGGTCCAACCCAGCCCACTCCAGGGCCCATTGTAGAATTTAGTAGTTTTGATGGGCCAGCAGGCCCAATATAGGGTTTAGTATTTCGATGGGTCGCCCAGCCAAGTTTAGTGTGGGTAATTTCAATTAGTCTTGTTGAATTTATTAATTAAAATGAATAGACTAGATGAGTCCGGATTAGTCTATTAATTGAATCAATGGGCCTGGTTTAGTCGTAGATGAGAGTAAATGGTCCAATGAGCTCAACCATTGAATCAAATAATAGCCTTTGACTGCATATATTTTAACATATAATTAAAGTATATGCCAAGTGGAGCAAATTAGAGAGAGAAAATGAGAGAAAGAGAGATTTAATTATATTTTAAAGATAACGAATGAAGTGAGATTCACTATTAATAACGAATGAAGTGGGACTCACCATAGATAGCAAGTCCCAGACTGAATCTGATAGACCGAGAAAAACCGACAACCAATCACCAAAATAGCAATTTTGCTGCCTTTTTCTTGCCTATAGAGCTGTTGGAGATGCTCTTACCTCTCTTTTTTTTTTCTTTCGCTTTTGCACTTAAAATCTTTAGATCAAGGCTTCCGAATCAGACGATTTAAATGGTGTTTTCACATGGCAAAGGCCCCAAGATACCAATTTTTTCTTTTAAATTGTGCAAGTAACGACTCGATTTTTCATATAAAATATATTTAAAACATTTAAAAAAAGTTTAACTATATATATAATTAAACTTTTCCTATATATATATATAGGAAAATGTGTCTGTCCTCTAAGATTTCAAGTGGAGGTTCACGTGACATCCAAAATATTGTTTCAATGTCATATGGACTTTGGGTGCATTGCTTAAATCATTTTTAAAAAAACAATAATCTTGAAAACTCATCTCCACCATGTATTTTTTGAGCCGTGAAATATAGACCATTAAAATTAGTCAAATATTGACGTACTTTTAAGAAAAAATAATTAAAATTTCTTTTTTTTAAATTAATCTAAACCATTCACCCGTACTCTACGTAGCAACCAAAGAGTATTTTAAGCGTCATGTGTACCTCCACGTAGACCTTAAAAGACGGTGACTGTCTTCCCATAAAGGACGGAACCGGCTCCCATATAGCAACAAGAGAAAATTTTGAAAAAAATGACAACAGAAAGTACAAAAAACAGGAACAATTCAGAGTAGAGGACAAAGGAAGAATATAGAGAAAGGTTAAAACCAGAAAGTACGGAAATATATATATATATATATATATATATATATATATATATATTTCCAAATTTTTCTCTTGTTGCTTTATTCTCGATTTCTCGTACTCACTTAAGCCTCCAACGGTCTTTTTCAGTTTTTGTGTTGCTTTATTCCCGATTTCTCGTACTCACTTAAGCCTCGAATCGGCTTTTTCAGTTTTTGTCTACATCTCCTATGGCTCTTGCCCTCATCTTGATCAACCTCTCGCAACACAAGCTTCAACACCACTTCTTAAACCTTAGATCTCGAGTTTTAAACGGTGGCGGAACCAAAATTTTTATCTAGCAGGGCGCAAGGCATAGAGAAAATTATTTCGACAAAATTCTCTGAAATTCGCTGAAACAAGGGTCAAACGAAAATTTTAATGAAATTTCGGTGATTTTTTTTAAATTACAAAAAAAAAAATTAATTTTGACAAATTTAACAAAATTTCACCAAAGTTGATGAATTTTTTTAATTTGGGACCACAATCTCAAGATCTGTGGTGTCGAAAATTGAAATGGAAAATAATTTCCATTATTTGATTAAAAAAGACAATAGTCTTACCACTTAAATGCATCTGTGAAGAGATTTGTTTTTGTAGATGAGAGATGGGTACCTCTATTTGCGCTCACACATTCTTTGAAAGTGACAGTCTGAGACTCGTTGAAAACCATTGATTTGTTTGGATTAGATGATGGAGATCTTTTTTGCCCCGATCTTCCACACAGTAGATGTTGAGATTACGTCTCACTTATCAAACGGTCCGTTTTTACTTCCTGTGTTACAAATCCTCAAAAATGACCCTAATTTATGTTTGAGTATGATGTGTGCCATAGATGATGCCAAAACATGCCATATGATTCAAGGGTTTTTTGGGGATCTGTGACACATGAAATGAAAATGGACCGTCTGATATGTGAGATATGATCTTAAGATCTATTTTGTTGAAAATCGGGGTGAAAGAAGATCTCCATCATCTGATCCGAAGCAATCAATGACTTTCAAGGGATCTAAGGCGTGTGCACTTTTAGAGAATGCGTTGGTGCAATCTGAGGTACATATAAGAGATTTAGGGATAAAAAATAGGTGGGGAGAGTAAATTTAGTTGAGTAATGATGTTTTTTATTGTTTGCAACTATAGTTTTACTCTTTATAAATAAGTATAGATAATGATCACTTTATTGATTTTAACAAAAAATACGTAAATTCATGTAAGAATGGGCGGATACCCGCACTGGCCCCTTACTGGTTCCGCCACTAATTATAAATACTTCTATTTTTCATCTATATAGATGGGGTTTGATTAAACCTATTTTTTTTTCTTTTTTTAATGGGTTTCGAAAGATGGTTTGATGCATTGAATCTAGGGCATATCTACTAGATCCCAGCTGATAGGTGTCAGATATATCAGATACATATTGGCTAACCTGGCCGATATCACAATGCCTTTTTCTATTTTAAAAATATTATAAAAGATAAAAATTAAAAAATTAAAAAATTATCATAAGGGCTTTTTTGGTATTATTCATATCGGATACATATTAGCCAATATGGGCCAATATTTGACCCATATCAACTCGGGAGTGTATATTGTATTAGATGGACCCTAACTTGACACATATTGACCGATATGTATTAGATATGACCAATATTTAAAATCATGGTTGACTCTGATGCATTGGGGGCGTTTTAATGAGTGGATGGGCTGCTTCAATGGAGAGGGATTAATGGGTTTTAACTTTTAACAGAGGGTTTAAGGGCTTTCAATGAAGAGGGCTTAATGGGTTTGATCAATTTGCAATTAGTGTAATCGGTTTAATCACTTTGCAATCAGTTTTAAATTTGGCACTCAACCAGTTTGCAATGAGTTTGATCAGTTGACATTTATTTATTTTTTTAATATTAAAAAAATCTCAAGGAATTAAGCGAGCTGGCTAGGTACCTGCTTTCAAAAGCAGGAGACCTGAGTTTGAATCCCCTCCCCCCCTAGGCCAACCTAAGGATTTATGTCTTATGTTAGACCCGGCATGTGTTAAATTTGGGGTGCGCATGTGCCCCTGAGATTAGGCGGGTGCTCTAAGGGACCCGAATACCCAGGTTATCAAAAAAAAAAATTACAGAAGGCATTTCTAGTATTATGTTTGATTCATATCGGATACTTACGAGTTACGACCAATATTGGCCGATATTCGATCAATTTGACCCTATGTAACGACCCGACTTTTCCCTCATGGAATTCTGGGAACACCAAGTCATTAGATACGTGGTACATCAACACTTATGTGAAAAGTATCAATCAGAGACATCATGATGGCAGTGATAAGTAATTCTATTGTTAAAATGAACATAAATTGAAATAAAAATTAAACCATCGATGACGGCTGACCGTCAGCTAAACAGTGGTAATACAAATTGTATGTAAAAATCTCTTTTAATTCTCCTACTAATTTCATTTAATTGTACTAAGTCCAAAATCAATTCAACTACGGATAAAAATCCTCGGGTTGTAGATCTTCTCCTTCTTCTGGTACGAAATCCGGATTTGTGTCAAGCTCAGGATCCAGAGTAACTTCTGTATCTGTGACACATGGTATTGGGGTGAGCTAACAGTCTAAGCTCAGTAAGGATAGTTCAATACAAAATCACATTTCATCCGGTCAATGCATAATTCCAATGACAATTGGAAGGTAAATTAATGATGAGCAGAATTTGAAAGTCTCTTGGATTCAAAAGTACCTATTCTGAGATTTGAGTTCATATAAGTTTTCAAAGGTGTCCTTTCTCAAGTTTCACGTGAGCATTCTTTTACTCGTTTTTTTTCATTTTCAGACTTCAGATACTATCTTCTTATTCTATGCATGACGTAAATCAGTAATTTAAATAATCTCTAACGCGAATATAGCATTAGTGTCGAAGTCAGAACCGATGGAAATCCTAATCATCGTCGTTCTAAGAATAATTTTTCAAAATACCCAAGTCCTTGCGTTGTGAGGGATACTTGTGTGGTCCAAAGGGCTGCCGAAATAGTTGAAAATCACCAAAGCACAGGATTCGTTCCACATGAATCTCTCTAAATCATATACAAAACTTTAATATGTATTCATATTTTGAAAATAATTCTCATTCAAATACAGGATCAAAGTTCTATGGTTTCAATGTTCAAAGAATTCAATTATTCAGATACAATAAGATGCAATAAGTTCGAGATCAATTTCAGAGATCAAATAAGTTCGAATTCAATTCAAATGATCATAGATTCAGTTCAAATTTATCATTATGGTGTTATGATTCATAGTCTGAAATATAACTATGCATTGAGTTTTGTGGTCTTTGGTGATTTCGCTCAAACTCCACGCTAAAACACATACGTAATTGACAAATCAATGGTTGTCATAATTCCCAATAATTCGGAAGTACGAAATTTAAAACACGAAAGAGGCTAAGATAAGGTTGAAAGTAACCCTGTTGTAACTCACTCGAGCGACTTACTCCAGTGGGATTTCTGTAAGTCTTGTGGCACCTCGCTCGAGCAACACCCAAATTCGATCAAGCGAATTTCGGCCGAGAGATTTCTAAAGGGTTTTCGCTTGAGCAACCAGTAATCTTGCTTGAGCGACCCCGTACGATAATGAGTTATTTTCTCTTTTCCTCCCAAAATTTTGATCAAATTCCTAATCGGTGATTTACTAATTTAAACCTAATTGAGAAGGTATAATTTGTAACACAAGATGACGATATTTACCTTTTTTTTTTAATTTGACTAGTCGATTCACGATGGGTCGATGTTTGAGGAATCTGCTTCCAACACTCGGCGTCCGTTTGATCTCCCAACTTTGCCCTCATCGATCTCAATGGTGGGAAGGTGGAGAGTTTCTAGTGGAGGAAAAGTTGATGAAAGTAAAAATGACGGCTAGGATTCTCTATTGGGAAGAAGAGAATAAGGCTAGGGTTTTCTCAAAAGAAGAGGCGGTTAGGTTTTCTAAGGCTCTAATCTTAAGAAGATTTCTCGAATTGTGTGTTGAGGTTCTCATAGGTTACTTATTTATAACTTATTAGTAAAAACTCTTTCTTCAAAAGCCAAAAATAGAGTGTTGAGTCCACTCCCAAGGTTTGATCCCTAGACCTCTTGATTAGAACTCAAGCTTCTCACCACTGGTGATCCTTAGCCCTCTTGATGAAAGTCAAAATGACGACTAGGATTCTCTATTGGGAAGAAGAGAATAAGGCTAGGGTTTTCTCAAAAGAAGACGCGGTTAGGTTTTCTAAGGCTCTAATCTTAAGAAGAATTCTCGAATTGTGTTGTGAGGTTCTCGTAGGTTACTTATTTATAACTTATTAGTAAAGACTCTTTCTTCAAAAGCCAAAAATAGATTGTTGAGTCCACTCCCAAGGTTTGATCCCTAGACCTCTTGAATATAACTCAAGCTTCTCACCACTGGTGCTCTCATGGAGCTCGTGTAATTGTTAACACAATTTTATATATAACTTCTCTAAACTAAGGTATTCATTCTATAAACTAAGGTATATATCTTGTTAAGCACATGTATTTAATTACTGTATTAAGGTTTAAAATTTTCAAGATGTTACATTCTTTTCCCCTTAAAGGAATTTTCGTCCTCGAAAATTCATTATGTGCTTATGATGTACTTAACACAATAGATAGTTGATATCACGAATAGGTATTGGAATGTGTTTCAAGAAAACCATTAATCCAAAGTATACCATCACAACAAACAAAAATTAGTTGCCAACAAATCGACCATTCAAAACTTACCATCAACTAACAAAAGTTAAGCAATAATCAAAAGCATACTATCACCAGAAACAAAATTTAAACCATCAACTAACTGATCATCACCAGAAACAAAAAAGTTTTTGAAATAACCCAAATAACAAAAGTTTTATTTTTTTTTTTAACTTTTCGAAATCAAACCCAAAAGTAACCGATCACCAATTGTCTGATCCATCATCGATCCGCTTTTTCGTCCGTCCAATCGACCTCTTGTTCCACATCATCTCCAGCCCGCAAACTAGATACTCTTGGGGTATAAGTTCGAGCCCTCGAGATGCGTAGTGTGTGAGTCGGTAGGGAACATGTTCCGCATCATCTCCATGAGCATCCATTCATGCTCGTCCATTCTACGATTGAATTCGGCTTGGGTGACTAGATTGTCATGTGAGGTGGTCGGTGGCTAAGGTGGGGATCGTTGATGTGGAGGCCTCTGGGTGGAGCGGCCAGAGGCCTCCACATCATTTTTGGGCAAGGTTAGCAATGCGTTGGAAGTGTCGATCTTGGACACTTTTGTTCAACTTCATAAAGTTTAAACTCCAATCCTCTTCCCCATACCTTTTCACATTATCAGTCTGCCATTCTTCATTAGGCGGTATTTCATAGTCATCCTCTTCGTCCTCATAGTTATAGATGAGGCGGGATATCAGGCGGGCATACGATATCAAGTTCAGTCGCTTCTTTTTGGAATCTAACATGGCATCATGGGCGTGAATTAGCCCCTCCCAAACAACTTCTGAAGCATTGAACCAACGTTCCTTGAATATTGAGTAAAGTGCCTGGAGAATTACTCCTACCCTTTCCTGCTCGTGTCCCATGGGGTATAGGTTTTTTCCAAAAACAATGCCTACTAGCCACAAGTTATTCGGTAGTTGAGACCTTCTTACGAATTGTCCGGAGTTGTGTTGTCCGCGGCTCATTCTGGGCATGATTGTGTGGAATGGTACCGGTTCAAGTATCGGTGGTACTAATTCCAAATTGTTGGTAAAGATTGAGAAGCAATCCATTGTTGTTGCGATGTGGTGAACATCGAATCCGAGTATTCAGCCATCTAACTTCCTATAGAGAGTATCGTCATCCCCACGATATAGGTTCTGATAAAAGAGTTTGACCAACCTTGGGTAATAATTTTGTGGAAGGGTTTGAGTAAGGCTGTCAAGTTTGCTCTCTCGAGGTAGTTGAACGAACACTGGGTCGTTTGTTTGTTCTTGAAATACTCTCGGTCGAAAGACCATTCCATTTCAAAGATTTTCACATCCCACCATGCAGTGGGCTTGTCCTTCTTTGGTGGGGGATCGTTTTGGGGTCGCTTCGAAGACGGAGTCTTTGAAGATGCAATTTTCTTAGGCGCCATTAGAACAAGAAAGTATTTCAAAGCTTGAAGAAGTGGATGCTACCTTTTTGGGGCGAAGGGAACCCGTAGCGTGAGGCACGAGAAGACGAATGGGTTCTCGCAAGAGAAGAAGGGAGCCGAAACGTCCTTTTCCCAAATCGATTTCGTGAGAAAATGAATGGGAATGGGCATTTCGCCTATTTATAGTGTAAAGGTCGCCTGAGTGGTCATTGGTTATCGCTCGAGTAATCCAGAAATTACCTAGAGCCTCGAGCGGCAACCAAATGTCGCTCGAGTGAATTGTTCCATAACTTTTAAGTCGAGAATTCTGAAGGTATCGCTCGAGCAATATTGAAGGTTGCTTGAGCGAATTTTTTCAGTAGTCTTTTTAGCTAAAACTGTGTTTGTTGGCTGTTCTAAAATTTGATACCACTCTTTCACCATTATCTATTCTTATAGTTCACATAGTCCTATGTGGTTTGGAGGAAGCATCATTCCTTATGGCTACAAATTTTGATTTATGGAAGAGAACAAAACGTTTCATTTCGATGTTTTTTATATTTAATACAACAGTTGAAATTTTTGCTAAACTTCTTTCCACAACATATCATACCTCATTCGAAGATATGCGGGTATTTGTCCCGAATTTTTGACTCACGCTCTCAGGTAACCTCTTTCGACGAATGATTCTGCCACCTCACGAGCACAAGCGGAATCTGTTTGTACGCAACACTTGCTCTATATGGTCCAACATCTGCGTTGGCTCTTCTGTGACGGTCATGTCTTCATGGACTTCTATGGGTTGATAATCCAAGACGTGAGTTGTGTCCTTCACATATTTTCTCAACATAGATACGTGAAATATGTTATGAATACCCGACAACTGAGGTGGTAGAGCAATACGATATGCGACTTCGGCAACTCGAGCAAGTATCTCGAAGGGTCCAACATAGCGTGGATTTAGTTTTTCACGATTTTCAAATCGCAAGATACCCCTTTGGTGGGCGAGATCTTGACGAAGACATTGTCCCCTTTCTGCGAGGGAATGTGTTGTTTAAGTAATGCATATGAATTTCCAGAAAACAACATTTATGATTTTATTAAAATTTACCTGGAATTCGGTAATTATTCGTTTGAGGTCTACATAGCTTTTCTGTAGGCTTTATACATCCCTTAATCTTTCCCGAATCAACCACATCGCTTCAATTGTGTTCTCAATAAGTTTTAGGGTCAATAAAAATTTTTCCCCAATTTCCTCCCAATTGAGCGGAGACTTGCATCTTCGACCATAAAGTGCTTCAAAAGGGGTCATCTCGATGCTCGTTTGTCTCATGATCATTGAAAATCTAGCATGCAAGCTCGAAGCATGTCCGCAATTATCTGATTTACTCTTTCTGTATGACCGTCTGTCTGAGGGTGAAACGCGGAACTAAAGTTCTATCTTGAGCCCATTCCTTCTTAGAATCGTTGCCATAACTTAGAAGTATACAATGGATCTCTATCCGAGACGATACTAACTGGGATGCCGTGTAGTCTGAAAATTTTCTTAAGATATAATTTTGCAAGCTGACTAGCTGTATATTTTGTAATGTACAGTAAGAAATGAGCAGACTTGGTTATGCGATCAACGATCACCCAAATCGCATTGTGATCTTTCATGATTTTAAGCAATCCAAGTATGAAATTCATAGATATAACCTCTCATTTCTATTCCGGTATCGATAATGGTTGTAATAGCCCAGAGGGTTGTAACAGCCCAAAGGGGTTACAATGATCAACCTTCACTTGTTGACATGTTAAACATGTTTATACGACTTTAGAGTTCAATCAAGTTTGGATGAAACTACAACAAATTAGAAAGTTGACTTGCAAAAGAATCTTCATTTTAAATTTGCTTCTTCCCCTTTTATCCAACTAAAACAGAACTCATACTCATACACTAGCGAATGATTGCCAAATCCAAACTTGGTGATTATGCTTTGATCTCCAATAATGAGAGTGCCACTACACTAATCCTAGAGCATCTTTCTATGCTATCATTTCTCATCAAAGTTGGTAGGATTCAGTGTTCATAACTAGTACAAAGTCTTTCTTATCCATACGTCTTCGCCACCATATTGCTCTACGTAGAACCTCGTCTCTGTGCGAGGTAGGCTAGCGCATAGTTACTTAGATCGTTGATTCGCTGGATTCGAATCTAGGTTCGTAATTTGCAATTCGCTTCTATCAAACGAAGCCGATTCACTTGGAGTAGGATGATTTTTAAAGGGTGCTATTTCTTACACTCGGAAAGTTGGTCGTTACACCGAATTTAAAAGAAAGACTTGCATGTTTGGTGAACTCTGCTATGTCAAAACACCATATAAGTTGTTTGATTTAAAGGCAATTATTTAAAAATATGAACTTTAAAAGATTAGCACGAATATAATTTTCATCATGTGATTAAATGTAGTCAAAGGTTATTATTTGATTCAACAGTTGACCACAATAGATCATATGATAAGAATCTGTGTTTGCTCTGGAGATCTATAGATCATAAACTTCAAATCTGACGGCCTAGATTACATTTTCACATGTCACATGTCCCTAAAATATCGAGTCTTTCTTTAAATCCGCTGCAAAGGCCTACTTTTCGAGTGCAAGTAATGGCTCCCTTTTTAAAAGTGTTAATTAATTATATTAAATTTATATTTTTTAGTCAATGAAATGCCAATGACCACGTGGCTACTTATAAAACATAAAAATTATGAAGTCTTAGTGTCTTTGATGCGGAAACTAACACATGCAATGTTAGGGCTGAAATTAAAATTAAAAATAATTTAAACAAATAAAATGACAATATTTCTTAACAAATTATAAAAAAAATATCACGAGATTCAATTGAATGATTTAATTCAGACCCAAAATAGTGTTACTTTTCGAGTACGTTTCCTGTAGAATCTAAAAGACTAGAGTTCTTGGTGAATGGCTAGATCTCTGACAGTTTAAAGGCGTCAACCGAACTTGCAAGCGGATTCTTTTGATACCGTTCGAAAATAAAGGCAAATAATGATTTAATGAAGAAAATATAGGCAAATAATGATTAAATGGTGTAGGGATAGTTTAAACTTGAATTTAATAGAGAAATAGATAAGCTAGGATTACACTACTTACGCAACTCGTAGATCATAAGAAGATAGAGATGGAAGAAAAGTTGGCTTCGCACCAAACCGCATGCAAGATGAAAAATTGATTTTCGATTTGAGAGAATCACACCCTCACGAAAGTTCAAAACTCTCAAAGTTGCAAAAACAATTTCCATTCACCAATAATTAATTCTAATGTTGTTTTACAAGCATTTAAATAGGCTAACCAAACCCTGACACGAAATTAGAAAAGTCATAAAATAAAAAAACACTTAAAAGGAAGTTTTGACCGAAATAAATAAAATCCCGTCAAAACTCGCACGATCGATCTTTTCTAGAGTCAATCGATCGATTTATGAATATATAATTTACCCAAAGGCTCTATCCAAAATCGATCAATCGAAAATCTGGGTTGATCGATCGACTAAAAACTTATAATCGGCAAAGCAATATGTCTTTAGTCCACAATCGATCGATCGAAGGTTGGGGTTGATCAATCGACTAAAGCATAGTTTCAGTCCAACGAATTTGAGCAATTCTTCGTTGTGATCACTTTGATATTTATCTTTCACCTTCAATACGTCACGAGCGGCTACTTGAATCGAATGTACCCATCAGTCTTACATTAAAATATCATCATAAATAAAATATTTAACACTAATCAGTAAACTTGCTTGCCACACCAAATTATTGATCGGTATCGGTATCGGCCTATACGTAACGGGTATCGGCCTATACGGTATCGGTTTCAACCGATACCTATAGTTTTGTTTTATTATTATTATTATTATTATTATTTCTAAATAGGCCGATATTTATTAGTAGAGTTGTATCTGTCCTCCAAAGACCGATACGCGATACCGAGTCCAAATTAGTTACCTTGCTTCTTCCCCTTTTATCCGACTAAAGCATAACTCAAACTCATACACTAGCGAATGATTGCCAAATCTAAACTCGGTGATTATGCTTTGATCTCCACTAATGAGAGTGCCACTGTACTAATCATAGAGCATCTTTCTATGCTATAATTTCTCATCAAAGTTGGTAGGATTCAGTGTTCATAACTAGTGTAGAGTCTTCCCTAACCATACGTCTTCACCACCGTATTGCTCTACATAGAACCTCGTCTCTATACGAAGTAGGCTAGCACATAGTTAATTAGATCACTGATTCGCTAGATTTGAATTTAGGTTCATAATTTGCAATTTGCTACTATCAAGCAAACCCAATTTACTTGGAGTAGGATGATTTTTAAAGGAAGCTATTTCTTACACTCGCGCGAAGTTAGCCGTAACACAGAATTTAAAAGAAAGACTTGCAAGTTTCGCGACCTTTGTTATGTCAAAACATTGTCTAAATTGTTTGATTTAAAGGCATTTAAAAATATTAACTTTAAAAGATTAGCACGAATATAATCTTCATCATCTCATTAAATATAGACAAAGGTTATTATTTGATTCACTACTTGACCACAATAGATTAATTATATTAAATTTATATTTTTTAATCAATGAAATCCAAATGACCACTTGGTTACTTATAAAATATAAAAATCATGAAGTCTTAGACTGCGTATGAAGCTCGTTGCTAACCCCTGCCATAACAGAGTTCACTTGCTTTAGTTGATTCACATTCTCTTTTCTAACTCCCTACAAAGAAGGATTTACTTGCTCACTACTAGCTCCCTACCAGAGCAAACAAAATCTGCTCTATCAAAGAGTGAGTAGAGAGGAGGGTAGAACTGCTGTCTTGCATAAAATCGCTATGCCATTCGCAGCCTTAGTGTCCTACATTAAAATATTATCATAAATAAAATATTTAGCATTAATGAGCCAAATATTATCATAAATTATATATTTAACACTAATCAATCAACTTGCTTGCCACACCAAATTATTGATTGGTGTGTTATTACTACATAAAAATAACTCGTGCATATAATATATATGTCGTTAACGCCTAAAGATATAAAATAAATATTAATTAATTAAGGTGTTGGGTATCATACGCTCGGGCCACAAAGGATAACCTGTGCACCCAGTCGCTAGATCAGATGCCATGTGGCATGGAACAAATCTCGTTTTGGGTTGATCAATTAGGCAATTGATTTTTATTTTATTTTTAAGTATATTTTAAAACTATTTTGTCCTTTGCCTGATGGGTCAAAGATAAGGTAACGCCTCAAAACTTTAGTGTATTAATTTTTGTCAACTTTGATCATATTTTTAACGGTAGAAAAGTCATAAAAAACAATATAATTTTTTTTGAATGAGATATGATCGAGCTTACCTGAGTTATCGTTGCACCCGATCCTCACAATAGACACATCATAATGGCCACCAGATGGTGGGCCTAGAGAAATCTCTACACCCAAGTGTATAGTATCTGGCCTAGTTAATTAATTAATAAAAGTGTTGTCTCTTTTTTTATTTTTTGAAAAATGCTAATTAGTGCATGTGCCTATTTGACCCTCAAACCGATAACCCTCCTCTTGATCATAGTGATCAAGTTCGGGTTAGGGAATAATTCGACTTAGAAAAATTGGAAAATGTTCGGAAAAATTCGTGTAATTTAGTAAAGGATAGGTCAAATTTTGGAAAAATAAAAAAGAAATATTATAAAAATATATTAATTAAAATTCAAAAAAATTCAAAAAAATTAAATTAAATTAAAATTTTTAAATATGGGAATATCTTTTGAAAAAATTCAAGAAATGTGAATAATTCTTTAAATTTGGCAATAATTTTTTTAAAAGTCGTGAAGGATTATAATGTTGTTCGCATTTTAAAAATTCGCAAACTATTTTTGCAACTTTTTCCAAAAAGTCGGAAATTTTGGTTACTATGCTCTTGACCATGACTCATGACTAAAAAGCCGGTTTCGTCCTCCATGGGAGGACAGTCACCGTCCTCCAAGGTTCACGTCAAGGCCCATGTGGCACTCAAAACATTGTTTGGGTGTCACGTGGAGCACGAAGTGGATAGTTTAGATCAATTTTAAAAACGAAATTTTGAAACAAAATGATTAAAAACTCAAGTCAAAGTTTGACGGGTTTCATAGGTCCACAATTTACGGTTCAAAAAACAAATGGTAGAGACGAGTTTTCAAAAAAAAAAATATTTAGAGATGATCTTAGCAATGTACCGGAGCTCCACATGGCATTGAAATAACATTTCAGGTGCCCCGTGGAGCTCCACATGCAACCTTGGAGAATGGTTCCTCACCTATTTTTGAGGTGCCCATTGACCCTCACCGTCAAACCGATAACCCTTCTCTTTGACCATAGTGACCAAGTCGGGGTGCTTGAAAAATTCGAAAATAAAAAATTCATCAAATTCGGGAAAGAATCGGTCAAAATTTGGAAAAATTAAAAAGAAAAATTATAGAAATATATTAATTAAAAATCATATAAATTCAGAAAAAAAATGGGGAAATTTTTTGAAAAAAATTGAGAAATTTGTGGAGAATTTTTTAAGTCACAATTTTATGAAAAAGTCGCAAAAAATTATAATTTTATTTGCTTTTCAAAAACCGCGAATTGTTCACAACTCTTTCCGAAAAGTCGAAGAATTTGGTCACTATGCTCTTGACCATGACTCATGCTCATGGTATCAAATATCAGCCGATACAGATACGTGTCGGTTTTTTGGTAAACCGATACATATCAGCACCGATACGTATCAAGTATCAACTCGGATATCAGTACTGGCCGATACGTATCGGGACCTCTATTTTCTTGAATTTATTTTTAATTTATTAAATGGCACCGATACAACTTAGTATCGGCCGATACCCGACACCGATACCAAGTTTGACACATTGCTTATGACTAAAAAATTGTTTTCTGTTTTTTGGTCTATGTTTAATAATATATACCAGCTCCTAACGTACACATATATAGTCATGATCAACCCAAGTGATCTAACTTGCAGCCCAGCCACAGAATCACACTTATGGGGCAATTGGGGACCATCCCATCCGTTCACTTAGAGTGCACAACATAGTTACTTTAATCTCCTCTGGAGCAGCCAAGTACTGTCGCTATTAATAAAAAAATCGTCGCTAATAGTTTTAATAATTTTTTTGTTTATAGCGATAATTTTTTACAATTAAAAATTGCGGTATCAATTAATGTAAAAAATTAAATTAAAATTTTAACTTGAAAGTCAAAATTTTAATTGCCTGTTAAGTTTTCAAATTTCAACCCTCAAAAAATAACGATAGAGTTATTGTTTTGAATTTATATTTTAAATTATCTAAACAAAAGCATGTTTTGGTACTCCATAGAGCTCGATGTAATGGTATTTCATGTGGGGCTGTCGATTGGCCAAGCATTAGCTCGGCCCTAAGGCAGGCCGGGCCGGGCCATGTTGCCGCTGACTATTAAAACATTATATATATATGAAAAAGTAATCGTCTTCCAAGCTTTCACGTGGAGCTCCATGAGGCACTCAAAATATTGTTTCGATGTCACGTGGAACTCGGGTGTATTGTTTAGATTATCTTTTTAAAAAAAAAATTGAAAACTCATCTCCACCGTGTATTTTTTGAACCGTGAAATGTGGATCAATGAAACCCGTCAAACTTTAACTTGTAGGTTTTAAATTTTTTTTTAAATATTGATCTGTACCGTCTATTTTGTTGGAAAGCGCTTTTTCTGGGTTCCTCTCAGTCCCCGAAAAGACTGATCCAATTCGGTTCAAGTGGACTCTGACAAAGACGGTGATAGAGTAATAAATTAGGGAATATTAAATTGCTCAAATTAAATAGGCAATTCTAAATGAAAAATACCTTAAAAGATGCGATCACCAGCTACAGATATTTATCGACGCTGCAACACGTCACTGATCACGCTTTAAGGGGAGCGGAGCTTGCTAGTTGAACTTATTTACTGAATCGTCCACCGGCGAACGTCAGCAGTTATGGGTTGCCTTTAGTGTAACTAGTTTTGTTTTCCGATTCCTATTGGGATTTTAATTAACTTGGTCTCCTAATCCTACTGGGAGTCTAATTGATTTCAATATCTTAATCCTATTAGAAATCTAATTAATTAAGTCTCCTAGTCCTACTAGGAGTTTAATTAATTTAAATATCCTAATTTAATTAGAAATCGAATTAATTAAAAAAAGAGTTTGGGCTCGTGATGCTAAGGAGGATCGACCCCGTTCCCAAGTACCCTCCGTAAGCTCCCTTAGGCAAATTGGATGGCTAAAATTGAGAGAGACTGAATTTGAATTTAAAAACAATGTTTTTATAGATTAAAAAGTCAATGATTTTTTTATTATAATTATGGACTGAAATTTTAGAATTATAACTGTAAATTGGAATTTAAAATCTAAAACTAAAAGATAATGTGAATTAGAACTGAAATTTTAATATCTACGGGCTGAATTCGAGATCGTAATCAGAAAATCAGTTCGTATGATTAAGGACTGATTCTAGATACTGGGAATTAGAACCAGAGATTAATGATAAGACTAAAAATTATGATAACGGGATAATAAAGAAAAAGGGTTTAGAATTATAAATTGAATAGTCGAACTAAAGACTAGTCTTAGAAACTAAGAACTAGAACCAGAAATTAGGACTATGGATTAAAAGAGGTACTACGGTCTAAAACTGAAATTTAGAACTAATAATTAAAACCTAAGTTTTAAATCTAAGAAATAAAGACTAGAACTAGAGATTAGAAACTAAAACTTAGGACTAAAAATCATAGCTTAAAATTTAAAATCGGAAATTAAAAATCAGAAAGTAAATTTTACCTAAGGCCTAGGCTGCAGAAAGGAATCTCGAAATCCTAAGCTTGGAGACAAATAACTCGAAATTCGAATCTCAAAATTGTGGGTCGTTTTTGTTTGTCATGGTGGAAAAGTCTAGTTATAGGTAATTTACTAATTACACGCCTTATGGGGTGCGCTTAACTGGTCGGTCAACTTCAATTACGTACCTTTTCTAGGGCGTTTAATTGAATTATGCGCCTGATTCCAGGTGCTTAATCGCCTTGAGTCGGTCACGAACTCGGTGAGCGACCGGCTAACTGGCTCAGCCAAATTTCCTAATTCTAATCGACTTAGAACTAATTGTGCGCTTCACTTAGGGTGCGCAATCCAATTAAACGTTTCAGCCCTGGTGCTTAATCGTGGAACTTTGACGGTCAAAGATTGGGAGGCTTGGTCGGGGATAGACCGATTGCGTGCCTGTGATGTGACGCTTAATCCGATTGCGCATGCTGGTTAGGGCGCGCGATTGAGTCTCAAGACGGTCTAAAGAAAGAGAGTTTGGTCTAGAAGGAACTTATTGTTCGCCGGTGATGTGGTGTGTAATAGGATTAAGCGCGTGATTTTTAGCGCGTAATTCGGGTATGTCCCGAGTCTGGGTTTGAAATGCGAGACTATTGTTTCAGTCTGTATTTCGACTACATACTATTGTTTCAGTATATAGTCTCTCACGTTGAGAATTTGAGGCGCATAGCTATTGTTTCAACCTGTGCCCAGCCATGTACTATTGTTTCAGTGCATGATTCTCACGTTAAAGTTAGGGGGTCTGAGTCACAGTGTTATTGTTTCAGCCTGTGTTCAGTCATATACTATTGTTTCAATATATGGTCCCCAATTAGGGTCGTGGGGTTTGAGCCGCACAGTTATTGTTTCAACCTGTGTTCAATCATATATTATTATTTCAGTATATGGTTTATGCCCTTGGGTAATGGGACCTGAGCCACAGTGCTATTGTTTCAACCTATGTTCAGTCATATACTATTGTTTCAGTATATAGTCTCAATATTAGGGTTGTGAAACTTCTGAAAAAGGTAAATCTTTTCCGAAAAATCATGGGCAAAGTCAAATATTGACAGAACAAGTTTATATACTCCGAAAGGGCAAAATGGGGGTGTCTACACACCTGTGCTCCACGTGGCACCCAAATAATATTTTGGGTGCCTTGTGGAGCTCCATGTGTATCTTGGAGGATGGTCCCCGTCCTCCATTGGAGGACCTACCCGGCTCCCATATATATATAATCAGTCAAAATTTTAATTTAAAGGTCATGGTTTTAAAATGTTAACTTTAAAATATTAGCACGAATATAATCTCCATCACATGATTAAATATAGTCAAAGGTTATTATTTGATTCAACAATTGACCACAATAGATTAATTATATTAAATTTATATTTTTTAATCAATGAAATGCAAATGACCACGTGGTTACTTATAAAATATAAAAATCATGAAGTCTTAGGTTGCGTATGGCATAACTCTCTGCTATCCCATGTCATAGTAGAGGTCACCTGTTTTAGTTAGTTCTCATTCTCTTTGCTAACATCCTGCTACCTGTTTTAGCAGATGCCCCTTCTCCTTGATAACTCCTTGCATGGCAAAATTTTATGCAAGATTTACCTATTCAACAAACCCTCCTCTCTACTCACTCCTTGTCGGAGCATATTTTATTTGCTCTGGTAAGAAGTTAATAGAGAGTAAGAGAGGTTGTTGCTAGAGCAAGTACATCCTCCCTTGCAAGAAGTTAGAAACGAAAATGGGAACCAATTACTAAAGCATATGAACTCTCCTGTGACAGGAGCTATGCCATACGCAATTTTAGTGTCTTACATTAAAATATTATCATAAATAAAATATTTAATACTAATTAGTCAACTTGCTTGCCCCACCAAATTATTGATTGGTGTGTATTATTACTATATAAAAATAACCCATGCATAATATATATATATATATATATATATATATATATATATATATATATCCGTACTACTATATGAAAGTAAAATAGTTTCCCTCAAATTTTGTTTTCACATTTATTATGACCAAATTGCCCCTAACTCCTCCCTAAAACTCCTACATTAATTTGCTAGAAGTAAAACTCCTGATCACCTATATTTTCACCTATATTTTCTCTTCAATAAATAAATCTGATGAGCACTTATACTTTCTCCTCCCTAAAATTTCTACATATTTTAAAATTAAAACAAAAGAATCGATTATTTTTCTTGCTAATTTGCTAGAAGTAAAACTATTAAGCACCTATGTAGCATGAGTCCTAATCTAATTAACTGTCCCATAGAGCAGAGTCCTCTTTTGTTTTTTTCAATCGATTAATAGGTTAGGTTTGCTAATCTCACCAATGACCCTTTTGAATCCGCTAATCAATCAATTCCACCCAATGGAAACCACAAGGGGTTAGGTGAGCTGGCCAGGTACCTGCTTTTAAACACAGGAGACCTGAGTTCAAATCTCCTCTCCCCTTGAGGCCACCCTAAGGATTTATATCCTGTGCTAACCCGGCATATGCCGAATTTAGGGTGCGCATGTACCCCTAGGATTAGGCGGGTGCTCTAAGAGGCTCGGATACAAGTTTACCATTAGAGGATTAGTTTTTTTATGGATGTGGAGATCATGGTCATACCATTAGAGGATTAGTTTTTTATTCCACCTGGAACACAGTTTCAAATTTTGACCTCAAATACCACATAGGGTACCTTTGCAAGCGCTTACAAGTTTACCGAAAGCGCCAACATGGGCAATCCGGTAAAACTTGTGAACTGCTTCGAATCAACTAATCACCTCTCCTACAAGTCTATATCTAACTAAATATTGAGTTCATATTCTTAACACAGCCACCTAACCTAAGACCATCTTCGTCACATCAAAATCAATGAGATGGACAAGCTTAACTATAGTAGACGAAACCTTATAAGCTTAAAAGATGATATATCTTAAAAAAAAATCACACAATTAAAAACAGATATACGGTATCATTTTTGTGGGCTCCCAGGACTACCGCTAGTAACTCACCACCAAATTTTGGGTTTGCCAAGAAATACCACTGGTAACTCACCCTCAAATTTGGGGGTTCTCTATCTATTTCTATCTGTATTTAAAAAAATATAGAGATATACAGAATTAATATCCATAAGCTATAGTGATTTGGTATGTGCTTCCCAGCTCTTAAATCAGTTCACAGTTCATATTGTGATTTGGTTTGTGCCCAACCATTATAGATTGATCATTGAGTTAAGTCTCTATAGCTTCATCTTACTTTTGCAGCTGATGTGACACCCATCAACAAATTATGGACACACTTATGTGATATGTACCTTAATTTCTAATAATTGATGAGAGGAGAAATATGACTCATATTATTTTAAAATGAAGCAAAAATTCTAATTGATTCTTTCCCGAAAGATCTTATACTCTTAAAAATGAAGATAATATTTTTTATTTCATTATATTTTCTTATAAAAAAATTATGATTAATTATATCTTATTATATGAAGGATGGAGATAAAAAATTTTAAACTCAAATGAAAAAATATCTCAAAAAATAGTATTTCTTTTAAGTCAAAGTGCAAGATAGAATTTACTATAAGTCATACATATGTCAAAGTATTAATACAAGACTGTGAATGATGAAGACAATAATCCTCAAAGAAGTTATAAGTCGGATAAAAATAAATACTCATTTACGATTTAATTGAATTATCAAGATTATACTTATTTGTTAATTTTTATTTTTTTTCTTCATGCTCTATAGTTGACAATAAAAGTTATATATTTTTTAAAAAAAATTTATTCTTTTTCATATTTTAAATTATACATAGTGAAGACATATAAAACATAGTAATAAGTTCTTTTTTTTTTCTTCAATAAATCATAAACTATAGTAACGAACACTTGCATTGATAAAAGACGTGTGCCACGTGGCTCAAATGTAAGTATTTTTTAGGGTACCTCCGCGAATAAGTGAATTTTTTAGTGCGCCTAAACCCACTAAAACCAGTTGACTGCTTGCAATCAGACGATGGAGATAGTTTTTCACCCCAATCTTTCACAGGATGGATCTTGAGATCATGAGTTAACACTATCAGGGGGTTTTTTATTCCACGTGGCACATATACTACAAAATGGCCTTAAAATCACGTTTGAGTGTGACATGTACCTTTTAGAGCCATTTTGTGGGGATCCGTGCCACATGGAATATAAAACTACTCGTCTTATGGTACGCTTATGGTCTCAAGATCCAACATGTGAAAGATTAGAGTAAAAAACAATCTCCATCATCTGAACCCAAGCAATCCACGGGCTTTGAACTTAGAAGCCCTTAGAAATCATGTAGGCACAGAGAGAGGTTTCCTATTTTTTAATCCGTAACACAAACATATCGTTGAGAATGTTTGCCACATGGAATCAACATCTGACCGTTTAATAGGTGAGATATGATCTAAAGATCAATTGTGTGGAAGATTGGGCCGAAAAAATGATCAATGCTACAGAATTTGCAGCCACCCAGATTTTACCAATAACACAAACGGGAAGAGAGTATGCATACTGGGCATAGTTTATGATCAGAGTTGGTATCAGTTTGTACAGAGAGACATCAACATCAATATGCATGGAGAATGAAGTCGACTCGGACACCGGACCTCCATCTGACAAGAGTGGCCCCGCCTGACCATGTCAAAAATCCATCCCCTGTAGCGACTCTGGATGGCCAGACCTCCGTCCGACAAGAGTGGCCCCGCCTGACCATGTAAAAAATCCATCCCCTGTATCGACTCGAACGGCCAGACCTCCATCTGACAAGAGTGGCCCCGTCTCACCATGTCAAAAATCCATCCCCTGTGGTGTTTGTTGTGCCGCCCGAGGATGTTCCCTCAATAACAGTATCAGAGCCTTTACCCTCAGGAACTCAAAGAAAAAATCCACAATTAATGTGTCCAAGGGCGAAAGATCGATTATAATTTAGGGAAAAATTATCCACATGTTAATATATTGTCACCAGTATAAATATAATTTTTATGATTAACCAAGTTTTAAAATAAACAAAATTACAAATATATAAATACTTGGGCAGGTCATGGGTCCTATGTTTTGGAGCAAGAATAAACAGATCTAAGATGCAAGGACAAGACAAATGATTTGACAAAGAAGACCCCAATAGCATCTTGAAGTGAACCCTAACATTCAAAGGGGTATTATGGGAGATGAGGATCCACTAAAGCTTCATGCTGTCAAACCTACAGGGATACACGCACAGCCACCTAAATAGATTGGTCCCAAAGCCTACATCATTTTTCATTCATAGTCAAACGTTTCCCAGATTCAATTCAATGCGCGGTAACGAAGTTTACCTCATAAAGGGAAAGGATTATGGTTTCTAGAAAGTTTGCGAAAGTAGTGAGAAAAGATACAAAGGATTGCAGAGTAAACAAATTTAGCACTGAATTAGAAAGGAGTAGAAAAATATGACTTGCAGAGGTATAATCAATTTTTATTTTTTATTTTTTTTGGGGGTGTGAGATTTTTTTTAGGCGGGGAGGGGAAGGACAAGGTATGATTACATATAAAAGAGATTTAGAGAGTTCATAAGTTTGATAAATTTTTTTATTTTTTTTATGATGATAAGTTTGATAATCTTATGATGTCGGTAAGAAGAATCAATCCAAAGGTAAAACAACAGACAAAAGAATGAATCTTGAGACCATAAATCTACCTAGAATCTAGTAGACCGCACCTTTGGTAAATTATGAGTCCTTGCTAAACTATTTACATACTAAATTTTTCGGCAAATATCATAGGTTACTCTATGTGCGTGCCAACAAATTTCTGAAACCGCCAACATGAGCAACCCCTTGTAACCTATTGATCGCTTGAAATCAGACAATGGAGATCATTTGTCACCCTAATATTTCATACAATGAATCTTGAGACTATAATCTTACCATCAGCCAGTAAGTTTTTTATTCCACGACACAGTTACAAAAAAAATGGCCCTAAAATCATATTTGACTAGTGCGCCATATGATTTTAGGGCCAACTTTTGGGTATTTGTGCCATGTCGAATCAAAAATTGACTGTCTCATGGTACACTTATAGTCTCGAGATCCGTTGTGTAGAAGATCAGGGCAAAAAATGATCTCCATTGTCTGATTCCAAGCAGTCTATGGGTTACAAGGGGTTTCGGAGGTCGTCGCTTTCAGCAAACTTGTTGGCGTGGACAGAGGTAACCAATATCATAAATCCCCTAACTAATAAGGGGCTTTCATCAAGCCCCTTATTAGTGAGGAGGCTTCATTTAACCTCAGGTGGTTAAACTTTTCTTTCAACTAACACCCCTGTGCAACTTTTATGGTGTTTTGCCCAACATGTAGTTAGTCGCACTGTTTTTCTGCGGCTGCATGAAAGCCTCCGAATCACAGTTGCAGAAAAATAAGTGGATATGATCTGGAGACTTTTTTCATCACAGCTGCAAAAAAATAATGCAGCTGTGATCGAGATGCAGATTCTTCATCACAACTGCCACAAAAAAATGTGTGACTGTGACACACAATTGAGCAGCAATACCTCCAAGCTAATAAGGGGCTTGATGAAGGCCCCTCATAAATTAGGGGTTTTATGATATTTTCTCTATTTTTTTTTTTCCTAACCTCTCCATCAAGTAGCAACAACCTTTAATGTGAAAAAGGCACCTCAAAAAGAACTCCATAAATGCCAAAATTCTTTTATCTCTCATAACAAAATAGAAAATAAGAATAGTGGATTACAATACCAATGTTCGCCCAGCCTTTGCATAGAGCTTTGCCTGACAAAAATTTGCCGCCTACCTTGTGCTCTGGGATTGTCAATTCAAGTTGTAATGAAAAGAGAGTTGCAGCCGAACTTCTGCTCGTGCATAACAGAATTGTCAGCCAACGGAGAACCATATGAAAACAGTTTCCAGCACAATTTCCTTGCTAACATTTTTACCCAGTATAAGGTACCTGACCTGCACGCCAGTGGCAGCACTCGGTCAATCTCAAACTGCCAGCCTTGGTATATGCACTGATATTTGAGCACCAAATCAGTGGAAGGTCAAGAGTGAATTTTCACTGATTTGTATGCTCATAAATAGTTGTGCGGCTCCCAAGGCTTGACCATCTGGACAGATAAAGATTGAGGTGGCAATGGGGTCGTGTAACTCATAACAGTTTAATACAAAAATCTAGAGGGGAAAGGTGTGATGATCATGATTTTTATGAGCATTTCCCTTTAAGCATGCCAGAATTTTTAATATAAATATCTTGAAAATGAGCAATACATACCTCAAGTCAAGCCTTTTCCGCTTGTCTAAATCTGAATCTTGAAGCCAGACGCCATTTGTGCCAAAAACAATACATGATGATCAAGTTCTGTGCAGTTGCTATTTCTTAATAACAGTGTAATCAACATTAATTTGAAATCATTGAAAACCATTAAATTAATAAAAAGTGATATAAAAAATAAAAACAGGTTACAGGTGATATAATTTGGATTGCTTTGGACGATGATCAAGGTTATGTATTATCACAAAAAAATACCCAAAAGGGGGCTTCTTTGAATGGGGAACCCATATACAGAGATTTATTTGATAGAGTAAAAGAGAAATTCGTTGAATTTCCCCACAAAATCATTTAGTAAGGAACTTTAATAAACAAAGTACCTATATCAACTCTTCCTTATGATCTCTTCAATTGCGCGTTGGTAATATGTCATTCTCTGCATGGATGTGACGGCATTTTCAAATTTTCGATTCTTGAATGCTTTTCCAAAGCAATCTGACCAACTTTCCAGTTTGTGTTGTATCTAACATTAAAACAAATACAATTTAGCAAAGTGCAGTGAGGTGCTCCAAAGAAGCCATCAACAAATATCTCGTGTAAAAGGATATGTACAGATAATTAGTCTGCCTTACCTGACACAGGATTTCCATTAAAACCTGGGAGCCATTAGCCTCTTCAACAGCTTCCCTTATTTCCATAATCTGTAAATAAACTGTTAACCTAAAATATACCTACTTTATAAAAAAACCATTTACTTTTAGAAAACAGATAATAATTATGGTGCTGGAAACACATTTTGTGAACTCATATTTGACACACCTCAAACATTAATTTAACATGCGAACATAAATTTATCATGTTATATACGACTAACATGATTCCTTTCATCGGAATGCTTCTACCTTTTTTAATTCTTAATTACTTTATTTAGATCAACCTGGATACTTCTGTATTTGAGTACTCAAATAAAGTATAATTAATTTATATATATATATATATATATATATAATCATAAAACTGTTCTAGCATTTGCATTGTGGGTTCACTTTTCAGGAGTAGTTGTGCATGCCACCTCGTAGCCATGTCTAGCACGCATGCATCCAAGTTTTTCGAAGTTTTATGGAGATACGGCAATTTGAGAAGGAATGCAAGTCTGCTAACTTTCCAATATAAACCATAGTTACCCTATCATACCAGTCCCCATGCTTTCCAGTACCGGGGACTGGTACGAAACCGTTTCTGAAATGTTTCCAAAAAATTTCATAAACCTTTCCAGAAACATGTTTCAATATATAACTGAAACATTTCATTTTAAACAGAAACTGGTTTCTGTCTTAAAAGAAACTCATTTTAATTCATATAGAAACTTGTTTCTATTAAATAAATAAAAATCGTGGTTCCTCTTTAATTGATACTTCTATCTCTTAAATATGAAAATAGTTTCATCCTTCTATGCAATGGTTTTTAGAGCAATTATATTAGGTCCAAAGCTCACTATTTATGAATTTTTAGGGACATTGAAATAAGTTTTTAATAAGTAATAAAATCGGCGAATGAGCTTCATGTGCAAATGATTGAAATTATATTTACATTTTAGATATGTTTCTAATAATATATTTTAAAAAGTAATTTAGGTTATATATTATGTTATATATACAACTAATATAAAAATTTAATCATGTGCTTTTTCACCCAATGATAGTGCGTATATAGAAATATAATTCGTATATGTAGTTACACAAAAGAAGTATCAATACTGTATGAAGATCATATATATGTCACATCCATTTCGCATCTATATCGCACTACTAGCATTTTTAGGGCGAATCCATCTCGTATCTATTACGTTTCTATGTTATATCAGAATCGTATCAAAGATGTATCAATACAAGCGTACACGAAACTTTTTTCACCTAAACAGACCATTACTGGTATCCGTACCAACTCTTGGCAACTATGATATAAACTAAAAAACTTAAAAGGTAGACCGAATGGGACACTTCAACCAATCACCTCAGCAAGCAATTCCAGATCTGAAGCTGTTTTTTCTTCATCCACGTGTATGCCTTCAAGTTGCAACTGTCACAAACCCAAAACAAAAATGGCTGGAAACCAATAATGCAGTAAATTCCTCAAAATCAAGAAAGCCAGTGTAACATATTAAAAAATAATTCCAAACCCGCAAACAAAATCAGAACCAATTAAATCCCTTATGAATAGTCAGGTAAAATAATATAACCAGAATAAGCTTCAAATGTATCTACTTGCATTCCTGTAAGGGATTCTGTTTCTACTTCATATTCTAAAATTTTCAATTCCATGCAAGAACTATGGAAAGTTCCCTAGACTTGAATAAATCTTCAAAACCATTCTATCAATTCATGAGAGCTAGATGGACATTTTATGTGCTTCTTAATAACCCTAACTTCTTAACATTGCTGACTAAGATTTGGCAAATTTTACATGCAAGCTACAATCCTCATGTAATATGGAACTAAAAAGTGGTCAAACGCAATCTACCAAAAGAAGTAAACTAATCAAGACACCTACTTGATACTGATACATACCGTTGTCATCGGATATTTTGAACCATGTAACCAATACAGTCCTATGAATACATCACGTGTGATACTTACACCACATATTTATGTTACCCATTGCTTGAAAGACCATGTGATGCAAGACCAAAGATTAAACCCTAATTTTTATGGCTGATATTAAAAATTATAATTATGAACAAAGAACTCATAAAAATAATGTGCTAAATTTTATAAAAAAATATTCACAGAATTTCATTCCAATAATTACGTCTAAATTCAATTAATGTTTCAATCCCATGGGGGGTCCTACTAAATTTGTAAACAATGATTCTTGTGATAGATCTTGATTTCCAATCAGTTTAGGGAATTAAACAATGTCAAATTGGTCTTATTTGAAAGCTGATCGAAGTAGCTTTTCAGCAAGCCAAGAAACACTCAATTTTGATGTGTATTGAAGCTATGATTTTGGAGGTTACACCAAAATTGACGAATTTAAGGGTTCAGTGACACTTTTTTTTTTTTGATAACCTGGGTATCCGGGCCTCTTAGAGAACCCGCCTAATCCCAGGGGCACATGCGCACCCCAAATTCAGTACATGCAGGGTCAGCACAGGATACAAATCCCTAGGGTGGCCTCAAGAGGGGGAGGGGATTCGAACTCAGGTCTTCTGCTTTTGGAAGCAGGTACCTGGCCAGCTCACCTAACCCCTTGAGGTTGGTTCATGTGACACTTAAGCTACACGTGACACTTAAATGTGTCATGTGACAGGCAGTTTCCATGTTGTCCTCACATTTGATGATCTACATGCCTCGCATGATGTCTAATCACGATCCAGTGGCTGAAATAATGATTGGTGAAAATCCAACCGGAATGATGAGTGAAGACCCTACAACTAAAACGAAAAACAAAGAAGATCATATGGTTGAAGATAATACTCTAACGATAATCCATGTGCACATCTCCTCGATGGGGTTCTTCCATGTTGCACATGCACATATGGGTCCTTCAAATACCCATTCAAAGCAATGCATGAGGCACAGATCCTTTGGATCCCTTCTTGCGCCTCAATACACTTTGAAGGGTATGATGTCTGCATCAACTCTCCCCGGCTGAAAAGGACTCATCTCTAATAAGTCATGACTGTGATACATCTCAAGCATGTCCGGGTCTAATCTTTGAAGATCCTCTCTGGTGATCCAAGTACTTTCTTACTCTGCCTGATCTTTCCATTTCACGAGATATTTTTGGTATCCCCCTTAGTTGGTAGCGACGACTTGGCCTTCCAAGATATTTTAAATGACATGTGGGGAGGAATTGGTTGAAGAACTAGGGTAGGATAAAGTGCAAAAGAAGAATCAATGAATGAGTTGGTGGGAATAATTGTTGAACCTAGAAATGGAACAAGGTCTTTCACATTGAATGTTGCATTGATGCACATGTTAGGTGGAAGATCTAGAACATATGCAATAAGAGACCAACTCATTTCAAAATATTGAAGGGTTAACTTCTTTGCAACTCCCAGTGGCAAATGCTCAAGCCTAATCTGAACCATGACAAAATCACCTTCATGAATTTCTTGAATCTTCTATAAGTGTTAGCAGAAAACTTATATTCTTCATTGCTCAAAGTTATTTTTCTATTAATAGCATGCAACTCATGAATGTGACGTGAAAATGCATCTACTAACTTTGATGGCATACGGATAGCCGGCATAGGAATGATAGGCTTATACCCATTGACTACCTCAAATGGACTCATGCGGTCATGCCTAACGTTCTATTAACTGAATTATTATATGCAAACTCTGTTATAGACAAGACTGAATCCTAAGTCCTATTTGGCCGCCAAACAAGACAATGTAGAAGACTTCCCAGAATTCAATTCACAATTTCAGTTTGCACATCGATTTGTTGGTGATAAGCTGCAGAAAAATGAGCCTAGTTCTCGTCATATTTGAGGAACGCCAGATGACTTTGGGAATGCAATGGTTTTCCATGTTAGGTAGATAGAGTGGGATTTCTCCCATATAAACATGGTGCACCGACAATAAAGGAGGTAGTCAACAACCAGCTCATAGCCCACACATTCTCCAAATAGAGACAAATTATGGTGGTACAATTATTCTCATTAAGCAAGAAGTAACACCAATGAGCATCCAAAACAGTTGTAAGAGGTGCTCATGTCCCAATCGAGCGTATTTGAGGAACCAAAGGGGTACACTAGATTCAGTCCTATGATGACCATATAGACCCGACACCGGGGAGTAACATTAAATTTATGACCATATAGACGACTGTATTTTCAGAAGAATGAGAAATTGAAAAGATCGTGCATAAAATGTTGGAGACGGATCATCACAGCAGCCCAATAGATATAGTTAACCAAACTCTTGGGCTACGAGTAAGAAATTGTTTATCGAATGGGTTAAGAGAACTTGACAACAAATGAGAGGCTCCTATGAGGAATATGCATTCCTATAAGAAGTGAGATGCCAAATTAGTCACCATAAAAGTAAATATGCCTAAATACACATTTCATGAAGGAGGATTAACGTAAAAAGGACAGTTAGTATCGGGACCTTCATCTTCTTATCCATTACAAAATCCTTCTTGAGTAACACGATTTGGCAATAGCTGGGAACTTCGGCTATAAAAATAATGCATTTCTCGGGCTTTTTATTGGAAAGGGACGAAAAAAGGATATCAAGCAACATGTGGTTGAGTGCAAAGTAGCAAGTATGAGAACTTAAGTCCTCCAGTTCTCATGCAGCCTTTATCTGTACTAGATCACATATGGTTAGAAATATCGAGGGATTTCATCGATGACCTTCCCAACTCATATGGGAAAATGGTAATAATATTCATGGTGATCCATTGTCTTAAGCATGGTATCAGAACTCGATCAATATCAATACGTATCGACAATACATATTTGTTTCTGGCCAAACTGATACGGATACAGATAGCAGACCGGTATCGGCATGGTATCAATGGAATTGACCGATACCGATATGTACCTATCGATAGTGATACGAACCGGTCGATACACATCACACTATCGGCCAATACTGTTCTTTTTGTATTTTTTACTTTTTCAATTTTTCATTAAAAAAATTGATATCGGCCGTACCAATATCCGCTGATAGACATCGATCCAAAGACTAGACCGATAATGAGTTTGATACCTTGGTCTTAAGTTCATACACTTTTCAGCAGCAACACATCCCCCTATACAACCACATCCATAGCAAGGGCCTTCACAGATAACATTTCAAACTTCGTAGAATGCCGTTTTCGAATGTTAGTGATCGAGATCCGATCTTCACAAGCACTTTTTGAAGGAATTATGGAAGGCTCAAGGAACTCAACTCAAGATGAGTACTGTCTTTCACCCCCAAATCGACTGACATACTGAAGTTGTCAACCAACGTCTCAAAAATTACTTGTGGGTTTAACCCATGCAATGCGCCCAATGGCTATCATGGGTCGAGTGGTGGTACAACACCAACTATCACAAAACCACTAACAACGTAAAACATAATAATTGTATATGGCCAACCACCACCACTGTCCATGTACAGTGGAGATTCTACTGCGCACGATGTTGATTTGGAAATCAGACTGGTCATATCATCCGCAAATTGAAAGAGAACTTACAATGGACACCAGAGAGAATGAAGGCTCCGAACTAAATGTGTGTTACGGATGGACAATTGGATATATTTTCCTCTTCAACCATACTGTTGGATTTCAGTCTTGATGCGTCGCTCTTTGAAAATATCTCCCAAATTTTATGGACCTCATAGAATGATGGAACAGAGCAGGTAGGCACTCTTTCCTCCCAATTAGATCTACCAACAGAATCCAGAATCCATCTTCTTTAACATTTCTTGCATAAAGCAGGTGGGTTCATGAGCAATTACAGCTGCTGAACTTCCACATCCGGATGAAGATGACACCCTTCAAGCTCAACAGCAAACAGTACTCGATCAACAATGGCAAAGCGACACAATTATGTTGTATCAGAGTTATTGGCCCAACGGGCTAGTGCATCGCCTAAAGACTCAAAATACGAGCCATGGGACTCCCTGCACTAACAATTCCCAAAATATAGTCCTTGAGGGAAATGCAATTTCAAGAGGGAGGGAATTATTTACACCCAAAATATAGTCCTTGAAGGAATCATACTTCCTTCAAATTTCTTTTGAATAATTCTCGGTCATCTTTAGTATCAATTAGATATTTACTTTCTTAGGAATTCTTTAGTTCCTTAATGTGCTTCTCTTGAAGATATGTATTAGATTAGCTTAAATGATAGGAATATAAACTAGAAGGAATTGAATGATCTTTGAGGAAGGTTAGGCCTCAAAAGTAGGCACTATCTTCCTTTTGCTCTGTCCTAATTTCTTTGGGGATTTTATAACTGGGATTTCCATGAAACATTATGATATGATCAACCAACGTATCATTAGGATGAGGAGAGAATTTGAACCTTCAACTAACGATAGACAAAATCAGAACTGATCAGTAGTTGCTTTGATCCAAACATTTATTATAAACTCATATACTGGATTGAAAATAAATAAATAAAAAGAGTAAAAAGAATTCTTTCACTGGCTGGAGCTTTAGATCAGTAAGAAATATTACCAGATACATCGCCCTTGATAAAGGCTTACTTAGCATGCGGTAAGCATCAATTACCCGACCAGACTGTTCTGCAGCATAAGATCTTTCTTTCTAAATCAAAAAAATAAGAAAAAGTCAACATGAAGAGTAAATCAAATAAATTAATAAACAACTTTTGACAACAAAGCTTATAAAATTCAACCTCGGACTTTGTATGAACTAAATCAGGGTGGAGTTTCTTTTGCCAATCTTTGTATTTACCCTCAAGGTTGTCATCCCTTATTTCATACCCCTTCTCTCTGTGAACATCATTATAACATAGCGCCTACTTAATTCCAAATCCAATATATGTGCAGTTGTCATTTTATCACAAAATCTCTGAAACTTGTAGAGATAAGCTAAGAAAGCACCATTTCCATCAAGTTCATACCTATGAAACTACATCAGGAATCACAAAATCTTCAAATATATATATATATACAAGATCTTAATAAAGATATCGAGATTAAACTATAAACCAAGGAAATCCATCAAATCACAAATCTCTGAAACTTATAGAGCTAAGCTAATTCAGCCCGCTTTCTATCAAGATTCATACACATGCAACATAACGCCTACTTTATTCCAAATCCAACATATGTGCAGTTGTCAGTTTATCACAAAATCTCTGAAACTTGTAGAGATAAGCTAAGAAAGCACCTTTTCCATCAAGTTCATACCTATGAAACTACATCAGGAATCACGAAATCTTCAAAAAAAATATAAAATATATACAAGATCTTAATAAAGATATCGAGATTAAACTATAAACCAAGGAATTTTTAAAAGATATCGAGATTAAACTATATCACGATTCATGAATCATAAGATATTCAGAAATTTGTTTAATTATATACAACATCTAATAAAGACATCAAGTTTAAACTATAAAAATGAGGAAATCCACCAAATACAAAATCTCTGAAACTTATCGAGCTAAACTAATTCAGCACACTTTCCATCCAGATTCATACACATGAAACTATGCCAGGAATCATAATATCTTCAAAAAGTTCTGAACAAATATACATCTAAGATCTTAATAAAGACATGGAGATTAAACTATAAAACTTTCGAAATTCATCAGCATGTAAAAAACTCAGTCCAAATATCTGGAAATAATCGACAGATGGATCGACCGGTTGAACGCTTTTGCAAGTTGCACAAGCTAAAAAAGGCATCGGCGATCCGCCATTCCAGCACCTTATTTCTGTTTCCGAGCAGAATTTTCCGGGGGAAACACTGAAATTCTCTGGGAAATGACTGGTGCAACTTCGAAAAACCCTAGGTTGGAGGGTGAGATAGGAGGAACTCGAGAGAAATCTAGGAGTTTTAAATTTTAGAGTTGAATTTTCTATTGTTTGTAAAAATTTAACGGCAAGATCACATAGATTCTTTCTGCTACCCATAAAATAGTGTTTTTTTTTTAGACTAGTAAAAAGGCAAGTGCAAATGCACGTGAACATTAGGACTTTTAAATGATTGAACTTGATTTTTAGACATCTATCGGGTGATTTGAACATAAAAAAATGTAGTATTTCAAGTGTTCGTTACTATATTTTATGATTTATTAAAGACAAAAAAAAAAAAATTAAAAATTATGGGAGGTCCACAAGTAAACCTGCACGAATGAAAGAAGCATCAATATATTATAAGTGACTTTTTGATGAAAATAACAATTCTTATAAGAAACAACAATTAAGATAACCCTTCAAACCAGATGATGGAGATCATGTTTCATCCCGATCTTCCACACAAAGTAAGATCATGTTGCACCGATAAGACGATCAGTTTTTTATTCCACATGTCACAGTTCCTCAAAACATGGCCCTAAAATCACCTTTGTGCGTGATATGTGCCATAGGATTCAAGGGGCATTTTTTGGGGATCTATGACATTTGGAATAAAAAAATGACCGTCAAGTGGCCGCTTTTAGAATAACTATTCCCACAATTGCAGCCTTTGACTTCGATAACTATTCCCACAATGTCTATATCAAATATATATATATATATAAAATACATGACCAATTAAATATATTTACTTTTTATGAATGAAAGATATATTAGTGAGAGAATGATCAAATATTTTTTTCAGATATTTATGGGAGGACCACAAGTACACCTGCACGAATGAAAGAAACATCAATATATTATAAGTCATTTTTTGATGAAAGAGATAATTCTTATAAGAAAGTTAATACTTACATAATAAAAATAAGGTATATATCAAATGAGTGCATATAGATTCAATTGGTGGACTATTAATAGTCTTTTTAGTTAGTTTTGGAGATGGGGGCCATGTGGAATCAATATATAATCGTTTGAGGGGTGGACCATGATCTCAAGATCAATTATGTGAAACTAAGGTATATATCAAATGAGTGTGTATAGAATTAGTTGATGGGTGTCACATGACTGCAAACTATGAGGGGTGGGCACAGACCAAATCACAACATGAACTTTGAACTAAAGTAAGATAAAGCTATACCCTTAGCTCAATGATCAAACCATATTGGATGGACATAGACCAAATCACAACATGAACTTTGAATTGAAGTAAGAGGAAGCTACACCATTAGATCATGATCAAAGCAACAGAAAAAGCAAAAACATCAAGTAGCATACTATATACAATGCATATCTTTTATGGATACTAATACTACATATCTCTATATTTTTTTAAATACAGATCGAAATGGATAGAGGACCTTATGCAAGCGCACGAATAGGCTAATAGCAACTATATTGATATTTGTTATATAGGGGGAACATGGACCACAAAAGACCATAAAATTGAACTACCTTGATTAATTGAAACCATAAGGGTATGATTGTCATATTTAAGAAACAACTATTAAAGATTAGCTCTATTCACGCTTACCGAATTATTAAAGGCACCTATGTAAAAATTCATTGACTACTATCTCAGTTGATAGCCATGATTTAAAGATATGTAGTGTCAAATATTGGCACAAAACATGATCTCTATAATAAGATTGAATATAGTCAAAAGCCCATTGTCTGATTAAGTAGTTGTGACGCAGAACGATACCCTGAACTACGTGAATGCAATAATTAATTGATTGCCGAAATTGAATCGAATTAAATTAAACAATAAACCCTACAATATAGCGAATACCTTAGGCTTTCGTAGTATTCCATTAGAGGATCGCGTATGATTCGAGCAAGGTTCAGTCCTGGCGTTAGATCCATTAGGTTGCAGCGCGAATCGATCCTAGAGATAGAACTCTAGATTTCCAGATTAGGGTGCTCACAGGGCAATGATGGGATCTCTGATTTCTGATTATTTTGATATGGCTAGGCTTAATAGTCTGATGGAAGCTACTTGACGCGGGACAAACGCTAAAATCCTAATATGCGAGTTTGGGATTAACTTTTAGAATGAATTGAATGGCGGAAATATTCAAAATCAAGTAACACATAAAATTAATTCAATGAAATTAATAAAACAATTAGATTAATCCATTTTAGCGTCGCATGCGTAAAATTTCCCGATCTAGAAAAACGGCTTCGATGAAGGAACTCGGAATTCGTTCTAGTTTAGGGCATCAAGCGATAATTGCAATATCGGATTTGATTCCTCGGGGATTTTAAAGGAGATGAAACTCGAATAACTAGTTCAAAAAGGGAGATTAATGATATCATGGAATACGATTCGTTTGGGATTTTTGTTCTTTTATCAATGGAAAGAAAGAAAATAATACCTGACAACTAGAGAAAAGACAAACTAAAAAGATAGATTCTAAGGCTTCACACCAAGGGTTTTCCAAAGCTTCACACCACGGTTGTACGTCGGCTTCGCACCAAGTCGCACGAGAAACGATTGCTCACTCCTCAAGGTTTTGAATGATTCACTCCCTCAGTTGAAAACTTTTCACAAGCTCTCTAGGGTTTGCACAAAAGCAACTCTCTTTCATTCAATAATCAAAAAACTAAACTACAATGTCTTCTTAATGACCTTATATAGGAGGTCTTACAATAAAATAAAACCCTGAAATAAATACTAAATAAAAGACAATTAAGCCCCTAAAACTTAAGTTCAAAATAGAAAATTTAAGAAAAAAAAAAAATTTAACTAACTCGGTGCGATTTCGATCGATCAAAAGTGAAATTCAATCGATCGAAATTGAAATTCGATCGATCGAAAGTGAAAATCGATCGATCGAAATTCACATATATGAAATATCGTCGTCGACATTCGATCAATCGAAATTTTCAATCGATCGAATTTGCCATATGCTCCTTCCTTTCTCCAGAATTTTCATCTTTAAGCCTATTTCTGGTTTTCGCTCCGCTTATTCTTGGCTGAAAAATTTGTTACGGCTCTTGATCTTGGCGTCTCGTATCATTCTCCCCGGGTGGGAAAAACTCATCTCCAATGAGTTAGGGAGTCCATGGATGGCACACTTCGGAAGCTTCATTCGTGACTTACCTTTCCACGCTGTGAGATACTCATGATGTTTACATCTATTGGCATGGAAGCTTGGAAATTCTATAACCTCCTCATTCAGCCTTTTCTCATGTTGCATAGGTAAGGTATGGGATAGAAAATGGGACAATGGGGGCGGTTCGATTGGATGCTCAAGAAGGAATGGATCAACCGGCGGGGTAGTGGGATCAAGGATAGGCGTAAGATCCGTTATGACAACTATCAGATAGTTGCCCTTGCCTAAAGGAAGATCGATATCTCCATCATTACCCTTTTCTGAAATTGGGAAAGATTCTACATGCTCAGAACCATAAGAAATTAACACAAAACTGTTAGTATCAAATTCATTAAATATATTCAATGTGTTAGTCCAATCATGTGTATTTCCAGTGCTCAATAAATTCAGATTATAAATCATGCAAATCAGAATGATGATGTGATCCTACCAACTCTAATGACTAACTTGAGATGGACACATTATCAACACCGTCCTCGGCAATGGGAATTGTCCTAATGCAACCTATGGCTCGGACCGGAACCTTACCTTCCTCATCACTTGGAGTGCTACATGGTTCATACACTTCTTCGAGTATCTCGTTACTCTCTTTCTCAGTATGCTCCTGAATGAACAAAGTTAGACCCTTACTAGGGCATTGGGATGCAAAGTGACCAAAACCTTGACACTTATAACATTGTTACGGGGCACGCTTAAAACTCACGACCATTGGTCCCTTCCCTTTGTCAACTTGGGGAATTATGGATTTTGATGATTGACTAGAGGCATTATTTCCCTTTTCGATAGGGTTAGATTGATGCTCAAATTTGGAAGACTTAGATCGGCCATGACTGGGGGTGTCGAGATACCGTTCTAATTCTTCGACCCTAGCAAAGCATTCCTCGAGATCCGCAATGGGATAAGGAATGAGTTCCTTCTATAACTCTGGGCGAAAACCCATTCGGAATCAGGAGAGGATAACTTTTGCTGGTTCATCGACATCGGCATGGGTCATCAGGTCTTCAAACCGATCGATGTACTCTGTGACTGGGGAGTCTCCTTAATGCAATGACTGCCACTGATCAAGAATACGTTCATCATATGATACGGGAACGTATTTTTCGTACAGTTGAACTTTCATTTCAGCCCACGTGAAAATAGCACGAAGACTCTGGATTTGCCTATGACGCTCCACTCCCAACCAATAAAGTCTGGCTTGACCCATAAGCTTGACTTTGGCAAATTTGACCTTGCAGTCTTCGAACATAGCATACCACTCAAAATAGTTTTTCATGTTGACGACTCATTCGAGAAAGACCTTGGGTTGTCTTTTCCCGTCAAAAGTAGGGGCGTCCATTTTCACAAATTTCATGACCTTATCGTCCAAATTGGTTTGGACCTCACGTCGGGGAGGAACATCTCTCCTATGGTCACGATTGTTGACTCTAATCTGATTCTCAGCAATGAGCTCATTGATCTCTTCGAAACGAGTCTCTAAAGCCTCATGTCGAGCTTGTTGATCAGCGGTGTGCTCATCCATCTGGGTTTGACTAGTGGTCACCTTAGATGCAAGATATCTAATCAGGGACTCTAAGGTACTGGTATCCATGACGGAATTATGCAAGACAAAATATACTAAATTCAAGCGAACCTTAAAATCTATATGACACGGACAACCCTAAACTAAGACTTTGCTCTGATACCAAAACTGGTGCGGGACAAACGCTAAAATTCTAATATGCGAGTTTGGGATTAACTTTTAGAATGAATTGAATAGCGGAAATATTCAAAATCAAGCAACACATAAAATTAATTCAATGAAATTAATAAAACAATTAGATTAATCCATTTTAGCGTCGCATGCGTAAAATTTCCCGATCTAGAAAAACGGCTCCGATGAAGGAAGTCGGAATTCGTTCTAGCTTAGGGCATCAAGCGATAATTGCAATATCGGATTTGATTCCTCAGGGATTTTTTTGAAGGAGATGAAACTCGAATAACTAGTTCAAAAAGGGAGATTAATGATATCATGGAATACAATTCTTTTGGGATTTTTGTTCTTTTATCAATGGAAAGAAAGAAAATAATACCTGACAACTAGAGAAAAGACAAACTAAAAAGATAGATTCCAAGGCTTCACACCAAGGGTTTTCCAAAGCTTTACACCACGGCTATACGTCGGCTTCGCACCAAGTCACACGAGAAACGATTGCTCACTCCTCAAGGTTATGAAGGATTCACTCCCTCGATTGAAAACTTTTCACAAGCTCTCTAGGGTTTGCACAAAAGCAACTCTCTTTCATTCAATAATAAAAAAACTAAACTACAATGTTCTTCTTAATGACCTTATATAGGAGGTCTTACAATAAAATAAAACCCTAAAACAAATACTAAATAAAAGACAATTAAGCCCCTAAAACTTAAGTTCGAAATAGAAAAAAATTAGAAAAAAATTTAACTAACTCCGCGCGTATTTTGATCGATCGAAATAGGACTTCGATCGATTGAATTTGCCATATGCTCCTTCCTTTCTCCAGAATTTTCATCTTTACGCCTAGTTCTAGTTTTCGCTCCGCTTCTTCTTGGCTGAAAATTTTGTTGCAGCTCGAATCTACGGCTCTTGATCTTGGCATCCCACATCACTATGTTTGTTGAATTGGATCGATTCAAAGGCTTAGGAAAAGCTAGGGTTTAAGATTTCAAAAGGATGATGGCTGAGTTAGGGTTGTGGGATTAACACAGGCAGAGAAGATAAGAAATAGATAGATAGAAGATAGATTTTGCGGGTTTCGCACCCTTGGCTTCTCTTTCGCCAATTTCACCTCTTTTACGCCTAGTTTTGATGTCCATTCCGCTTCTTCCACCGTCGGTATACACGAAATGGTTCATATCTAATGTCTACGATGTCGGCATCCCCGTCAATTCTCCCGGGCCGAAAAGGGCGTTGTGATAGCGCTCAAGCATGTCGGGGTCCAGGGGTCGCACCTCATCTTCAGCTAGCCATGAGTTCTCAGAGTCCGGCTTTTCCAACCACTTGACCAAGTACTTTTGAAATCCGCCCCCATTGGTGGATATCGCCAAATCATCTAATAACCTTTCGATCTCATCTCTGCGTTGCTTGTGTGGGAAAGAGAAGGGTAGGGGTTACAAGGTGGGGCTGGCATTTGGGCTCGGGGCTGCTTTGTGAGGGGGTGAGGTTGGGGCCAAAGAAGGAACCAGGTCGTCCACATTGAATATAGAGTTGACCCTTATATCCGGTGAAAGCTCGAGAACATATGCATTAGGCCCGCTCCTTGCGTCAATTCTAAAAGGTCCAACGCCGTAGGCCTGGAAATCCTTTACGACTTTCGATGGGAATTGTTCAGGTCCAATCTGAACTATTGCATGATCATTCAATTGAAATTTCATAAAAGCCTTAGGTAACTGCATTGATATTTTGAGAGTTTCATTGTATAAATTAATTTTAAACTTAATTTCGGCACGCAATGCAGAATGAGACACAAAAGATGACTCACAATAAGACTTAGAATGCATAGCAGTATCTAACTTGAGACTATGATGTACATGCGACACTAACGACTCATGTGTGATCAAATCAAGTGGCACTATTGGCTCATGTGGACTCGACTTAACGAATTCCAATGACTCATTGGTAGGTGAAGTGATTGGCTCATGTGTACTCGGTTCAACCAACTTCAAAGACTCAAGTGCACTCAACTCGATGAACTCGTGCGTACTCGCGTCAACCAAAACGAAAGACTCTGGGGTACTGACGGGGAACGTCAAGATTGAAAGTATTGAAGTTGAACCGCAATAGAATTTCAACTTCAGAAAAAAAAAAAAAAAAAAAGTTACTGTTCATGTGAACAGTGACGGACGTCCGTGAACAGTGACGAACGTCCGTGATGAACAGTGACCGACGTCCGTGAAACACTGACGGACGTCCGTGATTTTGCCCCTTCACTGTCCGTAGGTCACGGACGTCCGTGGGGCACTACGGACGTCCGTGAACGTCGTGACGGGCTTCCGAAATTTGAGTTTTTTTTTAGCGAAAACTTGCCTTTTTTGTATTTTATTTCTATTAGAACTCTTTATTTCGAATTTTAATTATTGGTGGCCTATATATAGAGGCTTGTAAAGACTTTTTAATTAGTTATTGAATATTTTGAATGCTTTTATGCTTGAATATTCTTTGCCTGAGATGGGTTTGGTGTGAGGCCAAGGGAGTGATTCCTAAAAGATATTGTTATATTGGTTATCTCTCGATCTGTGTTTGCTTCCCCTACACCGTAGCCTAATTGTTTCCTTTCGATCTCAAAACCCTAAGCCTTTTGAAACCCTAAATCAAACATAGCCAACACCCTTTTTCCAAACCATAAACCGATCTGAAAACCATAAACCTGTTACAAAACCAAAACCTATTACAGACCCATAACCTATTTCCGCTACCCTGGTTCGAACCGTGAATCTACATCGGATCGAAGACGAGCGCCTAAGCCTGGAAAAGCTAGAGTTCTATCTCTAGGCCGATCTTGCCTCAAATCTAATAGTACTCGCGCATCGGACTGGACCCTAACTGGATCTCGTGTGATCTACCAACTTGAATTCTCTGAACCCTAAGGTATTTAAGATAGTTTTGAGATTACGCTTGATTAAATTCTAATTAATTTCGGCAAATCGCATTAAAATCATATTCCGCATTTTAGGGTTATCGTTCCGCGTCAGGTACTCGATTCAATTAACACTAATGGTTCTTGCATACCCAGTTCGATGGACTCACGTGTACTCAACCCAACATCACTATCCACAAGGGAATCAGAAGTCCTTTTGATACAAACTACACTCTCTTCAGCTTCTTCGATCTCCTCTTCACTCATCACGGTTCTAGGGTCATACACTTCCTCTTTTACTTTCATATTTTCCGACTCCTTAGAACTTTCTCCTTTAATCAATAAATTTGGAGTGGAAATTTTGGTGGTGCATTGGTAAGCAAAGTGTCCAAATCCGTGACACTTGGAACAATCAGGACACTTGTCTGTTTTGGTTTTCAAAAATCGTAGAAGGTGACGGTGCGTGAGAGGAACTTAATTCTCAATCAGTCGCTCCCTCATGTCTTCCCATTGTGTGATGGGCTTATAATTTGCTATATCGCATAGAAGCTCAACATTAGTCCAATAGGTTTTAGCACTCTCCTCCAACTTTGTTTTCACTAGCCTAACTTTGTACTCATATGGTATGTCATACCAATTGAAATACTCCTCCACCCTAGATAACCAGTCCACAAAGGTTTTAGGATTTGTCGTACTCTCAAAATTTGGAACCTCATTCCGAATAGATTTTAGAAACCTATCGGCAGGGTCGTACTTAGGTTCACGATGGTAAAGGTATCCCCTAACTCTAGTCTCGTCACAACTTTTGAGACTTTGCCCATAATTTAGTGTGTAGCGGCTCCTATTATTAATTGCACACATTTGGGCTTTGATGTCCTTAAAGGCATCAACAATCTCGCTCATGCTCATGGTGAACGCGACTTATTAACACGAGTGCTAAATGTCATGCATATATGAACCACGATAGATACAAAATTTTGTCAAACAGTAGACGTGCATACTTTTGAACAAAAATGAGATAAAATGCAATGAAAATTAAAATGACACACAATATGCCCTAACCTATAACTTAGGCTCTAATACAAAAACTGACGCAAGACGATACCCTAAACTACGTGAATGTGATGATTGATTGTTTGCCGAAATTAAATTGAATTAAATTAAACAATAAAACTCTCAAAATATAATGAATACCTTAGGTTTTCGTAGTATTTCATTGGAGGATCGTATATGATTCGAGCAGGGTTCAGTACGGGCGTTAGAACCGTTAGGTTGCAGCGCGGATCAATCCTAAAGATAGAACTCTAGATTTTCAGATTATGGTGCTCACAGTGCAATGATGAGATATCTAGTTTCTAGTTATTTTGATATGGCTGGGCTTGATAGTTTGATGGAAGCTACGTTTGTTGAATCGGATCGATTCAAAGGCTTAGGGAAAAGCTAGGGTTTAAGATTTCAAAAGGATGATGGCTGAGTTAGGGTTGTGGAATTAACACAAGTAGAGAAGATAAGAAATAGATAGATAGAAGATAGATTTTGCGGGCTTCGCACCTTGGCTTCACACCAAACCCTTCTCGGAAAGAAGATTCGCTCTTCGGAAAAACTCATCTCAAGTTCCAAAAGCAAAAGCTCATTCATTCAATAATCAATAACTAATTACATTGTTTATCTTAAGAACCTTATATAGGAGTCCTTCCAAAAGAAAATAAAACCCTAAAACAACTATTAAAAAAAAGATAAGTATGCCCCTGAAAGTGAAATTCGAAATTAAAAATTACCAAAAATAAAAACTGCGCAATTTCGATCGATCGAAAGTGAAATTCAATCGATCGAAATTTAAATTCAATCGATCGAAAGTGAAACTCGATCAATCGAAAAACATCTATCAATACTTCGCCGCCGGAATTCGATCGATTGAAATTGAAACTCGATCGATCGAAATATAATTCGATCGATCGAGTATATAATTCGATCGATCGAATTATATACTCTAGAACATGTGTTTTTCCTCTCGCTGTTGTTCGATCGAAACAAGAACTCAATCGATCGAAAAGTTCGATTGATCGAAATTTGCAGTATTTCCCTATTCGCCAATTTCGCCTCTTTTACGCCTAGTTCTGATGTCCATTCCGCTTCTTCCGCTGTCGGTATACACGAAATGGTCCATATTCAATGTCGGTGTCCCCGTCAAGTTGACTATGTTGAATCATATGATAGGGATTATTTTATCTACCCATCTGTTGCACAAAAGATCTTTATATCATGGCCTTAAAATCAGTTGGCTTAAATATATTTCTATGTGGCACAGCTACCAAAGAAAGCAAGCGTTTTTCTTAAATTAGGTGCAATGTGATGTATGCTTGCAATCATCTTCACTTTTTAGGATGTGTGCTATATGAAATTAAAATTGGATCGTTTGATAGTGTGTGAAAGATTGGGGTGAACAACAATCTTTATCAAAAGTTTGAAAGAAATCAACCGTTTAAGCAACTAAATTTTGGGTTAAGAAGAATCTTTAGTTATAAATAAAGGGCACCCAAAATTCTATTAAGCTAAAAACCACCGATTGCTTTAAATCGGGCGATGGAGATCGTTTTTTGCTCCCTATTGAATGGTCATCTTTTCTTATAATAGATAAAATAATGATGGAGAAAGACAGAGAGAGAGGACATTCTTCAGTTAAAAGAGTAGATGAGATTTAGACTAAACAAAACACGTTTTATAGATTTTTTTGTAAGATTTACTTATATACAAATTAATAACTATAAACAAAGCCTAAAATAACATGTTACCCTATTGTAATAATATGATGAACACCCCATACAGATTCTGTTTTATAGAGTTCTTTAAATAATTTTTATTTATTATTCTCACTTTCCCAATCTCTTTGTTTTATTTTAGATTTTAGTAATTTTTATTTTTATTTTTTTTATCTATTGGTTTGTTTGACTTAAGAGCATCCAACAAGCAAAAGGAAAAAAAAAAAAAAAAAAAGAGCAGGTTTAAATTGCTCTTTTAAAGATAACCAAATTCAGTTCTTTCACTCTCCGAAAGAGCTAAGAGCACTTACAACCAACCATAGTCCCATTCTAAAGTGCTCTGCGCCAGAGCAGGGAGCTGCTCTTCGTCTCCAAAGGGCAATCCAAAATGCAGCCTTTGTTTTGTTTAAAAGCCTTTCTCCATTTGATGAGTCAAAGATAAGGTGGCACCCAACCAATTTGATGCATTATTTTGAGCACCTTTGATCACATTTTCAAAAGTAGTTATGCATCGGATCATGCCTAAGTTTTTTGAGTGGTACCTGATCAATCCAACATGGACATAGCCTCGGGGCTACTCTGGACGTATAGTCCTGAGCCTATATATATATATATATATATATATATATATATATATATATATATATATATATATATCAGTAATATTAACTAATATTGGATTGACTCTCCTTACCAACACTAAAAGATTGTCGAAGATTATGAATAGCTTTTTAGCTATCAGAGATTTCCACCGGTTTTGTATCATTTAGCTTTTGTCACCTGTACCATTAGATTCATACCGGGTGGGACCCATGTAATTTGATATATTAATATGCTTGATTGGGCCTGTAGCAAATGGAAAGTTGACAATATTGTCGCAGCTTCAATCTCAGCTTACCTATAAAAAATATATATTAATATATTTAATTTATTATGTCCATGCTATTTACATAACTTTCGGACAAGGACACCACCAACAAGGATCTAGGTTTCAAGCCGTACTAGGTGTGCTGACAGAAGAAGCGACGGAGGAACCATGGGGCACCAAGACCTGCCGGAAAGGAGCCTTGAAGAGCAGCCTCAAGGAAGAGTCTAGGCCCATAACTGGAATCGCTCGAGCGAATAAGCTTTAGAACATGAACCAAAAACCCGCTCGAGCGAGAATGCGCACAAACCCAAGGCCAAAACTTTCGGGTTTTGGTCGCTCGAGCGAATTTTGATTTTCTCTCAAGCGACCTTTGGTTGTCGCTCAAGCGAATCTCGTGACGTTATTTGTCCGTTTTATCCCCTTTTCGTGGTTTCTTTTGTTTCAGTTGCAAGTTGTCTCTTAGGGTAACATAGTACTTTCCTAGTTTAGGGTTTTCTCATTTGTAGCTACTGTAAATAACATTTTTGTAAGCCATTTAGGCACTTGTTGATTTGAATGAAAGTGCATTACATTTTGGGCTTGAGAGAATCTTTGAAGAGTGAGTCTTCTTCCTCGAGAGGGGTTTGGTATGAGGCCTAGGGTTAGATGCCCATGTTACCTTTTATTTTCTCTTGATCTCTTATTTTTGTTTAATCTTCTATCTTCTCTTTAATCTTTTACATCCAACCTTCTCCCTTTTCTTTGATTGTTCAAACTCCCAAACCCTAGATCTAGAGCAACATTGATGTTCATCCTTGTTGATCGAATCCAACTCTAACCCGTCGATCCATGACCATTGTTGGACTCAAGTTTGCTCGATTTGTGCCGTCAATCGCTTCCATTCAAAAGCCCTAGTAAGAAGCTACCTATTCCACAAAGAACTACGAACGAACTCCCCGACCTAGACGAAGCTTCTATCGCTAGGATCGCACCTCCCACCATCCTAACGAACCTCTCGCGTCGAATTGGATCCTACGTGAACCAAACATGGTCACCTAAGCGGAATTCCGCAAAACCCCAAGGTATCGCTTTAATTTGTGGTTTAATTGCTCAATTAACTCGTCAATTTCGGCAAATTAGCATATCATGGGCATTCACGGATTTCAGGGTCGTTGTCCCACGTCAGTTTTGGTATCAAAGCTTAGCTTCTAGGTTAAGGCATTTGTGTGTTCATTTGCATGCACATCGTGTGTTTGATAAAATTGTGTGTTCATTTGTGTGCATATCGTGTGTTTGATAAAATTTCTCACTCATTTGTGTTTCATAGTTGTGTGACATTTTAGAACCCATGTTAGTGTGTCGTGGTCACTATGGACACGAATGTGCTTGCTGATACTCTTAGAGGGATCCAAGCCTTGCTGATCACCATGACTGAAAGGTTGAATGCTATGGAGGAAGCCCAAATGGCTTTGAATGCCTCTAATGGTGAGCTTCTCGACCGCTTGGAGCGGTTGGAAGGAGATGAGGAATAACACGACTGACAGAATGGGCGTAACGGTCTCTGCTTTGAGCGCAGCAGTCAACCCGAGGGCCGGAATCGGAATCAAGGGGCGTGGCTCATCACGGAGATGACTACGACCAGGATGAGAAACTCCTCAAGAATGTTCGAGTTGAGTTTCCAACCTTCAATGGAAGAATGGACCCTAAAGTCTTCCTCGATTGGGTCTCCGATATGGATCACCACTTTGAGTGATATGGTATGGACAATGAGTGGTGTGTTAAACTCGCCAAAATGAAACTCATTAGTCAAGTTCGACTCTTTTGAGTCAATGTCGAGCGAATGCAGATCATGCTCCCATTACCCATTGGGAGGACATGAAGGAACGACTTAGAGAGAAGTATATCCCTTTATCATCCTACCAACGCCAACTTGATCAATGGCAAAATTTACGCCAAGGTAGTATGTCGTGACCGAGTACATTGACAAATTCGAGGAGTTCATGATAAGGGTCAATGTTTCAGAAGATCCTCAAGTCACTCTTTCTAAGTTCCGCACCGGGTTGCGAATGGAACTACAAAAAGAGTTGATCTCCCACCCCGTTGACACTCTTGAACAGTGTTACGCTGTCGCGCAAGACCTTGAACGGTATTTATAGATGACGATGGTGAGATGATTTGAGCCGCATGTCGGCGGCCATCAACCGGAGAAGGAAGGCCTAATGCCAGAAACCCACCTCCCAAACCTACACACCCCACTCCTACTAATGTAAGGTTTAACAAAGGGAAAGGTGTGGTGGGTGAGTCTTCAAGTGGTGGCACTCAAATTAAGTGCTATAAATGTCATGAATTTGGCCACTTTGCCACCCAATGCCCCACGGAGACTCCCAAAGAAATCTCTTGGTTGCAGTGTATTAACCGGATGTCCTACTAATGAGGAAGGCGAAGATGGTAGTCGTGCAATCGCTTACATCCGAGAATGTTTGGTCGTGAGGTGTGCCCTTGCACAACCTCAACGTGACTAGAAGGACGACTGCACAGCCTAATCGCATATGGATGTTTTTGTTTTGTTTTATTTTATTTTTATTTTTGTGCTTTGTTTTAATGAATAAAATCGCAAGCATGGATCAAAATATCGAAATTCCAATACGTATCGTCCTGAACTCCAAGACGATACGTATCGCGTATCGTCCGATACATTCAATGTATTAGCGATACATTCAATGTATCATTTTGATACATTTTTTTTTTGCAAAAAAATCCCAAAAAAACTCGTGCATCAAATTATCGTCCGATAATTTCAACTTATCTCCCGTATCGGATGATAATTTGAATGTATCGTCGAATAATTTAGCCAAATGGGGTCCCTGTAAATCTGCCAAATTAATGGACGATACAATGTATTGTCCGATAATTTCAATGTATTGTCCGATAATTAGGTTATTTTGGTGGGTATCTGATTAAAACCATTTTTATCGTATCGGGGACCCTAAAAAACGATACGTATCGGACGATACGTATCGGTATCGTCCGATATTTTGACGCAAGTCATGTTTGGCATTCTAAATCATAGTCACAAAGTCGAGTTGGGCAATAAATCGGCTAGGTTAAAATTCAAAAAAACTTGGCAAAATTTGGTATGTTCAGGAACAGATCTAAAGAAAAAAAAATTTAAAAATAAATAAAAAGTGACTATTTATTTTTATTTTTAAATTAATTATTCTCAAATTAATAGTGACTACCACATATTCTTAAATATAAGATTTTTTCAAAAATTTGGGTTTCGTCGCTCTACAAAATATCTCTTGTTACACACAAGATATATATATATATATATATATACAAAAGAGTTATATATAAATGACTTATATACTGTAATTAGACTTCAATTAGGAGTCTTATCAATTTTTATTGGAAAAAATAGGTAATCCAGAGGAGAAAATATTGGTGCTCAAGAGTTTTAGTTTCTAGGCTATTTAGGGGCAATTTGGTCCTACTACATGTGAAAACAAAATTAAAATTCAAAAAAACTTGACAAATTTTGGTATATTCGGGAACAGATCTAGAGAAATTAATTTTAAAAATAAATAAAGAGTGACTATTTATTAAAAAAATTAAATTATTCTCGAATTAATAGTGAATACCACAAATTCTTAAATACAGGATTTTTGGTTTTTATTTCTATTTACAAAAGAGTTATATAGATTAATTATATACTGTAATTAGACTTCAATTAGGAGTCTAATCAAATTTTATTGGGATAAAGAGATAATTAGACTTCAATTAGGAGTCTAATCAATTTTTATTGGGATAAAGAGGTAATCCCGAAGAGGAGAAAATATAGGGGCTCAAGAGTTTTAGTTTCTAGGCTAGTTAGGGGCAATTTGATCCTATTACATGTGAAAATAAAATTTGACAAAAACTAATTTTACTTTTATATTAAGGATAAAAGAAAACAAACAAAAGTGATTTTAAGTGACATTGTGCGACATTGTTCAAGGTGTCACAGGATAGACTCAAATTGTTCGATTCAATTTAAATCTTACGATTCAAAAACGATTTGACCGAAATCAGACATGTTACGATTTGACTCTACGATTCAAATCGAAATAGGTATGATTCGATTTGAATCGTATGATTCAAATCGTAAATCGTTCTGATTTGATACCATGCTCAAGAACCCTTGTTTAGAAGATTGGAGCAAAACAAGATCTCCATCATCTAATTTGAAGAAATCAATGATTTTTTGGGGAGACACTTTTCAAGATTCTATGGACGGACTTAACGGTAACCAATGTTTAATCAGACGTCTACAAGCCTATGAAGAGCCTTCGACTGTATCAATCCTATAAAAAACTAGCATCTATATGTCTTCTTATTATTTTTCTAATTCATATATCTCAAAACCCCTAAAAACCCATAGTAGTAAGCATTGTACTCTTATTACCCAGTGAAGAATCAGAAACTGATCTGGCAGCTAGGTGTGTTTGATCCACAGCATGATTTTTTACATAATTCGGGGGCTTATGGGGTGTTGTGCAGTTGCACTAACAAAAATCGAAATTTTGGCATGTAATGTTGATCAGACGGCTAGGAGTGTTCCATCTACAGTGTGATTTTTTACATAATTTGGGGGTTTAGGGGTGTTACGGTGACAAAAATAGAATCTTTGGCATGCAATGCTAATCAGACGGCTAGGAATGTTTGATCCGTGGTGTATTTTACATAATTTGGGGGTTTGGGGGTGTTACAGTGACAAAAATTGAAACTTTGACATGTAACGTTGATCAGACGGCTAGGAGTGTTCCATCTACAGTGTGATTTTTTACATAATTTGGGGATTTAGGGGTGTTACGGTGACAAAAATAGAATCTTTGGCATGAAATACTAATCAGACGGCTAGGAATGTTTGATCCGTGGTGTATTTTACATAATTTGGGGGTTTGGGGGTGTTACAGTGACAAAAATCAAAACTTTGACATGTAATGTTGATCAGACGGCTAGGAGTGTTCCATCTGCAGTGTGATTTTTTACATAATTTGGGGGTTTAGGGGTGTTCCGGTGACAAAAATAGAATCTTTGGCATGTAAAGCTAATCAGACGGCTAGGAATGTTTGATCCGTGGTGTATTTTACATAATTTGGGGGTTTGGGGGTGTTACAGTGACAAAAATCGAAACTTTGACATGTAATGCTGATCAGACGGTGAATGTTTGATCGGCGTGAGTTTTGGGTGTTAATATATGATCGATCTACGGTGCTAACCCAACAAAAATAAAATCTTTGAAGAAAAAACCAACCAGCCAACCAGCTAGAAGAGAGAGGATCATAAAAATCAAATATTTAAAACAATAAAATGAACCACTCAGTATATTTGATTGGATTTCGGACAAAATCTTGGAGAAGAAGAACCAAAAAAGAAATAATTATAACAATATTATTTTATTTTTTGGTAATCATGATCAAAGTAGAAGAAAAGAACACACCTTTCACATCAGATGCAGTAGATCTGCATCCACGTAGCCCCTGTTGTTGATTTGGTTTGGTTTAGTCCCCGGGATCGATGAGATCTGCCGTGTGTTCTTCATTAAAATATATATAGTTTGAGGTTTTTTACCCTAGGAGAATACGCTAGGGTTTGAGAGTGTGCGGTCGGTAGAGATCATGAAAGAGAGCCAAGCCGGACTTTTGTTCTACTTAAAATTTAAGATTAAATTCTATTTTTATTTGGGAAATTTATCGGATCAAAATTTCCGAAACCAAAAATTTGAACCAAAATTTCGGCCGAAAACCAAAAATTTGGCTGAAATTTTGGGTCCCATACAAATTTAGACCAAAATTTTGGTCCAAATTATCATTGCGGTAGGGACCGAAACGATTTCTGCCAAAATTTCGGTAAATTCGGCCGAAATTTTGATCCTTGACGTCAGATACACCTTTTCCACCAAAGATCCTCTATTTTTACATTTAACCAAATTGACCAACTCTAAGTGGATGAAGTTTACACTAGCACAAAAAGTTTCAAATACCCCTTCTTACAATTTTTATGACTCTACATAATTTAAAATTTTAAAATTTTACACTTTTTTATATTTAACCGATGTGAAGGAGCATCTATGCCGTCTGATTTGAAGGCCACAATATAAAAATCAATAGTGTTAAAGATTAATACGAAAAAAAAGCGATATCACCTCTTAAAAAAAATTAAAAAAATTAAACAGTCGATAACGACTGTTTAGTGAGTTAGTACCGACTCTTTAAATAGTAGATACTGACTATTTAAAGAAGCAATTTTTTTTATTTTTTTTATTTTTAGAGGCAATATCACTTATTTTCATGTCAATCTTCGACACCATCGATCTTTATATTGTAGCTTTCAAATCATACGACATAAATGATATTTCACATTGCTTAAATATAAAAAAAAGTGCAAATTTTAAAAATTTTAAAATATATAAAATCATAAAAAGTGTAAGAAAGGGATATTTGAGACTTTTAATGCTTGATTTGATTAAAGGTGAAATTATAGGGTCTCTGGCGGAAAAAGTGTATCTAAGAGATAAATTTTCCTCTTTATTTTTATTTTAACCCTATTTTAGAGACTTTGCCATAAGATATAAGTTAAGGGCATTCTAGGCATAGAAAATTGACAAAAACTATTTTTATTCTTATATGGTAGTAAGGATATTTATTTTCAACTCAAGAGTCTTCTTTCTCAACTAGGGTTAAATAGGTTTTGAGTCAGATGATGAAAATCATTTTTCGTCCTGATCCCAATCTTTGATGCAATAGATCTTGAGATTATGGTCCTATCGTCAAAAAGTTAGATTTTGAATCTCCGTGGCACAAATCTTGAAAAGTGATCTAAGTGTCAATTTTGATGTACGCTTGTAATCATAATCATTATTTTGGAGGTGTATGTGCAATCATAATCTTACCATTAGATAATAAGCTTATAATCTCCATATCTATCTTGTGAAATTTTGGGATAAAAAACTATCTCTATCAAAAATTTTGGCCGAAATTATTGATTTCGGTCCCCACCGAAACAAAAATTTATACCGAAATTTCGGTCCAAATTTGTATGGGACCCAAAATTTCGGCCAAATTTTATATTTCCAGCCAAAATTTCAGTTTCGATCAAGCCCAAAACCGAAATTTTACTTGAAATTCTGATCCTTGCTCAAAACAATTAATGATTCAATTACACAGAAACTCAAAAATCTAAGGTTGTAAATAAAGCTACGTTTTTAAGAAAACATAGATGCAGACTTAGTTACTTAAGGAGTAGGTGACAGGTACATAACATGTGCCTAGAGACTAGATCTCCTAGGGATAAGAAATTGAGGGAGCAAAGAAAAGTGCATAAGAATTTTATTTGCATCTATAGATTTTTTTTTCACAATATGGCTGCAAGCAAAGATACTTTTAATGTTTTTTTTATATCTCGATATTGGTAATACAAAATGGACCTTTTTCATTGATATCAAATTTGAATTTCGTGACTTTGATATCTCTTTGTATAAACATGTGAAAAGGACAGCTAATCAAACAGTCGATTCCTTAGACAAATAAAGCTTAAGAGATGGATGTAACAAGATCTGGATGGAGGATGCTTCATAACAGATCTTCAATATTATTTTTTTGGACTTTCCGAATTAATAAATATTCTTTTCTAATCCAAACACCAAAAAAAAAAAATGTTTATTATTTTTCCTAACGGGAGCTACAATTACTTAGGAGATTTATAGCGTGGCTCAAAATTTAAAAATAAAGGGTAGCTTTAATAGCGCCTCCATCAATGACTCCTACAATATGACCTCTTGTCATGTCATTTATTTTTGGCTAATTGGTGAACCTCCTATGTTTGTGGTGAAACTCCTTTTAAAATTTTAATATTATCCATTTTGTATTTTTAATTTATTTATTTGTTGTTTAAACTTTTAAATAGCTTATGCTAAACTATGTAACCATTTTCTATACTAAAAGGGAAAATGACCATTAAGTTTCGTTAGAAGATTTTCAATTAACAAAAAAAAATTGTTGTTTAGATAAATTTTATTTTTTATAAAAAGTTATTATTAAAGGAGAATTTTAGTTACGTTTAAAAGAATTATATTAAACCGAAACTGAACTAAAAATCAAGTAAACTAAACCAATTCGAACCAAGGGAGAGGGGAGATTAAAAAGGCATTAAGACTATTAAGAGGCATTAATAGTCTTAATGCCTATTAAGACTAAAATGAAGCTATTTCTAATTAATATGTTGAATAGGCATTAAGACTATTAAGACTATCTCAATATATATGATTACTACGATACGTATAAGATACGTATCTGTATCCATCCGATACGTATCAGATGCAGGTGGGATACGCTTACATATATATCCCACGAGTTTTCCTTAAAAAAAAAAAGGAAACCTGTGCAATACGACATACGGTTAGGATACGGTCGAGATACGATGCCGAATGGGGAAAAAAAATTCCATTTAAAAAAAAAATAATAAAATCCCTTTAGCATAAAACCAATGAAGCCGACCCATTAGCCCCTTTTAGGGCTGCAAACGGGAGAAAACTTAACTGAGTTGGCTACGTTGCGCCATAGCTTGAAATCAGCTATGAGCATTGTGTTTTTTTTCCTTTCTTCTTCTTCTTCTTCTTGCTCATTTATAGGCAAGGGAATATGAAACTGATGTTAGAAGTTTCTATTTTGGTGGCTGTTACTATGGTTAACCCGTTGACCGATGAATGGTGTAAGGTCAATCTTGAGATGTGTAGTTGCTAATTTAGTGAATTTGAAAAGAATAAGCAACTAATAATTAAGCTTTTTAGTTGAGATATGCTTGTGATTTTCAATCACAATATAATTAGTAATTTAAATCCTTAATGGGAAAGGACTTTTTAATTATAAATATAAGGGGTGTTTAGTCTCAACGATTGCTCGACACAATTCAATCCTCCTTATTAGCAAAAGCATCCCTATTGTTCTAGGAAATGTTGAGAGCAAGGAGATCGTTGAAGATCGGCAACCCACCTTTAATGGCTCACACTCAAGGTGTGCACATATATTTTAATTTAATGAATTGTTGATTTAGTATTTTTTATTGATCATGCGCCCAGATCCTAGGGCATATTTTTGGATGGTCGGATCGATAGATCCATATAGATCTATCAATTGGTATCTGAGACATATTTTGATGTTTGATCGGTCAAAGCATTAGTTCTTGTTGATCAACATGCGCTTCTATTGCCTATTTTATTACTTTTCTAAGTGATTATATATTCCTTGGTGATCATTGGGATCCTCAAGGTTTATTGTTCTTTTTTGAATTTCGGTGACGATTTTTGCTTGATTCATGTTTTTTTCCGGTCGATTGATTAATAGAAAGAGAACTGTGAATAAGGGTTTGCTGGTCATCGGATTTAATGGAAGCACCTAATTTTTGGGAAGACTAAGGATCATACATAAAATGCATGCAAATTTGATGGATATATGAATAATTATAAAATCCAAGATAATGCATGCCTTGTTGGTCCTTGTCTCCATCGTTGCTTGACAAGCTCCTCCTCAATATTACAAGTTAACAACAGAGACCTTTAGATCTCTAGTTAATGGTTCCCTTGAAGAAGATGACTAATCCGTGTCTCCTTTACTTGCACGATGGGTCTAAAGGGCCTCGTGACCCGACCTGTTATACAAGTCTACATGATGGACCCATATAATTACTATACCTGACCTAGTTTGTGACCTGGCCCAACTGATAATTGAACTCGGGTCATGACTCGGTCCAATCCATGGCCCAATCCAGTCCATGGCCCGATCCAATCCATGACCCAGTTTGGCTGGTTTGACAGGACCTGTTTGTCCCTAAGGCCCATTTTAACTCGTATTATTCCTTATTATTTTCGGGCTATTTTTGAGCTATCTATAGGTCCGATTTTTAGACATTATATATGAAATTTGACTTTCTCGAACATTCTGAATTTATTTTTGAAGTCTATTTTTGACAATGAGCTCTCTGTTGTGATGTTTTCTTGACCTGACGTCTTTGATAATTTTTTATCTGATAATTACTGTATATCTTGGGTATCTTTAATTAAAGTAAGGTATTAGAGGTTGTTATGACGGGGCCAATACTCGAGCTTGCAGCATGGTGCTTGGGGCACGACATGTGGTGCCAGGAGGGCACATTACATGGGGCCAAGTGGGCCTGGCGACGTGGTCGCACTGCGAGGACGCGACACAGTCGCATGTGAGTAGGACGCGGGAGCGACACGGACGCGACACAGTCAAGGTGGGCTAGCGATGCAGGAGGCGTTGCGGTATGTCAAACCAATAGATTTGAGGTTTTCCTGTCATTCGGGTCGAATGACTGTTTTACCCCTCTATGTGGGAGAGGAGCTGGAGAGTTACCTTCCACCCACACGGGGCCTTGCGTTGCCAGAGGGGGCGTAAGTGTCTCCTAGGCCTGAAAGGGTGGACCTAGGACGTCGACGCAACGATGTCGTATGGCACCCAGCGCGAGGTTAAAGTTTGGCTCCAGACTACGCGTCGCAGTGTATACAGTTGGGCAACCTTGCGAGAACATTAACGCTGCGTGGGACTCAGTAGAGCACGCTAGCACGAGGGTTGCGTGGGACTCCATTGAGCACGGCAGCAATATGAGGCACAAGGTTGTGGCTTGGTTGGTATGTGGGCAAGACATGATGGCATGGGAAGCTGCATGTCAAGACCGTTGCGAAGTGAGGTACTAGTATAGTGCACAGGGTGAAGCTTGAGCAGGCCAAGTTTAGCACAGTGGTGCAAATGAGCGTATCGTAAGGGGCACGATACAGTTGGATAGTAGGCCGTGAAATAGAGGTAACCATGTTAGGGAGTTCCTGTCCTCTAGACGGGTGGTATCAGAGCTGATGTGTAAATGGGTTGGCTTCATTGCGTGAAGCAAATTGTGAGTGAAAGTCGTCGAAGGGCGCCCATGATAGTTGGGTATCGTAAGTGACCTAGTGCAGCGTGCATTAGGTGCCGCACAAGACTGAGGTTGCAGAAGTGCGACCCCGTGACATTGTGCTCTAGCACCAAGATTAGTACTTAAATAATGTTACCCGATTATTATTAATTTTTTGGCATTTACCCACAACATGATCTAAATTTGACTACTTGCATATCTTAAGTGGCTTAATTTTTATTTTTTTAAAACTATTTTTGTGATCATCTTAAATATTACAAAATCAAAATAGAAAATATAGCTTAGAATTATTCTTCTATCCAACGGTGATGATATTTTCTAGTGCCATGATTTTCATAGTAGGGTTTAATAACAAATTCAGTGAAAGTGTGTAGTAAACGTTGACATTACAATTTAGCTTACTTCTGTCCAATGATAATGAATCATTTAATGTTGTGTGATAATTATATTTTACTATTCATTATTTTGTGTATGGGTACTGCTCGCGTGTTGTGACTCGGCCCAACGGAGGGTCATAACGATGCAATTAGTATCATAACCATTAATGTAAATTGAAGAAGCGGCTAGTGTGTTATGACTCGATACAACGGATGATCATAATGATACAAATTATTTCTTAATAAAATCACATTGATTTTAATTTTATTATATTCCTTGACATAAATTAACTCTTGCGTAAAACACTATAAATATAATCTTGTGGAATTGATCATTGCTATAGTTGTATGTGGACATAATAAAACCCTTAATTATTGTGCAGCATTGAACCCATCTTTTATTACTAATATGATTGGTAGAATTGAACTTTTGAGTGACTCAAATTATGACAAATGGAAGGAACAAGTTGCAATTATTTTAGGTTGCATGGATCTTTACTATGCTATACGATCTGATAAACCCAAGGTGCTCACTGCTGATGCCTCAGCTGAGGATCTGACAATGAACAATACGGATTTGAAAAAATGAGATAGATCAAATCGTATGAACCTTATGATCATAAAGAGTTCTATCACTGATGCGATCCGGGGAGGTATTCCGGACTCGCACAATGCAAATGAATACATGCAAGTCATTCAGGAATAATTTAAGGAGACTTCTAAGACACTTGCCAGTAGTCTTATTGTTAAAATAAGAACCATAAAATACGATGATCATAATGGCGTATGGGAGCATATTATGAGAATGAGTGGCATAACGACTCAATTGAAAGAAATGGACATGAGCTTTTCTGAGGATTATCTTATTTTCTTCATCATGACTTCTCTTTCTCCACAATTTAGTCGTTTAAGATTAATTATAACACACAGAAAGATAAATGAAAGATGAACGAGTTAATCGCTCACTGTGTCGAAGAAGAAGAAAGCCTTAAGGCTGAAAAACTTGAAAGTGCTCATTATACCGCTCTTGACACATCGAAAGGAAATTTCAAGAGAAAGAAAGGATTATATTAAAAAAAAAAACATAAAAGCTTTTCCATCAAAAACCAAATAAGGAGAAGCTAACAGATCTATTTCTGACATTAAGTGTCACTTCTGTAAGAAGAAGGAGAAGCATTGTCCGAAATACAGATATTGGGTAGCTAAGAAAGGTAATGACCTAGTCTTTGTATGTTTTGAATCACTTTATGTTGATGCTCCACGTAATACTTAATTGATAGATTCTGATGCAACTATTCACATAAGTAATTAAATACAAGGATTTCGATCTAACAGGATGCTAAGGCGAACGAACCATCAAACTCGAAAATGGAGTAGAAACAGACGTGAAGGCCATTGGGACTCTCCGTCTTATTTTAGATAATGATTTCAGTTTAGATTTAGTTGATACTATTTACGTTCTAAGTATCATTAGAAACCTTATCTCAATTGCTAAATTTGATTCATTAGGTTTTGAATTTAAATTTAGACATAATGTTTTTACTCTATTATTTAATTCCGATATTGTGGGTAGTGGCTCACTAGTGGGTAATCTTTATCAGTTGAACTTGAATTCATCTTACGCCAAATCTTTAGTTTCTATGCATGTGGATAATGAAGTTAGTAAGAAACAATAACAAGTAATTAATAACTTCTCCATTTTATGGCATAAACGTTTAGGCTATATATCTAAAGATAGAATGGAGAAATTAATTAAAGATAATATAATCGATGAGCTCGATTTCTCTGATTTTGATACTTGTGTTGATTCCGTTAAAGGAAAACTCACAAAGACTAATAAGAAAGGAGCTATCAGGAGCACGAGTTTGCTAGAAATAGTCCACACTGTTATTTGTGAACCGCTTTCAACTCCTGTTATTGGTGACCAAAAGTATTTTCTTACTTTCACTGATGATTATTCTCATTTCGGTTATATATTTCTCATTCATGAGAAATCTGAAGCCCTTGATATGTTTAAGATCTATAAAGTCGAAGTTGAGTTACAACTCAATTCAAAGATTAAAATTGTGAGAACTGATAAAAGCGGAGAGTACTATAGTAGATACTCTGAAACAGGTCGCAATCCAGGACTATTCACCCTGTATCTATAAGAGCATGACATTATTGCTTAATATACCATGCCGGAAATACCTGAACAGAACGGTATAGTTGAGCGACAAAATCGTACTCTTATGGATATGGTGAGAAACATGTTGTGCAACTCTAAGTTGCCTATGTTCTTGTGGGGAGAAGCTTTGAAAATAGTAATGCATATCTTGAATCGGGTTCCTAGTAAGGCTTTTCCCAAAACTCCTTATGAGCTATGGGTAGAAAGAAAATCGACTTTAGGATATTTATACATTTGATAATGTTTAGCTGAAGCAAAGGTGTATAACCCACAATTAGGAAAATTAGATCTTAAACTATAAGTTGTCATTTCATTAGTTACCTTGATAGATCAAAAGGCTACAGAATTTATTGCCCCACTCATAGTATTCGGATTGTTGAGACTAGATATGTGAAATTCTTTGAGGATTGTGAACAGTGGGAGTGTCGAGCCTAAGCAAATCACTTTTGACGAGAATCGGATTATAATTTCTATCCCTTTTATCCAAGAAAAGGTGACACCAGTACCAGTTATTCCAGCAAGTGTTGATGCACCTGTGGCTATACCTATCGAAACACCCCACATTGAGGAGGCTCTTGCTCCCATGGCGATCGCCAATGATCAACCATTGCGTAGATCAGAGAGAGCAAAGAAGTCAGCCATTTCTGATGACTATATAGTTCACCTCAATGAGAGTGAGTATGATTTTGGAAAGGAATTAGATCTTGTTTCCTTTAACCATGCCATGAAGAGCGACAAATCCACTCAATGGCTCGAATCTATGAAAGATGAGTTGGAATCAATGAAACATAACTCGGTCTGAGATCTTTGCTAGTTACCTGAAGGAGATAAGCCTGTAGGCTGTAAATGGGTATATAAAACTAAACAATACTCCAAAGGTAATGTAGAAAGATATAAGGCCCGATTCGTCACTAAAGGGTTCACTCAAATGAAGGAATAGATTATAAAGAGATATTTTCTCCTGTCTCTATAAAGGAATCCTTCCAGATAGTCATGACATTAGTAGCTCATTTTAACTTAGAATTACATCAAATAGATGTAAAAACTGATTTTATGAATGGTAACTTGCATGAAAATGTCTTTATGACGCAACCTGAAAGTTTTCAGGTTGAGAGGGAGAGTCATGTAGTTTGTAGACTCAAAAGGTCTATATATGATTTAAAGCAAGCATCTCGACAATGATACTTAAAATTTGACGAAGTCATTTTAAATTTTGATTTTAAAGAAAATATTATAGATCAATGCATATCTTAAAATTAGTGGGAGCAAATTTATCATTCTTGTTTTATATATTGATGATATATTATTTGCGAGTAGTAATTTGAACATGTTACATGAGACAAAAAACTTTTTATTAAAGAGTTTTGATATGAAAGATCTTGGTGGAGCATCTTATGTGATAGGAATTGAGATTCACCGAGATAGAGTTTGTGACATATTGAGATTGTCTCAAAGAGCTTATATTGACAAAGTTCTCAAAATATTTAACATGCATAATTGCTCAGCTATTGTTGCCCATATACTTAAGGGTGACAAATTTAGTCTACTTCAAAGTCTCATGGCTGATTTGGAGAGAAAGCATATGGCGACAATTCCCCATGCATCGACAGTTGGAAGTCTCATATATGCACAAGTCTGTACTCATCCAGACATAGTGTATATAGTTGGCATGCTTGGTAGGTATCAATATAATCCTGATTTGGATAATTTGAAAGCAGCTAAAAAGATTTTTCTCTATTTACAGAGGACAAAAGGGTACATGCTGACGTACAAAAGGTTGAATAATCTTGAAGTTATTAGTTATTCAGACGCCGACTATGTTGGGTGTCAAGACACCCGTAGGTCCACATCAGGTTATATATTTATACTTGCAGGTGGACCTGTATCTTGGAAGAGTATTAAGCAAACGCTGACAACTTCGTCTACTATGAAAGCATAATTTGTTATATTTTTTGAGGCAACATGTGAGACGTTATGGTTGAAAATTTTTATCTCAGGGCTTCAAATTATTGATAGTATTTCAAGGCCATTGAGAATCTTATGTGACAATTCCGCTGTAATAGCTATCTCCAATAACAACAAGACTAGTGAAGGTTTCAAATATATTGATATTAAATATCTTGTTGTAAGAGAGAAAGTTTAAAATCAAATTGTATCTGTTGAAAAGATCAGTACAACACTCATGTTGACTGACCCTCTCACTAAAGGCTTACTTCCCAAGCTCTCTTTCGGAGCACGTTGCGTGCATGGGATTAAAGAAAAATTTTAATAGCTTTTGAGAGTGGATATATAAGAGTGAATATATTTGGTTAAATTGATTCGAAAATAAAGATTATTTATTTATTTTTTCATTTTTATGCAAATAAAATTTTAGAACATATGGTGCCAATAGATGATAATAAAGTAGGACCAATAATAGATTGAGTTTATATGCAATCATCATTCAGTTTGTAAACTTGCAATCTATGCGAAATTATACTAGTTGGAATCCATGTTGGTGATGAATTCTAATATGGTAACTAATGAACGGTCATGTATCAATGACATGATGCATTGACTACATTGATTCCGTGTTAGTATTCTCACTGGACCGGACTAATTATAAAGACTTTGATTGAGATTGATTAGAACTTGTCATTCAAAGAAAGTTAGCGAACATTTGGTAATTGAAGTTTATTGATATAGTGTGGCTAAGTGAGAAACTGTTAGAAATTTTTATTTTAGTGGCTGTCACTATGGTAAACCCGTTGACCGGCGAATGATGTAAGATCAATCTTGAGATGCGTAGTTGCTAATTCGGTGAATTTAAAAAGAATAAGCAACTAATAATTAAGTTTTTTAGTTGAGGTGTATGATTGTGATTTCCAATCACAATATAATTAGTAACTCAAATCCTTAATGAGAAATGATTCTTTGGTTATGAATATAAGGGGTGCTTGGTCCTAACGATTGCTCGACACAATTCAATTCTCCCTATTAGCAAAAACATTTCTATTGTGCTAGGAGATATTGAGAGCGCAGAGATTGTTGAAGATCGGCAACCCACCTTTAATGGCTCACACTCAAGGTGCGCACATATATTTTAATTTAATAAATTGTTAATTTATTATTTGTTATTAATCATGCGCCTAGATCCTAGGGCATATTTTTGGATAGTCGGATCGATAGATCCATATAGATCCATCAACTGACTCTTCTGCCCATCACTTACACACCAAAATGGTGTTTAAATGATATTAGACCATCAAGGGCTTAAGGTGTAGGTGATCTAAACCATCAAAATGATTTTTGAAGGATATTTAAACCATCGGATCTGTGGACTATTATATCAACCATTATAGGAAGATTTAAGTCATTTGATTTGTGGATGTGAACCATCCGATTTCAATGTTCAATTTTAATGGGCCTAAAAATGGTATCGTAGAGAGATTTAAGCCATTTGATTTATGAATGTGAACCATCCGATTTCAATTTTCAATTTTAATGGGCCTAAAAAAGGTATTGCAGAGAGATTTAAGTCCTCTGATTTGTGGACTTTAATGTCAACCTTTATTTTCAGTTTTAATGACTGATATTAAAGATCATCAATCAATTTTAATGACTGATATCGCCGATATGTATTGGTATCGGCCGATATTTGATATCTAGTGGCGCCTTTAGAGGCATCCTTGTTAAAATTTTCATAATAAGACTTAGGCTAGGAGAGTCGGGACCTTTTAGTATTGACCATCTGATTAAGATTGGTATGATCAATGCAAAATTGTACCAACTTGACTGCCCGGCCGGGAGTCACGGTGTCCAAAAGTTTAACCATTTTCTTGTGGATCCCATCCTTAATTAATGGTGAAGGCACTCCTCAATCATAATCATATGGAAGAGTTTGTATTTCATGTTTGTCACTTGCATAAAATTAAATATTAACTATTAAACCCTAGCTAGCAAAGGAGATCTCATTTCATGTTTAGCACACACAAAATTACCGTGTGCATGTATCCGACAAGGACCCGACTCTCCTAAGTCATGACCGTCATTAAACACCAAATTGGTGTTTAAGTGATCTTCCGTCATCAATGGTTTAAGTTGTGGGTGATCAGTACTGCCAAAATGATAGATCATAAATTAAAGTAACTAAAAATGGTCATTACAAAAATAATGTGTTTTAGTGGTACTTGCTGTTAAGACAATTTTTTATAGCAACAAGACTAATAGCGACAATTTTTGGTAGCGACAAAACTAATAGCAGCAGTTTTTTGTTAAAAAAATTGCACAAAAAACTACTGCTAATAGTCTTATTTTTTTGTAGTGAGTATTTTAGGGATATGTAAACTATCCGATCTACTAATTATAATATCAACCATTGTTTTTAATTTTAGTGGCTTATGTTAAAATTTATCAATCAAATGGTTCACATTCACTTATAGGCATAGTCACAAAAATCACCGAATTTTTGAAAACTTCACGCATAATTCGCGAAGTTAAGGTCCCTCGAATTATTCGCGATTTTTTTTTTTTTAATTCGCTTGATCACAAAAAATCGTGAATAATTCGTGAATTATTCCTAATTTTTCCAAAAAATTTGTGACTTATAAATTTTTAATATTTTTATAAAAATTTAGAGTTTTAAATTTTTTATTTTTTATTTTTTATTTTTCTCACTGATTGTTCCTCCAAATATTTCGCTGAATTTCCCCGAATTTGTCCAATTTTTTCAAATTTTAACCTCGTTGAATTATTGTCCAACCCTGATTTAGTAATTATGCTTATAGGCATGTTTCTTTAGTCTGAAGACATTTTCTAATTATAGATTATCACTTGAAAAATTTAAATTGATCACAGATATGGGTCATATGGCATAATGATAAATTGCACATCCACTTTTTGAGATGTGAGATAGATAAAATTAAAATATGCATTGTCTAATGATCTGAAGTCATTTGGTGTAAAATGTTGAGATGAAAAACGATCTCCGTTCATAGATTCATACTCGCCAAACACTATCTAAAATTAATAATTGCAACCTTGCAAATCTCATACACCTTTTTAGATAGCTAAGGTAAGTGAAAAATGGGGGCAAGACTCAAGAGGCTTTATCTAAGTAGCCTATACTTTAGGCTATCTAGGCTAGCTATTATAATTGTCTTACAATAGCTTAGTGGGACAACTGTCCCTTAACTCAATACCTGGCTCCACCACTGTTTTCTATTCAACATTGCTCCACATAAGCTTGCTCCTCGGAAGATTGAATGATTTAAAAATTAATTGACTGTTGACCCTCAGGGCTAGGGCTTCAAAATGCGGAAAGAGGGCTGTGTTTTTTTTTTTTTTTTTTTAATCCGTACATATGCGGACCAGCTTGCACACACTACATCTAATCACACGGGCCCTTGAACTAATAATCGGATAATACTTCAATGGTCTTGAGGGGACTCGAACTGGTGATCATTGGGGAAAAAATTCAAGACCTGAGCAACTGATCGAGGGCCTCAAAACCAAAAGTCTATTATATGTTGGGTAGGATAAGGATTAACAAGTTAAAGATAGTAAGTCCCCGTCAAGCCCATGTATCTCAATATTTCTTTAAGATTGAATTTTCTTTTCCCCTATTCAAAGTTTCTTTTTTAATCTTCAAAAAAAATGAAAAAATAAAGCCTAACGACCCAACCTGCCTAAGTTAGGGCTGGGCATATATATCAAAGCTCACTTATGTCAAGGCCGGGCTAGGTTTTAGGGGGAACGGCTGTAACCCGACCTATTTACAACCTGCTAAACAAATTCGAGGAATGACAATGAGCAAAAATTTATAATTTGATGGGAGTTAAGTTAATGAGTGATCAACTAAGCCAATTGAATATTTTCAGTATAAAAAAACACAATAGTAAGTCGATAAGAATTTGACAATTGGTAATGTCTTGGATTTACTCTCCAATGGTCATAAGTTCGAGTCTTCTCAAAATCACTCGAGTATTACTTGGTCATTAGGTTCAGGGCCCTATAAAATTAGTCGAGATGCATGCAAATTGACCCAAACACCCACAAATATCAAAAAAAAAAAAAAAAAATCAACATTTGGCATGACTTACGTTCAAGAAATCGTCCGGAACAAATATAACAAGATGCTACATATAAGATAAGTGGCTTTTATATCTTATTATAGGGGTGTTCTATGCAACATCATTTTTATATATATATATATATATATATATATATATATATATATATATATATATTAGTGGGATGCATGCGTTAGAGAAACAAATTTTAAAGAATGTTTATTGTTTTTCTTTTGGGTAGCATTATTTTGTAGCCTAAATTTTAAGATCTATTTTCGTAACGCGAGCTACAATAACTTAGGAGAATTGTCAGGTGACTCATAGTTTAAAAAAGAAAGGGTAGCTTTAATAGCGACTACCAAATCTTTCATGCAGCGGCGTAATCAAGATTCTCATTTAGATTGGGTGCAAGATTAATTAGAGATAAATTTTGTATAATAAATATAAATTTAATCTAATTTATATTATAAAATAAAAATTTCAAAAATACCAAAACACCCTAAAAACAAAGAAGTAGAAAAACAAACATTCATTAATATATAAATAAAATTGAAACCCATTATTCATAAATAAAAAATAAAAAAATCTTTGAAGATGGAGATCTTACCGACACGACAACGGTTGCCGGCGGGAGTGGGCGGCGGCGGCAGGAAGCAAGAGAGGGCGGCATTGGCAGCCTGAAAGGAGAGCGTTTCGGCCGGCGCCATTGGCGTTGAGTTCAAGTGGGCGAACTGGTAGAACCAAGAGGACAAAGAGATTAGAGAAGGTGTCACCAGGGTGTTTAGGGTTGGGTACTTGGGTTTTAGAGAGAGAAAATAGGGCGCGCGTCGAGGGTTTAGAGAGAGAGAACAGAGGCGTCGGCCGTCGGAGGTTTTTGAGAGAGGAAAGAGAGAAAGGAGGATTTTAGTCTTTTAGAGAGAGAATAAAGGGAGGGTGCAGGCTTAGAGAGAACAGAGGGAGGGTGCGAGTTTAGCGAGAGAACAGAGGGAGGCCGCGGGTTTAGAGAGAGTTTTAGTCTTTTAGAGAGAGAATAGAGGGAGGGCGTGCGGGTTTAGAGAGGGCGACGAGCGTTTTAGAGGGAGGGCGGGGGGGCTTAGAGAGTGCAACAACTTATGTTTTTTTGGGTTTAGAGTTTAGTAGCGAGGAGTTTAGTTTTATATTTTTTTTAAAATGATTTTTTTGGGTTTGAGTGTGAGCACTCGCCTGCACTCAGCTATATGTGGTTCCGCCTCGCCACTTCCATTTCACGTGCCACACGTGATTGCCATTATTGACGAACCAGCTTGACTTAGGTTTTCTATCGACAGTGTAAATTTACCTTTGATCATAAAATCAACTGTGTAAATTCAACAATATAAAATTTTGCCATTATTGACGAACCAACTTGACCTATGTTTTTGATCGATTGGGCATATAAACTTGACCTGTTGAGTCGAGCAAGAGGCAACTACCTGACCTTCGGGCAAAGTCAGGTTGACCCGATGTTCTATATAAAATCAATGACTAAAGGGCTTTTTGTCATGTTGGGTCAGGTTGAATTTTCGGGTTGAGTGGGCTTATATTGTTGAGACTGATTGGGTCGGACATATGCCAATTTTTTTTCAAGCAAACACAATTTTTGCTTAACTTAACCCAACCCGTTGACAGCGCTATACTTTATATAAGCACGGGTTCTTTCTTTGATCACTTCCACTAACCTTATGAGTTCCTCCATGGCAGGGTTTCTCCATTGATCACTCTGGTGCATCGCACAAGTTTCCTACTAGTCACTTAAAAGAAAGAATGACTCTTAATTGTTTAGGTAATAGTTTAGTGTATCGAACCGAACTGAAATCAATTTTCTCGGTTCATGTAACGACTCGAAATTTTTAGACTTTCTTTTATTGGTGTTAGATGGTATTTTGTACCTTGTTTGATGTTAACACTTCACATTAGAACCAACCTTATTTTAGAAAACTTATTTAAACTCTCTTTCTCATTCTATTCTTTTAAGAAAACCCTAGCCGTCCTTGTTCTCTTCTTCTTCTTAAAACTCTAGCCATCTCTTCCCCTTCTCTACTCACACTTTTTTTAAAAATTCTATTAAATTCTTCCATAAATCTTTGGTATTTTCTTGCACAAAGAACATCGCGGGTTACTTCCGCCATTAAGATCGAGGAGGAAAAAGAAGGTGAAATCGTAGACGAGTCATCGCGTAGACGCCGCTCTCTATTACTCTAATCACCGTCGATCTGTCAATCACGCTTCAAGAGGTGGGTACCCACTAATCCATCTCGTCCTTCTCAGATCCCATCGCGTAGGATACGTTCGATCGCGTATTGATGAGTTATTTAAAATGAATCTAGATTTGTTGTATTATAAAATCGCTTTTAGGAGTAAAATAATGTTTAACCTTTATTTTATATTATTTTTATAAATTTTCGAATGTATTTTAGGTTTTATTTCGGAACCCTATTTCGTTTCGAATCTGCGACAGTCAATCGATTGAAATACACTTTTCAATCGATCGATTTTAAAATCGCAATAGAGAATGTTTTACTTCCTTATTTAATTCAATCGATTGATTCGTACAATTCAATCGATTGATTTGAGCAGTTTGATTTTAAAGAAAAGTTACTATAATTGCTTCTGACAACTTTAATGAAAGGATGTCTCAATCGATTGATTTTATAATTCAATTGATTGAGGTTGTTTTTATAATAGTTTCGTTTAATGAGTTTTTATAATATTCTGACACTGCTTTGTATCTTACTTCAAGGAAAATGATGTTTCAATCGATTGAACTTTTTTATTCAATCAATTGAGGTCCTTTGGTAGTAATATAATATAATATTATATAATATATATATATATAATATTATATTAGTGTATGTAGTATATAAGTTGTTATAATAAAATAAGAACTTAGAGTCGTATTCTAATTTATTTTTCAATCGATTGAGTTCTACTACTCAATCGATTGACTTTGGATTGAACCGACTGTGGACACTTACTTAAATTCAATCGATTGAGTTCAACTTTTCAATCGATTGATTTTGAACCGAACTGATTATGTACACTTATTTAAATTCAATTGATTGAGTTACACTTTTCAATCGATTGATATTGAATTGAATCGACTATGCACCTATTTTAATTCAATCGATTGAGTTACACTTTTTAATTGATTGATTTATGTCCGAATAGACATCAAACAATATTATCAATATTATTTTCTCCTGTAACTCTAATTGCTCGACCAAAACTCAATACACTCTAATTTATCGATGTTTCGATCAATGGTTGTGATGCACTCCACTTTAAATTATATTGCCATCTTATTTGAGTATTTAATTATAGTACACTACATATGTATCATTTTGTCGCTTCATCGCGACAACTTCGATAACACGAAGTGTTAGAAATTTGATACCTTGTGAGAATCGAATTCTGACCTTTAAATTATCGAAATCACACTTATAACCATATTCTATAATTATATTGGTGTGTTATATAAATAAATATAAGTATAAATATAATCAAAATCTAAGTGTAAACTGTTCTGTACGTGTGATATTTTTGTGCTTCCCTCCTAATCAAGTTATATGAGTTAAGGATATATTAGATCATAGGTATGAGAGTGTATGAGATCATGTCTACGCTTGAGCGTGGTAATTCGTTGAGATGGTATCGAAGCGAGGAATATACCGTATTCATATGCCTTATAACTCATGATGGAATGGGACCAATGACAAGTAGGGTGAGTGCGAATTCAGTATAACCTCGTATACGGTAGTATATACGGGGACTCGATCACCCCAAGTTCAAATATGATAGTATAAGTTATGAGTTAAGTTATGAGATTTGACCATAGGCCTTAGATGTGGTGAGGTCTTTTTTACGATCACGTAAAATTTAGAATATTGGCGTCCATATACGGATGCAACAACTCTATGGTAGTATGAGATGTCACACGAAGTATATCCAGATTACTACGAAACCTTTTTCTTGGAAAGCGTGATTTAGGAAAATTACCCCACTATAGTTTGTCCTAAAATTAAGTGTAATAGTAAGATAAGATATGAGTATGAGATAAGATAAGATAAGTTATGATACGAGTACGATAATAAGACACCGCTGTGTAGGCCAATAAAAGATAAAAAACCTAAGTCTCTGTACGTGCCGTTCCTTGCGTAGCCACCGTAAGCGCAACAACGTTTCTCAGCCAAGACGGATCTCTAAGAGAGATTATAAGTATGAGTATGTTTATGAGTTACTTTGGTCATTATGTCTCTCCATTAGCTGGATGGAGGAGTATGAGTATGATATAGAGGGTGCTATAATATGGTAGTATGATACTATGGTGACCCTCATATGAAAGCTCGAGTAGCAACTTTGGCACAGGTCGTTTAGGATTTTATGAGTATGTTAGTTATGCCCATGCGATGTACAGACGTATGTGCGAGAATGATAATAAGACAAGTATTATATATTATGAGATATGATAAGGTACGCTAGGATATGAGTGTCTAAATCATGGTCCTGCATTTATGTTATGATATGAGTTATACGTTATGCACTTAGTTTTATCATGCTCTTTATGATTTTATTGTTATATTATGTTTATCACTCACTTGATGCACCCACAATACACCTGAGTAGAATGGGGTGGATTGCTGGTGTATCCATTGAGTTTACGTGACTGAGGAAACTCATCTCACGATAATCTAAAAACTATACGTAATTACGTTGGTGGAGTAGACGCCGACTGTGACAGCCCGGATTTCTGCACCCAGAAATCCGTGCCATCAGGATCATACTCTGGATGATCCTCAGGACAAATCACGAAGTGTTTGGTCGTATAGCGAAAATCAAGCAGACACTGTCCAACAGTGATAGGTCGAGTCATCACACAAGGCATTTTAAAAGAAATAAAAGATAAATACAACATGTCATATATATATATATATATATCAAAAGAATATACATTCCCAAAAAGGAACCAAGAAGAACCACTGGTGATGGACATCCATCACCCAAAACAATGGTTCTAATAGAATGTATAGTAATAAAATAAAGTAAAATCTATAGAAAAAAAATACAGGAAGTGGCCACTAGGCACACAATAATCCAACGTTTATACAAAACATTAGACAAGTATACCCAGACTATGGATAGAAATCGTTCGCCTGAACGTCCGTCTCCTCGTCCTCAACCTCAGCCTCAAGATCAGGCTGATAGTCAGGGTCACTCTCGGTGCCAGGAACTCTAGCCTCCGAACCTAAAATGTTAATGAAAACAGGGTGAGCTACCCATCTAAGCTCAGTAGAAGAATTTCAGTTAAAATTACATCTTAATTGTAAAACATGGTAGTAGAAGACATGGTCAAAATTGAACAGATGCAAACAGATATTTCAGAAATGCAGAATTTATCAAAGCAGACAAATCATATCGGAATTTACAGAATGTGATGCATATAGTGTTTAATGACTTAGAATAATAAACTTAAATAACTCCCGTGAGTATAGCACGTGGTAGCCAGATTTGGTCCGATGGGTAATCCCAACCATCGTCGTTCACATGAACAATTTCAGAAAATACAACAATGCCTCAACTATGGAGTGCAATTGTGCCGAGGATTTTCAAGCAGATGCACAAGTGTACCAGGCACGGATATACCGCCGAGTCGGTGAGATTTGTCAGATTAATAAACCTCAAATCACATACAGACATATTATACTTTAACAGAATTCAGATGACAGATGACAGGTGTCAGATAGCAGGAGTCAAATACATAACAGAGTTGCCACACATATGTTAAACATGACTGAAAAGTAAAATCAGACTATGCAATTATATGTAGAACATTTGAAATCCATGAGATCAAGAATAAATGCAATTTCAATTGAATTCTTCTACCTCAGATCAGACATCTTTCTAAGCAAATTCAAAGCTTTTTAAAGCGTCATGGTTCGATCCTAGACCATAAATATTGTATACTAAGTGTCAGGCAGGTCAGAAAGTCAACTGGTACGGTGTCCAGTAGCATTCAATTCACATAACCAAAACATGACAAAAACAGAGGTGATTGATCGATCAACACCCTTATTGATCGATCAATCCTCTTTGTTGATTGATCAATGTCTTCATTGATCGATCAATAACCTAAACCTTCTCACAAGTAATAGAGGTAGTTGATCGATCAATGACCTTTATTGATCAATCAACACCCTTCATTGATCGATCAATATCTTAATTGATCGATCAATAACTCCCTTTTCTTCACACTTTATCATAGTTAAATTGATCGATCACCAGCTTGGTTGATCGATCAATGTCCTCATTGATCGATAAATAGCTTAATTTTTAAAATTTCTCACCTTCTGTTCACATTTGTAATTTATATAGATTGATCGATCAATGCCTTCATTGATCGATCACTACACACGATTGATCGATCAATGCCTTCATTGATCGATCACACTCTTTGTGATCGATCAATACTCAGGATTGATCGATCAATTCACTAATTGATCGATCAACACCCTTCGTGCATTGAATTTCTAGCAAATTCAGGGTTTCTGTTCCCTTATTTGTCCTATATGAATTGATCGATCAATACCTTCCTTGATCGATCAACACCCTTCATTGATCGATCAATCTAGCATTGATCGATCAATGATGATAGCACCTTTGTCATTAATGGAGGTAACTTATTTCTCCTCCATTTAACCTATCTTCATTAATGGTTTCTCTTAACTATTACTATACATACAAACACATTTAAGGGCTTTCATTTGTCCAAATCTAAACGCATAAGCTCACCTTTACTTGGGCCCTTTCGGGGTTTCGGCGAATGATCTGAAAGAGGGTTTCAGGTCCGAAACTTGAGCTGTATATCCGTTGTGACTCCGATACGTAATGTATCGGCCCCGATTCAGCACGCAGAGAACTCACACGTGCCCAGACTACGCTTGAGTTCGTTTTATTGAACTCAAGTTATCCTAATTCACACTGGCGCACGATTTTCGCAGCTCTAACCCCATTTCCTCACAAGACATGCTCAATCTCACCTAGCCATAGATTTCCTTGCTCAAGAACAAGAGGAAAAAGAAGAAGGAACTTCTCTCCAGGTCTCTCCCTTCCCTTATAAGCTACCCAACTGAAATATCTTTGATATTTCAGTTTAGACCCTAACTTAAACTCCGGTGTGAAACGCTCACGCATATTCTACGGCGTAACGTGTTACGTCGACACCCTACACGACTCAGACTTAAGCGAGAATTCACGTGTGAATTCATCTAACTACAGGGTATCTTTACCTCAACTAATATTGATTATTAAAATTTTAAAATCTATCTCGATTTCCATGCCTAGCACGTATATCGAAACAGTCAGATTCTTGTTCAAAATTTTAGGGTCGTTATATTATCCCCCCCTTAGAAATTTTCGTCCTCGAAAATGTCAGGGTGGGCTTAGGATTTGCAGTGAATAAAAGTAACAGACAACTATGACAAGCAGGAATGAAAGTATACAGACAGAACATGAAGTGAAATGCAGAATAAATACAGTACAGTAAACATATAGAATAATCAACGGAATTAAATAGAAGAGTAAAGCAATTACTTGCCGGGACGTCAGATGGTTCGGCCTCGTCAGGCGTGCCACGTGGTGACGGGCGTGAGCAATCATAGGTGTGGATGTCGTGGCGTACAAATGCTGCATGACAAGCTCATACATGCCCTCGTGATAATCCAAACGACGATGTATCTGCCGCTGGAAGGCCTCCATACCGTCCAAACGCTCATGAATGCGCCGGTTACCCTCCATAAGCTCGCGAAGCATGGATACGACATCGACTGAGGAAGGTGATGGGGAATGTGATGGGGTGTGACGGGGCGGTCTACGGGGTGTAGTGGGGGCAGGGCGGGTAGATACCTAAGGCGGAGGTGGTGGATCACGTGGTGCCTCCCCCTCTCCAAGTGCAAGCTCGGCAGGTGCCACACCCTCTACAACGGCAGGCGGGACGGGCTCTGCTGTCACCTTCATTTTAGATTCCGTATTGTGTTTCATTTGATACTTTTATTTTGACCCTATAATTTCCTTTTCTCGGATTTGTCTCCGACTTGATTTATATTTTATCAGTGGATTTATGGATTTTTTCACATTTATTCAGTATTTCTGATTGCTTTTATTTTCACCTTTATGTATTGGCTTTTACGGATTTCATGAAACTAGATTTGCGCGATAACTCTGATTAAGTGTACGTCCGCTTAGCATATTTGGGATATGTGCGGGTCATAACTCAGAATTCTAAGCCCTCGTAATAGGGATAGAATTTCGGATCGTGACAGTTCAGTACCCCTCACACTGAAACTCATTCGATTCATTTTTTTTTTCCTGAAATTGACGGTGTAAATATTTTACCTACTTTTATTACTATTATTATTATTTTTTAACACTACTTTTATTAATTTTTCAAAGCTTGCATCCCTAGGTAATAGGAAGTTAGAGATTGGTTATAACTTATACTTTCAGTCATGTAGGGAATAAGATGTTAGGTTTAATCTCATATCATTAACGATTTAAGATGTGGGTGATTCACACTGTCAAAGCGATAAATCATATAGTGACGGGCAATGGGTCCAACAGTTACATTTTTGAGAGATGTGCGCCATCTCATTTGTGCACTCTAATACCAATAATTATTCTTAATTTTAATGGCTAATAATAATATTTACCAACCGAATGATTCACGTTTACTTATGGACATGATTCTTTCACTAAAACATGCATTGGTGATGGATTACCATTTGGATAATTTAGATTGATATAATAAACATGCGTCACATAGCAAAATAATAAAACACACTTCAATGATATGAGATAAAAAAGTCTAATTTGATTGTTTACTTAAACACCATTTTGATGTTTAAATGTTCCACATGAGCCATTATCCCAATTTGGTTAGATTAATTAAAAGCTTTGGGTTTCTCAAAAAATAAAAATAAATTAAAAGCTTAGGGAAAAGGTAACCTTTTCTTTTTTTCTACGTTCCAACTACGTGCACCCATATTTTTTTTGCGCACACCACTTAATAAAAAGACGGCACATATTAGAGATCTGTGTCATGGGAAATTGTCTAATTTAAAAATCATGCTCTAAAGATCTTTCATACAAAAGATTGACATGAACAACGATCTTTATCATCTGATGCCTTGGAGTTAATTGCTAAATTGAATGATGGCCTTTCACTATATTAAATCATATAATAGAAAACATACTTTATGCAAATTTTGTGTTAGAGATCTTTACCATATGGCCCTAAATCAGAGGGCTTAGATGATGTTTTCACATGACACCGGTTCCCAAAGTGCAATCTCTCTATTTGTTGTGCGTGTATAGCACTGTAGCAGTACCCTTTTTTTACGGTACGTTTTTTATTCAAGTGTGTCATGTGATTCAAAGATTATAATCTAAAGATTTGTGGAGTTTGCGGAGAAAAAACTTTTCTATCATGTCATTATAAGAAGTCAACGATCTTAAAATTAATGGCTATATCTGACTTTATATGGTTACATCTTAGCCCTTCATTTTGAAAGCGTTTGATGTGCTAAATCTGATTTTATATATTTACATCTTAGCCCTTCATTTTGAAAGCGTCTGATGTCCCAATCCAGTGACTCATTTCAAATAACGTTTTAAATGGGAAAGTTACCCGACACAAAATCCCGTTTTGAAATGGAGAGCCAAAGACAAAAGACAAATAACGTAGAATAAATGGTAGGTATCCTTATTTGCAATCCAAGATTCTTTCCTCACAACTAAGGTGCAAACTGTCGCCTACTTTGAATCAACAATAAGATTATATTTTTTCTCCCAATCTTACACACAATAGATTTTGATATCATAATGAAACCATTGTTCAAAATTTGATTCCACATAATACACATCCCAAAAAGTGAATATATTCCTTGTTATACCATCAAACTTGATTCTCCTGTCATTTTTAATTATGTCATGTGGAATCAATATGTAACATTGGATGATAAGTCTATGATCTCAAAGATTGTGATTGTGATGAAAACAATCTCTATCATCTGATTAAAAGTAGGGATGCAGTTTCGGTTTACCGAACCGAATCATAACTCATTTTTTTGGTTTTCGGATTGGTTCATTATAAACCCATTCCGATAACAATTGAAATCGGTTTCGGTCTCGATGCACCGAATTCCAAATTTCGACAACCAAAATCAAACCGAAACGAAAATATTTCAGTTTTTTCGTTTTGTTCTGTTTTTTAAAGCAATTTTTGGTTTTTTCATCCTATCCTTTCGATTTTCGATTTTCGCCACTCAAAATCGAAAATGAAAGGAACCAGAATCAGTTCGGTTAATTCAATTTTTAGGCCGGTTTGGTTCACTTGATTTTCAGTTTTGGTTTCAGGTCAAAGCTTGCATCCCTAATTAAAAGCAATCAACACTAAATTGTGGTTGTGAAAAAATCTGACTGATTGCAAAGAAAGATACTCTTTGTAGAATCTTTTATCTTCTCTAATTCAACCCGCATAGCTTTTCTTTACTTTCTATTTCCCACTGTTGACCAAAGAAAATGAGTTTATTGAAGAAAAGAATCCCCGAACCCCTTCTCCAATTCTTCCCAAACCCCTACCAAAGAAGACCAAAATGCTTCAGTTTTTAAAACTCCAATTTCTATCCCTCTTTCCACTGATTTTGATACCCCTGATATCTGCACCAACTTCTTTTCTTCTCAAGTGGCAATCCATCATTGAAATTTATCACAGCCCAAAGAAACATGCTAGAAGTTGTAATCATCATTTAAACATATCACAACCAAATTACACATGACTCATGGATGTAAACCATTCGATTGATGAACATTAATATTAGCCATTAAAATTAAAAATAATAATTAATATTATAATCAACATATTGAATGGTTCAAATCTCCTAAAAATATTATTTTTGAGCCTGTTGCACTTCAATATATGATCTCTTGCTTTGATGGTAGAGATCATCCACATCTATAGCCAATGATTGTGTAACAATATTTAAACACCAATTTGGTGTTTAATTGATGACGATGAGAGTTTGGGCCACGATAAAATAAATCTACCGATGCAAATAACGATCTTCGATCTTATTCTTTTCTACGGCCAGTAGCTTTTTTTTGGGGTGGCATTATTTGCACCCGTTAAACTTATGAAGAACCCATGATAAAAAATCGTTGGCTGCCTTGAATCAGCTGATGGAGATCGTTTTTCGTCTGAATTTTCCTAAGATAAAATTTTGAGATCATATCACACCTTTTAGATGGGTACATTTTGATTCCACGTGGCACAAGTACCGAAAGTGATCGTCTGATAGGTACACCATAGTCTCTTGTAGATGTGTAACATGCCCAAATCACGATCTGACCGTTGATAAGTGAGCCATGGTCTCAAGATCCATTTCATGAAAGACTGGAATGAAAAAAATCTCCATCATCTAATTCAAGTCAATCAATAATTTTTTCTAGTAAAAGAGCGTGTGCTGTCGCCAGGAGATCGGCTGTGAATAACCATTTCATTTTTAATGGGTGGTATAATTTGCACCCGATTTTTCATGTGAAGAATACTCTCATTCTCAAGAAAAAATCTTTGACTACCTTAAATCAACGATCTAGATTATTTTTCATTTTAATATTTCACACAATAGATTTTGAGATCATGAGTGATCGTCTGATAGGTACGCTCATGATCATGGGTATTTTTGGGAATGTTGATTTCACGTTGACTCAACTTATGATCGTCTGATACGTGTGCCATGATTTTAAGATCATCAGTCTGATTCAAGGAAGTCAACGGAGTATTCATCGGTAAGAGCGTGTGGTCTTTACAGGAAAAACAGTTGCAAATAACCCATCACTTTTTTTTCGAATTTTGACCAAAGAAAAGATGTGAGAGCTTTCCAACCACCTAATCCCATAGACCCCACTAAAAGCCCTCTTCCATTAGTCCCAAACCCCATCTTCTTCTCTTTCCCAAAACCCCCAACAACAAAATGCTTCAATTTTCAACACTCCAATTTCTATCTTTGTTTCCACTGATTTTGATACCCCTGATATCTGCAACAACTTCTTCTTCTTCTTCTTCGATTTCAGTCTCTAATGGCACCACTGTGTACCAACTACTATCCCAACATGGCCTCCCGGTCGGCCTCTTGCCGGACTCCGTCATATCTTTTTCTCTGTCCTCCGAAACCGGCAAGTTTTCCGTCGAGCTCCTCAAACCTTGTTACATCCAATTCGATTACCTCGTCTACTACGATCGCAAGATCACGGGGACCTTGAAATACGCTAAGATCACAGATCTTAGTGGGATCCAGGTCCAGAAATTCTTTCTGTGGCTCAATGTTGATGAGATCAGTGTGGATTCTCCGCCGTCTGATTACATCTACTTTCAAGTGGGATGGATCAACAAGAAGCTTAGTGTTAAGCAGTTTGAGACCGTTCATTCTTGTAGGGATGGGGTTTCTTCCTGTCGTGGGGCGTGGAAAAACGTTTTGCAGGTTCACTTTTTTTTCTGTTTATCTCTTCTTGTTGTTTTTAGTGGTTTTTATAATGAATTAGGAGGTAGTTTTAATCTCTAAAGGATGGAACTCAGAAAGATTTTTAGGACTTAAAAAATAAAAATAAAAAAATAATGATTTATGACTTAGGTTGCATTTCTAAAGCAGGGAACTCTTAAAGATTTGTAAGATACAAATTGCAATTCAAATTAGAAGAACAGACCCAGGGTTAATATATATAGAGTGTGATATTATGGTATGTTTTAAATCTTTAATAATTGATTAGAGCTTAGATTTGATGTCTAGAGCATCTAACAGGGAACCCAGAAAATTTTTTAAGATAAAAAAGTTTGAATTCAAATTAGAAAACCAGACCCAGCTTAAAATATACAGAGGGTGATATTATGGCCTTTTTATAAAAAATAAAATAAAATAAAATAATGAATTATGACTTTGGTTTGATACGCATGAAACAGGAAACTCAGAAAAATAAAAATTTGGAATTCAAATTAGAATAGACCGAAGTTAACTTATCCAGAGGGTGATGCTATATCACATTAAAGCTATAATTCCATTAATTGAAATGGAATTACAACTGATCAAGGGTACTGCAGCGAGAAGCTTTGCCAAAAGGGAAAACAAAACAACAAAGGAAAAGAGAAAAGTAAAATACGAGCAGAGTTATGATCACGGCCTCGACTTAAGAGCAAATATCAGTTGTGGTGTTTTTTTTTTTCAATAACCTGGGTGTCTGTGTTTCTTAGAGCAGCCGAGTAATCCCAGGGGCACGGGCACGCCCCAAGTAGCAGGTACTGGGTCAGCTCATGATATAAAACCCTATGGTGGCCTCAAGGGGGGATTGAACTCGGGTCTCCCGCTTCCTGAGGCAAATACCTGGCCATCACGTAAAACCCCTTTGAGGGGAAATATATGTGTGTGTGTGTGTGTGCTTCTTTTTAATGGCAGCATATCTACCACCTATACATTCAATTTGTCTGTGGAAGGTGGGAGTAAAGTGAAGCAAGAGCGAGGGTTAGAATTGGAGTGCTAGAGTAGCAATCCCCATTGATACTACTTCATGAGTTAATAGGAGCTCTACTCTTTAGTTCGAACTAGAAGTCTAGAAGTAGACAACAACAAAAAATAGATCGATTTTTATAAATGAATCCAATAGATTTTTTGTTATCAAAAGACCAATAAGAACCACATTAAATTATTTCAAGGACAAGCTAGGATGAAATGAATTCTACTAATTCTTGCTAGAAGAGAGAATTAGTTTTCATTTCGGGAACATAACAGCCAGAATATATGAATTCAACTTTCCTTGAAGCATGGAGTGAAGGAGGAGCAAAAGATGGGGACAGCCACTCAGAGAAACAGTCCTTTAAGAATTGAAGTGAATATCACTGCATTTAGATGTACATTGTTTTACAGTATTTTTGGTGCGTATTCTCTAGGTAGTATCTTTGTTTATATATTCTTGAATATATCATAGAGTGATTATTTGTTCATGCTAATTTTAGTATGTATCTTTTGTTTTGACTAGTATCATAACTGTAAGTTCATTAAAATTTATAATATATTTTTATATGTTTGTACGTGTGTAAGCATGGTATCAAAACTTGGCTGATACTATCGGCGATATATATCGGTTTCATCGAGAACCGATACCACCCCGACATGGGTATCGGGGTGGTATTAATAGCTGTATCGGTATCAGATCGATACTGGCCAGTAGCAGTCGATTCTGTCGCGGTATCGGCCGATATTGTCATTGTATTGGCTGATACTGCCTGATACAACCAATTTTTTATATTTTATATATATATATATATTTCCAAAAATAAATCTACTGATACGGGATTGATCCAAGATGGACCGATACCCGATACTGACACCTTGTGTGTAAGCATGGTATATGTACTCCTGAGCAACAATATTAGCACTGTAACATAGAGCCTTTTATGTTTCAATAAGTCAATATTTGAAGTTTACTGTATTGTACATTACGCGAGTCTACTACCTTATGTTTTTAATTCAACCAAGCAAGGTTGCATAAGTTGGCCAGGAATGGTCACAAACTCACAATGACTTAATAGACTAATTTGATTCAGTCACGCATACAGAGTATTTCATATGATAAATTGATAATCATATTCACCATCACTTAATCTAAGCTTGAATAAGGTTGTGGGTTAATATATGATTGTGTGGAGGAACTAGTAAGATTAGTTCATGAATTTATATTTTCGGTAATGAAATTTCATTCAATTAGAAAGAAGAAACAACAAATTGCAACTAACAGTGAGGTGCTCACTAGCAACCAATCAAAGACAAAAAAAGAAAAATAACAAAACCAAGAAAACAAAAAGAGCAACACAAGAAAATGCACACAAACAGAAAGCCATTGAAAGAGGAGCTTTGACATAGCCACCACCCCCCAACCAAAGCAAAAAAGACCAATTCGAATCACCGCGGGTCAAGAAGAATGGTCCTGTCACGGAGGATCAATGATCTGGGACACTGAGGTGAACCCCCCCCTCGAGAGAGCCCACGATGTAGCGAGTTTGCTTTCAATACATCACAATGGCAGGAAGCCTACGCTAATGGCAGAAGATGCGGAAATTATGCTCCATCCATCCGCACGGCTCTAAACATTGCAACCATCTAGACCAACTAAAGGATCCTATCCAGACAACAAAAATGGGCTGGATTCCACGGTGCGAAGAATTGATCACAAGAATACAAAGAGCACCAAGACACCTCAAACAAGGAGAGGCTCATTGATTCATAACCAGGGTTTTAGCATTTTTTTCCTGCATCACTCATCCCCAAACCCCGGAAACAATGGGATAGTGCAACAAGATAGGCCAGCGAGATTCAGAGCTACGAGAACACTAGAAGCATCCATGAGGGGGCCACGACACCTCTGCACCAAAGAATGTCATGGGTCTTGATCTTTTCCCAGGCGATGCACCAACAAAGGAGCATGCGCCCAGGACGAGCTGCGATCTTCCAAATAAAGGACCAAGCACAGGGTAATAGGGGCCTACAACATAAGGACTTGCAGAAGTAACAGACAGAAAGATCCATTGGAGGAACTTGACGAGCACCTCTTGTCACCAAAAGACGACGATGGAAGCAAGTTGAACACAATACCATTAAGTTCAAGAGGGCACGAGCCTCTATCGATTAAGGCTCCCTTTCAAAGAGTAGCTCAAGTCTTGGAGTACCTTTAAACCAGATTACATCATCCAGGCACTCTTTATTGATGGCAATTGAGAAGGTACCTATGAAAGAGTCCGTAAGAGGGGCATCTCCCACTAAGAGTCATGTCAAAAGCTGACCTCGGGATCGGAGTCAATATTGGACTTGATGAGGGACCTGAAATCTGTGAAAGATCCCTGAATGCTTGACCACCAGCCCAATCCATACCTATCCTAGGCCAGCCTCAAACCATCCGGATTAGGAATACCATTCCTGGCTCGCGCAATGGTTACCTAAAACACAGAGTCAGAGTCTACCAAATGATCAAGCCATCAAGCAAGACGGCCTCGATTCATAACATCTTGGAATTGCCTCCATACCAAAGGAAGCAATGTTGGATTCTATCAAGTTTTTCCATAACCCCTTTCTGGCATTAAAGGTGCTCAAGTAAAAAATTGGGTTGGGGTGGGGGAGTAGAGGGAGTTGATCTAATTAAGGTTAGCCGCTTTGCCATAGCAAGTAAGCTCCCCTTTTAAGATGATAGGCGCTTTTCAAAATGCTCCACAATAGGATACCTCATCACAATGGTAGGGTGGCCAATGCACTACTGGAGCCTATGAACAAAGAAAAAGATAGAGATCCCTCTTTCCCAAATCCCAACAAAAGCTATGACCAAAAACTTAGTCTTCTCAAGGCCAACTCTAAAAATCAATGTATCATCCCCCCCCCCCAACACACACACACAGAGGAGTTTTCGAAGTACGATTTCCCTTACGAACCTGCAGGGTAGACGTAACATGGCAATTTCAAGCGCCAAGGATGCGAACAGGCATGCTGATAGCATCCAGCGCATGCCAATCCCAACAAATATATGGGTCTGGTTATGTCCGAAACCTATACAAATTGGATCGTATATCCGTTCTGGAGGATATTTTGCACCATGCATCCAATTACATGGAGCTAAGGGAAACGAGGGTTCCAATACACCAAGGACAAGAATTGATGGTCACCATGGCCTCTTCTAGCACGTCTTCTACCTCTTGTAAAAGGAGTGAGAGCCAAACTCTTGAGTTCTCATGACCCGACAATAATTTTTTGTGGCTCTTAGATTTCTGTTTATGGAACAATCGACCCGTGTAGTCGGTTCTCAATTTCCAAGGATAACCGAGCCAGATCTTCATTCGAGCCATCAAAGGTCGCGCCCAATTGGCGAGTGATTCCCTCACAATCATCATGGAGCATTCGCTGTATGGATTTGAATTTCCTCGTTGGCATGAATGAGGAATTCGAGCTGCAATTCATGTTGGTAGATTTCACATCGCCATCATTAACATCGGATACTGTTATCTCATCGTGGCGTATATGGCATATCAAGGGCCACTCAACTCCACGCAGGCAGGATCCTCCAATAATTTCATGGCTGGAGATGTAGAAGGTGGAATACTATAGGCCAAATGTAAGGTAACTGTCGTGAGTTTGAAAGTAAAGATCGCCGGCCCCACCCATAGGACTTCCAAGATGGTCTAAGATTGACTAGAAAATGAGGCATTGATGGGCCCATAGTCACCTAAGCATAAGCACAGAAAAGACTAGTGCGAACTAACAAATGAGGAATTGCTGGGCCCGGCTTTACCTGATCATAAACATCAAAGGGACTAGTAGGGACATGATAAACTTCATGGTAATTGCAAGAGCCAGCAAAGCCCTGCCATGCTCGACACTTGGCATAGCTGGACATCACCTTTTGTAGCTTTGGTAGCACGGAGACAGATTGCACGGGGGTGCAATGAGTTATGAGCTCACCAGAGGGAATTAGAGAAGATTTCAACTTCGATCACGACAAAAATTTTGAACCCACCTTGACAGAGGAAGCAGGGAATGGGATTCTAGTCGTGAGCTGCAATTTTGAGGCAAATGAAACACGTTGCTGAGAAGTTCCGGGTTCGATCGTCGACATCTAGGAGACCACCACAGCTCTTCCCTAGTGACTCGTAGAACTCCTTACCGCAAATGTGATGGGGAGCACCACGAATTCTCTAACCAAAGACCAATTTGAGGGGGGAGAAGTACCAGGCCACTTATCGATGGATCCCACATACAGATCACTTCCTGTCTAGTGTTCTTGGCCAGAACCTTCTTCACCTCCGCATTAGACGTGAAGAGCATCAGAAAGATGCCCTTGAGAATTCGAAACAGCAGATCTCCAAGCCTTTTATAGGAGCACAGTCCGACAATAAAGTGTCTAGATAGAGTTTTCCTCCGTTCACAGAACTTGAGGTCTCTGAGGAGGATCGAGTCCGAGGTCTCTATGCTCTCATGACCAGAGTCCTAACCATGATCAAATTTTACTGAATTCAACTGAGATGAATATGGTTACACGGATTATATAATAATAGATGTGCCATTATAGATGGCCTTTCATCGGACACCTTGTAGCTTATTTCCTTTATTAAAAATGCTATCTCTAACTTGAAATATATTATAATATATTTATACATTTTATGTTTTATATTTTATCCCGAATTGATCCCTTGCCGATCAGATTTCTCATGGACATAACATGGCCTTGATTAGCGAGTATGGGGAGTTATTGATGTGTAGAATGTTTCTTAATCATTTCGGTAGCACCATGGTGGTTAGTTGGCACCCGTGAGGTGAATAGAGCGGTGGTAGACGCTGGGCTCAGGAACCTAGAGGTCTTGCCATTGACTCTCCTCCCTACCCATTACCCGGGTGCACGTAGGTTAAGCGGTCACGTGCTCACCGGAGGAGTGGGCCCCCTGCGACCTACACTAGTCGGGCGTGCGCCCTACGGGATTTGAGGTCTGGACATCTCCATTAGTAAAACAAATAAGACAATTGGTTGGCCAATATCAGAAATTGGAAAGCTGAGCAGATTTGATGTTCAAATTTACATGATTTTGCTCATATTGATATGCAGCATCACCTGTTGCATTCATGTAGCAGCTCCAGAAGAAGCAATTGCATGTGGCTTGCTCTTTTTTAGAGAAATGTTTCTATGGTGGCTTGCACCATTATATTATTGTGGTGAAGGGTGCCCCTTGCCAAAGTCACAAAATTTGCCGAATTTTTTGAAAAATATGCAAATAGTATGCGATTTTGAGGTTTTGCGGAGTAGTCATGAATTATTCATAAATTTTTAATATTTTTTTTTGTTTTTTTTTTAAATTTTGTGAAATTCGCGATTAAATTGCAATTAGTTCGCGATTTTTCCAATAAATCATGACATTTAAAATAGTTTTAAAATCTTTTCGTACTTTTTAATCTTTATTTTTTTATTTTTTCTCTTCGATTTCTCCCTGAACTTGCCGAATTATTGCCAAAACCCTTACAGATCTTCACCCCAGAGTTGTACTGTACAACACATCACCATTGCATTTGATGAAGTGCACCATGTGATCATACTTTGCCCCTCCCCTGAGTTATCAAAGTCCATTTGGTACCCATTACAAATGCAAACACAAATAATATAGAAGCATCTTGCGGTGTTTCATCTAATTTGATTTAATTATGGATTGGAATTTGTTGTTACTGATCCTCTGCCAAGTTCCGTCTGAAAAATAGGATACCCATTATTCTTCGCCGCCTGATCCATTGAAAAGAGACTTACACGTATCTCGATGCTAAAAGTGACAATGTTTTCAGTCTTAAAATCTGTGGAATTCTATTTTCAATGAAATTCTGTGGCTAAGAGGTTTCGGGCGTTCGGTATAAAAAGGAAAGATTAACTCTCTTTTTTTTTGCTACTTAAAATTTTGCAGGTGCCGGCGCCTGTCCAAGAAGTAACAATGTTAGTTACAGAGTAAAGAAGCTTCCATCGTGTTTGACGGTAACAGATTTATCCGTTGAAATGCCCGTCGCCTGGATGATCTGATAAAACAATATATTGTTCTGAAATCCTGAGACTTATAAGACCATATATCAGAAAAGAAATATATATAGATATATATATTTAAGAATCTCTAATATAAATATATAATCAGACTCTCTCCTGTAAACCGGCTTCTTATTTATAAATGGGTTGCTTGTGTTTTTATAATTTTTATTTATGCTACTGGTTATGGTGAATCCATTGATAAAATATCTATTATGTAATCTGTTTTTTTAATGCTTCACAGCCTGACTGCTACTTTCATTTTAGATAGGATAAGACTCTGATGATGATGATGATGATATTTTCTTTTTGGGAAATTTACTTGATCGACCCTGTCAAAATAGCAAAAAGTCCAAATTACCCCTTTTCTTTAAGGCTCAAAAATATCATCTTCTTCCTTATTTTAATCTGCTACAGTTTCTAAAAGTTAGAGAATCTACTCCGATCTGCTATTTAGATCGACCCAAATACACCTTTTTCATCATAGACTAGCAGATTAAAATGATGATGAAGAGGATACACCTATATAATTTAAAATTTTAAATATTTACATTTTTCTATATTTACACGATATGAAACGAGATCTATGTTGTATGATTTGAAGGCTACAATATAAAATTGATAGTGCCAAAGATAGATAAAAAAAAAAGGCGATATCGACTCTGTATACAGTCGGTACCGACCATTTTAAGAGTTGTCAACGACTGTTTACAGAGTCGTCATCGACTCTGTACATAGTTGCCATCGACTCTGTACACAGTCGCTATAAAAAAAAAAACAAAAAAACAAAAAAAACAAACAATTGATGGTGATTGTGTACAGAGTCAATGATGACTTTGTACACAGTCGATAACGACTCTTAAATTGGTCGGTATCGACTATGTTAAGAGTCACCATCGATTGTTAAATTTTTTTTTTTTTTTTAAAGAGGCGATATTACCTTTACTTCGTGTCTATCTTTGATGTCATCTATTTTATTATGTGGCCTTCAAATTAGACTGTATAAATTCGATTTCACATCGCGTAAATATAGAAAAATATAAATATTTAAAATTTTAAATCATGTAAAACAAAAAAATGTAAGGGGTATTTGAGGCTTTTTGTGCTAGCTGAAAATGGCTTGGCTAAAAGCTAGTTGGTTTGGGTAAAAGTAAAAATATAGGGCCTATGATGTAAAAGGTGTATCTGACAAGATTGATCAGGTAAATTTTCCTTTCATTTTAGCAAATTTAGAGCGATGCTATGAAGGGCGCGCCCCATTGGTGAATTTTTTTTTTTTCATAACACTCGCCATCCTACTTTTTACGTCAGTGGCATTTGTTACCAATCGGAGTCCGCATGGTCTTCTGGACAGTTGTTTATATCTAGTGGTGGCAAAGGGCTGGGCTTGGGCTATGATTTTTGTCACTTTTAATAAGGCCGGGCTTGAGCCAACCTGGGTTTATAGTGGAATTTGAAGCCTGAACCCAGCCCATTGCCACCTTATTCATAGTGGAATTCGACTGTCTACTACAGTCAGGCGAAGTTGGGGATCTAAGCTTTTGAAACCAAATATTACTCAGTTAAAAGCAGTTGCCCCCTTTTAAGCTATAGGTAATACCCTCGTTATAAGCACAAGCTGAGTTATGGCATAGCTCTTTGTTAACTCTTATCATGGCAGAATTCACCCGCTTTAGCAGGTTCTCATCTTTTTTACTAACATCCTGCTACTTACTTTAGTAGGTATCTCTTATCCTTGATAATTCTTTACATAGCAAGATTATATACAAGATTTACCTGGCTAGCAGTTCTACCCTCCTCTTTACTCACTCTTTGTCAAAGCAAATTTTATTTATTCTGATAAGGAGTTAGTAGAGAGCCGAGAGGTTGCGAGGTTGCTGTTAGAGCAAGTAAATCCTCTTTTGCTAAAAGTTAGAAAAGAGATTGAGAATCAATTAAAATAGGTGAACTCTGTTGTTGTAGGGGCTAGCAAAGATCTATGCCATATGCAGCCATAGTCACCAAATCGAGGTTCGGCAATAATTCGGCGAGGTTAAAATCCGGCAAATTCAAGGAAATATTCGGAGGAAAAATTGGTGAGAAGAATTTTAAAATAAAAAAATTTAAAACAATAAATTAAAAAAATATATATTAAAAATTTAAATCACAATTTTTTTGAAAAATTCAAAAATAATTCGCAAATTATTTGTGATTTTTTTGTGATCAAGCGAATTTTCGAAAAATTATAAAAATAATTCGGGATTAATTCAAGGGACTTCAAATTCACGAATTATTCAAAAAATCGACAATATTTGCGAGTAAGGTTATAAGTTTGAGTTAATATTATGTACCTGATTTGAGCAGTGCTCCTTATACTCGGGCCACTTTTTGGAATGTGCTCCATATGGGTTGAAGCTTGAAGTCTCAAGATTTATTTTGTGACAGATTCGATGAAAACAAGCTTCATCCTTCAATTCAAGGACGTGAAATATCATTTGAAATTAATGGTGTGTTGGATTAAACGATTGCCACTAATTTTAAATGGCGTTTGACCACTTTAAATTGAATAATGGAGATCTTTAGTTCCTAGCACACCTATAAGAGGTTTGACCACTTCAGTAGGATATCGATATCCTAATTAGTTTATTTATTTATTTATTAGATCAGAGATGCATAGCGTGAATCATGCATCAAAATCTAAGGGTTTAGTCAATCTCTTAAGTTTTTAGAATTTTTTTGAACTTTTTGTATCCTTCAAATCACTGATCAAAGTTTGTGATTCAACCTTTGACCCAAAATTTAACGGAGGAAATTTATTCTTAATTTTTATTAGATGATTCCTGATTGACCATAAGCATGTTGTCGTGGCACCTTATCCTCAGGTTGGGTGTTGTGTGGTCACTGGCAAACACAGGATTTTTCCTTGAGATCAAGAAAAATCCAAGCTCATCAATTGAACCAGTCATACAGCTCCAAACTCCATTTTTTGCACAAATTTCTATGCCCAAATCTCAATCCTTTCTTTTCTCTTCAAAGGATCAATTTCTATTTTGTACAAGTCTCAATTGACCATTGAAGTACAATTATCATTGTGCCTATGGGCAACATTTGTGATCTCTCTAAATTGTCCAAGTGGCAATCCATCATTGAAATATGTCTCAACACAAAGAAACATGTCTATAAGTGGATGTGAACCAGCTGATTGATAAGCTTTAATATCAGCTATTAGAAGTGAAAACAACGGCTGATATTAAAGTCCACAGATCGGATGGCTTAAATCTCTGTAAAAGACCATTTTTGGACCTGTTGCACGTCAATCTATTATCTATCACTTTGACGATTCGGATCACACAGATTTTAAATCATGATGGTATAAGATCATTTGAGTCATACCCTAAAAAACATGGTATGTTCTGCCACTGCATGTGGCACACAACTGATTTGAAACTTGGAATGCTGACCCAGCCATCCATTCCAATGCATGTCCTGGCGACTTATTTATGATTTTATTATTGTGGTCACTAAAAAAAATAAAATTTGTTGTATCCAAAGGTCTCATCTTTGTTTTTGCCTACATTTGTAGTTCCACTGGGATAAAATTAGGATCAGACCACCAAACTATCAAAAGAGAGAGAGAGAGAGAGAGAGAGAGAGAGAGAGAGAGAGAGAAGTATTGGAGGAACAAAAAAGGGGAGGCTACTCTTTGAAACATGAAAAACATCCCTTCCTCGCTTTAAAAGAGCATGAAAAATCACGCTCTTCTAAAGGGAGCTGTTTTCCCTATTTCAAAGAGCAGCCACCCTTTTATCTTCATCAATCCTTCTTGCTCTTCCCACATTTCTTTGTAATAACAAAGAGTAGCTGCTCTTTTCTACTCTCCCAAAGACCAATGCCAATCACAACCTTAATCTGGCTATTTAGAGATAAACGGTTCCCTCGCTTGAGAATCACCATTCATACGAGAAGAACCTAAACAAAAACGCAAAAGTGAGTGTACCCTTTTAGTGACAGGGGTGGGGGCACGTATGCTGATGGGGGATCAGGTTCCCCCAAACTCGAAAAAAATCCTCAAGGTTCCCCATAAATCTTTTTTTTTTCTTTTCTACGGTCCTTTCATGTGAAAAGAGGCCAGCTCAAAATCCTGTAGGCAAATCTATATCTCATCATATGAAAAGGGGGAAGAAGAAAAGAAAAATCATACGGACTCATTTTTCTTGGTTTTCTTTCAGGATTTCCTCCAGGAGGGATTCAATTTTTGTTTTCTTTTTTCTTTCTTGATCGATAAAGGTGTATATTTCATAAAAATAAAAGAACACATTGACAAAGCTAAGCAAGGTGCTTAGCGAAGAGCACCCAGAGAGGACTCCAGATAAAAGAGAGGACCATCTATATTAATTTTTTTCCCTTTAAGCAGCTACAGATTTAACCATAGACTGCTTTCAATTGGAAAGAGGTTTCTTCTTCAGTTGTTGATTCATGCTCAGAAAGAGAATCCAAATCCATAGAAAAATGATTCCCTTGGAGAAGTAATGGAGGTTTTAACCAAGAAGAGCTAGCGCCGAGTTATTCAAATTCAGATTTCTTTAAACTAGAAAAACTAGCCGCAACGATAACAGAGAAGAGCTTCCGATATACAAAACCATTCATCTTGACATGAATTGCACCATGGCTGAAAACCGAAGAAAAGAACATTTTAGTCTGTTGCAGAATTAGCAGATTAAATTGAAGAAAGTGTTGTTGCTCTATGACTTCTATCTAGAGTTTATTTATCTAAATTTGGTAGGTTTTTTGTCTTCTTTTCATCCGCCAATTTTAGCCTTTTCTCTACCGAATCTGAGTTCACTCACGCCAAAACCCATCGACTGTTTTGAATCAGACGATAGAGATTGTTTTTCGTCGCAATCTTTCACACCATGGATCTTGAGAGCATGGGTGTACCATCAGACGTTCAATTTTTGATTTCACAAAGCACACATCCCAAAAAAGTGACCTTAAAATCAGGTTTGAATGTGATGAGTTTCACGTGAAGTTAAAGTCACTTTCTGGGATGTGCACCACATAAAATCCAAAAACGACAGTCTGACGGTATGCCCATGATCTCAAGATCCATCATGTCAAAGATTGGGACAAAAAATGATCTCCACGTCTGATTCAAAGCAGTCAATGAGTTTTCAACGTGGGTGAACTCAAAGATTTGGTGGGCGAATTTAGCATATCCAAGTTCAGTCCGGATACAGTAGCACAGTCCAGTCCCTGAGGATGGAAGAGAGGACAAAACTGCAAAGAGCAGAGTCACCAGATCCCACTCGATGACAAGGGCACTGATTGAATGCTGAATGAGAGTAGCAGGGTGGCGTTGACAATGGAAGGGACCCAGAAACCAGCCAGCCAATAAGTCGCCACAAGATCCGGGGAAGCATAAAGAACTGCTGAACATCAAATCAACTCTGACCCAGACTGCAGCGGAGGGTAATCAGAGTGGATGAGAATGTGGTCCACGGTTTCGAGAGAGCAGAAGCACATCACAGAGCTCAGGGAAACTTGAATTCCACATTTAGAAAGAACTTTGGTCTTGATGTGACCTCAAGCAGCACACCAGAAGGAAGAAATGATATCGAGCTTCCAAAGATATATCCAAGGGAGTTTGATAATAGGACACAGGCTGATAAAAGCATAGTGACTAGATACGGATACAGGTTTAATAAGACGTTTAATACGTTTTTAAGTTTATGTTTTTACTGTATTTTTTATTTTTTAAAAGTTTTAAAACAGTTTTTCTAAATATGATAAAATACGGGAATAAATCATTTAATATGCGAAAAATGAGGTTAGTACGCGATATATGCGTATTATATGAAAATATGTGTATTATTCAATAATAGGGGTATTATTCGGGTTTAGTAGTTAGTACGTTGTGGCAAAAGAATGCGTATTTAAAAAAAACTGTATTTTGTCACTACGGGTAAAAGAATAGTAGCTTCGAACTGAGAAGATGCCTTGTTGCCTGTTGGTCAAGACTACAGGAATGATTACCAGGCCGCTCAGATAGGTTCACGTGCATGAATCAGACCGTCCGAGGAGAGGGAGTTGGTAACCAAGAGAGGTTTTCGAGATATTAACTTTTTGACTGGACACCGCTTCGTAGCAATTGAGAACGGCTGACATTGGAAAGAGCAAGGGTAGAGGCATCACAAAAATTGAGGGTATCATATCAGGAGAATTGAAGTTGAGAGATGCCAACTAACAATAGAGATGGAGAATTGAACTTTTTGACTGGACACCACTAAGTAGCAAATTAGAACAACTGACATTGGAAAGAGCAAGGGTAGAGGCATCACAAAAAATGAGGGTATGTATCATATCAGGAGAATTGAAGTTGAGAGATGAGCCAACTAACAATAGAGGTGGAGAAGCCCTTAACCAAACCATGGGATTGGGGGGCAAGAAGAATAAAGCTTATTGAGCCCTTCACTAACAATATCAAAGAGGTAAGGAGAGAGGGTTTCCTTGGCGAAGGCCACATGAGCTTCTAAGTAACCATTCAGAGCTCCATTCACAAGGAACGAGTGGCATAACAAGCTTTTATCCACTTCCTCCAAATTGGCCCAAAATACAATCCGAAAGGTACTCAAGAAATCCTCAATTCACACGATCATAGGCCTTTTCCATACCAACCTTAACCACAACACAGGGAATATTTTCTCTATGTCTAAAGTCCACATACTCATAGTAATGTCCTGGAAATTTCATGCCTAAATAGTGCACCTCGGGATGCGGACCAACTGGTCAAGTGTTTAATCGGGTCAACATTGACTCGGTTGACTTAGTTGAACACTGTGAAAGTGATGTGTTAAGTGAAATAAGAGTGATAGATAGGATGTGTGAGTACATATACTTAGATAGTTGTATGTGCTTTACACCAAATTATAAAACTAGATTATGAATAAAAGAAAAGAAGAGGAGAGGAGTTATTTCCTTGTTTGAAGAAGTGGTTGAAAGAAGTTAAGAGAGAGAGAGAGAGTAAATGTGTGAGTGATTGTGGGAAAATAAAGAGTATTGCATTGAATGCAAATCATCGACCTTGGCTCGGAGAAACTAACAGATCGAGCTCGGGATCGAGGAGAGAATTTGGTTGAGGGTTTGTGAAACCCTAGTGAGCTAAAAGTTGGGAGCAAAGGATCTAACTGAAAGAGGTAAATTTAGATCTTGATATATTTATTTTGTAGCTAAAAATATAGCATTTAGTAATTTAAACATGAGAAAATAAGGATCATAAAAAGGTAGTTGGATCGGATGAGTTCAAGAGAGATGAACTCGATCCATGGCTGAGGAAGAGCAAATTCGTTCGAACGAAATGAGATTTCGTTTGAACGAATTTGGCTAGAGAAAGTAAAAATAAGGAGGGCTTCTGAGTAATTCGTTCGAACGATTTTGCTATGGGGGACAATAGTGTCCTGAGTGATTCGTTCGAACGAAATGAAATCGTTCGAACGAAATTGAAATTTGTTCGAACGATTTTGAAATTCATTCGAACGATTTTGAGAAATCGTTTGAACGATTTAGATTCGTTCGAACGATTTGGGTAAAATTAAGTTTTAAGGCTTATTTTAGCTTGTAAAGAATTAGTGGTTGAACCTAGGCCTTTTTGACCCAATGGTTATACCTTGTGGTAATGTTTTACATGTGTTGATCATACCTAGGTCAAGCCGGATCGGCGTATAAATCGTAGAAGAAACGGATTAGAGAATCCGACGGTTTGAGATGCATGTAAGGTAGGGGAATATCTTAACTAGTACACTGTACTACGAGCACATATGTAGTGATAGTTTATGATGCATGTCTCTTAAAATATTGTTTTGAGTTTCAGTTAATGAAAAGAGTAATGATTAATGGCAATGGTGTGTGCATGTCTATAAAGATAAAATAGTAAACTTGTTAAGTAAGAGTTCAATCATCCCAGGGATGTAAGAACGCATAGGCATCGCAGAGATGCAACTGATAACGGGACATCCCAGGGATGTATGATGAATGTAAAGATCTACTCTAAGAGATAAACAGTAATTCAGAATGCACAGGCTGGGTGTAATTATCTATTAGCACAAATTTACGGTGAATAACTATATGTATTGCACAATTTGATTTAAGGTTCAGAGAATACCCAACCGATGCGGCGGTATACCGTTGATCGATTCGGATATCCGTGACTGCACGCTAATCCGATACCGCCAGTACATCCTGAGGATGTAGTAGTAGTATAGCCGTCGCCTACGAGTTAGGGACGTGGACAATTAAAGGAAAAATAGTTTGATTAGACGACGATGGAGGGTATTCCATCGGGGCTCGATGTTATATTGCTCGGAGATTATTTAAGTTAAGATTTAAGCCATGGTCTCAGCCTGGTTGCAACTAAAGGAAAATAGTAATCATTTTGAATTTCAAAGAGTAAGTAATAATTGCAGTCAAAGTGTTTATAGCATCTTAAATTTATTTGTTTCAAGCAAAGATAATTGTGAGCCCATCTTTTATTCCTGTCATGAAATATATGTTAGTAAGAAAGATATACTTGTTGTGATATTTCCCTATTGAGCTAGGATGTAGCTCACCCTTGACTATATGTCACAGATGATGATTTAAGAGCTGCCACCGACGAGTTAGGCGTGGCTACTAACGTGGTTGAGCCCGAGGACCCAGAGTACTTTCTAAGGGAGGAATTTGAGCCTCCTCCAGAGAAATTCTTCTAAGAGATTCGCTGCTTACTTTGATAGTGTTTTGAAAAAGAAAGATTTACGGCTTGGTATGTCCGGCCATATTTTTGTAAACGTAAAGATACCATTGGGAGTGACCTTAGATAAGGCACTAATGGTTCGGGTTGGTTCTTTTGTTCATGCTGAGGCATGAAATGAGAACTATCTTTTGGATTATTATTTTGGGTTTAGCTTATGGTAGAATTGGAGATTTACTTGCATTAAATCCTATATATGGGTACTGTTGTGAATGGGACGTACCAAGTGTTCTGCATGTAATCATGGGGCACGACCTCGAGGGCTGTGCCAATGGCACGGGTTTCGGGGTGCCGAAATCCGGGCTGTCACACTCATGAACAGTAACTGAAAGGTCTGGGATTTGGCGGCCTCAACAAAAGCCCCTTGAGAGTGCGAGATGATTTCGACATTAGAGGCTTGATTCCATTAATGAGAACATTGGTCATTATCTTGTAAAGGCGACTGAGGAAACTAATGGGCCTAAAATCCTTCAAAGACTCCGCACTTCCTTCTTAGGAATAACCATAATAAGGGTGGCAGTAAGAACCCTACCAATCCGTTTATTGGCATGAAATTCATTATGTGGAAACCAGTTCCCAATGACGTGGTCGTAGGGTTGAACCCTACGACGTGGCCAGTTGGGCATCACATAACATCCAACTCGAGGATCCAGTGTCACGGTAACTTGCCCAAGGTTGATCATATACCATCTAAAAAAGAATTTTTTATAAAAAGGATGCTTTTCCACCGTTGAATATTGGGTCAAAGTTGGGAAAAACTCAATGCACCATGTTTGTAGGGCGAACCCCGATATTTGACTTGTGATTTGGAGGGCAAAAAAGTCCCTAAAACCATAGGGGGATGGTTGCACCCTAGGGGAAACGGGTGTCATTTTTTAATTAGGGTGCCACGTGGCAGCCCAAATGGACCACGCCGTCCTACAATCACGCCCTAGGGAGACATTTTCCTATATATATATACACCTCAATTTCCACGACAATTGACAGTTGAATTGTGAAAACTGCAGTAAATGTAAGTGGTTACTTGAGACTTCCCTAACTATGAATAATTTGAACGGTAACGACCAAAAAGGAAAAATAAAAGCTGAACTGAAATAAATACAAGATACTGGTTCACATATGCAAATATCTAAGGATGAGATCTAATTGCTACTAAGAATTTCAAAAGATGAGATCAAATTGCTTTTACATAGATATGTTTGTTGAACGAGATTTTTGGAAGTGAGACTGAACAAAGAGAGATCCCTGACAAATTTTCGACACTCCTCAAAACGATACTGAGTTAAGTAGAAGCAAATATCACTAAGATGTTACTTTGATCAGGTGCAAATTGATACACACACACACACACACACACACACACACACACACATATATATATATATATATATATATAGAGAGAGAGAGAGAGAGAGAGAGAGAGAGAGAGGAGCCGGTTTTGTCCTCCAAGATTTCGTGGAGCTCCATGTGGCACCCAAAACACTGTTTGGGTGCCACATGGAGCATGGAGGGAATGGGTTAGATCTTTATTTATTTATTTTTAAACTAATTATTTTAAGGCTTTGGTCAAAGTTTGACGGATTTCAACGTCTCAGATTTCAAGGCTCAAAAAATACATGGTGGAAGATGAACTTTCCAATTAAAAAAAAAAAAATGATCTACGCAATGCAGTTGTGCTCTGTCATCAATTTGGTGTCCTGATGCCAATTGGAGGTTTTCCCCAAACTTGCAGGACAGAACACTTTTCATATATATATATATATGATATGGATTAGTGGAAATAGAGTTGGATCCAATGTTGGTGGTACCTATGTTATCTCCAAAGATCTGTTTGGTGCATCTAATGTGACGGCCACAAAGAAAGACACAAAACTACAAAATATACTATACGTAGAGAATCTATATTTGCTGCACTAACTTTCCACCATGGGCCATTTCTGTTCTTACATGAATACAAAAATTCGAGAACATAAATTCAAGAGGCATGCTCGTCTGTAAAATGATACTGGTAGCATCAGAGTGGACAACGAAACAAAGGGTGAGGAGAAGATAAAATGTGTGATGGGCACTGGTGTGAATATTCCAGATAAAGCAAGGAGAGGCTATAAGATGAATATGCTAAGGAGCTGGTAAGAACCTAGAAAAAGATATAACCAGCTAGGTGAGGGCCAAGTTATAGTGACCATTGATATTCTTGATACTATGAGAAAGTGGTCATACCGTAGCCGAGTCAAACCATTACGTGAAGACCAAACAACCTAAATGAGCAAAACATAGTGGCCAAAGAAGTTGTGAAATTTATTTTATCCAATTTTATGATGAATCAAAGAAAAACCAATGCTACTAGCTACAAGCAAGGTATCAAAATCGGTATCGTTATCGTGTACTAGTCCAGTTTTGGACTGATACATATCAGACGATAACGTTACGGTATCGCCGATATCTAAACCTATATTTTTTTGAAAAAAAAAAATGATTGTATTGGTCAGTATCGGCCCGATACTAATACCACCCCGATACCTATATTGGGGTGATATTGGGTATCGGTTCTTGGCGAAACCGATACGTATCAGTAGCGACTGAGTTTTGCTACCATGGCTACAAGGCTACGATGGGATAGCAAACTCTGAGGCGGAGTGAATAACGAGGAATGTGATGTAAAGAGTTCCAGTCGGATAGAATGGGAAAGAGTATCGTACAATCTCTCAAGCATGCAAAAAATATGGAAGGCTAGGAATAAGTGTTAAGAACTTTCTCAAGCAAGCATAAACATGTAACGCATGTATACAAACACAAGTAATTAAGAAATGTACTGCCTACGTTAATATCACTTTGCAATCGTCACATCCATATGGTAGAGTGGATGGTGACAAATAAAGTGAATGTAGATAGAAGCAGTGTTACCTAGACACATGGAACGGGTGCCAAGTGTCAAGGAGTCGTAGATGTTTAGCATGTCAATTTCTAAAGATTCCAATATGGCGGCATGGCCTTATGAAAAATAATTTTTTTTCAAAAAAAATAGAATGTCTATAGAAAAAAAATTGAACGGAAATCTTAGAGAGCCAATTGAGATAGGAAAAGAAAAGATACATAATGTATGTCATGAAACTAACTAAAAGTATACTATATTTTACAAATAATTTTCAAGGACCCAAGGCTTTTATTTTAGAAGTTACTCAACTTTACAGAATTTTTTATTATAAAACGACAGTTCATTTTATCGTGTCAAAATGAGGAGCAATTTGATGGTATTATGTGGTATTTTCTTACATTTCTAGCAGTATCGTGTTGTCTTTAGGAGTGTCCAAGCATAGATCAATATCCCAGAAATCTAGATGATACGTATCGACCAGGTCCTCTGGATGATACGTATTGGTGTAGCGGCCGATACATTCAATGTATCGGCCTGGTACAATATATATATTTTTAATTTTGGCAGACGTCCGTTTTGAAGCCATAGATGTCCGTTATTAAATTTTATTTGAAATTACTGGACGATAATTCAAATTATTGGCGATAATTTGCCCGTATCGGATGATAAATAGCCTATTTTTCAAGGTGCCCGATAAATACTGTAATTATCGTATCGGGCACCCCTGAAACCAATACGTATCGTCCGATATTTTGATCCATGTGTCCGAGTGACACCAAGTGCCGGTAAGGCAAAAATCTCAAAAGTAGAAGTGCCTAGGTAACACGGGATAGAAATGACAATGGCAACCTTACAATATGTAAAATTCACAAGAAATAAAATAACAGAGAGAATTTTGGTGGAGCGTGATAATGGGTCAAGGATTATGTAACTTAGACACGACACTTTGAGTCATTGTCACAATTAATATGAGGTATCGATAAGAAGACTTCAGTAAATATAACCCACAAAAGATTTAGGCACGAACTTGTGTGTTGGTACTTGGTAGGCCCAATGAAGAAGGTTGCATCAACTACCCAACGGTAGGGTCTAACAACCTTTAGTGCCCTTAACCAAACGGGGTTGGCGCAATGGCCAGGACCACGCCTCAAGAAGTGGAGGTTCTGAGTTCGAACCCTAACCCTTTTTGGCCGCTCGCAGGGATTTATCCCTACTGACTTGTACGTATGATGTGCGGGTGTTGAACGTACCCGGGGACTTAGTTAGGTGCTCTAAGAGACCGGATACCCCGTTAAAAAAAAAAATAATAATAATAATTTAGTGCCCTTTGCTCGGATATCAAAGGATTGGAGGGTCTCATGGAAAATTCTCCACAACTCAAATTGAAATATATTTGGAGGGCGACGCTCATCGTTGCGTGAAAGCCAACTTTGATACTAGTAGAAAGGCAACCCTATTCATGTTGTTTGGGGGGACTCTTTCGCTAATAATATAGGCCGGGTTACTATTTCCCATGTTGGAATGCTGTAGCAAACGTAGCCCAAGTTGAGATAAAAAATCTTTGATCGGGTTTCAGCATTCTCGTGGAGGATGCTCCTAGGATTCTTTTAATTTTTATGTTAGGTTTATTAGTTGATCGAATATTGCCACTTGACCATTTTTTTTTTTCCCTGTTGAGGGAAATCCCAAATCTATTGGAGGATGTGTCCGTAGCTATGCAACTGTAGTAACTTAGGTAGCATATATTTGAGATATTTTCCAAAACATTGAAGACATTTTAATTTTCATGCAACTAGTATACGAGGAAAACTAGACAGATTGCTCCCATCCAGCACTAAACAAGCTAACAAAAAAATGGAATGAATTGTCATCAAACCCATGAAAGCGCAAACGGAATTCTAGGGCTTAATGTCGAGAAACATGGTATCAAAATTCGGTCAATACCAATACGTATCAATTTTGCCTGAAACTGATACCACCCCGATGTGAGTATCAGGGACTTATCGGTATCTGGAATTGGTATCGGCCAATACGGGCCCGTATCGGTTGATACGGATCGGGTATCGGCCGATACCCCCTTGATATGAAAAAAATATATGTAAGTTGTTTCACCTTGATTTGATATCTGATATCGATCCCGAGTTAGATACCTAGTCCACAACACTGATTCGAAAGTAAATCAAACAAGTACCAACCATCTTATCATGTAAGCACAGCATTCAAGCTGAATTAATGGAAATGTCATGAAAATATTTTAATGTCTTATAATTTTCCCTCATTCACCTTATGTTTCATAGGGACAGCATAAAAGAACGTCCTACACAAGCCTTGAAAAAACTATTTTACTCCAAATGATGGTAAAAATAAAAAAATCATAACCATGAACACAATATGTCCTTTGGGTATATATTCGGAGAAGAAAGCATAAAAACAATAAAGAGATGAACAATTTTACCTAATTGTTTATCTTAATGACTATTTTTGCAAACACAAAGAAAGATGTCTCGAAACTCAAACTTAGAATTACAAATCAACATAAGGCAGATATATATTCATCAAACTTTCAAATCCTACGAGATTAAAGTTAGTAGTTAGCTTTCAAGCAATAAATCATATAACTCAGTTACTTTTGAGGCATAAATTTTGTATCTAACATAAAGGCCCAAACCCTTATATGCACCAAGTGACATTGCTAAACTAAAAAAGGTGCCAACCATATAAACCCATAAAAGTACATGGTAAATTTTACAGCACAACCATTATTGGAAATTTCAAGACTACTTATAGAAAAAAATCTCTGGTAGAGAAAGGAAACAAGAAGTTAAAAGATAATAATTCAAAGTCAAGATTGTTTATAAATTAATTCTTCAAAATAGAGTTTTGCTTCAATAAATCATAGATCCAAAATGTAGTAGCCACTATGCAAGTTCTAAGTGAGCTGCCACTTAACACTTTGTGTGTCCCCCTTCTATGGGTTGAATCCAATACCACCACGTTGAACTAGAGCAACATTTGATCAAATCAATTCAACTTGATGAGCTGTTTGATTCCTCATCATAACAACATGACCAATATGAGGATTAATATTACATATGTCGATGGACTTGGAGTTTTGTATTGATTTTGTGTATAAACTTAAAGCGAAAACCTTTTAGAATAAATTAACTTAATTATTTAGTACAAGAAAGAGTGGAAAGCATTCAGTGGCACTAAAAATAAACTTCGAAAAATAAATAGAAAGAACAGAGAAAACTCATAGAACTAGGTGCTTGGAAATCTTCTCTTCTATACCACACTAATCTACATCTCAAAGTTCTTAAAATTGATAAACTAGGGACTCCTTTATAGATTGGTGAAAACCCCTCTATATATAGGCAAATCCTCGAGGGCAAGATTAGGAAATATGTGTGAGGTAGCCACTTCAATGCTCCAGATGACCCTCCCAAAAACTCATAGATACCCTCAAAAGGCACAAAGCTAGAATTCCATGGAAATTATCAATAAAAACCGAGAGAAAATGGAAGAGAGCTCGTAGTTTTGAAATTTCTCTCATGGGAGGGTGCCACAAGCATGGTAATAAACGCTGCCAGAGCCATATAGGAGAAAGAGGGGGCAGTTGCCCCCCTCAACTTTTGAAAACCCACTTACAAAGCCTAGTAGGGCATGAATGCTATGGTGCATCTCCCCCGCCCCCCTTCTATGGTGCAGTTGCCCCCACCCTTTATGTCTAATTATTGATTTATTTTTTCCATTTAGAATCACACATGGGCACCCGTTACCAAAAAAACCTTTTTAAGTTTGAGTTGGTATGAGGAACATGACCCAAGCGCCAATGCTCCTCGTACTCAGATCACTTTTTTGGGATGCATACCATGTGAACCACCATGGGTTGTGTGCGATTTGACGCCGATGATCTCAAGGTCGATTGTGTAAAAGATTGGGTTTAAAGATGATCTACATCCTCTGATCAAAGCAGTTAGCGGTATGTTAGATTTGCATGGTAGGCATTAACATTAGGTGGCGTTTGACTACATGATTCGAAGATCGACATCATTTTTGTCCCAGTCTTTTTTACTAGAGAAGTGAGGTAAAACAACTATTGACAACATTTTTCAACCATCGCCTTCCCCCATATAGAGAAAATCCTGGCTGCGCCCTTGGTAACAAACAACAGCCCTTTAGTGGCAAGAATCTTCTACCTACAGAGAGGCTTCTGCTCTAGCTTATAGAAAAAATAGCTTAATTTGAATTTTTTTATATTAAAATTCTTGCTTCCTGCTGCTAATGATAACCTTTTAAGAACATCTTCCACATTGATTCTTAGCAATGGTTGATACACTTAAAAAAAAATATCTTCGGGTCCATATGAAATTTATATCCACACACCCCCCTCAACCACCATTAAAGCCCTAAACAAGGAAATTGCATCATATTAAGGAAATTGCAGATAATTTCAGAATCATATTAAGGAAATTGCAGATAATTGCAGATAATTTATATTGAATCATATTAAGGAAATTGCAGATAATTCAAATGCTACTTCTGAATCAAAAGTAATCAAAGCCCCACCGGATTTCGAAACAAGACGAATTTTACCAACTACAGATCTAGAAACCCATCTTGCCTAGAATCAGAACTACAATTGCAGATCATATTACAACCACCATTAAAGTCAAACACTAAGTTAAAAAAAAGTAGCATTCTTTATTTTTACAATAAATAACAAAAAACCCAGATCACCAAACAAAGTTTAAATTACAAAAAAAAAAACAAAATAGAGAAACCCATATATACAGACAGATAATTTATCAAATAAAATGTGGCTTTTCTCTATTTTTATAATAATAAACAAAACCCAAATCACCGAACAGAGTTTAAATTACAAATATAATAAATTTAAGCAACCCTTATATACAGACATGTATTCATCAAATTTCACGGACTTTTTTCTTCATCAAAATCTACAATTTCATGCAAAACTGAATCTGTGTACCAACAGAAATCTCAAATAAGATTAGAAAACGGGTTACCTGTTGAGGTTGAACTCGATTGCCTGCTCTCTGAACGTTGGAAGAAGATTCAACCACCTCCATCTCAGAAAGTAAAAAGACTTCTTTTCAACCTCTCTATATCTCTCTGAAATGGAACCAAATCTTGAAAATTTGAGTATAATTTTTTTTCCTCTTCTCTATCTACAGATTAGAGAAAATATGGCCCCATTTGTACTCACCAACTTCGATATTTTAGTGTATTTTATTTGTTTCTCTTTTCAGTCTTCAAGAATCGAGAGCAAAAATAAAAATGAAATGCTCCTAGAGTAGAGCAAGAACCAAGCACCCTATATGCTATGGAGTCAACCCTTTTACGGGCATGGTCAAAAAATTCTCCGAATAATAAAAAAAATCACGAACAATTTGCGATTTTTCTTGTGCGAATTAAATATAAATAATTCACGATTTTTTCAAGAATTCATACATTTTTATAGAATTCGTTATGTTTGTATAATATTTGCGAATAATTCGCGGTTTTTCAATAAATGGTGACTTATAATATCTTTAATATTTTGCAACTTTTTAATCTTATTTTATTTTATTATCTAATTACTCCCCAAATTTTGCCGAATTTTTCTGAAATTTAACCTTACTGCCCTGACTTGGTGACTATGTTTAAGGGTGATAGAAAAGAGAGTTTAATCTTGTGAACTTCGATTATTATTTCACAAATACTATCAACCAATGGATGCCACATGCATGGTTTTAAATATTAGCCGTATCTGTTTGAATCCCTGACTACAGGATTTCAATGTAAGAGCATCTCTAATGGGGAGTAGTTAAAAATAGCCGTTTGGAGTGACATGGAAAATTTGATACCTGATTCAAGGTTTCAAATTTTGGGAGGTCCAACAGGAGACGTCGAAAGAATATTTGATGTCCCCATTGGAGCTGCTCTACTTGGAGTGAAAAGAATACTTGGCTACTATTTAAGGTAAAATATTATTATTTTGAATTTGACGCTTGGAATTCGAAGTAGTCAATATTGACTACCATGAAGCAGGTATCCTATTCCACATGGAATATGATACTGCATAGGAATTGTTTGGAGTGTCAAAATGAGTCGTCGGACTCTACTAAGGTGTAATTGACGTCCTCATTGGAGATGCTCTAACTTAGTCATGCATGTCATTTGATAATTGCCTTTAATTAGTAGAGTAGCGCTTGGATGAACCATTGCTAAAAAATGCATTGGCCAAAAGTTCCTTAGCACTGGAAATTGGGTAAATTATTAGGTTCATCCATTGGCTCAAATATATCCGATCGCCGATCCTTTATGTTGGGCTAGATAGTGAATTCTACAACCTCGCAACCTTGTGATGCACAGGCTTCTTTGCATTTCTAAGTCTACTCGCACTACAATAGTGCGGTTTATGATGTCTGCCGACATGAACGGTCCGCACATTTTCTATCGAAATCTTTTGCAATTGGGTTTCGATTTTAGACTCAATACCGATTAACGATCGGTATTCGGGTTTGGTCCAAGCCCAAATGTATTAAAGCTAAATTGGGTCGGGTTAAAACTTATAAGACTTCAAGAGAGAACAAGAGGTTAGCCATCTCCATAATGTTTTGGACATATAATATCTTTAAAAAATAAATTTTACTTTGCCTTTAGTTGAGGATAGTTGTGTAAATAAACTCCATTATATTGTTGTAAATATTATAAAAAAAAAAGTTGGGTGTCATTTTAGCTAGCATTTTTAATTGTCAAGTTTTTTAATTTTTCTACATAGTTGAAAGAAGGTGTTGATGATAATGATAGTGAAATAATTTATCTTTAATTATATTTACACAATTTTCATGAACTATATTTATAAAAATCTCTTAAAAAAGTAAAAGTTTCTTTTTAAGAGCGTTTTACTATTTTATATTTAAAAAGATAAGCCCTAAAAGTCTTAAGGAAGAAGCATAAATGGTGATATGCAGCATCATTTTTTTTATTATCGGTAATCAGCGTCTTGCTGGCTTTCAATATATATTTTGAAAGCCAGCAAGACGTTGAAAGGACAAATACAAGGACACCATAACCAAAAAAGAGGAGCAAATTACAAAAGACACGGAGAAACCTCCAAAAAAACCACAAGAGGCAGGTGCAATCCTGCAAAGATAGCACCCATCCTAACTCGAATCCCAGGGTGGAATTTCACCCCTAACGCCATCAGAACCTCTAGCGACCCATAGCCACATTAGGTCTCTAATAAACCTAAGAATCATCCCCATTGGCCAACGTTTGTGCTTGACGATCCGCACATTTCTTTCAAGCCAAATACTCCAAGTAACCGCAAAGAAACCAGTCGTCCAGTAGTCCCCCAGCTGGCCTTCCAAACTGACAGAAGACCACGCCAGAAACTGCTGGTAGGGCGATGAGGGAGTAGCCCATAGCATATCAAATGATTTCAGGATGACACTCCAAATCTTGTGGGCCACCTAATAGTGAAGGAAGAGGTGCGTCGCCGACTCTTCCTCCTGGAGACACATCGCACATAGGTTAGGCAGACTCTTCCCTCCCCGAATAAGCTGGTCAATTGTAAGAATTTTTCCTTTGAAGAGTGTTCACGCGAAGAATTTAACCTTGGGGGGGGAGGGATGGCTTCCTTCCACAGCCCCCGCCCCTTGGAATTTGATCAATGGGCGACTCGAAAGCATCCGAAAGTACGACTTGACGCTAAAGCTGTTGTTTTTACTAAGGTCCAAACTCGATCATCCTAACGGCGAGGATTCATAAGTAACTCATAGAGAGAAGACAATAATCAAGTGTAGGAGGTCACCTCACATCTAAGGAATCAGAGTGATAACATCCCACAACCTTCCCCCTTGTGTCTCCGAGAAAAAATCAGCAATCACACCCTGAGGCTTTTTGGATATGATAAAAATGTCCGGGAAGGAAGATTTGAGAGGACCACACTCCGCCCAAGTGTCCTCCCAAAACTGAATTCGGGTACCGCTGCCCCAATTGTACCGTACCCACCTGACATAAAGATTCCAAGTTTCACAAATGCCTGTCCACCACGTTGATGCGCCTTCTGTGAATAACAACGCTAATGCCTCAATTGTCGTTTGAATGACCGTATTTTTCAGCTAACACAACATGCCAAAGGTTGTCCCTTTCGCCGTCCAAACCTGCCCGTCAAAACCATTTTCCCAAAAGCGCAATATTTGTCCACCGCAACTTAAGGGGAGCTGGCATGTGTCCCAGTTCACAAGATGATAGCGCTTATCTAGCCTCGATCCTTCCCATAAGAAGTTCCTTTGGATTTGCTCGAGTCGAAGAATCATGCCGATCGGGCATTTGAACATTGACATATAGAAAATGGGAAGACTAGACATGACAAATTTCATCAGTAGAAGGCGACCCCGACTGCTGAGGAGTTTTCCTTTCCACGACGACAACCTTTGCTCAAATCTCAGAATGATCGGATCCCTCGCCCTAGCTAATGGCTGCCTGAGCCTGAGAGGCAGGCCCAAATATTTTATCGGGAGCTTCTCCACCGCACAATTCACCGTTTAAGCTAACTCTGCCAACAAATGATCAGTAATCCCAATTCCCGTAATTGCGGACTTGTGTAAATTAATCTGTTGGTTCAAAATCGCCTCATATACTATTAGGATCTCCGTCAAAGACTTAAATTCCTCTACATCTGCTCTCCCGAATAGGATGGTATCATTTGCATATTAGAGCTGCGGGATGAAGCGGCCCTGAGATCCCACCTGAATTCCGAATATGAATTGCATCTGTCTGGCACGCGCAATGAGACCAGCAAGTGCTTCCCCCACCATATTAAATAAGAAGGGGGAGAGCGGGTTGCCCTGGCGAATCCCTCTGGTGTTTTTAAGTATCCTACATGAGTTCCATTAATCAAAACAAAAAACTAAGCCGAGGAGTAATAGACCCGCATCCACCCCCTCCACTTACACTCGAACCCGAGTTTGCCTAGCATGTAGTCTAAACAGTTTCAACTTACTCTGGAATAAGCCTTCTCCATGTCCACCTTACAAATGACAGCAGGCTGACGAGCGTGATGGGCCGAGTGAATCACCTTATGAGCCACCGCCACCAGGTCCACCAATTATCTCCCATGAACATAAGCTCCCTGGTTTATCGAAATGATCTTGTCCATTAATGGTTTGATTCTGTTGGCCATAACTTTCAAGATAATCTTGTACAAGCAGTTAAGAAGGCAAATCGGACGAAAATCCGAGAGGTCCTCCGCCCCATCTTTCTTTGGAATGGGAGTAATAAAGGTGGATTTGAGGCTTCGCCCAATGAAGCTGTTGGCATGGAACGCGTGATGTACCTCCATGAGATAGGATTTAAGAATCGGCCAAAATTTAAGATAAAATTCCAACGTGAAGCCGTCGGGCCCCGGGGACTTGTTTTTACCGCCGAACTTGATGGACTGCCACACCTCTGCTTCAATAAATGGCAGCTCCACATCAGCACTATCAACTTCCGAGATGGATTGAAACACCAACCCATCCAGCCCCGGCCGAGCGAGAACCTTTGCTATATGATATGCAGCATCATACAAACGGGGTTTGGTTCCACATAAAGGAAGGGTTCATCTTATAGATCACATTCAGAAATAGATAAAAATAATTGTAAAAAATAATAAAAAGAAATAATAATAAAATGATTTGTGTCACACGATTAAAGACCTAAAATTGTTAGAAAATGAATGACAATTATAACCCTATTTTAGCCATCCATTTTCTGATTTCTTTCAGGGCGTTAATCACATCGTAGAGATCGTGATTTTTTTTGCAACTAATCTATAGAATGGTTCCTTACTCCACTTGACACAAACCATTTTTTATAGTATCAAGTGAAAAAAATGGTTAAGCATTGAGAGGTGCACAACTATTTATGCACACCTCTCAATGTACATAAATAAGTTAGGCATCGTGTTTCAATCATGGGTTAATACACATTGTAAACAACACCCTTTATCTAGAAATAAAAGCCTATCTAGCCTTATTTTTCAACTCAATATCCTTTTTTGATAACCTAGATTTTGGGCCTTTTAGAGCACCCGACTAATCCCAGAGGCGCATGCGCCCCAAATTAATACGTGTCAGGTCTGCATTGAATAAATCCCTAGGGAGGTCTCAAAGGGGGGCGACTCAAACTCAAGTCTCCTGATTCCTGAGGCGAGTTCCTGGCCAACGAGTCAAATCCATTGAAGTTTTTTCCAACTCAATATCATTTGATGCAAACTTATTGCAACCATAAAGGATGAGATTCAAGAAAACAAGACATTAAACCATGATCAAACCAATGTATATTGCATTCATTAACTCTGAAAATGACAAGGGCTTAAAGAGCACTAAGGGTAATGAAAATTTACCTTTGTGATTTGAAGAGTTACAAATCAACTGCCCTCCCCTTACTACTCAAGAAAGGTGTCTCACAATGGTTTCACACCTCAAAAAATGGCTACAACCTGTTGCTTTGATTACATGAAAATGGTTACAAAAGATTCCTTTATTTATGTAGGCAAAATGATTTTAACTATGGTTAGGATCAATGGTTGAGATTAAAAAACATGTGGTTAGTTTAACCTAGGGTAATAAACAGATAAGCGAGTCGAATCAAATTTTAGAAATTGAAATAAATGAAGAAAATCTAATTTGGATATGCTAGGTGTTTCTCTTGACGTGTCAAGGGATATAGAGAAACATGATAAGATCTTACTATATATAAAAGATTTGTCTCATGTAGAACTAGTTTTTGCTAGGGGTCTCAATGGGCTAGGTTGGGCCGGATTCAGGCTCGGGTTAAACTGATTGATTATAAACGAGTTGATTATAATCTGGCATCATGGAGCTAGCCCATCAACAATCCGATTACTAGTAGGGTGCCAGGCCAACCCATTTATGGCCTTAGCCCATACGTGGCCCATTGGGCATGAATGGACCAAATTAGATAAAACAATAACATCGGAATTTTGGATGACCACAATATGCTACTTCCAGCACCACATTCTTTCACAAAGAAGGAAAGACATAGGGCATCAAATAAGGTAAAAGTGCAAACAACAAAGTTTTGAATGAGCTACACAGATGAGCAATTCAAGGCAATACATTTAGAACAAAAGAAGGAAACCCGACTCTTGAATTGTTCTCATTCATTCCAGTCAAATGGTCATCATATATTGATTAATTTTCAATCCAAATAGCTGTGTTCCATGTTTGAATTTAAGACGAACTATATTTTCAACTTGGATCTTGGCACTTTCAAATTGGAGGAATAAAATGTGACCCACAGTTTGAATTATAGCACATCCTCATTACAAGTGACGTATATAACTTAACAATTGACGCAGATCCAATTCAGGGAATCACATTCTCTTAAATTTAGGATTTTGGCACAAACAAAATGCCATAAATAAAACTAGGATTAAATCAAATTAATCCATCAGCTAAAAAGTATTAATAAGCTATCGCAGACCATAAAATCATATATAAAAATTATGAAGTACACAAAATAAATGAACTAATTTCCATTAAGAAAGATACCCTTTGATACTTGGACGTTAAAGCAAACAAGAATTAGTTACTACGCAGGGTAATGGAACTTATCATTTGTTACAATAGCAAAACTTGAAATCATCTTAATGAGGCTTACCTCATGAATCCTTGTTCTTATCAAACAAAGCAACGGAGTCATCATCAGCCTATTTACCAGCGGATTCAATCTCATCATCGGAGGTATTTCCCTCATAGAACTCATTGTCACTCTGATCATCTTCATCTGATACTTGTTCCATTCGATCATCCCCTTCGGCATTTACCAAGTCCGTTAATCCTTTACCCCGATACATAATACCCGTCCTCATCACATAATAATACTTCTCCCTAATCCTTGCGAGTGGATGCGAATTGATCAACTTCCCTCGCTGGTACGCTTCCTTAAGCGCGACAGTTGTCGTTTTGCACTTCAAAGACAGGTAAAAAATCCCAGGATACCTAGTAAAAATCCTGGTAAACTTGTGTGGCAAATTCAACTCTTCCCTCAAACTCCTTAGATAGTTCCTCTTAGTCTTATTATGAATTGTTAAGCTCAATAGCTCATGTAAGACCCCGACGACCCGTTTTTCCATCAAATCGCTATCTGGGTCGATTTGGGTCGAATCATCGTAGGGCGAAATATAAGGCAGCTTCTGAAAATCCTCCATCCAAGCCTTCACCTTCTTCATCGCCCCGTAACTCCGCGGAAAACTCATGGGAAAAGTCAAAGAATTGCCCCTCTTAAATTCCCTATAACAAGAATCACTAAAACTCCCACTACCCACATCCCCATTCTCACTCTTCTTCTGCAAAGTGGACACAGCGAACTCGTCGCGCCACTTGGCGAGGCTCAAACACGAAACCCCATTCGGGCTTTTAACAATTCGAAAATGGTCAGGGTAGTTACCTACAACGGTCACGAAGAAGTCATCGGGCAAACCCAAGTCCCATTTCAACGGTACGATCGAGTGGAGCGGGATGGCGCGGCTTTTCGACATCATGAGAAGCCGGCAGACGCGTTCGATGGCGTCGGGCTCGGCGGAGCGATGGAGGGCGGTTTCTTGGTCATCAAGGAAACGGGCGGTGTCGGTAAGGCGGAAGCAAGGGAGGTTAGCGTAGCGGGGGTCGGGGAACTCGTGGAAGAGGGTCGGGTAGCGGCGGAGGAAGCGGAGAACAGGGACGGTGAGGCCAAGGAGTTTTTGGTAGGGAGAGAGGGTTTTGGAGGAGAGGTGGTGGGTGGGGCTGCGTTTGATGGCGTCTTTGAGGAGGCAAGCGGCTTTGAGGTCGGTTTCGGTGTCGATTATGTGGTCGAGGGACCTGTTTTTTACCCATTTGAGGCGGACTTTGACCAGGGTTCTGGTTTGGGTGTAAGAAAATGGGGTGGGGTGGTGGTGGAGAAGGGAGAAGAGGAGGGCGTTTTCGAGACCCATCTCCCCACATGAGGTTTTGGTTGAAATTAGGATAGGAATAAATATTAAGTGGAGTGAAATGAGTAAAAGTGGGCAATTTACCTACTAGAGTCCAAAATTTGATTTTTATCAAATAAGGGAAGGGTGGGGTGGGGTGGAGGGAGGAGGAGAGAAGGCTATTTTGGAGACCCATCTCCCCATTTGAAGTTTTGATTGAAATTAGGTATGGGAGGAGGAAAGAGAATAGTTTTAAGGACTGCCATCTCTTTCTTTTCCATAGCTTGTAAGGGAAATTAGCTCTTCATGGATCAGATACTAAGAAGCGAAGATCCCTGAAAAGAGTACAAGTGGTCAATCTCCATGGTAGCATGGGTCTAAATATACATTTTGATTTTTACTGAATAGGGTCATTTGTTTCTCTTATATCTCAAAATGGGTACTTCTATTCGCCCTCACCTCTTTATTGAAAACGCCAACTTAATGATGTCTGGTAGGCACTAGCGAGCTCTTTCATTAAGTGGGTGCGTTTACTAAAGTTATGTAAACCTTTACATCCTTAGTTTTAAGAAACGTTGGTCACTTTTTGAGACAATCGGTCTCCGATACTTCTCAGGATTAATTTATACAGTTTACACCTTACATTTGAAAGTTTTGGAGCGTAATCGCTCGGTTTTGCAGACTGATGGGTGGGTTTCCAAAATAGACCTATCGGTCTGCTTTGGAGACCCATCAGTCTCTAAAACTGACCTATTGGTCTACTTACCCAATCAATATCATCTTTCAAGAGATGAAATGGTAAACCCTATACCCTTACTAAGGCGAAAAAAGAAATGTCATACGCTAGATTGATTACTCGTATGGTCGAACAGTATAACGTCATACGGGAGGCGTATATTATGGCACTTGGAGAGCCGAGAAGGAACAATAACATAAAAGCTTTTCAACTTAAGAATTGGACCAAAAGTTATAACCTTTTGGTGAAGAAGTTGCTTGAAGAGGGGGATGTTCCACCAGTCCAGGCCGGAGCCGAGCCTGATGAGCGAGCTCCAGATGTGGGGAAGGCACAACCTGATCTCCCACCTCAGCCTGATGTACCTGCTAGACCGGCCCCCATTCCTCCACGCGCTAGCACCTCGCGACGTTCTAAGCCTTCCACCACTACCCTAGAAAGTGTGCTCGCGGCGTTCAACGAAGGCAACAAACGAGTTCATGAGCGACTCGACGAGAAGCAGGAGTTCCATCGTCAGGTTCGTTGACGATTGGATTTTTATGAGGGGATGCTCACTCTATTGATGCAGCACGCATACTCAACCACCGCTACCCCCATGATCGGTCATGCTCGCCTGCATGCGGTGGATCCTCGAGACTACAGCGCTGAGTCATCCAGACCCAGTAGACCAGCAGTACCTACGGAGCCTGGATCATTATCTGCTTCACCCAAAAGTGACCACTATATCTTTTATGTTATTTTTATAATTATATACATATATAATTCTCTTTCCATATTTAACTTTTGCTTTGCATGCACAACTGGTTCCTGCATGAATTTCATTTTGACTGCTTGTACCTACTATGTTTGTTATCTGTTTTGCATGCTCTGTACTATGGTTATCCTGTATGCTTTACATCTGCCCTGTACTCTGTTTCTGTCTGATAGTTGTGTGTGTGGTTGTTTGAGTCACGGTGGAGTGTTCTTAGAATTAAGTTATACGTTTTACCCTTCACATCCTAAAGTTTTGGATCATGATCGGTCTATTTTGGAGCCTGGTCGGTCCCCAAAATAGACCAATCAATCTCAATTTCAGGACTGATCGGTCAAAACAAAGACCAATCGGTCTCTGTCGAAGAACGATCTCAATTTCTCAAATAGACGGATCGTTCTACAAACGGGCTCATTGGTCTACACATTCAATCAGTATCATCTTTCTAGAGAAGTAAAGGATAAGCCCTACACCCTTAACTCTGAGAAACATCTGTCACTCTTTGAGATAATCTGTCATGGATCTTTCTCGGGATTAAGGTATATGATTTATTCTCTACATCCTAAAAGTTTTGAAGCTTGATTGGGTTGTTTTGGAGACTAGTCAGTCTCCAAAACGTTCCCACCGGTCCTTATTTTGAGGTCGTTCAGTCTCAAAATGAAGACCGGTTGATCTGTTTTTTAGACCGATCAATCTCCAAACAAGCCGATCATTCTACAAAATATATCCAATTTAATGTGTCAACGAACAGAAAGACTACGAAATAGAGTGGGTCATACTGACAGCAACTTACAAGGGACTAGTAGGTAGCATGTGATATGCACATAAGGAGACAGAGAGATTTAGGGTATGTCTGATTGCTTTTTGAAGCCTGTCACACAATTATAATTGGAACGTTGATCGCGAGCGGTCGTTTGGTAGAGCAAAAGGTAAACTTGTTTTTATGCTTTTTAGCTTACGGTTACAGAAAATTGAATGTGACGAGCGACCCTTGCATCCGCTCGTCGTTACATGTCGTCACAGTTGACGAAGAGTGCCCTTAAGCGCGCCTCCAATCAAACATGTCCTTAAGGAGCTAAAACAGAGGCGTAATTAAAGTTTGATTATTTGTTTTAAAGAATATTTAATGATGGATAATTTTATTTACACCCATAGATTCTTAATTCACAACTATAATTGCAAATAAGGACATCCTTCGATTTTTGTATGAGATTTCTAAAAATGCTAACAAACCATAATTTAATATAAGGTGGTATGAAAAATCTAATATTTTGGTCCCTTCCGTCTCAATTCCGGCCATCGAGCTTTATAAAAGTAAAGATACTTGATGGGTAAATTCGAAAAGAGAGTAAACATTTAAATTTTTATTTGCATGTGAAAGTTTAAGGGTGCCTCTATTAGTGCTTACGTTTGCAACCCCTTCAAAATCATTGATTGCTTCAGATTAGATGATGGAGATTGTATTTCACCGTGATCTTTCATACAAAGAATCTTGAGAACATGTCGCACCTATCAGATGGTCAATTTTTTATACCACATGTCACAAATCCCAAAAAATACCCCTTGAATCTTATGGCACACATCACACTCAAACGTAATTTTAGAGGCATTTTTAGGGAATATGTAACATGTGACATAAAAAACGTAATGTTTGATAGGTTTGGCGTGATCTCAAGATCCATCGTGTGGAAGATTAGGGTGAAAGACAATCTTCATCATCTGATCCAAAAGCAATCAACGATTTTGAAGGTGTTTCCGATGTGGGCGCTTTCAGAGATTGCATGGACGCGAATAGAAGTACCCAAATTTTAATCTCATAAAACGTTTAAGTTTAAAAAACCACGATGCAAATTTTAATCTCTTAAAGTTATTGAAAATGGATCGCCGAGTTTTTAAAAGTTGGCGGTTTGGACCTTGTTTGGCAATCAGTAAAAGGTTGACCTCCACAGATAATAACCCCATTGTTGGAGACCTCTTTTGATAAATATTTCATTAGAGAAGGGAGCCACTACTTGCACACGCTCTTTCAGTGGTTGCACCAGATTGCACTAAATTTAAAAGAAAGACTTGAAGTTTGGCAACCTTTACTATATGAAAACACCATCTAAGCTATTTGATTTGAAGGCCATAATTAATTATATCAATTGCAAAAGATAGAACAAAATATAATTTTCATCATTTGATTAAATTGAGTAAAAAGGTATTATATAATTCAACAATTGACTATAATCGATCATATAACAAGTATCGTGTTTTGCTTCAATTTTATGTAGTAGAGATTTATTAATCATGAACTTCAAATCAGACGGTCAAAATTGCAATTTTACATATCATATGTCCCTAAAATATTATATCTTTCTTTAAATTCGGTGCAATCACTTGAAAAACATGTGCAAATAATGGCTCTCGTTAGAGAATCATCATATGTCGAGTTTAGAGTGCATAAATTGAAGGGTACCAATCCCTAATAAGTAAATGGTGATTATTGAGCCACCTTTCAAACTACCAGGTTCTTGGATTGCTTAAAAATACATGTCATGTGCCCCAAATTTTGGGGCAGTCATGCCACTTACCTATAAATGAGGTCATTGGTCATGGCAAATTAACCCTTCTGACTTTATCAACAATGAGAGGCTCATTGCATACTCATCCCGGTCAATGAGCTGAAATATTGTCAGCTGTGCAGCCGCATGGACTTTTGAGGTGTGCACGGATTTCCATGCTCTTTAAAGTCTCTATATGTCTCAAAGTCCAATCACTACACAATTGACAAGACTCGGCTCATTGTTTGCAATGACTGGTCAGCTAAGTTTAAGCTGAAAAGCATCAAAAGAGGAAGAGTTGGTCTACTATGAAGTCCACACATCAGTGCTGCATGATGTACACGGAATTTTAAGGCATGGAAGTCGAATGTATGTCTCGCAGTCCCAGTCCCACAGATGTGTGGACTGCTTTAATGCATATGATGGGTGGACACCAAGGTGTCAAATTGGGTATCGGTTTGCCCGGAGCCGATACAAATCGGCCGATGCCGATACGTATCGGCCAATTTTGTGAAAATAAAAAATAAAAAAATTGTCTCGATCAAAACCGAGACTTATTGGCTGATATCCGATACGTATCGGCCGATACCGAGTTAGATACCGATATGTATCGGTATCGGCCAATTTTTGATACCATGGTGGACACCCATTGTAGACTAACTCAAAGAGGAATTTGTCTATAATGAGCAGAGGGTTCATTGCAGACTCATTTTGAATGAGCTGACGTTTCTATCATCTTTGCAGATATGAAGACTTCGAGACGTGCACAGATTTCCATACTCTTTCAAGTCCGGCATGTCACAAGCTCCACTCGCAATGGGCCCTCAGCTCATCATTAGACAAATTCTTTAAGAGTTTGTATATGATGGGTGGACCGCTCTATCATGGGCGGGGAAAATGTATTGCACATCCATGTGACCTCTTGACGTGCATGGACTTTACAGTGCATGGAAGTCTCTGCCCATCACAAAGTCAAGTGGACATGAAGTCCACTTTCCCACCGACATCGAAGACAAACTCATTCTTTAAAGAGTTCATATGTCAGGACCAGAACCACTCAAAAGACTTGAAAATGCAAATGCCCATGAATTGCCTGCCTTCTTTATAGGTGTTCAACATGGCTCAACCCTTCTCTGGTAATAAAAACAATGATACATTTTTTTTTTCTACTCTAAAATATATATTTTTCATAACTTTACTTGGATTCAAGAAGTGCTGGGGGGTAGTCTTCGAGATTTTCCAAGGCCTTCAGCAATCATGCCTGAAGTACTTGACAATGGACGATATGACTCTTTAGACCGCCTCGACCTGCAATGCTCGACCATAAGTTCGTCACCATAGTCTTAAAGTGACTTTTTCCGGAAACAGTTTCCCATAACTGAGAGTTACTTTCTATATGTGTCTCGGGGCTAGACACATCGACCAAAGTAATGCTCATGTTATTACGGATAATGCAGAGCTTTCCATTGACAGAAACGAGTCCCGCAGCCTCCAGGGCCCGAGAATTGCCTAGGTGGAGTTTACTGTCCATAAACTTATTCCAAGAATCTGTAGACTTATCGTATACTCTCAACTTGCACCCATCCTTGCAGTCCAATGCATAGAGTTTCCCGTCTAGTGAAATGCTCGGGTTACGCCACCCTTCAACCATCCCGTCATTTACAGTGGACCAGTGATTGGTTTCCGGGAGATAGGCTTCGCTAGCGACCTCGTGGTGAGGACCGCGCCCTTTAAGAAACCACCTCTCATCGTAAACAACCCCAATGAAGGGCACCATTGGAACGCTCATATCAGCAATAAAGGTCCATCTGTTCTTGTTGGGGTCGTAAACCTCAGCTGACCGTAACGTCCTTCGGATCCCTTCACACTCGCCTCCCGCAATGTAGAGACGGTTGTTTATGACACACGAGCCAAAGAAATGGCGTTTCCGCAGCATATCGGGAGCTCTATGCCACTTATTTGTTCTCGGGCTATAAAAAATGACACGCCTGACCGAACCTCGAAGGGGATCTTTCCCACCGAATAAGTAAAGGTGACAACCACTCAGAACAGCACAGCCAAAACCGAGCACTTCCGAATACTCCCTCGGTATTGGAGGAAGTGGCTGCCATAGGTGATAGATGGGATCAAAAGCATGCCACAATATCCTCCCGTCACGGTCCCTTGTAATGACATAAACCCATTCTTCTGCCAATCCAAGGTTTTTTCGGAGAGAGTAAAAGAAGTTGCCGGTTACAAGCCGATACCATCTCTTGCAGACCAACCGAAGCTTTCGATGCTCGGCTCGCGGAACACGGACTAGGCATGCAATGGCGAGATCATCGGGGAGGCCTGACAACAGTGGGGCCTGGACTCTAGCCCTCTCCTTACGTGAGTTCTTAACCTTTGCAGCATGAGGTTTGATATCAGGCTGGAAACAAAGTTTTGCTCCGGGGACAAATTTCCGAGCTCCCGTAACAGTTTTCAAGCTTGCATCTACTCTACAATAGCATGTAGTATCGACCTGCAATTTGATCCATGTCAGATTACTCCGGACCCACTAGCAGTAAAAAACGGTGTCTACTTAACAAACTGTAATGATTCTACCCACTCAAATTTCATAAAATTAATATATGAATTCATGTATAAAGAGAGGATATATATATATATATATATATATATATATATATATATATATATATATATATATATATATATATGGAAGCCAGTTCCCTAGGACGCGGTCGTAGGGTTGAACCTTACGACGTGGCCAGTTGGGCATCACATAACATCCAACTCGAGGATCCGGTGCCACGGTAACATGCCCAAGGTCGATCATATACCATCTGAAATTTTTTTTTTTTATAAAGGATGCTTTTCCACTTTTGAATATTGGGTCAATGTTGGAAAAAATTCAATGCACCATATTTGTTGGTGAACCCCGATATTTGACTTGTGAAACCGTCGGGGAGGGCAAAAAAGTCCCTAAAACCATAGGGGGAAAGTTGAACCATAGGGGAAAGGGGTGTCATTTTTTAATTTGGGTGCCACGTGGCAGCCCAAATGGACCACGTCGTCCTACGACCACGTCCTAGGGAGCCATTTTCCTATATATATATATATATATATATATATATATATACACCTCAATTTCCACGACAATTGACAGTTGAATTGTGAAAACTGCAGTAAATGTAAGTGGTTACTTGAGACTTCCCAAACTGTGAATAATTTGAACGGTAACAACCAAAAGGGAAAAATAAAAGCTGAATTATGATAGATACAAGATACTGGTTCACATATTCAAATATCTAAGGATGAGATCTAATCGCTACTAAAAATTTCAGAAGATGAGATCAAATTGTTTTTACATAGATATGTCTGTCAAACAAGATTTTTGGAAGTGACACTGAACAAAGAGAGATCCCGAACAAATTTTCAACACTCTCCTCAAAACGATACTGAGTCAAGTAAAAGCAAATATCGCTAAGATGTTACTTTGATCAGGTGCAAATTGATATATATATATATATATATATATATATATATATATATATATATATATATATATATAAAGAGAGAGAGAGAGAGAGAGAGAGAGAGAGAGGAGCTTCACGTGGCAATCAAAACACTGTTTGGGTGCCACATGGAGCATGGGGGGATGGGTTAGATCTATTTTATTTACTTTTAAACTAATTTTTTTAAGGCTTCCGTCAAAGTTTGACGGATTTCAACGGCTCAGATTTCAAGGCTAAAAAAACACATGGTGGGAGATGAATTTCCAAAATTTAAAAAATATGATCTAAGCAATGCAGTTGTACTCTCTGTGTCATCAATTTTGTGTCTTGATGCCAATTTGAGGTTTTCCCCAAACTTTGAAGACGGAACCCTTTTCCTATATATATAAATACACACACACATATATACACGAATAGGTTATGGATTCGTGGAAATAGAGTTGGATCCAATCTTGGTGGTACCTACATTATCTCCAAAGATCTGTTTGGTGCATCGAACTTGATGGCCACAAAGAAAGACACAAAACTACAAAATATACTGCACGTAGAGAATCTATATTTGCTGCACTAACTTTCCAACACGGGCCATTTCTGCTCTGACATGAATAAAAAATCCCAGAACATAAATTCAAAAAATGGTTGAGAGGCATGCTCATCTGTAAACTGATACTGGTAGCATCAGAACGGACAACGAAACATAGGGTGAGGAGAAGATAAAATGTGTGATGGGCACTGGTCTGAACATTCCAGATCAAGCTAGGAGAGGCTTTAAGATGAATATGCTAAGGAGCTGATAAGAACCTAGAAAAAGACAACCAGCTAGGTGAGGCCCAGGTTATAGTGACTGTTGATATTCTTGATAGTACGAGAAAGTGGTCATACTGTAGCTGAGTCAAACCATAACATGAAGATCAAACAACCTAAATGAGCAAAACAAAGTGGCCAAAGAAATTGTGAAATTTATTTTATCCAGTTTAATGACGAATCAAAGAAAAACCAATGCTACTAGCTACAAGCAAGGTATCAAAATCGGGTACTAGTCCAGTTTTGGACTGATACATATCAGACGATAACGTTACGGTATTGCCGATATTGAAACCTATATTTTTTTGAAAAAATAAAATAAAAATGATTGTATTGTCAGTATCGGCTGATACCAAGACAGTATCAGCCGATGCTGACCAATTTCGGCCCGATACTAATACCACCCCGATACTTGTATCGGGGTGATATTGGGTATCAGTTCTTGGCGAAACCGATATGTATTAGTATCGACTGAGTTTTGCTACCATGGCTACAAGGCTATGATGGGATAGAAACTCTGAGGCGGAGTGAATAAAGAGGAATGTGATGTAAAGAGTTCCAGTGGGATAGAATGGGAAAGAGCATCATACAATCTCTCAAGCATGCAAAGATATGGAAGGCTTGGAATAAGTATTAAGAACTTTCTCAAGCAAGCATAAACATGTAAGGCATTTGTATACAAACACAAGTAATTAACAAATGTACTGCCTACGTTAATATCACTTTGCTATCCCCACATCCATTTGGTAGAGTGGAAGGTGACAAATAAAGTGAATGTAGATAGAAGCAGTGTTACCTAGACACGTGGAACGGGTGCCAAGTGTCAAGGAGTCGTAGATGTTTGGAACGCCAATTTCAAAAGATTCCAAGATGGCAGCACGGCCTTAAGGAAATAAAAAAAAAAAAAAAATAGAATGTCTAGAAAAAAAATTGAAGGGAAATCTTAGAGAGCCAATTGAGATAGGAAAAGAGAAGATACATAATGTATGTCATGAAACTAACTAAAAGTATACTATATTATACAAATAATTTTCAAGGACCCAAGCCTTTTATTTTATAAATTATTAAACTTGAAAGAATTTTTTTATTATAAAATAACAGTTCATTTTATCGTGTCAAAATGAGGAGCATTTTGATGGTATTATGTGGTATTTTCATACATTTCTAAAAGTATCGTGTTGTCTTTAGGAGTGCCAAGTGCCACCAATCAGCAAGGCAAACATCTCAAAAGTAGAAGTGCTTAGGTAACACGGGATAAAATGACAGTGGCAACCTTACAATATGTAAGATTCACAAGAAATAAAATAACAGAGAGAATTTTGGTGGAGCGTGAAAATGGGTCAAGGATTATGTAACTTAGACACGACACTTTGAGCCATTGTCACAATTAATATGAGGTATCGACAAGAAGAGTTCAGTAAATATATAACCCACAAAAGATTTAGGCACGAACCTGTGTGTTGGTACTTGGTAGGCCCCATGAAGAAGGTTGCATCAACTACCCAACGGTAGGGGTTTAACAAACTTTAGTGCCCTTAACCAACAGGGGGTTGGCGCAGTGGCCAGGACCACACCTCAAGAAGTGGAGGTTCTTAGTTCAAACCCCACCCCTTGTTGGCCACTCGCAGGGATTTATCCCTACTGACTAGTATGTATGATGTGCGGGTGTTGAACGTGCCCGGGGACTTAGTTGGGTGCTCTAAGAGACCGGATGCCCCATTAAAAATAAAAATAATAAAAATAAAATTTAAGGCCCTTTGCTCAGATATCAAAGGATTGGAGGGTCTCATAGAAAATTCTCTACGAGTCAAATTGAAATATATTTGGAGGGTGACGCTCATTGTTGCGTGAAAGCCAACTTCGATACTGGTAGAAAGGTAACCCTTTTCATTTTGTTTGTGGTGACTCTTTCGCTAATAATATGGGTGGGGTTGCAATTCCCATGTTGGGATGACTGGTGTAGAAAACGTAGCCCAAGTTGAGGTAAAAACCGTTTGATCGGGTTCAGCATTCTCGTGGAGGATGCTCCTAGGATTCTTTTAATTTAAGATTATTTGCTGAATGTTGCATGCTTGTTGAAGTGGTTTAGACATATTTCAATATGTGTGTGTGTGTGTGTGTGTATATATATATATATTTGGTAGGTTTTTTTAAGCTAGGTTTATTAGTTGATCGAATATTGCCACTTGACCAATTTTTTTTTCCTGTGAAGGGAAATCCCAAATCTATTGGAGGATGTGTACCTAGCTATGCAAATGTAGTTACTTAGGTAGCATATATTTAAGATATTTTCCAAAACATTGAAGACATTTTAATTTTCATGCAACTAGTGAATGAGGAAAACTACACAGATTGCTCCCATCCAGCACTACACAAGCTAACATAGGACAATGGAATGAATTGTCATCAAACCCGTGAAAGCGCCAACGGAATTCTAGGGCTTAACGTCCACAACCATGGTATCAAAACTCGGCCGATACCAATATGTATCAGCGATACGTATCAGTTTTGCCTGAAACCAATACCACCCTGATACCAGTATTGGGGTCTTATCAGTATCTGGAATTGGTATCAGCTGATACGGGCCCGTATCGGTTGACACGGATCCGGTATCGGCAGATACCCCCTTGATTTGGAAAAAAATATTTGTAAGTTGTTTCACCTTGATTTGATATCCGATATCGATCCCGAGTTAGATACCTTTTCCACAACACTGATTCTAAAGTAAATCAAATAAGTACCAACCATTTTATCATGTAAGCATGGGTTAAAATCTCGGAAAAACGATACATATCGTCCAGCCCCAAAACTGATACGTATCGGTATCAGATGATACATTCCAATGTATCGTCCGAAATTTTGGATTTTTGTATGAGAAGCACCGATATGGTACCTTGAATGTACCGTAACGGTGAGGTCCAAAACCGATACGTATCGGTATCAGACGATATTTTGAACTATGCATGTAAGCACATCATTCAAGCTGGATTAATGGAAATGCCATGAAAATATTTTAATGACTTCTAATTTTCCCTCATTCACCTTATGTTTCATAGAGACAGCATAAAGGAACGTCTTACACAAACCTTGAAAATACTATTTTACTCCAAATGATGATTAAAAAAATAAATTATAAGCATGAACACAATATGTCCCTTGGGTATATATTCGGTAAAGAAAGCATAAAAACAATAAAGATATGAACAATTTTACATAATTGTTTATCTTAATGACTATTTTTGCAAACACTAAAAAAGATGTCTCGAAACTCAAACTTAGAATTACAAATCAACAAAAAGCAGATATATATTCATCAAACTTTCAGATCCTACGAGATTAAAGTTAGTAGTTAGCTTTCAAGCAATAAATCATATAACTCAGTTACCTTTGAGGCATAAATTTTCTAACTAACACAAAGGCACCCTTATATACACCAAGTGACATTGCCAAACTAAAAAGGCCAACTACAAAAACCCATAATAGTACATGGTAAATTTTACAACACAACCATTATTGAAAATTTCAAGACTACTTATAGAAAAGAATCTCTGGTAGAGAAAGGAAATTAGAAGTTAAAATATAATACTTCAAAGTCAAGATTGTTTATAAATTAATTCTTCAAAATAGAGTTTTGTTTCAATAAACCATAGATCCAAAATGTAATAGCCACTAAGCAAGTTCTAAGTGAGCTGCCTCTTAACACTTTGTGCCCCCTTCTATGGGTTGAATCCAATACCACAATGTTGAACTAGAGTAACATTTGATCAAATCAATTCAACTTGATCAGCTGTTTGATTCCTGATCATAACAACATGACCAATATGAGGATTAATACATATGTAGATGGACTTGGAGTTTTGCATTGATTTTGTACATAAACTTAAAGCGAAAACCTTTCAGAATAAATTAACTTAATTATTTAGTACAAGAAAGAGCGAGCAGAAAACATTCAGTGGCACTAAAAATACACTTTGAAAAATAAATTGAAAGAAGAGAGAAAACTCATAGAACTTGGTGCTTGGAATTCTTCTCTTCTATACCACACTAATCTACATCTCAAAGTTCTAAAAAATGATAAACTTGGGACTCCTTGATAGATTTGTGACAAACCCCTCTATATATAGGCAAATCTTCGAGGGCAAGATTAGGAAATATGTGTGAGGTACCCACTTCAATGCTCCAGATGACCCTCCCAAAAACTCATAGATACCTTCAAAAGGCACAAAGCTAGAATTCCATGGAAATTATCAATAAAAACTGATAGAAAATGGAAGAGAGCTTGTAGTTATGAAATTTCTCTCATGGGAGGGTGCCGCAAGCACGGTAATAAACACTCCCAGAGCCATATAGGAGAAAGAGGGGGCAGTTGCCCCCTCAACTAGGGCAGTGCATTTTTTGGACCGAACTGACCAAACCGAACCGAACCGCCGGGTTTGGTCCGGTTTGGACGGTTACCGGTTTGGGTTTGGTTTGGAAAAAAGGAAAACCGAAAAGTTTGGTTTGGTTTTGGTTCCAGGCCGAAACCAAACCGAACTGAACCGAATGTAGTTTGTAAGTATATATATATATATATATATATATATATATATATATATATATATATATATATATATATATATATATATATATATATATAGACATGGATTTTCATTAACTTTAAAGGGCATTTAAGTAAAATGCATATTTTTATATAAAACCCTACCCTTGTCTTTAGCCTATTCCTAAATCCTAAAGCGGTAAAGTATAACTTATAGAAAAATCGGTTGAGAAGTTGAGAAAATTTTGATGTGCAAGTAGAACTTATAGGAAAACCGAAACCGACCGAACCAAACTGAACCAAATTGAATCGGGTTGGTTTGGTTTAAGAGTTGGATGGTTTGGTTTGAAAATCTAAAAACCGAATAAGACCGGTTTGGTTTGTGGTTTTGGTCCAAAACCGACCGAACCGAATACACCCCTACCCTCAACTTTTGAAAACCCACTTAAAAAGCCTAGTAGGCCATGAGTGCTATGATGCAGCCCCCCCCCCCCCCCTCCCCCCTCTTCTATGGTGCAGTTGCCCCCACCCTTTATGTCTAATTATTGATTGATTGATTGATTTTTTCCGTTTAGAATCACACATGGGCGCGTGTCACCAAAAACCAAAAACCTTTTTAAGTTTTTGTTGGTATTAGGACCTGGACCTGAGCGCCAATGCTCCTCATACTCAGATCACTTTTTGGGATGCATACCATGTGAACCACCATGTGTTCTGTGTGATTTGACACTGATTATCTCAAGGTCGATTTTGTAGAAGATTGGGTTGAAAGATGGTCTACGTCCTCTGATCAAAGCAGTTGACGGTATGTTGGATTTACATGGTAGCCATTAACTTTAGGTGGCGTTTGACTACTTGATTGAAAGATCGACATCATTTTTGTGCCAATCTTTTTTACTAGAGAAGTGCGGTAAAGCAACTAATGACAACATTTTTCAACCATCACATTCCCCCATATAGAGAAAATCCTGGCTCTGCCCTTCGTAACAAACAACAACCATTTAGTGGCAAGATTCTTCTACCTACAGAGACGCTTCCGCTCTAGCTTATATAAAAAATAGCTTAATTTGAATTTTTTTATTAAAATTTCTGCTTCCTGCTGCTAATGATACCCTTTTAAGAGCATCTTCCACATTGATTCTTAGCGATGGTTGATACCCTTTAAAAAAAATATCTTCGGGTTCATATGCAATTTTTATCCACCACCCCCCCTTTCAACCACCATTGAAGCCCTAAACAAGAGACCTTATTGAATCATATTCAGGAAATTGCAGATAATACAAATGCTACTTTTGAAACAAAATCGAAGCCTGACGCGGGACAAACGCTAAAACCCTAATATGCAAATTTGGGATTAACTTTTAGAATGAATTGAATAGCGGAAATATTCAAAATCAAGTAACACATAAAATTAATTCAATGAAATTAATAAAACAATTAGATTAATCCATTTTAGCGTCGCATGCGTAAAATTTTTCAATCTAGAAAAACGGCTCCGATGAAGGAATTCGGAATTCGCTCTAGTTTAGGGCATCAAGTGATAATTGCAATATTGGATTTGATTCCTCGGGGATTTTGAAATTGATGAAACTTGAATAAATAGTTCAAAAGGGGAGATTAATGATATCATGGAATACGATTCTTTTGGGATTTTATTTTTTTATCAATGGAAAGAAAAAAAAATAATACCTGACAACTAGAGAAAAGACAAACTAAAAAGATAGATTCCAAGGCTTCACACCAAGGGTTTTCCGAAGCTTCACACCACGGTTGTACGTCGGCTTCGCACCAAGTTGCACGAGAAATGATTACTCACTCCTCAAGGTTTTGAAGGATTCACTCCCTCGGTTGAAAACTTGTCACAAGCTTTCTAAGGTTTGCACAAAAGCAACTCTCTTTCATTCAATAATAAAAAAATTAAACTACAATGTTCTTCTTAATGACCTTATATAGGAGGTCTTACAATAAAATAAAACCCTAAAACAAATACTAAATAAAAGACAAATAAGCCCCTAAAACTTAAGTTCGAAATAGAAAAATAAAAAAAAATTAAACTAACTCGGCGCGATTTTGATTGATCGAAATTGAAATTCGATCAATTTCGATCGAAAGTGAAAATCGATCGATCGAAATTCACATATATGAAATATTGCCGTCGACATTCGATCTAGCGAAAATGAATTAGAATTTGATCGATCGAAATTTAAATTCGATCGATCGAATTTGCCCTGTGCTCCTTCCTTTCTCCAGAAATTTCATCTTTACACCTAGTTCTGATTTTCGCTCCGCTTCTTCTTGGCTGAAAAATTCGTTGCGGCTCAAATCTATGGCTCTTGATCTTGGCGTTTAGCATCAAAGCCCCCGCTAGATTTCAAAACAAAAAGAAATTTACCAACTACTCATTCTCAAACATCTGCAGATCTAGAAACCCATCCTGCCTCGAATCAGAACTACAATTACATGTCATATTACAACCACCATTAAAGTCAAACACTAAGTACAAAAAAAGTGGCATTCTCTATTTTTATAATAATTAACAAAAACCCATATCACCAAACAATGTTTAAATTACAAAAAAACACCAAAATAGAGAAACCCATATATGCAGAGATAATTTATCAAATAAAATGTGGCATTTCCTCTATTTTTATAATAATTAACAAAAAACAAATCACGAAACAGAGTTTAAATTTCAAAAAATAACAAATCTAAGCAACCCTTATATACAGACATGTATTCATCAAATTTCAGGGGCTTTTATCTTCATCAAAATCTACAATTTCATGCAAAAACTGAATCTAGGTGCCAACAGAAATCTCAAATAAGATTAGAAAATGAGTTACCTGTTGAGGTTGAACTCGAGTGCCTGCTCTCTGAACGTAGGAAGAAGATTCAACCACTTCCATCTCAGAAAGTAAAAAGACTTCTTTTCAACCTCTCTATATCTCTCTGAAATGGAAACAACATCTTGAAAATTTTAGTATAATTATTTTTTTCTTCTTCCCTATCTAATATCTATAGATTAGAGTAGAGATGGCCCAATTTGTATTCAACAACTTCGATATTTTAGTGTATATTTTATTTGTTTCTCTTTTCACTCTTCAAGAATCGAGGGGAAAAAAAAAATGAAATGCTCCTAGAGTAGAGCAAGAACCAAGCACCCTATGCTATGGAGTCAACCCTTTTACGGGCATGGCCACAAAATTCTCCGAATAATTAAAAAATTCGCGAACAATTTGCGATTTTTCTGGTGCGATTTAAATATAAATAATTCAGGATTTTTTCTAGAATTCATACATTTTAATAAATTCGTTATGTTTGTATATTATTCGCCAATAATTCGTGACTTTTTCAATAAATGGTGACTTTTAATATCTTTAATATGTTGCTACTTTTTAATTTATTTTATTATCTAATTACACCCCAAATTTTGCCGAATTTTTCTGAAATTTAACCTTACCGCCCTGACTTGGTGACTATGTTTAAGTGTGATAGAAAAGAGAGCTTAATCTTGTGAACTTCCCTTTTTTTTTAGCAAATAGTATCAACCAATGGATGCCACATGCATGGTTTTAAATATTAGCCATATCCGACATATTGGCCGATATGTATTGGGTTAGGCTTGGACAATATGACTCTGTTGTTCGATACGGGCATAAATATCGGCTTATATATTCATTTCATATCGGTTCGTATCAGCCGATATGGCCAATATACATCCGTTATGAACATATATAATATAAAAAGTATCCTTTAGATAATGCTTTCTTATTTTAAATTATTTATATATTTTTTTAATATTTGTCAAAAATAGCAGTTTTGAGAATCCCATGGAAAATTTGATACCTGATTCAAGGCTTAAATTTTGGGAGGTCCAATAGGAGACGTGAAAGGGTATTTGATGTCCCCATTGGAGTTGCTTTACATGGAGTGAAAAGGATATTTGGCTACTATTTGAAATAAAATATTATTGTTTTGAATTTGAAGCTTGGAATTCGAAGTAGTCAATATTAACTACCTTGAAGCTGGTATCCTATTCCACATGGAATATGATACTGCATTGGAGTTGTTTGGAGCCTCAAAATGACTCGTTGGACTCTACTGAGGTGTAATTGACATCCCCATTGGAGATGCTTTAACTTAGTCCTACATGTCATTTGATAATTGCCTTTAATTATTAGAGTAGCGCTTGGATGAACCATTGCTAAAAATGAATGCATTGACCAAAAGTTCCTTCGCAATGGAAATTGGGCATATTATTTGGTTCATCCATTGGCTCAAATATATCCGAACGCCGATCCTTAATACAATGAGCTCTTGTATGATGGGTGTTCGATCATGCTGGGCTAGATAGTGAATTTCTAAGTCTGCTCGCACTACAATAGTGCGCTTTATGATGTCTGCAGACATGGACGGTCCGCCCTTTTTTTGTCGAAATCTTTTGCAATTGGGTTTCGATTTTAGACTCAATACCGATTAATGATCGGTCTATTCGGGTTTGGTCCAAGCTCAATGGCTTAAACAGCACTAAGGTATAAAACCCATTCCCCCCCCCCCCTTTGGTATAAAACCCATTTTAAAATTTTCTTTTTCGCCCCTTTTAGGGTTGCAAACGGGAGAACACAATAAAAAAAAAAAAAAAAAAAAAAAAAAAAAAAAAAAAAAAGACACAAAGAAGAAGAAGAAAGAAGGGCTTACCTGAGTCTGCGTGGCTGCGTTGCGCCTAGCTCGAAATCAGGTATGGTCTTTGGTTGCGCCCTAGCTCGAGATCAGGTATGAGCTTTGGTTGCGCCATAGCTCGAAATCAGGTATGAGCTTTTTTTTTTTTTTTTGTTCTTCTTCTTTCTTCTTTCTTCCTGTGTTTTTTTTTCGTTTTTTCTCTGTAGTTGTGACTTGTGAGTTGTGACCGACGTTTTATATGCAAGGGAAATGGGACCGACTCTCCTGCCCATCACTTACTCACAAAAATGGTCTTTAAATGATCTTAGACCATCAAGGGATTATAATGTAAGTGATCTGAACCGTTAAAATGATTTTTAGGATATTTAAACCATCTGATCTGTGGACTATGATATCAATTGGAGATTTAAGCCATCTGATTTGTGGATGTGAACCATTCGATCTTAGTTTTCAGTTTTAATGGATTTAAAAATGGTATTGTAGGGAGGTTTAAGTCATATCGACTTTAATATCAGCCATTATTTTTAGTTTTAATGACTGATATTAACTTTTCCCTCCCTGATACGCCTCCTTGAGAGTGACAGTTGTCGTTTTGCACTTCAGAGACAGGTCAAAAATCCCAGGATACAAGTGGTCAATTTATCTAAGAGGGTCAAAACTTTTTGATTCTTACTGAATAGGGTCGTTTCTTTTTCTTATTTATTGAATAAGGTCATTTCTTTTTATATTTTCTAAAAAAAGATATAACTACCTAAGTGAGGACCAGGTTATAGTGACCGTTGATAATGTTACGGTATCGCCGATATCAAAACCTATAATTTTTTTAAATTAAAACAATATGATTGTATCGGTCAGACCTGTAATTTATCAAATAAAATGAGGCATTTTCTCTACTTTTATAATAATTAACAAAAACTCAAATCACTAAATAGAGTTTAAATTACAAAAAATAACAAATTTAAGCAACCCTCTATTTCTCAAATAAGTAAAAAGACTTCTTTTCATAAATAAAAAAAAAACTTCTTGTCAACCTCTCTATATCTCTCTCTGAAATGGAACAAACGTCTTGAAAATTTTAGTATAATTTTTTTTTTATTCTTCTCTATCTATAGATTAGAGCAAAAATGTTCCCATTTGTATTCACCAACTTGGAATATTTTAGTGTATATTTTATTTGTTTATCTTTTTAGTCTTCAAGAATTGAGAGAAAAAATAAAAATAAAATACTCCTAGAGTAGGGCAAGAACCACGAAGTCAACCCTTTTATGGGCATGGTCACAAAATTCTCCGAATATTTAAAAAATTTGCAAACAATTTGCGATTTTTCTTATGTGAATTAATTATAAATAATTCACAATTTTTTCAAGAATTTGTACATTTTTTTAAATTTCAATATGCTTGTATATTATTTGCGAATAATTTGCAATTTTTTCAATAAATGGTGACTTTTAATATCTTTAATATTTTACTACTTTTAATCTTATATTTATTTTATTTTATTATCTAATTACTCTCCAAATTTCGTCGAATTATGTTTATCGGCCGATTTGAGACACACACACACACACACACACACACACACACACACATATATATATATATATATATATATGTTGGATAAAATTGGTACGGGAAGCATGAAGAGACACACAGATCCAGTTCGAAGCATGAAGAATTCCGCTGTCTTTAAATCAATTTTTGCCCCCACCACTTCAATCAAGTGGTCACCAATGGATTACAGGTAAAATTGTTCTAGGATACAATGAATTGGTTGTGTGTTTGTGTGATCAGATTTGGCGAATCTGATCACTCTATCAGAACACCAAACAAGCGCAGGAGTCTTTGAAACTATCTTTAAAACAGAGATAAAGTAAATGAAAACGCAGTAAAGAAAATGAGGGTCTCGAGACCATTTTATAGAAATTACGCACCGTTTTGAGAACGGACATGTTCGTTGAAAATATTTGAACTGAACGGTCGAATGAGACATATTCGAGGTTTAAAAATTAAACGGGTGGTTACACTTTTATCCAAAAGTTTAACTAAATGTACTGCATCGCTACACCACGTACACGTGCTCGTGCCCCTCCCCTCCTGCCTCGACTCGGCGCGTACATGTATGTGACAGATGAGGTGCATGATGGTGGAAAGTATAAAATTCGGTGCCCTCTAGGTGATGGCTACAAGCCTTGAGCCAAGGCTACTATATGTAATCCAAACCCATTTCTTGAGTTTACACCATATGAGACAAAACCTATTTTAAAAGTAAGAGTAGAGAAACCTTTTAAAAGTAAGAGTTTGCAGCATATTTATATATAGATTTTAATGTAACAGCATCTCTCTATATAGCCATTTGGAGAATGAAATGATAAATTTTATATCTAAATCAAGACTTTAAATTTTGAGAGGTCTAATATGAGAGGTCGAAAGGGTATTAATTGAGGTTTTCATTGGAGATAGCTCCACTTGGAGTGAAAAGAATATTTGGCTACTATTTGAAATAAAATATTATTATTTTGAATTTGAAGCTTGGAATTCGAAGTAGTCAATATTAACTACCTTCAAGTAGGTGTCCTATTCAACATGAAATATGATACTGCATTACTGAGGTGTAATTGGCGTCGCCATTGGAGGGTCTCCAACTTAGTCCTGCATGTCATTATATAATTGTTTTTAATTATTTGAGTAATGCTTGGATGAACCATTGCTAACAACTGCATTGGCCAATAGTTCCTTAGCAATGGAAATTGAGCAAATTATTAGGTTCAACCATTGGCTCAAATATATCCCAAAGTTCCCATCTCAAAAAAATAAATTATATATATATATATATATATATATATATATATATATATATATATCCGAACGCAGATCCTTATTGCAATGAGCTCTTCTATGATGGGTGTCTGATCATGCTTGACTAGATAGTGAATTCTACATCTTTACGACCTTGTAATCAAGAGTCAAAAAATCGGTAAATCGATACGTATCATCCTGATCTTCAGGACGATACGTATCAGGTATCGGTCGATACATTGAATATATCGGTTTGATACATTGATTATTTTTATTTTATTTTTTAAAAAAATCTCGAAAAATCTCGAAAAATTAAGAAAAATAAATTTAATAAATTTTATTTTTAATTTTTTTTAGAAATTTATTTAAAGTTTATTTGATGCATATTTCATAATAGGACAGAACCCTAACTAAAAAATGGTCTCTTCCGACCATGCATAATTATGACTAAAAGCTTTCAATTTTTTCCTTTCTTTTTTATTACTAGTAAAAAGGCACGCGCAAATACAAGTGGATATTAGGACCTTAAATGATCGAATTTTATTTTTAGACATCTATCGGGTGATTTGAACATAAAAAAATATAGTATTTCAAGCGTTCGTTACTATGTTTTATGATTTAGTAAAGACAAAAAAAAAGTATTTATTATTACGTTTCTTATGTCTTTATTATTTATAATTTAAAATTTTTAAAAAAATTTAATAAAAAATAAAAAAAATATAACTTATATTGTCAACTATAGAACATAAAGAAAAAAAATAAAAACTAACAAACAAGTATAATCTAGAAATTTCAATTAAATAAAAAATGAGTATTTATTCCTTCTCGACTTTAACTTTCTTGACGATTTTATCGTCTTCATCATCCGTAGTCTCGTATTTAATATTTTGGGATATCTACGACCTTGTAAGATAATTTTGATAAATTGTATCTTGCACTTTAACTTGAAAGAAATACTCATTTTCGAGATATTTGTTCATTTTCGAGATATTGACACCAAATTTGATTTTAAGATCACTTTTTTTGAGATCTGTGTCACGTCAAATCAATGCCTGACCATTTGATGGTACGCCCATTATCTCAAGATCAAGTGTGTGAAAAGTTGGAACAAAAAAATTCTCCATCATTTAGTTCAAAATTTTCAATTGGTTTTAACATGGTGCCTCAATAGATTCGCTGGGTATAGTTAATTAAAGGTAAAATCACATTTTGATAAAATCACCTGTCATTCGTCTCGTTTAAATTTAATTTTAAGGTCACTTTAAAATTTGTGCACGTCAAATCAATATCTGACCGTCTGATGGTACGCCCCTAATCTCAAGATCAAGTGTGTGAAAGATTGGAACGAAAAACACTGTTATCATCAATTTCAAAGCAGTCAATGGGTTTTAACATGGACGCTCTCAAACATTCAGTTGGAATATTTAAAAGTATGTTTGGAGGTGGGATCTTAATTGGCATGCCGAGTTGCTATGGTTTGATCAGGTCTAATTGGCTGAACTTTAAATGCGGTTCAAATATATTTGAGAAGTGCACGTACGTTGCACTTGGACACCGTAAAATGAAATATTTTGATCAAAGATGATTTTAATTATGAGTTAAAATTGACTGATCGTATAAAATCATAATTGTATATTATCAGTTAATCACTAAAAACCTAATAACAATTATTGTTAAATATTATATTGATTCGAGTATTTTGTAGAACTTTCTATAGATACATGTTTTTATCCTATCACGTTCGATTAATTCGATGATATACTAATTATATATGTTTAATAAAATTTTCTTAATTGTTAATTTCTACTTTAATTTTATAATAACTAATGTAACTAAGGCTTCAAATTTTTATATCCTACGTATTTATTAATTATTATTAAAAATATGAATAGTAATGTCCACCCATACATAGCGGTCCAAGTTTGACTAAAAACTCAAACTTGGCCTGAAAATCGGCAAATCGAACTGGTCCAAACAGACCTGAAAATCGATAATGAACCTATTCTGGTCTCGTTTCGATTTTTGAGGAGAAAAATTGAAAATTTATTAGGTAGTAGGAGAAAACTGAGAAAGTAGCTTAAAATAATAAAATGGCGATTGCACCCCATTCAAATCCATGATTGCTTGGAATTAGGCAATGGAGATCGTTTTTCACCCTAATCTTTCGTAGAATAGTTCTTGAGACTATGATCTTACCCTCGTATAGGTATAAATTTTGAACCGAAATCCGAACCCGCCCAAAAAACCTAACTAATTGAACCAACCCCAATCGATCCAAAAATCGATTCAAACCGAATCTGATTTTGATTTTAGGTGGGAAAAGTCGAGAACCGATTAGGTAAGATGAGAAAATTTGATAAGGGGTACATTAATCGTGGTTCAAAGGGTTTCAACATGCTAATAAATTATTATTTGGGTAACTTAACACCCATGAAATTTTAGAGGGCATCTATGCAAAAAACCATCGACTCTTTGAATTAGTTGATGGAGATCGTTTTTCTGCCCAATCTTTCACATAAGGGAATTTGATATCAAAGCAAGTCAAATATTATATGGCAAAATTGTTAATTCTCTTAACTTTGTGGGTTCAGTGATCGAACTGGTCCAAACAGACCCGAAAATTGATAATGAACCTATTCTGGACTCGTTTCGATTTTGGGGGGAAAAATAAAAAATTTATTAGGTAGTATGAGAAAACTGAGAAAGTAGCTTAAAATAATAAAATGGTGATTGCACCCCATTCAAATCCATGATTGTTTGGAATTAGGCAATGGAGATCATTTTTCACTCTAATCTTTCGTAGGATAGTTCTTGAGATTATGATCTTATCCTCGTATGGGTGTAAGTTTTGAACTGAAATTCGAACCCGCCCAAAAAACCAAACTAATTGAACCAACCCCAATCGATCTAAAAATCAGTTCAGACCGAATATGATTTCCATTTTAGGTGGGAAAAGTCGAAAACTGATTAGGTAAGATGAGAAAATTTGATTAGGGGTACATTAATCATGGCTCAAAGGGTTTCAATATGCCAATAAATTATTATTTGGGTAACTTAACACCCATGAAATCTTAGAGGGCATCTATGCAAAAACCATCGACTCTTTGTATTAGTTGATGGAGATCGTTTTTCTGCCCAATCTTCCACATAAGGGAATTTGATATCAAAGCAAGTCAAATAATATATGACAAAATTATTAATTCTCTTAACTTTGTAGGTTTCTTTAAAGGTGTTAGAAAAGATAACTTTTATGGCAAAGTTGTTAATTTTCTTAACTTTGTAGGTTTCTTTGAAGGTGTTAGGAAAAGAATGGCAAAATTGTTAATTCTTTTAACTTTGTGGGTTCCTTTAAAGGTGATCGAACTGGTCCAAACATACCCGAAAATCGATAATGAACCTATTCTGGACTCGTTTCGATTTTGGGGGGATAAATAAAAAATTTATTAGGTAGTATGAGAAAACTGAGAAAGTAGTTTAAAATAATAAAATGGTGATTGCATCCCATTCAAATCCATGATTTTTTAGAATTAGGCAATGGAGATCATTTTTCACCATAATATTTCGTATAATAGTTCTTGAGATTATGATCTTAACCTCGTATGGGTGTAAGTTTTGAACCGAAATTCGAACCCGCCCAAAAAATCAAACTAATTGAACCAACCCCAATCGATCCAAAAATCAGGTGAGAAAAGTTGAAAATCGATTAGGTACGATGAGAAATTTTGATTAGGGGTACATTAATCATGGCTCAAAGGGAATTTGATATCAAAGCAAGTCAAATATTATATGACAAAATTGTTAATTCTCTTAACTTTGTAGGTTTCTTTAAAGGTGTTAGAAAAGATAACTTTTATGGTAAAGTTGTTAATTTTCTTAACTTTGTAGGTTTCTTTGAAGGTGTTAGGAAAAGAAAACTTTTATGGCAAAATTGTTTATTCTCTTAAATTTGTGGGTTTCTTTGAAGGAGCTAAAAATAAAGAAGGAAAGAGAATTTATTTAGATACCATTATTTACGTATTCTCATTGGAAAAGAGTGTGTTAGGGGTATTTTAGGAACGAAAATATGACAGAAATATTTGTACTTTTATATAGTAGTAAGGATTTAATAAATAAAAATTTTATTTATAGACAACAAAAATATATTAGGATATAAGTCTATAACAAAGGTAAGATCACTCTTAAAATAATTAGTTCATTGTACATAACTAATGATCAAAATTAAAATGTATATTATAAATAAAAACTTAATTACTTTAGAGCCACATTGAATTTCGTGGTGGTTCTTGGCCCTCGTTATCATCATTATCGGTGCGCGAGCTTTCCCTATAATGTTGGCCATATTGATACCCATGATCATGTGTGCCCCCTTGAAACTGAGGCATTAGCGACAAATATGACTCAGTGTAATAAGTGAAGGTTGGTCCTCTAAAGATTTGACCAACAAAGTTGTATGGCCTGGGGTAGGTTGGTTGAGGCGGATAGTATGGGTTACTTGCTGCTGAATCTGCGGTGTTTTGCAAACTAAATTTTCCGAAGTTAGAAGTCATATAACCCACATAATCTTGTGGACCTTGTGGTAGGGTGGAGGTGGTGTTTGGTAAGATTCTGACGCTCATCTTCCTTTAATCTCTTCACCTCTAAATGTAGGAGTTCCATACATTGTTATCGGGTAATTATCCCATGCGGAAATACCTCCATAAGTATAGGGATCAATATCATTCGCTCCACCACTAGTGCCAGCGTGAGTTTCATCGCCTCCATCATCACCCCCACCATCACCCCCATCATCATCATTATTACTATCAGACTGTGGTTCGTCATCAGATCTAACCACTGAATGACAATTTAATCTTCTTTTCCGCCTCGGTGGTTGAGAAGCTTGCTCCTCTGCTGCTCTTTCAGCATTATCCAGTCATGCGTTGCCCTCAGTATCCAACATTGTCTCTTCTCTCTCTTCGATCAACTGATTTAAAGGGTCATCCTCCATGAATATATAATTCAACTGGATATGATCAAAATATTCACTATCTGTAAGGTAGAATATGATAGATAAATTAGTACATGCCTGATGCCTCATCAATTAGATCAAATAAAATTTGTATGAACTAAGATTTCATATAATATCTTACCGCGGTTGGTCCTCTGCATATTTTTGACCCTTAATCTCATATTGTAGTGGCAATAGACTAACTTTTTCAATCATTCCATAGTTAGCCTATTCCTTGTCTTCGTGTGAATGAGAGAGAAGGTGCTCCAATTTCGCTCACAGTTGGATGAGGAACAAGTTTGCGATAAAACCCTCATGGCAACCCGCCTTAATATCGGGACATACCTCTATAATGCATCCACCAATCAACGAGTTTATCATACTTGATTCGGGATTGCGCCAATAGGGTTCCAAATGACCCATGCCTCTTGCGGAATATATCAATCTATATATCAATAACCTACATATCAATAAACAGGTCATATGACACTTGCACTGTTATTTATAAGGTATTATTACTCACATCTCTTATGGCTTGACCTTTCTCTGCCAACTCAGGGAGCATTCGTTAGATCACATTGAGCAAACCGTTGTACACTTCATCAGCCACAGTCAACTCAAAGTGTCGTGTATACTGAAAGGTCGAATTTAAATAGTGTGTTATATATCAAATATGAACAATCTCATCAATATATGAAAACAATGAATAATATGAAAAATAATAAATAAATGAAAATCACTACATAAGTAGTTTAACATGTTATACCTGTGGCATGTAAGTACTGGTAAAATTGTGCATCCCATCTCTTGTCGATGATTGCCCAATATTATTTATATTTTGTCGAACATTTAGTTTTAATGGCCAATTTGGCTTTAGCCATCGACTCGTAAATATACCCCATCATTAGTTTCTCATCACTATCTACCAACCTCAACACTTGTACCAACGGGATAGTGACGATGATCTGGTTGTCAATATTTATCCAAAACTGGGGACTATAGATTAGGTCGACAACTTCATTGCAAGCAGGTCTCTTTGTTCGTGGGAGTTCTAACTCATGTGTTTTCCATTCTTTGGAAGAGACCATGCATTTCAGCTCACGTCTATATCTAGCCAAGCTTTATAGGGCTAGAAATTGTATCGCAAATCATGTAATCGCAGGCTGGAGCAATTCGTTCTTGGTGAAGTCTCTTATCAAATTCTCCAACTTGTCATTGTTGTATAGGTAGGAAGTAATCGTTCTTCACTTCTGAATAGTTGTCTGTGTCTTGCTTCTCTTTCCCAAATCCTCAAGAATAAGATCCACACAATGAGCGACACACGGAATCTAATACAAGTGACGTCTCTTCAACATTAACTGATGACCTGTAGCTTTATAATTGGTGGCATTATCTGTTACCACCTGCACAACCCGGTGCTCTCCAACATCTTCAATTATCTTATCCATTAGTTAGAAGAGGTAATTAGCTCTCTTCGCGTATTTTGAAGCATCAACTAATTTTAGAAATATTGTCCTGGTATCGCTGTAGACCAAAAAATTGATCAAACTCTTTTTTGTGGGACCGGTCTATCCATTGCACATAATTGTGCAACCTCTCTTATCCTATACTTCATTGAAGTTGTCCATGTAAGTTCTTATCTCTGCGTACTCATCATTTAGTAGGGGCTCGGATACCTCGTATGTAGAAGGCTTTTTGACTCCTGGTGTGACGTCCCCAAATTCGCACACCGAATCAATGCGCTCACTTAGAGACATCACACTACATCACATCTCCATGATCTTATATAAATCAATTATTCCATAAAGATCCGCATATAAACGCAACGGAAAAATAACTATTAAAAGTGCACGCATAAATTTTCTTTTTTTTTTATATGAGAACAATACTAAATTATGAGATGACAACCTATTATACCAAATTGTATACTTACTTCTTAAATTAAATAAAACTGAAATCAAACATAATCCATCATTAGCCTGAACTTGTTCATAAAACAATCCGAATTAAATATCTTAAAATCTTTTCTAATGCATAAAGAAAATCCTATAAACTAAACTTCAAATTCTTCTTCGCTCAGATCTGGATTTCCGTCAATTATTGAAGCGCCTACTTCATCCACTACATATATAGCTGTACTCCCTGGAATCTCAAACAATGTGTCAGTTTACCAAGTAAACCGGTATGGACCAGACATGATGAGGCTAATAGAAAAGGTCCATAACTCAAATCATCTCATAAAAATCAAACAATAACAGAGATATAGCATGTGACATAAAGAATAAGTAAAGCAATAGAATGAAACTGAAACATAGTATTAAATCTAAATAAACATTATGGCTTGGGTCTCTACCCTAATTTCATGTGTGATTATTTTTAATTGTGCATTTAATGCTCATGAATCGGCATACATAATGGACATGATTATCTCTTTCTTAATCATTATCCTAATCTTCTCTGATCCTTCGATTAGTATCTACGTTAACCTTCACATAACTTCTCTTCAATTAATTAGTAAGCTTAAAATTAAAGACCTTCTCCATCCCTTCAATCTTATCATTAATGCATGGATGCATAACTTTTATTACTTGTCATTCTTATTCATGTTAATTCTTCTAGCATAAGGCCAAAGGAATTCTATCATAATCATAGAAATATTTTATTTTTATGTGTCATGTCGTAAATGTATCTTCTCACTTTTATGACATGCATAAAAAAACTTGAAATCAATCGATCATGCAATAGCTCTTTCACTTGTTTAGGCTTAACACATCATAAATATGCAATCTCTATCGATTCTTACTTGTTTCATGTTGTGTAAATCAAACATCCTAGCTTGCATGAATTCTAAGCAATAAAACAATGATGAACATAAATAAACGTTTAAGCATGATGATTAAATGTAGACAATATTTGAATAAAAATTCATTGTTTGCATCCTAGACAAATTTTGAAATTCCTAACAAATTCTGGATTCTGGATAGATTCTGGATTCCAAATAGATTCTGGATTCCAAACAAATTCTGGATTTTGAACAGATTTTAGATTCTGGACAGATTCTGGATTTCAAACAGATTCTAGATTCTGGACAAATTCTGGATTCTGCACAGATTTTCGTGATCAATCACAAAACCGTGTACCATCGAAAACCCGCGATTAAGCATAAAAATTTATCAATCTAATATGAAGGATATTCATTAAATGAAATAAACTCTAATTTCTATTTTATTTTATGTTATCTATGTTTCCAATTAATCTCAACATGATTTTTCCATACCTCTAGTCTTCGCGTAAAATATTTATGTAACTTCTCTCCCTTGATCCAATCCGAAGCACTAATCCGAAAACCGGTCGCGTTGTAGGATCCTCTTGCGTTCTTCTAAGCCTTCAAACTAAAAACTCTAGGGTTCTTCCTCTAATTTTCCTTCTTCTCTAGAATTTTCTCTCTTTCTCTCTCTAAGGTTATTAGGTAATAATAGTTATATAAAATTCTGTAATTTAATCTCTATATTTATAATACTTATAGTTTCCTATTTAAGATCTAATTCTATTTAGAATGCTTTAAGGTTTCCTATTTAAGTTCTAACTCTATTTAGAATACTTAAGGTTTCCTATTTAAGATCTAACTCTATTTAGAATTTCCTACATGGGTCTTAAGTGATTCTATGGGCCTTTAATTACTTAATGAGTCTATAATTAGTTATTGGGTCTTTAATTAATTAATTGGGTCTTTAACTACTTAATGAGTCTTTCGTTACTTAATGGGTCTTTAATTAGTTTACTAACATATTTTAAAAGTTCATTAAACATTATTAAACGCATTCCAATTATTACTAACACATATTTAAAGGCTTTTAGGGTATATTAATTAGATTAATTCATTATCATGAGTTATTATTAAATAAAGTAAACATTACATTCATGCATAACAATTAATCGCATCCATCAAATCAATCAAACTAATCATAATTATAAATCTAGCAAATAATTAAAGACTAAATAACGAAAAATCTCGATCGTTACATTCTTCCATCCTTATTAAAAATTTCGTCCTCGAAATTAGATCATACCTGAAGTAAAAAGGTGTGGATATTCCTTCCTCATATCATCTTCACGCTCCCAAGTAGATTCTTCTCGTGAGTGGTGCTACCAATTAACTAAGACCAATAGAATCTTCTTATTACGTAGTGTCCTCTCCTTTCTTTCTAGAATTGAAATTGGGTCCTCAACGATAGTCATAACCTTCTCAATTTCCAATGGCTCCAAATCGATCACATGTGAAGAGTCTTTGATATACTTCTTCAACATTGATATGTGAAAAACATTGTGCATCCTGGCTAACTTTGGTGGCAACTAAATTCGATAAGCCGTCTCTCCAATCCTCTTCAATATTTCAAAAGGTCCAACATACCTTGGACTTAGTTTTCCTCTCTTTCTAAATCTCATCACGCCTTTGATAGGTGAGATTTTGATAAAAACTAAGTCTCCCTTAACAAATTCTGCATCTCTCCTTTCTTTATTCGCGTGACTTTTCTGTCTGGTTTGAGTCGTCTTCATACGTTCTCTGATTAGCTGCACTTGTGTCGCCGTGTCTTCAACAATTTATGGTCCAAGCAGGTTTCTTACTCCAACCTCATCCCAGCATAAAGGTGTTCTGTAGCTCCTTCCGTAAAGTGCTTCATATGGTGACATTTGAATCGTTGCTTGATAACTGTTGTTGTACGAAAACTCTGCTAATGCTAAGTGATCATCCCAACTTCCCTTAAAATCTAGCGTGCATGTTCTTAACATGTCCTCTAAAATTTGATTCAATCTCTCTGTTTGACCATCTGTCTGAGGGTGAAAAGCTGAACTATACTCCAATCTTGATCCCATACCATCCTGAAAAATCTGTCACATACGTGAGGTAAACCTGGAATCTCTATTGGAAATAATACTCGTTGGCACTCCATGTAAACATACAATTTCCCTTATGTAGATATCCGCCAGTTGCGTAGATGAAAAAGTGGTCCTGATTGGAAAAAAGTGTGCTGATTTTGTCAGTCGGTCTACTACCACCCAAACCGAATCGTTCCTTCTCTTCATCCTCGATAATCCTGTGATAAAATTCATACCAACGCTCTCCCATTTCCATCTTGGTACAGGTAACAACTGTAATAATCCTGGTGGTTTCTTGTGCTCAGCCTTCACTTGCTGACAAGTAAGGCATCTTGACACATAATTCGTAATCTCCCTCTTCATATCCGGCCACCAATAATTCCTCTTTATATCTTGATACATCTTTGTACTTCCAGGGTGTTTTGCGAATTTTGATCTATGAGCATCATAGAGAAGTTGTTGCTTCATTTCTGCATCATCTGGTACGAAATATCTTCCCTTGAATAATATTATTCCATCATCTCTACATGTTACTTCTGCATTCTTACTCTCCTTCAAACGAACTAGAACTGGATTTTCTAACTGCTTCCCTCTAATTTGATCCAATAGTACTGGCTTAATATCAATGTAGGATAACAAAGCCCTTGGTCTAAGTATTTTCTCTGGAACATTCCTACTCAGCGCATCAGCTACTACGTTAGCCTTCCCTGGGAGATATCTAATCTCAGGGTTAAAGTCTATTAGATTCTCCATCCACCTCCTCTGTCTCAAGTTCAGATCCTTCTGCGTAAACAAGTGCGTTAAACTTTTATGGACCATTGATACGATGAACTTCTCCCCGTAAAGGTAATGTTTCCATAACTTCAACACGAAAATAATTGCTGCGAGCTCTAAGTCATGCGTCGGGTAGTTCCTCTCATGACCTTTCAATTGCCTCGATGCGTAGGCTATAACTTTCTCATTCTGCATCAACACACCACCAAAACCCTTGTTTGACGCATCTGTATAAATAAGAAAACCTCCACTACCTGATGGTGTCGTCAAAATTGGTGTAGTCGTCAATCTTCTTTTTAGCTCTTGAAAACTCTACTTGCATTCATCGGACCAAACAAATTTCGTCTTCTTCCTTGTCAAATTTGTAAGCGGTCCAGAAATCTTTGAAAAACCTTCTACAAATCTTCTATAATACCCTGCTAAACTAAGAAAACTTCTAATCTCGGTCACGCTCTTCGGTCGTACCCAGTGAACAATCACCTTAATCTTTGCAGGATCAATAGTAATTCCTTTCTCAGAAACCTGATGGCCTAGAAAAGCCACCTCCATCATCCAAAACTCACACTTGCTCAACTTGGCAAAAAGTTGATGCTCCAAAAGTGTCCGAAGCACTATCCGTAGGTGAGTAGCATGCTCCTCCTCTGATTTCGAGTAGACTAAAATGTCGTCCACAAAGACTGCTACAAATTGGCCCAAAAAGGGTCTGAACACCCTATTCATCAAGTCCATAAACACTGCAGGTGCATTCGTCAAACCAAAAGGCATTACTAAAAACTCGAACTGTCCATACCTTGTATTAAAAGTTGTCTTTGGTATATCCTCTTCTGGTACTCGCACTTGGTGGTAACCAGACTTTAAATCAATCTTCGAAAAGCATTGAGCACCTCCTAACTGGTCAAACAAATCATTAATCCTCAGTAACAGGTATTTATTCTTCACTGTCACATGATTTAACTCTCTATAATCGATGCACAGTCTCATTGAGCCATCCTTCTTCTTTACAAACAAAATCGGGGCTCCCCATGGTGAGTGACTCAAGCGTATGAAACCCTTTCCTTGTAACTCTTCTAGTTGCTTCTTCAATTCAGACATCTCGAGTGGTACCATCTTGTAGGGTGTCTTCGAAATCGGTGCCGTACCCGATAATAAATTGATTCGAAACTCCACTTCTCTAATAGGCGGTAAACTAGGAAGTTCTTCGAGAAATACATCAGCAAACTCCCTAACTATAGGTATCTTCGAAACATCGACACTCTTCTCTTCTAAATTCGTCATCGCACATAATGTTGGCACGGTTCCTTTTCTCACGCCCTTGAATTTAAAAATCGATCCGTCGCTTTTCGCAAAGATCGCCTTCTTCTCATAACAATCCAAAACAACTCGTGACTATGCTAACCAATCCATCCCAAGAATAACGTCAAAATCTTCAAAGTTTAACACAATCAAATCAGCCTTCAGGCCGTTCTCTCCAATTCGAACAATGCAATCTGGGTAGTACCGATCAGCAATGATAGTTTTTCCCAAAGGTGTTGCGACAACCAAGGTAAAGCTCATTATGCTAGGTTCCCTCTCCAATCGTGGAGCGAAATCCAAAGAAACAAAAGAATGTGAAGCTCCCGAATCCATAAGTACATGAGCAAAACATCCGTCAATCAACAAAGGGCATAAAACAACATACACATTCATCATTGCTAAGCGATCTTAATTAAAACATTTTAACTTTAAATTTCTCTTGAATTCTTAAGTGTCTTAATTATCATCTCATATTTGTGTGATTTATAAAAGTAGATAAATATGCCCATTAAATATAACCATTCAAATAGCTCCTAAATGTAATAGGAAGATAAACTATCTAAAATATACCGTGATTCACATCATCGGAGGCTCTAGCATCCATCTCAGATAAGGTATAAACTCGCCCACGAGCCGTTGGTGCTTTATGATTCTTCTTTGGCTCCTTGCAATCCGCCGCTCTATGCCCTTCTTTCCTGCAGTTATAACATACGATCGTTCCTCGTAAACATTTACCATAGTGTTGTCTCCCGCATGTATTGTACGTCGGTTTCGACTTCGTCGTCGTATAAGTTGTCATAGTTGTTGGTTGTCCCTTTTGCTGAATCTGTTGGGGTTTACCATATGGGGTAAACTTCCTCCCCTGTTGATTGTTCTGCCTGCCCATGACTCGATCTCGTCCATTAAACTGATTGCTACTCTGAGTCAATTGACAAAAATTCTTCCCTTGATTTGTCTGGCTAACATCTCTCTCTACAGCATAACATCTATCCAATAAATCTCTGAAGGTAGTACTCCTATGCCCCACTACAAGAGACCTGATATGTGGCCTAAGTCCCCGCTCAAACTTTTTAATGCGAAAAGTTTCATCAGCTATCATATTCGACACAAATCTTTTACGTTCAGTAAATGCCCTATCGTAGGCATCGATTGTCATGTTCCCTTATTCTAACTTCAAAAATTCAGTAATCTTACCCTCACGAACACTCTGCGGATAGTATTTATCGTTAAAGGTTCTCACAAATTTTGTCCAAGTCCAAACATGTTTTGGGTTTGCTGCAATTATAGTATCGTTGACTTGGCTCCACTAGTGGGCTGCTGCGTCTTCCAATTTGTAAGTTGCTAGTCTCACCTTACTAGCATCGGGGCACTACATTATCCCAAATATTTTTTCTAAGTGCTTAATCCACCTTTGTGCCTCCATAACATCGCCAGTTCCATTGAAAGTTCTAGGATGATTCTTTCTAAACTCATCCACATCCGATCTAGGCATGGGTGCTCTCGCTGCATTGATTGCTCTCGTAATAGCATTTGCTAACCTATCACATTATCTCTAAAAATTGGTCATCTGAAATCAATCCCATTCCTACATTCGTTTCAATATCTACAAATTCAGATCGCAAAACTGCTCTGATACCAACTGTGACGTCCCCAAATTCGCACACCGGATCAATGCGCTCACTTGGAGACATCACACTACATCACATCTCCATAATCTTATATAAATCAATTATTCCATAAAGATCCGCATATAAACGCAACGGAAAAATAACTATTAAAAGTGCACGCATAAATTTTCTTTTTTTTTTTTATATGAGAGCAATACTAAATTATGAGATAACAACCTATTATACTAAATTGTATGCTTACTCCTTAAATTAAATAAAACTGAAATCAAACATAACCCATCATTAGCCTGAACTTGTTCATAAAACAATCTGAATTAAACATCTTAAAATCCTTTCTAATGCATAAAGAAAATTCTATAAACTAAACTTCAAGTCCTTCTTCGCTCAGATCTGGATTTCCGTCAATCATTGAATAGTCTACTTCATCCACTCCATGTATAGCTGTACTCCCTGGAATCCCAGACAATGGGCTAGTTTACCAAGTAAATCGGTATGGACCAGACATGATGAGGCTAATAGAAAAGGTCCATTACTCAAATCATCTTATAAAAATCAAACAATAACAGAGATATAGCATGTGACATAAATAATAAGTAAAGTAATAGAATAAAACTGAAACATAGCATTAAATCTAAATAAACATTATGGCTTAGGTCTCTACTCTAATTTCATGTGTGGTTATTTTTAATTGTGCATTTAATGCTCATGAATCAACATACATAATGGACATGATTATCTCCTTCTTAATCATTATCCTAATCTTCTCTGATCCTTTGATTAGTATCTACGTTAACCTTCACATAACTTCTCTTCAGTTAATTAGTAAGCTTAAAATTAAAGACCTTCTCCATCCCTTCAATCTTATCATTAATGCATGGATGCATAACTTTTATTACTTGTCATTCTTATTCATGTTAATTCTTTTAGCATAAGGCCAAAGGAATTCTATCATAATCATAGAAATATTTTATTTTTATGTGTCATGTCGTAAACGTATCTTTTCACTTTTATGACATGCATAGAAAAACTTGAAATCAATCGATCATGCAATAGCTCTTTCACTTGTTTAGGCTTAACACATCATAAATATGTAATCTCTATCGATTCCTACTTGTTTCATGTTGTGTAAATTAAACTTCCTAGCTTGCATGAATTTTAAGCAATTAAACAATGATAAACATAAATAAACGTTTAAGCATGATGATTAAATGTAGACAATATTTGAATAAAAATTCATTGCTTGCATCCTAGACAAATTTTGAAATTCCTAACAAATTCTGGATTCTGGATTCCAAACAGATTCTGGATTCTGAACAGATTTTGGATTCTGGACAGATTCTGGATTTCAAACAGATTTTGGATTCTGGACAGATTATGGATTCTGAATTCTGCACAAATTTTCGTGATCAATCACAAAACCCCGTGTACCATCGAAAACCCGTGATTAAGTATAAAAATTTATCAATCTAAGAGCATCTTCAGCAGGGAGAGCGAAATTTGAGTAGCTAAACACCAATTTAGCTATTGCTACAGTGTTTTAGCTACTGCTACAGTAAAAAGCAGGCACTCTATTCTTTAAAATATTATTTTTCATTCTTCTTTTAATATATTTTACTACCAACACTTATTTTTAAAAAATTCAAATTCTCTAACGGCTATATTTTTATAACGATCGTATATTTGAATGCAAGGTTTCAAATCGCTATCGGTCTCGAGTATCGGTATGTCGAGGCTGATACGAGTCGGCCGATACTGATACGTATAAGCCAATTATTTATAATAATACAATTTAAAAAAATAAAATAAAAATTATTCAAACGGTAATATTTTTTTATAACGGCTATATTTTTTCAACGGTCATATTTTTCTATAACAGCTATATTTTCCCAACAGTCATATTTTCAAAGAGTCATATTTTCCTGTAACGGCTATATATTCCAACGGTCATATTATCTTATAACGGCTATATTTTTCTAATGGTCGTATTCTCTTATAACGGCTATATTTTTCCAACGGTCATATTCTCTTAATAGAAATCAGATTGGTCTATAAATATGTCAATCTATTCTAGTGTTCCATACAAAAAAAAATTAGCTCTTTTTTCACAAGTTTATATCCTAATTCTCTACATCATTCATTTTTTGCTTTCGCCCAAATGTCTAAGGATTCTGTATATCAAATGCTACTTGACGATTTCGACTCTGATGATGAGTTGGTATTAACTACCGCAATTGTTACGGCACACGAACTTTTTCATGGAGAGAGAGAGAGAGCAGTGCATGTTATGAATTTATTCCAAGGCGTGTGTTCATCGATCATGATACTATGCAAGGCCACCAGAGGCTTTTTCAGGATTATTTTACTGATTCACCAGTATATCCTCCGAAATTATTTCGAAGGTGGTTTCGGATGAACCGCTCTCTTTTCCTTCGTATTCTATCTGCGGTAGAAGCTTATGATCCATACTTTATCCAAAAAAAAAATTGTGTTGGAACTATCGGCTTATCTTCCCTTCAAAAGATGACAGCCGTACTTAGAATGTTAGCTTATGGAGTAGCGGCTAACTACGTGGATGAGTATGTAAGGATTGAAGAATCTACCACAATTGAGTCCTTGGAACATTTTGTTATAACGGTGGTTACAATTTTTTCAGACACGTACTTAAGGTCACCAAATAGCAATGATATCGCTAAATTGCTAGAACTTGGCGAACAATGTGGCTTTCCAGGGATGCTAGGTAGCATTAATTGTATGCATTGGAAGTGGAAGAATTGTCCAGCTAGGTGGAAGGGGCAATTTTCTGGTCATTCCTGTGAACCAACGATTATTTTGGAAGCAGTGGCTTCATATGATCTATGGATATGACATGCCTTTTTTGGGCTACCCGGTTCATATAATGACATTAATGTATTAGAGCGATCTTTTATGTTTTCTGCGCTTGCTGAAGGGCGTGCTCCTCCTGCCAATTACTCAATAAATGGTCATGATTATATTATAGGATACTACCTCGCTGAAGGTATATACCCACGGTGGTCGACCTTTGTAAAGATAATTTCTCGTCCACAAGGAAGGAAGGCAAAACATTTTGCTGCAGCACAATAGTCAGCAAGAAAGGACGTTGAATGTGCATTCGGTGTGCTTAAAGCACGTTTCGCAATAGTTCGTGGACCTGCACGTGGATGGAATTGTCAAACACTAAAATTGATTATGAAAACGTGCAGAATATTACATAACATGATCATCGAAGACAAGCGAAATAGTGATGATGCCGTTGACTTTGACTATGAACAAGTCGATGACACTTCTAATGTAGAAGTTTCACGTATGCGCACTGTTGAATTAACAGAATTCATTCAAAGGCATTTGAACATTCGAGATAGTGAAACTCATTCTCAGCTGTAATTGGATCTCATCGAGCACCAATGGCAACTACATTGCCAAAATTGAAGAAATAATATGCTGCAATTGTTGTATTTCTTTTTTTCTACCTTTGGAAGTTTAATGTTTAATGTTCGACGTTTAATTTTTCTATAACAATATTTTTACTTTAATGTTCATTTATGTCCCTATTTTTTTTTTTCAAATATATCATCTCTTTAAAAGATGACGACTATTAAAGAATACCTTACCACCTCATAAACTTTAATTATAGCATAAATTAGGATATGAAACTCTCCAATTATCTTATACAAAATAATCATACACAACGTAGAAAGTTTACTTGGTGATTATCTTAAACAAACAAAAAGGCCCTAGGGCAAACTATTAAATCTAGACAAAATCAGTTAAGCCAAACTATTCATCTTTGAGACTTTTCAATGATTTTCATTTGTCGGGTACGAAAGTATTCTTTTTGAATATTCGACAATCCACTTGTATCCATCATCATAATTTTATCTTCCTTGATACATAGTTCACCTTGTTGAATTTCAAGTCTTTTTTCCTCTCGAGCATCCGCTCTTCGTAAAAGTTCTAGTTTTTCCTTCCTTGCAGTTTCCACGCCTTCTCTCATCTCTGTTAGTACCCGCATGAAACTTTCTTTATTATGCCCATCTGTGCTCTTTCGTTTAGTCATTTATGCTTTTCCAGCCTTCCTCCCCATAGGTCTCTCAAATTCTACAAAATTGCTGGTAGAGATATTGTCCTCTCCTAGATTGACTGCGGGTTCAGCAAACTCCGAAGACGGTATTGGAACTGATTTTCTACCCGAATTTTCCCTCTCTTCCACCCACTTTAGGCATTCCTTCAAAATCGTCCAACAATGTTCGAATTGAAAAGAGGCTTTATTCTCCGCCTTATACAACTCTTTTGCTTGAGCAATCTATGTAATTAAAAGGTATGTATTAAATATACAAAATAACAAGTGATGTAAATTTAAATACACAAAATATGAAATCCAACCCAAGAGTCAATAGAGATTTTACCTTGTCTGCTTGAGTCAACCCACTTTGACGCACCGATTCAATTTGAGCCAAACATCCACAAAACTTATTGACCGCCTTCTGAATTGTTTGCCAGCGATTACTTAGTGATACTTGATTGCGTGAAGTATCAAAGTCTTTATTAACGTGGTAGTTAGAATAAATTCTAGACCAATATTCACTCTTTGATTGTTCAGTTCCTCATATAATGCTTGTAGAAGTATTTACCCACGCATCTACTAGGAGTATATCTTCTTTCACGCTGAAATTTTCAGTTCGTGTTTTCTTTGTGGTAGGTTGTTGTTCAGACAGACTATCGTTTCGATATGGAGATCTCATTGATTCATTGTCAGCGTAGGACCCCTCGTTTAAGAGATTGGTGAAAGGCATGCTCTCTTCCATTTGAGATTCCATTCAACGAGTGATCTAGTGGAATACTTGGACCGTTCTGATTTTCGTTAACATCTCAACCTGAAACAAATAAAATAAGAAGGCACATCAGAACCCATTGAAGGCTGTAGACTATAAGAGAAGGTTATGGAGTCAACCATAAGAACAGGAAAGTAAGGTTCTAAAATAAAAAGTGAAGGAATTTTGATGAACAGGAAAGTGAGGTTATATATATTAAAAGACAATATTATCCTGCATAACAATGAAAATTGAACAGGAAATGATTACCACAAAATGCTCAAAAGACAAAATAACCAATCATTTTTTAAAACTACTATTCCAGTCTCTCTTTCAACTATTGCTTGCATAAATCAAGTTGGTGCAACTTAAAAATACATAGACATATTAGAGAAAAAGAATAGGAAGATCATTTAGGCTTTCCAATGAAAAAAAACACTTTAACTTCTTGCATCAGCATGCTAATTGCTAAAGAACAGAAGACAGAGGATTATAAAAAGTCCATGATTAAATGCAATATCCAAGATAAACAGTTAAGTAATTTATATAGTGTTCAGAGATCCCTCCAAAGAAACATAAAGTTGGATGCAATAATCTAGAAGTCAAATTGGAAAACAGGATGAAGGAACAAAAAAAATAAAAATTGTGCATTATATGATTCAATAAAAATTTTGAAAATTAATAAAAATAAGAAAGTGCATGGAAAGTTGCCTTCAGGTCTTTATGAAATCTTTATCAGATGTCAAATGGGAAGCAGTCCTTGGATCTTGCTTGTATTTATTTTTGGCTAAGGGTCGACCCTTGGGTAGTAGGGCTACACTACTAACAGGGATTTCCCTTTTTGTGCTGGTTGCTTTATGGCATTTAATAGGAAGCTAACCTCAAATTTTGCTTCTTTTAGTGTCTGATGAGGCTCGACTCTTGGCTAGTAGGGCTTCACTAACAGTAGAAAATTTTCTTCTTCCTATGTTTGCCTTTATGGCATTTTTTATACTTCCTCTTTTAGATTTTATTAAGAAAATTTAATTGATTGAGAGAAGAGAGAAAAAAAAGACCAAGAATAAAATTTAATTACTTTACATGCCATGGCGAGCTATGCCTAAGATTTGAGAAGGATATCTGCATCGAATAACCTAATCCAATAAGAACGAAAATGTCTGCTTCCAAACAGCATTAAGAGAAATATAGATCAACCATACAATTACTATTTTACTTAAATAAATCCCACTAAAAGCCTCATCTTCAAAGGTAAATTGTAGGAGGGAGACCCTTAATGATAGCTAACGTACAAGTGCCTTCCAAGATATGCCACAAGGATTAAAATAGCAACATAATGACCACCTTGAGATCCCACAAGTATAGATCAACAAATAATTATTGAACAATAGAAAAGGTGTTGAAAACGTATTGGATAATATCAAGGGGATTTTTTAAGTTGAAGAAATTTAAAAGCGAAACATCAAACGGAAGTTTAAATAGAATGCAAGTGATAGCAGCAACACACTGTTTATTCATATCAGCCATTCAAAAGTATGTTATGCAATGCCTAGATCATATTTTAAATATATTGTCCAGCTTTAAGCAACCAACGAATCAAGACATGTGATGACAACTCAAGACAACCGAAACAACTCATGAAGAACGAAAATAAGATGTATATTGTTACCATAATCATCGAGTCAGTAAGCAATGAACTTCCACAAGGGCAGCGGATCTTCATATCATATTGAGAATCATCTACTTCCTCTTTAAGCTTCACATCATTCAAACTTGAGCTGCTATGGGCCTTTGATGCTAAATCAATAGCACCCGAAACTTGAGCTGCCATGGGCCTTTCTATCTTTTAGTTTTAAGATCCTCCTTGTAGTACTCTGTCCTCATAATCTGTTTTATGCAATCTATACCATTCATTGCTAACTCATTATGAAGCAAAACGGAAAACTACTTTGCAGCAAACTAATGTAAATGTGGATTTTAAGGCTCTTAGCTTTCTCATTTAATCTCTCATTTATAAGACTCTATTTTAGATATTGATGAGGCAGCCCACATGGATGTAAAAATTTATTACTAACTTACGTTGTATATAACGTGACAATTTAAATCATATAGATATTATCCATATAATTAAACTTAGAACCATATATAATATGTAATTAAGTCGGGGAGCTGCAATTTGAACCATTGGATAAGATCATCGCACAAACCAATTGTGATGCCTTTAGGCTGCAATGTGGTGACCCATATTGTAGCTAGTTATATGATTGGAGGCGACAAGGGAACTCGGTGATGAGATTGGTGATCTGGGTCTTTGAGAATCCACTAGAATTGAGAAATTGAAGTACATAATATGGTTTTTGTGGGGTTTGTTCTTGCAGAATTAAAGTTTTGGAGGTGGAGAGAGCTGTTTCCAAGGAGAGACCATGAGAGTTAAACTTATAATCAATGGTGAATGATGGTGATGATGGGTTCATCTAATTTATGTGAGATCAAATGCAGCCTAATGATTCAGCATTTTGATGACTGCTCTCAAATCATAAATGGTCCACAAATTTGAATCCACGATCAAACAATGGAGCATGTTTAGTAAACCCTGTTAGCCGATGAGATCTGTGCAATAATTACAACAGATCCATGACATTACTCCAGAGTTCATCTAATTTTTATGAGATCAGATGGAGTCTAATAATTCAAAAAAGGGTAAATCAGATCTATGAAATCTATTATATAGAAGGAGGCCTCATCAAAGGGTAAATCAGAAAACAAGCCATGCATTAATCACCAAAATTCCAAAAAAAAAGAAAAAAGAAGGAAAAATCTCACGTTCAAAGGAAGAAGAATCCATGACTGGAAACGTCAACCTTTCGCCTACCACATTTACCAACAAAAGCAGACCCTTTGATCACCTTTAGCCTACCAAAAATCAATTCCTTGCACCAGAAATTAAATCTGACTTAAAACCCATTTGAAAACCCACTTCCATTTGGAGATTGGGGAAGGAGCACTGGTTCTTGTTCCATACCTAGAGAAAGAGAAGAGAGAGAAACAGAGGGAGAGAAATAGAAGAGAGAGAAAAAGTATTACTTTTTAGTTATTTTATTATTTAGCTGCTGCTACAGTAATAGCTAAATTTAGCTATTACTGTAGCAACATGTAAATTTGGGGTGTGCGATGGCGCGTCTGCTGGAGCTCCCTTTTTTCAAATTTGAAACGCTATATGCATTTAGCTACTGGGATAGCATACCTGCTGGAGATGCTCTAATATGAAGGATATTCATTAAATGAAATAAACTCTAATTTCTATTTTATTTTGTGTTATCTACGTTATCGATTAATCTTAACATGATTTTTCCATACCTCTAGTCTTCGCGTAAAATATTTATGTAACTTCTCTCCCTTCATCCAATCCGAAGCACTAATCCGAAAAATCGGTCGTGTCGTAGGCTCCTCTTGCGTTCTTCTAAGCCTTCAAACCAAAAACTCTAGGGTTCTTCCTCTAATTCTCCTCCTTCTCTAGAATTTTCTCTCTTTCTCTCTCTAAGGTTATTAGGTAATAAGAGTTATATAAAATTCTGTAATTTAATCTCTATATTTATAATACTTTATAGTTTCCTATTTAAGATCTAATTCTATTTAGAATGCTTTAAGGTTTCCTATTTAAGATCTAATTCTATTTAGAATGCTTTAAGGTTTCCTATTTAAGATCTAACTCTATTTAGAATTTCCTACATGGGTCTTAAGTGATTCTATGGGCCTTTAATTACTTAATGGGTCTATAATTAGTTATTGGGTCTTTGAGTCTTTCGTTACTTAATGGGTCTTTAGTTAATTTACTAACATATTTTAAAAGTTCATTAAACATTACTAAACGCACTCCAATTATTACTAACACATATATACTGGCTTTTAGGGTATATTAATTAGATTAATTCATTATCATGAGTCATTATTAAATAAAGTAAGCATTATGTTCATGCGTAACAATTAATCGCATCCATCAAATCAATCAAGCTAATCATAATTACAAATATAGCAAATAATTAAGGACTAAATAATGAAAAATCTTGGTCGTTAGACCTGGACCAACTTCTGCACTTGTATCAATCATACTTTTGAAGTACGGCGACTCCACAAATTGATTCGGAATGTGATTGTATATTACGAGCTTTGCAATCGATTTTTTAAGCCTCTTTCCCCATTTTTTTCAGTGATATTGTGCTCAGTTTACTTTGCTTTGAGCTTTCTGTCTGATGCATGAACTGATCCATGGGACCTATAGTACGACCTGTAGTAGACGGCTTGGTGTCCCTCACTGATGCTGACCTAACTAACCCGACAGTGTCATGAATATCCTCCTCCTCATCATCAATAACATGTGACCTATGACTAGATCGACCACTAGTAGTAGGCATAGATTGACCCCTCAAGCTGGATCGAAACCAATAATCGGCTTCTTCTTGATCTTGTCGATGTCGTGCTTCTCTTGCACTCTCCCTCATGACTCTCGCTGTCACAACATCCTCATCTTCATCCTCATCATCCTCATGTTCAGGTGCAGAAAACTCTGGATCTCCTCTCCTTATTCTCTTATATATTTCTCTATCCCGATCGCTTCTGCCTTTTTCTTTTTTTAGTCGCCTGTAAACTAGCTCTGACTTTTTATCTTACCTCTTTGGGTATATTGGGGCACCCTTTTGTCTCTCCCTTTACGTGAGCCAAATGCTCCTTCAACCGTGAGATACCTCCTCCCAACAATTTTTTTCCACAAAGTTTACATTCTATTCAGAGTCTATCACCATCTATTGCTGTGCCGTATTGTTAGGCTGAATATGATAATCGTACAATATTTATTTATTTCACCTGCATTAATGACCAAACGATTTGACTAAATTAAAACATTTAGATAACACTTGAAAATAAAATTTATTTGATATTATTCTAATTTAAAAAAAAATTATATTGTGTCACATACCCCATGTCTTGCATCATAGGATATGTGTGACATATGTAATTGATGTGTCACATACCCCATGTCACATGCGACACATGTGACACATGTGACACATGCGTAATTGATGTGTCATGAGATATGCGTTATATACTTATATGTGTGATACATGTGACACATCAATTACATGTGTCACGACACTTGTGTCACATACCCCATGCAACATGCAACACATGTGTAATTAATGTGTCATGGGGTATGTGTCACATGTGACATATCAATTACATGTGCCGCGACACCTGTGTTACTGTGTCACATGTGTCGTGACACATCACACGTGATATGTGTCACATGCATGGGTCAAAAAATCGTCTGATACCAATACGTATCGTCCGATATGTATCAGTTTTAGACTTCGGCGGTACGATACATAGGCATTGCATGATTGTAACGTACCCCCTAAAACAATTTACTAATTTTTTATATTACTAATTTTTCTTTAAACTAAACTTTTTTTAAATTTTAGTGTTACTTTTTAAAACTAAACCTTTTTTTATTACTAATTTTAGTTTTAAAATTATTTTTAATTTTGTATTACTAATTTTTTTAAAAATTAAACTCTTTTTTTTTTACTAATTTTGTTTTAAAACTAAAGTAGTTTTAAATTTGTTTTTAAAACTAAACTTTTTTTTTTTTAAATTAAACTTTTTTTTTGTTTTGTGTTACTAATTTTTTGTTACTAATTAATAATTTTTGTGTTACTAAGTTTTTAAAAAAACTAAACTTTGTATTACAAATTGGTAACAAAAAATTAGTGTAATTTATGTGTCATGGGGTATGTGTCACATGTGTGACACATCAATTACATGTGCCGCGACACCTGTGTCGTTGTGTCACATGTGTCGCGACACATCACACTGACACGTGTCACATGTGTCGCGACACATCACACGTGACATGTGTCACATGCATGGGTCAAAAAATTAGTAAAACAAAATTAGTAACACAAAATAAGTAACACAAAATAAAAAAGTTTACTTTTAAAACAAAATTAGTAAAAAAAGAAGTTTAGTTTTAAAAAAAATTTGTAACAGAAAATTAAAAACAAATTTAACCCAAGTCCAAAGCCGATACGTATCGGTATCGGACGATTTTTTGACCCATACCCCCCACCAAAGTTCACTCAATTTTATGTGGCTAAGCTTGAAACTGCTTCATAGGATGAATGAGCAAATCAAAAGAGATTTGACTCACCTCACTGGCATCATCCAGGCAGTAGGAATAAATAAAAATTAATTTAAAAAAAAAAAAGTAATAAATATGGTAGATCTAATAAAAAAATAATTTAAAATACAAGTTATATGATGAAAAATTATACCTTCTCTTAAATATCCGGCAAAAATATGAGTGTGACAATCCGGTGTCTACGATTTCGGTCTCCGGTGGCTAAGAAATAAGAAGTATAGTGGTTTGCAAGTGAAGAAAGAAGAAGTATAGTAGTGTAGAAGAAGGGATCCTCGGGTGGTTTGTAAGTAAAGAAGAAGAAGAGATCCTCGAGTGATTTGCAAGTAAAGAAAAAAAAGATATCCTTAGGTGGTTTGCAAGTGATGAAGAAGAGGGATCATCGGGTGGGTTTTATAGCTGGTTGCAACTATCCGTTGCCGCTATCCGTTGTAAAAAGTAACGTCTAATAAAAAAAAAACATAAAAACAAAAGCAACGGATATAAAAATATATCCGTTGCCGCTATTCGTTGCAAAAAGCAACGTTTAATAAAATAAAAAAAACATAAAAACAAAAGTAGCGGATATTAAAATATATCCGTTCCCGCTATTCGTTGCAAAAAGCAACGTTTAATAAAAATAAAAATAAAAAAATAAAAGCAAAAAGACAAAACAAAACAAAAAATATAAATTGGTGGGCCAGTCCGATAATTTTATTTTTATTTTTAAAATTAAAAAAAAAAAAAAAGATTATCGGACGAGACATTGAAATTATTGTCCGATAATTTCAATGTATCGTCCATATCGTCCGATACGGGCGATACATTACTCGTATTGGACGATAATTACACTGATTTTTAGAGGGTACGATACATAGGCATTATATCGTACTGCCCAGGTCTAAAACCGATACGTATCGGTATCGGACGATTTTTTGACCCATGCTTGTAATGCACAAACTTCTATGTATTTCTAAGTTTGCTCATACTACAATAGTGTGGCTTATGATGTCTGCCAACATGAACGGTCTGCCCATTTTTTGTCGAAATCTTTAGCAATTGGGTGTCAATTTTAGACTCAAGACCGATTAATGATCGGTCTATTCGGGTTTGGTCCAAACCCAAATGTACTAGACCTAAATTGGGTCGGATCAAAACTTAGGTTAGCCATCTCCATAATATTTTGGACATATAAAATCTTTAAAAAATATATATTACTTTGCCTTAAGTTGAGGATAGTTTTGTTATATTGTTGTAAATATTATAAAAACAAGTTGGGTGTCATTTTAGCTAGCATTTTTAATTGTCAAGTTTTTAAATTTTTCTACATAGTTGAAAGGGTTGATGATAATGATAATGAAATAATTTATCTTTAATTATATTTACACAATTTTCATGAACTCTCTTTCAACTCAATATCCTTTTTTGATAACCAAGATTTTGGGCCGTTGAGAGCACCAGACTAATCTCAGGGGCACATGTGCACCATAATTTAATACATATCAGATCTGCATTGAATAAATCTCTAGGATGGTCTCAAGGGAGGCGACTCGAACTCAGGTCTCCCGCTTCCTGAGGCGGGTACCTGGTCAACGAGTCAAATCCATTGAGGGTTTTTCCAACTCAATATCATTTGATGCAAACTTATTGCAACTATTAAGGATGAGATTCAAGAAAAGAAGACCTTAAATCATGATCAAACCAATGTATATTGCATTCATTAATACTGAAAATGACAAGGGCTTAAAGGGCACTAAGGGCTAATGAAAATCTACCTTTGTGGTTTGAAGAGTTAGAAATCAACTGTCCTTCCCCTACTACTCAAGAAAGGTGTCTCACAATGGTTTCACACCTCAAAAATTGGCTACAAACTGTTGCTTTGATTACATAAAAATGGTTACAAAAGATTGCTTTGTTTATATAGGTAAAATGATTTTAACTATGGTTAGGATCAACGGTTGAGATTAAAAAAACATGTGATTAGTTTAACCTAGGGTAATAAACCGATAAGCGATTCGAATCAAATTTTAGAAATTGAAATAAATGCAGAAAATCTAATTTGGATATGCTAGGTGTTTCTCTCGACGTGTCGAGAGATATAAACAAATATGATATGATCTTACTAAATATAAAAGATTCGTCTCACTCAAAACTAATTTTCGCTAGGGGTCTCAGTGGGCTAGGCTGGGCCGGTTTGGGTTCGGGTTCAGGTTCGCGTTGTGTATTAAGCGGATTGATTATAAACGAGTTGATTATAATATGGCGTCTTGGAGCTAGCCCATCCACAATCCGATTACTATTAGGGTTCGGCTAGGCCAACCCATTTGTGGATTGACATTACTTACCTTAGTCCATACGTGGCCCATGGCGGATTGGCTTGGGCTGGTCTAAAATTTTCTATATAACTCATTTGATCGAGTCAGGCTGGATTCGGGACGAGCTTAAATAGGCTGATTTTTTTATTAGGATTTTGGGATTAGCCCATACCTGGCTTGACTTACTAATCGAGCCATTTATAAATTGGGCCTATCTTTCTTAGACCAATATATATATTGGGCCTACCTTCCTTAGCCCTTAGGCTGGATTGGGGACGAGCTTACTCATTTGATCGAGTCAGGACAAGCCATTTATATATTGGGCCTACCTTCCTTAGCCCTTACCTGAACCATTGTGGGCAGGGCTTTGTCATGCCAGGCTCATGTTTCTAGAAGAATGCAACTCTGTTACAGTCGTACAATGATTTGAAAATAGAGTGCATAACTTTTGTTCGCATAATCCTATTATAAGTGGACTTTCACGACTATCATGGTCGAATAAATCATATTTATATCGATATAATATAAATAGACAAATTTAATTGTGTTTGCATCACCTTGACATCATCAATTTTGTAACTTAAAGTTTAAGTATTACCTACAAATTTAAATATTATATATGTACTTAAATATTATTAATATTATCCTAAAGTCGTACTCATGCTATATTTATTTCGTATCTATGTCATATCAATATCATACTTGTGTCATACTTAAAGGATGGGCTTTATATTTGTGTTGGGCTTCGGGTCCACTAAGTGATTATGATCTATTAAAGATTATTGAACTTAATTGCAAAAAAGAAGAACATCAACAACGGTATTACACCTTAGCCTTGTTTGATAACATGGAAATGCAATTACATAGGTGGAAATGAAATTTGGCTTCCAATTATTGTTGTTTGATAGCTATGCAAGGAGATTTCTATCGAAAAAAAGATAGCTATGTAAGGAGATGGAAATGAAATTAAGTGGGCCCTGCATCAAAATTTAATTTCCATACACCAAGTCATTTTAGGAGAAAACCATTTCAACAGTTTAAGTGGCTGAAATTGAGTTTCCCACTAACAAAATAATAATTTTTTATCGTTTTAAATCTAAAGTTACTTGTAAAGAAAATAAAAAAATTATCTTAAACTAAAAGCAAAAAAATTATCTGTTGATTAAATCTCATTTTTATGACCATCATACCAGCACGATCACTATGACCATCATATTATCTACATCACACTCTTTTTAACTAATATTTGACTTTGGTCAAATTTTGAATTTTAATCAAACTTTAACAAGATTTATAAGCTATTTAAAGTTTTAATTTTTGATCAAACTTTGACTATTGAAACATGATAATAATTTGTAAGTAATATATTACCAAATTTTTAGGGGTTAAAGGTTGACTTCATGGTCAAACTTTGACTTTTAATTAAAATTTTACTTTTTATTAAACTTTGACTCTTATAATTTGATGGCAAAAAAAGTATACTGTCGTGTTGATCTATAATGTGATACTAGAGTATCAATTTTTAGTAGTCAATAGTTTGACCTTTGGTCAAATGTACTTTTACACAAAAAATATTTTTCGTCAAACTCGAAACTTGATTATAGATAGTCTACTACTACATAAATTTATAACGTATCACCCCAATTTTTCCTAGGTCAAAGTTTGGCTTTTTATCAAAGTTTAATTTTTATTATAAAAAAGTTATAAATTTTAATTAGTGAAATATTATTATTAAAAATATCTATCGTTGTTTTAATTTATAACTTTAAAATATATTGCCTTATTTTTATTAGTCAAACTTTGACTTTATAAAACAATTTGATTTTTTTGAAATTTTGTAGCCCCATCAAGGTTATCATTTTGTTAATTTATTACTTTGTAGTACATTACCAAAATTTATTTATTTTTTTGACATTTAGTCAAATTTTGACTTTTTTAAAAGTTGATAATTTGTTAAATTTTGACTAGTGTAAGCTAGCGATGAATATGAATATTGCTATGTTAATTTGTAACTTGGCGGCATATTGTTGAATTTTTTATTGGTCATGTCAGGCTCAAGCCTGACCCGTTGTGATCCTTAATTTTCGCTCATGTTTCTAGAAGAATGCAACTCTGTTACAGTCGTACAATGCTTTTAAAATAGAGTACATAACTTTTATTCGCATAATCTTATTACAAGTGGACTTCCATGGGTATCATGGTCGAATAAGCCATATTTTTATTATATTGATATAATATAAAGAGACAAATTTAATTATGTGTGCATCACCTTAACATCATCAAGTTTGTAACTTAAAGTATAAGTATAGACATAATACTTACCTAAAAATGTAAATATTATATACGCACTAAAATATTATTAATATTAGCTTAAAGTCGTACTTATGTTATATCTATTTCGTATCTATGTCATATCAATATCATGCTTATGTCATACTTAAAGGATAAACTTCATATTTGTGTTGGGCTTCTAGTCCACTAAGTTGTTATGATCTGTTAAAGATTATTGAACTTAATCACAAAAACGGGTTTCTCTCTTGAGAACCTGAGAGAAGGACATCAACAACGGTATTGTATCTAGTGCAATTAATGGTATTGCACCTTGGCCTTGCTTGATAGCAAGGAAACTCCAAAGAGAAAATGAAATCAATTTCCTAGTTGATTTTTAGGAAATGCTTTCCTCTATAAATGAATTTTCCACTGTTTGATTAGTGTGTTTAAGAAATGACTTCGATTGGAAATTGATTTTTTGTGTTCGGTTAGTATGTTTGAAAAAAATTTGAAAATAAGTTTTTAAGTTTGGATCAAAAGTATTTTCAAAAATGATACTTTCTATATTTTCTACTTTTATGAAAGTAAAAGTTAATTTGAACAAATACTTAGTAAGAAAAGAAAAAAACAAATTTGACCGAATATCCACTTTTAATACAAGTCAAACTTAACCAAATGTAAAACTTTGATCAATAAAATTTTTTATGATTAAAGTATAAAGTTATATAGTAAATGCTAGTATATGCTGTAAGGTTATATTTTTTTAAAGGAAATTGAATTTTAAAATAAAAACAAACTTTGATCAAAATATTAACTTTGACCAATAGAAAATTTGATAATGTACTACTAAGGTACAAATTAGCATAATAATATTCATATTCATCATTAGATTAGACTAGTCAAAGGTCAAAATTTGATCAAATTACACTTTTAAAAAAGTTAAACTTTGACCAAATTTCAAAACAATAAAATCAAATTTGGTAATATACTACAAAGTAATAAATTAATAAAATGATAACCTCAATGGGGCTACAAAAGTTCAAAAAAATCAAATTGTGTTACAAAGTCAAAATTTGACCAAATATCAAACTTTGACTAATAAAAAATTACATTACCAAAATACAAATTAACACAATAATAATCACTATCTATTCTCAAGATACACTTTTCAAATTTTGACTAAAGTAAAACTTTGATAAATAAAAATGAGGCAATATGTTTTAAAGTTATAAATTAAAACAACGATAGATATTTTTAATTATAATATTTTACTAATTAAATTTTATAATTTTTTATAAAAATTCGAACTTTGTTAAAGTCAAACTTCGACCAAAAAATAATTGCACTGATACATTATAAATTTATGTAGTACTGGACTTTATCTATAATTAGGTTTCTAATTTGACTAAAAATAAATTTTGTGTGAAAGTCAAAATTTGACCAAAAGTCAAACTATTGACTAATAAAAATTGAGAATCTAGTATCATATTCTAAATCAGCACGACAGTATCCTTTTTTCACCATCAAATTATTAGAGTCAAAGTTTAATAAAAAGTAAAATTTTAAGTTAAAGTCAAAGTTTGACCCCAAAGTCAACTTTTAACCCATAAAAATTTGGTAATGTATTACTAACTTATAAATTATTATCATGTTTCAGTAGTCAAAGTTTGATCAAAAGTCAAAATTTTAAATAGCTTATAAATCTTGTTAAAATTTGATTAAAATTCAAACTTTGACCAAAGTCAAATGTTAGCTAAAACGACTATGATGTAGATAATATGTTGGTCATAGTGGTCCTGAATGTATGATGGTCATGAAAATGAAAGTTACTTTTTAAAAGTCAAAAGATAATTTTTTTGCTTTTAGTTTAAGTCAATTTTTAGTTTTTATTTTTATTTTATAAGTAACTTTACATTTAAAATGACGAAAACTTATTATTTTGTTAGTAGGAAACTCAATTTCAGCCACTTAAAAGGTTAAAAATGGTTTCCTCCTAAACTGACTGGGTGTATGAAAATTAAATTTTTATGTGGGGCCCACTTAATTTCATTTCCATCTCCATACATAGCTATCAAACAACAACAATTGGAAACTAAATTTTATTTCCACCTATGTAATTGTATTTTTATGTTATGAAGCTCGATTACGCACTGTATCTAGTTCAATGATAATGCAGCTGAAAATTTTACACCTTAAAGATCGATTATGTACTGTATCTACTGCAATGATAATGCACCTTAAGATTTTGCACTTCAAAACTCGATTACGTATTGTGTCTAGTGCAATGGTTAGCGCCTTAAGATTTTGCACTTCAAAGCTCGATAATGCATTGTATCCACTGCAATAGTAATGTAGCCGACAATTTTGTACTTCAAAGATCAATTATGTACCGTATCTACTGTAATGACAATGCACCTTAAGATTTTTCACTTCAAAGCTCGATTACGCATTGTATCTAGTGCAATGGTAATGCATCTAAAGATTTACAATTCAACGATCGATTATGCGTTGCATCTAATGTAATGGTAATGCATCTGAGACCTACTAAAATGAATTAAAATGCATTGCATCTAGTGAAATGCATTGAGGCCTCTTACAATCCATTAAAATGCATTGCATCTAGTAAAATTCATTGTAATGCATCATTGACCTTTTACAGTGCATAAAATATACTTGACAATCCTTGTAATAAAACATACTGCATCTCCTATCCCACTGCAATATGCATAGAAAATATACTTCAAAACTTTGTTTTGCATTTCAATGGGTCTTTTTGTCGTAAAACGAACACCGACATCAATTGGAAAGGGCTGGAGAAGAGGAAAGCTTGAGAAGATGAGCGTTGGAGTAGCTTTCGTAAGTCGCTGATAAATGTAACAAGGCTTGAGAACGGGTTAGAGAATAGGCTTTTGCGACTCACTTTCTCGAATAATGAACACCGGCGCCGACCGGAAAGGGGCTGGAGAAGTGGAAAGCTTCAGAAGATGAGCATTGGAGTTGCTTTCGTGAGTCATCGAAAAATGCAACAAAGCTTGAGAAGGGGCTTTTGCGATTCACTTTTGTGAATCGCTGAAAATTGAACACCGGCTCCGATCGGAAAAGGGCTAGAGAAGAGGAAAGCTTAAAAAGATGAGTGTTGGAGTCGCTTTCGGGAGTCCGAAAAACACAATAGAGCTTGAGAAAGGCTTTAGCAAGTCGCTTTCGCGAGTTGTCAAAAAACGAACATCGACGTCGACCGAAAAGGATTTGGAGAAGAGGAATGCTCGAGAAGATTGGAGAAATCAGAATGTTGAAGAAGATGCAAGTTTGAGAAGATGACTATTGGAGAAGATAACCACTCTATTTATATTAAGGGTATTTTGTTTGGCGGGAGCTCTCAAATTAACTAACGATCTCACGATGAATGAACAAATAAGAACGCAAAATAAAAGGAAATCAAACACAATCAATTACGTGATTCAATAATTTGCTTACGCCCACGAGCAATGATGATTCACTATATTGATGATTCTACAAGAATACAAGAACACTCAAGCTTTACCAAAGCTCTCCACAAAACCCTAGATAGGTTTACCATTGCTTTATAATGATATCTCAACTCCCTAATTCGTTCAAGAGCTTTTTCCCTTATATAAAAGATCTAAATCCTATTTCTAATCAAAGAGAAACTAGCCTTATACAGAAGATCTAATTCTTACTTCTAATCTAATATGTTAGAGCCTAAACAATAATTTTTTACCTGGCTCTAAGCTTCACCATGTACTATTTCCTTCGATCGTCGCTAAACTCGTATCACCGTTGCCACCAGGACCCCGATGGCACTCAAACTTATTGAACATTAATCAAATTTAAATAATGTTTAAACTTGATCACCAGTACCACCTTTGTCATCATATTCGCAGGATTGTCCTTCGTACTCACCTTCTTCAAAGATATTTCACCATCTTCAATTACTTCCTGTACGAAGTGATATCATATATCAATGTACATGGTACAAGCATGAGATACATGATTCTTTGCTAAGTAAATAGCACTTTGATTATCATAGAAAATATCAACACTTTCATGTGTGATGTCCAAATCACCAACTAAGCCCTGAATCCATAACGGTTCTTTCACTGCGTCTGTTATTGCCATCTCATTGACCCGTCCTTCTTCTTCACAAACAAGACCGGTGCTCTCCAAGGAGACACACTAGGTCTTACGAATCCTTTATCTAGGAGTTCTTGTAATTGGTCCTTCAACTCTTTTAACTCAGTTGGAGCCATTCGATATAGTGCTTTAGATATTGGCTCCGTACCTGGTGCTAAGTCAATGGCGAACTCCACTTCTCTTTCCGGTAGTAATCCCGGTAAGTCATCTGAAAAAATATCTTCAAACTCGCATGCAATCGGAATATTGATTACGACGTTATTCTCTTCCTTGTCTTCCTTTAGAAGCGCTAGATAACCACTGCATCCCTTCCTTGTCAAACATTCAGCTCTGACTGCGGAGATAAGCGGTACAAAAATCGATCGCATTCCTAGGAACCTGAATGATCTCCTCGTATTCGGTCTCAAGGTAACCGCCTTTTTTCGGCAATTGACACTTGCGCGATGCATGGATAACCAGTCCATGTCAAGGATTACATCGAATCCTTGCATATCCAACAGGATTAAATTCGCCACCAATTCATGCTCTTCATAATCTCTGATGGCGATAATAATTGAGCAACAAACCATATCGGTACTGACTGCATTTCCTGTTGGGACTGATACCGCCAAAATAAAGTCTACGGTCTCGGGAATAACCTTCACTTTCTTCATAAATTGTGGTGTAATAAACGAGTGAGTAGACCTTGGGTCTATCAACACTCTCACTTCATAACACAGGAAATCGCCCTTCCCATACACTTGTAAAGTACCTATGCCATATATATACTTAAACAGTTACATATGCATCATGAGTTACGCATGCAAATGATTATATTTAAAGACTACCTCTACAATTGATGCACCTTCTATATCTAAAATTTCAACAAATGATGTTTATCTTAAATTAAAAAGAAATTTCACCTTGAATGATGTCATTACTGTTTTGGCAACCTGAGGTGTAACGGCATATGCCCTTCCTTGTACAATAGGCTTCTTTTTCTGTAATGGCCTAGGCATAGGAGCTGATGTCATCCTCTCTTTCCTCATTTTTGGGCAATCCTTAATCATATGCCCCATCTTTTCACACTTAAAGCACCTGCCTGTACCCCGCCTACAATCTACCGTCTTGTGAGACTTACCACATCCGGCACACATCTCAGCTGGGGTGGATGATGCTACTCTAGAGAAACCCTGAGTAACTAATGCTCCTGTGGTGGTAGCAGGACTCTCATAACGAATAGGCCTCACAGTAGTAGGCATATGTAGTCTAGAGTAAGTGGTCTGAGATGGCCTAGGTAAATTGGTCTAAATCGGTTCCCTCTGAATAGGTGCTACGAATCGCTATTTTTTGTTCACCGGATCGTAGTTACCAACCCTACTCTGATCTGCCCTTCCTTTCCCTTGCTACTCCCTTCTTTTATACATTTCATCAAGCTCTTTCTCAGCAACTAGTGCCTTTCTCATCACCTCTGCATAAGTTTCCAATTCAAATACTATGATCCTATCTCGTAGAATCGGCTACAAACCATTTTCAAATTTATTGGCCTTCATAAGTTTCGTGGCCACATAATCCGGAGAAAATCGTGATAACCTTATGAATTTTGTATCGTACTCTCTCACAGTCATTGCCCCTTTCTCCAAGGTCATAAACCTTACTACCATCCGATTCTTTAATTATTTTGGGAAGTACTCTTTGTTGAACACCTCAACTCCTCCTAAGTCCATGCCCCATCTGGGTTCTCCTATTCTCTCTTCAACAATACCGACTTCCACCAGGGGTCGGCATCTCCCTCTAACTGACATGAAGCCCAACTTACTTTCTTTACCTCAGTATATGACAGTTTCTCTATCTGATTCAACCATTTTTCTGCCTCTAATAGATCTGTTTGACCGTAAAAGCTAGGAGGTCTCAACTTTCTGAATTCCATAAATCACGAATGATATGATACAACAGGAGCAACTAGAGGTGTAGGTGGCATCTACTAATGATTATTTACGGTCAATAATGATGCCTGCTGAGCCATAGTGTTTGCCATGACTTCCATAGTATGTATCATCCTTTGTCTTTCCGCTCTCTTCATTTCTCTCTTGGTTCCTTACTTCCGGAATACTTCCTTTCGAAATCTCTCTCTCTCCCAATGGTACCCTATTGGAAGTAGTAGGAAACTCATCCCTACTCCTCAAGTTTCTACTGTGGACATCTCTTGGTCGGCCCTTTCTTCTAGTAGACATGACGCTCTGCAATATGAAACAAAAGTTTTATTAGTAAAAGGTCCCTATACTTCGATAAAATCCAAGACTTGTCAGAAATTCTAATGAAAAAGCTTTGATACTAATTGTGACGACCCGAATTTTGACGCCCTGAAATTCGCATCGTCAGTACGGCCCTTAAGGCCTAACCTCTTACACGAACGGAATACTTGCTACATCCACACGCAGAGCAGAACAAAGCACAAACCTAATAAAGCAGATAGAGTCATCATAAAAAATAAATCTCCATTTCTATATAAAGATGACTAACAAAAAATCACAAAAGACGGTTCTAATCCCATAGCTAAAAGAATCGAACCGAACCATTAGTGACAAACAATCGCCACCAACCTATGGTTCGCAAAACAATATACCGACCAACATATACAAAACAACTTACAAAAATAGTCAGACGTACCAAGCCTTACAATTTATCTCACAAAATCAAACTAGCGCAGCTCAAATCTACTAGAAGAACTCCTCTGGAGGGGGCTCAGTCTCCTCCTCAGGAATATGCTCCAGGTCCTCAAGATCAACGTCCTCAGTCCCTGCCGCTGCCTCTGAACCTGTAACGTATAGTCAAAGGGTGAGCTACATCTAAGCTCAATAGAGAAACATATGCAAAATGCACATTATGATGTCAAACATACATTTCATGGCATAATCAGAAACATGCTTATCTTACTGAGATTCACAATTAAAAAACATTTCATTTGACTAAAACACATCAAATGCAAAGCTTCAAAACATGCTTATCATACCACACATTAGAGCAATAAGGCATCTAAAATCATTGATTGACCTCGAATTCCGTGAACTAAATGATAAACCCCAGTGATGAAAGATTCATGATCCTAATCTACTATGCTTATAGCATGCATCTATATGTATCATTTGTTCTAAAATTCATGGCATGATTAAACATTTTAAGATTAGGCTATTTTTCTAAACTTTGACCTGCTAGGTCAATCTAAGCCATTAGATGGCCTTGCATGTGTACCAAAACCACATGCATGGTACCATTTGGCTCAGGTTCATGTTCCATTACAGAATATATTTAAATGTCATTAAAATTCTATAACAAATTATAAAATGTTCAAGTTATGTTACAAGAATGGCCTAGCTTGACTTTCTTGGTCATTTACGACCATTGGATGACCTTACATGTGTGTAAAAATCATATGCATAGTTATCTTTATCATTGGTTCAACTTTATTCCAGATTATATAAAATATATATCTTCAAAAATTCTATATTTCATTTGACAAAAATGAATGAAATACACATACGTGCGCATAGTGGCTTAAGATAAGCCTATTTAGGTCAATCTAAGCCATTAGATGGCCTTGCATGTGCTCAAATGTCACATGCATGGTCATCCCCACCCAGTCCTATACATAAATCAAACATTCTTTCATGCTTTCAAAACAAAAAAATCAATTCTAATCATGAAATTTACAAGAAAATCTCAAAATCTCAGGATCTAGTGGTTAAGGCTCATTTGGCCATCATGGACCATTGGATAACTCTAAAGTGATCCTATAGATCACATCCATGAGTTCTAAAGTGCTGGTCCCATGTAAGAGCATGGTCATTCCAGACTTTAGCCATCAATCAAAATATTACAACACTAGGAGTCTAGACAACAAGACTAAACTAAAATTTTACCTTTGCAAGCTCTATCTCCTTGCTGTTTTTCTCCAAACCATGGGGTGAAGAAGGCTGGAATGGGGCTTAAAATCAGGTATGTGGATGTGGGAATAATGGGGATTAGATTGATGGTTTTAGATCTTGAATCTAAGGGTTGGATTGGTAGGAGAAGAATTTCTACACACTAAGGTTCTAAGGGCTCTATTAGAGTGGAGAAGAGAGGAGGAAGAAGAAGATTGAATGCAAATGGGGAGCCCCCATAACGAAATTCGAATTTTTCAAGGGGGATGGGGGATGCAAACAAGCGTAAAATTTGTGACGTGTCATACCCCCTCTTCCCGAGCCTAATTTCCCTATTTTCCCAAGTATTCTCATAATGGCACACACACACACACACTCTCTCTCTCTCTCTCTCTCTCTCTCCTCCTTATCGCACACGCCTCCCAACTTTGACCCATTTTGATCCTTTTTCTCCACCACACATCCATTCTAGTCGTGTCTTTTATGGTATTCAAGGTCTCTAATTAATTTCCCTTTTTCACAAGATCTTGTGGTGCATGCAAGTTGGGGCATCTTACACGTTAGATTTTCCCAATACAAATTGGGTGGTGTAAGATGGGTCAAACTCTAGTAAAAAAGATCAATGGTATAGATTGACTAGAGAATTGTAAAATTATATTTTCTAATTTCAAAATTCAGGAAAAATCAATTATATTTACCCTTGAGTTGTTGGTAGATTTACAAGAATTGTCACTCAAGTGTGCAAAACACTAACATATAATTCTAAGTGTTAGTACATCTTCAAGCCTCTATGTCATAGGTCAATATTTTACTTGAGGTATCTAGGAATCTTGTGATGATTTTTAGAATCCGATCTGTTGGTGATGATCATCTCATCACCCCTAAGGTCCAGACCCAATTTGGGTCAAATCTCGGGTCAAACTTTTATTCATGCAATAATTCGGGTAAATTTGAGGTAGGAGATGTGGTGTGTGTCTCATCACTTTTTCTAACACACCCATTTAATTAAATGGGGTGCCCTATGGGTATCATTACTAATAATCGAATTTTTATTATTTTAAGGTGGGTACCACTACCAATAGTCAAATTTTCATTGATCTAAGGTGCGTGCCACTAATAATAGCTAGTTTCCTATTTATTTAAAGTGAGTGCTTCAAGAATTTTGGTGGACCTAGCCTCAGGTAGTCAACTGGGACAGTCAGGTCACACTAATGCCCAGTCAATATTTTGACCAACACAGAGATTTAGGGGCAAGTGTTACAATGTGCAACTTGTAGAGTTGCTTCTTAAGATACAAACGACTCGTTAGAGATTTTGCCATGTAGAGACTCTCCAATTTGGCCCACAGAGCGGCCGCCGTGTTCTCCTGCCTCACGTTGTACGTAATTTTTTTCACTAGACATAGCTGAATCGTACTACATGCTTGAAGTTCGAATTCTTCCCAATCACCATCGGACTTATCCGCCGGCTTACCCATAAGTCATTTCAACACCTTGTGCAACCCTTGTTGAATCAAGATATCCCGGACTTGTACTTGCCACAAGCCAAAATTAATCTTCCCGTCGAATTTCTTAACCTCGAACCTCGCATTCGAAACTTTTGCGAACTTCGATGCCATCTCCGATTGTAGAACGGAAACTAAATAGCTTTGATACCAATTTTTTACACGGAAACTCTTAAATTAACCAACAATCTCACGATGAACGATCAAATAAGAGCACGGAATAAAATGAAATCAAACACAATCACACAATAGATAATATTTACGTGGTTCCGCAATTTGCCTATCTAAGTTTATCAAAGCTTTACAATGATATCTCAACTCCTTAATTCGTCCAAGTGCTTTTTCCCTTATATAAAATATCTAAATCCTACTTCTAATATAAGAAGTTAGAGCATAAAACAACATATTTTTGCTATTAGCCTTCCCCTTGCCACTTTCAAAACCCTCTGGTGGAAATAAAAGATTACACTCACTTTCGTGGAAAAAAAACATATAGTAGGATTTATTTGAAAATTTTCTCTAATAAAAATGGAATCTTGCGTTAATAAAATTCATCGCATTTCCTAGTCAATGCAATTAAATTTATATTTATCAAGAGTACCTTTATTTGCACCCACTAAATCTTTGAGCACACCTATGCAAAAAATGAATCTTTCACAGAGTGTAGTGTATCATGAGATTATTGGCATACCATCATATGGTCAATTTTTATTTCATATGGCACACATCCAAATTTTTGGCATTTCCAAGTTATTATGAACCAGGGAATAGGGGTATTTTGGCAGTAAAGGTATAAAATAGTGACTCTTTTTAAGAGGCATTATAAGCTCTTTTATTTATAACTAGTAAACATGCACGTGCTTTGCACGTGTTGCTCTATAAAATCATAAAAATAATAATAAATTTATAAAATGGAAAAAGTCTATGGGTTCTAATGTATGGATGAACCTATACATTCAAACCTCAGATCATATACTACGTGACACCTGATTCCAAGATATTACCTTTTTTGGATCGTGTGCAATGTCGCATGCCATTTATTAATTTTTTTATTAATTTTTTTTTCTGATCTAAACTTCAGCCAAAGTTTGGGTACTACTTCACACATCATAGCGCATCGAACTTTTTATTCATTGACCACATTTTGGACCGTGGATGTCCACTCATTTTCAACAACTTTTATTCATTGAATGCGGAGGCTGTAACATAAAGTGATGTGCCAGTAACACCAACCAAAATATTATCAGACTGTTTTGATTTCATTGCTTGACTCAATTTTTTAACCAGGTTGAGCACATGAACTTGACCCCTTCGATCAATTTTGAGCATGAATCTATGAAAGTTAGGTTGACAAATATTTTGTATATAAAATATAAATAGATAAGGGAAATTATGGGAATTGAACTGAGATAGCTTTGATAAAGGCATATGCTGAAAAAATTAGGGTCAAATGTGTAAACCTAAGGAGCATGGTGGGATGTGTTTTAAAAAGATATATGCGTTTAATGGAGTTAAGCTTGCTAAACAGGGTTCGAGGATTCTCTCTAATCCAACTTCTCTCCCAAGCCACATCTTTGAAGCCAAATATTTCCCAACAGAGAATTTTCTTGACACAAAGGTTGGTAGAAATGTCTTTTACTATTGGGCGAGCATCATATCTGTAAAAAAATATAATTGAAAATGATTTGATATAGAGGGCGGGCAGTGGAAATTCAATCAAAGTGTGGGAAGACAGGTATATTCCTAGGGTGTCTACCTAAAAAGTTATTACACCTATAAAACCTGATTCAGTGATCTATATGTCCGAGCTTTGAGAAAATGATCCTAAAAGATGGAATGAAGAAATGGTTTGGTATGTGTTTCATGATATTGATATTGATGCAATTTTGCATATCTGTATTTCCTCCTAGAGGACTGAAGGCAAACTCGCCTAAACGAAAGGAATCCTTTAAAAGTGTATATAAAGTCGCTCACAAGCTCATAGAAGATGCCAAAGGATCGGACAACACTATAATTAATATAAAAATAATTACAAAAAAATCTGAAAAAAATGAAAAATTCCCTTCTTTTTTTCGAAAAATCGCGTTTTAAACCAAACTCTTTCAAAAAATGCGTTATAAACCCATTTTTTCCGTTTATAATGATTAATATTTTTTTAAGTTTTACAATTTTCCTTTTTTTCTTGAAATTATCAAAATTTACCATTATTTTTCATATATTTATGGAGCCATTTTATTCCCGTACTTATACTGTAACTATGTTTGTGGGTATTGGGTCATAGACTCCTATTTCGAACGAGATTTATTTAGTTCATTTTTTGAAGAGAACTGTTACATAAGTTTTTTTTAATAAAAGATAAGAATAACTAAAAATTTATTTTCAAATAAAATTCTATTTTTATCTAGAGATATTTTAGGAGACATTCAAGCAAGGGAAAGTTTATTGAAAAGGATATTTTTGGTATATATGTCAAGTCAAATCAATGTCTAGAGGCTTGATGGTACGCATATGATCTCTAGGCTAAGTGTGTGAAAGATTGGAATAAAAAATATTCCTCATCATCCGATTCAAAGTAGTCAACGGGATTTAACATGGGTGCTCTCAAAGATTCATAGGCGTACTCTTGATGGTGGCTTTCGCGCTTTTATAAATAGTATTCAAATACTTTTTTATTTTAAAATTTTAAATTTATATATGATTTTAAAATAATGAAAAATTTCTCAAAGAACATTTTTGATATTATATCAGATTTAGATCATATACATATTGGCCAATATGACCCGATATGGACCGATGTTTCCCCACCTTAACTCGATGTTTGATCATATATACTATCATTGATGTATATATATATATATATATATATATATATATATATATATATATATATATATATATATATATATATATATATATATATATATATATATATCGGAAAAGCCCTAACCATATCAGCCACTATGTATTAGATATGACTGATATTTAAAATTATGATTTAATCAATTAAATATTTATGCAGTAGGTTTAACAGGTCGGTCGACTTTATAATTAACCAGCCTAATAACAACAAAATTTTTTGTCTGAAGTCTTTTCTACTTATGCTCATCCAAAGAAAAGTAAAATTAAATAAAATTTATTAAAGATGACTGAATAAAATAATACAATATTATAAACGATAAAAAATGAATAAAAAATAATTCTTTAGCTACATTTGTGCTGCTTGCATTAACTCACATCATCTAAATGGTCACGTATCATTCACACTAAAATCACTCAAAATATACGGTGAATATACTATCCAATTCAAGCAAGTTATTATCTACGTTGCATTTAATATAAACAATGATGTATGTTTAAGTACTCGGATCTAATTCTCTCAAAAAAAAATGTACTCGGATCTAATGGTTTGAATTCCCTGATATGTACACTCTAATATGAATCAATCTTATTTTTAATGGCTTATATTAAAATTTATTAATGAGGTCAAGGTATCAAACTCGGTATCGGTATCAGGTATCAACCCATCTTAAACCGATACGTATCGGCAGATACAGATCCGATGTCATAGATATTGCATCAATGAATATGTTTTTTTTTTTTTAAATGCTATAAAAATAGGACAAAGTACTTGTGTAGGTCAGTATCAATCGATACCGAGACAGTATCGGCAAATATAGACTTGTATCGGTATTGACTCTCGATGTATTGCCAATACGTCTCGGTATTAGCCAAGTTTGTATTCCATGGTTCCAGGTCATTTGGCACCTAGAATGTGATGATTCACATATGCCTATAGGCATAATTCCTTGACTAGTTTGACTATTAGATTGTTCACATATGAAGGTACAGTGTACAATAATGGTATATGTTCGTAATTAAACTTTAATTATGTAAGATGATCGTACACACCCCATTCTTTCTAAAAAGATAGCCACCATGTCATCTGAATCTTATAACTGTCATAGTTAATAAAGTTTGATGAGGGTTTTAAAATTTTATTTTATTGTCTGATGAAATAATCTCTGCTAGTGAAGCTTTGCATATATCATGACTTTCAAATCAAACGGCTTAGATGGAGTTCTACAATGCACACCATCTAAGCCAATTAATGTGAGAGAAATTATGAGAAATTTTACTAACAATGGCTCCACAAGCCAAACGAATATAAGTTAGACAAGTGAGGTTGTTTTTCGTCAATCTTCTGCACAATAGATCCTGAAAATATGGAGCACCTATTAGACAGTCAGATGTTGATTTCATGAGGCACAAATCTCGAAAAGTGACTGTGATCATGGGTGTACCATGAGAAAGGTTCTCAAGTGTCACATTTGGAGATATGTGCCACGTGGAATCAAGATTTGAGTGTCTGATAGGTGAGTCATGATCTAAAGATCTATTGTATCGAGGATTGGGATGAAAAACATTCTCCATCGTCCGAATCAAGACAATCAACGATTTTTTATGGTGGAAATGCGTGTGTTCTTCACAGGAAAAATGACAGCAAATAGTGACACCCTATAAGATAACGGTGGCGTTATTTGTACTCATTTTTTCTGTGAAGAACACATTCTCTTTCACAAGAAAAAAACATTAATTGTCTTAAATCAGACGATGGAGATCGTTTTTCATCCCATTCTTCACGCAATAGATCTTGATATTATGGCATACCTATTGGACGGTCACATGCTGATTCCACATGGCACACATCCAAAAGTGATGGTGTGATAGGTACGCCCACAATCACGATCAGTTTTGGGGAAGTCATGTGCCATGTCAAATCACAATCTGACCATCTGATAGAGTGCCATGATATCAAGATCTACTATGTGGAAGGTTGGGCAAAAAAATGATCTCCATCGTCTAATTCAAGGCAGTCAACTGTATGCATGTTTGTCACAGGTTTAATGAGTGTAAATAATGCTACCCTAAGAATGTAATCCTTTAGAATCCTAAAATGGAAGGAGTCTCAATGAAATTATAAGGCTTTTTTATTTATTTATGGTAGCTTTTAAGGTTCTTAAAAAATAGGAGAAGTTATTAGAAGTTCCTTATTTGTTTAACTTAAAGAGTCCTAGTTTAATTAGAGGTCTAGTTATAAAAAGTTATAAAATATAGGAATACATAAGGAAGAACATGAGGGTAGATAGAGTAGCTTAGGGGTATTTTATTCCTAAACTATGAAAACACTAAAATTGACATAAAGAAGAGGGATTCGTGCTTTTATATAATAGTAAGATAAAAATATCTAACACATTGTCATAGTTGCCTTCATCATCATTATATATTTCAACTCCTCTCATGCCTCTACAAGTTAACTTTTGATGGGCTTCAAAGACCTAAAATGGAACCTCATGTAATGCCTTGAACGCCCCCATTACGCTTCCTACGTATTTTTCATGGATACCTTTATTTTTAGCTCGAGATTCTTTTCTCATGGATACCTTTATTTTTAGCTCGAGATTCTTTTCAACTCGGGGTTTATATCTTTAAATTTTTTACTGTTTTGACTTAGATGATAAACATAATGTTTTTCTCTCAATCTTCGACACAGTAGATCTTTAGATCATAGTCTTCCCATCAAACGGTCATATTTTGATTACACGTGGCACACATCTTGAAATGAGATTTGAGAATCACGTTTGATGTATGCAATGATTATGTTCATTTTTAGGGATGTGTGCCACGTGGAATCAAAATCTGATTGTCTGATTATAGGCTCATGATCTCATGATATATTGGATCAAAGATTGGGACAACAAAAGATCTCCATTGTTTGATTTAAAATAGTCAATGATTTAAACATGTAAAACTCAGCTTGAGATATGAAAGAATCTTGAGTTGTGTAAATGAAGGTACCCATTGTTTATTAGATCTATTAATTTAGGAGTACTATTAACTTTCTTAGCAAGTATATATATATATATATATATATATATATATATATATATATATATATATATATATATATCTATAAAAAATGGACAATATTATATGCTGGCAGGTTTTGTGTAAGCAGCTAACGTGTCACGACATAATTAGTTGCAAGTGCAGTGGGGCCCAAGCAATACAGGCTGGGGCACGTCAGCCGCCTACACAAAACTTGTCTGCCACTTGTAAAGAAAAGCCATTACCAGTTGGTTATACGGGTTGGGAGGGGTGGACATGACACTGACCTAACTTCTGAGGTCTCGAAAGGACATAATTTTTTATAGAAATGTCCGTTTATTAAAGTTATCTATCGTTTTGGGGCAACTCGAAATGATGCATTCATTTATGATATTTATATTTTGATCTCTAAATCAAGAATTATAGACCTCTTTAAGGAGTTGTGCATATTCTTAGAAGTAAAATGGCTAATGACCCAATTGAAGAAAGTTTATCATTTGAAAACTTTATATTATGATAAACCAATATTTCACAAAAAACATGCTAATGAAACTAATGACCACTTACAAACCAAATTTGTCTTTGCAAGGTATTTGCTCTTAAAAATGATAGAAACTTGAGAGTTTGAATCTTTGATTAATGGCAATTGTGTACATTGTCAAATAAAGAAATTTTATTAGTGAGCATCGGTATGTGGGCCGAGTGCTAGGTGACTTGGTACTCGAGTGACTTTTTTAAATGTGTACCATACCAAATCATCATGTGTGAGTGCGCCATATTCTAAAAGATCTTAGATGCAAAAGATTAGCACTAAAAACTATCTCCGTCATATTAGATCACAGTTAAACATGATCTAAAATTAACCGCTATCAAGCAAATCCAACATATTAATATCAGACGATCAATCACATCTTGAATCAAATGTGGAGGTGTAATTCGATCCATTTTTTTTGCATCAATGTCATGGGCGTCAAATCACGTAGAACACATGATGATTCCAAATGACATATATCCTAAAAAGTGACCCAAGTACTAAGAGCATCAGCAGTACTCTTCATAGTACCAATATGGTCCATGAGTTGATATTGGAGCCGAGCACCATATACCTTAACCTCACTTTTTACGCACAAAGTGACTCCTCTCAGAACTCAGAACCCGCGCTTTATCATGACACCAAGCAACAGCCCCTTCTAGCTTCTATAGTAATATAACGCATTAGCCATTCAAGTTATTTTCTTTTGCTTCACTAAAATGTGGCAAACAGATCAAATCATGTACTACAAATTGTAGATTGTGTCACTTGCTGTGACCACCGAGATCCCCCGGAAATCCAACCTCGGTGCAGCCTTGCCGGCACTGCTTCTGGCAGTCGGCCCACATCGCATCACTCATTCGCATGCATTCGTATATGCATTGGGTAAAGCAGCTGAATTCGTGGGCTTCGCTCGTCGGTGCAACGGCTTCGCCGGCCATCGGTGCAAATACGAGCACCGCGAGAAATACGTAGATCAAGATCAATGAAGCATTCCTCTTGGTAGCCATTTCTCTAGATCTTTTCAAAGTTCTTGACAGCTGAAACTTGTAGTAGAGAACATCTGAGACAATAGAAAATGAAAAGAGATTAGTTATTTATAGGGGTTAAGGGAGTGCCATGTATTGTTATAGGTGTGAGTTTGGTTGAGTTTTTTGTTACCCAGGAGAAAGAATGGCCCTTTAAATGAACAAATGGTGGGTTGTAAACAGTTACAAGATGGGCATTTTTTCCTTTCTTTCCCTTTTTTTAACTCTGCTTGGAGGCTTCATCAAAGATTGTGTCACCTCTTGGTAACCAAGATTACATCAACGGTAGCTCTATTTGCACCTACAAAATCTCTAAGCGCATCAAGCATGAAAACCATTGACTGCTTTGAATTAAATGATGGAGATTATTTTTCCAATCTTCCAATAGACCGTGACTGCTTTGAATCAGACGATGGAGATCGTCTTTCATCCCAATCTTCCATATAATGGATCTTGAGATCATACGCATACCATTAAACAGTCAGATTTTGATTTCACATAGCACACATACTGAAAAGTGATTGCAGAATCACGTTTAATGTATGCAACGATCATGTTCATTGTTTGGGATGTGTGCCATATGAAATAAAAATATGACCGTCTGATTAGAGGCTCGTGATTTGTGCGGAAGATTGGAACGAAAAATAATCTCTATTGAATGATTCAAAGTAGTCAATGATTTTCAGTAGCAGCCACTTATTATGCCATGCGTTTACATTTAAACATGCTTAATTAGTATTTTATATTGAATTGAGAAAGACTAGGGCTGGTATTACTACCACACCACTTTTTGTTACAGCCACCTCATTAAAACAAAATAAGGACCGCTGATTGCTTTTAAAATCCATTGACTACATTAAATTTCATTTTTTTTCCGTCTCAATCTTTCCCACCATAGATCTTGAGATCATGAGTTTACTGTCAAATGATCAAATGTTGATACCCTGTGCCACACTTCCTAAAAAGTGAACAGGAATCAGGTTTGGTTCATGTTCACTTTTTGGAAAGTATGCCATATGAAATCAGCATATGACACTAGGCTTATGATCTCAGGACATTGCCTGAAAGATTGGAATGAAATATAATTTCTTTATTTAAGTGTGGTGGTTGTAACATAAAGGGTGTGGCAGTAACATTGGCCAATTAAAACCAAAATTATCAGCCAAGCAAATTATCCGCCCATGATTTTCTCCGTGGATAATATGAGCGGTTTTTTGGAGATTTCGTTTCGAGCGATGCGTTTTGGCCGAAATCTTGATTTCTACCGAAATTTTGATTTCGGCCCAAATTTTGAACCATGGAGAAAACTGAAAAGTCTTAGCTGAGTTGATCAGGCCTTGGATTTGCTCTCCAATGGTCACCAGCTCGAGTCCCATCAGGGCCACTAGAGGTTTACCTTGCCGATAACTTTAGGGCCGGTGAGATTAATCCAGGTGCGCACGGATATTTAAAAATTAAAAAAAAAAAAATTGAAAAGTCTTTCTAGAAGAAGAGCACGGTTCCTTATTCTCATTGTATACACGACTCTCTTTCCCTCTCATATGTCTGCTGCTATTATATATAAAATCACCACCAGATACCAAAACCTCAAAAGCCGCCACCATTTTATTTCTACACTGAAATTCTCTTTGGGAAAGAGATGAACAGTTGGAGAAGGTCTAGTATTTTTTCATCATCATCATCACCATCATCATCATCGCGGAGCAGCCACACCGGCGCCTATGGGTTCGGCAAGTGGTGCGTGTTGATAGTGAAACAGCAAAGAACATGCTGCTACATCTTCCGCCATTGCATCTCCATCCTAGTCTGCTGGCACGCCCATGCAGTTCGAGATTAAACTACCCTTTCTTTTTTTCAATCCCCATAAATCATCCCAGGGCACATGCGCATCCCAAGTTAGCATGAGTGAAGATGAAGAGGGGGCGTTACCCTCTTTTATAGCATGCCCTTGAATCTTAACTCATCAAAGATTCAAGGAAGAAATGTATCACTAGAAAATAGGGATTGACTTACCACAAATCAATCATACCGAAATCGACTTCTAAAGTCGCGTGGAGTAAGATCCCGTTACCAACGTAAGTTTCAAAGCCTTTAGTGAATCAAGTTTTAAAGTTAGTGTGTAAATCACAAATATCCAACAATCTCTCACTTGAAGTACCACACATTAACTTTAATATCTATTTGTATAAAATAAAATAAAGTAGAAAATAAGGAAAACATAATGATTGACTTAGTTCAAAAATAGATAGTCATCCTTTAAAGTTTTATACAAAAAAATATTGACTTTCAAGACTTCGATGTAACATACATTTTCTCAAGTTCAGTAACAATCTTAATGTCGAATCGTGAATGCCAATAATATATCATTTCTTCAAATCTCATTATGACAATTTCATAGTCAATACACTAATATCATTAATAAACTTGAGAGCTCACTATAGTTTTAGTGATACAAAAAAATATACACTTTAATGCAACTTTTTGTGTATATCTCCTCATTCGTTATATTTCATACCCGAATGTATGTTGTCTTGATATATTACGGCATGCGCTATGTGAAAATCATCACCCACCTATCAAGACAAAAGCTACACTTGGTACCTAATCACGATAGCTCAAGCTACCTTATTTGCGCACTTATGCTCTCAGTTAATAACATCATTGCATATGCTGAATAATGACCATGAGATCAAATAAAGATGCATCAAGGTAATATAATATCAATAGTAATAAGTAAGGTACAAAAATAAGTACATTGTGAGATAACTCTCACTCAAACAAAATCCTCAAACGATACGTTGTGAGATAGCTGTCACTCAAACAGAGTCCTCAAAAGATACATTGTAAGATAACTCTCACTCAAACAAAGTCCCCAAAAGATTCTAGTATTCCCAATCTGGTTACACGCGTTTTGAATGAATAATCTGATCATTAGTAAATTTAATTTTGTCCTTCATTTCTGACTCCCGCTGATTGTATCATCCTTTAAGAAAGTTGATATAACAAGTTTCAACGTTTGTAAGGAGTTTTGAAAATGCTTGAAGTTATAGTAGGTCCAAAATTTCGTTGTTTGATCATTTTCCCTTTCACACATTCGACACAGGTATTAAAAAAAAAAACTCTAAAATCTTTTTTGGAAGAATATCATTTATGATCATTGATTTTAGATGTGTCTAAGAGATATGACCCAGTCGTCTATACTGAGAGCATGAAAATATTTATTAGAGAATCATATCCAACACTAACAGAATCCAGTGTAATAGTCAAACTATCACCTAGAAGAGTAAAATTATAAACAACTCTAATCAGTCTAACATTAGCAATAAAACTTCGTATGAAGGATAAAATATAAAAATTAAAAAAAAAAAACATCCTCAATAAATAGAATTTGTCCAGAATTTAAGAACTAGGCGAAAAGTTCATATTACTTCAACTTTCAATTCCTCCTCATCGCCAAAAAATAGCTTTCATCCAACCTGGGACTCCTGCTGATTAGTTCCTCCTTGTTGCTTCTTCTTCATAATATTTTTTCATAAGTAACAATCTTTCTTGATATGACATTTCTTCTTGCAGAAGTGGCAACCATCATCATTGTCAATCTTTACAACATTCAGCTTAGAGTCTTCATTTATTCTTTTACCATTGTGGTAGTTCTGCTTCTGACCCTTCCTTTTGAAAGTTCTCTTGTGAGTTAGTTTATAGGCAGGATTATAGGAAAGATTGTAGCCAAAATTAGCAGACTCAACTTTATTTTCTCGAAGCCTCTCTTCTTCAATCACGCACATTGAAATCAATTGATTCAAATCTCATTTGTCCTTCTGAGCGTTATAATTCACTTTAAAAGTATCAAATTGCTTAGGAAGGAAAGGAATAGCTAAATGCACTATGACATTTTATTTAATTGTTACTCCTTGTTCTTTAAGCTTCATAGCCAATATGGACATTTTAAGAATAAATTCTCGTACACTCCCATTGCCATCATATTGCATATTGACAAATTGCACTAAATAACCGTACTATAGGGATTTTATTGTTCTAACAAACTGGTCTTGGATGATTTTCAATAATTCTTTGGTTGTTTCTATAGTTTTAATACCACATCTAATGGGTTCAATAATAGAAGCACATATGATCATCATTGCCATACGATTTGTCTTATCCCATCTAGTGTATTGGGCCTTTTGAGTTTCAGTGACGTTGGACGGTAAAGTTGGCTTGTTCTCCGTAAGAACAAAGTCTTAGTCCAGACACCCAAGGGTCAAATTATGACCCATCCATCAGGTGTTATAATTGGTGTCATTAAGGTTTTCAATACTCGTCATCTGTTGAAGTAAGACTGGTCCGTCCATAGCTGATATAAAAAGAATAACTATCAGCACATTATTCAATTAGAACTTTATAAAATAAAATTCATACTCGGGGTCGAGGTTGAATTAATCAGAGTGTAAACAAACATGTGCAAATGAACATTCATTATGAGGGATAGACTTCACTCATTGTCTCAGCATCACCTTAGGGCAGAAGCTTTGACTTATCGTAAGTCTCTCTAATCATATGTGTTTTCGGTTTGATCGAAGTTATCAATTAGCTTAGGCAAAAAATATCGCTCTTCTCTTACCTAGACACACATGACTATTCTACACATTACCTAGTCGGATGTGTTTTCTGTTTGATCGAAGTTATCAATCAGCTTAAGCCAAAAATGTCCCTCTTCTTACCTAGACACACATGACTATTCTACGCATTACCTAGTCGGATGTGTTTTCTGTTTGATCGAAGTTATCAATCAGCTTAAGCAAAAAATGTCCCTCTTCTTACCTAGACACACATGACTATTCTACTCATTCCATCTATATGAATTTTCTAAATCAGCTTTGACCAAAACTAGTAGTTCACAAAAACGAATGTACATGTAATTAAAATTCAAAATTTAAGGATAATGTGTCCTCCATAGGTCGGTCACCTTTGGGCAGACTACAAACCTACTTTGGCTACACATCTCGAAACGATTATTTTACCGTTCTACCTAAACCCCTTTATAAATAGAGCTAAAGCTCCTAAGCATTCTATCATGTTAATAATTCATACTTTTATTCTAAAAGAAAGTCCACATACTACTTTTGATTAAATTAAATTTAATTTCATGAGGAAAGTTTATGATAATAGACATTGTATATGTTCTGTTTGTATATAATAGGTTCATTAATAAGAAAATTGCTCATGATTTTACTATGAACAATGGCATGATAGTACAAGAGCAGCAACTAGAAAATGTTCAACAATTCCTGTATAATATGAGGAAAAGATGTATAATTGCATAAAATAAATTGAATGAACTTTGACTAGAATTTTCGCGTCTAAACAGTCTCAAACATTCCAAACAAAGAGTCCAACATGTAGAACTCGTCGAATAGACTAAAAATGATAGGACGTATGTGTAAATCGGAACTATATATCTCCAAATATTGCATTCCAAAGATTGGACCTGAATTAGGCTAAGTGTGGTGGTGAAAATAGATTTATAGGATTAAACTAATATTTGCAGTAGGCTGCTTTTGGGCCTGAATCAGGCTCAGTGTGGTGGTGAAAACAGATTTACAGGATTAAACTAATATTTGCAGTCAGTTGCTTTTGGGTATATATTGTAATATTATATGTTGATATAATATAAAATTGCCCTATAAATAAAGTTAAAAGAAAAACTTTAACTAAATAAGGGTACCTCTGTTGGAGCCCACGCTTTCAACTTGACAGCAGCTATATATATATATATAGGGATTCAGTTTTAAAAACTACCCATAGCTAGCGGCTGAGGCAACAAAACCCTAGGAGAGGGTGACTCACCGGCAGCACCCCTGTCCAACCCGGCGACCCCTTTTAGCTAGGTAGGGATTCTCTCTCTCTCTACCTCTCCTCCTGTTTGAGCATCTCTTTGAATCTCTAGTGATTATGTTTTCTCTGTTTTTCTTCTCTCTAGAAAGAGAGATAAATCCCTCATGGATGAATTTGTGATAAATTGGAAAAGAAATCTCCCTCGATAGTGAGGAATCAACTACTATTTCTCAATCTGGGGAACAATGTCTCTTGGGAAAATCATCACTTGCCGTAATGTGAATAGTGAAGCATTTAAGGAGACCATCATTAAGGCGTGGAACTGCCCTGGAGTATCTGTCATTGACATCGATGATAAAATTTCCTCTTTCATTTCCCCACAGTTGAATGGAAAAGATGAATCATGAAATTGAGTCCTTGGTGTTTTGACAACTTGGTTGCCCTGAAGGAACTAGACCCAAAACTACCAGCCTCAAAGATGGTGTTTGACCAAGCGTCGTTTTGGGTGAGAGCCATGAATATTCCCCTCCCTGCCATGAATCAAATGATAGGCGAAAAATAGACAATCATCTTGGATACCTAGAAGGGGTGGATGTCAATGAAGATGGTCGACAATGGGGGAAATTCCTTAGAATTAGAGTGAGCATTGATATGACTAAACTGCTCAAAAGAGGGGTGTTGCTTGAATTCTCATAGATCTCCAAGAACTTGCCAAAGTCACCCTCTATTTTACCTCTAATTTCGAGGAACCCATCCATATCCTCTAAATCTCGTGCGACAGGCGCTATTGACGTTACGATAACTACTACAGGTAAGGAGAAATCTAACAACATCCCACTATCCATGACCCCACTCCTCTAATTATGGGTGAGTTGAAAGGTAAAAAAGCAACTACCAACTCCTCCCAAGGAATCAAGCTCCTTATCCAAAAAAGTGGTGACAGATCGTTACGCACCTGAGAAATTCTGTCAGAACCTCTGGAAACCGTGGACAGTCACCGGAATGCTCGACATACTTTTGAACAGACTGAGGCTATACTTGAAAAGAACAGACGAAAGAGAGATGCAGATGATTCAGGACTAACTGATGATGGGGGCAGATCCAACAAATCCCCCATAATTATGATACCCGATTCTACTCAAACAATGGCGGCGATTGTTTCGCAACCCCGCCGATCAAAATGAGTATCTCTGCTTGGAATTGTCAGGGGCTTGGGAACCCTGGACAATTTGTGCCCTTCGTCACCTGTTGACCACAAAAGCTCCCTCTATCCTTTTCTTAAGCGAAACAATTTTATGCTCTCAAAGGATGGAAAGATTGAAATGACAACTAGGTTTTCAAGGTGGGCTGTTCATGGATTGTTGTGGCGGATCTGGGGGATTGGCTCTCTTATGGAAGGATGATTTTCTGGTTAATATTCAATCGTTATCGATGTCTCATATCGATGCTACGGTCAGTGATTCATTAGATGGTATCAAGTGGAGGCTTACCAAAATCTATGGTGAACCAGATGCTAATAAAAAACCAACGGACATGGGACTTGCTCTTCAATCTCCACACTAGTACCCTCCTGTGGCCAGTGGTCGGGGATTTAAACGAAATTTTATTTCAGCATGAAAAAAGTGGTGTAAGACAACGAAGCTGGAATCAAATGGATAACTTCAAAAGGTGTTTAGATGAATGTGAACTCTTCAACCTAGGCTTTGAAGGGCCAAAGTTCACTTGGAACAATGGCCTCGAAGGAGCGGAGTATGTGGAAGAACATCTGGACAGGGCTTTAAGCAATACTAGATGGTGTGAGATATTTCCCAATTACAAGGTTAGCAACCATGTCACTTCAAATCAGATCACTATGCTATTCTCCTCTCACTCTACAATGACTTGGCTATGCAAGTCCAAGGGGTCAAGCCATCCTGTTTTGAAGTTATGTGGTTATGGGAGAACGACATTGAACATCTGATTGAAAATCAATGGAGCGACACAACACCAAATACTGAGTCAAGGCTTAACTATCTCACAAAAGCTGAAAAACTAATGCATTATCTACGGGCATGGAATAGGAACACATTTGGGAATGTGGATCGCAGGATATCTAAAAAGATAAAGGACCTGCAATCCGTGTTAGCAAAGCCGGGATCACATGTTAAGGAGTTAAAGATGGATATCAATGAGTTGTTGGAACGTTAAGAAACCATGTGGCGACAGCGATCAAGAGAGGTATGGATGCAATCTGGTGACAGAAATACGGCTTTTTTCACTCTAAAGCGTCAGCAAGAAGAAAGAAAAATCATTTCAAAGGTTTGTATGATGCTAATGGGATTTGGAGAACCAAGGGCGAGGAGGTACAGCAAATCGTTCACCAGCATTATAGCGATTTATTCTCATCAACGGCATCGGACGCTTACCCGGAGGTGTTATCAACGGTTCAACCAAAGGTGACCAACACTCACAATCGAGCCTTAACTCTTGAATATACTTTTACAAAGGTACTCAAAGCGCTGACCCAAATGCACCGCCTCAAGGCACCAGGTCCCAACAGTATGCCCGCTATTTTCTTTCAGAAATTTTGAAATATTATTCATGTTGATGCCCTCTCTACTGTTCTCGGTTTCTCAATGGTAGTGCTGACATATCAGCCATAAATCATACCCACATTGTTCTCATTCTGAAAATTAAAAATCCAAAATGTATGAAAGACTTTCGGCCTATTAGCCTATGTAATGTTATTGATAAAATAATTTCCAAGGTGTTGGCTAATAGGCTAAAAGCTATACTCCCTTCCATAATCTCCCCTAACCAGAGTGCGTTCATAGCCGAAAGACTAATCACTGATAATGTTTTAGTGGCCTATGAGATTGGCCATTTTCTCAAGATGAAGCGAGTGAGTGCCAACGGATATTACGCTTTGAAGCTGGACGTTAGTAAGGCATATGACCGGGTTGAATGGACCTTCTTGGAGAAATGTCTTCTAAAAATTGGCTTTAATCTGAATTTTCTAGCCTTGCTTATGAAATGTGTATCGTCAGTCTCTTTCTCATTTCTTATTAACGACACTGTCACTGGTAATTTAGCCCCCTCTCAGGGACTCAGGCAAGGAGACCCACTATCACCTTATCTTTTCATTTTATATGCAGAAATTTTTTCAGCTATGTGCACTAATGCATTGTATGAAAGAAAGATCTTTGGGATTCAAATATGCATAAATGCTCCCAAAGTCGCCCATCTCCTTTTTGCAGATGACAACCTTCTCTACTTTAAAACTAATCAGAAGGAAGGAAGTGAAATTCTTTGATTACTCCATAAATATGAAGAAGCGTTCGGGCAATTGATAAGTTTAGAGAAATCTTCGATGACCTTCAGCTCTAATGTCACATCTCAGCGGCGACGAGAACTACAAGAGTTATTCTCCATAAAATATGCTAAATCGCACGAAAAGTATCTTGGACTACCTTCCTTCTTGGGTAGGTCTAAGAAACAAAGTTTTGGCTACATAAAGGAGCGAATTTTGGGGAAGTTGCAAAGTTGGACGGAAAAGCTTCTTTCTAAAGCGGGTAAGGAGACACTCATCAAAGCCGTAGCTCAAGCGATACCGACCTATGCTATGAGTTGTTTCCAGCTTCCTACCGGATTAATTAATGATATTAATGCCTACATTTCACGATTTTTGTGGGGACAATCTCAAAAATTTCAAGATATCCATTGGCTGGCTTGGAAAAAAAATTGTAAATCAAAACAAGAGGGAGGTTTGAGATTCAAAGGCATGGTGGCTTTTAATAAAACCATGCGATCTAAGCAATTCTGGTGGCTTATTACTAATCTTCTATCTTTGGCAGCCAAAATCCTCAAAGCGAAGTACTATAAATCTTCGTCCTTCATGAAATAAAGTCTGGGGACCAATTCCTCTTACACATGGAGAACTATCTGGGGTACCAAAGAGGTCTTGAAGAAAGGCTTACTAAAGCGGATTGGCAATGGGAGGAGTACCAAAATATGGGGAGATAAATGGATTCCACGCACCTCAACCTTTGAAGTTCTCACTCCTAAAGAAGGGCTACCTTTCACTTCTGTCAATGATCTTATTGTTAGCCAACCTCAACGATGGAATGTTGATGTAGTCATATCCCACTTCAGGCCGTAAGATGCTGCCGTCAACCTCCAAATACCTCTGCCAGAACAAGAATGCGAAGATAAACTAGCGTGAGCCTTCACACAAAATGGAAATTTCACAGTCAAAAGTGCATACTATGTTGCTCCAAGTATGAGGCTGCATAACTGAAGTTTTGCGGGTTCAAGCAGTTCTTAACCTAAAGCGCTATGGAAGAGGCTGTGAAAATGTAAGGTGTTGAATAAAGTTAAACTTTTTGCCTGGCGTGCTAGCATGGACATTCTCCCAGTCCAATGCAATTTGGCCAAAAAGATAATTGTAGATGATGCTATCTGCAGGTTGTGTGGAATGCCCCAGAAACAACTATCCACGCTCTTAAATAATGCCCTTCTACGGCTCGGTTTTGGTATGGATCATCTTTGGGGCTCAGATGTGAAGATCATAATGCAAGTAGTTTCTATGATTGGCTCCCAATGGTTCTCTTGGAGATGGAAGAAGTCCTAGATAGATTTATTATGATAGCGTGGGCTATCTGGAACTATCGTAACAAGTTGGTGCTTGGTGAAAAGACTGGAGACCCAATCCATTAGATTCAATGGGCGGAGGCCCTTCTAAATAAGTTTATTGGTGCTAACACGAACGCAGTTATACCTAACTCTCATAATCCTAATGTTGGGTTATGAACCAAACCGATCCCGAGTCACTACAAGGTTAATGTGGATGGAGCTTTCAAACAGACTTGGTCTCTAGCTGGTGTTGGAGCCGTTATTAGAGATTATGATGGTAGGGTACAAGCTTCGATGCACTCTGGCCATAAAAATATCATAAGCCCTCTTCACTCGGAATTGCTTGCCATTTGTTGCAGTGCTCACTTTGCCCACGATGCTGGATATCAAAACATCATTCTAGAAAGTGACTTTCTACAAGCTGTGAATGTAATCCGAACCCCTGAAGAAGATCGCTCAGCCCTTACAATGCTCATCAAAGAAACAAAGCTGATTCTGGTGAAATTTAATCTTATGTAGTGCACCCATATTTCTAGGGAGGCTAACTTAGTGGCCCATTCTCTGGCTCAACTTGGTAAATGTAGTACTGATTTCCTTGTTTGGATGGAGGATGTTCCTCCTTTCATTATCGATTCTGTAAATCATGATTTAAATTAATTGAATCTTTTTCCCTTTCAAATATATATATAGCAGCATGTGTTTCCTTGGTCACGTCGCACAGGATAGGCGCCTTGAGATGACGGTGAAGTGTAATCTTAACGGAGTAAGCGTCACACAGTGACGGTCTAACATGCCGGCCAACGACCCCCGACGCCAGGAATCAATCGGTACCGTTCTGGTGGCCGTCCGGTGAGCCGAGAAGGCATACCGGCGACGGTAAGGTAAGGAAAACTCACCGTCATCTTCTCCTACCATTTTTTATTATTATTAATATTATATGTGCTACATGATGACCAGCCAGTGGGTATTCGATAGATCATCAACATACAGCAGGAAATCACCATGAAACCACCCACCAGAGCCGCCGGCAAACTCACGGCATCGGCAAAACAACAGGCTTTTTTTTTTTTTGATTGAAAATAAATTAGCCTTAACCCGCTCTAGTACCAATTGTAGAATAAATATTAAATTAAAGGCAATTAATTTCAATCATAAATAATTTAATCGTCAGGTTAAAACATACATTGCCGATGCGCCTTAGAATTTCGATGAGCCGCGTGTTTAGAACTTAAGGGCAATGCTACCTCGCTTCTATCTCCCTCTATATGAAGGGCACGATTACATTGAGTGGAGATGAAGAGGGGACGTTGCCCTCTTTTATAGCATGCCCTTGAATCCTAACCCATCAAGGACTCAAGAGAGAGGTGTATCACTAGAAAATAGGGATTGACTTACCACAAATCAATCATGCCGAAATCAACTCTTAAAGTTGCGTCGAGTAATTTCATTACCAACGTAAATCTCGAAGCCTTTAGTCAATCAAGGTTTAAGTAATCAAGGAAAGAGTAAAAGTTAGTGTGTAAGTCACAAATACCCAACAATAATTTGATAGAATCTCATTTCTGATTTGATTAATAACACCTCCAAATCCTATCAAAAGCTGGTTTGTAGGTGCCTTGGGATATGAATCCGTCAGCTTTTGGCAGAATGACTTTCAAAAATTTTTATGACTTCAAAAATTTATAAAAGTCAAATTTTGGTGGGAGAATTTCAAGAAAAATAATAATAATATTGTGTTGTGTGCCACAGTGACAACCATAGTTACTTAGTTCCCCGATTCGCTGGATTCGTAATTAGCAATTCGCTATTTTCAAACAAATTCGTGAGTTTTATTATTATTTATTAATTACATAAGATTTAAGGTTCAAATTATTTTTTCCGCTTTCAAAACTTTATTATAAGTAAAATATATAGTATTAATTGGACAATTCCCTCGTTATGCCTAATTCAATTCGCAATTGGTTAGGTGGTTAGGGGAATAAGCTCATAAATTAAGTTAAGCATACTTAAATTAGTTTAAACATATTTATTTAAGCTCACTGAGATTAAGTAGGTTGAGTATACATGTTTAATTCACTAAAGCATGCTTAATTAGGCTAAGCTAAGCAAAATTATTCAGGCTAAACATACTTAATTAGTTTAAGCATACTTAATTAGACTAAGCAATATTATTCAGGCTAAACAAGATTATTTAGTTTAAGCAGGGTTAATTAATTGGACTTAAGCAACATTAACTACGTTAACGAGGGTTAATCAGGATTAAATAGAGATAATTAGGTTAAGGGAGTCATTATTTGCACTCGGAAATGAGGCCCTTGCATCGAAGTTAAAGAAAGACTTTGAATCTTAGGGATATGTGAAAATGCAAAATACAATATTTATCATATGATCTATTGTTGTCAACCGTTGAATCAAATAATAGCCTTTGACTATATTTAATCACGTGATGAAGATTATATTTTGTGCTAATCTTTTACAGTTAATATCTTTAAATGACAGGCTCCAAATCAAACGGTTTAGATGGTGTTTTCATATAGCAGAGGTCGCCAAACTTATAAGTGCTTGTTTTAAACTCGGTGCAATGGCCAAGTTTCCGAGTGCAAGTAGTGGCTCCCTTAGGTTAAGAAGAATTAATTAGGGTTAATTAGGATTACTTAGGTTAAGCAAGGTTTATCTAGGATGAACTAGGAGAACTAGGTTTAGCAAGGTTAATCAAGTTTAAATAAGATTAATTAGGTTAAACATAATTATTAGGTTAAGCATGAGTAATTACACTAAACAAGACTAATTTAGCCAAAGCAAGATTATTTTATCGTAATCCTTCTTAACTATCTTAATTATATTTAATTAGACTAAATAAGACTACGTGATATAAAACTCATCTCATTGAGGATGGACCGGACCGCCTCGGTTCGATCGGTTTTTGGATTCAAAACCTCAATTTTTTTATTTGTAAATTTTTTTTTTAAAAGGAAAATTTATAATTAATCACCTATTTTTGTGATTTCCTTGTTACAAATAATACCTATTATTTGTAAAATTTTCTTTTTACAAATAACAACTATTATTTGTAAAAATGGGAGAATAATAGCTATTACTTAGGTAAACCTTATTATTTTTTTTTTAAAAAGAAAACCTATTTTTGTATGCACCTAAGTAATAGCCTATTGTCGGTTTCTTATCGGTTCGGTTTCAAGTTTTTTCCGTCAAAATCGAAACCGAACCGATAACCTGATAAGCCACTTTTCCAAAATCGAAACCGAACCGATATGCCCTAAAACCGAAATCGAACCGAAATTTCTTTCGGTCGGGTCGGCTCGGTCGATTTTCTACACAACCCTACTGCTTTCTGGTAGATGCCACTATGCAAATATGAGCAATAATAAACAATAATTTTTTTTGCCAAATATTTAAGGTATTACACTTACATGAAGTCCTCTGCTTTGCTCTCCGTAGCACTAATATTTTAGGATTAACCCTAATTCCTTTTTTGGAGATAATTCTTCACATCCTTCTGTAATAGTAAAAAATATGCTTATTTAGTATATATAAAAAAAATCCAAATCCTTTTAGGGATCATGAAACTAAAACTTTGTACTCAAAACATTTGAGTATTAGTCAAAGTACATAAGGTAAAAGAATTAATCCAAAACCAAAGCTAAGTTACCAAAGTACATCTTATGGAAAAAAAGGATAAATCTCATTAAAATATTCTGTTCTAGTTCTTTTATATGGCCTAATGAATAAGGATTAATGGTGATGTCAACAAATTCAAATCAATCAAAAGCTGACTTCTACATATGTCAGGTTCCTATTGGCTATAAGAAAGGAGAGCCAATTACAATAGATAAATATAACCTTAAAAAAATTTAATGAAATAAACATGTGTCTACCTTAATTAAAAAGTCTATATAAAATAATGAAATAGAACCACAAAAGTTCAAGTGCCAACTTAGCAATGATTCTCAAATCATAAAAAGAATTATAAATTTTTCTTTCAGAATTTAATACTAGGGCTCTCAATGGACCAAGTTAGGGCTGATTAGGGTGAAACCCGACCCAGGTAGGATTGGAGTAAAATTCAGCACGACCCTAATCCGAGCCTAGATGTACTCAGCCTAAACCTGGCCTTAAGCAGTCCTGAGTGGGTTGTAGGTCTTTTTATAATTAGAAACTTTAATAATGGAAGGCTTCGTAAGTCCTAATCATAGCATCAGCTATAAGGTATCAGCCGATCGATCTTAAAATGAGGCCGATCAGCCTTAGCCTTGAAACAAGCATGGCTGATTGGCCACATTCGAAGATAATTCTCTTTAATTATATATATATATAGTCCAAGCTTGGCCTGAGTTAACACTAGTCGGATAATAGTGAGCCCGGTCAGGATTTCAAGCCGAACCTATACACCAAAAAACACCCGCATTTTTTGGGTCAGATCTGGGCCGAAATCCTAGCCAACCCGGTCCATTGAGAGCCCTATTTCATATTAGGATGTGTTGGAAATTTGAGCACACCTTCTCAATCTATAAAAAAATTAGAAGAGGCACACATGATGAAACTTAATAAAAAATTTGTGAAACTTTTCATCATTTATTATACATACTTCTAGAAAATATTGACAAATAAACTAGTGGGCCCTATAAAATATATATTGGCTAATGATGGGAAAAGCATAAAAGACAAGAAATCAGATGGAGCAAAATAGAAATTTGAAAGCCGCCCTTCCAGAAGCCCCCCATCCCCTTAGCTCCAATCTCTCCCTGAGTCAACAAATCTCAACTGCACCCTTTTATCATCAATAAGTATATATATATATATATATATATATATATATATATATAATAATTCTCTTCTTCTATTAACCACTTCCTCATACAACTACCTTTCTCTCTCTAGACACCCATTTCATATCTTGAGAGCTAAACTTGGAGAGAGAGAGAGAGAGAGATGGTGAACCATGGTAGTTGGCAACGTAGCAGTTATTCTTCGATCAGAAGAAGCACCAACAGCACCACCAACGGTGCCGACGGCTCCGATAGAGATCGATTTGGTAAGCGGTGTTTGGAGATCGCAAGGCGACAGAGAGCCCGCTTTTACCTCTTTCGATGGTGCATCTCCATCCTGCTCTGCTGGCATGCTCATGCCGTTCGAGATTGATCACACTCCTCAGTCTTCAATTTTTTGTTTTTATGTTTTCTCTTTCTCTTACATCATTGTATATAGATTTATGAGCAACTTATTTTTCCAACTGGGCTTCCAATTCTCTCTTCATTTCTATTGTTGTCTGTAATTGGTGATCAGTTTTGGCCAAGGTATCAAACTTGGTATCGGCCCATCTTTATCTTGGACCGGCATGTATCGGGAAGCGGTATGGTCTACGTTGTATCGATGGACTTTTGGGATAAAAAATAAAATTTGTATCAATTAGTGACGGCCGATCTGCCTCATATCGGCTTGATAACAATATTGATACCAATAACACCCCGATACCTACATCGGGTGGTATCCATATCAATTCTCAGCAAAACCAATACGTATTGGTATCAGCCGAGTTTTGATACCATGATTTTGGCCCATAGGGTCATCACTCACGAACATAGTGAAACAGAGGGTATCAAGGATCAAAAAATGGGATTTCATTTCAGTTTCGGTGGGGACCGAAACTGAAATTTTGAACTGAAATTTCAGTCGGCCGAAATCTTCCCCACAGTACATTAAATACCGAAATTTTGAGTTTTCGTGTCGGTTTCGGTGGGCACCGAAATCGAAACATTTCGGCCGAAATCAAAAATTTTGACCCATGGAGGGTATACCTTCTGAGATCAAACATTTTTCTAAAAGAGTCATTACTGGGGCACACAAAGTTGGCCCTTCACACAATTTGAAAGAAAGACTTGGTATTTTGGGAATGGGACGCTTTTTTCGCACCCACTTAAAATAAGTGGGAGTGAACAGACGTTCCCAAATAAGTGAGCGCGAATAAGGGAACCTCTATCATGTGAGAACACAATCTAAGCCATATGATTTGCAAGCCGTGATATAAAAATCTTTGCTGCAAAAGATTGACACAAAACACGATATCTATCATATGATTCAATATTATCTAAGGGCATCATTTGATCTTGGAATTCGATTATAGAAAATCTAATCTAATTTGAAGGCCATTTTAGACAGAAAATTTAACTAAATCAGGTTAATGGTGGTGCCCCTTAAGTAACTATATCAAAAGCACCCTACATTAGAGCAATTAGAGTAGAAATTGTGGTAGGTTGGAGTCAAATTTCTGTGGTGGTTTTGATTAATGCCTCAACAACTTCCTATAATTTCAATTTAGAAGCCTCATCAAAATTTAGGCTGCGTTTGGGGCTGCTCTTTCCGATGCAAGACCAGCTCTTTTGATTTTTGGCCCCGGCAAGGAGCCACAACTCTATTCGGCCAATGCAACTTTCTGCCCTTCCGCTCTGGCAGGGAATTATTTTAAGTGATCAAACAGCTCTCCGCTATTGCAGATAAAACCTGCTCCGGCGGAGAGCAGGCAAAAGGCTGCTTCTGCTCACAGAAATTTATCCTACTGACTGGTATAAAGTAGCAAGTTTTAGCTCCCTATTTTTATCGTGTATGACAAATATATTATCTATTTTTAAAGTTTAAAAAGAGCTGCTACATGCACACTACTTTTCTCTTCTGCCACACCATTTCTAGTCATACACCAACTTATGATATCTGCACACCAATTAATGAAAAAAAAATCTCTAATGATGCTAATAAAGATCCAAAACATGTATCACTAGTCAAAAAGCGTATGCATAGCAACTTTTGGGTCCGCAAAACTTTTCCTAATTTTGTTTTCTTTTGGTTAAATAAAATATTTTTTTTCTAGGCACACACCTACTTTCACTATCCACACATCACTATGTTTCTCTTCAGGTGTGCGGGAACAAAACAAGCGGTGTCTACATAGCAGCCCTCTTGAAAAACCTAGGTTAGTGGCACAGGTTTGACCATTGTTGGTTGACTCACTTATATGGTGGGATATGAGTCATTCCCTAGTATTTGTTTCTTGTTTTGTTGGGACCGATTTCATTATTCGAGCATCTAGAAGAAAGATTAAATATTCCTGTGTCACATAGGATTTTAGTAAGGGATACCGGTATTTGCAACTGAAGATTTAGCCTCCGCAGCCCGGAGTTTCTGCTGTGAAATTCGTTGACTGCCTTGACTTAGCCGATGAAATCGTTTTTTGTCCCAATCTTCGACACAATAGATCTGGAGATCATGGCCCACCTATTAGATGGTCAAATGTTGATTATGCATGGCACACATCCCCAAAAGTGATCGTGATCATGGGCGCACCATGAGAAGGGCCCAGAGTAAGGTGATCACTACACTAAATATATATATATATATATATATATATATATATATATATATATATATATATATATATGAAATGGACATGGATACAACTTACCTAGAAAACAATAATTCAAACATCAAATGAACAGCTAATCCTAAGTCTTAACAATAATTATCTGACATGAGTTAGATTTCTCAAGCAGTAAATTGAATTACAGATTTTCCACATATTCTTATCTTCTTCATCATTTATCATAATTGCTAAATTACAGCCTTTGATTATAGTCTAGTAAATCTGAAGATTAACTATAGTCTACTTCAAACCGAAAGCTCCTGTTTCATTTGATCTCTCAAAACTCTTCTCAATATCTTATTTGATGCAGTTCGAGGAAACTCCGGAAGGATTTTGACAAAGCTCACCTGTTTATGGGCAAGAGAAGAAATATCAAACCAAAAACCAACAATCACAGCTGTGATTATTTTATTTTTTATTTTTTTTATATTTCATTTGGCATAGCAGTGACCAGTGTTACCTAGGCACTTCTACTCTTGGGATTTTTGTCGTGTCGACACTTGGTGGCACTTGGACACTCCTCAACACAACATGATACTTCTAGACATGTATAAAAATATAATATAATATCATTAAAGTGCTCCTCGTCTTGACACGATAAAATGAATCGTCATTTTATTATAAAAAAAAAAAAACTTTGCGTAAAGTTTAGTAACTTATAAAATAAAAAGTTTGGGTCTTTGAAAACGATTTGTATAATATAGTATACTTTTAGTTAAGTTCATGGCATACATTTTGTATCTTTTCATTATATATCTCAATAGGCTTTCTAAGATGTCCCTTCAATTTTATTTTTTTCTATATATGTTCTATTTTTTTTAAAAAATATTATTTCTCCTAACGCCGTGACGCCATAGTGCAATCTTTAGAAATTGGCATGCCAAACATCTATGACACTTTGACACTAGGTACTTGTGCCACGTGTCTAGGTAACACTAGCAGTGACAAAAGAACTTATTGTATGAGCAAAGGAATAGATGATAAAGTAGCAAATACGATACCTTAAACAGAGGATTAAGGTTACTCTGGATAACACTCGAAAATTTTTGTTTCAGCAGATCAGGTCCAGGGTTTGTTCCATTCTTTAGTACCACCAATATAACCAATTGCCCGGGTCCACCGGTTACAGGGGTAATGCTAATTGCAGCCATCTCCAATATGTTATCATCAGCTTTATTGCACACGCGCTCTATCTCAACTGAACTTGTCTGCAAACAGGAAAACCCATCGAAACCATAGTGTTGAAAGTTTGGCCAATGAGTGCCTTACTAGAGAAGGAGTTTGTTAGTTATATAACTCCGAAATGAAAAATCTTAAACCTTATTGACCACCACGATTTCAGTTGAGTTAGTATTAGCTACCTGACTCAAACGCTGGCACTCTCGGCACTAAAGTCACTTTTTAGGATGTGTGCTATGTTGAACCATCATGTGTTCCATGCGATGTGATACTGTGGTCTCAAGATTTACTTCGTAAAAGAATAAAATGAAAAAAGGTTTTCGTCAGCTGATTCAATGCATTCAAACACCATCCAAAATTAACGGTATGTTTGATTTACATGGTAGCCATTAATTTTAGATGGAGTTTGACGGATTTGAATCTGACAATGGATATCTTTAGATCATGGCACATCGATTAGAAGATACACATGTTAGTTTCACATGCCACCCATTCCAAAAAGCGACCTGAGTACCAAATCACTTAGAGTTCACGCGGGTTACCTAATACTACTAACTCATTCTCTATGTCAACCATAACTTGCCCCCCTTAGAAGAAAATCTTTGCTCTGCCACTGACTAAAAGGTATTACATTCATTTACATCTAGATTATATATGGGGTGTTTCATGAAAAATCCCTGCTTGTTACCTTAGGGCAGGCACATAGGAAAACATGATACCTTAATACCGCCAAGATTCATCGTATCGTCAGCCCTACCATGTACTATGATATAGCCACCAACAGTTCTTTGAATTATATCTCCATGTCTCCTTAGTACCTAGCAACAAAAGCAAGTCACAATAGATCTTATTTTATAAACCATGCAACTCAAGGTAAATCTTTGCAATAAACCAACTTTTCCGTTATGTATCTCCATCGGGAGGGACATGAAACCTTCCACTCAATGTTGACAACTCGGTTATTTTTTAAAGGTGTAAGATTAAATTTTCCCCTCTACCAAACCAAAATATTATACTTTCAATATATATAGTTCAATATAAATATATATAGGAAAAGGGTTGCATGCCCCAATGGTCCATGTGGAGCTCGGATGCATTGTTCAAATCAATTATATAATATATATATATCAACTGTGAAGGGAGAAATTGGTGATGGATTCATTTGCACTTTATGCTACAACTAAACATACGTGAACCAAAGATTTATCCATACGAGATGATATTTCCCTACGTGACTAAGGAAGAGCGTTAACGAGTCTGCAACTAAGGAAAAGGGGAAAGGATGTTCCTGAAGATTGCAGGTTCTCCGGGTTGGTCGAGGAGACGGTGGAACACCTATTCTTGAGATGTTAAGTTTGCATAAAAAAATTTGAACTACTTCTTGAATTGGTTTGGTGTTAGTGGATGTATCGGAGAATCCTATGCAGTGGTTTTCTTTGGCAATTTTTTAGCAAAAGCTTTCGTAAAATAATGGGAAGAAAGAGAGAATAAGATAAATATGAAAGGTTAACAATTCACATTGGTCTATTTAGATGAAGGTGATAAGCAAAGATTTCGAATCCCTTAGCAGCAAATTTTTGTATGAGAACAGAGATGTTTGTCGTCTCCTTACACACTTTTCGGAGAACATTGAAAACATAAGGTGGAAAAAAGACGAGATGGTGGCAAACTCAAACCTAACTCGTAATAACACAACATAATCCAACAGGTGGCATTTATTTGATCCATAATTTATTGAGAAAATTCATACTGCCAGGTAAATAACATAAATTAGGCTCCCTTTTCCAACAGATTTGAGTAATGACTAGGATTAGGGGTGGCAATGGGCTGGGTAGCCAAGCCCAGCCCACTAGGCCCGGCCCGATTTAAGGAGTGACGCGGGACGGGAACCCTAAAATGCATGAATAATGATTTAATGGAATGTTGCCAAAATTAAAAAGATTAAATCAACCTTAATCGCAAAATTATCTCAATACCTTAGGGTTCTGAGAAATCTGATAGGCAGATCACGCAAGATCCAGCTAGAGTTCAGTCCGATGTGCAAGTCCCGTTAGCTTTAAGGCGAGATCAAGCCTAGAGATATAACTCTAGCTTTCCAGGTTTGGGCGTTCATCGTTAATCCGATGTAGAGTGGTTAGATCTCACTAGGGTTGTTAGATTGGGCAGATTTAAGCCTCAAGTGAAAACTAGGGTTTCGAGTTGAATTAGGGTTTCAAAATCGATGAACAAAAATAGATTAGGGTTTAGAAAAACAGAACAGAGATAGGCAGATAGAAAAAAGATTAAAAGATAAAGAAGAAAATAAGTGGGAATCACTCCCTTGGCCTCACACCAAACCCATCACGAGGAAGAAGACTCTCTCTCCATTCACCATAGCCCGGCCCCCGGCCCATTGACACCCCTAACTACAATAGCATAATATCATGACAACCTTATATTTTCTTTCTCCAAGATGGTTTTAAATAACCCATTTGACTCCAAATGGTCATTTTAAGGAGGAAACTTGGTGATGTTTAGAAGTTGATGAAACTTATCTAAGTACCAACAAATTATCTAACAGACAGAAAAAAGATGAGTATCCTTTCTTACCCTTCCTTTGTACCTTGGCATTCTATTGAAGTAAACCTCTTCGTGATCAGCATTGAGCAATCGATTAGTTGCTCCCAAATATAAAGGAAATAAACCCACTTCTCCCACACATGGCTGATCATCTGGCTGTCATATAGGTCATGGAATCACATCATCTAACTTAATAATTTTCCTTTGGGTACTTCTGTTTGCACCCACAGGATTGTTGAAAGCATCTACGTCTGCCCTTTGACTTCTTGGAATCAGACGATTAAGAACATTTTTCACCCCAATCTTCGACATGAAGGATCTTGAGACCATGATCTTACCATCAGAGAGTCAGTTTTTTATTCCACGTGGGACAAATTCCAAAGATATGGCCCTAAAATCAAGTTTGAGCGTGATGTGTCATGATTTTAGGATCACTTTTTGGGGATCAGTGCCCCGTGAAATCAAAAAATGGCCCCTCTGATGGTACGCTCATGGTCTCAAGATCCATTGTATGAAAGATTGGGGTGAAAAATGATCTCAATCATCTGATTCCACACAGTTCAATGGGTTTCAGTAATTCTGTAGGCGTGAACAGAGGTACCCTTTTCCGTTTACATGCTAAACATTAATATCCATAATCAGTCAAGATATGTTCTCACATAAGGAACTCCACTCTCATCAAGGATGACAAACCCGGCTGACATTGATGGTGTGCTAAATGCTCCAAAAGCCTGTGGTTGCAGCATGCTTCCTTGAATGTAAGAAGATGCAAGTTCTGTTCCACCACAACACTCAATAATAGGTTTATAAGATGACCGTGAAGAGAGCCACAAATCATCATCAACATTGGACACTTCCCCCGTAGAAGCAAATGCTCTGGATGGAAAAATATGTAAACTTTTTGTTGAGACCAGGGATTTAAAGACCGATACATCTCGGCATATCAGCTGGGTCCCAGGCCGATATGTATCAGATATATCAGATACGTGTCGGCCAAACCAGCCAATATTAAAGTAACTTCCTTTTATTTTTAAAATATTAAACATATGGAAAAAATTTAAAATTGCCCAAAGGGCATTTTCGATATTACATCCGATTCATATCTGATATTTATCCGATACATATATCCGGTATGTATCCGATTCATATCCGATATGGACCTGATATTTGACCTTGTTGACCTGATTTTGCCCCCCTTCACAAAATCAGGGGTGTATATCGAATGGGGCCTAATCCGATACATATCGGCCGATATGTATTCAATAGGGCTGATATTTAAAATGCCGATATGTATTCAATAGGGCTGATATTTAAAACCATGGCTGAGAATAATATGCAAAAGAAAATCATTAACCGTAGGCAGTTTTTGATAGACAATTTTGCAGGCAGCTTATGTGGCGCAACATGACTGGCTTCATTGCTTGGACCCACCTGTGAGTGCAGCCAGTCACGCCGCACTACATAAGCTGCCTGTAAAATAGTCTATCAAAAACTTCCTACTGTATAACACTGTCCATATGCAAATGATCACAATGTACATCACAGAGAAAATTACTTTATTTTCGTCCAATCAAGTCCATCCATGCAATGAGTATTTTCCCAAGCTTTTACGAGGCTCGGTACAGTACCCAGGACCGTCACACCCGCATCCTGAACATAGATAAGCATACAAATTGGCTCGAAAACAAAAAATTCAAATAAAATAATAGAACAAAAAATGTTTTAGTAGCTACCACTTGAATAAATTTGCCAAAACCACGATCCAGAGGAGATCCATGATAGAGGGCCAAAGTAGCACCAGTAAGAAAGCATGAGTACAGAAAAATTGGTCCCATTACCCAACCTAAATTTGTAGGCCAGCAGTAAACATCTCCAGGTTGGAGATCAATATGTGCCCATCTGTCGGCAGCACTTCTAATCGGAGAAAGCTGTGTCCATGGAATAGCCTTTGGATCTCCTGCGTGAAGGTGAAGAGAGAGAAGCAGTTGATGGATGAAAATTCATGAAATAGATAGAAGTTATGTGAAAATGAAAATTTTGTTTACCTGTGGTTCCTGATGAAAAGAGTATATTGGTCACAGACTCTACTGGTTGATAAACTGGGGAATAACTATTTGGTCTGCAAATAGATTGTTTTTGAATAGTGAACTACATATAGAACTTAAACAAAAATACTGGGGCCAAAGCTACTTAGTATGTTTCATATTATGACCATGGTTCAAACCCTCGTCCGAAACTGGTACGTGCCCGGACGATACGTACCGGTTTCAGAGATCACCCGTATGATACTTTGAATGTGATACCTCGAAAGATGATCAACTCCTAACAGAAAATCTTTCCATGATAAGTCATGTTCCCTTAGTTCAACTTCCACGTCTTTTCCAATTGCTGGAATAACAATAGCTTTGCAAGCATTGGCTTCTACGACACGACTACAAGAAGAAGAAAAAATATGAGTACATACTGATACACAAAATTTTAGCCAATATATGCATACTGAAACAAAATGTATACATCCGTCTTTGACATAGTGAAATTGATTATCCATCACATTTCGATCATGATAACATTCTAATGGGTTGTTGAACCCATAGGTAAAAATCTCGGAAATCTGATACATATCGTCCAGGCCTCCTGGACAACATGTTTATCGTCTTACCGGCAGATACATCAATGTATCACTAATACATTGAATCCAATTTCTTTAAAATATCGGATGATACTTTGAATGTATCATCTGAGATTTTGAAAAAACCAAAATATCAGATGATACAAACAATACCATCATTGTATCGTCCGAGATTTTGGACAATACACTGTCACTTAAGTGGCACCCCTTTTTCAAAATCTAGGACGATACTTTGAATGTATCAGCTGAGATTTTGAAAAAATCAAAATCTCGGATGATACAAATGAGTCAAAGTTTGTATCGTCCGAGATTTTGGACGATTCTTACATGGTACAATACAATGGGTATGTATTGTCCCGGAATTGTCCGAGATTTTGACCCATGGTTGAACCCACTATATTTTATCAACAAATACCTAGTCCCTCACCACCCATCATCAAATCAGGACCAAACAATGATAGATTTCCCAATTACTGGTTATTTGGTTTTCTTGTTAGACACTAGAACTAGATTATATCCTATTTATATAAGCTATAACTACAAAAAATTCTACCCCATGATGTTGCTATGTGCCGAGAAAGGGAATTATTAATACAGAAATAGTCTAACATATACAATGCAAATGCATTATAATAATATTGACCCATAAATATTATAATAGTTAAAATAAATTTAAATTACATGACTTATTTTATCATCAAATAAGTATTTTTTACTTACTAGTATAAACAAATTACTTATTAGTATAAACGAATTAACTTGCTTTTCTATTATTCCTCCTTTCTCAAGAAAATGTCACTCTCATCATATCGTACTTTTGACACACTTTCTTTCGCATCAATCTCATACGTCTCCCTCTCATATTCTTGTCTCCGAGAGTTCTTTCTTAAAAGACAGGGTATCGTCTTCTCTCCTTATCTCCTCTACTTATTGCTTATTTCTCTTTGAGTTGGTATTAGTAAGCCATCCCAGCGCCAGGTTCATGGTTCACGGGTTAAGCCATCCCAGCGCCAGGTTCATGGTTCACGGGTCACTTTTTGGGACACATTCCCAGCTATGTCATGTGACTTGAGATCATGATCAAGAGATCTAGTGAGTAGAAGATTGGGATGAAAAAACATCTCCATCATGGAGTCAAAGCAGTCAAAATCCTTTAAAATTAACGGCTACCATGTAAATCTCAAAATGGTCTTAACCAATTATTTTTAAAGGCGTTGACTGCTTTGAAACCATGGTAGAAGTTTTTTCTTCCCAATCTTCTGAAACATAGATCTCTTGACCATGATCTTCGAATCACATGGCATAGTTGGTGAAACCAAGCGGCATGTGTTCCAAGAAGTGACCTGTGAACTAAGGACCAGGCGCTCGGGTCGCTTACCTAATACCAACTCTTTTTCTTTCAACTTTGTACTTTTAAAGACCTATTGAGAGGTTCATTCCAGTAAGTCTTAAACACTTAAAACCTTTTCTCAGCCTTGTTAGTGCCCTGTTTTGGGCTTATAAACAAGCCCCTAACAGCACTTCTTATGGCCTAATTTTGTGGCTCATTGAGCCCATAATCGATCCCCTTCTCTCTCTTTTCCCTCTATTCTTCCTCCCCATTGCTCTTTTCTCTATTTCTCTACTCCTCAATCTCAAAGCCTCTTTGATTTCATATTCGCTTCATATCTATCATCATCTGATTGAAAAGGTTTATGATCTATGCATCATGTGGCCTAAAAACCAAACTTATTAAAAGATGCTATTCACTAGGACAAACACCACTCTCTCCCTTCTTAATTATAAAAAATACCTAGCATACGCTATTCATAACATACAAATATAGCATTCATGATATGAGTATCAAAAATAACATTTGGGCCATGTTTTTCTAATGTACACGATTTCTGATTCCATTAATATCAATTTGTTAATCGGTAAAGGACCGGTTTGAAGAGCGACTGAATGCCAATCAGTAAACCAAATGGTAGAGCATACTGTAGTTTTAAGGATCTAGATTTCAAGATAAATAATAAGCACGATACCCCTTTGTGTATACAATTTAGAGGCTATTAGAAGCAAGGTATCAGGATTGGTACCAGTATCAGTATCGGGTATCGGGTATCGGTCCATCTTGGACCGATACGTATCGGCACTATGGATATGGTATGGCGGATACCGTATCAGTCGATAATTATCATTTTTTAGAAAAAAAAGTATTAAAAATAGAAAAAAGATTTGTATCGGTCAAGACTGAGATAGTATCAACCGATACGGACCCGTATCGGTCCGATGTCGATAATGTTGAAGTTTAGTTCCACGTTGGGTAAATTATAGCCTTGTCTCCCCTTATAATATCCTGGACCCCTCCACTCATGGCCAACTGGTTTTGAGACGGATGCCCAAATTTATCATGGTATCAGAGCAGGTTTTTCTCCACTCCACGTCACCCAATTCAATTTTCCACGTGATTTGGCTCAGTCCTGCCAACACGTGCGGGCATGTTGAAGTTTAGTCTCACATTGGGTAAATTATAGCCTTGTCTCTCCCCTTATAATATCTCAGGCCTAATACGGACGATTCACACGCTAACCCTAAAATAGCATAATCTCGCACGATAGGGGTTAGGGTTCTCAATCTTCAATTAAAACAAGAAAAATAAAATAAGAATAACATAGAATATCTTCGGATTCGCTCCAAAGAGACTTGTCGGCTTCGCACCAACGATAACTTTAAATAATCACTCCTCAAAGTCGAAAACTCTTCGCAAGTTTTCTACGAAAGATTCACTCTTTCACAAGATGAACAAAAGCAACTTAATTTTTTTTATTCATCATCAATTATTTAAAAGTGTTTTTACAAGCCTTTAAATAGGCAAAGCAAACCCTAACTCAAAATTAAAGAGTCCTAAAAACTTACAACACTAAAATAGCAAGTTTTGATAGATAAACCCGAAAATCCGTCGTTTGGCGGACTTGTTTCACGGACGCCCCTCATGTTGTCACAGACCTCCGTCCTCCTTTCACGGATGTCCGTTCTGAAGCCACGGACGTCCGTCATATAATGACGAACTTTGCTGCATGGTCCGTTTGAAAGCCCATTTATGTGTCCACTTCTTCCTTATTGATTTTCTTCATTCGACTTGGCCACGACCCAACCATGCGAATCCAAATTCCTCATCAATCCCCTCTACTTTGAAAAAGTTCGACCTCGAACTTTGGCTGACATCGATGGATGTTATCAGGTATACTTGCTCTTTATCGATCTCGAATTTTTCAATGGTCTCGGGCTCGGTAGGGCCTATCACGGATGCTTGTGCTTCAACGATCTCAGGCTCTTCAACGGTTTCGGGACCTGCAACGGTCTCACCAACCGGTATGGACTCTTCAATCGGACGTTGTTCAGACACAAGATTAATACGAATAACTGGATCTACTTGAGCAACAGGCTCCATCGGTTCTTCTATAGGCATGGAGGTACTCAGATTCACCGTGGGTTCGGTATCTTCCACCGGTATAGGTACTACCATGGGCGTGGGTAGAGGAATTTTAACCTACAGAGGTCTTCTCATGGGTACAGCTATGGGGATGAAGCTTGTAACCTTCGGTCTCAAATCTTGAGTCACTGCCAATATGTCTTCGGATAAATCGTGTATAAAAGCTTTGATACGTATCATACTGATATCCTCATGCCATGCAACCACCCGACCTTAGCAACTCGCAGTAAACATTGTTAAGAAGCGTCATATGCTTGAATATGGAACCATATTGATCGGATGATCTACCTTTCTCCTCGCACCACAATTTTTCCACCTTCGCCATCTTTTGACACACGATCGGAATGTTCCACCATTTCACGAATGTTCCCGTGGAGACCATATAATAGTTCAAATCACGAAGGGCTTCAAGACTTTGATCTTTACTCATGATTTCACCAATCCACTTGACGAGGGTTTAAACTTGCTTTGATACCAATTTGATGCGGGACGATGCATACGCTAACCCTAAAATAGCATAAATCCCGCACGATAGGGGTAGGGTTCTCAATCTTCAATTAAAACAAGAAGAATAAGATAGAAGATCTTCAGATTAGCTCCAAAGAGGCTTGTCAGCTTCACACCAATGATAACTTTGAAGAATCACTCCTCAGGCGAAAACTCTTCGCAAGTTTTCTACAAAAGATTCACTCTTTCCCATGATGCACAAAAGTAAATTTTTTTCATTCATCATCAATTATTTAAGTGTTTTTACAAGCCTTTAAATAGGCAAAGCAAACCCTAACTCGAAATTAAAAAGTCTTATAATTTTAAAACACTAAAATGACAAGTTTTGCCAAAGAAAACCGAAGATCCGTCGTTTGACGGACTTGTTTCACGGACGTCCGTCCTGTTGTCACGGACCTCCGTCCTCCTTTCACAAACGTCTGTTTTGAAGCCACGGACGTTCGTTGTATAACAACGAACTTTGCTTCACGGGCCGTTTGAAAGCCCATTTATGGGTCCACTTCTTCCTTATTGATTTTCTTCGTTTGACTCGGCCACAACCCAACCATGCGGATCTAAATTCCTCATCAAGGCCCCTCCACTAATGGCCAATTGGTTTTGAGATAGATACCCAAATTTATCAAATAATGCTACCGATACCTATATCAAGTGGAATCAGTATCGGTTCTCAACGAAACCGATACATATCAGTATCGGTCGAGTTTTGATACCATCATAATGACTCTAAAATCATCATATACAAGGTTGCATATGCTAGACTGACATGAACGATAGCTGGGTCCAGTCAAGCAGGTAATTTTTCCAACCAACATTTAGAATTTCGCCCAAAACAAAACGTCTGATACAAGGCATTCTATTAACCAAGCATAGACGAAACCAGTGTTACTTAGACGCGTGACAAGAGTGCCAAGTGTCAAGGTGTCATAGATGTTTGGCACGTCATAGATGTTTGGCACGCCAATTTCTAAAGATTCCAATACGGCAGCACGGCCTTATAACATATAAAATTAAAAAAATAAAACGTATATAGAAAAAATTGAAGGAAAATCTTAGAGAACCAATTGAGATATGTAATGAGATACATAATGTATGTCATGAACCTAACTATAGTATTTTATATTATCCAAATTGTTTTCAATGATCCACACTTTTATTTTGTAAGTTACTAAACATTACACAATTTTTTTTATTATAAAATGACAGTTCATTTTATCGTGTCAAAATGAGGAACATTGTGATAGATGTGGTGTTTTCATACACATCTAGAAGCATTGTGTTGTGTTGAGTGTTCAAGTACCATCAAGTGTTGGCACGTTTCCAAGTGCCACCAAGTGTCGGCACGAAAAAAATCCCAAAGTAGAAGTGCCTAAGTAACATTGGATGAAACGGTTAAAAAAAATCATATTTTAGGCAAGACAAGTCTATTTCGGCAAAAAAATACACCCATCTCGCCCAATACAGGCTTATCTCTCCCAAAACGAGACGTCTTGCCTCAATTTCGGGAATGACGGAAACAAGATGAGATGCCGAGACTTTAAACCATGCTCCGCTACCATCCGCTTTCCGAATGAAAAATAAGATGTATTAGAAATTTCTTAGTTGAACTTAGATAGTGTTTGTTAGCATATGGAGAAAGTGTCTTCTGCAATAATCACACTTTACCTGTATAGAGGAAGTTTTCTCTCTCCTCTAACTAAAAAATCCTGAAAATACAGAATGTGGATATCATTTTTAGAAACTCCAAAATATGCACAATAAAACTGCTGATCAGAATGAATAATTATATCTACTATAAATTGAAAAAAGTGCAACAACATGGCATTTAGTATTATAAAGGTGACTATAATTTCCCATCAAAATTCAACCATGCTTGAAAGCAATCTGCAATCTCTGTGAAAGGGAGCATTCAAGGAAATAATAAGCTGTTACACTTAAACCTCAATAGTTGCTTTGATATAAAGGCGTAACAGAATAACTATCAATTTGAGTAATCAGTGTCTTCACTAGCTGGTGTCTGATAGCCTGGAAATCATGAAAATCAGGATGAAGGATCCAAGGAGAAATCCTTTTGAAAATGGACCTTCTACTATTAAAGTTGTAAATCTCTCCAAAACAATTCTGGAGATATAAGATTTGTTCCGATTTGAGGTCAATTCTTTACCTTGCTGATATCAGTGTGACGTCATACTAATGTCAACACAGGCTTGCGTGACATCAGCAATAGCACTATTACAGATCATGGCTTTGATACCAACTTGACTTTCTGAAAAAGATTAGGGTCAGGATAGAGATGGAAGAAGAGAGCGCCAAAGATGACTTAGTTAGGGTTAGAGAAACCCTACTAGCCCTTTATATTAAACCGAAAGAAGCAACTACCCTTACAATGTACACACACCCATTATTACCTACACACCACTATAGTATTAATTACATCACACACACACACACACACACACACATGTCCCAATATGGACAGCCCTCTTTAGGCCTGTCATAATCAGTTAAATATTGAGAATTTGGGGACTGTTTGACTGTATTTTGATATAGTGACGACAAAATTAAAGAGGTTTTAATCTCTTTAATTATTGTGGGTGAGGTCTACCTCAAGAGGCATAGAGTTACATTAACTAGGCCCTGATTTTCATTAAATGGTATCCAGTTTGCACTATTTGGTATCAGAGCTGAGCAAATCGGGTTCCGATACATTGGTATATATCGTCCGATCCATCACCACTGTATATGTAATGCACTGGTACGACACATTCAAAGTATCGTACCAGTGATGTCCGAAACCGGTACGTGCTAGTTTCGGACGAGATTTTGAACCATGATTGCCGCACTAGGCAAAACTGTTACCCAATGACTAGTCTGCACTCAACTTCGAGAAAAGCATAACACATCAAGAGAATTAGGGAAATGCATCCGGACCTTAGTTACCGGAAGCGTGTGGTGGTTGGGAGCGGGAGCATCATTAAAGGCTTAAAAATACACTATTTTACAGTCGGAAGCGAGTGCGAGAGCAAGATTCCGAAGCGGGAGCTGCTACTAGGATCGGGACAGCCTTGGACGGCTACACCCGGATGCCAAATCACATGTCAGGTGGCATGATCAACCCAAAACAACATCCGTTTTTGGTTTATCAGCCATGGGATGTGATTTTTTTTTTTTAAATTGACTTTTTTGTCCTCCGTTTGATGGGTCAAAGATAAGGTAACGCCCAACCAACTTGGTGCATTGATTTTAGGCATCTTTGACCACATTTTCAACGGTGGTTATGCATTGGATCATGCCCAAATTTTTTGGGTGGAACCTGATCAATTTTGTCTAAGTTGTCATAGCGCCTGAACCTCTTGATGGGTGCCACATGGTACCTAGCTGACGTGGACGCAGCCCTCAGGGCTACGTCTGGACATATAGTCCCGGGCCTCACACATCAATATCTCTTCTAAATTCATTACGAATTGCGATGGATTAAGCATAATTTTACAACATGATCACCTGAGTAAAGATTCCCTTTGCTTTGGAAACACGCAACCGGGTTGCAATTTCCTTGGCTGCAAAGCTATCAGCTATTGATACAACAACGAAACCTGCGAGAATGATCGATAGGTATAAGATAACTGCCGTAACTGTCATTGGCATATCTATTGCAATTGCATCGCCATTCAAGAACATTTGATCCAGTGCATTTGCCACCATCCTGCCAAGAATGATGCGAACACATTAATGCACAAGCTTAACCCTAAGAGTTAGAAGGCAGAAATATAAATTATGTTACGAGAAATCTAGCATTAAGAGGTAGCATAATGATTAGAGTCCAGATCGATGAGCTAGATGAGGTGCATCACCAACTTTGGTGGTGCTAAGAATCACAATATCATTCCTCTTATTCTATTAAACATGTTAGAATCCTTCATTAGCTGTCATATGATGGTGGTGAGCATCATTGAGCTGTGCTCACCTTTGCTCTTGCGAAGGGGTCCGCCCCACTACCACAAAAGGCAATAATTGCATCACCAGTTAGCATAGTCACAAAGTAGGGAGTTGGCAATAAATCGGTAAGGGTCTAGGTCGGAAAAATTCGGTCAACATCAGAGAAAATCGGGGAAATTTAAAATTTCAAAAAAATGCAAAAAATATATCATAATATATTTCAAGTTTAAAAAAATGGTTTTAATACACAAAATAATGCAAAACAAGTAAAACCTAAAGATTTTTTATGAAAAAAATAGTATAAAACCTAAAGATTTTTTTCCTTTAAGTATAACTAAAAAACGAGAAAGAAAAAAAAAATGACAACATCACAAACATCGCCAATTAATCGGCCGAATTGCGACTTGGCCGATTAATAGGTGATAAAGTCAGTATGACTGCAAGTCACCAACTTCTTCCGATTGTTTGAAAAAGTCGGAGACTTTTGTGACTATGTTGGCTAGTGGACCACTTCCCAACCCCCACTTTTGTGCTGCTAATATAATTCCTCTTGTACTACTAAATGACAGTGAAATATTAGAATCCTTCATGAGCTTTGATATGATGGTGGTGAGCATCATTGTGTTGTGCATACCGTTGCTCTTGGAAACGGGTAACCACCCCCCCCCACATACACACACACCAAAAAAAAAATTGAAACTGGTATCACCATGTTGGTTAATTACCAAATTATATAATTTACCAAATAATTTTTCACTAGTTTGAAAACAAAATTGCATCTCCTTCTATAAGATTTGAAGTGCTAAAAGAAATGGATTGCTAATTAGAATCATACATCACTTGATCTCGTAGTTCTCGCAACAACAAATGATTAATCGAAGAATCACCATGACCTTCAACCCTCCATATAACAGCTACACTGTCATCTTCCTTTTTCGGTAAACATGTCGGTAACAGACAACATTCAGCAATATTTAAAACTGAACCCGGCAACCAATTTCCCCCATGCTTCGACTTCTCCTCCGTATCTAGAATACGCATTGGGCCTTTACGGAAGATAACTGAAAGCTCTCTCAAAATCATTGACCAATAAACCTGAAATTTGTTAACAATTATTGATCATAACAAAAATATTCCATTCCATCGAACGAATTTGCTTAATTATAAAGAAGAAAGGTTTAACTTTTCAAAATTTGATGATGGCCTCCAAAAATTTTACCTCTTGTTGATGAACTGAGAACTTTTGAAAGAGACTAAAACTTGAGATTGGATCCTTATATGACGGTTTATTGCACCATGGATTTCCATCAATTGCCTAGGTTTGTACGCTTAGAAAGTTTCCTGTCAAACTGCAGACATTTAAGCACTGCAAAAGGAGTTCATTTAATGCGCTTTTGTTTAGAAACAATATTCCATATGTTCTTCTACACGGCAGTTTAATTACTATGAAGATTGCTAAAACCGCATAAATTAATCCCAAGATTGAACATAACAGAATGGAAGGATGAATTCGTTAGATATAAATTAACCTAAGGCTGTGTTTGGATAGGAGGAAAGAAAAAGAAATGTGCAGAAAGAGAATTGAATTCTGCCCATTTCCCGTGTTTGGATAAAACTTAGGCATCAGAAAACGGGCCGCTTTCCATGCCTGGGGAAATGATAAAATCCTACTTTTTAGGTTGGATCTTATCATTTCCAGCAGAAATGAGCGTTACCCTACTCCGTGTTGGAGAAGATAATATGTTGTTGGTTTGGTGTGTGTCATGTACACCAGCAATTGTGCTCCCATTCTATTTATGTATTATTACACAATCCAAACACCAAAAAACAATGAATTCCTATTGATTCCAAAAGGGCTGGAATCCATGGGATCTTTAAATCCATTTCCACCTTTTCCTCAAAAACATTCAAACAAAGCCTAAAGGTTAAAATTCAAAAATCCCTTGGAAAACTCAAAAGAAATGGCTTGCAATATCAATCATCTAAAAATATAGCTAATTAAATAAATTTGTAAACAATCCCTTAGAAGAAAAAATATGAACAAGGTATCCATTAAATGCTTACCTTCGTTTGTGGATAGAGGTGCCTACTACAAATTTGTAAAGTCACATTAGCATACATAGAGTACAAGAATCAGTATTGGAGAAATGATCTTCCCTGAAATCAATCAAGCAGGATAACTATTCTTGGGGGAAAAAGGCAACATCAAAATTTATTAGTTTGTTTAATTGGTTTAAATTGAGGGTAATGAAAAGGTTACGAGTTATGGAGCATGGATGGGCGTGCATGAGAAAAGGAGAGTGTTTATTGTTAGAAATTTTAAAGTTTTCTCTTGCATTTTGTGGATAGGCCTGTAAACTAATTTTGGGACTTAGGTTCAAGTAAAGGGGTGTTGGGGCAAAGACTTGGATTGGAGCCTTCACCCAGGGGGCACCCAATTTTGGGTGTTCCACCCCATTGTGACGGGTCCAATACTCAAGCTTGCGGCGTGGTGCGTGTGGCATGACATGTGGTGCCAGGAGGGCACGCGACATGGGGCCATGTTGGCCTTGCGACGTGGTCGCGCTGCGAGGACGCGACACGGTCGCATGAGGGTACGACGCGGAGCGTCACGGTCGCGACACGGACGCAACATAGCCAAGGTGGGCTAGCGATGCACGAGGCATTGCGGTATGTCAAACCAATAGGTTTGAGGTTATCCTGCCATTCTGGCTGAATGACTGTTTTACCCTTATATAGGGGAAGGAAGCTTGAGAGCTATTCCCCCGCACACGGGGCCTTGCGTTGCCAGAGGGGGCGGCCTGAAAGGGTGGGCCTAGGACGTCGACGCAGCGATGCCGTGTGGAACCCGAGGGAGGTTGATGTATGGCCCCGGACTACGCATCGCGGTGCATACGGCTGGGCAACCTCACGAGACAACACCAAGGCGCCGTGGGACCTGGGGCTTGAGCACGAAAGATGTGGGCTAAGGACGACGTGTGCTAGTAATTGAACGCACACGAAGGCAAGTCGCTGGGACTCGCCATAGCACGCGAGCGAGGCACAAGGTCAGGCTTGGTTCAGAAGGGCGAGGTACTAGTGCGGCATGTGGTGAAGCTTAAGAGCAAGTTAGCGCATGGCAGTCTTGATTGGCGCGTCGTAAGGGACACGATGAGCCGAGTGGTAAGCCGTGAAACAGAGGCAACCATGTTGGGAGGAGTTCCCCGCCCCAGGCGGGTGGTATCGATGTGCGATGGGTTGGTTTCGCTGCACGCAGTAGGCTAAGCACCGCTGGGTTGAAAGCGCGTCGAAGGACGCCCTCGCGACGATTGTTATCAGAAGTAGGCTGACCTAGCGAAGCGTGCGTTAGGTGCCGCACGGGACTGAGGTTGCGGAAGTGCGACCCCGTGACACCATGCTCTTTGACACACAAGTGCACGCCGAGCCTAGCCAAACTGGACTAGGCCGACGGAGGACGGCCACGAGCACATGTACGTGGCGTGGTGTGGTGAATTTAAAATTTGGCGAAAATTTATTTTAAATTTTGACTGTTTTATTTTTACCATTTTGACTTTTTGACTGTTTAAATTTTAACTGACTCGAATGGTTGTTTGGGAAACCTTTAACGAATATTTATTTATCTGAAGTGGTGCATTATGCAACCTTTCTTATGGCACTTAGATCTATTAGCGTTGCGCAAACGATGGTAGATTTGTCACCTTAGATTACCATAAAGGTGTTTTAACACCTCTTGGTTATCTATTTAAGGCGCCAATTTCTCACAGATTTACTCACTTCAAAATCTTTTCTTCTGTCTTTATTTCTAATTTTTCAAGGTCTTTGACCAAAGCACTCTTGCAATATATTGGTGTTCGGATTAGCTTGAACGGATTCACCAAGTCCTTCACAAGAATACAAAGCCGGTTCGTTGTATCCTAGAACCAGTTTGTCGGTAACCTCATGCATTAAGTGGTGGGGGGCAATACGGGTTCAAAGACAGCGATATTTCTCGCGTCTCGGACCGGTGAGTAAGTACATAGATGACTCCACCAAGTTCAGTGAGGTGGGGAACAGAATGCAGGGGCTAGATGAAGCGAATTAAATTTGTTAGTTTGTTTAATTGGTTAAAATTGATGGTAATGGAAAAGTTTCGAGTTATAAAGCATGGATGGGAGTGCATGAGATGAGGAGTGTTTATGTTGTTAGTGATAAGTTATTAAGTACAGAGATGACCTCAACAAGATCAGTGAGGTGGGCGGAATGAATTCAAGGGATAGATGAGGTGAATTTTGGTGTTCATTGTCTAGTTGTCGATAAAAGTTTAGGTCTTCTTGGTATAAGTGTCGTAATCTCTAAGGAAATGAAGAGAAAAGAGACTAAGAGAAATTAGAGTTAGGTCCAAGTTCGTCAACAACCCCTTACGATAATAGAGCTGATTTATGCAATAAATCTATATGGGCAACCGCATTACCTAATCACAACACATCGGCATCAAAGATCGACCTTAACCTTATGACAGTCAACAGTAAACAAGTAAGCACATAAGTCATATGAGCCATTACCATATACTTCAATCTAGGACAGAACCTAGCAACCACTACTTGTATGTAGGATCTTATAATAACCCATTGAGCTACTATTCTTACCAAAACCAATTGGTGATGGAAGAGGCACAGCTCAATGTTTTAAGATGTTGGGAGAGCATTTAAAGCGCCCCCCCAAGTAGTACCACCCGAGCGGGACTCGAACCCCTAACCTAGCTTTGATACCACTTGTAGGATCTTATACCCTATTGAGCTACCATTCCGACCAAAACCAATTGGTGATGGAAGAGACACAACTCAATGTTTTAAGGTGTTGGGAAAGCGTTTCGAGTGCCCCCCCCCCCCCCCCCCGGCCCACCCCAACTAGTACCACCCGAGTGGGACTTGAACCCCTAAACTGGCTTCGAGACCACTTGTAGGATCTTCTTATACCCCATTGAGCTACCATTCTGATCAAAACCACTTTGCAACACTACTTGTTTCTTACACCCATTCATATGAGAAAGTCAATCAACGAAGTAGGAAGATACCAACACGTAGTCTGACTAATAGAACATACCACTACCGACTGAAGTTTTTATATACCTCAATTCTTCCACATAACTAATATATAGAAGTACAAGGAGTGAGCATCAAGTGACCTATGGCTCCAACTGCATGTAACAAGTTCAGGGTCATACCTAGCTAATCTTTGATATGCTTAATGATCCTTTAGAGGATTTCCACCATTGGTTTTCCGATGATTTTGTTCCATCAGTGATTCCAACAACTCAACCCTTATTTACCTGTCTCTAAAGCAGATAAAACAAATAGTTGGCAGATATAAAGATGCCAATTTTGTCAGTAAGTTCTATCCTGCAAAAACTATGTTATGCTAAGTCCTTAATATCAAAGTTCAGCACAAATGATTTCAGTTTCCCAACTTCTTTTTTTGATAAATAAAGTAGCCAGCATTACTTCTTTGGAACTCAGTGTCTTCTAATGCACTAATGAATCTTTCCTACAAGGCCAACGTGACTGTTTGAGCTCATAAATTGCCACATGGACCTATTTTCCTCTCCATAAGTTGAGAAGGCAAGGAGTATAACCATGTAAACATATAGATCATCCTGAAGAAAGTAATTTTTAACCTATGTTACTTAATTCGTAACTCGCTTGATTCGTTTTCAAGCTCATAATTCAAAATTTGCTACTCTCATGCGAACCCAATTCGCTAGGGGTAGGATGGGCTTTTATTTATTTATTTATTATTATTATTAAGCAAACAATTATTTGAAATATATTAATTAATATTAACTTTATAAACCAAAACAGTTCTCAGCTTAGTTGGTTAGGAAAGTTGTTACTTTGGATGTAGATAGTGTAGGTCGTGGGGTTCGTTTCTCCCCAATTCGCCCAGTTCTCTCAATTGGGCCGAATTGGACCGAATAAAACTGCGAATTGGTTCACTCCAAACCAATTCGCAGTTCGCTCGGTGGAGTGACGAATTAAGTAACATAGTTTTTAACCTTTGTTGCAGAGCAACGTTGTTTATGACAACAGAAAGCATCGCCAAGATGGGATTTGGCCAATACCTAACCATCAGAATGGAAAGTACATGGGCGAGAAGAATAACCAATTTGGTCAGTATGAGCAGTTATTTGGGTCATCTAGATTATCACAGTCAATGGAGGAGATGATGATTAAACTTGGAGCCACAGTCCATCTACGATTCTACGTGGATTTGAGGATTGAATCGAGATAAATAGCTAATGTCTTATATTTTAATGAAGCTTTATGCTAGAGTTTATTTGTGAGCTGTATATGTTTTTAGTGATTCAATTCGTACTTCACCGTTCATCATTGATGCAAAATTACTCGTTGTTCATAGTTTGTGACTTCACTTGCATTTGTTCTTAAGCATTTAAATGCATTAAGTAATATTACACTCTATTAGGCCAATTACTTATTAACTAATTATTAATTAAACCTCATTCTAGTGAGTTTTTATGCATAAAAGTCATAATTATATTAAGCAATATATTTACTGTTTTTTTAGATTTTTCTACATTCTTCACAAAGAATTTAAAAAAAATAATCTAGATGACCTGCTTATTTTGACTTCGACATGACTCGTTAGTAAATGGGTCCAAAATCTAGACTCGATTATAAAATGGATCATGTCTGGATCTACTCCAAGCGGGGCCCAGCCTAGCCCATTTGCATGATGCATATGCATCCTAAAAGACTATTGACAACCTAAAAATAATTTTAATTTTTTTCAATATAAGCTGAAAGTGAACCTAATATTACAAATGTTAAACATAAAAATGAGAATCAGTTTCCTACATATAATTAAAAACTAAGTATAAACCTTGAGTAGAACACGAATGAGAAGACAGAAATATGTTTGAATAGTTTCTTTTTTGTCGTCTTTATCAGTGCAATGCAATATTTTTACCAAAAAAAAAATACAGCAGTTCAAAAAGAGCATAGCGGAGCTGCTATGTTGCACATGAAAGAGAAAAGGAAAAAATAAGAAATAAAAGCCAAACAACAAAGAAAGCTAACACAATAAGAAATCCTAAGGCAGCCTCAAATACTCCCATTCCTTTAGCACTTTGTGACGGGGTCAATACTCTGGGTACTAGCAGGAAGGCGTGTGGGCCTTGGAGCTAGGTGTGTGATGCTTGAGCGTGGAGATGTCCAAGCCTTGCATTGCGTGCGTGCTCCCTTATGCGTGGCGAACATGGCTAATCGAGCTAGATAGTATGTTAGTGTGGCGACTAGGTCTGCGTGTGGACGTGGATAGCTGACTTGCATGTATTGGTGTTGCATGGTTCGTGTCCCATGACAAGGATCGTGTGCCATGGGCAGTATGTCAAACCAAAACGATTGAGGTATTCCTGCTATTTGGCTAGAGGTGACATTTAAACCATATATATGGGAGGGGAGCTGCGAAATTACTCCCATACACATGGGGCCTTGTGGCACTGAAGGGTGCACAGTGGTCTCCTAGGTCTATAAGGGTGGGCCTAGGACATTGCTTCGGCAATGCCGTGTGTCACCCGAGTGAGGTTGCTATATCGCGAGCTATTCGTCACGGTGCACATAGGTTGGCCATGAGGGAAGCACTCGTGGGCTACGTGGGACACTATGGAGCACGTTGGCATGAGGGTCGGATGCTTATGATGTGTGCTTGGTTCAGTATGTTGGATGCTTATGAGAGCCGCACACGAAGGTGGGCTTGGTTCAGTATGACAGCAAGACGTTGGAATGGGACGGCATGAGTTATATGCTACTGTTGCACGCTAGGTACTAGTGCATGGCACAGAATGAAGGTTGAGCAGGCCAAGTGAGACACGGAGGTGAGGGCATGCGTGTCGCAAGGGGCATGATGCGTTGGTATGGTTGGCCTTAGTAGATGAGGTAGCCATGTAGGAGAGTTCCCGTCCGCTAGGCGGGTGGTATCAAAGTTGATGGAGGGTTAGGTTGGCCTCGTTGTTGTGGCATCAAGGAGCCGCACAGGGAGAACCAAGCAACCAAGAGATGTCAGGCACCAACAAGATACCTCTTCACGAATGGAGCACTCAATGTGACCACACAATTTGGGGGAATCTACTTTTAAACCCCTCCTCACCTCACCATCAGCCCTTCAAAATCTAACCCTATTAACTTTTCTCACCCTATTAACTTTTCTCACCCTAAAGCCGATACCCTCATTAGAATTGGATCTAGTCTTTTGCACTCCTTTCCGTGAACCATCCCCTAAGACCCATGACACCCCAGCCTGAGTCCTCGCTATCGTATTTCTCCATGATGCCTTGAGCCTAGAAAGCATCTTCCTCTTCATTACACCACCAAAGCCACTTACGTAGTAGGCTAAATTGATTGTCAAAATACCTTGAATGCCTAAATCCCCCTGAGTCATTGAATTTTTCCACATCCCATTTGATAACATGAATCTTCTCCTTGGAGTCCCCCCCACTGCACACACACACACTCCAAAAAAAAACAAAGCTAGGTCGGAGGTTCTAGTCCTGCTTGGGTGGTACTAGTGAGGGGGTAATTGTTGGGTCCCTGTGCAACCCTCGAGGGCCCAGGGGGGAGGGGTGAGGGGGGTCTAGAAACACTCTCCCAACTCCTTAAAATGTTAAATTGTACCTCTTCCATCACCAGCTGATTTTGGGCGGAATGGTAGCTCAATGGGGTATAAGATCCTACAAAACCGTTCAATGATCAGTTTTCACATAGACAAAATAAGTCCTACCTAAAAACAACGGCAACCCCAAATACGCAGTCAGGAGACTACTCTATTTGCATCCCATAGAACTAACCAAGTTAGCGAGACTCCGATCCTCCAATTTTACTCTGAAAATCGTCTTTCTGATGGTCATTTGTTGCCCGGACACACCTTCGTAGCATCAAATAACAACCTTTACATTTCTAGTTTCACCATCCTCCAAACCAGAGAAAACAATTGTATCATCTGCGTATTGTAGATGCGTAAGAAAGGTTCCTCCCCTCATCAACTCAAACCCCCTACGTAACCCCGACCTAGTGGCTTGACTCATTAACGTCAAGAAGACTTCCCCAACCATGTCAAACAAAAAAAGCGATAAAGGGACCCCTTATCTCAACCCCCTAGTGCTCCTACAAAAAACTCTTTGGGCCCCATTTATCATAACCAAGGAACGGACTGAGGAGATACAATTCCTAATCCCCTTCCTCTATTTTTGGCCAAAGCCAAGTTTCCTTATGATGTACTTCAAGAATTCCCAAGTAACCCTATCGTAAGCTTTTTCCCTATCCAACTTGCATATCACCCCAGCTAAGCCTGACTTATGCCTAAAGTCTATGCATTCATGAGCCAAAAACACCCCCATACAAAATCTATCTCCAATCCACAAATGTGCTCTGATTTGGGGATATAATTAGTTCATAAGGGAGCAAAGTCTATTTGCCAATACCTTTGCCACTGTTGCCCAAGCCTTTAGAAAAAGTGCCACATGGCATCCAAAACCATATTTTGGTACCACGTGGAGCAAGGGAACGTGTATAGATCAATTGAAAATAATAATAATAATAATAATAATAATGATAATAAATAAAAAACCTAGGCTGCGTATGGCATAGCTCCCTGTTAGCCCCTGCCACTGGAGAGTTCACCTGCTTTAGTTGGTTCCCATTCTCTTTTCTAACTCCCTACAAAGGAGGATTTACCTGCTCTAGCAGCAACCTCCCTGCTCTCTACTAACTCCCTACCAGAGCAAATAAAATCTGCTCTGGCAAAGAGTGAGTAGAGAGGAGGGTAGAATTGCTGAACAGGTAAATCCTGCATAAAATTTTGCTATGCAAGGAGTTATAAAGGATAAGGGGTACCTACTAAAGCAGGTATCAGGATGTTAGCAAAGAGGATAGGAACCTGTTAAAGCAGGTGAACTCTACTATGGCAAGGGCTAGCAAAGAGCTATGCCATACGCAGCCCTAATCTCCAGCATGTGATTTGTCCCGTTGGAAAATTAGACCCTTGAATGTAATCACTTTTTATTTTTGCCATAAAATGAATTTTCAATTTTCCGTTTTTTGTTGATGATCTATGCAATGTTCGGGTTATGCATACATCCTCAGATATATGAATTTTGGCAGTCATGGGCAGCAACTAGCATTATCGATTAGTTTGAAAATTAGACTGTTGAATGTAGTCATTTTTTTACATTTTCCGTAGATTTGCTTCTTGCTTTTACTAATCCATTTTATGTCCCTTTGGTCCACGTGACGCTAAGACGGGGTTTTGGACTTTTGAGTGCCACAAGGCACCTTTTTTAGAGACTTGGACTATGGTGAAGTTAGTGTCCTTTGTGGTGGTTAAGGTTTAATCCCGACGCGTATTTTGAGACATTCTGAGGAGTGGTCTCGGGTCCCAATCGATCAATCGAACTTGTGGAGCAATCAATCGATTCTGGGTGAAATAAACAGACTGCTCTCGGGTTGAATTCAATCGATCAAGCTGGGAAATCGATCGATCGAGTCTTAGCAGAAATTTGTTTAGTATCTCTCAAGTTGAAATCAATCGATCGAGTTGTGAAATCGATCGATCAATTTTAGATAGATTAGTTCCGCGGATTTGGACTGCTTGGCTATTATAGAAGATTTTGTTCAAAGTTTCCTTATGCATGTTAGAGCCTATTCACAGAAGGTTATTCTAGAGTTCCAAGAGAGAGTTTTCTACTAAGTGAAAACTGGTGAATACTTTGAGAGGCAAGGTATTGAAGAAAAGTTTGGGGATCGAAGCATCCGATTGAAGCCGTTTTTGTGTTGGAATCGTTACTATATTCCAGCAGATCTCTTCTCTATTATTGAAGGACTACGTCCTTGTTTATTCAGCGTGTTGGCTGTTGAAGATCGTGTCAGATCTTGAGTGAGAGTGCAACAGAGAGAAGAGAGTGTTTGCGTTGTAAACGTTCATAAATATAGTAAATATAATCCGTAGATGTAGCCCTAGATTGGGTGAACCACGTAAATCCTTTTGTGGGGTATGTGATTGCTTTTGTGTCTTCTTATTTTTTTTCGTATTCATCGAGATAGAGAGTTAAACAGTATCTTGTTGAATTCCCAACAAGTTGAATCAAAGCGAGGTTTACAATACAATGGCGATAAAGGTCTCGAATGCACGATTCGAGGTAGAGAAGTTTTCAAGGAAAAATAACTTCGCTTTGTGGCAAATCCAAGGTCAAAAATCTCCTTATCCAACAAGGCATTAATGATGCTCTAATTGGGAAGGAGATAGGGAAGAAGGCATATACATTTGATGAAGAGTGGATCTCTCTTGATAAGAGAGTCATAAGCACTATTCGATTGTGCTTGTCCGATGAAGCTCTATAAAACGTTCTTCTCAAGAAGACGACCGTGGATTTGTGGAAGAAGATGGAATCTCTCTACATGACAAAGTCACTGTCAAACAGGCTCTTCATGAAGAAACAACTCTACACACTTCGTATGAAGGTTGGTACGCGTATTCATGAATTCGTTTAATAAAATGGTTAGTGAACTATTGAGCATTGAGGTGAAACTTGAAGAAGAAGATCTTGCACTTCTCCTGCTCACCTCATTGTCTGCATCTTATGAGCACCTTGTTACCACATTAATTTATGATAAAGATACTATTGTCGTTGAAGAAGTGACTATTGCACTTCTTTCTGAAGAACTGAGAAAGCAGCTCGAATCTAACTCCGAATGAATTAGTCTCTTTAGCGAAAGGGGTCGAAACCATGATCGCAAAAGAGAAGTCCAGAGGGATAATAAATCAACGAGAGGAAACATCAGGTCCAAATCTAGAGGTGACAGAAAAGATATTATATGTTACCTCTATACACAATCTAGACATATTGGCAAATATTGCAAGCAGAGATTGAATAAAGATAACAGTGATTAAGGGACTTCGCAAAACAAGCTAGCGTTGCTAAGTCAAATTCCGGTGAAGATCTACTGTGTGCACTATTAGGCTCCAGTCAGGTTGATGGTAGGTGGATCCTAAATTCAGGAGCATCGTATCACATGTGCCCGTACAGGGATTGGTTTGACCAGTACAAAGTAGCCAATGGGGGGACGATTTTGATGGGGAATGACAGTGTATATAAAGCAGTGGGTATCGGTTCTATCAGAATAAAGATGTCTGATGGTTGTGTTCATACTCTTACTGAAGTTAGGCATATGTCTGATCTGAAAAAAAAATCTAATCTCGTTGGGGGCATTAGATGAGATAGGATGTCGAGTCATCCTAGAATCCAGAAAAGTGAAGGTCACACAAGGTGCTATGACCTTGATGAAAGGTGTAAAGATGGGGAATCTTTACATTCTAATAGGCGACACAATCAGCGGCAATGGCGGTACAGCTACGAAAGATTTCAAAGATCTCTCATATTTGTGGCACAAGATGCTTGATCACATGAGTGAACGTGAGCTAACAGAGCTCATAAAGAATAAGGCGATTTATGACATTCAAACTTGTAAACTGAAATTTTGTGAAGATTACATCTTCGGGAAGCAAAAGAAAGCTTCTCCATAGGAAAACATACTTCGAAGGGGTTTATTGATTACATACATTTAGATGTATGGGGACCGACTAAAGTCAATTCAATAGGTAGAGTCAACTACTTTGTGTCATTCATAGATGACTATTCCAGAAAAGTTTAGGTGTATCCGATTAAGAATAAGTCAGATGTGTTTCAGAAATTCAAGCAGTGGCAGAGTATGCTTAAAAAGCAAACAGACAGAAAGGTAAAGATTCTCAGATCAGATAATGGTGGGGAATACTTGTCATCGGATTTCAAAGCTTACTGTGAAAATCAGGAGATTGTTAGGCACTTACCAGTTCCTGGAAATCCTCAACAAAACGGCGTAGTCGAGAGGATGAATAGAATACTATTAGAAAAAGCGCAGTGTATGTTGAATCATTTCAGCTTGAGTCTTGGGTTCTGAGCATAAGCAATGAGCACAGCATGTGACTTGGTAACCGATTGCCATCAGCAGCATTGAACTCAAAGACTGGAGATGAGGTTTGATATGGAAGACACGGAAGCTACTCTCACTTGAGGGTATTTGGATGTGCCACGTATGCATTACTACAGCGAAGTGAACGATCCAAGTTGGATCCAAAATCCAAAAAATGTGTCCCAATTGGTTATGGCGATGGAATAAAAGGTTATCGTTTGTGGGATACACAATCTCACAAAGTGAAAGTTGAAAGAGATGTTACTTTCAATGAAGATGAGTTTTCAATGAAAATGGCAGAAGATAAACCTCAGTCATCTTGTGAACCACAGGTACAAGTTGTAGTTGAAAGACACGAGCAAGATGAGAAAATAATGAAGACTCTGAGATAGAGCATGATGGCACAATTTCTCAAAACTTGCAGTCCCATGTACCAGTTCTGGTTCAAGCTACCTTGAGAAGGTCAGAAAGGACGAAAAAATGTCCTAAAAAGCTTAAAGATATAGTTTCTTTAGCACTTGCACTTATCACAGAGAATGGAGAACCAAGCACATTTCCAGAAGCTCGGGTGGATACAGATGCAGTAAAGTGGCAGTTAGCTATAGAAGAAGAATGGCAGAACTTTTGAAAAATGAGACTTGGGATCTCATGGAACTTCCTAAGGGGAGGAGGGTCATCGGTTGTAAATGGGTCTTTCGAAAGAAAGAAAGTGATAAGAGACAAACTCCAAAGTTCAAAGCAAAGTTAGTTACAAAGGGGTTCTCTCGGAAAGAAGGCATCGATTACAATGAGATATTCTCTCTGGTTGTGAAGCACACATCGATTCGCACGTTGGTGGTCATCGTTGCTCAGAAAGATTTGAAACTAAAACAAATGGATGTGAAAACAGTTTTCCTCCATGGAGATCGTCAGGAAGAGAAGGATTTGAAGCAAAAGGGTCAGAATTGCTCATTTGCATACTAAAGAAATCCTTATACGGTCTCAAACTAGCACCCAGGCAGTGGTACGTAAAGTTTGATTCATATATGCTTAGCGTAGAGTATCACAGGGGTAGTATGATTGTTGTATCTACTGAAAAGAGTATTGTGAAGGGAAGATGATATGTTGATATCAGTAGAAAGCAAGGTTGAAATCAACAAGCTGAAGCGATCATTGAGCCAGAAATTTGAGATGAAGGATCTTGGTTTCGCAAATAAGATCCTAGGTATGAAAATCACGAGAGATCGTGAGAATAAGAGGCTTTGGCTAATTTAAAGAACTTTTATCCAAAAGCTCCTCGAAAAGTACAATATGAGTGATGCTAAGCCGGTATCAACTCCTCTAGCAGAGCATTTCAAACTCACAAAGAAGATGAGTCCGTCCACACATGCAGAAAGGAAATACATGAAGAATATTCCGTATGCAAATGCTATTGGGAGCTTGATGTATGTCATAGAGAGTACACGACTAGATTTAGCACTTGCCTTGAGTGTGGTTTGCAAGTATATGTCTAATCCGAGAAGAGAGTATTGGCTTGCGGTTAAATGGATATTAAAGTATCTAAAAGGTATAGCTGAAAATGGGTTGATGTTTGAAGGTGGAGATACATGCGAGTTGGATCTCTACGGTTACGTTGATTCTTATTATGCCGGTGACCTTGACAGAAGGTCTACCACGAGGTACGTGTTCGTATTGGCAGGTGGAGCGATTAGTTGGAAGCCTATGCTTCAAGGGATAGTCACGTTGTCAACTACAAAGGCAGAGTATATAGCAGCTACAGAAGCAGCTAAGGAAGCTTCATGGCTTAAGGGTTTGGTCAGTGAATTTGGTAAGGTTGATGAGAGCACCGATATCTTCTGCGACGCTTAGAGTGTCATTCACCTAGCAAAGAACCAAGTCTTCCATGCTAGAATAAATCATATAGATGTCTCGTATCATTTTATCAGAGATATGATAGAAGATGGAGAAGTATTGATTGAAAAGATTGATACTAAAGAAAATGCAACAGACATGTTGACCAAGCCGGTTACACATAATAAGTTTAGGCGTTGCCTAAACTTGATCAACACTTGTCGCAGATGTTGATGTTCGTTAGGGCGATAACACGGTTGAGGATGAAACTAGGTGGAGATTGTTGGTTAAGGTTTAATCCCAACGCGTATTTTGAGAGATTCTGAGGAGTGGTCTCGGGTCCCAATCGATCGATCGAGCTTGTGGAGCAATCAATCGATTATGGGCGAAATAAACAGACTGCTCTCGGGTTGAATTCGATCGATCAAGCTGGGAAATCGATCGATCGAGTCTGAGCAGAAATTTATTTAGTATCTCTCAAGTTGAAATCGATCGATCAAGTTGTGAAATCGATCGATCGATTCTGGACGGATTAGTTTCGCGGATTTGGACTGCTTGGCTATTATAGAAGATTTTGGTCAAAGTTTCCTTATGCATGTTGGAGCCTATTAACAGGAGGTTATTCTAGGGTTCCAAGAGAGTTTTCTACTGAGTGAAAACTGGTGAATACTTTGAGAGGCAAGGTATTGAAGAAAAGGTTGGGGATCGAAGCATCCGATTGAAGCCGTTCTTGTGCTGGAATCGTTACTATATTCCAGCAGATCTCTTCTCTGTTATCGAAGGACTACGTCCTTGTTTATTCAGCGTGTTAGTTGTTGAAGATTGTGTCAGATCTTGAGTGAGAGTGCACTAGAGAGAAGAGAGTGTGTGCATTGTAAATGTTCATAAATATAGTGCATATACTCCGTGGATGTAGCCCTAGATTGGGTGAACCACGTAAATCCTTTTGTGTTGTGTGTGACTGCTTTTGTGTCTTCTTATTTTTTTCCGTATTCATCGCGATAGGGAATTTGACAGTATCTTGTTGAATTCCTAACACTTTGGACTACCTAACCAAGTGAGTTTCCTAGTAGTGTAAACTAGGAGAGTTAGTAAACCATGACTAATTTATTTTTAGTGGTTGAAGAATATAATTGGCCTTTAATAAGAGGACTTTAGGCGCACACATACATCTCTTTTCTTCCCACACACTATTTCTAGTCACACACCAACTTTTGCTACCCACGCACCAATTAATGAGGAAAAAAATATTGATGACAAATTTCGCTTTTCAGTCGCTAATAAAGAACAAAAACATTTACCACTTATCAAAAAGTCTGTTCAAAGCAGCGTTTAGGTGAACACAAACTTTCCCTGATTTTCTACTTCCTTCTATGAAATAAAATAATTTTTGCTAAGCATACACCAAGTTTTGCTATCCGCACACTGCTCTATTTTCTTTTTATGTGTCCACGAAGAAAAAAGTGGTGTGCCCGTAGCAGCCCTCTTTATTATTATTTTTAATAGGACTGTTGTACATCAATCTAAGAACATCAAATCCACGAGGTAGGCCATAGTGCAATCAGAGAATCCTAACCATCCAATTCAACTTGACAAAGAAATATCAGAGAATCCTAACCATCCAATTCAACTTGACAAAGAAAAATTAACTAGAACATAAACAAGTTCCAAGTGGACAACCAGGACCCATGTATCATCATATCATATGGGCATCTTATAGATTCAAAAGAGAGTATCTCACTTTCCAAAAAGTGTGTTCATAGCAGCTTTTGGGTGCACACCAACATTTTATATCCGCACACCACTTTGTTTTTGGGTGTGCGGGAAGAAAAAAGTGGTGTGCGCGTAGCAACCTTCTTTAATAGCACTAATTCAGACTGAAAGCGACATCTTAGACCCTTGGAAACCATTGATTCGTTCTAATCAGATGATGGAGATCGTTTTTCACCCCCATCTTCCACACAAAAGATCTTGAGAACATGGAGCACCTATCACACGGTCGGTGTTTGATTCAATGTGTCACAGATCCACAAAAAACGCCCCTAAAATCACGTTTGAGTGTGACGTGTGCCATATGATTCAAGTGCCATTTTATAAATTCCAAAGAGAGTAAAGTAGTGGTAAACTTGTTGATAAAAAAAATTGTATTTATAATTGCTCTGAGGCACGTAGTTCACTACGTTGTCTTAAAGACAATAGACACCCTCACTCAGTCGGATAAACGAAGATGCAATAGGGTTCCCAGCGAATCTGCCTTTAGATTACAACAGAGCCCGGTCTTGCCAAGAACCATATGTTCTTTTCTAGATTGCACTCTCTAGAGAAAGAACCTGTCATACAGATTTTCTGACACACAAAAAGATTCTTACAAAATAAGAACGTAAGAAAAGAGGAGAATATATGTTATTATAGTTTGTGTTGTGTCTTGTTAACCCGGATCTAATCTCTATTTATAGAGAAAATCTTGAAAGATTGTGTTTTTTCAGATAACCGTGAAGAGATTTGTGTCTTTTCATATAACAATAAAGAGATAAAATTGATTCATTTGTGTCTTTTCATATTTACGGTGAAGAGATGCAAGACTTGTGAAAAAGACAACAGTAAAGAGATAAAATCGATTCACTTGTGTCTTTTCAGATTTTCGGTGAAAAGATGCCTGTGTCTTTTCAACTAACGGTAAAAAGATAAATCAAAATTTGAAAAGGCACTTTGGAGAGAAAATATTTATAAGTTTGTCATTGAATTATTATCAATATATAATGAAAACTATAAATTTAATTTTGAAATAATAAAATATATATATATATATATTACAAAACTAATATATAAACCCACTTGTTTCAAAATAAAATAAAATAAAATGTGTATCAAAGCGATCACACTAAGCATCATCAGAGGAACCGATCGGTTGGAACCTTTGACTAGTACATACAACTCAAAGTTTGTAAGGACTTTAAGTAGCTTATAGCTTTGAACTCAAAAACTGGCTAACAAACTGGAATTAAATATACACTTACTATGACCTAAATCATTAGTGACATAAGGCTTGCGATTTACAGTCATGTGCTAAAATTCTGATTTCATGAGTATCTCAGAGAGAGGACTGAATCTATGTTGAAGCGACTTCACTTCCATACTCATATAGGTGAATCTATCATGGGTGCTCTTGTAACTACTTTATCACCCCAGCAAATGAATGCCTACAGAATCATTAAAAGTTAAACTCACCCTCTCACGTTACAAGAGATGTGCACAAAATTTAGCACCATAAGAATGGTCAATAGGTAACATACCTTTGTGCACTTCCAAGGGTCACAGAGTAGTTTCTTATCTCGTTGAACTTAGGATTTGAGATCTCCAACTCTACTAAGTTGAGGTTCAACTACTGTGCCTTTAAAGATATCGGTCTTAGGCCCATCCCCCTCAATATTTTCAACATTATATTTTTGGATAGTGCTTTTGTAAGCTTCAAAACCACTCTGCATCTTTTGTTTCAGTAAACAATGTTATATACTATGATTTCGTACTTGAATCAGAAAGACATGTTTGTTTCTAGACCCCCCACGATACTGCTCTTCCTACCAAAGTAAAAATTCATCCGCTTATGGATTTTGAATCAGAGGAGTCAGAAATCCAAGTAGCATCAGTAAACCCCTCCAAGAGTTCAAGTTTGCCACTATATTGTAAACTATAATGTATAATTCCTTTCAAATATCTTAATGCCCTATGAATAGCTTCCCAATGTTCCAACCCTGGGTTGCTAATTTACTCAATACCCCAACTATAAATGTTATATTGGGTCTAGTACACTTCATTAAATAGATAAAACTTCTATCTCAGTGACAATAAACTGTAATTTTTTAACTTGTTCAAGAATCAGTTTATCTCCAACCATTTTGAAATCAAAATATTAGAGACAAGAAAAGCCTTTGTAGCTATATCCTCAATTAGATACTTCCTCGCTAATGAATCTCAAAATCTTTAGTAATAGTAAACTTACAAAATGTGTTGAATAACCTATCATTCAATGCATTGAGGATGTGATCCCGAAAATTTTGATCATCTTCCAGTCATTTGAGTCGAGCATCCGATTCTCCACTAATCGTACTTTCCGCTATTCCGCTACAGAAATTGGTGGACATGGTGTAATGAGGATGTGAGCAATCTTGAATTGTCGCAAGATAAATTACACATTTTGCGGCCATCTTTTAAAATTTGACCCGCCAAATCGGTCAAGTTTGATGAGATATTTTTTCATAAACTTTATGCTCTGAGCCATTAGAACAATCTATTGTCTTTAAATTGTTGATAAAAAAAATTGATATTGATAATGGCTCCAAGGTACGTAGTCCACTACGCTGTCTTAAAGACAATAGATACCCCCACTCCGTCGAATAAACGAAGATGCAATAGGGTTCTCAGCGAATCTGCCTTTAGGATACAACAGAGTCCGGTCTTGCCAAGAACCATATGTTCTTTTCTAGATTGCACTTTCTCCTTCAGGATACAACAGAGCCCGGTCTTGCAAAGAACCATATGTTTTTTTCTAGATTGCACTTTCTAGAGAAAGAACCTGACACAGATTTTCTGATACACAAAAAGATTCTTAAAAAATAAGAACGTAAGAGAAGAGGAGAAATAGATGTTATTATAATTTGTGTTATCTTTTTAACCCTGATCTAATCTCTATTTATAGAGAAAATCTTGAAAGATTGTGTCTTTTCAGATAACCGTGAAGAGATTTGTGTCTTTTCAGATAACATTAAAGAGATAAAATCGATTCACTTATGTCTTTTCATATTTACGGTGAAGAGATGCAAGACTTGTGAAAAAGACAACAGTAAAGAGATAAAATCGATTCACTTGTATTTTTTAGATTTACGGTGAAGAAATGCCAGACTTGTCGATTCACTTGTGTCTTTTCAGATTTCTGGTGAAGAGATGGGATGGGGACATCATATTCAAGCAGCCGCCAGTGGCATTTCAAAGGCGAAAGAAGAATGTGAAAAATATTTTAGTTGATTAAGATTCTTTTAAAAAGTGGTTTGTTTTAGGATTAGTTTCCTTATTTGAACCAATTAGGGGTCAGGCACATATATGTGATATGTGACTGTTAATCCCGTCACTTTCTGCGTGACCATCGGAAAAGTCGCCTTAAGTCTACCAATATGTGTCGGAATTGTGTGATTCTTGTCTTGTTGGAAAGCTACTTCGATAAGCTTTCAAACAAGACCAATTTCACGTCAATCGGACATCCTTTTCCCTTCAAAAGTAGTCGCGTAATAAAAAATGGGATTAATGGTAAAATTAATTGTGACTGGTAGATTATAAAGTTTTAATGATTGATTAAGAGTTTTATTTTAAGTAGTATTCTTAGGGTTTTGGTTTGCCTATTTAAAGGCTTGTAAACAACTTTATTACAGTTTTTTATTAATGAAAATTTGAGAGTTGTTTTTGTGCAAACCCTAGAGAACTTGTGAAGAGTTTTCAATTAAAGGAGTGAATCTTTCGAAGCTTGAGTGTTTATGCATTTCTCATGCAACTTGGTATGAAGCCGACGTGCAGCCTTGGTGTGAAGCCTTGAAAATTCTTGGTGTGAAGCTTTGGACCTCTATCCACTTATTCCATCTTTTCTCTATTTATCATATGGTAAATATTTTTCCTTGCTTTGATAAATTCCAAAACCCCCAAAATATTATTAGTTTCAATCTTTTGATCTACCCTTTTATTTGTTTTAATCCTTCAAGCCTTCTTTATTCACCCGAGAGGAATCAAGAGACGATACCGTGATTATCGCTTGGTACCCTAAATTAGAGCGAAACTCGAATCCTTCATCAGATCCGTTTTTCTAGATCGGAAAATTTAAATACATGCAAACGCTAAATTGAGTTATTCTAATTATTTAATTAAATTCTTTGAACTTCTTTATGTGTTTGGGCGATTTCCAATACTTTCATTATTCAATTTAATTTGTGATTAATCCCAAACTTGCATAATTAGGGTTTTAGCGTTTTGTCCCGCATCAAGGCGCCTGTGTCTTTTCAACTAACTATAAAACGATAAATTAAAATTTGAAAAGACACTTTGGATAAAAAATATTTACAAGTTTGCCATTGAATTATTATCAATATATAATGAAAACTATAAACTTAATTTTGAAACAATAAAATATATATTACAAAACTAATATATATATATATAACAGAACTTACATAGATGGGAACCAATAGCAAGGAGGGCCTCTAGTGGAGAGATCCCAGTGAGCATAGACTGAATAATAAAGGAGCTGGTGGAGCGCGGGGGGGTGGTGTGGCCGTAGCAATTTGACCGAGAGCTCGCGCCATGTGGCTTCCTCTGATCCACCTCCCCCGCAGGCGTAGCTTTTGAGTGCCTTGTGGAACTCTCTAGCCTCGCTAGTGCCCAACCCGGCTGCCACTATGTCCTCCACATTAACTTCGCTTATGCTCTTCAGTTTTGCAGCCATTTTTTGTGCCTCTCTTTTAATCTCTCATGCTCTCTACTTTAAATGAGAATAATAAAATATATATATAGAGAGAGAGAGAGAGAGAGAGAGAGAGAGAGAGAAGAGAGAGAGAGAGAGAGAGAGAGAGGGGGGCTTTCGTTATTGGCGTTTGGACTGGCTGGTAATGATAAATGACGTTTGGACTGGTTGGATACTTGGATGATAAGTAGTAGTTTGTTTGTTACTCATATAGGTGGGTCCCACCACCAAGTGGTCTTCCATCTGTCGGGTCGGGTCAGGTCGGGTCGGGTGAGTAAATGGCAGACATCTGACCCGACCTTACACTCAGACTCGAAAACCTGACCCGATTTAGTTTAAAAGTCCCTACTTTCCATGAGTAGGAGCTATTACTTGCACACAAGAAGTTGGCCCTTCCACATGATTCAAAAGAAGACTTTGCTAATTTGGAGACTTATGTCAAGTGACAACGTCATTTAGCCGTCTGATTCGAAGGCTATGATCTAAAGATTTATGGCACAAAAATTGGCACATTTCTCGATTGATTATTAAGTCAGTCTTTTGTGTCATAGATCTTTAGATCATGGCCTTCAATAAAATTTAGATATTGCTTTCACGTGTTTGTATCCCAAAAATATCAAGTATTTCTTTTAAATTATGTGAAGGGTCAACTTCTCGTGTGCAAGTAATGGCTTCCTTCATAAACTTATATCAAAAATATTGGGCCAGAATATTTTTTCCCAACCCGACTCGGTAAAACACCCGAGTCAGGCTGATTGGGTTTCGGTCAGATCAATCGGGCCATTGTCTTTGATAGTTTAAAAAGAAAAAAATTGAACTCTTTTGCCCTTCATTTCAAGGGTCAAAGACACTGATTTTTTACTCCCAAAAGTTTTGCCCTTATAATAAAAAGTACCTTTAAAACTAATTACCAAATCTTTGAATTCACCCCATTGAAACACATTGATTATATTGAATCGGAGGATGGAGATTGTTTATCGCCCCAATCTTTCACACGATAGATCTTGAGAACATGATCGTACCATCAGACGGACGATTTTTTATTTCATATGGTACACACCCAAAAAAGTGACCTTAAAATCAATTTTGAGCCTACATATGATGTTAAGGTTATTTTTCTGAGATGTGTCACGAGAAATAAAACACTAACCATCTGATGAGTGGCCCATGATCTCAAGATCTATCGTGTGAAAGATTGGGAGAATAAATGATCTCCATCATCTTATTCTACCAAGTCAATGTGTTTCAACGTGGGTGAACTCAAAGATTCGGTGGGCCGATTTAAAAGTACTCAAAAAAAAAAAAAAAACCATGGTATTTGATAGCGTTAACCACCGTATCAAACTAAAAATAATTAATTAGTTTATGATCATGTGCATCGACATAGCTCTTTGAGGATTGGAAGCTGTTGAACCATTTGATTGATCATCTAATACCGCTTTGAAACATCTGATCAATGACCCAAGAAGTGACCAAAGAGACAATTTTATTTGCATCCGAATGGCTCCCTAAGAATAAATGAGGGAAAGGGTAATTTTATACATAGTATGAATGAACATCTCAAATAATGTAATGGACGGTGCTAGATTCACTTATATCAAGCTTCGATAAATGTACGTTATAAAACAAACCCACGATGATCGATCGGCCAAAATTCTAAGTAGTAGATAACCGGATAATATCTCTTTTACGGGAACCACGACGAGAGTCCCGCTTGATCTTGATCAAATGGTTCAAGACCTTAATGTAATGACTCACCATTCCACTAAGCTTAGCACCTTCCACAAACTCACCTTGCTTCACCAATGGGAGATGCTTCTCTTCTTCCAAGAAATGGTGGCCAAGTGAGTTGCTCCCTTGGCCACCTTTACTCCCATCATCAATCTTCTCTTCCCCATCGCTCTCAATTAGTTTTTTAAGTGTCCTCCGATCGATGATATCGTCCTCGTTCTCGTCCTCGTCCTCATCCTCCTTTTTGGCGATCACCTTACTTTGATTAGGTGACGGTGGAGTTATAACCGTTGATTTCCTCGTTCGCCGCGACATCTTGAGATCAAAATGACGTTTGATATGAGTGAAATCACTTCCCATTAGAATTGAGCAAAGGGTCAAATTTTCAGCTAGAATCAAGGGTGGGAAGAAGGAACAGCTTCTAAGAAATGTGGTGGTGTGTTAGATTTAGCAAGGGTGAAGGATTTGATTGTTTACAAAGGAAAGGTGGCTTCCCAATTAGCCAATTTGGTTTTTGCTTTGCGATAAATTAATGTTGAAAAGATGGCACCTCTCTTTTGGTTGCAATAGATAGAATGTGCCATCCAATAATGACACTTGGCCATATCCGTGTTATTTATTATTCCTACTACCATTAGGATACCTTTATTTGGTGCGAGTGATTCTTTCTTTGCAATCGGGGTTTGTAAATGAGAAAATCGTTCACTGCTTTCAATCTGACACTTGGGATCTTTTTCATCCCAATCTTCCACATAATAGATCTTAAGATCATGGGCTACCATCAGATGGCCATCCATTGATTCCACGTGGCACGCATCTAAAAAGTGACTCGATAACCGCATTTGATGGTACACGCATGATCATGTTCACTTTTTGAGATGTGTACCATATAAAATCAAAACTTTACTGTCTGATGGTATGCCCATGATCTAAGATCCCTTGTATGAAAGATTGGAATGAAAAAAGATGTCCAACGTATGATTCAAAGCAATCAACAATTTCAGCACATGCGAACCCCAATTTCAAAGAAAGAAAGTCTAGTTGCAAATGATAATAATCTTTTTATTATTATTATTATTATTATTATTATTATTATTATTATTATTATTATCAGTTGGATTTGTGACCTAAAGGTTGCAATAGTATCAACTTTCCAAATTGGCCCCATGCATTGATCTTATTCATAGTATTGCATTAATCAACTTCAAATTTGCCGTTTGGGTGATCCTAATCATTGCTTTGATGTTTAGTATTAGAGGATTGGTCGAAATGCATCCTGAATTTATATATTGAGTTTATCCAAGGCATATATGAAAGGACATTAATTAGTGTAAGGATAACATATGGAGAAAAGAGTGAGTATTTTGTTAGAGTTAAGTTACATTAAAGATTTGCTTTGAGTCTTTATTTCTTTGCTTTCCCTAATTATGGATGTGTTGGTCATACACATAAGAAGAAATTTTATGGTGTATATTATTTATGTGGTACTAATTACCCAAACAAGAAAAGAAATAAATGATAAGTCGGAATCATGGGGCAAGAGACTTAAAATTAGCGAAATAACAATGGAGTATACAGAGTACTAATTTAGTGAACACGATAGTTTGGAGGAGTTAGTATTGCTTGGCTCTAACTTTTAGAGTTTGAATTGTAGTTTGACTCTAACTTGGAGAGTTTGAACTGTAGTTTAACTCTAACTTATGATGGCTCAGTTATGTTCAAGTTCTATATAAGGTTAATTTTTTGGGCTACGAAAAAATGATAGGAAGATAGAGTGCATGTGGCTTAGATTCAATGCTAAGATGGATATGTGGAGTATAAAGAAAATATAAAATGCGAAAGAGTATAGAAAAGAAAATTTGAAAGTGACACCTATAAAAAATCATTATGGAATGTCACTTAAGGTGGCTTGGATATACCTAACAAAAGTCGGAAGCAAACCTTATACGAAGGGTTAAGACGCTACAAGCAAGGAAGTCGGAGAAAGGAAAGCCCAACAAAGACAAGAAGGGAAGCAATGAGAAGGGCCATGAACGACTACAAAGTTGCGGAGAGTTTAGCATTGATTATAAATGAGTCAAGAAATAAGACTCGCAAAATCGACCATAAATGGATGAGATAAGGTTGTGATAATGATAAATGGTTGAGAATTTAATTCCAACTTACCTACAACTTAGCTACTGAATATATATATATATATATATATATATATATATATATATATATGAAAATTGATCATATGACTCAAGTCATGGAAAGTAATCCTATGACTAGAACTCTGCATGTTACGTCAAGTGACTTAAGAAGTCAACCTGATGTGATATGCAACCAATGATAGATCGAGTTATGGGGTAAATATATATATATATAAGAAAATGATATTTAAGTGTAACAAGTAGCTTTATAAAATAAACTATTAAAATAATTGAAAGGTCAATCCTAACAACAAAAGCACCTGATCGATTGAACTTGATAATCTACCAAACAAATATATTTATAAAGCCACCCTCAATCATGGAAATGATATTCAACTGATAAGCCATCTTGGTTTGTGCATCTTCAAACATTAAACTCATATATCTGACTAGCCGTAGAATCTTAGTATATTTTATTGGACAATGCAATGCTTTGCATCTAATAAAGAATCCTAAAAATGCAGGCTTAAAACATATGGATGTCAAATGGTGAGGCAAATCAGTTAAAGGTTATGAGTCAGTGGGCCAAGATAAGGCCTAAAATTTAAGCCCAATTCATAATTAGGGTTTATCTTTTTTTGGTTGTAATGTGGGTATTAGAGTTTAATTTAAATTAGGGCTCCTAGTTTGAATTTGATTTTAAAATTGAGTGCTTATATATAGAGATCAGTATGTGTTTTACAAAGAATCTTAAATCAGTGTTTTTCGTAGATGTTCTGTCTAGTAAGGTACCTTTATTTACAACCCAAGATTCCTTTTTCTCAATCTAGCTTTTAACTAGTGAATACCGTTAGCTGCTTCTAATTACACAATGGAAACCTCTTTCCGCCCTAATATATCTTGAAATCATGAACCTACCGTCAAACGGTTAGATGTTGATTCCATGTGACAAGCATCCTAAAAATTAAACGCGACTGTGGGCGTATATCAAACGTGATTATCATCACTTTTTGGGATGCGTACGGCACCACATGGAATCAGAATCTTACCCTCTGAATGGTAAGCCCATGATCTCAAGATCCGTTGTGTAGCAGATTTGGACGAAAACTAATCTCTATCATCTTCACTTAAAGCAGTCAACGATTTTAGCACGTGAAACCTGATTTGAGAAGAAAGAATCTAAGGTTTAGAATAAAGGTACACTTGTCCTAATGTTTAATGATTTCCAAGTGTGTTTATGTGTTGGGCATAAATACATAAAGAGAACCTGTAAGCTCCTATACAATTGTATTCTATGTTATATCATTTTGAGCTAGGCCCAAGCCTCTTTTCACCCTTTAATACATGGGATGTGCTTTAGGCCCAATTAAAACTAAATGGCCCATTGATATCCCTATTCACCTGTCTCATCTCATCAATCTTTAGCAACAAAAAGAAATCACCTGCGCCAAAATGCGTTGAGTAAACGAAAATTCAGTGACCCCAATCATGGTTCAAAATTTCGGAAATGCATCGGTTTCGGTATTATAATTTCAAATTATCGGCCGATATTTTGCTACTTCGAAAATTTAAATTAAAAAGAAAAAAGAAAATTAGCTTGGCCCTCAAAATTTTGGTTTTAAGCAAAGACCGAAACTAAAATAAAAACCGAAATTTTGATCCTTGACCCCAACTTTCCCAAATGGTAAAAAGGCATACATTTAAAAAGCCTCTCCAAGTAGTGTGTTCTTGGTGTGTGTGTTTAGATAGGACATGGGTATCAATGATAATTTGTAAATGATATGTGAGTAAGAGTGTAACACTCGACCCTAATTCTCTCTATCTCAGAGCTAATCTCAAAAGTAATAATAAACTTGGTATCAATCTATGATTAGTGACATATCAGTGAAGTGCTGATGTTAGGGATGATGTCATGCTGATGTCAGTAGCCACCAGAGTGTGTTGCATAGTCAGGCCAAAATCTAAGTCGACCGATCTTTTGAAGTCTTGACCTAACCCGATCGGCCCACATTATATCAAGGATCAAAATATTGATTCCATTTTCGATCTTGGGCATGACCGAAACTGAAATTTTGACCGAAATTTCAAATTTTCGACCGAAAATTTGGAGGCCAGGCGAAATTTTCAGTTTCCAATTTTTTTTATTTTTCTTTTTTAAACCCAAATTATCAAGGTAACAAATTATCGGCCGGTAATTTGCTACCTCAATAATTTGGCCGATTTTTTTGGAATTTCATTTCATGTGGCACCAAAACCAATGCGTTTCAGATTTCAGCCGAAATTTTGATCCATGCATTATATGCCTAACCAAAACAATGTTGGGTCAGGCCAATCCAGTTCAAGTCTAAGTCTTAAGTCTCTGTCTCTCTCATATATAAACCTATTATAACTGTTTATTTTAAAAGTATTTAACCACTTTGAATCACATAATAGAGATTATATTTTGGCTTAAACTATCACCCATGAGATCTCCAGATTGGGGTACATCAAGCGTTAGCACTTGACAAAACATAGTGTCACACTTCAAAATCACCATTTCGAACAGGTCTGCTACCATACACAAATTCTTAACTAATCTCCAAACCCAAAAACAATGGAAGTTTGAGTATATTTTCTTGTCTCCTCTATATGCCTAAGTGTCCAGCAGCTTTACACAAATCAATCTTACAGCAACTCAAGATTGACTTGACGTACTCCACTAGTCAACCATTTCAAATGATTGTTACTAAATGAAGAAAGTTAGCTACCCACAATGGTGGCAGTTATTACACTAGATAACAGTGGGTTAGGAAAAATAACAGATCAAATGCCCAAAATAATTTTAGAAAAGAGAAATAATTGGGTTAAAAAAATACAGATAAACGCCTTTTTCGAGCAAAGTGGACTGCTGTTACAGAATAAAGGTCAGAATACGTTGGCGAGAAGAAAATTCGACAAAAATCAGAAATATCAGGAAAAAGATGGGAAAAAATTGGGGAAATTTAAATAAAAAAAAAATTTAGATTAAAAAGAATGAAACAATATAAAAATATTGAAAAGTCCTGATTTATTGAAAAAGTAACGAATTAATCAGGATATAATCGCAGAATTCGTGACTTTTTTCAAAATAATGCAATTTTCTGAAAAAGTAGGGATTAAAACGGGATTTATTCGTTTTACGAATAAGTCGCATTTTTCGCAACTTTTTCAAAAAGTCAAAGAATTTGGTGACTAAGATTGCTTCTAACAAAACCAGCTAGTTGGCTCTATTATTTAAACCATTAATGTCAATACAGATGCTCAAAATAATGTTTTTACAGATTGTAAAAATGTCTATCGATGTTCAGCAACTCAAAAAAAAAAAATGCTAAATAATTTGCCTGTGTGTCCATTACAAGTGAAATGACCCATTTGAAGACAAAACCCAAGCTGAAATAGAATAAAAGAAAACAAATAATTCATGGTAAATAATTAAAAATAAAAGAAAAGAAAAGACCATCAAACCACGTTTTAGTGGTCGATTATGCACATCTCTGTAACTCTTTACCAGCCCACAAGCCACTTTAATCAATCGAGCCGTTTGCAAAATTGGACATCCTTTTTTGAAGTCAAACCAGAGAAAGTAATAACATCATACTCAGAAACATGAGCTCCGAAACTCTAAGCATCGAAACTCCATTGTCGTCGGGACTTATGGGTCCAAATGTTGAAGGAATGGTGCCACTACCACTGCTAGTATTTGACCCCAAGCTACAACAAATGGAAATATAGTTCAATAAATAAGAATCAATAATAATGTGTTCAGGCTGTAAGCAGATCAATTGAAATTAAATCTGATAAATAAATAAACAAAAAACACACCTTCCTGCAAAAATGCATGAGCCATGGCCTGCAAAGGGTACACCGTAAACCCGTAAGGAATTTGAATGGTTGAAAATTTTAGAAGAAATTCAATACCAAGATAAAGGGAGCCATTTGTTGCACACGAGAAGTTAGCCCTTGCACATAATTTAAAAGAAAGACTTGATATTTTAGAGACGTGTGGCACATGAAAACACCATCTAAGCTGCCTGATTTGAAGTCGTGATCTAAATATCTTTGATGCAAAAAATTGGCACAAAACACCATCTCTATTATATGATTCAATGCAGTCAACTGTTGAATCAGATAACGGCCTTTGACTGCATTGACTCATATGATAGAGATCGTGTTTCATACTGATCTTTTGCACCCTAAGATCTTTAGATCTTGGCCTTTAAATAAGATGGCTTAGATGGTGTTTTCACATGGCACAGGTCCCCAGAATACCAAGTCTTTCTTTTAATCTATGTGCAAGGAACAACTTCCCGTGTGCAAGTAATGACTCCCCACGGAAAAAGGTTTCCAACTGGCATAAAGCACTACATTATTATACTCCATGTTTTGCCCCATCGATGGCAAAACATGGTCTTCAATCTTGCCTAACGGGTTCACAGGCATCTTAAAATTTGATGTGCTTAACTGTATCGTTTTGCCATACTCATGTGTAGGGATTGTCCATGGATCGGGCAGACCCGATACCCGACAAGCCCAAACCAGTTTTTTAACCGGGTCGGGCACATAAACTAGGACATGAAGCATCCAACACTAAGGTTGGGTCAGGTTGATTTGTTTATATAAAAAATCAAGGAAATAAGGGGATTCTGAACCAGGTCAGGCCGGGTTGGATTGGGTTTTCTGGTGGGGTTGTGCATACACCTTTGACCTTAGGCAGCCAACATTTCGGCCTAACCCGACCCATTGACAGCCCTACTTGGTGCTTTTCCACAATCCAGCATATTTTTTTACGGCAACGGTACCCTAGTCATATGGACTGGGTAAGATATCTAGTCCCACGTTAGTTGCCTGCCATTCGGCTTCCAATCACATGATTAGGTACCACGTGAAGGAGTGGCCTGATGATCGATATCATTGAATTTTTCACCTTTTATTTTCTGCATTGTTGACGCCATTGACTGTGCGACTTATATACACACACACATCAGGATTTTTCTCTTTCAATGGTCCTGATCATCGGCTCGTTCATCCACGTGGCAGCCAACGAGCATGGGACTGGGTAACTTACCTAAGCCGTAGGGCTAGGAAACCTTTATCCACTTTTTAAAAGGATTAATGGGCCATGAGGCCCATGACAACCCATTTACAGATAGAAGTAGTATCATTGCCCCAATATTATGCCACGTAGAATTTATTTCGAGGACCGATATGACTTGGCCGATACTGATACGTATCGGCCTATTTTAAATAATTAAAAAAAAGGAAAGAAAATAGAGGTATCAGTCAAAACTGATACCGTATCAGCTGATACCAATATCGAGTTGAAATACCGATACGTATCGGTTTTGCCGAGAAACCAATACGTATCGGTATCGGCCGATTTTTTATACCATGGTTCATATATTAAGCTAAAGTGGGTCCAAAAATCACACTCGTTAGGATATAAACCATTCGATCAAAGCACTCAAAAGTTTTCTTTTTTTTTTATAACCTGGGTATCCGGGCCTCTTAGAGCACCCACCTAATCCCAGGGGCACATGCGCACCCCAAATTAGCACATGCCGGGTCAACACAGGATATAAATCTCTAGGGTGGCCTCAAGGGGGGGAGGGGATTCGAACTCAGGTTTCCTGCTTTGGAAGCAGGTACCTGGCCAGCTCACGTAACCCCTTGAGGTTTGATTCGGCAGGTGAATTATTACGCACTCCTTGAGGGTTGTTCGTGTATTTTGTTTTAACGGTTAAAATTAATTGGATGGTTTGAATCCTCTAATAGGTGTAATTTTGAAATAACGGTCCAATAGGTGGCATTTGAGAAAAAGAAAAAGAAAGAAAGAAGAAAAGAAAGATAACACTCAGATATGCAGAACTTACTTTGATCGGAAGAGGTTAACATGGCTGTATTATTAAAGTTGCAGGTCGCACCCGAAGTCTGCATTCTGTGGTAGTAATCATTGTAGGCGTACGAAGCATGGCTCTCGAGATTATTAGGCTCAAAACAAGGCTGCCCAGCTTGAATTGCAGTGCAATTTGCCATCCCGGGTCCGCAAGCATAGTCCAAACCATTTTTCAGTGCAACAGGGTCCGCACCAGATCTGGCTACACAGAATACTCCACTCCCTGACGTGTTCCCTGTCGTCTGATCCATACTCGTAAAACTCAACGAGTACACGGCCGTCCCATTTCGAAAGAACACCCCCCAGTTCTTCTCCGACAAGGGCCCCACCCGCAAATCCTCATTGAAAAGCTCATGGATATACGTGCTAACTGCCGTAGTCGGTCTGCTTGGGGTACCCGAACCGTTGATCGCATGGCGGATCAGGTTTCCGTTGTAAACACCCGCATTTGACAATGTTGCATCAGGTTCATTGGAGCCTCCAAGCGAAGGCCAGCCGGATTCCGTTACGACGACTAAAATTTGAGAAAAATTGAGTGATTCCATGGAGTAATAAGTGGCATCGACCATGGCGTCGAACATGCTGCCGTAGTGGGAAAGTGTGTTGGGGTCCACAATTTGCTTGTTCGGAGCGAGAGGCCGAGAAAGTGCGTAATCAAGTGGGAAAATTCCGTTTCCGTTGACGTAACCGTAATACGGATAGGCATTTAACATGAAAAACGAGTTGGTGTTCAGGAGAAACTGGAGAAATTGGCGCATGATCAAATTCCAAGTGGAATTGAAGTTGGCCGTAGAGGGCGGGAAAGGGCTCGGGATCATGTCCATGGATTGCGGGCTCGAAATTTTGACCTGAAAATTAAGGTTAGAAGCCACGAGAGCGGAATGGAGGTACTGCATGGCCGGGACGAGAACGGAAGCAGCGTTCGGGATTGTTGTGAGAACCTCGCTTCCAACGGCGATCGTGGTGATGTTCGTCTCTGGTAAGTAAGCGGCAACATTACGGTTGATCCAGGCAGCTGCTACGGATCGGGATTCACCGATCCTTAGAAGCTCTTCGTTAGGGATCCCTACCATGACCTCAATACTAGTGTTTGCAAGTGCGGTTAGCATCTGACGGTTGGCATCAAAGAGGCGCACATGGGTGATCTGATGAGCTTGCAGGATCGCTACCACATCTGCTGCCGATGGTAAGTCGGAAATTTCAGTGCCGATGTTTATCCCGACAAAAGAATCTGCAGAGTTTGCAAACAAGATTTTTTAACGGTCAAGTAGGGAAAAAAAATAAAAATCTTGAGGAATTTTTATGGAAAAAGAAAGAAATATTGACAAAAGAAATGATAGATTGGTGGAGAACGTGACAAAATAAAAGCAAGCAGCATAATTAGTTAAAGATCCAGTTCTTAAACTCATTGTTGAGTTGACTCATACCTCAGCTCAGTCGACTCAATTTGACTGTCTTTTGGGTCGACTCGACATAGAACTTGTTTCAAATAATAATACTCGATTTAACTCAATCAACTCAACAAATCAGCTTGAAAACTCAACGAAGTCAAATCAATACACTTGGCCTGTCTTGTACTCTTGTTAGCAACTTATGTCATAAAAAGTCTTAAATAAAAGGGCTTTTTTCTACATTTATGTACTATCAATAATAAAAAAAAACCTTATATATTAAAGTTTTGAAAGGAGTGGGAGGCATACGCCTCAAGGCATCAAAGGGCGTAGCTCTCAGGTGTATGCCTTTTGTGTTGAGGCATTCACATCTGATGAGACGCACCACAATAAAAATGGTCATCTTTTTTGGTTTTTTTTCTTTTTTTTCTTTAATTTTTTAATTTTTAATTTTTAATTTGTATTCATTTTAATATAACTTTTGCCCTTAAGTAGGGATGTCCTGTCAATGGGCTGGGCTGGGCTGGCCTGATTAGTGAATTAGGATAGGCTCAGGCACATACTGCCCATCTGACTGAGCCCATATATATGTAGAGAAAAATTGCGGGCCAGCCCAAACCCGGCCTGAATACCTAAACTCGGTTCAACCCAGTTAAGATCAGGTCTGGTCCAATTTGAATCGGGTTCAGACAGGCCCAAACCCAACCAAGCCTGACCCAGGCTGAACCTAGGCCCGATCATATCAGGTCGAGCATGTTCCAAGCCAGGCTCAGGTTTGGATGATTTCTACCAACCCCGATTATTAACCTAGTGGAGGGCAGGGTTACCTAATTTGCTAGGTAACCTCCGAATTGCGAACCAGCTCGCTCATGCTGAGCGAACCAGCAAATCCACATAATCATTCCTTTTTCTGCTAAAAAGCAGATTGCAGAGGATTTGAGCCCTGCTCTGCTTCGACACTACACGGATGAACAGTGCTCTGCTGTTGCAGTTGGTGAACAAACAACATACATTTTTTTATATATTCTAAATCTTAAATTTGAATGTAATTAATAATTAAACTTAAAATTTATTAAAATCCTTTTTCATTTTTTATTTAAAACACATCCTACCCTTGTGAACCGGGTTTGCTCATCTATATCGAACCGCAAATTATGAACCCGAATTCGAACCAGCGAATAAGTTAACATTGGTGGAGGGTGCGGAAGATAGTTAAAGATTTCAGGCCTATTAGTCTGTTGAGAAGCCTATAAAGAAATTTGACTAAAGTTTTGGCCACTAGGTTGAAGCGGCTTATGGGAAGTATCATATCCAATTCTCAGGGAGCTTTTATTATGGGGAGATATATGTTGGATGTTGGAGCTACAGCACATGAAGCGGTTGACTCGGTTCATGAGAGTTTCAAGTCCTGGGGTCATTTGGAAAGTTGATATGGAAAAATTTTATGACAGTGTGAACTGGAATTTCCTGGACTACATGTTCAAAAGAATGGATTTTGGGTCAAAGTGCCGGAAATGGGTGAAAACGTGCTATTCGTCGGCTTGGTTTTCGATACTAGGTAAGGGGACGCCGAGAAGTTATTTAAAAAGCTCGCGAGGACTACGGTGAGGGGATCCTCTATCTCCCATCCTTTTTAATATGGTCGGGGAGTCATTCTGCGGGTTAGTGCAAAGATCAAATGAATTGAACTACTTTTCCGGGTTTAGAATTGGAATAAATGGCCTGTTATAACCTAAAGTCATGATTATGAAAATGGCTCGTGATATGGCTATTAGTTGGGTGCGGCTGGATAAGAATGGAATGTCGGGAAAGGGTCGGGAACGATTTGTTGAGTGGGAAGACATGCCTTTAACCTAATTATCTCTTCCATTGGTGGGAGGGCCTCCTAGGGACGGTTTCAAGCTGCCCTGTGGGTTGGGGAGAATGTGCTGGTTTGCTTTTGTCTTGTTTTTTATTTGTTGTTTCTTTCGGCAGATGTGGAATAATCAATCATATCCCCAACATTATCTTGACTATCACAAGCTTCGTCCAGAGAATATGAAAGCAAAATAGTAAAAGCTTCCTAACAAATACACTGAAATACCCGACGTATTGGAAAAGATGAAGATCACGAGTAAAAATAAGCTTCTTCGCCATATTTCAGGCGACATCGAGACCAGAAATTTAATCGATTCCTTCAAAACCCTCCCTGAAACAATTAAAATTATGAGAATATCAGTATGGTAAGGTACTCATATAAAACTATTTAAAAATCAGTAAGCGAATGGATGGAGGGAAACAAAAAAAGGTCAACTTGTCAGAAAAATTGATTTGGAAGCTAATAATTGAAGCCAAATCGGTTTCAGTCATAAGATGCAAATCACAGAAGAGGAAGATAATATGACAACCAAAACCGACCGGTATGATATTGTTCGGTTCTGTGACACTAGGCTTCCCGTTTTTAAAACGTGTCATATCTGGAAGGGAAGGGGCTCACTTATAGCCCAGGTTCAGGACAACTTTGCAACAAATGTGAGACTAAAGCATCCTATTAAGTGGGAGCAGAGAGGCTTCGGAAAGGGGTAGAGGCCACGGGGTTGTGACCCTGTTCACTATGGGATGATTTGTTCCCACCTAATGGGGCGTTTTAGTCCCACATTGGTTGCAAAATCGTCCTGAACCTGAGTTATAAGTGAGCTCCTTCCCTTCCAGGTATGACGCATTTTAAATCGGTGAGCCTAGTTGGCAGAAGCAAACAATATCATACCAGGTCGGGGCTGTCTTACTATTCAGCATGTCGGCCTCCCATTGGCAGGACTGAAAATGAAGCACTCATGAAATGCCAATGGAAGTCTCACCGTTCCAACAGATGGGAAACCCATGGGATCCCAGTTGGCCATTGCCACAGAAATAGAGGGCATAAATCACAAATTATGTCTACACAAAGAAGTAACCAAATGTTCCAGATTCATCTTAAGAGCTGTAAAGGAGAAAATAACACCATTAAGTTAAGAAATCCATTTACCTTTTCAAAGAATTTCTCTACAACGAGCGAACGGCGCATTGCAGACTCATCCTAGTCAATGAGTTGACATCCTATCAGATGTGCAGCCATGCGGATTTTGAGACGTGCATGGATTTCTATGTTCTTTAAAGTCTGTACGGGTCTGCAGGTTCACTTTTTTTTTTTGATCGGTAAAAGAATATATTGAAAAGCCAGCAAGGTGCTGGAAGAGACAAGACAAAGCCTGGTCGACCCACGGAAGACCACAAAACTACCAACCAAAAGGGACAACAAAACAGAAAAAGAAAACAGAAGAAACACCTAGCATCTAATCAGCAACAGAACGGCATTCAAGTTACCCAGGGTTCCGAAGTCAGCTCTCTAGTCAGCTCTCTCCCAGAAGATAACCATAGTGAGACTAGGTCTTTGGCAGCTTTCACTATAAACCCCACAGGTTTCTTAATTTGCTCAAAAATCCTCAAGTTCCTCTCCTTCCATATACTCCAGATGACTGCAAAGAAGGTCACTTTCCAGTTATTCCTTATCTGGCCCTCCATATCAACCACATTCCAGGTCAGATAATGGCCGTATGGCGTAGCAGCCATGACCCAACTCATATCAAGTCTGCAGGTCCACTCACTCCACAACTTACAAGACTCAGCTCATTGTCTGCAATGAACCATTGGCTCATTGTAAACAAATTCTTTTTCGAATGGGAACAATTAACTATTAAAGTTTATGTACCAATGATGACATGTTAATTATAAGGGATAATGGTTATGATGGCTCCTGACCGACATTTAAACACCAGAATGGTGTTTAACTGATCTGAGACCAATAAATTTATACTTTTTATCTCACACCATTGAGGTTTGATTGAGCATTATGCCATGTGGTGCACATCTTGCCAATCTAAATTGTCCAAAGTGGCAATCCATCACTGAAACAGATCTCAGCCCCAAAGAAACATCCCTATAAGTGGATGTAAACCATACGAGAGATAAACTTTAATATCAGCCATTAAAACTAAAAACAACGGTTGATCTTATAGTCAACAGATTGAATGGTTCAAATCTCTCAAAAGGAATTTTTGGGTTTATTGCCTTTCACTGTATGATCTATCACTTTGATGGTGTGGATTAGCCACATCTTTAACCCTTAATGGGGTAAGAACATTTAAACATGGTCAGGACTCAGGAGAGTCGGGTCCTAATTACAAATAGCACATCACAAAACATAACACAAGAAATACTTCCATGCACCTGATACCAATGAGGAGGTTACACATGTTGGATGTGGATAATGCAATAAATAAAAAGAATTGCCATTGCAAACCAATAACCAACGCACGGATAATTACGAGATATCTAAGCATTGTTCAAACGTTCGAATCATTTCCAATAAAAGATGCATATCCCCTTTAAGTAGGCCATGATAAGAATGAAATAAGAAAGAAAGAAAACGAAATAGCCCTCCTGGGTAGTAGCATGGTTTTATAAAATTTCTTAATGTGTGTCAAAACAGCAAAATGAGTAAAAAATTTAAACCATATATCATGTTGTTTAGTAGATAGATATCTTTAATGAATTTTCAAATTAATCATTTCGTTAAAATCATTTTAGAAAACATAACAAGATATCATATTTTACGTGGTTTCCTGGTATAACATCAATTGCCCAAATCCAGAATATTTTATATAAGTTCCATGTCGCCAAGTGGACTAGTTAAAACTAATTTAATCCAAAACAGAAAACTCTAGGTGCCATGGATCCATGGATCATTTCATCTTCAATTCTTTATCGCACAACCTGGTTGGTTATTTGGAATATTAAGGTTTTGAATATTCCCAACATAGGTATATGGCCCCATGGTAGACCATTGGGGAGAAAACCAATTAATTAGTGATAGGTATAAACTGTAAGATATCATCAAGAAGTTCAAAAAAAATATATAAAAAATCTTATTCAGATAAGAAGTGAAATTTTGGATCATTTAACGTCTAAAAATACGATAAACACCACAACCAAGCATTGTAAGGCTGCCCCTTTAACAAGGTCTGTCCCCAACTTGAAAATCTAAAATATCATTCACGAGATCTGTAAGAGTATGCATAATGCGTCAATGAACAAAGTGTAGAAAATTACTTATTCATTAAACATAGGTAGTTAACAGTAAACATTACGAAAGTTGATTAAAACTTGCCATGCACTATATGCAACAAAAGCTTATAAACCTCAACAAATACCTATAAAACTAAAACGAATCTGATAAGTGTGTAGGAGGGAAACCGTGAACATTATAATGAATAAATGATCTACAAGTGATCAAACAATAGCCAAGGAGAAAAACAATCAAAATCCAACAATTCCTTGAAATTCATATGTGGTTCAAATGAGGTTTCAACCCATCATGTTGACAAGAGGAACAAGCAATTGTGCCTGGGGAACTCCACATGGCCACTATATAACTGCAGTAAAAATCCTAGAACAGAAGCTTACAAAAACATCAGTAGAAGTCTAACCAAATAAAATATAAAAACAACAAATCAGTATAGGCCTAACAGTACACCCTCTATTGCTTCCTATAGAACCCTGATAGAGGTCTTTCAAAATGCCAGAAGCAAATTATAATAAAATACTAAAACCTAATACTGAGCCTTCATGAAATAAAAGACAACATGCATGCATACAAAAACCAACGATTCGATCACTAGTGCACTCCTATGCCCTGAAAAAGCGTAACGCTAGTAAACCTCCAAATCTAGTATATAATGACATGTATACATGCTTCAATATCCAACATGTATACCAGAGTAGCAGATGACTCCCTTGTCCCAGTAAAGGGGCAAGGAAATGTTCAGATTGGTAGTCTGTCCCTCACTTCTACACTCCATATTCTACAGATACAGCTTAGACTCCTTTCTCTTAGTAAGATTACTAAACATATCAAGGTATCAAAATCGGTATCGGTTTGCCTGAGGCCGATACGACTCAGCCAATACGTATCTGCCAATACCGATGCGTATTGGCCTATTTAAAAAATAAATAATAAATAATTACCGAGGCGTATCGGCGATACCGATACGGGATACCAATACGTATCGGTTTGGCCGAAAACTGATACGTATCGGTATTGGCCGATTTTTGATACCTTGAAACATATGAACTAATAGAATAACCTTCTTTCCTTCCCATTTCTATTTCAGGACCTAACTACAAGGAGGACATTCGGTCATGGGTGTGAGAACGGTGATCTCTACATCTTTGAAGACCCAAAGTTTATGGGATCTGCAGCTACCAATACTGCATCCTTGGAGAGTGCTCACCTATGGCATCAGCGGCTTGGAATCTCCTCCTTTCTCGTTTGCATCTCTTGTTTCCGCATTTGTTTAATGCAGTAGATTACAAAAAATTCCATTGTGAAACTTGTCACTTGTCGAAACCATGGTTTAAAAACTCAGCTGAGTCGATTCGACTCAACTGAATTTCGAGTGAACTCATATAATTACTTGATTTTTCAAGTTAAACGATTAACTCGGTCGAGTTTTCGATGACTCAGACGAGTTGACTCAATTTAACTCGAGTAATTTAAAGTAAGGGATCTGCGGTGATTTTCAATTTGTTAAAAGGGAAAACATGTCCTTTTAACAAATAGATAGTATAAATGCTACAGGACCTAATTCAAACCCTCCTTTGCTTCCTCTGTTACCAAACCCTAGCTCCTCCCATCCAGCGTCCTTGTAGCACAGAAGAAGAATGATACGCACCTTCTCTTCTTGGCGCATGTTGCAACCACGTGCAAGTCACTTGTATGGTATGATTTGTGGTTACTAGGGTAATTAGGTAGGGTAAAAGACAAATAACGGTTGAGATAGAGTTAGTAGAATCTTCTTTAAGTTTATCTCTTAATTTAATTTTGATTTCCGTAAGAGTTAGCTTTAAGAAGAGAAATGTAAAAGAGAGCAGAAAATGAATAGATCTAAATTGGAAGGCGGACCACCCTCGAAGTGCCCATTTTCTTTACTTTTTCTTCTTTTTTATGAGGTCCTTGGTCTGAAATTATCAATAAAAATTACAATTTTATTGTTCTCTCTTTAGATCCATTATTGGCACACATCAAAGAAGATGAAGAAAAAGAGGAAGAAAAGGAAGAAGAAGAAGAAGAGTAGGAGCTATGACTAAGACTTTTCTTTTTTTCACTTTTGTTTTTGGTTCTCAGAAGAAGAAGATGAGCTAAGAGGTTGTCTCCTTGCTGCACCAATCTCAGAGCAGCAATTATTATTTTTTTTACTTCTGTTATTTAGAAAAAAGGGGGCTTGAGTTGATCGAAATTTTGTATATTGTTTGCACAGATGCTGATTGATTTGGACTGTCAAAACCCTTTGCATCGGTCTTAGGTTATAACTGTTGGATCACTTTCCTTGCTTTCACGTTCACAATGATCCAAAAGGGTGAAAATTAGTGACACGGTACTCGATTGATTGAATGTGTGCCAAAAGGCGCAGAAAAGAGTTGGTTTCATTTCATTATCTTTCTAATTAGAAGATGACTTAGGAAAAGAGTTGGTTTCATTTCGTTTTCTTTCTAATCATTAAAGGCATTTGAGGTATCTTTGATGATTAATTAGTACAATAATGGTGCAAAATCTTGCGACATGGCTCGAGCCCCCTAAAACATCCCCCTTTCATGCATTACCTTTACCCATACCCTTGCTATCTATGCTCCAACCATGATAATGATTAGACGGTAGGGATTGGATTATGCTATCGGTGCTTCTTTCGGGCAAACTGGTTCAACCAGCCCGGATAAGTCACTTCTGGCTTTGGCTTTGCCTTTGCCTTTGCCTCATACCCGGTCTAACTGAAACTTGGACTTCGATATACTGGAGGATAAATGTTGCGCGGAAGCTTTCAAATTAATCAACGATCTCACGATGAATGATCAAATAAGCATGCAAAATAAAAGGAAATCAAACACAATCACACAAAAGACAATATTTACATGGTTCGGCAATTTGCCTATATCAACAAGCAACGATGATTCACTATATTGATGATTCCACAAGAATACAAGAGCACTCAAGCCTCACCAAAGCTCTCCACAAAACCCTAGATAGGTTTACCAAAGCGTTACAAGGATATCTCAACTCTCTTAATTCGTCCAAGAGCTTTTTCTCTTATATAGAAAATCTAAATCCTACTTCTAATAAAAAAGAAACTAGCCTTATATAGAATATCTAAATCCTACTTCTAATCTAAGAAATTAGAGCCTAAAACAACGATTCCCCACCTGGCTCTAAGCTTCAACATGTACTCTTTCCTCCGATCATCACTAAACTCGTATCATCGCTGCCACCAGTGCCTCAAGGGCACTCAAACCTGCTTAACATTGATCAAATCCAAACAATGTTTAGACTTGACCATCGGTAACACATTTGTCATCATATATCCGCAGGATTGTCCTTCGTATTCACCTTCTTCAAAGATATCTCGCCATCTTTGATTAATTCCCATACGAAGTGATATCGTATATCAATGTGCTTGCTACAAGCATGATATACATGATTCTTTGCTAAGTAAATAACACTCGGGCTATCGCAGAACATATCAACACTTTCCTGTGCGATCCTCAAATCACCAACTAAGCCCTGAAGCCACAATGCTTCTTTCACTACCCATGTTACTGCCATACACTATGTCTCCGTAGTAGACAAAACCACTGTATCCTGTAACATCGACCTCCAGCTAGGGCTGTCAACGGGGCGGCTTTCAACCCGGGCCAGGTTCGAGCCCAAGAATTTAACTCATTTAATAAACGGGTCGGGCTGGTCTAAGCCCGAATAATAAGCGGGTTTGGGTTCAGGCTGTGAAATAGCAAATAAACAGGCCAGTAAGCCCAGACCGTAAAACCTTCTAAAATGACACTCTTACTCCCCCTTATTACAGTTCAACGGATTAATAAGGGGATAGAGAAGACATTTCCCCCCTTATAGTCCCATATAAGCCAAATAGGTTAGGGTTTCTTCCCAGTTCCCTCATTGCTTTCCATTTTGCCCATCTCTCCCAGTCGACGGCTTTTAGTCTCAGCTCTCTCTTAATAGCACGAAGCGGGATCGGGAGTGGATTTGGGAGCAATGAAACGGCAATTTTTAAAAACCTAGGTAGCGGGAGCACGTAGGAAGCGTCTATTTTATATATATATATAAGAGAGAGAGAGAGAAAAGAGATTCATGCTTAATTAGATGAGATCACGAGAATTAAAATAAAAATTGAGGCCTTTCAAAAGGGAGAGACCCTATAATGACAATGTGAAGTAGGGGAGAGCGGTGCTTCAATTTGGTGGGACCCTTTTAATGGAGCTTTAATTTCGTGGGACCCTTTTAATGTTTAATGGAAAGACCATGCAATAGATCATGAGACCATGGATCACTCATTGGACGGTCAGATGTTGATTACATGTAAAACAAATCCTCAAAAGTGACTAGAGAACCTTTCTCATGGTTCAACGATGATCATGGTGACTTTTGAAATGCATGCCACGTTAAATCAACATTTGACTGTTTGATAGGTGACCACGATCTCAAGATCTTTTGTGGAAAATGAGGATGAAAAATAATCTCCACCGTCTAATTCAAAGCAGTCATCAAATCTCAAGGCTGAAAACACTTGTTGCACTTTAAAAGGAAGAGACCCTATAATGACAATGTAAAGTAGGGGAGAGCGGCGCTTCAATTTGGTGGGACCCTTTTAATGGCTCTTTAATTTTGTGGGACCCTTTAGTGTTTAATGAAAAGACCGTGCAATAGATCTTGAGACCATGGATAACTCATTGGACGGTCGAATGTTGATTACATGTAAAACAAATCCTCAAAAGTGACTAGAGAACCTTTCTCATAGTTCAACTATGATCACGGTGACTTTTGAAATGTATGCCACGTTAAATCAACATCTGACCGTCTGATAGGTGGCCATGATCTCAAGATCTTTTCTGTGGAAATTGGGATGAAAAATGATCTCCAACGTCTGATTCAAGGCAGTCATCAGATCTCAAGGCTGAAAACACTTGTTGCACTTTAAAAGAATATCTTCGAATGCAAATATCAGTACCCAACTTTACCTTGGTTGCAAAGAGAAATGTTTTTCATCATCAGATTCAAGGAAGTCAACAGCTTTAACGGTGGAAACAACAAGTTGCAAATGTAAAATCTCCGGCTTAAATATCGTTACCCTACACTATAAGTGCATGTATGGAGGGCTATAAAAACAAGGCAACATTCTAAAACTTAAAACAATGGGACCCACATATTGCAAAAGGGTTTTTTTTAATGTGCCCCTACTTTAGATGCAAAAGGGTTTTTAATATTAAAAACCTTTTAGAAGATTTTTACTTTAAACTACCTTGACTACTTCATCGACTCATAAGTCATAATAGTAAAGGGTACCCTCTTAAAAACCCTAGGGGTATCATTGAAAAAAATCACCAAAAAGCATACCTAAATAGAAAACTAACGGGGAACGTCAAGATCGAATGTATTGAAGTTGAACCGCAATAGAATTTCAACTTCAGAAGAAAAAAAAAAAAAAAAAAAAAAGTTACTGTTCACATGAACAGTGACGGACGTCCGTGGGGCATTACGAGTGTCCGTGGACGTCGTGACGGGCTTCCGAATTTTGAGTTTTTTTGGCGAAAACTTACCTTTTTTGTGTTTTATTTCTATTAGAACTCTTTATTTCGAATTTTAATTATTGGTGGCCTACATATAGAGGCTTGTAAAGACTTTTTAATTAGTTATTGAATATTTTGAATGCTTTTATGCTTAAATATTCTTTGCCTGAGATGGGTTTGGTGTGAGGCCAAGGGAATGATTCCCAAAAGCCATTATTATCTTCTCTATTATATTTGCTATCTCTCGATCTGTGTTTGCTTCCCCTACACCGTAGCCTAATTGTTTCCTTTCGATCTCAAAACCCTAAATCAAACATAGCCAACACCCTTTTCCCAAACCATAAACCGATCCGAAAACCATAAACCTGTTACAAAACCAAAACCTATTACAAACCCATAATCTAATTCTGCAACCCTGGTTCGAGCCGTGAATCTACATCGGATCGAAGACGAGCGCCTAAGCCTGGAAAAAGCTAGAGTTGTGTGTCACTTTAATTTTCATTGCATCTTCCTTCAGTTTTTATGTGTGCACGTCATGTGTTTGACAAAATTCCTCATCCATTGTTATTCATGTTTGCATGGCATTTAGCACCCGTGTTAGTAAGTCGTGTTCACCATGAGCATGAGCGAGATTGTCGATGCCCTTAGGGACATCAAAGCCCAAATGTGTGCAATTAATAATAGGAGTCGTTGCACACCAAATTCTTGGCAAAGTCTCAACAGTCGTGATGAGACTAGAGTTAGGGGATACCCTCATCAGCGTGAACCCGAGTACGATCCCGCCGAAATGTTTCTAAAATCTATTCGGGATGAAGTTCCATGTTTTGATGGATGGCTAAACCTCAAAACCTTTGTGGAGTGGTTGTCGAGTGTGGAAGAGTATTTTGATTGGTATGGCGTACCGAATGAGTACAAAGTTAGGTTAGTGAAAACAAAGTTGGAGGGTAATGCCAAATTTTTTGAACTCGCTTAGAACGTCGCACTGGGTCTCTTCGGAATAAAGTCATCTCCACATGGGAGGACATGAAGGTGGAACTTATCGAACAGTATGTTCCTTTCATATACCATCATCTCCCACGGAGTTTGAAAACCAAGACAAATAAGTGTCCTAACTGTCTTAAGTGTTAAGAGTTTGGACACTTTGCTTACCAGTGCTCCATTAAACTTCCCACTCCAAATTTATTGACCGAAAGTGAAAGTTCTAAAGAGCCGAAAAATATGAAAGTAGAAGAGGAAGTGTATGACCCTAGAACCGTGATAAGTGAAGAGGAGATGGAAGAAGCTGACGAAAGTCTAGTTTGTGTTGAAAAGACTTCTATTTCCCTTGTTAATAGTGATGTTTACACATAAGTCCATCGAACTGGGTACACAAGAACCATCAATGTCAATTGAATCGAGTACCCCAGAATCTTTGGATTTGGTCAAACCGAGTGCACCCGAGCCATTAATGTCACTTGATTCGATCACACATGAGTCACCAGTGTCAACAGAGCCCACTACATGTGAGTCGCATGCACATCATAGTCCCGAGTTGCATACACCTTCACATTCCGAGTCTTATTTTGAGTCTCATTCTGGATTGCATGCCGAAATTAAACAGAAGATTAATTCAAGCTACAATCAATACGAATTATCTGTTGATACTCACAGGCGTTTCAAGGAATATAAGGTGGGCGATCCTTCTTTGAGCTCAACCCCACCTCCATGCAATCCTTTCCAAAAGCCCCCTGGTCACAATCTCAACCCAACTTTACAGTTGATACCCCTTCCCTCGCCAAGCAGGCAGAGAAAAGAGGTAATTGAGGACAGATTAGATGATCTTGTGGCATTCACTTGCGGTAGAGAGTTTCTAGTTTATGAGATGAAGAGGGTTAATACGTCGACTACCGAGAGTGCATGGGCTAGTCATCAAAGAGCTTGCCGCTTGAGTTCTCGTAATCTCAACCAATATCGCAATCACACTTCATCAGGGATGAATTCCTTCAGGTCTGGGAGAGTTGATGAGCAACTTCAAAAATATTTGGTAGAGTGGGTTGGCGAGCCGGGTTATCAGGTTCATCAAAGAGAGGTTTACCGTGTGCGTCCCGCTACAATCAATCGAGATGAGGATCATACGTCACCAGGAGCCTAGATTGTTTGGGCTAGTTGCGAGGAGTTCCACCGTGCGAGTTTCGATACACTTGATCTGTACCGCGTGCGTGTTTCATCGGTGATGAAACAATTTGAGTGGAGGAGAATGACAGGGAACGTCAAGATCGAAAGTATTGAAGTTGAACCGCAATAGAATTTTAACTTCAAAAAAGAAAAAAAAAAAAAATTACTGTTTACATGAATAAAGGATTTAACGTCCGTGATTTTGCCCTTCATCAGTCGTCAGAGGTCAGACGTCTGTGGGCACTACGGACGTCCGTGGACGCATTTTGAGTTTTTTTGGCGAAAACTTGCCTTTTTGTATTTTATTTCTATTAGAACTCTTTATTTTGAATTTTAATTATTGGTGGCCTATATATAGAGGCTTGTAAAGACTTTTTAATCAGTTATTGAATATTTTGAATGCTTTTATGCTTGAATATTCTTTGCCTGAGATGGGTTTGGTGTGAGGCCAAGGGAGTGATTCCCAAAAGCCATTGTTATCTTCTCTATTATATTTGCTATCTCTCGATCTGTGTTTGCTTCCCCTACACCGTAGCCTAATTGTTTCCTTTCGATCCCAAAACCCTAAGCCACCTAAATCAAACATAGCCAACACCCTTTTCCCAAACCATAAACCGATCTGAAAACCATAAACCTGTTACAAAACCAAAACCTATTACAAACCCATAACCTAATTCCGCAACCCTGGTTCGAACCGTGAATCTACATCAGATCGAAGACGAACGCCCAAGCCTGGAAAAAGCTAGAATTCTATCTCTAGACCGATCTCGCCTCAAATCTAATAGTACTTGCGCATCGGACTGGACCCTAACTGGATCTCGCGTGATCTACCAACTTGAATTCTCTGAACCCTAAGGTATTTAAGATAGTTTTGAGATTACGCTTGATTTAATTCTAATTAATTTCGGCAAATCGCATTAAAAATCATATTCCGCATTTTAGGGTTGTCGTCCCGCGTCAAAAACCCTGCAATATCGCTCTTTATTTTTCGTTCTCAGTTCTCATGCTGGAGAGAGAGAGAGAGAGAGAGAGATAGTCGAGATCTCCGCCATAAAAATAGGAAGCGCTGTGATGGAGCCAGAAGAACATAAACCCCAAAATGTACGCTCAAGATAGGATTTGCTTTGATTTTTTTTTGTAAAGGTATGCTCTTAGCCAATATTCACGGTGCTTTTTTGAGTTTTTTTAATTTTTTTCGTAAAAAATATCAGGAAGCTTGCGAACCGCAAATCTCAATCTATAGGAATCACGGTTCCTACGCGAGTCCGATTCCGAAACGTGGAACCGCGGTTCCCACTAGAAACGTTGGGGCAGTTGCAGTTGCCCTAAGCCTGAATAATAAGCAGGGCTGTGAAGTAGCAAATAAGCGGACCTAAGTAGTCCTTAAAAATTTCGGGCCAGTAAGTCTAGCCCGTAAAACCTTCTAAAATGACACTCTTACCCCCCTTATTACAGTTCAACGAATAAGAGGGTAGAGAAGTCATTCCCCCCTTATAGTCCCATATAAGCCAAATAGGTTAGGTTTCTTCCCAGTTCCCTCATCGCTTTCCATTTTGCCCATCTCTCCTAGCCGACGGCTCTTAGTCTCAGCTCTCTCTCTCGCTCTCATCTCAAGTCTCAAATAGACAAATACTATACTATTAGGGTTTCTAGCCCTAGGGTGTCTTCACCACCGATGGCTCATCATCACCACCGACAGCCGACGGCTCTCTCTCTCTCTCCCAATATCACCACCAACGGCTCTTAGCTCTCTCTCAAGTCTCAAATGCTACTAGGATTTCTAGCCTCTAGGGTTCCTTCACCACCAACGGCTCATCATCACCACCGACGGTCGAAGGGCGACAGCTCTCTCTCTCCCAATATCACCACCGACGTCTCTCAGCTCTCTCTCTCAAATACTACTAGGGTTTCTAGGGATTTATCACTACCGATGGCCGACGAGCGATGGTTCTCCCTCTCAAATACTAGGGTTTCGACCTGATTAATAACGGGTCGGGTTCGGGCTACAACATTCAGTAATCGGGCAGAGCCCGACCCGGATAGCATATCGGGTCGGGGTCGGGCCCTCCTTATCTTATTAAAGGGCCTATAAAAAACTTGGCCCGACCGGCCTGGCCCATTAACAGCCCTACCTCCAGCTAATCGGACCACCTGATAGCGTAAACACATATCCCATTGTAGACCGACGCTTATCCAAATCACCCGTGCAATCTGAATCTACATAACCTCATAACTAATGATTTGTACCACTGCAAAAAACCAACCCAACATCTATGGTACCGCATATGTACCTCATAATCCATTTCACTGCCTGCCAATGTTTCTTGCCCGGATTAGTCATATACCTGCTAACCACACTAACGGCATGTGAAATATCCAGTCGAGTGCACACCATAGCGTACATCAAGCTACCAACCACACTCGCATAGGGAACAAGAGTCATATACTCACGCTCTTCATCTATAATAGAAGACATGCTAGCCGAAAGACGAAAGTGAGCTGCCAATGGAATATTCACAGCCTTTGAGTTCTTCATCCTATACCATGAGAGTACCTTCTCCAAATAACTCTTCTGTATCGGGCACAACTACTCTTTCTTTCTGTATCTCTGAATCTTCATCCCAAGAATCTTTCTCGTTGTACCAAGATCCTTCACGTCAAACTCCATGCCAAGTTGAGATTTCAACTTGTTGATCTCCACCATGCTCTTTGTAGCTATGAGCATGTCATAAACATACAAGAGAAGCTAAATATACGAGCCATCTGCTAGCCTCTTAAAGTAAACACTACTGTCGTATTCACTTTAAATGTAATTTTGACTCACCATGAACGTGTCAAACCTCTTGTACCACTGTCTCGGTGACTACTTTAACTCGTATAAGGACTTCTTCAGTTTGCACACTAACCTCTCTTCTCCAGGAAACTTGAACCCTTCAGGTTGGTTCATATAGATCTCCTCCAAATCACCATGTAGAAACGTCATTTTCACAACGAATTGCTCCAACTCTAAGTCCACTTGTGCTACAATTGACAACAAAACCTGAATTGAAATGTGTTTGACAACCGGTGAAAACACCTCATTGTAATCAATGCATTCCTTTTGCGCATAGCCCTTGGCTACCAACCGTGCCTTATACCTTGTGCTATTACTTTCCCGAAAACCCTCTTTCTTCTTATAAACCCACTTGTACTCAATCGCTCTCTTACCCTTAGGTAACTCTGTCAGTTCCCAAGTTTGATTCTTGTAAAAAGAATTCATCTCTTCACCCATTGCGGCTTTCCATTCCAGTGCACATCTTCCACTGATTGCATCATTGAATGAAGATGGCTCATTGTCATCCAACGTCAACGCGTAGGCGACCATATCCTCGTAACCGTAGCGAATTGATGCTCTAATATTCCTTTTGGGTCTTCCACCCGCTATGGATTGCTCTGGCTCTCTCTCGACTGTTTCTACACTTGAAATTTCTACACCCTTTCTGATATAATAACTATAAGAGTTTCAAACTCCACCTCAAACTGATCTTCAACCACCTCTCCAATTTTCATGCTATGTTTGCTAGAAGTTCGCATAACAGATTTATCAAAGGTCACATCTCTGCTGATCACAACCTTATTCCGCTCGAGACACCATAACCTGTATCCTTTCATGCCATCTGCATACCCTAAGAAAGTCGCATTCTTAGCTCTTTGGTCAATTTTACTATCTCTGACATGATAGTAAGTTGCGCAACCAAAGACCCTCAATGCACTGTAATCTGCAGGCTTCCTTGACCACATCTCAATCGGAGTTTTACATTCTATTGTCGTAGACGGTGATATGTTTACTAGATAGCACGTCGTACTGATTGCCTTAGCCCATAACTGTCCACCCAATCCCGCATTGGATAATATACATCTTGTCTTTTCAAGTAGAGTTATATTCATGTATTCCCCATTTTGTTGCGGTATATTCCTCACTGTGAAGTGCCTAGTAATACCGTTCTCTTCACAGAACTCTTGGAACTGTCCACTGGTGTACTCTCCACCATTATCGGTTCTCAACCGTTTGACTTTCCTTCCAGTCTGATTCTCAAACAGTATTTTCCACCTCTTGAAGATTTTCAACACCCCATCTTTACTCTTCATCATGTAGATCCATACATACTGAGAGTAATCGTCGATGAAGGAGACGAAGTACCTGGCACCACCTCTAGAAGGAACCTTTAAAGGCCCCCATACATCTGAATGTATATAATCCAGTATGCCTTTTGTAGTGTGAATCGATGTGTTAAACTTAACCTTGCACTATTTCCCGAAGACACAATGCTCACAAAAGTCAACTTTGTCAACCTTTACACCTTTCAACAAGCCCTGCTTGCTCAACTCTGTCATCCCTCTTTCTGACATATGCCCTAGGCGCATGTTTCATAGTTGTGTAGAAGACAAACTGCTATCTTTTGATGTAGATACCACTGCTTCACTTGTCACAGTACTCCCTGATGAAAAGTAAAGGTTTTCAATATTTTTCGTTTTCATCACAACCAGAGATCCCTTTGTCACCTCCAAAATTTTACCTTGAGCTCTAAACTTGAGCCCATTATAGTCTACTGTACCAAGCGATATGAGGTCCTTCAGTTTTGAAACGTGGCGTACATCGGTCACTGTTCTCACAACCCCATCGTGCATATTTATTCTAATACTCCCATTTCCAACTGTTTTACAGGCCATATTATTACCCATCAAAACCATCCACCTCTTTATAAGACGTGAACCAGTCCCATTTGGACACAGGTGGTAGGAACACCCTGAATTAAGAATTCATGCATTCTGTGAGTATTTATCAGAAACCACTGACAATACGTTATCATCATCCGGAGCTTGTTCCGCTATACCGGTCTCATCAGCAACTCCTTTCTGCTTCTTATCTTAAGCATCGTTCCTCTTAGCTTGTAACTAAGGACAATGTCTTCTGATGTGACCCTTCTCGTGACACTTGTAGCATTCTACAATCTTTCTATTTGTGAATTTAGATCTGGAATTTGACCTATCCCTTCCAGCTTTACGGCCCTCTAGGCTCCCCTTAACAAATAAGTCATCTGCTTGTGTATTACTATCTGACCCTTTCTTTCTAATGTCATTATAAAGCAGTGTCGCTATAACCGACTCCAGTTCAATAGTCTTCTTCCCATAGAGCAGCGTAGTAACTAGGTGTTCATAGGAATCGGGGAGGGAAGACAAAAGCAATAGTGGTTTGTTTTCATCCTTAACCTCTTCTCCAACATTTAATAGTTCAGTTATTATTCTATTTAATTCATTAAGATGTTCATTGAGAGAAGTACCTTCATGTGCAACTTGTACAGTTGCTTCTTGAGATACAGACGACTCGTTAGAGATTTCATCATGCAAAGACTCCAATTTGGCCCACAATGAAGCCGCCAAGTTCTCCCGCATCACATTGTACGTAATCTCCTTCGCTAGACATAGCCGAATCGTACTACACGTTTGAAGTTCGAATTCTTCTCAATCACCATCGGATATATCTGTCGGCTTACCCGTAAGCCATTTCAATGCCTTGTGCATTCCTTGTTGAATCAAGATATCCCGAACTTGTACTTGCCACAAGCCGAAGTTAATCTTCCCGTCGAATTTCTCAACCTCAAACCTCGCATTCGAAACTTTTGCAGACTTCAATGCCACCTCCGATTGTAGAATAAAAACTTAATAGCTTTGATACCAATTTGTTACGTGAAAGCTTTATAATTAACCAATGATCTCACGATGAACAATCAAATAAGAACGCAAAATAAAAGGAAATCAAACACAATCACACAAGAGACAATATTTACATGGTTTGGCAATTTGCCTACGTCCACGGACAATGATGATTCATTATATTAATGATTCCACAAGAATACAAGAACACTCAAGCCTCAGCAAAGCTCCCCACAAAACCCTAAATAGGTTTACAAAAGCTTTACAAGGATATCTTAACTCTCTTAATTCGTCGAAGAGCTTTTTCCCTTATATAGAATATTTAAATCCTACTTCTAATCAAAGAGAAACTAGCCATATATAGAAGATCTAAATCCTCATTCTAATCTAAGAAGTTAGATCCTAAAACAACAATAAACTCATGTTGGCTTCACCCCCATCCTCACCTCCGCCTATACAGGATTAACTGGATTCGCTGCTATCTATTATTAATGAAAAGAATGCATTGGATTCCATTCTCCCATGCATTTCTTGGTTAGACCAACCCAACCGGAAATTTCTTACAAGTCTTTCTTAATTTGGAGAGCAAGAAGTCGAACAAAAAGAAAGTTTTCTTTATCTTTATGGATAGCCAATCCATTTCAAATATAGTTGGGAGACTTTCCCAAGAAATGCAAACACTCCACTTTGCTTTGTCGGTTTTAATGTTCTAGCTTTGCTTTCAAATCTGAAATAGCCTCCTTAGTTTCCGTGGATCAGGTGTTTATTGAATTTGGCCACCCAGATGATATCTCTCTCTCATCCTTTATAAGATTGTAATTTCTTTTTGTCAATTCGAAATTCACAGGAGATCATCTAAGAAAGATTGCCTTTCTTCCTCTACCAAAATTTCTAACAGTGCTAATTATTTGTAATTTTGTATTATCCTGAAATAGATAAGTCTTACAGATGAAAACTAAAATTTGGTCTAATTAATTTTTATTTTTAGCATTTGGCAATATTAATTTGACAATGTTTTTTAAATTGAATTAGCATTGGATACTTTACCCAACTGCTTGGGTTGTACCAAGGTCAATAGCAAACAGCTGATAAACTAATATTATTGAGCGCTAGATTAGTAAAAGTGCAATGTGACTCTCCTTGAGGTTGCTAGGTCATCGCTTTTGTGTATGAATGTACCAAAACGTTTATGGGGGGAGACTATCCTCACCGCCAGTTACCTCATCAATCAAATGCCCATGCATGTTCTCGAGGGGGAGTGACGAGAACATTCAAGCCAAGCCGCCTTTTTTCGTGTATCAGAGGCGCAAGAAGAAACCCAAAATGCTTTGGTTGCGAAAGGCGCAAGGAAGGATGAAGGAAAGAAAGGAGCAGTTGAAAGTGGTGGACTTACTATCCAATTTCGATTGATTGAAATTCAACTTCGATCAATCGAATTCGATCCGAGAGTCATCCTAAAATAGCATCGTCGTCGATCTGTCGTAGATCAATCGAGGCTTAAAGTCGATTGATCGAGATCGCGCGAATATTTTGTTAAAGTCCAACTTATGGATTGTTTTTTACCTTTTTGGCTTCGTTATGTTTCTAAGACTTTCTATTTTGGTTATTTATGGTTTTAACCCTTTATAAGGAGGCCTATAACCAACGTTATTATTATTGATGGTTTCGTTAAATGTTTATCCAAAACTTGAGAGTTTGTGAGAAGTTTACTTCGAGGGTGATTCTCAATTTAGAAGCGCGAGTCTTCTACCTGCGTGCTGTTTGGTGCGAGACCAATTTCTTCTATTCTTCTTAAATACTTTTTACCTTTGAAGACATGTAAGTGCATGGTTGCTTTAGAATTTTACTTCCATCTTCCTCGAATTAATTTTGTGTTTCTACGCGTTCGAGCTTTCCGAAACCAAAACCCTAGATCGATCTATCGTCCTAAACAAGAGGTTTCTTCGCCTTGAGCCCTAAATAATTTTTATAAGTCCAATCCCTATTTATTGTTTCTTAGGGAATCAAAAGAATCCACTTATGAATTCGTTCGATACCCTAAACTATCGAAGATCTAGTTCATTCGCAAGAACTCTGGTCTTCTAGATCCTATAGGGAACGTACCACAGATGTAACGCTAGTTTGGGCTATTTTAAATTGCTTGATTATAATTCTTTTTATTTTCTTTGATAATTTGTTAGAAAATTATTACTTTCTTAATTACATTAATTTAAATTAATCTCAGCCACATCATACTAGGGTTTCGTGTTAGTTCCTGCATCAAGGAGTCACCCTAAAGTTTTATACCCTCACAGTAGGCTATTTCCAGTGCCTCCCCGGACCTTTGGCTGTCTTTGTTTTGCTCAGATTCCGTCAAGTGTGATAAACTCCTAAGGTGGTCAAGTGCATGTTTGGGTACCCTCCTACCCAAAAAGGTTACAAGTGTTATGACCCTTCTACAGGGAAGTCATTTGTAACTATGGAGATCACCTTCTTCGCATCCAGTCCATTTTATGATTCTCCTCAGTGCCCTCTTCAGGGGAGACACTGAGAATCGATTACCTCTACCATGCATAGGAGAGGATAATGTTGAGGAGGACATTGAAGAATTGGTAAGTGCTAGTAATCCTATTCCTTCTATGAGTGACAGTGTGATTGATTTAGTAAAGACAAGTACTTTGAGAGTTCCCACCAACACACCCTTACACACAGAATCAATCTGAACCTTACTAGTTCCCACCAACACACCTATTTACAGTTCAACAAAACAACAATGGATCATATGAACTGTAGCTTACATGAACAATACTACAAACAGGTCCATAAGGCACATTATTTATCATACAACCACATTAATGACAACTAGCAACAATAAATCCACAAAGCTTAGTGTAATTTCAGTTGCAATTCTCGAACTTAACACTTTTGCCAAGCTGATAGGAAGAGAGCAATACCACACATATTTCAGTATCACCCAATCACAATGTATTCCCTAATTCTTAGGGCTGTGCATTTTTTGGGCCGAACCGACCAAACCAGACCGAACCGCCCGTTTTGGTCCGGTTTGGACGGGTGTCGGTTTGGCAAAAAGAAAAACCGAAAAGTTCGGTTTGGTTTCAGTTCCGAGCCTTCCGAAGCCGAAACCGACCGAACCGAACAGAATGTAATTAAATTTTTTTAATATATATATATATATATATATATATATATATATATATATATAGTCAACTTGAGTCAAGCAGAAGATTGGGATGTGATGCATTTATTTTTGTTATCTATTTTGAAAAGGGTGAATAGATTATAAAAGTAAAACGACTCCGAAAAAAATGAAAATAGTAAAAGTGTAAAACAGGTCAAGAAATTGGAAATATTTTAATGTGCAAGTAGAACTTATCGGAAAACCGAAACAGACCGAACCAAACCGAAACCGAATCGAATCGGGTTGGTTTGGTTCAACAGTTGGACGGTTTGGTTTGGTTTGAATATTTAGAAACCGATTAGAACCGGTTTGGCTTGTGGTTTTGGTCCAAAAGCAACCAAACCGAACAGAATACACCCATACTAATCCTACATATAAACCACAACAACCTTTGAACCTTCATACAACCTCCACAATCAGCCTTCACACGACAATAAACAACCAACTAATCAATTTTCACAATTGCCAACTGTACATGTATGCCTACAGCATAAACAGGCCCAACACTCAAGAACAGGGTCCCACAGTCACCAAAAATGCCCTTACTTTCATCATAACTTTGTGAATCCTTAACAAAATCACACGAGACCACTTCCATATGAAAGGTAGAGAAAAAACGACTCAAACACGTACCTTGTTTAATCAAAAGTTGCTTCATAATGATGAATCCATAGGGAAAAAATGAATCTGTCCGATTTTTCATGTAGCTCACTTTTCCAGGAAAACATGGTTTAAATCTCCCCCAAAACAGTAAAATAAATAAATCACGATATAGTACAGGTCGAAAGCTTTCAAATGGTACAAATGTCAATCCCAAATATCAATGGCTCTGATGATGAATAACACATGAACAATAGAGTACTCCCAATGGAGATGCATCTAGTCCCAAATCATATTACTGCTCTGATACCATGTAGTTTGGAATAGAAAATGAGAAGAGGAAGAAAAGATTAGCCCCTCTCTGAGGCTTGGAAAGATATTTAGAGATGACATATTACGTATTACAACTATACCCTTACGGTGTCCTATAATGACCCAACCCAACTAACCAATAAAATAAAGAAAAGATGAAATGTCCCTATAGGACAACAATGACCAATTCGCAAAATCCTAAGTCAATCGTTGAATTAGATCGAAAATTTTCTCAAGGAAAAGGGTTAAAATTTAAATTACATTACATCATATGACTAAAAATTGTTTAGGACTCATACTCATCATTAGCTAATTCCCCCGTGCCCCCATAATTCCTCACATGGATGGCATGAACATGTACCCAGATACTTAAAGCCTTCCGTAATGATAAAATTTTCATGTCGCAAAATGGGTTGTCTTATTCTGATGCACCTTGGCCGGGCTATTTGTTCATAGAAGATTTATTAACAATCAAACAAAAAAATAGCAGTGTCATGAGAAAGGATGAGAAATCGCCCTTAGATACAATATTGAGTGATGAAATGAGAAAGAAGAAAATGGGTTCACACATGTGAGTTGGTCTGGTTGAAGACGTATTAAATATAATATTTTTTGCATATAAAATAGCCAATTGGTACGTTGACACATGTCCACTATATTCTGATATTGTCTTCAATAGTGCACCAATATATAACTGTGGACTGCCATTTCTTAGAGAGAAACTGATAGAAAAGATCATATAGAACTTACAAATAAAAACAAAAAATTAGCACCGAGATAGATATACTTTGCAAGTTGGGCATTCCGAATATATATATCTATATATATATATATATATATATATATATATATATAGATAGATAGATAGATAGATAGGGATGCCCAACTTATAAATATCTCTAGCATTTCAACTAACTATTATCCCTTTAATTGAATATATGTTTTAAATATCGCTAGCATTTGAATTAACTGTTTTCCCTTCTGTAATATACTATTTTATTACACATCAAAGTAAATCATGAAAATACTCATAAATCTATAGTTTCTATAGATTTATGAGTATTTTCATGACTTACTTTGATGTGTGTGTTATAAGTATCTCTAGCATTTGAACTAACTATTTTCCCTTTAGTTGAATAAATATCACTAGCATTTGAACTAACTGTTTGCCCTTCTGTAATATACTATTTTTATTACACATCAAAGAAAGTCATGAAAATGCTCATAAATCTATAGTTTCTATTTTCCTACAACTAAACACACTTAAAATATCCAAGCAACACAAAAAAAAATTATTAAAACAGGCAATAGATTATAATGCACTATAAAAATACACAAATATATGAGCTTTCATACAACCAACAATACTTGCAATGGTCCCTTAAAAAGTTCATTGAAGGATGGTCAAGGTCTGCCAGTCAGTGCAACTCATCGGTTATGGATCATCAAAAAGGTGTTTGATTGATTACATGGTCTGGATCATTATATACACCAACTGGTGATAGTACTAAGCACCGTGTCATATGAAATTTACACTAAATCTCAAGAACCCATTCTAAAATTAAATACCCAAATGAAAAATCAGGAGGAAGAAATTAAAACAGATGCTAAAACTCAACAAAGCATTGTAAAAATAAATACCCATACTTCAAAAATAATATAAAACAGATACTAAAACTCAAAATCCCATTATAAAACTAAATACCCAGATGAAAATCAGGAGAAATAAATAAAAAAAACAGACTCTAAATCTCAACAAAGCAGTGTGAAAAAATAAAAATAAAATACTTGAAAAATAATATAGAACAGATAACTAAACTCAACAAATCCCATTCTAACACTAAATACCCAGATGAACAAATCAGGCGGAATAGAAAAGAAGAGATGCTAAAACTCAGCAAAGCATTGTAAAAATAAACACCCATACTTGAAAAATAATATGAAACAGATGCTAAAATTCAACAAAATTGTAAAAATAAATTGCAATGGTTGAAAATATGAGACAGATAACTAAACTCGAACTCCCATTATAAAACTAAATACCCAGGTGAAAAATCAGGAGGAATAGAAAAGAACATATGTTAAAACTCAACAAAGCATTGTAAATATAAATACCCATACTTGAAAAATAACATAAAACAGATAACTAAACTCAAAATCCCATTATAAAACTAATTCCAGATGAAAAATCAAGAGAAGTAAAAAAGAACAGATGCTAAAACTCAACAAAGCACTGTAAAAATAAAAACCCATACTTGAAAGAGAATTTGAAACAGATACTAAAACTCAAAATCCCGTAATAGAACTAAATACCCAGATGAAAAATCAGCAAGAAGAGATTTTTTTTATATGAAACAGATAGTAAAACTAAAAATCCCATTATAAAACTAAATACCCAGATGAAAAATCAGCAAGAAGAGATTTTTTGTTTGGCAAAACTAAACATCCAGATGAACAATCAAGAAGAAGAGATTATTATTAAAATAATAAATACAAAAAGCACCTGAAATGAGCTCCACCAGTGGTTATCAGTTGTTGCAACCATTCAAGAGACTTAATCACTTAAACCCTGCATGCAACAGAGATCTTCAAACCCAAGAAGCCATAGAACCCCTGAAGGCCAGGATTTTAAAAGCCACTGAGGAGACAAAGCTGCATTTCTGCTTCAGTTATATGGAATCTGAACAGGCTTTAGTGTTGGATTCCCTTTTAAAACATGTAGTAGGACGGCAGGAGCACTACTTTATATTACAACACTAAAAATAAAAGAGCAACCCTTTCTGATGATGATTAACAAAAAGCGCTTCATAATTCCCATTATCATCATAAATAAACTATTATATAATATAAAAAAACACTTTTAATACCATGGTGGTTGCAGCATCAAAAGATGGTGGTGCCCCCAGTGTTCTTGCATTTGAATCTCTTAAGCGTTAATTAGGAGGCTTCTAAGCTCATTATTATAAGGTTTGTGTCTGAAATTTAATTGTGCTAACTACAATTATCTTTGCTTGAGATGTTTTGGACATATCCATCCGAGGTCAAAAATAAATCATATACATAAGGTTTAAATGCTACAAGCAGAAGAAAGTTGGAAAAGATGAAGATTAGAGATGACTCGTAGGGAAGCAATAACAAACATAGTTACCAAATTTAGAGATTTTTTGAAAAAAAATATATATTTTAATCACATTTTTTTGAAAAGCCACTCCTTTTACGATAAAAACATGTTTTTTTCAAAAAAAAATACGATTTTTGTATTCTAAACATGTTTTTTCACAAATTTTCTCGATAAATTTAATAATAAGGGTCAATTAAGGGTTTCAATAAACGGGTCGGGTACATCCTCAATTTCCTTTAATTTTTTATTATTTTTTTCGAGTTTACTGATTTTTTGCCGATTTCGGATTTGATAATTACGATAACAAAGGACATGAAGGATTGCGAAATTATAAAGAGTTGAACTCTGACCGACAGGAGAAATTGATGAAATAAGATTGTGATGATAATGATGAAATACAATCATATAAAACAACCACCTCATAATATACACATGTATCTTATTGTAAGCTAAAGTTCACATGTAAGACTCGTATAAGATCATTACATGATGAGTTTCTATTAAGCAACATAATATGCGGCCATAAACAATGGCATAGACTAGGAAACCATGTATGAGCTTAACAGGTGATCAACACTCTATTGTCAGTTGTATTTCTATTGGCCGGTCGGGGAAGGAGAAAACTAAGGGAGTCTTTTGTCTTATCTGCTTTGAGTTAGGGTAAACTTGCAAGACCCGCATACCTAGATTTTAGAAAAATTTGCACTTTTAGCCCTATAAGTTTGCGTATTTGTAAAAACGGCTCTATAATTTTAAACTTTGCAGAATAGACCAACTCTAAGTCAAGCCGTATTGATGTCAGCACTGACCTTACCTTGTTTCCCTTATATATATATATGCTTATTTTCCTTTATTTTTTATTATTTCTTGTGTTGTCATTTCTACTTTTGCCTACAATTGGTAGCCCAGTGAACTGCAATCGATTAAGTAATCTAAAATCTCTTCATAGCAAACTTCAGAAATTATAAGATAGAGTGGTGACCAATATCTTAAGTCAGTGGCCGATATCTTATGATAGATGAAAGCTATCTTAAGATATCGACCGCTATCGTAAGGTAGCGGGACACTATCATAAGATATCTGTCAATATCTTAACGTAGTGGCCGATATCTTAAGTTATCGGCCGCTACCATAAGATAGTGGCCGCTATCTTAGGGGTAGCAGCTGCTATCTTGGGGTAGCAGCTGCTATCTTAGGGTAGCAGGCGATATTATAAGATAACGGCTGATATCTTAAGATATCGCCCGCTAGGCTAAGCTAGCAGCTGATATCTTAAGGCAGCGGCCCGTTGACTTTTAAACTGTTAGTCAAGTATGACATTTTTAATTAGCTAATTTTCTTCTTCTTTGTTAAATATTATAGGTTTAAATAGATGTTACCTTTTTTGTCATTTTGATTTCGTCCGTATTGGCGATAATATTTACAACGGAGGACATCGGAGGATTGTCACTATCACGGAGAACATATCATCTGATCAGTTTATGCAAAAAATATACGCGATCAGTAGGACTCGACCGGAAGAACATACAATTACACTAACGGTTTCATTACGCATAGGGAATGAGCTGATGTTTGTCGAATTGTCGGACTCCGATGATCTTAGAAATTTATTTAGAGCATATCGTATTGGTGATGGTGTAATAAATATTTATATCAAAAAATCATTGGTTACTCCCGTAACGGAAGTTTTATCGTCTTTAGAAGCATTTCAACCATTGCAGAAAACAAACGAAGATCATCAAGAATGTGAGGAAAACGTCAGATTAGTAGATGATAATGGTGTGGAACCAGAACATTCGATTGAAAATCAAGGAATATGGTTTGAAAATGAGAACATCGCTGCACCGATGATAGTTGATAATAATAAAAATATGAATATTAGATTTCGCCCCTATCGTAGGCCTCTGGAGCAACCCTCTTCAGACATTCCAATGAGAAAAGACGATGAAGATCAATGATATCATTCTCAAATGAATCTGATGCATGATACATCTCAGCTCAACTTCGAATTGATAAACAATACATTTGACTGGAATCAGTGGGAAACATTTTTAGGAGACCTTAGTCCATGTCAATGGCCTTCCAAACTAATAACTTCGGAGCCAACGATAATCGAGCTCTCAACACAACAGCCTCTTACACCACAAACATTCACACCTCGGTCAACCTCAACCCAAACAACTGCACCTCAACCAAGCGTGCCTCGACGGACTCAATCTCAACTACGTAATAATCATCCAGTTGATGACGGTGATAGTGATTCTGAAAATAATGAAGCACCACCCTCGCCTACTTCGCGTGTTGATACTAATAAGAGAATTGATCAACCTCTGGTGGACGAAAACTATCAGCTTCATGACTCGGAAGGAGAGTATATGAATTCGGATGATGAGGAACAGTATGAAGGGGGGCCAATTACTATTGGTCAGGCGTTTAGAAATATAAATGACATTAGAGTGGACACGTTTGCCGTGAATTATGTTTGGCGAATACATGCATCGAAATTGGTGGGTGTGGACACATTTGCCGTGAAAACTTTCCGTCCGAAACATACGTGTGGAAGGCCAGCTTTTGGAAGCGGGCATCGCCAATGTACGACATCGTGGATAGCTTTCTTCGTGAGGGATAAGTTATTAAAGGGCTTTGGCGAGACTCCTGCTTCAATAATTTTTTATATTGAAAAAAAATACAGTATAGCAGTAAGTTACTGGAAAGCATGGAGAGGAAAAAAAATTGCGTTAAATGACATCCAAGGTAGCTGGAAGGAGCAATTTAAGATGTTACCGTCATATGTTGCCGAATTACAGCGGGTCGATCCAGATGTACAGACCGAATTGTGTCTCGAGCCTGATAATGTCTTTCAAAGGTTCTTCGTGGCATTTGAACCTTGCATTAGAAGCTTTCGTAATACTTTGCGAATAATAACTGCGGTAGATGGAACGCATTTGCGAGGATGATACAAAGGAGTGTTGTTAATAGCTATGGGAATAGACAGGAATAGCATTTATTCCCTATAGCGTTCGACATTATTCCCAAAGAAAATGAAGATCATTGGACATGATTCCTTGATCTATTAGGGAGACGTGTAATCGGAGACTTTGAAGAGCAGTTTGTATTGATGTCAGACCGGCAGAAAGGTTCAATAGAAGCTGAAGAAAAAGTTTTTCCTAACGCCTTTCACAACTACTGTATACGACACCTAGCTCTAAATCTTTTTTATACATATAAGGATATAATCTCCAGACCCCTTTTCTGGGTTACTGCCAGCGCATTTTTGGAGGTAAAATTTAAAAAAAATTTACAAAAAATAGAAGAAGACGCCCCCCCAAAATGTACAACATGGATTAAAGAAATTGGTGACCATTTCTGGACGCGCGCTTATTTTTCAGGGAGGCATTATGATATGCTGACAAGTAATATTGAAAACATTAATAATGTGTTGAAGGTAACCAGGGAGGAACCGATCGTGACCATGCTAGAAACTATTCGCACAAAGATAACAAAATTTTATCTTCGTCGTCAAGAGGAATGAAATAAAATGACACACGTCTTAACACCGATGGCCCAAGAGCAAATAACGCGAAATTCAAGATAGGCCCGTCGAAAGAACGTTGTACCATATGGTCACGATACATTTCAAGTTAAACGTGGTGATTATACTCACAGTGTCGATCTAGATAAACGAATATGTACATACAGACATTGGGCTATCCTTGGATTACCATATTCGCATGCGATCACTGCATTATCGCGCCAAAATAGAGAAAGAGAGATCCCTCAGTTTTGTGAGCACTGGTTTACTAGTAACTTGTTTAGAGAAACTTATAAAGAACACTTTGTCCCTACTGTTGATAAGTGCCAATGGACTGCGCTAACAGATGACATCAAAATTTTGCCTCCGCACAAGATACGTCAAGTCGACCGTCCGAAGAAACGGAAAATCAGATCTAAAGGGAAAGTTCGACCACTATGATATAAAAATTATAACGAATACGGTCATAATCGACGCTCGTATAAAATTGTTAGAATTTGATATGAACGATCATTATTTGTAAATTATTGCATCTTACAAATTAGGAGCTATCCAAACTAAATTATTTCATTATTTCATTACAAACTATGCAATATGAAAGCACCCTAAACTCTAAATTATTTCATTACAAACTATGTAATTTGATACTACACTAAACTCTAAATAATATGATAGCGGACGCTATCATAAGATAGCGGCCGCTAACTTAGGATAGCAGTCGTTATCCTACAATAGCGCCTCGCTAACTTAAGTTAGCGACCGCTATCTTAGGATAGCGTCTGCTATCCTAAGATAGTGGTCGTTAACTTAGGATAGCGGCCGCTAGCTTAGTTTAGTGTCCGCTATCTTAAGATAGCGGTTGTTAACTTACCACTAACTTAAGTTAGCGCCCGTTGTCTTAAGTTAGCGGGCGCTATTTTAGGATAGCGACCGCTATCTTTTTATGTAATTTGTAATGAAATATTAAAAAAAAATTTAAAATAAAAATTTTACAAATTAATTTTATAATGTTACCTATAAAGATATATAAAGAGAAAATTATAATATTATAACAAAAATTATAATATTATAATAAAAAATATATACAAGGATTTTTTGAAGAGAAAATTGTTGCATTTATTTCTCTAACTTATTGATCTCCCGAACATGGACAATGAATGTCCGATTTCGGCTCTAAATTGTTGCATATGTCTCTCTTCGAAATCGACAGACCACCTTTGGGAGAAGTATTCTATATACTTTCTTACAAAAATACCGCAGTCCCAATCGTTGCATTGGCGCGGGAGATCGTCACTGTCCAAGACCGTTAACTTCCACGATTGATCGAAAGCAGACTTCAAACAAAAAGTATAAAGAAGGCGCGAAAGATGATGCAATAGACATCCTTTATGCGATTCGAACTTCCTTGAGCACTATCGATCTGCCGGGTCTTTCAACTTAATAATGTGATCACCTACGGAATAGCCAACGCCTAGTGACTATATTTTTTACTATGCATCGGAAAAAAAATCTGCACGAAAATGAAACCAGAGTCTTAAATAATAATAATAAATATAAAAAAGTATTAACGTTACATAAAGCGGTGTTTAGTCTTAAAAATAATGTACCGTTCCACATTCGATTGCGTGAATTTTGCATGTGGGATTGGTAAGCTGGGGTTCAAGCGGCTTACAATTGTGACGAACTTGCCATTCGTCACAATAAGTCTGCCACTTATCGAAATCGTTGAGTGTTGTCAGACCTTCATTATCGATAAATTTTTCAATTTTTTTTTTCTGCTATAAATAAGGTCTGAAAGACGATAATGCGATAAGTAAATAAATTAAAATGAGTGAATTGAGAGTTATGAATGGAAAGACAGATAAATAAAGGAAATGAAACAATAAATAATTCAAGCCTTACTAGGACGGACGCAGAAGCGAACCAACTTTTTCGACCTTTTCTGAAAACATTGAATCGTTTATAATTTCAAGGACCTTAAAGTACATATCCATGACTTCATTGTCGAGCCACGTGCGTCCTTTGAGGACCTTTAAAATAGCAACTGTGACGTCAACACCCATGACATTATTGACAATCACAGTGTCCTCATCTATCGGCCGGTTCAAAAAATTGAGCATATATTTATGCTCCATGGATTGTGGCTCATCCTCATCCTCGTCCACAACCACTCTTGGTCTTTTAATAGCGGCTTTCATGTTCGGGGTTTTTCTCTTCTTCCGAGCACGCAAGTCATATCCCTCAGCTTTATTCTTTAAAGTTGATAGTTTCATAAAAATTGATTTTAGTAATGCCGGCTGTGACTCACGACAAGACTGGGTCAGTAGAGTACCCTCATCACCCACTTCTTGCAAAGCCTCCACCAAGAGTGGTTTAACAGTGGGTTAAGGTGCATTGAGTTCAAGGGAAGTTTGTGAGGCAGTGGGTTGAAGGGCAGTGGGTTTAAGGGTAGAAGTTTGCTAGGTAGTGGGTTGAGGAGTAGGTTGAGGAGCAGTGGGTTTAGGGGCAGAAGTTTATGAGGCAGTAGGTTGAGAAGCAATAGGTTTAGGGACAAAAGTTTTGGGGACTGTTGGGTGAGTGGCAGAAGTTTGAGGGGTTGTTCGGTGAGTGACAGTGGGTTGTTTGGGAACGAAGGCCTCAAAGAGAATCGAGGAAAGACTATCATCCTACATCATTGCAAAATACATTAAAACTTTTATTGTCATTATATTTTGAAAATGAATTAATTTAAGTTAGGGATTTAGTACCTTTGTCAAATGAGATTTGATCGCGTCAAGATCCTTCAGTATTGCGTCATTTTCAGCTGTTAAATTGACTATCTGATCTTGTAGTGACCCTACTTGCTCTTATAGGGTCTTCTTATCTCTCCCTAGTTGTTCAATAGTATTAGCTTGCCTTTTCAGCACTGTAAATGCCCATCTGAATTCACCTTTCATCTCTTTAACCGACATACGGAGAGATGTGTATTCTTTTCTTAGCTCGATTACTTCTTTAATTAGATGTGGTTGTCTAGCCGGCTGTTCCCTGGTTGGTTGAGGCCTAATATCCAACTGCATTGCTTGTCCTTTGATTTTGGATGTTGACGTAGAACAACCTCATAATCGTCGGTATCGCAATTGTCATCATCGTGAGGCTCCTCGCCTCTTTTTTTAGGTGCGTGTCTCGTAACTTGGGACATCGCCTTCATGTTCAGTAGGGTACTCTCTTTCCTGCTGCCTTTCTATCTCTCTTTGCATAAAAAAGAGTCAAACTGATCGATATTGTAATTCTTATTTTACAACTTCAAGCTCTAAGATAACTTTAGACTTAAGAAAATTTTCTCGATAATAATTTGGATTCCGACTGAATTTCGGGGCTTTCCATTTCAATAGCCCCGAAAATAGAATTTTCAATTAAGTAAGAGCGATGACGACTCCTGGAAAGTGCTCAAACGCCCAAATTTGTAAGGCGATAATGCATCTATAAATGTTATAATGCCCCTTTTTTTATGTTTTGGACGCTTCCCTTCTAACGATCGCTTTCGATATGCACTTTACTAAATTTTTGTAAACTATCATGCCCCACGGAAACTCATTAAACTTTTCAAAGTCATCGTTGGATAGCTGGGCACTATCAACTATTTCTTTAATATGAGATCTTTTAGCTAGCCTTTCAAAAAAGAATTTGTATCAAATGTTTCTTTCTTTGGCACGGCCACATGCTCAGATTCAGGTTCCGTCAACATGTTTAGGCCTAAAATTAATGATATATATCGGACTCTTGCAGCAATACATTTGTATTCCTGACTTTAAAAACGTTGTCTTTAACCCAAAAATCTTAAAATTGTGTCAACCAAGTCTCCAATAAAATTTAATTTCTTAGAAATCTTAAATAGATGACCGAAAATTAAATCATCTTCTTCTTCCTCTCTTCATTACAATGCAAGTAAGATTTCCCAACACTAACTCCAGTACACTTCTTGAAGGCCTTTAGAGACTTCGTCATTTTACAATCACTTAGTGCGAACTGCAAATATATAACATCAATTAGTTAACAAAAACAGTGTGGATATAAATATTCCGCTAACTTGGAAGATGCGAATGATTATAATTGTTTAAAAGTCAAAAAAAAATTACGTATAAATTTTCTCTCGCTATTTTATCGCTTCGTCGCCGATTTGTCGCCGCTCTCTCGATTTTTATAGAAAAGTTAAAAGTTAAAAGTAAACAGTAAAATATAAAGTTAAAGTTAAAGTTAACTTTTATATAAAGGATTTTAAAACTGAATATTTTATTTGACATATACAAGGTCGATGCTGACATGAATACAGCTTGGCTTGGAGCTGGCCTGTTCTGCAAAGTTTGAAACTATAGAACCGTTTTTGCAAATACGCAAACTTATAAGGCCAAAAGTACAAATTTCCCTAGATTCTATTTGTCTGTTTGATAAGTGGGTAAAGGTATTGTGGTACCAAAAATTAAGTAATTTACATTGTCCAACATTAGTTTGGTGCCACCAGGCACCCAATGACACGATCAAGTATCACATAAAGGAGTGGCTTGATGATTATATTACTATTGTGAGGTCATATAAAATCGTCTAGTCAATTGACCGAAATTGATCGAAAAATGAACAGTAAAATCGCATTTGTTTCATTTTCCATCCAGTAGTTATCATTGACCGTACAATTTTATATATTTTATTATTATTATTATTATTATTGAACCGCTTTTCATGTGACACCTGATCATGGGATTGAGTGTCACCTGGCAGGAAACTAAGGTAGAACTAGGTAAGTTACCTGGTATCATTTGGTTATTATCGCCACCAACTCATTATGAGGTTATGAGTGACCGTGACTTATGCAACACCAAACAAGAGTTAGTCTACAATGAATGTTAACCCATTGTGGGAGAGCATGGGAGAGCAGACATATAATTGCGTGACGTGCATAAACTTCCAATGCGTGAAAGTTTGTACACGTCACACAGTTACACACACACACACACACACGTTTAGACTAGGTTACCGCCCATAATGGATGGACATTCATTGTAGACTAACTTAAAAAAAAAAGGCCATTACTTAAGGTTGGTACCTTAGGCTGCGTATAGGTTAGATCTTTTCGGGCCAAAGAGTTGCTCTTTCACTCTTTGGCTCTGCCCCGAACTGCTTTAATGTTTTGTAATATAGCTCATCGCTACATTTACTTTGGCGGATAGCTATTTTAAGTGATAAACCTGCTCTCTCTCTCAAGGCAGATTTTATTTGTTATGACAGAGAGTTATGTCTACTCCTATAAGAGCTAACCAAACATAGCCTTAACTACGTAGTGCGGGGAGGCTTTTAAACATAAAGTGATTGCTCTTCAAGCTCAAACTTGCATTTCATACTAATCGCATCAAACAAAGATACATTTGCTCTAGCAGAGAACTATTTTAAGTGATAAACTTGTTCTCTCCCAAAGCTGATTTTATTTGTTTTGACAGAGAATTGCATTTGCTCCTAGAAGAGCTAACCCAAACACAGCAGGCAAGGGTGGAGGGATTTCAAAATATAAAGTGGTTGCTTTTCGAGCTCGAACTTGCATTTCTAACTAATCGCACCAAGCAATGACCCTTATGACTACCACACATGCATTCCACAGTGACCAATTGGAGTTTGTCGTTGGTGCTTGACTTTTGCACCAAAGAGCGGTACATAAGTCAATCTCCCTCGGTCAAATTGGTCAAGCATCTTGAGATGCACATAAAACTTATGACTATCAAATTAGTGAATTAGGTAAAGATCAAAAATATATTTTCACCGATTTGACATTTATAACCTGTGCGCCCCTAGTCGCATTTCACATGTCATGTGGAATGTGAAACTCAAAACAACTCCGACATTGGGTTAATCGGTCATGGAACATGTGATTTTGAAAAAAATAAATATTATTTTAACTTTTTTACCTCTGTTTCATGGGTCAAAATTAAGGTAAGGCTCCAAAACTTTAATGCCTTGATTTTTTCCAACTTTGATTACATTTTAACAATGGCAAAGTCATAAAAGTAATTTTATTTATTTATGAATGGGATCTGATTGACCTCGCTTAAATTTCCGTGGAACTCAATCCTTAGGATGGATGCCACGTGATGACCACTTTATAGTGAGTGTAGAGATTTCTCTACAGTCGGGGCATATTCCCCTGCCTCTTATAATTATTTGTGCAGCTCTTGAGGTTTAACTGGTTTGGCCTCTTCTTTGGTGCAGGGTTGAACACCCAATTCTAACTCATTTTGTAACGGGTCCTTTTCCTTTTGATTATACAAGTTTTTAAGACAAGCTATGTAATAAGACATGGTTTAGCTTTACAACGTCAAATCTATGCCGACTGCCGACCATCAAGTGTACGGTGTAACGGTCCATCAGTTGAATACTTTGAATCAAATGATAGAGATCTTCTTTTATCCGGTGTAACGGTCCATCAGTTGAATACTTTGAATCAAATGATAGAGATCTTCTTTTATCCTAAATGAAGAAAAAAAATTATCGTAGCGGTGACAAGAAAGCAACAGACATAATCAGTTGGTAAAAATTGATGGTCGAGACCATGCTTCTATAAAAGGGTATGAGATTCCTTTGATTCGAACTCTCGAGAACTGCCAAATGAACCGGTAGATAGTATTGTGGGTTTAAAAAAAAATGGGCAAAGAGTAGATGTGTCATTTACTCTTGAATTAAAGCGTGCGGGCAAGAGGTGACCCCCGGTAAGGATATTAGGGTCATTTAATTAAAATATTTGAAATTTAAATGGTTAGATAATGGATCTCACAAATTCTCATACTTGGTAAGGGATGTTGTTAATTCTGAAACTATGGTAAGGCATCTTACAAAAATCTTCATAGTTTACCCAATCACCAAGGAACATGCTCAGCTCACCATGGTTGGTGACTAGGTCATCAATTTTGTACACATAGCGCACCATTTGGGTGCGCCACATGGTTCACAATGTCATCATATAAATCAGATTCATCCTAAGATTGCATCGAAAAACTAATTGTACTATTTGACCAGATCATAAAAGTGGCGGAAAAAAAAACGGTGACTATAAGTTCTTCTCAAGGTGTTTTAGTCATTTAACTATTCATTTTGTGGCACTTGTAGCCTCTTAATCGTTCAGTATATATAGTTTATTTATTGAATTTTAAGTCTAAATCCAATCTCTATGCTGCCACCGCAAGTAACCCACGTGTACAGGCAATCGGGTGGGTCGCTTTATGCTACCTCTATTAAAAATGTGATATGATGTAGGTCTCTTCGTCGAAACAAATCGGGTGAGTGGGAAGAGTGCCTTTTTCGCTCCCAGTGGGACCGCTCTACCTTTTCCTCTGCTTTGATGTCCTCAGCTACTCACGCCACTAAAGAAATTCCTGAGGCCATTCAAAATCTAATCCGGTTCGAGAAGGAGCATGGGATGTCTTACCAGGGGCCTGAAGAAGACCTTCATAAGGTGTTCAATGATATTCTTTCCAATCGGTATGCCAATTCAGGGGAGAAGGCTAGAATTTCGAAAGCTAGAGAGTTGGCCAGGTTGAGATGGGGCATGACCGACGGTAGGCGCTCCTGGGGGAGATGAATTTTGGTCTCAGTTCTGGATTTTTTTGGGCGGATCTAGGTTTTATTAGTTGATTATGAAGATTTTGTCTTGGAACATTCGAGGTATTTGCGGTCTGAAGAAACGTGAGGGGGACAAGCGGGTAATCAACACGCATCGTCCTTCCGTCATTCAGGAAACCAAATGGGGGGCATGCGATCGAACTAAGGTGTCTTCGATCTTAGGGGGTAACTGATGGGAGTGGATTGGTGTCGACTCGGTTGGCGCTTCGGGAGGGATCTTGGTTGCTTGGGATACGGCGTTAGTTCTTAAAGTGGAGGAGGAGATTGGTTGTTTTTCAACCTCGGTGGTGCTAAAAAATATTGATAGTGGAAAGTTGTGGGTTTTTTCGGGAGTTTATGGGCCTTCTTCGAATAGCGGGAGGAAGGATTTTTGGTTTGAGTTGGCGGCGGTTGCTGCCAGGTGGGAACTCCTTATTTGTTTGGGCGGGGATTTCAACGTGATCAGGAGGCTACATGAGAAGAAAGGGGGACCGCCAGATAAGGGGCCGATGCGCGGTCTGAATGATTTTGTCCATGATTGGGAACTATTCGATGTACCGTTGCAAGGAGCTCGCTTTACATGGTCCAACCTTCAGGACCCTCCTACTCTATGTCGCCTTGACCGGTTTCTCTGCTCTTCGGAGTGGTCTGACCTCTTCCCCAATGCGACCCTTCAGGGTTTCGCTCGGGCCGTTTCGGACCATCGACCAATTCTTCTTTACAGTGATTCGGGGGGGAGGGGCCCATCACCTTTTCGTTTTGAGAACATGTGGCTTCGGGATGAGGGCTTTCGATCCTTGGTTCCGCAGTGGTGGGTTGAGATATCCCCGTCTGGATCAACTGCTTTTCAAGTTATTACCAAGCTTAGGCACTTGAAGAATCAGATAAAAGGTTGGAATAGGGAAGTCTTTGGTTTGGTTCATGTGACAAAGGAGCAGCTTCTCGAAAAGCTTAGGGTGCTGGATGAGACTGAGGAATCCAGAAGTTTGTCGGATAGAGAAAGGGAGGAAAGACTAGCTGCGAAAATGGAGTTTTCCAATAAATGTGTCCAGGAAGATGTGTGTTGAAAGCAGAAGTCCAAGGTGCATTGGCTTAAAGAAGGGGATAACAATACTAAAATTTTCCACTCAGTGGCCAAGGCGAGGGGGAATTGGAATTTTTTGGGGAGAATCTCGGTGGATGGTGAAGTATTCGTAGAGCAAAATCAGATTAAGACTGAAATAGTTGGTTTCTATCAGAAGCTCTACTCTGATGATGGCTGGTCTCGTCCACAGCTTGATGGCCTTCACTTCGCTTCTATTTCGTCGGAAGACAGGATTGGTATTGAATGACCTTTTGAAGAAGAAGTGATCTGGTCCACTATTAAACATAGTGGGAAAAATAAAGCTCCGGGTCCAAATGGTTTTATATTGGAATTCTTTAGATCTTTTTGGTCGTTGCTCAAGTCAAATCTTATGGATTTCTTTTCAGAGTTCCATGATAAAGCCTTTATTAGTAGATGCCTCAACTCGACCTTCCTTTCGCTTATTCCAAAAAAGGAAGGAGCGAAGGATATTAAAGATTTTCGCCCTATTAGCCTCCTCAATAGCTTGTTTAAGATAGTGTCCAAGGCACTTGCCAATCGGCTCAAGCCTTTGATGGGAGGGCCGATTTCAAAAAATCAAGGGGCCTTCGTGAAAGGTCGTCAGCTTATAGATTCGGTGGCAGTGGCTCAGAGGCGATTCACTCCGCCAATAGTCAAAGGGTTCCCACAGTTATTTGGAAGGTGGATATGAAAAAAGCTTATGATCGTATTAGCTGGGATTGTTTGGAACATATGTTTCGGAGGTTTGGGTTCGGAGATAAGTGGAGGAAATGGATGCGCGCCTGCTACTCTTCTGTTTGGTTCTCTGTCATGGTCAACGGGTCTCCGGCGGGCTATTTTAAAAATTCTCAAAGCCTCAGGCAGGGAGATCCTTTATCTCCTTTTCTTTTTAATATGGTGGGTGAGGCTCTCGACAGTCTTCTAAGGAGAGCTCGATCACAAAATTATATTTCGGAAGTTGAAGTAGGGAGCTCGGGGATGAGAGTCATGCATTTATAGTATGTCGACGACACGATCCTCTTCTGTAGGGCAAACACAGAAGAAATAAGGACTTTCGCGGATGTGCTTTCGATTTATGAGGCGATATCGGGTCAACGAGTCAAGCTCCATAAATCTTCTGTGACGGGTATCTGGGTGGATTCTCATTTATTATTGTTGTTGGCTGCTGAGGTGCATGGGGTTATCGAGCAGTTTCCTATTTTCTATTTGGGGCTGCCTCTCAATATCACCAAGCTGAATGCGAGGGCTTGGGACCCGGTGGTGGAAAGATTCGAAAGGAGGATCGCGTCCTGGAAAGGTAAGTTGTTAAGCATTGCAGGTAAGCTACTCCTCATTAAGGCGGTCCTGTCTAGCTTGCCGATCTTCATGTCCGTTTTTGTTTGCCTCAAATCAGTCATCCGGAGGTTGGAACAGATAGAGCGAGATTTTCTGTGGGAAGGTTTGGGTATCGATCGAAAGTATCACCTTGTTAGTTGGGAGATTTGCCAGCTGTCGCTGGTATCGGGGGAGCTGGGAATTAGAAGCTTGGAGTTGGTTAATATTGCGTTGATTGGTAAATGGTTTTAGCGAGCTGAGTCGCCTTTTGAGAGGAATAGTCTTTGGCTGACCATCTTGGTGGAAAAGTATGGCTAGATGGATGGATTTTGAGGTGTCAATATTTCGGTAAATAGACAAACATCTACTTGGTGGAAGGGTATTTGCTCCACTTGGAAGTTCTATGCTAAGGGAATCCGTTTAGGTTGGGGCGAGGGGACAAGGATCAGGTTTTGGGATGACATTTGGATGAAATATTGGCTACTGAAGGAAAGATTCGCTGGTGTTTACTCTATTGCTTCAAACACCAATGCCATGGTGGATGATTTGTTTGCTGTAATTGGTGGATCGGTGTCTTGGGAGATGGTTACGATGCGGTCGCTTAGGGAGGAGGAGTTGAGGCCGTTAGAGGAGTTAATGACTTGTTTATATCTCATGGTCAAGAATCGTGCTAGAGTTGATATGCGAATTTGGATGCCTTCCAAATCTGGATCTTTCTCTGTCAAATCTTTCTACCAGTTGTTGGTTGGTCATCCTCTGTGCCGGTGCGAGTGGGCTAAACTTTGGAAAGCCCCGGCTCCTCCCAAAGTGAGATTCTTTTCGTGGACAGTCCTCAGGGGCCGTGTTCTCACGGTGGATCAATTGATTCGAAGGGAAAAAGAGTTGTCTAATCATTGTGCTATGTGCCTTATCGGTGAGGAATCGACGCCACATTTGTTTCTCCATTGTCAGGTCGCGTACCAGATTTGGGGATCTGTACTCAGCTTGTTTGATATGCCTTGGGTTTTCCGGACTCTATCCTTAGCCTCCTCTCGTCCTGGTTGGGCATTAAATTAGAAGGTCAGGCTAGGGCATACTGGAGGGTTGCGGGTTTTGTTGTCTTGTAGGGCATTTGGTTAGAACGTAATGCCCGTATTTTTCACAAGATTCGTAGGCCGATTGGGATGATCTTCAAGGTGATAGTGGATCTCATGTGCTCCTGGATCATGTTGACCAAGGGAGGGGACTTCTTATGTTCGGATCGCATCGAGCCGGGGTAGATCCCCCTTTTTTCATTTTTTCTCTCTTGCCATGAGGTTTTTTCTATTTTTTTAATTTTGTTTTGTTGGTCGTTTTTGGCCATTTGTTCGGTTTCTAGCTCCTCACTGGCTTTTCTATATATATGCCATGTTTTACCGATTAAAAAAAAGAACTATTTTAAGGACACTGTTATATGGCAGGTTGGTTATGCGTAGGCGACTGATGTGGCACAATGTAATTGGATGCAAGTGTAGTGGAGCCAAGCAATGCAGGTCAGGGCAGCTAGTCACCTCGCACCACATCAGCCACCGACACTTTGCCTGCATAATTGAAACAAGTGTTAATGATTTACTACTAGTTGAACTACTTGAATTGATAATAAATTCCAGCAACATAGCCCAAAAGTGGATCGTTATGCCACAATAAAATATAACACTTCTCACAAAATTAGAAGACGCATTACCCTACATTTAAGTTTGGGACCAACTCTCATGATCGAAATGGTGTTTAAATGATTTTACGCCATTAATGGTTTAAGATGTGTGTGATCTGAACCGTCAAAGTCATAGATCATAGACTGGAGTGCCACAAGCCCAAAAATGGTGCTTTAGGGAGATTTAAACCATTCGATCTATTGGCTATAATATCAACCATTGTTTTTAATTATAATGACTCATATTAAAGTTCATCAATAGGATGGTTCACATCCACTTATCGGCTTCTTTCATTGGACTGATACATATTCCATTGATAGGTTGCCACTTGAGAAATTTATATTAATCAAAGATGTGTGCCACATGGCATAATTTTATCATCAAACTTCAATGGTGGGAAATAAAAAGTCTAATTTTGATGGTGTAAGATCATCTTAACACCGTTTGGTGTTTAAATGTCGGTCATAAGCCATTATCCCTTTAAGTTTTTATAGTAGAGGCCAAGGTATTAAATATCGGCTTTGTCAGGTATCATATCGGGTATCGGCCGACGCCTCTCAATTTTTTGTTTTTTTTTTTAAATATATATCAATTCGCATATGTCCTCCAATGACCAATATCCGATACCAATACTGAGTTTGTTACCTTGGTAAAAGCATCATAGTTACTAGGTCTGGAATCCGATAAAAAATGCGCAAGGAAAATTTTTTTTAGCAAAGTTATAAAAAAAAATTGGAAAAAAGTGATGGAAATTTTAAGAAATATATTGAAAAATTATTGTTAGAAATGCCCTTTCTGCTTCTTCTTCTTCTGACGTTAAAGTGTGCTTAAAATGCAAAAGTTGAATTTATTGAAAAATTATTATTTTTAATGACAATGCCAACTTTTGTGGATAAAATAAGTTCAGAATGCAATTTATTAAAAAAAAATCACCCGCTATTAATGGTCTTTTGAAATGATTAATAAAAGGAGTTGAGTTATACTCGAACTCAGTGAAATGGTTAATATTTATTTGAAATGATAGGCCTGAAGCACAATAATACTAAACTTGGTTTGAATTGTGTTTTAGAATTGGAGTTCCACCATTCAAACACTTTTAAAGGAAAATGATGGTGACAGATTTATGTTTAGGCTTGTTTGGCATAACTGATGGGGGGGATATTTTTTTTTTCACATTACATGGGTTTGTATAAAAAGAAATTCATGAAAAGCTGTTTTTAGAAATTTTCAAAGATGGTGATTTTTTTTTTTTTCAACTGTTTGGCTACAAAATACGTAAAATATTAATTTTTCTTAAATCCGTAAAGCAACCTCTACTTTCTTCTTTATAATAAAGCATCGGAGGCCGCAAAAGAGGTGTACGGTGACGAAAATTTTGGACACTTCAAATCCATATGATATCCTTGCCAAGGATCAAAATAGCAGTTTCGTTTTCGGTTTCGAGCATGAATGAAACCGAAAATTTGAACTGAAATTTCGGTTCAAGTTATCGTTTAGGTGGCGACCAAAACCAAAATGATTTGGCCAAAATTTTGAACCTGATCCTCGCTGATTAAGTTAAAGATAGGGTTTTGAAGTCTACTAAGTCCCAAGCCTATTCGTATCCCGATATATCGCGTACTTTTGGCCAAATCGGTCAATATTCAAGCACCTTTTTAAAATTATAAAACAATAAATAACATATAAAAATTACAATTTTTGTATTTTGTTTGAGTCATACCCGATAGATATCGGCCGGTATGACTCAATATGGTTTGATATATGACCTAATATTTGACCTCATATAGAATTGGAGTGTATATCAGTATCAGCTCGGGCCCAACCCAATACATATCCACCGCTTGAATTGGATAGAGTACCTACCTCTATTAGCGCCCACACAATCTCCGAAAGCGCCCCACGTGTGCAGCCCTTTCAAAATCATTGATTGCTTCAGATCAGAAAATGGAGATTATTTTTCAACCCTATCTTCCACATAATGGATATTGAGATCATGTTGCTCCTATCAGATGGTCATTTGTTTATTTCACATTTCACATATCCCCATAAAATGCCACTTGAGTCCTATTGCACACATCACTCTCAAACATGATTTTAGGGTCCTTTTTAGGGATATGTGAGATGTGGAATCCAAAACAGACCGTCTGATAGGTGCGGCATTATCTTAAGATCCATTTTGTGGAAGATCGGGATCAAACACAATCTTTATCATCTGATTCGAAGTAATCGATGGTTTTGAAGGGTTCTTCGTAGTGGGCGCTTTCAAAGATTGCGTAGGCGCTAATAGAGGTACCCAATTGGACATGCACTAAAGAGATGGTGCGCCACTAAGCCAAGCCCATTACCCAAGTCTTTGACTTTTTACAAGTGGCTTCCATCAAAACACAATAAGTACTTGAAAAATGTTATGATCGATTGACATTTTTTTTTTGTTCTTTTGTTTAGTTTTAACCATGAATTTCAAGCATGGTGCCTTTAGGCACAGGAGGCAGCACGCTGTGCGCTTAAATGTAGCTACTCCTATATACAAATCTATCACCATCAAAATCCAATTCAAGAGCATATGATGGTGATAGATTTATTTACGTAATTGCTTCTACACACTAAGGTACTTAGCATTTACCTTTTAAAAAGGTATGCCCTCTTTTGAAAAACATCTCTATCATCCGATTCAAAGTAGTGAATGAGTTTTCAGCGCAGGCGCCATCGAAGATCTGATAGATTTTATAAATCAAATTAAAGAACAGTACTTTTATGACACAAATTTTCTTGTAAAATAACCATTTTAGGCATAACAATAGGGTAGGTGTGGCAAAGGGTTGGGTTTTGGTCAGGCTCGAGTATTCCCAATCTTGACCCGACAAATTTGAATTTACCCCAAGCTCGTGGCAGGCTTATGATTTCAAGTCGAAGCCCGGCCCACAACAAGCTTTCAAAACTTAAGCTCAGCCACACCCATTTATTCATAGACGAGTCGAATAGAATGAGATTATGGAAGGCGCGATAGGGATAGGGTGGCTTTTTTAGTTATTTGTGCTTCCAAAATTATTCTTTAAGAATATATAATAGGATACGACTATTCTCACCCATTTAATAATAAATACCAAACATTTTTTTAGCGGCAAAATTAATTGGCTAATTAGAATCAAATGATGGAGATTGTTTTTTGTTCTAATCTTCTTCACGATAGATCTTAAGATCATGGTGTACCTGTCAGATGCTGATTCCACATGGCACACATCTCTAAAAGTAAAGGTCAACTCCTTTGCCCGTGATCTACATTACTTTTGGGGATGTGTGTCATGTGAAATCCAAATCTGATCGTTTGATAGGTGTATCATAATCTTAAGATCTATCTTGAGAAGGATTGACACAAAAAAAATTCTCTATCATCTGAATCAAATTAGTCAACAATTTTTGTTCGTAAAAAAAGTGTGATACTTACTACGCTTTTCTTTTTTTGAACGAGTGAAAATAGCCGTAACCTATATGATATCTTGTAAAATATATTTCAATTAGGAAGATAGGATTACATTAAATATTTTTGTATTGATTTGACCGATTTCAGCCATTTTACGACTTGAATATAGGATTTAAGTCGTAAGTCATTCCAATTTGACCCCCACTTGGATAATCTCAATATATTCCTCCACTAGATTATCTTTCTTGATATCTTTGTTTTGATGTGGTTGATCTTTCATGATATCTTATCATAGGCCTTTCCCAAATGATAAAATTCATGGCTTAACTTTTTCTTTTCTGACTACTAATTAAGCTAGAAACCAAAAATAGTGTAATCTTAAATAGCAAGCCCCAACAATGGTACGTTTATATATATATATATATATATATATATATATATATATATATATATATATATATATATAAAATTTAATTTTAAACTCAATATAGAAATTGGAAATATATTCTACACCCAAGCTAAGCTGCTCATGGATGTGTTGAAGTGTTGAATTAGTGATTTTCTTATTCTACAACTTATATTCATAGCATCTAAAGGTAAAAGTTTTATCTTTTATTATATTTTTTTAGTTTTATTATGGACCATAATATAGATAAGATACACAGTGAAGATAGTGGAGATGAGATAGATGAAGCAACTATTACTCCTTTGTGGAAGTATGTTACTAAGATTATTGAAAACAAAGGATCTAAAGGGGGAGGTACTTTAAAGTTTACATGCAACTATGGTTGTCGAGAGAAACCTTACTCTGGCTCTTATTCTTGAGTTAGAGCTCATATGGACGGGCTTTTACCTAATCAACTAGCTCAAGGCATTGCCGTGTATCCAAACATTTCTCCCACCGAAGAGAGAGGTTGCGAAAAAAAGAGAGGGAAGCTCGGGAAGTTTATGGAGATGCTAGTAATAAGGGAAAAACAAATAAACACCAATCAATCAATGAAGTAGCAACAACAAATAAAACACTTTTGAAAAATGGGACACTAGCAAAAATGTTTGATATTGGTGGGCGGGATGACGTAGATGTTAAAATTGCACGTTGCATGTTCGCCAATGAAATACCTTTCAATGTTGCTAAGTCTCCTTATTGAGTAGATATGATGAGTGCAATAAACCATGCTCCCTGTAATATTTCGAAAATTTGCGTTCAACGGTGACCTCGGGATCCGTGCTCTACTGGTCATAGGTTTGACCAAGTAGGAGTTCATTACTTGACTTAAGAAGTGATGAACAGACGTGATGTGAATATAATGTAAGTGTGTGGAGTGTAATATAAATCTGGAGTCACATACGCCTATTTTGAGTGTATGTGCTTAACACCAAGATAAGAGGGATATAAGGGTTTAATAACCCTAAATTCATTATCTTGAGTTGTTGAAGAGAGTTAAGAGGAGAGAGAGAGAGAGAGAGAGAGAGAGGAGTAAAGAGGGTTGTTAAACAACGAGTAATGCAAGCTAGGGGAGGGGGGATTCGAGCAACAAACGCTAGATTCGACACGACTTGGATCCTTTGGAGCAAAAGCTGGAACCCTAGCCATTCCAACCTCTAGATCCAATCAAATTGAGTTTTGATTGAGGTAAATTTTATTGAATTAAATGCATAGATTGTAAGAGTTAATTGTAGTCAAGAATATTTAAAATCATAGGATAAAGGCTTAGAAAAAGAAGAAAAAATAGATTGAAGAAGATTTGGAAGATCAGCCTAAGAGGGGGGCTGAATCTGACCAAATCGATTAATCGAAATTGGAGTTCAATTAATCGATTTTGGTCTGAAAGTTGAAAAGTCAAGTAAGCCCGATTTCGATTAGTCGATTTGGAAATTGACTAATCGACTGGATACCTCCAGTGGCTAGAGGAAAGTAACCTGGGGAAATCGACTAATCGATTTCGAATTATGATTAATCGATTTGGGATCGATTAATCGATTTTGTGATTTCGATTACTCAAGTTGAGAATTGACTTCATTAAATTAGAGACTTCGATTAATCGATTTGGGATCGATTAATCGAATTTAAATCTCGATTAATCGATTTGGTTTTCGATTAATCGATTTTGGGAATCGATTAATCGAATTGTATTTTGATTAATCGATTTTGGGAATCGATTAATCTACTTTGACAATTTTGTTAGACTTCTTAGTTTGGCTTTAAGGTTCTCGGAGGGTCTTGGACCTTCTTTATTGCATCTTTAGTGATGAGTTATATTTGTTATGTTGTACCATAGGTGGTACGTGTGATAATGAGCACAAGGAGCCGCGTGGGACCTTGATGCTGGGAAATTCAAAGACTTGAGGTAGGAAACACCTTGAACATGTACTTTAACTTGCAAGAGCATGTATGTAGTGATACGTAATTTAAATCGGAAATTATTTTTAGCTAAGTAAAGTTTTGTGAAAAGGGTGTGTGTGTATGACACCAACAGTGTAACTAAGAATAAGACATTCCCAGGGGATGAGAAAGTAACAAGATAACAAAAGGATAAGAGAAATTGGATGCATCCCAGGGATGTAGACAAGATTAAGTAACATTCGATAAGGCCTAATTGATATAAGATAGCATACTTACACAGTGAACAACTATATGTAAAGCACCTGTTATTTTTGTTATTTGAGGTTTGATCAGGATACCCCACCGACGTGGTGGGATACCCAGGACTAACGTGGCAGGATATATGTGACCAATACGGCGGCGAAATCGTAAGCCAGTACGGAGGTTTATCCGTACATAGTAAGCACATCCCAGGAATGTTGAGATAAGATTGAACCCCGCCGCCGATTCCCAGGGAAAAGGGGCTTGGGTAGTTTTGTATTCCCAGGGAATACGTATAACAACTGTTTATTTAGACGACGATAAATGGTATCTCATCGGGGCTCGATGCTATATTGCTCGGGGATTACTTAAGTTAAAGATTTAAGTTTTGCCTTAGGCCTTTTCAATGTCATTCATGATCTAATAAAAGATATGTGAAAACTGTAAACTGTTTATTAAAAGCAAATGTACTTTACCATCTTTTCAAATTGTTTTCTCAGTAATGGCATAGATCCAATATGCTTAAAATATCATGGAATATATGTGAGATTTTAACTTATATGTTCACTGTGTTTGTTTCCCTATTGAGCTAGGATGTAGCTGACCCTTTAGACTATACGTCGCAGGTCTAGTACTAGCAGCAGCGGAGGTATCGGGTGACGTGGATCCGGGTGAGTCGGACCGCATGCCCTTGGACAAGTTGAAGCCACCTCCAGAGGACTTCTTCTAGAGGACTCTGCTGTGCGTTTTGATAGAGTTGTTCTGTGAGCTTAATTGGTACGGCTTGGTATGCCAAGCCTTCATTTATGTTAAACAATGTAATTAAATTTGAGATATTTTTTTTGGGCGAATCATCTGGGATGATTAGTTATCATCGATGGTTCGGATCGGTTCTCCACTCATGTAGGGGCATGAGGGTAGAACTGTCTTTTGAGAAATGTTTGAAGTCATGTTATTTCAGTATTTTTATATCATCTGTGTCTTTGCTTTATAAATTGCTTGATATACCAATATTTTCGTGCATAGCGAGGCGGCACGCTCTAGAGGATCGTGTTGATGGCATGGATTTCGAGGTGTCAAAATCCGGGCTGTCACACTCCCAATGGATACAAACCTCCTAACTATGAAAAATTGCATACTTCATCGTTGGATAAAGAATAAATAAAGTTGCAAAACTCGTTAGCCTCTCTTTCTCAAGAATGAAATACATATGGTGTATCAATTGTTTATGATGGATGGACAAATATGAAAAATGAAACATCGATTAACATTATGACAATTTATGGAGGTTATTTTAAGTTTGTAAATGCGCATGATTGCGAAAGAGTTGAAGACTTGAAGTTTGATTTTGTTATTAAAGCAAAACATTTTTTTGTTGAAGATTTTTGCAAACATTTTTTTGTTGAAGTTTTTTGTATGTTTCAAGTGTATGTTTTTTTTCTTTTTTCTTTTTTAATATATCGCTAGAATTTTTTTGTATCTTCAAATTGTAAGAATCTAATGATTCTAATGTAAGAGAGCATTGAACATTTTGAATGTTAAAAGTGGATGTCTCTTCCAAATTTTGTGAGTGAATATATACTTCTTTATTCTGATGGAATTATCATTTAATTAAATATGAAGATACAACTTTTGCAAGATGCTAATTGAATTTTTTGAATTTTCTATTTTGTTTTTCAAAATAACAATAAAAATAATATATATATATATATATATGAGGGCCGGGGATATCCGCTCGGACGTAGAGATATCTCTACACCAATTGATATGCGCGCCACACGTAATATATATACATATATATATGAGGGCCGGGGATATCCGCCCGGACGTAGAGATATCTCTACGCCAATTGATATGGGCGCGACACGTAGCGCCTTTTTGTGAAGTGATGGGTGGCATGAGAACCACTTTACTAACTAGAGTTACACTTTTAAAATATTTTAAAGGTTAAATACCCTTCCAACAGTCATTCTTAACTTTTTAAAAGTCTCTTTTATCTTTCTTTTCCCCACTTTTTCAAGAAACTGTCCGAGTTACTTTTTTAAATATATTTTACTCAAAAAATGTGAGCGCCCGGTAGTGAAGTGCTAGCACCTCGACAACGAAGCGCTAGCACATCGGCAGCGAAGCGCCGACACCCCGATAGCAAGGTGCTGACACCCCGGCGCCAGGGTGCCGACGCCTCTATATTGAGGTGTCGGCGCTTTGCTAAAAAAAGAAATGGGGCGTCGGCGCCTCTATCTCGAGGTGCTGATGCTTCAATTAAACTTTTTTTGTTTTAATCGAAGCGCCTGTGCCTCGGTGCCCCTAATTTTATTTTTATTTTTATCAAAGTGCTGACCTCTCGATATAGAGGTGTCGACACCCTTTTTTTTTTTTTTTTAAACGAAGTGCCAACACCTTGATATAGAGGCGCCGACATCCCGACGCTGGCACCTTAGCGCCGGGGGCCAGCGCCTCGCTATCAGGATGCCGACGCTTCGCTGTTGAGGTACTAGTACTTCACTATCGGACGTTCACATTTTTTGAGTAAAATATACCTGAAAAAGTAAGTCCGACACTTTCTTAGAAAAAGAGAGAGAAGAGAGGGAAAAAAAAGAGACTTTAAAAGGGTTTATAAAAAAAGTAAAAAATGACGGTTGAAGGGGAATATAACTTTTAAAATATTTTAAAAGTTTAACCCTAATTAGTAAAGTGGGCCTCATGCCACCCATCACTTAACAAAAAAGGCACTACCCATCATTTAACAAAAAAGGCACTACGTGTCATGCCCATATCAATTGACGTAGAAAAATCTTTACGCCCGGGCTCATTTTCCCCTTTCCCTATATATATATATATATGTGTGTGTGTGTGTGTGTATGGGTGCTCCTGCTTCCTTGATTTTAAAAAATTGTTGCTTCGTTTCTCCCTAATCCGCTCCTGCTTCGTGCAACTAAGAGTTGGACACATTGTCCTAAGCCATTTACTTCATAACATATATATATATATATACCTTACTTCTTTGTACAATCCTTCAACCTAAAATCCTAAAATCTTCACTTGAACCCTAAATCCAATAACCTTAATTGCTTCTTGGAATCAGAGCAACATCTTCGTGGGTTCCTATTGCTGGCCATACCTATTCTTTAGTGACATCATGTTCATGTCAGCATGAGGTCATACGACTTCCAATCCCCTCCAAAATTATGTTTTCGTTAGAGCAAAAATTTTCAAATTTTTTATTTATCTTCCATATTTTTTAGTATCGTCTTTACCATGTGTTCTTAATCGTAGAAAATGACTTAGAACCCATGAAAGTGAGAAACCCCCAGGTGATTGGTTTTCATTGCTAAGCACGTTCATGTAGTTGTTTTACTGATCCAACGACCTTTGTGTGTTCTGAATCAAATTTTTAATCTCGCTTGTTGAAGAACAATGTCAATAGTTGCCTTCAGTTTTTCTCTTATATTTCCTCTGCGAATAGATTTGTTTATTTTACCACATATACCCATTGTTTGACAAGTTTGTTTAATTATTCATCTCTAGATGATGAGCCGATTGGCCTCAATTGATCAGCTTCTGTTAATATAACCCATTTTTTTAGATTTTTTGGTTGTTTGACTGACCTACAGCTGTATCTGATCCTCAGTTTCTATAAATCTAAGGTGTTTTTATGCAGATGATAATTATTTACAACGTTCTAAAACTTGGAAAGTCACTTACTCGATTGATGGGGGGAAGATCGCACGCTAACCATAAAATAGCGTAAATCCCGTACGATAGGGGTTAGGGTTCTCGCTCTTCAATTAAAACAAAAAAAAAAGGGAAAATAGGGGTAGAAAAAGATCCAAGGAATCGCTCCAAGGAAAAAGTTGGGCTCACACCAAACCGCATGCGGGAGAAGAATCACTCTTTTATCGAAAACTCATCTCAAGTTCTTAAGAATTCGCACAAAGCAAAACTCATAATTTTTTCATTCATCATTAATACTAATTCTCATAAGAGATTACAATGTGTACTTATAAAGAAAAAAATCTTATGAATACTACTTAAAATAAAACTCCTAATCAATCATTAAAACTTTCTAATCTAATTACCACAATTACTTTCACCATTAATCATTTTTTTATTACCCGACTACTTTTGAAGTGTCAAACGATGTCTGATTGACGTGAAATTAGTCTTGTTTGAAAGCTTATCGAAGTAGCTTTCCAACAAGACAAAAATCACACAATTCCGACACATATTGGTAGACTTATGACCACTTTTTCGATGGTTGCACAGAAGGTGACGGGATTAACAGTTATATATCGCATATATGTGTCTGACCCCTAAATAATTAAAATAAGGAAACTAATCTTAAAACAAACCACTTATTAAAATAATCCTAATAAGAAAGGAAACTAACCCTAGTTAAAATATTGCCTAAATTAATATGCGCACGGGTCTTTAATGGGCTTCTTTTAAAAACCCATTCGTGGATCCACTCTCTTTTGACGCTTCATCTTTATCCAGCTACGATTTAAACAGGTGGATCTAAAGTTCACATAAATTCCCTCTACTTTGAAAAAGTTCAACCTCGAACTTTGGTTGACATTGATTTTCACGTTCGCGATCATAGACAATATATAGGGAATCTCGATCGGAAGCGGCTTGAACAAGTAAACAGGATTCCATTCGAACTCGATCTGTTTGATCTTCGATTCACCAATGGGAATGGACGTCAACATGCAACCAACACAATCTTGGGACCTGTGGGCCGTGGGTGTGATAGTCTTCATTTCGAATAATTGTGCTTCAACGATATTAGGCTCGAGAGGACTGATTGCGGCAACTTGCTCTTCAACGGTCTCAAACTCTTCAACGGTGTCGGGATTAGTACAAATATTTGACCGGAAGAGGTTCTCATCAACCAGTACCCACTCTTCGATTGATTTTAGGGCTATCACGGTTTCAGGTAGAGGATCGATAACAATTTTAGGTGAGATAGGTCGGCTAGGATAACGACGGCGATAGGCTTGATTTCTTGAACGGACTTTGGGTTGTAAGTTATTACGGGGGTTGCAACCGGTATAGATATTACACCGTTAATGAATTTCGTAACGGGTGTAGGTTTCACAGCGATTATAGGATGAGAAATTGTTATGGGATTAGAATGGACGATTGGTGATGGAGTTGGGTTAATGGACACGGGTTTTGAAAGTTTCATGTCTCATTGATATGATTTCCTTTTATAGTTTGAGAAGAAAATCCTCAAGAAATTCTTGAACGAAACCCTTGTTTAATGCCTCTGCTATCTGACGTGTATTTGTTAACTCATGTCTAATATCAAGAGTAAATGCTCCATTATATAAAGCTGGCCAATATTGAGGTGTTGAATTCAAATACCTTAAACTCTGCGATCAGTTTTTACTATCTTCCATGCTTGTCCAATCTTACTAATCGTCCGATACAAATCAAGGAGCTTTCGCCTATCCACCAACGATCCCATGCTAGCCATCTGATCATTCAACTCTCGAAAGGCTTTGATAAATTATTCTTTACTCATGATGAACTTCACGTGCCGAGTGTTGAACTTGACTTTGATACCAATTTGATGTGGGAAAAATCGCACGCTAACCCTGAAATAGCGTAAATCCCGCACGATAGGGGTTAGGGTTCTTGCTCTTCCATTAAAACAAAAATAAAAGGAAAAATTAGGGTAGAAGAAGATCCAATGAATCGTTCCAAAGAAAAAAGTTGGCCTCACAAAGCAAAACTCATAATTTTTTCATTCATCATCAATACTAATTATTTTAAGAGATTACAATGTGTATTTATAAAGAAAAAAACCTTGTGAATACTACTTAAAATAAAACTTCTAATCAATCATTAAAAGTTTCTAATCTAACGGTCACAATTACTTTCACCATTAATCCTGTTTTTTTATTGCGCGATCACTTTTGAGCTTCTTTTTGATTTGATAGTTGAGCTGATTTAGGTCCACTTGAAATAGATGGGGTTAGGCTATGATGATGATGAGTAGAGCTGATTCAGTTGCTATTGTTCTGCTTGCTTGAATTTAGAGCACTTTGTGTTTGGTCAGATCTAATCTATATTTAGAGCACTTTATTTTATTTTATTTTTGCAGGACCCTGAAAGTAATATGCTATGTAGCATATTTCATGTTGGGCAGCTTGTTTCTTGCATCGTGTTACAAGTGGACGATGATAAAAGGGAGGGAAAAGGAAGCAGAAGAATCTGGCTCTCGCTGCTTTCTTTGTTACATAAAGGTCTCACACTGGATGCCCTTCAAGATGGGATGGTATGCTATTTCAGTTTATTTAAAAGGATGTGTCGATGGGTCAAAATCTCCGACGATACCCATACGTAGGTATTGGAACCCTCTGGTATGATACATTGACTGTATCGTACCATACAATTACATATATATTGCTATGTATCGGATGATTCATACCAATGTATCGTCCGAAATTGATATGTATCGGTTTTGGGGCTGGACAATACGTACCGGAAAACGGGATATATACCCATGGATGTGTCATGGCATTTCTTTTGTCTCTTGATCTGTTAATCTTAGATCCTCATCTTGATTGTTCATTTTCTGAAAATTCTGTGGTATTATTGTTTCCTTTGGTATTTTGTTCAATAGAATACTGTACTTGGGAAGAAGGAAATGATAAGCATGAATTAGGAATATAAACTGTGTTCTTATAACTATTTTACTTGAACTATTAACTCGTTACGATCTGCATCTTTGTATTTGTTTTTTGATGGTATATCGTTATCATTGTCTTAGCAAGTAACGTTTGAGATGATACGGTGCAGGACATATCATTCATAACATAGATTGCAAGAGAACTGAATGTCGACGTTGCTTTCATTAAAAAAACTGTTCAATTTGCAATCTATATGAAGTGCCATGCAATTGTGGATGAAGATGAGAGGTGAAAATGGATCCCTTATATATAATTTGATCTCAATCGGGCACACGCCTCTCCACCAAGCCGAAACACTTCCAGTTCTGCCAATGCTAATACTTTAACTTTCCGTGCTTTCTCATTTAGCTCTTAGAGCCCGGAAATCGCATTGCTCTCTTCTCCTATCCTCTACAGCCATTTGCCCAATAAGGTACGGTTCATAGCTCTGATACTCCTTATATACAATTTTTCCTGTCTTCCCTCGGACGCTAACATGTTTTCCAATTAACCAAGTGGAACTTGTGCCTATTTTCCCTCCCTTCCGAAATGAATTTTCTCCCGATCTGCTCCAACTTCTCCAAAGCAGGCACTGGACATTTAAACATTGACACCAAAGATTATTCAGGGTTTCTTAATTAGAGTGAGTCTACCCCCAACCAAAAGGATGTTACTTTTGTATGTAACGAATCTTCTTTGGAATCCCACCGGCTGCCACATTACCCTATTTGGAACACTCGCACAATGAGGAAGGCCCAAATAGGATGATGAAAGGTTGTCCCACTTGCACCCAACACAATTGGCCAACTCCTGGATCTCGCTATCTTCCAACCTCACCTCAAGCATGGTGATTTTCTCCATGTTCACTTTTTGGCTAGAGCAAGCTTCATAACATCATATGCCCTCATAACATCATAGAGAAGCCACACTTCTTCCCTACTAGCATCAAAGAAAATCAATATTTTGTAAAATTTGTAACCTTCGGCTAGGGGTCTCAATGTGTCAGACTGAGCTGGGCTGGGTTCGTGCCGGGTCTTAAAAGGGCCGATTATAATTGGGCTATTTAGAACTAGCCCATACCTGACTTACTAATCAGGCCGGGCAAGCCAACGCTTATGAATCGAGCCCATTTCACTTATCTTGGCCCATATTGACCCATGATAACAGCCTGCTGGGGCCCACTTTATGTTGGCCCAAAGGCACACCATGGTGAGTCGGGTACCGCCCTTTCCTTTCAACCTTGAGACTTGAAATGAATCTCATTCTAGAAGTGGTGTATTCACCTTGATTGAGAATCAAGGCATACCTTAACATGCTTTCATCCATCCATTTCTCCCAAACCGGTCTCCCTAACATATAATCCAAAAATTTCTAATTGAACCGGTCGTACGGCTTTACCATATCCACTTTCCATATATAATCTTTCTCTAGCCTTGTGTCTGGAATCCAAAGCTTCATGAACCGACACCGCAACATCTGTGAGACATGCCTACTACCAACAACAAAACCCCTTGGGAGTTCAATACAATTCTTCCCACAATCTTATATAAACTCCTCAGTTGGCTAATAGGTTTGAAATCTTTTTATTTGCTCAACACCCTTCCTTTTTAGGAGTCAATCTGATAAAAGTCGAGTTCACTACCCTTCCAAACTGTCCCCGAACATAGAATTGATGAAGACTTCCACAATTTCACCTTTGAACAAATCCCAGAAACACCAAAATAACTCAAATAGTGAAACCATCCGGCCCGGGCACTTTATCACTACTTGACATGAAATTAAAAAAAATAGTATGGATATCTTCATAAGATTCAACAATTTCCTTTTTAATTTGTGCCATGTTTTCACTTCTTCGTCTGTCCATATAAGATATTGAATCGTATTTGTCTTCCTTATATTATTCACAATCGTGCGGAAAAGCTTCGTATTTTTATGTCCCACCTTTATCCATCTCATGCAAGCTTTCTGTTTCCAAGAAATTTCTTCCTCAAAGCATTTCTGATTATAGAGATCCTTCAACGTCATTCTTAGACCCCTCTCCTTGTTGAATAAATCTCTCTCTTCTTCGACTTTACCAATTCTTCAATCTGGCTCAACATTTCCTCCTTGAATTCCCCTCCAGTCGAACACCTCCACGTTCCAATCTTTTATAACATCCTTAAGTTTTTTGAGTTTAAAGGTGATTTTGTACTTGGCGTTGCCCATCACTTCTCAAGACTTCCACCTTGTCTTCACCATTTCCTGGAAATCTTCATTCTTCAAATCTGAAAGGAGATTGACCTCTCCCAATGGTACCACATTTTAAGACAGTAGGGGTATGATCGGAGACTGGTCTAGCCATACTCTGAGTAAGCACATTCAGAAATATCCCCCAAAGCTAGGTATAAAGGAACCAGTCTAATCTAGTCATAATGGGATCCTCTTGCATATTAGACCATGTAAAACACCTTCCCCGATAGGCTTATAAATTAAACCAACCTTCCTAATGAAATTTACAGATTCATCCATTCCGGGATTAACAGAAGAGCTTCCCCTTTTTTCAAATGGCCATCTGACCACTTTGAAACCTCCCAACCAACCATGGAGCTCTCCATCACTCATACGCCTCCACCAGCTCTCTCCTAAAGCCACCTCTTTTACTGTCATCATTCTTGACCGTGTAGTCTTGTGAACACCCATTTTCTACTGTTATCAGTGTTCAACTTAATTGAAGCAGAAGATTCTTCGGTTTTTCATTATAATTGAGACTAATCCATTCACATCGATTTCCAGTTAGAATACCTCTAATCTTAGCCACATCAGTCTCTCCCCATTTAGTTTCATGAGTTGCTACCATCCTTGGTTTGACACCATTAATGAATGACTTTATTGGGGTCCTCTTCTCAAACCACATATACTCCTAACATTTCAAAGATAAAATCTACATAAGAACAAAAAAGGCCCTGCAACAGTTCGAAACACGAAGTTCACTTTCCACCGCTTTTTCGGCTACCTCGCTTCCCTTTATCATAGCTGACTATCCATTCCAAATTCCCCGATTTCCTCCTCTTTCGGTTTCCCCTGATTGGATCCCTTTCTTAGGACACTCCAGACATGTAAAAAGTGCTTTACTGTCCACTCCCTTGAGTCCCATCCCTACTTCTTTAGCTTAGGCTATCAACGTCAACCCTGGATCCTGTCTGATCTTGCATGTAAACATATACCCAGTATCGCTAGAATCGCCATAAGTCTTGAAGCCCCAAGGACCAGTGTTGTCAAGGCGATGCCATGGTGCTATGGCGCCGTCGCTCGCCATATATGGTCTAATGGCGAGAGGTTAGCAAATGGCGACGCCATGGCGCCGCCATATTCGCCTATGAAAAATATATAATTTTTTTTTTTTTTTAGAGATAACTTTTAATTATAACTTTATAATAACTTTATAAGTTATTATATTATAATACTTGCGAGGCATACTTGTAAAATGGACCATTTTACCCCTTTATATACTACAAACCCGCGACATTTTATTTCTGGAGGACGAGATAGTTGAAGGAAGAAAGAAGAAAAAGAAGAAGAAGAAGAAGAAGAAGAAGAAGAAGAAGAAGAAGAAGAAGAAAGAAGAAAAAAGAAGAAGAAAGGAAGAAAGAAGAAAGAAGAAGAAGGACGAAGACCGGTAAGCCTTAAAATCTGTTTTCTTTTTTTTTTGCCCTAAAATTTGCCCTGAAATTTGTGTTTTTTTTCCCTACTTTATTACCCATAGATGACCTAAAATTAGCCCTGAAATATTTTTTTTTTGCCCCAACTGTCATATAATATATATATATATATATATATATATATATATATATATATATATATATATATATATAAAGTGTAAAAAAAAATCAGATTTTAAGCCACAGGTGCCATGTATATATATATATATATATATATATATATATATATATATATATATATGTTTTATTTTGTTTTTTGCCACAGCTGCCTTATAAAACAAGATTTTAAGGCACATGTGCTTTAAAATCTGGTTTTTTATTATTTTTTTCACTTTATATTAGCCACAGGTGGTGTATATAAATATGTATATATATATATATATATATATATATAATATTTGTTCTCTATTTATTGATATTTGTCTATGCCTGATTAATTAGTTGATTTTTTTTCTTTCTCTTGAAAAAAATATATATATTAAAAAATAGTAAAAAACTAAAAAATAATAATATTAATGATTAATAAATAAAAATAAAATTATTAATATATATTTTTAAAAAATTATAAATTGCCTTGCCATGGCATGGCGTGCTTCTTCGCCATGACCTCGCCACAACGCCTTAACTACCTTGCCAAGGACAACTTTTACACTGCGCAAATCCATCTAACGCGACTCATTTTCCTTTTTCCTCACGATGCACAGATCTCAGAGGAGTTATTTCCAAGGCAACCACCGAGATTGAATGCCTGACCTCCTCCCGACCCTCAGCCACCCCTGAACCTACCCCTCTAAATTCCCCCATGACCTTTTCCATTGACACCCTTCTCCGACCAAAAACTCCCTCCAAGCAAATGTTACCCGTAGCTCCATTCCTTACGCTCAGTGTCCTCCATTCTTTCAATCCTCCATGGTCCTGCCTGAAATGCTTTTGCCAGCCACTGAGAAACCTAGAAAGATCGTCCATCAGAGGTATCCCACTGAGCACATCCTTGACAAAATCCAGGTTGGGATGTCTAATATCTGCGTGGTTCTGAACACACCCTGACTTAGATATTAGTGAAAAAGACGAAAATCCCAATTAAAAAGACTAAATAAATTAAGAGGACTTATACACTGTTGCATCCCAGTAACTAAAAGTTGCACAAACAAAAGGACACCTAACACTATTGAAATAGGTACCTATGTCACACGTACCCATACCTGCAAACCAGGGAGAATGCGCAGGATAGGGAAGGAAGATGTCCAAACAAAAGTCCATACACTGTTGCTCCCTTATTTCTTTGAAAGTTGTCAGCGATGTGATCTGAAGCCTAGAATGCGAGCCAAAGTGGGCACTATCTCCACCACCTCTCCTCCTAGACGATGCCCTGCAAATTCTAAAGAGGGGGCATCTGATATAATGCTCGAGCCCTCGGGTATGGATCCTGGATATCCATATGGGTGCAGCTCACATGGGTCTCGCCAATGTAGTCAAATGACATATGCGACCCTATGCGATGGCATAGGGCCATCACATAATTTTTTTTGTTCAAAAAATCCCCAAAGTTTTCCATATTGGTCAATAATATGTTTTGTGTTAATTTTGTACTCTATTAATTTTGTAGTGTCTAGAATGCGAAATAAAAGTATATAATATACGTATATAACCCATAATTAGAAGGGAAAATATAAATTTCGTTGATGTTAAGCGAAATAGTGCAAAAATGAACATAGGAACATTCAAAAAAGAAGGAAAAGAGTAAAGAAGAAAATTATTATTTAAGTAAAATTATCTTAACATTTGTTCCTACTTCCTAACGGTATTGTGTATCGGGCAAAAATTCTACACATTAGTTTCTAACCCACAATGGTACATCTCCACCTCCATTTCCACCTCTACCATCGTCGCCACTTGCATTGCCGTCATCATCTAAATCGTCTCCTCCTTCAACATATTGTTCTTCTTCGATTTCTTCATCATCCGATCTCACTAAGACGGTATCTATATCGTCTATGGGTGCTTCTTCATCTTCATGTATCTCGTCTTCTTCTTCTTATTGACGCGAGCGTAAGCGTGAACTACCTTCCCCCACTGTCGATCTTCTCCTCTGCCCGGTAGGAAGCTTATCTCCAAAAACGGCCTCTTCCACTTCCACGTAAGATCTTCATTCGCGAAGACTCACTCATCGGAAGCATCCTCCATCCAAGGAGAATTTGATGGCAAGCCTTCGAGAGAGATGGATCATAGTGTCCCGGATGTTCCTAATTTTTTAGAAAACGATCTCGTAGCTTTTGGTTGTATTGCACAAAGACTAAATCATTGACTTTTTTTTGCTCAAACTTGTTCCGCTTATTCGTGTGTATCAATTTAAGAGAAATATTTAATAAATACTAATATCTATTAAAATTTAAACAACAATTAAATTAAAATTATGAGACTAAAATTGAAATAGAAATAAACTAGTTTCCATCTCAAACGTGCTCCAATTCCGTTCACATGCCGAGGTGACACATGTAATGCCAAAAACCTTAACGACCATCTTCTTCAATAATCCACATTTTGTCACCAAATCCACTCCATAGGACAACCACCAGTCGGCTACAAACATTAATATTAATTAGATATATTTATAGTATTAAACTATTAATTTAGAAGAAATGAAATGTAATAAAAATAAATCACAAGCATGCTTATTAGGTATTTTGTATTCTCTTTGTCGAACCACAATTTCTCTTCCGAACATCCCTTGAGCATTCTTGTATCGGTCAAAAGAGTTGCTAATATTGTTCGGAACCATCTTTTCTTAAACGTTAAGGAAACTACTAATATGTGTTGCTTTCGCTGCCTCCCAGTTCGGATAAGAGAAACAAACCGCATGATTTAGGAGGAATGCGACGAAATACAACGGGCTAGACATTTGGACACCCTATCTCTTCTCAACTTTGTCAATAATGGGTTGAAAGAGACGAGATTTGTATATATTATTAGATTTAATTTTTTCTATAGCTTTCTCCATAAAACTATAGATATAGCTCATAGCAGACTTCTCATCACCATCAACCAATCGTAGTACTTCTACGATTAGTTGCGAGTCTCTAAGTGATTGAGCAACATTATTCCAAAAAGAGTTGGTTAAGATGGTTTGTGCCACCCACTTCCCTTCGTCCTTCTTTGGCCAATCTTCATTCCTCCAATTGGTGGAAGTTATGAAGCTTCTAAGTTTTTCTCTTTTAACATACATGCTTTGTAATGTCAAGAAGGCTACAGCAAAACGGGTGATGGTGGGGTGTTGCAAATTACCCCCAATTGCTTTACGCATGTGGTGGAGTAGAAGTGTATGCTTATACATATACGCTACTACCTTCCTAGCCTTAGCTATGGTTTTAATATGTACTTTTCCTATGTCTTCTAAGATTAAGTCTAACTAATGGGCCGCACATGAGGTCCAATATATGTGTGGTCTCGTTCCATTATTAGTCTACCCCGCGGCCACCAAGTTTGCCGCATTGTCCGTGACTACTTGGACAACATTTTTTGCACCAATGTCCTTTTCTATCACCTCATCTATAAGGGAAATAGATATTCGGCCGTGTGAGAATTAGCCGAAACATCTACGGATTTAGTGAATATAGTTCTGGTAGGACAATTTGTCAAAAAGTTGACGATTGACCTACTGGCCCTATCGGTCAAACCATCAATCATTAGTGACCACCCTTATGTCTTCCAATCCTCTCGATACTCCTCGAGAAAGGCTTTTGTGAAGTCTACCTCCTTTTCAAGACATGTTTGTCTTATCTCATGATATGATGGAGGTTTTAGGCCAGGTTCAAATTGTCCAAAAGCTTCAACCATTACTTTGAAGTTCTTTAACTTTACGATATTGAATGCAATACCGGGTTGGTACATCCACTTAGCCACGTATTGAATAGTGATGGATCGTTCTTAGCTTTAAACCTATTTTCTATAGTGGTTTGGGCCGGACCCTTACCCCTAGCGTCTACCACATCATCGGGATGTGGTCTACGGGAGAAGAATTTGTCTATTCCCTTACCCTTTCTACCACGTGCTCTTTTAAGGGGTGGTGGTCTTCCAGTACGAGTCGTGGAGAGAGTAGATCTATCATGTTCTTCCTCATCATCATCAACATTATAGTATTGTTGTAAAATCACTTCGTTATTATGTTTCGTCCTCAAAGTGTTATCCATCCGTTCTAAGATCCCTTTTCGAATCTTCGGCGTGACATTTAGACATGCCTTCGCATTCGATCCGGGTTGCCAAGTAAGATATTGCTTGTGTCTCCCTAATCCCCCTATGCTTACATGGGTGTAGGGTACATTGGACCTTATTTTTTTCGGTTACACTCTTGTAACATCTATATTTTAAACCCGAATCGGCGGAATTTTCCGGCCTAAGAGCGTCGTTTGAGGACGTAGACATAATAATAACGAAATTTAAAGAAGTGGGTGGGACGGTAGGTAGAAAGATTAACAACCACACTGAATAAATAAAAAAATGAAATGAGGTGTAATAAAAGGAGGAAAAACTATCAAACAAAATTTAATAGGAAATTAGAAATTAATTCTAACTCTTGTCTCTTGATTCTTGAAGTGATTCCTCCCTCTTTGCTTGAAGAATGAAGATTGAAGCTTGAACCTATTAACTCTTTACTTAGTTAACTACAAAATACAGCAAAAGAAATTATGATTAAAGATTTAAGAAAGAGAGAGAGAGAGAAAGAGTGCACTAAAAACTAAAAAAATAGACCAAAGAGACACAAAATCATACCTTGGATGAATGTTGTATGGATTAGGAAGAGGAACCCCCATTTATAGGCTTTGGGGAGTCCTAAATAGCAATTTAAAAAAAAAAAAAAAAAAAAGCCTCAAATGTGACCGTTGGAGAAGTATGCCATCGCATACACATGTATGCGATGACAGTGCCATTTAAAATGGCATATGCGATCGCATATGACATCACTGGGTCTCGCCCACCAGGAGCATCAAAGAATGATCCTCCAGCAGGGCATACATTAACCCAACTCCAGGCCCTATAGGGCTCCAGACCTCAACCTTAGTCAGGCCCAGCTCCCCACCGACGGGACCTATAACGCCCTTTGATTCCGTCACCATCTCTTCTACTGAGCATCCGCCAGATGTCAAAACCTATCCCCATCATGCCTTTGACGCCACTCACATGCTGTAGGGGCAATCACGTGATCAGGGTGCTCCACTTGTGAAACACATGCAACTTCGTGTACGGATCATCCAGTCCAAGACACTCCCGCCGCTCGTTACTCTCGTCCTCTCCATCCCCTGCTCCTCCTGGATCCAACTTTGTAATGCCTTGTAATTTAAAAGTCAAGTGCCTCGTTTCCAACTATCTTATCTGTGTCCCAGAGTTTATGTTGGTTAATTGTAATGCACATGGTTTCTAAAACTCCGCCGATTTTTATAAGTATTGCTGATACATATTGTTATCTCAACAGGCATATTGCTGTTGCTTATTGATGATTTGATGATGTCAATTGCTACTAATACTGGTATCATTATTCATGGATCCTCTAGGTAGTAGTAAGTATTGGCCAATATCGACCGAGATCAACACGTATAGACAAATTGACAAAATACGGTTACGGGGTTAATATGCTGAGCAAGAAAGTCGGAAAAAACCTGCAAAATAGGGAAACAAATGAGAAAAAACTGGAAGGTAAAAAAAACTGTAAAATACGAAAGATGAAGATAAAAACAGGAAAGATTGGGAAAAAAAATGAGATAATATTAAAAAAAATTTAATAGAGTTTTTTAGAAATGCGGGAAAAAAATGTTTAATATGCGAAAAGTGCGTTTAATACTCGAACTATGCGTTTTATATGAAAATACATATTTTATTCGAAAATACGGGTATTATATGTGTTTAGTACATTGTGGCAAAAAACCGCGTATCATACGCGTAATTTTAAAAAAATATGGGTAATATTGTTGGCATGCGTTTGCGAAAAAAAGGATTTGGTATCCCTGATGTTCCCTGTTATGGATCAGTATTGGGAAGCCGCATTAGTCTGGAGGCTGGCCGGAATGACTAGAATGTGAGATTTTAAGCATTACTTATAAATATCCCTAAACCAGATCAATATAGAAGGCAGAACCTGAGAATATTAGAAGAAAAGACTAAAGCACCCTTATGTATGGGAAACAAAAGAAAAAATTACATGATAGAGTTTAGTCCTGAGACAGAGTGAGTGGAGAAATAAGACTCAAATAGATGGGACAAGGCAATGATGATGATGATACCATAATTACCAAAATCGGCCTTTTATTGTTGAAAAAAACTTGTTTAAAACACATTTTTTTTAATAAAACATCAGAAACACGTTTTTAAAAAAAATACTCTTATTTTTGGAAAAATCATAATTTTTATGTTTTAAACGCGTTTTCTACGAATATTTCCCGAAATTTTCCACATTTTGGTCAGAAAAGTATTTATTTTTAAATATTTTTAGATGTTGTCATTACTTTTTCCCAAATACTTCCCGTCTTTTTCCCAAAATTTTACCAATTTTTTCTTGGTTTTTTGTTTCATTTATTTTTCTTACCATTTTTTTCCCAAATTCCGATTTCGTAACTATGGATGATACGATGAAAAGATCATACGGCCTTTGTTAATGATCAAAAAATAATTTCTAACACCTCCCTCCTCACAAGTTAATGCACGTCATTGGAGATATCCAACTTAAGGTTGCAATGGGCCGGGTTGCCTCCCTCGCCCGATCATCGTGCCCATTTGCTAGGCCTGGTCTTAGCACTTTAGCCAGCCCGACAGTTAAATGGGCTGGGATAGGGTCCAAGCCTATAGGCCCATTTGGCCTTTATATATTGTTTATATGGTAACTATTCTTTGTAAATTGTAATTTCCTATTTCAAAGTGTAATATTAATATTTTCTGATTATTTTTAAAAGTTGCTGTTTACTAGATTGGTTACTAATTGTTAGTCTCTAGATTTTTTGAAAATAGAAACTCCATTAAATACTAAATATTAATTATCTCTTTAGTGTTTGGATTAGTATCTATTAGACTATTACTAGTAACATATGATAAAGACTTCCCAAACATTTACTTTATATGGATTGTGTGAAAAATAGAAACTCCATTAAATACTAAATATTAATTATCTCTTTAGTGTTTGGATTAGTATCTATTAGACTATTACTAGTAACAAAATATAAAAACTTCCCAAACATTTACTTTATATGGACTGTGTGAAAAATATATCTTGATATTTTATGTATGGGGTGTTTCTTTTTATTTGAAGGATATGAGTTGAACTATGGTATTACATTATATAAGCTTTTGGAAAAATGTTTATACCATATGATGTAAGGAATCATTGACTATACGATTCCCATTATGAAAGTAAAGTCGTAAATGTACATCAATGTGAACTTAGTATTTTTGATGTGGGCTGGGCTTGGGTTTAGAGATTTATAGTCGGGTGGGTTTTGGTTTGGTATCCAGTATCCTTAGGCTACATGAATTAATCTCTGTTGATCTTCAAGTTTTTCTGCTCCTATTCACATTTCACATCTGAGATTCTACTTCTCCGTAGTAACTTTAGATCTACCTTTGGAGGAACCAAATATTTTTTGTGTCATTGAAGGGTAGCTTTATTCAAGATAACAGGTTTTCTGAAAGCACCAACGTCGGAAATCCCTTGAAACCCATTGACGGCTTGATATCAGACGATAGAGATTGTTTTTCACTCAAATAGTCTACACAATGGATCTTGAGACTATGACATTACCATCAGACGGTCAGTTTTTGATTAAACGTGTCAGAGATCCCCCAAAAAATGGCCTAAATTCCCGTTTGAGCGTGATGTGTGCCATATGACTTAAGGATCACCTTTTGGGTATCCGTGCCATGTTTGAAATAAAAAATTGACCGTCTGTTGGTACGATTGCGGTCTCAAGATCCTTTATGCGAACATCGGGGTGAAAAATGATCTCCATCGTATGAATTCAAGCAGTCGATCTGGTTGAAGTGGTTTCGGACGTTGGCGCTTTCAGAAAACATGTTGGCGCGAACAGAGGTACCCGTCATTGAAATGACATTGAGATTTTCCGGATAATTGAAATTTGTTTGTTTGCAGGTCCTTACAGCATATGTGAAAAGTATTGAGGATCATGGTTGCATTCTTCATTTTGGATTATCTTCATTTTCTGGATTTTTGCCAAGAGGTAGCCAAACAAATCAATTTATCCAACCTGAATCTTTCTAAAAACTAACAATATATTCTTCTTCAACATATATTAGCTTCTTGACTACTCACCTCATTTGCTTAATCTATTATCCTTTTTTTTTAATCTTTTAATGCTGTCAGTTCTCCATATATTCAGTTTATCTCTCTCTTATGCCGTCATTTCTCCATATTTCCAGTTTGTGGAGAATATTCTCATTTGTGATGGAAATACAAGTTACATATCACGAAGAATTGCGATAAAATACGACTTTTTAAAAAAAATACGCGTATAATAATACGCATCTTTCTGCACAACATGCTGAACACGTATAATACCCTCATTTTTGAATAAAATTCCCGTATTTTACCGTATTAAAAAAACTGTTTTAAAACTTTTTGCTTTAAAATTATAATATATCTCATCTTTTTTTTTTACCTTTTCTTTTCCGTTTTTTCCATCTTTCGTAATTTACAGTTTTTTTAGCTTTCAACTTGTCCTGTTTTTTTTTTTTTTTTCTCCGTATTTTGCCTTTTTTCCGACTTTCTCGCTAGCCGTGTAAACCCGTACCATATTATGTCACTTTCTCACGAAGTACTAGTCTACAGGTCCGGGACCCTATGAGATACTCCCTATATATTTGACGATGCACACACTTTTTTTTTTGCAGTTAATGGTGAGAACAAGATGAGCACTGGGCAACTGTTACAAGGGGTTGTTAAAAGTATTGACAATGCTCGCGGAGTTGTTTATCTGAATTCTGATCCAAGTGTGATGTCTAAGCGTGTGGTACGTCTCTGAACTGTTACTTTGAGTTATGACATGTATTTCTGTAATTGCTGCCTTTTCTTCTGCGTATGTTTTATCATTGGGTATTTCTTACAGACAAAGGATCTCAAGGGCCTTTCACTCGGCCTTCTGGTTCCGGGAATGATGGTTAATGCTAGCGTTCAAGCAACCCTTGAAAATGGGATTATGCTATCATTCCTTACTTATTTTACAGGAACAGTAAGTTAGCGATTTTGTTTCATGTAGTTGACAGCAGGGATTTAAAGTCCGATTCATATCGGCATATTGGCTGGGTCCCAGACCGGTATATAGCCGATATATCGGATACATATCGGCCAAACCAGCCGATATTTAAGCACTCTTTTCTAGTTAAAAATTAATAAAAAAATATAAATTTACATAAAAGAAATTTGCAGAAGGGAATTTTTGATATTTTGTCTGAGTCATATCCTATACATATAGGCCGATGTGACCCGATATGACCCAATTTGGGCCGATATGGTCTGATATTTGACCCCATATAAAATCAGGGTGCAGATCCCTATCGGATGGGGCTTAACCTGCAGCATTTCAGCCGATGTATCGGATATGACCGATAGTTAAAATCATGGTTGACAGCACATGAAGGGTGTATATGCTTGCTTTTGATATCAGCACATTGTATAGATCATGGTTTCTTTTCCCCTTCTTCCTTCACTTTGCTTATTTGTCTTTTCTGCAGGTGGACATATTTCATTTACAAAATTCATTTCCTCATGCAACCTGGAAGGATGACTATAATCAAATCAAGAACGTATTGTAGTTTCTTTACAGTAATTATCACTATATTTCTTTGGTAATCTCCTTCCCCCTATGTTTGATATTTTCAGCAAGTATTGATGACCTTGCTATGACCTGTACTCACTAGGATGATTTCTAATTCTTCCATGCAAATTTTCAGAACTTCTATTTTTGAACTTAAATATTTAATTTAAATACCAAAGGAGCATTTGTATCCACAATGTTTGTGGGTGATTGCAAAACATTTAAATGCTAACTTTTTAATTTCTAAAAGATAAGTTTCTGTTTTGGGTAATGAATCGTAGCAAGTTTTCATATTGTAAAATACTCCCAATAAAAGGTAAAAATAAATAAAAAATCAAGAAAGACTTGATTTATTTATTTATTTAATTTTTTTTGAGTTTCTATTGGCGCTACTGGCGATCTGTATGGCTATCAATAGGGGTCTGGCTGGCCCATTAGGACATATAGCTAGGCTGTAGGCTGGGTGTGGGTCTAGGTTAGAGACACAGTCTTGGTTGGCCGATTATGGGCTTACATTCAGTTTAATTCCCAATCTGGTTGTTTCAATCCCAAATTTTTTAACAATTTTCATTAAGATCAGGTCCAAACTAGTTAAGCAATACAAGTTTAAATGGCACAGTGGCACCACCACCACGACTTTGACCTCTTCTATTTACCTTCTCTTGAATTTTGGCCACCATCGCCACCACCACCACTATGACCTTCACGACCACTGCGACTGTCGTCACCAACCATAGCCGAAAGGGCAGATAATTACTTGGCCACTTTTCACTCTTCACCCTGTTGCCCCTGTTTTTCAATGTCATAGGTGAGAGACCGGTAAATATGGAACTCCTCCCACATCCCAACCAAGTTAGTATAGTACTCACCGATATTCTTTCTTTTTTAACGAAAAAATATCGTCACATAAAATGTCCATCTTTTAACAAAAAATACTTGAATTTAGGATTAGTGGCACACAGGCCACACACACCATAAGTGGCACATAGGTCAATATATCTACCCGCACCACACACACACCAAATTAACTCATGCACACCAACACACGCCCATACTCCCCCTCAAGCTGGTGCATAGATATCTATCATGCCCAGCTTGACAATAATATCCTATAGGCAAGAAGGACCAAGGGCTTTCATGAAAACATCGGCTAGTTGCTGTGAGGACGTGACCTTAAGAGTTTCTATGAGTCCAATTTGAATATCCCGAATAAAATGAATATCAACTTCAACATGTTTGCTTCGCTCATGAAGAACCGAGTCTTTGGCAATATCAATGGCTGCTTGGTTGTCACAATGGAGTGGCATAGGAAGAGATGGGGGAAAACCAAACTCAGTAAGTAGAGAACGTGGTTCACTCATGAAGAACTGAGTCTTTGGTAACATCAATGGTTGTTTGGTTGTCACAATGGAGTGGCATAGGAAGAGTTGGGGGAAAACCAAACTCAGTAAGTAGAGAACGTAGTCAAAGAAAATCACAAGTCCCATGAGACATTGCTCGATACTCAGATTCAACACTAGATGTGGATACTGAATCCTACTTATTTTCCTCACCACAAAATTACCACCCAAAAAAGTAAGAAGTACAATATCCAAAAGCAGATAGACGATCAGTAGGAGCCCTAACATAATCAACATCGGTACAACAACTAAGTTGAAGATGATCAACATCACCATAGAAGAGGCCACGACTAGGAGAGGCCTTATATAGCAGAGGATCCAATGAACAACAGTCATATAAGGAGTCCTGGGTGCATGCATGAACTGGGCCAATCTACTTCTAGATATTGTACTTTTCTGGGTGGTTATCTTGTGGTGTGGAAAAGTAAGAAACACGATTCAATATCCAAATCTAATATTGAATCTAAGCATTGAGCGATGTCTCAAAGGACTTGTGAGCTTCTTTGGCTACATTCTCTACTTATTGAGGTTGGTTTTTTCCCATCTCTTCCTATGCCCCTCCATTGAGACAACCAAGCAACCATTGATATTGCCAAAGACTCGGTTCTTTATGAGCGAACCAAACATGTTGAAGTTGATATTCATTTTATTTGCGAGAAGATTCAAGCTGGAATCTTGGAGAGTTTCCCATATGGCTTTGGCATCATCATCATCAATACAACTTTATCCCTCTATTTGGGGTCAACTTTGCGAGTCTTATTTCTCCACTCGTTTTTGATTAATGCCAAGTTCTTTGTAACTTTGCAGCCCTTCACGTCGCTTCTCATTGCTTCCCTCAAGGTCTTCACTGATCTTCCTCCTTCCTACTTGTGCTTGTAGTATCTCAACCTTTCGCATGAGTTCTATTTCTGGCCTCCAATGGACATGTCCAAACCCTCTCACGTGACTTTTTTAGCCTTGTAGGTGCTACGCTCAAATTTCTTATGTACTCTTTTCGAATTTTATCCTTTCTTGTTACTCCACAAATCCATCTTAACACATCTCAACCACATTACTCTGTCATAGTCCAATATTCTCTGCACCATAAATATGGCCGGCCTAATCACTGTCTTATAAAATCGTCTTTTTAATCTAATTGGACTCTTGGGTTGCACAATTCTCCTCTTGATTGTCTCCGTTTCATTCAACTTGCACTAATCTTATTTGAGATGTCCCCTTCAAATCCACTATATAATTGTAAAGTAGAGCCTAAATAGCAAGATATATGACAATGTGGCACTCGATGATTTTCTATTTTAACTAATCATTCGGGCTATCATGTTAACTAAATTTGCACTCCTGGTATTGTGTCTTTGTTATGCTAATTTTCAAACCTCTTAACTCCAAGGCTTTTCTCCATAATTCCACCTTATCATTTATTTCTTTCCTTGTTAGGGCAATTAATACCACATCACCTACAAATGGCTTGCACCATGGAATCTCTTCGTGTATGTCTATGATTAATGCATCTATGACTAGGGCAAACAAATAAGGGCTCAATGCAGGTCCTTGTTGCAACCAAACTTTGATAGGACTGGTCTCTCCACACATCGTTCTTACACTAGTTGCCGTTATTTTATACATGTCTTGAGCAATCTTAATATATAAGTTTGAAATGCATTTCTTCTTCAGTGTCCATCAGATTATTTGTCTCGACCCTCTATCATATGCTTTCTCCAACTCAATAAAAATCATATGCAAGTTCTTCCTTCTCTCTGAACTTCTTCATAAGTTGCTCAATAGGAAAATAACTTAAGTTGTTGATGTGGTCGACGTAAATCCACATTGGTTCCCTGAGACACTTGATTCTTGTTTCGTTTTGCTATTCTCTCTCAGAGTTTCATAGTCTAGCTCATAAGTTTAATGCCTCGATAGTTTGCACAAATTTGGATGTCTCCTTTGTTCTTATAAAAAGAGACCACGATGCTCCTCCTCCATACCTCAGGCATTTTTGTTTAAATCTTTAGTGTCTTGTTGAACAATTTAGTCAACCAACTTAGTCCATTCTCTCCTATCATAATCCATCCTTTTATAGGTATTCCATTTGGTCGTACTACTTTTCTTTTTATCATCTTTACTGAGGTTGCTTTTACCTCAACTCTTGATATTTTGTTAATCATCCCTTGATTTGGTTCCTCTTCTTGTTCTACTTCGTTCACGAATTTTGTGTTTAATTAGTTTGGCCACCTATTCCTTATCTCATCCTCTTTTACCAAGACCCTTTGATCTTTGTGGCTAATGCACTTTCCCATCAGAAAACACTTCACATTGGAGAGGACGCGTGATTAGTGTTGCACGTCCTCGCTAACCTTATATTGTTATTATTTTAAGTTCCAAATAATTACTATACATAACATTAGTGAAAACAATGTATACCAACCTGCCCCTATACGTAAAAGTAAATGTAAAGGATTGGAAAGCTGTCTGGAACTTCTGACAAATGACTGGAAGCTGTCTGAAATTTCTAAAAAGACAAATATCTTCAATAGAAACTATTTGTAATATTCAGAAATTTCTAGTTTTCTCCCCTTGCTTGTAAACACAACACACCCTTCCACACACACCCACCCTCTCACATATATTTACGTATGTATGCGTGTATGACGTATAGAAACACTCAGACACACATCACCAATGGAAACACTCATTTGACGGTTTCTTGTACATGCACATCCATAAATGATTATATGTCAATTATAGTATTTTGTAATAGTATAGAATCAATGGTTAACATAATTTTTCATATATATATATACACACACTTATTTTTCCCTACTTTTGCAATTATTTTTTTCTATTTTCCCCCCTTACCGACTTATTCCTGAACTCTGATTTTGTCACTATAGTTGGGAGGACCAAGGCTTATTCTATGCTATCGAGTTGTTCTAGACTGATCCTTGCTATTAGAGCACATTTATTATGGCAAATTTTTTGTTTTGTTAATGTATGATGCGATCTTGGTTGCAATTAGTGTTGACAAATGCGCTAGGCACACTTGAGGCGACAAGGATCCCTAAGGCCTAGGCTCATAGCTCTTAGTTTTATTTTTTTATATGTTAGTTTTATTTAAATATTTATAGATAATATAAAATGATATATAAATAATATATATATATATATATATATATATATATATATATATATTAAAAAACGGTTTTTAGCATTTACCCCCCCCTCCCCCTTAGATATGTCTTATTTACACTCCCCCCCTCCCGGCCCATGTTTCGCTTATTTACACTGTGACCCTTGCTTTTGTGTTTCCTTTACTTATTACCCCTACAGTGACAAATCAGCCGTTGACTGTTACATAACCAAACTTTGATTGTTTTGAATCAGACAATGGAGATTGTTTTTTCCACCACAATCTTGAGATTAGAAGCCTACCATAAGGCGATTAGATTTTGATTCCACTTGGCACACAACCCAAAAAGTGAGCATGATCATGGGTGGACATCAAACGTGGTTCCTGGATCACTTTCTAGATGTGTGCCACGTGAATCAAAATTCGACCGTCTTATTGTAGGCCCATGATCTAAAGTTCCATTAGGTCAAAGATTGGGGCGAAAAATAATATTCATTGTTTGATTCAAAGCAGTCAAAGGTTGTGTAGTCAGAGTCTGTCACTATAAGGGGTAATAAGTAAATGAAACACAAAAGCAAGGCCACAGTGTAAATAGGTGAAATGCGGGGGGCAGAGTGTAAATAAGATATCTCAAGGGGATAAATGCAGAAAACCCTAAAAAGATTATTATAAGACGACAACTGACTTGCCATATTATATGGTGTTGAATGCTAGGTTCCAAAAAAGCGACAAGAAGATAGTCCACATGTGATCGAAATGTGTATGTTGAGATGGATGCGTGGAGCAACAAGAAAGGATACGAATCGAGTACATAAGAGAAAAATGTGGTGTGGCACCTATAAAGGAAAAAATTAGTGTTGCTTGAGGTGGTTTGGACATGTTCATTGGAGGCCAATAGGAGACCCTGTATGAAGGGTTGAGATTGTACAAGTACAAGGATGTAGGAGGTTAGGTCCGAGCCTGGCCTATCTAATTATTGGGTTTAAAGTGTGTTTCCAATTTTTTTATCCTGATTCTAACCCGGGATGCGATATACTCAAAAATATCAAGTCTTTCATTTTGAGCAATATGCCACGTTACAAATCTCATGTGCAAGTTGTAGCTCCCATTAATAAATTATAAAAAAAGTAGGTAAAACTTTTATAAAAAGGGGAAAAAGTAGGAAAATTTTGTGATTTTCTCAAAAAGTTGCGACTTTTTCAAAAAATGGCAATTTAATCAGGATTTGATGGTAGACTCGATTAAATCCTAACTTTAAAAAAAAATCGGCTAATTTGGTCAATATGATTATTATTTACAAAACCAAAATTTATCAATCAAACAATAATAATAATAATAAGGGTGAATCAGTTATAAAACTCATGTATTTCAGAGAATGCTGAACCTCACCTCAGGGAAAATCGAGAACATCGTCTACAATTTCTTGTGGAAGGGCGCGCTCAGATTCAAACTTTTTCTTGAAGGGCTTTTTAGGGTTTGTGTGAGGTGTTTTGAGCTCGTTGTTGGGTTTTCTCTTTAGAGATTTCTTTGAAGGCGCTGCCATTTTAAGGTTTTGGTACTCTTATTGAGATTCGTAAGGCTATAAATCAGAGTTTGGAGATGTTTTGGATTCGAACGAGGTTGAGAGCGAGCAGCGGAGAAGGTTATATGAGAGGGGGTTTAAGCGGCAGTTGCTTCTTACCGAGAGGTTTGAGGAGCTGAAAATGGTGGGCAGTGGTTTAAAGGGGTTTGAGGTTTGAGGGTTTAAGTTTCGACTCCGGTCACATAGAGCATGAGATTATGAGTTTGAATAGAGTGACCGACCCAGGCACTGGTGCACGATGTGCGAGCCTTCGGTCTTTGGACCTTTGGAGTCTCACAGAATTGAAGACAATGGAAAGCCGTGATAGTCTAAGGTCCAATAGCTCACAGGTAAAGAGTAGCTCTTTCACTTTCTGACTCCGACAAAGAACTACTTTTACATTTGGTAACACAGCTTCTTACCTCATTTGCTCTGGCAGGAAGCTGTTTTAAGTGATAAAACTGCTCTATGCTTGCTCTATCTCACAGCAGATTTTATCTGCTCTAACAAAGAGTAGGCAAATGGTTGTTTCTGCTCTTATAAGAGCTAACCCAAACACAAAAGGCTCTATTATATTCCTCGGATATAGGGGTAGGGCTCTCAATGGCCGGGACAACCCGGATTTTGACCCACACCTAGCCTGAAAAAAGCGGTATCTTTTGTGAAGCCAACCCAGCTCAATACAAAGGTTGAGCTAATCATGTGACGACCAGTTGATTGAATTGCTGCTTAATAAAAAAAAACTAATTGGGTATATATATATATATATATATATATATATATATATATATATTAAGAGTAAATGCCTTGAGATTAAACCATTGAACGGTTTAAAATAAACGACATTCAAGTAAAAGTATTGTTCAATGGTTTAATCTCAAAGTATTTAAGTAAAATGCTCTTAATATATTATATTATATATATGTATACTTAGTTTTTTATTATTTTATCCTTGCCGGGTGCGGGTTCAACCCAAGCCTGACCCGAATCAATCCGGGTCATCACGTGATTAGCCCAACCCATAGCGAGCCGCGCTGACAGATTATAGGGGAGTTTTGACTCTGGTCACATAGTGCATGAGATTATGAGTTTGAATAGAGTGACCAACCCGGGCGCTGGTGCACGATGTGTGAGCCTTTGAACCTTTGGAGTCTCACATAATTGAAGAGCATGGAAAGCTGTGATAGTCTAAGGTCCAATAGCCCACTATTTGTGTGCTTTTATACCGGTGGTTAGCTCTTTTGGGGTAAAGAGTAGCTCTTTCACTTTTTGGCTCCGACAAAGAACTACTTTTACATTTGGTAACACTTTTTCTTACCTCAAGTTGTTTTAAGTGATAAAATTGCTCTATGCCTGCTCTATCTTAGAGCTTATTTTATCTGTTTTGATAGAGAGCAGGCAAAGAGCTACTTCTGCTCTTATAAGAGCTAACCCCAACATAGAAGGCTTTGTTATATTCCTCAAATATAGGGGTGGGCTCTCAATGGGTCAAGGCAACCCAGATTTTGGCTCGCACTCGACCTGAAAAAAGCGATACCTTTTGTGAAGCCAACCCGGCCCAATACCAGTGTTGGCCTAATCACGTGATGACCCGGATTGATTCGGGTCAGGCTTGGGTTGAACCCGCATCCGGCCCGGATAAAATAATAAAAAACTAAGTATACATATATATAATATAACATATTAAGAGCATTTTACTTAAATGCCTTGAGATTAAACCATTGAACAATACTTTTACTTGAATGTCGTTTATTTTAAACCGTTCAATGGTTTAATCTCAAGGCATTTACTCTTAATATATATATATATATATATATATATATATATATATATATATATATATATATATATATATATATACCCAATTAGTTTTTTATTTTTTATCCGGTAAAAGTGCTCAGTTTTCAACATTCAAGCAGCCCGAATCAATCTGGGTCGTCACATGATTAGCTCAACCTTTGTATTGGGCGGGTTATTTCACAAAGATCTGCAGTGAGTGGCCAAAATCCGGGTTGTCCCGGCCATTGAAAGCCCTACCCCTATATCCGAGGAATATAATAGAGCCTTTTGTGTTTGGGTTAGCTCTTATAAGAGCAGAAACAATTATTTGCCTACTCTTTGTTAGAGCAAATAAAATTTGCTGTGAGATAGAGCAAGCATAGAGCAGTTTTATCACTTAAAACAGCTTCCTGCCAGAGCAAATGAGGTAAGAAGCTGTGTTACCAAATGTAAAAGTAGTTCTTTGTCTGAGTCAGAAAGTGAAAGAGCTACTCTTTACCTGTGAGCTATTGGACCTTAGACTATCACGGCTTTCCATTGTCTTCAATTCTGTGAGACTCCAAAGGTCCAAAGGTCAAGGTGATCAGGCACCAGCGTTCCGGGTCGGTCACTCTATTCAAACTCATAATCTCATGCTCTATGTGACCGGAGTCGAAACTTAAACCCTCAAACCTAAAACCCCTTTAAACCACTGCCCACCATTTTCAGCTCCTCACACCTCTCGGTAAGAAGCAATTGCCGCTTAAACCCCCTCTCATATAACCTTCTCTGCTGCTCGCTCTCAACCTCGTTCAAATCCAAAACATCTCCAAACTCTGATTTCTAGCCTTACGAATCTCAATAAGAGTACCAAAACTTTAAAATGGCAGCGCCTCCAAAGAAATCTCTAAAGAGAAAACCCAACAACGAGCTCAAAACACCTCACACAAACCCTAAAAAGCCCTTCAAGAAAAAGTTTGAATCCGAGCGCATCGTTCCACAAGAAATTGTAGACGATGTTCCCGATTTTCCCCGAGGTGAGGTTCAGCATTCTCTGAAATACATGAGTTTTATAACTGATTCACCCTTATTATTATTATTGTTTAATTGATGAATTTTGGTTTTGTAAATAATAATCATATTGACCAAATTAGCCGATTTTTTTTAAAAGTTAGGATTTAATCGAGTCTACCATCAAATCCTGATTAAATTGCCATTTTTTGAAAAAGTCACAACTTTTTGAGAAAATCACAAAATTTTCCTACTTTTTCCCCTTTTTTATAAAAGTTTTACCTACTTTTATAATTTATTAATGGGAGCTACAACTTGCACACGAGATTTGTATCGTGGCATATTGCTCAAAATGAAAGACTTGATATTTTTGAGATTAGTTGTGACGTCCCCAAATTCACACACCGGATCAATGCGCTCACTTGGAGACATCACACTACGTCACATATCCATGATTTTAAATAAATCAATTATTCCATAAAGATCCGCATATAAACGCAACGGAAAAAAACAACTATTAAAAGTGCACGCATAAATTTTTTTTTTTTTCTTCATCATGAGAAGAATACTAAATTATGAGATGACAACCTATTATACCAAATTGTATGCTTACTCCTTAAATTAAATAAAACTGAAATCAAACATAATCCATCATTAGCCTGAACTTGTTCATAAAACAATCTGAATTAAACATCTTAAAATCCTTTCTAATGCATAAAGAAAATCCTATAAACTAAACTTCAAATCGTTCTTCGCTCAGATCTGGATTTCCATCAATCATTGAAGCGTCTACTTCATCCACTCCATGTATAGCTGTACTCCCTGTAATCCCAAACAATGGGTTAGTTTACCAAGTAAACTGGTATGGACCAGTCATGATGAGGCTAATAGAAAAGATCCATAACTCAAATCATCTCATAAAAATCAAACAATAACAGAGATATAGCATGTGACATAAAGAATAAGTAAAGCAATAGAATGAAACTGAAACATAGCATTAAATCTAAATAAACATTATGGCTCAGGTCTCTACCCTAATTTCATGTATGGTTATTTTTAATTGTGCATTTAATGCTCATGAATCGGCATACATAATGGACATGGTTATCTCTTTTTTAATCATTATCCTAATCTTCTCTGATCCTTCGATTAGTATCTACGTTAAACTTCACATAACTTCTCTTCAGTGAAGTAGTAAGCTTAAAATTAAAGACCTTCTCCATCCCTTCAGTTTTATCATTAATGCATGTATGCATAACTTTTATTACTTATTCTTATTCATGTTAATTCCTCTAGCATAAGCCCATAGGAATTCTATCATAATCATAGAAGTATTTTATTTTCATGTGTCATGTCGTAAACGTATCTTTTCACTTTTATGAATGCCATGAATGTATATGCATAGAAAAACTTGAAATCAACCGATCATGCAGTAGCTCTTTCACTTGTTTATGCTTAACACATAAATATGTAATCTCTATCGATTCCTACTTGTTTCATGTTGTGTAAATCAAACATCATAGCTTGCATGGATTCTAAGCAATAAAACAATGATGAACATAAATAAACATTTAAGCATGATGATTAAACATAGACAATATTTGAATAAAAATTCACCGCTTGCATCCTAGACAAATTCTGAAATTCCTAACAAATTCTGGGTTTTGGACAGATTTTGGATTCCAAATGATTCGGATTCCGCATTTCGGATTCGATGATATTGATTCCAACAGATTTTGGATTCTAACGATTCGATTCGGACAGATGTTTCCAAACAAATTACGGATTACGGATGATTCGGATTCGAAGTATTCTCGATTCGGATGATTCTGGTTTCCAAACAGATTCTGGATTTTGGATGGATTCTGGATTCTGCACAGAATTTTGTGATCAATCACAAAACCCCGTGTACCATCGAAAACCCATGATTAAGCATAAAAATTTATCAATCTAATATGAAGGATATTCATTAAATGAAATAAACTCTAATTTCTATTTTATTTTGTGTTATCTACATTTCCGATTAATCTCAAGATGATTTTTCCATACCTCTAGTTTTCGCATAAAATATTTATGTAACTTCTCTCCCTTGATCCAATCCGAAGTACTAATCAAAAGAAACCGGTCGGCTATTGTAAGCTCCTCTTGCGTTCTTCTAAGCCTTCAAACCAAAAACTCTAGAGTTCTAATTTTCCTCCTCTAGAATTTTCTCTCTTTCTCTATGAGGTTATTAAGTTATAAGAGTTATGTAAAAATTCTGTAAATTAATCTCTATATTTATAATACTTTATGGTTTCCTATTTAAGATCTAATTCTATTTAGAATGCTTTAAGGTTTCCTATTTAAGATCTAACTCTATTTAGAATACTTAAGGTTTCCTATTTAATATCTAACTCTATTTAGAATTTCCTACATGGGTCTTAAGTGATTCTATGGGCCTTTAATTACTTAATGGGTCTTTAATTAGTTATTGGGTCTTTAATTATTTAATGGGTCTTTAATTACTTAATGGGTCTTTAATTAGTTATTGGGTCTTTAATTAATTATTGGGTCTATAGTTAATTTACTAACATATTTTAAAAGTCCATTAAACATTGCTAAACGCACCCCAATTATTACTAACACATATTTAAGGGCTTTTAGGGTATATTAATTAGATTAATTAATTATCATGAGTCATTATAAAATAAAGTACGCATTACATTCATGCGTAAAATTAATCACATCCATCAAATCAATTAAACTAATCATAATTACAAATCTAGCAAATAATTAAGGACTAAATAACGAAAAATCGCGGTCGTTACCTTAGTGCCATGTGGAACACCATCTAAGCCCTTTGATTTGAAGGTGATGACGTAAATTTCATTGCTTCCAAATTTGGCACAAAACATGATCTCTGCCATCTGATTTGCCTCAGTCAAACATTGAATCAGATGATGGCCTTTGACTATATTGAATAAGATGATAGACATCACATTTCATGACGATCGTAGACAGAAAAGATCTTTACATCATGGCCTTCAAATCAAAAGGCTTAGACGGTGTTCCACGTGGCACGTATCTCAAAATATCAAGTCTCTCTTTCTAGACGATGTGCCACGGTACAAATATCGTGTGCCAGTTATAGCTCCCTTTATTAATTTCTTTATAAATATATTTTTAGTTTTTTTTTTTCCAATCTCCCCTTCTTCCCAATTTTTCCATTTTTTTTTTGAATTTTTTCCCAAGCCAATTATTTCCCAAACCTTGAAACCCATGCAGAGTTCTTAGTCACTTTGGTTGTGTTTATAGGAGGAGGGAGTGTTCTTAGTCGGAGGGAGGAAGAGGAAGCTAGGGCCGAAGTTGATGCGGAGTTCTTTGTGGAAGAGAGAGAGTCAATTAGTAAGAAGAAGAAGAAGCATGGAAAAAAGTTTGAACGCACTGGAGCAGCGGATGATGATTTGGGGTCTCTTTTCGGAGACGGCATTACCAGAAAATTACCGAGGTTTGCCAATAAGATCACTTTAAAGGTACAAAATATGACACCATATTTGATTTTTTATAATGAAGGGTTTCTTATGAGATGCATATATTTTCATTTTGATATGTCATATGATCATAGCCACAAGTTGTGAATCACTAAAACTAAAGGATGAATGCTCCTTGGATTTGGGACAATAGATGCTTTGTGTTGATACTCTGCTAGAACATGGGGCTTTAACAATTTGGAAAAAATGTGTATCTTACAAGTAATTTTCACTCATTAATTAGGATTGCCCAATCGATGCTCCTTGCGTCTTTACTCTGAGGAGTCGACCCCACTCCTCTTTGTCCATTGTCGGATTACACAAGAGATTTGGGACGTTATCCTTAAGAGGTTTGACATGGCGTGGGTCTTTTTGGAGTCCATCCCAAGCCTCTTCTCTTCCTGGTTGGGCATCAAGTTTGGCGGGGTGGCTGGGGTTTATTGGAGGGTTGTTCTATTTGCGGTCCTGTGGAGGATTTGGTTGGAGCGAAATGTGCGTATTTTTCGCAAATCATCGTCCGACCGGGATGATTCCTAAATCTATTGTGGAGCTCTTGTGCTCCTGGGTGGTGCTGGACAAAGATGGGGCCTTAGCGTGTCCTGAGAGCTTTGACCCTGGTTAGAGCCCTTGGACCGGCCTCTCGGCTCTCTGGAAGGCGTCGGGGGTGTCATTGTGTTGTGTTCTTTTGTTTGTTTTCCTTTTGGTTTTTGTTTGTTTTCTCTTGGCTTTGGCAGTTTTCACCGGGCTTTTGCTCGGTTTCCAGCTCCTCGTTGGCTCTTATTAATGCATTTGGCGTGCCTTTACCGATCAATAATAAAAATAAAAATAAATGTTTTGGAATTGGATGACTCGATTTATTTTAGTATCTTATTTATTGGTATATTCCAATGCCTTAGCTTTCATTTTACCTGGAAGTGTGGTTGGGAATTGGATGGTTCAATTTATTTCAGTATCTTAGTTATTGGTATATTCCGATGCATGAGCTTTCATTTTAATGGAAAGTGTACAAACTACAAAACCACGTGTGGTTTTGCATCCTTGACTAATTATGCGAATGACTAGAACGCTCTCAACGCTCCTTAATATATGTGGATGCATTGATGTCACTTGAAATGGTTTTTCGTCTTCATACTCATAATCATCATTTTCCCCCATGTATTAGGGCTCAAATTTGCGAGTCTTATTTCACCATGCATTTATGTTCAAATCAGGGCTAAATTCTTTGGTCCTACCGATTAAAAAAAAAACTTTGTTAATTTGCAATTCTTCATGTTGTTTCAATCATTCTCACCAGTTTTTATTTGTCTTCCCCGTATCCGACTTCCTTATGCCTATATCATTCATGGTCACAAAGTTGGGGATTCAACAATCAATCGGCAAGGGTCAAATTCAGAAAAAATCAGGGAAAATAAAAATAAATAAATAAACAAAAATATATTTCAAGTTAGAAATACTGGTTTTAATGAACAAACTAATAAAAAATAGGCACAATTCATTAATAAGCATGATCATTCATCATTCAAAAGTAATATGAAACTAATCAAAGTAACAAGTGTTGATGTCAACTATCAAACATCCTAAATTTCAAACCCGTCAAATAAAAATAAATATTCCACCGTCAAAACATTAAAAACATCACCACCATGGCATGAAGTCATCAACATTACTTAAGCATAGGCACCACAATTCCACATATGCATAAGTGCAAACATAAGTGCCTAACCATAAAAAAATTGTTCACAGTCAATGTTCATCATCCAGAGACAACCACGTAGGAAATAGACCTGTTCAAAATATAACAACTGAACTAAGAAAGACGATAAAAGTCATAACTCAAAATCCAAAGTTGTATGATCATGAGCGATGTCGTCAAAGTCTAGATCCATGCTCCCATCATCGTCATCATCATCATCATTATCATCGTCATTATCATCGTCTTCATATTCAACATCAACAACTTCTTCATTGGCTGGTGGTGGAGGTACTGCAGCTGCTGGAGTAGGAGGATGCAACTCGGGTAATGTAACCTAGCTCTCCAAATAAATTGGTCCTGACTTCTGGTCTTCCTTTTATCTGATCTTTTCAAGTTAAATTCACTCTGTGTCAGATTTAGTGTCATGCTTGACCAATCTATCCCAATAAAAATAGGATTGAGAATAGCAGCTGCTGCTTGGAGAGGATTATGAAGCTGTTTGTTGCACCTCCAATGAATTTATCCCAATACTCACAGTATAAGTCATGAACATTATTGTAATATTTTGCAATTGCCTCTTTAGTGCTGTCCATTGCTTCATAGATATATCCAAGAGTTGTTCCTTCTCCCTCTACCATCCTTAGAACTTTTATAAGTCGCTCTGCTGTTGTAATATTTCTTTTGCATCAAACCATGAATCATCTGCTTATCACATTTGCCACAATCTTTCCTTCTTCAGTTGTTGAAGCCTGCAAATTTCTCCACTCAATGGATGCGACCATAAATCACAATGATTGTTCTTCATTCAACATGGACTTCAATATCAAATAATTGATGGAAAATCAAGTAGCATGGGGTCTTTTCAATTCCCTCTCACCTGTGAATAACCTCATGAGAGCTAAGACATGTTTATTATACAAAAAGCGAACTACATCTCTTGTCTCATCTAAAATTGCCTTCCATTTTGGTAGTTTATCCAAATCTTCCAGAAGCAAATCCAGGCAATGGGTTGCATAATTCGTCTTGAACACTCGGGGCATCCTTTCGTCTTGAACAATCCCATAATTTGAAGCATTATCCGCAATGATTTGGACAATATTTTCTCGACCTACGTGGTCATCGATTCCCTTTATTTATTTTTTGATTGTTAACAACACTAAGTCCATTAATCAAAGCAAAATTACAGCGGAACAAGCCAGTCAAGCGATCAGAAAGAAAAGATGAAAAAACAACTATGTACGAAGGCAAATAAAGAAAAAAACAAAAAAGAGAAAACAAAATATAGTATAACAGTGGGCCCAGGGGTGGGAAAGAATAGTATCTGAACCCCACATGGCATTTGGAACACATCTATGGAGGCCTTGAGCCCCACGCTCTCATTAGCTCTTCCATCGAGGAATTTGAACATTTGGGGGAAGTCCGACACCAATTAATGAGATAGTTACACGATAGACTTTCTTTTAAGTGACTTTGTGTGACATTGTGTAAGGCGTCACACGATAGACCCAAATCGTATGATTCGATTTGAATCTAATGATTCAACGAATATCACGATTCGAAAACGATTTGACCGATTTCAGCCATTTTACGACTTGATTCTAGGATTCAAATCGTAAATCGTTCCAATTTGACCCCCACTTGGATAATCTCAATATATTCCTCCACTAGATTATCTTTCTTGATATCTTTGTTTTGATATGTTTGATCTTTCTTGATATCCTATCATAGGCCTTTTCCAAATCATAAAAATCATAGCTTAACTTTTTCTTTTCTGACTGCTAATTAAGCTAGATACCAAAAATAGTGTGATCTTAAATAGCAAGCCCCAACGATGGTACGTTTATATATATATATATATATATATATATATATATATATATATATATATATATATAATTTAATTCTAAACTCAATATAGAAATTGGAAATATATTCTACACCTAAGCTAAGCTGCTCATGGATGTGTTGAAGTGTTGAACTAGTGATTTTCTTATTCTACAACTTATATTCATAGCATCTAAAGGTAAAAGCTTTATCTTTTATTGTATTTTTTAGCTTTATTATGGACCATAATATAGATGAAATACACAATGAAGATAGTGGAGATGAGCTAGATGAAGCAACTATTACTTTTTTTTTTTTTGATCAGTAATAACGGAATATATAGAAAACCAGCAAGGCGCTGAAGCCATATACAAACCAGGACATAAATAATAAAAAAACAAACAGACATCGGGCAATATCCAAATAACAAGACTACACAACACTCTAAGCTCTCAGATGAAGTCGGCCCCCTTAACCCGGATCCCAACAAAAATAGGAACGGCTGTCCCCAGGCCCTCCGCTTGATTCCCATAAGATAACAAGGTCCGAGACCGACATAAGAATCGTGCGAACAGGTTGGGACTTGCCTTTAAAAATTCTGCGGTTCCTTGCACACCAAAGACACCACCATACCGCAAACATCGCTGCTCTCTAGGCTCGTCTCTTCCCCTCAATAGCCATTGCCGCCTCCCAGCTGATCAAGAACAGGTGAGGGGAACGGGGCATCGTCCAAGACATGCAGGAGCCTTTTAGGATAGCCCCCCACACCTTATGGGCCACTCGGCAATGAAGAAGGAGGTGTGCCGCGGACTCCTCCCCATCCGAGCACATAACACACCTCGTGGGAACGTCCATTCCTCTGCGGATCGGCAGATCCCTGGTCAGGATTTTTTCCTTGCACACCGTCCACGCGAAAAACCTGACCTTGAGAGGAATATTCTCCTTCTACAGCCATCTACCATCAAACCTGATGAGAGGACCGCGCGAATACCATTTATATAAAGCTTTGACCGTGAACTTCCCCTCACGATTCAGGTTCCACACCCGCTGGTCAACCCCCAAGTTGTTCCTCCGCGCAGCATATAGCTTCCCCAGCAAGACCACATAATTCTCCACCTCGCGGTCCCTAAGGGGCCTCCTAGTACCAAGCTCCCAGGCGTCCCTGCTATTGACAACAGAAACGAACTCCGCGATCATGCCACTCTGATTGGGAGAGAGGGAGTAGATGTCCGGGAAGCTAACTCTAAGCGGACCCTCATCCAACCACGGATCTTCGCAAAAGCGAATACGCGACCCACATCCCCAGCTGTATCCCACACCTTTAGCCAGAAACTCCAAAGTACGGGAAATGTCTCTCCACCACGGCGAGATATGTCTCTGGGTGATGACGATCCCCAGCCTCCTCGGATAAACCATATTTGTCACGCAGAACCAGCCACCACAGACAACCCCTCTCCCCCTCCCTTCCCACTCTCCAAATCCACTTCCCGAGCAACGCCCAATTAGTACGCTTGAGGTTCCGAATCCCCAGTCCCCCATCATTCATCGGCAACTGGCAGGTGTCCCAGTTAACAAGATGGTACCTCCTAATCTGACCAGCCCCCTCCCATAGAAACGACCTTTGGATGTGTTCCAATCGATCAATGATTTTAGCGGGGCACCGAAACATCGAGAAAAAGAAAATGGGGTTCAATGAGAGCGCTGCTTTCACCAAGACCAGCCTGCCCCCGCTACTCATCTGCCAAGCTTTCCAAGTCGACAACCGACGTTCAAATTTCTGCACCACCGGTAACCAGTCCCTACTCGTGAGCCTTCGGAATCCAAGAGGCAAACCCAGGTACTTGAAAGGCAGCCCCTCCACTTGACACCCAACCGAGTCCGCCAAAGACACCAGCAAGTCATGGTCCACCCTTATCCCCGAAACCGTAGACTTGAGGAGATTAATCCGCTGGCCCGACACTGCCTCATAAACTGATAGCACATCAGCTATAGCACAAATTTCCGACCTCCCAGCCTTCCCAAATAAAATCGTATCATCCGCATACTGAAGATGTGTAATACATCGCCCTTGATGCCCCACTCTAATGCCACTAATCATACCCACAACCTTGGTTTGATCGAACAGCCCGGATAGAGCCTCTCCCACCATATTAAAAAGGAAAGGGGAGAGGGGATCACCCTGCCTGCAGAGGCCCCTCGAACTTTTGAAATACCCCTCCGCCGTCCCATTAATCAGCACCGAAAACCATGGAGAAGAGTAACACCCTCTCATCCACCTCCTCCATGTGACGCCAAACCCCAACCTTCCCAACATATACTCTAAATTCCCCCAGTTGACCCGATCATAAGCCTTAACCATGTCCACCTTCCATACCACAGCAGGCGTGCGAAGAGCATGAGCGGAGTGAATAGTCTCATTGGCAACCGCCACAAGGTCCAAGAGATGTCTACCATGAACGAAGGCCCCCTGATTACCAGATATGATAGTGTCCATGACCCACTTTAACCTGTTTGCCAGCACCTTCGCAATGATTTTGTAGACGCAATTAGTAAGGCTGATCGGTCGGTAATCCGAAATATTCACCGCCCCGTGAAACTTGGGAATAAGGGTAATGAAGGTCGAGTTAAGGGCTCTCCCAATAAACCTAGTAGAGTGGAATTCGTGGAAGACCCCCATGAGATCAGCTTTAATCGTCTCCCAAAAACCGCGGTAAAATTCCATCGTAAACTAGTCCGGCCCCGGCGATTTATTTCTACCGCCTGATCTGATGGCATTCCACACTTCATCCTCCGTAAAGAGACTCTCCAAGTCCCTACTAGTCTCAACCGAAATAGGTGTGAATTGAAGCTCATCCAGAACCGGTCTAAGTATACCCTCATCCGTATACAACCGTTGGTAGAACCCCACAATCTTATCCCGCACCTCCTCATGCCTTGAGTACTCCACCCCGTCCACGATGATGTTCCCCAAAAAGTTAGATTTGTTGCGGGCATTTGCAACAGCATGGAAGAACTTCGTGTTGGCATCCCCTTCTTTAAGCCACCTCGCTTTCGCTTTTTGCATCCACATAATTTCCTCAGCCCTACAGGTCTCCCTGAACTCTGCCTGAGCATGCACTTGAGCCTCCCTCTCTCCCGCGGACAGCCCCATGGTCTCCTCCAAATTATCCAGAGCTTCCATCTTAGCGAGTAGTTCTCCCTTTTTAACATGCACTTTCCCATACACCTCCACGTTCCAAACCTTAATCCTTTCCTTAGTCCGATGCAACTTGTTGATGAAATGAAAGGCAGCCGAGCCATTCGAAACCGGTTCCGCCCACCACCCCCGAACGTTTTCCCGAAAGCCTTTGTCCAACAACCACATATTTTCAAAACGGAAAGGGGCAGGGCCCCTCCCCCGGGACTCCCAAGTGAGCAAAATGGATCGATGGTCCGAGATGGCGCTAGCATGTGCTTCCACCCTGAGCTCCCGGGAAATCATCAAGTCACCAAGAGTGCACAGTATCCGCCGAGAGACTAGGGTCCCGCATACTAGATCACGTAACTGCTTCCAAAGACGGATGTCAACTAATCCCCAATCCGCAATGAAGGAGTTGAAATCACGCATGGCCGGAACGTTGGCCGGTCGACCCTGCTTCTCGAAGTCCTAATGGATGGCATTGAAGTCCCCGGCGAAGCAAAGTCGGAACTCTCATTGAGCAGCCAACGCGTTCAACTCAAACCAGAAATCTCCCTTCTCCCGGTCCGACACCGGACCATAAATTCCCGCAAAGCTCCAAACACTCCTAGACGCTTTATCCCGCAGCACCACAGAGGCCGAGAAGGAACCGAATTCCTCATCAATTTTATCGAACAAAATCGACGACCAGGCGACCAGGATCCCTCCGGAAGCACCTATGGCGTCAACAACGATCCAGTCCCAGCTACCACCCCCAATATAGAAACCACCTTTCTCCCATCACAAGTTCCCCACTTGGTTTCTTGTAAGGTAACCACAACAAGTTTGAAAGATTTTATCGCCTGTTGCACCCCCGACCTTTTCCCCCGATCATTAAGCCCTCTAACATTCCATGAAAGCATCTTCATAATCAGACCATATGAATCCTGCCCCCAAAATCTCTACCCTTCACAACCCCCCCTCCCTTCTTCCATCCGATAAACCCCACTGCAGTCGCGCCAGCTCCCGCGATTCACCCCGCCTCTTCCTCTTACTGGACTGACGGCTCATAATGATTGATCCGAACACCTCCCGTAGCTCTGCCTGGGATCCTTGAACGTCATCCCGAGGTTCCAGCCGACTCCGATCAACCTATCAATATCCTCCACTAAGCCAGAGTCTGGGCCATCAGTGGCCTCCGACGGTTGCATAGAAGAATGGCCCGTCGTCTCCTCACTAGCCGTATCCAGTCCAACCCCCCTATGCAGCACCAATTCAAACCCAGCGGCAACCGGCGGTCCCTCAGCCTCCTCAGCCAGCTCGTTCTCCCCGGGAAAAGACCGTCCCCTCATGTGATTCTCCGGCTCTCTGCTACGGATCCTTTGAAGCCACCCAGTCTCCCCAGCTACCAAACAGGAAGAAAGCTGATCCCCCGAAATAGCCATGGATGCAGAAAGAAAAGGAGTAGAGCTCGTAACAAGGGGGCCACAATAGGTAGTCGACCCGGTTGGAATATCCTAGCCCACAGCTCCAGAGGGGCCCCCGACATCCCTAATATTTTCAAGGCCCCTAAGGTCCCACGTGCGCAAGCCAATCATCCCATTAAAAAACCCGGGCCCAAAAGCCATCGAAGGAGGCCACGTGTCGGTAACCAGCGATGAAGGCCACGTGTCGGTAGCAGCTGCTCCTTCCCCCGTTGCATGTATAAATTCCCTCCAGACCTCTTGCCCCACCAAGAAACCTTGCGAAGCAGAAAGAGACCTTCCAGAGCCTTCCGACACCAGGCCACGTGTCACCTCCAGCTCCATCCTGTGTCCCACTTCCCGAAACCCCCCCATAAACCTTCTCCTTCTCAAGTAAAACCTAAGCGGCATTTTGCATCGAAGAGGAGCAGACAGCGCAGAGAAGCCGACCACCTTGAGCTCCATCGGGTCCCAGGTACGACCACCTACCTCGTCCGACACATCCGACACCCCCTTCTGATCCCACCTACTTCCATTTTCTGCAGGTGTACGATCATGGGATCGTCAAGCAAGCTAAGCCGGGCCATCGACCGTACGGAAATCGCAAAACTCCCCTCCGGCACCTCAACCGACATCGAAGGAGCAGCAATAGTGTCCATCCCTTCCGGCACCACAGGATGAGTGACTTGGATGACGACAGCACCCCCCACCGGCGGAACCGATAAGATCCGTGGGCGCAAATCGTTCGAAGAGTCCGAGGCCGAGCACCTCTCCGAGCCTCTCGTAGATATCCCATCCGACGTAGCCCCTCCATGTCGGACTGGATCCGAGAGCGCATGAACCACCATTTCTGGAGCCTCCATGACGCCAAAGCCAGAGGACAGAGTCCCCGACGTCCCTTCGACCGGCTGATGCTTTCCCCCGACCCCCTCCCCACGGGCGAGTTCTACGAGGAGCTGATAGCGTTGGCCGTCAACCAAGACGTCGATGAGCCTAGGAATTCCGTCGATCCTCTCGACCCCCACGAGAATACGAATGTGGGACGTGATCCAGAGGTCCGCCGATCGCCTATCGACTCTGATGAAGCGACCGCATCTGCGCTCAATCCCGCAGAACATCTCCGGGGACCACGCATGGAGCGGGAGACCGAAGATATCTAACCAAACTCCCCCCTCCTCCTCAAGCACCTTAGCCGCACAGACCGAAGGTTCCCAGCGACGACAAACCACCAGGCAACCCTCAATGAGTAACCGCTTTTTGAGACAACAAGCCGTCGCGTCGTTCTCCGTCCCGAAACGTAGAAGGAACGAAGAGGGAGAGATAGTAGATACCTTAGGCATAACAGCCATCTTCCAACAGTGATTAACCCACCGATGTACAGAGAATAATGATAATATATCACTGTTAGCCTCTAAAACGACCCAGTAATACCTTAAATTAACCGCAAGCGCCCAACTGTGAGGAAGGTCGACTCCGAGGGACCCGGAGGGAATTGGAAGCTCCCGAACCATGGGACCACTCGAAGTCGACAACACCGACACCGGATTCCCACGGTGGCAAAACAACTCGCCAGGCCGCCGACTGGGGAGAGCCAAAGAGGCCGCATCAACCGTTCTATTTTTTTTAGTCACAACGGACCACCCCCGCCGAATGTCTCGAATCTGAGACTCGTGTAGAAAAAACTGAGTCCCTACCATGAGGCCGAGTCTCGGAGTTCGAAGAAACAATCGTGCCCTGTGCTCTCGTGGCTTCGCAACCAAGACGGTGGCAAACCGATCGCCGATGAAAATTTACATTACGACACCAATCACATATCCAATCCCCTTCCCTGAGCACAAGGCACGATTTTCCTGCACCTGCCATTCGTGACACTCCTCTTATCTAGATGGGAGAATCCTAAAAAAAGCAACTATTACTCCTTTGTGGAAGTATGTTACTAAGATTGTTGAAAACAAAGGATTTAAAGGGGGAGGTACTTTAAAATTTACATGCAACTATGGTTGTCGAGAGAAACCTTACTCTGGCTCTTATTCTTGAGTTAGAGCTCATATGATCGGGCTTTTGCCTAATCAACCAGCTCAAGGCATTGCCGTGTGTCCAAACGTTTCTCCCGCCGAAGAGAGAGGTTACGAAAAGAAGAGGGGGAAGCTTAGGAAGTCTATGGAGATGCTAGTAATAAGGGAAAAACAAATAAACACCAATCAATCAATGAAGTAGCAACAACAAATAAAACACTTTTGAAAAATGGGGCACTAGCGAAAATGTTTGATATTGGTGGGCGGGATGACGTAGATGCTAAAATTGCACGTTGCATGTACGCCAATGGAATACCTTTCAATGTCGCTAAGTCTCCTTATTGGGTAGATATGGTGAGTGCAATAAACCATGCTCCCAATGGATACAAACCCCCTAACTATGAAAAATTGCATACTTCATTGTTGGATAAAGAATAAATAAAGTTGCAAAACTCGTTAGCCTCTCATTCTCAAGAATGAAATACATATGGTGTATCAATTGCTTATGATGGATGGACAAATATGAAAAATGAAACATCGATTAACATTATGACAAATTCTGGAGGTTATTCTATGTTTGTAAATGCACATGATTGCCCTGGAATTGTAAAATCGGGAGTAAACATAGCGAATTTACTTTTGAAAGCAATAGATTCAGTTGGAACATATAATGTTGTGCAAGTACTAACAAATAATGCTTCAAATTGCAAAGCAGTCTAAAAATCTGTGTTTGGCGTTTGTAGATGAGCAATACAAGAGAGGTAAGAAAATTGTGAAGTACGTCAAAAATCACTCCGCTCTTCAGTATTGTTTCCGTACTTTTTCAGAATTATAAGTGTTAAAAGTAAAGAAAACAAGATTCGGACAGCACTATATTGTTCTTCGTCGTTTGGTTAAAGTTTAGGCTGCATTAGTCTCTATGGTTTTAAGTAAAGAGTGGAGAAAGATGAAACTTGCTAGTAGTGATGAAGAACATGAAGATATTGAAAAGATCATTCTCAATGATGATTTTTGGATGCAAAGTGAATTAGTTTTGAAATTCACAAAGCCCATTTTCAACATGCTAAGGTTTGTGGATTCTGATAAATCAGTAATTGGGGAAGTATATGAAGAGATGGATACTATGGTTGGGCGCCTGAAAGAGGCCCTTTGTGATGAAGGAACTCTTTATCAGGTTGTTTATGAAATCATTGTTCAACGATGGGATAAAACTAATATTCCATTACATTGTTTTGCATTTGTTCTAACACCTAAATTCTATTCACAACAATGGTTGGATACACTTGCTCCTGGTGGCGAGAAAAGAAAGAAGCCTCATGTTGATCCAGAGGTACAAAAGGGTCATTTACGTGCACTCAAAAAACTAGTTTCAGATCCAACAAAATCATAGGTTATTAGAAAAGAGATAAGTGATTTTGTGAGCAACAAAGGTGCATTTTCATGTCCCGAAGCAACGATGGATCGGGGGACATTAGAGTGGAACCTCTATGGTAGCTCTACGAAATTGTATTCATTGGCAGTGAAGGTGTTATCTAAAAGTGTGAAGTCATCGTGTGTAGAGAGAGATGTTGGATCATATTCACATTGTGAAAAGAAACAAAATGAGTGCATCAAGGGCAGAGTCGTTAGTTTATGTGCACTATAACCTTAGAGTGTTGATTAGATTTAGAATGATTACTTGTGACTGATTATAAAAATTGGGATATTGGTGTAGAAGAATGTTATGTGGAAGAAAATGTGTTGGCACATGAAGATGATGTAGGAATTGATTCAGATAGTGAGTCTCCTTGTGGCGAGAAAATGGTTGGATACACTTGCTCCTGGTGGCGAGAAAAGAAAGAAGCCTCATGTTGATCCAGAGGAACAAAAGGGTCATTTAAGTGCACTCAAAAACCTAGTTTCTGATCCAACAAAATCATAGGTTATTAGAAAAGAGATAAGTGATTTTGTGAGCAGCAAAGGTGGGTGCGACACGTAGCGCCTTTTTGTGAAGTGATGGGTGGCATGGGAACCACTTTACTAACTAGGGTTACAGTTTTAAAATATTTTAAAGGTTAAATACCCTTCCAACAGTCATTTTTAACTTTTTTAAAGTCTCTTTTATCTTTCTTCTCCCCACTTTTTCAAGCTGAAAGTTACTTTTTGTTATTTTACTCAAAAATGTGAGCGCTTAGATGAAGTGCTAGCACTTTCTCGACAACGGCGCTTAGCATAAGGCATGAAACCGACACCCGATAGCAAGTCGACACCTGCCACGGGTCGACGCCTCTATATCGAGTGCTAAGGCCGCTAAAAAAAAGAAATGGGCGTAAGACCTCATTTTAGGGCGCACCTTTATATCGAGTCTTGATGCTTCAATTAAATTTTTTTTATTTTAATTGAAGCGCTTGTGCCTCGGCGCCCCTAATTTTATTTTTATTTTTATCAAAGCGCTGACCTCTCGATATAGAGGTGTCGACGCCCTTTTTTTTTTTTTTTAAACGAAGTGCCAACACCTTGGCGCCTCGCTATTAGGATGCTATGCTCACATTGAGGTACTAGCAATTCACTATTGGGCGTTCACATTTTTTGAGTAAAATATACCTAAAAAAGTAAGTCTGACACTTTCTTAGAAGCAGAGAGAGAAGAGAGGGAAAAGAAAGAGACTTTAAAAGGGTTTCTAAAAAGGTAAAAAATGACGGCTGAAGGGGAATATAACTTTTAAAATATTTTAAAAGTTTAACCCTAGTTAGTAAAGTGGGCCCCATGCTACCCATCACTTAACAAAAAAGGCACTACCCATCACTTAACAAAAAAGGCACTACGTGTCATGCCCATATCAATTGACGTAGAAAAATCTCTACGCCCGGGCTCATTTTCCCCTTTCCCGATATATATGTGTGTGTGTGTGTGTATGGGTGCTCCTGCTTCCTTGATTTTTAAAAATTGTTGCTTCGTTTCTCCCTAATCCGCTCCCGCTTCGTGCAACTAAGAGTTGGACACATTGTCCTAGCCATTTACTTCATAATATATATATATATATATATATATATATATATATATATATATATATATATATATATATACCTCACTTCTTTGTACAATCCTTCAACCTAAAATCCTCAAATCTTCACTTGAACCCTAAATCCAATAACCTTAATTGCTTCTTGGAATTAGAGCAACATCTTCGTGGGTTCCTGTTGCTGGCCATACCTATTCCTTAGTGATATCATGTTCATGTCAGCATGAGGTCATACGACCTCCAATCTCCTCCAAAATTATGTTTTCGTTAGAGCAAAAATTTCCAAATTTTTGATTTATCTTCCGTATTTTTTAGTATCGTCTTTACCATGTGTTCTTAATCGTAGAAAATGACTTAGAACCCATGAAAGTGAGAAATCCCCAGGTGATTGGTTTTCATTGCTGAGCACGTTTATGTAGTTGTTTTACTGATCCAACGACCTTTGTGTGTTTTGAATCAAATTTTTAATCTCGCGTGTCGAAGAACAATGTCAATAGCTGCCTTCAGTTTTTCTCTTATATTTTCTCTGGGAATAGATTTGTTTATTTTACCACATATACCTATTGTTTGACAAGTTTGTTTAATTATTCATCTCTAGATGATGAGCCGATTGGCCTCAATTGATGAGTATCTGTTAATATAACCCATTTTTTTAGATTTTTTTGTTGTTTGACTGACCTGCAGCTGTTTCTGATCCTCAGTTTCCATAAATCTAAGGTGTTTTTATGCAGATGATAATTATTTGCATAGTTCTAAAACTTGGAAAGTCACTTACTCGATTGATGGGGGAAAATTGCACGCTAACCATAAAATAGTGTAAATCCCGCACGATAGGGGTTAGGGTTCTCGCTCTTCAATTAAAACAAAAATAAAAGGGAAAATAGGGGTAGAAGAATATCCAGGGAATCGCTCCAAGGAAGAAAGTTGGCCTCACACCAAACCGCATGCGGGAGAAGAACCACTCTTTTATCGAAAACTCATCTCAAGTTCTCTAGAATTCGCACAAAGCAAAACTCATAATTTTTTCATTCATCATCAATACAAATTCTCATAAGAGATTACAATGTGTATTTATAAAGAAAAAAACCTTATGAATACTCTACTTAAAATAAAACTCCTAATCAATCATTAAAACTTTCTAATCTAATGATCACAATTACTTTCACCATTAATCCTTATTTTATTACCTGACCACTTTTGAAGCGTCAAACGATGTCCGATTAACGTGAAATTGGTCTTGTTTGAAAGCTTATCGAAGTAGCTTTCCAACAAGACAAAAATCGCACAATTCCGACACATATTGGTAGACTTATGACTACTTTTTCGATGGTTGCGCAGAAGGTGACGGGATTAACAGTCACATATCGCATATATGTGCCTGTCCCCTAAACAATTCAAATAAGGAAACTAATCCTAAAATAAACCACTTATTAAAAGAATCCTAATAAGAAAGGAAACTAACCCTAGTTAAAATATTGCCTAAATTAATGTGCACACGGTCTTTAACGGGCCTCTTTTAAAAATCCATTCGTGGATCCACTCTCTTTTGACGCTTCCTCTTTATCCAGTACGATTCAAACAGGTGGATCTAAAGTTCACATAAATTCCCTCTATTTAAAAAAAGTTCAACCTCGAACTTTGGTTGACATTGATTTTCACGATCGCGATCATAGACAATATATAGGGAACCTCGATTGGAAGTGGCTTGAACAAGTAAACAGGATTCCATTCGGACTCGATCTATTTTATCTTTGATTCACCAACGGGAATGAACGTCAACATGCAACCAACACGATCTTGGGACCTGTGGGCCGTGGGTGTGATAGTCTTCATTTCGAATAATTGTGCTTTAACGATATTAGGCTCGGGAGGACTGATTGCGGCAACTTGCTCTTCAACTGTCTCAAACTCTTTAACGGTGTCGGGATTAGTACAAATATTTGATCGGAAGAGGTTCTCATCAACCAGTACCCACTTTTCGACTGATTTTGGGGCTATCACGGTTTCAGGTAGAGGATCGATAACAATTTTAGGTGAGATAGGTCGGCTAGGGTAACGACGACGATAGGCTTGATTTCTTGAACGGACTTTGGGTTGTAAGTTGTTACGGGGTTGCAACCGGCATAGATATTACACCGTTAATGGATTCCGTAACGGGTGTAGGTTTCACAGTGGTTATGGGATGAGAAATTGTTATGGGATTAGAACGGACGATTGGTGATAGAGTTGCGTTAATGGACACGGGTTTTGAAAGCTTAAATCTCAAAGCTTCATGTCTCACCGATATGATTTCCTCTTGTAGTTTGAGAAGAAAATCCTCAAGAAATACTTGAATGAAACCCTTGTTTAATGCCTCTGCTATCTGATGTGTATTTGTTAACTCGTGTCTAATCTCAAGAGTAAATGCTCGATTATATAAAGCTGACCAATATTGAGGTGTTGAATTCAAGTACCTTAGACTCTGTTATCTAGTTTTCACTGTCTTCCATGCTTGTCCAATCTTACCAATCGTCCGATACAAATCAAGGAGCTTTCGCCGATCCACCAACGCTCCCATGCTAGCCATCTGATCATTCAACTCCCGAAAGGCTTCGATAAATTGTTCTTTACTCATGATGAACTTCACGTGCCGAGTGTTTAGCCTCACACCAAACCGCATGCGGGAGAAGAATCACTCTTCTATTGAAAACTCATCTCAAGTTCTCTAAAATTCGCACAAAGCAAAACTCATAATTTTTTCATTCATCATCAATACTAATTCTTTTAAGAGATTACAATGTGTATTTATAAAGAAAAAAACCTTGTGAATGCTACTTAAAATAAAACTCCTAATCAATCATTAAAAGTTTCTAATCTAATGGTTACAATTACTTTCACCATTAATCCTGTTTTTTTATTGCGCGATCACTTTTGAAGGGTCAAACGATGTCCGATTGACGTGAAATTGGTCTTGTTTGAAAGCTTATCGAAGTAGTTTTCTAACAAGACAAGAATCACACAATTCAAACATATATTGGTAGACTTATAACCACTTTTTCGATGGCTGCACAGAAGGTGACGAGATTAACAATCACATATCACATATATGTGTCTGACCCGTAAATAATTCAAATAAAGAAACTAATCCTAAAACAAACTACTTATTAAAATAATCCTAATACGAAAGGAAACTAAACTTAGATAAAATATTGCCTAAATTAATGTGCACACGAGTCTTTAACGGGCCTTTTAAAAAGACCCATTCGTGGGTCCACTTTCTCTTTTGACGCTTCCTCTTTGTTCAGCCACGATTCAAACAGGCGGATCTAAAGTTCGCATCATCGATAGGCCGGGATTTCGAGTTAGAGTCCGAGTCGAGTCAAGCTTTCCCTAGGATGATGCAAATAGGGTTCATATATATAAAATATTTTCATGAGATAAAGTTTTAGAATATCTTTTGAAAAAGTATTACACTACCCATTTTATCAACATATCTTATTTTTTATTTTTTACATAAGATGTATTTTTCAAAATGTATACTAAATTAACGTGTCGGAGTGAGTCGAGTATATCTGAGTCTTCGAGTTAACTCTACTCAACTGATTTTCGAGTCGAGTCGAATTTTCGCGTTTTAAGACTGATTATTTGAGCTTCTTTTTGATTTGATAGTTGAGCTGATTTAGGTCCACCTGAAATAGATGGGGTTAGGCTATGATGATGATGAGTTGAGCTGATTCAGTTGCTATTGTTCTGCTTGCTTGAATTCAGAGCATTATGTGTTTGGTCAGATCTAAGCTATATTTGGAGCTGTTTAAATCAAATCCGGGCTTTATTGGGCTTGTGGAACTGATTTCTTGAAGCTCTGATTATAACTTTTAATGTTCTGTAATCTGTACTATTTGAACCTAGTGATTTTTTTCGCTTCAGCAGATCGTCGTTTTGTTAATGGAAGTTTTTATCCTATGTTTCTACTTGAATGCTCAGAACATTTCATCCGGAATGAAGCTTTGGGGAGTTGTTACTGAAATAAATTCGAAAGATCTCGTAATTAGTCTTCCAGGGGGCCTACGAGGATTCGTTCGTGCCGAAGAAGCATCTGACCTCCTAAAGAAGGGAGCTAAGGTACTTCCGAACTCATTGTGCTGCTTTTGGAGGAAATGTCGCAAATGTTTCAACTGTTGTTTTGGTTCCTTTTCCAAGATTCTTGTTTGATTGTGTTTCTTCTTCTTCTTGCATTGGGCCAATAATTCAATTAAAATTTTATTTTATTTTATTTTTGCAGGACCCTGAAAGTAATATGCTATGTGGCATATTTCATGTTGGGCAGCTTGTTTCTTGCATCGTGTTACAAGTGGACGATGATAAAAGGGAGGGAAAAGGAAGCAGAAGAATCTGGCTCTCGCTCTGTCTTTCTTTGTTACATAAGGGTCTTACACTGGATGCCCTTCAAGATGGGATGGTATGCTATTTCAGTTTATTTAAAAGGATGTGTCCATGGGTCAAAATCTCGGACGATACCCATACGTAGGTATTGGAACCCTCTGGTACGATACATTGACTGTATCGTACCATACAAATACATATATATTGCTATGTATCAGATGATTCATACCAATGTATTGTCCGAAATTGATATGTATCAGTTTTGGTGCTGGAAGATACGTACCGGAAAACGGGATATTGACCCATGGATGTGTCATGGCATTTCTTTTGTCTCTTGATCTGTTAATCTTAGATCCTCATCTTGATTGTTCATTTTCTGAAAATTCTGTGGTATTATTGTTCCCTTTGGTATTTTGTTCAATAGAATACTGTACTTGGGAAGAAGGAAATGATAAGCATGAAATAGGAATATAAACTGTGCTCTTATAACTATTTTACTTGAAGTATTAACTCGTTACGATCTGCATCTTTGTATTTGTTTTTTAATGGTATATGGTTATCATTGTTTTAGCAAGTAACGTTTGAGATGATACGGTGCAGGACATATCATTCATAACATAGATTGCAAGAGAACTGAATGTCGACGTTGCTTTCATTAAAAAAACTGTTCAATTTGCAATCTATATGAAGTGCCATGCAATTGTGGATGAAGATGAGAGGTGAAAATGGATCCCTTATATATATATATATATATATATATATATATATATATATATATATATATATATATATATATATATATATATATATATAATTTGATCTCAATCGGGCACACGCCTCTCCACCAAGCCGAAACACTTCCAGTTCTGCCAATGCTAATACTTTAACTTTCCGTGCTTTCTCATTTAGCTCTTAGAGCCCGGAAATCGCATTGCTCTCTTCTCCTATCCTCTACAGCCATTTGCCCAATAAGGTACGGTTCATAGCTCTGATACTCCTTATATACAATTTTTCCTGTCTTCCCTCAGACGCTAACATGTTTTCCAATTAACCAAGTGGAACTTGTGCCTATTTTCCCTCCCTTCCAAAATGAATTTTCTCTCGATCTGCTCCAACTTCTCCAAAGCAGGCACTGGACATTTAAACATTGACACCAAAGATTATTCAGGGTTTCTTAATCCTATTTGGAACACTCGCACAATGAGGAAGGCCCAAATAGGATGATGAAAGGTTGTCCCACTTGCACCCAACACAATTGGCCAACTCCTGGATCTCGCTATCTTCCAACCTCACCTCAAGCATGGTGATTTTCTCCATGTTCACTTTTTGGCTAGAGCAAGCTTCATAACATCATATGCCCTCATAACATCATAGAGTAGCCACACTTCTTCCCTACTAGCATCAAAGAAAATCAATATTTTGTAAAATTTGTAACCTTCGGCTAGGGGTCTCAATGTGTCAGACTGAGCTGGGCTGGGTTCGTGCCGGGTCTTAAAAGGGCCGATTATAATTGGGCTATTTAGAACTAGCCCATACCTGACTTACTAATCGGGCCGGGCCGGGCCGGGCCAACTCGTTTATGAATCGAGCCTACTTATCTTGGCCATACTTGACCCATGATGGGCCAGCCCGTTTGGGCCCACTTATGTTGGCCCAAAGGCACACCATGGTGAGTCGGTACCTCCGGCCCTTTCCTTTCAACCTTGAGACTTGAAATGAATCTCATTCTAGAAGCCGTGCCATTCACCTTGATTGAGAATCAAGGCATACCTTAACATGCTTTCATCCATCCATTTCTCCCAAACCGGTCTCCCTAACATATAATCCAAAAATTTCTAACTGAACCGGTCGTACGTCTTTACCATATCCACTTTCCATATATAACCTTTCTCTAGCCTTGTGTCTGGAATCCAAAGCTTCATGAACCGACACCGCAACATCTGTGAGACATGCCTACTACCAACAACAAAACCCCTTGGGAGTCCAATACAATTCTTCCCACAATCTTATATAAACTCCTCAGTTGGCTAATAGGTTTGAAATCTTTTTATTTGCTCAACACCCTTCCTTTTTAGGAGTCAATCTGATAAAAGTCGAGTTCACTACCCTTCCAAACTGTCCCCGAACATAGAATTGATGAAGACTTCCACAATTTCACCTTTGAACAAATCCCAGACACACCAAAATAACTCAAATAGTGAAACCATCCGGCCTGGGCACTTTATCACTACTTGACATGAAATTACCTTTTGACCCCCCCCCCTTTCTCTCTCTCCAAATTAAAAAAAATAGTATGGATATCTTCATAAAATTCAACAATTTCCTTTTTAATTTGTGCCATATTTTCACTTCTTCGTCTGTCCATATAAGATTTTGAATCGTATTTGTCTTCCTTATATTATTCACAATCGTGCGGAAAAGCTTCGTATTTTTATGTCCCACCTTTATCCATATCATGCAAGCTTTCTGTTTCCAAGAAATTTCTTCCTCAAAGCATTTCTGATTATAGAGATCCTTCAACGTCATTCTTAGACCCCTCTCCTTGTTGAATAAATCTCTTTCTTCTTCAACTTTACCAATTCTTCAATCTGGCTCAACATTTCCTCCTTGAATTCCCCTCCAGTCGAACACCTCCACATTCCAATCTTTTATAACATCCTTAAGTTTTTTGAGTTTAAAGGTGATTTTGTACTTGGCGTTACCCATCACTTCTCAAGACTTCCACCTTGTCTTCACCATTTCCTGGAAATCTTCATTCTTCAAATCTGAAAGGAGATTGACCTCTCCCAATGGTACCACATTTGAAGACAGTAGGAGTATGATCGGAGACTGGTCTAGCCATACTCTGAGTAAGCACATTCAGAACTATCCCCCAAAGCTAGGTATAAAGGAACCAGTCTAATCTAGTCATAATGGGATCCTCCTGCATATTAGACCATGTAAAACACCTTCCCCGATTGGCTTATAAATTAAACCAACCTTCCTAATGAAATTTACAGATTCATCCATTCCGGGATTAACAGAAGAGCCTCCCCTTTTTTCAAATGGCCATCTGACCACTTTGAAACCTCCCAACCAACCATGGAGCTCTCCATCACTCATACACCTCCACCAGCTCTCTCCTAAAGCCACCTCTTTTGCTGTCATCATTCTTGACCGTGTAGTCTTGTGAACACCCATTTTCTACTGTTATCAGTGTTCAACTTAATTGAAGCAGAAGATTCTTCGGTTTTTCATTATAATTGACACTAATCCATTCACATCGGTTTCCAGTTAGAATACCTCTAATCTTAGCCACATCAGTCTCTCCCCATTTAGTTTCGTGAGTTGGTACTATCCTTTGTTTGACACCATTAATGAATGACTTTATTGGGGTCCTCTTCTCAAACAACATATACTCCTAACATTTCAAAGATAAAATCTACTTAAGAACAAAAAAGGCCCTGCAACAGTTCGAAACACAAAGTTTCCCTTGCAACCGCTTCTTCGGCTACCTCGCTTCCCTTTATCATAGCTGACTATCCATTCCAAATTCCCCAATTTCCTCCTCTTTCGGTTTCCCCTGATTGGATCCCTTTCTTAGGACACTCCAGACAGGTAAAAAGTGCTTTACTGTCCACTCCCTTGAGTCCCATCCCTACTTCTTTAGCATAGGCTATCAACGTCAACCCTGGATCCTGTCTGATCTTGCATATAAACATATACCCAATATCGCTAGAATTGCCATAAGTCTTGAAGCCCCAAGGACCAGCGTTGTCAAGGCGATGCCATGGCGCTATGGCGCCGTCGCTCACCATATATGGTCTAATGGCGAGAGGTTAGCAAATAATGTCGCTATACCGCCATGGCGCCGCCATATTCGCCTATTAAAAAATATATAACTTTTTTTTTTATAGAGATAACTTTTAATTATAATTTTATAATAACTTTATAAGTTATTATATTATAATACTTGAGAGGCATACTTGTAAAATGGACCATTTTACCCCTTTATATACTACAAACCCTCGACATTTTATTTCTGGAGGATGAGATAGTTGAAGGAAGAAAAAAGAAAAAAGAAAAAAGAAAAAAGAAAAAAGAAAAAAGAAGAAAGAAGAAAGAAGAAAGAAGAAGAAGAAGAAGAAGAAGAAGAAGAAGAAGAAGAAAGAAGAAAGAAGAAGAAAGACGATGACCGGTAAGCCCTAAATTCTGTTTTCTTTTTTTTTTTGCCCTAAAATTTGCCCTGAAATTTGTGTTCTTTTTCCCTACTTTATTACCCACAGATGACCTAAAATTAGCCCTGAAATTATTTTTTTTGCCCCAACTGCCATATAATATATATATATATATATATATATATATATATATATATATATTATAAATCCATATTTTAAGGCACAGGTGCTTTAAAATCTGTTTTTTTTTAATTTTTTTCACTTTATATTAGCCACAGGTGGTGTATATATATATATATATCTATTTTTTTTGCCACAGCTGCCTTAGAATATATATATATTTGTTCTCTATTTATTGATATTTGTCTATGCCTGATTAATTAGTTGATTTTTTTTCTTCCTCTTGAAAAAATATATATATTAAAAAATAGTAAAAAGCTAAAAAATAATAATATTAATGATTAATAAATAAATAAAAATAAAATTATTAATATATATTTTTTAAAAATTATAATTGGCCTTGCCATGGCATGGCGAGCTTTTTCGCCATGACCTCGCCACAACGCCTTAACTACCTTGTCAAGGACAACTTTTATACTGCTCAAATCCATCTAACGCGACTCATTTTCCTTTTTCCTTACGGTGCACAGATCTCAGAGGAGTTATTTCCAAGGCAACCACCGAGATTGGATGCCTGACCTCCTCCCGACCCTCAGCCACCCCTCTAAATTCCCTCATGACCTTTTCCATTGACACCCTTCTCCGACCAGAAACTCCCTCCAAGCAAATGTTACCAGTAGTTCCATTCCTTATGCTCAGTGTCCTCCACTCTTTCAATCCTCCATGGTCCTGCCTGAAATGCTTTTGCCAGCCATTGAGAAACCTCGAAAGATCGTCCATTAGAGGTATCCCACTGAGCACATCCTTGACAAAATCCAGGTTGGGATGTCTAATATCTGCGTGGTTCTGAACACACCCTGACTTAGATATTAGTGAAAAAGACGAAAATCCCGATTAGAAGGACTAAATAAATTAAGAGGACTTATACACTGCTGCATCCCAGTAACTAAAAGTTGCACAAACAAAAGGACACCTAACACTATTGAAATAGGTACCTATGTCACACGTACTCATACCTGCAAACCAGGGAGAATGCGCAGGATAGGGAAGGAAGATGTCCAAACAAAAGTCCATACACTGTTGCTCCCTTATTTCTTTGAAAGTTGTCAGCGATGTGATCTGAACCCTAGAATGCGAGCCAAAGTGGACACTATCTCCACCACCTCTCCTCCTAGACGATGCCCTGCAAATTCTAAAGAGGGGGCATCTGATATAATGCTCGAGCCCTCGGGTATGGATCCTGGATATCCATATGGGTGCAGCTCACATGGGTCTCGCCAATGTAGTCAAATGACATATGCGACCCTATGCGATGGCATAGGGCCATCACATAATTATTTTTTTTCAAAAAATCCCCAAAGTTTTCCATATTGGTCAATAATATGTTGTGTTAATTTTGTACTCTATTAATTTTGTAGTGTCTAGAATGCGAAATAAAAGTATATAATATACGTATATAACCCATAATTAGGAGGGAAAATATAAATTTCGTTGATGTTAAACGAAATAGTGCAAAAATGAACATAGGAACATTCAAAAAAGAAGGAAAAGAGTAAAGAAGAAAATTATTATTTAAGTAAAATTATCTTAACATTTGTTCCTACTTCCTAACGGTATTGTGTATCGGGCAAAAATTCTACACATTGGTTTCTAACCCACAATGGTACATCTCCACCTCCACCTCTACCATCGTCGCCACTTGCATTGCCGTCATCATCTAAATCGTCTCCTCCTTCAACATATTGTTCTTCTTCGATTTCTTCAACATCCGATCTCACTAAGACGGTATCTATATCGTCTATGGCTGCTTCTTCATTTTCATGTATCTCGTCTTCTTCTTCTTATTGACGCGAGCGTAAGCGTGAACTACCTTCCCCCACTGTCGATCTTCTCCTCCGCCCGGTAGGAAGCTTATCTCCAAAAACGGCCTCTTCCACTTCCACGTAAGATCTTCATTCGCAAAGACTCACTCATCGGAAGCATCCTCCATCCAAGGAGAATTTGATGGCAAGCCTTCGAGAGAGATGGATCATAGTGTCCCGGATGTTCCTAATTTTTTAGAAAACGATCTCGTAGCTTTTGGTTGTATTGCACAAAGACTAAATCATTGACTTTTTTTTGCTCAAACTTGTTCCGCTTATTCGTGTGTATCAATTTAAGAGAAATATTTAATAAATACTAATATCTATTAAAATTTAAACAACAATTAAATTAAAATTATGAGACTAAAATTAAAATAAAAATAAACTAGTTACCATCTCAAACGTGCTCCAATTCCGTTCACATGCCGAGGTGACACATGTAATGCCAAAAACCTTAACGACCATCTTCTTCAATAATCTACATTTTGTCACCAAATCCACTCCATAGGACAACCACCAGTCGGCTACAGACATTCGTATTAATTAGATATATTTATAGTATTAAACTATTAATTTAGAAGAAATGAAATGTAATAAAAATAAATCATAAGCATGCTTATTAGGTATTTTGAATTCTCTTTGTCGAACCACAATTTCTCTTCCAAACATCCCTTGAGCATTCTTGTATCGATCAAAAGAGTTGCTGATATTGTCCGGAACCATCTTTTCTAAAACGTCAAGGAAACCACTAATATGTGTTGCTTCCGCCGCCTCCCAGTTCGAATAAGAGAAATAAACCGCATGATTTAGGAGGAATGCGACGAAATACAACGGGCTAGACATTTGAACACCCTATCTCTTCTCTCAACTATGTCAATAATGGGTTGAAAGAGACGAGATTTGTACATATTATTAGATTTAATTTTTTTTATAGCTTTCTCCATAAAACTATAGATATAGCTCATAGCAGACTCCTCATTACCATCAACTAATCGTATTACTTCTACGATTAGTTCCGAGTCTCTAAGTGATTGAGCAACATTATTCCAAAAAGAGTTGGTTAAGATGGTTTGTGCCACCCACTTCCCTTCGTCCTTCTTTGACCAATCTTCATTCCTCCAATTGGTGTAAGTTATGAAGCTTTTAAGTTTTTCTCTTTTAACATACATGTTTTGTAATGTCAAGAAGGCTATAGCAAAACGGGTGATGGTGGGGCGTTGCAAATTACCCCCAATTGCTTTACGCATGTGGTGGAGTAAAAGTGTATGCTTATACATATACACTACTACCTTCCTAGCCTTAGCTACGGTTTTAATATGCACTTTTCCTATGTCTTCTAAGATTAAGTCTAACTAATGGGCCGCACATGGGGTCTAATATATGTGTGGTATCGTTCCATTATTAGTCTACCCGTGGCCGCCAAGTTTGCCGCATTGTCCGTGACTATTTGGACAACATATTTTGCACCAATGTCCTTTTCTATCACCTCATCTATAAGGGAAATAGATATTCGTCCGTGTGAGAATGAGCTGAAACATCTACGAATTTAATGAATATAGTTCTGGTAGGACAATTTGCCAAAAAGTTGATGATTGACCTACTGACCCTATCGGTCAAACCATCGGTCATTAGTGAGCACCCTTATGTCTTCCAATCCTCTCGATACTCCTCAAGAAAGGCTTTTGTGAAGTCTACCTCCTTTTCAAGACATGTTTGTCTTATCTCATGATATGATGGAGGTTTTAGGCCAAGTTCAAATTGTTCAAAAGCTTCAACCATTACTTTGAAGTTCTTTAACTTTACGATATTGAATGCAATACCGGCTTCGTACATCCACTTAGCCACGTATTGAATAGTGATGGATCGTCCTTAGCTTTAAACCTATTTTCTATAGTGGTTTGGGCCAGACCCTTACCCCTAGGGTCTACCACATTATCGGGATGTGGTCTACGGGAGAAGAATTTGTCTATTCCCTTACCCTTTCTACCACGTGCTCTTTTAAGGGGTGGTGGTCTTCCAGTACGAGCCGTGGAGAGAGTAGATCTATCATGTTCTTCCTCATCGTTATCAACATCATAGTATTGTTGTAAAATCACTTCGTTATTATGTTTCGTCCTCAAAGTGTTATCCATCCGTTCTAAGATCTCTTTTCGAATCTTCGGCGTGACATTTAGACATGCCTTCGCATTCGATCCTGGTTGCCAAGTAAGATATTGCTTGTGTCTCCCTAATCCCCCTATGCTTACATGGGTGTAGGGTACATTGGACCTTATTTTTTTCGGTTACACTCTTGTAACATCTATATTTTAAACTCGAATTGGCGGAATTTTCCGGCCTAAGAGCGCCGTTCGAGGACGTAGACATAATGATAACGTAATTTAAAGAAGTGGGTGGGACGGTAGGTAGAAAGATTAACAACCACACTGAATAAATAAAAAAATGAAATGAGGTGTAATAAAAGGAGGAAAAACTATCAAACAAAATTTAATAGGAATTAGAAATTAATTCTAACTCTTCTCTCTTGATTCTTAAAGTGATTCTTCCCTCTTTGCTTGAAGAATGAAGATTGAAGCTTGAACCTATTAACTCTTTACTTAGTTAAGTACAAAATAGAGCAAAAGAAATTATAATTAAAGATTTAAGAAAGAGAGAGAGAGGAAGAGTGCACTAAAAATTAAAAAAATAGACCAAAGAGACAAAATCATACCTTGGATGAATGTTGTATGGATTAGGAAGAGGAACCCCCATTTATAGGCTTTGGGGAGGCCTAAATAGCAAAAAAAATTTCAAAAAAAAAAAGCTCCAAATGTGACCGTTGGAGAAGTATGCCATCGCATACACATGTATGCAATGACAGTGCCATTTAAAATGGCATATGTGATCGCATATGACATCACTGGGTCTCGCCCACCAGGAGCATCAAAGAATGATCCTCCAGCAGGCCATACATTAGCCCAACTCTAGGCCCTATAGGGCTCCAGACCTCAACCTTAGTCAGGCCCAGCTCCCCACCGACGGGACCTATAACGCCCTTTGATTCCGTCACCATCTCTTCTATTGAGCATCCGCCAGATGTCAAAACCTATCCCCATCATGCCTTTGACGCCACTCGCATGCTGTAGGGGCAATCACGTGATCAGGGTGCTCCACTTTTGAAACACATGCAACTTCGTGTACGGATAATCCAGCCCATGGCACTCCCGCCCCTCGTTACTCTCGTCCTCTCCACGTGCTTCTTCCACAACCATTGGATCAGCTCCCTCACATTCGTCCATCACAAAAAACTCTCCTATTTGATCCGCCGTTCCTTACACAAAGTATAAGTGTTTCTAAAACTCTTGTATCATCAACCCGTACTGTGCGAGAATCCTGGTCAGAACTTCCAGTATTGTCGTTCTGCTCCTGCCGCTTTGAATTCAGATTCAAATTCGAATTGTAGTCTTAGCGCACGAAAAACCCTGTTGTACCATCTGTCAATCCCATATAACTCGTAGCCTCCCCCGGGATCCATGAGATTCCACTCTCATGCATCTCCATCCTCTGGTACAGGATTCCATCTCTCATAACACTTGGTCATCGACTGCTAGAATCACGTTTCTATATCTAATATCATCACCATGCGTTACAACGCTCCCTGATGCCGCCCCTGGCCATCGTGTATGTCTCCAACAGGCTCCCAAGTCCAACATTCAACGACATCACTCGACATCACACGAGGACCTGGCTCCAACAAATTGGGTTCTCCCTTTCCAATTTTTGTAAAACTTCGATTGTGAACCTAGACTGGATCCTGTTGATCATAATATCTCCCCATCTAGGAATCTTTCCCCATTTATTGGTGGAGATGAGGAACTTCGCATAGCTCGTTTCTTCCAAGTTCAAGGTCCGCCGGTCACCCCCCTGGCCAACCTCTTCCTGATATCACTGAGGACCTCGTAAATCCAAGCGTGCAGGGGTAGCCCAAAGATATGAAGCCAGTATCCACCATCTGGTTTTGAGGGTCTGCATTCTCCATCAGGTGGACACCATTTTCAGGACACAAGGATCAACCACTGGAGCTCCACCGATCTCCTCTACAGGATCTGTTCAGCACGACGCTCGTCCTGGAAATGAACGAAAATCTTTTGTAGCAGACTGTAGATATTGTAGGGCCTCTCTCCATCCCCTGCTCCTCCTGGATCCAACTTTGTAATGCCTTGTAATTTAAAAGTCAAGTGCCTCGTTTCCAACTATCTTATCTGTGTCCCAGTGTCTATGTTCGTTAATTGTAATACACATGGTTTCTAAAACTCCACCGATTTTTATAAGTATTGCTGATTCATATTGTTATCTCAACAGGCATATTGCTGTTGCGTATTGATGATTCGATGATGTCAATTGCTACTAATACTGGTGTCATTATTCATGGATCCTCTAGGTAGTAGTAAGTATTGGCCAATATCTATGGGTACCGGCAAGGTGACGGTATTTTACAATACCGCCAATACATATCAGTCAGGATGTTCCCCTAGGTATCGACCGAGATCAACACGTATAGGAAAATTGACAAAATACGGTTACGGGGTTAATATGGTGAGCAAGAAAGTCGGAAAAAACCTGCAAAATAGGGAAACAAATGAGAAAAAACTGGAAGGTAAAAAAAACTGTAAAGTACGAAAGATAAAGATAAAAACAGGAAAGATTGGGAAAAAATAATGAGATAAGATTAAAAAAAATTTAATTGAATTTTTTAGAAATGCGGGAAAAAAATGTTTAATACGCGAAAAGTGCGTTTAATATTCGAAATATGCGTATTATATGAAAATACATATTTTATTCAAAAATACGGGTATTATACGTGTTTAGTACATTGTGGCAAAAAACCGCGTATCATACGCGCAATTTAAAAAAAATATGGGTAATATCGTTGGCATGCGTTTGCCAAAAAAAGGATTTGGTATCCCTGATGTTCCCTGTTACGGATCAGTATTGGGAAGCTGCATTAGTCTGGAGGCTGGCCAGAATGACTAGAATAGTGAGATTTTAAGCATTACTTATAAATATCCCTAAACCAGATCAATATAGAAGGCAGAACCTGAGAATATTAGAAGAAAAGACTAAAGCACCCTTATGTATGGGAAACAAAACAAAAAATTACATGATAGAGTTTAGTCCTGAGACAGAGTGAGTGGAGAAATAAGACTCAAATAGATGGGACAAGGCAATGATGATGATGATACCAATTTACCAAAATCGGCCTTTTATTGTTGATAAAAACATGTTTAAAACACATTTTTTTTAATAAAACATCAGAAACACGTTTCTTAAAAAAATACTCTTATTTTTGAAAAATCATAATTTTTATGTTTTAAACGCGTTTTCTACGAATATTTCCTGAAATTTTCCACATGTTGGTCAGAAAAGTATTTATTTTTAAATATTTTTAGATGTTTTCATTACTTTTTCCCAAATACTTCCCGACTTTTTCCCAAATTTTACCAATTTTTTCTCGTTTTTTTGTTTCATTTATTTTTCTTACCATTTTTTTCCCAAATTCCGATTTCATAACTATGGATGATACGATGAAAAGATCATATGGCCTTTGTTAATGATCAAAAAATAATTTCTAACACCTCCCTCCTCACAAGTTGATGCACGTCATTGGAGATATCCAACTTAAGGTTGCAATGGGCCGGGTTGCCTCCCTTGCCCGATCATCGTGCCCATTTGCTAGGCCTGGTCTTAGCACTTTAGCCAGCCCGACAGTTAAATGGACTGGGATAGGGTCCAAGCCTATAGGCCCATTTGGCCTTTATATATTGTTTATATGGTAACTATTCTTTGTAAATTGTAATTTCCTATTTCAAAGTGTGATATTAATATTTTCTGATTATTTTTAAAAGTTGCTGTTTACTAGATTGGTTAGTAATTGTTAGTCTCTAAATACTAAATATTAATTATCTCTTTAGTGTTTGGATTAGTATCTATTAGACTATTACTAGTAACATATGATAAAGACTTCCCAAACATTTACTTTATATGGACTGTGTGAAAAATAGAAACTCCATTAAATACTAAATATTAATTATCTCTTTAGTGTTTGGATTAGTATCTATTAGACTATTACTAGTAACAAATGATAAAAACTTCCCAAACATTTACTTTATATGGACTGTGTGAAAAATATATCTTGATATTTTATGTATGGGGTGTTTCTTTTTATTTGAAGGATTTGAGTTGAACTATGGTATTACATTATATAAGCTTTTGGAAAAATGTTTATACCATATGATGTAAGGAATCATTGACTATACGATTCCCATTATGAAAGTAAAGTCGTAAATGCACATCAATGTGAACTTAGTATTTTTGATGTGGGCTGGGCTTGGGTTTAGAGATTTATAGTCGGGTGGGTTTTAGTTTGGTATCCAGTATCCTTAGGGTTTTAGTTTGGTATCCAGTATCCTTAGGCTACATGAATAAATCTCTGTTGATCTTCAAGTTTTTCTGCTCCTATTCACATTTCACATCTGAGATTCTACTTCTCCGTAGTAACTTTAGATCTACCTTTGGAGGAACCAAATATTTTTTGTGTCATTGAAGGGTAGCTTTATTCGCACCAACAGGTTTTCTGAAAGCACCAACGTCGGAAATCCCTTGAAACCCATTGACGGCTTGATATCAGACGATCGAGATTGTTTTTCACTCAAATAGTCTACACAATGGATCTTGAGACTATGACATTACCATCAGACGGTCAGTTTTTGATTAAACGTGTCAGAGATCCCCCAAAAAATGGCCTAAATTCCCGTTTGAGCGTGATGTGTGCCATATGACTTAAGGATCACCTTTTGGGTATCCGTGCCATGTTTGAAATAAAAAATTGACCGTCTGTTGGTACGATTGCGGTCTCAAGATCCTTTATGCGAAGATCGGTGTGAAAAATGATCTCCATCGTATGAATTCAAGCAGTCGATCTGGTTGAAGTGGTTTCGGACGTTGGCGCTTTCAGAAAACATGTTGGCGCGAACAGAGGCACCCGTCATTGAAATGACATTGAGATTTTCCGGATAATTGAAATTTGTTTGTTTGCAGGTCCTTACAGCATATGTGAAAAGTATTGAGGATCATGGTTGCATTCTTCATTTTGGATGATCTTCATTTTCTGGATTTTTTCCAAGAGGTAGCCAAACAAATCAATTTATCCAACCTGAATCTTTCTAAAAACTAACAATGTATTCTTCTTCAACATGTATTAGCTTCTTGACTACTCACCTCATTTGCTTAATCTATTATCCTTTTTTTTTAATCTTTTAAAGCTGTCAGTTCTCCATATATCCAGTTTATCTCTCTTATGCCGTCATTTCTCCATATTTCCAGTTTGTGGAGATTATTCTCATTTGTGATGGAAATACAAGTTACATATCACGAAGAATTGCGATAAAATACGACTTTTTAAAAAAAATACGCGTATAATAATACGCATCTTTCTGCACAACATACTGAACACGTATAATACCCTCATTTTTGAATAAAATTCCCGTATTTTACCGTATTAAAAAAAACTGTTTTAAAACTTTTTGCTTTAAAACTATAATATATCTCATCTTTTTTTTTTACCTTTTCTTTTCCGTTTTTTCTATCTTTCGTAATTTACAGTTTTTTTAGCTTTCAATTTGTCCTGTTTTTTTTTTTTTTTTTTTTTTTTTTTTTTCGTATTTTGCCTTTTTTCCGACTTTCTCGCTAACCGTATAAACCCGTACCATATTATGTCACTTTCTCACGAAGTACTAGTCTACAGGTCCGGGACCCTATGAGATACTCCCTATATATTTGACGATGCACACACTTTTTTTTTTGCAGTTAATGGTGAGAACAAGATGAGCACTGGGCAACTGTTACAAGGGGTTGTTAAAAGTATTGATAAAGCTCGCGGAGTTGTTTATCTGAATTCTGATCCAAGTGTGGTGTCTAAGTGTGTGGTACGTCTCTGAACAGTTACTTTGAGTTATGACATGTATTTGTGTAATTGCTGCCTTTTCTTCTCCGTATTGTTTTATCATTGGGTATTTCTTACAGACAAAGGATCTCAGGGGCCTTTCACTCGGCCTTCTGGTTCCGGGAATGATGGTTAATGTTAGCGTTCAAGCAACCCTTGAAAATGGAATTATGCTATCATTCCTTACTTATTTTACAGGAACAGTAAGTTAGCGATTTTGTTTCATGTAGTTGACAGCAGGGATTTAAAGTCCGATTCATATCGGCATATTGGCTGGGTCCCAGGCCGGTATATAGCCGATATATCGGATACATATCGGCCAAACCAGCCGATATTTAAGCACTCTTTTTTAGTTAAAAATTAATAAAAAAATATAAATTTACAACAAAGAAATTTGCAGAAGGGAATTTTTGATATTTTGTCTGAGTCATATCTTATACATATCGGCCGATGTGACCCGATATGACCCAATTTGGGCCGATATGGTCTGATATTTGACCCCATATAAAATCAGGGTGCAGATCCCTATCGGATGGGGCTTAACCTGAAGCATTTCAGCCGATGTATCGGATATGACCGATAGTTAAAACCATGGTTGACAGCACATGAAGGGTGTATATGCTTGCTTCTGATATCAGTACATTGTATAGATCATGGTTTCTTTTCCCCTTCTTCCTTCACTTTGCTTATTTGTCTTTTCTGCAGGTGGACATATTTCATTTACAAAATTCAATTCCTCATGCAACCTGGAAGGATGACTATAATCAAATCAAGTAGGTATTGTAGTTTCTTTACAGTAATTATCACTATATTTCTTTGGTAATCTCCTTCCCCCTATGTTTGATATTTTCAGCAAGTATTGATGACCTTGCTATGACCTGTACTCACTAGGATGATTTCTAATTCTTCCATGCAATTTTTCAGAACTTCTATTTTTGAACTTAAATATTTAATTTAACTACCGAAGGAGCATTTGTATCCACAATGTTTGTGGGTGATTGCAAAACATTTAAATGCTAACTTTTTAATTTCTAAAAGATAAGTTTCTGGTTTGGGTAATGAATCGTAGTAAGTTTTCATATTGTAAAATACTCCTAATAAAAGGTAAAAATAAATAAAAAATCAATAAAGACTTGATTTATTTATTTATTATTTTTTTTTTGAGTTTCTATTGGCGCTACTGGCGATCTGTATGGCTATCAATAGGGGTCTGGCTGGCCCATTAGGACATATAGCTAGGCTGTAGGCTGGGTGTGGGGTCTAGGTTAGAGGCACAGTCTTGGTTGGCCGATTATGGGCTTACATTCAGTTTAATTCCCAATCTGGTTGGTTCAATCCCAAATTTTTTAACAATTTTCATTAAGATCAGGTCCAAACTAGTTAAGCAATACAAGTTTAAATGGCACAGTGGCTCCACCACCACGACTTTGACCTCTTCTATTTACCTTCTCTTGAATTTTAGCCACCATCGCCACCACCACCACTATATGACCTTCACGACCACTGCGACTGTCGTCACCAACCATAGCCGAAAGGGCAGATAATAACTTGGCCACTTTTCACTCTTCACCCTGTTGCCCCTGTTTTTCAATGTCATAGGTGAGAGGCCGGTAAATATTGAACTCCTCCCACATCCCAACCAAGTTAGTATAGTACTCACCGATAGTCTTTTGTTTCTTTTTTAACGAAAAAATATCGTCACATAAAATGTCCATCTTTTAACAAAAAATACTTGAATTTAGGATTAGTGGCACACAGGTCACACACACCATAAGTGGCACATAGGTCAATATATCTACCCACACCACACACACACCAAACTAACTCATGCACACCAACTCACGCCCATACTCCCCCTCAAGCTGGTGCATAGATATCTATCATGCCCAGCTTGACAATAATATCCTATAGGCAAGAAGGACCAAGGGCTTTCATGAAAACGTCGGCTAGTTGCTGTGAGGACGTGACCTTAAGAGTTTCTATGAGTCCAATTTGAATATCGCGAATAAAATGAATATCAACTTCAACATGTTTGCTTCACTCATGAAGAACCGAGTCTTTGGCAATATCAATGGCTGCTTGGTTGTCATAATGGAGTGGCATAGGAATAGATGGGGGAAAACCAAACTCAGTAAGTAGAGAACGTGGTTCACTCATGAAGAACTGAGTCTTTGGTAATATCAATGGTTGTTTGGTTGTCACAATGGAGTGGCATAGGAAGAGTTGGGGGAAAACCAAACTCAGTAAGTAGAGAACGTAGCCAAAGAAAATCACAAGTCCCATGAGACATCGCTCGATACTTAGATTCAACGCTAGATGTGGATACTAAATCCTACTTCTTATTTTCCACACCACAAGATTACCACCCAAAAAAGTAAGAAGTACAATATCCAAAAGCAGATAGACGATCAGTAGGAGCCCTAACATAATCAACATCGGTATAAAAACTAAGATGAAGATGATCAACATCACTATAGAAGAGGCCACGACTAGGAGAGGCCTTATATAGCAGAGGATCCAATGAACAACAGTCATATAAGGAGTCCTGGGTGCATGCATGAACTGGGCCAATCTACTTCTAGATATTGTACTTTTCTGGGTGGTTATCTTGTGGTGTGGAAAAGTAAGAAACACGATTCAATATCCAAATCTAATACTGAATCTAAGCATCGAGCGATGTCTCATAGGACTTGTGAGCTTCTTTGGCTACATTCTCTACTTATTGAGGTTGGTTTTTTCCCATCTCTTCCTATGCCACTCCATTGAGACAACCAAGCAACCATTGATATTGCCAAAGACTCGGTTCTTTATGAGCGAACCAAACATGTTGAAGTTGATATTCAATTTATTTGCGAGAAGATTCAAGCTGGAATCTTGGAGAGTTTCCCATATGGCTTTGGCATCATCATCATCAATACAACTTTATCCCTCTATTTGGGGTCGACTTTGCGAGTCTTATTTCTCCACTCGTTTTTGATTAATGCCAAGTTCTTTGTAACTTTGCAGCCCTTCACGTCGCTTCTCATTGCTTCCCTCAAGGTCTTCACTGATCTTCCTCCTTCCTACTTGTGCTTGTAGTATCTCAACCTTTCGCATGAGTTCTATTTCTGGCCTCAAATGGACATGTCCAAACCCTCTCATGTGACTTTTTTAGCCTTGTAGGTGCTACTCTCAAATTTCTTATGTACTCTTTTCGAATTTTATCCTTTCTTGTTACTCCACAAGTTCATCTTAACACCTCAATCACATTACTCTGTCATAGTCCAATATTCTCTGCACCATAAATATGGCCGGCCTAATCACTGTCTTATAAAATCGTCTTTTTAATCTAATTGGACTCTTGGGTTGCACAATTCTCCTCTTGATTGTCTCCGTTTCATTCAACTTGCACTAATCTTATTTGAGATGTCCCCTTCAAATCCACTATATAATTGTAAAGTAGAGCCTAAATAGCAAGATATATGACAATGTGGCACTCGATAATTTTCTATTTTAACTAATCATTCGGGCTATCATGTTAACTAAATTTGCACTCCTGGTATTGTGTCTTTATTATGCTAATTTTCAAACCTCTTAACTCCATGGCTTTTCTCCATAATTCCACCTTATCATTTATTTCTTTCCTTGTTAGGGCAATTAATACCACATCACCTACAAATGGCATGCACCATGGAATCTCTTCGTGTATGTCTATGATTAATGCATCTATGACTAGGGCAAACAAATAAGGGCTCAATGCAGGTCCTTGTTGCAACCAAACTTTGATAGGACTTGTCTCCCCACACATCGTTCTTACACTAGTTGCCATTGTTTTATACATGTCTTGAGTAATCTTAATATATAAGTTCGAAATGCATTTCTTCTTCGGTGTCCATCAGATTATTTGTCTCGACCCTCTATCATATGCTTTCTCCAACTCAATAAAAATCATATGCAAGTTCTTCCTTCTCTCTCTGAACTTCTTCATAAGTTGCTCAATAGGGAAATAACTTAAGTTGTTGATGTGGTCGACATAAATCCACATTGGTTCCCTAAGACACTTGATTCTTGTTTCGTTTTGCTATTCTCTCCCAGAGTTTCATAGTCTAGCTCATAAGTTTAATGCCTCGATAGTTTGCACAAATTTGGATGTCTCCTTTGTCCTTAAGAGCATTTTACTTAAATTCTTTGAGATTAAACCATTGAACAATACTTTTACTTGAATGTTGTTTATTTTCAACCGTTCAATGGTTTAATCTCAAGGCATTTACTCTTAATATATATATATATATATATATATATATATATATATATATATATATATACACCCAATTTGTTTTTTATTTTTTTATCCGGGCCGGGTGCGGGTCGGGTGTTGGAACATTCAACCCAAGCCCGACCCGAATCAATCTGGGTCGTCACATGATTAGCTCAACCTTTGTATTGGGCCGGGTTGGCTTCACAAAAGATACCGCTTTTTTCAGGTTGGGTGTGGGCCAAAATCCGGGTTGTCTCGGCCATTGAGAGCCCTACTCCTATGTCCGAGGAATATAATAGAGCCTTTTGTGTTTGGGTTAGCTCTTATAAGCGCAGAAACAACTATTTGCCTACTCTTTGTTAGAGCAGATAAAATCTGTTGTGAGATAGAGCAAGCATAGAGCAGTTTTATCACTTAAAACAGCTTCCTGCCATAGCAAATGAGGTAAGAAGCTGTGTTACCAAATGTAAAAGTAGTTCTTTGTCGGAGTCAGAAAGTGAAAGAGCTACTCTTTACCTGTGAGCTATTGGACCTTAGACTATCACGGCTTTCCATTGTCTTCAATTCTGTGAGACTCCAAAGGTCCAAAGGCCGAAGGCTCGCACATCGTGCACCAGTGCCCGGGTCGGTCACTCTATTCAAACTCATAATCTCATGCTCTATGTGACCGGAGTCGAAACTTAAACCCTCAAACCTAAAACCCCTTTAAACCACTGCCCACCATTTTCAGCTCCTCAAACCTCTCGGTAAGAAGCAACTGCCGCTTAAACCCCCTCTCATATAACCTTCTCTGCTGCTCGCTCTCAACCTCGTTCAAATCCAAAACATCTCCAAACTCTGATTTCTAGCCTTACGAATCTCAATAAGAGTACCAAAACCTTAAAATGGCAGCGCCTCCAAAGAAATCTCTAAAGAGATAACCCAACAACGAGCTCAAAACACCTCACACAAACCCTAAAAAGCCCTTCAAGAGAAAGTTTGAATCCGAGCGCGCCGTTCCACAAGAAATTGTAGACGATGTTCCCGATTTTCCCCGAGGTGAGGTTCAGCATTCTCTGAAATACATGAGTTTTATAACTGATTCACCCTTATTATTATTATTGTTTGATTGATGAATTTTGGTTTTGTAAATAAAAATCATATTGACCAAATTAGCCGATTTTTTTTAAAAGTTAAGATTTAATCGAGTCTACCATCAAATCCTGATTAAATTGCCATTTTTTGAAAAAGTCGCAACTTTTTGAGAAAATCCCAAAATTTGCCTACTTTTTCCCCTTTTTTATAAATGTTTTACCTGCTTTTTTATAATTTATTAATGCGAGCTACAACTTGCACACGAGATTTGTACCGTGGCATATTGCTCAAAATGAAAGACTTGATATTTTTTAGATTAGTGCCATGTGGAACACCATCTAAGCCTTTTGATTTGAAGGCGATGACGTAAATTTCATTGCTTCCAAAGATTGGCACAAAACATGATCTTTGCCATCTGATTTGCCTCAGTCAAACATTGAATCAGATGATGGCCTTTGACTGTATTGAATCAGATGATAGACATCACATTTCATGACGATCGTAGACAGAAAAGATCTTTACATTATGGCCTTCAAATCAAAAGGCTTAGATGGTGTTCCACGTGGCACATATCTCAAAATATCAAGTCTCTCTTTCTAGACGATGTGCCACGGTACAAATATCGTGTGCCAGTTATAGCTCCCTTTATTAATTTCTTTATATATATATTTTTAGTTTTTTTTTTCCAATCTCCCCTGCTTCCCAATTTTTCCATTTTTTATTTGAATTTTTTCCCAAGCCGATTATTTCCCAAACCCTGAAACCCATGCAGAGTTCTTAGTCACTTTTGTCGTGTTTATAGGAGGGAGTGTTCTTAGTCGAAGGGAGGAAGAGGAAGCTAGGGCCGAAGTTGATGCAGAGTTCTTTGTGGAAGAGAGAGAGTCAACTAGTAAGAAGAAGAAGCATGGAAAAAAGTTTGAAGGTGCTGAAGCAGCGGATGATGATTTGGGGTCTCTTTTCGGAGACGGCATTACCGGAAAATTACCTAGGTTTGCCAATAAGATCACTTTAAAGGTACAAAATTCGACAACATATTTGATTTTTTATAATGAAGGGTTTCTTATGAGATGCATATATTTTCATTTTGATATGTCATATGATCATAGCCACAAGTTGTGGATCACTAAAACTAAAGGATGAATGCTCCTTGGATTTGGGACAATAGATGCTTTGTGTTGATACTCTGCTAGAACATGGGGCTTTAACAATTTTGAAAAAAATGTCTATCTTACAAGTAATTTTCACTCGTTAATTAGGATTGCCCAATCGATGCTCCTTGCGTCTTTACTTTGAGGAGTCGACCCCACTCCTCTTTGTCCGTTGTCGGATTACGCAAGATTTGGGACGTTATCCTTAAGATGTTTGACATGGCATGGGTCTTTTTGGAGTCCATCCCAAGCCTCTTCTCTTCCTGGTTGGGCACCAAGTTTGGCGGGGTGGCTGGGGTTTATTGGAGGGTTGTTCTATTTGCAGTCTTGTGGAGGATTTGGTTGGAGCGAAATGTGCGTATTTTTTGCAAAATCATCGTCCGACTGGGATGATTCTTAAATCTATTGTGGAGTTCTTGTGCTCCTGGATGGTGCTGGACAAAGATGGGGCCTTAGCGGGTCCTGAGAGCTTCGACCCTGGTTAGAGCCCTTGAACAGGGTGTCTTTGTGTTGTGTTCTTTTGTTTGTTTTCTTTTTTATTTTTGTTTGTTTTCTCTTGGCTTCGGTGGTTTTCACCGGGCTTTTGTTCGGTTTCCAGCTCCTTGCTGGCTCTTATTAATGCACTTGGCGTGCCTTTACCGATCAATAATAAAAATAAAAATAAATGTTTTGGAATTGGATGGCTCGATTTATTTTAGTATCTTATTTATTGGTATATTCCAATGCCTTAGCTTTCATTTTACCTGGAAGTGTGGTTGGGAATTGGATGGCTCAGTTTATTTCAGTATCTTAGTTATTGGTATATTCCGATGCATGAGCTTTCATTTTAATGGAAAGTGTACAAACTACAAAACCACGTGTGGTTTTGGATCCTTGACTAATTATGCGAATGACTAGAACGCTCTCAACACTCCTAAATATATGTGGATGCATTGATGTCACTTGAAATGGTTTTTCGTCTTCATACTCATAATCATCATTTTCCCCCATGTATTTGGGCTCAAATTTGCGAGTCTTATTTCACCATGCATTTATGTTCAAATCAGGGCTAAATTCTTTGGTACTACCGATTAAAAAAAAATCTTTGTTACTTTGCAATTCTTCATGTTGTTTCAGTCATTCTCACCCGTTTTTATTTGTCTTCCCCGTATCTGACTTCCTTATGCCTATGTCATTCATGGTCACAAAGTTGGGGATTCAACAATCAATCGGACCCTGGCAAGGGTCAAATTCAGAAAAAATCAGGGAAAATAAAAATTTAAAAAAAAACAAAAATATATTTCAAGTTATAAATACTGGTTTTAATGAACAAACTAATAAAAAATAGGCACAATTCATTAATAAGCATGATCATTCATCATTCAAAAGTAATATGAAACTAATCAAAGTAACAAGTGTTGATGTCAACTATCAAACATCCTAAATTTCAAACCGTCAAATAAAAATAAATATTCCAACGTCAAAACATTAAAAGCATCACCACCATGGCATGAAGTCATCAACATTACTTAAGCATAGGCACCACAATTCCACATATGCATGAGTGCAAACATAAATGCCTAACCATAAAAAAATTGTTCACGGTCAATGTTCATCATCCAGAGACAACCACATAGGAAATAGACCGTCTAATGTAAGCTCATTGTCTCAAGATTCATTGAACGAAAACCAATCTCCATCTTTTAATTCAAAGCAAGTCAAATATTTTATGGTAAAATTGTTAATTCTCTTAACTTTGTGGGTTTCTTTGAAGGTGCTAAAAATAAGGAAGGAAAGAGAACTTATTTAGGTATCATTATTTACGTATTCCCATTGGAAAAGGGATTCTATTTGGGTATCATTATTTACACCCCTTAAATTTGTGACCTCACCTATATCCTCTAGTAGGTATGAAATGATCGCTTTGAATCAGAAGATGGAGATCATTGTTTATCCCCATCTTTTACCCAAATGATCTTGAGATCATGAGAGTATCATTAGACCGTCGGTTTTTATTTTACAGGGCGCACGTCTAAAAAATGATATTAAAATCATATTTGAGAGTGATGTAGGCCATATGATTTTAGAGTCGCTTTTTGGGATGTGTGTCAAGTGAAATAAAATTTTTACTGTCTGATGATACAACCAAGATGTCAAGATCAACTATATAAAAGATTGGGACGAAAAATAATGTCCATCGTATGATTCAAAGCGATCAATACATTCGGACTGAAGGAGGCGTGATGAGGTTACAGTTTTATGGATGGTAAATAATGGTACCCATTTTAATTTTATTATCACTATAGGGGCAGATTGGGTTGGTTAAGAAGGGTATTTTGTTCCTGAAGTGTGGAAACAAAACTTGACAGAAACTATTCTTGCTTTTATGTAGTAGTACGGATAATAAAACCTCTAGTCCTTAGTGAATTTTTTTTGTTCAAACATTTTATTACACTTCATAGAATTTGGGAGTAATTTTTTTGTTCACTTTCATTCAATCAATCCGGTGTCTAAAACTCTGTTTTTTTTTTTGCTTTCTACTTATGTTCTTACTTAATGTTTATCCAGTAATTTAGTAGTTCCCATGGCTATGTTATCGTGATGCTCTAATGTGATGCAATCATTTAGGGTTAATTTCCTTGGTTATGCTTTTCCGAAATATCGTTTCCATTTTTTTTTCCTTTTTTCTTTTCTCTAGTTTGAGTTATTGCTTGATGTTTTCACATTGCTTCTTTCTTTTTATTATGGTCCATTTTTTATTAGTTGTAGTTGTATAGTGGATTCTAGACTTTTGCAATCCAAATACTATACTAGAAGGATGCGTTCGACCTCTACATGCCTTTTTCAACCCATTGATATCCATTTACATAAAAAGGGTCGTACCCAGTGCACAAGGCCTACGCTTTAAGCGGGGTCTGGGAGAGTTAGATTATAGGTAACCTTACCCCCGTATTGGAGAGGCTGATTCCAGGACTCGAACCTGCGACCTATCGCTTTGGGCAGACAACACTTTCCATCACCCCAAGGACTGCCCTCCATGTTGGATTTTGTGCCCGTGAAAACCAGTCATTGACTTGGTTGACCTAATCTTGATAATATGTCCTTTTCTTGTTTGGATATCAACTGGATGTATATTTACGATTTTGTGTATCACATTATGTGTTGATTTGGATCTCTCTGTAGAGCGATTTTGTCTTCAACGAACATCATTAGGCAGTGGAGAAGTTTATGGTTTCTCTAGGAGAGCAATTGACTCGTATTCCTCGAGTAGACCTAACTACTATTTCCACGTGGACTTGCAAATTTTATAGCTTTGCGGTGAGTCAGAATAACTCATCTACGCTCATGACTATCCTATGGGATTGCACCATCTTTGGGTGATATGGAGTTGTGTAGATCCATGAGAAGCCGTCTGTCCTTGCCATCACCGCAGTGGGTAGTTTACCACTAATGGACCAACCACTGTACCAGTTACTTTGAGAACTTGCTATTGTGGCAAGTAGGAAACTAGGAGTACTTAGTTGCATAGTTTTAAAACTCGCCGGCTTTCGAGTTTACTCTGAGTCGAGTCAAGATTTCGTTAGGATGACGCAACCAGGGTTCATAAACTGCCCTCATGTAAAAATTATTTTTATGAGATAAGGTTTTAGAAACCCTATATTTTAAAAAAAGTATTAAACTACTCATTTATCAACATATCTTCCCATCTTTTTCATTGTAACATATATATATATAAGATGTATATTTTTCAAAATATGTACTAAATTACCGAGTCGGAGAGAATCTATTTTATCCGAGTCTTGGAGTTAACTCGACTCAACTGACTTTCGAGTCGAGTTTTCACGTTTTAAAACCATGCTTAGTTGTGCTTCATTAGTCCTTGGGCCTGAGATTTCCGAAGGAATATCTTAGGATGTGGTGATGTGTTTTGATTCACTAACGGTTGATACGATTGTGCTAGTTAATATATCAGTGTGTTGGGCTCATTAGTCAATCCTGAAGAGGATTCAACAAGGGATCCACCTGATTACTTAATTAGTTATATCTCAAACCTAAGGTCATCAAATTAATCTAACAATTACTTCCCCATGTCTAGTCATCTATAAGATGCTTTACAGATCATTGGATTTCAATTCGATGGAGTAAGATGGACATTCCTATGCATTCTAGTAGATAATGAGCATAGCCTATGATGCGAGATTCATCGGTGGGGAGAATTGAATAAAAATTAAAGCATGAAAATGAGGTATTTTTACTTAATCATCACATAATTAATGAAGGGTGAGAGATGTTATGGGGAATTAATAATCCCCTAGGGCTAGCTTTACCTATTTAAAAACTCCTCTACGGTCCCATTTCTAGCCCCACGAATTTTAAGGTGGATGAAAGAGGTACCTACAGTCAGTTTTCATCTATTCTGGTTTCAAGAGGGGTTTTGAGAAAGTGTACCAGAGGAGACCGATGGTTTGTGTGAGCATTAATCGTTTACCTCAAATCAAGATCAACGATAAAAATTATTGCAACAGGTTTCTAAACTGTTTAGATTCACTGTTGCATTATTTATTAATTTATTTTAAGAATAGTCTAAGAAAAATCGCATGGAATAAAGTTCTTGGGGTTCACTGATCACTTGTCGGTGAAACTAGCATTCCATGCCCTTAAAAGTTAGCTCATGTCTTTAGGTCCACACAATGCATGGCTCTGCATCTGTGTGCCACTGATTGGATATCGGATTTTGGGTCTTCGTCTACAATGCATTTTCTCAAATCTATGATTAATTGCATTGACATGATATTTTTTTACTCCATTTCTGAATTTATTAAATATCTTTTCGAGTTATTTCATTTCCATCATTTTTCCTTCACTTTACGAGTTATTTCTTTGTATTGGTTTTAGAGAATGTCTTTTTTTATTATTATTATTTTTTTCCAGGTGAAATCAAAGCTTGATATTCTGGCCTCATATAATGATGCTAGTAATGGATTAATTACACATGGATGGATTACCAAAATTGAAAAGCACGGGTGCTTTGTGAGATTTTACAATGGTGTTCATGGGTTTGCTCACAGGTGAGGCTCTTGCCTATTTCCCGTTTCTTTATTTTGGTTTTGCATATATTTTCTATTGATTTCACTGAGTTATGGTTTCAGGTTCTTGTGATTTTGTGCAGCACTTGTTTTATGCCAATAATTTTGTAGTTTAGAGTTGAAGAGTTGAATATCTTGCTTTCTGAGGGAAATCAGGAACTTAACCACTGATTACTTGTTCTTTGATATGTGGACAACTTTCCTGAGTATTATATATCTGCACCAAAGCACCTATTGTACAACCCAAAAATGAAATAAATGCGCATTATTTAAATTTATATAAGGTAACTATATAATAAATACCTATACATATGTAAGGAGAGAAATATTGGTTGACTAAGGTTTTAGTCCAGACATTATTCTGGGAACTTTTGATCTATACCTAAAAGCTAAAAAGTGCCAAATCCAAGAATGTAGCGGCAAAAGCCCCAACAGGCAGGGAGTGGGATTCCAGTAGAATCTTTGATGAGCTAATGGTGATGCTTAATGAGCATGAGTTCCGACTTCCAATCTACACCGGATATGATATTAGAAAAGAGAAGTTCAAATAATAGAAAGGGAATGAAGTGGTGAAATCGTACTTTTTCCACAAGAAAATAGAGAGAAGCAAGCAACCAAGGTAGGGTTTCAAAATCTGAAATATAAAACCCATGGTTCCCGGAAATAAAATAAGTTTTATTAATAAAAAGTTGTCCTCTCAAATGTTCAGTAAAACGTATATAAAATCCCTTGTACCAAAATTTTGAAGTGTCATAAATTACTAAACTCGTAACATTACAATGCCTATTGATGCGGGAACTTACTAAATGCAATGTTAGAGCTGAAATTAGAATTAAAATTAATTTAATCAATTAAAAAATAACAATTTCTCATAACAAATTATCACAAAAATTTCTAGAAATTCAATTAGGTGATTTAATTTCGGTCCAAAATAGCGTTACTTTAGTGTACATTTCTTATCGCGGATCTAGAAGACTATGGTTCTTATGAACGGCTAGATGTCCGATAGTTTTAGGGCGTCGAACGAACTCGCAAGCAGGTTCTCTCGATACCAAACGAAAATAAAAGGCTAATAAAATTAATGATGAACAAAATATTGATTTTGGGCTTTTATGAGATCAATAAAATAATTAGGATTACGCTACTTACGCAAATCGTAGATCTAAAAAAGATAGAGATGGAAGAAGAGTTGGCCTTGTACCAAATCGCAAGCGGGAATCGAAGAATCGCTCTCTGTTTTAAGAGAATCACACCCTCACGAAAGTTTAGAACTCTCAATTTTGCATAAGCAATTTTCATTAACTAAGAACTTCTAATAAAAGTATTTACAAGCCTTTAAATAAGCTAACGAATGCATAAAATTAGAAATCCTAGTATAATTCTAATTCCTAATAAAAGAAATATCCTAATTCTTCTAAAACAATAAAGTCCTGAAACAATAAGGAAACTAATCATATTTCTAATAAAAAGAAACAACTCTTACTTTCTAAAATAAAATAATAAAAGAGATTAATCCTAATTCAATTAGAATTCTTGAAATTCGTCACTTTATGTGCAACTTTCGAAAACTAATCATAACTTCTTTAATACTTGTCGGAATTGCACGTTTTTTTGCTCGTTGGAAAACTACTTCGATAAACTTTCAAAGACGACCAATTTCGCATCAATCCGACTTTGTTTGACATTTCAAAATAGGCCAAACATAAAAGTGACGGGATTGAAAGTTGAAGACCTTAATAAATTTTGAATTTTCTTCTTTCTGATCAAACGGGTCTTTAACAGGCCTTTTTAAAAAAAAAAATCGTTCGTGGGTCTACTTTCTCTTTTGACGTTTCCTATTTATCCGATCGAGAGTGAAATATAATTATAAAAGGTGGATCTAAAATTCGCATCACCGATACTATCAATCGGGAGTGAAATATAATTATATCAATCAAATCTGTAATTGGTTTTGGGCCTGTTATACCCACATCCCAATTGCATCCTCAGTTGTCAGTAAATATCTGATGTCATGCGTGACTACTTTTAGTAGTGTGACATCCTCCAAACTTACACACCGGATCAATGTGCTTATCTAGAGAAGCCACACCATGTAACATAATATAGAGTTGCAATAAATAAAGAGGATATAAAATAATGATCCGCATAAGCACAAAGGAAACAAAAACTAAAACAAAATCCAAATTAATATATGTATGGAATTATAACTGAAATAAAAATCATGATGTAATCCGAAACATAAAATCCATAAGTACTTGTCCTATCAACTATTGTATCTCAAAATCAAAACAAAGTAAACATCTCTTATCTCTCCAAAATAAAAGAAATAATAAATCTGAACTTTGAAAACTTCCTTCATCAACATCAGGATTCAATCTACTATAGTCGTGTCTCCAATTAAAATGCAAAAGTTGAATTTATTGAAAAATTATTATTTTTAATGACAATGCCAACTTTTGTGAATAAAATAAGTTCAGAATGTAATTTATTAAAAAAAATCACCTACTATTAATAGTCATTTGAAATTATTAATAAAAGGAGTTGAGTTATACTCTAACTTATTGAAATGGTTAATATTCATTTGAAATGATAGACCTGAAGCACAATAATACTAAACTTGGTTTGAATTGTGTTTTAGAATTGGAGTTCCACCATTCAAACACTTTTAAAGGAAAATGATGGTGACAGATTTATGTTTAGGCTTGTTTGGCATAACTCATGGGGGGGATATTTTTTATTTTCACATTAGATGGGTTTGTATAAAAAAAAATTCATGAAAAGTTTTTTTTAGAAATTTTCAAAGATGATGATTTTTTATTTTTTTCAACTGTTTGGCTACAAAATGCATAAAATATTAATTTTTCTCAAATCCGTAAAGCAACCTCCACTTTCTTTTTTATAATAAAGCATTGGAGGCTGCATAGGAGGTGTACGGTGACGAAAATTTTAGACGCTTCAAATCCATATAATATTCTCGCCAAGGATTAAAATAGCGGTTTCGTTTTCGATTTCGGGCATGAACGAAACCGAAAATTTAAACTGAAATTTCGGTTCAAGTTATCGTTTAGGTGGTGATCGAAACCGAAATGATTTGGCCAAAATTTTGAACCTGATCCTCGCTGATTAAGTTAAAGCTAGGGTTTTGAAGTCTACTAGGTCCCAAGCCTATTCGTATCCCGATATATCGCGTACTTTTGGCCAAGTCGGTCAATATTCAAGCACCTTTTTTAAATTATAAAACAATAAATAACATATAAAAATTACAATTTTGGTATTTTGTTTGAGTCATACCCGATATATATCGGCCGGTATGTCTCAATATGGTTTGATATATGACCTAATATTTGACCTCATATAGAATTGGAGTGTATATCAGTATTGGATGGGGCCTAACCCGATACATATCTGCCGCTTGAATTGGATAGAGTACCTACCTCTATTAGCGCCCATGCAATCTCCGAAAGCGCCCCACGTGTGCAACCCTTTCAAAATCATTGATTGCTTCTGATTAGAAAATGGAGATTAATTTTCAACCCTATCTTCCACATAATGGATATTGAGATCATGTTGCTCCTATCATATGGTCATTTGTTTATTTCACATTTCACATATCCCCATAAAATGCTACTTGAATCCTATTGCACACATCACTCTCAAACATGATTTTAGGGTCCTTTTTAGGGATATGTGAGATGTGGAATCCAAAACAGACCGTCTGATAGGTGCGGCATTATCTGAAGATCCATTTTGTGGAAGATCGGAGTCAAACATGATCTTCATCATCTAATTCGAAGTAATCAATGGTTTTGAAGGGTTCTTCGTAGTGGGCGCTTTCAAAGATTGCGTAGGCGCTAATAGAGGTACCCAATTGGACATGCACTAAAGAGATGGTGCGCCACTAAGCCAAGCCCATTACCCAAGTCTTTGACTTTTTACAAGTGGCTTCCATCAAAATACAATAAGTACTTGAAAAATGTTATGATCGATTGACATTTTTTTTTTGGTTCTTTTGTTTAGTTTTAACCATGAATTTCAAGCATGGTGCCTTTAGGCACAGGAGGCAGCACGCTGTGCGCTTAAATGTAGCTACTCCTATATACAAATCTATCACCATCAAAATCCAATTCAATAGCAACTGATGGTGATAGATTTATTTACATAATTGCTTCTACACACTAAGGTACATAGTATTTACCTTTTAAAAAGGTATGCCCTCTTTTGAAAAACATCTCTATCATCCGATTCAAAGTAGTAAATGAGTTTTCAGCACAGGCGCCATCGAAGATTTGATAGATCTTATAAATCAAATTAAAGAACAGTACTTTTACGACACAAATTTTCTTGGTTATTAAAATAACCATTTTACGCATAACAATAGGGTAGGTGTGGCAAAGGGTCCGGATTTGGTTAGGCTCGAGTATTCCCAATCTTGACCCGACGAATTTGAATTTGGCCCAACTTGTGGCAGGCTTATGATTTCTAGTCGAAGCCCGGCCCACAACAAGCTTTCAATACTTAAACTCGGCCCCACCCATTTATTCATAAACGAGTCGAATAGAATGAGATTATGGAAGGTGCGATGGGGATAGGGAGGCTTCTTTAGTTATTTGTGCTCCCAAAATTATTCTTTAAGAATATATGATAGGATACGATTATCCTCACCCATTTAATAATAAGTACGACACATTTTTTTACGGGTAAAATTAATTGGCTAATTTGAATCAAATGATGGAGATTGTTTTTTGTTCCAATCTTCTTCACAATAGATCTTAAGATCATGGTGCACCTGTCAGATGTTGATTTCACATGGCACACATCTCTAAAAGTGAAGGTCAACTCCTTTGCCCATGATCTACATCACTTTTGGGGACGTGTGTCATGTGGATTTATTTGTCGTACTTGGATTTCTTTCAAAATTTAAGGGCAAGCAATCGAGATGAGGCTGAATATATTTGACGGATCGAAATCGTGTAATATGAAGCATTTGGTCGAGGAATCCATATCTGATCGTCTGATAGGTGTACTATGATCTTAAGATCTATCTTGAAGAAGATTGGAATAAAAAAAAAATCTCCATTATTTGAATCAAATTAGTCAACAATTTTTGTTCGTAAAAAAAAGTGTAGTACTTACTTTGTTTTTTTTTTTTTTGAACGAATGGAACTAGCCGTAACCTACATGATATCTTGAAAAATATATTTCAATTAGGAAGATAGGATACATTAAATATTTTTGAATTGAGAATATGATTTCTTATTGAGAATTCGAGATTGCATTTAGATTAGATATTGAGAGAGAGAGATATATATATATATATATATGATTTCCTCCACTTTAATTGGATGGCATAAGATTCTTAATACGGGACTATCAAATATGAGATCCCGACGGACTTAGGAGGTTAGGTCCGAGCCTGACCTATCTAATTATCGGGTTTAAAGTGTGTTTCCAATTTTTTTATCTTGACTCTAACCCGGGTTGCGATATACTTAGCCCAAGCCCAGCCCATAGTGGGCCAAGCTGATAGATTGTAGGGGAGTTTTGACTCCGGTCACATAGAGCATGAGATTATGAGTTTGAATAGAGTGACCAATCCGGGCGCTGGTGCACGATGTGCGAGCCTTGGGCCTTTGGACCTTGGAGTCTCACATAATTGAGGAGCATGGAAAGCCATGATAGTCTAAAGTCCAATAGCCCACTATTTGTGCGCTTTTATACCGGTGGTTAGCTCTTTTGGGGTAAAGAGTAGCTCTTTCACTTTCTGGCTCCGACAAAGAACTACTTTTACATTTAGTAACACTGTTTCTTACCTCATTTACTCTGACATAAAGTTGTTTTAAGTGAAAAAACTGCTCTATGCTTGCTCTATCTTAGAGCTTATTTTATCTGTTTTGACAGAGAGCAGGCAAAGAGCTACTTTTGCTCTTATAAGAGCTAACCCAAACATAGAATGCTTTGTTATATTCTTCAAATATAGGGGTAGGGCTCTCAATGGGCCAGGGCAATCTAAATTTTGGCTCGCACTCGGCCCGAAAAAGGCGGTACCTTTTGTGAAGCCAACCTGGGCTAATACCAATGTTGGGCTAATCATGTGATGACCCGGATTGATTCGGGTCAGGCTTGGGTTGAACCCGCACCCGGCCCGGATAAAAAAATAAAAAACTCAGTATACATATATATAATATAATATATTAAGAGCATTTTACTTAAATGCCTTGAGATTAAACCATTGAACAATATTTTTACTTGAATGTCGTTTATTTTAAACCGTTCAGTGGTTTAACCTCAAGGCATTTACTCGTATATATATATATATATACACTTAGTTTTTTATTTTTTTATTCGTGTTGGGTGTGGGTCGGGTGTTGGAGCATTCAACCCAAGCCCCACTCGAATCAATCTGGGTCGTCACATGATTAGCTCAGCCTTTGTATTGGGTCAGGTTGGCTTCACAAAAGATGTCGCTTTTTTCGGGCTGGTGTCGGCCAAAATTCAGGTTGCCCCGGCCATTGAGAGTCATACCCTTATATCCGAGGAATATAATAGAGTCTTTTGTGTTTGGGTTAGCTCTTATAAGAGCAAAAACAACTCTTTGCCTACTATTTGTTAGAGCAAATAAAATATGTTCTAAGATAGAACAGGCATAGAGCAATTTTATCACTTAAAACAACTTTTTGTCAGAGCAAATGAGGTAAGAAGCTGTGTTATCAAATGTAAAAGTAGTTCTTTATCGGAGTCAGGGTAGGGCTCTCAATGGGCCAGGGCAATCTAAATTTGGGCTCGCACTCGGCCCGAAAAAAGCGGTACCTTTTGTGAAGCTAACCTGGGCTAATACCAATGTTGGGCTAATCATGTGATGACCCGGATTGATTCGGTCGTTGAGTTGAACTCAAGACTACCCGATAAAAAATAAAAACTTCGATACATTTATATAATATAATATATTAAGAGCATTTTACTTAAATGCCTTGAGATTAAACCATTGAACAATATTTTTACTTGAATGCCGTTTATTTTAAATCGTTCAATGGTTTAACCTCAAGGCATTTACTTGTAATATATATATATATACACTTAGTTTTTTATTTTTTTATTCGTGCTGGGTGCGGGTCGGGTGTTGGAGCATTCAACCCAAGCCCCACTCGAATCAATCTAGGTCGTCACATGATTAGCTCAGCCTTTGTATTGGGTCGAGTTGGCTTCACAAAAGATGTCGCTTTTTTCGGGCTGGTGTCGGCCAAAATTCAGGTTGTCTCGGCCATTGAGAGTCATACCCTTGTATCCGAGGAATATAATAGTCTTTTGTGTTTGGGTTAGCTCTTATAAGAGCAGAAACAACTCTTTGCCTACTATTTGTTAGAGCAAATAAAATCTGTTCTAAGATAGAACAAGCATAGAGCAGTTTTATCACTTAAAACAGCTTTCTGTCAGAGCAAATGAGGTAAGAAGCTGTGTTATCAAATATGAAAGTAGTTCTTTGTCGGAGTCAGAAAGTGAAAGAGCTACTCTTTACTTGTCAGCTATTCGACCTTAGACTATTATGGCTTTCCATGCTCTTCAATTTTGTGAGACTCCAAAGGTCCAAAGGCCCAAGGCTCGCACATCATGCATCAGCGCCCGGGTCGGTCACTCTATTCAAACTCATAATCTCATGCTCTATGTGACCGGAGTCGAAACTTAAACCCTCAGGCCTCGTTCAGGTGTTTCCTGATTTTTCCTAGAAAAGCTCAGATTTTTGGACACTCAGAATCCTGACAGATTCTTAGTAAACTCAGATTCTTGATTTTTCCCATATGCGTTCTTAAGTTACTCAGATTCCTGACAGATTACTATAAAACTCAGAATCCTTTGTTTTTAAGTTCCTCTCAGAAAATCCTCAGAATCGATTTAATCAGTGATTATGCTATGATCGTAGAAACGTGATCTAATCATCGATTTATTTGTCGTACTTGGATTTCTCTCAAAATTTAAGGGCAAGCAATCGAGATGGGGCTGAACATATTTGACGGATCGAAATCGTCAAATATGAAGCATTTGGTCGAGGAAATCATCCTGGATTGAGCGATCGAAATCGGAGGGTATTCTGTCCAATGCTTTAATTAAGGGTCTTGCTACTTACACACCTATTTTTTCTTCACATACCACTTAAAACCACTTTGTGAAAAGACTTTGCATTTTGAGGATTTGTGCCCTGTGAAAACACCATCTCAAAAGTATGATTTAAAGGTCATGATCTAAAGATCTTTCATACAAAAGATCGGCATGAAACACAATCTTTATCAATCAATTGTTGAATCGGACAATGACCTTTGACTGCATTAAATCATATGATAGAGATGATACTTCGTGCCAATTTTTTGTGATAAAGATCTTTTACATATGGCCTTCAAATTAGACGACTTAGAAGATGTTTTCACATAGCTCAGGTCCCCCAAATGCAAAGTATTTATTTTTATGGTGTGCATGAAGAAAAAAATTGGTGTCCACGTGATAGTGCCTTTAATTAAAAACATAACCATTCTATTGTACCCAAATAAACAACATGTGCACGACTAATACATATTACAAGTTATTAATTTAAAATAAAGGAAAAGAAAATGCTAAAGGCAAATGAGTCATTAGATACAATGATCACCATCCAAAACTCATATGTAGCCTTGATGACTTCATCAACACCGTCCAATTTTTAGCACATTCAGAAACTAGATTCACATAAGTCTCTTCATCAATCGGATGGTGAAAAATGCCCCTCTGATACTCAGTGAGATTTTATCTATGCCAAATGCATCCTCCCAATCGTTGCACTAATCTGGACCGTCCAAACTCCATCGAAGTAGCCCATTAATGACTCACTTTATATATATATATATATATATATATATATATATAATGATCTAAGCTGTTCAATCAATTAGAAACCTATTGAAAGTATACAAATTGCTGAACATGAATGATTGAATGATCATAACCACCCATTAATGATTTATTTTTGGAGAAATAATAATTTTCTGATCAGCTTTGTATCTAGGCTACGATCCATCCAAAAGTTAGCGGCGTGGATTTAAGGTACTATGAACTAACTTATACGACTAAGAGTCTATAAGATAAGTGACACAAATACCACTAGATGGTACTACTATGCACCATAGTATAACATCCATATACTAATATTTTGGGACGAAATTGCCCTTGCTACCAGCTATGGATATATATAGTTGTGCCATAAAGCCTAGGGTTTTTCAGACGCTGTTGTTAGGGTTTTTCAATCTTCCACTCGGTCGTCTCTGAAGCTCAGCGAAAAGGTGAAGGGCCATCAGGGAGAACGAGTTAGTTCCTCGATTTCCCTTGATTTTTACCTCTTTTACCTTCGAAATATCAAGTGTTCTTAATACCCTTCTAGTTCATGCAGATCATTCGGTCGTCTCAGAAGCTCAGCGAAAATGGGGAAGGGCCGTCAGAGAGAACGAGTCAGGTCCTCGATTTCCCCTCGTTTTTACCTGTTTTACCTTTGAAATCTCAAGATTTTGTTCTTAATACCCTTCTATTTCATGCAGATTATACGTTAAAGGAACGAGCCTGACCCTTACTCGATTTGGGGAAGAAGAGAGAGTTATTTGAATTGATGACCGTTGCCTGAGTTGGGATCTGGTGTTTACATTTCTGAGAAGTATACAATGCCGCCTACAATCTGCGCTCAGATTCTGAGCTTTTCTGAACAAATTGCTCGGACGACTTGATGTCGTTTTCAGTCTGAAAACACTCAGATTCCCACTTCCCGAGGTGCACTCTCGAACGCCAGACTCAGTCTGAAAAACTCAGAATCTGGCTGCTTTCTGGGTTTAAACTCAGATTCTGAGTTTTTCCCAACTGTCGAACAGGGCCTCAATAAGAGTACCAAAACCTTAAAATGGCAGTGCCTTCAAAGAAATCTCTAAAGAGAAAACCCAACAACGAGCTCAAAACACCTCACACAAACCCTAAAAAGCCTTTCAAGAAAAAGTTTGAATCTGAGCGCGCCGTTCCACAAGAAATTGTAGACGATGTTCCCGATTTTCCCCGAGGTGAGGTTCAGCATTCTCTGAAATACATGAGTTTTATAACTGATTCATCCTTATTATTATTATTGTTTGATTGATGAATTTTGGTTTCGTAAATAATAATCATATTGACCAAATTAGCCGATTTTTTTTTAAAGTTAGGATTTAATTGAGTCTACCATCAAATACTGATTAAATTGCGATTTTTTGAAAAAGTCAACTTTTTGAGAAAATCACAAAATTTTCCTACTTTTTCCCTTTTTTTATAAAAGTTTTACCTACTTTTTTTATAATTTATTAATGGGAGCTACAACTTGCACACGAGATTTGTATTGTGACATATTGCTCAAAATGAAAAACTTGATATTTTTGAGATTAGTGCCATGTGGAACACCATCTAAGCCCTTTGATTTGAAGGCGATGACGTAAAATTTCATTGCTTCCAAAGATTGGCATAAAACATGATCTCTACCATCTGATTTGCCTCAGTCAAACATTGAATCAGATGATGGCCTTTGACTGTATTGAATCAGATGATAGACATCACATTTCGCGACGATCGTAGACAGAAAAGATCTTTACATCATGGCTTTTAAATCAAAAGGCTTAGTTGGTGTTCCATGTGGCACATATCTCAAAATATCAAGTCTCTCTTTCTAGACGATGTGCCATGGTACAAATATCGTGTGCCAGTTGTAGCTCCCTTTATTAATTTCTTTACATATATATTTTTAGTTTTTTTTTTTTTCCAATCTCCCCTTCTTCCCAATTTTTCCATTTTTTTTGAATTTTTTCCCAAGCCGATTATTTCCCAAACCCTGAAACCCATGCAGAGTTCTTAGTCACTTTGGTTGTGTTTATAGGAGGAGGGAGTGTTCTTAGTCGGAGGGAGGCAGAGGAAGCTAGGGCCGAAGTTGATGTGGAGTTCTTTGTGGAAGAGAGAGAGTCAACCAGTAAGAAGAAGAAGAAGCATGGAAAAAAGTTTGACGGCGCTGGAGCAGCGGATGATGATTTGGGGTCTCTTTTCGGAGACGGCATTACCGGAAAATTACCTAGGTTTGCCAATAAGATCACTTTAAAGGTACAAAATTCGACAACATATTTGATTTTTTATAATGAAGGGTTTCTTATGAGATGCATATATTTTCATTTTGATATGTCATATGATCATAGCCACAAGTTGTGGATCACTAAAACTAAAGGATGAATGCTCCTTGGATTTGGGACAATAGATGCTTTGTGTTGATACTATGCTAGAACATGGGGCTTTAACAATTTTGAAAAAAATGTCTATCTTACAAGTAATTTTCACTCGTTAATTAGGATTGCCCAATCGATGCTCCTTGCGTCTTTACTTTGAGGAGTCAACCCCACTCCTCTTTGTCCATTGTCGAATTACGCAAGAGATTTGGGACGTTATCCTTAAGATGTTTGACATGGCGTGGGTCTTTTTGGAGTCCATCCCAAGCCTCTTCTCTTCCTGGTTGGGCACCAAGTTTGGCGGGGTGGCTGGGGTTTATTGGAGGGTTGTTCTATTTGCAGTCCTGTGGAGGATTTGGTTGGAGCGAAATGTGCGTATTTTTTGCAAAATCATCGTCCGACTGGGATGATTCTTAAATCTATTGTGGAGCTCTTGTGCTCCTGGATGGTGCTGGACAAAGATGGGGCCTTAGCGGGTCCTGAGAGCTTTGATCCTGGTTAGAGCCCTTGAACAGGGTGTCTTTGTGTTGTGTTTTTTTGTTTGTTTTCTTTTTCGTTTTTGTTTGTTTTCTCTTGGCTTTGGTGGTTTTCACTGGGCTTTTGTTCAGTTTTCAGCTCCTCGCTGGCTCTTATTAATGCAGTTGGCGTGCCTTTACCGATCAATAATAAAAATAAAAATAAAAATTTTGGAATTGGATGGCTCGATTTATTTTAGTATCTTATTTATTGGTATATTCCAATGCCTTAGCTTTCATTTTACCTGGAAGTGTGGTTGGGAATTGGATGGCTCCATTTATTTTAGTATCTTAGTTACTGGTATATTCCGATGCATGAGCTTTCATTTTAATGGAAAGTGTACAAACTACAAAACCACGTGTGGTTTTGGATCCTTGACTAATTATGCGAATGACTAGAACGCTCTCAACGCTCCTAAATATATGTGGATGCATTGATGTCACTTGAAATGGTTTTTTGTCTTCATACTCATAATCATCATTTTCCCCCATGTATTAGGGCTCAAATTTGCGAGTCTTATTTCACTATGCATTTATGTTCAAATCAGGGCTAAATTCTTTGGTACTACCGATTAAAAAAAAATCTTTGTTACTTTGCAATTCTTCATTTTGTTTCAGTCATTCTCACCCGTTTTTATTTGTCTTCCCCATATCCGACTTCCTTATGCCTATATCATTCATGGTCACAAAGTTGGGGATTCAACAATCAATCGGCAAGGGGTCAAATTCAGAAAAAATCAGGGTAAATAAATAAATAAATAAATAAAAAAAAAAAAAAAAAAAAAAATATATATATATATATATATATATATATATATATTTCAAGTTAGAAATACTGGTTTTAATGAACAAACTAATAAAAAATAGGCACAATTCATTAATAAGCATGATCATTCATCATTCAAAAGTAATATGAAACTAATCAAAGTAACAAGTGTTGATGTCAACTATCAAACATCCTAAATTTCAAACCCGTCAAATAAAAATAAATATTCCAACATCAAAACATTAAAAACATCACCACCATGGCATGAAGTCATCAACATTACTTAAGCATAGGCACCACAATTCCACATATACATAAGTGCAAACATAAGTGCCTAACCATAAAAAAATTGTTCACGGTCAATGTTCATCATCCAGAGACAACCACATAGGAAATAGACCTGTTCAAAATATAACAACTGAACTAAGAAAGACGATAAAAGTCACAACTCAAAATCCAAAGTTGTATGATCATGAGCGATGTCGTCAAAGTCTAGATCCATGCTCCCATCATCGTCGTCATCATCATCATCATCATTGTCATCATCATCGTCATTATCATCGTCTTCATATTCAACATCAACAACTTCTTCCTTGGCTGGTGGTGGAGGTACTGCAGCTGCTGGAGTAGGAGGATGCAACTCGGGGAATGTAACCTAGCTCTCCAAATAAATTGGTCCTGACTTCTGGTCTTCCTTTTATCTGATCTTTTCAAGTTAAATTCACTCTGTGTCAGATTTAGTGTCATGCTTGACCAATCTATCCCAATAAAAATAGGATTGAGAATAGCAGCTGCTGCTTGGAGAGGATTATGAAGCTGTTTGTTGCACCTCCAATGAATTTATCCCAATACTCACAGTATAAGTCATGAACATTATTGTAATATTTTGCAATTGCCTCTTTAGTGCTGTCCATTGCTTCATAGATATATCCAAGAGTTGTTCCTTCTCCCTCTACCATCCTTAGAATTTTTATAAGTCGCTCTGCTGTTGTAATATTTCTTTTGCATCAACCCATGAATCATCTGCTTATCACATTTGCCACAATCTTTCCTTCTTCAGTTGTTGAAGCCTGCAAATTTCTCCACTCAAAGGATGTGACCATAAATCACAATGATTGTTCTTCATTCAACATAGACTTCAATATCAAATAATTGATGGAAAATCAAGTAGCACGGGGTCTTTTCAGTTCCCTCTCACCTGTGAATAATCTCATGAGAGCTAAAACATGTTTATTATACAAAAAGCGAACTACATCTCTTGTCTCATCTAAACTTGCCTTCCATTTTGGTAGTTTATCCAAATCTTCCAGAAGCAAATCCAGGCAATGGGTTGCATAATTCGTCTTGAACACTCGGGGCATCCTTTCTTCCAAAAGAAAACCAACAATCCCATAATTTGAAGCATTATCCGCAATGATTTGGACAATATTTTCTCGACCTACGTGGTCATCGATTCCCTTTATTTATTTTTTGATTGTTAACAACACTAAGTCCATTAATCAAAACAAAATTACAGTGGAACAAGCCAGTCAAGCGGCCAGAAAGAAAAGATGAAAAAACAACTATGTACGAAGGCAAATAAACAAAAAAACAAAAAAGAGAAAACAAAATATAGTACAACAGTGGGCCCAGGGGTGGGAAAGAATAGTATCTGAACCCCCCATGGCATCTGGAACACATCTATGGAGGCCTAGAGCCCCACGCTCTCAGTAGCTCTTCCATCGAGGAATTTGAACATTTGGGGGAAGTCCGACACCAATTAATGAGATAGTCACACGATAGACTATCTTTTAAGTGACTTTGTGCGACATTGCGTAAGGCGTCACACGATAGACTATCTTTTAAGTGACTTTGTGCGACACCAATTAATGAGATAGTCACACGATAGACCCAAATCGTATGATTCTATTTGAATCTAATGATTCAACGATTATTACGATTTGAAAACGATTTGACCGATTTCAGCCATTTTACTACTTGAATCTAGGATTCAAATCGTAAATCATTCCAATTTGACCCCTCCTTGGATAATCTCAATATATTCCTCCACTAGATTATCTTGATATCTTTGTTTTGATATGTTTGATCTTTCTTGATATCCTATCATAGGCCTTTTCCAAATGATAAAAATCATAGCTTAACTATTTCTTTTCTGACTACTAATTAAGCTAGATACCAAAAATAGTGTGATCTTAAATAGCAAGCCCCAACGATGGTACGTTTATATATATATATATATATATATATATATATATATATATATATAAAATTTAATTCTAAACTCAATATAGAAATTGGAAATATATTCTATAAATGAAAGAGCATAGATAAGAAAGAACAATGAATCTGGTTTATATCTTATACACCGTATATATTTCTCATCATAATGGATTCCACTCACATACAAAAAAAGTTTTTATTCCTGCCATAATAAATGCATGTTGTAACTGTTGATGCGAGTGACATGATTATCATGGTGTGTCATGGATTAAGAGTTGAGGGTATTCATATTTTTTTGCTCTCCTTATATTGTATAAGGCTGGTCGGACCTTAGTTGCAGGAAACGTCCCTACACCTCAATGTTTCATAGGGGAATCGTGAATCCTCCGTTTCGGAAACAGACCTGCCTAGGACACGCGGTTCCTAAACAAATGGAATCGCGGTTCATACGTTTTGGATGCTCAAAAAATATATACATGTAACTTTTAACAGAAAAATCGGATTTATGTTCCAATATTATCCTAAATAGATCAGAAATTGAAAAAAAAGTAAAAGAACAATCCAAAAGAAATTAAAAACCCTAAAACTTACCTTTATTTTCTTCATCTTTTGCTAAAATAACAGGAAATTTGTGCATAAATGTATTCTTTACGGTCTTCTTTCTTCTTCTTCTCTCTCTCTCTCTCTGTCTCTCTCTCTCGGGAATGACTCCTATCTTTTTTTTTGTCTTGAAACAAGAGTGGTGACAGAAAATGTGGATGAGGGTACCAGTTTCAAAACCCTCGAAGCTGGGTTTTTAAAATTATACCCTCATTTAAATTTTAGAACATGTAGTAAAGGTACCTTAATAGAATATTTTAGATAGAATTTTGATATTAACATCCCTCTAGTTTTACAAGGCTTTAGTTACTTGAATACCATTTCTTACAACTGAAGATGATTTAAGTGCACCCAAGCTTTCCCACCATCAGATTCATTGACCTTCTTGAATCAGAAATGGAGATCACGTTACCTTTGAATCTTCCACACGTTAGATCTCAAGTTCATGGCCCACTTATCGTACGGTCAGATGTTGGTTCCATGTAGGAATATCCCCAATAAATAACTATGATCATGAAGTGCCATGAGAAAGGTTCTCAGGTCATTTGCGGATGAGTTTTAAGTGGAATCAATATCTGACTGTCTGATTTGTGGGTCAAGATCTCTAGAATTCTTATGGAGAAAATTTGGACGATAAATGATTTACATCATCTGATACAATGCAGCCAACGCCTAGTAGCAGGAAGCGCCTAAACCCCTCTACGATTCATAGGGGACCGCGGATCCCCATTTCGGAAACGGATTTGTATTGTTTTTTAATTTTAATGGCTGATATTAAAGTTCGTCAATCGGATTGTTCACATGAACCATGTCTGCTCTAATTACCATGTGTACACGAAAATAGAAAGAATCCGACTCTCCTAACCGTCATTTAAATGGCGTTTAAATGATCTTACACCGTCAATGGTTTAAGATGTGAGTGATCAGAACAGTCAAAGGGATCATAGATTTAAGTGCAACATGCCCAAAAATAGTGTTTTAGGGAGATTTAAATCATCCGCTTGTTGACTATTATATCAACCGTTGTTTTTTAATTTTGATGGCTGATATTAACTGTCAATCGGATGGTTCACATGAACCATGTCTGCCCTAATTACCGTGTATACACGGAAATAGAAAGGGACCGACTCTCCTGACCGTCATTTAAATGGTGTTTAAATGATCTTACACCATTAATGTTTTAAGATGTGAGTGATCAGATCATCATAACAGTCAAAGGAATAGAGCATAGATTTAAGTGCAACAGGCCCAAACATAGTGTTTTAGGGAGATTTAAACCATCCACTTGTTGATTATTATATCAACCGTTGTTTTTTACTTTTTTAATTGCTGATATTAAAATTTGTTAATCAGATGGTTCACATCCACTTATTAGCATGTTTCATCGAGCTGAGGCACTTAGCAATCCACCATTAGTGCATTTATTGGATAAAAAATTACAATCATCAGATGGGCAAAATAATCATTTTAAAATATTACTAGTGTATTTGTTGGTGCTCAGCCAAACACCTAATACTAATCTATTATCAGATTAGACATTTGCAACCGCCAAAACACTAGCATTATATCCCATTCAATAGTTTATTTTAAAAATAAAATAAAAAGAGATAAAATCTAATTAATAAATGCTATATGTCCATTCTTCATCATTACAAGCAATTAAATATAACATTCTTCATCAATACAAGCAATTAAATATAATTATTTTTAACATTGCAGCGTTTCCAACAAAACAACTCGAGCCTCTTCTCCTTTTTCTTCTTCAACTAAGCTACATCTCTCCACCTAAGCTAAGCTGCTCATGGATGTGTTGAAGTGTTGAACTAGTGATTTTCTTATTCAACAACTTATATTCATAGCATCTAAAGGTAAAAGCTTTATCTTTTATTGTATTTTTTAGCTTTATTATGGACCATAATATAGATGAAATACACAATGAAGATAGTGGTGATGAGATAGATGAAGCAACTATTACTCCTTTGTGGAAGTATGTTGCTAAGATTGTTGAAAACAAAGGATTTAAAGGGGGAGGTACTTTAAAATTACATGCAACTATGGTTGTTGAGAGAAACCTTACTCTGGCTCTTATTCTCGAGTTGGAGCTCATATGATCGGGCTTTTGCCTAATCAACCAGCTCAAGGCATAGCCATGTGTCCGAACGTTTCTCCCGCCGAAGAGAGAGGTTACGAAAAGAAGAGAAGGAAGCTCGAGAAGTCTATGGAGATGCTAGTAATAAGGGAAAATCAAATAAACACCAATCAATCAATGAAGTAGCAACAACAAATAGAACACTTTTGAAAAATGGTGCACTAGCAAAAATGTTTGATATTGGTGGGCGGGATGACGTAGACGCTAAAATTGCACGTTGCATGTACACCAATGGAATACCTTTCAATGTTGCTAAGTCTCCTTATTGGGTAGATATGGTGAGTGCAATAAACCATGCTCCCAATGGATACAAATCCCCTAACTATGAAAAATTGCATACTTCATTGTTGGATAAAGAATAAATAAAGTTGCAAAACTCGTTAGCCTCTCTTTCTCAAGAATGAAATACATATGGTGTATCAATTGTTTATGATGGATGGACAAATGTGAAAAATGAAACATCGATTAACATTATGACAATTTCTGGAGGTTATTTTATGTTTGTAAATGCACATGATTGCCCTAGAATTGTAAAATTGGGAGTAAACATAGCGAATTTGCTTTTGAAAGCAATAGATTCAGTTGGAGCATATATTGTTGTGCAAGTACTAACAAATAATGCTTCAAATTGCAAAGCAGTCTAAAAATGTGTGTTTGGCGTTTGTAGATGAGCAATACAAGAGAGGTTAGAAAATTGTGAAGTACGTCAAAAATCACTCGACTCTTCAGTATTGTTTCCGTACTTTTTCAGAATTAGAAGTGTTAAAAGTAAAGAAAACAAGATTCGGGCACCACTACATTGTTCTTCGTCGTTTGGTTAAAGTTCGGGTCGCGTTAGTCTCTATGGTTTCTTAGTAAAGAGTGGAGAGAGATGAAACTTGCTAGTAGTGATGAAGAACATGAAGATATTGAAAAGATTATTCTCAGTAATGATTTTTGGATGCAAAGTGAATTAGTTTTGAAATTCACAAAGCCCATTTTCAACATGCTAAGGTTTGTGGATTCTGATAAATCAGTAATTGGGGAAGTATATGAAGAGATGGATGCTATGGTTGGGCGCCTGAAAGACGCCCTTTGTGATGAAGGAATTCTTTATCAGGTTGTTTATGAAATCATTGTTCAACGATGGGATAAAACTAATATTCCATTACATTGTTTTGCATTTGTTCTGACACCTAAATTCTATTCACAACAATGGTTGGATATACTTGCTTCTGGTGGGGAGAAAAGAAAGAAGCCTCATGTTGATCCAGAGGTACACAAGGGTCATTTAGGTGCACTCAAAAAACTAGTTTCAGATCCAACAAAATCATAGGTTATTAGAAAAGAGAAGTGATTTTGTGAGCAACAAAGGTGCATTTTCATGTCCTGAAGCAATGATGGATCGGGGGACATTAGAATGGAACCTCTATGGTAGCTCTACGAAATTGTATTCATTGACAGTGAAGGTGTTATCTCAAAGTGTGGATTTATCGTGTGTAGAGAAAGATGTTGGATCATATTCACAATGTGAAAAGAAACAAAATGAGTGCATCAAGGGCAGAGTCTTTAGTTTATGTGCACTATAACCGTAGAGTGTTGATTAGATTTAGAATGATTACTTGTGACTGATTATAAGAATTGAGTTATTGGTGCAAAAGAATGTTATGTGGAAGAAAATGTGCTATCACATGAAGATGATGTAGGAATTGATTCAGATAGTGAGTCTCCTTGTGGCGAGAAAATGATTGGATACACTTGCTTCTGGTGGCGAGAAAAGAAAGAAGCCTCATGTTGATCCAGAGGTACAAAAGGGTCATTTAGGTGCATTTTCATGTTGATCGGGGGACATTAGAGTGGAACCTCTATGGTAGCTCTACGAAATTGTATTCATTGACAGTGAAGGTGTTATCTCAAAGTGTGAATTCATCGTGTGCAGAGAGAGATGTTGGATCATATTCACAGTGTGAAAAGAAACAAAATGAGTGCATCAAGGGCAGAGTCTTTAGTTTATGTGCACTATAACCTTAGAGTGTTGATTAGATTTAAATTATTACTTGTGACTGATTATAAGAATTGGGTTATTGGTGCAGAAGAATGTTATGTGGAAGAAAATGTGCTGTCACATGAAGATGATGTAGGAATTGATTCAGATAGTGAGTCTCCTTGTGGCGAGAAAATGATTGGATACACTTGCTTTTGGTGGCGAGAAAAGAAACAAGCCTCATGTTGATCCAGAGGTACAAAAGGGTCATTTAGGTGCACTCAAAAAACTAGTTTCAGATCCAACAAAATCATAGGTTGTTAGAAAAGAGATAAGTGATTTTGTGAGCAACAAAGGTGCATTTTCATGTCCTGAAGTAATGATGGATTGGGCGACATTAGAGTGGAACCTCTATGGTAGCTCTACGAAATTGTATTCATTGACAGTGAAGGTGTTATCTCAAAGTGTGAATTCATCGTGTGCAGAGAGAGATGTTGGATCATATTCAGAGTGTGAAAAGAAACAAAATGAGTGCATCAAGGGCAAAGTCTTTAGTTTATGTGCACTATAACCGTAGAGTGTTGATTAAATTTAGAATGATTACTGGTGACTGATTATAAGAATTGGGATATTGGTGCAGTAGAATGTTATGTGGAAGACAATGTGCTGTCACATGAAGATGATGTAGGAATTGATTCAGATAGTGAGTCTTCTTGTGGCGAGAAAATGATTGGATACACTTGCTTCTGGTGGCGAGAAAAGAAAGAAGCCTCATGTTGATCCAGAGGTACAAAAGGGTCATTTAGGTGCACTCAAAAAACTAGTTTCAGATCCAACAAAATCATAGGTTATTAGAAAAGAGATAAGTAATTTTGTGAGCAACAAAGGTGCATTTTCATGTCCCGAAGCAATGATGGATCGGGGGACATTAGAGTGGAACCTCTATGGTAGCTCTACGAAATTGTATTCATTGACAGTGAAGGTGTTATCTCAAAGTGTGAATTCATCATGTGCAGAGAGATGCTGGATCATATTCACAGTGTGAAAAGAAACAAAATGAGTGCATCAAGGGCAGAGTCTTTAGTTTGTGTGCACTATAACCTTAGAGTGTTGATTAGATTTAGAATTATTACTTGTGACTGATTATAAGAATTGGGATATTGGTGCAGAAGAATGTTATGTGGAAGAAAATGTGTTGGCACATGAAGATGATGTAGGAATTGATTCAGATAGTGAGTCTCCTTGTGTTTCTCAAGCTTCTTGTCTTATTCAAATTGGCCCCTCTTTACAGCCATCATCTCAAAGCTGACTTATGAACAACGCCGTTTAGAGGTGAGGATGGGAAAGAAACCGCGAAAGAGTTGAAGACTTGAAGTTTGATTTTGTTATTAAAGCCAAACATTTTTTTTGTTGAAGTTTTTTGCATGTTTCAAGTGTATGTTTCTTTTCTTTTTTCTTTTTTAATGTATCACTAGAATTTTTTTGTATCTTCAAATTGTAAGAATCTAATGATTCTAATGTAAGAGAGCGTCGAACATTTTGAATGTTAAAAGTGGACGTCTCTTCCAAATTTTGTGAGTGAATATATACTTCTTTATTCTGATGGGACTATCATCTAATTACATATGAAGATACAACTTTTGCAAGATGCTAATTTAACATTTTGAATTTTTGATTTTTTTTCAAATTAAAAATAATATATATATATATATATATATATATATATATATATATATATATATATATATATATATATATGAGGGCCGGGGATATCAGCCCGGGCATAGAGATATCTCTACGCCAATTGATATGGGCGCGACACGTAGCGCCTTTTTGTGAAGTGATGGGTGGCATGGGAACCACTTTACTAACTAGGGTTACACGTTTAAAATATTTTAAAGGTTAAATACCCTTCCAACAGTCATTCTTAACTTTTTAAAAGTCTCTTTTATCTTTCTTCTCCCCACTTTTTCAAGAAACTATTCCAGTTACTTTTTCAGGTATATTTTACTTACAAAATGTGAGCACCTGTTAGCGAAGTGCTAGCACCTCGACAACGAAGTGCTAGCACATCGGCAGTGAAGCGCCGACACCCCGACGCCGGGGTGCCGACGCCTCTATATCGAGGCACTTCGCTAAAAAGAGAAATGGGGCGTTGGTGCCTCATTTTAGGCGCGTCGGCGCCTCTATATCGAGGTGCTGATGCTTCAATTAAATTTTTTTTGTTTTAATCGAAGCGCCAGCGCCTCGGCGCCCCTAATTTAATTTTTATTTTTATCAAAGCGCTGACCTCTCGAGATAGAGGTGTTGACGCCCGGTTTTTTTTTTTTTTTTAAACCGAAGTGCCATCACCTTGATATAGAGGAGCCGACACCCCGACGTTGGCACCTTAGCGCCGGGGTGGCATTGCTTCGCCACCGGGGTGCCAATGCCTCACTATCAGGATGCCGACGCTTCGCTGTTGAGGTACTAGCGCTTCGCTATCGGGCGTTCACATTTTTTGAGTAAAATATACCTGAAAAAGTAAGTCTGACACTTTCTTAGAAAAAGAGAGAAGAGAGGGAAAAGAAAGAAACTTTAAAAGGGTTTCTAAAAAAGTAAAAAATGACGGTTGAAGGATAATATAACTTTTAAAATATTTTAAAAGTTTAACCCTAGTTAGTAAGGTGGACCCCATGCCACCCATCACTTAACAAAAAAGGCACTATGTGTCGTGCCCATATCAATTGACGTAGAGAAATCTCTACGCTCGGGCTCATTTTCCCCTTTCCCTATATATATGTGTGTGTGTGTGGGGGGGGGCACGGGGGTGGTGCTGCTTCCTAGATTTTAAAAAATTGCTGCTTCGTTTCTCCCTAATCTGCTCCCATTACGTGCAACTAAGAGTTGGACACATTGTCCTAAGCCAGTTACTTCATAACATACACACATATATATATATATATATATATATATATATATATATATATATATATATGGGAGCCGGTTAGGTCCTCCAATGGAGGACAGTCACCGTCCTCCAAGATCCACATGGAGCTCCACGTGGCATCTAAAACACTATTTGGGTGCCACTTGGAGCACAAGTGGATGGTATAGATCAATATTTAAAAAAAAAAATTGATTTTTTTTTTTAAACCCACAAGTCAAAGTTTGACGGGTTTCATTGGTCTACATTTCACGGTTCAAAAAACACACGGTGGAGATGAGTTTTCAATTTTTTTTTTTTCAAAGATGATCTAAGCAATGCACCTGAGCTCCACTTGGAGGACGGAGGCCTTTTCCTATATATATATATACACCTCACTTCTTTGTACAATCCTTCAACCTAAAATCCTAAAACCTTCACTTGAACCCTAAATCCAATACCCATAATTGCTTCTTGGAATCAGAGCAACATCTTCGTGGGTTCCTATTGTTGGCCATACCTATTCCTTAGTGATATCATGTTCATGTCAGCATGAGGTCATACGACCTCCAATCTCCTCCAAAATTATGTTTTCGTTAGAGCAAAAATTTCCAAATTTTTGATTTATCGTCCATATTTTTTAGTATCGTCTTTACTTTGTGTTCTTAATCGTAGAAAATGACTTAGAACCCTGAAAGTGAGAAATCCCCAGGTGATTGGTTTTCATTGCTAAGCACGTTTATGTAGTTGTTTTATTGATCCAACGACCTTTGTGTGTTCTGAATCAAATTTTTAATCTCGCGTGTCGAAGAAAAATGCCAATAGCTGCCTTCAGTTTTTCTCTTATATTTCCTCTGCGAATAGATTTGTTTATTTTACCACATATACCCATTGTTTGACAAGTTTGTTTAATTATTCATCTCTAGATGATGAGCCGATTGGCCTCAATTGATGAGTATCTGTTAATATAGCCCATTTTTTTAGATTTTTTGGTTGTTTGACTGACCTGCAGCTGTATCTGATCCTCAGTTTCCAGAAATCTAAGGTGTTTTTATGCAGATGATAATTATTTGCATAGTTCTAAAACTTGGAAAGTCACTCGACTGATGGGGGAAAAATCGCACGCTAACTCTAAAATAGTGTAAATCCCACACGATAGGGGTTAGGGTTCTCGCTCTTCAATTAAAACAAAAATAAAAGAGAAAATAGGGGTAGAAGAAGATCCAAGGAATCGCTCCCAGGAAGAAAGTTGGCCTCACACCAAACCGCATGTGGGAGAAGAATCACTCTTTTATCGAAAACTCATCTCAAGTTCTCTAGAATTCGCACAAAGCAAAACTCATAATTTTTTTATTCATCATCAATACTAATTCTCATAAGAGATCACAATGTGTATTTATAAAGAAAAAAACCTTATGAATACTACTTAAAATAAAACTCCTAATCAATCATTAAAGCTTTCTAATCTAATGATCACAATTACTTTCACCATTAATCATTTTTTAATTACCCGACCACTTTTGAAGTGTCAAATGATATCCGATTGACGTGAAATTGGTCTTGTTTGAAAGCTTATCGAAGTAGCTTTCCAGCAAGACAAAAATCACATAATTCCGACACATATTGGTAGACTTATGACCATTTTTTCAATGGTTGCGCAGAAGGTGATGGGATTAACAGTCATATATCGCATATATGTGCCTGACCTCTAAATAATTTAAATAAGGAAACTAATCCTAAAACAAACCACTTATTAAAAGAATCCTAATAAGAAAGGGAACTAAACTTAGATAAAATATTGCCTAAATTAATGTACACACGGGTCTTTAATGGGCCTCTTTTAAAAACCCATTCGTGGATCCACTTTCTCTTTTGACGTTTCCTCTTTATCCAGCTACGATTCAAACAGGTGGATCTAAGTTCACATAAATTCCCTCTACTTTGAAAAAGTTCAACCTCGAACTTTGGTTGACATTGATTTTCATGATCGCGATCATAGACAATATATAGGGAACCTCGATCGGAAGCGGCTTGAACAAGTAAACAGGATTCCATTCGGACTTGATCTTCGATTCACCAACGGGAATGGATGTCCACATGCAACCAACACGATCTTGGGACCTGTGGGTCTTGGATGTAATAGTCTTCATTTTGAATAATTGTGCTTCAACGATATCAGGCTCGGGAGGACTGATTGCGGCAACTTGCTCTTCAACGGTCTCAAACTCTTTAACAGTGTCGGGATTAATACAAATATTTGATCGGAAGAGGTTCTCATCAACCAGTACCCACTCTTCGATTGATTTTGGGGCTATTACGGTTTCAAGTAGAGGATCGATAACAATTTTAGGTGAGATGAGGTCGGCTAGGGTAACGACGGTGATAGGCTTGATTTCTTGAACGGACTTTGGGTTGTAAGTTGTTACGGGGGTTGCAACCGGCATAGATCTTACACCGTTAATGGATTCCGTAACGCGTGTAGGTTTCACAGCGGTTATGGGATGAGAAATTGTTATAGGATTAGAACGGACGGTTGGTGATGGGGTTGGGTTAATGGACACGGGTTTTGAAAGCATAAATCTCAAAGCTTCATGTCTCAGCTATATGATTTCTTCTTGTAGTTTGAGAAGAAAATCCTCAAGAAATTCTTGAATGAAACCCTTGTTTAATCCCTCTGCTATCCGACGTGTATTTGTTAACTCATGTCTAATCTCAAGAGTGAATGCTCGATCATATAAAGCTGACCAATATTGAGGTGTTGAATTCAAATACCTTAGACTCTGCGATCTAGTTTTCATTGTCTTCCATGCTTGTCCAATCTTACATATCGTCCGATACAAATCAAGGAGCTTTCGTTGATCCACCAACGATCCCATGCTAGCCATCTAATCATTCAACTCCCGAAAGGCTTTGATAAATTGTTCTTTGCTCATGATGAACTTCACGTGTCGAGTGTTGAACTTGACTTTGATACCAATTTGATGCGGGAAAAATTGCACGCTAACCCTAAAATAGCGTAAATCCCGCACGATAGGGGTTAGGGTTCTCGTTCTTCCATTAAAACAAAAATAAAAGGGAAAATAGGGGTAGAAGAATATCCAATGAATCGTTCCAAGGAAAAAAGTTGGCCTCACCAAACCGCATGTGGGAGAATAACCACTCTTCTAATGAAAACTCATCTCAAGTTCTCTAGAATTCGCACAAAGCAAAACTCATAATTTTTTCATTCATCATCAATACTAATTCTTATAAGAGATTACAATGTGTATTTATAAAGAAAAAAACCTTGTGAATACTACTTAAAATAAAACTCCTAATCAATCATTAAAGCTTTCTAATCTAATGGTCACAATTACTTTCACCATTAATCCCATTTTTTTTATTGCGTGATCATTTTTGAAGGGTCAAACGATGTCCGATTGACGTGAAATTGGTCTTGTTTGAAAGCTTATCGAAGTAGCTTTTCAAAAAGACAAGAATCACCCAATTCAAACACATATTGGTAGACTTATGACCATTTTTTTGATGGTTGCACAGAAGGTGACGAGATTAACAATCACATATCACATATGTGTCTGACCCCTAAATAATTCAAATAAGGAAACTAATCCTAAAACAAACTACTTATTAAAATAATCCTAATAAGAAAGGAAACTAAACCTAGATAAAATATTGCCTAAATTAATGTGCACACGGGTCTTTAACGGGCCTTTTTAAAAAACCCATTCGTGGGTCCACTTTTTCTTTTGACGCTTCCTCTTTGTCTGGCCACGATTCAAACAGGCGGATCTAAAGTTCGCATCATCGACACGCCGAGATTTCGAGTTAGAGTTCGAGTGGAGTCAAACTTTCGCTAGGATGATGCAATTAGGGTTCATAAACTACCCTTATATATAAAATATTTTCATGAGATAAAGTTTTAAAATATCTTTTAAAAAAGTATTACACTACCAATTTTATCAACATATCTTTCCATCTCTTTTCTTGTAACATATTTTTTATTTAAAAAAGTATTACACTACCAATTTTATCAACATATCTTTCCATCTCTTTTCTTGTAACATATTTTTTTATTTTTTATATAAGATGTATTTTTCAAAGTATATACTAAATTACCGAGTCGGAGTGAGTCGAGTATATCCGAGTCTTCGAGTTAACTCTACTCAACTGATTTTCGAGTTGAGTCAAATTTTCGCGTTTTAAGACTGATTATTTGAGCTTCTTTTTGATCTGATAGTTGAGCTGATTCAGGTCCACCTGAAATAGATGGGGTTAGGCTATGATGATGATGAGTTGAGCTGATTCAGTTGCTATTGTTCTGCTTGCTTGAATTTAGAGCACTTTGTGTTTGGCCAGATCTAAGCTATATTTGGAGCTGTTTAAATCAAATCCGTGCTTTATTGGGCTTGTGGAACTGATTTCTTGAAGCTCTAATTATAACTTTTAATGTTCTGTAATCTGTACTATTTGAACCTAGTGATTTTTTCCGCTTCAGCAGATCGTCATTTTGTTAATGGAAGTTCTTATACTATGTTTCTACTTGAATGCTCAGAACATTTCATCCGGAATGAAGCTTTGGGGAGTTGTTACTGAAATAAATTCGAAAGATCTCGTAATTAGTCTTCCAGGGGGCCTACGAGGATTCGTTCGTGCCGAAGAAGCATCTGACCTCCTAAAGAAGGGAGCTAAGGTACTTCCGAACTCATTGTGCTGCTTTTGGAGGAAATGTCGCAAATGTTTCAACTGTTGTTTTGGTTCCTTTTCCAAGATTCCTGTTTGATTGTGTTTCTTCTTCTTCTTGCATTGGGCCAATAATTCAATTAGATTTTTATTTTATTTTATTTTTGCAGGACCCTGAAAGTAATATGCTATGTAGCATATTTCATGTTGGGCAGCTTGTCTCTTGCATCGTGTTACAAGTGGACGATGATAAAAGGGAGGGAAAAGGAAGCAGAAGAATCTGGCTCTCGCTCTGTCTTTCTTTGTTACATAAAGGTCTCACACTGGATGCCCTTCAAGATGGGATGGTATGCTATTTCAGTTTATTTAAAAGGATGTGTCCATGGGTCAAAATCTCGGACGATACCCATACGTAGGTATTGGAACCCTCTGGTACGATACATTGACTGTATCGTACCATACAATTACATATATTTTGCTATGTATCGGATGATTCATACCAATGTATCGTCCGAAATTGATATGTATCGGTTTTGGGGCTGGACGATACGTACCGGAAAACGGGATATATACCCATGGATGTGTCATGGCATTTCTTTTCTCTCTTGATCTGTTAATCTTAGATCCTCATCTTGATTGTTCATTTTCTGAAAATTCTGTGGTATTATTGGTTCCTTTGGTATTTTGTTCAATAGAATACTGTACTTGGGAAGAAGGAAATGATAAGCATGAAATAGGAATATAAACTGTGTTCTTATAACTATTTTACTTGAAGTATTAACTCGTTACGATCTGCATCTTTGTATTTGTTTTTTAATGGTATATGGTTATCATTGTCTTAGCAAGTAACGTTTGAGATGATACGGTGCAGGACATATCATTCATAACATAGATTGCAAGAGAATTTGAATGTCGACGTTGCTTTCATTAAAAAAACTGTTCAATTTGCAATCTATATGAAGTGCCATACAATTGTGGATGAAGATGAGAGGTGAAAATGGATCCTCTTATATATATATATATATATATAAAATTTTATCTAAATTGGGCACACGACTCTCCACCAAGCCAAAACACTTCCAGTTCTGCCAATGCTAATTCTTTAACTTTCCGTGCTTTCTCATTTAGCTCTTAGAGCCCGGAAATCGCATTGCTCTCTTCTCCTATCCTCTACAGCCATTTGCCCAATAAGGTATGGTTCATAGCTCTGATACTCCTTAGATACAATTTTTCCTGTCTTCCCTTGGACGCTAACATGTTTTCCAATTAACCAAGTGGAATTTGTGACTATTTTCGCTCCCTTCCAAAATGAATTTTCTCCCGATCTGCTCCAACTTCTCCAAAGCAGGCACCAGACATTTAAACATTGACACCAAAGATTATTCAGGGTTTCTTAATTAGAGTGAGGCTACCCCCAACCAAAAGGATGTTACTTTTGCATGTAACGAATCTTCTTTGGAATCCCATTGTCTGCCACATTACCCTATTTGGAACACTCACACAATGAGGAAGGCCCAAATAGGATGATGAAAGGCTGTCCCACTTGCACCCAACACAATTGGCCAACTCCTGGATCTCGCTATCTTCCAACCTCACCTCAAGCATGGTGATTTTCTCCATGTTCCCTTTTTGGCTTGAGCAAGCTTCATAACATCATATGCCCTCATAACATCATAGAGTAGCCACACTTCCTCCCTACTAGCATCACAGAAAATCATCGCGTCGTCAATATTTTGTAAAATTTGTAACCTTCGGCTAGGGGTCTCAATGTGTCAGACTGAGCCGGGCTGGGTTCGTGCCGGGTCTTAAAAGGGCCGATTATAATTGGGCTATTTAGAACTAGCCCATACCTGACTTACTAATCGGGTCGTGCCAACTCGTTTATGAATCGAGCCTGCTTATCTTGTCCCATACTTGACCAATGATGGGCCAGCCCGTTTGGGCCCATTTATGTTGGCCCAAAGGCACACCATGGTAAGTCGGTACCTCCGGCCCTTTCCTTTCAACCATGAGACTTGAAATGAATCTCATTCTAGAAGCCGTGCCATTCACCTTGATTGAGAATCAAGGCATACCTTAAAATGCTTTCATCCATCCATTTCTCCCAAACCGGTCTCCCTAACATATAATCCAAAAATTGTCGTACGCCTTTTCCATATCCACTTTCCATATATAATCTTTCTCTAGCTTTGTGTCTGGAATCCAAAGCTTCATGAACCGACACCGCCACATCTGTGAGACATGCCTACTACCAATAACAAAATCCCTTGGTAGTCCAACAATTCTTCCCACAGTCTTATATAAACTCCTCAGTAGGCTAATCGGTTTGAAATCTTTTTATTTGCTCAACACCTTCCTTTTTAGGAGTCAATCTGATAAAAGTCGAGTTCACTACCCTTCCAAACTGTCCCCGAACATATAATTGATGAAGACTTCCACAATTTCACCTTTGAACAAATCCCAGAAACACCAAAAAAACTCAAATAGTGAAACCATCCGGCCTGGGCACTTTATCACTACTTGACATGAAAATACCTTTTGACACCCCCCCCACTTAAAAAAAATAGTATGGATATCTTCATAAAATTAAATTTTTTTTTATGAAGATATCTTCATAAAATAGTATGGATATCTTCATAAAATTCAACAATTTGCTTTTTAATTAGCCGTGTTTTCACTTCTTCGTTTGTCCATATAAGATATTGAATCGTATTTGTCTTCCTTACATTATTCACAATCATGCGAAAAGCTTCGTATTTTTATGTCCCACCTTTATCCATCTCACGCAAGCTTTCTATTTCCACGAAATTTCTTCCTCAAAGCATTTCTGATTATAGAGATCCTTCAACGTCATTCTTAGACCCCTCTCCTTGTTGAATAAATCTCTTTCTTCTTCGACTTTACCGATTCTTCAATCTGGCTCAACATTTCCTCCTTGAATTCTGCTCTAGTCGAACACCTCCACGCTCCAATCTTTAATAACATCCTTAGGTTTTTTGAGTTTAAAGGCCATTTTGTACTTGGCGTTGCCCATCACTTCTCAAGACTTCCACCTTGTCTTCACCATTTCCTGGAAATCTTCAGTCTTCAAATCTGAAAGGAGATGGACCTCTCCCAATGGTACCACATTTTAAGACAATAGGAGTATGATCGGAGACTGGTCTAGCCATACTCTGAGTAAGCACATTCAGAAATATCCCCCAAAGCTAGGTATAAAGGAACCAGTCTAATCTAGTCATAATGGGATCCTCCTGCATATTAGACCACGTAAAACACCTTCCCCGATAGGCTTATAAATTAAACCAACCTCCCTAATGAAATTTGCAGATTCATCCATTCCGGGATTAACAGAAGAGCCTCCGCTTTTTTCAAATGGCCATATGACCACTTTGAAACCTCCCAACCAACCATGGAACTCTCCATCACTCATACACCTCCACCAGCTCTCTCCTAAAGCCACCTCTTTTGCTGTCATCATTCTTGACCATGTAGTCTTGTGAACGCCCATTTCTACTGTTATCAGTGTTCAACTTAATTGAAGCAGAAGGTTCTTCGGTTTTTCATTATAATTGACACTATCCATTCACATCGATTTCCAGTTAGAATTCCTCTAATCTTAGCCACATCAGTCTCTCCCCATTTAGTTTCGTGAGTTGCTACTATCCTTGGTTTGACACCATTAATGAATGACTTTATTGGGGTCCTCTTCTCAAACCACATATACTCCTAACATTTCAAAGATAAAATCTACATAAGAACAAAAAAGGCCCTGCAACAGTTTGAAACACGAAGTTCACTTTCCACCACTTTTTCGGCTACCTCGCTTCCCTTTATCATAGCTGACTATCCATTCCAAATTCCCCGATTTCCTCCTCTTTCGGTGTCCCCTGATTGGATCCCTTTCTTAGGACACTCCAGACAGGTAAAAAGTGCTTTACTGGCCACTCCCTTGAGTTCCATCCCTACTTCTTTAGCATAGGCTATCAACGTGAACCCTGTATCCTGTCTGATCTTGCATGTAAGCATATACCCAGTATCGTTAGAATCGCCTAAAGTCTTGAGGCCCCAAGGACCACCAGTGTTGTCAAGGCGACGCCATGGCGTTGTCGCTCGCCATATATGGTCTAATGGCGAGAGGTTAGCAAATGGCGACGCCATGGCGTCACCATACTGCCATGGCGCCGCTATATTCGCCATATTAAAAAATATATATATATATTTTTTTGAGAGAACTTTTAATTATAACTTTATAAGTTATTATACTTTTAATTATAATTTTATAATAACTTTATAAATTATTGTATTATAATCCTTGAGAGGCGTACTTGTAAAATGGGCCATTTTACCCCTTTATATACTACAAACCCTCGACAGTTTATTTCTAGAGGACGAGATAGTTGAAGGAAGAAAGAAGAAAAAGAAAAAAGAAGGAAGAAGAAGAAGAAGAAGAAGAAGAAGAAGAAGAAGAAGAAAGGAAGAAAGAAGAAAGAAGAAAGAAGAAGAAAGATGAAGACCGGTAAGCCCTAAAATCTGTTTTCTTTTTTTTTTTTTGCCTTAAAATTTGCCCTGAAATTTGTGTTTTTTTTACCTAGTTTATTACCCACAGAATTAGCCCTGAAATCTTTTTTTTTTTTGCCACAACTGCCATATATATATATATTAAGTGTAAAAAAAAACCAGATTTTAAGCCATAGGTGCCATGTATATATATATGTTTTATTTTGTTTTTTGCCACAGTTGCCTTATAAGACCAGATTTTAAGGCACAAGTGATTTAAAATCTGTTTTTTACTTTTTTTCACTTTTTTCACTTTATATTAGCCACAGGTGGTGTGTATATATATATATATATATATATATATATATATATATATATATATATATATATATCTGTTTTTTTGCCACAACTGCCTTAGAATATATATATTTGCTAACCTCAAGGGGTTAGGTGAGCGGGCCAGGTACCTGCTTCCAAAAGCAGGAGACCTGAGTTCGAATCCCGTCCCCCCCTTGAGGCCACCCTAGGGATTTATATCCTGTGCTGACCCGACATATGCTGAATTTGGTGTGCGCATGTGCCCCTGGGATTAGGCGGGTGCTCTAAGAGGCCTGGATACCCATGTTATCAAATATATATATATATATATATATATATATATATATATATGGTCTCTATTTATTGATATTTGTCTATACCTGATTAATTAGTTGATTTTTTTTTCCTCTAGAAAAAATATATGTATTAAAAAATAATAATATTAATGATTAATAAATAAAAATAAAATTATTAATATATATTTAAAAAAATTATAAATGGCCTCGCCATGGCATGGCGAGCTTCTTCGCCGTGACCTTGCCACAAAGCCTTAACTACCTTGCCAAGCATAGCTTTTACACTGCTCAAATCCATCTAACACGACTCATTTCCCTTTCTCCTCACGGTGCACAGATCTCAGAGGAGTTATTTCCAAGGCAACCACCAAGATTGGATGCCTGACCTCCTCCCAACCCTCAGCCACCCCTGAACCTACCCCTCTAAATTCCCCCATGACCTCTTCCATTGACACCCTTCTCCGACCAGAAACTCCCTCCAAGAAAATGTTACCCGTAGCTCCATTCCTTACGCTTAGTGTTCTCCACTCTTTCGATCCTCCATGATCCTGCCTGAAATGCTTTTGCCAGCCACTGAGAAACCTAGAAAGATTGTCCATCAGAGGTGTATCCCACTGAGCACATCCTTGACAAAATCCAGGTTAAGATGTCTAATATCTGCGTGGTTCTGAACACACCCTGACTTAGATATTAGTGAAAAAGACGAAAATCCCGATTCAAAGGACTAAATAAATTAAGAGGACTTATACATTGCCGCATCCCGGTAACTAAAAGTTGCACAAACAAAAGGACACCTTACACTATTGAAATTGGTACCTATGTCACACATACCCATACCTGCAAACCAGGGAGAATGCACAGGATAGGGAAGGAAGATGTCCAAACAAAAGTCCATACACTGTTGCTCCCTTATTTCTTTGAAAGCTGTCAGCAATGTTATCCGAAGCCTAGAATGCGAGCCAAAGTGGGCACTATCTCCACCACCTCTCCTCCTAGACGATGCCCTACAACATTAATATATTTTGTGATAATTTTTTGCTCTATTAATTTGGTAGTGTCTAGAATGCGAAATAAAAGTATATAATATAAGTATATAACTTATAAGTTAGAAGAGAAAATATAAATTTCGTTGATGTTAAACGAAATAGTACAAAAATGAACATAGGAACATTCAAAAAAGAAGGAAAAGAGTAAAGAAGAAAAATATTATTTAAGTAAAATTATCTTAACATTTGTTCCTAGTTCCTAACGGTATTGTGTATCGGGCAAAAATTTTACACATTGGTTTCTAACCCACAATGGTACATCTCCACCTCCACCTCCAACTCCACCTCCACCTCAAACATTAGTATTAATTAGATATATTTATAGTATTAAACTATTAATTTAGAAGAAATGAAATGTAATAAAAATAAATCATAAGCATGCTTACTAGGTATTTTGTATTCTCCTTGTCGAACCACAATTTCTCTTCTGAACACCCCTTGAGCATTCTTGTTTCGGTCAAAAGAGTTGCTAATATTGTCTGAAACCATCTTTTCTAAAACGTCAAGGAAACCACTAATATGTATTGCTTCCGCCGCCTCCTGGTTCGAATAAGAGAAATAAACCGCATGATCTAGGAGGAATGCGACGGAATACAACGGACTAGACATTTGGATACCCTATCTCTTCTCAACTATGTCAATGGGTTGAAAGAGACGAGATTTGTACATATTATTAGATTTAATTTTTTCTATAGCTTTCTCCATAAAACTATAGATATAGCTCATAGCAAACTTCTCATCACCATCAACCAATCATAGTACTTTTACGATTAGTTGCGAGTCTCTAAGTAATTGAGTAACATTATTCCAAAAAGAGTTGATTAAGATGGTTTGTGCCACCCACTTCCCTTCGTCATTCTTTGACCAATCTTCATTCCTCCAATTGGTGGAAGTTATGAAGCTTCTAAGTTTTTCTCTTTTAACATACATGCTTTGTAATGTCAAGAAGACTGTAGCAAAATGGGTGATGGTGGGGCGTTGCAAATTACCTCCGATTGCTTTACACATGTGGTGGAGTAGAAGTGTATGCTTATATATACATACACTATTACCTTCCTAGCCTTTGTTACGGTTTTAATATGTTCTTTTCCTATGTCTTCTAAGATTAAGTCTAACTAATGGGCCGCACATGGGGTCCAATATATGTGTGGTCTCGTTCCATTATTAGTCTACCTGCGGCCACCAAGTTTGCCGCATTGTCCGTGACTACTTGGACAACATATTTTGCACCAATGTCATTTTCTATCACCTCATCTATAAGGGAAATAGATATTCGGCCGTGTGAGAATGAGCCGAAACATCTACGTATTTAATGAATATAGTTCTGGTAGGACAATTTGCCAAAAAGTTGATGATTGACCTACTGGCCCTATCGGTCAAACCATTGGTCATTAGTGAGCACCCCTATGTCTTCCAATCCTCTCGATACTCCTCGAGAAAGGCTTTTGTGAAGTCTACATCCTTTTCAAGACATGTTTGTCTTATCTCATGATATGATGAAGGTTTTAGGCCATGTTCAAATTGTTCAAAAGCTTCAACCATTACTTTGAAGTTCTTTAACTTTACGATATTGAATGCAATACCGGCTTGGTACATCCACTTAGCCACGTATTGAATAGTGATGGATCGGTCCTTAGCTTTAAACCTATTTTCTATAGTGGTTTGGGCCGAACCCTTACCCCTAGCGTCTACCACATCATTGGAATGTGGTCTACGGGAGAAGAATTTGTCTATTCCCTTACCCTTTCTACCACGTGCTCTTTTAAGGGGTAGTGGTCTTCCAGTTCGAGCCTTGAAGAGAGTAGATCTATTATGTTCTTCCTCATCATCATCAACATCATAGTATTATTGTAAAATCACTTTGTTATTATGTTTCGTCCTCAAAGTGTTATCCATCTGTTCTAAGATCTCTTTTCGAATCTACGGCGTGACATTTAGACATGCCTTCGCATTCGATCCGGGTTGCCAAGTAAGATATTGCTTGTGTCTCCCTAATCCCCCTATGCTTACATGGGTGTAGGGTACATTGGACCTTATTTTTTTCGGTTACACTCTTGTAACATCTATATTTTAAACCCGAATCGGCGGAATTTTTCGGCCTAAGAGCGCCGTTCGAGGACGTAGACATAATAATAACGAAATTTAAAGAAGTGGGTGGGACGGTAGGTAGAAAGATTAACAACCACACTGAATAAATAAAAAAATGAAATGAGGTGTAATAAAAGGAGGAAAAACTATCAAACAAAATTTAATAGGAATTAGAAATTAATTCTAACTCTTGTCTCTTGATTCTTGAAGTGATTCCTCCCTCTTTGCTTGAAGAATGAAGATTGAAGCTTGAACCTATTAACTCTTTACTTAGTTAACTACAAAATAGAGCAAAAGAAATTATGATTAAAGATTTAAGAAAGAGAGAGAGAGAGAAAGAGTGCACTAAATCTAAAAAAATAGACCAAAGAGACACAAAATCATACCTTGGATGAATGTTATATGGATTAGGAAGAGGAACCCCCATTTATAGGCTTTGGGGAGGCCTAAATAGCAATTTAAAAAAAAAAAAAAGCCTCAAATGTGACCGTTGGAGAAGTATGCGATCGCATACACATGTATGCGATGACAGTGCCATTTAAAATGGCATATGCGATCGCATATGACATCACTGGGGCTCGCCCACCAGGAGCATCAAAGAATGATCCTCCAGCAGGCCATACATTAACCCAACTCCAGGCCCTATAGGGCTCCAGACCTCAACCTTAGTCAGGCCCAGCTCCCCACCGACGGGACCTATAACGCCCTTTGATTCCGTCACCATCTCTTCTCCTGAGCATCCGCCAGATGTCAAAACCTATCCCCATCATGCCTTTGACGCCACTCGCATGCTGTAGGGGCAATCACGTGATCAGGGTGCTCCAGTTGTGAAACACATGCAACTTCGTGTACGGATCATCCAGTCCAAGACACTCCTGCCCCTCGTTACTCTCGTCCTCTCCATCCCCTGCTCCTCCAGGATTCAACTTTGTAATGCCTTGTAATTTAAAAGTCAAGTGCCTCGTTTCCAACTATCTTATTAGTGTCCCAGTGTTTATGTTGGTTAATTGTAATGCACATGGTTTCTAAAACTCCGCCGATTTTTATCAGTATTGCTGATACATATTGTTATCTCAACAGGCATATTGCTGTTGCTTATTGATGATTTGATGATGTCAATTGCTACTAATACTGGTATCATTATTCATGGATCCTCTAGGTAGTAGTAAGTATTGGCCAATATCTACCGAGATCAACACGTATAGACAAATTGACAAAATACGGTTACGGGGTTAATATGGTGAGCAAGAAAGTCGGGAAAAACCTGCAAAATAGGGAAACAAATGAGAAAAAACTGGAAGGTAAAAAAACTGTAAAATACGAAAGATGAAGATAAAAACAGGAAAGATTGGGAAAAAAATGAGATAATATTAAAAAAAATTTAATAGAGTTTTTTAGAAATGCGGGAAAAAAATGTTTAATATGCAAAAAGTGCGTTTAATACTCGAAATATGCGTATTATATGAAAATACATATTTTATTCAAAAATATGGGTATTATACGTGTTTAGTACATTGTGGCAAAAACCGCCTATCATACTCATAATTTTAAAAAAATATGTGTAATATTGTTGGCATGCGTTTGCCAAAATTTGGTATCCCTGATGTTCCCTGTTATGGATCAGTATTGGGAAGCCGCATTAGTCTGGAGGCTGGCCGGAATGACTCGAATAGTGAGATTTTAAGCATTACTTAAATATCCCTAAAGCAGATCAATATAGAAGGCAGAACCTGAGAATATTAGAAGAAAAGACTAAAGCACCCTTATGTATGGGAAACAAAACAAAAAATTACATGATAGAGTTTAGTCCTGAGACAGAGTGAGTGGGGAAATAAGACTCAAATAGATGGGACAAGGCAATGATGATGATGTTACCATAATTACCAAAATCGGCCTTTTATTGTTGAAAAAACATGTTTAAAACACATTGTTTTAAATAAAACATCAGAAAAACATTTTTTAAAAAAATACTCTTATTTTTGAAAAAATCATAATTTTTATGTTTTAAACGCGTTTTCTACGAATATTTCTCGAAATTTTCCACATGTTGGTCAGAAAAGTATTTATTTTTAAATATTTTTAGATGTTTTCATCACTTTTTCCCAAATACTTCCCAACTTTTCCCCAAATTTTTACCTATTTTTTTCTCGTTTTTTTGTTTCATTTATTTTTCTTACCATTTTTTTTCCCAAATTCCGATTTCGTCTCTATGGATGATACGATGAAAAGACCATTTGGCCTTTGTTAATGATCACAAAATAATTTCTAACACCTCCCTCGTCACAAGTTAATGCATGTCATTGGATATATCCAACTTAAGGTTGCAATGGGCCGGGTTGCCTCCCTCGCCTGATCATCGAGCCCATTTGCCAGGCCTGGTTTTAGCACTTTAGCCAGCCCGACAGTTAAATGGGCTGGGATAGGGTCCAAGCCTATAGGCCCATTTGGCCTTTATATATTGTTTATATGGTAACTATTCTTTGTAAATTGTAATTTCCTATTTCAAAGTGTGATATTAATATTTTCTGATTATTTTTAAAAGTTGCTGTTTACTAGATTGGTTACTAATTGTTAGTCTCTAGATTTTTTTGAAAATAGAAACTCCATTAAATACTGAATATTAATTATCTCTTTAGTGTTTGGATTTGTATCTATTAGACTATTACTAGTAACATATGATAAAGACTTCCCAAACATTACTTTATATGGACTGTGTGAAAAATAGAAACTCCATTAAATACTAAATATTAATTATCTCTTTAGTGTTTGGATTAGTATCTATTAGACTATTATTAGTAACAAATGTTAAAGACTTCCCAAACATTTACTTTATATGGACTGTGTGAAAAATATATGTTGATATTTTATGTATGGGGTGTTTCTTTTTATTTGAAGGATTTGAGTTGAACTATGGTATTACATTATATAAGCTTTTGGAAAAATGTTTATACCATATGATGTAAGGAATCATTGACTATACGATTCCCATTATGAAAGTAAAGTCGTAAATGCACATCAATGTGAACTTAGTATTTTTGATGTGGGCTGGGCTTGGATTTAGAGATTTATAGTCGGGTGGGTTTTTGTTTGGTATCCCGTATCCTTAGTCTACATGAATAAATCTCTGTTGATCTTCAAGTTTTTCTGCTCCTATTCACATTTCACATCTGAGATTCTACTTTTCTGTAGTAACTTTAGATCTACCTTTGGAGGAACCAAATGTTTTTTGTGTCATTGAAGGGTAGCTTTATTCGCACCAACAGGTTTTCTGAAAGCACCAACGTCGGAAATCCCTTGAAACCCATTGACGGCTTGATATCAGACGATAGAGATTGTTTTTCTCTCAAATAGTCTACACAATGGATCTTGAGACTATGACATTGCCATCAGACGGTCAATTTTTGATTAAACATGTCAGAGATCCCCAAAAAAATGGCCTAAATTCCTGTTTGAGCGTGATGTGTGCCATATGACTTAAGGGTCACCTTTTGGGTATCCGTACCATGTTTGAAATAAAAAATTGACCGTCTGTTGGTACGATTGCGGTCTCAAGATCCTTTATGTGAAGATCGGGGTGAAAAATGATCTCCATCGTATGAATTCAAGCAGTCGATCTGGTTGAAGTGGTTTCAGACGTTGGCGCGAACATAGGTACCCGTCATTGAAATGACATTGAGTTTTCCGGCTAATTGAAATTTGTTTGTTTGCAGGTCCTTACAGCATATGTGAAAAGTATTGAGGATCATGGTTGCATTCTTCATTTTGGATTATCTTCATTTTCTGGATTTTTGCCAAGAGGTAGCCAAACAAATCAATTTATCCAACCTGAATCTTTCTAAAAACTAACAATATATTCTTCTTCAACATATATTAGCTTCTTGACTACTCACCTCATTTGCTTAATCTATTATCCTTTTTTTTAATCTTTTAATGCTGTCAGTTCTCCATATATTCAGTTTATCTCTCTCTCTTATGCCATCATTTCTCCATATTTCCAGTTTGTGGAGAACATTCTCATTTGTGATGGAAATACAAGTTACATATCACGAAGAATTGCGATAAAATACGACTTATAAAAAATATACACGTACAATACGCATCTTTTTGCACAACATACTGAACACGTATGATACCCTCATTTTGGAATAAAATGCATATTTTTGTATAATATGTGTTTTTCGCTTATTAAATGTTTTTTCCCGTATTTTACCGTATTAAAAAAAACTGTTTTAAAACTTTTTGCTTTAAAATTATAATATATCTCATCTTTTTTTTTTAACCTTTTCTTTTCCGTTTTTTCCTTCTTTCATAATTTACAGTTTTTTTAGCTTTCGATTTGTCCTTTTTTTTTCCCGTATTTTGCCTTTTTTCCAACTTTCTCGCTAGCCGTATAAACCCGTACCATATTATGTCACTTTCTCACGAAGTACTAGTCTACAGGCCCGGGACTCTATGAGATACTCCCTATATATTTGACGATGCACACACTTTTTTTTTGCAGTTAATGGTGAGAACAAGATGAGCACTGGGCAACTGTTACAAGGGGTTGTTAAAAGTATTGATAAAGCTCGCGGAGTTGTTTATCTGAATTCTGATCCAAGTGTGGTGTCTAAGTGTGTGGTACGTCTCTGAACTGTTACTTTGAGTTATGACCTGTATTTGTGTAATTGCTACCTTTTCTTCTCCGTATTGTTTTATCATTGGGTATTTCTTACAGACAAAGGATCTCAAGGGCCTTTCACTCGGCCTTCTGGTTCCGGGAATGATGGTTAATGCTAGCGTTCAAGCAACCCTTGAAAATGGAATTATGCTATCATTCCTTACTTATTTTACAGGAACAGTAAGTTAGCGATTTTGTTTCATGTAGTTGACAGCAGGGATTAAAAGTCTGATTCATATTGGCATATTGGCTGGGTCCCAGGCCGGTATATAGCCGATATATCGGTCAAACCAGCCGATATTTAAGCACTCTTTTTTAGTTAAAAAATAATAAAAAAATATAAATTTACAATAAAGAAATTTGCAGAAGGGAATTTTTGACATTTTGTCTGAGTCATCTCCTATACATATCGGCCGATGTGATCCGATATGACCCAATTTGGGCCGATATGGTCTGATATTTGACCCCATGTAAAATCAGGGTGCATATCCCTATCGGATGGGGCTTAACCTGAAGCATTTCGGCTGATGTATCGGATATGACCGATGGTTAAAACCATGGTTGACAGCACATGAAGGGTGTATATGCTTGCTTTTGATATCAGCACATTGTATAGAGCATGGTTTCTTTTCCCCTTCTTCCTTCACTTTGCTTATTTGTCTTTTCTGCAGGTGGATATATTTCATTTACAAAATTCATTTCCTCATGCAACCTGGAAGGATGACTATAATCAAATCAAGAAGGTATTGTAGTTTCTTTACAGTAATTATCACTATATTTCTTTGGTAATCTCCCTGCCCCTTTGTTTGATATTTTCAGCAAGTATTGATGACCTTGCAATGACCTGTACTCACTAGGTTGATTTCTAAGTCTTCCATGCAATTTTTCAGAACTTCTATTTTTGAACTTAAATATTTAATTTAAATACCGAAGGAGCATTTGTATCCACAATGTTTGTGGGTGATTGCAAAACATTTAAATGCTAACTTTTTAATTTCTAAAAGATAAGTTTCTGTTTTGGGTAATGAATCATAGTAAGTTTTCATATTGTAAAATACTCCTAATAAAAGGTAAAAATAAATAAAAAATCAAGAAAGACTTGATTTATTTATTTATTATTATTTTTTTGAGTTTCTATTGGCGCTACTGGCTCTCAATAGGGGTCTGGCTGGCCCATTAGGACATATAGCTAGGCTGTAGGCTGGGTGTGGGTCTAGGTTAGAGGCACAGTCTTGGTTGGCCGATAATGGGCTTACATTCAGTTTAATTCCCAATCTGGTTGTTTCAATCCCTTTTTAACAATTTTCATTAAGATCAGGTCCAAACTAGTTAAGCAATACAAGTTTAAATGGCAGAGTGGCACCACCACAACGACTTTGACCTCTTCTACTTTCTCTTGAATTTTGGCCACCATGGCCACCGCCACCACTATGACCTTCACGACCACTGTGACTGTCGTCAACAACCATAGCCGAAAGGGCAGATAATAACTTGGCCACTTTTCACTCTTCACCCTGTTGCCCCTATTTTTCAATGTCATAGGTGAGAGGCTGGTAAATATTGAACTCCTCCCACATCCCAACCAAGTTAGTATAGTACTCACCGATAGTCTTTTGTTTCTTTTTTAACGAAAAAAGATCGTCACATAAAATTTCTATCTTTTAACAAAAAATACTTGAATTTAGGATTAGTGGCACACAGGTCACACACACCATAAGTGGCACATAGGTCAATATATCTACCCACACCACACACACACCAAACTAACTCATGCACACCAACACACGCCCATACTCCCTCTCAAGCTGGTGCATAGATATCTATCATACCCAGCTTGACAATAATATCCTATAGGCAAGAAGGACCAAGGGCTTTCATGAAAACATCAGCTAGTTGCTGTGAGGACGTGACCTTAAGAGTTTCTATAAGTCCAATTTGAATATCGCGAATAAAATGAATATCAACTTCAACATGCTTGCTTCGCTCATGAAGAAGCGAGTCTTTGGCAATATCAATGGCTGCTTGGTTGTCACAATGGAGTGGCATAGGAAGAGATGGGGGAAAACCAAACTCAGTAAGTAGAGAACGTGGTTCACTCATGAAGAACTGAGTCTTTGGTAATATCAGTGGTTGCTTGGTTGTCACAATGGAGTGGCATAGGAAGAGTTGGGGGAAAACCAAACTCAGTAAGTAGAGAACGTAGCCAAAGAAAATCACAAGTCCCATGAGACATTGCTCGATCCTCAGATTCAACACTGGATGTAGATACTGAATCCTACTTATTTTCCACACAAGATTACCACCCAAAAAAGTAAGAAGTACAATATCCAAGAGCAGATAGACGATCAGTAGGAGCCCTAACATAATCAACATCGGTATAACAACTAAGATGAAGATGATCAACATCACCATAGAGGAGGCCACGATTAGGAGAGGCCTTATATAGCAGAGGATCCAATGAACAACAGTCATATAAGGAGTCCTGGGTGCATGCATGAACTGGGTCAATCTACTTCTAGATATTGTACTTTTTTGGGTGGTTATCTTGTGGTGTGGAAAAGTAAGGGACACGATTAAATATCCAAATCTAATACTGAATCTAAGCATCGAGCGATGTCTCATAGGACTTGTGAGCTTCTTTGGCTACATTCTCTACTTATTGAGGTTGGTTTTTTCCCATCTCTTCCTATGCCACTCCATTGAGACACCCAAACAACCATTGATATTGCCAAAGACTCAGTTCTTTATGAGCGAACCAAACATGTTGAAGTTGATATTCATTTTATTTGCGAGAAGATTCAAGCTGGAATCTTGGAGAGTTTCCCATATGGCTTTGGCATCATCATCATCATCAATACAACTTTATCCCTCTATTTGGAGTTGACTTTGCGAGTCTTATTTCTCCACTTGTTTCTGATTAATGCTAAGTTCTTTGTAACTTTGTAGCCCTTCACGTTGCTTCTCATTGCTTCCCTCAAGGACTTCACTGATCTTCCTCTTTCCTACTTGTGCTTGTAGTATCTCAACCTTTGTTTCTGGCCTCCAATGGACATGTCCAAACCCTCTCACGTGACTTTTTTAGCTTTGTAGGTGTTACTCTCAAATTTCTTATGTACTCTTTTCGAATTTTATCCTTTCTTGTTACTCCACAAGTCCATCTTAACACATCTCAACCACATTACTTTGTCATAGTCCAATATTCTCTGCACCATAAATATGGCCGGTCTAATCACTGTCTTATGAAATCGTCTTTTTAATCTAATTGGACTCTTGGGTTGCACAATACTCCTCTTGATTGTCTCCGTTTCATTCAACTTGCACTAAGCTTATTTGAGATGTCCCCTTCAAATCCACTATATAATTGTAAAGTAGATCCTAAATGGCAAGATATATGACAATGTGGCACTCGATGATTTTCTAGTTTAACTAATCATGCGGGCTATCATGTTAACTAAATTTGCACTCCTGGTATTACGTATTTGTTCTGCTAATTTTCAAACCTCTTAACTTTAAGGTTTTTCTCCATAATTTCACCTTATCATTTATTTCTTTCCTTGTTAGGGCAATTAATTCCACATCATCTGCAAATGGCATGCACCATGGAATCTCTTTGTGTATGTCTATGATTAATGCATCTATGACTAGGGCAATCAAATAAGGGCTCAATGCAGGTCCTTGTCGCAACCAAACTTTGATAGGACTTGTTTCTCCACACATCGTTCTTACACTAGTTGCCGTTGTTTTATACATGTCTTGAGTAATCTTAATATATAAGTTCGGAATGCATTTCTTCTTCAGTGTCCATCAGATTATTTGTCTCGACCCTCTATCATATGCTTTCTCCAACTCAATAAAAATCATATGCAAGTTCTTCCTTCTCTCTCTGAACTTCTTCATAAGTTGCTCAATAGGAAAATAACTTAAGTTGTTGATCTGGTCGACATAAATCCACATTGGTTTGCTGAGATACTTGATTCTTGTTTCGTTTTGCTATTCTCTCCCAGAATTTCATAGTCTAGCTCATAAGTTTAATGCCTCGATAGTTTGCACAAATTTGGATGTCTCCTTTGTTCTTATAAAAAGGGACCATGATGCTCCTCCTCCATACCTCAGGCATTTTTGTTTAAATCTTTAGCATCTTGTTGCACAATTTAGTCAACCAACTTAGTCCATTCTCTCCTATCATAATCCAATCTTTTTTAGGTATTCCATCTGGTCGTACTACTTTTCTTTTTGTCATCTTTACTTAGGTTGCTTTTACCTCAGCTCTTGATATTTTGTTAATCATCCCTTGATTTGGTTCCTCTTCTTGTTCTACTTCGTTCGCGAATTTTTTGTTTAATAGATCCTTAAATTAGTTTGGCCACCTATTCCTTATCTCATCCTCTTTTACCCAGACCCTTTGATCTTTGTGGCTAATGCACTTTCCCATCAGAAAACACTTCACGTTGGAGAGGACGTGTGATTAGTGTTGCACGTCCCCGCTAACCTTATATTATTATTATTTTAAGTTCCAAATAATTACTATACATAACATTAGTGAAGACAATGTATACCAACCTGCCCCTATACGTAAAAGTAAATGTAAAGGATTGGAAAGCTGTCTACACACCCTTCCACACACACCCACCCTCTCACATATATTTACGTATGCATGTGTGTATGACGTATAGAAACACTCAGACACACGTCACCAATGGAAACACTCATTTGACGGTTTCTTGTACATGCACATCCATAAATGATTATATGTCAATTATAGTATTTTGTAATAGTATAGAATCAATGGTTAACTTAATTTTTCATATATATATATACACACACACACTTATTTTTCCCTACTTTTGCAATTATTTTTTTCTATTTTCCCCCCTTACCGACTTATTCCTGAACTCTGACTTTGTCACTATAGTTGGGAGGACCAAGGGACATGCTCTCTTGGCTTATTCTGGGCTATCGAATTGTTCTAGACTGATCCCTGCTATTAGAGCACATTTACACTCCCCCCCTCCCGGCCCATGTTTCGCATATTTACACTGTGCCCCTTGCTTTTGTTTTTCCTTTACTTATTACCCCTACAGTGACAAATCAGCCGTTGACTGTTACATAACCAAACTTTGATTGTTTTAAATCAGACGATGGAGATTATTTTTTCCACCACAATCTTGAGATTAGAAGCCTACCATAAGGCAATTAGATGTTGATTCCACTTGGCACACAACCCAGAAAGTGAGCATGATTGTTTTAAATCAGACGATGGAGATTATTTTTTCCACCACAATCTTGAGATTAGAAGCCTACCATAAGGCAATTAGATGTTGATTCCACTTGGCACACAACCCAGAAAGTGAGCATGATCATGGGTGGACATCAAACGTGGTTCTTGGATCATTTTCTAGATGTGTGCCACGTGAATCAAAATTCGACCGTCTAATTGTAGGCCCATGATCTAAAGATCCATTAGGTCAAAAATTGGGGCGAAAAATAATCTTCATTGTTTGATTCAAAGCAGTCAAAGGTTATGTAGTCAGAGTCTGTCACTATAAGGGATAATAAGTAAATGAAACACAAAAGCAAGGCCACAGTGTAAATAGGTGAAATGTGGGGGGGCAGAGTGTAAATAAGATATCTCAAGGGGATAAATGCAGAAAACCCTAAAAAGATTATTATAAGACGACAACTGACCTGCCGTATTATATGGTGTTGAATGCTAGGTTCCAAAAAAGCGACAAGAAGGTAGAATACATGTGATCGAAATGCGTATGTTGAGATGGATGTGTGGAGCAACAAGAAAGGATACGAATTGAGTACATAAGAGAAAAATGTGGTGTGACACTTATAAAGGAAAAAATTAGTGTTGCTTGGTGGTTTGGACATGTTCATTGGAGGCCAAAAGGAAACCCTGTACGAATGGTTGAGATTGTACAAGTACAAGGATGTAGGAGAAGAGGAAGACCAATGAAGACCTCAATGGAAGCCGTGAAAAGGGTTATGAAGGGTTGCGAAGTTACAAAGAGCTTAGTTCTAATAAGAAACAAGTAGAGTAATAGGACTCCCAAAGTCGACCCCAAATAGAGGCTGATGATGATGATGATGATATTTCTACTAAAAAATTATGACATTAAAAATTTTAAATATATTATAAATCAAAGCTTTTTAATTTTTAAATATAAACATGTAGATAATGAATAATAACGTTCATCAAATATGAAATGTAAGAAATAAATAAAAATCATAAGGAATTAAACATTATGTGAACTAAAAAGATTAAAACTATTTAACAAACTAGCAGTAGCCAAGTAACAAGTAGTATAACTATCTAAGAACGAGCTAATGACCTAGCAAGTAAATGAGTGACAACTAACAAGTAGGATTGGGTCTGTAGCTCAATGGAAGGTGCAAGGTAAGGCAACCTTGAGGTTGCTAGTTCAAGAACTAATGACCTAACATTAAGTAACTCTCACATTACTTATAGGTTATTTAAATTATAAATTAACTTATAAAACTCATGTATATAAAGCACAAAAACACATAGGCGCAAAAGGCGCAAAAAGCACAGGCACATCAATTATAAAATGTTTTTCGTATCATGGATATCTAACATTTAGGTCCTTGTTCAACATGGTGTGCTTGGTCATTCAAATTCAATAAGTGAGCAGTGCTTTTGAGCTGGAATTTTGTACATTTGTTCACCTTATTTGTTTCTACTAAGGAGTATCTGTGCTGTTGTACTAATTACTTTGCGTGCGTTTATACTACGGATTATTGCAGTGCTAATTACTTTTGGTTTAGGTGACCGCTCGGATATTGTTTATTGATCCCTCGACTAGAGCTGTCGGTCTGACAATGAATCCTCATCTCGTTCATAATAAAGCTCCTCCATTGGTGAGTATCTTAATTTTTTGTTTGATGCTTTACCTTTATCTCACAACACTAGTATCCATCTTGTGAGGAAATTCTATAAGAAAGCAGCAATCTTATCTTTTGTCTATCATTATTTGGATTTTCTTTCATATATCGTTTCGTTTCTTTGAAAGGAATATCTATGTGTGTGCGTGTGTGGATATATATACACAGGAATGCTAACCTCACCCTCTTCATTGGGAGGTGAGCATCGTCCCTCGACAATAATACCCTTATTAAAAGTCTTTTTCATAAAATTATGAGACACATTTTAGTGAAGTTGAAATAAATAATAAATGAGGTGCATGTAGTTGCAATAAATGAGGTGTCCTTATTTATTGAAAACACCTCATTTATTATCTAATTTAATTTTACTAAAATGTCCTTTGTAAATTTATCAAAATGCCCTTTAATAAGGGTATTCTTGTCCAGAGACGATGCTAACCTCACAATGAAGAGGGTGAGGTTAGCATTCCCCTATATATATATATATTAAAATTGGGGAAATGCATCCGGATGTAGCCTTGGAGGGAGACAACCGGATGTCAAATCACATGTCAGGTGGCATGATCAACCCAAAACAATACCCGGTTTGGGTTGATCAGCCATGGGACATGTTATTTAAAAAAAATAATTATTTTTTTGACCTTTTTGCCCTCCGTTTGATGGGTCAAAGATAAGGTAGCACGCAGCCAACTTGGTACATTTATTTTAGGCATCTTTGATTACATTTTCAATGGTGGTTATATATTGGATCATGCCCAAATTTTTTGGGCGTTAGCTGATCAATCTTGTCTAAGTTGCTGTGGCGCTCGATCCTTGTGATGGGTGCCGCATGGTACCTATGTGACGAGGACGCAGCCCTCGGGACTATGTCCGGACGTATAGTCCCGGGCCTCTCTCTCTCTCTCTCTCTCTCTATATATATATATATATATATATATATATATATATTAGTGACATTGCTTAAATATTGCTCTTTTTGGATTAATTTATTCCTTTTGATGCTCAGTTAGTTAAAACTGGAGATATCTATGATAATTCACGGGTTGTTAGAGTTGATAGAGGATTTGGTCTTCTGCTTGAAATTCCTTCTACTCCCATGCCGACACCTTCATATATTAGTGTACGTTGATTTCATAACTTTTCCTTGTCTATTGTATCAAAATGGTACTGTCTCTATTCTTGTTTGAGACGCCATTCTTTTAATTCTGATAATTATTTTTGATCTTAGATATTTGATGTGGCTGATGAGGAAGTCCGGAAACTAGAGAAAAAGTTTAAGGAAAGCAGTCATGTTCGTGTTCGGGTTCTTGGATTTAGGCACTTGGAAGGGTTAGCCATGGGCACTTTGAAGGTAGTATTGCCCTTTTTATATGTTTGTTATAGGAATATTATATATAATGAGTTCAGTCTCTTAGTGAGTGGTTCTATTTGAAGGATCATGATGTAATTTTTCTATTTGCTTTCATATTATTTGTTGTTTCACAAAGCAACTAGCTACTGGATCTGCTGCATGAAAATTAACTGACTGGACCTGCGCATTCATATGATGGTTCTCTTGGCACTTGGAGGTTACTCATATACATTCACACGTTAATGCGACATTAGCAGGGCTGTCAATTGGTCGGATCGGTCCCATACCCGAACCGACTCGCATTTTACCGGGTCGGGTCGACCAAGAGGTTTTGTCGGGTCGGGTAATGCCGACCCGATATTTTATATATTCAAAGTACAAAAAATACGGGGGTTACTTGGGTCGGGTCGGGTGCACTATTGGGTCGGGTTGGGCCTTTGCAATTTTCTTATCAGGCAGCCAAAATTTTGACCCAACCTGACCTGTTGACAGCCCTACGCAGAAAGGCACGTGGTGGAATATTGGTTGTATTTTAGGTTGCAGGCTACAAAAGTCTAGGAAAAACTGTGCTACATTCACCTTGGGGAGCATCTGGTTCTTTTTCTTTCTTTATCTTTCTGTTTTTCCGTTCTCTTTTTTATAGGAAATATATTATCCCTTATGTTTTGTGTGGACAAGCACATTTATTCGCCAGAAAACCCTAAAATAAAAATGTTTACAGAGATATTTTATATAATTTATTGTGTGTTTGGTTAATTGTATTAATTCAATATTTTCTTTGGTACAATAAGTAACATTATACTAACATTTGCAATTATTTGGGAAGCCATTTTGCAAGATTGTTATTTTTTGATTGTGCATCCGAACGGTGGCTTAGGATATGCATGCACTTTATAACGTAGTCACAAAGTCGGGAGTCTGCAATAAATTGACAAGGGTCTAAGTCGGGAATATTCCACAAAAATACTGAAAAAAATAGTAAGAAACGTGAAGGTTTTCTCCCCTTAATTATAAGAGAGAAAAAAAATTGAACCACCTCACATCGCCTATTAATCAGCCGAGTCAGACTTGGTCAATTAATTGGTGATAAAGTCGGAATGACTGCAAGTCGCTCACTTTTTCTGATTTTTTGAAAAAGTTGGAGACTTTTGGGACTATGCTTTATAATGAGCTATATTTCCCAATATTTTCCCTCTTTGTGCAGGCTAGCGCTTTCGAAGGGTCTGTTTTCACCCATTCTGATGTGAAGCCTGGTATGATTGTGAGAGCAAAGGTTATTGCTGTGGAAACTTTCGGTGCGATAGTGCAATTCTCCAGCGGTGTGAAGGCACTTTGCCCTCTTCCACATATGTCTGAGTTTGAAATTGTGAAACCTGCAAAAAAGTTCAAGGTCATTTCTATTCCACTAGGTCCTTGTTGATTTTTGTTATTACTATTTGCTTGCTAAATAATTTAGTTGAGACTATTGTAAAGTACATTTATTAGTCCCAGGCATTTGTTTCTTTTATATTACCTATTTTATCTTTGTGGAACTGGAGCTAACTATCCCTTTGCTTCGATTTGTGTTTAGATTGGAGCTGAGCTACTTTTTCGCGTGCTGGGTTGCAAATCTAAGAGAATAACTGTTACACATAAGAAAACACTTGTAAGTTCTTCCTCAGGCTTTTTGGATAAATTTTGTTGCTTCCATTGTGACAAAATACGTTTTTTGTAAATACGCGTATAATGCGCTTTTTTTGCCACAACGTACTAAACACGTTTTTTTTTTTAAATACACGTATAATACACATTTTTTTGCCACAACGTACTAAACACGTATAATACCCGTATTTTTGAATAAAATACTTATTCGTATAATAATCGTATTTTGTGTATTAAATGCATTTTCCTCATATAATAATCATATTTTGCGTATTAAACGCGTTTTTCGTGTAGTAAGCATTTTTTCCCCATATTTAATAAAAACTGTTTTAAAACTTTTTTAAAAAAATTAATATTATTTCGTTTTTCCAGATTTTTTCATTTTTTTCTGTCTTCTGAATTTTTCCGTGTTTACCTTTCCTTTTTCCCATTTTTTCCCCATAGTTTTCCGTTTTTTTCCGACTTTCTCGCTCACCGTATTAAAGTCGTACCTGCATTTTTTCATTTTTGTTGTTTCATTAATAGTTAGATTTTGTTGGCTGGATGGAAGCTTAATTTTGTTGCCATACAACAGTTGTGTTATTCCCTTCTCTTGCCAATCAAATCTTTAGATAGTTGAAGGGACATATCACATATGGACCTCCTTTTTTTTGATAGGTAATGTGGTTCGAAACTGCGACCTTGAGGTTACAATATTGTCAACCTTCCATTGACTATAGGCCTAAGCCCACATGGGACTTCCTTCTTAATTAATTTATATAATTGCTTGACCTGTTTTAATTTATGTAGGTAATGTTAATTTGAAAATCCAATTCATCCACTTCATAGGTCATTAAGGTGATCCAGTATTTAATATACATGTTTTTATTAAAACTAGTAAAAGTGCACGTGCGTTGCACATGTTAATATAATGTGGAGACACCATCGAATTCGTCTGATTTAAATGTCATATTCTAAAGATCTTCGATCTCTATCATATGACTTAACACAATAAATGACCATCATCTCATCCATATTTGACTGCTTTGAATTATATAATAGAGATTTTATTTTATACCAATCTTTTGCATTAAACATTTTTAGATCAACTATAGATTGTGTCTGACACTTCATGCCTAACTTAGCCCAACAGGTCAAGTTTAGTGCCTAGCCCAAAAAAAAATCCTTCTCGAGCAGGTTGAGTATCAAGTCTATCCACTTTGTTGATAGCCCTACGTAGAAGTATCATATGTTTGTCCAAGTCATATAAAGTTAAGTGCTCGCCTAAGTCTTATGACCAACATATGTATGGGTGCAAGTTTTGAACCAAAATCCGAACCCGACCTGAAAACCTTTTTTTTTTTTGATCAGTAACGATAACTATATTGAAAAACAGCAAGGTGCTGACATTACAAGACAAAAGAGAGGTCAAAAAAAGGAAGAAAAAGAAATAACACAGACACCAAGAACACACACAACCTAGCTTCCTGGCCCCAACTTAATCCCGGGTCCTATAGTAAGGTCTCCTCCTCCGGCGTAGAACCCCTTCTAGCGACCCAGAACCACATGAGGTCCCTGACTGACTTCATAATCATCCCCACCGGTCTGCTTTTTCCCTAAAAAATCCTAGTGTTCCTCTCGCACCATATACGCCAGAATACAGCGTAAGGGGCTACCCTCCAGTATTCCCTAAGCTGACCCACCCTCCATGTGCACACCCGGCCAAATCAGAAACTGCAGGTATGGGTTTGCCGGCGTAAACCAGCTCATCTTAATGGATTTTAACACAATGTTCCAAATTTCCTGCGCCACCTCGCAATGTATCAGTAGGTGCGAGGCAGTCTCCTCCCCTCTGCTGCACATAACGCAACAATTAGGAATGTCCATCCCCCTACGGATCAACAGGTCCATCGTAAGAATTTTCTCTTTGAAAAGGGTCCAGACGAAGAACTTAATTTTTGGAGGGATGCTAGCCTTCCACAACTTGGCGCCTTGAAACCTGATGATGCGTATTTTAGATCCGCTTGTTTGAATCGTGATCGGATAAAGAGGAGATGTCAAAAGAGAAAGTGGACCCACGAATGGGTTTTAAAAAAAAAGACCCGTTTGATCAAAAAGAAAAAAAATCTAAAATTTATTAGGGTCTTTAACTTTTAATCTCGTCACTTTTATGTTTGGCCTATTTTGAAGTGTCAAACGAAGTTGGATTGATGCGAAATTGGTCATATTTGAAAGCTTATCGAAGTAGCTTTCCAAAGAGCCAAAAAACATGCAATTCCGACAAGTATTGAAGAAGTTATGGTCAGTTTTCAGAGGCTGCACATAAAGTGACGAATCTCAAGAATCTTAATTGAATTAGGATTAGTCTCTTTTATTATTTTATTTTAGAAAGTAAGAATTGTTTCTTTTATTAGAAATATGATTAGTTTCCTTATTGTTTAGGACTTTATTGTTTTAGAAGAATTATGATATTTCTTTTATTTGAATTAGGAATTAGAGTTATACTAGGATTTCTAATTTTATGCATTGGTTAGCTTATTTAAAGGCCTGTAAACACTTTTATTATTAGTTTTTGGTTAATGAAAATTGCTTATGCAAAATTGAGAGTTCTAAACTTTCGTGGGGTGTGATTCTCTCAAAACGGAGAGCGATTCTTCGATTCCCGCTTGCGGTTTGATGCGAGGCCAACTCTTCTTCCATCTCTATCTTCTTTAGATTTACGGTTGTCGTAAGTAGCATAATCCTAATTATTTTATTAATCTCATAAAAGTCATAAATCAATATTTTGTTCATCATTAATTTATTAGCCTTTTATTTTCGTTTGGTATCGAGAGAACCCGCTTGCGAGTTTGTTTGATGCCCTAAAACTATTGGAGATCTAGCCGTTCATAAGAACCCTAGTCTTCTAGATCCGCGATAGGGAACGTACACGAAAGTAACGCTATTTTGGGCAGAAATTAAATCACCTAATTGAATTTCTAGAATTTTCATGGTAATTTGTTTTGAAAAATTATTATTTTTAATTGATTAAATTAATTTTAATCCTAATCTCAGCCTTAACATTCATTTAGTAAGTTCCCGCATCAAATTGGTATCAGAGCATCAGTTTAATTTTAGGGTTTTAGTGCTCATATAGGTTTCAGGTTTTTTTTTATTTTTTTAAGTTACAAAAAAAACATTATTTATGATCCGTCTAGCTTTTGTCTGAATATTTTTTTCTGCCTTTTTGTCTGCAATTTTCGTCTGGATTATGTCTGAAAATTTTCGTGTGGCTTTTGTTTGTAAATTTTTGTCTAACTTTTGCCTGGAATTTTTCGTCTAGCTTTTGTCTGAGTTTTTATTTATTTTTTATTTTAATTTTTTTTTAAGTTTTCGTCTAATTTTTTTTTGTCTAGCCTTTGTCTAACTTTTGTCTTGCATCACTTAGTTTCATAATTGCATGTCATTTCAATTTTATTGCATTTTATTTCATTAGTGTGCACGTCTAGTGTTTGACAAAAGTCCTCATCCATTGTTGGTTCATAGTGTTTGTCTTTTCTAATATTGTGTCTGAGTTGTGTTTCTGTCAAGCATCATGCATGAGTCACTTCCATGTTATCGTGAATTTCTTACCCGTCATGAAAGGGTACTAGCCGAACAAGGAAACCGCTACACTCCAAATTCTTGGCAAAGTCCCAAAAATCGTGATGAGACTAGAGTTAGGGGATACCCTCATCTTCGTGAACTCGAGTACGATTTTGCCGAGAAGTTTCTCAAATCTATTCGGAATGAGGTTCCAAGGTTTGAGGGATGGTTAAACCTCAAATCCTTCGTAGAGTGGTTGTCTAGTGTAGAGGAATGTTTTGATTGGTATGGCGTACCAAATGAGTATAAAATTAGGCTAGCAAAAACAAAGTTGAAGGGTAATGCCAAATTTTTTTGGATTTGCGTAGAACGTCGTACTGAATCTCTTCGGAATAAACAAATCTCTACATGGGAGGACATGACGGTGAAACTTATCGAAAAGTGTGTCCCTTTAACACACCGTCACCTTCTACGAAATTTGAAAACCAAGACAGATAGGTGCCCTAATTGCCTTAAGTGTCAAGGGTTTGGACACTTTGCATATCAATGCTCCACAAAATTTCTCACTCCGAATTGATTGACTAAAAGAGTGAGTCCTAAGGAGCCGGATAATAGGGAAGTGAAAGAAGTGTAAGACCCTAGTATCGTGCTGAGTGAAGAGGAGATAGAAAAAGCTGAAGAAAGTCTAGTTTGTATTAAAGAAACTTCTATTTCCCTTGTGAGTAGTGATGTTGAGCCACCCACACGTGAACCAATCGAGTCACTTGCCTATGAGTCATTGGTATCCGTAGAGTTGGGTACACATGACTTGTTGGTGCCCCTTGAATCGAGTACGCGTGAGCCCATCGAATTGGGTACATAAGAACCATTAGTATCAATTGAATTGAGTACCCCAAAGTCTTTGGTTTTGGTTGAAGCGAGTACTCACGAGTTAATCGAGTCGAGTGTACATAAGCCATTAGTGCCCTTTGCATCATTCACACAAGAGTCGTTAGTGTCAGTAGTGTCACTTACACATGAGCCTGTAGAGTTTGTAGATGCACGTACACCTTTTTTTGACCCAACAACAAAACCTTCAAACCCATTCCTTGAGGCCCATCCACCTAAGCCCAATCCTATCTATTCATTGATTTTCAAATACCCGCCTGAACAATGTGCAGAGGTTAGATGAAAAAGTTTTGGGAGATCCATATTTCGTTACTACAGTAAAAACACACCAAGCATATCGAGAGTATCTTCTTAAGTGGAAAGGTAAACCAAAAATTGACAACACTTGGACTACAAGGAAAACGCAATCTGAGAAACATCAGGCATACCTCATCGAGTGGAAGGGTAAGCATAATACTAGAACACAGATTTTCTCCCAATGTCCATTCATCAAAGGTCATCAGAGTCTGCATCCACTTTTGCATATTGCATTCATGAGTTGCATGTTGAGATTAAGAAAATAATTAATTTAAAGAATGAGAAATACAAGTTCTCTGCAGATTTTCACAGACGGTTCAAAGAATTTCAAGAGGGTGATTATGTGATAGTTCGGAATAGACCCGAGCGATTCCCGCAAGGAGTTGCAAAGAAGTTACAAGCTCGGGGTGCTGGACCCTATCAGATCTTGAAGCGTGTTGGTTCTAATGCTTACATCTTAGATTTTTCGTTGGATTTGTGGATTAGCACGACTTTCAACGTGGAAGACCTTGTTCCATTCTATGGCCCTTCAACCATCCTTGCCAACCCCTTTGAGCCTTCTATATCTGATGCAACAACAATTTTCCTACCCACACCACTACCCCCACCTACTTGGCAAACTCGTGAGATCATCGAAGATGTAGTGGAAGATCAGATTGTGTCCACCAATCAAGGGGGATTTCAGAAGTATTTGGTCAAGTGGAAGAACAAGAGTGATTCAGAGAACACGTGGATTACACAAGAGTTTCAGCAAGTTGACCAGGATCTCTTGGAGCTCTATCACAACCAGTATTCATCGGAAATGCATCCTTCTAACCCAGGGAGAGTTGATGGGGATGTCCGATTCAAGTCGCTTCCGATCGAGGTTCCCTATATATTGTCTCTGATCGCGATCGTGAAAACTCATGCCAACCAAAGTTCGAGGTCGAACTTTTTCAAAGTAGAGGGGATTGATGCGTATGTTAGATCCGCCTGTTTGAATCGTGATCGGATAAAGATGAGACGTCAAAAGAGAAAGTGGACCCACGATTGGATTTAAAAAAAAAGACCCGTTTAATCAAAAAGAAAAAACTCCAAAATTTATTAGGGTATTTAACTTTTAATCCCGTCACTTTTATGTTTGATCTATTTTGAAGTGTCAAACGAAGTCGGATTGATGCGAAATTAGTCATATTTGAAAGCTTATCGAAGTAGCTTTCCAACGAGCCAAAAAACATGCAATTCCGACAAGTATTGAAGAAGTTAGGGTCAGTTTTCAGAGGCTGCACATAAAGTGACGAATCTCAAGAATCCTAATTGAATTAGGATTAGTCTCTTTTATTATTTTATTTTAGAAAGTAAGAATTGTTTCTTTTATTAGAAATAGGATTAGTTTCCTTATTGTTTAAGACTTTATTGTTTTAGAAGAATTAGGATATTTCTTTTATTTGAAGTAGGAATTAGAGTTATACTAGGATTTCTAATTTTATGCATTGGTTAGCCTATTTAAAGGCTTGTAAACACTTTTATTATTAGTTTTTGGTTAATGAAAATTGCATATGCAAAATTGAGAGTTCTAAACTTTCGTGAGGGTGTGATGCTCTCAAAACGGAGAGCGATTCTTCGATTCCCGCTTGCGGTTTGGTGCGAGGCCAACTCTTCTTCTACCTCTATCTTCTTTAGATTTACGGTTGTCGTAAGTAGCATAATCCTAATTATTTTATTAATCTTATAAAAGTCCTAAATCAATATTTTGTTCATCATTAATTTTATTAGCCTTTTATGTTCGTTTGGTATCGAGAGAACCCGCTTGCGAGTTTGTTTGACGCCTAAAAACTATTAGAGATCTAGCCGTTCATAAGAACCCTAGTCTTCTAGATCCGCGATAGGGAACGTACACGAAAGTAACGCTATTTTGGGCAGAAATTAAATCACCTAATTGAAGTTCTAGAATTTTCGTGGTAATTTGTTATGAGAAATTATTATTTTTAATTGATTAAATTAATTTTAATCCTAATCTCAGCCTTAACATTGTAGTTAGTAAGTTCCCTCATCACCTGACCAACGGTCTTCTAGAAATCATTCTATAATAGGATTTGACACTGAAAATACCGTCCCTGCAATGAATTGAACCAGCCACAATCGACCCGAAAAATGATTCAGACCGAACCAAATCTAGTTCGGTCTGATTTCAATTTTAGGTGGGAAATGCCGAAAACCGATTAGGTAGGATGAGAAAATTTGATCAGGGGTACATTAATCGTGGCTCAAAGGGTTTCAACTTTCTAGTAAATTATTATTTAGGTAGCTTTATTAACACTGGCAGAATCCTAGAGGGCACCTATGCTAAAAACCATCGACTATTTGTATTAGTTGATGGAGATCATTTTTTAGCCCAATCTTCCACACAAGGGATCTTGATATCATGGGCTTTCTATTAGACGATCATTTTTTAATTTCATGCAGCGCATGTCCCAAAATATGGCCCTAAAATTGCATGGCATACATCATGCGCAAATTTAATTTTTGGGCTATTTTTATGTGATCTATGTTTCATGGAATAGAAACTTGACCGTCTATGTAAGCTCATTGTCTCAAGATTCATTGGACGAAAACCAATCTCCATCTTTTAATTCAAAGCAAGTCAAATATTTTATGGTAAAATTGTTAATTGTCTTAACTTTGTGGGTCTCTTTGAAGGTGCTAAAAATAAGGAAGGAAAGAGAACTTATTGGGGTACCATTATTTACGTATTCCCATTGGAAAAGGGATTCTATTTGAGTATCATTATTTACACCCCTTAAATTTGTGACCTCACCTATATCCTCTAGTAGGTATGAAATGATCGCTTTGAATCAGAAGATGGAGATCATTGTTTATCCCCATCTTTTACCCAAATGATCTTGAGATCATGAGAGTATCATTAGACCGTCGGTTTTTTATTTTACATGGCGCACGTCTAAAAAATGATATTAAAATCATATTTGAGAGTGATGTAGGCCATATGATTTTAGAGTCACTTTTTGGGTTGTGTGTCAAGTGAAATAAATTTTTTACTGTTTGATGATACAACCAGGATGTCAAGATCAACCATATAAAAGATTGAGACGAAAAATAATGTCCATTGTATGATTCAAAGCGATCAATACATTCGAACTGAAGGAGGTGTGATGAGGTTACGGTTTTATGGATGGTAAATAATGGTACCCATTTTAATTTTATTGTCACTATAGGGGCAGATTGGGTTGGTTAAGAGGGGTATTTTGTTCCTAAAGTGTGGAAACAAAGCTTGACAGAAACTATTCTTGCTTTTATATGGTAGTAAGGATAATAAAACCTCTAGTCCTGAAACATGAATTTTTTTCGTTCAAACATTTTATTACAGTTCATAGAATTTGGGAGAAATTTTTTTGTTCACTTTCATCCAATCAATTCGGTGTCTAAAACTTTGTTTTTTTTTTTTGCTTTCTACTTATGTTCTTACTTAATGTTTATCCAGTAATTTAGTAGTTCCCATGGCTATGTTATCGTGATGCTCTAATGTGATGCAATCATTTAGGGTTAATTTCCTTGGTTATGCTTTTCCGAAATATCATTTCCATTTTTTTTCCTTTTTTCTTTTCTCTAGTTTGAGTTATTGCTTGATGTTTTCACATTGCTTCTTTCGTTTTATTATGGTCCATTTTTTATTAGTTGTAGTTGTATAGTGGATTCTAGACTTTTGCAATCCAAATACTATACTAGAAGGATGCGTCTGACCTCTACATGCCTTTTTCAACCCATTGATATCCATTTACATAAAAAGGGGGTTACCCAATGCACAAGGCCTCCGCTTTAAGCGGGGTCTGGGAGAGGTAGATTATAGGTAACCTTACCCCCATATTGGAGAGGCTGATTCCAGGACTCGAACCTGCGACCTATCGCTTTGGGCAGACAACACTTTCCATCACCCCAAGGACTGCCCTCTTGTTGACTAAAACTCTGAGCTATGCGCATCGCTGCTCTGAGACACATGGACCTCCATGTTGGATTTTGTGCCCGTGAAAACTAGTCATTTACTTGGTTGACCTAATCTTGATAATGTGTCCTTTTCTTGTTTGAATATCAACTGGATGTATATTTACGATTTGTGTATCACATTATGTGTTGATTTGGATCTCTCTGTAGAGCGATTTTGTCTTCAACGAACATCATTATGCAGTGGAGAAGTTTATGGTTTCTCTGGGAGAGCAATTGACTCGTATTCCTCGGGTAGACCTAACTACTATTTCCATGTAGACTTGCAAATTTTATAGCTTTGCGGTGAGTCAGAATAACTCATCTACGCTCATGACTATCCTATGGGATTGCACCATCTTTGGGTGATATGGAGTTGTGTAGATCCATGAGAAACCGTCTGTCCTTGCCATCACCGCAGTGGGTAGTTTACCACTAATTGGACCAACCACTGTACCAGTTACTTTGAGAACTTGCTATCATGGCAAGCAGGAGTACTTAGTTGCATAGTTTTAAAACTCGGCGAGTCACCCAGTTAACTCGGCCGAGTTACTTGGCTCGCCGGTTTTCGAGTTTACTCTGAGTCGAGTCAAGATTTCGTTAGGATGATGCAACCAGGGTTCATAAACTGCCCTCATGTAAAAAATATTTTTATGAGATAAGGTTTTAGAAACCCCATATTTTTAAAAAAGTATTAAACTACTCATTTATCAACATATCTTTCCATCTTCTTCATTGTAACATATATATATATATATATATATATATATATAGAGGTGATGTGTTTTGATTCACTAACGGTTGATACGATTGTGCTAGTTAATATATCAATGTGTTGGGCTCATTAGTCCATCCTGAAGAGGATTCAAGAAGGGATCCACCTGATTACTTAATTAGTTATATCTCAAACCTAAGGTCGTCAAATTAATCTAACAATTACTTCCCCATGTCTTGTCATCTATAAGATGCTTTACAGATCATTGGATTTCAATTCGATGGAGTAAGATAGACATTCCTATGCATTCTAGTAGATAATGAGCATAGCCTATGATGCGAGATTTATGGGTGGGGAGAATTAAATAAAAATAAAAGCATGAAAATGAGGTATTTTTACTTAATCATCACATAATTAATGAAGGGTGAGAGATGTTATGGGGAATTAATAATCCCCTAGGGCAAGCTTTGCCTATTTAAAAACTCCTCTCCGGTCCCGTTTCTAGCCCCACGAATTTTAAGGTGGATGAAAGAGGTACCTATATTCAGTTTTCATCTATTCTGGTTTCAAGAGGGGTTTTGAGAATGTGTACCAGAGGAGACCGATGGTTTGTGTGAGCATTAATCGTTTACATCAAATCAAGATCAACGATAAAAATTACTGCAACAGGTTTCTAAACTGTTTAGATTCACTGTTGCATTATTTATTAATTTATTTTAAGAATAGTCTAAGAAAAATCGCATGGAATAAAGTTCTTGGGGTCCACTGATCACTTGTCGGTGAAACTAGCATTCCATGCCCTTAAAAGTTAGCTCATGTCTTTAGGCCCACACAATGCATGGCTCTGCATTTGTGTGCCACTGATTGGATATCGGATTTTGGGTCTTCGTTTACAATGCATTTTCTCAAATCTATGACTAATTGCACTGACATGATATTTTTTTAATCCATTTCTGAATTTATTTAATATCTCTTCGAGTTATTTCATTTCGATCATTTTTGACGGGGAACGCTAAGTTTAAGAGCCTTGGATTTGGGGCAACAACAGATTTTCGGTGTCAGAAGAAGCGTAGAGGAAGTCCGAGCACCGTAGTCTCAGAGGAGAAACGAATATAAACCGCGAGGAGAATAGTGCCGCCGTGAGTCCTCGCTCGAGCAATCACTTAAACTAGCTCGAGCGAGCGATTATAATCCTCGCTCGCTCGAGCTACGGCGACGAGATTTTATGTGAAACTTCCTTTTTGTATTTTATTAGTATTAGAACTCTTTTATTTTGAATTTTATTTTTGGTGGCCTATATATAGAGGCTTGTAAAGACTTTTTAGTTAGTTTTTGATTATTGAATGAAAGAGAGTTGCTTTTGTGCAAACCCTAGAGAGTTTGTGAAGAGTTTTCAACCGAGGTAGTAAATCCTTCAAACCTTGGAGAGTGAGCAATCGTTTCTCGTGCGACTTGGTGCGAAGCCGACGTACAGCCGTTGTTTGAAGCTTCGGAAAATCCTTGGTGTGAAGCCTTAGAATCTATTCTTTTATTTTGTCTTTTCTCTAGTTATAGTCAGGTATTATTTTTCCTTAATTCCGTTGATAAAATCAAAATTCTCAAAATTGTTTCCCTTTGCTAAATTATTCTAAGCGTTATTTCATTTAAAATCTCTGAGGAATCAAGAGACGATATTGTGATTGTCGATTGATGCCCTAAACTAGAACGAAATCCGAATTCCTTCATCGGAGCCGTTTTTCTAGATCGGGAAAATTTTCACGCATGCGAATGCTAAATGGATTAATCTAATTGTTTTATTCATTTCATTGAATTAATTTTATGTGTTGCTTGATTTTGAATATTTCCGCTATTCAATTCAATCTAAAAGTTAATCCCAAATTCGCATATTAGGATTTTAGCGTTTGTCCCGCGTCGATTTTTCCTTCACTTTTCGAGTTATTTGTATGTATTGGTTTTAGAGAATGTCTTTTTTTTTTTTTTATTATTATTGTTTTCCAGGTGAAATCAAAGCTTGATATTCTGGCCTCATATAATGATGCTAGCAATGGATTAATTACACATGGATGGATTACCAAAATTGAAAAGCACGGGTGCTTTGTGAGATTTTACAATGGTGTTCATGGGTTTGCTCACAGGTGAGGCTCTTGCCTATTTCCCGTTTCTTTATTTTGGTTTTGCATATATTTTCTATTGATTTCACTGAGTTATGGTTTCAGGTTCTTGTGATTTTGTGCAGCACTTGTTTAATGCCAATAATTTTGTAGTTTATAACCACTGATTACTTGTTCTTTGATATGTGGACAACTTTCCGAGTATTATATATCTGCTCCAAAGCACCAATTGTACAACCCAAAAATGAAATAAATGCGCATTATTTAAATTTATATAAGGTAACTATATAATAAATACCTATACATATGTAAGATTGAGAAATATTGGCTGACTGAGGTTTTAGTCCAGACATTATTCTGGGAACTTTTGATCTATACCTAAAAGCTAAAAAGTGCCAAATCCAAGAATGTAGCGGCAAAAGCCCCAACAGGCAGGGAGTGGGATTCCAGTAGAATCTTTGATGAGCTAATGGTGATGCTTAATGAGCTGGAGAAATATGAGTTCTGACTTCCAATCTACACCGGATATGATATTAGAAAAGAGAAGTTCAAATAATAGAAAGGGAATGAAGTGTCGAGATCGTACTTTTTCCACAAGAAAATAGAGAGAAGCAAGCAACCAAGTTAGGGTTTCAAAATCTGAAATATAGAATCCATGGTTCCTGGAAATAAAATAAGTTTTATTAATAAAAAACTGTCCTCTCAAATGTTCAGTAAACCATGTATAAAATCCCTTGTACCAAAATTTTGAAGTGTCCTAAATTACTAAACTCGTAACATTAAAATGCCTATTGATGCGGAAACTTATTAAATGCAATGTTAGGACTGAGATTAGAATTAAAATTAATTTAATCAATTAAAAAATAACAATTTCTTATAACAAATTATCACAGAAAATTCTAGAAATTCAATTAGGTAATTTAATTCCGGCCCAAACTAGCATTACTTTAGTGTACGTTCCCTATCGCGGATCTAGAAGACTAGGGTTCTTATGAACGGCTAGATCTCCGATAGTCTTAGGGCGTCGAACGAACTTGCAAGCGGGTTTTCTCGATATCAAACGAAAATAAAAGGCTAATAAAATTAATGATGAACAAAATATTGATTTTGGGCTTTTATGAGATCAATAAAATAATTAGGATTACGCTATTTACGAAAACCGTAGATCTAAAGAAGATAGAGATGGAAGAAGAGTTGGCCTCGCACCAAACCGCAAGCGGGAATCGAAGAATCGCTCTTCGTTTTGAGTGAATCACACCCTCTCGAAAGTTTAGAACTCTCAATTTTGCATAAGCAATTTTCATTAACCAAGAACTTCTAATAAAAGTGTTTACAAGCCTTCAAATAGATTAACCAATGCATAAAATTAGAAATCCTAGTATAATTCTAATTCCTAATAAAAGAAATATCTTAATTCTTCTAAAACAATGAAGTCCTAAAACAATAAGGAAACTAATCATATTTCTAATAAAAGAAACAACTCTTACTTTCTAAAATAAAATAATAAAAGAGACTAATCTTAATTCAAATAGGATTCTTAAAATTCGTCACTTTATGTGCAACTTCCGAAAACTGACCATAACTTCTTCAATACTTGTCGGAATTGCACGTTTTTTGGCTCGTTGGAAAGCTACTTCGATAAGCTTTCAAATATGACCAATTTCGCATCAATCCGACTTTGTTTGACACTTCAAAATAGGCTAAACATAAAAGTGATGGGATTGAAAGTGGAAGACCCTAATAAATTTTGGATTTTCTTCTTTCTGATCAAACGGGTCTTTAACGGGCCTTTTTTCAAAAACAAAACCCATTCATAGGTCCACTTTCTCTTTTAGCGTCTCTTGTTTATCCGACCACGATTCAAACAGGTAGATCTAAAATTCGCATCACCGATACTATCAACCAGGAGTGAAATATAATTATATCAGTCAAATCTGTAATTGGTTTTGGGCCTGTTATATCCACATCCCAATTGCATCCTCTGCTGTCAGTAAATATTTGATGTCATGCGTGACTACTTTTAGTAGTGTGACATCCCCAAACTTACACACCGGATCAATGTGCTCATCTAGAGAAGCCACACCATGTAACATAATATAGAGCTACAATAAATAAAGAGGATATAAAATAATGATCCGCATAAGCACAAAGGAAACAAAAACAAAAACAAAATCCAAATCAATATATGTATGGAATTATAACTGAAATAAAAATCATGATGTAATCTGAAACATAAAATCCATAAGTACTTGTCCTATCAACTACTGTATCTCAAAACCAAAACAAAGTAAACATCTCTTATCTCTCCAAAATAAAAGAAATAATAAATCTGAACTTTGAAAACTTCCTTCATCAAGATCTGGATTCAGTCTGCTATAGTAGTGTCTCCAATTTCTGCATCAACTCCCAGCTCTGGCCATCCCATTGTGAAACAATGAAAATGCAAGTACAAAGACTTAATATGAGCGAATCATAAGATCTTTAATATTAAGAAATCCATATAGATGCTTAGAACCGTAATCATAAGATAATGAAGTCACAAACAAATGCAATATCATTATAACAGAGAAGACAATAATAATTATCAACCACCAAGCATATGTGTATCAAATGAAGAACAATAAAGTAATTGAGTTGATAGTGTGACTTGTGGAGTTCACATTTCTATCCTAGTCTTCAAGTTTGGTTTAATTTCAATTAACTTATTCATGCATGTGCAACATGAATCATACATGAACATGATCATCATATATAGTCCACCGTTCCAATCGCTCACTTCCTTAGTTGGCTATGGGGTGGTACATAATCATCTGAATTATGTACTGGCCATCTTATTCATTTTAGGTTACTTTCCCATTGAGTTCGACTTCTACGACTTATAATGGTATGTAGCTTATTAGTATGCATGCTTACATCTTGTTAACTTTCTTTTTTTCATCATAACATGTTCTTAACATTAGACCTGTAGATTCGTGATCTACCCAAGTCTCTTCATTCTTTTCTTTTCATTATTCATCAATCATGATTTAAGGTCTTGTCTTGGCGTACAATCTTTCTCGACATGATCAAGCATATACAAAAATCATGCGAAAAACATCGATAAAATATATGCAATATTTTCTCATGATTAGTCCATGATAGTTATTTGTAGCTCATTAACATTGGGTTCGTATTCAATTCTAATCGTTCTAGAAAAACGAATTGATCATAGTATTCATGTGATATTTACATAGCATGACATTTCATATGCATAAATAAGAAATTTTTGAGTAAAAGCATTGTATCATAGCATATGAACAATTAGGAACAACTTTGAACTTAAAGTTTTGTATTAACATAGCGTAAAAGATAATTGGAAACAACAATAAACTTGGAGGTTGCATTAGAAATAGGTTTGAAGGGTAAAACTTCGCCTTATTACAATACTTGGCCCCCTTTGACCAAAGGAGCTGTTCCTGTCAGACCCTGACACTCATAATTCTCATTTGGAATTGAAGATGCGACATTTTCCCACCAGACTTTTAGATTTTAGCAATGTTTTAACATAATATACTTTATGAGCTTTAAAGTATCATAAAATAACTTGCTTTTTGAAAGTTGGAAATTAGACCAAATTTTGCCTTGAACTAGAAAGTTGATTTTTTATTCTTTTGGAATTTCGCCTAGGGCTATTTTTATTGAATCCAAATGGGGGGGTATTTCCTTATTTGCATCAAATGTCTTTAGTAAATGACAAGTAGTGTCATTTACTTAAAACGATATTTGATGTCAGTAAGGCCCAAATTATCCTGACCCAACCTTCTGAGTCCTGAAGTCTCAAAATTTATGTTTCTGAGCAGTTTCCGTAACGACATAGTTTCGATCTGAAACTCTTAGTTTGGGTATTTAACCATCTTGTAATGAATTAAAACAGCAAGTTAAACATAGTGTGTCCGTTCTTGATTAATTTAATGAGTTTCCGGGTATATTCGAATCTACCCTAGCATGAATACCTATTTGTAAAATTAAAAAATCCTATGATTTTTCCATTCCTCTATCGAATCGTCGTTTTGATGTAGAACTCGATCTTCTAATCCGATCCGAAGCTTCAACACTTGAATCCTCGATCAAACTTGAAATCCCTTTGCATTCCTCGAACCGAAACCTTTAAGTCTTCTCTCTCTCTCTCTCTCACAAACTCACTATTTCTCTTTGAAAGTTCAATGCTCTAAAGTTATGCAAATTTCTATAAATTAAACCTAACCTCTCTTCCATGTTTATAATAATTAAAGTTTTCTAATTTAATTCTAATTCTAATTAGGTACCTACTTGGATCTTAATGGGTCTATGGAACCGGGTCTTGCTAATGGGCGTTACTAATGGGTCTTTACGATAATGATTCTAATGGGCTTTCTTAATTTACTAACACGACTTAAAGGTCCATTAATTATTACTAATGACACCAAAATGTCTAACATTTATTTAAGAGCTCCTAAGGTTTATTAATTTAAATAATTTAATTACTATTGACTCTAATTAATTAAACTAATATCATATTTATGTTTGACAATCATCAAGTGCATCTAAACAAATCAAAATCATAATTCAAGCAAATATTAAGATCTAATTAAGCATAAAATCTTTGTCGTTACAAGTAGTCACACGATATTTGATAATATAATCCACACCTTTCACTAAATTTGTTGTTCAATATCTCACAAATAATATGTCTATAACAAGTCCCTAACTGCCTTCGATATCCTTCTTGGTCTACGGCTATGCATGAGGAAATGAAGGCTCTCGAAAAGGTTCAAACGTGGGAGCTTGTTGATAGAGATAAATCCCGCCTAAGGATTTACTCTGATGCATGGATTAGATTTTTTTTGCCACCTTTGCTCTTGATTCTCAACTCACTTCGGTTCGTGTCCCCAGTACGTTTGCAATACGTTATCATTGGCTCTTGTACCAACTCGATGTTAAAATTTGGCTTCCTTCATGGGCATTTGAGCAAGGAGATCTAAGTGGATCCCCACTTGACTTTTTTCTTTAGGGGGAGTATCATGAGAAGGTTTTTCTGCTTCGCGAATTCATTTATTGGTTAAACCTGGCTCCCAGGGTTTGGTTTCACAGATTTGGTATGGTTGTCCTTACTATGAGTTTTATCCGTTGCCATTTCGACCGTACATACTTTATTCATAATAGATTTCAGATAGGAAATGTCCAAAGCCTGGGCTATAAGGTGTATGCAGACCTTACATGTCAAGGTGCGTTTTGGGTGGGGACTTAAGCCCATGCCATGAACGAAATCGGGGAGGGCACTTAAGCCCAAAATCGGACACTATCGGGGAGTGTGGGTCCGAGTCGTCACAGAATGGTATTAGAGCCAAAGGCGGTTCTTCTATAAGGTGGGGGGGGGGGTGGGTGTTGTGATAGTCCCCCATCGGATAGGAAATGTCCAGAGCCTCAGCTTGGAGGTGTATGCGGACCTTACATGTCACAACGCTTTTTTGGTGGGGACTTAAGCCCATGCCAGGAACAAAATTGGGGAGGGGACTTGAGCCTTGAACCAAACAATATCTTGGTGTGTGGATCTGGGTTGCCACAAAATTATTTTATTAGTATATGTGGATGCCATTACATTCCTAAAGATGACACTGCCTTTATCGCTCATGTAAAGGCATAATCCACCTTGGGTTGTCTGAAGTTCTTCCTTGGTTTTGAGTTTGCCCGCTCTCCTAGTGGGATTTCATTCTCACAGAGGAAATCTGCTATTGACTTGTTGCGAGGCACCGGCAAGCTTGAATGTAGACCTACCAAGTCTCCCATTGATCCTAAGCATCATCTTTGTGCCGTTATTGGAGAGCCCCTTACTGACTCATTTGAGTATCAACTTTTTGTTGGGAGACTTATCTACCTTACTAATACCAGCCATATCTCATATTTGTTGTATCCATTGTTGCTCAGTGCATGCATGCACCTTGGGTGCCACACTTGGACGCAGTACATCACATATTACGCTATATTAAGATCCTCGCCTGGAAGAGTGTTATTCTACTCTAATGTTGGGCAATCAGTTGCTGTAGTGATGCCGATTATGTTTAGGCTCCTGCTGATCGTCACCCCCCCCCTCTTTGACTCTCTCTCTCTCTCTCTCTCTCTCTCTCTCTCTCTTTTCTACTTCTTCCACCTCTTCGAGTCCAACCGTAACCCTAGAAATCTGATCCTAAACCTTACACATATAGTCAAGTCTGTATACCAAGAAGTGTACCTAACTGTAAACCATGCATTTATATACCTTGCGTTAGCACCGTTCTTTTTATATTGTTGCTATGTCCATTGGTAATCCAGTCAGTCTTCCCTCTGAATGACACATGTAATATCTTTTAACAAAATATTGAATAAAAATATACAGTTATGTGTCATATGTATTATATTTGTGGGGATAAAATTGTATTGTAGATTTATCAATCTTGTGAAACTTATCGTCATCATCAGTTTTTTTCTTTATGAAATCATGCTTTTCTATTTTTCCTTCTTTACAATACAAAATCTAATAATTTGCTTTTAGTGATTAATGTGCTTGCCTCTATCTTTCATTGGCTTTAATCTTGATATATTACGGCAATGAATCTTCAAATAATATTTCTTTTTATGTTCGATTCTATTAGATTTTGATTTGCTATTTTTTGTTGTTGTTTTTTCAGTTGATTTTCTTGACAATTTAGTTTATTGAACTTCTTTATTACCAGATCTGAGCTGGGACTACAGCCTGGAATTGAGGCAAGTTCTACATATCATGGCGGCCAAGTTGTCAAATGTAGGGTAATAAGTGCAGTTCCATCCTCGCGAAGGATCAAACTTAGTTTCGTAATATCTCCTAAAAGGTTTACTTTTTTGTGCATCTATAACTCCTAGTGTGCCTTTGAACTTAATTTCATGATTTCCATAGTTAATATCGTAGGCGTTTTCTTGAATATGTCTTGGAATATGTTGGTCCTTTACTCTAGGACTTTGGATTTAGCTTGGAATGAGGTTTAGGATGGCTGCTTCATGGTTTACATGAAAATCTGTCATTTCTCATCATGAGTTGATATATGATTTCTTTTTAAACCTCTGTTTGATTACGTGGAAGTGACAATTCTAGGATGGAATTGAATTGCCAATTCCATTTTTTTTGTTTGATAGGAATTTAAAGGTGTGGAAGTGAATTGATGTGGGACCACACATGGAATTCACTTCCGCGTATCAATTCCATTTTAGTTAATCTTCAATTCCACGCATAAATCAGCTGAAGTTCCAATTCCAGGGGCAAAATAGTCATTGTGAATCAATTGGATTGGAATTCAATTTTTTCTTCTATTTGTATTTGCCAAAAATACCCGTTTCCAATTCCACAGGAATTTCTTTCCCAAAGAATCTAATCAAACAATATAATTGCAATTCTAGGGAAATCATTTCCCGTACAACATAATCAAACAAGAGAAGTGTCATTTCTAGGCTCTGTTTGAAAAACTTGGAATTCAGCTCTTGGAAGTGAAATAGCACTTCCTTGCCACTTCCTTAGAATTGAATTCCCTTGGAAATCACACTTCTCTTGTTTGATTATGTTGTGTGGGATGTGACTTGCCTAGAATTGCAATTTCCCTATTTAATTAGATTCTCTAGGAAATAAATTCCTGTGGAATTGGAAAAGGGTATTTTTGGCAAATGCAAGGAATTGGAAAAGGGTATTTTTGGAAAATGCAAATAGAGGAAATTTCAATTTTAAGATACGTCATTCCAAATGTTAATAATGACTATTTTTCCCTGTGGTATTGGCACTTCAGCCATTTCATGAGTGGAATTGATTTTAGCTGTGATGGAATTAGTTGGTGGAAGTGAATTCCACTTGTGGGCACCACTTCAATTCACTTCCATCCCCTTAAGCTCCAATCAGACAAAAATGTGGAATTGGCAATTCAATTCCACCCTAAAATTGCCACTTTCACCTTATCAAACACACCAGGGGAATTCAGTTCCAAGGAAGTGACCATGAAATTGCTAATTCACTTTCAAGAGCTTAACTGGAAGTTATCAAACAGAGCCAAGTGTTTTTCTGTCACCAACATCATAGATAGTGGTGTTTAGAAGACCTTTGGGTAAGTGTCAGAAGTTGATCTTCATATATTTCGAGGGGCTTGGCATCTGTAAATATCTACTATTGGCAGGATGCTATCACCAAAAGGTGCTTCTAAGTGGCAATATCCGTTGGATGTTAATGACACCCCACACCCCATAAATCCTTTCTTTATTTTATCACCAGTGGATTTTGAGATTTGTTAGCTTGCACTTTGGGATTGAATCATGAAAAGATCTTGGCTGGGTATTCTCTATTGCTTATCGATTATGTCCACTCTTAAATTCTTATGCTTGTCTTTAAGTAGCAAGTCTTCACTTCCCTTTTTATTTATTTATTCGTTTGTATAGAATTGTATGGAGAGCAAGTTTTCATGGTCATTAACTTTCATGGTTATTAAAGATAAATACGTTGGCATAAAAGATAGTTATGGTAATAAAGAGTTTTTTTTGATAGGTTCGACTTATTAATTTAACTAAATAAATTATTTGCATATGAGCATGGTATTTGGTTTGGTCTGAATGAGATTTAGTACTTTAATCAACCAGTTGGAAATAATATATATACAATTAGGTTGGACATTAACTTTCATGGTTATTAAGGATAAATACGTTGGCATAAAAGATAGTTATGGTAATAAAGAGTTTTTTTTGATAGGTTCGACTTATTAATTTAACTAAATAAATTATTTGCATATGAGCATGGTATTTGGTTTGGTCTGAATGAGATTTAGTACTTTAATCAACCAGTTGGAAATAATATATATACAATTAGGTTGGACATTTTAAGTGTGAGAAAAAAATAAGTAAACAAATAAAACCTTTCTTTCATATGATTTTCAAAATGGAATGAATTCCTGTTACAGAATCTGAAAAAATGAGTTTTGAGAAAATTGCTGATGGAATACATGAGAAAATAAGAATAATAAGAAGAAAAACCTTAAATTTCCTTTTGCTTTTGTTTCATTTTGTATAGACAAAATCTACAAATTTTAAATTATATATAAAGATAGTTGACTTTCATTGCCTCAATCTTCTCTCACAACACAACCAAAATCCTCTCCGCAACAAGCAATACCTAATTGCAATAAACTTACCATCAAAGAATATCCATCTCTAAGCCTCTTATATCAATGCAAAGAGAGGGAAGTTGAAGGATTTATTTATTTGTAATAAATAATAAATAAATAAAAAGGATGGAAGGGTTTAAGATTTTTAAAGAGAGAAGACAAACCTAACAAATTTGGTAAAGTTGCAAATATCAACATTTGAAAGATATCAAAATATGGGGGCATTTGAGTAGTTTTCCCTCATTTCTACATGTGGGCCATGGGCTATGGGTCATGTAAATGATCTTTCTGATGGAGTCTTCAAGTTTGTGCTCCTATAGTTTCTCGGCTTCAATCTTTCTCAGCTTGGGGTTGAGATTTATAACTTTGATTTTTTAGCATTATAATACAAAATATATCAAATTTGTCTTCTGCCAGCTGTGTTTTGGCAGGTGGTCATGATGCCTATCTTGTTTGTTAGTTTCCTCGTAGTTTTAATGTGGCATGACGTCTTCAGTCGCATGCTATCATTGATGTCTTACAAATTTAGTGAGAAAAGTACTTATATCCAGTCACAAAAGTCTCCGACTTTTAAAAAAAATCTGTAGAAGTCGGCGACTTACAGTTATCCTGATCTTATCACCTATTAATTAGCCAAGTCGCGACTCGGCCGATTAATTGGAGATGTTTGTGATGTGGTGCATTTTTTTCTATTTTTTTTTTCACTTATACATAAAGGGAAAAAAAACCTTTACGTTTTGTACTATTTTGCTTAGTTTGTTCATAAAATTTTGTACTATTTTGTTCATTAAAATGATTATTTTTTTAACTTGAAATATATTATGATATACTTTTGATATTTATATATATATATTTTTTATTTTCCGAGATTTTTTTTTTCCTGTTTTTGACTGACTTTGACCGATTTTGCCGATTTTTTCTGACTTAGACCGTTGCAGATTTATTGCCGACTCCTGACTTTGTGACTAAGCATGTATCTTATGAATGGCTTTGGGTTAACTGGTAATGACCAGAAGATTTCCGATCTTTAAGCATTGGGAATTTGGTATTTCATTAGGTTGGCCTTTGTAGGATTGAAAAAGCTTTGAGATCCTTGGGTTAAGATTAGGTGTAGTAAGAACTGAAGCTATTTTATATCAGACTGGGTCTGAGCTGGGAGGGCTGTCAATTGGCTATGCCAGCCCTGGCCAGGCCCAAAAAAGCCGGGCTCTTTTAGTGACTAAACCCGGCCAGTCTATATGGCCGGGCTTAGATAATGGCGGCCTAGGAAAAAGTGGGCCGGATTAGGGCCTGACAATGTGAAGCCCGGCCTGGGTACCCATTATATATAATATTATATTTAAATTTAAATTTAACTTTTAATTATAGGATTGCTAAATACCTTCAGACATTTTTTTTATACACATCAATCTGAGGCACAGTCAAAGGCGAATTTCCCCCCTAACCATCTTCGTTCTATGAACACTTTATGAAATGACCTTGGCGGTCCAATTTGTACGGTATAAACCGCCGTACCGGTCCACTGTGTACGGTATAACCTGCCGTACCGGTCCACAAGTTCTCCCAAAGAAAAAGACCAAGACAAAATAAAACATGGCAAATCGCGCGAGTGGTTTTCAAAATTGCGCGAGCGATTTTGACAATTCCTGTGGCACTCCAAAATTCGCTGAAGCGAATTTTTCCAGCGAAAAGTTGCCTAAACTCTGAGGAAAATCACGCGAGCAATTTTCCCTGCAGTTTTCTCCTTTGCTTTCTGAAGGCATATCGCTCGAGCGATTTCCATTTCACGCTAGCGATTTCTGCGCGATTCAGCAACTTCTTCTCATGGGTCAAAATATCATCCGATACGTATCAGTTTTGGACGTGGGAGATACTATAAAATGTGTTTTTATCTTATCCCTTTTAAGATGTAGTAGTTATCGTCCAATATGGGCAATTTATCGCCCGTATCAGACGATAATTGGAAAATATCGTCCGATAATTTGGAGGATTCTCAGGTAAAAAAAAGAGAAATTATCGTCCGATACGGACAATAATTTGACCGTATCGTCCGTATCGGACGATAAATAATTTCAAATTATCGTCCGATAATTTGAATTTTCTACAGTGGGTCCCCCTATCTCCTTTAACGAGTGAAAAAGGGTTTTAAACCCCTCTTTCTTCATTTTCAACTCCAGCAGCCCCTTTTTTAGTTTCTCTTCTTGCTACTCTTGCACGAAAGAACTATGTTTTGCATTTTTGGTGCTGAATCAAGTGCCGAATTGCCGAAGAACGTGTATAAGGTACGTGTTCTACCATTTTAAGTCATTTTTTCCTCATTTTCTTACATTTTAGGGTTTAAAATTTCAAGATCTACCCTTAAATATGGTAGATCTACCATTGAATTTCAAGATCTACCGATAAAATTTAAAGATCTACCCTCTAAAGTCAAGATCTACCATTAAAATGTCAAGATCTACCCTTAAATTTCAAGATCAACCCTTGAATTATTTATAAAAATTAAAATAAGAAATATTAAGAAAATAATTAAAATAAATAACTTCTCATAGTTTTGCCATTTTCTCTTAAGTTTTTTTAATCAAATGGTGCAAATATATTTAATTATTGATGCATTTTTAAAGCCTTTTCTATATCAAAAGTAGTTAAAAATGTTAATTTTATATTAAAAAGTCCTAGTTTACTTCGGATTTTATATTAAAAAGTCCTTATATTTTATATTAAAAATATTAATTACACATGTGTCACATGTGTTGCGACACATGTAATTGATGTGTCACACATGTGACACATACCCCATGACACATCAATTACACATGTGTCGCAACACATGTAATTGATGTGTGACATGTCACATACCTCATGTGACATCAATTACATGTGTCGCATGTATCATGGGGTATGTGAGGCATGTGACACATCAATTCAAATAAATATGATTTTCTAATATTTTCAAAATTAGAATAAAATCAACTAAATACTATTTTCAAATGTAAACAATTTTTTAAAAAAATTAGAATAATATGAAATAAAAATGGTAAAATGTAATCTTATATTTTAAAATATAATCTAATATTTAAAAAATAAGAATAATATCAAAGAAATATTATTTTCAAATGTAATCTAAATTTTTTAAAAATTAAAATAATATGAAATAAATATGTTAAAATATAATCTAATATTTAAAAAATATGAATAATATCAAATAAATTTTTAAATGTAATCTATTAGAATAATATCAAATAAATTTGATAAAATATAATTTAATATTTGAAAAATATTAGATTATATCAAATAAATTTTAAAATGTAATCTAAATTTTTTAAAAATTAAAATAATATCAAATAAATTTGATTTTCAAGTGTAATCTAAATGTTTTCATGGCAATCCAATCGTTTGCTCATTTATGCAGGTGAAATAAATAAATATGGTGGACAAGATCCAGCATGACAATACTACACAACAATAGATGGTGATAGACACCGAATAAAATGCAAGTTTTGTGGAAAAAAATTGCTGGGAGGAGGTATCGCACGGTTGAAAGAGCATTTTGCTCACGTTAAGGGAAAGATAAAAGGATGTTCCAATGTACCCAGAAAGGTGAGATAAGCTGTCAGAGCCAGTTTACAGGCGGCAAAGGGAAAGAAAAAAGCAGAAGCCGACCGAGATAGAGAAATATATGAGAGAATAAGGAGGGGAGATCCAGAGTTTCTTGCACCTGGACCTGAGGATGAGGATGAACAGACAACGAGATTCATGAGGGAGAGTGCTAGAGAAGCTCGACAACGATGATATCAGGAAGAAGTCGATTTTCGATTTTGGTCGAGGTTGAGGGGCCCATCCATGCCTGCTGTTGGTGGTAGATCTATTCATAGGCCACATGTTGATGATGATGAGGATATTCAGGAGATTGCCGAGTTGCGTAGGTTAGCATCCGTGAGAGAGATCAGACTGTCTACTACATGCCGTACTACAGTTCCCATGGATCCGTTCATGTATCGGATAGAAAGCTCCAAGCAAACTAAATTGAGTGCAATCTCACTGAAAAAAATGGGGAAGAAGCTTGAAAAATCCATTGCAAAGTTTAAAAAAAAATCACATTCCGAGTCAGGTTGTGGAGTCGCCATACTTCAAAAGTATGATTGATATAGGTACAGAAACTAGTCTAGGAGTTAAAAGCCTTCTGCATACGAGGTATCTGGGCCCTTACTAGATGATGAGTACTCGGAGATAGGAGCTTATGTGGACAACTTCCACGAAGTATGGGATGAGAGAGGTTGCACAATTATGTGTGATGGATGGGCCGGGCTCACCAAGAAGAGTTTGATCAACTTTTTGGTCTACAGCGATGCCGAGACAATTTTTCTAAAATCAATTGATGCTTCTAAACATGCGAAGACCATGGGTTAAAATATCAAAAAAACGATACGTATTGTCCAACCCCAAAACCGATACATATTGGTATCGGACAATACGTATTGGTATCGGACGATACATTCCAATGCATCGTCCGATATTTTCGATTTATGTATGGGAGGCGCCGATACGGTACTCTGAATGTGCTGATGAGATTGCTCATATTTGATTTATAGCACATTACTTGAATCTGGCCTTCTAGTATACACGACACTTCAAGTTGAGTGAGGCCGATGAAGTGTACAATGATTTGCTCAATGTGATCCAACGAATGCTCCCTGAGTTGGCGGATCAAGATCAAGCCATCAGAGATGTCAGTAATCATACCTTATAACTAATAAATCGAATGCCATATGATCTGCTTATTGATATGTGGGTTATTGTATTCCATCTTTGTAGATTGACATGTTTCGCAAGAGACATGAGTCATTTGAGACACCGTTGGCGCAATCCCAAATCAAACACGATAAACTCGCTGATTGGTGGATGCACTATGGAGGTGATGGTCCGATACTGAGGCGGATTGCAATGATGGTTTTATCGCAAACATATTCCTTGTCCAACTGTAAGCAGAATTGGAGCACCTTCTCTCTCATTCACTCCAAGACAAGGAATAGGCTAACTATGGAATGATTGGAAAAGTTAGTCTACTGCTACTACAACATGCGATTAATGGTCAGGAATATGTAGAGGACCAACCGTGGTAAACAATTATATGAAGTCTTAGTTCATACAATTTTTTTTTGATGTAATTGGTGAGGCATATACTAATTTATCTGTCATATTCTACCTTACAGATAGTGAATATTTTGATCCCTTCCAGTTGGATTATATATTCACGGAGGATGACCCTTTGAATCAGTGGATGGAAGAGAGAGAAGTGTTGGACACTGAGGGCACTGCATGACTGGACAATGCTGAAAGAGTAGCGGAGGAGCAAATTTCCCAACATCCAAGGCGAAAAAGAAGATTGATTCACCGTCCAATGGTTGGATTTGATGATGAAACGCCGATAGTGATAATGACGATGATGGGGGTGATGGTATAGGCGATGAAACCCACGTTAGCACTAGCGGTGGAGGGGATGTTGTTGATCCCTCATATTCTTATGGAGGTATTGCCGCATGGGATGATGAACCGGTAACAATGTATGACACTCCTACATTTAGAGGTGGAGCAGTTGAAGGAAAAGGAGCATCAGAATCTTACCAAACACCACCACCACAAGGTCTACAAGATGATGTGGGTTATATGACTTCTAGCTTCGGGGAATTTAGTTTGTAAAACACCGAAGATTCAGCAACCAGTAACCCATACTACCGGCCTCAACCAACCTACCCCGAGCTATATGACTTCGTTGGTCAAATTTTTGGAGGACCGACTGTTACATATTACACTGAGTCATATTCGTTGCTAATGCCTCAGTTTCAAGGGGACACATATGATCATGGGTGTCAATATGACCAACATTATAGGGAAAGCTCGCGCACCGATGATTATCCCGAGGGAGAAGAACCACCAAGAAATTCAATGTGGCTTTAAAGTAAGTTTTTCATGTACAGTATACGTTATAATTTTGATCATGAGTCATGTACAATGTAATTTAAGTTATGCGTTGATAAAATTATGAAATATGCATCAAATAGGCCTAAAATAAAATTAAAAAAATTGAAATAAATAGAAAATCATTAAATATATTTTTTCTAATATTTTTAGTATTTTTCGGGATTTTTTTGAAAAAAAATTTTCAATGTATCAAACCGATACATTTAATGTATCGCCAATACATTGAATGTATCAGACGATACCCGATACGTATCGTCCTGGAGGTTAGGACGATATGTACCGGCTTTCCGGTATTTTGACCAATGCTGCTTCTTTCTTTCGGGCTCATTTTTCCCCGAATTTCAATACAAATTCAATCACACACCACACTTCTATCAATCTAAACTTAGGAAAAGTAATTTCACACGATAATCACTATGAAACTCACGTTAGCTCACGGTGCTCGATATCAAATGAAACTCTACACTAACGCGCAATGATCTTCATCTTTTAAGTACCGTAATGATTTTCACGCTCACTATGGTCAATTACGTGTTCGTTCAACGATACGCTCCTTCTCGCCAATCTCAAAGATAAATAAGCTTGAAGGTTCCCTCTCGCTCATCAATCTCAATGATGTCAAAGCTTGGGTAACTCCTCGCGGTCGGAATCATGAGAATCCTTGCGAAGAAGAAGCTTGAGGAGATTAGGGTTTTAAAAGAGGGTTTGGGAGGAAGGTGGAAACTTTCTCTCTACTCTTCTTTTGCAAATATCAAGGATATTTTGTTCAAATGGGTTTCTCTCTTTTATAACTTATGGGGGCTTGTTCTGGTGTGACGTCGTCACTCCGTGAGTCGGTGCATGGACTCTCTTTCCCAAGGCAAACAATGGGTTCTATTTTCACTTACGCACCAAATCTCTCACCACTAATGCACTCTCGTAAATCTTATTCCACATTCCACATATTTTCTTTAGTGCCACTATACACCATTGTTTTAAAATTACAATATCCTCTGAAATCCAAAGCACATAATGTATACCTTGTTAGACCCAAACATATAGTCGGGTGTATTTGGGTTCGGAATTTTTTTTTTTCGGGATGTTACAACATCCATCTCAAATAAGGTATAAACTCGTCCGTGAGCCGTTATCGTCATTGGTGCTTTCTGATTCTTCTTTGACTCCTTTAATCCGCAGCTCTATGCCCTTCTTTTCTGCAGTTGTAGCATGTGGTCGTTCCCCGTGAACATTTGCCCAAGTGTTGTTTCTCGCATGTGTTGCACGTCGGTTTCGGCTTCGTCGTCGAAGGATTTGTTGTAGTCGTTGACTGCCCCTTCTGTTGATTATGCTGGGGTTTACTATATGGGTAAACTTCCTCCCTTGTTGATCGTTTCCCTGTCCATGACTCGATCTTGTCCATTGAACTAATTGCTACTTTGAGTCAGTTGACCAAAACTCTTTCCTTGATTTGTCTGGCTAACATTTCTCTCTACATCATAACATCTATCCAATAAATCCCTGAAGGTAGTACTCCTATGCTCCACTACAACAGACCTGAGTTGTGGCCTAAGCCCTTTGTGACGTGGGCTCGCGGCGTGGCCATCCGAGCCAGCTGCAGGGCCACTTGTGCCACTAGTGCGTCAGGCATTGGTGGGTGGAGTATCAATGGCGAAGCCCTCATGGCTTGGTGACGCGCTGACGATGCTCCAGCTTCAACCCACTAATGCCTGACGCACTAGTGGCACAAGTGGCCCTGCGGCTGGCTCGGATGGCCACCCCGCGAGCCCACGTCACATCCTCCCCTACTTAGTTGCGTTGACGTCCTCGTCGACGCGCTTCCAGTACTTCTTCAGGGCGGATTGGAAGGACGGGTGGGTACTCTCAAGTTCCCACGAACTAGCTCAGCCTACTCGTGTTTCAAACCTACACGGTAGCGCATTAGGTTAGAAACTATGCGGATTCCCGAATGCAACACATATAGCTATGCGCAGTGATAGTCCGAGGGGCAGCCCCACTTAGAGTTTAGGTCCGCACCATGAGGGTGGCCGTGGACCACCAACATGATGGCTCCAGCGCACGACGCGACAGGAGCGACCTAACACCTATGCGAGGCCCGGATGCCCGAAGTCAAGCCCACAAGGCTATCATACGCGTTCCGTAGGGGATCACTTAGGCCAGCGACACGTCACGTGGCTGTTAGATCCTTTCCTCATATATATAGTTTAAGCTAGTTGCCGCACGAGAGTTCACGTCGCTAAAGAGTAACTCCGTGACACCTTGCTCAAACTTCCTAATGCGGAAGGTCTCATCAACTATCATATTCGGCACAAATCTTCCAAGTTCAGTAAAAGCCCTATCATAGGCATCGATTGTCATGTTCCCTTCCTCTAACGTCAAAAATTCACTGATCTTACCCTCACGAAAATTCTGGGGATAAAATATATCGTTAAAGGTTCTCACAAATCCTGCCCAAGTCCAGGCATGTTCTGGGTTTGCTGCAATTGTAGTGTCATTCACTTGGCTCCCCCAATGGTTTGCTGCGTATTCCAATTTGTAAGTTGCTAATCTCACCTTGCTAGCGTCAGGGCACTAGATTACTTCAAATATCATTTCTATGTGCTTAATCTACTTTTGTGCCTCCCATGGCATCACCAGTTCCATTGAAAGTCCTAGGATGGTTCAAGCTAAAGTTATCCACATTCGATCTAGGTACGGGTGCTCTCGTTGCATTGATCGCCCTCTTAACAACATCCGCTAACCTATCACCTTGGCCATATGAAATCAATATAATTCCTATATTAGTTCCCATCTCCACAAATTCAGATCGCAAAACGTCGCTCTACTACCATCTGTAGCGTTCGTGATTGATTTCCTCAACTGTGTATTGATCGAAAGGCAGGTCTTGGTTTGACATGGTTTATGCGTTACTGGTTCCTGGAAAGTCAATATCTCCATTAGCACCCTTTATGACCCTTTGGACTCATATTTTGTTCATACACAATCAACGGAGGCCCCCCGACACATTATCATTATCTCCTTCCCTTACATTAAAATTATTGTCATAACCGCTAGTTCTTATATTAGAACTCTCACTGTCACTACTACTTACCCTTTCACTAAAAGTGTAATTATAAATGTAACTGTAGTTGAAATGTAACTATCAGTACTAATTTCAGAACGAAGCCTTAGACAACTATCAATGCAACTATTAGTGTGATTATTCCAAGTATATTTAGTATCATACATGAAACGATCATAGTAGTGATTGTCATTCTTAGATCCGCTACTCAGGCAAGTAGAAAAATAACTTTCTGGTTCACTCAGAAAAGAACTATCATTGTCAATCTTAAAAATATAATTTTCAATATCAAAATATATGGATAAACCGTCACCAGCACTATCCCTAGCTAAAAAAGTTTAATCAGTGATGAAACTCGAAATGTCGCTCACACCGAATAAATGATCAACATTACTGCAACTATAACTACCACTATTACTCCAACTATGAATGTTTTTATCTGTATCATTTATAGTGGGATCTTTACTTCCCATGGTTTTTGCAATAGGACCAAGACTTTCCATTGATTTACTTAGCCCCCACCCGTGTTCTAACTCCTTGTTAGAGAACATCGAATTGAACCACCATTTTTCCATAAAGCCTTCCTGCCCCCTATTTGAAAATACAATAAGATGAATCGTCATTTGAATTTGACTACTTCATTTCCTATCAGAATAAGCATATAGATCCAATCACTAGGATTTTTAACTAACAACGAGTGAGTATTGAAAGAAATGATTCTCTTTTGTGGGAATCCGGGGAATTATATATGATGAAATCTTTTCTTTCATACCTTTTCTTTAATTATCAATAGAAAGAGAGGTTTCTCTCTTGTCGTGTACAAATTCTAATCGAAAAGAGAAATCTTTCTCATATGATGAATTCTTTTTCGTATAATCTCGTATAATAGAAGAATCAGTTTCTATTGTAACATGGAACGAAAAGGACAATATACAGGATGGATCGAAGGAGTTGTGACCCTTGGCTTGATTTATGGTTCGAAACTAACAGATATAAAGTTATCCACCAATCCCAAGGATCCATAGGATTCATTATGGATCCAACAATAGAAGCATTGAGTTGTTGTCTTAGATTTTATATTGTGTCTATTTTTTTGCATATATAGGTCTAGGTAAGGAATGTACCTATTGATTGATATATGCAAGATATGTGCAAATACATAGGATCCTTTTAATAAAGATTAGGCCGAGTTTCATTGCACGGAAACAAATGAGAATGACTGGATTACACGGTATCCATTGTTGGGAATTCTAATTTGATCTCCTTCCATACCTCACAAGCAGGAGCTAGTTCAGGGCTCCATTTGCTAGTTGTGTGAGATATTAGCTCATCCCATGTGAGTAAGTTCAAGCGCCTGAGCCTGAGTTGGCTTGAATTGCAAGTCTACTTGCAATTTGAAAATGGATTGGTTGTTCATAACGATAAAGAAAACTTTCTTTTTGTTCCGCTTCGTGCTCTCAAAATTCAAAAAGACTTGTCGGAAATCTCATCTTCCATTCTAGCGGGGGATAGATGTGCAATTTGAATCCGACTATTGTGGTGAGACAGCCTGCTCATGAAGGGATGCAAGGTCGTGACATCGAGAGTATTTGAAAGGGACTCACAGAGACTTCAATCAAACAATCACCTTCTGCTATTGGAGAACGTATAACTTTGGCCGACAGGTTAGTTGATACGGAACAAGATCCGTACAACGACCCGTGAACCATCTCTCCCTACAACTCAATCTGCTTCTATATCCTCCTCTTATCTTAGGGTGTCTGACATATATGCAAAAGCTAGCGATCGTGGAGCAATTCAGCCACATTTTCATGTTCCAATTGAACTCTTATCATTTATGATTATGATAAAAGGAGAAGATGATTCTTTTTACCAAACATATGCAAATCAAATCACAATCTTATAATATGAACAAGAAATCTTTCTTGATCAATCCCTTTGCCCCTCATTCTTCAAGAATCAGAAAGATCCTCTTCGAGTTTGAATTTGCTCATTTTGAATCAGAGTTCTATTATTGATTTGATTCTTGCATTCTATATTCTTTCCCCCTCTTTTCTTTTTATTCCCTTCCATCATTAATCTATAAAGATCCGCATATAAACTGCAATGAAAAATAATTATTAAAAGTGCACATGTAAATTTTTTTCCATCAATTAAACTAATCATAAAAGATACCAATACTCAACTAACCATCTAAGAAAGTAACACATGGAACATGAATCACCCTAAACTTAACTACTTACAGGTTGAAATTAAAATTTCTATTAAACCATAGTTCACTCACTAACATTAACCTAATAACGTTCGAAATAAATGAACTGAAATAGAGTTCTGTCCATACAAAAAACAACTAAAGAAAAAGTCAAACTAAACATCAAATTCCTTTTCGTTCAACTCGGATTTTAGCTAACATCACAGCGTCATCAACTACACCATGAACATCTGAAATCCTAGAATCCTAAACAATGGGTCAATTTATGAAGTAAACCGGTTTGGGCCAGACATGTTGAGGCTAATAGAAAAAGTCCATAACTCATGATAAACCATAAGATCAATCAATAATAACAATATGACAAGTGACATAGATGATGAGCAAAACAGAAACATAATATAAGAACCAAATAAACATTGTGACATGGGTCTCTATCATGGTTTCATTGTGTGATCATTTTTAATTATGTTTTTAATGCTCATGGATCGTCATGCCTTTGTAAACACGTAAGTGTCTTGCCACCCATAGATTTGCGCTCTATTAAAGTGAGAGAATTTCGATCACTATACCCCTACCCGTTTCCACTCGAATTAGTTCAGATGCATGATGGATATGGTTATCTCTTTCTTAACCATTATTCCAACCTTCTCTTATCCTTTGATTGGTATCTACATTAACCTTCACATAACTTCTCTTCAGCTCTTCAGTTAAGTAGTAAGCTTAAAAGTAAAGACCTATCTTTTCAGTCTTGTCATTAATGCATGGATGCATAATTTTTCTTACTTGTCGTTCGTATTCATCTTAATTCCTCTAGCATAAGCCCATAGGAATTCTATCGTAATCATAGAAATACTTTGCTCTCATATATCATGTCTTCACTTTTATAAATGCCATGAATGTACATGCATCGAAAAATGGAGAATCAGTCAATCAAGAAATAACTCTTTCTCTTGCTGAGGTTCAACATAACAAAATTATATAATCTCTATCGATCCCTGCTTGTTTCATGTTGTGTAAATCAAACATCCCAGGTTGCATGACTTCTATGTAATAATAAATAAAGATGTGTAACATAGCATAGATAATCAATAATCATGATGACTGAACATAAACAATACTTGAAATAAAAACAGGAATTCAATAATATATTTTGGGCAGATTCGATTGATCGGATCTGGAACTCGATCGATCGAACTACTAAAAGCATAGTCGTCTCTAGACAGAGTCGATCGATCGGATTATAAACTCGATCAATTGATTCCACGACTAAAAAATAACATCAACCGGATGTGTGCAGAAAGCTTGTTCTAATCCTTGGATTCATGGTTTTGCACTGAATTTCATGACGAATTGTGTAACCCCGTGCATCATCGAAAACTCATGATTAAACATCAAAATCCATACAATTGTAATCATGAAAATATATCTTACATGAAATTAAACATAATCCATAATCCCTTTCATGAATACATTATTTACGTTTTCGATTAATCTCGACATTATTTTTCCATACCTCCCGTCTTTCGATCCAATTTGAAGCTCTAATCCAAAATCTGGTCGCGTTGTAAGCTCTTCTCTCGTTCTGGTAAGCGTTCAAACTGAAAACTCTAGGGTTTTCTCTTCTAGTTCTCCTTTTTGTTCTCTAGAATTCTCCCTCTCTCTCTAAGGCTTTAGGGTTATAAAATTTTTGTAAATTAAACCTAGTCTCTATATTTAAAATACTAAAAGGTTTCCTATTTAAGGTCTAACCCTAATTAAAACTTTCTACATGGGCCTTAATTAATTTATGGGTCATTATAGTCACTAATGGGCCATACAATGGGTCTTACTAACGGGTCTTCAGTAATATTAATAATTCTAATTAGTTTTATTAATTTACTAATGGTCTTAAAGGTCCATTGATTATTACTAATGACGCATCAATATTTACTGACATATTAATTAAAAGCCTTTAAGGTCTATTAATTGGATTAATTAATTATCATAGGCCATAATAAAATAAAATAGTCATTATGTATAATTGCAATTACTGATTAAGTGTATCAAATCCATCAAACAAAAATTATAATCACAATTTAAAGTAAGTACTTAAGATCTAAATGAGCGTAAAAATCTCGGTCGTTACACGATGAGTGGTCTTTAACATTGAATACAATTGCTATTTTTATCAATATTGAAATAGAGTGGGGGAAATGCATCCAGACGTAGCCTTAGAGGGCTACACCTGGATTCCAAATCACTTGGCAGATGGCATGATCAACCCAAAACAACACCCATTTTGGGTGATCAGCCATGGGACATGTGATTAAAAGAAAATAAATTATATTTTGACTTTTAACCCTCTGTTTGATGGGTCAAAGATAAGGTAATGCCCAACCAACTTGGTGCATTGAGTTTAGCCACCTTTGATCACATTTTGAACGGTGGTTATGCATCCGATTGAGCCCAAATTTTTTGAGTGATACTTGATTGTTGTGATTCAGGATGCTGTCGCACCCGAACCTCGTGATTGGTTCCATGTGATACCGAAATGATCTGGGTGTAGCCTTCAAGGCTACATCCGGGCGTATAGTCCCAGCCCTCCTATTGAATATATTTCTTGCATCTCAAATTTATGTTTTCTTCGAGCGTAATATTGAAGAAACTGTCTATATTCATACTTAAATCTTGTTTTTATTTTCCAGAATTTCTGATGATACAGTTAAGATCGGAAGCCTTGTTTCTGGTGTTGTTGAGCAACTAACTCCTAATGCAATCATAGTACTTGTGAATAAAATGGATCACATGAAGGGAACCATATTTAACGAACACTTGGCTGATCACCAAGGTACACATGTTGAATGATCTTGTTTGCCATCTTCGAAATAAGTCGGTAATCTGGGCCTGTTTTATGTTTGACCAGTCTATTGCTATATTGTGCAGGGCATGCCTCTGCGATGAGATCACTATTGAAGCCAGGACATGAGTTTGATCAGCTCTTAGTGTTAGGTATTTCCAGAGATCCTTTCATTTTTATCTTTATAAATGTGGCTACCTATATATATATATTTTCGTTATCCTTTTATTTATATATTTATTTGTTGAGTATGTTTCCTCATTTATAGCCTTGGCCATATTGCAGTCTTTGTTTAAGAATAATTCTTTTGCGCCTCCGTTATAAATTTATTGTCAGTAATCCATGTCATTAACTTAATCAAATCAGCAACTAATCTGTGTCGTTGTGGTGCAAATTGACACATGTATGAGGCTTATTGGCAACTTAACAGTGATAGATGTCAACTAGGGGTGGAAATACGTAAACTGAACCGAAACTGAATTTTCGGCATCGGTTTGGCCAAAACCGATACCGAACCGAAACTTATTGGTTTCGGTAACCATAAGAAAAAAGCCAAAACCGATACCGAACTGAACCGATCCAGTACCGGTTGGTTCGGTTTTCGGTTTTTTCTAATTTTTAAGGGATTTTCGGTTTTTACCGGTTGTTTTTTTTTGGTTTTCGTTTCCTACTAAATCAGTTTTTGGCAGCCAAACTGATACCGAACTGATCCAAAATTGGTTTCGGTTTTGGATTGGTTTGGTTCTGTCGGTTTTGCTTTTTTTTTTTTCCACTCATAATGTCAATTCAGTTCGATTTGATTACTTGAGCCAGATAAAGTTCTTTTTTTGTTAAAGTCTGTATATACAAAATTTTCTTTGCATGGTAAAGAATCCATGTTCAATGCATCATTGGTTATGAGAACCTTATATGACACACATCTTCCATTTATTTGATACAAATATTTAATGTTAGGTTTTCACGTGTCTAAGATACTTCAGCTGCATGCTGAAGTAAATATAGTGAAAAGAAATTTTTAGTGTGTTAGGGTGGATTTGCATTGCACGTAAGAGATGATTTGTTCATTCAGTTATTTTGTGGAGCCTCTAACCAGTTTATTTCTTTTTCTTGGATACGTTTTCCCATATTATCAAAATTCCAAGGTGGCAAATGTTGCAGTAATGTTTCTTTTGTAATCCTTAAATGATTGTTTGGTTCTCATCAAATTTATTTGACATTAATTTTAGAGTTAGTCTACAATGGGTGTCCACCCATCATGGGCGGTAAAACAGTCCACACGTTTGTGTGACTTTGTAACATGCTCGACTTCCATGCATTAGAAGTCCGTGCGCCTCACAAATTCACAGACGTGTGGACTGCTGTGTCCACTGGGCACCCATTGTAGGCTAACTCTTAAGTTTGTAGTTGTCTAACTGGAATTGTATTTTAGTCTTTTATGATTCTAACCATATATCTTCTGTGTAGGATTGAATTTTTAATTATATCTCAACGGGAATGTTAGCAACATTCTCCCAGTATATTCCTTTTATTGCTTTTTTTCCGTGTACAGGCACTGGATTTTTTTATTGTTCTTTTTATTCATGAAGGCGCATTTATTATTTTGCAGATGTGGAAGCCAACTGTCTGATTCTTTCCGCAAAACATTCTCTTATTTCTTCTGTTGAACAGCTTCCTCTGGATGTTGCACAAATTCGTCCTCATAGCGTAGTCCATGTATGGAAACTGAACTTTCTATCTCTATTTTAGTATTAAAAAAATGTTAGTATTGTTAAGCATCTGTATTGTTGAATCCATAGTCACGAAAGTCTCTAACTTTTTCAAAAAATCGGAAAAAGTCAGCGACTTGTAGTCATCCCGACTTTGCCGATTAATCGGCCAAGTCGCGATTCGGCCAATTAATTGACGATGTTTGTGATGTGGTCCGATTTTTTCTTCTCACTTATACTTGAGGGGGAAAAATCTTTAGATTTTATACTATTTTGTTTAGTTTGTTCATAAAATACATTTATGTTTTGCTTATTTTGTACTATTTTGTTCATTAAAATCATTATTTTTAATTTTAAATATATTATGATGTGTTTTTTTTTTGAATTTTTTATTTTCTCCGATTTTGTTGACTTCAACCAATTTTACCCTACTTCAACCCTTACTGATTTATTGCCGATTCCCCACTTTGTGAGCATGATTGAAACATTAATTCAGGTGTATGTAATACTAATCTCTCTCTCTCTCTCTCTCTCTCTCTCTCTCTCTCTCTACAAACTCACAGATGTATGTATACTGTATACGAGTGTTTACTTGAGTTTCTCGTAACTAAAACAGGGGTACATATGCAACTTAATTGGAACTGGATGCTTTGTTCGTTTTCTTGGACGGCTTACTGGATTCTCTCCTAAAAATAAGGTGAACATGCCGAACTACTCGATAAAAAATTTCTCCTTTTGCTGTTTTTCTAGGTGGTTTTGGACTAAACCTACTTCTTGTTTGAAGGCTGTTGATGACCAGAGACCTGATCTTTCAGACATCTTTTATATCGGGCAATCTGTTCGCAGCCATTTTCTCAAGGTTAGTGAACATAGCCATAGCCATTTTCTCAAGATTAGTGAACATAGTCATAGAGGACTGATTGGTCTATAATTAAACGCTAAGCAGCAAAAAAGTAAGCATTTTATGTGTCATTATATATCGGATTGTAAAAAAAAGTAAGCATTTTTTTTCCCCAGGTCAATGGTGAAACTGGTAGAATAACAATTTCCTTGAAGCAGTCGTCCTGTTTTTCAACAAATGCTTCATTTATTGAAGGATATTTTCTGTTGGATGAAAAGGTAAAAGTCGTGGTTGCATTTTGTATGTACTTATTTCTTATAATAGGTTTCAGGTCATGATATATCGCACTTCCAGTGAATATAGCTCGATCATATTTGCTAATTTATTTCTCAAGTATAGGCATTTATTATTGCTGTAGTCAATATAGTGAAGATTGGAAATGTATGATCATAGTCACAAAGTCTGGAATAAATCATCAAGGGTCTAAGTCGGAAAATTCGGCAAGAATCAGTTAAAGTCGGAAAAAATAGGGAAAAATAAAAAAATTCAATATAAAATATATATCATAATATATTTCAAGTTAAAAATAATGATTTTAATGAACAAAATAGGCATAACCTAAGGGTTTTTATGAATAAACTGAACAAAATAGTATAAGACCTAAAGGTATTTTTTCCCCTTAAGTATAAGTGACCAAAAAAGAAAAATAAATCGGACCACATCACAAACATCGCCAATTAACCACCCAAGTCGCAACTTGGCTGATTAATCGGTGATAAATTCGGGGTGACTGTCACTGACTTTTTCCAAATTTTGAAAAAAATCGGAGACTTATGTGACTGTATGAGGTGCTTATAAGCTACACTTACCATATCGTCGTCGTCACATTGTCCCATCTATTTCTTCATATGTTTTGTTATTGTAAATGATGCTACCTAGCTGTTTGTGTATATACTATTGGATAATCGGGGGGGGGGGGGGGGGGGCGGCATTGATACAGTGATTAATGGTTGACCTCTATGCAGTTTGGTAACACTGATTAATAGTTTGTAACAGCTGATCGTTGAATCACAGAGATTAACAATTGCATTTTTTGTTTTATTTTTCTAGATATGTTATCATTCTTTTGGAAGTGAGGTCGTTAAAGTTATGTTGGTATTTCTTATGTAAAACTTCTTTGTTCTCCTTTATCTTCATGGTGTAGATTGCACAGCTGCAAACGCTAGATTCTAAGAGTTCTGATTTGAAATGGGTGGAAAAATTTAAGATCGGAAGTGTTGTTGAGGGGAAGATTCAGGAGGAAAAAGAATTTGGAGTTGTTCTTAGCTTTGAGGGTCATACCGATGTTGTTGGTTTTATCACCAATTATCAAAGTAAGTCTGTATGTTTGAATTTAATGGCTTGTTCTTCATAAATTTCTTAAATTACTCAATCATGGTATTATAAATTCATTGCAGTGGGTGGAATAAGTGTTCAAGCAGGCTCTGTTGTTCGTGGTTTGGTTCTTGATATGTCTATGGCAGATGGACTTGTGGATTTATCTCTCAAACCCGAATTGGTCTCTAAGGCCAAAGAAAATGGCTCTGACTGCATGCTGTCAAAGGTCTTTCTTGAATCACGCCTCTTGCTGGTCATTCTAGAATTGCCTTTCTCCCTTTCTCATCATCCCACTATCTTCTTATTTGTCTTTAGGGTACCTCCGCGCCTACCAGATTAGGTGGGTGCCTACACTAAAACCCGTTGACCGCCTTGAATCAGACAATCCTGATCGTTTTTCATGCCAATCGTAGACACAATGGTTCTTGAGACCATGGATCAAAATGCCGGAAAACCGGAACGTATCATCCAAACCTAAAACTGGTAGTATCGGACAATACGTATCGGTATCGGACAGTACTGGACGATACATTGAATGTATCGTTCGGTACTTTACATACAAATGACTGATACGGTACACTCAATGTACCGTATCGATGACCTCCGATACCGATACGTATTGTCCAATACGTATCGGTATCGGACGAAATTTTGATCCATGCTTGAGACCATGGGCGTGCCATCAGATGGTCAAGTTTCTGATTACACCTGGCACAGATCCCAAAACGTGGCCCTAAAATAACATTTGAGCGTGATGTGTGCCATGTGATTTGAGTCACGTTTTGGGATCTGTTCCACGTGGAATCAGAAACTTGACCATCTGATGGCACGCCCATGGTCTCAAGATCCATTGTGTCAAAGATTAGTACGAAAAATGATCAGGATCGGCAGATTTACGGTGGTCAACGGGTTTTAGTGTAGGCTCCCACCAGTAATCTGGTAGACGCGAATAGGGGTACCCCATGTCTTTATACGAGCTTATTATCTAATGATTTTGTTGTGTTGAGATTCCTGCACTTTTGAAACATTGTTATTTGCAAATGCAGTCCTGCTCTTGGTGTCAGAAAAACTAGTCTTTTGACATCTTCAATATTTTCTAGTTGTGCCTTGGACTTATTTTTTATTCTTTTGCGTCTTTCGGAACCAGAAACGCCGGAGAGAATCCTGCATGGACATGTTGCTGCATCAGTCAGTGAATGCAGTTGTAGAAATTGTGAAAGAGAACTACTTGGCAAGTATATTACTGTGCTTATTCTATGTCCCTATAGGAATTAGAAATAATATGGTGTATACCAATATTAGCTGGTTCACTGGGTTAGAATTCTGGTTCGGTATTCCCGGTTCAACAGGGGTAGGATGAGTTTTCTCTTATATTAGAGATAGTACGCATATTTGTTATATATTTTTAAAATTTAGACTTTATTTCAGAAAAGTGCTGATAGAGTTTCTGCTAGGTCCGGGAGTAACTCCTCTTGTTCACTGTTTTTACCTTTACTATACACAAAACAAAAAATAAAAGGGTGGTAATCGGGTTCGCCTACTATCAGCGTACCGGACCGAACTGAACCCCGAACAGGTTTGCATCGAACAGGTTCGCGGTTCGGTACCACTTGTAGTGAATTGGGTAACCCTGGTTTATACTTTACACTGCTCATTCTCTGAATTTTTCTTTCCTTATTGCTGCTATTCTTTCCCAAACCAGGTCCTATCAGTACCAGAGTATAATCATGCTATAGGGTTTGCATCAATAACTGACTACAACACACAGAAGCTTGCTTCAAAACAGTTCGTGAATGGTCAAAGGTAAACATTTATCATTGCAGCTGGTCTATTTACGAAAACTACCTGTTTGTATTATTTTAGGACAATGTGCTGAAACTTATTTTTTTGCTACCATTCACCATTTCTCTTTACTGTTTATAAGTTTTTTTTATGCACTTGTTGATGTTTGCTGCTGTTAAACTTCCTATTGAAATCGTAGTCACAAAAGTCTCTGACTTTTTAAAAAAATCGGTGACTTGCAGTCATCCCGACTTTATTGCTGATTAACCGGCCAAGTGGCGACTCGGCCGATTCATTGATCATGTTTGTGAATGGCCAAAGGTAAACAGTTTTTTTCTTTTTCTTTCCCTTTTTTCTACTAATACTTGAGGGGGAAAAGCGTTTAGGTTTTGTACTATTTTTTTCACTTCGTTTATAAGAAACCTTTAGGTTTTCCCTATTTTGTACTATTTTGTTTAGTAAAATCATTATTTTTAACTCAAAATATATTATGATATACTTTCTATAATTTTGAATTTTTTTTTCCTTTCCCCGATTTTTCCGACTTTGATCGATTTTCCTGACTAAGACCCTTACCGATATAATTACCAACTCCCGATTTTGTGACTGATTCAAATAGATCAAGACAATATATGATGGATATTTTGTTCTTCCACCATCACTTTTTTGGGATGTGTGCCACATGAAATAAAAAGCTGACCGTCTGATTGTATGTCCATGATCACAAGATCTATTGTGTGAAAGATTGGGATGAAAAGCTATCTCCATTGCCTGATTCAAAGTAGTCAATGGGTTTCAGTGTGAGTGTATCCAAAATTTGGTGGGTGAATTTAAAGGTACTCTTTAGAAAATTGATATGGAAATGACTGATTATATAAGATGGATTGTTTTTTATCAATTATCACTACATAATGTGTTTGGAGTTAGGTCCACTTTCCCCAAAGAGGTGGGACAAGGTGAAAATGATAATGATGATTTTTGGGATTCCGTCGTTGATGGTGGAAATGAACGAAGGTGTCTTGTTACTATTTGATGACTTTTTCTGCTTTGGTGAATGGGTCGGTAAAAGGCTACTTCAAAAGTTCGAGTGATTTGAGTGAGACAAGGTGATGTTCTATCACCTCGTTTTCCTTTATAGAGCGCAAAGGATTTTTGGAAAATTATGGAGAGAGTATGGGATGGTTGAAGGATTTTTGTCAAACTGTAGTGTATCACCTTGTTTTGCTTTGCCGCAATGGATTTTTTGGAAAATTATGGAGACAATGTGGGATAGTTGAACGATTCTGTGTGTCAAATGAGGTTAGATATGGATTTTTTAGTTCCTGTAGAGAAAACCGACAAATGATCCGCAAATAATAGATGACTTGGAGCCAAGCAATTCCTTGAAAAAATAATCTATCAATATTTTTGGGGTCCTCCAATCTAGAGAGACCAGGACTTGAGACCTCCTCTACAATGATAAAAAGACTTGGAGAGAAGGTATCAAACTCGATATCGGTCCATCTTGGCCCCATACGTATCTGCCGATATGGATGCACTATCGCCGATACCTTATTGGCCAATAATTTTTTTTTAAAAAAAAAGCAAAACAAAAAGAAACAGAGTAATTGTATCGGTTAGTATTGGCCGATATGGAGGCAGTATCGGCTGAGACCAAGACAATATTGGCCGATATTGACCCGTATTCATCCAATACCTATACCATGCCGATGCCTGTATCTGGGTGGTATCGGCATCGGTTCTCGACGAAACCGATACATATCGCCGATACATAGCGGTATCGGCCGAGTTTAAATACAATGCTTGGAGAAAGAGGGTTGCCTTGTCCCATAAGAAGAACCATTTAAAAAAAATAGTAATCTGCGAGGAAGGGAAACATCTCTTAATCAAGTTTATGAAGGATTAGGAAATGCCAAAACGATCAAGGACATCATAAATAAAATTCCATTCCATGGATATGTCAGTTTTTAAAGCATGGTTATGACCAATAGCTTTCCCCGCAATCAATGGGAATCTTAGATAGGCGAGAGGCCAAATTTCTTTTGACATTATTTTATAAAGGAAATTCATAAGCTACTGGGCCTAAATTCGAAAAAGAAATCTGGTTCCTTAATTTTGGGAATAAGAGCCATGAAGGTGGAATTGATAGCCTTTCGTATAAAACCTTCTTAAATTGTACTGCAGCAGTGATGTCACCCTTAATAATATCCCATGCTAAAGTAAGGACCCCCCCTGTATAACCATCCGGTCCCCGGAGAACTATCCTTGTCCATAGCCTTGTTGGCTTCCAAAATTTCATTCTCTGTAGGAAACAAGATGAGACAAAAGTTTTGGCCGAAAGTATCTGTTATATATATATATATATTAAATAAAAAATAAAAAATTATATATATTGAAGCTGTTCATTAGCTTGCTTCTTTTTTTTTTATGATGGAGAAGCTGGTATTGAACCTGTGACATATAGCATGGTAATCTATACAGATATATAATCATAAATACTAATGCAGAAACATTATTGATCTAAAGAATAACGATGGAAAGAAGAGAGAAGAAAAAGGCGGGAGGAGAGACGGTGAGCCACAAGAGTCTTCATTGTATCAACACTCAGTACTTGTAAGAGATATAACTATTGCTCTATATAGAGTACCAACTTGTCTAAAAAATAATTACACAATGTGAGATTGACTATTCTGGACTCACTAATACTAACAGTTGCACCTAGTTGCTAACTCCATGCTCTTATCTTGCATGCACTTAGACAATATTTCCAACATAATCTAATGATATCAGTGAGCTGAGTCAAATTTCTAACATATAGCTTTACTATAACAGCATCTAGTCCAGGATATGATATAAATTGCAGTTAGCATTTACTCTTTTCTGTTTTTGACTCACTTGTGATGCAGGACGGGAACCCTAAAATGCGTGAATATGATTTTGATGTGATTTGCCACAATTAAATAAAATTAATTCAAGATTAATCTCAAAACTATCACAATACCTTCGGGTTCGCAGAATTCCGGTGGGTAAATCACGCGAGATCCGAATAGGGTGTCCAATCCGATGCGCAAGTCCCGTTTGAATTGAGATGAGATCGAGCCTAGAGATAGGACTCTAGCTTTTCCAGGCTTGGGCGCTCGTCCTCGATCCGATGTAGATTCACGGGTTCGAACTAGGGTTGTAGGATTGAGTAGGTTTGATGGCTCAGATGAAAACTAGGGTTTTGATGGAAATAGGTTTTGGGTTTTGGATTAGGGATTCAATATGGGTAATGGATTATAAGAGAAAACAGAGAAAATATAGTGCAAAGATAATAAAAGATCAAAGAGAATAGATGCGAATCACTCCCTTGGTCTCGCACCAAACCCATCTCAGGCAGTAGAATATTCAAACATAAAAGCATTCAAAATATTCAAGAATCAATAAAAAAGTCTTTGCAAGCCTCTATATATAGGCTACCAATAATTAATTCGAAATAAAAAAGAGTCCTAAAAGAAATAAAAACTAAAAAGACAATTTCCCGCATAGAATAGAAATTCCGTCGTTGGACGTCGTCGTCGACGGCGCGTTGTCACACTATTCACAGCACGCTGTGGGATAGCGCGCTATGGACGTTGCCACTTGACAACTGTTTCAGCCTTCTTTTCTCCCTTGAAGCTGCGGTACTCGGGCTTCCTCTATGCTTCTTCCGACGCCGGTCGAACTGATGTGATCCAACTCCAATGCTCTCGATCTTGACGTTCCTCGTCAACTTTGTTCCTTGGACATGTATAGGGATGTCAATAGGTCGGGTCGAGAAAATTTTGACTGCCTGATGGGTCAAGGGTATATACCCGATCCGCTCGATGTTGCGTCTCAACCCGTGACCTGATGAAGGGTTTATTCCTGACTCTATCCCTGCTCTGACCCGACCCCACCCCGTTATTTCCTTATTTTCATATATAAAACACTAGGTCTGGTCAGGTCGACCCAACCCGATATCAACCCCACCGGTCAATTTTATGTGCCCAACCTGGTTAAAAAATTGGATCAGGTATCGGGTCGACACGACCAGTTCATAGCCTTATACATGCATCTTTGCCTTGTCATACGTGCTTGTCATTGCATCTATAAATAGGTTAGTGAGTTGGTTTTCTTGATATTATGTGATCTTTCTCAAAATATATATGTTTCCATGTGTGTATGTATGTGGTTCATTTTCCTTTAAACTCTTGATATGGTGCAGTGTGGTTGCCACCATTGAGGCTCATTCCAGCCCCTCAACAGCAGGAAGACTTCTGCTGCTTCTTAAATCTCTGAGTGCGATTTCTGAGACTTCCACTTCAAAAAGAACGAAAAGAAAATCTAGCTACACTGTGGGAACAGTGGTCGAGGCAGAGGTGATATTATTTTCCAGTACAATATACTGATAAGTAGAAATAGTTTTTGATCCAAAAATACTCCAAACACTTTAGCTTCCATCTCCCTAATTTGTCATCATTTTTATTCAGATTACAGATATAAAGCCTCATGAACTGAGATTAAATTTTGGTGTTGGTTTTCATGGGAGAGTGCATATAACAGAGGTAAAAAATTTTGTCAAAAGTTTTCGTGATGATTGTTTATTAATAATTATTCTTTGTGTTTTTCTCAACCTTATTTGTAATTCTTGTAAATTGTTACCCGATTGGAGATTTACTTAATTAAGATTGTTTAATGAGTAGGTGATTGATGATGATGACGATCATGTTGAGAATCCCTTAAGTAGATTTAAAATCGGAGAACAGCTGACTGCACGGATTGTTGCGAAGGCTCACCAGTCAGGAAAGAGTGGAAATAGTTACCTGTGGGAACTCACACTTAAGCCCTCAATGCGTGCAGGTAAACTAGGATATTAGTACCTTATCTTTTGTTGTAAATTTTTTCATCTACACAAACACACACGCTGACCGCTTGCATAAAGGTAAGGCCATGACAGCCCATGCTTATGCCATGTGCACACATTTTTTTACCAATTCAAGTAGTCCAACTAGTAGTGCATCATTAGAATCTCTCAGCCACAGAATCATGCCTACGAGAGAATCGGAACTATCCGATTGGTGCTCTTTAGTATAGACCATTTAAAAAATATGCACAATCATTCGTAATAAAGTGCATAGATTTGATGGTTCAAATCCCACAATGAACGTGTTTGTAGGGCCCATGGTAGCAATGAGTTACCACTTTGATGGCTTAGATTTTTCAAAAGATTCTGACACGTGATTCCGTATTTAAAATATATCATGCACTGGGTTGGGCCTGTAACTCCACAGTGACAATATTACAAACCCGATATATATATATATATATATATATATATATATATATATATATATATATATATATATATATATATATTGCTTGCTTAGTCTGGATGATTTTTGTATCAATTGGAGTATGCCCCTCTTATACTATATTTTCTTCTTTTATTTATTGCTTGCTTCAATTATATATATACAAGGTAGTTAAGGCGGTGTGGCGAGGTCATGGCGAAGAGGCTTGCTACACCATGGCGTGACCATAGCGAAGCCATGACGAAACTATTTATTATTGTAATTTTTTAAAAAATTATTTTATCTATTAATTAATAGTATTCTTTTTTTTATATAAGAAAAAAATTTATGAAGAAAAAAATTCAACTACTAAAGCATCATACTTTGATTCTAATATTGAAGATTTCATGTTCTAGGAATAAAAACATATCAATAAATACAAATCAAATATGGAACATCAACAAATTTGCAACATGATAAGTATAAATAAATAAATATGAAATATCAACAAATATAAAATATTAAGTACATATACGGTAGTGTCGCCGACATTGAGGTTTCGACGATGCCGGTGTTGGTAGCTGCTGTGATGAGAGAGAGAGAGAGAGAGAGAGAGAGAGAGAGAGAGAGAGAGAGATTTTGTAACTTATAAGTTGAGGTTTTGTGATTTGTAAGTTAACTTCTGTAACTTATATATTATAAAATATCATAACTTACAAGTATTATACGTTATTTTTCAAAAAAGAAATAGTGTGCATAGCGATGCCATAATGCAATTCCGTTACGGCGACGCTATGCCATCACTATTTAGCCATCATGGCTATTTGGTTATATATGATGTTTTCCATCGCCATTCACCATGACGAGGCTATAGCGTGGCCTTGACAACCATGTATGTGTGTGTGCGTGTGTGTATATATATATATATATATATAAGGTAGTTATGGCGAAGAGGCTCGTCAGGCCATAACGAGGCTATTTGTTATTTTTATTTATTTTTTTATAATTTTTTATTAATATTTATTAATCATTATTATTTCTTTTTTCTAATTTTTTTACTATTTTTAAAAAAATTTATATTTTAATAGAAGAAGAAACAAATTCAACTATGGAGAATCAAACATAAATAAATACCAATGAATAGAAATCAAATATGGTACATCAATAAATTTGTAAGATGAGCACATATTAAATATCAAATATAAGCAAATATAGAAAGCTTGAAAGATATGAATTATGAAATATGACGTTGACAAGTACACATACGGGTATGTAGTGAGTGACGCCCATCGCTCAATTCGTGATAGAGCCATAAAAGTCGCAATAAACCTATAAAAGAAAAAAGTATAATTAAGTAATTAACTAACAATAAAATTATAAAAATCAAGTATACCTAGTTACCTACCTAAATATTAAATAGTACCATCATCTATGTCCATCAATTACTCTACCATAATTTCATAATTAAAACATCATAATTTCATAATTATTAATTAAAACATTTAAGCACAACCACATAAAAAAAACATAAAAGTGTTATTATGTTCAAGTACATTAAATCATAATTAAATTATTCAAATATAACAAAAGGTCAAATAAAATGTTCATAATTCAATCCCAATCGTTGAAATCCATATCAACGTCCACGGTTCCTAATGCTGCGTCAGTGAGGTCAGCATCTTCATTATCTGCATCATTTTCTAAATAAGTCTAGTCCTCTCCTTCAGACGCATCAACATCACTTTCTTCATTTTCTTCCACTAGAGGTTGTTTTCCTCTTTGAGTTTGAGTTTGATCACTTTGAAATCGAGACCTTGTTATACTAAATCAATCTTTTCTGCATTAAAATTCTTCCATCTGCCACATAATTAGCAACATTATCTGTCAACTTGAACTATATGTTTTTCCCCTATTTTCTCCACCATACCATCCAACATGGTAAATAGAATATGAACATCCTTCACATATGATGATGCATCAATTGATTCTAAAAACATTGTCCCATCTGGAGTATTCACCAAAAAATTAATGAGATTTCTTCCCCTCTTATCTGTCCAACCATCGGATATTAAGGGGCACCCATATTTCTCCCAACTCTCTCTCTGCTTCTTTAATATATAATGAGTAAAGGTGACCTCCTTCTTTAATATGCTCACTCTTAGCTCATGATACGATGGGGGCTTCATCCCAAGACCAAATTGGCCCACTGCTTCCAAGGTCGTTGCAAAACTTTTCAAGCGAACGGTATTGAAAGGAATCCCTGCTTGATAAAACCATCTACCTAATAACTAACAAACTTTTTCTCTCTCTTCTCTCTTATATCTATCATTCAATGTTGTTTGTTTAGATTTTTGCCTCCCTTCCTTCCATTGCCAAATTTGTAGTAGTATTAACAAGCCCATCCATAGGGCTTCTTGTACAAGGATTTGTAGAGCCCTTTTTCCTAGAACCGATCGATCTATGTATTTCTTCAACATCCATATCTACAAATTTTGTATACACATCTTCCTCAACAACTCTCCAAAGTACATCACACTCATCTATCGAGTCACATACCATCCTTCTCTTGATCACTTTTTGTATTTTTGACACACCCAAAACTTGTCTCATTTCCTCTCTCTCGTCCGGAGGACACTTAAGGCATCCTGTTGCATTATTTCCTACCTCAGCAAGATGTTGCTTTTGCCGGGTTAATCCTCCCTTTGTAGTCTTCTTACAAAAATTGCATGTCACGGTATTTGTGTTCCTCTCATTCACAAGATGAGCATATTTCCACCCGGTCTTTCCTTAAGCTCACGGAAGACGAACTTGAATCCTCCATAAAATATTGTTTTAGAATTCATATTAATATTAATATGGGAGCTACAAGTGTGTTTTAGAATTCATATTAATATTAATATGGGAGCTACAAGTGTACACCATGGCATGCCAAAACTCAAAAGACACAAGAAAAACCGAGGAAAAAAAATTTAAGGTATGCTTTTTAAAGTAAAACAAATATGAAAGTAATAGGTATGTTTTTTAAAGTAAAACAAATATGAAAGGAAAAATAGGGTATGCATTTTAAAGGGTATGTTTTTAAAGTAAAAACATAATAAAAAACCAGAAAAAACAGAGGAAAAAAAACAAAAAATCAGAAGAAAAAAAAACAGAAAAAAAGTAAGAAAAATAAAAATAGAAAAAAAAAATGATACAAAAATAGAGATAAAAATAGAAAAAAACAGAGATAAAAAAAGACAATAAAAACTGAGAAAAAACAGCAACAAAAAAACAGAAAATAAAAACTAAAAAAAAAACAGCAAAAAAATAAATACAAATCAAGGCATCTGTGAAGGAGGTCAAGTCAAAGGAGTCAAGTGCATCGGTATTCATTTTAATAGGGTATGTTTTTAAAGTAAAAACATAATAAAAAACCAGAAAAAAAAACAGAAACAACAGAGGAAAAAAAACAAAAAATCAGAAGAAAAAAAAAACAGAAAAAAAGTAAGAAAAATAAAAATAGAAAAAAAAAATGATACAAAAATAGAGATAAAAATAGAAAAAAACAGAGATAAAAAAAGACATTAAAAACTGAGAAAAAACAGCAACAAAAAAACAGAAAATAAAAACTGAAAAAAAATAGCAAAAAAAATAAATACAAACTGGCGTACCGTGAAGGAGGTCAAGCTGCTGAAGGAGCTGAAGCCGTACCGGGTATTCATTTTAATAGGGTATGTTTTTAAAGTAAAAACATAATAAAAAACCAGAAAAAAAAAACAGAAACAACAGAGGAAAAAAAACAAAAAATCAGAAGAAAAAAAAAACAAAAAAAAAGTAAGAAAAATAAAAATAGAAAAAAAAAATGATACAAAAATAGAGATAAAAATAGAAAAAAACAGAGATAAAAAAAGACAAAATAAAAACTGAGAAAAAACAGCAACAAAAAAACAGAAAATAAAAACTAAAAAAAAAACAGCAAAAAAAATAAATACAAACTAGCGTACCGTGAAGGAGGTCAAGCTGCTGAAGGAGCTTAAGCCGTACCGTGAAGGAGCTGAAGGAGCTGAATCTGTGCCGTGCCGTGAAGATGAAGCCGTGCCGTAAAAGGAAAAATACCGAAATCAACAAAATAAAACAGAAAAAAAAAACACAAAATAAAACAGAAAATATATATATATATATATATATATATATATATATATATATATATATATATATATATATATATATATATATATATATAAATGGCGTACCTGTGAAGGCGTGAAGATCCAGAGAGCAGCGTGAGAGGGAGAGCGAGAGATCTCTAAGTCTCTAATAGCCCTAAACCCTTTTATTTAACTTATACTTTTATAAGTTAAATAACTTATAAATATAACTTATTAGTGATAATATAAGTGCTATGACTTATAATAACTATTAACTAATAAGTTATAATATAACTTATAAAATTTGGTATACATAGCGTATATGTCGACGCCACGGTGCTATAGCGCCGCTATATATCAAGTCCTCGCCGTTAGGGTCCATATGGCATTTTACGGCTCCATTCACCATGGCGTCGCCTTGACTACCATGTGTGTGTGTGTGTGTATACATATATATATATATATATATATATATATATATATATATATATATATATATATAATGCCCACATTATTTAGGGTAATATTAGTACTTGCTGGCTACCCATGTCCGTATTTCTCTCCTAGATTTCCTGAAAGACCATATTGTTTCAATCATGGGTCAAAAATTTGGAAAACCGATACGTATTGTCCAGCTACTCGGGCACTACAGCAGTTCCCTAGTAGATAGGGGCATAGGATCCTTGACTTCTATGTTTCTTGAAATTTGTGGTTCTTACACTTGCGAAAAATAGCCAATGAATGTTTTCATTCACTTCATGATATATAAAGATGGTTTTGGATTAGCAACAAAACCACCCCCTGTAAAATAATTTATTTGAGGAACGCTACGTTGACCGAAGGCATGAAAGAACGTAAGAATTGTGTTTTTGTAACTGAACTCTTCTTTGATCAACAATTGATCTGCCTTAATGTTGACATTTCCTTATAAATCATTTTATATTATTGATTGTATTGTCGTATTTGTTTTTTTTTTCTGTGCAGTTTTATGATTGGGTAAACATTTACATATGTTAAGTTTTTATCTTCATTGTAAAGGCATACTTTCCGTGATTTTTCTTGGGTCTAATATTGCTTATGCACAGGAAACAGTGAGATGGATGATGGGCTTATTGCTGAAGATTTCGATTTCTCAATTGGAAAAGTTGTCACAGGATATGTGCTTAAGGTGGATACTGATTGGGTGTGGTTAACAGTATCTCGACATGTAAAAGCCCAGCTTTTTATACTTGACAGTTCTTATGAGCCTGAAGAACTTCAAGAATTTAAGAACCGTTTTATTGTGGGGCAAGCTGTTTCTGGTCCTATTATAAGTATAAATAAAGAGAAGAAACTGTTACGGTTGGGGTCTTCTCTATCATCTGTTCGTTGTAGATCACTACTGGATAATGACATTGATAAGGTAGATGATACAACTTCAGGAAGTATCGATTCCAACGAGAATGGCACGAAAAATATTCATGAAGGCGATGTCCGTGGTGGTAGGATTACCAAAGTACTTCCAGGTGTTGGTGGCTTGCTCGTGCAGATCGGACCTCATCTTCATGGGAAAGTTCATTTTACGGAACTTACAGATACGTGGGTGTCTAATCCTTTATCTGAATACCGGGAAGGTCAATTTGTCAAATGTAAGGTTCTAGAAATAGGCAGTTCAGTTAAAGGTAATATGCTTGTCGATCTATCTTTACGCTCCTCAGAAGGCATCAAGTCAACCATCTCAACAGGATTCAGTAATGATTTGTAAGTGGTCTGAGTTCCTTGGTTTTCATTCTTATTCAGTTGTTCTTATATAATCTGTAGGGAATATAAATAGCATAGAATGGTCTATTTTGAATGTTTTTTCTTGAACAGTGGATATCCTTGGCATCTTAGCAGTTATTTGCTCTTGATACTCTCATTTCATTTCTCTGGAAAAAAGTTTTCTTACATTAGCACCTCTGTTTTGCTGGAGAAGCCCACATATTAGATTTTAGATTGTAAACTTTCCTGTGATTAAGGTAGAATACTTATTTCAATGGGAATATTTTGTGATAAAGTTGTTCTTTTTGCTGGGTATGGTGAGTTTGAACCTACAATCTCATTGTTGCAGTTGCAGGCATTGTTTTAAATATCGGCCATATGCGATACATATCGGCCGATATGTATCGGGTTAGGCCCCACCCGATACGATATACACCGATTCTGTATGGGGTCAAATATCGAGTCAGATAGGTCAAATATCGGTCATATCTGGAGATATCGGCTGATATGTATAGCGTCATATCGTCCGATATGTATCGGATATGAACCGGACAAAATACCAAAAATGTCCTTTAAAAAAAAAACCTTTTTATGTTTCCTTTTTAAAAAAATTAAACCCCTGGTTGCAGGAAATGGCTTATAAGTTATAACTAAGGCAAATGCCAAATCCTTGACCATACCGTTATTGGTTCTAGTGGTTGGAAACTTTTCTCAGCTAATATATTGTGTCCCTCCACGCTAGGTCTCTCAGTAACTAGGAACACGACTTCTAAGTCGTGTGAGTTGGGATCATACGATTCCACGATCCATGTGCGACCGTACGATCCGGGTCATTGGATCGTACGATCCAACCCTAAAAACGATCCCTTCCTCGATCCGGATCGTTTTACTACATGATCCTCTACGATCATACACTCCGGATCGCGGATTCTTCGATTTTAACAGCACATATCACTGTTGCACGACATGTATTGGATTTTGCAAATTATGTCCTTGGATCATTTTATGAAGATTGTTGATCCATCAAAGAGAACACTATCGCCTCTAATAATACTAGTACTCTTAGCAACAGGAGAATTTGACTACTTTTTGACTGTCAACTGACATGATGTATTGTTGTGTGTTAAAAAGCCAGTCTAATTAAGAAGAAGAATCATGTAGAAGGCGTATCTTTTTCTTGTTTATCTTTGATTTTCAAAAAAATGAATTGATGCGAAGGTTGCATGTACTGATACCTCAAAATTCGTGATAACAAGCATGTCTTTTTTCTATCCTCAGCTTGTTATTTAATATTTTTTTTCTGTTGCATATCAAGCAGGTATCATGTGCATGGTTCAAAATCTCGTCTGAAATCAGTACGTAGCGGTTGATACGTATCGGTTTCGGAGGCCACCGGGACGATACTTTGAACGTATCATACCGGTGCATTACATATATATATATATATATATATATATATATATATATATATATATATATATATATATATATATATATATATTTGTAGTGTATACTGCCAACAGCTGCCTAGGAAGGGGTTCCGAAGACTCATGCACTGACGAAATAAAAAATGTGCTCAAGTCAGGCAATCCTATACCAAAGCTGCGGCGGTGACTCCATATGGGGGAAACAAGGGTAATAGGGGGGTGATGGTATATCAGACGATACATACCAATGTATCGTCTGAAACCGGTACGTATCGATACGCACTGGTTTTGAAGCTGGACGATACGTACCGGAAAACCGGTAATTTTTAAGCCATGATCATGTTGCAAGTCCTTTGTCGGTTGTTGAATCTGACTTCATTTGTACATAAGATACAGATTCCCTATTTTGTGATTTATTGATGGGATTGCAAAGCTTTTGTGTTATTTTCTACTCTAGAAGACATTCTTTATTTGACCTCACTACACTTTGTTTATCTGCACCTTAGATATGATGGAAAATCCAATGATTTTTGTAAGTGCTAACACTTAACGGCTTTCAGGGATTTTCTCAGCAAGCGATTTGAAAAGGTTGACGATTTCCAACCCAACATGGATGTACAGGTACATTATAACCAATAATCTCGTCCCTTTTACTTCCAAACTCGAGTCTAAACCTTTACTTTCTTGTCATCTGATAGTTGTAAAAGAAAAAATATCCACAATTGCCTTATTGTTGTTCACTTCATTTGATTCCTTACAATATTATATTGCTATATGTGAAAGAGTTGTATATGTGTTCAGATCAGATCATTGAATTCTGCATTAGGTACCGGTGAGCTTAGATATCCGTGTTTGGTTAGTTTGTTCTATGATCTATAATTGATGATCATATTTCCTTTCGATGAATTTATGCATTATATTTGGGTTCTACTATTCTATTAGATAGTGGGTTTGAGTACCTCTCAAATCAGATCAATGCAAGTTGGGGAAATGGAGACATGCGAGCAGGGTATTGTGCGATCCAATCGTTCCCTTCCGTTTGAAGGGGCAGTTTTATAAGAAGACGATATGACCTGCACTACTTTATGGTGCAAAATTGATACATGATGGACCCACTAAAACCTTAAAATAGTGTTTCAATCCGGCATGAGATATTTAGGGTTTCGATGTCACTATTGATCCAATATTTTTTATTTTTTTTATCAATAAAAAATCAGAAAATATATTTGAAAAAGGCAGAAAAGGTTACATACCATGGCAGGTAGTGAGAAACTACCGAAAGAAAAGAGCTTCCTCACTGTAGGAGCCCTAGAGTCGAATGAAACTGCAAAAATCGAGATCACGAAAACGCCCAACGGACATAGATGTGTCGGCAATATTGAAGATTGTCCCACTCAAGGCCCAACTTGTCCCTGCTCTCCCCTACGTTGTGGCACCGAATAAGGAGCCAATGCAACACTAAATCCTTAGCCGCGAAAATCACTAGCTAGAAGGGCCTAGCCTTCCTCTGAAAAACTCTGCTATTTCGCTCGAGCCATAATGACCACAGAACAACATACCCGACGATTTGCCACAGATCACCCCTGAAATCAAGAAAGGAAAACCCCTCCCACTATTCCATCATGTCGGCCAGTTTCTCTGGGAAATTCTACTAAATATCAAACATAGAAAGTACAGCCCCCAGACTTTGAAGGAGAAAGGGCAATGGAGGAGTGTGTGGCTGACAGACTCCCTTCCTCTAATGGAAAGCAGACACTTGTTACTGACATGAACTCCCATTCTGTTCAATTGATCTCTAGTGAGAGTCCTGCCCCATGCTACGGACCAGCTAAAGAAACGAATCTGAGGGGGATCTTCAATTTCCAAAATTTGAACCATTGGGGGCAGTGATTGAGCAGGCAGAGAAAAGAGGTTAGGTGTTTATAGAAAGACTTGGCCGAGAAACTCCTTTCGCATTTTTCTTCCAAATTCCGCAGTCTCTGTAGGCGGTATTTGGAGTTCCTGCGCGCAGGAATTTGAACAAATCGGTATATTCATCAATCTCCTTCTTGTGCTAATATTCGAAGAGCTTATCCCATTTCTTCGTTCCATAACTTCTTCGATCCTTGCCTCAGGTAAAGCCGCGATTCTAAATATTCTAAGGAAAACATCGCTTACACTCTCTCCGAAGCCTAGAATCCTTCCAGAAGTGCAATCTTTTGCCATCACCCCAACTGAATCTGATACATTGGTTGAACTCATCAGATACCCCCTGACCCCTTTCCACAGCTAGAGTCATCAACAATGTGATTGTGATTTCCCATCCATTTCTATGGATCCCGTATTTAGCCTTGACAACCTCCCACCAGAGTTCCCCCCTGTCATTTGGGCACCCAATTTTCCATAACCATTTTCCGAGAATTGCCTCGTTAAAAACGTACATCTTGTTGCTTCCCAGACCACCTTCCTTTGTCAAAATGCAACACGTGTCCGAGTTTACAAGGGGTAATATTCCCGTTTGGCCATCCTCTTCCCATAAGAAGTTTATGATAATCACTTCCACTTCTCTAACCACTTTGACTGGCGCAACGTCTAGTGCCATTTAAAAAATAGGGATCGTGGAAAAGTGGATTTTAACAAGGTTAACCGTTTGACCCAAGACCCCCTCATATATGGTTAAGACATTAATGACCGATTGGACCTCCATAGTTATTGCACCACAAAACACAACCGTGTCATCAACATACTGCAAATGAGTGATCACAAAATCGTTATTTGCAATCGCACCTTAAAACAATTTAGCTGAGTGCTCCTAAGCAACAGCCGATGGAGGGCTTCGCCAACAATGTTGAACAGTAAAGGAGACATCAGATCGCCTTGTTGTAGACCTCGCTAACTACCAAAATGTCTTTCGGGCTCCCATTCACTAAGATTGAAAATCTCGTCGAACCTTAACAACCTTTCACTCAATGCATCCATCGCCCCCCGGTGTCCATCCGACCCATGACGTACTATAGGAAATCCCAGGCCACCTTATCATAAGCCTTTTCCATATCAAGCTTGAATATGACATCCTTGTCCTTCCTCTTGTGAACCGCATGAATAACTTCGTGAGCGGTGAGGACCACATCAAGCAATTGCCTCTCCGGGATGAAGGCACCTTGGACATTCGAAATAACAGAGCTGATCAATGCTCTCAGTCTTTTGGCTAGCACTTTCTATACCACTTTATATGCGTATCCAGGCAAGCTAATAGGTCTGAAGTCCTTGACGTTCACAGCCTCGTCCACCTTAGGGATAAGGGTTATAAAAGTGGAATTCATACTTTTGGCAATGGTCCTGGTGTGAAAGAACTCGTTGAAGAAATTGAGGAAGTCCCCTTTGACCACCTCCCAAAAACCTTGAAAGAATTCCATGGTCAACCCATCCGGCCCCGGGGTTTTGTTTCTCCCAAAGCTAAAAACAGCCCCTTTAATTTCATCTTCCTGAAAAGCACCCTCCAACAAGTTCGCCTGCTCTTAGAGAGAACATATCAAAATCCAAGCCAACCAGTTTAGGACCTAAGACGTAGTCCCCTTTATACAACTCTTCATAATATTGGACAAGCTGCTAAGCAATAGAGGCCTCAATAGTGAAGGAGGGACCTCCAATTTCAAGTTTTGAGATTCTGTTTCTAGCTCTTCTTCCGTTAGCAACCTTGTGGAAGAACTTGGTGTTATCGTCGCCTTCCCGTAGCCCATTGAACCTTAGATTTCTGTTTCCAGATGGCTTCACCTTGAATGTAATTATGGTTATAGGCCATCCTTTGGGATTTTCTAATGTCAGTCTCAATGAGCCCACATTCTTCCTCAATGTCGTCAAAGGTTTTTATTTCCTACGGATATCCTCTTTAACCATGGAACATTACAAAAGACCTCCTTGTTCCACACCTTTATCCTTTCGTTAATTTTCAATGTGAGGATATATGTGGCACTTCCAGTGATCCCTTCCTCATTCCACCACTCAGTTACCCTTTTCCGGAAGTCCTCACACTCTATCCAAACGGTTTCAAATCTGAACGGAGTTGGCCTGCAGCGAGGAGTACCCTGCGAATACAGAAAAATAGACTTATGATCAGAGCTTGTATTGGGCCAGCATTCAACTTTCGTGGATGGAAAGGCTTCCATCCATTTCAGTGGAACAAAGCAACCTATCGAGTCTATAGAAAGTGGGAAACTCCTGCCCATTGGTCCAAGTGTATTGCCCAAACAAGGCACACTCAGTAATGAACTCTTCAAAGTTTCCCATGGCTCTTCTATCCATTCTCCCCCCATTCTTGTCAGGTGGACACTGAATAATATTGAAGTCCCCACCCCAAGGCACCAAGACAGACCCCATCTGCTGCAAGAGAAGCTTAGTTCAACAAAAAGTCATCTCTGAGACCCTCATTATTCAGACCATAAACTCCCGTGAAGACATGATAGAGATTAGTGCCCTGATCTCTGAGGAAAGCCGAGACCTAACATTCTCCAGCATCAACCTTCTCCTAATGAGCCTTGTGTCAATCCAGTAGGACACCCCCCGCCGTCTTGTTCACATTTTGGGACTCCCACTCCCAATCACCCCTGCCAAGCATGGAGGAGACTTTGCTTTGCGTAGTGTCCCCCCATTTATTTTCTTCTAAGAAGACAACAGTAGGCTTCATCATCTTGATCATATTTGTGACGATAGCCCACTTATCTAGATCCCCTGATCCCCTAATATTTCAAGAGACGAACTTCATTAAAAACCAACAGAACCCTGCAATCCAAACACATTGTGAAGCCAAGAAGATTCCCCTAAAAGCCCCTGGGGTTTCGTAACCCCACCAATTCCCCCTTTGTGACGCGCCTGATTTTCTTCTTAGATCTGGTATAGAACATCCCCCATTTGAGCCTCTCAAGGTCACGTCTCCCTTTGAATCTGATACCATCTCCATTGTCCCTCCCAAATTGGATTATCTGATCCATTTGATCCTCCCCTTCCTCTTCATTCCTGATATCCCTTTTATCTTGTGAGCAATTGTAGGCCATGCTGGTGGTAGAAGAAGCGCCGAAGAGGTTCTGAATATGCCGCTTTCCCTTGGGTGTAACGTTGATCGTCTCATCGTCAGGGTTGCCTTATCGTTCATACAAGCATTAACTTTCCCCCTAAAAACAGAGAAAACATCAGTGGAGAAGATAGGTCCTACTGGTCTTAAACAAGAGTTGATTGAATTTGAGAAGAAAAAGAAGAGTTTGAAATAGAGTTAGCTCGGTCCAAAGAGTGGATATTAGGTTCGGTCCAACAACAGGCATTGATAGTGTACAGAATGTCCGACCCGAGAGCAAGCACTCAGAATGGTCCAAGGGCCTCTTTATGGAGTGTTGGTTCGCTCAGGGGCACATCCATTTTGCATGTACGTGGATGGCGCAGGTACAGGTTTAGGAGCAAAGCGCTTGTTTGACTCCTCGAGTACCGGCTCCTTCAAAGCCCGGTTGGTAACCACGTCTCGTCTAGCTTCAACTAACTGGTTAGAGCACAAAGAATCTCCGACCCGCATACAACTTGCACCAGTGGAGTGGGATCCGCTAAACGCCACGTGTCCTTCAGAGGACCCCCAACAGGGCCTCCCTGTATAGAAGCTTTGTGAAGGAACTGAAATCTACCAAACTCATGATAACCTCCAACCGTAAAAGATCTGCACTGGTACCGAGAGTTGTCGGGTTAAGGAAAAGATTGCTGTCACATTTAATGCAGCTGTTTCCACTAGAATGTACTTCCCCGGAATTGACAAAACTGGCTGTGTCCTCAATCCGGAAAGCTGAAGCGTCACATCGTCCAGGGGCTGCCTTTTCACTTACTCTCGGCTCCAATCTCGATGTTGTACCATGCCCTTCCACTGCTAGATCCTCTGCCAAGCCTTTGTCTATTTGAAGGATCTCCGGTCTCTCCAACAAACTGCAATCCGATGGTTTTCCTTTCTGTGCCCATTGGCAAACCTTTCCTCCAGCTCAGCGCCACATCTGCAAGAATCATGCCTCATCAGCCTCCCCCTCCTGGCACGCTCCACCCACCTGGGCATTGCCCTGCTCACAGTGAAGCAGTTCCCACGTTTTTGGAGTTGTGGGAACTCCGTTGACTTCTCCACCCTCCCTACACCATCAACCTTCCCCTCATTGCCGAGCAGTTCCCATGACCACCCTTGCATATCTGCGGGCCTGATTACCGTGGACGTTATTCTGCTGCCATTTCGAATGGCTATTCCTTCCGTTCGTTCATCTCTATTATCAGCAGATGCCTGTGCCAACCAATGAAGATCTCTCCCCTCCTCGGAGCCTCCTTTCCCGGCTCCAGCACCACATGGATACGAGGACATCTCGTGTTGGTGAGTTTCACTGTTCTTGTGTTGAGCCCCATGAAATCTCGGCAGCGGCGACCAATCCTCCGGAGGACCTCTAAGGTCCAGGTGTGCGGTGGGAGGCCATATATTTTGAGGCAGGCTGTCCTTTTTTTTGGGGTTTGCAGCTATCTCGCTCCCCCCACCTGTGAAAGCAAAGGGTGCATTGGTGATTGGTCCCAGTTGAGGCATCCCTTTTTGAGAATATTTGACACCGTCTGCTCATCCCCTTCAACGAAACGAAGGAGATTTTTGTCAAAGCTTAGAAATATGTACTTTCTGTTTGTTCTTCCCATCTCCTACATAATGTAAAAAGTTATGAATGTTAATGATAGGCAGGTTACCATTAATCACCGATAGCACCAACCACAACTTAATGTATTCACCAAGTCTTTGTTCATAAAATTCCCCATCTATCTGAACAACAAACTTATCCCTATTCACCTCCATGGGACCATTAGCGTTGATGGCATAGGACGGTCCCTTAGCGTGCAAATTTTTGGAGGGATAAGGGGGGTGGTTTCCTCTGTAGAGGAGGGGAAGGTTTACAACTTCTTTGTTCCAGCAGAAATTTCTTACATCCGTCAGCATAGGATTCATCTGTAAGAACTCCACTAGGTGGTCCAAACTTAGCATGCAGACCATACAAAGCAGGTCTCCTTTCCAAACCCTTGAACCTTTTCCCGGCTAAAGGCCATCCATTGTTAATGTCAGTTGCTTGTTTGGTGAGGATGGCTTGGTCTCTCGGTCTAGGTATGTCCATGGGTGAGAGGTTAATATAGTTCTCGATTGTGAACCCTGTTCTCCAATGGACTCCACCGTCACTCCTATGGCAAACCATACACCTTCTGAAGTTAAGGTAACCACAAGCATTACAAACCCAATCTCCTTTTCGAATGATGACTGCTCTGGATCCATCTTCCTTCTTGATGTTGCTAGCTCCCATCGTAGCTCTCCGTTGATCCTCTAAACTCACACCAACCAGTCACCACATACTATACGTCTTACTCTTAACTTTGTTAAATTTGATACAATCCATGTTCTCTTTACAAAGAAAAGGCACTACGTTCTAACTATCAAGAACCTTTCGATGCACCATGGTGAGTTTTTTAACCAATTGCGTCAAAAAAATTGATGCGTGATAATCACGGAATAAATAAAAGTAAAACAAGAAGAATATAGGGGGGGGGAGGGGGGGGGACTAATGGGCCTCGTACTCTTGGACTCACTCCAAACCATCTCGAGGAACAAGAAGAATCACTCTTCCATTAAAAGCTTCTCACAGTTCTGCATGTTCATTCATCAACTCTCTCTGTGCAAAAATAAAACTCTCATTGCAACTAGTTATAGCACCTAAAAATCCCCAAACTTAACCCTCAACTAAACATATGAAACTAAAAAAAAGAACCAAAAAAAGAAACTACGTGCGACTTAAGTTCCATCAAGAACTTTTAATATGGTCGACTTGGGCTTGACTCCCAATTGACTATGAGCTTCATTGCGGTCGAGCGTGAAAATGCCCCACGTCGACCGCGAATTGGGGACTTTTTTTTCTTCTTGGAAACCGAGCGGAGTCCCATCACGGTTTCCTAAACCAGTCTTTAACATGTCTTTACACACCTATATGCAAGTCCACTTCTTTGTGAGTTTCCTTCTCTTGATTGAGCCACGATTCCAATGCCTAGGCTTCGATTCTGCATAAGAAATGTTGGGTTACAAAGAAACAATAAGAAGAGATGCATGTGGCAAAAATGTGTATTCTAAGATGGATAAGTACATTAAAAGAAAGAACAAAATTAGGAATGAGTACAAACGAAAAAATTTAGAGGTGGCTCCTATAATGCATAGAATTACGAAATGTCGTTTAAGATCGTTTGGACATTGCATTGGAGACCGGAAACAGCCCTTGTACGAAGGATTTAAATAACAAGTAGGAGAGGAGGAAGACCAGTGAAAACCTGGAGGGAAGCAATGAGAAGAGATGGAGGATTGTGGGCAAACGAAGAGTTTAGCCCTAGTGAAATTAATGGAGAAATAAGACTTGCAAAGCCGACCCCTGGATGATGATAATGATGATGCGGTGGTCTAGAGTTCCGTGCGAAGGACTCGTGTTAGTCCACCGTCTATTTTTCTTCCAAAAGGAAGGTAGATACAATTTGATATTTTTGTTCTAGTTTCTGCGTTAATAAATTCTGTGACAATTATGTAGTGTGATTTCGAGGATTACTTATTAATTTCTTGTTCATATGCTGGTAGTCTATGCCTCTGTATCTTGATAGGTGCTTTGTGCTTCTATAAACATTCTAATGTTTATAGATGTTCCTTTCCTAATTTTGTCTAATTAATTTGTGTAAGAGCAAGTGATGATTAATAATTTTTTGTAGGAAATCATAATTATTATCCCTTCGAAGATTTTATCATACTGATTTTTCCTACACACATGGTAATGCTGATAAATTGGAATAACAAGTATATTTATTAGGGAGCTACAACTTGCACAAGATTTGTACTGTGCCACATGGGTTAAAAGGAAAGACTTGGTATTTTGAGACCTGTGCCACATGGAACACCATCTAAGCCATCTGATTTTGAGACCTGTGCCACATGGAACACAATCTAAGCCATCTGATTTTGAGACCTGTGCCACATGGAACGCCATCTAAGCCATCTGATTTGAAGGACATGTTTTAGAGGTCTTTGACGTCAAAGATTGACACGAAACACACACTCTATTATCTGATTTAACATTGTCTATCATTAAATCTTTTCTATCATCTGAATTAACATTGTCAACCATTAAATCAGATGCTAGAGATCGTGTTTAGTGCCAACTTTTGGCATCAAAGATCTTTAGATCATGGCCATCAAATCAGACGGCTTGGATGGTGTTCCATGTGGCACAGGTCCCAAAAATACCTAGTCTTTCTTTTAACCCAGGTGCCACGGTACAAATCTCTTGTGCAAGTATTAGCTCCCTAGTTATTATCTATACTCTAAAAGCCTACTTGCAGATGGTTCTGAACCATGGCTTCTTTAGTTTTACTCATCTGGCAATGTTTCCTCATGTAGGGTTATGTCAAGAGTGTTACTTCAAAAGGATGTTTTATTATGCTTTCTAGGAAGATCGATGCAAGAATTCTCTTGTCAAACTTGTCAGATAGATACATAGAGAATCTCGAGAAAGAATTCCCTATCGGAAAAATTGTAAATGGCAAGTAAGTATGTAAACTATTATTACTGTTAACCAATTATTTGGTATTTATCAAGTGTAACAGCATATTTGGTGCAGAGTGTTATCTGTGGAGCCTTTGTCAAAGAGAGTTGACGTAACCCTAAAGACGACTGGGAGTAAGGGATCAAAATTTGACGTGTGCGATTTCCATGATCTACATGTTGGAGAAGTTATCTCTGGCAAGATTAGGCGGGTTGAGGCATATGGCTTATTTATCACAATTAATCACACCAACATGGTATGTATGCACGTGAACCAATATGTTTAGGTTTCGTCAAAAACCAATACCATCCCGATACGGGTATCGGGGTGGTATCGTTGTCACTTGTTAGTATCTGCCGATACTGACGAACAAAACTCTTCTATTTATTTTATTTTATTTGTTAAATATCGCCCGATATGGGGTCGGCAATACTGTATCTGTATCGGCCGATACCAATACTGACACCTTGCATGTGATCCTATTTCTTCAGTATCTTCATTGTATATGATGTGTTAATGCAGTCCTTTCATTGCCCTAGGTTGGTTTATGCCATATATCAGAACTTTCCGATGATCAAATTGAGAACATTGAAACTAAATATAAAGCGGGAGAGCAGGTTGTGGCAAAGGTTTTGAAGGTAAACATGATGGTACTGAAAATTGAAAAAGAAATATCTTTCATTATCAAAATTCAAATGCACTGTTAGTATTACAAGATTGAACAGGTTTTTATGCTAGTGCTAGTTTAGTGGTTGGCGGAGAAGCAATGTGACAAAAGACGGCTTTTTCTGAAAAATATATGTACAGTACACATTTTTTTTTGCTACAACGTACTAACAATTATAATGCCCTTGTACTTGAACAAAATACACATTTTCGTATAATACAAGAATTTCGGGCATTAAATGTGTTTTTTCGCGTATTAAATGCTTTTTCCCTCTTTTTAAAAAAAAAATGTTTTATAAATTCTTTTAGGATTTCAATATATCTCATTTTTTCCCCTTTTTTCCGTCTTCCGTATTTTATAGTTTTTGTAGCTTTCGATTCCCCCTCCCCCTCCTCACCCTCCCTTTTTTTTTTCCTGTATTTTACCTTCTTCCGACTTTCTCACCGTATAACTCCCATACCCTTATTTTCTCACTTTTCCGTGAAGGTTGAGGATTTTTCGAGTTTATGATTTGACTGAGTTTAGTAGATATTCACTGGGGGGTCGATACAAGTCTCCCAATGTATGAATTTGCCCTAGTATTGGTGTTCTGGGTGGTGGGAAACTGATACTGCATGTAATTATGTGGCTTTTTATTTAAAAAGGTTAGATGCATTGAACTGCTTAGATAAGCCATTTGTATAAGTTCTTAGTTCCCTGATTTGTTTCCATGATATAAAACCTCGGTTATCAGGTGGACGAGGAAAGACACAGAATATCACTTGGAATGAAGAGTTCATATATAGAGGATGATTCTAGTCTTCCTATTCTCTCAAGCCATGAAGTTGATGAACTCATTGATGGTGATGATGCAATTGATACTTTGGAGCTTATTGTGGAAGAGGATGACAACTTAGCTACCACTCAAGAAGTAAATAGCGACCTTACAAATCAGGAGTTTACCGCTTTTGCTCAAGCTGAATCGAGGGCTTCTGTTCTTCCTCTCGATGTTACTCTTGATGAAATGGAGGGTTCTGATGTAGATAACGTAGTTACGAGAACCCAGGAAGACGTGAATGAAATGGAAAAATCTGATCGAAAGAAACAAAGGCGGGCAAAGAAAAAGGCAAAGGAAGAGAGGTCTTTCAACTCTTCTATTTCCTACAGTTTGGTTGTCCTTAGAAAGCTAGATGCACTCTCTCTGGTTTAATTTTTTTTCCTAATGTTAGTACTTGAAACTCTTTTTGACAGGGAGCTGGAAATTAGGGCTGCTGAAGAAAGACTTTTAGAAAACAATGAACCAAGCACTGTTGACGAATTCGAAAAAATGGTGAGATGCTCCCCTAATAGTAGCTACGTCTGGATAAAGTACATGGCTTTTATGCTATCACTGGCTGATGTCGAGAAGGCCCGCTCCATCGCTGAAAGGTTTGTTTCTTGCTCTCGTTTATTTCTGGTTATTAGGAAAGGGCACCTCTATTTGCGCTTACCAGATTACTTGACCACGTTGAAACAGACGTTTGTGGTCGTTTTTCATTCCAATCTTCCACACAATGGATCTCAAGACCATGGGCATGCCATCAGACGGTCAAGTTTTGTTTCCATGTGGCACAGATCCCAAAAAGTGGCCCTAAAATCACCTTTGAGCGTGATGTGCCATGTGATTTTAGGGCCATTTTTTCGGATCTATGCCACATGGAATAAAAACTTACCATTTGATGAGTACGCTCATGGTTAGGGCTGTCAACAGGCTGGGTTCGGGCCCAAGATTTTAATTTCTTTAATAAACAGGCCGGGCTAAGCCCGAATAATAAACGGGTTTGGGCTACAAAGTAGCAAATAAATGGCCCGGTTAGCTATCGGGCTGGGTTTGAGCTACAACATTTAAAAATCGGGCTGAGCCTGGTCCGGTTAGCTATCGGGCCGGGTTCGGGCTCTCATTATATCTTTTTTAAAAAAGGGGCCTATACACAAACCCGGCCTGAACCTGCCCGGCCCGGCCCGTTGACAGCCCTACTCATGGTCTCAAGATCCATTGTGTGGAAGATTGGAATGAAAATGATCACGATTGTTTGATTCATCTCAAGGTCAACGGTTTTCAGTGTAGGTGCCTGTCAGTAATCTGGTAGGGGCGAATAGAGGTACCCATTAGGATATTTGGACGTTTAAGAGAAAAATAGACCGCAAGCATTAAAAGAATGAAATTAAATTTTAGAATTTTTTCTTTAGTAGTGCTACGTTGACATATTTTGAAAATTTTATTTCTGTAAAAGGAAGTTTTTACGTTGGTGGTTCTTGCATTCCATTACTTAACGACTGGCTCTCATTGCATCTGAAAGGGCTTTGCAAACAATAAACATCCGCGAAGAGGGGGAAAAGCTGAACATCTGGGTGGCTTATTTTAACCTTGAAAATGAGTACGGAAATCCACCAGAGGTGAAGATGAACACTTTATTTAATTCGTATCTTAATTCATCTGATGAATATTTTTCGAGAAACCCTAAAATGATTTCCCTACTACAGGAGGCTGTCATGAAAATTTTCCAGAGGGCATTGCAATATTGCGACCACAAAAAGCTATATTTAGCTCTCTTAGGGATGTTCGAACGGGCTGAAAAACACAAGCTGGCAGACGAACTTCTGGACAAAATGACAAAAAAATTCAAGAACTCATGCAAGGTATATGATGTTTTCCCAGTTAACACTTGACTCCTTTTTGGTAATAGATAGGCAGAAATTTAATCTTTGACTTTCAAAGGTCAAAACTTTGGATCATCACCACTAAGGCAGCAGCTTTTTTTCATGTCATGTTTGCACACTATCAGAAACGTAGTTTTAAAAATCGGCGAGTCATCAATTAACTCGGCCAAGTTACTCGACTCACCGGGATTGCGAGTCCGAGTCGAGTTGAGACTTCGCTAGATGAATGCAACCAAGGTTCATGACCTACCCTTATATATATAATGCTTTCATGGAATAAGGTTTTAGAAGCCCCCTTTTTAAAAAATATTAAACTATCCATTTTACCGACATATCTTTCCATCTTTTTCCTTTTTAAATATTTACTAAATTTCTGAGTCAATATTTACTAAATTACTTAGTCAGAGCAAGTCGTGTTTATCCGAGTCTTCGAGTTTTAAGGTTTTCGAACCATGATCGGAAACCTAAAAGGTTCATGTTGTGGAATTGTAGGTTTGGTTAAGGCGGGTGCAGAGCTTCTTGAAGCAAGGCAGAGATGGAGCTCAATCTATTGTAAACCGTGCTCTGCTAAGTCTTCCTCGCATTAAGCATATAAAATTCATCTCACAGACTGGTATCCTTGAATTCAAGTGTGGTATGCCAGAGAGAGCACGATCTATGTTTGAAGGAATATTGAGAGAGTATCCGAAGAGAACCGATCTGTGGAGCATATATCTCGATCAAGTAAAGTTTCATCCTAATTTTAAGGGTACCTCTATTCACTCCTACCAGTTTACTGGTGGGCGCCTATGCTCAGAGCCATTGACTGCATTGAATCAGACGATGGATATCGTTTTTCGTCGTAATCTTCCACAGAATGAATCTTGACACCATGGTATATCATCAGACGGATAGTTTTTGTTTATACGCTAAAATCACAAGGCACTCATCATGTTCAAACGTGGCTTTAGGGACACTTTTTAGAGATCTGTGCCACATGGAAACAAAAACGGACTATCTGATGGTACGCTCATTGTGTCAAGATCCATTCAAAGATTGCCATGAAAAATGATATCCATCGTCTGATTCAACACGGCCAATGGTTCTCAGTATAGGCGCCACCAGTAAACTGGTAGGCGGGAATAGAGGTACCCTAATTTTAATGTCATTTAAGCATGGCCCAGATTTACATTGAGATAATCCGTCGGCTTACAATTTCCTGATTTTCCCCTAATTGAACAGGAAATCCGCTTGGGAGATTCTGAAGTTATTCGTGCATTGTTCGAGAGGGCAACATCCTTGAGCCTTCCTCCGAAGAAGATGAAGGTGTGTAATTAAGTACCCATCATATATTGAATTTTAGTTTTTATTTATTTTGCGCCTATTTTCCATATATTTTGTATTGGGTAACCGATCCCCTCCTAATCTGGATTGTTAATGGGTTACTGATTTTGGACACATGGCACTATTTTTTTTCAAGTTTGCCACGAGATGCGAAAGACCTAATTTGAAGATATGGGTCAAAGATTGCATAGAAAAAACATCTCCATTGGATGACTCTAAGCGGGCAAACACCTTCAAAATGAACAGCTAATACTGCTTTTAATGATTTACATGGTAACTGTTCATTTTAAAGGCGTTTGATCACTTTGAATGACAATAGATGTGTTTTTTTACGGCAATCTGATACCACAGATCTGTAGATTAGGGTTTCCGCGTCACATGGCACACTTGATGAAAAGTAGTGCAACCTGTCCTAAAAAGGGACCCGTTCACGATCTAGATTGGGAATGGATCCTATGCCAGCTCATTTCGTCTAATATATGACCCCAACATTAAATTTTGTATTTGCAGTTTTTATTCAAGAAGTATCTTGTGTATGAGACATCTTGTGGTGATGAAGAAAGGATCAAATACGTGAAGAGGAAGGCGATGGAATATGTGGAGAGTCCGGGCAGTTGATCATTATGAATCTGCCCTCGTCCACCTTGAAGCAAACTCTTCATCTGCCATCTGATATTTATGAAGGAAACAGATTCACATGGGAGTTTGGTTTATGCAAATGCCAGACTTTTTACCACATCATTCACCATGCAGGATGATGTTTGATCACCATGTAGAGGTTTCCAATGATCTTCAGATCAAGAAATTGTTTCGCTACATTGATGCGGAGGTGCGGCTTTCACCACTTAACGATTTTGAAATAAACGATAAAACGAAAAAGCTTAGACATCACTTATTGATGTAGAAATGTTATCTTTATGTAAATTGAAGAGTCAGCAATGATCAAAGGGTCACATGGATTGTATAGAATGGTACATCTGTTTTATCAGTTACAAGGGTTAATTTGTTTGTTGAAATGAATTCAGGTTCACTTATTTAAGTTGAGAGATAATGAGATTTGAGGCCATGACTGCTTATAGTTGTTGCATTTCTTTTGGAACCAGACATGGAGTATTATCATCTAATTTCAGTTTTTGCATATGCATTATCGTGTGGAGCTGTTGTTCTTTTATTTAAGTGATGATCTCAGTATATATAATTTCAGTGTTTAGAAAGGAGAGCACAAAAAAACTGTTAGATTGTCTACAATTAGGGGTAGAAAGCTCTGGTACAAATTTTTCGTTTCCGGTTCAGTTCAGCTGGAACCAGAACTGAAATGAATTGTTTGTTTGTTGTTTTTTGGAGATAGAAACCCGAACAATTAGGGTTTTTTGGTTTATTGGTTTTTATTATTTTTGTATTTTTCGCTACTTTTCGGTTTGTATTTTTTTTCGGAGTTTTTCATTTTTTTTTAAATTCTCATCCTACCTAATAAGTTTTTTGCTTTTGCCACCCAAAACTGAAATCAAACTGAACCAAAATTGGTTCGGCTTGAATCAGTTCTAGGGCCAGGGCCGGTTCAGTTAGCTCGATTTTTTGGGTTAGGGTAAGTTTTTGGGACAAAACTTGCACCCCTATCTTCAATCACCAAATATACTACGATGATTCCATTATGGGTAACTTACCTCCATTCGTGCCCATTCAATCTCTGAAAGCGTTGACTTAAAGCGCCTATGAAGAGAATGGCGTTTCTCCGATGGCGCCCACTTAATGAAACGTAAATTTTTTGGGGATAAGCACCCATCTAATTTCTCCTTTGGGGAACCCACCTATCTGAAGCGCTCATCTTCTTCGTCTATTTCGGCAACTTTCTTTCCTGGCCAATGCTCGTCGGCATCACTGAATTACGATCTTTTTTTTTTTATTCTTCTTGTTTGTCTTCTTCTCCGACGACTCTTCTTCTTACCGACAACCAAAGTATAAAAAATCGGCCAATATCGATATGGATCACTTTCTCAGCAAACCGATCCGTATCAGTATCCCAACTCGGGTATCGAATATCGTATCGGCCGATACGGGCTCATATCGGCCGATACGGGCTCGTATCGGTTGATACATATCAGGTATCGGCCAATACGTCTCGGTTTCAGCCGAGAAGTAGATTTTTTTTTTTTTTTATCGGCTGAGTAGTATCAGCCCTCGGCAAACCGATACTCGAGACCGATACCGATTTTGATCCCTTACCGACAACTCACAAGATCACCGAACTATCAATTATAATAATAAAATCCTATAAAACAAAACCTAAACCAAAGAAACCCTAACAAATCTAAACTTAAGAAAACTACCACTAAACTTGTGGCGGTTAAAAAAGATTCGTAGTGAGTACCTAATGCCAGCCTTTTATATCTAATAGTGGATTCTTACTGTTAGATTATTACATCTGACGATGGGTGCCTACTTTTATAAGTTTAGTGTATTTTTTTTTAAAGGTTTTAGATTTTTTATTGGGTTTTTTGCAATAGCCCCCTGTGTTATGCTGAAATTGCATAACCCCCCAGAGTTATGCCTATTTACACTGCACCCCCTACTTTTATATACCCCATGTAGTTAAACGACGGTTAATTAGGCGTCATTTCTTAGATTGAACGATGCCTTTGCCCTTAGTGAATATTATTTATAAAATTGTCATTTTGTTTTTTCCAACTTTGACTGTCTTTTTAACGATGGATAAGTATCGGATCTTGCCTAACTGTTTTGGGTGGAACATGACTGATCTCCTCTAAGGTACCGTGTCACCTGATTTTCGGGTTGGGTGCCACATGACCTCACTTGACTCGTAGGTAGCATATCACCCGATTGGCTAGTAAATCGGATCTTAACCAAGTCAGTGTGAACTTTAAAAGAAAAAGGCATGTCACCTAATTTTCAATTTTTTTATAGATCACATGCCATGTGGCATGAGATCCCAAAACATGCCATGTTGCATGTGATCTAGGGCCCTTGCACAACGTTCAATGTTGTAGTATTGATGGATGGACTCATATATATATATATATATATATATATGACATCCTCAAATTCACACACCGGATCAATGCGCTCACTTGGAAACATCACATTATATCACATATTCATAATCATAATTAAATCAATTAATCCACAAAGATCCGCATATAAATGCAACTGAAAAGTAACTATTAAAAGCGCACACATAAGATCTCTTTTTACTATCATCATAAGAGTAATACTAAAATATGAAATAATAACCTATTATACCAAATTGAATACTTTTTTTTAAAATTAAATAAAAACTGAAATCAAATATAATTCATCATTAACATGAACCTGTTTATAAAAATAAATCTGAAATTAATGTCTAAAATTCTTCCTAGTGCATAAAGAAAAACCTAATCAACTAAACTTCAAATCCTTCTTCGCTTAAATCTGGATTTCCATTAATCATTTATGCATCTACTTCGTCCACTCCATCTATAGTTGTGTTCCCTGAAATCTCAAATAATGAGCCAATTTACTAAGTAAACCGGTATGGACTAGACATGATGAGGCTAATAGAAAAAGTTCATAACCCAAACCAAATAATGAGTAGAGCAATAACAGAGATATAATATGTGACATAAATAATGAGTAGAGCAATAAAATGAAATTGAAACATAACATTAAATCTAAATAAACATTATGACTTCGGTCTCTATCCTAATTTCATATATGGTCATTTTAATTGTGCATTTAATGCTCTAGAATTGGCATGCATAATAGACATGATTATCTATTTCTTAATCATTATCCTAATCTTCTCTGATTCTTCGATTATTATATACATTAACCTTTACATAACTTCTCTTTAGTTAACTAGTCAGCTTAAAATTAAAGATCTTCTCCATCTCTCCAGTCTTATCATTAATGCATGGATGCATAACTTTTATTACTTGTCATTCTTGTTCATGTTAATTTTTCTAGCATAAGCCCATAAGAACTATATCGTAATCATAGAAATATTTTGTTTTCATGTGTCATGTCGTAAATGTATCTTTTAACTTTTATGGATGCCATGAATTTACATGCATAGAAAAAAATGAAAATCAATCGACCATGCAATAGCCATTTTACTTGTTTAGACTTAACATATCATAAACATGTAATCTCTATCGATTTCTACTTGCTCATGTTGTGTAAATCAAACATTCTAGGTTGCATGGATTCTAAGCAATAAAAATAGGGATGGACATAAATAAATATTTAAGCATGATGATTAAATATTTATAATATTTGAATTAAAATTCATTTACTTGCATCCTAGACAAATTCTAAAATTTCTGACAGATTATGAATTCTAAACAGATTCTAAATTTTGGATAGATTTTGGTTCCTAAATAGATTTTGGATTCTAAACAGATTCTGGATTCTGCACAAAATCTCGTGATCAATCCCGAAACCCGTGTACCATCGAAAACACGCGATTAAGCATCAAAATTTAACAATCTAACATGAAAAATATTCATTAAATGAAATAAACCCTAGTTCTTATTTTATTTTTGTGTTATCTACATTTTGGATTAATTTTAACATAATTTTTTCATGCTTTTAATCTTCGCATAAAATTTATGTAACTTATCTCCTTTGATACAATCCGAAGTTCTAATCCGAAATTCGGTCCCGTCATATGCTCCTCTCGCGTTCTTCTAAGCTTTCAAATAAAAAACTCTAGGGTTCCTCTTCTAATTCTCCTTCTTCTTCTCTAGAATTTTCTCTCTTTCTCTCTAAAGTTCTTAAGTTATAAGAGTTATTTAAAATTTTGCAAATTAAACCTAATCTCTAGATTTATAATACTTTAAGGTTTCCTATTTAAAATCTAACTCTAATTAGAATACTTTAAGGTTTCCTATTTAAAATTTAACTCTATTTAGAAGGTTTCCTATTTAAGATCTAACTCTATTTTGATTACTTTAAGGTTTCTTATTTAAGATCTAGCTCTATTTAGAATTTCCTACATGGGTTTTAAGTGATTTTATGAGCCTTTAATTACTTAATGAGTGTTTAATTAGTTAATGAGTCTTTAATTAATTATTGAGTTTTTTTTTTAATTTTTCTTTCCAATTTTTCCTCTAAATATTTCCTCGAACTTCCCGGATTTGCGGGATTTTTTCGAATTTTTACCTCACCGAACTATTGTTGAACCCTGATTTGATGGCTATGATCACAACCAGACCCGATTAGTTAAACCCCCCCTAGTTTGCTTGAATTTATACATAAAATATTGGGTTGGGCGACATGATTGGACCCGACCCGACCAAATCCAACGACAGGTTTAGGGCCATCAATGGGGCCGAACCAACCTGATATCTTACCATGTCGGGTACATGAATTTGACCTATCGGGTTAGGCCGGGCAAGAGACATCTGAACCGATCTTTGAGTTGGGTCAGATCGGGTTGATCAGGAGGCCATGCCAGGTTAACCTGACCCAACCTGATATTTTATATGTAAAAGCATAAAAAATAGGGTTTTTTATTGGGCCAAGTCGGATCAACCAAGACATCATGTCCGATCAACTTGACCCTACTCAATATTTTATATGTAAAAAGCATAGTGACAAGTTTCTTCGAAATTTACCGAAACAGGGGTCAGGTGAAATTTTGTTGATTTCTCCGAAATCGCTGAAATTTCATTAATTTCGTCAAAATTAATGAAATTTCACCGAAATTAATAAATATTTTCTAATTTTTGTCATTTTTTAAATAATAAATAAAAATTTTATGAAGTTTAAATATAATTTACATTTAATATTTTTTGTACTCCCCGAAATATTCCCAAAACCTTTTGAATTTTTCTCAAAATTTATCCGAAATGACCCCCTTCTGAAACGTTGCCGAAAACGAAATTTGTCAGTATGGTAAAAAATATAAAAATGGGGAATTTTATTAGGTCAGGTCGGCTTGAGTGCACCCTCAAGTGGGGTTGGGTTGGGCATTTGTGATTTTCTTATTTGGTAGGCCAGATTTTGACCCTACCCAACCCATTAACAGCCCTAGATGGGTTAGATGCTTCATGCCCGACCCGACTCACCGGGTCAGATTTATGTGCCTGACCCAGTAAAGAAACCCCGTTTGATCGAGTCGGGTATCGAGGCGACCCAACCCATTAAGAGCCCTATCTCAGATTCATGATATGCCCGCAAACACCAGATTTGGTGGTCGAGTGCACACACCTGATACTAACTCTGTATAATTAATTAAAGGATCTAAGTCGCGTAGGGCGCTGGTAACTAAAAGCAGAGCTGCTCTTTTGAGATTCGCTTCTCTCTCTCTCTCTCTCTCTCTCTCTCTCTCTCTCCTAGGGTTTCGAACAAGCCTTCTGGTAATTTTGGTCTTTCTTCTCTGTGATCTATTTCTCGATTTTCTTTTTTCAATTTCCACATCAAGTAGCTAATATTTGTTCAATTGAATCCTCATTATCGAAGAATCCAACCAGATTTGATAAATAGAAATGCAATTTTTTTATTATTTTTAGTTTTTTCTTATATATTATTGGATGGTTGATTTAAATGATCTTCTGATTGAAGTTAGAAACTTCGAAATTCTTTGAATAGTGTCAATTGGTGCTGGCATTGTAGAAGATTAGAAACCCTAGTTCACGTTGATGGATGGGTTTTAATGGTGTCGATATTTCGTACCCTAGTTTCACTTTATGATGCTGCGTGTGTAGTTTATGTTTACTTCGTAGATATTAACCCCCCATCAATTTGCAAAAATTTGTCATAGTATTTGTAGTTTTGAAGAATAGAAACCACCCTAGTTCACGTTCATGGGTGGATTCTAACGGTGTCTTTATTCCTAACCTGATTCCTCTGTCTGATGATGTATTATGCTAACTATTTAGGGTTTTTATCGTCCACTCCTTTTCAGGATTTATAGATCATATTATGATATTTCGGAAAGTAATATAATATGCTAAAACTTTCTTCAAGTAGTTCTCTAAAAAATTTCTATGATGCTCATGTGATTTATTATCTCTTCGATACAAGGTTAGAAATATTGTGGTTGACCAATATTATTTGACTCCTACGCTGAGATGGAATCTGGTTTGGTGTATATTGTTTTGTTTGAACTGATATAGGTTTGTATCGCGAAGCTCTGTTTCCAAGACATATTGGTTGGAGAGTATGCATTGCTATCATCAACGACTTTAATCCTTACTTTTATCAACTGTACAATCACTGTGCAGCCTCATCTATTTCGGTCAGCTTCGAAAGTCCTCTCTCTCCACTCATTTCTGTCTAGGTATAAACTCTGTTGCTCTGCAGCCCTTCATGCCACTGCTCAATACTTAGGACCCTATTGGTTTTCCACTTCCTAGTTCTCTATGCTTGTATAACATCAAACCTTCGCACACGGGCTGTCTCAAGTATCCAATGGACATGCTATTTCCATCTGTTCTACTACCTTAAAAATGCCTTTGAAAGGCAGATCGTTGAATATAATTGGGACCTTTTTATCGCAAAGGTTGGGTCTAAAATTGATTCATGCATCATGATTGTTTACTATTTTAGGTAGAATTACAGTGATAAATGCAACTTTACTGAATTCCCCTATCTATTTCATGTTCCTATACCATATCCCTATCATGGTTGCAAAAGAGATTGTGAAGATTCAGAGGAATCTTTGTTGGAGTGGCTTAAACTTGTCTTAACTTTTTGGTTAGCTTGGACATAGTCTCTAGACCAAGAGAACTTGGGGGCCTTGGGATAAGACAAACCGTTACATTTAGTTAGCCCCTCATTGGGAAATGGTGGTGGCAGATCGATTTAGTTAGGATGGAGTGATAGGAGGATCTTTAGAATGAGGTAATCAGAGTGAAGTATCAAGATGGAAATCACTAAGACTTGGTGGTTGGAAGAAAAGTGGTTTAACAATGGGGCTGAACCAAAATCTTTAATAAGACAAGTTGCTTTATCAAATACACTGGGATTGAGAGACAATATATCTATTTTGGAAGACTATTTGGGGTGAAATGCCCTGCTGGATTCTTGATTGTCTAATTAGTCTCATGCTGCTAACATTTAGTGGGCAACAATAAGCGATCATCTGTCTTCAGGTAACGTGCTTGCTTGGATGCCCACTTGCAGGGCTTGATTCAATCAAATGCTTTTAAGAACTCTTGGCTTGCTAGGAGAGTTGTATAACATTTTGGTCAACATGATACTTGTCTTGATGAGGTCACTGGAGTTCTTCAATCATTGTATCTTTCTTTGTTAGTTCACTTCTTTCAATCTTTTTCACTGTGGAAATTATGGCTTGAGTTTGGGACTATGGTTCTTCTCTAGGGGCCTAACCCTTTGTTTGGATGACTCTTTGGAGTAGAATTTTCACAGGAGACCAACTCTAGAGCAAGATTCACGGGATGCTCTCCTACCTTTTCTATGACACACTACAAAAGATGCTCTTCGTTTGTTTATAAACTCTTCCTGTAGTCCTTGACAAGAAAATATGCTCTATTTATTATTTTTATTTTTATTTTTATTTAAATTTAATTAACTGAGTTATGGCTAGAATGGAATAATTGAGTGATAATACTTGAGTAGTGTGTTTGTGGAGAATGGTCTTTTTGCATTCTTATGCGTACCAACTATGGTTGTCAAGGCCACGCTATAGCTTCGCTATGGCCTCGCCATGGCGAATGGCGATGAGAAATGCCATATATAACCAAATAGCAATGATGAATAAATAGCGAGGCCATAGCATCGCCATGGCAGAATAGCATTATGACGTCGTTATGCACTCTATTTTATTTTTTGGATAATAACGTATAATACTTATAATTTATGATATTTTTATAATATATAAGTTACAAAAGTTAACTTATAAGTCACAAAACTTCAACTTATAAGTTACAAAATCTTCTACTCTCTCTCTCTCTCTTTCTCGTCACAGCAGCTACTAATACCAGTGTCGGTGACATTACCGTATGTGTACTTAATATTTCATATTATTTAATATTCTATATTTGTTGATATTTCATATTTATTTATTTATACGTACTATATTGCAAATTTGTTGATGTTCCATATTTGATTTGTATTTGTTGATATTTGTTTATTCATAGAACATGACATTCTAAATATTAGCATCAAAGTATGATGCGTTAGTGGTTGAATTTTTTTCTTATATAAAAAATATAAAATGAAAATACTACTAATAGATAGATAAAATAATTTTTTATAAATTACAATAATAAATAGTCTCGCCACATCGCCTTGACCTCGCTACGGCGTAGCGAGCCTTTTCGCCATGACTTCGCCACACCGCCTTAGCTACCTTGGTACCAATACAAGGAGCGATAAAATTTTCATCGCCAAAACATCAGATGAGTCTGTCACAAAAGTCATAACTGAAATACATGAGCATGCTTCTCAGCATAGCTTTTTTTGTAAGATAACTCTCTTAGAGTTTATGGCAGATTCGAAGAAATCATATTTATATGAGAGGCCTGCATTTCGAGCTGGAGTTGTGGATGAAGGCAGACATAACAGATGGTGGAATCTAAACTATGACAGCTGTTGTACTAGAGGCAACCTATGATCGCCCAAGGTGGGTGGAATTTCCTATGTTAACATGAGTACTAAGCATTTCACCTACGAAGGAACGATCAGTATAATCAGCGACTGAGACGAAGGTGAATGTGCTTCGGATGGGCTTGTTACATATAAGATTTCTAAAGTATGGATTGAGGGGCATCCTAGCAATATGAACGATGGCTAGCACATTGCTTCCTTCCTCTTTGGATGTTTATCAAAAATTTATAAAAATTGGATCTTGTCTTGCAAAACTTGGATGAATACAATTACTCTCACATCCATAAGAGAAGGAAACTTGAGGCCAATATGTTGACCAATAGTGGTATGATAATCTGATAGTGCCGACTACCTCTATGGATATTTAAGATCTCTTTTACTTTTGACCTTTCTTCTTATACTTTTGTTTGTATCTTCATTTTAACTCTGCCTACATAGCTATCTGTGCCTTGTTATTATATTATATATAGATTGCACGTGTCAAAGAAAAAGGAGGTTGAATAATGAAAGGGGAGTTTCTTGTTGGAAAACATGAGTACATAAAGTATTTGTGCTACAAGTTTCCTTGGGATTGTTGTGTTTTTAGTTTTATTTCTTAGTTTCAGAGCACTATGTGACGTGGGCTCGCGGCGTGGCCATCCGAGCCAGCCACAGGGCCACTTGTGCCACTTGTGCGTCAGGCATTGGTGGGTTGAAGCAGGGGCATCGTCGGCGTGTCACCAAGCCATGAAGGCTTCGCCGTTGGTACTCCAAGAGCTTCGGTCGTGGGCCAGGAGGGCACGTGGCATAGTGGCAGTTGGTCATGATGCAGTGCCAGCAGGGCACGTGATGCGGACGCGACTAAGCCAAGTTGGGCTAGCGATGCGGGAGGGCGTTGCGGTATGTCAAACCAAGGGGTTTGAGGTCCTCTTGCCATTTAGGCACTATTGATGTTTAAACCATATATATGGGGAAAGGATCTAACAGCCACGTGACGTGTCGTTGGCCTAAGTGATCCCCTACGGAACGCGTATGATAGCCTTGTGGGCTTGAGTTCGCGCATCCGGGCCTCGCATAGGTGTTAGGTCGCTCCTGTCGCGTCGTGCGCTGGAGCCATCATGTTGGTGGTCCACGACCACCCTCATGGTGCGGACCTAAACTCTAAGTGGGGCTGCCCTTAGGACTATCGCTGCGTATAGCTATATGAGTTGCATTCGGGAATTCGCATAGTTTCTAACCTAATGCGTTACCGTGCAGATTTGAAACACGAGTAGGCTAAGCTAGTTCGAGAAAAGCTAGTTGCCGCACGAGAGTTTACGTCGCAAAGAGTAACTCCGTGACAACTAGCTGGTGTATATTAGCATTATTTCTTGTTAATAAAATGAATAGGCTTTAAAAAAATTTGTCAGAATGCTTCAATAGAAATTCCATGGCCATTCCCACAAGATTGCGGATTTTCTGCATTGTGTCTGTCATTTCTGGCATTGGATTCCCAAGGGACAACTTGTGAAAACTATACTGTCAAGCATAATCTTTGATTGTTGCATCTGCCAATATGTTGCCTAAGCTCTTCATCTTGATCTAAAATGAAATACCCATCCTTGAACCCATCACAATGTCTCCATTAATAAACCATAATTTCTTCAACTTATTCTTATTATACACCCTACTGACATTTTTGCAAACCCATCTCACATAATTTTTTCAAGCACTTCACTTCATGTTACAAAATTAAAAGCAAATTGGCAAACTGTAGGATTTAAATAACTGGGATCCAATAACAATAGAGAGGGAGAAACCTCCACCAAAGAGAAAGAAGGTGAACAAAGAGTAGGAAAGATGTCTACTCCTCTCTTGCACCACTTAGTAAAATAAAAACAACCAATAACAGAAACCCAAGATTGTTCAGCTATTAATACCATAATATCCAAGTAATCTAGAGAAAGGCCAATGGAACATAACAAATTACCTCCAAAATCACATACAATGGTATCAAACATAGTTAGGATCAAAACCGATGCAAACTGCGACGGATTACAACTTCAACAAGAATCATGTCTCGAAACCATGAAGAAAAGGGAATCAGATGAGATATATAGAGAATATGAAAAATCCCATTAACTTGTAGCAAATCAGTTCCAACAAACAAATAATTGGTCCCAATGCACTCACATGCAATTCTGTACAAAATCATACCAGATCTGATGAGATTTGAAGGCCACGAAGGCAGTTGTACCCAGAAAAATCTTGAATCCCAGGGTTCCTATAAAACCCTTCAAATCTCCAAAACTTTTCACCAAAACAGTATTTTCAGTTCCAACAAACAAATAATTGGAAACTAGAAACCTTACGGCTGATGAGAGGGAGGTTAGACTGCAAGCTAAGATGAACTTCAGAGAGACTTGTAGGGCCGAGGAAGTGCTATGGATGCAGAAAGTGAAGGCGAGATGGTTCAAAGAGGGGGATGCCAATACGAAGTACTTCCATGCGATCGCTAATGCTCGCAATAAGTCGAAATACTTGGGGAGTATTATCGTTGATGGGGTGTCATTCACGGGACATGATCAGGTGCGAGAGAATAGCGTAGACTTTTACGAGCGGTTGTATTCCGATGAGGGTTTGCAGAGGCCAGATTTGGATGAGCTGCAGTTCACCGCCCTCTCTCAGGAGGTTAGCAGGGGGTTGGAGGTCCCTTTTACGGAGGAAGAGGTGTGGACCGGGATCAGATTTGGGGGTAGCAATAAAGCATCGGGGCCGGATGGATTTACTATGGAATTCTTTCGTGTCTTTTGGGAGACTATTAAGGTGGATCTGTTGGAGGTGTTCCATGAGTTCCACTCGACGGATTTTGTCGGAAGGGCCTTAAATTCCACCTTTATCACCCTCATTCCCAAGATACAGGGGGCTGAGAACATATCAGACTACAGACCCATTAGCCTAATCAATTGCGTGTATAAGATTTTGGCGAAGGTGCTAGCCAATAGACTAAAGTGGGTGATGGGTTCCATTATTTCCACCAGTCAGGGAGCTTTCGTCCGGGGCAGACACCTAACGGATCTGGTGGCGGTGGCTAACGAGACCATTCACTTGGCTTATGTTCAGCGTAGGCCGGCAGTGGTCTGGAAGGTGGACATGGAGAAGGCTTATGATCGGGTCAGTTGGGGCAATTTAGACTATATGTTGCGCCGTTTGAGTTTCGGGGTCATTTGGAGGAAGTGGAAGCGCGGATGTTACTCGTCGCCGTGGTTTTCGGTGCTGATCAGTGGTACCTCGGCTGGGTACTTTAAGAGCACTAGAGGTCTTAGGCAGTAGGACCCCCTATCTCCTTTTCTATTTAATATTGTTGGGGAGGCTTTATCCAGGCTGATCAGTCGTGCTAGGGACTTGGACATGATTGCTGGCATTCGGGTTGGGGAGCAGGGCAGAGTCTTTACGCACCTACAGTATGCGGACGACACCATTTTATTTGGGGAGGCTGAGGCGATGGAACTCCGCAACATGGCTGATGTGCTTTCGGTGTACGAGGCGGTGTCGAGTCAACGGGTTAATCTGCTTAAGTCCACTGTCTCTGGCATCAGGGTGGAGGAGGAGCGTTTGAATATTCTAGCTGGCTCGGTTGGGTGCCACGCGGAGGGGCTGCCTATTCGGTATCTAAGCCTGCCACTCGGCTTTAGAAGACCACAATTCGTGATTGGCTTCCGGTGGTGCAGCGAATCGAGCAGCGCTTATCTTCTTGGAAATGAAGGTTACTCAGCAGTGGGGGCAGGCTAATCTCGGTTAAAGCGGTGCTCACGTCGATCCCCATTTTTTTCATGTCTATGTTCAGATGTCCTGCTAAGATACTCGATCGCCTCGAGCAAATTCAAAAGTCGTTTCTTTGGGAGGGGGCAGGTGTGAATCGCCGGTATCACCTCGTCAATTGGGACACGTGCCAGTTGCCGGTGGCGTGTGGTGGGCTGGGCATCCGGAGTCTTAAAAGAACTAATTTGGCTATGCTGGGGAAGTGGATTTGGAGAGCAGAAAGGGAAGAGGAGAGGGGTAACCTCATGTGGCTAGTGTTGAGTGATAAGTATGGGCTTGCCTGGGGAAGTTGGGGAATTGGCCTCTCTACCCAAAGGAGTACCTCACCATGGTGGAGAGAGGTCTCCCGCGTTTGGGAGTCCCTCTCCAAAGGGGTGCGATACAGTTAGGGATGTGGCTCCCGCATCCGTTTCTGGGAGGATAGATGGCTCGAGGTGGGTTCGCTTAGAGATGTTTACCCGGATATCTTTGCCCTTTCGCCGAATCCGGGTGGGAGGATCAAGGAGTTTTTTTCCTTGCTCAATGGGAGCAGCACCTGGGATGTGGTCGTCAGAAGGAGCCTCAGGGACAACGAGGTGGGGAGCTATCTGGATCTGATGGGCAGGTTATATGAGACGCAGCAGAACAATCTCCGCGCTGATCAGAGGACTTGGGCCCTGAACAGGGACGGGAAAGTTAGTGTCAAAGAGCTATATCGTTGGCTGACTCGTCGACCACTTATTAGATTTGAAGGCAGGTGGTTGTGGAGGGTTCCTATTGCGCTGAAGATCCGATTCTTTGTCTGGACGGTTTGCAAGGATAGGATTCTTACCAGGGACCAGCTGATTTGGAGGGGTTCTGATGTCCCTACATCGTGTGTTATGTGTAGCGAAGAGGAGTCCGCTGCGCACCTTTTTCTGCATTGCCATGTGGCTGGTGAGATGTGGGGAGTCATCCTAAATACCTATCGCATGTCCTGGACTATGCCTCAGACGCCCTATCTACTTCTGCTGAGCTGGGATGCGGTGAAGTTGGAGGGGGTCCGTCGGCGGGTTTGGAGGGCGACGTTGTTCGCTGCCCTGTGGTGCCTATGGCGCGAGAGGAACGGCAGGATTTTCGAAGAAAAAACCAAACCTATTGGAATGGTCATAAGGTCGGTCTCGGAGCTGGTTAGTTTCTGGATCACGCGGGGTGGAGATGGGGATAGTGGCCACAATTTCTCGTGGGACCCAGGTTGAGGGGGATGGGCCCTCGGGGGGCTTTATGTAGTTGTTTTTTGGTTGTTTTTATTTTCCTCTCCTTTGTATTTCTTTTTGGATCTCCTGTGTCGTGATTGTATTTGGGTTTCAACGCCTTGCTGGCTATCTATATAATCTGTATTACTGATCAAAAAAAAAAAATTGGTCCCAATGCACTATTTTGTACAAAATCATACCAGATCTGATGAGATTTGGAGGCCACGAAGGCAGTTGTACCCAGAAAAATCTTGAATCCCAGGGTTCTTATAAATTCACCAAAACAGTATTTTCTCAAAAAATGCTCAGAAAAGAAATTCGATTTAGACTGTGCAAGAATTTTGGTCAACAGATGTCAAAGATTTTGACCTTCTAACATCCGCCGATGAAAAGGTCAGGGACAGGTGACTCAGATTCCAACTTGAATTTCAGAGGGTGAGTTGAGGTTAGATTATTAGGGTTAGGGTTAGGTTGGAGGAAGAAGATGAGAGGGAATCCCTACTGGCCTTTATATTATTACCGAATTACAAGACTAGTCTTACAATGCACACACACACACCCAATATTATGACTAACACATCAATAACATACATATATGCACATATATCCCAATATTTCTCTGACTAGAGTCAACCAGCTTTGACCCATGGTTTTGACTAGATTCTCTTTGGGCAGAAGCTGCTTATCTGACTGTATGCTTAACTATCTCAAAAATAAAAAGATCAGTTTTTTAGTCAATGTAATTTTCCTGGATCATCCTAGCATTCTATTTGTTTTGTTTATTCGTACTCCTATAAATTATTAAAATTTGTGAAATTAGTTTGTTATTATAGATATTTGATCGGATACAGTATGATTTGTTTTTTGATCATTATCTCTATGGTTGTTGTTGTAACTGGATGTAGGTCAGATTGTTGTGTAGCAATGCGGGAAAGGAGTTACAGTTATAGTCCTTCACCACCAAGAGGATATGGTAGAAGAGGTCGGAGCCCTAGCCCTCGGGGTCGCCATGGAGGTCGTGGTAGAGATCTGACAACTAGTCTTCTAGTGCGCAACCTTCGCCATGATTGTAGGTTGGTTTCTCATCAACTTGTCTTATTGCATTTCCCCTAGTTGTAATTTGGGTTTATCAAGACTCCTCGTCATCTGCTGCTTTTGTTGGTGTTCCCAACTAATCAAAATTGGTTATAATTATGAACTAATTTATGTCTATTGTAAAGCCTATTTGTGTGGTATTTATCCTTTTAAATAAGACTATCTATTAGCCTGCAACCTGCAACACCTTTTTGGCCATTGAAGGAGGTGAGCCCTGGCCCATGGGGTTCAACCCTTAAATAATAGCAGATTCTCTACCTACATCCATGATACTTGTCTATCTTCACCATGGACTGGTTACAGTTCAAGTCCGGAATCTTTTTTTTCTTATTACGTTAAAGCTATGGTTGAGCTGAATCTTTTTCTTTTTTTCTCTTTTTCTATTCTATTTATTTTTTATTACGTTAAAGCTATAATTTCAACCATATCTTGAATTGTTCGGTCCGAGACTTGGAACGGTTATCATCGAAAATCTGTTACCTGCTTCCTTTCATTCTGTTTTCGTACCGGAATCAGGAGATTTCATAATGTCTTTCGTTGCATGAGCTGATATAGGGTCACTGCCAAATTATTTTCAATATAAGGAAAAAGGTCACCTTGTGGGAACACATGACACGATTTTTCATCAAGTATGTCACTTGATGCCATGATCACAGCGTTTAGATCAGTGGTGTCGATTTTTGCATGAAAAAGATTTCTCTATGGTGGTCTTAGGGTCGGTTGAACACTTTTAAATTGAACGGTTACCATGTAAATCTTGAAAACCTATTTTACCCGTTCATTTTAGGATGTTTGACCGATACTAAGACATTTTTTCAACGCAATCTTCAATAGTACAGACTACAGATCTAAATGTTGTGGTCACCGCAGGTGGCACACTTGATGAAAATATTAGTGCCACATGTCCCCAGAAGGCGACCCGTTTCCTTAAAAAGAAAAAAGGAGGCCGGTAACCCTGTACAAATATTTGTTGCATACCTATTTTTAAAGGTATTGATGATTATTCACCGATCAAAAAAAAAAAAAAAAGGTATTGACTATCATTGACAGCAATAGATTATCAATCTAATGAATAGCCTTGTAGCTATTGAATCCTGTCGAAAGAAGATTTTTACAGGGACCCTGTCATCTGTCGAAGTCAGCTTTTGATGGGATTGTTGAAGTAACAGTCTTCATAAATTAACAATCTATTGATGTCAGTGATGCTCCATTACTCTTTTCACATATTAACAATCTATTGATATTGGTGATGCTCCGTTTCTCTTTTCCCTCTCTCTCTCTCTCTCTCTCTCTCTATATATATATATATATATATATATATATATATATATATATCTTTTGATTAGTCTTGATAAAGGAGTGTTAATGGCAGTTAGTTGTATGCAGTTTTGAGCTCTTCATGTCACGAGGAGAATGTGGCTCATTAGTGGGTTGCATCTCTGAGGAGGTAGCTAAACTATAGTGTGATTCTGTGAGCAACTATATGCTAGTAATTATGATTGAACTGTAGATATTGGATTCTATTTCATGCTGCTGCTTGGAAGAGAGCTGTTACTCATCTTGTGATTTTCTGTATCACTAAAAGTGAATGTTGGAACTGCATATTGTTTTCTAATCAAAGAAATCACAAAAAATATGGCTTTATTTCTCTCACTGTTAGTTATTATGTTCCGTTGGCGATATGGAAAGTTTATAAAATTAAAAATCGAATGCAGTCATGTGGATGCTATTTTTCATAAATAATATGTTGGGTACCTCTATTCGCTCCTACCAGCAATGTTCTTAAAATCGCCGGGTGGGCTTAGGTGGTTGGGGGGGGGATGTTCGGGTGGAAATTGTTGGGCGGCGCTCGGGCCGGCGCCCCAAGATTCGGGTGGCCGCTATATATATATATATATATATATATATATATATATATTATTTGCACCCCTTCTTCTTGTGAAGTTATTTTCACCCTACGACTTAGGGTGGGTTATTTGTTATATTTGCAACAAATTTATAACTTAAGGTTGTGTTAATTGCTCCCAAGAACACCCATAAGATCTGTTGTGTGGAATATCGAGGTGAAACACGACCTCCGTCATCTGATCTGGCGCCTTCTCTTCACATGTCACATGTCCTAAAATACCAAGTCTCTCTTTAAAGTCGGTGCAAGGGTCAACTTTCTGAGTGCAAGGGCCTTTTCAAAATTTGCCATGTAATGACTCCGAAGAAAAAAAAACAAAAAATTGGGGACTGGGGCAGGGCGACCGCCCGGGCGGCTTGGGCGGGCACGGGGCGAACGCTCGGGCGGGCACCCCAAATCCTGTCCGCCCTGGGGGCACTCCGGCCTCAATCGGGGCGCCCGGGTGGCCGCCCAGGGCGATGTTCAGAACAGTGCCCACCACTTTACTGGTGGGTGCCTATGCTGAGAACAATTGACTGGGTTGAATTAGACGATGGATAGCGTTTTCTTTCGCAGTCGTCCACAGAATGGATCTTAACACTATGGGAGTACTATCAGACGGACAGTTTTTGTTTACATGTCGCACAAATCCCTAAAAAGTGATCCTAAAATCACAAGGCACTCACTACTCTCAAACGTTGCTTTAGGGCCACTTTCTAATGCCTGTGCCACATGGAAACAAAAAGGGATCGTCTGATGGTAAGTTCATGGTGTCAAGATCCATTCTGTTGAAGATTGCGATGACAAATGATATCCATTGTCTGATTCAACCCAGTCAATGGTTCTCAGTGTAGGGCGCCCACCAATAAACTGGTAGGCGCGAGTAGAGGTACCTTAATATGTTTCAAACATCGTTAATCTTTTTCTGTATTCCACCTAAGTGTATTGTGTGTTTACTCTTTTGTTGCAGGCCAGACGATCTTCGCAGACCATTTGGGCAATTTGGTCCTCTCAAGGACATTTATTTGCCACGAGATTATCATACAGGGTGAGCATATCGTGTGATCGAACATCTTCTTTGATCGAGTAGTTGGAAAGTTAAGAGTTCACAGCATGAATACTCCTCTAGCCTCTCAATCTAGCTCTGTGGATATAAGCGGAGCATTTCATGCAATTTTACGTACACTTTTTTGTGGAATGAAGTTGAGTTGTCATCTTATGCTAAAAGTTAATTCACTGGGATGCTGATAGGGCTGTCAATGAGCCGGCAGCCAAGGGGTCAGCCCTAGCCTGCATGTACAGATGTACTCAGCCCTAGCTCGGCCCGGGTTGCGGGCCATTTTTTTTTCTTTTAAAATTCTTTTTATACATATTGATTTCACTTGTAAACTCTTTTTTTTTTAATGTTTTTTGAAAAATAAAAAAATTATAAATCTAATTTGGATACAAGTCATGATGGCAAAAGAGATTATAATCATTATATACTTCGCTTGTAAGTGTATTTTACTAAAATGCTCTCAGTTCATGTGCGGTAACCTTTTTATTAAAAATTAATACTTAAAATATATAGAATGGGTACCCGGTCCGGGCTGAAGCGGCTGCACATCATTGGGCCAAAATTCGGCCCTGTCTAGACCGGCCCGCCATCATCTAAGCCCGGCCATATGTACCGGGCCGGGTTTAGACACTAAAAAACCCAGATTTCCCGGGCCGGCCCGGGCCCGGGCCGATTGACAGCCCTAGATGCTGGGGCTTTGTTCCTTATGATCTACTTCATTTTTTTACTGTACATTGGACATTTTTATTAAGGTTCTTGAGATTTAACAGTGAAAATAAAGAGACAAGTCAAGTCTTAAGAGTTCTGTTGAAGAGGGGGGTTAGTATTATTGAAGATTTTCAAGTCTTGAAGAATTTGAAGTCATCTTTAAACTCTGAACTTTGCAAGGTCAGCAGCCAAGTGCTAGCTTTTTAAATCGTATGAAGTACCTAAAACTTGTGTGTTATACATCCCTCGTTCTCGCCATTGTCTTGACCTTTCTACCCTTGGACATTATTTGGATGTATAGGAGTGCTGTTATTCCCATGAGGCTGTTTTTCTCCGTTGTGATTATAAACTTGTATGTTGCAGACAGCCTCGCGGATTTGGTTTTGTCCAATATGTGGACCCCGCTGATGCATCGGAAGCCAAGTATCAAATGGATGGGCAGATCCTTTATGGCAGGGAGCTAACTGTTGTATTTGCAGAGGAGAATAGAAAGAAGCCTGCTGACATGAGGGCGAGAGAACGAGTCAGGTAAATATTGTGTCCTTGTTATGGACTTCATTCTTGAATGTTGGTTTCCCTAGTTGAGCACAAACCATGTTATCAAAACTCGGCCGATACCGATACATATCGGTTTTGTCGAAAACCTTCACCGATACCACCCCGATACAGGTATCAGGGTGGTATCGGTATCAGACCGTATGGGTCAGTATCGGCCGATACAAATTAATTTTCTGTTTATTTATTCTTTTTCAACATTAAAAATAAAAAGCCCGATACCGTATCTGTATCGGTAGATATGTATCGATCCAAGATGGGCTGATACCCGATACTGATACTGACACTGACACCTTGGTTCGAACTATTGGCTTTTTGCAAAGGATGTGCATTATATGTACTGTCTTGATACCATGTATCCTTTGTATTAAACACGGCTGTTTCTTCCCTGGCAAGATACCCCGACAAGAGCTGCATTGAGCTCTGCATTGGCATCACCGATTATAAAAATACTGATATCATACTATTTTTTTTTCCCTCTTATCTGTCATGCTAACTTGGAAGCATTTTGGTTATCTTTGAGTTCTTCACCATTGATGTTATCATGTGTTCTAACCTGCCCATAATTTTTACAGTAGGGGTCGCGGCTCTGATCGACGGTCTTCTGGCTATTCTCGCTCTCCACGCTATGCTAGATCTCGGTCTCGCAGCCCAAGTCACTCGCCTTCACTTAGGCGAAAAAATTACTCCAGGTAGGTGTTTTTTGTTATGGATTAAATTGGATGACAGTTATTTAAGACTTAAATGGTATCGGTTTCATGTGAAATATATGTAGTTTCAAATTACTTCTTTACATAATAATTCAAAAGGTTACTAAAACATTTGTCCTATAAAATTAGGGACAATGGCTCTTGACCGACATTTAAACACCGAACTAGCGTTTAAATGATCTTATACCATTAAAGTTACTTTTAGTCTCACACCATTGAAGTGAGATTAGACTTATGCCATGTTGCGAATATCTATGATCAATCTAAATTGTCCAAGACTCCAAGTGGCGATGCATCTTTGGAACATGTCTCACCCCAAAGAAATATGCCTATAAATGGATGTGAACCATCCGATTGATGAACTTTAGTGTCAGCCATTAAAACTGAAAATAACGGTTGATATTACCGTCCACGGATCGGATGGTTTAAATCTCCCTAAAAATAGTCTTTGGGCATGTTGTGCTTCAATCTATGATCTATCACTTTAACGGTAAGGATCACCCACATCTTAATTCACTGACCGTGTAAGATCATTTAAACTCCATTTTCGTGTTTAAACGATGGTCAGGAGAGTCGAGCACATAAAATTAACTAATGCTTATGGCGCAGGTCTGCATCGCCCCAAGAAGATAGAAAGTACCAACCGGAGCGGTCTTACTCCCGCTCACCTTCCTACAACCGGTCCAGGAGTCAGAGCCCAAAAGATTACTCAAAGCGGCGGTCATCACACAGAGAACGGTCTCTGTCTCCGAGCGAGTAAACTATTAGGCATTAAAAAGATGCAAATTATGCTTCTAATGCCTACTTCCCTTTGATAAACTTTGATTGGAAACTGAATGTGCTCAGATTCTTTACTGAGATAGGTTTTTAAATAGAACCAGGGTTTCTTAGTTCTTGTAGAATTTGTTCCTAGGCTCCTCTATAGCATTGCTGCTGACAGTTAAAAACATTGGTGTTTGTTGAAATATTTGTTTTTAGATTCTACGTATTTTAGCAAAAGGTTTGATTATCCAGGTTCTTATTGACAGAATAACAGAGCCGAGAACCGAAGCAAGCTTTCAGAAAGTTCCATCTGCAGTCTTAGACCCATCTCGCAGTTCAGTCAACGAAACCAGCGTTGAGAAGGAAGAATCTTAGGTTGAAAATAAAGGTTTGTAGGAGTCTGAATGGGCCGGGCTTGAACCTGGTCCGGCCCAACTTGGCTTACAATGGGAAAGGTATTTGCTAAGGAAGGCAGGCGTGATATATTAATGGCCTGATCTGGCTTGGCGGATTACTAAATCGGGCTCGGAATGATTGACCTGTTTAAGCTTGGCCGGAACCGATCAATTGCATCAGTTAGTATGAAAATTGGGTTAAGGGAAGTAGGCCCAAACAATAAATGGGCTGCCCAAGCCTCGTCCGATCCGGTCAGGGATGGACTAGTTCCAAGAAGTCTGATTTTAGTTGACCCATTTAAGGCCCGGTGGGAATGCTGCCCAGCTCGACCCATTGAGACCCCTAGGTACCCAACTCTACCATGACTATTCAATTCGTCTTTTCATTGAAGCTGTCTCGGAAGCAACTTCATTAGGCATCCCAAAGGAAGGATAACTAAATTTGAATAGCTAAAATCCCCTAACGAACACTTTATTTAGTTATTGTCTTTTTAAAAAAGCTTCCACCAAGAATAGCTATTTTTATGGGTGTGTTCGGTTTGGTTTGATCGGTTTTGGACCAAAATCACAAACTAAATCGGTCTTAATCGGTTTTTAGATTTTCAAACCAAACCCTTCAACTCTTAAACCAAATCCAACTCGATTCAATTCGGTTTGGTTCGGTCGGTTTCGGTTTTCGTAAAAGTTCTACTAGCATATTAAAATTTTCTCAACTTCTCCTTTAAGTTCTACTTTACCGCTTTAGGATTTAAGAATAGGCTAAAGACAAGGGTAGGGTTTTGTGTAGAAATATGCATTTTATTTAAATGCCCTTTAAAATTAATCAAAATCCTCGCATATATATATAAATACTTACAAACTACATTTGGTTCGGCTTGGAACTGAAATCAAACCAAACCCAAACCGGTACCCGTCCAAACCAGATCAAACCCAACGGTTCAGTTTGGTTTGGTCAGTGCGGTCCAAAAAATGCACAGCCCTAGCTATCTTAGCTGCCATTCTTTTCAAATATATTTTTTTGTTTCTATTTTAATATATTTATAAGTGTACATTGGGTATTTGCACTTGTGACTGGTGTGACTCTCAGTCAAGGTACTAGTTTATTATTATTATTATTTTCAATGACTAGTTTATTATTGTAACTATTATTTCTAGTTTATTATTATTTTTATTATTATTATCTGATTAATTATTATTATGGAGCTAATACTTGCATATGAGTTTTTTTACCGTGGCACATGGTTAAAAAGAAAATTTTCATTATTTGTGGGATCTGTGTCACATGGACCACCATTTAAATCATCTGATTAGAGATTGCGTTTCATGCTAATTTTTTTTGTAAAAAACCTTCAAATCATGGTCTTCAAATCAAGCAGCTTAAATGGTGATCTATGTGGCACAAATTTCAAAAATAACATTCTCTCTTCTTAATCATGTGCCAGGGTAGTAATCTCTTGTGCTAAGTTGTAGCTCCACTTATTACTAGGGTAGCTCTGCCTACACTCATGCGTTCTCTAGAAGCAGTCACGTGTGCAACCCCTTAAAACCCATTGATTGGGTTGGATCAGACGTAGGAGATCATGTTTCACCACGATCTTCCACACAATGGATCTTGAGACTATGTCGCACTTATCAGACCGTCTGTTTTATTCCACATGTCATAGATCTACAAAATATGCACCTTGTGTGTAATGAATACATCACTCTCAGTCGTGATTTTAAGGCCATATTTTGGGGATCTATCACATGTGGAATAAAAAACTAATTATTGAATAGGTGCGATATGGTCTCAAGATCCGTTGCATATAATTAGAACGAAAATCTGATCGTCTAACGGTAGGCCCATGATCTCATGATCTCAAGATTCGTACTTTTCCAGATGGTTCTCTAATTTTGTTAGGTCTCTTTTTTCCACTTTGTCTAAATTGCTGCAGAAGGGGTTATAGGCCATTGGTTGAGGCCTCTTTGGTGGGAAGGACTGTTACCTCGGCTGTCAAGGGCCCATGCTGCCCCTAGCCTTGCCAAGGGGTGTCGTAGCCCGCCCTGGCTTAGGGCCCACCATGTACTCAAACCTAGCTCGGCCCTATGCCAGGCCGGGCCAAGGCAGGCTCCAAAGCATCTTATCCTAACTCGGCCCTATGCCAGGCCCTGCCAGGGCAGGCTCCAAAGTATCTTATCCTAACTCGGCCCGATTTAGATCGGGCTATTAACACCTAGAGCATGGATCAAAATTTCGTCTGATACCGATATATTTGGTATCGGTGGTCATCGATACGGTACATTGAATGTATCGTATCGGTAGTTTATATGGCATATATCGAACGGTACATTCAATGTATCGTCCGATACAGACTAATACTGATATGTATTGTCCCTCGGACGATACGTATCGATTTTCCGACATTTTGATCAATGACCTAGAGGCCATATGTACTGGGCTGGGCTAAGGGGTTTAACAAAACCCCTAATTTTTGGGCCAGATTGCGGGCCCCTTGTTACCCTATCCACAAAGTTGTCAATAGTTTTGGCTGGCACCTAATAAAGGTTTAAAATATCGGTGGTATGTTAAAAATACCAACCGATATTTAACTGAAAATTAGGTGATTTTTAAAGAGGGTAGCTCTATCCGCACCTCTTGGACTGAAAATCATCGATTGCTTTGAATTAGACAATGAAGATTCATTTTTGTCCCAATCTTTCAAACAAAGGATCTTGCAAACTTGACCCAACTTCTTAGTCAATCCAAAGGTCCGATCAGATGTCTCTTGCTCAATTTGATCCAACCCGACGGGTGGTAAAGGCATTTTGTATGACAAGGGCTGTTAACAGGTTGTAACCGGCCAAAATTTTCGCTACTCAATAAGAAAATTGCAAATGCTTGAACCAATCCGACTCGAAAATCCCAAACCAACCTAGTAAAAGAGTCCTATTTTTTACATATAAAATATCGGGTCGGATCAGATGTCTAATGTCTAAACCAACTCGACATTCGACCCGGAAAAATATGGGATCGGGTCGTAGAACGGGTACACCCGACCCGACTCGTTAATGGGCCCATCTATAAAATGAAAAGGCTGCCAACCACCCCCCGCCCAACAATGACCTCCGCTTCGTCCACCCCTTCTCCCTACCGCCCCTACCGCCACGTCAAAACCCTAACCCCCCACTCCCGCGCCATCTCCGCCGTCAAATTCTCAACCGACGGCTCCCTCCTCGCTACCTCCTCCCTCGACAAAACCCTAATCATCTACTCCTCCGAAACCCTAACCCTTCTCTCCACCCTCTCTGGCCACTCCGATGGCATCTCTGACCTCGCCTGGTCCTCCGATTCCCGCTACGTATGCTCGGCTTCCGACGACCGAACCCTTCGCATATGGGACGCCCTCGCCCCCAATTCCCCCTCCATCAAAACCCTCCGCGGCCACGCCGCCCAAGTCTTCTGCGTCAATTTTAACCCCCAATCGAATCTCATTGTCTCCGGATCGTTCGATGAGACGGTGCGCGTGTGGGAGGTGAAGACGGGGAGGTGCGTACACGTGATCGCCGGGCACTCGGCGCCCGTTACGTCCGTGCATTTTATACGGGACGGATCGATCATCGTTTCGGGGAGCCATGATGGGAGTTGTAAGATTTGGGATGCGGCGAAGGGGGGGTTGTTGAAGACGTTGATCGATGAGGGGGTTCCCGCGGTTTCGTTCGCCAAGTTCTCGCCCAATGGGAAGTTTATTCTCGTTGCTACACTTGATGATACTATGGTATGTTGCAAATGTTTAATTTCGGTTTTGTTAATTTTTGGATTTGTGGGTTTTTTTTTGTTTTGTTTTATAATGTGGTAGTGGATAGTGATAAATTTGAATTTTTTGCTCACAATTTTGCTAGGTTCAGCGAAATTAATGAATTTGAGAAATTTTGTTTGTTTTGCAAATTCTAGTGGAATTTGATTAATTTCACTTAACAGAAAATTCTAATGGAATTTGATTAACAGAATCGCTCGTTAATTTTGGTGGTTTTTTTTTTTTTTTTTTTTTTTTTTTTTGTGTCATTTGGATAGTTGCAAATTTTGCAAATGGAAGTGAAATTAATGGAATTTTGTTAATTTTTGTGTTTTTCGGTGTTACTGGTAAGTGACCAGTTTTACAAATTCGGGTGAAATTAATGAAATTTTGTTAATTTTACTTACCGTATTTTGTTAATTTTTAATATATATATATATATATATATATATGGTAGCCGGTTAGGTCCTCCAATGGAGGACGGTGATGGTCCTCTAAGATACATATGGACCTCCATGTGGCTCCCAAAATATTGTTTGGGTGCCACGTGGAGCACAGGTGGACAATTTAGATCAATATTAAAAAAAGAAATTTCGGACAAAAAAATTTAAACCCACAAGTCAAAGTTTGACTGGTTTCATTGGTCCACATTTCACGGTTCAAAAAACACACGGTGGAGATGAGTTTTCAAATTTTTTTTTCCAAAAATGATCTAAGCAATGCACCCGAGCTCCACGTGGCATCCAAACAATATTTTGGGTGCCACGTGAAGCTCCACGTGGAAGCTTGGAGGACGGTGACCATCCTCATATATATAAAAGGTGTCCGGAGGACGGTCACTGTCCTCTAAGATTCCAGGTGGAGGTCCACGTAACATCCAAAATATTGTTTCAATTACACATGGACCTCGGGTGCATTGCTTAGATCATTTATAAATAAATAAAATTTGAAAACTCATCTCAACCATGTGCTTTTTGTGTCGTGAAATGTAGACCAATGATACTAGTCAAACATTGACTTATGCTTTTAAAAGTTTTTTTTGAAATTTCTTTTTTTAAAATTGATCTAAACCACTCACTCGTGCTCCACGTGACAACCAAAGAGTGTTTTGGGTGCCATGTGTACCTCGACGTGAACCTTGGAGGACGGTGACCGTCCTTGACGGATATATATATATATATATATATATATATATAGGCATTTTTCAAATAACCCCCTAACTTATCTTGAAATTACTAACAACCCCTGACTTAAGCCTATTTGTACTGCAGTCCCTAGTTAGCACTTTTGTGTCCATAAAACACCTTGGGTAACGGAGCTGCAATTTTAAAAGCAACTTGTCGGGACAGGACCTAGCAAGTTACTGTTTTGCCCCCTCTTATGGGAGAGTTATTAAAATTTACAAATATGCCACTACCATTAATTAGTGTAGTTGGCTCTAAATTATACCTCTATTTGCACCCTGTGGGACACTCGTTACAAACCCGATCTGCATCGAATTAATGAACCCTACCAATTAGATGGTCATATCGGTCGGATGTATGCTGTAGATGGCGCCAAAAATAGACGTTATTATTTACAACCTGCGAACCCTTTACAATATGCACCAGATCTGCATCCAGTAAATGCACCTCACTGATCAAACGATCAGATCGCTCGGATGCATGACGTAGATGGTGCCAAAAATAGATGCACAGTCAGGTACTCAAAAATCATCAAATGATGATATGTATCAGAAAGTAACATTTTTAAACACTACAAATATCTAGAAAATCATAAAAACGAGAATTTGATCACTAGAATCAAAATTTTCCAAAATAAACATCATACAAAGGAATTTAAAGGGTTTTTTCTAAGACGAACAAATTTATCATTAGACGATCAGATTTCTCTCATTCTTTATGGAGGCAGTGACCTTGAACCTTTTTGCGAGATCTTCTATCTCGATGGTGACTTTCACTGTAACGTAATTTTCCACTGGCTTTTTGTCGTCACTTTTGATCGATAAATTCGTATTCTCGAGGTTCCATCCCGCCACTTAAAAACATTCATAGCATCTAAAATATTTGCGTCTCGGGTTTCTTTCCGAATTTAAAACACGAAGGGTTGAAGGCTTTTTACAATAGTAAAGCGGTGCGTCTTTACACTCAATCGGCTTTCTCTTCGGGCAATCCTTGACCCCCCCGTTCTTGGCATCCGAAACATACATCTATTTGAATAAGAAATATAGACCAAACATCACATAAAGCAATAAACCATTTGAATAAGAAATATAGACCCAACGTGTATCTGCCATACACGTTGCCGACAACAAACATTGTATACCATGTATAAACGATCGAACATCACAACAACTATATACATTGCCAACTGTAAATCCACTCAGTACCATATAAACCCACTTAAAACCATACAAACCATATATAAATAACCCAACTGGAACAGCAACAAGCTGTAGTTACCGTGTATAAGAATGAAAATCATATATAAACCAACATCACAACAACAACCATACAAGTTGCCAACTTGTATTCCACTTAGTACCATATAAACCCACTTAGAACCATAAAAATCATATAATAAAGAAACAACCTGTGGTTACCAACACCATCATGTAAATAACCAACTGCAACAACAACAACCTGTGATAACCATATAAATAACCCAACTGGAACAACAACATGTGGTTTCTAACAGGCTCATCATCTCCATAAGCAGTAACAACACTATCATGTATGAACCCAACAACACCATGTATGAACCCACATTAGCAGTAACAGCAGTGACAGTATAAGATATGAAAATCACATATAAACCAACATCACAACAACCATATAAGTTGTCAACTTGTATTCCACTTAGTGCCATATAAACCCACTTAGAACTATAAAAATCACATAATAAAGAGACAACCTGTGTTTACCAACAGTATCATGTAAATAACCAACTGCAACAGCAACAACCTGTGGTAACCATATAAATAACCCAACTGGAACAACAACCTGTGGTTTCCAACATGCTCATCATCTCCATATAATAAAGAAAGCAGTAACAACACTATCATGTATGAACCCAACAACACCATGTATGAACCTACATCAGTTGTAATAGCAGTGACAGTATAAGAGATGAAAATCATATATAAACCAACAACACCATGTGAATCATGTGAACCAACAGTACCATGTATGAACCCAACAACACCATGTATAAAGCGTATGTTAGTTTCATATGTTCAAACCATATATACTTAAATACATAAACCATATATTAGTTTTGTAAGTATACCCAACATTGTTCAAACTCAACCTGTACTATATCTAAGATTTGGGTACCCAAAAAACACCCCCAAAATTCTGGTACCTATATAAACATTTATATATAAGTCTATTCTTTCTATAAAAAAACCATATATAAACCCCAATCAAGCTCTCGGCCACCTTGCAGCACCTCCACTTCCATTGCCACGTCCACTTTCATGTCCTCTTCCACTGGCCCATCCACTCCCACTCGCTACTCTATGTGCACCAGCCCTTGCACTCAATGAAGTTGCCTCGGAAGGTTGGGTCCTGCGGACCGAAGCTTCTTTGCAACTCCTATTATAGCCACCCATATTACAATTGCCGCACCTTTTGGACAAGAGCACTCTTCCTTGGCTCGATGGTTGCTCATCATCTCCTCTGACACGATTCTTCTTTTGTCTCCCAGCTGGTCAACGTGTGTGTGGAGGATCAACTCTAATATCTGATGGTGGCTATTGGTTCTTATCCGGAAGTGAATGACAAACTGTACGGTATAGATTGCGGTACATATTGCCCTTGTAAAAATGTGAGCAATACTCTTTAGGATTTAGCCGTTCATGTATGATGCATGTCGTAGCATGGATGCAAGGCAACCCAGAAAATTGCCAGACTCGACAAGAGCACGTCCGGCGGTCCAAATGTACGATATTACGAGATGTACCGACAGTAGTGGTATGTGTGACTTCAAACTCATAATCATCTGCATGGTGGACCCAACAACCCTTAGTCTCTTCCTTTAATTTATCCAATTTTGTACGAACGGAAGGGACTACGATTCCGGTCTACTTTGCGGCCTCCATGCGCCAACTTTGCATCTTAATCATGATCAACGAGTGTATGTTATCCACGAGTTTTGTCACTGGCATGAACCTCGATTCCCAATCGCGCTGTTGAAAGACTCAAAGATTTTATTAGTGATAACATCGCACTTAGCCTGGTCACCAAAATCAACGCGACTCCAATACCCTTTCAGTTCTTCATTGTTAATCCATTTCCAAGCGTCCTCTGATTTTTTTTTTAATGGCTGCTATACATGCATTAAACTCATGACTTACAAAGGCCCTAGTGGCGCCCCAAAACAATTTCTCATAAGCCTTCCCTCTAAATAGCGACTTGAAATTTTTATACATGTGCCGAACACAAAACCTGAAAATTTACAATTGATCAGAAAAAAATTACACTAATACCACATTAAGTCAAATGACAAATGGCAATGCTCAAGTTTATAGAGTGTTACCTATGGTGGGCATTCGGATAAGACTTTTCAACGGCCTTTTAGCAAGCCCTTTTGTCTGCCGAACATGAAATTCAGGTTGTTCATGAATCTAATTGCCAACTTAAGCTACTCCAAAAATTAACTCCAACACTTTTCATTTTCAATCTCAACAACGACATAGGCAAGAGGAAATAATCCACTATTCCCATCCAAACATGTAGTTGCTAGAAGACAATACTTGTATTTCCCCTTCAAGTGATACCCGTCTAATCCAATAAATGGGCGACAAGCACTTACAATCCCAACCTGTTAATCGTTTAGGCATATGAAGACTCTTTGAAAAGTATGGTCCTCCAACTTATGCTTGGCGATACTTCCGGGATTTGCGAGGAGGATAGCATTACAAAACGATGGGATCAACTTATAAGATTATTCAAATGACCCGTAAACCCTTCCTAAAGCCAATTCCTTTCCATGCCACAGACAGTGATATAGAATATTCACACCATATTCTACAAATAAGATTTTAGCCAAAGTCTTAATGGCAATGTTGCGATTGATACGGACTTGTTCTTCAACTCTATGCGAAATCCATCTTGCAGTCACCATTTTATTCTCATCTCTATTACATCTAGAGCATGTATGCTCTTCTACGAAATTCTTGATCCGGAATGTGGTGTTCTCCTCGTAGAAAGAGGCATGTATCCTCCATGGGAAACCTTTGGCATTGCACTTATAAGTCACCCCGTTCTTCTCATTTTTCATGTATTCAGGTTGGAAGTCATGTGCCACGATGTAATGCAAGAGAGCATCTTCGAATGCATAAATGGATTCGAACATCATGCCAATTAGCAACACTGGTTTCGGCTTCTCCTCTCTAGCACTTTATTTTTCTAAACCATGGTCTAAGACATCTTCCTTTAACTCATCTTTGCTCTCGGAACTGGAGGAGACATATCCCTCTGGATCCTCATAATCCGAAAGATCATCGCTATCTAATTTTTTTTTCCAATCTCGCCGTTGCCTCCTCTTTATTGTCACTTATCCCAATAACCCTCAGAGGGCTCGGAATCGTAATCATACTCAAAGTCATCATCATCTAAGTAACATGATTCCAAGGGGGTCGGGCTATCTTCCAATTCCACATATACATCTATCGCTTTATTGGGACCAAATCTCTCGAACATCACCATAAGATTTGCATCATATGTAATCGGTACCAACTCCTCTTCAAGAGTTCCAGCCTTGAACTTGTATTTCATGTTTGAGAGAAATTAGATAGGGATATTACAAATTCCAATCACGGTGGTATGAAATAAAAGAAATGAAATACGATCCCGATCCCAACTGCACTCTTCACAATTGCCGCCTACCTACTGCGGCCATTGCGGTAGTTGAATGTACCACCCTAATGCAATCTAATTCTCACGTGCACATCATCGTACGAAATTTATCGGTCATCTTTCCTAATCTAATAAAGAATAAAGAGAAGAATGTCATACATACACCATCAGTCACGTAGAAAATTTTATAGACTAAAGACATGTATACATTGTTTAGGGCATGGTAGAAAATCAGAATCGTATATAAACCAGCAATACCAACAACAGCCATGTAAACCAACTTAGTAACAACACCAGAATTATATAAAAATCTCTGCTTCTAGGAAGCTATCCACTCGTTTTATTAGTCGTCTACTGATTTGGCTTCCAAAATTCATAGATCAAGTACAATCCACAGATTTCAAGTTCATGTTAGTTTCTCCACCAGATTTCGAGAACTAAACATTCTCTACATGGATTACAAGAATTCAGTGGCTGAAAAAATAAAAAAATAAAATAGAAAAAATGATCTCTGCCAAGTGTAAAATCCTGCCAACAAAAGGAAAATCTCAAAAGAATCCTCTTTCAAGAGAGTAGAACTTAACACAAAACACCAACTGACATAATTAATAAGCCCAACAAAAACTTAAGAAATTTTTTCACACAGGAAGGTTGATATTGAGAAGAAATTTATGATGAATCTAAAATGTAAATTAATTTATTTATTTAGTGTAGGGCGTTTTCACTCAGAGGTCAAAACAAGTCAACCCACGTTAACCCTATTTTCTCATGGAGGTTAGACAAATCAAAGCAAATCAACCCAAGTAAACCCTATTTTCTCATGGCCAAATTTGACCCCTTAAATCGCCAAAAAAATACCCTAAATCTAACAACATGAAATAATGGAAATACATACATGCAAAATAAAATAGGTATGTACCTTTCGAAATGACGAGCGTCGGCGGATTAGAATGAAGGTCGTCACTTCAGATTCCGCAGCCGGTATCGGAGGAACGAAGAACTCGTTTGCTCTTGTTCTTATCTTTGCTGCCGGAAACAAGAAGTCTTACAGGATGTTTGAAAGAAAGGAAGGAAGGAAGGAAGAAGAAGCTTGTTGATGATTGGATGTTTGAAAGAGGATTCGTTGGGGTCTTAAATGGGGGCATTTTCGGGTTTTTGCAATTGTTGACTACGGTTAAACAATAAGCCTAAATGGAAGGTTCACGACCGTAACTGCAAGGGGGTATTTGTACAGGGAACAGCACTGTAGGGACTGTAGTGCAAATAGGCTTAAGTCAGGGGGTTGTTTGTAATTTCAATATAAGTTAGGGGGTTATTTGCAAAATCCCCTATATATATATATATATATATATATATATATATATATATATATATATATATATATATATATATTCTATTTTTCGTCAAAATGTGAGGGAGGTGAATGAGGTACTTTTTGGAAGAACAAGTGTTGGTTCTTGAAGAAGATTCTATGGCCCTTTCCATTCGGATGAGGATAAAATGTAGCATTAAAATCAGATTATAAGAAAAAACTTTAGGCAAGAAGAGTTTGGTGGGCAACAAAAATCTAGGATTAGGTGCTTATAGCGTTGAAGTTTAGTCCCACATTTGGTATTCAAAGCCTTGTCTCTCCTCTTATATGATCCTGGGCCCCTCCACTCATAGCCAATTGGTATTGAGATGGATACCCAAATTGAATCATGGTATCAAAGTAGACTTTTCTCCACTCCATGTAACCCCGTTCAATTGTCAACGTGATTTGGCTCAGTCCGGCCATCACGTGCAGGAGCGTGTTGAAGTTTAGTCCCATATTGCCTTGTCCTCTCCCCTTATAAGACTTGGGCCCCTCCGCTCATAGCCAAATGGTTTTGAGATTGGTACCCAAATTTATCGTATAGAATGGCATTAAGGGCGCCAAATTCTAACATAGGGCATATATTGTACAAAACGTCTTGATAGCTTAATGCTAACTGGTTCATCTTGACTCGACTGAGGACATTAATCACACTATTCTCCTGTAATCTTCACAACATCGATTTTTACTTCATTTAATTCCTGAATAACAGATTTATTAGATGAAATAAATCTAATAAATGGTCATCTAGGAACCTTGTATTGTTGGCCATACTTTACCTTTGATGACTATTGTAAGTGGTCTACCCCAGTCATAGCATCTTGCTGAGCCGGTATCTTTGTTGCCCCCCTGATTTTTGCTTTCTTTTTAATAAGATATACAACTTTTAAAAAAATAAAAAGTAAGAATTAAAAAATACAAACTAGGGGATGCTATTTCCAATCTAAAAACTGATTCTTTTAGCCATGGGTCAAAATCTCGGATTACCGGCAGATACATCGATTCAATGTATTGGCCGACATTTTTTCTTAAAAAAATGGAACTTGTCTATTTAAAATATTTAAAATTTTTTTAAGGTATGTACCTATTTTATTTATATTTTTGAGCTTTGTATCTAATTTTTTATATTTTTACAAAGGCATTCTTAGCTACCTGAGGGGAAAGAAGAGAAGAGAAGACAAGAAGAGAGAAGATATATTGAGGAGAGAGAAACACTAAAGAAGAGAAGACCAGAAAAGGCTCACGGATCCTGATGCGAACTTTAGATCTGTCTGTTTGAATCGTGACCGGATAAAGAGGAAACGTCAAAAGAGAAAGTGGACCCACGAATGGGTTTTTAAAAAAGGCTCGTTAAAGACCTGTGTGCACATAATTTAGGCAATATTTTATCTAGGTTTAGTTTCCTTTCTTATTAGGATTCTTTTAATAAGTGACTTGTTTTAGGACTAATTTCGTTATTTGAATTATTTAGAGGTCAAGCACATATATGTGATATTGGACTGTTAATCCCATCACTTTCTGCGCAACCATCGGAAAAATGGTCATAAGTCTACCAATATGTGTTGGAATTGTGTGATTCTTGTCTTGTTGGAAAGCTACTTCGAAAAGCTTTCAAACAAGACCAATTTCACGTCAATCGGACATTGTTTGACCCTTCAAAAGTGATCGTGTAATAAAAAAACGGAATTAATGGTGAAAGTAATTGTGACCGTTAGATTAGAAAGTTTTAATGATTGATTAGGGGTTTTATTTTAAGTAGTATTCCTAAGTTTTTTTTTCCTTATAAATACACATTGTAATATCTTATGAGAATTAGTATTGATGATGAATGAAAACTATGAGTTTTGCTTTGTGCGAGTTCTAGAGAACTTGAGATGAGTTTTCGATAGGAGAGTGATTCTTCTCCCGCTTGCGGTTTGGTGTGAGGCCAACTTTCTTCCTTGGAGCGATTCCTTGAATCTTCTTCTTCTACCCTTATTTTTCCTTTTATTTTTTTGTTTTAATTTAAGAGCGAGAACTCTAACCCCTATCTTGTGGGATTTACGCTATTTTAGGGTTAGTGTGCGATTTTTCCCGCATCAGTTCCCTTTTTAGTAAAAAAGGGGGGCTTAAAAAAAATTTAGTGTATCCTCCGATACATTAAGTGTATCGTCCGATACATTGAAATTTCAATGTATCACCCGGTACGACCTGTACATTGGCCATACCGGGCGATACATTAAACAATACATTGGCTGGGCTAGTTCTAGCCAATGAATCGTATCGGAGCTGTCCGATACCGGTACGTATCGGTATCGACGTACTTGTATCGGCCGAGATTTTGACCCATGCTTCTAGCTCCTCTGGTGAAGTGACGCTCCTCTGAATTTGCCTCTATTAATGTTTTTAAGTGTCAAACTAAGTGACGCGGGACAAAACGCTGAAACCTAATATGCAAATTCGGGATTAACTTTTAGAATGAATTGAATAGCGAAAATATTCAAATTAAGCAACACATAAATTAATTCAATGAATTTAATAAAAACAATTAGATTAATCCATTTAGCGTCTATATGCGTGAAAACTTTCCCGATCTAGAAAAACGACTCCGATGAAGGAACTCGGAATTCGTTCTAGTTTAGGGCATCAATCGACAATTGCAATATCGCCTCTTGACCCCTCGGGGATTTAAATGAAATGAAGCTTAGAATAATTTATCAAAAAGAAATAATTTTGGGGATTTTGATTTTATCAACGGAATTAAGGAAAACTAATATCTGATAACTAGAGAAAAGACAAGATAAAAAGGATAGATTCTAAGGCTTCACACCAAGGGTTTTCCGAAGCTTCACACCATGGCTGTACGTCGGCTTCGCACCAAGTCGCACGAGAAACGATTGCTCACTCCTCAAGGTTTTGAATGATTCACTCCGTCGGTTGAAAACTCTTCACAAGCTCTCTAGGGTTTGCACAAAAGCAACTCTCTTTCATTCAATAAAAAAACTCCTCTAATAAAGTGTTTACAATGCCTTTATATAGGCTAAGAAAACCCTAAACGACATAAAACTTGCAATAAAAGTCCTAAAATAATAAAAGACTAAACGACATAAAACTTGCAATAAAAGTCCTAAAATAATAAAAGACTAAAAAGGTAAAAAAAAAAGAAAATTCTCGTCGCTGTAGCTCGCGCGAGCGAGTTTAAGTGCTCGCTCGAGAGAGGACTCGCGGCCGCACTGTTCTCCTCGCGGTTTGTACGGTGCTCGGGCTTCCTATGCGCTTCTTCTGACGCCGAAAATCTGTTGTTACCCCAAATCCAAGGCTCCTAAACTTGGCGTTCCCCGTCACTAAGTGTTTGGGATATTTCATATAACTCATAGATGGTGGGATAAATCTCCCACCAACAAATACAATGACATCCTCCACCACCCCTCGTCCCTACCGCCTCCTCAAATCCTTGATGCTCCTCACCCGTGCCATTCATCTATCAGATTCTCCAATGACGACTCCCTCCTTGCCTCCTCTCTTGACAAAACCCTAATCATCTACTCCTCCCAAACCCTAACCCCTTTGTCCACCCTCTCCTGTCACTCCAACAACATCTTGGACCTCGCCTAGTGATGCAGTAAAAATCCTAAAACCCTAATTATGCAAGTTTAAAATCACTTTGAGATTTAATTGAGCAACGAAGATTAAAAATTAATCTCAAAACACATAAATTATTTAATAACTTTATTAGGGCAGTTTAATTGATTCGATTTAGCGTTTGTTAGCATATAAACTTTCCGATCTAGAAAATAGGTCTAAAGATAGACCCTAGTTTCGATCTAGCTTAGGGCACCAAGCGACAATTTTGAATCATTGTGGAATTAATCAATAAAAAGATTATAGGTCTCTAAAATTCAATGCTCAAATGGAAACAAACTAGATAAATTACCTGACAATAATCAAAAGACAAAATAGAAAAGGGATAAAAGATTTAAGGAATCGCTCCAAGGAAGATAGTTGGCCTCACACCAAACTGTACGCGGAAGAAGAATTACTCTTCTAACGAAAATTCATCTCAAGTTCTCTAGAATTCGCACAAAACAAAACTCATAAATTTTATTAATCATTCATTCAATATTCTCATAAGAGATTACAATGTGTATTTATAAAGAAAAGAAATCCTAAGAATACTACTAAGATTAAAACTCTTAATCAACCATTAAAACTTTCTAATCTAACGGTCATAATTAATTTCACCACTAATCCCTTTTTATATTACGCGACCACTTTTAAAGGGTTAACCGATGTCCGATTGACGTGAAATTGGTCTTGTTTGAAAGTTTATCGAAGTAGCTTTCCAATAAGATAAGAATCACAGAATTCCGACATATATTACTAGACTTACGACCATTTTTTCTGATGGTTGCACTGAAAGTGACGAAATTAGTAGTCACATATTACATATATGTGCCTAAACCCTAAGTAGTTTAAATAAGGAAACTAATCCTAAAACAACCCACTTAGTAAAAGAATTCTAATAAAAAAGGAAACTAAACCTAAATAAAAATGCTTAAAATAGCTTGCGCACGGGTCTTTAATGGGCCTTTTAAAAACTCATTCGAGGGTCCACTTTCTCTTTAAATGTCTCCTCTTTATCCGGCCACGATCTAAGCATGTAGGCTTCAAATCCGCATCACCTGGTCCTCCGATTCCTGCTACGTCTGCTTTGCCTTCGACGACCCCACCCTCCTCTACATATAGGACTTCTAAGTTCTTGGAGAAAAATTATCAACAAATTGTCTGGTTCATCTCAAATATGGAACTTCTAAGTTCTTACTTCATTCGACGTGGATTCGTTTTATTAAGTGAGAACCTTGAAAACCTTATCCCACGAATTCTGATGTCCTAGTAGTCTCTTGGATATTGGTGTAGGCACATGTGCTACTGAATGGATGATGAGTGGCAATTCTGAGGCATGTTATGATCTGGACTGTTCATCTGTGCCTGAGAAGACAGCCACGTATGAGCGACCTCACTTGGGGCTTGGTAGTGATGCAACATGTGCCACTATCTTTGATGCTAACTGGATTGCCATCCCAATCTTTGTAGGTTTACCCATTTGTAGAGTTGCTTGGCATGTCATTTCTTCCGTCGTGTGGGATTTATGGGTTTTGATGCTGCTTATTCTTCCATCACCTTCAGTACTCTCCTCCCTAGGTAGATCTCATCCCCTCACAAACAACCAACCATTGTGTTTCTATGAGAATTCAACATGGTTTTTTTCCACTGCTCTGGGAATTCCATTGTTCCACTTTTTTTCCCCCTTTCAAATTGCTTTGAGTTTATGAACGAGTATGACCGTCCCATCTCTCTATTCTAAAAGTATTCCAAAATTTATTGAATCCAACTCTCACATTCTTTTTGACAACTAACTCCCCCCAAAATTTCTCATCTTTATCATTCTGCCCTTACGTCAATTCAAGTTTCCACATGAAAATTCAACTCAAAAGAAACAAATCTAGCTGAAATTGAGAATTTGCCCACCTTCTCCTTGTCGCTTACAATTGGTCCTTGTCCCATAATATAATAATTTCCCTAATCATCCTCACTGCTGGCAAAGCTGCTCATCCAGCCTATTTTGTCCCCATATTTGTTCAATATCCTTATAAATTTACATTTGTCAATTTCGATTCTTGTAGCACCATACAATTTACCTTTCTCCCTGCATAGCATCTTTTTTGATAGTCAATCTCCTTGCGCTGTTGCCCAGCCTGCAAATATCCCAACAAACATTGTTTATGACAAACCTCTTTTTCTCACCTCAATTGAGCCCTATTGAGCATGGGTCAAAATATCGTCCGATTACCAGTATTGGACGACAGTGGTACGTTACATACACCAAATATCACTTGGTGTATGTATCGTCTGATACAAACTTTGTATCGTTTGTATCGGATGATACATTGTTTTTTTCAATGTATTGGACGACACCCTCAATGTATCGTCCTGTTTTAAAATTTTTGTTTTTAAAAAGGGTCACTTAAGTATTGGCGATAATGTATCAGGGATACATTAAAAATTGTACCGCCGATACATTGATCAATGTATCGGCCGATATGCCGATACCTATCGTCAAGGAGGCCTGGGGGATACGTATTAGATTTCCGATATTTTGACCCATGCTCTTGAGAGCCCTTCAGATTCTTACTTTTCTCATAATTAGCAGATGTCCTTAGGGGATGCAGAATTTCTTTATCTAACATCTATAATCATCTTCGATAAATCAGTTACTCTGAACCCTTAACTTCTCTATATTTAGATACGAGAACGCTCTCTCAAGTCCCTCTTTTTGGTTCTTACAAAGTTCTTTTCGGTGACCTTTTTCAAAAAATGGAAACTTTTGTCACTATGCTCTGCTATCATAATACTAGTGTTACTTTGGCACTTATACTTTTTGGATTTTTGCCGTGCCGACACTTGGTGGCACTTGGCACACGTGCCGACACTTGGACACTTCTCAAACAGCACAAAACTTCTAGACATATATGAACAATCATATATTATTATTATAATGCTCATCATTTTGACAACGATAAAATAAACTTTTTTTATTTTATTTTGTAAAGTTTAGTAACTACTAAAAAAAGGTTTGGGTTGTTGAAAACAATTTTATCCTATAATATACTTTTATTTAGGTTCACGACATAATACTATCAATCTTTTCATTACATATCTCAATTGGTTCTCTAAGATTTCCCTTCAATTTTTCTCTGTGTTCTATTTTATTTATTTATTTATTCTTAAGGCCGTGCCGCCGTATTGGAATTTTTGGAAATTAGCGTGCCAAACATCTATTGGCACCTTCACACTTGGCACCCATGCGACGTGTCAAGGTAACACTGCATAATACTAAGCTGCATCCTAACACGGGGCGATGGTGATACCAAGTTACCAACTATATCTCATATTCGCACATGTTCTTTTACAACATTAGTTGTCCTATCATCTGTATCCTGTAGCTGTATGGATACACCACTGTGGGGTTAAGTTAATACAATAATATAAATTCAAGCAATACATCATTGATTCCCCTCTCTTGCTTAATTTAATATAATAACACAATAACACAGGCAATAGGTTACACTAGTAATTACATATTGCATATATAATTATATGTACAATCTATTTTTTAATAATTACGTAATTAATATACTGAGATTGGAGCCCTCTGCTTCTTGCATGAATGAGATAGCCTGCTTCTAAACTTCTAATTATTTCAGTTTGTAATGAATTTCTTTGTCATCAATCAAAAATAAATAAATAATAATAATAATAACATACTGAAGTAATTACTTCAGTAATTGCTGAATTAATGTTAACAGTTTCTGTTCTACTTACTGAAGTAAAACACATATGACTTACTAATATGATCGTATTATATTATGGTAATAACGTACAAATTACTTCCATTCTGATAGTTATGTATTAATTTAAGGCAAATGGGACAATAGGTTTGAATCCATACTGGGGGGTTCGAACCCCAGATCGCATGCCACATGGCACATGATTCCAAAACAACACCCGTTTTTGGATCATGTGGCTTGTAATCTATAAAAGGATTTTTTTTTAAAACAGCGAAGATTTTTTGGTGGTCAAAACTATGGTCAAAGTTTGGATGCCACCCACATATCCTAGTGCATTGAAATTTTCCCTAGTTGACCACCTTTTGGATGGTGGATATGCGTTAAATCATGGCCAAATTTTTTGGTGGCCTTTGATCGTCCTTGGGCTAGTTGACGTAGAACCTGATCCCTTGAATGGATGCCATGTGGACCCCACCTGATTTGAACTCAGCGCCCCCGGGTTGGATTTAAACCCATAGTCCCGGCCGGGCCTCTTAATATAGCATAATCATACAATTTTATCAATATGGTCACATGTAGGAGGCAAATTGATATCATTTTCTCAATGGCCTCTTTTTTCGTACACAGGGTCTTCAGTTCAGCGACAAATGATGGTTTTGAGATATTTTTCAAAAATGAGTATTTTAAAAAAAAAAAATCACACAATTTTGAGTAGTTTTCCCTAATGATTGTTGTTTAGATGGTTTCTTCTCTAATCTCGGTTTCCCGTTACATTTTTGCCACATTGCAGAAGCTGTGGAATTATTCATCGGGGAAGTTTTTAAAAATATACACGGGCCATGTGAATAACGTATACTGCATAACATCGACATTTTCTGTTACAAATCACAAGTACATTGTTAGCGGGTCAGAGGACCATTGTGTTTACATATGGGATCTCCAAGGCAAAAATATGGCTCAGAAATTGGAAGGCCACACCGACACCGTCATCTCCGTCTCCTGTCATCCCCGCGAGAACATAATTGCTTCTGCAGGCCTCGATAATGATCGAACGGTGAGGATCTGGGTTCAAGATGATGATGCCTGAAGCTTCATAGCCTAACAAAATGTGGTGGAAATTTTTTTTATATATATGGGTTGCACACAATAACTATTCATGAACTGGAACCCTTGCTCATGGAATTGGAACTGCTTTACTGGTTGCCCTCCTCTTTGGACGGCCCATACGTGAAAAGTTGCGTTGACAAGATGATCGTAACCATCTGATCATTGGACTGGGCTTCCTTGTAGCTATTGTTCATAAGTTTAACAACCATCAATAAGAAATTTGGTGGAAAAAAAGAAGGTAAACTAGATATGGGGAATATTGTAAACTGTAAATATCCCCCTTGCTCTTTTAAGTTGAAGTGATATGAGACTATGAGTTGACTCGTCGAGCTGAAAAACTCCGTCAATTTCCTGAGTTGACTCGGTGAGTCAACGAGTTTTCATACTTAATTAGCTGCCCAAGTTCTGAGTCGCTAGGTGAGTTCTTAAACCATGATTCTAACAGTTAAACTAGATTCTTGCCTTGGGATTTATATATATATATATATGTCCAAAATCAGTATTTATTCCCTCTTTCTCAGGGCTTCTTGCAACTTGCAACAGCACAAATACTGGGATTTCAGGACACTGGCAATCAATTGGAGCTGCAGTTAACCAGTAGATGCACGTAGATTAACAATTTTGTTACAAATTACTCAAAGATCACAGGAAAGCAGAGGTGGGTACCGCCGTATTGAGATCTTGATTTGACGGTGGCTTCTGTGGTGATCCTGTGATCGCGTTTTCAGTTCAAGCTTATCGAAAGTTGTCAAATCCATTGGACGACATCTAGACAGTTGTTGGTCGATGGTTCTGATTATCCATTTGGCTGGTTTATTAGAGGATCTATATTAATTGTATGAGCACATCCTTGATCGTAGTGGTGATCAGAAAGAGTGGAGAAATAAGTCTTGCAAAGCGAACCCCAAATAAATGTAATAAGGCTGTGATGATGATGATGATGGATTTGTGGTGATCACATTCTATATATTATATATATTATCATATAATGTGGTAAATTTATTTAGGGTTTAACATTCCGAAATTAAAACTGAAGCGAAGGTTTCCTTCCAACTATTTGACAGTGCAGTTGGGCCAGTAAACATGGTTGGATGGTTCTACTCCAAGCAATGGATTTCTCTCGAAGAAATTGGACGGCCAGAGCTCGAAACTTTGGTGTAGTGTTGGCATCACCGGAAAATCTTCTTGGTAAGGGATGTGATGAAATCCCACCGTGTACCATAGGACAACATCCGTGTTTTCGATTGATCGATCTCTGCGAAAAAAAATAAACACTCATAAGTGAACCTTTGTGACCAACTTTATAGGCCATAGAATTAGAGCACATGATGATCAATCTGCATCTATTCCAATCCGACGGTGGTGCATGTGTCATCTTCCTTACACTTGGCTGTCAATGGGTCAAATCGGGCCAAAAGAGTCATCTTCCTTACACTTGGGGCAACTCAACCGGTCAGATCGGGCCAATATTTTGGCTGCTCAATGGAATTTGGCATATGCCGATCCGACCCAACCCGACTGGTGCACCCAATGTGTCAAAGGGCATATGCCTCAACTGACAGGGAAACCAGACCTGACCCTGTTTAAAACCCCCTATTTTCCTAAATCTCTACACACATATGTACAAAGGGGGTTAGAACCCATACTTAGGATGGTCAGTTAGAACCCTAGATCACGTGGCACATGATTCCAAAACAACAATCGTTTTGGGATCATGTGCAACATGGGATGTGATCTATAAAAAAAAATTTTATGATCAAAATTGTGGTCAAAGTTTGGGTATCACCCACACATTTTAGTGCATTGAATCTTTTCCCCTTTCGCCACATTTTGGAGTGAAAGGCCAAAGGTTGGGTCAGATGCCTCCTCCTTGACCTAATCTGACCCGATGGGTCGAATTTATGTTCCTGACTCAGTAAAAAACCTGGTTCGGTGGGTCATATATTTTATTGGGTCGACCCTAATCGTTAACAAACTATTCTGGCTGCCATTATCATTTATATGGGCTAGAGCCCTAAATGTTAGGCTAAGGCCAAATTTTGTGGGCCCTAGAGTAGGGCTTGGGCTTTTCAAATAAAACCTCATAAATTGAGGACCGGCCAAGATAGGGCATATATATATATAGATGGCAGAGGAGAGAATGCGTCAGGGCTTAGAGATGTCTCCGTGCCTATTGATATGAGTGCGACATGTATTGCCTTTTTGTGAAGTGACGGGTGGCATAGGGCCCACTTTACTGACTAGGATTAAAACTTTTAAAGTATTTTAAAAGTGATATTCACTTTCAGCTTATACCTGACTTTTTTAGAAGTATCTTTTTTTCCTCCTTTCTCTCCTTTTTTCCAAGAAAGTATTAGACCTACTTTATCATGTATATTTTACTAAAACTGTGGGCCCTAAGTAGCGAAGTGCTAATACTCTAATAGCGAAGCGTTGACACCCCGAGAGAGAAACGTTTTACATCGATAGCGAGGTGCTAACACCCCTTTTTTTCACCCTGATAACGAAGCACTGACTCCCCGATTGAGAGGCGCCTCGATAGAGAAGCACTGACACCTCCATAGCGAGGCATTGACACCTCAGAAGAGAAGCACTGACACTTCGATAGCGAGGCGTTGACACCCCGATAGTGAAGCATTGACACTTCAGCACTAACACCCCGGGAGAGAAGCGTTGGCACCCCTTTAGTGGAAAAGAGGTGAGTTGATGGAGTTCTGACACCCACATGGTTTGGGAGAGGGTATTTTAAACATGTTATCTACTTTTTTTAAAACAAAGGTAACCCTAGAATTATACTTATTTTATATTTTTAATATTACCATATATATATTCTCTATCATAAGAACAAAAAAAAAATTGATAATGTTCGAAGCCCAAAGCCCGTCCCTAGCCTGTTTGGGCAAACCATTCTAATGCCCACTAGGGCTAGGGCTGAGCACACTAAAGACCCCCAGGGTTAGGGTTAGGGCCAGGGCAATGCAAAAGCCTGGCCCGACCCGGCCCATTGATAGCCCTAATATGGGCTCCGGTTGGAATTGTGAACATGCTTCCAAAGTTGTAAAAGACTCACACTTGATCACCATACTTACTTTTGGCTCCAAACGGCTAAGCCGTCGACTCCTCGGCTCCGATCGGTATAAAGCCCAGCAGCCCATCTCTCTGACCGGTTATAGGCGGTCACCCAAACCTGGTGCTTTGTGTACGCCGCACGGATCTGCGGGTAATCATCGTCGGATAAAAGGGAAGTAGCCGGTGATCCGGTTAGCAGCCGGTAACCCACGCTGTTCCCAACTTTAGTCTTCTTCTTGGGATTCACAACCAAAAGATCAGCTGGCTCGGAGCCGAGCCGTATCCTGGCGTCAGCTTCCGTTTTAGCCGTTTCCGTAACGACCCTCCAGTAACTCTTTCTAGGGTTCGTAGCGGAGTTAGCCGTTACTTTTTCCGTTTGCATTTTAGCCTTGACGAACGAGTTGCCGTTACCGTCGACGTCAAGGTCAAGATAAAAAGTGACGAAATGGTCGTGGTTAACGGCGACGGTGTTCTCCGTTACTAGAGTTCCGTAGATGTTTTCCGTTATCTCGTCGCTGTTCGTGTATGACGTGGCTTTCATCTCCAGTACACCTGTCAAACCCACCTGGCAAAATAGAAGGATATATATATATATATATATATATATATATATATATATATTTATATTGACCATCATCATCATTGTCACAAATTTCCCCAAAATTTTGCGGAATTCCCGGAAAAGGGATCAAACAAATATTTTAGTATTTTTTGCGAAAATTTCAGTAATTTTTCATATATTTAATTTTTATTTAATTTTATTTTAAATATGTTAGTAAATTTAGATATATGTTAGTAATTTTTTTAAAAAAACAACATTAAATATATTTTTTGTATATTTTTAAACCCTGAAAATTTTCTTTTTTTTTTTCTGAAAGGTATTAAAATTAATCCTAAATATACCGAAAGGCTCCCACTAAAAAGTTAGGAAAACAAAATTTGTCACTATGATCTTCGTGCCCTTTAACAATCGCACAGCTTATGGGTAAGGGCTGTGAATTAAAATCGAAACCCAAAAATCAAGCCTTCAGAACCCAACCGATCCCGACTAAAAATTGACACCAAATCAAACTAATTCAGCTCGATTAGGTTTCGGATTTTGTAACTGAAACCGAAAACCTGCTTGGTAGGATGATAAAACCGACCAAAAACTGAAAAAATAAAGAAAAAGAAAAACCAAAACTTCGGTTGGGTTCTGAAAACTGATTCAGCTCGATTAGGTTTCGGTTTTTGTATCAGTTCGGTTTCGCTTCAGTTTGGGGTTTGGGGGAGTGAGAAAAAAACTGACCCAAAAACCAAAAGTTCCGTTAATCAAATCTATCTACACCCTTACTAAGGGGTAACAATGGGCTGGGCTTGGGCCTCAAAATTCTATTTGAGTTGTGCCTATTAAAAAATGGCAGAAATCAGGCCCAATTCCGGCCCATTGCCAGCCCTCTTTGTGCTACCCTATCCAATTCCATCCATTTTGGCATTAAATGAGCCACGTATGAATAGGTCAATTTTCTTGACTAAAATGGTCATGGGTCGGGTCGGACCAAATTATCTGCTGCAGCCCAATGGGTTAAAGGTGCCTGACCTGACTTTTAAGTTGACCCGGTCAGATCTAACCCAAAGGTTGGATTGGATTCTTCGTTCTCGGTCAAGTTTTTGTGTCTTACCTAGATAAAAAAATAGGTTAGGTCGATTTTAAATGGGTCAGGTATCTAGTCGACCCGACCCGTTGATGCCATTGTCGCGCCCACTAATTTGTGCCCATTAGTAGTGCAACTTCTGATAGTTGACCATTTTAATATAAAGTGATTGATGAAGTTGAGGTTGCAAGTGCTTTGCGATTTAAAGATTATGATCTAAAGATTTATACTTTAATATATTAAGGTAAAAAATTATTTATCGTATTTAAAGCGATTAATGACTTTTAAATTAATGTCAACTATGTAAATCTCTAATCTCATTAATTAAAAAAGCGTTTGACTGCTTTAAATCACATAATTGAAGATATTTTTAGTTTTTACACCCGCAATCCGCAATACCATATATCTTTAAATCATATTTGTAAATCACACAACACACATTGTGTGTCCTAAAAAAAGAATTTTATTTTTTATTTTTTTTGGATGAATTTTTCACTTTTATATCCTATAATACATAATATAATTTTAGATGAATATAGCAAAAATTTATCAATATAACAAACTTAACAAATAATAGGTATTGATTTTTAAATTATTAACCATCCTTATTTTGTGTTCTAAACTCAAAAATCTATGTTTAATGAACTATTACAGACTCAAAAAAGTAATAATAAATAAATAATAAATAATAATAAAAAAAACACCAATAGAAGACTTTACTGAGATATAAAAGGGAAAAATTTATAAAAAAACAATTGAGTACAAATGTCTTACTCGATTTTAGAAAGGGAGCCAGTACTTGCACACACTTTTTAAGTGATTGCACCCGATTGCACCGAATTTAAAAGAAAGACTTGCAAGTTTGGCGACCTCTATTATGTGAAAAATACCATCTAAGCTGTTTGATCTGATGGTCGTGATTTAAAGATTATAACAAAATATAATTTTCATCAGTTGATTAAATAGAGTCAAAGGCTATTATATAATTCAACAGGTGACTACAATAGATCATATAACCAGTATCGTATTTTGCTCCAATTTTATGTACCAGAGATCTATTGATCATGAACTTCAAATCAGACGGCCCATATTACATTTTTACATATCACATATTCACATGTCCCTAAAATACCAATTATTTTTTTTAATTGGGTGCAATCAGTTGAAAAACATGTGCAAGTAAAGGGCTCCCTTTTAGAAAAGGTTACCCCTATGTGCACCCACCAAAACTTTAAAAGCACTCAGGTGCCCCACCTGTCAAATAATCTTCAAATTAGGCCAGGTGAGCGCTTTTAGAGTTTTGGTTGGTGCAAATAAAAATTCCCTTTAGAATATACCACTTTAGTGGTGAATATGTCTAAAATGCCTTTTTATCTTTGGAGAAAATGTTAGAAAACCGACACATGGTGCATCATCCATGTTCAATCTGAACATGGTTTCTCTTAAGTTTATGGAAAGGATTAAAATATCGGTTTTATTTTCGGTTTTGGGCATGACCGAAACTGAAAATTTGACTAAAATTTCCCCATACATACATTAAGATTTCCGAAATTTTAGATCTCGATTTTGTTTTGGTGCCGACTGATAATATAAATTATCGGCCGAAATTTTTATTGGAGAATTTGGAAGTTCTAAAAGAAAAAATTGGCTAAGATTAGGGTTTATATAAGTTGGCTCACCCCAACTTTGATGGATCCACTCTGCTTAAACTCCCAATCAATGATATAATCATAATTACCGACGGTTGAAACCATCCTAATCACCAGATTAATCTCTGGCCTAACCTCTCTTACCTGCATCAACACCCAAAACACAATCAGTAAAATTCTCAAAAACCATGTGTAAAAACCATTCATGGCTTCCTTATAAGTTACTTGACACCATGGTTTTAAATACCGCCACATCGTCCGATATGTATCGGATTAGGCCTGAACCGATATGATATGACTCCCCATTATTCGATAAGGGTATAAATATCAGCCTACGCTGGCTGATACCATAGTGACAAATTTTGCTGAAATTTGACAAAAAGGGGGTCAAACAAAAATTTCGGGAAAAATTCAGTATTTTTCGGTAATTTCAGTTTTTTCGGCAAAATTTTGGAAATTTCAGTAAATTTTGGTAAATTTCGGTAAATTTCGATATATATTTTTTTATGTTTAATTATTATTATTATTATTATTATTTTTTATGTTTATTTATTTATTATTATTATTTTAATATGTTAGTAATTTAGTATATATTGTAGTAATTTTTTAAAAAATATATTAAAAATATTTTTAAATCCTGAAACTTTCCCAAGTTTTTTTCAAAAGGTATCGAAATTAATCAGAAATGTACCGAAAGGACCCCCCTACCAAAAAATTACCAAAAACGAAATTTGTCACTATGGCTGATACTAGACTATATCGGCCTATGCCGGCCAATATTTGTAGCATATCAGTTCATAGTAGTTGATATGGTCAATAAATATCTAATATGAATTTGATATAATACCAAAAATGTCCTTTGGATAATTTTTTTAATTATTTAAATTATATATTTTAAAATTTAAAGTAAAATAGGGTACTTTAATATCGGCCGGTTTGGCTGATACATATCTGATATGTATCCATCCTTGCTTACCACTTTTCCCTTTATAGGCACGTCGGTATGCCGCCACGAAACATCTCCAGCGTACCTCTCAAAGATGCAAATAACGTTATCGGTCACACCGGGGTCCCCTCGAGCCCCAACCCAGTGCCCCTCCATATAGACCGAGTTCCCGGGGCAATCGACGAGTGGCTCGAGTGGTCTAGCAGTTTGACCGAACCCGAACTCACCCAAATCGAAGAACGACCTAAAAAACCATTCGCTCGTCGGGTCCATGTAAGGCACAAACGTCTCGGACGCATGTCCTTGATACAAAACCTGTCGGAATTTTCGTTTTTCGGCATCGTAAATCGATGCCGTCGAGATGACTAGTCCTGCTCGGAAGTCGAACCTTACGTGAACATTCCAATTGCCCCATTTAACCATATGACCCTCCATCTCGAATCCCTTTCCTTCAGGTTGTACAATTCCTATAGGCTTGTTTCGGAACTCCAAGGAAGTCTTCTCCTTAGAAGATCGAAAATCGGTACCCTTTGCAGTGGGCAAAGGAACACTATACCTATCGAGATACTCTACGATTTGCATCGAATCGATGTCGATTAACATACTGATCCCACTGATGGGCCGAGCATAAAAGTTTACGGTCCCACCGAGATAATAACATGCGAGTCTAAGTTCCCTTGGCGCGATTCGTTCTCCGAACCACCCAACCGTGTAGGGGTCACAGAAAACCTCAGCTAAATTTAGTCCCCTTGACTCTATAGATTCTCTAAATTGGGAATTCGTCAGTGGCAAGTGGCTAGCTTGGTAAGACTCATCAGGAGTGACTAAAGGGTAACCGGATCCTGTGTATATATGGTCTGATACAATCGAACCGGCTTTTAAATCGACAACAAGCTCATGGGTCGACCCATTGGCTCGTACAATGGCCTTGGCTAGACGCGGGGGTTGGAACCCGTTTTTGTTTTTCGACGATAGCCATCGGAGGACGTCTCTTTTCTCCGGTTCTTCGATATCGACGTGATGAAACGATAGATTAGAAGAACTAAAGATGGAATTATGGTCAATGATCTGTTTTATACGTTTAATCTCAGAAGGGTTGAGAGGGTCTAATGGGTGGAATTGGGTAGCAGCAAAGCAGCATTGGAAGAAGAAAGCTATTAGTATAAGTGGAGTAGCCATGGTCATAGGGGATTTTGCTTATGTACATCAAATTTGAAGCCTATATATAGATGCACAGAGGCAAAATACAATTCAACTCATTCTAGAATTTGAAGGGCACCAATTACAAGCCAAAACAGTTGTTTGACTTGCATTTATAGCCCAAAATGCAACTGGGATGACTTCTTGTGGTCCTGATTTTGGTGCCCAATTCATGTTTTTGATGGGCTAGATTTTGGAAATTGGAAGAGTCTCGAAATTTAGGTAAAAACCAAAGATCTTTGACATAAGAGGTACTGTTAGTAAATATAAAAGACAAAATTTGATAAAATATACTTCTGTATACAACAAGAAATAAAGTTTGGTAGCCTTGACTAGTGCTGCAAATGGCTGCTCCCAAATGTGAAATGATTTTTAGCCTTGACTGCAGTGGGCTTGGCTTGGGGTTCACATAAACATGACCATAATGGTTTCAAATATGGGCCGATACCGATCCAGATTGCTCAATCCGGATCGGTTTTGGCCCAAACGATAGCAATTCTATAGGTCATATCGTTTGTACTTAGGTATCGCCTGAGGATCTGTTGGATCACTCCAGATCGGCCAATCCCAAGCAATATTTAAATTGGATCGCCGATTCACCAATACAGAGAGTTTATATACATAAACATAGTTTTTATGCTTTACACCGAATATAAATTTGAAAATTAAAAAACCAGAAAGTAACTCAAAGAGTACCTTTAAATCCACCCACCGAATCTTTGAGTTCACCAATGCTGAAACCTATTGACTGTTTTGAATCCGACAATTCATATTGCTTTTCATCACAATCTTTCTCACGATTGATCTTGAGATTAGTTTCTTATTCCGCATGTCATAGATCCCCATATAAATTTTGGCATGAGGATCGCCAGATCCGATCCGCCAATCTCGATCCAGAATAATTTTAGGCTGACCGATCCGGTGACTGATTCCAATATTTGAAACCATAATTGACATCAAAATAATTATATATATATATATATATATATATATATATATATATATATATATATATATATATATATATTGGTCAAATATGATACTAACCCTGATTCGATATGGGTAAAAATATCAGCGAACATGCATAATATCAGCCGATAGGAACCAATAGGCATTTGTCATGAACTAGACATAATACCAAAAATGCCGCTTTGGAAAAATATATTCTTCATCCTCCAAAATATAGTCGCATTTGTTATGAACTAGACATAATACCAAAAATGCCTTTTGGAGTGATATATTCTTCTTTCTCCAAAATATAGTCACCAAGTCGGGGTTTGCCAAGGTTAAACTTTGGAAAACTCCGGTAAAAATTCAAGGAAAAAATAGGATTAAAAAGTACATTTTTTTTTGTTGAGAAATCTGGAATTGTTTGTAATTATTCAAGAAATTTGTAATTTTTTTAAGGGTATTTTATTGACGCCCGTGCCAAAAATAGTAGATTGCGTTAAATCATATGATGGGGATCATGTTTCGTTCCAATCTTCAACACAAGGGATCTTGAAGCCATGAACGCATCATCAGATGGTCAATTTTCGATTCCACATGAAATCGATCCAAAAAGTTGCCCTAAAGTCAGATGGCACACATCACGCTCACACGTGACTTTAGGGCCACGTTTTGGGGATCTATGCCATGTGGAGTTGAAAATTGATCATCTGATGGTATAGTTTATGGCCTCAAGATCCCTTGTGTGGAAGATTAGAGCGAAACACGATCCTCATCGTCTGATTCAAAACAATCTATATATTTGGCATTGGCGGCTTTCAAGATTTTGTGGGCGTAAATAAAGCCATCTTTTATAAAACATATGAATTTTATATAAATTTGCTTATGAATTATTCACGATTTTTTCAAATATTCGGAGATTTTTGTCAATATGGTCCAAAGGCTTCAAGGGGCGCTAAATAAAGCTGCCTTTTTGACACATTTGTTGAAGGACAGTGCACGAGTTTCTGAGATCCTAATAAAGGGTGAGTTTTCCGGAGTTGACCTTCACAGAGACTTGCAACCTTCTAATCCGGTGTAGTCGTAATTAAAGCAAAAAGTTGAAAATGGTAGAAAAGCACTAAAGGTTCCTACGGCAGTCAATGGGCCGGGCTCGAGTTGGGATTGGTTTGGGTTTAAAGAACAGCCCAACCACAAAAGCTCTTTGGTTGAGTCCAGCCCGATATTGCATTTGGGCAGGGTTTGAGCCTAGTTTTTAGGTAAAAAATAATTAGGTTGAATTGAATATTGCCCCACCCAAAACTGGATCGGGCCAGGTTTGGGCTTAAATAGAAAGCCCAAGCTTGAACCTGATTTTGTATTTAAGCCAGGTTGGGGCCTAATTTTTACGTCAAAAAATAATCAAGCCTATCAAAGGTACGGCCCAGCCCATTTGGCATCCATATCGGCCCCACGTCTTAATTTTGTACTTTGTGGCCTGTTCTATACCATTTTCGGGCTGGGCCAGCAGGCCCTGTAGTAATGGGTCAGATCTGGCCCTGTCCATTGGTTAGCAGCGAGGCCCACCATTTGGCTCTCTCTCTCTCTCTCTCTCTCTCTCTCTCTCTCTCTCTCTTAATCAAGGTGATCACACTCGACCTAACCATCGCTTACAAATGGACAATTAAAATGTCTATGGTCCACATTTAAGGATGATTAGAGCCATCTGATTGCGTGATCGTTAGGTTGTCACATGCTTTGATTGCTGCTTTGAAAACATTGGATAGCTTCCAACGTCCAACTTCCAAATCTTTATTTATTTTTTTTATGAAAAAAATTCTACATGGAGCTCTATGTGCCACTTGTAATACTATTTTGATGCCACATAGAGCACAGTTACACTGCTTAGATTATCTTTAATATATATATATATGGAAAAGGGATCCGTTCTCTAACCTTAGCTCCACGTGGCACCCAAAATATTTGTTCGATGCCACGTGGACCTTGGGTGCATTGCTTAGATCATCCTTCAAAAAAAAAAAAAAAAAAACTCATCTCCAGCGTGTATTTTTTGAACCGTGAAATGTGGATCAATGAAAACCGTCAAACTTTAACTTGCGAGTTAAAAATAAAAAAATTTCAATTTTTTTTTTTATTATTAATCTAAACTATCCACCTGTGCTCCACACGACATCCAAAAAGTGTTTTGGGTGCCACGTGGAGCTCCACGTAGATCTTGGAGGACGGTCATTGGAGGACGTAACCACCTCCCTATATATATAAGAAAACTAATCTTTACCATATACTTTTTAGCAATAAAATTTGGACAGTTAAAATTTGTCCAAGTTTGATTTGTACTTTAAAAATATTAAAAATATTATTATTTTTAAATTGATCTAAACAACACACTTGTACTCCATGTGACACCCAAAATGAATTTTGAATACCACGTGGAGCTCCACGTGTATCACGGAGGATGATTACCGTCCTCCATTGGAGGACCTAACCGGCTCCCTATAGGGGGCAACTACCCCCAAAACATGACATGGCCCCACCACCAACCATTGATGGGGCCTAAGATGGGCGGTATAGGAATGAGTGATAAATCTAATTTTTAGGGTACCATTATTCATACTCTGCGGAAATGTGAACTTTTTGGGATGCATGCCTTGTGGAATAGAAAATTGGCTGTCTAATAAAATGCCAATGATCTAAAGATCTTTGGTGTGGAAGATTGAGATGGAAAACGATCTCCTTCGTCTAATTTAAAGGCGGTCAATGCATGTCCGCTAAAAGAGATGGGGCGAGTTCACAGTGGCACAGGATGTAAATAAGGGTACCAATTTTTTTTTTTGCATAACATGTGATATTTTCCTTTGGGCCTGGCCCAACAGAATAAGATCTGTTATTGGAAGTCAATTAGTCTTATTTATCTAAGGTTGGAAACGGACCGGAAAGCGGGCCAAGCCCACCAAAGTCAAGGCCCAAAATGAATTCTCACTTGCACCCCTAGTCAAATCTACCAACTTTTTTTGGTTTTATACGGGCTTATGTTTATCTGAAGACCAAATCATGGACTCACCAAATTTGTCTTCTACAAGCCGTTTGATCCCCTTAATTAAACATTTTTAACCTAATCTGTGTGGATCATGATCACACCAAACTTCTTTGGCTTTTCACTAAATTTAGAAACTGCTCCAATTTCCGTGCAGAATTCATTTTGTCCGAGTATTTGGACTGTCAAAACACGTCTTGGTCAACGAAATCAGGACCACAAGAAGTCATCCCAACCGCATTTTGGGTAGGGATCTCAACAGGCAAGGCTTGGGGCCTGGCCCGCAAAGGTCGGGTATGAGCTAAGGTAGGTAAGTCCGATATATAAATCAGCTGGCTTGGCCTGATTTGTAAGTCTGGCCAGGTATGGGCTAGTTCGAGAGGACCGTTTAAATAGAGGCCCATTTGCCTGATCAAACCCTGACTGATTCATAAATAGGCTGGCCGGCCCAATTAGTAATCGGTCTGGGTATGGGCTAGCTCCAAAAGACCCAATCATAATCAGCCCTCTTAAGACTCCACACGAACCTGGCCCGGGCCGGGCCCGTTGTGACCCTTAATTTTTGGTTACAAATGCAAGTCAAACAACTGTTTGACTTGTATTTTGGCGCCCATCAAATTTTAGAATGAGTTGAATTGTATTTTGTCTTTGTAAATCTATATATATAGGCTTCAAGTTTGATGTACATAAGCAAATACCCCCTTGGCCATGGCTGCTCCACTTATACTAATAGCTTTCTTCTTCCAATGCTGCTTTGCTGATACTCATTTCCATCCATTAGATCCTCTCAACCCTTCTGAGATCAAACATATAAAACAGATCATTGACCATAATTCCTTCCTTAGTTCTTCGAATCTATCGTTTCATTACGTCGATATCGAAGAACCGGAGAAAAAAGACGTCCTCCGATGGCTATCGTCGAAAAACAAGAACATGTTTCGACCCCCGCGTCAAGCCAAGGCCATTGTACGAGCCAATGGATCGACCCATGAGCTTCTTATCGATTTGAAAGCGGTCGGTTCGATCGCATCGGACCGTATATACAGCGGTTCCGGTTACCCTTTAGTCACCCCAGATGAGTCCTTTCAAGCTAGCCAATTGCCAATGAAGAGTTCTCAATTTAGAGAATCTATAGAGGCAAGGGGACTAAATTTAGCTGAGGTTTTCTGTGATTCATCCACAATTGGGTGGTTCGGGGACCGAAGAAGAACGCGAAGGGAGCTTAGAGTCACATGTTACTATATCGGTGAAACCGTAAACTTTTACGCTAGGCCCATCAGTGGGATAAGCATGCTAATTGACGTCGATTCGATGCGGATCGTAGAGTATGTCGATAGGTTTCATGTTCCTTTGCCTAGTGCAAAGGGCTCCGATTTTCGATCTTCTAAGAAGAAGACTTGTTTCGGGTTAATCCGAAACAAGCCCATCGGAATTGTACAACCTGAAGGAAAGGGATTCGAGATCGAGGGTCATATAGTTAAGTGGGCCAATTGGAATGTTCATGTAAGATTCGACTTCCGGGCAGGACTAATCATCTCGACCGCATCGGTTTACGATGCCGAAAAACAAATATTTCGACCGGTTTTGTATCAAGGGCATGTGTCCGAGACGTTTGTGCCTTACATGGACCCGACCGAAGAATGGTTTTATAGGTCGTTCTTGGATTTAGGTGAGTACGGGTTCGGTCAGGCAGCTAGACCACTCGAGCCACTAGTCGATTGCCCCGGGAATGCGGTCTATATGGACGGGCACTGGGTTGGGGCGCGCGGAGACTCGGGTGTGACCGATAATGTTATTTGCATCTTCGAGCGGTACGCTGGAGATGTTTCGTGGCGGCATACCGATGTGGCTATTAGGGGGGAAGTGGTAAGTGACTTATGGTTAAGCCATGACTTGTTTTAGAAATGGTTTTGACAATTTTATTGATTGTTTATGCAGGTAAGAGAGGTTAGGCCAGAGATTAATCTTGTGGTTAGGATGGTTTCTACCGTTGGTAATTATGATTATATCATTGATTGGGAGTTTAAGCAAAGTGGTTCCATCAAAGTTGGGGTGAGCCAACTTTCATAAACCTAATCATAGCATCTCTTTTTTTTCTTTTCCAAAACCATTGGGGCACTGGTATATATATATATATATATATATATATATATATATATATATATATATATATATATATATATATTGGATTATAATATTGGGCTGTCAACGAATCAGGTCGACCCATTATCTGACCCATCCAATCAGTTTGTAATCGGGTAGGCCAAATAAAGTTGACCCATCAAGTCAGGTCGGGCATGAAGCATCGAACCCGACCATCGGATGGACCCAATATCTGACCCGCCCAAACTGATTTTGTAATCGAGTAGGGCATTTAAAGGTGACCGGTCGAGTCAGCTTGGGCATGAAGTATCCGACCTGAGAAGTCTGGTCAGGTCAACTCAAAGACCAGATCAGACATATACCATTACTCCCATCAGGCAACGAAAAGTTTGGCCCAACTCGACCCGACCCATTAACTGCCCTAGGTTTGATCATTTTACTCCAAGAGAATTGACTAATTCACACGTGGCATACCTATTTGCCAGGTGGGTTTGACAGGTATACTGCAGATGAAGGCCACTTCATACACCAACAGCGACGAGATAACGGAAAACGTCTACGGAACTTTAGTAACGGAGAACACCATCGCCGTTAACCACGACCATTTCGTCACTTTTTACCTCGACCTTGACGTCGACGGTAACGGCAACTCATTCGTCAAGGCCAAAATGCAAACGGAAAAAGTAACGGCTAACTCCGCTACGAACCCTAGAAAGAGTTACTGGAGGGTCGTTACGGAAACGGCTCAAACGGAAGCTGAAGCCAGGATACGGCTCGGCTCCGAGCCAGCTGATCTTTTGGTTGTTAATCCCAATAAGAAGACTAAAGTTGGGAACAGCGTGGGTTACCGGCTGCTAACCGGATCACCGGCTACTTCCCTTTTATCCGACGACGATTACCCGCAGATCCGTGCGGCGTACACAAAGCACCAGGTTTGGGTGACCGCCTATAACCGGTCAGAGAGATGGGCTGCTGGGCTTTATACCGATCGGAGCCGAGGAGTCGACGGCTTAGCGGTTTGGAGCCAAAAGTAAGTATTAGGTCCCTGACCCGAGCATGAATGCTATGAGTACTCCCGTCACTCCTTTTTGGGATGCATATATCATAGAGAACCACCATCTGTTAATTACACGTGCGTGATCTCAAGATCTATAATATAAAATATAAGGTCCAAAGATGATCTCTATCTTCTGATTACAAGCGATCAAGGGCCATATAAGGTTTACTACTCTGTCGGAATGATTATGGTCGTTGATTTTAGATGACATTTGACTGCTTTGACTAAGATTATAGAGATTGTTTTCTGTTCCAATCTTTTTAGGCCAAATATCTTTAGATCATGTCGTAATGTCAACACCAATGATTTCACATGCTCACACCCTAAAAAGTGACCTAAGTACTAACTGAGGGTGCAGCTTTTAGATGGCTTTTGGGTCAACCTGAACCTAACTAGTTAATCACTTCCCTTGACTTGAACCTGACCTCCTCTATTAATTAGTCGGTTTAATCTACCAAGTCTTCCGGCACTCAGGCCGCTTGCCTAATACTAACTCTTCACACAGTGGCGGAGCTACGTTATCTAATGGGGTAATGAGACCCCATCGGGCAATTGAACTTAATGGGTCTTCATGAGGGACTCCATCAAAAAAATCCTGGCTCCACCACTCTCTTCACGTAGTGGTTCGTCATCATCTGATCAGAGTATATGTTGATTGATTAGTTTTTTTTGCAGGAATCGACCGATCGAAAACACGGATATTGTGTTATGGTACACCGTTGGATTTCATCACATCCCTTACCAAGAAGATTATCCAGTGATGCCGACGCTACGTGGAGGGTTTGAGCTCCGACCCTCCAATTTCTTTGAGAGAAATCCATTACTTGTTGTAGAAGCACCAAAGCATGTTTACTGGCCCAATTGCACAAATCACTAGTTTATATATTTATTTATATTTTTTTCAAATTAGAAGAAGAAAAAATGCCTACTTTCAGTTAGTTTTAGATTATTAGTCTAGTTCCAACAGTTTTAAATATAAATACCAAATCAAATTAAATGATGTTTAAATGATCTTACACTATTAAAATCTCATGGTTTATCTCACACCATTGAAGTGTATGCATATCACAGCTATGATTAATTTAAATTTCTCAAGTGGCAGTCTATCACTGGAACATGTCTCGACCCAATTAAACAAGCCAATAAATTGATGTGAACCATCCGATTAGTGACCTTTAATATCAGCCTTTAGAATAAAAAACAATGATTGATATTATAGTCCATGGATTGGATAGTTTAAATCTCTATAGAACACCATTTTGGGGCTAGTTGTACTTCTTAATAAAATTAGTAAATCTCTATAGAACAACATTTTCTTATCGCACCTCAATTAATGAAATTATTAATTTCACAACAATTAATAGAAATAAAAAATAACAAAAGAGATTTTTCAACTTGAGGAGAGCGGTAGTGGTTTTCAACCTGAGGAGAGTTTTTTGTATGGTAATAGATGAATGTTATTTTCGAAACAAGACTAACAACTCGAACAACAGACGTGATCAACTGTAAAGGAGAAAATGGATCCTTACTGTAATAGTCCCATATCGGATAGGGAATAATCATGACCCTGAGCTATATGTGATTGCGGATACTACATGTCATGACGCGTTTTGAGTGGGGACTTAAACCTATATCAAAAATAAAATCAAGGCGGGGACCTAAGTCCAGAATCGGACAATATTGTGACATGTAGGTTTGGATCATCACAGTTACTCTCCTCAATTAAACTTGTATTTCTTTGATAAGAATCAAGACCATCTCTATAAGGTTTCATTCAATTGGGTTATAGAGACCATGTCATCATCCATAAGATTCCAGTGCCCGAATCAATTGAAAGTTCGATTCAGATTTTTCAATCATACAGTGAATAAATATATATACTAAAGTCGAAGAAGAAGATTTTAATGACAAATTAAAGTGTGTTTTATTATTATACGATGGTGATTTTAATGACAGATTAAAGTGGGCTTTATGACTAAGAGCATCCCTAACAACACACTTATTTCTAGATGTTAGTGGGGTGGAGTTGAAAATAAGAGTACCTCTTGAAGCACTCCTCCAAGAAGCCTCTTTATTTTAATTTTTCATCTCTTTATTATTTTATGAAGAGTAGGGCTCTCAATGGGCCGGTCAGCCCGGATTTTGGCCCGCACCCAGCCTGAAAAATTGATATTTTCTATCAAGTAAACCTGGCCCGGTATCTGAACCGGGCTATGTATGTTGTAACCCGGATCAATCCGGGCCGGGCTTGGGTTGAGTGTTGCAACATCCGGCCCGCACTCGGCTCGAATATTTTATATATATATATATAAGTTATAATTTTTTTGATATAGTTAAATATGATTTAGTTAAATTTCTTTTATATTTTTAAAATTATATTTTCACTCCACTTATTATTTTCTTTTTTACTGATTTGAGGCAATGATGATGAATGTTTGTGCTTATATTTTTTGTTGGATAAATTGGATGGCTTAATTCATTTTCAAGCAACCGTTGCATAGCTTTTTAGCTATACAACTTGGATGATTTATTCATTTTCAAGCAATTATCGTCCGTTATAACCACTGTGCAACAAACTAAAATAAAATATTTGAATAAAAACATGTACCTGAGCCTCTATAATGGTAATATAATTATTTAATTAAAATTTAACCTTCTTTAAACTTTTATTAGAAAAAAATAGCACAACAAAAAAATAGCCCTAAAAAAATAGCACAACCAAATTTTATTAAAAAAAAAAACAGTCAGTAAAAAGCTTGGAAAAACACCCAAGTCTGGCCCGGATCGGTAGGGGTCGGGCTTAGGCTAAGTACATTGTATCCCGGTTTCAGATCGGGCTAAAAAAATTGGAAACCCGACCCAAATAGGTTAGGGCCGGATTGAACTGCAGCTCGGCCCTAATCCGGCCCATTGAGAGCCCTAATGAAGAGCTTCTCTCCCTTTCTCTTCAATCATGTGATATTTGAATAAAAAATAATATTTTAAATATAAATAATTTCTTTCTCTCTCTTCAATATCTAAGAGGAAGAGAGAGGGGATCTTTATTTCCACTCCTGGAGATGGTCTAAAATCTGATTTTTAATGACATTATAATAATTTTAATGGTGCTTTTAACTCAAGAAATATATAACTATATAACTATAAAAAACTTTTCAAAAATAAAACATACCCTAGTAAAAATAGTGTGAAAATAAAAAAAAATCTGAGCCAAGGCAATGAGGCGCAACAATGTTACATTTTTTTTGTTTTTATTACACTAGGTTGTATAACATAAATGGTAAATATTGATATAATGTAATAGGGTAGTAGTCAAGTCCTAGGTAGAATCGGATTTCCAGTCCTACACCATCCGTTGCCCTTAGAAATAAGAGAATCTTGACTTTTTTTATTTTCACTTTTTATAGCATGTCATGTAGTCAAGATTCTTTTATTTTTAAGGGCACCAAATGGGGCAGGACTAAAAATCCGATTCTGCCTAATAGACCGGACCATTGCCCTCCTAAATGTGTACACACATATTAATTTAGAATTAATCGTCATGCACAAAATTGTAGGTCAGAAGAATAAAATAATAACTAAGAACTACCAAACAACAATTTATAAATTAAACTAACAAAAATAAATAACAAGTTTTAATATATAATATTTTTTGAGTATTTGGATTTTGAGGGCATCTATTGATGAATAATAATGAAATCTAAAACTAATTTGATTTTTTTTTTTTCGTAAGAAAGTCATTTACCCAATTTCAGTCAGATTAATCTATAACATATGATTAAAAAGGGCTATAAAAGGAAAGGGCATTTACTAAGTGGTGATACCTTTAAGGCCAGCGGGTTAAATTATGAATTAGTCTATAGTCATGTGCATTAAAGTAGTTCATATCATGATATCAAATATCGGCCGATACCTATACGTATTAATTTTATGACAAACTGATATATATCTGGCTCTAATGCGCATCAAGTAAGGCACAAAATATTAGTCGTTTTATTTAAAATTTGGGTAAAAATATAATAACCCCTCCTATTACTTATTGCTTTTTAGGTGTACCCAAAAGTCAAATGACTATTTCATGCGGCTTGTATAGACGTATTGGGATAGGTAAAGTTGCAATAGGTATACGCCTGTCCCTCTTTCTTTATTTAATTTTTTTTTAAACAATGAGTCTATTCTTTACGCTTTTATATATATATATATATATATATATATATATATATATATATATATATATATATATATTTTTTAAAAAGCCGATACGTATCGGTATCGGCTAATACGTATCGGCCGATTTGTATCGGTCCCTCCATGAACCGATACCCGATATACATATCCGAGTTGACACCATGGTCCATACATATGTACATATGTCGCACAGTCACACAGATGTGTGAACTGCCGTGTTTACCCATGATGGGTGTCCACTCATTCTAAACTAACTCTTATAGTATGGACCTCATTCTCCAAACTATTATTTAAGACTTAAAATGGTGTTTAAATGATCTTACACAATCAATGGTGTAAGATGTAAGAGATTCATATCGTCAAAGTAATAGATCATAGATTGACATGTAGCACCCCCAAAATTGTGTTAAAAAGAGATTTAAACCATCCGAACTATATACCTTAAAATCAATCTTTGTTTTCAATAATAATGGTTGATGTTAAAGTTTATCAATCAGATGGTTCACATATCCAATTATAGGCATATATCTTTGGATTGGTATATGTTCTAATGATAAATTGTCACATAAACAATTTAGATTAATCAGAAATGATCATCACCTGGCATAATAATAATAATAATCCCACTTCGATGGTGTCAAATTAAAAGTCTAACTTTAATGGCATAAAATCATTTAAGTAGTTTTTTAAGAGTTTTGAGGATAGCGTTTGATAAGAGTTAGTGGTTATTCCTTTCTAGAAAGGAACAAAAATAAATCATTTGTAAATCTTTGACGCAATATTTATCACTGCATTTAATAGCGTTGTAATGATTCTCTATATAGGCCCACCTAAATGCGCTCCTAAATATTCTTGTAGATTGATATTGTAATAAAAAATTGTCCGATATCAATACATATTGCTATTTCAACTCAATATCGGTATTGACCGATACATACGATATCAGTTTCAGCCGATACCTATATATATATATTAAAAAAGCCAATACGTATCGGCCGAGTTGTATCTGTCCTCTCAAGATCGATGACTGAGTCGGATATTGATTTTGTTACCTTGATTATGATGCCCACGGTTGATAAAACATAAGCAGGCTTTACATTTTTGCACCATATATCTTAGGTAATGTCCTTCTAATCAGACGGTCGGAAGGTGTTTCCACATGGCACAAGTCTCCAAAATATCAAGTCTCTCTTTTAAATTTTGTACAAGGGCCAACTTTGTGTTTGCAAGTAATGTTTTCCTTTTGGAAATATTATAGTTATTTTTCGGGTACCTCTATTAGCGCCCACGCAATTTCTGAAAGCGCCCACGTTGAAAACCCCTTCAAAACCATTGACTGCTTTGGATCAAATGATGGAGATCGTGTTTCACTCAAATCTTACACACAATGGATCTTGAGATTATGTCGTACCTCTCAGACGGTGACCTTTTTATTCCACATGTCACAAATCTCCAACAAGTGCCCCTTGCATCTTATGGCACACATCATGCTCAAACGTAATTTTAGCGGCATTTTTTTAGGATATGTGACATGTGAAATAAAAAATTGACCGTCTGATAGGTGCCGCATGATCTCAAGATCTATTTTATGGAAGATCAATGTGAAATAGGATCTCCATCATCTGATCCGAAGTAATCAATGCTTTTGTTTGGTGCAACTATAAGAGACCTAGGTTATCAAGCATGAAAACAATAATGGGGTTTCGAGTCCTGAAAGCAGCCACTTTGTGTGTAAACAAGCACCAAGTAATTACAAACTAGAAATAGGTGATGGCCTTTTTAAAGCTAGTATAGAGTGACGAACCCGATCGCAATGCGCTCTGAGATGTACACGGATCTCTATGCTCTTTGAGTCCTCGATGCATACATCAACGGCTACTCACAAACCGCACACCGTATCTATTGGTGATTGGGCTGGTAGCTTTATACTTACCTTACAACAGGATCCAGTTAAAAGCTGGCTTTAACGAATGTCAGGGTCCTTTTAAATTTGAAAAAGCCATTGTCTGACAGAATTATCTGCTTTGAAAAAGTTGTCGCCAAGTGGCTGCTCTCAGTAGGTGCCACTTTTCCAGTCAACTGGAGTCAAAACCGTTTTGGAAATTTGAAAACTCCGTCGGTTTTCTGACACCCTTTAGATTCTCTAACACAGCTCACACTATTTTGAAGACCAATAACTCATACTTTCCTCGATTTGCTTCTCTCTCTCTCTCTCTCTCTCTCTCTTCACGTGATTTCTCTCTATTTCGGTGATATCTTTTTGGACTTATATGAGTATCTTTGGTGTTTTAAGCTATTAACAGGGGTAACTAGTTTACTACTGATTGTGAAAGAACTACTGTTCACTGTATGCATTTTATTTTTCCCATTTGTCTCTAAATTCGGAGGCTTTATTTTGTCCAACATGGCTTACTTGATAGATACCCAAAGAGCCCAAATAACCAAAACCCAACTGATTTATTTCTCCAGAAGAAATTTTTCATCATTTGGGAAGATGGGTACTTTAGTTCTTGATTCAATGAGGTAAAAAAACAAGTTTTTTCAAATTTTTTACTCATTTCCTGTACCAGAAGAAGTTTCTCGCATTTGGAAGATGGGTATTTGAGTTCTTGATTCAATGAGGTAATAGAACAAAAAAGTTTGGATTTTTATTTAGAAAAAGTACATAAAGATTGAATTTTTTTAATTGAGACATTGAAAAAATGAGAGATTTCCCTTCTTGTTTTGGGGAAAGTGGTGTCCAAGTGTCTGATTCTTCATCTAGCACTTCCAAAGCTGCTCAGAATTTGGTTACATGTGTTTACCAGAGTAGATTACATGGTGGTTGTTGTTTGATTACTGTAACATGGAGTAAAAATCTGATCGGTCAAGGTCTTAGTGTTGGAATAGAGGATTCAGCCAACCAATCTCTTTGTAAAGTTGATGTAAAGCCATGGCTGTTCTCTAAGAGAAAGGGGTCCAAGGCAATAGAGGCAAACAGTACAAAAATTGATATTTTTTGGGACCTCTCATCTGCTAGATTTGGATCAAGCCCTGAACCATTGGAGAATTTCTATTTAGCCATCGTTTCGGACCGAAAAATGGTTCTTTTGCTTGGAGATTTGAGTAGGGAGGCTTATAAGAAGACAAATACAATACCCCCTCGGTCGAATTCGGTGTTTGTATTGAAAAGGGAGCACATTTTTGGAAAGAAAGTCTATTGTACCAAGGCTCAATTTTGTGACAATGGGCGTGTCCACGATGTTGCAATTGAGTGCAATGTGGATCGAAGAAATGATCCATGTCTCTCGATTCGGGTCGATAAGAAGATCCTGTTGCTAGTGAAGCGCCTTGCATGGAAATTTAGGGGCAATCAGACGATTTTGGTCGATGCACTACCTGTGGAGGTGTTTTGGGATGTCCATGATTGGTTATTTAATGGGTCTGTAGGGAATGCTGTTTTCATGTTCCAGAGTCGCCTGCCGGAGGCAGAGAAGTTTTGGCCCGGCCAACTATCTGACTCTTCTGTGTTGTCTTGGTCATCCTTACAGATATTCAGAGAAACCCGGGTACGAGATCTTGGTTTCTCTCTGATTTTGTATGCTTGGAAGAATGAATAAGCTGTGTGGTGGAGGATAGTTTTTGTTTGCCTCTTCTCCAAGTGCTAACAAATAGTTTTTACTGAGTGTTTTTTCTTACCAATGTTCTTGAATTACATATTGTTTATGAGTGGGCACCATTTGTTTATTTTTGCCCCTTGATAAAGTGATCTGTTTTTTAAATTTGAAGCAAGCCTTTCTCTTTCTTTCATTTTCTTCTATATTTTGAGTTCATAATATTGTAGCTGCTTTAATGTGATTCTTGGATCCTTTTAAAAAGTTATATATCGGTTCTTTAAATCACAAAATCTGGACTAAATTCAACCTCTGTTTCAAATGGACAAGTAGGCGGATAAGTCATGATTCACTCTTACTCTTTAAGTTGAATAAAAATGGCTTCATCATCCAATAGGGGGGTTGTATTGGGTATAATGGTTTAGGAGATTTCAAATGTATAAAATTCTCCAATGTCTCTGATTATTTTTGAAGATGTTGCGCTACCTCTTCACCACATTCTTTTCAGGTATATCCGTAAGGTCGTCGTTTGCCACTATATGATTGCACTGCTGATTGGAACTTAAATTATTGAGATTGAAGGTTAAGGGGCCTTGGAAGGCTGCCCATTTTGGACAAACTTTATTTTTTCCTAGTCGACGATTGAGGATGGTGCATGTTTCGGTGGGTCGCCAAAATAAAACTCAGATTGTTGTTTGAGTTTTATTATACCGCCAAAATGAGATTGTGATGTTTTATGATGAGACCTAACTTTATCCTAACCTCACTTTTGCGTGGCAGGATTTGGATGATACGCGTATTGCACATACACCCAAACAGCCCTAAACTCACCCCAAAGTGTGTAGAGAAATATATTGATGTGACGCTCGTAATCGTGGCTAGATATGCTTTGATTTTCTTTTGTTTCCATTCCACTGCAGGAATCTAGATTCTTGAGGCTGGGAGTTCTGAAATGTGGGTTCTTAATGCATATGGTAAAAGCAAATTACACCCTTTATGTTTGCCTGAGATGGAGTTCAATCCATCTTTCTAAAGGTGTGTTAAATATGTACACTTAATTGTAGATCTTAGAAACAATAAACAGTTAATGCAATCTTATATTAATCCTTGGTTACTATTTTGGAATCTTAGGGTGCTCCGTTTATTTAAGTGTACGTTCATGTATCACTCTATTGTATGTGATTATATAAGATTTTTTTTCCCTCTAATTGGTTATCAAAATGCATTGAAGATAGATTAACAATGTGAGTTATATTGTTTGGTATTCATATACCAATATACTATGCATATAGGGGTTTGAAATATAAATCTTAAGAGTAACCTTTCAAAAATATCACAGAAAAGTTTTTAGTATTTATATCTTTTGGTGTGTTGAATATGTACTCTGCTTGAGTATTATATTATCTTGTGTTCTTCTTCTCAAACAATTTTCTTATTTCCTCCATTCATTCTGAAAACCACAACATTTCAAGAAGAACACATTTTGAGCTCCTTTCTGGGTAGTCAATATATCAAAGAGTATTCTTTCTCTTTCTTTATCCATTTTTAAGGCTTTGGTTATAACCTGAAGAAACAGTGAGATGGATTAGACAATGTGGGCCTAAAAGGCAGTGGCGTTTACAAATATGTCTGCACCAAACAGAATTCTAATTCTAAGCAGTTTTGATTGCTGTCAAGCAAAAGATGATTTGGGGTGCAACTAGTGGTATTTTTTTTATTATTATCAATGTTTTAGTGGTACTTAGCAATGGTCAACTTTCCTATCTACCGTACTCCTAAATATTATGAATGAATCTCAAGCTAACTGGCGTGTGCCATGGTTATTAATTCAATTGCAGAGTATCATCATTTTCAGTTCTTTGGTTTGAACCCTCTCTTAATAACAATGGATTGTGATTTTGGGTTTGTTATTTAGAAATTGATAATTTTTAATGCATAGCTTCTGCTGTTGTTAGTGCTGCCAAATCATGAAAGTTCTTGAATTGCAATAATTACTTTTTATAGTTTTTTCATGTTTGGGGTTGTGATAGATCTTTTGCTATTCTATTTGCAATGCTTAGAGTTAAACGGATGCTGGAAAGTTACTAGAAAGGGAATTTTTGTACGTGTGTGCGTGTTTTTTTTTTTTAATATTGATAATAGGGTAATTTTATTGAATCAAACCAGGAAAATACAAAAAACAGCGAGATGCTGCAAGCAAAAGCAAAAAAGAAACCCAAACCTTACGAAAAAACATAAGGAAAAAAAAAAAGACACGCACCCTCAAACAAACAGCCCAACCAAACAAAATAAGCTAGCCCTTATCAACACAATCTAAGGATCAATCTGCCTAATTGTCCCATTCTTCAATAGTATTAAAGGACTCTTAACTTTCTCCCAAGTGAACCAAACATGCCCAAGAACCGACTAGATCTTTAACTTTCTTCAACAACGTAGACTTAGGAAGGCGAACTCTCCGAAATTTTTTCTCATTTCTCTCTAGCCAAATAGCCCACACCACCGCAAACACTGTAATATGCCATCAATCACCAATGATTCCATCGAATGAGGCCCCACCCCATTCAACAAAGAGATTACTACATTCCCTCAGTAATACCCAGCAAACATTAAAGGTGCAGAAAATTTCAGCCCAAAGATATCTTGCCACCCAACAATGAATAAAAGGTGATTTATAGATTCCTCCTTCTATAAGCATATCGCGCATCTATTGAAAATATTAAAATTTCTTGATCTGAGTTGATCAATTGAAAAACTTTATTTTTTGGGGAATTTTCACCCTCCAAATTCTTATCCAATTCTGCCTAATTAACAGCCTTCTACAAAGAAAAACATAGAATGATTTTACTGAAATATTCCTTTCTTTGTGAGAGACCAAATCCGAATATCTTTATTCAAATTATTTCTTCTCCTTTCTTCCAGGCAAGCCATCAATCTATCAAATTCATCCCTTTCGTTAATTCTCAGTTGTCTTCTAAATTCGACTTTCCATGTCAACCCGGCCTAGTTATTATCTGAAGATTCTAGAACAGTTGCATGTGGACATCTAGAGAGAGCAAACATAATGGGAAACTCTTTCTTTAAAGTAAAATTTTCAATCCATCTATCCTACCATAGATGTATTCTATCCCCCACCCCCAATTAAAATTGAGACAATCTTTGAATATAAGAGCAACCTTTCTAACCCCTTTTCACCATCCTGAGCCCTTTCCCCCACTAGTTCTAATCCCCCAATCATCATTGGTTCTTTTATATTTGCATGAAACAACCTTCTACCAAAGTTTATCCCTCTCACTATCCTCACCCATTCGCCATAACCAGTTCCCTAATAGAGCACGGTTCATTTGTCCAAGTTTCTTGATACCTAAACCCCTATCTTTCTTAGCAAAACAACATATTTCCCAATTAACAAGATGAAGTTTCTTACCTTGGCTACCTCCTTCCTAGTGCTACAATAGAGTCGTGCTAGCTCGACAGCTCGACTAGGCCCGAAAATGAGTGCTTTTGCCCTTTTAAGCTCGGCTCGAGAGCCAGAGCCGAGCTTTTTATTTAAAGCTTGATTGAAGTAGAGCCGAGCTAGAGTTGAGCTAGTAAAGCTCGACTCGGCCTGGCTCTGCTTCATTAATAGTACAGAATACTTTTATATGATAAGATATATTTTATATATATATATATATATTTTTTTTTTAATTCTTTTTTCCCCTTATAATAAGATTCATCTCATGATTACTTTATAATTGATAGATATGTAATTAACATATAATCCTCATGATCCTCTATTGAAATTTGCCCTTTCTTTCTCCTTCCCTCTATCTTTCTCTGTGCAACAATTAAAGTTCTTTCTCACTCGTTTCAATGAACAACCACTAGCATGGCAATTGACCAATCAATCAACACTTGCGACCAACACCGATGCTCTTAATCAATATTTAGCACATTAAATTTAAATACCTTTTTACTTTTCAAAATTTAAGCGCATTTTTCTCCAATCAATCCGTTAAATCCAAAAGGACTAAGGGATTAAAAGATATTAGGGCCTTCATTTATAAATTTTATTAAAAAAAGAAGATATTGTTTAAACAACATTAGTTAGCTCGAAGCTCGGCTCGGCCCAACTCGAGCTCAATAGAGTCGAGCTAGAGCTCAGATCTTTTAGGCTTGAAGGGCCTACAATCAAGTTCCAGCTCGGCTCTTATAAGGTAGAGCCAAGCTAGAGCTGACCCAAGCTTGGGCTCGGCTTGGCTCGGTTGCAGCCCTGCTCCTTCCCACAAAAAATTCCTAACGATTCTTTCTAGCTGAGTTATCACTTTCTCTGGAGCTTGAAACATAGAGACGTAATAAATCGAAATCGTAGAAAACGTCGATTTGATAAGAGTTCTATGTTGATTTGATAAGAGTGAGCCTTTCGGCATTACTTAACAATTTGCTTTTCCATACGACCAGTCTTTTTTGAAATCTCTGAATGATGGGATCCCGCATTTCAATTTTGGTTTTTCGACCCCTAAAGGCAATCCTAAATATTTAATCGGTAATTCATCCTTCATACAACCAATACATTTTGCCAGATCTTGGATCAGCTCATTTTCAGCCCTAACCCCGACAATCTAAGATTTATGCATATTCACTTTTTGACCTGAAATTGCTTCGTACACCATTAGGATGTCCCTGAGAGCTTCAATTTGCACCCTTTCGGCACCACAAAAGATTATCATGTCATCTGCATACTGAAGATGCGTGATGGTGGGGCCATCCCTTCCCACCTTAAAACCTTCAAATTTATTATTTTCCATCGCTTTCTAAAGAAGACCATTTAAAGCTTAACCCACTATATTAAAGAGCATAGAGGAAAGAGGATCCCCTTGTCTAAGACCTCTGGTACTACGAAAAAAACCTTGTGGAGCACCATTCACCAAGATGGAGAATCTAGCAGAAGAAACACATCCCCACATCCATATCCTCCAAGTATCTCCAAACCCCATTCATCCAAGCATATACATGAGAAAAGCCTAATTTACCCTATCATAAGCTTTCTCCATGTCAACTTTGAAGATGATACTCGATTTTTTACTTTTATATAAAAAATCTAAAGCCTCATGGGCAACCACAATAACATCTAAAATCTCTCCCCGGAATAAAAGCTCCCTGAGGAGCTGAAATGATGTCGGCTAAAACCTTTCTGAGTCCGTTTGCAGACACCTTAGCAAGAATTTTATAGACCCCCCCCCCCCCCTAAAAGACTAATTGGTCTGAAATCTTTGATATCCTCGGCCCCATCAATTTTTGGAATCAACGAAATGAACGTGGAATTCATGTTTTTTCCTATTTGAGTTACATAAAATTCATCAAAGAAAGCTAGAAAGTTAGGCTTAAGACTCTCTCAAAGCACTTGGAAAAATTCCATAGAGTACCCATCTAGGCCTAGGGACTTGTTTTTTCCGCTATTCATTATCACCTCCTTAATCTCCCCTTCTTCAAACGCTCTTTTTAAAGTAGATTTTTGCACGTCTGATAAGGTTTTAAAACAAAGTTCATCAAGAGTCGGCCTTAACCATCCTTCATCTCTATGTAGCTGCTCATAAAAATTGACGATTGGTTGTGACCTCCTTCTCATCAATATATTGGATGCCTGCAACACTAATCTTATGAATGAAATTAGATTTCCTTTGGCCATTAGCAAGAGTATGAAAAAATTTCGTATTTCCATCCCCTGCTTCTAACCAGTAGGCTTTAGACTTTCGTCTCCACATGACTTTTTCAAGACATTTTTTACTATAATGCATTTTAAGGGCTGCTCTGATCTCCAAATCCTCTTCACACAACAGATTCGACTTTTCCATAATTTCTATATTCCTTATCTCAACCAAAATATGATCTTTCACTCTCTCAATGTTCCCATGCATGTTCAAATTTCAGTCCTTTATTTTCCCTTTCAAGTTTTTCAATTTAAGCGATAAAACAAATGAAGATATTCCAGCACTCTGATCCTCAGCCCACCAGTTTTTAACCTTAGTCCTAAAATCATCATTCAACAACCAAGCATTCTCGAACCTGAATGGCGAAGGACTGAAAGAGTTGCCCACATGAAGAGTTCGGAGAATGGGTATATGATCAGAAGTTGGCCTCGATAGACCTCAGCAACTGAATTTGGGTAAACTTCAAACCATTCACCCAAAAACAAAAATTGATCCAACTTGCACAGTGTAGAAACCTCTTGACAACTTGACCATGTAAACTCCTCACCATTCATTTGGTAGTCAATCAACCCATAGTCATCAATAAATTCACCAAACAATTTCATACTTTTTCTATCAAACCACCTTCCTTTTTTCTCAAAATCAAACCTCACAAAGTTAAAATCTCCCCCCACACACCAAGGTATATCCCATCTTAGACTTTAAGTAGACAGCTCAATTAGGAAAGCCTCCCTTTCTTCATCATCATTTGGTCCATAGACCCTAGAGAACGCCCAACTTTTTCCATCAATTTTATTACTCAAGCAAACTGAAATCGAAAATTCCCCTATTTCAATTTCAATTTTGTTAAAAAGCTTGTTATTCCAGGCCAAAAGGATGCCACCCGAAGCACCAATAGATTGTAGAAAATCCCATTCCCAGTCTCCTTTACCCAACACTGATTTAACCTTCCTGTAGTCAATTTCCTCCCATTTAGTTTCCTGAAATGTTATCACATCCGGTTTATATACTTTCACCACATTTTTCACAATCGCCCTTTTATATTGGCTCCCTAACCCTCTGGTGTTCCAGGACAAAATCTGCATATAAACAATCCATAATTGCCCCTTAGCCCATCTGAAGCCAGATCAAAATTTTCCTACCTCCTTTTGTCCCCCATGCTTTTGCTTCGAGTAAGAAAGTACGGCAATTTAGAAAGCTCCCTAAGAAAGGCCCCACTGCAAAAATTTTGTACATGTGTGTTGTGGCATAATATCAAAACACGGCCAATACCGATACATATCAGTTTCATTGAGAACCAATACTGATACCACCCTGATACAGGTATCAGGATGGTATCAGTATCGATATCGGCCGATACTGTCTTGGTATCAGTCGTTACTGACTTATACAAATCTTTTTTTATATTTGCTTTTTACTTTTTTCAAAAATAAAAATAAATATTGACTAAGACAGTATCAGCGATACCATATCCGTATCGGCCGATAAGTATCGATCCAAGATGGACTGATACCTAATACTGATATTGATACCTTGGTTGTGGGTTAACCAGGGTGGTGTCTATTGTTAGTGTTTGTGGTCAACTTTTGGAATTTAGTGAAGTTATGTTAATTTTTGTAATGGTCATTGTCTTCGGGCTAGCACAATTGAAGTTTTCACTTTTAATGATGCTTTACTATTCATATTGACGTGTAAATAATCTATAATACCCTTTAAGTGGGTCTATGTTAGTAATTCTATCATATTGAAAATTTGTATTCAATTTGACTTTGAAGCATAAACAGTTAATAAGACCTTATTTTGGATGTGGGAGGTTGAATAATGTATGAAGAAGAAGAAAAAGAAAGGAAGTCTTTTGTTAGAGAGCACCATCTTTATAAGCAATATTGATCACTCTATGATAGGCTTCAAAAGTTCAAGAGGTTTGCAGCAAAGGGATTTCTCTTCCCCTTTTTACTTAACATGGTGGACGAAGCGTTGAGCAGTCCACTCCAAATGGGTGAAGATAGTGGGTTGTTTTGTTGTTCAAGATTGAAAATGAGGGCCCCTCCACTTCCACTTCGATTACAGTGTGTTGATGATACGGTCATCTCTTGGGACAGCGAAAGAGGAATTATAAAACATCAAGGCTATCCTTAGAGGTCATGAAGTGGTCTTGAGGGAAAAGTTGGATTTTTTGCATATATCCCCTACGTTTTGGCATATTTATAAATGCCGCCCCCTGTTTCACTTATTTATAAATAACCCCATAATTTAAAGTTTTATGTTTAAATAATACCTTGAGTTACTGTTCCGTTAACCGCTGTCTCTAAAAAACAAAGTGCACTTACCACCTACATTGTGTTTTCTTGTGTTAGAAATACTTCTTTGACGTCACTTCGCTCTTTTAGAGACGACAATTAACGGAACAGTAACTCAAGGTGTTATTTAAGCACTAAACTGTAAATTAGGGGGTTGTTTATAAATAAGTGAAACAGGGGAGGTATGTATAAATATGGCAAAACATAGGGTGGTACATGGAAACAATCCAAAAGTTAATGCAGCCAAGTCCACTTTTTCCAGTGTTCATATTGATGGCCCTCCTCTTGTCCCTTTAGCTAATTCCATCGTATGTAGCTGGAGCTCGTTGCCTCCCTCCTACTTAGGACTGCTTTTATGTATTAGTAAGCATCGCCAGACTCATGGAATCGAGTTGTTGAACCTCTAAAGAGGAAATTGGTGGTTTGAAAGGATACCTGTTATCTCTTGATGGTCAGTTGACCTTCAAAAAGTAACTCTTTCGAACTTTCCGGTCTACTTCATGTCGGTGTTCAAGTGTCCACAATGGTGATTGAGAAGCTTGAACAAATTGAGCCGAACATTCTATGGAAGAAATGGGAGACAAAAAGCGATGAAATCTTGTAAAATGGGTTGATTGTCGGCTGCCCTTCAAAGAAGGCAGAATTTGTATTAGTGAAAGAAATGAATACTCGTTGATGGGGAAATGGTTGTGGAGCATTGACGAAGAAAGGGAGTTATAGTGGCAAAGAATGGGAAGACTCATAATGGTCAGGAGGTTTATGTCGGTACGAGTAATAGAAGGTCAGCTTGGTGGGCAGGTGTGAGCTTGGTTAAAGCCTGGTTTGATCAGCATGTGTGTTTCAAATATGGAACGAGAAACAAGATATATTATTGGGAAGATGTATGGGTGGGGGTGCGAAAAGGAACTCTTTTTTCAGCTCTTTAGAAGCTAGCTGGTGTTCGTAAGGTGGTTGTGAATTTCAATGGTAGTAGAAATTGGGATATTCAGCTTTGTCGTAATTTGACGGATGATGACACGGAGGCTCTCGCAGAGTTGCTGTTGTTGCTTCATGGATGTGTGCCGCATTGGGATGCAATATATCATAGAATAAGGGTGCTGAATAAAAAACAAGTCTTCCGTAGAAAAACTCGTATTCCTGTGTTCTTGAGTTTTCACTTTCCTGGTTTAGAGGGGTATTTTGCCTTCAGCTTTATGAGCTCAGTATCTTAGAAGCTAGCGGGTGATTGTAAGGTGGTTGTGAATTTCAATGGCAGTAGAAATTGGGATATTCGGCTTCGTCGTAATTTGAGGGATGATGACACAGAGGCTCTCGCGGAGTTGCTGTTGTTGCTTCATGGATGTGTGCCGCATTGGGATGCAATATATCATAGAATAAGGGTGCTGAATAAAAAACAAGTCTTCCCTAGAAAAACTCATATTCCTGTGTTCTTGAGTTTTCACTTTCCTGGTTTAGAGGGGTATTTTGCCTAAAGCTTTATGAGCTCAGTATCTTAGCATTTCTGAGTGTTTTGCTAGAAAATTAGTGTCACCTTCACTAAGAAAAGCTCAGAAAACATAGAAAAACTCTCAAATAAAAGGAAAAGCTCATAAAAGTTCAAAAGACACTACTTTATGAGTCAAACACTCAGATTCCGCTTTGCTAGACTCTCAAATGAGCCCTAAGAAAATTAAAAATAATCTTAACAACTTGTGTTTCCCATGTGACTTTTAAAATTCTCATGTGACTTTTCAACTCACTGTGAGTTTCTAGGTTCCCAACAAATAAATATGAGAAGTTATGACATTTGAGATTCTCATCCAAGCTAATTAACCTATGGTCACCCATGCATGGTAACTTGAGTCTTGAAGCTAATTAACTTATAGTCATCTCCCATGCATAAAAACTTGATATCTCTTCACACCTCGAAGTCTTTAGGGAGTTCTCAAAGTTGCATGTATTCCTATTGAAGCTTGGAGAGAGATAATCAAAGCTTGGCCAAAAAATCGTTACTCCAAAGTCTTGGCTTGGACCTGTGCCCTCCTTAACCTGAGATTAGATTCAAAACATAGGCCGAAAAATTCTCGCTTGGCATCCTCTTCTAAAATTCGACCCGGATTAAATGGCTTGTTGATTGAGCATTGTGAAACTGAGATAGATGAGTCATAAATTATAAAATTTTCATCATTCACCCTCGATTCGAAGGAAACTTGCTGTCGAGTTTCATCATGATATTGATCAACATGGTTTCATAGAGGCAGCGTAGTTCTTCACCTGAGACATGCTATGTCGTTCATTTGACATAATTTCCGTATTGCTTTTCATGATCACTTGATGAAGCTCCTTGAACACTTCGACCATAGCTTTCACTTACTCGACTTAGATTTAGTAAAGGAACCAAGTCAAGTATTCTCTTCAGTATTTTTCCATGGACAACGTCAAAGGGATTAAAAACTTTCATAAATCAACTGTCCATTTAAAGATTCCTGAACTTACCTATTTAATCATCACATTCTTTGGGACTTATACAAGAATGAGGAAGACTTACAAACTTGAATCGGGTATGAATTTGTTAAGATAGAGGTCGTAAAATGGTGAATTTGTTCCCGGCCTTGTATACACCGCCTCATCATACTAAGGAAATTTGCCATATGACTGAAGTCGTTACCTTAACTGCAAAGAGGGGGATGTCGAAGGTTTGGCTAGTGTCTGGAATGAAGTTGTAACAAGGTGATCGTACTAGAAGGTGTGGCTGGATCACCTCCTCCTTTATTCCTCTGTTCATACATATTTCCATACCCATATGGAGTCCCATCAAATTGCATGTGATTAAGTATACAGAATACGCATTCCATCAATGCTAGATAAATCCATATGGTTTGATATCTTATTATTAATCAACAATTTCTTATTTTGTTAAGAATCAATCGTGTTGAAGATTTAGCGTTATCATTGTTTGGAATGTAAATATCTGCAAGATCCAGGTCACAATTTCTATCAAGTAAACAAATCATTGAAATCCTCAAAAAGAAATGAAAAAAGATATGGTAGAACTAGGATAAATATTGGATGAGGTCTACCCAATGCTACATGTAGAAGCTTATAATAGATGGATATGAACATCATAAGCTGCATCGTTCATTTGTAGGTCTAATGGAACTCATAGGTATGGGAAGTGGCCTCCCCCTGAAATAGAAGAACCTGCTGGGGAATCCTCAAAGTGACTGGATGGTCCAGATAGAAGAGCAAGAAGATATGTCAAATTGGATGTGTCTCGAGTGAGGGTTGGGCACAATTAATAGGTTCTCTCCCTCTTCATTCTGTCCTTTTGTGAGCTGCTGCTCAACAAGGCCTTTTACTAATGACTCAATAGTCAAAATCATTTCATTCAGAAACCCTTGCTCTGTCAAAGCGGCGGACATCTAAATTCTCATAGCGTCCCCCCCCTAGAATACTAAGAAGCGAAATCCAATAGAGATTTTTTCTTTCAATTTCAATTAGTAATATGATATATAAGGACCACTACAAGTAATATTATGTCTTTGATCATGAAATCTCGGTTGCTTGTTGACTTTAGTAACGAAGACAAAATAAGCATTCCATTGGTTATGTCAATGTTCCAAAAAAAAAAAACCTGTACCCATCAAAAACCTCGGGTTCAACATGGTAAACAGTTTAAAAAAGAATGTTTTAAAGGGTGGTGTGGTCGCGAATTTGCTTTGGGACAAACACATATTAGTAGCTCAGTATGTCATGGAAGGCGACAATTCTTACGACGTGGTACTCATTAGCTATGGACATATTTTTACTTCTTTTCATGTAAGAAATATGAAATTCAAAGAATCACTAAGGAAATACCACGTCTGAATACCACAATTTAGACAAAAATGGAATTAGGATGGTGGGATCATGGATAGAAGTATGTGTATTTTAGTAGTTAAATTAACAACATAAGCTCCTCTAAATAGTTGAGACTTTGGTTACATCTATGACTTTCTAATGTGAAGACTAAAATGCCAAAGCATAAAAATGCAATAAAAACAGAAAATAAGCATAACATAAGAGTAGGGTCATCTTCTGTTTTCTTAGAAATTGTCTCCCTTAATATAAAAGAGAAGAAGGATCTGATAACCACCTTAGGGTATTCACAAAACATAGATATGATAATGCAAGCACACTGAAACATGTTCTATTTTTATACTTTAATTAAGGTCGTAACCAATACTCCAAAAATGCCTAGGCATTAATGGCGCCGAAAGTTACTCTTTTATTACTTTGAGGTCATAACACACCACCACGCTCTGCGGTGGCTCACTCTGTGACAGCTTTTACTCTGGTACCGCCAGGTAGTCCTTTCCTTGGGTCGTTCCTTCCGAGAATATCACGACGGCGCACTCTGTGGCAACTTTCACTCTTGTCACCACTTTCATTGACTCAAACTCGAGACATGGTACTGACTCTGATACCATTTATTAAGATCATAACCAATACTTCAAAAATGTAGCAGAAAGTTGATCCCTTATGACTTTGGGGTCATAACATCACCAATGTAATTTGCTTTACTCAATGAAATTGCATTTTTGGTATCGATAAAAAAAATTTCCTTAGGGTATTTGCAGATCAAGAGAAGGCATTTTTAGGATTTGCCCAAACAACAAGATCCTTGTAGTGACCAAAATTTCTAACTTTTTGAAAAAAATTGCGAATATCACTATTTTTTCAAAAAACAAATAATTTTATAATTATTCCTGACTTTTTCAAAAAATGGTAAATTGTAAGAATTGTTCATGACCAAATTCTCCGACTTTTTGAAAAATCATGAATATCACGACTTTTTCAAAAAAAAAAAAAATTATAATTATTCTCGACTTTATCAAAAAATGGTAAATTGTAAGAATTGTTCATGAATTTCACGAATTATTCATGAATCTCCCAATTTTTTGGAACTTTCCCGAATTTTTATATTTTTTTTCAACTTTAATGATTTTTATTAAGTATATTTTAAAAAAAATTCTTCTTTTTTTCCCGAATTTTGACCCTTTTTTCCTCGAATTTTGCCAGATTTTTTCCAAGCTGATTTACTCCCTAACCTCGACTTGGTAACTATGGTCCTTGTGAGAGAGATTTGCGCAACAAAATGAGATTGTTTTCGTTAGTAACTTTGCTGCAAGCTATCTTGAATATTTTTTTGGAAGTGGGCACCCAATCACAGAGTGACTTGGTTCAGCTGGACACTTTATATGACACGTGGCATGTGATGGTTTCATCATGTGATTGAAGACCATGAACTAAAGATCTATAGTGTCGAAGATTAAGGTAAAACAAAAACAAATAGTTTTATCATGTGATTAAAAGTGATCAATGCCTGTTATAGATTTGTGATGTCAAATCAGTCAAAGGGGATTGATGATGAAGATTGAGGTAAAAAAATAGTTCTATTCGCACCTATTGAATTGTTGAGGGCATCTAAGTTGAAAACCATTGACTATTTCCAATCAGACTAAAATCATGTTTGAGCATGATGTGTCACATATTTTTTAAGTTACCCTTTTCATATATGTGCCACGTGAAAAAAATTTAACCGTTTGATGATAAGTTCATAGGCTCAAGATCCTTTGTGTCGAAGATTGGGAGGAAAATTGATCTCTATTGTCTAATTCAAAGCAGTCAATGATTTTTAGTGAAAGTACCAAGCCGGGTTGAGGTCAGGCCCGGTACCATCTCTTTTATTTTTATTTTTTTTGATAACTTACTATCCAAGCCTCTTAGAGCACCCGTCTAATCCCAGGGGTTTACGCGCACCTCAAATTAGCGCATGTCCGATCAGTATAGGATATAAATCCCTAGGGTGGCCTCGAGGGGGAGGGGATTCGAACTCCAGTCTCCTGCTTTTGAAGTCAGGTGCACTATGAGCCCTTGACTATCTTATAAGTAGAGGGTGATTTTTACTACCCTCTCAATGGGAAACTCCTTAAACAAGTCATGTTTTATGGCCACGCGGCATGATTATTCATCAACTATAGTATTTTTGGCAAAGATTGATGTCAAAGATTGGATTAAAAAAATCTCTATTGCAGTCTTAGCGTAGATTAAACACCTTTACAATAAACATGGAAAATAAGGTAATCAAGGTATTAAAAATTGGCCGATATCGATACATATTAATTTTTTGGCAAACTGGTACTTATTAGTTATCATATCGATTTTTGATATTTATATCGGCCGATATGAATCAGGTATCAGTTGATACCTCCCAGTTTTTTTGTTTTTATTTTTGTTTTTAAAATTTCACTGAGTCAACTCGATATTGGCAGATTCATGTCGGTCCTCCTGGGAATGATACTGGTAGTGGAGTTGACACCTTGATGGTAACCATTCATTTTTAAGCATTTGATCAAACTACTAAAACGGGTCATGTTTTAAAGGCTCATGGCACTACTTTTTCATAAAAAATGCAAAGATCATTATGTTTAGATCTATAGTGTCAAATATTATCTAAAAGGCACAGCTCTATGGTGGTCTTAGTGTCGGCTAAACAACTTCACAATGAAAGGCTAAAACAGGTGATCTGCGCCGAAATATGATTATATTTCGCACTGTGATATCTACATTTAGTTATCCGATGAAAGGAATCTGACGGTTGTCATATAGTTTTAGTAGTTGCAGGTGTTTTTGTCCGTTGAATCTTGTAGAAGCATAAAAGAGCATAATTAAGGACAATATGGGAGCATTGAACCATGAAGCCAACGGAAACATCGAAATCCATAAAGAGAATTGATTAGCCTAGCCACAGCTATGAGAATTGATTATGTCACATGTTACCATCAATCGATTGAAATTTAGAAATCAATCGATTGAGTAGGATGACAACTGTTTCCCCTCTTTAAATTTGAATTTGAACTAAATCGATTGAGATTTGAAAATCAATCGATCGACTTCAAATTCAAATAAATCCGCCAAAAATCAAATTTTGAATTCAATCGATTGAATCTTGGAATTCAATCGATTAACCTATATATGATAAATTTTCAGTTCGAGCTCTATATAAACAAAGCTATATTTAGAGTTTGGACACTCTCTTTTGGTCCTCTTTTAGGGGCTTTCTTGGCCGACTTTCTAAATCTTTTTCTTAGGTTTTTCTTCATTGTTTTTAGTGTTTAGTTTTAATTTATGATAATTGGTTTGTAATTAGAAATCAAGGCTTTGTAAGGTTACAGATATTTTCCTAAAAGATCCGAATATTTAATAAATTAAAGAACGTGTTTGATGATTTTGGATTTGTGTCTTGCGTGCAGATCGGAGATAAACGGCTAAAATCATTCATTCAAGGAGGAAGCGGCCCCTAGATAAGTAGTTAATATATTTTCATTTTAATCATTTCTTTTTACAAATATTGAATCGTATGGCTTTAAGTATGTGCCTATTGTTTATCATCGAATGTTTATTTATAACCGTCAATCTTGGTTATCGGCGATAGTAAAAGAGTTATTCCACCTAGATCTGATTTTGTAGACTGATTTAGGATGTCATGCTATTGGATAGGGTATGTCGGATCAATAATCACATTCTTTTCGAATCATTTTTCTTATAGTTAAATAAGGGTTAATATTTGTATTCCTTTGTCATAATTATTGAATCGTACGACTTTCAGTTTGAGCATATTGTGTTATCATCGAATACTCGTTTATAGTCGTTGACCGTATGATTGGTGATAATAAACGAGTTATTCCACCTAGATCTGATCTTGTAGACTAAGTTAGGATATCGTATAATTAATTTTAATGTTGTGGTTTCGCATGTGAGATACGTTATATCTTTCGTATGATTCATGCCGTGATTGGATGCGTCATAGTGTTGGGATAAAATATGTCGGATCAATAATCACATTCTTTTCGATTCATTTTGCTTGTAATAAAAGGATGGTAAATAATTTGACATTGAAATACGTGATTGATTATTAGTAGAAAAATTACAAATCTAGAATTAGCGGACTCTTTGATCTTCTTTTTATCGTTGTTTGATTATTTACTGTTTTCCTTATATAAGTTTTGTTTAGATCTTTTTATTTGTGTTTGTGTAGTTAATTTTTATCATAGCAAAAATCTCGCATTTGGTACTTCCTTAAACACTTTGCACTCTTTAAAATTAACGAAATACGCTTCCATGTGGGTTCGACACCTTTAATTTCACCGTTATTCAATAGATCTTGTTTACTTGTAATAGTACAATTTAAAATCGATCAATTTTTTTGGCGCCATTAGCGGGGAAGCAACAAAATTTTGTTAATTTTTGGAAGTGTTCATTATTAAAAAAATTAATAATAAAATGGTCGGATTGTGGATTTTATTCACTGTTTTGTCAGTCAATTGATTTATGAAATTCAATCGATCAACTGACACACAAAATCGAGGGAACTATTCTATACTCTGTGACAAGTCAATCGATCGATTTGTGAAAATCAATTGATTGACTGAGAAGCAGAAGCTTGTCAACTTTGTGATTTAAATCAATCGATTGATTATGAACTGTGAACAGTCCCAGTTGTTTTTATAAATAATAATTTTTAAAATAAAAAAATTTTCTTTTAGGAATTTGTTTTAGATTTGTAGGAGTTTTTTTTAGATTTTAAATTTTGAAATTTTAACTCAAAAATTTGAATTTTGAATTTTGAAACTTGAATTTTGATTTTTGATTTTCAAATTGAATTTTGAAATTCGAGATTTGAATTTTGATTTTGAATTTTTTTTAGAATTTGTAGGCTTTGTAAGATTTTATTTTTCTTTCCTTCTTTTCCTATGTAAGATTTGTGGGATTTTACAGGATCTGAATAATTGCCTTTTAGTTTATTATTTTTTAGTTTATTGCCTTTTAGGCCTTTTAGTGTTTATTAGAATTTTAAGATTTTTTTAAAGATTTGTAGGATTTTATTTATTTCCTTTCTTTTTTTGTGTAGGATTTTATTTCTTTCCTTTCTTTTCTTGTATAAGATTTTTTTTTTTAGGATTTGGAGGATTTGTAGGATTTCTTTTAGATTTTGAAATTTAAATTTTGAATTTCAAATCTTGATTTTGATTTTCAACTTTTGATTTTCAATTTTGAAATTTGAATTTTAAATTTTAAATTTTAAATTTGAATTTGAATTTTAAATTTTAAATTTTAAATTTTAAATTTGAATTTGAAATTTGAATTTTAGATTTTTAGGATTTGTGGGATTTTCTTTTGGTATATTATTATTTTTATTTATTTATTTTAGATTATTTGTATTAATAATTTTTTAATTATTGTTTACTTGTCATCAGATTTGGAGATCGAAGTCCGAGTCTACCAAAGCTTCGAAGGAGACGCCCGCGAGAGGCCAAGGTAGGCACCTTTTTTTCTAGATTTAGTTAGTTTTTTGTAGTTGTATTTTTATTTCATAGTTTAAGATTATATGATATGGAGTTTCCTACAAATTCGATGCCCCATCTTTTAATGGGCTTAACTGTAAGACTTCATTCCAAAATTTGGATGAATATGGGAAGAATGATCATCATTGGTGGGAACCAAATCAGAGTTGTGAATTAGATCTGCTTTATATGCTAAATCTTTTTGAACAACTTCAATTTGCCCCACAATATTCACAAACCCCATAGAGTTCCGATTTCTTGTGAAATTTGATAATTAAGGTGATAGAACTCTACGCCCAATCGGCCAATTATTTTAAATTATATATTCACTCTCGACTGAAAGTTAATCATCTAAGGAGGCAGTGGGCCGATATTACAAAATTTATTCCGCAAGAACAATGGAGTTCTGATTTAAACGCCAGATTTTAACTATGATAAAAGAATTTCACTCCCAATCAGTCAACTAGTTTAGATTATATAACCAGTCTCTTGCAAAACTTCATCATCAAATGAGGTTGTTAACCACTGTCATGGCTTGGAAATCAGGTACTTTGCCTAGCCAACCAATAAACTTCTCGCAAGATCTGATTTGGGGAGAAGAATCTACCCCCGCCCCTGAGCCTGAAGATGAGAGCATGATCTTTTGGGGCGGGCATGAGGAAGATTTCAAGGAAGACACGATTGACCCACAGAACATTGAAACACCAGCGGATAGCCAACCAATTTGTGTTACTCCTCTAATACCATAAGACCAATTGCATGTGGAGGAGACAAGTCCTTGTTTTACATCGACTGAGGAGTCGAGCATTACATATGAGCCACCTTATGTGCCCAGCAATCCATTTTTACAATGCTTCAAACCCTCAAGTCGATTGGTTGTAAATAATGACTTATTCGGTGCTTTCAAATTGTCAACACACACTAAATCCGAATATGTCATGGTTTATAGGGTGGATGAGTTGGTTAAATGTTTACCCACAAAAAGCCTCAAGCCCCTAATTCATAGAAAGGGCAATCAAAACATGTCAGATGAATGGCCTTTTCTCGTTCCTACCGAAGCTTGAGGGTGGTCCAGCTATAGACCACAAAATAAAAACATAGCGCTTTTTGAGAGGCAACTCAAGCCCCTTATAAATTATTTTATTTTATTTTTATTAGATTTAATTAGTATAATTTTGATAGTTAAAAAAAAAAAGGGGGGGGGGGGGGGGGGGGGGTGACCTTAGCTCTTCCCCCTTTCTCCTCTTCCACCCCTCCTCCTTCGAAAGGGGCGTTCAGCGAGCATCATATTTTTCTGACTGTCTTATTATTATTTTAATGTTTATAGTTTTGTGCAATGAGGACATAGCACCACTTAAGTTTGGAGGTGGTATGTCAAATTTGTGGCTCATGATCTATAACTTCTATAGTATACGTTTAACCGCATTTTACATGCACCCTCAATAGGATGTTTTAAAAAAAAAAAAAAAATCATCGTTGTTTATTTTTTGCGTAGTTTTCTAACTTTAATCACTAATGCATGTAAATTTTTAATTTTTAAATATTCATGCCATGGTAAAATTGTTGTTGTTTAGGATAATTAATTCCATTGTGAACACTTAAAGATTGGTTTGAAATTTATTCTTAGAAAAAATTTCCACCTTCGCCATACTTGGGTCCAGAAATCAAAAGATTAGTTCAAATTTGGAATTCTAGGATCCTAACAAAGACTAAACCCGAAAAATGTTAAAACTTTTTCCTCGTTCTTGATGAGTGTTAAATAAATTTGGAGTATCTTTGAAATTCGTGCTTAATTGTTGAAATCTCATACATTTTAACTCGGTTTATTTATTTGGCATATTTTATATCATTACGCTAGAACTCGTTGTGTTTAAACTCAAGACAAATAGACATCATTATTATCTTGAAAAGAAATGATCAAAGGCTATCTTTGACTCGTTTGTGCCTAAAATGTCCCACCTTATATTGATTTATCTTTTAGCACCCTCTTGAGCCTTTTTGAAATTTTTTGCTCTAAATATTTCTTGTTAAGTTATATTAATCATATCTCACATCAGTTTAAAAAATATAAAATCTTACCCTTCAATCTCTGAGAAATTGGGAAAGAGGGATGAGAGCAAAAGATGAAATAAAGAGGCATGGTAGTAATGCTTGCAAGGAGCATATGACAAAAATATACTTGAAAAGGGGAGAAAAAAAAAAAAAAAAATATATATATATATATATATATATATATATATATATATATATATGTGCAAGAGATAGAAAAATGAGAAATGAATTAAAAATATGAGATGATATCCAAAAGAGAAAAAGAAGGAAAGAAAAGAAGAAGAGAATTGAGAAAAGGCAAAAAGAAAAAGTTCTAAAAAATTCGAAAAAGAAATAGTGAAAAATGAAAAAAATAAAATCAAATGTAATCTTTTTCTAATTTCTCACAATTTTCCTTTCTTTCATAACCTTCACCCGAGCCACATTACAACCTTATAAAAGACCTTCGTGATCAGATCTCGATTGGTAAATACCTTGTGGAGAGTAATAATGCAATGACTATGATACTTAGTATAACATGCTTAGGATACAAACATCATTCTTTATGAGATTACTTTTTTTTTAATTCTTTGATGCACCGTCTTTCTTATATCATGTGAGATTTTTTAATTCGTGTTGTAACTCCATCTCACATGTGGGTGAAAATGAAAATTATTTATTTGAGCAATTTTGTTGTGAGTGTATACCTAAGGTGAGGATTGAGTCAAGACTTGAGATCCGATGATTCTCGGTTTGGATTAATCCGGCGATAGAACGATTTAAGCATTGGCACATGCACACACGGCACTCTAAGCATGAATGAAAAATTGGTTTAAGGATTAGAGCATTGGGTTAATTAGAATAAGCAACAATGAAATTACTATATCATCGGTATTTGAGAATGAATATTTGCATGCTGAAATGGTTACTGATTTTTTATTTTAAAGGTATATTATATAAATCGATTTTTGAAAACTCTTTTATCGATGATTTTGAAAGTTTGTGAGCGTATTCACTGTAGGAGATACAACTCCTCCACTAGCGATCACCTAAGGGTTTAAAGTCTTATTGTATATGCTAAATACAATCGCGCTCCCTACAAAAGTGACATTTATTATTTTCATTAGATTGTTAGTTTATTTTTTCGACATATTTATCAGTCTCTTTGCTCGAGGACTAACAAAGTGTAGGTTTGAGGGTGTTATCTGTGCCGAAATATAACTATATTTCACACTTTAATATCTACATTTAGTCATCCGATGAAAGCAATCTGATGGTTGTTGTGTAGTTTTAATAGATACAGGTGTTTTTGTCCCTTGAATCTTGCAGAAGCATAACAGAGCATAATTAAGGACAACATGGGAGCATTGAACCATGAAGCCAACGAAAACATTGAAATCTGTGAAGAAAATTGATTGGTTCAACTACAGCTATGAGAATTAATTATGTCACATGTCATCATCAATCGATTAAAATTTAGAAATCAATCGATTTAGTGGGATGATAACTATCTTCCCTCTTAAATTTGAATTTGAACTAAATCGATTGAGATTTGAAAATCAATCGATTGACTTCAAATTCAAATAAATACGCCAAAAATCAAATTTTGAATTCAATCGATTGAATCTTAGAATTCAATCGATTGACCTATATATGACAAATTTTCAGTCTGAGCCCTATATAAACAAAGTTATGTTTAGGGTTTGGACATTCTCTTTTGGTCCTCTTTTAGGGGCTTTCTTGACCGACTTTCTTAGTCTTTTTCTTAGATTTTTCTTCATTATTTTTAGTGTTTAGTTTTAATTTATAATAATTAATTTGTAATTAGGAATCAAGGCTTTGTAAGGTTTCAAATCTTTTCCTAAAAGAATCGAGTATTTGATAAATTAAAGAACGTGTTTGATAGTTTCAGATTTGTGCCTTGCTGTGGATCGGAGATGAATGGTTAAAACCGTTCATTCAAAGAGGAAGCGACCCTAGATAAGTAGTTAATTTATTTTCATTTCAATAATTTATTTTTACAAATATTGAATCATATGGCTTTAAGTGTGTGCCTATTGTTTATCATCGAATGCTCATTTATAGCCGTCGATCTTGGTTGTCAACGACAATAAAAGTATTATTTCACCTAGATCTTATCTTGTAGACTGATTTAGGATGTCATGCGGTTGGATCTTACTGTTGTGGTTTCGTATTTGAGATACGTTATGCCTTTCGCATGATTCATGCTGTGATTGGATGCAATATAGTGTTGGGATAGGATATGTCGGATTAATAATCATATTCTTTTCGAATCATTTTTCTAGTTAAATGATATTTGTATTCCTTGTCATAATTATTGAATTGTACGACTTTCAGTTTGAACATATTGTGTTATCATCGAATACTCGTTTATAGTCGTTGACCGTGTGATTGGCGACAATGAACGAGTTATTCCACCTAGATCTGATCATGTAGACTAATTTAGGATGTCGTACGATTGATTTTAATGTTATGGTTTCGCATGTGAGATACGTTATGCCTTTCGCATGATTCATGTTGTGATTGGATGCGTCATAGTGTTAGGATAAAGTATGCCGGATCAATATTCACATTCTTTTCAATTCATTTTGCTTGTAGTAAAAGGGTGGTAAATAATTTAATTTTGAAGTGTGTAATTGATTGTTGGTAGAAAAATTACAAATCTAGAATTAACAGACTCCTTGATCATCTTTTCATCGTTGTTTGATTATTCACTGTTTTCCTTACATAAATTTTGTTTAGATATTTTTATTTGTGTTTGTATAATTATTAATTTTTATCATAATAAAAATCTCGCCTTTGGTACTTCCTTATGTTCACTTTGCACTCTTTAGAATTAATAAAATAGTGCGCTTCCCTGTGGATTCGACACCCTTGATTTCACTGTGCTTCAATAGATTTTGTGCACTTACAATGATATAATTTAAAATCGATCGACAAGTTTACAAGATTTATATGAACTATTTTCTACTTAATTTTATTTATTTATTTTTAAACAACCCTCTACCGCTTTGTTTGGGGAATTGGTATGTGGTAAGTGATCCCAAGCAAGACTGAGAATAAAAGGCCCACTAATTTTGGACACATATGCCTTGGACATGATACAAATATTTGGTGGGTTGAAGATTGCATGAAACAAAAAAATATATCCGTTGTGATATTTAAAGTTGTCCAAAAAGCCTTTAAAATATATGCCTAATTTTAAAGGCATTTGACTTTGAATTATATGATAGAGATAATTTTTGGGTGTTATTTTTGACACTATCAATCTTTAGATTGCAATCTTTATATCACATGACACTTTCTTAAACATAGTTAAACATAGTGGGATCCCACTGGGTGCGAAGTAAGTAACATAATTCAAAACCATGATTTGAAAATTCACTATTTATTCCTCCTGTATGCTAAACCAATAAATGCCTTGTTTCAGTTATTTATCCACAGTTTAGACAGAAGAATTCTTATTGACATTTTATCAATCATTTGGGATGCACCTTAAATTCTCATTCCCAACACTTAGGATAGAACTTAAAATTGCCCTATGTCAAGCAACTAATAATACCCAAAATCCACAAAATGGGTTCTTAAAATAAAATAAAAAAATTAGCAAGAAGTAGTTTATTTTTTGTTGTTTTGTTCCATCAGAGAACTTATTTACTAATAAAATAAAATAAATAAATAAAACCTTAATCCAGGCTGATACTGTTAGCAGTTTTTATTGAGCCCATTCACCCCGCATCATGCGGATTGAGTGAGGGAGAGAGCCGGGTGCGTCTGTTAAGCTCCTAAACAGTACTCCATCACTGCCTAGGCATTAGCGGAGCAGAAAATCAATCCCCTCATCCTTTTTGAGGCCTGGGTGGTTCTTTTCAGTCACCCCTTTTGAGACTATGCGGCCCACTCAGTAGCGGCTTTCATTCCGGTACCCTTTTTGAGACCCTAACATAACCCTTTCTTCAAGTCGCTCCTTCCATGACTTGAACTCAAGACGCGCTCTGATACCCTTTGTTAAGTTCCTAACCAATACTCCAAAAATGTCTAGGTGTTAGTGGAGCGAAAAGTTAATCTTTTATTGCTTTGAGGTGCTTTGAGGTCCTGCGGGGAGGGGGGGGGGGGGAATTTTATGATTGCATTTTAAGAAAAATCATATCCCAAACCCTAATGCATCAAAATCTACAAACTTTCAACAAAAAAATAAAATATCAAATTTTAAAATAAATTATGAAAAAAAAGGAAAAACAACAATTTATTTTATAAAATTAAGAGATACATACACCAAAACAAAAGTAAGCCCAATTCCAACTGCTAAACACATAAATTCACATACCATGATACTTTATGTCACCACCCAGAATCCTAGCCAATCTAAAGGGCTTAAAATTCTGCGTTATGATATCGCACGCTTGTAAGGTGATTAGTAGACATACATATAATCCATAAATCATCTTAGATAATGAGATTGATGCATTCAAAGAAACAACTTAAATTAAATGGCACACAAGTAAAAACGAAAAGTGTAAATAACAAATAATAAGGTAATTTTCTAATCGTGCATCTAAAAAAAAAATTAAGCTTTCACGTAGGATGAAATCATCTCATACATAAACCCATAAGTATTGATAAATAAAAGTAATTAATAACAAGTTTTTCCTGAAAACGATAAAATACTAGAACTAAAGAATCTCTCAATGCTCAAAGTAGTCTGCTAAATCTACTCCCTCATCCAAATAGTAACCGACGTCCTTATCCTCATATACCGTATCGGGTACAAATGCCTCTACATCTTCAACAACAGAAAATTTTGTGTTCTTACCGGCAGTTGTTAGATTTCGTAAGGTGAATTTACTCAATCACGTAAACTCAATGAATTGCACAATCGATTCACCATAACTTACCCACGTGATCGTATGTGCAATCGCTTAAGTGACAGTAATTTATGAAAATAAAACTAAACAATTATCTATGACTACAATAATATCTAACATCTCATAACATATCATATCGAAATTGAAAGATAACATAAAATGAAATAAATATGATGCATTTCTTATGTCTTTTTGTATCAACCTCGTCGACTTTTCCTACGAGACATATCTTAAAATTTAGCATAGCTCCATACACCTACACAACGTACTTCGTATTTTATTTAATTTACATATATGACTTGTATCAGGGCCGCTGCTCAAGCCTATCACGCGAGATTCACGTGTAGACAGTCATCACCTAACTTCTATATCGTATACTATTATCCAACCCACCCAATGAGGTTGCATGCATTTAAATCATTGTCCACTTCCGTTCGAGGCATTATTGTATCGTATTGTCCTTAAGACTCGTCTTGACTGCAAACATTGGATCTTGCGATGACACACAAAATATGACATGTGTAGAAACTTATATCGTATTTTGCTGGTCTTCACAGCGTAACTTATCAATCTTCATACCTTACTTTATCTTACATATCGTGTCTTATCAATTACTTATAATTTATTTTAGAATGAGTCACGATACGATAAGAATCATTAAATAACGCTTTCCAAAAGATGGGTTTCATAATAACTTGAATATACTTCGTGTGACAACTCATACTCCCATATAGGTATTGCATTCATACATAGATGTCTACATTTCAAGTTCCACATGATCGTGAAAGAAACCCCACCATGACGAGAGCTTAAAAGTTGTGTGACGTATCTTATTTCTTTTTAGTCATGCATATACCTTATCGTAATTTTTTATGTGATGCATGTCATATAATAGAAAAAAGTATTCGTTGGATTATTGGCATGGGCGCTATTCATGGGGTCAAGGGGTTTGATTTTCTCTTCTTTACTCGCACTTAACATCCTAAGGCCTCGGTTCAAAGGTCAATTTTTTCTATTGATTTGTGGTCTACGTAACTCTGTGCACTGCGTGGTCTTTAAGTTAGATCCTAAAATTTCAATCCATTGGATTGAAAATTTAGACGATTCTAAGGGATTCCCATCTCTAGGGGGGGGGGGGGGGGGGGGGTTTGCGCTCTGAACTATTGGTGCAACACCTAGTATCATATAAGCTCTCCAATGCACCCATTATAATATCATGTGCCGAGCAACTCATTGGAACGGCCGGGCACCGGCAACGTTTGGTCGGGACGGCCACCGGAGTGCGTTCGGTGTCGGTATGGTGTCCGTCCGATCAACTCAGCTGGCACACCGGCGGCTCAAAAGTTACCGATTTTGTCCTCCTTTCTTCCCTTTTTTTTTGTGCAAGAGAGGATGAGGAAAACCTTTGGTCTCTCTCTCTCTCTCTCTCTCTCTCTCTCTCTCTCTCTAAATCTCATTGTCAAAAAAAAAGGACAACAATATCCTTCGGAATCTTCATTAAAAAAACCAACAGTTCAAATAATAAACGGTAAGTGTCCCACATCAGATGTCAAAGTTCCAAGTGACACTTTTCCAAAAACCAATCTTATTTCTCAACCAAAAGTTCGGAAACTGATCCCGCTGTCTTGGTAGCAATTTTGAAAGGACTGAAGAGAAAGCTAACCTCTTTCGTCAATGCTTCAGGTCCTCCAGGTCCATGTCCTGGAGGTTCAGCAACAGATCATTGGAACTCAAGAAAACCCGGTTGGCCGCATTCGCAATCGTGAGTGCTATTTCCCTCGATGCTTCGATTTTTCTCAAGGTGATAAATGCCGGGTTGTTTGCGATAGCCTCGCCTATAAGTTGAGCACTCTTGGCTTCACCCTGGAAAACAGATAAAGGGCGTAAAATGAATTATTATTTCCACTTTCTAAGACTTCAGATGGCAAGTAATGCCCAGCACCAAAACAAAAGAAAGCAAATTATTTGCAAGCCCCCAAGATGTCTTATTTGCACTCCGGCCCCCCATGTTTCACCTATTTACAGTGCCACCCTTGCTTTTGTGTGCCCTTTTTCATATTATCCCCTTTAGTGATGATTGAGTAGCTGACTGTTACAAAATAACCTTTGCCTGCTCTGAATAAGACGATAGAGATTGTTTTTCGCCATTATCTTCCACCTAATGAATCTTGAGATCAAAAGCCTGCCATCAGGCGGTCAGATTCTGATTCCAGAATCAGGGGTGTACATCAAAGGTGGTTCTTGGATCACTTTTCGACATGTGTGATAGGTCCATGATCTCAAGATTAATTATATCAAAGATCACGGAGAAAACCAATCTCCATCAACCGATACAAAGCAGTCGAATGTTATTTTGTCAGAGAATCCATCCCTGCAAGTGTTAATATGTAAAGGAAACATAAAAGCAAGGGTCGCAATATAAATGCAAAAAACCTTAAATTTTTTATTGGTGGCCCACCTTTTGGACAAGGCATGGCCTGAAAAGGAACCGATCAAATAATCACAACCATCGGACCAATAGAACTTTATTGGATCAAAGGAAATTAATCGAAATTAATCGAATGGTGTTGAACATCAAAGCAGTTCAAATTTTAAAGCTATGGACCATCAATTAGATAGTATGGATTGAAACATATGAATTATGGGAACCAAAAATGATCATTTGATTGTACCAGGCATAATCCTTATGCAGGTCAAGGACACAGTGACCAAGTCTAGGTACGGGAATAAAACGGCTCCGGAAATATACGGAAAAATTTCGGGAGAAAAAGGGAGAATTTCAAAAACAAGATAAAAAATATTTAAAATTTTATATATATATATATATATATATATATATATGTTGCGACAAAACACGGGTTTTAAACAGGAAAAAAAGGGTTAAAATGCAGTTTTGGAAAAAGTGGAAATTTTTCGGAAAAAAACGTGTTTTTGGTCACTATGGTCAAGGATACAAGCACCAATACAGATTCCCAAGAGTTTACGCTTCTAACAAATGACGATGAAAGTGTATTTCCTCACTTGTGCTCTGATAACGGCACTTCTCTTGTCCTGCTCAGCCTTTTCCACAACAAACTTGGCCCTTTCGGCTTCTTGTGCTGCTACCTGCTTAGCTTCAATGGCAGCTGTAAACTCCTTCCCGAAAGTTAGGCCCGTAATGGATACATCATCTAGTGCAATGTTAAAATTTCCTGCTCTTTCTGTCAATATTCTCCGTATTTCCCTACTTACCTCCTACAAAAACCAATCTCAATTCTTCAAATCTCAATATAATGTAAAAGTAAAACTTTTATTAACTTATTCAGTGGATGCTTATTGACCGACCAGAAGGTCACTGATATGGTAAATATAGCATATAATATTTGCCGACATAGTTTTTGGGAAATGGCAGGAGACCACCTATAGCCATGGTCAGGTAGATTTCTCAAGAAAGGTGAGACCCACTTCCTATGCTGTTAAGACAAAAAGAGCTAACAATCTGTTAAGATGTCCAGAGGCATCCAATAGGGTAGCTTTGATTACACCTACGAAATCTTGGTGGGCACCTACACCAAAAACCATTATTTTCGTTGAATCAGACGATGGAGATCGTTTTTCACCCCAATCCTCCACACTACAGATCTTGAGAGCATGAGCGTACCATCAGACAGTCAATTTTTTATTCCATATGCCACAAATCCCGCAAAAATGGCCCCAAAAGCATGTTTGAGCTTGATGTGTACCATGTGATATTAACACCACTTTTTCGGGGCCTATGCCACATGGAATAAAAAATTGACAGTCTGACGGTACACTCATGTTCTCGAGATCCATTGCGTGGAAGATTGGGGAGAAAAAATGATCTCCATCATCTGATTCAAAGCAATCAATGCATTTTGGCGTAGGTGCCATCCAAGATTCTGTCAGTGTTAATAAAGCTACCCCATCTGATATGATTTCTCTTTGGAATAATGGGGCGTGACTGACATTTAAACACTAATGAAGTACACTTTTCATCATAACCATTAAAGTACCCTTTCCTTTTGTGCCACGTGACACGTACCTGTGATCAATTTAACTAGTCCAAGTGGCAGTTAATTATTGGAACATGTCTCGGCCAAAGAATCACGCCTATTGGAATCAGTGCACTTTTAATATTTACCATAAGAAATATGCACACCTGTCCATTAGAGTGCATAAATTGGATGGTTCACATAGCCTAATGAGTCAAAATTTTGGGCTCACTTCAGTACAATATGAAAGCTATCACTTCGACTTGGAGTGCTCACATCTTACACTTCTAATGGGATAAGATCATTTTCAAAATGGTGTTTAATTTTTTCATTTTGCTGAGTTTGTGATACAAAAACGTGCTACATGAGCATATCTTCTCATATATACAACAAAATGCGCCACGTTTTTACAATCTTATTTTTATTAGGAAGACATATAAGTATGGTGTTTACCTCTCTTTGAGTGATTAACTGACTGGCATTGTATTGAGCTACGACAGCTTTCAGAGTTTCATGAATTATTGAAGGTAGAACTCTCTCGTTATAGTTCTCCCCAACGGTTCGGTAGATTGAAGGTAGCTGATCGGGAAAGGGCCGTGTGAGAACTCGAAGTCCGATCTTGACCTGTATAAACAGATGCATCGCAACAATTAGTTAGTGAATGAGTAACACCCACAGAATTAAAAGTGGTGTTACACGGACACCCAGGAATTTAGTCTTTCATAGCCATATATATGGTGTCAACACGGAAATCCCACAAAGGAAACAGAGACGTGCATACACAAACAGAATAGCTTCAATTCAAACAGGGGTTTGATTCACACTCAGTATTTTGAGAAAGATTTATGATCTACGGGTCTATTTGGATAGCGAAAAGGAAGTAAAATGAGTGGAAAAGAAAAATATTTTCTATGGTTTCCTCTGTTTTGGTAAAATATTAGTGCTGGAAATGAAATTGGAAACGGGTATGTTTTCCTGCCTCTCGAAAATGACAAAATCCTGCATTTTCGATAGGATTGTCATTTCCGTCAGAAATGACCTCTTGGCAGCATCGAGCCTAACGGATAAATGTATTTACAATCCAAGATTTTTCCTCAACCATGTTTGAACGTTGACCACTTTGAAGTAGGTGATAGAGATCATTTTGCGCCTCAATCCTCAACACAATGGATCTTAAGATTATGAGCCCACCATCAGACAGTCAAATTTTAGTTGCACATGGATCACATCTCAAAAGGCGAACATGATCATGTAGTACATAAAACATGCTTCTTGGATCAGTTTCGAGACATATGCCATGTGGAATATAAATCTGGTCGTTTGATAGTAGGCCCATGATCTCAAGATCCATTGTGTAAAAGATTGGGGAAAAACAAGGTATCTATCATGTTGGAGATAGTAGTTTGTGTGTGGTGTGTAAGAAGTATTAGTTTTAAGTGTGGTGTGTAGTGTCCACATGTTAGTAAGTTGGTGTCATTAGCAATGCATGGTGTCCTAATGTAATTAGGGTTGCTCCTCTATATAAGGAGCATATCTCATATTCTTACTCTCTCTCTCTCCTCTCTCCCTCTTTTTATGTATCTCTCTCCTCATAAACCCTAATGAGGGTATTCTTTTCTTAGTTGTTTCCCTTATTATATTAGTTGATTGTTAGTTTTATTTTTTATTTTATTTTTTTGATCAGTAATGAAAAATATATATTGAAAGTCAGGAAGTTGCTGAGAGGACCAATACAAGGAAGACACGACCAAAAAAAGGAAGAAAAGAACCAACAAAAACTAGCAACCCCCAAAGAACAAACAGAAAGAGACAGATGCAAGCCAGCACAGATACCACCAATCCTAACCCGGATCCCAGGGAGGGATTTCACCCTAGCTCTGTCACTACCTCTTGCGACCCATAACCACATTAGGTCTCTAATAGACCTAAGAATCATCCCCACTGGCCGACGTTTACGCTCGAATATCCACACATTTCTCTCAAGCCAAATGCTCCATATCACAGCATATAAACCAGTCTTCCAGTAGTCCCCTAGCTAGCCTTCAAAGTTGACAGAGGACCACGCCAGCAATTGCTGGTAGGGTGAAGCAGGAGTGACCCATAGCATATCAAAAGATTTTAGGATGACACTCCAAATCTTGTGGGCCACCCAGCAGTAGAGGAGAGACGTGCGGCCGACTCTTCCTCTTGGAGGCACATCACACATATGTTGGGCAAAATCTTCCCCCGCCGAATAAGTTGGTCGATCGTAAGGACTTTTTCTTTGAAGAACGTCCAAGCGAAAAATTTTACCTTGGGGGGGATGGCTTCCTTCCACAGCCCCGCCCTTTGGAACTTGATCAACGGGCGACTCGAAAGCATCCGGAAGTACGACTTGACGCTGAAGCAGCCGTTTTTACAAGGGGTCCAAATCCGATCATTGAAACGGCGAGAAATCCTGAGCAGTGCATTGAGAGTAGACAACAATCTAGTGTGGGAGGCCACCTCGTCCCCTCTAAGGAGTCTGCGAGTGGAAACTTCCCACAACCTTCCCCCTTGAGTGTCCGAGTAAAAATCTGCAATTACACCCTGTTGGTTTCTAGATATGCGAAAAATGTCCAGGAAAGAGGATTTGAGAGGACCACATTCCACCCAGGTGTCCTCCTAGAATCGAATCCGGGTACCACTACCCCAACCATGGATCAAAATATCGTCCGATACCGATACGTATCGGTATCGGAGGTGGACAATACGGTACATTAAAAGTACCGTATCGCCCTTTTATATGTGTAATACCGGACGATAGATTCAACATATCGTCTGGTTTTTTACTGTTCTGGTACGTATCGTCCGGTACATACCGGTTTTTTGATCGGACGATACGTACCGGCTTTCCGGCATTTTAACCCATGGCCCCAACTGTACCAGACTCATTTGGTATAAAGAGTCCAAGTGCTACATATGCCTTTCCACCATGCAAATGTACCCCTGTTAACAGCAAGTTCATGCCCCAATTGCCGATTGATTGCCCATACTTTCAAGCCAACACAACCCGCCAAAGGTTGTCCCTTTCACCTTCCAAACCTGCCCGCCAGAACCATTTCCCCAAGAGCGCAATATTTGACCATCTCAAACTGCGGATGTCAAGCCCGCCACAACTTGGCATGTGTCCCAATTCACAAGATGATAGCGTTTATCAAGACCCAATCCCTCCTATAAGTTCCTTTGGATTTGCTCCAGCCGACGCATGACGCCGATCGGGCATTTGAACATAGACATACAAAAAATAGGCAAACTAGACAACACCGATTTCACCAATAGGAGGCGACCCCCACTACTGAGGAGTTTCCCTTTCCATGACGACAACCTTTGTTCGAATTTCATAACTACCGGACCCCACGCCCTTGCAGATGGTTGCCTGAGCCCGAGAGGCAGGCCAGATAAATTATCGGGAGCTTCACCACAACATAGTTTACCGTTTCAGCTAACTCTACCAATAGTTGATCAGATATCCCAATTCCCGTAATTGCTGACTTGTGTAAATTTATCTGTTGGCCCGAAACTTCCCCGTATACTGTTAGGACCTCCGTCAAAGACTTGAATTCCTCCACATTGCTTTCCCGAAAATAATGGTATCATCTGCATACTGGAGCTGCGAGATGAGGCGGGCCATGCGATCCCACTAGAATTCCCGATATTAATTGCATTTGTCTGGCGCGCGCGATGAGGCCTTCAAGCGCTTCACCCACCATATTAAATAAGAATGGGAGGCGGGTGCATGCAGCGGATCCCTCTGTGCTTTTGAAGTATCCATGACATTCTATTGATCAACACAGAACTAAGCGAGAGTGAGCGCATCTACCCCCTCCACATACACCTGAACCCGAGTCTGCCAAGCATGTAGTTCAAGCAGTCCCAACTTACTCTGTCATAAGCCTTCTCCATGTCCACCTTCCAAAGGGCAGCGGGCTGGTGAGCGTGATGAGCCGAGTGAATCACCTCTTGTGCCATCGCCACCAGATCCACCAATTGTCTCCCATGAACATACGCTCTCTGGTTTATCGAAATGATCTTGCCCATTAATGGTTTGATTCTGTTGGCTAGTACCTTCAAGATAATTATGTACAGGCAATTGAGGAGGCAAATCGGGCGGAAATCTGAGAGGTCCTCCGCCCTGTCTCTCTTTGGAATGAGAGTAACAAAGGTGGAGTTGAGGCTTCGCCCAATAAAGCATTTAGTGTAGAACTCGTGAAGAACTTCCATGAGATTGAACTTAAGAATCGACCAAAATTTACGATAAAATTCCAAAGTGAAGCCGTCGGGCCCCGAGGATTTGTTTTTACCACCAAACTTGATAGCCCGCCACACCTCATCTTCAGTGAACGACCGCTCCCCATCAGCACTATCAGCTGCAGAAATGGATTTTAAGGCAATCCCATCGAGCCCCGGCCTAGCGAGACCCTCGTCGGAATAAAGGTTTGAGTAATAGTCAACAACCTGTGACCTTATCTGCTCATAATCGAAGTATGCTGCCCCCCCAACGACGATCTTACCCAAGTAGTTGATTTTATTACGGGCGTTGGCTACCGCATGGAAGAATTTGGTGTTGTTATCTCCCTCTTTAAGCCATTGCACCTTAGCTTTTTGTCTCCAGCACACTTCCTCAACCAAGCATTTGTTGTTAAACTCTAATTTCTTTAACAGCCTCTTGTCTCTCTCCTCATCAGTCAGGTCCTGATGTTCCTCTAGATCATCAATCTCTTTCAGCCAAAGAAGCAGGGCCTCTTTCTCAACATGAACCAGCCCATAGATTTCTCGATTATTAGTTTTATCATATCATTCGATTCAAAATAGTCAACGGTTTAAGCACTGGAAACCCAAGTTGAGAAAGAAGAATCTTTGGTTGTAAATAAAAGCACCCTTTGTGTAATCTATTGAGTCTAGACTTACATCCAAGTCTCAAGAAGGGCATGTTTGTTTCGTCGCAATATGCACCCTGTGAAATAGGCATTGCATGTAATTTTTTGATGACTGGATTACATGCAAAATTAACTTTGCATGTAATATTTGGGTGTAAAATGGTTGTTCTTTTGGCTGCAAAATCTCCTTGTACGATCCACTTTTTTATTTTTATTTTACATTACAGCCAAAAGAACAACTTGTGTAAAATATTTAAATTCATGTGAAAATTGACATTCCCCATTCACCGTTGCTAGCATCCGACTTCATCGGGCATGATGGCCAGTGGTGGAGCCATGATTTTTCTTATGGGGTCCGTCATGAAGATCGATTGGGCTCAAATGCTCAATCCTTAAATTGCCTATCATATAAGAAAATAAACGAACGCTTAATTAGAATTGTGATAAGAAACAAGCTCATAATCACAATTTACATAGGATGGGTTAAATGAAGGCTTAATTACAATTGTGAGAGGTCAAAACATCATACATCATAAATATTCATGTGAAAATTGACATTCCCCATTCACCGTTGCTAGTATCCGACTTCATCGGGCATGATGGCCAGTGGTGGAGCCATGATTTTTCTTATGGGGTCCGCCATGAAGATCGATTGGGCTCAAATGCTCAATCCTTAAATTGCCTATCATATAAGAAAATAAACGAAGGCTTAATTAGAATTGTGATAAGAAACAAGCTCATAATCACAATTTACATAGGATGGGTTAAATGAAGGCTTAATTACAATTGTGAGAGGTCAAAACATCATACATCATACATCATACATCAAGGCACAACTAGCCCTATTCATCTAGTAATATCAGCCCACTTAAACATACAATCAAACACTTTATATGCACCTTCTCACCTAACCAACCAACTCCATGGAGCACTCTACACCTATTTAGACATATAATCAAATGCTTCATACGCATTTCTCACGGCAACAACCCACTTAATTCCTTTAAGCTGCCCCCAAAAAGCTAATACAATACCAAAAATTTATCATACCCAACAATGTCTACAACAACCTCAGGTCTATCTTCCAACCTAAAAAAAAACACGCTCACAAGATGTTGTGAAAAACATCAAGTATCATGGCAATTGGCAAAAGTTTTGCTAGGCTTCACTTTTGTCAGCGTGGCACCATCTTGGAGAGGTAGAGAGAGAGAGAGTTAGAGAGAGGGGAAGAAGAAGAAGAAGAGAGAGAGAGAGAGGAAGAAGATAGAGAGAAATCTTATAGGTACAAGTCGGTTGGTTGCCTCTGGGTCCGTTGGAGATTTTGCCTGTAAAATAATCGGCTTACGAGGCAAGGGCCTCGTAAGGCAAAAAAATTACCTGCAAAAATAACAGTGTTTTACACGGTAACTTTACCTCCAACCAAATTACATACCTCGCATTTTTTCCAACCGTTGGCGTAAAAAACACAAGAATGCTTGTAATATTAGCCCTTTACAACAAAACGAGCATACCTTAACTGTCTGCATACACCCAAATTGATAGGGACTGTTGTATTATAGTCTTTAATGGTACCAAACCAAGGAGGGGGGGAGGAAGAGTGAGAATACCTAGCAAGCTAGAAGAGAGAAGGCATTTACTTGATAGTACAAACAGAAAGCCTAGAGAGCTAGAGAGAGAGAGGGCCTTCATTACAGCTACAGTACAGTATGCTAGAGATAGACCATTTATTCCCTCATAGCCCGGTTTCCCATGTGTTATTTTGGGATTCAAACGTAAGATTTTGGTTTCTTGTGGATTCCAAACAGGTCGGAATCAATGGAATATATCATATATAGATCCTTTTCTACCTATTTCCTAAGAAACATCCAAACATAGCCTAAAAAATGAAATTTTGGGCTATCTATCTGAATACATGCACTGAGAAATTGGTGTGATTACATAAAGACGAAGAAAATAAGAAGAATATAAACTAACCTTACTTCAATCACCATCAACCACAAAAGGAGTATAACTTAACAAAGGGGTTAGAACCCTAACTAAGGCTCACGCGAAATCTATTTCATGAAATAACATCCAAAAAACTGTTCTTAGACTTTCTTATTTTCTTCGTCTTTATTTAAAAAGGTACATGTTTTGGTAATTTTTCGTGAAACGATGTAATTCTACAATAGCCTACTAAACAAACTCTGCCCCTATGTTTTGCAGAATAAAGGCAGCTTTATTAAAAGCAATTTAACATTTTTGGCCGGTGCGAATGTAATAATAATCATAGTTACCACATCGAAATTCGGGGAAAATCGGCAAGGCAAAAAAACGAAAATAACATGAAAAAAGGGTAAATTTTGGGACAAATTGGAAGTCATTTGGGAAAAAGTGATGGAAATATTGAAAAACATTAAAAATAAATATTTTTGCCAAAAAAATGAGAAAGAATTGAGGAAAATTTCATAGAAAATGCATTTTAAATGTATAAATCACATTTTTTCCAAAAAATATGAGTTTTAAAAAAAAAAAAAAGAGTTTTAAACCTGTTTCCGACATTTTATGAACAAAAAAAAACTAATTTTAAACGAGATTTTTTGAAAAAAAGGTCGAATTTGGTAACTATAAGCATAGCAAATGCATGCACATTGCACACACTGTATGTAAACAAGATATAGGTCATAAACGTAATTTATTACTCTGTCACAAAATCTACGAAGTAATCAAATTTTCAAAAAAAATCTCCAAATCGGTAGCTGGCCAAACTTTTCACCGATTAATCAGTCATTTGAAGATTTGCCGAATTTTTCTTTAATCTTTCCAAATTTCCACGTTTTTATGATTATGATACATGGTTTATTCATGCTTTGCATTTCTCTTTTATGATGGTGAATTTGTCATGCATATGATTTATGTAATGCACCTATTTAGTGCTTAATTATACGAAGGTTTATTGTACAAAACAGTGCTTTTTAAGACTCGACCAGTGTGAATGATCATCTAAGAATGAAGTATATACGAAGTTAACGAAGGGCAGCAAAAGTTTTTTTTCCCCCTTTTTTTAAAGCAAAATCTACCTAGCTTTTATGTAAGGGCTAGTTTGGACAATGTGATTTGAGTTCCAATTACAATTAGACCAAATTATTTTTTTAAATAAATTAGTTATTTTTAGTTTGTTTGGTTAAACTAACAAAAATTGCAATTTGTAAAAAGTTGAGTCTATGCCTGGCTTACCTCATTGCAATTATATTTTGGTTTAAATTACTTCTTAAAAAAATATATAACACTGTTACTGATCACTCAATTTTGACCGTTGGATCATATGCAATCGACATTTAGATCGTTACAAAACGAAAAAAAAATTGATCTTGAATATTTGATAATGGCAGGCCAACCATTTGATCATATAAGATTGTTTGTTGGATCATGGCAGAACATTTGGTGCCTCCATCTTGACTGTTGAATCATCAACAACTGTTTGTGGATCATACATGATCAATCCGAAGTACTAACTATTGGATCGTTTATGACTGCCTCAGGGTGTATAAGAAATCAACTATAAAGGCCTAGTCCTATATGTGATTGCAAATTTGGAAAACAAGCATTTACGGCAAAATTGAAGAATTAATGGTTTATTAGTTCTGGGTCAGTTTTTATTAAGGGACCGACTCTCCTGACGGTCAATTAAACACCAAGATGGTGCATAAATGATCATAAACCATTAATGGTTTAAGAAGTGAGTCAACCACACCGTCAAAGTGATAGATCACAAGGAGAAGGGCATCAAACCAAAATATCATATTTTGGGAGGTTTGAACCATGGATCAAAATATCGGACGAAACCAATACGTATCGATTTTTAGGGTGCCGGAGACGATAAATACATTTTTTATCGAGCACCCCAAAAAACACTCAAATTATCGCCCGTAGCGTCCATATCAGGCGATAATTTAAAATTATCGTCCAATAATTTCAAAAAATTTAAAGTTGGCCCTAGCCACATGCAAACGCTGGTTTGGGGCTATTTCTCCATTTTTTCTCTTTTCTCTTCTTCCTCCTCTTCCCTCCTAAGCACTGGAGACTCAAAACCACCCGAAAACGCTCGAGATTGCCGACGCCTCGTCGGAGATCGTAGAAAAGGTATGTTCCATCATTTAGGATTATTTTTCTCCGTTTTCTTATATTTTTTCCTTTATTTATAATAGATCTACCCATAAATACGGTAGATCTTGAATTTTAGGCTCAAATTTGAGGTCCTAGATGTCTCTAATATATCCAAATTTTGATTTATTTTTAGGGCTTATAACCTAGACCTAACCTAGCCTAGATCTACTAACTTAGGTTCATTTATTTCCTAACCTAGATCATAATATTTTGTTAATTGGTTCCTAACCTATATAATAAATTATTTTTTAATTTTTCTATGGATTTATATATTTTAAAAAATCATATATTAATTACTCTTTGAAAAAATAATTTATATATAATCATATATTAATTATTGTTTGAAAAATTATAATGATGTGTAATCATGTAATCATATATTAATTTATAATCATATATTAATAATATAATCATACATTAATGATATAATCATATAATCATTTAATATGTAATATGTCACATATCATTAATAATATGTGACATATTACACATATTAATAATCTGTGCAATATATCACATATTATTAATATTATTAATGATATGTGACATATTACACATTATAAGTCACATATAATAAATAGTATGTGATATAAAATTAACAATATGTCACATATTACACAGTAGAGGTCACATATAATTAATAATGTATAATATGCCACATATTATTAATAATTTGTGACATATTACACATTAAAGGTCACATATAATTAATAATGTGTGCCATTACAATTAGGAATATGTCACATATTATTAATGATATGTGACATATTACACATTAAAGGTCACGTATAATTAATAGTATGTGATATACAATTAACAATATGTCACATATAATTAACAATATGCAACATTCTTAATGATATGTGACATATTACACATTAATTTGTTTGTTGCTTCTAATTAACATCCAATGGTCTCTAATTGTAGGTGAAATAAATACATATGGTATGTGAGCAAGATCCGGTCTGGCAATACGGCAAAGCTATAGATGGCAATAGGCTCCTAATTGAATGTACGCTCTGTGGGAAGAAAATGCGGGGCGTGGGCATAACACGATTGAATGAGCATTCGGCTCACATCAAGGGAGAGACTACATAATGCGATAAAGTTCCGAAAGAGGTGATGTAGTTATGAGAGCCACAGTGAAAGCAACTAAGGGAAAAAAGAAAACAGATGTTTACAAAGATAGAGACATGTCCCCCTCTGAACCTGATGATGATGGGGGTGGTAGTAGTGGTGGAGGCGATGAAACCCACATTGGTACTGGTGGTGGAAGTGATGATGTGGGTCTCTCTTATGGAGGTATTGCCGAATGAGACGATGAACCGTTAACAATGTTTGACACTCCTACATTTAGAAGTTGAGGGGTTGAAAGAATAGGAGCTTCAGAATCTTACCAACCACCACAAGATGATATGGATTATACTATTTCTATCTTTAGGGGATTTAGTTTGCAAAGCACTGAAGATTCAACAACCAGTAACCCATACCCAATCCCTCAACCAACCTATCCCCAACATGAAGATTTCATTGGTCAAATTTTTGGAGGACCCACATTTCCATACTACACTAACCCATACCCTATGGTAATGCCTCAGTTTAAAGGGAGGACATATGATCTTAGGTATCAATACGGCCAACACTATAAGTAAAGATGGCGCACTGATGATGATGATGACGACGAGGAAGAACCACCAAGGAATTCAATGTGGCTTTAATATAAGTTTTTCATGTATAATGTGCTACGGTCAATAATTTTTCATGTATAATGTGCTACGGTCAATAGTTTATTATGGTGACTTTAATGTTATATTCATATACAATGTTAAGTTGAGAGGTTTTATACTTCTAAGGCAATAACATTCCCAAATAAGCCTTAAATAATTTTTTAAAAATTGAAAAAATTAAAAAATCATTAATATATTTTTCCAAAAATTTTACATATTTTTTGAGATTTTAAAAAATAAATAAATAAATAAAAATTGTACCATGACGATACATTCAGCGATACATTGAATGTATCGGCCAATACGTCCTGAATTTCCAAGATTTTGATCTATGGTTTGAACCATCTGATATGTGGACTCTAGTACTAACTATCATTCTTAGTTTTAATGGTTGATATTAAAGTTTGTCAATCAGATAGTTCTTTGGCAAAAATATGTTCTAATGATGGATTTTTAGAACATATTTTTGGCTTATGGAAATGTAGTTTAAACATAGACATGATTCTTGGACAATCCATCATTAGAACACATTTTTGCCAAAGAATCATGCCCCATTGGTGAATGTGAACCATTCAATTGGAGAACTTTAATATCAGCCATTAAAACTAAGAATAGCAGTTAGTATTAGAGTCCACCGATCAAATGATTCAAACCTCCCAAAAAATGTGATTTTTGGGCCAATTGCCCTTCTACTTATGATCTATCAGTTTGACCGTGTGGAATACCTACATCTTAAACCATTGATGGTGTATGATCATTTAAACACCATCTTGGTGTTTAAGTGATAGTTATGAGAATCGATCCCTTTATTAAATATGTTTTGAAGTAGGTAGTTTCCATAATCGTAACATTGAGATAGTTTTCGGCAAATTCTCCTGGAAATAATGTGATTGTACAAAAGCCTATTACAAAAAACACTACCTACGTTTAAACTACATTTCCATAAGCTCTAATTTAATAAATGTAGTTTACGGCCATTCAACACAGTGCCTTTGAGACAAAAATAGTGTGAATAATCATAAAAGAATGAAATATATATATATATATATATATATATATATATATATATATATATATATAGTTGAGGAAAGGAAGCAAGTCTGTTTTTTTAGCAAGTAAATCTATCTAGCTTTTATTTATTTAAATAAACGGAAAGTACATTCACGATGAAAAGAAGAAAAAAAAAACAAAAAAGGGAAACCAAATCTACCATCTACCATATAATGCTTTTTTTTAAATCGGTAATTGAGCTTCTTGTATTAAAAACAGCAAGGCGGTGAAAGACCAACATAGTCCCGGTACATAGTAATCAAAAAATGGAAAAGAACAAAGGACAAGAAAACAAAAAATACAACAGCGATACACCACAGCCGATACGATCTGCACTCAGCCCGGATCCCAAATGAAGGCAGTGTGGCTACCTCCATCCCCACCTCTCTCACCACCCAAAACCTCACCAGCTCCATAACCGATTTAACGACCATCCCCGCAGATTTACTCTTATTCTCGAAAATCCTTGCATTCCTCTCGCACCAGAGACACCAAAAAACAGCTAACAAGGAGGCCCTCCAGTACTCCCCATTTTCTCCCTCAGCCTTCGCACCCGCCCAACTTAGCAGCTGCTGATAAGGCATCTCCAGCACAACCCAATCAACTCCAAACACCTTATATATAGCACTCCAAACCCGACAAGACATCTGGCAGTGCAGGAAGAGATGAGCAGCGGACTCCTCACCACTGGTACACATCACGCAAGAATTCGGGATATCAAGTCCTCTCCGAATCAGCAAATCCCTCGTTAGGATCCTCTCTTTGCAGAGCGTCCATCCAAAGAACCGAATCTTCAACGGAATAGGCAGTCTCCACATCCATTTTCCATCAAAAGTTATGAGTGGTCGCCGCGAATCAACCCATATAGCGATTTCACGCTAAACTTTCCATCTTTGTTCGGGCCCCAAACTCTTTGATCATGTCCTTGCGGGTTGCGTTGCATCTCATAAAACCTCAACAACATATCAGAAAAACAAACAATCTCACTTTCCCTCAACGCCCTTCTAGTAGCGACCCCCCAAACAGTCCCCCCCTACGTTTGAGACACGAACTCGTCAATCATGCCCCCAGGATTCGAAGAGATGGCGAAGATCACCGGGTAGGCATCCTTAAGAGGGCACTCATCCACCCAAACATCCTCTCAAAACCGGATGCGGGTGCCACACCCCCAACTAAACCGCAGGCCTTTAGCAAACACCCCCCATGTATTGCAAATGCCTCTCCACCACGCAGAGGCACCTCTATGAACCGTGAGGCAGATCCCCCAGCTACTGGATGATAACCCGTACTTCTCAGCCAGCACTAACCACCAGAGACTATCCCTCTCCTCAGCCCTCCCAACTCTCCAGTGCCACTTGCCAAGCAGCGCCACATTAGTCCATTTTAAACTGCGGACACCCAAACCACCACGCACGACCGGCAATTGACAACAATCCCAATTAACCAGGTGGTAACGCCTATCTAAACCCGAACCCTCCCACAGAAAAGACCTCTAGATATGCTCCAACTGCTTGATAATTTCGACGGGGCACCTAAACATCGACATGAAGAAAATCGGCATCGACGAAAGCACCTCCTTGAGCAGAACCAATCTACCACCACTGCTTAGCATCAATTGCTGCTCAAACCTTTGCACCACTGGACGCCAATCGCGAGCTGTGGGCTTCCTCAGTTCAAGGGGCAACCCGAGGTAGTTAATAGGCAGCTTCTCGATAGCACAATTGACCGTATCTGCCAAATCTCCCAACACAGATTCCTCAACGCCAATCCCCGTAACAACAGACTTGTGAAAGTAAATCCGCTGCCCGACACAGCCTCATACACCGAAAGAACCCCAGCCAACGCACTAAACTCGATGACATCAGCCTTCCTAAATAAGATCGTGTCATCCGCGTACTGCAAATGCGAAATGAACCTACCCTCAGCCCTCACCTACACGCCGGTAATAAGCTAAAGCACCCTGGCAGGTACAATCAGCCCAGCTAACGCCTCACTGATCATATTGAAGAGAAAAGGGGATAAAGGATCCCCCTGCCTGATACCCCTAGAGTGCTTGAAGTACCCGGCCGGTGCCGTTTATCATAACCGAAAACCACAGCGAGGAATAACAGCCACGCATCCATTTCCTCCAAGTAACTCCAACCCCCCATCGTCGTAATATATAATCAAGACTTTGCCAATTAACCCGATCATACGCTTTTTCCATATCCACCTTCCAAATAGCAGCCGGAAGCCGCTAGATATGGGCCGAATGGATAGTCTCATGAGCCACCGCAACGAGATCCGTTAAGTGCCTACCGCGAACAAAAGCCCCTTGATTTCCTGAAATGATTGTGTTCATCACCAATTTGAGCCTATTCGCAAGCACTCTCAATATAATCTTGTAAATGCAATTGGTAAGGCTAATCGGACGGTATTCAGAGATATCCTCAGCCCTCTCAATTTTGGGAATAAGAGCAATGAACATGGAATTTAACGCCCTCCCGATAAATCCGAACGCAATGTCTCTAATAACCTCCACCAAATCCGCCTTAATTATCCGCCAAAATGCACGATAAAACTCCATGGTGAAGCCATCCGGGCCCGGCGCTTTATTCCTACCCCCCGACCTGAACGCCTGCCACACCTCCTCCTCAGTAAAGCTACCCTCCATCCCCCTACTCTCCTCCTCCAAAATAGACTTAAAAGGTAACCCATCCAGTTGTGGCCTCGGCAACCACTCATCCGCATACAACCGTTTGTAGAAATTCACAACACTATCCCGGACCTGATCGTCTCCCGAATGCAGCACCCCATCAACAACAATACTGCCCATATACTTCGAGCTATTACGGGCATTGGCCACAACGTGGAAGTATTTAGTGTTCGCATCCCCCTCTTTAAACCATCTAGCCTTTGCTTTCTACAACCAGAAGACCTCTTCAGCCTTACATGTGCTGTTAAACTCCGACTTCTTCCGGTACCTTTCCTCTCTCTCTCCTCAGCCGTGAGGGCCCGGTCCTCTTCCAAGTTATCCAGCTCCATCAGTCTCATTAGCAGAGTTTCCTTCTTGACGTGAACACTACCATACTCATCCCAGTTCCAAACCCAAATCCTGTCTTTGAGACAACGAAGTTTTGACATGAAGTGATACCCAACGGTCCCCGACCTGACCGGCTCACACCACCATCCCAGTATCTTCTCTTGGAAAGAGTCGTCCAACAATCACATATTTTCAAACTTGAAGGGCGTTGGCCCCTTCCCCCTAGACTCACACGTCAACACGAGAGGACGGTGATCTGAAATGGCACAAGCGAAAGCTTCCAACTAAGCCTCAAGAAACATATCGAATCAGTCCATGGTACAAAGGAACCTATCCAACTTGCTAAGAGACGGATTATCCTGGAGACTAGACCAAGTGAAACGCGCACCAGTTAAAGGGACATCCATAATCCCCACTCCGATACTCTGATATGAAGGAGTTGAAATCCCGCCTGACTCCCATGTCCGGCGGCCCACCTTGCTTTTCAAAACCCCAACGGATCGCATTAAAATCCTGACCAAAGTAAAAGTTCTCACCCAGCCGCAGTAAGAGCGGTAACTCAAAGCGAACTCCCCTCTCATTCCACGACAATCCATAGATCCCCGCAAACATCCACTGATTCCCCGAAACCTTGTCGCGGAGCACCACAAAAGCCGAATATAACCCCACTTCCTCATCCACCTTGTCAAAAAGAACCGAAGACCAAGCGACCAGGATCCCACCCGAAGCCCCGATGGAGTCGACACCAATCCAGTCCCAATTACCACCTCCAAGGACCGAAACAACTTTCCTCCTATCACAACTACCCCATGTGGTCTCCTGAAGGGTAACAATGGCCAGTTTAAATGCCGCAATGACCTGTTTGACCCCAGTCTGTTTATTCCTATCGCAGATGCCCCTCACATTCCATGCAAACATCTTCATTAATAAATCGGTTCAAGCCCGCCCGATGAGTGAGTCAACACTACACTCCCCCCACCCCCCTTCCATCCGACATTCCCCATTCCAACCGCGCGAATTCCCACGACCGGCCTTGCCGCTTCTTCTTATTTCTTTGTCGAGCGATCATCGTGATCCTAAACACCTCCCGCAGCTCCTCCTCAGAACCATTAAAAGACATCCTGAGATGACGACCCAAATCTATCAGACGGTTCACATCAGACATTGGGATCCATACCCGACCTAAGAACGAAACCCCCCGGCCCTCCTCAGCATCGGCCCAGTATCGACCCGTCGCCAACTGTTCTATAACATCTGCTCCCCTGCCGTTAGCCTTCCACGTGTCAACCAAGACTGTCAACCGACCACGTGGGTCTACCGAGACGTCAAGATAAGTACCCTCCTTCTCATCTATCCGACGCTCAAACTCAGAAAGGCGTCGAGAAGGTTCCCAGGGAAGGCGACGTGTCAGCCTACCAGCACTCCCCACTCCTCGAGGCAATCTCCAAATCCTTCTTCTACGATAAACCCTAATCCCTTTAGGACCGGCAGAAGGCTTTTCCCTGAAGAGGTAAGCGACAGCCTCAGTCTCCATCGAACCCCAGGTACGACAGCAATCCTTGTCCTTTCTCCCCTGCATCTCCCTCCCCTCACCTACCCCTTTCCTGTGCAGGCGTACGAAATCGGCTTCATCATACGAGGAGATCTCCACCGTAGAATACAGAGATGGTGATAGATCCGTAACTACACCCCCACCGGCACCGGACGTAGGCATGTGGACCGGACTCTCCTTCCGTACCGACCCCAAAGCATCCCCCGACGAACATCCATGAGCCAGCCTCAACAACCCCGAGGACGTACCGTCCATCCCCGGTGTGGGCGCCAGCCGCAGTGGTCCCAGAACGAGTGACGAGTACGAGGCAATGCATCTCTCCGAGCCTTGCGCCGGCATCTGGCCGGACCAGCCCGCCCTTCTTCTGAGTGGGTTAAGGAGCGTCTGAACTATTTCAGTAGGAACAGCGAAACTCTCGACGGTAGAATCCCGAGGACCCTCGGTTCCCTCCTCCGCCTGATGCGGTAGGAGCACCCTCTCCAGCCACGCGATTTCTATGAAGAGCTTCACCTTTTGGTCGCCGATCAAGATATCACAAACCTTGGGGATGCGGTCCAACGATTCTACCCAGACAAGGATTCTAGCATGGTTCGTGTCCCAGGTGTCGACAGCACGCCTATCGACCCGAATGATTCGACCACACCGATCGCCGATCCCTTTGAACACCTCCGGGGACCATGCATGTACCGGTAGCCCAAATACACGTATTCAAACTCCTTGACTCTCTCGATCAACCAGAAGATCTCCCACCGTTGGCTCCCACGGCCGGCATTCCACCGGACAATTGTTAATGTAAAATTGTTTAACTTGGCAAACTTCATTTGCACCCCTCTCCGACCCAAATCTCAGAAGGAATTTTGTATTGGACATGTTCAACAGCGTAGGCCTCTCAGTAGCATTCCAGCTGTTTATTATCCATTTATGTAAAGTCAATAAAGATAGTGAGTCCTTATTAGCATTAAGGATCACCCCATAGGTACGTAAATTAGCAGCAAGCGCCCGGAACTATGAAGAGTCAAAGCTAAGCGGCCCGCAGCTCTGTTTCAATGGTCCAAACCCCCTGGCATTATCCCCCAGACCATGCCCCACCATTCTCGCAACGTCCGGCCCGGGAAGGTAGTCAATCGGGACCTTAGCCATAGCCTTCACCTTTCCGTAAACCTTCCCAGCAATCGACCACCCTCTCTGCACATTGTCCATTTGCGATTCCGTTAGGAATGGTTGCTTCAACTGTCTCGCATTGGGGAGCCACTCGTCCCCCGGCTTAACCACCGTACCCAACGATCTAGAGGAATCGCATCCATACCGATGACAAACCGCATGACATCGGAAGTTGACGTTGCGACACCGAGCACAAACCCAGTCACCAGTTCGAAGCCCCAGACACGATCCCATGGTTTAGTTTATCGACCCATAGGGTGTTTAAATTTAATTTTCATCTACCATATAATGCTTTTATAAATAAATGGTGATATATCACCCAGGGATTCAATAATTCACTTATGATCAATCTATCAAAATTAGGCAATTCATAGTGAAAAAAAGTGGTGTACACGTAACATCCCTCTCAAATAATCTCACATAGATCATGCCTCTCATTTCACATAAGTCATGCAGGCCTATCATGAATCATCAAACGGTGTAGTAAACATTGCTCTTTTTATTTTGACTTAGTAGGAAGTCACCTGCTTTAGATTCTCAACCTTAAGAAGGGGGACTTACTCACCTCAATCATGTCAAAACCTGAACTTCACAGATTAAGTTTTCATAAAAAATCGTGAAAGATGATGTGATCATGTGAGCACTTGCCTCCTCTGAGTTTTGGAGTAATCATCTGATTTCCCTGAATTTTTAATGTAATTTCAAGGCAGATTGGACAAGTGTCCAAGTCACTTGGCCTGGATTCCTTCCTAGTGACAAAAAACTCCACACCAGCTTGGCCTGGATTCCCTCCCGTGTACAAATCAACAATAGGTTTCACAAACCTCAGCAGGTATAACCCAAGTATCCCTCAGTCTAATTTTGAGGCAAATAACCTTTCTTTGTCAACCAATATTACTTAAAATGGTATTCCTGCAAAAGCACCCCTGTATGCCAGCTCTTTCGATTAATGACACTACAATGCTTCCGATTGCCTCGTTATCATCAGACGCCTTAGCTTTAAGGACTACTCTTTCGTTCTTTTCCTCCTATCATACCACCTTTATATATATATATATATATATATAGAGAGAGAGAGAGAGAGAGAGAGAGAGAGAGATGGGGATATGCGTTCGAATAAGGTAGGATCCACGTGGCAGTGAAGCACCCATCCAGAGTATCGGGTGCCACGACAATTTGGCCAAGGATGATCAGGCTCATTTTAAGGATAAAAAATTAAAAGGGTGTATATCAACAGTCCAAAATGTGGTCAAAGGTCCTCAAATTCAATGCACCAGGTTTGCCAAGTGATAGGAAAACTTTGACCAGGGTTTTGAAGGGAAAAAAAGTCCCAAAACTGAACATTTTATAAAATTACATGCCATGCGGCATGTAAACGCAGAGAGTGTTGTTTTGGGATCACATGCCCCGTAGCATGTGATAATGGGGTTCGAAAACATGGTTCATCCATGTGTTTGAACCCACCAACCTCTTTCCCATATATATGTAATATGTGTGTGTATATCTGTGTGTGTGTATACCGTTGTTGAATGTTGCACTGGGCCTATCCAATGCTGCACATAGTGGCCATATCCTTCTATTCCAAATAATATAACAAACAAATGGATGGCATCTTCAGTTATATGACAACAGAAGCAACAGGATACAGCTAGCTTATATCTCTTCTTTATAACCGGTCTCCAACCAAAGGTCCTACACCAAAGCACAGTCCATAAAGACACCGAGTACTTGGAGACGAGCTGAAATCCTATCCCTGATATAGTAAGAAATAAAAGAGGAGAGAAGCTCCTAGAGGATTCTAACATTCAACGAACCATATTTAGGCCGGGGTTACAACACACTACATGCTCCTCTAGCCAGCATAGTGTGCGGGTCCATGAACCCTCCCTACATATAAGTTTCCAGACATAACAATTTCCCAAAATGGAAAGCTAATCACTCTCTTCTACTGTACAGAATTCAACACTCTCCACCAAAGCTATCATAAAGATACCTGAGACCATAGTTCTAAAACTCAGCCGAGTTACTCGACTCGCCGGGATTTCAAGTTGAGTCTGAGTCGAGTCAAGATTTCAGAACATGCCCTTATATATATATAATATTTTCATGAGTTAAGGTTTTAGAAACCCTATCTTTTTAGAAAGTATTATACTGCCCATTTATCAACATATCTTTCCATCTTATTCTTTGCGGCATTTTTTTTATTTGTATAGTATTGATATTTTTCAAAATAAGTACAATATTTTCTTGCCTCCTTTAAATTTTATTAAATTAAGTTTTTACCACCAACACTATATTTGTAAATATTTTAATTTTATTATTTACGATATCATCAAAAATTACACTTAATCGTGATTTTAGGGTACATCCAAACTGGCCCTTAAGTCTTTTATTTTTCGATAAAATGGGATCTTACAATTGTACTCTGTTTTACAATTTATACGGGCCTAAGAGACCCTGTGTAAACTTGACAGGGCTATTAAACATTCTTCTCCAGTCTCGAGATCCATCAAGTCCCTTCGTCACAAAATCTTATGACAAAATGGCATGCACTCCAATTCTTATAGGAAGTAATACTCTAAGAAGAGTAAATAACTTTGTTTCTTTTTGGCTAAAAGGGTATCAGATGCATCATCACTCATGAAGCAGCTTTTAGCCATGATTTTATTACAAGCTAACTGTCAATGGTTAGGGATCCTTAAACCCACGATTTAATTCGATCCCATCAACCATTTCACTCTATAACTCCCACTAGATCAATCGATTTAAGGGGGGAGACTCCAGATTACACAAAATTTTGAGAAAGAGTGGGTCCGGATTTGGCCTAACCTGAACCAGAAATGGTTCACTATTTTCCACTCGGACTAACCCCAACCAGATTCCAAAATGGGTGGGGTTCGGGCCCAAATCAGGACACGGAACCTTACTAGGTTGAACCCGGGTCATGCACTATCTGACCCATTTGCCCCCTGGAGAGGAGAGCTCCTGTCAAATAAAACTTTCATATCTTCTAAGTTCTAACTAAAAGGCATGCAAATGAATTTTGTTTTTGGCAATAATGTATAAAGTCAACTTTCATAAATAATATGATTCACTATAAATATTTTGGAATGCTAAATGAGTGAAGTTATTTTAATCATTTTCATACTGAGATACAAAGGGTTGCTTCCATCATTTCTAAAAGGAGTGCCCGATTCATACTTAAGGCATGATACAACGTAGCAGGATTGCAAGGAAGTTGCCCAATTATTCAAAGCATAGTGGCAAAATAGGGCATTTTAAAAAAATACACGTATAATATACCTCTTATTGTCACGCCGTACTAAACTCCTATATTATCCGTATTATTGAATAATACACGTATTTTCGTATAAAATGTTGCGTATTAAATGTTTTATTCCTGTATTTTATCGTATTTTAGACAAAACTGTTTTTAAACTTTTTTTTTAAATACAGTAAATATTAAACTTAAAACGTATTAAACATTTTATTCCGAGCTTTTTTCATTTTTTCCCTTATTTCCGTCTTCTGTATTTTACAGTTCTTTTATCTTCCGATTTTCCCCCTTTTTCCGTATTTTGTCACTATGCAAAGAAGTTAAGTGCTGACAACGTACATTGCATGCCATCAGCAGGATTCAAATAAAATTAACAATAACACCATAAAGATACAAAATACAAAATATGAAACCCGATTTATGATTTTGACAACGATAATTTTTAAAGAAGTCCGGCACCAAAATGTACACTTGTTTGATGCATTAGTAGTTTAACATGCACCATATTCAAACATAGGCATGTATTTTTTTAACCGGGTGTTTGTGTGTGTGGTAGAGAGAGAGAGAGAGAGAGAGAGCAATCATGTCAATGCATAATTTGTTAGAAGTGATAAATAAATAGGAATATACCATTTGGAGATCACGACTTCCGGAAGTACTCTCTACGATATGAGGGCGTGCACGCACATCATAAATGACAGGCCTGTCGAACCACGGAATCATGAAATGGGTTCCTTCAGGATACACCTGAACATAGGCCATGTAAGTAGATAACAGTGATATTTTGTTTCAAATATTTAGACAAGGGCAAAGGTATCCAAGGACCAGGTAATTTATATGGTCCCGCATTAGTTTGGTTGCACGTGGCACCCAATCACACAATCAGGTGCCACATAAAGGAGTCGCTCGATAATCATAACACTATTGTGAGAAAAAAAATTAAAATAAGTTATATAATACCGTGCAGTCAACAGAGTCAACTGCACGGATAATGAACGGTAAAATCACATTTGTTTTCACGGTTCATTTTCCACACGGTAGACACCATTGACTGTATGGTTTTATAGATTTCATTATTATTATTTGTTTTCAGAATACTTATGATCATCGAGCCACTCATTTACGTGACACCCGATCATGCGATTGGGTGCCACGTGGCAGCAAACTAATGTAGGAGCAGTAAGCCTGGTCCTTTTTATCCTACAAATGCCACCCTACTATTTTACCACTTTATCCTTACAAACACAAAAGGACACACACACACACACAATGAGGTAAAAATATAAAATACAAACTTAGACATAAAATAGGACATGTAGCAAACCCATTACATCACTTCTCACCCACTTGCATTCAAACAACAACTCAATGTCAAATTTACTTGGGGTAGGAAAAAAAACAAAGTGAAACAAGATATAAAAGAAAATACTGCAATCACATAAGCCATAATTTAATTGATCCAAAGTTTCAACAAATAAAAAATACTAATAATAATTGTAGAGTTCAGGAAGTTAGGATTTCACATAATTTAGGGAAGAGAAGAAATAAGAAGAATTATTGAAGAAGAGAAGAAGAAAATTAAGTGTGACATGGCCACAAAATCTCGCGCCTCTTCTAATTATAATAAAGTTAGTTATTTATATAAGTGCTATTAATGAGCACTAAGAATCCCTGTAATGCCACCTCACTAATTAACCGGCCCAAACTACATATATATATATATATATGCTTAACACAAACTGCTGTAAATGCAAACTTAAGCTAAGCTCTGTAAATTGATTCTAACACTCCCTCCCCCTCAAGTTGGAGCGTAGATATCATCAGTGCACAAATTGAAGAAGAGTTGATCCAATAGATTTCGCCCGAGTCCCTTGGTGAACATGTCAGCCAGCTGGATTCACCAATTTTAAGTATGAAGTGGAGATCTCATTACTAATAAAGTGACGGTCTACTTTAATGTACTTTGTTTTCTGATGGATCACAAGATTGTTGGCAAGGTGGGATGCGACTTGATCATCACAATATAGCTTTCATCGGCTCATCTACTTTGATCCCCATCTCCGTCACAAAAGTCTTTAATTGAAGTAGCTCACACATAGTTAAAACCATGTCTCTATACCAAGCCTCACCACTAAACCTGGCCAGTGGCCACAACCATTCTGCTTATTACTCTCATAGTGACAAATTTCGTTTTCAGCAATATTTCAGTAGGGCGTCATTTTGGAAAAATTTCAGGAAGAATAAGTTTATATATATATATATATATAAACTTATTTACTATTTTAAAATAACTAAAATTATAAAATTTTCATTAATTTCACCGAAATTAATGAAATTTCGGCAAAAGTTTCACTCGAAATTGGAGCAATTTGTCATTATGATTGATTAATCTTCCAGGAAAGAAGATTTCATTCAACAAATGTATAGTAAGTTGTAGTTGCCCTTACTCTAGTCAGCATTGGACTATCCTTTTAACTCTGAGATATCCACTCCACTCATAGAAGATTGAGACCAGAAGAACCTTTAGTTCTCTCAGAATATGAATCCCTGCATCCAAATGAGGAACTCAAGGAGTCTACAAGAATCTAGGCATTATACTGACTGCATATGAGATGTATGGTTGAGATGTCGTGAGGTAAATGAGTTTACAAAACTCCGGTACCGATTAGAGCCCTCAACAATCTCTCCTTGATCAACGACAAACTTGAGATTGAAATCCAAAGCAGTACCTCTGTCTTTCTCAACAAATTAATAATATACTTTCGCTGCCACAAATTAATTCCAGCCTTGAACCTAGCGACTTTAATCCCAAGGAAATATCAAATGTATGACTATAGATCGAACCTATCTAATTTTTACAGTGCGATGGTTGGCTGTTAATGGACTACTGTTTCTTCACTTAGCATGTGCGCATCGTCGCAAGCAGCCTACCATTAGTTTGACTTTTTGGCTGGGTCGATCCAATAATCAGATTACCAATGGGGAGTGCTCTTTTACTTGTTGCTTGAGATCCTTGATTCCTTAACTTTCACTATCAATAACCATGATGTCGTCAACATAAACCATCAAATTGTAGCGACCCTTATTTTTACAACGTTCACTCAGTGACTTTTTCAAAGACTAAAAACGGTTTGACAGGTTTGACCTTGATCAAACATTGACAATGATCTTAGACGGGTTGGAATCTCCCCCTTTATAATAGATTGTCTAATTGTTTCATATCTATAAATATTGAAATATAAAATATATAACAAACTAATTTGGTCTTGGTCAAACATTTGACCTAATTTGAGGTGACCTTGGCCTCTCCAACCAGGTTTTTCCATGTATACACGACCCAATATGGGCAAGTAGATATTTAACATGCATATGGATTTGATCTATCTGGTGCAGGTCAAACCATCAACATAGTAAAGTGGCCTCGAGTCTATTCATTTATTTTATAAATCTATATATATATATATATATATATATATATATATATATATATATATATATATATATATATATGATCGTAAGCATGTCTATAATTATGTAGTCATCCAAACAATTTACATAGTTGCATTTGTAGCATTATTGACGGGTAGACTAATTTGACCTTGGTCAAAATTTGACCTGTGGTAAACATGGCCTTGGGCCCATCTTATCGATAAAATAATATTCAAATGTTACACAAATACCGAAAAATTATTCCAAGTACATATATACTATAGATTATGTGGGCACATATACAACTAAGAACTCGAGGCTAAACCCAAACTCGAACCGGAAGCCTAAGCCCTGGTTAGTGACATAGGTATGACTTGGGTGGTGCACTCAACACCTGATCCCACCATTTTTATTCCTACGAAAGTAAAGCAGATGAGTGCCAAATACATGTACGAATTGCACACAACTCGAACCCAACCTTAAACCATACTCAACACGTGCCCAATGCCCCTTCTCACTTTTATTGTAAAATAAAATAAAATAAATAAATCCTGATTTTCCCAGCCAAATATGGCAACTTCTCAAAACGTGGAGTTTCCATTAAGGACTCCTTGCCTACTGTGAGAGCGCCACGTAGCACACAGCCCACAGGCTCGTGGAGTCTCTTATTGACAAAAAGGGATGCGTACACACAAATTTGTATGAATGCTTCACTTGAGAATTAATCCAAGTTCTTCCTGTGTACTCATTTTCTACCTAGGTAGAGTCCAACAGGGCCTCCACTTACCATTGACAAACCCTCCACATGTAGCTCTCTTTGTTTCATTTCTTAAGCATATAAGTCACCTACCAGCCCATGATTCTTGTCTTTTAGTTATAAAAAGAAAGAATTAAATTTAGTAAGATTAAAAAGTAGAAGACCCCATGAGGACTCTACCTAAGTTGGGCAAGACACCCAAATCTCCCATCCATCTCTCTCTAGAATCCTAGAAAGACAAACTCCTCAAATCTCTCCCACCATAACTTCTTTTTAACCAATCTTTCTATCGTGCACCAACTTCATGCTCATAATTATTTTGGAGGGCAATCAAACATGCCCTTTCTCTGTATAAATTAATCGGCAACAAGGTCTTCTTCTCCTCACACCTTTAAGCCCTCAAAACCCATCTTTCTTCCTTTGCAACCTCATGATCGCCCTCCTCTTCGCATGTGTCCAAGCAGAGCAAATTGCAAAAGCCCCTTTATCTCATCCTCACTCAACACTTCTCTTCTCCAAGCAGCTCAGGAGCAAACTAACAACAGAGTCCAGTTCTCTCACCTCTATCGCAAGTGCTACCAAAACCCCTCTTGGCATCTGTGCCTCTGCTAGGAATTCAAATCCATCGTCAAAATCAAGGAAGAACGACAAGGTTCCTTTTTTCACCAACATTAAAATAGCATGGTGCGGCTGCAACTATCTTTAATGACAGCAACCTCCTCCCTCCCTATTGCTACAAAACAAGGATCAGAGCAGCCCACTACCCACTATCCATTCGTCCAAGTGCATCAAGAAAAGATGAAGAAGTTGAACGCCAAAGCACGAGATTCGAATCGTTATTCACCGAGTGAAATCACAAACTTGGGACCCAACGACATGTCGACCACACACCACAAAGCCCATATCCGAACCATTGTCTGTGTCAAGCCGTGCCAAATCCACGTCAAATTCATCAGAAAAGGTGGGAGCCCTCACATCTACTCGGATCCCCTAAAACTTATAGAACAAAATTATTTTAAGACTTTTCTTTATGTGAAAAATAATAATAGTAATAATTACTATTATAAATTAGGATTGGTGGCCGTAGGGTGCTTTGCTCGACTACATGGTCAAATCATTGACCCCATCGTAAAACCAATGGCTAGGGATACCAGGAGACGTTCCGTAGATCAAATTTAATTCGGGATTGCTCAGGTGAGTGTGGCAATCCCCTTAAAGTAAGCTAAAGGCTAGCACAACACTCACGAAGTGTTGGCCAGAAGTCTCGTGGTCAACATGGCTATATTGGATCTCAAACATAAACGAAAATTTTCATTTTTTTCATGTTTTAGAAACATCCCTCAAACCTGATCAATTTAATTTTGAAATAGCAACACGAGTCAATACTTTGATTGTCCACAAGGAAACCGTCTCAAAGTGGAACAACGCGTTTGAACAGTCTGGTCACAACCTACGCATTGGATTAATAGTTGTTAAGTTTTGAAACCAATTGTGAAAGAGTCAACTTTGACCTTGGGCTTCTGGAATTATGTGCACTGATGAAAACGCCTTTAATGAGCGAATCGATTATGCTATTGGGATACTATCAAGGATGTTGTACCCAACAACATACCTTGCGATCAACTTGAGACCCAATTTATATTAGTATATATTATCATAAGTGATATGCGTTGCAGAGAACTTAGTAACGTGACCCTCGCCTGTGAACGTGTTGAACAAAGGCTTCACATACAATTATAACCCACTCCCCGCGTTGTTTACAACTCTATACAAAATCAATATATTATATGCACACAATCAGAGGATATAATGATCTTTAGGATATTTAGAACATGTGATTTCCATATCATTTTGTTCCTTGATGTTGCTTGTTGCTTGATGTACCTTCTTTTATTGTCATATGATCTTTTGTTTTGTTTATTTACATAGCATTGCTCTTTATATACCTGTTGAACTTCGATTTGATATGCTGTCATTTCCATGATATCATATTTATTTATACACTGCTTATTACTGTTTTCAATGCCTGACATATTCCATATCGTTTACTGTTGCATCTTATATTCCATTTGCATTCCATGCATCATGAAGAAAGCGGCCTTAGGGCATTACTATCTTGACCATAGTTATTTAGTTCGCTGATTCACTCAATTCAAATTCGGGTTCGAAATTCGCAATTCACTATTTTCAAACGAATTCAATTCTCTGGGGTAGGATGAGTTTTACTATTATTTATTAATTACATATTACTTTAGGTTCAAATCATCTTTTTGTGCTTTCAAAACTTTATTATAACTAAAATACTCGGCATTAATTCGACAATTCACTTGTTATGCTGAATTCGATTCATTGTATTCAATTCAAAATTCGTTGGGTGAATCAGTAAATTAACATAGGTCTTGACTGTAGAACACTGAGTCTGTCTGCATGCATTTGCCTCGGTGTGGTGCCTTAACGGTAATGGCATTAAAACGATATCGATGTCGTATACACATGCCTCACAACTCATGGTGATATGGGACACCATGACGAGTGAGTTGAGTGTGAATTCAACATCGCGTCGGTTGAGATGCGATTCATGATTCCTTATCACACCTGAGCCTATTCACTGCTTGATTAAACACTGCTTGATACTGTCACTTCTTGTTACTGTTACTGGATGTTTACTAAATAAGACATTGAACTGAAAGTTGTAAAGGAAAGCAAAATATTGACAAAATATAGTACTATAATTCTATATGTGTCGTACCTAACGCCAGTCACCGTAAGGGCTCAACGCTTACAGCCAGGGCGGGTTCCCGACTCAGGGGGAACATTTTGCTTATGTTTCTGTTATGGGATCCCTCCCCATTTGGCTACATGGGGAATTTACTATACTAAGATGGCACCATGTCTCGTGGTGGTTGATATTCTAACACGTTACTTGTCGCATGTTAGGCTCGAGCAACGACTCTGGCACAAGTCATAACCTTGTATATTGTTTACTACTTGCCTGTAACTACGACCATGTGGAGTATAGATATGTGGACGCTTAAAAATAGAGGTTAATCCTATAAAAGAGTGTAAAGTACGTCTGACTGATAGGATTAGATCTTGATTAGGTACGTTAGTGATTAGCTTGATGACACATGAGCATTGCATCATGATTACATCATGTCATATTATCATGTTTGTTTCAATTATTTTGCACCTGCCTGATATATATATATATATATATATATATATATATATATATATATATATATATATACACTTTTGCTCATATTTCTTTATGTATTTCTGCTTACTGTCATGATATTATAAATATTATCACTCGGGAATGCACACACTATCCACTCGGGTAGATTGGGGTTGATTGATTATGCTACTCACTGGGTGACGATTTATTCATTACTCGGCCCACATGACCCTTGTTGTTTTTAGGTCATTATGAGGGAGACCTGACATTGATGTTGCTTATGGAGACTCTAAGAACTTTTACGAGTATTGAAAGCTCATTGGAGACCAGTTACCCTTTTAGTACATAGAGAGATAGATAAGACATTTAATATTGTTGATGGACTTGAACTCGGTCATAGACGTGTTATTATTCATGTTGATAGTTGTTTCATTTTATTGGTTAGATGATTAAGTTTATCGATTCTGCATATATATCTGAGATGGTATTCTACTTTATCATGTATGGATGAGCTTAATGATGTCAGTCAATTAAATAAATCAGTCAGGCGAATATAAGTAAATTAGAAGAAATTTTATGGCCCACAATTTTGAAAACTTGCATTAAAGTAATCTAGCTAAGTATTGGTCTGCCTATCCGTTTATCGCATTAACGTGAGCGGGTCATGACACGGAAGTCTAGACCTTCGTGATAAGGTTAGGATTTATGGGTCGTGACAGAGAAAGGAGTAGAGGCTCCAGAGAGGAGTAGAGGCCCCCAGGTTGTGACTTTGTTCCTGCTTATGGGATACTTTGCTTCCACTTATGGGATGCTTTACTCCCACATTGTTGCAAACTCGTCCTGATCTTGGGCTATAAGTGAGTCTCTTCCCCCTCCTAGTATGACATGTTTTAAAATCGGGGAGTCTAGTGTGGCAGAACCAGACAATATCATATCAGGTCGGGTCAAGGTCATCACAAAAATCCATGTATCAACAATTGCTCTACTAAATAAACAATAAATGGTCGATTTGACTCCGATAAAGCCTATACAAGACAACCTTATTAAACTTATCAAACCGTGCATGAGGAGAGTGTTTAAGACCATTAATCATCTTCCTTAGGCAGCATACCTTAGACGAAGACTCCCTTTGAGCAACAAAACCTAGTGGTTGCTCTGCATCTTAGGAACCACTTGTAGAGAGGCCAAGAGAGATTAGCGCAAGAACCATAATAACACGAATGGTTTTGAGCTTGGCCATGGGAGAAAAGTCTCTAAATAGTCCATGATATACGACTCGGAGTATTCCTTCACAACCAACCGAGCTTTTAGTCGATTGACAGTACCTTCAAGATGATACTTAACTGTGTAGACTAATCTACACTCTTGACGGTGCGGACTAATGTACACCCGTGTAGAATAATCTAAGCAAAAAAGAAAGAACGAAGATGATCCGATATTACAAAAATATAAAAAAGTAGAAGAAAATAAGAGGGAGAACAAATGGGAATGATGCCCTAACTCCAAAACTGCAATAGTCTCACGACGAATAGGGAAATGTCCAGGCCTGTGCTATAAGGTGCATTGTTGTCAAATGCGGCGCCTAGGCCCCGCCTAGGTGGCAGCTCTGCCGTTTCGGCACCAAGAGCGCCTAGGCCACACTCCACTTCTAGCAGGTTACAAAGAGCAGCCGCTTAAAAAACTAAAGTGGCCACCCCTAGGCGGAAAAAACCCTTAAAGGGGGGCTTTTTAAGAAATGACCCGCTTTTCGTTGTAAAAAAATATTAAATTAATTTATGTTTTTATCTAAAACCATAAAGTGCTTACAACGTCTCATCCTTCCTAAAGTTGGGATACAAACTTAAAGCCCTTAATACTAGCATAGTAGTATACTAGGAAGCAAAACCCTTTGGTTCTCCCGACTCTTCTCCCAGCTCATCTCTACTCTCAGCTATTTCGTGAAAGAGAAAAAAGAAGAGAAAAGGAAGAGGAAAAAGGAGCACCCACAGTAATTTGGTTAGGTTTAGGATGAGCTAGAATTGGCTAGTTTATTTTCGTTCTTCACTTCTCATAGATATTTTACTAGAAATAAATTTATTTATTTATATATATATTTATATAAAATGTTTGCCGCCTAGGGCCCCACATAAGCCCCGCCTAGGCCCCGCTTCGCACATTTGACAACCTTGATAAGGTGACCTTACACGTAACGACACATTTTGGGTGGGGACTTAAGCCCATGCCAGGAACAAAACCAAGGAGGGGACTTGAGCCCAGAACCGGAAAATATCGTGGTGTGAGGATCCCGGTCGTCACATAAACTTTGATACCATGTATAGTTTAGGAAGTTACGACTTCACGCAATTTAGGGAAGAGAAGTAGAAGAAATAAGAAGAATTATGAAAGGTAGAAAAGAAGAAAACTAAGTGAGAAGTGTGACCATGCTTCAATTTGCACGTCCATAAAATCTTGCCCCTCTTACATTTTTTATAGAGTTGGTTTTATTAACATAAGTGTCATTAAAGAAAACAAAGAACCCCCACAGTGCCTCTCACTAATTAACATGCCTAAACTACATATATGCCTAAAACAAACTGTTGCAAAACAAAACTAAGCTAAGCTCTGTAAATTAATTCTAACAAGAATATTTCTTTTTCTATGGATAACAAAATTTGTAAAAACAAGAGCTATTATGGATATGGGTTTACGCAAAGAGAGGGAATCCCCAATAACAAGCAATCCATCTTTCAAACAAATGTGAAGTATAAGAATAAGGATACTGAACATGTTTCTTAAATTTCATGTGGAAGAGGAAATAAAGGAAAAACACACAAACCATACTTTAATTGAACAAAAAAAAGGGGTAGCTTTATTAACACCCATGGAATCTTGTAGGGCACCTATGCCAAAAACCATTGATTGCTTTGAATCACACAATGGAGATCTTTTTCACCCCAGTCTTCCACACAAGGGATCTTGAGATCATGGGTGTACCATCAAACGGTATTTTTTTTATTCCACGCGGCACACATCCCAAAAAAAATGATCAAAAAATCAATTGGCATAAATCACGCTCAAACCTGGTTTTCAGATCACTTTTTGGGATGTGTGCCAAGTGGAATAAAAAACTGATTGTCTGATGGTACACCCATGATCTCAAGATCCCAAGCGTGGAAAATTGCAGCGAAAAACGATCTCCAACGTCTGATTCAAAGCTACCCATAAAAAAATGATCACTAATTCTTGTTTATATATTGTCAAAGGATCTATGGGATGTTCCCCGAGCACAGAACTCTAAAAGGATGGTCCAGTAGACCCTTCTGCACTCAAAGATAAAGATGATTCCTAGGAATGAATGCCTAATCAATGAAAATGGTGATGTGGCGTGTGCATATTAGTGCAACAACAAGTAAATAAAAGGAAACAAGACTGAAAAAAATATGGGCAACAAATAGTGTAATGTGCAAGATTCTAAAAAGGCAAAAACAAAGGTAGGGAACGAATAGTGTAATATGAAAGATTCTAAAAAAGCAAAATTAAATCAAGCCCTGGTATCCAGTTAGCTCACAAACTTTTTAAAAATATATATACAGTAAAATTTAAAACATATTAAACGTTATACTCCTGACTTTTCCGGTCTTTCCCATCCTATGTAATTTACAGTTTTTTAGCTTCCGGTTTTTCCCATTTTTTCAGACTTTTTCGCTCGCCATATTAATCTGTATCCGTACTGTCACTATAGCCTCACATGATAGATCACCCAAACACTATTCTTGTTGCTCAGGCCCAACAACTGAATATAAACTCTTCTAACATAATGTAATTTCGAATTGAGAAAGCCCACAACCGTGGAATAAAATTAATATGTACAAGTAGAATTGAGATGTTGCAATTAACATAAGATGTACAAGTAAGCATATCTCAAAGCTACAATGAAGCAGGAAAAATAAATGGTAAATTGGGGGGAAATTTTACCTTGTCTTTAACACCGACTAAACGATTAAACACAATTGCCCGATGGCCTCCGTCGACATTGTATAGACTATTATAAGCTGCATAGAGACCAAGCCCACCAATAACCGCCACCTTTGCTAAACCCAAAGCTGCACCACTACCACCAGGCACATTGGGGACTCTCACTCTATTAAAATTCATATTTCCTAATAGCTGAAAAGAGATATATATATATATATATATATAAAATATCAACTGTCAATACGTTTTACAAAATTCCAGCATAAAAGTCATACTCTACCGTGCATGGTTATTCATAATAATTTGCTCAAAGCACAACACCAGAAAAGATAAGTTAAAAATGAATAGGAATGCCAAGATCTATCGGTTAATTTCATGCCAAAAAAATTCCTTCGAAACAACTACTACCTATGGGCATGGTATCAAAACTCAGCCGATACCGATACATATCGGCGATACGTATTGGTTTCCTTGAGAATTGATACCGATACTCAGGGCCAGCCCTAAGATTTAGCGGCCCAAGGCGAGTTCATAAAATGGGGCCCCTCCATATTAATTTTTAAAAAACAATCGTCACAATTTTTTCTTCTTTTTTTTGAAAATAATATTCATTGCTCTTAGATTACAAATATTCATTGCTCTTAGATTACAAATATCTCCATATTCCATTATACCGTTATAGTTTGAAAATGCAACTAACAAATTAACGAAAGTATATATTAAAGGAAAATTCAACACAGAAAGAGAAAAACTAAATAGTAGAATGTACCCGACAGATCGAGTAACTCAACCAATAACTTTTTGACATTTTTTAGTACTTTAACTTCCATTAAATCTTTCACCATATTTTTTAGCACTTTAACAGCCTCAAAAGGTTCCATAAATAGATTTATTAGATAGCTATTGTCATGTAGATCAAAATTGATAGGTCATTTGCGAAAAATGGAGCTGTAACGATCCCGAAATCGCTGCTTTAAATTAAAGTCATTTAATAAGAAAAAATTTGTGTATGTGTGTGTGTGTATATATATATAAAGGATTTGGTGAAACAAATCCAGTCTGGTCAAAATTGGGCCAGAGAATCCACTGGATCAATACATAAAGCCGGGCTAGCCCAATGACGCCAGTGACCCGACCCATGACCCACACTGACCCGGCCGAGACCCATAAAAAAAATGCAAATATGGAACTTAGGAAGAGTTGAACCCACAACCTATTGGGTAAAAGGCAAAGTAACACTAGTTGCTTAACCAACTAAACCATTGGATTGGTTTAATAATTTTATACATTTAAAATTATTAACCAACTAGCCAGTAAGTACATACAAGATTTGGGTGCCCAAGGCAACCGCCTGGTGGGCCTTGGCCCAGGGCCAGTCCTGCCGCTACCACCCGATACAGGTATCGAGGTGGTATCGGTATCAGTATCAGTATCGATAACAGATCAATAAAAGTCAATATAAGTATCAGCCGATATTGTCTCGATATCGGCTGATACTGCCCGATACAATTATTTTTGTCTATTCATTTTTTTGTTTTTTACAAAAAATATATATATATGGGCCGCCGTATCAGTCCAAGATGGACCGATACCCAATAAAGATACCGAGTTTGATACCTTGCCTATGGGACCAAAATTGCTCCCGTCATTGAATATCTTATAAATTATAGAATCAAACTGGGTAATGGATGATATAACTAAAAAGGCCGAATCTAGAAGGTAGATTTCAAGAATGATGATATAAACACAGTAAAATGACATCAATAATTTGATTATTAATCTAAAGGGTGGATATTATTTTGGGAAAATGCCTTCAAAAAACTGAGAACTTGCAACTACAAGCCTAAAAATGAGGGAGATCTTTAAATATCTGATAATCTATTAAGCTTCTGGTTATGCTTGTGAAACCTTTTTTTACGAAGGGCAACTTTTGTGCTATCAGTTCTTGATCATTTTAAGGTCACTATCCGTTGCAAATGCAAACTCTACATTCACCAATATTAGTATCCCGGTTTTCAAGCTAGTTGTTCTTTCTAACTTTTGAGTCAAAGTTCAAGGAAAAAGTTCCCTTAATAAGACAACAATAAGAGTTATTTTAAAATAAAAAATAAAAAGAAAAAAATAAAATAAAAGGTCTCCTCCCCTTAGTATGATGAAGCATCTTTGAGGACACAAATTTCAGCTCCCCTTAGTATATCTGTATATAAAAGAAGCACTGGAACATTATAAATTTATAATAAAAAGATAACGATAAAATTATTTCAAATTTACACAATTTTCATTCCCATTTCCACTTGGATTCCCTATCTCTTATATCTTTTGAAGCTATATAATGCGCATTTGTACTATTAAGGAGTACTAATATCTTATAGTGGTATAAAAACAAATTCACAGTAGGCTGGCCGAGGCATGAGGTATGATCAAGAATTATTTCAAAATGTACACAATTTCCATTCCCATTTCCACTTGGATTCCCTATCTCTTTTTTGTCTTTTTAAGTTATACATTACGCATTTGTAAGAGAATTATTTCAAGTGCTTTGGAAACAAATTCCTGGCCAAGGCATGAAGCATGGTCAAGAATCACTATCATGATTCAAAGGATTTCATAATTAGTCTCATATGAGCATAGGTACCAAGTCGGAATTCAGGAAAAAATTGGCAAGGCAAAAAAAATGGAAAGAGAAAAAACAAGACCTCGATCACATTCATATCAAATAAAGAGGGGAAGAGCTATATGACTTCTACCCAATTAGATTGGTGGGAAGTGATACAAGATACTCTATGGAATGCTTAATGGCCAAACAAAACTCTTCAAAGTACTAGGGGAAAAAAAAAAAAGTCAAAGCTGGTGATGGAAAAAAATTCAAATAATTAAGGAGTTTTTGTCTATGGGTAGGCAAAGGATATGACATTCAAATTAGTCTCATATGAGCATAGGAACCAAGTCGGAATTCGGGAAAAACTGGTCAAGGCAAAAAAAATGGAAAGAGGAAAAAACAAGACCTTGATCACATTCATATCAAATAAAGAGGGGAAGAAATATATGGCTTCTACCCAATTAGAGTGGTGGGAAGTGATACAAGATACTCTATGGAATTCTTAATGACCAAACAAAACTCTTCAAAGTACTAGGGGGGGAAAAAGTCAAAGCCGGTGATGGAAAAAAAAAAATCAAATAATTGAGGAGTTTTTGTCTATGGTAGGGAAAGGATATGACATTGGTGGCACATGAACAGTGCAATTTTAGAGATACTAAAGGATATTTAGGCATTAATTCTAAGGTCAATATGGAAAAGGCCTGTAATATGATGGATTGGGATTTCTTAGAATAAACGATGAAGTAGTTGTGATTTGGGGGATGATGGCTGTGACGACCCAAACCCGACCCGTTACGATATTGTCCGGTTCTGCCACACTAAGCTCCCCTGTTTTAAAACTCGTCATACCTAGAACGGAAGGGGATCATTTATAGCCCAAGTTCAAGATAAGTTTACAACCAATGTTGGGACCAAAGCATCCCATTAGGTGGGAACAAGGCATCTCATAGTGGGAACGAAGTCACAACCCCAGGGCCTCTACCCCTCTCTAGAGCCTCTACTCCTCTCCGCACTCGATTGCAAAGTCGTCCTCGACTCTGATACCATTTATGACAAGCCAAACCGATCTGGTATGATATTGTAAGTTCTGCCATGCTAGGCTCCCTGATTTTAGAATGCGTCCTACCTAGAAGGGAAGGGGCTCACTTATAGCTCAGGTTCAGGACGAGTTTGTAACCAACGTGGTACTAAAGCATCCCATTAGGTGGGAACAAAGCATCCTATAGCGGGAACATGTTCACAATGGCAGAATTGGATGCATGCATATTTCTCTTCAAGTTGGTATTGAACATATATGAATAGAGTGGCAAAAGGTGATTTCAAAAGTTCCCAAGGTAGGATACCTTCTTTCACCCTTCTTTTCACATAGCTTCTCACGCTAAGCTTGGGCAGACCCTGGCCCAGCCTGAACTCAACCCATTGCCTCCCCTAGTTTTTGTCCTAATTTATAAACTTCCTAGTTTTAAAACCTTTCTCCAAAGTTCCAACTCATAATTTACTTGTTTTCTTGTCTAACCAATTAAAACCACCACATTTGCAAGTAGCATACACCACCCATATTGTATTAATGCTATCAATTCATCCATAACCAGTGCAAACAAATAGGGACCCACAGTACACCCTCAATCCTCTCTCAGCACGTAGTTCTTACATTAACTATTGCATCCTCGTATATGTCTTTGATGATCGCGCGCGTCTTAGAAAACAATTTATAACAAATGAAACTTCCAAAGAAAAAAGAAAAAAAAAATCCCGTACTTGTAAGGGTTCATTAAAGTAATCTTTCCCTCAATTTTAAAAGAGGGTCCTTTTTAATAATCACCGATTGCAACAAAGGGAGCCGAATCCATGTCTGAATAGCGGAGATATTAAAAAATAAACAAAGAATAATATGTTTGAGGAAGAAAAAGACAAAACCTTAATATTTTTTCATAAAAGTGAACAAATGTGGGCCTCATAGTGTTTTTGTAGTTACTTCAATAATAAAGTAACTTAGAATTTCAGAAAGTAGTAAAAAATTAAAGAATCATACAATTTGATAACTCGGACCACACCTACTATATGGGAAATGGGCATGTAATAAATCGGTAGCCTCACCAAGGTGTCTGTATGGAGAACACTTGTTCCCTCTAACAATAAGTAATTCCTTTTCCACAGAGAAAGTTCCCTTTGAACCACTCTACTCCTAGATCCCTAAGGGCTTTGGAAGCATCCCAACTCTCAACGATGCCAATCGAAATCAAGGAAATTAGGTAAATGGAAGAGACAAAAAGAAAGTGGGGTTGTAAGTGAGCTTTTAAAGAACCATAATTGCAGACCCACAATCCAATGGTCACGTGTCACAGTCATTTGAAATCATGCGACACTCAAGCCCCTTCTATTTCTAAGTAGAAGGGAAAGTAACACTGAAAATTATTGTTGAATTAGAGAGGTTGTGTCGGAGGTTCATGAGTTGTGATCGAATGGAAATAAAATAAGTGTTGATACTCAATCAGGAGCTTAGTTGCACGAAGCGGCAGGAAGCGTGTGTAGGTTGGAAGCAGGAGCGTCATCAAAAGCTTAAAATTGAATAGTTTTATGGTCATAAGCGGGATTCCGAAGCGAGAGCGGCACGCTAAGTTGAAGGTTCCTGCTACTAGGATTAGCAGTTAAAAGGAAATCATGTGACACTTTAATGTGGGAAATCTGCAGATTAGTAAAATCACCGATGGGGCATTGTTGTGGACTTTATATTTTAATAAATTTTACTTAATTCAGGTAACTTTGGTCATCTAGGAAACTACTTTTCACTGTTTAGAAATTTGTTTTACATATAATAACCAAGATTCAAAGCAGAATTATTAAGTAATGACCAAAAGTGCAATTAAGACTTGACCCTAGTTTTCTTTTAGCCTAGTTAGTTTTAAATTAGAAGTCTTTATTTATTTGTACAATCTGCTGCGGGTTAACCATTTATTATACTAGTGAAAGTGCACGTGTGTTTCACGTGTTACATCTAAAAAGTTACTATAAACATTTTTTTGGATATATTGATGAGCACCAGGAGTAAGCTAGCAAGAACAAAAGAAGCATCACAATATTTTATGTGACTGACAATTCTTATAAGAGAGTAATATTGCATGTTTTTTAAAAAAAATTTTAAAAATAAAAAATATTGTATCAAATGTTTTGTGGATAGGTTAGTTGATGGACCATTAGTAATTCCCTTATTCCATTAATTAACGTGTATGATTTTTCATTAATTGTTGTGCACTAATTGATATAACTAAATTTTGGTGCATTTATCTTTTTTTAGAGTTTATATGGATGCATAACCTTGCAGCCAAGGTTTTCAAAGAGTATATCGTATCGTGTATCGTAATCAAGAAGTTTTGTATCGTGCATCGTAATCAAGAATTTTTGAATCGTGCATCGTAATCAAGAATTTTTGTATCATGTATTGTATCGTATCAAGTATCGTAAGATACACTTACATTTTTATAAATATATACTAAAAATATAGATTTATAATATATATATATATATATGTGTGTGTGTGTGTGTGTGTGTGTGTGTGTGTGTGTAACAATCTATGATATTGTCACAGTCCCACTGAAGTAGTCCTGTAGAGATCAGGTGGGGGTATGGAGTTGGGATTTAATTCGAAGGGGACGAATTGACAGGGCTAAACATGCTTCAGTGGGCTGGCCCCGAAGTAACCCATATTTATCCCGTGTTGCAAGTTGCAACATTTTAGTCATCTAGAAATAAGTCTAGTTTCTTCGTATTTAAAACGGGCACCTGAAACGTTTTGGTAAAATGCCAATTCGTCGGATTGGTTTTGGTTATTAATTTCGAATTATTAATCTACTATGGGAACCATCCATTCGTTCCATTCAAATGATGCATTTACATTCAAAAAGAAAAATGATACCAAGTTCTTCATGAACTCTTAAACAAACTATTTCTAATTCACTATAAATTAAATCATTTCTACCGGCATTGAAAATAGATAATGCAGATATATAAACTAATTTCAATTGACAAAAATAAAAGAAGAAAAAAAAAAATCTAAAGTTTACAAGAAAACCAGTAAAAACTAAACATAAACAGTCGATCAACAATGAAAAGTTAGGGGATGTAAAACTTAGAACTGCCCATTATTGATCCCACACACAACTTTTGAACGAGCCCATGGATCAAAAATCAGATTCATCAGCCAAATCTAACAGTCAAAATAGGTTGGTAATGTGTTCAAGGGCAAAAAAGGTTTTTTTTATGGGTATGATCAATCAATCAGAGAAATTTCTGGGTTGTTATCAATTGAATGGACGGTTTAGATCATTATACACATACAACCGTTCGAGGGTATAGAAAAATAAGCAAAAATAATATAAATATCACTTTTCAATATATATATATATATATATATATATAAAGATACAAAATCAGAGAAGAAATGCACTCTTACATATGGTATCGTAGCAACCAAGAGAGAGAGAGAGAGAGAGAGGAAGAAGAAGAAGGAGCTTTTCCAGGGTTTAGGGTTTTATGGGTGGAGTTTTATAAATCTACGGCTATCAACGGGTCGGTTCGGGTCGGGTTGGCATAAGCCGAATCCGACCCGACGGATAAAGGACCAACTCTAAAACCCGACCCGAGCTACCCAACTCGAAAACCGGATCCGACATGGTAAAAACCGCTTAGCGTGGCATTATTCGCACCCGTTAAACCTGTGAAGAAGACACATTTCCGCACCATAAAAAATTGTTGACTTCCTTAAATCAAACGTGTGTGTGTGTGTGTGTGTGTCTTCACATGTTCAAGAGGTGTCAAATAACGCCACCCAATCACTCATTTATGTGATTTTTGTTATCTACTATATCAATATCGATCAAAGTTTATGTGTTGGACCCGATAAAAAATTTGAGTTGGGCAGGCCGTCCAGACCCCAATGACTGCCCTAGCTAGCATAGTGACAAATTTCGTCATCGGCAACATTTCAATAAGGGGTCATTTCGGTTCATTCCAAAAAAATTTCAAGAAAAATTCTAAAAGTTTCGATAAAATTTCAGGGATCACAAAAAATATTAAATATAAATTATATTTAAACTTCATAAAAATTTTATTTATTATTTAAAAAATGATAAAAATTAGAAAAGATTTATTAATTTTGGTGAAATTTTATAAATTTTGCCGATATGAATGAAATTTCAGCGATTTCGGAAAAATCATCGAAAGTTTCGCCCGACCCCAATTTCAGAGAATTTTGGAGAAATTTGTCACTATGCTAGTTAGTTGGTATTAAGTAACCAATGAGAGGACGTGCGGAGCTTTAGATTGCTTGATTTTTCACTTTTTGGTATTTGTGTCATGTGGAATCATCATGTTTGATATTTGATGAGTGTGTCATCATGTGGAAACATTAGCATTAGACCCAAAATTTAAGGGTAACCTTATTTGCGCCTATAAGTTTATAGGTACCGCCTTCACTAATAACCATTGACCGTGTTAAATCCAACGATGGATATCGTTTTTCATCGTAATCTTCCACACTATGAGCATACCATCATACAGACAATTTTTTTTACAGATGGCACATCTCACTAAAAAGTGACCCTAACATCACGTTTGAGCTTGGTGAGTAACCCTTAAATCACAAGGCACTCATCGGACTCAAACATGGCTTTAGGGCCACTTTTTAGAGATTTGTGCTATGTGGAAATAAATCGTCTGATGGTACCCTCATGGTGTCAAGATCCATTCTGTCGAAGATTGTGATGAAAAACAATATCCATCGTTTGATTCAACGCACTCAATGGTTATCAGCGTAAGCACCCACCAATAAACTGATAGGCGCGAACAGAGTAACCCTTGAGTAAGTTGCCCAGGCTTCTAATGTCTTGGTATTCAGGTCACATTTTAGAATGCGTGTCACATGGAATCATCATATGTGCCATCTAATGAGTACGCCATGATCTAAAGATCTTGGTATAAATAATTAAATGTAAACATGATATCCATCATCTCATTCAAAGCAATCAAATATCATCTAAAACAGAAAAGCTTCATGTAAAATCAACATATCAACCTTTTACACAAAAGATCTTTACATCATAATGCATCTGCCAAACACCTCACATGATGATTCCGAAAGCGCATCCCAAACTCGACTTGGTGCTTGGGACGCTTACCTAATACTAACTCCTTTGAGATATGTAAGGATATTGTTAAGTGTCAAACCACTTATCATAGTGAAAATTTTCTTTGAAATTTCTGCAAAATTTTTAATCCATTGAAACAATGAATGAATCTTTCAAAGAAATTTCGATAATTTATTCAAAATCACCTAAGAATTCATTAATTTCAGCGAAATTAACAAAATTTTGTCTATTTCTGAATAATAAATAATTTTTTTACCAATAGTAAATATAATTTATATATATATTCTTTATTCTCCTAGAAACTTTTTCGAAATTTCTCCAAAATTTATCCGAAATGAACCTCTACCAAAATATTGCATAAAATAATTTAACCGAAATGACCCTCTACCGAAATGTTGCCGAAAACAAAAAGTTTCACTAAGCCAATGATAAATAGTTGTGCACCTTTGCTTGGGGAAGGTTGGTATCAGTTACCCAACCTCCCCCAGTGCTTGGGTCAATCTTGTTATATGACTTTGTCCTTTCATTGTTTTAGTGCTCATAAATATTTGTACTTCTCCCTGTTAGGTCCTTTGAAATTTGGACCATTGATCAATTGCCTATTGTCACATGATCGCCGAGAGAAACGCCGTTAGATTAGTGATCGCTTTGATTCATTGTGAATTTCTCACGAGCATCTATTACCTGATTTTTGGCTTTAATGCCCTTGGATCCATTGTCGTGTTATCACCACGCATTGCCTTTTCTACTCATAAATGGGATGTTAAGTCCATATATATAAACTGCTCAAATACACCATCAATGTTTAAGGAGAAACAACTCTCTTTAATCATATAATGGTCAATGATTAATCACAATTAAACACATAATTGTAAGCGACTAATGCATAATGAGATTCTTAATCTCTATTGATGAGGTCGCATGGCCAAATGTACCAACATCTCTCACTTGGCCATAGAGGCCGAATTAATATTTCATAATGTCTTTGTTATTGTAGGATTTATCATATTTCATTGGTCAGGAGGTTTTACACGCCAAAAGCAGATTTACCCATCACAAAAAAATATATCACGGTCACGAAGTTTTACACGTCAAAGCGGATTTACCCATCATGATAAATCTTATCTCAATCGTGAGGTTTTGCACGTTAAAAACGGATTTTTCAATCACGATAAAAATGATTAGGTCCCGTGAAATCTGGATCGTTGATTAATCGCCTACTGTCACATGATCGTTGAGGGAAGCGTCGCTAGGTTGGTAATCGCATTGATTCATTGTGAATTTCTCGCGAGCATTTATTACCCAATCCTTGGCTTTAGTGCCCTTGGATCCATTATAGTGTTATCACCACACATTGCTTTTTCTACTCACAAATGGAATGTTAATCCCATATATATAGATTGCTCAAATATACTATCAATGTTCAAAGAGAAACGACCTTCTTTAATCACGTAACAGTCAGTGATTAGTCACAATTAAACACATAATTATAACCAACTAATGTATAATGAGATTTTGAATCTCTATTGATGAGGTCGCATGACCACATGTACCAACACTCCCAAAGTTGTTGAGAGAGATTTACCGTTTTATTTCTACCAAAATGGTCAAGCTTATGAAAGTCTGCTGCTATTATGAGCATGTAAATTAGGTGAAAATATGCTTTTGATCTTTCACTGATTTGGTGCTCAAAAATATTTGCATATGAAAATATTTTCAAGCACTACGGGCTTGTTCGAGTGATTCTAAGCCTTTTTGGTTAGTTATGAATTTTGTAGAATTTGATTATACTCATATTCCTTGTTTTTTTAAGTGTTGTTCTTGAGTTTGATTAAACTCTTGAGTTTTGTGAATTTTTCTCGGAGGTACTCGGCGTTTGCATTTCTAATTACGTTGATGGCTTTCACGTGTGAAGAAGACAATCAATAAATCAAATAACTAATACCACAAGAAAGTAGAAAGAAAAAGAGATCATACCACAAGCAAGAACAAGATTTACATTGTTTTGTCTAAGCCTATGTCCACGAGCAGTCAAACAAAGTGTTTCCACTATCACGAAGAAGATGTACAAAGGCTATAAACAATGGAGATCGAATTCTCCAATCTTACCCAACAAAGGAGAACCGCAAATACCGGTGCCCAAAAACCAAGACTCACATGCAAAACTAAACCTCAAGTTTTCTCTCTTACCAAAACAAAAATCAGATTCTCTCTCTCTAACTCACACGCACCAAAGGGAATCTCAATTTCAAAACCCAAAAAACCCCACTTGTCCAAAAGGATTTTTCACCTATTTATTCTTACCTAGTTTCCTATTTAGACTAGGATTATTCTTTTATAGCAAGTTTTTCTTTCACACTAAATAACTCAAAGAGAACCTACGTTCCAAAAACTCTCCCACTTTCCAATTTTGGTTTGGACTCTTATTCTCTATCTTTTATATTATATTTAATATAATTCTATTTTTATCCAAACCCAAAATAAGAATGGGTCAAACTAAAACAGCTTGAGTCAACCTATTTAAACTCAAAACGAGCCAAAACTTAACAATCTCCACCTTGGCGAGATTTGCAAACCAATCATAATTCACCACATCGACATGAAATCTCATGTCATTCAAACAAATTAAGCATATTCAATTTCAACTTCAAAAATTACCTTCAAACTTGCCCACCGACACCAATGCACCCGAAGTGTCAAACTACCAATACACCCAAAAGTGCCCAAAATGCCAATGCACATGAAAATGCCTAAAATGTCAATGCACCCAACGTGCCAAACTACCAATGCATCCAAAAGTGCCTAAATTGCCAATGCACTCGAAAGTGCCCAAAATGCCAACACCAATACACCCAAAAGGGCCCAAATTGCCAATGCACCCAAAAGTGCCCAAAATGCCAACCTGAAGTACCAAACTACCAATGCACTCAAAAGTGCCCAAATTGCCAATGCACCCGAAGTGTCAAACTACTAATATACCTAAATGTGTCAAACTGTCAAAGTACCCGAAAGTGCCAAACTGTTAACGCACCCGAAAGTGTCCAAATTATCAATGCACCCGAAGTGCCAAACTACCAATGCACCTGAATGTGCCAAACTGCCAAAGCATCCGAAAGTGTCAAACTGCTAACGCACTCGAAAGTGCCCAAATTACCAATGCACCCAAAGTGCTAAATTTCTAATGCACACAAAAATGTGCAAACTGTCAATGCACTCAAAAGTGTCAAATTGCCATTACCAATACACTCGAAAGTGTCAAATGTGCCCGTAGGCTCTACCACACCTGAAAGTGCAAACTACAAATGCTTGCAGGGTTATTTGTAGCACCAATCTTCATATCAACGATGGAGGCTGCTCCACTTAGTAAAGTGCTTCTTTGTAATTAGTGCCCTTCATCACGAACTATTTCTGATCTTTCATAAAACACAACTGATTTGTGTCACAAGTCTGTCAATTAATCTTGTCTCAATCTTTCTTCGTCACATCTAACCCTTCACATAGCCAATCGTAAAAAATCACCAACAATAAGAGAAAATTTTCTCGCGGAAGCAAAATGATGCTCAAGTCGAAACCTAGACTCTGATACCAATTGTTGTGTAAAAACCCCTTACAAGGCGTTTGCACTTTCAATCACGTTGATGACTTTTACGTGCGAAGAAGACAACCAATAAATCAAATAACTAATATCATAAGAAGGTAGAAAGAGAAAGAGATCATACCACAAATAAAAATAAGATTTACGTGATTCAGCCTAAGCCTACGTTCACGGGCAGTCAAACAAAGTGTTTCCACTATCACAAAGAAGATGCACAAAGGCTACAAACAATGGAGATTGAATTCTCCAATCTTACCCAGCAAAGGAGAACCACAAATACCGGTACTCAAAAAACCAATACTCACATGCAAAACTAAACCCCAAGTTCTGTCTCTTACAAAAGCAAAACTCAGATTCTCTCTCTCTAACTCACACGCACCAAAGGGGATCCCAATTCTAAAACCCAAAAAATCTCACTCGTCCAAAAGGGTTTCTCACCTATTTATTCTTACCTAGTTTCCTATTTAGACTAGGACTCTTCTTTTATAAATTTTTCTCTTACACTAAATAATCCAAAGAGAACCTACGTTTCCAAAAATTTTCCCACTTTCCAATTTTGGTTTGGACTCTTATTCTCTATATTTTAGATCCTATTTAATATAATTCTATTTTTATCCAAATCCAAAATAAGAATGATTCAAACTAAAATAGCTTGGGTCAACCTATTTAAACCCAAAACGAACTAAAACCTTAGTTTATAAGGATATTTTACCTTTGATTTCTTAAACTCAGATTCTGAACATTTCCGAGACTTTTGCTTTAAAATGAATATGTTGTATCAAGAAATCTCAAACAAAGGAAGAGATAGAAAAATACTACTTTTTGAGCCAACAACTAAGATTTCAAGTGTTTCTGGACTCTCGAACAAGTCCTAAGTGAGTGAGAGGTCACACGTGTCCTTTTATTGATTTTGGAGCTCATGCATCTCCCAAGGTTTGCTAGTTTGGCAGAGGGAGATTGACTTTCGAACAGAGTTGAGTTGGCATTTTGGTTTGGGCTTTCTAGTGCTTTACGACCTACGGATTTATGTCCTGTACAGACCTAGCATTGCTGAATTTGAGGTGCACATGTGTTCCTGAGATTAATCAGGTGCTCTAAGAGGCCCGAATATCCAAATTATAAAAAGAAAAAAGAAAAAAAAAGAGTTACATTTCATCACTTTAAGACTATGATCAAGCAATTATTATTATTATTATTATTATTTATTGTTTTTTTTTTTGTGTTTTTATGCACACACACTCTTTGAAGATGCTTTGTTTTTTTTTTTCCAACTTTAACTCAATATTTAACCGTGGCAAAGAACTTTGTTTTTTAATTTTTTCTTTGTTAGATGGTACCTAATTGAGCTTGGGTAAGTTGTCGAGAAAGAGGGCCACAACAACTTACCCATAGTTGATCAGGTACCATCGAGAAAAGATTATTTTGTTGTTAACCAAGAAAAGTTTGATGGCAAAAAAGTTCAATTATTTTTTTCCTAAGGGACTTGGTGAACCCTTAGGGATGTGCTGTAACTCTAGACCACGTGACACATGATCTAGAATTCGAAGGGGCAGTTCACACCGTGCATTCGAATGCACCGCCCCATTTTCTCCTCTCTCTCTCTCTCTCTCTCTCTCTCTCCCCCCGATTAATTTTATATATATATATATATATATATATATATATATATATATATATATATATATACTTGAGCTCACTGATTAATTGGTGGGCGCCCACTCTAAAACCCATTGACTGTTTTAAATAAGACGATTGGACATTGTTTTTCACCCAGATCATAGACACAATGGATCTTGAGATCATGGTGCATCTATCATACGGTCAAAATTTTGATTCCACATGACATAGATCCCAAAAAGTAACCCTAAAATTATTGAATGTGATCTATGTCATGTGAATTTAAGGCTACTTTTTAGGATTTGTGCCTCATAGAATCAAAATCATAATTATCTAATAGATGCACTATGATCTCAAGATCCATTGTGTCAAAGATCAAGTTGAAAATCGATCTCCATCGACAGTCGATGGGTTTCAAAGATAGGCGCCCTCATTAATCCTGTAGGTACCCATATATATATATATATATATATATATATATATATATATATATATATATATATAAAAGTAATTTTCATCGAGATTAGGGTTAGGTTTGCTTAAGTCATTACAAATGATTATGTTTTATACTTTGGAGACCTTTTTATATAGAATAAACCATTTACTTCCTTTTAGCTTTGTCTGTCATGAAACTCACTCTAGAGGAGATCGAAAGCAAAAGATCACCAATTTGGAGTTTTCCTTTTAAAGAACTTGCAAGAGCTTGGAAGTTTTCCTTATGGAAAATCTTATAGAGAAAATCTAAAACCTGCCAGCATAATAAGGATTATGCCTTTGAAAAGATTTTGGAGTAGAGTGTAACTAAAATGGATGGTGATGTCTGGTGGAAAATCTACTTCCAACTCACTATGAAAACAAAGAAAATGGAAAACCCCGATATGGTTATCGACCGATATTTTTCTTTATCAAGACGTACGCGTTAGAGGCTCTTAATGTGTTTGGATCTGTAACGGTAATACAATAACAAAGTTGACCTTTTTGACTTTTTTGGATGTTTGAATGGGCAGTTATAAGTGTTAGGAGACATAGTCCGATAAAATAGGTCCGTTAGGGTCAATGCGTCACTTACAAAGGCTTATGAGGGGAATGGTCAGGTCCTACCTACCATGCAGAACAGGATTTTCAGTCCTACCCCATTCGGTGCCCTTGGAAATCAGAGAATCTTGACTTTCTTGATTTTCATTGTTGTATAACAAAATGTGCAGTCAAGATTCTCATATTTCCAAAGGTGGCAGATAGGGTAGGACTGAAAATCCGATTCTACTTAGTAGGAGTATAACCTTTCTACTCAATTTTTTATTGGTGGAGTACGAAAAGTGTATTAATGGGGTAAGGATTTTTGTTTTCGCCACCAAACAATAAATCACGGGGTCAACAGCACATGCTCTTAGTCCCATATCTCTTTCATGGAACACGCCCTTCGACTTCTAAAACTTTTGTTCCACAAAGCACAGTACTAATTCTTAGAATGAAAAGAGTCTCCTACAGAGACCCACTAATTGGCTTGTTTTCTAGCCAAAAAAAAGATGAGCCAAAATGCCAAAATTACCATATGACATTTAAGTATAGTGACAACTTTCTCTAAAATTTTCTAAAGTTTCTCTGAAATTCGCTCAAACATAGGTAGGATGAAACTTTCAGCAAAAATTTTGGTGAAGTTAATGAAATTTTGCCAAAATTAATAAATTTTTTTTTAAATTCAACCATTTTTAAATAATAAATAAAATTCTTTTAAATATATATTTATATATTTTGTACTTTTCAAGATTTTTTCAAAATCTTTCAAATTTAATCCGAAATGAACCGAAATGACCCCTAACTGAAACATTGCGAAGAAGGAAATTTGTCACTATGCATTTAAGTAGAGTAGAAACAGCCAAAAAGTGGCTTGAGATCCAAGAAATGTGAAGAATAAGAAAGAGTGTTTGATAGAAGAAACAATAGAAGGGTTGGAAACTTCTGTTATAAGATAATAAAAGTAGAAAATGACATTGTACCCAAATTGATACGTGGTGAATGATTGGCCTGCAAGTGAGTTGAAATATGTGAGGAATAGTGATCTAGACTTCACCCTGCTATAAGCAAACCCATGGTTTTCCTCTATTTCCTCTCTTCACCTGTCATGAAGCACACCTACTTCTCCAAATGGGCTGGTTGCAGTCCCTCATCTCCCCATTGAAGAAGCTTTGGGATCGCTTGCACTCAGCCCACAAAAAGAGTATTTTCCATGGATACCCATCTACCCATTTTCAATATCTTCTCATCTTTTTCTTGTTTTCTGCTAGGCATCTTTTCACATTCTGCCATTTTTATTATGTTTATATTTTTTGTACTTCCCTTTTTCTCATCCTCATATATATATATATATATATATCAAAACCCACCTCCCAAAGTTCGTAATGGTCTCATTGTTTCTTCATTAGCCTCATTTCAACTGCTTTTTTTTTTTAAATTTAAATTATTGACTTTATGTTGGTTTTGAAAATTTCCTTATAAATAAATCCCCAAGGGTTCCCATAATTTTCTCATTCATGCAGCAATTTATGGATCAAAATTTTTTATGGAACGGGTACGGATCGGCTCCGGAGGTCATCGGTTTGATACTTTGAATGCATCGACCAATACATATACATATATATTGGTATGTATCGGATGATGCACCGATACATACCAATGTATCATCCAGAACTGATACGTATCGGTTTCAGGGGTCACTAGTTCGATACTTTAAATGTATCAACCCATATATATATATATATATATTGGTATGTATCGAACGATACATACCAATGCATTGTCCACAACCAATAAGTATCGAACAATATATATCGATTATAGAGTTGGACAACACGTGTCAAAAAAAAAATTGAGACTTTGAACCATGACCATAACTAATTGTTCCACCCTTTTTTGTCCATTGTCCATTGTCCATTGTCATGCTTAAATCCTATCTCCCAAACTTCACCGTATCGTCCTTCATAACTTTACTATTATTATTGTTTTCTTTTTATTTATTTTTATTTTTTATTTTTCATAATCAAGAAATACACCACTTTCTGAAATGTGAATCTCATTCATCCATCATTACCTCCCATTCTTTTAAGTATGGCTGGTTCGAAAAAAACTTGACCAACTCAAAAGTCATCTGGGTTGACTATACTCGAAGACTTTAAAAAAACCTTGACTGAGTTAGACCCGAACCATGTATATATATATATACACACACACACACACACACACACACGAGTTACTTGAGCAACTCTGTCAAGTTACTCGATACCAAGGATAAAAAATTTGGGTCCCCACTGAAACGAAATTTTGGACCGAAATTTTGGTCACTTTTGTATGGGGATTAAAATTTCAGCCAAAATTTTGAATTTCTGACAAATTATCGGATTTCGGTTTCGGTCATGCCTGAAACCAAAATTTTGATCCTTGCTTGAAACTCAACTTGATTAACTCGAGAAACACGAAGAGACTAGAAAAAACAAATTTTCCTTTCGATTCTACCTAAAACTCAGCGAGGTGGAGTCAACTCGACCAAATTTCTAGTGACTGGACTGATTTTTTAAACCATGGTTTTAAGCGCATGATCTCATAAACCTTTTTGTTTTTTTTTTTTTCTCCAGGTAGAGGTATATATATTCTCTATGAGGATGTGAAGTCGTGCCAATATGAAGATGTGCATGTCCTGTGGTCAATCCTGGTGGACTCACATCCACTTTCTCTTCCAATTCAAAAATGAGAGGCCCATATATCAAATTTGATCAGAAAGTTTTTATGTACGTAAATATTTATACTCATCTATATGGTTTTTTTTTTTTTTGTGTTCTGTAGCAAGATTCAGTAAATGGGTTTCTTAAACACAGTTCCAGGAGTATAAATATATAAAGAACTTTTCATTTTTTAGAAGAAAATGCACATGCTTGAAACTTAGATCTGTTATGTAGCTGTGTATTCCCTTCAATCTGCTCCATCCGATGAATCGGCCACTAAATGAAAAAAAGTAGATAATTTGATTGGTTCATTCTAACCATCAGATCCCCTCCTTGCTTCTTGAGGATCAAAAGAAATATGGGCCACCATAAAAGAAAATTGGTGGAGACTACCATTGCCAGTTCTAAATTCAGATGAGAAAGGAGGAGGGTTAGCATTAGGTTGATAGTCAGCTATAAAAGACCCCGTTAAATCCCTACGAAGAATGGGAATGATCATCTAGAACATCCAATTGATTGGATGATCTGGATTGAACCATCATAAAAATAAGTTGGGAGACACCATCATCTTTGATGGTGCTAACTGCCATAATAAGTCACCTCAAATTTCATACAAATTTTGTTTGATTTCAATTGTTGACATGTCAATTTAGGGCAGCTGGGCTTGTTGACATTTCCACTTCCAAGTCCAGAAGCTCTTGCTTAAGATGTTGACATGAGAGATATAAGTTTGTGTTAGGTACCTGACCCGTGCACCGCTAACCGTGGTACTCTGATCAATCTCCCCCGCCAACCTTGGGAAATACAAGGATATTTTTAGCATCAAATCAGTGGAAAGCCAAAGGCATAGTTTCATCGATTGTGCATGCTCAGAAATACATGTGCATCTCTCAAGGTATGATTATTTGAGAAAAGGAGATTGACCCAAACACTATCGGCAGTGCTTGGGTAGGTTACCTAGCACCAACTCACCCCCCCTATACTTATTTATTAGGAGAGAATAAGAGATATTCCTAAAAGTAGAACTAACTTGTTTCTGAAACTAATTGAATGATAATAGAACTAGCTAGCTCAAAATGAGTCTAATGAATAAAGATAGATCTATGTAGTTCACTTAGGTGTTACCCTTCTTTCACTTTGATCAATCCGTTGACCGGTGAATGCCACATAGTATCAATGCCGGGTAGTATCAGATGTAGAAAAGGATTGAAGATCGAGCAGTAAAACAACTCCATCAATTAGCAAATCAAATGACTCATAAACAAGGTACGTTTTACGAACATGTGTAACTGTTTTTGATGAATCATCTCCCTAGATCCTGATCACTAAATTGACATCGAGTCAACAAATTATTTCAGTTCAGAACAGAACTAATTGAATAAATATAGGAGTTGCTACCTTAAAATTGAACTAACTACATGTAGCTCCAAATCACCAGATCAGAAATCATTTCGTTAAACCCAAATACAGATATAATCATTTCGACAACAGAGATCATGATCGATGCCAGTATACACATCAGAATTTCATGACAAAATTCGGTGCTCAACGTCCATCGTAGTAACCTCCAAAATATTGTATGCGCTCTCGTAAGAGGAATGTCCTTTACGGCAGAAATAGCCTGGTTTAGTTTAGTTGCATGGTTCACCACTTGCTTAATCCTTTGAAACCATGAACAGATACAAAAACCCACTATAAATGATGAAATCAGATTACAACAGTTAAATATGTCAATTTCGAAAAATTGAGGATATGGTTATGCCAGGTAAGTTACGTCCATAGAAGTTGGGGCTTGATAGAAGCAATCGAAGAATCTCAGAACAAAAATGCGAAAATAAAAACAGAGAGAGAGAGAGAGAGAGAGAGAGAGAGAGAGAGATATGACCCAACAGTGAGATTTAAAACCTTTGGTTTAACTCTTAAAAAGAGATTAATCTATGTTAAATATGAAACAGAGAAATAAATGAGAATAAATTGGATTTTCTATATTCATACTGCAAGAATTCAGACAGGCTATGCAAATTTCAATAATTTAATAACTAAATCTTGCCATCAGCATAGATCTGAAACTGAGACATCGGGTGAACTAGCTGTTTCTACCCTCTAGAGGCACCAAAAATCATGGTTTTAAAATGCGAAAACTCAACTCAACTTGAACGTCAGTTGAGTTGAGTTAACTCGAGGATTCGGATAAACTTGACTCGCTCTGTCTCAGATAAATTAGTAAATACCTTATAAGATAAATATTTTATAGAAATAATAATAAAAAAAATTAGAAGGAAAAAGATAGAAAGATATGTTGATAAAATGGGTAGTTTAATACTTTAAAAAAAGAGAGGATTCTTAAAACCTTATCCCATGTAAATATTATATATATAAGGGTAGTTTATGAACCCTAATTGCATCACTCTAGCAAAATATCGACTCGACTCAGTCTCAACTCGAAACCCCAGCAGTCGAGTTAACTCGTTGACTCCCCGAGTTTTAGAACTATACCAAAAATTGAAATATAATACAGTAGCAGAGGCTACTCCTATCTAACAAAGAGCTATAATTCCTACCAATCTCTCCACCTCCAAATGCTCAAACCACCCGTCTCTTCCACCTCTGGATCATAGTCACAAAGTCTGGAGTCGTTAATAAATCAGTACGGGTCTAAGACGGGAAAAATCGGCCAAAGCTGGAAAAGATTGGAGGAGATAAAAAAATTCAAAAAAATATATCATAATATATTTCAAGTTAAAAACAACGGTTTAATGAACAAAATTGGCAAAGAGAAGAAGAGTAGTGAGTTCTGAGCCGGGCAGGCAGCAGAGAGGGGCAATAGCCCTAAAGGTTTTTTTTGGCACATTAAGTAAAAATAAAAAAATATATCGGAGGAGACTCAGCCGACTAATTGACAATGTAGTCGGGGTGACTGCAAGTGGCCATCTTTTCTGACATTTTTAAAAAGTCAGACTTTTGTGACTATGCTCTGGTGAGTCCTTTTTTCCTTTGTGGCTAGCCCTACAATCAAAATTTTTGTTCTCTCCCTCCAGACTTCGGTGAGTCCCTTTTTTTTTGATAACCTGGGTGTCAAAGCCTCTTAGAGCACCCGACTAATCCAGGGGCACAAGCGCTCCCCAAGTTAACGTGTCAAGTCAGCACAGGGTATAAATTGCCCCTAACAGGAAAAAGAACAAAAGAAGATTGAGTTGACTTCGGAAGGAAATACTCTCTAAGCCAAGCTTACCACGAGCCCTCTCGTACTTCTTCCCTCTGCCTTACTCCGTCTTGGGCAGTAGTGCGGAATCACTAGCTATCGACCGGAGGTAGTCATTTCATTCTGAAATGGAGAGGCACTAACTACCAGAGAGCCGGGCCCAGAAGTTGTGGTTTCCCAGCTCCCTAGGGTGGCAACAACGAGTGGATTCAAACTCAAGTATCCCATGTGTAGTTCCTCAGGTCCCAGCACAGAAATTCAGGCCTGGCCCATTTATGCTATTGTGAACCCACCTGATTTTTCGACCCGATTAAAAATTATCCCATGTAAGGCCCAGCGGCCCCAGCTCATCCTGGTCTATAGTGTATAGTATTTGGTGACGTTAACACCACCAAACAACAGTGTCATTTTGTTCTTGGAGAGAATTGGTCAATCAACCATACAGATTGTGGACTTACGATGAATCAAAAGGCAATTGGAGAAGGGCCCATGGTCCCACCAATGAGAAGACACTTGTTGGGGTTAGTAGATATTTATGATTGATTGCTTGATGCACTACACCATTACTACATATCATGCTTCGCTCCACTGTTGTACCATGTCAATGAACTTGGTCATCATCTCGACTATTGTCCATTCGATTGAAATCTTTGGATGGATCAGATCTCTCGAAAATCATGCCGATTGGATGTTCCTAATCATTCAATCAGTTGTCTACTTTTGCACAGACAAATAAAGCTATGGACAGTTATGGTCCAAATATGAACATGAAGGCAGAGTGTGTTCAACATCACCAAGTTGTAGAATACCTAAAAAGAGGGAGTGCCCCTTCGTCATAAAAAGAGTATCTTAAATTTTAATTTTTACGATAGTTTAAAAATGATTGGATCTACTAAAATTTAATCAGAGAGAGACAAAAACTAAACCGAGTATTATATATATAGTATCCATAAAGTTTGATAAAAGTGATGTAGACATGAAAACCATTTCAATAAACCCAATACAAATGAAATCTTTAAGCGTATTTCTTAAGATATTAATGCTTAACTTCTTAACAACCATCTGTTTAACCATGCACCACATGTATATACAACTATGAACACTTTGTAAAGATCTTGTACGTTATTTATGAATCTATGATAATAGTCAATTGAGAATTTCGTGAGCAAATCCGGTTATCCAAGACCATCATAGTGACCTCCAAATGTTATATGCGCTCTCCCAAGAGGAGCACCTCTTACAACCGAAATCGCCTGGTTTAATTTTGTAGCATGGTTCACCACTTGTTTAATACTCTGAAACCACAATGACGAAGCTTAGATACAAAAACTACACAACATATGGTGAAATCAATTATCAAGATTTGAACTTATAACTTGTCAATGTGTGAAATTTGAAAATATGAGGATATGGGCATGTCTAAAAACCTGCATATAAATTAGTTTCATTCATAGAAGTCAAGCTTCATAGGCAGAATCACAGAAATTCAGAACAAAGAGGTGAAAATAGAGAGAGAGAGAGAGAGACAAAGATGGTAAAAGGAGTAAATAGTTTTTCTGCAGAGAACACCCTCCTTCTAAAGATTATTGCTGTTAGATGCAGTAATTGCATTTGATATTTGCAGTGGAATAGAGAACTTAGCCATCCGATTTTCAGGATATAAGATGGTTCTTGACCAGTGATGTCAAAATCTTACGATTTACGACTTGAATCCTATGATCTAATTCGAATCGCAGGCAAACGATTCGATTTTGGTATAAAATCGTTTTTGGGCCTGAATCCTACGATTTGACTTGAATCTTAGGATTCAAGTGAGTCATACTATTCACAAACCCACTTACATGAGTTTTGTTTAAAGGTCCATAAAACTTAAGAAACATTTTTAAAAAACCTTTTTGTCCCTTAAAACTTTAAAAACTTCTTTATAAACTAAGAAAGTTGTTTCATAATAGTCTTATCTATCATGTGGCGTTTAAAATTTGGGTTTCTTTCTCTTCTTCATATCGAACACAGTAAAACCCAAAATTTGTTCTTCACTTCATAACTTTCTGGTACTGGAATCAGAATTCAATTTCATTTTTTGCAAATGACTCCTACGATGAAATGGCTCTTAAAAGCACAAGAAGATTTCAATTAAAATGTAGAGGATTGGTGCTTGCTTTTGAAGATTCATTTCAAAAGCATCAGTAATGAATTGGTGATGTTTAGACTATTTAGCTTATATCTTTATACTATTTTTCATTGAATATCATGTTATAAAATTGATTATGGACATATTTGGATGTATTAGAAAATTTTAAATTTATTAGATATTATTGAGATTTTTTTCTTATTTTTAAAAAATAGTTATGAATCTTACGATTTAACGATTCGATTCAGTTTACAAATTGCAAAACGATTTTGCGACCCAAATCAATTTCTGCAACATTGTTCTTGATTCATAGATCCCTTTCAACCATGTCTATTCTTTTTCATAGGTATATCGGGATTTGATTGATTTCAGAGATCGATGAAACTTCTCATGATCCAGGCATGGACGGAAAGAAATGAATCTATGAGATTATTCTTTTTCATAGGTATATTGGAATTTGATTGAATTCAGACATGGATGAAACTTCTCATGATCCGCGCATAAACGGAATGAAATGAAAATAATCGGCAAAGTGAATGAGATTATTCTTTTTCATAGGTAAGTTGATATTTGATTGAAATCCAACATCAATGAAACTTCTTATGATCCGGGCACGGACGGAATAAAATGGGTAGAGTAGATACTCCAGCGAGAAGCCTATATATAAGACAGCAGGCATCTCGCGGATTCAATACAAAATATCTTGGTTTCGAGCCGAAACCTGAAATCGTTAAATCAAGATTAAAAACAGATGGATCAAACCTTAAATAGAGATTAATCTAATAACTTTAAAAACGAAAAAGATAAGTAAATGAGATTAAATTCGAGGGTTAGTGTCAGCAAGGATCTAAAAACCAATACATATCAGCATATCGGTCGGGTCGATATTAAGGTAGCTCTTTTATTTTAAAATATTAAAAAATATATAAATAATTGAAAACAGGTAAAAAAATTTGCTTAAAGAGCATTTTTCGGTATTATGCCCAGTTCATATCGGATACCATTGGCCGATATAACCCGCTATGGGCCAATATGACCCGATATTGGTGAAGATTGGACTAGTTTGACCTGATATTTGACACTACATCGAATCAGGGGTGCATATCTTATCGGAGGGCCCCTAATCCGATACATATCAGATATGGCCGATATTTAGAAATCCCGTCAAATCCCTATGATGAGTCCTATAACAATTTAGCAAAGCTGATCGCAAATAGATGGGACAACGGAATGATGGTGATGAAATTGGATATTCTATAATGGAAGTTTCAATAATTTAGAACTAATTCGGCATAGAAAATTCGCAAACCTTGTCCTCAGCGTAGATCTGAAACTGAGGCTTCTGATAAACCAACTGTTTTTGCCTTTTACGGGCGCCAAAGATTAATAAAAATACGGTTGCAGCGGCAACTCCTATCGAACAAAGACCTCCAATTCCAGCCAATCTCCGCCTCCAAATCCTCAAACCACCCTTCTCTTTCAGCTCTGAATTTGCATGATCCTTCTCAATGGGCTGCTCAATTACCATCTTAGAAGCTTTAGTTTCTGAATCCCTGCCTTTGTGAGCCTCTGTTTCACCAAATTGGATCAAACCCACTTCGATTTGAGGATTGATTCCGCTATCCCAAGACTTGGGTGAGTCCATTTTCATGTCGGCGAATTCGTTCTCCTTGGAGAAGGCTTGCTTAATTGGTGCAAAATCTACAGATTTCTGAACTTCTGTAATTGGCTCTGGAACACCCAAATCATCGAAATCTCTAACCCTTTTGTTCGTACTACCAGATTCATGCTGGATAGCAAGGAGCCCATCATCTGAAAGGAATTCCCACTCTTCTAAATCCATCTCTTCCCTCCCTCAAGCTTTCCTTTTTTTTTTTTACTTCTTTAATGAGAAGGGAAGCTGAAACGCTTCCTACTTCTGTACATCAGACATCAAAGGAGAGTGCTCAATTATTAGGAGTCTAAATGGTCTGGGCTTTGGACAGACCTGACCCGGACTACTATGAGTCGGGTATGGGCTAAGGGATTTAGGCCCGATGTGGCCTGGCTCGATTATTAATTGGGCCCGGTATATGCTTGTTCCAAAAGGCCTAATTATAATCAAGATGTAACTGTGTGGAAATAGAGTTTTGGTCGGTGCAAATAGAGCAATCCGGACTAAAGCCCCCACGTGTTCCTTTTAAAATCATTGATTGCTTTGAATCAGACGATAGAGATCGTTTTTAACCCCAGTCTTCCACACAATAGATCTTGAGATCATGTCGCACCTATCAGACGGTCAATTTTTTATTCCACGTGTTACATATCCTCAAAAAATACCCCTTGAATTCTATGGCACACATCACACTCAAATGATTTTAGGACCATTTTTGTGGGCTATGTGACATGAGAAATAAAAAACTAACCATCTGATGCGACGTGATCTAATGATCCATTGTGTGAGAAATCTGGTGGCACGCGATCTCCATCATCTGATGCAAAGCAATCAATCGGCTTGAAGGGGTTGAACACGTGGGCGCTTTCAATAATTGTAGGGGCACCCAAACCAAAGTAGAGACAGTTGGAGAAGGTCCCCCCTATGAGAAGACACTTTTGTTGGGGTTACTAGATTTTTTTTTAACTGATAGCATGATGCACTGCACCACTATTACACCGTGCTTCAGCCATTTGACGGTCACATCAGTACACATGTCTCCTCATTTAGACTATCTTTCTTAGATAGAGAAATTTGGATGGACCATATTTCTTAAAACCACTTTTGATCAGATGTTCCTAATCAGTCAATCAGTGTACTTTGCACACACAGAAGTCCTATTGTGATTCATCAGAGTGGTCCACAAGAAAAATGCATATGCACCGCTGAGCCACTGATAGGTGAAGCATGGACTCTAATAAGGATGTGATACATCCTACCATTTCTCATCTTCCTCTGGGAGGTAAGGTGGTCACCTTGGTTGTTTAGGGTTTTATGTCTCACGATGATGATGATGATGATGATGATGATCATCTCCTCCTAAAATTCCATTATTCTACCGTTGGCTTATGCGGATTCGCAGATAAAGCTACCGTAGTATATCGTAATTGGGTGATTTTTTTTTTTTGAAAAAAATAGGCCACCATATCGCCACTATTTTGTGTGACTATTATATGCTACTTGACGCAAAAATCACAATTTTTATATATGTAGCATCGAAGATTACATTGAAAAAAATTACCATCGTCTGATTAGCGTCAATTAATGGCCTCTATTAATTTTAAAGATATCGGTAGATTATCCACAGCGGCGGAGCCAGAATTTTTTCATAGGGTGGTTATCTAATTAGTTAATGTTGAAAATTTGTATAATTTTTTTTTCTAAGCAAACGCTAAAAAAAAAAAAATCTACAAATGAAACTATATACGAAAAAAATATAAATCATATACATATCGATTAGGTCGTTTCAACAAAATTGACCTAATTCAAAATTCTCTCGAAGAATACGAGGTAGTATCATCCTCAAAAGAGTAAGATAATGTGACAGTATGTTGCAGCGAGCCTGTGAGACCATCGAAGCTGTTGAACATATCCCGATGATAAACGGGAAGACCCAACGTTTTTTTATTTAATAATTTTAATACCTTTATAAAATTATATATTTATTAAAATTTTTTTTACTCATTACATATATTAGTGAATTGCTTTAGTAGTAGACTTAGTGCTTTGTGAAGGCTAGGTTCTAAGTTTAAACCTTGTTATGTGTGATAAATTTCTTAATTTTTTTAATTAATTATACTAGAACCTATACACCATATAAGAGTGTGTAGCTCTACAATATAATAGAGCCGGTGAGAGAAATTTCTCCGAAAATAAGTCCGTAGAACACCTAAATAGATGGAGGGGAGCCTAAATAGATGAGAATCCACTAATATAAATTAGGACGCCTAAAGCTTAGTAACAAATTTTTAGAAAGTTTGGGTGGTCAATTGACCACCCAAGTCATAAATTACCGAGCAGTCTACAACTTTTACTTTTTTACCAGATAGGGTAGAACCTTTCGTTTATTACTTTATAAGGTCTGGGACCCTCTATTATTTCTTTCTTTTGACGGACCAAAGAGATTTTAAATATTTAACTTATATTAAAATTCAACTTCAGTGAAAAAGTAGGTTAGATCAAAATGCCTTTACATCTCATATGAAATCGATCAATCAATCTCTTTTAAGACTTGTTGATCGGTCACACAGAAGATTAGTCAGTCGGTCTCGCATGGGACAGATCAATTGGTCCCATATGAGACCGATCAATCCACTATTAGATTGTCGATCTTATATAAGACAGACTAATCCACTATAAAGCTGATGAGCCCTATTTGAGACCGACTGATCGGTCTTATATAGCACTGAGTCACTGATTAGTCTCATATGGGACCAACTGGTTGGTCTAATATGAGACTAAAGGGGATTTTTATTTAACCTAATTTTTTTATTTAAACTGAATTTCAGTAAATCTAAAATATTTAGACCATCTTTGGATGTTTAAAAAAAAGAATAAAGAAAAAATAGAGGATTTAGGACCCCATTACATAATAAACGAAAAGGCGAGCTTTTTTTTTTTTAAAATTAATGAAAGCCCCTATCCTCGTAGGCTGTATATGGCACAACTCTTTGCTAGTTCTTGTCGTAGCAAAGTTTACCTATTTTAACATGTTTCCATCCTCTTTGCTAACATCCTGCTACCTGCTTTAACAAATACCTCTTATTTTTTATAATTTCTTGCATAACAAGATTTATCTGCTCAGTAGTTCTACCCTCCTCTCTACTCACTTTTTGTTAGAGCAGATTTTTTTTTATTCTAATAAGAAGCTAGTAGAGAGCAGAAAAGGTGCTGTTAGAGCTGATAAATCCTCATTTGCATGAAGTTAAAAAAGAGAATGAGAATCAGCTAAAGTAAGTGAACTCTGCTATGATATGAGCTAACAAGTACATATGAAATAATTAAAGACCCTCCCCGATTAAAAATAAAATAAAAAATACCCTTGAAAACAATGGCAAGGCCATGAAAAGAAGGTAAAGATAAAGAGTTGAGTGCTATATGTTTGTTTATCTTTTAGGGTGAGAGCTATATGTTAGTTTACATTAAAAGATATTCTCAGTGGGGTTGTTGCTTGTGGGTGTTGTGTTGGAATGATTTTGACCAGAGAATAAGTCTGGTGGCACCAAAAATTCAAAATAAATTATAAAAAATAAGTAAAGCAGCCACTCTGCTGACTGCCACTTGTAATCCAAAATTTCAAATAGTCCAAATAAAAACTTGTCCGCTAAGGACAGGAGATATGCTTGATTTATGCCATGTGTCATATTTGATGAATCTAAATAGTTCAATGAAAAGTCTACCTTTAGCAAATGTCCCAATCAAAGGATTATTGCTTGTGAAAAGTATAGGACCATCAAATCAATGGACTTTATTATTAACCACTTTACAAAGGAATAATGACTCTCGACCAAAACACCAAATTGTGTTTTCTAAAAATAAGGAAAATTTACATGATTTACATGATTTACATGATCAATCCTGTCAAATATATTTTTTACGTCAAAGGCCCTGTATTTTCATCTTTACCCAAATCCACCGGCTTTTAATTAAATCATTTTCAGCTAGCACCAAAAGCCCAAAATACCCTTTCTTACACTTTTTTTGTTTTATATAATTTAAAATTTTAAATATTTATATTTTTTTATATTTACACAATTTGAAATCGAATTTATACCGTCTGATTTGAAGGCCACATAATAAAATAGATGGCGCCAAAAATAGACACAAAAAAAAGACAATATCACTTTAAATTTTTTTTTTTTTTTTTTTTAAATTTTAATAATCGATGTTGACTCTTAACACAACGATACTGACCATTTTAAGAGTCGTCATCAACTCTGTACAGACTCGCCATCGATTGTATTAAAAAAAAATCGATGACGACTGACTCTGTACAGAGTCGCAAAAAAAAAAAAAAAAATTTCTTTTTTTTTTTAATTATAAAATTGATGACAACTTTGTACAAAGTCGCAAAAAAAAATATATATATAAATAAATAAATCGATGACGACTTTATACAGAGTCACAAATTTTTTTTTTTTTTAATCAAATCGATGGCGACTCTGTACAGAGTTGATGGCGACTGTGTATAGAGTCGCCATCGATTGTGAATTATATATATATATATATATATATATATATATATATATATATATATATATATATATATAATCGATGGCGACTCTGTACATAATCAATGATGACTTTGTAAACAGTCGTTGACGACTCTTAAAATGGTCGGTACCGACTGTGTACAAAGTCGATATCGACTGTATAAAGAGTCGATATTGCCTTTTTTTCATATTTATCTTTAGCTATCGATTTTATATTGTGGTCTTTAAATTAGATTGTATAGATCTCGTTTCACATAGCATAAATATTGAAAAATGCAAATATTTAAAATTTAAAATTATATAGTTGTATCATCTTCTTCCTCATTCTAATCTGCTATAGTCTCTGACGAAAAAGGTGTATCTGGGTCGATCCAAATAGCAGATCGGAGTAGATTGGATTGAGGAGATGACGTCGTCACCTTCGCCACCTCTGACTTTTAGAAATTGTAGCATATTAAAATGAGGAAGAAGATGATGTTTTTGTGCGTTAAAGAAAGGAGGTAATTTGGATTTTTTGTTATCCTTAGGGTCTGCTAGGCTCTCAGTTGGTCGATTTGGGTAAAGGTGAAAATATAGGGCCTCTAACGTAAAAAGTGTATCTGACAGGGTCGATCAGGTAAATTTTCCTTTAAATAATCTTACATCATTAAAATTTTACTTTTTATCTCACACTATAGACGTGTGATTTGTTATTATGCTATATGGCACAGAACTAAGATCAATCTAAATTGCTCAAGTGGCAGTTCAGCATTGGAATGTCTCAGTTAAATGAAACATGCCGATAAGTGGATGTGAATTATTCAATTGAGAAACTTAATTTAATATTAATCATTAAAAGCAAAACCAATGATTGATATTATAGTCAACAGATTAGATGGTTTAAATCTTCCTCAAACACCATTTTTGGGCTTGTTGCATTCGAATCTATGATCTATCACTTTGATGATTGGGCTCACGCACATCTTAAGCCATTGATGGTGTAAGATCATTTAAACACTATTTTGGTGCTTAAATGACGTTTAGGAGAGTAAGTCCTTTTGGAAAGGGGATAATGGCTCTTGACCGACATTTAAACACCAAAACAATATTTTTTTAAATGATCTTACGCCAATAGAATGCCACTTTTTATTTCACACCATAAAAGTGTGATTTTTCATTATACCATGTTGCACACTTCTATGATCAATCTAAATTGCTCAAGTGACAATCTATCATTGGAATATGCCTTAGCGCAATGAAACATGTGGATAAGTGGATGTGAACCATCCTGTTGACAAACTTTAATATCAATCATTAAAGCCAAAACTAATGGTTGATATTATAGTCAACAGATCGGATGATTTAAATCTCTCTGAATCACTATTTTTGGTGTTATTGTACTTCAATTTATGATCTATCACTTTAATAATTAAGTTTACCCACATCATAAATCATTGATGGTATAAGATCATTTAAATAAAAAAAAATGCAACAGGCCCAAAAATACACAGATGTTTATATTATAGGGATGGTTGTATCTCCCAATGAGTGATTTCTTGGCTAACTTCATATTTAATATATGACTTATACTTTGATGACTTAATTGCTAAAAATTGCGTGGCACGTGGCAAAAACTTAGCACTTCATCCTTGGCTCTATCCAATTCGATACAACTGTAGATATCGGCCCCTGCGCATATATGACCGATATGTATCTGATGTGAACCATACATAATTTCAAAAATGTCTTTTGACAAAAAAAAATTTTATTATCTTCTCACTCGAGTCGCCAGCTCGACTCAACTCGACTAGAAAAGGAAAGCTTTTGCTCTCTTTAAGCTCGGCTCGAGAGCGAGACTCGAGCTTTTTATTAGATGTTCACTTGAAGTAGAACCGAGCTAGAGTTGAGCCTTGTAAAGCTCAGCCTAGCTCACCTCAATTAATATTATAAAATATTTTTACATATATAATAAAATATTATATATATAATTTTTATAATTATTTTACTTTTTCTCCCTTATAAGTAACTTTTTTTAGGATCCCTTATAAGTAACTATTAGATTCATGCCGTATAACAACAAAAAAAAAAATTATTAGATTCATGCAATTGTTGCTTCATAATGGATAAATATGTAATAAATATATAATCCTTATGATCCTCTATAAGTAACTATTAGATTCATGGAATTGTTACTTCGTAATGGTTAAAAGAGATTAGGGCTTTCACTTATTAGATTTTATTGTCTTTTTTTTTTCTTATTTTTTTCTCGAGAAAATAGGGAAGATAAGGTTCAAAAATATTAGCAAGAATTTTTTTATAATAAAACTTATTTGGCCTCGACTCGAGCTGATCAGTTCGGGCTCGGCTCGTATAAGGTAGAGCCGAGCTAAAAAATGATCCAAGCTCGGGCTTAGCTCGGCTCGACTCGGTTGCAACCCTAATCACCTTGTTCCTATTAAAGGAAAAATGATTTCAATGCCCCCATCATTTATTCTTCTTAATTTGACCACATACTCATCAGCATCCATATATTTCTGTTCAAGTTTTTATCATTCTTCCCAATATTCTGGACCGCATGTTCCTAAATCATGCAAAAAAATATATGAAATTACGCACCTAAAATTCCAGTATACTCCATAGACACTGGACTTAGAAGTATAGATTATTTTTGAATTAAACTTTGCTTTTCGAAGTTTGATTCTTTTTTTTTTTCCTGATAAAGAATGGAAAATTTCAAGAACAGGTATCACATGAATAGGCTAGACACAAAAATGCTTTAAACTAAGGCTGATTTTGGATAGAGGAATTTGTATTTGAGTATTTCAAATTCAATCATTTCAAATTTAAACACTTTAAATCGAGAATTTTAAATATTTATATTTGAAAATCTCTTGTTTGGATTCTTAAGGAGTGAATTTGGATTTATCGGTAGCATTTATAAGATTTATAAATGTTGCATCAAGCAAGTTTAAAAAAAATAATAGATTGAAATTCTAGTAACCCAAATTTTAATATACATGAATCACAATTAGGATTGTAGATTGATAATCAACCAGACCCGACCCGACCCACCCGAGCCGAATTTTCTACCGTATCAATCACATAAAGTTGACTCGTCGAGGTGGATTGGGTAAAGTCAAGTAAGAAATTATGTCGGGTCAGGCGAAAAGCGGGATGGGTTGGGTCGACGGAGATTAGGTTGGGTCGCGTGTTGGGTTGGGTTGAATTAACCTTACCTAATATTTATATAGAAAGATAATGAAAAATAAAGTTTTTTAGCGGGGTGGGTCAAGTTTTTTAGTTAGGCGACGGGGCGAGTCAAGCATAATTTTCTTATTGGGTAGCCAAAATTTTGGACCGACCCTACTTGCTTACAACCCAAAAATATTGGCTAACAAAAATTTATAATCGCCAATAAATTTTTTTATTTTATTTTTTTGGCTAACAAAATTTATCGGACGATGGAGATTGTTTTTTGCCTAATCTTCCACAAAATTGAATGTTAGATCATAGCTCAATTATCAAAAGGTCTTATGATAATTTCACATGACACACATCCCAAAAATGATCTAAGCAATCCTTCTCATGGTATATACTCATGATTAGTATTTTTTGGGATAGGTGTCATGAGAATCATCATCTGATCGTCTAATAATTGATTCATAATGTAACGATCAATTTTTCAATAGCTTGGGCAAAAATATGATGTTAATCAAGGCATTCAATAGTTTTTATGTGTGAAAACCCAAGTTGCGGAGACCGAAGCTTCAATTGCAACTACCTGTACTCTTTTCAATAATAACTCAATGCATGTTTGGGTACTTGCTCTCAAACTTCTTACTTGATAATTCTTCTAATTTGTCTCTATCATAAAAAATTGGTCTATAAAAGTAGACAGATAAAAACTAATTGTCATTTCCTTGTTATAACAAAGGCATGCTATAAGTGTTAAAATTTGTTCCAAAGAATTATAAAGTACACAACGAATCCATTTATATTCCCAAAGAGTATCATATAACAAAAATACAGTGATTCGCCATATTCTCAGGTGACCAACTAGTAAAGAGATTTGAAAGATAAAAAATTAGAAGTAATTGAAAATTGCTTCAAAGAGGCGCTCAGCTTGTAATAGCTTATGATGGATAAATGCTGCAAGGATTTATAGTTTCTCCATATGTTCAAATGATTTACTGTGAGAGGCGCCCTATATGAGACCGACTGGTCTGTCTTATATAGCATTGATCGGTCTCTAAGAGCCCGATGGATTGGTCTCATATGGTACTGACCGGTTGGTCTAATATGAGACTAAGGGGAATTTTATTTAATCTACTTTTTGAGTTAAACTGAATTTCAGCCGATCTAGAGATCTAGAATATTTAGACCCTCTTTGGGTGAGTTTAAAAATGAATAAAGAAAAATTAGAGGATATAGGAAAGACCATACCCTTTTTTTTTATAAAGGAAAGATCGGATCCTCTTAGTAAATATAGAATAATTAGAGACCCTCGCAAGTAAAAAAAACAACCTTGAAAACAATGGCTAGCCTTTGGAAGAGAAGGTAAAGATAAAAGGGGTGAGAGCTATTTGTTTGTTTATATTAAAAAATATTCTCTCTGTATAGTTGTGGTTGTTGTCTAGAATGATTTTGTCCAAGGAATAAGAGTAGTGGCACCAAAAATTCGAAATAAATTATTAAAAAAGAAAAGAAAAGCAGCCACTTTGCTTAATGCCACCTTAACTCCGCTGAGGACTGGGCAAGCTTATTTATTCCATATGTTATATATTTGATGAATCCAAGTACTCTAATTTTGTCAAAAATCATATATATTTTTATAGATTGCACTTAAAAAAAAAAAAAAAAAAACTTGTCATACAAATATTTTGATACAAAAAAAAAATCTTAAATAAAGAAAATAAAAACACAAAAGAAAAAAATTATTATTTATGTTGTGTCTTGTTTCTTTCTAATAGAGATCTTATCTTTATTTATAAAGAATTCAAATTGTCGTGAAGAGATTTAATTTTGTGTCTTTTTAGATAACAGTACCATAGAAAGATTTCAGACGTGCCTTTTTAGATTTATGGTGAAGAGATGCTAAACTTATGTCTCTTCGACTAAGAATAAAAAGATAAATTAAAATCTAAAAAGACACTTCTTTGAAAAGAAAATAATTTTTACAAGTTTGACATTAAATTATTATCAATATATAATAATAATTATAAATTTAATTTTGAAATATTATATATATATATATATATATATATATATATATATATATATATATAACATTTTGTAGAATGATTTTGAGGGAATAAGTGTGGTAGCACCAAAAATTCAAAATAAACTATAAAAAACAAGAAAAGCAACTACTTTGTTGACTGACTGCCACGTGTACTTTGCTAAGGACAGGGCAAGCTTGATTTATGCCCTGTGTCATACATTTGATGAGTCAAAGTAGTCCAATTAAAAGCGCATCTACTAAGGACATGGCAAGCTTGATATATGTCATGTGTGATACATTTGATGAATCCAAGTAGTCCAACTAAAAGCTTACCTTTAGCAAGTGTGATTTGTCATTGTGTCATATGGCAGACTGCCATGATCAAGCTAAATTACTCAAGTGGCAATCGAGCATTGAAATATGTCTCAACCCAATGAAACATGCGGATAGGTGGATGTGAACCATCAAATTGACAAAATTTAATATCAATCATTAAAAGTAAAATCAACAATTACTATTATACTTAACAGATTGGATGGTTTAAATCTCCCTCAAATGGTGTGGGCCTGTTTCACTTGAATCTATGATCCGTTTGGAAAGGGGATCATAGATTCGAGTGAAACAGGCCCACAAATGGTGTTTAAATGACGTTGAGGAGAGTCGGTTCCTTTGGAAAGGGGATAATGGCTCTTGACCAACATTTAAACACCAAAACGGTGTTTCTTAAATAATCTTACACATTAAAATGTCACTTTTTATCTCACATCATAGAAGTGTGATTTTTCATTATGCCATGCGGCACACATCTATGGTCAATCTAATGGCTCTTGACCAACATTTAAGCACTAAAACGGTGTTTTTTAAACAATAACCTTACACCATTAAAATGTTACTTTTTATCTGACACTATAGAAGTGTGAGTTTTCATTATGCCATGTGGCACACATCTATGATCAATCTAAATTGCTTCAGCGACAATCTATCATTGGAATATATCTTAGCCCAATAAAACATGTAGAAAAGTAGGTATGAACCATCTTATTGATAAACTTTAATATCAGCCATTAAAAGTAACACTAACAGTTGATATATAGTCAAAAGATCAGATGATTTAAATCTCTCTACAACATTATTTTTGAGCCTATTGCACTTCAATCTATGATCTATCACTTTGACAATTAGGATCACCCACATCATAAATCATTGATAGTGTAAGATAATTTAAACACAAAAAAATGGAACAGGCCCAAAAATACACAAATGTTTTTATTAAAGGGATGGATCTAATCTCCCAAAGAGTGATTTCTTGGCTCACTTCATATTTAATATATGACTTTTCAATTTGATGACTTAATTGCCAAAAATTGCGTGGCACGTGGCAAAAAATTAGCACATCATCCTTGGCTCTATCCATGATGGGAAGTCACACCGATAATTTTAAATATCAGCCTTATCCAATATGTATCGGGTTTGGTATGATATGAACCACCTAAGATCTGTCTTTTGGGAAAAAAAAAAATTATGATCCTCTCACTCGAGGCACTTGAGCATTCCAGTGATAAACTCCTCGGTCAGCTCCCGATATATGGAGTGAAATGACTTGGGTCACAGGTCATATGCTAATTTATATATATAATATTTTAAAATAAAAATATTGAATATTAGTTGGTTTGGCTAATATGTATATGATATATCTGATATATATATATATATATATATATATATATATATATATATATATATATATATATATATCTAATTAGGAATCAGCAGATAGGCCCCATATATAAGCTTCAAATTTTTGGTCCCACCGCATTTACCCACTTAAAAAATGAAGAAAAAGGTTATAATTGATAGTGAAAGTGTTACAACCCGAAATTTTATCCTATCCTGAGAGCCTAAAATTTTACAATATGACATACACGCATCCCATATAGGTTAAGCGGACAGACACTTAATCAAAGTTCTAGCACAAATATGGCTCTACGAAATCCATTAACCTAACAAATAAATATAAGATATAAAGGCAACCATAATTATGAATAAATGCGATAAAAATCAAAGAAACATCTCACAATCAAAAGGAAATAGAAATCAGAATTAAATATGTTATACGAGTTTATAAATCAAAATAATTGTACGGAACGAATCTCAATATCGAAACTGCAATAGTCAATAGTCAACACTAGGATCGTAGTCAGCACCAAAGTCCTCCTGATAACCTGCGGTGTCACCCTCCCAAAGTTCCTGATACTCAGCGTCCACAGAGTCAACGAAATCAACGCCAATAGAATCAGAATAGCCTGCGTCAATTCCGCCAATATAATCACCTATTGCTGATAGTTTTTCGTGAGATGAGTTTACTCAGTTATGTAAACTCAGTGGATACACCACGAATCCACCCCATTCTACTCAGGTACATTGTTGGTGCATCACGTGAATGATAATAATAGTATATCAAAATAACCAGAAAGAAAGAATGACAAAGTCCCTGCTCGAGCCTATCATGTGAGGGTCACCAAAGTAGCTTACTACCATTACATAACGCCCTTTATAGCATACTCATATACCCCATTAACCTAATGGGGAGATATGGCCAAATATAACTCATAACATACTCATATTGTCTCCCAGAGACCCGTCTTGACTGTAAAACGTTATTGTCCTTACGATGGCTACGTAAGAAACGATACGTACAGACTTAACTTTTTAATCTTTGACTGGCCTACACAGTGGTGTCTTATTATCATACTCATAACTTATTTTATAGCGATTCCAGATCTCACCTCTTAATTGTAAGATCTTAGATCGTACCTTCGTATCATGAACCATGAAAACATAATAAGACCATAAAAGCACATTAAACAGTGAAAGATAAATTTTTTTTAAAACATTAATTAATCAAATAAAACTCACGATAATGTTCTTATTCCAATAACAAGTCCAACATGATTAAAACTTAAACAGTCTTAATAAAATACTAGCTGATCAATGCCTCATTTATTTAAAACCAATAATAATAACTAGAAAAGAAAATAGATAATTACACCACGAAGTCATCAACGCCATTCAGTTCAGTTTCCTGAGCGCCACGTGTCGTCTCATTACCATAGACCCATACGTTGTCATCGACTACACCTGTCTCATCTGGTCACCCACATCAACAAGGGGTGTAAGTTTATACTTATATGTACTAGACATATAATCCATTGAAGCATAAAATATCAGTCATAATCATATGAAGATTTCAGTATATTTCATATGTGTATGCATGTAGTAGGTATAATCTCAATAAGTTGTAATGAACTAAACATAAACATGGATATCAATGTTATATGAATGCATCATTTCTTTTAATTTCATCTTTCTTGTCATTCAATGCACGTTAGACTCCGTCCTGCTGAAGATGTTGGGTCGTAATCATACTTATCACTTGTTTAGTTAGACTCCGTCATGCTCAAGACGTTGGGTCTAATTAATCATATAATTTATTACACGTTAAACTCCGTCCCGCTCAAGACGTTGGGTTTAATCATGCTCATCATGCTCTTGTTTAGTTAGACTCCATCTTACATAAGATGTTGAGTCTAATACATTCTTAGACTCCATCAGGTATAAGATGTTGGGTCTAATGCTTCTTAATCATGTTTAGTTAGACTCCATCAAGCACAAAATGTTGGGTCTAATACCTTCTTAGACTCTATCATGGACAAGATGTTGAGTCTAATACTCGTTGATCATAGCTTAACATTTTATCATGTTTTACGTGTCTTGATTGTACATTATATAGATCATTATGAAATATGTAAAGTGCATAAGAATAATATCATAATACATAAGCATTTAAGTGCATTTAATCATGGTACATAAATATTGGAGTGTACACAATCATGATGTATAAATATTATAGTGCATATCATACGATCATAGTATATAAACATTGACATTTAATGACATTGTTATGAGAAGAACTGAATATAGAACTTAGCTGTTCAAACTCAATTTATTGAATTTATGTTCAAGCTCAATCCATTGAATTCTATTTATGCTCAATGGATTGATTTATCAATCAATTGACATAAATCCATGCTCAGACTCAATCTATTGAGTTTTGCTTAATCCATTGGGTTATGTCTATTACTATTTAATGTTCATCCTCAATCGATTGACATAATTCTGTGCATTTTTCCAGAACAATATCATTTATTAGTATTTGTTTTAATGTTCATTTTCAATCGATTAACATCCAATAATCAATCAATTGACATAATTCTGTGCATTTTTCTAAAACAATATCATTTATAAGTATCTGTTTTAATGTTCATCCTCAATCGATTGACATCCAATAATCAATCGATTGACATAATTTTGTGTATTTTTTTAAAATAATATCATTTATTAGTATTTGTTTTAATGTTCATCCTCAATCGATTGATATTCAAAAATCAATCGATTGACATAAATCTATGCTCAGATTTAATTTATTGAGTCCGACTCAATCTATTGATTTATCAGAATCAATCTATTGACGTTGATCCTGAGCATGCCTCAATAATGCTTAAATTTCATGATGAACTTTAATCCATCTTCTTTTTAACCAAAATCGTCAACATTAGAAATCATTAATCATAGCATGCATCAATTTAATCAACCATTCATTATTCATGAAATAAACTCACTATTTTACATAAAAATCTATTTAAAAATCAATATTTTAAGTTCAATGGAAAACATAATTTCTTCATACCTAGATCGATCGTACTGTCACGATTAGATTAAGATCCTAACAATGATAATGATTCTAGCAGGAGGTGAAGGCCATTTGAGAATATACGCCAACGTCCTGCCGATCTTCCAAAATAAAGGTTCTAGAAAGGGAGATCTATAATTTCTTCTCTAAGGTCTTTAGGGTTTCTGACGGCTCTATTCTTAAGAACTCTAAATGAGATTATAATTTAGAGTTCTCCGTAAGACACTTATTTATAATATTTTGAGGATTATTCGGTGTTAAGCTAACACACCAAGAAAAAATGTATAGGCTTTTACTTCAAAGTCCAAAATGGAGGTTTATAACACACATAACAAGGTTCATTCCTTAGACCTCTTGTCTAGAACTAAGCTTTTAACCAGCAGGCTATTACATAACTTGTGTCCATAAATTACGAAAATAAATATAAGAGCTTGAAAAATTAAAACATATATTTTTAATTAAAATATTTTGAAAAGTCAAGACATGCGGTGAATACGATATTAAGCACATACACATATTTTAGGCGTATCAAAGACATAAAATTCATATAATAACATTCTTCCTTACTTATAAAAATGTCGTTCTCAAAATTGAGTCATACCCCACCTGAAGAGATGGGGGTAGTCCCTCCTGATAACATCCCCGCGCTCCCAAGCGGCTTCCTCGCGAGAGTGGTGCTGCCAAATCACAAGAACTAGCGGTATAACTTTATTCCTCAGGGTCTATTCTTTTTGGTCAATAATCTGAACAAGCACCTCCACAACGGACATATCCTTATAAACTTCCAAGGTTTCCTAGTCGATAACGTGAGTAGGGTCTGCCACGTATTTGTTTAACATGGATATGTGAAAAATGTTATGCACATTGGCAAACTTTGGTGGTAGCTTGACTAGATATGTCGTTTCTTCGATTCTCTTCAAGACTTCGAATGGTCCTAGACTAAGTTTTCCTTTAAGCCTAAATTTCATTACTCCTTTCATAGGAGAGATTTTCACAAAGACGTTATCCCCTTCAATCAGATCCCAATTCCTACACTTCAAATTAGCGTAACTCTTCTGCCTGCTCTGCGCGGTCCGCATTCGTTCTCGGATTAACTGAACTTGTTTCGACATGTCTTCAATAATTTGAGGTCCTAGAAAACTTCTCACACCGACCTCATCCCAACACAATGGAGTTCTACAACTTCTCCCATACAAGGCTTCATACGGGGCCATCTGTATAGTTGACTGGTAACTGTTGTTATAAGCGAACTCCGTGAGGGATAAATGTTCGTCCCAATTACTTCCAAAGTCTAGTACACAAGCGCGAAGCATGTCTTCTAACACTTGATTCAGTCTTTCGGTCTGCCCATCCATCTGAAAATGAAAAGCGAAGCTAAATTTCAACTTAGACCCCATCCCATCTTAAAATTTCTGCCAAAATCTCGACGTGAAACGAGGGTCTCTATTAGATACAATATTAGTAGGCACATCATGTAATCTGACAATCTCACGAATGTAAATATCCGTCAACTGAGAAGCTGAATAGGTCATGCGGTATGAAATACAATGAGTCGATTTAATCAATCTATCTACCACAACACAAATAGCGTCGTTCCTCTTCAAAGTCCTCGGCAATCTAGTGATGAAATCTATGCCGATACTCTCCCATTTCCAACCTGGAATCGGTAGTGGCTATAGTAACTCAGGTGGCTTCTGATGTTCAGCCTTGACTCTTGTCACGTAGTCAGCGATCTATCTCTTTATATCATTCCACCAATAATTTTTCTTCAACCATTTATACATCTTATTATTCTCAGGTGAATAAAGAATTTAGACTTATGGGCTTCGTCCAAGGTCTCTCGTTTCAATTCTATATTGTCTGGTACACAATAGCGTCCCTGAAACAGCATCATCCTATCATCCCTAACAGTAATTTTTGACTTCCCACTGTCCTTCAGTTTCAAAAGGGTAGGATCTTCAAGTTGTAGTTTCTTGATTCGATCAAGTAATGAAGAGGTGATGACAATGTGTGAAAGCAATGCCCTTGGTCGAATTACCTGTTCTTGAATAAATCTGCTGAGGGCATCGACAACAACATTAGCCTTTTTCGGATGATATTTTATCTCGTAATCGTAATCGATTAGGAATTTCAACCATCTTCTCTGCCTCATATTCAAGTCTCTCCATACAGGTAGTATCTCTAGATCTTCAGCACGAATATAATAGCGGCCAGTTCTAAATCGTGCGTAGGATAATTCTTTTCATGTTCCTTTAGCTGCCTGGATCCATAAGCCACAACTCTTTCATTCTGCATCAGGACACCACCTAATCCTTTATACGACGCATCGGTATTAACGGTGAAGCCACTACTGCCAGAAGGTAACACTAGAATAGGAGCAATAGTCAACCTTTTCTTCAACTCGAGAAAGCTCTTTTCGCACTCATCGGTCCAAATGAATTTCACGTTCTTCTTGGTCAACCCGATAAGAGGTCCTGAGATCTTTGAGAAACCTTCCATGAACCTTCTATAGTAACCAGCTAAGCCAAGAAAACTCTGTACTTTAGTAACACTTTTGGGACTCACCCAATTTACAATGGCTTCAATTTTTGTAGGATCAACAGTAATCTCTGCCTCAGAAATTCTATGGCCCAGAAATGCCACTTCACGCATCCAAAATTCACATTTACTCGTTTTAGCATATAACTGGTGGTCCAAGAGGGTTTGTAAGACAATTTTTAAGTGCTTGGCATACTCTTCTTCGGACTTGGAGTAGATCAGGATGTCATCGACAAAAATCACCACAAATTGATCCAAATAGGGCTTGAAAATATGGTTCATCAAGTTCATAAAAATTGTAGGGGCATTAGTCAATCCGAAAGGCATTACTAAAAATTCAAACTGCCCATACCTCATATTGAATGTTGTTTTAGCTATATCGGACTCTCTCACCCTCAACTCGTGATATCCAGATCTTAGGTCGATCTTAGAGGAATATCGTGTACCTTGCAGTTGATCAAATAGAACATCGATCCGTGGCAATGGATACTTGTTCTTAATCGTCGCTTGGTTCAACTGTCGGTAATCAATGCACAACCTCCGAGAATAGTCCTTCACAAACAAAACAGTAGCACCCCATGGTGACTGGCTCTTTCTAATAAAGTCCTTATCTTGTAGTTACTGTAACTGTTTCTTTAATTCTGACAATTCTGCAGGCGCCATCTTGTAAGGAGTCTTGGCTATCGGTGCAGTGCTAGGTACAAGCTCAATCTAAAATTTGACTTCCCTACTCGATGGCAAACCCATCACCTCATTAGGAAAAACTCTTGCAAATTCATTTATAACAAAAATCGGTGATATATCTCCCCGCTTTTCCTCGACTTCCAATAAAGTAAAGAGTTTCGGAATGACACCCTTCCGTGCACCCTTAAATTTAAAAGTCGGTCCATCAAAAGGGATAAAAATCACGGTTTTGGCGAAGCAATCAAGGGTCGCATGAGATTCAGCGAGCCGATCCATCCCTAGGATAACACTGAAATCTTTAAAGTCTATTACAATCAGATTGACACCTAATGCATGGGTTCCAATCTGGACAGAACATCGAGGATAGACTCTGTCAGCAAGCTCACTCTTCCTCAGAGGAGTTTCTACGATCAAAAGAATGCTCATAGGAGATGAGTCTTTATCAAAATGCTTAGAGAAGTTCAAGGAGACGAATGAATGGGAAGCACCCAAATTCAAAAGTACATGAGCGAACAGACCATCGATCAACATCGAACCTGGGCATCCAAGACATGCCGTGATTTAAATTATTCAACATAAGGGTATCATTCAAATTTAAAGTTTAATGTCTACTAGATAATCATTAGTTCTTAACAAATTCATTTCATTCATTTTTGAAAACATTTTCGAAAAGTTGTTCATTTTACGTAAATTTATATTTATGACATTACTACGTAAACAAGGTGTGAAAGAATTTAATCATAATTTTTAAATAAACAAGCATATCCTGAATGACATCGTCTGAAGCTCTAGCTCTAGCGTCAGCATCAAATAGGGTATACACGCGACCATTAGCCGTAATCGTCGCAGGAGGCGTAACCCTCGATCCAGATGACTTCTTAGACATGTTGCACTTGACTGCTCTATGCCCAAACTGTCCATAATTGAAACAAGCACCCGTTTCTCTAAGGCAAGTGCCATAATGATTCTTGTCACAAGTGGTACAAATCGGAGTAGTCTTCGCAGTCGACGCCACAACAGAATTAGTCTTGCTCTGCTGAAAGAAGATTGGTCTTCAGTAAGGAGTGGCCCTACTCTCCGATCTTGTGTTGGATTTAGAAAACACACATGATCTCAACGGCTAGATTAAAAGTTTCTAGCCGAGCTCTGACCCACATTACCAGTTGGTGAAAGCGCTTTCAGTTCTCTCTCGATGGTGTAATACCTATCAATCAAGTCCTTATATGAGTCGCATCAGTGTCCAACCACCAAGGTCCTAAACCCTTCTCAAACCTTCTGAGTCTAAAGTTCTCGTCAGAAACCAAGGTTGGTGCAAACTAGCTCAGTTCCATAAAAAGCTTGGCATAAGCGTCAACACTCATCTTTCCCTATTGCAGGTTCAGGAGTTCCTCAATCTTTATTTCTTGGACTCTCTGAGGGTAGTACTTATCATAAAATACCTTTAAAAATTCATCCCAGTCCCATACATAATCAGGCTCTTCGACAGGAGTCGCTTCTTTCAATTGTCTCCACCAGTTCTCGGCATCCCCCTCCACTTTGTAGGTTGTCAATCTCACTTTAGTTGTTTCATTACACTCTATCAGATCGAAGATCTTTTCCATTTGCTGTGCCCATTTCATAGCCTCAGCTCTATCTCCCATTTCATTGAAGTATCACGATCGGTTCTTCCTGAATTCATCCAATTCTGATTTAAGAGCAGGAGTAGGTTAGGAATTCAGATCTCTGATTGTATTGATGGCATTTACAATTGCCTCGGTCCACGCATCAATGTGTTTGTTTGTCATCTGCAACCGATCAATCTCACGTTAAACTCCAATTATACATATTCCCGACGTAAGAATCAACCTTAGGTTCTGATACCAATTGTAGCGACTTGAGATCTCACAACCTCTTAATTGTAAGATCTTAGACCGTACCTTCATATCGTAAATCATGAAAACATAATAAGGCGATAAAAACGCCTTAAACAGCGAAAGATAAATTTTTTTAAAAACATTAATTAATCAAATAAAACTCACGATAATGTTCTTATTCCAATAATAATCCAACATGATTAAAGCTTAAATAGTCTTAATAAAATACTAACTGATCAATGTCTCATTTATTTAAAACCAATAATAATAACTAGAAAGAAAAATGAATAATTAGGCCACGAAGCCATCATTGTCATTCAGTTCAGTTTCCTGAGCACCACGTGTCGTCTCATCGCCATAGACCCATACGTTGTCATCGGCTACACCTGTCTCATCTGGTCACCCACATCAACAAGAGGTGTAAGTTTATACTTGCATGAACCAGACATGTAATCCATTGAAGCATAAAATATCAATTATAGTCATATGAACATTTCGGTATATTTTATGTGTGTGTACATATAGTAGGTATAATTTCAATAAGTGGTAATGAACTAAACATAAACATAAATATCAATATTACATGAATGCATCATTTCTTTTAATTTCATCTTTCTTATCATTTAATGCACGTTAGATTCTGTCTCACTCAAGACGTTGGGTCGTAATCATGCTTATCACTTATTTAGTTAGACTCCGTCATGCTCAAGACGTTGGGTCTAATCAATCATATCATTTATTACATATCAAACTCTGTCCCGCTCAAGACGTTGGGTTTAATCATGCTCATCATGCTCTTATTTAGTTAGACTCCATCTTATATAAGATGTTGAGTCTAATACCTTCTTAGACTCCATCAGGTATGCGATGTTGGGTCTAATGCTTCTTAATCATATTTAGTTAGACTCCATCAAGCACAAGATGTTGAGTCTAATACCTTCTTAGACTCCATCATGGATAAGATATTGGGTCTAATGGTAATTGATCATGACTTGATATTTCATCATATTTTACGTGTTTTGATTATGCATTATATAGATCATCATGAAACATGTAAAGTGTATAAGAATAATATCATAATATATAAGCATTTAAGGATATTTAATCATGGTACATAAACATTGGAGTGTACATAATCATGGTGCATAAATATTATAGTGCATATCATATGATCATAGTACATAAATATTGACATTTAATAACACTGTTATGAGAAGAACTAAATATAGAACTTAATTATTCAAACTCAATCTATTGAATTCATGTTCAGGCTCAATCCATTGATTTTAGCTCAATAGATTGATATCTCAATCCATTGAATTCTATTCATGCTCAATGGATTGATTTCTCAATCAATTAATATAAATCCATGCTCAGGCTCAATCTATTGAGTTTTGCTCAATCCATTGGGTTCTATCTATTATTATTTAATGTCCATCCTCAATCAATTGACATCCAAGAATCAATTGATTGACATAATTATGTGTATTTTTTTAAAATAATATTATTTATTAGTATTTGCTTTAATGTTTATCCTCAATCGATTGACATCCAATAATCAATCGATTGACATAATTATGTGTATTTTTAAAAAATAATATCATTTATTAGTATCTATTTTAATGTTCATCCTCAATCGATTGACATTTAATAATCAATCAATTGACATAATTTTGTGTTTTTTTTCAAAACAATATCATTTACTAGTATCTGTTTTAATGTTCATCCTTAATCGATTGACATCCAATAATCAATCGATTGACATAATTTTATATATTTTTCTAAAATAATATCATTTATTAGTATCTATTTTAATGTTCATTCTCAATCGATTGACATCCAAGAATCAATCGATTGACATAAATCTGTACTCAGACTCAATCAATTGATTTCTCAGAATCTTTCTATTGACGTTGATCCTGAGCATGCCCCAATAATGCTCAAATATCATGGTGAACTTTAACCCATCTTTTTAACCAAAAGCGTTAACATTAGAAATCATTAATTATAGTATACATCAATTTAATCAATCATTCATTATTCATGAAATAAACTAACTATTTTGTATAAAAATTTATTTAAAAATCAATATTTTAAGTTCAATGAAAAGCATGATTTTTCCATACCTAGATTGATCGTACCATCACGATTAGATTAAGATATCAACCATGATGATGATTTTAACAGGAGGTGAAGGTCGCTTGAGAATATACGCCAACGTCCTGTTGATCTTCCAAAAGAAAGGTTCTAGAAAGGTAGATCTATAATTTCTTCTCTAAGGTCTCTAGGGTTTTTGACGGCTCTATTCTTAAGAAGAACTCTAAATGAGATTATAGTTTAAAGTTCTCTGTAAGACACTTATTTATAACATTTTGGAGATTATTCGGTGTTAAGCTAACACACCAAGGAAAAGTGTATAGGCTTTTACTTCAAAGTCCAAAATAGAGGTTTATAACACATAATAAGATTCGATCCCTAGACCACTTGTTTAAAACTCAAACCTTTAACCAGCAGGCTATCACATAACTTGTGTCCATAAATGACGAAAATAAATATAAAAGCTTGCAAAATTAAAACATATATTTTTAGTTAAAATATTTTGAAAAGTCAAGATATGCAGTGAATACGATATTAAGCACATACACATATTTTAGGTGTATCAAAGGCATAAAATTTAAATAATAACATATCTTATCTTATATACTCATATCATAATATACTCATACAACTTATATCTAGGACGAACTATAGTAGGATAACTTCACTAAGTCACGCTTTCCAAGAAAATGGTTCCGTAGTAACATATATGTATTTTGTGTTACAGTAAAGAGACCTCACTATCATAGATGTTTCATACTATCATAGAGAAGTTGAATCCATATATGGATGCTTGCATTTCGAGTTTCATGTGATCGTAAACAGATCTCACTACGACTAAAGCTTAAAGGTTGAATCTCATATCATAACTCATATCTTATCCTATCATATTAAAACTCAAGGTGATAGGGTCACCGCTAAGGTATCAAAAATTGGTTGATATTGATACGTATCGATTTTCGGCCAAACTGATACGTATCGGTATCTCGTATCGGGTATCCGATATCGTATCGACCGATACTAGCCTGTACCAACCAATACGTACCGGTATTGGCCAATACGCCTTGGTCAATTTTTTTTAATAGGCCGATACGTATCGGTATCAGTGGAGTCGTATCGGCCTCGGGCAAACTAATACTTGATCGATACATTTTTTAATACTTTGGCCACTGCATATGCCACCGTATATGAGGCTACACTGAATTTGCACTCACTCTACTCGTCATGATGTCTCATACCATCATGTGTTGTAAGCATGTGAATATGATATATTTCTCATTTTAATACCATCTCAGCGAATTACCACGCCCAAGCATAAGTATGATCTCATACACTCGCGTACATATGACTTAACATGTCCATAACTCATATATCAGGATCAAGATAGAAGCGTAAAACTATCAGACTTACAACAAATATTTACATCCAAATTTTGCTATGCTTATACATATATTTATTTTCTGTGATGACCCAGACCCATATGCCACAATATTGTTCGGTTCTGGGCTTAGGTCCCCGCCCTGATTTTATTTCTGGCATGGGTTCAAGTCCACACTCAAAACAGGTCATGACATGTAGTCTCCTCAATCACATATAGCTCAGGGTCAAGACTTTTCCCTATCCGATGTGGGACTATTACACTCCCCCAGCTTATAGAAGAATAGTCATCGGATTTGATACCATTCTGTGACGACTCAGACCCACATGCCACAATATTATCCGGTTCTGGGCTTAGGTCCCTGCCTCGATTTTATTTCTGTCATGGGCTTAAGTCCCCACCCAAAACGCGTCATGACATGTAGTGCCCGCAATCACATATAGCCAAGGGTTAGGACTTTTTCCTATTCAATGTGAGATCTGTAAATTTGTACTTCATATGTCTTAGTGGTGTGGTATAGATCATCAGGATGTCGTCCATGCATTCGGGTTAAAAGAGTCCACAATGGTTTGCGCAACGAAGTTTATCCAAAGCATAGGGTCTGAGAGGTAATCGTCGTCCTTGTTTTGATCAATGACTCATGTCAACATTTATGTATTCATCATTGTAGTTTTCAAGGAATAAATTTAGAAGACGTAGTTTTTTTTTAACATGAGATGAAAGTTAAAGTTCCACCCACGTGCAAACTAATGCCACATTGGGTTGATGATGATGAGGCCTTCAGTTGGAACGGTGCAGCCAAATTTTGTATTCCAAAGATCGACAGGATGACCAAGTGGTAATGCGGCCATTTCATTGTGGGTTATCCCGTATGTATCAAATATCAACACCAAACCCTTGAAAATGATTAAATGCGTCGAATTATATGATGGAGATCGTGTTTCACACAGATCATCCACGGAAAAGATCTTCAGATAAAAACACACCTATTCGATGTTTATTTTATACTTATTCGATAGATCCGTAAAAAATGCCCCTTGAGTGATATGGCACACATCATGCTCAAACGCGACTTCTGGGCATTTTTTTGTAAATTTGTGACACTCGTAATCATAGATAGACCATCTAATAGAGGGGCTATGATCTCAAGATCCATTGTGTAGAATACCTGGATGCAACACTTATTTGATCGTATGATGAGATGCATTGAAACAATCGATTTAGGGGTGTGGCACGTGGGCGTTTTAATAAACCATTGGGCAATTAAAGGTAACCCTTAGGAAATTTTGTCCACTGATTTCATTGCTATGTTTTCCCGTCAACTCCCATCAACATGTAATAGGTAAGTAGTGTTAGTAGTAAATACTACTGCAACCCGCCCAACCACTAATGCTCAGCCACGAATACTGTAGCTCATGTGGGGACTTGCATTCGAGGACAAAGTTTGGCCTTAATTAAATCTTGTTGGATTTATCTCTCTCTCCCTCCATCAATGCCTGTCAGGTTAGGTGTAGGCCCTTTCTCTCTCTCTCTCTCTCTACCCACTTTTTCATTTATCATTTATCTCTCCCTCCATCAAATAATAAATCTCTGGTTTAACCAATAAGGACTGAATAATATTATTTTGCAGATTTTAAAGCTTTCCTATCCACCTGGATTCTCGCCAAAAATTGGTAGTCAAGTAAACCAGTTCAACTATTGCCTCTATTAGCTCTTTCTTCTCTAGTCGGCAATAGTTCTCTCGTCCACTCTTTGTTTCAACATACCAAAATTGAAGTATTACATGGTCTTTGTTGGCCAACGACTCGAAATCTACGACATGTGGTACGATTGCCATGTCCAAGTCAATAGTTTTAAGAGAGCTTGTTATAAAGGACATTCCACCCTCCAGAAGGCGAAATTGGATTTTCAAGGGTCACTATTAGCGGCAACACACTTGGGATGTAACCCTGATGAGTAGTGAAATATGATAATATTTCACCCCTAAATTCTTATATTTGGCTATCCGATGAAGGCTATCTGATGAGAATTACTAGATTTGAAGTGTTTCAAGCAAATACAAGCCAAGTGCAGAAAATAGCCAAAGAATTATGAAAATAATGTCAAAACACTGCAACTTTGGGTCATCGAGAACTTAGTGTAACTTGCAGCTCAATTTGGACCTTCAAGACAGCTGAATTATAAAATTATTAAAACACAAAAGTTGTAGAGCTTTCTATCAGCTTTCCAACGGCGTTAGAATCGCCTTAATCCGAGTTCGGGACAAAAAGTTATGAGCAAAATACCAAAGCAGTGTCTAATACAAAGTTTGGCGGGAGTTCACGGAAATCTGGGAAAGTCGATCGATCGACCCATCAGTCGATCGATCGACCAAAATGATAGAGTTTGAGACGGAAAAGACTTTTTAACTCAGATTTTTAAGGAGTCGATCGATCGACCCTTTAAGGTCGATCAATCGACCCTAACTTTTCACGCTGGGACACTTCCGCGACTTGGCTATTATTTAAAGCCAAATCAAACACTTCGAGAGGGAGTTTTTGGAGAGAATTTTTTAGAGGATTATTATTTATTATTATTATTATTGGTTTTAGACTCCTCTGGGCATATTTTCAAGAGTTCTTCATTCTCATTTTTCTAGGGTTCCATCTGGGTAGATTGTACTTAGGATTTGCATTGTTTTTCCTTTACGTTCATGAAAGCATAGATTGTATTTAGAAAAAGGCATTGTAAATAAAGATCTTTGAGAGAAATGAAAAGAGGAATGACTTTGAATGAACAAGGAGATCATACACCAAAGATGAGCGGCTAAATCAGTAGATCGGGGAAGATGCGATCCCCAGATAAGTACCCTTATTTATGATTAATACCATAGTCAATTTATTGTCATCATGGAATCGTTTTGCTAAAAGTTTGTGTTATTGAAAATATATTGAATGCTTGTTATGATCGTTGATGGCGCGTATCAACGGCTATAATCGCTAGATCTGGACCTGCAGACTGATCTACGCTGCAGAGCGATTATGTACTTACTGTTATGATCTAAACATCATGAGATATACTATGCTTCTTACATGACTCATACCGTAATGATAGGCTGAGTCATTATTTTTAGATAGGATATGCCGGATTGATGATCATATTTTATTTCGAATCATTTTTATAGATGAATGATGGTGTGAATGATGCTTTAATGAAACTGTGAGTTTTAATGGTAGAAAAGGGGTACAAATCTGGGGTAGCATATTCCTTGATCTCATTTAATTATTATTTTAGATTAATTGGTAATTAGTTGTTTAGATTAATTTATTTTTCTTTCATTTAGAAAAAGTGTGATAAATTTTGGTAAAATTGAATTTGTTCTTTGGTACTTCCTTAGGGACGTTTTTAAATCTCTGAAAGAATTAATTAAAATTCACGTTTTCCTATGGGTTCGACACCTTTGTTCTTGCCATACTGCAATAGATCTTGTGCACTTGCAAGGGTTACATTTAAAATCGACCAAACCCGCATACCAATGACAAGAGGATGGCGGATTGAATGCGTTTCAATGGGCACTGGTCGCACATCGTAGTTGTCTACGTTGCAATCGAATTTTTTTTTACGTTAATACTGATTTTGTATATATTTAGTATGATCGGATACTCATAGATGACTTTCTTTCACCAATAATTAGTTGATCATCAATTGATTTAGTGTTTATTGTTGTTGGCCTTTATTGCTGTGATTGTATGATGAGATGCATTCAAACAATTAATTTAGGGGTGTGACATGTGAACATTTCAATAAACTATTGGGCGCAATTAAAGGTATCCTTAGCATGTACTAGGTAAGTAGTATTGGTAGGGTATCCTTAGTGTGTGCAGATATTTAATAAACTGATGTCCGTTGAGTTCATTGTTATGTTGTCACATGAACTCCCATCAACATATACTAGGTAAGTAGTATTAGTAGGGTAGTAATTACTATTGCAACCAGCCCAGCCAAAAATATTGTAGCCCCGGTGGAGACTTGCATTTCAGGACAAAGATTGACCTTAATTAAATGTGGTTGGATTTATCTCTTCCTCCATCAATGTCTATCAAGTTAGGTGTAGGTCCCCTCACACACACTCTCTCTCTCTCTCTCTCTCTCTCTCTCGTTCAATGAATATCTTCAGGAGCCACAATATTATAAAAAACTGCATTTAAGTGTAAGGGTAAGCTAGGATTGAAAAGGACTCGAATCGATCCGATCTGTGCACTCAATCTTCGACGATTGATCTTAGTCATGATGGCTGACATTTAAGTGTAAAGGGATGTGCATTTCCCAATGTATTGAACCAGTCATTCATCCACTGTACCTCAAGATATGCAAATCTTAATTTTCTTAGTATACCTTAAACTCTACTGTACTGCCATGGTAGAACATCACACTATATATGTGGACCCATGAGAGGTAAAGATAAGGCAAATAATTTAGCATAAGTTTTGTCCAAATGGAGGAGTTCATGAATTTGACTCAAGAAATGCATTTCTTTCTAACACACAGAGATGCCTCGTGCTAGGACCATCTAATATTAAACCGCCATTCTTTTGTACAAACAAGGGAAAATGCCCGAGGACTGAACTACCTTTTGTATGAATGTCAAGCTGAAATTATGGTTAATAAGTTGGGACAAAGGATAGTCTGTAAGACATAATGCTTATGATTACTCATTCATTCAGGTGCTAAGCAAAAAATATCTCTTTACCATTTGTTTGTTCTCATTTTTCGGCAGTGTCACAGATCGATGGATTAGACTTAGATCGCGAGGGCGAAACATTAATGAGAGAGTCTTTCGTCTTATTATGAGGTAAAGCAGAGTGGGCGATATTTTTAACAATTAATATTATTTTATTTTTGAGGCCATGAGTTTATTCTATGATTTCATACAACTTTTATTATTTCATTTCTATTATTATATTAGTATTATTATTATTATATTATTTCATTTTTATCAATTAATATTACTATATTATTTCATTTGTATATTTCACACAACTTCTACAAGCTATGGCAGCATGAGTTTGCCCAGGTGATGAGTTCATGCCCAGACGGAGCAAAGACGTGCTCGCCCTGCATGCTTTGAACCCATTGCCCTTCCGCCTGACACATCCGAAGAAGTAGATTGAACGCTAACGATAGTACCTATTTCGTCACCTTGAACGATGACCGATGTGGTGGCGTTTCCAGCGTCTATGTCTTCCTTCATTGCCCTTCCGCCTGACACATCCGAAGAAGTAGATTGAACGCTAACGATAGTACCTATTTCGTCACCTTGAACGATGACCGATGTGGTGGCGTTTCCAGCGTCTATGTCTTCCTTCACCTCAGACATCTGGTGAAGGAAGAGGAAATTAATACCTTAAATTTCATCATTTTCTGGCTAATGTAATGGGAATTTCAATTAATTTAAACAAAAGTGAATAGTTACAATATTGTTTTGCCGTTAGAATAATATTCTTGATTTAAAAGCTGATTGTGAATAGTAAGAAATGCACACATAATGAAATGTAGTGGTTTAAACAAAATCACACATATTTATAAATTCAAACAGAGATTCACAATGAACTAACCATATCCCATATAAATAAAAACAAGCAGTTAGTACAAGAAAAGAAAATCGATTTAAACAAAGCCAATTGGACTGTATACATTGGGAGCATAAAAAAACCAAAATTGGGCTTCAAAGATAGCCCATACAGAGATACATTGAAACTAAACTGGTTTAAACAAAAACAAACATCATCACAAAAAATGAACTATAGCGATAGCGAACGCTGGGGAGGGAAGACTTCATTGAAGCAAGCCATGACTGTCACAAAGCCCATGTCAACAGTGTTTTCGAGGGAAGTCAGCCTTGACTCAAAGACGATAAATCTCGATTCCACCTGAGTAGATAAAGCATGAATGTCCCCATCAATGCGGTCGAATCTAAGATCATAGGGATTGGGCACAGGAGGAGGAACAAGTCCAGGTCCACTACCAAAGCCGCCGTCAGGCTCATCACCAACCTAAAGAAAACTCCAAGTCGTCAAGAGGAGGCTTGGCACGTTTTCTAATGTGTGCAAGCTTGCCAACAGGAGGGAGCATATTTGAATTGGCAAGGTTAGGAGGAAGGGTCATTTGAGCTGCAGTGACTTTCTCGATGAGAATGGAAAAGGGAGCGAAGATTTGGCATTTTCATCGCACATCCGACGAATGATCATATTGCAAATGATCGAGGAGAGGCACAAAGACATTCCGGTCTCCATCAAGTACATGAGTACGATAATGTCCCAACACACTTAATTTGTATTGTCGATACGAGGAGTGATGGAGGCTAAGAGAACAAACCATAACCATTGATATCGCTCCTTCATCTCTGTGTAGTGAGGAGCAACATTGGTGGGATGCCCAGGAGGAGAGTACACATGGTTATACACGGCTCGAAGATCGATAAAAGTTTCGATTTCATCTTCCGAGATAGGGAAACGAAATCCTTGAGGGTCAACTTGAAGCCCCAAAATGGCAGTGATGCGGGCAAGAGATATTTACATTTGACGGTCATAGAGGAAGCTATGTGAAAATCATTTAAATGGGTCGACCCATTTAAATGATTTGCACATTCTTGTTGGGAAAAATCCTCGTAGAATTTGTGCGATTGGAGGAAGGTGTCGAGAATAGGGCGCTTGACCACCAAGGATCTCGAGGCAAAGTATTGATTGAAGTGTTTCTCGGCTGCGGCAGAAGGGAATCAATGACCTTTGGAGGGCGGAGGAGGTGGCGCGGTACGAGAACCGGTGTCAAAGCATTGCCGGAGCGACACTGAGAGGCCATCTCAGAGGAAACCACAAGAAGAAATGGGAAGGAGCCTCTTAGACGAGATGGCATGAATAAATGCGAAGAGGAATATCTATGCAATCAATGAACCGAACCGTCTGCGCGGCAATCAAAGTATCACAACGTTACATAAAAACGGACGTTTGTGATATAACACAAACTTGCATAGCAGAGGTTCGACAAAACACAGACTTCCGTGATATAATCGAACCAAGGCCTGTAGACATTGGATATAGTACGAATTTCTGTATTAAATTTTGACAAACAAGATACGCAACGACCTTAATGAGACGCTCTGTAATAAGTACTCTTTCAAAATTTGGATTGTATATAATGTTAGAGAAGAACGCCATTCAGAGTATATTAAAGCCGAGATTTGTACACGTACCGCTAGGAGTGCGCACGGTAATCAGTGTTATGTGCAACCACTTGAACTATTTAGTTTGATGACAAATATACGACACGTGGTATAATAGTAAACTAATCTTTACTGGTGTTGGACCAAACACCTATTTTAACCTCAAGGGTTTTGGTGAGCTGGCCAGGTATTCGCAACTCCAAGCGGGAGACCTGAGTTCTAGCCTCCCCCCTCGAGGCCACCCTAGGGGGGAGGAATCCCTTGCTGACCTAGCATGTGCTAATTGACCCGGTTCATAAGTCGTAATTGAGTCTCATTAAAATATTGCTCATATTATTTGCATAACTAATAAATGTCAAACGCGTTGTCAATTTTCAGAAAAAAAAAAAAAATAGCGACAAATGAGCTGAAAGGTGGGAAAATGAATCAAAACCATGATAATATATAATTCCTATGGGTAATATTTTCTATGGCTAATATATATATATATATATATATATATATATATATATATATATATATATATATATATATATTGTGTGTGTGTGTGTGTGTGGTGTTAGATACAAACACTTTTTCCTCCTATTACAACCTATTTCAACGTTAATTGATAGGTAATAAATTCCACCTCCTGCAATAAGAATAGAGTTTGACTTTAGTGCATGGCCTGTCCACCTTGCTGACCGTGCGATGATCGCTGATTTCTGGGTACTTAAAGACTGCACACATATCATAGTGCAACGAAACCTAAAACTTTAATAAACCATAAAATTGAGTGGGTTTAGAGGAAAAGCAAGGAATCAATTGTTAATTAATTACAAAGGAAGATCTATTTGCTGAATATTCCGTGTTCACAATGATGGAATCTAAATGGATCTGACGATCCGACCATCCAAAATTAAGCCTAAAGATCTAGGCGCATGATCAATCAAAAACCAACAAACTATAAATATGCGCACCTTGAGCGTTAGCCATTGATGGTTGCCGATCTTCAACGATGTTCTCGCGTTCAATGTCTCCTGGCACAATGGGGATGCTCTCGCCAATAGGGAGGATTGAATTACGTCGAGCTATCGTTGGGACCAGGCACCCCTTATATTTATAGCCAAAGAGTCCTATCCCATTAAGGACTGAAATTGCTAATTATAGTGTGATTAGAAATCACAATCATACTTTAACTGAAAGACTCAATAAGCAGTTGCCTATTCTCTTCAAACTCACCAGAATAGCAATTGTTTATCTTAAGGTTGATCTTATACCATTCACCGGTCAACGGGTTTGACCATAGTGATGGCCACCAAAATAGGAACTTCTAACAGTCTCCCACTTGGCCAAACTATGTCAATAAACTCCGATTACCCAATGTTAGCTAACTTTCTTTGAATGGTAAGTCACAATCAATCTCAATCAAAGTCTTTATTATCAGTCCGGTCCCAAAGGAGAATTTCAACAGTAATCAATGTAGTCAATATATCATATCATCGATATATGACCGCCATTAGTCATTGGAAGTCATCAACATGGATTCCAACTAGTATGATGTCACATAGATTGTAAGTTTACAACCGAATGGTGATTACATGTAAACGCAATCTAATATTGGTCTCTTGTATTGCCATCTCGGCACCATATGTTCCAAGGAGTTATTTGCATAAAATGGAAAAGCAAATAAATAAATTTTATTTCAATTAAACAAATGTATTCACTGCATATACCCACTCTCAAAGGCTATCAAAATTATCCGTTAACCCCATGCGCAAACATGCTCCAAAAAGAGCGTGGGAGATAAACCTTTAGTGAGAGGGTCACCAACATGAATGTCGTACTTATCTTTTCAATGAGATACAATTTGATTCTCGAACTTTCTCCACGACAACAAGATACTTTATATCAATATATTTGGAACCCCACTAATCTTGTTGTTATTGGAGATAGTAATCGTATTGAATTGTCACAAAAGATTCTCAGTGGCTTTGAAATAGTATCAACAACTCGAAGCCCTGAGATAAAATTCCTCAACCAAATCGCCTCACATGTTGCCTCAAAACATGCAACTAATTTCGCATAGTGGACGTAAGTAGTCGTTGTTTAACGCTCTTCCAAGATATAGGTCCACCTGCAAGCATAAAAATATAACCCGATGTGGACCTACGAGTGTCTTGACACCCAGCATAGTCAGCATCGGAATAACCAATAACTTCAAGGTTATTCGACCTTTTGTATGTGAGCATGTGTCCCTTAGTCCCTTGTAAATAGCGAAAAACCTTCTTAGCCGCTTTCCAATGATCCAAACCAGGATTACATTGGTACCTGCCAAGCATGCCAACTATATACGCTATATCTGGACGAGTACAGACTTGTGCATACATGAGACTCCCAACTGCCGATGCATAGGAAATTATCTCCATCTGTTTTCTCTCCAGATCGATCCTGGGACTCTGAAGTAGACTAAATTTATCACCCTTAATGACAGGGGCAACAGTAGCAGAACAATTGTGCATGTTAAACCTTTTAAGAACTTTATCAATATAAGCTCTTTGAGACAATCCCAATATGCCACAGGCTCTATCTCGATGAATCTCAATTCCTATCACGTAAGAAGCTTCACTAAGATCTTTCATATCAAAACTCTTTGATAAAAAGTTCTTTGTCTCATATAATATGCCCAAATTGCTACTCGCAAGTAAGATATCATCAACGTATAAAACAAGGATGATAAACTTACTCCCACTGATTTTAAGATATATGCATTGATCCACAGTATTTTCTTTAAAACCAAAATTTGAAATGACTTCGTGAAATTTTAAGTACCATTGTCGAGATGCCTGCTTTAAACCATATAGAGACCTTTTGAGTCTACAAACTAAATGACTCTCCCTCTCAACCTGAAACCTTCAGGTTGTGTCATAAAGACATCTTCATGCAAGTCTCCATTCAGAAAAGCAGTTTTAACATCCATTTGATGCAATTCTAAGTCAAAATGAGCTACTAATGCCATGACTATCCGAAAGGATTCCTTTCTAGAGACAGGAGAGAATGTCTCTTTATAGTCTATTCCTTCTTTTTGAGTGAAACCTTTAGCGATTAACTTTGGCCTTGTATCTTTCTATATTACCTTTGGAGTCTTGCTTGGTTTTAAATACCCATTTACGTACATGTGCTTGACTCCATTAGGTAACTCACAAAGATCCTGCATCGAGTTATGTTTCATTGATTCCAACTCATCTTTCATGGCTTGAGCCATTGAGTGGATTTGTCGCTTCATGGCTTGGCTAAAGGAAACAGGATCCATTCCTTTCCAAAATCAAATTCACTCTCATTTAGGTAAACTATATAGTCATCGAAATGGCGGCTTCTTTGCTCTCTCCGATCTACAATGGGTAGATCAAGTCCACCATGGGAGCAAGAGCCTCCTCAATATGGGGTGTGTCAATAGGTATATACAGTGCATCAACACTAGCTTGAATAAGCGGTGTTGGTGCCACTTTTTCTTGGATAAAAGGGATAGGAATTATAACCCGATTCTCCTCAAAAGTGATTTTCCTAAGCTCTATACTCCCACTGATCTCACGATCCTCAAAGAATTTTGCATGTCTAGTCTCAACAATCCGGGTACTATGAGTGGGGCAATAAAATCTGTAGCCTTTTGATCTATCAGGGTAACCAATGAAATGACAACTTATAGTTTTAGGGTCCAATTTTCCTAATTGTGGGTTGTACACCTTTGCTTCAGCGAAACAGCCCCAAATGTGTAAATATCCTAAAGTCGGTTTTCTTCCTACCCATAGCTCATAAGGAGTCTTGGGAACTGCCTTACTAGGAACTCGATTTAGGATATGCACCGCTGTTTTCAAGGCTTCTCCCCACAAGAACGTAGGCAACGTAGAGTTGCATAACATGCTTCTCACCATATCCATAAGAGTACGATTTCGTCGTTCAGCTACACCGTTCTGTTCAGGTGTTCCCGGCATGGTGTATTGAGCGACAATGCCATACTCTTGTAGATACAGGGCGAAGGGTCCTGGATTGCGACCTGTTTCAGAGTATCTACCATAGTATTCTCCGCCTCTATCAGATCTCACAATTTTAATCTTCGAATTGAGTTGTAACTCAACTTCGGCTTTATAGATTTTAAACATATCCAGGGCCTCAGATTTCTCGTGAATGAGAAATATATAACCAAAACGAGAATAATCATCAGTGAAGGTAATAAAATACTTTTGACCACCAATAGCGGGAGTTGGAAACGGTCCACAAATATCAGTGTGGACTATTTCCAGCAAACTCGTGCTTCTGAGAGCCCCTTTCTTATTAGTTTTTGTGAGTTTCCCTTTAACGCAATCAACACAAGTATTGAAATCAGAGAAATCGAGCGCATCGATTATATCATCTTTAATTAACCTCTCCATTCTATCCTTAGAGATATGGCCTAAACGTTTATGCCAAAAAATGGAGGAGTTATCGAATGCTCGTTTTCGTTTCTTACTTATTTTATCATTCACATGCATAGAAACTAAAGATTGGGCGTAAGATGAATCCAAGTTCAACTGAGAAAGATTGCCCATTAATGAGCCACCACCCACAATATCGGAATTGAATAATAGAGTAAACATATTATGTCCAAATTTAAATTCAAAACCTAATGAATCCAATTTAGAAATTGAGATAAGGTTTCTAGTGATACTGGGAACATAAATAGTATCAACTAAATCCAAAATGAAACCACTATCTAAAATGAGACGGAGAGTCCCAATGGCCTCCACGTCTGCTTCTACTCCATTCCCGAGTTTGATGGTACGTTCGCCTTTACTTAGCTTCCTGCTGGATCGAAATCCCTGCATTGAATTACTTATGTGAATAGTTGCACCAGAATCTATCCACCAAGTATTGCGTGGAGCATCAACATAAAGTGATTCAAAACACACAAAAGCAAGGTCATTACCTTTCTTAACTAGCCAATCTCTGTATTTCTGACAATTCTTCTTAATGTGTCCCTTCTTCTTACAGAAGTGACACTTGATGCCAGAAGTAGATGTGCTAGCCTCTCCTTGTTTGGTTTCCGGTGGAGGAGCTTTCACGTTCTTTCCTTTATATTGTCCCGATTTTCGCTTGAAATTTCGTTTCGATGGGCCAAGAGCGGCGTAATGGGCACTTTCAGGTTTTTCAGCCCGAAGTCGTTCTTCTTCTTGGACACAGTGAGCGATTAACTCGTTCATCTTCCACTTCTCTTTCTGCGTGTTATAATTGATCTTGAACGGGCCAAATTGCGCAGGAAGAGAAGTCATAATGAAGTGAACAAGATAACCCTCAGAAAAACTCATGTTCAGTTCTTTCAATTGAGTGGCCATGCCACTCATTTTTATAATGTGCTCCCGGACATCGCTATGACCATCATATTTCATGGTTCCCATTTTAACAATTAGACTACTGGCAAGGGCTTTAGAAGTCCCTTGAAATTGTTCCTTAATGGCTTGCATGTATTCTTTTGCAGTGTGCGAGTCAGGAATACCTCCCCGAATCGCATCAGCAATGGAACTCTTTATGATCATGAGGCTCATACGATTTGATCTATCCCATTTTTCTAAATCCGTATGGTTCACTGCCAGATCCTCAGCCGAGGCATCAGCGGTGAGCACCTTGGGTTTATCAGATCGTATGGCATAGTCAAGATCCATGCAGCCTAGAACAATTGCAACTTGTTCCTTCCATTTCTTATAATTTGATCCACTCAAAAGTTCAATTCCACCAATCATACTGGTTATGATAGACGGGTTCAATGCTGCACAATAATTAAGGGTTTTATTATGTCCACATACAATCGAAGTAACTATCAATTCCACAAGGTTATAATTATAGTATGTGACGCGAAGGTTAAAATATGTCAAGGAATATAAAAATTAAAACCAATGTGATTTTATTGAGAAACAATTTGTGTCATTATGAGCCTCCGTTAGGTCGAGTCATAACACACTAGCCGCTTCCTCAATCTATATTAATGATGGTAGTACTAATTATGCGTTATGACCCTCCGCTGGGTCGAGTCACAACACGGCAAAGACTACACACACAAAATAATGAATAGTGAAACACAGTCATCATATAACATTAAGTGATTCATCACCGTTGGGCAGAAGAATCCCTTATGTTGTAACGCCAACGTTCACTACACATTTACACTGGATTTGTAACACGTTTTTGAACAAAATTAAACCTCACTATGAAAACCACAGCACTAGAAAAGATCATCACCGTTGGGTAGAAGAGTCTTTCCAAAGCCATGTTTTCAAATTAGGCTTGATAATAATTTAGATGATCACAAAACGTGTTATGAGGAGGTGTCAAAAAATAGACAACAAACGAGCATTATAATGTGTAAGTACCAGCCATGGTGGTGGAGCACAACCTCCACTACCCAAATCTAATGAATGATACTTGAGCAAAAATTGATTACACAATTAAAAAATAGAAAAAATAACATCAGGTCATGAAAATATCATAATAGAGAGCTCATTATTAAAAATAGACCTCAAAAACGGATCCGGAATGTCCGAGATAGTCAAAATTCATATATAATGTCCGAAAATCGGACCATAAATAGCCCGAAAGGCCCCAAAAGAATAAGAAATTTAAAAGCAGGGGCAAAAGCAGTCGAGTGGGTGAAGAGGCCCAGGCCGAGGTTAGGCCAGTCGGTCGAACCAAATAGGCCCCGGTCGAGGGGCCAAAGCAGGTGTTTGGGGCAAAAGCAGGTCGGGTGGGTCGAAGAGACCCGGCGAGGTTGGGCCAAATAGGCCCAGACGAGGGCCAAGCAACGCCTGTGGGGCCAAATAGGCACCGGGTCAGCCAAAAAAAAAATTAAAAAAGGGTGGGCGGCGTGGACCGCCCCATCCCCTTTCTTCTTCTTCTTCTTCTTCTGATGAAAGTTTTTTTTTTTTTTTGAAGTTACATGACCCTCTTCAGCCAACCCCGCCTCACCGGTGACTGCGCCGTCAGATGGTCCCGATTAGCCCCGGCCAAAGTCGGGTGCATCCGGTGGCGGAAAATGGCCACCGGTACGGACCGTCGACCAAAAAATCTCAAATTTTTTTTTGATTTATGAGTTGCACCACGCCTCCTCGGTTACGGACCGAGGGTCTTGTGATCCATCCGGTTACCACGGCGCCGGCCGGTGTCAATCCGGTGGTCGGAAAAGGGCCCACCGGCAATCCCCCTGTTTTTTTTTTTTTTTTTTGAAGTTCATGCGTGGCGGTTAAGGGCTTACCCCAGTGGGTGACCGGTAGCCAGACTCCGTGAGACGGTCGGCCCCGCCGCCGGCCAAAATTTTTTTTATATAAAACAGCCATTACAAAAAAAAAAAAAATTTACTTTAAAGCTTTGATCGATCATAACGCCAATCATGGCTCTGATACCAATTGATGGAATCTAAATGGATCTGACGATCCGACCATCCAAAATTAAGCCTAAAGATCTAGGCGCATGATCAATCAAAAACCAACAAACTATAAATATGCGCACCTTGAGCGTTAGCCATTGATGGTTGCCGATCTTCAACGATGTTCTCGCGTTCAATGTCTCCTGGCACAATGGGGATGCTCTCGCCAATAGGGAGGATTGAATTACGTCGAGCTATCGTTGGGACCAGGCACCCCTTATATTTATAGCCAAAGAGTCCTATCCCATTAAGGACTGAAATTGCTAATTATAGTGTGATTAGAAATCACAATCATACTTTAACTGAAAGACTCAATAAGCAGTTGCCTATTCTCTTCAAACTCACCAGAATAGCAATTGTTCATCTTAAGGTTGATCTTATACCATTCACCGGTCAACGGGTTTGACCATAGTGATGGCCACCAAAATAGGAACTTCTAACACACAATATAAATGAAAGTGTAAAGCAAATATAAGGTGTTCAGCACTCTACAGATCATCGGGACACTGTCCATGCATTCGAGTTAAAAGCGGCCACAGTGGTTCGCGCAACGAAGTTTATCCAATTAAACCAGAGGATCTGGGAGGTAATCGTCTTCCTCGTTTTGATCAATGGCTCCTATCAACATTTTCGCATTCGTCATCGTAGTGTTCAAAGAATAAATTTTAGAAGAGATATTTTTTTTGGAACATGAGATGAAAGCTAAAGTTCCACCCATGTGCGAACTATTGCCGCATCGGGTTGATGATGATGAGGCCTTCAGTTGGAACGGTGCAGTCAAATTTTGTATCCCAAAGATCGATAGGATGGTCAAGTGGTAATGCGGTCATTTCATTGTGGGTTGTCCTGTAGGTATCAAATATCAGCACCAAACCCTTGAAATGTTTGAATGTGTCAAATTAGATGATGGAGATCATGTTTCACACAAATCATCCACAGAAAAGATTTTCAGAAAATAGCACACCTATTTGACGGTTATTTTATACTTGTTCGATGGATCCACAAAAAATGCCCCTTAAGTGATATGCACACATCATACTCAAACGTGAGTTTAGGGCATTTTTTTTGTAAATTTGTGACACCTGTAATCATAGATTAACCGTTTGATAGAGGGGCCATGATCTCAAGATCTATTGTGTAGAATACCTGGATGCAACACTTATTTGATCGTATGATGAGATGTATTGAAATAATTGATTTATGGGTGTGACATGTAAGTGTTTCAATAAACTATTGGGCAATTAAAGGTAACCTTAGGAAATTTATCCGTTGATTCATTGTTGTGCTGTCCGTCAACTCCCATCAACATGTACTAGGAAAGTAGTGTTAGTAGTAAGTACTACTGCAACCCGGGCAACCACTAATGCTCAACCACTAATACTGTAGCCCATGTGGGGACTTGTATTCGAGGACAAAGTTTGGCCTTAATTAAATCCGATTGGATTTATCTCTCCCTCCATCAATGCCTGCCAGGTTAGGCGTAAGTCCTCTCTCTCTCTCTCTCTGTCTTTCAAATGATAGGCATCGCCGTGAAGGTCATCTCTCTCTCTCTCTCTCTCTCTACCCTCCTCTTCTTTTGTAGTAGTCTTACATCGGATAGGGAAAAGTCTTGACCCCGAGCTATATGTGATTGTAGGCGCTACATGTCATGACGTATTTTGGGTGGAGACTTAAGCCCATGCCAGAAACAAAACCGATGCGGGGACCTAAGCTCAGAACTGGACAATATTGTGACATGTGGGTTTGGGTTTTTACAAAATGGTATCAGAGCCGAGGACGTCTTCTCTATAAAGTGGGGGGATTGTAATAGTCCCACATTGAATAGGGAAAAGTCCTGACCCTGGGCTATATATGGTTGTGGGCGCTACATGTCATGACGCGTTTTGGGTGGGGACTTAAGCCTATGCTAGAAATAAAATTGGAGCAGAGACCTAAGCCCAAAACCGGACAATATTGTGGCATGTGGGTCTGGGTCGTCACATCTTCATTTCTCATTTATCTCTCCCTCCATCAAATAATAAATCTATGGTTTAACCAATAAAAACTGAATAATGTTATTTTAAAGATTTTGAAGCTTTCTCGTCCAACTGAACTCTCTCCGAAAATTGGTAGTCAAGAAAACCAGTTCAACTATTACCTCTGTTAGCTCTTTCTTCTCTATTAGGCAATAGTTCTCTCGTTCACTCTTTGTTTCAGCACGTCGAAATTGAAGTATTATGTGGTCTTCGTTGGTCGACGACCTGGAATCTACGACAGGTGGTACGATTGTCACGTCCAAGTCAACTATAGTAGATAATAAATGAGGTGCATGTAGTTGCAATAAATGAGGTGCCCTCATTTTTTGCGAACACCTCATTTATTATGTAGTTCAGTCTTACTAAACTATCCCAACTAATTTTACGAAAATTCCCTTTAATAAGGATAATATTATCTAAGGACAATGTTGACCTCACAATGAAGTGGGTGAGGTTAGTATATATATATATATCCAGTTCGAGATCACTTGGCACGTACTCGAGTTGGCACACATCTGTCTCACCAGTCCCTCTAGTATTTTAGATTTTTTTTGGGGACATGTAAGCCCTTTCATTTTGTGGGTGAATGATATAAGGTTTTCATCCAAACTATTAACCATTCAAATTTTTCGCCATTGATGACAAAATCAATGTTGTAAGATCATAATTTATTTTTTAAATTTACTTTTTAAACCATCGTTGATTGATGTGGTGCATGTGTACATGGCACCTGATCCTTGGATTGGGTGCCATGTGGCATCCTACTTGCTCAAGGGAGCTATCCAGGCTGCACTTAGACATATATTCCCAGGCCTCTCTCTCTCTCTCTCTCTCTATATATATATATATATATATATATATATATATATATTAGGTACCACCAAAGTATATATGTTATGACCTGAGTTTTTGTAACGCATCTAACAGTAGTAGATGGGGTGGAGCACCTAGTCCAATATGGGTATTATACAACCGTTACTTTCTCAAAAGAAAAGAGAAAGAATTTTAATTTAAAATTTTGGTGTTGTTGACACCAATTTTCCTTCTTTTCTCTTTCTCTCTCTACTTAGCAAGTAGACTCTATTTAGGATTCTAATTTGTGGTAAGATTTCTTTGCCATTTTAAACTCTCTTTCTCTCTCTAGCCACTTTCTCACTCTAAATGGAAAGGCCCAATTGATTAGGATTTATTAAAATGTGTCATGTGGCACACTCGATCTGATATGACCTTTTGAGACCTTATCTAATGGTGATAGATGGGGTGGAGCACCAAGCTCAACAAGAGTGCTCCACACTCTAACCCACCTTGTGTGCCAATATAGCATCTCATTAATTTTGGAAAGAACCTCCAAGTCAATTTGCCCAATTTGTTTGGGCTCTACAAACGTCTCTACCCCCCATCTCTCTTTCTATTTCAGTCTCTCTCTCTCTCTCTCTCTCCATTAAACCAGCAACCCCCATGCTCTCCATCCCAAATGTCCATCTCTCTTCCTCTCTCTATTTGTGCTTGAGATTACAACAACACTTGATCAAAGCTTTCTCTCTCTTGTCTAACTCTCAAGAAACCCCCACACAATAGCAACCCAAGCCCTGCTAATGCCACCGTTACACACGAAGAAACGCCTCCACCAAACACATGATTGAATCGACACACGCAAGCAACAATACTTACTTACATAGTGAATCCGAAGCAACGAGCGGAAGAACCTTGGTTCAACTCAATTCGATGCGTTGGAGTCGATCTACACTAGCCCGAGCCCATCGATCTGAATCAAACGAATCTTCGAGAAATCGGCACCATCACGCTACAATGGGTGGGTTTCCTTCCGATTCCACTCTACAATGGGTGGGTTTCCTTCCGATGCCACAAAATAGATTAGAGTGGAATCGGAAGGAAACCCACCCATTGTAGCGTGATGGTGCCGATTTCTCGAAGATTCGTTTGATTCAGATCGATGGGCTCGGGCTAGTGTAGATCGACTCCAACGCATCGAATTGAGTTGAACCAAGGTTCTTCCGCTCGTTGCTTCGGATTTTATGAGTTTTGGCACACCTCAAGAGGCCATAGAAGTCAAAAGGCTGACCCGATGGTCAAACCCTCTGACCTCGATGTAGGGTACCCAGTACCCTTCATATTTTGTTTGAAAGTGATTCGACGAATAAGACGATATGAGCCTCGAAAACTAGGGTCAAAGACCCCCGGCCGCAGCAGTGCACAATACTGCACACATGCAACAACACACATATTTTAGACCAAGATAAGGGTCATGGTTTGACCTTGCTGATCTCATACCCATGGACCTAGTTGGTAAAATATCAGTAGGGAGGCCCTCCATACTCTCTGATATACTACCCATCTAACGGTTTAAATCACATTTTATCATTCTTAATCTATTATTTTCAGAGCCTACAAAATCAGTGAAAATTTCTAACACTTCGCAGAAATTTTATTCCTGTTATTTGTTAACTACCTACATGTGATAAATGGGGCCCGTCTAGTCTATGGACCCTTAATGGGCTCGTATATCTAATATAGTTAAACGCACATTTTGAGAAACTACGAACCAATCTTCAAGGAATGGCCTAAACCAAACTCCTAAACTTAGAATAACTTGTTAGGTGTGCATTTTGCTCACACTATGAGAGTGTAGATACCTCGATAATCGTGTTTAACATGATCTTGACCCGAATCGATAACTTTCTAGATAAGGGTCCAAAAGACCAAATCGAGGGTCGAAACTTCGAGAGACCCAAATATCCTATACCCTAAATATATCTATAAGTTTAGATCAATCTAAATTGGATTATATATATTATGAAAACCATGTAACAAGGAATCCGACGGTCGAAACTTGTTTGAGTCACACAGAAGTCAATCCTTAGTCAAATTTCACAAACGACCAGTCCGTTTTCATCAAATCGACAAGATCTATCTGATGATTTCAATGCAACATCACTTTGAGTTACGTATTTTATAACCCAGGTACCTTCATCGTAGGTCACCTTCTTCTCTCTCTTAAAGATGAGCGAGGCACCCTTAGTTACTCTTAGACCACTCAGTCTTAGAGTTTAATACAATATCTAGGAGTTAAAGTCTAACTCACCCTTTCTTTAATACCGATTTGATATCAGTATTTCGAATATCTCCTTATGATTAAATTGTGTGTTTGAATCATAGTTCAAAATATTACGAGTAATATTAGTCCCCTTATGGTTAGATATTTTTTTATTATACGCTTTATTTATATTGTGTGACATCCATCACTTAGATGATACGTTAGGGTATGTATATGATAGATTAAAAAGGAATAAGATATGACACATTACTTATAAGCTTTCGTCACAGTGAGATTTCTTTCACGGTCACGTGAAACTTGGAATGTTGACATCCATATACGGATGCAACCCCTCTATGGTAGTATGAGATGCCACATGAAGTACATCCAGGTTACTACGGAACCGGTCCCTTGGAAAGCGTGATTTGTGAAGTCTATCGCACCGTGGCTCATTCAAATTAAGCTTAAGAAAAAATATAATATGAATATGTTAAGCTACGAGATGTTAAGAAAGTGGGGACTTAAACACACACAAATATGAGATCAGGGCGGGGACATAAGCCCATAACCGAATAATGTTATGATATGTTGTGAATGCCAGCTGAATATGAAATTAAGTTCCTACACGTGCCATGTCTTGCGTACCTCCGCAAGATCCAACGTTTGTAGTCAAAACGGTTCTTAAAGACAATATGATACGACAGTGTCTCGACTTAAGGGGACATTGATTTTTATGTGCGCAATCTCATCAGGTTGGATGGTGGTTTATATTATGATATAGAGGTTAAGTGGTTATCTATACGTGGACCTCACGTGATAGGCTCAAGCAACAACACAGATCGTTTAAACAAGATAAGTAAGATACGAAGTACGTCGTGCAGGCGTATGGAGTAATAATAAGACTTTTGATATGCCACGTAAGTTAAGTTAACAAGACAAGTAAGAAAAGTAATAAGCATTAGAAGCATCATATGCACTGATATCGGTTATGTTCTTTTAATTTTATAGTTATGTAATGTTTATGAGAATTGTTATTATGTTGTTTAGATAAAATTGTAAGGGTTTCACTTTCACTCACAAGGTTACACCCACGATCACCCGAGTAGATTGTGGTCGATCGGTTATATAACCCGCTGAGTTTACGTGACTGAGTAAACTAACATCACCAAAAACTAACACCTGTGGGTGAAGATATGGACTACGTTGTCCAGTGGAGTGGACTTGATACATTAGTAGATTATGCAATTTATGAGGGTGGCGACGTGGATGACTAGATAGATTATGCCAGGTATGTATTAAATTTTTAAAAGGACATTCTAGTAGATGGTCGTGCCTTAATTTATGGTCATTTTGTCTATTGGACTCAAAATTCATTATCAGTTTATTAAAAGAAATTTTTAAGATGAGATGAAAATTTGATTCACGATTTTTGAGGGCTCAATTTTATGTAAGATTTAGTAAGATACGTATGTTCGCTTATCCCCTTAACAAGCGTGCGAGATCATGACATAGGATTCTAAGCCCTTTAAATCGAGTAAGAATCTGAGTCGTGATAATATAGCCTACAAATATAATCTAATCATTAAATATAAACTAAAAAGTTAGACATATCCTATAAAAACATAATGATTGTTCTACATTATAAGGGGATGAGTAGTTGGATAGAGCAGTTGTTAAATCTAATATCTCCCAATTCTCAGTGGAGATTGTTGGATGTTTAAAAGTTTTTTAAACATGTCTTTTCCCAAGAGGTGTATCTTTTCAAAGTGGTCTGTCTTTTCAAATGAAATGTCTTTCCAAAGTGGTGTGTCTTTTCAAAAGAAGTGTATTTCCAAAGTGGTGTATCTTTTCCGAAGGGATGCCTGTAGCACATTTTCATAGGAAAATGGTGCATTAACACACTACTTACTTTTCTATTGAAGGAATTTAAAATCATTGTTTTCTTACTACATTGGAGTCTCCGTTCTCTCTGATTCTATTTTTAAAGGTCTTGATCAAAGCGTTCTTGCAATATTTAGTGTTCGGAATTCGGATAGCATGAATAAATTCACTAAATCCTTTACAAGAATACACAATTGATTCGTTGTATCTTGGAACCAATTTACTAATAAGATGTTGGTGATCACTTTATCAAAATAGTGGAAACAAATATTAATTTTAAAGACAGCGATATTTCTCGTGCCTCGGATCAGTTTCATGTATTATTCTGCATCAGTATTTCACAATTTTCCCAACAACGCACACCCTTTTTAACTTATAAAAATGATTTTTTCCATTTACCTCAACAACACCTAACATGTGTTATGTCACTATCAATGTGATATTTATGGCGGTAACTTCAGTTATATTTTTGGAAGCATGATGGCCCCGAATGTTCTTATTGGGCCGGGGGCTCGGGGAGCAACACTACAAGGCTTAGGGCGTTTCATAGCTCTCTACTTGAAAACTGGTAATAATTCTCTTCAATCACATATCACTTTTCAGATTTTACCCATGATGGGTGGTCCACCCATGATAGAAAACCATATTGCAGATAGATACCTTTATTTATAACACTAAGTTTCCGCTCTCTCAACACACTGTGCTTAGCCGGTTGATTGCTTTGAATCACATGATGGAGATCTTTGTAATCTATCACTTTTTAGGATGTTTGTCATATAAAATAAAAATCTGATCCGTCTAATGGCAGGCCCATAATTTGAAGATCTATTTTGTCGCTGATTAGGAAGAAAAAAATCTTCATTATTTAATTCAAATAGTCAACAATTTAAGCACATGAACATAAGTTAGAAAGGAAGAATCTTGGATTGAAAATAAAGGAATCCTCCTCCAGATACACTATTTTGAAGGAAGTAGTTGGCAAGTCCTAGGAGAAACTAAGATAGGCAACTTCATAGTTTCAAAAAAGTGATCAGGATCTCATTTAATGGTTTTGGAAAATAGAAGAAAATAAAGGGATAATGGCTCTCAATCGACATTTAAACACCGAAAGAGGGTTTAAATGATCTTACATCATTAAATTAGACCTTTTATCTTACACCATTGAAGTGTGATTTATTATGTCATGTGACACACATTTGTTGTCAATCTAAATTGTTCGAGTGACAATCCATCATTAAAACATGTCTTAGCGAAAGATACATGAAAAATAAGTGGATGTGAACCATTGAAAGCTAAATACAAGGGTTTAAATTAGAGTGCACAGATAGGATAATTCAAATCAACCTAAAATACCATTTTTTTGACATGACAGTATTAACTGTAGGGCTCTTTAACAATTTCAAAAGTTTAGAAGGTTTATGAAAAGCCACAGATAGATTACATAATCTAGAGATTTCCCGCATCAAAATTCCTCTGAAAAGCTTTCTTCTCTATATTTTATAAAAGATTACCTCAATTTTCTAAGTAAATACCCTATGCACTAAGGCCCTGTTTGATAACTTGGAAATGTCAAATACTAGTGGAAAAGAAATCTAGTTTCCATATGTTTTTAATTGATAGCATTATAAGGAGAGATGGAAAGGCTCAATATAGAAACTCTGGGGTTTTTTTTTTTGGGGTTAGGGGAGCTGGGCTTGAAAATAACTTGAGGTTGGAAGACATAGAAACTCAATTTTCATACACTACGCCATTTTAGGCAGAAATCAATTCAACCGTTCAACCGTTCAGGTGGCTGAAACTGAGTTTCTTACCAACACAATAAGAATTTTTTGTTAATCATTTCAACACTATTTTAGTAAAGAAGGCACTTTTTCCAGAAAATAAGGGCTATTATCTTACTATTTGGACAAAAAAGCCAATTTCTAGATTCTTTTCCAGACAGACTAACGAAAAAAGATTTTTTAAATCAATTTCCAAGGGAGATCATTTCTCACACAGACTAATAATTAGCAAAATTTTCAGTTCTACAGAAAATCATTTCGCAAGAAATCAACTAAGAATTGATTTATGTTCCTATTTAGAGTTCTGCTATCAATCAGACCCAACATTTAGGGTAACAATATGGTTATAGATAGAAAAAAGGTGAACTACAAAGGTTCTAATAAAATATGCCCAAACAAGGGTACAAAACAGTAAAAATTGTCCTAAAAAAGCATTACAGTCCATTAGAAAATCATGGTATTTTGTATATAAAACACAATCGAAATTAGCTTACGTCTAAGATTTTTTCAAGTAACAAAACACGCGCACACACATACACTAATGATCCAGTCATCTATACAAATTTTGTAATTAAGTGTTACGAAGCAATGGTGATCCCATTATGACCAAGTCCGAGAATCCCATCTGTCTTCGTACCTCCCTAATGTATACCCCATTGCTGGAACATCAGTCATATGAAGAGGATCAGGCTCTACACCGTAATCTGTCAGCAGTCTGTGCTCAAGAACATCATCATGACTTTTTACAAAATCAGGAATCTCGACCTCTCCTTCCTTAATCTCATCCCAAAGATACTGCAACCTGCTGATGTAATTGATTTTCCAGTATAAGCTGCAAAGAGATGAACAGCAGCAAACAAGGTGAGCATAGAATTAAACCTCAGTCAATTGATGTTGAACTTAGTGTCTTAAGGGTAAATTTGTGTATATAACATACAGCTAACTCTCAGTGAATATCGAGAAGAGGTCAGGGACTACTCTGATGAACGGGAAAGCGTGCATGACTAGCCTTCTTTCCTCTTGCTTGGGAGGTCCTTTCCTTGGGTCTGTTTTTTGTATGGCTCTTAGGTTTGGGGTGACCTTCTGAGTTTTGTTTTGGGCTTTGAGCTTGTCCATGCTCCAGCACCTTGCTGGTCATGGTCTCTCTTGTACAGATTTGTATATACTTCTCTTTGGTAATATATTTACTTTTATTGGTTAAAAATAAATAAATATTAGTTAATTACAGCACAAATGCCTCTATAGCAGTGTTACCGAGACACGTGGCATAGGTGCCAAGTGTCAAAGTGTCATAGATGTTTGGCACGCCTCTAAAGATTCCAATACAGCAACACGACCTTAAGAAAGAAAAAAAGAATGTATATCGAAAAAAAAAATTGAAGGGAGATCTTACAAAGCCAATTGAGATATGTAATGAAAAGAAAATAATGTCAGTCATGAACCTACTAAAAGTATACTATATTATATAAATCGTTTTCAAGGACTGAAGCTTTTCATTTTACAAGTTACTAAACTTTACACAATTTTTTTTAATGAAACGACATTCATTTTATCGTGTCAAAACGAGGAACATTTTGATAGTATTATATGGTATTTTCATACATGTCTAGAAGTATCGTGATGTGTTGAGGAGTGTCCAAGTGCCAAGAAGTGTTGGCACATGCCCAAGTGTCTGCACGGCAACAATCCCAAAAGTAGAAGTGCCTAAGTAACACTACTCTATAGATGGAACCACGATATCCCCTTGTATTGAACACAAGGTTGGGTCATCCTACACTCAACATACACCAACAAAATCTGCATTGTGCAAATGATGGACCTCACTGTTTTGTCCAGGTCGCCCGTTCATTTCATTCTCTGACCCGACCGGTCCAACCTTCGGATCATGGATCAAAATATCGTCCGATACCGGTACGTATCGGTATCGGAGGTGGACGATACGGTACATTAAATGTACAGTATCGCCCATTTATATGGCTAATACCGGACGATACATTCAATGTATTGTCCGGTATGTTACTGTTCCGGTACGTATCGTCCGATACGTACCGGTTTTCGGCCCGGACGATACGTACCGGAAAACCGGCATTTTGATCCTTGCTTCGGATGATTTAGACCTAACTGGACGGGCCAAATTCATACACCCAATCCTATCTGAGAAACCGGGTAGGGCGAAAATCCAAGTCTACCTGACCAGATGGGCCAAGTGTAAATGCCCAATCCGGTTTAAAAACCGGGTTGAGCAGGTCAGTCATGGGCCAGTACTGGCGAGTTGACTGCCTGCAATACAGTGAAGGAAAATCTATTGTATCAATATCTAGAATACCGCTGACATTTTGCTATCTATCGTTTTTTTTTTTTTGCTAGTAAAAATTATCTATGTTAATATATATGATTGTGGAAGTATTATCAGATGTCTTTTAAATAAGCAAGCAAACACTAACCTCCACTTAAGAAGAAAAGGCCGAGCATGGCAAAAATCACCCTCGATCGGATCCCCGGGTGCACAAACTAGACAACGCGAAGCCTTTCCTTGTAGTTGGAGGGGAGTTCTTCATAAATCCACCTCAAGATGGATAAGCCAGGAGAGTTGTCTTCCTTCTGCACAGTAGTGTGCTGGTATACAATGCAGAATGGCTCTTCACATAATTCGCTGAATATCTTGTTGAAAATGTACCTCTTGAGCCGGTCACCGCTTACAACCGGAGTTCTAAATAAGACCCAAGACGTAGAATTCAAAGTTAATTTCTATCAAAAGATAATAAAGGCATACTAATAAAGATTTAATCAGACAAGGTTCTCATAGATTACGATATGAGAAGAGTACTAACATTGGTCCAAGTGGCATGAATTTTCAATCAATCTGGACCATTCATCCATATCATTCACTGTTGACAGGCCAAAATCCCATGATCAGAGTTTTTTTTATCAAGAACCTACGAAGTTATAACGAATGGCTAACACTTAAGAAGCAGAAGTGTTGATCAGGCAGGTTATGATTTTATTTTCGGGCCATCACCATTCCATGTTCAAATTCAATAGATTATATTTCCGTGAAGTACAAAAGATTAACCCTAAATTTGACTTACATAAGCATTAAAAACCCAAAAACAGATACAAATCAACCTAATCCCTTGAATCATGGAATAAACTCACTAGAATCCCCCACCCCCCCCCCCCCCCCCCCCAAAAATATCAAATTGCAAAGAATACAAAACTGAATAATCCAAGAAAAAATACAATTTTTTTTAAACTTTTTTTTCAACGATATAATATAATTTGCTTAAATTTAACTCAAATAAGCATTAAAAATTCCTAAACAGATACACTTATCAATCTAATATCGTGCATCATAGCATAAACCCACTAAATTTCCCAAAATCAAAATCAAATTACAAAAAATAAAATACCCAATAATCCGAATAAAAATAGAGAAACAAAGACTGTAAAAAAATAATCAAATATACTGATAAGAACTCTAAATAAAGATATGCAGATAGGGGAAGAATAAAATCAGGATTTAGAGAAAGGAGGATACAGAGAAAAAAAAATCAGACATTAGACAAAGAGGATTGGTAAATGAAGATAAAGATCAGAAAATAGTTAAATTTATTCCACACTTGTTCTGGAGACAAGCCCATATATATATATAGCTGATTACAATTATCTGATTAATAACTGTTAACAATTCAAATTTAAATCAATTAACTGCCCCTACAATAACTACAGATAATCAATTACAATTCAAATACTGGCCTATAGATGTGTTCCTTCTTAAATTTAGATATGTGTTCGGTAATTCTAATTGAATTGGGCAGTTGTTGGGTAGGTTTTAGTATTTAATTAAAATGGGTAGTTCTGGGCAGTTAATTGGTAGTTATGCCAACTGGGAAAGGGTATTTATTATTAGTTACTTATCTATTTATATGAACTCATGAAAAGAGGAATGCAGTTCCTTTGAGAATTTTTATTAAATTGTTGTTATAGAGGACACCCTTCCCTTTTTGTCGGTTTGTTAAGGTGCAGACTTTACATCTAGTTTCAGAGCAACCTTTCTAGGCATGCCAAGGAAGAAAACTCAACCAACGAAAATGAAGCAGTATGCGCTAACTGTTGAAGAATTAGTCACTAATCGAATCAATAGTAGACTCGATCTGATCCAACACACTTTGGATTATATTTCCTTCCAAAATTCCAGCAATGCTAAAGATGAAGACAACGGATCAGGTGAATCTAGTATCATAAATCCTGACATCCATAGAAACGGGATGTAACCACTTCGCTTGCATCGATTTTCCTTGCTTCGATGGTCATGATCCGTTGGAGTTTATCCATAAGTTGAAAAGATCCTTCGCTACCATTGCGTAGCGGAGAATGAAAAGCTCTTCTCGACTCGTTCTACATGGAGGGTACTGCATCAGCATGATTTTAGTGGTATAGCTGCAGAAACAATGATATCTAATGGGAACGAAGGACAACAGTTATTGGTTCATTTTAGACCAACTGATTTTGAGAACATCGAAGATGTTGGCAAAATTGTGCCAAGGAATGGAATCCGTACAAAATTACCAGACTGAATTTGAACGAGTTGCAACCACGTTGAAGGATGGGCAGATCGAGTCTTTAATGGCCGTCATTCAGGGTTACATGATGAAATTGACCAGAAAGTGATGACGTTTCAGCCTTCTTCAGTACCTGAGGCAATGGGACTAGCAAGACTCCAAGAAGAAAAATATACGTGGTTGAGACGATCGGGTAGAACAGAACTCTGCAACCGTAACAGGTGACCAAACCTCTCATGGGATCCAATGCAGTGAGTGGATCAGGGCTTGCAGCCACCGCTGCCACCAATTCTAAGCAGCCAAAAGAAATGATCACGACATCAACAAAGAAAAATCAATTGAAGAAATGAAAGCCTGACGAGAAAAAGTCCCATGCTACTATTGCGAGGAGCAATTCAAGACTGGCCATCGTTGTAAAAAAAATTAGATTTTTCTTATTAAAGATGCTGATGACACAAAGACAACAACAAATACAATAGGATGAATATACTATTGGGGTGTCACTAAACGTTTCAACCAGGGTCACGCGCATGCGCTTAATGGGACAAATTAAGAACATTAAGGTCAATATTTTGGTTGATACCAGAAGCACGCATAACTTTCTTGCAGAATCTACAACCCAACAACTTGGGTACCCAGTTCGCTGATCCGACAGATTTCCTGTTCGAGTAGCCAACGGCACTTTGCTCAAGTGCGGAGGAAAGTGTGAGCAGGTTTGCATTACTTTGGGACCCTTGAAAATTTTATTACTGATTTATATGTTCTACCATTATAGGGATCGATGATCAATTTGGGTGTTCAATAGCTTCACACATTAGGATCAATTCATTGGGATTTCCGTAACCGTTAGATTTCTGTAACCTTACTAGGCTTTTGAATACCAAGCAGTTCCTTATTTATTATATCCCATAGTATGAGCATCCAAACCATTAACCGATCCGACATGCAACGACTTAAAAAAAGAGAAAAGAAAAGCCTCACAAGCCATTATATGCCTATTAGATTCTCCTAATTTCATTGAGAACACTAATGATATGCCCTCGGATTTTGCTACAATTTTAGAATCTTAATATTCAGTGTTTGAATTGCCTGGCTCCCCTCATCGTGACCTTGATCATCGGATACCTTTGAAACCGAGTGCACAACCAATCAACGTTCGATCTTATCGGTATCCTCACATGCAAAAGAAAGAGACTGAATGTCTTGTCAAGGAAATGTTAGACACGGGTATCATATCTTCTAGTTCGCGCCTCTATTCCTCACCTTTTTTACAGTACTGAAGGATGGATCATGGCGCATGTTCATTGACTACTGGGTCCTCAACCGTTCAACCGTCGTGGACAAGTTTCCCATTTAATCATTGATGAATTGCTTGATAAGTTACACAGTTCTCACTATTATTCCAAATTGGACTTCCGAACAGGTTATCACCCACTCCGAGTTCATGAGCCTGGCATTCCCAGACCACCTTTCAAACTCATGAAGGACATTTTGAATTTATGGCAATGCCCTTCGATCTTACTAACCCTCCGTCTACATTTCAAAGCTTAATGAACAAAATTTTCAAACCATATTTGCGCTAATTTGTTTTGGTGTTTTTTGGTGACATACTAATATATAGCGCAAGTTGGAGCGAACATTTAATTTATGTTAGATTGGTGTTAGCCTAATTGTAAAAACGACAGTTATACGTTAATTGGTAATGAACTATTGGACAGACTCAGATGGAGTTATTAGGCCAATATCATTCCAGCCCAAGGTGTTGCAGCAAATCCCAAGAAGATTTGTAACATGAAAGAATGACCAAGACCACAAAATCTCAAGGCCTTAAGAGGATTTTTGGGTCGTACAGGTTATTATAGAAATTTTATTATGCATTATGGATAGATTTGTGCCCCATTACTCAGCTACTCAAGAAGGATGTGTTCCATGGTAATGAGATACAGAAATAGCATTCAACAAGCTTAAGGGAGCCATGTCGTCTACTTGATTTTTCCAAGCCATTCCTTACCGACTGTGACGCTTCTGGTACGAGAATTGGAGGATTTCTTATGCAAGAAGGGAGACCAATCGCTTTTTGTAGCAAGGCCTTTTCTGAGAAGCATCTAGCATTGTCTACATATGAGCGGGAGATGTTAGCATTAGTTCATATGGTTAAAAAATGGTGGCACTATTTGATGGGTCGACATTTTTGAAATCAAAACCGACCATCAAATTCTAAAATACTTACTAGAACAGCATGTGGGCACTGGTATAAGGCAGAAATGGGTGCAAAACTTACAGGGTTTGATTAAGAGATCGTTATCGCAAAGGAAAAGACAATAAAGCAGCAGATGTGCTCTCGAGACAGTTTGAAGGGCTCGACCAAACAGCTGAATTGGCTACCATATAAAGGTCATTCTCCACCCTCCTTGCCAACATTGAGGAGACCATGGTGACTGATTCAATATCCGTAACGCTGCTCGAGCAATTAAAATCCAAACGTGGGTGTAAGGAATGATATACAACGGCTGAGAATATAATTCGTTACAAGGGACGAGTGTGGCTATGTTCATACTCATCATTTATTGTGAAACTCTTTCACGAATTCCATGCCACACCTGAAGCAAGCCACTCTAGGGTCCTACGTACCTATAAACACCTATCATGAGTTTTTTTATTGGCCAGGAATGAAGCGTCAATTATGGGAGTTTGTGCAGCCTTTGATATTTATCAACAAAATAGGGGCGAAAATTTCTCTCCCCAGGCCTGCTACAAGCCTACAACCATTGCCCATACCCAATCTGGTATGATCTGAAATCTCGATGGATTTCATTGAAGGGACTTCCCCTTTCACAAGGGAAATCAGTCATTTTGGTAGTGGTAGATCATTTTTCTAAGTATGCGCATTTTGTAGCCCTCTCACAACCATTCATTGCATCCTCAGTTACTCAAGTATTTGTCAAAAAAATCATCCGCTTACATGGCATGGAAAAATCTATCATGAACGATTGTGACAAGGTATTCTTGAGTCACTTCACGTCTATTATGAGTTTCATATTGGTATGGAATGAAGCATCAAGAACGGGAATTTGTGTACTGTGAGATTTATCAACGAAATAAGGCAGAAAATCTCTATCCCCATACCTCCTACCATCATTGCCCATACCCAATCTGGTATGGTATTAAACCCAGTTGGATTTCATCGAAGGCCTGCTTCTTTCACAAGGGAAACCAGTCATTTTGGTAGTGGTAAATCGTCTTTCTAACTACACACATTTTGTGTCCCTTTCACAGCCATTAACTGCATCCTCAGTTGCTCAAGTATTTGTCAAAGAAATCGTCCGCCTACATAGCACACAAAAATCTTTTTTCAGTGATTGTGACAAGAAATTCTTGAGTCACTTCATGTCTATTACGAGTTTTTTATTGGTAAAGAATGAAACATCAAGTACGAGAATTTGGGCAACTTGGGGTTAGTGGAGATTAGAGAAAGAAGGAGAAGCAAGAAGAGAAGAGGAAAAGAAAGAAAGAGAAGGGAGAAAATAGGGTTATGTTGAAAATCCACATACCCCTTTTTTCATTCATATATACATCACTTACAAAGTGTTAGTGACACCCTCAAATATACTAACACACCCGCCTATGTATAAATTCAAAACATAAGAAACACTTACACACACATACACACACCAACACTCCCCCCCCCCCTATAAATTCAAAACATAAGAAACACTTACACACACATACACACACCAACACTCCCCCCCCCCCCCTCAAGTTGGAGCATAGATGTCATTCATGCCCAACTTGACAGTAGTATTGAGATGATTTCTTCCTACAACTTTGGTTATAATATCTGTCAGTTGGACTTAAGGAATGCTGAACTCCTAAGCTTTCACCTTCTCTCTTATTAAATGATAGTCAACTTCTATATGCTTAGTGCACTCATGGTAAACTGGATTTTCAACTGTGTTTTACAGCTTCATTGTCTCCATGCAACAACATTGGAAGAATTACATTCATGCCAAGGTCCACAACAATAAACCGAATCCGCATTCCTTCCCTTGCACCTTGAGACATTATGCTATACTCACCTCCACAGCTTGAATTCGAAACAAAATGTTTTACTTTTTCCAATTTATCAGGTTTCCTCCTAAGAAAGTGCAATAACATGTATTAGACCTCCTATCAGTGAGTGAACCAACCGAATCTGAGTCTGTGAACACTTCAACATCCAAGTGACCTTTGTTTCTGTAAAGAAGACCTCTACTTGAGCTTCCCTTGAAATATCTCAAAATCCTGTAAACAGCATCAAGATGAACAGTAAGAGCATGCATGTACTGGCTCACCGTACTTATAGCAAGTAATATCTGGTCGAGTCATAGTGAGGTAGATAAGTTTCCCAACTGTTGATATTTTTTTATGTCCTTTAAGGGCTCACCCTCTTCTCCATGGATCCTATGATTCTATTCCATAGGAGTAGCTGCAGGCCTACAGCCCAACATGCCTGTATGACTCAAGACATCAAGAGTATACTTTTTCTGTGATAAGGCAATCCCCTTTACTCAACTACTCCTTCAGCTTCAGAATTTCATCGTTGTCATCTCTTGAAACAATGATATCATCCATATACACAACAAGAGCATAAGTACCAATTTAGGGTTTATTAGAGAGAGAGAGAGAGAGAGAGAGAGAGAGAGAGAGAGAGAGAGAGAGAGAGAGAAGATGGAGAGAAAAAAGAACACAATATCCATTGAAGACTACATTGCTTCTATTCCAAGATAATCAAGTTACATGAGATGGGCCTTTTGTATAGAGGCAAACAAGACTATTTCCATTCCTAATCAATGTGGGATTAATATAATGCCTATAACACTAACACACACCACACTTACATATTATCTCCAACACTCCTCAAGTTGAGCATCAGTGACAATGATGTTCAAGTTGCCAATTTCAATGACTCTTAACCATCTCCCCCTAATATTAATAAGGCAATTATAAGACCATCAATCGATAAAAAAGGCTACATATCACAGTAGCAAAAAAGGCTATAAGGTTGCACATCATAGCACCAAAGGCCTCATCATCAAATATTAGGAAGGGCAGTACGCGTTAAAAGCTGTCACATCATCACACACATACAAATATAAATTAGCCAATAAAAGAAATGGAGGGGGTGAGACACAAATCTCATAACAGTGAGCAACATCAAATCGCATGTGTGTATGTCGGAAGCTGTAGACATGAATTTTGAGGCAATAAACACAGATTTCAAGGCAGCAATATCACAAATCTTGTTGTAAGTTGTAACAATCACATCATATGTGATCAAGAGTGGTCAAATTTTGACCAAAATCCGACCCAAATTTATTAAAGTCAACTCCTTGACCCGATCCAATGGTTTTAAAACCATTAACACATAAACATGTGTGATAAAGCCTTAAAGGGTGTTACGGAATATTGATGGCAAAGAGGTAATTACTTAAACTTTAAAGGTTTAAAGAATTAAAAATACATGAATTTATAAATTAGTTTTAATTTAAATTCATTAAAATAAGAACACCCTAAACCCTTGGTTTATTTGACTCACATTTGACTCCATCTCAACCATTAAATAGGGAGACTTGACGTATCCCATGAACCCCTACGTTGACTAACATTTATTACATTTGAATACATGTGGACAATTAATCTAGTTTGACCCATTGAATAAATCCTTTTGAACCGTTGATTTAGTCCAATGTTGACTAAGGGTCTACATTCAACACTAGCAAAGGGAGTCCATGAAACCATAGGATGCATTGGACCATAGACCTTCGCAATTACAAGTGGTAACCAAAAAGGGAAAAGACCAGAGGTCGAAAAGGATCAACGCACATGGGCACCCATGACACTCTGCTAGTTCCCTTGCCATGTGTTGTGACAGAAGAGATTGGGAAGAAGAGAGAGGCCACATGTTAAACGTGTCCCCTCCCCTATCCATATATACACTCCACCCTCTCTCTCTCTCTCTCTCTCTCTCTCTCCCCCATGCAACCATCTCTTTCTCCTTCACACACCTAGCTGTCTCTCCTCTCTCATTTTCTTCTTCTCCTCTAACTTCTTTGTCTAGTTTTAGCCAAACTCTGTTAATGGAGGTTTGAGCTCCACAGACACCCAAACTCAATTTTTTTTAAGAACCTTAGTGTTAGAAGGTGCTGATCATCATATATTGATCTCAGCCCCTGTAGATCACACTTCAAGAGAAAGCCTTAAGAAATCAAGGTAGATTTCTAATTTCTTGTGTTTTCTCATTTTTTGTACATTTCTTGTAAATTTCTTCAAGTTTTGTCTAAAACATAAATATAATATGCTATGATTATAATAAATTATGTAGCATGGTTCTAAAAGCACATGCATGTACACACCATGAATGAGCTTTACATTTAGTGAAAATTGAGAAAATCTAGAATTATATATATATATATATATATATATATATGACTTGGATGCTATTTTTTATCAGCTTTTAAAGTGAGATCTGAAATAATTGAGATATCTGAAATGTTTGATGATGTATTAGATCATTTAAATACTTTAGAAAATTAATTTCAAAACTAAAACTAGTTTAGACATGTACGTGCAAGAAATGAGTTTTAGGGTTAAAATCTGAAATTTATACTTGTTTTGACACTATCACTTGTATGATCATAATTTGAGTACATGATATTAGAAATTATATTGTTATTGCGTGAAGGTTGTTATGAATATCAACATGTTGTATAAAATTTATACTTTTAATGGTGTAAGATCTTGCATGACCACAAAGAAGGAGATTACTACTTTAGTCCTGAAATTTAGGACAAACAGTTTAGTGGTCACTTTGGTTGGACAGTTCACCATGAAATATTTCGAAGTTAAGTCTGAAAAAATTCACATATAGATTATGAACTCGGTGACATTCATACAAAAATTTAGGTTAAAGCTCCAAGTGGACTTCTACACAAATTCAGGATCAGACACATATACAGCAGCTATGAATGTTCACAGTTGGACAAATTCCAGGACAGTAACCTAGCCTGAGATTTGAGAATTGTGAAAAATCTGTAGACTCACGAGTGATGGAATGAACAGAGAAGTCACAGAAAACTTCTTAAGCTTTTCATCAATATATAATATGTACAATTCCACCCAGTGGTTTAAAAGTCATTGAAGAATTACAGAGGCTGACCTGAACACTGCAGTATAAAAAATGCAGAATTTTGCGTCAACTTGCACAGTATGTTCTGACCATTCTAGAGCTGATCTTCGAGTGGTTCCACTTCTGAGATGTGTTCCAATAAGTCAACTTTCACTGAAACTTGGAATCACCCCCAAATCAGTCCAATTGATTTATTATGAATTTTTGAGTATACAGAGGTCAAATCTGGAAACCTGCGTATTAAGCACAGTCCACTTAAAATTTAAGTTTTGACCCGAGATCTCAAGATATGAGGTTAATTGAACATAAATAAATCTGTTGGAACAAAATAAGGTCACCCGAAGACTATGAGACATCTCCACTGATGTCCAAGTCAAATTTGACATGCATTAAGGTCAAATTTGGCTAAGTCATGAGAATGACTAGGTCATGATTGGAGTTAGGATTAGGAACCCGATGCTTGATCGGTAACACCCAAAGAAGTTGATTGTAAACTTAGAATGTAGGATTGGTTACTCAATCCAAAATGGACTAGTTGACTTTGATTAAGAGGGACACCTAGTTACGACTTGCACACCCAAAGTTGTTATTGGCACACCATCAATTGAATTGGGCATGAAAACCCAAAATCTCACTATGAAGTGACCTAGGAAGTATGATTATAAGATTCACTCTTAAGGGATCATAAGTTGAACTAAGTAGTAAGGTTTCTCTTAAAATGAACCTGAAAGTACTTCTAATTTAGTTTTTATAAGGAACCCATTGAAAATCCTTAGTTAACCTATGTTAACCCTACTATTGTCAGCATGGGTCATATAAGGAACCGACTTAGACTATCAGAGAATTGGTCTATCTTTAGAAACCTCAAAATTGAAGTGTAATAACTAGATATTATATTATGATCAACATTGAAGTTGTAAATTGGATATACCTTAATATGTGTATGGCAATCAATTTTCTATATCAATTAAATCTTAATATAATACTAGGATCTGGTGCAATGATTTGGACTTACATGATTCGACACGTGTTCAATTGAACCCTTACTTGTCTTAGAATTTGAATTAGATTCAGACTCTGATTTTGATTGAAATCTCCATCTTGAATTTGCTAACAGATCACAGACCTTGTTAGAAAAGAAAAAATTGAACCCAATAAGAAGGTTAATTAAACCCAAGTACAAATTCCCTTGATGGAACTATCAGATTTTGACTTTTAGAAATCCTGACCCTTGAGGTAAATTAACCAGTATTTCTTTAACTTAGAACACTTAACAACTTTAAACTGAAGCACAAAAGTGAAAAGATTATGCCGCGCTTAGCATGGATCAACGGATCGCAGAAAGACTAGAAAAGAGAAAGAAAGAAGGGCATTCCAGGGCAACAAATATAAAAATTACAACCGTTCGCTCCCGAGACCCAAAATCTGTGAAATCAGCCAGGGTGCAGTCCTTGAACTCTTTAGCCCAACGGAGTAAGAAATATTGGATTTCAGAGAAGATAGTCTGGATCGACTTACTCCTTTCATAAAAAATTCGGGCATTCCGCTCCTTCCATACTATCCAAAAAACGGCGAGAATGAAGCAGTTCCTGATAATTTGGATAGTTGAGCAGTGGAGGAGAATATGATCGGCAGATTCCTCACTGGATCGGCACGTCACACATCAATTGGGAATGGGAAGCCCCCTCTTGATGAGAGTATCCATAGACTTGAACCGACCCCAGGCCACACACCAGGCAAAGAACAGGAGTCTAGGAGGAGCCCTGATTTTCCAAACTCTGGTTCAACCGTCCAAGGCTGCCAAATCAACGGTCTTCAGCAAAGCTCAAGGTAGAAAGACTTAACAGAAAACATACCTTTCGGTCCCGAATTCCAAATTTGACCAACCCGAAGCCCTCTGCATCACGGATATCCCCAGAAGTATTAAAATTAACTTAGGGGTCACGTATCAACTCTCTCTCTCTCTCTCTCTCTCTATATATATATATATATATATATATATTAGGGTAATGATCCTCTCGCACAAGTAATGGGACATTAGCCCATGACTCGAGCTACCATTGGCTACATGTAATATTTTACATATTGATGTTCTTTGATCATTCATTACTTATATAAATATTTGAAGAGATGAAACGGCAGATGCCGGAGAATTCAGCTTTTCCCTCCCAGAAAATACTGGTTTATACCAATTATGCCGGAAAATACAGCTGGTATAAACGAGATACTAGAAATATCGGGTCGTAGATACCCGAAATGTTCATACCGGTATATACGACCCCAGGTTGGTCCCGTTCCGGAATATATTGCCTGGTAATTTTCGTACCACTGTTTATTTTAAACCATGAGTACAAGACACGCTGAATACAAGAACTAGAATATATAACAGATATAACTTGGCTCAAGCAAGCCCAAAGAAATTCTTCACTGAAAAAATTAATGTTTGACATAATAGTAGTATCACAAGAAGACCTCTTTCTATCACTTTCATCAAGGTATCAGAATCAGTATTGGGTAGCGGTCCATCTTGGACTGATATGGATACGGTATCGCCGACCAAATTAGTCTCTTTTAAAATAAAATAAAATAAATAATAATAATAATAAATTTGCATTGATCAGTATCGGCTGATATCGAGACAATATCAGCCGATAATGACCCGTATCGGCCCGATACCAATATTGATACCGATACCTGTATCAGGGTGATATTGGTATCGGTTCTTGAAGAAACTAACACGTATCGGTATAGGCCGGATTTTGATATCATGGTTACAATAGAACATGCTACGATCTTTTGGACAGTCCTAAGGAAGCCCTCCCTTCCATCCCTCCGAAGGCTTAAGCTTGGATACCAAACTTGGAGCTGAGAGAGGGATGGAAGCACTAACTGACTAAGAGAGACTGAGTGACCAAGGGAAAGAGGGACGGACTAACAGAGGGAAGAAATATGGTTCCAAAAGTATGATGTTACACACAAATACCAAAATATCAAATGTAGGACAAATACCAAGGGTCTAGAAGTAGACCATTTTTATCCAATCAAGCTGCTCTCGATGTTCTCAAGTCATATTTCATAATTTGACGGGATGACACAACCTAGCGGAAGCTCCAAAAAGTGAACGTGAACCACGTTGATGGAACGCTATGATCACATTCACTTTTGTGGATGTGTGCCACGGGGAATCAACATCTAACCGCAGTGGCGGAGCCAGGATTTTTTTGATGGGGGATCCCTTATAGTCATAAGATAGTAATAATAGTAAAGAACACTTCAATGGTGTGAGATCAAAATTTCTAATTTAATGGTAGAAGATTGTTTAAACGCTATTTGGTGTATGAATGTCTGTCATGAGTCATTATCTCTAAAAAGGGCGTGGGGAACTGAGAGAGAATTTTGGGATGGGATTTGGGGAGAGAGAAAGAGAAAATTTTGGGAGTAATATTTGGGAAGAGAGAGAGAGGGAGAGAATTTTGGGAGTCTATTTCTGTTAAAAAATTTGTGGATAAAAAAGTAAGTTTTTAAAATATCTTTAAAAGTTTTGGGATTTGGGGGATCCCTATTAAAAGATTTTGCCCCTAAAAAGATGGAACTTAAAAGATTTTAAAGAAAAAAAACTTATGATGGGGGATCCTAGGACCCCCCATTGAAAAACATGGCTCCGCCACTGTCTAACCATCTAATGGTAGGACTATGTTCTCAGATTAGGACAAAAAACAATCTCCATTGTCCTGATTTAAAGCACTCAACAGATTTTTCCTTTGTTTAAGTGAGTTGGCTGTAACATAAAGTGGTGTGGTAGTAACACCAGACAAATATAAGGTTCGTTGCATTATCATTTTCATTAGATTTAAGAAACTACTGTTAACGAAAACCAGTAGTGTATGTAAAATATCAATTTATAAAATGAAGGCAATTTATTGAATGCACTCAACTTAAATAATATGTAAGCCCCATCCATACAGAAACCACTTGAAGAACAATTACAAGAAAGATTGGTACCTGCCAAGATCTTAAACAGCTTCTGATCAGAGGGCAGACGAACAGGATCCTTAACCAATCTTATTCTATCTTGTACAACTGGCACACTTATTAGTTTTTCCTACAGCTTGATCTTTCTCCCGCTCAAGCAAAATAACAAAATTGTGTTATCAGGTTCACTGAAATTGCTTGTACGAATTAAAGATCTGATTCGGTTCACATTTTTCCTTTTCTATTGAATCCAACAGGCATTCTAACTACAACTTCTCTTAAAAAAAAGTAACAAAAGTAGACTAAGAAATCTACGAACATAAAATTTTTTGTATTAAAACACTAAAGATACAATCTATAAAGAGAAATAAAACAACATATCACAGTTAAAAACACCACATTTCATTATTAATTTTACAGCATTCAAATATATATATTTAAGAGAAGCTGTGTAGAAAAAGTAAGCAAAACTACTTACCTAAATAATTACCACATAACACCACAATATGACATCTGGAATAGAATCACAAGCATCAGGTTTGAATTTGAAACCCTGGGCGCGACTGGAGTCTTTTCAACAACTCCCGGTAGGAGGTATTTGTTGTTTTCGAAACTTCTTTTGAGAAGGTTGGCAACAAATCCATCAAATCTGAAGATTTATCGTCTCCGCAAAGACAGTTCATTATGCTCGATATCACTTTCACATCAAGAACAACATCTTTAGCGGCCATTTGATTGAGCAGTTTGATCACTTCTCCAGTTTCTCCCTTCGCGCTAAAAGCATTGATTAGTGAATCGTACACAACAGCATCTGGTGAAAACCCATTAGCGGTCATGCTTTCAAGAAGCCCCTTGGCTTCATCTAAATGCCCAGCTTTCGAAAACCTGCTTATTAACGTGGAATATGTTATTATATCGGGAATCAAACCCCTTTGAAGCATATCAGTGACCAATTCTTTTGCAGTTTGGAGATCCCCCAATCTACACGTTCCATCAATTAATATATTAAATGATACTACATCAGGTTTGTGGTCACCACCCTTCATTTCTCGGAAAAAACTCATTGCGTTCTCGATACTGTGCTCTTTGCACATAGAATCCAACAAAGTATTATAATCAAACAAAGTAGGGCTATGTCCATGATTTTTCATTTTTCGGAAAATTTCTATTGCATTATCAACCAATCTCATTTTGCATAGTCCATTTATAACGATACTATACGTGTAGCAGTTCGGCTTGAACCCAATGTCGAGCATTTCTTGCCAAAGCCCCATAGCTTTATCCACTTTACGAATCTTGAAAAACCCATTAATCAACACGTTATAGGTTACCAAGTTACAAATGTTCCCTTTCTCAACCATCTTCCGATAAATATCTACCGCGCGATCCAAATGGCCCTCCTTGCACAGCCCTTGCATTAGCATGTTAAAGGTCATAGTATTCGGCTTCACATAGCACTCGCCATCGGCCATTTTGTTAAAGAGCTCTACTGCTTCATCAACCCTCTGAATATTACAGAGTCCGGCCAACAACGAATTATAAGTTACAGCATCGGGTTTATTTCCTCTTTCGATCATCTTCTCCAAAAAATCAAAAGCATCACCCACTAGACCCTCTTTGCATAGCCCATTAATCAAAGCATTATAAGTTACGCTACTCGGCTCTTCACCGTTCTCGATCATCAATTCCAACATCTTCACCGCTCGCTTCGTCTGTCTGTCTTTGCAAAGGTGATCGATCAAACCGGTATAAGTAATAGTATCAGGGCGGATCCCACGTTCACCCATAGAATCTAGCATCCTTGTGACCTCCTCCCAACGCCCTGCCTTACAAAGACTGTGAATTAAACAAGTGTAAGTAACTACATTCGGGGAAACATCCTTCTCACACATCTCATTAAAGAGCTCCATACCTCTCTCGATATTTCCGTTACGACAAAGACCACTTATAAGAGTACTATACACGAATACATCGGCTTCGAGCCCTTTTACGGACATCTCATCCAACAACTCAATTGCTTCACCTACTCTACCCTCCTTACAAAGACCATTCACAAGCACGGTATAAGTGACGACGTCAGGATTTGCCATCTCGACCCGTAAACGCAAAGCTTCTTCCAATCCGCTCGATTTGCAAAGCACATTGATCAAAGTTTTATAAGTAGACGTATTCGGAGAAATCCGATTCCTCTTCATTTCGTGAAAGAATTCCAAAGCCTCACCGACCTTGTCTACTCTACAAAGTCCTCTAACTATCGAATTCAAAAGCGTCGCATTTAGTTCGTAACCGTTCTTTAAGACCAACCCAACGACCCCGAATGCGAATTTGGGCTTTCCAGCATGTAAAAAACACTCAATTAACGCATTGAAAGTGTTGTAATTCAGCGAAATTCTTACATGGGTCATGTTTTTATAGGCAGATAGAGCCAAATGGTACTCTTTCGAGTCTGTGAGTGCATTGATGAGGTGATTGCAGGTAGAAACAGAGGGTATGGAGCCCGAATCGATCAAACGGTTAAAGAGATCCATCGCTTCGACAAATCTGCAAATGGGTTTTGTGCATAGGGATTGGATGCGAGTATCTAGATCGTTATTTGGGTTAAAGAGGCTCGATAGAGAGGAAATCAAACGGCTGTTGGCGTGACAGAGCCAGATTTGGAAGTGATAGTGAAAAGTTAGGGTTTTTTTTATTATCATTTGAAGAATCTGTATAGCAGATTATGAAATATTCAATAAATAAATTAGAAGTTTAATAAGGGGTTAAAGTTAAAGGAGAAATACCTCTTCGAGAAGCAGAGGGTAGAGGAAGAAGTGTTACAGGGTGGGTGTTTGAGTGGTTCAGAATTCAGATTACGCTTTGGTGAATCACACTGCGCCTTGTTTGGAGAATTCGGTACTTGCTGACCTAATGACACAGACAAAGATAGTGATCTAGGAGAGCTAGAGCCTGACCTATATCTACAACTTCCGGATTTAGAATTCGATGAAGAAAAGGATCACTAAAATCCGTAAGTTCTAGATATAGGTCATGTGATGAAAAGGTCAGTTTTTGGGATGTGTGAAATAAAAAACATATCGTCTGTCTTATGGCACGCTCATGATCTCAAGATCCATTATTTTAAAACGATCTACATCACCAGAATCGGTAAACTCAAAGATTTGGTGGGTGAAATTAAAGGTACTCTATCGAAAAATGGATACAAGGAGTAACCCTTAGTTGTCATGTGTAAGGACGAGTGCCCTCAAACGTGGCCCAACATGTCAACCGGTCAAATGTCTCAAGCCCGACCCAACCCACGAGTCAAGTTTATGTACTCAACTCAGTAAAATATCAGTACTAGTAGGGTTGGGTCAGTTGTCAGGTTGACCTGACCTATTAACAACCTATACAAGGGATTCATAAGTGAATGTCCACTTATGAAAGTTAAAGTCCTGATTCCGTTACATCCAATAGTTCAAAATCAGTTGAACTCATATAGAGTTACACCAGTTCGACCTAACTACAATCTTAATTAATTAGCCGTCTAAGTCCTAGTACTTTTAGGCAATAGTCAGGTCCAATTGGTTTAAATTTGATTTCACGTTCAACCAAATTTACAGCCATTATATAATAGAGAATCTTGACTTTCATGTATTTCAATTTTCCTTCTTATTGGATGACATTTAGTCTAATTTCTCTCGTATTTAATGCCTGGAAATTTGGTTGAACATAAAATCAGGTTTGAGGAGCAGGACACTGTGAGATCGATCAGTCCACTATGAAACCAATTAGCTGGTTTGATGTGGGATCGATTGGTCCCATATACAAACCAATCCACTATAGAATTTGATCAGTCCTATATGAGATTGGTTGATCGATCTCATATTGTACGGATCAATCTCATATGGGACCTAAGGGCATTTTCGTCTAATCAATTATTTTATTTAAAATTGAATTTTAGTAGATGTCAAATATCTAGACCCCATTTTTTACATACATGAAACGAAAAAGTTCAAGCACCTAAGACCTTATTAAGTGATAAGTGAAAGGTTGGACCCTATTACGTAAAACGCAAAAGGTGTGGTCACTTTTGGATAATCTACCCAAAGGTACAAAGAGGTGGGTGAGTCATAAATATCTCGAACTGGGGATCATTTTAGACCGTCTAAAAGAGGAATTTAGGTATTTTTTGAAGGACAACTCTTTTCGCCACGGCACAATTAATGACGGCGCCTGCCTTTGAACCCATTGATGTCTTGAAATCAGATGATGGAGATCATCTTTCACCCCATCTTCAAGACTTTGACACCATGGATCTTGATATCACGGCGGCCAAAGCTTTGATTCCACGTAGCAAAGATCCCAAAACGTAGCCCTAAAATCACGATATCACGGCGGCCAAAGTTTTGATTCCACATAGCAAAGATCCCAAAACGTAGCCCTAAACTCACGATATCACGGCAGCCAAAGTTTTGATTCCACGTAGCAACCGTAGCCCTAAACTTGAGTTTAGGGCTACCTTTTGAGACCTATGCCACATGAAATCAAAACCTTGACCGTTTGATAAGTAAGCCATGATCACAAGATCCATTGTGTCGAACATCTGATATTTCAAGCTGTCAATGGGTTTTAGCGTAGGGGCCCACCGACAACTGGCGGGATAAAATGAAGGTAACCCTTTTGAAATGGCATCCAAAAATGATCATTTAGATCCAAGCACCCCTCCAACTGGATTTCTCTCCAAGATTCTCCCACACCATTTTACAGAGCTCCAATAGAATGTGAGTGCATAGAACTTCTCATGAAACCTGAGAGAAACAAGAGTTCAAGGATCTATGGAGTGCAACTAGGGCGGTCAACGGGGTCAAATTTTTTACGCCCAATAGGAAAATGGCATGACCAAACGACCTCGGTAAAAAAACTCCTATTTTTCATGATTTATATATATAAAGTAACAAGTCGAGTAGGGTCGAGCGTCCAACCTGGCCTCTTAGTGTTACCAATGCCTATAACATTTCCAAACCTTTGGGTAGCATAAATTTTTTTGTTGGTAGTTTTGAGCTCCAAATCAATAAATGTTTATTGTTCTCTTAAGAATAGGCATGCATCACGCTTGATGTATGCCATGATCACGTTCACTTTTTGTGGATGTGTGCTATGTAGAATCAAAATTTGACTGTCTGGGGCGAAAAACGATCCCCATCATCTGATTCAAAGCAGTTTAACTGTTTAAACAGGCGAAAACCGGTTGGGACGGAAGAATCCCAGTTTGTGAATACAGGTTCCCTAACTAAATAATAATTCAGAATTTGGGAATCATAAAGATCATGTTACTGGAACTTGAGGCTTTCAACTCAACAGCAATCAAGCTCATAACTTGGAAAGTAACAAGGGCTTGATTGATGTTACATTATTAAAAGGAGGGATAATAAACCATGTCACCCCAAAAAACAACAGGGGCAAAAGCATATGTTCTTGACAGCTTACATAAGTCAACAAAAACTATTAGCTTCCATGGCCCTGCCATAGAAATTTAACAGAACTTATCTGCCACTTATAATGATCCTTAAAACATATAAATGTTCCAGACAGAAAGTACGACAATAAAATCACGGAATCTCGCGCTGGTACAGAGGTAACGCTCCGAGCGCCTCCCGTTCTGCGTTTTCCCTCTTTACCTGTATTAAACACAGCATACAGAACCCATTTGAGTTTGGAACTTGCAGAAATAGTTTGATTTACAACATTTTCCAAACATCACAGTTGTTCAATTTAGAAGAAACCCACAAATCGAAGGAGCAGCAATTCTCCATGCGGTTTTATAGAACAAAATCCCGAAAATCAAAATCACCCACAGTTTTGTATTTTGCATGGAAACCATTAAATATGTGTGTGAACGTGCAAGACAACCAAGTAAGAATTATGAAAAGTTTAGCTAGCCTAAAAACAAAAAAGAAAAAAAAAACACAATGATTGGGGAGATGATGCATTTGCCAGTCAGGCCAGCTTCCTTAACCATAGAGAAACAACTGAAGGCAGAAGCGAAAGAGTAAAGTGACAAGGCAATCAAACCAAATATTATTTTTTAATATGCACCAGTCTATTGTATCAAGACATAAATTTAAATATAGAGCCTAATATAGATGTAGGTTGGTAAATGCATAACGAATGCATTCTTCTAGAGGGAACCCTATTTTATTAGAAACGATAATTAAGCTCCTAAAAGAGTGTCGAAAATTTCTTAAATGGAAACACCTAGTAGATGACCACAAAATCAATTTCACAAGCTCGCATTCAAAGGGCATGCTCAATTGTGGGGAAGCAATTAGAGGAAACATAATGACGTGAAGGGAAACCCACAATTAGAAGATAGGAAAAGATAAGACAAGTTACAGTAACATTTCCTCCCTTCCGATCATATTTGCAAACTTTCATCAACACCAACGACTACAATAAGGTAGTTAATTCTTTGCCGAGTACCAAGGTAGTTAAGGCAGTTTAGCGAGGTCATAATGAAGAGGCTCGTTATATCATGGCGATACTATTTATTAATTTTAAAATTTTAAAATTTTTATTATATTTATTAATTAGTAATATTTTTTTTTATTTGTTTATATTTTTTATATAGGAAGAAAAAATTAAAAACATATATATAGGAAAAAAAATCAACTACTGAAACATCATACTTTGATTATGATATTGAGAATTTTATGTTCTAGGCATAAACAAATATCAGTATACACAAATCAAATATGGAACATCAATAAATTTGCAACATGGTAAATATAAATACAAAAATATGAAAGATAAACAAATATAGAATGTTAAATTTTATTTAAATATCAAATACATAAACGGTGTCATCGTCAACGCTGAGGTTCCGTCGACCGGTAGCATGATGAAGTTTCGTGACAAGAGAGAGTCGAGGATTTTGTAACTGTAAGTTAACTTTTGTAACTTATATATTATAAAAACGTTATAACTTATAAGTGTTATAAGTTATAATAATGTCACACTTATGACTTATCTATTTTATAAGTATTATACGTTATTATAAAAAAAAAAATCAAGTAGCGTGCATAGCAATGCCATCGTGCTATTCTGCCATGGCGACGCTATAACGTCACGATTTAATCATCATAGCTATTTGGTTGCATATGACGTTTCCCATCGTCATTTGCCATGGCGAGGCCATAGCGAGGATATAGCATCTCCTTGACTACCATGCCGAGTACATCGAAATATTCCAATAATTGCTTATTCAAAACAACTTACGCAAGTCAAGTCAGTAAGCTAGTCATACGAGCTAGAAATTGCGGAAGAGGATGCACAATCTCATCGAACTTTCTTCTTGACGAACAGAACGGGTGCTCCTGATGGAGAAACACTCGGTCTAATAAAATCATTGTCTAAGAGTTCTTGTAATTGCTCTTTAAGTTCTTCAGCTCAGTCTGTGTCATGCAATATGGGGCTTTCAATACCGGTTCTGTGCCTGGAGCTAGATCAATTACAAACTCAACTTCCCTGTCTGGTGGTAAACCTGGCAATTCTTCAGGAAACATGTCAGGGAATTCGCATGCAATGGGAATATCGATAATATTAACCTTCTCTTCCCGTTGATTTTGTACGAATGCGAGATACCCATGACATCCATTCTGCATCAATCGTTCAGCTCGTATGGCGAATATGAAAGGTGCGATTCTCAACTTGGTGCTATAGAATCGGAATGGTGCACCCTTCGGGGGACGAAAAGTAACTACTTTTCGAAGGCAATCCACACTCGCATGATAGGTGGATAACCAATCCATACCAAGGATTACATCGAATCCTTGCATCTCCAAAATGATCAGATCGGCCGGTGTTTCATGGTCTTCAATAAGAATAGTGACCGATCTGCAGATGGTATTTGTGGCCACTGAGTTCCCTGTAGGAACTAATACTGATAATATAAAGTCCAAGGGTTCAGGAGTGATACTCAATCCATCTGTGAATTGAGGAGTCACAAATGAGTGCGTAGATCATAGGTCTATCAAGATGCGTGCCTTGCGTTGATAAATATCGCTACTCTGGTACATGTGCAAGGTACCTAAGTTTCATGTGTGTAATTAGTTGTATATATATAAAGGTGTCATATGCATTGAGTCAAAAATCGTCGGCTCAATTGTCTAACCTCATCACGAGGATCCACAGATGGCGATTATTTGAGGATATATCGCTATATGACAAGAAATTTGAGGTTAAGGAATCTGGAGCATTGTTGGCTAACATCACCATCAGACCAACACTATTCACAACACCATCCGACCAACACTATTCGATAACATCCGAGAACTCTAGAAGACTGATGAAGAGCTTATGGGAATCAGACAGGGTGTGATCAGCGGGAATAAATCGGATTTCTCCATCAGGGAGGATGATTCCTTACTATTCAGAGATCGACTATGTGTGCCAGCAAATACCGACCTTCGACGCCTTATTCTCGAAGAAGCACAAAAGTCGATGTACGTCATCCATCTTGGTTGTACAAAGATGTATCAGGATCTGAAGAATAGCTTCTGGTGGAGAGGCTTGAAGAAAGATATAGCAGAATACGTATCGACATGCCTGGTGTGCCAGCGGGTGAAGGTTGACCATCGGAACTCCTATCGATACCAGAATGGAAATGGGAGGCTATATCCATGGATTTTATACTTGGATTACATAGAACCGTGAAAGGGCACAATGCGATTTGGGTGATAGTTGATTGCTTGACCAACATTTTCTACCATACAGCCCAAGGTATACAGCCAGTCAGCTAGTAGAATTGTATCTCAAGGAAATTGTCAGACTACATGGGATCCCAGCCAACATCGTCTCAATAGAGATCCGATGCACACGTCAAAATTCTGGCAACGATTCCAAGAAGGAATGGGCACAAGACTGGACTTTAGTTCTGCATTTCATCCCCAGACAGATGGTCAGACTGAAAGGGTGAATCAGACTATCGAGGACATGCTTCAAGCTTGTATGCTGGATTTTCAAGGATCATGAGACAAACACTTGCCATTGATTGAGTTCGCATACAATAATAATTACCAAGCTAGCATTGGAATGACTCCGTTTGAAGCACTCTATGGTCGGAGATGTAAGTCTCCACTTAATTAGGAAGAGACCGGGGAGAAATTCATATTAGGCCCAGAGATTATTGAGAGCACAACCGAAGCGATTCGGTTGATTCGGGAAAGATTAAGGGTCGCTCAAAGCTGACAAAAGAGCTATGCTGACCTGCTGACCTTAAGCGAACGAGTACCGAATTTCAGGTATACTTAGTGAAATTATTACCTTTTCCTTTGTAAGTCATATGCATCACTGAGACAACGCATTTCCTTGCAGGTAGGGGACAACGTTGTCGTAAAAATCTTGCCCACCAAGGGAGTGATGTGATTCGAAAGACGTGGAAAACTGAGCCCACGCTACGTTGAAATCTTTGAGATATTGGGTCTAGTTGGCGAAGTTGCATATTGAATTGTTTTACCACCTCAGTTGTCGAGTATGCACAACGTATTCCATGTATCCATGTTGAGGAAATATGTAAAGGACCCGACTCACATTTTGGACTACCAGCCAATCGAGCTCCAAGAAAATATGACGGTAGTCGAAGAACTGATACAAATTCTGGACCGTAAGGAACAGATCTTACGTACCAAGCGGATCCCGCTCGTACTGGTTAGTTGGCGAAATCACTCAACTGCTAACGCCACTTGGGAACGGGAAGCATATATTCGCGACCAATACCCGCATCTCTTCGAATAAGGTACGTGAATTTTCGAGGACAAAAATTCTTTTAAGGGGAAAGAATGTAACAATCCTAATTTCTAATTCTTTGACCCATTGATTTTTGTCTTGTTATTTTATAAATAAATAAATAAAAGAAATATAAATTATTTATGGTAATGTCTTTATATATAAGTTTACGTATGTAGAAATAATTATTTGAGACAAATTATTTTATACTTAAATAATTTTATTAACATGAGCTCAAATTAGCATTTTTGGCCTTTTGGCGTGAAATCAAAAGGCACATGTTGCATCTTAAACGAGAAACTGCGCTTCTTACAATAGAGGATGCGCCATATCATGGCTGCATAGACGCACATGTAAAAATGTGCATATAGTTATGTAGGGTATATTAGTAGTTTGGGTCATTATTAACAACCAAACTTTTCCCAATTACCATATTCCTGTATATAATTTTAAGTTGTCCTATTTGGTTGACCGTCCCATCTCTCTCTAGAATCCCAAGTTTTGGTTGCCCTTGTTTTATTACTATATTGCCTTTTTATTATTACCGTGTTACCTTCTTTCTATTGTTACTATATTGCCTTTTTATTATTACCGTGTTACCTTCTTTTTATTGTTGTTGACTTCCCAAAATTAAAAGACCCAACCTCTAATTCACTCCCACTCTTTCACTCTCTTTCTCTCTCTCTCTCTCCCTCTAGAATAGTACTAAAATCCAGCACAACTAGCAAATCTCGAGTCCCCTCTTTAGAAGGTAGCAAAGCCCTTTTTGGACTCTTCTTTTTATTAGCCAACTTTTCCCACTCCTTCCCAATCTCAATCCTATTAGACCTCTCTCGGGTATCCCCTCTCAAACCGTCTCTCTTGTTTCTTTCTACAGTGCGGTTAGCCCAAACAGTCCTTCCCTATTTCTCTCGTTTTCTTAGCCCAAGCAGCCATCTCTCTTCCCCATTCTCTATCCCTCTATCATCTCTCTCTTCTAGAAAGAGAGCCCAAGTAGCCCGAACACCCAAGCAGCCCCCATTCTATATTTCTCTCCCTCTATAATATTTCTCTCAAAGTATCTCTCTTTCTCTAACAACATCACAACAGCACCATTGTTGTTACACCCTCTTCTTCTCGAGTTCAACCGAGCACCACATAGACCCACCGTCGAAGCCGCATTGCCGGACAACCACCAATAATTTTTCCCCTACGACGTTAAGACCCGAGGTAGGGGATTTTCAATGCACAATTATGTTTTAAACTTTGAATCATAGACTTTAATGATGAATTTGAACCAAATCTATGAACACTGAAATTGATTTCAAATTTATTGGATCTTGTTGTATTGAGCATATAGCACTATTTGAATATTTTGAATATCGAACCCTTCGAAACTCTGAAAGTTACTTTATTCTTATTACATATGAATAATTGAAACCTTTTGAACTTTGAATCATGGAACCTTTGAATACCGAACCCTTTGAATTTTGAATCTGGATTAGAATGAGAATTATTTTCTAAACCATGAACATTGTATCTAGGTGTTAGAACTTTACATGTGATTTAAAGAGATTCCTTTGAACTGAATCATATGCTTTGACACTTTTGAATCGTTTCGACGGCCCATTGAACCGCACAAGTATCCATCACAACGCAGGGGCTTGAGCGCTTAGAAAATTGTTCATTGAACGACGATGGTTAAGAGGGGATTCCCATCAATTATTAGAGACTCTAGTGCTATATTTGCGCTAATGATATTTAAGTTATATGTTTAAGTCATCATGAATTAAGAAGACTGCATATGAAATTTGATAATGAAACGATTTAATAAATACTCACATGAAACCTAAGAAACAATGCTATTGAATTTCATATGAAACTAGAACTCCGAATATGTGCTTTTGAACTCATGATATTTTCCAAATTCTATTTTTGTCATTTAATTGCTTTTGAATTTGTCATCGAACTATGCATTGATCGGATAAGATGGAATTTGGCCTTGAACTTTCTCTATTGAGCTTAGATTGTTAGCTCACCCCGACACTATGCGTCACAGGTACAAAAGTAGTTCCAAATCCCGAATTAGAAGAAGATCCCAACTTTGTACCAGAAGACGAAGTAAATCTTCCACCTGAGGAGTTTTATCTTTAGATTCTTTTAGAGACTTGGACTTGGTATAGATTTAGATGAACTTCTTGAGATAATTAAGATTATTTTTCGATGTTATGTGCCACTATTTGTGTGACGAACAGCCGTCACCGGTAGTTTTACTTTTAATTTTTTTGCACTTTCGTTTTGGACATCAATACAAATTGATTTAGTTATGAAATTTATGCATTTGATTTATTTATGATAGCTTGCTCTCTAATCGATACCAAAGAATTTCTGTAATTAGATTATGAATTTTGATCTAGAGATCCGGGAATTTCCACGTGTTCGGGGTAGAAATTTCAGGTCGTTCCGTCTTGCGCTCTATCCTGTGTGATTTGACTATCACATTATCAATTAAGTGAACATGTGAAAGACCATATCAAAAGGTGTGATTGGTATATTTAAAACAGAAATAAAGGATCAGCTGCTAGTCTGCTACATAATAGGGGAATTAGGATTTATGATTGGTTGGGAATCCCAAGAGATTAAAATCATTTTCTAATAAATGTCCCACATATTGAGTTGAAACTGTGAGTCTAATATCAAGCGAAGGCATTGTATGAGATACCCAAGTTTATTTTCATCGCAAATACAGAATTTTAAGGGCTTTATAAGACCAGAAAGTGCCTTTTTTTAGTGGTTGTAGCAGATTTTTTATTTAAGTGAATAAAAAGTTGCGGGTTAATGCTACTTTTTATTTTATTTTAGCCTTTCGTGGAGCGTCTCTTTGCTTATTTTCATGTTGATTATTGTTGGAGTGGATGGTGGTTCACATCAAGTGGTATTAGAGCAAGTATGTTTACTAGGGAAGAGGACAACATGCCGCCGAGATGACCCATGAAGATGAGTTGTCAAGGGAACAATTGCCACCGTTGATATATGTAGGATTTTTCTGTGACATTAGCAAGGACATTCTGTGTGTTGTCAATTTGTAAAATGTACTCATAAATGCCCTTCTTCACAATTGATAATTACAAGCATGGCTATCATTATCACATGATACACGATACGATACGTGAGACTAGAGAAAATGCTATGTATCTATAATAGGTATATTTTTCTAATCGTATCTTATGATACAATATACGTTGTGAATATTTGATATGAAAGAGATACATGCGATTTCGATTACAACTCATTTTTTTTACTAAAAATATTATTACTTATTATTAGTCAACTCTAATCCCCCTTATAAACTCTTCCCGTGTTATCAAATGAGATAAAATAAAAATAAACAATTAAAACAAGAAGAAGAAAGAAGAGGTAGATGTCTACGAGGAGGAAGAGAGGAAAAAAAATGATGTTTCAACAGATGAGGTGATGTACAGAATAGAGATGAAGAATGAAGGTTTGGGTTGTTAACTTGTTGTTATTACATTTTCCAAAAATTGAGGATTACAAGCTTATAATATGAAGAAATAAGTACACGGATACATAAATATACTTGTATTTTCATATAATAGAAGTTGGAACTTGAAAGATACATATCCGACAATATACAATACAAGTATACAATATACATTTACAGCACACTTTTATTATAGGGAAATTTGGAAAGGATAATGATTTTATGTAACTATGGATTTTTATTACCACTTTATAAACCAATCTAATGATAATTTCTAGTATTACATATAATGGAATGAGTGTCTCTAACACTTACTATTATATATATATATATATATATATATATATATATATATATATATATATATATATATATATATATATATAATTTTCCTATTTTTAGATTTTTGTACATACATTTTTATTTTTCATATTTAGGTATAAAAATCTGGGTGTATCTTACAATACATGATACAAAATATCATGAAGACGATAGATGATATGATACACGATTTGACAACCTGGATTACAAGAATCCCAGCGATTTGGTTTTCTCAATTAGAATACCAGCGACAATGGTAATGTCCACGAAAAAACTGGACGTAAAATGCCCATATAGATTTCACAAAGACAACTAAACTTCAAATGGAAAAAAGGTGTTTTGGTATCAACTCACTCTTGATGTTCTTGTAACTACAAATAAAGCAAGGGCATTCTATAAGTTGTCAATTTGTAAAATGAAGGCTCATACAATGCTCTTGCTCATAATTATTAATTATTGGACTGATACATATCGGCTGATATGGATACTGAATTTTTTTAACCAAAAAAAAGCATCAACCAACACTGTTGCATATAGGCCGATACACCCATATGTATCAGCTGAGATGCAACAGTATCGGCCAATGCCGAGACCGATACTGATACCAATACCAGGTTTGATAACAGTAGCGGCTCTTGGCCTGACCCATACGTATCGTCGATATGCATCGGTATCGGCCGATTCTTGACACTTTGGTTGTGACATTAGCATTTCCCTTGCAAATTTAGTTCAAATTAAATAAATTGGCTAACTTATTAAACGATTTTCTAATCATATAAATTTATTTTTTACTTGAATATTTTTAGAACGTACTTTTTTTGCTTTTAACTCAATTTTATTAAAGAAAAACAATATTTGATGAGCTTACAAGACAATTAATATTTTTAATCATCATTATTGTTGCATTGCCCCATCTATTTGGGAACAGCAAAAGATATCTTATAAAATTATCACTTTAAGTTGGAGTTGCTGTCTGACAGGACTTAGCAAAAACCAAGTAACAGCTACCTCGTTCAGTTGTAACTTTTTGTAAGAGTGATTTTTTATAATTAAAGCTTCTCCTTGCTAAGATACAAAAACAAGAGAGGAGTTAGTTAAGGGGAGGGAACGGAGGGAAGGGAACACCACAGGGACTGAGGCACCGGAAAGATTAAAAATATGGTTTCAATGACTAACTAATGCATGGTGCTTAGCACCATCATCCACGATGATGCTCCATACTTTCTTTAACTGAGGTTTGTAATGATCAAAGTCGTCCAATCAATCAGCAGAATCTTGGACGTTCCATATCCCAGCACTTGTATAACATTAGATGCTTCCCAATTAGATAAATATCCATTTATCATCAAATTATTTCTTAACTTTCCAGCATATAGTTTTGGCCACCCAAAAACTGAACAATTGATTAGATGATTTGAATTGTCAAATCAATAGGGCTCTTGTGCCATAACTAATCAAATAGATGCTCCATCAATTTGTAAAGACGAGCACCATCTGCTTTAACAAACACCATCATTGTATGAAGGAATAAAAATTCAAAATAATCAAAATTAGATTAAAAAAATAAGTTTAACAAATTCATTCAGTTAGTTTAGTTATTGAAGTATTTTTTATATATAATATCAATTCATTTCTACTTAAATATTTTTGCAACGAATATAACCATCCACCAATGAATTATTCTTTAAATTGTTCTACAAATTCTTGGCCATCCAAAAACCAGAAAATTGATTACCTGCTCAGTATCATCTCGGATGGGGCAAAATACCATCAAATAAGAGCGCATAATAGCCCTGTACTGGGCTTGGACAAAAAAGGTAGTATCAAGTATGCTAATTTTTTAAAATTTGCATAAATTAGGAAAAAATATAAGGGTAGATAACGTGGCTTGAGGGTAGATTTTCTTTGATAAAGGGAGAAAAACATCAAGTTGTCAAATTATAACCCATATATTTTTTTTCTTTTTATAGTAGAGTTACTAATATAGTTTCTTTCATTCTTTGTTATCAATTAAATAAAAAATGGAAAAAGGGGACCAGGGTCCAGCCAAGAACCATAGTCCAGTGTCCCATTTAGGTGCCACAGGGCACTTGAATGCCGGTGTGGCACCTGTGCCCCCCCCCCCTCCAGTTCACCCCACCCTAGGAGGTTGTAGAAAAATATAATAAAAAATATTTTCACCGTGATCAACCGAGAGAGAAAGGAACAATGAATGAATACTTTTGTTTCACCGTTAATGTTTAAGTTATTGACCACAATGGATCACATTGATATTAAATTTTTGGGAATATTGTTCACTTGAGCTTGTGCATGTCCATGTGACAACCAAACTTGTGCCAGGATACCGCATGGCAGTGAGCTGCCCCTTCCCAAGTGTTCAATTTCTGGGGAAGGGTCCAGAGACCCGTGCTCATAAAAAATGTCTCCTTATAATAGAAACTTATGGCTCCAAGTCACTCCAGTAATCAACCTCTAATTACTAAATAGGCTACATACTAATCAAAAGTAACTGCATTTGTTAAGTGTCACTATCTTCATTAGGCCACCAGATAAAAAATTGAAACATACTTACCCCAACGAAGAGTGCAAAACTATGTTCGTCTAAAAGATGAAAGAAGCAAATAACAAGGAGTTCGTACTAAAGATGAGGCCGGCTCAACATGGACTGAGGCCCTAGGCTAAAGTCTCCAATAAGGCCCTTTTAAAAAAAATTAACAATTTTTTTCTTGTAAAAAGAATTTAATTAAAAAATACTAGTAGTTTGCACGTGGTATAAACTTGTGGAGAGAATTTTTTTAATATAAAAAAAAGAGTAGCGATTTTTGCAGCCAAAGATTCTTGCGGCGCAACTCTAGTTCCACTGCTCACACTGTTGGCTGCCTTGAATCAGATGGTAGAGGTCATTTTTTGTTCCGATCTTTTACCCATTAGATCTTAAGATCATGTCCCAACTATCAAGTGGTCAAAAGTTGAATACACGTGGCAAACTTCCCCAAAGTGACCGAGATCATGGAGTACCATGGTGCATTTTTATCACGGATGTGTGGCACACGTAATCAACACCTGACCGTATGATATGTGGTTCATGGATCAAGATTTAATGTGTGCATGATTAGAATGAAAAATTACATCTAGCATCCAATTCAAGGCAGTCAACGGTACGAATGGTGGAACAATCAATTGTGCTGCACAAATCTTTGGTTGCAAAGATTGCTACCCAAAAGATAAAAATTTATCAAAATTTTAAAACGGTAATACGGATTTACAATAGGAAAGATGGTTTTAGAGGCCCCTCCTAATTAGAAGGCCCTAGGGAACTGCCTAACTTGCCAACGCGTGAACCGGAACTGATTAAAGAACAAAGGCCATGTACCAGCAGCGGTATATGGCCAATCTGATTCCGTCGGCAAGGAAAAATCTTACGGGACATGGATTTCTAACATCTGTGGAATCCATGAAGGTAGAGTTTTTTACTATGCCGACAGAATCTAACCATGTCCCGCCGGCAGTACATGGACCATGTATGATGCACACAATAAAAGCAGTGAAACATAGTTCTTAATCCTAAATAAATCATTAATTAGCCAACAAAAAATGATCCAAGAAGCACTCACAAGAGCCAACATATCTTTAAGATAGCTCCTAAATGGTGTCTGCAATGCCTGTAAAAAAACACAATAAAATGAGCTGGTTCCACCGGGTAAGATAAGGGAGATTGCAGTTTCCAAAAAGGTGTGCAATGAAGGAATTTATTAGAAGCATCTGTAATTGCACATCTGTAATTGCACAAATCATTTCAATAAAAGAAAATGGACATGCATTATATGGGATTTGTATGCTTTTAGATCGTTTTGCAAGTTCATTATTACATAAGTTTGCAACAAATATATGACTAATGGAAGAAAGAGATACTTCAATAAAATGATTTAGATGATATAGTAATTACTATATAAAATAAAACAAAATAAAGAACAGTGAAAACTAAAAACTGACAAGCATTGAAAGTTGCATATGATGATACTGTGGACAGCAGACATCACTGTTATCAATACACACGTACGTAAGGCAACGGTAGCAATTTAGTCAATATGCAGAGAGTTACCCTTTCCTCCATTGTTAAACTATGCAGGATGGAAGGTGGCACATATGACAGAAAAAGCAGTTTCAATGCATCATTTGAGAAGTTATTTGTGGGGAATATATTTGATAACTGGTTAGTAGCTAGAGCTACATATCAAAAAATTCTTAGGCAACTCCAGTAAATAAATTAGTAAAAACCATAGGCAACTCAACGCATTGGAAAACTTTATACAAAGTCCATAAATTGCACACTTCGATGAAGGTAGTAGCATGAGAAACAGTGGAAGTAAGGCCCCTTTTATCAAGATAAATAATATTTCATTAAGAATAAAGAAAATTACAACACAAGATAGCCCGGGGCCAACAAAAAATTGGACACGACAGAAGTCAGCAACAACAAAACAATACAAAAACTGGAAGAAGAAAAAAAAATCCGATATCAAAAGAAGATCATCCAAACATTGTAGTGCCAAGATCAACAAGCCACTTCGCTGAGGAGTCCCAAAGAGTTGGCCTTACTCAGAAAAAATATGGATGAAAGAGAGAGAGCCTAAGACAAAAAATTTCCCAGTCCACTTGAAATCATCTGCCAAGGACCAAAGGACAAAATTTCCTTCACTGGCCCAACGAATAACTTTGAAAGAAATCCAAGGTTGTCAAATGCGTGAAGCGGGGCCTAGGCGGCAGACCCTCTCGGGGCCTATGCAAGGCCTAGGCGGATCATAAGCCGGATTTGTTTTTTTAATATTTTTTTCTATTTGTAAGCATTCACACAAAAATGTAGAATGGAAATAAAACAAAAACTAATGATAATTATGCCCTTACCAAATACCAACATACTACTAAGTACCACTACCAGCTATCAAGTATCAAGCAAGGCGCCAAAATAGCTAACAAGTGACAACTAACAACTAGTCAACTAAGCACCACTACCAACTTTCAAAGAGCAGGTCATTTTCGAAAAAGCCCCCATTTAAAGGGCTTTTTCCGCCTAAGTACCCTGTCACGGAGTTACTCTTTGCGACGTAATCTCTCGTGCGGCAACTAGCTTTCCCGAACTAGATCAGCCTACTCACGTTTCAAACCAGCAGCGCGATAAGGCATTAGGTTAGAAACTATGCGGATTCCCGAATGCAAATACTATAGCGTTACGCAGCGACTCTAATAAGGGCAGCCGCACGTAGGGTTAGGGTCCGCACCGGGGATGGTGGTTGTGAACCACCAAACACGATAGCTCCAGCGCACGACACGACTAGAGCGATCCAACACCTATACGAGGCCCAGATGCACGAACTCAAGCCCGCAAGGCTATCGTACGCGTTCCGTAGGAGATCACTTAGGTCAGCGACACGTCACGTGGTTGTTAAATCACTTCCCCATATATATGGTTTAAACACCAACATAGGAAAAATGACGGGAGGACCTCAAACGTATTGGTTTGATTGGTTTGACATATTTTCTGATACACCGCAACGCCCCGCATCGCTCCCCCCACATGACTATGTTGCGTCCGTGTCGCGACCGTGTCACGACCCATTCTGCCACCATGCCGCGTACCCTCATGGCCCACGACTGAAGCTCTCGAAATACCTATGGCGAAGCCCTCATGGCTTGGTGACGCGCCAATGATGCCCCATCTTCAATCCACCAATGCTGCAATACTAGTGGCACAAGTGGCCCTGCGGCTGACCCGGATGGGCACACCGTGAGCTAACGTCACATCCTCCCCTACTTAGTTGCGTTGACGTCCTCGTCGACGCGCTTCAAGTACTTCCTCAGAGCGGCTTGGAAGGATGGTTGGATACTCTCAACTTCCCAAGTAATTTCGGCCTCAGGTAGGCCTTTCCACTACAAAAGGTATTCCACAGGAAATTCATTATGACTGCCATCTTCCTGATTACTGCGTTTGTGAGCTAGGATCTCTTCAACCTATCTCTTCAACTGTAAATCGGCATCTGGTGCGACGCGAGTCGACAAACTTCTCCCTGAGTTATTCGGATCTCTTTTATATGGCTTCAAACAACTAACGTGAAATACAGGATGCATTCTCAGCCGGGGAGGAAGTTGCACTCGAAATAAGACATCATTAATCCTTTTCGTGATTGGGAATGGCCCATCGTACTTACGAACTAATCTTGTGTGTTTTATTCTGAAAAACTTGAGTTGCTTCAGATTAAGCTTTACCAAAACTTCATCACCTACGTGCAACTCGATAGGCCGTCGACCTTGATCGGCCCACTTCTTCATTCGCTTAGCAGCCCTTTTCCAAATAGGCCCTAGCAAGCTCTGTGTTTCTCTGCCACTCTTTAGCAAGATGGTAGGCTGTCGGACTCGATCCAGTATAACCCATAGTAATTGTATGCGGCGTCAATGGTTGCTGGCCAGTTGATAATTTGAATGGGCTCTTATTTGAGGTTGAACATTTCTGCAGATTATAACAAAACTGTGCCACGTCCAATAACTGAACCCAGTTCTTCTGGTTGACACTCACAAAATGTCTCAAATACTATTCCAAACTATCATTCGCCCTTTCTGTCTGACCGTATGTTTGAGGATGCATGCTGGATGAGAAGTTCAGTTTCGTCCTTAGGAGCTGGAATACTTCCGACCAAAACTTACTAGCAAACTGTGGATCCCTATCACTAACAATCACTTGCGGCACTCTCCAATATTTCACAACATTGCTGACAAATAATCATGCAGTTTGCTCTGCATTACAGTTCAATGGTGCCGAAATGAATGTAGCGTACTTTGAAAACCGATCCACAACTACCAGGATGGACCCAAGTGTCCCTACTTTTGGCAACGCAGATGTGAAGTCAAGGGAGACGCTCTCCCACGATCGGGATGGCACGGGTAAAGGTTGCAGAAGTCCAAATGGCTTGGCTCTCTCAACTTTGTCCTGCTGGCATATCAGGCAAGTCCTGACATATTCCTTTACATCCTCTTCCATCTTAGGCCAATAAAAATGCCTCTCCAATAAAGCGAGCGTGCGGTGAATTCCCGGATGACCAGCCCACAATGTCATGACATTCTTTAAGGAGTTCTTTCTTAAGTTCTCCCACTTTCAGCACATAGAAACAGCCCCCCTTGGTCACCAACAGTCCTTCCTCAGTCCAGAGTCGTCGTGTTCTCCCCTCTTGCATCTGCTGTAGGATGGTCCTCGTGAGAGGATCAAACTTCAACCCATTGTGCAACCAGTCAAGGATAGTAGAACTGACGCAGCTAGCTGCGGCCTGTTCTTCAATTTTTAATTTTGTCAACTAAACTTTCAATGATGCTAACTCCGCTTTATGGCTCAAAGCGTCTGTGACTTGATTAGTCTTGTCAGGCTTGTACACCAAGTCCATATCGAACTCGGCTAAGAAGTCTTACCAACGAGCTTGTTTCGGCGACAATTTCTTTTCTATCTGAAAGTAGCTGGTCGCCACATTATCGGTCATCACTAGGAACTTGGACCTAAGTAGGTAGTGCCTCCATGTCCTCAAACAGTATATTACTGCCGTCATCTCCTTCTCTTGAACCGTATACCACTGCTTGGTATCGTTCAGCTTTCTGCTCTCGAAGGCTACTAGACGTTCTTCTTGCATTAATACTCCTATCGCATAGTCGGAGGCATTCGTGTGTACCTCAAGTGGCTTGGAGTGATCGGGTAGCTTTAGTACGGGGTCACTCATGACCACCGATTTTAAATCCTCGAATACCCTCTGACACTTCTCCCACCACTACCACGGTCGATCCTTCTTCAAAAGGTCTATCAATGGTGCCGCACGATGTGAATAACCGGGGATGAACCTCCTGTAATATTTGAAAAGGCCCAAAAATGACCGCAACTCGATCAACCCTTCTGACACTCTCAATTCTTGGATTGCACGAACTTTCTCAAGGTCCATGCTGATATTTCCTCCTCCAACACGGTGTCCCAAAAACATGATCTGCTCTTGTGCAAATGAACACTTCTTCTTCACATAGAGTTGATTTTCTCGTAGTACATTGAAAATGGTTTGGAGGTGGGCGAGATATTCCTCCAAGGTGTTGCTATATACAACAATATCGTCTAGATACACCACCATGAACTTGTCGAGGTAGGCATGGAACAACTCATTGATCAGAGTGTAGAATGTGGCTGGAGCATTAGTCAGCCCAAAGGGCATCACCAAAAACTCAAAGGCTCCATACCTTGTCGCACAGGTTGTCTTGCTTTCGTCTCCCTCGGCGATTCTCACCTGATAATAGTCAGATCTCAAGTCTAGCTTGGTAAAGTACCTCGCACTGCTCAACTAATCAAATAAATCGACAATTAATGGCACTGGGTACTTATTCTTAACGGTAACCTTATTCAACACCATGTAGTCATAATCGAAGGCTACCGTCACATTTCTTCTGAAATAGGACCGGGGTGCCGAATGAAGCTTTCGACGATTGAACAAACCCGGCCTCAAGCAACTCATCCAACTGCCGATGCAACTCAGCTAGCTCAAGAGGAGTCGTCCTGTAAGGAACTTTGGCCGAAGGTTTCGCATCAGGTTCCAATTCTATTCAGTGATCCACTGCTCTCTTTGGTGGCAACATCTTTGACAATTATGGTGGGCATGATATCCTAAAATTCTCTGAGTATTCCTGACACGCACTCTAGCACAATCTCTGTCGGCCCCGTCGCGCTCTCTTTTATCAGTGTAGCAAGAAATGTAGGCTCCCCCCTCTTTAGTCCCTTCTTTAACTGAAGTGTCGAGATAAACTCATCACCTTCCACTTCTTTGCCTTTCTTAATGACTGGGATCATGCAAGGGGGTTCTTCTCCGAACATGCACACTGATCCGAGGTACGGCATGGGCACCACTTTAGCCTGGTGTAGGAGTTCCAACCCAAGGACCACTTTCAAATCATCCATTTGCACAGCCATAAAGTTTGTTGCTTTAGTCGCATGTGCACGCCTTTGCTAATCCGGCAATGGGCGGCCGAAGCTTTACTTTTGACCTTTATGCTGGAGTTTTGCTCCAGTTTCAATCCCAAGCGAGGTGCTTCTTTATCTGCGATGAAGTTATGCGTCGCCCCCGTGTCAACCATGGCACGAGTATTTTTTTCGTTGATGCACACCTCTATGTACATCAGCCCCTTGGGCGCGACCGTCTTTCCCTTCTCTACCTGCCCCTTTATGGCATTCAACAACCTAAGTACCCCCATTCTTCGCTCATCGACGATAGGAGGTGGAGGAGCACTGGCAGACCCCTGTAGAGCATTCAAGGATTGTTTCTACGGGCAATCTTTCACTCGATGTGGCCCTCTGCATAGAAAGCAACCCGACTTAGGCGCAAAATTAGCTGATTCGGCAGACTTGACACGAGACTCTTTCTCGTGCGACTTCTTTTCATGTATGCCGCTCTTGCTCTTTTTATTGGCTTTCGTCGGATTCTTCGAACCAATCTTATTGTCATGCGACCTTTTCTTATTTTGGTCTGATGGCCCAAAATCTATTAATCGCTCCGCAGCAACCTGCACGGCTGCAAGGTCCAACAATCCTCTTCTGTTTAATTCAGCTTGCGCCCATGGCTTGAGGCCTTCAAGAAAGTAGAACAATTTGTCCTTCTCAGACATATCCTTGATGTCCAACATCAAGGCAGAGAACTGCCTCACGTATTCTCTCACTGTGCCCGTGTGTTGCAGCTTCCGTAACTTACGTTGAGCGATAAAATCAACATTCTCGAGCAAGAACTGAGCTTTCAACTCTTTCTTTAGATCTTTCGACGTGTCTATGACGCAACGGCCACTCTGAATATCTTCGTAGTGCGTACGCCACCACAATTTAGCATCCCCCTCGAGACACATGGTCGATGTGACCACTTTCATAGCTTCGGAGGCAGGTAGGACGACACGGAAATACTGCTCCATATCCCACAAGAAATTCTCCAATTCCTTGGCGTCGCGAGCTCCCCCATAGCATCGTCGCTCAGGTATTTTAACCTTCCGTTGGGGAGCTCCTGGCTGTTGAGCAGCACCAAAACCAATCGCCCTCATTAGAACGTTCATTTTGGCAGTCAAGTCATAGATCTGTAGACGAAGGACTTCGACGATGCCCCTCGTATCCTCAATGAGGATCTCCACGTTCTCTACTAACGTGGCATGGTTCCCTTCTTACACATTCAATTGTTCCTCATGGGACGCTACTATCGATACCACTGATTCTATATGTTCTGCTTGAGCTTCCAGATAATCCAAACGTTCCCTTATGCGCCTTTGCGTATCACCACTGCTTATCCCAGTGTCGGCCATCTTTAGGCTCTAATACCAAATGTCACAGAGTTACTCTTTGCGACGTAATCTCTCGTGTGGCAACTAGCTTTCCTGAACTAGATCAGCCTACGCACGTTTCAAATCTGCACGGTAGCGCATTAGGTTAGAAACTATGCAAATTCTCGAATGCAAATACTATAGCAATATGCAGTGACTAGTATAGGGGCAGCCCCACGTAGGGTTAGGGTCCGCACCGGGGATGGTGGTTGTGAACCACCAAACACGATGGCTGCAGCGCACGACGCGACTAGAGCGACCCAACACCTATGCGAGGCCTGGATGCACGAACTCAAGCCCACAAGGCTATCGTACGCGTTCCGTAGGGAATCATTTAGGCCAGTGACACGTCACGTGGTTGTTAGATCACTTCCCCATATATATGATTTAAACATCAACATAGGTCAAACGACGGGAGGACATCAAGCGTATTGGTTTGACGTACTTTTCTGATACACCACAACGCCCTGCATTGCTCCCCCACATGACTATGTTGCGTCCGTGTCGTGACCCATTCTGCCACCATGCCGCGGAGTACCTATGGCGAAGCCCTCATGGCTTGGTGATGTGCTGATGATGCCCCAACTTCAATCCACCAATGTTTCAACACTAGTGGCACAAGTGGCCCTGCGGCTGACCCGGATGGCCACGCCACGAGCCAACGTCACTACCCACTTTTAGTAATCCTCTATAAGTAGAGAGGCTAATAGCCAACGCATTTGACAACAATGGAAAGAATCCTCATAAGTTAATATTAATCAATTGAAACAAGATATCACTGCATTTAAGCCTTCTAACAGCATTCATGCCTCTATTCCTGTAGAATGGGCACAATCAATTATCCTGGCCTATTCAAAAAGTGTGTACTCCAACATGGTCTCTAACTACGTTCCAAAACCACTTTGTCCCAAGTTATTAAAGGAGCACTCAAAGTTTAATGCAATATGGTTGACTAGATGGGGAATCCAAAAAAATCTTTGGTTACTCCTCACAATCAATTCAATACCTTCTAAAGGTTTTAAATAGTTTATGCTACGCGCCTCATAGTGTAGCGCACCATAAACGCTACGTAGCGCCCTCATATGGCTTTCCGCTTGTGTAGCGTGATTGTAGCGTACACAATAGCCTGTAGCATACGCTACAGTATATTAGTTCAAAGTTCTTTTTTTATCTTTTGTTTACAAAACTGCCCCGAGGTTTTAAAACCCAGGGGCCTCAAATTTATTTTCATTAGGAACGAGATTCTAGGGTTTTAACCGAAAGGGAGTCTCCGAGAGAAATCTCAAACAGCGAGTGAAAAAATCATTAAAAAAAGCATGCTAAAACACAGAAGGAGAGGCTCGTCACCCTTTCTCTGACGTCTCGCAGCCCTCCAAGTCCCTGACAGGCTTTATTTTAAGTTTTCTTTCTTATTCTTCCTCTTTTTTTCCTTCAAATCTTTTGTTTTTTTCCAGAAATTTTGTTGCATGATATATAATGTGTGTTGATTTTTACGTGCAGATTTTATTTTATTTTTTGAAAATGAAAATTTGCACACTATATAGTGTAGTTTTTTTTACACTTTTTTTAGAAAAATTGCACACATTTTTTATGCATATTTCTTCATTGTGCAAACTCTATGTTATGTACATTTTTTTGTGTTTTTTTTTTTTTGTTATGCACTTTTTATTGTGCAAACTATATATTGTACACTTTTATTAGGAAATCTGCACAAAGAAAAAAATATGCACACTATTTTCAGAAAATAATATCTATTTTTTATTTTATTTATTTATTATATATTTATCTTTTAAAATTAAAAAAAAATTAAAAAATTGTGAGGCATAATGTCTTGAGGCTTATGCCCCGCCTCAAGGAGGGGTCGAAAGCTACGCTATGCACTTTCCGCCATTAAAAACATTGAACTTCTTTATGGGGAAGTGTCCAATCAGAAGGTTTTTTCCTGATTCAAAGAAATAACTCTAACATCGCTCTAGATTTATTGTTAAGGGTCCTATCATTGCGCTCCAGCCAGGTCCCCTAAGAATAGTGTAGGGGACCAAGCTTCAAAGTGGCCAAACGAACAAAACAACCCTAATTGCAACCGACAAAGAGATCAGCCACGGAGATAAACAAAACATATGTAACCAAAATAAATTAAGAAAAAAAAAGAGGTTGACTCCTATGACCGCCTTTAATCAGATTATCCCATGATCGTCCACTTTCATGCCACCGTTAGAGATGTAATATATGGCGAAATATACCAATATATATATATATGGTGAAATATATGTTGGTGAGCAGCACTGGATACACTAGTATGAGAGGTGTGCATAATGGGTTTCAGTCCACATTGAGTAAAAATGTAATTGGTCCCCATGTAGCCCTCTATATAAAGGGTCTATCACTCTATCTTATAACTCAAAATATATTGGAATAGCAACAATGTAGTCCTTTGTGCTAGACTTTTAGAGGGCATCTATAAATATCTTGAACACGTATTCAAATTATTAAGGCATGAAATGCTTGTCTAGAGTTTTCTAATGTAGAAAACCACAATGAAGGGTTTTCTAATCTATTTCGCTCTTTTATCTATTTATTTCATAAAATCTGCGATACAATCGGGGATCATACCATCCAAAATAAATAAGCATCATTTTTTCATGGGACTTCATACATTTATGAACAGTTTTTTACTCAAATCTCCAAGCAAGATATAAATTTTACAATATCTATATGTTATTACTATCGATTCAAAAACAATAATAATAATAATACAAAATAAAAAATGATAGCATATTTCTCTTTACATCAGTAAACCTCAACAGGAAACATATTGACAAAAATTAACAAAACTAATTTAATAAGTATTAAACATCAGATAAAAAACAAAAAATGAAATAAAGCGAAAAAAACCTGTAACTCTTGGGGCAAGTACTCGTGTTTCATGGAGAGATCCATGGCACGCTTGAGGCGCTGGGTCCTGGCGTCCACGATCTCGCGAGGGAGGCGATTGAGGGCCTCCTTGATGTCCAGATCGTACATCGGATCATAGAGATCTTCGTAACGAAGACCTGGAATCGAAAAAACAAGAATGATCTATCAATCGATCGATTGCTGGATTCGAAAAATCAGAAACCCTAGCAGGAGATGAGAGGTTACCGTATTTCTTGAGGCGCTTGGAAATGGTTTTGTAGTGTTGAGCGGCGAACCAGTTGCGAGACGGAGACATAAACCATTGCATGAATGAGGACGCCATGATTTGCTTATTTTCTCTCTCTCCCCCCTTTCTCTCTCTCTCTCTCTTTCTCTCTCTCTCTCTCTCCTCTTTCTCTCTCTTCTTCAGATGATTGGGGGAGATCAGTTTGTGAAAAAAATTCTGCCTCTATTTGGTTCTAGGTTCGTCTCTCTGTCAATGAAATTACGAGAATACCCCTGCTTATTCATAAGAAAATCGGAATCTCCAACCCGACCCGAGAGGACCTGACCCGATGGTCACTGGACCCAACCCTTTTTATACTTTTTTCACATAAAATTTTGGTTCGGGTCGACCAGACCCAATATGAACTCCCAACAAGTCGAATTAATGTGCCTGACCTAGTAAAATATTGGGTCGGGTAGAGTATCGGGCCAACCCGACCCGTTGATAACCCTAACAAAAACTTGACTCGTTGCGTCCAGACAGGCATGAGGCATCTGACCCGACCTTCAGGTCATTCGATTTGGGTCAACCAAAAATTAGGTCGAGTTGAGTTTATTCGCATGACCCGATAGTTTCTTTATAAAACCAAGTAAAGTTGGTGGTTTGTAACTAGGTTAGGTCGGATTTATAAACAGCCCACGTTTTTGGGTTGCTTCGGGCATATGACCATCTAGTCGGACTTGGTCAAGGGACACCGTCGAGTCGGGTCAAGTCGATGGAGCATATGCTATCTTTTGTCAGACAGCTAAAAGTTTGGCCCAATCCAAACTTTTAGTAAAGTGATGGGTGGCCTGGGGCCCACTTTACTAACTAGGCTTAAACTTTTGAAATATTTTAAAAGTTATATTTCCTTTCAGCCGCCATTCTTTATTTTTTTACAAGTCTTTTTAAAGTAATTTTCTTTTCTCTCCTCTCTCTTTCTAAGAAAGTATTAGACTTACTTTCTCAAATATATTTTATTCAAAAAATGTGAACGTCCGGTAGCAAAGCGCTAGCAACTCTGCAGCAAAGAGCTGATACCCCGATAGCGAAGCGCTGACACCAGCACCTCGGTGCCTCTATATCGAAGTGTCGACGCTTTGATAAAAAATAATTAATATATATATTTTAAGGGGCCCCGAGGAGCCGACCTCCATATATATCTTTATCTTTTAGTGAAGCGCCAACACCTCGATATAAAGGCGTTAGCACCTCGGCGCTCGGGTGTTAGCGCCTCGTTATCGGGGTGTCAGCGCTTTGCTACCAAGGTGCTAACGCTTCGTTGTTAAATGCTCATGTTTTTTGAGTAAAATATACCTGAAAAGTAACATTTTTTTAGAGAATATACTTTGACAATTTTGCTGTCGAGCGCTCACGTTTTTTGAATAAAATGTACTCTGACAGTTTCTTTAAAAAGTTGAGAGAAAAAAGAGGAAAGAGACTTTTAAAAAGTCAAGAACGATAGTTGGAAGGGTATTTAACCTTTAAAAAAATTATAAAGTATAATCCTAGTGAGTAAAGTGGTTTTCATGCCACCTATCACTTCACAAAAAGGGTGTTATGTATAGCACCCATATCAATTGACATATAGACATCTTTATGCCTGGGCGCATATCTCAGGCCTTATATATATATATATATATATGGCCGGGGACTATACGCTCGAGTGTAGAGATTTCTCTACGCCCATGCTTTAACAAGCTGACGCGTGGCACACATTTCCCCAAAGCAAACCATTGTTACCACTTTCTCTACCTCCCTTTATTTTCTCTTTATTTTGTCTGAGCAGAAGGTCCTCGACTTTCGATGCTTCGGCGACATTCCGATGACGTTCGAAGACTTTTTTAAAATACAGTCCAATGGCCGATTCAATGACAACTCTTCAACGATGCCGATGCTTTGACAAAGGGTCGATATTTTTTTTGGCACTTGAATTTTAAAGATCAACAATCAAAACCAATGGATAGAGGTGATTACAACATCCCCACAACAGTCAATTGGAGGTGGATTTGTTAGGGGCTTGGAAAGAAGTAGCAATGATCATGGTTACAACTTGAGATAGCTGATTTTATTGGTGGGTGCATCCAAATGACTTTTTGGACTACTCATCGAACCTAAAAACATACTTTGTGGACTGGTTAAAAAGTGTAGAATGTTAGAAGTTTCTATTTTTGGTGGCCGTCATTATGGTTAATCCGTTGACCGACAAATGATGCAAGATCAATTTTGAGATGTAATAGTTGCTAATTCGGTGAATTTGAGAGAATAAGCAACTAATAATTAAATCTTTTAGTTAGGGTATGATTGTGATTTCCAATCATAATATAATTAGTAATTTAAGTCTTTAATGGAAAAGATTCATTGGCTATAAATATAAGGGATGCTTAGTCTCAACGATTGCTTAATATACTTCAATCCTCCTTATTAGCAAAAGCATCCCCATTGTACTTGAAGGTATTGAGAACGAGGAGATCATTGAAGATCCAAGCAGCAATCCATCTTTCATGGCTCACACCCAAAGTAAGTTGGAGATCTTTTATTTTAAAGTTTTTGATAAAATCATAATTATCACGATTTTCGCGATAAGGTATGCATATATATTTCAATTTATGAATTTTTAATTTATTATTTTTGATTGATCATACACTTAGATCATATGGAAAATATTTGGGAGCTCGAATTGATAGATCCAACATAGAAAAGTTCTTTGAGTTTAAAGATATGTTTGGTGGCCTAGAGTTGAAGTTATATGCTCAAGTATGGTGGAAACAATTTGTAGACACCCAAATTTGGCCCAAGGCCTGATCGACCCATACATCAAGAACGGCGCACTTCCGAGCTTCCGAAAGCACCTCCCAAACCCTTAAAACTTAATCTAACCTTTAGAGTCATTCCCAAACCTTTAGGAAGTAACTCAAACCTTCTCAAACCCTTAGAAAGCCTAAAACGGACTCATAGAATCCATTTCAAATCAATCAAAACAGCTGATGAAAAGAGGAGCGTCAAAATTTTCACAGATAGTTTCCCAACCTAAGGCCTATACCATTGGAAAGTATAAGTTCTCATCTTTCCAAAAAACTAAGAATCGCCCAATTTAGAGTTGTATATTAAAAGTTATGGCACTTTGAAATATGCGAATTTGTGCTGAAAATTGTAAAATCGGGTCATAACTTCTCAAAACTCAAAAAACTCATTTTTTTTTAAATGGTTGATTTGAAAATTGGGGGTTTGACTTGTGGATCATCCCAAATCTTGAGGTTTGTTTCTTTAGGACCATATGTCCTTCCCAACCTTAGGTACACCCTTTTGCCATTTAAGTAATCACCCCATCATCCACCATTAAAATCCAACTCTCTCTTCTCCAAGCTCTTAAAAACTTCAAAAACCTTAGATTTATGATTACCTAATTTCTAAATTCATTAGTGACCTAACCACTTACTAATCTACCATTTCTCTATAAATAGAGAGTCACTCTCTCCTTGTTTAAGGACTTTGAAAATCCTAAAGTAAACTATACAAAAATCTCTTCCCATTTCCAAGCTATAAACCATTCAAGCCTTAGAATCCTAGTTGTTCCTACACCATTACTCTCTCATGTCCATCATTCCCAAGTTTGAGAACCTTGGCCAACTATCTCATACCATCATTCCTAACTTCTTAGCATCTAAGCTTTAGCAAGGTGAAACCCATCTCTAACCCTTTTGTGCTATCGGAAGCTTACCAAAGTCATCATTCACGGGAAGATCCGGCGACGGTGCTACAAGGGCCCGAGAGCTCCGAGTCTCCCTTCATTTCCTCTAAATTATTTTATTTTTCCTCTATTCTAAAATTTGAGCCGTTACGCCGTAAAAATTTCGATGATTGCGGGAGGCTCAAATAGGATCAGAGTACCTTTAGGCAAGAGAAAGTTTCGCTCATTTTTATATTTTTTTACACTTGGCTATAGTAGAGACCGCTTACGAGTAGGTCAATTGGGTGCCTAACACTTTCTCGATTGATAACCGAAGCCCCTACCCAAGAGCCTTTGGCATAGACTGGATCGGAGTCAAATCGAGCACTTCGGTGTACACGATCTTGATTTTGGGTATCCCGAGACACCAAAAGCTCTGAGTGACAACTCTATTTTTTTGAGCACATCGTCGCGACGAATTGATGAAATCCACAGTTGCACAGATGGCGACTCCGCTGGGAATGTAGCTTGTAGAGCTTCCCCTTGAAGTTTGGGCCTTTTTATTTTCGCATGTTTTTTTTTTTTCTTATTAACCTTTCTTGTGTTTTTTATACTTACCCTTACGATTCTGCACGTTTTTATACTTACCCCTACGATTCGGTCATTTACGCGTCTTAGCTGATTGGCAAGCCTACTTGAGCACTTTTATACTTACCTCTACGATTCAATCATTTACGCGCCTGAGCAGATTGGCGGGCTTACCTGAACATTTTTATACTTACCCCTATATTTTTGTCATTTACATGCCTTAACCGATTAGCGGGCCCACTTGTGCATTTAAATTCCGTCATTTACACACCTTAGCCATTTAGCGGGTTACTTGCTAATTTAGATTCATATTTCATTAGTGGACGCTGGTCTGTAGAGGCGGCACAGGATTGCCTCTACCCACTTTTTGACCTAAAGAAAACTCCCTAAAATTAAACTTAAAATTGAACCAACAAGAGACTTAATTCATTTTTGCCTGGGTAGATTTTAAAGGGGTTGGGAAATAGGTAGCGATACATCCGTCTCGATTCCAAGTAGAACGACAGCCCTAATGGTAATGATCCCGAAAAGAACTATTCCATCCAGTACCTGGGAAAGCGCTTGCGCCAAAGGTATATCGGGTGAGTGACTGAACTTGTTACAAAGCCTTAAAACCCATGGGAGAGCAAAAGCGGAATCGAAAAAAACCTTATATCCTCTAGTTACGGAAAGGAGGAACCCGAAAAGTAAAGAAAAAGTCCCAAGGAGCATAGCCCTGACCCCCCGCTTAGTGGTTTAATACTCCCGATAAATCTCACACATTTGACACCCAATACGCCCTCACCGGTCAAGAGAGGTCACCCTCTTTTCGACTCATCTGGGGGATCGGGTCGTCGCGTAGATTTTCGTGCCCTTACATAGGTCAAAGGATTTCCTTTGATTCTTTCAAGGTGCATCAGAATCCTGCCATAAGAGGTATTTGGGATGTGAACACCACCCGAAAAGGGAGTTCTAAGGCCCCAAAGATTTTCAAGATTGATTCTTTTCACAAAAATTCAAAAATCCAAAAAGAATAAAATATACAAAAATTTAAAAAGAGGGAATCTTTGGTGCCATAGCCACGACATCGCCGCACCTACCACCACGATCTCGCATCTATCCAAGTCATGTCCAATTTCCCTCAAACCACCCAAGTCATGTCCAATTTTCCGCAATCCACCCAAACCATACCTCATTCTTACTCCACTTTCACCCAACTTACAACCTATTTTTCATACACTTCCCCTCCAAATCCACCCCATTTTCCCTCCATTTCCACCCAAAATACACTCCCTTTTCCTTCTACATCCAATCTACCCCAATTTTCATCCAAATCAAATCCCCCCAATTTTCCACCTTTTCCTAACTTTCCCCCATCCACCATACTAAATTTTCCCCCACGCACTCCACTTGCACCCCACTTTTCCTTCAATCCAAATACACCAAATTTTCTCCTATATACCCAAGTCATGCCCAATTTTTAATATGCACCCCATTCTCCCTCCATGACCACGCCAAATCCAACCCAATTTCCCTCATCCACCCAAATCATGCCCAATTTCCCCCATCCATTGCAAATCTACCCCATTTTCCATCCAACCCAAATACCCCCATTTTTTCCCCATCTACCTAAACCATGCCAAACTTTCCTCCCACATCTACCCAAAATCCAACCCACATATCCACATTTACCCAAATCATGCCTAATTTTCTCCCGTCCACATCCAATTAACCCCATTTCCCTCTCATTTCAACCCCAAATATACCTATTTTTTCTTCCACTTCCACCCAAGCATTGCCACCACAACCTCACACCTCAAGTGAGCCATCCACATTCGTCCCCGTATCTGATCCTTGTCAATAATGGAGGACATAGCGAGGGAATACACCGCTTGGAAGGCTTCCCGAAGCCTTCCTAATCCATCATCAAGCCCTCAACATACCCTCCAAAATCCCAATACCTTCCAACACCCTCATTACCAATACCCAATTTAATCCCCTCAACAACCATTCCAATCCGATCCACAACACCCTTCTCAATCCCCATTCAACCAAACCCAAGCACCACAAAACTTTCTCCAAACATAATCCATGTCCCTCCCATGGATGGTGGATGGCAAGAGAGCTTGGTTGGTGAATTCAAACCCAAAGAGGCTATTGACCCGTCTCAATTGTTGATAGTGAAATATGACACTCTCTCACCTAAGAAAGGGGGTAGGTGTCGATTTAAGACAATGCCATGCATGAGCAGGAAAAAGGAGGCATTTTCCTCAAGGTCGCCTGTAAGCAAAATCGAGCCTTGCATGGAACCACTCAATCTAGCAGACTATTTTCCCTCAACATCAAATGGTCAAGCTATCGGATTATCGACTGAGGGAGATATCATTGACAATGAGTGGTTCTTCAATGTTCAAGAAGATGAGGATAAGGTATTTGAAAGTGAGGATCGTGAGCTAACATATTCGAGTCATCACCTCTCAAAATCAGTGCAATATGAAGGTCCAACTCTGGACCTACTAAAAAGTCTCATCCATGTCAACTATTAATGCATCTCAGGAATCACATGCGCGACCCAAGAAAATTTGGAGACGCCAATTCAAAGGTCCTTTGCCTTCATCGAATCCAAAGCCCCATGAAAATGTCAAAATCTCTGATGATCCTCAAACGTCGGATGAACCCGTAGAGGCAATGGATCATAATGAGGATGAAAGACCAAGGCAAAGGCATCCCCAAGGAGAGGCGCACCCTCATGAAAAAATGAAAGAACAGATCAATGAACCTCTCACAACCTCTTTAGAGGGATTACTCGAAAGCCGAGTGACACTAGAGTCAAAAGAGGTGCAGGTCGAGGCGGTCGTTGAGAATCTGCCAAAAACACCTTTGGAAGTACCCACGATACTGGCCAACGAAAATTTTCTAATCAAAGGCTCAACCCTCGCGGGCAAGGGGCAGAAGAATATCATTGCTCCCTGCTCCCAATGGCCAAGTGATTTCATCAAAAGAAATTATTGGCATCCCACCAATGGTTCAGGAGGGGGAATTCACCCCCAAACATCTTAAATATGTCATCCACAATCATTGGGAATCATTTCCTTACCCCTCCATTTCCTGACATTCAAAATCGTTCATTCCCCATAATCCAAAATCCACCATTCTTGCTAATCCGAAATTAATCAGTGCAATAAACCCAAGTTTGTTCATTCCCCCAAAGATGAAATCATTTGCACTCAGTAGCCTAAAATCGTTCACGTCCAGCCTCTCAAAGCCATGCAAATCATCCTCATTCACCATCATGAGCTTGGGACTCTGGATGACATTCACATCATCCTTGGTTATTTTGAAGCCAAAGTCATTTAACCTTTCCCTCAATAACTCATGGATCGAGCTCTCCATGTCGTACCCCCTTTTCTGAATAGGCCAGCAGACCGTATCGAGAATCTTATGCGAGGATTCAACGCTCGCAGGGGCCACTCAGTTCTCCAACCTCAACCTGTCCAAATAAATCGCCACACCTCGGCGATGCCAAATCCCCCACATGTAAGTAACAAAGGTATGGGGTACTCATCATCCAGGCGGCACATCGTCCTGATCAAAATATGTCGAGGCAGTTGATGTTTTGAGGAGCCCTTGGCAAGCGTGATTGTATAAATGTTTTAATCCTGCCAAGGGCCAAGCGAAAGAAAATGGTTTAAATTATGTTGAAAATCTTTTTTTTTTTCGTTTAAAGAAAGGAAAAAATTCCTTTTTCAAAATTAAAAAAAAAAACATAATAATCTTGAGGGTTGAACTTGGTTGAAACCACTCGCTTTTAACTCTTTTCATGAAGGTTATTTATCGGAAATGTTAGACAGGAACGAACTTGTTGGCGCCATATGCGTTTGTGCATGTCTCCTTCATGGAGGATACCCATAAATAAGACTAAATTCTAAGAGGTAATCAAAACCGACAAAGATGTGGGTATTTTGTCTCCAAAGGAAAGAGGCTACCTGATTGATTACCTTAGATAGTTCCGGGATGTTCTCGCTTGATCTCAAGAAGAACTATCTCATTTGGACAATAGTCGAGTGAAGAATAAAATTATGAGCAAAGCCTGTAACTCGAAGAATTCAGATTTATGATGAAATTGGAATTCACTCATCATCTCAAAGCATTCAAATCAATAGATCAACACCGAGCTTCTACATCCAAATGAAGAAGAAGAAAATTCACCGATTAGCTTTCGTGTTCATGTTCGTTCGGTGATTCTCTTTCATACATTAATACACAAATTAGGCAGGGGCATGCATTTCAAGTCAGAGAACTAGGAGATGACTCATCGGTCGTTCATTTTTCAAAACTCTGCCACTGAATCGTCAACGAAGAATACATTAGTTGGCCCACCAAGGGTATGAACTCATCAGAAGATACCCCCTCTACCAGCAAAAGAGTTTTATTGCAGTTGACTCTATCCACCAATTTTTGAACTTAGCAATCAAGATGCAACCAATTTGTTCAATGGTATTCTCAGCAGGGAACAACGTTATATCATTAGGGAGGATCCCCTAAGGCACATGCCTAGTCTCATTTTACAAATGGATGAAAATCATTTTTCTGAACTAATCAACGCTGGGTATGTACGATGATTCTACTCATAGTCTTCCGTATCAAAGTAAGTGCTGATTAAAATGGATACATGACTGCTTAAGGGCCCCTTAAAAGAGGTCATAATTTCAAAGCCAAGTAGCAAAAAAAGTGTCCATGAATACTTACACCCTTGCCACACCCATTGAGCCATTGGTCTTTCTTTCGTTACACCCCTCCCCAGAAAAAAAATCAAAAAAGTGTATATACCAAACAAAAAAAAGAGAAAAAGAGTTACCATCAAATTTAAAAAAAAATCAGAAAAGCAAACTCCCAAAAATAGATTGTCTGAAAAAAAAAAAAGATAAAAAAATCATGGGGCATGTACAGTAAAAATCCCCAAGGAAGAAGTGCATTATGGCAACTAAAACCCAATCAAGGAAACCTTTTAACCCCAGAATACCTTCAAAATTCCCAACCTATCCCTTTCATACTCATGACCAAGATACATCCCTAAAGAAAGCCCTCTTTAAGGTCTATAGGCAGTCACAGTATCCGTTGAGTCAGTACGAGCCAGGCTGTGAGACAACAAAATAACTCCATCCAGCCCACTATGACAGAGTCGACGTCCATGTTGTGGCCTTTGTAAAAATAAAGAAGAAAAGAAAAAGAAAAAATACAAGCTCGAAGCAAAAAGGACGTGCTGAAAACCCGCAAGGGCGCCACGGGAAGAAAGAGCGAGCTTGTGCGGATCAAGTGAAAACCTGAAAAGGTGCCTGGGGTAAAAATACAAGAACCCATGGACGTAGTGAAAACCCGAAAAGACGTTACGAGTAAAAAAAAGGGCTATAACGGGTGTGGAGAAAACCCATCTTGGGCACTGTGAGTAAAAAAGGTTTTTAAAAAAAAAGGAAAGAAGAAAGAAGAAAGAAAGAAAAAAGGGCAGAAAGTTTTTAAAAAATACAGGTACTGCATTTCGGAGTCCTTAGACATTTGTTGCAATCAGACAGACACTTACTGGGTTGTTTTAAGGCATGATAAAAGGTTGAATCAATTTCAAGGGTTGAACACCCTAATCTTAGAAGGCTAGCGAATGCTCCAAAGAGTCTAAACTGATCAAGGCAATGATGAAAAACAAATAAGACGATTTTGAGCCACAAGCTCTTCCAATCCGAATATCATGATAATGACCACTTTCTTTTCGTCTTTCAAAAAAAATAAAAATAAATAAATAAATAAAGAGAAAATATATATATTGTTACTGCTTATTATGTCCATGTACATATGTGCTGCATCATACTCTTTTGTCTCAAAAAAAAGGGGGGGGGGGAAGAAAGAAGAAGAACAAAAAAAATATAAAGTCTAGAAAACTCACAAATATATATATATATATATATATATATATATATATATTTGTTGAAGAAAAAAATATAGCTAAAAGTCTGCTTCTTCTTCTGTTTTATTGTCTATATAAACAAAAAGGGACTAACGTTTTCTTGAAAATGTGTAGGAACATCAAATGACTCAAAGCCTCATATCAAGCAACCACTCGAGTTGCCAGGACATTCCATCTCAATGATGACTGTGGACGGATCAGATGAAGCATCTCACCACTCACCTGAGGCGTTCGGTCTGTTTAAAAAAAATGAAAGAAACGAAATCAAAAAAAAAAAAGAACAAAAAAGAAAAAAAAAGAAGAGAAAAAAGGAAAAAATACATCTGTGTTTTCTTTGTACTTTTTGTCACATAGTTACACATATGTGTGCTTAAATGCGGTAAAATGATAATATTTTACTCGCAACGCAGCCGTGTTAAATTAATATCCTAAGTCTAAGGTTTGTCTTAGATCTTTGGATCCTACTTCAAAGTAGGAGCAACGGTGTCAATCTCGGTCAAACAGTCAATATTTAATCAGATCAATTCCACCGCTAAATCTTTACGTTGATCACTCTTTTTTAATTTCAGGTGAACTTGAATGCCTTGAACTTCAAGTTCGTCACATGATTTTCGGAGTAGACTCTTGGTCTATGTTGTCCGGGCGAACGCACTCCGGGGTTTGAGGTCCAGATAACTCCGTTGTCGAAAATGTCAATCATTAGTTAAGACCAACTTGTCAGATATGAAATTACGTATCAAACAGCTATGTTCAAATATGCATGTAGAAGGGCTCATTCTAGGCCGCATGCTTTTAAACCTACACAATATCCCTTAGGTAGGCGCTATGCGTTTGGGTATCCGTAGGATGGTCCTTTGTTCCTGTAAATTATACCCGGATGAGATCTGGGTAAGGACTTCTATCGCCTTATTGTTTGTCACTCCTGATGGGTACATATTTATGCATAGTCATTCGTTTGTGACATCATTGATGACAGAGACAAGGATTGGATGTCTCCTTCTGTGGGCACTCAATTCTGGCCTGATCCTTTCGATATTATATGAACTTGAATGTCTTAGCTTTGACTTTGTCAAACTATTTTGAGGGAATAGACTTTTGGTCTGCGCTATTTGGGCGTGCACCCTCCGGGGTTTGAGGTTTGGACAGCTCATTACTAAAAAAGAAAAATTTAAAAGTGGCACATTCTCCTAAAAAGCGTTACGACATCAATATTCGCTCCGTTCGGATAGTTGTGCTAAATTAACTTCGGCATCAATGCGTTCACTCAAAGATTTCAAACCCTACCTCGCGTAAGGGCACCTGTGACCGATCAAGTGGGGCAATCAATGCCTCATGAAATTGGATACAAACAATGGATCTTCGCATCTTTGCTTTACGCCAATCTTTCAGTATGGATCGACCGCTCGCGGCGTTGTCTTATTCAAAATGAAACTCAAACATCAACTATAATCACATCATCTCGGTTATATTCAGTAATGTCACTAAGCGCTTGGGGACCGATAATCTCGAGGAGCCAAGGTTTTTCCAAGTGTTGGGGCTTCCGCTACTTCCCTTCTCGAGTGATGCACGTTATCCCAAGTGTTGGGCTTACATCACTCTTTCTGTTTTTCTTTTCTTTTTTATGTTTAAGGTTTTTTTTGAATATGGCGGACCCGTTGCATGCCTTTAGCCTCTTCGTATATCTCTTTCTTTGGTATACGATCGTTACTGATCGGATACCAAAGATGGGCATCTCTAGACACCCAAATTTGACCCAAAGCTTGATCAACCCATACATCTAGAATGGCGCACTCTCAAGCTTCCAAAACTACCTCCCAAACCCTTAGAACTTAATCTAACCTCTAGAGTCATTTCCAAACCCTTAGGAAGTAACCTAAACCTTCCCAAACCCTTAGAAAGCCTAAAACGAACTCATAGAACCCGTTTTAAATCAACCAAAATAGCTGATAAAAAGAAAAGTGTCAAGGTTTTCAGAGATAGTTTCCCAACCTAAGTCCTATACTATTAGAAAGTAGAGGCTCCCATATTTCCAATGAGCTAAGAACCACCTAATTTGGAGTTGTATATCAAAAGTTATGGCACTTTGAAAAATACGGATTTGTGTTGAAAAATTGTAAAATCAGGCCATAACTTTTCAAAACTCAAAAAACTCATTTTTTTTAAAATGGTTGATTTGAAAATTGGGGGGTTTGACTTGTGGACCATCCCAAAGCTTAAGGTCTATTTTTCTAGGACCCATATGCCCTTTCCAACCTTAGGTATCACCCTTTTACCATTTAAGTAATCACCCCATCATCCACCATTAAAACCCAACTCTCTTTTTTCTAAGCTCTTAAAATCCTCAAAAACTTTAGATTTAGGATTACCTAATTTCTAAAACCATTAGTGACCTAATCACTCACTAATTTATCCTTTCTCTAGAGAGCCACCCCTTCCTTGTTTAAGGACTTTGCAAATCCTAAAGCAAAAACTATACAAAAATCCATTCCCATGTCCAAGCTATAAACCATTCAAGCCTTAGAATCCTAGTTGTTCCTACACCATTACTCTTTCATGTCCATCACCCCCAAGCTTTAGAACCTTCGCCAATTATCTCACACCATCATTCCTAACCTCTTAGCATCCAAGCTTTAGCAAGGTGAAACCCATCTCTAACCCTTTTGTGCTATCTGAAGCTCACCGGAGTCATCATTCACGCAAAGATTCGGCGACGGTACTACAAGGGCCCGAGAGCTTCGACTCTCCTCTCATTTCTTCTAAATTCTTTTATTTTTCCTCTATCCTAAAATTTGAGTTGTTACACCTCTGAAGTTTTCGGTGATTGTGGGGGCTCAAATAGGATCGGAGTGCCTTAGTATCGCTCATTTTTATACTTTTTTACACTTGACCATAGTAGAGACCACTTATGAGCGGGTCAATCGGGTGTCTAACACCTTTTTGATTAATAACTGAAGCCTTTATCCAAGAGCCTTTGGCGTAGACCAGATCGAAGTCAAATCGAGTACTTCGAGGCATACGATCTTGATTTTGGGTATCCTAGGACACCAAAAGCTCCGGGTGGCAACTTCATTTGTTTGAGCGCATCGTCGCAACGGATTGATGAAATCTACGATTGCACACAATTAAAGGAATCACACTCTTTTATGGCTATGGCGGTGATGTGAATTTTAATTGTGATATTTTACTCGCAAGTGCACGAATCAGATTGTATATAGTGGGTGCGGAGTACGAGATCGTTCCCACGAGGACTAATTTTGAAAGATCTAAAAAGACAAGCAATTCCAGAAATCTACTAAGATCTAACAGTATTCTACCAGTCTTATGATTTAGGTGGTTTGATGAGATGATAATTACTGACTACAAACTAAAACTTAACTGATAATTCAAAAATAAAGATAAAGATGAAGATACTAAATCCTTCCATCTTTGGTCCGTTCTTCCCATAATACAAATCTACGGATTAAACTATGAGATATACCATTGAGAACAAATATCTTTTATGAAAGATAAATGGTCAAAAACCTCGATAGGTTCCACGTTGCATCCCTGCAATCAGGACTTAGATGATTTTCATATATAGATCTGAGATCAAGGGCATGGCTCGCCACACTTGATCTCAGGTTCAAATAAAAATCATCCCCAAAGTGGGTAAAAATTTCAACAATAATACCACCATAGATCTGAAATTAAGGCATGGCTCGGCACATTCGATTTCAGATTAGGGAGTAATTAAGATAAAATTACCATTACAGATCCAAGATCTAGGGCATGGCTCGGCACACTCGATCCCGGATCATAATCGTAATTAGATCCACACGATGAAAGCAAAAAGACCATATAACAATGATTGGATAAAATTACCGTCACAGATCTGAGATCCCGGGCATGGCTCGGCACACGCGATCTCAGTTAGTGGCGGGGATTTCATCCGTTCTTGATAGCACAACAACCATAAAATAAGATCTCATATTTTAATCCTAAATTTATATTATTAAAAGTACATCCCTCGGATGGAAATCATTAGATCCCCATCCTTATGAATTTAGCCACACATATTGCAATTAAATGACATAAATAAATAAGGAAGAGAAAATAACATTAATTTAATAAATTAAAAATACATCAACTTCAAAAAAAATTACTTTGATCCAAAAGTACGATGGTCTTCAGAAACGAGAATAATGCAGGAATAAACTTGAGCAAAAATATAATAAACTGGAGGAATGAGTACTGGAAATTAAAGGAACAAAGCTCTAAAAAAGGAATAAATAAAAACTCCCTATTTCTATGTCTAACTATGAAAAAGAAAAGCAAAAAACTAAAACTCTAATCTCCTAGCTATCTCCCTAATTTCTCCTTCTCCCTCGAAGTGTTTGAGTCGCTTTAAATAGATTCCCGGTCGCAGAAGTCTCCCCAGCCGCCAATTTAGGGTCGATTAATCGACCCAATAGGGTCGATGCATCGACCCTACAAAAGAGGCTCAAAATCAGCTTTAAAGTAGTCAATTCCGTGTCAGACTCTCCTTCTCCTCGATTAATCGACCCCTAAAAATCCGTGAATTTCAGCACACTTTTGTATCAGACACTGCTTCAGTATTTCAGCCATAACTCTTTGTCCTGAACTCAGATTGAGGTGATTTTTACGCCGTTGGAAATCTGACGAAAAGATATATAACGTTTGTGTTTTGACAATTTCATAATTCAGCCGTCTTGAAGGTCTAAATTTAGCTGCAAGTCGCACAAAGTTCTCGATGACCCAAAGTTACAGCGTTTTGACATTATTTTCAGAATTCTTGGGTTGTTTTCCACACTTGGCTTGTATTTACCTGAAACACTTCAAATCTAATAATTCTCATTAGATAGACTTCATCGGACAGCTAAATATAGGTATTCAGGGGTGAAATATCATCATATTTCAGTACTCATCATACCCCCAAACCTATACTTTGCTAGTCTTCGAGCAATGCAAACTAAAGAAAATAAATGCCACTTTCGTAGGGAACACCATTGCACTTAGCATGCGCAACAAGCCTTTAAACCCCTAGGTGATCCCTAGTGGAGGAGTTGTGTCTCCTAAGGGTTTACAGTGAAGTTACCCACAAACTTCAATACATTTTTGAAATCATCGATAAAATTGAGTTTTCAAAATATGATTTTGATAACATATATACCATTCAAAACTCAAAATCATTAATCAATTCAACATGCGAATTTTCAATTTTAAATAACAATGTTATACTAATCATACTAGCATCCATTCAAATTAGTGTAATGCTTAAATCGTTAGATAACTCATCCATTCATGCTTAAACGTGAAGTGTGTGCATACCCAAACCAAAATTCATTCATCTCAGAATTAGTTCAAACGGGAAACCGTCGGATCTGTTGTTTTGACTCAATCCTCACTTTAGGTATACTCTTGAAATAAAATCACTCCGATAATGGGTAAGTTTTCGCACACATGTGAGAGATCAATACAAAGCAAATAAAAAGGTCTCACATGATAAATGAAACACGATGCAATCAATGAACAAAAATAAATCTCATAAGAAGATACTTGTATATCCTAAGCATGTCATATCAAGTGTCATAAGCATCACATATTTACTCTCCACAAGGCAGTTACCAATGCAAGATCAGATCATGAAGGTCTTTTTAGGGTTGTAATGGGGCTCAGGTAAGGGTAAGAAAGAATTGGAAGTTGGGATTCAAAATTTCTGAGAAATTAGAAAAGAAACCAACTTCTGATTTTTCTATTTCTCTTCTTTTTCTTTTCTAATCTCTCACTATTTTTCTCAATATTCTTTTATTTTTCTCAAATTTCTTTTTCTTTTGAATTTCCTTTTCTTGAAGCACCTCATATTTTTCATTATTTTTCACAATTTTCTTTTTCTTTTTCTCCCCCCTTTTTCTTTTATATTTTTGCCATACACTCTTAGTAAACACCACAACTCAGTAACTCTCCACTTACTCTCTTTTCGTTCACTCTCATCCCTCGTTCCTAATTTCTCAGAAATAAGAAGGGTAAAGCTTGAATTTTCAGAAATGGTGAAGGATTAAAGGTTAACGTGGCTTATCAAAAAATGTATATAGGTAAATTTTTCAATAGGCTCAAAGGGGTACTAGAAGGATAAATTTATATAAGGTGGGGTATTTTAAGCACAAACGAGCAAAAGATGACCTTCAATCATATCCTTAAAAGATGGTAACCTTGCCTATTTGTCTTGAGTAGATATACAGTATATTCTAACATAATGATATGAATTTGATTTCATGCAAAGTCACAAGCCAAAATAAAATGTATGAGATTATACAAAGTAATTCGTATTCAAAGAAAACTCCGAGTTTATGTATTCACTCATCAATGACGAGAAATTAGCTCTAAAGCTCACTGGGTTTAGTCTCCACTAAGAACCTAAGATTCAACATTCAAAACAGTTCATCGATTTCTAAGTCTTAGGTTAGTATAAGTGTAAAAATTCTAAGCATGAATATCAAAATTATCCACAAAATATCACATTAAGCTTCATCATTTTAGATACAAGTAATCAGAATATGACATCAGTATTCTCAAAATTAAATTCACATGCATCATCAACTAAAGTTTGAAAACAATCGTAAAATAATGTGCATGATGACTTCAAAGATAAAAAATTTCATTTCTCTTTTTTTTTTTCAAATTTTTTTTTTTGTATTGTTGATTAATCGACTCAAAGGAGTCGATCGATCGAGAGTGGTAGGTCGATCAATCGACTCCTTTGAGTCGATTGATCGAGAAAAAGCTAATTTTTTTTTAATTTGTTTTTAATAGAAAAATAAGTGACGCAAACTAGATAATCATACCCCCAAACCTAAAGATGACAATGTCCGCATTGACTAAAAGAAGTAGCGCACCCCCAAACCTGTTTGAAAAAGTACCTCAACACAAAGATCAGGTGCAGAGAATATGTGCATCAAATTGGAACATGACCAAAAATTTATTGAAGGAAATATGGTTACTCTATTTTAGGGAATTAAAAAAAAAAACAACCTAAACTAAAAAAATAAAATGCTAGAAATAAACATGAGAAAAAAAATAAAATAAAATAAAACCTAAATCCTAAACGAAACCAAACGGAAACTACACAATTGGGTTGCCTCCCAATGAGCGCTAGTTTAAAGTCGATAGCTCGACCTTGTGAATTACTCAATCAGGGTGAGCAATTGGATCACTCAAACGAAGAGTGTCAGAGAATGCAATTGCATTCTCAAGGAACGGTTTCAATCGTTGACCGTTAACTCGAAAAACATTCCCGTATTTCGGGTTGATAATATCAACTGCCCCATTGGGGAGTATGCGAGAGATTTTGAAAGGGCCACTCCAACGGGTTTTTAGTTTCCCCGGAAATAGATGAAGTCGGGAATTGTAAAGTAGAACCTGTTGACCAACAACGAAAGATTTTCGTAGAATAGAGTGATCATGAACCCATTTCATACGGTCCTTGTACGATTTAGCACAGTCATAGGCATTAGTACGGATTTCTTCTAATTCATTTATTTGGAAACCCCTTTGGGCAGCAGATTGCAAGAGATCAAAATTTAATGACTTAATGGCCCAAAATGCTCGATGTTCCAGCTCAACCGGGAGGTGACATCCTTTACCAAAGACCAACCGATACGATGACATGCCAATCGGAGTTTTAAACGCCGTTCGATACACCCATAGAGTGTCATTTAACTTTAGCGACCAGTCTTTACGATTCAGATGGATTGTCTTTTCTAAAATCCGCTTAAGTTTCCGATTAGAGACTTCAACTTGGCCACTTGTCTGAGGATGGTATGGCGTAGCGACTTTGTGCGTGACACCATATTTCTTCATTAATTGCATGAACACTTTATTACAAAAGTGCTTTCCACCATCGAGGAAGCAATAGTACTCATGCTCGGCCAATCTTTCCAACATCTGATTGATAAACGGAAGAGGAAAGTGATCTTTCCTCATCATCAAATTTAACTTTCGATAATCAATGCACACTCTCCACCCTGTTTGAATTTTTGTAGGGACTAGTATGTTTTCCTCATTCTTCACCACTGTGACTCTCGATTTCTTAGGGACCACTTGTGTGGGGCTGACCCATTTACTGTCAGAGATGGGGTATATAATTCCAGCATCTAGAAGTTTGATTACCTCATTTCGGACCACGTCTTGCATTATAGGGTTTAGTCTCCTTTGTGGTTCCCTAAAAGGCTTAGCATTGTCTTCCAAATGGATTCGATGCATACAAACCGTGGGGCTAATGCCTTTGATATCTTTTATCGACCAACCGAGGGCACTTTTGTGCTCTTTGAGTACATTCATGAGTTGGCCTTCTTGATGCGCATCCAATGTTGATGATATTATAACGGGTTGAGTTTCATTCTCCCCCAGGTAGATATACTTGAGATTTTTCGGAAGAGGTTTAAGTTCTAAGGATACTTTCTCCTCCTCTTTCGGCTTTTCCTTGATTAATTCAATTTGAGTTCCACGCTCTATTTTCTTTTCTTCTCCCAGATGTGGTGTGGAGTCCAACATGTGATTCACTTCTTGGATCAGTTGATCCACATCAAAATTATCTCCGAAATGCGCAAGACAAGCTGCTAAAGGATCTTCAGCTTCATATGCACGAAATATGTCTTCAACGATTTCATCGAGTATGCATGCTTGTGCATGTTCATCATCCTCCATGGGCTGCTTGGCAATATTAAAAATATTGAGTTCCACTGTCATATTCCCAAATGACATATTCATGATCCCATTTCGACAATTGATCAGCGCATTGGAGGTTGCTAGAAAAGGTCTTCCTAGAATCACTGAAATGTTAATTTTCAAATTTGATACCGATTTAGTGTCCAAAACAACAAAATCCACAGGAAAGTAGAAAGAATCCACCTTGATGAGGACATCTTCCATAATTCCATGAGGGATCTTTACAGACCGATCAGCTAACTGAAGGGTCATCGCAGTGGCCTTAAGTTCTCCCAACTCAAGCTCCTTGTACACAGAATAAGGCAACAAGTTGACACTTGCTCCTAAATCTAAAAGGGCCTGATCAATACGGTTATCGCCGATGATGATCGAGATTGTAGGACAACCTGGGTCCTTGTATTTGATCGGGAGCTTTGCTTGTAACACTGAACTAACTTGCTCGGCTAAGAAAGCCTTTTTCGGAATATTTATCTTTCTTTTAATTGTGACCAATTCCATCAAAAATTTAGCATAAGCCGGCACTTGGCGGATGACATCTAGGAAAGGAATATTAATTTTTAATTATTTGAAAATCTTATTTATTCCTTCCTCATCGCAATTTTTCAGTGGTGCCATCAATCTTTGCGGGTACGGTGCTTTAGGAACAAAACTTCTCTTCTGTTCACTCTTTTCTTCTGATATTTCTTTTGCTTGTACTTTATCATCAATTTCTTCTTTCTCCTCAGATTTCTCTCCATCAGACTTTTCCTCCTCCTATGGCAACACTACTTTGTTATCGATCTGCTTTCCAGATCTCAATGTTGTGATCGCCCGAATTTGTTGTTGATCATCCTCTTGTGTTGAAGTTGATGTTTGTTCAACAACCATTTGGCCCCTTGGTTAGGAACTGGTTGGCTCGAAAATGATTCTTTTTCTCTTTCACAGAGAAAAGTGGCCAATTGCCCAATTTGGGTCTCTATTTTAGAGATTGAGGATGTGTGAGAATGAATGAGTTTCATCAGGTCCTCAGTAGAAGGAGTTTGTGTATGAGGACGTTGGGCAGTATTTCCTTGTGGAATGTTAAACCCAGGCAGTGGAAATATTGGCACAAAATTTTACTGTGGTTGGTTTTGATAACCTCCCATTGGTTGTGCAAACTGAAAATTTTGGTTCATTTGCCTTGGTTGCCCAACCTGATTCTGATTGTATTGAAATTGATTCGGGTTATTGAACTCTTGCTGCTGAAATTGCCCTTGACCGTAGTTCTGCTGCGGTCCTTGGTTGAAATTTTGTTGGGGATAAAAGTTCGTCCCCTGCTTCCTGGGCTGTATTCTTTGATTCTCTTATTTCCATGAGAAATTTGGGTGGTTTCTCTAGCTATTTGGGTTATTCTCATTGAAAACGTTTCCTTGATTTCGCCCATAATTATTCACAATATTTAGCTGTTCAGATGTGTCTTCATGATAGTTCTGCATTGAAGGACAATCATATGCCATATGCATTGGACTTGCACAAATTGAACATGGCTCAGGTTGTGTATTTACCATATGCACATTCTTCTTTGATTTTAATTCCTCCACTTGTTGAGTGAGGAAATTAATTTTTGCCATCAAATCAGGGGAATCCTTTACTACGTATAGTCCTCCTTTCTTGGTTGAACTCCCGGCTTGATCACGGGCTTTGACTGGTTGTTCTCGAGTCTGTGAAATCCCAGTGCTGAGAATCCTCAGCAAGCTTTTCTAGGAAAATATAAGATTCAGTTTCCTTAAGACTCAGGAATCCTCCGCCATTCATTGACTCCACCAGATGTTTATTTGGTTGACTCAGTTCATTGTAGAAACACTGAACTAGTCTCCACTTTGAGTATCCATGGCGTGGACATTTGAGTAAGAGATCCATGAATCTATCCCAAGCTTCATATAATCTCTCATCTTCCTCTTGCGTGAAATCCGTGATTTCACGTCTAAGGACATTAGTCTTCGCCATAGGGAAGAACTTTAACAGAAACTTTTTGACCATCTGATCCCAGGTGGTTATGGATCCCGATGGTAGAGAGTTTAACCAGGCTTTTGCTTTATCCTTTATAGAGAAAGGAAACAAGCGTAGCCTAACAGATTCTTCACTGAAGTTTTGGTAAACAGATGAGCAGACTTCGACAAAGTCTTTGGCGTGCTGGTATGGATCTTCTCTCTCCATGCCATGAAAGATTGGAAGGATTTGAATGACATTTGTACGAATTTCAAATAGGCCAACAGGTGTGGCGGGGTATACAATGCATGATGGGGTATTTATAGTGATCGGAGAGAACAATTCTCAATGTTGGTTCTTCCTCTTGTTCAAGTTGCCCATTCATGTTGTCAGTCATACTGACTTCAGTGGATGATTCCCTTGCAAATTTCTGCCTTGATCTAGGATCCTTACGATTTGACCGGTAAACACGTTCGATCTCTGAATTTAAAGGCTCTAAAGTTATTTCTTTAGAAGACCTAGTGTGCATGCAAATGACGTACAGAGCGGAGGTTTCGGGTAGGAAAACCTCAAGAAAATTAAATTTTTTTTTTTTTTTTTAAAGCAGAAATACTATTTTAATCTCTGAAAATTCCTAAAATTTACTGTCTACCAAAAATTCAGATTTTCTTAATTTAATCCCCGCAACGGCGCCAAAAACTTGATGTGAATTTTAATTGTGATATTTTACTCGCAAGTGCACGAATCGGATTGTATATAGTGGGTGCAGAGTACGAGATCATTCCCACGAGGACTAATTTTGAAAGATCTAAAAAGACAAGCAATTCCAGAAATCTACTAAGATCTAACAGTATTCTACCAGTCTTATGATTTAGGTGGTTTGATGAGATGATAATTACTGACTACAAACTAAAACTTAACTGATAATTCAAAAATAAAGATAAAGATAAAGATACTAAATCCTCCAATCTTTGGTCCGTTCTTCCCATAATACAAATCTACGGATTAAACTATGAGATATACCATTGAGAACAAATATCTTTTATGAAAGATAAATAGTCAAAAACCCCGATAGGTTCCACGTTGCATCCCTGCAATCAGGACTTAGATAATTTTCATATATAGATCTGAGATCAAGGGCATGGCTCGGCACACTTGATCTCAGGTTCAAATAAAAATCATCCCCAAAGTGGGTAAAAATTTCAACAATAATACCACCATAGATCTGAAATCAAGGGCATGGCTCGGCACACTCGATTTCAGATTAGGGAGTAATTAAGATAAAATTACCATTACAGATCCAAGATCCAGGGCATGGCTCGGCACACTCGATCCCGGATCATAATCGTAATTAGATCCACACGATGAAAGCAAAAAGACCATATAACAATGATTGGGTAAAATTACCGTCACAGATCTGAGATCCCGGGCATGGCTCGGCACACGCGATCTCGGTTAGTGGCGGGGATTTCATCCGTTCTTGATAGCACAACAACCATAAAATAAGATCTCATATTTTAATCCTAAATTTATATTATTAAAAGTACATCCCTCGGATGGGAATCATTAGATCCCCATCCTTATGAATTTAGCCACACATATTGCAATTAAATGACATAAATAAATAAGGAAGAGAAAATAACATTAATTTAATAAATTAAAAATACATCAACTTCAAAAAAAATTACTTTGATCCAAAAGTACGATGGTCTTCAGAAACGAGAATAATGCAGGAATAAACTTGAGCAAAAATATAATAAACTGGAGGAATGAGTACTGGAAATTAAAGGAACAAAGCTCTAAAAAAGGAATAAATAAAAACTCCCTATTTCTATGTCTAACTATGAAAAAGAAAAGCAAAAAACTAAAACTCTAATCTCCTAGCTATCTCCCTAATTTCTCCTTCTCCCTCGAAGTGTTTGAGTCGCTTTAAATAGATTCCCGGTCGCAGAAGTCTCCCCAGCCGCCAATTTAGGGTCGATTAATCGACCCAATAGGGTAGATGCATCGACCCTACAAAAGAGGCTCAAAATCAGCTTTAAAGTAGTCAATTCCGTGTCAGACTCTCCTTCTCCTCGATTAATCGACCCCCAGAAATCCGTGAATTTCAGCACACTTTTGTATCAGACACTGCTTCAGTATTTCAGCCATAACACTTTATCCTGAACTCGGATTGAGGTGATTTTTACGTCGTTGGAAAGCTGACGAAAAGATATATAATGTTTGTGTTTTGACAATTTCATAATTCAGCCGTCTTGAAGGTCCAAATTTAGCCGCAAAGCGCACAAAGTTCTCGATGACCCAAAGTTACAGTGTTTTGACATTATTTTCAGAGTTCTTGGGCTGTTTTCCACACTTGGCTTGTATTTACCTGAAACACTTCAAATCTAATAATTCTCATCAGATAGCCTTCATCGGACAGCTAAATATAGGTATTTAGGGGTGAAATATCATCATATTTTAGTACTCATCAGGCGGCATCAACAAGGGAATATAACCATTGCTCATTGTGACGGGTTAAGTAAATCGGAAGGACAAAGTCTAGCAAGGTAACGAGGTGGGCTGTGTGTAATTATTCAAGATATTGTAAATTTACAGCCAAGTTGATAACAATTTCTAATTAGATCTGGAGGCAGAGCAGTACAAGCATGCTTATGTGAATAGAAATGGTCCTAATACAACCCGATATCGAAGGGTCAATTTTTCGCTGATGCTTTGGAGCGTCGTCGAAGCATCAAGCACCAAAATCGACACCAGTCCTCTCTAAAGCCTATTCTCTTGACGCCTCTCTTTTTTGTCCATAGTCTCGAAGTGTAACGATCTTGATTTCGCTAACGTTGACTTATTTACCATTGATGATAATACAATTATTTTGACCAATTTGACTTTGGTCAAACTTTTGGCGTTTGTGACGTGGTCTTTGGCTCACATATTTAATTAGGCGAATGCACCCAAACATGATCATAACCTAAATTCAAAATAATAATAATAATTAAATAAATAAAAAACAATATGTTTGTGTGATGTTAGATATGGGTGCCAGGATGGATTGGTATTGGCACCCATCCCAAGCTACACTGATCCTTGCTAATACCCAACACCCAATAGTACGGTGTTAGATGGGGTGGAGCACTAAACTTCATGTGGATGCTCCATACCCTATTACCACCCACACTATATAAAACAAGAAAGAAAAAAAAAAGACTTGAATGGGATTCGGGTACCAAAGCTGGCACCCGAATCCCAAAGTTTCTATTTTGGTTTCCTTGTTATTCTATTGACTTTTCAATAAAACTATTTTCTAACTTGCTATTCTCTCTCTCTCTCTCTCTAAGATACTATATAAAAAAAACCTACGCACACAAATCTCATGCCCTCTCTTTATAAGGTAACAAGTCCTTTTTGGACTCTTCTTTTATTTGGCCGACTTCCTGAGTCTCCTTCCTTTTATTATTAAATAATATATTTAGAACTCTTGCTATTTTTATTTCTCCTTGACTTTCCACCATGCTTGACTTACCTCCTATCTCCTAACACGACTAAACCACAACAACCCAAAATGTCTCTCTATATTAACCAGCAGCCTAAGTTCCTCTTTAACTCTCTCTTCCTCAAACGTCTCTCTCTATTCCTCTTACCCGAGTAGCCCAAGATATGGTCTCTCCCTCTTTCCTTCTACAATTCGAGCAACCCAAGCAGTCGTCTCTCTCTCTCTCTCTCTCAGTTCTCGCATTCAACCGAGCACCACATTGACCCACCATCGAAGCTGCATCACCGGACATCACCACTAATAATTTCCCTTGTGGCGTTTGGATTTGAGGTAGGGGATTTCAATGCACAATTATATTTTAAACTTTGAATCATAGGCTTTAATGATAAATTTGAACTGAATCTATGAATATTGAAATTGATTTCAAACTTATTGGATCTTGCGGCATTGAATATATGACACTATTCGAATATTCTGAATATCAAATCCTTTGAAATGCTGAAAGTACTTGAATCTTATTGCATATAAATAATTGGAACCTTTTGAACTTTAAATCATGAAAATTTTGAACACCGACCCCCTTTGAATTTTGAATTTGGATTATAATGAGAATTATTTATGAACCATGAACATTGTGCTGATGTATTAGAATTTTGCATGTGATTTAAAGAGTTATTTGAACCGAATCCTGTGCTTCGATACTTTTGAACCATTTTGATGACCCATTGAACCGCACAAGTATCCCTCACAGCGTAGGAGTTTGAGCACTTAAAAAATTATTCATTGAACGAAGATGGTTAGGAGGGGATTCCCATTGGTAATTGGAGACTCGAGTGCTATATTTGCACTAGTGATATTTTTTAAATCATCATAAATTAAGAAACTGCATCTGAAATTTGATAATGAAACGATTTAATGAATACTCACATGAAACCTAAGAAACGGTGCTATCGAATCTCATATGGAACTAGAACTCAGAATATGTGCTTTTTGACCCATGATATTTTCCGAATTCTATTTTTGTCATTTAATTGCGTTTAAATTTGTAATCGAACTATGCATTGATCGGATAAGATGTAATTTGGCCTTAAACTTTTTCTACTGAGCTTAGATGGTTAGCTCACCCTGACACTATGTGTCACAGGTACAGAAGCAGTTCCAGATCTCGAATTAGAAGATCTCAACTTTGTACCAGAAGATGAAACAGATCTTCCACCTGAGGAGTTTTATCCTTAAATTCTTTTAGAAACTTAGACTTGGTATAGATTAGATGAACTTTTGGAGATAATAAAGATTATTTTTGGATATTGTGTGCCACTGTTTGTGTGACGAACGACTGTCATCGATGGTTTTACTTTTAATTTTTACACTTACGTTATGGACATTAATGCAAATTGATTTAGTTAGGAATATTTTTACATTCAATTTATTTATGATAGCTTGCACACTTTTCGATACCAAAGAAATTCTGTAATTAGATTACGAACTGTGATCTAGCGATCCGAAATTTCCTGTGTCTCGGGTTGGAAATTCCGAGTCGTTACACGAAGCCTCTCCTCTCTAAATAAGCCCTTTTAATGGTAGATCTCAAAATAAGCTCTTTTAATGGAAGATATTGTTAAGTGTTGAAAAGTGTTAATTTTGACCCCTTAAACTTTTAGATTGTCATTTGATGAAAATAATTTAATATATTTTGTGAAGTTTTAGTGATTTACAAGTTTAGATATAAGCTGAGCACAAAATAGCCCAAAAGTTTAGAAAATAACATGAAATCCACGCATTCTTGGATCATCTAGAACATATCCCGACTTGCAGCTCTATTTTAACTTTTAAAATATCGGATATGTGAAATTTATATTTCACACAAAGTTGTAAAGTTCCTTATCTTCTTTTCAAAGCCGCAAGAATCGCTTCAATCCGAGTTCAGAGTGAAAATTTATGATCGAAATACGGAGGCAGTATCAGGTGAATTCGCCCAGGCGACTTGGAACTCGCTCGAACAACCAGTTTGTGGGTTTTATGTAAATTGAAAGTCGCCCAGGCAGCTTTGAGCTCGCCCTAGCAAGAATCGTGACCTACTTTTAATTTCCTCGAGATTTTAAGTGGGATTGTGAAGGTAAACCCTAATTAGGGTACGAGGCTTATAAATAACTACTTATTGTTTAGGGTTTTAGAGGGACTGCACTTTAGTTTTCAAAATAGTTTAGTTTTTCTTTCTTTTGGAGAAGTAGAAGGGTGGAAAAATCTAGAGTTGTATCAACGAATTTAAACTCCTATGTTCAGTATTTTTAATGAATGTTATTTATTCTATATTATTGTCTTTGCTTCTCAGCATGGTAGGCTAAACTTCTTTGGTGTTGAGATCTAAGGATCTCCATTTGATGAAGTGATTATATAATATTTAAATATATGGATTCAGGTTGGACAATTGTTTAATTTTCATTCTTACATATTTATGATCTTAGATTACATATCCGGAGTATAAGATGTAGTCATGCTTCTCTCATGACCTTAGATCTGCAATCTACGACTTGCATCTGGATCATAGTGTCATTTTGCTTTTTTATTCGTTGTGATCCGCTTTGTGGTAGATCCATCAAATGATTAAAGTATGATACTTTATATTTGGAAGAATGGAATTTTCATGCTTATTTTTGTGAGTTTCAATTATGTATTCACTATAATTAGTGAGTTAACTAAATTACGTAGGTTATTCGTCCAACGGAAATCTACAAGTTTAAATAGTGATATAATTATATATGTAGGGAATTAGTATCCCAACACCACTTTATCATTTTCATATTATTTAATTTGATAATACCATCCATTGTTGACTAGGTTGAGATTGTCCTTTTCTCTCTAAAATTTTTGTAAGATGGTTTTTATTCCATTAATTCCATTTAAATCCATCTTTGCGGATAGACCTTGTTCTTATTGATACTGTACTCCACTGTTGGTGGGCATTTTTTCTGAGTTCCTTTTGGTTCCCGTTGAATCATTGGCGCTAATTCTGTCCAGGGGGACTCTAGTGATGCGACGTTTAGAATAAAAAAGGAGGGTTTTCTAGGAAGATTCCTAGCTTGTTTGCGATTGCCAATTGCAAATATTTATCGACGCTGTAACACGTCAATTATCACGCTTAAGAGTGGGTGTGGGTTACTTCTATACTTAATCGTCCGCCTACGAACGTTAGCAGCAATGTCTCTTCTTAATTTAGATAATTTAGTTTTCCTTTTATTTCCCTTTATAATTATAACTTTGATCAGTTTAAATTTCCCTGATTCTATCGTGAGTCTGATTGTGTGTGGGAATTTACTGAAATTTGTTAAATTTAAGGTTCTAGTCTTATCAGGAATCTAAGTAATATTAATTTCCTAATGTCATGAGGAATCCAATTATTTCACTTTCCTATTATTATTGGAAGTCCAATTACCGCTAGTCCAATTTCCTAATGTCATGAGGAATCCAATTAATTTCCTAATGTCAACAACAATGTCATGAGGAATGTAGGTATAATTCTAGTAGAACTCTTATTAAAACAAGCATGCTAATTATGTTGAAATTCTAACTAAAGCAAGTATACTAGTTTTTATACAATTCTAATTGAGGCAAGTATGCTAATTGTATTGCAAATCTAACTAAGGCAATTATAATAATTCTACTATAATTCTAATTGAAGTAAAAGATCGATTTTTTTCTAGAACTCTAATTAAGGCAATGAATTTAATTTTTTTACTAAAATATCAATTGAAATAAAAGACTAATTTTTTCTAGCATCATAATAATTAATGAATTAATTATGATAGAACCTAATTAATCATGAATGAACTGAATTTCCTAAAATTCTGATTTAAAACAATTAATTAACTAAACTAAGGAAAGGGTTTTGAGTAAAACAATCTAATAATTGTACTAAAGCCTAATCTGTGCAATTAATCAATCATATCTAAATAAGAACTAATCAAAGCAATTAATTAATTCTAAAATTCTAAAAGGAAAGGGGGTTTGGGCCCGCTATGCTAAGGAGGATTGGCCTCGTTTTCAAGTACCCTCCGTAAGCTCCCTTGGGCAAATCGGGTGGCTAGAATTGAAGAAAAATTAAATTTTTAGAGTATAAAGTGATATTTTGGATTTTTGGGCTGTTTTCAGGATTATAGTGATGGGTTAGATTAAGAAAGCTAGAATTAAGCAAGCTAAATTAATGATTGGAGATTTAAAAATACTAAACTAAGGAATTAGAGTTAAAAATCTAAAATTCTAGGATTGAATTCGAGTTCGAAATCAGAAAATTAGACCGTATGATTAAGGACTGGTTTTTAACTCTAAGAGTTAAAACCAGAAATTAATTACAGGGCTGTAAATTGTGATTTTAGAGCGGAATTTGGTCTTAGGAGTCGGTGGATTAGACCGTTAAATTGAGGACTGGTTCCGGGCTCTGAGGATTGGAACCAGATATAGAGATTACGGTCTAAAAGGGGTGCTACTAAAAATAGTATTAATAGAATTCCTAGATCTAGAGATTAGAAGCTACGGTCAGAAAAAAAAAAATTTAAATTCTTACTTAGAGTCGGGGCTGCAGAGAGAAATCTCAAAGATTCGGTGCTTGAATTTTGAAATCATGATTTGGTGGCTCTATGGGTTTATGCTCGGAGTTCTTTGGTTTCGAAATCCCAAAAGTAATCCGTTCTCTCTCAAAATTTGCTAGCCTCTCTCTCTCTCTCTTCGAGAAAAAAAGCTTTTATAGGTTTTCCTTCAATTACGTGCCACTTTTTAGGCGTTTAATTGAATTGCGCGCCTATTTTCTGGTGCTTAATCGCTTTGAGTCGGTCACCGACTCAGTGAGCGACCGACTGACTTGCTCAGCGAGTTTCCTAGTCCTAACAAAATTAGGGCTAATTGTGCGTGTGATAAGATGTACGCAATTTGATTAAGCGTATTACCTGAAGTGCTTAATCGACGAAACTTAGGGGTCAAGGGTAGTAAGACTAGGTCGGGCGTAGGCCAATTGCTCGTCGGTGATGGGACGCTCAATCCGATCGTGTGTCTGGATTCAGACGCGTAATTAAGTTTCGAGATGGTATGGGAAAGGAAGTTTGGTCTGAAAGGGAGACTGATTGCGCGCTTGCGGTCTGGCGTGAAATCGAATTACGCGCGTGATTTCTAGCACGGAATTTAGGGTTGTCCAGGTTGGTCTCTAGTCTGAAATGCAAGACTATTATTTCAGTTTGCATTTCGACTATATACTATTATTTCAGTATATAGTCTCCCTATGTTGAAATCTGAGCCACAGAGCTATTGTTTTAGCCTGTGTTCAGCCATGTGCTATTATTTCAGTGCATGATTCTCATATTAGGGTTAAAAAGGGGTCAAAGGTTGATGAACAAGTTTGTATATTTTGAGAGGGCAAAATAGGGGTGTCTACAGATGCCCCTCTTCGGCGCGCTCTTGCGAAGTAAGAACGTGTCGAAGAAGTAGACACCCCTCATTCGAGGTGTCTTCTCGTTTCTCTTGAAAAATCACTAACATGAATTGGTGATGCTGACGTGGCAAGCTTGGCTTTCTTATCTATCAGTACAAGCTAAAATGGAGCATTTGAAGGGTAAATGGTAGCTGTCGAAGGGCACATTTCGGGTATGTGGGTGCATGACGCATCTCGTCGCATGGCGCGAGCTAACAGAGGGATTTTACGCAATCGAGGTACCGGGGCGTCAATCAAATGTTTAAAATAAGGTCTAGGGACCGATAATAAGATGTAGTATGTAATATCAAAAGCTTTTGCAAGTCATGTCAGACCGGACGCGTCATTGCTCACACCAATGCATGTCAAGTGTTCCTTTTCCAATAGGTGTTTGTAAGTTCTTAGATTAAATATATTTGTTGTTCGGTTTCTCAGGGGAAGAGGCCGGTTTGGGCTGGTAGTTGGAGCAATATTTCGGTGGGTCTTGTAAGGTGTGCTCGATTGAATTCCGCGCAGTGGCATGTGCACTTGATTCAATCTGGAGTTGGCCTCTATGTTGGGAATCTTAATCCTAATGCATCTGAATAAATGACTCTGCATAGTGGCGTGTGCGCTTGGTCCAATTCTGCACAGTGGGATATGCGCTTGATTGCGAGTTCAGAGGTCTTAGGAGTTAAAGGTCAGGTTTAGGTGTTTAAAGGTAGGTGAGTCGAGCCTATTTATTTTTGTTGCTTTGTTATTATTTTTTATTTTATTTTATTTGTTTTTTTTTGAAATAAGAGGATTTTATAATTTTTTGGGGAATTGAAAATTTGAAATTTTAGGGATTTTAACTTAAGATCAATTCGGTGGTAAAATGATGGAAAACGTGACTTCTGAGACTTCGCTGAGCAGATCTATCGGTACGAGATTTGTGGAATCGACCGTTATTGTGGTTGTCAAGACGACACTTGGCATGCCAGATACTCCGTCTAACCTTCTCGACAAATACTGATGATTGTCTCTTATGAGAGGACTACTGTGATTCATGAGTCGAGAGAGATATGTTTTGAAAATATTTGACTTAATCATAACTAACTATAATTTATAAGGAATATCGAGTAATTGAAATTTGGGCAATACTTACCTGGGAGTGATACTTACCTGGATTGTGGGTAGCTTGTATGGTCTGTGATGGGATTGTAGTGTCCCGATGGGACTTTGAAGATTTCTTCTCTTCGGGCCAGCTGTGACAGGGCTTGGCGGTTGTGATGTGATGTCTTGTAGAGTTGATGTCGCGATGGGACTTGGAAATTCTCCCTTGATGTGGGGATCTATGAGAGAGAGAGAGAGAGAGCTCTTCGCTTTAGCGATGGGACATGATCGAGCTTTCCCACTTTTCATATAGCGTGATAGGTGTTGTTTGAGCTTTTCAAGTTGTCATGTTTGCGATGGGATATTGGTTGAATGCAGTTAGTGATGGGGCGCTGGTGGGATATTTGTGCGATGGGGCGTTGGTCTCTTTCTTTGGTAGATCTTGGGTTGTGTAAGAAAATCACGTTGTGGTTGCATCGTGATTGGCTTTATCTTTGGGTTGTGTGCCTGCGTCTTCGGGAGATTTATTTTTGGCTTTCCGCAATAGGTTATGAGGGTGGTGTGGTTAATTTATCGATGGGGTTGGATATCGGGGTGGTGTCATGTGTGTGCTTGTGTTATCGTGGTGGGACGTGCACGAGTGGTTGCGCGATGGGGCAAAAGGGTTTTGATTGAGATGGGGTAAAAGATGGGGTCAAGGTGGACAGGGTGATATCACGTGTGTGTTTTATCCGTAACAGGACTAGAGGCATGGTCAACGTTTTTGGTAGGGTTATGTGGTGGGAGAGGGGCGAACGGCTGTCCCTCTTTTCTTACTAGCCTATGAGACAACACGATGGGATAAAGGGGTTTGAATAGAAGCGAGATGAAAGGTGATGGATTTTGTGTAAAATTAGGAATTAAGCGCCTTCCTAGAGTCGCGTGATCTGATTGAGCGCCTGTTTTCGGGAGTGCGATTCAGGGTCTCAAGGGCTTGTTTACGCGTGTTATCGTATGCGTGTGACAGAATTGCGCGCTCCAATCTATGCGCGCGATTGAAGCATCACCAGGTCACTGTGCGGGCACCGTTTCAGTATTGCGCGGGTCATGTGGGTCGTTAATGGGTTTGCGCAGCATATTATAAGCGCGTGATCGGAAGGTTGGCCGTCTACGCGGGCGATGGTCTCATTGCGTGCCTGATTAGAGGCGCGAGTTTTGGATTAGGCACCACATCCGAAGCACGTGACCGGATTAAGCGCTTGTGTCTGAGCACGTGATTAGGTCCGTACTCTATATAAGCGAGTGAGCCATCATTTGCTTTTCATTCTCTGGTTTAGTCTCGAGTTTTGACCTTTCTGAGTGTTTTGGTGTTCCGAAATCCATGTTTTAGCGATATCGATTGATCTAATTGTTGAATTGAGATGGCGTTTCTTCCTATATTCGTCAGTTTGCATGATCTTCATCCTAAGGTGATGCTGGGGGTCGACATTTTTTGGGAATGAGGGCGCTAGTCTTCACATCGGTCCTTTTTAGGGAGCAATGAAGGCAGTGTTGAGGAGGCGGCGATAGAGGAGGTGAAGATGACGGAAGAGAAAGTGTTTTAAATGGAGGGATTTATTCCCCAACCAATCCTCCATCTCTTCTGCTGGTGGCTTGTTTGGGTGCTTCGAGTCTAGTGGCAATATTTCTGAAGCCTCCGATTGGACGTTCTGCTCCTCGCTTTGGCTCGGTTTTCGTTTTGGGTTGTAAGTTAGGTTCTAGGTTTTCGTTTTGGGTTGTAATTCAGGAGGTATGCCTCCGGTGAAACTTGTAAGAGCCTTAAGTTATGAATAAAGGGGCATTTTTGTTTTATTGTGCTTGTTTATTTATTTAAATTTATTAATGGATTAATTAGTTTTACCTGATCTGTTTGATGTAATTTAGGATTTGATTTGGCTTATAGTTTTATAGTTCATTCTGATTTTGTCCAAAGTCTATCATAGAATTAGTCTGTCTTGTTTGGTCTTGCTTAGAGGGTTTACTTGGTTCCATTTGATTTGTTGGGGCATTTTTTTTTTGGTGGGGTCCCAAACAAGTTAGATTTTGCTTCAGAGAGTTTTTCTTTTGTTTTGTTTGAGTTTTTTTTTGTGATTAGAGTGTTTCATTTTGTTTAAGGTGTGATTTGAGATGACACTTGTTACAAATGTGTGAGCCTTTTAGGCGTTCTAGATGGTTGTTGGGTATTTCAATCCTATAGGTCTATCTAGATTTGGGGGCTTGTGCTTTTTCAGGGGGCAAGTGTTGTGTGACTATTGGTTTATCTTGGTTATCATAGATTGTAGTTTTTTTTTTTTTTTTTTCAAAGGGGTATGTGTCTGGTTTTGGATTCAATTAGATTGGAAGGGTTTCAAATGTGTGACATTTGTCATTTTGTAATCTAGGGGGCATAGTTTATAAATGTGAGCCTAAGGCTTTTGGTTTGAATCATTTTGTTTTCTTATTTCAAGTTTTGGGTTTATACTTTTGGGGCATATATTTTGTGTTGGTGACTTGGGGCATTTTGTTTTTATTCCTTTATGTCTTTTCTTCCTTTCTACTTCGTATCTCGGGTATTGAACTCGAAGAATTGTGTTTATTAGGTGGACTATGAGAATGGACGGGATTGGTAATGCAAGGTAGCGATTGAATTGGTTCCATGCTAAGGGAAGAGGTGGAGGAGAAAAAGGTGGTAGAAAGGAAAACCAAGGATACGGCAGGATCAAAGTTCTTGTGACCGATGCCTATATTGCCTCGGTAGGCCCTGCGGATTCAGTGTTAGTTGCTCCTCCTTTTTAGTGTGTCCAAAGTGAGCTTCCAACATCGAATCCCGCAGGTCTTGGGTGGCTTTTTGTGAGCCACTCTTTCTTTTCTATTTATTCGGGGTGAGGGGGAGAGGTTATCACGGTTAGAATTCGTTCAGGATGCGTTCCTCCTCCGGGCTTCTCTAAGGTCTCTAGTTCTTCGAATAAAGCCGGATTCGGGCATTGCCTGAACGTGCTGATTTTAAAATTCTTATTTTAAGTTGTATATTTAGAGGGTATGCCCTCGGTGTATGTTGTAATGATTTTATTAATCTATGAGGCGATTATGTTTTTAGTTCCATTTGTGGTTATTCAGTGATTTTCTTTATTTGATTTAATTTATAATTCATTTGTCTTGTTGGGGGTGTGAATTTTTTTGTTTAAGTTTGGTTTAATTTGGTTTGTTTATTTTAGATTTGGGGCGTGTTAAGGATAGCCCCCCCCCTCCCCCCCCCCCTCCCTTTTTTCTTTAATTTCGTTTAGTTTTGAGTGTATAGAGGCGATGGGGGCATTCATATTTCAGTTAGAGCGTGTAAGGGATGAGTGCCGTTTTTTTTTTTGGGCTTAGTTGAGGAATATGAAGGAAAAGGGCATTTTTTTTTTGAGTTTTAGTTTAGAGCGTTTTCTTTTGGTTTTCGGGGTGTCTGTTTCCTTAGGTTGGGGAGGGTTTTGGGTCGGTCTTATCAAGAGTGTAGTTTAGGTTGATAGTGAGTGTCAAAAATCTCCTAATTTCAGGTTTGGCTTACTGCTCTGGGCATGTAGAATTTTTATTTCTGGGAGGATTGCGCGCCTCTCCGAGTGCATAAACAAGTTGCGCGCCATCATGGAAGCACGCGTTTCAAAGAATGGGAAGGTTATTAAGTGGCAGTGCACTGGCATTTAATCGCGTTAAGCATGTGGTTTGGAGCTCAGGATTAGGGTGGTGGCCGGTCACTGTACAGGGGACCTTCACATGCCACCGTTCGAGCGCTTGATATGATTACACGTTCGATAGGTTGCGTGCAATCAAGTGGTCGGGTTATTTTGGGTGGGCGACGATTAGATTACGCGCTCAGGACTGAGCGCTTGATCAGAATTAAGCGCATGGTGGTTAGTGTGTGATTAGATTGGGCGTGTGAGACCACACACGTGATTCGGGTGAGTTCTATAAATAGTTCAAAGCTTTCATTTTTTTGCGCTATCTGTTTTGGTCTTCAATTCTCTAGTTTCCTGGTTTTTGCGCGCTCTGGTTTTCGTGTTTTCACGATATCTCGTAATCCGGTCGTCCGTTTCAGGCGCCGTTTCGTTCATTCCCCTAATTTTTTTTTGTGCTCTTTCTTCTGGGATGGAGGGTGAGGGTGATGTCAGGCCGGTCACTATTTTTGAGCTGGAGCGGATGTTGGGGGTAGAGATTGGTGAGTCTTCCAAGGCTCGGACTGATGCTGTCTACATGGAGGGGGACATCAGGGAGATAGCCGGGGAGGAGGTACCGGAGGATGACCAGATGGTGGTCGGGGAAGAGGTATCCGAGATTGAGCAGTGTGTAGCTGAAGAGGAGGGTGAGAGGGCTAAGGGTGAGAGAGTTGAGGGCCCTGAGGATGAGGGAGACGAGGAGCGCCCGAGCGCGGAGCCTCGAGACCGCAAGCATTACTCACTCGAGGATTTCTTTGCTAGAGGCCGGTTAGGTCCCCATGAGCAAGAGTTCTTTCATTTTCTTAGGCATTTAGGTTATGACATAAACTTATTAGGATTTGGAAACCCTTCTAATTTATGTCAAACCTGCATGGATTATTAGTTGTGTGCTCATTCGTGCATCATGATCGCGTCTAGAGTTAGGTCATGTTTACGTTGAATTGTGATTAATCATGTTTTATGTGCTTGTTATAAGTTATTACTGTGTTTGGGGCATGTTTTACTCGCTTTTAATTTCTAAATTCGTTTATTTTTCGTCATAGGTATGTGTTAGTCTTACTGTCATTATTGTTTCTCATGTTGATCATTTTGTTCGATAGGAGCCTCCATGTAATGTCCCAAAAATTTCATGCTTAAATAGTGCACCTTGAGAAGCGGGCCAACTGGTCGCGTCTTTGACCGAGTCAATGTTGACTTGGTTGACTTGGTAGATCATATGCAAGATAAAGTGTATGATAAAAACCACTTAATTGGACTAGGTATCCATAGATATATACACACACGTTAGTTGAATGTATGAGCTTAACACCCTAGTTAAGTAGTAGGTGATAAGAAAAAGATGAGGAGTTATTTCACTTGAATGAGTAGTTGAGAAGAGTGAGAGAGAGAGTGAATCAGAGATTGATTTATGTGAAATTGAGAAGAGTGCAATGAATGCAAATAGTTGATCTTGACTCGGAAAGCTAGCGGATAGAGATCGGGATCGACGTGAGAGTAGAGATTTGGGGGTTTATGAAACCCTAGTGAGCTAAAAGCTTGGAGCAAGGGAAATCCAACCATTTGATATGGTAAGATCCACTATTTCAAGTTTGTTTAGTTATTAGATAGAGAATCTAAACCTTTTGTACAAAAAAAATGAACGATGAATGGGATGGATGAAAGATGAGATGAGTTTTAGAGGAAAGAACACGTTCAGATCTAAGAATGGGCAAAATCGATTGAATGATTTCTGATTTCGTTCTATCGATTTTGACCAATGAGAAATAAGGTGAAAAATGAGTTCTGAAGAAATCGCTCGATCGATTTTGGAAATCATTCGATCGATTTGAGAACCGTGTGAACGATTTAAAAAAAATCGTTCAATCGGTTTACTAGGGGACAAAAGTGAGAGAAAACGGATTTTTGAAGAAATCGATAGAACGAAATAAATTCGTTCGATTGATTTTGGATTTCGTTCGATCGATTTTCCAAATCGTTTGATCGATTTAAAATCGTTCAATTGATTTTCCAAATCATTCGATCGATTTAAAAATCATTCGATCAATTTGAACAAATGTAGGTTTTTGTTGAGTTTTTTAGTACGGGCTATGCTTTGGTTGGGATTAGGCTTCTAACCCCAATGTCTTATACATGTAATGATGTGTTATGGGTGTTTGACCAGGCCTAGTTTATGCTGAACCTAAGGATGATTAAGCCCTAGCTAGGATTGGAGAATCCTTGGAATCGTGTTGCGTGTGAGGTAGGGAATGTCTGAACTTGTACCCTTAATTACGAGAACATGTATGTGATGATAGTATATGAATGCTTGTTCTTTAAAGCCGAGTTGAAATACAAATGTGTTTTCTTTTAAAGTGTAGTTGAAATGTAAAATGTTAAAGTAAACGTAGTAAGAAATAGTGTGTGAATACATAGATAAATGAGGAAATTTATGAGTAAAAGAGTTAAGTCATCCCAAGGATACATATGTATATTGGGCATCAGAGTGATGCATCAGAATGAGACATCCCAGGGATGTAATGTAGATGTAAAGATCCACGTTGTGGAAGGTTCATGAAAGAGATTTAGCAGGTTGGAAATTATTATATTATTAGCACAATTACACGGTGAATAACTATATGTAATGCATAATCAATTTAAGGTTTGTAAAATACCCAACCGACACGGCGGTATACCCGTGACTGATTCGACATAATATCCGTGATCGGTACGGCGGCCAATCCGTACACCAGTAGACATCCCATGGATGTATAGTAATGTGTCCGTCGCCTATGAGAAAGGGGCGTGGGTCAAGATACTTGAAAAATAGTCTGATTAGACGACGATGGAGGGTATTCCATCGGGGCTCGATGCTAAATTGCTTGGGGATTATTTAAGTTAACCATTTAAGTCATGAGACCAGTCTGGTTGCAATCACAAGAACTAATTACATAAGATGTCATGAGTAGAGTAATAAAAGTAGTCTATTTATTTTCTTGCATCTCAAACTGTTTTAAATCAATTACATTGATGAATTCATTCTTTATTTCTGTCATGATATATATGTGAGTAAGAAAGATGCACTCGTTCAGATATTATCCCTATTGAGCTAGGATGTAGCTCACCCTTCGACTATACGTCACAGGTGCAGAGTTAGGAGTAGCTTCTGGCGGGGTTGATTCCGAGGACTCAGAGTATATCCCAGGAGAGGAGTTTGAGCTCCCTCCAGAGTGGTTCTTTTAGAAGACCCTCTGCGTACTTTGATAAAAAGAGAGAGAGATATTTTCGGCTTGGTACATCCAGCCATATTTTTGTAAGGTTAATGATACATGTAATATTCTTTAGCCAAACCATCAAAGGTGATCGTAGTTACAACACTGATGGTTTGGGTTGGTTCTTTTGCCCATACCGAAATATGGGATTAGAACGATCTTTTGGATCAAAATATTTTGACGATATATTGTAGAACTGGAGATTTGGTTCTACATTTTACATATCTGTGTTTTATCTATTTATATGGGGATTTACCAAGTGTTCCACTTACTATATGGGGCACGGTCTAGATGGGCCGTACTGATGGCACGGGTTTCGAGGTGTCAAAATTCGGGTTGTCATAGTTGGTATCAAAGTCTTTTCTTTAAAATTTTCTAACAAGTTATAGGTGTTGCCAGAGTGAAGGGACCTACTGCTAATGAAACTCTGATTTCATGTGCAGAACGTGATGTCTTCTAGGAGGAGGGGTCGACCTAGAGGTCATCAGAATAGAAGTCAGAGAGGTGGAGAGGAGTTTCAGGCAGGGTCTAGTAGAGATAAAAAAAATCCTCATAAAAGGGAGGATCGGAGAGGTGATGTGACGGATCGTATCGCGTTGGCCATGGAGTTTATGGCTACCGCGATGGCCCAACAAACGCAACAGACTACGTTACTGGCTGAGCAAATGGCATTGATGGCGGCTAATAATGTCGCTAGTCATCAGCCACCGCGACCACCTCCTTCGGCGTTGTTGCCCTCTTCATTCATAGATTTTAGGAGATTGAGACCTCCTAGCTTCTATGGGCAGACGGACCCATTGGAAGCAGAAAAATAGTTAAACCAGATAGAAAAGCTTCTGGATAGGCTATAGAGTATAGAGAATGAGAAGGTAGGCTGGGCCTCCTTCTAGCTTGAGGGAGATGCTGATCCCTGGTGGAAATCAGTTGTGAGAAAGAGAGATTGAGAACCCGCATCGCCTATGCACTTGGGCAGAGTTCGTCAAAGAGTTTAATCGGGAATAGTTTCCCAAGCAAGTGCGAGTTCAAATGAGAAGAGAATTTGCAAATCTTCAACAAGGGAGCCTGACTGTGCGAGAATATGGCGTGGAGTTTACAAGATTATCAAGATTTGCGCCTGAGTTAGTATCTATAGAAATCACAAAGGCTGCCAATTTTGAGGAAGGTTTGAGACCCAATGTCCGTGAGCGAGTATCGATCTTTGAACTTGAGAGTTATGTAGATGTGATGGGAAAGACAATAGTGGCCGAGAGGGATATCAGTAACATGAATAAATGAAGAGAACAACAAGACAAAGGTAGAACCTTTCAAGGGAGAACAGGTGAGTATGACTTGGGAATAAAAAGCCGAGGTATACGGCACTAGCTCCAATCCCTAGGCAGATTGCTTACCCAAGTTATTCCAAGCCACCTATATCCACATTGGCTAGACCGATCCAATATGAGAACCCTACTGGCACCATAGGAGTATCCACTACTCAAAGTTTCTCACGAGTAGCCTCTTCTACACCGAATGAGATTTGTGCCAAGTGTGGCAAGTCTCATAGAACAGTTGACTATAGACGGGGAATGCAGGGATGCTACAAATGTGGAAAGATTGGTCATGTGATTCGGGATTGTCCGGAGATGAATAAGGGAAGAACGGCTTCTGTTTCTGCACCTAGACCGATTCAAGCAAACAAGCCGGTCGTACAAGGAAGGGCCTATGCAGTTATGGCTCAGGACGCCTAGAATTCCAATGATATTATACAAGGTGAGCTTTACTTGGATTAAATTATACATTGTCTTACGTATGTTGGAAAAAAAAATGTTGTTTTAGATAGCGAAAATACTTCTATCTAGATTGTGTTGTGAGAATAATTGATCTTACTTACCGTATCTTGCTATGCTGTATAAAAAAAATGCTGAAATGTGTATACCTTATAGGTACCTTAGATGTATATGGGAAAGAGAGTGAAGTAGCGTATGTGGCCAGAGTGTTGATAGACCCAGGGTCTACTCATTCCTTTATCACTCCTCGATTTACAAGAAAGATGAAAATTAAGCTAGAGACTTTGGATTTTGTCTTGGCAGTGTCTATCCAGACGGGAAAATCGGTTGATACAGACTTAGTTTGCAAGTCGATGATAGTAGCCATTAGAGATGGGGATGTCTTTGAGCTACCTGTAAATTTGATTCTATTAGACATGCAAGGATTCGACGTGATCCTTGGCATGGACTGGTTGTCACAACACTATGCAATAGTCGATTGTAAGGATAAAATTATCATATTTAGGCCGAATACAAAAAGATCATTTTAATTCATAGGGGTGAGAACAAAATTTTTGCCACCTGTGTCCGCCATCAAGGCCGAGCGTTTGATCAGAAGTGGATGCAGTGGGTACTTGGCATTCTTGAAAGAGGACAAAGAAGGGAGGAACGTTATTTCTGAGATCGCAGTGGTATGAGAATTCGATGACGTCTTTCCAGAAGAACTACCAGGGCTACCTTCGGATAGAGAGGTGGAGTTCGCCATCGACTTGGCACCTAGAATGGAGCCGATTTCAAAAGCACCATACAGGATGGCTCCGGCCGAGTTGAAGGAATTGAAAGACCAGTTGCAAGAGCTCTTAGACAAGGGGTTTATAAGATCGAGTGTGTCTCCTTGGAGAGCACCGGTCTTGTTTGTAAAAAAAAAGGATGGGTCAATGAGGTTGTGCATTGACTACCGCCAGTTAAACAAACTCACTATAAAGAACAGATATCTATTGCCAAGAATAGATGATTTGTTTGACCAGCTACAAGGGACAAGATATTTTTCTAAGATTGATCTACATTATGGATATCATCAACTAAGAGTCAAGGTAGAGGACATCCAAAAGACTGCTTTTCGAACGAGATACGGACACTACGAGTTTTTAGTGATGTTGTTTGGATTGATGAATGCGTTGACATCATTTATAAATTTGATGAATTGGGTGTTTAAACCACACCTAGATTCTTGCGTTGTAGTATTCGTCGACGATATCCTGAACTACTCCAAATCAAAGAAGGATCATGAAGAATACTTGAGAACAACTCTGCAAACTTTACGTGAACATCAACTGTATGCCAAGCTCAGTAAGTGCGAGTTTTGGTTGGAGAAGGTTAGCTTTTTGGATATGTCGTCTCAAAAGAGGGTGTCACAGTGGATCCAGCTAAGATCAAGGCCATGTGCAGTGGGAACAGCCTAAGACAGTGACTGACATCCGCAGTTTCCTTGGTCTGGCTGGGTATTATAGGTGTTTTGTGGAGGGATTTTCAAAGATATCAGGGACGCTAACAAGACTCATACGAAAGGATGTGAGGTTCGAGTGGAACTTCTAATAACTCAAGAAGCGGCTTACTTCAGCTCCAGTACTTGCAATTCCTTCAGGGAGTGGGGTTTTACGGTTTATAGCGATGTTTCTCATAACGGGTTAGGCTGTGTGCTCAACCAATACAAGAAGGTCATTGCTTATGGGTCGAGGCAGCTGAAGGATCACGAGAAGAATTACCCGACCCATGACCTCGAACTAGCAGCGGCTATATTCGCATTGAAGATCTAGCGACACCATTTATATGGGGAGACCTTTGAGATCTTCACTGACCATAAGAGCCTCTGATACTTATTCACACAGAAAAAACTGAATATGAGGCAGCGAAGGTGGATGGAGTTCCTCAAAGATTACGATTGCTCCATTCAATATCACTCAGGCAAGGCTAATGTGGTCGCAGATGCTTTGAGTCATAAGGGTTCGACTCAGTTAGCCAGCCTTGTAACGGGAGTGTATAGGTGGAAATTATTTGAAGCCCTGTCATTATTTGATGCAAACATTGAAGTACAAGTTTTTGGGGCTCTTTTGGCCAATATTTCAGTGAGGCCAACAATTTTTGATCACATTTACGAGTTACAAATGAAAGACTCCGAGTTAGTCAAGATTCGACGAGAGGTGATTGAAGGCACTAGACCGGATTTCTCTATAAGGGAGGATGGTTCCTTGTTATTCAGGGGCCGCCTCTGCTAAATTATTACAGCCTCTACCTATCCCGGAATAGAAATGGGAGTCAATTTCAATGGATTTCATCATGGGGTTGCCACGAATAGCAAAAATGAATAACACTGTATGGGTTGTCGTAGATAGACTGACGAAGTCAGCTCACTTCTTGCCCTACAACACTATGTATACGGCAGGACGACTTGCTGAACTTTATGTGAAGGAGATCATGTAGTTGCATAGCATTCCCAGCAGTATTATATCTGATTGTGACCCATTGTATACTTCAAAGTTTTAACAGAAATTTTAGGAAGGTATGGGCACTCGTTTGGATTTTAGTTCGGCGTTCCATCCACAGACTGATGGGAAGGCGGAGCGAGTAAATCAAGTGATCGAATATATGCTCAAAGCGTGTATGCTAGAGTTGCAAGGATCGTGGGATCAACATCTACCATTGATCGAGTTTGCCTACAACAACAGTTTTTAAGCGAGCATTGGGATGGCGCCGTATGAAGCTCTCTACAGAAGGCGATGCAGATCGCCTATCAACTAAGAAGAAATTGGCGAGAAATTTGTATTGGGTCTGGAGGTTCTTGAAGATAATGCCATGGTCGTACGTATAATTTGAGAGAGGTTTAGATCAGCTCAAAGTAGACAGAAGATCTATGCCAATGTCAAACAGACTAGCCTAGACTTTACTGTTGGCGATCATGTTTTTGTGAAAATATCACCCATGAGGGGTGTGATGAGGTTCAGAAGGAAGGGAAAGTTGAGTCCCCTTTGAAGTCTTGGGTCAAGTCGGTGAAGTGGCTTATCGCATCGGGTTGCCTCCGTTATTTGATCGCGTGCACAATGTCTTTCATGTCTCTATGCTCAGGAAGTACATAAAGGACCCTACACACGTTTTGGGGAATCAACCTGTTGAGCTGCACGAGGACATGACTACGATTGAAGAAGCGACCCAAATTTTGGATCGAAAAGAATGGACTTTACGCACTAAAATCATCCCTTTAGTACTTGTTAAGTGGGGAAATCATCCGATCGAGGAAGCGACTTGGGAAAGAGAGGCTGAAATTAGGGAACTGTATCCCCATTTGTTTGAGTAACAGTAGATGGGCACAAGTCCGAACCTTGTTTTGTAGTTATAAGTTGAAATTTACATGTATGAGAGAAAATGTGTACTAATGTATTGAGATTTGTTTTATATTTATAAGTGTCTTGAGAATTTATTTGTTTGTACTTGTGGGTCAGACTCGAAGACGTATAATCGGACAGCTACTACCAAATTGGTGGAGCTACCACTTAGTTCATGGATTGGCAAACCATGCGAATGATCTAGGCATAACGTGATCAAACACGCTGTGGACGGTCATTTTTATTTTTGTAACTAGAAGATAATTATTAAATGAGTTAAGGGACATCTACACACAACCTCCCCACAATTTCTGAGAATTTTGTTCGATCGAATTTCTGTAGGATTATGGCTTCAGAGTTGCCAGAGAATAGTTTGATCGATTCTCAAATTGTTTGAATGAAATACACAGACCAGTAAGAATTTTAGGCAGTTGCCAGAAATCGTTCGAGCAATTTTTCAAATCGTTTGAACTAAATACTTGGGCCAGTGGAGTGCAAAATAGCATAAGACTCAACTTCAATAAATCGTTCGATCGATTTTTAATTTCGTTTAAACAAAAATTTTGAGACCACATTAAGTAATGCAATTCGTTCGATCGAATTTCAAATCCGTTTGATGAATTTTTGGGGCTTGCATTAATGACTGAAAACTGATTGAACGAATTGGAAAATCGTTCGATCGATTTTGCAAACTATATATGTTTGGGTTCGATTTTTGGCATTCATTCGAAATCCAACCATTTTTCTTCTTTTCTTTCTCCTTGAGAGAGTTCTAGGGTTTGTGGGGGGTTGCTGGTTTTTCGTTGTTTCCGGCCATTTCAAGCTAAGAGCCGCACGCAACAGTTATTCGAGGCATCATGAGGTAACTATTAACCTCTATTGTGATCTTTAAAATCTCCATTTCCTTCTTATTGTTGGATTTGTGGCATTACAGCTAAAACCTTGACCATAAACCCTAAGTTTCTCATTAGTTCGCAATGCCACCCAAGACTCGCCAAGCCACGGTGAGTGCGACACTGAAGAAGCCCACTTCGGATTCCTCTTCGCAACAGCCACCGAAGAAACCACCTATGGGTTCTTCATCGGCCCCAACCACACAAGCACCACCTCAACAACTACCCCGTGAATGACCAAATGAATGGTGGTTTGACAAGGATTTTGAACCCGAGTGGATTATAGATCCCAAAATTTTTGCCAAGCGCGATGAGACAAAGTGGGCTTTCGACTATATTTCCACCACGGGTTTGACTGGCATCCTTCACCGATGCAAAGACAGTTATTACCCTAGGATCGTCCGACTATTTCATCAAAACATGGAACTGATCAAGGACTCGACCATTCTCCGGACCAAAATTGATAATCGGCCTTATACGTTCATATTTGATGACGTGGCCGATGCCTTCGAGTGTTTCCACACTTATAACCATGAGGATATTGCCCTCGCTGAGCCTTTTTCGGCCACTCTCGATTATAAATATGTCGCGGCTGAGATGACCCATGGAAGAACAGGTTCAGGTTGCTCGATTAAACGTGTTGACTTACCGCGCGAGCTTTGGATGCTCGATTCGATCATTCAGTGTAATTTATACCCTTTAAGACATAAGACTAAACGAGTGGGTGAGGTCCAAATGGCACTCTTTGCAGCCTTCAATGGCCGATGGTTTAATGCGCCCAAGATGGTGCTGGAGGGGATGAAATATGCTCATAAGAAGATGCTTGAGAATGCCAAGAAGCCCGTCGATGACATGCCATATGCCCGCTTGATTTCCCTAATGGTTGAGGATTATGTGGGAGGCGATATGTACACTCTCTCTCCCAGTGAACCACGCCTCACGAGTAATGTTCAACCGTTCACCATGGTTGACTGGAATCGAACCTACATAAAGTTGATTAAGAAACCACTCATCAAAGAACCACCTCAACTGGAACCACCAGCTCCAGACCAGCCAGCACATGACACTCCTATTCATGAGGAGACAACTGCTACTTTTCCATTGCAGCAGCCTGCTAGACGACGTGCTCAGATGCCCGTACCACCACCACCTGAAGGCGTTCTTGCGCCGACTGTTACTGATATTTATGCCTTGTTGGAGGCCAATACGTGGCAAATGGCAAAGAATAACCGCCTTCTCAATCGATGCTTGGACTACTACGATGCATTGCATGCCAAGGATATGCGCTTTATGTATCTGGCTGATTATCTCCAGCGTATGGCGGAAGCGCAGGCCTGGGTCCCGGGGGCGTCGACTTCGGGTGCGGGGCAGCATGGTGATGGCGGCGATCCGCCGAACGACGAGGAGTCTTGATGGTTGTTTTCTATTGAGTCCTAATTTTGGGTGTCAACTTTGTTTTTTGGATACTTACTACTTTGTGGGCTCCCATGCCGGGGTGTGGGGGGGGCCCTTGAGTGTAATTTTTGCGGTTGAAAATTCCAAAGGAGGGGTGAATGTAACGTCCCAAAAATTTCGTGCTTAAATAGTGCACCTCGGGAAGCGGACCAACTAGTCGCATATTTGATCGAGTCAATATTGACTTGGTTGACTTAGTAGATCATATGTGAGATAAAGTGTATGATAGAAACCACTTAGTTGGACTAGGTATCCATAGATATATACACACACACACACGTTAGTTGAATGTATGAGCTTAACACCCTAGTTAAGTAGTAGGTGATAAGAAAAAAGATGAGGAGTTATTTCACTTGAACGAATAGTTGAGAAGAGTGAGAGAGAGAGTTAATAAGAGATTATTTTTGTGAAATTGAGAAGAGTGCAATGAATGCAAATAATTGATCTTGACTCGGAAAGCTAGCGGATCGAGATCGGGATCAACGTGAGAGTAGAGATTTGGGGGTTTATGAAACCCTAGTGAGCTAAAAGCTTGGAGTAAGGGAAATCCAATCATTTGATATGGTAAGATCCACTATTTCAAGTTTGTTTAGTTATTAGATAGAGAATCTAAAATTTTTGTATAAAAAAATGGATGATGAATGGGATGGATGAAGATGAGATGAGTTTTAGAGGAAAGAACACGCTCAGATCTGAGAAAGGGAAAAATTGATCAAACGATTTTTGATTTCGTTCCATCGATTTTGACAAATGAGAAATAAGGTGAAAAATGAGTTCTGAAGAAATCGTTCAATCGATTTGAGAGCCGTGTGAACCGATTTAAAAAAAATCGTTCAATCAGTTTGCTAGGGGACAAAAGTGAGATAAAACGGATTTTTGAAGAATCGATTGAACGAAATAAATTCGTTCGATCGATTTTGGATTTTGTTCGATCAATTTAAAAATCGTTCGATTGATTTTCCAAATTATTCAATCAATTTAAAATCGTTCGATCGATTTGGACAAATGCTGCTTTTTGTTGAGTTTTTTAGTACGGGCTGTGCTTTGGTTGGGATTAGGCTTCTAACCCCGATGTCTTATACATGTAATGATGTGTTATGGGTGTTTGACCAAGCCTAGTTTATGCCGAACCTAAGGATGATTAAGCCTTAGCTTGGATTGGAGAATCCTTTGCATGTGAGGTAGGGAATGTCTAAACTTGTACCCTTAATTACGAGAACATGTATGTGACGATAGTATATGAATGCTTGTTCGTTAAAGCCGAGTTGAAATACAAATATGTTTTCTTTTAAAGTGTAGTTGAAATGTAAAATGTTAAAGTAAATATAGTAAGAAACAGTGTGTGAATACACAGATAAATGAGGAAATTTATGAGTAAAAGTGTTAAGTCATCCCAGGGATGCATATATATATTGGGCATCGGAGTGATGCATCAGAACATGAGACATCCTAGGGATGTAATGTAGATGTAAAGATCCACGTTGTGGAAGGTCCATGAAAGAGATTTAGCAGTCTAAGAATTATTATATTATTAGCACAATTACACGGTGAATAACTATATGTAATGCACAATCGATTTAAGGTTTGTAGAATACCCAACCGACATGGTGGTATACCCATGACTGACTCGACAGGATATTCGTGACCGGTACGGCAGCCAATCCGTACACCAGTAGACATCCCATGGATGCATAGTAATATACCCGTCGCCTATGAGAAATGGACGTGGGTCAGGATACTTGAAAAATAGTCTGATTAGACGACGATGGAGGGTATTCCATCGGGGCTCGATGCTATATTGCTCGGGGATTATTTAAGTTAACCGTTTAAGTCATGAGACCAGCCTGGTTGTAATCACAAGAACTAATTACGTCAGATGTTATGAGTAGAGTAATAAAAGCAGTCTATTTATTTTCTTGCATCTCAAACTGTTTTAAATCAATTACATTGATGAATTCATTCTTTATTTCTGTCATGATATATATGTGAGTAAGAAAGATGCACTCATTCAGATATTATCCCTATTGAGCTAGGATGTAGCTCACCCTTCGACTATACGTCACAGGTGCAGAGTTAGGAGCAACTTCTGGCGAGGTTGATCTCGAGGACTCAGAGTATATCCCAGGAGAGGAGTCTGCGCCCCCTCCTGAGAGGTTCTTTTAGAAGATCCTCTGCATACTTTGATAAAAAGAGAGATATTTTCGGCTTGGTACGTCCAGTCATATTTTTGTAAGGTTAATGATGCATGTAATATTCTTTTGCCGAACCATCCAAGGTGATCACAGTTACGACACTGATGATTCGAGTTGATTCTTTTGCCCATACCGAAATATGGGATTAGAATGATCTTTTGGATTAAAATATTTGACGATATATTGTAGAACTGGAGATTTGGTTCTGCATTTTACATATCTGTGTTTTATCTATTTATATGGGGATGTACCAAGTGTTCTACTTACTATATGGGGCATGGTCTAGATGGGCGGTGCTGATGGTACGGGTATCGAGATGCCAAAATTTGGGCTGTCACACTCCACAGCTGGCTATCAGCTCGGCATGGGCCGAGTCTCATGCTTAATCTTGTCGTGGAATTTCATGGCCGGTGTCTTCGCTTGGGTCAATCCGAGCCTGGAGCCATTTCAGGTCGATCGTGGCTTGATTGCGGCGATTGTAGAGACATGGAGTGAGAGGCATCAGGCGCTTCTCTTTCCAGTTCGTATGCTGTTGTCGACCCCAGAGGACTGGGTCCGTATTATCGGTCTTCGTTTCAAGGGGGAGCAGATCACAAGGCGGATGGCAGGGGAGTAATTGGAGGTGTGTGAGGAGAATTTGGGAGTACCTTATAGGTAAAGTGGATCAGGGCTAGGCGTAGTTCGAGTCACTTGGTTATTTGATACGTTCGCGAGTGGACTCATCCATCCGAAGCGTCATTTAGAGGTGAGCGCACTTTATGAGGCGCGTTGTGCGATGGTGGCGTGCCAAGAGCCCGTGGTGGAGCCGGGCTGGCTGCGGATAGGGTGCTTTGCACGTTCTTGATGCACTTCCTAGGTGCCGTACTTTTCTCTTCTTCGACTCGGGGATGCGTCACCATGTTATTTTTTATGGTTCTCGGGGACTTGGATCGGGTCCCTACCTATGCGTGGGGCACGGCCGTGTTGGCGCATGTCTATGAGTAGCTTTATCATCGGGTTAGGGCATCGCGTCGATCAGAGGTTTCCTTTCCTTCCTCCAGGTGAGCTTTCAGTTAATTAATGTCAGGGTGGTTTTGGTTGTTTTTTTTGTTGGTTATAGCAGTTATTCAACATTTTTTTATTGTGTTTTTTTTTTAGTTCTGGGCATACGATCATTTTGCCTTTCTTCGCCTAGGGGTTCCGTTGAGGGTGAAGTTCATGTTTCCACAGATGCGCGTGGGAAGGGAAGCGTTGAGGGATCGTCGCTGGTCTATTGATCTTTAGACCACACGAGGCCTCTTCGAGGACATGCACGCAGGGCAGGTATATATCATCATGTTTTCATTTGGCTTTATTCTATTTCAGGCTTCTCAAGATCTAAGATTTTATCTATGGGCTGGCTCGCTTATTTGGATATAGGTGATCTGGAGCCCCTATGAGGATGAGGAGGATGCGGGTGAACCAGTGATTCAGTCTGGCCGACCCTTCTTCGATGTGGACATATGGGTCCATTGTTTTGAGAGGGTGGAGAGGATCCACACCTCTCGAGTAATACGGCAGTTGGGGCTCGACCAGGGAGTCCCTCCAGAGATTAGCCACAGGGTGGCGAAGAGGATGACTGACCCTCATGGCCGAAATTTTGCGAAGCGGATGGCGCTCCAGATGGCCGATTTTAGAGTTGGGGGACTAGGGTCACGGGAGCGTGTGACGAGGCAGATGTACGAGAGTATAGGAGGTGGTTCAGCGTGTTGCATGGTGGGTGCCTCTTCACACGTCCCTTTCAAGGCAGTGGTTCTTTTGCGATTGGTGGGCCGGAGTTAGCGTCAGCATTGAGGGAGAGACTGGCCGCCTTAGAGCAGGGCCATCTCACGGCGAGTGTGCGAGGGGTATTGGATGCCCTTCACAGGGCAATGGAGCAGATGGGGAGTGCTCCTCATGCAGATGCGGAGATGCTGCACTCCTTGACCTCCTCGGTTGCCGAGGCCAGGGCAGCGAAGGATGAGTTGGGGGCTCGACTAGCGGAGGCCTGACGCCTACTGGTGAGTTAATTTATTGGTTTTAACTATATCGCATTGACTTGGTTTTTTAGTCATTCTTACATAGTTGTGGCGTCTTGTTTTATTTTATTTCGGACAGTCTAAGAGGGAGGGTGAGGTTGCTCGTCAGGCAGCCCTGCTGGATGTCTATCGCAATCAGCAGCAAGCTGACCAGTAGGTAGTTGCCAGTCTACGTTCTGAGGTTGATCGATTGGTAAGTGTCTTTGTAAATATGGTTTTGTTAATTATTGGCATGGTGGGCTTGCCAACTGATGTGTTCGTAGTTATTCGTAGAGAGCCAAGCTTACTACTGGAGGTCCCATTCCAGCATTTGATCCATCATTAGTTGCCTCCTCTAGTCGGGAGGATCCAGTGATGACTCAGCTTCGGGCTGAGCTGGAGCATTGGGTAAATTTCTATTTAATCTTTTAACTCGTTTGTTTGATTATAGCAATTCATTGGGTGTTATTGCTTTGCTTTCTCAGTAGTTTACTAACATCATGTGGCATTTCAGCGTTAGGTTGCCGAGGATCTGTAGACGAGAGCGACGACTACTGCCACTCTACGCTCGGAGAGTCAGGTATAATTTGTGATTTGGTGTGACTCAATTTAGGTTACTTCCTTCTATTTGTTCTGATATATATATATATATATATATATATATATTATACATCGGCTTGTTATTTTGTGCAGGCAGTTCCGGACTCCGTTCCTGAGGCTCCCCCTCAAGGGTCTGTTCCTATTCCCACTTAGGTACGTTTTAGTTATTGCGTTTGTGGTTTATTTATTATCGTAGCATTTATCTAATGTATTTGTTTATTTTCGTTGTAGCCATCTACGTTTTCTGTCCCTTCTGCGCCTCCTGCCGATCCTGTGACCACTACGACGGTCGAGCGCCATATGGTGGAGAGGGCAGATCTTGTATGATTCTTTTCTCTTTCAAAGTTTCTTTTTGTTCATATACGTATATGCTATCTCTCTCTGACTTGGTATGGTTATGCAGGTTTGTCAGCTTGAGGAGGCGTAACTAGAGGTGGTGCGAGCGCGCGCCACTCCTGAGGCGAGACAGATTCTTAATGAGGTGCAGAGCTGTGAGGATCTGGTGATTGAGATGATGGTCACACAGAAGACTCAGGCCGAGGCGTTGGAAGTGGCGTGCCAGACAACGGGAGCGGAGATGCAGGTGACCCTAGATCAGATGCAGTATTGTCTGATGAGGGAGCGGGAGATGCGTAGGTTAGCTAGTTGGCTTGATGGGTCAGAGTCGAGGGCTACGGGTTCTTCAGCTGGGCAGTCTCATCACACCTCTCATGGTCGGGTCAGGAGTGATACTCGTGAGGATTCTGTCACTCGTGGGGGTTCTCAGTGGGTATCCTCCTCATTCTTGGTCGAGGCGGATTGCCAATCAGACGAGTGAGGGGGGCTCTATAGTGGGGCCTCGTCGCTTAGAGGTTCTGAGGACTCCAGGCGCCAGCATTATATTTTCAGAGGACCAGTCTACGGACCTTCAAGCCGATGATATTGGGGACAGTGGTGCTCGACCATCCCAGCGGCAGCGTAGGGAGTAGGTGTGTGCATGTGTGTGTTCTTGTCCGTTGTGAGTGTGCATTGTATATACAGGGGGGATGCCCTCGGTGACAAGTGTAAAAAAAAAAAAGAAATTTTGACAAATATATGGAGATTCTGGTTTAGATGTGCCTGATCAACTCCTTTTCTTTTAGTTACCTCTTGTGTCTACTTTTGCTTTTGTTTTTGGTGCCGTCAATCATCATCGGGACTTGGATGCTTACCGAGCTGGTCCAGTGGTGGTTGAAAGTCCTTCGTTCCAGTTACGTATTGCTGCTATACTTTTACATGATCATTTACACCACAATGTTAAATTTGAGTCATTGTTACTTGTACATAACTTAAATGCTCGAATTTATAAAATGAAGACTAAGCATTTCTGATAAATATATGTTTTGAAAAGTAATTCAACAGGGAAAGCAAATAATTGACATAGCAACAAGAAAATAATAGAAACTATAAAAACAAATATAAAAATAAAATGCCCCAGTGTAGGAGCATCGTAGGATCGGCAGTATAGCATCTTTGGTAGCTTTCTTTGCACAGTAACTTCGACATCCTTTGTCTTCTTGGTGGACGAGTCGGCGATTCTGACATGATTCTCCTTCTGATAAAAAAAAAAGCTTCAGCATGAGGATGCAATGGAGCTTTTCTGGGCTTTAAATGAGCACTGTGGGTCTATGCGAAGTCATGGGTATTTGGTGAGTTAGTTTTGAAGAAAACATTCATCAATACTGTCATCAAACCGGGGGAGGTCTCTCTGGTTAAGTCAGTCGCATACGGGGTCTACCTTGTGGTAATGGTCATCCTATCCCATGGTTATTAGGGAAAAGTATGGTATGTATAGCAGGTGATTGCATCAGTCATCATTCATCAGTTTTTGGTTTCATTCCTTCGTCAGTTTGTATGCATTTCCAGGGTATGCAGCTGTTATAACATAAGGGCCTTCCCAGTTCGGCTTCAGTTTTCCTTTTGGGTGGGCATGCTTAGAGGGTATGATTTTCTTCAAGACTAATTCTCCAACATTAAAGGTTCGTTCGAGGACTTTCTTATCGTAAGTCTTGTCCACTCTTCTTTGATTATACCTGAGCGTGATCAACTGCCCTTAGACGTGTTTCATCGAGCTACTCTAACTGCTTGAGTAGGAAAATTTTCCTCTCATCTAAGGATAACTCATCATCGAGTTGAATCCGTAAGGATGGTACTTATATCTCATATGGTAGGACGACCTCCATCCCGTAGATAAGGAGGTAGGGAGTTTAGCCAGTGGCCGTGCGAATAGAAGTCCGATAGGCCTAGAGCGCTTCTGGTAGTCGTTCAGGCCAGTCGGCTCCATTGCTCGTTTCTACTGTGCGTCTTAGGATTCAAATCAGGATTTATTTATAGCTTCTGCTTGTCCATTGCCTTGAGGGTAGAAGAGTGAGGAGTGGCATAGATCGATGTCGTACTTCTTGCATAACTTTTTCGTCTTTTCTGTGATGAACTACAGTTCGTTGTCGGTGATAAACATCCTGGGTACTCCAAACCTGGTGATGATATTTCGAACAATAAACTTTACGAGCGTGAAAGCAATGATTCTGACGTCGGATTCAACCTTTGCCCATTTGGTGTAGTATTCGGTTGCTGTAAGTATAAATGCATGCTTATGAGTGTTTCCAATTGTGTCTATGAAAGGTCCGATGATATCAAAGGCCTACATCGAAAATGGCCATGGCGAGGTCATAGTGTTTAATGCAATTGATGGAGCTTTGATGAGTGCGACATGTTCTTGGTATTATTTATAGGATTGGACGTAGAGGTGACGATCTCTTATCATTGTCGGCCAGAAGTAGCCCTGTCTTGTAACTTGATCGGCGAGTCTTTGTCTACCGAAGTGGGCACAACAGGCACTGGGGTGTGCTTCTCGGATGATATATTGTCTTTCGGCGGTCGTGACGCATCATAGTAGTACTCCCTTGGTAAAGGCTTTTTTGTATAAGATTTTGTCGAGTATGCAGAATCGGGCGCATTGGTTCCTTATAGTCTTTCGTTCGATCTTCGTGGCATATGGAGGGACGTATTGATACTTCAAGAAGTTCCAGATGTCGAACTACCATGGCTGCCCATTGTCAGCCGGTGATTTTTCAAATTTGAACATAGCAACTTTGGTTTCTACTTTAATGTGATTTTCCAGAGTGATGGTCTTGCTTGATTTCATGCTGGTGGGAAGGACTGGTAGTTCTCTCTTGACGGTCCATGTTATCTCGTGGGCGGGCACTGTTAGCTTTTCGATGAAGAAGGTCTTGGTACTTTGGCCAATGGGTATCTGGATGACGGAGGCTAATATGGCTAGGGAATCTGCGAGCTCGTTTTCTAATCTAGGGATATGGGTAAAAGAGATTCTTTCAAATTTATTTACCAAATATTGAGCGATTTTTAAGTATGCCATTAGTCTCATTTCTTTAGTTTTCCATTCTCTTATGATTTGCCAGATAACTAGTTTGAAATTACTGATGATTTTTAACTGTTTAACACCTAATTATAGTGCTGCTTGTAGTCCAGCTATAAAAGCTTCGTATTCTGCAACATTATTAGTGACAGGGAAGTCTAATTGAAACGCTTTGGGTATGACCACTCCTTCTAGGCTTAGGAGGACTATCCCGATGCCTTTCCCTTTGTGGTTTAGAACACCATCAAAATAGAGAGTCCATGAAGTCTTGTCGGGCTCTTCGTTGTGAATTGTGAGTAAGTCTTCATCGGGGAAATCCGCATGTATAGGTTCATCATTCGAGAGTGAGAGATTTATGAGGTAATCAGTGATGGCTTGTCCCTTGATCGACTTCTGCGTGACATAAGTGATATCAAATTCTTGTAATAACATATGCCAGCGAGCAAATTTTTTTGATATTGCAGGCTTTTCAAATACATACTTTAGAGGGTCCATTCGGGCTAGTACTAATATCTTATATGCTCCAAAGTAGTGTCGTAAGTTAGTTGAAGCCCATACCAATGTGAGGCAGGTCTTTTTTATTAGAGTATATTTTTGTTCGTACTCAACCATCGTCCTACTGAGGTAGTAAATGGCTCTCTTTCTCTTGCCATCTTCTTCATATTGTCTCAAAATTACTCTCATTGCTTTGTCATTCGCTAAGAGGTATAGGATTAGGGGTCTTTCGAGAACTAGGGGAGATAATATCGGTGGGTTAAGGAGGTACTTTTTATTATTGTCAAAGGCTTATTGGCATTGGTCATCCCACTTGTACTCAATTCCTTCTTTAAGTACGTAGAAAGGATCGCATCTGTCTGAATGCTAAGAGATGAATCTCCTGATGAATTGCAATCTTCCTATCAAGCTGTATAATTCTTTGATACTACTGGGAGGTGGCATCTCAAGGATGGCTCTAACTTTAGCAGGGTTGACTTCGATCCCTCGCTTGTTAACTATAAAATCGAGTAATTTTCTGAAAGTGACTCCGAAGACACATTTATTTGCGTTCATTTTTAGCTGATATTTCTTAGCTCTTTGTAGCACCAGTCGGAGTGCTTCAACATGTCCTGCCCACATTTGGGACTTCATTAATATGTCATTGACATAGACTTCTACGCATTTATGCATCATGTTATAAAAAATAGCCATCATGGCGTGTTGATATGTGGCTCCTGCTTTCTTGAGCCCAAAAGGCATGATGACGTAACAGTAAGTGCTCCATGGTGTAGTGAAAGAAGTCTCTCTTGGTCAGACTCCGCTAATTTTATCTGATTATATCCTTGGAAACCGTCTATAAAGGAAAACATCTCATGTCTAGCAGTATTGTCGACTAGAGTGTCAATGTGTGAAAGTGGGAAGTCATCTTTTGGGCATGCCTGGTTGAGGTTTCGGAAGTCAATGCAAACCCATACTTTTTCATCCTTCTTAGCGACAGATACTATGTTGGCGACCCATTTAGGATAAAGGATGACTCGAATGAATTTGGCTTTGTATAACTTATCGACTTCATCTTTGACTTGAAGGGCGGTTTGTGGGTACATCCTACGGAGTTTCTGCTTAACGGGTTTCACATCGGGTTCTAAAACAAGACGATGTTCTACTAAACTAGGGTCTAAATCAGGCATGTCCTCGTAGGACCATGTGAAGGAATCGAGGTGTTCCTGTAGGACTTACACAATTTGTTGGCATTCTTTAGAGTCGAGCGTTACACTGATTAGTAATTTCTTGGGTTTCTCTTCAGTGCCGAAATTAATTTCTTTCGTAGGCTTCGCGGCAGCTTGGGTTTGTTCATAAAAATGCTTGATAACCTGCTGGAAATCCTGCGTCTCCTTAGCGACTGGTGTTTCTTCTTCATCCTCAGTAAGTTCATATACTGCGAAATTACTACACTGAGGATTCGATTTTGTGAAAGGTAACTCCTCATCGATATAATTTATGACTGAGAGATTTTTGGTAAGGTGAGGTCAAGGCTATTGATTATTCTCTCAAGGTCAAGAAGTATCTCATTGGGTATGATCACTAGCTTGTTGTTTAGCTGGGATACTTTGCGTCCTTGTGCGGGAGATGGCATAGTAGTCTCAGGAGAAAAGTCTCCTTGTTGATTGGACAATGGATTCGGGACGAAGGGTTGCCTTTCTTTTATGAGGTTTTCTGATTTTTTTGGATTTTATATATTTATATATTTAAATTTTTAGGATTTTCTACTTTTTCTATTTTTATTTTTTTATTTTTGATAGTAAAAATGGTACAGGGTCGGTCGCCTCAAGAGGCGTCGGGAGAGTTGCTTCCTCTACTTGAGGGAGCCGCTGGAGCCGTTCGAGCAATTCTTCGAGAAATATGGACTTGTTGCGAATTTGGCATTTATTTTTTTGGAGTTCTCAGCTAATGAGATCTTTTGAATAAGTGAAGCGGGCAACAGGGGTACTGTAGTTTGGATTTCGTCTATCACATTAATTCTCTTCCTCAAAGAAGCTCTGGAGATCATAGTCGATCGAACTATCCTCCTCTGAGTCATAATAAAGCTGTTCTTCCCACAAAGGTGAATCTCCTAAAGGATCCTCAGGGGTAGCAAGTTCTTTTTCTTGATCTTTATAATATGTTAGGATGAGCGTGCATGCTCGGTAGCGAGGTTGGTAATGGTGAGAAATGTAGGGGGAACCCCAAGGACAATCCCACTCTTCTAAGTTAGAGTCAGAGACGGTGTCGAATTCATCCTTTTGATCTGATAGTGCTTGAGGTCCTAGATTGGTTCGCTCTGCTAACTCGAGAGCAGGGAGGTCTATCCAATAGTCTTCGTCGTCACTCGGGGGAGGTTGCCACTCTTCCTCGAGAGATTCCCAAAATATTTAGAGTTGTGGTGCATCTAGGGATAAAGGAGTGTCTAATTCAAACTCCTCTTCGAACTCTGTTAGGGCGACGTGAGTGTTCCCCCTAGTTTCACCAAATGACTGTCGGGATTCTCTTCTCCCTGTGCCGATAGCGGAGTCGGTAAGTTATTACTTGTTTCTATCGTTACCGGGTCGGAGTCGTTCACTCCTGCCATTGCGGAATGTTGGATCCAACTGGCGAATTGCTCTAATATGTGGTGCATGCCTCGCAACGGATTGGTATGGGTGAGAGATACAAGGCGAGTCCCACGAGCATTCCCATCCTCCAAGGCCAAGGCCGAGGCGATGCTATACGAGTTAGACTCTACTTGTGAGGCATCATCTTCTTCCCACATTGAGTATAAGTGCACTTCATCTTCTTGTAAGGCAGCTATGTGAAAGTCTTCGTCATCAGTGGATTCCCAATCTTTTACTTGTGGGTCGGGCTCGGGAGGTTCCCCCTTTCTCTCCTCTATGGGCTCTTTGAGATCAAATAAGGGTTTGACTCCTTCAAGGGGTTTATCAATGTCGTCGTTTAGGTTCTTCAAGTCGTTGAATGCCTTGGCCATTCATTCAATTTCCGCTCCTTGGGATTTAGTGAAGGATACCTCTTTCTGCCTAGGTACATTGGCTTTCTCAGTGGTCCCGTAGACAAAGTGATCATATAGAGACTATTTCGGTGAGGTAGGAAACAAGTCAGCTTGTGAGCCGTTCGATTGGTAACCTAACCTTATATGCTTGCTTATTTTCGTTGGGACGACGAGTCCTACATGACCTTGGTTATTCTTACCGAGTCCGATATGGGGGTCGTATCCAAGTTGGTACATAAGATCCCACCCTTTCGTCGCGGTGGGGTTGATGTCATAAAGCTTGGTGAGGTCTAGACCAACCTCTCTTCTCGTTAATTCTTGTTGACACATCAGGGGAGAACTAGGACGAGCAGGGGGATGGACTTTCGCAATGGTCGTCTCATCAGAGATTTGAGTCTTTTATATGTGGCCTGTGTTTAACACGGAATCATGGGCTGTCGGAATGCTTGCCATGTAGTCAGTATCCATTTCCTGGAGAGGTGCATCGGCGTATATACGATGGAGTCCTCGTATGAGAATTAGACGCATTGATGGTACATGGACACGACAGCCTTCATCGACTCTAGCCATTTCCTTCCTAAGATAAGATTGTATGTACTAGTGGAATCAGAAATATAGAAGGTAACATTTTCATCACAGGTCTAAGGCGAATCTGGAGTTTAATAGTCCCTTTAACAAAATGACGTGGGCCATCGTAAGCTATAAGTGACAGTGTCGAGGGTTTGACATCTTGCTCTATGTATTCGAGTGTCTTTAATGTTGTGAGAGGGTAAATATTGTGTAATACCTCGAAAAATCACGTTAAACAGTGACCTCAGGATCCGTGCCCGATTGGTCACAGGTTTGACCAATTAGGAGTTAAATGGTTAACATAGAGTGTGATGAACGGATGAGATGTGATGGGTTGTGAGATTGTGTGGTGTGTGATGTGAATGTGAAGTCGCATACACCTACAGCGGTGTATGTGCTCAACACACAAGGAAGGGGATAGATAAAAGGGTTTAATAACCCTAAAATCTACATTTTGGTTGTTGAAGGAGAGCAAAGAAGAGAGAGAGAAAGAGAAAAGTAAAGAGAGGAGTTATTGCAACTGATTGGAAGGGGGATTCAAGCGATAAAAGCCGGATTCAACACGGTTTGGATCCGTTAGAGCCAAAGCTGGAACCCTAGCCTTTCCAACCACTAGATCTAATCAAATGGAGATTTGATTGAGGTAAATTTCTTGTGAATTAAATGCATAAGATATGGGAGGTTAATCGTAGTTAGAATGGTGTAAAATGTAGGGTAAAAAGGCTTAGAAAAAAAAAGGAAAATAAATGGAGAAAGATTTGGAAGAACAGCCTGAAGGGGGCAAAATCTGGCAATTTTGATTAATCGAAATTGGGTTTTGATTAATCGAAATTGGCCAGGAAGTTGAAAAGTCAGAGGACCACGATTTCGATTAATCGAATTGAGTTTCGATTAATCGACCTTGGATCTCGATTAATCGATTTGAGAATCGATTAATCGACTGGGAGCCTACAGTGGACTCCAGTGAAGAAAAGAAATGGGCTTGATGAAATTGACTAATCGAAATGAAGATTCGATTAATCGATTAATCGATTTTGGAAACTCGATTACTCGAATTGAGAATCGACTTGATAGAGCAGAGAATTTTGATTAATCGAATTGGGTCTCGATTAATCGAATGGAAATCTCGATTAATCGATTTGAGAATCGATTAATCGATATTGACTTTTGATTAATCGATTTTGGAACTCGATTAATCGACTGGACCTCCTTTATTGCATCCTTAGTGATGTGTTTCACATGTTATGTGGTACCATAGGTGGTACATGTGAGCAAGTGCACAAGGAGCCACGTGGGGCCTTGATGCGTTGATCAAACGAAGACTTGAGGTAGGGAACTCCTTGAACATGTACCTTATTTTACAAGAGCATGTATGTAGTGATATAGATTTGAAATTCCAAATGTTTTATTACTTAAAGAGTTGGGAAAAGTGTGTGTGTGTGACATAAATAAAAGTAATCATAATGAGCCATCCCCAGGGGATGAAGAAGTAACGAGATTAGAGCATCAAGTGTGATACAAGTGAATGGATACATCCCAAGGATGTATCCACGATTGAATCATGTTTGATAGGGCCTAACTGATATAAAATAACACATTTACACGGTGAATAACTATATATAAGGCACCGATATTTCTGTTATTTAAGGTTTGATAGGGTACCCCACCGACGTGGTGGGATATCCACGACTGACACGGTAGGATATCCGTGACCGATACGGGCTAAAGTTAGGCCCGATGCTTATCCATACACGTGTTGATTTGAGACAAGTGAAACCCCGCCACCAATCCCCAGGGGAAAGGGGCTTGGGTACTATTTGTATTCCCAGGGAATACGTTAAAAGTGTCTATATAGATGACGATGATGGGTATCTCATCGGGGCTCGATGCTATATTGCTCGGGGATTACTTAAGTTGAAAGTTTAAGTTTTGCTTTAGGCCTTTTCAGCATCATTCATGAATAAATGAAGACATAAGTAAACTACCAGTAAAATGAAATGCTTTTTAGCTGTTTTCATCAATAACTGCATAGACACATCATGCATGGCATATCATGGAATATATGTGAGTAATAATTTATATGTTCAACTGTGTTTTGTTCCCTATTGAGCTAGGATGTAGCTCACCCTATAGACTATACGTCGCAGGTCCACTGCTAGCAGCTGCCGATGCTTCAGGAGACGCTGACCCCGGTGAGTCGGACCTTGCGGCCGGTGAAGAGTTGGAGCCACCTCCTGAGGACTTCTTCTAGAGGACTCCGTTGTGCCGCTTTGAGGGCTTTTGGATAGAGATTTGTACGGCTTGGTATGTCAAGCCTTATTTTGGCTAAACAATGTACATGTATAAATTGAGATTATTCTTTTGGGGCGAACCATCCGTGATGATTTGCTATCATTGATGGTTTGGATCGGTTCTCCATTCATGCAGAGGCATGAGGGTAGAACTGTCTTTTGAGAAATGCTTTTATATAGATTTAAAATTTCGTAGTTTCATTTACTATTTCATTTTTGCTTGATATGCCAATGTTCCGTGCTTAGCTAAGGGGCACGGTCAAGATGATCGTGCTGATGGCACAGGTTTCGGGGTGCCGAAATCCGGGTTGTCACATATTGAGTCCTGCTCTCGTATCAACCAATGCATGGGGTACAAAGAAGCCTCTAATTATGACCGTGAAATATATGGGAGCTGCACTTCCGCGGAGTGACTCTTTAGGCATGTCTGCATTTGTAAACATGAGCGTTGGAGGTTGCATCATGACCGAGGCTATTTGATGAAGCTCGTCTAGGGTCGTGTCCTTGTCTACTTGTGTGTCTTCAAGTATCCTTATCAGCAACTTGTGATGGTCGGGTGACTTTTTGATGATTTCTAGTATGGATATCTGGGCCGGGATCTTTTAAAGATGCCGCAGCAGATCGTATTCTTGTCTCGGCTCAAGTGCAGTCTCCTTGCCTGGCCTGTGAGCCTTAGGTGCAGGTGGTTGGAGTGGTTGAGGTGCAAGAATTGACAGGGGGATAACGTGAGGCAGGGGCGGCAAGTTAACCTCCCTTTCTCTCATGCTTCCCTCTGGTGGTTGTGCGCTCGTAAAATTTTTATTCCGAGGGGAAGGAGGAGGTGGATAATTGATTCCGGATTTGAGAATCGGGCATGTCGGTTGTTGGTCAAACCCGACGTGACTCGATGTTGATGTATTTGCGAAGCGAGTTAAATTAGAGGTCGGAGCGCGGGCCTGCACGGTGCCGTTCCAAGGTGGGAGGTACTGCATGTAATCCTCTTCTTCTAAGAAAGCAGAGACTAGTGTCTCATGCGGGTGAAGAGGAGGTAAGGTTTATTGATCTAAGGGTAGCTTCTTATTCGACCAAATTTTGAAATAGTAGTCAACTACTTTCTTCTCGGTGGATAATACGGTGTCATAATTGAGCTCTCCGTCATGGTCCAGCACCATCAAATCATTAAATTTTATAGTTAGCAGGAGTTTTATCCTCCTCCCACCACCGTACGACAACATCTAGTAGTGTGAAGATGTCAGGGAGGCCCTCGCGATTTGTTTATGCTCTCCTAATAAGATTATCAGGAATGTCCTCACAATTTGCTTATGCTTCCTTGAATTCATTGACTGTTCATTCGTTGTATTGCTCTCGCTCGGTTGTGTTTCTTTTCTGTATATTTTTTTTGAAATAACCTGCTAACGCAAGAATTGTGAGGTTTGATGGAACCTTATATTTTCATTTTTTCTGCTCTAACATCGACTCCAATGGCTGAAGGGTGTATGAGAATCCAGAGTTTTCTATATTTCGAAAAGAGAGTTTCATGATCCACTAGTCCTTTCGATCACTTTGCCCAAGTAGGAGGGTAGTCAATGAGTCAGATGATACCCAAAATGATTTTGAAAATAATGACCTACAACTGACGAATGCCTTGTGATGACTGCGAGGATGATATGTATATAAGTATGTTTGTTTAGGTTACGAAACATGATGGTCATTGAGTTATGATTCCAAGGGTCATAAAGTCCTTCCCTTGTTTCCTGGGCATGTTGCCGAGATAATATAAGGACTTCCCTTGTGGGTTTTGATTTCCTCCAGGTGAGGCGGTTGTATAAACACTTTTCTTAGCAGTAGCTCCTCGATTTGGAGTTCTTGGTCTAGTATAAGTTCGAAGGATTTGGGGCATCAGAGAGTAGTTTTGTTTTTGAGTATTTACGTTTTGGGCATTTATACTTTTAATTTTTTTTATTTTTTTTTGTACCTTTCTATATTTTTTATATATATTTTTTGTATTATTTTTTGTTATTACTATCGTGTTATGGTACAACATTAGTTCCTTAGGCGGGAGACTGACTCAGGAAGTTTGCTTGGTGGGACATGTTGGATGGTCGAAGTGACCGTTCGATTCGATAATATTATTTTGGAGTCCTCGATCCCTTCCGATCTGATCAATGAGGGATGAGAGCGAAGTTATGTTTAGGTTTGTGTTCTGGATGATATAGGGTTTATAAAAATAAGTGTGGTGTCGTTTGATTTCTTCCTTCGATAGGTATTTTGTGTCCGACGTCTCCTTATCGGGAGGGACCTTCTTTTATTTTTCGACGGAGGGAGGCCTCTCATAGAGTTGAAGCGTAAAGCTGTTGGAGAGTTCTTCAGAATTATTTATGGATTGTTGGAAAGTTGTTTGCGAGTGAAGTTGGAGTGGAAATTGTTGAGAGGGACGGTAGTGTTGTAGAGGTAGTGATAAGATAAGGCAGAGGTAGAGTAGGAAGAGGAGATGCGAGGGCGTAGTCCAAGGTTGACCTTTTCTATGTGTGGGGCGGTCAAGTTTTGTTTGATTATGCTTATTTGGTTTGATTCACACTTTGGGTTTATCGTGAAGTTGTTTTAAAGTTTTATTTATAATTTTTCGTGGAGGTTGATTATCAGAAGTTTGATGTAGTAGCTTTGTCGCCGATTGCAATTTGGTGAAGGTTTTGATTGTGAGATCCACAAAGATTTGGGTATGATGATCAGAAGCAATTTTGGTTGTGGCGTTGATTTCGTGTTTTGGTGGGATTTGAGGTATGTTGATTTGGATGGTGATTGGCGTCGTAAGATTTGGGTTTGGTTTGATTTTAAAAGTGGGAGCAATGATCGACTCCTTGATAGGTTTTGTGGTAGGCTCAAAGGTGAGTGGAGTTGATATTGTAGGAATAGGTTCGATTTTAGTACCAGGTTCGTGTTTGATAACAGGCTCGAGTTCAATGATGGGTTCAAGTTTGATGATGGGCTTAGATTCGTTGATAGTTTGAGGTTTGATGTCAGGTTTGTATTCGGTGATCGGTTTAGGTTTGACGATAGGTTTAGGTTCGACAATGGGTTCAGATTTGATGGCGGGTTCGCCTTTGATGGAGGGTTCGAGCTTGTGGATGGGTGCTAGGTCGATGATAGGTTCGGGCTTGGATTCAAAGATGGGTTTAAGTTCAATGATCGGTTTGGTTTTGTGTCCGATGACAGGTTCAAGTTCGATCATGGGTTTAGGTTCGGTGATAGATTCATGTTCGAGGATAGGTTTAGGTTTGATAATAGGTTTAGATTTGATATTAGGTTTAGTTTTGATAGTAGGTTTAGGCTTGATCATAAGTTTAGGTTTGATGCTAAGTTTAGTTTTGATGATAGGTTTAGTTTTGATGATATGTTTGAGTTTGGGGTTCAGTTTCGTGGTTGGCGAAATGGTAAGTTCAATAGTGGGTTTAAGTTCCTGTTTCGGAGTTGAGGGGATGATAAGTTCAGTGGTAAGTTTTGTAGGGATTGATTCATGAGTTGGTTCCAAAATTAACCCAACGAGTGATTCTTGAGTGGGTGGTTCAGAGGTATGTTTGGTGATAGAGCCAGATTCAAGATTTTGTTTTGAAGTTGGAGAGGTGGTGAGTTTAGGTTTTGAGGCGGGTGTAGAGACTGATTCGTGAGTTGATTCTGAGGTTAGTGGGGTGATGTGTTTGTTATTGAGTTCAAGTTTTAAAGCAGGAGTAGGGATTGATTTAGGGGCTGGTTTTGAGATTAGTGGGGCAATGCATTCGACAATGTGTTCGATTTCGGGGGGTTAGTTTTGGAGTTGATTTGGAAGCGAGAGGGTTAGTGATTTTGGGAGTAGATTTGATTACTGATTTGGGTTCAATGTTGAGTTTTGTGATTGGTTTAAGTATGAATGGCATCACATAATACCAATTAATTGGTTCGAAAGCTACTCTTAGAATCGGCATGTGAGTTTGTTCTGGCGTAGTTTGCGTCATTGGTTCGGTCTGTTCAGGAGGTGTGGGGATTGATTCGTTTGTTGGTAGGTTATCAGATTCAAGGGTAGGTTGAGTTGGTTCGAAGATAAGCGCGTTGAGCTCGGCGATGAGTTTGGGGATGGGTTGAGTTAGCTGAGGGGTGGATTCGATGATAGTTTGAATTTTGATGATCTTGGTAACCGGTCCAGGGCGAAAGGTAACTTCGTGTTTATAGGTGCGTGGGATAGGGTTGGTTGGCTGTAAGTGAATAGTATGGTTTTGCTCTGAGGGAGGTCCAATTCTTCGGATCAAGCTAGCTGGGTGAAATAGGGCAGGGATGAATGAGTGTACAGTCTCGTATGCGAGTTGAGTTTGATCGAACAATGAGTTGTAATAGGTGGTGTTAGTTTGCGTGTCATTGGGGCACTGGTTTTGGTCATAGTACGAGTTCATGTATTGGTTGGTGTATAGTGGTTGGTTTTGGTGTTGACCTTGGTTTATGTGTGATAATTGATTTTGGTCAGGGAATAGGTTTGTGCATAGATCTTGAGTTTGGTCATATGGGTGGTACGGTTGAGGGTTTGTTTGGTTCGGTTATTGGTTCGTGTGAGTTTGTTTAGAGTCTAGAGTCTCATTTAGGGTGTTTGTCTCGGGATTGTCGGAGGAGGGTCCGTTGGAGGTTAAGGTAGGAGGACTGAGGTCTCTATTCTTCAGTCGACGTTCTAAGCGTGAGGCGCGTTGATAAAGGCTAGCGAGGTCGTGATAGTCGCTTAGGATGAGAATGCTCCAAAGAGGCTCTCGAGTATTGCTAATCATGATTTCTATCGCATCACTTTCTTTTATTTGATTCCCTGTTAGAGCAGCAAGTCTTCTCCAACGGTTGGCGAATGTCGAGAAGTCTTCATCGTCCTCCTGTCTTGTGTTCATCAAGTCAACGAGACTGATTTCTTCAAAAGTCAGGTGTTGGTATTGATCTAGGAATCTATCGGCTAAGTCTTCGAATGTCTCGATTTCAATTAAAGGTAAGGCCGCGAACCTGTCAAGGGCTTCTCCTTCTAGAGATCTCTAAAAGTAGTGGGTCAGGAGCCCGTGATTGGTGCAGATTGGTCGACAGTCATTGCAAAATAGGGCCAAGTGGTGCTTTGGCCGTACCGTTATATTTGTTAAATTTTGGAGGTTTAAAACTAGCGGGTACAGTGAAGTCGATGTTTCGGCAAAATTTGTCGAATCCAAAAGTGTGATTGGAGCGTTCTTTGTTAGCCATGTAGTCATCTAGAAATTTGTGGTGGTTGTTTACGTTTATCGCGGTGTCTTTTTTAGATACCTTGGGGGAGGGTTGTCCTCGGTAGTTGTTGTTGTAGAAGGTGTGAGAGGTATATGTGTTATGTGTCGGAGGAGTCACAGAATGTGGAGGAGTCAATGTCCTTTCCTCTTGTCTGTTCCTCGAAGTAACTTGTTTTTGGGACTGGAGCCATGCGCCGACTTCTTTTCCTCCTTTTGTGAGTGCACTGGGAGTGTGGTCCATAACTTGACTATCGGAGTAGCTTCGCTCAGTATCACTTTCTTCAGTGCTATCACTATGATTTATATTTCGTGGAGCGAAGGGGTATTTTTTGCTCTCATTAATCATGTTTATCCGAGCGTGACGCTGGGTTGTCCACGGAGACGACCTAACGTTATACTCAGGGTCGCTATGGGAGCCCCGTACGGGTAGGTCGATATCATTAAAGTTCAATTTTCTGATGCCGACCATTTTAAAATAGTTTTTCTTTGTTTTTTTATTTTTTATTTTTTTATATTTTTTTTGAAAAGGTTTATCCATGAGCAAGTGTGTGTAGAAAAGTGATAAAGCGAAATAAAATAAAAATTAAAATAAAAAGCGAAAAATATAAAACCAAATTAAATAAAGCAAGAAAAGTAGAAAACTAAATTAATTAAACCGTGGTAACCTTAGCGAAAAAGAGTCCTATCGCGATCGCCAGTTTGTTTGTACGCGCTTTTTCCTGGGTTCCTTTCGGTCCCCAAAATAAGTGGCCCAATTTTGTCCTGAGTGGAATCTGGCAATAGCGATGATGGAGTAATAAATTAGGAAATATTAAATGTTGAAATTAAAGAGGCAAATTCTAAATGAAGAATACCTGAGAAGATGCGATCGCCAGCTGCAGATATATATCGACGCTGCAACACGTCAGTGATCACGCTTTATAGGGAAGCAGGGGGCTTGCGGGTTGAACTCCTTTACTGAATCGTCCGCCAGCAAACGTCAGCAGTTGTGGGTTGCCTTTAGTGTAACTAGTTTGGTTTTCCTATTCCTGCTGAGATTTTATTTAATTTGGTCTCCTAATCCTACTGGGAGTATGATTGATTTAGTTTCCTAATCCTACTGGGAGTCTAATTTAATTAAGTCTCCTAATTCCACTAGGAGTCTAATTAAGTTAAACGTTTTAATCTTATTAGAGCTCTAATTAATTTAGTTTCCTAATCCTATTAGAAGTTTAATTAATATTAGTCTCCTAATTGTACTTGGAGTACAACCGTTCTTAATTATGTTATGATTGATTAGAGTTGTACTGATTTGAATAAAACTCTAACTAAATTAAATATGCCAATTCTATGGAAATTCTGATTTTAAATAAGCATGCTAGTTTTATTGAAATAAAATTAAATGAAATAAATAGAAGGACAAAAGAGGGTGCGGCCCGTTATGCTAAAGAGGATTGACCTTGTTCCCGAGTACCCTCCGTAAGCTCTCTTGGGCAAATCGGGTGGCTGAGATTTAAAGTAAATTGAATTTCAGACTATAAAATAGTATTTTTCGATTTTTGGAATTGATTTTGGACTATAATTAGGAATTAAATTATGAACTATAATTATAGAAATTAAAAATTAATATTTAGGATTTTTGGATGTATTAAAATAGGGAATTAAAACCATAATTTAAAATTTTAGGACTGAACTTGGTTCGAAATCAGAAAATCAAACCGTATGATTAAGGACTGGTTCTAGAGTTTGAGACCTAAAACCAGAAATTAATGATAAGACTGAAGATTAAAATTTTAGAACTGAATTAAAGTCTAGGATCGGTGTATCGGACTGATAGATTAAGGTCTGGTTCTAGAAATAGAGAACTAGAACCAGATATAGAGAATTTCGGTCCGAAAAGGGTGCTACGGTCTAAGATTGAAAATTAAAACTAATAGAATTCTTAAATCTAGAGACTAGGAGTTACGGTCATGATTTAAAAAATTAACTCCTTACCTAAGGTCGGGGTTGTGGAGAGAAATCTCGAAGATTCAAAGCTTGAATCTCGAAATCATGACTAGATTGTTGTATGGGTTTGTCCTCGGAGCTCTATGATTTTTGATTTATGGTCTCGTTTCTCAAAATTTGCAACCTACTCCTCTCTTCGAGAAAAAAAGCTTTTATAGGTTTTCATTCAATTACGCGCCCGTTTCCGGACGTTTAACTGAATTGCGCACCAGTTTTCTGGCGCTTAATCGCTTGGAGTCGGTCACCGACTCAGTGAGCGACGGGCTGAATTACTCAGCAGGTTTCCTAGTCCTAACGAAATCAGGACTAATTACGCACATGGTGGGACGTGCTTAATCCGATTAAGCGTATTACCTGAAGTGCTTAATCGAGGAAACATAACAGTCAAGGGTAGGAGATTAGGTCGGGCGTAGGCCAATTGCGCGCTAGTGGTGTAGCGCTTAATCCGATTGCACGTCTGTTTCCAGGCACGTAATCGAGTCTTGAAACAGTCTGTGAGAGGAAGGTTGGTCTGAAAGGGGACTGATCACGCACTTGTGGTTCTGCGCGTGATCAAATTATGCGCGAGTTTTCAGGTGCTTAATTCAGGGTTGTCCGGGTATGGTCTCAAGAATGGAATGCAGGACTATTGTTTCAGTCTGCATTCCAACTATATACTATTTCTTAGTATATAGCCTCCCTACGTTGGGATCTGAGCCATAAAGCTATTGTTTTAGCCTGTGTTTAGCCATGTACAGTCGCATGGTCTCATGCTGAGGGTTAAAAAGGTCAAGGGCTGACCAAATAAATTCGTGTACTCTGAGAGGGTGAAATGGGGGTGTCTACAGAGGTACGTTATTATAATTTGGCGCATGGGCCGGTCGGCTCTGTGTTGCATTTTGATTCTGATAAGAGTTAGGGTATTGGCTTTTATTTTGGTATTGGCCTTGATTTTGATTCTGGCCTTGGTTTTGGTTCGCATATCTTTGTTGACTAGCACTTTGATTTTGATTGGCATACCATTGTTGGTTTTGATTTTGTCCGAAGCTTCACGTTTGAAAGTTCCTGTTATTAGAATTTTGTCCTTGGTTGACAACAGTATTAACTTGCTCAGCTCCTGAAGTTTTTTTATTGTTTTTTGATTTTGATTCGCTAGAGGAGCCTACTTTGGATGTAACGATAGATAGGGCGAAGTCTCCCCCTCTAATGTGTCGCGCTAGTCGGGATACCCGGGAGTAAAGTGCAGTGAAGTCGGGGCAATCACTGACGACAAGTGCGCTCTTTAACGGTTCCCTAGTATTATCGATGATAATGTCGACCGCATCCTTCTCTTTCATTGGAGTGCCTGTCCTAGCAGCAAATTTTCTCCACCTAGCGACGAAGTCGGTAAATTCTTCATCAGGTCCTTGCTTGGCTGCCATAAAAAATCGCTGAGACTGACTGTCTCATAGATCAAGTGTTTATATTGGTCTAAGAACTGACCAATTAAATCGTCAAATGTTTCGATCATATAGAGCGAGAGTCCCGCGAACCAATCTAGAGCTTCTTATTCTAATGAGCGTTGGAAATAGTGAATGAGAAGTTCTTGAATGTCGCGTATGGGTCCGTAATCATTGCAAAAGAGGGCCAAGTGATGGTTCGGATTTTCGGTGCCATTATATTTGGTGAATTTACGCAGTTTAAATCCTATAGGCAAGTTAAATTCGACATCCCGACAAAATTTGTCGAATCCGAATGAGTGACCAGGGCGCTCTCTCTTGGCCATTTACTCGTCGATCATTTTTGGGAGGTCTTCGATCTTGATAGTGTTGTCCTTTGGAGCAAGCCGCGAGCCAACCTTATCTAGAGCGTCATAGTTAAAAAATGTGTGAGCATGCTGCCTCAATGACGTGGTGCGAGCTGACACCGTGCTCGGGGTAGGAGGTGACCTCTCTTATCGTTCCTGATCTTCTAGAAATTGTCGTGACCTGATGGTTTCGTATGTAGCGGCTAATCCTTAGAATCATCGTCTCCCCTTTGTATCCTTTGGATACTGAGCTCTACGATTTGTTAGGCAGTAAGGTTTTTTCTAGTGTTACCCTCTTTTCCGTTATGATTATTACCGGTTTGTGGGGTAGAGAAGGGATTTTCTTGTTCACAAGCCATATTAATCTCAGGTTGTCGTGGACTGAAATTATAAGGTGATTCTTCCTTGTATGCGGGGTTGTTATGATGCCACCACAAGGGTGGGTCTCCTAAACTTACTCTTCATACGTCAAACATCTCAAGTCTTTGACGAAGACTCATATATTTAAAAAGGGAATCAAAATGATAAGAGAATCTAAATGACACGATGGAAAAGAAAATAGGGAAGTAAAATAAAGCTATCTAAAAAAAAGAAAAGAAGGGGTTTGCAAAAGGGTCCCATCACGATCGTCAGTCTGTTGGTGCGCGCTTTTTCTGGGTTCCTCTCGGTTCCCGTTGAATCAATGGTGCCAATTTTGTCCAGGTGGACTTTAGAGATATGGTGTTTAGAATAAAAAAGGAGGGTTTTCTAGGAAGATTCCTAGCTTGTTTGCGATCGCCAGCTGCAGATATTTATCGATGCTGCAACATATCAATGATCACGCTTAAGAGTGGGTGTGGGTTACTTCTATACTTAATCATCCGCTTGCGAATGTCAGCAACAATGTCTCTTCTTAATTTAGATAATTTAGTTTTCCTTTTATTTCCCTTTATAATTATAGGTTTGATCAGTTTATATTTCCCTGATTCTATAGTGAGTCTGGTTGTGTGTGGGAATTTACTGAAATTTGTTAAATTTAAGGTTCTAGTCTTATCAGGAATCTAATTAATATTAATTCCCTAATGTCATAAGGAATCCAATTAATTCACTTTCCTATTATTACTGGAAGTCCAATTACCATTAGTCTCCTAATTGTACTAGGAATATAGGTATAATTCTAGTAGAACTCTTATTAAAGCAAGCATGCTAATTATGTTGAAATTCTAACTAAAGCAAGTATACTAGTTGTGCTACAATTCTAATTGAAGCAAGTATGCTAATTGTATTGCAAGTTTAACTAAGGTAATTATAATAATTCTACTATAATTCTAATTGAAGTAAAAGACCTATTTTTTTCTAGAACTCTAATTAAGGCAATGAATTTAATTTTTTTACTAAAATATCAATTGAAATAAAAGACAGATTTTTTCTAGGATCATAATAATCAATGAATTAATTATGATAAAACCTAATTAATCATGAATGAACTGAATTTCCTAAAATTCTGATTTAAAATAATTAATTAACTAAACTAAGGAAAGGATTTTGATTAAAACAATCTAATAATTGTACTAAAGCCTAATCAGTGCAATTAATCAATCATATCTAAATAAGAACTAATCATAGCAATTAATTAATCCTAAAATTCTAAAAGGAAAGGGGGTTTGGGCCCGCTATGCTAAGGAGGATTAGCCTCATTCCCGAGTACCCTCCGTAAGCTCCCTTGGGCAAATCGGGTGGCTAGAATTGAAGAAAATTTGAATTTTTAGAGTATAAAGTGATATTTTGGATTTTTGGGCTGTTTTCAAGATTATAGTGACGGGTTAGATTAAGAAAGCTAGAATTAAGCAAGCTAAATTAATGATTGGAGATTTAAAAATATTAAACTAAGGAATTAGAGTTAAAAATCTAAAATTCTAGGACTGAATTCGGGTCCGAAATCAAAAAATCAGGTTGTATGATTAAGGACTGGTTCTGAACTCTAAGAGTTAGAACCAAAAATTAATGACATGATTGTAAATTATGATTTTAGGGCAGAATTTGGTCTTAGGAGTCGGCGGATTAGACCGTCAAATTAATGATTGGTTCCGGGCTTTGAGGACTGGAACTAGATATAGAGATTACGGTCTAAAAGGTGTGCTATTGAAAATAAAATTAATAAAATTCCTAGATCTAGAGATTAGAAGCTACGGTCAGAAAAAAAAATTAAATTCTTACCTAGAGTCAGGGCTACGAAGAGAAATCTTGAAGATTCAGTGCTTGAATTTCGAAATCATGATTAGGTGGCTCTATGGGTTTATGTTCGGAGTTCACTGGTTTCGAAATCCCAAAATAAATATGTTCTCTCTCGAAATTTGCTAGCCTCTCTCTTTCTTCGAGAAAAGAAGCTTTTATAGGTTTTCCTTCAATTACGCGCCACTTTTTAGGCGTTTAATTGAATTGCTCGCTTGTTGTGACAGCCCGGATGTCGGTGCCCCGAAACCTATGCCGTCGGTGGGCTGGCGCTAAGGCCGAGCCCGGGAACGGATCACATCGCGTCACAAAATGCACAGCAAAATCTAAGCATAACCATTTCAAACTCGTAGCATAAACAAGATAATGAACATTGACATTCAATCCCCAAAAATCCAAAAGACGGTTCTAATCCCATAAGAAAGCCTATGAAAAAAGAACCGGTGAGAACCACCGGTAAGGACCCTTCCTTACCACACATGGTTCAACAAAAATAAAATTAAAATAAATAAATAAATAAATCAATTACGACATTTAGAAGTCATCCCTCTCTCCTTATCCCAAAACAAAGCAAAATTTTAATACATGACACAGGGCCGAACCTACCCAGGTCTAGCACAAAGGAAACGATTCTCGGGATGCGGCTCTTCCAAGTCCTTGCTGGGGGAGTAGTCCGAGTCTTCTCTCTCCGGAACCTCCTCCTCAGCGCCTTCACCTGAACCTGTGACATTAGTCGGGGAATGAGCTTCATCCAAGCTCAGTAGGGAAAAACTAATAACATGCTTATCATAACATCAAACACATATCTTATGGCATAACGTACACAAAGTTGTTTTGAACACATGCAGCGTGGTGATTTCATAATCTTAACATACATATGCAATGCTAATGGAATCATGAACATGCTCACATTTCTATTCCGACATAAGAAAGAAGAAAAACTTAAAAGTGTTTACTTAAAGTACTAGAATGAGGAACTATTGCCTCAAGCCCCCGATGGAATACCCACCATCGTCACTCACATGAGTCATTTGCACATAAATCCAAGGTCCTATAGAGTTGGACACTTGGCTGAACATAATTACCATTATACGGTAGGAATTACAAAGCACATATCACAAAGGGTGTACGGAGGTTATACTGCTTGCGCTTCGGGTATTCACATAACCTTAAATCTAAAAGTTCATACATATAGCTTATCGCCGTGTAAAGTGATAATTATAATTTACATCAGAAGTCGGAACAAAGTGTGAAAGTCTCTTATACACATATCAAATGAATCTCAAAGATTCCATAAGTCTCACATGTTTCCAAGTCATACATAAACACATGCCTCATTTCTTCAAAATCATAAACGGAAATCACATAATCGGATCGAAGAACGTATCATAATATAACACACATGTTTATGAAATAATGCACATGATACCAAGTTTTCCCTACCTCACAATCTCGACCCGCGCGCACCCAAGCCGTCGCAAGGGTCGGGTTCTCCTTACTCAACACTGGTTCACCTAACATAGCCATTTTTATCAGTTAGAATGATGCTAATGTACTTCTAAAAGTTTCTTTAAAATCTCAAGGTCAAAACTCATCAAACAAAAGAATCTAGGAAATTCGATCGATCGAATCCCTGTTTCGATCGGTCGACCTCTCTCAGAAACTGCAAGATATATCTTCATTCAATCGGATGAATTCCCAATTCGATCGAACGAAAATAACTAGATCGATCGAATTTAAATTTGATCGGTCGAGTTTCGCTGAAAGCCTTTAACTTCAATATAGTTCGATCGGACGAATCCCAATTCGTTCGATCGACTTTACATAATTCGATCGATCGAAATTAATTCGATCGGTCGAATTCTCACAATAGGATTTCTAACGTTCTATTTTTATACAAATCGATCGATCGAACTACAGGGTCGATCGATCGAAAACTTTTCGTTCGTTCGAAATCACTTTCGATCGAACAAATTTCTCAGGACTTCATTTTTTTCCATTTTTATTGTCATTTCGATCGATCGAACCATAATTCGATTGATCAAAATGAGCAGATTTCACTCATTTTTGGGTTTTTCACCCCCGATTTCTTCACACTTTGAATCGATCTCACTTTCTTTGATGCTCATATGAACACACACCAATTTAACTTTCCATAACACAAACTAAAACACGCATTCATATTCCATACCTTGATCCCACGAATCCTCTTCCGTGATTCAAAGTCGGAACTAGGGTTCTTCTAATGACAGTTGTTCGTCCTCATTCACATAAGATCAATCGCTTCTCTTCGCGCTATCAATTCGTTCCCATGTTGTTCACAGGCATTCAATGCCCTAAAGTTTTTCTCTCTCTCTCTCTCTCTCTCTCTCTCTCTCTCTTTACTCCCACTACAGCATTCAATACACAATTAAATGCCCTAGGTTTTCTTTTATACACTAGCTCCTATACTTGGGTGTAAAATAGCGACACCGCAGGGACGTGTGTGAGAGCTTCAAGCTCCCACATTCAGTCTACATAAGATCGATCCGGTCCGTTGGATTTGATCTATAGACATTACATCATTGTAAAAGAGGTCCTCGGTGCATGATCCGTCGATACGCGCACCGAGTCTTATGGATCAAGGCCCAAAAGGGTTGGGACGTTACACTTGTTTTCTGGCGCTTAATCGCTTTGAGTTGATAACCGACTCAGTGAGCGACCGACTGACTTGCTCAGCGAGTTTCCTAGTCCTAACAAAATTAGGACTAATTGCACGCGTGATAAGATGTGCGTAATCCGATTAAGCGTATTACCTGAAGCGCTTAATCGATGAAACTTAGGGGTCAAGGGTAGTAAGATTAGGTCGGGCGTAGGCCAATTCTGCGCCGGTGATGGGGCGGACAATCCGATCGCGCGTCTAAATTCAGACACGTAATCGAGTCTCGAGATGGTCTAAGAAAGAAAGTTTGGTCTGAAAGGGGGACTGATCGTGTGCTTGTGGTCTGGCGTGCAATAGAATTATGTGCGTTGTTTCTGGCACGGAATTGAGGGTTGTTTGGGTTGGTCTCTAGTCTGAAATGCAAGACTATTGTTTCAGTCTGCATTCCGACTATATACTATTATTTCAGTATATAGTCTCCCTATGCTGGAATCTGAGCCACAGAGCTATTGTTTCAGCCTGTGTTTAGCCATGTACTATTGTTTCAGTGCATGGTTCCCATATTAGGGTTAAAAGGGGGTCAAGGGTTGGCCGAGCAAGTTTGTATATTCCAAGGGGGCAAAATGGGGGTGTCTACATCCACATAACTCATGCAGTTGCGAGAACACATTTAAAATAACAACAGATCTCAAAAAAATTCAAATGTAAAAAAAAAAATGCCCTTTGTTGGAGCATCGGCGAAAAATTATCGGAGATTCATCTAAGAGTGGTCGTCGGATTGGCAGGCAGACTGTATTCAAAATAGTCATTGAACGTCGTCGGAATGTCACTAGAGCATCGACTGTCAGAGTGTCGATCCGAAGTCGACGAGAAATGTTAGAGTGTTGTCGAAGATGAAGAGAAGATGCAGAGAGAGAGCGAGAGAGAGAGAGAGAGAGAGAGAGAGAGAGATAGAGAAGCTATTAGAGGGAATAAAGATAAAAAAAGGAGGTTTATATATAAGGGAGCCGGTTAGGTCCTTCAATGGAGGACAATCATCGTCCTCTAAGATACACATAGAGCTCCACGTAGCATTCAAAAGACATTTTGGGTGCCACGTGGAGTAGAGGTGCGTTCTTCAGATCAATTTTAAAAAGAAAGTAATTTCAAAAAATTATTTTTAAAGCATAAGTCAAACTTGGACTAGTTTCAACAGCCCAAATTTTCTTGCTAAAGAAATACATGATCAACATGAGTTTTCAATTTATTTATTTTCAAAGATGATCTAAGCATTGCACCTATGTTCCATGTGGCATCAAAATACTGTTACGAGTGCCACATGGAGCTCCATGTAGGATCTTGCAGGACGCTCACTGCCTCCATTGGAGGACGAAACTCTTTTCCTATATATATATATATATATATATATATATACAAGTGGGCCCTGCACGTGCAGGCAACTTATTCATAATTCTAATTCTTATGACAACGAACTTGACAGAAGATGAATGAAATGATCTTAAGGACTGGTGTAAATGGTGTAGGATTATTTAATCAAAAGATCATCTAAACACCATTTGGCCAAGCTAAATATATATATATATATATATATATATATATATATATATATATATATATATATATATATATATATATATATATATATATATATATAGATATCATTGTGGTATCCCATTGACACTTTTCAACATCCATGCATCACCTCAGATTGGAATTGATTATTAACACCAACATTTCAAAATCCAACTGATCAATAATAATAATAAAATGGAAAAAAGAACATCAAAATTTCACCCTAAACAGGAAAAATCAGTAGTATTTATTTATGTACTGAAAAGAAAACATGGGCAGCAAGGAATGACATATGAATATGTGGTTGGAAACTTGGTCAGCTTTGATCGAAAGGTGCCTATGGCCCCGATTATAAATAACATACACATGTTTGACAAAGGAAAAGCACAATGTCTTGCTTCCACACCAGTGATTTAAGCAAATGATGATCCCATAAATTTTACAACGGTGGATTAAGTAATTTGAAGCCATCATTTGCCCGAGATTCTACATTCCATGGATGGGAAGTGCTAGGAACCTTATGCTTTGCTTTGGGGTTTTTCTTTTTGGACCTCGCCACAGCATTCATCCAGTTTAGACTTGTGTCTCTTCTCCATTGAAAATGGGTGTATGCCACAGTATTCCAACAATGGCTGTAAGACAAGCAGCGAAGAGAAGTCGAGAATTTGCCATATATGATGTCTTAATTAAATGAGATATGTATCCTAATGAGAAAAAAAATAATTAGAATAAGTATTCATTTATTAACTTATAGTAATTATTCACAAGTTATTCACGACAAAAAATTTGTTTTCAAGGAAATATTTATAACATGTTTGAACCGTTTTCTGTTTAGATGCACATCTAGTTTTCATCATTGGTTACTTCATGTAATAAAGGACACTTAACTGTTCAATCAACCAAAGCATGGATGGATGACCATACAATTCATTTATGTTAGCTCTAAAAACCAAACCATGATATCAAACAATAAGCAATGAGCAGAAGGCCTGTACAGTCACAACACTTCATTTTATAGTCCTTGATGCTACAAATGTTTTCCCTAAGCTTCAACACGTTCCCCATAGCAATGAGTAGAAGGCCCGTTGCATGTTGTTCCGTTATTGGCTTTGTGAATATAAGATATGATATAACAAGTGTCACTGCCTTTCTAGCTGTAGTCACTTGCACCCCAAAAGCCACGCACTTGTCATTTGTTAGGGCTTATATGTGTGTGTGTGTGTGTGAGAGAGAGAGAGAGAGAGAGAGAGGTGTACTATTATTACCATGGTTGTCGTAGCGGCATCGAATATGGCGATGAGGGACAATAGTGAAACCTGTCCGACGAAAGTGGTCATCACTTTGAATTAGATTATAAATAATTTATCCCTGTTTGATTGAACAATTAACTTGCCCTATATCTTTTTAATAAACTAAATTTTCTTTCGATTTTCTCCCTTTAAAATAGAATTCTTACGCCTCTTTATAATAGGATTCTTATTTTGCTAAGAATTTCTTTTATCGGGTGTCTAAGTTTGGATGAGCGTTGCACGTGAAAATTGTTTACTTGGAGAATGAATGGCTACCAAGGTATCAACTCGGGTATCAGTACCGGATATTGGTAGACCTATACATATTAGGCTTGTATCGGTACTATCAGGGCCGTATCGGTACCGATTAGCCAAGATATCAATACGTATTGGTATCAGCCAATACTTGATACCATGATGGCTACACTCTTGAACTCTAAAATCATCTTCGGCGGTCGGTTTAAATTTGGTTAAATCTTACTTCTACATTTTTTATGTATATTATGTATCCTCTCAAGTCTTATCTCAAGTGAATGAGTCAGCCCATAAAAGACAGTTTTGATTGATACTGCTGAGCACAGAGTAGTGGGTGCCCATAAATGGTCATGCATCAACTTCACTTTATATAAAATAATAAATAAATAAATAAAATGATAAAAGTTATTAAATATGCTTCATAAATGGAACTTAATTTAAGATGGAAAATTATACAGTTGAGGACAAAGTACAGGTAACTAACATGGCACGAAGTGACTGGCTGCACCGACTTGCATTAATTGAGCCCCGCCATGCTTGCAACCAATTGCATTGCGCCACATCAGCTGCCGACACTTTATTTGCATAAAATATATCCTCCATATAGCACTGTCCTTTAAAGATACTGGGGCTTGACATACATCAATGAATCAATCAAATATGTTTGTCATGTGGCAGCACCTGGCCTATAGCTTTGCCACTAAGGGCTATAAGCTATTTTTTAAAGTTGACCTCAAACTTAATAATATCAAAAGTGAGTTAAAAGAAGTCGAGCATTCTCCAAAAATCTGAGTTCATGATATCTCAAGTATAGCCGTGCAATGTACTCTAGAAGAATAAGTGTGCTGCTTTCACCTGCTTTGCAATCTAAAGAAACAAAATATACATTGAAAATTTGATTAAAAGTCAAATTTCTAAACTACTTGACCCAAATTCTAAAAATTTGTAAGTCTTTTAAGCCAATTCAATTGTATATGAATGCTCAATTACTTTGTTTTTTCCAGAGAACCTAAATGACCCATTTGTTGATCATATGGGCATCTACATATGTATATTTTAAACATTTCAATTCATTAATTGTGCACTGTAGAAAAATTGAAAAGATTACACATAGGCTACCAAAAACAAAAGTTGATGTCACCAAGATCTCATTTCCAACTATAAGAAGCATGTCAGCTCTCGCTCGGAGACCCAGTGAAGAGCTATGAATATTCTATCTCATAGTCACATTGTTTGCAACTACTACAATGTCCAGTATTCTTTTTGAAAAAAATCCTTAGAAGATATTATTTTCCCTTCCGCATGTTCGTACACAGGATGTGGTACAGTGACCCAATTATCCCTACACTAATTGCTACTATTAGTATATTGAAGATAAATGAAGAAAGAAATATCAAATAAAAGAAAGAAGACATAAAATTGATACTCTATTAGGTTTGTACAGAGGAATGACCATGCATGGAAATAGTATGTCAGTTTCTGATTTTCTTCAGGCTTCAAAAGGTCCTCATCTTGGGTAACAACTTATCCAAGTGAGCATCAAAAGAAAATAGGGGCACCCAATGGTTAAATGTAGCATCCTAAAATGTGGTAAGTTTGAATCGAGATTAGTATTTCATCTGACATTTGATAAGACCCAAAGACCAATATCTAAAATAAAATAATAAAAATATTCATAAAAATTCAACCTAACATAAACTTCACCTGCTTCACTTGTTCCCCTTTTTTCTCTTTCTAGCAACTTTTAGGACTTGAATTGGTGTCAATGTCCGAAAAAATCGTTCTTATAGAAGTAAATAAGACTTTGAATCATTTCTATGTGGTCCGGCCTCAAAATTGAGATATGATGAACCATGACAACATGATCAAAAACTTTCCAAACTTGGGTGAAGGTAATAGGAATTGCAAAGAAACTAACTTGAATTCACCATGAAAATACCAGAAAAAAGGTAATGAACTAAAATTTATTCGGATCTGATGGCTGGCTGGCTCTTTATATTAAATTTGACTTGGTAACAAAAAGAGTAAAGGGAAGTTGCCTCACTCTTGGCTATATATAAAGGCGTCAAATTTAAGTTCTGATGGCATCAAAATCCAATCAAGAAAGTATGATCCACTAACTTGAATTCACCCTGAAAATACTAGAAAAAAAGTAATGAACTACAACAATATTTGGATCTGATGGTTGACTCCTTATACTGAAGTTAAATTTTAGTAACAAAGAGAGCAAAGGGAAGTTTCTGCACTCTTGGCTATATACAAAGGCACCAATTTGAAGTTTTGATTGCTTGAAAACCCAATCAAAAGTGAAATTTGATGTATGAAATTAAATCCATAGCAAATTGGAGGTTGCGTGAACTTAATTGAAGATATTTGAGTTAGATATGTGCACACATGCAGGGTAATTTATAAGTTAGAACTACCTTTATTAATCTCTTCTTAGATTGTTAAATTGTTACTTCACAGACCACCATAAATCTTTTAAAATTATAATGAAAAGATATTGGAACTAAAAAAATTTCCTCCAAATCCCCATCCTTTTTAACCTTCTTTCCTTGAACATGAGTTTATCTGTTCATACAAAAATCTTTATCCCACATCCCACCCAAAATTTTTAAAACAAACCCCAAACTTACATGTCCCTGCTGCTAAGATTCCTCACCTCTAACCGAAGATGCTATGGGTCAAACCCCACCTCCCAACCCATTGTAATCATACCCCACAAAATCCCTTTAATCTCAATATAATAACTAAAATCCCTTTAATCGCAATAATATTGGAAAATACAATGACTAAGATTCCTTTAAGCTCAATATATTGACTTATTTACTATCTTCTTGAATTAAGGACTTTGATTGCAATCTAGATAATGTTGAATTTATCAACTGGTATACAAATATATATTAGTTATATCTAGGTACTGTATTCTGGTTTTTCATGGTGGAGTTATCAAATAAAATATGCATTTCAAATAAATTATAAACTTCAATCATGTTATAATATTCACCCTTTTCATTTCCTCAACATAAAAGCCATAGACTTTGGATTAAAGCATAGAAGAACCCTAAGCACGAATAAATAAAAAGTTTAAAAAACCACAAATTAGTGCGCAAAGAGCCAAAATCTCCTACAAATCTCTTTCCTTTTCAAAACCCTAGAATTTCTGCTGCGAACACGAACTCAATAACAACAAAGAGAGAAAACCTTAATCAAATAAACAGAAACATAAAAAAAAATCCACAAAAGTTTAAAAAATGAAGATTGGAACTGACCTCCTAAGATGGAGATCTTGGACTTGAGCTGATTCAATTCAATCTTCAGAGACAATCAGAGATCTCAGATTCAAAAATTGACTCGTTGATCGCTTCATCAGATCTGATTGGTAACAATATGAGTGATAAGATGATGGAGGGAAAAAAATAGAAGAATATTACAGACCTCACAAGATTTGGATCTAAGAAAGCCAAAGCAAAGATCTGCAATCGTCCTCTTACTCAAAATGGCAGCATTCACCTCTATCAATCTATGAAACAAAAGTTAGCTTCTCATCTTTAAAGGTTGAAAATCATAAAATCAGACTAATTGAGATTTGGAGAAAAAAAAATCATAAAATTATAAAATCAGACTGAGTTCATAAAATTTGGAGAAAAAATTTGTGACGACCCGACTTTTCCAATCCCTAAGGTATAGGAAAGGCCGATTCATCAACTTATTGATTTCTTAATAAGCCGTAACAAACAGAAGCCGACAGCATAACATAGATCTAAAAACAGAGGCAATGCATAGAGTAAGCAAAGACAAAAGCTTATCAAAGCAATATATATCACCCTGAGGAACCAGGAAGAACCACCGGTGATGGCCAATCCAGCACTTAAAATAGTGGTTCATAATAATGGTTCCTCGAGTGATATCAAAAAGACAAAACAATGGCCTAGGGCCCAATATTCAAAGAATAAATCTAAACAAAAGTACCAAAAAGATAAACTAGGAATCAGGGGAGAAACTCCTCTGCAGGCGTCTCCAATTCCTCCTCAGGAATATAATCGGAGTCCTCCAGATCCAGATCCTCAGATCCTAGGTCAGTCTTAGTACCTGTGACGTATAGTCGAGGGTGAGCTAACAATAACGCCCAATAGAGGAAACATGTCTATTTGCATTTCATTATAAGTAAAGGTTTTTAAAGACAGAAATCAGATCAAATATGGTTTTCAAAAGATGCTTTGCAAATCACATTTTCCAATTCTAACCAGAAGTCAAAAACTAATACAATTCGTCTGATATTTTCAAATTTCTGAATTAGGCATACTTCTTGTCTTAAATTTATAACTTAATTTTATCTCCAAAATTACATATAGCATGAGAGCGGATTAAGTCACCAATGAGAAACCCTACTGACCATCGTCGTCCATGAACCCTTTTTCTGAAGTGCAACAAGCTCCTACTTTATTAGGGAAACTTGCGCCAAAATAAATACCGTCAACACGGTTGGTAGAATCTAGGGTTTCGTTCGTATGTACCTCAAATCGAATATAAATGCTAACTTATATTAAAGCTTGTATACATAATACATTTACTGATTTTCGAAGTTCTAATTCGAAGTTCACATTAAAAAATAAATGAGGTTCTAAAGTTCAAATTTCTGAGTTCTTATTCATAACAAAGTTTTCCAAATGCTTATTTGTATCACAATTCAAAGTTCTCATTCATACTGTGTTAAATAAATATTTCAGAAATTATGCTCTATATCAAACAACCAAATGCTTATAATAGATTGTAAATCAGGTGTAGGGTTCCCCTAGCTTAGCTCACAAGAGTTCAAAAATAAGCAAGGCAGTCCTCACACAGGACTCACCATTTCAAAACCTACAAAGATTAACACTACTAGTGTTAATATAGGTCAAAAAGTCAAACCCGAAAGCTTGCCAAGAAAATTTCGACAAAATTTCAAAAGCCTGAAGCAGGGTAAAATTCGACCCTCGAATTTCCAAAAATTTCATCAGGCTTAAAAAGCCAAATTCGACCCTCGAATTGAAATTCGACCTCCCAGGTCTGTGGCTGTTAAATTTTTATCTTCAGACCCTTTCTTTCTCATTTAACCACAGTTTGTTTATCTAATTAAAATTTACCATTTTCTACTCTAAGCAAAACATAAAATTAATTAACTCATGGAGGTTTAAAATTCTACCTCTTGACGTTTAATCCATCGATCCCGTTGTACCAAAATCAAGCACCAGAACCAATCTTCAAGGTTTAATAGGCCAGAGCTTCCCAATCAGTCCACTTAAACCTTTCTTCACAATGCACAGGTCAGATCCACACAGAAATTATCCTCTCCCCTATCCTTTTCTTTAAATAACTCAAACCGATCAGAAATTGCATACAAAGTTTATCAACGATTGGGATGGGGAGGGAATTTACAAACACACAAGATCTAAGATCTAAAATGGTGAGGGGCAAAGGTTTCAATCTTTAGATTCAACCGAGAGAGAGAAGTGTAACTTCTCTTCAAAGCCTCTCTCTTATAATACAAAAACAAAAAGAACTAAATATCTAGATTTTTCTATTTGCAATCCTATCCAATTAAATTGCATTTGTTTCTTGTGTTAAACACAAATACCCAACTTATAGTGTAAGTCATTAATTACATGACTTCCACAAGTCCAGAAACAAAATCCTTTGGTCATCACTCTCAACATACCCTTAGCTATCCAAAAACCCAGAAATTTCCCGTCACTTTTCAGGGCACGCTTACCGAGGTAAACGAAGAACATGCCAAAAATATCAGGGATATTACAAAAATTGACAAGAAAAAGCAGAACATGAATGAAGAACAAGTAATAAGCTTCTGAAAGGTGTGATTGAAAGCTAAAAAATAGAAGAATATTACATACCTCTCAAAGATGTCGAAGAAGACTGATAGAGATTTGGATCTAATAAAGCCAAATCTCTTTGATGAAGAGCGATTTTGGGGCTGTATATATGTTCTTCTTTGTTCGGCTCAGATCTTCTGAACCATCTAATGAAGATGGAAGACGATGGGGAGATGATGATGACGAAGGGGTTAGGGTTCGGTCAAAAATGAAAGAGGGTAAGATAAAAGAAAGAAGGTAAGATAAATATAAATTATCAAGGGTATTACGAGGATTATGAAACTAGGATCATTTTGCTTGTAGCGAAAAACAAACGCAGGAGTTAATTTACGAAAAACAAACGCAGGAGTTAATTTTCTTTTACTAGTGCTGGGTAGAATTTGGAGAGACGAAAAGACTGTTGTTCTTCTCGTCATTCGTTCATTTTGTTTTGTAGTGATATAGTTGAAAAACGAAAGACGAGAATTTGGAGATACAAAAAGACTCTCAGTCTTCTCATCATTTATCCGTTTTGTCTTATAGTGATAGAACCAAAAAAAACAAAAGGGAGAATTTGTCTTTTAATTATGCACTTTTTATAGGTTATATATATATATATATATATATATATATATATATATATATATATATATATATATATATATATATATATATATACTAGTGGCCTTGCATGTGTAAAATAAATAAATAACAATAGAAATAATAAAAATAACAATAATAAACACTATTTTTTATTTTTTACTTTATTTTTATTTTTTTAATGATGTTATATGGCATAGACAACTATAATACTCTAATTTCTAAAATCAAACGAGGCAATTAGCTTCACTCAATGAAAGCCTAATATATTAGATAAATGTGATGAATTAGTAATAAGGCATTACATAATGTAAAAATATTACCCGATCCCCAATGGCCAAATCTCACATAATCAAATAGCCACAAAAAATCACGCAATTACCTTGCTAAAACCAAATCTTCACATATTTGCTTAATCCCAACTTCCCAAATCTCCCTCCTATCACAATCGCATACAACTCAATATGAGAGAAAGAAAAAATATTAACAGTAATTTATCCCTCGAAGAAAATTTAATTGAAACATCTAAAAAAATTAATACCAAAACATATTCATGGCTAAAATCAAGCTGGAGGATCGATACATATCAAAATAGATATGTATCTGTTTGCCGAAAAACTGATACATATCGGTATCGGCTGATTCTTGATACCTTGATCTCATCATGATTGTTATAGTTTACTTCAAGAAGATTATCAAGGAGAGCAACTACACTAAGATAATTTAAACATTGAAAATTTTACCTTTCATTGGAAATGTGCATATTTTGTTATTCAAATAAATCCTATTCATTTTTTATATTTTTCTTACACAATAAATTTTTTTTGACATAATGATATCTAGCATTATTTTACTCGATGCTTTGGACATTCGAAGGATTACATTGATGAACAAAAATGATATTAGGTGAATGAGTAGTTCATTATAATCTCAAAGAATATGCTCATCAATTCAAATTACGAATAGTCCAATTTAAGCCTTAGGGTGGTTCATGACAAAAGATACTCATACCAATAAGGTTGTACATAAAGTCGTAAATGCCTTGTCAATCAAATCTTTTATGGACCATTGATCATTTTGAAGCATTGATCCATATGAATTTCGGGTTATAGTTTATTAAAATGTGAAATCCTCTCATGAAAGACCCACATAAATATAAGTTTATACATCTACTTTGGTAACAATCTAAGTCTCAATATCATTCTTGATAATGTATTATAGGCGATCACAATCGTTTGTTAATAAAGGGTACTTAAAATTGTGAACATTCTACAACTTTATGAAGATGAGTCAGGTCAAATAATTAATTTTGACAAATCAATGCTATCTTTTAGTATAAATGTTCAAAATGATCACCGAAAGCGTATACTTGATATTTTTAATATTAAGAATATGAGCCGCTATGAAAAGTATTTGGGGCATCCCATGGTTATTGGTCGCTCAAAGAAGGTGGTTTTCGATAACATTAAAGAAAGAGTTTGGAAGAAATTGTCGGATTGGAAAGGAAGACTTTTATCAAAAGCGAGTAAAGAAATATTAATCAAAGCCGTTGTTCATGCAATCCCATCATATTCTTTGAGTTGTTTCAAAGAGCCTACTAACCTTCTTCGTGATATCTCGTCTCTTATTGCAAAATTTTGGTGGAGCAACATGGGCAAAAAAATGGGAATTCACTGGAAAGCTTGGAACAATGACCAAAATTTCAGCCGAAATTATCGGTTTCGATCCCCACCAAAACGATAATTTGGACCAAAATTTCGGTCCAAATTTTATGGGATTCAAAATTTCAGCCGAAATTTTGGCCAAATTTCCGATTTTCGGCCGAAATTTCGGTTTCGAGAAATTTTGATCCTTGGCTTGGAACAAAGTTTGTAACCCTAAAGAAAACGGGAAAATAGACTTTAAAAATCTTTTGGATTTTAACTTGGCTATGCTAGCCAAACAAGGTTGGCATATCTTTCAAAATCCTAGCTCGCTTCCGAGTCGAATCTATAAGGCTAAGTACTACCCGAACTCATCTTTTCTTGATGCACAAAAAGGGGGGAATGCATAATTCATATGGAATTACATTTGGTTGGCGATCAAAGTTCTAGAAGGTGGGCTGATTTGGAGGGTTGGAAACAGTAACTCCATCAATATATGGGATGATAAGTGGATCCCAAGAGCTTCTACATACAAGATTAATCTCTGAAGTAAATATTTTTTCCGAGCTGATGTTGTAGGGGCCAAGAAGGTGGAATGAAACTAAAATCAGGGATTTATTTTTTGAAGCGGACGCCGATATTATTCTGAAAATTTCTATCCCCACCAACGAAAGAGAAGATAAGAGAGCATGGATTTTTGATAAAAAGGGATCTATTTTCTGTTCGAGGCGCGTATAAGGTGGCTTAACACCTAGATCATATAGGTGGAGGGGCTGGGTTGTCAAATTCATCCAAGGAAACGTTTTTGTGAAAAAATATTTAGCGACTTCATATCCCAAATAAGATTAAAGCTTTTATGTGGAGAGCTTGCCATAATATTGTTCCCGTGTCTCCACGTCTCCAAAATAAAATTAACTTTGTCCATCCAATTTGTGCCTTATGTGATTAAGCTCTAGAATCGGTTAAATATGCTTTATGGAATTGCCACAAGGCTGATCAATGTTGGTTTCTCTCCTTGTTGGGTCTTCATTCCAGCTTCTTCAATAAACTATCCTTAAAAGATTGGTCGATTGTGATTCTTGAATTAGTGGGCAAGGAGAATTTCGATAGATTTTGTTCTATCACCTGGGCAATATGGAATGAAAGAAATAGAGTGGTTCATGGTTCATCTCCCCGTGATCCATTGGCAATTACTATAGCTGCAGAATTATTCCTCTAATCATATGTGCAGGCTAATGCAGTTACCAATCATGTAGATGCTCAAAGGACACCTGTGGTGCCTCAGGGACATTGGTCTCCTTTGACGGATAGGTTTAAAGTTAACTTTTACGAGGCATGACACAATGAAGTTGTTGCTCTAAAAGTTGTTATCTCTTTTGCATGGCAGTGTGGCTTTCAGAAGGTTATTTTTTAGGGCGATTCCTTAAGAGTTATAAAATCAGTGACAATGCCGGTCGAGGGCCTATCAGAATTAGGAAATCTATTTGCTAATATTAAAGATCTTTTATTTTTTGAAGAGTGCTCTTGCATTTTCATAAGAAGATCCTCAAATAGGGCCACTAATCTTCTATCTAAGATTGAGCTTTTCAATGGTTGTAATGAAATTTGGATGGAGAACGCCCTTCCACAGATTTATGATATAATAGCTGCGGATTTTTCAATATAAGTGATTTTATTTCCTTTCATAAAAAAATTAGGGATCTTGATAAACTTCAGCTTTCTGCACCCTTTTTGGTAGAAAACTGAAATTAATATCTTTGAACCGAGCTCAGATATTTTAAATATTAAAGTAACGTAATCACTTTGCTAAGAGATCAAAGTTATAACATTGATGCCCTTTTTTCTCTAAAAAAAAGTTGCTTCATTAAACAAACAAAACTGAGGAATACTATTATATCAAAACAAAGGAACACGAAACCAACTCCCATCCAAACAAACCAAACACAATCTAAAAAAATTAAAGGCCGCAAACACCATACACCACAGCCCAAATTTAAGATAAATCAATATCAAGTAAAACCTTTCGCAGCCATCCACGCATTAGTCTTCGATATGGCCCGGCTTGACCTACCTTAAGTCGGGCTTGAGTTGAGTTTGCCCACCCTATGGCTAGGTTTGGGCTGATCCCTTGGCGGTTTGGGAGTAATGAGTGCTAGTTCGTATATTTTCACCCTTTCTGGGATATGTGCCCCGTGATGTCAAACACTGACGATCGGATGCCATGCTCATGATATCGAGATCCATCCTAAAAAAGATTGGGACGATAAATGATCTACATCATCTAATTGAAAGCAATCAATGCATTTTAGTATCGGTGCTCACAAAGATTTGATGCATGGATTGTACTCATTAAAAAATAGGTACCTTTAATAGAACCCACATAGTCTTGCTAAGCACATACGCCCAACATCATTGATTGCTTTAAATCAGAGGATGGAGATCGTGCTTCGCTCCAATTTTCCACATAAGAAATCTTGATGCCATAAACGTACTATCATACGTCAGTTTTCGATTCCACATGTCACATATCCCAAAAAATGGCCCTAAAATCACATGACACACATCATGTGCAAAAGTGACTTTATGACCACATTTTCAGGCTCTGTGCCATTTGGAGTCGAAAAATGACCGTCTGATGGTATGTTTATTGATTGGAGATCCCTTGTGTGGAAGATTGGAGCAAAGACAATCTCCATCTTCTGATTTAAAGCAATCATTGATTATGGGTGTAGGTGCCCAACAAGAGTTTGCAGGTGCCATTAAAAGTACTCAATCTTTGAGTTCACCCACGCTGAAACACATTGACTTGGTAGAATCAGATGATGGAGATCGTTTATTCTCCCAATCTTTCACACGATAGATCTTGAGATCATGGGCCTACCATCAGACAGTTAGTGTTTTATTTCTCGTGGCACACATCTCAGAAAAATGACCTTAACATCACGTGCACGTTTAAAATTGATTTTAAGGTCACTTTTTTTTTGTGTGTACCATATAAAATAAAAAATTGATCGTTTGATGGTACGATCATCTTCTCAAAATCCATAGTGATTGGGACGATAAACAATCTCCATCGTCCAATTCAATATAATCAATGTGTTTCAGTGTGGGTGAACTCAAAGATTTGGTAGGTGGATTTAAAGGTACTCTAAACAAACCTAGCTATACATATACCACGATCTCCTCATTCTCTTCTCTCTTTCTCTAAGTCTCTCCTCTCACCCGATTCTCTACCTCCTCTTGCCCGCCTCCTGGCCCCCCGACCATTGTCGCTGGCCACTCGGTGCCAATTGCCTGACCACCTGATTGCTCGGCTGCCCGACGACCTCCGATATCTCTCTTTAGCACTATTATTTTCATGTGGATTTTGTAGCATTTATATAAAAGTTTTAATCCATGATCAGAGGCTACATTCGCTCAATCTTCGATCGAATCCAAAACCCAAATTTATTCATGTTTAACACCATGATCAGAGGCTATTCTATAAGCCCAAATTCATAAGAAGCTCTTTTGCTCTTTAATTTGGTAAGAGCTCAAGGAATTTGGTTAGACCAGTTCTCTTTAATCTCTGCTCTCAAAGCTTGCTCTCGGGAATTCATTCTCGGGTTTGGGGAATGTGTTCATGGGATTGTTAATGGGTCTGGATTTGACTTTTTTGTAAATATAAGGAACACCCTTTTGCACTTTTACTGTGTCTGTGGAAGAATTGAAGAAGCTCATCAACTGTTTGATGAATTGCCTCATACAAGAGATGTTATTTCTTAGAATATTTTGATGGGTGGATAGTGGTTGCAGTCCTTAAACCACTCTCTAATCTTCCAAGTTCCAACCTTATGGTAGTTATTAATAACGAATTTGGTTGGGTTGATAGATTCATTAGCATTTAGAGACAGAAGAATCATATGGTTGCATCATTGTACAATCGTGGGCTCTCGCGAGTCTGTCGCAACGATGCACTCGTTTAATAAAAAACTAGAGTCGCTACCCGGAGCTTTTGGTATCCCGGGAAATCTCAAATTAATATTAAATGCACTGAAGTGCCAAATATGACTTTGATTTACCGATTCACGCCAAAGGCTCTTGGGTAGGAGCTTCGGTTATCGATCGGGAAGATGTTAGGCACCCGATCAATCCGCTCAAATGCGGTCTCTACTTATGACCAAAATAAAAGAAAAAATAAGATGAAAAAGAGCACTTCCTCTTACCCCAAAGGCACTTTGGTCCTATTTGTGCCCCTCCGCAATTATCGAGATTTCAGCTGAGTAACGGCACAAATTCAAGGACAAGGGAAAAGCTAAAAAGGTAGAGGAGTAGAGGGGAGAGCAGGAGCTCTCGGGCTCTTATTGTACAGCTGTGGACCTTCGTGTAAGTGCACTTGGAGAGCTTCTAATAGCTTGAGTAGATGGAATGAGGGGTTCTAACCTCTAAGGTTTGATGGCTAAGAGATAGGAGAAGAGGGCTAAGGGGTAACTCTCACATAAACTAAGAGGTTTTTGATGGAAGATGGGGTTTTAAGAGAGCTTTGAAGTTCTGGAATTTGTATGAGATTGGTGCACCAAAGGGGGGAAAAGGTTTCTCTTAATTTTTTCTCTCTTTTGGAATTTTTTAAAGTCATTTGCAAGGGGGGGAGCCTATCTATTTATAGGAAAAAGGGAGGTTAGGAGGGTACTTAAGAGCTAATTAAGGTTAGCAATTAGATAATCTTATAATCTAAGGTTTTATAGGATCTTAAGGGCTTAAAAATGTGGGCAATAGGCTTCAATGGTAGATGATAGGGTGAGGTTTCAAATGACTAAAGGGTTGCAAATAAGGTAAGTGGGGGTGCAACAGTCCCAATGAAACCCACCCTAAATATTGGGATAGTCAATAAGTCAAACCCCAAAAGTAAAATTCGGACAAAATCCAAGATTTACTGAAGCTAAGCCCGGCTCATGTATTATCCACGCCAGGCATATGTACAGTGCCTGGGAAGTCCATAGCCCGCTAAGGGGCCCATCCATGTTTGGCGTGTATAATATACACGCCAGGCAACATTCTTCCAGAAATGGCTTGGCGCGAGTATTATACACGCCAAGCATGCCCATCTCCTCGAGTGGTTCTCGAGAGGTTCAATCAGGTATATTTTTCGAGTCTCTTCGGATTGTTGTAACTTTTGAAGTACAACTCGGATTGAGGTGATTCTCGGCTTGTTGGAAAGCTGGAAACCTCTACTTTTCAATAGTATAAGATTCAGTCTCGGTAGAGGTCCCTGCCATCCCTGGTACATCTCTTTCCAACTATTGCCTGGGAGGATTAACTATGGGCCCGGAGAGGTCGGGGGTAATTCTTAAGGGTTTAGGCATGTTCCTAAGGGTTTGGGAAGGTTCCTAAGGGTATGGGAGATGCTATCGAAAAGTCGGGGGGTGCATCTCTCTCGAAGTTTGTTTCGATCAGGCCTTGGGCCAAATTTGGGTGTCTACAATCCTATTTTGGTTTTAGCCCAATAGCAGTGGTGCAAAATCTTGATTTAATAATTAAATCTGTGGGTACTTACAATGGTTGGAATTTGGAAAAACTTGGTCCACATATTTGGTGTATGGGTCACATATGACATGCGATTTCATCATGTGTGCCGTGTAATATAAAGACCTTAACGAAAATATAGATAGGGTGAGACTATTCTCACAATGTCACAATTTTTATAATAAAGAAATTGTAAAACAGCTTCCCTAATTGTTGAATGAAAGTCACGATTTGGCTTTAAGCTTGCTGACCTTTTTTCTGTTGTGTTGAATACTCTCTCTTCGAAGATTGAACTTCATATTTACTGCAATAGTTTGGCTTGAAGAGTTCTCTGTACACCAGGAATCACAAAGTGTGATGCATAATTGCTGCAAGTTGTGATCGGAATGCTCTGGTACAATAATGCACAAATATTTGATTCAATCCAAGTGTCACCAAATTAGATATAGTTTAGTTGACACAACTTGTGGAGCGTTCATTGAAGCTAAATTGATTGTGGTAGAAATTTCCAAATTTCCAAAAATCCTTTCACTGTTTGCCACATTTTTTTTCTTCTATGATGAGCAAATTTTTTATCGACCTTAATCGACTCGTATTCATCAATGGGGAGACTTTCCTTAATAGATTTGTCTTTCAACAATTCATCGTAGATGATCTAACAGGTAGTGTAAGCACAAAATCCAGTGGTGATTGAATCCATATGGTTAATAGTGCAGGAGGTTTGTAGCTGATTCATGTTTCAGTTTCTTTTATGCATGAGGTTCAAGGTATGCAATACTTAAGTTGTCCTGGTTCTATGGTCTTATGGAAGATGTTGCACATGAATGCAAATTATAGTGTGGTGCTTTAAGTATGCAATGTAAAGGTCTCATATTATGTAATCTCATATGTGACAACTGTATTTTATAGGTTTTGACCTTGCTAAAATTGATCTGGTACTCTTATTATTAGACTTCAATTAGGTAATTGGATTACCCTAAGCTGCTATAGGTTGGTTAAAACAGATTTGGCAATCCTGCGACTTGTCTTCGGCCATAATTTTGTAGTCAATTTTTTTTTTCCTTCCTCCATAATTTGTACTAATCAGAGCATTTTATTTCTTGACCGGCCATTTAGAACCATCGATTCAGTCTAAGATAATTGGTCATTAAATCATTCTGGTGTCTTTTTTGGGATTAGAACATTGTTTACAGCCGCAGAATTTATGACAATTTTAGTATCAGAGGTGGGATGCTAGGGCTTTTTATGTATTTATTGTTATTTCATTTTATTTTAGTTTGGAAGTGTGTATTTATACAACTAGAGATTTTATGAAAATGTTGATGTCCAAAGGTTGCTAACGATGTGGGCTGTTGGGTTTGCTTGTCAAAATGTTGGTAATAGTCCGATCTGTAGATAGTACTAAAAGTCAAAATATAGAATATAGAATGAGGTTGAACTTTTATGCGTTTATTGGATGAATACAAGTGAATGTGCATACTTTTTTATTTGATTGAATTAAAATGGCTGGTTTAGATCTTGTCTTGTATTATAGCAACATATTAACTTATGGTGTGATTTGTTTCTTGTCCAGGACTCTAGGTTATGCCCATTGCTGCTGGAGTTGAAGTAAAGGTATTTTTCGTATTTTTTGTAATTAAAATGTAAATGCATGTTTATTGATGCAACTAATTAGAGTTGATTGGAATAGGTGGACCAGTTGAAATTCCATGTTAAGCTTGGGTATTACGTTAGGCAGTTTCTGGCTTTCCATGGGGTTGATTGGGAAAATATTTCCTTCTCTATGAGAATCTCACTTTAATCATGTACTTGTAAGTTAAAGAGATTTTTGGAATACAATATTTTTTATCATAGATGCTTTTATTATGCTCTTGCAAACGGGCAATTCTAAATTGCTCTCCAAATCATCACCCAAGGGCCTGTTTGATAGCACCAGAGTGTTCTGCTCAAGTACAAATTCGAATGTCCTGACAACTTTTTTTCTTTCTTTACACTATAATATATTTCACCATTAATCATTTGAATTCTTTTCCTATTTTTTGTAGGTAAGACAACGACATTCATTGGTTCTTTCTGTTCCACCTGTGAATCAATCATACAAGCAAATTTTCAAGAAAAAAGGTTATTGTATTGGGACGTGTGGATAGAGCTGATACATTTTGATATGGTCAATTGGTACATTTTGATGATTAGCAATTTTTTTATTTTTTATGTTTTTATGAACTATGTGAGAATTGTAAGTTGTAAGAACGATAATTGTTCCATCTATTTATTTAAAGATGCTGATTTTGTTACGGGGAATTTGTGAATTTGAATTGTTATTAGTTTAATTATATTTTTTTTCAGATGAAAATTTCAATAAAAAACATATATAATCGTCGTATCATGAAATTTAATTTTATTTTTTTTAAATAAAATATTAAAACGACTGTTCCAAACCGTTGTTTTTTCTCTACTTTTAGAAGTTGTCATTGTTTGAATGCAGAAATAACTGTCATAATGTGTCATTTAAAAATAAAGGCGCCATATTTTTTTTTGTAAAAAGACATTTAATACAACTGCTAAAAATAGTCGTTATTAGTCGATAGCTGATGACTGTCGTTGTTTGAGAAAATAAATGGCAACTATAATGTCATTAACAAATACTACAATATTTTTTACGACAGCTCACTCAACTGTCAAAAGCTGTCATTATTTTAAAAAACAACAGTCACCTACTGCTGTTTTTTCCGCATTTTCACGTAGTGACACTAACTGAGCTAGAAATGGTCGTTTCAATGTTGCGTGGATTCGCCGATGGGGAAAGCAAATGCTAATTCAACCTCTTTTAAGCGTCAATGTGGCAAGCAAACACTGAATCAATTCCTCTAATGTAACATCCCAAAAAATTACCAAATGACCATAGGTCCTGATCAGGTGTGTGTGTTCGTTAGAAAACACTTCACCATTTTAGATTTTTCAAACGAGATCGTTTTGGGTCCGTTTGAACTTTGTGTAAAACTTTTGGACCAAAGCTCATACACTATGGTGGTGTATCAACTTATGTAACCAATGATTCAGGTGTGCGAGCTCCACACTGAACCAAAGATTTTTTTTTGTGTAAAGCGAAACACCGCTCTTAGGTATATGGGTTCCACACCGGAATCAAAATCTTATGGATAAGTGGATAGGAACTAATGCCCACATGGGTGTATGTGTTTAATAGGGGAACCAGCCCCTTTAATTTATAAAAGGCAAGGCTTCCCTTGTAAGCCATTACCGGTTGCAAATTTAGAGGGTTTGGGTTTCTAGAGAGAGAGAGAGAGAGTTTTGAGAAAAGAGAGAAGAGAAAGAAGGGTAGAGAACTTAGATGTTTTCTGTAACATCCCTGAATTTTGGATATTTAACAGTGACCTCGGGATGCGTGCCCGATTGGTCGTAGGTTTGACCAAGTGAAAGTCAACTCCATGACTGTGATTTCAACTTAGGTTGATGTTATGAGTAAGTGGGTGTAAGTGTGTGTAGTTTAAAACTAAGTGAGAGATAGCATACACCTATCTTGGGTGTGTATGCTTTACACCAAGCAATAGAGAGAGTTAAGAGGGCTTAATAACTAATGAGAAGTTATTCTCTGTATTTTGGTTGGTGAAGAGTTAAAAAGAGAGAGAGAGAGGAAGAATAGGAAGGAGTAAATACTAAGGGGAGTTAATGCGGCTTTCAAATTAATGACGGGCTTGAACATTTAACGCCGGATTCGACGTGTTGAAACCCGTTGGAGTCAAAGCTAGGAGCCCTAGCCTTTGAGCCAAACCATTGAATCAGCCAAGGGTTGATTTTAGGTGAGTTCTTATTTGATTCAAATGCACATGTTGTTGTGCATTCAATTGTGGTTTAAATGATGACTTAGAGAAGTTAAAGATCGATTTAAAGAAATAGAAAAGGAAGGAAAATAGAAGAGATGAAAACTGGGAGAAATGCCCACAAAGGGCTAAAATTCTGACTAAATCGATCGATCGATTTGGAAAATCGATCAATCAATTTTGGCCTAGAAGTTAGTTGGGCAAAGTGACCCGAAACCAATTGATCGATTTTAAAATCGATCAATCGATTTTTGAATTTCGATTAATCGATGGAAAATAGATTAATCGTCTGAGCACTCTTACTAACTGGAAAATGAGAGCTTGAGAAAACCGATTGATCGATTTGAGAAATCGATCAATCGATTTTGGAAATTCAATCAATCGATTTTGAAAATTCGATTAATCAATTTGGGATCGATTAATCGATTTTGGGATTTCGATTGATCGATTTTGGAGACCAATCAATCGATTTGGACAGTTGTTGTTGGACTTTGTTTTGTACTTTGAGGTTCAGGGAGGGTCATGTACCTTCTTTTATGTATCTTTCTTGATGTTTTGCTTATACTATGGTCTACCATAGGTGGTACGATTGAAGGCAAGCATGGGGAACCGCGTGAAACCTTGATGCTTGAAAATCCGAATGCGTGAGGTAGGGAACGCCTTAAACATGTAATTTAAAACTAAGAGCATTTATGTAGTGATATAGAAATATAAACATGCATCTAAAATATGAATCCTAACTCTGTGTGTGTGTGTGAACACAAAGTAAAGTAAATAAGTACGACGTCCCCAAGGGATGTGAATATGATAAAGGCATCTGAGTGATGCATGAACTTGGACATCCCAGGGATGTATGTGATCATGTAAAGCAAAGAGAATGAGAATGATAAAGCCTAATTTACTATATTTAGCATAATCATACGATGAATAATTATATGTAGTATACTTGATATTTAAGGTTTGGAGAATACCCCACCAACGTGGCGGTATACCCACGACTGACGCGGCAGGATATCCGTGACCGGTACGACGGCCAATCCGTATACCAGTTGGACATCCCAGGGATGTAGGTGCTTATGTATGAGATATAAACCCCGTCGCCTATGAGAAATGGACCTGAGTAGTATTATAAAAAGAGAATATGAAAATATCTGATTAGACGACGATGGTGGATATTCCATCGGGCACCCGACGTTATAGTAAGTCAGAAAATATTTAAGCTATGATTTAAGTCTTTAGGCCGAATCATTGTGGTAAATGAACGAGTTGAGAACAAATGAAACATGTAAAGTAATAGTAACTTACAATGCATCTTTTCAGTCATTTAAACAATTTTTTCAGTAAAATTATTGATACATCATGCTGTTAAATATCATGGAATATATGTGAGAGTTTAACTTCTATGTTCATTTAGTTTGTTTCCCTATTGAGCTTTGATGCAGCTCACCTTTTAGACTATACGTCGCAGGTCCCATACTTGCGGCTGCTACTGCTTCTGAAGACGTGGATCTGAGAGATTCGGATTACGTGTCTGAAGAGGATTCGGAGCCCCCTCCTGAGAACTTCTTCTAGGAGATTTCGCTCATACTTTGATTCAGTTTTATGAGATTTCTGTACGGCTTGGTATGTCAAGCCCTTTTTGAGTAAATATAATTATATTGATATATTTTGGTGAACCATCTGGGGAGACTTTGTTTTATTCACCGATGATTCGGGTCGGTTCTTCTGCTCATGCAGTGGCATGAAATTAGAACTGTCTTTTAGACTCTTATTAGAATAATATATCATTAATGCATGAGAGATTTAATTAGATTCATTTCTTATGCTTTATTGTGTTTGGTTATACCAATGTTCCATGCAGGATTATGGGGCACGGCCTTGAGGGTCGTGCTGATGGCAAGGGTTTCGGGGTGCCGAAATCTGAGTTGTTACATTTTCTTTCAACCTTTTTGTGTGAGCGAACCATTTGATCGAGCCATACACGATAGGTAGAGTGGTGAGTGTTGTGTGTGCAAGCTTGGAGTTTTACGTGAAATCTGTGGGTTGAGGATCGAAGTAAATCCCCAATTTCCAACTTTGAAACCCTTGCTTGGGCGTGAGCACGTGGATCAAAGAATCGATCATTTAAAGGTGAGAAAATTTATGTTAAGTTGTGATTTATAGTTATGTTAATCGTTAGTTAGGATGTGGGTGAAAGATTTGAAGAAAATGATGTAAATTTCAGGAAAAAATGAGTTAAGGAAGAAGAAACCCGTGTTTCTGAAGAACCTGTTAAAACCGATCGATCGAAATAAGTATTTAATCGATTGATTTTGACAGGACAAAAATATGAAGATTTTTGGAGAAATCGATCGATCGAAATAAAATTTGATCGATCGATCTATGAAATCGATCGATCAATTTGTGAAATCAACTGATCGAAATTTTTCGATAGGCTTAATTTAATGTCGACAGGTTTCATGTTTGAGGAACCGATCAATCGAAAGGGAATTCGATCAATCGAAATTTTTCGACAGGCTTAATTTAATGTCGACAGGTTTCTGAGTAAGGTCGACAGGTTGTGATTGAAGATGGATTGATTTCTAAGTATATCGATCGGTCGATTTAGGAATCAATCGATCAATTTGGAAACCGATCGATCGATTGAGAAACTGATCGATCGAGTGTGGGACTGATTATACAAACAGAAATATATGTGTTTTTCAGAGGAAACCGATCGATCAAAATGTGTTTTGATTGATCAATTTTGGAAACCGATATATCGAATTAGGATTCGATCGATCGATTTGGTCAGTTTATGACAGATTTTTGTTTTGAGAAAAATAACTCGGAGAGACTTTAGGGCTTCCCATTTTTCGTTGCCTTTGACTTATAAGAGGTAATTTGGTGTGTTCAAGGTTGTGTTCAAGGGGACGTGATGGGAATACCACCTCGATAAGAAAATCTTCGTTTTGGCTTCAGGTTAAGGTGGGGAAAGTTCCAAACACAATTGCATTTTTTATTTAATTTTATAGATGCATGATATGATCGAATAAATTGTGATAAGTTTTGATAATATTTGAACTCTTAGAAATTTAAACCTTGGATCTTTGCATTAGAATATTTGATTGAATATTTTGAATGTTTGAAATACTCGAAAGCTTTGAATTATCAAATCTTTGACATATTAGTTGTTTTGGGGAATTTATTAAAAGATTGAATCAAGTGATGAGTTTCATTTTTGAACATCGTAGTTTAGCCTTCGAGCGTCATATAAGGAAATTCACTTTTTGAACATTGTATGTGGGTTTTTGCAAGTTTAGGGTTATGTAACCAGTGATTTAGGTGTGCGAGCTCTACACCGAACCAAAGATTTTTTTTTTGTGTAATGTGAAACACCGCTCTTAGGTATATGGATTCCACACCAGAATCAAAATCTTATGGATAAGTGGATAGGAACTAACACCCACATGAAAAGGTGAGAAAATTTATGTTAAGTTGTGATTTATAGTTATGTTAATCTTTAGTTAGGATGTGGATGAAAGATTTGAAGAAAATGATGTAAATTTCAGGGAAAAATGAGTTAAAGAAGAAGAAACCCGTGTTTCTGAAAAATCTATCAAAACCGATTGATCGAAATAAATATTCGGTCGATTGATTTTTGACTGGACAAAAATGTGAAGGTTTCTGGAGAAACTGAACGATCGAAATAAAATTTGATCGATCAATCTGTGAAATCGATCGATCGAAAAGGAATTTGATCAATCGAAAGGGAATTCGATCAGCTTTTATGTTTGAGGAACCAATCGATCAATCGAAAGGGAATTCGATCAGCTTAATTTAATGTCGACAACTTTCATGTTTGAGGAACCAATCGATCGAAAGGGAATTCGATCAATCAAAATTTGTCGACAGGCTTAATTTAGTGTCGACAGGTTTCTGAGTAAGGTCGACAGGTTGTGATGTGAAGATGAATTGATTTCTAAGTATATCGATCGGTCGATTTAGGAATCGATCGATCGATTTGGAAACAGATCGATTGATTGAGAAACCAATCGATCGAGTGTGGGACTGATTATACAAACAGAAATATATGTGTTTTTCAGAGGAAACCAATCAATCAAAATGTGTTTCGATTGATCAATTTTGGAAATCGATGGATCGAATTAGGATTCGATCGAACGATTTGGTCAGTTTATGACAGATTTTTGTTTTGAGGAAAATAACTCGGGAAGACTTTAGGGCTCCCCATTTTTCGTTGCTTTTGACTTATAAGAGGTAATTTGGTGTGTTCTAGGTTATGTTCAAGGGGACGTGATGGGAATGCCACCTCGATAAGGAAATCTTCGTTTTGGCTTCAGGTTAAGGTGGGGAAAGTTCCATACACAATTGCATTTTTTATTTAATTTTATAAATGCATGATATGATCGAATAAAATGTGATAAATTTTGATTATATTTGAACTTTTAGAAGTTTAAACCTTGGATCTTTGAAATAGAATATTTGATTGAATATTTTGAATGTTTGAAATACTCAAAAGCTTTGAATTATCAAATCTTTGACATATTAGTTGTTTTGGAGAATTTATTGAAATATCAAATCAAGTGATGTAATATTTCGAAAAATTGACCGTTTGACTTTGACCTCGGGATCCATGCCTGATTGATCGTAGGGTTGACCAAGTGATGGTCAAACAATGCACTCATAAAGTGATGAACTAATGTGAGATCAATACAACTTAAGCGTAGTGTATAGTGTGAGCTAGTGGTCACATACACCTATCTCCGGTGTATGTGTTTAACACGCAAGCAGGAGAGAGAATAAAAGGGTTTTAATAACCCTAGTTTCTTTTTGCTTTGGTTGTTGAAGAGAGAGTTAAGAGGAGAGAGAGAGGAGTAAAGAGGAGTTATTGAGGAAGAAGTGAATGCAAATTAAAGGACTAATTAGAGCATTAATTGATGGATTTGAAGCGATTTGGGATCGTTGAAGCAAATGATGGAACCCTAGCCATCAAACCCAACAAATCAATCCCTTGAAGGGATTATTGAGGTGAGTTTTAATTAAAGTGAATGCACATATTGTAGACAAGTTTAATTCAGTCAAGTAGGGTTAAATGGATAGATTAAAGGCATAGAAAAGAAGGGAGAAAGATTTGGAAGAACAGCCCGAAAGGGGGCTGAATCTGGCCAAATCGATTAATCGAAATTGGAATTCAATTAATCGATTTTGGCCCAGAAGTTGAAAAGTCATGAAAGCCCGATTTCGATTAATCGAATTGTATTTCGATTAATCGATTTGGATTTCGATTAGTTGATTTAGAAATCGACTAATCGACTGGGTACCTCTAGTGGCTGGAGAAAAGAGACCTGGAGAAATCAACTAATCGAGTTGGGAAATCGATTAATCGATTTCAGACTTTCGACCACTCGATTTGAGAATCGGCTTCATTATGTTAGAGACTTTGATTAATCGATTTGGGATCAATTAATAGAATTTGAATATCGATTAATCGATTTTGAGAATCGATTAATCGATTTAGGTTTCGATTAATTGATTTTGGGAATCGATTAATCGAATTGTATTTCGATTAATCGATTTTGGGAATCGATTAATCAACTTTGATAGTTTTGCTTAACTTCCTAGTTTTACTTTGAGATTCATGGAAAGTCTAGGACCTTCTTCATTACATCTTTAGTGATGTATTGCATGTATTGTGATGTATCATAGGTGGTACGTGTGAAAGCGAGCACAAGGAGCCGCGTGGGACCTTGATGCTTGGACCAACAGAAACTTGAGGTAGGGAACACCTTAAACATGTACTTTAATTTCAAGAGCATGTATGTAGTAATATAATTATCAAATTTAAAGTTGTTTTAAATTATGAAAAGCTTTGTAAAAATAGGTGTGTGTGTGTGTGTAACACCAAGAATGTGAAAAAGACATTGGTGTGATGCAAGTGATTAAGATCAAGTAATCTAATAAGAATGAGACATCCCCAGGGGATGAGAAAGTAATAAAAGCATCAGGTGTGATGCGGGTATGTATACATCCCAGGGATGTATATATATATGATTGAATAATTACTGTTGAGGCCTAACTGATATAAGATAGCACACTTACACGGTGAACAACTATATGTAAAGCACATGTTATTTTTGTTATTTGAGGTTTGATAGGATACCCCACCGACGTGGTGGGATACCCACGACTGACGCGGCAGGATATCTGTGACCGGTACGGCGGCCAATCTATACACCAGTACGGAAGTTTATCCGTAACAGTAAGCACATCCCAAGGATGTTGAGATGAGTTTTAACCCCGCCACCTAGTGAAAAGGGGCTTGGGTCGTATTCCCAGGAAATACTTTATAACAACTGTCTATTTAGACGACGATGAAGGGTATCTCATCGAAGCTCGATGCTATATTGCTCGGGGATTACTTAAGTTGAAGATTTAAGTTTTACTTTAGGCCTGTTCAGTGTCATTCATGATAAATCAACAGTAAAGTAAGACATACTAATTACCAGTAAACTTGAATGAAATTCATCAGCTTTTAAACTGTTTTCTAGCAAATGCATAGACACATCATGCTTGAATATCATGGAATATATGTGAGTCTTAATTTATATGTTCATTGTGTTTGTTCCCTATTGAGCTAGGATGTAGCTCACCCTTTAGACTATACGTCGCAGGTCCATTGATAGCAGCTGTCGAGGCTTCGGGAGACATAAATCTGGGTGGTTCGGATTACGTGCCTGGGGACGAGTTAGAGCCTCCACCCGAGGACTTCTTCTAGGAGACTCTGTTGTGTACTTTGACAGAGAGTAGTTTGAGAGCTTATTTGCACGGCTTGATATATCAAGCCTTTATTTTGATAAACATATAATTAAATTGGATTATTCTTTTGGCGAGCCATCTGGGGTGATCTGTTTATCACCTATGGTTTGGGTCGATTTTATATTCATGCAGTGGCATGAAAGTAGAACTGTCTTTTCCATATGCCAGTTGGGCATATTAATCGTTTTCGCTTTATGAGATTATTTGCTTTATTTATTTAATTGTACTTGATATACCAATATTTCGTACACAGTTTTGGGGCACGGTCTGGAGGATCGTGCTGATGGCACGGGTTTTGAGGTGTCGAAATCCGAGCTGTCACAAGTGATGAGTTTTATTTTTGAACATCGTATTTTAGTCTTCGCGCGTCATATAAGGAAATTAAAATTTTGAATATCGTATGTGAGTTTTTGCAAGTTTTGAATCTTGACTTGTATGGAGATCCTTTGAATGAGAAATGAATAAGAATCAGAACTCCGAATGTGAATTCGAGCCTTGAATAAAAAATTTGAACTTTGAATAAGAATCCGAACTTTGAGTAAGAATCCGAACTTTGAATAAGAATGAGAACTCCGATTTTGAATCCGAACTTTGAATAAAAATTAGAATTCCGAATGTGAATCTGAACTTTGAATAAGAATCAGAACTCCGAATGTAAATCTGAACTTTGAATAAGCATCTAAAATTGAATAAGAATCTGAATTCTGAATAAGAATCCGAACTCTATGTGTGAATTGTGAATCCATTGAATCCGTAATTTGAATCGGTGCGGCGGTTAATCTGTAATTTGAATCGGTGCGGCGATAAATCCATAATTTGAACTGGTGCGGCGATTAACCCGTAATTTGAATCGGTGCGGCGGTTAATCCCTAATTTGATCTAGTGCGATAGTTATTCATTGGGATTGGTACAACAGTATATCTGTAATTTGACCCTGAAACTCTGAAAATCTGACACCTTGATCTACGAATCGGCACGACGGGATATCCATGATTTGAACATGTAAGCTATGTAATAATATGTAAGATGTGAACCGACACGATGGAATATCCATAAATCGACTATGTAAGCTAAGTAAGAATGTGTAAGACAAGTAAGTGAACTCAGTAAATCAAGATAAGACGTGTAAGTGAATCAAACTCAATAAAGCAAGATGAGTCATATAAATGAATCGAACTCAGTAAATCAAAGATAAGAAAATGTCTTTGAAATTAGTCTGCCTTTGAAATCAGTTTTGATTTTGATAAGATAATGCCTTTGACATCAGTTTCGATTTTGATCGAAAAAATACCTTTGAATTCAGTTTTTATTTTGAATATGAAAATGTTTTTATCTTTATCTTTAAATCTATGCATGACTGATGAGATGTATGTTGGTATCAGGTTTCTCCATTGAGCTTAGACTGTTAGCTCACCCTTACTATACGTCACAGGTATAACTTTATCTGGACACCGGACTTGAGGATTAAGGACTTGAGGATTGATAAGAATTTTGGGATCGTTGATTTAGTACATCGTGAATTTTGGTAAGTTTTGGCTGGGTATGCTCGTGCTATCGTATACCTATTGTACACCACTGTTTGGTGATGGTTGGCCATCACCAGTGATTCATTTTAGTTTACTGTTCATGTTGGATATTTGAATTGGAGATTTAATTATGTCATACATATTATATGCTTTGATTTCCACATGAGTGTGGATGTACCAAGTATTTTATATCAGATTGTGATCTAAGATCTGGCGGTTCGAGTTTTCCCATTTGGTTTAAAAATATATATATATATATCAAGAAATTTTAGTTGGGAAAATTCGGGCCGTCACATCTAATAAATAAAATTTTGGCGCCAGAGCTCCTTCTTCTCTTCTGTTATCTTCTTTTCTTCTTCTCTACTCTTTTTCAGCTGAGACCTCCTCTCCGTCTCTACTCTTGTAGAACCCCCAATGGCGTCATCGTCCCAGAGCTGCAATGATTTCGGCCAAGCAAGATTCACAACTCCCAACTCCTTACGATAGTGGATTATCCTCGGCAAGGATTTCGATGCATTTGAGTTTTCTTTAATTACTGGGTTGGGGATTAGGGATTAAGGGTTTATTGGATTAAGGATTAGGGCTCTGGTTGATTTCACACTAATGCATTTTAGGTCGTATTTTCTTATTACATCCTAAGTTCTTTTTTTTTTATATGGGATTTTTTGCATTCCACAAATCAATCAATATCAGTTACTAGGTTGGGGATTATGGATGAGGTTACAGACTGCATAATGCATTGGATTGGGAACTGATTTTACATTCTATGTTGAAATCGGTTACCGTCAAATACCAATGGGAATATGATTTCAAATCTCAATATCAGTTATCCTACATCAGTTAGCCTGAAAAATTATTGTATGTTTGATTCATCACCCAAATGGAATTTTTGTGAGAATGGCATCTCAAATTCAGGCAGCTAACAAACCTCCTCCAGGGATTTTGCTCTGTCCATGACGTTTGCATTGACCTCGATTCCCATAGGTGCGACATGACTTCTCCTCTAATAACCACCAAATCTTTGTCGTGCTTTGGATCGCAGATGATGAATTGTTACCGACTGCTGACGACGAAACCATTATAGGTCTGTTGGAGAAGGAGAGGATGGCTTAGCTTAAGAAGAGAAAAGGAAGAGGAGATGAAGGAGTTTTGGCACCAGAAAATGAGCTTCATGAGAGAGGGGGACTCTTCCTAGCCCTTAAAAGGGGGTGAGTCAGAGTTTGCTTTCCACTTCGGCGAGTCTACGCAACAGCGAAACAGTCGTTTCACGCTTAGTCAGCGTTTTCTGCTGAACATGAGACCGAGAGTGACGGTAGGGGCCTAAATTTGGACATTTGTATTCATTGGGGTGCTATGTTGCATTTGTTAAAGTTCAGGTAACTTTCGGACATTGAGATGAAAATTTAAGGGATTTTACGAAATTTCTCATTTTTTAAAATATAAAGTTAATATCTATTGAGGGAATGAATAACACTCCCTCAATAAAAATTACCTTTTTCTATAAATTATAGTGTTACGGAGTGGGTTACAATTTAAATTGATTGTTTTTATGGAGGTTCTATGATAATTTTCTGAGGACGGGCGGAACGGTAAATTAATTCTTGGAAAATAATTCTCCTCACTTTATGCACAAGACAAATCTTCCATTGCCTTGCTTTTAATTCATATGATGTGACGTGGCACATAGTTTTCAATGAACAAATTTGTTCGTATAGCAGAACATCTTGTCTTTTGTGTGGCCTAAAAAATATGCATGTTGGAGAATTCATACTGATAAATCCAAGCACTTTAGGTTAAATGTGCATAAATGCCTATACTAAATTTCCTAGATTTGATAGTTTGATTTCTGGGTGAACATGTTCTATTTTTTGGTTGAGTGATCTTCATATGATATTTAATCACTTTGACAATTTGAATTGGATTGAAAGTGTCACCTAACCCAAAAAGTGAGATAATGAGGCTTTATTTTATGCCTAATTTGAAATCACATCTCTCTATGATCCCGTTGTGCTATCTCCAAAGATTCTAATCACAACTTCAAAAAGGTTTACGTATCGACTTGTTTTCAAGTGGAAAGGCATCACACAATATGGTAACATCATACCATGTATGAAGGACCAAATATTTTAAGCCTTGGTCCCAATGATTCAAAAGCTTCATTTGTGGGTTCTTCTAAATACTTAAGTACTTAAAAACAATGTAGTAGTATACCAACACTTACTCCTCTCGCTAAAAGCAATTGCTTTCTCACCTTCTTCAATCCAAGAATGCAATGTAGGTAATATAAAGCTATTTTATAGGAGCTATTATTTGGAAAACAAAAAGACTAATTAGCACATATACTGATTATCAAATTTAAGCACACTTTGAAGTGCATATTTTATTAACAGATGAGGGCATTATGTTATAAAAAGATGATCGGAGAAAACATTAGACTCTCTTCGAACACTTAGATAATAGTCACCAAGTCAGGGTTCGGCAATAACTCGGTATTTAAGAATAAAGTTCAAAAAAATCACCAAGATTTAACAAGTTCGAGGAAAAATTTGGAGAAAAATTAAAAAATAATATTAAAAGTAAATTTTTAAAAACGTACTAGTTTTTTTTTTTTTTTTTTAATTATTAAATATTGCAATATTTTTTAAAAACACAAAATTTTCAAATATTTACTAACAATTATTGATTAATTAATAGAATCTTAAATTCGTGAATTACTTCTGATTCTTTTCCCAATACTTGTATATATATACTAGTAAAATGGCACATGCAAATGCACGTGGACATTAGGATATTTAAATGATTGAACTTCATTTTCAGACATTTATTCGGTGATTTGAAGATTAAAAAATATAATATTTCAAGTGTTCATTAATATGTTTTATGATTTATTAAACAAAAAAAACTACTTATTACTATGTTTCTTATGTCTTCATTATGTATAATTTAAAATTATAAAAAATTTAATAAAAATTTAAAAAATATATAACCTTTATTGTCAACTGTAGAACACGAAGAAAATAAATAAATACTAACAAATAAGTATAATCTAAAAAATTCAATTAAATCAAAAATGGGTATTTATTCCCTATCGACTTTAACTTTCTTAAGGATTTTATTGTCTTCATTATCCGTAGTCTCGTATTTAATGTTTTGACATATGTACGACCTTATAAGATGATTTTGGTAAATTGTATCTTACAATTTGACTTGAAAGAAATACTCATTTTCGAGATATTTGTTCATATGAGTTTGAAATTATTTATCTCCATCCTACATATAATAAAACATAATTAGTCATAATATTTTTATAAGAAAATATAATAAAATAAAAAATATTGCCTTCAATTTTAAAAGCATAAGATCTTCCGGGGAAAAACCAATAAGAATATTTGCTTCATTTTGAAATAATATGAGCCATATTTTCCCACTCTCATGACCAAATTATACACGAAGTGCATAGCTACAATGTATATATTTAGTTTTATACTTAAATTACAAACTTAAATATAATTGATAGGTCTATTTATATTACAGTTATTATCGTAGTGTATATTCTATATTTTGATTTTTGCACTTTTTGTATTCTGCTTGTTTTTATTTTAAAATAACTCTTGTTTTCCATGTACTGCATGCGCGGTACAAGAATCCTTATCTTGATGTATGCTTCTAATTGAAGCTTTGCAATAAGGGCCTGTTTGGATCAAATATAGGAAACGTGGGAAAGTAAAATAATATTCCTATATTTTTCCATGGATACTAAGTTGTAGGAAACCATGAGATTCCTTTATTTTCCTTTGTTTTTTGCCGTTTGGATAACCACATTGCTAGCCAAGAAAATGCAGGATTAACCAAATCCTGTGTTTGGATATATATGCAGAAAATTATAGGAAAATAACATATAGTAACCATAGTGGAAAATTTCACCGAATTTCGGCAAATTTCACGAAAATAGCTGAAATGGGGGTAGAATGAAAATTTCAAAGAAATTTCGGTACCTATCGAAAATTTCGGTAATTTTTGTTTTTTCGGCGAAATTTCGAAAATTTTGACAAATAATTTTCAAATTTTTGAGCTTTTTTTATTATTATTTTATTTTATTTTAATTTTTAAAATAAAGGCAAGGGGGTGAGCTTAGTTCACTTTATACGCTGCTTAGGTGAATGGCTATTTATATAGGGGTTGGAGCGTCCCCTTTTCCGCTTTTAACGATGTGGGACTAAACAATGCCTGAACGGCTATTTATATAGGGGTTGGAGCGTCCCCTTTACAACTTTTAACAATGTGGGACTAAACAATGCTTGAACATTAAGCATTCAATGCTAAAGCTAGTCGTTCAATGCTTGAATGTGGACATCCACAACTCTTGCTTAACCGCCCAGTTGTCTATTTGCGCCTTGCCAACATCACTTGGAACTTTGTCTATTTGCACCTTGCCAACATCCACTTAGAACAATTGGTTAAATATATATTTTTATATATTTTTAATCGCCGAAAATTTCTTGAATTTTTTTCGAAATGTATCGAAATTAATCCGAAATGTACCGAAAGGATCCCACCGAAAAATTACCGAAAACGAAATTTGTCACTATGATCGTAACAAAAAAAAATAGTCATAAAAATATCATCCAAATTAACAAAATCGCTGCAATATCATAAAAATGATTCACAAAATTGACCATCTATATAAATTATCCAAAGAAAATGTGAAAAAAGATATCCACATGGAATATAAAAGGCCATTGAAGACCAAAGTGAAAAATACACATTCACTAAGCAAATCAATGTGAAAAATACATTCACATGAATAAGAAGGCATCTCTTACTAAATTTAAAAGTGATAAAGAGAAAAAAATAAAAATTACATGAATCAATTTCATGTAGAAGAGATGAAAGAAAAATGAAAAGTTTATGAATCAAGAAACTTCAAGAAAATATGATAGCGGAAGCAATGTCAGGACCATGACCGGCTTAAACGCATAGAGCCGATCCTGTCTATGATACCATGTTAAAATTTTAAAATAAAGAAGAAAATAAGAATAAGATAAACAAGAGAAGAAGAAGATAGAAAGATAGATTAGACAAATTTCCATAGCCAATTACATTATTTAGCTTTTCAATAATCTGATAAGAAAGTGTATAAATAAGATTACAAATATAACCGTCAGTGGTTACGATTGGTTTCGATAATTGTAATTGGTTGAGATAACTGATGTGTGGTAGTTATAAAATAAGATACACTCTAATAAAACTAGTTGTGTTCGGGAGAAGGAAGAGTCTGAAGGCTCGGAAGATACAAAATCGAGGGTCCCCTTCAACATTTGTTCTCAGATTTTGAAGGAAAATGCGAAGATAGTTTCCAATCCTTCGTATGTCATCCAAGCAACAGAATCTCGATAATTTATTTGTTGCATATGAGTGTTCCCTTATTTTCCTTGAAACCAAATAGGCTCTAATAGTATAAAATCTAAATATATAAAAATAAATATTATTAAAAATAAAATAATCATTCTAAAGAAAAAATTTGAGATTATATAACTTGAAAATGAAATTATTATCCATAATATGCTAATAATATTGCTAAACAAAAGTCATTTCAAATGTCCAATATATATATATATATATATATATATATATATATATATATATATAAAATAATCAAAATTTTCGAAATCGTTGAGTCGTTGACCTTTGACAAGAATGTGACTTTTGACTGATTTGACCTAGGTATTGTGACCTCAAACCCCACTTGTTATAATTAGGGGCATTAGCCAAGCATATTAAATCCCAACTTGTACCCTATGTAGAGTGTATGTGCGTTTGTGCCTATTTGTAGATAGAAACGAACACACTAATACGGAGTGTGTTTAACGCGAAACCAAACCCTATGGATAAGAACAAATATATTTATTCGGCGTACTCGCTTCGCGCCGAAACAAACCCTTAAATTAAAAGTGAAACCCTCACGTAGGTTTCTCGTTGTTTGCAAAATTCAAAGGAGAGAAAGAGAGGAGAGAAGAGAAAGGAGAGAATGAGGAGAAGATTTGCTCCTCATTTGAGCCCCACGCACGCTGAAACCTCGGATTCTTCGTAAAGCTTCCGCACGATTTTCTTCTTCTCCTATAGACCACAAGAAATCTTGTCGCGGTTACGATCAAGCGAAAGAGAGCTCCTCTCATTTCAAACCCTCTTTTAGCTTGAGACCCAAACCTCATTTGCATCTCTCTAGATCCTTTTATTTCACGCAAGGAAAATGTGGGGTTGTGTGTGAGTTAAGAGGAGTCGATCTCCGTCTGCTACGATTGAAAGAATCAAAGGGTTTCAAACGATTAGGCAAAGACGAGGCATAGAGAGTCGATCCTTGGATACGATTGTCATGGGAGTTGCGTGCTCGAATTGAGGAGGTAAATACCGTGTTTTATTCATGTATTAGGCTAAGGTTAGGCTGTTTAGATGGTGCGCAAAAGATAGGGGCTGAAAATTGAGAAAATGGATTTGAAGAGCCCCAAAATGCGTAAATTCGCGCATAGTGGCGCGCGCAAGTTGAAAAACTCGTGCAGGCGAGGTGCCTTCAGAAAATGGACCAAAAAGTGCTTAAAATAGTCACTCGTGCGAGTTTGGAAAGTCACTTGCGAGACCTTGGAAAGTTGTTTGCGCAACTAACAAATTGAGGATTGATACTGTCTCGGTAGTTTAGCTATAACTTTCTGCTCCGAACTCGGATTTACACGATTCTTACGGCGTTGGAAATAGGACGATGAGTTCTATAAATTTTGTGTATTAGAAAATTAATGAATCAAAATATTTAAAGGTCAAAATTGATTGAGTAGTTGAGTCAAATTCTAAGCTAGCACGAACTTGCCCATTTCCTCTCGATTTTGAGAAAACACTTCAATATATCTAAGTTATTAGTGATTAGAGTTGATCCTTAATGTATCATCGTATGCTTTTGATATAGATTGAGAGCAGGAAGCCGACGATAGGACTTTGCTTGGCTTCGCATAACTTCCAGATTAAGGTGGGGAGAATCCAATACACAATTGCATTTTTTGACTTGAATTCATAGATGCTTTGATATGTCAAATATAATATGATAGGTTTGACTATATTTGAACTCTTAGAAATTGAAACTTTGGATCTTTGAAATTGAATATTTGATTGGGTATTTTGAATGTTTGAACAATTCGAAAGCTTTGAATTAACGAATCTTTAACATACTGGTTTGTTTTGGGAATTGATTGAGATATCGAATCAAGTAATGATTTTCGTTTTAAATATCATATTTTAGCTTTCGTAAATCATGTAAGGAATTTCATTTTGAACATCGTGTGTGAGTTTTTACAAGTTTTGTATGTGAGTTTTTACAAGTTCTGAATCTTGACTTGTATGAAAATCTTCGAACGATAAATGAATAGAATTGAAACCACTAATCTTTGAATCCGAATTGAACTTGATCTTTGAATCATGAATCGAACCGGTGCGACAGTATATTTATAATTGAATTTTGAATCATAAATCGAATCGGCACAGCGGTTAAACCCGTGAATCAAATCGGCACGGCGATTAAACCCGTGAATCGAACCGGCACGACGGTTAAACCCGTGAATCGAACCGGCACGGCGGGATATTCGTGAATTGAACTGGTACAATAATTAATCCGTAAATTAAACCGGCACGACGGTTACACCTGTGAATCGAATCGGCACGGCGAGATATCCGTGGATCGAACTGGTACAACGATTAATCCATGAATTGAACAGGCACGGCGACATACTTGTAAATTGAATCGGCACGGCAGGATATCCATGAATCAAACTATAAGTCAAGTAAATTGAAGTGGACCGCTAGGGAGGATTATATGTAAACACGGTAGACCGCTAGGGCAGATTATGTGTATCTGTGGACCGCTAGGGCGGATTATGTCTATTTGTGGACCGCTAGGGTAGATTATTCGTATAATTATGGATCGCTATGACGGATTATATGTAAGTAAATTAAATTAGTACGCTATGTAAATGAACCGAACTCAGTAAATCAAATGTGTAAGTCATGTAAGTGAAAGAATCGAACTCAGTAAATCAAATTAGTAAGCCATGCAAATAAATCGAATTCAGTAAATCAAACGTGTAAGTCATGTAAAGGAAATCGATCTCAAAAATCCTTGATTTGAAAAAAATGGATTTAGAACTGATCGTTTAACTGTCTTCGAATGTTTGAAATTTTGCCTTTGTTTTCGAAAACACTTTGAAGTTTTGTTCTGATATTAAATGCTCCTGAAATTCAGTTTTGAAAACAGTTATTGAATTCAAACTTTGAACATGAAAATGTATTGAAATTTGAATACGAAAATGCTTTGATTATAGTCATCGAATGCATGCATTGATATAATAAGATGTATATTGGTATCAGTTTTCTCTACTGATCTTAGACTATTATCTTACCCCGACTATATGTCACAGGTGTAGGTATTGACTAGGATCTTAGCTTTGAGAAAGATCCAGACTACGTATCGAAAGAAGAGGATCTTCCGTCTGAAAAATTGTACTCTTAAGTCAGGGATCGTAGATTTAGTACATTGTAGATTTTGATAAGTTTAGGCTTGGTACATTCATGTCATTATACACATATTATACACCACTATTAAGTGATTTAGGCTTGGTACATTCGTGTTATTATACACATATTATACACCACTATTAGGTGATTGTCAACCATCACCAGTAGTTTATTTTAGTTTACTGTTTATGTTGGATATTAGAACTGGAGATTTTAATTATGTCATATGCATTACCTGCTTTGATTTTCGCATGTGTGTGGATGTACTAAGTATTCTATATTCGGATTGTGATTTGTACGACCCGACGGTTCGATTTTCCCGGAGATCCGTATTTAAGAAAAAAAAATGTGTGAGAAAAATCGAGCTGTCACAATATATATATATATATATATATATATATATATATATATATAATACCTTACCAATTAAGATAACTCTTTATTCACAAAAAATATATACCTTTTATGAATAAAAGATATATTAGTTAGTTTATAGGAGGACCACCAGTAAACTTGCACGAATGAAAGAAACATCAATATATTATAAGTGACTTTTGATGAAAATAACAATTCTTATAAGAAGCAACAATTAGACTAAACAAAACACGTTTTACAGATTTTTTGTAAGATTTACTTATATACAAATTAATAGCTATAAACAAAGCTTAAAATAACATGTTACCCTATTATAATAATGTATTCAATTTTTGACAGATTTTTAGCTAAATTGAGGAGTTGATTTAGAGGTTTCAGAGAATTATAATTTTGTGTGTGGATGAGTTACTTCCAACCCTAACACCCCAACTCTCATATTTCCTTGCCTTCCATTAAAATAATATTATTGCTTTCAATAAAATTTTATTTTATTCAATTTTTTGAAAAGTCAATATAAATAAAATATTTAAAAAATTAAAAGCTTATCTATTTCAAATCGAGGATAGGGAGGTGTTTAATTTAATTTTTTAAATTTAATAATATTTCTTAATCCCCATCTTCCCTATTATTTTATTCATTTTTTTGGGGTAGTGGATGGTGTTGACGGCCAAGTCTCTACACACGTTAGAGGGCTGTCACGTAGTAGGCGACATGGCTCGTATGGCTTACATGACAGTTAAGATGGTCAAAGTAGGATCCCAAATTTCCTATGTGGGACCCACATATAATGTGGCATATATTTCTACTAATTTCTAAATCAATAATTTGATATTAAAAGGTCCACCGTGTCAGAATCACTTGTTAGCCATGTACAAATTTTAAAGTTATATTTGTATTTGATTTTTGTGTCCTTACAAAAAATGGAAAATCCGTAATTATAAACAAAGCCTAAAATAACATGTTTACCCTATTGTAATAATATATTCAATTTTTGACAAATTCTTAGCTAAATTGAGGAGTTGATTTAGAAGTTTCAGAAAATTATAATCTTTTGTGTGGATGAGTTACTTCCAACCCTAACACCCCAACTCTTATATTTTGTTGCCTTCCATTAAGATAATATTATTATTTTCAATAACTTCTGATTTTATTCAATTTTTTGAAAAGCCAATATAAATAAAATATTAAAAAAATTAAAAGCTTATATATTTCAAATCGAGGATAAGGAGGCGTTTAATTTATTTCCCAAATTCAATAATATTTTTTAATCCTCGTCTTCCCTATTATTTTATTTGTTTTTGTGGGGTAGTGGATAGTGTTGACGGTCAGGTCTCTGTACACGCCAGAGGGCTGTCATGTAGCAGGCAACATGGCTCATACGATTTACGTGGCAGTTAAGATGGCCAAAGTAGGATCCCAAATTTCCTATGTGACCCACATCTAGCGTGACATATTTTTTTCCTAATTTTTAATTTTCTAAATTAATAATTTGATATTAAGAGGTGTGCCGTGTCGAAATTACTTGTTAATCGTGTACAAATTTCAAGGTTATATTTGTATTTGATTTTTGTGTCCTTACAAAAAATCAAAAATTCCATTGGAAAGATATTTTTACCTTGAACTAATATATATACAAAATAAAATAAAACAAATAACCAATAACAAACCCTACCTTCAAATGCCCCTTGAGAACAATTTGGAATCGACGGCGGCCGAGGCGGTTTGATCAACTCATCTCCATCTCCATCAAGAGTTTCTAGTGGTTTCGGGGGCTCAAGACCGTCCGATGGGATTTGATCGAGATTTGCAATAGGTTTAGGGTTTCGAAGATGGTTTAGCCAGGATTTGGAAGAGGAAGAGATGGAGCGGAGGGGGATTCTAATGTGCGTCAAGTGGTGTTGTGTGTGGATTCAAGAGAGGTTTGTGGTTTGGATTGCTTACCGAAAGAGATTGGGATGGTTAACTAAGGCTGCGTTTGGATTAGCTCTTTTCAGGCAAAGAGTAGCTCTTTCAGATTCTGGCTCTAACATGGAACTATTTTTATATTGGGTAACATAGCTCCTTGCCTCATTTGCTTTGGCGGGAAATTGTTTTAAGTGATAAAACTGCTCTATGCCTACTCTATCTCAGAGCAGATCTAATTTGCTCTGACAGAGAGCAGGTAGAGAGCTGTTCTGCTCTTATAAGAGCTAACCCAAACACAACCTAAGATTTACTGAGGAGAAAATATAGGTGCATCAAATACCAATTCTTCTTTCATTATGACAAGCTATCATTACCTATGAAGTGCCTTTTTGGCCATTGGCCGTTGAAAATGTAAAAATCTGATTGGCACAGTTTTCAAGGGACTCAAAATCTGCATATTGCAGTGAGTCCCAATCGAATACCACACATGATGCCTTACGTTTTAACTTGTTTACGGATCTCGGGGCAAATCTAACGTCGTTAGTCTTATTCAATGCTCCTTTTAAAAGTGGATAAACATGATACACTAATTACCAGCGAGGAGTTAGAGATAATTTAGTCCTAATACATGTAAAAACAAAAATTTTACAGAAACTAATTTTTACTTTTAAATAGTAATAAAGTATAAGTAAGAGTAAGGATATATATATATATATATATATATATATATATATATATATATATTCCCTATTTTGTGCATCTAAATATGGTGCCAAGTGTCCCGTGGAGTAAGAGGGCTTCACACAGAGGGTAGGCAGGATATTTGATGGCCAATACTGGCCGCTTCACCTACTAGCAGCTACTGTTTTGTAGGGTAGCATCCACCAAAACTCTGACAGCACCCACCTACTGCTACCGGTCAAGTCATCAACAAGTTGGGGGACTAAGTGGGTATTATAGAGTTTTAGTAGGTGCTAATAGAGGTTTCCTATTTCCAATGGAAGTGCTAACATAGTTGCGTAGATCATAGTGACAAATTTAGCCAAATTTTGATAAAATTTTGCAAAAATAGCTGAAATGGGCGTAGAACGAAATTTTTGAAGAAATTTCGGTACTTTTCAAAAATTTCGGTAATCTTCGCTTTTTCGGCGAAATTTCAAAAATTTTAAGCTTTTATTATTATTTTAATTTTATTTTATTTTAATTTTTAAAATAAAGGCAAGGGGAGCTTAGTTCGCTCTATACGTTACTTAGGTGAAGGGTTATTTATATAGGGGTTGGAGCGTCCCCTTTACAGCTTTTAATGATGTGGGATTAAACAATGCTTGAACATTAAACATTCAATGCTAAAGCTAGTCGTTCAATGCTTGAATATAGACATCCACTACTCTTCTTAAAGTCCACAACTCTTGCTTAACAATCCAGTTGTCTATTTGCACCTTACCAACATTACTTAGAACTTTGTCTATTTGCATCTTACCAACATTCACTTAGAATGATTGGTTAAATATCTATTTTTATATATTTTTAATCAAAATTAATCCGAAATGTACCGAAAGGACCTCCCACCGAAAAATTACTGAAAACGAAATATGTCACTGGCGTAGATGCCCCTTTGAGTCCACTTAAATTATGAAACAAATGTGATTCTTCTTACCTAATAGAGAATTTATGAGTCATCTAATCTAAAGTCACTATCTGCCAAATCCTTCTAATCTTCTTTTCATAGACCATTTTCCATTCTTTGATTTCTAATCAGACGACTAGGAGGCAGGGATCAAAATTTCGGCCAAAATTTTGGTTTGGGGCATGACCAAAACCGAAACCGAAATCCAATAATTTAGCCGAAATCTGAAATTTTGGCTGAAATTTTGATCCCCATACAAAAGTGACCGAGGACCAAAATTTCATTTCAGTGGAGACCAAAATCGATAATTTGGACTGAAGTTTTGATCATTTCGGCCGAAATTTTGATCCTTGCTAGGAGGATCTGTGCTTGTAAACTGGTCTCTATAGAATGGATGGTCTTAATCAATTTTCATGCATTTCATATTTGTCGATACGATATGATAGATGATCTATGATCTAAAGGATTGGGATGAAAAATGATTGCAATCATCTGCTTCAAAATTGGTGCCTGACTTGGAAACCTAACACTGACTCTAACCAAACTGATCTGATTCTCGACCCAAAAACCCGACCAAGCCTGAACAAATTTTTGCCTCAATCGACCTGACCTGACACCCGATCCAGCCCAACACAAATTTTGCTTGAACCAATCCGACGTGATGCCTGACCCGAAAACCAGACCCGACCCAACTCATTTTTTAAACCCGAACTGACCCGACTAGACCTCTTAGTTGACCTTACCAAAGATCAGGCCAACCGTTTCATGCTTGAACCAACCCGGCGGGTCAAGTAAATGCACCTAATCAACCCGACCCGACCCGACCTGACCAATTGACAGACCTAATTAGACCTCCGGACATGATGATTTCACATGACACGCATCTTAAAAATGACCCGAGTATCAAGTCACTTTCCACAAGGATCAAAATTTTGGCCAAAATTTTGGTTTCGGACATGACCGAAACTGAAACTGAAATCTGATAATTTGACCGAAATCTAAAAAATTTGGCTGAAATTTTGATCCCCATACAAAAGTGACCAAAATTTTGGTCCAAAATTTGGTTTCGGTCACCGAAACCGATAATTTGGACCCAAGTTTCAGTCATTTCGGCCTAAAAATTTGAGACTTTTAACTCAATTAGCCGAGTGGGTCCCCGCTGAAAAGCACATTTTCGACCCACAAAACGATGAACTGAAGAACAAATGTTCACTCGACACTTGTCTTCTTCCCTTCCGATTTCCAAACGAATACGCCATGAGCCGAGCGAGGGTGTTGGTGACGAACGACGACGGAATCAATGCCCCTGGTTTGAGATCCCTGGTCCAGGTCCTCGTCTCCACTGATCGATACGAGGTCCTTGTTTGCGCACCTGATTCGTAAGTTCAGTATTTTTTTTATTTTTTTTTGAAATTCTGTTCTTGGTCGATGGTTCATTTTTTTAAAATTCATTTTAAGTTGATAAAACTGAACAGCAATTGGGTTTGTTGATTAACGTTTAAAAGATCAGTTAATTAGTTCTTAGCACCACCACTACCACCAATTTTCGTGGAGATGAATTTGCCATAAGCATGAAATTGGACCATTTTGGATGAATGTCAATAATGGTATTGCCAAGAGTTTTACAAAGAAGTCTGTTTGATCATATGGTAGCTCTATTCGCACCTACCGAGTTACTATGCGCATTTACACTGAAAACCATTGACTGCTTTGAATCAGACGATGGAGATCATTTTTTGTCCCAATCTTCCATGTAATGGTTCTTGAGACCGTGGTCGCACCATCAGACGGTCAGTTTTTTTTTATTACACACGACACACATCCCAAAAAGTGACATGAAAATCACGTGGAACACATCAGGCACAAATGTGATTTTCAGGTCACTTTTTGGGATGTGTGCCGCGTGAAATAAAAAGACTGACCGTATGATGGTACGACCATGGTCTCAAGATCCATTATGTTGAAGATTGGGACGAAAAATGATCTCCATCGTCTGATTTAGAGCAATCAATGGTTTTCAGCGTCGGTGCCCGTGATCCGGTAGGTGAGACTAGAGCTATCGTTGATCATATATCTAGGATCACCACCAGTGTGAATTTCAGGCTATGACCCAATCCAAAATGTGGCCCGTTAATTGGATAGTCATGATTGATGAGTACATTTATTAATCTTGAGAAGAGTTGAGACCATCACTGAAATTGGTGGTGGTGTTTTGATGCTAACCTACGGTCCGTATTTCACAGAGAATTTTCATCTTTTAGTAACCATACATGGGGGTGGAAATGGATTGGGTCGATCCGAGACCCGACCCGATTAGACTTGATCTGATTGATCCTGGAGGGCTGAGACTGGTCCAAATTTAAGATATTGCGGTCGGATTTGGGTCTCTCAAATTTGGACCCGACCCAGAAGCAAGCCAAATTTTGCTCGCTCATGATTGAACCCGGTCCCTAAACCCGACCCGGACCTGACCCGTATGCCATCATCATTATCATAGCCTTATCCCATCTATTTTGGAATGACTGTGATTCCTATTTCTCCACTTGTTTATGTACAATGCTCAGCTCTTCGTAACTTTGAAATCCTTAATGTCACTTCTTATTACTTCCCTCTAGGTCTTCATTCGTTTTCCTCTTCTCATACTTGTGCTTGAAACGTCTCAATCCTTCGTACAGGGTTTGTTTGTGCCCTTCGATGGACATGTTCAAACCATCTCAAATGACATTCCATAATTTTCTACTTTATAGGTGCCATTCTCAAATTTCCTCTTATATTCTTATTCCTGATTTTATCCTTTCTTGTTACTTCACTCATCCATCTTAATATACACATCTCACTCTCATGCACTCTATGTTCTTATCGTTTTTTCATAGCCTAATGTTTTGCACTAAACAAAATTACAGGTCTTACCACTTTCTTATAAATATCGTCCCTTTAATCGAAGTAGAACTCTTGGATTGCACAATGCACCATTTTGACTGTCTCTATTTTTTCCAGCCTATGATTATGCTATTTTAGATGTCCTCAAATTCACCATCTGATTGTAAAGTAGAACCTAAATATCAAAATCTATGGAGATGTGGCACTACAGTGATATATATTTTTTTCTTTTTTTAAAGCTAAATCCCCCTCTAGGCTATCATGTTCACTAAAGTTGTACTCCATATATTCCGCCTTTGTTCAAATAATTTTCAAACTTCTTGACTCTAAGGCCTTCTCCATAATTCTACTTTATTTTAGCAATTAGTGTTGCACCATTTGCAAATTACATGCACCATAGAATGTATTCTTGTATGTTTATTGTTAGCGATCCATGATCGAGGTAGACACTTTATATAGTCCAACCATGGCAGAGAATTCGTTCGTCTCTCCACTTATAGTTCTTACATTAGTTATTTCCGTTTCATACATATCTTGGATAATCTCAATACCTAAGTTCAAGATGCATTTCCTTGTTAGTGTCCACCAAATTATTTGTTTCGATACTCTATCATAAGCCTTTTCCTAATCAGTAAAAACTTATATATAATTTTTTCCTTCTCTTGAGAGACTTACATAAGTTGCCCCAATAAGTAAATGGCTTCAATTGTTGATCTTCTTGAAATAAATCCAAATTAGTTCTTTAATACATTTGATTCTTATCTTATCCGTTATACCATTATTCTCTTCCAAAGTTCCATTGTCTGGCTCATAAGTTTAATGCCTTGCAGTTTTGTATGTCCCCTTTATTCTTATGAAAAGAGACCAACGCTCTTCCTTCATTCTTCTGGCAATTTCCCTGTTTTCAGTATCTTGTTGAACAATTTAGTCAACTAATTCATTCCCCTCCCTCCTATCACAATCCGAATTTTTATAGGTATTCCTTCTAGTCCTAATGCTTTCTTTTTCTTTATGTTGCTAATATCGTTTCTACTTCAGCTCTTGATAAGTTATTTATCATACCTTGATTTTGTTCATCATCTTGATCTACTTCCCTTGCGTAATAGACTTTAAAGTATTATTGCCATCTATTCTTAAGCTCTTCTTTTACCAAGCCCTTTAATCTTCGCCTCTAATGAACTTTATGTGGTCGAAATCTCTAGTTTGTCTTGTCTTTAATCTTGACAAGTTTGTAGATTTCTTTCTCTTTTTCTTTCTTTACCAAACTGGTTTACAGATTGCCACTACGCTTTGTAGTTAACCTTGGACTTCCATAACTTCTCTTTGACAAGCTTATATCTTTCAAGATCTATAAGACGGTTAGCTTGATGCCAACCCTCCTTTATTTACTCCTATCTAGAGTCCTAATAGCAGTAGAAAACTAAGTTCGAGTTAAATTAGAAGTTTTACTTTCTTTTCTATATATGTGAAACGGGCATTTTTTTTTTTATAAAAGATTTTCTGTTGAGTTTACTTTGTTGGCTTCCGCTTTAGGCTTTGAGAAGACTGTTTGTGGGTTTCGAGAGCTATTTCTCTGACCTACTGCTATGACTTTTCAGTTACCAAAACCTGCTAGATTTGAGGGTTCTTGACGTAGGACGGTACCCTAAATTACGTGAATGCAATGATTGATTTTGCCGAAATTAAATGGAATTAAATTAAACAATAAAACATTCAAAATATAACAAATACTTCAGGTTTTCGTAGTATTCTATGGGAGGATCACGTATAATTCAGGCAGGGTTCAGTCCGGGAGTTAGATCCATTAGGTTGCAGCGTGGATCGTTCCTAGAGATAGAACTCTAGATTTCCAGATTAAGGCGCTCACAAGGCAATGATGGAATCTCTGGCTTTTGGGTTATTTGATATGGTTTGGGCTTAGCAGTCTGATGGATGCTACAGTTGTTGAATCGGGTCGATTCAATGGCTTAGGGGCTAACTAGGGTTTTGGATCTCAAAAGGATGATAGCTGATTTAGGGTTGTGTGGATCAACACACAAGCAGAAAAGATGAAAATAGGTAGATAGAAGATAGATTTGCAGGCTTCACACCCTTGGCTTCGCACCAACCCTTCTCGGGAAGAAGAATCACTCTTCGAGGAAACTCATCTCAAGTCTCAAAAGCAAAATGCTTATTCATTTAATAATCAATAATAATTACATTGTTCACTTAAGGACCTTATATAGGAGTCCTTTCAATAAAAGAAAACCCTAAAACAAATAATAAATAAAAGACAAATAAACCCTCAAAATAAAAGTTTGATTTTAGACTTCAAAATTAACTAAACAACCTGGCGTGATTTCGATCGATTGAAATTGAAATTCGATCGATCAAAAGTGAAAATCGATCGATCGGAAATCTTACATATAAAATATCACCGTCGACATTCTATCCATCGAATTGAAGTTTCGATCGATCGAATAGTCCATTCGATCGGTCAAAATTTCACTCCAGAACTATATAACTCTGTCGATGCCATTCGATTGATCGAAATGGGACTTTGATCGATCAAAAATTTCAATCGATCGAAACTTCAATTCGATCGATCGAATTGGTTGATTCCTCCAATTTTTCTTCTTTCGCCAATTTTCGCCTCATTTGCCTATTTCTGATTTCCATTCCGCTTCTTCCGACGTCGGTATACACGAAATGGTCCATATCCAATGTCTACGATGTTGGCGTCCCCGTCAATTCTCTCGGGCCGAAAAGGCTTCATTACTGATGAAGCGGCGTCGTGATAGCGCTCGAGCATGTCGGGGTCCAAACGTCGCACTTCGTCTTCAGCTAACCATGAGTTCTCGGAGTCCGGCTTTCCCAACCACTTGACCAAGTACTTTTGAATTCCGCCCCTATGGGTGGATATCACCAAATCATCTAATATCCCTTCGATCTCATCTCTACGCTGCTTGCGTGGGGAAGGGAAGGGTAGGGGTTGTAGGGTGGGGCTGGTATTCGGGCTAGGGCCTGCTTGGAGGGGGTTGTGAGGGGGTGGGGTTGAGGCCGAAGAAGGTACCAGGTCCTCCACATTGAAGGTAGAGCTGACCCCTATATCCGGTGGAAGCTCTAGAACATATGCATTAGGGCCGCTCCTTGCCACAATTCTAAAAGGTCCAGCGCCACGGGCTTGAAGTTTCTTTGCTGTTCCCAATGGGAACTGCTCAGGCCTATCCCGAACCATGACCTAATCTCAAACCTGGAATTCTTTGAAGCGCCTATGCGCATTCGCAGATATTTTACACTGTTCATTGCTTGCATTAATTCTTCTAATTTCGGCATGCAATTTATGTATATGTTGTGCAAATGAATCGGCTGACTCGGAGACTCGATGGGAGGCAGACATAGGAATTAGATCAATGGGTGTTCGAGGCTTATGACCAAGGACGACCTCAAAAGGACTCATACCTAGGGACTTATTGACTGAATTGTTGTATGCAAACTCAGCTAAAGGCAAAATAGAATCCCAAGTCCTAGGGTGATCACCAACAAGACAACGGAGAAGATTATTTAAGCTCCTATCGGTGGACTCCGTTTGGCCGTCTGTTTGAGGATGATAGGCCAATGAAAATTGGAGCATGGTACCCATCATGTGCCATAAAATTTTCTATAAATAAATGGTAAATTTCACATCTCGATCTGACACAATCGTCTGGGTAAACTATGTCGATGCACAACCTCCCCGAAAAATAATTTGGCTATGTGAGCCGCATCGGAGGTTTTAGAGCAGGGTATGAAGTGGGCCATCTTGGAAAAACGGTCCACTACCACAAAAATGGAATCGTGCTTCCGCTGGGTCTTTGGAAGTCCGAGCACGAAATCCATAGAGACGTCTTGCCATGGGGTGTGCGGCATGGGTAAAGGGGTGTACAAGCCGGTATTTTGTCTGATATGCTTCACAACTTGGCATGTGCGACATTGTTTTACGACTCTAGAGACATCTCTCACTAGGCTAGGCCAATAGAACCTATCCTTAAAGAGCACACTGGTTTTATCGCGCCCAAAATGTCCAGCAATCCGTTCGGCATGTAACTCCCAGATGAGGAAGTCCTGCAATGAAGTACGAGGGATGTACAAACGATTCCCTTTGAACAAATACCCATCCAGCAAGGTATACTCGGAGTTAATGTTGTTCGGATTTTCAAGGAAAGCAGTGTATTCTGCCCCGAAATTTGGGCAATCAGGATAATCTTGCTTCAACTGCTCAAATCCGATGACCTCAGTGCTCATAGACTGCAAAGTCACCACTCGACGACTAAGCGCATCAACAACCTTGTTCTCGGCACCAGGTTTATGCTTCAAGACAAATGTGAACCCTTGAAGGTACTCCACCCACTTCGTGTGCCTCGGGTTCAACTTTTTCTGGGAAGCAAGGAAATGTAAGGCTTCGTGGTCAGAAAACAGCACAAATTCCTGCGGTCTTAGGTAATGCTTCTAATACCATAGAGATCGGACGATCGCATAAAACTCCTTGTCATAGGTGGAGTATTTTTGCTTTGCCTCATTGAGTTTCTCACTAAAATAGGATACAGGGTGGCCTTCTTGGCTCAGCACTTCGCCTATGCCTACACCCGACGTGTCACATGCTACTTCAAAGACTTTAGAAAAGTCTGGTAGGCGCATGATGGGTGTAGTAACAATTTTCTCTTTTATCTCGGCAAAGGCCTTCGTCGCGGCTTTGCTCCACAGGATTTCCCCTTTTTTCATGCAATCAGTAATGGGAGCCATGGTGGTGCTAAAATTCCGAATGAAGCGACGATAAAACGTGACCAAACCGTGGAAGCTACGGACTTCATGAATATTCGAGGTTCGGGCCACTCTATAATGGCCTTAACCTTCGCAGGGTCCGCAACCATTCCGTCTACCGAGACAATGAATCCCAAAAATACAACAGAGTGCTGCATAAAGGCACACTTCTTGAGATTTGCGTATAGCCTCTCTCCCCTCAAGGTTTCCTAAACCAACCTCAGGTGGGTGATGTGTTGTTCCTTGTTTGGGCTGTAAATCAGAATGTCATCAAAGTATACGACAAGGAATTTGCCAAGGAATGACCTCAACACTTGGGTCATGAGCCTCATAAATGTGCTCGGGGCATTGGAAAGCCCAAAAGGCATGACTATCCACTCATAAAGACAGTCTTTGGTCTTTAAGGCGGTTTTTCATTCATCGCCAGGACGAATTCGAACCTGATGGTAGCCACTTTTAAGGTCTATCTTAGAAAATATAGTGGTTCCAACCATCATGTCTAGCATGTCATCAAGCCGCGGTATGGGAAATCGATATTTAACAGTGATCTTGTTAATCGCACGGCTATCCACACACATGCGCCATGTACCATCTTTCTTAGGCGTGAGTAATGCTGGTACAACACACGGGCTCAGACTCTCTTGTATGAACCCCTTTTGAAGGAGCTCACTGACTTACCGAGTCAACTCGACGTGCTCAACCGGATTCAACCTGTAGTGGGGCAGGTTCGGTAATGAAGATCCGGGAACTAAGTCAATTGCGTGTTGAATGTCACGCATGGGAGAGAGCTCATTAGGTAAGTCTTCAGGGAAGACATCTGCAAATTCATTCAGGATGGGCTCTACCTCCTTGGGGTACTCACAGACTGACTCAGAAGTACTCTCAACAGTGACAACGACATACACGACACTCTCATCTAACGATGCCCTCTCGAACTCTGAAGGACTCACAATATTGATGGCCTTGGATTGGCCTCCCTTCTTCTCAACTCTATTGACCGATGGTGCTTTGGGAGCCAAAGGGTTAAGAGTGATTTTCTTGCCCTTGTAATTGAACGTGCAAATGTTAGATCGACCAAAAATGGTCGCGTTCAAATCTAGAGCCATGGCCTCACTAAGATAATGTGGCCCACATCCATCGGCACCACATCGCACCACAAGGTGTCTGAATATGAGCCCAACTGTATGGGTACACGACACCTCTGAGATATGGGAATGGATGAGGAGTCAACCCATGCGACTTTGTAAGGTCTCGGGTGGGCTTCAGGTGTAAACCCTAAGCAGGTGATGGTATGTTCTGACACCACATTGGTGCAGCTTCCGCTATCCACGATTACCCTACAACTCTTTGTCCCACATGTGGCAAATGTGTGAAAGATATTCTCCCTTCGCTAATCGTCCTTTTCATCCCGTTGAGGTTGTGCAAAGGCACACCTCACAACTAGAGTGCGACCCATGTCATCACCTTCCTCGTCACTAGGTGTGGCATTCGGCTCAAAGACCTTTTCCTCATAAACTCCTTCACTTTCTTCTCTTTCTCCATCGATGAAGAGATTCCTTTGTGGGTCTCTTGTAGGGCATTGGGCAGCAAAGTGACCCAATCCTTGACATTTATAGCATTTGACATGAGACCCATTCTTCGAAGATTCTCCGGCTACACCCTTACCTTTGTCAAACCTCACATTAACAGATGTAGATTGTGTGGGTTTGGTAGGCGAGTTTCCAGCACTAGATCTCACTTCGCCGGTACGGAGTTGACCGGGGTGAAAATCAGATCGCCTTGTCACCGTCATTTTTAAATATTGTTCAAGGTCTTGAACGGCGGTGTAACAATCGGCAAGAGTCTCCACAGGGTGGGAGACCAACTCTTTTTGCAAGTCAAGTCTCAAGCCGGTGTGAAATCTGGATAGAGTGACTTGAGGGTCTTCGCATACCTTGGCTCTCATAATGAATTCCTCAAATTTACCAATGTAATCCAAAACGGGCATACTACCTTGGTGCAGATTTTGCCATTGGTCGAGGAGACGATGGTAGTATGAAGAAGGGACGTACTTATCTGTAAGTCGTTCCTTCATGTCCTCCCAACGGGTAATGGGAGTACAACCTGCATTTGTTTTGATGCGTTCAACGTTGACCCAAAAGAGTTAGGCTAAGCCTATGAGCTTTATCTTAGCAAGTCTAACACATCTTTCATTGCTCATGCCAAACCACTCGAAGTGCTGGTCCATATCGGATAACCAATCGAGGAACACTTGAGGGTCTAATCTTCCATCGAAAGTTGGGAACTCAACTCTTACATTTTTGAGGAGTCTCCCTTCCGGGTCGTAGTCATCCCCATGATGATCTAACCTATGGTTCCGGTTCCGATTATGCTGGTAGCCATTTCGTTCGAAACGTGGACCATTACGCTCACGGGGTGGTTTGAAGTACTCATCACTCTCGTCTAACCAATTGACTCGGTCTAACAACCTCTCATTGGATGCTTCGAGAGTCCTTTGGGCTGTCTCCAAGGCAGTCATTCGATCATTGATCGATTTTAGATCAGCCCTCATGCCGTTAAGAGCTTCGGCAATCCCATTCATGTCCATGTTGATACGGGTCACTAATGATGGGTTCTAGAATGGAATGCAAAATGAACACTTTGACCAAAACAGAAATAATACGCGACGAAATTAAAGTGCAATGAATGCAATGTCACACAGTATGCCCTAACCTAGAACCTAGGGCTTTGATACCAAAACTGATGCAGGACGGTACCCTAAACTACGTGAATGCAATAATTGATTTTGCCGAAATTAAATTAAACAATAAAACCTTCAAAATATAACGAATACCTCAGGTTTTCGTAGTATTCCATGGGAGGATCACGTATAATTCAGGCAGGGTTCAGTCCGGGAGTTAGATCCGTTAGGTTGCAGCGTAGATTATTCCTAGAGATAGAACTCTAGATTTTCAGATTAAAGCGCTCACAAGGCAATGATGGAATCTCTGACTTTCGGGTTATTTGATATGGTTTAGGCTTAGCAGTCTGATGGATGCTGCGGTTGTTGAATTGGGTCGATTCAATGGCTTAGGGGCTAACTAGGGTTTTGGATCTCAAAAGGATGATGACTGATTTAGGGTTGTAAAGATCAACACACAAGCAGAAAAGATGAAAATAGGTAGATAGAAGATAGATTTGCAGGCTTCACACCCTTGGCTTCGCACCAAATCCTTCTCGGGAAGAAGAATCACTCTTCGAGGAAACTCATCTCAAGTCTCAAAAGCAAAACGCTCATTCATTCAATAATCAATAATAATTACATTGTTCACTGAAGGACCTTATATAGGAGTCCTTTCAATAAAAGAAAACCCTAAAACAAATAATAAATAAAGACAAATAAACCCTCAAAACAAAAGTTCGATTTTAGACTTCAAAATTAACTAAACAACCCAGCGCGATTTCGATCGATCGAAAGTGAAAAATCGATCGATCAGAAATCTTACATATAAAATATCGCCGTCGACATTCGATCGATCGAATTGAAGTTTTGATCATCGAATAGTCCATTCGATCGGTCGAAATTTTACTCCAGAACTATATAACTCTGTCGATGCCATTCGATTGATCGAAATGAGACTTCGATCGATCGAAACTTCAATTCGATCGATCGAATTGGCTGATTCCTCAAATTTTTCTTCTTTCACCAATTTTCGCCTCATTCGCCTATTTCTGATTTCCATTCCGCTTCTTTCGACGTCGGTATACACAAAACGGTCCATATCCAATGTCTACGATGTCGACGTCCCCGTCAGTTCTTATCCTCTTGAATCTGCTGAGATCAAAGGTCTTTTGAGATCCTGTTTTTGTGAATTCATATATTTTATTGGTTGGTTTTCTAAACACAAATGTGCTGTAAATCTGAAAATATATAATCTGCCGATTGTTGGTTCCTGTTGAGGATTAAACATCTATTATTGGTGCAATCTGGTCGAGCTGCTGATCCCTTCTTATAAGTCGTGGTTCAGATTTGTCAAAAACAGTTAATCACAACAAGATTAGACATTTATTTCTCAGTTTGTTTACATAATTATTGGGCAGAATCATAGTACTTAGTACCGAAGTTTGGGACTGCTCTTTTTGCTGTGTGTAGAATAGAGATCCAGTAAATTTTCATCTACTATCTGATTTATAATATCAAGGGCTGCTCAAAACTCATCAATGACTTAGCCAATGTTGTCAAAAAACTCGGCCGACCCTTACTAGTTTTTTCAAAATCTAGTCTACTTGGTCAAATGTTTGGTAAACTTAATTACCCAATTTTTTGAAAAGAAAATCAGTATAAAACTAGGTTCTGTCACCCCAAATATTTGGTAGACATGATCACATGAGTTTTTGTAAAGAAAAACAGTATAAAACTCGGTACTCTTGCAGAAATATTGAGTAACTATTTGATATTTTAGATTGAGTACATTCTAGATTTCGATAAAGAGTACTACCAATTAATACAAGAGCAGTGGCTAAAAATTTCTTGAGGTTAGTCTTTTCTTTTCACCACCTGCTGTGCCATTTGGTTTAAATCTGATTGTTTTGCTATGATAGTTCTTTTTTTGTTAATGCAGATTCTATAGATTTTGACCATAGTCACAAAATTGGGAGTCGGCAATAAATCGGCAAGGGTCTAAGTTGGAAAAATAGATTAAAGTCGGAGAAAATAAAAAATATAATATAATATAATATATTTCATGTTAAACTAATGGTTTTAGTGAATAAAATAGTACAAAATACGCAAAACCTAAAGGTTTTGTTTGAACAAAATGAACAAAATAGAACAAAACCTAAAGATTTTTTTCCCTTTTAAAATATAAATGACAAAAAAAGGAAAAAACTTGGATAACATCACAAACATTGCCGATTAATCAGCCGAATCGCGATTTAGCCGATTAATAGGCGATAAAGTTGGGATAACTGCAAGTCCCCGACTTTTTCCGATTAAAAGCTAGAGACTTTTGTGACTTTGATTTTGACAACTAAATTAATTATATTATCTTGTTGTTTTGCAGAGAAAGGTCAGGTGCTAGCCATAGTATTAAATGGGGTCATAGTTTTCATGCCAGCCGGGTTGATATTGAAGGAGCAATAGCATATGCACTTCCAGGTTTGCTTTTGTATCTAATTATGATAGCATCTTCATTTTATTAAAATTTTTTGTGGGATTGTGTTTGATTAGTTTTTTAAAGGAATGTGTCAATTTAGATTATCATGTCCCAGATAATGTGATCTATTCTGGAGGTCTTATGCAAATTGAAATGCTATCCTCGGCATATCAAAAGTAAGGGGATCAGGGTCCATGTCTATTTTGATGCCACATTTCTCCACTCAAAGCATTTCTCTCTCTAATTAGTTGATTGAAATTGAAAAGTTGGGGATCTTTTGCAAGCACCACCACATAAAAGAGCCAATGCCTCTTTTTTCGTCCCTTATCTTTTTAGTAATTGATATTAGGAATTCAAATCCCTTAATAGTCTCTCACTCCCACTCTTACTTCTAATAACTAAATTTGAATTGAAAAACCCAAAGAAAAACCAAATACTTCTTTTCTTGCTCTTTTTGTTTGTCAATCGAAATCAGAACTCCCTCAAACTCATGCATACTCTCTCGTTTATTACTAATAAAATAAATGCCCCTCCCACTTCTCATTTCCTTTGAAAATTATGTGTGCCCATGTGTCCACGTCTATCTAAAGGACTTACCTTATCATAGCTTTTTTTATTCCAGCCCTTCCACCGAGGAGATTCCTTGACCTCTAGATCCCATCAGAGTAGTCAGTCGTGAGCTTCATACTTTGCTTTGACTATTTTGAACCACTTTAACCAACATTTCAAGTTATTGGGATAGAAGTGGTTCACAGAAGGCACGGATAGAAGGGCTTTCGACAGAAGGACAAATGATGCGGATGGTCCCATGAAGAAGGATGCAAGAATAGGCTGGTGCGGATAGAAAGGGAAATTCACTCCATTGGTATATATATTCTTTTTTGGCAATAGAATTCCGGTGGCCCGCGAGACCCATAACTCAAAATAGCCTTCTGATTCACACTTAGAACCCCTTCAAATGTAATTCCAACTCGGCCAGAGACAAAGGGTGGATGTTATGTCTTTCTGTCACTCCTGATCGGCAGATTGAAAGATCAATCAAGACTTTATGCGAGCAAGGTTCAAAACACTATGTATAATCCGTTCTTCTATTAATCGAGAAAAGAAACCAGTCTAATAATTCTTACATCTCTCACCTCAAGGCCTCCTAAATTAAGTCAAAAGGCTACTTCCTTCCCACATAACCCCCTATCTCTTTCTATACTAGCACAAGCAATCTTTCACCTTTTCCAAGAAGAACCTCATTAAAATCTTGTTAGATACTTTACATAATTCATTACATATTACTGTTATGTATAGGTATTGACTGAGTTTTTTGGGTCCATGGCTTTCAGATTCCTGTGGACAACAAACTTCCTCCCAAATTTACCAAGTATACTTTCCCTTATCATTGTCAATAAGAAAAACGATAATGCCTAGGAGGTCGAATTACCAACCGATCATGATGTCTCTTCAAATTTTCTAATCTATAAACTTATTAAGGACTAGGGGTTCTGAATGGGCTGGGCTTGATTCCGACCCAGCCCTCCATGGGCGAGGTATGGGCTAAGGTAAGTAGGCCCGATTCATAAATGGCCAGTCCACCTGATTAGTAAGTCAGGCCGGGTATGGGCTGGGTCCTATGGCCAAATATGAATCGACCTGTTTAATCCCAGCGCCCAAACTTGGATCGACTTGATCAATTCAGATCCCTTTACATTGAATATGCTGGGCCGGTCCTCCATGGGCAGGGTATGGGTTAAGGTAAGTAGGCCCGATTTACTAATCGGGCCGGGTATGGGCTACTTCCTACCAATTCAGACCCCTTTACATTGAATATGCCGGCCTGGCCCGCCATGTGCAGGGTATGGACTAAGGTAAGTAGGTTCACTTTGTAAACTGGTTAGCCTGACCCAATTAGTAAGTCGGGCCAGTAATGGGCTACTTCCTACAGTCCGATTATAATTCAGCCCATTTAGGGCCCGGCTACCCTGCCCTGCCCGACCCATTGTGATCCCCATTAATGGAATGTGGAATGTAGTACAATCAATAAGGAGCACAATAAGTTGGACAAGTACTCAAGAAGAAGTGAGAAAGTACTCAAGATACTTGGCTTGATTAGGCAAACACCTCGACATCTAGTACAGTTGAAGAGACTGCAACTAGAGGAGAATGCATGGATAATTGAATCATTGATGCTGAATGCCCAGGGTAGTAGGGGCGTGGACTTTCAAGAGCTGTATTCTTTCAACTAAGGGGATGATGCTGAGCCGTCTAAACTTGCAGAGTGTTTTACTTTTGATCTGTATGCCTGTTTTCCTATGTAGTACATGGATTTGGTTTTAGAGGATATTTTTTGTAATTTTTCTCCTTTGAGAATTATTTTCATTATGATAATGGATGGATCAGATTTAATCTATGCTTTTTGCTAGGGTTTTCTTTGTTGCAACTTGAGCATTTGCATCATGCTAATGGACTTAGGTTCTTGAATTTAACCCTTGCTATGGAATAGTAATACTAGTCTTATTATTTTTAAAAATCAAATGAGAGAGATTAGTCTAGTAGAGTTTTGAAGTGGTCATATGTGGGCCTTTGTATTGTTCAGTCATTGAGTTCCAGTTCTCCCGTACGTATTTATTTTTTCTTGCAATCTATGAAATACTATGCTACATTATTATTATAATTTTTCTGACTACACATGTTTCGCTTGCGCCAAAGTGTTGGGTGACTGATTGAGATTATTTTCTTCTCTCCATCCAAGGTTTTGATTGCTTTTCTTTGTACTTGTTATTTAAACAAACTTCCTATGTTCTTTTGTAGATTGCATCTTTTGATGTTCAATCGCATGAACTATAGCATAAAATCTGTTGATGGTTTAATATCATTCTTTACACTTAATATGCATAAATTATCGATCTTCAGCAATTCTATCTGTTACCTTTCTCTGGCAGTTTTTAGTTAAAGAAGTAGTGATCTTAGAATTGACAAGTGTCTTATATCCGTATTAAAACTGAATTTATATTTTCTGCAGGTAACCCAGTAGATTGTACTTCTTTGGGAATCTCTCAAGTACTTTTCCCGGGTTCAGTTCCTGATTTGGTAGTCCTCATGACTTCTATATGAACATGTTGATCTATATTAGCGTATCAATTGTATGGATATTTACTGCATGACCATTAAACACTATCATTTCATGTTTCTGGTGATAGTTGACATTAGGCAATAATATACATGCTTTCCATGGCCATATTGATCTTGTGTGCCTGTTGTCTTCTGCTTGTTCGGCAGGGGCTATGGCTGAGATCCTGTTGGAGTGGGAGCAGATCAGATCCCCCCATAGGGCTCTTTTCTTTTTTGTCTTTTCCCATTGTCTGACTTTTGTATAGCACTTTTTTGTTTTTTTCTAATCTAGTTTCTCGCTGCGCTCTTGATCCATTGTATTTTCATTTTCTTCAATGAATATATAGCTATAATTCGACCAAAAAATAAATTTGTTTTTGGAAAAAATGATGCATAAGTATGTTTTTTGGTCAATTACTAATTTTTTTGATACATGATCCCAGGTAATCAGTGGAATCAACAATGGTAGCAACTACGGATATCACATGTTAGTTACATATCCTATGTTGTGTTTTCTATTTGTATGAATACCTTATTCTTTGCTGAGCTGCTTAAGCCTTTTTTTTTTAATATCGCAACACATTTTTCCTCTTTTATGGGTAAAATCCTTAGGATGGAGTACTGCCATTTGGTTTATTTCCTCTGACTATACATTGTAGTTCTCTTTGAGGGGCTGCCAAACTTTAAATTTGTTTTAAGGAGCAACCATGCACAATATGCTTCCAATTGCTGTTTTGTTCATTTCTATCACCCACACCTTTGTTGTACTGTAGTCATGAAACCCGATAGGGACAACTTGTCCTGGTGTTATCAGAAGGTCAACTAAATTTTTTTTGTATGACCTAAAGTACCTATAATCTATTTAAGTCCATTAATTTATATTTTTACGAAATTTTTATCACAGGATCAGCTAGAAATGTCTTTTGTGACCTAAAGCCTATGAGATATGTTTAAAGCCACCAGTGTTACCTAGACACGTGGCATGGGTGCCAATTGTTTTTTTTTTTTATCGGTAATAAAACATATATTGATAACCAGCAAGACGCCAAAAGGACCAATACAAAGACAACATGACCAAAATGGAAGAAACAAAAAACAAAAAGATGGACCCCAAGCAACACAATATCAGAGACAGGCCAGGGGGTTGGCTAAAACAGCTAAAACAGCTAAAACAGCTAAAACAACTCCTAATTTAACCTGGGTTCCAGGGAGAATAGTCCCCATTAACACCATCGCCGCCTCTTGCGACCTAAAACCACATCATATCTCTGACTGACTTCATAATCATCCCTACAGGCCGACTTTTACGTTCGCAAATCCGCATGTTCCTCTCGAGCCAGATACTCCAATTGACCGCAAAGAAAGCTACCTTCTAGTAATCTCCTAGTTGGCCCTCAAAACTGATGGAATACCAAGCCAAGAGCTGCTGGTAGTTCGAAGAAGGGGTAACCCAATTCATGTTAAAGGATTTTAGAAGGATGCTCCAAATGTTGTGGGCAACCCCGCAGTGAAGGAAGAGATGCGCAGTGGACTCTTCCTCATGGAGGCACATAACGCATCTCTTCCTCATGGAGGCACATAACGCATTGGTTGGGTATGCTCTTCCCCCATCGAATGAGCTGATCTATCGTTAAAATTCTTTCTTTGAGGTGTCATAGATGTTTGGCATGCCAATTTCTAAAGATTCCAATACGGCAGCATGGCCTTGAGAAAAATAAAACTAAAAAAAAGGAACATATATAGAAACAAAATTGAAAGGAAATCTTAGAGAGCCAATTGAGAAATATAATGAATGATACACAATGTATGCAGGAACCTAACTAAAACTATACTATATTATATAAATCGTTTTCAAGGATCCATACTTTTTATTAAGTTACTAAACTTTACAAAAATTTTTAAAAATAAAACGACGGTTCATTTTATCGTGTCAAATTGAGGAAAATTTTTGTTAGAATATGTGGGTGTTACTACAGGTGTGCAATAAGTACTATGTACTTAGGATGGCATATGAGTGTGTGTTATCTTTTATATGTAAGGGTGTGTGTAGGAAAATATGAGTGTGTATATTAGCTTGTAAGTCTGGTATAAATAGTAATGGTAAAGGGGTTTGAGATAACATAACTCGACCCTAATTTTCTCCTCCTCCTTCTCTCGTCTTCTTTCTTTTTACAAACCCTAACCCTAACTTAAATCTAACTTGGTATCAGACCAACAATCCCCGGACCACATCAGAATCATCGCCGCATGTCGCCGCTGACGTCAGCAATGGTCAACCAGTTGACCTTGGATCGAGAATCTGAGTTAGGGGTTTCGATCAGCTGGTGATGGTGAGCAAATCTCCCTATATTGCATCTCCATTTGATGATTGGAAGACCTTCATTTAAACTCGATCACTTCATCTTCAACCTCGAGATAATCTTGTATTTGTCCAACCAGAAACCTAATCAGAGCCCAGATCTTGTATTTTGGGCTACAATCAGTGCCGAAACTCACCGGGAGCACCTCCTGTGAGCATGTAAGTGACGCTAACCCCTTCATCCTTGCAGTTTTCTCATTTTTTTATGTTTAGGTGGATTTGGCTGCCGGATTCCTCTTTGAGCTTGCCGGAAAACATGGTGACAATACCAAAATTTTCTGATTTGTGTTAGAATACAGAAATTTGTTAGTTCTTGGTGCTTAGGAGCTGTATGTAAGTTCTTTTAGAGGGATTTAAATCTGTTGATGATCCAGTTTCGTGAGTTGTATCCCCACTGTGTTTGTTTGTCGCCAAAAATGACATTGGCAATCTGAAATTCACTTGGTTTGTTGCTGGGAAAGTCACAAAGTGATCAGATTATCTTGTCTGGTTTCGATTAACCTTTGGAGGTTATTTATGATTGACTACAACTGCTTTGTATTGGATTTTGTGAATTGTGTTGAATGGGTATCGAATGGGGCTTGCCGATGATTTTTCGAAGGGTGGAAAATGTGTTTTAAGGACTGTTTATGTGCAGCTCTGTATGTGGAAGGCAACTGAGATTGTGTGATCTTTTGTGCCATGAACAAGAGGTTGTCATCCCTCCCTGTTGTGTGCAGATTGTGTAGGACAGCCACTTCCCTTGGGAATTGTTTGATTAACTGAAATCCAATTCCCTTGTGTAAGAGATGGATGAAAACAAAGTGCGTCTTGGTTGTGGCTGATTTGTGGATTGCTTGTGACTGGCTTGTGACCGGTGAAGTATTTGTGTGGCTGATTTGTGGATTACTTCACACTAAGTAGCACGAGAAATGAAGATTCACTCCTCAGGTTTTAAAAGATTCACTCTTTCAGTTGAAAACTCTTCACAAGTCTTCTAGGGTTTGCATAAAAGCAAACTCTCAATTTTCATTCATCAATAATCTTCTATTACAAAGTTTATAAGGACCTTATATAGTGGGCGTCAAAAGAGGAAAACCCTAAAACAAATAAACACTAAAAATGACAAGTTTGCCAAAAACTAAAAATTCCGTCTTTGTGGTGGATCTCACTTACGCGACAAGTCGATCGATCGATTTATAAATTTATAAATCGCTCAGGTCTCGGTTCACATTCGATCGATCGAAAATTTTAATCGATCGATTGACTGAGAACAGAAATTCTCCAAAAACTCAGAAGCCTCTGCCCTTAATCGATCGATCAACCTAAACACGCCTAAATCTTCAGTTTCTTTAAGTTCTTCAATTTTAGCTCCCTTTCTTTTCTTCCGACGCTGGAGAATCTTTTGCGGCCCAAATTCGACGCTCTTGATCTTGATGTCCTCATCAATTCTCCCCGGGTGGGAGAACTCATCTCCGATGAGTTGTATAACTCACGTATGGTAGACTTTGGGTGCTCGGTTCCCGATTTGCCTTTTCATGTTGTGAGATATGCATGACGATTATCCACATTGGTAGTGAAGTTTGGAAATTCTAGAAACTCCTCATTCAACCTTTTCTCATATTGTACAAGTAGGGTACGGGTTATGAATTAGTTAAATGAGCTTGGTTCGATTGTTTGGGTAACAAGGAATGGCTCAAGGACATAGTTGTAGGGCCTAGAATAGGTGTAAGATCCTCCACCTCAACTATCGGATGATTACCCTTGTTTAGAGGAAAATCTAGACTTCCATCATTACCTCTTTTCAAGATCGAAAAAAATTGCACATGCTTGGGATTATCATGAATTAATACAAAATTGCCATTATTAAATTCAATAAACAAATTCATTGTGTTAGTGACATTCTGTGTATTTTTGTCATTCAATAAAATCTAATTGTTAATCCCATACAAGTTAGAATGCTGGTGTGATCCTACTGTCTATCAACTCGTGCGGTGTGGACACACTACCACCACTTTCTTCGGGAATAGAAACTTTCCTAATACAACTTACGGTTTTCACAGGAATTTCATCCTCCTCGTCACTTGACATTTTAAGAGGTTCGTACACCTCTTCTTTTAACTCATTGTCCTCTTTCTCGGTATACTCCTGAATAATCAAGGTTGAGGTTTTACTGGGACATTGAGATGCGAAGTGACCAAAGCCTTGGCACTTATAACACTGTTGTGGTGCACACCTAGAATTCTTGATCAGTTGTCCTTTACCCTTGTCAATCTGAGGATTCACGGGTTTTGAGGATTGACTATAGGTATTGTTCGCCCTTTCAGTAGGATTAGAAGATTTAGATCGATCACTGACTGGAGCGTCGAGATACCTCTCTAACTCTTGAACTTTAGCATAACACTCTTCTAAATCTTCAACAGGGTGAGAGATGAGTTCTTTTCGTAACTCCGGACGTACGCCAGTGTGAAACCTAGATAAGGTTACATGTGGACTCTCATAAGCGTTAGCCCGAAGTAAATACTCCTTAAGCATATTGATATACTCTTCAACAAACATGTTTCCCTGTTTCAAGCCATGCCATTGATCAATGAGTCGTTGGTTGTAGGACATGGGAACATATTTATCATGAAATTTCTCTTTCATGTTCGCCCATGTGGCGATGGATGGCGATGGGTTCACATTTGAGAGCTTCTTGATGTCGTTCTACACTTGTCCCATAAAGTTTGGCTTGCCCCACGAGTTTCATCTTGGCAAACTGACTTTTTGCTCATCCGACATTTCATACCATTCGAAATAATGGTCCATGGCGGCTGCCCAATCTATATAGATTTGGGGTCCATCCTTCCTTCGAAAGTGGGAGCATCAACTTTAATCGACTTTGTGACTCTCTCATTGGGGTTGGGACGATTTTCACGCCTAGGAGGATCCCTCCTCTCATCAAAATAAACTCTATGATGTTCACCATGAGTCGATCTAGGCAACTCCTGGAGGTGTGCCGCTAAATCAACCTATTGGGCTTGTTGATTTTGCAATTGGGCTTGTATGGTAGCCATCTGGGTGTTAAAACTTTTCATGAAAGCGACTAATTGTTCCGGATTCATTGTGACACCCTTGATAAAAGAAAACACTAACACACCTATATGCAATGGAAACCTAAAACTTAATACGGGTAATGGCAATCCTAAACTAGACCGTGCTTTGATACCAAATTTGATGCGGGACAAACGCTAATCCCTAACTTCAGATTAAATTGAATAGTGAATATATTTGAAATCACCAAAACACATGAATTCAATTAAAAACAACTAGAATAATTCCATTTTAGCGTTTGCATGCATGAAAAATTCCCGATCTAGAAAAACGGTTCCGATGAAGGAACTCGAGTTTCGATCTAGTTTAGGGCACCAAACGACAATTACGGGGTTGTCTCTTAACTCTTGAGTTTGAAAACAAAGGCTCGAAGGATTAATTAAATCAAAAGGGGTAGATCTAAATATATAAATTAATAAGAGTTTGGGTTTTGGATTTTTCAAAGCAAATAGGGAAGATATTACCTGACAATAATTAAAGAAAAAATAGAATAGAAAGATAGGTCTAAGGCTTCACACCAAGGGTTCCGAGGCTTCACACCAAGGCTGCATGTTGGCTTCGCACCAAGTCACACGAGAAATGAAGATTCACTCCTCATTTTTTGAAAGATTCACTCTTTCGATTGAAAACTCTTCACAAGGCTTTTAGGGTTTGCACAAAAGCAAACTCTCAATTTTCATTCATCAATAATCTTCTATTACAAAGTTTATAAGGACTTTATATAGTCGACCTCAAAAGAAGAAAACCCTAAAACAAATAAACACTAAAAAGGTCAAGTTTGCCCAAAACTAAAAATTCCGTCTTTTGGCGAATCTCACTTACGCGACAAATCGATCGATTCTAAAATCGACCGATCGGTTTATAAGTTTATAAATTGCTCAGGTCTCGGTTCACATTCGATCGATAAATTTTTTTGAATCGATTAATTGACTGAGAACAAAATTCGCCAAAAGCTCAGAGGCCTCTGCCCTCAATCGATTGATCGAGTATCTGGGATCGATCGATTGACCTAAACATGCCCAAATCTTCAGTTTCTTCAAGTTCTTCAATTCTGGCTCCCCTTTTGTTTCTTCCGACGTTGGAGAATCTTTTGCGGCTCAAATTTGACGCTCTTGATCTTATTGTCCCCACCACTACTTGTCATATCAGAGTTGCAAATGGGTCTCTTGTTCCTGTACAGGGGCAAGGAACTATTCAGCTGGGTAGTTTATCTCTCACCTTTACACTTCCTATCCCACAAATTTCTCTTAGTTTCCTTGTCAGTAAATTCACAGAAAATCTGATCTGCAACATAACCTTTTCCTTCCCACTGCGTGTTTCAGGAGTTGACCACGGGGAGGACCTTTGGCCACTAGCGTGAGGAGAGGGGTCTACATTTTTGATGATCTGCAATTACATGGAGTTGCTGCCACCTCTACTATAACTACTACATCATCGGAGAGTGCTCAACTATGGCATCGAAAACTTGGACATCTCCTCCCATAGTTGCATCTCCTATTTCCTCACTTGCTCAAATCCGTAGACTACAAATTTTTTTAGTGTGAAACATGTCAACTGTCTAAACATTGTCGATAAATATATCCAATTTCCCAAGGTAGATGAAATACTCCTTTTAAAATTGTTCCCCAATAGTTTTTGTTCATGGATATCATTATTTTGTGTCCTTTATTGGTGATTGTACATGCTATATCACCTTGGTTCTCATGCGAACCGAAGATGAGGTTTAGGCTATTTTTCCTGTTAATCACAAGTGGATTGAAACTCAGTTCAATGTGAAGGTTAAATATGATATGACAAAAGGGGAGAATACTCTTCCCAAGGTCTCCAATCTTAACTTCGAATGCATGAGATTGAGTGGTAATCCACTTGCCCTTACACTCCACAATGAAATGGAGCGGCTGAGAGGAAAAATGACGGGGACGCCACATACATGGACATTGGATTCGGACCGCATCGTTTCTACCGGCGTAGAAATAAGCAGCGTAATGGAAGTCAAAGCTAAAGAAAGATGGAAATTCTGAAGAAAGAGGATGAGGAAGAATTAAAAGAATGGCGAAATTTCGATTTGAAATTTCGATCGATCGAATTGACATTTCGATTGATCGAAAGTTAATTTCGATTGATCAAATGTTGACAGCGATTTTCATAGAACTATGAAATTTCGATCGATTGATTTTCAATTCGATTGATCGAAATTTCAATTTGATCGATCGAAATCGCGCAGGGTTATTTTAGTTGTTTTAGGAGTTGAGTTTCGAACTTTTGTTTCAAGGGTTTATTTGTCTTTATTTAATATTCGTTTTAGGGTTTTCTTTTATTGTAAGACCTCCTATATAAGGTCTTTAAACAATGTAATTAGAGGAGTTGATTAATTATTGAATGCTTTTATGCTTGAGTAATCTTTGCCTGAGATGGGTTTGGTGTGAGACCAAGGGAGTGATTCTCCTATATTTTCCTTATTGTTGTTGATTTGCGTGGTTTGCTTGATTATATTTGCTGTCTAAATCTCTGCGTGCTTCTCTAGCCATAGCCTAAATCCTTCCTTGTGATCCCCGAAACCCTAAACCCGTTTTGAAGCCTAAATCACACAAGCCCATACCCGTTCCAAACCATAAACCGATCCGAAAACCATAAACTTATTACAAACCGCAAATCCCTTTCACAACCCAACTTGGGAATCCGTGAATCTACATCAGACTGAAGACGAGCGCCTAAACCTGGGAAAAACTAGAGTCCTATTTCTAGGCTGATCTCGCCTCGACTCTAAAAATACTTGCGCATCGGACTTGACCTTATCTGGATCTCGTGTGACCTACCCATCTAAATTCTGCAAACCCTAAAGGTATCAAAGATAATTTTGCGATTAAACTTGATTTAATTTCATTAATTTCGGCAAAATCTGCATAAAAAATCATATTATGCATTTTAGGGTTATTGTTCCGTGTCAAAAAATCACCTCCTCCTTGAGGTTGCTAGGTCGTTGGTTTTGTGTATGGGGGTACCCAAACATCTATGAGGTGGGGCTGTCCTCACTACTAGGTATCTCATCAACCGAATGTCTACACCCATTCTTGAGGGGAAGTCTCCATACAAGGTTCTCTGTCCTAGTAGTCTATTATTTACAATGACCGCTCGAACCTTTAGTTGTCTTTGCTTTGCTCATATTCCTTCAAATCAACGTGATAAACTCTCCTTCAAATCCATCAAGTTCATGTTTGTTGGGTACCCACCTTCTTAGAAAGGGTACAAATGTTATGACCAAGGATCAAAATATCAGTTTCGGTAAACCTAAAATTTATAAGATTTCGGTCCTTCAATTTTTTATTTATTTATAAAAATTTTAATTTACAAAAAAAAAAAAGGTCGGGCCTTTAAAGAAAGGTTCGCACACTTATAAAAGCATTGTTAGTTTGTTATAACATAGGAGTCACAATGTCATATGGAATATGTTGACAAAATCACGAAACAAGGCGGAGTAGATGTCAAAGCTACAAAATTTCTCGTGGGCTCTTCAGCTTCATTATCTCGATCGTTGTGGCATTCACGCAGTCTATATTATGTAGACCCATCGTAAGGATATGGGTATGAGCCTCCAAACAATTGAGATACGAAGTCCGTCTAAGGTTCGTAAATTAGTAGAGGGACTGACATAGGGGTAATGAAGTACGCTTGGTCATTCTCGTGGAAACCAAATCAACCAAAGGAACCAAATCGACCAAAGGTAGTCGCAATTTGAGAAATGTAGTTGCTTTCATCTAGTGGAGTCACCCATGATTCCACTTATCCTCTTCCTTCCACCCCCGCCACGGAATGTAGGAGTATCGATGAGGATACCCATGTCATCATCTATCCATTGACGGAGTCTTTCAAAAGTCTCGCAATATTGTCCCCCAGGTGGGGAGATTCTCGCTTCAACCATCAACATCACCATCATCATTACCACTATCAGCATGACCACCCTCATCACCATCTCCTCCATGACCATTGTCATCTAAGAGTGAACCAAGTCGTTGTAGCCTTCTTTGCCTTTGAGGTTGTGATGGTTCCGATGAACCCTTCCTGGCTTCAGCCTGCCTCTCTAATCCCTTAAACCATTTTCTTCCTTGACTATTGAGCAGTACCTCTTTTCTCTCAATCCACTCTCTCAAAGGGTCAGATGCACTAAATATGTGGTATAATTCGATGGAATTGAATGTCTCATCACCTACATATGAATACGGAGAACGGTTTTCATTAGTTTGGATTTGTATTAATATATAAATCAAAATAAAAAATAAATATATTTTTTTAAAAATTCGCTTACCTCGCTTCGATAGATCAGGTCTCTTTCCTCAATCTCATGTTGTAATGGGAAAGATTAGGTCTTGTAGCCTTTCTATAGTGAGTCTATTGTACGACTTGGTGTGGACGAGAGAGAAAGTGCTCCAATTTCTCACGCAATTTGAAGGGGTGGTTTGGGCGAGAACACGCATGACAACCCTCCTCAACATAGGGAATTAGGGATGTCATCTACATCCCCATAATGCATCCACCAATCAACAACATATAATTTCGGAAATGTTAGGTTAACCTAACAAAATGGGAGTGTATTATTCATAATTAAAAATAATAAATTTGAATTACCAGGTTTATCATTATAGATTTCCCTTAAGGTGAGTGGGGTCCCAAATTTCCCCTGCCTCTTCCTGAAAAAGTCGAGCCGTACATAATTTTAACGTCAGTTTGTTTCAGTGAAGTTTGACATATTATAACAAAAATTGTACAAGGGTCTAAATAGGATTCTTACTTTCCTCCCTCATGGCCCTCCCGTGATCCGCCAAATTTGGCACATTCTCCTAATGACATTGCATGTACCAATGTAATTCTCAGATTTCGTGGTGAGCATTCTATTATACTGATAGATCGGATTGAGGAAGTGACCTATTCAAAGGATTAATGAGACCATTAACGAAGAAAGCAATATATTATTGGACCATTAATGTACTAAACAAATAAATATGTACCTGCTGCATGCAAGTCTTGGTGGAATTTTTTCTCCTACCTTTCATTGATGATTTTCCAATATTTTTTGTAGCTTTTGGGGAATTTTTCTTGGATGACCAACTTAGCTTTCTTCATTGCTTCGTATAGATAGCCCATCGTAGGCTTGTCGTCTCCATCCACGAATCTCAAGACGTGGACCAACGGCTCAGAGACGCTCAACACATTCCCAACCTATTCCAAAAAGAGTTGTTATATATGGTGTCTGATACCTTTGCTGCCAATGGTCATTTCTTTTTTGGGAGTCTTTTCGTATTCGTTCCACGCTGATGACCCACACAAAGCTTTCAAACCATTTCTATGTTTCAACATGCTTTGCATACCGAGAAAGTTGGTTGCGAAGCTGGTGATTGCCGGTCTTACAAGATCGACATTATCGGTGAATGATTTCATCAGATTTACCAGACTACTACTCTGGTTAATGAATCTGGTGGCCATCTTACTCTTCTCAATCACCTATTTGAAGGAAGTAAGAGCCGAAAGGTCTTCGAGCATAAGATCCAAGCAGGGTGCCGCACACGGTGTCCAGTAGAGATGTTCGCGTTTCATCATCAGTTTGATGTTGACCGCCTTATAGTTAGCGGCAAAACCCTCTCTTCCCTTCTTCTACAACCTGATCCCGAAATAAATATTTAGCATTTTTAACCTCTTTCGATGCTTTGCCGGACTTAAAAAATATGGTCCCTTCATCGAAGTAAACCAGAATGCTTATTAGGGACTGCCTGGTTTTGGTCGTCCACCCATCACACTTGATGGTGCAACCTCTCTCGTCCCACATTGGATGGAAGAATGCTTCGACCTCCCCAACTTCTTCTCTAAGAAGAGGCCCATAGACTTGATAGGCTGATGGTAGATTCACCTCTTTGCATATCAGTTTTCCCATCTTTCCCCCCCATGTCTTCAAAAGGGTACCAGTAATCTTCGACTGATATGCAAAGGGGCCGATCAACCCATATCCACCTGTACACCTGGGTTTCTACTTTAGGGGCCGAAAGTTTGTAGGTTGAGGAAGGTTATTTATGGCTTAAAATAGTCTCCAACAGCTTGGTTTAAGAAGTTTAGTGCTACTATGATGAAATTTTGGGTATCAGAGGAGCCACTATGATCAGTCATTTTTTGTCAAGAGAGGTGAATATACGACTACTATCATTGTGTATGTGGATGGTATTATAGTCACTGAAGATGACAGTGAAAAAATCTTGAAGTTAAAATGCTATCTTGGCAAGGTCTTTGACATCATAGACCTAGGCCCCTTGCGGTATTTTTTGGGTATCGAGGTAGAAAGATCTCATGAAGGAATCATGGGTCAAAATATCATTCGATACCGATACGTATCGGTTTTGGACCCGGACAATATGATAAAATGACTTTATATTGTATACCACTGAAAACAATCAATTTATCGGACGATACGGGCAAATTATCCCCCATATTGTCCGATAATTTCATCATTTTCCCATGCCCTTCTAAACAGTCAAATTATCGGACAGTGGGCCCAAGCACTTTCCAGCCGCGGGTTTGATGGATTTAAGACTTTTTTGTCCCTTTTTTCCCCATTTCCTCTTCTTTCTCAGCTTTTTTCACTTCCTCTTCACACCTTAGCAACCGGGAGATGAAAGCTCGGCTACTGACCACCAAAAAAAGCTCGGGATCGTCATGTTTTCGCCGGAGATCATTGCATAGGTAAAATTTTCCATCAGACGGTCATTTTTTGATTCCATGTGTCACAGATCCCAAAAACACGGATCTTCAATCATATGACACATCACGCTCAAAAGTGATTTTAGGGCCATGATTTCGGGATTTGTGAAACATGGAATCAAAATATGACCGTTTGATAGGTGCATCATGATCTCATGATCCATTTTGTGGAAGATCAGAGTAAAATATGATCTCCATCATCTGATCCAAAGCAATCAACAATTTTCAAGGGGTCTGGGACATGGGCGCTTTTAGAGAACGCATGGGCGCGAACAGAGGTACCCTTTAAGGAAGGGAGCAACTACTTGCACACGAGATTGGTGTAGTTGCAGATTTAAAGGTCATGATGTAATGATCCTTAGTATCAAAGATTGGAATGAAAAATTGAACTCTATGATATGCTTTAGTAGAGTCAAAATTCATCATTTGATTCAATGGTTCACTCTCTTGAATTAGATGATACAGATCATGTTTCAAGCCAATCTTTGCCACCAAAGATCTTGACATCATTGCCTTCAAATTAGATAGCGTAGATAGTGTTCCGCATGATACAAGTCTCAAAAACACCAAGTCTTTATTTTAAACTGCTTGCAACCATACAAATCTTGTGTGCAAGGAGTAGCTCCCTTCAAAAAAGGGAGCAGATAGATGCAATTCGAAAACAAGAACTTTGTATTTGTTGACATGTGCTAACCCAATCTAATTCAAACCTCTCTTTTCCTAGATTTTATATAGAAAATATCAAGTTGGGTTGGGTCGACCGACCAGATTTTTGCCCGATTTGACCAACTTTCGAGTTGACATGACCCATAGGTCAGGTCAGATGCTTCATGCACGACCTGCCCAATCCATCAGAACAAATTCATGTGCCCGACCCGAGCCACTGACAGCCATAGACTAGCCGAGCAGTAGACAAACCTTTTAATTTTGATCATGAGTCATGTACAATGTAAGTTAGGTTCTGCGTTGATAAAATTCTGAAATATGCATCAAATAAGCCTTAAATAAATTTAAAAAAAGTTAAAATAAATAGAAAACTATTACATATAATTTTTCTGATTTTTAGAGTATTTATGGGGATTTTTTTGAATATATATATATGTGTGTGTGTGTGTGTGTGTGTGTGTGTGTGTGTGTGTGTGTATCAAACATATACATTCAATGTGTCGGACGATACCCGAAACGTATCGTCCTGGAGGATTGGACGATACGTATCATTTTTCCGGTATTTTGATCCATGGAAGGAATAGTTTTGTCTTAAAGAAAGTATGCTTTTGATGTTCTAAAGCAAGCAAGGATGCTAGGTTGCAAGCCTATTGATACTCTAATAGACTTGACCCATAGGACTAACTCTGAAGATGGTCAATTTCTCAAAGATGTCACAAAGTATCAATGGTTGGTGGGGAAGCTTGTTTATTTCCCAATCACCAGGTGGTATTATATATGTAGTTAGTGTAGTTTGTCAGTATATGCACGCTCCTCGGTCCCCTCATCTAGATGCGATATATCGGATATTGAGATGTGTGAAGTTTAGCCTTGGGAGAGGGCTACTCTATAGTAACCATCATGGTTTTAAAACACGAAAACTCGACTCGACTCGAAAGTCAATTGAGTAGAGTTAACTGGGAAACTCGTTCCAACTCGACTCGATCCGACTCGAATTATTTAATAAATATTTTAAATATAATATAGGTATATATATAAAAAAATGTAAGCTTTACTGTTGTTGAAAGTTCCAGATTAGCTGGTAGTCGGGTACAAAGCATCCAATTTGTGGGTTATCATTTTAATATCAGCTATTAAAAAATAATGTCAATGGTTGACATTAAGAATGCACAGAATAAATTTTAAAAATAAATGATTTCTTGTCCCACTTCAGTTCACGGGCTGATGTGAATCAATTTAATGGGTTGGATTCTTCAAATCTTACATATTTAATGGCCTAAGATCATTGAAACCATGATGCAAACAATCCAATTGGTGGACTTTAATATCAACCGTTGTTATTCTTTAATATCAGCCATTAAATAACAACGGTTGATATTAAGTGCACAGATCAGATGATTTAAAACCCCCCAAATTAAATGACTTCTGGGCCCACTTCAACCAAGAGATGATATAAATCACTTTATTGGGTGGATTATAATTTGATGGTATAAGATCAAATGCAACATACAACAATAGCTTGTGGGGGAACATCATATAAATATCTCATTTTTAAAATCTGAATCACAGTTCATAAGTAATCCTCATTCGTTCACTTAAACCAGGACGAGAGAGAGAGAGAGAGGACGTTGAACTTGAGAGCGAGACGACGTTCAACACTTCATTTTCTAATCTTATTTCTTCTTCTTCTCATCGAGGAGGGTTTCTCGTTGGATTCATAAAAAAGGGTTTCTGGTGGAGTTTCGTGGAGAAAGACGCGACTTCTTCTTTCTTCTTTCTTTATTTCTTCTTCTACTTCTTCTTTCTTCTTTCTTTTCTCGTCGGATTTCTGTCGAGACGATGGGCTGAAGCCCTAAAAGCCTTAAATATATAAAAGGGCATACTTGCTAATTTACAAGTATGCCCTTAAAATTGATTTAAAACCCCCGCCAGCCAAGACCTTAATCGCTTTAAGTCGACTTGCCGAGCCGACAAACTCGGCCGAGTTTTCGAGTCGACTCGGCGAGTCAATCGAGTCTCATCCCATTTCGAGTGTATAGCTGAGTCGACTCGAAACTGGGTCGAGTTGAGTCAACTCGTCCGAATTCCGAGTCGACTCGGCGAGTTTTAAACCATGGTAACCATGGATGCTTAAATGTGGAGGTTTACACTGATGCCAACTATGCTGGGCCAGTTAGTGATAGACGATCCACAACTGGGTATGTTACTTTCCTAGGGGGTAATCTGGTTACATAGAAGAGCAAGAAACAACTTCTTGTTGCCAATTCTAGTGTTGAGGCTGAATACAGAGCTATGTCCCAAGGCTCTAGAGAAGGGATTTGACTAAAGTTCATTTTAATGACTTGGGTGTTCAAGTAAAGGTCCCAATGACCCTATATGGTGACAATGAAGCATCGAAGCATATAATATAAAATCCTGTGTTTCATGAAAGAACAAAGCACATAGAAGTGGATTGTCACTTCATGAGGGAGAAAGTTGAATCCAAAGATTTTTTCATACCAGACATTGCTTTCGAAGACCAACTTGCTGACATTCTCACTAAGGCGGTTGGAAGAGTTAGAATGAAAGACATATCGGCCAATTTGGGCATGATTGAAGTCTATGCGCCAACTTGAGGGGGAGTGTTAGAACATGTGGGTGTTACTGTTGGTGTGCAATTAGTGTTATATACTTAGGATGGTATACGGGCGTGTGTTATCTTTTATATGTAAGAGTAGGTGTGTATAGGAAAAATGGGTGTGTATATCAGCTTGTAAGTTTGGTATAAATAGTAATGATAAAGGAGTTTGAGATAACATAACTCAACTCTAATTTTGTCATCCTCCACTCTCTTCCTACAAACCCTAACCCTAACATAAATCTAATGGTATTAAGAGGTATTTTCATACATGTCTAGAAGTATGGTCTTGGGTTGAGCAGTGTCCAAGTGCCACCAAGGGTCGGCACGTATCCAAGTGTCACCAAGTGTCGGCACGGCAAAATCCCAGAAGTAGAAGTGCCTCGGTAACACTGAAAACCACCAATTTCTCTCTACATCCGTTTTGTTCTTTGAAAAAATGCTTTAAAAATATTTTTTCATTTTTCGACTTTTGAAGTAGCTTAGTTTTTTTCTTGAAGCCATTTAGTGTACATATATTTTTAGCACTCAAGTAAAATTCTTTGTTTTTATGCTACAGCATTTAATATTTGATCGACTCCATAAATAGAGGAGTTATTTATAAGTTCAATATGCATCTTTCTCTCTTTCTGTGTGTGTGTGTGTGTACAGTATCATTATACAAGTGATACGGAAAAATTCATATGTTCATACGTATAGACACACAGATATTCATACCTTAATACGCACATAAACATTTTGGAATTTGTCTTTAACACGCTCATTTGTGAGGTTATGATAGAATTTGAAATATGCCATGGATATCATATGTTTTTCCTTAAGATCCTGACCATAATTATATACTTAAGGCTGATCAATCAACAATATTATCACACATCCAACTCAATATACACATCTCAACAACATAAACTTTGTCTTCTAGTTGCTTCTTCATAGCTCAACACTCTACACCATGCAATAATGAAGGTCTTGTAAAAATGGTCCTACCATAGAAGTAGTACTTTTTGATCATATGACACACTACTTGTGATGCGGGACAAGGACCCTAAACTACGTGAATGCTTATGAAGTGATGATTTCCCAAAATTAAACTAAATTAATTAAGCAAAAATCAATACATAATTGCAATACCTAAAGGCTCATAGCTTTCCCTATAGAAGATCGTATAGATTTGGGTAGGATCTAGTCCATGTGCTAGATTCGTTAGCCTCACGGAAGGAAGATCTTAGAGATAGAACTCTAGCCGCTTCCAGATTAGGGCGCTCGTAGTTCAATAATGGGATTGCTGATTTTCTCTGAGATTTTGATGCGGAATGGTTAAGGTGATATTTAAGGTGTATTGGATCAATCGATTCAACGGTTTAGATGAAGGCTAGGGTTGATGGTTTTCGGGATATTTGAAAGGATGATGGCTGAATTTAGGATTTATGGGATCAAAAGAAAACAGAGAAAATATAAAAGGATAGATTGTGTGGGCTTCACACCCTTGACTTCACACCAAACCCTTCTCGGGGAATAGATTTTGGGCTTCGCACCCTTGGCTTCACACCAAACCTTTCTCGGGAAGCGAAGATTCACTCTTCAAAGAAAACTCATCTCAAGTTCCAAAGCAAAAGCTCTTTTTCATTAATCAAAAACTAATTACAATGTTTATTTAGAGACCTTATATAGGTGGCCTCACAAAAGAAAATAAAATCCTAAAACAAATACTAAAAAAAAGACAAGCATGCCCTTAAAAACCTAAATTTCGTCCAAATTCGTACTGTAGCTCGATCAATCGAGGTACTGTAGCAACTTTCAGTTTTCTCCAATTTTGAACTGCTCCCATTGTCCACAATCGATCGATCGATTGAATGGTCGATCAATCAACTGGGCATTGCTCCAACACACTAATTCTGCTCCTTTAAGCCTTTCTGAAGCTGAAAAATCTGTTGTGGCCCAATTCCAATGCTCTCGATCTTGACGTCTCCCGTTATTCTCCTCGACTCAAAATATTTCATCACCGATGAAGCACGCATATAGTACTGATCAAGTGTATTGGGACTCGAGCGGTGGAACTCCTCGCAACGAACCTAAACAATCTCGACATCTGGTAACGTGTGAATATCATCTCGGTCGACTGTATCGAAGCGCACATTGTAAACCTCTCCTAGACGAACCAAATAACCCGGTTCGCCAACCCACTCTACCAAATATTTTTGAAGCTTCTCATCAACTCTCCCGGACCCGAAAGTCTTCATCACCGATGAAAGGTGACGTGGGACAACGACCCTAAAGTGCGTGAATATGATTTTGCTGCGGATTTGGCCGAAATTAAATAAATTAATTCAAGTTTAATCGCAAAATTATCTTAAAATACCTTAGAGTTTGCAGAATTTTGATGAGTAGATCACGCGAGATCCAGTTAGGGTCCAGTTCGATTCGCAAGTACTATTAGACTTGAGGCGAGATCGGCCTAAAGATAAAACTCTAGCTTTTTCCAGGTTTGGGCGTTCGTCTTTGATCCGACGTAGATTCGCAGGCTCTAACTAGAGTTGTGAAATGGATTTATGGTTTTGTAATAGGCTTATGGTTTGGTTTAAGGTTATGGTTTCGAAAAGGGCTTTGGCTCTGATTGATTCAGGGTTCAGAAAAGGTTTAGGGTTTAGGGATCGAAATCAATAGATTGAGATTTAGAAAACAAGCAGGGATCAATAAGGTAAAAGATTCAAAGAAGACAGTAATAGATAATAAAAAAGATAACAATAGCTTTTGGGAATCACTCCCTTGGCCTCACACCAAGCCCATCTCAGGCAAAGAATATTCAAGTATAAAAGCATTCAAAATATTCAATCAACTAATTAAAAAGTCTTTACAAGCCTCAATATATAGGTCACCAATAATTAAATTCGAAATAAAGAGTCCTAATATTAATAAAACACTAAAAAGGAAAGTTTTCGCAACAAAACTCAAAAAAATAGAAATCTCGTCTCGACGTCTACAAACGTCCGTAGTGCCCCACAGACGTCTGTGACCTACGGACAGTGAGGGGGCAAAATCACGGACATCCGTCACTGTTTCACGGACGCCCGGTACTGTTCATCACGGACGTCCGTCACTATTCACTGTGAACAATAACTTTTTTTTTTCCTGAAGTTGAAATTCTGTTGCGGTTCTACTCTAATGCTCTCGATCTTGATGTTCCCCGTCATTCTCCTCCACTCAAAATATTTCATCACTGATGAAACACGCACATGGTACTGATCAAGTGTATTAGAACTTGCACGGTGGAACTCCTTGCAACTAGCCTAAACAATCTTGGCTCTTGGTGACGTATGATCATCATCTCGGTTGATTGTAGCGGGACACACCAGTAAACCTCTCCTTGATGAACTTGATAACCCAGCTCGCCAACCCACTCTACCAAGTATTTTGAAGCTTCTCATCAACTCTCTCGGACCCGAAGGAATTCATCCTCGATGAAGTGTGATTGCAACATCGATCGAAAATACGGGAACTCAAGCGGTGAACTCTTTCATGACTGACCCATGTACTCTCGGTAGTCGAAGTACCAACAGATAATTTGTAGTGATTGTTGCTTGAATTAATCTTGTGTTTAATTTCGGCATGCAATGCAGAATGAGACTCAAAAGTTGACTCACAATACGACTCGAAATGTGAAGCAGTATGCAACTCGAGATTATGATGTGCATGTGTATCTATGGACTTGATACTCTTATGTGCATGCGATACTAACGACTCATATGTAGTGGGCTTTATCGACACTAGTGACTCATGTGTGATCGAATCAAGTGACTCATTGGTAGGTGCATTGATTGGCTCGTGTGTACTTGGTTCGACCAACTTCAAAGACTCCAGTGCACCCGACTCGATGAACTCGTGTGTACTTGCGTCAACCAAAACCAAAGACTCTGAGGTACTTGATTCAATTGACACTAATGGTTCTTGCGTACCCAGTTCGATGGACTCACGTGTATTCGACCCAACATCACTATCCACAAGGGAGATAGAAGTCTCTTTAACACAAACGAGACTTTCGTCAGCTTCTTCCATCTCCTCTTCACTCATCACGGTTCTAGGGTCATACACTTCCTCTTCTACTTTCATATTTTTCAGCTCCTTATAACTTTCGCTTTCAGTCAATAAATTCAGAGTGGGAAGTTTAATGGAGCACGGGTAAGCAAAGTGCAGAACCCTTGACACTTAAAACAATTAGGGCACTTATTTGTCTTCTCAAACTATGTAGTAGGTGACGGTGTGTCAAAGGAACATACTTTTCAATAAGTGTCACTTTCATATCCTCCCATGTGGAGATGGGTTTAATCCGACGAAACTCAACACGGAGTTTTATATGAAACGGCATTGCCCTTAAACTTTATTGTCACTAGTCTAATTTTGTACTCATCTGGTACATCATACCAATCAAAATACTCCTCTACACTAGACAACCACTCTATGAAGATTTTAAGGTTCGCCGTACCCTCTAAATTTGGAACCTAATCTCTAATAGATTTTAGAAACTTCTAGGAAGGGTCGTACTCAGGTTCACGATGATGAGGGTATCCCCCTAACTCTAGTTTCATCACGACTTTGGGGACTTTGCCAAAAATTTGGGGTGTAGTGGTTCCCTCGTTCGGCTAGCACCCTTTCATGACGGGTAAGGAATTCATGGTGGTGTGTAAGTGACTCATACATGATACTCGACACAAACACAACTGAGACACAATTCTATGGACCACACAACAGTTGAGGAATTTTAACAAACACTAGACGTGCATACTTTTGAACACAAATGAGATAAAATGCAATAAAAATTAAAATGACACACAATATGCCCTAACCTAGAAAACTTAGGGCTTTGATACCAAAACTGACGCGGGACAACGATCCCAAAATGCGTGAATATGATTTTGATGCGGATTTGGCCGAAATTAAATAAATTAATTCAAGTTTAATCGCAAAATTATCTTAAAATACCTTAGGGTTTGCAGAATTTTGATGAGTAGATCACGCGAGATCTAGTTAGGGTTCAGTCTGATGCGCAAGTACTATTAGACTTGAGGCGAGATCGGCCTAAAGATAAAACTCTGGCTTTTTCCAGGCTTGGGCGTTCGTCTTCGATCCGACGTAGATTCGTAGGCTCTAACTAGAGTTGTGAAATGGATTTATTATTTTGTAATAGGCTTATGGTTTGGTTTAAGGTTATGGTTTCGAAAAACGCTTTGGCTCTGATTGATTTAGGGTTCAGAAAAGGTTTAGGGTTTAGGGATCGAAATCAATAGCTTGAGATTTAGAAAACAAGCAGGGATCAATAAGGTAAAAGATTCAAAGAAGATAGTGATAGATAATAGAAAAGATAACAATAGCTTTTGGGAATCACTCCCTTGGCCTCACACCAAACCCATCTCAGGCAAAGAATATTCAAGCATAAAAGCATTCAAAATATTCAATCAACTAATTAAAAAGTCTTTACAAGCCTCAATATATAGGCCACCAATAATTAAATTCGAAATAAAGAGTCCTAATACTAATAAAACACTAAAAAGGAAAGTTTTCGCAACAAATAGCAATGGTAATTTTACGGTGAAAAGCCTATACAATTTGGAGACTCGTCGCCCGCTGGTGCTTTTCGAAGGGAGATGGCTGTGGAAAGCTCTGATTCCCTACAAGATCAGATTTTTCGTGTGGACCCTCTGCAAGGAGAGAATTCTCACGCGGGATCAACTGTTACGTAGGGGGAAAGATGTGGCGACTAGCTGTGTTATGTGCAGTACGGGGGAGGAGACTACGACGCACCTCTTCCTCCACTGTAGTATGGCCCGTATGATTTGGAACGCGGTACTCAGATCCTTGGGCCTGAGCTGGGTAATGGCGGAGACCCCTTACCAGCACCTCCTTAGCTGGGCCCCGCGATTGGAGTATGCGGAGCCACAGGTGCATACTAGATGTGCTGTCTTCTCGGTCTTTTTGTGCATCTGGCTGGAGCACAACGCCAGAATTTTTGAGGATACTAGCAGACCTATGGGTCTCATTGTCAAATCCATCAAGGACCTAGTGGGCTTTTGGGGAGGAGCAGCTGCGAGGGGGAGTGGGCAAACCTCTACCCTGTGGGATCCAGGCTGAGTGGATGTCAGGTGTTTATCGCGGTCTTGCGCGGTTTTTCCTTTTCCTTTTCCTCTTTCTTTTGTATTTCGACACCCTTTCCGGGTCCCCTTTATCAGTTTTCTCTTGTATTGGGTTCTCAGCGCCTTGCTGTGTTTCAATATAATATTTTTTATTGATAAAAAAATAAATAAATATAGGCCACCAATAATTTAATTCGAAATAAAGAGTCTTAATACTAATAAAATACTAAAAAGGAAAGTTTCGCAATAAAACTCAAAAAAATAGAAATCCCATCAAGACGTCCGTGACCTACGGACAGTAAGGGGGCAAAATCACGGACATCCGTCATTGTTTCACGGACGTCCGGTATTGTTCATAACGGATGCCCGTCACTATTCATGGACGTTCGTCATTGTTCACTGTGAACAGTAACTTTTTTTTTTTTTTTCCTAAAGTTGAAATTCTGTTGCGGTTCAACTTCAATGCTCTCGATCTTGACGTTCCCCGTCAAAAGGTAATCGCGATATCTATCGGAAATACAGGAACTCAAACGACGAATTCTCTTATGATTGACCCATGCACTTTCGGTAGTCGACTCACCAACTCTCAGCATTTCATAAACTAGAAACTCTCTGCCGCAGGTGAATGCCACAAGATCATCCTAAATTTTCTCAATTTCTTCTTTCCTCTGCCTGCTTGGGTAGGAAAGGGGTATCGACTGCAAAGTTGGGACAGGATCGTGAATAAGGGGCGTTTGAAAAAGATTGCAGGGTCGTAGGGTTGAGCTTAGAGAGGGAACTAGGTCCTCCACATTGAACGTTGAACTAATCCTTGTATCTGGAGGAAGCTCAAGAATGCACACGCTAGGACCACTCATTGCGACAAGTCCAAAAGGTCTAGTGCCGTGGGCTTGGAGCTTCCTTGCGACTCCCGATGGGAATCGTTCATATCTAATCCGGACCATTGCATGATCATTTAATTGGAATTCCATAAAAGCCTTAGGTAATTGCATCGATATTTTGAGTTTCATTGTATAAATTAATTTTAAGCTTAATTTCGGTATGCAATGCAAAATGACACTCAAAAGTTGACTCACAATAAGACTTAGAATGTATAGCAGTATGCAACTTGAGACTATGATGTGCATGCGTGTCTATGGACTCGATACTCTCATGTGCATGCGACGCTAATGACTCGCATGTAATCGACTGGAGTACTCTTGACTCTAATAACATCAACGACTTAGGCACAACCAACTCTGTGGGCACTGTCAGCTCATGTGAATCAAAGGACACTAATGGCTCATGTACGCTCGGTTCGACCAACTTCAAAGATTTAAGTGCACACGACTCTCCCGCCAACAAGGACTCGTGCACAAATGGCTCTATGGGCACTAACAAATCGTGCGTGCGTGACTCAGTTGACTCATGTGTGGGCAACCAAACATCATTACTCACAAGGGAAATATGGGTCTCTTTAACGCAAACTAGACTCTCATCAGCTTCTTCCATCTCCTCTTCACTCATCACGGTACGAGGGTCATACACTTCTTTCTCTTTCCTATTCTCCGACTTTATAAAACTCTTTCTTTTAGCCAATAAATTTGGAGTAGGAAGTTTTATGGAGCATTGGTAAGCAAAGTGTCCAAATCCGTAACACTTGGAGCAATCAGGACATTTGTCTGTCTTAGTTTTAAAAAATCGTAAAAGGTGACGGTGTGTAAGAGGAACATAATTCTCGATAAGTCGCTCCCTCATGTCCTCCCTTAGTGTGATGGGTTTCCAATTAGCTAACTCGCATATAAACTCAACATTAGTCCAATAGATTTTGGCGTTGCCCTCCAACTTTGTTTTTACTAGCCTAACTGTGTACTCATTCGGTACGTCATACCAATCAAAATAGTCCTCTACACTAGACAACCATTCCATGAAGGTCTTAGGATTCATCCATCCCTCAAAATATGGAACTTCATTCCAAATAGATTTTAGAAATCTCCCTCAAAATATGGAACTTCATTCCAAATAGATTTTAGAAATCTCTTGACAGGGTCGTACTCAGGTGCACGATAGTTAAGATATCCCCTAACACACAAGTCAACTTTGATGTCCCTAAGGGCATTGACAAGCTTGCTCATGTTCATGGTGATCATGGCTTACTAACACGGGTTCTAACTGACATGCAATTATAAACCAACAAAGAGTGAGGAATTTTATCAAATGCTAGATGTGCACACTGGTGAACACAAATGAAATAAAATTTCATTAAATTAAAATGACATGCACATATGAACCAACAATGGATGAGGACTTTTGTCAAACACAAGACGTGCACAAACAAGGCCGAAATAAAATGCAATAAATCAAAATGTCACACAATATGCCCTAACCTAGAACTTGGCTTTGATACCAAAACTGATGTGGGACAAGGACCCTAAACTACGTGAATTCTCATGAAGTGATGATTTGCCAAAATTAAACTAAATTAATTAAGCAAAAATCAGTGCATAATCGCAATACCTTAAGGTTCATGGCTTTCCTCATAGAAAATCGTGTAGATTTGGGTAGGGTCCAGTCCATGCGCTAGATCCGTTAGTCTCGCGTAAGAAAGATCCTAGAGATAGAACTCTAGCCTCTTCCAGATTATGGCGCTCGTAGTTCAATAATGGGATTGCTGATTTTCTCCGAGATTTTGATGCGGAATGGTTAAGGTGAGATTTAAGGTGTATTGGATCAATCGGTTCAACGGTTTAGATGAAGGCTGGGGTTGATGGTTTTCGGGATATTTAAAAGGATGATGGCTGAATTTAGGATTTATGGGATCAAAAGAAAACAAAGAAAATATAAAAGGATAGATTGTGTGGGCTTCACACCAAACCCTTATCGGGAAATAGATTTTGGGCTTCACACCCTTGGCCTCACACCAAACCCTTCTCGGGAAGCGAAGATTCACTCTTCGAAGAAAACTCATCTTAAGTTCCAAAGCAAAAGCTCTTTTTCATTAATCAAAAACTAATTACAATATTTATTTAGAGACCTTATATAGGAGGCCTTACAAAAGAAAATAAAACCCTAAAACAAATACTAAAAAAAAGACAAGTATGCCCATAAAAACCTAAATTTCGTCCAAATTCGCACTGTAGCTCGATCGATCGAGTTACTGTAGTAACTTTCAGTTTTCTCCGATTTTGAATTGCTCCCACTGGCCATAATCGATCGATCGATTGAATGGTCGATCAATCGACTGGGCATTGCTCCAATACACTAATTCTGCTCCTTTAAGCCTTTCTGAAGCTGAAAAATCTGTTGCGGCCCGATTCCAATGCTCTCGATCTTGACATCCCCCGTCAACTTGGCTATCTTTACTTCACCCACTTGTATATCTGGGAAAAAAAATTACTTCGCCCACCCTATTCGAGATGTCCTCCTTAAACTCACCATCAGACAGTATTGTAGAGTCCAAATACCGAAATCTATTGCGCTATGAAACTAATTATTTTCTATTTTGACCAAATATCCTCTACGGTCCCTCATTTGCTAAATTTCACTCCATATATTTAGTCTTTGTTTTGCTAATTTTTAAGCCTCCTGATTCTAGAGCCATTTTTCAAAGTTCCAACTTATCATTTAATTATTTCCTTGTTTTTTCCATTAGTATCACATCATCCATAAACAACATATACCATGGGACCGTATTATCTTTCTACTATCAATACAACAATAGCCAATGCAAATACTTAAAGACTAGAAGAAGGCCAATTGCAATGTGGAATTCAATTGCATCTCCACACATAGTTCATATGCTAGTTATTTCCCCTTTATACATGTCTAGAATAATTTTAATATATTTATTTGGAATGCATTTTCTCTTTTCGTGTTCATTAGATGATCTTTCTTGGCTCCCTATCATAAGCCTTCTCCAATTGGTAAAAACCATATGTAATCTTTTCCTCCTAAGTCCTAACACTCAACTTTTCCATATGTTGCTTCAACAAGAAAATGACTTTAATTTTTATTTTCCTGATATAAATCCAAACTGTTCTAAAAAATATTTGATTCCTGTCTTAGACGTTGTTCTACTACTCTCTCCTAGCGCGGGACGATAACCCTAAAATGCGTGATTAATAATTTAATGCAATTTGGCCGAAATTAAATAAAATTAATTCAAGCTTAATCTCAAAATTAACTCGATACCTTCGGGTTCAGAGAATTCGGATAAGTAGATCACGCGAGATCAGGGTAGGGTCCAGTCCGATGCGCAAGTACCGTTAGATTTAAGACGGGATCGGGCCTAGAGATAGAACTCTAACTTTTCCCAGGCTTGGGCATTCGTCTTCGATCCGATGTAGATTCACGGGTTCGAACTAGGGTTGCGGAATTGGTTTTATAATAGGCCTATGGCTTGGTTTAGGTTTATGGTTTAGAAAAGGGTTTGGCTCTGACTGATTTAGGGTTCCAAAAAAAAGGTTTAGGGTTTGGGATCAAGAAATCAATAGAATGGGATTTAGGAAAGCAAGCAGAGATCGATAAATAGCAAATATAATGAAAGATCAAGAAAATAGATGACAAAAGATAAACAAGAAGATATATGAGAATCACTCCCTTGGCCTCACACCAAACCCATCTCAGGAAGAGAATATTCAAGCAATAATGCATTCAAAATATTCAAAAACTAATTAAATTGTTTTTACAAGCCTCCTTATATAGGCCACCAAGTATTAATTCGAAATAAAAGAGTCCTAATAACAATAAAAAATTAAAAAGGCAATTTCCGTAAAAATTAAAATTCCCGTCGCGACGCCCGTGACCTACAGACAATGGGGGGTCAAAATCACGGACGTCCGTCACTGTTCATCACGGATGTCCGTCATTGTTCATCAATTTTTATTTTTTGTTTTTTTTCATTGAAGCTGAAAATTCTGTTGCCGATCTTGACGTCCCCCGTCAGTTTCATAACTCTTAAGTTTAATATCTTGGTAGTTAGCAAATTTTTGAATATCCCTTCATTCTTATAGAAAAGGAGAACAGTGCTCTTTCTCAATTCTTTGGATATATTTCTTGTTGTTGCTGTGTTAAATAATTTGGTCAACCAAAAAAGCCACCTCTCTCCTGTCACAATCCAAATCTTTGTAGGGATTCCATGTGGTCGCAATGCTTTCATTTTATTCGTCTTTGCTAAGGCTAATTTTACTTTTGTTTCAACTTTCAAGTAATTTGTTAACATTCCTTGATTTGGTCTCCTTTTTGCTCGACTTTCTTCACGCATTCCATTTTTAAGAACTTACAAAAAATCCTTTCCATGTGTTATTTGTTGAAGTTTAGTCCCACATCATGTAAATTATAGCCTTGTCTCTCCCCTTATAATATGTTGGGCCCCTCCACTCATTGCCAATTGGTATTGAGATGGATACCCAAAAGTTATCATGGTATCAGAGTAGGCCTTTCTCCACTCCACATCACCCAGTTCAATTAGCCAATTGGTTTTGAGTTGGATGCACAAATTTATCATACTATCAGAGCATGCCCTTTTCCACTCCACGTCACCCAGTTCAATTGTCCACGTGATTTGGCTCAGTCCCGATATGGGACTAAACTTCAGCATTCTTTATGTCATTCTCTTTCATCTTCATCCTTAATTTACCTTACCTAGTTGGAGCCTTAAGTTTCCTTTCTCTTGTCTTGGCAAGCTTATAGATCTCTCTCATTCATCTCCAACTTGGCATACTTAACTTTGGTAATAAGGGTTTATAGTTTTATAATTATGGTTAGGAGAAGAAGAAGGAAGATGTGAGAAGAATTAGGATTGTGTGAGTTATATTTGCTGACACCCTTCCGTACTATTATATATAACTATATACCACTTAAAAAACAGCATCACATGTAAACCACTAACACTCACATATCAACATAATACAGCTATACTCGCCGTACTAACTCTGTAGACACACCAACATTCCCTTCAAATTGGAGAGTAGATATCTATCATGCCCAACTTGGAGGTGATGCCATACAATCAATTTCTTCCACAACCTTAATAATTATATCAACCAGCTGATCTTCTGAACATAGTTGAGGTACAAAAATTCTTTTAACTAAACCTTTTCCCCTATAAAATGACATTCTATGTTAATATATGCTTGGTCCTTTCGTGTTATCCTGGATATTCTGTTATATGAAGTGCTGTTTAATTATCTCATTCTAGTATCATAGGAAGCTTCACATTAATTCCGAGATTGGGCAAGATGAATCTAAACCCCATCTCTTCACAGGCACCTTGGGACATGACCCTGTATTCTCTTTGTACACTTGAATTTGAAACAATATGTTGTCTTACTTTTTCATGTGACTAAGTTCCCACCAAGGAATGTGCAATAGCCCGAAGTAGATCATCTATTACTTAGAGATCCTGCCTAATCGATATCAATAAGCATGTCAATATCAAACTGTCAGGATTACTGTCGAGTAAGCCTCTCCTTGGACTACCCTTTGAGTATCTTAAAATTCTATATATAGCATCTAAGTGAGTGGTCCTGGGTGCATGCATAAACTGGCTCACCATACTTGCGGCATGAACAATATCAAGGCAAGTCACGGAAAGATAGATAAGCTTTCTCACAGGCCGTTGATACATTCTGGCATCATTGCGGAGTTCACCATCCTCTCCATTAATTCGATGATTTTACTCCATGGGAGTCACGACCGGCTTACACCGTAACCTACCAGTTTTCTTTAAAACATCAAGAGTATACTTTCATTCGGACAAACTATTGATTTTCTTGATCTGACCACTTCAATCTAAAAAAATACTTGAGTGGGCCCAGCTATTTAATGTCAAATTGACTTTGATGATTTTATTCCATGGGAGTCACGACAGGCTTACACCCTAACCTACCAGTTTGCTTTAAAACATCAAGTGTATACTTTCATTCGGACAAACTATCCCTTTTCTTGACCTGGTCACTTCAATCCCAAAAAAAATCCTTGAGTGGTCCTGGCGGCACGGACGGTCTTGGGATGAAATTGATTGCGTCCACTCAATGCCTTTAACAAGCACTTTTGAGACCTTCCGACGCTCTAGATGTAAACCCTAGATATGGTGGTATAAAGGGAAATCAAACATCCCTACTTACCATCCACTCGAATGCTAAGAAGAGGACGACGACCACGTAATTTATCCTAGGCCAAATGCCAGGAAGTACAGGTAAAATAATCCCTTTTTAAGCACCTTCTTACTATTCTGTCGAAGCTAAGGATGCAATAGTTTAGTGATCTTCCAAATGCATCTGGCGGACGATGGAGTCACCACCCTGGTTTTATGGTCAAAATCTGAGAAAAGCCGTTTCTTTTTCTTCCCCTTCTCTCAAAAAATCTGATCTGAACCAGATCCATGTAAGGTGTTGAGGTGTGCTTCGATTTGGCTGAGGCGAATCGGCGCACTCGGTTTAGAACCGGTCTCTACTTGGGATAGAAGGATGGACTTAGTATACTGATTTCCAGGGGTTACCTTCTCTATCGGAGATCTCCAATTTGCATGCATATCTTGACTTTTTAACTTCTCTGTCGTCCTTGATCTTTGCACTTCTAGATCAATTCCGGAACCCTACACTACAATTTGTCTTCCTTTGAGCCCTTTTTTTTTTTTTTTTTTTGACAATGACTATTACAGATCATGCATTAACATTAAATGGAGCAAATAGAGAATATTTTGGTTTTAGTTAGCGAGTTGCACCACATCCACTAAGGGTTCACAAGTCCCTTGGGGTTTAAATTTTTTTGGGACCTTTTTGCCTTCATTTCACGGGTCAAAGATATGGGATTTCCACCTAATAATTTCGCCATTAAAAATTTTCACCTTTGACCACAATATCAATGGTATAAAAACAGTTTAATTTGTTTTTTTTGCACGGTCATTGATCTACCTTGAGCATGTGCACGTCAACTTGCTCAAATGCATGACCTACCCGTGCTTTCTAATTCATATCCCCACGCCTCTATATATAAAATTTAAATTCCAGTGATTTTTGATAAAATATTTACATCTTGACTTGGTGGTAAGAGACATGCTTTATGGAGATTTGTGGGTAAAGAAAATGCCAAAATCTGGAATGCCAGTTGAACCAACTGGTTTTAGTAATAACTGGCTGATCCGTGGTTCAGCCCGCATAGACCAAATAGATAGTTTCTAGTGTCAGATTGAGCCACGAGACCTCCCTGGTCTGGTTGGACTTGATGGCCCTATCCCTTTTTTAAAACCGAGCTTTTGATGTGAATCTAATATTTGACTCACACATTAAGAATTTGTGAAGTCCAGGTAAGTCTATGTTGAGTAACCAAATTTAACAATTTAGGTACGATTTTAAAAGCAGTAGCTTTTGTATGTTTTGTTGGTTTCTGATTATTCATTGTTTAGATGGCAATTCTAAACCGATCCCCTTGCTTTCTCAATGCCAAGTGTCTTAAATTTAGCATAGTTTCTCTCAGAGTTCCTCTATTACCGTTTCCCTTGTCATATAAACTCCTTTTATTTTTTGGTTTCTCTTTAAATTTTCATACTCCTTGATGAGCAACATCTCCATTTATGCACTTGCAGTATTTACTCGGGGACGGTAGGAGGTGCTCGAGAGGCATTCTTATATGGCGTACCATCTTTAGCTTTATCATACAATTGGTATGTAAAATTACTTTTGCACTTGCTTGGTTAGAATTCATGCTAATGCCGATATATAATCTCAAACTCATATACAAGCAAGAAAAGAGCAAAAGGAAAGGGAAAAGAGAAAAGTTAGCTTCTTCGAGGAGATTGGAGTGGCTATTGCTTGTTGACCATAGTCCCTTCCCCCGAACATAAGGGGCAGCTCCTTATAAACATAGTTACCAAGTCGAATTCGCGAAAAGATCGCCGAGGCAAAAAAACGATATAGCTGTGAAAAATCGGCAAAATTCAGGAAAAAATTGAAAGCATTTGGGAAAAAGTAATACAATATTTAAAAATAATTTTTTATTTTTTATTTTGACAAAAATGAGAAAAATTCTTTAGGAAACAAGTTTAAAACATAAAAATCGTGATTCTAAATACGAGTATGGAAAAAAAAAACTGTTTTAAACGTGTTTCCGATGTTTTACGAAGAAAATGCGTTTTAAACGAGTTTTTTTTCAATAAAACACATTTTGGTAACTATGCTTGTACACTCAACTTCTTGTCTTGTGACTTAGTGAGCATTCTACACCTATTCTTTCTTTATGTACAAAGGGGGTGACGTCGGTTACAGGCCATATCGTTGCTTCACCTGCCAATCCATCTTATCTTTGCTAGCCTTTCCCATACTTATTTTCAAGTTTTTTGGCTTGGTCTTCCACTCTAGCATTTTTTCAAAAATCTATATTACAAGGGAACGACTCTCCTAACCGTCATTTAAACACCAAAATGGAGTTTAAATGATCTTCCAACATCAATGGTTTAAGATGTGGCTGATCCGAACCGTCAAACTGATAGATCATAAGTTGAAGTGCAACAGTCCCAAAAATGATGTTTTGGAGAGATTTAAACCATCCGATCTGTGGACTATAATGGCAGATGATGAAACATCTTAAACCATTGCTGAATTGATTATGTTCTGGTGATTGGTCACATAGATCTCAGGAAGAGGAACAATAATCCAATGTGTAGCACAAATTACTGCAAATGACATTGGCGATTTATATATGACAAGTGGCAAAATGGTTAGGATATTTGAAAACGAAATTATTCTAACTTTCTATGCAGTCAATTGCAAAATGTGTACCCAAAAACCTCGTCATGGGTACAAAAATCGGATAGAATAGCTGACTTGCGTAACTGGCACATTTGAAATTTCATTGCTGTGGTGGTAAATATTATTTCTTTCATCTTCATCATTTGCAAAGTGAGTTTTTTCTTTCCACCCTAGAACATGTAATTTTCTAATACCTCCCACTTCTCCATTTTGACAGTTTGAAATAACTTGTATTTTTTTTTGGGGGGTACCTTTAGATCCCACTGAGTCTTTGAGTTCACCCACTTTGAAAACCCATTGGCTGCTTTGAATCAGACGATGGAGATCATTTTCATCCCAATCTTTCACACGATGGATCTTGAGATCATGGGCGTACAATCAGGTGGTCAGTTTTTGATTTCACGTGGCACACATCCTAGAAAAGTGCCCTTAGCATCACGTAGAACTCATCACGCTCAAACCTGAATGTAAAATCTCTTTTTTGGGATGTGTGCCACATGAAATAAAAAAATTGAACCCCTGATGGTACGCCCATGATCTCAAGATCCAAATGTGAAAGATTGGGATGAAAAATGATCTCCATCATTGGATTTAAAGCAGTCAATGGGTTTCAGTGGGTGAATTTAAAGGTACTTTTTTTTCTTTGCTCATGTTAGTTGCCTCTGTTTGATGATGTTATATTAAATTACTAGCCTTGGGTATAAAATAGGTTAGTCTATTTTATACTTGTATGCCGATATTTTGCTTATTTTCTCATTCTTCATCTATCATTTTTATTGTGGTATCATACCATCTTCAATCATCAAGTAACTTATGTCAACTCATTAACAAGATTGTAGTAGGGGTAGACTAACATGATCAAATCTGCATGGAGAAATAAGATTCACAAAGCCAACCCAAATAGATAGGACAAGGTGATGATGATTGTGATGATGTTCTTGTCACTTCACTGCCCATAGCATCATACTATTATGTTAGATGATATATAATATAATTTCCATTTTAAAACAAATATAAATATGTTTTTGTTGGTTTTTAAACTTAAGGAGGTTTGATCCTAAATTTTTTTCCATGATGTGCTTTGACTGGAAATCAAAGCTTATATATAGCCTCACCCTTCATCCTGGTTCAAAAATTTCAGTAAACCTATACACATATTGGTAACCCACCAATCCGATCTGTATCGGTATATGAGCCAATACATATCCAGTTATCGGTCAATACATGATTAATGTATCAGTCAAATTAACGACTGATATGTTCAATGTATCAGTTGTATCGGCCTATACTTCCAAATTATCGAAATCATCAATTGATAATTTCAATAATTTGAAAATAAGTGTATCTGTCACAGGATCCACTTATTTTAAAATTATTGAAATTATCAGCCGATAATTTCAATAAATTTGGAAAGTATCGGCTCCTACGACTGATACATTGAACATATCGGCTGATAATTTAGCTGATACATAGGGGCTCAATACATTTGAATGTATCAACCCGATGACTTCCGAAATCGATGTATCGGTTTTGGTAAGATTTTGAACCATACCATTCATGTGGGGGGGGGGGGGGTTGATACATTTTGAACCATATGTGCAACTCGCACCTAGATGTCCAAGAACAATAAAAATGTGGTGCAAACACTTGCACTCACTAATCAAGTGGTCATGGTACACACCATGATCCAAAAAACTGAAAAACTGACTAAACACTAAGCCTACAAAGTGTTCTTGGCACCAACATGGCCACACGGCCTAAATAATGACCATACCATCATGAAAGAGGGCATGACATTACACAATAAATTTATAAGCCCATACATCATCTCCACCATCCATTCCCGCATCACCCATCATTGAAAAACTAGAAGCGGCCATCATTCACACAACCATCAAAGAGAACCATAGCTACATCATTTATCACATCAACATAACAACCACTCGGATATGATCAACAAACAAATCTTGCATTGGCAAAGAAGCCCAACGATAGCATCCATTATTCCTTACGAACGTCTTATCGAACACCTTGCGAGCAAGCATACCAACAGCCATATGCATTGAAATATAACACCATTACAAGCCACCAAAAGCACCACCATGAGCAACACATCAGTGAGCAACATCAGTAGTAGTGAAGGCAACAGCACCAAAATATTTTTCATTTCCATCAAGTTCAACCACTGATATTGCAAGCTACTTCAAACCACCTCAAACAATAATGTATGCATCACTTTTATCCACACCAAAACTATTAGCCCCAACAACAAGCACAAATACCACCACATCAAGAAAAAATATCCCCGAAATTGCCCCTTGATATGTATCACAGACATTTCCACAAACCACTACAATGCAGTCTTTACTACCTGCGTCGAATCTCAAACTACATCACCAATCACCAACCTATCAGTTGCCATAAGCTTCAGGACAAGACACCGTTCCTTTTTTTTTTTGTTCTACCATGGCTACAACAGTAGCTCTGTCCATTTTTTCCTTCACATTTTTCTTCAATGGCTGCTGCTGCCACAGCTTCCACAACAATTTTTTTCTTCTTCCATGGCTGCCATAGTTACCAAGTCTAGGTACAGGAATAAAATGGCTCTGAAATATATGGAAAAAATGGTAAATTTCGGCAATTTTGGATAAAAAAGGGGAAAATTTCAGCAATTAAAAATATTAATAATTATGAAAAACTAGAAAATGTATATTTTGACCAAACACGGGTTTTAAACGGGGAAAAAACTGGAAAAATCATTTTTTCGTAAAAAACAGGTTGAAAATGCGTTTTTCTGGAAAAAAGGGGTACTTTTCGAAAAAAAATGTTTTTTTTTTGGTCCACTTTTTTTCTCAAGAAAATGCATTTTAAATGCACTTTTTCCCCGAAAAGACGCGTTTTTGGTCACTATGATGGCTGCTACAGCAGCAACATCTATAACTACTTTTTTTTTCTTCTTCCATGGCCGCTACAACAGTACCATCTACAGCACCACACCAACCCCGTCTAGAACTTTTTTCTTCCATGGCCTGCTATGACAGCACCATCTACAAAACATTTTTTCTACAACACCACCATCTACATCATCTTTCTTTTCTACAAGAGCACCGTCTACATCCGAGAGCTCTCATGGTCTCGAGATTCTCTCTCCAAAGGCTGCAGAAGTCAGTTTATTTTTCTACATTGTGCAAACTTTCATTTTATAATTTCTCTTTCTTAAGAACATCCTTCGAATCGTCCAATTCTCGGACAGGACTTTCATCCTTGAATCATAAATTCTTGAGTAATAATAGGGTGCCTACACAAGGTCGCAGGTCCGAGCATAGTCACAAAGTCGGAAGTTGGCAATAAATTGACAAGGGTCTAAGTTGGGAGAAATCGGCAAAAATCGATCGAAGTCGAAAAAAATCATGGAAACTAAAAACAAATATCGTATTATAATTTAAGTTAAAAATAATGATTTTAAAGAAAATAGGCAAAAACAAGAAGAGCAGCGAGCTCTGAGAGGGGCAGGCATCACAGAGGGTGATAGCCCTAAAGGTTTTTTTTCACTTTAAGTATAAGTAAAAAAAGGAAAAAAAATCAGACATCACAAACATCGCCAATTAATCGGCCGAGTTGCCAACTAGGCCGATTAATACGCGATGTAGTCTGAATGACTGCAAGTCGCTGAATTTTTCCGATTTTTGAAAAATTTCGGAGACTTTTGTGACTATGGGCCTGAGTCCGGCTCACCTATCAAAAAAAAAAAAAACTATAGGGTGTCTACAAGTTAACAATTCATTGTTCAGAACAATCATAAAAACTAGGAGCTCACATATGGAATCTAATTTACTAGATTTTGGAAGTAATATTCTTTTATGCTCAATAAATAAATGCATAAAGTCCATTTTTACTTTTATTAGTTTTTTCTTGGATTATTGAGTTGGATTTAAGATGACTGCAGCCTGTGCTTGTCCTTTGTAGCCTCACTGGCACAGTTTTCTTACGAGTACACTATTAAGCGCATATAACTTTCCTGCAGTTTGTTTTTTTGATTGGTAACAAATCAGAAAATATATTAAAAGAACTAAACCCAAAAAGGCGAAATACAGGTAGTGAGCAACTACCCAGAAAACCAAAAAACAAAGATAAGAGATACCTCACTCAGCTACCCTGGAGATGTAAGCAATCTGAAAGAGGAAATCATCGAAACACCCATGCGAGGAGGAAGCGATCACATTAAGGCTGTAGTAAACTATCCCAGTGACAACATAGCTCCTCTAAATTACCCCCATCGCTACTTTCGCGGGCAAGCAACCATTGTAGCACCAAATCCTTAACCAAATTAACCACCAATTGAACAGGCCTAGCCTTTCTTTTGTACACCCTGTTGTTTCTTTCAAGCCACAGAGCCCACAAAATAGCGTGTCCCACGATCTGCCACAGATCACTCCTAAACTCCGAAAAAGACTGCTCTTCCCATTTCTCCAACAAGTCAGCCACATTCTCCGGGAACACCCAATGCATACCAAACAGAGATAGGACGCCCCCCAAACCTTGAAGGAGAAGGGACAATGTAACAAGATGTGACCAACCGACTTAGTAACTGACATGCACAGTAGGCAATTGTTCTTGACCATAATACCCTTCTAAGCAATTGATCTCTAGTTAGGATCCTCCCCCAGACCACAGACCAACTAAAGAAACAGATTTTGGGTGAAATTTTGAGTTTCCAAAAGCGTAGTCACCCCGATCGACTACTTGTAGCTTCCACACCGGCCAAAAGGTGATGATAGAACTCCCCACGTAACGCCCTACCACCCACCCATGGATCTTTCCAAAACAACACCCTCTTTCCATCTCCCTAGCTGAATTTAATAGAAGACTTAAAGGATTCCGACAACCTTCTAACATCTTTCCACCACACCGAGGCATTTGAATTAAAGCTATCGAAGGCCCAACCATTGGGGTTAAGGTTGTACTAAGCCGTTACCACCTGTCACCATAATTTACCCCGTTGCGTTGGGCATCTGATTTTCCACAACCATTTCCCAAGTAACGCCTTGTTGAATACCCCTATATTCCAGATACCAAGACCACCTTTAGAAATAGGCCAGCAACAAGTCTCCCAGTTAATAAGGTGAAGTTTACTCCCAGCCTGGTCTGCCTCCCACAGGAAGTTACAAATACGAACTCCCTGATAACACTCATTGGCGTCGCATAGATAGACATATAGATAACCGGCAACGAAGCAAGGGTGGATTTAATGAGCGCCAATCTACCTCTGGAACTTAAAAGTTTCCCTTTCCATGTCGCAAGTCTTTTTTTGAAGTGAGGCGTAACACCTTCCCAATCAGTCACCTTTAATTTCCTGACCCTGAGAGGCAAACCTAGATACAAGAAAGCCAAGGTTTCCTGACGACAATCAAACCTATCAATTAGATGGGCAATCGGCTCATTACCGATGTTAATTCCCGCCATCTTGGATTTGTGGAGGTTTACCGTTTGACCCGAGACTTCCGTGTAAATAGTAAGGATATTAATGACATTTTGATCCTTTTCATCATTCGACTCACAGAAAACCACCGTGTCATCCGCATATTGTAGATGCGAGATAGAGAGCCCATTATCCGCAACCATAAAACCATTGAAGCTATTTAACAAGGACCCCTTAGAGAGGAGTCGATGCAGAGCCTCCCCTATAATGTTGAACAACAAAGGAGACAAGGGATCCCCTTGACGCAGCCTTTGAGAGCTCCGAAAGAAGCCCCTGGGACACCCATTAACAAGAATAAAAAATCTCGCCAATCCATAGCATCCCTTAAGACAATGTCTCCATCTCTCCCCAAATCCCATTCGACCCAAAACATAATGGAGGAAACTCCAATCAACCCTGTCATAGGCTTTTTCCATGTCTAACTTGAAGACAACCCCCTTATCCTTTCTCCTGAAGGCCGAATGAATAATTTCGTGGGCAGTAAGCGCAATATCCAGCAACTCCCTCCCTGGAATAAAAGCCCCTTGAACATTAGAAATAATCGATCCTATAACCAATCTGAGATGATTAGCAAGCACCTTGTAGGTGCACCCAAGAAGACTAATAGGTCTAAAATCCCCCACAAACAAGGCTCCGTCCACCTTAGGAATCAACGAGATGAAAGCCAAGTTAGTGATCTTCGCAATGGTCCCCGTGAAAAAAATTCCTTGAAGAAATTGAAGAAATCTGCCTTCACCGTATCCCAAAATTTCTGAATGAACTCCATGGACAGCCCGTCCGGTCCCGGAGCTTTGTTCTTCCCTATGCTGAAGACAGCTGACCTAATCTCCTCTTCCGAAAAGGGGGCCTCAAGAGTAGTTCTCTGAACCTCTGAAACCATGTCAAACTGAAGACCATCTAGCTTTGGCCGATTCACCCCATCACTGGAATAGAGCTGCTTGTAGAGATTAACCAGCTGTAGTCCAATCTCTTCCTCCAAAGTAAACGAGGGTTCCCCAATTTGAAGTTTTGAAATTCTATTCCGAGCCCTTCTGCCATTCGCAAAATTGTGAAAGAGCTTGGTATTCCCATCTCCTTCCCGAAGCCAATGAATCTTCGATTTCTGCCTCCAAATGGTCTCCTCTTGGAGACATTTCAGATTATAGCCGATGCGGAGCGCCTTAGGAATATCCCTCTCCTCCTCATTCAAACCCCCTTTCTTCAAACCCATCAAAAGTTTTGTTCTCGCGCAAGAGATGCTCCTTAACCAAGGACACATCATGGAAGACATTTTTGTTCCACTTCTTAATCTGCTCGTTAATTCTTTTAATCTTCGAAGAGAGGATATACGTAGCCAAGCCGACAATCCCCTCATCCCACCACTTAGGCACGAGATTGCAAAAGGCTTCACTCCCTCGCCACACATTCTCGAATCTGAAGGGAGAAGGCCCCAAACGAGAACACATGGAGGAAAGAATGATGGGTTTATGATCAGAAACCGTGGAGGGCCAGCAAAGCACCTCAGCAGTCAGCGAGAGATCAAGCCATCCCGTTGAGCAAAGAAAATGGTCCAATTTGCAGAAGTGGGGAACTCTTGCCCATTCGTCCACATGTATTGGCTCCCCGACATTGCCAAATCAATTGAGCACATTCCGCAATAAAGTCTTCAAAGGAGGCCATCGCTCTTTTATCAACTCTCCCCCCAATTTTTTCTTCCAGCCTTCGGATAATATTAAAATCTCCCCCAAAGCACCACGACTCGATCCATCTGTTACATGACGCACTGAGCTCTTCAAAGAAATGATCCCTTCGTTCGTCCAAATTACTCCCATAAACCCCGATAAAACATGAAGATTTTTATTATCCCTATCTCTAAGAAAAGCAGAGACCGAGAACTCTCCCACATTGAGTTCCATCAGCTCCCAGTGAGCTTTGTGCCATGCAAGGAGTACTCCCCCTTTGGTCCCCATCGCGTTAAGAGCTTCACACTCCCAATCTCCTCGACCAAGCACCATCGCAACCAAGCTATGCGACGTATCGTCCCACGTGGTTTCTTGCAAAGAAACCACCATAGGTTTCATCATCTTGATCATCGATTTAACAATAGCCCTCTTATGAGGGCCCCCAACTCTCGGACGGTCCACGAAACAAATTTAATCATTGAGAACACAAAAACCATTCACCCAGGAAGCCGACCAAAACCCTGACAACCTACGGGCCGGGCGCCCCTCATTCTTTCTCCTCTCCTCGATTTTTAGCCATCCTCTTCGACTTGGTATAGAACATGCCCCATTTTAATCGTTGGAGATCTCTTCTTCCCTTCGTTCTAATCTCGTACCTTTGTTTCTTCCTCTGTTTCTTTATCCCTTTGAAAATCTCACTGAGCTGTTCATGAGAGCCCATGAACGACATTTCGAGATCCTTACCCAACTCAATAATCTGCTCAGTCTGATCACGATTTGTCTTAGCCTCTCCCAAATCCCCCATTTGAGGAATAGAGGAATCCGCAACTTCGGCGGAAGAAACCTCACCCGAGCCTTCCAGACGAACTATCGATCCCAAGGGTGATTCAGTGATTACCTCTTCTCCGTGGTTCCCCCCATCTGCCATACAAGAGTTCACACAACCCCTGGAAGCAAAAAAAGCATTAGAAAGAACATTAAACTCCAAAGGGAAAGACGGAGAAAAACCGAAAACGAAATAGAGGGAAAAGCAACAGGGCCCGAGTTGGTTTGGCCCAGAGGACCCAAAGGTGGTTTGGTCCGATCTGACCCCATTAGCTTCAAATGTGATGGGTCCACTTTCACTGAAGAGGCCTTAAAGTAGGTAGAGGTCCGGTCCACAGAGGAGGCATGCGAGCCCATACACAAACCAGCGTGATGGATACTCCTAACTTGATGTGAGGGATCCTCGAGGATCTGATATGTACCACTCCTTCGTACCACCCGCTGAATCGGACGATATTCCAATCTGGTTAGGAGGTAACGAGTTCGCCACCCAAGAAAAAGTAGATTCATAACTAAACTCCATCTTGTGCCTATGTCTCGATGGTGCCACGTGAACTAAACTCCACACAAGCCTCATTCTCGCCCCCATACACAGAAAGTATAAAGTTAGGTGTGGAAGTAAAGGCAGCACTCCCAAAAAAATCTCATTAGAAAGGTAGCCTTTGTCTCCATAAATGTCGTCGTATCCCTTTCCATTCTTCACCTCTTCCTCCCTCCATTCCCTTCAACAGACTCTCTCGATGTCAGGCGCAATAAATTCGGACTTCCCACCTGCCCCAAGCACAAAATTAAAACTGTCTGTCCTTCTACCCCACCCGCTGTCATTAATGAATTTAATTTCATTAATGCACCCCTTTCCTATAATAGGGACACCCGAAGATTCGGCAGGACGACCATCCAAAGCAGCTCTCCCCCCATCCTTGTTGGCAACACATTCTTCCACCTTAGCAACCACCGAAAAATCATCATGTCTCAACACCCACCTCCCCCCCCCCCCATCCTTGTTGGCAACACATTCTTCCGCCTCAGCAACCACCGAAAAATCATCATGTCTCAACCATCCCCCATCCTTGTTGGCAACACATTCTTCCGCCTCAGCAACCACCGAAAAATCATCATGTGTCAGCCATCCCCCGGTGTCTACCACACCATTCTTAAGCCATTGCACAATGAGGCCCTCTGTAGCGACCTAAAATCTCACAACCTCTTATTGTAAGATCTTAGGTTGTACTTTCGTATTGTGAAACACAAAAAAAAAACATAAAACAATAAAAGTGCCTTAAACAATGGAAGATAAAAATTTTAAATGCATCCATGCATTGTAAATAAAACCCATGTCCATTTTCTTATTCTAATAACAAAGTCCAACATAATTAAAGCTTAAATAGTCTTAATAAAATACTAACTGATCATTGTCTTATATATTTAAAAACCAATAATAACTAAGGAAAAATAGATAACTAGGCCACGAAGCCTTCATCGCCATTCATTTCAGGTTCCTAAGCAGCACATGCAGTCTCATCACCATAGACCCATACGTTGTCCTCAGCTGCACTTGTCTCATCTAGCCACCCACATCAATAAGGGGTGTAAGTTTATAATTGTATGAACCAAACATGCAATCGATTGAAGCATAAGATATTAATCATTGCAATATGAACATTTATATATTTCATGTGTGTACTTGTGGCAGACATAATCTCGATAAACTGAAATGAACTAAACATAACATGATAACATCGTGGCATGAGTCTATTCTTTCTTTTCATTTCATCTTGTTTTTTCACTTAATGCATGTTCACTCCGTCATATTCAAGACGTTGGGCCTAATCATGCTTATCACTTGCTTAGTTAGACTCTGTCCTCGAGACGATTGGTCTAATCAATCATATCATTTATGACACGTTAAACTCTGTCCTGCTTATGACGTTGGGTTTAATCATGCTCATCATATTCTTGTTTAGTTAGACTCCATCATGCACAAGACGTTGAGTCTAATACTTTCTTAGACTCCATCATATACAAGATGTTATGTCTAATGCTTCTTATTCCTGTTTAGTTAGACTCCATCATGCACAAGATATTGGGTCTAATATATTCTTAGACTCCATCATGCACAAGATGTTGGGTCTAATGCTCATTAATCATTACTTGATATTTCATCATATTTTATGTGTCTTGATTGTGCATTGTATAAATCATCATGGAACATGTAAAATGCATATGAGTATGATCATAGTACATAAGCATTCAAGTGCATTTAATCATGGTACATAAGCATTGAAGTGTACACAATCACGGTGCATAAACATTGAAGTGTATATAATCATGGTGCATAAACATTGAAGTGTATATAATATGTTCATGGTACATAAACATTGACATTTAATCACACTTATTATGAAAATAACTGAATATAGAACATGACTGCCCAAAATCGATCGATCAATTCACTTGCTCGATCGATCGATCTCGACCCGTGAGTATTCAAAACATTTATCTGTTTAGACTTGATCGATCGATTTCCTAAAATCAATCGATCGATTCTAACCCGTGAGCATATCATATAATATAAATATCGTTCAAAATCGATCAATCGATTTCCTAGAATCGATCGATTTCGATCCATGGGCACGCACCAACAGTGCTTCAAATCTCATGGTGGGGTTTCAGTCCGACTTCTTTTTAGCCAAAACATCAATATTGAATCCATTAATCATAACATGCATCCTATTCAATTATCCATTCATTTATCATGAAATAAAAGCACTAATTTACATAAAAAATTCATTTTTAAAATCAATATTTTAAGTTCAATGGAAAGCATGATTTCTTCATACCTAGATCGATCGTATCACCGTGATTAGATCGAGATTTCTATAACGACGATGACTCTTGAAGGAGGTGAAGGCTGCTTGAGAATATACACCAATGTCTCGCCGATTTTCTAAAAGAAAAGTTCTAAAAAGGTAGATCTAGAATTTCTTCTCTGACGTCTCTAGGGTTTTCTGACGGCTTTATTCTTAAGAACTCTTGAAGAGATTGGGATTTAGGGTTCTCCTTAAGACACCTTTCTATAATTTTTTGGGGATTATCCGGTGTTAAGCTAACACACCAAGGAAGGGTGTATAGGCTTTTATTTCAAGGTCAAAATAAAGGTTTAAAACCCACATAGCAAGGGCCTATCCTTAGACCTCTTGTCTCAAACTAAAGCCTTTAACCAGTAGGCTATCACATAACTTGTGTCAATTAATGACAGAAATAAATATAAGAATTTTGAAAATCAAAACATATATTTTTAGTTAAAACGCTTTAAAAATTAAAATATGTGGTGTATACGTTATTAGACACATAATTTTAGGTGTATTAAAGATATGAAATTCAGATCACAACACCCTCCCCAGTCTCCTTGAGGTCTAGGAGCTCCGATGCCTTTCCAAACCTCCATTCCCCATCAACCTTCCTCGCGTTGCGGAGCAATATTCTGTCACCGAGCACCGAGTTCTTTACATCAGCGGCCCCGATCCCAGTGGCTGGTATTTTACTATGATCTCGAACGATTATCCTTTCCATCCGTCCTGTCTCAGTAATCGACCTATGTCGCTGCCAACCAATGAAGACCTCTCCCCTCCTCAATACTTCCCAACCCGGCTCCAACGCTACGTGGATATAAGCACATCTTGTATCGGAGAGGTCCGCCGTCCGCCTGTCAAGTCCGAGGAAGTTTCCACACCGCATGCCAATCTGCCGGAGAACCTTTGAGGTCCAAGTGTGCTGTGGGAGGCCGTAGACTGAGCCAAGCTTCGTTAGCTTCAGATTTTGAGAAAGTCGAGATCTCTATGTCCTCCCACCGAAAAATAAATAGGGTGCAATGATCCCACTGGAAGCTCCCCTTTTTGGCCAAGAAATCCACCCTCTGCTCCTCTCCCTCACTGAAACGAAGTAGTTTTTTTGAAAGTTTGGAAATATGTACTTTTTGTCATTTAATTGTATCCTCTTCATCAACTGAATGTAGAAACTGTTGAATGTTAAGAAATGGTAGATTTCCATTAAAGATTGCACTAACCATCTAAGATTACAATCTCTAGCATTCTGATCATAAAGATGACCGTCGAATTCAATGGTAAAATTATCTGTATGTGCTGGTGAAACAACATCACCACGGATTAAACGACTCTCAGCCCTGCTCGGTTTGCGCTGGCATATTTGCCGGTTAAGCTCGTGACCCCCCTCTGCCCCTTACCGGAACTCATGCGCTCTGAAACCTCCCGCACCACCAAACACACCCGGATCTGACTCCTCCCCATCCCTTTAAACCTCTTTCCCGCTAGAGTCCAACCATTACTGAGATCGTTAGCCTGTTGTTTAGAGATAACTGCCTGACTTCTCGATCGAGGAAGGTCTCTAAGCAAGAGGTTAAGACTGTTCTTGATAGTAAAACCTGATTTCCAGTGTGCTCCGCAGTCCCTTCTGTGGCAGACCATTCTTCTGCTGAAGTTAAGGTTTCCACACCCATTGCACACCCAGTCCCCATTCCTGATGGTCACCGGAGAAGGTAATGCACCGTTCCTTCTCCGTTCTTCAGTATCACGCACTGCCATCCGAATCACCCCCAGCTTTCCTGCAGTTTGTGGTCTAAAGAATGCTTCCTGATTGAATAAAAGCGTACTTAGGCTCGTTTATGTTGTAGGATTGCTAACTTTAATTATATGGGTGCAGATTTTAGTAATACACCACACAAATATTTCAGTTTTTTTATTGTTTTTTTGTTAATGATTGTGCGGTCTTTTCTACTTTATGAAAGATCATGATCGTTGGTTGGGACATGTTTATCCTATTTTATCGCTAAATGATAAAATTTCAGGGTGGAAGGGAAGAGCAATCTTGATGACTACAAAATAGGTGCAGACGCTTGCTTGCCCCTCATAAACGGAATATTGACCGAGATAAAAAATAAAACATATTCTCAAGGATCCTTTCTAAACGTAGAGCTGCCAACTGATGTTTCAAATCATAAGGTGATTTTCAAAACTATGATTCATATATATTATGGTGCTAGACGCATTATCCTTTATTCTTGTTTTGTAGATATTAATGTCCCTAGATTTTATTATCTTTGATAGAATGATACGACCGCTAGAGTTAACAGAACTTGTAACAATTATATGCTTTATGAACCAATCTTTTGCCAAAGCAGTTTTAGAAGTATGCAGAAGTGTACATGAGTTCTCTTTTGAGCTATTACCACTATCAGAATTATTCACACTTTTTTCTTGTATTGAAGCACAAGTCAGAAAAATTAATAAGTAGCCATTGGTTGTTGTACAGTTACGAAAACATAGATGTTTAGCAATCGATCCTGGCGAGCACAATTTATTTTCTCATTCTCTCTCCTTTGCTTTAATCGATAGCGTGATTGTCCTCATCCTTTATTAAAATAAACAGAGAATTTACAATGGATATAAAATTGCCCTTCTTGGTCATTACTAATTTTTACAAGTTTAATAGGTCAACTATTATCATCAAATTGTTAAACTAAATAACTTCATCTCTGCCCATTCCAGCCAAAGTGTCCGCTACACAATTTACTTCAAGCCGAGAATGATTAACTTCTGAACCTTGGACATGTTTGTTGGAAGCACGAAGTAGACTCTGTACGTAGAGTTGAGACGCTACAGGCACACGGAAGTAGAAGGGGAAGATCAGTGACGACCTGGAGGGAAGCCGTAAGAAGGGATATGAAGGATTGTGAAGTTACAGAGAGATTAGTACTGATAAGAAACGAGTGGAGAAATAGGACTCACAAAGTCGATCCCAAATAGATGGGATAAGGCTGTGATGATGATGACATTACTCTTACAAGGGAAGATCGGAATTTTATCAGCCATGTGAAACCTGAGTTGGGCAGTGTTTTTGAAGTTAAGGACTTAGGGAATCTCAAGTACTTTGCCGGACTCAAAATTGCCAAGTCTAAGAAAGGTATTTACCTCTCTCAGAGGAAGTATGCAATGGATCTACTCAGCAATAAGGAATGCTAGGTTGTAAGCCAGCCTTTTCTCAAATGGATCAGAAATGCTCTCTAGATGAGCTTGATGGTGACTTACTTTCGAATCATCAAATGTATCAAAGACTTGTTGTGGCTTATATATCTCTCCTTGACTACACCTAACATTACTTTCGTTGTTAGTCCGTGAGCCAGTTCATGCATGCTCCTCGCACAACTCACCTTGTAGCCGTTCATCGTATCTTTTGGTACCTCAAATCTAGTCCAGAGTTTGGTCTGGTTTATTGCCCACATAGTGATATGAGCATCTCCGTTTATACTGATGCGGATTGGGCTGGTTTCGTTACGTATTGACGATCTACATCTGGATATTGTGTATTCCTTGGAAGTTAGCGTCCTGGAAAAGCAAGAAGCAGATTGTGGTTTTGAAGTGTAGTGCTGAAGTTGAATATATAGCCATTTGTGACGGCGTCATTAATCTGGGTACTAGCAAGAAGTCATGGTGGCCTTGGAGCTGGGCGTTTGGCTAGCAGGAAGCGGGCGGGCCTTGGAGCTAGCTGTGTGGTGCGTGAGCGCGGAGGCATGTGGCCTTGTGACGCGTGCGTGCTCCTCGTAGGTATGGCGTGGATGGCTACTCGAGCTAGGTGATGATCTAGTGTGGTTACTAGACGCGCGTGGGGTGCGGAAGCTGGTCTTGGAGGCGTTGTTGGTGCATGGGTTTCGTGTGCCACGGAACAAGTTTGTGTGCCACGATGGTATGCCAAATTAATACCTTTGAGGTTCTCCTGCTGTTTGGCTTGAGGTGGTGTTTAAACCATACTTGGGGAAGGGAGCTGTGGAGCTATTCTCCTACACATGGGGCCTCGTGGCGCTAGAGGGTGCACGATGGTCTCCTAGGTCTGAAAGGGTGGGCCTAGGACGTCGCTGCGGCGATGCTATGTGTCACCCAAGGTGAGGTTGCCATATGGCCCCAGATTACGCGTCGCAGTGCATATGGGTCGACTATGAGAGAGGCACTCGTAGGCTATGTGGGACACTGTGGTGCACATTAGCTGAGGGCCAGATGTTGATGTGTGCTGGTCGCGTGGGCCACACACGATGGTGGGCTTGGTTTAGTATGTCGGTAATGCATATATGGAATGGGACAACATGAGGAGCTGCATGCTATTGTCGCGGGCGAGGGACTAGTGCAGGGCATAAGGTGAAGCTGGGCAGGCCAAGCGAGGCACTGAGGTGCTGGCATGTGTGTCGCGAGGAGACACAATGCATTGATATGGTTGTCCTCGGGAGAAGGCAATCGTGAACGGGAGTTCCCGTCCTCTAGGTGGGTGGTATCAGAGTGATCGTTGGGTAGGCTGGCCTCACTGTAAGCGGCAACGAGGCACCGCATGAGTGTGATAGCCGGTGTCGGGCTGTGCCCCGTGACAGTTGGTATTAGAGCCAAGTTTGATCTGGAAGGGGCGATGAGAGACGCTCTGATACCAACTGTCACGGGGGCACATCCCGACACCGGCTATCACACCCATGTGGCGCCTCGTTGTCGCTTACAGCGAGACCAACCTACCCAACCATCACTTTGATACCACTCGCCTAGAGGATGGGAACTCCCGTTCACGGTTGCCCTCCCGAGGACAACCATATCAACGCATCGTGTCTCCTTGTGACACGCATGCCAACACCTCAATGCCTCGCTTAGCTTGCCCAACATCACCCCTGTGCCCTGCACTAGTCCCTTGCCCGCGACAGTAGCATGCAGCTCCTCATGTCCCATTCCATATATGCATCGCTGACATACTAAACCAAGCCCACCATCGTATGTGGCCCACGCGACCAACACATATCAGCATCTGGCCCTCAGCTAACGTCTCACCATAGTGCCCCTCTCATAGCCAACCCATATGCACCGTGACGCATAGTCCGGGGCCATATGGTAATCTCACCTTGGGTGACACATGGCATCGTCGCAGCGACGTCCTAGGCCCACCCTTTCAGACCTAGGAGACCATCGTCCACCCTCTAGTGCCACGAGGCCCCATGTGTAGGAGAATAGTTCCACAGCTCCCTTCCCGCAAGTATGGTTTAAACACCACCTAAAGCCAAACAACAGGAGAACCTCAAAGGTATTGGTTTGACATACCATCGTGGCACACGAACTCATTCCGTGGCACACGAATCCCATGCTACACCAACAACGCCTCTGAGACTAGCTTTCGTGCCCCACGCGCGTCTAGTAGCCACACTAGATCCTCACCTAGCTCGAGTAGAGCCATCCACGCCATACCTACGGGGAGCGCCGCAAGGCCTCATGCTTCCACACCACACAACTAGCCGTACATGCCACACAACTAGCTCCAAGGCCCGCCATGCCTTCTTGCTACTTCCCAGATTAATGACGCCGTCACATCCTCCCTCACTCCATAAGGTCAACGTCCTCGTTGACGTAATATCTCAAGGGAATGGCCACACCACCTCCTCCAATCTGGCGTGCCAACGGCCATGTTGACACCAAGACCCGCATAAGTTCCTCAACCTCCGTCTTCACCCCATGCAAAGTCTCCACAAATATCTAGCCCCGAGGTTTGGCACCTCCTCACTAGTTCAACTTGGTCTCATCCACGCCTACGGACGAGAAACACATTGATTCTTCGCGCGGCTCTGCACCAACGCTATCCATCACTATGCCATGCACCAAGCATTTGTGACCTCGGCTCGCTCTAGTATCTCGACATCATGTGTCTTCACCCAAGAGTTCGCCCACCAAATTCTGCCTTTGAAACACCTTAGTACATTGGCCACATCTTCATAACTCTGTTTCTCAAGCTCGCCTTCGGCTCAACCTATCTACAAGGTCCTCCCACGACGTAAATGCGACACGACGTTTTGGACTTGAGCGGTACGATATAAAGGCATTGTATCGTACCTCCTTAAAAACAATGTACTTATCATCTGATACAGGTGATACATTGCCAGTATCGGACGATACGGACAATACATTGAAATTATCGGACGATAATTTCAATGTCTTGTCCAATAATGTGTATATATATATATATATTTTTTTTTCCGATTGTCTACACAATCAATGGCGACTGTGTAGACAATCGCCATCGATTGTTCGACAATTGTGTAGACAATTGGAAAAAAAAAAAAAAAAAATTCGATTGTCTACACAATCGATGGCGACTATGTAGACAATCGCCATCGATTGTGTAGACAATCGGAAATTTTTTATTTTTTTTTCTGATTGTTTACACAATCAATGGCGACAGTGTAGACAATCGGAAAAGAAAAAAAATTTCTCACATAAATAAAATTCAATGTATCAAACCGATACATTCAATGTATTGCCGATACATTGAATATATCGGCCAATACCCGATATGTATTGTCCTGGAGGTCAGGACGATACGTATCGGTTTACCGATATTTTGATCCTTGCTCCCACCTTCCTGCTAGCTGAATAAATGCGCATCTCTATGCATCAAGGTCGTGACCACGTCACACATTGCTCATGGCACATGCAAAGTTTTCTGCTGCGCTCTGTTCTTTCTGAGCTCGGATTTCATATTAGCCATCCTATACTGCCTCATTGTGATAATAAAGCTGCAAAAAAGATAACATCGGACGATGTTCTACATGAAAGAACAAAGCACATTGAAGTTGATATTCATTTTGTTCAAGACAAAGGCAGAGATGGAACTTTTGAGGTTATTGATGTGACCTCTTTCGAGCAATTTGCAAACATTTTCTCCAAAGCTGTTGGGCCTAATGTCCTTCAAGAAGTTGTGTCAAGCTGGGCATGTTAGGATGTACATGCTCCAGCTTGAGGGGGAGTGTTGTTAGATATACACGCTCCAACTTAATATAAATGCTAGTGAGGAAACCATAACTCACTAAGCCTTCTCATTAATTCTATCTCTCCATTGTTTCTTCTCCTCTAACCCTAAATCTAATATCATCACTCTAATCCTAATATCACTTGCATATACCACCATATACTAACCTAACTTTGCACCTAACTCAAAGTAGGGTTCAATGGGTTCAAACTAGGATAGGGTTAGGTTCATATGGTTCAGACATTACTCCATGAAGGGTTTGGCTGGTTTGGACCTTGTTTAGGGTTTGGTTCTTATGGTTCAGACTTTTGTTCATATGGCATTAACTTGGTTCAAACCATGGTCTATTTGGGGTTTGGTGGGTTAGAATCGTGGTTAGGGCTAGGTTCATGTGGTTTGGACCCCTTAGGATTAGCCATAGTCTTTCTTTCCGAGCCATTTCGTTTCAGTTATATTTGATGGGTCCAACCCTTTCTAAATCATGGTTGGGCTGGCCCCTATGGATCGACTCATGGATAAACATATATAGGTTAAGCGTTGGTTACACATTTCGACGAACTCCACTCCCTATATCCGTGGGTCAATGGTCTGAACCACGGGGAGCTCCTTTGTAGGAAGAGGCTAACCATTGGTGACATCTCCTTGCTATCCAAAACAGGTGACTTCCGTGTTCGTCACAATATTGCAACCTGCACACTAAATCAAAGTAGTGCTTTGACTTCCTAGTCAAACTCCCAAACCCCGAGTCCTAAGGTAGTAATCCCTTGCATAGAACTGGTCTAGATTGCATGCACAAAACAAGTGCACAAGTGCGACAAGTATGTAATAAAGTGATAAACGAAATGCATGAGGGTAGAAATCAAAAACTTACAATTGATGAAGGATAAGGGATAAGCGAATTTTTTCTTATATTTTATTAATAAAATAGAGGTCAAATACATCAAGATAACCATGAAAGGTCTTTTGAAGACCACAAAATCTAACAAAGTTCCAAACCTTGCAACTTCTTGAATCTTGTGACTGTTGGCTTCAAAGGTCCATCATACAGCGAGAATTCAAATTGTCCCTTTTTGTTTTTTCTCTTTGTATTCATCAACCTCTTGTTTGAAATCTCCTTGTTGGAAGAGACCGAAGTGAGAAGTATCATACTCGACAAAAAAAAAACTTTTCCATTCCTGTAGACACGTAGTTCTTTTGATTCTTACTCTCTCTCCTCTCTCCCTCTTCTTGTCTATCTTTCTTTTCTAATAAACCCTAATGAGGGTATTCTATTTTTAGTTATTTCCCTTATTATATTAGCTGATTATTAGTTTTATCCTGGTATCAAAGCGGGTTGGTTCCTCGCATTTTGTTTAGAGTTTCTCCAACATGTGTGTCTTTTCACCTCCATTTAGCATTCAAGTCTTGCAGTCATGATTGGTCTTGTGTAGCAGCCATCCACATTATTTGATTTTTTTATAGGGGGAGAATAGGGGAAGTGATGAAGAAGAATAAGAAAAGAAAGGAGCAAAGGCTGTTTTAGCAGCCATGGAAGAAGAAAGAAAAGAGTGTAGGAGTTGTTGCTTGATGCTCTTTAGTTGTTGTAAACCTCTTAGCAGCCATGGAAGGAGATAAAGATATTTTGAAGAGCTTGTTCTTTTGTTATTTTTTACTATGATTATGGGTTGTAACAAGGGGCTGCATCTCTTTTTGACTGTGAAGGTGGATTGTGAAGCTGTTTTATAATAAAGAATCATTTTATAAAATCTATAAAACTAAACTAGCTATGGACTCTTTTAGAGCTTATTATTATTAGAGGAGGGAGAGAGATGAGAGAGAGAGAGAAATGCCCAAAAGACTACATTGTTTCATTCATTCATAGTGTAATTATGTGGAATGTGTCCTTTATATAAGGAGCAACCCTAGTTACTAATGACACACCACACTTAACACTAATACTACCAACACACCACACACAAGCTATTAACACACTACGCTTTACTACTAATACACCATGACACATTGACACTAATTTTAACATCTCCAACACTCCCCTCAAGTTGGATCATCCATGACGTAGATATCCAACTTTCCCACATATACATAACAAAAGATGCTTGTTCACATCATCATCTCCCCCTTACTTGATACGGTCAACAATATATAAAATATCGAACAATCAAGCATCAATGTGGTGCAACTACTTGCACTCACATAGCCATGTGGTGCTCATCATGATCCCTTAACAACTTGGTGCACTCAAGTGGCCATGTAATACACATCATGGTCCCTTAACAACTTGGTGCACTCAAGCGGTCATGTGGTACACACTATGGTCCAAAAAGTGGCTAAACACTTAGCCTACAACAAAGTTGATCTTGTTACCATTCCATTGGCTCTACGGCCTACATAATGACCCACATACAAATACAAAGGGGAAAACACAATAAAACAACACCACTTAGCCCCATACATCTTGAATTTCACGGGAAGAGGAGGAATCACCAAAAACATACCATATTTTTCTTCTTGTCTTCATGGCATATATTTTTCATTTTTTTTTTCATTAGCCCTTCTTTCTCTTTTTCTTTCTTTTCTTTGTTTATATCTTCTCTTATTCCCCCCCTAAAAAAAGGTCTAAATGGCATAGGTAGAGGGAGGAGACGCGGTAGCAACATGGGAAGGCAACACCGAACAACTTCTTTCAGGAAAAATACGCACATGACATAACTCAAACACCTTCTATGCAACCCCAAGTAGGCAGCACCAACAGCAATAAAAACATAAACATGGCCCTTTTGTTTCTTCTTCACATCTCCTATTCTCCCCCTCAAGTTGAGTGTCGATGACAATGATGCTTCAACTTTCCAAGGGTAGGAAGCACAAAAAACAATCTTCAATTCAAGATCGTCATCATCTGCAGCCATATCATTCCATGATCAAACAAACGAGTCGTGCACCAAGCAACCCAGCATCAATAGAAAGAGGTAGCTTCAACTCTTCCTTATGAGCATTTTATCAAACATCTCGTGACCAAAAATATCAGCAGCCATATAGCACAACTGTACCAGTACACATTCTCTCAGTAGCACAAATGAAGACATAAACAGGTCGACAACTGACCCCAATGATGAACATAATGTAACACAGCACCATGCCACCATCATCATTGCAATGTGTAGCAGCTATCATACTCATCATATCTGCACAAAGCATCAAATTCAACAATTTCACCAACTTGTAGTAAGATCAATGAGGTAGCAGCTCCCAATTTGCTAAAAAATGAGAGCTCTTGATTTGCTCTAAATCTGCAGTAATAAAATAATTGCATTCGCTGCATCTCCATCCTTATGAAAGTCAAAGCTGTAATTTAGAGAGGAGGAAGAAGAAGAAGAAGAAAGATATTAGGGTTGAGTCTCAAGTGACTCAAATCCAATGCAAAATATTATATATATCATCTTAGCATATTCACTTATTACATGGTTCCTGAGTTAAGTGAATTGTACAACTTAAAATTCACTTAACTACACACACACCCAAAGTTACTTACTACACACTCATACAACGGAAATATCATCTTCAACACTCCCCCTCAAGTTGGAATATAGATGTCAATCATACCCAACTTGAAGGAGATATCATAAAGTCTCTTGCCACCAACACCTTTAGTCAAGATGCCGGCAAGTTGATCCTCAATTCTAACTTGAGGAATACTGATTTCTTTGGACTCGACCTTCTCGCAAATATAGTGACAGTCCACTTCAATGTGTTTTGTTCTTTCATGAAAGACAGGATTCTCTGCAATATGATGGGTGGCCTCATTGTCACCATACAAAGTAATTGGAGAGGATAGAGCGACTCCCAAATCTGACAAGATGAATTTAAGCCACAAGTCTTCTCTTGCACCCTGAGACATGGCGCGATACTCCCCCTCTGGACTGGAGTTTGATACTACATGTTGTTTTTTAGATTTTCATGTGACCAAATTACCTCCCAAGAAGGTGCAATATCCGGTAGTTGATCTCCTATCATCCAGAGACCCGGCCCAATCGGCATCAGTAAATATCTCTACATCCAAATGATCACGATTTTTATAGAGAAGCCCTTTGCCAGGACTTCCTTTCAGATACCTCAAGATCCTGTGAACAACCTCCAAATGTACAGTCCTTGGTGAGTGCATATATTGACTCACCACGCTTACTGCATAAGCAATGTCTGGACGAGTCATGGTTCGATAAATCAATTTTCCAACTAATCTCTGATAGGTACGTGGATCCTTGAGCAAGTCACCTTCTTCACAATTTAATCGGTGATTTTGTTCAATAGGAGTCACAGCAGCCCTACACCCCAAAAACTCATTTCATGAAGGATGTCTATGGTATACTTCTGCTGGGATAACGAGATGCCCTTTTTAGATCTCGCCACTTCAATGCTAAGGAAATATTTCAAACTTCCCAAGTCTTTAATTTCAAACACTCTGCTCAAATACTCCTTCAGCTTCAGAATCTCATGACCATCATCACCAGTAATGATGATATCATCAACATAGACTGATATGATCGTCATCTTGATCCCCCTTTTTACAAATAGATTATGATCATAGTGACTTCTTCGGTACCCAATTCTCATAATAGCATCACTGAATTTTTGAAACCAGGCCCTTTGGGATTGCTTTAATCCATAGATAGATTTCTTCAATCTACACACTTTTCCCTTCTCTCCTTTTACAAACCCAGGAGGAAGGTTGACGCAGGGCGGTTCCCTAATCTACGTGAATGATATGATTGATTTGCCGAAATTAAATTGGAATTAAGTTAAGCAATAAAATCCACAAAATATAATGAATACCTCCGGTCTTCTTAGTATTCCATGGGAGATTCACGTATGCTTCAGGCAGGGTTCAATCCGAGCGCTAGATTCGTTAGGTTGCAGCGCAGATCGATCCTAGAGATAGAACTCTAGGTTTTTCCAAGATTAGGGCGCTCACGATTCAATGATGGGATCACTGATTTTCTCTGAATATCAGGTGCGGAAGGTTTAATAACTCTGCTGAGCTCTACGGTTGTTGAATCGGATCGATTCAAGGATTTAGAGAAATTTCGGGTTTAGGATTTCACAAGAAGATGGTCGATTTAGGATTGTAGAATCACGCAATCAAAGATAAAGAGATAGATAGATAGAATTGTAGGCTTCACACCCTTGGCTTCGCACCAAACCCTTCTCGGGAAGAAGATTCACTCTTCATAGAGGCTCATCTCAAGCACACATAAGCAAAAACTCTTTTCATTCATAATTAGTAATCAATCCTAATTACATTGTTTAAGGACCTTATATAGGAGGTCTTACAATAAAAGAAAACCCTAAAACGAATATTAATTAAAAGACAATTAAACCCTTAACACAAAAGTTCGAAATTAGACTTCTAAAACGACTAAGACTACTCGGCTCGATTTCAATCGAACAAAATTGAAAATCGTTCGATCGAAATTGAATTTCGTTCGATCGCAATTTCGATCACAATTTCGTTCGATCAAAATTTTCGATCGCAATTTCGATCACACTTTCATTCGATCGAAATTGAAAATCGTTCGATCAAAATTTTCGTTCGATCGAAATTAAAATTCGTTCAATCGAAATTCTCAATTACATAAAATATCGAAATATCGCCGTTGTCATTTCAATCGATCGAATTTTAATTTCGATCAATCGATTTTTCTGTGCTCCTTCAATTTCAAGAATTTCATCTTTTTGCCTCTTTCGCCTAGTTTTGGTTTCCATTCCACTTTTTCTGACGTTGATACACGCGAAAAGGTCCATATCCGATGTCTACGATGTTGGTGTCTCAGTCAATTCTCCCGGGCCAAAAAGGCTTCATCACCGATGAAGCGGCGTCGTGATAGCGCTCGAGTATGTCGGGGTCCAAACGTCGCACTTCGTCTTCGGCTAACCATGAGTTCTCGGAGTCTGGCTTTCCCAACCACTTGACCAAGTACTTTTGAATTCCACCGTCATGGGTGGATATCGCCATATCATCTACTATCCCTTCGATCTCATCTCTGCGTTGTTTGTGTGGGGAAGGGAAGGGTAGGGGTTGCATGGTGGGGCTGGAATTTGGGCTCGGGGCTGCTTGGAAGGGGTTGTGAGGGGGTGGGGCTGGGGCTAAAGAAGGAACCAGATCCTCCACATTGAATGTAGAGCTGACCCTACATCTGGTGGAAGTTCGAGAAGATATGCATTAGGGCCGCTCCTTGCCACAATTCTAAAAGGCCCAGAGCCACGAGCTTGAAGTTTCTTCGCGACTCCCAATGGGAACCGCTCAGGCCTAATCCGAACCATGACGTAATCTCCAACCTGGAATTCCTTGAAGCGCCTGTGCGCATCCGCAGATATTTGTATTGTTCATTGCTAGCATTAATTCTTTTTCTAATTTCGGCATGCAATTCATGTATCTGCTGTGCAAATGAATCGGCTGACTCGGAGACTCGATGAGATGTAGACATGGGAATAAGATCAATTGCTGTTCTAGGCCTATGACCAAGGACGACCTCAAAAGGACTCATACCTAGGGACCTATTAACTGAATTGTTATATGCAAACTCGGCTAAAGGCAAAATAGAGTCCCAAGTCCTAGGGTTATCACCAACAAGACAATGGAGAAGATTACCTAAGCTCCTATTGGTGGACTCCGTTTGGTCATCTGTTTGAGGATGATAGGCCGACGAAAACTGGAGCATGGTACCCATAATGTGCCATAGAGTTTTCCATAAGTAACTGGTAAATCTCACATCTCGATCTGACACAATCGTCTGGGGTAAACCATGTAGACGCACAACCTCCCCGAAAAATAATTTAGCTATGTGAGCCGCATCAGAGGTTTTAAAAGAGGGTATGAAGTGAGCCATCTTAGAAAAGCGGTCCACTACCACAAAAATGGAATCGTGCTTCCGTTGAGTCTTCGAAAGTCCTAGCACGAAATCTATGGAGACGTCTTGCCATGGGGTGTGCGGCATGGGTAAAGGGGTGTACAAGCCAGTATTTTGTTTTATATGTTTTGCAATTTGGCATGTACGACATTGTTTTATGACCCTAGAGACATCTCTTACAAGGCTAGGCCAATAGAACCTATCCGCTACAAGCGCATTGGTCTTATCGCGCGCAAAATGTCCGGCAATCCCTCCGGCATGTAACTCCCAAATGAGGAAGTCACGCAATGAAGTGCGAGGGATGCATAAACGATTCCCTTTGAACAAATACCCATCCAGTAGGGTATACTCGGAGTTAATGTTGTTCGGATTTTCAAGAAAAGCAGTGTATTCTGCCCCGAAGTCTGGGCAATCAGGATAATCTTGCTTTAACTGCTCAAATCCAATGACCTCGGTGCTCATAGACTGCAAAGTCATAACTCAACGACTAAGCGCATTAGCAGCTTTGTTCTCAGCACCAGCCTTATGCTTTAAAACAAATGTGAACCCTTGAAGGTACTCGATCCACTTCGCGTGCCTCGGGTTCAACTTTTTCTGGGAAACAAGGAAACGTAAGGCTTCGTGGTAAAAAAACAACACAAATTCTTGCAGTCTCAGGACATGTTTCCAATACCACAGAGATCGGACGACCGCATAAAACTCCTTGTCATAGGTGGAGTATTTCTGCCTTGCCTCATTGAGTTTCTCACTAAAATAGGCTACAAGATGGCCTTCTTGGCTCAGCACTCCGCCTATGCCTACACCCGATGCATCACATGCTACTTCGAATACTTTAGAAAAGTCCGGTAGGCGCATGACGGGTGCAGTAACCATTCTCTTTTATCTCGGCAAAGGTCCTCGTCGCGGCTTTGCTCCCCAAGAACTCCCCTTTTCTCATGCAATCGGTAATGGGAGCCATGATGGTGCTAAAATTCCGGATGAAGCGACGATAAAACATGACCAAACCGTGGAAGCTACGGACTTCATGAATATTCCGAGGTTCGGGCCACTCCACAATGGCCTTAACCTTCGTAGGGTCCGCAACCATCCCGTCTACCGAGACAATAAATCCCAAGAATACAACAGTGTTGCATGAAGGTGCACTTCTTGAGATTCGCATATAGCCTTTCTCCCCTCAAGGTTTCGTAAACCAACCTCAGGTGGATAATGTGTTGTTCCTTGTCTGGACTGTAAATCAGAATGTCATCAAAGTATACGACAAAGAACTTGCCAAGGAATGACCTCAACACTTGGGTCATGAGCCTCATAAATGTGCTCGGGGCATTGGAAAGCCCAAAAGGCATGACCATCCACTCATAAAGACCGTCTTTGGTCTTGAAGGCGGTTTTCCATTCATCGCCAGGGCGAATACGAACCTGATGGTAGCCACTTTTAAGGTCTATCTTTGAAAAGATAGTGGCTCCAACCATCATGTCAAGCATGTCATCAAGCCGCGGTATGGGAAACCGATATTTAACAGTGATCTTATTAATCGCACGGCTATCCACACACATGCGCCATGTACCATCTTTCTTAGGTGTGAGGAAAGCTGGTACGGCACACGGGCTCAGACTCTCTTGTATGAAACCCTTTTGTAGGAGCTCACTGACTTGCCGGGTCAACTCGGCATGCTCAACCGGGTTCAACCTGTAGTGGGGCAGGTTCGGTAATGTCGATCCGGGAACTAAGTCAATTGCGTGTTGAATGTCACGCATGGGAAGGAGCTCATTAGGTAAGTCCTCAGGGAAGACATCCGCAAATTCATTCAAAATGGGCTCTACCTCCTTGGGGTACTCGCAGACTGACTTAGAAGTACTCTCAACAGTAACAACGACATACACAACACTCTCATCTTTCGATGCTCTCTCAAATTCTAAAGGGGTCACAATATTGATGACCTTGGATTGACCTCCCTTCTTCTCAACTCTATTGACTGATGGTGCTTTGGGAGCCAAAGGGTTAAGAGTGATTTTCTTGCCCTTATAATTGAACGTACAAACGTTAGATCGCCCAAAAATAGTCACGTTCAAATCATAGAGCCATTGCCTCCCTAAGATAATGTGGCACATCCATCGGCACCACATCGCACCATAAGCTGTCGGAGTATGAACCCAACTGTATGGGTACACGACACCTCTGAGATACGGGAATGGATGAGGAGTCAACCCATGCGACTTTGCAATGTCTCAGGTGGGCTTTAGGTGTAAGCCCTAAGCGGGTGACGGTATGTTCTGACACCACATTGGTGCAGCTTCCGCTATCCACGATTACCCTACAACTCTTTGTCCCACATGTGGCAAAGGTGTGGAAGATGTTCTCCCTTCGCCAATCCTCCTTTTCATCCCGTTGAGGTTGTGCAAAGGCACACCTCACAACTAAAGTGCGACCCATGCTATCACCTTCATCGTCACTAGGTGTGGCATTTGGCTCAAAGACCTCTTCCTCGTAAACTCCTTCACTTTCTTCTCCTTCTCCGTCAATAAAGAGATTCCTTTGTGGGTCTCTCGTAGGACACTGGGCGGCAAAGTGTCCCAACCCTTGACATTTATAGCATTTGACATGAGATCCACTCTTCGAGGATTCTCCAACTACACCCTTACCTTTGTCAAACCTCACATTGGTAGATGTGGGTTGCGTGGGTTTGGCAAAAGGGTTTCAAAGATTAGATTTCACTTCACGGCATTTTAATTGACCGGTGTGAAAATCAGATCGCCTAGTCACCGCCATTTTCAAATATCGTTCAAGGTCTTGAACGACAGTGTAACACTCGGCAAGAGTCTCAACAGGGTGGGAGACTAACTCTTTTTGTAAGTCATACCTCAACCCAGTACGAAATCTGGATAGAGTGACTTGAGGGTCTTCGGATACCTTGGCTCTCATCATGAACTCTTCAAATTTGCCATTGTAATCCGATACGGGCATACTACCTTGGCGCAAATTTTGCCATTGGTCAAGGAGACGGTGGTAGTATGAAGAAAGGACGTACTTCTTTGTAAGTCGTTTATTCATGTCCTCCCAATGGGTAATGGGAGTACAACCCGCATTCATTCTGATGCGTTCAACGTTGACCCAAAAGAGTCGGGCTTGGCCTATGAGCTTCATCTTAGCAAGTCTAACACATCTTTCATCGCTCATGCCAAACCACTCAAAGTGCTGGTCCATATCGGATAACCAATCGAGGAAAACCTGAGGGTCTAGTCTTCCATCGAAAGTCGGGAACTCAACTCGGACATTTTTGAGGAGTCTCCCTTCCGGGTCGTAGTCATCTCCATGATGATCTAACCTATAGTTCCGGTTCCGATTATGTTGGTAGCCGTTTCGTTCAAATCGGGGACCATTACGCTCACGGTGTGGTTCAAAGTACTCATCACCCTCGTCTAACCGATTGGCTCGGTCTAATAACCTCTCATTGGATGTTTCGAGAGTCCTTTGGGCTGCCTCTAAGGTAGTCATTCGATCATTGATCAATTTTAGGTCAGCCCTCAGGCTGTTAAGAGCTTCGGTAATCCCACTCATGTCCATGGTGATACGGGTCACTACTGACGGGTTCTAGAATGGAATGCAAGATGAATATTTTGGCCAAAACAAAAATAATATGTGATGAAAATTAAAACGCAATGATTGCAATGTCACACGATATGCCCTAACCTGGAACCTAGGTCTCTGATACCAAAACTGACGCAGGGTGGTTCCCTAATCTACGTGAATGATATGATTGATTTGCCGAAATTAAATTGGAATTAAGTTAAGCACTAAAATTCACAAAATATAATGAATACCTTCGGTCTTCTTAGTATTCCATGGGAGATTCACGTATGCTTCAGGCAGGGTTCAGTCCAAGCGCTAGATCCGTTAGGTTGCAGCGCAGATCGATCCTAGAGATAGAACTCTAGGTTTTTCCAGATTAGGGCGCTCACGATTCAATGATGGGATCACTGATTTTCTCTGCAGATCAGGTGCGGAAGGTTTAATAACTCTGCTGGGCTCTACGGTTGTTGAATCGGATCGATTCAAGGATTTAGAGAAATTTCGGGTTTAGGATTTCACAAGAAGATGGTCGATTTAGGGTTGTAGAATCACGCAATCAAAGATAAAGAGATAGATAGATAGAATTGTAGGGTTCACACCCTTGGCTTCGCACCAAACCCTTCTCGGGAAGAAGATTCACTCTTCGTAGAGGCTCATCTCAAGCACATATAAGCAAAAGCTCTTTTCATTCATAATCAATAATCAATCCTAATTACATTGTTTAAGGACCTTATATAGGAGGTCTTACAATAAAAGAAAACCCTAAAACGAATATTAATTAAAAGACAATTAAACCCTTAACACAAAAGTTCGAAATTAGACTTCTAAAACGACTAAGACTACTTGACTCGATTTCGATTGAACGAAATTGAAAATCGTTCGATCGCAATTTCGATCACAATTTCGTTCGATCAAAATTTTCGATCACACTTTCGTTCGATCGAAATTGAAAATCATTCGATCGAAATTTTCGTTCGATCGAAATTAAAATTCGTTCAATCGAAATTCTCAATTACATAAAATATCGAAATATCGCCGTTGTCATTTCGATCGATCGAATTTTAATTTCGATCAATCGATTTTTCTGTGCTCCTTCAATTTCCAGAATTTCATCTTTTTGCCTCTTTCGCCTAGTTTTGATTTCCATTTCACTTCTTCCGACGTCGGTACACGCGAAAAGGTTCATATCCGATGTCTACAATGTCGGCGTCCCCATCAAAGGTCCATGTAGATTTCTTCCTTGAGATCACCATGAAGAAATGCATTCTTCACATCAAGCTGAGATAGTGGCCAGTCTTTGTGGACAGCCAGAGATAACAATGCCCTGATTGTGTTGGACTTGGCTACAGGTGCAAAAGTGTCCTGATAGTCCACTCCTTGTGTTTAAGTGTACCCCTTCGCTATAAGCCTTGCTTTGTATCTTTCGATAATGCCATCAGGTTTATACTTAACTGTATACACCCATTTGCAACCAACAACTCTCTTTCCTTCTGGGAGTTCAACAATTTTCCATGTTTGATTCTGTTCCAGAGCATTCATCTCCTGAATCATAGCATTCTTCCATTTTGGCTGCAACAAAGCATCATAAACAGTAGAGGGAAGGGTGACAGAATCAAGAGAACAAATAAAACTATAATGGGATGATGAGAGATTGTGATATGACACATACTTACTGATAGGATGACAAGTGCACGATCTAGGAAGTTTTCTGTGAGCAATGGGTAGATGAAGATCAGAACCAAGAGGACCCTCTTCGGGTAAGGGATCCTGGTTGGTAGTCTGAGAAGGTGACTCATCCACATTCTTATACGTAGTGGCTTTAGCAATACTTTTGTTGTTCCTTCGCACATACATCTTTCCCTTTCCATATTTATCAAAGATGGGTTGTTCGCTTTTCTGTGGTTCAACAGTTTCGTCATCCACTTCACAAATTTCACCCTCTCCCATAGGTAAGGCTCTACACATCTCAGAGTGCTCTTCATTGTTACGTTGGTTCTCCTCCTGAAGAGGACTCGGAGGACAAGAAAAAGGAGTGCCCTCAAAGAATGTGACATCCATGGTGACTATCACACGACGAGTGAGAGGATCAAAGCACTTGTATCCTTTCTGAGAAGAGGGATACCCAATAAATATACACTTGATAACCTTAGGATCAAGTTTACTTCTCTGAATTTTGGGGATATGAGTAAAACATAAGGACCCAAAGATACGGGGTGGCACTATGAACAGAGGTCGACGAGGAAACACAAGGTTGAAGGGAGAATGTCCGTCCAGAATAGGTGTAGGTATTCGATTGATGAGGTAGGCAGCAGTGAGAACAACTTCACCCCAGAGATATTTGGGAACCTTCATTTCAAACAATAGAGATCGCGCAACCTTGAGAAGATGCCTATTTTTCCTTTCAGCAATCCCATTCTGTTGGGGGGTATAAGGACAAGTTGTTTGCCACACAATTCCATGAGAGTTAAGGTAAGATTGAAGGTGTGAGAGGAATATTCCTCACCATTATCAGATCTAAGGACCTTAACATGCCCATGAAATTGTGTGCGAACTAGTTTGTGAAATAGAGGAAAGATAGAGACAACTTCATCTTTGGTGCGCATAAGAAAGAGCATAGTGAGTCTAGTACAGTCATCAATAAAGCTAACAAAATAACGATAACCATGCAGAGCAGTAACAGGGGAAGTCCCCCACACATCAGAGTGAATAACTTCAAAAGGAATAGCACATTTACTACCATTGAAGGCATAAGAAGTGTGAACATGTTTAGAGAACTGACAAGTCTCACAATTAAACAAACTACTATTAAATCCATGAAATTTTTTCGAAAATAAAAGTTTCAAACGACTAATATGAGGGTGGCCACAGCAGGAGTGCCACAATTTAGCTTCATTAACAGAAACCACCATAGCTGCAGGAGGAGATGCACCATGTAAATCTTGAAGGAGGTAGAGTCCCTTCTCTTCAGTACCATGACCAAGGATCTTCCCCGATTTCAAGTCTTGGAAAACACAGTGTGATGGAAAGAATGTCACATTACAATGTAAGGAATTGGTAATTTTACTGACAGATAATAGATTCATAGGCATATTGGGAACTAAAAGAGTAGAGTCAAGGGACAAGGTGCCTAGTGGAACATTCCCTTTACCCCTTACGGGAACAAGGGATCCATCAGCAATGCGAATATGCATAGAATTAGAAAGACTAGATACGGATGAAAATAAATATGTCATACCAGACATGTGATCCGTAGCCCCAGAATTGATGATCCATGGGGACTGAGAGGTTGAGGTCACATGGGCAAACCCATAGGTACCTGACTCAGCTATGTGGGAGGAAGATGTCTGTCCTTGTGTCACCGTCATGCGCTGAAGGCGGCCCTGGAGATCGTGAAGCTCTCTCTGTAAGCTCTGGAAATCAGCTGGAGGTGGAACGGAAGGAGGGGTGCTCTGACTAACAACTGAACTAGAAGTGTCCTCAGTGAAAGACTGAAATGCGGGACCCGGAAGAAATTTAGGTTTCCCATGCAAGTCCCAACATCTTTCTCTGGTATGACCCTTCTTGCTACAATGAGAACACAACAATTTCTCTCTTTCTTCACGGGAGAGGCTCCCATGACCACCACCTCTACCACTCAACTTGCCTCCCCCACGGCCAAAAGAAGTAAAGGATGGTAGGGCAGATATCTCAGATATATCACCATCAGGAATCTGCATAAACTGTTGCATGCTCTCCTCATGCTGAAGGAGGGCATACACTGTATCCAGTGGGGGACACTTCTCTCTGCCGATAATGTTAGATTTAACATTCTCATATTCAGGTTTAACCCCTTTTAGGAAGTTGAACACTCTCCTTCTCTCAGTATTTTTATAAACCTTGCTGGTACACGAGCTGCACAGTTCTTCTTGATATTGGGCTAATTCATCCCACAAACTTCTCATTTGAGTGTAATACTCTCCAATAGTCTCATCGCCTTGCTTCATAGCGTTAATTTTGTCACTAACTTAAAACATTTTTGTGAGATTTTGTTTCTGCAAGAACGCATCTCTCACAGCCTCCCATAATTGTTTAGCATCACTGGCATACATAAAGGAATCACTAATGTCTAGTTGCATGGAGTGCAACAGCCATGCCATGACAGTTAGATTGTCACTTTTTCAATCAATATACTTAGGGTCATCTTCTTTGGGTTTCTAGATAGTCCCATAAATGTAACCCAATTTTTTCTTCATCCCTAAGTACATAGCAGCAGACCGTGACCACGAGAGATAATTGGCTCCATTCAGCTTCTTGGTAGTAATTTGTAAGTTATGAGAGACATCTCCCCCGCCAACGATCCCGGATTTATTCTCGTCCATGATCAAAAGATACCGAGGTTCCAAATGCCTACACAGGCTTTTCAACAAACTGGTAGAAGACCCACAGCTTTCAAATGCCTACACAGGCTTTTCAACAAACATAATTTGTGTCCCAACCAAATCAGCACCACGGGTTGATTCAGACATTAAATCGAACATGTCTAATGGCTGATTTTCAGGCAACAATTCTGACAACTAAAAGATGCTTACAATACACCAACAATACAAATCAATTAACTTCACCGGAGAATAATACTCTTCTCTTCACAGCTATACAGCATCACACACCTCACAAAATAAGCTCTAATGGCTGTAGTCAATGTAGCTACCATGTTCATAACCATGGAGAACAAACAATTTTATCGGAAAGCACCAATCTGAGTTGCAACTGTCTATACAGCAGTTGACCATGGAAAATATCACAAAAAAACAGTTAGAAGACTTACCAGCAATCGGTAGTTACAGAGGATCAATCTGATATTGATTCGAAGGTTTCCGGCGAGAAATAACACCTCCGGCGATGTGGAGTTCAGTTTCCGGCAGTTCTTCACATCCAGGCAGCTCTGTAACCTTCAAAAAATACTGCATCACTTCAGAAGAGGCATCGAAATGAGGTTCTGGGAAGATTTCGATGCCTCACATCAGATCTAGGAGGAACCTGGTTCTATGGAGTTACTGTGACGTAGGTGAACCGAGGTTGAAGACGAAGTGGGTTCTCCCTCTTCCAGTGCTCGGATGAAGATGATGTAGAAGGGAAAGTTGCTCAGAACAAAAAACTGAGCAAGTTCCCGGCAGTTTCGATGGTTCCGGTAGGGTTCAAGCGACAACTGATGTCAGCATGACGTCATCGCTGACATCAGCAGTTTTCTGGTGACGCCAGCAACAACAAGAGAAAAGGAAAAAAAAAAAATTGGCAGAGATGATCGGTTCAAGGCTCTGATACTAAGTCAAAACTGTAATTTAGAGTTAGGGTTTAGAGAGGAGGAAGAAGAAGAAGAAGAAGAAGAAAGATATTTGAGTTGAGTCTCAAGTGACTCAAATCCCAATGCAAAATACTATATATATCATCTTAGCATATTCACGTATTACATGGTTCCCGAGTTAAGTGAATTGTACAACTTAAAATTCACTTAACTACACACACACCCAAAGTTGCTTACTATACACCCATACAATGGAAATATCATCTCCAACAATGAAGACCCAGTTATCATTGCATTCTAAGAATCAATTTTTTTATTTTTAAATGACATTTCGTCGAACACTTGGTAACAGAAATAAAACGATCACAAAATGAATAATCTGAACATTTGGCAGGAACAATAAACAAAATAATTTGAACACTTTCTAAATGGCATTTCGTCGAATACACAGTAGAAACTTTATATGGCCATGAATAGTCACACGATAAAGCATCAGCAGCTCTAGATACACACTATAACTCAACCAAACTGCAACAAAAATCAAATGAACAAGCAAATCTGATCCACCAACAACCAACTCTGAGGAGAAATACCTGCAACTACTTAAGAAACCCTAAAAATCATGAATACCTTCTTTCACAGGCAGAGCATCATTTTAAAAAACAGCATCACTTGGAGCTCATCAAAGACTGATAGAACATGAAGAGAACTGTCGAGAAAGGCCTTTCTCACAGCAAAACCCCCGAGGCTTTTATTGGGCTGCTAATGTAAACATGAACAGAGCTAATAACAACACCAAAAGGATCAAGCTCACTCTGATACCAAGATAAACCAAAGAGGCATTAGCCCAGTTGGTACGCTCCCTCCAATGTGAGGGAGTAGGTCATGGGTTCGATTGTCGTCCTCCACGCTGTTTCCAACCCTTGTCTTTACAAGCTGTGGGTTGGGTTCTGTTAGTTAATCCTCACCACTATAGTTGGTGCTCCCCTCACGCCGCTTCGCCACTGTCACACGTGTATGCATGTCTGCTCCTCAGTTCTTGGGGCTGTCTCGTTCGCCATATCTCAAAAAAGATATATAAAACTAAACTACCTATGGACCCTTTTAGGGTTTATTATTCTTAGAGGAGGGAGAGAGATGAGAGAGAAATGCACAAAAGACTACATTGTTTCATTCATTCGTAGTGTAATTATATGGAATGTACCCTTTATATAAGGAGCAACCCTAGTTACTAATGACATTCCATACATTACTTCTGACCCCACTTACTAACATGACACACCACACTTAACACTAATACTACCAACACACCACACACCACACAAACTACTAACACACTACACTTTACTACTAATACACCATGACACATTGACACTAATTTTAACATCTCCAACTCTATTGACTTATTCGGTTGTGGGTGAGTTGGTTTCTATAGGTCAATTACAAATTTTTTCTTTATTTTATTGAAAATTTACTGATTTTATATTTCTCTTTGTGCAACTTGCATTTGTGATAATAATTGAACATTTTAATGGATACTTAATGTTATGATGGTTCTTCTTGTGGCTCCAACCAATAGGGGTATAAGGTGACTAAACAGGGGAAAGCAATGATCAGAATTGGGTGGAAGCAAGTCATACCTAGCGATCTAGGAGGAAAGAACTCAGAAACGACAACTTTGGGAAATAAACCTGTAGCAGGGGCAGAATTGAATTCCTCGGCAGTTCCATTACAAGAAGATATTTTGTTCAAGAGAGAGGTGTGGTCCCTTTTCTATGGATGCTTGTTATTGGCAAAAGTTTGCTAGTTTACGTATGATCTTGACCCTCAATTTTTGCTTAATTTTTTTAACCATAGTGATATAATCATGGGTCAGCATCTCGGACAGTACTGGTACGTATCGGACTATATGTACCGGTATCGCTGGTCAGCGGTACACGATACATTGGGTATGTATCGGCGATACATACCCAATATATGTCATTTTTTTAATTGTATCACCGATAGATTGAATGTATCGGCGATACTGATACGTATCGTCTCGGTATTGATGGTGGACGATACGTATCGGAAAACCAAGATTTTGACCCATGGATATAACCACCAGTTGTTGATTTATATTTCTATACCTTATATCCTGTCTTCCTATAATAGTAAAGTCATGCCTGAATTTGTTTCAATTTAGAGTTATCCCAAGCATTGTGACAAAATACGGCATTTTTTTTAAATACATGTATAATACACTTTTTTTGCCACTAACACATATAATACTTGTTTTTTTGAATAAAATGCATATTTTCGTATAATGCGTATATTAAACGCGTTTTTCACATATTAAATGTTTTTTTCCCGTATGTTAAAAAACTGTTTTAAAATTATTTTTTTTCAAAATTTAATATTATCTAGTTTTTTCCCTATTTTTCCATTTTTTTTCGTCTTCTGTATTTTGCAGTTTTGTTGCCTTTTGATTTCCCCCCCCTTATCTCTCATAATTTACTTTTTTTTTTTTTTCTGACCTTCTCGTTCACCGTATTAAACCCGTACCCGCATTTTGTCACTTGATTCCTTTGGCTCTTTTTTATTAATGTTTGTGTGATAGTTAAGTCATGTATGGTTGGTTCCATTTTAGAGTTATCTGAAGGCTATTCTTTCGTAACTTTTGTGGCTACTCTATCTTCTCCAATGTTAAAATGATTTCTCGCAAATGGAAGATGTTAATATTGGGCTAACAAGCTTTTATTATTACTAACGTCCAAGATTTGCTAGTTGTACACCTATCGAAGCTCTTGGGTGTCATGATATCAGATCAACAGAACTCTATATTTCTCAACACATTGAATGACCTACATCCATAAAATCATTTTCTACAAGGGCATACATTGTTATTAATATTCATTAATTGGTAGTAGACCAGGTCCGTTCACCAGCTGCAGTGCATGGGTCACCAACGTTGTGCTAATGGATGCATCTTCACAAACCCGAGTGGTCCAAATGGCTGGCCATCTTCTGGACAGGAATCAGTCCAAACATCATCATCATTGAAAGATTCAAATAGCGTGATCAGAGTATAATCTTCATTTAATCTGAGCCATTGTCCATAACAATGAATTCATCTAGACCTTTTTTTTTCTGATTGGTGATGTGGAAATTTTATTTATTCAATCTAGACTATGACCTAATATACCACTTGGCCATTATCGATGAAATACCAACTCAGTTCCAAATAGTAATATACCTCATTTTAATTAACAATGACATGCCAAAATATCAAAGACAAGGGCTATTACCTGATTACATAAAACCAGCCTAAAAGGTTGAGATAGGAAGTTAAAGGTCAAATTGGAATAGAAACCAATTTGTGGTTAAATGTGACTTTTTTACATAAAGGTAGCAATAAATTTTAATTGAAAGGAAATGAATATGATCAATGAAAACTATATGATAATATATACTTGTTTTCTATTGAGTGAATAATGTTTGGGAGTAATGGAATATATTAGACCGGAGCCTTTCAAGGGAGTCTTCTTATTGGTCAATTTTCATGGACATTGGATTGAGAATTTACAGCTTAATTTCATATAAATCGATGGCCTTGAATTCTGGGAAACTAGCTGGACGATTATGTTTTGTTAATATATGCTGTCTACCGTTTGAGGGGTGGCCAAAATGGTTTTATTGAAGGGGACATGATTGCAATGCCCATCGATCATCCTAGACGATCGGTAATTGATTATTTGGTCTTTCACATAAACAAATATCACACAATCTATAAGTTTTTATTAAAGGAGACATGATTTCAATGCCCATGCATTGTCCTGAGCATGGCTCAAAATCTCGGTTTTGGTTTCGTTCACCACCCGAACCGTAAATTGGTCAAATTTCGGTCATTTTCGGAAATTGGCTTCAAACTTTGCCGAACTTTATTTTTTAACTCTTTCACAGTATTAGAAGACGTATTTGAACTACTGAGACTAAATCCAGCAAGATATCGGCAATATTTGACGAAATCCGGCAAGATTCGACAAGTTCCAGCTAAATCTGGGAAGATTCGGCGAGATACGACGAGATACAGTGAAACCCGACGATATTCGGTAAATTACGGCAGCTTTGGAAGAGAATCCATCAAAGTCCGGCGAAATTCCATCAAAATCCAGCCACTTTTGGCAAAATATGAGGAGATTCGGTAAGTTACGATACGGTATGATGAGATTTCATCAGGATTCGACAGTATCTGGCGAAATTTCGTCAACCTATGGAAGGAGAGAGGAGAGGAGAAAAATAAAACATAAACTAAGTGTAAAGGAATGAAACTTGGGTAAATGTATGGGAACCAAAAAAAATTCAAAGCAAAAGACCTTAAAAATAAAATAAAATAAGTGATTCCAAAATCTCGGCCGATAATTTCAAATTTCCAGCCCCTACCCAAAATTTGAGTAATCTTCGTTTCGGTAGGGGCCCGCACCGAGTCATCTAGGCCGAGAAATTGAAATCTCGGCCGAGATTTTGATCCATGGTCTTGAGCATAGTTACCTAATTGGAATTCATGAAAAAACCGGCAAGGCAAAAAGATGAAAAAAAATGAAAGGGCAAAAATCTGAAAAAAATCGGGAAGCATTTGGAAAAAAGTAATAAAAATATTTTTTGACAAAAATGAGGAAATTTTCGGGAAAAATTCCTAGAAAACGCGTTTAAAATGGAAAAATCTTGTTTTTTAAAAAAAGAGAGTATTTTTTAGATAAGAAGCGTTTTCAATGTTTTATGAAAAAAAGCGTTTTAAACGATTTTTTTTTCAAAAAATCGCCAATTTTGGTATCTATGGTCCTGATCGATCTGTATCGGTCAATTTGATCTTTCACAGAAACAAATATCATGTCAATCTATAAGTTTTTCTTAGTTTAATAAAAACTTGCGTTAAATATGGGAATACGAAAAGAAATCGGACATTGGTGCAATAGCAAGTGCTGTCTGCCCAAAGCGATAGGTCGCGGGTTTGAGTCCATGAATCAGTGTTTCCAAAATGGGGGTAAGGTTGCCTACCATCTACCTCTCCTAGACCCTGCTGAAAGTGGAAGACTTGTGTAATGGGTACAGCTAAATGTCATTATTGATGATGGGAATAGTGATTTTTGGACTTGACGAAATGGTTGACTGTGTTCCATTGGCTGGTGGAGATTGAGTTTCTTGCCAATCTTTGGCATCAAAGAACTTTACATCCTGGCCTTCAAATCAGACAGCTCAGGTGATGTTCCACGTGGCATAGGTCTCATAAATACCTAGTCTTTCTTTTTAACCCATGTGTACACATCTTGTGTGCAAGTTGTAGCTCCTTTTCACCAATTATTTCTGCATTTCTTGATAGATTAGTTCTTTCTAGTTTTCGGATATTTACTGCAGAGGTTTGATTCTCCTCTCGCTTTTACAAGAAAGTTTTCAAAAAAGTCATATTTTTCATTTTTATGATTGTTAATGCCTGTAGTGTTACAATTAACCTAGGTAAAGGGGATGCAAGAAGGTGAGGAAGGAGAGGATACTGACTTCAGAGCTCTTCAAGAAGGATATGTAAGTACACTTCCGATAAGTTGATCAAATATATATATATATATATATATATATATATATATATATATATAAAATTTATATAGGGTAGCGTTATTTGCACCTGCTAAACTTATGAAGAACGCACACATTTACACCATAAAAACCGTTGACTGCCTTGAATTAGATGATGGAGATCATTTTGTCCCAATCTTCCACAAAATAGATCTTGAGATTATGGTGCACCTATCAGACGGTCAGATCTTGATTCTATAGGGCACGCATCCCCAAAAGTGACTGTAATCATGGGTGTTCCTATCAGACAATCACTTTTGGGGATGTGTGCCATGGGGAATCAACATGTGACCGTTTGATAGGTTCGCCATGATCTGAAAATCTATTTTGTGGAAGATTGGGATGAAAGAGATCTCTATCGTCTGTTCAAGGCAGTCAATGGTTTTTTATGGTGGAAATGCGTGTGTTCTTCACAGGTTCAACAGGTGTAAATAACATTACCCATATATATATATATATATATATATATATATATATATGGTAAGTAAGCAATTTTATTAAAGAAAGAAAAGGAACTAAAGTTAATCAAATGTTTTGTTTGCTGAGGCTGACTATAATTAACATCGTATTCTATATTCTACATCAGATAACAGTCACCCCTCTTGGTGCCCTTTCGAATGCGGATATAGAAGCTCTGACCTACTTCAAGAATTTGGTGCCGTGTGTCACATCTGCATTATAAGAGAGTGAGTTCCATTCTGATATTGAAAGTTTTGTGCATTTAACCTCAAGGGGTTTGGCGTGATAGCCAGGTACTCGCCTCAGGAAGCGGGAGACCTGAGTTCGAATCCCCCCCTTGAGGCCACCCTAGGGATTTTATCCTGCGAAATGTGCTAACTTGGGGCGCACTCGTGCTTCTGGATTAGTCGGGTGCTCTAAGAGGCCCAGACACCCAGTTTATAAAAAAAAGAAAAAGAAAAATTCCTTTTTTTAGCTGCTTTCTAGTATTTTCTGTGTTCCTCACATAGTCATACACACTTGTCACACTTTTTACTACTTGCCAATGATCTTAGTTCGTGGTTGCACCTACATGTCCTCCAGTCACTCAATATAAATTACTTTTAGATCATGACCCCCCAACCAAATCCTTTTTTTTTTTTTGTATATTCGGTTTGCTATTTTTGTTATTTTTTTATTAGTATTTTTGTCATTTGTTTGTCTTGAGAAAATTCATATAGTTGGGCTCTTCTGTCATTCTTTCCAAGACTTCTGATTTTGAGCCTAACTGTGAGGATGATAGGTACTTTGCTATTCACAAACATGATCTGTGGGTTATATATATATGTATGGAAAAGGTGTCTGTCCTCCAAGGTTCCACTTGGAGCTCCATGTGGCACCCAAAACACTGTTTGGACGCCAGTGGAGCAAAGGTGCATTTCTCAGATCATATTTACTTTTTATTTTGAAAACTCATCTCCACTATGTATTTTTTGAGCCTTGAAATCTGACAAACTTTGACTTATTTTTAATTTTTTGTTAAAAATTCAACTAAACCATCCACCGTGCTCCACGTAGAGCACCTAAACAGTGTTTTGGGTGCCGCATGGAGCTCCACATGGACCTTGTAGGACGGTAACCGTCCTCCCATGGAGGACGGAACCGGCTCCCTATATATATATATATATAAACGATCCCGGTTAGGTGCTCCATTGGAGCACGGTTAGCGCACTTCAAGGTCCACATTGGGTGCCACGTTGAACAAGAAGGCATTGCATAGAACACTTCCCCCCAAAAAATAAAAATGAAAACATTCCCATGGAAAAAGTAAAAAAAACATGATTCAATTTTCATACCGTATTAATCACAAGGTGGAGATTAGATTTAATTTCTTTTTATTTTTTATTGAAATTAATCTTTGCATTGTCCCCTTAGTCCATGTGGCACCAAAACAGCATTTTTGGGTGTGTTTTGAGGCCGTGGTAGGGCAAAAAGTGAATGTGTCAAGGACCTCAATTTTCATTGTGTATCGATTTTTTGCGTGCTTCCGTGTTGGCCAATCGTTTCATCATGCCTCTTTGCATTGTGAAGTCTCCCATTGTCCTTTGAAATCTGGTGATCGAACGCATGGACAAAAAGCTCTCTACTTGGAACGTATCCTTCCTCTCCCTTCCAGGTCGCCTCACCCTTATTAAAGCTCCCCTTACCAATCTTCCTGTGTATTAAATGAGTATGTTCTTTTGTCCGAAGATGGTGGTTAAGAGAATTGAAGGAATACGAGCCCGGTTTCTTTGGTGCCGTGCAAATGCCTCTAAATGCACCAATCTTTTTAATCGGGAGGTGGTGGGTTTTGCGAAGAATGAGGGAGCCTTGAGAGTTAAGAGAATTAGAGAGTTCACCATTGCCCTTTTGGGGAAATGGCTGTGGAGGTTGGGGTCCAACGATAGCCAGCCTTGGGTGAACGTGAATGTGGAAGCTCACTGCCAATGGAAGTTTCTTAGTTAAGAGTTTCTATAACTTCATTTGTAGGAGACCTCTCTTCCATTGCCCATGGGCAGGCCTTTGGAGGTTGCCTTCGCCGCCACCAAAATTGTCGTTTTCTGCTAATGTATTGCTGGGGATGCGTTAAGATTTGTGATCTCCTAAGAAAAATAGAAGTCAACGTTGATAGGCGGTGTGAGATGTGCTTCAGTGAGGAGGGATCGGTTAATCACCTCCTCTTAAATTTACCCCTTTGCCTTTGAGATTTGGTCAAGTGTTTTTAGGATGTTTAATGTGGATTCCTTCCTTCCCCCCACTACGGTGGCGATTTGGTTGCATTAGTATTGTCTGGAGAGAGATTGAGCCATGCCTCTACGCAAGGTGTCAAACTTGGTATTGGTATAGTGAATCGGTCCATCTTGGGGCGATACATATCAGTGGATATGGGTATGCTATTGCTGAGACCGTAGCTGTTGATAATTTCTTGTAGAAAAGAAAATATAAAAAAATGGTTATATCGGTCTGTGTCATTTGATAGGGAGACGGTATTGGCCGATACTGACCGGTAGTGGTCCAATACTGATACAAATACTGATACCACCCCGATACCTGTATCGGATATCGGAGTGGTATCGATATTAGGTCTCAACGACACCGATACGTATCCGCTGATATGTATCGGATATCGGAGTGGTATCGATATTAGGTCTCAACGACACCGATACGTATCCGCTGATATGTATCGGCATCAGCCAAGTTTTGATACCATGCCTCTACGTTATGGTCTCTTGCTCTATGCACAGCTCTTCATGCTCTTTGGTTGGAGCGTAACTCACGTATCTTTAAGAAGCAACGTAGACCTTCATCCATGGTTTTTGTGGTGGCTTGGAAGCTCCTCCTCTCATGGGCTCTAACAACTCTTTTTGGTGATTGAACTAGAAGCACTCTCTCGGGGGACTGGACTGTTCTCTTCTGTACCGGCTGACGGATTGAGCCTCTTCATTTGGTTGGGAGCTGTCCTTCCGGCCTGTTGTAGGTGATCTCTGCCATCCTTTCTTCGGTCTGCCCCTCTCTGAAGATGGAGGTGCCGAAGCTAGAGAGTGGGTATATCTCACTTGTGGGCGGTGGATGGTTCTTTGGCCTCTCCTTTTTTTTTCCTTGTTGTTTGTTTGTTTGTTTGTTATTTATTTATTTATTTTTGTTTTACTAAACCCCTTCTTAGTCCGATCACTGATGTAGATTTATTTGCTTAATAAATACACCTTTTTTGATAAAATAAATAAATAAATTAGAAGAGGTTGTATGCATCTCATTGATGTAATACTTTGGAGAAAGATCTCTAACCCAAACTATATGTAATATTTAGCGTTTTCCATCATCATCACTTGAATCTTTAGCAAGTCTCATGTTTACTAGCATGACCATTTGTAGTCTCCTTCCTACCTTCACTGTTGCAGTTTCTTAACCCATTTTGTGTTTCTCTAATATCAAAATAGTTAAAAGGGTAGCTCTTTTCCCACCTACTGAATTACTGCGGGCACCTATGCTGAAAAGCATCAACTGCTTCAAATCAGACAACAGAGATTGTTTTTCATCACAATCTTCCATGCAATGCATCTTGAGACGACAGACGTACCATTAGACAATCAGTTTGTGATTCCATGTGGCACACCTCCCAAAAAGAGACCTGAAAATCACGTTTGAGCGTGAGCACGAGTTTCAGGTCACTTTTTCGGATGTGTGCCACGTGGGATAAAAAACTGACCGTATGATGGGACGTTCATGGTTTCAAGAACCATTGTCTGGAAGATCGGGATGAAAAACGATCTCCGTGTCGTCTGATTTAAAGCAATCAATGGTTTTCAGCATTGGTGCCCTTAGTAATTCGGTCGGTGCAAATAAAGCTGTCGTATTTAAGATTTGAAGATGGATTCACAAATCATAAATTGAGACATTTTTGTTGAAATAGTTGTCATATGCAGGATATTTTAACTTGTAGGTGATTGCAAGCGGATTCCTATACAAGAAAAGATTGCAAATGGATTTGAGAATTGGTAGATCTCTGCACTGCTGCATTATTTGTTTCTTCCCTATTGAGACTGAATAAAACCAATTGGGTGCAACACTCTGTTGTGCATATTGGCTAGTTGCACTTTTATTTTTTTATATATAAAATTATAGAGTTTCATTTTTATACTTTATATTGGTGAGAATTTGGATAGTTTGTTCCTATGTGCTTCGTGTTGGCTAAATTCTTGCTTGTATTTTTATTTGATTGAATAGCTCTATTGGGGACTACAATGAATCCTTTTTCACTCCAATCTTCCACGCAATGATTCTTGAGATCATGGGTTACGGCCAGTTTTTTATTCCTCATGCCCCAAAAGTGGCCCTAAATCACGTTTGTGTGTGATCTGTGCTGCTAATCTGGTAGGTGCGAACCCTCCTTAAATCGGGCCAGGCTACCCAGCCCAATTTCACCCCCTCCATTTATGCCAACTCTATTAAAATATTAAGACAAAAAAAGTGGCAGTTAAGTTAAATAAGAGACTGTGGCAGCTAAGCCAACTCAAGAAGGCTCTCTTTAGCTGTATCATAACTAAAAACACATTGTCAACAGTTAGCTGTCTGATATAGCCAGCCCTACAAAGTTTACCAACTTCTCCTCCATGGCTCCATGCCCCTATATAAACAGCGCCCTTTTCCTCTCTCACTTCATAATCTCTCTCTCTCTTTCTCTCTCTCTCTAATCATCATCATCATCATCATCATCATCATCATCAATGGCTTTTACCTTGAGAACATTTGTTGTATTTGTCCTAATGGCCATGGTGATGGCTTCTTCAATGGTTGGAAAGGTGGCAGCAGCTGAGGCGCCTGCACCAAGCCCTACATCAGACGCCACCCTATTCGTTCCCTCCATCTTTCTTTCTTTGATGGCACTAATCTCGGGATTTTTGATCTGTTGAATGGGGTTTGGCCACTTGGAAAAGAATATGTCATGACTTCATGTTTGTTGAATTTGCGACAGATGTGTTTGGTTTAGAGAGAGAGAGATCTTTATTTGTTGTTTCTTTTACATTGTTATTGCAATTATTATTGATTCTTTTATAGGGAAAAAGGAAAAAGGAAATTGGCTACAATTATTATTGTTTCTTTTATATATATATATATATGGGAAAGGTGTTCGTCCTCCAAGATTGGGGAAAACAACTAATTGGCAACATGACACCAAATTATTGGTACACAAAGCACGAGTGCATTGCTTAGGTCATATTTAACAAAAAATTATTTTAGAAACTCATTTCCATGATGTATTTTTTGAGCCTTGAAATTTAAATCGTTGAAATTAATTAAACTTAGACCGAGCCCTTAAAGGGAAAATTTTTGAATTTTTTTTTGAAAAATTGATCTAAGCCATCCCCTTATAATCCTCGTCACACCCAAACAATATTTTGGATGCCACATTGATCTCCACAATATCTTAGAAGACGCTTGAGCGCTTTTGCACGAAAGAGGGAACCGGCTCCTTATATATATATATAGGAAAAGGCCTCCGTCCTCCATCGGAGGACGGTCACTGTCCTCCAAGCTTCCATGTGGAGTTCCACAAGGCAGCCAACATATTGTTTCGATGCCACGTGGAGTTCGGGTGTATTGCTTAGATTATCTTTGTAAAAAAAAAATTTGAAAACCCATCTCCACCGTGTGTTTTTTGAATCGTAAAATGTGGATCAATGAAACCCGTCAAACTTTGACTTGTGGGTTTAAAAAAAAAATTAAATTTTTTTTTTTTAATATTAATCTATACCATCCACTTATGTTCCACATGACACCCAAACAGTATTTTAGATGTCACATGGAGCTCCATGAGAATTTTGGAGGACGGTGAAGGAGGACTTACCCGGCTCCAATATATATATATATTATGGTTCTACCGTTTGGTAGATGAATGTTACAAAAAAAAATTTGGTAGATGAAGAATGAACGCCAGCTAATATTACCTTGTAGAAACGAGTTACTATAAGATGCTTGGCACATACAGCAAGGACAGAGTGTCCGGGTCAATCTTCCTTTTTGCCAAGCTCAAGAAATGCCTCTACATCTAAAATAAGCGGTACGTTAAAATGAGTGTATAATTTTATATGAGTCAAGGATCAAAATTTTGGTCTAAATTATCGGTTTTGGTCCCCACTGAAATAAAATTTTGGACTGAAATTTTAGTTATTTTTGTATGGGGATCAAAATTTCGGCCAAATTAGGTCCCCACTAAAACCAAATTTTGGACCAAAATTTCAGTCACTTTTATATGAGGGCCAAAATTTCGGCCGAAATTTTGGCCAAATTATCGGATTTTGATTTCTGTTTCAATCATGCCCGAAACCGAAAATTTGATCCTTGATATGAGTGACCCAATCACCTACAGCGGGATTGCAGACCTCGCAGTCATCAATTCTATACATGTGGCACCACATAGTGGTGCCATGTGGTCATGGAGGCCATCATATCAATTTTTCCACTATACCTCACTTGGATTTTTCATGCTATTAGCTATGTCCTTTGATTCTTTTCTTATTTCTATCATGTGATTAGGAGCCTATAATATGGCCAAGGTAAAAAGGTTGGTTGTTCATAATACATTGGACATTCAGGTTGTCAGATCCGAAAAAATTGGGTCGGGTCAGGTCAGGTTGAATGGGATCCGACCTGATATTTATATAGAAAATCAAGAAAAATAGGATGTTTTTAAGTGTGCGGGTTCTGGTTTTTGGGTTCCTTGACCATTTGGGTTGGGTCAGGTCGGCCCGATGCCATTTACTCATTGCACACGGGTGGAAAAAAAAAACCGACAAAACCAAACCGATACCAAACCAATCCGACACCAATTTGGGTTCGGTTCAATATCAGTTTTGGGTGCCGAAAACTGATATAGTAGGAAAAGGAAACAGATAAAAAATTCTAAAAACCGATAAAAACTGAAAATCCCTTTTTAAAAAAATAGAAAAAACCAAAAATCAAACCAAACCGACCGAAACCGATAAGGATCGCTTCGGTTCGGCATCGGTTTTTATTTTTTGGTTATTGGTTTACCGAAACCTATAAGTTTCTGTTCGGTGTCGGTTTTGGCTAACCCGCTACCGAAACCGAAAAATTGGTATATTAAGAATTGATGACCCGATCACCATTGGCAATCACCTAATACCATCTCAAAATCATAAATCCAAAAAAAAATATTAATGACAAATTAAGCGTATATAATGAAGAAGAAAACAAATGCCAATTTCCTTTCTCCTTATAAAAGAATCAATATATAAAAATCACAATTGCAAGAGTTGGAATAACCCATATAAAAGAAAGCAACAAATAAATCTCTCTCTCTCAATCAAACACATCTCTCACAAACTCAACAAATATGGAAGAGTGCCATAACATAATCTTTGCCAAGTGTCAAAACTCTATTCAATAGAACAACAATCCCATGAAGAGTGCTGTAAGAGAAGCAAAGATGGTGGGGATGAATAGGGTGGCGTCTGATGTAGGGCTTGGTGCAGGCGCCTCAGATGCTGCCACCTTTCCAACCATTGAAGAGGCCATCACCATGGCAATTACAACAAGTACAACAAATGCTCTCAAAGTAAAAGCCATGATGATGAGGTTGAAATATAGAGAGAGAAATAAGAGAGAGAAACAAGAGAGAGAGAGAGGGGTTATGAGAGGGTATGCATGAGAGGAAAGGGTTGGTTATATAGGGGCATCAGGCCTGTAGTAGGAAAAAGTTTGTTAACTTTATGGCTGGCTGCCAGGAATCCGTTTGGTGTTGGTACAGCTGTCCATAACTTTGTGGTGGGTCCCACTTTCTTGTCCTTTTAACTTACCCACCAATTCTTTTTTACCTTGTTTAAGCGAGTTGGCATACGGAGCCTATTTACCTGAAATGGGGATGTTAACGGGTCGGGTCGGACTCAATATTTTACTGGGTCGGGCACATATATTTGACCCGTCCAGTCAGGTTGGGCATAAGACATCCGACCCGGTGGTCGGGTTGGGTCAGTTTAGCATATGCTATATCTCATTGGGCAATCAAAAGTTTGGCCCGCGGACTCTACCCATTAACTGCCGTAGAGCCTAATAGATATGCAAATGGGTCGGGTCTGAGTCAGAGTAGAAGAGAAAACGACCTATAAAATTGTCTGGTCTAAATTTTGGACTGATTTATTAGTTAGTTGAGTTTGGGTCGGGTTTAAGGTAAAGTACCTACATTCGTTTAGGGCCTCTTTGGATATACGGAAAACGTGGTAAAACATGGTATGGTAAAATGTTTTATTATAAATTCAGTTGTTTGGGCATTTTTTTTAAGAGTAGTAAATGAATTACCCCTCTTTACCACAAAACTCTAAAATAGATTACGAGGTCTTCCCTCGAGAATCGTGGTAAAACGTGGGCCAATTTATCTCTATCTCTCTCTCATCATTTTTTGCAAAGCCCAATTATTTTTTTTTACTTCAATTTACTCTGTCAATGGGTCGGGTTGACCCGATACACGATATGGCCGGACTTGATATTTTATCGGGTCAGATACCTAAAATTGGCTTGTCAGGTTGGGTTGGATTGGGTATTTATCAAGTTCGGTCGACATGACCCGACCCAATATTTTATACTTAAAAAATTATAAAATAGGATTGTTTTTTATTAAGTCGGGACAGTTTATCGGGTTGGAGGCCTTGTCGGGTCAAGTTCTCCAATAGGGTCGGGTATGCTTGTGTGCACTATCGTGTTAGGTCGAGTCAGTTTAGGTGCACCATCATGTCATGTCGGACATATGCAAATTTTTTGTCGCGTAACCAAAATTGTGACCCGACTCGGCCTGATCCGTTGATAGCCCTAATTTTATTGTGTTTTCCATACTTGTAACCAAACACTGAATTTTAAATATTCCTTTTTTTCTTATATAAACAAATTACTATCCAAACAGTATAATAAAATGTAGGATTCTTATATATTACTGTACACTCCTGCGAGTTAGGAATACACAGTAAAATGAAGTAAAAGTTAAACAACTTTACTCCATTTTAACAGGTTTTATTCAAACAGCCCCTTAGAGTATCGAATCAGAGTCACCGAAGTCAATATATCTGAACCCAATCCAAGTATTAATAAATCAGGTGTAGATCTAAGTATGAGCCTTGTGGAAGATGATGAACCAAGATGAAGTGAATATATTTTCCATCCTTTCGAGCATGGTTTAAAATTTCGATCGGTCCCAACTTGAATCCAAATTTCAGCCCAAATATATATGGAGTGAAATTATGGGCCCAAATTCAAATTTTTGGCTAAAATTTTTGTTCAAATTTTTTATTTCTGTTATGCCCAAAATTAAAAACGAAACTGCTATTTTGATCTTTGCTTTCAAGTAATAGGCAAATAATTAAAAAGAGAACTACTCCTTTTAGGGTTCTACTTTCAAGCCATGTGGGAGAAATTTTTATCAATCCAAAGGGTTGGGGTTTATGGTTTAGTTGGCCATATGGTTGACATGTTTGATGAATCCAAGTAGTTCAACTAGTAACCCTTATTAGAGGAATTGGATCAATTGATTAGTGCACTTTAATTTAAATTGTAAAAGAAAAAAAATGAACAACTCATTTTAAAATACATAAATTGGACAGTTCAAATCTTCCACTAAGAATGATCTTTAGGTATAGATTAATTCAACATATAAACTATCATTTTAATTGCTTATAGTCATTTATCGCATAGACCGACAAGTGGAGGGTCATGACATAATCCATAAAAATGCGGCGATGTGCCATTATTCTAATTAAAAAACCAAACGAATTGGCATAGTAAGAGTATTTTGAAAGAACGTGACTGTCATTTAAATGATCTTACACAATCAATGGTTTAAGATGTGAGTGAGCTCAAAGTGATAGATCATAGATTGATGTACAAAAAGTAAAAAAATGGTGTTTTAGGGAGATTTAAATCATTTGATCCATGGACTATAATATCAATTGTAGTGTTTAATTTAAATGACTGATATTAAAGTTCATCAATTGGATGGTTCACATCCACTTTTAGGCATGTTTCTTTCCCTTGAGACTTGTTCCAATGGTAACAATTTTGATTGATCACTTGGACAATTTTGATTGATCACAGCCGAACGTGTGTTACGTGACAAATTTGATAAAATAAATTTAAATGGTGTGAGATAAAAAGTCTAATCTTAATGGTGTAAGATCATTTAAACACCCTTTAATGGGGTTGAAATGTTGGCAAGAGCCATTATCCCATAATTTATATTATGGCACTAAAGGAACCTATATATATATATATATATATATATATATATATATATATATATATATATATATATATATATATATAGTATAAAGGGAGTCAGTTAAGTCCTCCAATGGAGGACGGTGACCGTCCTCCAAGATCTATGTGGAGCTCCACATGGCACCCAAAACACTTTTTGGGTGTCACGTGGAGCACAGGTGGACAGTTTAGATTAATATTAAAAAAAAAAAATCAAAAAAAATTTTTTAACCCACAAGTCAGAGTTTGACGATTTTCATTGGTCCACATTTCACAATTCAAAATATACACGTTGGAGATAGAGTTTTTAATTATTTTTTTTTAAAGATGATATAAGCAATGCACCCAAGATTCACGTGACACCCAAAAAGTATTTAGGGTGCCACGTGGAGCTCCACGTGGAAAGTTGGAGGACGGAGTCCCTGGGAGGACCTGTCCTCCCATGGAGGACGGAGGCCTTTTCCAAGTATAAATTAATTTAAATTAGGTACATGAGTCATACACCAAATCATAGTGCACATGCGTCATCTATTTGTGTACACTCTTATACATTTGTTTAGTCAATTAAGATGTCCAGGTGGCAAGCATTAAGGCATTTTTGTGCCTAAATGCTGATTACTCCTCATGAGTTGTTCAACCCAAGGATCAAAATTTTGGTTATCGATTCAGTTCTGCCCGAAAAAAAAAAAAATTTGAAATTTCAGTGCACTTTTTTTTTAATTTCAATTACCGAAGAATCAAAATATCAGCCTATAATTTGAAATTATCGGCCAATATGCTAATTTGATTCCGATACTGAAAATATGTATATTGCATTTTGGGTGCCAGCAAAACCGATGCATTTCGGCCAAAATTTTGAACCATAAATGGTTCAACCATCCATTTGAAGGCTTCTTGATTTGAATCTAAATTATTATACTGTGTCCTACATATTACGTAAGGGCAATGGTAATTAATAAGCTTGAACCAGATTTTGAGTTCAACCACACTTGCAGCCGCAGCCCTAAGATTTGGGAGAATCTTGACTTTCATGGTATTCACTCTTTATAGGATGACGAGTATTCACTTTTGGAAATATGAGCTTGCTTCGTGCCGTGCCAAAGAGCGGGATCTAGATCTTATGTATTACGAAAGATTATATTAATAGAGATTTTATAAATATTTAGATAAATATTTTATGAAATATTTTAAATTTTAAAAATCTTTTAAGCTCACAATTGTGTGTATTTACTTCTATTTAAAGAGAATTCTCTTCATTAATGAAATATAGAAAAATTGTTGTAAAAAATATAACTTTTTAAAGCTTCATCATGGCATCGGCTCCAATCTCATGATGAGATTGGCCATAGTCTTGGATTCTGCTTATAATTTTTCAATTTGCTTGATTATATTATTATTATTATTATTATTTTAACAAAATTTGCATCTTTTCTTTTTATTTCTATAAGCTCTCTTGGTCCATACATTCATATCACACGATTTTCTAAAGTTCCAAAATCCGTAAAAGCACCGTTTTTTTAAAACATTTGAGGTGAGGCATATTTTGCTAAAAAGTTTGTTTTTGAGGCATGTTTCTCTAATTATCCTTATATAAAAGACCTCTCCAACAAGGATTTTTTTCAAGCCATACGATTTTATATCGTAAGCTTCAAAGAGATCACGACAGACCTGATCTACTAAGCCATCAGCTCCGACTGACTCAAAAAGATCAAGATGCAACAATGATGGATTTATATATAGACAGTGACTACTAGCAAACACAATCAGACGTTGTTCATTCATAACCCACTTTATAAGATCGAGGGGCTAAGATTCTAGGTAACCAATTACATGTTCCTTCTTCAAGTAATAAAGAATATTTAGGATTGAAAGAAAGATACTCATCTATCATCTATATCTTATGTGTTAATTAAGATTATATTAATTAAAATTTTATAAGATGCAATCTTTATAGGATTGCTTAATTGAACATAGATGTTAAAATATAAGATGCTTTGCATATAGCCTTATTAGCTTATGATTCTAATGAGAATCACTCTTTCCCCTCGAGGAATCAGACACCATGTGGTCCTCCATTATTTAGAGATATAACAATAATATAAAAAATTAGACAGAAAAAAATGTATTCTAATAATAAATCTAAATTAAAATAAAGGGTAGTGTTATTTGCAGCCAGAGAATCTTTCTTCACGGTTGGGGTTTACAGTATGAGAACTGTTGACTGCTTAAGATCAGACGATGGAGTTCGTTTGTAGTCTCAATCTCCACAATGGATTTTGAGATCATGGACTAACCATTAAACCGTCAAATTTTGATTCCATATGGCACACATCCTCAAAAGTGAACATGATAATAGGCTTACCTCGAACCTAGCTTTAGGGTGGTCACTTTTTGGTATGTGTGTCATGTCGAATCAATATTGGACCGTCTGATGGTAGGCTCATAATCTCAAGATTTGTTACATGAAAGATTGGGATGAAAAAACGATCTCTCTCGTCTGAGTTAGAGCAATATTCAACGGTTTGTGCATGTGTAAATCCTAATCGCCAAGAAAAAATCTCTGGTTGCAAATAAAGGTACTCTAAAATAAGGTGGTAGTTGAAATGAAATAGAGAATGGGTGGGAACCACCCAGTTATATTCCCCACATAGAAACCAACCTGTCAACAATAGGCTGGCCAAGTGGCTGGCAGCCTGCCTTCCAAAATAACCCACCCATTCCGTATTGCGCTCTATATAACCCCTCCCCTCCTCGACTTAGCCTCCACCCCTCTCTCTCGCTCTTGTTTCTCTCTCTCTCTAATTCATTATCATGGCTTTTACTTTGAGAACGTTTGTTGCACTTGTTGTATTGGCCATGGTGATGGCCTCTTCAACGGTCGGAAAGTCAGCAGCAGCTGAGGCGCCTGCACCAAGCCCTACATCAGACGCCACCCTATTCGTTCCCACCATCTTTGCTTCTCTCACAGCACTCTGCTTCGGATTTTTGTTCAATTGAAGGGGCCTTCTCCTTTCGAGCTGCCACATATAAAGTTTTTTTTTTTTTTTGAATTATTTTCTAAAATTTGTTTTATTTGATGGGTTTGTTTGGAGAGAGAGCTGGTGCTATTTTTCCCAATAAAAATAAAAATTTGTTTGATTAATCAATTGTTGTGTATATAATCACCATGTTGATTTAATTTAGTGCCACTTGGCATCCAATGGCCACATGAAGAAGCTGTTAGATGATCGTAATCATTGAAAAAAATAAAATTCAAAATAAATAATATAAAGCCGTCTACTTTGTTTAGAGAGCGGATTCTTACGATTGAGTATCTGATTCGTAGGGAAAAAGACTTCCTGAACTTGTGGGCCATGTGCCTTCAATTGGAAGAGTCCACATTGCATCTTTTCCGCCACTATTGGGTGACCCACAAGATTTGGGGGTTATCTAGGAGTCTTTTGATTTGCGTTGGGCGACCCCTCCTTCGAATTCTCAACAGTTCTTAGCCTAGTTCGGTGTGCCCGTTGAGGGCGAGTCGGGGGCTTTCTGGAGAGCTGGCTTCTTTGCGGTCGTTTGAAGTATTTAGCTCAAGAGAAATTTCTGCATTTTTTATCGCATATGATGTCCCATCAGGATTGTTTGAAAGTCGGCTAGAGACTTTATGTGCCTTTCCCTTTCTCCTCATCCTCCTCTTCCCTTCATCTATGTTTTGCGAGCACGTTCTTACCCTTACACCACTTTGTGGCTTTGTTGTTTTTTGCTCTTTTCCTTTTGTCGATGCGGACCTCTATTTATATTCCTAGCTACTTTTTCTAATATAGTTTCAAGTAATTATTGATAAAAAAAAAAAAAAAAAACATAATATAAAGCCTTGTAGTCAATAGTGTCAATTGTGTGAAAAATGATGGGTGAAATCATATTTAATTTTTTGCTTCATTTTCTTTGCAGTTGAACCCAACCTGTTTATGTAACAAGTCAAGATTTTCGACTAGACTTGACCACTAGGTAAAGTTTTGTAAACCCAAACCCGGCTTGTAACATATCGGATCTGCAAAACCTGCCAGGTCGACCCAACCCCTTTGCACCTCTAGGACCAAAAAGAGGGGAGAAGACGATAACAATTACAAAAAGAGGGCAGCACAACAAAAAAGAACTTAGGTTTTTTTACCATTTACCCCCAACCTCCTTATGTATTTCATTTATTTATTGTAGTGCTATTCACAGGCCTTATGCTTTTAAAAATATAAATCCAAGCTTAAAAATCGCACATGAATTTTTAATCTTTTAATTATTTTTTACTTTTTTAGTGAATTTAAAACTTCACGTCTAAAGAGACACGTTTGCCCTTGACCTCCCCATACATATAAAATTGGGGATTCTCTCTCACTCTCTCGATCTCTCTCGCGGTGTTCGTAAGCTTACGGACACTCTTTGGCTAACACAAATATATCATTTTATAAATCTAAAAATATCTTTTAGCCAGCTACTAACCCTATAATCGGACTCATTTTGAGATTGCGCGGTTACAAAATGGTACCAAACATTACGTACTGACAACCTTACGGCCTCGCTCAGGTGTTTTTTGGTTTTTCTCATAACAGATTAGACTCTTAAAAACTTAGATTCTTGCATCTTCTTCTCAGACTCCTGACTTTTCCTAGATGCGTTCTGAAGTAATTTTGAATCTTGATTTTTCTCCAAATAACTCAAAATCTTATCGTTCTTAAGTTCATCTTATAAAAATTCAGAATCGGTTTAATGGATGATTGTGCTATGACCATATAAATATTATTCAATTATCGGATTATGTGACAATCAGATTTGATTGAAATTTTACGGGCTGCTAATCCATGCGAGGTTGAATATAGTTGACGATTTTTTTTTTCAAATAAGATTTCATGAAAGGTAATTACCAAAACATCACATACACATAGCGAATTTAATGATTTTTGAATTTAATAATTTTTTATATTTTTTCTAGAAGGGTGGCGTTAAAAAATCATTCACTGCCATAAATTAGATGATCAAGATCATTTTTCTTCCCCATCTTCCACACAATAAATCTTGAGATTGTGGTCACCTATAAGTGACCGTGATCATGAGCATACCATGAGAAAGGGTTCTCAAGTGTCACTTTGAAAGATGTGTGCCACGTGGAATCAAGATCTAACCATTTTATAGGTGCGCCATGATTTCAATATCTATCTGATATATCAAATACGTATCGGCTTGGGACCCAACTGATATGCCTTATTTCAATTATCAACCAATTATATATGTATTAAAAAAAATTTAATAGTCTACACAAGTTTGTAAGTATTATAGTGGTTGAGTGATTATTTAGTGGCACTTAGGTTCTAAGTTCAAATCTCTTTAAGCACACAATAATTAAATTACTTGTAGCTCCATACAATAACAAGACTTCTCTCCCAGAAAATGGTGGGACCCATCACATCTCTCAAACAAGAAACTCACATAGAAAAATATTGGAATTTGCTTCCTTTCTAACACAACACCCGGACATCATTAAGTGGGCACAAATAGAGGTTCCCAAAAATGATTCATGTTCACTGTTTGGGAAGTGTGTCACGTAGAATCAATATGTGATCGTGTGATGGTAGGACCATAATCTCAAGATCTATTGTGTGGATGATTGGGACCAGAAAAAGATTTCCATAATCATTTTTTCTTTTGTTTAAGTGGGGTTGCAGTAACAAAAACTGGTTTGGTAGTAACACTGCTCAAAAAATATTGCAACCCAAAGTCGAAACTTATATGGAAAAAGCCGACGAATTTGTTACCTATGTTAAATACCAGAGATGAATTTGTTACAAATTATTAATATTGATTGAAAATATAAATAAATCTCACACCGTCTAAATTTTCAAGGGAGAGTAGGTATAGCGTCTCTCGTTATCTCTACTAGAAGTCAGCGTACACAATATAAATTCTCCAACAATCACCGTCAATAGTAAAGTAAACGGTATCAGATTCATTCATTTACATATATATATATATATATATATATATATATATATATATATATATATATATATATAATGGAACTCACCTTAAAATCTTTTCCCCTTCATTATACATATACTAGTAAGAGAGAAAGGAATGGCTGATCACAAAAAAGCCAAAACCATACCCTAACTCTAATTCTTAACCCGCCCAATATATGTTCTCCTTCATTCGATCCAATCAGTTGGTTGCAGAAACCCTAATAAATTGCATACTAGGTACCATAATCTATTCACACCGCATCTTAGGTAAGAGTTTCGGATATTTTTTTTGTTTTGTTTTGTTTTATTTATTATTTTTATTTTTTTGGTGAATCTCTTCCTGCTTTGGTTTGAAATTTTGATTTGGTGGAGCATCAGATTTGGCTTAGCGAAATACGATTTAATGGTCACTACTTTAAACTCAAAGATGACCAATGGGTGGAGGGAGTGATAGGGTGTTGCAGTTAAGGGAGAGTATACATCTACAAGCTCAGATTCTGAGCTTTTTTGACTAAAAATCTTGGACTCAAGCCTGTCGTTTTCACTCGAAAAACCTCGGAAAATGAGTGGGGCCCACTGCTCTCTCCTGAACAGCTGATTCACTTGGAAAAACTCATATTTTCATTCAAATATGAGTTCAAACTCAGAATTTGAGGGAATTTGCACTGTCGAACGAGGCCTTAGAGAGTCAGTTGATATGACCCTCAAAGTTTTTATCAAATTTTATTTTAACCTTGGAGAACCTCTTAGGCTGTGTTTGGGTTAGCTCTTTTAAACCAAAAAACAACTCTTTCGCTCTCTGTCTCCAACGGAAAATTGCTTTTATGTTTAGTAACACAACTCCTTAAGGACATCAACACAATTGCTTTGGCGGAGAGTTATTTTAACTTTTAAGTGATAAAATTGCTTTTTGTCATAGCAGATTTTACCTGCTCCAACAGAAAGCAAGCAGAGAGTTGCATCTGCTCTTATAAGAACTAACCCAAATATAGCCTAAGGTGTCTACTTCAATGCTCCAATTTCTTTTAACACTTGTATTCTAACATGCAACCACTTGAAACAGAGAAAAGTCCTACTTAAAGAAAAATAGATGGTTGGATGTGATGACAAATAGGTGGGTGGAAATGAAGAGTGGAGATGAAATTGAATTGGTTGTGGTAGATGGTGAAAGGGTAATCAAAATCATTCCCTCTATCAATCTTCCATCACTCTTGCTTGCAAGTTGCTTAGAATATTTTTAAGGTATCCCAAATTTATAGCTATGGGCCCAAATGGAAGATTAGGTACAAAGGAATGCCCTACTCTGAGTCCATTTTCGAAAGATTTTGACCCAAAGGTATGCCTTAAGGTCACCAAAATTTGTATTTTTGTAGGGGTACATGTGTTATTTGATTATATATTGTTGAGGATAAATATTATACCATTCATGCATTGATAAAATAAGGATGCAAATTCGGCGTACTGAACCAAACTGATACTAAATTTTTCAGTTTTCTGATCGGTTCCATATAAACCGACCCCGAACCGAAATCAATTTGGTTTAGGTGCACAGAACCGGAACCGAAATCGAATTTTGCGATTCAAATCGGTGTTTGGTTCAGTTACGGCTTTTTTATTATTATATATATTTTCAGGTTTTTTTTTTGTTTTTTCATCCTACCCTTTCGGTTTTCGGCTTTTACCACTCAAAACCAAAAGCAAACCGAGCCAGTTTCGATTCATTTTTTTTGGGCTTCCGGCCGGTTGGGTCCGATTTAGAATAGTCGGGTTTGGGTTCAACGCTTGCATCCCTAGATGACACTAATGACCTCGAGTTTGATGTAGAGAGAGATCAACGGCTTTGACACAAGGTAGGATTCAAATCGTAAGAGCACTTAAAGCTCACAAAGTGGACCAAAGGGTGATGGTCCGAAGTTTGACCCTATCGATGGTCCTCAGTGATCAGGTTTAATATTAGTTTATTGTTTGATCCTAATGGTCACTGAGCACCAAACAGAGAGGATTCCTATAATCGAACACTTACGAGGGTCCGAATTTTATATTTTTTCATTGGGTACCTTTAATAGCACCCATCGAATCTTCTAGAGTACCTACGCCCAAAATCATTGATTGCCTTAAATCAGATGATGGAAATCTCATTTCCCTCCAATATTTCACACAACGGATCTTGAGATCATGACACAACTATCAGACGGTCCTTTTTTGATTCCCTATGACATTGATCCCAAAAATGTAGCCATAAATTCATGCTTGACCGTGATGTGTGTCATTTGATTTTAGTACTACGTTTTTGGGATCTATGTCATGTGGAATCGAAAAAGGACCGTCTGATAAGCGTGCCATGATCTCAAGATCTATTATGTGGAACATTGGAGCAACATACAATCTCCATCGCCTGATTTAAGGCAATCAATGATTTTGGGCATAAGTGCCCTAAAAGATTCCGTGGGCGCTATTAAAGCTACCCTTTTTCATATTATATTAGCTCATTGTTTTCAAAAGGGTAATAATATGCTCACACCAAGAGACTGCTCTCTTATGGTGGGGGACTGTTTTGTCTTCACAACAAAAGTGGCTGCAAATAACGCCACCCATAGTGAGATGACCATCCGACTGTCTTGAGTCCTTGTAGAGAGGAGAGAAGGGTCTGTCTACTTCTTTTACCGTTGAGAGAGCATGGTTCAAAATTTCCCCATATTTTGAAATTTTCGGTCCAAACGTTTCGATTTCGGTTCCCACCGAAACTGAACAAAAACTTAAATTATCGGGTATAGAGTGCATGGTGGGGAAGATTTCGACCAAAATTGCAGCCAAAATTTTCCCGCCAAAACCGAAATAAAATCCGTTTTTTTTATCCTTGGTTAAGAAAGAGGTGATAAAGGGAAAAAAGTGTGCTTAGAGAGAGGAAAATAGGCCATAATTAAAAATAAAAAAATATCAATAATAAAAAAATGAGTCTTTAGAGAAAGAAAATAGCGATAAAAGTTTTTACAGAGAGAATATACGAGTTAGTAAAAATAAAAAGAAAAGTCTTCCTAACTCAGTGCAGGTTACTAATTGGAGGTCCACTTATGGGTTCCTTTTAAAGGAATATTACCACCAAATCGCTTATTATTCAATAAAATCTTTAAAACTTTACTAATATTTGGGGGTCCGGGGATCCCCCATTTGAATACGTGCCTCCGCCACTGCCTTCTAAGTTATATTCCTAAATTCTTTCCAATTTTTTTTCAAAAATCTAATAAATCCCTCAAAACATATTTATCTAAATGACCCCTCAACCATAAATATCTATCTTAACACCAAAATTACCATTAAAGGAAGAACTTAGAAAATGAGTTGGACAGCTAGGCCACGAAGCCAATCAAATTTACCATTTTTTACATGTTTTTTATTTTTCTTAAAATTTTTCCAATATTTTTTGGGTTTTTATTGAACTTTTAATATTTTTTAAATATAAAATATGATTTTTAACTTTTTTTTAATGTAATTTTTATTGGCCTAGTGGTTCAACCATTCAACTTGTTTTCTAGGTTCTTTAATTCACCTTTAGGCTGCGTTTGGGAACGCAGCTTTGGATTTGGATCTCCTAAATCCAAATCCACCGTTTGGTTTCCCATCTTTGTACTTGAATTTAGATTTGGTAAATCTACCAGAATTTAGAAATCCATGGATGGATTGTAAAAACGTGGATTTGTAAATAGCACCTCGTAGGCATTATTTAAAAATTCAAATCTTACCCCAACATATAATTGATTATGTTTAGTGAATAAAAAGTTGTTGTCCTATGCTATCATAAGTACAGTTTGACTTGATACCGTAATCGCTTCGAACCGATGGTACCCAATCCGAATTAGACCGAACCGAATCAAGATGAACCGATGGTAAATGGACCGGATTGAACAAGTACTAGACCAAACCAAGCCCGACCCGACCTGAACTGACCCAACCCAAGCTTAATTAGTTACTGCAATGGCTAGAAAACATTGGGCAGCAATGGCTAGTTTATGGCCATTGCAGCCCACCTTTGTACAGTTCACCTTGAGTGCAATCGGGAGATTGCTAGTTGCACCCATCCCCATTTTTTCAATTTTTTTAGTTTTTTATGTTTTTGCAACTCACCTTTGTACAATGCACCTTAGGTGCAACTAAATAATTGATGGCTGCACCCATTATTGATTTTTTTTTCTTTTTTTCTTTTAGCTCACCTTTGTATAATGCACCTTGAGTGCAACTAGAAAATTATTGGTTGCACCCATTTTGATTTTTTAAATATTTTTTGTTTCTATTTTTGCAGCCCACATTTGTACAATGCACCTTGGGTGTAATCAAGAAATTACTAATTGCACCCATTTGAGGATTTTTTTTTCATTTCATTTTTTTTGTAGCCCACCTTTGTACAGTGAACCTTGGGTGTAATCAGGAAATTGAAGGTTGCACCTATTTTCGATTTTTTTCCCCGAACCACCCAAACCGAACTAAATCGAACACTGAAAGATTCGGTTTCGGTTCAGGAATGATTTATGTGTTGGAGGAATTCGGTGTACCGAAATCGAAATCGATATATTTCGGTTTGTGGTGTACCGAACCGAAAACCGAAAAAATCGGATTCGGTTCGATTCGGTATACCAAACTTGGATCCCTACCTACATAGAATGAAGGAAACCAATGAAATATAAATTCTTTTTATAAAAAAATAGCCAAATGAAGTATCCATAAATCCTTGGGCCAAATCTTAAGGCAATGCTTAAACATCCAAACAACAGATTTGCAAATCCCAATATTTCAAATTCTGAATTGGAAATGCCAGAATTTGAAATACTTGAATTTGAAATCCCCAAATCCAAATCCTCGTTCCCAAATGCAGCCTTAATGGTAATTTTGGTATTACGTTAGATATTTATGGTTGATGGGGCATTTAGATAACTAAGTTTTTAAGTGCAAGAGTTTATTAAATATTTAAAAAAAATATATGGGGAGGATTTCGAAAAGTGAATTTAAAGAGGGGAAATTATAGAAATTTTCCCTAAATATAAACTTAAATATCCATATATCTTCAGATGATCGTGTCCTTAATGACGAAATCGGGCATTTTTTGTAAAAAATTATGACTTATAACTTAGGTTGCGTTTGGGAACGTGGATTTGAATTTCGAGATTTGGATTTGGATATCCAAAATCCAAATTCATTGTTTGGTTCCACATTTTTGGGTTTGGATTTGGATTTGATAAATCTACTAGAATTTAGAAATTCATGTCTGTATGTAAAAAAGTGGATTTGTAAATAGCACTTCCTAGACGTCATTTGAAAATCCAAATCTTATACCATCATATAATTGGCTATGATTTGTGAATAAAAAGTTGTTATCCAGTTCATCATAGGTATGGTTCGACTTGATATTCGACCCGCCTGATCCGAGTATGTTTAACCTTGACCGATCTGGTTGGATTGAGCATGAGGCATCCCAACCAAGGGTCAAAGGTTGACTTCAAGGTCAAACTTTAATTTTTAATTAAAATTTTACTTTTTATTAAACTGACTTTTATAATTTGATAGCGAAAAAATGATACGTCCATGTTGATCTATAATGTGATATTAGAATCTCAATTTTATTAGTCAACAGTTTAACCTTTAGTCAAACTTTGACTTTTGGTCAAACATTGACTTTTACACAAAATTTATTTTTAGACAAACTCAAAACATGCTTATAAAAAGAGTCTATTACATAAATTTATATTGTATCAGTGCAATTTTTTCTTGATCAAAGTTTGACTTCTTGTCAAAGTTCGATTTTTTATAAAAAGTTATAAATTTTAATTAGTGGATTACTATAATTAAAAATATCTATCATTGTTTAACTTGTAACTTTAAAATACATTGCCTCAATTTTATTAGTCAATAATTTGACCTTTAGTCAAACTTTAATTTTTAGTCAAACTTTGACTTTTATACAATTTATTTTTAATCGAACTTAAAACATGCTTTAAAAAGAGTCTACTACATAAATTTATACCGTATCAGTATAATTTTTCTTTGGTCAAAGTTTGACTGCTTGTCAAAGTTCGATTTTTTATAAAAAGTTATAAATTTTAATTAGTGGATTACTATAATTAAAAATATCTGTCATTTTTTAATTTGTAACTTTAAAATACATTGCCTCATTTTTAGTGATCAAACTTTGACTTTTGTGCAAAATTTATTTATAGTCAAACTCGAAATATGCTTATAGATAGAGTCTACTACTATATAAATTTATATTGTATCAGTGTAATTTTTCTTTGGTCAAAGTTTGACTTTTATCAAAGTTCAATTTTTTTATAAAAAATTATAAATTGTAATTAGTGGAATACTATAATTAAAAATATCTATCATTGTTTAATTTGTAACTTTAAAATACATTGTCTCATTTTTATTGGTCAAAGTTTGACTTTTAGTCAAAATTTGATAAGTGTATCTTGACAATAGATAATGTGTATTACTATGTTATTTGTATTTTGGTATTGTAAATTTTTATCTGTGATCAAAGTTTGATATTTGGTAAAACTTTGACTTTATAACACAATTTTTATTCCACCTATGTAATTACACTTTCATGTTATCAAACAAGATAAATTAATTTTCAATAAAAAGAAAATTGACCCCAAGTTGAAAAACTGAAAAAAATAAATAAAAAAAAATATATTCGAAAAAACTCGAAAACATATCAATTCTGTTTCGGTTTAGGAGGTGGGGAGTTCGGTTAACCAATCTCAAAACATTTCAGTTCTGGTAGGATTTTCGGTGAACAGACACCGAAACTGAAAATTTCAGTTTCGATTTTGGTTCGACTCACCGAACTTCCACCCCTATATAGAATGAAGGAAACCAATGAAATATAAATTATTTTTATAAAAAATTTAGTCAAATAAATTATCTATAAGTCCTTGGGCCAAATCCTAATGCAATGCTAAAACATCCAAATAAGAGATTTGCAAATTCAAATATTTCAAATTCTAAATTTGAAATGCTTAGATTTGAAATTCTCAAATGCAAATGCTTGTTCCCAAACATAGCCTAGTATAAATAAATATCTCATCATAGGGTATCTATCTATTCTTCCATAACCTTGAGCTGATCTAATTTTCAACCAATTAATAGGTAAGTTAAATAATCAAGATTTATTATTTGATAATGGAATCTTATATATAATAATAATAATAATAATAATAATAATAATAATAATAATAATGTCAGGTCTAGGTTGGGCATAGTCGTCTGTCATGCACAAGTCAAGGTCTACGGAAGGATATTTTTAATGGGTCGTATATAAGTTCAGGTTAAAATTTAAAGATTAATGGGTCGGGGTTAAGTCAAGGAGACTGGTTAAAAGGTCAGGCTTAATTAAGTTGACCTTAAAACCGTCTCGAGCTCGACAATTTGCACCCTTATCTATCACTCGTGGGGTTTATAGATTTGATATAGAACAGGCGGGTTCGCAAAAAAACAAGAAAAAAAGAAAAAGAGCTTAGGGGAATATTTAATGTAGATTATTGATGGGCTAAGTACCAGGTAACTTATCGGGTTTCATGTGAAGGAGCAGCTCAATGATCATAATAATTAAAAAATAATATTAATATATATAAAAAAAAGATATAAAACAACATAGTCAATAGTGTCAACTGCAAAGAAAATAAAGGATTAAATTAAATACGATTTCATCGATCATTTTCCATATAATTGACTCTGACCGCATGGCTTTATATCATTTATTTTAAATATTCTTTTTCAACGGTTACGAACATCTTACATCTCCTCCATCAATAATGTAATCGGGTGCCATGTGGCAACCAAATCAAACCAATATAGTGAATATACATAAATTTTGTTAGTTTTATAATGTAGCTAGCCTTATATACACAAACAATCGTTGATCAACAAATTTTTTATTTTTTATTGGAAAAGTAACACCAGCTTTAATAAAACATATTTAAAAAATAAAATAAAATAACTTTATATGTGGCAGCTCTCGAGGAGAAGACCCTTTCAATTGAACAAAATTCCGAAGAAGAGTGCTGTGAGAGAAGCAAAGATGGTAGGAACAAATAGGGTGGCGTCTGATGTAGGGCTTGGTGCAGGTGCCTCAGCTGCTGCTACTTTTCCAACCATTGAAGAGGCCATCATCATGGCCATTACAACAAGTGCAACAAATGTTCTCAAAGAACAAGCCATGAAATGAATTAGAGAGAGAAACAAGAGAGAGATAGAGAGAGGGGGGTGTGGAGGAGATGCTGAGGAGGGGAGAGGTTATATAGAGTGCAATAAGGAATGGGTTGGTTATTTTGGAAGGCAGGCTGCCAGCCACTTGGCCAGCCTATTGTTCACAGGGTGGTTTCCATGTGGGGAATATAGCTGGGTGGTTCCCACCCATTTGCTATTTCATTTCAACTACCATCTTATTTTAGATTACCTTTATTTGCAGCCAGAGATTCCTTCTTCGGAATTAGGATCTTCACGTGTAAAAACCATTGACATCTATGACTCAGATGATGGAGATCATTTTTCATCCCAGTCATCCTTGCAACAGATCTTGAGATGATGAGCTTACCATCCAACGGTCAGATATTGATTCCATATAATACACATACCAAAATGTGACCTGAGAGCCATGTTTGATAGCACACCTGTGATCATGTTTACTTTCTAGGGATGTTTGCCACATGGAATCAAAATTTTGACAGTGTGATGGGATGCTTATGATCTCAAGATCCATATTTGTGTGAAAGATTGCTACGAAAAATGATCTTTTCGAAAGTAATCAACGATTTTCACAAGTGTAAACCTTGGTTGCAAAGAAAGAATTTCTAGTTAAAAATGATGATCCCCTTTATTTTAAATTAGACATTTATTAAGAAATTTTTGCTGTCTAATTTTTATATTATTTTGCTCACTCTAAATAATGGAGGGCCACAAGGTGTCTGATTCTCCTCACTAGCATCTTAATGTTAATAAGATTAGGAAGCACCTTTTATTTTATATTTATATCTAGTTAAACAATCATATAAATTCATATTTAATATAAAATTTTGGTTGCTCTACACAAAAATACGAGGGTTGGTGCATGTATAGATAACTATAGTTGCTTCCACATTTTACAATATCACTAACCAAAAGTTTTCAAAATACTCTCCTAAATTAAAAAAGTTTATAAGTCTCCCAACAATTCAATTATTAAATGATAGTTCATATGTTAAATTAATTTATATCCAAAATAAGAAACGTTCTTATTGGAGGATTTGAATCATTCGATCTATACATCCAAAAGTGAATAATTATTCATAACTTTTAACACTTGAAATTAATAAATGTCATTTTAACCCAAATCTTAGTATTTTTTTTTTAAAAAAGACCAAAAAAAAAGCCTTTTTCAGATAATAAAAGCTATTATTTTACTTTTGAAGAGATTGGACCATGGTGCTATAAGTTGTTTTACTTTGAAGAGATTGGATCATGACAAGTGTTGTCCACCCAAAGCGCTAGGTTGCGGGTTCGAGTCCTAAAATCAGTTCACTAATCATGGGTCCAAAGTCTAGACCGACAATTTTGTGAGTTGCAGGTCTTCAACTAACCCAGTGCAGACCCGACCCGACCCATTTGCATCCCAATTCCAACTGGCTAAAACAGGGAAAAAGAATTGGTGGCTAAGTTAAAAGGACAAGAAAGTGGGACCCACCACAAAGTTATGGACAGCTGTACCAACACCAAACGGATTCCTGGCAAGCCAGCCATAACTTTTTCCTCTTGCCCCCTATATAACCAACCCTTTATTACCTCTCTCTACCCCAACCCTCTCTCTCTCTCTCTCTCTTGTTTCTCTCTCTATAATTCATCATCGTCATGGCTTTTACTTTGAGAACATTTGTTGTACTTGTTGTAATGGCCATGGTGATGGCCTCTTCAATGGTTAGAAAGGTGGTAGCATCTGAGGCGCCTGCACCAAGTCCTACATCAGACGCTACCCTATTCGTTCCCACCATCTTTGCTTCTCTTACAGCACTCTTCATGGGATTGTTGTTCTATTGAATAGGGTTTTGACACTTGGCAAAGATACTCTTCCATATTTGTTGAGTTTGTGAGAGATGTGTTTGGTTGAGAGAGAGAGATTTATTTGTTGCTTTCTTTTATATGGGTTATTCCAACTCTTGCAATTATGATTATTATTGATTCTTTTATAAAGAGAAAGGAAATTGGTATTTGTATTCTTTTTCATTATATATGCTTTGTCATTAATTTTTTTTCTGGATTTATGATTTTGAGCTGGTATTAGGTGATTGCCAATGGTGATCGGGTCATCAATTCTTAATGTGCCACTAGGGGTGGAAATTCAGTATTCCGATTTTTCGGTTTCGGTAGTGGTTTAGCCAAAACCGAATCTGAACAGAAACTTATCGGTTTCGGTAAACCAATAACCAAAAAACAAAAACCGACACCGAACATAAGCGATCCTTATCGGTTTCTATCGATTTGGTTCGATTTTTGGTTTTTCCTGTTTTTTTAAGGGATTTTCAGTTTTATCCGTTTTTACAATTTTTTTATGTGTTTCCCTCTTCCTACGATAGTGACAAACTTCTCAGGAGTCAAGCGAAACTTTTAGCGAAATCTCGATGATTTCTCCGAAATCGCTGAAATTTCATTAATTTTAGTGAAATTTATGATATTTCACCGAAATTAATAATCTTTTCTAATTTTTGTCATTTTTTAAATAATAAATAAAAATTTTATGAAGTTTAAATATAATTTATATTTAACATTTTTTGTACTCCCCAAAATTTTCCCGAAACTTTTGGAATTTTTCTCGAAATTTCTTCAAAATTTACCGAAATAGAAGTCGGGCAAAACTTTTGGTGAAATTTTGATGATTTCTCCGAAATCGCTAAAATTTCATTAATTTTGGCGAAATTAATGAAATTTCATTGAAATTATAAATCTTTTCTAATTTTTATCATTTTTTAAATAATAAATAAAAATTTTATGAAGTTTAAATATAATTTATATTTAACATTTTTTGTACTCCCCAAAATTTTCCTGAAACTATTCGAATTTTTCTCGAAATTTATCCGAAATGAACCCTATTGAAATGTTGCCAAAAACGAAATTTGTCACTATGCTTCCTACTATATATATATTAGTTTTCGGCACCCAAAACCGATACTGAACCCAAACGGATTGGTTCGATTTTGTCAATTCTTTTTTTTCACCCGTGTGCGAGGAGTAAATGGCATCAAGCCGACCTGATCCAACCCAAATGATCAAGGAACCCAAAACCCCAAACCCACATAGTTAAAAACATCCTATTTTCCAAACCCACCTGACCCACGTGGCATTCAAAACGCACCTTGGGTGCTGAGTGGAGTACAGATGCATTGTTTAGATCAATTTATAAAAAAAAAAAATTAATTTCAAAAACTATTCTTAAAGCATAAGTTAAACTTAAACTAGTTTTAACAGTTCAAATTTTATTTCTATAGAAATATAGGGTAGGGATGAGTTTTCAATTTTATGATTTTTTCAAAGTTGATTTAAGCAATGCACACACTACAAAAAATAAGACTATTAGCGACAGTTTTTTGTAAAAAAACCGCCTTAACAGCAAGTGCTGCTGAAACACCTTATTTTTGTAGTGACATGTGCTCCATATGGCATCAAAATAGTTTTACGAGTGCCGCATGAAGCTCTATGTAGGATCTTAGAGGATGCTCCCTGTCTTCTATTGGAGGGCAGAACCCTTTTCCTATATATATATATATATAGAAAAAGTGTTCGTCCTCCAAGATTGAGGAAAACCTCTAATTGGCAGTATGATACCAAATTGATCGCACACAGAGCACGGGTGCATTACTTAGATCATATTTAGCAAAAAGAAAAAAAGGAAACTCATCTCCACCATGTATTCTTTTAGCTTTAAAATTTAAATCATTAAAATTATTCAAATTTTGACAGAGGCCTTAAAAATAAAATTTTTGAAATCTTTTTTTGGGAAATTGATCTAAGTCGTTCTCTTATGCTCCCCATCGCATCCAAATAGTATTTTGGATGCCACATTGATCTCCTCAAAATTTGAGGCCATCCTAGGGATTTATATCCTGTGCTGGCTCGACATGTGCTGAATTTGGGGTGCGCATGTGCCCCTGGGATTAAGCAAGTGCTTTAAGAGGCCCGAATACCCAGGTTATCATATATATATATATATATATATATATATATATATATATATATATATATATATATATATATATATATATATATATATCGATTAGTATAATTTTAGTTCATTTGGTGCAGATCCCTTAGGGTCAATAATAGGATTAAGCATAGGGATAGGAACATGTATAGTTGTTCCTATAGGAACGAGAGGCGTAACATGAGTATCTTTTTCAAAAATAATCTTCCTCTGCTTTTGACTCCCACTGATGACACTATCTTCAAGAAACTTAGTATTAGAGGTCTCTACGATTTCTAACGGTCGAGATGGGCAATAGAACCTATATGATCGGGTGCGCTCGGGGTAACCGATGAAGTAACATGTGACGATGCGTGGATCAAGCTTCTTCAGGTTTGGATCATAAAGTCTCGCTTCTGCCAAACACCCCCACACATGCAGATGTTTAAGACTTGGTCTACAGGCAATCTAAAGTTTGTAAGGTGTTTCCGGATCAATTTTGCATGACACTCGGTTAAGAATATAAACTGCGGTTAGAGAGCTTCTCCCCAAAAACTTTCAGGAAGGTTCGAGTTGCTCATCATGCTGCGAACGACCTCCTGATAAGTATGATTTCTCCTCTTGAGGAACCATTCTGTTGCGGGGTACCAGGCAAAGTATACTGAGGAACAATCTCATGTTCCCTTAAGAACTGAGCGAAGTTTCCGTGATTAACACCATCAGAATCCATCTTCTCATAGTATTCTCCTCTACGATTTGATCTAACGGCTTTAATTTTCTTATCAATCTATTTCTTAACTTCTGTTTTAAAGATCTTGTACGTATCAAGTGCCTCAGACTTCTGATGAATCAGGTATACATAGGCATAACGAGAAAAATCATCCATAAAACTGATGAAGTAATATTGTCCACCTCGTGAAGGTGTGGAAAAATGTCCACAGATGTCTATGTAGATCAGTTGTAACAAATCAGAAGATCTAATGGCCTCAAATTTTCGTTGTTTTATGGACTTTCCCTTTATGCACTCAAGACATGTGGTAAAATCGTTAAAATTAAGAGAATTAAGAATGTCATCTTTGACCATAGCCTCTAACATTTTCCTCGAGATGTGACCTAAACGTTTATGCCAAAGCATAGAGGAGTTCTCTGCCAAAAGAGAACGCTTTGTTCCGGATGAGGTAATATATTATTTAATTTTCTTGGATTCTCTTTTCATTGGCTTTTCCTTTCTTTTCTTTTATTTGTACCCAAATACTACCATTTTTTTTACATCAATTGAGTCTATAAACTAGAATAATCATATACAATTGATGCAAACACAATAATCTCATTCAATGGATTCTCAAAGTGATGCTTAATTCACCCAACCTCTTGAATGGAGAGTCAAATTAACAATGAATCCCCCTTCAATGATTTTGAGCAAATTTTGAGTCAAATTTTGAGCAAGGTAGTCAATATTCATATCCATTGTCTCCGACTCACCATGATCCTGCTCAATTGAGATTCACTACCAAGAAGGCATAAAAACCTCCAAGCTCACAAGCAATGTGGGACTATTCTAACAAAAAATTGCAGCATATTGGAAAAGAATTCATGTTTATTTTCATGAACATAAAGATTTTGAATCTAATCGCACTCATAGTTCTCTCATGCATCGTTGGTCAACTATACAACTGAAAGTCAACAAATTATGTGGATAAATATTATGCCCAAATTGATTCAAGGCAACAAAGTGGAGTGAACCAGAATGACAAGGTAGTATGAATATTCAAATTTATTTTGTTATATTTAGTTTTTAAAATGCAATATCTTCATTGTCGTTTGATCTTAAAAGATTCTCAAGAAAATTTAATGTACGAAAGATTCGAAGAAAAAATTCAAAATTTTATCAAATGCTACCTCTTCTCCTAGTATGGAGGGCACTAACTTTGATTCATTTTCGCTAAGGCCAGTAGATAGGAAGAAACAAAGGAAATCCTTCGGCGAGACAAAACCCTTGATGATAGCTTAACCTCCAGGCCACTTGCAAGAATCTTAGAAAATTTTATAGAAGAGAAAAAATAATTTGAGCCTGGTAGAAATGAAAGATAGGAAAAAAAAGGGCTATGAACCAAACCGATTCTTAAGATCGAGAAAGGAAAGATAAATTTGCTAGCTCAACAACAACAATTCAAAGAGAGAAAAATGAAGAGAGGATAACGATGATTGATAATATTGGCATGTATCCATTGCAAGCACAATTTTATCAGAGTCTAAAGATGAAAATCGCTGCGAAACGAGTTGCAAATGATTTGAATTAGTTTATTTTGCCTGCGAGATGTATCCAATGTTTTAAATATTCTTTTTACATTCTACTTTGTGACAACAATACATATATAATATTAATATATTAATTATTAAGTAATAGTATTTATCTATATTTATAATATAAATTATATATATAATATCATTTTAATACAGATTTGATTAAAATATTAATAAAAGCATATGTGGTTCCTAAAAATGGCTAGTCCCATTGGAGCAAAACCACTTTATGGGGTTAGCCAGCTAAGCCCATTAGAGAAGCTCTTATGAAAGCGAACGCAAACAGAGCCTCAAGCAAGGATCAAAATTTCAGCCGATATGACCGAAATTTATGCCGAAATTATCGATTTCGGTCCCCATCGAAACCGAAACGATAATTTAGATTTTCGGTTATTTTCGGCTATATTGAAGTTTTCGGCTGAAATTTCGGCCCAAAATTTTGGTTTCGGTCCCCTCCGAAACTTAAATGAAAACCGAAATTTTGATCCTTGGCCTTAACACTTCATAGAGATAAAAGAAGAATCACCAAAATAGTTAATAACATAAAAATAGATGCAAGTGAAGTATAGAGGAAAAAATTGAGATGTTACCTTATTTTTTCCTTCTCAAATTCACCACATGGCATAACATAATGGTGCCACGTGTAGTCGATTGGGTTACTCGCCTAAATATCAACTCATATTAACGTATCACTAATTTGGCGACACTAAAAAAAAAAAGACTATTAGCGGCAGTCATAAACTGCCGCTATTAACAAAATAATTGTCGCTAATAGTCTTAATAGTTCTTTTGTTAATAGTGGCACTTTTTGGCTGTAAAAAACTGTCGCTAAAAGTCTTATTTTTTGTAGTGCAATCATAGATATATGGGCATTTCTTAATGTTGGTACACTGTCCTTGGTGCATGGGTCAGGCTTCTACTACTAACTCTTTTCGACAAGGTAGTTTCATAGTCACCAAATCGCGGTTCGGCAAGGTGAACATTCCGAAAAATCTGGCAAATCCAGGAAGTTTGGGGAAATATTCGGAGGAAAAATCGGTGAGAAAATTTTAAAAATAAAAATAAAAAGATTTAAAATTATAAAAAAAATAAAAACAAATATTTAGTAAGTCACAACTTTTTACAAAAATTAGGGAATAATTCGCAAAATTTAGAAAATTTGCAAATTATTCACAAATTTTTAAAAATTCAGCATGTTTGTGACTATGGGTAGAATTTAGGTGGCCCTAAAATCAGCTAAGGTCATTCTTCATGAACCAAATTGGTCAAAACTCAAGAGATGTTTAAATATATATATATATATATATATATATATATATATATATATAAGTGATAATCACTTTAAGTGTCCCTTTTAATTTTTAGATGGTATATGATAATCAATCCATAAATAATTTAAATAATCCTACCGCAATGATTTTATACACGTGGCACTATATATCACAAACTGATGCCTCTTATTCTAAATGTTTAGATCGACTATTATGACCCGGACTGTAGGAAGGTCATTCCATGGCATTAGATGTGGTGGAGCGCCGAATCCCGTGTGAGTACTCCACACTCTAACTCAACCCACCACACAATTTGAAACTTTAGAATTTTAATAGGATTCAGACACCATAGTTAGCATCCAAATCCCAATCAATCTAGTGCCTTTAGGAAACAAAAGCTAGTTATATAATAGGAAACAAAAAACTTGTCAGATAATGCCTCCATCGATCCCTTATATCCCTCTCTAAAGATCTCACCCTAACGCATATATCTCTCCTCTCGGACCTCTTTCTCTCACGTCTATCTTTCCTTCTGAACTCTCTCTCTCTCTCGCATCTCGCTCCTCCCGGTTTAGATCTTTCTCACGGAGCCTCTTCTTCTCGCATCCAACCTAGCACCACACCGATCTACCATCGAAGCAGCATCGCCGAATCGAAGCATAGGTTGCCGTGTCGCCGAATAGATTGAAATCATCATAACAACCACGTATACGCTCCAACAGGTGGGTGCCCCTTGATCAATCTTAAAATATCCAATTTCTATTTTTGAAAAATAAAAGAAAAAGATATTGGTCTTGAGCTTCATTAATAGCACCTTTAGGGAGGAAGATGATGATAAATAAATAAATAACTAATTAGTATTCTAAATTTATTATTACAGATTATACATATAATTAGAGTTAGTATCAGAGCCCAGGCTTTACTTCTTTTAGGGACTATGTCGTACGAATTCACTAACATACGACGTTTTGAAGAATCAGGACTTAATGGCTCCACGACGCAGAGAAACGAATAGCTCTCAGGTGAACGAGGCCTCATCACATGAAGGTCCTCAAGAATCTGAAGTGATGCGCCTATTGCACGAGATGGCGACTACTTTCAGTTAGCAAATGACTCAACTGACGCAGTCACACCAGTAGGAAAAGGCTCAATTACTGTATGAGATGGAGGAACAAAGAGAGTAGCAAAAATAAGTCGTCTAGGAGTTGTCAATCAACGTCAACCTTCTCCTCGACAAGAGAATCCACCCTACATATCTACCAGATTTCAAGTATTCAGCAGAACTCGACCTCCCTATTTTCATGGACAGCTCGACCCAGTCATTTCTAAAGATTGGATGAGTACAATCGAGAAGTATAAAACTGGTGGAAAGCAGCAACGAGAGCTGCAGATCGAAGCAATGAAGAAGAATAGACTTGACAACAGTTCAGGGAAGCTTACTTCATAAAATATATCTCTCTAGCCACCAAGGCTCAGAAGAAGAAGGAATTCACGTACCTACGACAAGGGAACATGATCGTGGCCGAGTATGAGGCCAAGTTTGACTAGCTATCCAGATTTATTGGGAATTTGATCGCAGACGAAGGCAATAAGCTCTTCGCATTTCAAAACGGCTTGCAATCATTCTTTTGTGAGAAGTTAGCCGCAATGAAGATTGAAGCGTATGGAGAGCTCGTAGAGCGCGCCCAGATCCAGGAGAGAGAGTCGGGAGAAATGATGAATCGAAAAGTTACTAGAATTGAGGCTCAGAAAAAGAAGGCTATCCAACGAGTCCCTTTTGTTCCACAGAGGCTGATACCTACTTACTCTCAGGGGATTCAACCCCTACACTAATCTCTAGTGAATAAAAAGCCTCGAATCGTACCTCAACAGACTCGACCAACCCCTGCCTTCCAATCGAGAAACATCATGCCACCTTCACAGTGTGTGTTTATGCAAAACATCGAGAAATGCTATAACTGTGGAAAGGAAGGACATATTGCTAAGGAATGCCGAGAGAAACCTCAAGGCCTACAGGTGAGGCCTTCGAACCAAGGACGGGTATTCGCACTGTCGTAGCAAGACACCCTGGCTAGCGATGAAGTGATCCAAGGTATGAATGTTTAGTAAAAGTTATTATTTCAATTATTAGCATAGCTTATTAAATTTAAAGTATGCATAATCACCATCAGATCAATAATATTCTAAATTTTATACTGTACAAACAGGTAATTTATTGGTCATCCACCCAAAAAATACTAATAAACACTTAGCTCTCGCACTCCGATTCGGGTTCTCGTTTATTATCCCAGGATTCGTGTCAAAAATACAAATTACACCTACACTCCTGGAGAATAAACTGGTAATTTTAACACCGTCAGAAAGCAAGATGATGGCTATCCTTGTATGTCAAAATACTATCATAAACATCAAGGGTCATCATCTTTCGGTAGATTTTATCGTGTTGGATTTTCAGGATTTTGATATCTTATTGGGCATGGATTGGCTAGACACATGCCATGCCACAGTTGACTGTTTCTCTAAAGTGGTCACCTTCCAACCACTCAGAGTGCCACAATTCAGATATCTGAGAATTAAAAAGAAGGGAGCACATTTATTAGCAGCATTAGACAAGGAGTAAGACAAGATAGTCGATCCTATAAAAATCTAGTCATTAGAGACTTCGTCGACGTATTTGCTGAAGATTTATCCGGTGTACCACCCGATCGAGAAATCGAGTTCAAAATCGATTTGATCTCAGGGACCTCACCAATTGCCAAGGCACCATACCGGATGACCCTTACAGAATTAAAGGAACTAGAAATATAATTCAAGGAGTTGTCAGATAAGAAATTTATCAGACACAGTCAGTCGCCATGGAGAGCCTCAGTGTTTTTCGTAAAGAAGAAAGATGGTTCGATGAGACTATGCATCGATTACCGTAAGTTGAATAGTACAACCATCAGAAATCAATACCCCCTTCCACGTATCGATGATTTATTCGATCAGCTCTAAGGTGCCAAGTGGTTTTCTAAGATTGATCTTAGATCAGATTATCACCAGCTGAATTCTGATAAATCCATTTGTCGTGGATAAAATCAGGGAACTGCAGCGAACGGATCCAAAAATTCTAAGAATCATTAAGACAATGTATAAAGAACCACACTTGATTTTAGCCTAAGAGCGGATGGAACATTACTCTTTAGGCGGATATTGTACGTACCCAATGACTAATGTTAAAAAGGAAATACTCGATAAAGGTCACAAATCAGGGTACTTAGTACACCCAGGTGGCACTAAGATGTATCGAAATTTGAAGAACTGGTACTGGTGGCCGAACATAAAGTGAGAAATGGTCGAATATGTATCAAAATGCTTAGTGTGCCAACAAGTTAAAGTGGAACATCAAAAGCAGGCCGATTTCATTCAACCCTTACCCATTCCAGAGTGAAAGTGAGAAATATATCAATGGACTTTATCGTTAGTCTGCCAAAAATGTTGAAGAAGAACGATGCCATCTGGATAATAGTTGACAGATTGACGAAGTCTGTACATTTCTTGCCATTTAAAATTACTACAGATGGAGAAAAACTTGTTGAGACTTACTTGAAAGAAATCGTGAAATTGCACGATGTGTCGGTAAGCATCGTGTCCGATAGAGACTCAAAATATTGGACTACCTTTCAAGCAGCTTTGGGGACTCGCTTGGATTTCAGTATTGCCTTCTATCTGCAAACTGACGGGCAAACCAAAAGGGTTAACCAAGTAGTCGGGATATGTTGAGAGCTTGTATGTTCGACTTCTGAGAGAATTGATTTGATGGAATTCTGAGAGAATTGATCTGAGAGAACATCATGCCACCTTCACAGTGTGTGTTTATGCAAAACATCGAGAAATGCTATAACTGTGGAAAGGAAGGACATATTGCTAAGGAATGCTGAGAGAAACCTCAAGGCCTACAGGTGAGGCCTTCGAACCAAGGACGGGTATTCGCACTGTCGTAGCAAGACACCCTGGCTAGCGATGAAGTGATCCAAGGTATGAATGTTTAGTAAAAGTTATTATTTCAATTATTAGCATAGCTTATTAAATTTAAAGTATGCATAATCACCATCAGATCAATAATATTCTAAATTTTATACTGTACAAACAGGTAATTTATTGGTCATCCACCCAAAAAATACTAATAAACACTTAGCTCTCGCACTCCGATTCGGGTTCTCGTTTATTATCCCAGGATTCGTGTCAAAAATACAAATTACACCTACACTCCTGGAGAATAAACTGGTAATTTTAACACCGTCAGAAAGCAAGATGATGGCTATCCTTGTATGTCAAAATACTATCATAAACATCAAGGGTCATCATCTTTCGGTAGATTTTATCGTGTTGGATTTTCAGGATTTTGATATCTTATTGGGCATGGATTGGCTAGACACATGCCATGCCACAGTTGACTGTTTCTCTAAAGTGGTCACCTTCCAACCACTCAGAGTGCCACAATTCAGATATCTGAGAATTAAAAAGAAGGGAGCACATTTATTAGCAGCATTAGACAAGGAGTAAGACAAGATAGTCGATCCTATAAAAATCTAGTCGTTAGAGACTTCGTCGACGTATTTGCTGAAGATTACCCGATCGAGAAATCGAGTTCAAAATCGATTTGATCTCAGGGACCTCACCAATTGCCAAGGCACCATACCGGATGACCCTTACAGAATTAAAGGAACTAGAAATATAATTCAAGGAGTTGTCAGATAAGAAATTTATCAGACACAGTCAGTCGCCATGGAGAGCCTCAGTGTTTTTCGTAAAGAAGAAAGATGGTTCGATGAGACTATGCATCGATTACCGTAAGTTGAATAGTACAACCATCAGAAATCAATACCCCCTTCCACGTATCGATGATTTATTCGATCAGCTCTAAGGTGCCAAGTGGTTTTCTAAGATTGATCTTAGATCAGATTATCACCAGCTGAATTCTGATAAATCCATTTGTCGTGGATAAAATCAGGGAACTGCAGCGAACGGATCCAAAAATTCTAAGAATCATTAAGACAATGTATAAAGAACCACACTTGATTTTAGCCTAAGAGCGGATGGAACATTACTCTTTAGGCGGATATTGTACGTACCCAATGACTAATGTTAAAAAGGAAATACTCGATAAAGGTCACAAATCAGGGTACTTAGTACACCCAGGTGGCACTAAGATGTATCGAAATTTGAAGAACTGGTACTGGTGGCCGAACATAAAGTGAGAAATGGTCGAATATGTATCAAAATGCTTAGTGTGCCAACAAGTTAAAGTGGAACATCAAAAGCAGGCCGATTTCATTCAACCCTTACCCATTCCAGAGTGAAAGTGAGAAATATATCAATGGACTTTATCGTTAGTCTGCCAAAAATGTTGAAGAAGAACGATGCCATCTGGATAATAGTTGACAGATTGACGAAGTCTGTACATTTCTTGCCATTTAAAATTACTACAGATGGAGAAAAACTTGTTGAGACTTACTTGAAAGAAATCGTGAAATTGCACGATGTGTCGGTAAGCATCGTGTCCGATAGAGACTCAAAATATTGGACTACCTTTCAAGCAGCTTTGGGGACTCGCTTGGATTTCAGTATTGCCTTCTATCTGCAAACTGACGGGCAAACCAAAAGGGTTAACCAAGTAGTCGGGATATGTTGAGAGCTTGTATGTTCGACTTCTGAGAGAATTGATTTGATGGAATTCTCTTACAATAATAGCTATCAGGCGAGCATCGAAATGTCTCCTTTCGAGGCATTATACGGTAGAAGTTGTAGAACACCTTTGTGTTGGAATAAAGTCAGAGTAAGAAAGATGCTTGGACCCGAACTAGTTCAAACCACGACTGAGAAAGTCAAATTGATACGCGAACGGCTTAGAATAGCCCAGGATCGTCAGAGGAAGTATGCTAACCCCCACCGTCGTAACTTAGAGCATGAGGTATCACATTCGACTTGAAACTTAAATTTCATTAAAATTTTGCTCGTATTTTGAACAGTAAAATCTTTTTGTTAGATTGGCGAACATGTGTTCATTCGCGTCTCCCCGATCAAATGAGTTATGCCCTTTATAAAGTGCGGGAAGCTGAGCCCTAGATACGTAAGGCCTTTCGAAGTCACCAAATGTGTGGGCGAGGTTACTTATAAAGTCGCTCTACCACTACAATACTCAGGGATCCACAATGTATTCCACATGTTTATGTTGAGGCGATACATATATGACTCCTCACGCATAGTGGAGATCGAGCCCATCAATATCAAATAAGATCTCACTATCATTGCAAGGCCCATTATAATTCTCGATCAAAAGGTGCAAGTCTTCAAAAATAGACGACAACGTTGGTGTTGGTTCAATGACAACATCACACGCCAAATGAGGCAACCTAGAAGGGAAAAGTTGGCATCAAAGCAACATATCCAGAACTTTTTGGATAATCGGTACGTAATTTTCGGGGATGAATTTTTTTTTTTAGGGGGGAAGAATATTGTGACCCGGACCCAGGAAGGTCATTCGATGACATTAGATGCGGTGGAGCATTGAATCCCGAGTGAGTACTCCACACTCTAACTCAACCACTCACACAATTTGAAACTTTACAATTTTAGTAGGATTCGGACACCATAGCTGGCATCCAAATCCCAAGAAATCTAACGCCTTTAGGAATCAAAAACTAGTCATACAATAGGAAACAAAAAACTTGCCAGATAATGCCTCCACCGATCCCTTATATCCCTCTCTAAGAATCTCACTCTAACGCATATATCTCTCCTCTCGGGACCTCTTTCTCTCACGTCTATCTCTCCCACGTCTGTCTTTCCTTCTGAACTCTCTTTCTCTCGCATCTCGCTCCTCTCGATTTAGTTCTCTCTCACGGAGCCTCTTCTTCCCGCATCCAACCTAGCACCACGCCGATCTACCACCGAAGCCTGATCGACGAACCGACGCGTAGGCTGCCGTGTCGCCAAATTGATCGGAATCATCTCGACAACAAGGTACACGCTCCAACAGGTGGGTGTCTCTCAATCAATCTTAAAATATCTAATTTCTATTTTTGAAAAATAAAAGAAAAAGATATTGGTCTTGAGCTTCATTAATGGCACCTTTAGGGAAGAAGATGAAGATAAATAAATAACTATGTACTATTATGAATTTATTATTAGAAATTATACATATAATAATATGCATATACACTCGTTACAGTGTGTTTGCATTGAAGCCGTCTCCTAGCATTCCTCTTCCCAAGTAATACCCTCCTCTCTGTGCTATAACTGTTTTAAATGAAGTGTAAATAAACAGAGGAAGAAGAATATATATATATATATATATATATATATATATATAAGTATATAAATATAAGCGTATTTATGATTATACTAGATCTAATTTTCCAATTCTCCTTCTTTTCCCACTACTCCCTTCCACGATTTTCTCTCTTACGTCTTTGTAACAGAGACTTGCATTTTCACCTACAAAACGAAAGTACACACACACACACACACATATATATATATATATAGAGAGAGAGAGAGAGAGAGAGAAAGAAAGAAACCTCAAGGGATTAGGTGAGTTGGCCAGGTACTTGCTTCCAAAAGCAGGAGACCTGAGTTCGAATCTCCCCCCCTTGAGGCCACCCTAGGGATTTATATCCTGTGCTGACCCGACATGTACTGAATTTGGGGTGCGCATGTGTCCCAGGGATTAGGCGGGTGCTCTAAGAGGCTCGGATACCCAGGTTATCAAAAAGAGAGAGAGAGAGTAGAGAGAGAAGACTCACTGAAATTAAGAGAGATATTTAAAGAGAGAAGTTTAGTGACAGAATTTTAGAGAGAGCAAGTGAAGACCCAACCTCCCAACCCTCTTCTCCTCCTCTGGTTCACCTGCAAATATTTATAAATATATAGCTATAAATATTTATAAATAATAATACAGATGCAGATATGCATATATATTAACTTGTATGTGTGTTTAGCAATGAGATTAATCTTCCTTCCAATCTCTTCTTCTGCTTGCTTCCACTACCTGCAACAGACACTACAAACAATGCTTAAAATAATATATATGGATAAGTATATATTACAAATTTTCATAAAAGGGAGAGAGAGAGAGAGAGAGAGGACCTATTCCCTTAACCCACAAAACCCTCTGATCTCTCTCCTTCAACCTTCGTTTGATAGAGAAACGATACAAGATATTAGAGAAGACCAGAGAAATGTAGGGAGAGAAATTTATAAAGAAAGCTAGAGAGAGAAGACCTAACCTCACATAGAAAAACTTAGAGAGGGAAAGAGAGAAAAAGCCCAACATAAATTGTAGAGAGAAAAATAGATAATTAGAGAGAGAGAGAAACCAAAGGTGTTTCTCATTCGTTCCGTTATACAGCAATATAAACAAACAAATTGAAGTCATAATCGATAACTTTTGGGTGTGCCATCAGAACTGATCGGACGGACGCCATACCGACACCGAGCAACCCATGACAATCGTCCAGACCAAACATTCCCAGTGTCCGATCGTTCCAAATAGTTTCTGGGCACAGTGCGTTATAATGGGTGCATTGGAGAACTTACTTGATATGGTTAATTTAGTGCAACCATCCCTTAGCACTACTGGATTCAAACAAAATAGATTCAAAGTTAGACCTTGTGGGCCCGACACAAGAAATGGTGCAGAGATTGACCGTCTCTTCAAATTGAAATTCTCGGGACATCTAACGGTTCAGAACTCGAGAAATCGACACACAAATAAAAAAATTTAAATACCATTTGGACACCATCGATGGGAAAGGATTGACCCTTAAATCTGAAGGTTTAGAGGTCGAAATAAACTAGGCCCAAAGACCTAACACCTCAAAATTATCTTTCTTAAGTATCTTATAGTTTAGGTTTGTTCAATCTGATCACCACATAGTAGGTACCCTAAGTGTGCGCGTTCTCCTAGATCTCTTAAAATGTTGACTGGAGGATCTAGTGTGCTAGAGGTTAGATCAGGACCGAGACAAGAGACCCAACTTTAGGTTAAAGTATATTATTCGACCATCTAACGGTTCAGATTAGATGATAGATAGTCTGAAGTTCATTTGTTATTGCAACCCTGTGTACCACACGGAATAATGCAATGGGATACCTTTGACCCCTAAACTTTTGAGAGTAAGAGCTAACTGGACCATAGGACCAACCTCAAAATAATTTCGATAATAAGACGATATGATCTAGCGGATCAAAGAACAATTATTAAAAATTTGAGGATGTATTTTGAGGCCCAAAAGTTTGAAAATTAAGGGGTATGAACCCTTATGCAATTAGGATAAAGGGGCGGGCTGTTTGACCCGTCCCTTTGACCCACTCTTGGGTCAAGCTAATAAAAGGTTCTGATGTAGAGACCACATAAATCTTAGAAAACTTTAAGAATAGTATGCCTGATCGCTCCATAAGCAATCTAATGGCCTACAAAATTTTCTCAAAGTTATATAGGAAAGGCTTGTTCATTCCATATTTTAATCATTATATTACGTTCACAAACATGTATGGTGTATGAAATAATTTCGTTTACTCAGACAAGTCATTCCATCATATGACATGCATCACATAAAAAATTACGATAGGGCATACGCATGATTAAAAAGGAATAAGCTATGTCACACGACTCTTAAGCCTTCGTTATGGTGAGTTTTCTTTTACGGTCACGTAGAACTTGGAATGTAGGCATCTATGTACAGATGCAACACCTCTATGAGAGTATGTGTTGTCATACGAAGGACATCAAAGTTACTACGGAACCCGTCCCTTGGAAAGCGTAATTTTGTGAATCTTATCGCACTGTAGCTCACTCCAAATTAAGTTATAAGTAAATAATATGTAAGATTAAATAAGATATGAATACGGATAAATTATGCTATGAAGGCCAGCAAAATATGAAATAAGTTTCTATATGTGTCATGTATTGCATGTCATCGCAAGATCCAGCGTCTATAGCCAAGACGGGTCTTAAGGACAATACGATACGATAGTGTCCTGAATGTAAGGGGACACTGATTTAAATGCATGCAACCTCATTAGGCTGGACCTCGCATTGTAGGCTCAAGCAACGGCCCTGGCACATGTTGTATACATAAATTAAGTAAGATGCAAAGTACGTTGTATAAGCGTATGAAGCTATGTTAAGTTTTAAGATATGTCACATAGGATAAGTCGACAAGATAGATATAATAAAACATTAAAAATTGGTGCATCATATCTATCTCATTTTATGCTATGTCTTTCAGCTTCGTTATGATGTGTATGAAATTTCAGATATTATTGTAGTCATTTTTAGTTGCTGGATTTTATTTTTATAAATTATTACTACTCAAGCGATTGCACACATGATCACCTGGGTATGTAATGGTAGATCGATTGTATAACCCACTGAGTTTACGTGACTGAGTAAACTCACTCCCTCCCAAAACTAACAGTTGTATGCGAGAACACTGACATCCCATCACTGAGGATGTGGATGCTGCTGTACCTGATGTGGCTTATGAGGATGAGGACGTCGGCTACCACTTGGACGAAGGAGTAGATCCGGCGGACTACTTTGAGTATTGAGAGATTCTTTAATTCTAGTCTTTATCGCTTTCAGGAGAGACTTATTATTAGTTACTTTTATTCATCAGTACTTCTTATATATTTACGTTTAGGATAATTTTACCCTATGTAAAATCACAGTTTATTTACTATGCATGGTTAGGATTTAACACATTATTAATGTCATCTATGTTTTCCGCTGTTGATTTATAAGCCGTTTATCTTTAAATGTTATTCTTAAGTGCCTTAATCTATATGCTAAATTGAATTAAGAATTATATGTATGTTCGATTAACGCTTTAACAAGCGTGCAGTGTCATAACACGGAATTTTAGGCCATTGAGATCAGGTAAGGATTCTGGGTCGTGACATCGAAAGTGTGTGAGATCGAAAATAATCTCTATCAAGAAAGTAAGAAAAGTCAAAAGCCATAAAAAACAACTCTATCAATGTGTCTTATTTTAGCCACAAATTTTTAAGGTGTTTGTGTATCGATTTGAAATCCCACATAAGGTTATAAGCAAGGTATTAAAATCGGTATCGATCTCGGGTATCGATTTTCCCGAGGCCGATACCGATACGTATCGACCAATTAAAAAAAAAAAAAACTAAAATCTCAGTTGAAATCGAGACGTATCGACAATACCGATATGGGATACCAATACGTATCAGAACAATTCATATCAGTTTAGCCGAAAACCGATACATATCAGTATCAGCCAATTTTTGATACCTAGGTTATAAGAGAAATTTTGGATTGTCACGTACATATCAAAAGCTATTCAGCATAATTTCCTATAAGGTTGAGGATTATAAAATATATATTTTTAAACATACTAATAAATCAAGATGAAATCATAGTGACAAATTTCTTTTTCGGCAACATTTTCATAGGGAGTCATTTCGAATAACTTTCGGAAAAATGTGAAAAAAATAAGGGAAAATTTTGGGGAGTACAAAAAATAAATAAAATTATATTTAATATTTATAAAAAATTTAGTTATTAATTAAAAATGGCTAATTTTTTTAAAAGAAAATTTCATTAATATCGGTGAAATTTCTATAATTTCACCTAGCTTAATGAAATTTCAGCATTTCGGAGAAATCACCAAAATTTTGTCGAAAGTTTCGTCATTCCTATGTTTTAGTGCATTTCGGAGAAATTTGTCACTATGGATGAAGCATAATACTGTAAATAATATAAATCAAGATACTCCTTCTAAGATCATTAGGAAAACATTAATTTAATCTTTTTCTGTCAAATTCGTTCGAGAAGGTTAAGAGGATTTGAAGCACATTTAAAAAGGTTAAGTTAAGAAGGCTTTCGTAAATGTTATAATATCAATAGACATATTCTTCTGAGGTAAGTTACTAATTTTATGTCAAATAAATTAATTAATTAGCTCATAATAATATGATTGATACCTCACCATCAAAAACTCTAAAGACACCCACGTGTAGATGATCATTTGATAGGTAGGGGAGGTGAGTGCTTTGAGGGTTTTGGTAGTGACAAATAGAGCTTCCTAATATAATTACAAATTAGAGAAAATAATCACAATAATTAGCTAAATGTAAAATAATATATGTATTATTAAATATAAATTACATACATGTAACATACAATGTATATTAGAAAGTAGGTTAAGAGATAGAATCACATATTAACTTAGGGTCAAAATTAGTCATATTATGATATAAAAACCATGTAAAAAATATTATGTTTTATATAGATATTCAATAAATAAAACCCTTTATACGCCTCATATGGTGTATCAAGGCGACAAATATTCAATATAGAGAACATGTATCATACAATCATGTGCGGGTCTCAAAAGTAATACTTAAAAATAGATTAAACATTTATTTTAAGTTGCTTAAATATTATATATAAATAAAATTACTAATTTAGCCCAATCGTAGCATAGGGGTTTAGGGGTTTGCAAAATCGTCATTATGCGATTGTTGAAGAAATTTCATATTTTAAATATTTTTCTATTTTATATACAATTATATTTTAATTTTGTTTTTAATAATTCTTACATTTTCTTAAATGATTTTAACATATCACACCATCTCGTTGAGACATTTCGATCTCTAACCTATCCGAGAGGTGTCGGATTCTAGACTTAAAACAATCGTAGTGAATGTGTAATAATTATATACACGTGGCAGATTTCATGATTTTATAGATGGAGTACATATGGCCAAGGAACAACTATAAACACAATTCATCATTTTGCATATTGGATTAGAAAATTTTAATATCTTTGACCAACAAACTTCAAATAATCCTATGTTGCTTAAATTTCGGGGCAAACAGATCCTTTATCATAAAGAGGATGAACTTCAAGAGAATGATTCAAAGTTCTTGCAGAGTGGAACCATGCAGTACTTGACACAAGATATATCTTCCAAAGAACATGACTTTTTTTTAATAAACCAATTATTGAAAAACACTTCGAATTATTGATTCATTCCAAAGATGGCTTAGAACCAATAGTTCATTTTCTAATGGATCTTTCCGTTCTAATACTCCGTCTAATTTTTCAAAATTGTTCCTATCTAACAGAACTCTATTGGATCAAATGAGAAAGGCATTGTTGAGAAAGAGATGGCTTTTCCCGGATGAAATGAAGCATTTGATTCATGTAGCAGGAGAATGATTTCCCACTCCCTAGCCGGAAAGATAGGTGACCATGAAAGAGGGACTCAGTGGAACAGTATTGACCGGGTGCTAGAGTCTTGAAAATACTTGTTTGTTCCATATTTTAGACCTTAGCTTCATGGAACAATATGCTACTACTGAAACCTGGAAGAATTGAAATCATATATCCAAACACTATGTAAAGTAATTTATCTGATGAGTTAGGGGCGGATATTTTACCCGAGAATTCTATTGTGATTGTGGAAGTCTATCCTTGTGGGATTCCTATTGAAGCATATACTCGGAGGGTGGGTGCAGGGCGGGTGATTTCAAAATGGACTACTCATTCATTAGATAGAGAAGATTGCCAAGATTTCGTGATCCGCTGCCGAACCTATTCTAGCAGCTCGGACTCGGATCATGGGGATCGTCGGAATACTTCGTATCAACGGATACTCGGTATCTCAATGTCGATTAGATCCGAGATCTATTATTGAATTGCCCATTCAATGAGAATTCTCAATACTATGCCTTGAAGAGGACTCGAACCTCCACGCTCTTTAGCACAAGATTTTGAGTCTTGCGTGCCTACCATTTCACCATCAAGGCATCTTGAAAGTGAATCGTATTCCATGTATATGATATCTATCTAGTGTGATATATGGAATATATGAAAAAGGCGAACTGTTGGAGTATTTCTATCAATCGGTCATGCCATATAAGCTCGAGTCGGACATTCAACTGCTTTGATTTGAATTATCCAGAGGATACCTTTTATATATATATATATATATATATATATATATATATATATATATATATATATATATATATATATATATATATATATATAAGATGTACAATCAAACCTATTTCTCGATTCAATAGAAGTCTAAAGAAGTGAATATAAATCCAAATAACGATAGATATGTAAAAAGCAGGTCCTTACTATTCCTAATGTTAAATGGAATGTAACGACATAGGGATCCATATGTAAACATAATCTCTATTTACATACGCTCGAATGAAGTTATAGTTAGAACTTAGAACTTAGAAAAAAGGTAAGAAATCCTCAAAAAAGACTAATCTAGGAGATCCTTTATTTCAAGATAGCAAAGTCTTTAGCTCAGTGTTTTAAAAATGCACTAACTAGTAACTAGTTTGACCCGATTCGATCATGACCGATGGGTCAAGCTGTCCAATTAGCTTAAGAATTGACAAAAATGATTTTTTTTTTCTTGTTGAACCAGTGAGCCGGCGGATTTTAAGATTTAAACCGGTTAGTTTGTTCGATTTATTATGAACCAGTGTGATTTATATTTTTTAATTTTAAAAAAGAGTACATGTTGTAGAGGAGATTTGAACTCAAAATAACACAAAACCTATAAAAAAGGTATCACTTAAAACCTATGTTACAACCAACAAGTACTAATATACTTGTTGGCTTCAAGATGCTATATTATGTTTAACATATATCTTGAAAATTCATACTATAAAACTATCCTATGATGATATAAGCCACATAATTTTATTATTAATTTTTTTCTTGAACTAGTACGACTGAACTTGATTGAACAAGATTCAAGTAAACTAGTTGCCCTTGCTGGTTCGGTGTCTAATCAAATGTTTAATACATTGGTTTCGTTTATTCTCTACCACATAAAAATTATATATTGAGTGTAGTTACCAGCATGAATACATCCTCAACACTTTTTTGTTATAGGCACTTTAGTGCTACCATGTCATATTTTTTTTACAAATCCGATTTATTTAAATATATATACGAGGAACTATACTATCTCATCTGAGTACTTCAACATAGACCGGCATTAGGTATAAACAATGTAATGTGTTCTAAATATGAACTCTAGGTGAGCTATTAATGGTTGTCCTACCCAAAAGACTACCGTTATCTAATCTAAAGTCTCGGTTAGAAAGTTGATTTTTAAAACTAAAAGGAATTTTAAAGAATTACAAAATAAATATATTTAGAAAGCAAGGGAAAAAATAGTCTAGGACCCCTCTTGATCGCCGACTCGTAACAATTCACAATCATATTCCTATTCTAATTTGAATTCTAGGTAATAACCTTTTTTTCACTACAAGTTAAAGTTAGGTAAAATAATCAGATCCTATTTATAGTCATGTACTAGTCGGGGCGATGTAATTCATCTAATCTTTAGCAATCTAATCCGTAAACATCATTGCATGAAATCTATCAAACTAGATTATAAATACTACTTCGATGGTGAGTATTCTATAAATTATAATCCTAATCCCCACAAGGTGATTACAATTATCATAAAACAAAAATAAAACGATTTAAAATCATTCAAAATAAGTCACAAACAAGAGTGAATCTCAATTATACAATCATTACCATAAACAAATCCAAATTAGAAAAGAAAATAGAATTGAACCCTAAACTTCAAAAATTAGTCACACGTCGTAGCTTTGATCTTCATTGTCGGAGTACAACTCTCTGAATCAATAAGAGAACGATGGTTTACAATCTATCAAATCTCGCAAACTCTCAAAACCTAGAAAACTATAAAACTCTCAAGCAAAAAATAATAAAATTCTCTAACTTATATTATGCTAAACCTGAACCTAGGATGCTTATTTATATATCCATAAGGCCATAGTACAATGAGAGAAAATAGGAAAGAAAACCTAAAAGAACTCTAATTAAGAAAGGAAAGAGGGAATTCCCGAATTGGGAAGAATCCTAAATTGAATCCACTATGTTGTTGTTGTTTTCCAATCTCGACTGGTCGAGATTTGAATTTTGGCCTAAACATTAAAAATTAGCCACACATCGTAGCTTTGATCTTCATTGTCGGAGTACAACTCTCTGAATCAATCAGAGAACGATGGTTTACAATCTCTTGAATCTCGCAAACTCTCAAAACCTAGAAAACTAGAGCATTATAAAACTCTCAAGCGAAAAGCAATAAAATTCTCTAACTTATGCTATACTTAAACCTAAACCTAGGATCCTTATTTATATATCCATAAGGTCATAGTACAATGAGAGAAAATAGGAAAGAAAACCTAAAAGAACTCTAATTAAGAAAGGAAAGAGGGAATTCCCGAATTGGGAAGAATCCTTAATTAAATCCACTATGTTGTTGTTGTTTTCCAATCTCGACTGGTCGAGATTTGAATTTTGGCCTAAACATTAAAAATTAGCCACACGTCGTAGCTTTGATCTTCATTGTCGGAGTACAACTCTCTGAATCAATCAGAGAACAATGGTTTACAATCTCTTGAATCTCGCAAACTCTCAAAACCTAGAAAACTAGAGCATTATAAAACTCTCAAGCGAAAAGCAATAAAATTCTCTAACTTATGCTATACTTAAGCCTAAACCTAGGATCCTTATTTATATATCCATAAGGTCATAGTACAATGAGAGAAAATAGGAAAGAAAACCTAAAAGAACTCTAATTAAGAAAGGAAAGAGGGAATTCCCGAATTGGGAAGAATCCCAAATTGAATCCACTATGTCGCTGTTATTTTCCCAATCTCGACCGGTCGAGATTTGAATTTTGGCCAAGCTTTTAGCAAATCTCGACTGGTCCAATTCCAAACTGGACTTGTCGAAATTTCTGTTTCTTGCAACCTTCTCTATGGGGTCTTGTTTGATTGGCTTTGCACCTATTTTATTCCTTCATCATCTTAGCTGATTTTTTTCTCTTTGCCTTCAAAACCTCTTGTACATGCAACTCAACTAATTCCAAATATTAATCTTCTTTCAAGGCCTAGCAACTTTAGGATTCAAGGCTTTTATATATGGTTTTGAAGGTTGATCACAATGGTCCATGTTAACGTGCCTAGATCAAATGGTTTGAATCTTCTGGTTACCCGCTTTTCAAGACAATGTTAGTTGACGTTGTCATCAATAATTGTGACTAGGTCAATCAGTTTTCTACATCTGACACCTTCTTGACTCCATCTTTTTGTTGTGGGTCATAGGGTGGGCTTCAGGCAGCTGCCATATGTAATCGGGACTATTATATTAATCGGGTTCAGTCAATAATTTCATCGAAAAATTATTTAGATCATATGATTAAGAGCCTAAAAGTGTAAAAAATAATAATAATAAAAAATTTAAATAAATTGTTCTATATTGGCTTATGCAGTAAAATGGTGCTATGCATACAAGATTTGATGCAAGAAACCCTACCAGCTTATGTCAATTTTACTAGCCACAATGGTATGAGTGTTCAGGAGGTACAAAAATATTTATGGGCGTGCAAACCAGAGAAAGTAAGCTTTTGACCTAATTCAGAAATTGGTTACTTTTTGGGATGTGTCATGTATAGTGACTATCTCTTACAAGTTGTACACTCAAGATCTAAAGATTTACACCGCTGAAGATTGAGACGAAAATCATCTCCATCATATGATGCGAAGCACTCAATCCCCTTCAAAATAGTGGATAATCATATAAATATATAAAGAGTTTGTCTATAATGGGTGTCCACTCATCATGAGTGGACATTGTAGTCTATATGTCCCTCTGCCTGAGCGACTTGGACGGATTTTTAATACATGTAAATATGTGCAAGTCACTCAGTCACAGGGATATATGGACTGCGATGTCCACTCATGATTAGTGGACACCCATTGTACACTAACTCATATGACTGCTTTGAATCGCATGATGGAGACAATTTTTTGTCCCAATCTTCATCACTTCTATAGGGATTTAAAATGAATATTTGGGATTAAAAATGGATACAAATTGGATTTACGTACTGAATATATCAAATACATATAGAGCCAAATCGGTCAATTTTAATGCACTATTTTTTATCTTAAAATATTAAAATATATATAAAATACAAAAATTAAATTTTTTGTTTCAAGTACATATTTGATATTATATTTAATTAATATTAGATATATATCGACCCGAATCAATGTGGTCTAAATATCTACCTCTATTACGCCAATATTTATACCTATATCGAATTCAAGGGTTTATACCATATGATAGGGATTTAATCCGATAAATATTGGATAATATGTATTAAATATGGCCGATATTTAAAATCATTCTATAAATATTTAGATCATTAGTATACTATCAAACGTCACTCCACGTGGCACACATCCTAAAAAGTGATTTTTATTAATTAATGCATGTTTTCGGGTCTTTGTTAAGTAATACATATTGCCAAAATAGAATAACGGAAGTTACATATATTTTAACGGGGTATAGACGTGGCAGCAGATTAGAAACCCCTGTGGATAAGAAAATGAGGTACTGGGGCTAACGGCGTTAGTTGAAAATTTAGGTTTCTGTTTTTCGTGCCCCTTAGGGTCCACCTCTCAAATCAAAAGCGTTCTAGCAACGAAGCTATGCTGGAGGGATGCACATCTGACCGTCCATTTAAAATCTAGCGGTCATAAAATCATTTCAGTATTTTATTTACTCTTAAATCACTAGAAGTTTCGCAAGGAGAGACGATTTGAGACGATATGGGTATAGAGAGAGAGAGGATACTTCGATTGTTTTGGTTTTAGAGACGATTTGGGTAGAGAGAGAGACGATTTGAGACGATTTGGGTAGAGAGAGGCGATTTGAGAGGATTTGGGTAGAGAGAGAGAGACCAGGTTGTTTCGATTGTTTTGGTTTTAGAGACGATTTGGGTAGAGAGAGAGAGAGGATTTGGGTTCTTTCGATTGTTTTGGCTTTAGAGACGATTTGGGTTCTTTCGATTGTTTTGGTAGAAAACTAGAAATCCTATTTTGATTCTATACAACGGAGATTTCTTTGTAAGATAGTGGGTTTTCTTTGCATTGCTCTGTTTTTTTTTTGCAATAAAAAACGTTGGATTTTTTTATAACTGTTGCTTAAAACGTTAAATTGCAGGGTAATTTGAAGTGGGTTTCTCTTTTTTTTTTTTTTTTTTTCATTTGGGAGCCCAGATCTTGTGGTGAAACAGAGGTTAGTTTGGTGATTTATCATTTTTTTTTCTGGGTTGTGTTTTTTGAAGAACTTATTGTCTATATATATTTTAAAGTTTTTTTTTGGGGTTCATGGATGTAGATATGGAGAAGGAATCGAAAGAGCAAACAGATTTTTTCTTACAGTGGGGGAATCGAAAGAGAACGAGATGTGTTAAGGTGAAAGACGGTAAGGTTTTGGAGAGATCTTCGAGCAAAAAAATAACATCTAGAGTCAATCGATGCGTGGTGAGAGTCGAGAAAGAGGCCCCTTCTCCCCTCGTCAACAGGTAGAGAGAGAGAGAGAGAGAGAGAGAGAGAGAGAGAGAGAGAGAGAGAGAGAGAGAGAGAGAGAGAGCCATCAACGAATTTGATGGGAAAACTGAATTTTTATCCTTCTAACAAGAAATTAAAAAACCCATTTTTCTCAAATAAAAAAAAAACCAATTTTCTTGTAGGATCTCAAATTCGACAGCAGTTCCATTGAATACAAACGACTATCAGAAATCGCATTCGTCTTCACCTGAGAAGGAAGATAGGTACTAATTTGTTAGTTTTTGATCTTCAGATGCTCGATTTGACAACAACCCATTAATTTTTTTGAGCAAAATTTTAATTTTTGAATCAATTAACAGGTATTATTCGACAAGGGGGTCATCGTTTTTAGAAGAAGGGGGAAAGGTTTCGATGGAGATGGGAGATGAGAAGGCGTTGGTGTTACCGAGGTTCTTTATTTCGTTATCAAGTAAAGAGAAAGAGGAAGATTTCATGGCCATGAAAGGGTGCAAATTGCCTCAGAGGCCTAAAAAGAGGGCAAAATTCATTCAGAGAAGCTTACATGTAAATTTTATTTAGAAAAAAATTGCAAACCTTTTTTTCGGAGTTTATAGTATTTATTTATTTAATTTCTTTTGTTTTTTACTTTTTTCTTTTGACTTTTTGCGGTTGTAGTTGGTGAGTCCTGGGGCATGGCTATCTGATCTTTCTCAAGAGAGATATGAAGTCAGGGAAAAGAAAAGTTCCAAAAAAGTAACTGATTTGTTTTTTTTTTTTTTTTTTTCAATTAGGTTTGGTTTGGTTTTTATTGATTTGTTGTCGTTGGGTTTTATGATATGCAGAGAGCAAGAGGTTTGAAGGCCATGAGAAGTGTGGAAAGTGATTCAGATTGAAGAGAGAGAGAGATTTGTAGAGAGAGATTTGTATGGAATGGAGTGGATAAGAGGGGATTGAGCAAAAAGACTCTTTTCCTACCAGTGTGTTTGTATTCAATGGAATTGGTTAAATTTTGTTTTCGGGATGGGAATAAATAATCACCATCAGATCATGCTTTTAATGGGTTAAAACTTAAAAGACCATACCTTAAAATACCTATACATATCCGCCGATGCCTATCGGGTTAGGTCACTTGCGATACTAAATATTCTTTATTACCCTCTTGCAGTTGTAAGCATGGTTGAAATGTTTAGGTTTCGGACCCCATCAAAATCAAAACGAAAGTATCTGTAATCAAAATCGAAACGAAAGTATGAAATTTTGGGCTATGGGGCGTCAGATTTCAGCCAAAATTTGCAGAAAATTATGGTTCGGAAATCTGATTTTTTGATCCTTGGTTGTAAGGGTGGTAATGGGTCCCAAAGCTTGGCTCATTGCCACCCCTACTCTCATATATTGGTTATATAAATATTAGCTTTCGATCTCTTGAAGTGAGTTGATGAATGACCGTAATTGTGCTCCCCTTGTTTATGAGTCTATTAGGCTGCATATGGCAACGCTCTTTGGGGGCGCTCCCTGCTCTTAGAGAGCTGCTCCTTATCATAGAGCCTGTTTGGTAAAGTGCGCTGGGAACTTCGTGGTAGAGTGATGGACACCATTATTGCCCTCCTATATTTATGAAATTGACTTGAATCTCAAGGACCAAAGCTCTTCTTCTCCAGAGGGAGCCACCGTCCAAGTCTTCTCCATCTACACCCTTAATGGCGATTTCTTCATTTTTCATTTGATTTTTTGATATCGCAATGCTTTATCGAGCTTAGAAATGGAGGGGGTTGCTTGATCTAGGAGTTTGAAGGTGCATTTTCAATTTTTGATTTGATTTCATAGTTTTTCATTCGATTTTCTTGTTGGTGGTTTAATTTAATGGTCTGTTTTCAAATTTGCACGAACTATTGCTTAATTGAACTCAGATCAGAGCAATTTTTCGTTCGATCCTTGCCTTAACAGAGGCATTTCAGCTTTCCAATACATTTTTTAGGGTTTTTGGAATCGAAAAGCTCAGATTTCAGCTATGCGGTATGGAATTTGATTTTTTTAACTTTTCTCAGGCGGTTTTGAGCAGAAGGTGTGGAATGGAGCTTCGTAGTGGTTGAATCGGCCCTAGGTTTGGTCAAAACACAAGGAATCTCTCGGCTTTGTTAGCAGAAGGTGTTTCTAATTTTACAGATTTTTTGTCTTTTGCATTGGTTGGAGTTGGAGGTTGTCGACCATCGGGTGAATTAGGGTAAACTCTCTAACTCTAACTAACTAGTATGATTTTGATCTTAAATTTTCTAAATATTTATTAGAATGCTTAATGTGTTTGATGAAATGCCCCACTGACATGTTGAAGTTTAGAGTTTTAATTTTGATGAAATGCCCCCAATCACCATAGTGTTTGATGAAATGCCCCATCAACAATGTGTTTGATGGTCCAATCACTCATTTGTTACCTCGTAGGGTTATATAAAGTCACAGGCCTGCATGCTATATATATATATATATATAGGATCTTCTCATCTCATGTTGTGACTTTCAGTTTTTTTGTGCATTTGTCTTGTGTGTGTGTGTATATATATATATATATATATATATATATATATATATATATATATATATATATATATATATATATGTATACAGAAAAAGTCTTGTTGTAGTTGCTAAAACAGCATTCCTTAGACAATAAACCAAAAATAAATATGGCATTTTTTCCTCCCTTGTCGGCTTCAAGACTGCATTTATTTTCTGAGCAAAGATGAAATATTTATAGTCAAAATCAAAAGAATACCTTGTATGAGTTTAGAAGTGTGGATTCATAGTAACACATCTTTATTATTGCCTTTGACACTGTCATTTCCAGCTCCTTTTCAGTGGGTGGCCTGATACAATAGCTGTTGCACATATGAAAAAATGGGTTTATGAAATCAAGAGATGAAATTTTGTATAAGAAAAACAAATAATAAATGTCTTTGAAAATAATAAACAAATAATAAATAGCATACTTGAGAGCCGACCCAAGTATGCTATTTTGAAGGAAAGAAAAGTAGAAAACAGAACGAAGGCATAGAGTACCCAAGAATGATGTCTTGGAAAATAGCCAACATAGACAGTAGCCCAAGCTTAATATTCATCATTACAAATTTGTAATAGTTCTTTTAGGGATTTAATATTCGATTCTGGATCTGCAAGCAAGGCCATTCCAAGTCTGCATTGAAAATGAAAAGAAATTACTTGTTTGACATGGTCAATGGTAGCAGCTTGAGCAGTCCTAGGATCAAGATAATTAGTCTCATCGAGTTCCCCAAATGCTCTAATAAGCACCTGAAAAACACACAATAACACGAACACAAATGACACACACAACAGCCACAGGATCAAATGGCTAGGATAAGACACACAGGCTCTAGTCATTCGGTAATAAATCTGCTTGGAGAAAACATAGTGACCAAGTCGGCATTCGGTAATAAATCTGCTTGGAGAAAATCAGAAAATCTGGCAAAATTTCATCAGGAAAATCTATAAAAATTGAAAAAACAGATGTAAAAATCAGGAAAAGTTAGGGAAATAGTTAAAAAATTCACATACTGACAACCAAGATGGTATGTTATTATCTTTGAAATAATGAGGTAAGGAGCATTTTGTGAATCTAATGCCATCCATTTCAAGATTTGACGGTACTCTCAAAGGCGCTAGCTTTTATGCCTCATCCTCCTTTTCTGCATTTGATAAATGTTTTGAGATAGCCGGCAGATTCCAAGATGGATGGCATTACATTCGCGAAAGCCTCTTATCGGTATTCAATGATGTGACTTCCCTTATTTCTTATGAGGTCAACTTCTAAGACTGCCCTTAAATAGATTAGCCTATGACCGTTCATGTTTGATCAATCCAAGTAGGACAGTTAGCAGTCCATCGGTCATTCAGGCCTCAGCCAAATAGTCACACCTATTAGAGGATTCTAACCATCCCATTGGTCAACATGCTGATCAAATGCAATGATCATATTGGTACTAACCATATGATCAACAGACTTTTACAAAGTAATGCCGAATAATTATCAACTTTCCAGAGGCGTGCAAGTGATCAGATGGTTGGATCATCTGATGAACAGGGCTTTGAGTTATAGCCGCTCTAGCACATGAATTAGTGGATTAGTAACATGGCAGGGACTATGCATGGATCCATTGTAATCTGATCATATAAGAGAGTGATGGATGCTTACTGTTGACAAAACTGCTTCTTTTCAGAGCTGGTATAGGGTAACCGACCGGACAGCAATTTGGAACCGGTCATTTTTTGGGATGTGTGCAATGGGGAGTCAACATTTGTGCCATTTGATGGTACACCAATAAGCTAAAGATCTCTGGTGTTAAAAATTGGAACCAAAAAAATGTGCCTATCATGTGATTCAAAGCCCTGAATCCTTAAAATGAATGGCCACCATGTAAACCTCTAACATATGTTTAGACATTCATTTCAAAGGGTGTTGACTGCTACGAATCACATGATAGACATGTTCTTAGTCCAAATCTACAACACTAGATCTTCAATCCTAGGCATACCATCAAATGGCACAAATGTTGCCTCCACACAGATCCCAAGAAGTGAGCCAACCATCTGATGAAATGGTCGATATTGACAGGAGGCTGATGGAGGAATCATCCTTAAAAACCATAAAAATAGTTTTTACGCTAAATATCGGACTGCAATACCTGTCAATTAGGGTTGAGCCAGACTGTCGAGTTTTTAATACATTGGGTTCTAATGTGGCTAATATGATCGTGTTGTTTCCTCGTATTTATTGATTATCAGTTACTTCCATCATTCCTTGATGAGGTTGAAAGAGTAGTATGGAGTGAGGAGAAACTGGATGGGGGACCCATGACTCCCTAGAAAATACTCTTGGGATGGCCTGAAATGCAACTACAGTGTCTCCAATCCCCTCATAATCATTTCAATGTGAGTACTCTAGTAATTATTAAGAGGCAATACTATTTTTGTATTTCGTAAGCTTTTTTTAGGCTTGGGGATTGCTTTTTCAAGGCAAAGAGCAACTCTCTGCTCTAGGGCAGAGCACTTTAACATGGGACTGTGTTTGGTTGGTTGTAAGTGCTCTTAGGTCTTTCGGAGAGTGAATGAGCTGAAATTGGGTCTCTTTAAAAGAGCAATTTAAACCTGCTCTTTGGCTCCAAAGAGCAATCCCAAACACAGCCTTAGCTAATCAATATGGTGACTCAGTTTAGTGTCATTAGCAAAACCATCTCTCTAGATGGCAGAAGGGTCACAAATGCTGATCGATTCAGATGGTCTAAAATCAACATTGATTTACCAACTGTCAAATCTATCAATTACATTTGAAGGGTCTGTAAATCATGCTTGAAAGTACGGTATGTATCATGCGTTACCTAATGATATGAGAATAGACAGTATAAAGAGTTTTAAAAAAAAATACCAATCTTCAAGGTTGTGATTTTAAACCCTGTTATAAAACCATAGATGGCGAAAAGAAAGTGGTTGAGTGGTTGGAAATGTCTAATCAGTGTGAATTTTGAGATATTACCAATCCAATATTGGATAGTAATTTAAGGGTGGCAATGGATCGGGGCTTGGGCCGCAAATTCTACTGTAAACGGGACGGGCTTAGGCCAGGACTAATTCAAAATTGACAAAAGTCCAAGCCAGTCCAAGCCCAAGGCCTGCCCATTACCACCATTAGATAGTACAGATTGACTGGTCGTGCGGAAGGAGCTACAGGAGAAGATGGTATCACTATCAACTGATAGTGAGGCTCCCTTTAGGCAATGGGATCATAGATTAATGGATTCATCTTTCTTTCAGAGACCTCTCTTCTGCAGGTTTGAGAGGGAACATAGCTGCTGATCTAGCTAATCTCACATTCATCGAGTCCCTGTAAGTATTCATGAACATTCAAAGTGCCAAATCTTACTACCTAAACAATTTCAGGAACAGATTAAATTATTATTTGAGTTAGAACTCCAAACGATTTCTTTTTCAGATGCTAAAGAGTACATATTATTTGCTTATCTTTGAAATCTGTGACAGCCAAATTTTCACTAGAGTGCCTTTTTTCTCTTTCAATGGAGTAACACTCTAATCCCCCATTAATCCTAATTTCAGTTTTTCACTTAGACCTCCTATTGGCACTCTATAAAACGTCTTTTGCCCTCTTAAAATCGCTTCGAAATATCCTTTCCACGATATTAAGGGGACCTGAACATCCCTGATCAGCAACATTTGACATGGGTCAGTGGCTAAGAGGCACTTCATAACCATGATAATCTGACCAATCTAGTTATGCCCATTAAGCCATAGTAAACATCCTACGGATTACTTTTCTGTGATTGCATTTTTTTTATCAAAGAAATGAAGTTTAAACACAATTTTTATTTATTTTATTTCAGGGACTTATCAAACAACAACTTGACAGACATGGTACCTGACTTTTTAGCTGACAAGTTTTTTATACCCGACTGACATTGGGCTCATGTTGGTGGTAATTCCAAGAACAATCCAATCAATCAAAGCATTTACCGGAGCAGAACACACCTACTATGATGTTCTACAGCACCTTCTTATAATGTGGTAACCCAATGTTAGGAAACAACTCAATGGAACAGTTCTAGTGATTCTTCTAGAGAGATCAAAGAATGGGTCACTTTTCTTGAGGTTTGCTTTTCGGGTCTGTTAGAAATAGCAGGATGATTACCCTCCCTATGGTCTCCCATAATCATCCATCAGTAGACTCTGTTTTTTTTTTTTTTTTTTTCATAACCTGGGTATCAGGCTCTCTTAGAGCACGACTAATCCCAGGGGCACATGCGCACCAAGTTAGCAGATGCAGTGTCAGCATGGAAGTAAATGTGGAAGTAATTGTTGTCCTCTGATTTCAAAGTTTGGTTGAGATGAAACAGGAAAAGAAGAGGCCAGCTTGGATGCTTAGGATTATGAAGAAGCTGAGATCAGCTTAGAGAAAAGCCCAAGAGATGCGGAGCTCAGTGGCAGCAAGCAAACCTGATCAAGTTATCAGGACTACTGATAAGGTTCGATGGAGTGGTCAGATGGGATCCTTGAGTGGTTGCTATACCTAGCATACCTTCTAATTTCAGCCCAACCCTCCATTTTTATAGATGACTTTTTTATGTGAAACAACTTTAGTATGTGAACGTGTTTATACAAAGAAAATTCTCTCTCTCTCCAAAAAATGAAAAAAAGAACAATTACTGCTATTAATTCGCATTGGAAAAAAATGTATATTACCTTTTGAAATTTTACACCCAGACTAGTTGGCACTGTGTGGCACCCACTAGGATCGTGGCACTCAATAGGATCGGGTATCATGGCAACTTGATTAATATCGATGAGGTGTCAAAAAAATTGGACATGATTCAATACATATTGATCGTCAAAAATATGTTCAAAGGTACACAAGATCAGTGCATCAAGTTTTCAGGGCATCATCTTATCTTTGGCCCATCAAATAGGGGCTAAAAGATCCAAAAATCTTTTTTTATTTTTTTTAATCACTTGCCATATGGCCGATCCATCCAAAACGGATAGTGTTTTGGGTAGATCATGCCACATGGCATGTGATTCGGGCACTCAGATGCAACCCTCTAAGACTCTTGACCTATTTTCCCTTCCTTCTTATTATAAATCACTATTTAAAGTATAAATTATGTAAGTCTTTCAAATTGCTTAAGGACATTTTAGTCATTAAGCTAAAATCTTCCATACGAAGGTTGTTTTATCAAACAATAACTGCTATAGCACTAGTTCTCAAGCTGCTCTCTAAAGACAAGGAGGCCCCACACAAAATCATTCTCTAGGAGCTGTCCACTATTCTAGGGAGTGTTGTCATCCATAACTTTTCTAGTGGCTTACTATATCAATTTTGTCATCATTTCTTTCAAAAGCTTATGATGTTGGATTGTGCGATTTTAATCAAAGAGCTCAATGAAGGTAGCAATCTTACTAAAAAAAAGAACAAGCATATTGAGAAGAAAGAATAGCGGAGAGTATTTAAACCATACCGTGGTTTTGATACTTGAGAGAAAACCGAACCAACCGAAATTAGATCGGTTAGGTTTCAGTTTGAGTTGAAAATTTCAACTAACCAAAACCGAACTGAAATGTTTTGATTCGGATTCTGTTTTGCAGAAACCAAACTGAAAACTGAAATTTCGGTTTCAATTCGGTTTGGTTATAAGGATTTCATGACCAATACATATCGGTTGGGGCCCAGGCTGATTTGTATCGTATACATTGGATATTGGATAAGTATTGGCCAAACCAGACGATATTAAACTAACTTCCTTTTTATTTTAAAATAATAATAATATTTGCCCAAATGGTGTTTTCGGTATATCATCGGAATCATATCCTATCCGATTTATATATATATATATATATATATATATATATATATATATATATCCAGTATTTTCTGATTCATACCGATATGGCTTGATATAGACTCGATAATTGACTTATTGACCCGATTTTTTCCCTTTAGAGAATCAGGGTGCATATCATATCGGATGGGACATAATCTGATATATATACATAATCTGATATATATATATATCGGCGGATATTTAAAATCGACTATATTAATATGCTCTTCAAATCAACCCAGGTGAGGCCATGACTCTATATGCTCTTCATAGGTCCAAAACTGGCATATGAGCCTACATTCAAATATATTTTCAATTTAAAATAATTAAATTCTTTTTTGATTCGTATTTATTTAAATTTTCAAACCTTGATTTGTATGCTTCTAACAATGTGATCAGTGAAGTACAATTGACAGATTAAGTTCAAATGGGCAAAAAGTTAGCATCTTGGAATTAGCCACTCACTGCAGACATTGAGCCCTGTGTTGTCAGCTCTATATAGTTAGTGGACCTTGAGACTTGCACTGCTTTAGAGAGCTTAAAAATCTGTGCAAGTCTTAGGCCTCGTTCGGTAACCCAAAATACTCAGAATCTGGGCAGATTCTGAGTTTTTTTGCAAGATCTGAGCAAAGCCCACGTTCGAGAGCCAATTTTGGGAAGCGGGAATCTGAGTGTTTTCTGAGTGAAAACGACGTTTGGTCGTCCGACCAAACCTCTCGGATTAGCTCAGATTCTGAGCTCAGAATCTGGGTTGGTGAAGTATACTCCTCATCCATCTATGCAGCTGATCAAAACTATGTGTCCTCCCCAGCTACGCAGTAGCTTCTTTGAAGCTACTGCATCGTCTTCCCCAACCATCCATGGCGATAGGTAGGGGCCAGCCTCGATTCAAAAACACCTGCCTCCATCTCTGCTCCGATTCCCTTTGCAGTGTATTCACATAGCCATGTCGATGCGACTGATCTGATCGGCATCGACTCATCTGATAATCGTCATCGATTACATAAAAAAAAAAAAATATTATTATTATTTTTTTTTTAATTTTTTTTTTATGTAATCGATAACGACTCAGTACAGAATCGGCATCGACTCGGTACAGAATCGTTATCGATTACATAAAAAAAAAAAAAAAAAAAAATTTATTATTATTATTATTATTTTTTTTTTTTTATGTAATCAATGACGACTCAGTACAGAATCGAGATCGAGATCGAGATAATCGTCATCAATTACATAAAAAAAAAAATTAAAATTTTTTTTTTTTTTATGTAATCGATGACGACTCAAGATGTAATCGGCATCGACTTTGATGTAATCGTTATCGATTACATAATTTTTTTTTTTAATTATAATCGATGGCGACTGTATAGAGCCAATGACTTTACTTTGCAGAATCGATGACGACTCTTAAAATGATGTTGTCGTAGTCGATATCCCCTTTTCTCATATCTATCTTTAGAATTATCGATTTTATATTGTAGTCTTCAAATCGTTAAAGATAGATCTCGCTTAAATGAGTGTTTGACTTTTTATGTTTATTGTTCTCCTATCCACTTTGGTTATTTATGTATGGCGATCTTTCTTTATAATTCTCAATATGAACCTTGCCTCTTTTCATATTCTATTATTTCTCGTGTACGCAAATCATATGGGTTGTGTATCGTATCCCACATTCCTCTTCTCGAGGTGATGGTCACCGTCATAGGTTGTCATACTCATTCAATTCTTATGGTGACGACGCTGTACAATCGTGCAATGGTAGTGTTAGGGACCCATTTTAAAAATAATAGTAATTAAATCAAATTCGAAAAAAGACTCCGTCAAATATGTTCAGCCCCATCTCGATTGGTTGCCCGTAAATTTTGAGAGAAATTCGAGTACGGCACATAAACCGATGATTAAGATCACGTTTCTACGGTCGTAGTATAACCACTGATTGAAGCTATTCTGAGGATTTTCTGAGAGGAATCTGAGTGGTTTAAGAACAAAGGATTTTGAGTTTTGTAAGAATCTGTCAGGAATCTGAGTGGTTAAAGAACGCATATGGTGAAAATCAGGAATCTGAGTTTGCTAAGAATCTGTCAGGAATCTGAGTGTCCAAAATCTGAGCAAAATCTGAGCTTTTCTGGGAAAAACCAGGAAACACCCGAACGAGGCCTTAAAGTCTACACAAATAGATAACTGGATTTTAGTCCAACTGGAGCCTAATTCCTTAATGACACTCAAAATGACTCATTTTATAAGGACAGTGTTATATGGAGGACAGATTTTATATAGACAAAATGTAGGCAGCTGATGTGGCACGATGCAATTGGCTGCATGATCTGTGGGGCTCAATTGATGTAGGTCAGTGCAGACAGCCTGTGCAACTATGGTTCCACCATGAACACCGTTGATGTCTTGAGATCATGACAACCAGTCAAATGTTGATTACACATCGAACAAATCTCAAAAAGTAACTGTGATAATCGGAATCTCGAGTCACTTTTAGAGATGTGCTCTACATTGATTGGTGGCCATGATCTCAAGATTTATGCGTCGAAGATTGGGGACGAAAAATGTTCTCCATCATCTAATTCAAGGTAGACGATGGTGTTAATGGTAAGACCATAGTTGACCGAACCTTCAGCCCGTACCCTTTTTCATAAAGCGTGATGTAGGGTCTATTTAAAATAAAATCAATGTCTACTTTATAAAATTTTAAAATAAGTTTTAGTTTTAATCAAGGTGTCAAAATTGATTTCAGTATCGGGTATCGGTCCAAGGAGGAACGAACGAATCAGCCACCACGTATTGGCCTTTACAAAAAAATGTCTCGGCTCAAACTAATATGAATACCAATACCGAGTGGAGGATCGATATGTATCGGTATCTGCCCGATTTTTGATATCTTGGTTTTAATTGGTTGTTTTAAAGGCAGTTGACTGCTTTGTGTGACACATTCTGAAAAGTAGCATCACGTGTCTAAAATTAGTGACCCCTTCTCAATCTTGCTTGGGGACAGTTCTGTTTTTATGTGCATGGTCACAAAAATATCAAAATTTTGAAATATTTGCGAATAATTCGAAAATTTAAGGTCTCCTGAATTATTCGCAAATTCGTTTGATCACAAAAGTTCGCGAATAATTCCCAACTTTTTCAAAAAAAAATTGTGACTTATTAAAAATTAAATTTTTTTTTTTTTAATTTTTCTCACCAATTTTTCCTCCAAATATTTTCCCAAACTTCCTGGATTTGCCGGATGTTTCCGTATTTTCACCACGCCAAATTATTGCCAAACACCAATTTGGTGATATTGTTCATGCGTACCAGCTGTTTTGGAACGGAATCGGGTGCAGATTGGGTCCAAACGAAAATATGTGCAGACCCATTTTGGGTACAAGGCTCGTTTAGGCCACATCCTAAAAGAGGTTTGGGTTCAAATCTTTATATTTTCTATAAAGAGCAACTCTAAACGCACCCACGCGTTCTCCGGAAGCACCTACGTTGGAGATCCCTTAAAAACATTTGATTGGGTCAGATCAAATGATGAAGATCGTATTTCATATTGATCTTTAACACAAAGGATCTTGAAATCATGTCACACCTATTAGATATCAGTTTTTTATTCCGAGTGTCAAAAATCCCCAACCCTAAAACCACGTTCGAGGTGACATGTGCCATAAGATTAAAGATCCATTTTTTGGGATATTTGACATGTGCAATAAAATTTGACTATTTGATAAATGCTACATGATCTCAAGATCCTTTTTGTGGAAGATCGGAGTGAAACACAATCTCCATCATCTGATCTCACCCAATCAATGGGTTTAAAGGGGTCTCCGAGATAGGCGCTTTCAGAGAATCCGTGGGCTCCAAACAGAGCTACCCTACAAAAATTTTCTTTTTTTCGATTTTTAAAGAGAAAGATTAATGAGCAGTTGAAACTCTTATTGTTACTATCATCACTATAGAACAAGGTATAAAAAATCGACCAATACTGATATAAATCGGTTTTTCTGCAAACTGATACGTATTGGTATCCCAACTAAGGTATCGGATATTATATCGGTCAATACGTATTAGTATCAGCGGAGTCGTATCGGTCCTGAACAAACCGATACCGATTTTGATACCTTGGTATAGAAGCTGACCTTCAAAACAAGATTTCATGAAGCTCGATTGATTGAAAGAGAAGGGTCGTTGGAAGTACTCTCGACTCCCGAGTGATGGAAGGACTCTCTATGAGACTCTCTATCACATTTATCATATGGCCAAAATTTTAAAACTGGTATGTATCGGCCAACGTTCAGGTTAATATATATCGGCCGATATATTTAAGCCCTTTAGTTTTTTTTTTAAATCATTTTACTTGAGAACAAAACTAAATTGATCCGATCAAGAGTATTTTCAATAATTCCCCCAATATATATCAGCCGATATATATACATACAGGTCGATATGAACCGGTATGGTATAACTATCAGCTATATCCGATACATTTCAGACGAATGTACCGGGTTAAACCCTGTCCAATACGATATACACCCCTGATTCAGATGGGGTTGAAATCGGCTCATAATGGATCAGATTGGGTCATAGCGGCCCATATGTACAAAATACTGAAAATGCTCTTTTTGCAAAAAATTTAAGTTTTTATTATTTTTGTAAACGAAAAACAAGTGTTTAAACATCGGCCTGGGACCCACAAGATACGCTTATATATATATATATATATATATATATATATATATATATATATATATATATATATATCCAATGGGTCTTTAAGTCCCTGTCCAAATCAAATCGGCCTGTACTATTTTATCGGCTGGGGCCAAATCCGATACATATCATCAGCCACAAAATAATGGTTGGAACAGTGGATAAAGCATACACAATGGTATGGTTAGAATCTTCTGATAAGTGATTTCGTAGTTAGAATCTTCTAATAGGTGATTTCGACTTGTCATCATGGGCTGTTACTTTGATTGATTATTTTTTATTTTAATTCAATCCCATTACTTATAAAATATAAATTAGAGGGTTTCCGGTTTCTCGACCAACCATTTTTCTGTAACAAAGCTTTCCATTTCTCTGTAAAAGAATCAATACGATGGGCATTTTTATATACGAATTGTGGTTTTGATTATCGGTGCAACAGTGAACATAAACAAGCAAATACCAAGCAGGCCTGGTTTATAAAATTGAACTCAATTCAGACAATTTCTTTCTTTCTTCTATATGCAATATTGGATAACGATAATGTAGTATAGAGGTTGGAGTATAAAGCCCTCTCAAGCGTTCCTCTGCCTTGGAGAACTAGATGGAAATGAAAGCCAGATTCATGTTCATGAAGTTGAGGTAAGCTTTTATAGAATTCACTGTGTATACTTACTCCTGCATCAAGAATTTGGAATCAGATAGCTCAATTTGATGTGTGTGGGTGAGAGAGAGAGAGTAGTGTTTTGTGGACTTCAAATTCTTGAAATGTCTGTCGATATGAGAATAAAATATGGGCAAGGATCACATGTGAACCACATATATCAGAGTTAATATGATGACTCATAAGTTTCTGATATGATAAACAAATTATACAAATAGCAAATGATAGAAACAAGTCTCCATAAGTTCTTCACTACTGAAAGGCAAAAACTTGTTCGCATTCAATGGTAGAAGAAAATAGACAAAGCAGCAGCAACACGAAATTTCCCCATCGATTATTTAACTGATATTTATCTAATAAAGTTTCAATTGGCAGTAGATATAAAATTTACGAAATATTATAACCAAATAAATATTAATTGGGAACATTACTCGCTCTATTCGAATTAAGCCAACCACTCGTAGTTTTTGGAAGAACTTGTAGGAGAATGAGATACAATAAGAGGGAACCATAGTTGCTAGAAGTTGGTATGGGGAGCTGGTATAGGTACGGGTATTGGTACTGGTACATTGAGGTGAAAAATGTTTCGGGTACGTTTTTATTGATACGATGTTGGCACAACATAGAAATTAAATAGATACGTTATAGGTACGAAATAGAGATGACATTGGTACGAAATAGATACGAGATGGAAATGTCATAGAAACGGTAGTAGTGTGACATAGAAGCGAAATGAATGCCACATATATATGATAATTATATATATATATATATATATATATATATATATATATATATATATATATATATATATATATATATATTTGAATATTATAGTATAGATAGATGATTCGTTGAACTTATCTATCAATGGATGAAAAACACATGATTAAAGTTATCAATTAGTAGTATATGAAATATAATACATTATCCAAATTACTTACCAAAAATTATTACTAAACTATATCTAAAATTTACATATAATTTTCAATCATTTGCACATGAAGCTCATTCTATGATTTCATGATTCATAAAAAAAAATGATTTCAATGTCCCTAAAAATCCAGAAGTCATATTTTGACCTAATCTAATGGCTCTAAAAAATCATGTAAAAAGATGAAACTAGCTTCATATTTAAGTGATAAAAGTTTCAATTAAATAGGAAACAAGTTTCTTTTTTAATAGAACGAGTTTCTTCTAAGATAAAAACCAATTTGTGCTTAAAACGAAACGAATTTCAATTAAATATTGAAACACGTTTTTAAAAACGTTTTCGAAAGGTTTTAGAAACGTTTCGTACCAGTCCCCGGTACTAGTGCGGTAGGGTAAAAAGGGTTGTTGGGTAACTATGGAGGGAATAGAATAGAAGACTCTAAGTGAGGTGAAGATTTCACAGTTGTATCAAAGAAATATGGAGTGTCCTACAAAAGGCAACATCCATGAAAGTAACCATCTTACAAGTCTTAGGATCATAACAATGATAGCCTTTAAACAGTACCAGAGGACCCAAGAAAGACAACAAATGGATTTATCATCCAGCTTGTCTCTCTAGGGTTGTAGGTCATGAACAAAACAAGTACACCGAAAGACTTTAGGTTTAATTTCAAACAAAGTAGCATTTAATTTAAAACTATGCATAGGAGTTTGAGCATTTAAGATACAAGTTGGTGTACAATTAATCCAATGAGTGGCTGTGATAAGAGCCATTGATAGATAAGGTTGGGGGTGTCTATTCTTACGCTCCGCAACACCATTTTGTCGTGGAGTATAAGGACCGAGAATTGATGCAGGGTCCCCATCTTTTGAAGATATGCATGAGGATGTGTACTCACCATGGTTCAAAATTTCGGCCGATAATGTATCGGTTTCGGTCCCCACCGAAACGAAAATAAAATTTGAACCGTAATTTTGGTCAAAATATGTATGGAGGGGAAATTTTCGGCCGAAATTTCGGTTCAAATTGGTTTCGGTCATGCCCGAAGCCGAAAATGAAACTGCTATTTTGATCCTTGGTACTCACCACCATTATTAAATCAAGATTATTGATAGTATGACCAAACTAAGTTTGGGCTTTGGACCATAATAGAGAAGTTGATATAAGTGGAGAGAACCTCATCATTAGACTTAAGTAAATAACTTATTTGCATCGAGAATGATCATCAACAAAATTTACATAGTATTGTAAGATAATGGGGCAGGCTCCTAAACATTGCTATGCATGAGATCAACTAAAGCACTACAACATTGAGGAGAGTAAAAGACTAGCTGATAAGGAATACTCTTATTAGAAATAGGAGTGAGGGAACCATTGCCCAAAAATACATGCCTACTAGAGGAATGTGGAGTAATGAAAGACACAATTGAGACTCACCAATCATATGGTCTAAAGCACCTGAGTCAATAACCACCGGCAGGAGATGAAGCAGATGGTATGGCTTCATGGTAGATAGAGAAGTACTTGGTGGCATAGGAGAAGATGTCGGTTGAGTAACCTGAAACCTCCCTCGAAGATCAGCAACTTCAGCATGTAAAGAAGCAAAGTCATAAGTGTTGTCAGCGTAAGTACTAAAAGAGGAAACATCAGTGGAGCTCGGGCCCCCAGAAGTCACAGGAAATGTCAGTGATGGCAACAACATGAGCAGAAGGGGTCGTCCATGAGAGAGGAGGATAACCATGAAGCTTGAAGAATATGGAACAAACCAAAGCATGCTCACTATGATGTCCCCCTGACCACAACCTCCACAGTCACGATCACTTCCTCTACCCTGAGAATTAATGACTAATGTTGTGTGCTCAGTAGGAGCAGAAGAAGGTGGAGAATAAACATTCTGGAAAGGGGTCAAAGGATCACGTGTAAGGTGATCTATGCTCGCAACTGCTCAAACTCGGGTCTGAGTCTTATAAAAAATAGCATATCAACTGGCGTTCGAGATGACATGCGATAATCTTAGGACCCTCACCAGGAGGCTTGGATGGGGATCATACTGAGTAAGTTCATCCCATCACCTCTGAAGATAGCCAAAATATTTAAAAACAAAATGGTCCCCTTGCTCGACACGAGAGTCCTCTCAAGATAACTAATAAATCAGGGTATCATTCTTTGCATAACATACATTTGAGTCAATACATCCTGTAAATATGTTGCGGCCCTACGGAATATAGACATGAGGTAGAGTACTGAAGGCAGGGTACCCAAGAAACACATACTGAATGATTTTTCCATCAAGTTTATGTCTTTGGGGACAAAAATCTTGAACAAAACAGGTGCACCCAAAGAATTTGGGCTTAATCAAATAAAGTAACAATAGGCCTAAGGATATGAAAAGAAGTTGGGCCTTTCAAGATACAACTCGAGGTACGGTTAATGATATGAATTGCAGGAACTAAAGCATCAAAGGAATAGGATTGGAGAACATGCATCCCCCATAGAAGAGATCTCGTGATGTCCATACGATGTCTATTTTTATGATATGTAACACCATTTTGTTGTGGAGTGCATGGACAGGCATGTTAATCCATGATTCCCATCTTCTCCAGATAACACTTGAAGGAAATAAAACTGTATTCTCCACCATTATCAAAATGAAGAGCCTTAATAGACTTATCAAACTGAGTTTGGACCATAATAAATAAATTGATAAAAGTGGGGAGCACCTCCCCTCGAGTTTTAAGCAAATACACCCAAGTAGGGAATGATCATCAATAAATGTGACATAATATCGAACACCGTCAAAAGTATTGCTAAGAGCTGGTTCCAAACCTCACTATGCACAAGGTTGAATAAACAATCACTACAATGCATACGAGGGAAAAACTAAGTGCGAGTATGCTTTGAGAGTTCACAAGTGTGACATTGGAATTTACGAGCACTACATGCACTTTTGAATACAGAAACCGACAAACACAAATGTTGAAGATCAGCATGTCCAAGACAGGCATGGCACGAACTCAAGGTGTTTTTGGTAAAGGTTTTGCGATTAGATGAGGGCAAAACATGAACCCTAGGAGCAAAAGCAGAGCTCATATCAACGTCAAAGGAGTAAAGGTCATCCTTCTCATATCCTCTGCCAATAACCTTCTTAGTCGTTAGGTCTTGAAGAATGCAGTGAGAAGCATGGGTCAAAATTTCATTCGATACCGATACGTATCGGTTTCGGACTGGGACGATACGGTACATTCAATGTACTGTATCGTCCATTTTGTATACATATGCCCGGACGATACATTCAATGTACCGTCCGGTATTTTACTATTCCGATACGTATCGGTTTTGAGCTCGGATGATACGTATCGGATACCCGGCATTTTGACCCATGGTGAGAAGGCAAAAAGGTCACAGTACAGATTTTATCAAACGAAGCACATATAAAAAATTGACATAAAGATTTGGAACATGAAGAACATCAGTGAGTGAGAGGTCAGAGGATAAGAGAAAACTACTCATTCTAAACAGGAGCCATTGGCCAAGCAAACCTACCTGGATAATGAGTGAGGAGCAGATGATGAAAATAAGTAAGGCTCACCAGTCATATATGTGGCACCTGAGTCTATAATCCAAGTAGGAGCATATGAAGATATATGGCAGGGTCAGCAAATGATGCAAAGGAACATGGAGGGACTGTAGCAGAAGCGATCTGAGAAGCAATAAGTCTCCCCTAAAATTCGTAGGCTCGGCATGCAAATCCATCTCCAAAACAGAATTTATTTTAGATCTCACAAAGAAGAAAATTCAATTACCGACAGTTCAAACCAGCACTGTGTGGGAAACACATCCATGTTAAAAAGTAAATGTGGGAAAGACATCCACAAACAACGGAAAAGGAGGAAACTATCTCCCTTTCAGGACTTTCAATAAACACATTATTAGAACCGGCTCCACAAAATAGCCATACTTTCAGTCATGGTTTCCATAAATTTACAACAAGCATCCACATCAAATTTGGTGGTGTCATATACCAGAACGTGTTCAAAGCAATTCTCAAAGAGACCAGACTTCCAACATGTCATAAAATCAAATCTGAAAGAAACGAGTCTCCCAACGCAGCTCAAAAAGAAGTTCATAACAACTCTTAGACTCCATCAAATAAGGTATAAAACACCAAAAAAAATCCTAAAATAACCATATATATCCAGCACAAGAACTAGAGCTAGATGGAGAAACAGAGGAGGCGAGAAAGCACGACACCCACGAGAATCAATACCGTAAACTCAGATCTGCACCAAATGAACTAAAACTGTACTAATCGATATATATATATATATATATATATATATATATATATATATATATATATATATATATATATATATATATATATAAACAAACAATTGGCCAGCAGCCAAAAGGCAAGCGTAGGCGAGGCGAGGGCCCCATTGCCTAGGTGTGCCTAGCGCCTTAATAAACTTTCGTTTGCCTAGTGGTCACTGCTCAAATGGAAGTCCGCCACATGAGCCTCACCTAGTGCTCAAAGGGTCCACCGCATGGGCCCCACCTAGTGCTCAAAGGGTCCACCGCATGAGCCCCATCTATCACTTTTAACAACCTTTCCAGCTTCCACTTCATTAGAATTACAGATGCCAAAGAGATCTAGAAAAGTTAATTCCAGGCAATTGTTTTGGTCCTAATGAGACTACCTCCTCCTACCAGTCCCCGGTTCCCCAGGGAGCTACCATCGAAATTAGATTTTAACATGTCTCTAAGAGGTGGTAACCAAAACTTCGATATTTTGTACTTTTCACGCCAAGCTGCCAGCAACTCCCTCAACATCTTAAATCACCCTCTTTTACAAATCAAAATTGCAGAGAAACAAGGGCCTAACCAATACTACGCTTTTTTACTTCAGTTTCTATGCCCTAAAGCAGTACTGGCTTTATTCAGAAAAGTCAGATTGTTCCTTTCAATACAAATGACAGCGCATTTCCTTTCTCAAAGAAAATGTGTGAATGTGTACTCTTTCTATTGATTTTATTAACAATCTGAATCTATTTCTGAAGCAACATGGTTTGCCACACCATGAAGTCATAGTCACAAACATATCCGATTTTTCAAAAAATCAGAAAAAGTTGGCGACTTGCAGTGACGCAGGACAACGACCCTAAAACACATGAATGATAATGAAATGAAAATGTGCCGAAATTAAACTGATTAATTGGCGTGGATGCCGAGTACGTGGACATTGGTTTTGGATCACATCGCTTCTACCGGCGTCGAATGAAGTGAAGAGGGAGCCCGAGCACCGCAGCTTCAAGGAAAAAAGAATATTATTTTTTATGAACAGTGATTGTGAACAGTGACGGACGTCCGTGAACAGTGACGGACATCCGTGATAAATAGTGTCGGACATCCGTGATTTTGACCCCCCACTGTCCTAGGTCACGGAAGTCCGTGGGACACTACGGACGTCTGGACGTCCGTAGGCGTCGTGACGGGGTTTTCTAATTTTGCGAAATTTTCCTTTTTTGGTCTTTTATTATTATTAGAACTCTTTATTTCGAATTAATTACTGGTAGCCTATATAAGGAGGCTTGTAAAGACAATTTAATGAGTTTTGAATATTTTGAATGCATTATTGCTTGAATATTATTCTTCCCGAGATGAGTTTGGTGTAAGGCCAAGGGAGTGATTCTCATATATCTTCTTGCTTATCTTTTGTCATCTATTTTCTTGATCTTTCATTATATTTGTTATTTATTGATCTCTGTTTTTCTAAATCCCAATCTATTGATTTCTTGATCCCAAAACCATGAACCTTTTTTTTTGAAACCCTAAATCAATCAGAGCCAAAACCCTTTTCTAAACCATAAACCTAAACCAAACCATAAGCCTATTACAAAACCATAAACCTAATTCCGCAACCCTGATTCAAGCATGTGAATCTACATCGGGTTGAAGACGAACGCCCAAGCTTGGATCGAGTATCGAGTTAATTTTGAGATTAAGCTTGAATTAATTTTATTTAATTTCGGCCAAATTACATCAAAATCATATTCACGCATTTTAGGGTTACCGTCCCTCATCAGTTTTGATATCAGAGCCGTAGGTTTCTAGGTTAGGGCATCTTTGCTTGTCATATTTATTTTATTGCATCGTTTTTCTTTTGTGAGTCCATATTGCATTCCATATCAGAACCCTATTAGGAATTTGTTATCACAATGGACTCGAGTACGATTATCAATGCCCTTAACGGTATGCGAGAAGAGTGGGGTGCGATAAATGCACGTCTAAATACCATAGAGCAAGCCCAAACATCCCTAGGAGTTGGTAATGATAGATTGCGTGGTTGAATCAACCAACTGGAAGCGATTGGTGAACTTGAGGATCAACACCAAGGGCACCATGGTCACCAAGGTAATCGAAATTAGAATCGTAAGAATCCTCATAGAGATGACTATGATCCCGAAGTTCAACTCCTTAAGAATGTCAGAGTTCGGATTCCAACTTTCGATGGAAGAATGGACCCTACAGTCTTCCTCAATTGGCTTTCCCACATAGACCAACACTTTGATTGGTATACCATGAATGACGACCGTTGTGTCAGACTCGCTAAAATGAAATTGGTTGGTCAAACTCGACTTTTCTGGCTCAATGTCGAGCGCATTAGGGTGAATGCGGGTTGTCCTCCCATTACCTGTTGGGACGACATGAAGGAATGACTTACTGAGAAGTATGTTCCTTTATCATACAATCAGTGGCAAAATTTACGCCAAGGTGGTATGCCCGTGACCAATTACATTGCCAAATTCGAAGAATTCATGATGAGGGCCAAAGTATCGGAAGACCCTGAAATCATTCTCTAGATTCTGCACCGGATTGCGACTCGATTTGCAAAAAGAATTGATTTCTCACCCCATGGAAACTCTTGAAATATGCTATGCCGTTGTGTAAGATCTTCAGCGATATTTGAAAACCTCAGTGGTGAAGAGAACCGAGCCACAATTTGGTGGTCAATGCTCCGGTGAAGGACGATTTAATCCTCCTCCCAAGCCTACACAACCTGTCCCTACCAATACGAGGTTTGAAAGGGGAAAAGGTGTAGTTGGAGAATCTTCAAGGGGCAGCTCTTCAGTAAAGTGTTATAAATGTCATGGGATTGGACACATTGCAGTCAATGCCCTACAAAAGACCCCCAAAGGAATCTCCTCATCGAGGGAGAGGAAGATGAAGGAGATATAGTGGTTGAAGAAGTGTTTGAGCCGGACAACACGCCTAGTGATGAGGAGGGTGATGCTATTAGCTATGCTTCAGTTGTGACGTGTGCCCTTGTACAGCCTCAATGGGATGAAAAGGATGATTGGCGAAGGGAGAACATTTTTCACACCTTTGCCATATTTGGAGAAAAGAATTATAAGGTCATCGTGGATAGCGGTAGTTGCACTAATGTAGTGTCAACTCATGCCGTACGCCGCTTAGGGCTTAAACCCGAAGCCCACCCGAGACCTTATAAGGTCGCATGGGTTGACTCTTCATCCTTTCCCGTGTCGAAAAGGTGTCGTGTACCGATTCAATTAGGTTCTTATTCGGACACCTTATGGTGTGATATCGTGCCGATGAATGTGGGCCATATCATTTTGGGAAGGCCGTGGCTCTAAGACATGAACGTGACTCTTTATGGTCGATCAAACATATGCACGTTCATGGATAAGGGCAAGAAAGTCTTTGCCTCCCAAAACGCCATCGACCAACAAAGTCGAGAAGAAGGGCGAGTTTTCTAAATCCATTAATATTGTGAACCCTTCTGAATTCGAGAAAGCATTGTTAGATAAGAGTGTGGTGTACGTAGTTGTCACCGTTGAGAGTATTCCTGAGTCAGTGAGCGAGTGTCCCAAGGAGGTTGAGCCAATCCTGAAAGAGTTTACAGATGTCTTCCCTGAAGAGTTACCAAACGAACTCCCTCCCCTGCGTGATATCCAACACGCAATAGACTTGGTTCCCGGATCTACCTAATCGAACCCGCCGCACTACAGGTTGAATCCGGTTGAGCACACCGAGTTGACTCGGCAAGTCAATGAGCTCCTTCAGAAGGGGTTCATCCAAGAGAGCATGAGCCCGTGTGTCATACCTGCCCTACTCACTTATAAGAAAGATGGTACATGGCGTATGTATGTGGATAGCCGTGTAATCAATAAGATTACGGTTAAGTATCGGTTTCCTATACCAAGGCTCAATGACATGCTCGATATGATGGTTGGTGTCACTATCTTTTCAAAGATAGACCTTAAGAGTGGCTACCATCAAGTTCGAATCCGCCTTAGTGATAAGTGAAAAATCGCTTTTAAGACTAAGGATGGTCTTTATGAGTGGACGGTCATGCCTTTTGGGCTTTCTGACGCCCCGAGTACTTTCATGAGATTCATGACCCATGTGTTGAAGCCGTTTCTAGGCAAATTCCTTGTTGTTTATTTCGATGACATCCTGACCTATAGTCATGACAAGGATCAGCACTTGAACCACCTTAGGTTGATTTGTGAAACCCTCAAGGGCAAGAAGTTGTTTGCAAATCTCAAAAAGTGCACCTCTACGAGCGTAACAGTTTTATTACGCCCAAAATGTCCGGCCATCCCTCCAGCATGTAACTCCCAAATGAGAAAGTCACGCAATGAAGTGCGAGGGATGCAAAGGCGCTTGCGCTTGAGGGTTTCTAAAACTCTGCGGAAGCACACCCTGTTACCTGTACCACACACACACCATGGCAAGACCTCTCAATGGACTTCATACTTGGACTTTCTAAAACTCCGCAGACAAACAAAATACCGGCTTGTACACCCTGTTACCTGTACCACACACACCGTGGCAGGACCCCTCAATGAACTTCGTGCTTGGACTTTCTAAAACTTCGTGGTAGCACGATTCCATCCTTGCCGTAGTAAACCGATTTTCCAAGATGGCCCACTTTATACCGTTTTCTAAGACCTCGGATGCATCTCACATTGCTAAATTGTTCTTCACGGAGGTAGTACGTCTTCATGGGTTGCCCTTAACCATTGTGTCTGATAGGGATGTCAAATTCACTAGCTCTTTTTGGAAGACACTTTGGCACATGATGGGCGCACTGCTTCAATTCTCGACAGCTTATCACCCTTAAATGGATGGCCAAACCAAAAGCACCAATAGGAGCTTGGGAATCTCTTTCGTAGTCTTATCGGTGATCATGTTAGGACCTGGGATACCATTTTGCCCACAACTGAGTTTGCTTATAATAATTCTATCAATAGGTTCATAGGCATGAGTCCTTTTGAGGTAGTACATGGTAATAGGCCTAGGACCCCACTAGATTTGATCCCATGTTTGCATCCCATAGAGTGTCAGAGTCTGCCGATGCATTTGCACAACACATACATATCTTGCATGCCGAAATTAAATAGAAGATTAATTCAAGCAATACTCATTATAAATTATTTGTAGATACTCACAGGCGTTTTAAAGAATATCACTGGGTGATTATGTGATGGTCCGGGTTAGGCCTGAGCCGTTTCCATCGAGATCCGCAAAGAAGCTCCAATCTCGAGGCGCTGGACCTTTTAGCATTTTGGCTAAGAGTGGTCCTATTGCATATGTGCTTGAGCTTCCTCCAAGTACGGGGGTTAGTTCAACGTTCAATGTGGAGGACTTGGTTCCTAACTTGGGTTTCACCCCACCTCCTGCAAACCCATTCCTGCCACCTCATAGCCCCAACCCTAACCCAACCTTGCAGCCTGTACCTCTTCCTTCCCCGAGCAGACAGAGAATAGATGAGATAGAGGATATAATCAATAATCATGTCGTCTCCACACGATGAGGGATTCCAGAAGTACTTGATTAAATGGGTCAGAAAATTGGAGTCCGAAAACACTGATCCACGAGAATGACGTCTGTCGCTTAAACCCTGACTTGATCGACATCTACCACGAGCGTGTTTCATCGGTGATAAAATATTTTTGGTCCAGGGGAATTGACGGGGACGCCGAGTACATGGACATTAGTTTTGAACCACATCGCTTCTACCGGCATCAAAAGAAGTGAAGAGGGAGCCCGAGTACCGCAACTTCAAGGAAAAAAATTATTTTTTATGAACAGTGATTGTGAATAGTGACGGACGTCCGTGAACCGTGACGGACATCCGTGGTGAACAGTGTCGGACATCCGTGATTTTGACCCCCATTGTCCGTAGGTCACGGACAACCGTGGGGCACTACGGACGTCCGTGGGCGTTGTGACGGGGTTTTCTAATTTTGCGAAATTTTTATTTTTCAGTCTTTTATTATTATTAGGACTCTTTATTTCAAATTAATTATGAGTGGCCTATATAAGGAGGTTTGTAAAGACAATTTAATGAGTTTTGAATATTTTGAATGCATTATTGCTTGAATATTCTTCTTCCCGACATGGGTTTGGTGTGAGACCAAGGGAGTGATTCCCATATCTTCTTGCTTATCTTTTGTTATCTATTTTCTTGATCTTTCATTATATTTGCTATTTATTGATCTCTGCTTGCTATTCTAAATCCCAATCTATTGATTTCTTGATCCCAAAACCCGAAACCTTTTTTTTTGAAACTCTAAATCAATCAGAGCCAAAACCCTTTTCTAAACTATAAACCTAAACCAAACCATAAGCCTATTACAAAACCATAAACGTAATTCTGCAACCCTGGTTTGAGCCTGTGAATTTACATCGGGTCGAAGATAAACGCCCAAGCCTGGAAAAGCGAGAGTTCTATCTCTAGGCCCAATCCTGCCTTAAATCTAACGGTACTTGCACATGGGACTGAATCCTAGTCGGATCTCCCGTGATCTACTTATTTGCATTCTTTGAACTTGAAGGTATCGAGTTAATTTTGAGATTAAGCTTGAATTAATTTTATTTAATTTTGACCAAATTACATCAAAATCATATTTGCGCATTTTAGGGTTACTGTCCCGCATCATTAATTCAAACATAAATCTCAAAATATGGCGTTCGCTCAAAGTTCCAAAATGAAATCACTAAATCTTGCTAGGGCTTGTTGAATCAGATTGATCATCCAACGATTCAGATGAAAGCTATGGTTTGGGATTTCGAAATATTCACCTAGAAATTGGATGCAATAGGTCTAAGGGGATCGGAAAGATAGCAGCAAATAGAGAAAATAGAGAAATAAAGATAGACAAGATTAGAAAATAATGGGCATCGCACCATTGGCCTCACAACAAACCATCCCGGAAAAGAAGAATCACTCTCCTTGCAAACTCATCTCAAGCTTAAAGTAAATAGCCTTTTTTCATTAATCATCAACTGCCTTCAAAAGGCTTACAAAAGATGTTTTGTGGTAAGCATAAACAAAAAAACCCTAAAACAGAAAAATTACGAAACTACCCTAAAATGATTATATTCGACTCAAAAGAAAACGTAGGAAAAGTACTAAAATTGTCAAAGCTCGACATCGACTCGCTCGAGCGACAACCGATGCTCACTCGAGCGACAACCAATGCTTGCTCGAGTGACTTGTTCTAAAGAAAAATCTTCTACACTTTTCAATGTCTCGCTCGAGCGACAACCGATGCTCACTCGAGCGATTTTTGGCTCAAAGTTAGGCCTTATTTTTGAAGCCTTCTCGCTCGACCGGGAAGTGAGGTCGCTTGAGCGAGTTTGGGAAGTGCGTCCTCCCTAAGGCCTGGTTCTAGTTCCCTTTCTGTTTCTCCCGACGCCGGTATACGCGATATGGTCCAAAACCGATGTCCATAGTGTCGGCGTCCCCGTCATGCAGTCATCCCGACTTTATCGCCGATTAATCGGTTAAGCCGTGACTCAGCCAATTAATCGGCGATTTTTGTTATGTTGTCTAGTTTTTTTTCTTTTTTTTTTCACTTATGCTTAAAGGAAAAAAAAAATCTCTAGGTTTTGTACCATTTTGTTTATAAAACACCTTTAGTTTTTGCCTATTTTGTTCATTATAATCATTAGTGGGTAATGTTTATGATATTATTTTATTTTATTTTTTTGAATTTTTTATTTTCCCGACTTTTTTCGACTTTAACCGATTTTTCCTGACTTAAACCCTTGGTGATCTATTGCGGACTCTTGACTTTGTGACTATGCATGAAGTGTTGATAAATGAACATGCCTTTGCAGTTTTATATCCGCAGAAAGAAAGCCCAATGATTAACAAGCTGAACCTACAGAATACAGCAAGGACTAAAATAAAACACTAGTGGGTAATGTTACCTTAATACATGGCACGTGTGTCAAGTACCAAGGTGCTATAAGCAGGGGTCAAAACATTGGCTTCGTATGCCTCTTAAAACTATGTAATTATCGTCTGATACGGGCAATTTATCTCCTATATCGCCCGTATCGGATGATAAATTAAAATTATATGACGATAATTTCAATTTATTATCTGATAATTTCAGTATTTTATGAAGCCCCTTAAAACCTTCAAATTATCGGACGATAAGGGCAAATTATCGCCCGTAGCGTTTGATAAATTGAAATTATTGTCCGATAATTTCAATTTTTGGCTGTAGGCCCACCCACTTTAGACCCGCGGGTTTGGGGGGTTTTTATGCGATTTCAACCCCTTTTTTCCCTTAGTTTCTCCTCTTTCTCAACTGCATCTTCTTCCTCTACCTTAACAACCGGGAGAACAAAAGTGAGCCTACAGACCGCCCGAAAAGCTCGGAATCGTCACGTTTTCGCCAGAGATCATCGCATAGGTATCATGTTCCATCATATAAGTTGTTTTTTCCTTTATTTGCTTGTATTTTTAAGCTATTTTCACTAGATCTACCCATAAATGTGGTAGATCTAGTGAAAAGTAGATATACCCACTAGATCTATAGTTTGGGGGGTTTATTTAAGATCTACCCTTAAATATGGTAGATCTTGAATTTTTAAGCCTAAAGTAGGGGGTTTTGTGTTAAACCACCCTAATTTGAGCCTATAATGAGTCAAATTTTGAGGACTATGTGGGTCAATTTATAGAATTATTTATTAAATAGTAATATGTGGGTCAATTTCTAACTATGGGATTTATGTGGGTCATTTTATAACTTAATTTATTTATTTTGAGGTTTATGTGGGTCAATTTGATAATAATTATGGGGTTTATGTGTGTCACATACCCCATGACACATGTAATTAATGCGTCACATGTGACACATACCCCATGACACATCAGTTACACATGTGTCACATGTGTCGCATGTGTCATGGGGTATGTGCATGTGTCATGGGGTATGTGACACATCAATTACACATGTCACATGTGTCGCGACACATGTAATTGATGTGTCACATGTGTCACACATGTGACACATACCCCAGGACACATCAATTACACATGCGTCACATGTGTCGCATGTGACACAAGTGACACATCAATTACACATGTGTCGCGACACATGTAATTGATGTGTAACCTGTCTCACACATGTGACACATACCCCATGACACATCAATTACACATGTGTCATGGGTTATATGACACATCAATTACACATGTCACACATACCACATGATACATGTGACACATCAATTTCAAATAAATATGATTTTCAAATATTTCAAAAATTAGAATAATATGATTTTATAATATTTTCAAAATTAGAATAATATCAACTAAATACTATTTTCAAATGTAATCTAAAATTTTTAAAATTTTCAAAAGTTTTAGAATAATATAAAATAAATATGGAAAAATATAATCTAATATTCTAAAAATAAGAATAATATGAAATAAATTTGATAAAATATAATCTAATATTTTAAAAATAAGAATAATATGAAATAAATTTTCAAATGTAATCTAAATTTTTTAAAAATTAGAATAATATCAAATAAATTTGATTTTCAAGTGTAATCTAAATGTTTTAATTTAATCCAATCGTTTGCTCACTCATGTAGGTGAAATAAATAAATATGATACGAGGACAAGATCCAGCTTGGTAATACGACGCAACAATAGATGGTGATAGACTCCGAATAGAATGCAAGCTTTGTGAAAAAAAATTGTTGGGAGGAGGTATCACACGGTTAAAGGAGCATTTTAGTCATGTTAAAGGAGAGACAAAAGGATGTCCCAATGTACCCAAAGAGGTGAGAGAAGCTGTTAGAGCCAATTTACAAGCGACAATAAGAAAGAAAAAAGCAGAAGCCGACCGAGATAGATAAATGTATGAGAGAATAAGGAAGGGAGATCCAGAGTTTCTGGCACATGGACCTGAGGATGATGAGGATGAGGATGAGGATGAAGATGAGCAGACAACGAGGCATGAGGGAGTGCTAAAGAAGCACGACAACGACGAGATCAGGAAGAAGCCGATTATCGGTTTCGGTCCAGGTTGAGGGGCCCTTCCATGCCTGCTGCTGGTGGTGGATCTAGTCATAGGCCACATGTTGATAATGATGAGGATATTCAGGAGACTGCTGGGTTGCGTAAGCCAGCATCCGTGAGGGAGACCAGGCCGTCTACTACAAGTCATACTGTAGATCTCATGGATCCTTTCATGTATCGGACAGAAAGCTCCAAACAAATTAAATTGAGTGCAATGTCACTGAAAAAATTGGGGAAGAAGCTTGGAAAATCCATTGCAAAGTTTCTGATATACAACCATATTCCGAGTCAGGTTGTGGAGTCGTCGTACTTCAAAAGTATGATTGATACAAGTGCAAAAGCTGGTCCAAGAGTTAAAAAGTCTTCTGCATCCTGAGACAGTATTTCTAAAATCAGTTGATCTTTTAAACACACGAAGACGGCTGATTGCCTCTTCCAACTAATAGATAAGGTAGTTGAAGAGGTTGGAGAGAAGCGGGTTGTGCAGGTGGTAACAGACAATGCCGCCAATTACAAAACCGCAAGAAGACAGTTAATGTTGAAGAGACGTCACTTGTACTAGACTCCGTGTGCCGCTCATTGCGTAGACCTCATTCTTCAAGATTTGGAAAAGAGAAATAAGGCACATACAACTATTCAGAAGGGAAGAACGATTACTTCCTACCTGTACAACAGTGACAAGTTGGTGAATTAAATGAGAGACTTTACTAAGAACGAGCTACTCCGGCATGCGATTACACGATTTGCAACACAATTTCTAGCCCTACAGAGCTTGGCTAGATATAGTCGTGAGCTGAAAAGCATGGTCAACTCCGAAGAATGGAAAAAATATGAGTTAGAGCTCCCACGATCAAAGAGACCTGCTTTGAATGAAGTTGGTGAGCTGATCTACAAGCCCCCAGTTTTGGGCAGATATTGACCACCTGATTGCCGTCACTACCTCATTGGTGCAATTGTTGAGGTTGGTAGATGGTGATGAGAAACCAACAACGGGGTATGTTTACGAGTCAATGGATAAGGCAAAATTGGCTATTAAAACCAAATGCCCTATAAAATATAAACGATATTAGGCAATTATCGACAAGAGGTGGGATGCACAATTCCACCAGTACTTGCATCCCGCAGGTATAACATGTTAAACTGTTTATGTAGTGATTTTTATTTATTTATTATTTTTCATATTATTCACTGTTTCCATATACTGATGAGATTGCTCATATTTGATGTATAGCACACTACTTGAATCCAACCTTCTAGTATACGTGACGCTTCAAATTGAGTGAGGTTGATGAAGTGTATAGCGGTTTGCTCAATGTGATCCAACGAATGCTCTCTGAGTTGGAGGACCAAGGTCAAACGATCAGAGATGTGAGTAAGCATACCTTATAATTAATAAATCAAATATCATATGAACATTATATATATATATATATATATTTTTTTATCAGTAATAGAGGATTATATAGAAAAACCAGCAAGGCGCTGAAGCCGTATACAATCAAGTGGCATAGATCAAAAAAGGAGAACACCCACTAAGGACAAAACCAAAAACCCCCACCCTCAAGCATAACCCACACTCACATCACTCTACCAAAACAGGCCCCCCTTAACCCGGCTCCCAAGGGAAAAAAACGGTGCGATCCCCCTGACCGCCCCGGGCTCCCCAAAAAGTAGCGAGCTCGAGAGTCGCCCTGATAACCATGCTAACAGGTTTGGTTTGACCCTCAAAGATTCTGCGATTCCTCTCGCACCAAATACACCAGAAAGCGGCGAAAAGGGCAGCCATCCAAGCTCCCCTACAGTCCCCCTTCAGCGAGATCGCCTCCCAGTTCAATACGAAGGCATATGGGGACAAAGGCATGACCCAGGAAACCCCAAAGGCTCTAAGAATGGCTCCCCAGACCTCAGAGGCCGCACGACAATGAAGGAAGAGATGCGCAGTAGACTCCATCCCGTCAGAGCACATAGCACACGCCAACGGGACCTCAATCCCCCGCCGAATTAGCTGGTCCCTAGTAAGAATTTTATCCTTACAAACCGTCCAAATGAAAAATCTGATCTTGAGAGGAAAAGGTTCCTTCCATAACCATCGGCCCTCGAAGCAGATAAGCGGGCGCCGTGATAGCCAACGGTATAAGGCTCTGACACTGAACTTCTCCTCCCGACTGAAGTCCCAAATCCTCTGATCAACCCTTAGAGGGTCATTGGGCCGCTTGAAGCCACCTCAACAACTCCACATAGCTAGCCCTCTCACCATCCCTAAGACGTCTCCTGAGGACCACGTCCCAAGTACATCTATCACTCTCACAGGTGACAAATTCATCGATCCTACCACCCTGATTCAAAGAGAGGGCGTAGATAGTCGGGAATGTAACTCTAAGCGGACTCACACCCAGCCACGGGTCTTCCCAACAAAGAATCTGGGACCCACACCCCAAGCTGTATCGCACCCTCTAGCCCATATATCTCCCATGTACGTGAGATATCTCTCCACCACGACGAACAATTCCGGTGGGTAGACACAGCTATCCCCCAATTCCCCCTAGAAAGGCCATACTTGTCGCGCAAAACCATCCACCATAGACAAACTCTCTCCTCGACCCTAGCCGCTCTCCAAGTCCACTTCCCGAGCATCGCCAAATTTGTTCTCCTAAGACTCCGAATCCCCAACCCTCCATACGCGATCGGGAGCTGGCAAGTGTCCCAATTGACGAGGTGATACCTCTGCTCGCATCGCACCTCCCATAAAAACGACCTTTGAATACGTTCCAATCTGTCAAGGATATTAGCGGGGCACCTATACATGGAGAACCAGAAGATGGGTATCGAAGAGAGCACCGCCTTAACCAAGACCAACCTCCCCCCAACACTAAGAAGCCTACCCTGCCATGTCGACAATCGCTGCTCAAATCTCTGCACCATCGGAAGCCAATCGCGACTCGAAAGTTTTCTGATCCCGAGCGGCATACCCAAGTATCTGATGGGTACCCAACCGACAACCAAGGAAGTGAACACGATTCTCCACCCTTATACCCGATAATGTGGATTTAAGGAGATTAACCCGTTGGCCCGACACCGCCGCAAACACAGAAAGCACATCAACAATTGTGCTTAATTCCGTCCCATCAGCCTTCCCGAACAGAATCGTGTCGTCCGCATACTGCAGATGCGTAATAAACCTCCCCCGATCACCAACTCTGATGCCCGTAAGCATGCCCAAATCCGAGCCTTCCGATCAAACGGATAGAGCCTCCCCACCATATTGAAAAGAAAGGGGATAACGGATCACCTGCACTGAGACCCTAGAGCTCTTGAAATACCCATTGAGTCCCATTAACCAAAGCCGAGAACCAGCGGAAGAAATACACCGCGCATCCATTTCCTCCAAATCAGACCAAAACCCATCCTTTCCATCATATAATCCAAGCATTCCCAACTCACCCGGTCGTAGGCTTTCTCCATGTCCACCTTCCAGGATCCACGTCTGTACGAACATAGGCCGCGTGGATGGTCTCATTAGCAACTACCACAAGATCCATCAATTGTCTCCATGACGAAAAGCCCCACGATGATGGGAGATGATGGAACTCATAACCCACTTAAGTCTATTGGCCAGCACCTTCGCAATAATCTTATAGACGCAATTGGTCAAACTAATCGGACGATAATCAGAGATATTCTCGGCCCCCTTAATCTTGGGAATTAGGGAAATAAAAGTAGAATTTAGAGCTCTCCAATAAAACACGAAGAGTGAAATTCATGAAAAACTTCCATGAGATCCACCTTAATACACTCTTAAAAGCGGAAAAATTCCATGGTGGGAGATTTATTGGTCCCACCCGATTGCGAACCACACTTCCTCTTAGTAAAAGAGCGCTAACCTCTCGGAAATAGCCGCAATTGAATCGCATCAAACGCAGGCCTCACCGCCTCATCCAGTATACAACAACCGTTTGTAATGTAAATGATACTATTCCGCACCTCCTCATGGCCCGAGTACTCTACTCCTTCCGTAATGTTCCCCAAATACTTGGCTTTGTTGGCGAGCAATGATCGCATGGAAGTACTTACATTGGCGTCCCACTCTTTGAACCATCTCGCTTTACGCATCCAAAAAGTTCCTCGGCCCTACAACTCTCCTTTGAACTCACTTAGCTTTCATTCAGCCTCCCTCTCATCCGTCGTGAGAATTCGATTTCCTCGGGTTATCAAACCCTTCAAGCTGTAAGCAGCTTTTGAACGTGCACCATGCCATACACCTCCCTATTCCATGTCTTGATTCGATCCTTCACCCGCATGACTTATTGATAAAACAATAGGCGGTAGTCCGTCGGACAATTAGCCACCACTCCCTAACCTTCTCCCGAAAGCATCGTCCAACAACCACATATTCTCAAAGCGGAAGGGGCGGTCCCCTTCCGGGACTCTGCGTAAGAACAATGGGACGGTGATCAGGCATAGACGCGAAAAAGCTTCCAACGGCCCCGGAGGCCTTCCAACCACTCAAGAGTGCACAAACCGGCCAACCGGTGACGACGGAGAGTCCTGCAGACTAGACCACGTAAATCGGCCCCCATCGAGAGGTATATCAATCACCCCCAATCAGAATGAAAGAGTTGAAATCTCGCATGACCGAAGGTTGGCGGACCCCCGCTTCTCGAAATCGGTAGTATGGCATTAAAATCTCCATGAAGCATATTGGGAAATCCCATCGACCCAAAGCATTTAGTTCGAGCCAAAACTCCCCCTATCGCGGTCCAACACAGTCCATAGATACATGAAGCTCCAAATATTCCACGATCCTTTGTCCATGACCACAGAAGACCCCGATTCCTCATCCACCTTGTCAAAGCAGGCTGACCAAGCTACGAATTCCACCAGACGCACCGATAGAGTCAATACCAATCCAATCCCAAGTGTTCCCCCAAGATCGATGCCACCTTTCTTTCATCGCACCTCCCCCACTTGGTTTCTTGGAGAGTGACGACGACAGGCTTGTGCGCCCTGATGGCCTGTTTAACCCCCGATCGCTTCCGCCGATCAGAGATACCTCTAACGTTCCAAGACACCATCTTCATAAAAGGAAAACGAATAATCTCCCTCCCAGACCCAAGACCAACCGGTCAGAATTCCCCCTCCCTTCTCCCATCCGACATACTCCAGTGCAGACGAGTCAACTCCCGCGATCTTTGTAGATTGACATGTTCTGCAAGAGACATGAGTCATTTGGGAACTCATTGGCGCAATCCCAAATCAAGCACAATAAACCCGTTGATTGGTGGATACACTATAGAGGTGATGGTCCGATACTGAGGCGGGTTGCAATGAGGGTTTTATCGCAAACATGTTCCTCGCCCAACTGTGAGCGGAATTGGAGCACCTTCTCTCTCATTCACACGAAGACAATGAATAGGCTAACTTTGGAATGATTGGAAAAGTTAGTCTACTGCCACTACAACATGCGATTAAGGGTTTAGAATATGCAGAGGACCAACCTTGGTAAGCAATTATATGAAGTCTTAGTTCATACAATTTTTATTTAATGTAATTGACGAGACATATACTAATTCATCTATCATATTCTACCTTACAGATAGTGAATATTTTGATCTCATCTAGTTGGATTATATATTCACGGAGGATGACCCTTTGAATCAGTGGATCGAAGAGAGAGAAGAGCCAGCGTTGGATACTGAGAGCACTGCATGGATGGATAATGCTGAAAGAGTAGTGGAGGAGCAAGCTTCCCAACTACCGAAGCGGAAAAGAAGATTGAATCGTCATTCAGTGGTTGGATCTGATGACGAAAAGCAGCTCGATAGTGATAATAACGATGATGGGGGTGATGGTGGAGGCGATGAAACCCACGTTGGCATTAGTAGTGGAGGGGATGATGTTGATCCCTCTTATTCTTATGGAGACATTGCCGCATAAGGTGATGAGCCGATAACAATGTATGACACTCCTACATTTAGAGGTAGAGGGGTTGAAGGAAGAGAAGCGTCAGAATCTTACCAAACACCACCACCACCACCACCACAAGGTTCACAAGATGATGTAGGTTATATGACTTCTAGTTTCGGAGGATTTAGTTTGCAAAATACCAAAGATTCAACAACCAATAACCCATACTATCGACCTCAACCAACCTATCTCGGGCCATATAACTTCGCTGGTCAAATTTTTGGAGGACCGACCTTTACCTATTACAGTGAGCCATATTCATCGCTAATGCCTCAGTTTCAAGGGGACACAGATGATCATGAGTATCAATATAGCCAACATTATAGGAAAAGTTTGCGCACCAATGGTGATGATCAGGAGGGGGAAGAACTACCACGAAATTCAATGTGGCTTTAAAGTAAGTTTTTCATGTATAATATACCTTTTAATTTTTATCATGAGTCATGTATAATGTAATTTTTTGGAAATGTTTTGAAAAAAAAAAAATTCAATGTATTAAACCGATACATTCAATATATCGCCGATACATTGAATGTATCGGACGATACCCGATACGTATCGTCTTGGAGGTTAGGACGATACGTATTGGTTTTCTGGTATTTTGACCCATGGTTATAAGAGTCTGGCATGAGAGTTTCTAAAAAATTTAACCTTCAAAAATATAAATATTAAATAATTTTAATATAGAGAGCTGATAGAGAAACCTACTGATAAAAAGATGAAAAGTACACGTAATGTATGTCATGAATTTAACTTAACATATTCTCCATTACGTAAATGGTTTTCAAGAAAAGTTTTCATTTATAATTTCTAACCTCGGATATTATACAAATGGTTTTCAAACACCCAAGCCTTCTCATTTATAATATACTAACTTTACACCGTTTTTCATGAAATGGCAACTCTTTTGACAGCTATGAACGATTTGATGGTATCAGACAATACTTTTTCATACATATCTAGAAGTGTCGTGTCGTGTTGAGGACAGTGTTACCTAGATACATGGCACGGGTTGGCACGGCAATTTCTAAAGATTCCAATACAGCAGCACAACCTTAAGAAAAATAAAATTGAAGGGAAATCTTAGAGAGTTGATCCATATATGCAATGAAAAGATACGTAATGTATGTCATGAACCTAACTAAAAGTATATTATATTATACAAATCGTATTCAAGGACCAAAGTTTTTTTATTTTATAAGTTACTAAACTTTACACAATTTTTATTTATTTATAAAACGACAGTTCATTTTAACGTGTCAAAATAAGGAACATTTTGATGGTATTATGTGGTATTCTCATACATGTCTGTAAGTATCGTGTTGTGTTGAGGGGTGTCCAAGTGCCACTAGGTGTCGCACGTGTCCAAGTGCCACAAAGTGTCGACATGCCAAAAGAGCCAAAAGTATAAGTTCCTAGGTAACATTGCTAGTGAAAAGGTGCCTTTGGGTCTCGTGCCCTTCATCTGTCGAGTTCTTTCGGCCATTTTGGGTCTCGTGCCTTTGTGTAGTGTTTTTATGTTTTTTTCCTTGTTTCATTGTTTTTGGTTTTCGCTTTTTGCCATTTCAGCGCCTATTTCTGTCGGTGTTCTTGCGGCTTGTATTTTTTTTCAGCTTCTCGCTGGTCCTTAATATAAGCATATATGCTTTACTGATAAAAAAAAAAAAAGCACTGCTAGTGAGGTGTATTGGGAAGTTTAACGATATGCCAAGTATTAAGTAACATAAATCCGCAATTTGGAAATGCAAATATAGAAGCACACCTCAACATTGCTTGGGCGTCAAGTAGCTTAATTTGAGGCTTTAGCAGCTTGAAGCATTTCCACTATCAGAGTCTTCACATCCCTATAAAAGGAAATACAGGGATAAGGGTTGCTTGAAGAGTTAATCTATCTAAATGAATTCATGGAATCAAGAAAACATTTTAGTACACAAAGTTAACGACCCAATTAACTTATACCAATCAATAAAATAGACATTTGTCAACTGGAAAGGGGCTGTGAAATTTGGAGGGTGAAATGTGTTGGTGAGGGGTTGTAAAGCTGGGTGTCAGACATTGTAACTCCAAAAGGGTGAAATGCAGACATGCATCTACAAGTAAATGAAAATAATGGCATATGTTTATTATAATTTGAAGAGGCCAGGGACTATGCATTTGGACGTAGCTTTGAGGGCTGCGTCCAGATCATATGGGCACCATGTGGCACCCATCAAGAGGATCTGGTACCACAGTAACTTAGAAAAGATCGATCAGGTACCATCCAAAAATTTGGGCATGATCCGATGCATATTCACCATTGAAGTTGTGGTCAAAGGTGCCCAAATCAATGCACCAGGTTGGTTGGGCATCACCTTATCCTTGACCCATCAAACGGAGGACAAAAAAGTCCCCCAAAAAAAAAATTCCTTTTTTTTAAATCACATGCCCAATGGATCATGCCAGGTGGCATCTTCCCATTTCTCTATTTTGAATATAGTAGTTAGATAAGTAAAGAAAATTAAAAAATTACACAATCATGAAAAGAATATATTTCCAACAAAAGCAATATAGGTTAGGTAATATTTTATCAACATTTTAAGTTTGCAATTGAATATGTTTCTAATTATTGCAATATTTTTAAATGTTTTCTATTTTTATTGCCTTCTCTCATTTTGTTACCATATAAATTAACAAACCAAACTCCTATCCTCGCTTGTACACAGATAGGGCCATGGCAGCCCACTTTTATGATTTGTGGCATACATCTTTGATTGATCAAAGTAGTCCGCTGCCAATACTGACTTATATCTGTCCGATACCAATATTGATATCAATACCACCCAGAAACCTATATCGGGTATCTTAGTTTTTCCGACTTAGACCCTTGCCGATTTATTGCCGACTCCCGTATTTGTGAATATGACCTAACGAGCACGATTTTTAAGCCCACTTGAGTTCAATATAAGAGGTACTACTTTAATGGCTTGGATTGCTGAAAAAACATGTGCCACAAGGCCTTGGCTCTCTCTATAATGGAGCTGGGTTTGTCCATTAATCCAGAATTAATTGCTTACATTTTTTATTTTATTTAAAAGTTGTTCAATTAGCTTGTGTGTTTATTATTAAGTAATAATTATGATCCTGGTTTAAAGTATCGGCTGATACCGATACACATTGTCAATATGCATTGATTTTTTACTGATAGCAATAGACATGTATCGGTATCCCCCAAGGATCGGACGATACCTATACGTAATTTTTTTTTTGTAACTTATAAGTTATAATACTCTTAATTCTTAAATCTATAACAACTTGTCTTTAACATAAAATTACATACATCTAAGATGTAGGCAAGGGTTTTACATTGATCTGAATTAAAATGAAGATTTTGAAAAGGGTACCGCTGTTCGAGCCTACATGTTAACTGAAAGCGCCTATGTCCGGAACCCAATGAAAACTGTGACTGCTCGGAATCAGACAATTGAGATTGTTTTTCACCCCAATCTTCAACACAATGGATCTTGAGACCATGAGCGTACCATCAGACGGTAATTTTTTCCCTCCATGTGGCTCAGATCCCTAAAACATGGCCATAAAATCACAAGGAACACATCACGCTCAAAAGTTGGGATCTATGGCACGGTTAATAAAAAACGGACTGTCTGATGTTAAGATCATGGTCTCGAGATCCCTTGTCTGGAAGATTGGGGTGAAAAACAATCTCAATCATCTGATTCAAAGCAGTCAACTGACTTGAGTGGATTTTGGACATAGGTGCTTTCGGTAAACCTGTAGGCGGGAACAGAGGTACCCTTTTGAAAATTTTGAGCCTTTAGACAAACTTTCAACATTTTCAAAGTCAGGCATTAAATTGAACATTTGAACTAAAACGTCCATGTCTTTTTTTTGTTTTCTCATCTGCCTTCATCAAATTAGTTATATTTTGGGTCAACTATTAGTGGCATGTTTGAATAATGAAAAGTTATTGTAGTGATAGATTTGTAGTTATATACCACTAAATGTTTTATACTTATATATGGAACACATATCCTTCACAAATCATTAATAGTGACACATCAATTCATAATCATGCTCAATCACTCAATTCATTACTTTATTAACATTTATGTGCACTACACAAAAAATAACCTTATATTCTAAATTATTCACCTATTTATAATTAAACTATTAATTAAATCTCATTGTTGAAAATAGTAATTACTTGTATATAAAAGTACTGAATTATATGTATGTACATAAAAATATCATATTTATATTTAGGAATATTGCTTACTATTAACAAATTGGTAAAGTTAGTAAAAACTCAGGAAATTTTAAACAAAAAAAAAAAACAAAGAACCAGAAAAAGTTGATAAAGTCCAGAAAAAAAATCGCAAATTAATCATGATGTCCGCAATTTATTAAAAAAGAAGTGACTGTTTGAATAAGTTGTGATTTATTTTGATGCTTATTAAAAAAACAGTAGAACTTTTACTTGCATCTTTCAAAAAGAGCATTGTGAGTAATTAAAACGAAGAAAGATGGGGATATGAAGAACACTCGGTATCCTACAATGAGTACATAACTTTTTATGTAACAAAAGTTTCCTTTTATAATTAATTAAGGGTGGTGTTACTGCCACACCACTTTATGTTACAGCAACCTTAATCAAATTAAAAAAGGCTGACTGCTTTGAACCAGACACTGGAGATCTTTTTTCATTCCAATCTTCCACAAATTGACTCATGATATCAGGGGCCTACCATCAAATGGTCAAATCTTGATTCCACGTGGCACACATCTCAAAAACTGAACGAGAACCATGTTTGACTGTACATTATGATCACATTCACTTTATGTGATATGTGCCACAAGGAATCAACATCTGACCGTCTGATGGTAGACTCGTGATATGAAGATGTATTGCGTCGAATACTGGAGCGAACAATGATCTCCATCATCTGATTCAAAGCAGTCGACAGTTTTTTTTACTTTGCTAAGAATGGTGAGGGTAACATAAGGCAGTGTGGTAACAACACCAGCCTTAATTAATTATGGGCTTTGAAATAACTTACTTCCGGTCCTCTGCACGTCTAGGGAAAGGAATCCGAAGCTTGATTGTATTCCCTTGATAACCAGCCTGAGGAACGCATACCATTAGATGTCAGACATCAAATCAGAATATTTCAGCGTACTAATAGGACAGTAAAACTTTGATCCATAAATAAATTGTGAGGCTCTAGCGTAAGGCAAATCATTAACCCATTATATATATAAACAATTAAGTGCTATACAACTAGTACAAATAGTATCAATATGATTTTTTTTTATCATAATTGGATGCAAATAGTATCAAAACCGTGTAATTCATGATTGGATAATCTGATTGGCAATTCAGATAATACAATTGATTAGCAGAACACCTAATTCTTCCACTGGCAACCTTGATTTTCTAGTTTATTTCTTTATCAAATATGGCTTGTTGCCATTTTTTTCTCTCCTTTATATGTTTAAGATTTAGACTTTAAAGACTATCATTTTATTTAGGATTAAGAGGGAGGCACCACAAGATTATCAACCTTATGAAAAGCATTTTACCCCATCAATCCTGCCAACAGCTGAATTCGACATATCTCAAGACCTCTGAAAACCTGTCGAAGTCAGATTTTGATAGGATTCAGTGGCGAAAAGGCTATTCATAAGCTTAATAATCTTCTGATGCCAAGTGATCATGATGACCCCATATGGTACGCATTGAATTCTTGAACAATGAAAAGATACTATTCTTAATACTCAATCAAAGGATCATTTTACTCTTGTTTGTTTTAATCATCATTCTAAGCCTCGGCTGAGTTATTCGACTCGCCGGGATTTCGAGTTGAGTCCAAGTCGATTCAATATCTCGCTAGTAGGATGCAATCAGGGTTCATAAACTACCCTTCTATATAAAATATTTTCATGAGATATGGTTTTCGAAACCCTAACGTTTTAGCAACCATTAAACTACCCATTTTATCAACATATCATTCCATCTTTTTCCTTGCAACATATATATTTTTTTAAGATATATATTTCTTGAAATATATATTAAATTACCATGTCGGAGCAAGTCGAGTTATCCAAGTCTTCAAGTTTAACTCGACTCAACTGGCTTTCAAGTCGAGTCAAGTTTTCGCATTTTAATAAACAAGAATTGAAATTGCAAAATTTTGGGTAATTAATCGGACCTTGGTGTGATGGCAATCGCTGTCCGCTCACAGCAATAGGTCACAGGTTCGAGTCTGGGAATCAGCCTCTCTAAAATGAGGGAAAGGCTGCCTACCATCTGACGCGGGACAACAACCCTAAAATGCAGAATATGATTTTATACAGATTTTTCCGAAATTAAATAAAGTAATTCAAGTTTAATCGCAAAATTATCTTAAGATACCTTAGGGTTTGCAGAATTTTGATGAATAGATCACACGAGATCCAGGTAGGGTCCAATCCGATGCACAAGTACTTTTAGAGTCAAGGCAAGATCGGCCTAGAGATAGGGCTCTAGCTTTTCCAGGATTAGGTGCTCGTCTACGGTCCGATGTAGATTCACGGATTCCAAATTAGGTTATGGAATGGAATTAGGGTTTGTAAAAGGTTTATGGCTTTTAAATCGGTTTATGGTTTGGAAGGGTGTTGGCTTTGAGATTTAGGCTTCAAACGGATTTAGGGTTTCGGAACTCTAGGGTTTCATAATCGAAGGAAGAATTTAGGTTGGGGTTTAGAGAAGCACACAGAGATTTAGATAGCAAATATGATAGAGAAGATAACGATGGCTTTCGGGAATCACTCCCTTGGCCTCACACCAAACTCATCTCAGGCGAAGAATATTCAAGCATAAAAGCATTCAAAATATTCAATCAACTAATTATAAGTCTTTACAAGCCTCTATATATAGGCCACCAATAATTAAGTTCGAAATAAAAGAGTTCTAATACTAATAAAACAAAAACAGGAAAGTTTCTCGTGAAATCTCGTCTTACGGGCTCACGCGCGCGAGTATTATTATCGCTCGCGCGAGTTTAAGTTCTCGCTCGCTCGTCTGAAGTCGTCTCTGTAACTCCCGCGCGCGAAGATTATCATCGCTCGAGCGAGTTTAAGTTACTCGCTCGCGCGAAGATAAGTTACTCGCTCGCACGAGTTTACGCTGTGGAACTGCTCTCCTCGCTGTTTGTATCCGTTCCGACCTCCCTCTACGCTTCTTCCGACGCCGGTAAAATCGATGTGGTCCAAATTCGATGTCCATGTATGTGGCGTCCCTGTCAATTCCCCTAGACCAAAAAGGTTTCATCACCGATGAAACGCGATCGTGGCAGATATCTAGCAGGTCGGGGTTCAAGCGGCGAATTTCATTCTCGTGGACCCAAGTGTTTTTGGACTCCGGTTTGCCGACCCATTTAACCAAGCACTTCTGAAATCCCTCGTCATGTGTAGAGACGGCATGATCGTTGATTATATCCTCTATCTCATCTGATCTCTGTCTGCATCGGGAAGGAAGAGGTATAGGTTGCAAGGTTGAATTGGGGCTGAGATTAGGGGGTGGCTAGAGTGGGTTTTCAAGAGGTGGGGTGAAACCCAAGTAAGGAACCAGGTCCTCCACATTGAACGTTGAACTAACCCCTGTACCTGAAGGAAGCTCGAGCACGTATGCATTAGGACCACTCTTAGCCAAAACTCTAAAAGGACCAGCGCCTCGAGATAGGAGCTTCTTTGTGGATCCCGATAGGAACCGCTCAGGCCTAACTCGGACCATCACATAATCACCCACGTTAAATTCTTTATAGCGCCTGTGAGCATCGACAAATAATTTATATTGATTGTTGCTTGAATTAATTTTCTGTTTAATTTCGGCATGCAAGCTATGAATATGTTGTGCAAATGCATCGGCAGACTCTGACACTCTATGGGATGCAGACATGGGGATCAAATCTAATGGGGTCCTAGGCCTATGACCATGCACTACCTCAAAAGGACTCATGCCTATGGACCTATTGACAGAATTATTATATGTAAACTCAGTTGTGGGTAATATGGTATCCCATGTCCTAACATGATCACCGACAAGACTACGAAGGAGATTCCCAAGGCTCTTATTGGTGCTTTCAGTTTGGCCATCCGTTTGAGGGTGGTAAGCAGTAGAGAATTAGAGCAATGTGCCCATCATGTGTCAAAGGGTCTTCCAAAAATAACTCATAAATTTAACATCCCTATCAGACACAATGGTTTTGGGCAACCCATGAAGACGCACTACCTCCGCGAAGAACAGTTTAGCAATATTAGATGCATCGGAGGTTTTGGAACAAGGAATGAAGTGGGCTATCTTGGAAAATCGGTCCACTACGACATAGATAGAATTGTGCTTCCTAGGGGTCTTAGGAAGTCCAAACACGAAATCCATAGAGAGGTGTTGCCACGCTGTGTGTGGCACGGGTAATGGGGTGTACAAGCCGGTATTTTGTTTGGTCTGTTTCGACACTTGGCAAGTACGACAATGTTTAACAACCCGAGCGACATCTCTCATTAAGCTAGGCCAAAAGAACTTATCATCTACGAGCGCAACAGTTTTATTTCGCCCAAAATGTCCGACCATCCCTCCAGCATTTAACTCCCAAATGAGAAAGTCACGCAAAGAATTGAGAGGGATGCAAAGGCGATTGCCTTTGAATAAGTACCCATTCTGGATGGTGTACACAGAGTGTGTGCTGGTCGGGTTACTAAGGAGAGAAGTGTACTCAACCCCAAAATCTGGGCACTCAGGGTACTCATCCTTTAACTTTTCGAACCCAACGACCTCGGTGCTCATTGTGCGCAAAATCACTCGCCGACTAAGTGCATCAGTGGCCCTATTTTCAGCACCAGCCTTATGCTTTAACACGAATGTGAACCCTTAAAGGTACTCAACCCATTTCGTGTGCCTTGGGTTTAACTTCTTCTGTGAAGCAAGAAAGCGTAAGGCTTCATGGTCAAAGAACAGCACAAATTCCTCCGGTCTAAGGCAAAGTTTCCAATACCAAAGAGATCGGACAACCGCATAGAATTCTTTGTCATAGGTGGAGTATTTTTGCTTCGCCTCGTTAAGTTTTTCGCTAAAATAGGCCACGGGGTGACCCCCTTGGCTAAGCACTCCTATGCCTACACCCGATGCGTCGCATGCGACTTTAAAGACTTTAGAAAAGTCCGGCAATCACGTGACGGGTGCACTATTCATTCGTTGTTTGATCTCAGCGAAAACTTGTCGCCGTTTTGCCCCATTTAAAGTCCCCCTTTTTCATACAATCGGTAATTGGGGCCATTATGGTGCTAAAACTTCTGATGAAGCGACGATAAAAATTAGCCAAGCCATGGAAGTTGCGGATATCATGTATGTTCTTAGGTTCGGGCCACTCCACAATGGTTCTAACCTTTTCGGGGTCCGCAACCATTCCATTGGCTGAGATAATGAATCCCAAGAAGACAACGGAAGGTTGCATGAAAGTGCACTTCTTGAGATTGGCAAACAACTTCTCGCCCTTAAAGGTTTCACAAACCAGCCTAAGGTGGGTCAAGTGTTGATCCTTGTCGTGACTATAGATCAAGATGTCATCGAAATAAACAACAAGGAATTTGCCTAGAAACGGCCTCAACACTTGGGTCATGAGTCGCATGAAAGTACTCGGGGCATTAGAAAGCCCAAATGGCATGACCATCCACTCTTAAAGACCATCCTTAGTCTTAAAGGCGGTTTTCCACTCATCACCGGGGCGGATGCGGACTTGATGGTAGCCACTCTTAAGGTCTATCTTTGAAAAGATTGTGGCACCAACCATCATATCAAGCATGTCATCGGGCCTTGGTATGGGAAACCGATATTTAACAGTAATCTTATTGATCGCACGGCTATCCACACACATGCGCCACGTACCATCTTTCTTAAGAGTGAGTAGGGCAGGTACCGCACATGGGCTCAGACTCTCTTGGATGAACCCCTTCTGAAAGAGCTCATTGACTTGCCGAGTCAACTCGGCATGCTCAACCGGATTCAACCTATAATGGGGCAGGTTCGGTAAGGTAGATCCAGGAACTAAGTCTATTGCGTGTTGGATATCACGCAGGGGAGGAAGTTCGTTTGGTAAGTCTTCAGGGAAGGCTTCCGTAAACTCTTTTAAAATCGGCTCAACCTCCTGGGGACACTAGCTCACCGACTCGGGAGCACTCTCTACGGTGACAACTAGTACACCACACTCTCATCTTTCAATGCTTTCTCGAACTCAGAAGGGCTCACAATATTAATGGACTTAGAAGACTCACCCTTCTTTTCGACGGTGTTGGTCAATGGTGTTTTGGGAGGCAAAGGGTGTAAAGTGATCTTTTTGCCCTTATGCATAAACGTGCATATGTTTGTTCGACCCGAAAGAGTCACGTCCATGTCGTAGAGTCACGGCCTTCCCAAAATGATATGGCCCACATTCATCGGCACCACATCGCACCATAAGGTGTCCGAATAAGAGCCTAACTGAATCGGTACACAACACCTTTTCAACACGGGAATAGATGAAGAATTGACCCATGTGACTTTATAAGGTCTCGGGTGAGCTTCAGGTGTAAGCCCTAAGCGGCTGACTGCATGAGTGGATATGACATTAGTACAACTACCGCTATCCACGATGACCCTACAATTCTTTTCACTAAATCTGGCATAGGTGTGGAAGATGTTCTCCCTACGCCAGTCATCCTTTCATCTCGTTGAGGCTGTGCAAGGGCACACCTCACAACTAAAGCATGACCAATAGCATCACCCTCCTCATCACTGGGTGTGCTAACCGGTTCAAATACTTCCTCTTCAACCACTACCTCATCATCATCCTCCTCTCCCTCAATGAAGAGAGTCCTTTGGGGTTCTTTCGTAGGGCATTGGGCGGCAAAGTGTCTCATCCCATGACATTTATAGCACTTTATTTGAGAAATAACCCTTAAGGATTCCCCAATTACACCTTTTCCCTTTCAAACCTAGAATTGGTAGGGGCGGGTTGTGTAGGTTTGGGAGGAGGATTAAATCGCCCCTCACCGGATTGTTGACCGCTATATTGTGGCTCGGTCCTCTTCACCACCGTAGTTTTCAAATACCATTCAAGATCTTGCACAACGGCATAGCATCTTTCAAGAGTTTCTACAGGGTGAGAAATCAATTCTTTTTGCAAATCCAGCCGCAATCCGGTGCGGAATCTAGAGAGTGATTTCAGGATCTTCCGATAATTTTTCCCTCATCATGAACTCTTCAAATTTGGCAATGTAATTGGTCACGGGCATACCACCTTGGCATAAATTTTGCCACTGGTCGAGGAGGCGCTGGTGGTATGATAAAGGAACATACTTCTTAGTAAGTCGTTCCTTCATGTCGTCCCAATGAGTAATGGGAGAACAACCCCCGTTCACCCTAATGCGCTCAACATTGAGCCAGAAAAGTCGAGCTTGACCAACTAATTTCATTTTCACAAGTCTAACGCAACAGTCGTCATTAATGGTATACCAATCAAAGTGTTGGTCCATGTCAGAAAGTCAATCGAGGAAGACGGTAGGGTCCATTCTTCCATTGAAAGTCGGAATCTCAACTCGAACGTTCTTAAGGAGTTGAACTTCGGGGTCATAGTCATCTCTACGATGATCCCTACGGTTTCGGTTGTCTTGGTGACCATTACGCTCAAGGGGAGGACACTCACGCTCTTGGTGTTGATTTTCCAACCCACCCATCGCTTCCAGTTGGTTGATTCGATCACGTAATCTATCATTACCAACTCGTAGGGATGTTTGGCTTGATCAATAGTATTCAGACGTTCACTAATCGCACCCAATTCTTCTCGCATACCGTTAAGGGCATTGAGAATCGCACTCGAGTCTATGGTGATCACAAGGTCTATTAGGATTCTAATATGGAATGCAATATGGACTCACAAAAACAATGCAATAAAGTAAATATGACAAGCAAAGATGCCCTAACCTAGAAAACCTAGGGCTCCAATACCAAAACTGGCGTGGGACAACGACCCTAAAATGCGGAATATGATTTTATACAGATTTTGCCGAAATTAAATAAAGTAATTCAAGTTTAATCGCAAAATTATCTTAAGATACCATAGGGTTTGCAGAATTTTGATGAATAGATCACACGAGATCCAAGTAGGGTCCAATCCGATGCACAAGTACTTTTAGAGTCGAGGCAAGATCGGCCTAGAGATAGGACTAGGTTTTCCAGGATTAGGTGCTCGTCTACTGTCTGATGTAGATTCACGGATTCCAAATTAGGTTATGGAATGGAATTAGGGTTTGTAAAAGGTTTATGGCTTTTAGATCAATTTATTGTTTGGAAGGGTGTTGGCTTTGAGATTTAGGCTTCAAACGGATTTAGGGTTTCAGAACTCTAGGGTTTCAGAAATCTAGAGTTTCATAATCGAAGGAAGAATTTAGGTTGGGATAGTAAATATGATAGTAAATATTTACTATCATATTTACTATGATTTCGGGAATCACTCCCTTGCCCTCACACCAAACCCATCTCAGAGATTTAGATAGTAAATATGATAGAGAAGATAACAATGGCTTTTGGGAATCACTCCCTTGCCCTCACACCAAACCCATCTCAGGCGAAGAATATTCAAGCATAAAAGCATTCAAAATATTCAATCAGCTAATTAAAAGTCTTTACAAGCCTCTATATATAGGCCACCAATAATTAAGTTTGAAATAAAAGAGTTCTAATACGAATAAAATAAAAACAGGAAAGTTTCTCGTGAAATCCCGTCTTACGGGCTCGCGCACGCGAGTATTATTATCGCTCGCTCAAGTTTAAGTTCTCGCTCGTGCGTCTGAAGTCGTCGTTGTAACTCGCACGCGCGAGGATTATCATCGCTCGAGCGAGTTTAAGTTACTCGCTCGCGCGAAGATAAGTTGCTCGCTTGGGCAAGGTTACGCTGTGGAACTGCTCTCCTCGCTATTTATATCTGTTCCGAGCTTCCTCTACGCTTCATCCAACGCCGATAAAACCGATGTGGTCCAAATCCGATGTCCATGTATGTGGCGTCCCCGTCACCATCTACCTCTCCTAGAGCCCGCTGAAAATGGGAGCCTTGTGCACTGGATCCAACCTTTTTTGTATGTGGGACCGTGCCATAGAAATATATCACAAACAAATTAAAGTGTTTAGATAGAATATTAAGAGTTTTGTTATTTAAAATTTTAGGCCCTGTTTGATAGCAATGAAACTCCAAAGAGGAAATGAAATCAATTTCTTAGTTGATTTCCTCGGAATATAAATGGATTTTCCACTGTTTGATTAGTGTGTTTGAGAAATGAATTTCATTGGAAATTGATTTCTCTTGTTTGATTAGTATCTTTGAAAATGAATTTTTAAATTTTAATCATTTATTATTAAAGTCAAATATTAACCAATAATTTTTTTAATGATATTCTATTATGTTACAAATTAATACCATTGTAATCACTATTTATTACTAAGTTACATAAGTTAGAGTTTGAAAAGTCAAACTCAAATAAAAAGTCAAATTTTGACCAATTTAAAATTTTGAAAAAAAAATATGTAAAGCTAAATAACAAAGTTGTAAATTCTAGTATCTACTATAAGTTTATACGTTGAAATGAAATTAAATTTCTATAAAAGTCAAACTTTGACTAAAATTTTAACTTTGACCAAAAGAAAATTTTGTAATGTACCAACAAGTTATAAAGTCCAATTGTAAATTAATATAATAATATTCATATATATCTTTAGGTTACACTAGTCAAAATTTGATCAAATATTCACTTTTAATAAAAGTCAAACTTTAACTAAACGTAAAACTTTGATTAATAAAAATTTTTAAGACTAAAGTACAAAGTTATATAGTAAATGCTAGTATGTATTATATATTGAAACAAAATTAAATTTTTAAACTTGAAAGAAAATTCAATTTTTTAAAAAAGTCAAACTTTGACCAATAAAAAATTCGACATCTACCGCCAACCTGCAAATTAACATAACAGTATTCGTATCCATCGCTAGGTTACACTAGTAAAAACTTTGACTAAATATCAACTTTTAAAAAGTCAAACTTTGACCAAATATAAAAAAAAGTAAAATAAAATTTGGTAATGTACTAGAAAGTAATAAATTAAAAAAATGATAATCTCATTGGGGATACAGAAGTTCAAAAAAATCAAATTATGTTAAAAAGTCAAAGTTTGACCAAATATCAAACTTTGACTGATTAAAATTTATGTTACCAAAATATAAATAACAATAGTAATAATCATTATCTACTATCAAGATACACTTCTCAACTTTTGACTAAAGTCAATATTTGAATAAAAGTCAAATTTTGATTAAAAGTCAAACTTTGACCAATAAAAATGAGGCAATGTACTTTCAAATTATAAATGAAAATAATGATAGATATTTTTAATTATAATATTTCACTAATAAAAATTTATAACATTTATGGAAAATCAAACTTTGACCAAGAAAAAAATTGTACTGATACGATATAAATTTATGTTGTAGTAGACTTATTTATAAGCAGGTTTCAAGTTTGACTAAAAATCAAATTTGTGTAAAACTCAAAGTTTGACTAAAGGTCAAACTATTGACTAATACAATTGAGAATCTAGTATCAAATTATACATCAATACGGCAGTATCCTTTTTTCATCATCAAATTATTAGAGTCTAAGTGTAATAAAAAATAAATTTTAATTAAAAGTCAAAGTTTGACCTTAAGTCAACCTTTGACCTTAAAATTTTGATAATATATTACTAACTTACAACTTATTATCATGTTTCAGTAGTCAAAGTTTCATCAAAAGTCAAAACTTTATATAACTTATAAATCCAATTAAAGTTTGATTAAAATTTAAACTTTGACCAAAGTCAAATATTAGCTAAAAGCGTATGATCTAGATAATGTAGTGGTCATAGTGATCGTACTGGTATGATGGTCATAGAAATTGAAGTTATTTTTTAATAGTCAAATTTTTTTTTTTGTTGCTTTTAGGTTTTTTACAAGTAACTTTAGATTTCCAATAACAAAACATTATTATTTTGTTAGTAGGAAACTCAATTTCAGCCACTTGAAGGGTTGAAATGATTTCCTCCTAAAATGATTTGGCGTATGGAAATTCAATTCCATGCGGGACAACTTAATATCATTTCCATCTCCTTAAATAGCTATCAAACAACAACAATTGAAAACTAAGTTTCATTTCCACAATGAAATTACATTTCCATGTTATCAAACAAGGCCTTAGGGAATATCTATTATCTGTAGATTAAAGAACAACCAAAAACAATTTAGTATCTTATGATTCAGTTAAAGATTTGATTACGCAGTTCCCTTCCTCATCATCATTGCCATGTTCCATCTAGATTAGACAATTCTCCTGTGAATTTAAAATCTGATTCAAATTTCGGAAATCTGAATATTTTTTGTCATGTATATCAGATTCAGGAATACAATTCATACTTTACAGTTTACACTGCACGAAGTTGGGAGCAAAAGGTACACCTAAATAAGGAAATTTAAAATAATAATAATAAAGAGCACACACGTCAATTCAAATGATCTAAGGACGAGAATCACCTTAACACTGAAACCAAGACTGTCTATGTCCAGCATATGAGCAAAGTCCACCTGAAAAGTTCTCAGCAACGTCAGGAGCATAATCATATATAATAAGTATGTCACGAAGAAGATTGGTGATCACTGATCATATAATAGTGATCACGAAGAAGAACCTTAGTCGAACTTGAATAATGAAAAGCATTTCCTTTTTCAAGAAAACAGGCACAAGAAAATTTGATCACTACACCAATTCCATGCCCGAGAGACCAGAAACCATATCCACAATGATAAGATGTTCAATTCTAAGGGATTTAACCAATGATGTGCGATTCTAAGAGCACTTCTACACTTATAGATAGATGAAGATACATAAATTACCTTTATAGAACATAGTCACAAAAGTCTCTTGACTTTTTCAAAAAATCGAAAAAAATGGGCGACTTGCAGTCATCCCAACTTTATCACCGATTAATCGGCCAAGTCGCGAATCAGCTGATTAATTGGAGATGTTTGTGATGCGGTCCGATTTTTTTGCTTTGTTTTTTCACTTATCCTTAAGGGGAAAAAAACCTTTACGTATTGTACTATTTTGTTCAGTTTGTTCATTAAAAACATTTAGGTTTTGCCTATTTTGTACTATTTTCTTCATTAAAATCATTATTTTTAACTCGAAATTATATATATATATATATATATATATATATATATATATATATATATATATTTTCCCCAATTTTTGTTTACTTTGACCGATTTTTGCCAACTTAGACCCTTGCCAATTTATTGCCAACTCCTGGCTTTGTGACTGTTATAGAATAGGTATACAAATATTACCTATTCATATAACATATGTGGGGAGTCCAAAATGTTTAAAACTACGTCCAAAGGATACAGTAAATAATTTATGGTCACGTGACAGCAGATTTTTAAGGCTACTAAGAGCATGCCACTTTCTTCATATAAAATATCAGCCTTCAATATCAGGATTAAGACTCAGCTGTTGAATACGGTCTGTTAAAATAAGTATCACCAGCTACCTGAACTGAAGTTGAATGCCGCACGATTTCTTTTGTATCATCTGCGTGATCCCTATTCATGTGAGACTATCAAACAGATAAAGGAGTTAAGAGCAAGCAAACCAAAGAAATCAAATCACTAAACCAAAAGACATGAGTTAGTAAAATGGTCATAAATTTAAATACCGTTACAGGGTTTGAAAACTGGGATATTGGATCAACTTTAGCAGCTTTATATTCCTTGGCGCCAAATTCTAAAAGAAAAAAAAATCCTCAAAAGACAATAGTGGCATGAAAATGATGTTCATCCATCTCTTTTAACCCAATTGTAGTGATTACCATGGCATCAAAACTCAGCCAATACCGATAAGCATCGGAGATACATATCGGTTTTGCCAAGAACCGATACCAATATCGGGGTGGTAACCGAATCTGTATGGGTATCGGACCAATACTGGTCAATATCGGCCGATACTGACTGATACAACCAGTGTTTTTTTATATTTTTTTTTCAAAAAAAATAAAAATTGACCGATACGGTATCGACGATATTGTTTCCGAATCGGCCGATACCCGATACCGATATTGACACCTTGCTTAAACCTAGTTTAGGGACTATGAAAAAAAATTAGGTAGATGAATTACAAATAGCCACCCATACCTCCTGATCCCAACAAAGCAGTAGCAACACCAGATACATAATGCACAACTTTTGGTTCAATACGGATAAACTGGAAGTCGCCAAAGTCAACCTTCGTATTGACAAGTTTCTTTCAGTAATCCATCTAAATCACAGCATACAATGCAAAAGATGGAAAAATGTAAGAAAAGGGAGAGGAGTAAATTACCCAAAAGGCATTGGGATGCCTTCTCAAGTATGCAGCACGTATGGCTTCTCGGTTGTTTTCAGAAACCTTGAGGAATCGAATAAGAAAAAAAAGGTGAATCAAAACTTTGGAGCTAATTTTATCAATTAATTCTGATAACATGAAAAGATACAAGCACACATGATAAAAATATAAATAAAATAAAATAAGAACAAGATATAACCTTGATTTAAAATTTGGGATCTTGAATCATAAATATAAAATGATACTCCATCATACATTAAATATAGAAAACAAATTTATTTAATTAGAACGTAAGGTGACTACAATGAGTTCCTAAATAAAACAAATCCTTACAATCCCCTATATGTTGATGGAACCATACTTTAAAAGGGATAATGGCTCCTGACTGACAATTAAGCACCAAAATGGTGTTTAAATGATCTTACACCATTAAAACTAGAGTTTCTATGTCAAACCATTGGAATGTGATTTATTATTATGCCATGTGGGTCACATCTGTGATAATCTAATTTGTCCAAGTGGCAATCCATTATTGCAACACATCTCAGCCCAAAGAAACATGCTTATAAGTAGATGTGAACCATCCAACTGGTAAACTTTAAAATCAGCCATTAAATCTAAAAACAACAGTTGATATGATAGTCTACAGATCGGATGGGTTAAATCTTCCTAACACATCATTTTTGGGCCTGTCTCACTTTGAGGGTACGGATCACCCAAATCTTAAACCATTGATCATGTAAGATCATTTAACCACCATTTTTGTGTTTAAATGATGGTCTGGAGAGTCGTGCCCATTTAAAAATTATCAGACACAGACAACAACCCAAGGTCTGTAGAGCATCCAGATAGCTTGCATTAACAACCAACAAAAATATTCTAGATGCATGTCAAGATATTTGATTATTAATCAGATCAGCTCAAGATTGAATAATACTATTTTTTGGAACTGAACTCTTGCTCATGATAAGGTCAACGATGCGAAATTTCATTTGATCTTTCTAAGAAATTTTGAGCCGCTATAGAGATCATTCCTGAGAAGGGAGGGATCACTTCCCTCCATTAATCCATTTCAGATTTGCTTTCTTGGTGTCATTAATTAGGTTTTCTAATCATGATATGTTTCTAAATTGTAGTAGGATTGTAAGATTAGATTTTCTAAATATTTTCTTCGAGAGTCGTAATCGAGGTTTTTAACATTGAATGAGAAATCAATCTCTTTAGGTGTTTTTAGCATCATATAGAGAAAGTTTTAAATCCTAGATTTCATATACATCAGATTCCACATTTACAGTCATCTTCATTTAATGTTGTCGGGAATCAGCTAGCTCATAAAAAGTGCTGATCATGCTATAACCAAAAATCATATAAAAATTTTAACTGCATTCCCAACTTGAGTTATCCAAAATTATAAATGACAGTAAGGGCATGTTTGATTGGAGACTTGTTTAAGGGCACACGTTGTTACACGTGACGACGTGTAACAACGAGCGGATACGAGGGTCACTCCTCATATCCAATTTTTGGTAACCGTAAGCTAAAAGGCATAAACACACGTTTACCTTTTGCTCTATCAAACGACCGCTCATGGCCAACGTCCCAGTTATAACTGTGAAACGCATTTCAAAAGGCAATCAAACGCACCCTAAGTAACTAACTAATCACATGGAAGGTTTGACACAACTTTTGAGTTATCCAAAATTCTAAATATTCCAAAAATTTGCAGCTTTATCCTATCCATGGTATCAAAACTCGACTGATACCGATACAAATCGGTTTCGTCGAGAACCGATACCGATACCACCCTGATACAGGTATTAGGGTGGTAACCGTATCTGTATCGGCCGATACTGATCAATACAACCAGTTCTTTAAATATTTTTTTACTTTTTTTTTCAAAAAAAATAAATATCGACCAATGTGGTATCACCGATACCGTATCAGTCCAAGATGGACCGACACTCGAAACCGATATTGACACCTTGATCCTATCTTTAAACTTTATTTAATAAATTATCAGACTGGAGAGTAATAACATACAGAAATAGCATCACCATGTAGGGTGATTACAAGGTCAGTCCGATCTTCCGGATCCTTTGCTACGAGCAATGAGCATTTAGGATTGCCCAACAGATCCTGTACACAGAAGTCTTCAAATTACTTTCGACTCTGATAAATTAGAAATAAAGTTAAGAAACAAATGCTTCCATATGCTATGATAGAATATTAATCCAACTAAAACTAAGATTCAAATAAAAAAACCATAGCAATATAAACTAAAAGGCTCTTTTAACATTTGAGAATATGAAGCAAACCTTCGTATGAACTGCCAAACTACTGACAGCTAATATTGGAGAGCCATCACTATCACATGCAAAGTCAACCATTGATCCTGATGGATAACCCTCATGCTTCTGCACAAAAAAATGAAGAAGAATTAAGTAAACCAAAATACATATAGCTGTAATGATTGACCATCACATTTGTTTGAGGAAGCATGGAAATAAGAAGGAAGCTGTCTACTTTTATAGTATACTTAGGATTGGTATAGCATCATACTCATATCCAGGAAAAAAAATTCGTGTCTGTTTATCCACACTAGACTTTTCAACGTACCAAAAGAAAAGAAAAAATTGTATAAGAATGCAATTTTGGAAGTGTAGGCAGAATGTTGGAAAAACTGACAAAAAGGTAAAAGTAGAGAGAAAACTATATTAGCCAGTCACAGACTACATGACACATCCATGAAGTGGCATTGCAAACTTTCCATACTACCCACAAAGTGACAAATTATAGAGTTTTCTAAAGATAATTGGTTTGGAAATTTAAAAATAAAACCTACAATAAACATGGGTCAGATATCATTTTGTAATTTAGGATCAAGAGAAAAAAACAGAAACTTGAAAATTAAGAAAGGAAATACTTACAAAAGAATGCTTCAAACTTTATGATCACCCTTCAAACTTCACAAACTCACTTTTCAAATATAAACTGACGGGGACGCCACATACATGGACATCGGATTTGGACCACATAGTTTTTATCGGCGTTGAAAGAACCGTAGAGGAAGCCCGAGTACCGTAGCCTCAGAGCAAAAACGGACACAAATAGCCAAGAGAACAACGCCACAGAGAGCCCTCGCGCGAGCGAGCACTGAAAGTCGAGCGAACGATGATAATCCTTGCTCGAGCGAGCTACGGTACGACTTCAGACGGGATTTTATGCGAAACTTCCCTTTTTTGTGTTTTATTAGTATTAGAACTCTTATTTCGAACTTAATTATTAGTGGCCTATATATAGAGGCTTGTAAACACCTTTTTAGTTAGTTGATTGATTATGTGAATGCTTTTATGCTTGAGTAATCTTTGCTTGAGATGGGTTTGGTGTGAGGCCAAGGGAGTGATTCCCAAAGCCATTGTTATCTTCTCTATTCTATTTGTTATTTCTCGATCTGTGATTGCTTTCTAAAACCTTAGCCTAATTGTTTCCTTGCTTTCCCAAAAACCCTAAACCCTTTTGAAACCCTAATTCAAACATAGCCAACACCTGTTCTAAAATCATACACCGATCCGAAAATCATAAGCCTATTGCAAACCAATTCCCTTTCACAACCCAACTTGGAATCCGTGAATCTACATCGGACCGAAGACGAGCGCCTAAGCCTGAAAAGCTAGAGTTCTATCTCTAGGCAGATCTCACCTCGACTCGAAAAGTACTTGCGCATCGGACTGGACCCTACCTAGATCGCGTGTGATCTACCCATCAAAAATTCTACAAAGCCCTAAAGGTATCAAAGATAATTTTGCGATTAAACTTGATTTAATTTCATTAATTTCGACAAAATCTGCATAAAAATCATATTCCGCATTTTAGGGTCGTCCCGCGTCATAAACTCACATTATAAGTTTTAAAATTACCCAATGCCCTTCTAACAACACAAGATATCTATTTATAGGCCACAAGAAATCTCTAGAAAAAAAACTGAGTAACGTATAGGTATTGGTGAAACATTTTACAAGAGGACAAAGAACTTTGAGAAAGAGATTTGATTTTATCTTCTCTGACTTCAAAGAGATTAATAAAAAAATTTTAAATTGTCGTGCCAAAAAATATGCAGAACCACCAACTTATCCTTGAGTTGGAGTCGATCAGGATGGATCCCACAAAAAATTCAGTTCCTTGTAAATTAAGGAGATTGAGACAGTTATCCCATAAATAAAGTAAATATTGTTTTGGTAATCAATCTTACTTTCTAATGAGGAGGGCAGATACATATTATATTGTGAAGCGGCATCAGAATGGGGAATTCTGAATAATTCTTAATTGATTTCTTTAACGGAAAAATTAGATGAAGATGTCAGAGTTATTATTTAAGCTCAAACTTTAGTATTTTTCACCAAGATTCTTCTTTTGAGATTTGAGAAGTTAAGGCTTCAATTGCTTGATCTTCTTGAGGGGGTTCATAAACACACTGTGTCGTGTTAAACTTATCCCATCATTTATAATAGATTTGTCTTTCTAAGTGACAAGGAAAGTGGTAATCATTACCGAAAATAACATACTTCCAAGTATCCAAGGAATAAGAAAGTCAATAATAAATTTAACCAAAACAAGACATTCCGAATTATTATTTTCAATATTTCTTTGACAAATTCAGGAAATATTTCTTTAATAATTTCAAATATATTCCACCGCAAGTGGCACCAATGAAGGGTTTCTTTATTAAATCCATCAAAAAATTAAAGAAACCAGTATATTTTCCAAGTCATTTTGGATTCGTATAACATGTTTCCATGCATCTTGATTAGTTTATTAATAGAAATATACTATTGTATATTAATATAAAATTATATAAAATATGTAATAAAAATATATAGAATTCCCCTAAAAAAATCCCTACCCCTAGGCCACGCCTAGGTCCCAGGGACCCTTGTCGCGTTGGGTGCGCCTAGCGCTTTTGACAACACTGATCTTGATAATTCCAATAATTATAGAAAAGATGGCAAGGATGTTCTATTTAGAAGAGAATAAAGAGTGAGTCTGGTCAAGGGAAAACCCTAGTCTATAATCGAAATGGTTCTCTTCATAACAAGTTAAGAATAAATGTAACATCCTTAAAATTTAGACTTTGAACAGTGTACCTCGGGATGCATGTCTGACTTTGAATAGAGTACCTTGAGATGCGTGCTTGTCTAATCACTTTTTCGATCAAGTGAAAGTCAACTTGATGACTTTGGTTGGACTAGTTTTGGTGTGAAAAGTGCACACTCGTGTGGTGTTAGATCTTTGGTAGGGTCTTATACACCTATAGATGGGTGTTTGTGTTTTGCACGTGAGTCATGCCTTTTAAGCTATATGAGGGAGAGGGTTTCTCTTAAAAGCCATTCGTTTGAAGAGAAAGAGGGAGAAGAAGGAAGATTTATGAAGAGATTTTGTGTGGGATCGTGGATCGAAGCCGTACGAGTGCATTAAATCTAGAAGGGTTTGCAAGGAATCATGTAGGAGTGGAGCTAGAAACCCTAAATCTTGATCCAAGCCATTTAATCAATCATACGGTGGATTTGAGGTAAGGTTTTGTAAATCCCTGATGTGTGTGAGGTTTTAATTTTGATTTAATTTGAAAATAATGGATTAAAGGATGTGAAAGATGTTAGATTTGAGAAAATTTGGATTTGGAATGAGAAAACCAAAGATTGGGCGAAATCTGTGATTTTCGAACGATCGAAATTGGATTCGATCGATCGAATTTGACTTAAGATTTATGAAATATGATTCCTGAGGGATTTCGATCGATTGAAAAGTATAGAACAGGAAGTATTAAGGATTTCTGTTGGAATTCGATCGATCGAAATGGATTTCGATCAATCGAGTTTCAAATTTGATCGATCGAAATTAGAATTCGATCAGTCAAATTTGACTGTGTGTGCCAACACTGCTTCGGTATTTTGGCCGTAACTTTTTGTGTCTAACTCTGATTGACGTGATCTTGTTGCGTTGAAAAGACGACATCGAGATCTACAACTTTTATATTTTGACCAACTCATGAATCAAAATTTTTAAAGGTCAAAAGTTTGTGGGAAGTTATGTCAAATTTCTTATTAGCACGAACTTGTCGTTTCCACCTCAGTTTTGAGGAAACATTTATAGATGTCTAAGTTTCTAGTAACTAGAGTTGGTCTTTGATACATTGTATATTTGTGATGAGATTAAGGGCGGAAGGCCATAGATAGAGCTTCTCTTGGCTTCGCACAACTTCGAGGTTAAGGTTGGGGAAATTCAACCTAAATTTATATGTTTGACTTGATTCACAGTCTTAGATGTGTTGATTGAATGCGATGAGTTAATTGTGGTTGGATTAGTAGATGAGTAAATTGTGGTGGGATTATTAGATTGGAAATTCATGATTTAGAATATACTCGTGAGATCTTGAAGTGTGAATGTGCATGTGATAATGTTCGATGTTAGATAACCTTGGATTTTGTTTAAGTTTGATTCGTGTTTTGAAAGTAAGACTTTGAGATAGTTGTGACACTCGTGTTTCGTTTTGACACCTTTGGAATGTGAACTCGTGACCTTTGGAACTGTGATTAACACGACGACGCTTAGAATTTGCATATGTGCATTGCATCCTTTGGGCCAATACAACGGCCTATCCGTACACGCATTCATACATTGCATTGCATCCCTTGGGCCGACACGGCGGCCTATCCGTGCACGCATTCATACATACGTTGCATTGCATCCCTTGGGCCGGTACGACGGCCTATCCGTACACGCATTGCATCCCTTGGACCCCTTGGAATCATTGGACACCTTTGGAACCCTTGGAACATCCTTGCATCCCTTGGAACATCATTGCATCCCTTGGACATTTTGAGAACTATGAACACCCTTGGAAACTTGGAACACTCTTGGACACCCTTGTGTTGTGTGTGTTTACAAATTCGACATTGTTTGCAAATGTGTGTAAATCTTGGACACTCTTGATTATGATGTTTTTCGATATGTGTACGGTTGGATAAAACTGTGGTGAAAGTAAATATGTAAGGCTTTAGAATTCTGAGTTTTTATGATGGTTTTACTTTTGGATTAAATTCTATGTTTTCAATGTTAAGATGTGATTTTATGTTGTCTTTCCTTTGCTGAGCTTAGATGTAGCTCATCCTTCGACTATACGTCACAGGTTTGGCAATTATCAGGATACGGGCTTCGTGGTTGAGGACTGCAGAAGTAGTAAGATTTCGAGATCGTAGATCTGTATTTGAGCTTTGGTATATTTAGTTTGTAATTCTTTTAATATACTTGTATATATTTATTTTAATTACTGATCCTTCGTTGTAGAACTGGAGTTTATGTTTCCGCTTTGTTGTACCAAAATTTTCTGTATCAGACTGTGATCTACGATCTGGCAGTCCAAGTTTTCCCATTCGGTTTTGATTTTTAAAAATAAAATTTTTTTAAAAAAAAAATTATATATATCTCAGGAATTTCTGGTTGGGAAAATCCGGGCTGTCACAATAAGCATAAAACGATTCATAAATTTCGCATTATTGGTGACTTATGAACACACTATTTGAGTCAAAAGGATGTTGGAATAAATTTGATAATCTTTCAGGAGTTTGAAGAGGAAACTGACAATTTGGTGTAAGATAAAGTCCATCCATAGAGACGAGAAAAATCTCAATTCTCTTGTTCAATTTTAAGGATGGCGATGAAGGAGGAAGCAAAATATGGAGATTTTGACAAAGTGATTAAGTTATCAAAGTTAATAGTTTATTTATCTTTCTTTTGATTTGAGGACGATCTTGGTAATTAACCAGAGGATGTGATTCTCTTTGAAGAGTCGGAACTAGCCATTTCCTAGCAAAAAATTCTCGAGGAAGGAAATCAGCTAGAGAATTGTTTTGCAACAACTTCCTTAGCACTTTTACAATGTACCGTTAACAAAATTTCTTGATGTAACAAATCACTCTGTAGTTTAAAGATACATTTAACTACTGCAAGGATTTATTTTGTAATCGTAAAATACTTTTGTTGTATTCCATTCAATGGTCGAGAAGTAGAACGAACCAATCCTTCACTAGTTCCAATCTTTTGTTATAAAATACCAACATAGCCAAATTCAGATCCATATGTTTCAAGTGAGAGTGATACCCGTGTGTGTGTGTGTATATATATATATATATTCATGACACAACATCCACTAAATCATTTTTATTTTGTAGGAATGTCATAATCACATATAGAAATCCAGTTTCAGTGTAGTCTTCTTAATGGTGGATTCATGCATGAAAAGACTTCTATCATTGGATTCACCAACTGTTTAATTAAAGAATCTCAATGGTTTCATCAAGTTCAAATCTCACCTCAGCCTTGTTTGATGCAGGCATGGGGAATTCTGAAGTCAAATATTTTACGAATCCAATGCTCAAAAGTCAAAACATGTATATGGATTATTACCCAACGAAAAAGAGTACCACCAAATCTCTCTCCTTATGCACTTCACAAAAGAAAATTACCTCAGAGAAAGTAGAGAGCATGCCTCGAACGCTGCAGTCGAGTACTGTGCGGATTTCTATAATTGGCGAAAGCCGAGCAGCCGCTTCCTATGAACCAATAAAGAAAAATCCAAATCATTCATTTAAACAACTACTAATTTTACAAAAAAATTATTAATTTCACCTGATGAGCTTGAATCACTTGGTGAATGCCCGCACCATTGTTTTCATCTCCAGCCACCGCAGTCTTTATAAATAGATAAACAAAAAGGCATAATTAAAACATATGTTCATTGATCAAACAACAAAAATAAACAAAAAATTTATGATCTAGACCGTCCATCTTAAAATCCACCAATGGATGTATGATTCTAGGCTGTTCAATGAATCTATCTCCTCTTGGACAGACCATATAGACCAAAATTTCAACCATTGGAAAGATCACAATAACCATCAGCTAACTAAATTCAGTGAACCCATTGCATATTTTCGTTCAGAAATTTGGTTCCCAATTTTTATTCTTCTTGTAAGATAAGATATAAACAAGCAATCAGTTAAAATTGTATCTAATAATAACCATCAGCTAACTAAATTGAGTGAACTCATTACAGTTTTTTGTTCAGAAACTTGTGGGTTGTTCACAAAATTAAGGAAAAACTATAAACAAACCCCAAATATTTGTTTTTATTGTGAGTTAAGAAATAAACAAGCAAATCAGTTAAAAATTCACCTGAGATGATTGAGGTGAAGAGGAAGCCATGGCAAGAGGAGAGAAGGAAATGGGTTTCTTTGGAAGTGGACAAAGAAAGGGTCTGATATGTGTGGAGGGAGGGGGGAAGTGAGGTAATCGAAGAATTGAGACGCCATTAAAGCGTGAGAAAGAAGCTGGCTTTGTCAACAAACTCTTCATCACTCCACCGATTAAAAAAACATGGAAATGTTTGAACGTGGCTAATTTTTAAGGGGTTGAGTAGGGATGGGAATGGGCCGGGCTAGGGTCAACCCAGGACCGGCCCACTCTATTTGGACCCAAGCCTAGCCTAGGTCAGTGGCGGGCTTATAATTCCAAGCATGGTTCAAAATTTCCGCCGGAACCTGAAGATTTCGGCCGAAATGGATTTCGGCCGAAATGCTTTGGTTTTGGTCCCCATCAAAACGAAAACTCAAAATTTTGGTATTTAATATACTCTGGGGAAGATTTCGGTTCAAAATTTCTGTTTCAGTCCCAACCGAAACAAAATCCAATTTTTCGATCCTTGATTCCAAGCCCAGCCTGAAATGAACTTTTAAGGTCAAGGCTGCACCGGCCTGACCCGTTTAGTCATTAACTAATTATTTATTTATAAAAATTAGCTGTATTTTCATAAAAATATTCAAAATTGAAACATTGCAAATACGTAAAATGAAGCTCCAAAAAATCTAGAGTTTAAAAAATAGAAAACGTGCAGTTGTAATTTTCTAAAATATTCCGTGTGAATTCAATATACTTATCATAAATGAGAGCCCGACAGCCGAAGCTCGACATGTTTAAATTTTGGGCTTACAATTCGAGAACAAGCTCAGCCCGCAGGCTTTATGTAAAACCCGGTGGGGCTACCTAGCCCACTGCCACCCCTTAGAGGTGAGTGATATGTAGTGCAGGGTACCGTTATTTGCAATCAGAAATTATTTCTTCGCATTTAGGGTTTGGTTATGCGAAACCGTTGAGTGCTTTTGAATCTGATTATGGAGCTTACTTTTTGTCCCAATCTTCCATGCAAATGAATATTGAGATCATTAGCATACCATCAGACGGTCAGATGTAGATTCTACATTTCACAAATCCCAAAAAAGTGAATATAATCACTAGCATACCATAAAATGTGGTTTTCATCTCACTTTTTGAGACGTGTATCATATGGCAATGAACGAAGAGTAGGGCTGTCAACGACCCAAGCCAGCTCACCAGCTGTCTCCAAAAATAGAGACCTAAGAGCTCTTAGAGCTCGGCTCTAGCCAAGGTAAAAATATTAAGCTCGTTTTTAATCAAGCCAAGCTAGCTGGGCACTCTATGGCTCGGCTCGATAAAAGATTTTAACTATTACATTTAAGGCTATATCTGTAAAATAAAATATAATAGAGAACTCTATTTAATAGCCCTCTTATGTTTTACTTTGTACAGCAAGATTACTATTGACAGTCAAAAGAAACCCTCTCTCTTGTCTGTATGAAATACTTTGATAAGAAGATCGGAATTTAGAATTATTATTTAATTAGATAAAAAAAAATCCGTTGACTGCTTCATACTAAACCCCTGAAATCTATTGATTGCTTCGTTTTGCACCCCAATCTTCCACGCCATGTATCTTGATACAATGATCTTCCAAACAATCAAGTTTTCTATTACAAATGTAACAAATCCCAAAAATTGGCCCTAAATTCAAGTTTTATTACACAACTCGTGGCATTTTTTTATTACAAATGTCACAGATCCCATTTGATTTTAGGGCCACATTTTAGGTATCCATGGCATGTGGAATTAAAAACTATTCACCATCTGATGGAATGCTCATGGTCTCAAGATTCTGTGTGGAAGATCGGGGGTAAACAGGATCTCCATCGTCTGATTCAAGCAATCTATGGGTTTGAAGGGGTTTCCGACGACGGTGTTTTCAATAAAAGTGTTGGCGTGAATAGAGGTACCATTTGACACCCTTTAAGAAAATCCTGGCTCCTCCGTTGCACCCACAAGGCCTGCTGTCAAAGTTTTCTACCCAACAGATACCAGAAATAAGATGTTTCTCTCTTCTTTCAAAAAGCTATTACATTGAGTATGGATAAAAGAGGAAAACACAAAAGGGGATTTGCATTGCAAAGGAACTGTCTTATACAAACAAGAATCTATGCTCTCTCTATCTGGGCACATCAAAACTGCAGCTTCTCAACATTTTACTATCCTCTCCAGCTACAAAAAGCCCTTTTTTTATTCACCCAAAAAAAGGTTAACTCAAACAAATCTCTTTTTTATTTTTCCTTACTTTTTTTCTTCTTTCCTTTACACGATACTTCACAGATCCCCTACCCATATACTCTCTACAACGCCTGTTTCTTGAATCCCGGATTCCACCACTATGTACAGTTTGAACCGAAAACCCCGTTCGAGGGGATCCCACCAATTAGCTTTTCGACCCCGTCCTTCACCTCATTTAAAATAAATAAAAATTGGGTGTTTGCCTTCACTGTGCTTGCATGCTTTGTCAGTGTCAGCATATCAGTTGCAGTATGTGCACAATAGGAGTCGCTCTCTGCTGTGAATTGTTGCCCCGAACCATCGATATGCTGCTGAGATCAGAACCACATCCCTTTGACCTGCTAACAGTGATAATGAAAGACATAATTAGATCTACAATTTCCAATAACGTAGGAAGATGCAAGTTTAGCCAAATGAAAAATTAATTCAGCATATTTTTCATATTTTTGTTATAATTGACTAATTTATTTTCTGTAAGTGCAAGAGACAGCCAATCCTTCAAAAATAGACTAGTATTGCACCATATTTTTAAAATAATTTATTCATAACTGCATTGAGTAAGAGGGTAACTCTTCAATAAACAATACATAAAAACTTGAAGATAGCAGCGACACGTGCACTACATATATATGGAGCTGGTTCCGTCCTCCAAGGTCCACGTGGCACCCAAAACACTATTTGGGTGCCACATTGAGCAAGGGTGGAGGGTTTAGATCAATTTTAGAATAAGAAATTTTGAAAAAAACAAGTCAAAGTTTGACGGGTTTCAATGGTCAATATTTCACAGTTCATAAAACACATGATGCAGAGAGTTTTTAAATATATATGTTTTTAATTAATGATCTAAGAAATGCGCCCGAGCTACACGTGGAACCTTGGAGGACGGTGACCATTCTCCTATATATATATATATATATATATATATATATATATATATATATATATATAAATGGATATCTGGACCCGGCTTAGGCGGGCTACATACCATCTGGCCCTAGCCCAGCCAGGTCTAGACTGGGCCAGGTGTCTGGCACAGAGGCAATTTCTGGCCTCTGATGGACATGTCAAAACTATCTCAAACAATATTTCTATAATTTTCTCCTTAATCAGAGCACCCCTGAATTTTTATGTACATGTTACTAATTTTATCCTTTCTTGGTACTCCACTCATCCACCTTAGCATACGCATTTCAGCCACCTGGATCTTCTTGTCGCTTCTTCATAGCCAACATTCAACACCCAATTTTTTTTTAAATGCAGGTCTTACCATGGTCTCATGAAAGCGCCCTTTAATCAAAGTGGAACTCTTGGATCACACAAAACCCTACTCGCCTATCTCCACTTCGCCGAGCCTACATTGATCCTATTTGGGATGTCCTCAGACCCATCTTCTGATTGCACAGTAGAACATAAATATCAAAACTATGACACTAAGCTATTTTTTTATTTTAGTTAAATCCTCTTCCCAGCTGTTTTGTTCACTGAAGTTACAGTCCAAACATTCCATCATTGTTTTGCTAATTTTCAAACCTCTTGACACTAAAGCTTTCTCCATAATTCTAGCTTATCATTTACTTGTTTCCTTTTGTAATTAACATGCAAGCAGTACTACTTGCATGTTAATTAGTAAAACAACCATGACCAAAGCAAACAGATACAGGCTCTATGCTAAAAGTTTTGCCTAAAGTAATAGATCAGTGCCGGCTAAATTCTGAAACCAATCAATCATGGCAACTATCACACTAACAAACTGTCCGACTCAAAATCATCATTATCCTATGACACTATGAAAAGTTAGGGTTTCATAACCCTACAGAAGACGCCCACGTCTTGCACAAGAATAAAATTTCATTAATTCTCCAAAATTTCTGTTTAGAACATATAAAAGTCAATTAAAACCTAAATCTAGTTTCCGAATATAACTAGAAGACTAAAATCACGGAAATTAAGGAAACTAAGTCAGACTTTTTCTGGTGAACTCTCTGTCGCAACAGATCCTTCTTACGTTTGCACCCCTTGGATTTTATTATTTCTCAAGTCCCATGTATCCCAAGGATAACCTGCTATAACTGTCCTTTTCCTATTTTCCTAATTAAAAAGGACTGTTAAATAATCTTAACTAAGTAAAGAAAGAAAAAGTTTATTATACTTTATTTGACTCCTACATAATAGGAAACTGAAAAGGAAGTCAGCTAGTTAGGAATCTCAGTTTTCTTTCCTATTTTGATAACTTATCCAGAACTCCCTCTCACAACCAAAGTCAAAATCTGAATCTCCGCCCTCTATTAAACCATATTTTCTTAATTAAGAATCCTAAAAAATGGAAGATTAATAACTTCTGCAGCCTCCTACATCTGGTGCTATTTCACATATTTCTGGGTGCTATTAAAGAACTTTCCCTGGGATCTTGAAATCTAACCCCTTGGATTTTATTATTTCTTAAGTCCCATGTATCCCAAAGATAACCTGCTATAACTGTCCTTTTCCTATTTTCCTAGTTAAAAAGGACTGTTAAATAATCTTAACTAAGTAAAGAAAGAAAAAGTTTATTATACTTTATTTGACTCCTACATAATAGGAAATTGAAAAGGAAATGAGAGCTATTTTGGAATCTCAGTTTTCTTTCCTATTTTGATAACCAGAAACCTATCCAGAACTCCCTTTCACAACCCAAGTCAAAATCTGAATCTCGGCCCCCTATTAAACCATATTTTCTTAATTAAGAATCCTAAAAAATGGAAGATTAATAACTTCAGCAGCCTCCTACATCTGGTGCTATTTCACATATTTCTGGGTTTTATTAAAGGACTTTCCCTGGGATCTTGAAATCTATCCCCTCGGATCTTGGTAGGACTTTCCTTTGCAGTATTGAATGGGTCTTTTGAAAGCCCGTGACAGCTGGGTCCAATCCCCATTAGATGACTTGTATTTTGGGCCATTTCTTGGGTCCCTTTAACTTCTGTTCCAATGGGCATTCGTGCAGCTACAGCAACACTTAATCAACAGCCCTCTTCTTGTCACTTGTCCCAGTTGTGACCCAGTCTTTTACAGCATCTTGCAAATTCCTCTGAAGTCTTCATGAATCTTCTTCAACCTCGAGAACAGTCCCATTTTATTGCAGCCCTCCATCTACTCTTTCATATCTTTATTAGCTCATTTTCATCAGGAACCGTACTGCGCATCACTTCAAAGCTAATCTAACCACCCATTAGTTTGAAGCCACTTGTCACCATAGTCAAAAAAATTCGGCGACTTATTGAAAAAGACTGGAACAAAATGGCATTCGTAAAACAACTAAACTATTCGTGACTTTTTCGAAAAAAAAATATATATACTTATAAAAAAGACACATTTTGACAATTAATTCAAGAAATTTTCAATATTTTTTACTATTTCCATACTTTTTAATCTTATATTTTAACATTTTTTATTTTTCAATCATTTGTTCCTGACTTTTTCCCAAACTTTCCAATTTCTTTGTCTAACTTTTCTAAATTTTCCTCTTGCCAACTTATTCCCAAACTTGACTTGGTGAGGATGCCTGTCGCAGGCAACACCCTAGTTGAACAAAATGCCATGTAACACTTTGACATGTCATGCACCCCCGGCCACCCACCCTTCATGCATTCATACATAGCCATCACATGTACAACACACCTTCATGTTATGTCGGCCTAAAGATTTAGTTTCAAGTGACAACTGTAATCCATTTTCAAGTCTATTCACACTTAAGTGGTTGTCTCGTGCACAAGTCCCTCACATTCATCAGTCAAATGTTAAATTGCCATGCCTTCCATACTTGCATGGCTCGCCGCTTACTAAAATGAAGCTCCTTGTGTTTTGCCCTAGGTACCAATCCACCATACTCGAGGCCCCAATCTACTCGTCACGACACAGGCCAATCCAGTCCTTCAAGAATGTCTCATGTTTGGCTTGTCAAGCACCTAAATTAACAGAGCTTCATGTACCCCATCATCGAATATTTTATTTAGCCAATCTTCGAGAAAGTTACACTTTTATTATCAGCTTTACTCAAAACTGACATCACAGTGAATTACATACAACCAAAGTTCTTATGTCAGCTTCTGATAAACAATGCAACATGCCTTATTCTGTGGCCTTCCACTTATTTGTCTGTCCCACTTTTTGGAAAGTTTAATAATTGTCAAAGTATATTGTTGTTTACAACATAATTGACACTGATTGGTGATACTTATTCCATCCAATTCAAAAACAGATATATATATATATATATATATATATATATATATATATATATATATATACACACACACACACACACACACACACACACCTTTTTATTTATTTTTGGTGAATTAACTGTACTACTTCAAGAAATATGAGTTTCAAATAACTCATTCCCAGATATTTTACAATGACATTTAAAACTTTATTCCATTTCAGCTAAACCTAACTGCAAATATTTACTTTTTTGTTAAATTGAAGCCAATACTCACTACACTCTCCTGTTGCCATATGACATATGAAACTCGTTATGCTAGCATATGGGTGCATGTAATACGTACATAAAATACAGTAGCACAGAATGTAATATATTATAGAACTCTTGGAAGTTGGAACTGAGATTGCAACTCAAAAGATAATAGATATTAGGTCAGACCTTCCAAAGAAACCATAATTTATGTCTACGAAACAGTGCTGTGAATCAAAATAGGGCAGCCTACATTTGGTGTCAATATACACAAAATTAAAATCTCAAAAGATATTCAACTACATTGATTTTCAAATTGTCAAATAAAAGTTCCAATACCAGTAATGAATCTGACATGACAGGTTACTGAGAAAACCCGAAGGTAAACAATCTAACTTTTAAACAGCATCTGACACTCCAGATATTGTTCTCCCTTTTCCTTTGCAGATATATCTTGGGAATGGCTTGTTTCAATAATCTATTCTATTTTTCTCCTTTTGGAATTTATTCCTCCATATGGGATCAATTTTTTATTTAGAAGAGGAAAAAAGAGGCTGATTTTGTGCAAAAAATCCTAGTCATAAACAACTCATAACTGCCCATATTTTAAAAAAAAGGAACTTACTCCACAAAGTAAAAGGGTAAAGTCTGGTGTTCTATGAATTCACTGGAATAAAAAAAAATCTGAGATAAGCATGGGGTGGTGATCCATCCCTCCTTTGCAATCCCAAAAACCACACCTATCCAGCATATTTAGGTCACTCTGGGGGGAAAAAAAAGCAGGGCCTATCCTTTCTGGTAATAGGCGGCTTCCCCATGGAAATAAAGAACATTTGAGATGGAAATCATACCAAGTCCTTGTAATCCACCCATTTGTGGTTCATTTGACCTGCCTGCATACATGCACAGCTCGAGGACACCCTGAGCAATGAAAAACCATGCAGAAGCACCCCAATCCATAGTGCAACAAAAACAGCCTCTTAATCGAACGACATTGTGTACTATACATAGTGTAATCCACCCATTTGTGGTTCATTTGACCTGCCTGCATACATGCACAGCTCGAGGACACCCTGAGCAATGAAAAACCATGCAGAAGCACCCCAATCCATAGTGCAACAAAAACAGCCTCTTAATCGAACGACATTGTGTACTATACAGCTTCAAGGGTTATGCTTGCTTTAGTGAAAACAGATAGAACAAATGGCGCTTCTTCTCCAGGGTGGATAGTTGTAGGCACTATTGTGTACCCCTTGGGATAAGGTTCCAAAACCATTTCACATGATATTTCTCGGGAGTTGACATAATCTGTCCCACCAACCGATTCGTGTAAGTAAATGTTATACGCTGCACGCTGACCACGGGTTTTGAGAATTCTCATTCCAATGTAGAACATCTGTGCATCGTGACTGGACTGATAGTTTCTGAAACCAGCTGGCTTTCTGGAGAAACTCACACCCTAATCATACAGGCAAAAGAGAACAATCAAGACCTTAATAACACAAGGCATCAGCAAAAGGACAATAAAATACACAAATTAATATAGTATAAAGCATGGTACAACTCAGCTGATAGTGATGCGTATCGGTTTCGTCTAGGACCTATACCGGTACAGGGTGGTATCGGTATCGGACCGATACTGTCTCGGTATCGGCGGATACTATCTCGGCATCGGTATCGGTCGATACGTATCGGTCCATGATGGACTGATACAGATACCGAATTTGACACCTTGGTACAAAGTCAAGGGATAAGCATACCTGAGTTAAGGTAATAACCACGTGAATTGGGAATGATGCCTCTGCCCCGGACACCTTTAATCGGAACTGTGGGTTTTGGTGCCAGGTGTCATAATCTTGGCAACCACCAGCACTGTAACCCCGCCACTGCCCATGGAGGGAATAACGCATCTCTGGAGGATAGATCCGGCAAACATATATTGAGCGAAAATGAATCTGAAAATCTTGCCAAGACATCCAGAATATCCCATCTTTGGACTGTCCAAAAGGGAAAATGCCAGTTTAAGGAATGAGGATGATTGAAAATGCAATGATGTGTAGTGCAATGCAGAAAAATTATATAAAACCTAAAAACTAAGGTTGGAACAAGTTCTAAGGAAGGTTGAGGGAAGCCCCACTTCCATATTCTAAAGAAGAAAGCGGAGCATAATAAGCACCTGAGGAACATGTTTCAGCTTGTGCTTCATCCGATCAGTCCATTCAGGTGATGAGTCGGACCATGGGCCATTCCACTCTACCTCATTTGCCCACGGATTTCGAATCTGAATAAGCTTGTGGCCATCTACCTCTCTCACCTGAATCAGAATTTTAATAGAAGTACAAGATTGGTATATTTCCCACAAGAATCTTCCCTAGAAAATAACAGAAACAGACTAAAGTAACAATAACACGTCAATGTACCTGTAATAATGAGTAAGCATGCCCTTGAACGATTCCGCTAGAAGAAATGTGTACATCAGAACCTGATGGACTCCCAGCACCAAGTAGAAAACCCTCTTGTTTGAATCGTAATAACTGAGTCCACAATCGTCCACTTGCAAGATCAATTTGGGCTTGTGTACTCCTCATGTCAATCTCCTCGCCAGCCCCTCCAGTAAGGTCTACAAGAGCATCTTGGACAAGTCCCCCTTCAAGCGCCTCATAAGAGCCGTGCAGCTTGGCATAAGCCTTCTCCAAAATAGAAACCCAGAGTTCGTTTCCCTTCCTACTGGTAGCAAATGCTGGTTTTCCAGGTGACTCACAAGGAATCCAATCATCAACAACAACAGGGACCCACTCACCCTACAATAACAACACATAATATATGTGTTAGTGATTAAGCAATCAAGCTCACAAAGTAAAGATTGAGATCATATGGGATGAATATAGTTTTTGATATCGAGATCATATGGGATGAATGTAGTCTTTGATAGTATCGGTTATGCATACTTCCAGTACAGTGAGAAGCTGTGCCTACCCATGTAAATGTAATCATTGATGGTCCAGATAAGACAGGCATGAACCAAAACTAGTTCAACAACAATCGCTTCTTAAAAATTTTATTGAACATTTTCTTCGTCCAAATCAACATCAATAATTATAACTTCATATTATAAATCAGTTTTAGATTAACAGATAGGTATCATACACTTGATTCTTCATGGATTTGGATCTATTACGTGAACATCTGTCTCTTGCTCGAGAAGTGCCTTTCGGTGGGTATTAGCGGCAGTGTACAGTCCAAACAAACAAGATATTGAAGAAGAAAAGTGGAACAAGTTGATTAGGCTGAGGGGGTGCATAGATACTCTTTGATGCAGCGGGGACGAGAGGATTTCCAGTGGAATCTCACTCTGATAGCCCTCACTACGCTCAACCAGGGCTTGCTCATACCACTCCACAGCTTGTAGTCTCTAGGACACATCGGGAGGGAGGGAGGGAGGGAGGGGAATCTGGACAGTGGTCACTTTTTGACAGTGGTCACTAGGTAGAGCCTTCTTCGTTGGGGTGAGATTTTAGCAAGAGAAGAAAGGTGTAAGTCGCATTACCACTAGCACGAGGGGCTTTGAACACTTTGTTCGGAGGGGCAATTTTATAGGTCTACCTTTGGATGGGCTGTGTTTGCATGACATGATAACAAAGGGAGCCTTTTTATATCAACGTTCAATAGGTTTCCCATCCCTAGTGAATGGGTCTCTGATTTTATAGAAGTTTAGCCAATGGATCTTCCAAAGCTGCCATTGGACTGTATGATTCTAGGCCCTTATCCATTCCATTTCAAGTTCATTTGGTTGGAAAACGTTGATTTTTTGGAGCCTATTATGAGTTGGTGGACCTTCCTTGTAGTAGAAGGTTGGGATAGAGTAACCAAGTTCAGATTTAGCAATCATTTTGCACTTCAGTTTTATTCGGACAAATTTGGAAACGACTCGGAAAATTTTTGGGATTATAAAAATAATTAAAATATAATGCAAAAACGTACACAAACCAATTTAAAGTTAAAAATGATGTTTTTTAATCCACGTGTATCACAAATTCAAAATCATTAAAAATAATATTAATAATAATAATCATAGCAAAAAGTATGATTAAAGGATTTTATCACAAGCATAAAGACTCAAAAAAATCGGAAATTTTGAAAAAAAAAAAATTGCCACATTGGTTGATTAAAAATTTCGCAGACATCTATTCAAAAAAAAAAAAATTCTAAAATTGATTCTCGGAGAAATTTGCGAGAGAGGGGATGGTCACTGTTTGTGGTTAAGCTGAAATTGCTTGAGGAAATTTTGAACGTTTGATACAAGGATCGCTTTTGGGTATGATGATATAAAAGAGTAAAATATTGGATGAGTTCCTTGAGAAGAACAAAGGAAGGTGGTTACAAACTCAATTGTATTTTATTGATTTTAAAAAAGTGACAATAATCGGGATACACATAATGCAGATTTTTTGGTCAAATGGTTCACGCAGAAGAAATGCAATGGAAGAAAATAAAAAAAATAAAAAAAAAAATATATATATATATATATATATATATATATATATATATATATATATATCCCAAGTGAATGGCTCATGGAAAGGGACGAAATACAATATCTATTAATTTCCAACCTATGGCCATGGTGTCTCGTGATACGACTAAACTGAATCTATTACAACTCGACATCATGCAACACCACCTCGGCTAAGCGATTGTGACTCAATAAGTAGTAGATTCTGACATGCATGGGAATTCTATTAGGGATCCCAATAGAAAATATACCCCTACGATCGGAGATTAGGGTCAAACAATACAGTGGTAGTGGTCTGTATTGTGACTCAATAATGCTTACCGCTTGAATTCAGTCTATGGCAAAGTATCATTCAAAATAAACTACAACCAATGAACCAAGGGCCAAACAAGGCCAACTTCATTTTACAAATCTTACACAAATTGCAATTTGAAATTTATGGTATCTCTTGCAATTTGAAATTTATGGTATCTCTAGATACTATTGAAAACTCAAATGTACACACAAAGACGATAATAATAACAATAATAATAATAATAATAATAATAATAGGTTTACATTTCTCAGATAAAGTTATACATTTACTTTATTAGTTATGATCAATGGCTTCTTAGGACTCCCACTAATTGAATTTTTTAAATTCCCGTATATGTCCCCCTCTAGCTATTTATCTTTTCTTGAGTGCTTAAATTTGAACAACACCTAGTTCTCTTTTGTTGATCCATCTGCAATTCCAAACCGTGGTACTAAATACCAACAAAAAAATTTCAAACACCAAAACGAGCCTTCTTCCATAATCCTCATTGAGGCACAAGCAAGAAAAATCAAAGACATAATATAGGTGTTCAAGGAAATAAGTCAGAAGCATAAAGGATCATGTAGTTATGAACTCCTCACCTGAATACAGAAGCGAACAGTATAAATTCCCTCCTCATTATATTCAGGTGTAATTATTACTTCTGATATTCGTGAAGCCTCAGTTAGAACAGCAACAGCACTCAAGAACCAGCAGTCACCTAATCGACCCTGGAAAGAGGAACATATGGAAATATGCAACTCTTAACAGATGAATAAAAAAAATTCCATCATCATTCAAATTAAATTTAAGCAGAAAAAACTATGATGCCCGGATAATAATACATATATAGATATAAAATGGGAATTGTGGAACTACTTATCTTTTTCCAAAATCCAAGAGTATACATCTGTTTTAAATTCATATCATATTTTAGATTCATTATATCATGAGCTTTTTTCAAATATGTGGATGGTGCTGCATTATCCAACCCAAGAGGGCAGAAGTGGGTGGCATTCTCCGAGATGGCACTCTAGATTACCATACAGCACTCTGGCTGGTGGCAAAAAACCTGGACCGTTAAGCAATTATGAGATCATCCATGCGCTGTCTAACAAACAGTGGATGTGCAAACATGTAATCAAGGTAATTACGTGGCAGATTGTCTTGCCAAATGGGCTGCCGATTCTAAAACACCCATCATTTTCAATCATTCTTTTTCCCAACTGCCAAGTGCCGTCAAAAGACAATTTAGAGGAGATTCTTTAGAATCACCAAGGGTGTGAATTCTTTAATTTTTTTTGGCTGTTTTTTACCTGGAGGTGGCGACAGTTAAGTGTTGATGCCCCGTCGTTCAAGGTCAGGAAGCAAGCAAAAGACTGCTATATTACTACAGCCACCTAGCCCGAAGCCACCGCCATACAAAGCCTTTCCCTTTCCATTGATTCAGGGGTGATGGCAATGCCGAAGCTCCTGGGCAGTGGAATCATTGAGGATTATCCACATAGCATTGTACTTATTTACCGTTTCTTTTAATAAAATTGCTTTTTTTTTACAAAAAATAAATAAATAAGCTTCAAATATGTAGCTTACACTGGAGAGTCTTTATGGTATGACTCTTTACAACCACAAACAACGGCTTTTAACAAAAAAGGCTTATAAAACGTGCTTTTATCGGGAAAATGTATAAAACACATTTTTTCGCTTAAAAAACATTTTATATGAAATATAAAATGTGTTTTAAACGTAAAAAAAAGGTTTAATTGAATATTTTTTCTGTATTTTATTTTAGTGCATATTTTTTCTTTTTTATATCATTTTTTTCGTAGTTTCCATTTTCCCCCTTTTTCCCCGTACTTTCAGTTTTTGTCATTCTTTCCGAATTGTTCCCTTATTGTTTTATTTCCTTATTCCATCTTGGTGACTATGTTTATAACAGGTCATATATGTTTCTTCCATGACAAAGCCATAACATATATTAAGTACCTTAAGAAAATCAAACTCTAATACAAAATGGTATTATTTCAAATTGCTCATGACAAAAAATCACAGGCAGCACCATTTATTTAATTTTCACTTTGGGCAACAACATCTCTTTAAATCTTAGGCAGCACCATTAACAAAATGTGATACATTTTCTGCAAATTTCTCTAGATGAACAAAAATAATAAGGCCAAATAAATTGAACAAGAAGATTTAGGTCATTCTTCTCATCCATGCAAAAAAATAAAAGCACGGCTGGAAGACTGAGCAACAAGAAGAAGACGACTTAGCAAAGTTTTCTCAGACAGGCAAAAAATGCACAGCCGAGAAGACTGAGAGAAGAAGGAAAAGAAGACGGAAGAAGCAAGAAGAAAGATCAAAGAAACAAAAAAAGAGAAAAAAACTACCATCGTCCCGTCGTAGTCCATGTCGCTGTTAGGGCACAAGATGAAGAGAGTTGACAGACAGGGTAGAGGTCGAGAGGGGAGAGTCAAGAGCTAGGCCTCTCACCCTTGAGTAAGGGAGAAATGCAGTGACATACACAAAATTCATCAATTATTAGGTAAGTTACAGAACTCCACAAATAAACAGTGAATGATTCAGTAACATAAGTGGGCGAATTTTTATTTTTAACAATTCGGAGACTTTTGTGACTGCTACTCTACAGCCTTGCCATGGTGAGGCTAATTATATATATATATATATATATATATATATATATATATATATATATATATATATATTACACACTATCGTTCCATTTGGACTCTTTTATAGAGGAAGAAATTTTTAATTATTTTTTTTAATAATACTAATCAAAGGTCAATATGAATTTTAATTAATTTGTTTATGATATTATTCAAAAGCTGATTACATGATTCAAAAGTTTTAAGATAAAATACATTAAACAAAAATGTGAAATATCAAACAAGGTCCTCAAATAAATATAATAATATCTGATAATTTTACTATTACTATTATTCTATTGAAGTATTGAACGATCAAATATGTGTGTGTATGTATACGTTTAGCATTCTATGATTCTATCTTAAAACAATTTATCGAACATGAAACATCAACTATCAAGCATGGCTCTGAACTTCTAATATTGAAGATTTGAGGCCATAGGTTTTTCTCTTCTTTTTCCTCTTCTTTTGGATCGGTAGGTTGTAGGTTCATCTTTGCATCAACTATCAAAAATGAAATATCAGCAATGTTGAAACATAAATAAATATCAATAAAAATATGAAATATTAAGTAATTTTTGGGCCTCCTTAGGAAACCCACGAAGGAGGAAAGACACACGGAAACCCAAATATTTAGTGTTTCAAACATTTGCAAGTTTGTAAACTCTTAAAAATATTTTTAGCTAAAAATGCCCTTGAAACAGCGAAATAAAGGCTTAAAAGCCCTTGACAACATTACGAAATGACGAGATGATATATTTACATTAAAAAATATTCTAAAAAATAGTGCCCATGGTTTCAGGTGTATGCCTATATGGTGATACCATGGCATCGCTATTTGGTATTCGCTAGCTATTTAGTTTGTAGAAAGCATTTTTGGTCGCCGCTATAGCCTCTTCATGATGAGGCTATATGTCAGATTAACTACCACGATAAGCATCTTATGAGTATCTAGTTTCCTTATTGATATCCTAGCAGATTGATACTGACAAGCTAATCATTTAGAAGTACCCTTGCCAGACAAAAAAAAAGGTCATGCTGACATAAAATTTCTATGGGTAGTTGAAAAATGAGCGCCCATACCTGACAAACATCAGATGGATTTGCAGAACCAGAAAATAAGCATGGATGTGAATCCACACAACTCTCTTTCACTATCTCAGTTGGTCTCATCCATTCCGAAACAACCTGTAAGTCAAGGTTAACAGAAAGTGGAACAATCAACACAAAAAGCAGTATAATCAACAATTTTAGTAGCTGCTAGCAAGGTATCAAACTCGATACCGGTATCAGGTATCGGTCCATCTTGGACCAATATGTGTCGGCTGATACAGAAACAGAATTGACCGTATCGACCATTTTTATTTATTTTATTGAAGAAAGCAAAAAAACTACTAAAAAAAGAGTAATTGTATCTGTCAGTATCGGTCCGACACCGATACTGAGAGACTTGCCTGCAGTTTTAAAGGAGGATTTTCAGGATCCACAAACAAAGACTGGTCATCCGGAGGAAACTCTTGGTCAGTGAAATGTGTTTCTCCTCTTGCAGAAAGAGCCTCCTTAACAGCCATCTCAACTGATAGCATTCGTTGATTGATTTCCTCTTGTGTTTCCATCCTAGATTTCCGTAGTTTTCTTGCAAAGTTGTCGATATCAATTGCCACTGCTTCCCGATCTGATCGTCTTTTCCTCCCACTTGAATATTGCCCATCCCAATCTACATCGTCTCTATCATATATATCAACATCTGCTGGGTCACTGTCCCATTCATCAACCTAAAAGTAAATCATTGGAAGCAGCAAATCAGTGAACAACTCATGCAACCAAATACGGGTACAGGTTTAATACAGTCAGCAAAAAAGTTGGAAAAAAGGAAAAATACGGGAAATTTGGGAAAAAGGCAAAAAAAAAAAAAACAAACTGGAAAATACGAACGATGGAAAAAAAACCAGAAAGATTAGAACAAATTGCGCAAAAATGAGATAGTATTAAATTTTTTTAACAAAAGTTCTAAAACAGTACTTTTAAAATACGGAAAAAAAATGTTTAATAAGTGAAATACATTGTGGGAAAAATATGTGTATTAGAGGCCTATTTTTCACAAAAAAAACCATACAACGATAGAACTGACATGATTCTCATTATGAACATACATACTGACGGAAACAAACTTTATCGAAGAAAACCAGTTAAAATACTATAATGTGATAAAGGTATGGTAAATGCTTACCCTGGAAGGTGATTCAACCCAGTGCCAGCCATCATCTGGGGGATCGATCATGTTATAATCAGCTGAGCTTGTAGCAGCATGAAATGCCACAATCTCATCTTCAGTCAAACACCTTCCCCATACAAAAGCATCCATTAATTGCATCTTCGAATCAGATCCTTCACTATCTGACCTCCCAAATGCATCCAAATCTGTCGGTGGTCTAATACCAATATAAACGGCTGTTCCCTGCTCCCAAATTCCATCGCCCATGTGGAGTGGTAATCCGCTCTGGAATCCATCAAAAACCCCATCCAGATAACAAGTTGCCTCACCTGCTTCAGCATCTATAGTCATTGTCACAATATGCCACCTGCAAAGAAGTTTGGAGATATCTGGTCAAAAGTTTTAAGTCGTGATACATAAACTGAAATAAGCAATTTCATAAACAATTATATCCGGCTACATATACTAAAACAGACATGGCAACGAACAGGAATATGGCTCGGCATTTCCACAAATCCAACACATGAATACAGACATGGGTATTTACCTTGTATTAAAATTTTAATTATATAGTAAATATAGGTACCATGGTTTTAAAACTCGACGAGTCAACTCGGAACGCGGGCGAGTCGACCCGGCCCGACTAAGTTTCGAGACAACTCGTCATACAACTCGAAAGCTGTAAGACTGGGTCGACTCAGAAAATCGACCGATTTTGTCGGCTTGGCGAGTCGACTCAAGCCACTTATTCATTAGGATAGGCGGGGTTTTTTACTAATTTTAAAGGGCATTTAAGTAAAATGCATGTTTTTATATAAAACCCAACCCTCGTCTCAACACTATTCCTAAAGCCTCTCGTCCCTAATCCTCTCGATTCCACACCCCCGTGAAAAACCCTAAGCCATCTTGCAGCCTTGCGAAAAATAAAACCCTGCGCAAAAAAAATAATCTAAAGTCCCCCTTCTTGCGAAGAAGAAGAAAGTAGAAGAAAAGAACCCTACCTGTAAGTTCTTTTTTCTGTTATTTTTTTTTCTTTGGTTATGTTGGACATCAGGCCTGAGGGTTTTTTTTTTATTCACAATGATTGACAATGAATCACAGTGCACGATGATTCATCGGTGAATTTTCTGTTGGAGCTCAGGCCCAAAATCCTAAAATTCACGGTGAATTTTTTTTTCCACGATGATTCACAGTGAATCCTAGTTTTCTCGTTGTATAAAGAGCACCTTTTATATAAAGTACTCTTTATATAAAAGAGTACCTTTATTTATAACCCAAGATACTTCTGTCTCAACCCAATTTTTACATGCTTTAAACCAGTGACTACTTTGCATTAGACAATAAAGATCATTTTTTGTGTCAATATATCATCAGATTCTGGGATCACTTTTCTAATTCTTGGATGGATGGGATCTGTATATTAGATAAATTTGAATATATCAAATATTTAATATATATATATATATAGACCAGAGTCGGACTGAGTTTCCGAGTTGACTCTACTCAGCTGACTTCCGAGTCGAATTGAGTTTTTGTGTTTTAAAACCATGATAGGTACTATTAAATTTTTTAGATATGTGTTTTATAGTTCACATTCTCTTTCTTTATCATATCATTTGAATTTTCTTATAAAAAAATGGCATGGAGTTATATAAATATAATACCACTAATACAATAGGACATAATAAAATGTAACCTTCAAGTATCCAAAGAAATATTTGGTACAAACGCTGGCACATATTGTGCCAACTGGTGGATTTAACAAGCCTGTCGTGACGTAATTGTCCTCTATCTGATTAATGAAATATTAGAGCATGTTCTTCTCTTCATAATTTTGTCGATTGTGTGCTCAAGCAATACCCTATCCATAAATAGTTGGTGGTCGTCTGAACCCTCATTCATGTTATACGGACAGAGTGACTGAATGGTGATCCATAATCAAAACTAGTATATTAATTTGACCTACTGAGGGTGCTATAGTTGTCAGCTTCCCAATGGCTTAACTCACATGTAAAATCAGTGCCTGGGCACAAAGGGGGTATGATGAATCCCTCACTAAAGGTCAGTTAACAACTACTTTTCATGTGACGTGTGTTCTCTCACATAAGCAGATTGACTCTTTTATGATGTGAGTGATTGCACCATTTTTTAGTTACTTCTCACATTGTACATCTGTTCTATTCACACAATCTCGACCATTTCGATATTGTACATTATTTAAGTTTAGGGTGTTGCTTTGATTTAGCGTACAGGTTGCGACATTGGGATGAGCGCAGTAGCACCTATTTTGGGTAACAGCGTGATGTCACTAGACTGCTTTCCACATGTGATTGGAGCAATTTACAGCCCCACCAACTCAAGGAATTAATGCGTTATAAATTTATTTGTCAAAATTACTTTTGTAATTCCTAGAATGCACATGTTAATTTTCTTAGGTACTAACAGACATCCACAAATTGCATGATTTATTTTTCAACATTTTTTGGAAATTACTTAGATGTTCAAAATTATTTGAAAAACTGTTTTAGTGATCTAACATAATGTCATGTGTCAAAAAAATTTACCAAAATTTTTTAGTTTTTCTTCTTTTTTTCATATTTGGTTTTTTCCATGTTCTGTTTATTTATAATAGTTATCAGGGAAAACACGAATTTTCAAATCATTTTTAAGGATTTTTATGTATCCTGCAAATGATGGTTGATTAATCCAATGCATGGAGAAATAATTACGAATTTTTATGCATCCTGCATTGATTAATCCAATGAATGGAGACAATATGGGACCTCCCCAACTAGATGGGATAAGGCTGTGACAATGATAATGATAAGGACGATGCAATATGGGATCCGGATCATTGATCGGTCTTAGAAGCGACAAGGACAAGTGCGTGGTGGGTACTTCCATAATAGGTTGTTAGGGAAATCACTTGTATAGTCTAGTATTCACCATTGGGATGATGGTTAGTTTGGCATAACACCGGTTAGGATCACTTAAGTCATCGGATCAGGTCCCGAACCAATAATAGCTTTAAAGGTGTATAAGTCATATAATCTCGGGTTTCCTAATTAACTCTTTTCCTTTCTTGTTAAATAGTCCTTAAGAATCACAGCCTCACACATCTTAGAGAAACTGTAATATTTAAAGAGGAGAGTTTGAACCCTAAAATGGTGAATTGAAGATCAAAAGTAGATCAAGAGAAAAGAAGATCAAAGCCTCCTAATCGACATACCAACCATCAACCAAAATGTTTTCTTACTAATTAAAAATGCAAAGATAAGAATCATGTAATTTATATTTTATTGTCATGAGCTCTAGATCATTTTTCTATAAAAAAAATAAATTTCAGGTTTTAGCAGATTGAGAATTTTCGGAAATCGGTTTTATCTGAAACCACAACAATTGGTTCCATTTCTCATGAGGATGATAAATTTATATTTATTTTTTACTACGATAAAAATATGAATTTTGATATTTTATGCTTTCTGAGAAATTTCAAAAAATATAACTTCCAGCCTATTTCGAGTTTCTGATCCGTATTCGAAATCTGGTTTTGGTTTGATAATCATGTACTGATCATATTAAAATCAGTAGATGATTTGATATCTTCAATTTAATATATGTTAACAAATTTTTAGATGGAATCTTTAAATTTTTAGAGCTTTTGACCTGTATTCGAAATCCTACTTTGGTTTGATAATAAGGTGTTTCATCATATTCAAATCAATAGATGATCTGATATCTTCAATTTGATGTGTTTTATCAAATTTTTTGATGAAATGTTCGAATTTTTAGGTAGGTTTGGAAACTTGATTTTCTAGATTATGGAAATCATTTTTTTTATTAGAACATCAATATTATATAATGAAACAGCTGAAGATTTCCAAGTCATTAACTGTTTAAGTGCAGTGCAGTTTAGGATTAACTTATTTGTGTTATGCAACAGTTATCAACATTCATTATACATTATTCCATACATAGTTTATAATTTTATATGATCCATGCACATGCCATATATGGAATATAAACTTTAAGAAGGTTTAACATGTTTTAAATATAGAATAAATGCATGATAATGATTATCAATAATGGAACTCAATTTAATCCATAAAAGCATAGAGAGTAGGTCATGGGTTTCTTCTTGTTTATGGCTTATTCAGGACTAATCCGAGACTTTCATCGAGCTAGTATGCTAAGCATATTGAAGCATTCGGTATCATAGTTATTGAACTTATAGATTTGAAGATACGAAAAAGACAACATTCCCTCGTGGAACATTCATGTAACAAAATCTGTCACATAAGAATTCCTGAATGAATAATCTAGGAAACAATAATGATATCGGCACCAGAGCACAAACCTGCAATCTGCAATACCCGTTGAACCAATACTCCACTCTTTAGCAACAGTAGTCTGCCTGTCGCCTTTGGTAACTAACCTAAGCCCAACTTGTCCAGCCTCGATGCCTTGCTCCGAACCAGCCACAAGGACTTCCAAACAAACTTTCTTTTGAAATTCAGTTCCTAAAAGACAAACTGGCCCGGACTCTGGCTGGATCATGACTGCAATAGAGAAGCTAACCTTTTGACTTTGACAAACACTTGGGTCAATCTGTCCACAATGACTCCCTCCTGTCTTTGGCTCATCATCAAGAATACATACAGCACCAGGAACTCCAGTCTGACAAAAATTAAAACGAAAATTTTTAAATTACATATACACATAAGTTTTGAACAGGTCCAAACAGTTTAACCCTATATGATAAATGTTTTAAAACCATTGGATACAAGGGAATTTTGGCTTTCACAGCCTCCGCACCTTAATATGTTAAGGTGGAAAGCAGGATACAAGGGAATATTGGCTTTCACAGCCTCCGCACGTTAATACGTTAACGTGAAAATGCTTTCCACGTAAGTTGACCGAACCAAAATACACATAAACTGATTACCATGCCACGTTCCATTGATCGGAAAAAACAATAATAATAGTAATAAAGACTGCCATGTTCTTAACAGAAATCAAAACTATGAATACATATCACCAACTATAATACATAAGAATATAGTGAATGGTGCATAAGTAGTAAAGCAAAAGCACATAAGGTACATCCATCATGAACAAAAATGTTCACAAACACCAGCAAAAATTCTAAAAAGAAACCACCAATATTGTATTGGATATATGATTTTGCTTGGGATATATTGTATTGTATTGGATATATGATATATGATTTAAACTCCAAAATTATCCAATTCCCAATATTGTATTGGATATATGAGATATGTATCTGCTTGGGAGGCCCATATGCATATGGCAAATGTTAGGCTGGACACTGTCCTTCACCATTCTCAAATAAGGACAGTGTCTTGTTTTTATTGTTCGGTAAGTTGCCATCTCTCCTCCCTAACAATTGTAAGTGTAAACGATTCTACCACTAGACAATGGTCAGGTCCAACAAATTGAATCTTATATGGTATTCAACCACTTTTAGAACGCTCGAGTATTGTGGCATGGACGGTGCTTCTATGTCAATCTATTAAAGTTGAAGCCATGAGAGCCAGATTCCCTTGTATTCAAGGGTTTTAAAAGTGGTTGCACCCAAATGGATTCAACCAGTTGGACCTGAAAATTTCCCTTCTACCACCTGTCCTCCGTAGTTACATTGTTTACAAAAACAGTAATGTAAAAACTCTACCAGGAATTATGACTCGGAAAGCTGACCACAAATAGATGGGACAAGGCATTGATGATGAAGACTATAGTCACAAACGTCCCCGACTTTTTTAAAAGTACGGAAAAAGTAGGCAACTTGCAGTCGTCCTGACTCTATCATTGATTAATTGGCCCTCAGCCGATTAATCGGCAATGTCTGTGATGTCGTCTCATGTTTTTTTCTTTTTTCCCAGTTATACTCAAGGGAACCAAAATTTTAGCTTTTATACTATTTTGTTCATAAAAAACCTTTCGGAATTACCCATTTTGTACTATTTTGTTTAGTGAAATCAATATTTATTAACTTGAAATATATCATGATATATTTTTTAAAAAGTTTTGAATTTTTTTTTCCCCGATTTTTACCCACTTTTGTCGATTTTTCCCTGACTTAGACCCTTGCCAATTTATTGCTGACTACTGACTTTGTGACTATGATGAAGACACTGCCAACAACAGATTTTCTGTTTCAAAACATAAGAAATTTAACAATGTACAAGCCTCAAATTCACAAATCTCAGAAGAAAAGCAGATTGAATGTGAACAATAGAGCATTATTTCATAAAAAAGAGGGAGAGGATTTAGCTTGCAAATATATAATGATGATCATCCTGAACTTCTAACATGGGAAGACTATTAGATCAAAATCAGAAGTTAAACCTGGTGTGCTCGGCGAGACAACTGAGATGTGCGAATGCGACGAGCAATGCTGGAAACCCGCTCCCGAGCAAAAGAGTCATCCAAAACAGAATCTCCACCAACAGCACGCACTGCAGCAGCCATGGCTGCAGCATCACGGTTCCCAACATTGGGAATACTGGATATAAGAGAAGCTTCTATCTCTTTCCATTTACGTTCCTCTTTTTCCAAGAGTGCTTTTCTTCTTTCTTTCCCCTTCCCCTCCTCTTCCCGTCTCTGACTCAAGATTTCTTCTTCCATCTCCTTTTCTCTTATATAACTACAAATCAACAATAAATATCAAATTCAGAAACATATTTAAAATAGACCAATAGACTTAATAAGACTAGCAACCAAAGAAAGAAAGAGAGAGAGACAGAGAGGGGGACATAGGGCATAAAGATCACATTCCACCTTTCCTGAATAAGTTCAAACTGCCTACGATCCTCAGGCATCCATTTCTTAATTTTCTTGGCACTTAGGTCTGAGAAACCCATACTATCAAGAAAAAGCCGCAAACGGACTTCATCCTGCCATATAGAACAAAGAGTAGCCAATGAACACCTATACAGGAGTAGAAAACTTGATAAAGCCAAAAATATTATGAGCATCATTGCTCACCTGTATGCGCTCTGCCTTGGCGGTCAAACCAAGCAAAAGAAGCAAATAACCACCAAACTTATCCCACATGTATACCCATTCCGTATCAATTGCCTCCTCTAAAGCCAGAATACGAGCATGAGCACACATTTCTCTCCTGTGGCCTCCATCAGCAGAAGATTCATGCCGATATGACAGTCCTGTTTTTATTCTGCCCATAAATAATCCAGCAGCAAGTTCCTCATTTCTTAGGCGATCTCTTAATTTCATGACATCGGCTCTGGGAAGCACAAAATTTCCTGCCCTGTCCAGTGTAATAGTAGGATCTCCAACCAAAAGCGCAGCCGAACTAGCAGACCTCTGTGGTGCCGAGTAAGTTCCAGACAGAGCATTTCTCGTCTGATGTGTCATTGAAACAATCAACACTAACATTTAATAAATTATTATGATATACCAAGAAGTGACTGTCAAATGTGAGAGAAAAAGGTTGAATGGAATTAAACTTTGCAAGTTCTTAAGACCACCAAAAAGGAGATGTTTCAGTAAGTTGCACAAGATCAGAAGAAAATGAAGAGTTTATTTATATACCAATTCAAATATTATGCAAAACTGATGCAACCAAAGGTCAAAATATTGGACGATACCAATACGTATCGTCCGATACGTATCGTTTTAGGGGGTCTCCAGTATACATTGCAATGTATTGACTCCTCAATGTATTGGCCAAATTATCAGCCGATACATTGAAATTAGGGAGCCACTAATTGCACACGTTTTTCAAGTGATTGCACCGAAATAACTAAAATTTGTCCTTGCACACATTTCCTATGATTGCACCTTACATAAAATTCTCTCTCTCATTGCCCTCTTTTCTTCCTAACAAACAGAATGGGCACCGTTATTCACACCCCATGGCACTGTGATCTCCAGCATGCATTGACTGCCTTTAAATCAGATGATGGAGATCATTTTCGGTCCCAGTCTTCCACACCATGGATCTTTAGATCTTGGGTGTACTATTATTCTATCAATTTTTTATTACACAAGGCACACATCTAAAAAAGTCACTATAAAATTGTGCTTGAGCATGATGTGTATCACATGATTTTAGGGCCACTTATGGGATGTTTGTCATGTGAAATAGAAAAATGACTGTCTGATGTAACACCTAGGATCACTAGATCCATTGTGTGGAAGGCTGAGATGAAAAACGAGCTCCATCGTTGATTCCAAGGCAGTCAATGCATGACGGTCGGAGGAGATGAGGTAACTTAGTCATTTAAAAAAATAGATAATACCAACTTTTTTAGTAATCTGGTGCAACCACTTGAAATCCATGTGCAAGTAATGGCTACCTTGAAATTATCGTTCGTATCGGACAATAATTTCAAATTATCGTTTGTATCGGACGATAATTTCAATGTATTGTTTGATAATTTGGATTTTTTTATTTTTTATTTATTTTTGTTCTTAGAAAAAACATAGTATGTATCATCCGATACATTGAACAGTGTATCGGACGATACAAACGATACGTATCAGTTTGAGGGCAGACCGATGCGTACCGGATTTCCGAAATTTTGACCCATGGATGCAACAAACCAATGAGAAAAAAATACACAAGATACATCTCCTAGTAGTTGAATATATCAATTTCTTAAACCTTGAATAGCTGAATACAGTTGAGACGATATGAGGGCTACAATATAAATAAATTGGAAACACAAAATTATTTTATTGCAGAGCCAAACTCACCTTAGTGGCAGATCGAGCAATTGCCTGAACAACAGTTTCCTTGCTGAGAAAATGCACAGCATCTTCCATCATCTAGAAATCCAAAGTTGATATTATCCAGTTGAAAGAAATAGGAGGATGGACATGCACATCATGTAAATTTGGGTAGACAAACATACATATATACATAAATAGAACAAATGCCAAAAAGAACTGGTTTTCAAATAAAACAGTTCAAGCCATACCTTAAGCGTCAGGCAAGGACGAGACACGGCAAACCCAAAGGCCACAACAAGAGTGATTGCAGACACAGCAGCACCAGCAAAAGGGGGATATAATTTCAAACTAGCAACAACACCCCAGCCCTCAGTTGCCAATGCAATTCCATATAAAACAAGGAAAGCAGCACTGTCAAAGAATGAATTTAGCAAGCATCAGGAACGAGAGCATATAGAAAACAACTGAATTCTAAGACTGTATGCATAGGAAAAAGCTTCTAGCAATGAAAGAGGGAAAATGCTGGATGGGTGTTAGGCTTAAATGCACACAAGGAATATTGGTCTCTGATTCGTCCATAAAATCATCGGGGCCATTCATTGCATATGAAAATAACTATAACATCATTAGCCTTTTTAATGGCAGGGAAAGGGCTAACATCGATGCCACACACTTGGGCCCACACTCAAGACTTTCTCACATGGTTTTAAAACGCGAAAACTCGACTCGACTTGAAAGTCAGTTGAGTCGAATTAACTCGAACCTCGGATAAACTCGACTCACTTCGACTCAGTAATTTAGTATATATTTTGAAATATATATATATCTTATACAAATAAAAGAAAAATATGTCACAAAGAATAACATGGGAAGATTTGTTGACAAAAATGGGCAGTTTAATACTTTTCTAAAACCTACCTCATGAAAATACTTTATATATAAGGGTAGTTTATGAACCCTAATTGCATCATCGTACCAAAATTTTGACTTCAGACTCAAACTCAAAATTATGGCGAGTCGAGTAACTCGGCCAAGGCCAAGTTAACTCATTGACTCGTCAAGTATTAGAACTATGCTTTCTCAAACAGGAAGTGAAAAAGATCAATAGATATTAGACCTACATTTAATCTAAAGGCAGAGAAATGTAAATGAACATAACACCGATTTCGAACAAACCTGACATTTTTTGCACAATCTGCATGAGCATCATAAACATATACAGGTAACACTCTAGGAGAGTAGACTACAATGGGAGGTGAAAGAAGCACCTAATAAAACAATTCCACATGTCATTAAAAGGAGATTGAGATGAACAAACATAAAAAGATTTAATAACTCAAAAAAATTCATAAACATGTTACATAAACCACAAGATAATAATGGATAAGTTCATTAATTAAGATGTTAGGATATGACTCACGGTCAATGCTCGTCCTGCGATAAGAAATAGAAATGAGAAGTAACCAACAGATGCACCAACGAAGGGCTTATCTGCAAACAAGATATATCCTTTAGCTTCATTGTGTAAGGGGCGAGAAAAGTTACTCTCCTAAGAACAAAAATGATCAAGTACAGAAGGACTTCTAGTGATGTCACTGTCACCTTCCAGCAACCCCACCAGAAATGCAGCCAATGCCAGAATGAAAGCGAGGAAGCAAACTAAGAACATTTGTGTCCTGGTCAAATAGAAATTGTTTGAAGCCCAATAGTGGATAACACCAATGGCTAGAAAAACTAGGAGGAGTACTAAAAGGAAGGCAACCCCTATCTGCGACAATTACAGTAAAGAAAACATATATTAGGAAGGTATATTTGAACGTTAGAAATATATATATCACATGCACAGATAGTGAAGTTGAACTCATAAAATAATTTTAAAAAATCAACATAAGCCAAACCCACCGCCCAAGGCTTAATGATAACTATAACAGCTGATATTGCACCGAGCAAAAGAAGAACTCCAATGCCAGTAAATACATAAACGCCATGAGAAATTTTCCAGTCATCGTCTTTCCTAGAAGAAATTCACGGAAAATTTAAAAAAACTGTTATTACCATCATTAAACGATAATATGTAATGTTAATCTCGAGTCTTGGCTTAAAATGACAGCTATCTTCCCCACCATTTATAGAGACCAGAACAAAGAGATAACACTGCCGGAATGCACATCAATGGTAGTAAAGCTGCAAGGAAATCAGCTTTCACTGGATCTTGATCTTCCCGAGAATTCACGACCCCCAAATAAGATGCACCACAAAATACCACAAGAACAACTGCCCCAATAGAGAACAATAAGAATTAAGTGATACTGATTTGTCAAGAGAACAATTCGATATAGTATCAGAAAATTCCAAGGAAAAAAAAAATAGACATGACATAAAAACATATAAACTACTTACTTGTAAATATTCCAACACATATAGCAGATGAGAGAGAGAAACGATATGTTGCGAACCAGGATACAATTGGCAGCACACCAGTAACTAGTAAAGCAACTGCTGAAGTCATTGCCCACCCTAGGTACATTGACGATACATAAGGAGAGCTAGAATTATTCTCTTGTTCATTCCATGCCTTGTAGCCTAAAGCATCTAAAGGCTTGGCAGATACTATGGCACCTAGAGCTATAACTGATCCTGTAAATATTGATATGCAGACTGCAAGGACAATTCCCTGAAAAGGACATCAAAAATGATATATAAAGCCGAAACTGCGTTCACGAAACAATATATAAATAAATCAATTTGATAGCAAAAAACAGCGTTTAAAACCCTTAGGCAGTAATCAAATAGTAGGCCAAAATAGAAACTCTCCTCACAACTATAGACAAAAGAACGCCAAAGCCCTTCAGCCTCAACATCCATAACCCACCCAAACGCACACACACACACACACACACACACTGATTACTTCAGCATGCAGAGTTCCAGCTAGATGCAATCAAATCAACAATCAGAGTTTCCACTGATAGCATGAAGATAAAATTAATTGAACTGGGAGTGGAAGAATCCCAGACAAAATTGAATAGCATAAAAATTGCTAGAATTGAACTAAAATTTCTGAAGCATTTGCCATTCAGCCATTCCAAAGCACAAGCAAGGCATAAGAGAACATACAAAGTGTACAACCCAACAAGCTAGAATTCTATGGTGTTAGTGATCTAAAATTCGCCACGTATCTCAAAAAGCGTTCATATCTCTCTATTTTAAAGAAGTAAATTTCAAGCATATTACCAAGAAAATGAATTAATGAAGAAGCTTTCCTTAGTCAAACTTATACTTGCTTAAAGTTCCCAACTTCTCATGAAATTTAGAAATCGTGTATGCAACTTCACACCTAAAAATTATGGACAGAGTACTTCACAAGATTTCACAATCTAAGTTCTAAATTAAACATGCAAAGCACAATCAAGGCGAGACATAACACTAGTAAGATTTTCTGCAAAAGTCAGAGAAAGCAATGCCAACCACCCTCCATCATGATTAAAAGTATCTCCAAATATTGGAATCCCTAGATATTAGTCGATACCTATTAGTATCGTCGATATGTATCAGTATATAACTTGTTTAATTGTTTTATATTGCTAGAAAACTGAATTATTGCCATTATAGATCCATATCTCCATGTTCAAAATTGTAGTCGTATGAAAAAATTTATATTAAAATCGTAATTACTTAAATTTTTAACCAAAAGTTATTAACTCTTAAGATATTATTGCCATTATAGATTCATATTTCCATGTTCAAAACTGTAGTCGTATGAAAATTTTTATATTAAAATCGTAATTACTTAAATTTTTAACCAAAAGTTATTACCTCTTAAGCTAATTGGGAGGGGTTTTCATGTTGATTTGACTTAAAATGAAGATTTTGGAAAGTGGAGGCCAAATAGGAGAACCTTCAGCATTTTAGATTTTCAAAGAAATGAAATTGCAGCAGATAAGGCAACCAATATGCTCAATTGAAAAGGGGAAAACACAAGAAAAAGAACAAAAAAACAGAGAAGGAAAAAATAAAGACTAGGCAATAATATCAGCATCAAGGAAAAGAGGCAGAGCCTCTATGGGGTCTGCTTTAATCCCACTCTAACAAGATGTCAGCCATTGACTGTGCCTCTCCCAAGTATCCAGATATGCAACACCAACATAAGTCCTCGATAATCGCGTTCTTTCCTTCCAAATTTTCAACACAATTGCCAAAGGCAATGCATTCCATATGGCTCCCATATTATCTTCAAAAGGGCTCTCCAGCCAACTGGAGAAAGTAGCAGCACAAGACTCTCCTAGGCAACCACTGACCCCAAATCTCGACAGAAATTCCTCCCATAATTTCGAACCAAAACAGCATCTCAGGAAAAGATGCTCCATCATCTTATCCGCCTGCCCACAGAATTTACATTGCATAGGAACACCCGTCCCTCTCTTCCTCTCTTTTTCAACTGCACATATAGTGCTCAACCCAATCTACCTCCCAGAAAAAGAATTTGATGCTAGTTAGGTACATGATTTATAGTTAATTTTATAAGAAATTAGTAATTTTTCAGGTTGGGAGGATAAGAGATTGTTAACCAACACACAAATTGAAAAAGGAAAAAATTTTGTACTCGTAGAGTGCTAATTATAGTCTACTGAATGGTATAAACTACATACATTTAAATCTGGTATGCTATTGATGAATAATTATTAGTGAGACATCAATTCATCATCATGGTCAACCACTCAGTTCATAAATTCATTTACATTAGTGTATAATCATCATGTACACTGCGTCGGTTCAAAATGAGAGAGAAATCCTCAAACTTACGAAAAAGAGAAACAAGAAAACCAGACATCTCAACCAGACAAGGTCCATTAGAGACGAAAACCAAAGGGTTTAGGTAAATAATGATGAGATAAAGAATAGACGGTAAGCATACTTTGAAGATTTATTGAATAATGAATATGCAAGGGAAGTTCATCAGGCAGATAAACCAGATCAAAGGATGATAAAGAAGTATCGTAAGCCGAAGTAAAAGCATCCTTAGCAAAGATGAAGAAAAGAAAAGCATTAGGACCTTATGGAATGCCATAAGAAGATGGAGAACATCGGGCTACGATGCATATGTTAAGAAGGATGGTGGAGTAACAAGAATTAAAATCATAACAATGATTAATAAATAGAAATTAAAAATTAGCAAGTAGCCTCTCCATGGCGTAGCGAGCGTCTTCGCCATAACCTCACCATACCGCCTGAACTACCTTGTGCATATTCATTGTGATAATGGAGTTGCCGAGAAGATTGTCTAATCTATGCTATATGAACATACAAGGAATATAGAAGTTGACATACACTTTGTGGGAGAAAAAGTCTGGAATCACACATTGGAACTGGTTGATGTATACTCTTCACTACAGCTCACTAATATTTTTGCCAAGGCTGTAGGGTCTACGCTTCTTTGAGTATTAATGCTTGAACCCATCTCCAAGGTCCTTAGCCTTCCCACCTTCCCACCTTGCCTCTTGCAAGCACAATACGTAAATCACCCTTCTTCTCATGACATCTATCAGCTTGGCACTCTTCCCAGTTAAAATACCTACTTTCTAATGCAAGATAATCGCACACTAACCCTAAAATAGCATAAATCTCGCACAACAGGAGTTAGGGTTATCAATCTTCAATTAAAACAAAAAAATAAATAAAAGAAGAATAAGACAGAAGATCTTCGGATTTGCTCCAAAAAGGCTTGTAGGCTTCGCACCAACGACAGCTTTGAAGAATCACTCCTCAAAGGCGAAGACTATTTCCAAGTTTTCTACGAAAGATTCATTCTTTCACAAGATGCACAAAAGTAACTTAATTTTTTCTTTCATCATTAACTAAAAAAAACAGTCTTTACATGCCTTTTTAAAGGCTAAGAAAACCCTAACTAAAAAGTAATTCGAAAAAAAAAAAAAAAACTAAAACCGCCAACTAGCAGATGCAACTTACGGGCGTTCGTCCTCAGACTCACGGACGTTCGTCCTGTGCTCACGAATGTCCGTCGTTTGTTCAGAAACGTCCGTCATGCACAAAACAGAAAACCCTCAGTCACGGATGTCGATCTAAATTCCACAGACGTTCGTTCTGAAGCCACGAATGTCCGTTATGAATGTTGGTTTAAGTTTAATCCCACATGCTAATTGAGACATTCTGAGGAGTGGTCTCGGGTTCCAATTGATCGAGCTATGGAGCGATCGATCGATTTTGAACGGAAATAAACAGTATGCTCACTGATTGTAATCGATTGATCGAGCTTGGGAAGCCGTTTGATCGATCTGAGCATAAATTGTCAGGTTACTCTCGGGTAGAAATCGATCAAAGTTTCCTAATGCATGTTGGAGCCTATTAGCAGAAGGTTATTCTAGGGTTCCTAAAGAGTTTTCTACATAGGGAAAACTGGTGAATGCTTTGAGGGGCAAGGTATTGAAGAAAAGCTTGGGGATTGAAGCATTCAATTGTAGTCGTGTTGGAATCGTTACTTTATTCCAGTAGATCTCTGTTCTTTGAAGGACTACGTCCTTGGTTTAATAGTGTTTTGGCTGCTAAAGATCGTGTCAGATCTTGATTGAGAGTGCACTAGAGAGAAGAGTCTGTGTGTGTGTCGTAAACATTCATAAATAGTACATATACTCCGTGGTTGTAGCCCTAGATTAGTGAACCACGTAAATCCTTTTGTGTTGAGTGTGATTGCTTTTGCGTCTTCTTCTTTTGCCGTATTAATCGCGATAGGGAGTTTGGTAGTGCCTGGGATGAATTCCTAACAATGAAGCCACAGACATCTGTCGTATAAAGACGACTCTTTCACAGGTTGTTTGAAAGCCCATTCACGGGTTCACTTTCTCGTTGATCTCCACTTCTCGACTTTGCCACGATTCCAACATGTGGATCCCCCTTTGAAAAAGTTGGACCTCGAACTTTCACCAAAATTGATCTTTTATGCGACGGTGAAGAACACTATTCTAGGAATTTCGATCGAACACAACTTAGACAAATAAACAGGATTTGACTTGGGTGAGATCCGATTTATCTTTGATATGTCGACGAAAATCAACGTCAACACACAACCAACACGATCCTGGGACTTGGGGGTAATGGGATCGATAGACATTATCACGGATACTTGCTCTTCATCGATCTCGGACTTTTCAACGATCTCGGGCTCAATAGGGCCTATCACGGATATTTGTGCTTCAACGCTCTCGAGCTCTTCAACAGTTTTGGGATCGTCAACGGCCTCATCAATCAAATCTTCCCTAGGGATGGAAGTACTCGGATTCACCGTGGGTACGGTATCTTCCACTGGTATAGGTACTACCATGGCCGCGAGTAGAGGAACGCCAACCCGTAAAGGTTGTCTCACAGGTACGGTTGTAAAGATGAAACTTGTAACCTTTGGGTTCAAAGCTTGAATCATTGCCAATAAGTCTTTTGGATAAATCGTGAATAAAAGATTTGATAAGTATCGTACTGATATCCTCGTGCCATGCAACCACTATCCCACGCGACTTTAGCAACTCGCATTAAACATTGTTAAGAAGCGCCATATACTTGAATATGAAACCATGTTGATCGGATGATCTACCTTTCTCCTCACACCATAATATTTCCACCTTCGCCATCTTCTGTCGCACGATCGGAATGTTCCACCGTTTCACGAATGTTCTCATGGAGACCATGTAATTGTTCAAATCATGAAGAGCTTCGAGAATCTGATCTTTACTCATGATTTCGACATTCCACTTGTCAAGGGTTTGAACTTGCTCTGATACCAATTTGATGTAGGATAATCACACGCTAACCCTAAAATAGCATAAATCTCGCACGATAGGGGTTAGGGTTCTCAATCTTCAATTAAAACTAAAAAAAAAGAATAAAATAAAAAATCTTCGATTTCACTCCAAAGAGGTTTGTCAGTTTCGCACCAACGATAGCTTTGAAGAATCAATCCTCAAAGGCAAAAACTTTTCGCAAGTTTTCTACGAAAGGTTCACTCTTTCACAAGATGCACAAAAGCAACTAAACTTTTTCATTCATCATTAACTAAAAAAAAACAAAGTATTTACATGTCTTTTTATAGGCTACGAAAACCCTAACTAAACATAAATTCGAAAAAAAATAAATAAATAAATAAAACCGCGACCATGTGGCGCAACTCACAAACGTCCGTCATGTTCTCACAGATGTTCGTCGTCTGCTCACGGATGTCCGTCGGGAATAAAACAAAAAGCCCTCGGAATCATGGATGTCCGTCTGAATTCCACAGACGTCCATTCTGAAGCTACAGACAATCTGTTATGAAGCCACAAACGTCCGTTGTATAACGACGACTCTTTTACGGGTTGTTTGAAGCCCATTCACGCATCCACTTTCTCTTTGATCTCTTCTTCTCGACTTTGTCACAATTCCAACATACAGATCTAAATTTCGCATGAAGAAGCCATATGTAGCTTTTGGACCTTCTTTGCACACACATACCTATGTCACTTTGGGAGGCCTAGTCTACTAGTCGCTACAATTTGACATCGTTGTTGACTATCGCTTACAAGAAACACCCTAGCAAACTATTGCCTATCACTACAACTAGGATCTATCATAGTGTGTCTCTTATAGGGAACGCCCCAGCCAACCCTTGCCTACTTCCCACTACAACCAGAATCTATTGCAGTGGATCGCTTAAAGGGGGTGCCCTAGCCTCCCCTTACCTATTTCTTACGACAATCGAGATCCGTTGTGGCTCGTTGCTTAAAACAAAGGACACCCTAGCCACCCCTTGCCTACTTCTCACTGCAACAGTGGTCCGTTGTAGTGCATCGCTAGCTAGAGACGTTGCAAAACGTGTGTTACATTGTAATAAGGCTCAGCAAATATGTTGGGGATTTTTATAGCTGGTTGCCAACCAAACACTAACCACCCTCTTTTTCTCATCCGGGCTTGAAACGGCTTTGTCAAGAATGGGATTCAAGCCCATGCCCTTTCGGACCAGTACCAGAAACGGACACCTTCAACCAATGGCTCATAATGAATGTGAGCTAATCTGGTTGAAAGAGTTAATGAAGAGACATGAGTTCAGCATAACCAAGCTCATGAATATGTTGTCATAACCAGATTGTCGTATGCATTGTTTCAAAACTCATGTTTCATAAGTGTACAAAGAAAATTGTAATAGATGGTACTTTCATCAGAAAGAAGACTTTGTCGAAGTACACGTACTCCATTTGTCAAGTCATCGGATCAACTTGCAGACATATTAACGAAACCATTAGGGAAGCAATGGACTTTCATGATTTGGACCAGTCGGGATGATAGATATATTTGCAGCAACTTGAGAGGGACTGTTAGTTATATGGGTATTTCGTCAGAAAGAAGATTGTCGTCCAAGGACACGTACTCCATTTATCAACTCATCGGATCACCTTGCAGACATATTAACGAAACCATTAGGAAAGCAATGGACTTTCATGATTGGGACAAGTCGGGATGATAGATACATTTGCAGCAACTTAAGAGGAACTGTTAGTCATATGGGTATTTCATAAGAAAGAAGATTCCATCCAAGGACACGTACTCCATTTGTCAACTCATCGGATCACCTTGCAGACATATTAACGAAACCATTAGGAAAGCAATGGAATTTACATGATTTGGATAAGTTGGGATGGTAGATATATTTGCAGCAACTTGAGAGGGACTGTTAGTGACTCTCCTTATTCTACGGCTTTTGTTTAGGTTATTTTATGAAATTGAAAACTCGTTCTGGTTGAGATTATCACTGATTACTGGAAATGCTATTTATCTAATTTGATTGTTCTCTCCTTTGTGTGGTTCATCACTTTTTCTTCTCTTTTGAATTCTCTCTTATCAAATCGTCAAGCATGCATGTTGTGTAAGCATATGCAACCATACAGCATGTATGTTCACTTGTGCAGTTACTAGTGATAAAAGGGTTCGTAGAGAACTCTCCAGAGAAAGTGGGCCAGCAACCTCAAACCAGTTCAGAAATTGATCTACAGATACGACCGTTAAATAGTAAAACTCGATTCTCTGAACCACATCTGAATGGAGACAAAATTATAAATCATTTACAACCTCTGACTATATGCAGATTGCAATGTGGGTCATGGTCACCCAAAATAATTCTGGACACTTAGCTTCAAGGTGAATACGAGAACATATTTTGATCTGAAGTGTCTAAAGATACTTAAACCAAAATGAATGGTCTGCCATGGGGTTGAACAATTCATATTCCTTGACGAGTGGTACTCTGTTATTTCCCGTATATAATGATGGCTGGTGAAGCAGATCCTATATGACTCTTGCGTATGCCTAACGACGACCACCTTTCCTCTAACGCAAGTCATCAATTCTACACCAATCAGATGCATATACGTATAAATATATATATATATATATAGAGAGAGAGAGAGAGAGAGAGAGTTACACCTCCATAGCATCATCAACAATTCTACTATAAGTCTATAACTAGTCCATTATGCATTAATGATAATGTGCGCCATCAAATAATGATAATCTGCGCCATCAAATACATTCATGCATTGAAATAGATGTTGGCATCTGTGAGCATATGCATGAGTATATACGGAAACATGGTCTTAGGTATAAGATCATAAATTATAAGTAAATTAAAAAAACTGAAAGAGAGTTATAAGACAGACCTCCTTGGTACCAGGAGTTCGATTGTTGTTTCCCTGGCTGGCACAATCCACTCTTGGAACCAAAAACTGATACCCATTACGAATCCATATAGGAATGGCAACGGAAAGGCATGCCACCATAAGAGGGACAGTCAAAGCCAAGCCAAGTAAAACAGAAGATTTGCTGCACATGAAAACACAAAAGTATGCACATACTTAAAACAAACAAAAAATAAACCAAAATGTGTAGCTAAACTAAAGCCATGAAGAAAGGGAATAAAGGATGCTGGCAAATAAACACAAACTCAAAAGCAATTTATGATTGTTTTCAAGGTAGTAAATACTAAATTATACTCATAGGGTGGTGATAGCATTCTCAATAACTCAACGAACTCTACAAATCGTTGTATAGAACAAATTACTATTAAATCATTGAAATGTAGATAATGTAAACCATGTGCATTTGTAATGCAAAGGATGAGATCATAATAATAAAAACAAATGATAATAGATTATTTCAAAGAGATACAGTAGCATACCTCAAGAAAGATAGCAGCAAACCAACGCAAGTGCTCAACAACCACGCAATGAAGCCATACTGAATATTTACAACCAAATCAGAAACAATAATATCCAAAATTGGCTCCAACTGCAAATTTCCTTAATGGACAAGTTCTAAAAAATAACAAAACTAAATAGATGTTCTAATGCAAGGATTTTGGAAATGACAGCAGATATAAGAGTACTTATTGTGCAGATTACATTAGGCTAATGGGATTGCAGTTACAATACACATGCTGAAGAAAGTTTTCCTGTTAAATTCACTATCAAAAATTAAAAAATCAATTAGATAGGAAGAATTCATAGATGAAAGATATATTTACTTCAGATGAAACTTATATAATCAACTGGTTTGTCAAAGCAAAATTACAAAAGTTGAAATTGTAATTTTAGCAAGGTTCCTTGAAAACAGTATATTAATCAATTAGAAATCCTAAGGACTGAATGATATAGCCACAAATATAACCTTAAGTATTGCACTCATGAAATCAACAAATGAACTGAGTTTTTAAAACAAGATATAAAAAAAAAAAAGCCTAGATTCTAAAAATGCTACCTAAAAATAGATTAGAGAAATATCTCCAATTAGAAGTGCACAAGAATGGCCAGAGGGTTGAGAGGGGAGGGGGGGGGAGAGAGAGGGAGAGAGAGAGAGAGAGAGAATTTCACACAGTATAATGATCACATCAAATAAAAATATCTGATTTTCATATAGAACACACATTACGATAAAAAAAAAATTGGAATCTCACATAGCTATATGAGTATATGACTCTAAGTAACACATCCAGGAAAAAAAATGATGCATTTGAATTTTTAACAGATAAATGAGTTTCATCTTACAGACAACTCAAGACGAGGATCAAAAGATATTAAATAAATTTATGTTCCAACCTCCAGAAATACTATTAGATGGTCGGTGATTATTAAATTGGAAACAATCAGCCTCTGAAATTCTGCTGAAAGGTGGTGTTAACAAAAGAAGCTAAGAAATTCAGTATCCACTGTCATGTCACGTCATTGTAAATCCATATAATGTACCTTACGGGGTCTAGATGTCATGGTCATTTCTTCTGCTTGAAGCGATCGGAGGAAAGCCATAATTGAACAGACAACAGGGGATAAAAGCAGCACTGAAAAGCCAAATTCAAACTGCAAACAAAATGTAACCCAATATTTCAGCAAACATGGAACAATATCAACAAAATGCAGATCAACATCCAAGCACGATATGCTGTTGGTAATGATAGCCAAACAAAGTATTCAAACCTGTTCATGTCTAGCATTTATGACTGTAATTGTCTTTGGACGAAATATTGCCACGATTACTGTTTCAATGATGAAGATAAAACTGAAAAGAACCCACGCTCGTTCTGGGGTCCCTGCTATTTGATGCAAAACAAGTCTGAAAAATTCAAGCCATCTTTCTAACCCCTGTCGTCTCAGTTCTTCAGAGAAAGAAATTTGGTTGGGCATGGTATTATTATCCAAGCTATTCAAATCAGTAACAACAACATCTGTATTATCCCTATGATCTCTATCTGCATCTAAACTACTTCTCTGCAGTAATGCCAGAATAGTTGGATCTAAGCCCTTCTCCTTCAACATCACAGCAAAATTAGGATCTAAACCTTTATCTTGTAGTAAACTAGCCAACTCAACATCACCTTGTCGTGCCTTCCTTTTCAACATGGATGCAACCCTGGGATCATTCAGCCGTTCCTGGAAAACAAGAGCTAAATTCAAATCCAGTGTTTGTTGATTTGCTAAATTTGTGCCCGAGGTGCTCGACTCGCAGCCTTGGTTTTCCAGACCACTACTAGAACAAACCATAAAAGGATTGTTGTGATCAAAATGTTTATCAGCAAAGACCACCCCCACTTCAGATTCCTGAACAACTGAACGACAAGAACTGCTACGCAATGCCAAACTTGGCCGTCCACTATCTATGCTCTTATCGCTATTCAGACCTTCATGGGAACTATTAGCACGTCCTAAAACCATATTATTCCAATTATTACCGTCAACTGGGCAGAGTGCAGTACCCGCTTCAACGCTACTGCTTCGTTTTGCGCTTGAACCACAACCTTCAGAAGAGCTAGACGAACTGTTTTCTCCTTTTCGCCGGAAACCCTCTCTAAGGCGAATTACTGTACTCTGTAAAGCATCTCTCCTTGCAGCTAGTGGATTTATAACAGATAAATGACGAGTAACAGCAGCTCCTAATAGTACAGATGCTACTACTGCATAGCTAATACAATGTCCCAAATACCTAAAAAAAGGGGAAATTTTGAAGGGATTTGTAAGTTTAGGGAAGAACAATGAACAAAATTGATATCATCAAATTTCAATTAAGTATTAAACAAGTCAATTGGATGCCAACAGTATAGAACTAACCAGTAATGCACTCCAAAGCAGATGAGGAAAACTCTGGATGCTCCAGCAACAAACAAAGCTGCAACTCGGCTCTTAAGAAGTTCAAATCCAAACAAGCATGCCCCCATGTTCCAGTCTATGCATAATATTAGGAGCAGATACATGTATCAGCAAGACATAAAAAATTCGACATGATAACAACAGAGCAAGCAGACATAACAAACACAGCGGAAAAGATATACCAAGAATAATAACAGCAGCTGATGTGATGGCCCCCAACCAATGTGCATCCTTTGCCGTCAAACCATATAAGATTGAGTACACAAGGAGAACGATCAGTGATCCAAGGTAGAGAAGCCCAAGATGATAAACACTGTAAAGTGCCAAAGCAGAAGCAACGGAAATAATTAATATAAAGTTAAGGAGAAACCATTAGAGCTGAACAACCTGAAAAACAGTGTTGCTTCAACTAGAGAACTATTTGAAAAGGGCTTGTCAGATCATGAGGATGCCACCAGTGAGGAGTCATTCAACAGAAGTGGAATATAACAAGTGATACACAATAAGTCAAGTCAGATTAAGGAACAAATGACAAAAGCTTGCCTGCTGGATTTCCACGGATACAATTCATTGGGATCTGGTGGTTCCGGTAAGCAAGCAACCGGACCAACTTCAATGCAATCAGAATAAGCAAATTTGTATGACTTTCTAACATATTCATCAACATCTAAGCCCCCTCCTGTGAAATTAATATGTAAGAATTAAGCTCATCCATAGAAAATTGCAAACTATAGTCTCCTACAGTGAAGGAAATAATTATATACATCGCCGAACTACTGAAGCAAAGGAAACAATATTTGGATGAAGTACAGCAAGCATTTACCATTAAAGATCATTCTGCAAATAAAGAGCATGTTGATGGCCAATGCTATAGCCGAGACACCAAAGAAGAAGCCAGACGGTGAATATCGCTCTGAGGCACTTGCACCCACTGTAACATAAACTGCACAAAGTTCGTATGCACAGAGGAGAGCTACCGCCAGAAGCAGAAAAACAGCAACCGCTCCTGTGGACGATTAAGAAATGAGTTTCACAATAAACAAACAAATCTTTCCAACCCCACACACAAGAAGTTTGGAAATTTTGAAATAACAAGATACAGATGGGTTCGGATCAACTTCTTTATGATACTAGTGGTTCAGCAATTCGACAAATAGCTTCCAAGCTAGGAGTGGCAATGGACCAGTGTCAGCCATTTCCTGGCCTGGAAGATTTTATGCCAACAGAGACCCAGCCCAAACCTGGTAAGAAGTGGGATGGGCCCAACAGCAACTTTAGGCCCATCCAGAACCAATTCAGGTCTTCAATTCAACTCCCGTCGGAGAAGGAAGAATGTGCCAAATTATAAGTAGGCAAAAGGAAGTAACAATGTACCTAATGCTAAACCCTGGGGAAAAGGGCACCAATCTATGACAGCATATGTTCAAAATACATGTAGAGCGATTAGCCAAGCAATTTGCAATTGCATATCTTCCCACTGGAAGTGAGATATTTGGAAGGATGAATGTGAATCTGCCATCTCCAGAACTCAACACAAATCCCAAGGGATACAACCAAGAGATACTGCCAGACCACCACCTCATTTTTTTTAAAAGCCGTGCAAGCCTCACCAAAAGTATTGAGAGAGCTTCACACACCATATTTGTGCTCATTCAGAGTTGTCGGCAATACACACCTCACTTGACACTCCTTAACATTCTTCAAATATCCCTGAAGAGACCCCCCCCCCACCAGATGCACACAAACACACGAAAAAAACATACCACCCCATCCTCCCCAAGCCTTATCCCCCTAATATGACAGTTTTCCAGGGATTGGAGAGTGAGGACACCGAGAGCGACTCTAGGTTCAGGGTGGTGGAAAGGGATGTGCAAAGTTAAAAGAGAAGGTCAAGCAGCGTGTCTGATTTAAAATGGGAGTAGCAATCTGGCGGAGTGAATATCTATTTTGGGAGATTAATAAGCAGCTCTACGGTTTAGCGACAGCAAACGAGGCAATGGTGGACGAGGTATAGAAATGAGGGTCACCAATTTGGTATATCCTGATGAGACGTAATCCAAGACATGAGGAACATGAGAAGGTGATGCTATTATTGGGCGGATTTGAAGAGGTCCAATCTTAGAGAGGATATTAGGACGCGGTCCTTAGATAAAGGAATTTTTGGGTACAATCTTCTACAACTATTAGGGTTGAGCAACAAGAGGTTTTTTTTTATCAAACACAAAAAAGAAAAACTTGCTGAGCAACATTGGATCAAAATTTGGAAGACTTTGGCGCTGCAACACCTCCTCCCCCTGCCCCCCATCTTCAGAGTAGGGATATGTCTATACTAAACAAATGTTTTGTGGGGGATGTATGGAAGAGACTGTTAAACAACTCGTTAGTAATGACTCACTATCAGGTAGCTCATATGTTATGGTGCGACTTCTAGGGAATTTGGATTTAGTTGGTGCTTATATCAGTCGTGTGTCATTACTTACGGATGTGAGAGTCCATTCACAGGAAGGCTGGCCTGCTTGAGAAGGTTGTTGCCGATTTTTGTTTTATGGGGTATTTGGAAAGAAACAAATAGCATTATCTTCAACCGAAAGTCTAAAATAATTATTGACGTGAAAGAGCCAATTAGAGACTTAATTTGAAGTTGGGCTGCGGTTACCAAAGCAGGGATACTGTTATTATTGATATTCAGTGATGAGTTCTTTCTTGGTGAACTTTCGGATTATAAGCTATTTATGGCACGAAAATGATTTTTAAACCTGTCACTGTTAATATGTCAAATCTCGATTCAGCTCAAAAATGGGTGATATGAGAGAGTTTAATTTTATCTTTTTAAATTTTTTTTATTATCAATGGGTAATTGAAAAAACAGAGTTTAACCAATTTCATCTTTCACATTTTTTTTTTCACGATTAAAATGTGAAGAACAAAAAAATTTTAAAAAATAGTGTAAGGATTTTTTTTTCATGGTTTACCGATACGATACAATGGGTTTTTATCGCCCCTGAAAAAACAGTCAAATTATCGTTCAATGTATCGTTCGTATCGGACGATAATTTGAAATTATCGTCCGATAATTTCAAATTATCGGTTTTAATGTTTTTTTTGTTTTTTTTTTTTTTTTTTTTGGGAAAAAATCGGAGAGTATCGTCCGGAACCGATACGTATCGTCCGATACGTATCGGTTTTGGGGCTGGACAATACGTATCGAAAAAACGAGATTTTGATCCTTGACTATGCTGCCAATTAACTCCCTTGGGGGAACCCCCTTTCACCCTGTTGTAACTCTTACTATAATATCGTTGTCTACCATCTGAAAAAACATGTCAGTATGTAACTTTTCCACCTGCCTAAATGATTTCAAAATCTCATGAAATTGTAATTTTTCCCAAACCCAGAATGATGAGATTTATTCCCATGTAAACCTCAAGATTACTCTCAAGATAAGATATAAATGCATAGTGAGATAAATCCAATAAGGTGGTCAGGCCGGCCCTGAAATAAACCCAACCTGGCCAGTTCATTAATCGGGATCCGAGACGAGCTCTGGCAATCAGGCTAGGCCCAGTCAAGTTCGAGAAAAATTCACCCAACCCGAGACTAGCATAGAAGCATTCTGGCCATTTCAGGCTTGGCCCTCTACGATTATGCCAGGTGAAGCCTAAGGCCAGTACCACAACCAAGGCTCGTCATCCAAGAGTGCCCATTTCATCAAGTTTGATAACAATCAAACAAGCCATAGACCGTAGTGTGACAAGGTCATTACTCTAGGTACTAGCAAGAAGGTGTGTGAGCTTTGGAGCTAGGCGGTGGTGTGCTACGGCGCAGTGGATTGGCTAGCAAGAAAGCGTGCCTTGGAGTTAGGTGTGCGACGCACAAGCATGGAGGTGTGCAGGCATTGCGTTGCATTACGTGCTCCCTTATATGTGGTGAGGATGGCCAACGAAGTTGGGTAGTGTGTAGTGTGGCGACTAGTCGCGCGTCGGCGGGGGAAGTTGGCTTGCAAGTGATGGGGTTGCATGTTTCAGGTGCCACGAGCAACTGGACACATTTGGTGTGGCACACAATAGTATGTCAAACCAAGCACTTTGACGTATTCCTGATATTTGGCAAGAGGAGACATTTAAACCATATATATGGGGGGAGTTATGAAACTACTCCCATACACATGGGGCCTTGTGGTAATAAAAGGTGCACAGTGGTCTCCTAGGTCTGTAAGGGTGAGCCTAGGGCATTGCTTCAACAATGTCATGTGTCACCCGAGGGAGATTGCTATGTCGCGAGTTACATGATACTGTTGCACGGGAGAGACTAATGCATGACACATAGAGTGAAGCTTGAGCAGGCCAAGTGAGGCACGTAGGTGAGTGCATACGTGTTGCAAGGGGCACGATGCATTAGAATGGTAGGCCTTATCCAAGAAGGTAACCATGAGGGGATTTCTCATCCTCTGGGCAAGTGATATCAGAGATAATGGAGGATTAGGTTGGCCTTGCTGTAGTGGTATGGCGGAGCCGCACGGGCGTAGCACACGTGTCAGGTTGTGCCCCCGTGACAGTTGGCATCAAAGCCAAATCGATCCGTAAGGGGTAATGCTGGTGGAGCTAGTGGGAAGGTGCAAAGAACTTAAGACTAGAGGGCCAAATTGATCTATAATGAAGTGATGTCGGATGAGCTAGCAAGAAGGTGTCACGACCTTGGAGCTAGGTTGAGCCGAATGAGAGCTTGAGGCACACAGAAGTGAAGGCATGGCCAAGGTACTGTGGTGCTGCTAAGGCATGATTAGGTGGGTGGACTCTTGGGTGAAGACACTTCATGTTGGGGTTCTAGAGCGAGCAGTGATCATAGATGCTTGGTGCATGGCATGGTGATGGATAGTGTTGGTATGGGGCAGTGTGAAGAATCAGTGTGTTTCTTGTTCGTATGAGAAGTTGGTATGGCTTCATGTCGAGTTAAATGCGGATGGGGCCAAGTTTGAGCTAGCAGAGAGGTGCTAGACCTCGAGACTTGATATTGAGGGGCATGGGGTGAAGACGAAAGTCGAGGAATTGATGCATGGTGTTGGGCGCCAATGTTTGTGTTGACATTATCAGGTTGGGGAGGATGTGACGTGGTCATTCCCTTGAGATTATGGCGTCAATGAGGACGTTGACATTATGGAATGGAGGATGTGAGGGGGTCATTACTCTGGGTACTAGCAGGAAGGCATGTAAGTCTTGGAGCTAGGCGGTGGTGTGTTATGACACGGTGGATTGGCTAGCAAGAAGGCGTGAGCCTTGAAGCTAGATGTGTGGAGGTGTGCAAGCCTTGCGTGCTCTCTTATATGTGGTGAGGATGGCCAACGAAGCTGAGTAGTGTGTAGTGTGGCGACTAAATGCGCTTCTGCATGGGAAGCTGGTTTGCAAGTGATGGTTGCATGTTTCATGTACCACGAGCAATTGGGAACATTTAGTGTGGCACACAATATTATGTCAAACCAAGCACTTTGAGGTATTCCTGCTATTTGGCAAGAGGAGGCATTTAAACCATATATGGGAGGGGAGTTGTGGAGCTACTCTCATACACATTAGGCCTTGTGACATTGAAGGGTGCACAGTGGTCTCCTAGGTCTGTAAAGGTGGGCCTAGGACGTTGCTTCGGCAATATCATGTGTCACTCGAGGGAGGTTGCTATATAGCGAGCTATGCGTAGCGGTGCACATAGGTTGGTTATGAGGGAGGCACTCATGGGCGATGTGGTACACGTTACCATGAGGGTCTGATGCTTAAGATGTGTGTTGGGCCACACACAATGGTGGGCTTGGTTCGGTATGATAGCAAGACATATTAGAATGTGGACCATGCATACTCCACAAGGGTTCATTCAAGTCACCCTCACAAGCACTGATTCATTTTGGAAAATGATAGTGGGATATATTAATCAATGTTTGAAAACTAAAACGAGTTGACGATCTGGCTTAGGGTGATATTTTAAGAGTTGATAATATCCATTTTGTACCCATAAAAAATAATAATAATAATATCCAATTTGTACGACTCCATCAAAAAAAGACCCTTCAAGGTCCAGGTAAGTTGGGATTGAACTTGCGATCTAGAGGTTGCAATACTGCCATCATTCCATTGGGCTAAAGGCTCTCTCTCTTTCTCTTTTTAAAACCCAACTTTCTCATACCATCAACAAGCATCACTATAATTATTCTAACAAATGTCAATCAACTCAATAAGTCATGTACTTGTATGTGGCTCGTGTTACTTTTATAGTTTAGAATTATAAATTTTTAAATGGATTGAACATTCTCAGCAACATCAATATATTATCAAGCTAATTAATAGCCTTGTACCAATTGAAACCTATCAAAAGCAAACATTTCCTTCACATCTGTAGAAGTCAGAAGTCAGCTTTTGACAGGATTGTCGAGGTAATAGCCTTCTTCATATACATACAATCTAGTAATATTGGTGACGGCTCTATTAAGCGCACAATCACATAATTTAGTTGATATTCCTTACTTGTTTAATACAAATGTATTCTTTAGTAATATTTTACATAATATTTGAGAATTTCCGCTTCCCCGGTTTGATGCAGGATGGAACACACGCTAACCCTAAAATAGCATAAACCTCGCACGATAAGGGTTAGGGTTCTCAATCTTCAATTAGAACAAAAAAATAAAAGAAGAATAAGATAGAAGATCTTCATATTCGCTCCAAAAGGGATCCGAGGCTTCACACCAAGGATGTACATCGGCTTCGCACCAAGTCGCATGAGAACTGAAGATTCACTCTTTCGATTGAAAACTCTTCACAAGTCTTCTAGGGTTTGCACAAAAGCAAGCTCTCCATTTTTTTTATTAATCATCAACTCCCTATTACAATGCTTATAAGGACCGTATATAGCAGGTCTCAAAAAAAGAAAACCCTAAAACAAATAAACACTAAAAAGGGCAAGTTTGCCCAAAACTAAAAATTCCGTCTTTTGACGAATCTCACTTCCGCGACAAATCGATCGGTCGATTTATAAATTTTATAAATCCCTCAAATCTCGGTTCACATTCGATTGATCGAAAATTTTGGATTCAATCGATCGATTAGAACAGAAATTCGCCAAAAGTTAAGACCCCCTGTCCACAATCGATCAATCGAATAACTAAGGATCGATCAATCGACCAAAACACGCCCTCAATCGATCAAGTATCTGAGATCAATCGATCAAATATCTGAGATCGATCGATCGACTAATACACGCCCTAATTCTGCTTCATGGGCCGTTTACAAGCTCATTTATTGGTCCACTTCTTCCTTGTTGACTTTCTTCATTTGACTCGGTCACGATCCAAACATGCAGATCTAAATTCCGCATCAATCCCCTCTACTTTGAAAAAGTTCGACTTCGAACTTTAGCCAATATCGATAGACGTTATCAAGTATGCTAGCTCTTCATCGACCTCAAATTTTTCAACGGTTTTGAGCTTGGTAGGGCCTATCACGGATGTTGGTGCTTCAACAACCTCGAGCTCTTCAATTATTTCGAGCTCGGTAGGGCCTATCACGAATGCTTGTGCTTCAACGACCTTGGGCTCTTCAACAGTTTCGGGATCTGCAACGATCTCACCAACCTGTATGGACTCTTCAACCAGATGTTGTTCAAGCACAAGATTAATACGAATAACTGGGTTTACTTAAGCAACGGGCTCCATCGATTTTTCCATGGTATAGAGATACTTGGATTCACCGTGGGTTCCGTACCTTCCACCGGTATAGGTACTACCACTGGCGCGGGTAGAGGAACTTAAACTTGTAAAGGTCTTCTCACGTGTACGGCTATGGGGATGAAACTTGTAACCTTCAGTCTCAAAGCTTGAATCACTACCAATACATCTTCGAAAAAATTTTGAATAAAAACCTTGATAAGTATCTTACTGAAATTCTCATGTCATGTAACGACTATCTAATGCGACCTTAGCAACTCGCAGTAAACAATGTTAAGAAGCGTTATATGCTTGAATATGGAATCATGTTGATCGGATGGTCCACCTTTTTCCTCGCACTATAAATTTTCCACCATCATCTTTTGACACACAATCGAAATGTTCCACCGTTTCACGAACGTTCTCATGGAATCCATGTAATCGTTCAAATCACGAAAGGCTTCGAGAACCTGATCTTTACTCATGATTCGTCAATCCATTTACCGAGGGTTTGAACCGCTTTGTTACCAAATCTGATGCGGGACGGAACGCACGCTAACCCTAAAATAGCAAAAATCCCGCACAATAGGGGTTAGGGTTCTCAATTTTCAATTAGAACAAAAAAACATAAAAGAATAAGATAGAAGATCTTCAGATTCGCTCCAAAAGAGGGATCCAAGGCTTCACACCAAGGGTTTCGAAGCTTCACACCAAGGCTGTATGTAGACTTCGCACCAAGTCGCACGAGAAATGAAGATTCACTCCTCAGGTTTTGAAAGATTCACTATTTCAATTGAAAACTCTTCACAAGTGGTTTGCACAAGAGCAAGCTCTCCATTTTGTGGACAGGGGATCTTAACTTTTAGCGAATTTTTGTTATCAGTCGATCGATCGATCCCAGATACTCGATCGATCGACTGACACACGCCCCAATTCTGCTTCACGGGCTGTTTAAAAGCGCATTTATGGGCTCACTTCTCCCTTGTTGACTTTCTTCATTTGACCCGGTCACAATCCAAACATGCGATCTAAATTATGCATCACGGAACTAATTATAGACAAGACCATCAAAACAATCATGGATTCAGTGCCAATCCTCATAAATGGCAAAGGACCCTTTTTTAAATTGATGGACATGATTGGCTCATGTTTGAGGATGATTGATATTATCATGAGGACATAAGAATTAGTCTGAAAAAAGTAGTGTCAGCTATTATTTGCGATAAAGGTATAATTTGATCTTAAAGGGGGATATCAATGGACGTTAATTTGCTCTTCTCTTCCAAATCAAAGCATGCGTCCTAAATCCCTCTGAGAGGAGAAGGTGGAAGCTTCGCAGACTTTGGGGATAGAGGAAGCAATTGAAAAATTATTCTATCGTACAATGTGATCTCATTGTCATCAACAATCAAGTTATCCAAGAATATGTCATCAGTAAAATTTACAAACTTCATAATTGTTCCAGACATCAGCAAAATATAAAAGCAGTAAACTAAGGAAAACATGTGAAGCATGAATTACTGAAGATTTGAAGGATAAATTAACATACTTGAACTTTGCCAGCGGGTTCTCCACCAAAGCATTATAGCATAAAATGCCAGTAAAAGAGCTGTACCAGCCATTATGACAGCCAGCCCAATTATATCTCGGCCCAAGTTTGCAATTAACCAGCACCCCCAGAGGACAAGCACCGCAATTGGAGAAAGAACAATCATCCATGAAGAAAGAGTCAAAATAGTGCATATTCCACCTAAATGAGGACCTTGCAAGATTTCCGGCCACTTCCTGGCAAATATCCAACTGACGAGCAACAAAAGCAAGGTGAACAAGAGATAAGTAGCGTCAAGAGACTACAAAAAATAACAGAGGTTAACTGCAGCCAAGTGGCCATAGAATTAAACACAGAGGATGAAGAGTAAACTAAGGAAGAAACAGGAGACTTTTTCTGTAATAGATCTGGAAATATTAATTAATCCCAACAAGTCAGCTATGAAAAAGGGGCTGAGCCTCAAATACAACGATAAATCAAAGCAATCATAACATAAGCTTGGGAACAAAAATTGTTGACAGTATACTTTTTTTTTTAAAACAAAAAAAAAAAACCCTAACAGATGCAAACCTTTAATGAAAAAACTTTTTAAAATTCACAAAAACTGAGAGCTCAAACATGAAAAAGTCAAGATCATGGAAAGTCTAAGGGTCACCAAATCCTTTGACCCAATTAATCATGGGACTCACTTGAATAAATATATATAAGAAAAAGGAGAGAGAGTGTCATGACACTATCCTCTCAAGATTTAGGAGATTTGAGCCAGCAAGTGCAGCCCTCCCTATGACACCTATCTCTCACAAGAAGGCCATTGAGGACTTTAAATACCCAAATGGACAAGCCCCAAATGACTCATGCAAATTTCCTAGGCCCTCTCTCTCTCATTCTATCTCTCTCTTCCATCCTCTTGTCTCATATGACCCTTGACATTCCTCTTCTTTCTTCCTGTAAAGCTCTTTCTAGAATTCTAAAGCTCTAAGACCTCCTTCTACCATTAAAACCAGCTCCAAACACCTCTTCATATAGTATTATCTCTTAGCCAAATTAAAAGGGAAGCTCACTTCAAAATTTAAGAAAGACAAGATTTGTGACGCCCCGGATTTGTGACACCCCTCATCCGAGATTCTTGAAAAGGGCAGGACAAATTCCAGCACTTGGAATGAGTTTGAAAGGAAGCACACCCTAGAAAATACAGCTTAAGTTTATGGCAGATTTCTCAATTTCCTCTTAAGACTATCAAGTTTAGAATAGCTAAAATTAAGCTATGACATTTGAACATGCATGCACACTATTTTCATCCAAGTTCTTATATGATTCTCAAACATGGTACTTGAAATTGATTTACTTTGTTATTATTTAATTTGTAGACAAATGATTTCTCGAATCATTAATGAGAGCTAATCGTGGCTTTTTTTGAAACGGTAACAAAGCAATTATATAAAAACGAAACAAAAAGGAAAGTACATACCTTGGTGGTAGTAAGCAACTACCCAGAAAAAGAGACTCCCCTCAAAAAGCACTCACCCAAGAGCCCGAGCAGGTCCACAAGCTACCCACCACCCATCGCGACAGCAAAGCCCAAAAGAGGTTAAGGGTTACAACAGCCCCAAAACATCAGGAAATGTTGCAGACCGTCATTAAACATGATCAAGATGTTTTAGAGGGCTATATGGAAGGTGATCATGATGATTATGAAGATGGTAGATCTACACCATCAACGGCCCAAAGTAGACGACCTCCACAACCACCATCGAAAAAAGCACGTGATCGTGGTACACTAGAAGGGTGGTGTCAACCACATCCGGAGGATGTGGTTAATCCAAGGGAGGGTAAAGGACCCGCTCAAACAACACTAGAGAACCGATTTAAGGGTAACGATAGATCCACCACAGTCTAATGTGGCTAAGTGGTTCTATCAAGCCGGCACTGCTTTCAATACTGTTAAGCTAAAGAGCTTCAAAGTGATGATTGAAGCTCTTAGGCAATTTGGGCCCGGACAAACACCCTTCCTACCATGAAATCCGGGAAGCATGCCTCAAAGAAGAGGTGAGAGTGACGAACAATATATTAACCGAATACAAGAATGCATGGAAAATATACGATTGCACATTAATAGCCGATGAAAGGACGGATAGAACCAGTCGGACATTAATCAACGTCTTGGCAAATTGTCCTACCAGAATTATATTCCTAAAATCGGTAGATGCATCGGCTCATTCTCACACGACCGAATATTTATTTACACTTTTGGATAAGACCATCGAGGAAATAGGACTCGAATACATTGTCTAAGTTGTAACAGATAATGTCGCCTCCTTATGGAAAAGCGACCGCAACTATATCGGACGCCATGTGCGGCCCATTATTTAGAATGCGCAAAGCAATAGGAGGTAATTTATTACGTTCCACCTGACTCGATTTGCAACCGCATTTTTAACTTTACAAAGCTTGTATGCCAAAAAAAAAGGAGCTTAGAAGTTTTGTAACATTAGCCAATTGGAACAATGGACATTGGTCAAAGAAAGCAGATGGTAACAAGTTGCACAGACATTGCTCCAAAACCAATTTTGGACTAGTATTACACAAACCCTAAGTGAGCGGACTGGTGGGTAGCTTATGAGGTAGATCTGATAACAAAGGATCTCATTTTGAAAAAACTGGCCATTAGGATACTTGGTCTTACTTGTGCCGCTTCCGGATGTGAGCGGAATTGGAGTTCTTTTGAGATGGTAATTGAAGTCTTAAACAATTAAAGTCAATCCATGAATATTTTAATTAAATTGCAAGATTTTTAATAGTCCTATTCCTCGTGTTTAACAGATCTACACAAAGAAAATGAACCAACTTGAGCAAAAGAAGCTCAATGACTTGGTGTTCGTGCAGTACAATCAAAAATTGCGTAAACAATTCCTTGCAAGGCGAGAGAAATCGGGGTTCTATGATCCATCTGTGGATGATGTGCCTGTTGACCATCCATGGATGGTTGATTCTCCAGATGAGCTTGTCTTTTATGGGGAAGATTTGACATAGGCCCAAGTTGAAGCAGCGGCTCTTGGTCTGGCACCTACTGATAGGATGAGGCGAACTGTTGGTGGAGGTAGTAGCAGCCAAGGCATACATATTGATGAAGATGAAATAATAGACGAAGATGATAGACAATCAGATGATATAGATCACATACTAGTGAGATCAGACGAAGACGAAACAGAGGAAGAAGAAGAGTATGTAGGAGATGATTCAGATGACAATGACAATGCTAGTGATGATGAAGGAGATGTACCACAATGGGTTAGAAATGAATGTGTAGAGTACATTGCTGGTACTCAATATCAAAATTAAAGTTATAATTTTGAATATTAGTATGTAAAACTTCTTTTTTAAATGCAAGAATGTCTATTTTTCCCTTCTAGAGACTTGAATACTTACTGTTTATTTTATTTTTATTTTTTTCTTTAAATATATATATATATATATATATATATATATATATATATATGTCATCGCTTAAGCGAAATTAAGCCATTTGACAACAATGGAGCTAATCGTGTTTAGCCTCTGAAGAAAGGCATTTGAGCCTATTGGTAAATATGATGCCTGAAGAACAGCCTTAGGTTCAAGGCTCCATTTCTCAAAAAAATTGTACTAAACTTAATGCTACCAAAAATTTTGGAGTACCCTACTGTAGAACAGAATGAAAAATTTAGATACCATAATTGGCTAAAGATCAAAGAAGGAAAGCTGGAAAGTGTCTCATCATATAAGTTGTGAGGGCTTATTGCAAAAATAGCCTCTGGTGCAGAGATCATAAATCTTAGCAAACATGGAATTCTTGGATGTCATCACTTGGCGATTAAATCTATGACAGTCTGGTTTAAAATCCAGAATTAGAAACGTTTGAAATATAGTTTTCTACGATTTTTTATGATTTATGTAAGCTGACTGTACAGAACTGGAATCAGATTTCAGCACAGTAAGGACTTCTAGCTTTGTCTGCCATAGGTCACTCGTTGGGAATGGATAAATGACCAACTCATGGACTGATGGGTTTAACCTTGAATAGGGCTTCCCATTTGAGAAACTCATTTGGACTATAAACCCCAAAAATAAAAATTTACCCGAAAATGGATTTTCCTTTGAAAGTAGAAATTTGAATATGTTAGCATGAGCTAAGACTGTACCAAGACATGGCAGTTGTATTTGATTCTCCAAGGGGATAGTCAACCTAACGGATTAGTCCACAATTAACCCATTTTGATTGAACAGTTATAAGAACATGTGTAGAAAATAGAAAAACATAATTCCGTATGACATGGCTTAATCTCTTTTAATGTAGTAGATGCCTTTACTACTGTTGATAATTCTGTATGACTCTCTTCCAAGTTATATCATGTTCAAGCTAATCTTGGTAGTTTTACTTGGAAATTGGGTTCTCCTGAGCTTAACAGCTCATGGTCGTTAACTGTTAACTTTCCAACTTCCGCAAATTATACTATGCCACGCTAGGAGAAATGAGACAAGATACATGAAAGAGAGAGTTGGCTTTGAAGAAGAACTTGTACTCTCGAGATGCAATTCTTATTTTCGACCATGATGGCCTAGCACTGCCTTTGTTGTCTTGGGAATTGATGTAATTAAGCTGTCATGGACTGTATATGAATTCCGATATGGTGTCCAGCGGACGATGTTCTTTAGAGAAATTCATTTTATAGAAATCTATCATTAAAGTTAGTAATTATCAATGATAGGATGCAAACAAATCACTTCTGCAAATTATGTTCGTGTTTTGGCAATCACCAGTGCATCGGAGATCTGTTGAGTACGGATATCAGGCGGGGGCAGGGCGTCGCAAAATACCCAACACCTTTTACAGGACTTTTTTCGAGAAAGACCCAAACAATTCAAATTCCTTTTTTTCAAATGAAAAGAAAAATAGCTATAAAAATTCTACAAGATCTACTTCAAGAGTTTATAACTACCCATAATTAAGAAAAACAAATAACAGATTATAAAATTATCCCTAATCTCCTAAATAATCATAACTTATGTGTTTGAGGTGCATCCTGCATGAAGACCCTCACGAAAGGGACATCAGTTGCTAGAATCTGATACATTAGTTTGCTGCCAGAGCAAATTCGGTCAGCTGTTGCACCATTAGTCACAATCAGAGAATAAATCCAATCCGTCATTGCACAATTCATGGTCAATCGAAATAGATCTGACCTGTTGTTGCAAGGGTAGATTCAGCCAAATGTTGTATGTTCACCATTGCTCAGAGAAAAATGAGCCATTGTTTTTTTACCAACTAGGCGAAAAATTATGCAACCACACAAACTCCACAGCTTTGCATTGAAAGATCCATTTCCCCATTCATGGGTGTCCACAAGTATCTACTTGAGTCGGGGTATAAGTTTATGGTGTTAACTGTTAGTTAACTTTCCAACATTAATTATTAATATGTTATACAAGTGCACGGAGCCTCAACAAGGAAGGTGTTAGTGGTTTATCATGGGGTCAATAATGCTAATCCCTCTTTTTGTTCTACTACAACTACTATGGCAGGAAGAAGACGAGAAAACATGAACCATTCTCTGGGTTTTTCCAACCTGTTGCTTCTAAAGTTTCCCTCCCTCGGACTTATTATTATGACCATTAGAGAACCTGTATAAATAAATAATATGTGATCTGCAATGTCAGATTTCTTGGATTTTCGAATTTAAGAATTTGATTACTTTGGACCTTCCACAAAGAAAGTTTTCCAAGAAGATTCAAGGAAATTTATGACAGCCCTTGCAAAAGAGATCTTGGTCACTAAAAACCCCATTGTGCAAACATAACAAGACCTTTTTAGCAGAATTCCATCATAATACCTTGAACCCAATTATCTAAACTTTAATAATATCACTTAATTATGCAGTTCCAAATCCAAGGGAGAGTGTATTGACAAATGCGGTTTGACAACCAAAGTTCATAATTCAATGACGAGCTAGAAGCTAAAGTTATAAGATGTGAGAGGCCCAGTAGACAGATTAGGAGTTTAGGAGGACTGCAAACAGAGAGAAAATCTTCTTTTTATCAGCTAACCTAAGAAAAGGCATCCTATAAAATTTCAAATAAATAGGACAACATATCTCCCATCACAACTTACAAGCATGTAAAGGCACCTAATGGGAATCGCTTGTCCCAAAATTTTCAGATTCATAATAAGTCCACGTCAAAACCAAACAACAATGCTGACTGCAATAATGCTTTCCCTTCAACATAATCACTACATCTAGGATACAGGAAAAAATGATCATGTGTATTAAAACTCTTCCCACCTACGAGTTTCATAGAGAAAAATGATCGGCCTCTCCAATGTTCAGGATTTTAGAGACATGCACTTGGATCCATACTCCCATCCAAGCAGACAAACAATCAGTTCCATCACAGAAGGCTTAATGTAAACTCAAACTCGATTTAGACATCAGTCTGAAGTCTGAACAGATTTCTAATTTGTTGGCATAAAACAGTGTACTGGCATTGGATTAATGTGTAATGCCAACTCAAACCTGGATTTCCAAATAGATTCCCAACCTAAGTGTACTGGCATTGGATTAATGTGTAATGCCAACTCAAACCTGGATTTCCAAATAGATTCCCAACCTAAATATAGCTATTAAATGCTGTGAAATCTCAACTCAAATGTGGATATCTTAAAATAGTCCTATCCTTAAAAAAGCAATTGAAAAGTAAGTAATACAATGTCATCATAATGCTCCAAAATTAATGGGTATCAGGAAATGTGCATGCATTCATGATAAATGAATATAATACACCAGCAAATGCGTTTACAGGTATATTTCTAATATTTTGCAACCACTGAGATGAAAGTGAGCAGGGAAATTGCAAGGAAAGTTTTGCCCATATTTTTATATAATCAGAATCAAATATGTTCAAATTATGACTGTACCAATGCGACCAAGTCAAAGAAAAAAAATAAAAAATAAAATAAAAAATTCACCCAAAAAATCCCCCAAAATCAGGACTAAAGATCACCAACATTACATTTTTAACAAGTGTCATTGAGCACAAAGGAGAACTAGAAAGCATGCAAGATATTTATGAGGGTGTATTTTCCAACACTTCAGACCTCATTTCGACTCCTGCAACACTACTAGAAAATTAAGTCACAAAATGTTGCATTTGGCCACTCAATGGATCTTTTTCCCCTCTCGTAGTCTACTAATAACAAAATAGACTCTAAAGATCTATAAAATCAAAATCCAATGGCACTTGCTATAATAACATTCCCATCCACAATTGAAAATTCCATCCAGGCATTTGACCTTGAAATAAGAAATTGTACTTATACAACGTATAAAAGAAATAGTAAATAGGTAGTAAATGTGAATATTTCCAAAACTACACACTGCAATCGACCCAGAATCAAAGAATATAACTCCCAGTCCAACTAAACAGGACAGCAAAAGATCATCAAAATCATAGTTCTACCTAAAACCAAGCACAATATAACCAAACCAGCTAAAGTAACCAAAAATTGCAAGGAAAAAAAAAAACAAAAAATACCTGTAAATCCGCCATGGACGCCAATTAACAGCCCAAAGTATAGTGAAGGATAGAGAACCCAGAAAGGAGAACAGCGTCCCCGAGACAACGCATGCAATAATGAGCTGATGCTCGTTTTCTCCTTCCATGCCTCCTCTTCCCTTTGTTTACTCTTTCAAACTTGCACCATAGATTCAAATAAAGAAGGAGAAATCTCCACACTACAAAAAAAAAACTAATTTCAATGATTATTATATTCTTTGTACTCATCGAGTAGAGCATTTGTCAAGAAAAAAGCACAAAAATAATAATAAAGAAAAGAGTAGTAGTATAAAGCGAGAAAAAATGTCACGCCCCAAATTCCGATACATGATTCATTTCGGCACATGAATGCATTCAATAATCAAAATTCAAATAAAGGAAACACAACAGTCCATTCTCATTACTAGAATTAAAGGTTACATTTATTTCATTTCCAAAATTTACTCCTGAGCCACGGGGTCTGGTCTCTAAAATTTAAATAGCAATGGGGATGAGATAAACTCAACAAGTAACCCCCAAATAAATAATATAATTCTTACAGCAATTTTTATCAGTTTCAAATTGAAAACTACACATCATATGCGAAATACCATCATCTATCATTTAATGATTCAATATGAAGAAGAATAAAAAATAACTTAGTCTACAATTGTACTACATATATTGAACAATTGTTAAAATAATTGCACCAATCCAAGTGCAATTGCAGTCATATCATCATTCATCTTGGATATAAATCACAAAGGAGGGTTTCATACATTTTATCAATCTCATTGTCAACAGTGCCGATCCGGCTTGACAGGTTTACTTCGTATTATGGAAGTACACAAAGGGGCCCGTTTGTCCAATACTACCATGCAGCCCCATGGGGATCATATTCAAATATCATATCATATTTAAATCTTTGTCATGACATTCATCATTCAATAGCCTTTCACATCAATTTCATTTGAAAACTAATAAACGATGCCTACAATGATCATACCTTATGATATATTTTGCTAACCACAACTTGATTTAATTAAAATAATTATCATTGTGCGAAACACAAGTCTAAAGTTATCAATACCATCAGTAGTCATTCATACATAAATTATCTTAACGTTATAGCATAGTATATGTAAAGAACAAGGTAACATTATCCACTAAAGTACATGTTTAAATCCTGCTATGGGATAGGTTACTTGCTTCAATCGTTGAGTCGAAAGGTCTCATGAGGACGGTATGAAGTTTCACAGTTCCGATGGTTATCTGGGCACAAGGGGAAAGTGGTCAAGAAGAATATTGTCGAAGCAGAGATAGAGAGCGAACTAAGGTAGGGTCATCGAAGTCATCAAAGTTAGGTTGAATTCTATCAAGTTATTTCAAATCCCTATTTTGGAAAACATTCGATTACCGAAATCTTTAATGTAAAATAACTTTGATTTATAATCCAGTTTTAAAACCCCTAATTAAAATCTGATTTAATATTAAATAGAATATTTGATTTATTATAATCTTATTTTAAGAAAAATCTCCTAGTTTCAAATACAGCTTGATCTATAAAATTCAGTATTAACAATCTTAAATATTCCTGATTTAAAATAAAAAAATAAAAAATTCATGATTTAAAATAAGAGAAATTAAAATAAACGAGAATATAAACCAGAAATTAAAATTGCAAAAACAGAATATAAAACAGGAAATTTAAAATATAAAATCAGTATTAAAATATAAAACTAAAATTAAAATATAATTAAAAATTAAAATATAAAACCATAAATTAACTACATAATCAGAATTAAAATACAAAACCAGAACTAAATTACAAAATCAGAATTAGAATAAAACGAGAATTGAAATGCAAAATCAGAACTAAAATACAAAACCAGAGCTAAATTACAAAATCAGAATTAAAATAAAACCAGAATTGAAATAAAAAAACAGAATTTTAACTAAAATAATAAACTAAATAAAGGAAAACCGTACCTTAAGGAAGAGAAGAAGAGAAGTTTGAAAGAGAGAGCTTGGTGTGGAAGATGAGGAAGGGGGAGTGCTCTATATATAGCTCGTGTGGGTGACCGTTCAGATTCTGAAATAAATCGGCTGAGTAATGGAGGGCGCTACCGACTTGAAGAAGAAAGGAAACGTGCAACCTGAAATAAATCGGCTTGAGTAATAGAGGGCGTTGCCGAATTGAAGAAGAAGAAAGGAAACGGCTCGGCTGCGCGTGGGTTTTAAATTGGGGATTTAAGTTTTAAGGGGAAGGGTTATGGTGTTTAGCATTTGCAAGTTAGAGTGTGTGCGTGCGTGTGCGATCATGGGTCGAATCGGGTCGGGTTGGGTCGTCACAGACAACCTAGCACAAAAATAGATAAAGCGACGATGATCAAACCCTAGCTCTGTAATCAATCAACCTAACAAACCAAAAGGAAACACATCAAATAAACAATAACAATGATAATGAAAACCTTATTTTTATGCCTTCTCCATGCCAAATCCCAGCTCAAGATCACGATTTCCGTATGGATTTGAGCAGTGAAGCTAGGGTTTTTAGAGCATTGGAGCAGAAACTGGGTCGGAAATTAGGGTTTTTGTCTTCTGACAGAAGTAGAAGAGTAGCTAGGGTTAGGGTTTTGGTTTGGTTTTTCTCAGAGGAAGAAGACGAGGTCTGAAACCCTACTACACTACGAAGGAAAAAAAGAAAAGGTAGCGAGCGAATCTCAGTGAGGGGGAAGTAAATGATAAATGACAAAAGGAAGGGGGGTAGTGAGGGGATTATAATATTTTACAGGAGAGTGAGAAATTGAGTGTTTTTTGCAATTTCTCAAGATATCATGGGAATGAAGAGAAATTCAAAATATCTGTAAAGAGAAATTCAAAATATCTATGGGGAGATCTTATGTTTCTCATGTATATATGATTGCATGGTGATGCTAGATGGTGATCTAAGATGTTGGGCATGGGCCATTGCTTGGTTGATGGTAAAAGGCTTGGGTGGTCAAGTGTGAAAATGCAGGTTTGAGTTTGGAGAGCAGCAACTTCCTTCATAAAAAAAAGCTAGAAGTTAGATCTGTATCCTCTCTACCTCGAGACAACACCAAGTAATGGCATTTTTTATTGCATGAATTAGACGTTGATTTGATTGACTGTTTATCTTATGTTAATATGTTTCTTGTTTGTTTTTTTATAACATTTTAAATTTTAATAAGAATTAAGAGTTAACGAAAGAAGATTACTTAAATGTGTAATCGATCGGGAAAACTTTCACATTCAAACAGGACGACAATTTATTTTAGGTATTATCAGAGTTTGCATTGATTGTGGATTCATAAGGTAATCCAATTATTTCATTCAATTGACATGATGTAATAAGTTTTCATTCAAAAAATAAAAACTTTGAAATCTTACGAGTGAGTAATCTTATTGAGGAAATCGTAATCCCCTATGTTAGGCGGATGAGTATAGCTTGTAGTTCTAGTTCTTATTACAATTTTTAGAAGTTGATTACAATTATTGATTTAAGGTCGCAAAGGTATGCAACATATGAAAATTGGCTAATATCTAGCTCTTGTTTGTTTATGAAGTCCTAACAATTGTCACACTTTCTTTTACCATTTGAGAAATTCATTAAGCATTACTTTTTTGTTATGCGAATTGGAAACTAATTTTATTGACAATTTATTATTAATAAAATGTTTTGAGCTCATATTTAAAATTTTCATGAGTAAAAAAAATAATAAAAAAATTACTTAAATGCGTGTAATCGATCTAGAGAAACTTTCACCTTCAGACACAACGACGATTTATTTTTAGGCATTGTTGGAGTCTGCAATGATTGTGGTGTCGTAAGGTAATACATTTGCTTCATTTAGTTGTTATGATGTAATGAATTTTTATTATAAAAAATAAATGGCATCTTGCGAAGAGCAATCAATTGAGTAAGGATTAAATAATCCTTTAAAAAACACAGTCATGAAATGGATATTTTTTTCTAAATCAAAATATATCGTGATCAATTACCGATTTAGTTGGGAACACATGTCTCACTAAAACTTATTAGCTCTTGTTTGTTTATAGAGTCAAGGATAATTATTATATAATTATTGGCATTGATTCTTTTGCTATTTGAGAAATTCATTAAAGCATTTAGCCAATATTCATATTTGGTATCCTTGTCAAATTTTAAATTTTGTATAATAGTAGTAAGGTATTATTCATTTCATTAGTTCCCTAGATGCGACAAGCTTTTGACAAAAATATTATTTTTATAATTATATGTTTCATTATAAATGAGAAAAGACTATAATAATGATAATGAATTTAATAAGTGAAATAAACTTTCCTATTTTAATCAAAATATATCATCGTTCTATGTGCTATAAAGGTCAGTTTGGATCTCAAGAAAAAAAAATGTAACATTTTTTCCTAAAATAAGTTATTATACCTTGTTTGGTAACAAAATGATCTTGAAATTTTTTTAGAGACAAAAGAGTCTCAATTTTAACCTCAAATTAGAACTTTTTTCTTCCACCAAAATAGGTGAAATTATTTTATCCTTAATTAATAACTGAGAGCAATTTGTCGCCACAATTTAAACCCGTCGAGAGATCTCAAACCCAGCCTTAAACCTTATGAACCTAAACTCTCTTTTGTTCTTCCTCTTAACCCGGCAGCGGAATTGCTTGCCTCTTCTCTTACCGATTTGGTCGTCGGCTGTTTATCTCCTCTCAGTTGAAAGTACATTTTTTTTTCTTCTTAGAAACTCGATTTTTTCACGAAATTTATAAATACTTGCATTATCACTTCTTCTTTGTTAGAGGTATTTTCATATTGTAGGTAGATTTTGTAAATTTTTATTTATATTTTTAATAATATTTTTATAGATTTGACTGATTTTTACAGTTTTTTACAAATTTTGTTATGGACTTTTGAATATTTTAGGCAGATTTTTATAATTTTTTACTTAATTTTTATAGTTTTTTTATAGATTTTACAAATTGTTGCATGCTTTTGCATATTTTTATAATTTTATAAAAAAATTTACATATTTGGTAGGTTTTTACAAATTTTAGGTAGATTTTTACAATTTCTTGTAGACTTTACATTTTTTTTTACAGATTTTAGACATTTTTTTTTTGTTTTTTTATTGATTTTGACATAATTTTATAACTTTTTTCAACCTGATGATAATGATCCTAATGTTATAATTTCAGGTGGACTTCAATGATGCTAAACATGAAAATTGTTCTGAAAATGAACTTTCTGAATTTTATTGAAGTCTCCACAAAACACTTAAGCCTCGTTCACAAGTCGAGAAAAGTTCTGATTCTTAGTTGTTACTTGGAAAGCACCTCATTTCTGAGTCTTTCTGAACGATTCAGCCATTCGAGAGTTGGTGTGGGGTCCACCCATTTTTGGCCATTTTCCTAACGACAGCAACAAGTCTCTTGCAAACCATTTTGCTAAGGAAATCCCCGATTCTAGGTATGTGAGAGTATGCTTCTCCCTCACATGCATACGGAATTGAACCTCCTTTTTTCATTCCCAATGGCTACAAGAACTATTTCATTTTCAAATATTAGCATGTCTTCTTCAAAGCACCATAAATAGGTTTTTAATTGCAGAGGCCCCCCTTTCTTCCATTTTAGCTCGAGTACTGAGATATGGCGTTACAATTATTTAATTTGTCCTCTTCCCATCCACAATAGGAACCCATCTTCACATGATGCACAGTACACCTAGCCCTTGATTTATTTTGTAGAGGCCCCCCTTTCTTCCATTTTAGCTCGAGTAGTCAAGACTTGGCACTACAATTAAAACATATGTCCTCCTCCCATCCACAATAGCTCTCATCTTAACATGTTGCACAATACACCTATCCCCTTGATTCATTGGGTTTTGTGATGCTTAACAGGTGTTAAGTAATGCACAAATGATGCTACCATTTGTCCAAGGGATTAAAACAGTTTCAAGTAACAACATGGTAAAAAAATTAGTTTGCAAGCGAGAGAATAGCTACATCTCTGGTGAACCTATCCCTAGAGTTGCAGAGGGGCATTATAGTGGTGTTGACAAGGTAAGATATTATTCAATCTTGGCATCTCATCTCTCCTGTGACAGCCCGATTTTTCCGACACAATATTTTTTTTCTCGAAACACAACACAAATATTTAGGAAAATTGGACCGCCAGATCGTAGATCACAATCTAAAAATAGAATGTTTGGTACATCCACACACATGCAAAAATCAAAGCAGACAATACATATGGAATAATTAAAATCTCCAATTCTAATATCCAACCTGAACAGTAAACTAAAACAAATCCCCGATGATGGTCAACCATCACCTAACAGTGGTGTACCATACCTGTATAATAGCACGAACGTACCAAGCCCGAACTTACCAAAATCCACAATGAACTAAATCTACGATCCCGAAAATCTTACAAATCCTCAAGTTCGGTGTCCTGATAAGTGTTATACCTGTGATGTATAGTCGGGGTGAGCTAACAATCTAAGCTCAGTAGAGAGAACTAATGCCAACAAGGATCAAAATTTTATTTTTTCGATACTTATCGTCCATCCCAAAACCGATACGTATCGGACGATACGTATCGGTTCCGGACGATACTCTCCGATTTTTTCTCAAAAGAAAAAAAAAAACATCAAAACCGATAATTTAAAATTATCGGACGATAATTTCAAATTATCGTTCGATACGAACAATACCGATGATACGAACGACACATTAAACGATAATTTGACTATTTTTTCAGGGGGCAATAAAAACCCATTGTATCGTATCGGTGAGGTCCAAAACCGATACGTATCGGTATCGGTCGATATTTTTATCCATGAATGCCAATATACATCTCATCAGTCATGCATAAATTCAAAGACAAAGATCAAAATATTTTCATATTAAAATTAATGATATTTTCATACTCAAAATAAAAACTGAATTGAAAGACATTTTCTTATCAAAACCGAATTTCCAAGACATTTAATATCAATAAAATTTTTTAATTATTTTCGTATCAAGGGCAATTTCGTATAAAAATAGAATACATTTTCATACTGAAGCGGAAAAACCCTTTTTTATAACAAAATCGAAGCTAATTTCAAAGTCTTTTCACACTAAAGAAAACGTCGCATCACAACAGGATGTCTTGTTCATATCAAAACAAAAAGTAATTTACTGAATTCAATTCACTTACATGTCTTATCTTTGATTTACTGAGTTCACTTATATTCAGTTACGTGTCTTATCTTTGATTTACCAAGTTCACTTATATTCACTTACATGTCTTACACATTCTTACATAGCTTATATAATCAATTCACGGATATCCTGTCGTGTCGGTTTGATTCACGGATATCCCGTCGTGTCGGTCTTAGACATTCTTATATAGCTTACATAGTGAGTTCAGAGTTTTGGATTTAATGCTCGAATTTTAAAGCACGATATCAATAACGAATTATAAATAAACTGTCGTACCGATTCAAATTACGGATATCCCGCCGCACCGATTCAAATTACGGATATCTCACTGTACTGGTTCAAATTACGAATATCCCGTCATACCGGTTTAAATTACGAATAACCCGCCTTACCGGTCAAATTACGGTTATTATGTTCAAATTTCAGATTTCTAAATTCGAAAGGTTCAAATTACGGATAAATTGTCGTACCAGATCGATTCACGGGTTTTATCGCCGTGCCGATTCGATTCCGCCCTAGCGGCCCACGATGTACTTATAATCTGCCCATAGCAGTTCACTTAAATGACCAAACTTATTAATCGATTTACTTATTTGATGTTCAATATTTCATTCCAGATTCGATCTTTCTAAAACTTCAGAACAAAACATTTTCGATCCTTCAAATGATTCCAAAGCAAAACACATTTTTGATGTTTCAAACAGATGTATTTTCGATATTTCAAAAGGATAGAAAGTGGCATACATTTCGATATCTCAAAAGTTCTATGGCAAATACACGGGTACATATGTCGATATTTCAAAAGATTTCAAAATAAACATGCATTTGATATTTCAACAAGTCTAAATACAATTCAAATACGGTCAATTTATCACATTCTTAACAATCATATTAAAGCATCTATGAAAAATTAAATCGAAATGCAATTGTCTATGAAATTTTTTCCTCACCTATGCAAAGAGTTCAAATACTAATTCATGTTCAAATCAAAACTTATCACATTTAATTCGATCATATCAAGCATCTATGAAATTAAATCAAAAATATAATTGTGTATGGAACTTTTCCCACCTTAACCTCGAAGTTGCGCGAAGCCAAACAAAGTTCTATCAATGACTTTCTGCCCTCAATCTACATCATAAACATACGATGATGCATCAAGGATTAACTCTAATTACTAATAACTTAGACATATTTAAGTATTTTCTTAAAACGAGGCAGAAACGGATAAGTTCGTGCTAACTTAGAATTTAACTCAACTTTCTCCTAAATTTTAACCTTTAAAACTTTAGATTTACGAAATTATTAATTCACAAAAGTTATAGATCTTATTGTCCTCTTTCCAATGCCATAATAATCGCATCAATCGGAGTTCGGAGTATAAAGTTACGGCCAAAATATCGAGACAATGTCGGCAAGCTCAGTCAAAATCGACCGATCGATTTTCAATTCCGATCAATCGATTAACCAATTTCTCCAGAAAGTTTTCACCTTTCTATTCTATACAATTCGATCGATCAATTTCTAAATCGATCGATCGATTTTGACAGTTTCAGAACTCATTTGAGCTTTTTCTTCTTCAATCCAAAACACCCAAAACTCAAGGTACACACTCTCATCTACCCATACATCAAATCTAAACTACTTCTACACTATTAAGCATAAATCTTACCTTCTAATCTTCACGCGAGCAATACCTACGGTGATCGTAGCGAGGAATCGACGTTCTTCCGTCGGTTTGAAACCCTTTTCTATTCCGATCGAAATGGAGGCGAAAATTGATTCTTCTTAAAGTATTCAACAAGCCAAAGCTTCCTTGAGTGAAGAAGGAGGGTTTAAGGAGATATCCATGAAATTTGGGTCTCAAATGCATAAAGAGGGTTTGTGAGATGAAATTCTCTCCCTCCTTGCTCGCAATCGCTCCAAGGTCGTAGCTTTTCTTGCAGTAAGAACTAAGAAGGAGTAGAGAGGGGAATCAACAACTCAAGGAGGGAAATGGAGGATGGAGATCTTCTCTATCTCCCTCTTCTCTTTTTTTTCTCATCTTTCTCTTCTCTCTTTCAATTGCAACCAAATGAAAAAGCCACGGGTGGGGATTTGCTTATAAGATGGGGGTGGTTTCGGTGTGAAGCTCGCACACCTAAAATGGCGTATTAGTTTGGTTCAGTATTAAACACATACACCTAATAAGGTGTTTATTATTATACAACTAAACTTTTGGTTCGGTATGGGACCTGCACACGCAAACCACTTATCAATCGGACTCGGTATTGAGCCAATACACCACCACGGTGTATAAGCTTTGGTAAAAAAATCCCAGGCAAAGTCCAAACGGACCAAAGATGATTTTATCTGGAAAATAAAAAACGGTGACGCGTTTCTCAACGGACACGCACCTAATCAGGACCTATGGTTTCAAATTTTTCAGGATGTTGCATCCCCTCTCCTCTATAAAATGCACTTGAGAGGCATACCAAATTCAACAAAGGAATTGAAGGGTCATCTCCCCTTTGACAGGTATGCATACCATTTTTGTGACTTCTAGTATTATTTTCAAAAATTAAACTACATGTAGCTTACCTTATATGGTCCCTGTAGCTTACCTCATTTGTGTATGAAGATTTGCTTCATATGTTTTCAGAAATATAATGGTACTATATTTGGTACTAGGCCAGTAACAATTACAATTGAGTCCATGATGGTTCGAAAAGCATAAACTGGTGGTTGTTGAATAATATGGTCTATACATTCTGCGTTTGGCTTGAATTGAGGCCAGTTGTGCTTTTGTAAAAAAAATTTAAGCATAACTCCCACAATTTTGGTATTGTAAGGCCATCTAGTATTAAACAGCCAACTGCATCCTTTTGTATTCATGGCCATCAGATTTGACTGTCACAATGGAGCACATTATATGAACATGTGGATGCCCTTTCCAAAACCCACTAGCCCGACCACCCTATCGTGCACCACCAGTGCGGCACGTACCGCAAGTAATTCGACCACCGAGGCTCGCAACTATCTAAGTGCTTCTCAGTTCGGACTCAGAGGTCGATACTTTCGACAGTACGATGGAGTTCGAGGATGTGCTGGACCCCGATTGGGAGCCTCCCGTACAACATGTTTGCGACGATAGTTGGGATAATCATACTGGTTCTCTCAAACAGATGATGATTGCCTTATACCCTTCCGAGGATGAGGATGGCGATGATGCTACCTCATAGTCATCTTCGGTGTTATATGTTATTTTTCCTAGGTTCTTTTTTACTTTATATTTTTGTATTTTGGCTTTTCGATTAAGCCGATCTTGAATGTATTGGGCTAATTAACCTCATCATTTGCCATTAACAATATCAGCCCGAACGCTTTCATGAGTTTCTAATTTGTATTTAATATATATATATATATATATATATATATATATATATATATAATGTTTTTGGTGTTATAAGTATGTCTCGAAAAATTATATTCAAAAATAAATCCATCACATAACTCCAACCTCGCATGGATTGGACACCCGAAAATTTTTAGCTAAATTCGAGTACGACAAGTAGTCCGATGATTAATATTTGTATGACGGTAGCACAACCATATATTCATCCGAATATGATTTTTTCGGATAATAACTTTAGAACGATTGAGAAATTAGCTTTTCTGAGAAAAGTCAGGAATCAGAGCAACTTAAGAACAGTTCTGAGAAAACACATGAATCATGGTCTGCTAAGAATCAACAGGATTTTGAGTTGTCAGAATTCAGAGTTTTTCTGATAAAAGCCAAGAAACACCTGAATGAGGCCTTACTCAAATAATAAACTTATTAGTCACAGAAAGTCTCAAATTTTACCCAAACAACATACAAAGTAATTTACTAATCAAATAGTCTCCAAACAAATTTGTCTCTAAAAAAAAGAGTTTATAAAAAAAAAAGGTTACATGATTCAAATGGACCCTAAATGTAGCAACTATATATAAGTTTTGATAAGTTTTTTAACAATTATTGACAATTATCACTTTAAGATTTTAGAACTTGCCCAGTATTCACTACTTCTAGTTTCTTTGTAAAGTTAAGGACATATGTAATTATACAGCTTATAAAAACTGTCATGTACTTATTGATATTATGTTTTTTCCTACTTCTAAAGATACATTAACACATGTAACTTATGTATATTATTTAATATTTTATTATATCTATAAATTTATCAATTTAAAATTATATCTACGTCTTTTTTATTGTTAACAAAATTGCATCGTTTGTAATAGTAATAATAATATGAGTTAGTCTACAATGAGTGTCCACCTATTATGGGTGGACATGGCAGTCCACACAGCTATGTGACTGCATGTCATACTCGGACTTCCAATGCATGGATGGAAGTCCGTGTATGTCATGCAGTCACACATATGTGTGGACTACTTTAATGCACATGATCGATGGACACCCATTGTAGACTAACTTTAATAGTATTTGGTTCATTAAGTTTTAAAAGACATACAAAGCTTTTGATAATATTTCGTTCATTAAGTTGTATATGACATAAGAATTTTTTACTAAGAATTCTTTTTTTAAATTTATTTATGAATAAGCAAAAATCTTTCTAGATGATTGCATTTTAGTTATATCTCTTTAGAAATGAATGGTAATTTAGATTTCCTTTTTAACTAAAATCTTATGATCACACGCGTTTGTGATGAATAGAGCTAGTAGTTATAGTTTCCAACAAATTATTTAGATGATGAAGACAATCACTAATTTACAGTTAGAACTATATATCTTATCAATGATTAATATTCACTAGCTCTTGTCAGTTGACTAAGAGGAGGACTAATTTAACAATTCAACTTTCTAGAAAGTGTTACGTAGTCATTATTATTGAGTCTTTTGCCATTTTAGTATTACATTAACTATGTGTAACAACCCTGATTTTCATTAATGTTGAATCGTTGACCTTTAACGAGACTGCGAAATTGTTGACTTTTTGACTAATTTGACCAAAGTCAAACCTTTGACCCATGTGACGTGGCCTCAAGCCTACCTATAGTAATTGGGGGTATGCATCCCGACACACTAGATTCCAACTCAAACCTATGTGGGGCGTATATATTTATCGTACAAGAGTTCGAAATCGAGCTTGAGCTTGAACCCAAAACCAAGCCGTTCCTATTTGTTTCAAAAATAAATATGTGTGCCTTAAGTGGGGTGCCTCATCAAAGAAAAAAAAATTGTATATAATATCAAATTTAGCACCCGAATTGTGCTTGAAGTTAGAGTCCAACTAGGCAAACTTCGAAATTGGCAAGAGCCCCAATTCAAGGAGCTAATTGCCAATTAGTAGGGCAATTAAATCCAAGCCCTTGAATTATTGTGTGCCTGATGGGCATCTTATCTAATTAGTAACTAATAGAGTCTCAATGGACTCTTACCTTTTAATTATAAATTCAGGCTCTCTAAACACCAACTCTATATCTATATATGGAAATCTCCAACTGACAAACCTCTTTACATATTGAACCATTCCATAACTAGCTCCTCAAACATCTTCCTCACACTATTTCCCTATGTATGTGCCTAACATACAAAATTAGTTACTTTCCTAATACAACTTGGACTATCCACGTTTCCTGTTTATCCTAATCCCAATTAGATCTCGTCCCAACCCTAGGTATAATCGAGCAGTTGTGCAAAATCACCCGGCCCGACTTTCCTCTTACTCAATACAAGCACCACCATAGTAGCATCTTCACAAATCCAACATGATGTCCATGAGTACGATCTCAAGAACCCACGATCACAATGAACAGCCATGGTCATCTCCAATTCTCTCTCGTTTCTTTATATGTTTATTTCGTGCCCTTCAACCATAGAAATTACAACAACCCTTGACGCTATCTCGCTTCATGCTCTCTTTGTACCTACTCTAAACAACATATGTGCTCTCATGTCTCTTTAGTTTTGGAATAAACAACAGATAAAGATTAAGATTTAGTGGTTACAGCAACCACTACTCCATTGATCTCCCCCGTCTATACAACAGTGATAACTATGGGATCAAATTGCTGCCATCAATAGCCACCTACCATTGCCATCAAAGCATCCATAAGAAAAAAGAGTCACCCCAACAATTTCCTTTACAATATTAGGATTCGAGGTAGGGAAATTTCAATGTATAATTACGTTTTAGGCTTTAAATCATAGGCTTTAATGATATATTCGAACCAGATCTATAATTATTATAATTGAATTTGAATTGCTTGAATCATATTGTATCTGAACATTAGAATTAGTGAATATAAACTTGCATTGAATTATTGAATTTTCGAACATTAAATCCTTTGAATTGCAACTGAATATTTGGAAATCCATTTTAAATGATAACTTGCATTAAATTATTAAACTTTGAATTATTAAACCTTTGAACATTGAACCCTTTGAATTTGAATCTGGATTAGAAAGAGAATTATTTTATGAACCATTGAACCTATGTATTAGAACTTATATGTGATTTAAATATATTCATTTGAGTAGAATCCTGTGCTTCGATACTTTTGAACCATTTCGACTGTAACATCCCAAAAATTTAGACTTTAAATAGTGTGCCTCGGGATATGTGCCCGTCAGGTCACTAATTTTGAGCAGGTAAAAGTCAACTTGATGACTTAGATTGGATTAATTTTGGTGTGAAAAGTGCACACCTGTATAGTGTTAGATCATTTTATAGGGTCTTATACACCTGTTGTGGCGTGTATGCGTTTTACACGTGAACCGGGCTTTTAAGTATAAGAGAGGGAGGGGCCTCATTTAGAAGCCATAACCGGTTGCAAAGAGTTGTGGGTTTTTATGAGTTAGAAAGAGAGAGAGAGAAAGAAAGGAAAGAGAAGGGTTTTTGTGAAGGATTGTCTACGATTGTGTTGGCTTGATCATGTGCGTGGAGCTCATAGGAGATCGATGTGGGTTTTGAAAACCCATTTTCCTTGCAAAGAGAATGGTGTGTTTTGATCGGCTAAATCGTAGTGAGGTTTGTACGAAGCGTGTGTGGATGATCAACTAACGATCGTGTCAAAATTCTGGAAATCGTGGGGCTTGGAAAGATAAAAAAGGGTTTGGAAACCCATTTGCTTGCTAGGAAGAAGACGATCCGATCAGGGAGAAAATCGTTGGATTAAAGGTAAAATTTTTTATTTAAGTTGTGATTTGTATGTGGATTAATCCTTAGTTAGATTATGAGTGGGAGATTTGAAGAAAATGGGTTAAGATTTAAAGAAAAAAATGAGTTAGAGATGTTTGAACCCGATTTTGGGCGAAATCTGACGAAACCGTTCGATCGGTTTTGAAAACCATTCAAATGAAATTAGTTGAGGGTGAAATCTGACGAAACCGTTCGATCGAAATTAGAAATCGATCGAATGATTTCGTCAAGTATGAAATCTGAAGGTTCTGGTCGGTTTGGAAACCGTTCGATCAATTTTGAAAATCGTTCGAACGAAATTAGAAACCGTTCGATCGATTTTGAAAATCGTTCGAACGATTTTGACTGGGCTCGCCGATACTGCTTCAGTATTTTGGCTGTAACATTTTACCCCGAACTCCGATTGATGCAATTTGTGCGGCGTTGGAAAGAGGGCAACGAGTTCTACAACTTTTGTGTTTTGACTAACTTATGAATCTAAAGTTTTAAAGGCCAAAATTTAGGGGGAATGTTACATCAAATTTTATATTAGCATGAATTTATCCGTTTCAACCTTGGTTTTGAGAAAATACTTAAATGCATATAATTTATTTATGAGTAGAGTTGATCTTTGATGCACCATTGTGTGCTTGTGATATAGATTGAGGTGGAAGGCCATGGTTAGGACCTTGCTTGGCTTCGGGCAACCTCAAGATTAAGGTAGGAGAAACTCGACCTAAATTTGTATATTTGACTTGATTCATAATATTAGATGTGTTTGCATGAATATGATGAGTTGATTAAAGTTGGATATGCTAGAATTGGAGTCTTATGATTTGGAATATGAACTCGTGAAATCGTGATTATGCATGTGATAATGTTCGATTCTAGATAACCTTTGATATTGTTGAGCTTAACTCGTGGTTTGAAAGTAAGATCTTGAGATCACTGGTGACATTCGTGAATCATTTTGATACCCTTGGAACTGTGATTTACTCAACGACGCTTGGACTTTTGACATTTGCATTTGCATTATGAATCCTTTGGATTCTTCGACTGCATCCCTTGGGCCGGTACGGCGGCCTATCCGTACACGCATTCATACATACGCTGCATATGCATCCCTTGGAACATCATTGCATCCCTTGGACATCATTGCATCCCTTGGACACCTTGGAATTATTGGACACCTTTAGACATCATTGCATCCCTTGGACACTTTGGAAACATTGAACACCCTTGGACACCTTGGAGTCATTGAACACCTTTGGACACCCTTGGACATGATTGCATCCTTTGGACACTTTGGAATCATTGGACACCTTTGGATACCATTGAACATAGTTGCATCCCTTGGATACTTTGGAAACATTAAACACCCTTGGAAACTTGGAACACCCTTGGACACCCTTGTGTTGTTTGTATTTGTGTTTGCAAATTCGACATTATTTGTAATGTGTGTGAAATCTTGGATATACTTGGATGAGTCTAATTATTTTAGGATTCTTTTCGATTCTTTTGGATATGCGTGCTTTTGGATGGAATATCATGGTAAAGTTAAAGGTTTAAAGTTGAGTTTAGAAATATAAGAAATTGATGAATGCTTTGAAAAATTTGTTTGAAAAGAAGGGAAATGATTAAGTTTTTGGAAGCAGAATTAAATGATGGTTTTGACTCTTGATTTAAGCTATGTTTTCGAATGTTAAATGTGAATTTATGTTGTTTATCCTCTACTGAGCTTAGCTGTTAGCTCACCCCGACTATACGTCACAGGTGTAGGTTTGGGAGGGCCCAAATTACATACTAAAAGAAAGGAGCTTCCGCACAAGAATTTGTACTTTATTCAGGGATCGTAGAATTGTGCTTTGTGGATTTGGTGAGTTAAGTTTTGGTACATTCGTACTAGTGTATACCATTGTTAGGTGATGGTTGGTCATCACTGGTGTTTATTTAGTTTTTTTCTTAATGAATTTTAAATCTTGAGGTTTTAATTATGCCATATGTAATAATTGCTTTGATTTCCGTATATTTATGAATGTGCCAAGTATTCTGTATCAGATTGTGGTTTACGATCTGACGGTCCGGGTTTTCCCATTAGGTTTAGGATGAAAAAAAAATATATATCTCAAAATTTTAGGTTGGGAAAATCCGGGCTGTCACATCGACGGCCCATTAAACCAAATAAGTATCCCTCACAATGTAGGGCTTGAGCACTTAGAGAATTATTCTTTGGACGACAATGGTTAGGAGGGAACTTCTATCGGTAATTAGAGACTCTAGTGCTATATTTGCGCTAGTGATATTTAAGTTATATTTTTTAAGTCATTATAAATTAAGAAGACTGCATCTGAAATTTGATAATGAAACAATTTAATGAATACTCACATAAAACCTAAGAAACGATGCTATCGAATCTCATATGGAACTAGAACTCAGAATATGTGCTTTTGAACCCATGATATTTCCGAATTCTATTTTTGTCATTTAATTGCATTTGAATTTGTCATCGAACTATGCATTGATCGGATAAGATGTAATTTGACTTTGAACTTTTTCTACTAAGCTTAGACTGTTAGCTCATCCCGACACTATGTGTCACAAGTACAAAAGTAGTTCAAGATCCCGAATTAGAAGAAAATCCCAACTTTGTACCGGAAGACGAAGCAAATATTCCACCTGAGGAGTTTTATCCTTAGATTCGTTTGGAGACTTAGACTTGGTATAGTTTTAAGTGACTTCTTTGAGATGATTAAGATTATTTTGTTGTTAAGTACCACTGTTTGCGTGACGAACGACCGTCACTGGTGATATTTCTTTTAGTTTTGCACTTTCGTTATAGACATTAATGCAAATTGATTTCAGTTATGAATATTTACGCATTCGATTTATTTATGATCGCTTGTTTTCTAATCGATACCAAGAAAATTTTGTATTTAGATTGTGAATTATGATCTAGCGATCCGGAATTTTCATATGTTTCAGGTTGAGAAGTTCGGGTTGTTACACTATGTTACTTATATACTGTACATGGTTTCTTATTGTTGTCAATTTTTTATACCTTGTCATGGTATTTTGTTATTATTCCGTTGATTGGACAAAAAAAACTTTCCTATTATTTCATAAATTGAAAATATTTAAGAACATATTTGTTTGTAATTATACATTTTATTAAGAATTTGAGCATCAATACTTTGGGAAAGGTTACTTTGATCCCGCTATGGAGATGCTTTGTAATGACCTATTTTCTTTATTGCTATATATGATAATTATTGTATGCATGCTTTGTAGTATATATATATATATTTATATTTATAACATTTAAATGATTAAGTAATTTAACTAATAAATTTTTACACTAATTCATATAGTAATGATAAATACTATATTTATTTTTGTCACATGTGTATGATAGCCCCAGGGGCGAAGCCATGATTTTTTTAAAGGAGGGTTAGAGACTGACCCGAAAGTCGAGCGAACCGAATCTACCCGAACCGATTGAAAATCGATTTGGATGGAACTAAGCCAAACCAATCTGTTTTTTATTTCAAAAGATAAAAGAAATGAATCGAAAATTGAAATTTTCAATTTGGATTGGGGTATCCAAACTTGCATTCCCATGTTTTCAACGAATAAAAAATAGAGTGAAATACATTAATAAAAAAATATGCCTTAAAAAAAATATGTCTTCGGAGTTAGTGTTGGAGGGACTGCATCTCGTCGGAGATGTTGGAGGTCTGCTCGAGGAGGCCGCTGGATGGGGGTATCGGGTACTTACGGTCGGGGTTAGGACCGTAAGAGCCAAAGTTGAGAGCCTCTCTCCCTTTCAGATTTAGTTGAGTCGACCGGTAAAAAAAATATTTTAATTTAAGTGTGAGTACCTTTATTCTCAATCATAGATTCTTCCTTCTCAACCCGAGTTTTATGTGTTTAAATAGTTGACTAATGTAAATTAGATGATAGAGGACATTTTTCTTCCCAATCTTTGACAAAATAGATCTTGAGATTACAAGCCCACCACCAGACAACCAAATTTTAATTCCACGTAGCACAAATCCCGAAAATTGATCTGAGAACTGCATTTGATGTACACCCATGATCATGTTCATTCTTTGGGGTGTGTGCCACATGGAATCAAAATATAACCATTTGATGGTAGGTCCATGATCTTAAGATCTAATTTGTAAAAAATCGGGACAAAAAATGATCCCCATCGTATAATTCAGAGTAGTCAATGGTTAAAGCATGTGAAACTGGGTTGAGAAGGAAGAATCTTGAGTTGTAAATGTAAGAACTCTTTTAAAGGAGGAGCAACTGCTCCTCTTGTCCCAATGTGGTTCGGCCCTTGGTTAGACCAAGTGATAAGTATATTTGATTGTAGCGTAAGAGGATAGAGGTTCAAATCATAGTGGAGCATATGTTTTATTTTTAGTATTTATCTTTTAAGCTTATATACATTACTAGTTGGTATTTGTGTACAAAATTGTATATAATCTCATATTTAGTTAGAATATAGAATTGAGATATATACGATGGTGGAGTTAAATATAAAAATGTTAGAAAAGCTATAAATTTTATTTTCTATGCTTGTTACTATTGTAGGTATAACTTTACCTTTTTTGCTTAATAATCTTAGAATTAACCTTTAAAAATTACTAAAAATCTTATAGAGACTTTGAGAGATTCTAGTGAAAATGTAGGAATATATTGGAGAAATTTCTTTGAACTTTCAGAATTTTGCAACATTGAAAGACAAATTTATATGGAATTTTAATCTTCTAAAAGTATGTGTTTAATAATATTTTTATTTTAAAATAAATCAAAGAGGGTTAAATTTAAACTTATTTTAGGTTTAAATAAATTAAATTATATTTTAATTTAAAGAGAAGTTAGATCTTGATTTATTTTGCACTTAAGAAATATTAAAATTATATTTTTATTCTTATTTAAATAAAATTTTAATATTATAAAAGTTATATATTTCAGATTTACATGTTTTTAAATAATATTTTAAATTTTTTTTGTTCAAATCATACGTTTTTCTATGCACATTGACAACTGTGAATGATATTTTGGACGGATTTTTTTTGGTTCAAATTATATATATATATATATATATATATATGGTTCCTTATTTATAAAAAAAATATTTTTAAATTGGAAATGAAGATTCATGTAGATTGTGATTAAAGATTGAATTGTGATAATTAGATAAAGCTTCAAGTACACTCTTCTATAAGATCAAGGTATGATAAAATCATATTTTTCTTGTCTTAATAATTTACATATCTAACAATAGTTTCAAATAATAGTCATTGATGAATTAATGATGCTAATAATATGATGCTTTTATTACTTTCATATTTTTCATATGAATACTTGTTATCATATCAATTTTCATACAGATAGTTAACATGTAATTTACTTGGACATGAAGACTATGAACCTGCGATGTAAACCTCTTATGTAATGAAAGATTTAAGATTTTAATTTTTCGTGTAACTGATTAGCATCATGAGAGTACAAATGTCATTGCATATTATTATGTTATGGTCACAGTGAAATGATAAATGCTTATGTGAATATTTATTTCAATAATATATCAATTCTATGAATGATGAATGATAAGAAAGATGAAAGATATGAATAAAGGAAAAAACTTATACATGCATCACGTGCATCCAAAGAAATAAGAGTACATTCAAAGAAATAAGAGTACCCACCAAATCTTTGAGTTCACCCACGTAGACACGTGCGAAGGGAAAAAGAGGCAATTTGTGGGTGCCCTCAAAGATTCGGTTGGTGGTGAGTGAAACCTTGAAGTTCACCCACTTATTTGGGTGTTATTTTTCATCTTCTTCCTCTTCTTCCATCGTTCCGACGAGTCTTTCGTTTTAGCGAGTATTCCGCTCAGGTGAGTCATTCACCCCAATGAAATCCCCTTTGAAACCCACTTCTTCTTCTCCATCGTTCTGGTGAGTCATTCACCCTCTTTGAAACCCACTTCTTCTCCATACGTTCTGACGAGATTTTTAGTCCAATGAGTCATATACCCCCATGAAACCTACTTCTTCTCCCTTCATTTCGGTGAGTGATATATCATTGTGAAACACTTTTGAAACTCAATTCTTCATATTCTCCTTCCTCTTTAAACTTAAAAAACTTACTTGAAAACCCTTAAAAGAAAGAGAAACGGAAGAAGAAAAAAAATTTGGTCTCTATGTGTGACGGTGGGTAGCCATTGTCAGTGGTTTAAAACTGACGGTGGGTACCCACTGTCAGTTTTTTAAATTTGATAGTGGGTACCCACTGTTAGATTTAAACTATAATGGGTAACCATTGGCGGTGGGTACCCACTGTCAGATTTAAAAAACTGACAGTGGGTACCCATCGTCAGTTTTAAACCACTGATAGTGGGTACCCACCGTCACATACACTATTGTTCTTCACCTTCTTTTTCTTTTTCTTCTTCATATGTTTCTCCTTCCTTTTAGAGTTTTTCAAAAGAAGTACACGAGTTTCGAAGTTTTCTCTCTTCTCCTACTTGTTCTTTTTTTAAAGAGTTTTATGGCTTGTTCTTCTTAGAGATTCAAAAAGGTTTCATTGCTTCTTGTTCTTAGAGTTTTAAGAGGTTTCGTGGGCTTCTTCTTCATCGGCATCGCCGGTGTAGGCATTAGCATCACCTGCAGGCATCGTCGTAACCGACGTCATCGGCGGGGTTGAGTGGAGAAGAAGATGTGGGTGTATAAAAAGGATTCATGTGGGTGAATCTTTTACAAAATATTCACCCGAATAAGTGGGTGAACTTAAAGAGTCGATTTTTTAAAGTTGTACACCCGCATAAGTGGGTGAACTCAAAGATTTGGTGGGTGGAAATAAAGCTACTCAAGAAATTAACATATGCACATTAATTAGAATGATGAACATTAATTAGAACTATGGACATGACTTTAATTTCAAGCTTAATATAATAATGCCACAATCCGTCTAATAGTTAGACTTGTGTAAATTCTCATATTATTTCTTGTTAAGATATCACATGCACACACTTATTATGTACGTATGGACCTCTATCTATACATGTATGATATTGGTGGAACTGTGCGATATTATGAGCGATATTACATATTTGGTTCATGCGAGATTATTCTCACATCCTTCTCTTTGGGTGGCTCAGGATCAAGAGTTAGCCAATGTGGATGATGGATTTGAGCTATAAATTTTGAAAGCATTAGATATTTATGTTTGAGACATTCTAGATTTTAGTAAAATTTTATTTATTTGATTAGTTTTAGACTTTTAGATGGTTGAACTTTAATTATTATAGACCTTATTATTAAGTTTAGTTAATTATAAAAATTTTAATTGTAGCTTGCATGTATTAAATTTTAATTAGTGTTATTTTGATATTTGGGCCTATGTATGGATTGGAAATAATTAATTTACATTCTGCAATATGCGCTTAAATTATGATTAATATTAAATAGAATATATGGGTAATCACACAATGTGATGCTTTATGGTGAGCAGTTGCCTCAGATCTAACAATTAGTGTTGTGAGATTTTGGGTCATCACATGCTTTGTTCCCATCTAATGGGATACTTTAGACTTTGTTGTTTACTTTGTGCTGACAGAATTTTATTGTAAAAATGAATGGTTAAAACACAGCAGAAAATAACATGTGAATGAAGATGGATCATAGCACAAAGCACAACCTGCAAGATACAGGGCTGTTGTAGCAAGTTTTAAAAGTAAGTAAGAGTTTGTCCCACAGTAAGTAACCTAGTAGATCTCTAGATCTGCTACAGACCTGACATTTCTACACCTAAATTTATGAAAATAGAGAAAAGAGATGGAGTTTTTCAGGTATCACAACTAAACTAGATCTAAACTATCAAACAGAAATAAAAGATAGATTTAAAGGAGGATGAAGGTGAACGAAGAAATAAAATATAAAATGGGGAAAAGTAGACAACTAGGGGCTGATTTTTATTGCAAAACAGAACAAGAAATGAATAAACAACTGTCCTTCACTTGGCTACAAGCACAAGTGCAAGGTAGAAGAATCCAACTTAAACCAAAGACTTGAACTAATCTTAAGGCTATGATCTGTTCACTTGAATGGTCACAGAGCATCCTAGAGATTTCATCCAATCCAAAGGCTCAAGCTGAAATAAGAAAACCATTACAGACACTATGTTTGCAAGGCTACAAGCTCATGCATCCATAGGAGCAAACAATTCATCAGATCTAGTGAAAGACACAAGAAATTACAGATTGAATGGGGATCTAAACTCAGCTGGTCATTGCTACAAAGAAACCTGCAATGACCTAGCTCACAAGTCGGCAATCTCTGCAAGCTCCAGATCTCTTCACTCAAAATAGATATGAAAATCAAAGCAAGATCCGGTTTAACAACAATCTTTCACTTGTCTACAAGTACAAGTGCAAAGAGGAAGAATCCAACTCCACCCTTAGATCTAGATTAGTCCTAAGGCTATAATCTATCCACTTGAATGGTCACAAATCATCCTATAAATTTACTCCAGCCATGGGGTAAAGAATGGAACATGAAAATTATGACAGACACTATGGATGTAAGGCTACAAGCTCAGGCATCCATAGGTGCATCAGATCTATAAAATTTTAAAGTAATTGAATAGAAAGAATTATAGATCTAATGAAACTATAAAAATAACTTTTCATTGATTAAAATACAACTTACAATGAATCAGCCTCAAGCCCACAGTCTGTGCAAGAATCCAAGCTTCTTCACTATGAATTTACAGATTCATTTATAATGCGAATCAGCCTTTGGATACTACCTAGATCTAATCCAACAAGCTGAATTATGGAGAGAAGAGGGAAAAGAAAGGGGAAAAAGAAAACCTAAAACTAAACTAAATTGAGCTAAGGAGAACTCAGGCTATTCCTTAGTTCCTAACTTCCTTGCTAATGAATCACAACCCAAAGACTGCTATTTATACATTTGCCTTGATCAGTGTGAATTAATTCAGCTTATTCTAATCCCTGCGATTAGTATTTTGGCCAATCAGAGAAAAGGAATCAGTTCTGTAATAACCCAAAAAATCATGCAAAACTATGACCTCGAGATCCGTGCCCGACTGGTCATAAGTTTGACCAATCAGGAGATCAAGAGTTAGCATAGGATGTAATGAACGGACGAGATGGGATAGTTTGAGTAATTTCGTGGCGTGTGTTGTAAATAGGAAGTCGCATACACCTACCGCGGTGTATGTGCTCAACACACAAGTGAAGAATAGGATAAAAGGGTTTAATAACCCTAAATGAGTGTTTTTGAGTTGTTGAAGGAGAGTAAAGAAGAGAGAGAGAGTAAAAAGAGTGATTAATGCAAGGAGTAAAGGCTAGTTGAGGAAGGGAGATTCAAGCAATAAACGCCGGATTCGACACGAGGGATTCGCTGAAAAGCTAAAGCTGGAACCCTAGCCTTCCAACCCTAGATTTGAAATCAATTTGAGATTGATTCAAGGTAAAATTTTGTAAATCAAATGCATAGATTATAGAGGCTAAATGGTAGTTGAAAATAGTTTAAATCTTAGGATAATGGCTTAGAAAAATAGAAGAAAACGTGTGAAAGAAGATTAGGAAGAATTTGAATCGACAATTTCGATTAATCAAAATTGGTTTCGATTAATCGAAATTACGAGTTGAAAGGTCGAGGACCCGATTTGATTAATCGAAATTGATTTCGATTAATCGACTTTGGAATTCGATTAATCGATTTGGGAATCGATTAATCGACTGAGAACCTCCAGTGGACCCCAGGGGTTGGAGGAAATGACTTGAGGAAAAATCGACTAATCGAAATGGGATTTCGATTAATCGATTTTAGTTTTCGATTAATCGATTTGGGATCGATTAATCAACCTGTGAAACTCGACTGTTCGAACTGAGAGTCGACTTTGCGAAAAGAAGAATTTCGATTAATCGAAATGGGATTCGATTAATCGAATGAAAACTCGACTGTTCGAACTGGGAGTTTACTTTGCGAAAAGAAGAATTTCGATTAATCGAAATTGGATTCGATTAATCGAATGAAAACTCGACTGTTCGAACTGAGAATCGACTTTGCGAAAAGGAAAATTTCGATTAATCGAAATTTCTTCGATTAATCGATTTTGGAAATCGATTAATCGAATCAGATTCGATTAATCGATTTTGGAATTCGATTAATCGACTGAGATAAATTATGTTGACTTTTGGGTTTGACTTTAAGATTCTTGGAGGGTCTTATACCTTCTTTATTACATCCTTTGTGATGAGTTTTACCTGTTATGTGGTACCATAGGTGGTACGTGTGGACTAGTGCACAAGGAGCCACGTGGGACCTTGATGCATTGATCAAATGAAGACTTGAGGTAGGGAACACCTTGAACATGTACTTTATTTTACAAGAGCATGTATGTAGTGATATAGATTTCCATTCAAATGTTTAATTGCTTAAGAATTGTGAAAAGTGTGTGTGCGTATGACATCCATAAGAGAAATTCTAATAAGCCATCCCCAGGGGATGAAGAAGTAAAGAGATGAGAGCATCAGGTGTGATGCAAGTAAATGGATACATCCCAGGGATGTATCCAAGGATTGAATCATGTTTGATAGGGCCTAACTGATATAAGATAGCACAATTACACGGTGAATAACTATATGTACGGTACCGATATTTTTGTTATTTGAGGTTTGATAGGGTACCCCACCGATGTGGCGGGATATCCACGACTGACACGGCAGGATATCCGTGACCGATACGGCGGCGAAACCGTAAGCCAGTGCGGAGGCTTATCCGTACATAGTAAGCACACCCCAGGGGTGTTGATTGAGACAAGTGAAACCCCGCCACCAATCCCCAGGGGAAAGGGGCTTGGGTACTATTTATATTCCCAGGGAATACGGTTAAAACTGTCTATATAGATGACGATGATGGGTATCTCATCGGGGCTCGATGCTATATTGCTCGGGGATTACTTAAGTTGAAAGTTTAAGTTTTGCTTTAGGCCTTTTCAGCATCATTCATGAGTAAATGAAAACATATGAAATCAACAATAAAACGAAATGCTTTCTAACTGTTTCATCAAAAATTGCATAGACACATCATGCATAGCATATCATGGAATATATGTGAGTCATAATTTATATGTTCAACTGTGTTTGTTCCCTATTGAGCTAGGATGTAGCTCACCCTATAGGCAGTCCACTACTAGCACCAGGAGACGCCGATCCTGCATGAGCCTGACCTTGCGGCCGGTGACGAGTTGGAGCCACCTCCAGAGGACTTCTTCTAGAGGACTCCGTTGTGCCACTTTGAGGGATTTTTGGAGAGGTTTTGTACAGCTTGGTATGTCGAGCCTTGATTCTGTTTAAAATCATGTATATAAGGAGTTGGGATTTCTCTTTTGGGACGAACCATCCGTGATGATTGCTATCATCGATGGTTCGGATCGGTTCTCCATTCATGCAGAGGCATGAGGGTAGAACTGTCTTTTGGGAAGTTAATTAATATAGATTTAAATTCCGCAATTTCATTTATAGTACTTTTGATGCTTGATATACCAGTGTTCCGTGCTTAGCTAAGGGGCACGGTCAAGATGATCGTGCTGATGGCACGGGTTTCGGGGTGCCGAAATCCGGGCTGTCACAAGTTCTGTTATATTCTGCTGAGGTGTGTTGATTTCAACCGAGGAGTGGTCCATTTAGTTACGAATTAGTTCACATGTGGACAATTGTCCCATGTGACTGATTAAATTCTCAATTATGCCCCCACCGACCATTGATAATGGCTGATGGAACCCGAGTTGGACAAGCTGAAGTGCATTTGGAGCTTCAGCACTAATGATTCGAGTAGTTGAAAAACTCGAGTGGATGGTTGCTGAAGTCTGAAGGTACTCGACAAGATGGCTGCATGAAAGCATCAGCTGAAGACACCTCATGAGGATGGCTAAAGCTTGAAGCAAACTCGAGAGGTTTGGCTGAAGCTTGAAGCAAACTCAAGAGGTTGAGAAGCTTTGCATTAAATCCCTGAGAAGTTGGTTGTGAAGGATTCGAGAGGTTGCTGAAGCAACTCGAGAGGTTGAGCTTTAAAAAGTGTGATCTCGAGCAGTTGGCTGGAACAACTCGACAGGTTGCTGAAGCATGCTTGGAATCTCGATAGGTTGGAAGCTTGAGAACATAAACTGCTCAAATTGTAGAACTTGGAGTTGCTGAAACTCGAGAGGTTGGAGGTTAACATGTAAACCATTTGAGAGGTTCTCTTTCAGCTTCAACACCATTCGAGAGGTTGGTTTGGGATGTGCACTATTTGTGAGGTTGGGCTTCAACATCTATTGCAACACCGACAGGTTCTCTTTTCAGCACATGCACCACTCGAGTGATTTGGAATGGAAGCTGAACTGCTCGAGTTCTACATTCTGGAGCATGCTGAAGCTGCCTTGGAGCTTGAACTGCTTGACTTTGAAATGCTGAAGGCTTGCAACTGTTCGACGCTTCTATAGAGGATGTGCCTGAAGACTTTGAGCTGCTCTTGTGTGCAACTGAATGCTTGGCTGCTTGAGTAAATGCATGCCCAATTGTTGCACTTGTATGCTCAAGTCTGGAGTGTTGCATCTGCTGAAGATGTTCATGTGTGCACACAACTACAACTCCTCTTTAGCTCAAGCACATAATAGGTTGTTGCAAGAAGCTCTTTGAACTATATGAGAGGTGCCGAAGCTGTTTGGCAAGTGTAAGCTGCTGTAGCTGTTTTGCTCAATGTTGCACAAAGCTGAAGCCTTTTCTTCTTGACAATTTGGAGCTGAAGGTGCTAAGGCTTGGGCTGCTTTGTTCTGCTGTTTACTCTAACAGCAGTTGCTATCTTTCAAATATGGGCTCCATTTATATCAGCTCTAATGAATGGTTCTAAGTCCTCCTCTTGGCACTTATTAATTGAAAAACTATACTATGCTGGATATTTATTCCTAGCTACAAAACATACTTAAAAGTAGTTATTAATTACTCTAAGTCCTAGCAAAAGCCAGGTTTAAGGGATAGAAAGTGATCATAAATCAGTGACTAACAAACTCACATTTGCAAACTTGTCATGAACTTGAGCTTTAAGTGAGCCCCTTCCCTTCCAGGTATGACGCGCTTTAAAAATCGGAGAGCGTTACATGGCAGAACATGATAATATCATATCGGGCTGGGTTGAAGATGTATCTAAACCTCAAGAAGCATTTCTGGTGGAAAATTTGAAGTGTGATATTGTCGAGTATGTTTCGAGGTGTCTCGTGTGTCAAAAATGTCAAGGCAGATAAAGATGCCTCCAAGTTTATTGCAAGCTTTTCCCATTCCTCAATGGAAACAACATAATATATTTATAGACAAATTAACCATCTGAGTTATGGCATCTAGGTTGTTGTGGACAGACTAATCAAGTCAACTCATTCCTTTATGTTCCAAACATCCTACAGTGTGAGCGAGTTAACTAATTTGTATACTTGTCAGATCTTTGCTTCATGGGATTCCTGTTAGGATCATCTTAGACAAGGATTCTAAGTTAACTTCTCGCTTCTTCTTCTAGAAGAGATTCCAAGTGCTATGGGGTCGTGACCAGATTTTAGCTCGGCCTTCTAGCCTTAGATAGATGGATAAATTGAAAGGCTAACGTTAATTGTAGAGGACATGTTGAGAGTTTGCAAGCTGGACCTTAATGGAAGTTGGGATGAACACCTATCTTTGATGAAGTTCGCTTACAATAATAGGTTATAGGCGAATATTGGTATGGCTTTGTTTGAAGCTTTATATGGCCAGTATTGTTGATTTCTTTTGTGTTGGGAGGAGGTTGGTGAGAGAAAATTGCTGGATCTTGTACTTGTTTAAAATACCACAAAAGTTATCAAAATGATAAGAGATCATTTAAAAATATCTCAAAGTCGACAAAAAAGCTATACAAACCTTAAGAGACGTGATTTAGAAGTTCAGGTGAAAATTCTTTAGCGTTGCTCCATGTGAATTTTTTTGTATTACCTATTTTGGTGATGATTATTTTATCATCTCTTTCAGGTTTGAGATTGAATTTTTATAAAGATCTCACATTAAAAAGGATGTGATGAGATTTGGTAAGCACGAAAAGCTTAATCCACGCTATGTTAGGCCCTTTGAGATTTTGGACCGTGTTGGTGATGTCGTTCTAGGATTGCTTTGCCCCCTCATTTATCGAGCCTCGAGAATATCTTTCATATTTCTATGTTGAGGAAGTACATATATGTCGTGACTTACGTCCTTGATTTCAAGTGTAATGAGGTTCATGAGAATTTGACAGTTGTTGAGGAGCTAATATAAACTACTGATAGGAAAGTGCATACTCTTCCAACCAAGACTATTCCACTGGTTCTCATGAGGCGGCAACACCATGATCTTTATCATATGCTTCATGTAGTCAAAAGCCATTATAGGAAAATACAATTGCTTATGTTGAATCATATGATAGAAAACTTGTTTTGAGCTAATCTTTTGTTTTAAAGATCTTTAGTTCATGACCTTCAAATCATAAGGCTTAGATGATGTTTTCACATGACACAAGTTCCCAAAATACCAAGTCTTTCTTTTAAACTATGTAATGGCTTCCTTAAAAAAGGGATGAAAGTTAAAAGGTGCAACTCTTTAGTGTCCAGCTTATGGGTGCAACTATCAAAGGATGCATCTACCTTTTCAATAGGAAATTTCATTAAAAAGAGTGACTAAAATTTTGATATATATATCCACCAATGTTGGCGGTGGTCAGGTCCAACCGGTTGAAGCCCATGTGGCTAGATTCAATCGATTGCGGAAAAATAAGCAAAAAATTTAAGAGAGAATAAATTGGGACACAAATAATGAAATATCTAAAAATATTTTAAAAAATAATTTTTAATAGACTACAAAAAAATAAAAAATTAAAAAGAAACAACTTAAACTAAAAAAATTGTTTAAAATACAAATATCAGTTTTTTGAAAAAAGGGGTGATCTTGGACTTAAAATGGGGTATAGGGTGATAATTGTTTTTGGTTCTTGTTTTTAATGAATTTATATTGCATAAGAAAAACCCTTTTTTGAAAAAAAATTGCATCTCAAACGAAGTACCAACATTTTATAAAAAAAGTGGTTAAGACACATTTTCAAAAAAGAAGGATTTTTTGCCTAATAAGGTCTAAAACTATCAGGTATTTACTTGACAGGGTCTGAACCGTTAGTAATGACCTAACAAGTCCGAGATCCTCAAAGTGTTCAATTATGTGGTAATATCTTTAAGTTTTTTTTGACATGTGTGCTCAAAATTCAAATTAAGCGAAAAACTTAAGTCAGGCAGAAATGTCCATGGGTCCCATAAGACTGATGTGAAAAAATTGAGTCAGACAAAAATGTCCTTGGGTCCCATGAGACCGATCAATTGGTCTCATATCAAATCAATTGGTCCACGATAAGATTGATAGGTCGATCTCATATGAGACCAATCAATCCAAATGGGATCGAATATAGTGAACTGATCGGTTTCATAGGAAACCAATCAATTGATTTCATTTGAGACTCATTGATCGGTCTCATATGAGAAAGGGCATTACTGTGGAACTCATTTTTCACTTAATCCGAATTTAAGTACATGTCAAAAATTTTAAACTCTATTAAGTAAACACGAAAACTTAGTTTTAAGGTGCGGGCCCTATTGGGTCATTAGCAACATTTGGCCAGCTTCAACCGGTTTTAGAACACTAGAGTCAAGGGAATCTTGACTCTCCTGCCTTCCACTTTCCTAAAGTTGTTATTAATTAATGTTTCATGTGGTTGAACTTGACTATTGCCCATAATCCAAGTGTTTGGTAAGAAAATGAGTTGGTATAGAATAACCAACCCGTTTTTACGCCATATGGTGTCATGTGGTGCATCGGACGATCATATAGATTAGATTCAGTGCAAGGAGTGCGTTAAAAAACTATCTCTGCCATGCGATTAAGATGTTACAGATGTTAGAAAATAAACAACTAAAATAGATTCGGACAATTAGATGGTAGCCGTGTGTTTTCAGGCTTTTAATCACATGGTGCATAGATTTTTCGATTCGATCTTAAGACGAATCCGATCTAGATGATCGGGATAGCTTTTTTAATGCAATCCTAGGGCTAAATCCAATGGACATGATGGCCTCATCCAGCAAAAGGCACCAAAAATGATGCCACATATACAAACTCAATGACTTAATGAATAGGTCAATCACCCTATACCAACTCCATGAAAATTTCTAGACAGGTTTTCAAATCCATCACCATCATCCTCAATAACATATATATATATATATATATATATATATATATATATATATATATATATATATATATATATATATATATATATATTCTTTTGTAAGTCTCAAGTCCATGGAGCCTAGTTGGAAAAATTCAATTGAGCTGATATACGGTAAGGGCTGTCAATGGGCTAGGGTTAGCCTGAACCTGACCCGGCCTAGATCAGATAGAATTTTGGCTCAAATAAAAAGCCTGAGCTTGAATGCACTTGGGTCAAGCCCGGCCTGATCTGAACCTAGCCCAGCTTGGAAAAGCCCGACTACTTTAAGGGAAAAAGGCAAGCTTGACCCGAATCTGACCCGGCCCAGATCAGATCGATTTTGGGCTCAAATGAAAAGCCTAAGCTCGAATGCAAGTGGGCTGAGCCCAGCCCGATTTTGTATTTGGGACGGGCTTGGGCATTATGTTTAAGATAAAAAATAATTGAGCCACTCAAATCCCGGCCTGACCTGAACGTGACCCAGCCTAGACAAGCCTGACATTTTTAAGGAAGAAAGGCAAGCTTGACCCGAACCTAATTCGATCCGAGTTTGGGATTAAATAAAATGTTCGAGCCCAACCGAATTTCTATCTGGGCCGGTGTTCAGGCCTATTTTTCTAGTTGAAAATCATAGGCCCAACCAAAAGCCCAGCCAGAACCCGAATTATTCGCGAATTTTTCAAAAATTCGCTTGATCACAAAAAGTCGCGATTTTTTTTAAAAAATTGTCACTTATTAAAATTTTAAATATTTTTATTTAAAAAAAATTTCTCACTTATTTTTTCTCCGAATATTTCTTTGAACCATTCGGATTTGCTAGATTTTTTAGAATTTTAACTTCACCAAACTATTGCCGAACCCCCATTTGTTGACAAGTGCCTGTGAAGGAAGGCTGAAAATAGGTTTTATCCATCGCATGGCATCCATTCAAATTTTGACCCTTTATGCTAATTTATAAGGGAATACAACTCCTAGTAAGGAGCTCACACATTCTCTCTCTCTCTCTCTCTCTCTCTCTCTCTCTCTCTATGCTCGGGGATATGGATTCGAATGCATAGTGGATCAGTGCATTAATTTGAACCAAGTGGGTCCATGTGGCACCCATCTGAGGGATCGTGTGTCACGATAACCTCTCTAAGGATGATCAGAGACCATCCAAAAAAATACTCAATACATCGGGACGTGTGGGCAGTACCCAAGTTTGACTACTAAAAAACTTATTTTTAATTTTTTTTTTTTTTTATAGATGACATGCCACATGGCACATAATCCCAAAATGGGTGTTGGTTTGGGATATATCAAATGCTACATGGCATGTGATTGCCATTCGAATGCATGGCTTCATCTATGCGTTGGAGCGCATGCACACACACACACATGAATTACTACGATGTCAATCTCTAAAATTAATTTTTGTTGCTCATTTTAAAGGCCTCACACACAGACACACACACACATATACACACATGAACTACTACAATGTCAATTTCTAAAATTAATTTTTGTTGCTCATTTTAAAGGCCTCAATTTTCTATTCAATTTTGATGACACTATTTCAGGTGTTGGATAGCATCAAAGTCAATTTTCATGCTATTTTACGTCGGGTCTTTTGATCATGGCCTTCAAATCTGACGACTTAGATTATATCTTTCCCACATATGAACTTTTGATCATGGACATCAATCTTTTACACATAATTTTTCTATTATCGATGATTGATTTGAATTAGACGATAGAGATCATTTTTCACCTCAATCTTCCACACAGGATCTTGCGACTATGAGTGTGCTATCAACGGTCAGTTTATTATTCCAATTGGCACAAATCTCAAAAAAGTGATTAAAAAGTCATATGACAACATTATGCGAAAAAATGATTTTTGGCCATTTTTTCGGACGTGCACCACCTAAAATAAGAAACTTACCATCTGCGAAAATTTGATGGTCGTGAAAAAATAATGTAAAAAATGATATTGTATGTCGGATTCTGTAGACACCCAAATTTGACCCAAGGCTCGATCGACCCATACTTCGAGAATGACGTACTTCTGAGCTTAAGAAAGCACTACCCGAACCCTTAGGAATCATCCCAAGCCCTTAGAAGCCAACCCGAACCCTTAGGAACCTTCCCGGACCCTTAGAAAACCATATCGGACCCATAGAATCCGATTTGAACAAATCAAAAAAAGCGGATAGAAAGAAGAGTGCCAAAGTTTACATAGATATCTGCAGGAGCTGAAGCCTATATCATTAGAAAGTAGAGGTTCTCAGCTTTTCAACAAGCTAAGAATTGCCTAATTCCGAGTTATATATAAAAAGTTATGGCGAAATAAAAAATATAGAAAAATGCAGGAAATCAGGATGGAATCGTAAATAGAATTCAAGATTCAATTGTAATCAGGATGTAATTGTAAACAAGATTCAGGATTCAATCGTAATCAGGATGCAATTATAAACATGATTCAGAAATCAAAATTGTAATTAGGATGCAATCATAAACAAGATTCAAAATTCAAAATTATACTCAGGATGCAATCGTAAACAGGATTCATAATTCAAAAACTTAATCAGGATGCAATCGTAAATAGGATTCAGGATTCAAATCATGAGTATCCCCATCATCCACCATTAAAACCCGTTTTCACCTTTTCCAACTCCTAGAAATCCTCAAAAACCTTAGATCAAATATTACCTAATTCTTAACCTCCATTAAAGATTAAGAACCTCCCTTAATTTCCTCCAACTCTATAAATAGAGGCCCCCACCTTTTACTAAGGGAACCGACCGAGGAGAAAAAAATTTCTAAAAAAATGAAAGACCTAGAACTTTTCAAAACAGAGAAAACTCTAGAAAACTCTCCCTCCATCTCAAAGCTTAAGCCTTCTAGGTCTTGAAATCCAAGTTCATTCCATACCATCTCCAAGCCTTAGCCAGTTAGGAAATCTCAGCTCATCCTCCCTATCATCCATCTTCCAAGCCTCAGAAGTTAAGACCTTGTCTCTAACTCATGGTGTTTTCGAAAGTTTATTGAAGTTAGTATCCACGCGAAGATCTGACGGCGGTGCTACAATAGCCTGAGAGCTCCGGCTCTCCCCTCTATTCCTCTACCTTCTTTTTGCTTTACCTTTATCCTAGGATTTGAGCCGTTACGCCGCCGAAGTTTCGGTGTTTGTGGAAAACCCAATAGGATCGGTGTGCCTTCGGGCAAGGGAAAGTGCTATTCATTTGTTTATTTATTTTTATTATATATATTTGGCCAGAGTAGAGACTACTTACGAGCAGATCAATTGAGTGCCTAGACCTTCCCAATTGATAACCGAAGTCCTTCCTTACCCAAGAGGCTTTGGCATCGACCGGTGATTCGGAGTCATATATCACACTTCGGTGCTCACGATATTGATTTTGGGTATCCCGGGACACCAAAAGCTTCGGATAGCGACTCAATTTTTCGAGTGCATTATCACAACGGATTGATGAAATCTATGGTTGCACAGATGGCAATTTCACTAGGCATAGTTTGTAAAACTTTTCCTTGAAGTCTTCGCCCCATTTCATGCATTTTATTACTTTTTTTACCCATTTTTTTGTCTCGTGTAGCCTAGTCATTTAACTGACACCCATTTTATATTTGCTTGCTACTCACCCCTATGATTCCATGCATTTTTACTCTATTTTTGTGCTACTTACCCTTACGATTCCGTATTTTTTTTTTACGTATCCCTACGATTCCGTCTTTACCCGCCTAAGCTGCTTGATGGGCCTACTTGATAATTTAGTTTAATTTTTCGTCATTTACCGCCTAAGCAGTTTGGCGGGCTTACTTGATAATTAGATTTAATTTTTCGTTGTTTATATTTCGGCACTTTACATTTCCACCTAGTCGGTTGATTGGCCCCGTCTTTTTTCTTATTACTTGCCATCTTTCACCATTAGACATCGGCCTGTAGTGGCAGCACGGGACTCTCATAACTTGATTTTGTGAACTGTGGCAAAAGCCCCATTGTGGACTTAATCATAACTTCCCCAAAACTGAAATTAAAAATGAACTAAGGGATATAATAATTTTACTTCACGCGGGTCGCTTTTACAAAAGAGAGAAAAAAATATACAATGATACACCCAGCTCGGTTCTAAGTAAAGCGACAGCCCTAGTGGTGATGATCTTAAAAAGACCCACCCTATCTAGTATCTTAGAAGGCGCTTGCGCCGGAGGTATATCGGGTGGATAACCGAATTTGTTACAATCCCTTAAAACCCTGGGGAGAGTGCTAGCGGAATCGAAAATGCCTTGTATCCTCTAGGCACAGAAAGGAGGGACTTGAAAAGTGAAAAAAAAGTCTCAAGGGGCATTGCCCCAACCCCCCTATACGTTGGATTCTAGATTCCCAATATTTTCTACATTCTAAGTGCCCAAACGCTCTTGCCGATCAAGAGAGGTCACCCTCTTATTGGCTCTTTTGAGAGATCAAGTTACCGCATAGAAATTCGTGCTCTTAAAGATTAAGAGATTTGTTCTCTTAGATTCTTAAGAGGGCATCCAGGTCCCGCCGTAGGAAGTTTTGGGAGTGCTAAAAACCATTCGAAAAGGGAGTCTTCATCATCATCATCCAAAAATCACAAAAAAAAAACACAAAAGCTAAAAAGCCAAAAGGATCCAAAATGAGAGCTTATAGTGCCATAACAACGGCATCACCATACCTACTATCCCGTAGAAGAAAAAAGAAAGTCTTTGGGCCATACCCAAGAAATCCGTACCCCAATCGTCAACAACCTATGCCTTGAGTGGTCGATTTAGTTTATGCCGACCTAGATTCATCTCCCCACATTCCCCACCACATTCCTACATAGAGGAGATTCCCATCTCCAATCCCTCCACCCAATCCCCATTTAATATTATCGGACCATTTGGTGCACCCATTTTTCCCTCTACATCAAACTAAAATGCACCCACTTTCCCCTACACATTCACTCAAAACACACCCTCTTTTTCCTCCACCAAAAATATACCCTCTTTTCCCTCCACCCAACATACACCCAATTATCCACCCAACTTTCCCCTTACATCGACCCAACATGCACCCAATTTTCTCTCCACATGCATAAAAAATATACCCATTTTCCCCTCCACATCCACTCAAAATATACCCTTCTTTCCCTCCACATCCACCTAAAGCATCCCCAATTTTCTCACATCCAATCAAAGCATCCCCAATTTTTCCACATCCAATCAAGTTTTTCCACCACCCCATACACTTACCCCATCGGGTAGGCCACTCACATCCACCCCCGTATCCGATCCTATGACCATGATGGAGGACATGATAAGAGTATATACAGCATGGAGAACTTCCCAAAGCCTTCCCAATCTATCCCAAACGCCACTAAACCCCCAACCAGCTCTCCAAGACCTACACACCCTAGTCACCCAAAATAACAACCCTAACCAACCCCCTATAATCCACACCACCGAAGGCTCCCACCATCAATCATGGAGCAATCCGAGCGGGCCACACATCCAAACCCAAGCCCATTCTGGCCCGAACTCAAGGGCCACATTATCAAACCCTCTACAATTCCCTCAATTCCCCACATACAATCACACCTAGCAAGCCTACCCCGTTCCTTCCCAAATAGCAAACCCCCCTCATTCACTCCACCAACCCGACATAAGTTATATCCATCCACATCCATCACACTCAACCTAACATGGAAATCAGTCCCATACCATCAACCATCCCCAATTCACACATCCTCTCACCCCCAACCAAATCCTCAAAATACCCATCAAGCACAATGGCCTCACCAGGCACCCACCCAAAATCCGCAATTCACCCATTCCCTCACTCCACAAACCAATTATCAAAGCTTCCCACACTTACAATGGTCTCACCAAGCACCCGTCCAACCCATTCAGAATCAGTCGGATAACCCCACCCTTCCTCCACCATTTGTTAATGCGGGTTATCAATATGAGGAAGATGAGGCCCAAAATAGTGGGGTATAAGCAGGGGCTTTCACCAGTTTGAATCCCCCACCCCACCACCCCCCTTTATCAACCAATAGGCACCCAAAAATGATTGGGGGCAGCCTATTGGGGGAGCCACCCCAGCACTACCATATAGGGAGTCCGAATTGTTGAGAGAACAAATAGACAAGATCCAAAAATAGTTAATAAAGATGGGAGGAGCTGAAATCCATGCTACAGATTTCTCAGATCTCTGTTTATTTACTGAGGTGCCTTTGCCACCTAAATTCAAAGTGTCGTCGTTTGACAAATATAATGGCACCAACAACCCGATCGCCTACCTCAAGTCCTACTATCGAGACATGTGTCAGTATGGCGAAGATGAACGCCTCCTCATCAAGGTTTTTCAGAAAAGTCTTACTGGTTCAACGCTAAGATGATTCACTTCTATTGAACCATCCACGATAAAAACTTGGAGATACCTCACCCACCTATTTCAAGAGCAGTATACATACAACATAGACATCGAGCCACACAAATCTGACTTGGCTTAATTGAAACAAAAGTCCAATGAAACATGATGTGAATTTTTTAATTGTGATATTTTACTCGCAAGTGCATGAATCGGATTGTATATAGTGGGTGCGGAGTATGAGATCGTTCCCACGAGGACTAATTTTGAAAGATCTAAAAAAGACAAGTAATTCCAGAAATCCACTAAGATCTAACAGTATTCTACCAGTCTTATGATTTAGGTGGTTTGATGAGATGATAATTACTGACTACAAACTGAAATTTAATTGATAATTCAAAAATAAAGATAAAGATGAAGATACTAAGTCCTCCCATCTTTGGTCCGTTCTTCCCATAATACAAATCTACGGATTAAGCTATGAGATATACCATTGAGAATAAATATCTTTTATGAAAGATAAATGGTCAAAAACCCCGATAAGTTCCACGTTGCATCCCTGCAATCAGGACTTAGATGATTTTCATATATAGATCTGAGATCAAGGGCATGGCTCGACACATTTGATCTCAGGTTCAAATAAAAATCATCCCCAAAGTGGGTAAAAATTTCAACAATAATACCACCATAGATATAAAATCAAGGGCATTGCTCGGCACACTCGATTTCAGATTAGGGAGTAATTAAGATAAAATTATCATTACAGATCCAAGATCCAGGGCATGGCTCGGCACACTCGATCCTGGATCATAATCGTAATTAGATCCACACGATGAAAGCAAAAAGACTATATAACAATGATTGGGTAAAATTACCGTCACAGATCTGAGATCTCGGGCATGGCTCGGCACACGCGATCCCGGTTAGTGGCGGGGATTTCATCCGTTCTTGATAGCACAACAACCATAAAATAAGATCTCATATTTTAATCCTAAATTTATATTATTAAAAGTACATCTCTCGGATGGGAATCATTAGATCCCCATCCTTATGAATTTAGCCACACATATTGCAATTAAATGACATAAATAAATAAGAAAGAGAAAATAATATTAATTTAATGAATTAAAAATACCTCAACTTCAAAAGAAATTAATTTGATCCAAAAGTACGATGGTCTTTAGAAACGAGAATAATGCAGGAATAAACTTGAGCAAAAATATAATAAACTGGAGGAATGAGTACTAGAAATTAAAGGAACAAAGCTCTCAAAAAAGGAATAAATAAAAACTCCCTATTTCTATGTCTAACTATGAAAAAGAAAAGCAAAAAAACTAAAACTCTAATCTCCTATCTCCCTAATTTCTCATTCTCCCTCGAAGTGTTTGAGTCGCTTTAAATAGATTCCTGGTCGCAAAAGTCTCCCCAGCCGCCAATTTAGGGTCGATTCATTGACCCAATAGGGTCGATGCATCGACCCTACAAAAGAGGCTCAAAATCAGCTTTAAACTAGTCAATTTCGTGTCGGACTCTCCTTCTCCTCGATTAATCGACCAAAAGGGTCGATGCATCGATCCCCAGAAATCCGTGAATTTCAGCACACATTTTGTATCAGACACTGATTCGGTATTTCAGCCATAACATTCTATCCTGAACTCGGATTGAGGTGATTCTTATGCCGTTGGAAAGCTGATGAAAATATCTACAACGTTTGTGTTTTGACAATTTCATAATTCGGCCATCTTGAAGGTCCAAATTTATCTGCAAGTCGCACCAAGTTCTCGATGACCCAAAGTTACAGTGTTTTGACATTATTTTCAGAATTCTTGGGCTGTTTTCCACACTTGGCTTGTATTTACCTGAAACACTTCAAATCTAATAATTTTTATCAGATAGCCTTCATCGGACAGCTAAATATAGGTATTTAGGGGTGAAATATCATCATATTTTAGTACTCATCAAAAGATTTAATGAATATCTCAGAAGGTGGAGGGCCTTGGCAGCCCAGGTGAGGAACCGTATATCGGATGAGGAACAGATCGAGATGATCTCAAAGACAACATTGCCAATTATATCTAACTTTCTGGTGTACCAACAACAAGTCAATTTTGTTGACCTAGTGAGAAATGCCAACTGCTATGAAGATGTGGTAAGAGAGGGTCGTTTAAATAGAACTGTGGCCAGTGGGACCCACAAATTTACTATGCAAAGGAATGAAAAAATAGTAGGGGCAGAGGTCCAAGCAATAACGACCTTGCAGGCCAACACCATCACGACATCATTTCAATTTGGGGCAGTACAACAAGCCCTAGCACAAGCGAATCAGGTGCAAAGACATGGTAACGTCCCATGGGCACATCAGACCCCCGAACAGAGAAGGGTTCGCCTTAATTGGGTATTCACACCGTTGGGAAAATCTTTGAATGTGTTACTTCCCCTGCTAATTGAAAAAGCATTGGTTAATCTGTTCCAACCGCAACCTCCACCAAATCCCCTTTCTAGAAATTTTGACCCTAATGTGCACTGCAACTTCCATCAAGGGCCAAGCCACCCAACAGATCGATGCTTTCCTCTAAAACATGCAATATAGGATCTGATCAAGGTGGGAACAATCATCCTACCAACACCTCTCCAAGAAAATCTGCATACCAACATACACCGAACATCGTTGCCACCACACCATTAGGGAGGGATGAGACTAAGGGCCACCATTAACATGTTAGAGGAAGATATAGAAGAATTCGACCCCTCTGAATACATCAACATAGGAGGAAGCATAGAGTTACCAAGGCAGTGGAGTCAAGGGAATGAAATCATAGGGGTAGTCGAGCCTTTGAATTTAGTCGACCATTTCCCCAATCCCGCACCCCAAGCGGCTCCTCTAGATCTGAGGCCGTACTTTCCAGCACCAGCTCCCATTAACCATATTCAACCCAGTTTTACCTCACCCCCTTTATACCAGCCATTTATAGCAGCAACCCCCATCAATTATATGGTGCCCAATTTTACCTCACCCCTGACATCGATCAACTATAGTTGGCCCAGTGCCCCACCAATCTACCCATCTCTAGCACAAGGAGGGAACCAACAATAGTGCACCCCATGGAAAGAATGATCAGGGAGTATGCATTAGAAGCACAGTTAAGGAGAACTCCGATCCACATCACCATCTGAGATTTATTAATGGCGTCTCTGCCGCACTTCGAAGCTTTAATAGTGGCCCTAAAAGACGCTCATGTCTCCGATAAAGTGTCCTCAGATGAGGTGGGACAAATGATTGGGCAAGTATTGGCTCCCAATGCCGATCTCCTAATTGAAGGGGAAACCATTCCAGATCCCTCAATATTACAACAGCAACTGAGAGTTTAGTAATACCATTGGTATTGATCAATAACAGGTCAGCATTAAATGTATGCCCATTGACAACAAAAACAAAAAAGGGGTCGATCCATCCATGTTTTGGCCGACCGAGACAGGAGCCTGAGGGTTTAATAACACAAGGAGGGAAGTAATAGGAGAAGTTGATCTTGAGCTCGCTGTTGGGCCAATGACCTTCTCTATCGCTTTTCAAGTCATGGACATCAAATCCACCTTCAATTTACTGCTAGGGCGCCCGTGGCTACATGAGATCGGGGCAGTGCCCTCAACCCTGCACCAGAAGCTCAAATTCATCTCAAAGGAGAATGTTATAGCAATCCTAGGTGAAGGGCGAGAAGAAGGTGAAAGAGCTGCACACATCATATAAAATCTTAAAGTGTTGGATGTGCCACACACAACTGAGGATACAGATCTCCACAGTTTTCAATATGATGTATCAGCAGTGGCATCAGAGCTCCTCGAAAAGGTCATCACAAAGATCGGAGGAGGAATGATTGATGCAGTAGTAATGCTCCAAAAATTGGATTACCAAAAAGGCAGAGGGTTGGCCCTCACTTATAAGGCAGAAGAGACCTAGTCAGAGCAAAGGGTGGTCAACGGATAAAATTTAGGTTATGACACAAGCCCACTGAAGACGAAATTTAAGAAGCCAAGGAAAAGGCTCGGGCTACTGTCGTCACCAAAGACAGAGGAATAGATCTAGAGGATGAACCATGCCCATGACCTGAAGAGGACCTTTGTGAGTGCAGGGGTCATCAAGATTGACCAGAACGGGGCAACTCAACTAACCCTGCACAAAAAAGTCACTGTCCATGAAACCAATCCTCGAATCATTCCCCCCGAAATCGAAAAAGACCGGACCTCCTTATCACTCTTTGAGGAGTAGGTACCCCTACCTGTACCGCCACTTGTCCTAAACCATCCTAGCCCATGTTAATATTTGAGGTCCAGGTTCATGATGAACCTATGGTAAGCATGTTGAAAGCTGACCCTGGAGAACCATCTCATTCCCCCCTCCTTCGAGCAAGGTAAAGGGGTAAACCCCCAAGTAGGGAATTGGGCATTAACGCTCATCACTCTGGGAGGTTCTAGTGGCCTAAAATTTGGCACCCACTTTTTTTAAAAAAATTACCTATAAAAAGTGAGGATAGCCCTTGGCAAGCAATACCATGCATGTACAGAGACCCACCTTGCCAAGGGCCTGTCTCCAAAGAAAAAGAAAATCCTAAAAAAATAGAAAAAATACAAAATCTCAAAAAAATATCTTTTAAAATTTCTAAAAAATGCAAGAAAATTGATGCCTTAAATGAAGAATCCATCCAACATGAAATCGACCTCTTTCCTATAGAGATACAAGGAGAGGTAGCAGTCATGGATCTGGATGAGGAGGTCCTAGCTGAGGAGCTTCCCAATAAATTCCTTGAGCAATACGCCAATTTTGAGCATGGCCCTACCCCAATCATTTAAGAGAATGAAGACATCAATCTAGGGACTAAGGAGGTTCCTAAAATCACTAAGATCAGAAGGTCACTATCTCCCGAGGAAAGAAAAGGCATGATTGATTTCTTGCGATCATATCGAGACATCTTTGCATGGTCGTACAAGCATATGTTTGGTTTATATACTGATTTGGTCGAGCATGAGTTGTCGCTATATCTAGATGTTAAGCCTGTCAAACAAAAATTGAGGCATCTCCAGCCTGAATGGATGTTAAAGGTGAAAGACGAAGTCATCAAGCAGTACAATGCAGGTTTCCTCATGGTTCCCAAATATCCGCAATGGCTAGCCAACATTGTGCCAGTGCCAAACAAGGATAAAAAGGTTCACTTGTGCATCGATTTCAGAAATCTCAACAAGGTGAGCGCAAAAGATGACTTCCCTTTGCCACACATCGACATCTTGGTTGATAATACTGCTAGGCATGGGATGCTCTCGCTCATGGACGAATTCTTATGGTACAATCAGATCAAAATGGCCGAGGAGGACTAAGAAAAGAAAACATTCATCACTCCTTGGAAAGACGCAACGTTTGACGCATTGAACTTCGAAACTGATAAATGTCTCTTTATATCAATCAATTGAAAATGAGATTTCAATCGATTGACATGAATGCAACACCGAATGGACTGACATCAGAAAGGACGCTAGGCGACTCTTGAATGACCGCTGAGTGATAGATTGTGTAGAATTATCAATCGATTGAGAAGGTTGTAACTCAATCGATTGAATAAAATTCGAAACAATAATGGCAGTTGATCGATTGAATGGTATGTCACCCCAATCGATTGACATAAACGTTCATTACTCAGCATGCAACTGATCCTAGCAACTCAATCAACTGATATTGTAAAATCAATCGATTGAGACAGACACACTTGTCCTACCACACAAAAGTACAAGATAACCTACACTACGAACTAATTGCTGGGTGGCCTCCCAGGAAGCGCTGAGTTCAAATGTTGACAGCTCGATAGTTAAAATTTCAATTGATGGGATCAATGAGATTCGTTGCTTTAATCAACAATTATGTCATTGGCTCGATCATTAGCTTGAGTTACCTTGAAGACTTGGTTATCCTTCAGATCTCGGATCTCTATTGCACCATATGTAGCGGTAGATATGACCTAAAAAGGTCCTTCCCACCTTGACCTCAGTTTTCCTGGATGGAATTTCAGTTTTGAATTGAATAACCATACCTTTTGCCGTATTTGAAATTCCTTTCGAGAGATTAATTGATCATGCATTTTCTTGTACCTTTCCTTGATAAGCCTTGAATTTTCATATGCATCGTAGCATAGTTCTTCCAATTCGTTCAACTACAGTCGACGACTCGACCTTGCCTCTTGCATATAGAAATTAAATTTCTTTATTGCCCAAAATGCCTTATGTTCTAATTCGACTGGAAGGTGACAAGCCTTCCCAAACACAATTTTGAAGGGTGACATCCCTATTGGTGCCTTGAATGTGGTACGATACACCCATAGAGCATCAGATAAATGGGAAGACCAATCTCTTCTATTTGGTCGTACAGTCTTTTCCAAGATTTTCTTAATTTCTTGATTTGATACCTCGACTTGCCCGCTGGTCTGCGGGTGGTACGGAGTGGCAACTTTATGTGTAATACCGTATTTCCTTATTAATGAATCAAAGTTACGATTACAAAAGTGCAACCCACCATTACTAACGATGACTCTTGGTACTCCAAACCGGTTGAAAACATTTTCTTTCAAGAATCCAATGATAACCTTATGATCATTTGTTCAAGGGGCTATTGCTTCCACCCTTTTAAGACATAATCCACTGTGACTAAGATGTACAAGTAACCGAATGATGGAGGAAAAGGGCCCCTGAAGTCTATTCCCCACACGTCAAATGCTTCAACAATTAAAATTGGCTGCAACGACATCATATTTCACCGTGAAATGTTTCCTAGCCGTTGACATTGTTGGCACTCTTTATAAAATCTTACTGTATCCCAGAAAATGGAGGGCCAGTAAAATTCGCTTTGAAGAATTTTGGGAGCAGTTTTTTGTCCTCCAAAATGGCCTCCGTAGGCCTCAGCATGACAAAAATTCATAATACTCTATTGCTCTTCCTCTAGTGTGCATCTTCTGATTACTTGATCTGAGCAGAATTTAAATAAATATGGGTCATCCCAAAAGTAGTATTTTACTTGGGAGAAGAAGAGTTCCTTGTCATGTCTCCCACATTGCAAGGGGATTCTGTTGGTGATCAAATAGTTTGCAATGTTGGCATACCAAGGAGTTTTGTAACTATTGTGTCTACTGCCATTAATTGTATATCTGGGAATGTGTCATGGATGGTCTCTAGCAAAGATGATTCGTCAAGAAGAATCCTCGACAAGTGATCAACAACCACATTTTCAACCCCCTTTTTGTCACGGATCTCAAAGTTGAATTCTTGAAGGAGCAATATCCAACAGATTAACCTTGGTTTTGTATCCTTCTTTACTAATAAATATTTCAATGCTGAATGGTCTGAAAAGACTATGATTTTTGAACCGAGTAGATAAGAGCGAAACTTGTCTAGCGCATATACCACAACTAACAATTCTTTTTCTGTTGTGGTGTAATTTAATTATGCATCCATCAGTGTTTTACTGGCGTAGTAAATGATATGAGGTTACTTACCTACCCTTTGTCCGAAGACTGCTCCTATAGCATAGTCCGAAGTGTCACACATTAGCTCGAAGGGAAGTGAGTAATTCGGAGGTTGGATGATGGGATCATTTGATAACAATTCTCTGAGCTTCAGAAAGGCCTTCATGCAATCATCATTAAAGTCAAGCACGACATCTTTCCCAAACAAAGTACATAATAGTTTGGCTACCTTGCTAAAGTCTTTGATGAATCATCTATAGAACCCTGCATGCCCAAAAAATAATCTAATTTGCCGAACAGTCTTCAGAGGTGGCAAATTGGTGATTAAATCGACCTTTGCTTTATCAACTTTGATTCCTCTTTTTGATATGATGTGCCCCTAGACTATTCCTTGTTTCACCATAAAATGACTTTTCTCCCAACTTAGAACGAGATTGGATTCCACACAACATTGTAACACTTGAGATAAGTGATGCAGACACATTTCAAAAGTTTTTCCAAAGACTGAGAAATGTTTCATAAACACTTCGATGAATTTTTCAGCCATATATGAAAATATGGCAAGCATACAACGTTGAAAAGTAGCAGGAACATTGCAAAGGCCGAATGGCATTCCGCGATATGCAAATGTGCCATGGGGACAAGTAAAAGTGGTCTTTTCTTGATCTGTTGGGAATACAAGTACTTGGTTGTACCCAGAATATCCATCAAGAAAACAATAAAATTCCTAGCCTGCTAATTTTTCCAGAATATGATCAATGAAGGGAAGGGGAAAGTGATCCTTCTTGGTGATGACATTCAATTTTTGATAATTAATACACACCCACCATCCGATAGTTTCTCTTGTTGGCATCAATTCCCCTTTAGCATTCTCCTTTACTATTATGTCGGATTTCTTTGGGACAATCAGCACTGGACTCACCCATTCGCTGTCAGAGATTGCATAGATAATTCCTGCATCAAGGAGTTTGATGATCTCCTTCAGCATGACTTCCTTCATGTTTGGGTTGAGTCGTCGTTGTGCTTCCTTCCTCAAAGCCAATTGCTTTTTTATACTCTTGAAGTAGCTTCATCAACTCATTTTCTTGCTTTTCAGTCAATGTGGAAGAAATTATCACTGGGAGTGTTTCATTCGGTCCTAGAAAAGCATATTTAAGTGAATTGGATAGCTGTTTCAATTCAAGCCTTGGGGGTTGCTCGATTGATGGCACTAGTTTCGGCTTTTCCACAATTGGTAATGTTTCCACCCTGGTTTTCCATGGCCTAACTTCTTACGATGTGGAAATTGTGCTGAGTCCTTCGGAATGTTGTTCGACAGTTCCTCCATCCTCGTAGATAGCCAACAGAGCAGTTTTAAATTCCTCTTTGGTTAACATTGATGGAAGTACCTCTTCTACTACTTCATCAATCTGGTCAATATAAAAGCAATCGACCTCCTCTTCACTTGGAAAATATTTCATGGCGTGGAACACATTTAGTCTCACCTTCATGTTTCCAAAAGCGACATCCATAGCTCCTATATGACAATTTATACAGGCGTTCGCAGTAGCAAGCTTAGGATAATTGGGATTTAATTATCTGATTTGGTTCTTTGTTCCATATCTAGGACAATAAAGTCTATTGGAAAGATAAATTTATCTATCCCTACCAATACATCTTCAATGATACCCTTAGGCCTTCTTTCGGACCTATCTGCTAATTGGAGTGTAACTGCAGTGGGTTGCAATTCGCCCAATCCTAACTTCTCGTACATCGAACATGGGATTAAGTTGACGCTTGCTCCTAAATCTAAAAGTGCCTTACCAATTGTTTGTCCACCTATAACACATAAGATAGTTGGAACTCCAGGGTCCTTAAGCTTTGGTGGCGCATTTATAGAACTGACTTGATCAGTTAGGAACACTTTCTTAGACACGTGTATGAGCCTTTCTCTTACAGGTATGTAAGTCCTTGAAGAACTTGGCGTACGCAGGAACTTAGTTAATAGTTTTAAGCAATGGAAGATTGATCTTCACTTGCTTAAATGTTTCAAAAATTTTATCCATTTTTGACGGGCCCTTCCCCAATCTAGACGGAGATGTAAGACATTCAGGGAATGGTGCCTTAGGTATATGGGGATCGATTTCAATTGTTTGGTCCTCTTTCGATTCTTATTGGACAATTTTGGGAGATTTCCTTTCCTCTTTTGTTTCTGGTTCTACCTTCTTCTTAGCTTCTTTTTCTGTTCCTTCTGATTCAGATGGAGTTTCCATAAGATTATCAATTACTTGTCCACTTCTTAACACAGTGACAGCCTTCAGCTGATGGCTAGTCGATGGTCCTTCGCCAGACTGCTTGGCCTCGAGGGTTGTTGATGGGTTGGCTGGGAAGCCTCCTTCTTCTCTTTGACTCATCTGATTAGTCCATTAACCAAATTGATCCTTCATCATCTGCTGAAGAGCTTGCATAGTTTGTTGTTGAAAAGCTTTCATATTCTGCATAATCTTCTCCTCAAAGTCAAAATTCCTTGAACTGAAAGTTTGAGATTGATTGAAATTCTGATTTTGATGGTACTCAGAAGTTGGGTGATGATAATTCAAATTTTGCTAGAAATTCGAATTCTATTGAAAATTGGAATTCTGTTGTGAACAGAAGCCTTGTGATCCATTTGGCACATTTGATTTGAATTGCTGGGCTGCCTGTCCAGTTTGGTTCGATCCTTCCCATCCTAGGTTAGGATGGTTTTTCTATTTCGGATTGTATGTGTTGGAATAAGGATTTTGATCCTGCAGTTGATATGATTGAGTTGCATTGACTTGTTCCTGAGGATGAGATTCTTCAGGAAAAATCATCAGAGTGGTTGGACACTCATTAGATGTATGACTTTGATGCTCACAAATTAAACAAACAGTAGGGGCATTGGGAGTTTGAGCTTGCTTAGTTGCTGCTAGCAGCATATTCATTTGTTTTGACAACATGTCCACTTTTGTTGATAAATCAGAGGTATTATTGTTAATGTCAAACAACCCTCCTTTTGTCAACACATGGGACTTTGTTGACATATCCAGGTTAACACGTCCCAGTGTTTCACTTTGCATTGAAGTTTGACTTAACCTTTCAAAGAGAGCCCAAATTTCCCCTTACTCTTTTACGGCATAAGATCCTCCACATGATGCATTGACCATGTGTCTTTCTTCTGAAATCGGTCTATTGTAAAAACTCTGGACTTGTTGCCATCTAGGAATATGATGATTAGGGCAGCTTCTGAGTAATTCCTTAAAACGCTCCCAACATTCATGAAACATTTTAGTAGGTTGTTGAGCAAAAATCGGAATTTTCTGAAGCAGATCATTAGTTTTTCTCATGGAAAAGTACTTCTTTAAAAATTCCCATTGTAATTCAGTCCAACTCCTGATAGATCTTGGTTCTAGAGAAAGAAACCATGCCTTTGCTTTATCTCTCAAGGAGAAAGGGAACAATCTTAATTTTGCTATCTCGTCGGACACATTATGAATTCTGAATAATTTGCAGACACTGATGAAATCGGTTAGATGAGCGTATGAATTTTCGTTACTCAACTTGTTGAAAATGGGCAACATTTGAATCATTGCCGATTTAAATTCAAAATGGTTTCCTGGGATGGGAGCGTGAGTGATATTGTCTTGATCCTCATAAGGACCAGTATCATTGTGTTGCTCCAACGTTCTTGGACCTTCAGGTGGCATCTCAACATGATTTTCTTCCTCTCCTCCATTGTTGTTATTTCCATTTCGTCCTTCTTATCCTTGATCTGCCATGGTTTCAGTGTGATTACGTTGAAGTCAATGGTTTTTACGATTCACCCTGCAAGATCTTTCAATCTCACGATTCAACGGCTGTAGATGTGGGTGATGAGATCTGGTAAATCTCATACATAGACACACGTAAACTAGGATTTCAAGACAAAAACAGACTTAAATGCTGACATAGTGCAGAATCAATCGATTGATTTATCTGATTTGATCGATTCATAATGGACATAGAACAGAATCTCAGATAGACAACTTCTCAGTCGATCGATTGAAATGAAAATTCAATTGATTGAGAGTGAATACTCTATCTGGATAAAATGAGTGGCACCACTGTACTGCAACAGTTGGGACTATGTCAATCGATTAATACAGACCAATCGATTGAACTGAAACTGTAAATAACTCAATTCTGTGCTTATTCGATCGATTGAAAGTAGGCACTCAATCGATTGAGCTAGAACAGAGGTAGAGTTAAAAAAATTCGGGAAGAATTAGAATCAATCTATTGAATTGATTGACATAGAAAAATAGTAATAGTCTCAGATTCCACACAGAAAATTTATTTATAATTTTTTTTTTGAAACAGGGATCTGGTCACAGTTTTAAATCGATTGATTGATTTTTACAAATCAATCGATTGATGGAAAACACAGAGCCGATCTCCACTTATCTATCAATCGATTGAATATGAAGCTCAATCAATTGACTGATAAAATAGAAAGGAAAAATCTCCTAAAAATCACTAAAATTGTGTCGCTTCCCCAGCAACGGCGCCAAAAACTTGATCGATTTAAAAGTGTACCCTTGCAAGTGCACAAAATTGATTATAGCCAGACAAGAATATATGTATTGTACCCACAAGGAACCACGTAATCTAATTAATTTTAAGAAGATAACAATAACCTAAGAAAGTACCAAGGGCGGGAATTTGATCGTTAAAATCTACCAATACACGATGTAAAAAATAAGCACAATGAAATCAAACTATGCGAAGATGAACAATAAATAAAGAGAATCACAATGATGAGATGATCAAGGAGTTGCTATCCCTAGAGTTATAACTTTTTCTAAAATCAATCATACAATATTCAAGTCAAATTATTATACCATCGTTTAACTACAAGAAAAATAAATTGATGAGAATGCAATTATTGATTAGGCATAACCTATTCTAACATTATGACGCATCCAATCACGACATGGATTATGCGAAAGGCATAACGTATCACAAATATGAAATCACAATAATAAAAATCAATTGCACAACATCTCAAATCGGTCTACAAGATTGATCTGAGTGGAATAACTCTTTTATTGTAGCTGATAACCCGTATCGACTACTATAAATGAGTATTTGATAATTTACAACTAGTTCAGACTAAAAGCCGTACGATTCAATAATTTTAATACGAAATTGTACAATTTAAAATAGATTAGTTACTCACCTAGGGTTCGCTTCTCCTTGAACGAGAGGTTTAGCCGCTCATCCTCGATTCACATACACAATGCAAACCTGAAGCCATCACAAATATACGTCATCTTATTTATCAAAAGATTCAATCCTTACACACCTCTCTTCCTCTACAAACTATTGCTTAATTACAAATAAAAAAGCTTACAAAAACCTAAAGAAATCTGCTAAGAGAAAGCTCCCAAACCCTAAACTTAGCTTTGTTTATATAGGGTGCGGAGAGGAAAACTTCCATAAAACGCTCAATCGATTGACTTTAAATTTGAATTTTGGCGAATTAATTTGAATTTGAAGTCAATCGATTGATTTACAAGTCTCAATCGATTGAGTAAGTTTAAATTCAAATTAAAAGAGGGAAAAAGTTGTCATCAAGTCAATTGATTGAATTGTGAATATCAATCGATTGATGATGGCCTGTAATATCTTCATTCTCTTTCACAAATTTTTGGTGCTTTGTTGGCTCCATGGTCCAATGTTCTCATGCAACCCTTAATTATGATCTTTTATGCTCTTTCATGATCCAATGGTCAAAAACACCTAAAACAACTAAAATTGTACAATAGCTGTTAGTTAGCCTTCATCGGATAGCCAAATGTTGGTATTAGGGTACGAAATATGGTCACATTTCGGCAAAGATCAGGGCTATGCATGGAATCCAATTCCCGTAGGGTAGTCTGCGCGAGATTGGGGAGTTCGGGCGGTCTTGGGAATTAGAGTCCCAGTCCATGTCTATACCAATTCCGCATGTATAGGGACACGTGCAATTCAATTTCGTGCGTCGGGGTGTGCACGGAATCTAAAACTTTAGGCTGTGCATGGAATTATATATCGAGTCCAAGTTGGACAAATTGCGCGCAAAGGGTCACGTGCTTAATTGAATTGTGCGCAAGCTGATAGGCGCGTAATTCGAGACTGCGGGCGGTTCGACGAATTCAAGTCCAGGTCCAACTTGGGGACCAATTGCACGTAGGGGGTCCTGTGCATAATCAATTACGCACATGGGTTCATGCAAGGGAATTCAGGAACCTTCCTGGCTTGGTCAGGTCCAGGTTTGTGGGTTAAGATTTCAGGCAGGCACGTGGGCAAATCAGGCCAATCAGGCATACATATTTACATGTAATATCGTTTAAGTAAATGTCGCTTAAGATATTACATGTAAATAGCGAAATACCCCCCATTTGAATTCAATAAAAATAGTATCGGATAAAAAATATCAAAGAATAAAAAGTTAACTTTCCAGTTCAAGAACAAAATCTGATTTTTTGTAATTTGGTCAATTTTCTAACTTTTAAATGGCAAGCTTTTTTGCGAAACTTTAAAGCCCATAAATTCTACCATATCAAAGTATTGCTAAAATATCAAAGTCCGATAAAAAAAGTTCACATCTGGGCTTTCAAATGGGGGATATATTGTCAGGGTTCTGGCTCAACCTTTGACCTTCTGTCAACAGGGCATGGGGATTAAATATACACTATTATTATGGTGCATAATTCCTGGTTTATGGGGTTTTTAGGGTTTTAGGACTTTTAGAGAGGATTGGTTCCTTTCTAAAAGTCATGAGCAAGGTCAAGGGTTGACCGAACGGGTTTGTGTACTCCGAGAGAGTAAAAATGGAGTGTCTATAGATGCCCCTCTTCGGCACGTTCTTGTAAAAAAATAATGCTTCGAAAAAGTAGACACCCCTTCTCCGAGGTGCCTTCTCGTTTCTTTGGAAGATCACAAGTGTGAATCGGGGAGCTGACATGAAATATTTGACTTTCTTATCTATTAGCGCAAGCTAAGGAGGAGCATTCGAGAACCCAGTGGTAGCTGTTGAAAGGCGTATCCACATTTGTGGGTGCAAGTGGCATCCCGTCGCATATCGTGACCTGCTGCAAGTGGCAATCAAATGGGGGAAAATCGGCATATCCTTATTCGCGGATACAAGTGGCATCTCGTCGCATATCGCGACCTGCTGCAAGTGGTAGTCAAACTAGAGTAAACAATCGAGATACTAGGGGGTGTCATACGAATGACCAAAAATAAGGTCAAGTGATCAGATAATATGATGTAATATAATGGCGAAGGCTTTCGTAAATCATGTCAGGCCGAACTCATCATTGCTCACACCAATAGCGCATCAGGTGTCTCTTTTCAGTGGACATTTGTGATTTCTCATAGTTGAATATGCATAGTGTTCGGTTTCAGATTGGATTGATGAGAGATAAAATTTTGATAGATAGAGAGTTTATTTATGATCATTTTTTGAATGTTTGGGATTTTTAAGTTAAGATCAATTAGGTGGTAAAACGGAGGAAAATGTGGCTTCTGAGACGTCGCTGAGTGTTGGGGTGTTTGCCTGCACTCCAAAGAGGGTCTAAAATCACTAATAAAACTAGGCAGAACACACTCACATAGACCTGTAAGTAATTAGGGTCCGTTATAGCAAGTTTTAAAAAGATGGTGAGTAAGGGAATGTCCACAGGGAGGTTAGTTTTAAAATGTGATAAATCTTCAAATCTATAAGAGATCTGGCACCCTAACTAATGCTAAGTTAGCTAAAAGACAGGGGAGAAGTTTAAGATGGATTGCCACTTAAGCTAAGCTAAAATTAAACAAACACTAACTTAGATCGAGTTTGAAAATTTTGATCTTGCAGGGGAAAGAAGTAACAAGCAGAAAATGGAGAAGAGTAGCTTGGAGATTGGTGTGCTCACAGATGCTTATTAGTGTCATCTTTTATTGCTATCTATAAAATGCACTCGACAGAGGCTTATTAGTGTGCTCACAGGTCTATCAATGGTTAGATTAAAGGGTGAAAAGTGACATTTTTCATCACTTAACACACCCCCAAACCTAAGCTTTGCTAGTCCTTGAGCAAAGGAAAATCAAAGAAAAAATAAAAATGCCACTTTCGTAGGGATCACAGATACATTTAGCATGTGCATCAAGCCTTTTAAACTCCTAGGTGATCCCTAGTGGAGGAGTGAAGTCTCCTGAGGTTTTCAGTGAAGGTACCCACAAACTTCTCCCATAAAGTTAGTTAATAGTAGTGCATCCTACTAAACAGAGTTTCAGTAAATAGAATAAATTCACACCATGTCTTTTCAATGCATTAGAGGAATTTTAACAGAAAAAGTCAGTTCCAAACTTGAAAGTTTGCTGCAATCGTTCACCATCACTCAGCTCATGTCAGGGCATTACTCCTAAAAATTAATGCATGGCTCACCTTTCACTTGAGAATTCTGTTTTGATACTACCCCCATCCAATTGGATTTCAGACCCAAGTCTCACCAGGGCTGTTCACTCACAACAAAAAAATAAAATAAAATAAAGGGTGTAGAATTTTACACAGCTCAAGAGCAGTTACAGCCCTAAACTAGGACCGTAAGCATGAGCATAGGCATTGCTCTAATTCCTGAAATTTGTTTAGCTCTTTACACCATAGATTAAACAAATCTTTATCTCCACATGACAGCTCAATTCATTTCAGATCAGTAAGGTCTTTTTATTGGGTTGTAATGTGGCTTAGGGATGAGGTTTGTAAAGGAATGAAAGGGTAAAAGGGATTCAAATTGAGAAATCAGTAAGGGTAAGGAGGTGGTCTGCAACTCAACCTTTTTCATTTCAGCACCTCTTCAATTTCTTTTTTAAAATTCAGACTTGAAGTGATCAGCTTCATCAGCTTCTTATCTTCTTATAGATTTTCAAATGAAGTGACTTCTCTTTCTCATCATTTTGCTCTGTTAAGTTTTTTTTTAGCTTGGGATGACACAACTATACATCACACTAGCCTTCAAATATGCTTTCTTCTTCTTTTCGCCAGACATCGAACCTTGCACCTCTAACCTCACTTCTCCTCTTATTTTCTGATTTCTTAGGTTGAGGGTGAACTGATACAGGTCAAAAGGTTTTGAGTTCAAAATTTTTGGTTTCCATCAGAGAAAAACTGTGATTTAAAATCTCAACTGGTGTGTATCAAGGGCAGTTCAAAGGTGGGGCATTTTAGCTCAAACTGACCAAGGAATGGCCTTACTTCATGTTCTCAATGTCATGAGTGCTGTCAAGCTGTTTCAACTTGAATTTTCCTAACTTTTAGTGATTAAAATTAGATCCCATCAGTCCTTAGAGCAGAAGAAATAGCCTAGACACTCTTCAAAGAAAATTTTTTAGGCCCAAATCTCACTAGATATGGCCTTCCATCAAATTTTCAGGGGTGTATCTTCACAATCTTCTCTCATTTCAGGTTTACCACATATCAAAATTATTTTTCAAAAATTGTTGACATTTGTCTCATGAAGCCTGTTGAACTACAACTTATTTCAGTTTCAAACAGTTTTTTAATTTCCTCTTTTCCAAAAAAACTTCAAGTGAGAATTTACTCTAATTTATTCCAAACACTCCTTTTTAGCCTAGCTGCACTATCATTAACTCATTTCATTGGCATACCTGCTATACCCCCAAACCTAAACTAAACAGTGACCTCACTATTTTACACTGTGAAATCAGGAGAGAGGCATGGGGAGAAAATATCGACACAGTAAAATAAAAAAAACAAAAATACATGAAGACAAAATTGTATTAATATGCCAAATATATACATGAGACAAGTTAGAAAGAAACTAAAACAACAAACTGTCATATCTAAATACATGCATCATTTGGCTAACCATAGAGGTCAGCCAGGTTTTTCAGCTCATCCTTAGATAAAGGAGCATTTCCTTTAGATTTTGCTTTCGGTTGCGGGTTCCTTGCTGCCTCCTCAGACTGGGCAGCAGGTTGTTTTCCTTTTAGATCAACAGCAGCAACATAATCTAAATAAGAAGGAAAAAGGGCAGTAGGGTCCAATCCGAGAGCCGCAGCAACCTTCCTTCTTTCCTCCCTTGAGAGTAAGGTGAAGGAGGCGTCAGGTTGGGTTGGGGGCTTGGTGGGGTGAGCTTCTTTAGACTGGGCAGCAGGCTTCTTTCCTATCTTGACAGAAGCAGTAGAGGGAGCAGATCTTTTGGCAGGAACTTTTTTCTTGGGGGGAGCCCTTTTAGATTTTGGAGGGGCAGGTTGAGTAGGGGGAGGTTCTTAGGCTGGAGGAGGGTGCACATCCATAGGTGGGGTGGGAGGAGGTTGAGTTGTAGAAGGGGGACAGGATTGAGTGGAGGGAGGCGCAGTAGGAGGTACGGTAGCTAGAGGGGTAGGTTGAAATGGCTGAGAGGTAAAGGAAGCAACCTTTTTCTCCAATATATCAATTTGTTTTACGGCATAGAGCAGGTTGACATCAGAGAGCTCCTTGGTGGCCTTGAGTATCTCCTGAGCATTGGCTAATTTTTTCTTTAGAAGCTCAGAATTCTTCTTCTCATATTTGACAATTAGACTCTCAACAGCTGCCAACTATTTGGCGAAATCATAATGAGTCAGGATTTCTGACCACCCTTGAGAGATATCTCAGAGCTTGATTCTGTGCTCAAATTTTATGTTGGCAATCCTCTCCTCATAAGGGGCTTCAAGGGAAGCTCGGAGTGCAGCCATACCTCTCAGGACATCCCTTTGGATGTAAGGGTTGTCCCTCATGGTATACAGCAGGGTGAGGTATGGGGGAATGTACATGTTTTGTCTAGGGACAATGGGTAAGGATATGGGTGTAGTGGATGAGAGGAGGGAGTGGAGAGAACCAAATCCTCCCATGGATCAGTTTGGGTGGAGGCATCCTGGAAAACAGGTGGGGAGAGAGGGGGGGAGTAGGTGGTGGGTGATTCAGCCACTGCCGAAGCAATTATAGGTGGTGATGAAGGGAGAACAAATGAAGGTGTTGGGAGAGATGGGGCTGCTACCTCCTCAGACTGGGCAGTAGCCCGGGGTGGTGAAGCTATGGGTGAAGGAGGGGTAGATAAATATATGAGTACGTGGGTAGGTGAAAGAGGGGAGGTGGGAGGGGGTTGAGGAGCTGGAAAGGATGGGATAAGGGTGGATTGAATTGATTGGAGGCATGAGCTCATGAGGATCTGGTTGTCGGTGTTGATGGTTAATTGGGATTGAATGGATTGAAGGAGGGATAGAGTTTGAGTGAGGGTATCAGGCATGGTAGGGGTAGAAGGGGCAGGTGTTTGGACATGATGGAATGGAGAAGAGGGTGCATGGTTAAAATGAGGAGGAGTGGGGCGTGGGGAGTCAGGAAGTGCAGTGTACTCATGAGCAACATCCTCCACAATTGAAGTCATGAGAGTAGTGAACCCAGTAGTGGTGAACGGGTCCACACCCTGTGTATGCAGAGGGGTTTGCGGAGGGGGGAAATTAGAAATGGGTTGGATAATGGGTGGAGAAGAAATTGTAGGGGTAAGCTCGGAGAATGTGGGAGGTTCAAGGACTTCAGGTTGGAAAACCTGAGAGGTGGGTGAAGGTAAAACAGGTTCAGAGGTGGTTGGAATGGGGTTTATTGGAAGAGGAATTGATAGAAAGGGAAAGAGCAAAGTGGGTGGAGGTGTGGGTAATGGGACAGGTATGGTAGGTGGAGGGATGGATGAGGGTATCTCGGCCGGAATATCTGCTGCCACAGTAGTGGGTGCCTTCTCAGCCTCCTCCATTCCAACTGGCTTACTCTTCTTAATCAAAGTGAGGCTGGTGGACCATTCCCGCTTTTCATATAATTTGCTGGTCAACTTCTCCATTGGCTCATTTCGCTTGATTACATACTTCCCAGTCTTGAGCAGACATGTGATGAGTCTGCAGAAAGGCAGACCTCCTCCCTTAGCAAAAGCTTGTCTCTTCAGCACCTTGTCGTTGATGTCCACCATTGTTTCAAAAATTAGCTTAGGTGCATTCACAAATTGCCCCTTTGAACAGAAGTATAGGGCATCCACTAATGAGGCCCTTCTCTCTTGCAAATGGCCAGTGACATAGACATTTTTCCTCAAAATGGTATCAATGAGTCTTAGGGTAGGATGGAGGTCTCTTCTCATCAGGGATTCACCAGAGCCCACTATTTCGTTAGTAAGCTATTTATCCATTTCCCTAAATGTAGCCCCTATAGGTTCTCCCTCAGCTCTAGTGGAGTCAAATTGATATGGGACTCCCAAAGCCATCCCAATGTCTCTGCAATCGACAACCAGCTGCCAGTCATCAATCAAGATTTCTAGTACATCCTCAGCCCCAGGCACCACCTTCTTTGTCAGGTTATGATACCACAATTTTACCAACCTGGGGTACACATTTTCCTTTGAGGGTGAAAGCAGGGGCAATAGACCTTCTTGCTTTAAATATTTCAATGTCCCCTGACACTCTCCAATGTTGGCAAAATATGCCAGATCAAAATATGTCTCAGGGACAAGACTCAAATTCTCTACAAACTCATTGGGGGTAGTTAACCCAGCTGGAAGCTCTACTATAGGAGCAGCTCTCGCTAAGGGTGTTTCCACCACAGGCTCTTGAATTTCTACCACTTTGGCTTTCTTGGCTTTAGGGGCCTTCTTGGGTGTCTCTTCAGAGAGCTTCCTCTTAACAGGTGGTTTGGAAACTGGCTTCGATTTCTTAGAAGATTTGAGGGTAGAAGCAGCTGGTCTCCGGAGTAGGTTCGCTAGGGTTTCCTCAAGTTCTGCCATTTACTCTCAGGGATTGTTCACTCACCAACTTGTAATGGAATTCAAAGGTTAACAATTGGAACAACAACAGATTAGCGGTGGGAAGGCAACTTATCCCAAAATTCTTAGGGTTTTGACAGATATCGCAATACACAGCTCCAAATTCTCCAAAATCATATGCACAATGCTCCTCTGCGTAAGCTCAGTGCGTGTACAAAATGGTAGACTGAATGGCTGAAGGCTCTGCTAGGATTTAGTGGAGAAGGAGGGTGGCGAAAGAGAGAGGAAGAGAGCTAGGGTTTTGCAGAGGGTAGGGAGTGAGGCACAAATGACCTATCGACAGGTATATAAGGGGTGAAATACGATTTCGATAGGATGCATTGGGTGGTTTCGATAGGTTTATGCGTCCTGTCGAAAGCTTAGCTGACAAAGCTTTCAAAATGGATGATTCGATAGGATCTCGATAGGTGGAACCATCCTTTCGACAGGCCTTAGTGCCTATCGAAACCATAAAATATCCCGTTGAAATCACCGTGTGACCTAACGAAAAGTGAACTTGACCTATCGAAAGCTCCCAGAAACAAAATAAGGCTGCGTTTCTGGGCACTCTCAACTTCAACACTCAGTAGGCTCGTCTGCTGTGCTGCTTTACAGTTTGTTTCCCTTGTGGCCAAGCTCCCATTATCTCAGGACAACTGGTAATATTGAAATGATGGCTTAGTATTAAGCATGACAGTTTTTTTTTTTTAAACAATAAAGTAAACACTTAAAACAAAAGCAAAGTATGGTACATATAATACATACTGACTTCAGGGGCTAATATGGAGGGTTTGGAAGGTCCATAGTCTCCTCAGGCTCATCAAACTTGACACCTTTCGTGGATCTTTTCCTCAGCCAGTGTCCCTCCCCTGAGTGTAGTTTTCCCTCTGTGAACCAGGCATTGTCCTGTAACAACCAATGTGTATTTTCATGAATCACTTTTTTTTTTTTTTTACATTAATGGAAAAATAAGCCTCTTCAGGAGAGGGTTGATAGCCAGTGCTATACACATTCAGCTTAACCTTCATGTTTCCAAATGACACTTCCTTGATTCCATACCTGCATTGTATGTGAGCATTGGCAGTGGCCAAAAAGGGTTTGCCTAGAATGACAGGTATGGAAGAAACACATTTGCTTGGTTCCATGTCCAACACCGAAAAGTCAGTAGGATAAAAGAATTTGTCAACTCTAACCAACACATCTTCAATTATCCCCACGGGTTTCCTTTCAGATATGTCAGCCAGCTGGAGGACCACATGTGTGGGCTTTAATTCCCCCAAGCCCAGCTTCTCATATAGTGAATATGGAAGTAAATTTACACTGGCTCCCAGATCTAATAAGGCTTTGTCAATGGTGTGATCCCCAATGATGCAGGGGATAGTGGGGGTTCCAGGGTCTTGAAATTTGGTTGGGGTTGCAATCGATAAAATTTGTTTCACTTTCTCTGCTGAAAAGACTTTCTTGGATAAGTGTATCCTAGATTGTCTTTCATGGGTGCATAGCTCTTTCAAGAACTTAGCATAGGCTGGGACTTATTTAATTACATCAAGTAAGGGCAAATTGATCTTTACTTGCTTGAAGGTCTCCATCATTTCCTCAATTTTTCCTTGCCCTTTATCAAAAGGGGAAAGTGCTTGTAGTGCCTTAGGAAATGGCAAATGTGGGATTGCTCCCTCACTTGCAGCCTTAGCCAATGGGGCCTCTTTTTTTTTTTTTTTTTTTTTTTTTCTTGAGGATCTCCATTATCTTCTTTATTTATAGCTGGTTGCTCCTTCAAGTCCACCACTGGTGGCCTTTGTTGTGTTCTTGTAGGAATCACTTCATTTTCTTCCTCCAAGTTTCTCACAGGCTCACAGTCCACTTGATTGTCCACTAACCTACCACTTCTCAATGTTGTAATAGATTTGGCTTCCTCATAGGTGGAGGAAACTTTACCAACTATAAACTGTCTTTGTGGGTTATCCTGTGGTTGGCTAGGCAGCCTCCCTCATTCTCTTCTAGTTAAGGCATCAGACAACTGACCAAGTTGAACCTCTATCTTTTTAATGCTCTGGTTGTGAGAGTGCACAGTTTGGGATAAGGAGTTCAGTTCTGCAGTGAAGATAGAACTTGTTCCTCAAAGGAAGGTGCTCTCGCAGCTGGAGGGGGTGCAGATTGCTGCACAGGAGGAGCTACAGCTTGGACCATGGGTTGCTGATACTGAGGCCTTGGGACATAACCTTCTCAATAGGGCTGAGCATTTTTGTAGGGCATGGGCTGCTGCTGGCTGGGGTATGCATCTTGTCTCTACCTCAGATTAGGGTGGTTCCTCCATTGATACCCAGCAGTAGGCTGCTGCTCATAAGACAGAGCTGCAACCACATGCTCTGTTATAAAATCAGGAAACTGGTCAGCAGATGGGCATTCTTCAAGGGAGTGAGTAGGGGACTGGCATATGACACATGCCTCCTCCACCCTAGCAGCCACAGGTGACTGTATTGCTCCCATTAGCCTATCAAATTTCAGGGCTAGGCTGTCCACTTTCCTTTCTAAATCACTTGGTACACTCACTTCATATATCTTCCCTCTTGAGGCTCTAGATCTCTAGCCAAGGTTTCCCTTTGCATAGAGTTCTCACTAATAATATCAAAGAGCTCCCATGCCTCCTCAGCAGTTTTATGGAGGTAGGTTCCACCATAGGAAGCATCTATCATGTCTCTGCTTTTAAAATCAATTCCCTGATAAAAGCTTTGAACCAATTGCCATTCAGGGATTTGATGGTGGGAGCATTTCTTTAAGAGTTCCTTAAATCTCTCCCAGGATTGATGAAAATCTTCAGTTGGATCTTGGGTAAAAGAGATGATACCCTTTCTCAACTGGCTGGTTTTTGACATAGGGAAGAACTTGGCCAGAAATTGACATTGGAGATCACTCTAAGATTGAATGTTGTTGGGTGGAAGTAAGGATAACGAGGTCCTGGCTCTGTCCTTTAATAAAAAAAGAAAGAGTCTCATCCTGGTGGCCTCCTCCTTCAAACTTGTGATGTTAAATGTAGTGCACAGTCCCAAGAACTCATCAATGTGTTTGTAGGGGTCTTTTTTGGTTAGGCCATGAAATGAGGGCAGCATTTGAATTATGGAAGATTTTATCTCATAGTTTCCTTGAGCAGCTAAGAACTGAATGCAGAAGGGGGAATTGTAAACCCCTGGTGCATTAAATTCCTTGAGAGTTCTAGGCTGCTGTTGCTCACCCATTTCTGGAAATTCAGCTACAACAGATGTGAGTGGAGTTTGTCTAGATCTGAGAAGTCTTTCAACCTCTGGATTTAGTGGAATAATCTGAGGTTGGAGAGTTCTCCTACCAAACATACAACACCATAATTCTGAATGCAGAACAGATCCTCAACACAACAAGTAGAATCAACCAAACTTTCTAACTACTCTAAGAAAAATCAACAGATCTGAAAAATAAAAGGGGAGTAGAGGGATGCAAACTATAGAGCAGCCTCCAGCACAATTCTCCTTTCACTGGCAACCTCAGATCTGATGAAATGCACACAAAATACTGAAAAACAACAAAACTCACATATGCAGTTAGTAAAATTAAACAAACAACTATAGATCTATGATCAAAACTTAGATCTACTAATTTCTAAACACACCTCCCCAGCATCGGCGCTAAAAACTTGTTGGGGTGTTTGCCTACCCTCCAAAGAGGGTCTTAAATCACTAATAAAACTAGACAGAACACACTCACACATACCTGTAAGTAATCAAGGCCCGTTGTAGCAAGTTTTAAAAAGATGGTAAGGGAATGTCCACAGGGAGGTTGGTTTAAAAATGTGATAAATCTCCAGATCTATAAGAGATCTGGCACCCTAACAAATCCTAAGTTAGCTAAAAGACAGGGGAGATGTTTAAGATGGATTGTCACTTAAGCTAAGCTAAAATTAAGCAAACACTAACTTGGATCGAGTTTGGGAATTTAGATCTTGCAGGGGAAAGAAGTAAAAAGCAGAAAATGGAGAAGAGTAGCTTGGAGATTGGTCTTATTGAAATCAGGTTCAATTAATCATGCCATAGAGGTTCAGGGCACACAATTCCCTCAACTGGCTATAAGCACAGCTGCAGGGTAGAAGGCTCCACTCCAAATCTCAGGATCCACCTGGTCTTAAGGCTACGATCTGTCCACTTGAATGGTCACAGACCATCCTATAGACTTTATCTGATCCATGGATTTGTAGCAGACGAATCCAATTAGAGCCTGAGCTTGGACTAATCTTAAGAATATGATCTGTCGACTTTAATGGTCACAGACCATCTTAGGGATCTCCTCCAATGCTAAAGCATCAATCAGAACAATTAAAACCACTACAGATGCTACAATTCTAAGGTTACAGACTCAGGGAATTACAGGAGTATCAGATCCAGGGAGATCAGATGGTATCCAAGAGGTCTACCAGTTAAGTGGGTGAGCTGATCTACAGACTCCTCTACACAAATTCGATCGATCACCAAATAAAACCAAAAGAACTTTAGATCTAATTAAAGCATTAAGAACAATATTCACATTACAATCAAACTCACTCTGCAATGGAAATGCTCTCAGATCTGTAGTCTGTGTAGCAGGGAACCTACAATAACACTCTCAATCTTACCCAATTACAGATCTAACCTCTCTCCTCACTACTCCAAGAGAATTAGTCAACCATTGTTGGGCTAAAAGAGGGAAAATAGAATTTCTCTGCAAGCTCTATTCTCCAGAATTTGGCTCAGATCTCGATCTCTCCCAAATTGCAATTGGGGGTCTCTATATATAGCTTTCTCCTTTATTTTTTCCGCCAAAAATCCCTTCTAGAAGGTCCTCAGAGTTTGTTAGGGTTCTATTAGAGCATGTGGGTCGGTTAGGGCATCTTCTAGAACTGTCGTGCCAGTCTCCAAGTGCCTCGAGTTGCGTGCAGCAGGTCACCAAGTACAGCGTGTGCATAGCTGAGTTTCTGAGAAGTTCTACACATGATTTCGATAGGTTCAGAAAGCTTTCGACAGGTTCAAATGGAGCTTTTTGGTCCTTTCATTAGGTTCTCAGATCTCTTCGATAGGTTTCGATAGGATGAGCCTTCTCTTAGAGCTTCAGCATTCTCAGCCCTTGGCCTGGAGCATTCGACAGGTTGGGGAAGCTTTCTGACAGGTTGGAGGACCATTTCGATAGGCTCCGCTCTGTATGCCATCATTTCGATAGGGTTGCTCTCACTCTTATCGAAAGGCTTAAGCACCCTTCGGTAGGTTCTGTTCCAGCGTCTCCATCTCGATAAGTTCTGGAAACCATTCGATGGGTTCCCTTTATACCTCAGGCAGGCTTTCGATAGGATGGTTTCTTCCTTTCTTTCAGCTGCTCGATAGGTTCTTGGATCTTATCGAACTCCTCAATCCACACGAATTCATCCTTCTTCTCCCTTCAGATCCTATCGAAACCTTTTCAACTGCACGAATTCCTCCTTTCTTTGCTTGCAGCTCTTATCGAAGTCTTCAGGTGACTTCTCGATAAGATGTGTTCAGTCTGTTTTCACTTTCTTTGCCTTGCCCTACTGTAGCCACGCGCTCCAAGGGTCCAGTGATGTGCTACCCTCTGGTGTGCTGCTGCTAGATTTGTCCTGTGCTGAGAGATGGCCCCTTTTTGGGCATTCTTGAGTGGTTTTTTGCATTAGTGTAATCTTTTATTGCTGTCTACAAAATGAACTCGACAGAGGCTTATTAGTGTGCTCACAGGTCTATCAACGGTCAGGTTAAAGGGTGAAAAGTGGCATTTTTCACCACTTAACACTAATCAGATCCACCAGAGCGAGATTTGTGGACCCGACTGTCTATGTGGTTGTTAAGACGACACTTGGTATGCCAGATATTTTATCTAATCTTCTCACGAATATTGATAATTGTCTCTTATGGGAGGACGATAGTGATTCACGAGTCGGGAGAGACAGGTTTTGAAAACATTTGACTTAATATTAGGTAATGTGCAACCGAGGATTTTTAACAATCTGTCACAACGATGCGCTCTTTTGAAAAATATAGAGTCGCTACCTGGAGCTTTTGGTGTCCCGAAAAACCCAAATTAATATTAAATATACCGAAATGCCAAATATGACTCTAATTTCGGTCTACGCCAAAGGCTCTTGGGTAGGGGCTTCGGTTATTGATCAGGAAGGTGTTAGGCACCTGATCAACCCACTCGTAAGCGGTCTCTACTATGGCCGGGTCTATGTGTGGCTGGTTTATAATATATATATATATATATATATAATTATATATATAAAAAGAATCAAAATGAGTGGCACTTCCCCTTGCTCGAAGGCACACTGATCCTATTGAGCCCTTCTCGCTTGCCGAAATTTAAACAGTATAACGACTCAATTCTATGATGGAGGAAAAACATAGAAGGTAAAGGAATAGAGGAGAGACTCGGAGCCCTCGAGCCTTTGTAGCACCGATGTGGATGCTTGCGTGAGAGCGTCTTTGATGAGCTTTCGAAAGCAAATGGGTAGCGGGATGGGTTTTAATCTCTAAGGCTAGGGAGCTAAGAGGTAGGAGAAGGTTAGGTGCTAGATCTTGCTAAATCTCAATGATGGTTGGTGTAGAATGTGGTGTCAAGGATGAAACTCAGTTATGGAATTATATGGGTTTAGTGGGGGCAAATGGAAGGGGAGCTCACTCGAATTTTCTCTCTTTTGAAAATTTTCAAGCCTTGAATCCAAGGGGAGGGGCTCTCTATTTATAGAGAAAGGGAGGATTAGTTTGGGGTTAAAGTCATAATTAGGTTAGCAATTAGGTAATCGGTAATCTAAGGTTTTTGAAAATTTTTAGAGCTTGGAGAAGAGGGATTTGGGTTTAATGGTAGATGATAGGGTGGTGATTTGAATGGCTAAAGGGTGATAACTTAAGCTAATAGGGCCAATAGGGTCCTAAAGAAACACACCATAGACATTGGGATGGTCCACAAGTCAAACCCTCAATGTCAAATTTTTACCATTTTTTGAAGGAAAACTAGGCCCAAATTGTTGAAAGTTGAAGACCTGCAGGGGCCCAGCCCGGTTTTACAATTTCTTGCATAAATTCGCGATCTTCATTTTGCCATATCTTTTGATGTACAATTCTAAATTAGGAGATTCTTAGCTTGTTGGAAAGCTGGAAACCCCTTCTTTCCAATGGTACAGGCCTTAGGTTGGGAAACTATATACAAAAACTATGTCACTCCTCTTTCTATCAGCTATTTTGGTTAGTTCGAAACTGGCTCTATGGGTTCGATTTTATAATTTTCTGCATAAATCCACGATCTTCATTTTGTCATAAGTTTTGATGTACAACTCCAAATTAGGCTATTCTTAGCTCGTTGGAAAGATGAGAAACTCTACTTTAGGCCTTAGGTTGGACAACTATTTATAAAAATTTTGGCACTCCTCTTTCTAACTGCTATTCAGGAGGGTTCAAATCGGGCCTGGGAAGGATTCTAATGGGTTTGGGAAGGCTATAGTTGATTCCTAAGGGTTTGGGATAATTCCTAAGGGTTTTAGGATGATTCCTAAGGGTTTGGGAAATACTTTCGGAAGCTCAGGAGGACGCCTTTCTCGAAGTATGTTTCGATCCGGCCTTGGGCCAAATTTGGGTGTCTACAGATGCCAAAGAAAGAGACTTTCAAAGAGGCCCAAGGCACCGATATCGAGTCCACTTTACTCAAAATGATCCTCAAACATGAAAATGGAAAGAAACATGGAGAGTGATGTAAGCCCAACACATTGGGAAAACGTCTGTCACTCGAAATGGAGAGTTGCGAAAGCCCATATCATTGGGAAAACGTCAGTTCCTCAAGATGGAGAGTTGCAGAAGCTCATATTATTGGGAAAACGTCTGTTCCTCAAGATGGAGAGTTGCGAAAGTCCATATTATTGGGAAAATGTCCATTCCTCATGACTATCGGTCCCCAATCGCTTAGCGACATTACTGGGCATAACTGAGATGGTGAAATAATTGATGATGTTCAATGTTCAAGTTTTATTTTGAATAAAATAGTTTCGCGAGCGGGAGGGTGATCGACCCATACTTAAAGATTAGCATGAAGCAAAGACGCGAAGATCCACAATTTGTGTCCAATGCCATGAAGCATTGGCTGTCCCATTTGATCGGCTACGGGTGCCCCTACGTGAGGTAGGGTTTGAGATTTTTGGGCGAACCCATCGATCCCGAGGTTAATTTAGCACAACTACTTAAGCAGAGTGAATATTGATGTTGCAACACTTTTTGGGAGTGTGTGCCTCTTTTGATAATGTTCCCCAGATCAACATGACCTAGAGCATCAAACTTCAAATAATATTGAACATATTCGACCAAAATTGGGTGCCTACCGAAGGAGACACCCAATTCTGGTCTTTGCCAATAATGATCTTGCAAATCTTTTAACTATGCATAAGCATGCACCCATTACGGGCGATAAGCAATAAGGGAGATGAAAGTTCCGACCCAGATCCCATCCGAGTACAATTTACAAGAACAAATGACCATCCTACGGATACCCAAACACATGATGCCTATCTAAGGGAAATCGTGCTAATGGAGGTTTTAAGCCTATGAAAAAATAAGGGAAATGAGCCCTTCTGCATGCATGTTTGCATATAGTTGATTGATATGTAGTTTCATTTTCAACAGATTGGTCTCAACCAATGATTGACCTTTTCCAACGAAGTTATTCGGACCTCAAACCCTGTAGGGTGCATGCCTAGACTACGCAGACTAAGAGTCCACACCTCCAAAAAGTTCGTGAAAAATTTGAAGCTTAGACACTCACGTTCATATGAATCTAAAGACAGAGTGCTTAACTCGAAGATTTGGCAGTGGAATCAACCTGATCGAAACATTGATCGCTTGATCGGTATTGACATCGTTGCTCCTACTTTAAAGTAGAATCCAGAGATCCAAGGCGAACCTTAGACTTAGGACATTAATTTAGCACAACTGCGTTACCGATAACATATTGTCATGTTACCGCATTAAAATACACATGTGCATAGTTGTGTGTGCTGAAAGTATTACGAAAACATAGCTATCTTTTTAAAAAAAAAATGATTTTCTTTCTTTTTTTCGAATAAGCCGGAAGTCGGTGGTGAGATGCTTCATCTGATTTATCCATCACTGAGAGGTTGCTTGCCTCGAGGCTTTAGGCCATTTGATATTCCTGTACATTCTCAAGAAAACGTCAGTCCCTTTTTTGTTTATATAGGTAACAATATGTATCCTAATTAAAAGAAGGAGAAGCAAACCTTTACCTATACATTTTCAATTTTCAAGATTTATATATATATATATATATATATATATATATATATATATATATTAGATTTTTGTTTTCAGAGATTTTTTTATTCTTTTTCTTCAATTTTGAGATGGAAGTACGATGCTATAAATATGTATATGGGAAGAGTACATATATATATTATAGAATTTTCTGGATTTCTTGTTTTTGTTGTTTTTCCAATTTTGTAAAGGGGAAGCAAGGCGTTACACCGATTATCTTTTGAGATGTGGTGAAAGTAAAGTATAGACATGTAAATGGAAAAGGAAAATTTATTATTTTACAAAAAGTATCATTTTTCTTTTGATTGATTTTTTTTATTTTTGTTGCTCTTTCTTTTCAAGCCTGTAAAAGGGAGAGACCAGGTGTTATCCTGACCATCATTTTTCGAGATGGAATGTGCATAGTGTAGGCATGAAAATGGGGAAAGGAAATTTATTATCTTTTACAAGAGTGGCCTTCTCCCCTCTCTCCTTTTTATTTGATGCCATAATCATGAGATGAGGTGACGGGTCCGCTTTTGAGCATAGTCGAACCCAATTATTTGGTTATACCTGAGTGAGGGCCAGGAACCTTTAAGTTCGGAACCTCCATCCCTTCAGATTGAATCAACCTTTTATCCTTACCCCGGGTCATACTTTTTATGGTGCGGTTTGTGAAGATATTCTTGGTCGGGACTCGATTTGAGCTAACATGAGCGTCCCAAGCTGGCGACCAGACGAAACGGAATTATAACTAAGGGAGTAACCGAAGATTTTATCTTTTCTTTTCTATTTTTCTTGAGCATTTTTACTCACAGCACCCAAGACGGGTTTTCGACGTGCCTATTGTTTCCCTCTCTTTTACCCATAGCGCCCTTTTGAGTTTTCACTACGTCCGTGGGTTTATATTTTTACCTTAGGTGCCCTTTCAGGTCTTCAACTGGTTCGCACAAGCTCGTTCTTTTTACCCGTAGCGCCCTTTCGAGTTTTCTCCACGTCCATTTAGTTTTGAGCTTGTATATTTTCATTTCATTTTTTTATCTTTTTTATTAAAATCAAAAGCCACAACATGGATGTCGATTCCGTCATAGCCGGCTGGATGGAGTTCTGCTGTCTCTCAACTTGGCTACTGCTGACTTAACAGATATTATGACTGCTCGAAGACCTTAAAGAGGACTTTCCTCAGGGGGTGTATCTTGGTCATGGGTAAGGTTAGGAATTTGAAACGTATTATGGGTTTAAAAGGTTTTCTTAATATGGTTCAAATTGCCATAATACACTTCTTCCTTGGGGGGATTTTCACTGTACAGACCCCATGATTTTTCTATCTCTTTTCTTTTCTATATATTTTTGTTCTTTTTATTTTATTTTATTATTATTATTTTTTTGACATCCTCTGTTTGGAATTTTTTTTTTTATGGATTTGATAGTAACTTTTTTTCTCTCTTTTTTTTTTTTTTATTTGCTATATACATTTTTACTTCTCTCCTTTCTGGGGAAGGTATTTACTGAAAGAAAGGCCAATGGCTCAACGGGTGTAGTAAAGGGTATGATCATTTAGGGATGCTTTTTGACTAGTTGGCATTTAAATGATGGCCTCTTTTTAAAGGGTCCTTAAGCAGTTACGTATCTATTGGTGTGCGCTTTTTCTGGGTTCCTCTCGGTCCCCATTGAATTAGTGGCTCCAATTTTGTCCAAGTGGACTCTAGTGATGCGACGTTTGGAGTGTTAGAAATAAAGAGTTTTCTAGGAAGGTTCCTAGTTTGTTGTGATCACCAACTATAGATATTTAACGACGCTGCAACACGTCAATGATCACGCTTTAGAGTGGGTATGAGTTACTTCTTTACTGAATCGTCCGCCTGCGAACTCAGCAGCTATGTCTTTTCTTATAATTTAGATAGTTTAATTTTTCTTCCCTTTCCCTATTATTATTGTGGTTTTAATCAGTTTAGACTTTCCAATTCTGCTGAGTTTAGTTATCTGGGAATTTATTATAGTTTATTTAATTTAGTATTTTAATTCTATCAGGAGTCTAATTAATTTTAGCTTCCTAGAACTACTAGAATTCTAATTAATATAGTGTCATAATACTACTAAAATTCCAATTAACATCGGTCTCCTAATTGTCCTAGGAATGTAGGTGTATTAATTTTAATAAAACTTTAATTAAACCAAGCATTCTAGTTATACTGAAATTCTAAGTAAAGCACGTATACTAGTTGTACCAGAACTGTAATTGGAATGGAGAACTAGTTCTACTAAAACTCTAATTTAAGCAATGAATCAATTTTTAGATGAATAAAATAGAAAAAATCCAATTAAGGAAAACAAACTAATTTGATTAAAATTCTTATTAGAGCAATGAATTAACTGTACTTAAAATCTAATTAAAGCAATGAATTAATCATACTAAATTCTAATTTAAATAAAGGATTGATTTGACTAGAATTATAATCAAAACAATGAATTAATTATACTAAGATTTTAATTGAAATAAAAGGACTGATTACTGATACCGGGGTCTAATAAAGCGAGGAATTTATCATGCTAGAATTATCTAATTAAAATAAAGGAACTAATTTTATTGGAGTTCTAATGGAAGAAATTATTTTAAGGATTTAATTAAAATAAAGCATGTAAATTGACTATACTAAAAATTCTAAGAAATTATGGAACTGATATTGTAATCCTAATTAAAGCAACTAAGTAATTCTAAAAAAAAGGAGGTTTGGGCCCGCTATGCTAAGGAGGATTGGCCTCATTCCCGAGTACCCTCTGTAAGCTCCCTTGGACAAATCGGGTGGCTGAGATTAAAGATAAATTGGATTGATGATGATAAAATAGTATTTTTTAGATTTTTCAGAGTCGATTTCGGAGTAATAATTATGAGTGAAATTGAGAAACAAAAATTAATATTTAGGATTCTTAGAAATATTAACCTAAGAAATTAAATTAAAATTAAAATTTCTAAGACTGAATTCGAATCCGAAATAAGAAAATCAGACCGTATGATTAAAGACTGGTTATAGAATCCAAGGACTAGAACCGAAAATTAATGATAGGACTAGAAATTGAGATTTTAGAATGGAATTAAAGCCTAGGGTTAGTAAATTAGATAGTCGGATTAAAGATTGGTTCTAAATTCGGAAAACTAGAATCAGATATAAAAAATTTACGGTCTAAAAAAGGTGATACGGTCTCGGACTGAAAATTAAAACCTATAATTAAAAATAAGAGGAATATCCTAAGTGTAAAACTAAGATTTTTACCTAGGATCGGGGCTGCGGAGAGAAACCTCGAAGATTCTACCCTTGAATTTTGAGATCATGGTTAGGTTGTTCTATGTGCTCATTCTTGGAGTTCTTTGGTTTCAGAATCTCAAAAAGAGTCTATTCTCTCCCAAAATTGCCAGCCTCTTTGGGGTGAATTAGAAAAAAATCTTTTATAAGTTTTTCTCCAATTAAACGCCCTATTTCAGGCGTTTAACTGGATTGCGCGCCGGTCTCCCAGTGCTTAATCGCTTTGAGTTGGTCGCCGACTCAGTGAGCGACCGGCTGACTTGCTCAGCGAGTTTTCTAGTCCTAATAGCGTTAGAATTATTTGTGCGCCCATTTTGGGGTGCATAATCCAATTAAGTGCTACTCTCGAAGCGTTTAATGGAGGAAATGTAGGGATCAAGGACGGTGAGGCTAGGCCAGGCGTAGGCCAATTGCGCGCCGGGGATGGAGCGCTCAATTCGATCGCCCGTCTTATGATAGACGCATGATCAAGTCTCGAGTTGGTCTGGGAAAAGGAAGTCTGGTCTGAGAAGGGACTGATTGCGTGCTTGTGATTTGGCGTGCAATCGAATTGAGCGCTTAGTTTTAGGCACTTAAATCGGGGTTGTCCGGGTCCGGGTCGGGCTTGAAATGCCAGGCTATTATTTCAGCCTGCATTTCAACTATATACTATTATTTCAGTATATAGTCTCCCTATGTTGGGATCTGAGCCACAGAGCTATTGTTTTAGCGTGTGTTAAGCCATATACTATTGTTTCAGTATATGGTTCCCACTTCGGGGGTATGGGGCCTGAGCCACAGAGCTATTGTTTTAGCCAGTGTCCAGCCATATATTATTGTTTCGGTATATGGTCCCATATTAGGGTTAGGGGTCTGAAGTGCGAGACTATTGTTTCAGTCTGCATTCTGACTATATACTATTGTTTTAGTATATAGTCTCCCAATGTCGGGATCGAAGCCACATAACTATTGTTTCAGCCTATTTTCAGCCATGGATTATTATTTCAGTGTATGGTTCCCACGTCGGGGGTATGGGGCCCGAGCCACAGAACTATTATTTTAGCCTTTGTCGAGCCATATACTATTGTTTCAGCATATGGTCCCATATCAGGTTTATGAGGTCAAAAGTTGACCGAATAAATTTGTATATTCCGAGAGGGCAAAATGGGGGTGTCTACAGTATCCATCTTATTAATATTTACCTTACTGCGGGAGACTAGGAGTAGAATCGTCGGACATATCCAGCGTTGATTGGCTTAGGAAAGTGAGTTCCGTCTATGGTGGCAAGGAGAAGTGCGTATCCCGGGAGCACTTTTTGAATGACGTATGGTCCCTCCCAGTTAGGCTTGAATTTTCCTCTTGTATCGGCATGGAGAGAAGGGAAGATTTTCTTGAGTACAGTGCCTACCACCTTCAAATCTTGAGTGCGAACGCACTTGTTGTAAGTACATGCAATTCGTCCTTGATAGTACTGAGTGTGACACAAGTCTAGGATCCATTTCTCGTCTAGCAGGTTCAGCTGCTTAAAGCAAGACCTCTCTCTTTCAGTTTCAGATTTGATGAGGATGCAGAGTGAGGGTACTTCAACTTCGACTGGCAGGATGACCTCGGTTCCATACACAAGGGAAAACGGTGTTGCCCCTATAGCGGTAGGGATCGACTGGAAGGATGACTTTGGTAGGTCCATAGTGCGAATGGTAATATTTTACTCCAATCTCGGTAGGTGACAACCATTTTTCTCAAGGATGCAGATGACTGTCTTAACATCTGGATATAGCGGTAGCTCATGCTCGACCAAATTGGTATCTAAACCAGACATCTCCTCATATGACCATGCGAAGACATCTTGGTATGACAGAAGGAAATCAATCATGCTTTTTCTTTCCTCGGGAGAAAGCGACATTCTGATCTTAGTGATTCTAGGAACCTTCGCGGCACCCAGATTGATGTCCTTTCTCTCTTCAAAAATCGGCGTAGGACCATACTCAAAATTGGCAAACCAGTCAGGGAGCTCATTGGGGAGCTCCTCGGTAGGCATCTCCTCATCCAGACTCGTGACTCCTACCTCTTCTTGTATTTATACAGGAAAGGGGTCGATTTCACGTAGGATGGGATTTATTAAGGCATCATTTTCTTTATTTTTTTCAGGAATTTTGAAAGATAATTTTTTTGGATTTTTTTATATATCTTTTATTTTTTTATTTTTTTAGATCTTTCTTTTTCTTCAAGGATGGGCCCTTGGCAAAGCGGGTCTCACCTTTTTTATTTATTATTTTTGTTAATTTTTATTTTCTTCTTCTTTTTTTATATATTATTTTTGAAGTACTTTTAACTATTTTCTTTTGCTCAGCCCTTGGCAGGATTCAAGATATTTGTATAATTACGCCTGCCAAGGGCTCCTCAAAATATTTACTGACTTGACACAATTTGATCATGGTGATGTGCTGCTTAGCTAATGAAATGAGATGAAATTTCCTAATGACACCATACCTTTGCTGCTTACCTATGGGGGATTCGGTATCGCAGAGGCGTGGCTATTTATTTGGACAGGCCGGGCATGACAAACCGAGTGGTGTTTGTGAGGGTTGAACCCGCGCATAGGATTCCCAATACGGAATGTTGAATCTCCTGAAAAAAGGGAGTACGACATGGAGAGCTTGGTCCATGTGTTTTTGAAAGAGATATTAAGCGGTTTTAAAATAACGAAGAATGATGGGGATGACATTAGTGGTCCCAGGTTTATGATGGCAAATGGGGATGATTTGCATGGCTTTGAGTGAATGGATGTGGATGATTTTAGGCTCTTGAGTGCAAATGATTTTTTCTCTTGGGGAATGAACAACCTTGGGTTTATTGAACTGTATACCGTGCAACCTTATTAAACGACATACTAATGCCGCACAATACGAAAGGTCACCTGCACAGTGACCTGGGGATGCTCCGGTCACTCGTAAACTATAAATCGCGCAAACTTATTAAACAACACTCTATGCCGTGCAATGTGAAAAGTCACCCGCGCAATGACCTGGTGATGCCTCAATCATGCGCTATGAATAGAGCGCATAATCCAATCACACGCATACGTCCACATGCATAAACAACCCCTTCAAGCCTTCAATCGTACGCTCGAAAATAGGCGCGCAATTCGATCATGTGGCATGTACCAAGCGCGCAATACCAGAATTCATGCACCCTCAGATCTTTTTTGCCCCACCTTGATCAAGATTCTCCTGTCCCATCGCGTAGCCTCATTGGCTGTTCAAAAAGAGAGAGGGGCAGCTGCTCATGCACGTCCCATCACGATAACATGCACGCACATGATACCACCTCAATATCCAGTCTCATCGCAATAAATTAGCCATGCCCTCATGTCCTATCGCGAAAAGCCAAAGAAAATCTCCCAAAAATACGGGCACACTGCCAAAAACTAAGCTAATCACGATGCAACCACAATGTGATCTCACATAACCCAAGGTTTGACAAAGAAAGAAACATGATGCGCCTATCACACAAATATCCCATCAACGCCCCATCGCATCCAGACACACCCCCGCCACATTCATAAATATGCCCCCTCGCAAGCCGACTACAACTCATTCTCACCACGAACATGCCCCATCGCGACACAGCAACCTCATTTGGCCCTACAACCCCGACACCAATCACACCTCCCCAAAACCCCATCATAAAACCTGACATAGAGTCAAGCCTTCTAAAAAGTCCCATTGCTAACTATGCTTAGCCAATATCTCATTGCAAAAGCAAAGGAACTCCTCCCACTTCCCATCCTAGACATCACCACCCGAAAAGCTCAAATAACACCTGCCACACCATATGATGAAAAGGGAGAAAGCTCGATTGTGTCCCATCATTAAAGCACAGAGCCCTCTTCCTGAATTGCTCGCTACGTAACAGTCGCCAGACACCATTGCAGTAGAAATGCATGAAGATTTGAGACTCCTCTCATGTCCCATCGCATCCGACCAATGCCAAGTTCGAACGTGAACATCCTGTAAGAATCTCCCATGTCCCACCAAGACTCATCCAACACGCAGCCAAAGAAAGAACGTCACAGATGTCCCATCGTGACATCACTTCCCTAAGACATTTCATCACATTGGTGACCTCCAAGCTCTGCCACAGCGAAAGTGAAGAAAAGAGAAGAAATCTCCAAGTCCCATCATAGCATCACCCCGACAACCCGTCAGTTCCATCATAGACCACACAAGCTACGTATAATTCAGGTAAGTATCACCCTTTCAATTACTCGATATTTCTTGTAAAGTATAGTTAACTATGATTAAGTCAAAATATTTTCAAAACCCATCTCTCTCGATTCGCGAATCACTGTAGTCCTCCCCTAAGAGACAATCATCAGTATTCGTCAAGAAGGTTAGATAGAGTACCCGACATGCCAAGTGTCGTCTTGACAACTACATAAATGGTCGGATTCACAAATCCCATACTGGCGGATCTGTCTAGCGACGTCTCGGAAGCCACATTTTCTGAAGTTTTACCACTGAATTGATCTTAAGTTAAATTCTCAAAATTTCAAACAAAAAAAAAAACCTCTTGCTTCTTACTTCAAAAAAAAAAAAGAAACAAAAAACAATCAAACTACCAATAAAAGAAACCAAATAAAAAATTAACAAAGAAACCTCACCTACCAAAACTCACCTCAATTACCAGCCTAAACTGGCCATTCCCCTGGAAAACCGAATAACGAATATATTTAATCTAAGAACTTATAAATGCCTATTGGAAAAGGAATGCCTGATGCACATTGGTGTGAGCAATGACGCGCCTGGTCTGACATGACTTGCAAAAGCCTTCGACATTATATTGTATTTTATTACTGGTCCCTAGGCCTTATTTATGGACATATGTATGATGCCCCCCGATACCTCGACTGCGTCATATCCCTCTGTTTGACTGCCCCTTGCAGCTAGTCACGATATGCAGCGGAATGCCCCTTGCACCCACAGATTAGGATATGGTGATTCTCCTTTCCGTTTGACTGTCACTCGCAGCAGGTCGTGCCACGCGATGGGATGCCCCTTGCACTTGCAAAATAGGATACACTGACTTTCCCCATCGACTGTTTATGACAGCAGGTTACAATACGTGACGAGATCACCCCTGGGCATCCATGGCATGGAATACGCCTTTTGACAGCTACCACTGGACCCCCGAATGCTCTATTTTAGCTTACGCTGATAGATAAGAAAGCCAAGCATGTCATGTCAGCATCCCCAGTTCACATTTGTGATTTTCTAAGAGAAATGAAAAGAGACCTCGGATGAGGGGTGTCTACGACGTGTTCTTACTTCGCAAGAGCGCGTCGAAGAGGGGCATCTGTAGACACCCCCATTTTCCCCTCTCGGAATATACAAATCTGTTCGGTCAACCTCCTTTGACGCCTTTATCCTATTGTGGGACCATATGCTGAAACAATAGTATATGGCTGAATACAGGCTAAAATAATAGCTCTGTGGCTCAGGCCCCACAACCCCAATGTGGGAACCATGCACTGAAATAATAGTACATGGCTGGACACAGGCTGAAACAATAGCTTTGTGGCTCAGGTCTCAATATAGCGAGACTATATACTGAAATAATAGTATGTAGTTGAAATGCAGACTGAAACAATAGTCTGACATTTCAGACCCCCTAACTATAAATTGGGAACCATGCATTGAAATAATAGTGCATGATTGAACACAGCTTGAAATAAAAGCTCTGTGGCTCAGATCCCAACGTAGGGAGACTATATGCTGAAACAATAGTAAGTAGTCGAAATACAGACTAAAATAATAGTCTGACATTTAATACCTGACCAAGACCTGGACAACCCTGAATTACGCACCTAAAACTACGCGCGCAATTCTCTTGCATGCACAACCACAATCGTGCAATCAGTCCCCTTTCAGACCAGACTTCCTTTCCCAGACCACCACGAGACTTGATTATGCATGCCACATGGCAGGGGTGATCGGATTGAGGGCCCAACCACCGGCGCGCAATTAGTCCTAACGTTATTAGAACTAGAAAACTCGCTGAGCAAGTCAGCCGGTCACTCATTGAGTCGGTGACCGACTCAAAGCAATTAAACACCGAAAAACTGGCGCTCAATTCGGTTAAATGCCTGAAACAGGGCATTTAATTAGAGAAAAATCTATAAAAGCCTTATTCTTTAATTCAACCGGGGAGGTTGGACAAGAGGCTAAAAATTTCACAGAGAGAACGAAAAATACAGAGAATTCCGAGAATGAATCCATAGAGAAATATAGTCATGATTTCGAGATTGAAGCTTTGAATTTTTTAGATTTCTCTTCGCAGCCCCGACCCTAGGTAAAAATTTAGTTTTTAGTTTTCGATCGTAGCTTTTAGTCTTTAGATCTAGGATCTTTCTTAGCTATAATTAGTAATATCAAATTTTCAATCTTAGAATGTAGCACCCCTTTTAGACCATAATTTTTAATATCTGATTCTAGTTCTCAGTTTCTAGAACTAGTGCTTAATCTGACGGCCTAATTCATCGACCTCGACTTTAATTTTGTTCTGAAATCCTAATCTCCAGTCCTATCATTAATCTCGGGTTCTAGTTCCTAGTTTCTAAAATCAGTCCTTAATCATACAACTTGACTTTCTGATTTTGGACCCGAATTCAGTCCTTAAATTTTTAATTCTTTAATTTAATATTTCTAAAATCCCAAATATTAATTTAGTCTTCTAAAATCTTAGTTTCGCAATTTAATTTATAGTTATAATCCCGAAATTGACTCTAAAAATTCAAAAATACCATATTATAGTCTAAAATCTAATTTACTTTAATCTCAGCCACCCGATTTGTCCAAGGAGCTTACGGCGGGTACTCGAAAACGAGGCCAATCCTCCTTAGCATAGCGGGCCCAAAACCCCCTTTTTATTAGAAGTTTAGTATAGTAAATGCATTGCTTTAATTAGAATTAGTAAAATCAGTTCCGTAATTTTTCCTAGAATTTTAGTATAATTAATTTATTGCCTTAATTGAAATTAGTAAAGTTAGTTATGTTATTTTTCCATAATTTTAGCATAATAATTTATTGCTTTGATCATAATTCTAGTAAAATTAGTTCCTTTATTTTAATTAGAATTTTAGTATGATTAATTCATTACTTTAATTAGATTTTTAGTTTAGTCAATTCATTGCTTTGATAAAATTTTAGTAAAATTAATTCATTGTTTTAAATAGAATTTTAGTACAATTAGTTTATTGCTTTAATTGGAATTTTAATAAAATTAGTTCCTTTGCCTAAATTAGAGTTTTAGTAAAATTAGTTCTCTATTTCAATTAGAATTTCAGTGGAACTAGTATATTGCTTTAATTAGAGTTTCAGTCAGATTAGTATACTTGATTTAATCAGAGTTGCAGTAGAATTACCATATTCGCTTTACTTAGAATTCCAGTATAATTAGCATGCTTGATCCAATTAGAGTGTCACCAATGTTGATATATATGCATTCCTAGTACAATTAGGAGACTTGAATTAATTGAACTTCTAGTAGTATTATGACACTAAATTAATTAAAATTCTGATAAGATCAGAACACTGATATCAATTAGACTCCTAGTTAGATTAGGAGACTTAATTAATTAGACTTTCAATAGGAAATTTAAACCAAGTAGACTCAATAGAATTAGGAAATTTAAATCAATTAGAATTACAGCAACAACAAGGAAAGAAAAGGAAAGCTAAACTATCTAAATAATAAGAAGAGTCATAGCTGTTGACGTTCGCAGTCGTTGAATTGGGCCACTAATTCAATGGGGACCGAGAGGAACCTAGAAAAAGTGTGTCCCAATAGGGGCACACATTAATGGATATATGCTCGCCAAAAAGATCTTACGGCAAGGGTATTTTTGGACTACCATGAAAACTGACTATTGCAAGCACGTTTAGAAGTGCTATAAGTGCCAAGAACACTCCAGTCTGATATATGCTCTAGCCATAGATCTCCACAGCATGACCACTCCATGGCCATTTGTCACATGGGGTCTCGACGTCGTCGGAAAGGTCAATCCGAAAGCATCCAATGGACATCAGTTCATCCTTGTCGCCATCAAGTACTTCATAAAATGGGTAGAGGCAACATCCTATCTGAACATTACAGCGAATCATGTCGAGCAATTCATCAAGAATAATATTGTTTGTCGATTCGGTATGCTCAAGGATATCATCACAAACAATGGCACCAACTTTGTAAACAAGGGCATTAGAACCTTTTGTGAGTAGTACAAAATCAAACATCATTGTTTGTCACTATATTGGCCGCAAACCAATGGAGCCATTGAAGCTGCCAACAAGACAGTTGTCTGCATCCTCGAGAAGATGGTTGTCACATACTGAGATTGGAGTGAAATGTTACCCTTCGCACTATAAGCTTATCAAATGTCGATCGGAACTGCTATAGGGGCAGCACCATTTTCCCTTGTGTATGGAACCGAGGCAGTGCTGCCAGTTGAAGTCAGAGTATCCTCCTCCCTCTGTATCCTCATCGAGTCAGATCTGCTAGAGGCCGAAAGAGAGAGAGCCCGGTCCGAACAATTGAGCTTGATCGATGAGAAGAGGCTTCAAGCTTTGTGTCACACCCATATCCTAAGAAAGCGTTAGAAAGAAGGGGATGATGGTGTATTAAAATAAGGAAAAAAGGGTAAGAAGTAAGCAAATTAGGTAAAAGGTTCATTTAGTTATGCAACTCAGATTTAGGGCTCTCTCTCTCTCTCTGCAGCAAGTCCTTCCTGAAGTACCATTACTAACCTCAACAAGGTGGAAATATCCAACTTAACCCATGCCATTTGGGTTGCTCTTAAGACTATAGTCTGTCTACTCAAATGGCCACAGTCTATCCTACAGAGTCTGTCAAATCCCATTAATCAAGCCAGAAATTGCAATCTAATCCAAAGGAGTGAGCTGATCAAACCTCATCCAATGGATCAAACCATGCCATGAATACCATTACAGACACTATGTTTGCCAGGCTACAAGCTCCCCAGTTATGTGCACAGATTTGGCTGACATTCATAGGAGTTTCAACCTATAAAGCCCTATGTGTATTGTCAAGGCCAACGGCACATTGATGCCCACACAAAGGACCAACAACAGGTTGAATAAGGATTAAAGTACAGCTGATCATTACTACAAAAGGCCTACAATGACTCAGCCTCCCAGTCCGCAATCACTACAAGGAAGCTAAATCTAACATCTGATAGCGGTCAAGTAAAACAGGAGAGTCTATTCTTGCATAATCTCTCACCAGGCCACAAGTCCAAGTGTAGAGAAGAAGAATCCATCTCAGATCTGTGACCAAGTTTGTCCTAGGGCTATAGTCTGTCCACTCAAATGGTCATAGGCTATCCTCAGAGGCTTCCTTACCCATAAATACTAAAACAGAGCATAAAAACTAATGTCTGCCACCATGGTCCCAGGGCATCACACTCAAGCTTCCATGGGCCTTTCAAGAAGCTCAAATCCTAAATGTATGCTATAGCCTGAATAGAACTACAGACAAATAGGAAAATAATAGATTGAGTAAGCATTCAAACAAAGATGCCATTGATCTGGTGTTATTAACAATGAAATCCCTCAAGGCAGTAGCCTTGTGCACAACAGCTCAACATCAAATCCCATTGTCTACTGAACTATTACAAACCTGAAATAAAACTATACATAAATGCTTACCAAAGGTTTAACCAGCAAGTGCTGAGCTAAGATAGAAGAAAAAATGGAAAAAGAGGTAATCAAACCCTAACCCTAACCCTAGCCTGCTTGAGCTCTTAGCCAACAAAGGTTAAAGGAGAAAGTGAATGATAATTTTTTAAGTTACAAGTACAGCTTATATACTTAGTCTCAATGTTGTGGCTGAGAGGAGAGTAAACCTTAATTTTTCAAGCAGATGTGGCACTGTTTTAACCCTTGGATGTGTGTGTCATAATCTATGCCTTGGGGTGTGTGCCCTAGACCTGGGGAAATCCCCAAAAGGTCCTTGAGTTAGGGTTGAGAAGTGGAGAGCCCGAGCTTCGCGAGGCTGGCTTCTGCATTTTACTTCTATTGCGTAGTATGCAGAGTGTTCGCAAGGTAAATTTTTAGCATGGAATATTGCTATCTCGCGCAGTAGCACTCCAGATGATCGCGCGGTTGCCTCATCTTTGAATGTACTCGCGCAAAAGAGCTTTCAGCACCTTGATTGCTCGGGCAGAAGAGCTTCAAAAACTTCATTCGCGAGGTACTCGCGCAGATGCCTTCGCATCTCACTCGGTAGAGACTTGAACTTTTAGGCGTGCGAGAGCTGCGCAAAAGGATTTCTGGGCGTCTCTCTTTTCCAGAGCCACGCGAGAGTTGCACGAGGTTTATGCTATTTTTTATGCCAATTAGTCTCGCGAGGTAGTGTGCTCTGCTGCGCTAAGGCTTGATCCTCGTGAGAACTATGCGAGTTGTATTTCTGAAGGCTTAGTGTGTGAAAGCTCCGCGAGTTTCTTCATATGATGATTTCCATTGAAGTGCGCGACTGCTGCGCGAGAGCCACTTTGCGATAACTCTCCATTTGAACTATGCAACTTCTTCACGAGCTCTGTCATGTTGCATGTTCTAGCTGCGCGAGGGAGCTCTGCCAGTGACTTAAACAGTGCGAGGCTACACGTCAGCTGTGCGAGATAGGTCCCTGGTTCCTCTGCTGCTATGCACATGCTTCTATTATAGCTTCCCCCACTCTCATCTAAACTTCTCTCATCTATTAAACCTTCTAGGTCTAATATGACATGAAAAAAAATAGTCGCCATGGTGTGTACCACCATGGTGTTCCATCACTTCTGGTCCAGCTGTCACCTTTTGCTTGAAATCTCTCTCTTCTTAGCACTAAAAGCACAAACTCTGTGTTAAGCTGCACAATTTATTTCTAACCATAAAACAAGCTAAAAAGGAAGTATTAGTGAGCTTCAAGGTCCAGCAAAGGCTAGATTAAGAGGTGAAAAGTAATACTTTTCAGTAATTAATACACCCCCAAACCTAATCTTTGCTAGTCCCTGAGCAAAGGAAAATATAAACAACTACTCTAAGAATGTAAATGCCACTTTCGTTGGGAGCACGGATGCATTTAGCTTATGCATCAAGCCTTTTAAACCCCTAGGTGATCCCTAGTGGAGGAGTGAAGTCTCCTGAGGGTTTTCAATGAAGGTACCCACAAACTTCTTAATAAAACAACTCAGTTTAAAATAAATACAGTTCATTTCACCCTTGCTCTGTCAAAATTAGAGGAGCTCCAAAGAAGTATATGCAAACAATTCAACACCTCAGTTATGCATGTAGGCTCATTACATCCAATCAGCTGACACTAAGAAAAATAGTATGTGTAAAACAGTACTAAGCTTACCAGTACATCAAAGTTCAGGTTCAAGCAATGCCTCAATGATTTAAATTTCAGACCCAATGCTTACCAGGGCTGTCTCTCATAACTAAATTTAAGGGTGTATCATTTCACACAAGCTTAAGAGCAGTTAGATACCCCAAATAGGTTTGCAAGCATGAACATAGGCAACTATTCGAATTTCTGACATCACAAAATACTTCTCACCATAGATTAAACATTCCTTATCTTCACATGACAGATCATTTGACTTTGGATCAAAAAGGGCTTTTCATGGGTTGTAATGTGGCTTATTGGTGATGATTGTAAAGAATAAAAGGGATAAAAAAGGATTCAAAATTTGAGGAATCAAACACAGGTAGGAGGTGATTCATGACTTCACCTTCTTCTTTTAAGCACAATCTTCATCTTTTTTTTGAAATTTCAGAGCTAAAGTGGCCAACTTCTTCTCTTCTTCTCAACATTTCCAATGAAGTTCTTCTTTTGACTTCTTATTCTCTCTTCTCTTTTTTCTTCTCTCTCTTTTTTTTTTTTTTTTTTTTTTTTAAATGATGGTTGCCGAGCATCTACAACTGCTACACTATTATTTATAGATCTCCACCTCTCTTCTCCTCCTTTCACCAAATGTTAAACTTTACTCACTTGTCTTTAACATCTTCTCCTTTACCTACTGAATTCTCAGAGTAAGGGTAGGGCTGAATCAAGTTAAGAGGTTCAGGTTCAAGTACTTTGGTGTTTGTTGGAGAAAAATAAGGCTTTAAGGCTCAAAGGGTGTATGCACAAGGATAGTTTTACAAGTTGGATCTTTTAGGCTCAAACTGTCCAAATGAAGGCCTTGATCCTTTCCTTAGTTTAATGATTACTGTCAAACCGCTTCAACTTGGGGTGTCTAACTTCTAGTGAAAAGGACTGGATTCAGTCAGTCCATAGAACAGAAAAAATACCAAGACACTCCTAACAAAATTTTATAGGCTCAAAGCTCACTGGGTATGGTCTTCCATTGCACTCAAAGGGGTATGCTTTCACCTGTTTCTCTCCTCACTGGTTCACTCAATACTGTCAAAAATTTCCTGATGTTTACCTCATGGAAATATTGATTTTCAAATAATTTTAGTGTTAAAAAGGTCAGCACAGAGTTTAAATTTCTGTAAATTTCTTCACTTTTAACATTGCTTAGGTGAAACTCATTATATTTATTCCTTACTTAGTTAAGACTGCTGCACTTAAGTTAAATGGGTCATTGGCAATCCTTGCCACACCCTCAATGAGGAGTAGTATCCTCACTGGTTCAAAGAGAAGAGGGTAGGTATAGCAGGGAACAGATAAAAATAACACAAAAATAAAGCAAATAAAAGCAAGAAACAAGACACACAAACAAACTGAAACAAGACACACACAGACTAGTTATGAAACAGAAATGGAAAGCAAACAAAATATAACAACAAGAAATTTTTTTTGATTCAACATAGTTTGTATATGGATGGGAAAAGATTTATAGCAAAAACAAAAGAAACTTGCTGCTTCTGGAAGAGGAACTGCAAGCCAGAAAAGAGTGGGACAATAGGGGCTAAGGAGCATGGTGCGGGGCAGGTGGTGGATGGGGTGGAGAGGAAGGGGCAGAAGGTGTTGGGGTGGAGAGGAAGGGGCAGAAGGTGGTGGATTGGGTGCAGATGGTTCTATCTTCTCTTTCTTCTTCTTTTTCAGATCTTTTTTTCGTTCCTCCTTGGCCAAGATCCTCTGTACCTCCTCATACTCGTCCCATAAGAATTGTAAGGGGTCAGGTTCCTTTGGCGGTGGGTACTCCCAAACTGGATCGAATTTGATCAGAAACTCAATGGGTTTGTCATCTGCCATAGTTGTAGGTAGGGACAAAGTGCTGGGGGTTAAAAGAAAATGAATGAGATGGAGGTGAAGTGGGCTGATATATAACATGCATGGGTGGTGGAATTTGCATCGGCGTAATAAATTTTCTCCTCCTTCCAAAGTTAATTTCTATAATGATATTAAAGAAAGTTAGTTAGCAATAACTGCATTGGTTGGGAGAAACATAAAACGTCGTGCAATTTATTATGGGGAATGATCTCGCTGGGTGCATGCTGGCCTATTAATAGAAATGGGAGTTAAGGTGAAAATAAATGAAATGAAGAACTTGCAGAAATTCGCCAGGGTTTAAAGTGCAAACCTGTGCCTCGTGCCAATGCTTACAGGTGCTCGCGGAGCACCTTTCTCTCCCAGTGCACAATCAGTCCCCCGAGGAGTTCTGTCCCACAGAAGAAGGTAAATACTTCTCAATATAGTTCGCGAAGCTAACACTAGGCATTGGTGCGTGAGTTTACCTTTCTTTTTTGTGTAGCTACGCTGTCTAACTTTGGGAGACGTCAAAATGTAGAGCGTCAAGTGCCTCCCGAAGTTGAATGCATGGAGTCAGTCATTCATGCAGTACCAAAATTCTGCGAAGATCGAGCCTCGCGGTGCTCGAACTATCATCAGAGCTCCGCGAGATTGACTTTGTGCCTGTTAGCATCGCGAGAACCTATATGCACCCATTTTCTCAGTGCTGCACGCTGGCCAGTTTCCCTAAAATGGCGTGCCCCTGTTTAATGTGCATCAGCACCAACCCTTTCACATATACTCCACTTAACCACCACAATGATGTGCCTATTAACGAACACTATTATCGTTCCATTTATCATGAGAGTCCTCAACCTTGTACAGCAAATTCATATGGCAGCCATGCACATGTACTCAAAATAAAGATACATAAAATAGAAATCAAACGCAGAAACAAATCAACATCCTAAGTGCATGAATGGAAAATCTTCTAAGTAAAAACAAATCAGTTAACTCATATGGTACATATGTTACAAAACTGTGGATCACTCAGCAATGGGAGGTTTATGTAGGTGAATGGTTTGAGGTGGCTCCATTAAATTTTCTACACAAATTTTTAGCCTTTGCCTATTCACTTTCATGATCTTCCCAGACATAGGATCTAAGATCTCCACAGCACCAGATGGGGAGGCATGAATGATAGTATAAGGTCAATCCCATATGGATTTCAACTTCCCTGGAAAAAATTTAGTCTAGAGTTGAAAAGCCAAAGCTTAGTTCCAGCATTGAATTCCCTTCGCATTAGCTTCTTGTCAAAGAATGCCTTTGATTTCTCCTTCTATATTCGGGCATTTGAATAGGCTTCTAGCCTCAGCTCATCAAGCTCTATCATCTGCAATTTCCTATGAGAACCAATAGAAGTTAGATCAAAATTCAATGTTTTGATAGCCCAATAGGCTTTATGCTCTAACTCCACTGGTAGGTGGTAGGCTTTGCCATAAATCAACCTAAATGGGGACATGCCAATAGGGGTCTTATAGGCAGCCCTGTAAGCCCACAAGGCGCCATTCAGCTTTTGTACCCAATCCTTCCTATTAGTCCTCACAGTCTTCTCTAAAATATGCTTGATCTCCCTATTAGAAATTTCAACTTGCCCATTGGTTTGTGGGTGGTAGGGAGTTACAATTTTATGGGTAACTGAGTACTTTTTTGAGGAGATTCTCAAAAGGTCTGTTACAGAAATGACTCCCCCCATCACTAATGATAGCTCTGGGGGTGTCAAATCTCGAGAAGATACTATCCTTAAAAAATTTAAAGACAACTGTGTGGTCATTGGTCCTTGTGGCAATGGCTTCCACCCACTTGGACACATAGTCCACTGCCACAAGTATGAAGTTAAAATCTTTGGATGGAGGAAAGGGGCCCATAAAACCAATGTCCTAGATGTGAAAAAATTCTATCACAAGGATGGGCTGCAGTGGCATAGAATTTCGCTTTGAAATACCTCCTATCCTTTGACATCTCTCACAGACTTTGCAATGTAGAAATGTATCTATGAACAAAGAAGGCCAATAAAAACCACATTGCAGTACCTTTGCTGCAGTCTTATTCCCACTGAAGTGACCTCCACAAGCTTGCTCATGGCACATTGAAAGAATGTTGTGGAACTCACTTTCGGGCACACATCTCCTAACAACCTGGTCTGCATAATGTTTAAATAGGTATAGGTCCTCCCACAGAAAATGCCTGACCTGAGAGAAAAATAGGTCTTGAAAGTTGAGAGGCACTAGAGTCAAAAGAGTTGCAGATCGAACTCTTTATAAGATTATGTGGCTATATATATATATATATATTAGAAGCAAAATGGTGGGCACTTTCCCTTGCCCAAAGGCACATCGATCCTATTGAGCCCTTCTCGCTTGTCGAAATTTGGGCAGCGTAACGACTCAATTCTAGGATAGAGAAAAAGCCAAAGAAGGTAGAGGAATGGAGGGGAGAGCCGGAGCTCTCGGGCCCTTGTAGCACCGATATGGTCCTTCGCGCGAGAGCGTCGCCGGTGAGCTTCCGATAGCAAACGGGTTAGGAGACGGGTTCTAATATCTAAGACTTGGTAGCTAAGAGGTAGAAGAAGAAGGCTAGGGGCTAGATCTAGCTCAAACTCACTGATTTATGATGGATAATGGGGTGTCAAGGATGAACTAGGGTGCTGGAATTGTATGGGTTTAGTAGAGGAAAATGGGAGGGGAGCTCACTAGAAATTTCTCTTTGAAAATTTTTCAACCCTTAAGCAAGAGGGGTGACTCTCTATTTATAGAGAAAGAGAGGATTAGTGAGAGATTAAAGTCCTAATTGGGTTAGCAATTAGGTAATGGGTAACCTAAGGTTTTTTGGATTTTCTAGAGCTTGGAGAAGAGGGATTTGGGTTACTAGGGTCCTAAAGAAACACACCCCAGACTTTGGGATGGTCAATAAGTCAAACCCCCAATGTCAATTTTGACCATTTTTTGAAGGAAAACTAGGCCCAAACTATTGGAAGTTGAAGACCTAGAGGGGCCCGGCCAGATTTGCAATTTCCTTCACAAATTCGCAATTTTTAAATCGTCATAACGTTTGATGTACAACTCCAAATTAGGCGATTCTTGGCTCGTTAGAAAGCTGGGAACCTCTACTTTCCAATGGTATAGGCCTTAGGATGAAAAAATATCTGTGAAAACCTTGACACTCCTCTTTTCATAAGCTGTTTTGATTAGTTTCAAACTAGCTCTATGGGTTAGGATTTATAATTTCCTCCATAAATCCACGATCTTCATTTCCCCATAACTTTTGTTGTGCAACTCCAAATTAGGCGATTCTTAGCTCATTGGAAAGATGAGAGACTATACTTTCCAATGGTATAGGTCTTAGGTTGGAAAACTATCTATAAAATCTTTGACACTCATCTTTCTAACTGCTGTTTAAGAGTCGAATCGGGCCTGGGAAGGGTTCGAATCGGGCCCGAGAAGGATTTTAATGGGTTTGAGAAGTTTATGATTGATTCCTAAGGGTTCACGATGATTCCTAAGGGTTTTGGGATGATTCCTAAGGGTTTGGAAAATGCTTTCGAAAGCTCAGAGGTACGCCTTTCTCGAAGTATGTGTTAATCGGGCCTTGGGCCAAATTTGTGTGTCTATAGTAGCTTATAATAATGTAGACACTCAAATTTGGCCCAAGGCCCGGTCAACTCGTACTTCGAGAAAGATATACTTCCGAGCTTTTGAGAGCACTTATCAGACCCATTGGACCCTTAGAGCCCTTCTCGAACCCTTAGAATACTTCCCAGACCCTTAGTAGACCCATTGGATCCTTACCAGACCTATCTCAGGCCCACAAGTCCCTCTTTGGGATTAGTGGGAAAAAATGGCTATGCGTGCATAGAGCAATTTTGGTCAACATTTGGCATGCGTTCATAGTATGCATGCATAGCCAAACTATCTCTTCCCTAGAAGTGAGCCCCAGTACGGGCTCTAACTTCTCAGTTCTGAACTAGGAGTTTAAAGCATGCGTGCATACTATGTATACTAGCCTTAAAAACTTGCATTTTTGAAAAGTGAGAGATTTTGACTTTTTTTATTTGACTTGTGGACTTTCCTATAGTTTGGGGTGTATTTCTTTAAGACCCTTATGCCCCTCTAAGCCTTAGGAACCACCCTTATGTAATTCAAGTGGCTACTCCATCATCCACCATTAAAATCACATTTCCCTTTTCTCCAAACCTTAGAAATCCCAAAATCCTTAGATCTCCGTGTTATCTAATTATTAATCCCCATTAGAGCCTTAATAGCCTCCCTAATCACTCCCTACTCTATGAATAGAGACCCCCACCCCTCACTTTTCTAATCTTGAAAAACTTCTAAAAAAGAAAGCTCTAGCTAAATATTCCTCCATCTAGACTTCAACCCTCCAAGCCTTGAAACCCTAACCCATCTCATACCACCACACTTCCCTCATTACCATTTACAAACCTTAGCAAGTTAGGAGATCCTAGATCATCCCTCATACCAAGCTTTAGCTAAGTTAGGACCTTTCTCCAACCCATTGTGCTATAGAAAGCTCATCGGAGTTAGCATCAACCCGAAGATCCGACGACGGTGCTACAAGGGCCCGAGAGCTCCAGCTCTCCCCTCTCTTCCTCTACTTTCTATTTTCTCCCTTGCTTTTCCCTTATCCTTGGATTTGAGCCATTATGCAAGGGGAAGTGTTGTTCGGGCAAGAGGAAGTGTTGTTCATTTTTTTTTCTTTTATTTTATGCTTGACCATAGTAGAGATCGCTTACGAGCGGACCGATTGGGTGCCTAACACCTTCCCGATTTGGTAATCAAAGTCCTTACTTAGAAGCTTTGGCGTAGATCGGCAATCCGGAGTCAAATCTAACACTTCAGAGCACATGATATTGATTTAGGGTATCCTGGCACACCAAAAGTTTCGGGTAGCGACTCCATAATTTTAGTGCATTGTAACGACTGACCCGCAAGGTCCACGGTTGCACAGATGGCGACTCCGCTGGGGATAGTTTTCAGAGCTTCTACTTAAAGTTGGCACCATTGCATGTGTTTTTCATCTTTTTGCTCTTTTTTGTCTCTATCGGCCTAGTCGTTTGATTGACCCCATGCTTTTTCACTATGTACTTACCCCTACGATTCCTTGCACTTTTTGCCTAGTCACTTGACTGGCACGTTCTTACTTTCCGCACTTTAAATTCCTGCAATTTATTTTACGTCATTTTTATTGAGTCGCTTGACTGACACTTTTGTTTTTACTTACCTCTACGATTCAGTACTTTACATTTTAGCCTAGTAGCTTGACTAACATCGCATTTTTTTCTACTAGTTGACATATTTCACTATTGAATGCCGGCCCGTGGTGGCAGCACGGGACTCTCATAGCCCGGCTTGTGAACGGTGGCAAAAGGCCCCATTTGGACTTCAGCATAACCTCCTTGAAATGAAGGATAAAATGAATTAAAAGGGACACAATAACTTATTTTTTCTCACAGGTAGTTTTTGTAAAAGGGAGGAAAAATTAGGCAGCTGTATACCCACCCCCGGTCCGAAGTAGAGTGGCAGCCCTTGTGGTAATGATCTCGAAAAGGACTACCCCATCTACTACCTGAGAAGGTGTTTTACACTGGAGGTATATCGGGTGGGTGACCAAACTTGTTATGGAGCCTAAAACCACAAGGAGAGCGCTAGTAAAATCGAAATGGCCTTGTATCCCTAGGCACGGAAAGGAGGGACCTGATAAAGCTAAGAAAAAAGTCTAGAGAGGTATTGCCTCGAAAGCCCAAGTTAAAGACCAATTTTAGCCGGGCAAAAAAATAAAAAAAAAATAAAAATAAATATATATATAAGCCATGAGTGCATAGTATGCACACACAGCCAAAAAGCAAGCTCCAGAAAGCCTTGCATGCATAGTATGCACGCATCTCAGATTTTTGCATTTGCACGCATAATATGCACGCATAGCTTAGCTGTTGTGTGTTCAAAATTGGGGCTTCTTCACAGTTCCCTGAACCCCCATTTGTCAATTTCGAGACTCCTGATACTCCCTACATTCTAAAAGTACCCAACACTCTGGGTGGTTAAGAGAGGTCACCCTCTTATTTGCTCTTTCGGGAGATCACAGTATCGCGGAAAAATTCATGAGCTTAAAGATCAAGAGATCTTTCTTTGATTCTTAAGAGGGCATTCGGGTCCCATCGTAGGAAGCTTTGGGGGTGTTAACACCATCCAAGAAGGTAATTTAAAGGCCCTGAAAAGTACCAAAGAAGAAAAAAGAAATTCAAAAAAAATTGTTCAAAAGATTCAAAAAACAAAATCATTCTAAAATCAAAATAAAAAATAATTGTTCAAAAGATTCAAAAAACAAAATCATTCTAAAATCAAAATAAAAAATAAAAAAAAATAAAAAATCTTCCAAAAGCCAAAAATTGACAAAAACTTGTGTTGCCGTAACCACAGCATCACCGAACCCTCCATCATCCCGTGGGGAAAGAGGAAGGAAAAAGAAATTTTTTTATCCTTATCCAAGAAATCCATACCCCATCTGCTATCAAACCATGTCTTGGGCAGTCAATCTGGCCCTCATTGATCCGAACTCATCCCCGCAACATCCCTGTACAGAGGAGATTCCCATCTCCAATCCCTCAACCCAATCCCCATTTAATGTCATCAAACCATTTGGTGCACTCATTTTTCCTTCCACGTCAATCCAAGATGCACCCAATTTCCCCTCCACATCAACTCAAGGTGCACCCAATTTTCCCCCTACGTCAACCCAATTTTCTCCCACGTCAAGTGAATCATCTTCATCCACCCCCATAACAGATCCTATAGCCATCCACATTCACCCCCATAACAAAAAAATTGTTGCTGCTAGTCTTGTTGCTATTGAAACGACAAGGTTTTTTGTTAATAGCGACAGTTTTGGCTGCTACTAATATTCTAATTTTTTATAGTGCCTATTTGAAAATAAAATAAAATAATAGAGGTATCGGCCGAAACCGATATCTTATTGGCCGATACCCAATACGTATCGACCGATACGGGCCTGTATCTACCGAAACTGATACTGAGTTGAGATATTGATACGTATCAGGGCCGATACGAATCGGTTTGCCGAAAAACGATATGTGTGACAGCCCGAATTTTCCCAACCTAAATTTTATGAGATATATAATTTTATTTTTTTAAAATCAAAATCAAATGGGAAAATCTGGACCGCCAGATCATAGATCACAATCTGATACAGAATATTTAATGCAAACATAAGATATAATTAAAACCTCAAGTTCTAATATTCAATAAGAACAGAAGTAAACAAACACAAGTGATAGCCAACCATCACCTAACAGTAATGTACAACAATACAAAAGTACCAAGTCTTAACTTACCAAAACCACAATATCTGAAATCTACGATCCCAAAACAGAAGACAAAAGCGAAAGATCCTATTCTTCAGTATGTAATCTAGGCCGTCCTCAAACCTATACCTGTGACGTATAGTCGGGGGTGAGCTAACATCTAAGCTCAGTAGAAGAATATCAATAGCAGTTATATCTTACTAACGATAGAGTTCAAAGTAGAAGCAGATCAGATATTAAAAGACGAAATTCAAAGATTTAATAGATCAGATATTTGATGACAGAACAAAAGTGATAACAGAGCAGAGATTTGATGACAGAGACAAAAGCTTGTATTTTCCTATTCACTATTCTCAATTCACTAATTTGATGTTCAAGGTTCATATTCCATCATTTACTGTTTAATGATTCAAATGTCCTCATTCACACTTCACTCACTCTGTTCATTTCATTCACTGTGTTCACTTCACTCACTCAGTACTCACTTCACTCACTGTGTTCACTTATGTATGCTATGCAATGCGTATAGATCACTGTCGTATCGGCCCACTTGTATGCTATGCAATGCGTACGAATCACTGCCGTATCGGCTCACTTGTATGTTATGCAATGCGTATGGATGGCCGCCGTACCGACCCACTTGTCAATGTCCACTCACAGTCAAATGTTCAGATATATTCTCAATATTCTCATTCACACTCAGATACAGGGTTCAAGGTACTTAACTTAATGACTCAAAAATAATTCTATCTCATTTATGAATTCAAAGTCCAATCATCCTACGACTAATGCTTCACCTTTTAATATCTAATCAAATTCCAAAACTCCTGGTCAAAGTCTTCAAGGATTCAAATATAGTCAGATTTCATCACTCATAATCTAGTTTCACTTCCTATAATTTCAATTGTCTTAAATAAAATGAGAATGGGTCATAGTGCTATATCTTCGTAATCACTTTTTTCAAGGGACAGGATCTGTAGTAACCTGGATATACTTTGTGTGGCATCTCATAACACCATAGAGGGGTTACATTCGTACATGGACACTTACGTTCCAAGTTTCACATGTCTGAAAAATGACTCAAGCTCAAAAGTCATGTCTTTTCATATTACACTCTCTTAGCATACATATTTCTTTATTCATTCAAATTCACAGTTTGTATGCAAATTTAGACAGAACAGATCATAACAAAAATAGAGAGGATTAGATTTAACAAAGTGAACGTATCATTAGAACGAATTAGATCAAACATAACTGAACAAAACGAATCGAATCAAAAGAGGACAAACAGAACAATCAGATCATATGTGGAAACAAGAAGGAAACAAAACATATCAAAATGGAAGTAAGGCATTCGATCAAATATCAAATTTGAAACCATAAAAAACTATGAATCAAATTTATAAAATATAATTTTCGTTGAGTTTCCTTTACACCGGATTCGGAGCCGTTCAAAGTAATAAAAAAGTCCTCATCTACGACCTCCAACTCTCAATATACATCACACATACAATGATGGATTAAGAACTAATTCTAATTATTAACAAATTTGACGTATTTATATGATTTCCTAAAAATGAGATGAAAATAGGCAAGTTCTTGCTAACTTAGAATTTGACCCAAATTTCTACTTAATTTTGACCCTTAAAACAGTTGATTCATAAGTTAGTTAATTCATAAAAGTTGTAGAGATCATTGTTCTCTTTCCAATGCCATAAGAATCGCGTCAATCAAAGTTCGGAGCAAAAAGTGATAGCCAAAATACCGAAGCTGTATCGGCACATTCAGTCAAACTCGAACTTGGATTTCAAATTCGAACTTCAATTTCTTCAGAAATCTGGCACCTCTATTGTTAAAATCGGAGTTCGATTTCTTCAGAAATCTGGCATCTTTGTTGTCAAAATCAAACTTCGATTTTAAATTTCGAACGTCGATTTCTAATTTGAACGTTCGATTTTCCAATTCGATGCTCGATTTTCTTGGGTTCAGAACCCTTCGACTTCTTCCTTAGTCTATTTTTTTCTCCAAAACTAATCCGATTTTTTCCTTTTTTCACATACGAACCAATCTATATTTAGAGATAATTTATACAACCATAAATCATTAAAATCAAAGGAATTCTAACCTTTTTGCCGATTAATCTTGTGGCTTTAAGAAGTGTTGCCCAATGAGGCAGAGCGAAACCTTGAATTTTCATAGCGACTTCAAGGAGATTGATCACAGGTATTCAACAAGAAGTTGTCAATGATCCACGTATCAATTTCAACCTTCTTAACGCTCGGTTAACAATCGCGAGATGGAATGCTTCTTGAAAATGGGGTTTCTAACGAAAAAGGGTTTGAACGGCTTGAAGTTCTCGGATCTCTAACGGTTGGAATTCACCAAAGGCGGACATTCATGCGATATTGGCGTCATGTGCTTTGCAAAGGTTGTGGAGGTTGCGACGCAATTGCAATCGAAATCTCACAAGGGTTCGAAGGAGACAGAAATACAATGGTCGGGTCAGCTCTCTCTCTTTCTCTCTCTACAAAATCAAAAGGCTAACTTAGCCATTAAGCAACCCCTCTCTCTTATAATCATATGAAACCTAACAAATATTAAGGATATTTGTTTTCTAAGTTCTATTCAAACCTCACAGGTTCAATTAGGTTCAGTTAGGGCGCTGAGCGGCGTACCTAGAGTTGGTGCATGGCTTTTCCACTAAAAGTCCAAAGTAAGACCCAACTGATCTTTTATACGCTATTCATTCTTATATTATTTAAATATTTCTTTTCATACAATTTCTCCCAAAATTATTTAATTATTTATTTAACAATTAAGGCAACATCAGTTTTCGTGCCAGCCACGCACACGGAATTAGTTGAGTTCGGGTTCAAACATTTCAGGTTATTACAATACGTATCGGTATTGGCCGATTTTTGATACCATGGTATCACCTCACACATTTTGGTGCATCAAATTTTTTTCTCCTTTAACCACAGTTTAGACAGTAGATATATATTAGATCATGTCCAAATCTTTTGGGTAGCCTCTAATCATCTTGGGGCAAGTTACCATAGCACTTGATCCCTTGTATTGGTGTCATGTGGACCCCACCTGATTCAAATGCATTACGTGGATCCCACTTGGTTCAAATGCATGCATCTGCCATGCATTCTAACTCTTTTATATATATATATATATATATATATATATATATATATATATATATATATATATATATCCCCTCACTTAATAAATAAATTTAAGATAAGGAGAAATATGAAATTGAATTCTCAAAGTAACATTGAGGATCTAAATGATATTTTCAGTTTTTGAATGAACCTAAATGCATTAAAAAAAAATAGATCTCATTCTATAAAAAAAAAAATACACAAGTTAAGATTCTCTTCTGTCCAATGGTTCTAAAATCAATTGAACACCATATATGATGATATGATTATTGCCCTACTGATATAATGATCTTTGATTTCTTACAACTGTTATTTTCCAAAAAATAATAATATTATTTTTATTTATTTTTTTATGCTCGTTGTAGATGTTGCTTTCATTATTATTCTTTTATTGTTGGACATATTTGTATTTTGTGCATGATATATGGGTCCGGGGATCGGGGACTCAAACGCCCGAGTCCCGGAATGTATCGGCCAAACTTGCCAATATTGAAGTTTGTTATTTTTTCTTTTGAAATATTAAAAATATATAAATAATTTAAAATATTTAAAATAATTAATTATCCAAAAGGCATTTTTGGTAAGGAGCTAAAACTTACACACAATTTGTAACATGACACTTAATTAAAAAGAAAGATTGTTCGTATAGTTGGTTATCATGTCAGTCTACCACACTGATGTAACGGTCATTGAGGCCAAACATTTGATTTGTCGAGTCAACAATTGAATCAGCTGCTGGCCATTGACTATACTAAATTAGATGATAGAGATCAATTTTCATGCTAATCTTTGGCCTCAAACAGTTTTATATCATGCTCTTCTATTCAATGCGGCACATAACCCAAATAGAACTGTTTAGTCATGTGCCACGGTCCAAATCTCGTGTGCAAGATAACACCCTTTTTGGTTTGGGTACCTCTATTTGCAGACACGCATTCTCAGAAAGCGCTCACATCCTAGATCCCTTGAAAATCTGAAATTGACCATACAACAAATTAGAGGTAATATCACATGGATAATGGCTCCTGGCCGACATTTAAACACCATGTCACTTTTTATCTCACACCACTGAATTGTGATTTATCATTGTTTCATGTGGCACACATCTATGATCAATCCAAATTTCGCAAGTGGCAATCCTTCGTTGGAACATGTTCCAACCAAAGAATCTTTCTTATAAATGGATGTAAACCATCCGATTGGTAAACTTTAATATTAGCCATCAAAATTAAAAAAAATCGTTGATATTAGAGTGTATAGATCGGATGGTTCAAATATTTCCAAAATGTGATTTTTTTACCTATAGCTCTTAAATTGATGAAATATCCTCTGACAATATGGATTTCTAATATCATAAGTTAATAAATGTTGTAAGATCGCTTAAACACCATTTGGTGTCAATATCATATCGGGTGAAGGCTAATTCGATGCATATTGTGTTAGAGTGCACCTTATTTAATAACTACCAAATAAGTTACGGAAACCATATTAGCATGCACCTTATTTGATAACTACCACATCAGTTATTATCAAATAAGGTGCACTCTAACATGATAGTCACGTGCACCTTATTTGATAACTAAGTTAAGTTATATAAACCATATTAGCGTACACCTTATTTGATAACTACCATATCAATTATTATTAAATAAGGTGCACGCTAACATAATATTAGGGTGCACCTAATTTGATAACTATATGTGCACCTTATTTGATAATTAACAATTTAGCATGCATAACAATTGCAATCTAAAGCATGTTAGCGTGCACTTTATTTGACAAGTACCACATCAGTTTTCTAAACCAATTGTAAGTAATTACTAAAGAACACGCTAACATGGTTTAGATAACTAATGTGGTAGTTATCAAATAAAGTAAAGGCTAACATATCGGATGAGCCAGATTGACCGAGCACCAACTCTAGTGCGTGATGGATCGAGTACCTCTATAGGCCTCTATATAATAAACTACACCAAGAATTGTAACCCAAGCGAAACCTCCCAGATTCCCGATATCAGATTTTGTCACTTTCTCTCTCATTTCTCTCTATTTTAAAACTCCCGCCATTCATTCTAACCTGTCTCCCAGCTCACCACCCACCGGAAAATGACTTCTCCAGTGACTCTCCCCTGCATCTCTCCGGCATTCTACCTACAAAAGCCGCCGCTCTTTTCGTTTCCGATGGTCTGTTTCTCTGGTACGTTTTAATAATTAGTAGACAAATTTATATTAATAATAATAATAATAATAATAATTTTGAATGAAATCTTTATTTAATCAATTTGGGCATGAAGGTGTCTCCATGCATGTCATACGGGTTACGATGCGCTAGAATGGTAGGCCTTAACAGAAAAGTTAATAGTGAGAGGAGTTAACGTCCTCTCGTCCATAGATCAAAAATTTGGTTTTTCGATACGTATCATCCAACCTCTAGAACGATAAGTATCGGCGTATCGGCCAATACATTCAATGTATCATCCTGGTATATTGTTTGTTTTTTTTTTAAATCCCCAAAAATATTATAAAATTCTAAAAAATTATATTTAATGATTTTTTATTTATTTCAAATTTTTTAAAAATTATTTAAGGCTTATTTGATGCATATTTCAAAATTTTATTAACTCAGAATCTAAATCACATTGTACATAAATTATGAATGCTTTAAAAGCTACATTGTACATCAAATATTTACTTTAAAGCCACATTGAATTTTTTGGTGGTTCTTCGCTCTCCTGATCATCATTAGTGCACTAGTTTTTTCTATAGTGTTGGCTATATTGATACCCATGATCACATGTCCCCCTTGAAACTGAAGCATTAGCAACGAATATGACTATGTGTAATAAGTATATGTCGGTTCTTGAAAAATTTGATTGACGAAGTCATATGGCCTGGGGTAGGTTGGTTGAAGGATTGGGTATGGGTTGCTGGTTGTTGAATCTTCGATGTTTCAAATACTAAATTACTCGAGGCTAGATATAGTATAACCCAAATCATCTTGTGGACCTTGTCGTGGTTAGTAAGATTTTGAAGCTCCTCTTCCTTCAACCCCTCCACTTCTAAATGTAGGAGTATTGAACATAGTTAACAGAGTCGGCTCATCGTCTCATTCGCCAATACCTCCACAAGAATAAGAGGGACCAACATCATTATCTCCACCACTAGTGCCAATGTGGGTTTTATCGCCTCTACCATCACCCCACCCCACCACCCCATCATCATCATTATCATCGTCATTATCCCTTTTATCACTGTCGGGCTACATTTCGTCATCAGATCCAACAACTGAATGGTGATGCAATCTTATTTTCCGCCTAGGTTGTTAGGAAGTTTGCTCCTCCACTATTCTTTTTTTATCGTCCAGTCATGTAGTGCTCGTACTATCCATCATTGGCGCTTCTCCCTCTTCAATCCACTGATTCAAAGGGTCATCCTCATTGAATATACAATCCAACTCGATGAGATTAAAATATTCACTATCTGTAAGGTAGAATATGATACATGAATTAGTATATGCCTCGTCAATTACATATGAAAATTTGAGATTATCGATAATATAACAAGTGAAATTATACAAACACAACCACAAAATAAATACAGATGATTTTAACGTGAAAAACCCTTTCACAGGTAACAATCACGGGATCTATCTCAAATCCAAGGCAAACAATCTACTATGAACAATATATTCTTACAATGCTTATGAATGAAATGCTCTATCACTCATATCACAACCAATGATCGCCTCCCACGATTATTCCTTTCATAATATAAAATTATCGCCTTCAACTATCGTCTCTTACGATGGTCCACTCGATTCACACGAGCTAACAAAACATTTAAAACATAACAAATTCAGCCTCAGATCACAGAGGCAAGATTTTCTCAAAGAGAAGGGAAATGGAGAATTCTCGAGAGAAAAGTTTGAAATGAAGATCTTTCCCACAAAAGCCTTGCTTCCCGAATCACTAACCATCGGGATACGGACGTCCGTGAATCACTTACTGATGTCTGTGAATTAGTAACTTCCCTCAACCGTCGGGACACTGACATCCGTGAATCACTCATGGATGTCTGTGGCCAAGGATGTCTGTGAGTTTAGTCACAGATGTTCGTCCATCCAAGGTATTGAATCTACTTGACAATCTAACACTTGTTTGAAGCACTTCTTCGTTTGATCATTATTATGACAAAATATCTAACAACATCAAATAAAAATTATATGAAATAAGATGTCAAATAATTGCTTACCACGGTTGGTCCTCTGTATATTCCTGACTCTTAATCGCATGTTGTAATGGTAGTAGACTAACTTTTCTAATCGACTCATAGTTAGTCTATTCATTGTCTTCGTATGAATGAGAGAGAATGTACTCCAATTTCGCTCATAGTTGGATAAAGAATATATTTGCAATAAAACGCGCATGACAATTCGCCTCAGTATTGGACCATCATGTCCATAATGCATTCACCAATTAACCGAATTATCGTGTTAGATTTGGGATTGTGCTAACCTTGTCCCAAATGACCCATATTTTTTATGGAATATATCAATCTACAAAGATGGAATACAGTAACTCACATATCAATAAACAGATCATATGACTTTTGAGTAAGATGGAATAGAATAACTCACATCTCTTATGGCTTGAACTTACTCTGCCAACTCAGGCTCCATGGATGACATTGAGTAAACCACTGTACACTTCATCGGCCTTACTCAACTCGAAGCGTCGTGTTTACTGGAAGGCCGGATTCAAGTAGTGTGTTATACTTAAAATATGAGCAATCTCATCAATTAATGGAAATAGTGAATAATATGAAGGATAATAAATAAATATAAATCACTACATAAACAGTTTAACATGTTTTGCCTATGGCATACAAGAATTGGTGGTGGAATTATTTATCCCACCTCTTGTCATTAATCACTGAATATCGTTTATATTTTATAGAACATTTAGTTTTGATAGTCAATTGCACCTTATCCATTGACTCGTAAGCATACCTCATTATTAGTTTCTCATCACCATCTATCAACCTCAATATTTGTACCAATGGGGTAGTGATGGAAATTAGGTGGTCAACATCTGTCCAAAATTGGGTGTTGTAGATCAAGTCAACAACTTAAGTGCAAGCATGTCTCTTTAATCATGAGAGTCCTAATTCATATATTTTTCATTCTTCGGACGATATCATGTTTTTCAGTTGACGCCTATATCTAGCCAAACTCTATAGGGCTAGAAATTGTGTGGCAAACCGTGCAATCCCAGGCCAAAGCAGCTCGTTCTTTGTAAACCCCCTTATTAGATTGACCAACTTGTCACTGTTGTACATAAAATATGTAATCGTTCTTTCATTCTGAATAGTTGCATGTGCCTTGGTCATTTTTCCTAAATCCTCAAGATTGAGGTTCACGCAATAAGCGGAACACAGAGTCCAGTACAGGTGAGGTATCTTCAATATTAATTTTGAACCAATCACTTTATAATTGGCGGCATTGTCTATTACCACCTGCATAACTCGCTTCTCTTTAAGCTCTTCAACTACCTTATCAATTAGTTGAAAGAGATAATCATACGTCTTCGTGTGTTTAAAAGCATCAACTGATTTCAGAAATATTATCAGCATCGGGGTAGACCAAAAAGTTTATCAAACTCTTCCTTGTGGGATCGATCCATTCATTGCACATAATTGTGCAACCTCTCTCATCTCATGTGACAGCTCGAATTTCGACACCCCAAAACCCGTGCCATCGGCACAGCCCTCGAGGTCGTGCCTCGTGCAATAAGCGGAACATTTGGCACAACCCAATCATACTGAAAACACAAGAAGAGTATAATGCAGAACATATCTCCAGGTCTACCATATACTACATCAAAACGTAAATCCAAAAGATAGTTCTAATCCCATAATTCTGTATGGATAAAAGAACTAACCCGAATCATCAGTGCCGTAACTACGGTCACCCAAAATAGTTCGACAAAAGAATATTACAAGTATCTTAATTCTATCAAAACAACCAAACACGGCTGGTCATGCCAAGCCATAAATCTCTCCCTTACATATTCTCAAGTACGCAACAAAACTTCTAGAAGAACTTCTCAGGTGGAGGCTCAGACTCCTCCCTCGGAACGTAATCTAAGTTCTCGGGCTCGACCTCACCAGCAGCAGTTCCCAACTCTGAACCTGTGACGTATAGTCAAAATAGGTGAGCTACATCCTAGCTCAATAGAGATAATATCTGATCAGGTAAATCTTGCTTACTCACATACATTCAATAACATATATAAAACATGAGTTCATCGTTGTAATTTGATTAAAAGCAATTAAAGATGCAATAAAATAAGAGAGTGCCTTTACCATTCTATTTGTGACATCAGTTATTCATTAATGCTTATGATTTCAACAAGGCTGGCCCCATGACTTAAAACAGTAACTTAAATAATCCCCGAGCAATAAGCATCGAGCCCCGATGGAATACCCTCTATCGTCATCTAATCAGACTATTTTTGCTATTAACTTGACCCCCGTCCCTTTCTCATAGGCAACGATTACATCACTACTATACATCCCTGGGATGTCTACTGGTGTACGGATTCGCCGCCGTACCGGTCACGAATATCCTGCGGCGTCAGTCACGGATATACCGCTGCGTCGGTTGGGTATTCTCCAAACCTTAAATCAAATATGTGCTACATATAGTTATTCACCGTGTAATCGTGCTAAATAAATATAAGCTCCTAGCCTATTTAACCTCATTACAAATGTTCACATTTCCGTGGTTCTTTACATCCACTGTACATCCCTGGAATGATTGAATCCTTTTTCTTTATTAATACACTTATTCACATTCTCTGAACATTTCACATTTTTTGTATACTACTTCACATTTTACGTTTTCAACTATTTTTGAAAGCGAACACATTATGATTCAACTCAACCGTAAGGAAAACATACATTCATAGCTCATCATCATCTATATGTTATCGTAATTAAGGGTACGAGATCAGATATTCCCCTACCTCACTTGCGTTTACACACTCGGATTCTCTAATCTATGTTAGCACTCAACCATCACAAGTTTGGTTCGAACTAGACCTGACGAAACACATATTTTTTCATCACTACCAGTGTAAGAACATTGGGTTATAAGCTTAACATCAATACATAACTATTCGTATGCAAAAACTGAATTTCATCCAAATCGATCGAACTAATTTAAATTGAACGATTCTCAAAATCGTTCGAACGAAATTTAAATCGATCGAACGAAACTTTAAAATCGATCGTACGAAATCTATTTCGTTCGATCGATCCCACCATTAGTCATTTTAACATGCCTTTGTCAGTTAACAAAATCGACTGAACGATTTTAAATTCGTTCACACAGGTTCCAACCAATCGATCGAACGATTTCTAAATCGATCGATCGGTTTTCTTTAGAGTTCGAATCGATCGAACGATTTTACAATTCGTTCGAACGATTCCCCTCAGAACCCTTTTTGCTCTCTTCCCTATCCTTTCTTTGTTCAAAATCGATTGAACGAAATTTAATTTCGTTCAATCGGTTTCACCCAATTCCAGATCTAACACCCTTCTTCTTATCTCTTCATCATCTATCCTCATCATCTCTCCTATTAATCATATATTTAAATAATACACAACAAATTCTAGTTTCTCTAGCTAACAGTTTAAACCAAAACACAGGTTTGAGATTCTTACCCCAGTCGAACGGTTGGATCTCCTTCACTAGGCTTTCCCCAAACCCTCCAACCTAAATCTCTCCTCAATCCCGAGCTCGATCTGTTAGACTTTGCGAGCCAAGATCAATGATTCATACTAAATGCTTCCCTCTTCATTTCATAACAATCACACATGCATTTACTCTCTCTCTCTCTCTCTCTCTCTTAACTCCTCTCAACCTGACCAAAGAGAATTAACTTATCTTCCCCCTTTTTCTTTATAATCTATGTTCTTACAGTTTGGTATAAAGCATATATAATTAACTAAGTGTATGTACTCACACATACAATCACCCTTGTTCCACTTAACTCCATCACCTCCATACGTTCGACTAAGTCAATCGAGTCAATGTTGACCCGGTCAAACACTTGACCAGTTGGCCCGCATCCTGAGGTGCACTATTCAGTATGAAATTTCTGAGACGTTACATCCCATATTTCCTCAAAGCTCTTCACATAAGCTCCTATCTTTGCATACTCATTATCCAGTAAGGGCCCAGATATCTCATATGGAGAAGGCTTTTTAACTCTTAGATCAGCTTCTGCACTAGAATCAATCATACTTTTAAATTATGACGACTCCACAACCTGACTCTGAATGTGGTTAAATACCATGAACTTTGTAATGACCTTTCCGAGCTTCTTCCCCATGTTTTTAGTGAGGTTGCACTTAATTTAGATTGTTTTGCACTTTCAGTCTGGTACATGAACGGATCCATGGGACTTGTAGTACGACATATAGTAGGCCTCTTGGACTCTCTCGCAGAACCTGACCTACGCAACCCCTAAATCTCCTTGATATCCTCATCATCATCGAGATCGTATGGCCTCTGACTAGACCCGCCACACTAACATGCATGGATAGGCCCCTCAAGCTTGACCGAAATTGATAATCGGCTTCTTCCTGATCTCGTTGTTGTCGTACTTCTCTAGCACTCTCGCTGTCTCTGCATCCTCATCCTCATCATCCTCAGATACAGGTACAAAAAACTCTAGATCCCTCCTCCTTATTCTCTCATACATGTCCCTATCCCGGTCGGCATCTGCTTTTTTTTTTTTACTTGCCTGCAAGGTGGCTCTGATAACTTCTTTTACCTTTTTCGGTACATGCCAAAGATCAAAATTTTGGTCGAAATTATCAGTTTCGGTCCCTACCGAAACAATAATATAGGACTGAAATTTCGGTCATTGTTTGTATGGGATTGAAATTATCAGCCAAAATTTTGATTCAAGTTTTCGGTTTCGGTCCCCTCCGAAACCGAAATGAAACACGAAATTTTGATCCTTGGTACATGCTCACATGATTTTATCTCTCCCTTAATGTGAGCCAAATGCTCATTCAATCGTGTTATACCTCCTCCCTGCAATTTCTTTCCACAAAGTTTACATTCGATTCAGAGCCTATCGCCATCTATTGTTTTATCGTATTGTCAGGCTAGATCTTGTTCACGTACCATATTTATTTATTTCACCTGCATGAATGAACAAATGATTGGATTAAATAACATGTTCAGTACTTACATGTGAATTAAACACATGTTGATTATATGTGTCACATCATCATGTGAGGATCTGTGACATGATCTGTGCAATGTTTATTATATGTGAATTAAACACATCCCATGATGATTTGTCACATGTCGATTACATGTGTCACATCGTCATGTGATGATGCATGTGTCACATCATCATGTGAGGATGTGTGTCATGTTTATTACATGTGAATTAAATACATCCCATGATGATGTGTCTTATGTTGATTACATGTGTTGCATCATCATGTGTTGATGCATATGTCACATCATCATGTGACGAAGCGTGACATGTTTATTACATGTGAATTAAACACATGTGAATTATTAATAGATAATTTCATATTATTATATTATTAATATATGATAAAACATATAAAAATATTAGATTACATGAATACATAATTACACATTTCTAATTTTTTTTTACATTATTCTAATTTATTTTTATATTATTATTATTTTTTTTTTTTAATAATTGTGGGTGTCGTCCAATTTTTTTTTTTTACATTATTAATATATAATAATATAAATTAATATTTAAAATAGCAATTAATAATTTAATATATGATTTTTCTAAATATATAATATTATAAATCCATAGAAAAAATAAAAAATATATATTATCTAGGTTAGGAACCAATAAACCAAATTTTATAATCTAGGTTAGGAAATAAATTAACCTAAGTTAGTAAATCTAGGATAGGTTAGATCTAGGTTACAAACCCTAAAAAAATTCAATTTGGGACACTTTAGAGACATATAAAGCCTCAAATTTAATGATTTTAACACAAAATCCTCAAATTTGGGCCTAAAATTTTAAAATCTACCATAATTATGGGTAAATCCAGTAAAAATAACTTAAAAAATTGCAAGCAAATAGAGAAAAATCAAGCTATATGATGGAAAATGATACATTTTCTATAATCTCTGACGAAAATACGATGATCCCGAGCTTTCCGGGTGGTCGGTAGCCAAGGTTTGGGTGTCCGGTTGCTAAAGAATGAAGAGGAAGAAGAAAGAGCAGTGGAAGAGATAGAAAATGAGAGAAAAATGGTGTAAATGGGCTAAAAAAAAGGCAAACCACTACAAAAAATTAGACTAGTAGCAAAAACTGCTGCTATTAATTAGTTATGTCGCTACCAAAAACTGTTGCTATTAGTCCTACTACTATCAAAAACGGTCTTAACAGTAAGTGCCGCTGAAACACCTTATTTTTGTAGTGAACCCGAGTCCTAAGCCCCACTGAGAAAATATGAAATATCGGACGATAATTCTTATTATTAGACGATACGGACGATAAATTGCCCGTATCGTCCGATAATATAGCTTTTTAATGGGGTGCCCCATAAAACCCCTTTTTATATGTCGTCTCAAACCCTCCAGATACCGATGCGTATTGGATGATACGTATCGGTATCGGACGATATTTTGATCCATGCTCTCGTCCTCTCGCATATGGTATCAAAGCTGATGGTGGGCTAGGATGGCTCTAACATAGATTTTATATTAGGTAGTGGAGTTACTTTTTGGGATATGGTTGCGATGTGGAACCATTATATAAATTATATATATATATGTAAGATCTATAGTGTAAAAGATTGGGTCGAAAGTTGGTCTCCACTGTTTGATTCAATCGATTGCAAGGCCTTCTAAAATGTAATGTTATGTTGGATTTATATGCTAGCCATTAATTTTACATGATTATAATATAACTCAGCGAATAAAAATTATTATTTAGATCATGGCTTATCCGCTAAAAAAGTTATAGATTCACATGACATTTGGTCAGCCCAAAAAATGACCCAAGCATCAGGTCATGAGCTGATATTGGCCACTTACCTAATACTAACTTTATTTATATATGGTGGAAATTTTAAACCTATCCGCTTGAACCTTTCATGGTATTCAATAGGGTTTTAGAGACCTTTGGTTATAGAGGAATTTTGAATTTTGACAGAGAAAGGTTTCCCTTCTATTCAAGGGTTTTTAAATCTCATATTGCATGATTCATCAGGCAACATTCTGACATAAAACAAGGGTTTTTAAATCCCTTATTGCATCAGAGGCAACATTCGAACATAAAACAACATTCGTTTTGGATTGATCAGTCATATGACATGTGATTGAAGAAAGGGTTAGCTCTCCTGACTGTCACTTCAACACCAATTAATGGTTGAGTATGTTTTAATCCACACTGTCAAAGTGCTAGATCATACAACAAAGGGCAATGGGTTCAAAAATAATCTTTTTGAGCGATTCAAATCGTCCTATTTGTTGACTATAATACTAAGGATTGTTTTTAGTTTAGATGGCTGATATCAAAGTTCATGAATCAGATGGTTCATGTCAAATTATAGGCATGTTTTTTTGGGCTAAGATATGCTATAACAATTATTGAGAGTTGGAAAATTTAGATTGGTCAAGATGCGCGTCACATGGTATAATGATAAACCACTCTTTAACTGTATGAGAGTTACATATTTAATGGTCCTAGATCATTTAAACAGAACTCTGGTATTTAAATGTCGGGCAGGACACGGGAGCCATTATCTCTTAACAACCATAAAGTTATTTTTGTACCTGTTTACCCCTTCATTTGATGGATCAAAGATTGGAGGACAACTCTCAAATTTAATGCATTGGATTTGGACATTTTTGACCACATTTATAATGATGGATATGTATTAATTCATATCCAATTTTTTTGGATGGTACTTGATCGATCTTGTCAACATTTCCTTTTCGCTAGCACCTAATCCTTACAATGGATACCACATGGTGCCCAGTGCCCACCTAAACCTGCTCTATGAGCACTTATCAGAGCCTAAGCCCTATGACTGATATATGTACACACCACAGAAAGCATCTCATGTTTCCCATAAAGCGTCTGACTCTCCCACTTATAACGTATTATTGTCTCTCCACGCCATCAATATAATTTATTATCGATAACCAACCACTAGTGAAAAGCTGGCTTTAAGAGATTTTTAGGTACTCTGAAATCCGGGGAAGTCTTGGTGAAAGTAAATAATAATAAGGGTGCCTCTCTTCATGCTTATAAAGGTTTGAAACTCATTAATTGCTTCGAATCATATGATGGAGACCAAGGTATCAAAATCGGTGTCGGTCTCAGGTATCGGTTTGCCCAAGACCGATACTTATCGGCCTTAATTTTTGTTTTAGAAAAAAAAAAAAAAAAAACCTCTACGCATCGGTCGATACCCGAGACATATCGGATACCCGAGTTGGGATACTGATACATATCGGTTTTTCAGCCGATGTTTTATACCTTGATGGAGACAATTTTTCACCTCAATCTTCTGCATAATGGATCTTGAGATCATGAGCTTATCATTAGACGCCCAATTTTTTATTCCATGTGGCCCAGATCTTAAAAAAAATACCCTAAAATCACGTTTTAGTGAGATATTGGCCATGATTAAAAAGTAAATATTTAATGGTGTAAGATCGTTTAAATACCATTATAGGTGAGGAGCCATCATTATCCTTAATTTATATGGTAAAGTGGTGAGCAAGATGATAGTACTTACATCTATCAAGCATAAAATCATAGCCATTCTTTGGTCCTGGCAGGTTATTTTTCTTTGGAAGGTGTATTGAGTAGAGGCGGCAAAGATCTCCCTTCTTGGAGGTGCAGTGCAATATCCAAACGTCAGAGGCAAGGTAACTATTTATAGTATAAGGGTCCATATGGTAATTTTCATTCTGGCTAAAATACAGGATTATAATAGATTTTCTTGTAAAGAAAAAATAATCCGTCGCGAGATTTAAAGACCGATACATATTGGCCTATCATTTGGGTCAAAAGCCGACATGTATCAGATACGTATGGGCCAAATCAGCCGATATTAAAGTAACTATTTTTAAAAAATATCAGATATATAAAAGATAATTAAAGATGATTAGATATATAAAGAATAATAATTTGGTGCCACATAAATAAACCATTTGCTGGAAAATGCCATTTATTAGATATTTGCATCATAATGCGAATTCAAAAGAACATATAGGTTGCAAGATATTTTCCCTACCTCAGCATTACGGAAATCGTGCTTGGAAGCTTTGGAAATCGGTTGGTTTATGTTAAATTCCTCGTATACCTGATTTCCGGAGTTTTGAAGCACACGAGAATAGAACGCGACTCAAATCGGGTCTATTTTGCACAATGTAGATAAAACACGCACACGGATCGAGGCGTTGGACCACATGGCTAAGCTTTTTTTTTATTTTTATTTTTTTTATTAATCACATGGCTAAGCTATTAACCAACACTCGAGTCCGATTTCTGCCCCAATTAGATGTATGGAGTCGATTTCTTCAAAGAAACAGAATCTATAAGTAGGGGATTGCGAGTTTACCGGAATGAACTCTCGCTTTCAAGGGCTTCCGAGCTTCGCGTAAGATTTCGCCCGTGAGAATGCACTTGATCACACCGATCTCCGTCTAAAAGAGGTATTGTCGTGATGGTTTAGAGGTCGCGGAATAATCTTCCCGCTTCAAGGGTCGATTTGCTCGGTCGGAGGGATCCAAGTGACAATCTTGGACCTTCTTGCAGTGAAGCCGATGGAGGGAAGAAGAAGAAGCTCTTCTTTTGACTGCTGTTATACGAGAACCTGCCCAGCCGATGGACGGTAGAAGAAGAAGCTCTTCTTTTGACTGCTGTTACTCGACACTCAAAGTTCACGCGTAGACTTCGCGTGCGTGGTTTTAAATCGGCTGGGCAGGTTCTCGTGTAAAGCTCATACATCCACTTAGGTGTACTAGCTTAACTAAAGGCCATAGATTAAGTTGTGGCCCAAGTGTCTAAGTGGTGGGTCTTGGCGTGAGTTTCATCTGTTGGATCTGAAACGTGAGTTTGTGCATCAAATGGCCCTTATGATTCCCTGACTCATGGGTCCTCGCATTGGGTCGGTTCAAGTGTGGACCCGTATACTCATGTAGGTACATGAGGGTGACTCATGGATCATCAACCTGGCCCTCCCTAATCATGGTCCGTGCCCAATTTCGTCCAGCCCGAGGGTCTCAACATTGGGTCCTCACTACTGATAGGCTTTATAACTTCTCATACTCAGCCTTCCACTAACGACTTCTACTTTATACCCCAGACTAAAGGGTCTAATGCTATCTATTGGCCTCACACAGCAGGTCTGTTTACCCACTGACCTGATTCCAAAGACCTAGTTCTAGTAATTACACCGGGGTGTCATGTCGATCAGGTGATCACCCGTCGGATCATGGGGTGGTTACGAACCGGAACACAACAGGGTGTTACATTTTTCGTGCAGTTGACTTTGTTGACTACACGATTTTATATGACTTATTTTATTTTTTTGTCATTATTGAACCACTCTATTATGTGATTGGAAAATATGTGACACCAAACTAATGCACAATGCATGAAACCTTCAATCATCAATACTAAAAGGAAAAGGGTACCAGTCTTTGAAAATCTAATCTCACCTCAGTAGGAAACGATATTGACTGCTTTGAATCAGAAAATAGAGATTATTTTGTCTTCTTTCACACAATGGATTATGAGATCGTGGGGATAACATCAGTTGATCATTTTTTTATTCCTTGTGGCACACGTTCTAAAAGTGGCCCTAAAATCACGTTTGAGTGCCACGAGATTTTTAGGTCACTTTTTCGGAATGTGTTATCTGAAATAAAAAATTGATTATATGATGGTACACTCATGATCTCTAGATCCACTGTGTTGAAGATTAGGATGAAAAAGATCTCCATCTTCTAATTCAAAGTAGTCAATGATTTTCTACTGGAGTGAGATTACATTTCACAGGATAAAAGCATAGTAACCAAGTTCGGATTCAATAACCATTCAGTTGGCTGTCAGTCCCGTTTAATTCGAAAAAGATTCGAGAAAATTCAGGGACTATAAAAAAAATATATGAAAACATATGTTAACCTATTTAAAGTTAAAATAGATTTTTAAATAATAAAATAAGTGTATTACATAGTCCGCATACATTCAAATTTTACAAGTATAGAAAATAAAATTGAAATATGATTAAAGCATGCATCATAATGAAAGTTTTTTGAAAATTTCGGAAATTTAGAGAATCAGCGAAATCAACCAAATATTCGGCACACCACCAGTTGGGTGACTCCTTCCAAAATTTTGATGAATTCCTAGAATTTTATGACAGACGATAAAAAAATGATACTCAAAGGAAAATTGATTGATTTTATTTTAGGGCACTTTAGAAAATAATGTCTCAAAAACAAATTTTTTAGCAAAAAGGACCCAACTTCAAACGTTTTAGAAAAACGGTGCTTTCATGGATTTTAGAACTTTAGAAAACCGCAAAACCACTGTTTTTCTAAAAAATTTTAAAAAAATAGTGCTTTCACGATTTTCTGAAGTTCAAAAATTCATGCAAGCACTATTTTTCTAAAATGTTTGAAGTCGGGTCTTGATTGGTAAAAAGTTTGTTTTTTAGGCATGTTTCTCTACTTATCCCTTTATTTTAACATTCATATAAAAAAGGATAGATGTACCAGTAGTGTGTATATATATATACAGGCACAATCCAAAATGATCTCCAAGTTCTCCAAGGGTCAGAGCTATTGCCCCTAGGAGATGAAGAAGATGCAGATGTCGTCAAGGTGACCCCATCTAAACTCATTTAATTAAATAAACTGTCATTTTCCTATAGCCTACCTTTATTTGCACCCACGGACTTTAGGAACCATATATTGAATGTTTTGAATTAGACGACCGTGATTATTTTTGGGCCTAATGTTTCGCCCATCGATCTTGAGATCATAGGCTTACCATTAGGAGCTTACTTTTTTATTCCACTAATGGTATCGTTATAATCTCAAGATCCTGAAAGATTTGAGCGAAAAAACAGTCTCTATTGTCTCATTCAAAGCAGTCAATGGTTTTTGGCGTAGCTGCCGTCAAAGATTCGATGGATGCAGATAAAGGTACATTTTTCTATATCATCATGATGAAATGAATCTGGTCTGTTGATATATATTTATGGTTAAAGGTTTTGGAATGGAAGGAGGTGGGAGAACGAATCCACACCATTAAAGAGGCACTTGGATCGTTGGATGACGGAGAAATAAGCATATCGGCATATGATACAGCGTGGGTGGCACTTGTACAAGATATTAATGGTAGCGGCGCTCCACAGTTCCCTAGTAGCCTTGAGTGGATCGTCGGAAATCAATTATCGGATGGTTCCTGGGGTGATCCCTACGTTTTCACGGCTCATGATCGGATAATCAACACATTAGCTTGTGTAATTGCATTAACGTCTTGGAAAATCCACCCTGAAACATGCCAAAAAGGTCAGAAGAAGATCCACCTGTTATATATAAATATATATATATATATATATATATATATATATATATATATATATATATATATATATAAGCCCTAGACTATTCATCCAGACCAATTGGGCACCATGTGGCACTCATCACAAGTATTGGCATTGTGTGTGGGGCAATCAGTTAGATCGGATCCACTCTGTTTGCACGGTTTTATTAAAAGCTCAAAACGCGACAAAATAATTGACTATCATGTGTTTGTACAAATATGTTTTAGCCATTTATTTTCTGACTGCATAACCTCGGAATCACATGATAGAAATAGTTTTTCAATACAGTAGGGCTAAATTTGATCTATCTCATATCCCCGTAAACCATATGGCACCATGTTATGTCACATGTGTAGAATCAATGATCCAATCGGTGAGCAACTAATACCAACTTGGATAATTTAGTTGGTATAGGATAACGGACCCGGATTGGAGTAGATCAATGATAGAGTACATGCAGTACTATTTTTCATCAAGTGTGCTACTTGATGCGAATGACCCCCAATGTGAAAATTTGGTGGGTCAAAGATTACATTGAAATTATATTTACATTATATGAGTCAAAGTGGTCAAACATCTTTAAAATGAAGGACTAATCTTTTGTTTTGTTCACATAGGAATGTGGTACTTGGAAGAGAATATGTGTAGGCTTGGAGATGAAGATGCTGAGCATATGCCCATTGGATTTGAAGTAGTCTTCCCTTCTCTTCTAGAGATGGCTCGAGACTTAGATTTGAACCTCGCTTATGATTCTCAAGTCTTGCAAGACATATTTGTTCAAAGAAATTTAAAGGTCAAAAGGTATCTTCAAAGTCAAATCTTTCTCTCATCAATGTATTATACGGTACGGCTATTCTCACCGGTTTTCGAAATAAGTATCACACAGTTTTTCATACACGAAAACGATTGACTGATCTAAATCAGACGCGGGAGATTTTTTTTGTTCCAATCTTCCCCATGATAGATCTTAAGATCATGGCGCACCTATCAAATGGTTAGATGTTGATTTCACACAGCACACATCCTTTAAAGTGAAGGTCCACTCTTTTGCCCATGATCTAGGTCACTTTTGGAGATGTATGCTATGTGGAATGAATTGGTAAAATGCTTTTAATTGTTTTTTTTTCAAATCTTTCTAATTGCTGTTTTATTCGCTTACTCCGTCTTGGTAACTATGCCTATATGCATATGGATGAATTAGGATACCAAAAGATCTAATGCACAAGGTTCCAACAACACTCCTTCATAGTTTAGAAGGCTTGAGTGATCTTGATTGGGAGAAGCTTCTGAAGCTCCAATGCCCAGATGGCTCCTTCTTGTTTTCACCGGCTGCTACGGCCTTTGCGCTCATGCAAACCAAAAACGAAAAGTGCCTAGGATATCTCAACGCCGCAGTTGAAAGATTCAGAGGTGGAGGTACCACCATTATCCAAAACCCATTTTCCTTTTTTTCATTTTTTTGAATTTATTTATTTATTTAGCTCATGATATAAATATCTACTCTTTAGTCCCAAATGTCTACCCCGTAGACATGTTCGAGCGTCTTTGGCTTGTCGATCGGTTGGACCGTCTTGGGGTTTCTCGATATTTCAAATCGGAGATCAAAGAATGCCTTGATTATGTTTACAGGTATATTAACAACTACGAAATTTAATTTATTGAAAATAAAATTTAGGATTATCATATTTTTGTAAAAAGTTTAAGGCTTTTAGCTTATTGCATTACTTTAGAAAGTTTTACGAAAAAATAAGGAAATGTGAGAAACATTTATAAATAAAATTATCGAATCACCCTATCTAATTTATTTATTTATTTATTTTAATTGTGGGTCTCATAGAGAAGTTAAGAGTCGGGAAAAGAGTTTTAATGGGAGGAGATGGGAAGGGGGGATTTAATTCCTTTCCATCCAAATTTTTTATTTTTTTCTTATTTTAGGGGTAGAATATGGAAGTTTTATCCTCTCATTGGTGAGAGTCTTCTTTTTCGAAGAGATTGACTCTACGAAGACCTTTTTACAATCCATATTTGTTTTTGAAACAGTTGGTCACGAGTTTAACCGACGTTTTGATGGCTTCGTTATTGCGCGAACACTTGCTCTATTTCTATACCATGAGGCATCGTTTTAAAGTTTCGATTGAAGCGTTGTGTGAAGCTTTTGGTCGGTGTTTGCCCCCGTTTTCAGTGTGTTGGGAGTTTTTGTGGATTGTGAGTTTGTCGATAGTGGTGACGTCTCTTCAGATGAATCTTCGGTGTTGGTTACCGGCAGATCATGATGGTGGATTCTTGAAGTTTTACTTTACTTTGAAGGCCCCTAAATTCCATGTCGGTATTAGATGGGTCTTAGATGTCATTCAATGTATTTTAATATTAGTTATTATAACTACCACTATTATGGCCCTCTACTTTGTAACAGTTCTCCATTTTAAATGAAAAGAATAAAATTTATCTCAAAAAAAAAAAAAAAAAAAAAAAAAAAAATTATCGAATCACCCATCTTCCAAACTACATACATGATATCATTTATGTTATAGAACATTTTTTAGAATCTTATTTTCATAATTTTAAGTATAAATATTTTTCATATGTTGATCAAGTGACTTTTTAGAATTTTTTCGGGCCCGGCTTACCTACGAAAAAAAATCAAATACATAACCCTTTCTGTTCCACGTTGACTGTATGACTTTTTTGAGACCTTCTTAACAATCCCATTTAACTAAAAGCTTCCCAAGTAGTATAATGCGCTAAAATTTTCTTCAAGTAGTCATATTTTTCTAAGTTTCTCTATGGAATTACGTAGTCAACATTATGAACTATGCAAAAAAATAAACGGTTATATATATATATATATATGATCAACCTTGTCAGTGGTGTGAAAAATAAAGGATGAAGTCATGTTTAATATAACATGGTCTCAGCCGTTTTATATATATATATATATATATATATATAACGCCTGAGACTATGGGGCTCAAACTCACCGTGGGCGTTGAGTTAGATTCAGTTGGGGTCCATGTGACATCCGTTCAAGGGATCGGCTTCTATGATAATTTGCCTAAGAACGATCGGGGACGACTCAAAAAATTTGGGTATGATTGGATACATTTTCACCATCCAAAAATGTGGTTAAAAGGAAAAAAAATTTAATGCACTAGAATGTGTGGGCAGTACCCAAACTTTGACCACTAAAAGAACCTTTTTTTTTATAACTTTCTTTATAAATCATATGTCACGTGGCATGTGATCTAGGGCTCTAACGTATCATCCTTAGTAAGGTTCAAACTCCTTGTCCCATTTGACTCTATATATATTTAGACTAAGGGTTCCATCCATGGATCAAAATATCTTTGGAGGTCACTGATACGGTACATTGAATGTACAATGTCGGTCTTTTATATGGTGTTTATCGGACGATACATTGAATGTATCGTCTGGTACTTTCCGATACCGATACATATCATCCGATACGTATTAATTTTCCGGCATTTTAATCTATGGTTCCATCCCACATCGAGAATCCTATCAAAAGTAGGTACAAAATTTGCTGATAGGATTCTTTGGCCAAATGGAACTTCCAAGCAGGAATCAAAATCTCATATTTTCATATCGTACCGTTCAGCCCCAAAACCAATACGTATCGATTCCGAACGATACATTGCAATGTATTGTGAAATGTATCATCCAGTATTTTGGGTTTTTATCTGGAGCGCAGTGATACGGTACCTTGAATGTACCGTATCGATGAAGTCCAAAACCAATACATAGCGGACGATACGTATTGTATCGGATGATATTTTTATCCATGCTTCCAAGGGACTTCATGTAGGCGGCACCCATTAATAATTTCTTATATATTAATTAACTAATTAAATGGCCTTCTTGTCTTAATTTGTACCCTAATTAACACAGAAATTATTAATCCATTTTTTTATTTGCTTTTACTTTCAGATATTGGACAAAAGATGGAATCTGTTGGGCTCGGAACTCAAGAGTGTTGGACGTTGACGATACGTCAATGGGATTCCGGCTTTTGCGATTAAACGGATACGATGTTTCGGCTGGTACTTGATTAAAATTATATAATTAAAGAAATTTTTAACTAAATTTTTTATTATACTAAACTAGTATTAACTATTAAATTATCCTTCTGCTTCTTTTACCTATAGTCACGAAAGTCAGTTTTTTCAACAAAAAAATAAATAAATATAAAAACCTATGAATTAAGGTTTAACAAATTTTATTGAATTTAACTGAGATGAATAACCCATATACATTTATAATTTTACATATAGATTTCGTAATTATAGATGTGCCTTACATTGAATCCTTTATAGCTTCTTTTGTAATTATATATGTGCCCTACATTGAACCCTTTATAGCCTATGTGCTCTAAGAGACTACTTCAATCCAAAGTTTTAAACTCTTGTGCTAGTTGTAGCTCCCTTTTATTTATTAAAAACATTATTTCTTACTTGAAGTATATGATAACTTGTTTTTAATTTTTTTGTCAGATTTTTTTGAAATTTTCGGAACTGATGCTTTGCTGAATTGTTACGGTATCCCGATTTTGTAAATATGCTCTTATGTTTGTTTTAGAGGCATTTCGACAATTCGAGAAAGATGGCGAGTTTTTCTGCTTTGCCGGGCAATCGAATCAAGCCGTAACCGGAATATACAACTTGAACAGGGCTTCTCAGTTGTCATTCCCCGGAGAGAAGATTCTTGAAGATGCCAAGACATTTTCATTCAATTTCCTTACTCAAAAACAAGCTTCCAAACAACTTTTAGATAAATGGATTATAATGAAAGACCTAGCTGGGGAGGTAAATTTAATATTCACAATTGAAGAGAGACAGAGAGAGAGAGACAAATATCTATGACGGACAAAGTTATATGGCGGATGAGAAACGGCAAACCATTCAACGGGCTGCTGATGTGGTGCGATGCAAGCGCAATGAGGCTAACAATGCACGTCGGGGCAGCCACTTATATTGCACCACATAAGCATCCCTTGAATGATTTGTTATTTTTCCATTCATTATAATTTTCCACCTATGACCATTGTTAACCTTTGAATTGGGGTCAAATATTTCAAATTTCAACCAACAGTCATATATTTATGTGTATAGCATAGGAACTTTACAATTAACCATTTACCATTTTATGCTCATAGAAATAAACTGCTTTAACAACATACATTTATGCCACATGGCACACTTTTCGAAGCAAATATAGGTCATCAAAGGGAGTGGGTCCAAAACTTAAGACTTCAAACATGCATACTTGGCAAATATATATATATATATATATTATCCAGGTAAGATACTCCTGTGGATGATCGATTTTGTGCATGTTACCATAGCACCTGATTCTGAAATTAAGTGTCAAGTGGACCCACTTAACATGAGTGCAGAGTTCAACTCTAACTCAAGTGATATATATATATATATATGATCCTCTCATTTGAGTCACGGGACATAATATTATGATATGTCTCACCAATTGTCTTTTCAAAGCTCACTGAAATAACATCCAACTAATAGGAGCTCGAGTAATAAGATTATGTCTATGATTCGAGTCATATATTCATTTCCCTCTATAGATATAAAGATAAATAGGTGTGTGTGTGTTGGGTACGTGAGTTTTTGGTGGCATGTCAAGTGAGGTGGCAATATTTAGATCATTTAGAGAGAAAAAAATTCAAAATGACAACTTCACAATGTATTTTGTGACGTTTAAAATTTGAATTAATAAATCACTATTAAAATTTTAATTTTTTATTTAAATATTGATTTATACAACTTGTTAAAACTTCACATTACACTAGAACGCTATTTTGAGTGTCACATGGAGCTCCACATGAGATTTATGTAACTATCTTGTATACTCCAAGTGAATCGATTAGATGGCTCTAATTGCCCAATCAATGTGATTCTTTAGCTGAGACATGACGGGATGCAGCTTTGTTTCATCAAATAAATGAGTTATGCAGCATAAAATTGAGCTGTCCTGACCCTATCCTTGTACATGGGGTCGTCAATCAGTGGAGCTAGTATCTTTTATTAATCATATATGAAAAAGCATAAAGCAATTTTGTAGTCATCAGTAAGTACCATCATGTAATAAGTTAACAACTCTTTTATTAATTATTTAATATTTATTTTATTTACGCATTTTTAATATTATATATATATATATATATATATATATACGTGGAGTCAGCGAGCAGTATCCTTTAATAAGAACCATCATATAATAAGTTATAACAACTCTTTTATTAATTAATTAATATTTATTTTAATTTGTTTTTTTAATTAAATTTTAATATTATATATATATATATATATATATATATATATATATATATATATATATATATATATATATATATATAATAATGATCCTCTCATTGGGTCATGAAATATAGTCCCATGACTATAGCAATCATTGGTTACATGCATAGTATAAAAATCGGCCGATGCTGATACATATCGGCCCCGATATGTATCGGTATCACAACTCAGTATTAGTATCGGTGTTGGCCGATACATATTGGATATCGGCCGATATGGTTTCGATTTCGGCCAATACTTCTATTTTTTTTCTTTTTCTTTTTTTTTAAAATATATATGACAATATGTATCGGCCAAGTCGTATCGGTCCTCTATGAACCAATAGCCAAATCCGATACCCATTTTGACTCCTTCCTTGCATGTTTGATCATGACTCATATAATCACTATATATATATATATATATATATATATATATATATATATATATATATATATTAGATTAGATTAGATTAGATTAGATTAGATTAGATGCATGGCTCATTCTTATATCATATCTAACAATCAATAGGTGAAGTATGCTCTCGATTTTCCATGGTACGCTAGCCTACCTCGTATAGAGACGAGATTCTACCTAGAGCAATACGGTGGCGAAGATGACGTATGGATAGGGAAGACTCTGTACAGGTTATTAACACTGAATCTTACCAACTTTATTGAGGAATGATAGCTTAGAATGTTGCTCCATTATTAGTATAGTGGTACCCCCTCATCTTCGGATGGTTCCTACTTCAGCACATGACACCACCAATATTTTTACTATATTCGTTCTTATAGACTAATAATATGTCTGAGCATGGTTTTAATTATCCGACTAATATATCGGCCGATATCAATGTGTCTAATATGTCTGAGCATGGTTTTAAATGTCGATCGTATGCTATATCCAATATATATCGGCCTATATGTATCGGGTTAGGACCCTTTCCATATGACAACTCTGATTTGATATATGATTAAATATCGGGTCAAATTAGTCAATCATTAGTCAACATCGGCCCATATCATGTCATATCAGCAGTATCATATCAACTGAAATTTTAAAAATGATACTTCAATATTATCTGAGAGGTGTATCGGCTTGGGACCCAGCTGTTATGTCGATATGTAAGGACTATTAAATCCCTATCCATGTGCCATAATACGAAAAATGCCTTTGGGAAATTATTTTAAATTATATATATATATATATATATATATATATATATATATATATATATATATATATATATGGCCAATGTATTATTTTTTTTGCATGTAGTGATGCACCTGACAAAGGGTGCAGGTTAGCATATATTAGTATTGGAAGTATAACATGCGCCAAACGTGTATACCCACTCTGCAGGATGGCTAACGTGAACAACAATGGATATCTGGAGCTTGCAAAACTAGATTTCAACAATTGCCAAGCACTGCATCAGCAAGAATGGCTTGGTATCCAAAAGTAAGTTATTAATTAATAAAGATGAATCTGATCATGAATGGGGCTAGGTTCATTAAGTATCTAGTTTTTCACATAATAGGAGATGAATCTAACTGCCGGAAGGGGTAGGTTCATCATGGACTTCTTATCAATTATTAGCCATTACGAATAGATATCAATCCGGCCGAGGACTGCTACCCAGTCAGATACTAATATCAGTCTCGGTATTTGTGACGCCGTCAGTATCCACCCAAATATTGTTTTTTTATTATTTTATTTTATTTTATGATAAAAATATTCGATGCTAATATTGGTTGATGTCTTATACGTGTAGGCCGATACCAATCAGCCAAATTTTGCCGAAATTTTTTCGAGTTTCCTCCTTGCTGATTTATTGCGGACTTGTCTATATGTTTCATACAATTTATACATACATGCATTCGAACGTACCAATCTTTTTTTAATTTAAAATGAAAACAAAATGTCACTTTACTTAACCTTTGTACTTTTTTCCTCAACCTCTTCACGGTGGCACAGTTGGCAGTTGGAGGGAAGTTTGGGGGAGCTTGGAGTAAGCGAATATGAGGTCCTGGAAGCCTATTTTTTGGCAGCATCAAATATGTACGAACCGGAAAGATGGACCGGGCGGCTCGCTTGGGCTCGAACCACGGTTCTCCTGAAGGCTGTCTCCGTTTACTTCGAAGGGTGCACCACCGACCAACTCAATGCCTTCATTGAAGCCTTTTGTGCCACTGACAGCAGGTATGATAAATCTAGAATCACTTATTAGTCACATACAGTTTTTGAAGTTACATGTGATGTTTATGTTATACCCAATACCCGACCCGACCTGATATTTTACCAGGTCGAGGGCATAAACTTGACCCTGCCCTCGCCCTGTCACATGAGACATCCGACCCCATCTTCAAATTAGGTCAGGTTGGGTGGAGTCCTATCAGGCATTTGTGATTTTCTTATTGGCCAACACAAAATTTTGACCTAACTCGGCCACCCAACCCTCTGATCGCTCTAGCATTCAAGCTGCTTACCCAGGACTGGCCCTAAGATTATTATTATTATTATTATTTTTTGCCTAAAATTTGAGTCCTAAGTGACTACCTCTTGGGCCAATGCCCATAGCCGACCTTCCATTGTGCTTACCATATATAACTCTAAGTACATCAACCTTGTAAAATTTTAGTTCTAGGTGACAGCCTCTTGGGCTTATGCCCATAGCCGACCTTGCATTGTGCTTACTATATATAACTCTAAGTACATCCACCTTGCACTAATTAATATGTGCACCTTCAAGGCGTAAGGTGGGTGCTCTTACAAGTTTCAGTAGGTGTAAATATAAGTATCTTGCATTAGGTTTCCGTACAGTCTCAAAAACTAATATTTTGTCTTGACAAGTGCATAAAATAATGATTCTTTGGAGGACAGACAAGTTTCAATCGGCACCACATATCAAGGGCACCGGTGCTTCGATAAAAATAAAAATAAATAATAATAATAATTTTTTAGCGATGCGCCGATGCTTCTATATAGAAGCATTGGCGTTTCGATAGAAAAAAAAATTAGCGAGGCATCGATACCTCGATATAAAGGCGTCAGTGCCCCTAAAATGAGGCGTCGGATCCCCTAAAACAAGGCATTGGCACCCTGGCACCGGGGTGCCCGCGTCTCGCAATCGGGGTGTCGACACCTCATTTTTGGGGTGTCGGTGCTTCGCTGCCAAGGTGCTACATTACAAAAAATAAGACTATTAGCAGTAGTTTTTTTAACAAAAAACTGTTGCTATTAGTCCTGTGGCTACCAAAAACTACCACTATTAGTCTAGCCGCTACAAAAAATTGCCTTAACTGCAAGTGCTCCTAAAACACCTTATTTTTATAGTGCTAACGCTTTGCTATTGGGCGAACACATTTTTTGAGTAGAATATACTTGAAAAAGTAAGTCTAATACTTGAAAAAATGGAGATAAGAAAGAGAAAAGAAAGACTTTAAAAAAGTCAAGAATAACGGTTTGAAGGATATTTAACTTTTAAAATATTTTAAAAGTATAACCCTAATTAGTAAAGTGGGCCCCATGTCACCCATCACTTCACGAAAAGGGCACTACATGTTGCACTCATATCAATTGGCGTAGAGATATCTCTATGCCAAATACCTCTACACCCAGGCGCAAATCCCCGACTCTCTCTCTCTCTCTCTCTCTCTCTCTATATATATATATATATATATATATATATATATATATATATATAAAACTAAAATTCTTATGCATATATCTTATAATTTATATAGGGTGATGAAGAGAGGGAGGGACTAGCCCCAAAAGAGTGGGTAGGGCCCTTTTGGTCTACCCAAAAGGTTCTTGTTGTTGAGATATTGTGAAAATGATGGATCATAATAAAAAGTACTCTACCCAATGACGTGACCAATCTAATTGGAGTCTTCCTTGTGACAACCTGACTTTCTCGTATCCAAAACACCGGGAAAGCCGGCTCACTATCTACTAGATATATCCATAACTTAAATGAAAATTAACACAGATATAAATATATATATAACAAAAGAGACCTTCTATCTCTATTCACACACATAACCAAAATAGAATAAAACAGAACTATGGATAATGGCTGACCATCATTTAAACAATGGTTCCTAATAGTGATTGCCCAAAATGTATATATAAGCATGCAAATTCTCATCACATACAAAATACTCAATGTATTAGGCCCAGAGCCCATAAATCCAAAACGTATTCAATTCAAAATAAACAAAAACTATACCGAGTTCAAGATCCCACGTCTATGGGTAGAACTCGTCAGGTGGAATCTCTGTATCTTCCTCTAGATTGTAATCTGGATCACTCTCGTAGCCCTGATCCTAAGTAATATTTACATCTGTGACGTATAGTCGGGGTGAGCTAACAGTTTAAGCTCTGTAGAAGAAAAGTTAATCTCAATTACATCTTATCAAAACAAACATGATTTCAACGACATGATTCGAAGCATATAATTTTCAAAGCAGATATTTAAAGCGGATTAAATAACTAAATTTCAAAGGCTAAGATCAAATGTAGTTTTAAAAATTGAATTCAAACAAATCGGGATTTCAGATAGTTTCAGATTCTTATTTGTTCTTAACTTGTACATATAATGTTTCTCTTATCAGTAACTTAAATCATAACTTAATTAACCTCCAAAGCAATTATAGCTTGGGAGGCAGAGATTTCTGATGGGAACTCCTACCTAATCATCGTCGTTCAATGAACACTTTTCGAAAACGCGACAAGTCCCTGTGTTATGAGGAAAACTTGTGCCATACAAATTTACCGTTAATACGGTTCAAAGAGTGGAGAGGTTCGTTCATGTGAACCTTACATCAAATGCGGATTCTAATATATAATTCATTGTATTTAAGTAAATAGCTAGATTCAGGGTTATGAGTTCAGAGTTTAAGTACAATTTCAAGTTCAAAGGCGGATTCAGATTTTCAGAGTTCGTGATCATGTTTAGAAGTAAAATTTAGATTTATCGTATTCAAATCGATCACATTATGTTATTCATGTAAATTAAGACGGAATGTAATTGGTATTGAGGTTCCCCTACCTTAGCTATGAGTCATGCAAAACAATTATAAATCCTTACGGACATTCCCAAAGTCTCAATCTACATTACATTGCATACATATAACACGTATTAATGATCTAAATTAAAGGATCAACACGTCGCATATCACAAGGTTTTCCAAAGAAAATTGACAAAATTAGACACAAGGCAAATCGATCGATCGATTTCCAAAGGTAGGGAAAAATCGATCGATCGATTTCCCCAGAAAATTTGCATATTTCTATTCTATACAATTCGATCGATCAGGAACCAATCAATCGATTTTAACAAATTTTGTAGCCCTTCGGCCTTCTTCTTCCTCGATTTGTTTTCTCTCAAAACTTATTTGATACAGCTCAAATTTAATCCATTCATCTATCTAAACTTAGAACAATTATTTACTACCTAATAATATAACATTGCTCACTTTTTCACGGCCGATTACGTGGCTCACGATGATTTCTTTTGAAAGGAGGTTTCAAAGTGACACGGTGGGATCTCACGATGATCGTGATCAACGAAGCTCGAGGTGTTGAGCAGCTCAACACACACTAATTCTGCCTCCCTCAACTCGCGTATGATGTGACCATAATGATCGGTTCACAACCATCGAAACCCACACTCTCTCATTCTCTCAGATCTATTCAATACCGGAGTTCAACGGTTCCTCATGGTAGAAGTTGACAAGACTGGGCTCTCGTAATGCAAGTGTCAAGTTCCACGCGAAGAATGCGGAACTTGCGGGGCGATGTCACGATCAAAATCTCAATGAGAGGGTTTGAAGGGGAGGAAGCTCTTCTCCTCTCTTTCAAGGTGAAATAACCAAATGAAATAAATATCTTAGATATTTATTTCAACACCTTATCCACTTGACTTAAAGGGACATATTGGGCGTTGAGCAGGCACACCGTGATTCGATGCACGACTCTCTCTCCTAAAAGTCAAATAAGAATTCTACACCTACTTCGCAAGCATATTCTATTCTCGTCACTATTTAGTCGAAAAGTTCAAGGCGGCATTGGTTGTCATGCCGGACACGAACACGTGGCTAGTCGCGTTCGGGTTCGAAATATTCGGAACGTTACACTTCCTACTATGGTTTACAATTTTGGATACCTCTAAATGTGTCCACGTATTCTCTAAAAATAATTTATTCCTTCGAATTATATGATGAAGATCGTTTTTCACCCCACACAATAGATCTTGAGATCACAGCTCACCTATTAAACGGTCAGTGGTCAGTGTGTGATTCCACGCGTCACAAATTCCAAAAAAATGGCCTTAAAATCACGTTTGACCATAATGTGGATTATATAATTTAAGGGCCATTTTTTAGGGATCTGTGACACATTGAATCAAAAACTCATCTTCTGGTATGTGCGATATAATCTCAAGATCTATTGTGTTGAAGATTTGGATGGAAAATGATCTCCATCATCCAATTCTAAGGAATCAATAATTTTCGAGAGGTCTCGGACATGAGCGCTTTCATAAAATGAACGGGCGCATTTATAGGTACCTTGTAAATTTTACCTTTTACTTAACAGGGTTTAACAATTCATTATTTAAAATTTTCACATGTGCTTAAACTTAAAATAAAGTAAAAACTGAGTTAGACAAAAATGCCCTTCAGTATCATTATTAGACCAGTCAGTTTTATATGATACCCTAGTGATCGGGTCTCATATACGATCAATCAGTCGACTATAAGACCGACCCATCGGTCTCTAATGGGACCCGATCTATCCTATAGTGGATTTATCTTGTTTGGAAAATATAGTGAAGGTTGTGACCCTCTCAAATAAAAAAAATCCTATGAAATAAGATATTTCAGTGGCATTTGCTGTTAAGGCAGTTTTTGCTAGTGACAGGGCTAATAGCAGTAAATTTTTATTAAAAAAACTGCCACTAATACCAAAAATGTATAATAATAAAATAAGGCGTCTCAGTGTCTTATTTTTGTAGTGGACTGAAAACTTTAACTAATACAAAAAAACCAAAAATAACTAAAAATAATAAAATTAATATATAATAATAAAATAATTAAGAAATAAGATTTTGAATAAAAAATACATAAAAAATGTAACCATAAATCACAAATCTTGATTTATAGATCTACAATCATAAATCTACTATTATAAATTGGCTTGGGAAAATTTTGGAAAAAAAAAATGCTAAAGTTTGCAAATTTGGAAAAACGTAAAAATTTGGGAAAATTAAAAAGAATTCTAAAAAGATATTGATAAAAAAATTTATAAATGAGAAAAATAGGGTAAAAGGCAGGAAAAGGCGGAAAATTCACATTTTATTTGCAAAATCCGTAGTTTTTCTCAAAAAACTCATATTTTTCAAAAATTTGCAATTTGATCAAAATTTAATCGTTAACTGAAAAGGTCATGATTAATACACGTTTTTCCAAAAAGTCCCGTATTTGATAACAATGGTTATGTTTCTACATTAATGGGATGTACAAATTTTCTTTTTATTAAGTTTATAATTCCTTTTTAATTTTCTTTTGTTCTTCTTTCTTCCAGTATAGATTTATGATCACACATTTTTTAGCTTAAAATTTACTTTTAACTTTTTTTTTTAAATTATTAAAATAAACTATTTTTTTCATTGATTCCTGCAGGTCAGACTGGAAAAAATATAAAAAGGGGCTTCTTCGAACCATACTCGAAACCCTAGACAATCTCTCTAGGGAAACCTTGAAGGCTCATGGTAGACTCGTTTACCAACAGTTACGCGACACTGTAAGTAGTTATAGTCATAATATATTTTCTAAATAAGATCATGTTTTTGGACAACTCAAAATGGACGTTGTGATTGAGTGTCATATGCCACATGACATTCGATCTAAGCTCTCGGGGGCATCAATTTTAGCTCTCTCCCGCTCTGTTATATATATATATATATATGAGCTAATAATACTTATACACGAGATTTGTATCGTGACACATGGGTTAAAAGGAAAGACTTAGAATTTGTGCCGCAGGAACACCATCTAAGCCGTCTCATTTGAAGATTGATGTCAAATATTGACATGCAACATGATCTCTATCACTAAGCTTATTATATAATTTAATGATTGATTGTGTTAAATCAAATGATAGAGATTGTGTTTTGTGCCGATTTTTGGCATTAACGATGTTTAAATCATTGCTTTTAAATCAGACAGCTTAGATGGCATTTTACTTACCATAGGTCACAAAAATACTAAGTCTTTCTTTTTAGCCCATGTGCCATTATACAAATTGGGTGTATAAGTTGTAACTCCATATATATATATATATATATATATATATATATATATATATAGGAAAAGGGATCCGTCCTTTATGAGAGGACTGTTACCGTCCTTCAACCTTTCACGTGAAGCTCCGCATGGCATCCAAAATATTCTTTCGATGCCATATGAACCTTGGGTGCATTGCTTAGATCATCTTTAAAAAAAAAAAATTAAAAACTCATCTCTATAATTTAAATGGGAAAAATTTCAATACATCAGGATATGTGACCGGTACAACTTTTTTTTGGAGTTTATTTTTTATTAATCACATGATCCTAAGCCCATGGGGTTCAAACTCATTGTCCCATTTGTGATATATATATAAAAGAGAGAGAGAACCCACTAGCTAGTTCGAAAGGAGCACTAAACTCCAAACTAGGATCAAGTGACAACAGAGTACTGAGGATCTTGGATTCCCATTTCTTGCCTTATCAGTGGGAGGCCTGGATGCTGACGTGGCAGCCACAAGAAAACAAGGATGATCACCCGGTTCCAGGTAGCAGCGAAGCAGAGCTCGTCGTGCGCACGATAGCCCTGTGCGCCAGACAGCCTGTCCCAGAAGATATGTTATCGCATCCACAGTACCTTCACATGGCCCAACTCACCAACGCCATTTGTCACCGCCTTCGTCGCTTTCCCTTCCTTAAAAAGGTCATATTCCTCTCTCTCTCTCTCCCTCTCCCTCTCTTGATCAAATTCGGTCATTTCTGTCCGTCCATTTTTAACTCCTCTCTTTTCCACATCAATTTACCATAAAAAGAAGCTCTTGGATTTTACAATTTTCTGTTTTTTTTTTTCCTGATCTCTTTATCCTGCAATTTATGGGCCTTAGGGCTGTCAACGGGTCAGGTTAGATCCCACAAATATCGGGTACCCGATATTTTATTTATAAAGTTAGAGAGTCGGGCCAGGTTTTTAAATCGTGTTGAACATATACCCGTGACTCATCGGGGCGAGTTGGATTGGGAGCACCTTCTAGTCGGCTCAGGCATATGTCATTCCCTCAATGAGCAACTAAAAGTTTGGCCCAACCCAACCCATTGACACCCCTATAAATGGTAAAGGCCCCACTCTCTTGATCGTCATTTAAACACCAAAAATGGTATTTAAATGATCTTACATCATTGATGGTTTAAGATATATGTAATATACACCGTCAAAGTGATGAGACATGAACCATTCGATCTATGCATTCTAATACCAACAATTTTTTTTTTTAATGGCTAATCGGTTCATGTCGGCTTATATGTAAGGGTCACAATGGGCCTTAAACAGGTTGAATATAATTGGGCCTCTTAGAACTAGCATATACGAGACTTGATTATTAATCGGGTCGGGCTGCACAAGGCCAGGTCGTTAATTAATCGGGCTTACTTAGGTTGCCCCATACCCAGCCCATGACGGGCCAGATGAGCTGGGCTCGGGTCAGCCCAAATATTTCCATCTAAATGGTCGTAATTGATTGGACCGGATCAGGCATTCAATGGGCTGATTAATCATGTATTTTAATCGAGCCCAACCAATTTACTGATCAGGCCGGGCCGACCCAGCCCATTTATTAAGCAGACCTACCTATCTTAGCCCATACCCTGCCCATGAGGGCCGAATTGGGACGTGCCAGGTCTAACCCACTGAGACCCCTTATAGGCATGACTCTTTGATTGAGACATGTTCTAGTGATGAATTGCCACTTGGATAAGTTAGATGGCTCACAATTGTGAGCCAGGTGGCATAATGGTAAATCAAAAGTCTAATCTAATGGTGTAAGATTTAATTAAACACTAAGGGCACCAAAAATGCATTCTCATTTGAATCAAACGATGGAGATTATTTTTTGTCTAAATCTTCCATACAGAAGACCTGGAGATCATATGTGTTTCATCAGACGATCAGATTTTGATTTCATGTGACACACATCTTTGATTCAAATCAGTTGATGGTTTTCAGTGTTGGTGTCCCTTAGAGTTTTGGGGGGCAAAATAGGGTACCTCTAATGGGTTTTGAATGTTGGATTAAAAACATTTTACAGAAATTTACCACATTTTGTCACAAATATGCACTAAACAGCTGAATCCATCCTTTTAGCTACCACATTTTTGGCCACTTGATCTAATGCTTTGACACAGCACACAATTCTGTGGTATTCGATCCATCTACCGTTACCATCTGATTTGGGGTGGCTATGAGAGGTGGGACCTGTCTCTGATGGGACTCCCATATACAGCATGGATTGCCCCAAAAAATTGAGTTGATAGTGGTTCCTTAGTTCCTACCAAATTCGTCCATGGTGACCAAATTCTTCAGACTTTTTTAAAAAGTCACGAATCATTTGCCATTTTTTGGAAAAAATAAATAAAATTACAATTATGTCAAAGTGTCAAACTCGGTATCGGTATTGGGTATCGGTCAATGGAGGACCAATACAAATCGGCCGATATGTATCGGCCGATACCAAGTTATATACTTGTCATTTAAAAAAAATAAAAAAAATTAAGAAAATCGATACTTTATCGGTCAATACCGATATTGATACCCGAGCTCATACCTGATATGTATTGGTTTGCCGAAAAACCAATATATATCGCCTATATGTATCAGTATCGGCCGATATTTGATACTATGTTCTTAATATATAAGTTTGCACAGGCACTACATTTGGGCTGTCTATGTCGTATGACATCCTCAAAAAAAAAAAATAGACTTGTTATTTTTGAAGCCTATGCCACATGGGATACCATCTAAAGCTTATTTGCTAATTTAAAAGTCATGATGTAAAGATCTTTGGTGCAAAATATTGGCACAAAATTTGATCTCTACGATCTGATTCAACCATCAACTATTGAATTAGATGATGATAGACTTTCACTGTGTTGAATGTGGCACAAGTACTAAAAATTCGAAGTCTTTTTTTTTTACACTATAAAAAATAAGACTATTAGCGACATAAAAAATTACTGCTATTAACAAAAAAAATGCCGCTACTAGTCCTGTTGCTATTGATATAAGAAGTTTTTTTTGTTAATAGTGGCAATTTTTTATGCCGCTAGTAGTTTTATTTTTCGTAGTGTTAAATTATGTGCAATGTTACAAATCTTATGTGCAAGCAGTCGCTCCCTAAGAAATGTGTCGTCAATTTAGGACATACGATATTATCTTTCAACAAGTATGTCACTTGATTTAAGACCACGAACACTACAAAAATAAGGTGTTTTAGCGGCACTTACTATTAAAGCAATTTTTAATAGTGGCAAGATTAATAGCAGCAGCTTTTAGTAGCGACAAGACTAATAGCAGCCAAAAAACTGCTGTTAATAATCTTATTTTTTGTAGTGGAAGCTTAGATATGTTTTGTCAAAGATTGCGGGAGAAAAAGTACTTCTATGTTAGTTGAACGACCAGTCAAATTCTTTTAAATTGAACGGCTACATGTAAACCTCTAACTTGTTTGACTAGTCAATCAGATACAATAGAAATATTTTTTTAAAGCAATCTTTGATACCACAAATCTATGTATATTGATCTTAAGAAAACCTGATGAAATATAATACCACATGTCATAATCATGGTGATTAAGAAAAAATGGACTAATGAACCTAAAAAAATTATAAACGGAGGACATATTTTATGCAGGCAAAGTGCAAGCGGCCGACGTGGCGTGATGTAATTGGGTGCACCGACCTGGATTACTTGAGCCCCACCACCCATGCAACCAATTGCATCATACCACATCAGCTGTACATAAAATCTGTCCTACGTTTAACATTGTCCAAAAAACCTCTACCTTGGGCGGCCATGGGCATAGATAGGCGAGGAGGACGCCTTGGGTCTTAAAATTTTGGACTTAAAATGAGGCTCTCTTGTCAGTCAATTTTAATCAAATCTTCAAAGACTTGTGACCCAAATTTTTTTTTATCTTTTAATAGGGACCCATTTTGATTCCCATTTAATAGTTTGAGCCTAGAGCGACCAAAATCTCAAAGCCCGCCTTGCATATACCAACTCCCAAAAATTTGAATTTGAGTTGAGATATAGTATTTCTCTGTAAGATTAATATTATACCACAGAACCACATACTTATCATGCGCGTGCCCATATTAAAAGTGGGCCAAGCCTAGGCATAAGTATAGGCCCAACTTGAATCCCTTCAAATCCAAAGCAGGGACATGCATTTACACCAAGTTAAAATGAGGGTTGCTATGTGCACACCACTTTTTCTTCAAGCATACCTAAAAGGAAAGAGAGTCATGCATTTACACCAAGTTAAAATGAGGGTTGCTATGTGCACACCACTTTTTCTTTAAACATGCCTAAAAGGAAAGAAAGTGATGTGCACATAGCAAAAGTTATTTGCACTTAGAAAAAAAAAATTTTATTTGCCCGAAAGAAAATAAAACTAGGAAAAAATTTGTGGGTACCCCTATTCGCGCCCATGCAATTTCTAAGGGCGCCCACCTTCGAAACTCCTAAAACACATTGATGGCTTCGAATTAGACGATCTAGATCATTTTTCCTCCCAATCTTTCACACGATGGATCTTGAAACCATGATTGTACAATTAGACAATCTGTTTTGTACTCTACGTCATACAGATCCCCAAAAAATCTCGTTTGACTGTGACGTGTGCCATATGAAATCTCGTCTCATGTGCAAGTAGGCGCTCTTTTTTTGGGGATCTATACCACATGAAAGAAAAAGTTGAACGTATGATGGTACATTCATTGTCTCAAGATCTATCGTGTAGAAGCCTGGGGTGAAAAATGATCTAGACATCTGAATTCAGAGCAATCAACGAATTTAAATGGGTTTCAACCATAGGCGCCCTTAGAAATTGCGAGGGGAAAAAATAGAGGTACCCAATTTGTGTGCAACCAAAATCTGACATGAACACACTTTGATAAGTAATACTTGTTTTGGATCTTTATTAGCGAAACTTCTTGTCAGTATTTTTTTTAATTATTGGGTGTGGGTAGGTGGTAAAAGTTAGTGCGCAACTAGAAATGGTGTGCGAGAAAAGAAAAAGCAGTGTGCACATAACGTTTCACTTAAAAATAAGCCTATTTCCAGCTCACCCTTACCCATTGCTCCATAATTAGGATTCATAATAGAGAAACAATTTGGAGGATTTAAAAAAAAAAAAAAATCAATTTTTATGATGTGCAGGGAATAGAATCGGAAGTGCAAGAGCTAGTGCAGTGCGTTTTGTCGCAATCGGTCGGAATCGACCCCGAAATCAAGAAAACATTTCTAGCAGTCACCAAGAGCTACTACTATGCTGCCTATTGCACCCCCACCACACTCAACAAGCACATTGCCAAGGTTCTCTTCCAGAAAGTAGTTTGATCTCATTCTATAAATTCCCTCATCAAAATTGTAATAAATGTGTTTTAACTCGGGTAAATAATCTCTCTATCAAAGGTTTGCATCAATAAAAATATCATAATTCTCTTTCAATTTGTCTTCCAACTCTCCGATCAATATTAGATAATAATGGGTTGGTGGTCTCTGTTGAGGGATTCAATAAATATTGATTCAAATGGTGTTAGATTCGCTCGGATCTTAGCTAGGAGATGAGTGCACCCCTCATTTAGTAGAGAAATCTCTTATAGCACTTAGTCGAATTCCGGTTCATCAAGTGCGCTTACCCAACGTAACCCATCTCCTTCGCCAGAGTAATACCACAGCACACGCCTGTAGATTACGTAACCCAGCTGGCATAGACGAATTGAAGAAAAAATAAACCCATTTGGTTAATTATTCATTAAACAGTGCTTAGAAATTGTGCACATTGCAGCAATAACCTCAAGTGAGGTCAGTTTGGTCATTCGACCCTTATTTTTTTGAATAATCGACCCTTCTCCGTGGACTCTGAATCAGGATCTGACTCTGGATCCATCGAGAGTCAGATCCTAATTCAGAGTCCGAGTCAGATTTTGATTCTGATTCAGAGTCCACCGATAATAATGCAGAAATAAATCAAGAAACTGAGCCAACCGTTGACCTGATTGAAGGACAAGATGGGAAGCTACAAAGGAGGGTTGACGAGATCGTTTCTTACAATGAAACCGTGCCAGCCTTGAAGACCAAATTTCAAGAAAATATAAAATGAAAAACCCATGATATCTTTTTTTTTTGGTGAACTAAATAAAACCTAAGCCACATAAATAATAATAATAATAATAATAATAATAATAATAATAAAACATGATACCCCTTTAGAGGTACTAAAAAGTAAGCTATTCTGTCTTTGAGAATTCATCATCAACTAGCGTGCCATTTGCTTACTAAGTTACTATAGTTGAGAATGGCGTAGCTCTTTGCTAGCCCCTGTTATAGCAGAGTTTATCTACTTTAGTAGGTTATCATTCTCTTTGCTAACATCTCGCTACCTACTTTAGCAGATATCCCTTCTCCTTAATAATTCCTTATATAGCAAGATTTTATGCAAGAATTACCTGTTCAGTGGTTTTACCCTCCTCTCTACTCACTCATTGATAGAGCAAATTTTATTTGCTCTGGTAGGTAGCTAGTAGAGAGCTGAGAGGTTGCTGCTAGAGCAGATAAATCCTCCTTTGCAGGGAGTTAGAAAAGAGAATGGGAACGAATTAAAGTAGGTGAACTTCGTTGTGACAGGGACTAGCAAAGAGCTATGCAATACGCAGCCTATATCCCATCTGTCATCTTTCAGACTCCAGAGTCTAGACGACAAAAATTAATTAACAGCAACTTTTGTGCTTCTGTGTACTTAAAATAAACTACAAAGATGTTCTGAACAATGAGTGTGGGTTTTTGCAAGCGCACATCACAACTGTGCACACACACACACACACACACACACACACACACACATACATCTCAGCTCCAGAGATGTGCACTCAGCCCTACACGTGAGCCCGTTGGCTGCCATGTTCACATGCACAAGTTCAATCAGACAAAATAAAAAAAAAAACTATTTATGCACAATGGATTAAAATCTCGATTTTTTGGGTAGACCGATAAGTATCGTTCTGGCCTAGACCAATAAGTATAGTTTGTATGGTCTAATACATTGATGTATCGGCCGATATATTGATGTATTGGCCGATATATTGCTGAAACATTGATCAATTTACCGTCAAATTATCAGCCAATAATATCAAATTATTAGTCATATATCGAAATTCTTCGACTGACAATTTTGATAATTTGAAAAATCAGTGTATCTGGTACTTCAAACTTATCGGATGATAAATTGAATTTGTTGTCCGATAATTTCAATTTACCAAATATCAGATGATACAACTAATAATTTGGTTCGTATCATCCGATAATTTGGATGATACATATCACTATAAAAAATAAGACTATTAGTGGCAGTTTTTTGTAGCCAAAAAGTGTCACCATTAACAAAAAAACTACTAAGATTATTAGCGACAAAGATATTAGCGGCAGTGTTTTTGTTAATAGCGACAGTTTATGTCTGCCGCTAATAGTCTTTTTTTTTGTAGTGTATGCAATGTATCATACGGGAGAGTAGGAGTGAGGGGATCCCAATACGTATCGGTATCGAACGATATTAACCCATGCCATAATCTACATTGTTGACCTAGTGGTCAATTGTGTTTCAAATGAATTAGAAAATCTTTTCAAGGAAAACTAATACCTTTGACCCATTACATTACGTCCATACATGTGGATTTTTATTTTATTCTTCTCTAAAAACTAAAGGGAGCAGGTGAACTCTTATAGAGGGACTTGTACCATGTGGCATGTGACATGGTATTGGAGTGCAACGTTTTGACACTGCACTCAAATACATTTCCTCATCTCATATACATATATATGGGTAGTAATTTTCTCACTCAGAGTCACCAAGTGCTCGAGTGAATAAGCCATAAACATCGGAGCCAATGTGTGACATGTATGATCATATCATTCGAGTTACAAGTGATATATATATATATATATATATATATATATATATATATATAAGAGGCACGGGGATATGCCTTCAACGTACGATTCATCTGTGTTTTTAAACCAATTGGGCTCCACACACTACAAAAAATAAGACTATTAGTGGCAGCTAAAAACTGCCGCTATTAACTAAAAAACTGCCGCTAATATCCATAGCGGCAGTTGAAAAAACTGCCGCTATTAGTGCTGTCGCTACTTTGTTTTAGTGATAGTTTTTACAACTGCCGCTGAGAGGATTAGCGGCAGTTTTTACTAAAAACTACCGCTAAGTTTTCAATAGTAATGGCAACCACTAAAAAACTGCCGCTGCTATGTTTTTACCGGCATTACAAACAGGGAGATGCCCACTAAAAGCTTAATTTGCTGATGTAGAGATTCTGGTAAAAGTTAAATAGGAAAATTGATTGGGAAAATATGAGACTCAATTGAATCAAAAGTAAAAATTACAATAGTATAAAAAGAAAAATATATGTCTGCTACAATTCGAACATCGGCACCGTTTTTTTACAATAGTACAAAAATAAAAATGTGTATTCCAACCCCAAGAACACAACTTTCTGCTGTAGAATGTATCTCAGCCCCAAGAACTCGAATCAAGGGACCAATTGCTTGCTGATTTGCTGCGTCTTTCTGCTGATTTGCTGATTTGCTCGCATGATAAGCAAAAGCAAACCCATCTCTAATATATGTGCGAAATGCCTCACTCGCATTCTGAAGCTGATCAAATATATCAACCTGAAAATATCCGAAGTGCAAATCTTTAGGTACCAAGCTTACATGCATATCACAGTTCAGTTAACACAAGCTACCATGGTATCTAAACTTAGCCGATACCAATACATATTAGGTTTCATAGAGAACCGATACCACCCCGATATCGGTATCGGTATCGGTATCTGTATCAGTATAGGACAGATAAGGGGCAATATTGGCCAATATTTTCATGGTATCGCCCGATACAAGGCTGTTTTTTTCTATTTTTTTACTTTAAAAAATAAAAAATAAGCAAATCCACCAATACAGTATTTTGGCGATCCGTATCCATATCGGTCCAAAATCGGCCGATACCCAATGCAGAAACCGATATTGAACGAAAGCAAAGAAATTCAAGCATTAACCAGTAAAAATTGTCCAAAGATGCAATGTATATACCTTCGGGTATAATTGGGTAATACGCTACAGTTCGTATATCTAGCATAAAGGGCTCAGATCTGTTATAAACCACTCTACATCTAAAGAAACATAAATGTCTTTTCACAGTGCAATCTATGATCCAATGGTGTTGATATGTGGAGACTATATATCTCACCGCCTGTCCTAAACATCATTTGAATGCGACATGAAGTCCCAATTTCACTAAGTAAAACCAAATTCTAGATCAGATGGTGTGAAATTCATTTACATCTATCTTAGATATAATTCTACCACCACTGAATTACTAAAAAGATTAACCAATATAATCAAAAATACCTTCAATTGTGCATCCGCAGAATGTGTTGCGGATGATGGATTGTTTGAAGCAGAATCACCCCAGTGAGTTTGACCAATGGGGCCAGAAGGAGTCAACATTCTGGCAGCTGCAAGAGTCTGGTAAAAAACAAAATATCAGCTCAGGAATAGTGCTAGCCAAGACAAAAAATTCTTAAATGTTTCGAGCCAGACCTCATCTACCTGAAGATTTAAGTCAATGTAAGCAAGAATGATAGGCTGAGGTTCCGTGTCTATAGGAACCATGGAAAGGTGACCCTTTATACCTGTCCCACGAAACTTAACAAGCTCATGCAACATAGTTTTAACCATTCTCAAAGGCTCGTCATCAGCTCCAGCTTTGGGTATAGTTTATATTTCAATCAGTCTAACGGAACATTACTAACATTACTATTTTAGAAAGAAAGAAAAACAAGGCACAAATTAGAGATTTTCCAACATAAAAGTTATATATATATATATATATATATATATATATATATATATATAATCTCTTCCATTCCTAAATCTTATAGATATACATGAATGCTTTGAAGAATACGATCAAGATCCACATCAAATATTGTGCTTTGAAGAACCTAATAATGTTCAAATCTCAGAATGAGCCATTTTTTTAACAAAAGCATAAAACCTAGGAAAAAAACTCAAAAACGTAGGGAATGTGTGCAAAATCACCTTGGTCAGTTTGATGAGGCATTTGACAACTAAATCTGAGAACTTCTGATTTCTAGCCACAAGAATCTTAGTCGAGGCAGGTGACGGCCATCTTGAGGGATCTAATGGCCGCAATAGACTGATTAACACTACAAACGATGATGTGCGTTCAGCATTATCCTGTTCACGAAGCACAAATCAGGATTAAGTAATAGGGATGAACATAAGATCAAACCAGTAAGAGGTGAACAGCAAGTTAAAAAAAGAACAAAAAAAAAACCAACCAACCAGAATCTTAAGCATCAAGACATTCAATGCTTTCAAAAGTTGGCTTCCGGCATCCATCAATGGAACCCTTTCATCTAAATGCCAAAGTAGAAGCTCGGTGATGAGGCTATTAAGGGTACTCTCCTTTACAGCATGAGCAAGCCTTTTAATTTGAAATGTCTCTAGAATATGTACTAATTAACACAAATTAAAAAAAAAAAATTCAGACTTACAAGTTGCAACGAAAAACTCACTCATAGTCAAAGAAAAGAAACTACTAAGTGGATTGAAAATTTACCTTGAAATATGTGTGTGTGTGTGTGTCTATATATATATATATATATATATATATATATATATATAGTGGATTGAAAATTTACCTGCATAAGTGTGTTCAATACATATTTACATGATCTTGAAGATGCTCCAACAAGATTGAAGTCAAAGGTCTTGGCAACCTATCAAATATTGATGTTTATGGACAATGAAGAAAACCTAAAGGACACCAAAGTTCGTGGAAGAGATTAGAATCTATTTACCTCAGCCGCAAGGCACAATACAAGTCTATCTACATCTTTGACAAGATTGTCCATTGCACTACTTTCTGGGTCACTTGTGGTCTGAGTAAGCTCATGGCATACAATTTTCATGCGTTCAACTGACTGCACCAAAGCAGAGAGTGTGTATTATAATCAAACCATAAGCCTAAAAAAGAAGTCATGTCCAAACTAAAAAGGCACAGACAACGTTCCAAAGATCAAATAACAGCTTTATTTTGCAAATCAAAATTCAGTGAACACCCAGAAAGTCCAAATGCAATCAGCTTTTCAGACTAGGTATAAAAGGCTTGAGCCTGATCCAACTCAAAGACTCAACCAAGGAAGTTGTAAAAATGAATGTTTACCAACTCAGAGACTCGACTAAGGAAGATTTTATCGAAGAAATATCTCTATCGAGAGATTAATTAATAATAGTCAAATATTATAAAAATGAATGCTTACCATGTAACATGTTTTATTTGTTCATTTTAAGGTGTCCACTCTTAAGCACACTACCCTTTTTCTTTTCTTATAAAATCTTCAGGCACCGTTGATCTAAACTCCGACTGCTTTGAAACAGGTTGTATGACATGTACAAAATCGTGACTGTCACATAATCTCGATTATGGATAGGTCTGTTACCCTATACCAGCTCAAGTGGCTTTATAGCTTATGCCTAAAAGGTGCACATGCCCATTGTAGCCCCTAAAATGGCACTGATTAGATGGCCCTTATCATCGCTTCAAGGCAGGACTTTTTCTCGGACCATTGCCTATAACTGATCTATGATTGATCATCCAAAGATAGGGTATTTATCAGAGTGTTAGGGGCATCCGATTAAACATATCGAGTGACGGGTCAGGTCCTCGGTAGAGACGGGTCAGGTCCTCGGTAGAGACGGGTCAGGTACAGAGCCCGTTTTACCTAATACCAGCTCTAATAAAATTTACATATATATGGTAAGATAGTAGATTCTAAATTGAAATTTTTAGTAATAAAAGAGTATCTATGAATCCTTTTTCAGTTTCCAAAGTATTTTACATATAATATTTACGCATATTAAAAATTTACAATATTAGCCAGATCATGTTAAAGATGAAAATACGAAAACCCGTACATTCATATGGACTACTATACAAGTACCTTACTATAGTTATTACAAAATGGATTGTTTTTTGTTCTATTGAGAAATTTAGGAATCCATCTCAAAACCAATTGGCTATATGGGGATTAAACTTCAACACTGTGGACCTGTTTGCAGTCCTCTGTGGTTCTTAAAGAACACATAAATTTTTAAAATTTTTGTTCAGTTTGTCTAGAATGAACATTTCATATTTGCTATGGTCAGATTAGTAATTTTCTGCAAAGTCAATGTTCAAATAAGTAATTAATTTTATTTAAATTCAATTTTCAGGGAAGCCCTGCGAATGTAAGTTGTATATTGGCTGTGTTCCAAATGCATGTTCTTTAGCAACTTCATTTAGTCTGAGTTTAGTAGGTTTAGTGAGATAGAATTTCATAGGTATGTGAAATGTACTTCATACTTTTCAATTCTTTTTTCATCTTCATTTAGAAAGTTTTTTTGTTTAATTATTTGGTTTATTTTTGTGGGGGCTTGCATCTACCCCCCCTGGGATATGTCTTATTTACAATCTGCGCCCCGTATTTCACCTATTTACACCCAGGCACCTTGCTTTTGTGTTTACCTATTGCCCCTACAGTGAAGGATCAGCCATTGACTGTTAGAGAACTAACCTTTGACTGCTTTGAATCAGACGATAGAGATCGTTTTTCACCACAATCTTTCATCTGATGAATCTTGAAATTGGGAGCCTACCATCAAGCAGTCAGTTTTTTATTGTAGAAACCCAGAAGTTAACATGAATTATGTTTGTTCAAAGTGTCAGAACGAACGTCCAAAGATTGGATGGAGGGGGGAGTTCAGTTACGCCAACCTCGCGGCCGCTATGGATGGGTTTTCCAATAACAATTTTTTGTTGGAGGGTGGATTTGGTTCTGTTTACAAAGGTACGCTGAAAGATGGGCAGAAGGTTGCTGTGAAGCAATATAAGAATGCGAGTTTACAGGGAGAAAAGGAATTTAAGTCAGAGGTTTATGTCAGAAAGGCTAGACACAAGAATGTGGTCATGTTGTTGGGTTCGTGTTTGGAAGGAGATCACAGGTTGCACGTTTACGAGTTCGTTAGCAATGGATCACTAGACGAACATCTTCAAGTATGATGCACGTTTACGAGTTATTGCAATCTTTCTGTTTTTGTGACCATAGAAACCAAGATCTACTTCTTATTGAGTTAGTTTTCATTCAACCTCAGAGTTTAATCAAGATCTTATAGATTGTGAATTCTTTAGTTATAATCACTGATCTTAGATAATTATGGTCCATGAGAAATTTAATGATCAAAGTTCACAAGAATACAAGTATGATCATACTTGTATTCTGTGGCATGCTAAATAGGAGGAGACAGTAATTCCAAAGTCAGAACTCTCTATGATAACATAGGAGGTGGAGTTGAGGCCCTCCTTGTTGTTGAAGGCGAATACCTGGTCCCAATCCATACTCTGTGCGGTTCGTGTACGTGTGTTGTGGCTGCCTATCACAATCTTCGCATAGGTCAACAATTCCTTATTTGTATCAGCATCTGTAGCCGTACGTTTTGCCTTGAGCACACTGACGAAGAGAGACAACATTTTCTCCACAAGATTGTAGGTTCTGCCCGTGCAGTCGGCGAGTGATCGGATCTCCGAATCATTTACGCCGGAATCCGGCGATATTTTCGCCGTACTTCTCTATCTCTTGTTTTGCGGAATCAATGGCGGAGATCTGCTGGTTTTCCACCGGCATTTTGTCCTTTACTGGCTAAGCTGGATTGGGATCTGGCGCAGGGGCCAGTGTTGGCTCCGGCATAGTGGCCGGCACTGGAGGTGTCTGCTCCTATTTCAGATTTTCCAACGGTTTTTCCTCTTCTTTCTCCTGCTCATCTTCTTTTGGAGCTGCAGCATCAGCAACTGGCGGTGTATCGGGTTTCGGATCGGAATTGGAAACCGACACAAGTTCGTCGAGGTAACCGATCTTTAATCCGATCTCGCCTTTGATTTGAGAAAAGATGCTCCTTTTCTCTAGAGGATAGTAAACCAGAGCTTCAGATCCAGATTTGGCGAAGCTGCCGCCTGAGATCTTGACTTTTCTGAGGAACGTGCTACGTTTTCCGGTCTTCTTATAGTTATAGACGTTGATTTCGAGGGTTTTAGAGGCCATGGATTCGGGATCGTGGACGTGGAATTCGAGCTTCTCGTCCCACTGAGGATTCAGATCACAAAGTTTCATCGACGCTGGTCGTCGAAGTCGACGAGAACGTAGGCACTCAATGTTCCTTGGCCGTCTTTGGGCATCAGATTTCTCGCATTGCAGATTTCAACTACGAGCTTCCGTCGGCGCACTGGGAGAGGAAACCCTATCTTTCGTCGGCTCTCCTGCCGGAGAGAAGAGCTGGCGATCTAGGAAATAAAATATGTTTCGTTGTTGGCTATTTATCTGGGGCAAATGTTGAGGAGCCTACGCCCGTCGAAGAAGACGGTGGTGATTACAAAATCTCTAACTTGTGGCTGTCCTTTAGTAGTAGCTGCCAGTATTACGAAAAATTAAAAAAATTAGCGGCCACTAAAACTCATTTATTTTGTAGTGACGTAGCACCCAACCAAGGGATCAGGTGCCATGATAACTTGCTCAAGGTCGTCCAATTATCAATTAAAAAATAATCAAATTGGGTGTTTATCCACCGTTACAGGTTGGTCAAAGGTGTAAAATTTCAATGCATCAGGTTCAGGTCGAGGATGAAAAACTTTGACCTGAGATTTGAAGGGCAAAATGATACAAAAATTAATTTTTTTCTATAACCCTAAGGGGATCGGTGTAACTCGCAATCATGTGGCACAGGTCACGAGACGGTTCACGCAGTGCATTCGGGCCCCTAGTCCCATTTCTTTTTTTTTTTTCTCTCTCTCTCTCTATTTATAATTATATATATATATATATATATATATATATATATATATATATGTATTTGTGTGTGTGTGTAACATCTTCAAAGAATGTCATTGTTTCCACTATACATGATGCAAAGAATCATAATCATGGTATCAAATATTGGTCGATATCGATATGTATCGGTTTTTTGGCAAACCGATATGTATCAGCGCCGATACATATTAGGTATCAACTCGGGTATCGGTATCGATTGATGCGGGCCCGTATCAGCCAATACGTATCGGGTATCGGCCGATACCTCTATTTTTTTTTTTTTAAAAGGCACCGATACAACTCGGTATCGGCCGATTCGTATCGGTCCTTCATGGACCAATCCCGATACCGATACCAAGTTTGACACCTTGATCATAATCACACAATGAGAGCATAAGCAAGAGTGCATGTGTTTGTTCCAAGCCGGCAGGCCCACCTGCTATAACAAGATGCCAACTGCCACCTTGTTGAAGCGGGACAGGCTAGGCAACCTCTCAAGATTCATCGTTGGATCTAAGTTCAATGGAGGAGATACAGATACATTACACGACTGAGAGGACGAATTGTATCAAATTTACGTCCTATAAATGTGCAAGTTTGGATGGTACTTAGGGAATTATTTATTTATTTTTTAAATATTTTGTTGATCGGTGAATGCCATTACTTCCATCAAGAACAAAGAACTTACCCCGAAAAATATAAAGTGAAGGGGGGGGATAAGAAAAGCAGGAAAATCAGCTTGGGCTTTGAATGTTTATTGCGGGTTGGGTTTGGGGTTATAAGCCCGCCACGGGCTCGAGCTCGGGCTGGGCTTGGGCATAGTTCAATTTTTCCAGACTAGGCTCACGTTTACTCTGGACCCATTGCCACCCCCAAGGAAGGTAATTGGTCATGGTACAAAGGACAAAGGGCTCTATTTTTTTTAGATCAAAGGGTTTATGATAATCAAATGATTCTAAGGCTTGTTGTCGATGATGTCTCTTTTGTTGATGAGATACATGTATGGCATGTTGTTGTGGCCGCGTCCTTCTTTGGAGGTTGAGGGTTATGTTTCCTGATGAAGGTCAAGAATGTGGAAAACAATCTATGAAGGTGTCAAGTGTGTGAACTTTCCAAACATACAAGGGTTCCTTATCCTCGTAGTGGTAATCACAATAGAATTCTATTTGAAATTGTTCATTCTGATGTATGGGGACCTTCTCCTATTTTCTTTATTCATGGTTATTGTTACTTTGTCTCTTTCATTGATGACTGCACATGTTACATTACATTGTTCTTGATGAAGTCGAAAGATGAAGTTGCTACTATGTTCTCAATTTTTTTCAGTTGGTTCGTACTCAATTTAATGCACATGTGAAGGTCTTACATTTCGATAATGGTGGTGAATATTCTCATCACTGCCTTCAATCATACATTTGTGAGCAATTGATTGTTTGGGAAACCACATGTCAGCTAAATTGGACAGGATGGATTAGGGTTAAGGTTAGATGAGAAAGAAGAAGAATAAGGAGAAGAGAAATTAGGGTTGAGTTACTTGAGCAGGCATCCCAATGAATTAACAATATGAATTGATCTATTACATCATGGATTATGAAGTAACCAAAAAAAGGAAAAGAACAAGTGGCTACACTACTCACACCCCGAAAAACCTATTAACACACTCACTAGTCTAATTACAAGTTATCACCAACAATGTCCTTACACCCACAACAAAATGGGGTGACTAGAAGAAAAAATCATCATTTGTGGAGGTGCCACATTCTCTTTTGATTGGAATGTGTGTCCCATGATATTTGTGGGTGATTGTCATCCTTACATTTGTTTATCTAATAAATTGTATGCCTTGTTCCATTATAGGGGGTAAGTCTCCCTACCAGCTATTGTGTCCTACCAAAAGTCACTTTCTCGTGTCACCTCTGTTTGATTGTTTGTGTTTTGCTCATGTTCCCGTTGTTAAGCATACTAAGTTGGACCCTAAAGCCACTCGATGTATTTTTATTGGGTACCCTCTTACACAAAATGGGCACAAATGTTTTGTCAGTTTTTGTGACCATGGATGTCACCTTCTATGAAGAGACCCCTACTCCCAGCTTTAGGGGGAGAGTTCATAGTGCTCTCTTCAAGGGGGGAAAGATGTTGATGGCATGGAAGAGTCCCCTAATATGCTACCTAGTATGGATACGGTAGAAGAATGTCATGAGGAGGTACAGAGCATGATAAAGAGGGGGTTGTAGAGCCCCAATATGGAAAATCTAATAATTGTGAAAAGGCAAGAAGAAAAATTTCAAGGTAAATTTTGTGCAAAAGAAGTTTAAGGAGGCATAAGTTCAAGATGAGAATCCCTCTAAAGGTGAACCTCACTCTCAAACCATTGACCAAGATCCTTCTCCAAAGACAGGTCCATATCTGATCTTGATCTCTCGATTGGCCTCTAAAAAGTTCCTCGATCTCATTGGTAACTTTGTGTCTTTTCATGCCTTTTCTCCATCTCATAAGTCATTCATATCTTCCTTGGACTCTGTTTCTATTCCTACTAGTGTTTCTGATGTTTAATGTTCTCAAAAGCGCTACGCATACTTGAGGTGACAAGTGTCCCTGGGGCCTAGGCGCAAAGGCGTAGGGTTTTTTTTTCGAGGTGTATTTAATTCTAATTTATATATAATTTTTATCAGTATTTGTATATAATATTTATAAATTAATATAAAGGGTACTGATCCTCACAATCGAGTCATAGGCATAAAGCCCATGACTCGTGTTGTGATTGGTTGCAACAAGAGCCTTTTTCAAAGACAGCTAATGAGACATGCAATCAATCACAACTTGAGTCATGGGATATGTCTCAAGTGAGGCAATCAATTGCCTAATATAAAATAATATGTTTCTAATAATAAATTACTTATTGTATTTCTATTATAATTTGTGACATTTAAATATTTAAATGGAATATAGATCAAATTTGTTTAGATTTTAACATAAATCATGAAGTACATAAAAATTAAATAATGATACAATAAATCTTTAATAACAATCAAGTTATCAACAAATATTAAATGCAAGAAATAAATAAATATCATAAATAGTTAAACATTATGCATTTATATGAGCTAAAAAATAAAATTTAACAAACTAGCATTATGCATTTATGTGCACTAAAACATACTATTTAACAAACTAGAAAGGTCTAGTATCTAAGTAACTAGCAAGCGAGCCTAATTCTTGACCCTTGAGTGTAGTATTGTAGTTTATAAGCTTAAGAGATATAAGTTTAACTTATAACTCGTATACAAGTTCTAGTTATATAAAAAAGTTTAAACATTTTTTTTATTAAAGTAACTCAAGGTGCGCCTAGGCACACTTTTGCGCTTTTACGCGTAGGCACAAAAGGCACACCAATAGGCCCACCTCACTTCACATGCGCCTAAATTGCAAGGGATAGGTGCCAAGGCACAAGGTGCGCCTTTGACAACACTGCTGATGTTCTAGTCCAACCTAAGTGGAAAGAAGCCATGATGCAGGAAATGAGTGCTCTTAAACTATACAAGACTTGGGACATTGTTGAACTTCCTACAGGAAAGAAGGTTGTTGGATGTAGGTGGGTCTGCATGTTAAATACATATCAGATGGTGAGATAGAAAGAAACAAATTAAGACTTGTTCGAAGGGGGTTCACACAAATATAGGGAGTTGATTACCATGAAACTTTTGCACCTGTGACAAAATCAAATACAATTAAGGGTGCTCATGTACCGATAAAAAAAAAGGTGATCATTTCCCTCGCAGTGTGGCCACTATATCAGTTAGATGTGAAGAATGTTTTCTTACATGGTGAGGAAGTTTATATGTCCTTTCATCCTAGTCTTACATGGGGGTGGGGGGGAGATAAAGCGTGCATGCTTAGAAAATCCATCTATAGATTGAAGCAGTCGTCGAGGGCATGTGTTTAAAACTTTTAGTGATACTGAGAAGAGTTATGGCTATTAGAAGAGCCACTATGATCATATCAAGAAACTTCTGCTCATGTGGCTAAATAAAATACAATAAGGGTGCCCATATCCCTAGAAGTGTAGAAAGATTGGTCACTATATTAGTTAGATGTGAAGAATGCATTCTTACATGGTGATTTGACAAAGGAAGTTTATATGTCCTCTCCTCCTGGTCTTACACGTGAGGGGGGAGAAAGATAAAGTGTGCAGGCTTAGGAAAGTCATCTATAGAGTCAAGCAGTCATCGAGGGCATGGTTTAAAAATTTTAGTGATGTTGAGAAGAATTATGACTATCAGAGGAGCCACTATGATCTTACTCTATTCGTGAAGAGGGGTGCGAAGACTACAACTCCTTTAGTGTATGTGGATGATATAATTGTCATAGGGCATGACAGTGATGGAATTTGAAGCTGAAGGAGTACTTGAGTAAAGTGTTTGATATAAAAAACTTGAGCCCCTTGAAGTATTTCTTAGAAATTGAAGTAGTAAGGTCAAGAAAGGGATTGTCTTTGCACAAAGAATGATACTCTGGATGTTTTGAGTCATACAAGCATTTTATGGTGTAGGCCAATGGCTACGCCAATAGAACGGAATCATGGGATCAGTGGAGAAGGAGGTGACCCTTACAGGATAAAAAAATATCAACAGCTAGTTGAGAAACTTATCTACCTCGCCATGACTCGACCATATATTACTTATGTTGTGATTGTAGTGAGTCATCACATGCATGCTCTCAGGACTGTTCATCTTGATGCTGTTTACATTATTTTGATATATTTGAAAGGAAGCCAAGGTAGAGGCCTTCTCTTCAGAAATAGAGATCACTTGGATGTTAAAGTGTTCACAAACTCAGATTGGGTTGGTTCACTCAGTATTAGGAGGTCTACCATAGGTTATTGCACTTACTTAGGGAGGGACTTGATAACTTGGAAAAGTAAAAAAACAGCATGTTGTTTCAAATTCAAGTTCTGAAGGTGAGTATAGAGCAATGTCTCAAGGTGCAAGGGAAGAAATGTGGATTCGGTTTCTCTACAGACATAGAGGTCACTTGGATGTTAAAGTGTTCATAGACTCAGATTGGGTGGTTCATCTAGTATTAGGAGGTCTACCACAGGTTATCGCACTTACTTAAGGTGGGGGGGACTTGGTAACTTGGAAAAGTAAAAAAAACAACATGTTGTTCCAAATTCAAGTTGTGAAGGTGAGTGTAGTGCAATTCTCACAGATCCTGGCATTAATGTGACTCTCTCTCAATATTATTGTATAGAGATAATGAAGCTTCCAAACACATAGCTGAGAATCCGATCTACTATGACCGCACTAAGCATATTGAAGTTGACTGTCATTTTATAAGAGAGAAGGTGGAAGATCAAGAGTTCAACACTCCTCAAGCCAATGCTAAAGATCATAGATATTCTAACTAAATTTGTAGGAAGAAACCGCCTCAATAATATTACTGACAAGTTGGGCATGATTGACATCTATGCTCCAACTTGAGTGTTGGTACGCGCTTTTTCTGGGTTCCTTTCAGTCCCCGAAAAGAGTGGCCCAATTCGGTCCAAGTGGACTCTGGCAAAGGCGGTGTATCAATATTAAGTATAAAAATAAAAGACAAATTCTAAAAGAAAAATACCTGATTCGATGCGATTGCCAACTGCAGATATTTATCGATGCTGCAATACGTCACTGATCACGCAGGTGGAGATGTGGGTTGACTTCTTTACTAAATCATTGGCCGGCCGACGTCAACAGCTCTGGGTCACTTGGAAGTTTAGTTATCTAGTTTTCCTTAGCTATTTTGACGTCGTGATGGGACAATGATGGTGTCTTTCTTTGGCAGATATGGGTTATACGATGGATTGGGGTCAGTTTGAATCGTGATTGGACTTGCCTTTGGCCTTGGTGTTGTTGTGGGGCTTTAGCATCATGATGGGACATGAGGGCGTGTGATGAGTTAGTACCGGCTCTCTCTCTCTAATCGGCGTGTGAGGTTACGCGATGGGACAAGGGAGAGTGATTTGGATTGTGGTGGGACATTCTTTGTGGTAGCACATCAGGGGGTGATTTGGTCGGATTGGGACTACCGGGAGATGTCCTCACCCCTGATTGGTTTGTGATAGGTCAAGGTGATTATGTTTGTGTCTTATTACGATAGGACATGTTGTCTTGCGTGTTTGTTTTATTTAAGTTTTTGTTGAGGGCATATGTTTGTTTTGTTAGGGGTGTGTACTCTGTTCGAGGTGTGTGTCATAGCTGGGAATTGCACGCCTTGTACAGGACGTTTAATTCAATTGTGCGCCTGGTAGGGAACGCGTGATTGAGGAATTCAGGGGTCAATTATGTGTTTGAGTATAAGTGCGTAATCTAATTACGCGCTCTTATCAGTGCACGTGATTGAAGCGTCAATAGGTCATAGTGCGGGTGACCTTTGGAATTGTGCGCAGGGTGGAGGGCGCGTGATTGGCTCGTTGCGCTTTTTCTGGTGGACGAAAGTTAAATTGCATGCCATGGCTGGCGCGCGTGATTCTGATTACGCATGGGTGTTTGCGCGTGCGATTCAATTGCGTGCCTGTTGTCAGGCGCGATATTGGTTTGCACTCTATATAAGCCAAAAAAATCTTCTTTTCTCCCACGCTTTCTGGTTTCTTCTCTGATTCTTATTTTTTTCTACTTCCTTGCACTCTGATTTATGTATTTCTGCGATATCGTGTGATCCAATCGTTCGATTGTGATGTCGTTTCTTCCGATGCTCATTGTTTCTCTTGTTCTTCATCCTGAAGTGGTCCCGAATGGTGGTGTAATAAGAGATGTCGATGTGGCTTGGGGGGTGTTGGGATTGAGGTGCGATATATATCCTTCATTATTGTTAGGAGGTAAACATGGTGAGAGGGAAGTCCTCCAAATGGATGGAAAGGGTGTTACACAACCATTCCTCCTTTTCCGCTTCTTTTGATTGGACGTTCTGCGCATCGTTATTTTGGGGTTGTAGGTTAGGTCCTTGGTTTTCGTTTTGGGTTGTATGTTCAGGAGGTATGCCTCCGGTGACACCTGTATAAATTTTATTATATAAATAAAGAGGTATTTTTATTTATTGTTTTTGTTGATTAGCTTTCTGCTCCTGAGGCTCCTCCTCAGGAGTCGACTTCTGCTCTTGCTTAGGTATATTTAGTTAGTGTAGTCATCTTTTCATTTTTGATTTTCTAGTCATAGTATCATTGGATGTGTTTTTTATTTGTGTTGTAGCCATCTACGTCCGAGGTTCCTCCATCGCCACCTGTCGATCTGATGACTGTTGCGACAGTCGAGCACCTTCTTTAGGAGTGTGTTGAGCTGGTATATCTTCGTTACTCTTGATCTTCACTCTGTCATGCTTATGCCTTTTCTTATCTTAGCTTCGTGCTTATGTGTAGGTGCACGAGCTGGAGCAGTCACGTTTGGAGACGCAGCGCGCCCTGGCTCGTCAGGAGGTCCATGAGATTCCATTTGATATCGTCGATCGTCATCTTCAGGAGGTAACTATAGATTTGTTGATCGAGTGTTGGACTCAGGCGGTGGAGTTAGAGAGTGCTTGAGACATAGCTCGTGCTGAGATGCAGGCGACGATCGAGCTTTTACAGCATGAGCTGGCGAGAGTAGGAGGGACAGTGCGAGGGACGCTAGATCACCTTCCTAGGTCGGGATCGAGGGTTACTGGCTCGCTGGTTGAGATCCATCGAGGGACTCGTGAGTGTATGAGGGCCTATGCTCAAGGAGACTCGATCCTTGGGCCCTTATTTGCCTTTGACCCTTTCCGCTCACGGTCTCAACGGGCCTCGAGCCAGGCGAGTGAGGGAGGTTTTGTTGCTAGACCTTCCTCTTCTAGGAGGCTTCCATTTATGCCCCAGGCTTCAGTAGACCAGACTCTTGGTCCGCGAGCTGATGAGGCTGGAGAGAGTGGTGAGCATCCCTCATAGAGGCAGCGGAGGGAGTAGGGGTAGGTGTACATATATTTTTATTCCTTGTATATTTAGGAGATATGCCTCCAATGACAAATGTAAATTTTTTTTATATAAATATATATAGAGAGATTTTTGGTTTAGATGTACCTGACCTTGCTTTTCTTTTTATTTTACATTCCATACTTTAGCTGCCGACTTTTGGTTCCGTCGCCTATTATTAGGACTTGGATGCTCTTCGAGTTGGCCCAATAATAGTTCAAGGTTGCTCTGTACCTGCGCATGAGGATAAAGTTATCAATAATTTTATTTCCTCCCTTGCTGATTGTCAAGGGGGGATGTAATGACCCGATTTTCAACTATCGTTGACTTACTGACTTTTGGTCAGGATGTCGTTGATTGAGAATAATTGATTAAAATAGTCACGCTAGCACATAATAGGGGTATGACATAATATAAAATTCTTTAGATTGTCGATCTGAACCATTGGATATCATATCTTAGAAAAGCAAAAAATAAAAATAAAAATAAATCGTATACAGTTTTATACTGTTAACTCCTCATTCATTGGTATTATATATATATATATATATATATATGGGCACATATATTTTTACAAATTGAAAACTCACACTTTTATTTTGATCATACATTGATATGATAAATTTTATAGTCATGAAATTATTTTATATATTTTAATTACATATATGCATCCTTTAATTAAGGGATGTGTATATTTGTTGGTGTGAATGTGTAGTACACTATTCCATCCCCAACTTTTATTTTTCTCCATGAATACACGTGGGCCTTTAGATGCACACATTATTTGTGTGTCATAGCAATGAAACCCATGTATCATTAAAGGTCTAAAAGACCCAATTCATGAAAATTGGAAAGAGTCCAAAATTGGAAGGTGTCCACCAAAATCCCTCCTAAATATCATTGATCGTGGACTCCTAAATTAGAAAGAGCTGAACCACCAGCCTCCATCGCAACCGATGTTCCACTATAACCCTCAATCACTTAAAACTTTAAATTCATTAATGTGGGGCCCAACTGGCAACTTTCCACGCTGGTGGAATAGCAAGCTTGGACTCTAGCTATATTTTTTAAGCCTTTGACTTTCCCAATTAAACCACCTTCCTTTCAAGCGGCTACCGAAACCGCTAACTCACTCTCTCTCTCTCTCTCTCTCTCTCTAATTGAGTAACTTCCCTAAATTGCTTTTGTTAGACGTCTCTCTAAAATACTAATACCAATCCAATTGCTATTCTCCTCTCACTCATCGCAAAACGACTCTCTATTAAGAAAGGGGACTCCCAACGCACCCTCTCCAAACGCCTCTATCTCTCTCGTCCCTTTCTACAATTGGGTAGCCCAAGCAGCCGTCTCTCACACCCGAAATCTCTCTCTCTCTTATTTGGAGCGAAGACGGTAAATGATCACGCGCAATCAGTTTATATTTTTTATTTAAAAAGTAAATCACCTAATATTTTCTCATGTTAATTTCGCGATCAATACGCAAACCTCTCTCTTTATGATATATCTATTATTTGTGTATTAGAGAAGAAAAAATTGGGTGGATATTTGTGAAATCTTAGAACGACTCACGCTGCCACAATCGTCGATCAATCACACCTTTTGTCTCAATTCTCCTTGCGACGTTAGAACCCGAGGTAGGGGAATTTCAATGCAAAATTATGTTTTAGACTTTAAATCATAGACTTTAATGATGTATTCGAGTCAGATCCATAATTATTAGAATTAAATTTGAACTGTTTGAATAGTATGGTATCTAAACATTAGAATTAGTGAAAATAACGTGCATTAATTATTGACTGTTTGAATATTACATCTTTTGCATTGCAACGGAATATTTGGAATCCTTTTGACTGCCATATAACTTGCATGAATTATAATCATTAAACCTTTGAACATCGAGCCCTTTGAATTTGAATCTGGATTAGAATGAGGATTATTTTATGAATCATTGAACCTATTTATTAGAACTCTACATGTGATTTAAAGAGATTAATTTGAACCGAATCCTGTGCTTCGACACTTTTGAACCGTTTCAATGGCCCATTGAACCGCACAAGCATCCCTCACAACGCAGGGGCTTGAGCACTTAGAAAATTATTCATTGAACGACGATGGTTAGGAGGGGATTCCCATCGGAAATTGGAGACTCTAGTGCTATATTTGTGTACTAGTGATATTTAAGTTATATTTTTAAGTCATCATAAAGTAAGAAGACTACACCTGAAATTTGATAATGAAACGATTTAATGAATACTCACATGAAACCTAAGTGTCGATGCTATCGAATATCATATGAAACTAGAACTCAGTATATGTGCTTTTAAAACTATGATACTTTCCGAATTCTATTTTGTCATTTAAATTGCGTTTGAATTTATCATCGAACTATGCATTGATCGGATAAAATATAATTTTGGCCTTGAACTTTTTCTACTGAGCTTAGATGGTTAGCTCACCCCGGCACTATGTATCACAGGTACAGAAGTGGTTCCAGATCCCGATTCAGAAAATCCCAACTTTGTACCGGAAGAAGAAGCAGATCTTCCACCTGAGGAGTTTTATCCCTAGATACTTGTAGAGACTTGGACTTGATATAGATTAGATGAACTTTTTGAGATAATTAAGATTATTTTTATATATTATGTGCCACTGTTTGTGTGACGAACGACCGTCACCGGTGGTTTTACTTTTAATTTTTACACTTTCGTTATAGACATTAATGCAAATTGATTTATTTATGGATATTTTTGCATTCAATCTATTTATATTAGTTGCTATCTAATCGATACCAAACAATTTCTGTGTTTAGATTATGGATTGTGATCTAGCGATCCGAAATTTTCACGTATTTTCTGGTCGGAAATTTTGGGTCATTACAGGGGAGGTGTCTCAGACCGAGGTTTGGTAATAAAAGGGAGTATCATCACATATATATTTTATTTATTTATTTATTTTTATTACAAGAAAGTGGAAATAATGCAACAGGGAAAGCAAATAACTGAAATAAAATTAAAAAAAAAAAAATGCCCCAATGTAGGAGCGTGATAGGATAGGTAGTGTAGTGTCATCAACAGTCTTCCTGAGGTGATGACCTCGTTGTTCTGCATCTTCTCTATGGACGAGCAACGACCTTGATGTGACTCCTCTTTCAAATAAAAATGCTTTAGTGTCGAGGTGTAATGGAGCTTTTCTGATTTTCGGTGAGTACTTGGGCCTATGGGGAGCCATGTGTGTTTGGTGAATTAGTGTCGAGAAAAGTTCTTTGATACTGTCATCGAACCGGGCGAGGTCGTTTGGTCATATTGGCCGTATATTAGGGTTCTACCTTTGGCAATGATTATCCTATCCCGTGGTCTTATTAGGGAGGGTGTACGGTAGATAGTAAGTGATCGCATCAGTCATCATTCACGAGTTTCCGATTTCATTTCAGGGAATATCTCAGAAGAGTACTCATTGTCCGAAAATAAAAATTAAGGGTGAAAAAGGGAATAAGGCTCAGTGATATGGGGAATAGTTTGTACTTGACAACTTCTAAAAGGGATAGACAACAAACTTTTTCTCAGGTGGTATGTGGTGCCATGATTGAGCTCTCCGTCATGTTTCGGCACCATCAATGTATCATATTCTATGGTTAGCAAGAGTTTGTCCTCCTCCCACAACCTTACGACAATATCTAATATTATGGGGACACCAGTGATGCCCTCACAGCTTGCTTATACCTTCCTAGTAGGGTCACCAGGGATGTCCTCATGATCTGTCTATGCTTCCCTGGGCTCATTGACTGGTTCATTCATCATATTGCTCTCTCTTAGTTACGAATATATATTTTTTTAAAAGCAACCTGTTGATGCAAGAATGATTTGATTGAGCCTAACATCTTTATTTTTTATGCTCTAACATCTCCTCCAATGGCGGGGGGAAAGGAGTGAGAATGGATGCTACTCATACTTTTGGAAGAGGTTAGGTATTCTACTAGTCCTTTCGATTAGATTGCCCGAATAGAAAGGTGGGTAGTGAGTCAGAAGTCTTCAAGAATATCCTGAGAAATGAAGGCTTACAACCAATGAGTCATGACGACTACAGGGGTGGTAAATATAAGTATTTGACTATGGGATATGACGATCATGATGCTAGGGGTAGTATTTCCTCAGGTACATGGCATTCCAAGGGTTTGAGAGTCCTTCCCCGTCTTGGTTCACCAACTTGTATGCGTTCCTTGGGTATGCGGTTGATATTACATATGGGCCCTCTTAGTTCGGTTTTAGTTTTCCTTTCGGACGGGCATGTTTTGAAGGCATGATTTTCTTTAAGACTAGCTCTCCAATTTTAAAAGTTCGCTCAAGGACCTTCTTATCGTAAGCTTTGGCCACTCTCCTCTGGTATACTTGAGCATGATTGGCTACCCTTAGACGCATCTCATCAAGTTGTTCTAGCTTAGCGAGCAGAGCAATTCTCCTTTCATCTAGAGATAACTCATCATAGAGTTAGATGCGTAGGGACGGTACATGTATTTCATAGGGTAGGACTGCTTCCATCCTATATGTGAGGAGGTAAGGAGTTTGACCAGTAGCCGTGCGAATAGAAGTCCTATAGGGTCAGAGTGCCTCTAGTAGTTGTTCAGGCCAGTCGGCTCCATTGCTTGTCTCCACTATTCATTTTAGAATTCGAATCAGCGTTTATTCATAGTCTTTGTTTGTCCATTTTCTTGGGGCTAGAATGATGATGAGTGGCATAGGTCAATGCAAAATTTCTTGCATAGTCTCTTTGTCTTCTCTGTGATGAATTGTAGTCCATTATCGGTGACGAACATCCTAGGTACTCCAAACCTGGTAATGACATTTCGAATAATAAACTTCATGAGCGTCAAAGTGGTGATTCTGATATATGACTCGGCTTTTGCCCATTTAGTGTAGTATTTAGTCGCAGTGAGTATGAACGCGTGCTTGTGAGTGTTCCTGACTGTGTCCGTGAAGGGTCCGACGATATCGAAGGCCCACATCGAGAATTGCCATGGTGAGGTTATGGGATTCAATGCAACCGATGGGGCTTTGATAAGCACAACTTGTTCTTAGCATTGTTTGCAGCAGTGGACGTAGAGGTGGCAATCGCTTGTCATCGTCATCCAGTAGTAGCTTTGTCGTATGATCTGATTCGTGAGTCTCTATCTATCAGTGTGGGTGCCTCAAGCACTAGCGTGCGCTTCTCAGATGATGTATTGTCCTTCAGTTGCCGTAACACACTATAGCAGTACTCCTTTAGTGAAGACTTCTTTATATAGTATCTCGCCTAGGATGTAGAATCTTGCGCATCAATTCATTATTGTCTTTCATTCAATCCTGATAGCGTAACGAGAGATGTGTCAATGCTTCAGGAAATTCCATATGTCAAAGTACCATGGCTATCCGTTGTCAATTGGTGATTTCTTGAATCTGAAGGTGGCGACGATGGCTTCTTTCTTCATAGGCTCTTCTGGCGTAGATTGCCTTTCGTTTGTGACCACTTTCGGTTGAGTGTGCAAATCGGGTTTCACTAGCCATGCGACTTCGTGTGCTAGCATTGTTAATTTCTCGATGAAGGACTTTTTGCTTTGTCCGACTGGTATTTGTATGAATGAGGCTATTGGCGAGAGAATCTGCGAGCTCGTTCTTTAGTCTAGGGATGTGTGTGAAAGAAATTCTCTCAAATTTTTTGATCAGAAATTGAGTTGTTTCTAAGTATGCCATCAGTCTTCTTTCTTTAGTCTTCCATTGCCCGATGACTTGTGATATCACAAGTTTGGAGTCACCGATTGTCTTCAACTGCTTGATGCCTAGCTGTAGCACTGCTCGTAGTCCGATAATGAAGGCTTCATATTCTACAACGTTGTTGGTGACTGGGAAGTCAAATTAAAAGGCTTTTGGTATGAAAACTCCTTCTGGGCTTAGTAGGACTATCCTGATGCCTCTCCCTTTGTGATTAAGAGCGCCATCGAAGTAGAGGGTCCATGAAGTCTTGTCGGGCTCTTCGTCATGAATCGAGAGTAAGTCTTCATCAGAAAAGTCTACGTGTATGGGCTCGTTGCTTAGAAGTGGAAGGTTAGTGGGGTAATCGGCGATCGCCTGCCCTTTGATGGATTTCTGCATGACATAGTGTAGACACCCTCATTTTGCCCTCTCAGAATATAAAAATCTGCTCGGTCAACCTTTGACCTTGCCCATAACTTTTCAGAGAGGAGTTACCTTCTCTAGAAGTTTCACATCCTGACGTAGGGACCATATACTAAAACAATAGTATATGGCTGAACACATGCTGAAACAATAGCAATGTAGTTCAGATCACTTTGCCCTAATATGAGACCATATACTGAAATAATAGTATATGGCTGAACACAGGCTGAAATAATAGCACTATAGTTTAGATCTCTTTACCCTAATGTGAGACCATATACTGAAATAATAGTATATGGCTGGACATAGGCTGAAACAATAGCTCTGTGGCTCAGGCCCCATAACCCTAAATTGGGAACCATGCATTGAAATAATAGTACATGACTGAATATAGGCTGAAACAATAGCTCTGTAGCTCAGAGCCCAACGTAGGAAGACTATATACTAAAATAATAGTATATAGTCGGAATACAGACTGAAATAATAGTCTTACATTTTAGACCCCTTTAACCCTAACGTGGGACCATATGCTGAAACAATAGTATATGACAGCTCTGTGGCTTAGGCCCCATAACCCTAACGTGGGGACCATTTACTGAAATAATAGTATATGGCTGAACACAGGCTGAAACAATAGCTCTGTGGCTCAGATCCCCAACGTAGAGAGACTATATACTGAAATAATAGTATATAGTCAAAATATAGGCTGAAATAATACTCTGACATTTCAGACCCGACTCAGACCCGGACAACCCCGAATTACGCTCCTAAAATTGAGCACGCAATTTGATTACACGCAAAACCATAAATGTGCGATTAACCTCCTTTGGACTAGACTTCCTTTCCCCAGACCACCTCAAGACTCGATTACGCATCCAACATGAGACGCACGATCGGATTGAGCACCCCACCACTGACACGCAATTGGCCTACGCCTGACCTAGCCTCACTATCCTTAACCCCAAGATTCCACGATTAAGCGCTCCCAATGAGATGCTTAATTGGATTACGCACTCCACACCAGGCGCGTAATTAGCCCTAACATGGTTAGGACTAGGAAACCCGACTGACTAGTTCAGCCGGTCGCTCACTGAGTCGGTGACCGACCCAAAGCGATTAAGCACCGAAAAATTGACGCGTAATTCGATTAAACGACCGTAACTGTAAAGACCCGTATTTTGAACCCGAGTTAGACTGACCCTGTGTGTGTATTCGGCTCGGCAACCGACGTCACCATTTGTTTTGGATTTTTATCTAGATGTGATTGTGCGGACATATTTTAATTTAGAGCCTATTTGGACCCTCGTGCGAAAGTTGTGCACCGACCTCGGTGTAGCCGCTCAACACCGGACTTGAGTTTTAAAATTAGAAGTGTATAATACATAAGATGTGTGTGTGTGTTTTACTTTGTGAGCAATCCTATTATAAGAAGGAATTGCATTCCCGTATTATACTAGGTTTTGTTAAGAGAGGATAGTTACCCAACCGTGTGAAACTCCGTCTTCTCTCTTCTTCAATCATCGTAGGAGATCGGTTTAGAAAACCTCCTTCTCTAGAACTCTCTTTGTTGAAAACACTTAAACCTTAGAAAGAACTTGAATCCACCTTGGATTTGTAGTTGGCTATTGGGAGAGGTTGAGATCATTGGGGGCGTGTTGGAGTTGTCTCTGTGAACGCGTGGGATCGATCGCGGCGCGAATCGTTGAGGAAACCCGTCGGTTTCGTTCCGAAGCTCCATTCGCGTGACTCATTTCTAATCTAGGAATCCTTAGATTAAAGGTATGTTTTAATTAAACTTTTTGATTAAATCATTAGATTAGCCATGGGTTTTACTTTGGGATGTATGGGTTTTGATTCGGGTGAAAACCAGCGAAATCGCGTCGCTGTAGCTCGCTCGAGCGAGCTATTATCATCGCTCGAGCGAGGTATCACCGAACCCCGATATTGCCTTAGTATTTTAGTCATAACCTTTTATCTTGAACTCCGATTGAGACAATTCTTTTTGCGTTGGAAAGCTAATAGAAAAATCTACAACTTTCATATTTTGACCAACTCATGAATCAATCGTCTTGATGGTAAAAAATATATGAGAATGTTACATCAAATCGCTCGAGCGAGCTATTATCATCGCTCGAGCGAGGTATTATCGAACTTCGACATTGCCTTGGTATATTAGTCATAACTTTTTGTCTCGAACTCCGATTGAGACGATTCATTTTGCGTTGGAAAGCTAATAGAAAAATCTACAACTTTTATGTTTTGACCAACTCATGTATCAATCGTCATGATAGTCAAAAATATATGAGAATGTTACATCAAATTCTAGGATTGGCGCAACTTGCCTGTTTTGACTTGTTTTTGAGGAAACACTTAAATAGGTCTATATTATTAGTAATTAGAGTTAATCTTAACGCATGAACATATATTGTGATGTAGATTGAGGGCGAGAGGCCATCAATAGGACTTTGCTTGACTTCGCATAACTCCGAGTTTTGGTAGGAGAATCTCATCTTTACAGTATTTTATTTTAATTCGCATGAATATTTTGAATTAAAATATTTAAACTTGCATATGCCATTGAAATCACATCTGTAAACTGAAATTGATATGAATGACTGAAAATCTAAATCTACCTGAATCACAAACTGAATCGCTTAAGCTCGAAATCAAATCAAGAACACGAACTATGTATAAGAGACTTGCATCGATTTATATTAGTATCTACATTTGTTTTATGATTGACTGACGACCACTCAAAATTCACGAACAATTTCACGCACAAGTTTCCCTCATTACGCAGGGCTTGTTGCATCTGAAAAAGGGTTCATGAGCAGACGATGGTAGGTAGGGGTTCCCATCGGCTATATTCCCGCTTCTCGAGATATAGTTTAGTCGGGAGGTATTTTAAGTTGAGGATTAAGTCATGAATTACCTAACTTTGCATATAGAAGTTAGAGAAACTAAGACACCGAAACATCGTGACTGTTTCTGAAACTGTTACACATTTAGAAATAAATCTTACATATGATTTATGTACCTAAAATTGATTTATTATCTTATATGTTTGACAAGCTATATTCCGATATTTGTTTTGAAACCATATTAGTTAAAGTAAAATGCCGTAGATGTCTTTCTTCTCGAGCTTTGTTGGTTAGCTCACTCGACTATACGTCCGCAGTTAGTCTTGGTGGCTATTCGATGTGAGTGATCGACTCGTGCACGAGGAAGAGTTTGAGGTTCCTCTGAGGAGTTTTCCCGATATAGAACTTTCTTGATTTTCTTATTTGTGGTGAGAGTTAGACTTGAATTTGTGGGCCCATTTTAGTTGGATATCATAGTTTTATACTTGACGTTGATTTACTATGAGCCATGTTTCGATGATGGTCGGCCATCATCGGTGGTTCTTTACTTTTAATTGCCTCCGCATTTATTTTAGTTATGGATATTTTTTTACGCTTTACTCTGATATGTGTCCTGTTTGTCCGGCTTATCGTTTATTCGATAGGTTGGCGAACCGGCCTTTCCTATACCTGAGGGATTGGAAAAGTCGGGTCGTTACAGTTGGTATCAGAGCTATGGTTTTTAGATTCTCTAAGGACCCATGAGAACCCAACCGTGACCCGGTACAATTCGCATCAGAGTCATGTCGTTAGGTCCAGAATCACTAGTACTGTGTGTGATTGTCTTTACAATCAATGTTGACTGATGTTGTGGTGTTCACAATGACAGATCAGTATGGCCCCAAGATTTAGAGGCAGAGGCAGAGGTAGGACGGTGCCTTTAGAGGACATTCCTGAAGGTGTCGGTACATCAAGGGGAGTTGCCTTCGCATCCGGTTCTAATGCAGTCCCTATAGGAGCCGGAGTTGATAGAGGTCAGGGTGAAAGAATGGAACAAGTGTTGGAAAGTCTGGCCACCAACATTGCTCAGCAGACCGCATCTATGGCTCAGCAGACTGCTGCAATCGCCCAGCAAGCAGAGCTGATTTCTGCTGGACAACAACAACAATCATCAGGATTTGCCGAATTCAGGAGGATGAGACCTCCAAATTTTTCTGGACAGACCGAATTAGGTTGGTTGGATGAGATGGAAAAGATCTTGAGGTGCTTGATTGCAGATGTCGAGAAGGTTAGATGGGCAACCTTCAAAACCGGATGGATGTGGACCATGGTGGAAGCCCGTGGCTAGACACCGGGAGCAGGAGTTTCCCAATACTCCTTGGACATGGGCTGAGTTTATCGAGGCGTTCAACGATCAGTACTTTCCCAAGATCGTTAGGCATCAGATGGAAGTTCAGTTCATCGGTGAGCGAGGACAATGTCGGTCGTGAGTATGGAGATGAGTTCACGCGACTTTCAAGGTTTGCACCTCAACATGTGGCCACCGATATGATGAAGGCCGAAAATTTCATTTGGGTCTTAGGCCGAGTATCTGAGGAGGCGTGGCTATGTGGGAAATGGAAACATATGGAGAGTATTGTCAAAGCGCCCTCATAGAGAAGACATTTAGCGGTTTTGAGAAGTCACTTAACAAGGGCGAGGTTGTACAAGGCGATCGGTACTTATGAAAATAAGAGGGCCAAGTTTACAAAGCCGCCAAAGAACCTTATTCAACGCATTTTCTAGACCAACATTTTCTTGGACCGACCCCTTATCGAGATTGGCAACATTATCACTGTGCAATCCGTGCGACCGGCGGGTTCTCTGGCTAGTGGAGCTTCGTGGCACAAGGATCCTCTCGCACCATCTTTTATTTGGTCACTATGTGCCTAAGGTGCGGAAACCACACAAGACCGAGGATTGTGGGAGGAACACTTGAGCGTATTTTTGATTGTGCGCAATCGGACACATGGTTAAGGATTGTCCTCGGAGGACAAGGGAAGAAGTAGTTTGAGTTCTACTCAGAGATCGACCCGACCTACTGTTCAAGGTCGAGCTTATGCCGTGATGGCTCAAGAAGCCGAAACATCGAACGACGTGATCCAAGGTATTATTGAAAGTTGAGATGTCTTTTTATTTTATGTGTTATATATAATTGCTTGATATCTAATAAATTTTGTTAATGAGTTATGGATGAACACACATGCTTAGAAACTTTTAATTGAAACGCTTGTCTAAACTAAGGTACCCTTTTTATGCATCGGGGGAAGCAAAACCGAAGCGTGAGTGTTGATAGACCCTGGGTCTACACATTCTTTTGTTACTCCATTGTTCGCTGAGAAGTTGGGAATCATTCCCAAGGCCCTTGATTTCATCTTGGCAGTGTCAATTCCTACGGCATTTCGGTGAGCACCGATACCATGTGTCAATCGCTGATTGTGATGATCAAAGACCAGACATTGGCTGATTTGATCATTTTGAGCATGGAAGGGTTCGACGTGATACTAGGGATGGATTGGTTATCTACTTACCATGCGGCGTGGATTGTCTTGAAAGATTGTAACATTCCGCCGAAGAGAAAATCTTTCGATTTTATGAGTCAAATCTTGTGTGATACCGTTTATCTCGCCATTCGAAAGGCACTGTATGATGAGGAACGGTGTTGTGGTTATCCGCCTACTTGCAAGATCATAAGGAGGAGAAAAAAAATATTGTAGATATTATGATTGCTTGCGAGTATTCAGATATTTTTCCTGAAGATCTACCTGGATTACCACCTGACAGGGAGATTGAGTTTGCGATTGAGTTAGTGCATCGAACCAGTTCAAAACTCCGTGATCGAATGGCGCTGAATTGAAAGAGTTGAAGGAGCGACTTGCAGAACTGCTAGATAAGGGCTTTATCAGACCGAGTGTGTCACCCTGGGGAGCACCGGTTCTATTTGTAAAGAAGAAAGACGGTTCAATGCGGCTTTGCATCGATTACCGCCAGCTAAATAAGTTGACAATTAAGAACCGTTATCCACTTCCAAGAATTGATGATCTGTTCGATCAGTTACAAGGAGCAAGGTTCTTCTCGAAGATCGACTTGAGGTCAGGCTACCATCAGTTAAAAGTTAAGTCTTAAGACATTCAGAAGACAACATTCAGAACCCGATATGGGCACTACGAGTTCTTGGTCATGCCATTTGGGATGACAAACGCACCCGCGTCATTTATGGACTTGATGAACCGGATATTCAAGTCACATTTGGACAAGTCTGTAGTAGTTTTTGTAGATGACATCCTCATCTATTCAAAGACACGAGAAGAACATGAGCAACATCTGTGAGTGGCTCTACAAACCCTTAGAGACCATCAGTTATATGCAAAACTTAGTAAGTGTGAGTTTTGGCTTGAGCAGGTCAGTTTCCTAGGCCATGTTATCTCTGAGACCGGTATTACAGTTGACCCAGCCAAGATTGAGTCAGTGATGAATTGGAAACAGCCAAAGACCGTTACGGAGGTTCGTAGTTTCCTCGATTTGGCAGGATACTACAGAAGGTTTATGGAGGGCTTCTCCAAGATATCAGGTCCTCTTATACAACTTATGAAGAAAAATACTAAATTTGATTGGACAGAGCAGTGTGAGCAAAGTTTTCAGGAACTCAAGAAACGATTGACTACTGCGCCAGTACTTGCTATACCATCAAAGCGGGGAGGCTTTGCGATGTCTGATGATGCATCATATGGGGGTTTAGGCTGTGTGCTTAACCAGAATGAGAGAGTCATTGCTTATGGGTCTAGACAGCTAAAAGACCATGAGAAGAATTACCCGACGCATGATCTTGAGTTGGCAGCAATGATTTTTGCTCTAAAGATCTGGAGGCATTACCTTTATGGGGAGACCTTCGATATATTTACCGATCATAAGAGCCTCAAGTATCTCTTCTCACAGAAGGAGTTGAATATGAGACAGCGTCGATGGATGGAGTTCTTGAAAGATTATGATTGTACCATCCAAAGACCACCCCGGAAAGCAAACGAGTGGCGGATGTTAAGTCGAAGTTCTCTCGTCGTTATCACATCTCACCGCAAGGGTGCGAAGATGGCATCTATTGGAAGATATGGCTCTAAGTAGCATGAGATTTGGCGTAAAAGGTTGTGCGTTAATGGCTACTGGGTGATTCGTTCCACTCTATGAGAACATTCAGACTTGAGATGACGGATGATGAACTTATGGCTATCGACGGGATGTGATTGGGGAAGCAAATAGATTTTTCTATCAAAGATGATGGCACTTTGTTGTTTAGAAACCGGGTATGCGTACCAACTAGTCCGAGCTTCAGGACACTATTTTGGAAGAGGCTCATAAGTCTATGTACGCTATTCACCTGGCAAGATACCAAGATGTACCGGACTTAAAGAAAAGCTTACGGTGGAGAGGTTTAAAGAAAGATGTCAGTGTATGTCTCGAGATGTCTTGTGTGTCAGCAAGTAAAGGTGGATCATCGAAATCTGGCAGGACTGTTGCAACCACTACCGATACCTGAGTGGAAATGGGAGGCCATTTCTATGGACTTTATTTTGGGATTGCCAAGAACATTAAGAAAATACAATGCCATCTGGGTCATTGTGGATCGATTGACTAAGTCCGCACACTTCCTTCCTTATAATACGTCGTATACCGCCAACAAGCTCGCAGAATTATACATCAAGGAGATAGTTAGCATGGTATACGGTCGATCGTATCCGATAGAGACCCGATATACACATCTCAGTTTTGGCAACGATTTCAAGAAGGAATGGGCTCTAGGCTCGATTATAGTACAGCATTCCATCCTCAGACCGATGGGCAGACTGAGAGGGTGAATCAGATTATAGAAGATATGTTACGTGCTTGCATGTTAGATTTTCAGGGGTCATGGGACCAACATTTACCGCTGATCGAGTTCGCCTACAATAACAGTTACCAGGCTAGCATCGGCATGGCACCCTACGAAGCTTTGTATGGACGACGGTGCAGGTCTCCGCTTAATTGGGAAGAAGTGGGTGAGAAACTCATTTTAGGTCCCGAGATCGTGGAGAATACAACCGAGACAGTTCGATTAATCCGTGAGAGACTACGCATTGCTCAAAGTCGTCAGAAGAGCTACGCTGATCTGAAAAGAAACCATGATGAGTTTAAGGTGGGAGATAACGTATTTGTCAAAATCTCTCCTACAAAAGGTGTGATGCGTGGGAAGCTGAGTCCGCGCTATGTTGGACCTTTCGAGGTATTGGGTCGAGTCGGCGAGGTTGCCTATCGAGTAGCCTTGCCACCGCAGCTATCGAAAATGCACAACGTGTTTCATGTGTCCATGTTACGAAGATATGTTAAGGACCCGACTCACGTATTGGACTACCAGCCCATTGAGCTCCAAGAAGACCTATCCTTGGTTGAGGAACCGTCTGAATCTTGGATCGTAAAGAACAAATCTTACGGACAAAGAGCATTCCCTTAGTACTCGTGAAGTGGCGGAACCATTCTTCAGAGGAAGCCACATGGGAGCGTGAAGCGGAGATTCGCGAGCAATTTCCATAACTTTTCGAGTGAAGGTATATTGTAAACTATAGTTATGTAAGAAAACCATACGTACCTTTAAATTCTTGAATTTGCTTCTTTAAAAAAAAAAAAAAAAAAGGGAGAATTTCTTCAAAGTCTTCAATGTTAAATTGGTTCATAACATCGATGCTTTACATATATATCTATAACGATCACACAATAAAATCTTAAATATCATATTTATTCATTCTTACCGTATGTCATTGGAACCCGAATCATCAGTTAGAACATGTTACCAGGCATGTGATCATGCTTTTGAATAAGTATTCGATTCTGACATATGAAATTTCTGCTCAAATAATTACCAAAAGGGTGAGGTAGGTGTGTGTGCTAGGTTTGTGTCATGGTGAAGTATATTTCCAGGCACGTGACACTTGGGAAGGTATGCATCCATGTACGGATGCAATCCTCTATGGCAGTATGGGATGCCACACGCAGTACATCCAGGTTACTACGGATCCCGACCCTTGAAAGCGTGCTTAGTGAAGCCTACCGCATCGCGACCAAAGTTCTTTGACTTTAGACTGTTTCGATTTTGCTTTATACTGGTGTTAGGATAAGGACTTACCGCAGTTCGGTTTAGCTATCCGTATATTTTCAAGGACAAAAATTCCTAAGGAGGGTAGAATGTAAAGACCCGTATTTTAAACCCGAGTTAGACTGACCCTGTGTGTGTATTCAGCTCGGCAACCGACGTCACCATTTGTTTTGGATTTTTATCTAGATGTGATTGTGCAGATAGATTTTAATTTAGAGCCCATTTGGACCCTCGTGCGAAAGTTGTGCACCGACCTCGGTGTAGCCGCTCAACACCGGACTTGAGTTTTAAAATTAGAAGTGTATAATACATAAGATGTGTGTGTGTGTGTTTTACTTTGTGAGCAATCCTATTATAAGAAGGAATTGCATTCCCGTATTATACTAGGTTTTGTTAAGAGAGGATAGTTACCCAACCGTGTGAAACTTCGTCTTCTCTCTTCTTCAATCATCGTAGGAGATCGGTTTAGAAAACCTCATTCTCTAGAACCCTCTTTGTTGAAAATACTTAAACCTTAGAAAGAACTTGAATCCACCTTGGATTCGTAGTTGGCTATTGGGAGAGGTTGAGATCATTGGGGGCGTGTTGGAGTTGTCTCTGTGAACGCGTGGGATCGATCGCGGCGCGAATCGTTGAGGAAACCCGTCGGTTTCGTTCCGAAGCTCCATTCGCGTGACTCATTTCTAATCTAAGAATCCTTAGATTAAAGGTACGTTTTAATTAAACTTTTTGATTAAATCATTAGATTAGCCATGAGTTTTACTTTGGGATGTATGGGTTTCAATTCGGGTGAAAACCAGCGAAATCGCGTCGCTGTAGCTCGCTCGAGCGAGCTATTATCATCGCTCGAGCGAGGTATCACCGAACTCCGATATTGCCTTAGTATTTTAGTCATAACTTTTTATCCCGAACTTCGATTGAGACAATTCTTTTTGAGTTGGAAAGCTAATAGAAAAATCTACAACTTTCATGTTTTGACCAACTCATAGATCAATCGTCTTGATGGTAAAAAATATATGAGAATGTTACGTCAAATCACTCGAGTGAGCTATTATCATCGCTCGAGCGAGGTATTGTCGAACTTCGACATTGCCTTGGTATTTTAGTCATAACTTTTTGTCTCGAACTCCGATTGAGACGATTCTTTTTACGTTGGAAAGCTAATAGAAACATATACAACTTTTATGTTTTGACCAACTCATGGATCAATCGTCGTGATAGTAAAAAATATATGAGAATATTACATCAAATTCTAGGATTGGCGCAACTTGCCTGTTTTGACTTATTTTTGAGGAAACACTTAAATAGGTCTATATTATTAGTAATTAGAGTTAATCTTAACGCATGAACGTATATTGTGATGTAGATTGAGGGCGAGAGGCCATCAATAGGACTTTGCTTGACTTCGCATAACTCCGAGTTTTGGTAGGAGAATCTCATCTTTACAGTATTTTATTTTAATTCGCATGGATATTTTGAATTAAAATCTTTAAACTTGCATATGCCATTGAAATCACATCTGTAAACTGAAATTGATATGAATGACTGAAAATCTAAATCTACCTGAATCCTGAAACCTGAATCTGCTTAAGCTCTGAAAATCTGAAATCAAGAACCTGAACTATGTATAAGAGACTTGCATCTGATTTATATTAGTATCTGCATTTGTTTTATGATTGACCTGAACGATCCTCAAAATTCTGAACAATTTCGCACAAGTTTCTCTCATTACGAAGGGGCTTGTTGCATCCTGAAAAAGGGTTCATGAACGACGATGGTAGGTAGGGGTTCCCATCGGCTATATTCCTGCTCTCGAGATATAGTTTACTCGAGAGGTATTTTAAGTTGAGGATTAAGTCATGAATTACTGAACTTTGCATATAGAAGTTAGAGAAACTAAGACATCAAACATCGACTGTTCTTAAAACTGTTTTCACGCATTTAGAAATAAATCTTACATATGATTTCTGCACCTAAAATTCAGTTTATTATCTGCTTATATGTTTGACAAGCTATATTCCGATATTTGTTTTGGAACCATATTAGTTAAAGTAAAATGCCGTAGATGTCTTTCTTCTACTGAGCTTTGTTGGTTAGCTCACTCCGACTATACGTCATGTGTTTAGGTATCGATGGCTATTCAGGACTGTGAGACTGATCCTGACTACGTGCCTGAGGAAGAGCTTGAGGTTCCTCCTGAGGAGTTTTTCCCAGTATAGAACTTACTGATTTTCTTATTTGTGGTGAGAGTTAGACTTGAATTTGTGGGCTCATTTTAGTTGGATATCATTGTTTTATACTTGACGTTGATTTCTGTTATGAGCCATGTTTCGATGATGGTCGGCCATCATCGGTGGTTCTTTACTTTTAATTGCTTCCGCATTTATTTTAGCTATGGATTTTTATTACGCTTTACTCTGATATGTGCCCTGTTTGTCCGGCTTATCGTTTATTCGATAGGTTGGCGAACCGGCCTTTCCTATACCTGAGGGATTGGAAAAGTCGGGTCGTCACAGTAACAGGGCATGTAATTAAAAATTAAGCGCTCCCAAATTAGTAAAATACCTATAAAAAGACCTCGCCATTATGACCCAAACTCTGGCCCCCACAATTTTGAGGTTCGAGTTTCGAGTTCTTTGTCCCCAAGCTTAGGATTCCGAGATTTCTCTCTGCACCCAGGCCGTAGGTATAATTTACTTTCTAATCTTAATTTCTGGTTTTAGATCTGACGTTTTGATTTCTAGTCCTAGGTTTTAGTTTCTAATCTCTAGTCCTAGTCTTTATATCTTAGATTTAAAACTTAGGTTTTAGTTATTAGTTCTTATTTTCAATCTTAGACTGCAATACCTCCTTTTTAATCCGTACTTTAATCCCTGGTTTTAGTTCTTAGATTTTAGAATCAGTCTTTAATTCTATTATCTAATTTTCAGTCTTAAATCTTATTGTTTATCCCGATACCTTAATTTTCAGTCCTAATATTAATCTCTGGTTCTAGTTCTTAGTTTTCTGGGACCAACCCTTAATCCTACAGTCTGATTTTTTTGATTTCAACTCTGATTTCAGTCATTATATTTTTTTAGCTTTTAGTTTTAATTTCTAATTTCTTATAGTTCTAATCTTTAGATTCTAATTCTTCATTCTTAAGTTTTATAATTCAGCCCTTAGGAATTCCCTGCCCAAATCCTTAGTCTAGAGCCAACTAGGCCTCCCCAACCTTTTCTCAATTGTCAATCCTATCACTTTTATATTTGGCTTATTTTGAGGTATCAAACAAAGTCGGATTGAAGCAAAATTGGTCACGTTGGAAATCTTATCGAAGTAGCTTTCCAACGAGCAGAAAAATGTACAATTCTGATAAGTATCGAAGAAGTTATGGTCAATTTTCGGCCGCTATGCAAAAAGTGACGTTTTTCAAAACTCCTAGTTGAATTAGGATTAGTATCTTTATTATATTATTTTAGAAAATAGGATTTATGGTAAAAACCTATAAATAAGACCTTTACCCCCACTACAAAAATAAGGTGTTTTAGCGGCACTTGCTATTAAGGCAATTTTTGATGGCGGCAAGGCTAATAGCGGCAGTTTTTGGTAGTGACGGGACTAATAGCAGCAGGTTTTTTTTAAAAAAACTGCCACTAATAGTCTTATTTTTTGTAGTTCCCCCTAGCCATCCCTCTATACAATTCTCCTCTACACAATTCCCCCTATACAATTTTCCTCTATACAATTTTCCCCTATACAATTTTCCTCTATACAATTTCCCTCTGCATGATTTAGACAATTCTTCAGGTAATTCCTTTGTCCTTAATTTTCTGGTTCTAGTTCTTAGGTTCTAAAACCAATTCCCCTTTTTTTATATATTCTAGTTCTAGATTTAGGTTCTAGCCCTCTAGTTATTAAATTTTAGATCTTAGATTTTAATCTAAATTTTTTATTCTAGTCCTTAGGTTCTAGAACCAGTGTTTTTTTTTTTTTTTATAATAAATTTTAGGTCCTGATTCCCAGGTTCTAGAATCGGTCCTTAATCTCACGGTCTAAATTTTCCTAATTTCGATCCCGATTTTGGTCCTTAGATTTTGGCTTTAGTCTTAATTTCTCATAATTTTAAATCCTAAAATTTGCTATATAGTTTCAGTTCTTAATTCTTTTTTTAACCCTAAAATTTTAACCCTTAAATACCAATCATCAATCTTTCACAAAAAATACTACTTTATAATTCAAATTCAGTTTCTCTCAATTTTAGCCACCCGATTTGCGCAAGGAAGCTTACGGAGGATACTCGAGAACGAGGCCGATCCTCCTTAGCATAGTGGGCCAAAACCCCTTTTTTCTAATTAATTCAATTTCTAATTAAAATTAGGATATTTAAATTAATTAGACTCCTAGTAGAATTAGGAGACCTTTCTTAATCAGACTCCCAGTAGGATTAGGAGACCAAGTTAAACAAAATCCCAGCAGGAATAGGAAAACCAAACCAGTTACACTAAAGGCAACCTATAGCTACTGACATTCGTTGATGGACAATTTAGTAAAGGAGTTCAACCTGTAAGCCCCCGCTCCCCCTTAAAGTGTGATCAGTGATGTGTTACAGTGTCAATAAATATCTGTAACTGGCGATCGCATCATCTCAGGTATTCTTCATTTAAAATTTGCCTCTTTAATTTCAGCATTTAATATTTTCTAATTTATTACTCCATCATCGCCTTCGTTAAAGTCCACTTGGACTGAATTGGGCCACTGATTCTGGGGACCGAAAGGAACCCAGAAAAAGCATGTACCAACACATAGGTGATGACAAACTCTTGTAGTAGCATATGCCATCAAGCGATCTTTCCGGATGTAACGAGCTTCTCAAATATATACTTTAGAGCATCAATACGTGCTATACCAATATCTTGTGCGCTCTGAAGTAGTGTCGTAGTTTCGTCGAGGCTCACACTAGTGTGAGGCACACCTTCTCCATTGGTGTGTATTTATTTTCGTACTTGACCATCATTCTGCTGAGGTAGTAGATGGCCTACTCACTCTTGCCGTCTTCGTCATATTGTTTGAGAATTACTCCCATTGCCTAGTCATTTACTGATACGTAGAGGATTTGGGGTCTTCTGGAAACTAGTGGCAATAATATTGGTGGGTTGAGGAGGTACTTCTTGATGTTTTTGAAGGCTTGCTGACACTGGTGATCCCATATGTATTCGGCTCCTCCTTTAAGTAGTCTATAGAAAGGATCGCATTTGTCTGAGTGTTGAGAGATAAATCTCCTGATGAATTGCAGTCTTCTTATCAGGCCTCATAGTTCTTTGATGTTGCTGGGAGGTGGCATCTTGAGAATGGTTTTGACCTTTACTGGGTTGACCTCGATTCCTCGCTTACTAACTATGAATCCTAGTAATTTTTTAGAGGTTACTCCGAACATGCATTTCTTTGGATTCATCTTTAGCTGATATTTCTCGAATCTTTGTAGTACCAGTCGTAGTGCTTCAACATGTCCTGCTCGCATTTGAGACTTTACTAGTATGTCATCGATGTAGACTTTGACACATTTGTGCATCATGTCATGAAAGATGGCTATCATGGCGCATTGATGTTAGACTCTTGCGTTCTTGAGCTCGAAAGGCGTGATGACATAGCAGTAAGTTCCCCATTGCATAGTGAACGAAGTCTTCTCTTAGTCTGATTTTGCTAATCTAATCTGGTTGTATCCGGAGAAACCATCCATAAAGGATAACATCTCATGTCTAGCAGTGTTATCGACCAGAGTGTCGATGTGTGGGAGTGGGAAGTCATCTTTTGGGCATGTCCGATTGAGGTTCCGAAAGTCGATGCATACCCATACTCTACCATCCTTCTTGGCGACATGTACTATATTTGCAACCCACTTTGGGTAGAGGATGACTCGTATAAATTTGGCTTTGTGCAGCTTGTCGATTTCCTCCTTGACTTGTAGCGCTATCTGAGGGTGCATCCTTCTGAATTTCTGCTTAATGGGCTTTGCATCGGGTTCTAAGACCAAACGATGTTCCACTAGACTCCGGTCCAGACCGGGCATGTCTTCGTAGGACCAAGCGAAAGAGATGAGGTGATCTTGAAGGACTTGGATAATCTGTTGTCGTTCCTTGGGGTTGAGTGTTGCATTGATGAGCAGTTTCTTAGGCTTCTCCTCGGTGCTAAAATTGATTTCTTTGATGGGTTTCGTGGTAGCTTGAGTTTGATCATTGAAGCGTTTGATGACCCATTGGAAGTCCTGTGTCTCCTCAGTGGCTGGTGATCTCTCTTCATCGTCTGTATGCTCATAAACTGCAAAATGGTTACACTGTAGGCTAGTTTTATGAGAGGTAACCCTTCATTGGTGCAATTTATGACCGCGATATCCTTAGTGATGTGTAGGTTGAGGCTATTCATTCTCCTCTCGATGTTGAGGAGTATCTCATCAGGTATGATCACTGGCTTGTTACCTTGTCAGGATGCCTCGCGCCTTTGTGAGGGAAAAGGGGTAGGATTGATTGGAACAGAGTCAAAGTAGGGCTCCTTGATGTTGAGAGTAGGATGATGACCGTGTGCGATCATGTCAGCTATTACTCGCTCAACTTCGTTGGTGTGACCGCTACTCGTAGCCTTATTAGAGAAATTTCTTTCTTAGTCGCTGGATGGGTCTGGGATGAAGGGCTCCCTCTCTTTCTCGATATTTTCAATTTTTTTGGGTTTTTCATCTTTGTATTTTTAGGGGTTTTGAGATTTTGTATTTTTAAAATTTTCAATAATAAGTATGGTATAGGGTCGGTTGCCTGAAGAGGAACCGGCGGGGTTGCTTCCTTTAACTGGGGAAGCGAGACGACTGCTGAAGTCGTTCGTGTGAGTCTTCAGATGACGTGGACTTGTTCTGAATTTGGAAATTTTTTTATGATCCTCGTCTAGCGTGATCTTCCTGATGAGCGATGAAGGTGATGGCCTGACTGATGAGCCTTCTTGTGACGACCCGACTTTTCCAATCCCTCAGGTATAGGAAAGGCTGGTTCGCCAACCTATCGAATAAACGATAAGCCGGACAAACAGGGCACATATCAGAGTAAAGCGCAATAAATATCCATAGCTAAAATAAATGCGGAAGCAATTAAAAGTAAAGAACCACCGATGATGGCCGACCATCATCGAAACATGGCTCATAACAGAAATCAACGTCAAATATAAAACTATGGTATCCAACTAAAATGGGCCCACAAATTCAAGTCTAACTCTCACCACAAATAAGAAAATCAGTAAGTTCTATATCGAAAAACTCCTCAGAGGAACCTCAAGCTCTTCCTCGAGCACGTAGTCGGGATCGATCTCACATACGAATAGCCACGTCCAATACCGAACTCGTGACGATAGTATGAGTGAGCAAACCAATAAAGCCCAGTAGAAGAAAGACATCTACGACATTTTACTTTAACTAACATGGTTTCAAAACAAATATCAGAATATAGCTTGTCAAACATATAAGCGAGATAATAAATCAATTTAGGTGCGTAAATCATATGTAAGATTTATTTCTAAATGTGTGAAAACAAGCAAGAACGAATGCAAAGGTGTTTCAAAGTGTCTTAGTTTCACTAACTTCTATATGCAAAGTTCAGTAATTCATGACTTAATCCTCAACTTAAAATACCTCTCGAGTAAACTATATCTCGAGAGCAGGAATATAGCCGATGGGAACCCCTACCTACCATCGCTGCTCATGAACCTTTTTTCAGATGCAACAAGCCCTGCGTAATGAGGGAAACTTGTGCCGAAGTTGTTCAGAATTTTTGAGGGTCGTTCAGGTCAATCATAAAACAAATGCAGATACTAATATAATCAGATGGAAGTCTCTTATACATAGTTCAGGTTCTTGATTTTAGATCTTCAGAGCTTAAGCAGATTCAGGTTTCAGGATTCAGGTAGATTTAGATTTTTAGTCATTCATATCAATTTCAATTTACAGATGTGATTTCAATGGCATATGCAAGTTCAAAGATTTTAATTCAAAATATTCATGCGAATTAAAATAAAATACTGTAAAGATGAGATTTTCCTACCTAAAACTCGGAGTTATGCGAAGTCAAGCAAGGTCCTATTGATGGCCTCTCGCCCTCAATCTACATCACAATATACGTTCATGCATTAAGATAAACTCTAATTGCTAATAATATAGACCTATTTAAGCGTTTCCTCAAAAACAAGTCAAAACAGGCAAGTTGCGCCAATCCTAGAATTTGATGTAACATTCTCATATTTTTTTGACCATCAAGACGATTGATGCATGAGTTGGTCAAAACATGAAAGTTGTAGATTTTTCTATTAGCTTTCCAACGCAAAACGAATCGTCTTAATCGGAGTTCGAGATAAAAAGTTATGGCCAAAATACCAAGGCTGTGTCTGTTGAAGAGTTTGGCCGAATTTCACGAAAATCTGGGAAAAATGATCCTATCGATTTTGGGCCTAATTTCTATGTTTTTAAGACCCTAAATTTATCAAAACTTAAGGAAAAATTAGGGTTTTCTTTTTAAGAAATAACTGAATAATTTAAGATGGATTTAGAGGCACCCACCTGTTGAAGCGTGATTCGAATCCTACGATGATTTGGGTTGATGGAGATCGGATTCGAGAGACGATATGCCCGAGTCTTTTCGCGAGAATTCCTTTCTTACGATAAATTGGTTGCAACGATGAGAAATTTTGATGGTGTAAGATTCTCTGATAAGATCGAAAATCGATAGAGATCCGACGAGGAATTATGAAAGATGACACTGTCAGAGCTTTTGCAGAGAAGAGGGAATAAAGAAAGACAACTGAGAGAAGAAGTAAATATATATCTAATTCCCTGTATAGGTTAACTCTAATTAAGATTTTCCGTATAAGATTTAATAAAATAATAGTTTTTACACGCAAGTAGAATTCATACGTGACTTGAAAAGCTTGAGAAGAGGTTTTGCTCCAGCGCTTTGTGTAAGCACCAAGGTAAATGGTGATTCTCTCCCGAATTTACAATTGTGCCCTTTAACCCGCTTCACTCTTCAAACGGGCATAACTTTTTATGTTCTTATCGAAAATCGACAAATTATATATCATTGGAATCGTATCGACAAGTACTCCGCAATGAGTCTAATATTGATATATATAAAATTAGACTATTTCTAAAGTGGGTATATTCCGGTGTGGAGCGTTAGCACCACGCATTGTGTGGTACATCATCTAATACCATTAAATAAAATTCAAAAATCAGGGTTATTACACTTCTTCTTCTACCATGTGAACCACTTCATCTTCAAAGAGAGTTTGGAGATTGTAGTCGTGTCAGCTTTCATCCTCAGAATTGGGTTGGAAATGTTCTTCTTGCTGAAGTTATTCCTCGGGTGAGCCTGACTGACATTCTTCTAGACTGGTGAGCTCTCTCCTTTGTACCTCGTAGTATGCCATGATGAGTATGCATGCTCGGCAGCTTGGCTAGTATGGCTGAGAGATGCAGGGGAGGGCATTCCCATCCTTCATTATCGGAGCTGAGGTTGCTGCCGTTGAAGCCAGGGTCGTCTTCTTCGTTTGACTGCCCTTAAAAGTCTTGGCCTAATTGTTATGCTAATTCGAGCGTGGGAAGATCTATCCAGTAGTCTTCGTCATTGTTCAGTGGCAGTTGCCATTCTTCTTCTAATGATTTCCAAAATATTTGCAGCTGTGGTGCCTCAGGAGATTGGGGAGCATAGAGCTCTAGTTCTTCTTTGACTTCTATGAAGGTATATAAAAGTCTTCCTCGTCGGTTGACTCCCAGTCTTCTACGTGTGGCTCAGGTTCTGCAGACTCCTTCCTTGGTTCCTTGGGGAATTCTTTAGCATCAAATAGCTATCTGACTCCTTCCAATGGTTTATCGATGTCGTCATTTAGATTCAGGTTGGTGAGGTCAGCAAAGGCTTTGGTCATTTGCTCGATCTCCGTTTCCTGCAGCTTAGGTAATGATTCCCTTCTCCTTTTTGGTACATCGACCTTCTTGGTGGTTCCATAGGCAAAATGGTCATAGAGTGATTGACTTGATTCTTTTTATGTATATATTTATTAATCTCAATTCTAAGTCTTAACCTATTACAAGCGCACAATAGAAACCATAGTACTAGAATAGGATCGTTCTCACGAGGAAGTTTGTTTATCTCTTATTTCTAATCTATATCTCCTAATTAAATTCTTATCTTAAAAACTTCTATTTATCTTTAAAGATCTAATCTACTGGAGAAATATGAATAAAAGAATTATTATTAAACTAAAGTGCATAAAATAAATCTAAATCCTCCTTCAGATTGAGGTCGTCAATCCCAATCTTTAGTTATAAGATATTTACGAATTTAATCAGTACCATTATACTATATTTCTAGTTTTCTAGCATTGGGCGTCAATTAATACTAAAATCCTATCAATACAAATTTAATTTAATTAACAACTTCCTAAAATCTGGGCGCCAATCAAATCTTAGAAAATTAAAGATGGAAAATAAAAATCGTTATACTAATCTGCAAATTCTAACCTGAGTCATCAATTCAAATCAAAACTTGGAGATATTTACAAAACAATAAATTCTAAACTAGAAAGCAAAGTAAAAATATATCCTTCACCCCTCAGCCAGAGTCGTCAATTCCGTCTGAGAAACTATGGATATCTATACTAAGCTTCAACACTCAATTGCAGGCGTCAATTGCTCTTGAGAAACCTCTGATATCTAAACTACTCTGACTATGTTACACTACTTTGATCAAAAGAAAATCCAACCTCAGTCGCCAATTGATACTGAATTCTTCGATGCTTTGTTCCTAGACCTGAAACTTATTTATAGATCATAAGGAGTCAGTTTACAAAACTTCTAATTCTAATAAAAGATATAAAAACTATCCTAATATAACTCTACTTCTAATTTTATTCTGTACTTTTTTTAGTTTGATGCGCTTCTGGAATATTCTCTAATTTTCAGTAGCAGAGTCCTTTAGAGTTTATCTTCATCAATCTTCTCAGATTCGTGATTAGTAGAACTTCTAATTATAGAATTCTTCTAATTTTGTATATGGCGGTGATAACTCTCTCTCACGTGATCAACAACAATAGATATGGCAATAGAAAAGCTTCTATAATTGTAGATAACGATTATCTATTCTTTATCTTTCTGGAAAATCGTAAATCATGATTTTCTTTTCTTTGGCTTTCATATTGGACTATTTTAACGATTTTCTACAACAAATAATCGCTTTTCTCTTTATATCATCTTTTACTCTTTTGTCGTCTTTTGAAGAATCATTTTTTTTAAAGAATCATAAAATAACAATTTCTTATTTCTTCAGCAGTAGTGCATAATCGTAAATTATGATTTTCTATCTTTCAGTAGCGGCGAATCATCTTTAACGCTCAATCGTCTTTCTAACTGCTTTTTGAGTTTACTTTAACAAATATTAACATTTAGGCTCTCTTTTACTGCTTATCTTAAATATCTGCACATTAGTAATTCATTAGTAATAAACTAAATCCTAGCATCACTAAGTTAAGGGTGATAAAATGGTAAATTATGTGAATGATCATACCCCTAAACTTAAGTTTTGCTAGTCCATAGCAAACAAGGAAACATAAAATATCTTAAACTTAATGTTTAAATATCACTTTCGTAGGGAGCACGATTGCATTTAGCAGATGCAACAAGCCTTTAAACCCCTAGGTGATCCCTAGTGAAGGAGTTATAGTCTCTTGAAGGTTTTCAGAAAAAGTTACCTACAAACTTTAAATATATTTGGATTTTTTTTTCAAAATATTAATTTTCTTTTCAAAACTAAAATTCAAAATATAAATACTCAGTCATTCATTATATGTTTTTTTTCTCTTAAAAATTTTCAAATCTTTTATCCTTAACTTTCCATCATCATAATTATCCTTCATCAGAACTCAACAATTTCAATTCAATAGAGCATAGAGTGTTTGTATATCATTGAAAAGTATATTCATCATAGATTTTTCTAAACTGTAGTTTTTAGAAAATATTTTCATTCAAACTCTCACTTTTTAGTGTACTCTAAAAAATAATCAAAATTATGGGTTCTCACAATATTTATATATATGAATTTCAAAGGACAATTAATTAATAAATCTCATAAAAAAGATAATCAATTTTGTTCATATAACTTCTTTATTTATTCATAGTATCTAATTTATATATCTTTATTAGACTCATATTCTTACAAATTGTAAATCACAAAGGTCTTTCCTTCGGCGTGTAATGGGTTTATGTTTCAAAGAAAAAAGGTAAAGAGGATTCAAAATTTATTTATGAGAATTTAGCTCTTTCTTTTCTTCCCCTATTTCTCTATTTTTAACTTCAGTAAGTATCCTTATTTTTGGATAACTTCTTCCCATTTCTTTTCTATTTCTTTTTTTTTCTTTAGTAAATCCCAATTCTCCAGCATAGAAAATCATCTTTTACAATTTTTCTTCATTTTGTAAATTTTTCTTGGAAATCGTTTTCTTTTTGCGCTTTTCTCTCTTTTTCCCATAATTTTTTTCTCAGTTGTACCCTTTTCAGCATATCCTTTATCTGTTACTTGCATACTCCTTTCACGCCCTCTTCTCCCCTTCTTTTATATTCTAAACTCTCAGAAATTGTAAGGGTTAAAGGTAGAAAGCTTTGGGTAGTACATATAGTTAAAGGTTTATATAATTATGGTACAAAGAAATTCGGTTCAAGCTTCTAATATGGGTTTAAAGGATAATTTTTTTTAAGATTTTTGGCTTTTTGTCTCTGATTTATCAAAAGATGGCCTTTGATTATTTTCACGATTTACTAATATGAATGTCTTATTGCTTTGATATATTTACTAGACAATTTTAAATAGACAAATAATCATATTTTCAGAATATTTTGATTCTAATTTCAACAACATGAGATTTTATTTTGATGGCAATAGTAGTGAAGTTTAAGGAAAAATTAGCATGAATAAAAATAGTCTTCTTTCTCAGAATAAAAGAGGAAATAGGCTCTATAGCTCACTGGGTATATAATTTTGAAACTATAATTTAAAATATTTTACAGTTTAGATACATCGTATAGTTTCAAACATTCATTTGATACAACGTTCTAAAGATGCTTTACTCTGAATTGCAACTATTTTTATTTTGATATTTTAAACTATTGCTATGGTGGATTGCTAAGAATTTTTGATTTTTATATTTTTCATCATAAATCACATGTAATGATTAACTAAAAATAATATTTTATTTTAAAAATAAAAATAAAAAAATGAAAAATTTACTAAAACTTTCAAATACTACTATAATACACAAATGATGTATCCCCCCCCCTCAAACTTAAATAGGACAATGTCCTTATTGTGCAAAATAGGGGGCATACAGAAAAATATAAAAAATAAAATTACCCAAAAATTAATATTATCTTTGATTTCTTACCAGTTGTGAGAGAAAGAAAAAAAATCCATAAAGAATGTTTCCCCTAAACTTGAGAGAAAACACATGGATATCTCAAAGACAACATAAAAAATGTTAGTGGTTAGTAATGTTAGTAACAAAATCAGTAAAAGAAAATTTTGGATATTCATTAAATATTTACAATGGTTAGTAAAAAAAAAAAAAACTTAAAAAAAATCTACTGCTTCATACTGGTGAGGTTTGTGGTTGTCTATAGATTTTTACTCACTTGGGGATGAAGGCTATGGTACATGGGTTATAGATGAACCTGGTGCTGGTATTGCTAATGTTGGGGACTAGCTTCTGGGTGATTCTTCCTCTGATTCAGACAGTTCCTCTGTTGCATAGCCTGATGCTTCGGCTAGAATTTGTGGTATGCCCTCTGTCTCAGCTACCTTGGTAGGAGTGATGGTACTTTCTTTTTCTTTCATATCTACCTGTTGCTTGATAATTATCGCAGATTTTAACCGGACCTCAAGTCTCAGTTTGTCCCTTTCTGTTTCTGTCTTCTAAAGAGTAGCTGAGAGAGTAGTATTTTTTACAGTTTTATCTTTTAACTCTTTCCTCAGTTTTTTAGATTCTTCTTTCTCTTTAGTAATTTCCACCTAGCTTTTTGACGTATGAGTCTCAATATATTTCTTTTGATCTTCACATATCAAGCTGAGGGAATCCTTTGCTTCTTACAATTTACGTAATTTCCCTTCTGTTACTATTAAGTCACGAGTCTTCTCAGTTAGCAGCATATTGAGAGTTTGTTCATATTCTTTGTGTGCCTATTCTCTTCTATTCTCTGCTGCGTCTGGGTCTTCTATCAATTCTCCAAACTGTTCGATCAAACCGGCTATATGTTCTTCATATCCTTTCTTTTCTACTTCCCATGCCTGTTGCTTGCCTTGCAATGCCTCAATTTGAGATTGAAGCTGTACTATTTGTGCCTGGGAGGCTGCAGTGGCTTCCTGAACTCTTTTCTTTGTTTCTATTTTCCATCTCACACCTTGCTCTTGTATAGCTTTTCTTTGCAAGCTTTCCACTATTTCAGTTCTCTCTTGGGTTGTCAAGGTGGTTTCGTGGACTCTTTTCTTTAGTCTATGGAAGTCTTCCATCCACTTTTTCACAATGCTCGATAGTTGTACCAATGGTGGCGCATTCATAGAGATCAATTGCTCTAGTTTTGCCACCCTTTCGAATAATTCTGGTATTGGCATTAGAGTTGGTTCATGACTGATTTGCCATTGCTCCACTGCCCTTAATCTTCTTTCTAGATCAAGTGTTGATGTTGATGAGAATGGAGGATTTTCAAGGGGTGCTTTTACTGCATTTAATAATTCTGTAAAACTCCCCCTTTGCAATTGGGAGTCTGGTTCTTCAACAGGTCCCAATCTTAGAGTTAGTTTCGTGTTGGCTGGAATTGGAGGCTGAGTAATAGGTTCTGCTGATACAGGGGAATGGCTAAAAGTAGTCACACCAGCAACTTGTGGACTAATTAGGGAATGAATTTCTTCAGCACTTTCAACAATTGGGCTTACAGGGTTTGTTCTTGAAATAGCTAGTGGTACAGCTGCTTCTGTGGAAGGGGGCATAGTAGGCCCTACTAGTGAGTCCATTGTTAGGTCATACAGAATAGGATGTTCGACAACTAGGGGTTCTGATACAGCAACCTCCTCATGCCGTGGAGAGCTATTCTCTTCTCTTTCATGTGGTGGAGTAGTCACCCCTTCTTTTATTATTTTATAACATCCCTGAGTTCTGACCTATGAATTGTATGCCTCGGTATGCGTGCTTAACGATCTGTATGTCGAGGATCGTGTCGATGGTCTATGTAATGTCTATAGATCAAATCCGACGGATCAGATTTCGTATAGATAGGTTAGGTTATAAGCTATTGAACTGCGTACACCCAACCTTGGTGTAACCACTCTATACCAAAGCCTAGGGCTTGGTTATAAAGGGGAATAAATACCATTGAATGGTTTGCATTCAATACCGTCTTTTACTGCTTATGATTTGGAGTTAAGAGGAGAGAGGGTGAATCAAGCGTCGAATGTGAATTAAATGCGTGATCGATCCATCCTCGAAGCTAGTAGTTGAGGGTTTTGAGCAACGAACAACTGTTGTTCACTTGGTGGAACCCTAATCCGATCAAGAAGCAAGGAGCGAGGATTCGGATGGGATCAAGGTGCGAAATTAGGGATAGATTTTGAAATTTGCGTTAGTTATGGTTTTTATTTAATTTGGAATCAAAGAATCATAAGAAAATGGTTTGATTTGAGAAAGAGAAGAGAAAGAATGCGAACAACTCAAGAACAGAAAGAATCTATTCATTTCGACCGATCGAAATTTAGTTTGATAGATCAAAATGGACTTAAGAAGGAAGAATTCGAAGCCTGGAAGAATTCGTTCGATCGAACGAAGTGTGTTTCGATCGATCGAATTCAACACTCGATCAATTGAAACGTATAGCCCAGAGATTTTGGAAAAAGTTTATTGTGAGAATTCGATCGATCGAAATATCCTCGATCGATCAAATTATGTGATTTCAATCAATCGAATTAAAATTTGTTCGATCGAACTATGTTAGTTTTCATTTAGCTCCTGAGGAATTCGACCGATCGAAACAGTTTCGATCGATCGAATTATGTGATTTCGATTGACCCAATTAGGATTCGTTCGATCGAAATGCGTTATAGTCATTTGTCTCTGAGAGGATTCGACCGATTGAAATTATTTTTGATCTATCGAATTTGTGATTCGTTTGATCTAAATGGTAGAATCGTTCGATCGAACTAAGAGGTGAAATATGCTTTGGGGAGTTAGACCGATCGAAATGAGATTCTATCGATCGAAAATGAGTTTCGATCGATCGAAATAGGGATTTGATCGATCGAAATTGCTAGATTTTGGATTTTGTCCAGTTTGGAGTGTGAGATTTTGAGGGAAGTTGTTAGAGTATGTTTAGCATAGTTCTAATGTGTAAATCATAGATTTTATTTATTTAGGTGACCTGACATTTTGTGACGAAGGACAAGCCCAAACGGTGGATTGAACACGTGCGGGTTATGATTTTAAGGTAGGGAACACTTGATATCATGTGCATTTACTAAATTAGCATGTGTGTTGTGTCATGATGCAAAAATTAGATTCAATCTTGTGAATTTCATTTATTACTTCAAACTTAAAAGGCATGTGCATCCTTATATTTCCGAATTGTGCAAGTGTTATGGAATTTGTTGAGATTCATTCTGATTTATGTATGTGGGTGTGATCTTTGCATTTCGTTCCGACCTTTGATATGAACTATAATTATCACTTTACACGGCGATAAGCTATATGTATGCACATCGATTTAAGGTTATGTGAATACTCAACCGGTACGACGGACAATCCGTACACCTTTGTGCTATGTGCTTTGTGACTCCTACCGTATAACGGTAATTACGTTCGGCCAAGTGTCCACCTTTTTGGGACCTTGGATATATGTGAAAAAGGGTTCATATGAGCGACAATGGTGGGTATTCCATCGGGGGCTTGAGGGTATAGTTCCTCATTCTAATATTTTAAGTAAAGCATATATTGGAATGAAATGAGAGCATGTGTATGAATTTCAAACAAGCATTGTATGTGCCTTTCATGTCATGATAATCACACAGTGCATATATTCTGAAAAAAAGGACTTTGCTTCATTATGCTATAAGGTATATGTTGATGTTATATAAACATGCTATGAGTTTTTCCCTACTGAGCTTGGATGAAGCTCATTCCTCGACTAAATGTTACAGGTTCAGGTGAAGGCATTAGAATAGAGATCTTGGAAAGGGAGGATCCTGAGTTATCACCTGGTGAAGATCTAGAAGAACTTCCCCCTGAGTGTTGTTTTCTTTGTGCGATGCCAAACATAGCTGGCCTTAGGTTGAGAGAGAAGTATTTTGAGACGATGTAAAAAATACTTGTTTTAGATGATAATTGTAAATTAATTCTTTTTGGTGAACCATGTTTCGGTAAGGAATGGTCCTTACCAGTGGTTCTTGTCGGTTCTCTTTCCATAGGTATTCATATGGAATTATAATTGTTGTTTTGAGCTTTTGTGGGATAGTATAGTACTAGTTCCATTATGTCATTATGATGGTTAGTTAGCATGGTTCTACTTTATTTCCGCTGTGCAACGTGAGGCTGTATAATGCGTTTGGGTTCGGCCTTAGCTCCAGCCTACTGATGGTGTGGGTTTCAAGGTGCCGAAATCTGGGCTATCACAGTTGGTATCAGAGCAATGGCTTTAGAGATGTTTGACAAGTCTTAGACTGTTTAGAGATTTGAGATTTTGTTGGATACTAGGGACCGTCTGTTAATGAAACTTTTGTTTCATTGTAACAGATTCTAATGGATCAACGTGGGAGAGGTTGGCCTAGAGGAGGTTGCTAGAGGAGTGTGAGGAGTATTGAGGATATTCCTTTGGGTTTCAGAGGAGAGCAGAGACCACCTCCTGAGGCAGTGAGGGGTCATCGCGATGAGTCTACAGATAGGATGGCTAGGGCTATGGAGGCCATAGCCGTTGCTATGACTCAGCAGACCCAACAAACTTCTCTTTTGGCTGAGCAGACGACATTGCTAGCCGCCAATAATGTCAGTCATCAGCAGCAGCTACCACCACCACCACCTCCTGCATTGTTGCCCTCATCTTTTGTGGATTTCAGGATATTGAGACCTCCGGTATTCCAAGGGCAGACTGATCCGCTTGAAGCGGAAAAGTGGTTGAAACAAATGAAGAAATTACTTGAGAGACTCCAGAGCCCTGAACATGAGAAAGTTGGTTGGGCTTCCTTCCAACTAGAAGGCGACGTCGATGTCTGGTGGAAGTCGGTGTTAAGGAAGAGGGAAGTCAAGGGTCTACAAGACCAATGGACATGGGCAGAGTTTGTAAGGGAGTTTAACAGGGAGTATTTCTCTAAACAAGTTAGAAATCAGTTGAAGAAGGATTTTACAAATCTTGTGCAAGGGAGGATGACCGTAAGGGAGTACGGTAATGAGTTTGTGCGATTATCAAGGTTTGCTCCAGAATTAGTAGTCACAGAAGAAATGAAGGCCAATAGATTTGAAGAGGGGCTGCGATCGAATATTCAAGAAAGGGTATCAATATTTGAGCTTGAAACATATGCTGATGTGATGGGGAAGGCCATCGTGGCAGAAAGGGATATCAATAAGAGGCGAGATTGGAAGAACAAGGTAAATCCGGGGGGAGTGAGTGACTACGACTTGGGGAATAAGAAGCTGAGGTTGTTAGCACCTACTCCAGTCTCAAGACCAGCCTATACAATTTATCAGAGCCCTAATACGTTTACTCCTATGAGATCATTCCGTAGAGAAGGCCCTACTCAGACTCCGGTGTCTGGGGCATTAGTTACCCAGGGATCTTCAAGAGCTGCATCTTCAAGTCCACAAGTGAAATGTGCCCGTTATGGCAAACAACATAAAACGTCAGACTGTAGACGGGACACGGGAGGATGTTTTAAATGTGGAAAAGTAGGCCACAGGATATGAGAATGCCCTGAGATGAGAAAGGAGGGGATTGTTTCTACTGCTACGGCGTAGAGGCCGACACAACCTACGAAACCTATCGTCTAAGGCCGCGCTTTTGCAGTAACAGCCGAAGATGCCCGTGCAAGTAATGATGTGATTCAAGGTATACATTTTTTCTTTTATGCTTAAATTCGAGATGAAGAAAGTGCATTAATAGGAAAAGATTTAGGTACATTTTGATAACTGTGTAGTCATGATATGCATGTCTGAATATTAGTGTATGTATTAAATCATATAGGTACACTACAACTTTATCGAGAAAACGACGGCGATCGTCATGTTGCATGAATTCTGATAGACCCAGGGTCTACCCACTCGTATATAACTTCAGAATTTACAGGAAAATTGAAATTATACCCGAGGAGTTAGATTTTATATTGAATGTGTCCATTCGTACGGGGAGTGCAGTAATCGCGGACATGTGTTGCCGATCAGCCATTGTTCAAGTGAAAGATCAAGAGACTATAACGGACCTCATTTTATTGAACATGCAAGGACTTGATGTGCTCCTTGGCACGAATTGGCTATCCGCTTATCATGCAAGCGTTGACTGCCTACGGAAACTAGTTACTTTTCATTCGCCAAAACAAAAGTCCTTCCGATTTATTGGTGAGAAGGGAAAGAGAGTGCCGATCATCTCCGCGGTACGAGCTGAGAGGATGATGAAGTATGGGTGCGAAGGGTATTTAGCAATCCTTCAAGAGCAAAAGGAAACAAAGAATGTTATCACCGAAATTTTGATTGCCTGTGAGTTCGAGGACGTATTTCCTGACAAGCTACTCGGATTGCCACCTGATCGGGAGATTGAATTTGCAATAGATTTAGCTCCAGGCATGGAACCAGTCTCCAAAGCTCCCTATCGCATGGCTCCGGCTGAACTGAAGGAATTAAAGGAGTAATTGCAAGAATTATTGGATAAAGGCTTCATAAGACCAAGTGTATCCCCTTGGGGAGCACCGGTCTTGTTTGTTAAGAAGGACGGGTCGATGAGATTTTGCATTTACTACCGTCAGTTAAACAAGATTATGATAAAAAACAAGTACCCATTACGAAGGATCGACGACCTATTTGATCAGTTGCAACGTGTGAAATTATTTACGAAGATTGATTTGAGATCTGGGTACCATCAATTAAAGGTGAAGGCCAAAGATGTGCAGAAGACGGCATTCAAAACTAGATACGAGCATGACGAGTTCTTAGTGATACCTTTTGGCTTGACGAATGCACCAGCTTCATTCATGGACCTCATAAATTGGGTCTTCAAACAGCACTTGGATATGTGCGTAGTGGTGTTCGTAGATGACATTCTTATTTATTCAAAGACCAGAGAAGAACACGAATATCATTTGCGCATCGACTTACAGACTCTACGTGAACATCAGTTATATGCCAAACTCAGTAAATATGAGTTCTAACTAGAACAAGTGAGCTTTCTCAGTCATGTAGTATCAGAAGCAGGCGTGACTGTAGATCCGACAAATATTGAGGCAGTGTTAGATTGGGAACAACCCAAGATTGTGACAGAGATTCACAATTTCCTCGGTCTAGCTAGATATTATTGACGATTTGTGGAAGGGTTCTCAAAGATTTCAGGACCGCTCACCCGACTTACAAGGAAGAACGTTAAATTTGAGTGGACCAGTGAATGTGAAGAGAGCTTCCAAGAACTCAAGAAACGGCTACCTCTGCTCCAGTGTTGGCTATTCCATCAGGTAGTGGGGGTTTCGCTCTTTATAGTGATGCGTCGTATGATGGTTTGGGTTGTGTTTTGAATCAGAATGCCAAAGTCATAGCTTATGGACCAAGACAGTTGAAAGAGCACGAGAAGTACTACCCAACACATGATCTAGAGTTAGCCGCGGTAATTTTCGTGCTTAAGATTTGGAGACATTACCTGTATGGTGAGACCTTCGAGATTTTCACGGATCACAAGAGCCTAAAATACTTGTTTACGCAAAATGAATTGAATATGAAGCAACAAAGATGAATTGAATTTCTCTAGGATTATGACTGTACTATACAATATCAGCCAGGTATAGCAAACGTCGTGGCTGACGCATTGAGTAGAAAGAATGTGGCTCAGTTGGCTAGTCTCGTTGTGGGACTTCGACGATGGAAATTATTGGAAGACTTTCTTTGTATGATAAGAATATTGAGGTCAAGGATATTGGGGTACTATTGGCAAATCTCACAATCATACCAACCATTTTCGACCGCATTAATGAACTCCAGATGAAAGACGTAGAGCTCTTAAAGATTAGACAAAGTCTGACTGCCGGAACAAGTGCGAATTTTTACATCAAAGAGGATGGATCATTGCTATTCCGTGGAAGGTTATGCATACCTGTTGATGCTGAGCTGAGGCAGACCATATTGGACGAAGATCACAAGTCCAAGTACGTCATTCATCCTAGTGGTACTAAGATGTACCAGGATTTACGGAATAATTATTGGTGGAGAGGGTTGAAGAAAGACATCGTTGAGTATGTCTCTAAATGCTTGGTCTGTCAACAAGTAAAGGTGGATCATAGACACCCAGTCGGCCTATTGCAACCTCTACCAATACCAGAATGGAAATGGGAGTCTATCTCTACAGACTTCATTGTAGAATTACTGAGAACATTGAGACGCCACAATGCCATATGGGTCATAGTGGATAGACTGACGAAGTCGGCATACTTTTTGCCCTATAACACAACATACACTGCAAGCAAGTTGGCGGATTTATATATGAAAGAAATTGTCCGACTGCACGGTATTCCTACAAGCATCGTGTCCGATCGTGACCCCTTATATACATTAATATTTTGGCAAATATTTCAAGAAGGTATGGGCACGAGATTGGACTTCAGTTTTGCATTCCATCCGCAGACTAATGGTCAGACTGAGAGAGTCAATCAGATTATTGAAGATATGCTTCGAGCATGCATGATTAATTTTCAGGGATCGTGGGATCAGTATCTTCCATTGATAGAGTTCGCGTATAACAATAGCTTTCAGCAGAGCATTGGGATGGCTCCGTACGAAGCACTGTATGGACGAAGGTGTAGGTCTCCGATCAACTTGGAGGAAACACGCGATAAATTCGTGTTAGGACCGGAAGTCATAAGGAAAAATGCCGAGTCCGTTCATATTATACGAGAAAGAATCAAAATGGCACAGAGTTGGTAAAAGAGCTATGCAGATATTAAGTGATCAACCATGGACTTTCAAGTGGGGGATCACGTGTTCGTGAAGATATCTCCAATGAAGGTGTGATGCGCTTCGAAAAGTGTGGAAAGTTGAGTCCTCGCTATATTGGACCTTTCGAGGTATTAAGAAGAGTGGGTGAAGTTGCATATAGGGTTGCATTACCCCCGCAGCTTGATAGTGTGCATGACGTATTTCATGTCTCTCTGTTACGGAACTATGTGCGAGACCCAACTCATATCCTCGATGCGCCATCAGTTGAAGTCTACAGGGATCTGACGGTCATTGAAGAACCAATACAAATTTTAGACCGAACCAAGCAAGTGCTACGCACAAAATGAATTCCCTTGGTGTTGGTTCAATGAAAGAATCACTCTAGAGAGGAGGCGACGTGGGAATGCGAAGCCGAGATTCGCGCCCAGCATCCTTCCTTGTTTTTGTGATCAGGAGAGGGAAAGGATTTGTAAAGGTCCATTGTGACCCCAATTATATGTAAACCATTCAAATGATGAATGAGATGGGTGAATTTAAGGTTTAAAGCTCAGAATTGTGAAAGAAAAGTAAAAAATACAACAATGAAGTGTTTTCTGATAATTTCGATCGATCGAAATTATTTTTGATCAATCGAATATGATTTTGACCGATCAAGATGTAAATTGATCGATCGAAATGTACTGGCAGAAAATGGACATTACCTAAATGGAAACCTGTTAAATTCGTTTGATCGAATTCATTTTTGATCGATCAAATTTTGATTTCGACCGAACGAAATTTATTTCGTTCGATCAAAAATTTTGGGAGCCTGAGAAGTTCGATCGATCAAAATTTTTTTTTGATTGATCGAATTCTCAATCTCGATCGATCGAATTCAAATTTGACCGATCGAAATGTGGGGTCTAGTTTTATGCTAAGCCAATTTTGACCGATCGAAATTAATTTCTATCAATCAAAATCGCGGAGTATTCTTTATAATGTGGATTTCAATTGATCGAATCGGACAACAAGAAAAACAAATACATCAGATAGATATTACGATAACAAATAAACTACAAACCTAATGACTAAAACATACCTGAGTAGGGATATGAATAGACCCCTGAGGAGGAGCCTCGGGAGCGGAGTCCGAAACTGCCTGAACAAAAAACAACAACAAACAACAAGCCAATGCAAAACATGTTATAATAAATAGAAATGAAAAATTCAAGCTGAATTACACTAAACCATACCTGACTCTCAGGGCGCAAAGAGGCGGCGGTCACCTCCCTCGTCTGCAAGTCCTCAGCAACCCGACGCTGAAACAACGCCACATGTTAATAAACCATCAAGTCGACATAATGATAACGCCTAACAAACTAGCACAGTAACATAAGCAGGCTAAAGAGTGACGGAACTTACCCAATGCTCTAACTCAGACCGTAGACAAGCTATTGCTGGATCCTCCCGACTGGAGGAGGCCATTGAAGAAGGATCAAAGGCTTGAGCTAAAGCCCCTGTGATGGAAAGCTCTGCCCTCTGAAATCACCACCGATATGCCAACATTTAACAAGGATCCTCCAAACCGTCAATGGAAAATAAGTCCAATTCAAGATACTTACTAATCGCTCGATCTCCAAAGGCAAGCTAGCCTCCACCGCTAGGCTGGCCTGCTGCTGACCGCACAATAGCTCGATCATCGCTGCCTGACGAGCAACCTCAGACTCTCTCTCGGACTGTCCACAATAAAGAAGATCACCATATCAAAAACATCACTAGAATAAGCCAATATAATACATGAACAAATTAAAACCAATAAACTAACTCACCAGGAGCTGACGAGCCTCCGCTAATCGAACTCCTAACTCATCCTTTGCTGCCTTAGCCTTAGGAACTGAGTCGGTCAAAGAACGCAACATCTCCTCATCAGGACGAGGAGCATGCCCCATCTGCTCCATCGCCCTATGAAGGGCGTCTAATTCTCCCCGCACACTCGCTGTGAGGTGGCCCTCCTCCAACGCGACCAACCTCTCCCTCAATGCCGATGCCGACTCTGGCCCACAAACGGCGAAAGAACCACTACCATGAAAAGGACGCGTGAAGAGGCGCCCACCACCTAATGCAGCAAACCATCTCCTATACTCTCGCCTATCCGCCTCATCATGCGCTCCCGTGACCCTAGTCCCTCCAACTCTAAAATCGGCTATCTGGAGCACCATCCGCTCCGTAAAATTTTGGCCTGGAGGGTCGGTCATCCTCTTAGCCACCCTATGGCTAATCTCTGGAGGGACCTCCTGATCGAGAGGTATGGATCCTCTCCACTCGCTCAAAACAATGGGCTCATATGTCCACATCGAAGAAGGGTCGGCCGAACTCAATCGCCGCGTCACCCACGTCATCGTAGGGCCGCCATATCACCTATCCGAATGAGAAAATAAATGCATGAACAAAGTCTAATAGCTGTCAAAAAAAAAAAAATAGACAAAGCCAAAACAAGAACATAATCTCATATGCATACCTGCCCCGTGTGCATATCCTCGAAGAGGCCTCGCGTAGTCTGAAGATCAGTAGACCAGCGACGGCCCTTCAACGCCTCTCTCTACACGTGCATCCGAGGGAACGTAAACTCAACCCCCTCCGGAACCCTCGGGCGCAGAAAAGCGAAATGATCATATGCCCAAAACTAAAACAATGAAATCATAACAACAATGGACACATGCAACAAACAAAAATTAAGATTGTCACCACAAACCAAAGGATAGAACTAAAGTCACCACAATACCAATTTAACTAAAACTCACCTGGAGAAATGGGAGGAAACCTCCGATCGACACTACCCCCTATCCCCAACGATAAAACTGCTCATAAAGATGCGCCAAAGCGGCTGTACCCCACGCATAGGTCGGGACTCAGTCCAAATCTCCCAGAACCATCAGAAATAACTCGGTGACGCATCCCTGAGTCGAAGAAGAGAACAGTATTGCACCAAAAAAAGTGCTTCAAGAACGCTCGGAGCACCCTATCTGCAGCCAACCCCGGCTCGGTCATGGGCTCCCGACCCATCACTCTCACACAAAGTGCTTCATAAAGTGCTGCTGCCTCCGAATGATGCCTCGGAGGGGTGAACCCACTCGCAAATGTATCGAAGAACCAAGTGACCCGAACAGCACCTGGCCCTGATCCACTCGATCTATAAGGCACACAAAGAATCTCCTCACACACTTCTAAATAATTCCTCACCATCCGCCCCCTGATCATCTCACCCTCAAAATGAAGACTAGTAATGCAGACCCAGTCCTCAGGAGTCGGTAGCATCATGCCAACTGGAAAGAGAAGCGCTTAGTCTCTCTCGCTCCACCTCTCTATAATCGCTGCAACCAAACCCCTATCAACATGAAATGGCTCCAACTCCAGAATCATCCTAAACCCGAAAGATACCAACCGCTCCCGCTAAAACATTGATAGGGCTCAGTCCATGCCGTGCTGATAGCCAGCTGCGGGGGCTCTTATTGAACGAAACACAAACAACAACAGTAAGACTATTACATACCCGCGACGAAAGATAAATAAATTCTAGAGCTCAAAGCAAATGAACATGCCCAAACCCCCATAATAACAACTTACAACGAACACACAAAACATGATAAGAACAACTGAAATAAAAAACATGGCCTATCCTTATATGTCATCCTAATGCACAAATAAGCGCGACCCATAATCGATGCAAGTTCGACGTAAAATAGGAAGGTTTATAGATCCTAATGAGCCTATTTCATAACCTAAATGCCTGAAAAAAAATGAAAGAACTCTTGCTTATAGAGACCTACCCGACCTCTGGCAAAGAAATCCTCCAGCGGGTAGTGCTTGCGATCTTGAGGCTCAGCGCCTGGATGCTCCTCACCCTCAACTCTCTCACCCTCCTCCTCGGCTACCCCTGGCTCAGCCTCAGGTACATCCTCCCTGACCACCATCTGGTCACCCTCGGGTACCTCCTCCCTGACCACCATCTGGTCACCCTCGAGGACTCCCTCCACGATCATCTCCCGGACATCCCCCTCCATGGTGACAGCGCCAGTCTATGCCTCAGAAGTCTCACTCACATCCATCATCAAAAACCTCTCCAACTTAGAAGTAGTAACCTCTGGCATGCGGCCACCCTCACCCTCCATACTAGAGTAAAGAGCTCAAAAAATTGAAGAAAATAGAAAAAACGGTGTCTGAAACGGACGACCGGATTAGTAGATATTGCGAAAACATGAAGAATGAGCACACAAAAATCTGGAAACAACTAAAATGGATCGCATGATAAAAATGAAAAGTTTCAACTATTTATAGAACTCACTCGAATCTCGCACTTGAATCTGGGTGCTCAATCTATGCACGCGCTATAGACTCTATTCTTAATTCAGATCAAACGCTCCCTTCTAAGTGCGTAATCTAATCGTCGCCCGCTCACTTCAAACCGACCACTTGGTTGCGCGCTACCCATCAAGCGCGCATTCAAGTTATGCACTCAAACAGTGGCGTGAAAATGCCATAGGTTAGCTAATCCCGTGTGTAAACCTATGCACTTAATTCACTTAAACACTACTGAATTGATGCTTAATAACCTCCTGCCCCTTTGAATGTGCGTTCTATTCTGGGCACGCAATTCGATCAAGCGCCTGGAATTAAGCGCGTAATTTCCCTTAAGATGAAAATCTCCATATGCCCAGAATAGTAAACTCAAACCTAAAATGGAGACATTCTGATTCTCACCATCAACATGCCCAGAACAGTACACTCAGACCTAAAATGAAGACATTCTGATTCTCACCATCAACCTGAAGCATGCCCTTGATAAGGCCGGCCCAAAACACTCCTACCTTAGGAAAATTTACACCTCGAAAAACAAAAAAATGTCCCTTTACTTTACAATAAACAAAACCAAAAAATGAATGACCCTTTACTTCACAATAAACAATTGAAACCCAAAAAAATGCCCTTTACTTCACGATGCACAATTGAAAACCAAAAAAAAGGATGCTCTCTACTTCACAAATAAACAACTGGAATCTAAAAAAAAAAATGCCTTGTCCTTCACTTTCCTCAACCAAAAAAATGTCTCCAACACCTTCACATGTTCCAAAAAAGATGCTCACCACCTCTACAATACTCAAAACCAAACAAAAAAAACTACCCTTAACATGCCCCAGATCTAAAATAAATAATCAAATTAAAACCAAAAGCATCACACCCACAACGAGACGAAGGAAATATAAATTAAATTAAACAAATTTTTTTTGAATAACCACAAATGAAATAACAAAAAAATGTAATCACTCTATAGATTAATAAAATTATTACAACGCACACCGAAAGCATACCCTCTGAATATACAATTTAAAATAAGAATGCTAAAATCAGCACGTTCAGGCAATGCTCGAATCCGAATTTATTCTGGAAACTAGAAATCTCGGAGAAGTTCGAAGAAGGAAAGCACCCTGAACGAATTCTAACCGTGATGACCTCTTCCCCTTACCCTGAACCGATTGGAAAGGAAGAGTGGCTCACGGAAAGCCACCCAGGATCTGTGAATATGTTGTTAGAAACTCCCCTTGGATACATTAAAAAATGAGGAGCAACCAACACTGAATCCGTAGAGCCTACCGAGGAAACATAGGCATCAGTCACAAGAACTTTGACCTTGCCTTATCCTTGGGTTTCCTTTCTACCATCTTTTTCTCCTCCACCTCTTCTCTCGATGGGGTGACACTTTGAGTTGGATTGATAGCACCAACCCTAGTATCACCCCTAATTCCCAATTCCGTCCATTCTCACCATTCACTTGATAAACACATTCTTCGGGTCCAATACCCAGGATATGAAACAGAGAGGAATAAAAGACATTAATAAAAAAATGCTCCAAACACAAGATACCCCACCAAAAAAAAAAACTTTTTAACCTATAAGCTTAAAATGAAGTCCCAAATAAACAATAAACCCAAAGCCTTAAGCTCATACATTTATAAACTATGCCCTTTGAATCCCCAATTGACAAGTGCCACACATTTGAATTCTCCTACCAATCTGATTGAATCCAAAACCATACACATACCCCTTTAGAAAGACCACAATTCATGACAATCAAGATGAACCAATAATCACACGACACTTACCCCTCTAAAAGCACAAACTTCCCAAGTTTAGATAGGCTAATAGGATTAAAACATCCAACCACAATCTAGAACCTATGAAAAATTACACAAATGACATCTCAAGCCACAACAGGAGACTAAAAAAAAATACCTCTGGTTTCCCCTTTGAACAAAGCAAAACACCTTAAATAAAATAAACTATATTAAATAAAACTACAAACCTTAAACAAAAAAAAATAAAGCAAAAAAAATACACCTCAACAAGCCTGATAAAATTAAGTGAACCTACTAAGTAGGACCTAATGGGACGAATGAATAAACCTCGAATCATTCTCATAACGAACTTTAAAACTATAAGCTAACTCGAATCTCAAAACTATGATAAAACAGATAAGCCTAATTAATCCATCAATAAAATTCAAACCAACTAATGGGACAACAAAAAAACAATAACAACACTAATAAAAAAAAAAAATGCCCCTCTTTATTCGTAATTTAAAACTTTACAAATATCATCGGAGACATACATCCTGAATTACAACCCAAAATGAAAACCTAAAACCTAGCAGACAACTCAAAACGAAAACCAAAATTACAATGAGCCAAAACGAGGAACAGAACATCCAATCGGAGGCTTCAGAAATGTTGCCACCAGACTTGGAAAACTTAGACGAGCCACCGGCAGAAGAGACGGGAGGATTGGCTGGGTAATAAATCCTTCCATTTACAACACCTACTCCCCCGCCATATTCACCTCCTCCGCCGCCGCCCCATCAACGCTGCCTTCACTGCTCCCTAAAAAGGAACTATGTGAAGACCAACGCCCTCATTCCCAATACCACCCATTCTCAGAATAATACTCTCCTTAGACATCACACTAGGGTGAAGAGCATGTGAAATGATGAATATAGGAAGAAATCCCATCCCAATCCGACGATTAGATCACTCAATATCACCAAAACACGACTTTCAGAATGCTAAAATACTCAAAAAAGGTCAAACTCGAGACTAAACCCGAAAATGAAAAGCAAATGAAGCTCTCACACTTATATAGAGAACGACCTTAATCATGCGCATGGAGACACGTGCATAATTTAATCTCGCGCCACACACATGGCGCTCAATCCAAAACTTGTGCTCCTAGCCAGGCGCCCAATGAGGCCGTCGCCCACGCAAGTGGCGTGACCTTCCGATCCCGTGCTCACGCTATGGCGCGCAATCAGGTTAAACACATCAAAATAGCTAGGTAATACTGAAACGTCGCCTGCCCGGTGACATGGTGACTCTTTGATTGCGCGCTTGAAACCGGGCGCATAATTCAATCACACGTTAACATTCACACGCGTAAACCCTTCCCTTAGACCCTGAATCGTACGCCTGAAAGCGGGCGCATAATCCATTTAAACAGTTAATATCAGGCGCTTAATTCCTTATTTTGGCTGAAATTTACCCCTTCTTGAGCGAGAGTCCCCTTTGTCCCATCGCATAGCCCCATGGGCTATTCAGAGTGAGAAAAGGACCGTCACTCGCTATTGTCCCATTGCGTAACAAAAAAAAATGTTGACCACGCCTCTGGCCCTATCACAGATAACAAAAACACACACATGATGCCACCTCGACATTTAGTCCCATCATAAAATTGTAGCCATGCCCTCATGGCCCATCACTAAAATCCCAAAAGCAAATCTCTCGAAAACGCGGACTCCACTACCCAAAAAAATAATTTCAAATAACACCGACCGCACTAAAAGAAAGAAGGAGAAAGCACGAGCACGTCCCATCGCAGAAGCAAAGAGCCTCCTCCTGAAGTGCTCGCCGCCAACTTACCAGAACGCTACTGCAACAGAAAGGTAGGAAGACGTGGGACTACTCCCATGTCCCATCGCATTTCACTACTACCAAGCTACAGCGCGAACATCCCAACAATACCTCTCAAGTCCCATCACGGTATCGCTACAATCACCAAGGCCCCATCGCGACATCACGCCGACGACCGCCAACCACCGCTTAAGCAACAATGACAATCGCCAAGTCCCGTCACGACGCTACAATACCGCCAAAGTACTACTGCTACAATACTCCTAAGGTCTCGCCACACAATTCAGGTAAGTATCACCCCCGAGAAAGTACTACCCCTTTTTTTTTTGAATTACTCGATATTTCCTCTAAATTATAATTATCTATGGTTAAGTCAAAATGTTTTCAAAACCTGTCTCTCTCAACTCGTGAATTACTGTAGTCCTCCCATAAGAGACAATCATTAGTATTCGTTGAGAAAATTAGATGGAGTATCCGACATACCAAGTGTTGTCTTGACAACCACATAAACAGTCGGATCCACAAATCCCGTACCGGTGGATCTGCTCAGCGACATCTCTGAAGCCACGTTTTCTATCGTTTTACCACCGAATTGATCTTAAGTTAAATTCCCCAAAATTTTAAAACCCCTTACTCATTCTAAAATCTCTTATTTCAAAAATATTTCTTCTCTTACTTACAAAAAATAAACAAAAAAAGAAAAAAAGAAGAAGAAAATGAACAAAATATATAAACCCGACTCACTTTTCTTTAAATACCACAACCAACTACACTTAGCCTTGACCTTTAAATCCCAAGGCCCTCTGAGCTCGCAATCAAGCATGTACCCCACCGCACAGAATTGGATCGAGCTCATACACCACTGAGCAGAGTCACTTGTTCAGATGCATACAAAAAAAAAAAAAAAACCAAACAACAACTCCAGATGAACCAAGCGCATATGCCACTGCGCAGAATTCAACTGAGCACACTTCACAAAATTTATCTCAATTACCAGCCCAAATGAACCATCCCTCTGGGAAGCCAAATAATGAGTATACTCAATCTAAGAATCTACAAATGCCTATTGGAAATGGAACGCCTGGCGCGCATTGGTGTGAGCAATGACGCGTTCGGTCTAACATGACTTGCAAAAGCTATCAATAATACATACTATTTCATCTCTTTTTGTATTACCGGTCTCTGCACCCTATGGACATTTGATTGACGTCCTGGTACCTCGATCGCGCCATATCCCTTTGTTAGCTCGCGCCATGCGACGGGATGTGCCATGCACCCACAGACTCGAAAAGTGCCTTTCGACAGCTACCATTTGCCCTTTAGATGTTCTATTAAAGCTTGCGTTGATAGATAAGAAAGCCAAGCTTGTCATGTCAGCATCACCAATTCACATTTGTAAATTCTCAAGAAATGGGAAGGCACGTCGAAAGAGGGGTGTCTACTTCTTCGACGCGTTCTTACTTCGCAAGAGCGCGTCGAAGAGGGGGATCTATGACACCCCCATTTTGCCCTCTCAGAGTACACGAATTCGTTTGGTCAGCCCTTGACCTTTTAACCCTCGAAACGAGGGGTGTCTACATGGCTGAACACAAGTTGAAATAATAGCTCTGTAGCTCAGATCCCAATGTAGGGAGGCTATATACTAAGCAATAGTATATAGTTAAAATACAAACTAAAATAATAGTCCTGCATTCCATTCTTGAGACCATACTAGGACAACCTTGAATTAAGTGCCTGAAAACCCATGCGTAATTCGATCACGCGCACAACCACAAGCGCGCGATCGGATTGAGCGCTATACCACCTGCGCGTAATTGGCCTACGCCCGACCTAGTCTTACTATCCTTGACCCCTACATATCCTCGATTAAGCGCTTCAGGTAACACGCTTAATTAGATTATGCACGTCCCACCACGTGCGTAATTAGCCCTAATTTTGTTAGGACTAAGAAACTCGCTGACTTACACGGCTCGTCGCTCACTGAGTCGGTGACCGACTCAAAGCAATTAAGCGCTAGAAAAATGGCACACAATTCAATTAAACGCCCTTAAACAGGCGCGTAATTGAAGGAAAACCTATAAAAGCTTTTTTTCTCGAAGAGAGAGGAGGAGGCTGCAAAATTCAGAGAGGAGAGATCATAAATTCTAAAACCAGAGCGCTCCGAGAATGAATCCTTAGAGCAAATTGGTCATGGTTTTAATATTCAAACTTTGAGATTTCTCTATGCAACCCTGACTCTAATTTTTAGACCGTAGCATCCTCTTCGAACAACAACACGGAGGGAGGCTGCAAAATTCAGAGAGGAGAGACCATAAATTCCAAAACCAGAGAGCTCCGAGAAAGAATCCCTAGAGCAAATTGGTCATGGTTTTAATATTCGAACTCCGAGATTTCTCAACGCAGCCCCGACTCTAATTTTTAGACCATAGCATCCTCTTCGAACAACAACACGGAGGGAGGCTGCAAAATTCAGAGAGGAGAGACCATATATTCTAAACCAGAGAGCTCCGAGAACGAATCCCTAGAGCAAAATTGGTCATGGTTTTAATATTCGAACTCCGAGATTTCTCTATACAGCCCCGACTCTAATTTTTAGACCGTAGCATCCTCTTCGAACAACAACACGAAGAGAGGTTGCAAAATTCAGAGAGGAGAGACTGAAATTCCAAACCAGAGAACTTCGAGGACAAGTCCATAGAGCAAATTAGCCATGATTTCGAGATTCAAACCCCCGGATCCTCGATGATTCCTCTCTGCAGTCTCAACCCTAGGTAAGAATTTAATTTTATTCTAGACTTAGGATTCCCCTTAGTTCAATTAATCAATTCTATTTCTAATTTTCAGACCATAGCACCCTTTTCGGACCGAAATTCTCTATATCTGGTTCTAGTTCTGTGTTTCTAGAACAGGTCCTTAATTCAACGGTCCGATTTACCGACCTTATGTTCTGATTCTACTCTAAAATCAAAATTTACAGTCCTATCATTAATTTCTGGTTCTGACTCTCAAAGTTCAGAACCAGTCCTTAATCATGCGGCCTGATTTTTTTGATTTTGGACCCAAATTCAGTCCTAAATTTTAATTAATAGTTCAATTTCATATTTTATATCACCAAAAATCCAAAAATATAAATTTCAGTTTATAGCTTTAATTTCTCAATTTAATTTCTTATTATAATTCCAAATTCAATTCTAAAAATACCTTTTATTTTTATTATTCAAATATCAATCTATCTTCTATCTCAGCCATCTGATTTGCCCACGGGAGCTTACGGAGGGTACTCGGGAATGAGGCCAATCCTCCTTAGCATAGCGGGCCCAACCCCCCTTTTTTAGATTATTTAGGGTCAATTAATTAATTATAGCTAGTTTTTCTATTTCAGTATAATTGATTAATTGCATCAAGTAGGCCTCTATATCATTAATTGCTTTGATTCAATTCAATCTTCCAGTTTAGTTAGTTTATTATCTTAATGAGAATTTACGAAAGTTAATTTACTTGCTATTAGTTAGACTTTTGCCATGACCGATCCATAGATTATGATTCTAAAAGAAAGGTTAATTTCGTTGCATCGATTATCTATTTATTTCTATTTTAGTAAATTTCTTTATTGCTTTAATCAAAGTCGTAGTAAAAATTAGTCTTTGTTTTCTTTCAAATCAGAATTCTAGTAGGATTATACTAATTGCTTTAGTAGTAGTTGCCATACAATTAATATATCTACTTTATCTAGAATTGCAATAAAATTAGTATACCTGCTTCATATAGAATTGCAATATAATTGGACTCTTTTATTTAATTAGAATATTATTGGAACCGATGCACATGCACTCCTAGTACCAATAGGAGACTGAAATTGATTGGACTCTTAGTAGTACCAGGACATTGACATTAACTGGGACTCTCGATAGCATCAGGACACTAAAATAATCCACCATAATAAGTTTACCTAATCATAACTAATAACCAAAAAGGCGAATCTAAGTCAATCAGAACCGCAACAAGGGAAACTAAAAAGAAAAGCTGAAACTATCTAACAAAAAGAAGACACTGCTGTTGACGTTCATAGGCGGACGATTTAGTATAAAAGTAAGCCACACCCGCTTAAACGCGTGATCATTGACATGTTACAGCGTCTATAAATATCTGCAACTGGCGATCACAAATCAACTAGGAACCTTCCTAGGAAGTTTACTTTATTACCATTTACCTCTACCTTATCATATATACCGCATCGCTAGAGTCCAACAAAACATAATTGGAAGCCACTTATTCAACGAGAACCGAGAGGAACCCAGAAAAAGCGTGCACCAACAGTGAGGTTCGAAAAGCTTGCAAAGTTGTTGAAAGGTACGCTTGAGTGGTACCCGATGTACGCTCGAGTGTGATATAAGTGGACGCTCGAGCGTAATATGCACGCTTGAGCGGGCCAGGGCACACACACACGGTGTAGCCTGAATTAGGCATTCAGGGAGTTGATCATTCCTAGCAGGCTATTGTACCTGTATGATGTTCCTCATTTATGAGCCAAAGTTTAAATTTTTGGCTTCAATAATATTTGGTCGACCATTGCACTAAATTGGGGATTTCAACACCAGAGTAGTGACACATGGGTATCATGATCTATGGTTTGTCATGTACTCATAAATTGCGATCAGTCGCTTATGATTAACTATCAAACTACCGTATCTCTAGCTAAATTTTACACTAGGACATATATAAAATTCATAGTCATTATAAGTCATAGACTTTCACACATTTACGGATAAAATCTAAACAGACTACATTGGCTTAAGAAAACTTACAAAAGGTGATGTACTCTGTTATACAAACAGGTCCAAATATTGATACCGAATTTTCGATTCACGCTCCCACGTCACTTCGGTAGGAGAGTGATTTCGCCATTGGACCAAAACTAGCGGAATTTTCTTGGTTCTTAATACTTGCTCCTTGCGGTCTAATACTTTAATTGGTTCCTCCACTAACGTGAGATCACCTTGAACTTCAATTGGTTGGTGGTCCAAAATGTGTGTCTCTTCCTTCACATATTTCTTGAGCATTAACAAGTGAAAGACAGGATGGATGGCCGATAACTATGGTGGTAAGGCAACACGATAAGCTACTTCGCCAACCCGACCCAACACCTTAAAGGGTCCAATGAATCAAGGGCTGAGATTTCCCCGCTTTCCGAACCGCATGATGCCCTTGGTCGGCAAGATCTTCAAAAACACATGGTCTCCCGCCTAATAAGAAGTATACCGGTTAGTCTTCTATGAGTTATATAGGAACACAATACAGCAATTGTGTGCACAGTTTTACCTAAAAATCCTTAGTCGTTCTCTTAAGATCCGCATAGCTCTTTTGACGGCTTTGAGCTACCCTCAGTTGTTCACGGATAAGACAGACGGTTTCATTGGTGCTCTCGATGAGTTGCGGACCCAATAGTACACGATCAACAATCTCCTCCCAGTTAAGTGGTGACTTACATCGGTGGCCATATAATGCTTCAAAAGGTGTCATGCCGATACTTGATTGATAGCTATTGTTGTATGCAAATTTGATTAAGGGAAAGTGCCTATCCCAAGATCCCTAAAGGTCCAACATGCAGGCCCGGAGCATATCTTCAATAATTTGGTTCACTCTTTTCGTTTGCCTATCTGTTTGAGGATGGAACGCTGAGCTGAATTTCAATTTGGATCCCATACCTTCCTGGAAACGTTGCCAAAATTTTGATGTATAAAGGGGGTCCCGATCTGACACTATGCTGGAAGGTATCCCATGTAATCGAACTATTTCCTTCAGATATATCTCGGCAAGCTTGTCTGCTGTATACCTTGTGCTATATGGCAAAAAGTGAGCTGATTTAGTTAGCCGATCAACAATCACCCAGATTGCATTGTAACCCTTTTGTGTCCCTGGCAGCCCAAGTATGAAATCCATTGTAATCTCTTCTCATTTCCACTCGGGAATGGGTAATGGCTGAAGTAGACCGGCGGGATGTCTATGGTCTGCTTTATTTGCTGAGATATAAGGCACTTTGCTACAAATTCTGCGACATCACACTTCATTCCTTTCCACCAGAAATTTTTCTTCAAGTCGTGGTACATTTTAGTGCTGCCTGGGTGAATAGCATACGACGATCTATGGGCCTCCTCTAGTATCTCTTTCCTCAACTCTGCATTGGTTGACACAAACAAACGGTTTTTATACCATAGGGAACCATCGTCCTTGACCGAAAATTTTGATTTGTTTCCCTCCCGTATTTGTTGCTTAATGGTGTCAAACTCTGGGTCCTTGTGTTGATTTTCTCTGATCCTTTCGAAGAGGATCAACTTGATCTTGATGTTTGCTAAAATTGCCCCAGTTTCCCTCATCTCAAACCGAATGTCGGCCATTGTTAGCTTTTCGAGGAGTTCCCACCTATGCACTCTTGCCGCAAGGTGTGATAGGCGTGTTGATGATTTTCGACTAACTGCATCAGCCACGACATTTGCTTTCCCCGAGTGGTATTGTATGGTACAGTCGTAATCTTTCAAATATTCTATCCACCTCCTCTGCCTCAAATTCAGGCCCTTTTGCGTGAATAAGTACTTGAGGCTCTTGTGGTCGGTAAAAATTTCAAATGTCTCGCCATAGAGGTAGTGCCTCCAAATTTTCAAGGCAAAGATCACTTCTGTGAGCTCAAGGTCGTGAGTGGGGTAGTTCTTCTCATGGTCTTTCAGCTACCTTGACCCAAAAGCTACCACTCTCTCATGTTGGTTCAACACGCAGCCTAGTCCCATGTGAGATGCATCAGCAAATACCACAAATCCTCCGGTGCCTGTTGGTATGAAAAGCACTGGTGTAGAGGTCAATCGGTTCTTAAGCTCTTGAAAGCTCTTCTCACATCTGTCAGTCCATTCAAATTTTGCATTCTTTTGGGTAAGTTGTGTGAGTGGTCCCGAAATCTTCGAGAATCCCTCTACAAATCTGCGGTAATAGCCGGTGAGTCCGAGGAAGCTACGGATTTTGGTGAAAGTTTTGGGTCGTTCCCATTTCACTATGGCCTCAATCTTAGAAGGGTCGACTGTTACACCCGCTTTTGAAATAATATGTCCTAGAAAGCTCACCTGCTTCAACCAGAACTCACATTTATTGGCCTTGGCATATAACTGATGATCTCGGAGTGTTTGTAGTGCCAATCGCAGGTGTTGTTCATGGTCTTCTTTCGACTTAGAATAAATGAGTATGTCATCAATAAAAGCAACCATGAATTGGCCCAAATGGGGCTTGAATACCTGATTCATGAGGTTCATGAAGGATGCCGGTTAGCTCAAATGGCATCATGAGAAACTCGTAATGGCCATGTCGTGTGTGAAAAGCTATTTTGGGACTGTCCTCGGCTCGTACCTTCATTTGGTGATAACCAGACCGCAAGTCGATTTTAGAGAAAAAATTTGCTCCCTACAACTGATCGAAGAGGTCATCTATCCTAGGGAGCAGATACCGATTCTTTATGGTCATCTTGTTTAATTGCTGGCAGTCTATGCACAGTCGCAAGGATCCGTCTTTCTTTCTGACAAAAAACACTGGTGCTTCCCATGGAAATACGCTTGGTCAAATGAATCCCTTGTCCAACAGCTCTTGAAACTATTAACACTGGTGCTCCCCATTCGGAATGGGGCCTTCGATATCGGTTCCTTGCCGAGCGCTAAGTCAATTGTGAACTCGACCTCCCTTTCTGGTGGCAAACCAGGCAACTCCTCTGAAAACACATCAGCAAATTCACAGGCAACAGGGACATTGGCTATTTCTACCTCCTCGTCCTTGTGTCCTTGAACGAAGGCAAGGTATCCCATAAATCCCTTGTTAATCAACCGTTCGGCTTGAATTGCGGGCACAAAGGGCACTACCGTGGGTTGAATGCCGGTGGCTTTAAATGGTGTCTCCTTCTGAGCAAAGAGTGACTGATTTCTCCCAACAATCAATTTTAGCTCGGAGCTTGGTTAAGCAATCCATGCCGAGGATGACGTCAAATTATTACATTTCAAGCAAGATGAAGTCAGCCATAGTTTGACGATATTCCATAACTACAATTACTGATCGACACACTGTATCAGAACACTTAGAACTGCCCGTTGTCGTAGTAACGGCCAAGACAAAATCTAGCAGTTCCGGTGTGTACTCGATTTCTCTCGCCATAGTTGGTGTAATAAATGAGTGTGTAGACCCCGAGTCTATTAACACACGTGCTAGATGGCTGCATATATAAGAAATTTTACTAAGATGGACATAACCTAGTTTCAAGACATTTATAATGGCATAAATAGCATAACAATTGGTTATAACAAGAGGCATAGCGACTACAGAAAATTTCCTATTTATGCACCTTCTTCATCTAAAATACAAATAATTTAAGTAAAAAATTCAAGGGAAATCATACCATGAATGATGTCATTGTTGGTCTGGGTGTCATGTGCCGAGGCTGCATATGCTCTTCCTTGAATGGCGGGTCAAGTAAATCCTGTATTTGGTGCAGCTCCCTTCATTTGGGGACAATCATGGATGCAGTGCCCCAGTTGGCCGCACTTGAAACAACCTCCGGTGTTCTTTCGGCACTCCTCCGTCTTGTGTAGCTTTCCGCAGTTTGAACACGTTAACGATGGTGTGGAGGAAGCCACACACGATTCCGTTGACGGTGTCCTTGTGAAATTTGAGGTTGCCGGACCAGATGTAGAAAAAGGCCTTGGAGGCCTTGGAGGTAGAGGTGGTAAGGTGGGTGGGTTGAAAGGTTTAGTGGATGCCATAGGGACGGATGATGTTGGTGGTGGCATCAAGTATTTTGGCCTCTTGCTGGCCTGTTTAGTACTAGACGTTTGATATAGCACTCTGCTAATTCTTGCTTGTTCGTCTCTCACTTGGTGTAACTCTTCCTCTATGTCACATTCCGCGATCAGAGCTAACCTCACCATTCTCTCGTACGTGGCCACCTCAAATAGGGATATCCTCCCCTTGATGGCCTGTTTGAGACCATGCTCAAACTTTTGCGCCTTCATCAATTCGGTGGCAATAAGGGCCGGTGCAAATCGGGATAAGCGGGTAAACTCGGTCTCATATTCTTGACCGCTCATTTTCCCATGCACTAGGTTTGCAAATTGGATCTCCATTCGACGTCTCTCCATGGCTGGGAAGTATTTCCGATAGAATACGTCAGTAAATTTGGCCCAGGTCCACGGCATTTTTGGTGCCCTTGTTCTTTCTACGGACTTCCACCATGGGTCGGCTTCCCCTTCTAGTTGGAACAAAGCCCAACTGACCTTTTCTTCTTTCGTACAACGAACTCGCTACAATACTTTCTCCACACGGTACATCCATTTCTCGGCCTCCATTGGGTCAGCTTGCCCATAAAAAATCGGAGGTCTTAACTTCTTAAACTCGAAAAACCCATATGGATGGCGCCTTTCTGTAAGCAGTGTCACTGCATTTGCGACATTCTCTAGTAACTGCTGGTTGGTGTTAGCATCCCTCTCGGCTTTGGGAACATTCTCGAGATTGTTATCCGCTCGAGAGGCATTGTGGTTGTTGCCAAGTGGATTATTGTTTGGCTCCATGAAAAAGCCTTGCTCATTGTTCTCACCTCCGACATTGGCTAATCTTGGTCTTCCTCTGCGTGGAGGCATGTTGACCTGCAAAGGTCACATGAACGAGATGTCAGGTTCGCAATTTTTTCAGCTCTAGGAGCCTAAACCTAATGTCCTATAGACTCAAACATTATTGCTCCTATTATATCATAGCTCTGCAAGTAAAACTTTAGCCTCATGGGCATTCAGTCTTACCTTTGGGCCCCCAAAGGACCTAAAGCTTGCGCTCTGAAACCACCTATGACAGCCCGGGTTTTTCCTTACCATAAAAACCCGCGCCGTCGGATCAGACACACTAGATCCAAGCTACAGTGATGTTATGGTATCCAAAACTCACGTCACTTCCTCACTAAATTGGTAAGTCTAATAGCGGAAGCGAAGAACTCAAAGTAAGCACAACGGAAAATGTGAGTCCAAAGCTATAACATAATAAAAAACAATCAGCTGTAAATCTAACTAGCCATATATGAGCAGTCTAAACTATCTGTAGTCCCCTAATCAGGACTACACCATGCCAAGAAGAACGTAAAATATTTACAGTCCACAGATGAAGGCCGACCTTCATCTAAACAATGGACCCAAAATATGAGTATTTAATTACAAAACAGATATCTTTACCATTTCTCTCTCTATTTTCTCAAAAATTTCCAAATGAAAATCCCAAAATAAAATTCCCTAACTCTAGGGAAAATGCTGCTCTGAAAGCTCCTCTTCCTCCTCTTCAGCAGGGTTATAATTCGGGTCCGCTTCTTGCTCCGGGTCCCGTTCACCTTCAACACCTGCAGCAGTGACGTACAATCGGGAGTGAGCTTCATCCAAGCTCAATAGGAAAAAATACATTGCTAAATACATTCTTATCATAATTCAAGTTTCTTGATGCATAAATAAAATTCAGTTTAAAAGAGCTGATGCTTGTCTATAACATATCAAATACAAACAAATTTTTGCAGATGTCATATCTCAAAAATCAAATCATGCAACAAGATGCTTGATATTAGGATGTAGCTGAAAGACAAAAATTAGATGCATGTTCATGGAGAACTATTTGATGGGAAATGAGACACGATGCACCTGTACCGAACGGTAACTGGAATTTGAACAAATTACACATTGGGAATACAAGGCGTATCATATCACATGGTGTGACTGTAAGTATCCCTTATTAGGGAACTGAGTAGTCCGTATTAGGCGCACAGGGCCGTGACCCCAGGGGCTCCACCCCTCTCATGGAGACTCCACTCCCCTTACAACTAGCACACCTAGAGCACTTCACATGGCAATGCATCTCGTATTAGAGAACTGAGCAGACCGTATTAGGAAAGCAGGGTTTATACCTTGGGGACTCCACCCCTCTCATGGAGACTCCACTCCTCATTGCACATGTGCACACATAACACACGAATGCACATCGAAGGTAGGTTAACACAAATCAAAGGTATGAACAGTACAAAGTTAAGGCAGATATCACGAGATCAAGATGCAGTGTCATGTGTCATGTAAGCCAAATTTGAATCTTATGTGCGAGAAATTCATATGCATGTACATATATGTAAATAAACAGTTTGCTGAAATTACATCATTTGCTAAGAATGCCATTCATTAAAGAGCTGCATCATAAACTTGAATTCGAAAATCATATAGGTGGCAAGGCAATTTCCCTACCTTAAGTCACGTCACACACAATTTTTGGTTCTATGCACGCTTTTCTAGATGCTCTTTTCTGTGTTTCCTCACTAAATTCACGAGGCCAGACGCATTTCTTAGCTGCAGGTATTCACTACATAACTCTACGTAAAACACAGAGTGTGTGTGTCAAGTTTTAGCATAGGAGATAACAAAAATCCAAAACACACCATTACCCTTGAGCATGGGTATCTTACGCTCGAGCGGATTCCAGTGGCACCTTGCAGTATATGCTCGAGCGTATTTGACCCGAGCAGATTTGGCCTGAAATTTACGCTTGATAGTAGTCGTCAGATGGTTTTACGCTTGAGCGGTTGGCTCACGCTCAAGCTAGACTCAGTGTAAATTCTCACATTACGCTTAAGCGGACTAGACCCGAAAGTTTTGGCCTAGAATTTACGCTGGAGCGTAGGCTTCAGATGAATTCACGCTCGAGCGGACTCAGTATGCTCGAGCGTAAACGCAGTTCACTTCTTCACTATGTGCTCGAGCGTGTTTGACCCAAGCCAAAATACCCTACGAATCACGCTTGAGCGTAGGCACCAGATGATATTTATGCTAGAGCGGACTCAGTACGCTAGAGCATAAGTCAAGAATTTTGTCATCACTATCGTCTTGGTGTCTCTGCTCGAGATAGCCACTATGGCTTCTCAAGTTGTTCAATCAACACACCATTCATCACATATTTTAACCATCTCACCCTTGCGAGATTTCTCTCCTAATATACCCTTTTAACATGCTTCAATATACCCATTACATGCCCATAATTTGCTAGATTCAATATATACCCTTTTTACCCAATTTGAGTCACATGTAGAGATTCTATCTATCGAACCCAACGTGTATCAGCTCTGGCGATTTTCACGCGTCCGATCGATGAAAGTCGTGCATACGGCTCGTCAATCATCCTTTAATAACCGAAATCATCTACTCAAATATAATGCATGCTCGGTGTGGGTTTACCTTTAGTTAGTTCCTTCGCATGAGACTCTACGCACAGTGACGACGCCGAATTCACTTTGTCGCGGTGCCAATCCGACATTCTGTTCGATGCTCATGCCTTGATTGAACAACCGTGAGGTGTATGGTTTCCCCAAGAAGAAAGAGAGTCTTCTCTTTGAAGTAGAGAGGACACAAGGCAAATCTAGGGGCCGGGTTCTCTCAAGAGAAGCTCAAATGAACACCCCCAAGCTCTGGAACAGCCGGTGGTTTTCTCTCCTTCCTCCCTCGGTTTCTCCTTCGACAACCGACTTCACAGCAGTGCAAGGATTTTGTATGCTTACGTGAAGGAAATATAAGGGGGCTTGGGATTTGGTGTGTGGCTCTAATACACCACCAAGGTATATAAGCCATCCTTTGGTTTCTATCCAATGGGCCTAGATACCCAGTTCCAAGTGGGTTCTAATCCCTCTAGTTCCTAACGGGTCTTAGCTTCCTATGGGTCTTAGATGTGTTAAGAGTGGCCCGGTTCAGTAGAATTGTTGCCATCAAGTGGCCCAAAAGGTTACAAACTCTCAATACACCCCAAATGGGTCATGGTTCCAATGGCTTAGGGCTTGGGCCCGATTAGACCACTACCATATAGTGCACATGTGAGCTTGGGCAATGAGGTCTAATTCGCATAGTCCACAAATGGGCTTGGGTTCAACCATATAAAAACTACTTGTGGCTCACTGTTGGGTCTAAGTGGCGTGTGGCTTATGGTCACTAAGGATCCTAGGTGGCAAGGTGGCAAGTGGTCATGTGGGCTCTTCCTATTTGAGGTCCAAATGGCACGTGGCCCAGACTTAATTTGTGCACAGACACGGGGTGTCACAGACTTGATGATTAAACTTTTCCATGTAAAGATGGCATCTTTTAGATCAATAGTTAATATAGCTAGTTTATGATTTAAACTTTGTAATGGTGAGGTATTTTGATGAATGACGTTCAATTTGTTGATGATAATAGCACACCTCCGTTAAATTATGCTTCAGTGATGAATACGTTTTGATTAATAATTATGAAATTGCAGTTTAATCCCTATGATGCTATTGTTAAATGCCAATTAAATTTCTATTCTTTGAGTGGAGGTGTTGTGGATTAGATCAATCTGACTTTCCAATTTCTTGAGTTGATGGTTTCAAATTTCCTTAATGTTCATAAATAGTCAATGGTGTTAATGGATGATTTCGAGTTCCAATCTAGTTGTGGATTTACTAGTTAGTTCTAGATATAATCATCTGATTAGTTGTGGATATTTTAATCTAGTTGTCGATATTGTGGTGATATTTTGTAATGAGGATTTAGTTATGGATATTTTCTGATTGGTGTAGGTATCTGTGTCTTGTTTTGATGAATAACAAGGATCATGATTGGTACTAGACATACCTTGTAATACATAGTTGTGGATATGTTTCTCTTTAAATTTGTGTTGTCATGTTCTTGTATTTGTGGATGTATATCATGCCTTGAATGGTTACTCGAATTCAAAATAGTTGTGGATATATTCTAACTATGGTGGATGTATTTTTTTATATTATAAATGCATGGTTGGATGATTGACGGAATCACTGATTAGTGGTGAATATGTTGTGAATGGTTGTCGATATGTGTTTGATTGTCAAAATCGTGAATGTACACCAGTTGATGAGAATTGGACATCATTGGTACAAGCTCAGCAGATAGATTTTTAACTGCATGATATAGATCTTCAATTAATGGATTGCGTTCTTTTACTGTAGAGAATTTAGATCTCATTATGTCTTCTATGTGTTGTCTTGCCTTAGTATCCCTACCACTAACAGTAGCCATGCTTTGTGTTCTATAAGATTCTATTTTCGAATAGGTGTCACCTTGATAATTGGTTTGATATCTTCCGATTTGATTGTCACGTAATGAATTTTTGAGGACGAAAATTCCTTAAGGAGGGAGAATGCAATGACCCCGATCTTCGTTGATGTCAAATCATTGACCCTTGAATAGAATGTGACTACTCTTGTTCTACCAAGTGTTCGTATCTCGTCGAATAAGGCGCGAAATTTTTTGAGGATGAAAATTCTTTTAAGGTGGGAAGAATGTAACAACCTGAAATTTTCGAATACTAATACACGACTAAGTGTACGTGTTTGGTAAAGTATATGCCACACACTTAAGACCTTACATTTTGGACCGTTGGATATAAGCCAACATCTCATTTTGGTATGCTAGCTTCACACATAACCCCAACTCCATTAGTTGTAGGAACTAATGCATTGGTTGGGTTTATTAGCTTTACACCGAACCAACCCCTTAAGTTATAAGAAAACATTCCCGTGGGTTTTCTCATTTACTTGGAAATATGTGAGAGAGAAAGAGAAGAGAAAGAAAAGGAAAACCCCATCTCCCTTAAAACCCCATCTCCCTTAACCTTCTTCTTCTAGCTTGTTGATCTTCTACTCAAGCTTCTTCTTCTTCGATTAACTGCAAGAGAGCATCGACTTGGTGCGGCTACGATCAAGAGAGCGAGAGAAACCCTATTCTCCCAAACCCTCTTCTCCATTTGAAACGCAAACTTCATTGATCTTTTAGATCCACCATTTTTACTCAAGAGAGCCTTTGGGTTACCATGTGTATCAAGAGGATTCCATCTACGTCTGTCGCGAGTGAAAGAAACAAAGGATTTCAAGTCGACGGACGAACATGAACCTTGAAAGATTTGAAGAAAATGGGTTTTATAAAGGGGAAAAACAAGCAGAATAGTGTAAAATTACGCGCGCGAGTTGGAATTTGCGCCGGCAATTTTCCTTCAGAAAGGTAGGCCAAAACGTTCTGGAAAAAGTCGCTCATATGACTTTGAAAATCGCTCGCGCGACTTTGGAAATCGCACACTTGACTTTGATCGAGGTGCCGACACAGCTTCTGTATTTTGGCCATAACTTTTTACTCCGAACTAGGATTGATGAATCAAATGCTTTAAAGGTGAAAGTTGAGGGAGAATTTGGGACAAGTTCTACATAATCCAAGGTTAGCACGAGCTTGTCCTTTCCGCCTCGATTTTGAGAAAACACTTAAGTGCATCAAAGTCATTAGTAATTAGGATCAATCCTTAACGTGTAATTGTATAAGTGATGCAGATTGAGAGACGAAGGACATACAAAGAGACCTTTGCATTGCTTTCTTTTATGCGACTTTGAAACTAAGGTAGGGAAAACTCAATGCACAATTACATTTCGATTTCGATTCATGGATCTGTATAATGGATTTGATTTGAATGGAAATCATTAAAAGTTGATCTAGAAATTTGATTTTTTAAAATATGAGTCTGTTTTTGAATCCTCTGAAATACCTAACCCTTGAACTGTACTTCGAACCTTTCAACTTAGAATTTGAAATGTGGGGGAAATTCACTACTCAATTGCATTTTTGACTTTGACTTATAGATGTTTGAAGTATCTTATTTGCTTGGAACTTTTAAAAATTTTGAATTATTGATTCACCTTTGAAACCCTTTGAAATATCGAATCCTTGAACTTTGAGTCTGAGCTTTGAAATTGAACATTGAATCTTTGAACCTTTGCATTATGAATCTGAATTTCGACTCTTTGAACTTAGAAACTGAAATGTAGGAGAAACTCAATACTCAATCTCATTTTATATTTTTATTCATAGATCTGAATGATAAAAATTTGCCTAGTTTGACCGCATTGAATGTTTGAAATCTTTGGATTTTTGGATTTGCATTGAATCTTTTGAAATACCGCATTTGAAATTGAATTCTTTGAATATGGAACCCTCAAATTTGAATTTGGAATAGTAAGGGAAATTTGATGCCCAATATCATTTTTATAACGATTCATAGATCTTAATGATAGAATTGAACTTATGAGAATCGATATAAACTGATATGAATTGATTTGAACATGAAATCTGATATGAATTGATATGACCGTTGAATCTTATTTGAATTTAGAAAATTGAACTTTTGTAACGACCCAAAATTTCCAATCCAAAACACATGGAAATTCCGGATCACTAGATCATAGTTCATAATCTAACTACAAATTCTTTGGTATCGATTAGAGAGCAAGCTATCATAAATAAATTAAATATATAAATATCCATAACTAAATCAATTTGCATTAATGTCCATAATGAAAGTGCAAAAATTAAAAGTAAAATCACCGGTGACGGTTGTTTGTCACACAAACAATGACACATTACATCCAAAAATAATCTTAATTATCTCCAAAAAGTTTATCTAATCTATACCAAGTATAAGTCTACAAAAGAATCTAAGGATAAAACTCCTCAGGTGGAAGATCTGCTTCATCTTCCGGTACAAAGTTGAGATCTTCTTCTAATGCCGATCTGGAACTACTTCTATACCTGTGACACATAGTGTCAGGGTGAGCTAACAGTCTAAGCTCAGTAGAAAAAGTTTAAGGCCAAATTACATCTTATCCTATCAATGCATAGTTCGATGACAAATTCAAACGCAATTAAATGACAAAAACAGAATTCGAAAAAATATCATGGTTTCAAAAGCACATATTCTGAGTTCTAGTTTCATATGAGATTAGATAGCATTATTTCTTGGGTTTCATTTGAGTGTTCATTAAATCTTTTCATTATCAAATTTCAGATGCAGTCTTCTTAATTTATGATGACTTAAAAATACAACTTAAATATTACTAGCGCAAACATAACACTAGAGTCTCCAATAATCGATGGGAATCCCCTCCTAACCATCGTCATTCAATGAACAATATTCTAAGTGCTCAAGCCTCTACGTTGTGAGGGATACTTGTGTGGTTCAATGGGCCATCGAAACGGTTCAAAAGTGCTGAAGCATAAGATTCAGTTCAAAGGAATCTCTTTAAATCATATGCAAAGTTCTAACACATAGATACAGTGTTCATGGTTCATAAAATAATTCTCATTCTAATCCAAATTCAAAATTCAAAGGGTTTGGTGTTCAAAGATTCCATGATTCAAAATTCAAAATGTTCCAATTATTCATATGCAATAAGATTCAAGTAACTTTCAAAGTTTCAAAGGGTTCGATATTCAGAATATTCAAATAGTGTCATATATTTAATGCAGCAAGATCCAATAAGTTCAAAATCAATTTCAATGTTCATAGATTTTGTTCAAATTCATCATTAAAGTCTATAATTCAAAGTTTAAAATATAATTATGCGTTGAAAATCCCCAACCTCGGGTCCTAACATCGCAAGGAGAATTGAGATAATATATGTGATTGATCAACGATCGGGGCAATATGAGTCGTTCTAAGATTTCATGAATATGCACCCTCCCGATTTCTTCTTCTCGTCGTCGCTACAATTAAGAGAGATAGAGAGATTTCAGGTGGCTGCTTGGGCTACTCTGTCGTAGAAAGGAAACAAGAGAGAGAGAGAATTGAGAATGGGAAGTGAGGTGGCTGCTTGGGCTACGAAAACGAGAGAAAGAGAGGAATGGCTGGGCTACTCAGGTTGCAGTTTTAGAAGAGAGAGAGTTATAGAAAGAAACGAGAGAGAGAGAGAGAGAGTGACATATTGAGAGGGGTAATTGAAAAGAGTCCAAAAAGGGCTTTGCTACCTTTTAAAAAGGGGGCTTGAGATTGTTGTGTGTGGGTTTTAATGGTATTCTAGAGAGAGAGAAAGACAGAGAGAAAGAATAGCAAGTTGGACTCTTACAAGTTATGTCTGGTATGGATTTTATTAGTATTAGAAGAGAGAGAGAGTTAGAGTTAGAGAAAGTCGGGAAAGTCACTCAATTAGAGAGAGAGAGGGAGAGAATTAGTGGGTGCGGTGGTTGCTTGAAAGGAGAGTGGTTTAGGGTTTTCTTGAGAAGAGTTGGGACTTACTAAATCTGTGGTGGAGGGTGAGAGATTAAAGAAAGTAAAATGGATAGTTTATATCCTTCACGAGTTCGGAGTTTCTTCAAACGTGGAATTTGAGTGTTACAAGGACTATTAATTGAGATCATAGATGGAGATAGCCATGGGCTGTTGGTGTCGATTGTAAGGCTGTTGTGGCTTTCCTTGAAAGAGGTTTTGATCGGTTTGGGCACATGTTATGCATAAGAAGATAGAGCAAGTTGTATCTGATAGGAAAGCGTCTAGAGGTAGAAGTCCACATTTTGGGAGGTATGTGTGAGAGGAGGTTTCCAATTTGGGGTTCGGTTTATATGTTAAACGCATATATTTAAATCAACTACATTAAACAGAAATTAAATATAGAAAGAGATTTGGGTCCCACGTGGAGCTTTCCAAATTAAATCCTATTGAATTCCTCATTAGATTTCTAACTATGATGGGTTTAAATTTTGGTGTTGCACACATATACCTAGCAACATATGAAAATAAGCAATCAATTACACCGAATATGTGTACGGGTGCATCTAACACCACATGTACCCTTACATATACACCCACATTGGCTAGTTAATTATATATATATATATATATATATATATATATATATATATATATATATATATATATATATATATATGTATGTATTTTTATAAGGTCCAAATAGTCTAGGGTTTGGGTTTGGATTCACCCATGCTCAACCCAAAGTTTGGTTCATCCGAGTAAGATAATGGGCTCGGTTTTGGGTTTTTAGTCATGTGTAACATGCACACACACACTCCCATATAGATGGCTTCAATTGGGATTTACTACTACAGGCTAAATACACCCTATTACAATAAGTGGCCTACGGTCACGTCATGGACGTCAAAGGTTTGACCAAAGTCAAATTAGTTAAAATAGTCATATTATCATCAAAGGTCAACGATTTAATGTTAATGAAAAATTAGGGTCGTTACAACTTTGAACCGACAAGTGAGCATTGTATTGAACACTCTGATTTCCGAACTCCGAATACGAACTTTGATTTTAAATTTCGAATAATGAAATCTGAATAAGAACTCTAACTTCGAACTTTTGAATATGAAACTTTGAATCTGAAACCTTGAATCTGAACTCGACTTGTGAACTCTGAACGTCAATTTAACACTCTGAATGCGAACTTCGAAATGGAATATGTTGAAAATTGAATATGAACCTTGAATTAGAACCCTATGAACTTCGAATATGAACTTGCATCTCGCATTGAACTCTGAACCTACACATCGAACATGAACTTTACACCCTGAATATGAACTTTGTGCTATGATTTTGATCTTCGAACTTTGAATGCGAACTTTAAAATTTAATCCTTTGAATCTTTGAACCTCGAGTCTTTGAACTTTGAACTTTGAACTTTCATTCTGACCTTCAACTCTGAATATGAAATTGAGTTCTGAATCCCTTGGGAACCTTTGAACTTGTGCATACATGCATCCCTTGGACCGATATGGCGGGTTATCCGTACACACATACATGCATCCATTGGACCAATACGGTGGGTTATCCATATACAAGTGCATATATACCCTTGGAATGCTACGGCAGGTTGTTTGTACCCCTTAGACCACTAAGGTGGGTTATTTGTATCCCTTGGACCGCTACCACGTGTTATTTGTACACTTTGGACTTCTTGGGTTGCAAATTCGTTCTGACACCCTTGGATTTCTGATACCCTTGGACTGCTACGACAGGTTATTTGGACACTTTGGATCTAAATATCTGAACTCTGACACCCTTGGATCTAATAGTTGTAATCTTTGACTTGTGTGATTTTGAATTTAAGAGTGTCTGAACACGGTTTGATATGAAAAGCCTTTGAAATTCTATTTTGTAATTCCGTTTCAATATGAAAATGCTTTCCGTTTTGATTTGAAAATGCCTTTGAAATCCTGTCATTGAATCTATGCACTGATATGATATGATGTGAATTAGTGTAGAATTTTCTCTACTGAGCTTAGATTGTTAGTTCTCCTCAACTATACGTCACAGGTGTAGATCCCGATCCGAACCCCAGAGCTTGAGAATGATCGAAAGACGAAGATCTTCCGCCTGAGGAGTTGTCCATAGATAGTGATTTCAGACTGAGTAAGGTTTTTAATTTTTTGACTTGGTATGTCCAGTGTCATTGTAGAATGGTAGAATTAGTTTTGTACAAACATTTTGTATGTCATTGTTTAGGTGAAGGTCGGCCATCACTGGTGATTTAATTTTAGACTTTGTTTATATGCTCTATATAGAAATGAAATTTTTAGTTCTGCCATATGTTACGTTTTATTTGTTTTGATTTCTGCTTCTTTTTGTATGTACCAAGTATTCTGTAATCAGATTATGTTATGCGATCTGACGGTCCAGGTCTTCCTAGTTGAAAATATATATATATATCTCAGAAAATTATGCTAGGAAAATACGGGCTATCAAAAGTGATTAATAATTGGATCATATCTACTTACGCAGTTAGGATTTCTTTTCAAAAATTTAAATTATGTTATACTTATTTCTTATTTTAAAATTACTTATTTATAATTTTACACACAATGACTCATTTACATTTTAAAATAACTTAAAACAGCTCTAATACCACCCACTTAAAGAATGAGAACTCCCCTACATGGTTACCTTCTCTAATAAGGCCTACTATACCAATGCATCATGCCCGTTGTGAGAAGCATGCCCGCACCTCTGTGCCTCACTTGACTTGCTCAAGCTTCACCATGTGTCATGCACTAGTACTTCGCGTGCAATAGTAGCATGTAATTCCTCATGTTGTCCCATTCTAATATGTGTTAGTTAACTATATATATATAACTTGGTGAATTTTGTCAATTTAAAAGTGTTACTTGCAAGTGCACGAGTCATGCCAGAGTAAATGAGTGTAGAGTACGAGGTCAATCCCACAAGGATGTTAGATAGAATTTAAAAGGATATAAAATACCAATCTAAGAGCTTACTTGAATTAACACCAATCTTAACCTAGCCTACCAAGTATGATGAATCGAAGGACTAAACGAAACTACACAATATGAAATTACTAAAAAGGAACAAGAGAGATTTAGGATATTAAATCCTCCCATCTTTGGTTCATCTTCCATATTTTTAGATCTAATGATTGGAATCGTATAGATGCAATACCACTTAAATGATTGAAATCAATTTGTAATCTATGGAAGAATAAATCGATTGAATCAATATAAAAATCTAAAGTAATGCTCTTCCAAATCTTCTGAAGAAAAGAATCAAAACATCTACTGTATTGAAGTAAATCTAATCAGAAGGAGTTAATGAGTTCAAATTTTAGCATTATTAGGGTTCCTAATCATAGATCTAAGATCACAAGAAAAGCATGACTAATTCTCATATCTCATATCTATGATTAGATTCCATAAAACGGCAAGAGCACATGGCAAATAATAAACACAAGCATCTAATATAGTCTCAACGACAGATCTATTTTATGGATGAATCCCTTAGATGGGATTCATTAGATCTTAAAACCCTTAAAAAATAGCCACACATTTCAATACAGAAATTTTAAGAAGATGAAATAAAATGAAAGCAATTCAGTAAAAATACCTGATTGAGTCTCCAAATAGATCCACAAAGTAGCTTTAATCCACGTAGAACGCTATGATTTAATCAAAATGAAGGCTAATCCCCCATCTAAAAAGCTAAAAGAAAAAGTAAAGTGAAAAATAAAGACAATCTGTAAAAGAGAACTGCTCAACCATAACTCTAACTTTGCCTTTTATAGGGTTCTCTCTGAAGCCCTGTTTATTTTCCTCGAATTTTGAATCTCAAATTATGCATTCCCGTTCACTTAAATCGATTGATCGATTTTCAGAATCATTCAATCGATTAAACTCAGAACAGAAAGTTCATTTTTTACATAATTTTCGATCGATCGATTGATTTTAGTCCGAGCGAAAACAATATTTTTCTATATAAAAATCGATCACTCGGTTTTGGTTTGAATAGAATGTACAATTGTTTATTTAAGTGTCGATTGATCGATTTTCAATCCGATCCATCCATTTCCCTCGATTTCCGTGTGAAATGATCCCTTGGGTCCATATTCCGATGAATGTCTCCATTATGCTCCTTCATGCTCTTGAATTGATCTAAGGGTCAGATTCACCTAAAATCATCAAAACTTCATAAAAATCGTTAGATTACCCTCATTGGATGGCTAAGTGTACATCATAGGGTGTGAAATATCATCGTATTTCAACACTTATCAGTGAACTACCCAAATATTTTTGTATAAAATACTTGTAAAATATTTTTCTTAAATTTTCTTTTATCTAAAAATGATATTAGTGATTAATAATTAGATCATATATACATAGGATTTCTTTTCAAAAATTTTAATTATATTATACTTATTTCTTATTTTAAAATTATTTATTTGTAATTATATACACAATAACTCATTTACATATTTATTTAAAGTAATTTTTTAAAAAACAAATCCGTCCAACCCGGTCTAAGCGAATCATGCCCTATCCGATTTGGAATTCGGTTTGGTTATTAATCAATGTCTGATAGCGAGAATTTTTCATGAATCACATGCATGTTAAATATATACACAATGACTTATTCACATCACTACAAAAAAATATATTATTAGCGGCAATTTTTTGAAATTGCTCCAAAAAACTGCGACTATTAACAAAAAACTATTAAAGACTATTAGCGACAGTTTTTTGTTAATAGCGGCAGTTTTTGGCTGCCGCTAATAGTCTTATTTTTTGTAGTGCATATTTATTTAAAGTAATTTTTTAAAAATCAATCCGTCCAACCCGGTCCGACCAAATCATGCCCTCTCCGATTTGGAATCCGGTTTGGTTATTAATCAATGTTTGATAGGGACAATTTTTCATGAATCACATGCATGTTAAATAGTTTAGAAGGACGTAAGTACGTAACATGACATTTTTAGTAAATTTTAATTGAATCAAAAGTTGTTAATGAGTCAAGTTAGCCCCATAGCCAACTCACCCAACTCGGATTATTTGTTGGGTAGGCCCATAAACTTGACCCATCGGGTTAGATAAGGTAGGGCATGAAGCATCCAAACCAATCTTTGATTAAAATTGGATCAACTAAAAGGTCAGGTTGGTTTGGGCAAAAATCAGGTTTGGTTAGATCGATCTTACCTGATCCGATGTTTGGACTAAAAAACCAAGGAAAATGGATTAGTTTTTAAAATTTGGGTAGGGTTGGAGATTTTGGGTGAGGCGTTGGGTTCGGTAGATTTTTCCGTTTTGTTTAGCCATATATCCTTGTCCTGGTAGAGCTGTCAACGACTATGACAGCTCTTCTCTATGAATATTTTAACTTAGGAGCACGGAGCACGCAGCACGGAGCACCATTAATATAAATACTTGTCTAATTACCTTTTTGTCCAAAGTAGATGACTAGTGGAATGTTAGGAGTTTTAATTGTCATTATAAAAGTAAAGCCGGCATAGGCAATCCAAAGTTGTCTAATTACCTTTTCTAACTTTAATTATTTCTTGTAAAAAGGTTTTCCATCATTTGCTCTATGAGGCTCGATTTTGAAGATGGAGGTATGACTTATTTTTTTTACACCCCATTTATATATTTATTACAAAAAACCCATACAGACCTGTAGTCATATGCATTCTCCATGTATGTATCGAATGTCTAATAAAAAAAAGGTCAAAAAAAAAAATTATTAGCTAGGGCAGCATTGTAATTATTCATTAAAATTGATCAGTGCCATGGGTTGATATATATGGCTGCCTTTTTCAAGTATGTTGGGGCGTTGTTTTGGAAAAAATGACGTTTGATTTTTTGGTGACAAATTAAAAATGGCACCGAGCGCTGTTTTGTAAAAAGCCCAATTTTATTTTGGGAAAATTGCATAACTGCAGACAGCTTTTGTAAAGGCAAAGTGCAAGTAGTTGACATGGTGCGACATCATTGACTATCCTGACCTAAATTGCTTGGGCCCCACCACACTTGCATGCAGACAATTGCATTGCATCACATCAGCCGCTTGCACAAAACCTGCATGCCATATAATGCTTTCCTTATTTTTGTTTGATTTAGGGTTTGTTTCATCTATAAAAGTTTCATGTGACTGACATGATTTTTTCGTTCTAATTTTAATGAACAAATATACTAATTGCTTTTCCATTTCTTCTTAATTTTTGGTTCACAAAGGATTCTCATAGTGACTTTGAGTTGTTTCGTACCTTGTGAAAAGGATGGATGTTATATATATATATATATATATATATACACTTTGAGTTGTTCCGTACCTTGTGAAAAGGATGGATGTTATATGTATATATATATATACTTACTTTGAGTTGTTCCGTACCTTGTGAAAAGGATGAATGTTATATATATATATATATATATATATATATATATATATATATATTCATAGTTACTTTGAGTTGTTTTGAACCTTGTGAAAAGGATGGATGTATATATATATATATATATATATATATATATATATATATATATATATATATATATATATATATATATATATATATATATTTATAGTTACTTTGAGTTGTTTCGAACCTTGTGAAAAGGATGGATGTTATATATATATATATATATATATATATATATATATATATATATATATATATATTCGCCCTCTATGGAAGGAGGGTCACCGTCCTCCAAGGTTCCACGTGACATCCAAAATATTGTTTCGATGCCACGTGGAGCTCAGGTGCATTGCTTAGATCATTTGTAAATTTTTATTTTTGTAAAACTCATCATTTGTAAAACTCATCTTCACTGTGTGTTTTTGAAATCGTGAAATGTGGACCATTGAAATCTGTAATATCCCCGAAATTTTGGGCGTTGAACAGTGTCCTCGGGATACATGTCCAACTGGTCGTAGGTTTGATTAAGTGAAAGTCAACACAATGACTATGGTTGAAGTAGATTTGATGTAAATGAACAAGTATATATATATATATATATATATATATATATATATATATATATAGATATATATAGGCCCGGGACTATGCACCCGGACAATCTTTGAGGGTTGGAGATCATCTGGGAATCATGTGGCACCAATCATGAGGATCAGGTGTCATGACAACTTTGATAACATCAATCAGGTATCACCCAAATATTTTTAGCTCTATTTGATATTCCGATTTATATCCTCTATTAAAATGTGGTCAAAGGTCAATAAAATTAGTGCACCAAATTTGTGGGGCGTCACCTTATCTTTAACCGATAAAATGGAGGTAAAAAAAGTCAAATTTTTTTTATAAAAAAAAAATATGTCACACGGATGATCAACCCAAAATGGGTGCTATTTCGGGCTGATCATGCCGTTTGGCATGTGATATGGTCAATTTAAGAAAAGTAAAATACGAAGGGTGGATATTCATTGTCTAAAATGTGGTCAAAGGGCAAAAAATAAATGCACTAAGATGATTGAGGCGGTACTCAAACTTTGACCACCAATTATTTTTTATAGTAAATTTTTCTTATAAATCACATGCCACATGACAGATGATCCGAAAACAAGTGTTAGTTTGGGATCACATGCCACAACATTCAGTCTCCCTCTAAATTTGTCAAGCAAAGTAAGTCCATATAAACATTTTAAATTATAAAAGAAAATCAATATAAATTTTTATCTTTCACTAAGTTAGCTGATAAACATTTATGGATCTCTGGTCCAAATGGAGCACAAGTCAATCCTACTTCGTCATACATGCCCAACAGTAACTAGTGAATGGTACCTTTATTTTTGTAAGGACCCGATTTGAAACGAGGTCCGATATTTAATTTTCCTTATTAATTAATGCATTTAGGATTTTGCACATTGTATTAAGGGGTATTTTGATAATTCAATAAATAGATGGGTGTTTGGAACATTTAAGTTATTGAAAGGGGGATATATGACAATTTAATTAATAAAAAGGATTTAGAGGTATATAGGTGGTTGTGATGAGTATAAGAGTAATTTAATAAATCAAAGGGTACAATAGGCAATTATATGAATAATACGGTTATATTAGTAACTCAATAAATAAGAGGGTTATTAGGCATTGGTGAGATTATAAAGGATATATTAGTAGTCTAATTAATTAGAGAGGGCTTAAGAGTTGAAAATAGTCGAGAGTTGGTGAGGGGTTTATAGAAGGGGCGAGAGAAGTCAAGTGTCATGTAGATGGGTCTGCATGGTTTGCAAGACTAAGTAAGAAAAGAAAAAAAATAATAAAAGAAAGTAAAAAAGGAATAGAGAAAGAGACCAAGAGAGAGAGAAATGAAAATGTGTGAGAGAGATTGAGAGAGAGAGAGAGACATATATCTAGAGAGAGATTTAGAGAGAGAGAGAGAGAGTTAAAGAAGAAGACTTTAAAGAAGAAAGTGAAGTATAAGAAAGGGATTTTGTTAGGGATTGAAACCCTAACCTAGAAATTTTGAGGCAAGTATCATTTTCTAAGAATTTTTGGTTAAACCCTAATCTCATGTTGAAATCAGGAATTTGTGTAGCACAAATCTGAATCCTTTGTATATATAATCTCATTGCAAATCAGGAAATGGTGCATTAATTTTTGTTCTATAGTCGGACATTTTGATTTGAGTTTCAATCTCTTTATATACCGTTTTGCAAATTTGAAGGTCTGTACACGAAATTTATTTCTATTCTGATTGAAATTTTGCAAATTATAGCTTGTTTCCAAATTTAGAATGATGTTGGAACCTGCATGTTTTATAGATGTAATGTTGCCATGATTTGGCATGGGCTTAACTGTTGTTCGAGCATTTCAGCAAAGTTTATATTATTGGTTTGCTAGATATATGACAACTTGACCATTTCTATACTTTGGATTACACTGTTTCTTCCATGATAAGTGTGAAATCGAAATTTCAAATTTTAAATGGTCATTTATCGATATCAATCATGTACTTACATGTTAACTAGTATGCCACAGTTAATTGGAACCTGATTTTTTTATCGATTAGTAAGTTATGGATTATATTGAAAGATTAGAATTATGGTTACGTAGAAATCGACAATGTCAGTTAGCTTTTATTTTATTAGGCGATGATTCACGAATTTGAGTCCGATTTGTTGTAAAGTATATGTTTGAATTTATATTATTTTCTAGTTGAAATTGAATACCAATATATCTGTGAAGGACTCCGCTAAGTATTATTTGTCACTGGCCACATGGTGATCTGTTATCTGTGTCTCTCTGTCCCACAACTAATAGACTAGTTGGGGAACTTGCATTCGGTATTCATGCTATTAGCTATAAATTAACTTCAAGAATTTCTGATTTGTTCAGGTACTTAAGTAAAGTTACTTTGCTAATCTGTCTGTTTATCTGTTTCAGTAAGGGACTTTTCATATAGAACTTTGATAATTTTCTTTCCAAAGTCCAAACAAAATGACTATGTAATCTATATTTAGTAGAGTACCCTGATTAAATGAATTTTAGCATGCATGTTAGTGGTTTAGCCATTGTTTGTTATACTTGGATACTTGCGGAGCATGTGGATTAGCTGTTACGGTGGTTTCAACCACCTTGCAGTTTAAAGGAAGAGTTGTAGATGGAGTTCTCGGCTAATGTTGACTAGTGAAATCTTCTATGTCTGGTAAGGTTATTTGTGTAGAAGTATGTTAATAGTGAGTGACTCGGTTGTCGTAGTGTCAAAACTTTATATATATATATATAGTCGTCTGACTTCTGTTGTACAAGAGAGTTGGGTACAGAAGTTTAGTGAGTAGTACTGACCAGTTCTATATAATAAAAGGAAAAGTTTCTTCTGTTCTTCTGAAAATGTGATTTTTCTTCACGTCTGTATGATGTCCCTTGTTAGAGTAAATGCTTATTACAGATTTTCTTCTGACTGGGTTGCGGCTTGAGATTTAGGTGTGTGGATTTTGGGTTGTGACAATTTTCTCTTCTTTCTCAACTTGGGTTTCATGTGCTTAAATTGTTGGCTACTTTGAATCAACCGATAGAGATTATTTTTTGTCCCAATTTTTATATAACAGATCTTGAGATCATGGTCCTATTATCAGGTAGTCAGATTTTGATATCATTTGACAAACAACCTGAAAGTGTTCTGAGAACCATGTTTGATGTATGCCCATGATCATGCTTATGGGGTAAAACCTAATATGAATATCGTCCTGCTCAGACCCGAGATGTGAAACATATCGCTTTAGATATCTTCTCAGGCCATATTTAAAATCATGGTTGTGGCTCCTATATAACGTTGAAAAATTAATATACTAGGCTTTCTATATAGCCTTCTTCCATATGCAAGCTCTCAAATCTATGGTGCAATAGCCCCAAATTATAAAATTTCTTCTATTTCATCATTGTGTCTTCTATTTTTTCTTTGTGTTCATGGTATAAAAAATCGAGCCGGTACCGATACGTATTGGCGATACGTATCGGTTTCTCATAAAACCGATAAGTATCGGTATCTCAACTCGGGATCGGTATCGGCTGATACGTATCGGGTATCGGCCGATACGCTATCGGTTTCGGCCGATACCTCTATTTTCTTTTCTTTTTGTCTTTTTATTTTTTTCTAACATAGGCCAATACTTATCTGTATCGGCTGAGTCGTATCGGTCCTCCATGAACAGATACCCGAGTTCGATACTGATTTTGACACCTTGTTTGTGTTGTTAAGTCTGCCGACCATCGCTAGCTCCTTTGAGAAGAAAATCTTGGCTACAACCTTGGCTGTCTAAATGAAGCCATTGACTGTTATCATTATCTTCCAAAATTAGTAGGTGCCCATGTAAACTCTCAGAATATTAGGAGGTCTTAACTGCCCGACATGAACCCAACCCAGCCCGATTTTCAAGTTGGGCCTGGTATGGTCTACTTCCAAAAGCCCCATTAAAAATTCACATGTTTAAGCCCGACCTGTATTCAGTTTGAATCGATCAAATGAATTCTTTTATATAAAAATTGTCGAGCTAGCACACAGCACAGACCACACCTTTTGCCATGGTTAGGAATGAGCAATGTAGGATCTTATACCCCATTGAGCTACCATTCCAACCAAAACCAATTGGTGAAGGAAGATACAACTCAATATTTTAAGGTGTTGGGAGAGCATTTCGAGTTCGACCCCTCCTCGGCTCACGAGGGTTGTACGGGGACAAAAAAATCCCCCCCTTACTAGTACCACCAGAGGGCGATTCGAACCCCTGACCTATCTCTGATACGACTTTTAGGATCTTATACCCCATTGAGCTATCATTCCAACTAAAACCAATTGGTGATAGAAGAGGTACAATTCAATGTTTTAAGGTGTTGGGAGAGCTTTTCTGGCCCACGAGGGTTGTACTGGGATCCAAGAAGCTAAGTAGGCTCAAAATAAATTGACTGGCCCGACCGGCCTGACTAGTAATAAGGTCGGGTATGGGCTTGCTCCAGCCCTCAAGAGGCCCGATTATACTCGGCCTGTTTCAGGGTTGGATAGGCTCAGTCAATAATGATTAAATTTCGTTTATATCATGAAATACAAATCATGTTTTGATGAGTAAATGACTTGTTCATCTTGTGCAGAAGATACGTAGCTGATCAAGTCTGTTGTACATAGCATGTGCCTCCTACAAAGGAAACATATACTTATTAGAGACCTCTAATTCCTCAAATCTCATCGTTGCCTTATAAATGGATGTCAAATTACTTTCTTTGTTGGTCCTCTTCTTCCCGTTTGTCCTCCTCTTGTTAGCAAAAAGAAAACAAGCCAACACCCAAAAATCAAATCGAAGTTTGCCACCAAGCCCACCAAAGCTGCCCATCATAGGAAACATTCACAACTTACTCAGCGGTAAGATGCCACATCACACCCTCATGGACTTGGCCCGGAAATACGGGCCTCTAATGCACCTACAGCTTGGCCAAATTCCTGCTATTGTGATATCATCTTCGGAAATAGCCAAGGAGGTAATGAGGACGCATGACGTCACATTCTCCAGCAGACCGTCACTAGTTAATACCAATATTTTGGTCTATGGAAGCACTGATGTGGCTTTTGCCCCCTATGGAGAGTACTGGAGACAAGTGCGCAAGATTTGCGTCGTTGAGCTTCTAAGTAATAAGCGTGTCCAATCCTTTCGGATGGTTAGAGAAGAAGAGGTATCCAATTTGGTCCAATACATTTTTTCAAAAGTTGGCTCAACTTTGAACGTTAGTGACAAGTTCTTTGCTCTAAACAATGATATTATTTCAAGGGTAGCATTTGGTAGCAAGTGGCAGGAAAAAGAAGCTTTTAAAGAAGCGACTCATGAAGCCATGGCATTGGGAGAAGGCTTTGGCATTTTAGATTTTTTCCCTTCTCTTGAATTCATTAGTGTGATCACTGGCTGGTGGTTGAGCATCGAAAAGGTTCAGGCTAAATTAGATCGGATCTTCAACAAGATCATCGAAGAACATAGAGGGGCAGCGAAGAGAGGTGAACGAGGGCATGAAGATCTCGTTGATATTCTCCTCCGAGTTCAAGAAGATGGTGGTCTCACAAATAACAACATAAAGGCGATCATCTTAGTTAGTAAACAGCTATTCATTTGAACTTTACGTACTTCAAGTGTTTCATATATATATATATAATGCTGATATCAAGCTGTTTCTGTTTTGTTCATGCTCACAGGACATGTTCATCGGAGGGACAGATACTTCATCAACAGTTATGGATTGGGCAATCGCAGAACTAATGCGGCATCCTAGGGTGATGGAGAAGGCACAACGAGAGGTGAGAGAGGTGTTGGGAGTAAAAGAAAAGGTGGAAGAGAGTGACATTAAGGAATTAAACTACTTAAAATTGATTATCAAAGAGACAATGAGGCTGCACCCTCCCGTTCCCTTACTACTTCCAAGAGAATCTATTGAAAGATGTGAAATTAATGGATATGAGATACCCAACAAGACTAGGGTTTTTATCAATGCATCGGCAATAGCAAGAGATCCTAGACACTGGGAGAACCCAGAGCAGTTTTATCCTGAGAGATTCCAAGACAACTGGATTGATTTCAATTCACAAAACTTTGAATTTATTCCATTTGGGGGAGGAAGAAGGAGATGCCCAGGAGAGTTGTTCGGACTCGCTTCCATTGATTTAGCACTTGCCAACCTACTGTATTACTTCGATTGGAAGCTTCCAAATGGGATGAAACCTGAAGATGTCGACATGACCGAAAAATTGGGATTCGTTTCTGCAAAAAAAGTTCCACTTAATCTCATTCCGATTCCGCGTTTCGATCCCCGTTCTCTTCCCTCACTAGCTTAACTATCTATTCACAATGGAAGCATAAGTTCTCTAATAAATTAAATAAGAAGTGGTTATTAATGGTAGCAGCGCAATCTTTTTATGAAACTTTGGAAATTTATGTAAAATCATTAAAATGATCAATGTAAAACAAGTGATTACTCATGGTAGATCACTCAGTTTATTCTGTTTTATCTATGAAAAATATTTGTGTTCTTAATGTGGTGCTCTTACCTTATCTTTTATTTTGCTAACCTGGTTGTCTGGGCCTCTTATAGCACCCGACTAATCCCAGGGGCACATGCTCGCCCGAAGTTAACATGGGTTGGATGATATAATTTCCCAGGGTGGCCTCAAGGGAGGGAGTCAAACTTAGGTCTCGTGCTTCTTGAGGTAGGTACCTGGCCATCATGCCAATCCCCTTGAGGTTGGCGGTCTTACCTTTTTCTTCTCTTCCTAAATTCTTTGAGTCTTAGTATAGAACTCTCCCAATCTCTTTCTTGGCAGTAATTCTTCCTTTTTTTTTTTTCTAATAATTAATTGGGGTTGTCATTGTGGATCTCGCCCTACTATTCCACCATCCAATTACAATAGTTGCTTAAGGTTGTGTTTGGGATTGCTCTTTGGAGGCAAAGAGCAGCACTCTGCTTTGGCGCAGAGCACTTTAATATGGGATTTTGTTTGGTTGTAAGTGCTCTTAGCTCTTTTGAAGAGTGCAAGAGCTTAATTTGGTTCTCTTTAATAGAGTAGTTTAAACCTGCTCTTTTAATTGGGCTGCTCTTTGCCTCCAAAGAGGAATCCCAAACATAGCCTAAGCCAATCTAGCAGCACGATCAACACATCAATTACAATCTCTCCATATATAATTGAAAAAAATTCTTCAATCAATCTAATCGCAAATCAAAGCCTCCAACATATATAGATTCATCAAGATAGCAATAACCAGTTTAGAATCTGATTTCACCATGATTTTCCAGTAACTCATTTCAACAGCATCAGTTCGATCAACAGGATATTCAAATAATTCCAAAGACCTACCTGATTACCTTCTAATTATCATTATTTATATAAGCATGTTTATAAAAGAGCTTCATAAGTAACTTCACTTGTTACCCACCAGGGGTTGGCGCAATTGGTAGGGGACTTTAGTTTGTTACCAATAGGTCAAGGGATTGAGTGTTGGTGTCTCCCTTCTGCGATAACAGCATGCCCCGTAGGGTGTGTCAATCATGAAATACTCGTTACATGGTGGGGGCGAGGGCATCCCTTAGGGATTAGTCCCACATTGTGTCAATCATGAAATACTTGTTTAGATGTACGACCCATTGACCAAACTCATCAACCCAATCCCTTCAGTTGACGTGAAGTTTTGAACTGTTTACCCGCCCCGCCTTGACTTATCAAACCGAACTCAAAGATCTTACTGTTGAAGTTTAGTCCCACATTGGGTAAATTATAACATTTTCTCCCCCTTTATAATATCTTGGCCCCTTCCACTCATTGCCAATTTGGTTTTGAGTTGGATGCACCGATTTATCCCTTACGTGCCACCAAAATCGAATTGTCGGGATGGGTCAATCACATGTTGGCATGATCAGCCATGTGACATTTGATTTTCAAAATAAGAATTAATTTTTTGACTCTTTTGCCCTCCGTTTGAACAATGGCCAAAGATAAGATAACACCCCAAAAATTTGGTGCATTGATTTTGTCCCCCTTTGACAATTTTTTCAATGGTGGAAAAGTCATAAAAGAAAATTATATTTTGGAATGTGATCTAATTGACCTTGCCTAAGTTGCCATTGCACCCGATCCTCCTGATGGACTCCACCGTTATACAATGGATAATTTTCCACAAACAGTTTTGCAGGCAGCTTATGTGGTGTGACATGAGTGGCTGCATACTTACTGGGGCCCAAGCACTGTAGCTAGTTATGTCACGCGACATACGCAACTTGCAAAATTATCTATCAAAAATTGTCCACCATTTATAATTTTCCTATTATGCTAGCTCTACAACTAGAAGGGTACAAATCATCTTTATGCAGGTGGTACTATTTGGACTTACTATATGTACAACTTTGATACAATCTGGCTTTGTCCAATTTATGTGATGATCCTTGTGAACGGTTATTATGCTTTGTCCAAATCTATGCACTTTAATATATGCCCTTTTTCTTTAATAACAAATATTGAAGGTCATTGATTGGACGATTTGCATCCTCTCATTGTAAAATTGCAGACTTTTACTGACGGCCATTTGCCGCTGATAAAACTTCGTTAGCCGCTGCCAATGGTATTTTCGGCAGCTCTAGGGCCGCCAATACATCCTCTGTCGGGGATAGTATTGCTGGCAACCAAAATTTTTTTGTTGGCAGCCCTGGGCCGCTGGCAAAGGGTTCGTAATGGTTACTAAAATCTTCATCACCGGTAGCCATATTTGTTGTCGGAGGCTATAGCCCACCGACAAAGTGCTCATAACGGTCACTAGAAATCTTTTCCCGGCAGCCATATATGTTTGTTGGCGGCCTTAGACCGCCGGGAAAACGTTCATAACGGTCACTAAAAATCTTTTCTCGGCTGGTACATCCACCAGTAATGTTTTAACAACGGTCAATGATTGTCCTCATCACCGGCAGCCAGAATTTTTTTGCTGGCAGCTTTTGACCGTCGTAGATAATTTTTAAAATTATGAAACAAATCTTTTGCTGGCAGGTACGATATGCCAGTAATGTTTCCTTACTGGTAGCCATAGTTTTATTGTCGGCGGCTTTTGGTTGCTGTGACTGCTCTTTAAAAATTCAAAAAAGGTCTTTTGCTGACGGATATTCCATTTGGGACCGCCGACATTGGCTATATTTTTGGTATATTAGGAAAAACATTATTGCCGGCAGATATGGCTGCCGGTAATTGTCCTCAATATTTTCTTGGAAAAAGCTAGTTTCAGACTATAAAATCATTAAATAAAAAAGACATATTTGCAATATAAATCATAGGGGTATTTGATATATCGGAAACGAACTTTATCAATAGAATTGTAATTTCGCAATACGCGAAAAAAGATTTCAATGTTTAAAACTAACACTACAACCCATCAACAGCTTATTAATTTGTAATAAAATTTAGCCATCACCAAACCATGGAGATCTATGATGTTGCATAAAACTAACCAACCATAAAGTTCCATAGATCTGCTCATTCCATGCATATGGCACTAGTGGCTGTAGTCCTATCGCCTCGAAGAAAACTTTTGTCCTTGTGTAAGATTCTTGCCGAAGATCGAAGGGTGGCCGTCCTTCCGAAAGTTAGTCAACCTCATTACATTTAAAAAGAATATAGGGAAATGCATTTTAATTTGTCCTACAAATATTCTCCAGATTCATCTTTTAGATGCAACCTTATCTCAGTGCCACGTCCCAAAGATTCATCCCACGTATCCTCAGAAATTACAAAGAATCCATCAGCCTGACTCCCATGCATGCCTAAAAAACATAAAGGCATACAATTACTCATTATTTTATACAATAAAAAAGAGTAATGGAAGAAGAAAGTAAATTGGTTGAAAACTCTTACTGTTTATCATCGTTGTGTTTGCTAATGACTTCAACGTGATCAGCAACCAAATAAACAAAATAAAACCCAACTCCAAACTGACCAATGAGATTTAGAACCCAACCTTACTGTTTATCATCCCTGTCACCACCCCACTTGCACCTCCATACATGGGATGCTATGGCGATATTGCCCCTCCTCTGTACACATTATAATAACTCTGTATTGTAACCAACCTTAATTGTGTTTAACTTTTTTTTTCTTTTAAATACCAGAGAGGAGACTCAGGAGAGAGAGAGAATCTGGCTATAAGTTGTTTGTAGCCATTAATTTTATATCAACTGTTGCTTGAAATTAAATAGGAAGGCGAAAGGGAGAGGGAGGCACTGTACATACCGTAGGATAAGTGTAATCTAGGGAATACGGAGGGTACTTGAAATTTATACCACAAAACATTTTCAATTATATAATGTTGGAAACTTTAAAATCGAAGAGGGATGTGGAAGTTGCCAACTGTCATATATTCATGCACGGGTGGAGGACCATAGGTTCGTGCATAGCTTACTTGTATGTATGGCACACACGCGCATGTTTTCTAGGAATGGAAGCTTTTTTCTTCTATCGAAGCAAGCAGAGCACATGGCATAGCACGCATGAAATGATGGATGTAGGCCATAGAGGCCAGAGAGAGACCACACTTGTTCATGTGTCATGGATGGCCATCTCAATATCCATATATGGCTCGCTACTTTTATATACTATATGGAGAGAGAGAGGGAGAGAGAGAGAGCATTTATGCACATGGAGATAGACCACTTTTTATGTTCAAAAATGCTGATATAATGATCTAGCAATGCATGTGCCAGCTGTTGTTATATATATATATATATATATATATATATATATATATATATGTTACGTAGAAGAGAGAATTAAAGCATACCCATATACATTATAAGGAATCCCTTGTTGGATAGCATAATGAGGAAAGGTGGTAGCCAATGGAAAAGTTGTTCCCATGCCAGCTTGAAGGCCTGTATGAAAGCTATTTTTTACCCTAAAGCTCTTGCTTCCTCCTTATTACACCCAAAAATACCAAATATATAAGGCATTAAAGAATATATATCAATGGTGAGAAAGTAAAATTCAAATTCATCATTGATCAGTTCATCTCTAGCACTACTACTAGATCTAATATGATGTAGGTCGAGTAACAGGAATGGAATCTTTAAAATTGAGAGAGAGAAAATGGAATAGAATTCTAAATGGTAAGCTTTAAGAAAAGGAAATGATACCATGTTGAGGTGTTGATGGCCTGGATCTTTGGACGCTCAAAGAAGCAAGGTTGCAGTTAGCCCTCCTCCCATCAATCACAGGAGCAGAATCCACACAAGCTCTCATGGCTGCATCAAGTTCACGAAAAGTTACTTACATAATAACAAAACCTCAAAAAACACTATTCCTATTTATTCACTAAATTATTAACAAATATCTAAACATTAAAAATAATAATAACTTTTACAAAAATATCTATGATGCTTTTTTTCTTTTGGTGATTTGGGATCCTGATTCCTCTATGAGGAAAACCCATCATAAAAATATATCTTTAGTAGAAGTATATAGAGAAACTAGGTCAGAAAACAGATTCTAGATCAAAAGAAACAAACCCAAAAAAGTAAATAAAAAAAAGAATACTAAATAAAATTAAGAGGAGAGATTGGAGGAATATGAAAAAAAAATGCTTACAAATCCATAGCCTTTGGATCTTCCAGTGTTCTTGTCTGTGATAACAACAACCTCCAAAATATCTCCGAACTGGTCAAAGTATTTTCTCATCGTCTCCCTTTGACTCCCATGCTTGCCTAATACACACATAATGGCGGCGTACAATTACTCATAATTTTATACAATAAAAAAGACCAAAGGAAGAAGAAAGTAAATTGGTTGGAAACTCTTACTATTTATCATCGTTGTGTTTACTAATGACTTCAACGTAATCAGCAACCAAGTAAAAAAAATTGTTCAAAACTATCTTCCGTTCCTCTCCAAAAGAAGAAAAAAGCTAATTCATATATATATATATATATATATATATATATATATATATATATATATATATATATAAATTCTTGTTTATTAAAGTACATGAAGTTCCAAACATAGCTATGGTTCCTAAGTTCTTGATCAGATCCTCCTTTGTCATTCCTATAACTCGATCATGAATCGATAGAATTTTCTTCTCTTTGTTATTAAATTCTCGGTACCGATCCCAGTATCAGTCTGTGCCGATAGTGACACGAATCATCTCTTGTATCACTCTTACAGAGTCTATTCAACGATTGATATGCTACAAAGTAAATATATCAACTGATATTCAAGACTGAATAAGGCCTCCGTATGGTCTAAGACAAAACGTAAAAACATAGAATAGGTGTCTGTTCACATCACAAATGGATTTACAACATACTCACAAATTTCTCCAAAATGAGGGTCCATCGAAACTTTTCACGAAATTTCACCTATTTTGGTGAATTGCCTTAATTCGCTGAAATTTCTACAAGCCATGCATATTAAAAGACACATATTCACAAATTACTTGTTGATAATATCAAGAGGAATTCCTGCATTATGTATATCGTAAAAGTAATTTGGGTCATGATCTGCAATTCATAGATATCAAAAAAAAATTTCATCTCCATGAAACTACAATGAAAGTTCTAATATCCCAAAAAATAAATTTTGTAACATCCCAAAAGTTTTGACCTTTAATTGTATGCCTTGGTGGGCATGCCCGACTAATCTCGTACCCGACCTTGTGAAAATAATTAAGTAATTTTGGGTTAGGTCTAAAGTTAAAAAGAATGATTTAGATTGTGTGTGGATCATTAGATAAATTTATATACACCTAGCTAAGTGTGTTGGCTTAACTCCTAAGCCTAGGTTTGTTATAAATGAAAATAAAGGCAAGAGAATTTATTTCTCTTATGATTTGGGTTTTTAGAGAGAGAGAAGAGAGAGAAGAAAAGAGGGCTTTGAATTTGTGCATGTGTGTGTGCTAAATTGAAGCTCGACATGAAGTTTGTGGAGGTCGAGTCAATGAGTTTCCCAAAATTTCGACTTTGAAACCCAAGCTCATTATGGGAACGCGTGAATATCTTTCGTGATTTTAAATATGAAGCATGTATGTATGTACACTCAGAATTGTATGTGCGTGTAAATCAGATATGTGCATGGTAAATATCAGAAGGATGTGAATAAATATGCGAGGAAGCTTTAAAACTTTAAATCTATTTATAAAATATCACATTTCACGGTGATAAACTATAAGTTAATTTTACACTTTGATTTAAGGTTATGTGTGATACCCAACTGATGCGGCGGGATATTCGTGACCGGTATGGCAGGATATCCGTATAAATTGTGCTCTGGTATGGTGGGATATCTAATCTTTAATTTTTAATTAGTTGATATACTTCGTTCGGCACAGGTCACCTGCTTCGAAGGGACTTGAGCATCATACAAATAATTCATTGAACGACGATGGTGGGTGTTCCCATCGGAATAAGATATGCGGCTCGATGCTATATATGCTTGAGAGACTATTTAAGTGATCAATTGAAGTTCTCATTTTATTATGAGAATAAGTTTTGGAAATCATGTGTTAGACTTTGAAAATTCGTATTTGATATTAGTTTTACTTCAAGTCAATTATCCTTCAAATTGTGAATCTTTATGTGAAAAGCATGTTCAAATTTATCATAAGATATTGGCGTGATGTGATATTATGCATGCTATTGATATTTCTCTACTGAGCTTAGATGTAGCTCATCCCTCGACTATACATCACAGGTACAAGCGTGGATCAGGAGCGGACTTTGGGGAAAAGCTTAGGATCTCCCGTTTGAGAAATTCTACCTTAGGTGAGGATTGGGCTAGTCATGTTTTGGTTTGTATGATAGATATTTGGAGTCTTTTGGATTTGGACTTGGTATGTCCGGGGATTAAATACATTGTAAGAATTGTTGTGTATATTTTGGAAGCCATTATTTAGGTGATAGTCGGCCATCATCGGTAATTTTCCTTTGGGCCCTTCTAGTTTAATGGTTATGTATAGAAGAAATCTTTTTATTGCCATATATATCTTTGCTTTGACTCTACTTTTTATAGGTATATCAAGTAATTTATATATTCGTATTGTGAAGTGTGATCCGATGGTCCAATTTTCCCTGAGTTTAGGATGTATGGAAGAAAAAAAAAATATTTCATAGGATTTTGTGCTTTAGGGAAAATCGGGCTGTTACAATTTTCATCACCATAAAAAATAATATCCTCTTTGACAAAACAACCAAATAAAACATGCATATCTCGCAAAGTAATATCATGAACGATAATCCTAAAACCAACTTGAAATGACATAGTTGCAACAACGGCAAGCCAAAAATCTGCATAAAATAGGTCTTTGCGAGCAGATCCTTGGATCTCTGCAATTCCGTAGAAGGACTAGCATTATAGCTCAGACTAGTATTGCATCCCACCTATAAGACAAGCAAAAAAGAGAATGATATAAAGAAGATTAAAGATATAACATAGTAAAATCAAATGAAAAAAATATAATAGCATAACCAAAAATACATGGCAAAATATACAATTGATGTATTATACCTGCCTCATTGGAGCTTGGATAGTAGCTCTATACTCTTCACTCTCATTTTCTCTAATTTTCTCTCTTTCCTCATAGAGTTGCATTCTATCCTTCAATGCAACGATCTCACCATTGGCTGACGCAGAGCAAGACCCATTGCTGTTGGAAGTTGACCCCCACAAACTGGTGGGGGTTGGTCCTAATCGGTATCCCCGTACATGGCCACATTTTTCTTTTCCAAACAACTTTGAGATTGCATCATTTGGACCATATGAATCTTGGTTGGTGCCCTCACTTAAAATGTTATCTAACTCGACCTGCAATCATACACATTATTGTTTTCATAATTTTAAATATAACTCATTCAATTTAAGTATATGTGTCATTTATACTTACGATCTTCTCTGCCACTTCGTTATTTACCGGTGCACCATCTTTTCACTTGTGAGTTATAACAAAAAGTTCTGCTCTCATAGGTGATTTTTGCGACTCACTCTTAGCTCGCTATAGAACGGAGTTGAAGGAAATCATAAACATTAATGACGAGATATACACAAATGTGAAAAACACATAATGTCAAAGAAACCAAGGAAGGCAGTACTCCAAGGCCTTCTGATTGATAGAATGGTATAAGTTACCAAAAGGCCAGCTACATATCCCAACCCCATGCTCATGAAAAACCATCTATCTACAAATTTATCCTCCCCCTCCTCCCTCCCCTCATCCCCATTATTCCCCCCATTTGAATTCTCACCTTGGCATTCCACAATAAGTGGCAGTCCACAAAGACGTCGAATTCTCACCCCGAAAGTCGATAATTGCTCGAAAGAGGGATCCTACCCAAAAAATTATTGTTCGAAAAGTTGACATAACTCAAAAATGACATGGAGAACATAGTAGGCGGAATCGGTCCTTAGAGTTAATTGTTCGAAACATTGAATGATGATAGTTGTAATAAACCCAAGATGCTTTCCGGAATGTTCCCGCCGATATGATTTCTCGACAAAAACCACTAAGCCTGATAGATCAGTTAGTTCTCACGGGAATTCTCCGGAGAGATTATTTGTTGAAACTTCTATGCTCGTTGAGTGAAAGAGTCTTACCGTATTCAAGACCTTGGCCCTTCATTGTGACAAATAAGCTCTCTTCGTAGTATTGGCCTTTGTATCGCTCATAGAACCGGTATTCATTTACGTTTGCCACTTTTGACATAGCTTTGAGGGCCCCGAGGCTACGAGAAATGCTGCCAAACAAATTTTTTTCTGCTAGATTGAGAACTTGCAATGAGCTTAGAATCGAAAGTTGTGGCGGGATTTCTCCAAAAATTTCAATCGAACTCAAACTGAGGATTTTAAGAGCAGCAAGATTTTCTTCGATCCAAGATGGGATTCCGCCCGATAATTGGTTGTGGCTGAGATCAAGAGTTTCCAAACTAGAGTAGTTTCTCAACGATAATGGGAGTTCCCCTGAGAGCCTATTGTTGGTCAAATGCACTGATTGAAGCTGTTTTAATTGACCCAACGATGGTGGAATGATTTCAGATAGATTATTATATTCGAGATCCAGGGCCTTAAGGTATGAACAATTCTGCAAGTTCGAAGGGATCGTGCCCGTTACATTGTTTCGCAAGAGATCAAGAGTACTTGTAAAAGTGTCATCCATCCAATCGATGCGGCGTACAGCGGTTGATTCTGGCTCTGGTATTGACTTTAACTAGAATTCCTCGATTGGCAATTTCCACTTCTGGAACTTTTACCATGGTTGGCAACCGTGTTGACCTGCTCAGAGTCAAAGGCTTTCTTGCTATTTTTCGACTTTGAGTCACTGAAAGCAACGACTTTCAATGCTACAATTGAAAAGGTGAGGTATCCCCCCTTTATATGTCGTTGGATGCGGTTAGTGCGTAAGTAAAGGGTAGCGAAGTCCGGGCAATCGCATGTAATAAGTGTGCTTCGGAGAGGCTCCTTGACGTTGTCTATGATGATGTCGATTGCGTCTTTTTCCTTCATCTGGCTTTCGGTGTGGGCTGCATGATTCCTCCATTGTGCTACGAAATCCGTTAAATCTTCCTTAGGTTCTTGAGTCGTCATCATCAGGTCGCTAAGACTAACCGATTCTTGTATCAGGTGCTTATATTGGTCAAGAAATTGTCCGGCTAGATTGTTGAACGTGTAGATCTTGTGAAGTGGGAGTCCGGCGAACCAATCAAGGGCTTCCTCTTCAAGTGACCTTTGGAAGTAATGTATCAGGAGTCCTTGATTATCGCGAATGGGTCGACAATCGCTGCAGAACAATGCCAGATGGTGATTCGGGTTCCCTGTGCCGTTGTACTTGGTAAACTTTGGGGGCTTAAATCTCGTAGGTAGGTTAAACTCGAGATCTCGACAGAACCTATAGAACCCGAATGATAAGCCAGGGCGACTTCTCTTGGCCATGTATTCGTTGAGCATCTTAGGAAGGTCCTTTACTTTTATCGTGGTGTCTTTTTTGGTGGTCCAGGGGTGAACCTTGTCTTCGCGATCATTGTCCAAGAGGGCATGGGCGGCCCTTCCCAATGGTGATGCATAGGCTGATACCGTGCTTAGCGTAGGTGGCGACCTCTCCCCTTTTTGCCATTCTAGTTTTTCCTTGTCTTGCTGCTCTTTGACAGTTTCGTACGCGACGGCCAGGCCTCAGAGCAATTCTTCCGCTTCGTCGCCTCCTTTTTGTAATCTCTGAACACTGAGCTCTACGAGTTGTCGGGCGGTAAAACTCTGCCCGATACTACTATCTTTCTCGTCGTGGTTATTGCTGGTGCTCAGAGGAGTGGTGGGGTTTTCTTGATCACCGGCCATGTTAATCTCGAGGTGACATGAGGGCGATTCATAGGACTGTTCAACATCGTATATAGGGTTATCGTGGTATCCCCATAATGGCGGACTACCGGTGCTAGTTAGATTTATTTTACGTATCCCTGGCATTTCTAATCTTTGGTAGATACTCATAAACTCTCGGGGAAGTCTCGAGAGGGTGAGGGTGTGTAGAGAAGTGATAAAGTGAAAAGGAAATAAAACTAAATTAAGCTAAGCAGAAAATTAAACTAGGAGAAACTACTTTAGTAGAAAAGTGTCCCATCGCGGTCGCCAGTCTGTTGGAACATGCTTTTTCTAGGTCCCTTTCGGTCCCCGAAATAAGTGGCCTAATTCAATCCGAGTGGACTCTGGCTCGGGACGATAGAGTGATGAACTATGAAGTATTAAATATTGAAATTAAAAAGGTAAAATCTAGAGAAGAAACACCCGGTTCAATGCGATCACCTGCTGCAGATATTTATCAACGTTGCAACACATCACTGGTCATGCTTTACAGGGTATGGGTTAACTCTTTTGTTGAACGTCGGCCGGCCGACTCCAACAGCTATAGTCTGTCTTGCTTAACTTTCTAATTCTGCTTTAAGTCTAATTAACTTTATTTCCTTGTTCTACTCTGAGTTTGACTAACTACGACTTTCCTAGTAGTACTCTAATTCTAATTGACTGAGTTTCCTACTGCTACTCTGATTCTAAGTGATTTAGTATTCTAATAGTGCTTTAATTCTAATTAATTTAGGTTCCTAATGCTACCCTAACTAGGAAAAATAAAGGATTAGCCCCGTTCCCGGGTACCCTCCGTAAGCTCTTGGATAAATCGGTTGGCTAAGGGTTATTTTGTAAATATTAGAGATTAAAACTGAATTCAAACCAGGACATAAGAATGTATGGATCGAAATAAAGAATTTAAGAGTTAAGAATTAAAACTATAACTAAGGGTTATGAATTAGAAGTTAGGAATCGGGATCTAGAACTAGAAATTAAGAACATGAACCTAAAAGTAAGAACTAAGATCTAGAAATTAGAAAATTAAGGACTAAGAACTAAGAATTAAGACCTAAGAACTAGAAATTAAGGACTAAGAACTAAGAATTAAGACCTAAGAACTAGAAATTAAGAACTAGGAATTAAAACTACAAATTAAGAACTAGAAAGAGATTACCTGAAGCTAAGTGCTTCTTCCTCCTTCCAATGCAGCAAAGAGAAGAAACTCGAGCTTAGGAAAGGCCTGAGCTCGAGAGGGAGAGGATTACCATTCAATTTGTGTTTTTGGGATGTCTTTTTATAGGTAGCAGGCTAATTTAGTGCATTTGGGCATGTGCGGAATTGATGAATTATGCGCAAGTGAGATTGCGCTTAATTGAATTCTGTGCAGTGGCGGATGCACTTGATTTAATTTTAGTCAACCTCTGAACCGGGCTTCCTTGTTCCAGTAGGCTTAGGAAACCAATTCCACGCAATGGCATATGCGTGGAATCGAGAGTTCAGACGGTCAAGGGAATTGGAGGTCGGATTCAATTGGGAACCACTTCCGCATGTTTGTTGACGTGTAGAATCGAATTCCGTGCAATGGAGTATGCACGAGATTTAGGTCCCTGGACGGTTTGGGGAGTAGAGTCCTAGTCCAATTTGGACCAATTCTGTGTGTTATCTCACACATGGAATCAATTCTGTGCAAGTGTATCTACGTGGGATCAGGGTCTTTGGGCGGTGTATGAAAGGCAGCCCTAGTCCAAGTGGGACTAATTCGGCACAACTGTGTCTGCGTGGAATTGGATTAAGCACATAGTGACTTGCGCAAAATTCAGGCCTTAAGTGGTCTGCCGGAAGAGTGAACCTCTCCAAGTGGGACCAATTTCGAGCATGTGGCCACACGTGGAATCGATTCTGCGCTTCCGTATGTGCGTAGAATTCAAGATTTTCCCGAGTCAAGTTAGGTCTAAGTCGAAAAGTTATTGTTTCAGCCTGGGTCTCAACCATATACTATTATTTCAGTAGTGGTCCTCGTATTTAGTGTTTTAAGGTCTTAGGAGAAGGTCAATCCTTTTTCAAAGATCGTGGGTAAGGTCAAAGGTTGACCGAACAAGTTTGCATACTTCGAGAGGAAAAAATTGGGGTGTCTACAGAAAGGAGCAGTACCAAAAAGATATGACAAGTCAAACACGAACTTGTGCTTCTGACTAGGCAAGCAAGGAATCGAGACTACTAATGTCAACGTCTCGTCAGCCTATTCAGATTGCTTATTCATGACCACCTATGTCCATACCTATGATGCCCTTTTGCCCTACGAATCCTATGACAACTGGGGCATCAAGAGCACAACAGACTTCACACCCCTATTCATCCTCATCGATTGAGTCATGCCCAAGATGTGGGAGACGACATAAGAAGGAGAAGTGTAGGTGGACCACGGGTGCTTGCTTCAATTGTGGCCGGATGGGACAACGGATAAGGGACTGCCTGGAGTCGAAGAATGAAAAGACATCTTGAGGTTGAAAATACTTAGAAGTGACAAACCCTGATTGACTTTGTGATGCTCGGGTTTTTCCTTACCATAAAAACCCACGTGTCGGATCATACACACAAGATACAAGCTATAGTGACGTTGGTATCCAAAACTCGCGTCACTTCCTCACTAAATTGGTAAGTCTAATAGCGGAAGCGAAGAAATCAAAGTAAGCACAGCGGAAAATGTGAGTGCAAAGCTATAACATAATAAAAGACAATTAGTTGTAAATCTAACAAGCCATATATGAGCAGTCTAAACTATTCGTAGTCCCCTGATCAGGACTACACCATACCAGGCAGAACGTAAAATATTTACAGTCTACCGATGAAGGCCGACCTTCATCTAAACAATGGACCCAAAATATGAGTATTTAATTACAAAATAAATATCTTTACCGTTTCTCTCTCTCTCTTTTGTCAAAAATTTCCAAATGAAAATCCCAAAATAAAATTCCCTCACTCTAGGGAAAATGCTGCTCCGAAAGCTCCTCTTCCTCCTCTTCAACAGGGTTATAATCTGGGTCCGCTTCTTGCTCCGGATCCCATTCACCTTCGACACCTACAGCTGTGACGTATAGTCGGGAGTGAGCTTCATCCAAGCTCAATAGGAAAAAATACATTGCTAAATATATTCTTATCATAACTAATTCAAGTTTCATGATGCATAAATAAAATACAGTTTAAAAGAGCTCATGCTTGTCTATAACATATCAAACACAAACAAATTTTTGTAGATGTCATATCTCAAAAATCAAATCATGCAACAAGATGCTTGATATTAGGATGTAGCCGAAAAACAAAAATTAGATGCGTGTTCATGGTAAACTATTTGACGAGAAACGAGACACGATGCACCTATACCGAATGGTAACTGGAATTTGAATAAATTACACATCGTGAATACAAGGCGTATCATATCACATGGCGTTACTGTAAGTATCCTGTATTAGTGAACTGAGCAGTCCGTATTAGGCGCACAGGGTCGTGACCCCGGGGACTCCACCCCTCTCATGGAGAGTCCACTCTCCTTACAACTAGCACACCCAGAGCACTTCACATGGCAATGCATCTCGTATTAGAGAACTGAGCAGACCGAATTAGGAAAGCAGGTTTTGTACCCCGGGGACTCCACCCCTCTCATGGAGACTCCACTCCCCATTGCACATGTGCACAAATAACACATGAATGCACATCGAAGGTAGGTTAACACAAATCGAAGGTACGAATAGTACAAAGTTAAGGAGGATATCACGAGATCAAGATGCAGTGTCCTGTGTCATGTAAAACATGTATGCAAAATTTGAATCTTATGTGCGAGAAATTCATATGCATGTATATATATGTAAATAAATAGTTTGCTGAAAGTACATCATTTGCTAAGAAAGCCATTCATTAAACAGCTGCATCATAAACTTGAATTCGAAAATCATATAGGTGGCAAGGCAATTTCCCTACCTTAAGTCACGCCACACACACTTGTTGGTTCTATGCACGCTTTTCTAGATGCATTTTTCTGTATTTCCTCAACAAATTTACAAGGCCAGACGCATTTCTTAGCCGCAGGTATTCACTACATAACTCTGTGTATAACACGGAGTGTGCGTGTCAAGTTTTAGCATGGGAGATAACAAAAATCCAAAACACGCCATTACGCTCGAGCGTGGGTATCTTACGTTCGAGCAGATTCCAGTGGCACCTTGCAGTATACGCTCGAGCGTATTTGACCCGAGCAGATTTGGCCTGAAATTCATGCTCGAGCGTAGGCTTCAGATGGTTTTACGCTCGAGCAATTGTCTCACACTCGAGCATAGACTCAGGGTAAATTATCACTTTACGCTCGAGCAGACTGGACCCGAAACTTTTAGCCTAGAATTTACGCTCGAGCATAGGCTTCAGATGACTTCATGCTCGAGCGGACTCAGTACGCTCGAGTGTAAACCCAGTTCACTTCTTCACTACACGCTCGAGCGTGTTTGACCTGAGCCAAAATAGCCTACGAATCACGCTCGAGCGTAGGCTCCAGATGACATTTACGCTCGAGCGGACTCAGTACGCTCGAGCGTAAACCCAGAAATCTGTCATCTCTATCATCTTGGTGTCTCTGCTCGAGATAGCCACTATGACTTCTTAAGTGGTTCAATCAACATACCATTCATCACATATTTTAACCATCCCGCCCTTGCAAGATTTCTCTCCTAATATACGCTTTTAACACGCTTCAATCTACCCATTACATGCCCATAATTTGCTAGATTCAATATACACCCTTTTTACCCAATTTGAGTCACATGCAAAGGTTCCATCTATCGAACCAACGTGTATCGGCTCTGGCGATTTTCACGCGTTCGATCGATGAAGATCGTGCATGCAGCCTCGTTGATCATCCTTTTATAACCGAAATCATCTACTAAAATATAGCGCATGTGCGGTGTGGGTTTACCTTTAATTAGTTCTTTCGCACAGGACCCTACGCATAGTGCCGACGTCGAATTCACTTTGTCACGGTGCCGATCCGACGATTTCGATCGATGCTCACTCCTTGATTGAATAGCCGTGAGGCGTATGGTTTCCCCAAGAAGAAAGAGACTCCTCTCTTTGAAGTAGAGAGGACACAAGGCAAATCTAGGGGCTGGGTTCTCTCAAGAGAAGCTCAAATGAACACCCCCAAGCTCTGGAACAGCTGGTGGTTTTCTCTCCTTCCTCCCTCAATTTCTCCTTCGACAGCCGACTTCACAACAGTGCAATGATTTTGCATGCTTACGTGAAGGAATAGGGGGCTTGGGATTCAGTGTGTGGCTCTAATACACCACCAAGGTATATAAGTCATCCTTTTGTTTCTAACCAATGGGCCTAGATACTGAGTTCCAAGTGGGTTCTAACCCCTCTAGTTCCTAACGGGTCTTAGCTGCCTATGGGTCTCAAATGTGTTAAGAGCAGCCCAGTTCACTAGAATTATTTCCATCAAGTGGCCCAAAAGGTTTAAAACTCTCAATAGGCCCAAAATGGGTCATGGTTCCAATGGCTTAGGGCTTGGGCCCGATTAGACCGCTACCATATAGTGAAAATGTGAGCTTGGGTCCAATGAGGTCTAATTCGCACAGGCCACACATGGGCTTGGGTTCAACCATAGCAAAACTACTTGTTGCTCACTGTTGGGTCTAAGTGGCGTGTGGCTTATGGTTACTAAGGATCCTAGGTGGCAAGTGGTCATGTGGGCTCTTCCTATTCGAGGTCCAAATGGCACGTGGCCTGGACTTAATTTGTGCACAGACACGGGGTGTCACATCCTCCCCTCTTTATGGGAATTTTCGTCCTCAAAAATTGAGGGAAGTAATTGGTAAGTGTAAGATTTACCCAAGGTAATTGACAAGTGATATTTAGTTTTCTAAAGATGATGGGGTTTGAAGCATTACAAAGGTACACAAAATGCAGCTAAATAAAACTTTGCGCAGTTGTTGAACTAACTAAAGCATTGCAAAGGTATACAAAATGCAGCTAAATTAAAATTTGGTAGTGTTGTTGAACTAAATCATTACAAAGGTATACCAATTTGATGGTGAATAATATTTAGGGTATTTAGCCAGATACTCCTTAGTTTCTAATCATATCATGTATTCTGAAGTATAGGAATTTAAATCACAACAGATGCTAGCATAATTAATCAGTCAATAGTGGTTCTCTATCACATTTTGGTTTAAGAGAGCATGATGAATGACTATGACAGCTAACAAAATCAAAGGCAGCGTTAAACTTTAATCTCACCAGAGGTTTTAGCTGAATGGGAAGTATTTTCCTATGCGCTAGCGATCCGCTGAGCGGCATCATCCGAAAAGCAATATTGCATGATTTCCATGAGTAGGGCATCTTGGAAGGCCATTCATTTGGTGATGTCCAAAAAGCTTGCAGAGTTGTTGAAAGGTACGCTCGAGCGGTACCCGATGTACCCTCGAGTGTGATATAAGTGGATGCTCGAGTATAATATGCACCCTCGAGCGGGGTAGGGCACACACACATGGTGTAGCCTGAATTAGGCATTCGGGGAGTTGATCATTCCTAGCAGGCTATTGTACCTATATGATGTTCCTCATTTATGAGCAAAAGTTAAAATTTTTGGCTTCAATAATATTTGCTTGACCATTGCACTAAATTGGGGGTTTCAACACCAGAGTCGTGTCACATGGGTATCATGATCTATGGTTTGTCATGTACTCATAAATTGTGATCAGTCGCTTACGATTAACTATCAAACTGCCGTATCTCTAGCTAAATTTTACACTAGGACATATATAAAATTCATAGTCATTATAAGTCATAGACTTTCACACATTTACGGATAAAATCAAAACATACTACATTGGCTTAAGAAAACTTACAATAGGTGACGTACTCTGTTATACAAACAGGTCCGGATATTGATCCCGGATTTCCGCTTCACGCTCTCACGTCACTTCGGTAGGAGAGTGATTTCGCCATTGGACCAAAACCAGCAAAATTTTCTTGGTTCTTAATACTTGCTCCTTGTGGTCCAATACTTTAATTGGTTCCTCCACTAACGTGAGAGCACCTTGGACTTCGATTGGTTGGTCGTCCAAAACGTGTGTCTCGTCCTTCACATATTTCTTAAGCATTGAAAAGTGGAAGACAGGATGGATTGCTGATAATTGTGGTGGTAAGGCAACACGGTAAGCTACTTTGCCAACCCGACCCAACACCTCAAAGGGTCCAATGAATCAAGGGCTGAGCTTTCCCCGCTTTTTGAACCGCATGATGCCCTTGGTCGGCAAGATCTTCACAAACACATGGTCTCCCACCTAATAAGAAGTATACCGGCTAGTCTTCTATGAATTGTATAGGAACACAATACAACAATTGTGCACACGATTTTACCTGAAAATACTGAGTCGTTCTCTTAAGATCCGCATAGCTCTTTTGATGGCTTTGAGCTACCCTCAGTCGTTCATGGATAATACGGACGATTTCATTGGTGCTCTCGATGAGTTGCGAGCCCAATAGTACTCGATCAGTAATCTCCTCCCAGTTGAGTGGTGACTTACATCGGTGGCCATATAATGCTTCAAAAGGTGTCATGCTGATACTTGATTGGTAGCTGTTGTTATATGAAAATTTGATTAAGGGAAAGTGCCTATCCCAAGATCCCTGAAGGTCCAACATGCAGGCCCGGAGCATATCTTCAATAATTTGGTTCACTCTTTTCGTTTGCCCGCCTGTTTGAGGATGGAATGCTGAGCTGAATTCCAATTTGGATCCCATCACTTCCTGAAAACGTATGAAGACATGCCTGGTTTGGATACCGATCTGGTTGAGCATGAGCTACCACTCTACCTTGATATTAAGCCGGTTAAACAAAAGCTGAGACGTCTCCGACCTAAATGGATGTTGAAGGTGAAGGTCAAGGTCATTAAGCAGTATGACGTGCACTTCCTCATGGTATCCAAGTACCCGCAATGGCTGGCCAACATCATCCTCGTACCAAAGAAGGATGGGAAGGTTCGAATGTGCATTGATTTCCGAAATCTCAACAGGGCAAACCCTAAGAACGATTTCCCATTGCCACACATCGATATCTTGGTCGATAACACTGCTAAGCATGAAATGCTCTCATTCATGGACGGGTTCCCTGGCTACAATCAGATTAAGATGGCAGAGGCCGACCGAGAAAAGACTGCGTGCATCACTCCCTGGGGTACCTTCTGCTACAAGGTGATGCCATTCAGGCTCAAGAATGCTGGGGCAACCTACCAGAGAGCAATGACGGCTCTATTCCACGACATGATGCACCGAGAGATCGAACTGTATGTCGATGATATGATTGCGAAATCGTCGGAAAGGGATGACCACTTAGTAAACCTTCAGAAGTTGTTCGAGAGGCTGAGAAAGTATAGGTTGCGGTTGAATCCCCAAAAGTTCACATTCAGAGCTATGTCAGGAAAACTATTAGGCTTTATTGTCAGTAGGAGAGGGATCGAGGTCGATCCAACCAAGATCAAGGCCATCACTGAAATGCCACCACCGTCTACAGAGAAGGAGGTCAGAGGCTTTTTAGGCAGATTCCAGTACATCAGTCGGTTCATTGCACAGTTAACTATGATATGCGCACCAATCTTCAAACTACTAAGAAAGGATTCACCAGTTGTGTGGAACGATGACTGCCAAGCTGCATTTGATAAAATCAAGGGTTACCTCTTAAATCCTCCAATTTTGGTACCACCTGTACCTGGTAGACCCCTAATAATGTACCTATCCACGACAGAGTTTTCCATGGGCTATGTGTTAGGACAGCATGATGAGACAGGAAGAAGAGAGCAGGCCATCTACTACCTGAGCAAGGAGTTCACTGCTTATGAGACGCGCTATTCTCATCTGGAGAAGGCATGCTTAGCGCTCGTGTGGGCTACTCAAAGACTTTGACACTACCTATTATCCCAAGCCGTTCTACTTCTAGCGCGGATGGATCCGTTGAAGTACCTATTCGAGAAACCTGCTCTCACTGGCCGAACTGCATGATGGTAACTTTTATTATCTGAATTCGACATCCATACGTCACTCAGAAATCGATCAAGGGGCAGGCGCTCGCTGATCATCTTGCTGAGAACCCTCTGCCTGACTACAAGCCTCTAAAGACTGAATTCCCCAATGAGGACATCCTGTTCATGACAGAAGAGGATACGAAGGAAACAGAGGAATCCTGGGTAATGCACTTTGATGGGGCATCGCATGTCGAGGGCCAAAGAGTTGGCGCCATCCTAATTTCACCAAAAGGATCCCATGTATCGGTCTCTATCAAACTCAACTTCCCCTGCACTAACAATATGGGTGAGTACGAAGCTTGCGCCACTGGTCTACAAGAAGCTCTCGATCTGAATGTAACTCACCTTTGAGTATTTGGCGATTCACAGTTAATCATATGCTAGACGAATGGTGACTGAAAGACGAAATACGAGAAACTGATCCCCTATCATGAACACCTCGAAGATCTGATAGCTTGCCTCCGAGATGTGACTTTCTCATACGTTCCCCGGATAAGGATTCGCTTTGCCGATGTATTAGAAACTTTGGCGTCAATGATTGAAATCCCCTATGGAGTTGACATGAAGCCGATTATGATCGAGTAAAGGAATGAGCCGGCCTTCTACCTCCAGATTGAGGAACCTACAAAGCCTGATGATGAGCCACCTTGGTTCTCAGATATCAAGAATTTCCTCGAGACCCTAACTTTCCTAGAAGGTACATCCAACATAGATCGACGAACCATTCAGTGTTTACCGACATGATACGTCATTTACGGGGAATGCCTCTACAAGCAATTATACAATAACATCTTACTCAGGTGCCTCACTAAAACTGAAGTGGTCAATATTATGAAAGAAATCCATGAGGGAATATGCGGAGCCCAAGCCAGCGGTCACATGCTCCTAAGAAAATCCTACGGCAGGGATACTTTTGGGCCACCATGGAATCGGATTGCTGCAAACATGTCCAGAAATGCTACAAGTGTCAAGAACACTCCAGTCTGATACACGCTCTTGCTATTGATCTTCACTGCATGACCACTCCTTGGCCATTTACTACCTGGGGCCTTGACGTTGTCAGAATGATTAATCTGAAGGCATCAAATGGACATCGCTTCATCCTCGTCGCCATTGAATACTTTACCAAGTGGGTGGAAGCGGCGTCATATGCCAACATCACGACCAGTCACTTTGAGAAGTTCATAAAAAATAACATCATTTGCAGATTCGGTGTGCCCAAGGATATCATCACTGATAATGGCACTAATTTCGCTAATAGGCACATCCAGGCCTTGTGCGAGCAGTTCCAGATCAAGCATCATCGATCATCCCCATATAGGCCTCAGACGAACGAAACTTTAGAGGTGGCCAACAAAACTCTAGTCCGCATTCTAGAGAAGATGGTAGTCACTTACAAAGATTAGAGCGAGCAGTTACCCTTCACGCTTTGGGCCTATAGATAGTCTATCCGTACTGCTACAGGGGCAACCCCGTTCTCCCTTGTGTATGGATCCGAGGCCGTCCTCCCGGTAGAGGTTGAAGTACCCTCGCTCCGAATCCTCATAGAATCAGGCTTACCCGAAGTAGAAAGAGAGAGATCCCGCTTTGAACAATTAAACTTATTAGACGAGAAGAGACTCCTAGCCTTGTGTCACACTCAAGTTTACCAGGGGAAAATCACACGCACTTACAATAAACGTGTCTACGGTCGAGATCTAAAGGTAGGAGACATTGTTTTAAAGAAGATCTTCCCTTCCCTCCATGCCGATCCAAGAGGAAAGTTTAAGCTGAACTAGGAAGGACCTTACATCATTCGAGAAGTGTTGCCGGGATACGCCATCCGCCTCGCCACCATGGACGGAGATCATCTTCCTGAGCCCATCAATGCTGAATACGTCCGACGGTTCTACTCTTAGTCTATCGCGATAAGGTAAGTATTGATGAAACAGATACGTGACTACTTAAGAACCACCCAAAAGAAGCCATCATTCCAAGCACAGTACCCCAAAAATATCCCTAAAAATGATGATATCCTTTGCTACCCCATTTGAGTCTAGGCCTTTCTTTCAATAAACCCATTCCCCCAAAAAAAATAATATATATATATATGTATACGTGTACATATACCAAGAAAGAGGGAGAAAAGAAGCATATGTATAAAGTTACTATCAAATCCAAAAAAATTGAAAAAGAAAAACCTCAAAAAGAGATTGCCTTAAATGAAAAAAAAAAAAAAGAATTACAGAAAAAAAAAAATGTATGTAGAAGAATCACGGGGCATGTACAGTAGAAACCCCCAAGGAAGAAAGTATTTTGAAAAAACTGAAGCCGTATCAAGGAAACCCTTTTTAACCCAGCATGCCTTCAAATCCTAACCTAACTCATGGTCAAACTACACCCTGAAGGAAGCTCTCTTTTTAGGTTCGCAAGCAGTCATAATATCTGTTAAGTCAACATGAGCCGAGTCGTGGGACGATACCAGAACCCCATCCAGCCGGTTATGACGAAATCAGTGTCTATGTCGTGGCTTTTTGGTTCTTAAAAAGAAGAAAAAAGAGGAAAGATAAGATAAAATAAGAAAAAATTATTTTGAGTTCAAAGAAAAATGGACGTTGTGAAACCCCGCAAGGGCATCGCGGGTAAAAATAATGAACTCACGCGGACCAGGTGAAAACCTGAAAAGGCACTTGGGGTAAGAGAGCGAACCCATGGACGTCGTGAAAACCCGAAAGGGCGCTACGGGTAAAACAGGGATGACAGGCATGGCGAAAACTCGTCTTGGGCGCTGTGAGCAAAAATGTCAAGAAAAGAAAGATTAGGAGAGGATCTATTTTGGCCCGCCTATTTTAGTCTAGACCCCGTGAGCCTCTTCTCCCCTTTGCTGGGCCGCTCATGTCAAAAAATTGGATCGGATCCCGATCAAGTATGTGTCTCTACCGCGTCGTCTGACACATGACCAAAGGTAAAGGCAGAAGACCAATCAATCTCGGAGAAGCTGACCTATTCATGTTTAAAAAGAAAAATTGGAGCCTCATAAACAGGGTTCGACCATGCTTAAAAAAGGACCCACCAGTTGGCCTTGTAAATACTGACATCACAAAAAGGAGAAAAATTTCAAAAAAGATATTAGATTTTCCTTTTCTATAAAAAGCCTCACACTGTGTAGGAGAAAAATTTTAAAAAAGATAATAGATTTCCCTTTTCCATAAAAAGCCTCACACTGTGTAGGAGAAAATTTTCAAAAAAGATAATAGATCTCTCTTTTCCATAAAAAGCCTCACACTATGTAGGAGAAAAAAATTTCAGAAAAGATAATAGATTTCCCTTTTCCATAAAAAGCCTCACACTGTGTAGGAGAAAAATTTTAAAAAAGATAATAGATTTTCCTTTTTCATAAAAAGCCTCACACTGTGTAGGAGAATTTTTTTTTAAAAAGATAATAGATTTTCCTTTTCCATAAGAAACCTTACGTTGCAAGATGTATGGAAGAAAATTCAAACACCAAAAAAAAATAAAAATAAATAAATAAATAAATAAATAAAAATATATATATATATATATATATATATATATGTATATATAGCAGATTTCATTTCTTTTCTTACAGCGTTACGTATGAAGTGTCACGTCCCAAAAAAATATAACAACATGACACACTTTCTACTTTCTGCCTTCTGTACAAGTATAAAAAAAAAACAAACAAACAAAAAAGAAACAACCCAAAAAAGGAGGAGATCTCTGTTAAGGGGCATCCACCCCCCCTGTGTATATGATCTATGGTATGTGCAGGAACAGGTCAGGGGCAGGAACCATGCTTCAAAGCACTGATCTCTGCAAGAAGAGAGTCCTCACGGGCATTCTGATTAGACAACCACCTACCATGAAGACTCTTCTGTCGCCTCCGGAAAGCGTCAACTGTTCCGCGAGACTCAGTCAAAAGCACAGTCAGCCGAAGAACCTCACTCTCGGCTATAGCAACTCTCACCTCCGCAATCTCAGCTCTTGCCCTTTCCTTCCCCAAAGCCCCAGTCAAAGCTAGCTTCTCTACAGAAAGAGACTCAATCCTACTACGGAGCATCATTTCCTTGCATGGCCAAGGTCCCGTCTCTATCGCATCTACCGAAACCGGGTTAAGGACAGGTAAGCCCTCAGATGCCAGCAAAACCTCATAATCAGAAGAGAGACCGCCCCCTGAACTAAGCTGCACATGTGCACCGATTGGCGGGTCTCCCAGAGGGCTTCTATGCGGTCTAGGTCACTGAGAGAACCCTAAGAGAATATCTGAGAGCACAAGGGCGACCTCACAGTGCACGACACGTGTTGGGTATATCCGAATTGACGGAGCACCTGAGATGGGAAATAGTAGGTACTACCAGTCAACCCCAGAAGCGTGATACCCTCACAATCCTGAGAGTGGACAATCGTAAAGGTGTCGTCCATCCAAGGAAGTTTCCATATCAGCTTTGTGTCAGATAGCCACTGGCTCAGTTTCTCGACGCTCCCATGGGGCAGTCTCGAGCACCGGGTCAGAAAGCCCCAAGCCACATCCCCTCTTACCAAACAAAATCTCAGCACGGGCCCCATGACAGCCAAATTCTCTCCTAGCTAAATCTGAATAAGGAGTGGACTCCTTCTAAGGATCCCAACCCGGCTCGAGGCCGAGGCATCCAGGCCCCGATACATCTCAGCCAGGACCAGGGGCACCAGTGAACGACCTCCCTCCAATTCAGTCAAGACATTACATAACCCGAGGGAAAATGTCTCGCCCCCAGTAAAGAAGAGAACTTCTGACAACAAATAAAGGGCAAAGGCCTTTACATTGAAAGGATCTCGGATAGGCAACTTTCGGAGACTCGAGTCGCCGAAAAGTTCTCTCAGGAATTTCACAGAGCACCTGGTGGGCCCCCCCGTGAAGCCCTTCTCATACCCACCCTTTTTTAAACCAAGAACCGCATGGACTGCCTTGGCATACCCCGGTTTGGGCACTACTTTGGCAAGTCCCTGATGCATCCTCAAGCCAGTAATAGAGGCTAGCTTTTCCAAGGTTGGGGTAAGCTCCCTAGATCCAAATCTGAAGACGTGGACCCTATGGTCCCACGACGCCAAAGCCGCTTGTAAGAGAATGGGCAATAAAGGAATAGCAAGGAGGGAGGAAAGGCAGGATAACCCGAGGCGATCCAGAACAGCGAGCTCACCCTCGGCCAAGCTGTCACACCATTTCTGTAAAAAACTGGGCCCCGGGTCCAAACAAGGAAGTATACTAGCCCCAGCCTCTGTATGAGAACTTGGGCCTTTCTTGGGAAGCGGGTCCATAGGAATACAAAGTTGGTCTTTATGGAAATCAGCCAATGTAGGGTGACAGACCCGCTCGAAAAAAGGAGGAGAGAGAAAAGAAAGAAAAAAGAGGGGCAAAAAGGCCAAGCCCGGGTGAAAATGGGAAGTAAAGAGGGCCAGGTTTGGGTTATAAAGAACCCGTCGAGCCCAGTTATATGAGGCGTATATATTATATACGCCAAGGCAAAATTTTAAATATTTTGCCAGGCGCCAAGGCAACATGTCAGATATCTTGCCAGGCGTATATATTATATACGCCAAGGCAAAATTTCAAATATTTTGCCAGGCGTATATAATATATATGCCTAGTTAAAAAAAAAAAAAAAAAAAAGAGAGCAGAGCAGGGAAGTGTGGCTCCCCTCACATTGGTCCATTCTTCTTTACTTCCCCCAAGGGAGGAACAGATTTCGCTTAGCCTACTTTTTTTTTATCCCGGGGCAGCCCACAGGCGGGCACACTCACACACCCATGGGAAACCCTTGGATGACGCGGTATCCGTGGGTCATATGTCGAGAATCACATACGGGCTCAACCCCATCATTAGAGGGGCTTTGGCTCGCTTCATGCCAAGAAAAAGGAAACCATAAAAGCAGAGAGATAACCAAATGAAGCATTCATATAAACCATGAAAATCATAAAACCATTCAAAAGTTGTTATTACATATCCCCCAATAAATCAAAGTCTAAACTGTTTCACTGTTTCAAATTTTCAGAAAATAAACTAGTCCTAGGCAGCCCCCTTTGACTTCTTCCGGCGTCGGGTTGCGCTTTGAAAAGTACGGGTCTCCCCCACCCGAGTCCACGCCTGAGAGATGCGGCCGAGCAGAGAGCGCGACTCCTTTTCGCGAGCACACTGCATAAGCACACCAGAGGCCGTCAGGTAGGGAAACAAGCAGAAAGCAAATAAGAAAGTGATTAGGTGCGGTCAGTATTCACTCACCACTTCAGCCTCCCTAAGCCCGACAATGTTGCGATAGTATTCGGCTTGGTTCACGGCCGACTCATAATTCTGCACAGTAAAACAAAAATAAAAAAAACAAAAAAAAAGAGAGAAAAAGAGAGGTGTCAGTCACATAGGTCATCGACATAATCCAAGAAAATAGAAAAAAAAATGTAACAAGGGAGAGGTTACCCCAGGGATCAGCTCAGGGGGTGGGATCCGAATAGCTTTAGCAGATATGCGTGCCTTCTCAGCCACATCGGCACACATACGCGACAGAAAGGCATCGTCCAAGCGCTTAAAAGTCCCCTAGAACTCAGTTAGCGAACTGCCGGAAGCGCCAGCACCAGAAGGGTCAGAAGGTCCAGCACCGGTAGCCTCATCAGGAGCAGCTACCTCATCCCCCTCGTTTGAATCGTCACCCTGCCCAAACTACAGAGAAACAATTTTTGTTCAAATAGCAGGGCAATCATGGTAATCTCATGGAAGGCTGCTAAATAAAAAAAAAAGGGGTGGAAAGAACATTACCTGAGACCGTGAACCACCAAAAGCCAAAAAGTTAGCACCGGGCACGAACTGGGGTAGCAGAGAACGATAGGGCAGAGACTCATACCACATCTGATATCCCCCCGAAAAAAGAAGGTCATCAATGGGGACCCCATGATGGAGAAAGCGAGCGGTAAGTATCTCGGTAGAACCTTCTAGAGCCAACACATCAACTGGAGGAGCTTGAGGCACAGCGAAAAGAGGACGGTACTGATGAACCACCCTCTCTCTTAGGTAATAGGCCCTAGCCCAGGACCCATAGAAGAAAATGATGTGTCGATCTAACAGAAAACGAGAAGGACCCACTGCAGCCAGGTTCCAGAAGGGAGATCCAACGTAGGAGTCAAGGATGACCTGCTTAGAAACAAAAAGGAGGAGGGATATATACCTTTGGTCAGAACCCACAGCACAAAAGAGCTGTCAAACTTGCAAAGAGAGAAATTGGTATACCTGCTCAGGGATCAACAGATCAAACTGGGAGCACAGCCCTAACACCAGATGCTTCATGCCTACATATCGACGGCGGTTCACGTGCCAATTGCTCATAAGGGGGAACGTAGGAACTTCGGATAGAAGCAGAGGACGACCAGGTTGGAAATGCAGATACCCCCAAACCTGAGAAAGCAAGCAGATAAAAACAGATTTGCCATGAAAGGGAAAAGATGAACAAACTGAGACCAAAGGATAAAATACCTCAAGTGCGGGCCAAAAGCCCACAACGAAGCTGGACTCCCCAAGTATGGCTCGCACCAGGCTGGACATGAGCACCGCATAACCAGCACCGCCCCAATCGAACCGATGCATAGTGTCCCAGTTCACCATAAGACTAAGAAGGGATAATGAGACCTGCCCTTCACTAGTATTTGAAAGAAGAGTCTTACCCAAAAGGAACAACAGAGAAATACGGGCTAGCATCAGCGCACGCTCTGGGTCAAGATAAATGACCACATCGGGTTGGCCCAGATCCACTAACTCATGCGGCTCAAACAGACCAACCAGCCAGGATAACTTGACTTCAGAACCGCGAACGTTCCCGGAGGTTGGGTAGGCCTCTATCAGCAGAGTCACCTCCTCCCTATCAGGCGTGCGAGTAGGTGTCACTGTCACCCCTCCAATGCGAACCCCAATAATCATGGACCAGTCCGCAGGTGTAAGGGTCATCTCGGCCATGGCCATATGAAATGTCATGGTCTCAGGGCGAAAGCGTTCTATCAGGGCTTCACATAGGCCGTGTCGGCCCTCATGGCGGGGCATGAAATAAAATCCCCACAACCAGCTTGAGCAAGCAGGTCCTTCACCACCTACGGAAGATAGAGCATGAGGAGCTGGAGATCGAACCAGCCACCCCGAAACATGATGTGTGGTAAAGGCTGCAAACAAAATGGATCTGTCAAATAGGAGCAAAGTGGTATAATAAAGGCATCAAAGGAAAAGAAAAAAGGGCTCATCTATTTACCTGGCTAGCGATCCCAAAATTGGAGATGTGGGTGTGCTGACAATGGAGGAGGCCGGTACGGGTGGCTTCACCTTGCATTTCATACCAGGGTTGAGAGGAGCGCTGTGAAATGGTAAACTGCTCCCCATGAGGACCATAGGCCATCTCTGGCCCCTCTTGTGGATCCTGCCCTTCGTCGCCAGACATCTGAAAATATGGAACACATCGGTATAAGAAAGGGCTGCTAAAAAAAAAAAAGAGGAAAAAGAGAAAAATAACAAAAATGAAAAAAAGAGAGAGGAGCATTTCAGAAAAAAAAGAGAAAAAAATACACTAATCCATAAAAAAAATGAATAAAAAATGAATGATGATGAATAATGATGAAAATGAATGAAAAAAAAAAGAGAGGAGCATAGGCCTAAGGAATCGCATAGGCCTAAGGAATCACATATACTAAAAAAAAAAAGAGGGGGGGGGGGGCATTAATCTTTCACCACAAAAAGGAAGAACATCAAGCATTTCAAACGAAAAAAGAGAAAAAGAGAAATAACAAAAAATACAAAAAAAAAGAGAAAAAAAATGCACTAATCCATCATGAAAAAAAAATAACAAACAAATAAGAACACAAATGATGATGAATGATGAACGATGATGATATAGTAATAAAATAATAATAATAATAATAATATGATGAATGATGAATGATGATATAATAAAAAAGGAAAAATGATGATGATGGATAAAAAAAAAAGAGAGGAGCATGGGCATAAGGAATCACATATACTTGAAAAAAAAAATGCATTAATTTTTCACCACAAAAAGGAAGAACATCAAGCAGTTAAAAAAAAACCATTATCAAAATTCAAAAGAAAGATGAAAGAGGGGTTGATGATTACCTTCAATGGGAGAAGAAATAGATCCAAAAATCGGCGGAGAATGAACGTTTTTTCATCCGCACACACGACTCCCGGTGATAGAACTCAAGCAAAATCAAATGCAAAAACCCTAGGGGGCTGTCCCGGACTTAAGAAGGAAGGAGGGAAGAAGATAGAATTTGAAAGAGAGGACCCCTTTTGTGCTCGGGCTCGGCGTTTAAAGCCAGATTTTGGTCGATATATATAATATATGCCTTGCCATTTGTTTCAATGATTTGGCGGTATATATATATATACGCTCACCGCTTTTGGTATGATTTGCTGTGTATATATTATATACGCCCAGCTAATTTTGGCTTTGAGACCCGACGGGCCCTCTGTATGCTCTAAGATCAAAGTCTGGTCCCTCTTAGAAGCCCACGTATCACCGGGCGATGGTGCACGCATCCCCAAATGGCCCCTCGAGCTCCCTTCGATTGGCCCAAAGGGACCGTGCTACAGTAAACGGATCTAGATCTGTAAGCGCCCGCCGAGTGCTCCCATAAAATCATAAAATCATTAAAAAAAAAAAGAGAAAAGAGATTCACATAAAATAACAAAAAGAGAAAAAAGGAAAAATCTTGAAAGACGACACTAGTTCTCAAAAGAGTGTCGCAACGCCTGTTTGCCCCACTCCAAGAGCCGTGTTAAATCAATTCAGAATGATCGGGTTCACCTGAAAATTCTCAAACCCTGATTTACACAGGAACACCTCATGCCTGATCCGGCAGGCGAAATACTGGCCACGTTTACCCCCGGTCATTAAGAAACCGCTCCTAAACCCACTTCCCTAAACAAGATAGCGGGGTCTAATTTGTTTAAAGACCAAGACCACACATCCCCGGGAGTCAAGACCTGATCCGGCAGGCAAACCAAAGACCTATCACCAGAATGCGCACGTCCTTAAGGTGTATCAACATGGCAAGTTGGTCTGCCTAAGGATACATGTAAAAATAAAAATGGTTTAAGCATGCTCAAAGTCTCGAGCTGACATGTCCAAAAGAAAAAAAGAACAAAAAAAGAAGAAGAAGAAGAAAAAAGAAAAAAAAGGAGAAGGTTCGTGATAACAACCTTTTATTATGTAGTTAAAATCCTGAGTAGGATGATCCCACCTTCCAAGCTTTGGCTCTGATCATCCACCTTCTGATCTATGAATTACCAAGAGTGCACCCGACTTCAGACCATTTGAAAAGTCTATTGTCAGTTGATACTAACTAGTCAAAAATGAAATTACAACCATCCAAACTATGTGCAAACATACAGACCGAAGGGCTCATTCCCTTTTATTTCCTTTTACACAGGCTTAAAACTTGTATAGGCACGGTGTCCCTGTTGAATGTATGCACTTGCGTCTGGGTATCCGCAGGATGGTTGTTTGTCCTCGTAAATTATACCTTAGGATCGAGGCTTTCATTCGTGCCTATTTACTTCTTATCGCCCCTGATGGGTGTCTGTCTGCGTATAGTTAGTAAGATGTGATTTCATTGAGGATGGAGGCTAGAATTGACCATCTCTTTCGATGAATGTTTGGTCCTAGCCCGATCTTTTTTAGCTTTGTCTCAAGTTAAGGCACTCCGGTTCATGTGAATCAGAAGCTCCTCACCACTGAAACGTGCACATCCCCAAGGTGTACCTATCCTCGGCAGAGCGCACGCACTTTTAAAGCGTATCAACTGGCATTTGATCCACTTAAAGAGTTGTGCAAGAATAAAACTGATAGAGGTCCTTGAGCTTTGCTCAGAGGCCTCGAAATAAAAGAAAATTCAAAAAATAACACACAAAAATTTACTCTGAAAATGGGCATGCATTCCCAAGAAGTGTTGCGACATCAATATTCGCTCCACTCGAGTAAATCATGCTAAAGCAACCTCGAGGTTGATGGGTTCACCCAGAAACTCCGAGCCTTACCTAGGTAAGGGCACCCGTGGCCAATCCAATGGAGCTGTCAATACCCCGTAGGATTGGACACATTGTTTAGGCCTTCGCTTTGTGTACTTCGCGTCGATTCCAAAGCATAGATCAATCACCCCATTTCATGGAGCTGTCTGGTTCAGATTAATACTCAACATCACAAATCTATAATTTCCCTCAGGAAGTGGACGATCTCCCGGCTAGCGGGCTTACACTTTTTGTGATTATCACAGTTATGCCCAGTCATGTCGCAAAGCACTTGGGGACTGTTAGCTTTGAGGTACGGACGATATCCCAAACTGAGAGGGCTTACGTACACTCACCATCACCATGGATGTTTGAGAATTGAGTTGAACCAGGTGGACCCATCAAACGTGCCTTGGACCTCTTCGGATGTCTCTTGTCTTTGGTGTTCGATTATTAGTGATCGAATACTAAAGAGGGGCATCTGTAGACACCCAAATTCGGCCCAAGGCCCGATCAGTCTGTACTCCGAGAGAGATATACTCCTGTGCTTCCGATGGAACCCTTGAACCCTTAGGAACCAACCCAAACCTTTAGGAATCACCCTATACCCATTAGAACCATTCCCCTAACCCTTAGAGATCACCCCCAAACCCTAGGATTCCTTCCTAGACCCAACTTAAACCCTTCTGAGAAATTGATGGGAGGAGAGCTACAAAATTTTACACAGATCATTAATGAGGAGGAGCCCCATACCATTGGAAGGAGGACTTCTCCAGCTTTTCAGCAAGCCAAAGATCACGCAATTTGGAGTTGTGGTTCAGACGTTATGGCCGATTGAAGTTTTACATAAAATCATAACTTTTGCTCAGGCGTATGTATTATATACGCCCAGCAAATTTGGCCCCATTTTGGTCAGGCGTATATATTATATACGCCTAGCATTTTTGGGCTAAATTTGGCTGGGCATATATATCTATCGCCCTAATAAATAAAGACCCTACGGACACCCACCTTCTCAGATCTCCTCTAGTTTTCATAGAAATCACTGTACATAAATTGGGCGTATGTAATATATACACCCAACTTAGCTACAGTAACTGTCATCAAATGCTCAAAATTCCTTCATCAGGTTTGACCTTTTGACCATCCCCTTGGTTGAGGTGGGTGTCATAAGATCGGTTGCACCCCCTTTGAGCTTATTTGCAACCCTTAAGTCACCTATGGTCTCACCCCATCATCTGCCATTGAAATTGGTTCTCCAAACTCCTAGGACCCTAAAAACCTAGAAAACCTTAGATGGAGGATTACCTAATTGCTAAACCAATTAGCCTTTAAGTAACCCTCTAACCCACCTCTTCTCTATAAATAGAGAGCCCCCCCCTCTTTCCAAAGGGTTGAAAAATTAAGGTTGAAAGTTAAGCTTAAGAGAGAGAGCCCTAGTGAGAGAAAAATATATATTGTTTTACATTTTTCAACCAAAATTCCAGCATGCTTAGTTCACCCCTTTTAACTCATTTCAACCATTAGACCACCCCTTTTTTAGTCAAGCTTAGTCCCTAGCTTCATCCTACACTTCCTATCTACCGAATCCTAGCATTAGAACCTATTCCCCTACCGTTTAAGCCATATAAAGCCATCGGAAGCACGCTGAAGCGAAGGTCTTCCACGGTGCAACAAGGGCCCGTGAGCTCCGGCTCACCCCTCTCTTCCTCTACCTTCTTGGTGTTTCCTCCATCCAAAGATTCAAGCCGTTACGCCGCCGAAATTTTGGTTTGGCTCAAAGCTTGATAGGACCGTAGTGCCTTCGGGCAAGGGGAAGCTCCGCCCATTTGTTTTTTATTTTGGCCATAGATAGAGATCGCTACGTGCGGGCTGATCGGGTGCCTAAACCCTTCCCGATCGATAACCGAAGCCCCTACCCTAGAGCCTTTGACAAAGACCGGTAAATCAGTCATATTTAGCACTTCGGTGCTCAAAATATTGATTTAAAGGTTTCCCGAGTCACCAAAAGCTCCGAGTGGTGACTCTACATTCATTCCATCGCATGTGCATCGCCGCGACGGGTTCGAGAGAATCCATGGTCGCTCACTATATTTTCTCCTGGTATCCCTTCAACTTCTAACACCTCCCTCAACGCCTGATTTTTCCTTCCCAACGCCATTGGAAATTACTCATAGAGTGATCAATCTATCAAGATTAAAAATGAACTATGCTCAAAATCAAATAAAAAAATAAAAATTCCCCGTTCATTCCAAAACAGAAATCGTACATTCACATGTCAAACATCACACATATCTTACAACATTTATTGGGCGTCAACTAGAGTTCTTAAACAAACTAGGATACTGTTCCCTGACATCCGTCTCACACTCCCATGTTGCTTCTTCTGCCGGAAGATTTTTCCATTGAACAAGCACTAATGGAATTACCTTTGTGAGCAACACTTGTTCTTTTCGATCCAATATCTCTCCGGTTCTTCTATCATGCTCATATCCTCAACATCTCTAAAGGTTGTCCTCCCAAGATATGAGCAGGATCATTCACGTACTTTTTAAGCCTAGATACGTGAAAGACATTGTGTACCCAATCGTATCATGGCGGTAATTCAACACGATACGCAACCTCTCCTACTCGACCCAAAACCTCAAAGGGTCTAAGATAACGGGGACTTAACTTCCATCTCTTTTCAAATCTCATGACATCCTTCATAGGCGACACCTTGACAAACCTGTGTTCACCCACTTTATAGTTCACACTAGTCCGCTTGATATCGGTGTAGCCTTTCTGCCTACTCTGAGCCGCTTTGAGTTTTGCCCTTATCATCGGTACATAGGCGGCATTATCTTCAAGCATTTCAGGTCCTAAAATAAATTTCTCACCGATTTCTTCCCAATTGATAGGTGATCTACATTGCCATCTATAAAGAGCTTCATACGGTGCCATCCCAATGCTTGTCTAAAAATTATTATTGTATGCGAACTCAATCAATGGCAGGTTGTGATCCCATGAGCCTTGCAACTCTAGCATACACGCCCTAAGCATGTCCTCGATGATCTGATTACCCGCTCTATTTGCCCATCAGTTTGTGGAAGAATGCTGAACTGAAATCCAATCGTGTTCCCATTCCCTCTTGAAATTACTTCCAAAACTTTGATGTATATAATGGGTCACGGTCAGAAACAATGCTACTTGGAATCCCATGCAAACGGACGATCTCTTTATATAGCTCTGCGAGTCTTCCTGTCGTATACATCGTGTTGTAAGGCAAGAAGTGTGCTGATTTAGTTAATCGGTCTACGACTACCCAAATGGCATTATATCTCTTCGCTGTACGTTGTAGTCCTACTATGAAGTCCATAGAGATTGAATCCCACTTCCACTCTGGTATGGGTAGAGGCTGCAATGTCTCTACCCATAATTCTTTTTCAAATCTTGGTACATTTTCAGACTACTAGGGTGGATCGCATAGTTTGACTTGTGAGATTCATCAAGGATAGTTTACAGTAGATCGACATTGTCCGGAATGCAGAGACGGCCCTTGAACAATAAGGAACCATCTTCTTTCACTGAGAACTCCGATTTGATGCCTTCAATCACATCTTGACGAATCTTGGTTAGCGTCGGGTCTTTCATCTGTAGCTCGTGGATATGCTCAAATATCACTGGCCTTACTGAAATGTTTGCCAAAAAGGCTCCTGTGGCTTGTGACTCGATGTTCGCATCATATAGCGCCAGATCTTCAAATACTTTCCATCGGTGCATACCCAAAATCAAACTAGCCAACTACGCTGAAATCTTCTGACTCAAGGCATCTGCCAGTACATTAGCCTTGCCTGGATGGTACTGTATGGAACAGCCATAGTCCTTGAGGAACTCCATCCATCTGCGCTACCTCATATTTTGTTCTTTCTGTGTAAACAGATGTCTGAGGCTCTTGTGGTCGGTGAAGATCTCAAAGGTCTCACCGTACAAGTAATGTAGCCAAATCTTCAGTGCAAATATGATCGCCGCCAGTTCTAGGTCATGTGTCGGGTAGTTCTTTTCATGTTCTTTCAGTTGTCTCGACCCCGTAAGCTATCATCTTTTTATGTTGGTTGAGCATGCAACCCAAACCATTATACGAAGCATCATTGTATACTGTGAACCCTCCACTGCCTGAAGGAATCGCTAGTACTGGAGCTGAAGTGAGTCTCTTCTTGAGTTCTTGAAAACTCTTCTCGCATGTCTCACTCCATTCGAACCTCGCATCTTTTCGTGTAAGTCTCGTGAGTGATCCCGATATCTTTAAAAAACCCTCAACGAAACACTGATAATAGCCAGCTAGTCCAAGTAAACTACGGACGTCAGTCACGATCTTTGGTTGCTCCCAATTGACCACTGCTTCTATCTTAGTCGGGTCAACTGTGACACCATGCTTCGGGACGACATGTCCTAAAAAGCTGACTTCCTCTAACCAAAACTCGCACTTGCTGAGCTTGGCGTACAGTTGGTGTTTACGCAAAGTTTGTAGAGCAATTCTCAAGTGTTCTTCGTGTTCTGCTTTTGACTTGGAGTATATTAGGATCTCGTCGACGAACATGACGACGCGGGAGTCCAGGTGTGGCTTAAACACCCGATTCATCAAGTCCATAAACAATGCCGGTGTGTTTGTCAATCCAAACGACATCATTAAGAATTCATAGTGTCTGTATCGTGTCCTGAATGCAGTCTTCTGGATGTCCTTTGCCTTGACTCTCAACTGATGGTATCCAGATCTTAGATCGATCTTGGAAAAATACTTCACTCCTTGTAGCTGATCGAACAAGTCATCTATCCTAGGCAAAGGATATCGGTTCTTTATAGTGAGTTTGTTTAATTACCGATAGTCAATACACAGACGCATTGACCCATCTTTCTTCTTTATAAACAAGACTGGTGCTCCCCATGGAGACACGCTCGGTCTAACAACCCCCTTGTCCATGAGCTCTTGTAATTGCTCTTTCAATTCCTTCAACTCTGCAGGAGCCATTCTGTATGGTGCTTTAGAAATAGGTTTCGTTCCTGGTGCTAAGTCAATGGTGAACTCAACTTCTCTATCTGGAGGTAATCCGGGTAATTCTTCCGGAAACATGTCAGCGAAGTCTCGTACAATGGCTATCTCCGAAATAATATTCTTCTCTTCCTTATTCTCCTTTAAGAATGCCAAGTATCCACTACACCCTTTTCTGATCAAGCGCTCGGTTCTAATTGCAGAGATAAGTGGCATATACGTCCATCTCTCTCCTCGAAATCGAAACGATCTCCTTGTGTTAGGTTTAAAAATGAAGACCTTGTTCTTGCAATCCACGATTGCACAATGAGTCGACAACCAATCTATGCCAAGGATCACGTCGAATCCTTGCATGTCTAATATAATTAAATTTGCCGGTAGTTCAAAGACGTCTCCATCTATGATTCTGACGATCACGGATTTGCAAACCTTTTCGGTATCAACCGATTTCCCAGTCGGAATAGCCACGGTTAACACAAAGTCTAACTCTCCTAGGTTGACTTTCATCTTCTTTGCAAAGCGAGGGGTAGTAAATGAGTGGGTAGACCCCGGGTCTATTAACACTCGAGCTTCCTATGTCGTATCGCTTATTTTCTCATAAATTTGTAACGTACTTAGTCATACATACATACATACATATATATATATATATATATATATATATATAATGTATACCATCATACCAAAATTATTACATACACGTTCTTTTCTATTTTCTATATGGATGCACCTTCTCTATCTAAAATTTTTTCAAGAATTAAAATTCTTTATTTAAAAGAAGTTCTCACCTTGGATCACACCGTTTATATTTTGGGCCTCTTGAGCTGTGACTGCGTAGGCTCTCCCTTAGGCGATCGGCTTCCTCGATGGTATAGGTCGTGGCATAGAAGCTGAAGCCATCTTCTCCTTGTTTGCCTCAGCGCAATCTTTGATCAAGTGGCCCACCTTGCCACATTTGAAACAGCCCTGAGTACCCAGCCTATAGTCCTCCATCTTGTGAGACTTGCCACACTTGGTACAAGTCTCCCGTGGTGTGGAAGATGCAGCTCGTGAGAAACCCTCTGTAACTGTAGTTCCGGTAGTGATAACAGGGCTCTCATATCATATCGGTCTCCCCAACGTGAGCAATGGAAATCTTTATTGGTTGCTCTGCTGCGTCGGTCTCCCATAACCTCCTTGGAACGGTGGTCTCTGACTAGGTGCTACGAATCTCGGCTTTTTGTTCACCGACTCGTAGTACCCGGTTCTGCCTTGGTCTACATTTCCCCTTCCTTGCTGTTCTCTCTAACGGTATCGATTATTATTTTCTTCTTCGACAACCAACGCTTTACTCATGCCCTCTCCATAGGTCTTCAGTTGAAATGTTGCTACTCCTCCTCTGATTTTCGGTCTTAAGCCTTGTTGAAACCTCTTTGCTCTCATCACCTCCGTAATCACGTTATCGGGAGCGAAGTGAGCAAGCCTCATGAACTCCACTCCGTACTCCCTCACTGTCATCCGTCCTTGCAAGAGTTGCAAAAATTGTATCTCCATCTAATTTCTCACCACTTTTGAAAAATACTGTTTGTTAAACTCTTCGACAAACTCATCCCATGTCCAGGGCAATCCTCGGGTCTCTTGAGCCCTAGTCCTAGAAACGGACTTCCACCAAGGCCCAGCCTCCCCATCTAACATGTAGGCTGCCCAACGGACACTCTCATCTTTCGTGCATGTCAGCACGCTAAAAACTTTCTCCATCTCGATCAGCCAATTTTCAGCAGCCATCGGCTCCGCTTGTCCTGAAAATCTAGGAGGTCTCATCCTCTTAAACTCAGTAAATGCAGAAGACACTAGCGGTGTCGGAGCTACTGGAGGTGTAGGCGACTGTTGTTGATCATTGGCATTGTGAGCCGCTAAGGATGCTGCTTATTGAGCCATGGCGATCACCCTGGTTTCCATAGTATGCATCATCTTCTGACACTCTTCTCTATCTTCATTTTTTTCTCTGATTCTCTCCTTTTCCCTCTGATCTCGATCCTGACGATCTCGATCCTGGTTCTCTGCCTGATCTTGGCTCTCTTGGCCACCACTGCCTAATGCCCCTCTATCTCCCAAAGGCACTCGATTGGTATCCGAGATAAAATCATCTCGACTACATAAATTTCTATTATGACTGCCCCTAGGTCGGACTCTTCCTCTAGAAGACATCACGGTCTGCACATGAAACCAAAGTTTCGTTAGCAGAAGTCCCAATGTTCTAACAAAGAGAATGATTGTCAGAATTTCTAAAAGAAATGCTTTGATACCAACTGTGATAGCCCGGATTTCGGCAACCCAAAATTGGTGCCATCAGCACGATCCTCTAGACCGTGCCCCATAGATCTGTACAGAACATTGGTATAGCAAGCAACAAATGAACAAGATAAGACAATTAACTACACGATGCGGAAATAAATATGCTAATCTAGGCATAAACTCAAAAGACGGTTCTACTTTCATGCCGACGCATGAACAAAGAACCGATCCGAATCATTAGTGATAAACAGATCACCCCAGATGGTTCGCCAAAAGAATTATATCGTTTAAATACATTATTTCTCAAAATAAAGGCTTGACATACCAAGCCGCACAAAATGCTCTCAAAACTCTCCCTATCAAAGTCCACAACGGAGTAGCATTCTGTGAAGACCCAGGCCCACATGCCACAATATTGTCCGGTTCTGGGCTTAGGTCCCCGCCCCGATTTTGTTTCTGGCATGGGCTTAAATCCCCACCCAAATGCGTCATGACATGTAGCGTCCGCAATCACATATAGCCCAGGATCAGGACTTTTCCCTATCCGATGTGGGACTATTACAATCACCCCACCTTATAGAAGAGCCGTCCTCGGCTCTGATACCATTCTGTGAAGACCCAGACCCACATGCCACAATATTGTCCGGTTCTGGGCTTAGGTCCCCACCCCGATTTTGTTTCTGGCATGGGCTTAAATCCCCACCCAAACGCGTCATGACATGTAGCGTCCGCAATCACATATAGCCCAGGGTCAGGACTTTTCCCTATCCAATATGGGACTATTACATAAATTTATATATATATATATATATATATATATATATATATATTCTGATACATCTCAGAAAATTATGTTAGGAAAATTCAGGCTATCAAAAGTGATTAATAATTGGATCATATCTACTTACGCAGTTAGGATTTCTTTTCAAAAATTTAAATTATGTTATTCTTATTTCTTATTTTAAAATTACTTATTTATAATTTTATACACAATGACTCATTTATATTTTAAAATAACTTAATACAGCTCTAATACCACCCGCCTAAAGAATGAGAACTCCCCTACATGGTTACTTTCTCTAATAAGGCCTACTATACCAATGCATCATGCCCGCTGTGAGAAGCATGCCCGTACCTCTGTGCCTCACTTGACTTGCTCAAGCTTCACCATGTGCCATACACTAGTACTTCGGGTGCAATAGTAGCATGTAATTCCTCATGTCGCCCCATTCCAATATGTGTTAGTTAACTATATATATATATATATATATATATATATATAACTTGGTGAATTTTGTCAATTTAAAAGTGTTACTTGCAAGTGCACGAGTCATGCCGTAGTAAACGAGTGTAGAGTACGAGGTCGATCCCACAAAGATGTCAGATAGAATTTAAAAGGATATAAAATACCAATCTAAGAGCTTACTTGAATTAACACCAATCTTAACCTAGCCTACCAAGTATGATGAATCGAAGGACTAAACGAAACTATGCAATATGAAATTACTAAAAAGGAACAAGAGATATTTAGGATATTAAATCCTCCCATCTTTGGTTCATCTTCCATATTTTTAGATCAAATGATTGGAATCGTATAGATGCAATACCATTTAAATTATTGAAATCAATTTATAATCTATGAAAGAATAAATCGATTGAATCAATATAAAAATCTATAGTAATGCTCTTCCAAATCTTCTGAAGAAAAGAATCAAACATCCACTGTATTGAAGTAAATCTAATAAGAAGGAATTAATGAGTCCAAATTTTAGCATTAAAAATAATATTAGGGTTCCTAATCATAGATCTAAGATCACGAGAAAAGCATGACTAATTCTCATATCTCATATCTATGATTAGATTCCATAAAACAACAAGAGCACATGGCAAATAATAAACACAAGCATCTAATATAGTCTCAACGATAGATCTATTTTATAGATGAATCCCTCAGATGGGATTCATTAGATCTTAAAACCCTTGAAATTTAGCCACACATTTCAATACAGAAATTGTAAGAAGATGAAATAAAATAAAAGCAATTCAGTAAAAATACCTGATTGAGTCTCCAAATAGATCCACAAAGTAGCTTTAATCCATATAGAACACTATGATTTAATCAAAATGAAGGCTAATCCCCCATCTAAAAAGCTAAAAGAAAAAGTAGAGTGAAAAATAAAGACAATCTGTAAAAGAGAACTGCTCAACCATAACTCTAACTTTGCCTTTTATAGGGTTCTCTCTGAAGCCCTGTTTATTTTCCTTGAATTTTGAATCTCAAATTATGCATTCCAGATCACTTAAATCGATCGATCGATTTTCAGAATCATTCAATCAATTAAAGTCAGAACAGAAAGTTCATTTTTTACATAATTTTCGATCGATCGATTGATTTTAGTCCGAGCGGAAACAATATTTTTCTATATAAAAATCGATTGCTCGGTTTTGGTCTGAATAGAATGTACAATTGTTTATTTAAGTGTCGACCGATCGACTTTGGATCCGATCCATCCATTTCCCTCGATTTCCGTGTGAAATGATCCCTTGGGTCCATATTCCGATGAATGTCTCGATTACGCTCCTTCATGCTCTTGAATTGATCTAAGGGTCAGATTCACCTAAAATCATCAAAACTTTATGAAAATCGTTAGATTACCCTCATTGGATGGCTAAGTGTACATCATAGGGTGTGAAATATCATCTTATTTCAACACTTATCAGTGAACTACCCAAATATTTTTATATAAAATACTTGTAAAATATTTTTCTTAAATTTTCTTTATCTAAAAATGATATTAGTGATTAATAATTAGATCATATATACGTAGGATTTCTTTTCAAAAATTTTAATTATATTATACTTATTTCTTATTTTAAAATTATTTATCTATAATTATATACACTAACTCATTTACATATTTATTTAAAGTAATTTTTTTAAAAACAAATCCGTCCAACCTGGTCTAAGCGAATCATGCCCTATCCAAATATCCGATTTGGAATTCGGTTTGGTTATTAATCAATGTCTGATAACGAGAATTTTTCATGAATCACATGCATGTTAAATATATACACAATGACTCATTTACATCACGACAAAAAAATAGATTATTAGCGGCAATTTTTTGGAGCAATTCCAAAAGACTGCGGCTATTAACAAAAAACTATTAAAGACTATTAGCGGCAAGGGTATTAGCGGCAGTTTTTTGTTAATAGCGGCAGTTTTTGGCTGCCGCTAATAATCTTGTTTTTTGTAGTACATATTTATTTAAAGTAATTTTTAAAAAACTAATCCGTCCAACCTGGTCCGACTGAACCATGCCCTCTCTGATTTGGAATCCGATTTGGTTATTAATCAATGTTTGATAGGGACAGTTTTTCATGAATCACATGCATGTTTATATAGTTTAGAAGGACGTAAGTACGTAACATGCGATTTTTAGTAAATTTTAATTGAATCAAAAGTTGTTAATGAGTCAGGTTAGCCCCATAGCCGACTCCCGACTCGGATTATTTGTTGAGTAGGCCCATGAACTTGACCCATCGGGTTAGATTAAAATTGGATCAACTAAAAGGTCAGGTTGGTTTAGGCAAAAATCAGGTTTGGTCAGGTCGGTCTTACCTGACCCGATGTTTGGAATAAAAAACTAAGGAAAATGGATTAGTTTTTAAAATTTGGGTAGGGTTGGAGATTTTGGGTGAGGCATTGGGTTCGGTGGATTTTTCGGTTTTGTTTAGCCATATATCCTTATCCTGGTAGAGCTGTCAACGACTATGACAGCTCTTCTCTATGAATATTTTAACTTAGGAGCACGGAGCACCATTAATATAATATTTGTCTAATTACCTTTTTCTCCAAAGTAGAAGACTAGTGGAATGTTGGGAGTCTTAATTGTCATTATAAAAGTAAAGCCCGCATCATAGTGACAAATTTCGCCGAAATGCGGCGAAATTTCCCGAAATAAGGGTCAAACGAAAATTTCCAAGAAATTTCGTCACTTTTCAAAAATTTCAATATTTTCGACAAAATTTCAATATTTTCGGCGATATTTTCGACTTTATTTTGTCTTTTTCTTTAAATACGTTTGTACTTCACTAGCCGATGTGACAATTAGCACTGTGACAACACAATCAACTCTGTGCTAGTGTTCTACCACCCACTGTGCTATCACACGCCTGTTTGTATGTGTAATTGAATGCATATTATATAGCTAGCTAAAGTGTTGCCGTTTTCTAACATCACCGATATGGGACTAAACCCTTCAGTTTTTCCATTTGTCAATTATGGTTCTCTGCAGTAGCTGTCTTCTATATCTATTCTTGAGCCAAGTCAGCCAACTGCTTAAATATGCTTTTTATATATTTTTAATCTCCGAAACTTTCCCTAAATTAATCCGAAATGTATCGAAATTAATTCGAAATGTACCGAAAAGAGCCCCCACCGAAAAATTACCGAAAAACGAAATTTGTCAATATGGCCGGCATAGGCAATCCAAAGTTGTCTAATTACCTTTTCTAACTTTAATTATTTCTCGTAAAAAGGTTTTCCATCATTTGCTCTATGAGGCTCGTTTTTGAAGATGGAGGTATGACTTAATTTTTTTACCCTCCATTTATATATTTATTACGAAAAACCCATATGAACCTGTAGTCATATGCATTCTTCGTGCATGTATCGAATGTCTAATAAAAAAAAGGTCCAAAAAAAAAAAAATTATTGGCTAGGGCAGCATTGTAATTATTCATTAAAATTGATTAGTGCCATGGGTTGATATATATATGGCTGCCCGTTTCAAGTACGTTGGGGCGTTGTTTTGGAAAAAATGACGTTTGATTTTTTAGTGACAGATTAAAAATGGCACAGGGCGCTGTTTTGTAAAAAGCCCAATTTTATTTTGGGAAAATTGCATAACGGTAGACAGCTTTTGTAAAGGCAAAGTGCAAGCAGTTGACATGACGCGACGTCATTGACTATCTTGATCTAAATTGCTTGGGCCCCACCACACTTGCATGCAGACAATTGCATTGCATCACATCAGACAATTGCATTGCATCACATCAGACAATTGCATTGCATCACATCAGCCGCTTGCACAAAACCTGCATGCCATATAACGCTGTCCTTATTTTTGTTTGATTTAGGGTTTGTTTCATCTATGAAAGTAGTTTCATGTTACTGACATGGTTTTTTCATTCTAATTTTAAAGAACAGATATACTAATTGCTTTTCCATTTCTTCTTAATTTTTGGTTCACAAAGGATTCTCATAGTTACTTTGAGTTGTTTCGGATCTTGTGAACAGGATGGATGTTATATATATATATATATATATAGTTACTTTGAGTTGTTCCATACCTTGTGAAAAGGATGGATGTTATATATATATATATATATATATATATATATACTTACTTTGAGTTGTTCCGTACCTTATGAAAATGATGGATGTTTTATATATTCGCCCTCTATGGAAGGAGGGTCACCGTCCTCCAAGGTTCCACGTGACATCCAAAATATTGTTTCGATGCCACGTGGAGCTCAGGTGCATTGCTTAGATCATTTGTAAATTTTTATTTTTGAAGCACTCATCTCCATCGTGTGTTTTTGAAATCGTGAAATGTGGACCATTGAAATCTGTAACATCCCCAAAAATTTAGGCATTGAACAGTGTCCTCGGGATGCGTGTCTGACTGGTCGTAGGTTCGACCAAGTGAAAGTCAACACGATGACTATGATTGAAGTAGATTTGGTGTAAATGAACAAGTATATATATATATATATATATATATATAGGCCCGGGACTATGCACCCGGACAATCCTTGAGGTTTGAAGATCATCTAGGAATCATGTGGCACCAATCATGAGGATCGGGTGTCATGACAACTTTGATTACATCAATCAAGTATCACCCAAATTTTTTTAGCTCTATTTGATATTCCGATTTATATCCTCTATTAAAATGTAGTCAAAGGTCAATAGAATTAGTGCACCAAATTTGTGGGGCGCCACCTTATCTTTAACCGATAAAATGGAGGTAAAAATTGTCACATGGATGATCAACCCAAAATGGGTGCTATTTCGGGTTGATCATGCCGTTTGGCATGTGATATGGTCCATTTAAGAAAAGTAAAATACGAAGGGTGGATACTCATCGTCTAAAATATGGTCAAAGGGAAAAAAATAAATGCCCCAAGATGATTGAGGCGGTACTCAAACTTTGACCACCAATTATTTTTTATAGTAAATTTTTCTTATAAATCACATGCCACATGACAGATGATCCGAAAACAAGTAGTTTGGGATCACATGCCACACAACATTCAGTCTCCCTCTAAACTTGTCAAGCAAAGTAAGTCCATATAAACATTTTAAATTATAAAAAAAAATCAATATAAATTTTTATCTTTCACTGAGTTAGCTGATAAACATTTATGGATCCTTGGTCCAAACGGAGCACAAGTCAATCCTACTTCGTCATACATGCCCAACAGTAATTAGTGATTGGTACCTTTATTTTTGTAAGGACCCGATTTGAAATGAGATCCGATATTTAATTTTCCTTATTTAATTAATGCATTTAGGATTTTGCATATTGTATTAAGGGGTATTTTGATAATTCAATAAATAGATGGGTGTCTGGGACATTTAAGTGATTGAAAGGGGGATGTATGGCAATTTAATTAATAAAAGGGATTTAGAGGTATATAAGTGGTTGTTATGAGTATAAGAGTAATTTACTAAATCAAAGGGTACAATAGGAAATTATATGAGTAATACAGTTATATTAGTAACTCAATAAATAAGAAGGTTATTAGGCATTGGTGAGATTATAAAGGATATATTAGTAGTCTAATTAATTAGAGAGATCTTAAGAGTTGAAAATAGTCGAGAGTTGGTGAGGGGTTTATAGAAGCGGCGAGAGAAGTCAAGTGTCATGTAGATGGGTCTGCATGGGTTGCAAGACTAAGTAAGAAAAGAAAAAAATAAGAAAGAAAAAAAGGAAATGTGTGAGAGAAATTGAGAGAGAGAGAGAGAGAGTTAAAGAAGAAGACTTTGAAGAAGAAAGTGAAGTATAAGAAAGGGATTTTGTTAGAGATTGAAACCCTAACCTGGAAATTTTGAAGCAAGTATCATTTTCTAAGAATTTTTGGTTAAACCCTAATCTCATGTTGAAATCAGGAATCTGTGTAGCACAAATCTAAATCCTTTGTATATGTAATCTCATTGCAAATTAGGAAATGGTGCATTAATTTTTGTTCTAAAGTCGGACATTTTGATTTGAGTTTTAATCTTTTTATATACCGTTTTGCAAATTTGAAGGTCCGTACACGAAATTTATTTCTATTCTGATTGAAATTCTGCAAATTATAGCTTGTTTCCAAATTTAGAATGATGTTGGAACCTGCATGTTTTATAGATGTAATGTTACCATGATTTGGCATGGGTTTAACTGTTGTTCGGGCATTTCAGCGAAGTTTATATTATTGGTTTGCTAGATATATGACAACTTGACCATTTCTATACTCTGGATTACACTATTTCTTCCATGATAAGTGTGAAATCGAAATTTCAAATATTAAATGGTCATTTATCTGTATCAATCATGTACTTACATGTTAACTAGTATGCCACGGTTAACTGGAACCTGATTTTTTTATCAATTAGTAAGTTAGTGATTATTTTGAAAGATTAGTATTATGGTTACGTAGAAATCGACAATATCAGTCAGCTTTTATTTTATTAGGCGATGATTCGCGAATTTGAGTCCGATTTGTTTTAAAGTATATGTCTGAATTTATATTATTTTCTGGTTGAAATTGAATACTAATATATCTGTGAAGCATTGAGCTAATGCTTAAGGACTCTGCTGAGTATTATCTGTCACTGGCCACGTGGTGATCTGTTATCTGTGTCTCTCTGTCCCACAACTAATAGACTAGTTGGGGAACTTGCATTCGGTATTCATGCTATTAGTTATAAATTAACTTCAAGAATTTCTGATTTGTTCAGGTACTGTAAGTAAAGTTACTTTGCTAATCTGTCTTTTTATCCATTTCAGTAAGGGACTTTACATATAGAACTCTGATAATTTTCTTTCCAAAGTCCAAACAAAATGGCTATGTAACCTGTATTTAGTAGAGTACCCTGATTAAATGAATTTTAGCATGCATGTTAGTGGTTTAGCCACTGTTTGTTATACTTGGATACTTGCGGAGTGTGATAGCCCAAATTTCGACACCCCGAAACTCGTGCTATCAGCACGATCCTCCAGACTGTGCCCCATAGATACGTAAGGAACATTGGTATAGCAAGCAACAACTAAACAAGATAAGACAAATAACAACACGATACGGAAATAAATATGTTAATCTAGGCATAAACTCAAAAGACAGTTTTACTTCCATGCCAACGCATGAACAGAGAACCGATCTGAACCATCGGTGATAAACAGATCACCTCAGACGGTTTACCAAAAGAATTATATTATTTAAATACATGTTTCTCCAAAATAAAGGCTTGACATACCAAGTCGTACAAAATGCTCTCAAAATTCTCCCTATCAAAGTACACAGCGAAGTCTCCTAGAAGAAGTCCTCGGGAGGAGGCTCTAACTCGTCTCCGAGCATGAAGTTCGAATCTCTCGGATTCGCATCTCCCGTAGCCTCTACAGCTGCAAGCAAAGGACCTGCGATGTATAGTCTTAAGGGTGAGCTACATCCTAGCTCAATAGGGAACAACACAATGAACATATAAGTCAAAACCTCATATATATTCCATGATATGATAGCATGATGTATTTATAAACTTAATAAAAAACAGTTTAAAGAGTTACATATGCATTGAAGTTTACTGGTGATTTACCTGTTACATTTATTATCAACTATTCATGAATTGCACTGAATAGGCCTAAAGAAACTTAAATTTTCAACTTAAGTAATCCCTAAGCAATATAACATCGAGCCCCGATGGAATACCCTCCATCGTCGTCTAAATAGACAGTTGTTATAAATTTATCACTTTGAATACTGCCCAGGTCCCTTTCTCAAAGGCGACGGGGTCTAATCTCATCTCAACATCCTCGATGTGCTATCACGTACTGGATAGACCGCCGTGCGTTTAATGGATTGGTCATGCATCGATTACGTATATTCTCGCCAAGTCATGTGGGTATCCCGCCACGTCGGTGGGGTATTCTGATTAAACCTTAAATAACAAAAATATCATGTGCTTTACATATAGTTATTCATCGTATAAATGTGCTACTTTATATCAATTAGGCCTTATCAGTCTTTATTCAATCTTACTTTACAATCTCATTTACATCCCTGAGATGTCTAAATTACTCGCATCACACTAATACCTTTATAACTTTCTCATCCCCTGGGGATGTCTCATTTTCATATGTTACTTGGTGTCACACACACACACACATACTGAGAGGATTATATAATTAAAGCATGTTCATTTCATTGGTGTATCACACACACACACATAGAGATTATATGATTCATTTCATTTCTATATCACTACATACATGCTCTTGTAATTAAAGTACATGTTCAAGGTGTTTCCTACCTCAAGTGTCTGACTATCCAAGCATCAAGGTCCCACACGGTTCCTCATGCTTGCCTTAGCTCGTACCACCTATGGTACATCATAACATATGCACAACATCAATAAGGATGCAATAGAGAAGGTCAAAGACCCTCTATGAACCTCATGGTTCAAATAAGAAGTCAACTCAAACTACCAAAATTGATTAATCGAAACCTTAAATCGATTAATCGATTCTCAAATCGATTAATCGAAATCCAAAATCAATTAATCGATCCCAAATCGATTAATCGAAATCTACAATCGATTAATCGATTCCCAAATCGATTAATCGGTTTTCCCAGCCTTATATCTCCAACCACTGGAGGTACTCAGTCGATTAGTCAATTTCCAAATCGATTAATCGAATTTCAAAATCGATTAATTGATTTCAAGATCGATTAATCGAACACGGGCTTTTATGCCTTTTTAACTTCTAGACCAAAATCGATTAATCGATTTAGCCAGAACTCAGCCCCTTCTCGGGTTGTTCTCCCAAATCTTTTTCTTTCTATTTTTCTATCTTTTTTCATCATTTTAATTCATTATTTACCCCATCTATTGACTGAATTTAATCATCAAAACTCATACATTTAAATCTAATAAAACTCACCTCAAATTAATCTTTCAAAGAATGGATTGGTTGGTTTAATGGCTAGGGTTCCAGCTCTTGCTCCAATGATTCCAATCACGTTGAATCCAGTATTTATTGCTCGATACTGTTTAAAATTCGCAACGTGCCTCAACCTCTTTAGCATTCACCCTTCTCTACTCTCTCCCTCTCTCTCTTCTTAACTTCCCTCACCAACCAAACAAGAGAAATAACTTCTCTTAGGTTATTAACCCTTATAACCCTCTTGCTTTGGTGTTGAGCACATACACCAGAGATAGGTGTATGTGATCCCTAACTAATCTCTAACTCCATGCTTAGGTCACATTTATATCACAAAATACTTTCCTTCTCAAGTCTATTGTTTGACCATCACTTGGTCAACCTACGACCAATTGGGCACGGATCTCGAGATTACTGTTCATCGCTTAATTTTCGAGGATATTACATTCTCCTCACCTTGAGAATTTTCATCATCGAAAATGAACCCAAAAGGTGTGTCGATTGGGTACCCCACACACTGGTGATGTCATGTACCCGATCACGAAAAATTAAAGAATTTAGCCACACGCAATGCAAGAAGTAACGTAAATGCAAGCGAATTTTCAAAAAATATGATTTCTATTTCACGTATGCCAAAAATTTTATAGTTGTCCCATTTCATAATAATTATAATTCAAAATTTAATTACAACACCATAAAAATTCAAAAAGTGATCACAAAAGAACATCATCGCCGCAAGCTTAGGTTGTCCCCTCTCCCGACTGGTCTGGTGCTGGGTGACTCGCCTCGCCGACCGGGTCGCTGTGGAGCCGAGCCAGATGGACCGACATCTGCGGCACTCGTATGGAAAGTGGTCGTGCCCGCAGTCCAAGCCTGCTCTTGCGCTAGACGCTACCGGTAATCCAAAGGATAGATGTACCGCATGGTGTGGTACATCAAAAAGTCCATGCGCCGATTCATCTGCTGGTTGTTAGCCTCCATTCAGGTCAACATATCCTCAATCGTTGGTGCTGGGCAAGCTGCTCGTCGGTGATATGATGATGTAGGTGTGGTAGCCGCTGACTGTGAAGGTGGCGTAGGGGATGCGGTAGTATGAGATGGTGCCCCCTCAGCTGGTGGAATAACGGGGTGTGCTCCCCCTATTGGCGGGTCCTGCTGTGGTGGTGGGGGTGGTAGTGGTGCTACTGCTGGGCCCTCGACTGGCAGGGTCCTCTTCAACAATCGGTAGCTATGACCCCATGAAGCGATGGAGTAGTGCTTCACGTGGTCCATAGCCTTCTCCTCATGGGGTGAGATGGCGTACCCTGGAGTGTCAAAATAGCACTCCAGCATGCTCGAAATGAGGCGAGTGTATGACATCTTCTCATTGGGCCTCAAAGGATCCTTCATCAACTTTCCCTTTATATAGGTCATCCCCTTTAAGACGATCTTGGTGGCGTCGAACCAACGGCCGTAGAATGCCACATATAAGGCCTGTTGGACCAACTCCACCCTCTCTGTATCATGGCGCATCGGGTAGAGGTTACACTTGATTATAGAATCAAGCATCCACATATAGTGGGGTAAATCTACCCTCCTAATGGATGATCCGGATCCGTCGAGCCCCTTGGTCATCTCGGTCCGAATCTCCATAATTGAGATTTCTTGCTCAAAGGGGGGAAAAAGGTTGGTCTCTGGTACGTGGTCGAGGTAGCATTTAAGTGATTGATGTATGTGGGCTCTGGTAAAATGGTAATGGTGACCGTCAATTTCGATCACCACGGTGTCATCAACGCGGCCCTTTTCCAGTTTCTGGTAAAACAGGCGAACTAGCCTAGGGTAGTAATACCCGTGTAGCGGCTTCAATAGGTTACCGAGGCCCGCATTGACAAGATAGTTCTTAGCCCATTTGGTCTCACCCTCGACGTTGGGGTCGGTAAACAAGGCCTCGTTAATAATATATTTATTTTCAAAGCTCTTTGTCGCCCACCACTCATTTGGTTGGGGAGGGTTTACGGGTGGTGGTGGTAGGGTCGGTGAAGACTCACGCGAAGATGCGCTCGTCGAATTGGATGTGGTATCCGATGATGATGGGGATGGGGTTTGTAGAGGTGATGGTGAAGGTGGTGGCAGTGCGGCGTTCGTACGCCGTACCGGGAGCTTCGAAGCCGCTTACTTCATGGTCAAGCAAGTTCTCGGGGGCATTTTGAATCAAAAATCAAAATGTAGGGCTGCAAAACTTGAAATTTCAAGAAAAAATTAGAATCTAGGGTTTACCTTAGGGGTTTGATCCAAATGTGCAAGGATTTCAATTCGAAATCGGTTCAAAATTCCCAAAAACCCTAGCTGGCATGTTGGCTCGAGGAGGAAGACGAAGTGGAGCGCGAAGGAAAAACAAAACAAATTTTTCGAATGGGGAGAAAATCCCCCTTTTTCATATATATAGGCCGAAATCGATTAATCGATTTCTAAAATTGTTTAATCGATTTCAAAAAATTTCTCCAGCCGCGCGATATCGATTAATCGAATTCATTTCGATTAATCAAAATTTTTAGGTCATTTTATATTCCAGGTTTACCAGCTCATTGGCATGTGTCAGTCGATTAATCGATTTACCAAATCGATTAATCGATTTTCCAAATCGATTAATCGAATTTCACCTCGATTAATCGAAATCGTTATACCCTTAAACTTTTCCAAAATTCCCAGCTCACTGACGTGTGGTAGTCGAGTAATCGAATTCCCCTCGATTAATTGAAATTTCACTTTATTAAATTTATGAATCTCCACTCACTGGCGTATGTCAGTCGATCAGTCGACCAAAATCGATTAATCGAATTTTCAAATCGATTAATCGATTTGAAAATTGAGTAATCGGTTTTCATCAGAAATTAAAAATTTTTCTTGTTTCATGTCTCTTTTGTTTTCTTGGTAATACATGACTAGTGGGTCATTAGTTTTGTGAAGCATGTCTTCATAGCCATTGCGTGGTGTGATGAATCCTAACCATGCATTCTATATCGCATCACAGCACAATTTCTATCTAACATTCTCTCCATTGGATAAATTGGCCAAATGGTCAATATTGGATTACAATAGACGGTTTAAATCCGCAAACATGCTTGCGGTGATACAATTTTGATTCTCAACTCGTCGCAAACAAGTCCAGGTATTGTTCTTTCACGTCGGCCTCTTGTTCCCACTTAGCTTCTTCTGCCGGATGATTTTTCCATCGAACAAGCACTAATGGAATTACCTTTGTGTGCAACACTTGTTCTTTTCGATCCAATATCTCCGCCGATTCTTCTATCATGCTTATATCCTCGTACATCTCAAGAGGTTGTCCTCCCAAGATATGAGAAGGATCATTCACGTACTTTCTAAGCATAGATACGTGGAAGACGTTGTGTACCAGATCATACCGTGGCGGTAAGCCAACATGATATGCAACCTCTCCTACTAGACCCAAAACCTCAAAGGGTCCAAGATAACGGGGACTTAACTTCCCTCTCTTTCCGAATCTCATTACACCCTTCATAAGCAACACTTTGACAAACACGTGTTCACCCACCATATAGTCTACACTGGTTCGCTTGATATCGGCGTAGCTTTTCTGCCTGCTCTGAGCCGCTTTGAGTTTTGCCCTTATCATCTGAACATAGGTGGCATTATCTTCAAACATCTCGGGTCCCAAAGCAAATTTCTCATCGGTTTCTTCCTAATTGATGGGAGATTAACATCGTCTCCCATAAAGAGCTTCATACGGTGCCATCCCAATGCTCGTTAGAAAACTGTTGTTGTATGCGAACTCAATCAATGGCAGGTGTTGATCCCATGATCCTTACAATTCTAACATACACGCCCTAAGCATGTCCTCGATGATCTAATTTACCCGCTCTGTTTGCCCATCAGTTTGCGGATGGAATGTTGAACTGAAATCCAATCGCGTTCCCATTCCTTCTTAAAATTTCTTCTAGAACTTTGATGTATATAATGGGTCACAGTCAGAAACAATGCTACTTGGAATCTCATGCAAACGGACAATCTCTTTCAGATATAGCTCTGCGAGTCTTCCTGCCGTGTACATCTTGTTGTAGGGCAAGAAGTGTGCTGACTTAGTCAGTCGATCTGCGACTACCCAAATGGCATTATACCTCTTCGCTGTATGCGGTCCTACTATGAATTCTATAGATATTGAATCCCACTTCCACTTTGGTATGGGTAGAGACTGCAATAATCCAGCAGGATGTCTATGATCAACTTTCACCTGCTGACATGTCAAACATCGTGACACGTACTCTGCCGCGTCTTGCTTCAACCCTCTCTACTAGTAATTCTTTTTCAAATCTTGGTACATTTTCGTACTACCAGGGTGGATCGCATAGTTTGACTTGTGAGATTCATCAAGGATAGTTTGCCGTAGATCGGCATTGTCCAGAATGCAGAGACCACCCTTGAACAATAACGAACCATCTTCTTTCACTGAGAAGTCCAGTTTGATGCCCTCAATCACATCTTGACGAATCTTGGTTAGCGCCGGGTCTTTCATCTGTAGCTCGTGGATATGCTCAAATATCACTGGTCTCACTGATACGTTAGCCAAAAAGGCTCCTGTAGCTTGCGACTTGATATTTGCATCATACAGTGCTAGATCATGAAACAACTTCCACCTATGCATACCTAAAATCAAACTAGCCAACTGAGCTGAACCCTTTCGACTCAAGGCATCTGCTACTACATTAGCCTTGCCTGGATGGTACTATATGGAACAGTCATAGTGCTTGAGGAACTCCATCCATCTACGATGTCTCATATTTAGTTCTTTCTGTGTAAACAGATATCTAAGGCAGTTGTGGTCGGTAAAAATCTCAAAGGTCTCACCGTACAAGTAATGTCGCCAAATCTTTAGCGCAAATATGACCGCTGTTAGTTCCTGATCATGTGTCAGATAATTTTTCTCATGTTCTTTCAACTGTCTCGACTTGTAAGCTAGCACCTTTTTGTGTTGGTTGAGCACGCAATCCAAACCATTATATGAAGCATCATTGTAGACTGCGAACCCTCCACTGCCTGACGGAATCGCTAGTACTGGAGCTAAAGTGAGTCTCTTCTTGAGTTCTTAAAAACTCTTCTCGCATGTCTCGCTCCATTCAAACCTTACATCTTTCCATGTAAGTCTCGTGAGTGGTCCCGATATCTTTGAAAAACTCTCAACGAAATGCTGATAATAGCCAACTAGTCCGCGGAGACTACGGATGTTAGTCACGGTCTTTGGTTGCTCCCAATTGACCACTGCTTCTATCTTAGTCGGGTCAACTATGACACCATGTTTTGAGACGACATGTTCCAAAAAGCTAACTTCCTCTAATCAAAACTCGCACTTGCTGAGCTTGGCGTACAGTTAATGTTCACGTAAAGTTTGTAGAGCAATCCTCAAGTGTTCTTCATGTTCCACTTTTGACTTGGAGTATATTAGGATATCATCGATGAACACGACGATGCAGGAGTCCAGGTGTGGTTTAAACACCCAATTCATCAAGTTCATAAATGACGCCGGTGTGTTCGTCAACCCAAACGGCATCACCAAGAATTCATAGTGTCTGTACCGTATCCTGAATGCAATCTTCTGGATGTCCTCTACCTTGACTCTCAACTGATGGTATCCAAATCTTAGATCGATCTTGGAGAAATACCTTGCTCCTTACAGCTGGTCGAATAAGTCATCCATCCTAGGCAAGGATACCTATTCTTTATAGTGAGTTTGTTTAATTGCCGATAGTCAATGCATAGATGCATTGACCCATCTTTCTTCTTTACAAACAAGACCGGTGCTCCCCATGGAGACACGCTCAGTCTAACAAACCCCTTGTCCATGAGTGATGAGTAGTGAAATATGATGATATTTCACCCCTAAATACCTATATTTAGCCGTCCGATGAAGGCTATCTGATGAGATTTGCTAGATTTGAAGTGTTTCAGGTAAATACAGTCCAAGTTTCTAAAACAGCCCAAGAATCCCGAAAATAATGTCAAAACACTGCTATTTTGGGTCATTGAGAACTTAGTGCGACTTGCAGCTCAATTTGGACCTTCAAGACGTCAGATTCAGGAAATGGCTAAAACATAAAAGTTGTAGAGCTCGTCGTCAGCTTTCCAACACCTCAAGAATCACCTCAATCCGAGTTCGGTACAGAAAATTATGAGCAAAATACCGAGACAGTGTCTGATGCAAAGCTAGGCGGGAATTCACGAAAATTACTCTTAGATGTCAATCGAGAGAGGTATTAGGGTTAGGCTATTATAAAAAGGGAAGCCACGAGTTTCTTAGGGGGATTATTATTTTTTGCAATTAGAATATTATTCATTCTTTCTTTTTAGTTTTTAGGGCTCTTCACTTTGGGGGAATATTTTCTTCATCTTTTCAAGTCTTCTTCTCTCCTTCTTAGGGTTTATTCAGTAGATTGTACAGGATTTGCATTATTTTCTCTGAGAAATTCATAGATTGTATTTAGGAAAACAATTGCAAATATCTTTTGGAAGAAATAAAGAGGAATGACTTTGAAAGAAAAGGAGATCAAACACCAAAGATGAGCAAATCAAGAGATCGGGAAGATGCGATCCCAGATAAGTACCCATGTTTATGATTAATACCTACCTATTATTGTTATCATGGAATCGTTTTGCTCAAAGTTTGTGTGATTGAAAATATTTTGAATGCTTTTGTTATGACCGCTGATTGCGCTGTATCAACGGTCGTAATCGCTAGATCAATCTGCAGCCGATCTAAATGAGAGCGATTATGTCCGATTGTCGTGATCTAAATATCATGAGATACGCTATGCTTTTTACATGACTCATACCGCAATGTTAGGTGAAATATCATTGTTTTTAGATAGGGTATGTATGGGATTGATGATCATATTTTATTTCAAGTCATTTTTCTAGATGAATGATGGTGTGAATGATGATTTAATGATACTGTGGGTTTTAATGATAGAAAAGGGGTACGAATCTGGGGTAGCATATTCCTTGATCTCATTTTAATATTGTTCGTAGATTTATCAGTAATTAATTGTTTAGATTAATTTATTTTTCTGCATCTAGGAAAAGTGTGTTAAGTTTTTGGTAAAAGTGCATCGCCTTTGGTACTTCCTTAGGGACGCTTTTAAAATCTCTAAAAGAATTAATTAAAATTCACGTTTCTGTGGGTTCGACACCATTCTTGCCATCTGCTGATAGATTTTGCACTTGCAAGAGGTTACATTCTAAATCGATCAAGTTTTTGTGTTCTTGGGAAATCGGTGAAATTTTGATTAATTGAGATAGGGATTTTACATTTGAGTGTTTAAAAAAAAAAAAAAAAAAAAAAAATTTATTTCCCTTATTTTTCTCTCTTTGATAAGATTTTGTGGAGTCTTTTTAGGAAGTTTAGATTTTTAGGATACCTTCCTTAGGAAATTTAGGAAGTAGAGATTTTTAGGACTTCTTATTTTAGATTTGGTAGGACTCTTTTTCCTTATTTTCCTCTTTTAGATATTTTTAGGATTTTCTAAATTTAGTCATTAACTTTTGTGGGACTTTTGTTTTAGGATTTTTAGGAATCTTTCATTCTTCTCCTTATTTTTCTCTTTTAGGAAAGATTTTATAGGATTTTCAATTTTAATTTTAATTTTCGAATTTAATTTTAAAAAAAAAAAAAAAAAAAAAATTTAATTAATTTAAATTCGAATTTTAATTTTAATTTGAATTTAAAAAAAAAAATAAATAAATAAAAAATAAAATTATTTCCCTTATTTTTCTCTCTTTGATAAGATTTTGTGGAGTCTTTTTAGGAAGTTTAGATTTTTAGGATACCTTCCTTAGGAAATTTAGGAAGTAGAGATTTTTAGGACTTCTTATTTTAGATTTGGTAGGACTCTTTTTCCTTATTTTCCTCTTTTAGATATTTTTAGGATTTTCTAAATTTAGTCATTAACTTTTGTGGGACTTTTGTTTTAGGATTTTTAGGAATCTTTCATTCTTCTCCTTATTTTTCTCTTTTAGGAAAGATTTTATAGGATTTTCAATTTTAATTTTTAATTTTCGAATTTAATAAAAAAAAAAAAAAAAAATTAAAATTAAAAAAAAAATTTAAAAATTTAATTCGAATTTAAAAAAAAAAAAAAAAAAAAAAAAAAAAAAAAAAAAAAATTTAATTAATTTAAATTCGAATTTTAATTTTAATTTGAATTTAAAAAAAAAAAAAAAAAAAAAAAATTTAATTAATTAATTAATTAATTTAAATTTTAATTTTAATTTTAATTTGAATAAAAAAAAATTAATTTAAATTTGAATTTTAATTAAAAAAAAAAAAAAAAAAAAAAAAAAAAGAAGAAATCTTTCCTGCTGATATTGGCTACTGTTTATCATCTTTGTTTAAATCGTTTGAAGCAGAATTTTGTGGGTTTGTTGTGGATTCTTCAACCCTGTTTGTGAGTGTTGGTGTATGAGCTTTACTCGTTCTCATCACCCACATCTGCTACCGTTTAATCTTGAGATCGAAAGAGCTTGTAGAGAGAATCGAAGAGTCCAGAGGAATCAATATCAACAAACTGAGACCATGGCAGACCAAAGGCAAGAGAGAGATGAGAATAACAACAATGGGAATGTCAATAATGGAAATAATAGGAACAATAATTTTGATGAGGGCCCTAACATGGAGTATTATAACGATCCTGGTTTTTACGAGGATCAGGAATGTATTATGCATGCTCCCATTCTAGGGAACCACTATGAATTCAAATCAGCAATGATTCAAATGCTACCAATTTTCCATGGGTTAGCAAATGAAAATCCGCACGTTCACTTAAATGAATTCACTGGGTATGCAAAATGTTCGAGTCCACAATGTCAATGGCGAGATAATGTTCACTCTTTCCGCTCTCTTTAAGAGATAAGGCAAAACATGGTTCTATTCCTTAGAACCACAATCTATTCGAGTTGGGCGTGGCCGATCGGTTCCTTAAAAATATTTTCCCATGACTAAGGCCATTGAATCGTCCAGAAGATCCAGTTCTTTTCCCAACAACCTACAGAAACATTCCATGAATGTTGGGAACGTTTTAAGGAATTGATCAGAAGTTGCCCAAATCATCAAGTTCCAAGGTGGCAACAAGTCCAAAGTTTTTACAATGGACTGATTCCTGAAGAGAGACGCATGGTTGATGCATCTTGTGGTGGATCTTGTGCCCGCGAAAGAAGTCGACGAATTGTGGGCATTGTTTGAAAAGTTATATCAAACTTGATACAAAGTGAGACACTGGGCGAACCAACTTGAACTGCACCTAAATCTCATGTGTTGACAAAAGGCGGATTATGCGATGTCAACAATAATGCCTCGATCTCTCAACAAAGGTTGACATCTTTGTCCAAACAGATGAACATGTTGTTAGTGCTACCAAGCAAGCTAAAGCTCTCACCCCCCAACAGTGTGTTCAATTTGTGACCACCAGGTCATATGGCTAATGAGTGCCCTACTACCTTGTCATTCTTCCCGATGAACCTAATCCTCAAGAGCGTAAATGTGACTCAATCTTATCAACAGGTAGAAACATGTACTCAATACCTACAATCCGAATGGAAAAATCACCCCAACTTAGGATGGGGTGAATCGAACAAATTGGCCGGGTAAACCCGACAACATAGAGCCAACACAATGGGTGGACAACAACCTTTTCAACCAAATTTTCAACAAAATTTTCGGCCCACAAATTTCAGCAGAATTCTAATTTCCAGATAATTCCAATTTTCAGCAGAATGCTTCAGATTATCATCCAAATTCGACTACCGAAAAATCGAATTTCAATCGTAATCTTAATCAATCTCATGCCAAGATTGAAAGATTACGATCGGAAGAAAAGCTTATGCGAAGCATGCAATCTTTTCACAGATGATAATGGACCAAGTCGATCAATTGGCCAATCAACTGAGTCGAGAGGAAGGTAGGCTCCCACCAACCCATCAATAATCCTCGAGGCCAAGCACCATCAAGCAGACCATCGAATAGTCAACATTGAAAGCATTACGGTCTTGAGAAGTGGACGAGAGGTTGATAATCAAGTGGAAATGCTCAGAAGGCGATGAAGAAAGAGAAGCGATGAGAGGAAAAGAATCGAGAGAAAAGAAAGGAGAAAGGAAAAGGAAAAGAGAAAGGAAAAGGAAAAGAGAAAGAAAGAGACAAAGAGCCGAGATAAGAAAAGTGCAAGAGCAAGGAAGAGAAAAGGAAAAGAAAAAGTAATAGAGGAAGAGTTTCTTCAACCGTCCAACAAGGACGTGAAAAGAATCGAAATGGAATCGCACCTTATGTCCCAAAGGCACCATTCCCTCAATGCCTAACTCCTCCATCTAGAATGGGAAAGGGACCGACAAAATGGAAGAAATTTTGAAACATTCAAGCAAGTAAAGATAAATCTTCCATTACTTGAAACAATCAAACAAGTTCTGAGCGCCAAGTTTTTCAAAGATTTGTGCACTCGGAAGAGAAAGGCACGTACTCACGTTTCAAAGAAAGTGTTCTAACAAATCGATTCGATATTGCGATTGGAAACCCCACAGAAACTGAAAGACCCTGGAGTCCCAACTGTTCCATGTGTCATTGGTGGGCAATCAATTGGAAAGGCGTTATTGGATTTGGGAGCAAGTGTTAATCTGATCCCATACTCAATGTACGAGAAACTCGGATTGGGTGAATTGAAACCCACGACGGTCACACTCCAACTGGCAGATAGATCAGAAAGAAGACCGAGGGTGGTATCGAGGATGTTTTGGTTGAATAGACAAGTTTGTCTTTCCAGTGGACTTCGTTGTCTTAGACATGGAACCACCTGCGAAATCAATCAATCAAGTCCCAATTATTCTTGGACGTCCGTTTCTCGCCACTGCCAACGCTTGCATTAATTGTCGCACGGGAGTCATGGACGTTTCTTTTGGAAACATGAAAGTCAGGCTTAACATATTCCATGCGATGAACCATTTCCCTAATGAGGATGAGGTCGAATGTTTTTACATCGATCAGATGGACGAAGTGGTGGATGAAGCATTACCATCAATGCTCACCAAAGAGGAATTTGAAATCGCTCTGTTAGCCATCTATGAGGACAAAGGGCTTGGAAGAAATAAGAGAAAAAGTCAAATTCATCATGTCAAGATGATAACTTATGTGAAGTTGTGACTAAGGTAGAACCACTACCTACTGAGGTAAAGGATGTGCTGACTCCATCAATTGAGCAGCCACCAACTGTGGAATTGAAACAATTGCCTGAGTCCCTCAAATATGCTTTTCTGGGACCTCGAGAAACACTTCCAGTGATAATTTCATCCACATTATCGGAAGAACAAGAGAATGATTTGTTGAAGGTGCTGAAAGAGCACAAGGAGGCCATCGGATGGACCTTAGCTGATCTCAAGGGGATTGACCCATCAGTATGTATGCATAAAATACATCTGGAGGATGAGAGTAAACCATCGAGGGAACCACAGAGGCGACTTAATCCGAACATGCAAGAAGTCGTTTTAAAGGAAATCATTAAACTCCTCGATGCTGGAATCATCTATCCGATCTCTGATAGTGAATGGGTTAGTCCAGTACAAATCGTTCCGAAAAAGTCTGGAATTACAGTGAAAGAAACTACGCAAGGAGCATTGGTGCCCACTCGTCAAACTACTGGATGGCGTGTGTGCATTGATTATCGAAAATTGAACACAGCCACAAGAAAAGATCATTTTCCCTTCCGCTCATTGATCAAATTCTTGAGAAGTTAGGGCAAGAGTTTTATTGCTTTCTTGATGGTTATTGAGGGATACAATCAAGTGCCCGTTTTCGGTGATCAAGAAGACAATATTCACCTGTCCATATGGTACGTTTGCATATCGAAGGATGCCATTCGGCTTATGTAATGCTCCGGCCACGTTTCAACGATGTATGTTGGCCATATTCTCGGACATGATCGACAAATTCATCGAAGTCTTCATGGACGACTTCTCGGTTTTTGGAAAAACATTTAATTCTTGTTTGAATCATCTTTCAGAGGTGTTGCAGCGTTGTGTAGATTCCAAACGTGTTCTCAGCTGGGAAAAGAGCCGTTTTATGGTCCAACAAGGAATTGTGTTGGGGCATATTGTTTCAACGAAAGGAATTGAAGTTGATAAGGCGAAGGTTCGACAATTGCAAATTTAGCACCTCCTACAAGTGTTCGACAAATTCGAGCATTTTTGGGCCATGCTGGATTTTATAGAGGATTCATTAAGGATTTTAGCAAGGTGGCTAAACCATTGTGTACTTTGCTTGGCAAAGATGTTCCTTTTGATTTTGATGAGGATTGCATAAAGGCATTCCTAAAATTGCGTGAACTCTTATCAAATGCACCAATAATCCAACCACCGGATTATTCTTTACCATTCGAACTCATGTGTGATGCATCGATTATGCGATCGAATGTCTTAGGGCAAAGGGTGAATAAATTACCTCACGTAATTTATTATGCTAGAAGACATTAATTGATGCCCAATCAATTACACCACCACCGAGAAGGAATTATTAGTGGTGTATGCTCGGACAAATTCGTTCCTATTTGCTTGATCGAAAATAGTGGTCTTTTGAGACCACTCGCTTTGAAATATCTTTTAGCAAAGAAGGATGCAAACCAAGGCTGATCCGTTGGATCACGCTTCTCGTGAATTCAACTTTGAGATTAAAGATAAAAAGGGGGTTGAGAACGTTGTGGCTGATCATCTGTCTAGAACTCTGCCTGAAGAAACATCTATACCTGAGACCATCCGTGACACATTTCCGGATGAACATTTGATGGCAATTGATATAGCGGTAAAAGTTCCGTGGTTTGCTAACATCGTGAATTATCCGGTCATCGGCGAATTCCCCGAGTGGGGTAAGAATGATAAGAATCTCTTTTCTCCCAAATAAAATACTATTTCGGATGAACCATATTTGTTTAAATTCGCCGATCGATCATTAGGAGATGCGTGCGTAAGACGAGCAACTAAGCGCCCTAAATTTTTGCCATCTGGGGCTGTGGAGGCCATTTCGGAGAGAAGACCGCATGTAAAATCCTTCAAAGCGGATTCTCGGCCCTCAATCTTCGTGACGCTCAATCGCAAGGAATGCCAACGGTGTCAATACTTGGCAATATTTCACTAAAATATGATGCCCCTTAATCCAATTCTCGATTGTTGAAATTTTCGATGTTTGGGGATTGACTTTATGGGTCCTTTTCCACCATCCTTTGGGTATTCATATATTACGTGGTGTTGACTATGTCTCCAAATGGATTGAAGTCAGGCAACCCGATCAAATGATCACAAGGTTGTGGTCAAATTTACGAGAGAACATGTGTTTAACCGATTCGGGATCCCAAGAGCAATCATCGATGATGGCGGTTCGCATTTTGCAATAGCCATTTTGCCACTTTAATGAAGAAGCAGCGTCACTCACAAAGTCGCCGTACCATCCATCCAGACTAGTGGTCGGTGGAAGTGTCTAGCAAACCGGAAATCAAGCGAATTCTAGAAAAGACGGTACAACCGGATAGAAGAGATTGGTCAAACCGCTATCCGATGCTTTGTGGGCCTATCGTATCGCATTCAAGACACCGATAATGTCTCCCTTCGTAATTGTCTACGAAGGCATGTCATCTTCCTGTCGAATTGGAGCATAAGGCATTCAGGCGATCAAACGATTTAATTTCGATATGCAAGCGAGGTCGAATCAAGGTTACTGATTGAGTGAATTAGAAGAGTTACGCTACGATGCGTATGAAAATTCAAAGATGTACAAGGAAAGGTACAAAAGTTGCACGATCAATTAATTTCTCGGAAGGAGTTTCATGTTGGCCAAAAGTTTGGTTATTCAATTCCGACTTAAGCTTCATCCTCGGAAATTGAAATCTAGATGGGAAGGCCGTTTCAGGTTGTTTCCATTAGTGAGCACGGTGCAATTGATAATCTAAGCCTTCAGGACAATCGAGTTTTCAAAGTGAATGGGCGAAGACTCAAACCAATGTTTGAGCCGATGACCCAGTTTAAGATTGAGGCGATGCACCTTAGTGATCCATTCTTGATCACACTTAAACTCGCCGCTTCTCGGGAGGCAACCCAAAGGTGTTTTATTTAGGAGTTGGACACAGGTTTAGTTTAGGATTTAGGATTTATCTTTCTTTTCGTATGTTTAGTTCTAGAATATTAGTTTTTAGTTTAGTTTAGGTTATTTTTAATTTCCAAATTAGTGTAGCCACATTACCTTCAATCTATTTTTGGTCATGTTCTAATTTGATGCCCATATTCTCTGCACCTGATCTTTGTGTTGAGGTACTTTTCAACAGGTTTGGGCGTGCCTACTTATTGCAAACAATGAGGACATTGTCATTTTTAGGTTTGGGGGTATGTATGATTATCTATCTTTCATCACTTATTTTTGATTTTCTTTGAAAAAAAAAAAAAAAAAAAAAATTATTTATTTGGAACCATCATACATGATTTACTTTGCAATAGTTTTCAAACTTTAGTTGATGATGCATGTGAATTTAATTTTGAGAATATTGATGTCATATTTTGAATACTTGTATCTAGGATGATGAAGCTTAATGTGATAATTTGTGGATGACTCTGAAATTCGTGCTTAGAATTTTGCACTTATACCAAGCTAAGACTTAGAAATCGATGAACTATTTTGAACGTTGAATCTTAGGTTCTTAGTGGAGACTAAACCGAAGCTTTAGAGCTAATTTCCGTCATTGATGAGTGAATATATAAACTCGGAGTTTTCTTTGAATCTGAATTATTTTGCATAATCTCATACATTTTATTTTGGCTTGTGACTTTGCATGATATCAAATTCATATTATTGTGTTAGAACGCATCGTATATCTACTCAAGACAAATAGGCAAGGTTACCATCTTTTAAGGAAATGATTGAAGGCCATCTTTGGCTGGTTTGTGCTTAAAATACCCCACCTCATATATATTTATCCTTTTAGTACCAATTTGAGCCTATAGAAAACTTTACCCTTATACATTCTTTGATAAGCCACGTTAATCTTTAAGCCTTCACAATTTAAAATTTAGCTTTACCCTTCTTATTTAGAAATTAGGAGCGAGGATGAAAATGAGCGAAAAGAGAGTAAGTGGAGATAATGAGTTATGGTGTTCTTGAGAGTGTATGGCAAATATAAAAAGAAAAAGGGAGAGAAAAGAAAAAAAAAAAAAAAAAAAAGGAATGAAAAATGAGGTGCTTCTAGAAAAGGAAATTCAAAAGAGAAGAAAGAATGAGAAAAGAAAAATATTGAAAAGAAAAAAAATGGTGAGAAATTAGAAAAGAAAAAAAAAAGAAAAGAAGAGAAATAAAAAAAATAAAAAATCAGAAGTTAGTTCCTTTTCCAATTTCTCAGAAATTTTGAATCACAATTCCCTTTCTTTCTTACCCTTACCTGAGCCCCATTACAACCCTACAAAAGACCTTCATGATCCGATCTTGCATTGGTAACTGTCTTGTGGAGAGTCAATATATAATACTTATAACACTTGATATGACATGCTTAGAATATACAAGTATCTGTTCTTATGAGATTTATTTTTGTTCATTGATTGGCATCGTGTTTCATTTATCATGTGAGACCTTTTTATTTGCTTTGTATTGATCTCTCACATGTGTGCGAAAACTTACCCATCATCGGAGTGATTTTATTTTGAGAGTATACCTAAAGTGAGGATTGAGTCGAGACAACAGATCCGATGGTTTTCCGTTTGGACTAGTTCTGAGATGGATGAATCTTGGTTTTGGTATGCACACACTTCACGTTTAGGCATGAATGAATGAATTATCTAACAATTTGAGCATTAAATTAATTTGAATGGATACTAGCATGATTGACATGACTTTAATATTTGAGATTGATGATTCACATACTGAAGCAATTAATGATTTTTGTTTTTTTGAATAGTACATATGTTATAAAAAAAAAAATCATGTTTTGAAAACTAAATTTCAGATGGTTTGAAATTTTGGAAGTTTCAGGTAACTTGAAACGCAAAACCCTCGGTGAGACAATACAACTCCTCCACTAGGGATCACCTAGGGGTTTAAAGGCTTGTTGCACATGCTAAGTGCAATCGTGTTCCCTACGAAAGTGGCATTTAAATTTTAGGATGTTAGTTTGATTTGCTTTATATTTTTATCATTCTCTTTGCTCGAGGACTAGCAAAGTGTAGGTTTGGGGGTGTGATGAGTAGTGAAATATGATGATATTTCACCCCTAAATACCTATATTTAGCCATCCGATGAAGGCTATCTGATGAGATTTGCTAGATTTGAAGTGTTTCTGTAAATACATACCCAAGTTTCTAAAACAGCCCAAGAATCCCGAAAATAATGTCAAAACACTGCTATTTTGGGTCATTGAGAACTTAGTGCGACTTGCAGCTCAATTTGGACCTTCAAGACGTCAGATTCAGGAAATGGCTAAAACATAAAAGTTGTAGAGCTCGTCGTCAGCTTTCCAACACCTCAAGAATCACCTCAATCCGAGTTCGGTACAGAAAATTATGAGCAAAATACCGAGGCAGTGTCTGATGCAAAGCTAGGCGGGAATTCACGAAAATTACTCTTAGATGTCAATCGAGAGAGGTATATGGGTTAGGCTATTATAAAAAGGGAAGCCACGAGTTTCTTAGGGGGATTATTATTTTTTGCAATTAGAATATTATTCATTCTTTCTTTTTAGTTTTTAGGGCTCTTCACTTTGGGGGAATATTTTCTTCATCTTTTCAAGTCTTCTTCTCTCCTTCTTCTAGGGTTTATTCAGGGTAGATTGTACCTAGGATTTGCATTATTTTTCTCTGAGAAATTCATAGATTGTATTTAGGAAAAACAATTGCAAATATCTTTTGGAAGAAATAAAAGAGAGCTGACTTTGAAAGTAAAAGAAGATCAAACACAAAAGATGAGCGGCTAAATCGAGATCGGGGAAGATGCGATCCCGGATAAGTACCCATGTTTATGATTAATACATGATCTATTATTGTTATCATGGAATCGTTTTGCTCAAAGTTTGTGTGATTGAAAATATTTTGAATGCTTTGTTATGACCGTTGATTGCGCGTATCAACGGCCGTAATCGCTAGATCTGGACCTGCAGGCTGATCTAGGCTGTAGAGCGATTATGTGCTGATTGTCGTGATCTAAATATCATGAGATACGCTATGCTTTTTACATGACTCATACCGCAATGTTAGGCTGAGTCATTGTTTTTAGATAGGGTATGCCGGATTGATGATCATATTTTATTTCAAGTCATTTGTCTAGATGAATGATGGTGTGAATGATGATTTAATGAAGCGTGGGTTTTAATGATAGAAAAAGTGCAATAACTGGGTAGCATATTCCTTGATCTCATTTTAATATTGTTCGTAGATTTATCAGTAATTAATTGTTTAGATTAATTTATTTTTCTGCATTTAGGAAAAGTGCGTTAAGTTTTTGGTAAAATTGAATCTGCCCTTTGGTACTTCCTTAGGGACGTTTTTAAAATCTCTAAAAGAATTAATTAAAAATTCACGTTTCCCTGTGGGTTCGACACCCCTGTTCTTGCCATACTGCAATAGATCTTGTGCACTTGCAAGGGTTACATTCTAAATCGATCAATGAGCTCTTGTAACTGCTCTTTCAACTCTTTCAACTCAACATGAGCCATTCTATATGGTGCTTTAGAAACAGTCTCCATTCCTGGTGCTAAGTCAATGGCGAACTCAACTTCTCTATCTGGAGGTAATCCGAGTAATTATTTCAAAAACACGTCAGCGAAGTCTCGCACAACTGCTATCTTCGAAATAATATTCTTCTCTTCCTTATCCTCCTTCAAGAATGCCAAGTACCCACTACACCCTTTTCTGATCAAGCGCTCAGTGCTGACTGCAGAGATAAGTGGCATACTCATCGATCTCTCTCCTCGAAATTGAAACGATCTCCTTGTGTTAGGTTTAAAGATGATGACCTTGTTCTTGCAATCCACGATTGCACAATGAGTCGACAACCAATCCATGCCAAGGATCACGTTGAATACTGGCATGTTTAACATAATCAAATTTGCAGGTAGTTCAAAGACGTCTCTATCCATGATTCTCACGATCACAGATTTGTAAACCTTTTCGGTATCAATCGATTTTCCGGTTGGAATAGCCATAGTTAACACAAAGTCTAACTCCCCTAGGTTGACTTTCATCTTCTTTGCAAAGCGAGGGATAATAAATGAGTGGATAGATCCCAGGTCTATCAACACTCGAGCTTCATATGTCACATCGCTTCCTTTCTCATAGATTTGTAATGTACCTAATCATACATACACATAATATATATAATGTATACCATCATACCAAAATTATTACATAGAGGTTCCTTTCTATTTTCTATATGGATGCACCTTCTCTATCTAAAATTTTTTAAGAATTAAAATTCTTTATTTAAAGTAGATTCTCACATTGGATCACGTCATTTGTATTTTGGGCCTCTTGAGCTGTGACTGCGTAGGCTCTCCCTTGGATGATCGGCTTCCTCGATTGTATAGGTCGTGGCATAGAAGCTGAAGCCGTCTTCTCCTTGTTTGCCTCAGGGCAATCTTTGATCAAGTGGCCTACCTTGCCACATTTGAAACAACCCCGAGTACCCAGCCTATAGTCCGCCGTCTTGAGACTTGCCACACTTGGCACAAATCTCCCGCGGTGTGGAAGATGCAGCTCGTGAGAAGCCCTGTGTAACTGTAGCTCCGGTAGTGATAGCAGGCCTCTCATATCGTATTGGCCTCCCTGACGTGAGCAATAGAAATCTCTGCTGTTTGGTGTGCTATGTCGGTCTTTGATACCCTCCTTCGAATGGTGGTCTCTGATTGTGGGCTACGAATCTCAACTTTTTATTCACCGGCTCGTAGTTCCCCGTTCTACTCTGATCTGTGTTTCCTCTTCCCTGCTGCTCCCTCTAGCGATATTTATTATTATTTTCTTCCTCTACTACTAGCGCCTTGCTCATGACCTCTCCAAAGGTCCTCGTCTGGAATGGTGCTACTCCTCCCCTCACGTCCGGTCTCAACCCTTGCTGAAACCTCTTTGCTCTCATCATCTCTGTGATAACATAGTTAGGCGCGAAGCGAGCAAGTCGCATGAATTCCACTCCATACTCTCTAACAGCCATCTTCCCTTGCACAAGTTGCAAAAACTGTATTTCCATTTGATTCCTCACCACTTCTAGGAAATACTGTTTATCAAACTCCTCGACGAATTCATCCCACGTCCAGGGCAAATTTGGGGTCTCCTGAGCCCTAGTCCGTGAAACAGACTTCCACCAAGGCCCAGCCTCCCCATCTAACATGTAGGCTGCCTAACGGACGCTCTTATCCTCTGTGCACGTGAGCACACTAAATGCTTTTTCCATCTCACTTAGCCAATTTTCAGTCGCCATGGGCTCCGCCTGCCTAGAAAAGCTAGGAGGTCTCATCCTCCTAAACTCAGAAGACACTGGCGGTGTCAGAGCCACTGGAGGTGTAGGTGGCTGATGCTGCTCGTGGGCAGTATGAGCTGCCAAGGATGCTGCCTGCTGTGCCATGGCAGTCACCATGGTTTTCATAGTGTGTATCATCCTCTGATGCTCCTCTTTGTCTTCATTTCTTTCTTTGATTCTCTCCTATTCTATCTAATCTCGATCCTGACGATCTCAATCCCGATTCTCTGGCTGATCTTGGCTCTCTTGGCCACCACTGCCTAAAGCCCCTCTATCTCCCAAAGGCACTCGATTGGTGTCCGAGATGAAATCATCTCGACTACACAAGTTCCTATTATGATTACCCCTAGGTCGGCCTCTTCCTCTAGAAGACATCACGGTCTGCACGTGAAACCAAAGTTTCGTTAGCAGAAGTCCCTATGCTCTGACAAAAATAATGATTGTCAGAATTTCTAAATGAAAATACTTTGATACCAACTGTGACAGCCTAGATTTCGACACCCTGAAACCCGTGCCATCAACACGATCCTCCAGACCGTGCCCCATGGATACGTACGGAATATTGGTATAGCAAGCAACAACTAAATAAGATAAGACAAATAACAGCACGATGCGGAAATAAATATGTTAATCTAGGCATAAACTCAAAAGACAGTTCTACTTCCATGCCAACGCATGAACAGAGAATCGATCCAAACCATCGATAATAAATAAATCACCTCAGACAATTAGCCAAAAGAATTATATTATTTAAATATATATTTCTCAAAATAAAGGCTTGACATACCAAGCCGTACAAAATGCTCTCAAAACTCTCCCTATCAAAGTACACAGCGAAGTCTCCTAGAATAAGTCCTTGGGAGGAGGCTCTAACTCAACTCCGGGCACGAAGTTCGAATCCTCCGAATTTGCGTCTCCCGAAGCCTCTACAGCTGCAAGTAAAGGACCTGCAATGTATAGTCTAAAGGTTGAGCTACATCCTAGCTCAATAGGGAATAACACAATGAACATATAAGTCAAATCCTCACATATATTCTATGATATGATAGCATGATGTATTTATGAACCTAATGGAAAATAGTTTAAAGAGTTACATATGCATTGAAGTTTACTAGTGGTTTACCTGTTACATTTATTATCAACTGTTCATGAATTACACTGAATAGGCCTTAAGTAATCCCCGAGCAATATAGCATCGAGCCCTGATGGAATACCCTCCATCGTCGTCTAAATAGACAGTTGTTATAAATTTATCACGTTGAATACTGTTCAAGTTCCTTTCTCAAAGGCGACGGGGTCTAATCTCATCTCAACATCCCTGGGATGTGCTACTGTATACGAATAGACCGTCGCACTGGTGTACGGATTGGCCGCCATATTGGTCACGGATATTCTGCCGAGTCAGTCGTAGGTATCCCGCCACGTCGGTGGGGTATTCTGATCAAACCTTAAATAACAAAAATATCATGTGCTTTACATATAGTTATTCACCGTGTAAATGTGCTACTTTATATCAATTAGGCCTTATTAGTTTTTGTTCAATCTTACTTTATAATCTCACTTATATCCCTGGGATGTCTAAATTACTCGCATCACACTGATGCCTTTATCGCTTTTTCATCCCCTGGGGATGTCTCATTTTCATATGCTTACTTGGTGTCACGCACACACACACACATACTTAGAGGATTATATGATTAAAGCATGTTCATTTCATTGGTGTATCACACACACACACATGGAGATTATATGATTCATTTTTATTTCTATATTACTACATACATGCTCTTGTAATCAAAGTACATGTTCAAGGTATTTCCTACCTCAAGTGTCTGACTGTCCAAGCATCAAGGTCCCACACTACTCATCATGCTTTCCTTAGCTCGTACCACCTATGGTACATCATAACATATGCACAACATCAATAAGGATACAATAGAGAAGGTCAAAGACCCTCCATGAACCTCATGGTTCAAATAAGAAGTCACTCAAACTACCAAAATTGATTAATTGACCTCCCAAATCGATTAATCGAAACCCTAAATCGATAAATCGATTCTCAAATCGATTAATTGAAATCTAAAATCGATTAATCGATCCCAAATCGATTAATCGATTCCCAAATCAATTAATCGAAATCCACAATCGATTAATCTATTCCCAAATCGATTAATCGATTTTCCCAGCCTTATATCTCCAGTCACTGGAGGTACTTAATCGATCAATCGATTTTTAAATCAATTAATCGAATTTCAAAATTTATTAATCAATTTCAAGATCGATTAATCGAACACAGGCTTTTATGCCTTTTTAACTTCCAGACCAAAATCGATTTGGCCAGAACTCAGTCCCTTCTCGAGTCGTTCTTCTAAATCTTTTTCTTTCTATTTTTCTATCTTTTTCTATCATTTTAATTCATCATTTACCCCATCTAGTGACTGAATTTAATCATCATAACTCATGCATTTAAATCTAACAAAACTCATCTTAAATTAATCTCTTAAAGAATGGATTGGTTGGTTTAATGGCTAGGGTTCCAGCTCTTGCTCCAATGATTCCAATCACATTGAATCCGTCATTTATTGCTCGATCCCGTCTTAAATTCGCAACGTGCCTCAACCTCCTTAGCATTCACCCTTCTCTACTCTCTCTCTCTCTCTTCTTAACTTCTCTCACCAACCAAACAAGAGAAATAACTTCTCTTAGGTTATTAACCCTTATAACCCTCTTGCTTTGGTGTTGAGCACATACACCAGAGATAGGTTTACGTGACCCCTAACTAACCTCTAACTCCATGCTTAGGTCACATTTACATCACAAAATACTTTCCTTCTCAAGTCTATTGTTTAACCATCACTTGGTCAACCTACGACCAATCGGGCACGGATCCTGAGGTCACTGTTCATCGCTTAATTTTTGGGGACATTACACGGAGCATGTGGATTAACTCTTACGGTGGTTTCAACCACCTTACAGTTTAAAGGAAGAGTTGTAGATGGAGTTCTCGGCTAATGTTGACTAGTGAAATCTTCTATGTCTGGTAAGGTTATTTGTGTAGAAGTATGTTAATAGTGAGTGACTCGGTTGTTGTAGTGTCAAAACTTTTTATATATATATATAGTCGTCTGACTTCCATTGTACAAGAGAGTTGGGTACAGAAGTTTAGTGAGTAGTACTGACCAGTTCTATATAATAAAAGGAAAAGTTTCTCCTGTTCTTCTGAAAATGTGATTTTTCTTCACATCTGTATGATGTCCCTTGTTAGAGTAAATGTTTATTATAGATTTTCTTCTGACTGGGTCGCAGCTCGAGATTTAGGTGTGTGGATTTTGGGTCATGACAATTTTCTCTTCCTTCTCAACTTGGGTTTCATGTGCTTAAATTGTTGGCTGCTTTGAATCAACCGATAGAGATTATTTTTTGTCCCAATTTTTATTTAACAGATCTTGAGATCATGGTCCTATTATCAGGTAGTTAGATTTTGATATCATTTGACAAACAACCTGAAAGTGATCTGAGAACCATGTTTGATGTATGCCTATGATCATGTTTATAGGGTAAAACCTAATATGAATATAATCTCACTCAGACTCGAGATGTGAAACATATCGCTTGAGATGTCCTCTCAGGCCATATTTAAAATCATGGTTGTGGCTCCTATATAACATTGAAAAATTAATATACTAGGCTTTCTATACAGCCTTCTTCCATATGCAAGCTCTCAAATCTATGGTGCAATAGCCCCAAATTATAAAATTTCTTCTATTTCATCATTGTGTCTTTTATTTTTTATTTGTGTTCATGGTATAAAAAATTGGGCCAGTACCGATACGTATTGGCGATACGTATCGGTTTCTCGGCAAACCGATACATATCGGTATCTCAACTCGGTATCGGTATCTGCTGATACGTATCGGGTATCGGCCGATACGCTATCGATTTCGGCCGATACCTCTATTTTCTTTTCTTTTTTTCTTTTTATTTTTTTCTAACTAGGCCAATACTTATCGGTATCGGCTGAGTCGTATCGGTCCTCCATGGACCGATAGCAGAGTCCGATACTGATTTTGACACCTTGTTTGTGTTATTAAGCCCACTGGCCATCGCTAGCTCCTTTGAGAAGAAAATCTTGGCTACAACCTTGGCTGTCTAAATGAAGCCGTTGATTGTTATCATTTTCTTCCAAAATTAGTAGGTGCCCATGTAAACTCTCAGAATATTAGGGGGTCTTAACCGCCCGACATGAACCCAACCCAGCCCGATTTTCAAGTTGGGCCGAGTATGGTCTACTTCCAAAACCTCCATTAAAAATTCACATGTTTAAGCCCGACCTGTATTCGGTTTGAATCGATCAAATGAATTCTTTTATATAAAAATTGTCGGGCTAGTACGTAGCACGGACCACACGTTCTGCCATGGTTAGGAATTGGCAATGTAGGATCTTATACCCATTGAGCTACCATTCCAACCAAAACCAATTGGTGAAGGAAGATACAACTCAATATTTTAAGGTGTTGGGAGTGCGTTTCGAGTGCGGCCCCTCCTCGGCTCACAAGGGTTGTACGGGGACAAAAAAGTCCCCCCCTTACTAGTACCACTGGAGGGCGATTCGAACCCCTGACCTATCTCTGATACGACTTTTAGGATCTTATACCCCATTGAGCTATCATTCCAACTAAAACCAATTGGTGATAGAAGAGGTACAACTCAATGTTTTAAGGTGTTGGGAGGGCGTTTCGGGCCCACGAGGGTTGTACTGGGATCCAAGAAGCTAAGTAGGCTCAAAATAAATTGGCTGGCCTGACCAGCCTGACTAGTAATAAGGTCGGGTATGGGCTTGCTCCAGCCTTCAAGAGGCCTGATTATAATCAGCATGTTTAAGGGTTGGACCGGCTCAGTCAATAATGATTAAATTTCTTTTATATCATGACATACAAATCATGTTTTGAAGAGTAAATGTAACAACTGCCACATTTTAAACCCATGATATCGGGTATGGACATAGGTCAGGTCAATCGTGTGCCTAACACACGTGCTCCAAAGGACCTCACAAAGTTCATGTGTAAACTATTTTGCCAAACACGGGACACACAAAAGAAAGTTTAACCTTACATCTGTCGAGCACTAAAATAGCTGAATCCCATAGATAGATATCAGGACTACATTGTAATTTCCACCTTGCTAGACATACACTTGAAGCCTGTGTAATGGACTTACACATAAGCTGAATCCCATAGATAGATATCAAGATTATAAGTACAACATATTTTTTTACACTAAAGGTAGTCCATATATATATATATTTCTTTGAGTCTAACATAATTACACTTGACATTTGTAACCAACCCCGCTAATGACTAAAATAGCTGCATTCCATAGCTATACAATTGGACTTGGTGTAATAGATTTACACTCAAGCAAGACCTTATTTGGCTTATATGGATATACAGGAATAACTAGTACTGGCTTTATAAGGGATGCTACCCGCAAGCAGCTTATAATCCAGATTTTGTTAAGAGATCTCCACGGGTGCATGAGTCACTCTTCGACTCTATGCACACAAAGTGAAGAGAAACTCTATAAATAAATAACAAAAAAACTGTGCCAGCTCTTTCCTTCTGCCGGATATGTAGTTGAAAGAACTGATGCAGACACTGCTATCGTCTCAAACCCCTTGCTCCATCTCTGCTAGTGTTTTGTTTAACCCTTGACTTGATGCATTCTTTTCACACCTTCGCTTCGAAATCAGAAGTCACAAAGCGAACCTACAATTAGATCATAAGAGTTGTAGCCAAGGAACCATTGATCTCGTAGACAGCCACGTGCTTACACACTTATGAGCTCGGCGAACTCGACACCGACACACGTTCGGCATCATTATAACCACGAGTGCACTAAAAGGTATGCCGTAAACACACAGCTTTCCTAGACTAGGTTAGTCAACAAGTTCATTTAGATAAATGATAAATCTGTGTTATTGATTCATTGAGACTGAATCGGCAGCACGAATCACAGTTTGCAATGGGTTTCGGGTATTGTTAATAAAAAGACACTGAAATGTCTACACAAAAATGAATAAAAAAATCTAATTTTCTATGCAATATATATATATATATATATATATATATATATGAATAACCAACTAATTGCATGAGTTAAAAAAGTCAAAGTGGAGCATAAAACACCCCGGCAAGCCAAGCCTGATAGGCTTGCCGCGGCAACCTTATAGGTTTGCCGCTGCAAGGTGCTCAGGCTTATCGCGACAAGCATTGTGCTCAGACCATTGGTCAGTATTTTAATCATAACGTTTGATACTGAACTCTAAATTGTATGATTTTTGATGGGTTGGAAAGGAGACACCGAGTTCTACAACTTTCATGATTTAACAAATTCCTGAATCCAATGTTTAAAGGGTCAAAAATTAGTGACAAGTCACGGTAACATGCTCAGCTGCAAAGCTTGCTGCGGCAACCTATGTTGCTTGCCGCGGCAACCCTACATCTAACACACTTGGTGATACCTCTGTCAGGGGTTTGTGCTGGGTTGACTTGCTGAGTTTACCCATGAAACTTGAGACTATAAATGGTCCATATTTGGGGTCTATGTTGACCCAATAAACCATTAAAATTATTAAAACTATGACCATAAATCCTAGGTATTTGGTGCACATGACGAGTTTGCTTGAAGACATACGTGCATGGGTAACCAGTTACACGTAAGCCCGGTATAAGGTAGGGAGTTTACCTTACTAATCTATATATTATTTTCTCATTCTCGTCTAATAGCAAGTTATTGAGGATGCCCATATATGATCATGAATGCTTATATAACTTTATACCCATGCCAGTTTTATATAGTGTACTACGAGTTCATGTCAGTTTTAGTCATATGATATAGTTTACTATGAGATTAGTTAATAAGTGGTTACAGATGACATTGTCAGTTCAGTCTTGATGAATCCTTAAGGATAATAGATATCAGTTTTGATGTATGTTTTGCATGACTACTCAAGTCGGTTTTGAGATATGATCATGATAGGTCCAGATTCGACGTCTGATTTTGTATGGATATGATATAGTTAATTTCTTCTTCACATCTTGGATAGTACATGATATATATATATATATATACTTATTTTCGTTTAAGAAAATGTTAAATTTGACATACTGATATACATGTAAGACTATACGTTTGATGTTCTGTTGTAAGGATGCTAGTAATATATGTGTCTGCCGTGATGCATGCTTATGATCATTAGATCAGCTTGATGTATGAACGTATGCTAATTCAGTTTTGAAGATGATATATGATTATGAGAATATCAGTTCCATAAGATCAACTTGACATATGTTATTATGTTAGGAATATTGTCAAACCAATTTAGATGACTTGATATAGATCAGTAGATGAATGTGTATGTATGGTGATACTAGATGAGTTTAGACGAAATATAATGTATGAACATGCTAGTTTTCAATGTATGACTATGACTGATGGTGTTAGATCAATTTAGAGAGATTCACACTTGATGTATGCTTTGCATGATTATGATACTCGTTCAGCTTGGAAACATGAATATCAATGATTATGATAGTTGCAGTCATATATGATCATGTGAGTTCAGTTATTCAAATCAGTTTTGCTATATGATATCTGTTCATGATATTCTTGCATACATGTTAGCATGCATTGTTTATGTACTGTTATCCTTAATGTCATGTACACGTCTTTATTCTCATCTTGAAACAAGTGATCCCGCTAACTCGGGAGCTTGATATCTCGTCTAAGTGATCCTCTAACTTGGGAGCTTGATTTTTTCAGTCCAAGTGATCCCGCTAACTCAAGAGCTTGACAAGTGATCCCGCTAACTCGGGAGTTTGATTTTCTCGGTCCAAGTGATCCCGCTAACTCGGGAGCTTGATTTTCTTATTTCTTGAATATGTCTTGTTTCAGTATGATTTCTATAATTGTCCAACATGATTCCTTGTTAGCATGATTCCTCATATTTGTTTAACATGAATCTGTCAGCATGATACAATATTTGCATGATTTATTGCTTGTTATACTATATGCTGCTAGAATAAATGCTAAATATTGCTAAAATAGATACAAGGTAAGATATAATATGTTTAGTTTTATAATTTATGCATCTAGAAGTGAATTAGAAATCTAACATATAAAGTAGCACTTTAAATTTCCCTGCTGAGCTTCGATGATAGCTCATCCTACGACTTCATGTCTTAGCTGTAAATATTGACCGTGACCCTGAGCACGAGGCTGATCCTACCTACCAGCCGGAGGAGGACGAGGAGGAAGGTTCTGCGGAGGACTTCTTTCCTTGAGAGGTTTAAGAGTGATAGATTATTTTAAAACATGTATAATTCAGCAGTATGGTATGGTTTGAGATAGTTTACTACTGCATGTAAAGGTTTTCTGTCTATATTTCATGTTTAGTTTACTACTTTAGATAAAGGAATGGATATCAGTTGTTGCCATATTTCTTCGTATCAGAGTTAATTCAATTCGCTTCCGCATATTTAACACTTTATACACGATGCCCTTGTATGATAGGATCATGTTAGGGGATCCTACGGCGCGACCTTTCCCATTTACGAGAAGGGAAAAAGTCGGGTTGTCACAGTAAATGACTTGTTCACCTTGTGCAGAAGATAAGTAGCTGATCAAGTCTACTGTACATAGCATGTGCCTCCTACAAAGCAAACATATACTTATTAGAGACCTCTAATTCCCCAAATCTCACTGTTTCCTTATAAATGGATATCAAATTACTTTCTTTGTTGGTCCTCTTCTTCCCGTTTGTCCTCCTCTTGTTAGCAAAAACAAAATAAGCCAACACCTAAAAATCAAATCGAAGTTTTCCACCAAGCCCACCAAAGCTGCCCATCATAGGAAACATTCACAACTTACTTAGCAGTAAGATGCCACATCACACCCTCATGGACCTGGCCCGAAAATACGGGCCTCTAATGCACCTACAGCTCGGCCAAATTCCTGCTATTGTGATATCATCTTCGGAAATAGCCAAGGAGGTAATGAGGGCACATGATGTCACATTCTCCAGCTGACCGTCACTAGGTAATGCCAATATTTTGGTCTATGGATGCACTGATGTGGCTTTCACCCCCTATAGAGAGTACTGGAGACAAGTGCACAAGATTTGTGTCGTTGAGCTTCTAAGCAATAAGCATATCCAATCCCTTCGGATGGTTAGAGAAGAAGAGGTATCCAATTTGGTCCAATACATTTCTTCAAAAGTTGGCTCAACTTTGAACCTTAGAGACAAGTTCTTTGCTCTAAACAATGATATTATTTCAAGGGTAGCATTTGGTAGCAAGTGGCAGGAAAAAGAAGCTTTTAAAGAAGCGGCTCATGAAGCCATAGTGTTGGGAGAAGGCTTTGGCATTTTAGATTTTTTCCCTTCTCTTGAATTCGTTAGTGTGATCACTGGCTGGTGGTTGAGCATCGAAAAGATTCAGGCTAAATTAGATCGAATCTTCAACAAGATCATCGAAGAACATAGAGGGGCAGTGAAGAGAGTTGAACAAGGGCATGAAGATCTCGTCGATGTTCTCCTTAGAGTTCAAGAAGATGGTAGTCTCACAAATAACAACATAAAGGCGATCATCTTTGTTAGTAAACAGCTATTCATTTGAACTTTACGTACTTCAAGTGATTCATATATATATATATATATATATATATATATATATATATATATATAATGCTGATATCAAGCTATTTCTGTTTTGTTCATGCTCACAGGACATGTTCATCAAAGGGACAGATACCTCATCAACAGTTATGGATTGGGCAATCGCAGAACTAATGCGGCATCCTAGGGTGATGGATAAGGCACAACGAGAGGTGAGAGAGGTGTTGGGAGTAAAAGAAAAGGTGGAAGAGAGTGACATTAAGGAATTAAACTACTTAAAATTGATTATCAAAGAGACAATGAGGCTGCACCCTCCCGTTCCCTTACTACTTCAAAGAGAACCTATTGAAAGATGTGAAATTAATGGATATGAGATACCCAACAAGACTAGGGTTCTTATCAATGCATCGGCAATAGCAAGAGATCCTAGACACTGGGAGAACCCAGAGCAATTTTATCCCAAGAGACTCAAAGACAACTGGATTGATTTCAATTTGCAAAACTTTGAATTTATTCCATTTGGGGGAGGAAGAAGGAGATGTCCAGGAGAGTTGTTCGGACTCGCTTCCATTGATTTAGCACTTGCCAACCTACTGTATTACATCAATTGGAAGCTTCCAAATGGGATGAAACCTGAAGATGTGGACATGACCGAAAAATTAGGACTCGTTTCTGCTAAAAAGTTCCACTTAATCTCATTCCGATTCCCCGTTTCGATCCCCGTTCTCTTCCCTCACTAGCTTAACTATCTATTCACAACGGAAGAATAAGTTCTCTAATAAATTAAATAAGAAGTGGTTATTAATGGTAGCAGTGCAATCTTTTTACGAAACTTTGGAAATTTATGTAAAATCATAAAAAAGATCAATGCAAAACAAGTGATTACTCATGGTAGATCACTCACTTTATTTTGTTTTATTTATGAAAAATATTTGTGTTCTTAATGTGGTGCTCTTACCTTATCTTTTATTGTGTTAACCTGGTTGTCTAGGCCTCTTATAGCACCTGACTAATCCCAGGGGCACATGCTCGCCCCAAGTTAGCATGGGTCGAATGATATAATTTCCCAGGGTGGCCTCTAGGGAGGGAGTCAAACTTAGGCCTCGCGCTTCTTGAGGCAGGTACTTGGCCATCATGCCAATCCCCTTGAGGTTGGCGGTCTTAACTTTTTCTTCTCTTCCTAAATTCTTTGAGTCTTAGTATAGAACTCTCCCAATCTCTTTCTTGGCAGTAATTCTTCCTTTTTTTTTCTAATAATTAATTGGGATTGTCATTGTGGATCCCGCCCTACTATTCCACCATCTGATTATAGTAGTTGCTTAAGGTTGTGTTTGGGATTGCTCTTTGGAGGCAAAGAGCAGTGCTCTGCTTTGGCGCAGAGCACTTTAATATGGGATTTTGTTTGGTTGTAAGTGCTCTTAGCTCTTTCGAAGAGTGCAAGAGCTGAATTTGGTTCTCTTTAATAGAGCAATTTAAACCTGCTCTTTTAATTGGGCTGCTCTTTGCCTCCAAAGAGGAATCCCAAACACAGCCTAAGCCAATCTAGCAGCACGATCAACAAATCAATTACAGTCTCTCCATATATAATTGAAAAAAATTCTTCAATCAATCTGATCACAAATCAAGGCCTCCAACATATATAGATTCATCAAGATAGCAATAACCAGTTTAGAATATGATTTCACCATGATTTTCCAGTAACTCATTTCAACGACATCAGTTCGACCAACAGGATATTCAAATAATTCCAAAGACCTACCTGATGACCTTCTAATTATCATTATTTATATAAGCATGTTTATAAAAGAGCTTCATAAGTAACTTCACTTGTTACCCACCAGGGGTTGGCGCAATTGGTAGGGGACTTTAGTTTGTTACGAATAGGTCAAGGGATCGAGTGTTGGTGTCTCCCTTCTACGATAACTGGATGCCCCGTAGAGTGTGTCAATCATGAAATACTCGTTACATGGTGGGGCGAGGGCATCCCTTAGGGATTAGTCCCACATTGTGTCAATCATGAAATACTTGTTTAGATGTGCGACTCATTGACCAAACTCATCAACCCAATCCCTTCAGTTGACATGAAGTTTTGAACTGTTTACCCGCCCCGCCTTGACTTATCAAACCGAACTCAAAGATCTTACTATTGAAGTTTAGTCCCACATTGGGTAAATTATAACATTTTCTCCCCCCTTATAATATCTTGACCCCCTCCACTCATTGCCAATTGGTTTGGAGTTGGATGCACCGATTTATCCCTTACGTGCCACCAAAACCGAATTGTCGAGATGGGTCAATCACATGTTGGCATGATCAGCCATGTGACATTTGATTTTTAAAATAAGAATGAATTTTTCGATTCTTTTGCCCTCCATTTGAACAACGACCAAAGATAAGGTAACACCCCAAAAATTTGGTGCATTGATTTTGTCCCCCTTTGACAATATTTTTAATGGTGGAAAAGTCATAAAAGAAAATTATTTTTTGGAATGTGATCTAATCGACCTTGCCTAAGTTGCCATTGCACCCGATCCTCCTAATGGACTCCACCGTTATACAATGGACCATTTTCCACAAACAGTTTTGCAAGCAGTTTATGTGGTGTGACATAAGTGGCTACATACCTACTGGGGCCCAAGCACTATAGCTAGTTACGTCACGTGACATACACAGCATGCAAAATTATCTATCAAAAATTGTCCACCATTTATAATTTTCCTATTATGCTAGCTCTACAACTAGAAGGGTACAAATCACATTTATAAAGGTGGTACTATTTGGACTTACTATATGTACAACTTTGATACAATCTGGGTTTGTCCAATTTATGTGATGATCCTTGTGAACGGTTATTATGTTTTGTCCAAACCTATGCACTTTAATATATGCCTTTTTTCTTCAATAACAAATATTGAAGCTCATTGATTGGATTTTTGGATTTGCATTGAATCTTTTGAAATACTGCATTTGAAATTGAACTCTTTGAATATGGAACCCTCAAATTTGAATTTGGAATAGTAAGGGAAATTTGATGCACAATATCATTTTTATATCGATTCATAGATCTTAATGATAGAATTGAACTTATGAGAACCGATATGAACTATATGAATTGATTTGAACATGAAATCTGATATGAATTGATATGACCGTTGAATCTTATTTGAATTTAGAAAATTGAACTTTTGTAACGATCCAAAATTTCCAACCCGAAACACATGGAAATTCCGGATCGCAAGATCATAGTTCATAATCTAATTACAAATTTTTTGGTATCAATTAAAGAGCAAGCAATCATAAATAAATCGAATGTATAAATATCCATAACTAAATCAATTTGCATTAATGTCCATAACGAAAGTGCAAAAATTAAAAGTAAAATCACCGGTGATGGTTGTTCATCACACAAACAGTGACACATTACATCCAAAAATAATCTTAATTATCCCCAAAAAGTTTATCTAATCTATACCAAGTATAAGTCTACAAAAGAATCTAAGGATAAAACTCCTTAGGTGGAAGATCTGCTGCATCTTCCGACACAAAGTTGGGATCTTCTTCTAATGCGGATCTGAAACTACTTCTGTACCTGTGACGCATAGTGTCGGGGTGAGCTAACAGTCTAAGCTCAATATAAAAAGTTTAAGGCCAAATTACATCTTATCCTATCAATGCATAGTTCGATGACAAATTCAAACACAATTAAATGACAAAAACAGAATTCAAAAAAATATCATGGGTTCGAAAGCACATATTCTGAGTTCTAGTTTCATATGAGATTCGATAGCATTGTTTCTTGGGTTTCATGTGAGTATTCATTAAATCTTTTCATTATCAAATTTCAGATGCAGTCTTCTTAATTCATGATGACTTAAAAATACAACTTAAATATCACTAGCGCAAACATAACACTAGAGTCTCCAATAATCGATGGGAATCCCCTTGTAACCATTGTCATTCAATGAATAATATTCTAAGTGCTCAAGCCCCTACGTTGTGAGGGATACTTGTGTGGTTCAATGGGCCATCGAAACGGTTTAAAAGTGCTGAAGCATAAGATTCAGTTCAAAGGAATCTCTTTAAATCACATGCAAAGTTCTAATATATAGATACAATGTTCATGGTTCATAAAATAATTCTCATTCTAATCCAAATTCAAAATTCAAAGGGTTTGGTGTTCAAAGATTCCATGATTCAAAATTTAAAATGTTCCAATTATTCATATGCAATAAGATTCAAGTAACTTTCAAAGTTTCAAAGGCTTCGATATTCAAAATATTCAAATAGTGTCATATATTCAATGTAGCAAGATCTAATAAGTTCAAAATCAATTTCAATGTTCATAGATTTGGTTCAAATTCATCATTAAAGTCTATGATTTAAAGTTTAAAACATAATTATGCGCTGAAAATCCCCAACCTCGGGTCCTAACGTCTCAAGGAGAATTGAGATAATATATGTGATTGATCGACGATCGTGGCAATATGAGTCGTTCTAAGATTTCATGAATGCGCACCCTCCCAATTTCGTCTTCTCGTCGTCGCCACAATTAAGAGAGATAGAGAGATTTCAGGTGGCTGCTTGGGCTGCTCTAGTCATAGAAAGGAAGCAAGAGAGAGAATTGAGAATGGGGTGGCTGCTTGGGCTACGAAAATGAGAGAAAGAGAGGAATGGCTGGGCTGCTCGAGTTGTAGTTTTAGAAGAGAGAGAGAGTTATAGAAAGAAATGAGAGAGAGAGAGAGTGACATTTTGAGAGGGGTAATTGAAAAGAGTCCAAAAAGGACTTTGCTACCTTTTAAAGAGGCGGCTTGAGATTGTTGTGTGTGGGTTTTAATGGTATTCTAGAGAGAGAGAAAGACAAAGAGAAAGAATAGCAAGTTGGACTCTTAAGAGTTATGTCAGGTATGGATTTTATTAGTATTAGAAGAGAGAGAGTTAGAGTTAGAGAAAGTTGGGAAAGTCACTCAATTAGAGAGAGAGAGAGAGAGAGAGAGAGAGGGAGAGGATTAATGGGTGTGGTGGTTGCTTGAAAGGAGAGTGGTTTAGGGTTTTCTTGAGAAGAGTTGGGACTTACTGAATCTGTGATGGAGGGTGAGAGATTAAAGAAAGTAAAATGGACAGTTTATATCCTTCACGAGTTCGGAGTTTCTTCAAACGTGGAATTTGAGTGTTACAAGGACTATTAATTGATATCATAGATGGAGATAGCCATGGGCTGTTGGTGTCGATTGTAAGGCTGTTGTGGCTTTCCTTAAAAGAGGTTTTGATCGGTTTGGGCACATGTTATGCATAAGAAGATAGAGCAAGTTGTGTCTGATGGGAAAGCGTTTAGAGATAGAAGTTCACATTTTGGGAGGTATGTGTGAGAGGAGGTTTCCAATTTGGGGTTCGGTTTATATGTTAAACGCATATATTTAAATCAACTACATTAAATAGAAATTAAATATAGAAAGAAATTTGGGTCCCACATGAAGCTTTCCAAATTAAATCCTATTGAATTCCTCATTAGAGTTCTAACTATGATGGGTTTAAACTTTGGTGTTGCACACATATACCTAGCAACATATGAAAATAAGCAATCAATTACACCTAATATGTGTACGGGTGCATCTAACACCACATGTACCCTTACATATACACCCACATTGGCTAGTTAATAATATATATATATATATATATATATATATATATATATATATATATATATATATATATATATATATGTATGTATGTATGTATTTTTATAATGTCCAAATAGTCTAGGGTTTGGGTTTGGATTCACCCCAAGTTTGGTTCATCCGAGTAAGATAATGGGCGCGGTTTTGGGTTTTTAGTCATGTGCAACATGCACACACGCACTCCCATATAGATGGCTTCAATTGGGATTTACTACTACGGGCTATATACACCCAATTACAATAAGTGGCCTACGGTCACGTCATGAACGTCAAAGGTTTGACCATAGTCAAATTAGTCAAAACAGTCATATTATCATCAAAGGTCAACGATTCAACATTAATGAAAAATCAGGGTCGTTACAACTTTGAACCGACAAGTGAGCATTGCATTGAACACTTTGATTTTCGAACTCCGAATACGAACTTTGATTTTAAATTTCGAATAATGAAATCTGAATAAGAACTGTAACTTCGAACTTTTGAATATGAAACTTTGAATCTGAAACCTTGAATCCGAACTCGACTTGTGAACTCTGAACATCAATTTAACACTCAGAATACGAACTTCGAAATGGAATCAGTTGAAAATTGAATATGAACCTTGAATTAGAATCCTATGAACTTCGAATATGAACTTGAATCTCGCATTGAACTCTGAATCTACATATCGAATATGAACTTTGTGCTATGATTTTGATCTTCGAACTTTGAATACGAACTTTAAAATTGAATCCTTTGAATCTTTGAACATCGAGTCTTTGAACTTTCATTCTAACCTTGAACTCTGAATCTGAAATTGAGTTCTGAATCCCTTGGGAACCTTTGAACTTGTGCATACATGCATCCCTTGGACCGATACGACGAGTTTTCCGTACACACATACATGCATCCCTTGGACCGATACGGCGGGTTATCCATACACACGTACATGCATCCATTGGACCGATACGGCAGGTTATCCATATACACGTGCATATATACCCTTGGAATGCTACGGCGGGTTGTTTGTACCCCTTAGACTGCTAAGGCGAGTTATTTGTATCCCTTGGACCTCTATGACGTGTTATATGTACACTTTGGACTTCTTGGGTTGCTAATTCGTTCTGATACCCTTGGATTTCTGATACCCATGGACTGCTACGACGGGTTATTTAGACACTTTGGATCTAAATATCTAAACTCTGACACCCTTGGATCTACAAGTTGTAATCTTTTACTTGTGTGGTTTTGAATTTAAGAGTTTTCGAACACGGTTTGATATGAAAAGCCTTTGAAATTATATTTTGTAATTCCGTTTCAATATGAAAATGCTTTCCGTTTTGATTTGGAAATGCCTTTGAAATCATATCATTGAATCTATGCACTAATATGATATGATGTGAATTAGTGTGGAATTTTCTCTACTGAGCTTAGATTGTTAGCTCTCCTCGACTATAGGTCACAGGTGTAGATCCCGATCCGAACCCCGGAGCTTGAGAATGATCGGAAGACGAAGATCTTCTGCCTGCGGAGTTGTCCATAGATGGTGATTTCAGACTCAGTAAGGTTTTAAATTTTTGAACTTGGTATGTCCAGTGTCATTGTAGAATGGTAGAATTAGTTTTGTACAAACATTTTGTATGCCACTATTTAGGTGAAGGTCGGCGATCACCGATGGTTTTAGTTTAGACTTTGTTTATATGTTCTATATAGAAATGAAATTTTTAGTTCTACCATATGTTACGTTTTATTTGCTTTGATTTCCACTTCTTTGTGTATGTCCCAAGTGTTCTGTAACCAGATTATGTTATGTGGTCTGACGGTCCGGGTCTTCCTAGTCGGAATATATATATATATATATATATATATATCTCAGAAAATTATGTTAGGAAAATCCGGGCTATCAGAAGTGATTAATAATTGGATCATATCTACTTACGCAGTTAGGATTTCTTTTCAAAAATTAATATTATGTTATACTTATTTCTTATTTTAAAATTACTTATTTGTAATTTTATACACAATGACTCATTTACATTTTAAAATAACTTAATACAGCTCTAATACCACCCACCTAAAGAATGAGAACTCCCCTACATGGTTGCCTTCTCTAATAAGGCCTACTATACCAATGCATCATGCCCGTTGTGAGAAGCATGCCCGCACCTCTGTGCCTCACTTGACTTGCTCAAGCTTCACCATGTTGTGATGTGGGCTGGCGGCGTGGCCATCCGAGTCAGCCGCAAGGCCACTTGTGCCACTAGTGCGTCAGACATTGGTGGATTGAAGCTGAGGCATCGTGCGCTGGAGCCATCATGTTGGTGATCCACGACCACCCTCATGGTGCGGACCTGAAATCTAAGTGGGGTTGCCCCTAGGAATGTCGCTGCATATAGTTATATGAATTACATTCGGGAATCCGCATAGTTTCTAACCTAATGTGTTACTGTGAAGGTTTGAAACGCGAGTAGGCTGTTCTAGTTTGAGAAAAACTAGTTGCCACACAAGAGATTACGTCACAAAGAGTAACTTCGTGACAATGTGCCATGCACTAGTACTTCGCGTGCAATAGTAGCATGTAATTCCTCATGTCGTCCTATTCCAATATGTGTTAGTTAACTATATATATATATATAACTTGGTGAATTTTGTCAACTTAAAAGTGTTACTTGTAAGTGCATGAGTCATGCTGTAGTAAACAAGTGTAGAGTACGAGGTCGATCCCACAAAGATGTCAGATAGAATTTAAAAGGATATAAAATACCAATCTAAGAGCTTACTTGAATTAACACCAATCTTAACCTAGCCTACCAAATATGACGAATCGAAGGACTAAATGAAACTACGCAATATGAAATTACTTAAAAGGAACAAGAGAGATCTAGGATATTAAATCCTCCCATCTTTGGTTCATCTTCCATATTTTTAGATCTAATGATTGGAATCGTATAGATACAATACCACTTAAATTATTGAAATCAATTTATAATCTATGGAAGAATAAATCAATTGAATCAATATAAAAATCTAAAGTAATGCTCTTTCAAATCTTCTGAAGAAAAGAATCAAAACATCCACTGTATTGAAGTAAATCTAATCAAAAGGAATTAATGAGTCCAAATTTTAACATTAAAAATAATATTAGGGTTCCTAATCATAGATCTAAGATCACGAGAAAAGCATGACTAATTCTCATATCTCATATCTATGATTAGATTCCATAAAAGGGCAAGAGTACATGACAAATAATAAACACAAGCATCTAATATAGTCTCAACGACAGATCTATTTTATGGATGAATCCCTCAGATGGGATTCATTAGATCTTAAAACCCTTGAAATTTAGCCACACATTTCAATACAGAAATTGTAAGAAGATGAAATAAAATGAAAGCAATTCAGTAAAAATACATGATTGAGTTTCCAAATAGATCCACAAAGTAGCTTTAATCCACGTAGAACGCTATAATTTAATCAAAATGAAGGCAATTCCCCCAGCTAAAAAGCTAAAAGAAAAAGTAGAGTGAAAAATAAAGACAATCTATAAAAGAGAACTGCTCAACCATAACTCTAACTTTGCCTTTTATAGGGTTCTCTCTGAAGCCCTGTTTATTTTCCTCGAATTTCGAATATCAAATTATGCATTCCTGATCACTTAAATCGATCGATCGATTTTCAAAATCATTCAATCGATTAAAGTCAAAACAGAAAGTTCATTTTTTACATAATTTTCGATCGATTGATTGATTATAGTCTGAGCGGAAACAATATTTTTCTATATAAAAATCAATCGCTCAGTTTTGGTCCGAATAGAATGTACAATTATTTATTTAAGTGTCGATCGATCGATTTTGGATCCGATCCATCCATTTTCCTCGATTTCTGTGTGAAATGATCCCTTGGGTCCATATTCCGATGAATGTCTCCATTATGCTCCTTCATGCTCTTGAATTGATCTAAGGGTCAGATTCACCTAAAATCATCAAAATTTTATAAAAATCGTTAGATTACCCTCATTGGATGGCTAAGTGTACATCATAGGGTGTGAAATATCATCTTATTTCAACACTTATCAGTGAACTACCCAAATATTTTTATATAAAATACTTGTAAAATATTTTTCTTAAATTTTCTTTTATCTAAAAATGATATTAGTGATTAATAATTAGATCATATATACGTAGGATTTCTTTTCAAAAATTTTAATTATATTATACTTATTTCTTATTTTAAAATTATTTATCTGTAATTATATACGCTAACTCATTTACATATTTATTTAAAGTAATTTTTTTAAAAACAAATCCGTCCAACCCGGTCGGAGCGAATCATGCCCTATCCAAATATCCGATTTGGAATTCGGTTTGGTTATTAATCAATGTCTGATAACGAGAATTTTTCATGAATCACATGCATGTTAAATATATACACAATGACCCATTTACATCACTACAAAAAAATAGATTATTAGCAGCAGTTTTTTGGAGCAATTCCAAAAAACTGCGGCTATTAACAAAAAACTATTAAAGACTATTAGCGGCAGTTTTTTGTTAATAGCGGCAGTTTTTGGCTGCCGCTAATAATCTTGTTTTTTGTAGTGCATATTTATTTAAAGTAATTTTTAAAAAACTAATCCGTCCAACCCGGTCCGACTGAACCATGCCCTCTCCGATTTGGAATCCGGTTTGGTTATTAATCAATGTTTGATAGGGACAATTTTTCATGAATCACATGCATGTTTATATAGTTTAGGACGTAAGTACGTAACATGAGATTTTTAGTAAATTTTAATTGAATCAAAAGTTGTTAATGAGTCAGGTTAGCCCCATAGCCGACTCACCCGACTCGGATTATTTGTTGAGTAGGCCCATAAACTTGACCCCATCGGGTTAGATAAGGTAGGGCATGAATCACATGCATGACTATGACAGCTCTTCTATATGAATATTTTAACTTAGGAGCACGGAGCACCATTAATATAATATTTGTCTAATTACCTTTTTGTCCAAAGTAGATGACTAGTGGAATGTTGGGAGTCTTAATTGTCATTATAAAAGTAAAGCCGACATCATAGTGACAAATTTCGCCGAAATGCGGCGAAATCTTGCGAAATTCCCCGAAATAAGGGTCAAATGAAAATTTTTTGACTTTATTTTGTCTTTTTCTTTAAATACGTTTGTACTTCACTAGGCGATGTGATAGTTAGCACTGTGACAACAGAGTCAACTCTGTGCTAGTGTGCTACCACCGACTGTGCTACCACACGCCTGCTTCTATGTGTAATTGAATGCATATTATATAGCTAGCTAAAGTGTTGCCGTTTTCTAACATCACCAATGTGGGACTAAACCCTTCAGTTTTTCCATTTGTCAATTATAGTTCTCTACAGTAGTTGTCTTCTATATCTATTCTTGAGCCCTGTCTTCTATATCTATTCTTGAGCCATGTCAGCCAACTGCTTAAATATGCTTTTTATATATTTTTAATCTTTGAAACTTTCCCGAAATTAATCCGAAATGTATCGAAATTAATTCGAAATGTACCGAAAAGAGCCCCCACCGAAAAATTATCGAAAACGAAATTTGTCACTATGTCCGGCATAGGCAATCCAAAGTTGTCTAATTACCTTTTCTAACTTTAATTATTTCTCGTAAAAAGGTTTTCCATCATTTGCTCTATGAGGCTCATTTTTGAAGATGGAGGTATGACTTAATTTTTTTACGCCCCATTTATATATTTATTACAAAAAACCCATACGAACCTGTAGACGTATGCATTCTCCGTGCATGTATCGAATGTCTAATAAAAAAAAGGTCAAAAAAAAAATTATTGGCTAGGGCAGCATTGTAATTATTTATTAAAATTGATTAGTGTCATGGGTTGATATATATGGCTGCCCGTTTCAAGTATGTTGGGGCATTGTTTTGGAAAAAATGGCGTTTGATTTGGTGAAAAATTAAAAATGGCACAGGGCGCTGTTTTGTAAAAAGCCCAATTTTATTTTGAGAAAATTGCATAACGGCAGACAACTTTTGTAAAGGCAAAGTGCAGGCCGTTGACATGGCGCGATGTCATTGACTATCCTGACCTAAATTGCTTGGGCCCCACCGCACTTGCGTGCAGACAATTGCATTGCATCACGTCAGCCGCCTGCACAAAACCTGCATGCCATGTAACGTCGTCCTTATTTTTGTTTGAGTTAGGGTTGTTTCATCTATGAAAGTTTCATGTGGCTGACATGATTTTTTCGTTCTAATTTTAAAGAATAGATATATTAATTGCTTTTCCATTTCTTCTTAATTTTTGTTTCACTAAGGATTCTCATTAGTTACTTTGAGTTTTTTGGTACCTTGTGAAAAGGATGGATGTTATATATATATATATATATATATATATATATATATATATATCACAAAGGATTCTCATAGTTACTTTGAGTTGTTCCGTACCTTGTGAAAAGGATGGATGTTATATATATATATATATATATATATATATATATATATATATTTGCCTTTTATGGAAGGAGGGTCACCGTCCTCCAAGGTTTCACGTGACATCCAAAATATTGTTTCGATGCCACGTGGAGCTCAGGTGCATTGCTTAGATCATTTGTAAATTTTTATTTTTGAAAAACTCATCATCATTGTGTGTTTTTGAAATCGTGAAATGTAGACCATTGAAATCTGTAGCATCCCCAAAATTTTGGGTGTTGAACAGTGTCCTCGGGATGTGTGTCCGACTGATCATAGGTTTGACCAAATAAAAGCCAACACGATGACTATGGTTGAAGTAGACTTGATGTGAATGAACAAGTATGCATAGTGTTAGAGTTAGTTTAGAGATCACATACATCTGTCTATGGTGCATGTGCGTAACGTCAAAACATAAGAAGGGCTAAAAGGTTTAACAACAAAAGAGAAGTTATTTTCTCTTTGGATGGTTGGTATGGAGAGTTAAGAAGAGAGAGAGAGAGAGAGAGAGAGAGACTAAGAAGGAGTAAATGCAAGGGAGTTAATGTGGATTCCGAATTGAAGGTAGGCTTGAGCAATTACTCCGGTGACGACACATAAAACTCGTTGAAGTTGAAGCTAGGAAACCTAGCCAATGACCCAAGCCTTTGGATCAATCAAGGGTTGATTTGAGGTGAGTTTTTGTTAGATTTAAATGGATATGTTGTGATGCATACATTCAGTTAATAAATGTTAAAATGATGAGGTAGAGAAGTTGAAATGAAGGAGAAATGATAAAGAAGGAAGTTAGGAAAAATGCCCGCAAAAGGCTGAATTTCTGACCAAATCGATTGATCGATTTGGAAATTCGATCAATCGATTTTGGCCTCGAAGTTAACTGGGCAAAAATTTCTGAAACCGATTGATCGATTTAAAATTGATCAATCGATTTTTAGAATTTGATTAATCGATTGAAAATTGCTTAATCGTTTGGGCACTCCCAGTGGCGGGAAAATGAGAGCTTGAGAAAACCGATTGATCGATTTGAAAATCGATCAATTGACTTTAGAATTTCGATTAATTGATTTGGGATCGATTAATCAATTTTGGGAATTCAATTGATCCATTTTGGAAATCGATCAATTGATTTGTACAACTTCTGTTGACTTCTGTTTTGGACTTTGAGGTTCTAGGAGGGTCTTGTACCTTCTTTTATGCATCTTTCCTGATGCTTTACTTATGTTATGATGTACCATAGGTCATACGAGTGAGCGCGAGCATGGGAAACACATCAGACCTTGACGCTTGAGAATTTATACGCGTGAGGTAGGGAATGCCTTGAACATGTATTTAATTGCAAGAGTATATATGTAGTGACATAGAAATGAGTACTTGTGCATCAAGAATGTGATTCTTAAGGGGGTGTGTGTGTGAACACTAAATGAGAAATGAGTATGAGATGTCCCCAGGGGATATGAATGTGGTAATGAGCATCTATGTGATGCGTTGAGCTAGTTGCATCCCAGGGATGTATGTGAAAAGTAAAGCAAAGTGAAAGAGAATTGATAAGGCCTAATATACTATAATTAGCATAGTCACACGGTGAATAACTATATATAGTGCACATTGATATTTAAGATTTTGAAGAATACCCCACCGACGTGGCGAGATACCCATAACTGACTCGACAGGATATCCGTGACCGGTACGGCGGCCAATCCGTACACTAGTTGGACATTTCAGGGATGTATGTATGACTTGAAACTCCGTCGCCTATGAGAAAGGGACCTGGGTAGTATTAAATGAATGAAAAAGAATATGAAAACTGTTTGATTAGACAACGATGGAGGGTATTCCATCGGACACCCAATTCTATAGTAAATCAGGGAATATTTAAGTTACGATTTAAGTATTTAGGCCAATCATTGTCTTACATGAGCAAGTTGAGAACAAATGAACATATGTAAAGTGACAGTAACATCCAGTGCATCTTTTCAGTTATTTAAATCGCTTTTAATTCATTTATACATCATGCTGCTAAATATCATGGAATCTATGTGAGAGATTAACTTATATGTTCATCTAGTTGTTTCCCTATTGAGCCATGATGTAGCTCACCCGTTAGACTATACGTCGCAGGTCCTGTGCTTGCGGCTACTATGGCTTCGAGAGACGTAGATCCGGAGGATTCAGATTATATACCTGGTGAGGATCTAGAGCCCCCTCTAGAGCTAGATTGTACGGCTTGGTAAGCCCTTTTTGAGAATGATGTAATTAAACAATGAGATATTTTTTTGGCAAACCATCTGGGGTGACCTTGTTTTATCACCGATGGTTCGAGTCGATTCTTCTGCTCATGCAGTGGTATGGGATTAGAACTGTCTTTTGAGCTTTTGTTAATATATCATTAATGCATAGAGATTTAGTTCGATTCAGTTCTTATGTTTTATTTGCTTCGTTGTTGCTTGGTTATACCAATGTTTCGTACACGGGTATCGGGGTGTCAAAATCTGAGCTGTCACAGTTGGTATCAAAGCCTTTTCTTTTAAAATTTCTGACAAGTCTTGATGTTGTCAGAACATAGGACCTTCTGCTAATGAAACTGTGGTTTAATGTGTAGAGCATTATGTCTTCTGAAAGAAGGGGTTGACCCAAGGGCGGTGTGACAACCCGGATTTCTTCGCCAAAAAATCCGTTCCATCAGGATCATGCTCTGGATGATCCCTAGGACAAATCACAGAGTGTCTGCTCGTCTAGCAGAAATCAAAGCAGACACTGTCCAGTAGTGGCAGATCGAGTCATCATATAAGGCTTGTAAAATAAAATAAAATAATAATAAAACATCTATATAAAGACAAAAGAATATATATTCTAAAAAAGGAACCAAGAAGAACCACTGGTGATGAACATCCATCACCTAAAATAATAGTTCCTAATAGTGGTTCCTACAGAATGTATAATAGTACAAATAAATAAATATTTATAATAATAATTACAGACGGTAGCCACCAGGCACACAATAATTCAGAATTCAGTACAAAATCTCAAAGAGTACATACTAATATCCAGATGGCTAATAGAACTCATTTGATGGGGTATCGGTGTCCTCCTCCTCGGCCTCAGCCTCTGGATCAGGCTGGTAATCAGGATCGCTCTCAGTGCCGGGAGCTCTAGCCTCAGAACCTATAATTGTCATACAAAACAGGGTGAGCTACATCTAAGCTCAGTAGAAGAATTTCAGCTAAAATTATATTGAACATGCAAGACATGATTTGCAGATTGTATTTCAAAGCAGAAAATCAAATTAGAATATGCAGACAGGATAAATCCAATGACATGTACTAAGTTTTCAAACAAGAATAGATGTTATCCATATACATCATTTGTGACTTAAATTGTAAATATTTCTAACTTAAGAAACTCCCGTGACAATATAGCACGTGGTAATTAGGTGTATGCCGATAGGAAACCCCAACCAATCGTCGTTCAAATGAACAATTTCAGGATGAAACAATGCCTCATCTATGGAGTGTAATTATGCCTAGGGATTATCAAAGCAGATGCATGAATGTGCCAGGGCACGGATATACCGCCGAGTCGGTGGGGATCATCTGGATTAAATACTTAAAATCACATACACACATATGATCTCAAAATCAGAAACAGGTATCAGAATACAGAAATCAGAGTGCAGAAACAGAGATTATAGATGGTTATTGATATGCAAACATGCTTTTAAAAACAAAACTCAGATACTGATGTGAAGAAATCATGAAATCATATTCAGATACACTTTTAAGTTATATTTTCCCTACCTCAGGTCAGACCTCTTTCTAAGCAAATCTAAAGCTTTTCAAAGCATCATGGTCTGATCCTAGACCATAAACATAGTATACTAAGTGTCAGGGATGTCAGAGTATCAATTGGCACAGTGTCCAGTAGTGTCTAATTCACAAAACCAAAACAGGCTGAAAACAGGGGTGATTGATCGATCAATGTGCTTGTTTGATCGATCAATCAATCACCTTGATCGATCAATGCCATCATTGATCGATCAATGCCATCATTGATCGATCAATGCCATCATTGATCGATCAATCATTCAATTTATATACAAGTGTTAATGGGGATTTGATCGATCAATCCACAACCTTGATCGATCAAAGCCTCATTTGATCGATCAATGTCTGCCTTGAATCCATAATTCACACATGAAATTTGATCGATCAATCCTTAAATTTGATCGATCAATCCTCAATTTTTTTAAATTTCCCTCCTCCTGTTCTCACACTATTCTTATATAGATTGATCGATCAATGTCCAAATTGATCGATCAATCTTCGTCATTGATCGATCAATTTCCTCATTGATCCCTTGATCGATCACCTCACTATGATCGATCATTTTAGTCCTTGATCGATCACCTCACTATGATCGATCAACACCCCATATTGATCGATCAATACTCAATTTGATCGATCAAACACTCATTTGATCGATCAATGCCCATCGGGCATTGAACTTCTAGAAATGTGCTCCACTGTTCTCATTTACTCTTTATACGAATTGATCGATCAATTCCTAACCTTGATCGATCAATCCCAAGACTGATCGATCAATTCACTGTCTTGATCGATCAATGATGACAACTCTCTGTCATTAATGGCGGTCACTGGTTTTGACCTATTTTGACCCTTTATCTTTAATGGATTTTAACAACCATTAAGACACATCTATTTAACATATTTAGGAGGGTTAAACCTTAACAATTTTAATCTAAAAACTCACCTATTTAAGGTCTCCTTCGAGATCTTGGCAAAGCGATCCAACGAGGGTTTCAGATTCGAAAATCGGGGATTTGTCGCCATCACGACTCAGAACAGCGAATTTGTGGCTCCGCTTCAACACGTAGCGATAGCACATGTTCTCGCAAGACAACTTGAAGTAGAGACGTCGATTTCTGCCCGCTCAAATCAGTCAATCTCAACCCTAGGTCTCTTAGAGTTGTGGTTCCTCAAGTAACCACCAAAAATGAACACTTAGAAGTTGATTCTCAAAAGAATAAGAAGAAGATGCAAGATAGGCGTCCCTACATCCTTCCTTCTCTTATAAGCTAAGAAAATGAAATATCTTTGATATTTCGATTTTCTCCTAAACTTAAGCTCCGGTGTGGAGCGCCTACACAACTTCTACGGTGTACTACGCCACATCAATGTCCTACAAGACTCGGACTTACACACGAAGTCACACGCGACTTCACCTTACCGCGAGTTAATATTATTTCGATTAATATTTATTTCAAAATTTTAAATCTATCTCGATTTTCGTACTGGGTATGTATATCGAAGCAGTCAAGTTTTGTTCAGAATTTTAGGACTATTACATTATCCCCCCTTAGGAATTTTCATCCTCGAAAATGTCAGGGTCGTTGCGTGAGATACAGGGAGGTTTCCTAAAGCTAACAGGCAGAACAAACAGAACGAGCAGACGAAGACATTATGCAAAAATAAATAGGCATGCAGAACAGGATGTAGATAAAAACAGATGAATAATTATATAATATACATATATATATATATACAGATATAAGCAGGAATAGATCATAAAGAAAAGCAAAGTAAGTACCTGTCGGGGAGTCGGAAGGTCCGGCCTCGTCAGGGGCAGGTCTACTGGGGCGAGGTGGCGAAGTATTGTAGTCGCAAGGATCCACGGTATGCTAACGTGCATGAGCAATCATCGACATCGACGTGGTGGCGTACAAGTGCTGCATCACTAGCTCGTGCATGCCCTCATGGTAATCCAGCCGGCGATGAACCTGATGCTGGAACTCCTCCATCCGGTCCAGCCGCTCGTGGATACGCCGATTACCCTCCATGAGCTCATGAAGCATCGCTTCCACATCCACGATGGAAGGAGTAGGGCCGCGCGACGTAGAGGCACAGACAAGTCGGCGCGCAGGGGTAGGTCTAGGAGGTAGGGTCGATCAAGGTGGCTGAGCAGGCGGAGCCTCCCCCTCACCAGGAACTTTCTCTGGCTGTTCGGTGTCCTCCTCAATAGCAGGCTGCGTCAGTGTTGCACCCTCTGGAATGGAAGGAACCTCCTCCTCACCCTCAGGTAATCGTTTGACCAAAAGGTTATAACTCTTGGTCCAATCCTTGAGCCGAAAGACCTTTGTGTTGTTGGTCAGTCTTGGCTCACCGGGAGCTAAACTATACTCCTCGCGGAGTGCCACATATTGCTCAACCATATTTGTGATCAGGGGAGCATAGGGCATCTGTTTCTTGGATGCGACCTTGGTCTTCTCGGACATCAGGTCCCTGGCATTTATCAGGCCATCGATGACCAAATCTGCAACAGAGAACCAACGGTTCTCAAAGCCTGAAAAGAGCGCCTGTTGTGCGATGCCATTCCGCACGGATTTGTGTAGAAAGGGGTTGAGGGCACACTTGATATACGTATCAAGCATCCACAACCAGTCAGAGAGTTGGGCTCGCGTGATGGATTGCCCTAATCCATGCTGACCTTGGGTCATTTTTGTGACGGGAAATGGGATGTCTTTGATATAGGGTGACTCTAAGCCACAGGTTTCAATGTATACCGATGTGCACTGTAGGGCAGTCACAACATGAAACTAGTTAAATTTATATTCCAACCCGTCAATCGAAGTGACGAGTCGGTGACGGCTGTCGCCCCAACGAAGGTTTTGGAAAAATAGCCGCACGATACGAGGACAATAGTGATTGTGAAACAGCTTGAGTAAGGGTTTCAACCCAAGCTTTTTGATATATTCGATGGCCCAAGTCATCTCGGGCCGATCCTCAAAAAGCTTAGAGTCGAAGACGTAGTCGGGAAGGAACGATTTGGAATCCCACCATTGGGTTGGGACTTCACGTTGGATTTGTGGTAGTAGGGGGTTTTGAACGGGTGGAACCATGCTCAGAATAGGTGCCATGGGTGGCACGACGATTTAAGTGATGGGTTCGATGGGTTGCACGGAAGCACGAACCCAGGAAGTGAGAGTCTTACGAGACGCGTTCTTAGAGCGTGGTCCCATAACATAAAAACCCCAAAAAGATCGAAAAAAAATTTAAGAAGCAAAAGAAAGGGTTTACCAATCTACTCGAGTGAAATCGGAGTGAATCATGACTGGAATCGAAGCTCAGGTAATCGAAAGACGCGTCGGAAGGAAGCTTGAACGCACGGTGTCAAAACCCACTTGAACGATCAAACCCTTCATACCGTGCAAATTAGTTGTTTAAAACCCAATCGTCACTTAAAACCCCCAGATTGATCGATCAATGCTCTAATTGATCGATCAATGGTGAAGTTAGAAAGCCCTATCCCGATGGCCTTGATCGATCAATATCCATGTTGATCGATCAATGCATTCCAATTTGATCGATCAAGGTGCTTTATTGATCTATCAATGAGTAAGTTTAATTACTTGCTCAATAGCCTTGAGCGATCAATGGACCTTCATTGATCGATCAATCTTTAGGAATTGATCGATCAATACCTAAATTTGATCGATCAATCTTAAATTTTCAAACACAAAGTTCCCACTAGTGTTGATCAATCAAGCCAATCATTTGATCGATCAAATAGCAAAATTGATCGATCAAATAGCAAAATTGATCGATCAATACCTAAATTGATCAATCAAGGACGATAGGAAGTAAACTCTTAAACTTTTTGTCTTTACTTCATTAATGTAGACTAACTATATTTCGAGAACGAAGACACACTGTACCCTACATACAGCACCCGTATAAGTAAAGCAAGCACACACGATAATGAATTTAAACCGAAATGTGAAAGTACCTTTTTACGTAAGGTAAACAAGTGCGGGTACTGCTCACGGATCTCGGCTTCGCGCTCCCAAGTAGCTTCCGAAGTTGAATGATTATGCCACTTTACTAGCACAAGTGGAATCAACTTGGTCCGCAAAGCTTGGTCCTTACGATCCAAAATCTCAACCGATTCCTCAATCACAGTCAGATCCTCTTGTAACTCAATCAGTTGGAAGTCCAACACATGAGTCGGGTCTCGCACGTATCGTCGTAGCATGGAAACATGGAAGACGTTATGCATGCTCGCCAATTGTGGTGGCAAGGCAATCCTATATGCGACTTCGCCAACCTGTCCGAGTATCTCAAAGGGTCCAATATATCGAGGACTCAGCTTTCCCCGCTTTCCAAAATGCATCACACCTTTGTTGGCAAGATTTTTACAAATACCTTGTCTCCGACCTGAAAACAATTGTTAATTCCATAACTAATTAAGTTAACTAGGAAATCGTAAATTTCTCGAACGCATCTAAGTATACCTGAAACTCAACGTGCGTCTGAAGAAGATCAGCATAGTTCTTTTGGCGACTTTGAGCAACCCTTAATCTTTTAATGATCAACCAAACTGTCTCGATTGCACTGTCCATGATGTTAGGTCCCAAAACGAGCTTTTCATCGACTTCTTCCTAGTTCAAAGGAGATCTGCATCGTCGTCCATACAAAGCTTCATACAGTGTCATCCCAATACTAGACTGATAGCTGTTATTGTAAGCGAACTCAATTAGAGGTAAATGCTGATCCCATGAACCACGAAAGTCCAACATTCATGCACGCACCATATCCTCTATGATCTGGTTCACTCTCTTAGTCTGCCCATTTGTCTGAGGATGAAACGCTGACCTAAACTCCAGTTTAGAACCCATACCTTCTTGAAATCGTCGCCAAAATTGCTACGTATAAAGCGGACCTCGATCACATACGATGCTGACTGGTATGTCATGTAACCAAACTATCTCTCTCATGTACAGCTCTACAAGCTTGTTGGCTGTATACGTAGTCCGATATGGCAGAAAATATGCAGACTTTGTTAGTCTATCTACAATGACCCAGATGGCATTATTTTTTCTCAATGTGCTCGGCAACCCTAATACAAAATCCATAGAAATGGATTCCCATTTCCACTTTGGCACTAGTAATGGTTGCAACAACCCTGCTAGATTTCGATGGTCTACTTTCACTTGCTAGCAGACCAAAGATCGAGAAAGGTAATCTGCAACATCCTTCTTCAGTCCTCTCCACCAAAAACTTCACTTGAGATCTTGGTATATCTTGGTACTCCCAGGATGTATAGGATGCGTCGACTTGTGTGCTTCTTCCAAAATAGTATCTTTAAGATCTTTATTATCAGGTATGCACATCCGATCTCTGAATAGTAAAGTACTATCATCCTTGATAGAGAAATCAGGTCTGATCTCATTGATCACATCCTTTCTAATGCCCATCAGCTCATCATCAATCATCTAGAGCTTACGCATGTTATCAAACAACGTGGGCCGTATCACAATGGTAGCCATCAATGCCCTTGAACCTCTGACGTCTATCAGTGTATCGCATAAGGTCAGGTCCTCAAGTAAATGCCACCGCTGTACTCGGGTAATAAGATGTGACAACTGAGCTAAAGACTTCCTGCTTAAAGCATCTGTCGCAACATTGGCCTTCCCAGGATGATACTAGATGGAACAATCGTAATCCTTTAAAAACTCCATCCATCTGCGCTATCGCATGTTCAAGCCTTCTGGGTAAACAGATACTTGAGACTTTTGTGGTCGGTGAATATGTCAAATGTCTCACCATAGAAGTAGTGCCTCCAGATCTTCAGAGCAAAGATCATCGCTGCTAACTCCAGATCATGTGAAGGATAATTCTTCTCGTGTTCCTTGAGTTGTCTAAAGCCGTACATGATAACCTTCTTATGCTGGTTGAGGACACAACCTAAATCACTGTAGGATGCATCACTGTATATAGTAAAACCTCCTCTGCCTGAAGGTATAGCTAGTACCGGTGCTGTAGTCAGACGCGTCTTGAGTTCTTGGAAACTCTTCTCACACTGATCAGTCCAATCAAACTTAGCATTTTTCTTTGTGAGCTGAGTAAGCGAACTCGATAGTTTGGAGAACCCCTCTACAAATCGTCTGTAGTATCTTGCCAAACCAAGGAAACTACGGATCTCGGTCACTGTTCTAGGCTGTTCCCAATTTACTACTGCTTCAATCTTCATCGGGTCGACTGTTATACCCTTAACAGAGATGATATGACCCAAGAAACTAACTTGGTCAAGCCAAAACTCACACTTACTAAGCTTTACATACAGTTTGTGATCTCTGAGGGTCTGTAAAGCCACGTGCAGATGTCCTTCATGTTCCTCCTTTGTCTTGGAATAGACAAGAATGTCATCTACAAATACCACCACGGACTTATCCAAGTGTGGTTTAAACACTCGGTTCATTAGGTCCATGAAAGACGCAGGTGCGTTCGTCAATCCAAATGACATAACTAAAAATTCATAGTGCCTATATCTGGTTCTGAATGTCGTCTTCTCAATATCCTCTACTTTGACTCTTAACTGGTGATAACAAGACCATAAGTCAATCTTCGTAAAGAACCTCGCTCCTTGTAACTGATCAAACAGATCATCAATCCGTGGAAGCGGGTAACGATTCTTAATCGTCAACTTGTTCAACTATCGATAGTCGATGCACAGATGCATCGAACCATATTTCTTTCTGACAAATAGTACTGGTGCTACCCAAGGAGACACACTAGGTCGAATGAACCCTTTGTCAAGCAGTTCTTGCAATTGCTCCTTTAATTCTTACAATTCTGTAGGAACCATCCGATACGGAGCTTTAGACACTGGCTCAATATCCGAAATTAAATTTATCGCAAACTCAACCTCCCAAGCTGGTGGTAGTCCTGGTAAATCTTCAAGAAATACATCAGGATACTCGCACACAATATGTATATCAGATATCGCATTTTTCTCTTCCCGTTGCTCTCGCAGAAAAGCCATATAGCCACTACATCAATTTTTCATCATCTTTTCGGCTCAAATAGCTGATATCAGCGAAGCTACCTTAGACTTCACTCCGAAGAATCTAAATGACTTCATCTTTGGAGGATGAAAAACTACAACTTTCCGAAGGAAATCGACGCTCGCATGATAAGCGGATAGCCAGTCCATTCCAAGAATAATGTCAAATCCTTACATATCTAACAGTATCAAATCTACCAACGTCTCGTGATCTTCTACCAATACAATCACTGATTTACACACTGTGCCTGCATTCACTGACTTCCCCATAGAAATAGACACCGTCAATATGAAGTCTAAATGTTCAGGAGTGATGCTCAATTCTTTCATAAATTGAGGCCTGATAAACGAGTGTGTAGATCCTGGGTCTACCAAAACTCGTGCTCTATGAAAGCAAATATCACAACACTAATACACCTTCAACACACCTATAATTCAATGGCACAATTCAATCAAGTGATTACAATGTGTATGTGTAATATGTCATAAACATATATCAACAATCATTCTACCCTACTAATTTCTAATCCATTCTATAAAAATAATCTCACTTTGAAATTTAATCATACCTTGTATGGCATCATTCGATGTCAGAGCATCAGTCGCGGTAAAAGCATATGCTCGACCTTGAACCACAGGTCGAGAAGATCTCTTTGTAGACACTGATTCGGACTGTTCCTTGCTGTCTTTACTCTCCTCTGGGTAGTTCCTGACTAGGTGGCCCATCTTTCTACACTTGAAGCACGCACCACTATCTCTCCTGCAGTCCTCTGTCTTGTGTGGTTTCCCACACTTAGCACATGACAAGGCCGAAGTGAATGAGGATACCCTCGAAGATCCCTGCGCTATAGAGCCCTGCTGCCAGAAGAACCAGACGGTCGGAATGGTCTGGAAGATGCAGGTATGGCTGGCCTCTGATATGGACTAGACCCTGTAGATATCACCGGTCTAGATTGTGTAGGGTATCTCAGAGGTTTGGAGAATCTAGCCCTCTTGTTTTGCTCAGGGTCTTGAGACTGCCCCTGAAAAGACCGCTCGATTTTGCTTGTCCTTCCAAGCAAATTGCTTTCTGGCATTCTTCCTCTGAAATGAGAGCTTTGGACATGACTGCCGCATGTGTCTCAAGCTCCCATATGGCCACCTCCCTCTGAATATTTGGCCTCAACCCCAATTGAAACTTCCGAGCTCGCATCAACTTGGTGGCTACATGTTGCGGAGCAAACCTTGCTAATCGGTCAAACTTCGCGCTATATTCTCGCACGGTCATAGCCCATTGTTCCAATTTAATGAACTTCACTTCCCACTAGTGCGTCATGATCTTAGGAAAATATTAGTCGTTGAAGGTCTCGACAAACTCCGCCCATGTCCAAGGGACATTAGGAAGCTCTTGCTCTCTGTGCCTAGAGACCGACTTCCACCAAGGCCCTGCATCACCGTTCAGTTTGAAAGTTGCCCAACGCACTTTTTCTACATCTATGCATTGGAGCACCTCAAACAACTTCTCCATCTCCTCGATCAAACCCTCAGCCTCAATAGAATCAATTTGTCCCAAGAAGTTAGGATGCCTCATTCTCTTAAACTCGGTAAAACCGTCGGGTTGGTGAGGTGGTCTTGTTGCTTGCTAATTCAAGGCAGTAGTTTGTTGAGCGACGTTGGCAGCCAATGCTTCCAACACCTGCTCCATTCTATCCTTGTTGCCTCTTCTTCCTCCTCTCGGTCCTATCGAAACGGCATTCTCACCCGATAGGAAACCCAATCCCCTAGATGTCCCAACAACATCGGGAATGTCTTGCAAAGGGACCTCTCTCTGTCCTTCTCTGCCTCCACTGTGTCCACCCCTGAACTTTGAGCCCATAGTACCAGTCTGTCATTGTGAAAATAATAACACTGATTAGTACATAGATTGTGGAAACAATCCAATATGAATCCGTAGTTCAACCTAAAGCCTAGGCTCTGATACCAACTGTGACAGCTCAGATTTCTGTGCCCGAAAATTTGTGCCATCAAGATCATGCTCTGGATGATCCCCAGGACAAATCACAGTGTCTACTCGTCTAGCAGAAATAAGAGCAGACACTGTCTAGTAGTGGCAGATCAAGTCATCATATAAGGCTTGTAAAATAAAATAAAATAATAATAAAACATCTATATAAAGACAAAAGAATATACATTCCCAAAAAGGAACCAAGAAGAACCACTGGTGATGGACATCCATCACCCAAAATAATGGTTCCTAATAGTGGTTCCTATAGAATGTATAATAGTATAAATAAACTAACATTTGTAATAATAAATACAGACGGTGGCCACCAGACACACAATAATTCAGAATTCAATACAAAATCTCAAAGAGTACAAACTAATACCCGCATTTGCTAATAGAATTGCTCACTGGGTATCGGTTCTCCTCCTCCCTCGACCTCACCGGATCAAGCTAGTAATCAGGATCACTCTCAGTGCCGGGAGCTCTAGTGTCAGAACCTATAATTGTTATAGAAAATAGGGTGAGCTACATCTAAGTTCAGTAGAAGAATCTAAGCTAAAATTGTATTGAACATGCAAGACATGATTTGCAGATAGTATTTCAAAGCAGAAAATCAAATCAGAATATGCAGACAGGATAAATCAGATGACATGTACTGAGTTTTCAAACAAGAATAAATGTTATGCATATATATCATTTGTGACTTAAATTGCGAATATTTCTAACTTAAGAAACTCCCGTGACAATATAGCACGTGGTAATCAGGTGTATGCCAATAGGAAACCCCAATCAATCATTGTTCAAATGAACAATTTTAGGATGCAACAATCCCTCATCTATGGAGCGCAATTGTGCCGAGGGATTATCAAAGCAGATGCACGAATGTGTCAGGGCACGGATATACCGCCGAGTCGGTGGGGATCATCTGGATTAAATACTTAAAATCACATACACACAGATGACCTCAAAATCAGATTTTAGAAATCAGAAATAGGTATCAGAATATAGAAATCATAGTGCAGAAACAGAGATTATTGATGGTTATTGATATGCAAACATGCTTTTAAAAATAGAACTCAGATACAGATGTGAAGAAACCATGAAATCATATTCAGATACACTCTTAGGTTAGATTTTCCCTACCTCAGGTCAGACCTCTTTCTAAGCAAATCCAAAGCTTTTCAAAGCATCATGGTCTAATCTTAGACCATAAACATAGTATACTAAGTGTTAGGGATGTCAGAGTGTCAACTGGCACAGTGTCCAGTAGTGTTTAATTCACAAAACCAAAATAGGCTGAAAACAGGGGTGATTGATCGATCAATGTCCTTGTTTGATCGATCAATCTATCACCTAGATTGATCAATGCCATCATTGATTGATCAATTGTTCAATTTACACACAAGTGTTAATGGGGATTTGATCGATCAACACCCTTGTTTGATCGATCAATCCACAACCTTGATCGATCAAAGCCTCATTTGATCGATCAATGCCTGCCTTCAATCCATAATTCACACGTGAAATTTGATCGATCAATCTTCCTTATTGATCGATCAATCCTTAAATTTGATCGATCAATCTTCCATTGATCGATCAATCCTTAATTTTTTAAAATTTCCCTCCTCCTGTTCTCACACTATTCTTATATAGATTGATCGATCAATGTCCAAATTGATCGATCAATCTTCGTCATTGATCGATCAATTTCCTCATTGATCGATCATTTTAGTCGTTGATCGATCACCTCGCTGTGATCGATCAACCCCCCCTATTGATCGATCAATACTCAATTTGATCAATCAATCTTCAAAATTGATCGATTAAACACCCATTTGATCGATCAATGCCCATCGGGCATTGAACTTCTAGAAATGTGCTCCACTATTCTCATTTACTCTTTATACGAATTGATCGATCAATTCCTAACCTTGATCGATCAATCCCAAGATTGATCGATCAATTCACTGTCTTGATCGATCAATGATGACAGCTCTCTGTCATTAATGGCGGTCACCGGTTTTGACCTATTTTGATCCTTTATCTTTAATGGTTTCTAACAACCAATAACACACATCTATTTAACATATTTAAGAGGCTTAAACCTTAACAATTTTAATCTAAAAACTCACCTATTTAAGATCTCCTTTGAGATCTCGGCAAAGCGATCCGAAGAGGGTTTCAGATCCAAAAATCGGGGATTTGTTGCCGTCATGACTCAGAACAGCAAATACTTAGAAGTTGATTCTCAGAAGAATAAGAAGAAGATGCAAGATAGGCATCCCTACCTCCTTCCTTCTCTTATAAGATAAGAAAATGAAATATCTTTGATATTTCCATTTTCTCCTAAACTTAAGCTCCGGTGTGGAGCGCCTACACAACTTCTATGGCGTACTACGCCACATCAATGCCTACAAGACTCGAACTTACACACGAAGTCACACGCGACTTCACCTTTCCATGAGTTAATATTATTTCGATTAATATTTATTTCAAAATTTTAAATCTATCTCGATTTTTGTGTCGGGCACGTATATCAAAGCAGTCAAGTTTTGTTCAAAATTTTAGGACTATTACAGGCGACCATGAGAGGAATTTGCAGAGCAGAGACAGGTTCATCTCAGCTACTAATCGAGTGCCGTTGGGGAATAGTGGCATCCGAGGAAGCAGTAACCAAGAGAACCAAGGTCAAGAAGAGAACCTAGAGAGGAATCATCAGGATGGAGAACAGAGAGAACAGGAAAGAGTAAGGGAAAGAAATGAAGAGAGAGAAGGGTGTCACAGGATGATGCACACTATGGAAATCATGGCAAATACCATGGCTCAGCAAGCAGCGTCCTTGGCAACTCACAATGCCAATGATCAGCATCAGCCACCTACACCTCTTGTAGGCACTACACAACCATTGCCCTCAGCATTTACAGAGTCTAGGAGGATTCGTCCTCCTAGCTTTTTAGGGTAAGCAGAGCCGATGGATGCGAAAAATTGGCTGAGTGAAATGGAGAAGGTGTTTAGCGTGCTTACATGCACGGAAGATGAGAGTGTTCAATGGGCATCTTATATGCTTGATGGGGAAGCAGGCCCATGGTGGAAGTCCGTCTCAAGGACTAGGGCTCAGGAGACCCCAGGATTGCCTTGGACATGCGAGGAATTCGTAGAAGAGTTCAACAAACAGTATTTCCCTGAAGTGGTGCACAATCAGATGGAAGTCAAATTTCTTTAGTTCGTACAAGGGAGGATGTCGGTAAGGGAGTATGGAGTTGAGTTTATGAGGCTTGCTCGTTTTGCTCTGAATTATGTCATTACCGACTTGATGAAGGCAAAAAGGTTTCAATGCGGCTTAAGGCCAGCCAGATATTAGGGGAGGAGTAGCAGCTTTTGAGTTAAAGACCTATGGAGAGGTCATGAGCAAAGCCTTAGTGATTGAAGAGGATAAAAAATATAGAAATGGAAGAAGAGATCAGTAAATGAGAGAAAATACAGATCAAAGTAAGGTTGGGAACTACGAGCTGATAAACAAAAAGCCGAGATTCGTAGCACCCATTCAGAGGCAATCGTTCCACATTGGTTATGTTAGACCGGCATAGCATACAAACTATCAAAGGTTACCAATGCTTCCGTTGGGGAGGCTAATTAGATATGAGAACTCTGCTACCACCACTGGAGTAGCAGTTACACAAGGTTTTTCACGAGCTGCTTCTTCCACACCTAGGGAGACTTGTGCCAAGTGTGGCAAGTCTCACAAGACGGCAAATTGCAGGCAAGGAACTCGGGGTTGCTATAAATGTGGAAAAGTGGGCCACATAATCCGAGATTGCCCCATGGTGAACAAAGAGAGGACGACTTCTACTTCAATGCCATGACCGATACAAGCAAGGAAGCCAGTCGTACAAGGAAGAGCCTACACCATCATTGCCCAGGAAGCACAGAATACCAATGACATTATCCAAGGTGAGATTCTCTTTAAATAAAGAATTTCAATTTATTAAAGTTTTAGATAGAAAAGGTGCATTCATTTAGAATAGTGTAAACTCAGTCTTGTACATTAATTTTGATATATAAGTATGCGCTATATATGTAAGTACGTATGCTATAGGTACACTACAAACATGTAAAAAGGAAAGTTTCGTTGCATGCGAGGCTAGAGTGTTGATAGACCCAGGGTCTACCCACTCATTTGTCACTCCGCGATTCGCAAAGAAAATGAAGATTATCTCGGCGATGTTGGATTTTGTCATGGCAGAGTCTATCCCGACCGGAAAATTGGTCGACACAGAATTGGTTTGTAAGTCAATAGTAGTGGCCATCAGAGATAAGGATGATCATGAACTGACAGCGAATTTAATACTGTTGGGCATGTAAGGATTCGATGTGATCCTTGACATGGACTGGTTGTCGTAGCATTGTGAAACGGTCGACTGTAAGAACAAAGTCGTCATCTTCAGACCTAACACAAGGAGATCATTCCGATTTTGAGGAGAGAGATCGACATATATGCCACTTATCTCTGCAGTCAGGGCTAAACGTTTGATCAGAAAGGGGTGCAGTGGTTACTTGGCATTTTTGAAGGAGGATAAGGAAGGGAAGAACATTATCTCAGAGATAGCAGTTGTGCGAGAATTTGAGGATGTGTTTCTCGAGGAACTACCAGGATTACCTTCAGATAGAGAGGTAGAGTTCGCTATCGACTTAGCACCAGCAACGAAACCTATTTCTAAAGCACCATATAAAATGGCTCATGTTGAGTTGAAAGAGTTGAAAGAGCAGTTACAAGAGCTCATGGATAAGGGGTTTGTAAGATCGAGTGTGTCTCTGTGGGGAGCACCAGTTTTGATCGTAAAGAAGAAAAATGGGTCAATGCGACTGTGCATTGACTATCGCCAATTAAACAAACTAACCATCAAGAATCGATATCTATTACCTAGAATCGACAATCTATTCGATCAGCTGCAAGGAGCAAGGTACTTTTCCAATATCGATCTGAGATCTAGATACCATCAACTGAGAGTCAAAGCAGAGGACATCCAAAAGACGGCGTTCAAGACATGATACAGACACTATGAGTTCTTAGTGATGCCGTTTGGTTTGACAAATGCACCAGTGTCGTTCATGGAATTGATGAATCAGGTGTTTAAACCACACCTGGACACTTGCATTGTAGTATTCGTCGATGACATCCTGATATATTCCAAGTCAGAGAAAGAACATGAGGAACACTTGAGAGTGGCTCTATAGACTCTATGTGAACACCAACTGTACGCCAAACTCAATAAGTGCAAGTTTTGGTTGGAGAAAGTTAGCTTTTAGGACATGTTGTCTCAAAGCATGGTGTCACGGTAGATCCAGCTAAGATTGAAGCAGTGGTAAAATGGGAACAACCAAAGACGGTGATAGATGTCCGTAGTTTTCTTGGTCTAGTTGGCTACTATCGACATTTTATAGAGGGATTTTCAAAAATATCGAGACCTCTTACAAGACTTACAAGGAAGGATGTGAGATTTGAGTGGAGCGAAGCCTGCGAAAAGAGTTTTCAAAAACTCAAGAAGAGACTCACTTTAGCTTCGGTACTAGCAATTCCTTCAGGCAGTGGAGGGTTCGCGGTATATAGTGATGCTTCACATAATGGTTTGGGCTACATGCTCAACCAACACAAGAAGATGATCGCTTACGGGTCGAGACAGCTGAAAGAACATGAGAAGAACTACCCGACACATGACCTGAAACAAGCAGCGGTCATATTTGCATTAAAGATTTGGAGACATTATTTGTACGGCGAGACCTTCGAGATCTTCACTGACCATAAGAGCCTCAGATACCTATTTACACAGAAAGAGTTGAATATGAGGCAGCGCAGATGGATGGAGTTTCTCAAGGACTATGATTGCTCCATACAGTATCATCCAGGTAAGACTAAAGGGCTATCCAATTCCTTGAGTCAAAAGGGTGTAGCTCAGTTGGCTAATCTGATCATGGGAATGCACAGATGGAAGTTGTTTGAAGATCTATCACTATATGATGCAAATATTGAGGTGCAAGCTACAAGAACTTTCTTGGCTAACATATCTGTGAGACCAATGATCTTTGAGTATATTCACGAGCTACAGATGAAAGACCTGGCATTAACCAAGATTCACCAAGAAGTGATTAAAGGCATCAGGCCAGAGTTCTCAGTGAAAGAGGATGGTTCCTTATTATTCAAGGGACGTCTTTGTATTCCAGATGATGTCGATCTGCGGCGAACTATACTTGATGAGGCTCACAAATCGAAGTATGCAATCCACCCTAGTAGCACCAAAATGTACCAAGACTTGAGGAAGAATTACTGGTAGAGAGGTCTGAAGCAAGACGTAGCTAAGTACGTGTCACGGTGTTTGACATGTCAGCAGGTGAAAGTAGATCATTGACACCCTGCTGGATTATTACAGCCTCTACCCATACCAGAGTAGAAATGGGAATCTATCTCCATAGATTTCATTGTAGGACTACCGCGCACAGTAAAGAGATACAACTCCATTTGGGTAGTCGTAGATCAATTAACTAAGTCAGCACACTTCCTACCCTACAACACAATGTACATAGCAGGAAGACTCGCAGAACTCTATATGAAGGAGATAGTGCGATTGCACGGGATTCCTAGTAGCATTGTCTCTGATCGCGACCAGCTATATACTTCAAAGTTCTGGAAAAAGTTTCAGGAAGGCATGGGTATACGATTAGACTTTAGCTCAACATTCCATCCGCAGACTAATGGGCAAACAGAGCGAGTAAACTAGGTGATAGAAGACATGCTCAGAGTGTGTATGCTTGAATTTCAAGGATCATGGGATCAACATCTACCGTTGATCAAATTTGCATACAACAATAATTTCCAAACAAGCATTGGCATGACACTATATGAAGCTCTTTATGGAACGCGATGTAGATCGCCTATCAATTGGGAAGAGACCGGCGATAAGTTTTTTTTGGGGCCGGAGTTACTTGAAGATAATGCCACATATGTTCGTATGATAAGAGCGAAACTCAAAGCAGCTCAGAGCAGACAGAAAAGCTATGCCGATATCAAAAAAACAAGCGTGGACTACAAGGTTGGCCAGCATGTGTTTGTGAAAGTGTCGCCTATGAAAGGCATCATGAGATTTGGAAAGAGGGGAAAGCTGAGTCCTCGTTATTTTGGACCCTTTGAGGTTTTGGGTCAAGTAGGGGAGGTCACTTATCGCATTGGGCTACCCCCGTTGTTTGATCGGGTGCATAATGTATTTCATGTGTCTATGTTCCGGAAGTATATCAATGACCCTACTCATGTTTTGGGAGAGCAACCGATCGAGATGCATGAAGATTTGACCATGATCGAAGAATCGGCTGAGATATTGGATAGGAAGGATCAAGTGTTACGCATGAAAGTGATTCCTTTAGTGCTTGTTCGATGGAAGAATCATCCGGCTGAAGAAGCTACATGGGAAAGAGAGGCAGATGTGAAAGAGCAATACCCAGACTTGTTTGCGACGAGTTTAGATCCTAAATGTATCATCGCCAGTCGCCAGTATGTTTGTGGGTTTAAACTATATATGTAATTGAAAGTTGAGCATTTAGGCCAACTTATTCAAAGAATGAATGAAACGAATGTGAGTTGTAAATCTACCGTTGTGTGATTCAAATGCATGGCTTGATGGTAATCAGGTCATGGAATGGATGGTCAATACATGCTCCACAAGCCAAACGCAAAATGAGAAGGAAACAAAGAGAAATAAAGGAAAATAGAATACAAAATTTTTTGCAAAAAGATGTCAAAACCGATTAATCGATTTCAAAATCGATCAATCAATTTTGAATTCGATCAATCAATTTCGTTTGATCAAACGACTGGCACACGCCAGTGAGGTGAAAAACTTAGAAATTTAATAGCAGTAAAATTTGATTAATCGAGCTAAATTCAATCAATCGATTTTTTAAATCAATTAATCGATTTCGCGAAACTGATATTAAGTTGTAAAAATCGATCAATCGATTTTTGCCTATATAGGCCAGATTTGGGATTTTTCTTCCCATTCGAATTTCAGTTTGTTTCTTTTCTTTTGGGCGCCAGTTTTTCTCCCTCTTTTAGCTACCATACCAGCTAGGATTTGAGGCTTTTGCGAATCGATTTTAGATCAAAACCCTAGCCATTCAGATCGAATACTCACGATAAACCCTAGTTTTTCATTTTTCCTTTCAATTTGAGTTGTTATAGCCCTAGATTTTTGAGTTTTCCTAATTATTAGACTCACAATTCCTCCTAGAACTAGGTTAGCTTCTAAGCTAGCTACCTCTAAGCTACCGATTCGGCAAACGAATGTCGCGCCACCACCGCCTTCACCTTCACCACCGCCATCACCATCATCATCATCATCATCATACTCGATGGACGCGTCATCACACAAATCGTCGCCACCACCACCACCACTTGGACAAATAACCCAACCAAATGAGTGGTGGGCTGTGAAGGAATTTGAATACGAGTACATCATTGGCGAGGCCCTGTTTACCGATTCCGACGTCAAGGGCAAAACCAAATGGGCCCGACAATACCTCGTCAATGCGGGCCTTGGTAACCTTTTGAAGCCGTTACACGAGCATTACTACCCTAGGCTCGTTAAGCTATTCTACCAAAACCTAAAAGCGGGTCAGGTCGATGACACCGTAAAGACCGAGATCGATGGTCATAAATACCTTTTTACCCTACGCCACGTCCACGAGTGTTTAGAGTGCTATCTCACCCACGTACCAGAGACCAACCTTTCACCCCCTTTCCCTCAACCCGTTGAGGTTGAGGAGATTAGAACTGAGATGACAAAAGGGATGGGGGGATCCGGAACGTCCATAAGGAGGGTAGACTTGCCTCCTTACATGTGGATGCTTGACTCTATCATCAAGTGTACTCTTTACCCTATGCACCACGACACTGAGCGAGTAGAGTTGGTCCAACAGGCCTTATACGCGGCATACCGAGGCCGTTGGTTCGACGCTACCAAGTTGGTTATTAAGGGTATGGTTTAAATCAAAGGGATGATTTGAGGTGAGTTTTTGTTAGATTTAAATGGATATGTTGTGATGCCTAAATTCAGTTAATAAATGTTAAAATTATAAGGTAGAGAAGTTGAAATGAAGGAGAAATGATTAGGAAGGAAGTTGGGAAAAATGCCCGCAAAGGGCTGAATTTCTGACCAAATCGATTGATCGATTTGGAAATTTGATCAATAGATTTTAGCCTCGAAGTTAACTGGGCAAAAATGCCTGAAACTGATTGATCAATTTAAAATCGATCAATCGATTTTTGGAATTTGATTAATTGATTGAAAATCAATTAATCGTCTGGACACTCCCAATGGCTGGAAAATGAGAGCCTGAGAAAACCGATTGATTGATTTGAAAATTGATCAATCAATTTTGGAATTTCGATTAATCGATTTGGGATCGATTAATCTATTTTAGGAATTTGATTAATCGATTTTGGGAATTCGATTAATCAATTTGAGATCGATTAATCGATTTTGGGAATTCGATTGATCAATTTTGGAATTCTATTGATCGATTTTGGAAATCGATCAATCGATTTGTACAGTTTTGTTGACTTTTGTTTTGGACTTTGAGGTTCTAGGAGGGTCTTGTACCTTCTTTTATGCATCTTTTTTGATGCTTTACTTATACTATGATGCACCATAGGTCATACGAGTGAGCGCGAGCATGGGAAACACAGTGGACCTTGACGCTTGAGAATTTATACATGTGAGGTAGGGAACACTTTGAACATGTATTTAATTGCAAGAGCATGTATGTAGTGATATAGAAATGAGTACTTGTGCATCAAGAATGTGATTCTTAAGAGGGTGTGTGTGTGAACACTAAATGAGAAACGAGTATGAGACGTCCCAAAGGGATGTGAATGTGATAATGAACATCTATGTACGCGTTGAGCTAGTTGCATCCCAGGGATGTATGTGAAAATGTAAAGCAAAGTGAAAGAGAATTGATAAGGCCTATTATACTATAATTAGCATAGTCACACGGTGAATAACTATATGTAGTGCACATTGATATTTAAGGTTTTGAAGAATACCCCACCGACGTGGCGGCCAATCCGTACACTAGTTGGACATCCCAGGGATGTATGTATGAGACTTGGAACCCCTTCGCCTATGAGAAAGGGACCTGGGTAAAATGAATAAAAAAGGATATCAAAACTGTCTGATTAGATGACGATGGAGGGTATTCCATCGGGCGCCCACTTCTATAGCAAATCAAGGAATATTTAAGTTACGATTTAAGTGTTTAGGCCAATCATTGTCTTACATGAGCAAGTTGAGAACAAATGAACATATGTAAAGTGACAGTAACATCCAGTGCATATTTTCAGTTATTTAAATAGCTTTTAATTTATTTATACATCATGCTACTAAATATCATGGAATATATATGAGAGATTGACTTATATGTTCATCCAGTTGTTTTCCTATTGAGCTATGATGTAGCTCACCCTTTAGACTATACGTCGCAGGTCCTGTGTTTACGGCTGCTATGACTTCGGGAGACGTAGATTCGAAGGATTCGGATTACACACCTGGTGAGGATCTAGAGCCCCCTCTGGAGGAATTCTTCTAAAGGACCCCCTGCATACTTTGATTCTTTTTGAGAGCTAGATTGTACGGCTTGGTATGCCAAGCCTATTTTGAGAATGATGTAATTAAACAACGAGATATTCTTTTGGGGAACCATCTGGGGTGACCTTGTTTTATCACTGATGGTTTGGGTCGGTTCTTCTGCTCATGCAGTGGCATGGGATTAGAACTGTCTTTTAAGCTTTTGTTAATATATCATTAATGCATGGAGATTTAGTTCAATTCAGTTCTTATGTTTTATTTGCTTCGTTGTTGCTTGGATATACCAATGTTCCGTGCATGTTTATGGGGCATGGCCTTGAGGGCCGTGCTTATGGCATGGGTTTCGAGGTGTCAAAATTCGGGCTATCATAAAATCCTTCAAGCATTACTTGTATTAATTTTTTTTTCTAATTTTTCTTTAAATTGATCAAACCATCCACCGGGTTTCCATGTGGCATCCAAATATTGTTTTGGGAGCCACAAGGACCAAGGAGGACTGAACCGGCTCCCCCCTCCCTCTCTCTCTCTCTCTCTCTCTCTCTCTCTATATATATATATATATATATATATAGGCCCGGTACTATGCACCTGGACAAGCCTTGAGGGTTGAACTCAGATCATCTGGGAACCATGTGGCACCAATCATGAGAATCAGGTGTCATGACAACTTTGATAATATCAATCAGGTATCACCCAAAATTTTTTGACTCTATTTGATATTCCGATTTATATCCTCTGTTAAAATGTGGTCAAAGGTCAATAAAATTAGTGCACCAAATTGGTGGGGCGTCACCTTATCTTTAACCGATAAAATGGAGGTAAAAAAAGTCAAATTTTTTTTATAAAAAAAAAAAAGGTCACATGGATGATCAACCCAAATTGGGTGCTATTTCGGGTTGATCATGCCGTTTGGCATGTGATATGGATCCATTTAAGAAAAGTAAAATACAAAGGGTGGATATTTATCGTCTAAAATGTGGTCAAAGGGAAAGAAACAAATGCTCCAAGATGATTGAGGCTGTACTCAAACTTTGACCACCAATTATTTTTTATAGTAAATTTTTCTTATAAATCACATGCCACATGACAGATGATCCGAAAACAAGTGTTATTTTGAGATCACATGCCATGCAGCATTCAGTCTCCCTCTAAACTTGTCAAGCAAAGTAAGTCCATATAAACATTTTAAATTATAAAAAAAATCAATATAAACTTTTTATCTTTCACTAAGTTAGCTGATAAACATTTATGGATCTCTGGTCCAAATGGAGCACAAGTCAATCCTACTTCGTCATACAAGCCCAACAGTAATTAGTGAATGGTACCTTTATTTTTGTAAGGATCCGATTTGAAACGAGATCAGATATTTAATTTTCCTTATTTAATTAATGCATTTAGGATTTTGGATATTGTATTAAGAGGTATTTTGATAATTCAATAAATAGATGGGTGTTTAGGACAGTTAAGTGATTGAAAGGGGGATATATGACAATTTAATTAATAAAAGGGATTTAGAGGTATATAGGTGGTTGTGATGAGTATAAGAGTAATTTAATAAATCAAAGGATACAATAGGCAATTATATGAATAATATGGTTATATTAGTAACTCAATAAATAAGAGAGTTATTAGGCATTGGTGAGATTATAAAGGATATATTAGTAGTCTAATTAATTAGAGAGGTCTTAAGAGTTGAAAATAGTCGAGAGTTGGTGAGGGGTTTATAGAAGGGGCGAGAGAAGTCAAGTCATGTGTAGATGGGTCTGCATGGGTTGCAAGACTAAGTAAGAAAAGAAAAAAAATAATAAAAGAAAGAAAAAAAGGAATAGAAAAGAGACCAAGAGAGAGAGAGAGAGGGATGAAAATGTGCGAGAGAGATTGAGAGAGAGAGATAGAGAGAGAGATATCTAGAGATATATATTTAGAGAGAGAGAGAGAGAGAGTTAAAGAAGGAGACTTTGAAGAAGAAAGTGAAGTATAAGAAAGGGATTTTGTTAGGGATTGAAGCCCTAACCTGGAAATTTTGAGCCAAGTATCATTTTCTAAGAACTTTTGGTTAAACCCTAATCTCATGTTGAAATCAGGAATTTGTGTTGCACAAATCTGAATCCTTTGTATATATAATCTCATCGCAAATCAGGAAATGGCGCATTAATTTTTGTTCTATAACCAGACATTTTGATTTGAGTTTCAATCTCTTTATATACCGTTTTGCATATTTAAAGGTCCGTACACGAAACTTATTTCTATTTTGATTGAAATTATGCAAATTATAGCTTGTTTCCAAATTTAGAATGATGTTGGATCTTGCATGTTTTATAGATGTAATGTTACCATGATTTGGCATGGGCTTAACTGTTGTTCGAGCATTTCAGCGAAGTTTATATTATTGGTTTGCTAGATATATGACAACTTGACCATTTCTATACTCTGGATTACACTGTTTCTTCCATGATAAGTGTGAAATCGAAATTTCAAATTTTAAATGGTCATTTTTTTGTATCAATCATGTACTTGCATGTTAACTAGTATGCCACAGTTAACTGGAACGTGATTTTTTATCGATTAGTAATTTACTGATTATATTGAAAGAATATTATTATTGTTACGTAGAAATCAATAATGTCAATCAGCTTTTATTTTTTTAGGCGATGATTCGCGAATTTGAATCCGATTTGTTTTAAAGTATATGTATGAATTTATGTTATTTTTTGGTTTAAATTGAATACCAATTTATCTGTGAAGCATTGAGCTAATGCTTTAGGACTCTACTGAGTATTATCTGTGACTGGCCACGTGGTGATCTGTTATTTGTGTCTGTCTTTGTCCACAACTAATAGACTAGTTGGGGAACTTGGATTCGGTATTCATGCTATTAGTTATAAATTAACTTCAAGAATTTCTTATTTGTTCAGGTACTTTAAGTAAAGTTACGTTACTAATTTGTTTGTTTATCCGTTTCAGTAAGGGGCTTTTCATATAGAACTTTGATAATTTTCTTTCCAAAGTCTAAACAAAATGGCTATGTAACCTGAATTTAGTAGAGTGCCCTAATTAAATGAATTTTAGCATGCATGTTAGTCGTTTAGCCATTGTTTGTTATACTTGGATACTTGCGGAGCATGTGGATTAGCTCTTACGGTGGTTTCAACCTCCCTACAGTTTAAAGGAAGAGTTGTAGACGGAGTTTTCGGCTAATGTTGACTAGTGAAATCTTCTATGTATGGTAAGGTTATTTGTGTAAAAGCAGGTTAATAGTGACTGACTCGATTGTCGAAGTGTTAAAACTTTTTATATATATAGTCGTTTGACTTCCATTGTACAAGAGAGTTGGGTACAGAAGTTTAGCGAGTAGTACTGACTAGTTCTATATAATAAAAGGAAAAGTTTCTTCCGTTCTTCTGAAAATGTGATTTTTCTTCATGTCTGTATTATGTCCCTTGTTAGAGTAAATGTTTATTACAGATTTTCTTCTGACTGGATCGCGACTCGAGATTTAGGTGCGTGGATTTTTGGTCGTGACCATTTTCCCTTCCTTCTCAACTTGGGTTTCGTGTGCTTAAACTATTGGCTACTTTGAATCAACCAATAGAGATTATTTTTTATCCCAATTTTTATATAACAGATCTTGAGATCATGGTCCTATTATCAGGTAGTCAAATTTTGATATCATTTGACAAACAACCTGAAAGTGATCTGAGAACCATGTTTGATGTATGCCCATGATCATGTTTATGGGGTAAAACCTAATATGAATATCGTCTCACTCAGACCTGAGATGTGAAACATATCGCTTGAGATGTCTTCTCAGTCCATATTTAATATCATGGTTGTGGCTCCTATATAACGTTGAAAAATTAATATACTAGGCTTTCTATATAGCCTTCTTCCATATGCAAGCTCTAAAATCTATGGTGCAATAGCCCCAAATTATAAAATTTCTTCTATTTCATCATTGTGTCTTCTATTTTGTATTTGTGTTCATGGTATAAAAAATCAGGCCTTTACTGATACGTATTGGCGATACGTATCGGTTTCTCGGCAAATCGATACGTATCAGTATCTCAACTTAATATCGGTATCGGCCGATACGTTAACGGGTATCGGCAGATACGCTATCGGTTTCGGTCGATACCTCTATTTTCTTTTCTTAGTTTTTTTTATTTTTTTCTAACATAGGCCGATACTTATTGGTATCGGCCGAGTCGTATCGGTCCTCCATGGACCGATACCCTAGTCCGATACTGATTTTGACACCTTGTTTGTGTTATTGAGTCCGCCGGCCATCGCTAGCTCCTTCGAGAAGAAAATATTGGCTACAACTTTGGTTGTCTAAATGAAGCCGTTGACTGTTATCATTTTCTTCTAAAATTAGTAGGTGTCAATGTAAACTCTCAGAATATTAGGGGGTCTTAACCGCCCAACATGAACCCAACCCAGCCCGATTTGCAAGTTGGGCCAGGTATGGTCTACTTCCAAAAGCCCCATTAAAAATTCACATGTTTAAGCGCGACCTGTATTCAGTTCGAATCGATCAAATGAATTCTTTTATATAAAAATTGTCGGGCTGGCACGCGGCATGAACCACACGTTCTGCCATGGTTAGGAATGGGCAATGTAGGATCTTATACCCCATTGTGCTACCATTCCAACCAAAACCAATTGGTGAAGGAAGATGTACAACTCAATATTTTAAGGTGTTGGGAGAGCGTTTCGAGTGCGACCCCTCCTCGGCCCACGAGGGTTGTACGGGGACAAAAAAATTCCCCCCTTACTAGTACCACCGGAGGGCGATTCGAACCCCCAACCTATCTTTGATACGACTTTTAGGATCTTATACCCCATTGAGCTATCATTCCAACTAAAACCAATTGGTGATAAAAGAGGTACAACTCAATGTTTTAAGGTGTTGGGAGAGCGTTTCAATCGCGGCCCCACCACGGGCCCACAAGAATTGTACTAGGATCCAAGACGCTAAGTAGGCCCAAAATAAATTGACTGGCCCGACCAGCTTGACTAGTAATAAGGTCGGGTATGGGCTTGCTCCAGCCTTCAAGAGGCCCGATTATAATCGACCTGTTTAAGGGTTGGACCAGCTTAGTCAATAATGATTAAATTTCTTTTATATCATGACATGCAAATCATGTTTTGATGAGTAAATGACTTGTTGATCTTGTGCAGAAGATACATAGCTAATCAAGTCTATTGTACATAGCATGCGCCGCCTACAAAGCAAACATATACTTATTAGAGACCTCTAATTCCCCAAATCTCACTGTTTCCTTATAAGTGGATATCAAATTACTTTCTTTGTTGGTCCTCTTCTTCCCATTTGTCCTCCTCTTGTTAGCAAAAAGAAAACAAGCCAACACCCAAAAATCAAATCGAAGTTTGCCACCAAGCCCACCAAAGCTACCCATCATAGGAAACATTCACAACTTACTCAACGAAAAGATGCCACATCACACCCTCATGAACCTGGTCCCAAAATACGGGCCTCTAATGCACCTACAGCTCGGCCAAATTCCTGCTATTGTGATATCGTCTTCAGAAATAGCCAAAGAGGTAATGAGGATGCATGACGTCACATTCTCCAGCCAACCGTCACTAGGTAATGCCAATATTTTGGTCTATGGATGCACAGATGTGGGTTGCGCTCCCTATGGAGAGTACTGGAGACAAGTGCGCAAGATTTGCGTCATTGAACTTCTAAGCAATAAGCGTGTCCAATCCTTTCGGATGGTTAGAGAACAAGAGGTATCCAATTTGGTCCAATACATTTCTTCAAAAGCTGGCTCAACTTTGAACCTTAGCGACAAGTTCTTTGCTCTAAACAATGATATTATTTCATGGGTAGCATTTGGTAGCAAGTGGCGGGAAAAAGAAGCTTTTAAAGAAGCGGCTCATGAAGCCATAGTGTTGGGAGAAGGCTTTGGCATTTTAGATTTTTTCCCTTCTCTTGAATTCGTTAGTGTGATCACTGGGTGGTGGTTGAACATAGAAAAGATTCAGGCTAAATTAGATCGGATCTTCAACAAGATCATCGAATAACATAGAGGGGCAGCAAAGAGAGTTGAACAAGGGCATGAAGATCTCGTTGATGTTCTCCTCCGAGTTCAAGAAGATGGTGGTCTCACAAATAACAACATAAAGGTGATCATCTTGGTTAGTAAACAGCTATTCATTTGAACTTTACGTATACTCCAAGTTATTCATATATATATATATATATATATATATATAATGCTAATATCAGCCTTTTCTGTTTTGTTCATGCTCACAGGACATGTTCATCGGAGGGACAGATACCTCATCAACAGTTATGGCTTGAGCAATCGCAGAACTAATGCGGCATCCTAGGGTGATGGAGAAGGCACAACGAGAGGTGAGAGAGGTGTTGGGAGTAAAAGAAAAGGTGGAAGAGAGTGACATTAAGGAATTAAACTACTTTAAATTGATTATCAAAGAGACAATGAGGCTGCACCCTCCCATTCCCTTACTACTTCCAAGAGAATCTATTGAAAGATGTGAAATTAATGGATATGAGATACCCAACATGACTAGGTTTTTTATCAATGCATCGGCAATAGCAAGAGATCCTTAGACTGTAAAGACCCGTATTTTGAACCTGAGTTAGACCGACCATGTGTACGTATTCGGCTCGGTGACCAGTGTCGCTATTTGCCTTTGATTATTATTTAGATGTGATCATGCAGACGAATTTTTATTTAAGGTTTGATCGGACCTTTGTGTGAAAGTCGTGCACCAACCTTCGGTGTGACCATTTAACACCGAACCTAAATTGTTGGAATTAGAAGTTTAACACACTAAGGTGTGTGTGTGCTTAACATATTGAGTAACCCTATTATAAGAGGAATAGTATTCCCGTTTGCTTTAAGTTAAGGCTTTCTAAAATTTATTTGCTTAGAGAGAAAGAGGAGACGAGAGCCATATGCCAGAAAACCTAGCTGTGTTTTGAGTTGTTTGATCATTACAAAACTTTGCCTTTATTGTGTCACCGATTGTGAGATCTATTTTGTGAAACCTTTTCTCTAAAACCCTTTTTCGTTTGAGATCCATAAACCTAGGGCAAGATTGAATCAACCCTTGGATTCATTTTCAACGATTGGAAGAGGTTGAGATCATTGGGAATGAATAGAAGTGATCCTAGTGAACTCGTAGGAGCGATCACGGCACAAATCATCAAGGAAATCCGTCGATTTCGTTCTTAAACTCCGTTTGCGTGACTCGTTTCAAAGCGTGGAATCCTTGATTAAAGGTATGGTGTTTATTGAGTTTAAGGTTTAGAATCAATAGATTAAACTTGGGTTTTATTTTGGGAATGTGTGGGATTCGATTCTGGTGAAAATGAGGCGAAAAATTGCATCGCTCGAGCGAGGACAGAACTTGGTTTTTGTCTTTGTTTTCATTTTCTTTCCGATACTGTCTTGGTATTTTATTCGTAACTTTTTACTCCGAACTCTGATTACTATGATTTATTTTTCGTTGGAAAGATGATATCAAGATCTGCAACTTTAGTGTTTTGGAAAGATGATATCAAGATCTGCAACTTTTGACTAACTTATGAATCAATCGTTTTGAAGGTCAAAAAAATTAGAGGAAGGTTACATCAAATTGTCTTCGTTTTCGTTTTCTTTTCGAAATTATCTTAGTATTTTAGCCATAATGTTTTACTCCAAACTCCATTTGATATGATTCATTTTGCATTGGAAAGATAAAAATAAACTCTACAACTTTCGTGTTTTGACTAACTCGTGAATCAATCATTTTGAAAGTCAAAAAATTAAGGGAAGGTTACGTCAAATTCTAAGATTGGCACAAACTTGCCCGTTTCGACTCGTTTGTGAGGAAACACTTAAATAGGTTTAAATTATTAGTGATTAGAGTTAACCTTAATGCATAATCATATATTTGTGATGTAGATTAAGGGCGAGAGGCCATCAATAGGATTTTACTTGACTTCGCGTAACTCCAAGTTTTGGTAGGAGAATCTCATCTTTACAGTATTTTATTTTAATTCGCATAGATATTTTGAATTAGAATCCTTGAACTTGTATATGCCATTGAAATCACATCTGTAAAATTGAAAATCTGATATAAACTTTGAAATCTAAATCTACCTGAATACTAAAACCTGAATCTGCTTAAGCTCTGAAAAGCTGAAAATCCGAAATCAAGAATCTAAACTATGTATAAGAAACTTGCATCTGATTTATATTAGTATCTGCATTTATTTTATGATTGACCTGAACGACCTCTCAAAAATTTTTGAACAACTTACTGGAGCAAGTTACCCTCCAAGTGTAGGGGCTTGTTGCATCCTTATAAAAGGTTCATGAACGACAATGGTAGGTAGGGGTTCCCATCGACTATATTCCTGCTCTCGAGATATAATTTACTCGGGAGGTATTTTAAGTTGAGGATTAAGTCATGAATCACTGAACTTTGCATATAAATATTAGACGCACTAAGACACTGAAATTTGGCATTGTTCTTGAATATGTTTTCACATATTTAGAAACTGATCTTGCATATAATTTTCACACTTAAATTTCGTCTTTTATCTGCATATCTGTTTTGACATGCTATATTCCGATATATGTTTTGAAACTATGTAAGTTAAAATAAAATGTCGTAGATGTCTTTCTTCTACTAAGCCTTGTTGGTTAGCTCACTCCGACTATATGTCACAAGTCCAGGTACTGACGTGACTATTCAGGGCTGCGAGACTGATCCAAATTACATACCCAAGGAAAAGCCTGAGGTTCCTCCTAAGGAGTTTTTCCTGGCTTAGGATCTAGTTTATTTTTGCTTTGGTGAGAGTTTTGTACTAGGAGTTTTGGCCCTTTTAGTTGGATTTTATAGTTTCATACTTGAATTTTGATTACTGTTTGAACCATGTTTCGGTGATGGTCGGCCATCATCGGTGGTTCTTTACTTATAATTGCTTTCACATTTATTTTCTTAGCTTTGGATTATTTGTTGTGCTTTACTCTGATATGTGCTCTGTTTGTCCGGCTTATCGTTTAACCGATAGGTTGGCGAACCGTCCTTTCCTATACCTGAGGGATTGGAAAAGTCGGGTCGTCACAGTTGATATCAGAGCCAGGTTATTAGATCTTGTTGGGACCCAAGACTATGGCAGTAGGTTCTATTAGGACATAAGAGACTCAATTAGGACCTTGTCAAAGTTAGTAGAATTTTTGGCTTTAGGTCTTTAAAGGGACTCACAACTAGGGTTGTAGGTTATGTTTAGAACATGAGTTGTTGATCTCACTATCACTTGGAGTAGAGATAATTGACAATCGTGATAGAAGTACAGTTACAGTAGGTAAATAAAGTTTAGATTTTTGTCGAAACATAGGGCCATGGTGATCGCAATCTTTATTAATTAGAACCTTGTGTCATATTGACAGATCAAAATGGCACCACCCAAGTGATCGAAGACTATACACATGCTTAGAAAATTTTAATTGAAATGCTTGTCTAAACCAAGGTACCCTTTTTATGCATCGGGAGAGCGACATAAGCAAAATCGAAGCGCGAGTGTTGATAGACCACGGGTCTGCCCATTCTTTTATCACTTCGTTGTTCGCTGAGAAGTTGGACATTGTTCCCAAGGCCCTTGATTTCATCTTGGCAGTGTCAATTCCTACGGGTAACTCAGTGAGCACTGATACCATGTGTCAATCAATGATTATGATGATCGAAGGCCACGAGACGGTAGCTAATTTGATCATTTTGAGAATGGAAGGGTTCAATGTGATATTAGAGATGGATTGGTTATCCGCTTACCACGCGAGCGTGGATTGTCTTCGAAAAATTGTGACATTCCACCTGTCGAAGAGAAAATCTTTTCGATTTTACGGAGTCAAATCCTGCGTGGCAGCTATACGAGCAGACCATATGATGAGGAACGGGTGTTGTGGTTATCTGACATACTTACAAGATCATAAGGAGGAGGGGAAAAATATTATAGATATTACGATTGCTTGCGAGTATCCGAATATTTTTCCTGAAGATCTACCTGGATTACCACCTGACAGGGAGATTGATTTTGCAATTGAGTTAGCGCCGGGTACCGAATCAGTATCAAAAGCTCCGTATCGAATGGTGCCTGTAGAATTGAAAGAGTTGAAGGAGCAGTTTCAGGAATTGCTAGATAAAGGCTTTATCAGACCAAGTGTGTCACCCTAGGGAGCACCGATTTTGTTTGTGAAGAAAGACGGTTCAATGCGGCTTTGCATTGATTACCGCCAGCTAAATAAGTTATCAATTAAGAATCGTTATCTGCTTCCAAGAATTGATGATCTGTTCGATCAGTTACAAGGAGCACGGTTCTTCTCAAAGATTGACTTGAGGTCAGGCTACCATTAGTTGAAAGTCAAATCTGAAGACATTTAGAAGACAATATTTAAAACCCAATATGGACACTACGAGTTCTTGGTCATGCCATTTGGATTGACGAACGCACCTGCATCATTTATGGACTTGATGAATCAAATATTCAAATTACATTTGGATAAGTCTGTAGTAGTTTTTTTAGATGACATCCTCATCTATTCAAAGATGTGAGAAGAACATGAACATCACTTGCGAGTAGCTTTACAAACCCTCAGAGACCATCTGTTATACGCAAAACTCAGCAAGTGTCTGTTTTGGCTTGAACAGGTCAGTTTCTTGGGCCATGTTATCTCTGAGACCGGTATCACAGTTGATCCAACAAAGATTGAGTCAGTGATGAATTAGGAACAGCTGAAGACGGTTACAGAGGTTCATAGTTTCCTCGATTTTGCAAGCTATTACAGAAGGTTTGTGGAGGGCTTCTCCAAGATATCAGGTCCGCTCACACAACTTACAAAGAAGAACAATAAGTTTGATTGGACGGATCTGTGTGAACAGAGTTTTCAAGAACTCAAGAAACGATTGACTACTGTGCCAGTACTTGCTATACCGTTAGGCAGGGGAGGCTTTGCAGTGTACTATGATGCATCGTATGGGTGTTTAGGCTATGTGCTTAACCAGAATCAGAGAGTCATTGCTTATGGGTCTAGACAGCTAAAAGACCATGAGAAGAATTACCCAACACATGATCTTGAGTTGGCAGCAGTGATTTTTTCTCTGAAGATCTGGAGGCATTACCTTTATAGGGAGACCTTTGATATATTCACCGATCATAAGAGCCTCAAATATCTCTTCTTGCAGAAGGAGTTGACTAGGAGACAACATCGATGGATGGAGTTCTTGAAATATTATGATTATACCATCCAGTACCAGCCCGGGAAAGTAAACATAGTGGCAGATGCGTTAAGTCAGAAGTTCTCTACTCAGTTATCACATCACACCGCAAGGGTGCGACGATGGCATCTATTGAAAGATATGGCTCTAAGTAGCATGAGATTTGACGTAAAACGTTCAGGTGCGTTAATGGCTACGTTGGTGATACGTTCTACTCTCTATGAGAATATTCGCAGACTTAAGATGACGGATGATGAACTTATGACTATCAGACGTGATGTGCTTGGGGGAGGTAAAATAGATTTTTCTATCAAAGATGATGACACTTTGTTGTTTAGAGACCGGGTATGCGTACCAACTAGTATTGAACTTCGGGACACCATTTTGGAAGAGGCTCGTAAGTTTATGTACGCTATTCATCCTGGCAGTACCAAGATGTTCCAAGACTTAAAGAAAAACTTCTGGTGGAGGGGTTTAAAGAAAGATGTCGCTGAGTATATCTCGAGATGTCTTGTGTGTCAGCAAGTAAAGGTGGATCACCGAAATCTGACAGGACTGTTGCAACCACCACCGATACCCGAGTGAAAATGGGAAGCTATTTTTATGGACTTTATTTTGAGGTTACCAAGGACATTGAGGAAGCACAATGTCATCTGGGTCATTGTGGATCGATTGACTAAGTTTGCATACTTCCTGCCTTATAATACGTCATATACCACCAGCAAACTCGTAGAGTTATACATCAAAGAGATGGTTAGGCTGCATGGTATACCGGTTAGTATTATTTCAGATAGAGACCCACTGTACATATCACAGTTTTGGCAGAGATTTCAGGAAGGGATGGGTTCCAAGCTTATTACAGTACGACGTTTCATCCTCAAACCGATGGGCAGACTGAATGGGTGAATCAGATCATTGAGGATATGTTACGTGCTTGCATGCTAAACTTTCAAGGTTCATGGGATCAACATTTACCATTGATTGAATTCGCTTATAATAATAGCTACCAGGCTAGTATCGGCATGACCCCCTATGAGGCCTTGTATGGACGGCGGTGCAAGTCTCCGCTTAATTGGAAAGAAGTGGGCGAGAAGCTCATTTGAGGCCCCGAGATCGTGGAGAGTACGATCGAGATAGTTTGGTTAATCCACGAGAGGCTACGTGCTGCTCAAAGTCATCAGAAGAGCTACGCTGATCTTAAAAGGAACCATGTTGAGTTTAAAGTAAGCAATAGAGTATGGTTCACTTTCTTGTTACGTCGAGAGAAGTATACTATTTTGATAACTAATACCTGCGTTTCAGGTGGGAGATAACATTTTTGTCAAAAACTCGCCTACAAAAGGCGTGGTGCATTTTGGAAAGCGTGGGAAGTTGAGTCTGTGCTATGTTGGACCTTTTGAAGTATTGGGCCGAGTTGGCGAGGTCGCTTACCGAGTAGCCTTACCATCGCAGTTATCGGGAATGCACAACGTGTTTCATGTGTCTATATTACAGAGATATGTTAAGGACCCGACTCATGTATTGGACTACCAGCCCATTGAGCTCCAGGAAGACTTATCTTTGGTGGAGGAGCCGGTACAAATCTTGGTTCGTAAAGAGCAAATCTTACGGACGAAGAGCATTCCCTTAGTACTAGTGAAGTGGCGGAACCACTCTTCCGAGGAAGCCACATGGGAGCGTGAAGCGGAGATTCATGAGCAATTTTCACAACTTTTTGAATGAAGGTAAATCGTAAACTATGTAGGTGTAAAAAAAATATAAGTACTTTTGACGTTGAAAACTCTTTTTTTTTTTTTTGCAAAAAAATATTACATATATCTATAACGATCACACAATAAAATCTTAACTATCATATTTATTCAGTCTCGATTAGAACCATGTATCAGTTAGAACATGTATACCAGGCATGTGGTTACGCTTCTGATTAAGTATTTAATTCTAAAATCTGAAATTTCTGTTCGTGTAATTAACGACATAGTGTATGTGGTCTAGTAAGAAAAGGGTGAGGTGGGTGTGTGTGCTAGGTTTGAGTCACGGTGAAGTATGTTTCTAGGCGCGTGACACTCAGGAAGATATGCATTCATGTACAAATGTAATCCTCTATGGTAGTATGGGATGCCACACGCAGTAAATCCAGGTTACTACGGATCTCGACCCTTGAAAGCATGCTTAGTGAAGCTTATCACATCGCGACCCATTCTCTTTAGACATCGGACTGCTCTGATTATGCCTTGATAAGAACTGTGTTGGAATAAGGACGTACTGTAGACTTACTTAAGCTACCCGTTACATTTTTGAGGACGAAAATTCCAAAGGAGGGTAGAATGTAAAGACTCGTATTTTGAACCCGAGTTAGACCGACTATGTGTACGTATTCGGCTCAGTGACCAGTGTCGCTATTTCCCTTTGATTATTATTTAGATGTGATCGTGTGGACGAATTTTTATTTAAGGCTTGATTGAACCCTTGTGTGAAAGCCGTGCACCGACCTTCGGTGTGACCATTCAACACCAGACCAAAGTTGTTGGAATTAGAAGTTTAACACACTAAGGTGTGTGTGTGTGTGCTTAACATATTGAGTAACCCTATTATAAGAGGAATAGTATTCCCGTATGCTTTAGGTTAAGGCTTTCTAAAATTTATTTACTTGGAGAGAAAGAGGAGATGAGAGCCATACGCCAAAAAACCTAGCTGTGTTTTGAGTTGTTTAATCATTACAAAACCTTGCCTTTATCGTGCCACCGATTATGAGATCTATTTTGTGAAACCTTTTCTCTAAAACCCTTTTTCGTTTGAGATTCATAAACCTAGGGTAAGATTGAATCAACCCTTGGATTCATTTTTGATGATTGGAAGAGGTTGAGATCATTGAGAACGAATAGAAGTGATCCTAGTGAACTCATAGGAGCGATCGCGGCGCGAATCGTTGAGGAAATCCGCCGATTTCGTTCCGAAACTCCGTTTGCGTGACTCGTTTCAAAGCGTAGAATCCTTGATTAAAGGTATGATGTTTATTGATTTTAAGGTTTATAATCAATAGATTAAACTTGGGTTTTATTTTGGGAATGTGTGAGATTCGATTCTGGTGAAAACGAGGCGAAAAATTGCATCGCTCGAGCGAGGACAGAACTTGGTTTTTGTCTTCGCTTTCGTTTTCTTTTCGATACTGTCTTGGTATTTTACCTGTAACTTTTTACTACAAACTTTGATTAATATGATTCTTTTTTAGTTGGAAAGATAACATCAAGCGTTACAACTTTAGGGTTTTGACTAACTCATAAATCAATCGTTTTGAAGGTCAAACAATTAGAGGAGGTTACATCAAATTGTCTTTATTTTCGTTTTCTTTTCGATATTGTCTTAGTATTTTAGCCATAATGTTTTACTCCAAACTCCGTTTGATATGGTTCTTTTTGCGTTGGAACGAAAACAATAAACTCTACAACTCTCATGTTTTGACAAACTCGTGAATCAATCATATTGAAGGTCAAAAAATTAGGGAAAGGTTACATCAAATTCTAAGATTGGCACAAACTTGTCCGTTTCGACTCGTTTGTGAGGAAACACTTAAATAGGTTTAAATTATTAGTAATTAGAGTTAACCTTAATGCATAACCGTATTTTTGTGATGTGGATTAAGGGCAAGAGGCCATCAATAGGATTTTGCTTGACTTCGCATAACTCCAAGTTTTGGTAGGAGAATCTCATCTTTATAGTATTTTATTTTAATTCGTATGGACATTTTGAATTAGAATCCTTGAACTTGCATATGCCATTGAAATCACATCTGTAAAATTGAAAATCTTATATAAACTCTGAAATCTAAATTTACCTGAATTCTGAAACCTGAATCTGCTTAAGCTCTGAAAAGCTGAAAATTCGAAATCAATAATCTGAACTATGTATAAGAAACTTGCATCTGATTTATATTAGTATTTGCATTTGTTTTATGATTGACCTAAACGACCCCTAAAAAATTCCTGAATAACTTCCTGGCGCAAGTTACCCTCCGAGTGTAGGGGCTTGTTGCATCTTGAAAAAGGGTTCATGAACGACGATGGTAGGTAGGGGTTCCCATCGGCTATATTCCTGCTCTCGAGATATAGTTTATTCGGGAGGTATTTTAAGTTGAGGATTAATTCATAAATTACTGAACTTTGCATATAAAAAGTAGAGGCACTAAGACACTGAAAATCGACATTGTTCTTGAATCTGTTTTCACATATTTAGAAACTGATCTTGCATATAATTTCTACAGTTAAATTTCATCTTTTATCTGCATATCTGTTTTGACATGCTATATTCTGATATATGTTTTGAAACCATGTTAGTTAAAATAAAATGCCGTGGATGTCTTTCTTCTATTGAGCCTTGTTGGTTAGCTAACTCCGACTATACGTCACATGTCCAGGTACTGACGTGACTGTTCAGGGCTGCGAGACTGATCCTGATTACGTACCCGAGGAAGAGTCTGAGGTTCCTCCTGAGGAGTTTTTCCCGGCTTAGGATCTAGTTTATTTTTGCTTTGGTGAGAGTTTTGGACTAGGAGTTGTGGGCCTTTTAGTTGGATTTTATAATTTCATACTTCACTTTTGATTACTGTTTGAACCATGTTTCGGTGATAGTCGGCCATCATCGGTGGTTCTTTACTTTTAATTACTTCCGTATTTATTTTCGTAGCTTTGGATTATTTGTTGCGCTTTACTCTGATATGTGCTTTGTTTATCCGGCTTATCGTTAACTGATAGGTTGGTAAACCGTCCTTTCCTATACCCGAGGGATTGGAATAGTCGGGTCGTCACATAGACACTGCGAGAACCCAGAGCAGTTTTATCCAGAGAGATTCCAAGACAACTGGATTGATTTCAATTCACAAAACTTTGAATTTATTCCATTTGGGGGACGAAGAAGGAGATGCCCAGGAGAGTTGTTCGGACTCGCTTCCATTGATTTAGCACTTGCCAACCTACTATATTACTTCGATTGGAAGCTTCCAAATGGGATGAAGCCTGAAGATGTGGACATGACCGAAAAATTAGGACTCATTTCTACTAAAAAAGTTCCACTTAATTTCCTTCCGATTCCCCGTTTCGATCCCCATTCTCTTCCCTCACTAGCTTAACTATCTATTCACAATGGAATTATAAGTTCTCTAATAAATTAAATAAGAAGTGGTTATTAATGGTAGCAGCGCAATCTTTTTACGAAACTTTGGAAATTTATGTAAAATCATAAAAAAGATCAATGTAAAACAAGTGATTACTTATGGTAGATCACTCAATTTATTCTATTTTATCTATGAAAAATATTTGTGTTCTTAATGTGGTCCTCTTACCTTATTTTTTATTTTGTTAACCTGGTTGTCTGGGCCTCTTAGAGCACCCGACTAATCCCAGGGGCACATGCTCGCCCCAAGTTAGCATGGGTCAGATGATATAATTTCCCAGGGTGGCCTCAAGGGAGGGAGTCGAACTTAGGTCTCGCGCTTCTTGAGGCAGGTACCTGGCCATCATGCCAATCCCCTTGATGTTGGTGGTCTTACCTTTTTCTTCTCTTCCTAAATTCTTTGAGGCTCAGTATATAAGTCTCCCAATCTCTTTCTTAGCACTAATTCTTCTTCTTTTTTTTTTTCCTGATAATTAATTGGGGTTGCGTCATTGTGGATCCCGCCCTACTATTCCACCATCCGAATACAGTAGTTGCTTAAGGTTGTGTTTCGGATGGCTCTTTGGAGGCAAAGAGTAGCGCTCTACTCTAGCACAAAGCACTTTAGTATGGGATTTTGTTTGGTTGTAAGTGCTCTTAGGTCTTTCGGAGAGTGAAAGAGCTGAATTTGATTCTCTTTAATAGAGCAGTTTAAACCTGCTCTTTTAAGTGGGCTGCTCTTTGATCCAAAGAGCAATCCTAAGCATAGCATAAACCAATCTAGCAGCACGATCAACACATCAATTGTGATAGCCCGAATTTCGAAACCCGAAACCCGGGCCGTCGGCATAATCATTGAGGTCGTGCCCACATAGCCACTAAATATAGCACTAACCTGAGTAACTCAACGGAATTCTATTTCTCAAAATTACCGATCAAAAGTCGATCCAAAAGACGATTCTAACTCCCATGGGAGGAAGAACCGAACCGAACCATCGATGATACCCTCTTATCACCCTCGATGGTTCGCCAAAATATATATATACACAACCAATCACACATTACACTGCTAAATTCCACAGGCTGGACATACCCAGCCGACCAAAACACGTCTGAATCACGTCGCTAAGTCTCCTAGGAGAAATCCTTAGGAGGAGGCTTGTTCTCCTCAGGAGGAACGTAATCTGTATCTAAGCGATCTAAATCCTCAGCTGCCAAATCCTCACCTGTACCTATGACGTATAGTCAAAAGTGTGAACTACATCATAGCCCATTAAGGAAGAACAAATCTAATATGCATACTTCATTGTGACATATAATCATGATGTTTCCCATTTCACACTTTGTTGAACAGAATTACATGGATTCAAAATGCTAAGAATTTAACAAGAATCACAAAGGATGTGCACTTGTAACCCCACTAGCTTCTTTTTTTTTTTAAGTAAAAGTGTTCTTTTTCTTAACTCACACACTTAAAAACCCTTACTTAAATAATCCCCGATGGGCTATATCATCGAGCCCCGACAGAATACCCACCATCGTTGTTCAATTGAACCCTTTTTACATCAAAGAGCAGATATCCCGCTGCACCAGATTCACATCAAAGAGCAGATATCCCGCTACACCGAATTCACATCAAATAGCAGATATCCCGCTGCACCGGATTCACAATTTGTACAGATATCCCGCCGTACCGGTCGCGGATATCCCGCCGCATCGGTCGCAGTTATACCGCCACGTCGGTCAGGTATTCACATAACCTCAAAATGGTGTGCAAAAGTACTTACAGTTCTTCACTGTGAAAGTGCCATAATTATAATAGTTTACAAAACTCATAGAATTCGCAATGCACATATTCCTATATCAGTAGCTGTCATGAACACATGCACGCACACACACCTTCGCTGAAAGTACCAATGTGCTTTTGAAAATCCAAGCTTAATTATACTTGACTTATCTAAGTGAGCAACATACACATTTAAAGGTTTAACAAATACTAGTGCCTCATACATCACAACGCACATGTTCAACAAATTGATTACACATATTAGATAGTCTTCCTTACCTTAAGCCAGTCCCTACCCTTCCATGGTGTAAGCCCGTCACATGTTCACATTCAAGGTTCGATCATACCTAGACACATGCGATCACGATAGAAAAGTCAAAATTTGCTTGAACCAGGAAGGTAGTTCACATTCTTGAAGTCCCAAACCCAAATTCTAAAGGCATCCTCAACTGTCCTGAATCGAGCAGTTGAATACTGATTCAATTGGTCGGTTTCTCGCAAGAAACCTAAGACCATAACTTATCGTAAACTGACCAGTCGATTCTCAAATTCGATCTGTCGGATCCTCGAGATCGACCGGTTGAAATTCAATTCGACTGGTCGACCCAAAGTATAATTTTTATATCTCCTATTTTCTGAAAATCAACTGGCCGACTCCATTTCGATCGGTCGGTTTCTGGAAATCGACCGGTCAAATTCAATTTGACTGGTCGAAATCGTTCGTGCCTTCCCACCTTCCTATTTCGTGGCGAAATCGAACGGTCGATTAAAAATTCGACCGGTCGATTTACGCCAACCCTGTATGGCTAAGATCTATTCTTCACAGATCCATTTTCTTCTGTTCCTCTTTCATTTCCCTTCTAACTTCTCTTACAAATGCTTAATTCAATACAATCCTAGTCTAAAATTTTAATCATCAAACTGATATCGCAATATCATACCTCCGAATTCGATCGATCCATCAATTCAAGGTCTTACGCTCCAAGCTAGGGCTTGGGCGTCAGATTTCCGAATTTCACAAAATTTGATGCCTAATTGAATGTGCGTCTTCAACTCTTCGTACACAGATCGTCAATCCGCACACATGCACAATCGAGCCACTCTCATAACTCCTCCTCTTTCCCTTCCTTCTATTCTCTCTCTCTCCATAAATTTAACCTAGGAGAGCATTTACTCCTCTTTACCCCTATTTATAACCATCCTAGTTTTGGGTGTAAAGCACCCACACACTAACTTGATGTATCAAAAATCCCCTGAACCTTACACCTGCCCTTCACTTTACACAGATCACAGTCTTGACTCGCCAGTGGTTCATCGGTCAAGCACGCGATCTGATGGTACACACATCGCGAGGTACTGTTCACAATCAAAACTTTGCGGCATGTTACATTCTCCCCCCTTTAGGAATTTTCGTCCCCGAAAATTTTCTAAGGGTGGACACAACAAAAGGGGTAGTAAACATACCCCCCCCCCCCACGCAGGAGTGAAGGGAGAGCAAGCAAGCGTCTAACTGGAGAGAATTCAATCCTCTTACAAGGATTGAGCAATCTCCCCCAACTAAACACATGGGTCCTGCAAAGACCATTCACAATTCCACATATAGGAAGAAACTTTAACCCGCAAATTGGCCAAGCGACTTTAAGATATCAACATACACATCCAAAAAGTTAAATATAATTTATCTAGTGACCACCAACTCACTATAGTTCGAACTTGACTAATTTTCTATCGACGGGCAACCATGCCACGATAGTTTTCACATTTGAACGCCACCTATATTAATTACAGCATATTTTCAAAAAAAATAGCTACTCTCTCTAGTATAACCAAAATGTATAAGTACCCATAAATCAATCCAACCTCACACACCTGCATCCCCCGGCGGTACTCTAGAAGGTCTTGGCTCGTCCGTAGGTGGCGCATCGGCTACGTCGTCGTGACCATGAATACCTCCCGAAGTAGACACACCCGTGGAGTAGTACCATGGGTCGGGTACAGCTATACGTGTGGCCGCCAGGCGGGTCATGTAGTCATTCGGGTACGCGTACTCCATCCATTGTGTGAAGACTCCCTCGTGATGATCCATGTGACGATGTAGTAATCTATTGCTCTCTTCCAATTGGGTCATACGTGCATGAATGTCGCGCAAGATCTCAGAGTCTAGCGTCGATGGGGGAGGCATTTGATAGTGCGCTTGCTGGTGCATCGGAGGCTCGGGTACAAGTGGTACCTGCTGCTATGGAGGTGGAATTTGGTCTCCCTGCTCTTGCTCTAGCTCAAGTGGAGGAGGTGGTACTTGTTCCCCCTCGAGCGGTAGAACTTTCTTCAACTGATTGTACGTACGGTTCCAATCCACGAAGGTAAAGAACTCCACCCGGTCATTCAAGGTTAGTTCCGTAGGAGAAATCAGAGGGTGTCCTAGCACTGTATATTCTTCAAACATCGAGGAGATCAAACGGGCATAAGGGAGACATTCCTTTGCCTTGGACCCACCCTTCATCAGTTTGCCGTGTATGTAGATCATACCCTCAAACACTATTTTTGGTGCATTGAACCAGCGGCCTCTAAACGCCGCATGTAAGGCTCGTTGGACCTCTTCCACTCTCCCGGTATTATGTCGCATAGGATATAAATTGCACTTAATGATGGTATCCAGCATCCATAGATAGGGAGGAAAATCTATTCTTCGAATGGAATGGCCAGAACCATGACGTCCTTGAGTCATTTATCTCCAAATTTCCTTATGGTGGACATCCTTTTCAAAAGGGGTTAACAGCTCAAGGTCGTCGGAATACTCGTCATAGCACTCTAAGGCTTTAGATTCATGTTCCCAAGTAAATCGATAATTGCGTCCATCAATCGTAGTTTCAATCGCGGAAGTTGTACTAGTCGATTTTAGGTTTTGATAAAAGAGGCGTATAAGCCTCGGATAATAATAGTCATGTAACGGTTCCAAGATGTTAATCAGACCAGCCTTATCGAGATACTCTCGAGCCCACACGGTATTTCCTTGTACATTTTTGTCGATAAATAGGGCTGGATCAATCTTGTATTCAATTTTGATTTTCTTAGCCGCCCACCACTCATTGGGCTAGTCTAAGGGTCGTGGTGGTTGTGGTGGTAGTTCACTCGAAGGCGTCGCGGAGTGTGAGGACACGGTTGACGCCGACATCTGTGTTGTCGTGGTTGGTGGGGGTGCCGACGTGTCGAGACGTCGTATCGGTAACTTCGAAGCCCAAGAATGTCACATTTTTGGTGGCATAGTTAGGGTTTTGGTGTAGAAACAGGTGATTAGGGCTCCAAAAAGGAAAAATTGAAAGTTACAAGGTGAAAGGATTAGGGTTTACCTTTTTTGAATCCGTCTAATGTCGTGATCGGCGAAAGATCGGAGTGGAAGTAAGCTCAAAATCCTTCTTCTCCCCTTTCCTATCAAACCCTAACAGAGATCTCCAACAGAACCCTAACAATCGAAGTGACGAATGGGCAATAAAAACCCAATTGAAAGTCGTCTACCAAAATCAACCAGTCGGATTTTGAAAATCGACCAATCGATTTTCCAATTAAAACCCAAATCTCGATTTTGACTGGTCGGTTTTAATTCGACTGGTCAAAATTCAAAATCCACCAATTGGTTTCATCAGTTCAATCATTCGAATTTTGTAGACCTTAAAGCTCGCCCTGTTTGTGAGAATCGACCAGTCGGTTTAGTATTTTTGATCGGTCAGTTTTTATATACCTTACAACTACTTCTGTTTGTGAGAATCGACCAGTCGACTCTCCATTCGACCGATCAGTTTTTCAATTTTGACCAGTCGAACGCAGAATCGACCGGTCGGTATGTGACAGTTACACAAATGAGACTCTCTCAACTCGTTTGGAACAATTGAGGATATTGAGCTTGAACATCGTCTTCACGCTCCCAAGTAGCCTCTTCGGGTGGGTGATGTCCCCATTTGACAAGCACTAAAGGAATGGTTTTGTTGCGTAATACTTGCTCCTTCCTATCAAGAATTTGTGCTGGCTCCTCTATCATCGTCATGTCCCCATACATTTCAATTGGCTAGTTCGTCAATATATGTGTAGGATCCAGAACGTATTTGCAGAGCATGGATACGTGGAATACATTATGTACTCTATCAAACCGAGGAGGAAGTCCAATCCTATAAGAAACCTCGCCCACTCTTCCCAACACCTTGAAGGGTCCAAAATACCTAGGGCTTAGCTTACCCCTCTTCCCGAAATGCATAACACCCTTCATGGGTGAGACCTTGACGAACACATGATCCCCGACTCAAAAATCAACACTCGTCCTATTCAAGTTGGCATAGCTCTTATGTCTACTCTGAGCTGATCTGATTCTGTTTCTAATCATGCGTACGATGTCGGCATTGTCTTCGAGTACCTCTGGTCCTAATACAAACTTCTTGCCAGTTTCTTCCCAGTTGATCGACGATCGACATCTCTGTCCATAAAGTGCTTCGTACGGTGCCATGCCAATGCTTGCTTGAAAACTATTATTGTATGCAAATTCGACCAAGGGTAAGTGTTGATCCCATGATCCTTGAAAACTGAGCATACAAGCCCAGAGCATTTCTTCAATCACTTGATTCACTCGCTCTGTTTGTTCGTCGGTTTGTGGGTGGAATGCCGAACTAAATTCCAACTTCGTACCCATCCCTTCTTGGAATTTTTGCCAAAACTTTGAAGTGTAAAGGGGGTCGCGATCAGACACTATATTGACTGGAATGTCGTGCAGCCATACAATCTCCTTCATGTATAGTTATGCCAATCTCCTAGCCGTGTACGAATTATTGTATGGTAGAAAGTGGACCGATTTAGTTAACCTATCGATGATTACCCATATGGCATTATGCCGCCTTGCCGTGTGGGGTAACCCTAAAATAAAATCCATCGACATTGATTCCCATTTCCATTCTGGCACCGACAGAGGTTGTAGTAATCGGCTGGGTGTCTGTGATCAATCTTTACTTGCTGGCATGTCAGATACTTTGAAACATATTCGGCCACATCTTGTTTTAAACCTCTCCACCAATAACTTTTTTTGAGGTCTTGATACATCTTTGTACTACCCAGGTGTATAGCATATACCGACTTATGAGCTTCATCTAGAATAGTCCGCCGTAGATCGGCATCAATCGGAATACAAAGACGTCCCCTGAATAGTAAGGACCCATCCTCTTTTATTGAGAAATCTGATCTAGTGCCGTCAGCCACACCTTGTCTGATCTTGACCAATTCGGGATCATTCATTTGTAACTCATAGATGGCTGAAAGATGGTCGGTCGCACTGTTATATTAGCCAAGAAGGCTCCTAAATCTTGTAGCTCAAGCTTAGCATCATATAATGCTAGATCTTCAAAGAGTTTCCAACAGTGCATCCCCAAAATAAGTCTTGCTAACTGAGCGAAACTCTTTCGACTCAGGGCATCTGCAATCACATTAGCTTTATCAGGGTGGTACTGTATGGAGCAATCATAATCTTTGAGGAGCTCCATCCATCTACGTTGCCTCATGTTCAATTCCTTTTGGGTAAACAGGTACTTGAGGCTTTTATGGTCACCAAATATCTCAAATGTTTCACCATACAAGTAGTTGTCTCCAAATCTTTAACACAAAAGTGACTGCTGCTAACTCCAGGTCGTGCGTTGGGTAATGCTTTTCATGATCTTTCAGCTACCTGGACCCATAAGCTATAACCTTTTTGTGTTGATTGAGAACACAACCTAGTCTAATATGCGATGCATCGTTGTATACAGCGAACCCTCCGTTACCTGAAGGGATCTCAAGCACTGGAGGGAAAGTAAGCCTTTTCTTGAGCTCTTGAAAGCTCTTCTCACACGCTTCATTCCACTCAAATCTCGCATCTTTTCGGGTGAGTCTCGTAAGTGGCCCTAATATTTTTGAGAATCCTTCTATAAAATGCCTGTAATAACCAGCGAGACCAAGAAAACTACGCACATCCATTACTGTCTTTGGCTATTCCCACTTCACCATAGCCTCGATCTAAGCAGGATTGACTGCGACACCATTCTCTATTACGATGTGTCCCAAAAAGCTGGCCTCCTCTAACCAGAACTCGCACTTGCTGAGCTTGGCATACAGCTGGTGCTCTCACAATGTCTGTAATATGAGGTGCAAATGCTCCTCATGTTCCTTCTTCGTCTTGGAATAAATCAAGATGTCGTCGACAAACACCACGACGCACGTGTCTAAATATGGTTTAAAGACCCGATTCATCAGATCCATAAATGACGCCGGGGCATTTCTCAACCCGAACAGCATCACCAAGAACTTATAGTGCCCAGAACGTGCTCGAAATGCCATTTTCTAGATATCTACCGCCTTGACCCGTAGCTGATGGTATCCCGACCTCAGATCGATCTTAGAGAAATATCTCGCTCCTTACAGCTAGTCAAATAAATCATCAATTCTGGGCAAAGGATACCGATTCTTTCTGGTGAGTTTGTTTAACTGACGATAGTCAATGCACTGCCTCATTGACCTGTCCTTCTTCTTTACAAATAAGACTGGTGCTCCCCTAGGAGACACACTAGGTCTCACAAACTCTATCTCTCTCTCAGGAGGTAGTCTCAGTAATTCTTCTGGAAAACTGTCTTCAAAGTCACTCACTATCTCAATCTCAGAAATAATGTTCTTCTTCTCCTTGTCATCCTTTAAAAATGCCAAGTAATCGGTACACCCGTTCTTGACCATGCGTTCAACTCTAACCACAGACACAAATGGCAAAAATTTCGATCTGATTCCCTTAAAACGGAATGATCTTCTCGTGTTCGGTCTGAAGATAACCACTTTGTTTTGACAGTCGACCGTAGCACGATGAGTGGACAACCAGTCCATGCCAAGAATCACATCGAATCTTTGCATCTCCAACAAGTTTAAATTTGCTACTAATTCGTGGATGTCTCCATCCATAATGGCGACCATCACCAACTTATAGACCAAATCTATATCCATTGATTCACTAGTTGGAATGGACACCGCTAAGACAAAATCTAGTGTCTCAGGAGTGACCTTCATTTTCCTCGCAAACCGAGGCATAACAAAAGAGTGGGTAGACCCTGGGTCTGTCAACGCTCTTGCCTCACACGCTGTATAACTCCCCTTTGCGTATACCTGTAAGGTACCTATAGAGTACATATATGTTAGCTAATTCTGAACTAGGTGGGTTATCCCCTAGATAGACACACCTTCTCTATCTAAAATTTAAACAATTTATGAAACAAAAGTTTACCTTGAATAAGGTCATTCATGTTCTGAGTGTCCTCGGCTACTCAGATATGCCTCCCCCTCGCACGAGGCTTCCTGGTATTGATCCGGTGGTCAAGTAAACCGTCGTCCCTTGACGACCAACTGAAGTCGATGCCATCTTTTCCTTCGTCATCTCAGGACAATCTCTGATATGGTGACCCACTTTTTCGCATTTAAAACAACCCCCTGTGCCTCGTCTACAGTCTGACATCTTATGTGATTTGCCACAACGGACACAAGTAACCTGAGGTGCTGAGGAAGCTGTTCGTGATAGTCCAGGAGTAATAGTAGCCCTTGAAACCTGGGGTTGTACATGGCCTTTGACACGAATAGGCCTGCTTTGCATAGACACCGGTGGTCTTGAAACATTTGTGTAGGCCGGTGGTCGAGTAACTGGGGCTGGTGCTGTGAACCTCGGCTTTTTATTCCTCGAGTCATAATCGCCCACACCCCCTTAAGTGAACCTATTCTTATTCTGCTGACTCAGTCGTTTATATTTTTTCTCCATGTCTCTCTCTATAACCATGGCCTTTCCGATCATGTCTGCATAGGTTTCGAGCTCAAACGCAGAGACTTTCCCCTTCAACTTAGGCCGTAGGCCTTCTTCAAACTTGCTGGCCTTCATTTCTTCGGTGGCCACTAACTCTGGAGCAAACCTAGACAACCGCGTAAACTCATTTCTGTACTGTCGCACAGTCATATTACCTTGCTCCAACCTTGTAAAATCTTTCTTTAGTTGATTCTTTACTTGTTTGGGGAAGTATTCTTTATTGAACGCTGCTACGAACTCCGCCCAAGTCCACAACCCGTGAGGGTTATCAATCTCTCTCTGCCGTAACACCGACCTCCACCATGGGTCGGCATCACCTTCCAACTAAAAAGAGGCCCATTCGACCTTCTCATCTTCACTCGCTTGCAACCGCTGTAGAAGCTTCTCAATCTGATTCAACCACTTTTCGGCTTCTAGTGGGTCAGTTTGTCCATAAAAACTAGGTCTTAATCTCTTGAGGTCTAGAAACGAGGACAGTAGTAGCACTGGAGGAGGTGGTGGTGGCAGTTGATGATTGGCATTATTAGCTGCCATCATCGCTGTCTGTTGAGTTTGCTGGGCCACAGCAGCAGCAACGGCCTCCATGGCTTGAGCTAACCTATTCGTAGCTTCATCCCCTGTTCCCTCCCTTCAGGAGGCTATCTTTGCGTTGCGCTAGAACCCACAAGGATGTCGTCTATGCTTCTAAAATTCGGCTGACGGCCGCCCCTTGGGCATCCCCGTCCTATAGGATCCATCTCAATCTGTCAAAATGAAACAAAAGTCCCATTAACAGAAGGTCTCAATAGTCTCACAACTCTTAAACTTCTAGTCTGACCTAAGACTTGTCAGAATTTTCTAAAGCCTAAGGCTCTGATACCAACTGTGACAGCCCAAATTTTGGAACCCGAAACCCGGGCCGTCGGCACGATCATTGAGGTCATGCCCACATAGCCACTAAATATAACACTAACCAGAGTAACTCAACGGAATTATATTTCTCAAAATTACCGATCAAAAGTCAATCCAAAAGACGGTTCTAACTCCCATGGGAGGAAGAACCGAACCGAACCATGGGTGATACCCTCTTATCACCCTCGATGGTTCACCAAAATACATATATACACAACCAATCACACATTACACTGCTAAATTCCACAGGCTAGACATATCCAACCGACCAAAACACGTTCGAATCATGTCGCTAAGTCTCCTAGAAGAAATCCTTAGGAGGAGGCTCGTTCTCCTCAGGAGGAACGTAATCTATGTCAAAGCAATCTAAATCCTTGGCTGCCGAATCCTCACCTGTACCTATGACATATAGTCAAAAGTGTGAGCTACATCATAGCCCAATAAGGAATAACAAATCTAATATGCATACTTCATTGTGACATATAATCATGATGCTTCACATTTCACATTTTGCTAAAAAGAATTACATGGATTCAAAATGCTAAGAATTTAACAAGAATCACAAAGGATGTGCACTTGTAACCCTACTAGTTTTTTTTTTTTTTGAAGTAAAAGTGTTCTTTTTCTCAACTCACACGCTTAAAAACCCTTACTTAAATAATTCCCGATGGGCTATAGCATCGAGTCCCGTTGGACTACCCACCACCGTCGTTCAATTGAACCCTTTTTACATCAAAGAGCAGATATCCCGTTGCACCGGATTCACATCAAAGAGCAGATATCCCGCTACACCGGATTCACATCAAAGAGCAGATATCCCGCTACACCGGATTCACATCAAAGAGCTGATATCCCACTGCACCGGATTCACAATTTGTACGGATATCCCACCGTATCGATCGCGGATATCTCGTCGTGTCGGTCGCAGTTATACCGCCGCGTTGGTCGGGTATTCACATAACCTCAAAACAGTGTGCAAAAGTACTTATAGTTATTCACCGTGATAGTGCCATAATTATAATAGTTTACAAAACTCATAGAATTTGCAACGCACATATTCCTATATCAGTAGCTGTCATGAACACATGCACGCACACACACCTTCGCTGAAAGTACCAATGTGCTTCTGAAAATCCAAGCTTAATTATACTTGACTTATCTAAGTGGGCAACATACGCATTTAAAGGTGTAACAAATACTAGTGACTCATACATCACAACGCACATGTTCAACAAATTGATTATACATATTAGATAGTCTTCCTTACCTTAAGCCAGTCCCTACCCTTCCATGGTGTAGCCCGTCACATGTTCACATTCAAGGTTCGATCATACTGTTAATCAGTGAAAAATGTCAGTTTTCACCCTTTAACCTGATAGACCTGTGAGTAGGCTAATAAGTGCATTTTGAGTATGTTTTGTAGATAGCAGTAAAAAGTAGTCATAGTACAAAAATCCACCCTAAAGTGCTCCATAAGAAGGTCCAACTCTCAGTACAACTCAGACCCAATAATGGCACACAAGAGGGTTGCACACCAAGGCCCACTTGGGGCATGCAGCAATGGCAAGACAATGTTGAAGAAGTGAAAACAGGCTGAAAGCAACCTGTTGAGAGGTTACTACAACCTATCGATAGGATCTAAAGGATGAAAAAGGAAGAAGTCGTGAAGATGGGAAGAATTCGATAGGATCCAGAATCTATCGCGTAGTCGGGAGCATCCTATCGACAGGATGCCTGAGCCTGAAGAGAATATATTGAGAGTTTTGGAACCTGTCGACAAGAGGTAGAATCAAACCTATCGAAACTTATTACGCAAGAGATCAACCTATCGAAAGGATCTTTCAACCTGTCGAACACATCAAATGAAGGCTGCAGGTGCTGAAGCTCTAATTGCAGGGTCAACCTATCAGAACCTTTCGATAGGATCCTGAATCCTAGTGAAAGAAGAACAATGCTCGCTTAGAACCTGTCGAAAGCTTCAGGAACCTATTGAAATCTATTCAAACACTTCTCAAAAGAGCTGTTGTACACACGCTGCAAGTTGGTGACCTCTTGCACGTAATCCGAGGCACCCTGTGATCGGCATGACGATTTTAGAAGTGCCCTGGAAAATCCTAACTGACCCACGTGCTCTCCCCCAGCTCCAACTAACTCAGGGGACCTTCTAGAAGGGGGATAAAAAGGTAAAAACAGAGTCAGCCCAGCTGAGCTGTGATTGGCGGGAAAAAGCAGATCTGAGGAGAGCTATAAAAGGGGAGGAAGCTTCCAGAAAAGGGGGGGATGAATCTAGAGATCAGAGCCTGTATCTAAGTCCCTAATCCTAGCCTAACTATGGTTGGCTAATTCTTTTGGAGCAGCGAGGAGCAAGGTTGAATCTATAATTGGGGAAGGTTGAGAGTGTTGTTGAGGATCAGATATTGCACAGACTACAAATATGAGAGCATTTCATTGTATAGTGAATTTATTTCAATGTAATATTGGTTTAATTGTTGTAATTAGATCCATAGTTCATCTGGTTTTATTTGGTGCTCAATCGGATTTGTGTAGATGGGAATAGCTCACCCATTTAACTGGTAGACCTCTTAGATACCATTTGATCTCCCTAAATCTGGTGTTCGTGCAATTTCCTGTGTCTGTGGCCTGGCAGTTACAGCATTTGCAGTGATTATAATGTTCTGATGGAAGCTTGAGAATAGAATGAATCTATTGGATGATCTGTGACCATTGAAGTGCACAAATCATAGCCTTAAGATCAATCCAAGCTCTGGTCTAGATCAGATCCTTCTACCCTGCAGCTGTGCTTATAGCCATATGAGGGATTGTTGCACTTTGAACCCCTTGTAACACTGTCAGCACAACCCAATTGCAGCAAGACCAAACTCCAAGCTGCTTCTCTCCATTTTTTGTTTTTAATTTCACCAATCACTCCCCTCACTTGTAAGATCTGGACTCTTAACTTAATTCCAATTTATTTCTACATTTAATTGTGTTTCTGTAGTTTAGTTTAAAGTGACAACCCCTTAAAACCTCTCCTCTATCTTTTGCTATTTTAGTTGTAGGTAAGGTGCCAGATTTACCATAGATCTGGAGATTTACTTGATTTTAACTCACATTTCCCTGTGGACATTCCCTTACTCTATAAAACTTGCTACAATAGGCCCTGAATACTTGCAGGTCTGTGCGTCTGCTTGCCTTGGTATGTGCCATCAATAGATCCTTTAATTGTATGATTTTAAACACCTTTTTGAACACAAGGCAAGTGGCCAACAAGTTTTTGGCGCCGCTGCCGGGGATCTGTGTGCTTAAAATTAGTAAATCTAAGTTTGTTTTAGTATAGATTGTAGATCTATAATAACTTGTTTAAGTTTTCACTAACTGCTTTTGAAAGTTTTGTTATTTTGGAATAGTTTTTGTTATTTCATCATATCAGAAGTTGTCTCTAAGGAAGAGCATTGTGCTAGAGATTGCTCTAAAGTTTGCATCCCTCTACTCCTCTAATTTTTCCTGATCTGTGGATCTGTGGATCTGTGGATTTGTAGATTTAATAGTTAATTGTGCTTGTTCCTGATTGTTGTATTAAATTTGCTCTGCATTGTGTGTGCATTAAGAGTGTGACTGGTGCATGTTTGGAAGGAGAACTCTCAATCCTCATATGTTTCATTAAATCCAGAGGTTGAAAAAAAATTTAGGTCTAAACAAATCTCACCCACATCTGCTGCATCTGGATTTGCTGAAATGGGTGAGCAACAACAACCTAGAACCTTGAAGGAATTCAATGCTCCAGGGGTTTACAATTCCCCCTTCTGCATTCAATTCCCTGCTGTTCAAGGGAACTATGGGATCAAATCTTTCATAATTCAAATGCTACCCTCATTCCATGGCCTTACCAAAGAAGACTCATATAAGCATAATGATGAATTTTTAGGACTGTGCACCACATTCAATATTGCAGGTTTGGGGGAGGAAGCAACCAGGATGCGGCTCTTTCCTTTTTTTTTAAAGGACAGAGCCAGGACTTGGTTGTCAATGCTCCCACCCAACAGTATTCAATCATGGAGTAATCTTCAATGTCAGTTTTTGGCCAAGTTTTTTCCCATGTCCAAGACAAGCGAGTTGAGGAAGGGCATTATCTCATTTGCTCAAGACCCAACTGAGGACTTTCACCAAGCATGGGAGAGATTCAAAGAACTCCTGAAGAAATGCCTTCATCATCAAATCACTGAATGGCAACTGGTTCAAAGTTTCTATTAGAGAATTGACTCTAAAAACATAGATATGGTAGATGCCTCTTGTGGTGATACTTTCCTCCACAAAACTGCTGAGGAGGCTTGGGACTTGTACAGGGACTTGGACACCCCTAGAATGGTGAAAGAAAATACCACAAGAAGAAAGTTGTATGAGGTAAGTGGGCATAACGATTTAGAAAGGAAAGTGGACAGTTCGACCCAGAAGTTTGATAAGCTCATGGGAGCAATGCAGTCACCCATGGCTGCTAAAGTGGAGGAGGCATGTGTTATATGCCAATCCCCCACTCACTCCCTTGAGGAATGCCCCTCAACTGTTCAATTTTCAGACTTTGTGATGGAGCATGTGGTTGTCACTCAGTCTTTTGGGCAATAACCTACTACTGGTTAGCAATGGAGAAACCACCCCAACTTGAGGTAGAGACAAGACACTTTCCCAAACCACCAGTAGCAGCCACACCAGTCCATGCCTTACAAAAATGCTCAGCCCTACCATCAAAATTACTTTCCAAGGCCCCACTATCAACAACCCCTGACTCAGCCTGTGCAGCAAGCTGTACCCCTTCCAGCTGCGAGATCACCTTCTTTTGAGGAACAAGTTCTGGCCTCATTACAGAACTTAGGATCCTTGTCTCAAACTATACACTCTCATAGCCAAAGCATTAAAAAGATAGAAGACCATCTTGGTCAGCTGTCTAATGCTTTAACTAAGAGAGAGGAAGGGAGGCTACCTAGCCAACCCATGCACAACCCAAGGAGACAACATGTGGTAGGTGAAGTTTCTTCTTCCCATGAGAAAGCTAAATCTATCACCACATTAAGAAGTGGAAGGTTGGTGGACAATCAAGTAGGCTGTAGGCCTTTGAAAAATTCAGAAAAAGAAAAAGAAGTGGTCATAGAGAAGGAACAACAAGAGCAACCCATATTGAATAAGAAGGATAATGAAGATCCTCAAGAAAAGAAAAAAATTAAAAAGAGAGATGATGAGTTGGCTAAGGCTGCAAATGGGGGAGCAGTCCCACATTTGCCATTTCCTAGGGCAATGCAAGCACCTTCCCCTTTTGATAAAGGGCATGCTAAAATAGAGGAAATGATGAAAACCTTTAAGCAAGTAAAGATCAACTTGCCTCTACTTGATGCAATCAAGCAGGTTTCAGCCTATGCCAAGTTTGTAAAAGACCTTTCCACCAACAAAAGACAATCGATGATACATCTGTCCAAGAAAGTCTTTTCAGCAGAAAAAGTGAAACAGACACTGACTATTACAACCCCAACAAAACTCCCAGACCCTGGAGTCCCCACTATCTCGTGCATCATTGGGATCATATAATTGAAAAAGCCTTGTTGGATCTGGGAGCTAGTGTGAATTTGCTTCCATATTCAGTATATGAGAAGCTGAGATTAGGAGAGTTAAAGCCCACACATTTGGTCTTACAATTAGCTGACAGATTTGAAAGGAAGCCTATGGGGATCATTGAAGATGTTTTGGTTGGGGTTGACAAATTCTTTTATCCTGCTGATTTTCTAATGCTGGATATGGAACCAAGTAAGTGTGCTACTTCTATCCTTGTGATCTTAGGCAGGCCCTTTTTGACCACTGCAAACGCTTGTATTCAATGTAGATCAGGGTCATGGTAGTATCTTTTGGTAATATAAAAGTCAAGCTGAATGTGTACAATGCAGCTCATCAGCCCCACTTAGAGAATGAGGATTGTTTCTCCATTGATGTGCTAGATGAGTTTGTGCAAGAAAATCTACCTCAACTTCTGCATGGTAATGATTTGTTTAATATTCTTGAAGAGGTCTGGAATGAAACAGTGGAAGAGAAAGCTTCCACATCTAAGCTTGAGCAAGTAAAAATGGTAAATTCTGAATCAGGGCCAGCAAAGCATCACCCATGGGCTCCTACTTTACTACCTCTTCCACCACCTTCTAAGGCACCCCTATTGCCTTCACTCATCAGTCCCCCAAATGTGGAGTTAAAGCAACTCCCAAAATCTAAAAAATATACCTTTTTAGGAGCCAATCACAAACTGCCAGTGATAATCTCTTCTTCCCTCACTCTTGAGTAGGAAGAAGAATTGCTTTGTGTACTGAAAAGGCATAAGAGAGCAATAGGGTGGACTATTGCAGATTTGGGGGGGATAAATCCAGCTGTGTGCATGCACAAAATTCATCTTGAAGAGAACTCTAAACCTTCGAGAGAGATGCAAAGGAAACTTAACCCACACATGTAGGAAGTTGTAATGAAGGAAGTAGTCAAACTTCTTCATGCTGGGGTCATTTACCCTATCTCAGACTCTCAATGGGTGGCACCTACCCAGGTGGTGCCCAAGAAATCTCGGATCACAGTAGTTCAAGTAGACTCAGGAGAGCTGATTCCAACCAGACAGACCACTGGTTGGAGGGTATGCATAGACTATCACAAGCTAATGAGAAAACTAGCAAAGATCACTTTTCATTGCCTTTTATAGATAAGTTGGCAGGTAAGGCTTTTTACTATTTTCTTGATGGTTATTCAGGATACAACCAAATTCTTGTATACCCACAGGATCAAGAAAAAACTACATTCACTTGTCCATTTGGAACCTTTGCAAACAGAAGAATGTCATTTGGACTATGTAATGTACCTGCCACTTTTCAAAGATATATGTATTCTATCTTTCTGACATGATTGATAATTTTTTAGAGATTTTTATGGATGATTTCTCTATTTTTTGGGATGATTTTAGCCAATGCCTGCACCATCTCAGCCTTGTGCTGCACAAGTGTGAGGAGATCAACCTGGTTATGAGTTGGGAAAAGAGTCATTTCATGGTGACTCAAGGTACTGTCCTAGGACATGTTGTTTCCCAAAGAGGAATAGAGGTTGATCAAGCTAAAATTGATTTAATAGCACATTTTCCCCCTCCCAAAACTGTCAAACAAGTCAGGTCATTCTTGGGCCATGCTGGTTTTTATAGGAGGTTCATCAAAGACTTTAGCAAAATTTGGCAGCCTCTTTGCCACTTGTTGTGCTAAGAGATTCCATTTGTATTCAATGATGAATGCCTAGCTACTTTTGAACTTCTGAAGACCTGTTTGACTACTGTTCCTATATTGCAAGCTCCTGATTTCTCTCTGCCATATGAGCTGATGTGTGATGCATCAGACTTTGCCATTGGTGCAGTGCTGGGACAAAGGAAAGACAAAGCACCATGTGTGGTGGCATATGCCAATAAATCAATGGTTAATGCTCAATTAAATTACACCACAACTGAAAAGAAGCTGCTAGCCATTGTATTTGCTTTGGAAAAATTCAGATCATATGTGTTGGGATCCAAGATCACTGTGTTTACTGACCATTCAACCTTGAAATATCTTTTGTCTAAGAAGGAGGCTAAAGCTAGACTAATTAGATGGATTCTTCTTTTGCAAGAATTCAACTTAGAAATCAAAGACAAGAAGGGGGTTGAAAATGTGGTTGCTGACCACCTATGAAGAATCCCAGATGCTGATATAGGGAGCTTACCTATCAATGATTCTCTCCCAGATGAGCAACTTTTTGCTTTGGAGATATGTATGCCCTGGTTTGCCAACATAGTGAACTACCTTGTCGTGAGAAGGATACCCCCACATTGGACTAAGGATGATAGGAATCTGTTCTTCTCACAAATTCGATATTACATGTGGGAGGATCCTTACCTCTTTAAGTATTGTGCAGACTAGGTGATAGGAAGATATGTACCTGAAACTGAGTTTAAAAACATTCTAACCATGTATCATGTACAGGCTTGTGGGGGCCATTTCATTGGTAACAAGACTGCTACCAAGGTGCTTCAAAGTGGTTTCTACTGGCCTACTCTGTTCAAAGATGCCATACAGCATTGCAAAGCTTGTTCTAGATGCCAACATATGGGAAGTATTACAAAAAGAAACTCCATGCCCTTGCAACCTGTGCTTGTTGTTGAATTATTTGACATATGGGGAATTGATTTTATAGGACGTTTTCCCCCCTCCTATGGATATAATTTCATCCTTATAGCTGTGGACTATGTCTCTAAATGGGTAGAGGCCATAGCTATAAGAACAAATGATCATAGAGTTGTCATTAAGTTCTTAAAGGACAACATCTTCTCTACCACAGCTATTATTAGTAATGGAGGAAGTCATTTTTGCAACAAACCTTTTGAAAGGCTGTTGGAAAAAAACTCTGTCACCCACAGAGTTGCTACTCCCTACCACCCACAAACCAGTGGGCAAGTAGAGATTTCTAACAGGAAAATCAAACACATCGTAGAGAAGACTGTGTGAGCTGATAGGCGGGATTGGTTCATAAAACTGCCAGATGCCTTATGGGCTTATAGGACTGCCTATAAGACCCCCATAGGGATGTCCCCATTCAAGTTAGTATATGGCAAGGCATGTCACTTGCCTGTTGAGTTGGAACATAGAGCATATTGGGTTATTAAAGTATTAAATTCTGATTTAATCTCTGATGGTGTGAATAGGAAACTGTAATTATCTGAGCTTGATGAGTTAAGGTTAGAAGCATATTCAAATGCCCGGATTTACAAGGAAAAAACCAAAGCCTTTCGTGACAGGCACTTGCTACGGAAAGAATTCAAAAGAGGTGATAAGGTATGGTTGTTCAATTCGAGATTGAAATTCTTTCCAGGAAAATTACAGTCCAGATGGGAAGGACCCTACACAGTTGTGCATGTTTCCCTATCTGGGGCTGTAGAAATCATGGACCTTATAGATGGTAGGGTCACGAAAATCAATGGGCAGAGGCTAAAAATTTGTGTTGAAAATATTTGTGAGCCTGAGGAGACCATTGATCTTTAGTACCCTCCAATTTCTACCTGATTTCAGAGTGTATCATATGTACCATATTTTAGTTCTGTTTTAAGTGATTACTTTTTGTTTTGATGCTTTGTTCATTTATAATAAAATTGCCATGCTAGCATTAGGTCATCATTTCAATCTTGTCAGCAGTCCAGGGACCATGGGAGTATCTCAATAATGAAAGAAAAATTGAATAGAAGCATAGCAAGAGAGTTTGCTGGGTGCTGGGGCTGAACACAACACCAAAATTCAGTTTTAATGGGCATTTGGGACCTTTCGATAAGTCATTTGAGGATTTTGATAGGCCATTTGAGGATTTCGATAGGCACTAAGACTTTTTGATAGGTGAAAACAACTCTTCAATAGGTTTAAAAGGTCATAAAGAAGTTTTTGATAGGTTCTGGATACCTATCGGGAACCTATCGAAAGGATGAATCAGGCACCACATGAACTGATCGATAGGACGGATTTGACCTATTGAAACATTCCACCTGCAAGCCATATTCTTTCTAGTGTTTGATAGAATGCTTGACCTATCGAAATTACTCAGCTCATCCTATCGAAATCATTTTTCATTCTTTATATACCTATCGTTAGGTCATTTTACTTCATTCGACACCTACTGCAAACCCTATCTCTCTCTTCCTCATTTGCTGCTGCTCTCATTTTCTGCTAAATACTCTAAGGACTTCTCGTCACTCAGTTTTTCATCTCTCAAGTTCATTCAGCCTGCACAAAGGAGCATTTTACACCTAATTTTTGTGGAATTGGAATTGTGCATCATGGTTTCAGCAAAACCCTAAGAGTTTTGGGTAAGTTATCCTCCTACTTTCACTCTGTGACTTCTCTAGCTGTTTACTTCAGAGTTTCCCTACAAATTAGTGAGTGAGCTTTAAGAGATCAATTTCAGAGAGCAAAATGTCCAATTCTGAAGAAACCCTAGATGACCTATTTCGGCAACCAGCTGCTTCCACACCCAAATCCTCCAAGAAATTAAAGCCTACCACCAAACCACCTACCAAAAGGAATCTCCCTGAGGAGACGCCCAAGAAGGCTCCTAAAGCTAAAAAGGCCAAGTCTATAGCAATTCAAGAACCTTCTACAGAAATACCCATGGAGAGATCTGCCCCAACTGGGGAAGCACCTTTCCCCACCCTTGACATACTGCCTGAGGTGGAACTTCCTGCTGCGTTAACCACTCCTAATAAGTTTGTGGATGGTTTGAGCCTGGTCCCTGAGACAGATTTTGATATGGCATACTTTGCCAACATAGAGGAGTGCCAAGGGACTCTAATGTATCTAAAAAAGGAGGGATTGTTACCCCTACTTACACCATTGAAGGAGACTGTGTACCCCAGGCTGGTTAAATTATGGTATCAGAACTTGACAAAGAAAGTGGTGCCAGGAGCTGAGGCTGTGCTGAAAATTTTGGTTGATGATTGGCAAATAACTGTGGACTACAACGATATTGGGATGGCTCTGGGAGTTCCACATCAATTTGACTCCACTAGATCTGAGGGTGAACCCAAATGGGTTACATTCAAGGAAATGGCTAAATAGCTCATCAATGGAATTGTGGGATCTGGTGAATCCTTGATGAGAAGAGACCTCCAACCTAGCCTCAGATTCATTGACGCTATTCTGAGAAAGAATGTGTATGTTACTAGGCACCTGTAAGAGAGAAGGCCCCCAGTTGTTGATGCTCTGTACTATTGCTCAAAAGGGCAATTTTTGAATGCACCTAAGCTGATTTTCGAGACAATGGTTGATATTAATGATAAGGTGCTCAAAAGACAAGCATTTGTTAAAGGTGCTGGGTTGCCTTTCAACAGGCTCATTACATGTTTGCTCAAGGCTGGGAAATATGTGGTTAAGAGGAATGATCCATGTGAGAAGTTGACCCCAAAGGAGTATGGAAAAAGGGCATGGTCCACCAGCCTCACACTAAGTAAGAAGAGTAAGCCAGCTGAGATGGAGGAGGTTGAGGAGGTGTCCACTACCTCTGCAGCAGATCTTACTACTAAGATTCCCTCAGCCACCCTTTCACCTACCTTACCCATATCATCACCAACACCTCCAACCACTTTATTTTTCCCCTTGTATCAGCCCCTTTTCCATCAGACCGCCCTCCTCCTATCTCTGAGCCAGTTTTACCTCCACCCATCACTCCAGTTCTCGAACTTGAGGTCCTTGAACTACTACCTGAGCCTACCCCTACCCTTTCCGCTCCACCCTTGGAGCAACCCATTCCTGATTTTCCCCCTCACCAACCCTTACTTCATACCCAGGGCTTAGACCAGTTTACCACTACTGGGTTCACTGCCCTCATGACATCCATTGTGGAGGATGTTGCTCATGAGTACACCCCACTCCCTGACTCCCCACACCCCACTCCTCCTTATTTTAATCATTCACCCTCCTCCCCTTTCCATCCCATCCAAACACCTGTCCCCTCCAACCCCACCATGCTTGATACCTTCACCCAAATTCTCTCTCTCTTACAGTCCATTCAGACTCAATTGACCACCAACACTAACAACCAAGCCATCATGAGCTCCTACCTTCATTCCATTCAATCCACCCTTACCTCACCCTCATCAGTTTCCCAACCCCCTCACACTTATCCATCTTTCCCCATACCTACCTCACCACCATCTTTTACTCCTTCCTCACCAGCTGTAGTAGCTTCTGCAGTTGCTGAGTCACCCATCACCCAACCACCCACTCTCTTTCAACCTGTCTTCACCGATGCCTCAACCCAAACAGATCCATTTGAGGATCTGGTTTTCTCCACCCCCTCATCTTCCTCCACTCCATCCCCTTCCTTGCCCATTGTACTCAAACAACACATCTACATCCCCCCTTACCTCACATTGCTGTATGCCATGAGGGACAACCCTTACATCCATAGGGATGTCCTGAGAGGTATGGCTGCACTCTGAGCTTCCCTTGAAGCTTTCTATAAGGAGAGGATTGCTAGCATGGAATTGGAGCACAGAATCAAGCTCCGGGATATATCTGAGGGGTGGAAGGAAATCCTGATTCGTTATGAGTCAGCAAAACAGCTTACTGCTACTGAGAGTCTCATTGCCAAGTATGAAAAGAAGAATGCTGAGCTTCTCAAGAATAAATTGGCCAATGCTCAGGAGATACTTAAGGCTACCAAGGAACTCTCTGAGGCCAACTTGTTTTATGCAGCAAGGAAAATTAAAATCCTGGAGAGGAAGATTGCTTCCTTGACCTCTCAGCCCTTTCAACCTACCCCTCTAGCTACAGCTCCTCCTACCCATCCTCCCTCCACTCAACCTTGTACCCCTTCTTCAACTCAACCTACTCCTACCCCACCTATGAATATTCCCCCTCCTCCAACCCAAGATCCTCCAGCCCAGGATCCCCCTTTCACTCAACCTTCCCCACCAAAACCTAAGAGGTCTTACAGAAAAAGAACAGTCACTACTAAGAAACTGGTTTCCTCTAGTGCTTTTGCTCAGAAAGGGAAGAAACCTACTACCCAGTCTGAAGAGGTAGCCCCCACCAAGCCCCCACCCCCACATAAAACCTCCTCCACCTTATTCTCGAAGGAGGAAAGAAGGACAGCTGCAGCTGCCCTTGGCTTTGATCCTACTGCCCTTTTCCCTTCTGATTCGGACTCTGATCCTACTGATGCTTCTTCCAAGCCATCTAAGAAATCTACTGCCCAATCTGAGGAGGCACCCAAGCAATCCACCAAGAAGTCCCAAACTAAAGGACAAGCTCCTTTATCTTAAAATGATTCGAAAAACCTAGCAACCTTGTATGATTGACCTAATGATACTTGTATATAGTTTACCCTGTTTTAGCTTGTTTTCAATTTTTGACTTGTATTTTGTACATTGTTCATTTTGTTGAATTTTATTAATATTTTGTTTTATTACCTCTGTCTCTCTTTGTGCATAATTTCTCTATATTTTTCTACCTCACCTTCTCATTGTTTCCATGATATCTGAACAGTGAGGACACTGTTTAACTTAGGTTTGGGGGAGTGGCAGAGTAGACCTGCCAGTATATGAGTTAATGCTAGTGCAGCTATGTTAAAAAGAAAAAGTTTTTGAAAATAAAATGATTTCCCACCTAATTTTTGGAAAAGAGGAAATTAAAAAACTTTTTAAAACTGAAATGAGCTGTAGTTTTAATATTTTTCATGAAGCAAATGTCAAGAATTATCAAAAATTGATGTTTAGTGAACCTGAAATGAGAGAAACTGTAAGGATACACCCCAGAAATTTGATGGAAGGCCATACGCAGTGAGATTTGGGCCTGAAAAATTTTCTTTGAAGAATGTCTTGGTAATTTTTCTGCTATAAGGACTAAGTGGATCTAGTTTCAATCACTAGAAGTTAGGCAAATCCAAATTAAAATAGCTTGATAGCGTTCATGACATTGAAGACATGAAGTAAGGCCATCTCTTGGACAGTTTGAGCTTAAACTTTTCCCACCTTTGAACTACCCTTGATACACACCTTTTGAGCCCTAAAAACCCCAGTTTTCTTTGGTGAAAACCAGAAAATTTGAACCCAAAACCTTTTTACCTGTTTCAGTTAACCCTCAATCTGAGAAATTAGGAAATTGAAGCTGTGAGGTTAAAGGAGCAAGGTTTAACAATTGGTGAAGAAGAAGAAAATACATTTAAAGGCGAGTGTGATGTATAGTGGTGGCATTTCAGCCTATAAAAAAAAATAGAGAAAAAGTACAAAAAGCATACAAAAAGAAAAGAGAAGTCACTTCATTTGAAAATCTACAAGAAGATAAGAAGCTAATGAAGCTGATCACTTCAAGCCTGCAAATTCAAAAAGAAAATGAAGATGTGCTGAACTGAAGAAGGTTGAGTTGCAAATCACCTCCTTTCCTCTACTGATTTCTCAATTTGACTCCTTTTCATCCCTTTATTCTTTTGTAAATTTCACCCATAAGCCACATTACAACCCAATAAAAAGACCCTACTGATCTGAAATGGATTGAACTGTCATGTGGAGATGAGAATTTGTTTAATCTATGGTGAAGAGAGTTAGAAAATTTTAGAAATTAGAGCAATACCTATGCTCATGCTTGTAGTCCTATTTGAGGGTTGTAACTGCTCTTGAGCTGTGTGAAATGATGCACCCTTCTATTTTTGTTGTGAGTGAACAGCTTTGGTAAGACTTGGGTCTGAAATCCAAATTGATTGGGGTATTATAAAAACAAAATTCTTAAATTAAAGGTGAGCTCTGCATTATTTTTTAGGCGCAATGCCTTGACATAAGCTGATTGATGATGAAGGAATTACAGCAGAATTTTAGGATTTGAACTGGTGATTTTTTTGCTAAGAATCCTCTAAAAACTGAATGGACATCGTGTGGAATTTATTTTATTTTTATTAAACTCTGTTTTAGCATGCTGCATTAGTACTAACTGATTTTATTGGAGAAGTTTGTGGGCACCTTCATTGGAAACCCTCAGGAGACTTCACTCCTCCACTGGGGATCACCTAGGGATTTAAAAGGCTTGATGCATATGTTAAATGCATTTGTGCTCCCTACAAAAGTGGCAGTTTAGATTTCTTTATTTTCCTTTGCTCAGGGACTAGCAAAGCTTAGGTTTGGGGGTGTGCTAATCAGTGAAAAATACTAGTTTTCACCCTTTAACCTGACCTTTGATAGATCTGTGAGTAGGCTAATAAGTGCATATTGAGTATGTTTTGTAGGTTGCAGTAAAAAGCAGTCATAGTGCAAAAATCCACCCTAAAGTGCTCCACAAGAAGGTCCAACTCTCAGTACAGCTCAAACCTAACAATGGCACACAAGAGGGTTGCACACCGAGGCCCACTTGGGGTATGCAGCAACGGCAAGACAGCATTGAAGAAGTGAAAATAGGCTGAAAGCAACCTGTCAAGAGGTTACTGTAACCTATCGATAGGATTTGAAGGCTGAAAAAGGAAGAAGTCGTGAAGATGGGAAGAATTCGATAGGATCCAGAACCTATAGCGCAGTCGGGAGCATCCTATCGACAGGATGCCTCAGTCTGAAGATAACCTATCGAGAGGTTTGGAACCTGTCGACAAGAGGTAGAATCAAACCTATCGAAACTTATTATGCAAGAGATCAACTTATCGAAAGGATCTTTAAACCTGTCGAAAACACTAGATGAAGGTTGTAGGTGTTAAAGCTCTAATTGCAGGGTCAACCTATCGGAACCTTTCGATAGGATCCTGAATACTAGCGAAAGAAGCACAATGCTTGCTTAGAGCCAGTCAAAAGCTTTAGGAACCTGTTGAAATCGATTCAAACACTTCTCAGAAGAGTTGTTGTGCACACGCTGCAAGTTGGTGACCTATTGCACGCAATTCGAGGCACCCTGGTGATCGGCATGACGATTTTAGAGGTGCCCTGGAAAACCCTAACCGACCCATGTGCTCTCCCCCAGCTCTAACTAACTCAGAGGACCTTCTAGAAGGGGGATAAAAAGGTAAAAACAGAGGCAGCCCAGCTGAGCTGTGATTGGCAGGAAAAAGTAGATCTGAGGAGAGCTATAAAAGGGGAGGAAGCTTCCAGAAAGGGGGGAATGAATCTCGAGATCAAAGCCTGCACCGAAATCCCTAATCCTAGCCTAACTATGGTTTGCTAATTCTTTTGGAGTAGCGAGGAGCAAGGTTGAATCTGTAATTGGGGAAGGTTGAGAGTGTTGTTGAGGGTCAGATATTGTAGAGACTACAAATTTGAGAGTATTTCATTGTATAGTGAGTTTATTTCAATGCAATGTTAGTTTAATTGTTGTAATTAGATCCATAGTTCTTCTGGTTTCAGCATTTGTAGATGGAAATAGCTCACCTACTTAACTAGTAGACCTCTTGGATACCATTTGATCTCCCTAGATCAAATGTTGTCGCAATTGCCTGTGTCTGTGGTCTGACAGTTGCAGCATTTGTAGTGATTATAATGTTCTGATGGAAGCTTAAGAATGGAATAAATCTATTAGATGATCTATGACCATTAAAGTGGACAAATCATAGCCTTAAGATCAATCCAAGCTCTGGTCTAGATCAGATCCTTCTACCCTACAGCTGTGCTTATAGCCAGATGAGGGAATGGTGCGCTTTGAACTCCTTGTAACACTGTCAGCTCAACCCAAGTGCAACAAGACCAAACTTCAAGCTGCTTCTCTCCATTTTCTATTTTTAATTTCACCAAACACTCCCCTCACTTGTAAGATCTGAACTCTCGACTTAATTCCAATTTATTTCTGCATTTAATTGTGTTTCTGTAGTTTAGTTTAAAGTGACAACCCCTTAAAACCTCTCCTCTGCCTTTTGCTATTTTAGTTGTAGGTAGGGTGCCAGATCTACCACAGATTTGGAGATTTACTTGATTTAAACTCACATTTCCCTGTGGGCATTCCCTTACTTACTCTGTAAAACTTGCTACAATAGGCCCTGAATACTTGCAGGTCTGTGTATCAGCTTGCCTTGGCATATGCCATCAATAGATCCTTTAATTGTATGATTTAAAACCCCTTTTTGAACACAAGGCAAGTGGCCAACACATACCTAGACACATGTGATCATGATAGAAAAGTCAAAATTTGCTTGAACCAGGAAGGTAGTTCACATTCTTGAAGTCCCAAACCCAAAATCTAAAGGCATCCTTAATTGTCCTGAATCGACCAGTCGAATCCTGATTCGACCGGTCGGTTTCTCTCAAGAAACCCAAGACTATAACTTACCGTAAACCGACCAGTCGATTCTCAAATTCGACCGGTCGGATCCTCGAGATTGACCGGTCGATATTCAATTTGACCGATCAGCCTAAACTATAATTTTTATATCTCCTGTTTTGTGAAAATCGATCGGTCGACTCCATTTCGACCAGTCGGTTTCTGGAAATTGATCGGTCAAATTCAATTCGACTGGTAGAAATCATTCGTGCCTTCTCACCTTCCTATTTCGTTGCGAAATCGATCAGTCGACTCAAAATTCGACCGATCGATTTACACCAACCCTGTATGGCTAAGATCTGTTCTTCACAGATCCATTTTCTTCCATTCCTCTTTCATTTCCCTTCTAACTTCTCTTACAAATGCTTAATTCAATACAATCCTAGACTAAAATTTTAATCATCAAAATGATATCACAATATCATACCTCCGGATTCGATCGATCCATCGATTCAATGTCTTACGCTCCAAGCTAGGGCTTGGGCCTCAGATTTCCGGATTTCATGAAATTCGACGCCAAATTGAATGTGGGTCTTCGACTCTTCGTACACAGATCATCAATCCACACACATGCACAATCGAGCCACTCTCATAACTCCTCCTCTTTCCCTTCCTTCTATTCTCTCTATCTCTCCATAAATTTAACCTTGGAGTGCATTTACTCCTCTTTACCCCTATTTATAACCATCCTAGTTTTGGGTGTAAAGCACCCACACACTAATTTGATGTATCAAAAATCCCCTGAACCTTACACCTGCCCTTAACTTTACACAGATCACCGTCTTGACTCGCCAGGGGTTCATCGGTCAAGCACGCGATTTGACGGTACACACACCGCGAGGTACTGTTCACGATCAGAACTTAGCAGACGTTACATCAATTACATTCTCTCCATATATAATTGAAAAAAATTCTTCAATCAATTTGATCGTCCTTCAAGGCCTCCAACATATATAGATTCATCAAGATAGCAATAACCAGTTTAGAATCTGATTTCACCATGATTTTCCAGTAACTCATTCCAGCAACTAGCCTCAGTTCGATCAACAGGATATTCAAATAATTCGAAAGACCTACCTAATGACCTTCTAATTATCATTATTTATATAAGCATGTCTATAAAAGAGCTTCATAATTAACATCACTTGTTACCCACCAGGGGTTGGCGCATTTGGTAGGGGACTTTGGTTTGTTACCAATAGTTCATGGGATCTAGTGTTGGCGTCTCCCTTCTGCGATAACAAGATGCCCCGTAGGGTGTGTCAATCATGAAATACTCATTAAATGGTGGGGGCGAGGGCATCCCTTAGGGATTAGTCCAAGCTTATGCTTGTGATTACCCTAAGTTATCAAAAAAAATAATAATAACTTGACTTGTTTAGATGTGCGACCCATTGACGAAACTCATCAACCCAATCCCTTCAGTTGACGTGAAGTTTTGAACTGTTTATCCGCTCGGCCTTGACTTATCAAACCGAACTCAAAGATCTTACTGTTGAAGTTTAGTCCCACATTAAGTAAATTATAACCTTTTCTCCCCCCTTATAATATCTTGGCGCCCTCCACTCATTGCCAATTGGTTTTGAGTTGGATGCACTGATTTATCCCTTACGTGCCACCAAAACCGAATTGTCGGGATGGGTCGATCACATGTTGGCATGATCAGCCATGTGACATTTGACTTTAAAAATAAGAATTAATTTTTTGACTATTTTGCCCTCCGTTTGAAACAGTCAAAGATAAGGTAACACCCCAAAAGTTTGGTGCATTGATTTTCTCTCCCTTTGACCATATTTTTAATGGTGAAAAAGTCATAACAGCAAATTATTTTGTGGAATGTGATCTAATTGACCTTGCCTAAGTTGCCATTGCACCCGATCCTCCTGATGGACTCCACATGATGACCAACTGACAGTGGGTGTAGAGATTCTCTACACCCATGTACATAGATCTGTGACTCTTTTGCATGGGACATTTTGCAAGATCCCTTTCCAAGCTAATGGAAGTGGCAATATCCCCATTACACAACTGGGATTGGCAGCATCCCTTTTCTAATCGTTAAAATAAAAAGAAAATTATAACCAAATGACCAATTTGTCCCTCTTATTTGGATTTGGCGCGACACGAAATAAGAGGGCCAATTTTTCACCAAGTCAGTGTACTTTAAACTTTTCACCACGAATGTGTTGCGGGGGAATCTTTTGGAAAACCAACAGCAAATTTATCGGGTATTTTTTTTTACCGAGGTTTGCGGGCGAATGAAAGGAATATCGATCGCCCCACCGACTAACTGAGAGTGCGGTCAACCGATATTCCGACCGGTCGCCCCCTCAGTTCACCACTCACCCAATTGATAACCTACTTGCCTAGCGACTATGATCGTGCACCCGATCTGCCGACCTGTTAGTTGCCTTAGGTAACCCGACCGAACGGGCAAACCAATCAACCGAGCGGGAAAGGAAAGTGTATCTTGGGGTTTTTTACTTAGAAAATTTGAGTTACATTTTTAAATGAAAAGGAGGGGAATTCTTCATATTTCTGTTATAGGATGGTGGTTACTGATAATTTATATGATTTCAACATGGATCTTGCCAATCTGAATAGTCAAATAGAGATTTTACCCATTCCAATTATGATTTAAAATATCACCTGAGACTTTTCAAGGCATCTGGAGGTTGAGCGAGACGATAACCACACCACGTCTTGAGAAAGTGACCTCTATAAAGATGAATTCGTGAATAATTCGCAGTTATGTCACACAATGTACGCAGCATGCAAAAGTATCTATCAAAAATTATCCACCGTTTGTAATTTCCCTGTTATGTTAGCTCTACAACTAGCTCTACATCTATCAATAATTCGTAGGTGGTACCATTTCGACTTACTATGCGTACAACGGTGATACAATCTGGGTTTGTCTAATTTATGTGATAATCCTTGTGAACGGTTATTATGCTTTATCCAAATCTATGCACTTTAATATATGCCCTTTTTTTTTAATAACTAATATTGAAGCCCATTGATCAGACGGTTTGCATCCTCTTATATGTGTGATTTTTTAATTTAAATATATTCCAATGATGAACAGTCACTGAAACTAGTTAGATTGATTACAGCTAGATACGTAATTTCCATATAGCATAATAGAGAAGTGTACTTTAACGATGTAAAACTAAATACATATTTTAGCGATGTAAGATTATTTAAATATTATTTTTCATTTCATGCGGTGTCGCCTCAGCGAGGCATATCAAGTAGTATCGACCCTATAACATATATCTTGGATTTCCCATATTTAAGACTGATTCGAATAGTTTGATAAGAATCTTGCAAAATGTGCCAAATTGAAAATGAAACAGGTCTGTCTCTTTAAAAAAAACAGAAAAAAAAAAAAAGAACATCACAATGGTCTGGTTACTCTCACCGATTTGCATGCTTGTTAATAACCACACATTTCCTGAGGTTTGACTATTATAATTTGAGTGATCCACGGATGACCATTTTGGTCAAAAAGTGAGTGAGATTTGATTGCTCGGTAATAACAGTGTAAGAGAAGTGTAGTTCCTATGGCTGGAAGTTTGGTTTGCCGAACCGAAATCGAAACCAATGAATTTCGGTTCAGATTTCTTGAAACCGAATCGATCAAAGTCATCAACTCAGTTTTGGTTGAGTTCGGTTCGGTTTTGGGTGTTTCAAAAACAAAAATTGAATTTATTAAAAGAGGTTTTTTTTTTTCAGTTTTTTGGTTTATTTATTTATTTGTCAATTTTCTCTCCCTACTCAACCAATTTTCGATTTTTGAAACCCAGAACTGGAACCTAATTAACCAACCCAAAACTGGTTTCTTTTTTTTTTTTTTGTATTTTGGATCAGTTTCGGTTCGGGTTTGGTTGGCTTTTTCGGTTCGATTTTTCATTTTTTTTTCACCCCCCCTTTTTTTTTTTTTTAGATCAGTAAGCTTGAGGTTGGAGGGTCCTCATCCATTTATTAAAAAGAAAAAGAGTTATAAGATCACAAAAGAGAGTTCATAAACTGAAAATGTTGAGGAGCTTCGGCATCGCCATCACCCCTCGAAACATCCTTAGTTATGATTTTACTTGCTCACAATAAAAAATAAGGATATGGTCTTTTCTATGAAGTTCAAGGATTTCCTCAGGGATAGGATCCCATCGAATGATTGAGATATAATTAAGACTTTTCTTAGCCAAAAAATCAGCACATCCATTAGCTTGTTGACGAACATGGGAGATTGTAAACTCTTGGAAATGATCCTGAAGTCTATCAATCTCTTCACAAATTTTCCAAAATCTCCAAGGGATGTTCACCTTCTTTTTGATAAAATCAATTGCTTGCAAAGAATCTAATTCAATCCAAATTTTCTTAAAGTTAAGATCTCTAGCCAGCTGGAAACCTTGCTTAATAGCCATAATTTCGCACCCAACAATACCATTATTTTCCAAAGGTCCAGAAACACACTTTATAATATTGCCACTCCCATCTCGACAAATAATCCAGTTAACGGTTGCACTTCCCGCTTAAGATCCTCATCCCCATTGAGGTTAAGAGAATTTATTCGATATGACACCTCTCATAAGATCTTCTCAAGAATGACTTTCTTTGGCATGATAATGTCACTAAAAAATCTATCACTACGCTCCTTCCAAATGAACCCAATAGCTGGACAGAAGGCATTCCAAATAATGTGATCCTTTCTCTTCTTTCCTTCTGCTAAAACCATACATAGATTTAGTTCACCTAGGAGAGAATTGCAATGAGCCTTTTGGATACCCACTCTACCCTTGATAGACCTCCAGATCCACTGAGAATAACCGTAGTCGAAAAACAAATGGTCAGTCGTTTCTTCATGTGCCCAACACAAAACACACCGAGAAGGGATAATCAAACACCTTTTACACAAGTTGTCCATTGTCATCAGCTTAAAGTTTCTAGCTTGTCAAGCACAAAAAAAATATTTAGGAATATTACCAAAATTCCAGATAAAATTACTCCAAATGGCCTTATTTGAATTCTCTCGAAGCACTGACCAAGCCGAATTAAGAGAAAATAAACCATTATTCGATGGTTCCCATATTATCCTATCTTCACCATGCAGATCAGGGATCTGAATTTTAAGAATCTGAATTTTTCACCCCTAGTAATTGAAAAAGACTTACGTACTACAAAAAATAAGACTATTAGCGGCAATGTTTTTAACAAAAAACAGCTGCTATTAGTCATGTCGCTACCAAAAACTGTTGTTGTTAGTCCTGTTGCTACCAAAAAATGCCTTAACAACAATTGCCACTGAAACACCTTATTTTTGTAGTGACTAATTTTGAAAGGAGATCCATACATGCACCGCCCTTGGTGTACTATACCTAAAACCAATGCTCACCTCACCGAAACCAGATCTGACCTTCAAAGGCTTGATGAGATCAACACTAGAAAGGTTAGTTTGCTTGGTTCGGATTATAATCTGTGATTCAGAGTTGATCATTATCGGTTCGGATGGTTTTACTAAAACTGTTAACTGTTATAAGCCAGACGATGGAAATCATTTTTTATCCTAATCTATCACATAATATGTAGCAACCCAAAGTTTTTACACCTTAACACGTACAATAGAGTATGCGGTTATCAATGTATACACTGCACGCCTTGAGTTTTCAAAATAAACTATTGAAGAAATATACATTCTTGAGTAAAGAGGTTATATATTTAATTTCGTGCATAAGTACACGAGCTCCTTGAGAGCACCCCTAGTAAAGGGTTTGAACTATTAAGCACATGGTTAGGGGATCAGGACCCATTATGAACATTAAACCCTTAGTGTTGATGTGTTTTATAGTCCAGTACACCGAAGTTGATGTACCGGTTGCGCATCGAATCATGACCCATGGGTATATAAGTGCTTCCCACTCATAGTACCATGCACAATTTGAGAACACCAAATTCGTGAGTACCGCGAAAGCCGATATACCTTGAATTGATCATCGGAGTCCTTGCATGTGCGCAAAATTTAAGTGTGATGATCGTTTTCGTTGAATAAAAGGTACTTAAGATGAATGAGATATGGACGCATTAGGTAGATGATTTTCGAAAATGGGAAGAAGAACACAACATGAATGTTCGAAAGCTGAAGAGCTAGCTCGAGCTCCCTTAGAGTTAGGTCGAGCTAGATTTCCACAAGCCTTGAAAAGGCTAAGTCTATGTACCCAACTCGAGCTCGATCTGACCCAGCTCGAGCTAGGTCCCACCTGAAGCAGCTCGGTCGAGTTGGTGCTCAGCAATTTTTCGGCCAAAACTGCTTGGGTAAAAGCAGCTCGAGCTTGGTTGTGTGTGCCACTGGAGCAAGCTCTAGCAAGCCTAAACCCAGCTCGAGCTCGTCCCCTGTTTTGGCTTAGTTCAGTCTTCCATATTTGGAGGCTGTACAGACTTGAGTGTACTATTTACCAGTAATTGATACATGTGTTATGGACCTTATGATTTAAGAGAAACACGAGAAAACCATGATTGAGCATGGTTGAATTACGACACGTGTGCTCGACCTTAATCCCGAGGTAGGGAAATTTCAATGCCCATCTGCATCTTGCTTATGACTCATAGACTCAGTGTTTCCTGAATTTGAATTTTTGCTATTCAATATGTGAATCCTTGCATATCTGTTCAGTGATTAAAAATATGAATTTGAATCTAAACATGAATGTTACTCTGAATGGCTGAATATGAATTTGAATCCGATCTCCGAATACAAATTTGAATCAGAACCTTGAAGTGCTCTTTGAATCTAAATTCTTGACCTAGCTATGAATTATAAATAATGACACCCACTATGTATTAACATCTACATTTGATTTAAGGTTCACATAAATGAATCCCCACACTCATAAAACAGGTATGGCGGTATTTTCTGCCCATCTGAACCAACTAATGGTAACGTGAACGACACAAGTGACCCTGCTAACGCATCTCAGGGGCTTGGCATTCCGGCACAAGTGACCCTGCTAACGTAGCTCAGGGGCTTGGCATCCTGGAACAAGTGTCCATTGAACGACGGTGGTTAGGTGGGGATTCCTATTCTTTGGCTCCTAATGCTATGTATGCTCAAGAACTTAGTTAAGTTATATTTAAGGCATGCATTAAGATAAGAGCCGCATGTAAAACATGAAATGAATAAGAACTCAGAAACCACATGAAACTCCGTCTTTGATTATCCGGAAATGTCTCTGAAATTCTTTTTTAAAGTATTTCTTTTTATGTGAAAATGCATCGAACTTTGTATTTGAACTCATGTTTTAATATGACTTGCTCTTGAATCTTGGTTATTGAATCTATGCTTCATTAGGATAAAATGCACATTGACATTGATATTTCTCTACTAAGCTTGGACTGTAGCTCACCTCCCGACTATACGTCACAGGTTCAGAGCTTGATCATAACCCCGAGGTTGAAGCAATCTCTGAATACGTTCCGGAAAAAGCAGCAGACCTTCCAACATAGGAGTTACACACAGACTTGGGACTTGGGACTTGGGACTCGGTGTAGTTATGATTTTTGGACTGTGAAGCTTGGTACACCTTAGTGACTGTTGTAGCTACCTTGCATACACTGTACACCACTGTTTAGGTTACGGTCACCCGTCACCGGTGGTTATTTCGTTCCTTTGCTTTCATGTTCTGCACAAAAAGGGATTCTTTTATTTTTCCATATAATATAATTGCTTTGATTTTTCACATTTGTATGGATATGTCAAGCGATGTTGTATTCAGATTGTGACCTACGATCTAACGGTCCGATTTTTTGTAGTTGTTCAAGAAAAAAAATATATATCCCAAGAAATTCGTGTTGGAAAAATCCGAGCTATCACATAATAGATCTTGGTAATAGATCTTAAGATCATGGTTACCAATCATAGGGTTTGACATTGATTCTACGTGACATACATCCCAAAAAGTGAATGTGACTCTCTTTTTGGGATTGTGTTGCACATGGAATCAACATATGACCATTTGATTGGAGGCCCATGATTTCAAGATCTGTTTTGTAAATGATTGGGACGAAAAATGATCTCCATCGTCTGATTCAAACTAGCGAATGCGATATAACACGAAACCCTAAGTTGAGAATGAAGAATCCGGGTTTTAGAAAACTAACCTTTCACTTATAATATACTAAAAACAAATATTCATTATTTGTTAGAAGGATTTTATAATTTTTTTCAAGAGGTGGATTGATCATGAATACTTACGTGTACAACAATCTTGAAGTAATTGGCAGATCAAGGATTTCCCGACATGGGGTCAAGATAGAATAATTGCAAACAGTGGACAGATTTTATGCACACAAAATGCAAAAAGCTATTGTGGCGCGACATGATTGGCTACACCGACCTGCATTAATTGAGCTCCGCCGCAATTGCAGCCAATCATGTCACGCCACATCAACCTCCTGCACTTTGTGTACATAAAATCTATCCACCATATAACATTTTCTGGCAAGATATGGTGGCCGACTCCCAAGTGAAAGAAGGAGGTTCTCTAGGGCCGGCTGGGATTGGTTAATGTTGTATATTGTACTTAGTCTATTGGCTTAGGAGTTTCTTGCTCCTGCCCACCTATGTCATTTATAAATTTCCACCATTTTCCTTTTTTATAATTTTTTTATCATTACTCATAAAAAAGAAGATAGGGTGCACTCGAAAATGAGTTAGTATTAGGTAAGCAGCACAGTATCAGATGACTTGGTACTCTGGGTCAATTTTTGACACTGTCATGTGGAATTAACACGTGCATTGCCCCATACGATGCGCTATGATTTAAAGATCTTTGATGTAAAATATTGAGAAGAAAACTAGCCTCCATCATTTCACTTAAAGTAGTCAACCTATATCTCAGGGTGCTTTCATTGAAGGGAAAGAGATTCTTGATCTTGCAGTTTTGGCTCAAGAATGCATTCACTCTGAAAACACAGCTAAAAAGGAAGGGATTCTTATCAAAATAGATATGGAGAAGGCTTTCGATAGGATAAGTTGGGATTATCTTCTCTGGATGATGAAAAAAATGGGCTTCGGTGAAAGATGGAGATCCTGAATCCACGGTTGTCTTGTTAGCGCTCACTTTTCTATCATTATTAATAGGAAAGCTTACGGTTTCTTCCATGCCTCTAGGGGACTAAGACAGGGATGTCCTTTGTCTCCGTACCTTTTTAATATTGTCAGTGAAGGTCTAGCACTCTTATTTCAACATGCAAGCTCAGAAGGTAAAGTTATTGGCTTTTCTAATCCTAGATGCAATTTTAATATCAATCTCTTACAGTATGCTGATGACTCTCTTATAATGTGTGGTGGAGAGATCAACCAAATTCGACAGGTGTGCAAAATCCTTAAAGTATATGAAAAAGCATCCGGTCAACAAGTGAACTTCAAAAAATCCAATATATTTGGTATTATCATATCAGATACTCTCTTGAATAGTTGGTCCAATGAAGTCAAGCTTGTCCCTGCCAAGTTCCCACTTAAATACCTCGGTGTTCCCATTGGCATTGGCAAATTAAAATCATCTGCTTGGGATCATGTTATTTCAAAAATAAGTGAAAAACTAAGTGGTTGGGAAAGTAAAATCCTCTCCAAAGGAGGAAGGTCGATACTTATACAATCGGTCCTCAACGTTGTTCCCACCTATTTCCTCTCCATTTACAGATGTCCTGCCACTGTGTGCAAGGAGATTGAAAGGCTTGAGCATAACTTCCTATGGAACAATATCAGAAGCTCTTAAAAAATTCCTTCGATTAGGTGGGACAAGGTGGTGAAGCCCAAATGGGCCGGGGGTCTCGGCATCTGACCCATTGACAAGATGAACCAGACTCTTCTTATGAAATGGTGGTGGCGTCTCGGAGATTCCAGTGAAGATTGGTTCAAAGAAATTATCATTAATAAGTATCGTATGAGTAACAATAGCTGGGAGTGTAGAAACAGAAAATATCATAATTCTTCATGGTGGTGGAAAAGTATCATCTCCGTTAAGAACATGTTCATCAATAACATATCCTACTCCTTAGGTAAAGGAGACCAAATTCGTCTCTGGCTTGATAAGTGGAATAATTTGCGAAATCCTTTACATTTTCAGTTCCCTAACCTCTTCAAAATCCCTGATAATCCGCAAGCTTATATTAGTGATATATTCGATTCAAATACTTCTAGACTTTGGACCATCAAATTCAAGAGGAGACTTAATATGCAATAGAAGACAACTGAATGGGGAAAAAAAAAACTTAAGGGGAATATAAAGAAAACACTTACCTATTGCCCAACAGAAGAAACCATATAAGAGTACCGTTCTTAAATACTTGAGAAAAAATGACCAGAAGAAAATAGTCTAGAAAAAAAAAGACGATGAAAGAGAAGTTCCAAGCATATCTATGGTTTAAATTGAACTTGGAGATAATGCTTCCCCCATATCAAGTCCCAAGCATATCTATAGTTTGATTAGAACAAAAATGGCATCAATTATAAGTTTGGAATATGAATTGATGTGGACAAACAGAAGCAAGTTTGACACACAAATTAGTTTCAATTGCACAAGACCCAGCTACTGATTTGTCTAGTTTGCAGGCCCAAAATTTGTTTTTCTTTTTTTTTTAAAGACGATTTAGTCATAGGTAAGCATCAATAGAATGCGATCATTAAGACTTGGGATTGTAAGGATACCATATTCATTTTTGAGACATTAAATATCAAAAGTTCAGAATTACCGTTCATTTTTAAACAGAGATTTAACGTTCATTTTTAAAACTTTGACCACCATTAGATCAGTGGTTGACTGTCCTCTACTGTCACCATCAAAATTTAGTGAGCAAATATTAGGAGTTGGTTCTAATCCCCCAAGATGCATCTCGGTATCAGACAAAATTTTGAATGGCATACTAGCACTTACAGAGAGCACAACTTCCATGTATTATGACCAATATAGCAGTACTTACAGAGAAGTTAACCCTGAAAAGGTATGGGTGGAGAAATAACACATATATACGGGTTACGGCATGACGATGATGATTAGACGGACTACAACACAATGGTGATGATGATGATCATAATGATGATAACACTCTTGACAGTCAATACAGAGCAAAGAGAACAGGAAGCAAGAGAAAAAACTAATGTCAGTATAATGGTTCAAAATCTCATAAATTAGCAGATTTCCAGACTGGTATATCCTATAACCGGATGAACCAGGAATGGTATAAACTGATATGAACATACTGGTATTTTAAATTTTTGGAGAAAACCAGAAATACCAGCCAGTAATTTACCAGTATTTTCGAGATTTATCAATATAAATTTTAAAAATTAAAAAGAGAAGTTCGATATTTTACAAAATAAATTTGTAAAAGACAAATTAGTAAGCCGCACTCACAGAAGGAAATAAATTTACCAGTTCGATATTTTAAAAATAAATTTGTAAAAAAAATACCGCAAACATCTAACTATATTGCATGTGGCTTACAACATATTTTCAGTCCATATGATCAAATCCAAAACAAGATCCCATAAATCCCCAAACGAATATGACGATCTGTAACCACAAAAAAAACTAAATTCAAGCATAAAGACGGAGACGAAACCATAAAAGTACTTGACTAATAGGGCTTTTTGATCACTTGTTTGATCAGATGAAGTTGTGGATGCCTTGATCGAATGGAGTCTCTTGATGATGGCCTTAGAAATCTCTTGATTTATATCTTATGTACCATCGAAGATGAAGACCTCTTGATGAAGTTGTAGATGCTCAGACCCAATCGAATGAATCTCTTGAAGTTACGGCAAACTTGATCCAATAGAGTCTATTGATGAAAGCGCAAGTCAAATGGAAAATGAAGATGAATCACCTCACAAATCTAGGGTTAGAGCGAGATCGAAGATGAATCGCATCAAATATGATGCGTTTAGTGCAGCTAGGGTTTTGAAGAGAGAGAAGGGGAGAAATGCGTGAGGATCACTGATGCTTGAAGATCTCTGATGCGTGAATCTCGATGGTCTTATCTGATGTATGAATCGTGATGATCTGATGCTAGGGTTTTGAAGAGAGAGAGCACGCGGGGGGAGAGAGAGAGAGAGAGAGGGGCAGATACTGTTTCAAAGAGAGGGAGTGTGTGAATTAAGTAGCTTATATACTTAATCTATGCCGATGGCTGCTAATAAAGAACCGTCCGAGTAACCTATATTTTTTGTAGTGGAGCCAGAGCTCTCGGGCCCTTGTAGCACCGTGGATCCTCGCGCAAGAGCGCCTTGGATGAGCTTCCGATAGCAAAAAGGGTTGATGGATGAGTTTTGGCTTCTAAGGCTTGAGAGCTAGAAGGTAGAATAGGGAGGCTAAAGCCTTGCTCTTGCTAAAACTAAGGTTTTGATGATGGAAAATGGGTTGTGAGGGATGAACCTAGGTTCTGGAATTTAGAGGGATAATGCTAGAAATGAAGGAGATATTTTTCTCTTTGGAAAATTTCAACCCCTAAACAAGAGGGTGGCTCTCTATTTATAGAGAAAGGAAGGATTAGTGAGGGGTTAAGTCCTAATTGGGTTAGCAATTAGGTAATCCTAGATCTAAGGATTTTGGGTTTTTCAATGTGACAGCCCGGATTTCCTAACAGTGAGACCCAGGGCATTGGGTCGACGCTAAGGCCGATCCCCTGTAGACACCCCCATTTTGCCTTCTTGGAGTATACAAACTTGTTCGGTCAACCATTGACCCCTTTAACCCTCGATGTGGGACCATGGAATAGTACATGACTGAGCACAGGCTGAGATGATAGCTTTGTGGCTCAGATCCCAGCATAGGGAGACTATATACTGAAACGACAGTATATCGCCAGAATGCAGGCTGAAATAATAGTCTTGCATTTCATTCTAGAGACCAGACCCGGACAACCTCGAATTCCATGCCAGAAACCCCGAGTGTAATTTGATCGCGCGTAAAACCACAAGTGCACGATCAGTCCACCTTTCAGACCAAACTTCCTTTTCCAGACCAACTCGAGACTCGATTACGTGCCTGAATCTAGGCCCGCGATCGAATTGAGCGCCCCACCACCAGCGCACAATTGGCCTACGCACAACCTAGTCTTACTACCCTTGACCCCTAAGTTTCCTTGATTAAATGCTTCAGGTAAAATGGTTAATCAGACTGAGCAAGTCAGCCGGTCGCTCACTGAGTCGATGATCAACTCAAAGCAATTAAGCGCCGGTAACTAGGTGCGCAATTCAATTAAACGCCCGAAAACAGGCGCGCAATTGAAGGAAAACCTATAAAAGCTTCTTTTTTTTTTTCGAACAGCACAACATGAGAGGCTGGATTCTGTTTGGACTTTTTTTGGAATTCGAGCGACTAAGAGTTTTGAGAATAGGACGAACGGAGAAGAGAACCAAATCATGATTTCGAGATTCAAACCCCCAAACCTTCGATGAATCCTCTCCACAGCCCCAACTAGCGGTAAGAATTTAGTTTTATTTTAGATTTAAGGTTTCCCCTTAGGTTCAATTATTAATTTTGTTTTCAATCCTAGACCGTAGCACCCCTTTCGGACCGAAATCTCTATATCTGGTTCCAGTCCTCCGAGTCCGAAACTAGTCCTTAATCTGACGGTCCAATTCACCACCTTCTAAGACCAAATTCTACTCTAAAATCATAATTTACAGTCCTATCATTAATTTATGGTTCTAACTCTCAGAGTTCAGAACCAGTCCTTAATCATACAGCCTGATTTTTTTATTTCAGACCCGAATTCAGTCCTAGAACTTTAGATCTTAGTTTTAATTCTCAAGTTTAATCCTTTTAAATCTCTAATCATTAACTTAGTTTATTTAATCCTATTTTCTTAGTTTAATTCACCTCTAAAGTCCTAAAAACAGTACAAAAATCTAAAAAAATATTACTTTATCATCCAAAACTCAATTTTCTCTTTAATCTCAGCCACCCGATTTGCCCAAGGGAACTTACGGAGGGTACTCGGGAACGAGGTCAATCCTCTTTAGCATAGCGGGCCCAAACCCCCTTTTTTAGAATTTTAGGATTAATTAATTGTTTTGATTAGTTTTCTTATCTAGATATAATTGATTAATCATATTAATTAGGCTTTGATATAATTATTAGATTGTTTAAATCAAAATTCCTTTAGTTTAGTTAATTAATTATGCCGAATTAGAATTTTAGGAAATTCAATTTATGCATGATTAGTTATATTTTGCCATAATTAATTCATCGATAATTAGGGTCATAGAAAAAATTTGTCTTTTTATTTCCATTGATATTCTAATAGAAAATTAAATTTATTGCTTTAATTAGGGTCGTAGAGAAATCAGTCTTTTTATTTCTATTGATATTCTAATAGAAAATTAAATTTATTGCTTTAATTAGGGTCGTAGAAAAATCAGTCTTTTCATTTCCATTGATATTCTAGTAGAAAATTAGATTTATTGCTTTAATTAGGGTTGCAGAAAAATAGTCTTTTTTACTTTTATTAGAATTACAGTAGAATTATTACGATTGCTTTGATTAGAATTGCAGTACGATTCGCATACTTGCTTTAATCAGAATCCCAGTACAATTAGCATGCTTGATTTAATTAGAATACTATTAGAACTGATACATATACACTCCTAGTACCAGTAGGAGACTGAAGCTGATTGGACTTCTAGTAATACTAGAACCTTGGTACTAACTGAACTCCTGATAGCATCAGGACACTAGCACGATTCACCATAATAAACCCATACCGTCAAGGAATAATAATAATAAAATCAGGAAATCTAAACTGACTGGAACTATAACCACGAAGGAAAATAAAAGGAAAATTAAACTAACTAATCTACAAAGAGAAGCACTGCTGCTAACATTTGCAGGCGGACGATTCAGTATAGAAGCCACACCCACTTCACAGCGTGATCACTGACGTGTTGCAGCGTCGTTAAATATCTACAGCTGGCAATATCAATCAAACCAGGAACCTTCCTAGAAAAATCCCCCCTTTTTATTTTTAACATCTCAACACCGCATCGCTAGAGTCCACCTGGACAGAATTGGCGCCACGAATTCAACGGGAACCGAGAGGAACCTAGAAAAAGCACGCACTAATATCCACACACAAAGTGGAAACCATAACTAACGGATATAACTATCATATGTAAAAGAAATGAAATCTCTAATTCTATATCTCAAAAACTCAAAGTAACAGTTCTAATTCCATACAAGTGCATATAGAGAAAAGAACCAAAAAGAACCAACGGTAAGGGCCATCCCTTACCGAAACATGGTTCACAAAATAATTATACAAAGAATCTCCAAAAAAACTTATATTCTTTACAATATGACTAAACTATATTCTAGATCAACATCCCAAGGCCGGACCTATCCGGTCCTTGCACAAATAAAGCAATTCTCTAGATTAGGCTCTTGCTCCTCTTCCAATGGCACATAATCGGAGTCCTCCTTGTCTTGGTCCTTTGTGCCTAACTCTTCACCTATACCTGTGACATATAATCGAGGAATGAGCTTCATCTAAGCTCAGTAGGGAAAAACTAATAGCATGTATTTCTTATCAAAGTACATATATCTCATGACATAAGTGAAATCCAATTTCAAAAGCAATTAATTGAGCAAAGTAATTTATTGGTGCACAATTTGAAAAGACTGAATGAAACACACATTTTTTCTTGGTGAAGGGAGCTTATCATATGCACATCTACCGATTTACGTAACACAGAGGAAAACTTAAAGCATTTTACTTAAATCATTACTCGAGTCCCCGATGGAATACCCACCATCGTCGTTCATATGAACCATTTGCATATGGTGCTCAAGGTCCCAACAAAGATGGATGCTTGTGCCGAACACAGATTTTACCGTTGGCCGATATGATTTCACAAGATCACAAAGGGTGTATGAATATCCCGTCGTACCGGTCACGGATATCCCGTTGCGTCGATAGCGATTATACCGCCGCGTCGGTCTAGTATTCATATATAAACCTCAAATCATCGTGCATAACTTATAGTTTATCACCGTGTGATGTTCTAAGTATAGTTATGTTTGAAAGCTTAAAACTGAATGCAATCCTTCACATGCACATATCGGAATGAATCACGAAGGATTCCACAAGGTAGGACATTGCTAACACAAAGTTTGAGAGGTTTTCTCATCACAATGCATTCTCCAAAACACACATGCACACTAACACATTCACATTTGGGTCTCAAAACAATTTATGCTTAGATGCTGACAAAACTTATCATATCATAACACGCATGTCATTGACATTGAATAAACATGGTATAGGGATTTCCCTACCTCAATTATGAAGTCAAAAGTGAAGTCTTTCAACATGCTCAATCCTCAACCTTACATAAGCACAAGGTCAACCTAACAAAGAGATATAAGATCCCTTAAAATCCCTCAGACAAAACGCAACAAAATCCTGAATCTGGCAAATTTGATCGATCGATTCCCTAATTTGATCGATCAAAATCCTAATTTGATTGATCAAAATAATCTCGATCAGTCGAATCCAACAGAAGCTAAATATCTGGTACACTGTTTGATCGAACGATTTTCAATTCGATCAATCGAATCTCAAATTCGATCGATCAAAATATATTTTGATCGGTCGAATCCCTCAGAACCCAAAGTTTGGCATTACAATCTCGATCGAATGATTTATAATTTGATCGATCGAATTTCAAATTCGATCAATCGAAATAAATTTTGATCGGTCAAATACTGATAGCTAAATTTCAAAATCCCTGTTATATATGTTTCGATCGATCGAGTGGGAGATTCGTTCAATCGAAACACATTTCGTTCGATCAAATCTCATTTCAATCGACTGAATTTCTCTAGAAATTGTATTCTACTAACTCAGGTCAATTTTGATCGATCGAATCAAATTTTGATCGATTGAAATTTACAGATTTCTTCGAATCTTGGGTTTTCGCATTTCATCTCTGTTCTTTCTCAAATTTATCCTCTTTTCTTATAATTTTTTTATCATAAAATAGGTGAAGCATCATCTAACACAAATTCACAATTTAAACATAAATTCCATACCTCAATTTAGTCTGATTCCTCTATCTTTGTTTTCGGTTCAGCCTAGGGTTTCACAAGGTGGAACTCGGATCCTTCTTCAATCAAAATCCTTTAGCTTCACCCTCAAGAATGAATTGCCCACGCTCTCTCACGCATTCAAAGCCCACTTTCCTTCTCTCTTCATAAACTCTAATCATAAGAAGTAAAAGGGGATTGAATGCAAGGCATTCTGTGACGACCCTAAAATTCTGAGAACTTTTTTACTACTTTGGTATCCGTGCCTAGCACGGAAATTGAGACAATTTAAATTTTCAAAAATAAGAATATTAATATAAGGACTTTTAATCTGTAGGGGTGTGAAGTGATATGTTGCTTACGACACAAATCCGAGACCTAATTGTACCTTTGGTAGGATATGATATGCGTGAGTGTGGTGCGTGCGCTCAACACCGAGCAAAAGAAATTGAAATGGAAATATCTGGGATATTTCCATTGGTAGCTTATAAGATAAGGAAGGTTAGGAATACCAAATCCCTCTTCTCTTTGCTCTTATTATGAATCCTTGTCTACCAACTATTACTAGAAAACTCCCTTTGCGGAACCAACCTCGAGAAGCCCTAGATTTCTGATTCTCTGATTTAGAACATAAGTGAATGGACGTGTATAGGTCAATTTGTTTGAGAGAGCAAAACATACCTGTGTGTTAGCGTGGAGTTGTACCTTTGGTTCATTGGAGAACTCGAAGCGGAAAAATCCGATTTGGATCTGAATCCCACGACGGATCGCAAATCCCATGAACGAATGAGCAGCCATCAAAGAGGTGATTCACTACGCTTTTGTAGGATCTTTGATGTCATAAATGTGTATTTATGTGGGTGTGATTGATTCATGAAGAATCATAATGAGTTAAGGTTGAAGTGGGTTAAAATCAACAACCCGATTAATAACAGCTTTACTGTCATATCCGATCGATCAATGGAGAATTGATCGATCAATCTATAAATTCGATCGATCAAATATGGGACTTGATCGATCAAATTTTATAAGGCCTCTTTGAAACAGAAGAAGGATTTTCTTGAGAAGTTGGAGCCTGATGTGCTCGATCGATCAAACTGGGGGTTTGATCGATCGAATTTGGTACTGATCGATCAAAAAATGAAGTGATCGATCAGGTGTGAATTGATCGATCAATTAAGAATTGATCGATCAAACTATGGAATTGATTGAACAAATCAGGGATTTGATTGATCGAATTTTATAAGCACACTTGGGAATAGGAGGTGTGTTTTTTTGAAAATTTGACCCGATCGATCAAACATGAGGATTGATCGATCAAATTTAGGACTTGATCAATCAAATAGGAGATTGATTGATCAAAGTTAGGTCAGTTCTGTATTGATGAAAAAGATGGGTTTGATCGATTAACTATGAAAATTGATCGATCAATTAGGAAATTCGATCGATCAATTAGCAAATTGATCGATCAGATGTGCTCTGTTCTGTCTATTTAAGTTTAATGCATCTGATCAATCAAATGATGAGTTGATCGATCAGATGTGAATCCGATCGATCAAATGAAGGTATCGATCGATCGAATCCCCTGTTTTGTCTTGTTTTGATTTTTTGGGAGAAACACTGTTGGGTAGTGTATCTAATTCTGTTCTGACACTTCTGACACTTAGCATATTGTACGTATGGTCTAGGTCAAGATCAGGACATCTTAAAAAGCTTCAGACTTGCTTAGAATGACTTGATCTAAGGTAGGGAAAATTCAACCTAACTTGTTTCTGATTTTGGACTACATGGTCTTCTGAGTATCTGTATCTGAGTTTGTTGTTTAAAATGCTTTGCCATCTGTTTCTGTTATCTATTTTTGCCATCTGTTTTGCTATCTGACTCTGAGGTCTTATGTGTATTAATTTAAAGTTCATCTAATGAATCCCACCAACTCGGCGGTATATCTGTGACAGAATATCTGTGCATCCGCTTTAGAAATTCCTTTGCATAATTACGCTCCTTAGATGAGGCATTGTTGCATTTTTGCAATTATTCATTAAACGAAGATGGTCAGGATTACCCATCGGCACACATGTGGCTACCACATGCTATATTCACGGGAGTTATTTAAGTATATAGAATTTAAGATAATAACTACTGTACGCATGCATCTGATCACTCTGAGATTAAGTCTGTCCTTGTGCTTTTGCATCTGCTCTATTCACTAAAATTTCTGCATTCTGATTATTCTGCATATCTGATTTTCTGTCTATATTTATTCTGCTATGTCTGCACTCTGCCTTATTTATCTGTCTGAATTAAATTCTGTAAGTCATGTTTTACATTTTCATATGCAATTTACTTGAGTTTCTTCTATTGAGCTTGGATGGTATCTCACCCTGTTTATATATAATAGGTTAGAGCTCCTGGCACTGAGAGTGATCTAGACTATTAGCCAGAGACAGAGGCTGAGGCTGAGGAGGAGGATACTGACATCCAGGCCGAAGAGTTCTACCCTTAGCCTGGGTATTTTAGTCTATATTTTGGGATCTGCTGTATATGTATTTTTGGATGATCTGTGTGCCTAGTGGCCACCTTTCTATATTTTACTGTAGATATTATACTTGTATTCATATACATTCTATAGGAACCACTATTGGGAATCACTATTTGAGTGATGGATGTCCATCACCATTGGTTCTTCTTGGTTCCTTTTTGAAGATGTATATTCTTTTGAGATTATATATGTATTGTTGTTCTTTCTTTCTTTTAGAGCCTTATATGATGACTTGCTCTGCCACTACTGGACAGTGTCTGCTCTGATTTCCACTAGACGAGCAGATACTCTTTGATTTTGTTTCGGGGATCATCTAGTGTATGATCCAGATGGCACGGGTTTTCGGGTGTGGAAATCTGGGCTGTCACAATTAGTATCAGAGCCCTAGACTTTAAGTTGAACCACGGGTTCAAGTTGGATTGTTTTTACAATCTATATACTGATCAATGTTATTGTTTTCACAATAACAGACTAGTATTATGCGCCCAAGGTTCCAAGGCAGATGTAGTGGAGGAAGAGAAAGACAGAGAGAGGTTCCAATGCGAGAGAACCCTGATGTCGCTAGTACATCTAGGGGATTGGAGTTTCTATCGGATGAGAATGTCATTCCGGTAGGACCTAGAGGAGGTAGAGGAGGTGGTGAAGGAAGAATGGAGCAAGAGTTGGAAGCTTTGGCTGCCAACGTAGCTCAACAGACTACTGCTATGACTCAGGAAGCAGCTAGACCACCTTACCAACCCGGTGGTTTTGCCGAGTTTAGGAGGATGAGACCTCCTAACTTCTCAGGGCAAACAGATACCACTGAGGCCGAGGGATGGATAGAAGAGATGGAGAAATTATTTGAAGTGCTCCAGTGCACTGATGTGGAAAAAGTGAGTTGAGCAACCTTCAAACTCGATGGTGATGCCGGACCTTGGTGGAAGTCGATATCAAGGAACAGAGAGAGAATTCCCTAATACTCCATGGACTTGGGAGGAGTTCACTGAAGTCTTTTACAATAAATACTTCCCAAAGATAGTGAGGCATCAGTGGAAGGTTAAATTCATCGAGTTGAAGCAAGGTGCTATGTCGGTAAGAGAATATGGTGCTAAGTTTGACAGATTATCTAGATTCGCACCATAGCATGTAGGCACTGAGTTGATGAGAGCTCGTAAATTTCAACTTGGGTTGAGGCAGAATCTTCAGAAGGATGTAGCCACGTGGGAAATGGAGACATATGAGAATGTTATGTCCAAAGCTCTCATCGCAGAGGAGGAGAATTAGAAACAATATATGTGGAGAGATAAGCAGAATAAGGAGAAGTCATTTTAAGGACAATCTCAAGACCCTGAGTAAAACAAGAGGACTAGATTCTCAGTGGAGCTTCTATAGCGCAGGGATCTTCACGGTTCTCTTCTTTTATGTCAGATCCATTATGTGCAAAGTGTGGGAAACCACACAAGATAGAGGACTGCAGGAGAGATACAGGGGCTTACTTCAGGTGTGGCAAAATGGGCCACATGGTTTGAAATTGCTCAGAAGAGAGTAAGGAAAGCAAGGAGCGGGCTGGATCAATGTCTACTCAGAGATCTTCTCAACCTGTTGTACAAGGTCGAGCGTATGCTGTCACAGCAACGGATGCCCTGACATCGAATGATGTCATCCAAGGCATCTTTACTCTTTGAGAATTAAATTTAGTAGTTGATATTCATTTACAATAGTATGTTGTTGACTTTAAGTATATGAACAATTAAAACTATGGTGAACTTAACTTTATATGTTTAATATACCGATCCAAGGTACACTTGTCATACATCGTATGGGTGATGAGAGTCGAGCGGATGCTCACGTATTGATTGACCCTGGGTCTAGTCATCCGTTTATTACTCCGTCATTCTCTAAGAAGTTAGGCATCGTGCCCATGACCCTCAATTTTATCTTAGCCATAAATGTCCCTACTGAAAGCTCAGTCAGCACGGATACGGTATGCCAGTCGGTGATTGTGATGATTGAAGATAATGTGACGATAACGGACATGATCACATTGAACATGGAAGGATTTGATGTGATACTTGGAATGGAATGGTTGTCAGCATGCCATGCGAGCATGGACTATCTTCGAAAGGTTGTGACCTTTCGACCCCCAAAGAGGAAGTCCTTTCTCTTCTGTAAAATTGAATCCAAAGTTGTGTCGTTCGTTTCAGCTATTCGAGCGGACCACATGATGAAGAATGGATGCTATGGATATCTTACTTACTTGCAAGATCATCAAGAAAAGAAGAGGGACATCGCTCTTATATCAGTTGCTCGGGAATACCCTGATGTTTTTCCCGAAGAGTTACCCGGATTACCACCTCATCATGAGATCAAGTTTGTAATTGATTTAGCACCAGATACGAAACCGTTGTTAAAGGCACCGTACAGAATGGCGCCTGCAGAATTGAAGGAACTGAAGGAGCAGCTTCAGGAGCTTTTAGACAAGGGTTTCATTAAGCCGAGTGTACCTCCTTGGGGAGCACTGATTTTATATGTGAAGAAGAAGGATGGTTCGATGCGGCAATGCATCAATTACCGTCAGTTGAATAAGATGACGATTAAGAATCGTTACCCACTGTCGCGGATTGATGGCCTCTTTGATCAGTTGCAAGGTGCAAGGTTTTTCTCAAAGATTAATCTAAGGTCGGGTTACAATCAATTGAAGTTTAAGGTGGACGACATTTATAAAACCGCATTCCGCATGAGGTATGATCATTGTGAGTTCTTGGTTATGCCTTTTGGGCTAATGAACGCACTAGCATCATTCATGGACTTGATGAACCTTTAACCACCCATACCTCCATAAGTCAGTGGTAGTATTTGTTGACGATATCCTCATTTACTCAAAGACAGAGGAACACATTCAGTATTTACGAGTTGCTCTTTAAACACTCAAAGACAACCAGCTATACGCCAAGCTTAGCAAGTGTGAATTTTGGCTTAATCGGGTCAGTTTCTTGGGCCACATTGTTTTTGAGGATGGTATCATGATCGATCCTACAAAGATCAAATCGGTGGTAAATTGGGAGCAACCGAAGATAGTGATCAAAGTCCATAGTTTCCTTGGTTTGGCGGGATACTATAAACGCTTTGTAGAACATTTCTCTTAACTCTCAGGTCCGCTTACATAGCTTACAAAGAAGAACGCTAACTTTGAGTGGACGAAGCAGTGTCATAAGAGCTTTCAAGAACTTAAGACGCGTTTGACTACAACACCTATGCTATCTATACCTTCTGGTGGAGGAGGTTTTACTATTTATAGTGATGCGTCTTACAGTGGTTTGGGTTGTGTTCTTAATAAACACAAGAAGGTTATCACGTACAGCTCTAGATACCTTAAGGACCATGAGAAGAATTATCCAACTCATGATCTAGAGTTAGCGGTGGTAATTTTTACTTTGAAGATCTTGAGGCACTATCCATACGGTGAGACATTTGATATCTTCACCGATCACAAGAGCCTTAAGTATCTGTTCACCCAGAAGGACCTGAACATGCGACATCGACAATGGATGGAAGTTTTAAAGGATTATGATTGTTCCATCCAGTATCACCCTAGGAAGGCCAATGTTGTGGCAGATGCTCTAAGCAGGAAATCTTTAGTTCAGTTGTCACATCTTCTTACTAGAATAAAAAGGTGGCATCTACTTAAGGACCTGGCCTTATGTGATACACGATTTGATGTCAGAGGTACAGGAATACTGATGGCTACCCTGGTTATTAGGTCGACGATGTTAGAAAACATTCATAAACTTCAGATGTTCGATGACAAGCTTATGACCATTAGACAGGGTGTGATCAGCAGGACCAGAGTAGATTTCTCAATCAGGGAGGATGGAACTTTGTTATTTCGGGATAGAGTGTGAATACCTATCAACGTTGAGCTCCGAGACACTATTTTAGAGGAGGTTCATAAATCCATGTACGCAATACATCCTGGGAGTACCAAGATGTATCAGAACTTGAAGAAAAGTTTCTGGTGAAGAGGCTTGAAGAAGGACGTAGCAGAGTCGTGTCCAAATGCTTGGTCTGCCAACAAGTAAAGGTAGATCATTGAAATCCAGCGAGATTGTTGCAACCTTTGCCAATACCAGAATGGAAACGGGAAGCCATTTCTATGGATTTCATATTGGGGTTGTCGAAGACGTTAAGGAAATATAATGCCATCTGGGTCATTATGGATAGACTGACTAAGTCTCCACATTTTTTGTCGTATCGTACGAAGTTTACTACCAGCAAGCTAGCAGAGATGTATCTGAAGGAGATTGTCAGACTTTTTGGGATACTGGTCAGTATTGTGTGTGATCAAGATCCACTATATGCATCACAGTTCTGACCGAAATTTCAGAAAGGCATGGGCTCTAGACTTGACTTCAGCTCAGCATTTCATCCGCAGACAGATGGGCAGACTGAAAGAGTGAACCAGATCATAGAGGATATATTGCGTGCGTACATGTTAGACTTTCATGGGTCATGGGATCAATATTTGCCTCTAATTGAGTTCGTGTACAATAATAGCTGTCATTCTAGCATTGGTATGGCTCCCTGTGAAGCTTTATACGGACGACATTGCAAATCTCCATTGAACTAGGAGGAAGTCAATGAGAAACTTATTTTGGGACCTGATATCGTGGACAGTGTAATCGAGACGGTTCGGTTGATCCGTGAGAGATTGAGAGTTGCTCAAAGTTGCCAGAAAAGTTATGCCGATCTTCATAGGATGCAAGTCGAGTTTCAGGTGAGCTTGATTCTGTTAATATATTAAATTTCATTCTCCGTACATTGGTTTGGAATTAACACTTGTTTTCAGGTAGGGGCTAAGGTTTTCGTTAAGATCTCACCTACCAAGGGCGTGATGTATTTTGGGAAGCGTGGAAAGCTGAGTCCACGTTATATTAGACCTTTTGACGTACTTGGACGGGTTGGAGAAGTCGCATATCGGATTGCTCTGCCACCTCAGTTGGAAAGCATGCACAATATATTTCACGTTTCAATGTTGAAGAGATACTTGAAAGACCCAACACACATCCTGGATTTTTAACCGATTGAGCTTCACGAGGACTTGATCCTAGTAGAGGAACCTATGCAGATCCTGAACTGTAAGGAGCAGGTTTTACGGATCCCACTTGTGCTCGTAAAGTGGAGGAATCAAGCTTCTGCAGAGGCTACCTGGGAGCACGAAGCCAAAATTTGTGAGCAATATCCGCATCTATTTAACTGATATGCGAGGTACGTTCGATATTCAGTTGTAATTATTTGTAAGTACTATATGTTAGGTATGTGTACATAGCTTAGCATAATAGTAGGACATTGTCATCTCACCGTTGGACTGTGACGTTGTTCACAGGTCAATTACACCTAAAATCTTCATGGAAGGCTTTATTGTCAAATTCGATTGATCAAAGTAGTGATTTGATCGATCAACTACTGGTCTAAGCGATCAATTATGAAACATTGATCGATCAATCATATATTCTATATTTGACTACTTCGATCGATCAAACTGGGTCTTTGATCGATCAACTATGAATCTGATCAATCAATGATAAGAATTGATCGATCAACTAAATTGAACCATATACCATTTGTGACATATCTGATCGATCAAATTGACAAATTGATCGATCAATTTCTGAATCTGATCGATTAACCTCAAGGATTGATCGATCAATCTATCAAGTTTAGGGCTTTTTAATTTGCAAACCCGATCGATCGATCGAGCATTGATCGATCGAATCTGTCATTTAAAGTGATGTCTGGGTTTTAAAATACCCACTTTGAACGATCGAGCAAAGCAAACAGTGCGAAAGCTCCGAGCACTCTTGCGTTCGAGGTCATCTCCGGCTATTTTTGGCCACCAAACCCCCTCTTTTTTATGTTCTTGGATCAAGGGTTTCATCCCTAACATGGTAAAACCCTAAATCTCTAAGCTTCTTTTAGGTTTTCGTGTCTATTCTTCATCCCTACCATGGAACCGATCGTACCACCCTCGGTGCCGCCTGTGACACCACCCGTACCGATCGTGCCACCCGTTCAACCACCTTAACCGCCACTTCTCGAGCGAGAACTCCCAACGGACATGTGGAATGCCAAGAGCTTTTTGCCTGAGCAAGAGTTTACCCCAACTCTTGGGAAACTAAGGCTCAAGCCCATGCTAAAGACCTACCATGACTACTATTGCCCGCGCATAGTACATCCCCTTTACCAACACCTTTGGCGTGGAAGTAGCCGCCATCAAATGGTTACTATGATCAATGGGTTGGAATACCGATTCAACCAATTCCACGTCTCTGCCGCTATGCAGTGCCCCTCTGAGTATGTAGAGACGTGTGGATTGGCGGTGCCCTATATCAAGGACAGTTCTTTTGAGGATGTCATTGCTAAGATGACACATGGACTACATGGGTCAGGCCAATCAATCGAAAGGGCCCAACTCCTCGATAACCTATGGCTGCTTGACACCTATGTCAAGTGTGCCATTTATGCCTTTCTACATGTGTCAGAGCATACGGGCATCGTACAGCAATTTCTATTCTTCGCTTTTGAGAACCATTGGTTCTCCGTCACCAATGTCGTCATTGACGGCATGCCTGATGCCTTTGATTAGCTGACGAGGAGGGCGAAGCCTAGGAGGGAGATGCCCTATGCACGCCTGATCACACGCATGGTGGAGCAGTACAACTCTGTGCGTGAGGCGTACAGCATGGCTCCTGGCGAGCCCAGAAGGAACAATAATGTAAAAGTCTTCTTGCTAAAAGACTGGACCAAAAGCTACAATCTTTTGATCAAATGACTGCCTGCTGAGGAGGAGGTTCCTCCAGTTGAGGCGGGAGCTGAGCCGGCAGAGAGAGCTCCAGATGTGGGGGAGGCACAGCCTGACTGTCCACCTCAGCTCGAGGTTCCTACTAGACCTGCCCCTACTACTTCGCGTCGACCTACCCGTGCCTCTACTTCGCGCAGACCCAAGCCTTCCACCCTTACTCTCGAAACCCTCCTTATCGTCATGAACGAGAACAACAAGAGAGCGGCTGGACAGGATGGAGGAGTTCCATCGTCAAGTGCATCAACGATTAGATTACTATGAGGGGATGCTCAAGCTACTGATGTAGCACTCGTATGCTACCACTTCTACCCCAATGCTAGCTCATGCTTGCCAGCATACAGTGGACCCGTGCAATTATAACACTGAGCCAGCCAAATCGAGCCGACCTGACCCACCTACGGAGCCAGGTCCATCATCAGCTCCACCGATAGGTGATTACTATGCTATTATGTGTTCATTTTATATAAATTATCTCTGTATATCTATATAATTCTATTTTCCATATAATTTCTGCTCTGCATTCACGCTCGTTCCTGCATGATTTATGATTTGTTTGCTCTATACACTATATTTGACAATTGTTTTGCCTGTTAGTACTCTGTTTGGTCTGTATACTTCATCTCTATTCTACATTCTATTTTTCTGACCTCTCTACTTTAGCTTTGTACACTGTGTGTATGTGTATGCGTGTGTGTTTTGAGTCACTGTGGAATGTTCTTCCGAGCACGTGATGTTTGGGACGGATGTATCCATGTACAGATGCAATCCTCTATGGCATTCTCGGATGTCACACGTAGTACATCCAAGTTACTACGGATCCCGGCCCTCCATACGCGTGCTTAGCGGAGTCTATTGCACTGTGACCCACTCGTCCCGAGTTGGACTATTTTTTTCTGCTTCGTTCTGCACCTTCAGAATAGAATATTTCGTAGACCTGTCTGAGACTCCTTGACATTTTCGAGGACAAAAATTCCTAAGGGAGGGAGAATGTGATTACCCTAAAATTCTGAGAACTTTCTGACTACTTTGGTATCCGTGCTCGACACAGAAATTAAGACAAATTTTAAATTTTGAAAATAGGAATATTATTATAGGGACTTTTAATCTGTAGGCGTGTGAAGTGATATGTCGCTTATGACACAAATCTGAGACCTGATTGTACCTTTGGTAAGATATGATACATGTGAGTGTGGTGCGTGCACTCAACACCGGAGCAAAAGAAATTGAAATGGAAATATCTGGGATATTTCCATTGGTAGCTTATAAGAGAAGGAAGGTTAGGAATTCCAAATCCCTCATCTCTTTGCTCTTATTCTGAATCCTTGTCTACCAGCTATTACTACAAAACTCCCTTTGCGAAAGAAAGCTCGAGAAACCCTAGATTTCTGATTCTCTGATTTAAAACGTAAGTGAATGGACGTGTGAATGTCAATCTGTTTGAGAGAGCAAAACACACCTGTGTTTTAGCATGGAGTTGTACCTTTGGTTCATTGGAGAACTAGAAGCGGAAAAACTCTCTGATTTGGATCTGAAACCCATGATGGATTACAAATGCCTTGAACTAAGGAGCAGCCATGAAAGAGGTGATTCACTATGCTTTTAGAGGATCTTTGATGTCATAAATGTGTATTTATGTGGGTGTGATTGATTCATGAAGAATCATAATGAGTTAAGGTTGAAATGGGTTAAAATCAACAACCCCATTAATGACAGCTTTACTGTCATATCTCATCGATCAATGGAGAATTGATCGATCAATCTGTAAATCCGATCAATCAAATATGGGATTTGATTGATCGAATTTTATAAGGCCTCTTTGAAACAGAAGAATGATTTACTTGAGAAGTTGGAGCTCGATGTGCTCGATCGATCAAACTGGGGGTTTGATCGATCGAATTTGGTATTGATCGATCAGAAAATGAAGTGATCGATCAGGTGTGAATTGATCGATCAATTGAGAATTGATCGATCGAACTATAGAATTGATCGATCGAACTATAGAATTGATCGATCAAATTTTATAAGCACACTTGGGAACAAGAGGTGTGTTTTTTTTTTAATTTGACCCGATCGATCAAACATGAGGATTGATTGATCGAATTTAGGACTTGATCGATCAAATAGGAGATTGACCGATCAAAGTCGGGTCCGTTCTGTATTGATGAAAAAGATGGGTTTGATCGATCAACTATAAAAAATGATCGATCAGATGTGCTCACTCTGTCTATTTAAGTGTAAGGCATCCGACAGAGCAAATGGAGGTATTGATCGATCGAATCCCCTGTTTTGACCTATTTTAGTTTTCTAAGAGAAACACTGCTGGGCAGTGTATCTAATTCTGTTCTAACACTTCTGACACGTAGCATACTGTACGTATGGTCTAGGTCAAGATCAAGACATCATAAAAAGCTTTGGACTTGCTTAGAAAGACTTGATCTAAGGTAGGGGAAATTCAACCTAACTTGTATCTAATTTTGGACTACATGGTCTTCTGAGTATCTGTATCTGAGTTTGCTGTTTAAAAAGTTTTGCCATCTGTTTCTGCCATCTTTTCTGCTATCTCCATCTGTTATCTATATCTACCACATGCTATATTCACGGGAGTTATTTAAGTATATATAATTTAAGATAATAACTACTGTACGCATGCATCTGATCACTCTAAGATTAAGTATGTACTTGTGCTTTTGCATCTGCTTTGTTCAATAAAAGTTCTGCATTCTGATTATTCTACATATTTGATTTTCTGTCTGCATTTATTCTACTCTATTTGCACTCTGCCTTATTTATCCGTCTGAGTTATATTCTATAAGTCATGTTTTACATTTTCATATACAATTTACTTGAGTTTCTTCTATTGAGCTTAGATGATAGCTCACCATGTTTATATATAATTGGTTATGAGGTTAGAGCTCCTGGCACTAAGAGTGATCCAGACTATCGGCGTGAGATAGAGGCTAAGGCTGACGAGGAGGATATTGACATCCAGGCCGACGAGTTTTACACTTAGCCTGGGTATTTTAGTCTATATTTTGGGATCTGCTATATATGTATTTTTGGATGATCTATGGGCCTGGTGGCCACCTTTATGTATTTGATTATAGATATTATACTTGTATTCATATATATAGGAACCACTATTGGGAACCACTATTTGAGTGATGGATGTCCATCACCATTGGTTCTTCTTGGTTCCTTTTTGAGGATGTATATTCTTTTGAGATTATATATGCAGTGTTGTTCTTTCTTTCTTTTAGAACCTTATATGATGACTTGATCTGCCACTACTGGATAGTGTTTACTCTGATTTTTGCTAGACGAGCAGATATTCTTTAATTTTTGTCCGAAGACCATCCAATGTATGATCCAGATGGCACAGGTTTTTGGGTGCAAAAATTTGGGCTGTCACAGTTGGTATCAGAGCCCTAGCCTTTAGGTTGAACTATGAGTTCAAGTTGGATTATTATTACAATCTATATACTGATCAATGTTGTTATTTTCACAATAATAGACCAGTATTATGGGCCCAAGGTTTCGAGGCAGACGTAGTGGAGGAAGAAAAGGACAGAGGGAGGTTCCGATGCAAGAGGACCTCGATGTCGCTGGTACATCCGGGGGATTGAAGTTTCTATCGGATGAAATGTCATTCTGGTAGGACCTAGAGGAGGTAGAGGAGGTGGTGAAGGAAGAATGGAGCAGGTGTTGAAAGATTTGGCTGCTAACGTAGCTCAACAGAATGCTGCTATGACTCAGCAAGCAGCTAGACCACCTTACCAACCCGACGGTTTTGCCGAGTTTAGGAGGATGAGACCTCCTAACTTTTCAGGGCAAACAGATCCCATTGAGGCTGAGGGATGGATAGAAGAGATGGAGAAATTATTTAAAGTGCTCCAGTGCACTGATGTGGAAAAAGTGTGTTGGGCAACCTTCAAACGCGGTGGTGATGCCGGACCTTGGTGGAAGTCGGTATCAAGGAACAGAGAGAGAGAGAATTCCCTGATACTCCGTGGACATGGGAGGAGTTCACTAAAGTCTTTTACAATAAATACTTCTCAAAGATAGTGAGGCATCAGTGGGAGGTTAAATTCATCGAGTTGAAGTAGGTGTTATGTCGGTAAGAGAATATGGTGCTGAGTTTGACAAATTATCTAGATTCGCAGCACAGCATGTAGCCACTGAGTTGATGAGAGCTCGTAAATTTCAACTTAGCTTAAGGCAGAATCTTCAGAAGGATGTAGCCATGTGGGAAATGGAGACATATGAGAGTGTTATGTCCAAAGCTCTCATCGCAGAGGAGGAGAATTAGAAACAATACATGTGGAGAGATAAGCAGAATAAGGAGAGGTCATTATAAGGACAATCTCAGGACCCTGAGCATAACAAGATGGCTAGATTCTCCAGACCTCCCAAATACCCTACTCATTCCCGACTAGCGATATCTTCAGGGCTGAGTTCTTATCAGTGACCGGCAGCGCCTGCATCATCCAGACCATTCAGAGCATTTGGTTCTTCTGTCAGTGAAGCTTCTATGGCGCAGGGATCTTCACGGGTCTCTTCTTTTATGCCGGCTCAGTTATGTGCAAAGTGTGGGAGACCACACAAGACAGAGGACTGCAGGAGAGATACAGAGGCTTGCTTTAGGTGTGGCAAGATGGGCCACATGGTTCGAAATTGCCCAGAAGAGAACAAGGAAAGCAAGGAGCCGGTCGGATCAATGTCTACTCAGAGATCTTCTCGACCTATTGTACAAGGTCGAGCATATGCTGTCACAGCAACGGATGCGCTGACATCGAATGATGTCATCCAAGGTATCTTTACACTTTGATAATTAAATTTAGTAGTTGATATTCATATACGATAGTATGTTGATGACTTTAAGTATATGAACAATTAAAACTATGGTGAACTTAACTTTATATGTTTAATACACCAATCCAAGGTACACTAGTCATGCATCGTATGGGTGATGAGAGTCGAGTGGATGCTCACGTATTGATAGACACTAGGTCTAGTCATTCATTTATTACTCCATCATTCTCTAAGAAGTTAGGCATCCTGCCCAAGACCCTCGATTTTATCTTAGCCGTAAATGTCCCTACTGGAAGCTCAGTCAGCACGGATACGGTATGCCAGTCGGTGATTGTGATGATTGAAGATCATGAGACAATAATGGACATGATCACATTGAACATGGAAGGGTTCGATGTGATACTTGGAATAGATTGGTTGTCAGCATACCATGCGAGTGTGGACTGTCTTAGAAAGGTTGTGACCTTTCAACCCCTAAAGAGGAAGTCCTTTCACTTTTGTAGAATCAAATCCAAAGTCGTGTCGTTCGTTTCAACTAATGAAGAATGGATGCTGTGGATATCTTGCTTACTTACAAGATCATCAGGAAAAGTAGAGAAACATCGCTCTTATATTAGTTGCTTGCGAATACCCTGATATTTTTCTGAAGAGTTACTCGGATTGCCACCTGATCGTGAGATCGAGTTTACAATTGATTTAGCACCGAGTACAAAACTGTTGTCAAAGGCATCGTACAGAATGGCGCCTACAGAATTAAAGGAACTGAAGGAGCAGCTTCAGGAGCTTTTAGACAAGGGTTTCATTAGGCCGAGTGTATCTCCTTAGGGAGCACCAATTTTATTTATGAAGAAGTAGGATGGTTCGATGCGGTTGTGCATCGATTTCCGTCAATTGAATAAGACGATTAAGAATCATTACCCACTGTCGCAGATTGACGACCTCATTGATCATATGCAAGGTGTAAGGTTTTTCTCAAAGATTGATCTAAGGTCGGGTTACCATTAATTGAAGATTAAGGTGGACGATGTTTATAAAGCTGCATTTCGCACGAGGTATGGTCATTACTAGTTCTTGGTTATGCCTTTTGGGCTAACGAACACACTGGCGTCATTCATGGACTTGATGAACTGGGTATTTAACCACCCACACCTCGATAAGTCGGTGATGGTATTTGTTGACGATATCCTCATTTACTCAAAAATAAGAGAGGAACACGTTCAACATTTACGAGTTGCTCTTCAAACATTCAGAGACAACCAGCTATATGCCAAGCTTAGCAAGTGTGACTTTTGGCCTGATTGGTTTAGTTTCTTGGGCCACATTGCTTTTGAGGATGGTATCACTGTCAATCCTGAAAAGATCGAATCAATGGTAAATTGAGAGCAACCGAAGACAGTGACCAAAGTCCGTAGTTTCCTTGGTTTGGTGGGATACTATAGACGCTTTGTAGGAGGTTTCTCTAAACTCTCAGGTCTGCTTACGCAGCTTACAAAGAAGAACTCTAAGTTCGAGTGGATGGAATTGTGTGAGAAGAGATTTCAAGAACTTAAGATGCGTTTAACTATAGCACGTGTGCTATCTATACCTTCTGGTGGAGGAGGTTTTGCTATTTATTGTGATGCGTCTTACAGTGGTTTGGGTTGTGTTCTCAACCAACACAAAAAGGTTATCGTGTATGACTCTAGACAGCTTAAGGACCATGAGAAGAATTATCCAACTCATGATCTAGAGTTAGCAGTGGTAATTTTTTCTTTGAAGATCTAGAGGCACTATCTATACGGTGAGACATTTGATATCTTCACCGATCACAAGAGCCTTAAGTATCTGTTCACCCAGAATGACTTGGACATGTAACAACGACGATGGATTGAGTTTTTAAAGGATTATGATTGTTCCATCCAGTATCACCGTGGGAAGGCCAATGTTGTGGTGGATGCTTTGAGCAGGAAATCTTTGGTTCAATTGTCACATCTTCTTACCAGAATAAAAAGGTAGCATCTACTAGAGGACCTGGTCATATGTGATACACGGTTTGATGTCAGAGGTACAGGAACACTGATGGCTACCCTGGTTATCAGGCCGACGTTGTTTGAGAACATTCGCAAATTTCAAATGGTCAATGATAAGCTTATGACCATTAGACAGGGTGTGATTAGCGGGACCAGAGCAAATTTCTCTATCAGGGAGGATGGTACTTTGTTATTCTAGGATAGAGTGTGCATACCTATCAACGTTGAGCTCTAAGACACTATTTTAGAGGAGGCTAATAAATCTATGTACACAATACATCCTGGGGGTACCAAGATGTATCAGGACTTGAAGAAAAGTTTCTGGTAGAGAGGCTTGAAGAAGGACATAGCAGAGTACGTGTCCAAATGCTTGGTCTGCCAACAAGTAAAGGTAGATCATCAAAATCCAGCAGAATTGTTGCAACCTTTGTCGATACCTGAATAGAAACGGGAAGCCATTTCTATGAATTTCATATTGGGGTTGCCGAAGATGTTAAGGAAATATAATGCCATCTGGGTCATTGTTGATAGACTAACTAAGTCTGCACATTTTCTGTCGTATTATACGACGTTTACTACCAGCAAGCTAGTAGAGATGTATCTGAAGGAGATAGCCAGACTTCATGGGATACTGGTCAGTATTGTGTGTGATCCAGATCCACTATATACATCACAGTTCTGGCAGAGATTTCAGGAAGGCATGGGCTCTAGACTTGACTTCATCTCAGCATTTCATCCGCAAACAGATGGGCAGGCTAAAAGAGTGAATCGGATGATAGAGGATATGTTGCGTGCGTGTATGTTAGACTTTCACGGGTCATGGGATTAACATTTGCCTTTGATTGAGTTCACGTATAATAATAGCTATCAGTCTAGCATTGGTATGGCTCCCTACGAAGCTTTATACGGACGACTTTGCAAATCTCCGTTGAACTGGGAGGAAGTCGGTGAGAAACTTATTTTGGGACTTGATATCATGGACAGTGCAACCGAGATGGTTCGGTTGATCCACGAGAAATTGAGAGTTACTCAAAGTCGCCAAAAAAGTTATGTCAATCTTCATAGGACGCAAGTCGAGTTTTAGGTGAGCTTGATTGCGTTAATATATTAAATCTCATTCTCCATACATTGGTTTAGAATGAACACCTGTTTTTAGGTAGGGGATAAGGTTTTCATCAAGATCTCGCCTACCAAGGGCGTGATGCATTTTGGGAAGTGTGGGAAGTTGAGTCGATGTTATATTAGACCTTTTAATGTACTTGGACGGGTTGGAGAAGTCACATATCCGATTGCTCTGCCACCACTGTTGGCAAGCATGCACAATGTATTTCACATTTCAATGTTGAAGAGATACTTTAAAGACCCAACACACATCCTGGATTTTCTCTGGATTGAGCTTCACGAGGACTTGACCCTAGTAGAGGAACCTATGCAGATCCTGGACCGTAAGGAGCAGGTTTTACAGACTAAGATGATTCCACTTGTGCTCGTAAAGTGGAGGAATCACTCTTCTGCAGAGGCTACCTGGGAGCGCGAAGCCAAAATTCGTGAGCAATACCCGCATCTGTTTAACTGATATGCGAGGTACGTTCAATATTCAGTTGTAATTCTTTTTAAGTATTATGTCCTTGTTAGATCACTTAAGCATAAGTTAGGTATGTGTACATAGCTTAACATAATAGTAGGACATTGTCGTCTCACCGTTGGACAGTGACGATGTTCACAGGCCAATTACACCTAAAATCTTTGTGGACGGCTTTGTTGTCAAATTTGATCGATCAACTGCTGGTCTGATCGATCAATTATGAAACATTGATCGATCAACCATATGTTCTATATTTGACCTCTTCGATCGATCAAACTGGGTCTTTGATCGATCAACTATGAATATGATTAATCAATGATAAGAATTGATCAATCAACTAAATTGAACCATATACCATTTATGACATATCCGATCGAATCCGATCGATCAATCTATCAGGTTTAGGGCTTTTTCATTTGCAAACCTAATCGATCAACGGAGCATTGACCGATTGAATCTGTCATTTAAAGTGACGTCTGGGTTTTTAAATACCCACTTTGAACGATCGAGCAAAGGAAATCGTGCGAAGGCTCTGAGCACTCTTGCGTTCGACGGTCATCTCTGGCTATTTTTGACCACCAAACCCCCTCTTTTCGACGTTCTTAGATCAAGGGTTTCATCCATAACATGGTAAAACCCTAAATCCCTAAGCTTCTTTTGGGTTTTCTTATATATTCATCATTTTATACCATGGGACCGCACACGAAGAATGCTTCGCGTAAAGTTCCTAGGTCACGGGAACGTGTACCTACCCCACCCGTAGAACCGATCATACCACCCTTGGTACCGCCTGTGGCACCGCCCGTACCGACCATGCCACTCGTTCAACCACCTGAACCGCCACTTCTTGAGCGAGAACTCGAAACGGACGTGTGGAATGCTAAGAGCTTTCTTCCCGAGCAAGAGTTTACCCCAACACTTTTTTATGATCGTCCCGAGATGGCTTAGGCGATCGCGTACATTGGAAAACTAAGACTTAAGCCCATGCTAAAGACCTACCATGACTACTATTGCCCATGCATAGTATGTCTCTTTTACCAAGACCTTCGACGTGGAAGTAGTCGCCATCAAATGGTTACTATGATCGATGGGTTGGAATACCGATTCAACCAATTCCAGGTCTCCGCCGCTATGCAGTGCCCTTCTGGGTACGTAGAGACGTGTGGATTGGTGGCGCCCTATATCAAGGACGTCTCTTTTGAGGATGTCATCGCTAAGATGACACATGGACTGCATGGGTCGGGCCACTCAATCAAAAGGGCCCAACTCCCCGATAACCTATGGCTACTTGACACCTATGTCAAGTGCGCCATTTATCCCTTTCTACATTGGTCAAAGAGTATGGGCATCGTACAACAATTTCTATTCTCTATTTTTGAGAACCGTTGGATCTCCGTCACCGATGTCATCCTTGACAACATGCTTGATGCCTTTGATCGACTGACGAGGAAGGCGAAGCCTAAGAGGGAGATGCCCTATGCACGCCTGATCACACGCATGATGGAGCAGTACAACTCTGTGCGCGAGGCATACAGAATAGCTCCTGGCGAGCCTAGAAGGAACGATAATGTGAAAGTCTTCTTGCTAAAAAACTGAACCAAAAGCTACGATCTTTTAGTCAAACGACTGGCTGTTGAGGAGGAGGTTCCTCCAGTTGAGGTGGGAGCTGAGCCGGCAAAGAGAGCTCCTGATGTGGGGGAGGCATATCTTGACCGTCCACCTCAGCCCGAGGTGCCTACTAGACCTGCCCCTACTACTTCGCACTGACCTGCCCGTGCCTCTACATCACACAAACCCGAGCCTTCCACCCTTACTCTCGAAACCCTCCTTGGCGTCATGAACGAGAACAATAAGAGAATTCACGAGCGGCTGGACGAGATGGAGGAGTTCCATCCTCAGGTGCATTGACAATTGGATTACCACAAGGGGATGCTTGAGCTACTGATGTAGCACTCGTATGCTACCACTTCTACCTCGATGCTAGCTCATGCCCGTCAGCATACAGTGGACCCGCGTGATTATCGCACTGAGCCAGCTAAACCGATCCGACCTAGCACACCTACGGAGTCAGGTCCATCATCAGCTCCACCGGTAGGTGATTACTATGCTATTATGTGTTCTTTTTATATAAATTATCTTTGTATATCTATATAATTCTATTTTCCATATAATTTCTGCTCTGCATGCACGCTCGTTCCTGCATGATTTTTGATTTGTTTGCTCTGTACACTATATTCGACAACTATTTTTCCTGTTAGTAGTCTGTTTAGTCTGTATACTTCATCTCTGTTCTGCATTCTGTTTATCTGACCTCTCTACTTCAGCTTTGTACACTGTGTGTATGTGTGTGCATGTGTGGTTTGAGTCACTGTGGAATGTTCTTCCGAGCACGTGACATTTGGGACAGATGTATCCATGTACGGGTGTAATCCTCTATGGCATTCTCTGATGTCACACACAGTACATCCAAGTTACTACAGATCCCGACCTCCATACGGGTGCTTAGCGGAGTCTATTGCACTGTGACCCACTCGTCCCAAGTTGGACTATATGTTTCTGCTTCGTTCTGCACCTTAGGATTAGAATATTTCATAGACCTATCTGAGACTCCCTGACATTTTTGAGGATAAAAATTCCTAAGGAGGGGAGAATGTGACGACCCTAAAATTCTGAGAACTTTCTGACTGCTTTGGTATCTGTGCCCGACATGGAAATCGAGACAAATTTAAAATTTTGAAAATAAGAATATTATTATAGGGACTTTTAATCTATAGGCGTGTGAAGTGAATGTCGCTTACGACATAATTCCGAGACCTGTTTGAACCTTTGGTAGGATATAATACGCGTGAGTGTGGTGCGTGCGCTCAACACCGAAGCAAACAAAATTGAAATGGAAATATCTAGGATATTTCCATTGGTAGCTTATAAGAGAAGGAAGGTTTGGAATACCAAATCCCTCTTTTCTTTGCTCTTGTTCTGAATCCTTGTCTACGAGCTATTACTAGAAAACTCCCTTTGCGAAACCAAGATCGATAAGCCCAAGATTTCTGATTCTCTGATTTAGAACGTAAGTGAATGGACGTGTGTACGTCAATCTATTTGAGAGAGCAAAACACACCTGTGTGTTAGCGTGGAGTTATACCTTTGGTTCACTGGAGAACTCGAAACGGAAAAACTCTCCGATTTGGGTCTAAAACCCACGACGGATCGCAAATGCCGTGAGCGAAGGAGTAGCCATCAAAGAGGTGATTCACTATGCTTTTATAGGATCTTTGATGTCATAAATGTGTATTTATCTGGGTGTGATTGATTCATGAAGAATCATCATGAGTTAAGGTTGAAGTGGGTTAAAATAAACAAACCCCATTAATGACAGCTTTACTGTCATATCCGATCGATCAATGGAGAATTGATCGATCAATCTGTAAATTCGATCGATCAAATATGGGATTTGATCGATCAAATTTTATAAGGCCTCTTTGAAACAGAAGAATGATTTTCTTGAGAAGTTGGAGCCCGATGTGCTCGATCGATCAAACTGAGGGTTTGATCGATCGAATTTGGTACTGATCGATCAGAAAATGAAGTGATCGATCAGGTGTGAACTGATTGATCAATTGAGAATTGATCGATCAAATTGTGGAATTGATAGATCAAATTTTATAAGCACACTTGGGAACAGGAGGTGTTTTTTTTGAAAATTTGACCCGATCGATCAAACATGAGGATTGATCGATCGAATTTAGGACTTGATCGATCAAATAGGAGATTGATCAATCAAAGTTAGGTCGGTTCTGTATTGATGAAAAAGATGGGTTTAATCGATAAACTATGAAAATTGATCAATCAATTAAGAAATCCGATCGATCAATTAGGAAATTGATCGATCAGATGTGCCCTGTTCTATCTATTTAAGTGTAAGGCATCTGATTGATCAAATGATGAGTTGATCGATCAGATGTGAATCCGATCGATCAAATGAAGGTATTGATCGATCGAATCCCTTGTTTTATCCTGGTTTGATTTTCTGGGAGAAACACTGTTGGGCAGTGTATCTAATTTTGTTTTGACACTTCTGACACGTAGCATACTGTACATATGGTCTAGGTCAAGATCAGGACATCTTAAAAAGCTTTGGACTTGCTTAGAAACACTTGATCTAAGGTAGGGGAAATTCAACCTAACTTGTTTCTGATTTTGGACTACATGGTCTTCTGAGTATCTGTATCTGAGTTTGCTGTTTAAAAAGCTTTGCCATCTATTTCTGTTATCTGTTTCTGCCACCTGTTCTACTATCTGACTCTGAGGTCTTATGTGTATTAATTTGAAGTTCTTCTGACGAATCCCACCGACTCTGCGGTATATTCGTGACTGGCATGGCAGAATATCCGTGCATCTGCTTTGGAAACTCTTCGAAAAAATTGTGCTCCTTAGATAAGGCATTGTTGCATTTCTGTAATTGTTCATTGAACAACGATGGTCGGGGTTACCCATCGACACGCATCTAGCTACCATGTGCTATATTCATGGGAGTTATTTAAGTATATAGAATTTAAGATAATAACTATTGTACACATGCATCTGATCACTCTGAGATTAAGTCTGTCCCTATGCTTTTGCATATGCTCTGGTCACTAAAAGTTCTGCATTCTGATTATTCTGCATATTTGATTTTCTGCCTGCATTAATTCTGTTATGTCTGCACTTTGCCTTATTTATCCGTCTGAGTTATATTCTGTAAGTCATGTTTTACATTTTCATATACAATTTACATGTGTTTCTTCTATTGAGCTTAGATGGTAGCTCACCCTGTTTATATATAATAGGTTCTGAGGTTAGAGCTCTTGGCACTGATAGTGATCCAGACTATCAGACAGAGACATAGGCTGAGGCTTAGGAGGAGGATACTGACATCCAGGTCGACGAGTTCTACCCTTAGCCTGGATATTTTAGTCTGTATTTTGAGATCTGTTGTATATGTTTCTTTGGATGATCTGTGTGCCTGGTGGCCACCTTTCTGTATTTTACTATAGATATTATACTTGTATTCATATACATTCTATAAGAACCACTATTGGGAACCACTGTTTGAGTGATGGATGTCTATCACCATTAGTTCTTCTTGGTTCCTTTTTGAGAATGTATATTCTTTTGAGATTATATATGTATTGTTATTTTTTCTTTCTTTTAGAGCCTTATATGATGACTTGATCTGCCACTACTAGAGAGTGTCTGCTCTGATCTCTGCTAGATGAGCAAATACTCTTTGATTATGTTTCAGGGATCATCCAGTGTATGATCCAGATGGCACAGGTTTCCCAGTGCGGAAATCCGGGCTGTCACACATTCAATTACATTTACTCCCCTTATAACTAAGTCCCTGGCTTAGGTGTTAAGCTGCTACACCTAGCATCGGTGTATGAAGGTCCACTTAATCATTCAAACACTTCCTAATTCTATCTTTCACACAAGATCTGATCCACAAGATCTAATTCACAACATTACTCAATGTTTTGCACGATCTCTGAAGTGTGAACGGTCAGGCACGCACACCGAGGCAAACTGTTCACAGATCAAAATTTTGAGACGTTACATTCTCCCCACCTTAGGGATTTTCGTCCTCGAAAATGGATCTAACAACGAAGGTTGGACACAAAGAAGGTGACCTCGAAAGGTTCCACACATGGCTCAACAAGCAATTTATTAAGTTAAATTTCCCACACACACACCACGATCGTTCAACATTATTCGTGCCCTGCAAGAAAATACCAATATAGTAACACGAGAGGTGGAATTATCCACAGTTGTTCAGGTCTATATAATCCCATCATTTATCCTGCATAAGGGCTGATTTCACAATGTCTATATCACAAATCCTAAACATTCACATTTATGCCCAATAGAAACAAAAGGTGTAATCACATTTACCATTCACAAAAATATTAGATCCAATACACATTCACCAATCACTATCAAAAAAGATTATTATAGTTAGTAACATCCAAAAAGATATAGCAGCGTGGCAACCATGCCACCATAGTTATAAAGAACAAAATAAGTAGATGTGGCAACCATGCCACCATAGTTATAAGATTATACAGTCATCCCCAAAAATTTAAATTTGTCAAAAAGAAAATCTCTCAAATGCTCACAAAACCTTCCAAACACGTCAAACATCAGTCCCTCCCTCCGCTCCGGTAGGATCCTCAGCTCCATCCGTGTCATTGTCAGCTCCATCCGCCTATGAATCAAACACACTAGCACGCATCATGGTCATCCGTTGGAGGAGGTTCGTTGGATACATGTGGTGCATGGAGTCCTCCAATATGAGCTCATGGTAATTGAGGTGACGATTTAACTAGTAGTTGCTCTCCGCAATAGGGCTGCTAACTCCTCAATTGTCATGCCGACAGCCTGTTGATGTGGTGGAGGCACGGGAATGTGAGCGTACTAAGCTGGAGGTATGATCTCTAGCTGATTCTGATGTGGTGGAGGCACGGGAATGTGAGCATACTTAGCCGGAGGTATGATCTCTAGCTGATCCTAATGTGGTGGAGGCACGGGAATGTGCGCGTACTGACTTAGGCTTGTTGTTCATACAATGGGGCGTCTTGAGCAGGCTGGTCTGGTTCTGGAGTGCCCTGAACCGGGTGCTCTTGGGCTTGGGGAGGAATAGGAGGTACTTGTGGTGCTGGCTGGAGACGTGGCTTTAGCCGATTGTAAGTTTTCTTCCAGTGCTTAAAGGTAAATAGCTCCACATTATCCAAGGATTTGGGCTCGCGCGACGAAATCATATGTGCGGCACTCCCCGAATACTCCTCAAGCATGCTAGAGATAAGGCCTGCGTAGGAGATGTACTCTTCTGGCTTCTCTGCCCCCTCTAGCATTTTTCCCCTGGCATGTTTCATGCCCTCAAAGACCACTTCAGCGGCATTAAACCACCGCCCCTCAAACGCAGAGAATAATGCCTGCATCATCACTCCCAGTCTCTCGGTTTTATGGTGTATGGGGTACAAGTTACACTTGAAAATGGGGTCTAGCATCCTCATGTAACTAGGCAAATCGGCTCGGTTAATCGCTCGATCAACCCTGAGTCATTTTTGTTGCTATCACTGCGCAAGGTATTTTGGCTGGGTTTGGGGGTAATAGGTCGACGTCGTTGCCATAGCTGTCAAAACACTCCAAGGCTTTACAAGCCATCTTATGGGTGAAGATGTAACTCTTCCCATAAATTTTTGTACAAAGGGTATTGGGATTCGGACTATCGTACATATATTGGTAGAATAGTCGTACAAGGCGAGGGTAGTAGTATTGATGAAGGGGTTTCAATAAATTATCCAATCCGACCTTTCTTAGGTATTCAAGTGGCCATTCATTTACACCCGGCACATTGGGCGTTTCGAATAGGGCCGGATCGATCATATACTCGTAGGCAAATCCCTTGTCAGCCCACCACTCCATAGGTTGCTCACGTTGTGGTGTCTGTGAAGTAGGTGGTGGTGCTGGTATCGATTGTGGTTGAGGTTGTTGTGAAGAAGTCAGTGGTTACGAAGAACCCACCTGAGTCTTGGATTTCTTCGATGTAGAGGTTTTAGACGATTCTCTCATCTTAGGGGCCATAGGTCCAAAAATAAAAATCTAGGGTTTCTAGAATCCAAAAAGAAATAGAGGTATTTGAATGCAAGATTCTAAACGAAAAATTAGGGCTTTACCTTTTTCGTGAGGTTTGGATTCGATCTCGTGAAGAATCCCTGCATGAATAGTCGGTTCTCTGATCTCCAAGGAGAAGCACACGAAAACCCTAAGAGAAAGCCCCAAATTTTTTGAATTTTTTGAACCTAAAAGGTTCAATTTATTTAAATACTGTGAGATTTGGTCGATCGAATTAAATTTTGATCGAACGAATTTGACTTGGACAAAACTGAATCGCGATTTCGATCGAACGAATTTAATTTCGATCGATCGAAATTGACTTAAGCGAAATAGGGCCACGATTTCGATTGAACGAATTTAATTTCGATCGATCGAGTTCTAAAATTCGATCGAACGAATTTAATTTTGATTGGTCGAATTTCTCAGGCTATCCTTGGCCTTTACTAGTTTTGATCGAACAAAATTTAATTTGTTTGAACGAATTTTAAATCGATCGACCAAATTCTATTTCGATCAAACAAATTTAATTTGTCTTAATTTACTGAAAAATCATTTTCTGTTTGGTGGTTTTGATCGATCGGTTTACACTTTGATCAATCGAATTTTATTTCGATCGGTCAAATTTTGACAAAACACTTAAATTTTGAAATTTTTCCATTTCCTTTTCATTGAAACTCTTAGACTCTCCAAGGGTCTCATTTTTATTAACTAATAACCTACATTACATGCAATAAGGGTTACAAAAGACTTTTACAATTTCCTTCCCTGTTCAGTGAAACAACAAAGGGTATTGGTCGTGAATCTTGACTTCGCGCTCCCAAGTAGCTTCCTCTTTAGAATGATTCTTCTGCTGGACTAGCACTAAGGGAATCCATTTTGTGTGCAACACCTGTTCAGTTTAATCTAAAATCTGCATTGATTCTTCAATAACCGTCAAATTTTTGTAAACTTTAACCGGTGGCGCATCGAGTATATGAGTCAGATCCCTCAGGTACTTTCGTAGCATGAAAATGTGAAATACATCGTGTACTCTATCGAGTTTCGGGGGTAAAGCAACCCTATATGCAACTTCGCCAACTCTTCCCAATGCTTCGAATAGTTCAATGTAGCGGGGACTTAGCTTCCCACGCTTTCCAAAATGCATCACACCTTTCATTGGTGAAATTTTCACAAATACGTGATCTCCCACTTGGAAATCCACGCTTGCTCTCTTGATATCGACATAGCTCTTCTGCTGACTCTGGGCTGTCTTAATTCTTTCTCGAATGATGCAAACAGTTTCTACATATTTCTGTATCACTGCCTGTCCTAATATAAATTTCTCATCGAATTCTTCCCAATTGATCGGAGATCTACACCTCCGTCCATACAGCGCTTCATACGGAGCCATCCTAATGCTCTATTAAAACTGTTATTATATGCAAATTCAATCAACGGTAAATGATGATCTCATGATCCCTGAAAATCAATCATGCATGCTCTAAGCATATCTTCAATAATCTCATTAACTCTCTCCGTCTGACAATCAATCTGCGGATGAAATGCTAAACTAAAGTCCAATCTTGTGCCCATGCCCTCTTGGAATCTTTGCCAAAATACTGAGGTATATAACAGGTCACGATCCAAAATGATGCTTGTCGAAATACCGTGCAATCGGACAATTTCTCTCATATACAAATCCGCCAGTTTGCTTGTTGTATATTTTGTGTTATAGGGCAGGAAATATGCTGAATTTGCCAGCCGATCAATGACTACCCATATAGCATTGTGGCGCTTCACCGTCCTTGGTAATCCTACAATGAAATCCATAGAGATAGACTCCCATTTCCACTCCGGTATTGGCAGAGGCTGTAATAGACCTGCTGGGTGTCTATGATCCATCTTTACTTGCTGACACACCAAGCATTTAGAAACATATTCGCCGATATCTTTCTTCAATCCTCTCCACCAATAATTCTTCCTCATATCCTGGTACATCTTGGAACCACTAGGATGAATGAGATATTTGGACTTATGAGCTTCGTCCAATATCGTTTGCCTCAGATTGACATCAATCGGATTACATAGACATCCTCGGAATAATAATGATCCATCTTCCTTTATAGAGAAGTCTACGCTGGTGTTGTCTGTCACACTCTGTCTGATCTTCAAGAGCTCTGCATCTTTCATCTGAAGCTCATAAATTCGATCAAAAATTATTAGTCTGATCGTGATGTTAGCCAACAATGCACCAGAAACTTTCACTTCGATGTTCTTGTCATACAAGGAAACATCTTCTAACAATTTCTAGCGATGAAGTCCCGTAATAAGGCTAGCTAACTTAACTGAGTTCTTCCGACTTAAAGCATCTACCATGACGTTTGCTTTACCCGGATGATATTGAATCGAGCAGTCATAGTCCTTGAGAATTTCAATCCACCTCCGATGCCTCATATTCAAATCTTTCTGCGTGAACAAGTATTTGAGGCTTTTGTGGTCCGTGAAAATCTCAAATGTCTCACCGTATAGGTAGTATTTCCAAATCTTAAGTGTAAAGATCACCGCAGTTAATTCAAGATCATGTGTCGGATAGTTCTTCTCATGCTCTTTCAACTGTCTTGACCCATAAGCTATAACCTTCTTATTCTGATTGAGCACATAGCCTAGGCCACTGTACGATGCATCACTATAAACTGCCCCCCCACTGCCTGATGGAATCGCTAGTACTGGTGCAAAGGTAACCCATTTCTTCAATTCCTAGAAACTCTCTTCACATACACTGGTCCACTCAAATTTACCATCCTTTCTTGTAAGTCGCATGAGCGGTCCTGAAATCTTAGAGAATCCTTCCACAAATCTTCGGTAATACCCAGCCAGACTAAGGAAACTACGAATTTCTGTCACAGTCTTTGGTTGTTCCCAATCTACTACTGCCTCATTCTTTACTGGATCAATTATCACACCTACTTCTGAAATTACATAGCCTAGAAAGCTCACTTTCTCTAATCAAAACTCACACTTACTAAGTTTGGCATACAATTGATGCTCACATAGTGTCTGTAATGCAATGCATAAGTGTTGCTCATGCTCTTCCCTAGATTTTGAATAAATGAGAATGTCGTCTACGAACACCACTACGCACGTGTCAAGATGTTGCTTAAACACCCTGTTCATGAGATCCATAAACGAAGTTGGTGTGTTCGTCAAGTCGAAAGGCATTACTAAAAACTCGTAATGCCCATATCTAGTTCTGAATGTTGTCTTCTAAGCGTCTTCATCCTTCACTTTCAGTTGATGATACCCTGATCTCAAGTCGATCTTTGTAAAGAACTTTACCCCTTGCAACTGATCAAATAGATCATCTATCCTGGGTAATGGATACTTGTTCTTGATCGTCAGCTTGTTTAATTAGCGATAGTCGATGCAAAGTCTCATCGACCTGTCCTTCTTCTTAACAAACAAGACCGGTGCTCCCCAAGGCGACACACTAGGCCTTATGAAGCCTTTGTCCAATAGCTCTTGTAATTGCTCCTTCAACTCTTTCAATTCGGCAGGAGCCATTCGGTAAGGAGCCTTAGATACTAGTTCTGTGCCTGAAGCTAAGTCAATTGAAAATTCGATCTCCCGTTCCGGTGATAATCCTGGTAAATCGTCGGGAAACACGTCCTCAAACTCACAAGCAATCGAAATATCAGTGATGGCATTCTTCACTTCCTTTTATTCTTGTAGAAATGCTAGGTATCCCTTGCACCCATTCTTCATCATCCGTTCAGCTCGTACCGCGGAGATGATTGAGACAATCTTACCCATAAATCGAAAAGACTTCTACTTCGGTGGATGAAAAGTAAAGACTTTTCATAGGCAATCAACACTCACATGATAAGCGGATAACCAATTCATACCAAGGAGCACATCAAATCTTTGCATATTCAACAAGATGAGATCCATCATTGTTTCTTGATCTTCTACTCGTACAACAATTGATCAACAACACGTGTCTGTAGTCACTGCACTTCTCGTAGGAACTGACATGTCCAAAATGAACTCTAACTCCTCGGGAACGACTTTCAATCTCCCCGATTTCAGAGTCACAAACGAGTGGGTTGACCTTAGGTCTATCAGAACTCGAGCATCACAGAGGTCACTATCATTTTCTTGATATAATTGTAACGTACCTATATTAATATATATACTAGATGTTCAGGAATGCATGACAAAATTAAATAGTCATGAAACAAAATCTATAGATCATCCTATCTATGCACTTTCTTCATCTAGAAAGCAATTAAATCAACTTGAACATAATTAGGCGATTATACCTTGAATAACATCATTGCTCGCTCGAGCATCTTCAATGGTCACTGTAAAAGCACGGCCTTGTATAGTGGGTCTCGTAGATCGCGTAGGCCTCTGCGCTGTAATAGTTGACATGGTACCCTCTTTTCATATTTCTGGGCAATCTCGAATCATATAGCCCATCTTTCCACATTTAAAACATCCCCCCGTATCTCACCTACAATTCAAAGTTTTATACGATTTGCCATAGCAGGCACATTTAACTTGAGGACTATACGATGCCGCTCTCGAGGATCCTTGAGTAACTGATGCTCCAGACGTCTGAGTCTGAGCAGGGCCCTTGATACGGAAAGGTCTCACGGGAGTAGGTGTTGTGGGCATATGATAACTCGTATAGGATTGTCTTGAAACTGGAGCTGGTGCTGTAAACCTCGGCTTTTTATTCCCCGAGTCGTAGTCACTTGCTCTCCCTTGACCCGCCTTGTTCTTGTTCTGTAGATCCCATCTCTTGTACATATTATTAATATCTCTTTCCACCACAATGGCCTTCCCCATCACTTCGGCATATATTTCTAGCTCAAACATAGACACTCTATCTTTCACATTTGGTCTCAGGCCTTCTTCAAATCTGTTGGCCTTCATCTCCTCAGTGGCCACTAACTCTGGAGCAAATCTCGATAGACGTGTAAATTTATTACCATACTCTCGTACGATCATATTCCCTTGCTCCAAGTTAGAAAATTCCTTCTTTAGTTGGTTCCTCACTTGTTTTGGAAAATACTCTGACAAACTCTGCCCACGTCCATGGGTCGTGAAGACCCTCAACTTCTCTCTTCCTCAATACCGATTTCCACCACGAATCGGCATCACCCTCAAGTTGGAAGGAAGCCCAACCAACTTTCACATTTTCGGTGCTCTGGAGCCTCTCTAGCAACTTCACCATTTGATTTAGTCATTTCTCCGCCTCCAGCGGATCCGTATGTCCGTGGAAACTTGGAGGTCTCAATCTCCTAAAGTCCACAAAAGATGATGGCAAAAGTGTTGGAGGTGGTGGTGGTGGTGGCTGCTGTTGCTGATTCATATTGTTGGCAGCCAGTAAAGTCGTCTGCTCAGCCAATATAGCAATCTGCTGAGTCTGTTGGGCCATGGCAGCGGCTACAGCCTCCATGGCTTGAGCCATTCTATCTGCTGCCTCATCCCTAAGACCTCTCTCATCAGGAGGTTGTCTTTGCTCTCTACTAGTACCCGCAGGGTTATCATCTATGCTTCTCAAATTTCTATGGCGACCTCCTCTAGGGCGTCCTCTACGTCTCTGATCCATCTTTATCTGTTACAATGAAACAAAAGTCTCATTAACAGACGGTCCCTATAATCCAACAAAATCTCAAATCTCTAAATGATCTAAGACTTGTTAGAAGTCTCTAAAGTTGAGGCTTTGATACCAACTATGACAACCCTAATTTCCCAACAGCGAGACCCGGGTCGTCGGGTCGACGCTAAGGCCGATCCCCGAACGGAACACTTGGCATATCCACAAGCAAAGCAGAAATAAAGCGAAAACCATAACTAATGGATATAACTATCATATGTAAAAAAAATGAAATCTCCAATTCTATATCTCAAAAACTCAAAATAACGGTTCTAATTCCATACGAGTGCATATGGAGAAAAGAACCGAAAAGAACCACCGGTATGGGCCATCCCTTACCGAAACATGGTTCACAAAACAATTATATAAAGAATCTCCAAAAAAACTTATATTATCCACACGCAAAGCGGAAATAAAGTGAAAACCATAACTAATGGATATAACTATCATACATAAAAAAAATGAAATCTCCAATTCTATATCTCAAAAACTCAAAATAACGGTTCTAATTCCATACGAGTGCATATGGAGAAAAGAACTGAAAAGAACCACCGGTATGGGCCATCCCTTACCGAAACATGGTTCACAAAACAATTATATAAAGAATCTCCAAAAAAACTTATATTATCCATACGCAAAGCGGAAATAAAGCGAAAACCATAACTAATGGATATAATTATCATACGTAAAAAAAATGAAATCTCCATTTCTATATCTCAAAAACTCAAAATAACGGTTCTAATTCCATACGAGTGCATATGGAGAAAAAACCTTAAAAGAGCCACCGGTATGGGCCATCCCTTATCGAAACATGGTTCACAAAACAATTATACAAAGAATCTCCAAAAAAAACTTATATTCTTTACAACATGACTAAACTATATTCTAGATCAACATCCCAAGGCCGGACCTACCCGGACCTTGCACAAATAAAGCAATTTTCTGGATGAGGCCCTTGCTCCTCTTCCAACGGCACGTAATCGGAGTCCTCCTTTGCATTACGTAAATCGGTAGATGTGCATATGATGAGCTCCCATCACCAGATGGATATTCCACATTTAAGTATTTTACTTAAATCGTTACTCGAGTAGCTATAGCCTCGAGTCCCCGATGAAATACCCACCATCATCGCTCATATGAACCATTCGCATATGGTGCTCAAGGTCCCAACAAAGATGGGCGCTTGTGCCGAACATAGATTTTACCGTTTGCTTATATGATTTCACAAGATCACACAAAATCATAAAGGGTGTATGGATATTCCGCCGTACCGATCACGGATAGCCCGCCTTGTCGGTCGCGATTATACCGCTGCGTCGGTCTGGTATTCATATATAAATCTCAAATCATCGTGTATAACTTATAGTTTATCACCGTGTGATGTGCAAAGTATAGTTAAGTTTGAAAGCTTAAAACTGAATGCAATCCTTTACATGCACATATCAAAATGAATCACGAAGGATTCCACAAGGTAGCACATTGCTAACACAAAGCTTAATATATATAAAAATCCTTGTAAGATTATTCATGGATCAATAAATTGGTTTCCTTGTGATTGACCAATTTGTGATGTGATGTAAGAAATTCAAAGACAAGAGCATGAACATTATATTGAGCATAAATGCCAGTAGAATCTACCTTCATCAAAGGTAAAATAGAAGTGATGAATGGTGTGCCAAGAATAACCAATTGGATTATATTTTGGATCATAATGAAATTAACAGGTATACAAATATCTTGATTGCAAATTGAAACATAATTTAATTTGTATCTTATTTCCATTTTATAACCACTTGCATTGGTAAGACTTTGAGTGGTTTTGTCAAAGTATTGGGTAGGGACTAATTGTTCCTGAATATAATTCATATCAGCTCCACTATCTATAAGGGTGATTGCATCTTTGAAAGTGAATTTTTGGTTGATGATCAAGTTGATCTTTATATACCACTTTTGTGAAATTCTTTGATGTAAAGTATTCAAGTAATTATCTCGTAATATAGCAATATCATAAATCAATGAATTACTAGAAGAAACTTCTTTATTTTTAAGAAGAGTCAATCTAGTATTGATGGTGCTAACTTCATTAGCAGTTTGATGTTTAAATGTGATTAATTCAGTTTTTAATGAACTAAAATATTTAAGATCATTAATTGTGGCAGGTCTAGTTGGACCCTGATTCTCTAAATGATTAAATAATTCTTTAATCGAATAAGGATTTTCTATAATTAACTGCTTTTTATTTTCTCTTTTAGTCATAATAATACAAGCTTTAATTAATTTGAATTTCCTTATTGGATCTTCAGTTTTATCAGCTAAGTCCAATAATGATTGTTGATGTTCACTGAATACATTGACACTCAGATTATTCATAGCGGCAAATACCTGCCACGCATCATTTGATGTGTTAATATTATTGCAATTGCAATCAATCTAATTTTCTTCATCTAAAGGGGAAGAAGATCGAATACTATTAACCTCATCAGAATCAGATTCAGTATCCTCTTCATCAAAGGAGCTGAATATTATTTTTAAGATGGTTATCCTTAATCATTCATCCATTTGAAGATTAGCTAACTTTTCTTTGGTTTTACACTTATTTACGTAATGACCAAGTCTATGACATTTATTATACTTTATGTCATCTTTAGATCTTTTTTATTGTTTTTCTTAGTTTCTGCGAGAAAAAGAAGGTTTATCGTCCTTAGTGGAAAAATGACGATGTCTTCTTTTAGATTGTTTAGGAAAATCTTTAGAGACTTTTCCTTTTCCTCTAGAAGGAAATTGGATTTTAGTTTCATATCCGAATTGTTCACAAAATTCTCCTAATTCTTTTTTACCAGTGAGTCGTTGTTTTAATTGGTTTTATAATTTTAAATAATTACATAAATACAAACCTTCTTGGATAATAATACTAGTGCGTTGGTCATAAGTAAATTAATTGTAGTCTATGACTTTGTGATCACTCTGCTCACAGAGCCTATTCGTTACTTTCTCAGCTAATAAGCTGGAAAGTCCATCAATGAATTTGGCCTTCCAATATTCATTGTTGGCATCATTGCGGTGCATGACTTCGATCATGAAAACATCTTTATATCATTTGAAATATGTTAAAGAAGGGCAACGAATATTTTGAAGAAGTTCTCTTCTTCATTCATATTGGTGGTTCCATAAACCAACAAAATGAAGAATAATACTTTGTGTTAAAGTATAGACAGCATCTTTATATTGTTCAAATTGACCAGTCATTTCATTTTTAACCTGTTTAGTTGCTTTAAGTATTTCATTACTTTGAACAGCAGTGAGAAGATTATCCCACCATCCCTTCAACATGCCAGAAAAACTTATCGTAATGAAACTAGCAATTTGTTTGTCACTATTATGACTCTGTTTACAAATTGTACTATACATAAACATTTTATGTATTATTTCAAAGATGACGTATTCTGATTTACCATCTATGTTCCATTTAAAAATAGATTTACTATCAAATGAATCTTGTAGTTGCATGTAATCTTCTTCATAAAGAAGATCTTTGGGTGTAGGTCTAGGATAATAATGCCTAGAATTAAGCTCCCATCTATTTTTTGATTTAGATGCGTATTTAATCTTATTCAATTCCAAATCATCTTGGAGAGATTTTAAGTTATTTTTACATTTCTTCAATATTAGAAATTTCATTGTCCGTGAGGACATTAATCTGTAGATTATCCTTCTTATCTGGTTTAAGAGATAATCTTTTAAGTCGAGTGGCTTATTTGTCAATAAATTCATCTTCTTTAGTGGCTTGTATTTTGAAGTTAAATTACATTCAGTAATTTCAATTGGTGGTTTAATGTTTGGTTGTTCCAGATTAAGAACACTTGGTTTTGGATTTTTAAAAATTTTGGGAAGAGAAAATAAGAAAATATTATTTTCTATCCTATTTAATTGATTACTAATTGTTTGAAGATTTAAATTAGTAAAATTATTTTGTTTATATAGATTCGATAAATTTACTTTTGATGATTGATAAGTTGATTCAACAGGTTTAATGAAAGCAGTAGCTTCCAAGGTTGATGTTGAATGGGGTTCAGTTAATCTTAAAGCTTCCATTAGAGGGTGAATCACTGAACGATAGAATCATCCAACTTCTACCACGATTTATGATATTCTTCAAGGATATGAATTTTCCTTTTTTCCTGAATCATTTCAAAAAATTGGGTTGCTTTAAACCAAGTGATAAAAGGAATAATTTGATAAGAGAATTTTACGTATTTGTAAAATTCAGTCTTAAATTCTTGTAATTTTTCTTTTGAAAATATTTTCAAATACCATGCACGAAATTATGCATATTTATCCTGGTAAAATTCATAATTTATTTGTTGACGATCAATGAAAAAATTGTTTGGTTTAGTGGGTCTTACTAAATCCATAGAACTTTTAAGAAATTGAGAAATTCATTTCGCTAGCAGTAGGAGATTCCCTCTGGTGATAGGTATATATCTCATGAGGAATTTGTTGTCAAGAGATTTGAATTCCTTCAAGATTGGGTTAATAATATTCAGAGATATCTAATGAGGTCACTTCTGAAATAGAGTTTCTTTATGATGCTAAAGAAACTTTATAAGGAGGCCGAGATCCAGAATATGATCTTCAAGAAGATGTCCTTAAACTTGACGGTCGATCAAATCTAAGGAGAACATCTCCTTGATGAGTTTGAATAATTTGTTCAATATCCTTATGTTGGATAGGTTTTAGTGGTACAACTTGAGTGATACTCCATAAGTCTAAGAAATTGATGTCTTCCCAAGGAATCAATCGAGGAGTAGCAACATTAGTAGTTAAATAATTAGTCTCAATTAAGACCATCTTCACTGGTTCACTAAGGCAATAGATCAGAGTAATGGTCTCTGATCCACGCATTAAATTGTACCCTTTTGTTTGGCGATTGAGAGTACAAGCATATAAGAGATTCTTATCTATTAAAGATAGGGTTAAATTAGGAAAAACATTGAAGTATATTGGACCATGGCATAAGCTAGTTTCTACTACAGCCATAAGAGAAGGATACCAGTCAAGGGATCTAGTATCTCTAAGGGTGGTCATTAGACTGTTGTTGTTACCCAATAAGGGTAAAGACTTAAAAGCAACTTCAATGCATACTAGATGTAGATATTTAAATCTATGAAGGTCTGTTAAAAGATTTTCATTAGACAGAAGTTGAAGGCCTTCTTGGTCTTCTCCAATACTGAGACTTTGCTCAGTGGTTTTGATAGGCATATCACTGAACCAATTAGCCCAGCCATATTTATAAAGGGCTTTGGGATTGATGAAAGGAATTGTCCATCGATTTAGCTAGTCATCAACATTGGACCACTGTACTAATTCATTATTTTTAATTAATTTTTTATTTTGAAAATTGACATAAAAAATTTACCAATAGATAAATGATTGTGAAAATTTTCCAACAGATAATTGATTTTATTTTTTAATATTTTGAAAAAGTAAAAAATAGGATGTTGAAAATTACCAATAAGAGTATAATTACATATGTAAATAGTAATACTGTAGTGAATAGCAACTCAAAATACTATTCATATACATAGTAAATACTATTCACCCACATCCCAATGACCCTGCAAACTCCACCAGATTAGCCTCTTTCAAGTCAACCGCTAAAACCACTGCCTTGCCGAAGTTCAGTCTATGATTGGCACCACCACTACAAAAAATAAGACTATTAGCAGCCGTTTTTTACACCCAAAAAGTGCCGCTATTAACAAAAATACTATTAAGATTATTAGCAGTTGTTAATAGCGGCAAGGGTATTAGCGACAGTTTTTTTGTTATTAGCAGCAGTTTATGGTTGTCGCTAATAGTCTTCTTTTTTGTAGTGCGTCGGCACGCCGCTAGGACCTAATCACTGCCTTACGATTTCTGCGCTCCTCGGATATCCAAGGCACCATAAAAAAACTATAGTATCATCTACATGAATCACATGAAAGGCCTCCTCTACTCAATTCAAACCCTTGAACTAGGTACTCCCATGATTCAAGCATCGAATGATATGGATGGCAGTGTGATTGAAACACCGAGTTCTATGTTGTGGCTCAATTCCTCAATCACACTCAAGTTAACCGATAAAAAAAAAAAAAATCTATTATTCTAGTTGAATGTGTAGACCATCAAAGAGCGCTTTGTCTCGGCTTTTTCCAAAGGTTCGATCATGCAGGTTGACTTGACGATGGATTAACTAGGGTGTCAGGTACTCCCATGATCAAGCATTGAATGATATGGATGGCAGTGTGATTGAAACACCGAGTTCTATGTTGTGGCTCAATTCCTCAATCACACTCAAGTTAACCTATCAAAAAAAAAAATCTATTATTCTAGTTGAATGTGTAGACCATCAAAGAGCGCTTTGTCTCGGCTTTTTCCAAAGGTTCGATCATGCAGGTTGACTTGACGATGGATTAACTAGGGTGTCAAACTCAGTATCGGTATCGGATATTTGTCCATGGAGGACCGATACGAATTGGCCAATATTGAGTTGTATTGGTGCCATTTAATTTTATTTTTTTAAGAAAATAGAGCTATCAGTTGATACTGATATGTATCGGCCGATATGGAACCGTATTGGCCGATACTGATACCGATATCCGAGTTGATACCCTATTACGTATCGGTGCCGATACGTATCGGTACCGATACGTATCGGTATCAGCCAATATTTGATACCCTGGGATTAACACTTCCGCACACATGTTGGGATTGATTTACCAATATGTGACACAAAAATTGGATACTTGACCTCAAGGCGAAGAGAGGGAAGGTTTGAGACATAAGAATATAGGGAACGAGAAAATGGAGATTTTGTTGGTATATAGTTTGGTTGTGAGGTCCCTCAAAAAGTTCTCTGAATTATTTAAAACTTTGGCAAAATTCTCCAAGTGCTCTACCAAACTTTTCGTCAAATATTTGCTCGATTCATTGATTCTCCGTATTTTTCTCAATTTTTTTGGATTTTACAAAATTTCTATTTTTTTTCTGAAATTTTTTCATTGTGACATGTTTTAATCATACTTCGTTTTGTTTTTTATGACTTTAAATTATTAATACATGCAGAAAATGTAATACACTTATTTTACGGAGTCTATTATGGTCAATTGTTGAATCAGATAATAGCCTTTGACCATATTAAATCCGTTGAGTTTGTGCCTTGAATTTTGTTGACGATACTGATCAATAGGTTGGATTGTACACCGAGCCTCAATTGTGCGAGTTGAGCTTGGGGAATTATTCTAGGTTTTTTTTTTTTGATAGATAAGCTTGAGGTTGTAGGATCCTCACCCAATGCCATCACCCCGATTAATCCTCATAATCAAAGAATCCAAAATAAATCAAACTTTAAGGAACAACAGGAGCTTCGGCAATGCCATCACCCCGATTAATCCTCATAATCACCCTATTGCATATTCCATATCGACCCAATGCTATCATCATCATCGGGAAGCTTTAAAGAATCCACTCAGAAGGAGACTTCTCTAATAATATTAAGAAGAATCGTCTTCTTTTGAGTAATCACATCATTAAAGATACGGTTATTCCGCTCTCTCCAAATAAAGGAGATGTAAGTGTAAAAGGAATTGCGAATCAAATGATCCTTCCTTTTTTTCCCCTAAGATTTTTCCATACAATCCTTCAACTCTTCAAGCAATGAAAGTTTATTGGTAGTTCTAATTCTCAGCCTGGATTTGATGGATCTCCAAATCCATTGAGAATAATCAGAACCAAAAAATAAGTGCTCAGCGTTCTCTGAATCAGCTCAACATAAAACACACCTAGAAGGGATACTAATACCCCTTTTGCAAAGATTGTCCATAGTCATGGGCTTAGAGTTTATTGCTTGCCATGCACAAAAAGAGTGCTTTGGAATATTTTTGGAATTCCAAATGAAGGCTTTCTAATCAACCACTAATCCTTTGGTTCTAATAGCATGCCAAGCCGATCGAAGAGAAAATCTCCCATCCCTTGAGAGCTCCCAATTCCACCTATCATGACGATCTGAATTTGGCATAGCAATAGTACAAACAACCTTCCAAGCTTCTTCCAATCGAATCATTGATGGATGTGGCAACATCCACACTCCATCATGGGCCACTTCGTTAACCATCGTGTTCTCATTAAGACCTGAATGAAGTAGAAGTCTTCTGCTAAAGGTAGGAATAAGAGATTTTCCATTAACCCAATGATCAAACCAGAAGCTAGTAGTAGCCCCATTCCCCAAAACTATCCGGTAGTTTTTTAAAACAACGTCTCTGATAACAAGTATTCCCCTCCATGCCCATGAAGGATCCCGTGACCAAGAACAATTCTAAATGCTTTGTCTCCCCTCATACTTAGCTCGCATAGCTTGGGCCCAAAGAGAATCATTCTGAACAATAGACCAAAAGAGTTTAGCCATACCAGCACGATTCCAATTAGTAAGATTGTGAATGCCAAGACCTCCTTCCTCTTTCAGTTTACAAACTCTCTTCCAACTGATGAGATGCATAGACTGGGCCAACGACGGTCCTCGCCAAAGAAACCAACACAAGATATGTTCAATCTCCTTAATAGTTCTCTTTGGAAGGAAAAATGCACCCATCCGGTACACTTGAAAACTGCTCAAAACTGAAGAAATCAAAACAAGTCTACCAGCATGAGAAATAAAATGTCCCTTCCAACTTTCCAATTTGTTCCTAATTTTCTGAATAAGAGGACTGCTCATAGAATGAGTCACTCTTGAAGAGAATAAGGGAATGCCCAAATAGCGAATGGGTAGAGATCCTTGCTTGAAGTTTAAACCATCCAGGATGTCTTTTTTGGCCTGACAAGCTTCACTAAATATCACTGAGGTTTTGTTATCATTTGCCATAAGACCGGATCATCTATGAAAGAATTCAAGAGATTCTTTCACCACTTTTGCAGAGCCAACGTCATCATCCAAAAAAAGGAGATCATCTGCAAACATGAGATGAGAAACACTAAACCCACCTAACAAGTTAGGAACACGAATCTTTCCTTCATCAACCATTTGCTCAAGAATACAAGTAAATGCTTCCATTACAAGAGTAAATAATAAAAGAGACAGAGGATCCCCTTGTCTAATACCACATGTTCCACTAAAGAAACCATGTGGGGACCCATTGACAAGGATGGAGAAGGTGGGAGTAGTAATACATTGGGTAATCCATGCTATCTAGATGTCATCAAACCCAATTTGTCTAAGGATATCAATAATGAAATCCCATCTCACTCGATTGTATGCTTTTTGAATATAAATTTTGCACACAAAGCCTTCATACCACTAGTGAGGTGGAACTTTCTTACCATCTCATGAGCAAGTAAAATATTTTCCATAATATGCCCTCCCTTCACAAAGGCGGATTGATTCGGGCTCACAAGATTCGAAAGCACCAAAGCAAGTCTATTCAAGATAATTTTAGTGATGACTTTATGGACGAAGCTACAAAGGGAGATAGGTCTCAACTTATCAGCGGTATTCGCATCACTCTCTTTCGGAATGAGTCTAATAAAAGTAGAATTAGTAGACTTTAAAAGTTTTTTCTTATGAAAAAACTCCTTACCGCACACGAGAAATCCTCCTTGACAATATCCTAATAGAGCTTGAAAAAATCAGCAGGGAAGCCATCAAGTCTAGGCGCTTTTCCATTTGGTGAAGCAAACACCATCTTGTTGATTTCATCATTAGAAATCGGTCGTGAGAGCATTGAGGCATCATCGGGAAGAAGTCGTCTCTTAAAAGGAATGGCTGGATGGGATCTGTACTGGAAGGTGTGTAAATATTTTTATAGTGCTGAACAAGATAGTCTCCAATCAGACTCGGATCAACAACTCAGTTCCCACCATCTCATACAGATTACTCGCAATCTTCTATTGTTGACAGTAGCATGATAGTACTTGGTATTTCGGTCCCCATCATTGATGCGTTGATGGCAAGACTTTTAGAAGTAGAATTTCGCTTCTGTATTTAGTTCTCTGTTAAGATCAATCAAGGCATTCCTCTCTTGCGTTGCTAGTTCCCCATTCAGAGGATCTCCTTGAATGGAATTCTGAATGTTGGTGGCGATAGATCGGGCAACATGAACTCAAGCTTGAATAGACCCAAAGTCCGTTCTATTCCATTCCTTAATGGCTTCCTTGACGAATTTAAGTTTCTGTTGCAAAACGGACATTTTTGTACCTTCACTGACCATTTCCAAGCCTTAACAATGACCTCTCTGAGCCCAGTGTGAGATGTCCATGCCGTAAAGAATTTGAAAGGTTTCGATCCCGATGGAACAGAAAAGTGAAATCTAGTGATCAAAGATTGCAAGTATTCGACCAAAACATTTGGCCATAAATTTTTTCAATGCACATTAGTCAAAGACCTATCAAGTCGACAAAGGATATGCCTATTTCCAAGAGATCTATTGGTCCAAGAAAGCGAATTACCAATAGCCCGAAGATCCCTCGGCTGACAAGCATCAAGGCAACTATTGAATTCACTCATAATTCATCTTGGGACTACACGTCCCCCAATCTTTTCCTTAGGAAATCTGATACAGTTAAAGTCTCCATTTAGAAGCCACAGTCCATTGATGGTAACTGCAATGTTTATGAGGGAATTCCATAGAAATCTTCAATCCGAGGCTAGATTCAAAGCGTATATAGCAGAAAATAAAATTGCAATCCATCATTCCTAGTAACATTGGCATGAACCATTTGATCAGTTTCTACCAGTTTGTCAATCAAGAATTTGTCAGGATCCCACATAATCCACACCCGCCCAAACGTGTGACTGCTATAATTCATGACACAATTCCAGCTTCTTTTTATTGAGCGCATAATCCTATCACTTCTAGGTTGACTGATCTTAGTTTCCATTAGGCGCAAAATACCAAGCTTTTGTTCCTTGATTAATTTTTTCACCTCATTCCTTTTGGTCCGGTTATTGAGACCCCGGACATTCCACGACCCACAATTCATCTCGATGGGTCAGAGTGCTGGGTCATCCCAGCCCTGTTTCCTTTGCCCTTTCCTTGCGATTTAGATTTAGTTTTGGGTTGCTTGGACTTATCAATATTTACTTCTTGCACCCCCACAATTTGAGATATAGACCCAATGCCAAACTTACTATTTTCTAGGATTCCAGAAGTAATCGAATCAATACCATTCAATATATCAAATTGATTTTGTGAAGGACGATTTACCTCCAAGCTAGGTGGCCGAGAATAACAATCCATTTCCTTAGGCACACATCCGAAGTGTAATTCTGTATTGCCCAAGATAGAGTTTGGAGTTTCCAAAACTCTATTCGAGAATCTCTCCACGCCCATCAGACCAACTCCCTGAAAGGAAGGTGATTCAACAACTCTATCTATAGCAAGAAACCAATCGCCCAAGGACTTTGAGTCAGCACTATCGCAACAATTCTCCACGAGATTTCACTCCTGTCTGAATGCAAAATAGCCGAGTCACTTCCCTGAAAGGAAGGCGATTTGCTACAATGGTTGGGATATCTTATCTCTTTCCATTCCCCACTTTTAGCATGATAATCCAGCGCCTATTTTTCAGGCTCCAAACCACCCAAATCAAGAAGTTGCCCATCTGTTTGCTCCTCGTTTCTGCATTGCCTTTGACTTTCAAAATTCCATGCATCTGTAGATTCACCCCTTCCATTGTCCTTGCAATCTGGTTCCATTCCCCACTTTTAGCATGATTATCCAGTGCTTGTTTTCTAGGCTCCAAAAGAAGTTACCCATCTGTTTGCCCCTCGTTTCTGCATTGCCTTTGACTTTCAGAATTCCGTGCATATGTAGATTCACCCCCTTCCATTGTCCTTGCAATCTGGTTAACCATGGGATTTCTCATACTTGGTGTATCTTCTTTGTTGGTTGAACCAGGGCCCCCATGAATCGAATTATTTTTCACCGGCTGCCAAACTTGTTTTCGAATACCCCTAATGTCTCCTTTCTTACTACAATCCGAATGTAATAAGGACTTGCAAGATGGGCATGCACAAGGCCACCATTAATATTGAATAAACTGAAAATGAGAAGAACCATCAGACAATTCTAACTCAACACAGTTGGGTAGTTGCTTACCAATTTCTACTTCCACACAGATTCTCACAAACGCAAGCCTAGACTTGTTCAATGTTTGTTTGTCCTTTCTCAATGGATTCCCAATGCAACTACCGATATTGCTAAGAGTGCTTTGGGACCAGCAAATCAAAGGTAGCCTAGGCATTCTAGCCCATACCGGGATCGATGAAAATTTTTCTTTTTCCATGCGGAGAGTAGGCTCCCATTTCTTCAATATCAAAGGTCTGCCCCCAATAGACCAAATCCCTGTTTCCAATATAAACTTCCGATCTTCCTCCAGACTAAAGTCAAACAGGAAAACACCTTCATCCATAGCAAGGATCTAAACCGTACCTTCTTCCACATACGAGAAATAGCCACCTTAACCCCTTGATAGAATAATTTCCTACCGATGGAATACCCGACACAAGCATTCTCCCATCGAGCAGCCTCAGCCTGTACATCTCTATCATCACAAAAAACCTTTCAAGATTCCTGCGCCGAGAAGGACAATGTACACGAAAGCTCAACAGAAGATCCGTTAGAAAAAAGAGAGCTCCATTTTAGAGCAGGTCTAGAAGAACCAGGATTAGGAGGCTTAGAAGAAGCCATGAAAGCCGACAAAGAGATCTCAATCTCGCATGTTTTATGTTGGGCTATTGAGAGTATTTTCGTCATATTCTATATTGGGTGGTTACTACTTTGTAATAGATATAAACTCTAATTATATTACAGTTATATATTAAAGGAAACTCGATTTATGTATTGAGTGAAGTGAGAAATGAGAGATTTGTTACCCTAGTTTTCACATATTAGTGAAAGGGCTCAACATCACCTGTGGACGTAAGCAAATTACCAAACCACTTAAATCTTGTATTTGCATTTTGCTTGTTGTGTGTGTTATTTGATTGTCATAAGTACTACAAAATCAAATGATGAAGATTATATTTCGTGCTAATATTTTGCACTTAATATTTTTAAATCATAGCCTTCAAATTAAATAATTTAGATGGTGTTTTCATATTGTAGAGGTAGGCAAACTTGCAAGTCTTTCTTTTGAATTCGGTGCAAGGGCCAACTTACAAGTGCAAGTAATGGTTCCCTTATTTTATTAGTTAACTTTAAATAGATTAACCTATATTTTAATATATTTTAATAATTTATTATTATTTTTATAATCACAAAGTTTTCCCAAATGAAATCGAATGGACCCCCACTGAATGATTGCCAAATCTTCAATTGGTTACTATGATTGTGAGATGGATAAAGTAATAGGAGAAAAAGAAGTCTTGGGCATCGATCAAGAGGAGAAATGATAGGTGTGTAATGTGGAAAAAAAAGCATTTTTTTGTGGATAAAATACTAAATTTCTTAAAAAAAACTCTAAATTTCATTAAAAAAAAACGCTAATAAAAAAAGATAATCTTAAAAACTCTTAAAATTGAGACCAATTTGTTTACTTGGTGGTGTGGTATAAAAAAAATTAAAAAAAAAAACAGCTAGTGTGGAGATAACACCATTGATAGATGGAGTCTAGGAGGATAGGGCAGCTAGACCTAATTTTTAGGGCTGAATTTGGTCCCCTAGCCAAAAGTCATCAACCCACAATCAGGCCGCCTAAAGTTTCTATCATCTGTGCACTTTGTCGTTGAGCTATAGGCCCAAGTGCATTCTTCTCTCTCTCTATATATATATATATATATATATATATATATGGGACCGACTCTGGTGACCGTCATTTAAGCATCAAATGCCGTTTAAACGATCTTTCACTATTTATTGGCATATGATCTTGGAAATCCATACCGATAAAGTGATATATTATCAATTGATCAAGAGCTATGGTCGGGTAAAAAATCACACTTTTTGAGAGATTTGAACCATCTTATCTATGCACTCGCTACAAAAAATAAGACTATTAGTGGTAGCCAAAAACTGCTGCTATTAACAAAGACACTGCCACTAATACCCTTGCCGCTAATAGTCTTAATAGTTTTTTTGTTAATAGCGGCAGTTAGTCTTATTTTTTGTAGTGTCTCTATAACACTAGTTGCTCTTAATTTTGATGGTTAACAATAAAGTTCACTGATCAGATGATTTACATCCACTTATAAGCATGATCCTTTGGCCGGGAAATATTCCAATGATCGATTGCCACTTGGGCCATTTAGATTTATCATAGATATGTGCCAAAGGGCATAATGATAAATCACACTTTAATGGTGTTAGATAAAAAGTGACATTTTAATGGTGAAAGATATTTAAACACGTACCATTTTGTATTTAAATGTCGATCAAGAGCCATTATCCCTCTATATATATATATATATATATATATATATATATATATATATATATATATATATAGTTTTAGAGATCTAACTCTACATTTGAGTGTAGATCACGTGTCACCTGAGTTGCATCACTTCACCAATCCCTCTAAGAGTTTTAAAATTTTATATTTAAAAAATTAACTTTTTTGGATCTTCATTTCAAAGGTTAAAAATATGAATTTTTTATCCAAAAATTTTACCCTAAAAAATTGTCAATCTTTAACCAAGAAATCAAGAGTGTAAATAATATATATGTATAATATTTTATTTTATTTTTATATTTAGATGGTCATTGATCGACCTTGTGCATGTTCCCGTGATACTTGATCCTTGGATTAGGTGTACCGTGGAACCCAAATGACTCGAGTGTAGAGTTAAACACTACAACTCTAGGTGTAGGTCCTGATGTATGGGTGGTGATCCTCTTACTCGAATCACCAAGTTGAACGTAAGCTCGACGTGTATGACCTGAAGCTTACAGTCACAAGCGGTTCGAGTCATATATATATCAAGAGAGAGAGAGAGTGTGACGTCCCGAAAATTCTGAACCTGAACACGACCGACCCCATGTGCGTGTTCGGCACAACGACCGATAACGCCTTAAAATTTTAGAATAAACAATTAATCAAAGTGTGAGGTATATGAAAAGTAAGGTTGAGACTCACTTTGACCTTAGATGAGGAACCGTGCACCGATTTGCGGTGTGCAGGCTCAATATCCGGTTAGAACCTTAAGTCAAGTGGATAAGACTTTAGAATAAATATCTAGAACTTTATAGTTGTTTTGTTCTTTGCTTTGTAAGAGAGAAGAGAGAAAGAGCAAACTCCTTTATCACTCTACCCCTTCCCAAACCCTCTCGTGGAACCTCGATCGTGTGATCGCCTCCGCGAACTTCGTCTTCTTTGCAAGGGTCATCGAAGTTCGGACCGTTTTGTGTTAATTCCGACCGCGGAGAAGCTTTAAACTCCGACATCATTTAGATCTAGAAATGTGAGAGTGAGTGGTTTTGAACGAGGGTTAACCGATCATCGTGAACACGTCGTCTGCGATTGTGAATGTCAGAATCAAAATGTATTAGTATGAGGAACTTCGTATTAAGCTTCGTTCTATGTCAATCATTGTGAGAATCCGAGGAATCGGCGCCGAAACCCTCTCTAGCAAAGATCACCGCAAGACGCGTTAACGAGCTAGAAAGGTGAGCATTTTAGTGTTATCATATGATATTAGTTGTCCTAAGCTTAGATTGATAAATGTATGGTGTGATTAGGTATTTTTGAAAATTGGGGAGAAAAATGAACTAAAGAAGATGAAGCCCAAAGGGCTACATAATCTATCAAAATTGTGAATCGATCAATCAATTTTGACAGGATAGAGATATATATAAATTTTCTGAAGAACTCGATCGATTGAATTTGAAATTCTGGAGGAATCAGTCGATTAAATTGAAACCAATCATTCAAATTTGAAACCGATCGATCAATTTAGAAATTGATCGATCGACTTGTATAAAACAAGGAGGTGTATAAAACTCTAGGAAAATCGATCGATCAATTTTCCCTGCCTTTGGAAATCGATCGATCAATTGTCCTGTTTCTGGCTGCTTCAGTTTTTCTTTGAAAAAACTCAGAGAAACTTCAAACCATCTAATTTTGCTGTCATTGACAAGTAGTGTACGATCTTGTCATTAACAAGTCGTGTATGATCTTGGTGTGATCTAGGTTAAGAACGAGGAACATTGATAAGGATCTTTACATTGAAAAGGACCTTTATTTGGCATCGAACCTAAGGTAGGGAAAACTCAATACTTAAGTCTCGTTTTGATTTTGATCCGTAGATCCGTGATATGATTAACATAAATCTAAACATGAATTTTGATTGTGACATAATTATGAAACTCGTATGTTTTATTGAATGATCAAACTCTGAATGTGAATCATCGAATTGAACATTGATTTTCAAATCTTCGATTTGATGAATATGAAGTCTTTGAACTCCAAATATTAGCTATATGTTATAAATTGAATTTGAACATCATACATCCATGTTGCATGATGATTTAAGGTTATGTGAGCAAAATCTCATAAGGCCCAGTATGGCGGTTTATACCATCCACCGTAGACCGGTACGGCGGTTTATACCGTACATTGTAAGTGGTTATGGAACACAGATGGTTAGGGGATATTCATCGACAATTTAGCTCAACAATGATATATTGTTTTGAAGTTATTTAAGTTACAATTTAAGTAAATTAATGAATTAAGCATACTAAGTAAGACATAAGAAAAGAATAGAAAACCGATGTTATACGAGAATTTTGAATGTTGATTGAACATTGTTTTGAAAAGCAAAGTCCTTTGAATTCTATTTGAACATGAAATGACACTTGAAGGTTCATTGTTGATTCCATTTGATATGATAATTGTTGTTGATTAAGGCATTGAACCTATGCTTCGAAATAATGAAATGTGAGTTAATATTGATCTTTTCCCAACTGAGTTAGTTCATCCCGACATTTATGCCACAGGTGTAGATGTGGATCAGGATCCCGAACTAGAGGACCTTGATTTCATTCCAGAGGAAGAGGGAGAGCTTTTGCCTGAAGGCTACTTCCCATAGTTATTGGTGATAGATTTTGGGTTAAATTCATTTTTTGATTGTAAACAAATTACTTGAATTAAAGTGATATAATCATGTATACTTTAGAACCACTGTTTAGGTGACGGACAGCCGCCACCGGCGGGTTATCTTATCATTTTGGGTTTCATTTTATATAGAATTGGAATTTTATTAGTGCCATGTGATATCCATTTAGTAATTCCATATGAGAGAACATGCCTTAGAAGGCATCAGACAGTCCAGTTTCCCTATTACCATTTGTAGGAGAAACTGGATAGTCATTTGGCGATCTGGCCTATCCTAGAAATTCGTGTGGAACAGTCGAGATGTCACAGTTGGTATCAAAGTTATGGCTTTAGATTCAGATTCTATAGGACGATGGACCTGATTTTGTCACAATAAGTACTGATCGAATTTTGTTCGATCAATTACAAATCAATATGGTCCAACGGGTAAGAGGCGGAGGCAGACTGAGGACAGTCCGCATGAGTGACATTTTGGATTACGAGGGCATACCAAGTGGTGTCGGAATCTCCACTAGTCCTAATACCATCTCATTGAGGGGAGGAAATAATGATGAGAGTCCTAACGCCATCTTAATTGGTGGAGGAGGTAATGAAGTATTACATGGGCAGTTGTTGGAGACAATGGTCAACACAATGGCCCAACTTGCATCGAGATGCCCACCCTCGGGATTCCATGAGTTCAGGAGGATGAACCCTTCGAGTTTCCAAGGTCAACCTGACCCACTTGAAGCAGAGGATTGGATAAACCAGATGGAGAAGCTTCTCTAGTTGATTCCGAGCACCGAGGAGGAAAACGTTAGTTGGGATGCCTTCCAATTGACTGGAGCGGCAGATCCTTGGTGGAAGTCTCCAGAGAGGATCAGATTGCAAGAGATCTCAGTTTCTCCATGGACATGGGCATATTTTACTTATGAGTTTAATGAACAATACTTCCCAAATGTTGTAAGAGATCAATGAGGGGTTAAGTTCGTCGCATTGGAGCAGGGTCAGATGACCGTGCGTGAGTATGAAGCCAAATTCACAAGGCTCTCCAAGTTCGCACCTCTTCACGTTGCCAGGGAACTCAGGAAGGTTAAGAAGTTTGAGTGTGGCTTGAAACCCACCATCAAGGGAAGAATTTCTTTGTTCAGAGCAAAGACCTATACAGAGGTCATTGAATTGGCACTTATTGCTGAGCAAGACATAGAAGACATGTATCAGAGGAGAGACATACAAAACAAGAATAGAGCGAGCCGAACGCAAGCTTCTAACTCCGGGCAATCAAGCAAGAAACAAAGAATGTCGACATTGACATCAAGTCAACCTTTTCAGTCTACTTACTAAACACCGAGTCGGCCTATTCATTCCATGTATTCGAGCCCAGCTGGTTCGACACCAATGGGACAATTTCGCCCTTCCACTCCTGCTACTACTGGGGTGTCGAGAGGACAACCTATTTCGTGTGCCGCTTCATCCGCACCATATGTGAAGTGTACACGGTGTGGAAAGCCGTATAAAATAGAGGAATGTAGGTGGACAATGGGTGGATGTTTCAAATGTGGCAAGCAAGGACATTTGATCAGGGATTGTCCGGAATGGAATAAGGGGGTGGTTGTAGACACCCCCATTTTGTCCTCTCGGAGTATACGAATTCGTTTGGTCAACCCTAACCCCTTTTAACCCTCGATGTGGGACAATGCAATAGTACATGGCTGAGCACAAGTTAAAACAATAGCTCTGTAGCTCAGATCCCAACGTAGGGAGACTATATACTGAAACAATAGCATATAGTCGGAATGTAAACTGAAACAATAGTCTTGCATTTCATACTAGAGACAGACTCAGACAACCCTGAATTCTGCGCCTAAAATCCACCACGTAATTTGATTGCATGCCAGACCACAAGCGCGCCATCAGTCCCCCTTTCAAACCATACTTCCTTTCTCAAACCATCTTGAGACTCGATTACGCACCTGGATCCAAACGCGTGATTGGATTGAGCGCCCCATCACCGACGTGTAATTGGCCTACGCCCGACCTAGTCTTATAGTCTTTGACCCCTAAGTTTCCTTGATTGAGCACTTTAGGTAACACGCTTAACCCGATTGCGCACATCCCGACACGCGCGCAATTAGCCCTATTTTCTTAGGACTAGGAAACTCGTTGAGCAAGTCAGTCAGTCGCTCACTGAGTCAGTGACCGACTCAAAGCGATTAAGCGTCAGAAAACAGGCGCGCAATTAAATTAAATGCCTGAAAGTGATGCGTAATTGAAGAAAAACCTATAAAAGCTTTTTTTCTCAAAGAGAGAAGAAGAGGCTAGCAAATTTTGAGAGAGAACAGATTTTTTTGGGATTTCGAAACCAGAGAACTCCGAGAATAAACCCATAGAGCAACCTAGTCATGATTTCGAGATTCAAGCTTCGAATCTTCGAGATTTCTCTCCGCAGCCCCGACCCTAGGTAAAAATTTAATTTTTTAGTTTCCGACCATAGCTTCTAATCTCTAGATTTAGGAATTCCCTTAATTTTATTTTCAGCCTTAGACCGTAGCACCCCTTTTAGACCGTAATCTCTATATCTAGTTCCAGTCCTCAGAGCCCAAAACTAGTCCTTAATTTGACGGTCTAATCCACCGACTCCTAAGACCAAATTCTGCCCTAAAATCATAATTTACAGTCCTATCATTAATCTCTAGTTCTAACTCTTAGAGTTCAGAACCAGTCCTTAATCATACGGCCTAATTTTCTGATTTCGGACCCGAATTCAGTCCTAAAATTTTAGATTTTAATTTTAATTCCTTCGCTTAATATTTTTAAATCTCCAATCATTAATTTAGCATGCTTAATTCTAGTTTTCTTAATCTAATCCATCACTATAGTCCTGAAAACAGCCCAAAATTCAATTTTTCTTCAATTCTAGCCACCCGATTTGCCCAAGGAAGCTTACGGAGGATACTCGGGAACGAGGTCAATCCTCCTTAGCATAGCGGGCCCAAACCCCCCCTTTCCTTTTAGAATTTTAGGATTAATTAATTGCCTTGATTAAGTTCTTATTTAGATATAACTGATTAATTGCACTGATTAGTCTTTAGTACAATTATTAGATTGTTTTAATCAAAATCCCCTTTCTTTAGTTTAGTTAATTCATTGTTTTAAATCAGAATTTTAGGAAATTCAGTTCATTCACGATTAATTATATTTTGCTATAATTAATTCATTGATTATTATGATCTTAGAAAAATTGGTCCTTTTATTTCCATTGATATTTTAGTAGAAAATTAAATTTATTACCTTAATTAGAGTTCTAGAAAAAAATCAGTCTTTTTATTTCAATTAGAATTATAGTAGAATTATTATAATTGTTTTAGTTAAACTTTCAATAGGATTAGCTTACTTGCTTTAATTAAAGTTGCACTACAATTAGTATACTTGCTTTAGTTAGACTTGCAATACAATTAGTATACTTGTCTTAGTTAGAATCCCAGTACAATTAGCATGTTTGATTTAATTAGAGTTCTATTGAAATTAATACATTTGCACTCCTAGTACCAGTAGGAGACTGGAATTCATTAGACTTTTAGTAGCACTAGAACACTAATATTAATTCGACTTCTAATAAGGTTAGGAAACTAATAGTAATTGGACTTCTAATGAAATTAGGAAATTAATGTTAATTAGATTCCTGATAGAATTAGGATCCTAGAGTAACTCACCATAAGAAACCCATATAACCAAAAATAATAATAGAATCAGGAAATCTGAATCGACTAAAACTACAACAATAACAAAGGAAGAAAAGGAAAATTAAACTATCTAAATCGCAAAGAGGAACATTGTTGTTGACGTTCACAGGCGGACGATTCAGTATAGAAGTAACCCACACCCGCTTTAAAAGCGTAATCATTGACGTATTGCAGTGTCGTTAAATATCTGCAGCTGGCGATCGCTGATGTGTCCTAAAATTTGTAATCGCAAGTGCATGAATCGTGATGTAGTCAGTGGGGAGTACAAGATCGTTCCCACGATGATTGGTTAGAAAATATAAAAACAGAAATATCAATTAACTAAAAGAATTTCCACAGATCTTTCACAGTAACCAACAATCTAGGGTTCTGATAAATGAGATAAATGCTAACAGATAAATACTAAAGGAATTTAACAGATTTAAACAATTAATGAAAGATAAGGATTGGGATGCTAAATCCTCCCATCGTAGGTTTATCATTTACAGAATACCAATCTGTGGATTGAGATATGAGATCTTTAACAGATTTCTCAAAAGAAGCACTGCCCTATACACACGTGAGTTCTAAAATATAGATCTGAGATCACGGAGATGTATGATTAACATCCCATAAGTGTATGATTAACACTCACACCTCGGACAATATTTAGAACCCAATCTCTAGGGTAATTTCCAAAGTACGATCTAAGATCAAGGAGATATATGATTAACACCCCATGGGTGTATGATTAACACCCACACCTCAGATCGTGCTTGGAACTCACCACTGGGATAAAGTCATACTATCAATTCGAGATCAAGGAGATGTATGATTAACACCCCATGAGTGTATGATTCACACTCACACCTCAGATGATGGTAAAACTTCACCCCGAGATGAGTGATAATTAGGATAAAACCATTATTACAGATCTGAAATCATAGGGCATGATTAGCTCCTAGATCTCAGACTGAAATAATGATTTCACCATTTTTAATGAATATTAGGGTCTTAAAAAGTATCTGACATCTCAATCACACAGATTTATATTAATATAAATGAATACCTCGGATGGGGTTCATTAGATCCCCATCCTTAATGAAACTAGCCACACATAACTGAAATAAGTAATAAAATAAATGCAAAAGTTGAAAATGTCATTAAAATACCGTAAAGAATTATCCACAAAAATTCACGAAAGCTTTAATCCAAAGTACGTACACCTCCTTCTTGAAAGTGGATCCAAATCAGAAAACTAAGACTTATCTTCTTCTCAAAATGAATATTAAAAAGGTAGTTCAAGAAAATGGGACTCAATGCCCTTACACTTTGAAACGCAGAAGACTAAAAATAAAATAATGCAGAAAAATGAAAACTCTCTAAAAAACAGAACTCTATCAAAAGAAGAATGCAGAAAAATAAAGAATAAGAATAATTTCTCCCAATGACTCCCCGAATGAATATATCTCCAAGAATATCTTTTTTCCTTAATTGTTAAAACAGAAGCCGCTTTTTCCTCCAAGATTTTATTCCGTGAAAAGAGTACCAAGATTCTCGCGGCCAAACAAAATTTCGAACTCAAATTCAAATTTGGTCGGTCGATCGATCGACCAAAGAGGGTCGATCGATTGACCATATCAGATTCTATTTTAAAATTCCAAATCTTCTGGATCAGGTCGATCGATCGACCAAAAAGGGTCGATCAATCGACCTCCCATATTTTCGTGAACTCCCGCTACACTTTGCATTCAGACACTGCCTCTGTGTTTCAGCTATAACTTTCTATCCCGAAGTCGGATTGAGGCGATTCTTGTGGTGTTGGAAAGCAGACAACGAGCTCTACAACGTTTGTGTTTTAATAATTTTCTGAATCTGATGTCTTGAAAGGTCAAATTGAGCTCCAAGTCGGGATAAGTTCCGAATGATCCAAGGTAGCACGAATTTGACGTTATATTCTGAACTTTTGGGTTATTTCATGCTCAACACATCTTCAAGCCTGTAAATCACTAAAGCTATATAAAACATGTTAAATGGCTTTCATCGAGTAGCTAAATGTAGGTCTTTAGGGGTGAAATATCATCATATTTCACTGCACATCATACCCCCAAACCACCACTTTGCTAGTCCTTGAGCAAAGGAGAAGATAAACAAAACTAAAAAATAAACTAACAACCTAAGAAAAGTAAAGAATGTCACTTTTGTAGGGAACACGATTGCATTTAGCATATGTAACAAGCCTTTAAACAGCTAGGTGATCCCTAGTGGAGGAGTTTTGTCTCCTAAGGGTTTTCAGTGAAGTTACCCACAAACTTCAAGGCATTGATTTATGTGGAATTTATTAATTGATCTCATTATGCATTTCTTCCACAAGTACTATGCATGTCATGTCATTTCCATTGATGCTTAGTTAAGCTAAACTAATGCTTCAATTTACAGATAAATTTTTCGCCCATCTTTAGATATTTCAATGTGGTCAATAGATCAAATAATTTTTATTTGAGAATTTATCTTATTTGTGAACTGTATAGATTTATGCTTTGATTCAAACCTCACAATAGGTGTACTTCTCAAACTAAAATCACTCTGATGATGGGTAAGTTTTCGCACACATGTGAGAGATCAATACAAAGCAAGCAAAAAGGTCTCACATGAAAAATGAAACACGATGCAATCAATAAACAAAGATAAATCTCATAAGAACAGATACTTGTATATTCTAAGCATGTCATATCAAGTTCCATAGGTATCACATATTTGCTCTCCACCAAGCAGTTACCAATGCAAGATCGGATCATGAAGGTCTTTTATAAGGTTATAATAGGGCTCAGGTAAGGATAAGAAAGAAATGGAAGTTAGGATTCAAAATTTCTGAGAAATTTGAAAAGAAAATTGACTTTTGACTCATCTATTTCTCTTCTCTCCCCCTTTTTTTTTCATAATCTCTCACTATTTTTCTCAACCTTCTTTTTTTTTTTTTTTCTTTTCTCACTCATTTTTCTTCTTTTGAATTTTATCTTCTTACAACACCTCATATTTTTTTATTCCCTTTTTGTTTTTTCAATTTTTCTTTTTCTTTTTCTCCCCCCTTTTTTTTATATTTTTGCCATACACTCTCAGTAAACACCACAACTCGGTATCTCTCCACTTACTCTCTTTTCGTTCATTTCCATCCCTCGTTCCTAATTTCTCAGAAATAAGAAGGGTAAAACTGAATTTCAGAAATGGTGAAGGGGTAAAGGTTAACGTGGCTTATCAAAGAATGTATAAAGGTAAATTTTTCAATAGGCTCAAAGGGGTACTAGAAGGATAAATTTATATGAGGTGGGGTATGTTAAGCTCAAACGAGCCAAAGATGGCCTTCAATCACGTCCTCAAAAGATGGTAACTCTGCCTATTTATCTTGAGCAAACATATGATACGTTCTAGCACAATAATATGAATTTAATGTCATGCAAAGTCACAAGTCAAAATAAAATCTATGAGATTATGCAGGAATAATTCGTATTCAAAGATAACTTCGAGTTTATTCACGCACTCATCAAGGACAGAAAATTGGCGCTAAAGCTCACCGGATTTTAATCTCCACTAAAATCCTTACAATTCATAATTTTGATAAATTTTCATGATTTAAACTCTTTGAACTAAATCAACCATCAAAAACTCCTCAAGAGCGGGTTTAAGATTTATATGTCAATTTCACCTTAGCTATTCTCTCCTAAGAACAATGAAACAAAATTGCATTTAATATTCGTTTTAGATCGTATAAATTATCAATTTGTAAATTCCACATAAACCATCACTGTGCTCAGTCGATCGATCGACTATGAGGGGTCGATTGATCGACCAAGAAGGGTCGATCGATCGACCTCCCAGATTTTTTTTTTCCATTTTTTTTTTTTTTTTAATTATAAGAGAGACTACACCCCCCAAACCTAATCTGTGCAATGTCCTCATTAGACCAAAATTAATGGGGGCACCCCCAAACCTGCAATAAAAATACTCAAAGATCAAACAGGCAAAGGAAGTGAGACGCATAAGTGAAATTGAAATAAAAGTAAATGAAGAAAAGTAGTAGAAATTGCACTTATTCAATCCAGAAAATGGGAAATCCTAAAGCTACCTAAGAACAGAAAATAAACTGCTAAAAATTTAATCCTAAACTTCCTAAAAGATCCTAAACTTCGTAGAACATCATAAAAACTCTTTGATTGCGACACTCAAACATCCGCATCGGTCCCCTCACTTGGCTTCGGCTTTGGAAACGCGAAATCCCACATTGCAGTGGTGATCCTCCGCGGATTGAAGGAATTAGGAATCACATCCGGCGGTTGGGGTGATGAAGGATTGGGCGTACTACTCGAGGGTAGATCTTGAAGTGGTGGAGACGGATACAATTTCGCCCAAGTCTCAGTTGGAATGAGATCAATAACCTCCTTGGGGATTGATTTAGGGATGAATGCAGCCAATGGAGTAGGTGGTGGTAAAGATGAAATGGAAGGAATGGGTGATGGAGAATTTGGGATAAGGTTCGGTGACGAAAACTCATCCAAATCAATCATCTCGATATCGGTGGAGAAGGATGGGGTAGATTTGACGAAACGATTCACTCTTTTACGAGCTGGCTCTTCCCATAATTGAACAGGGATGGGGTCCAGATCGACCACATTAACGTTGGTGAGATCCAACGGAGGGTGTGTACCCGAAATCCGTTCTCGTTTCCTTGCTGGTTCTTCCATCTTCCTGAGGGTGGACCTTGTAAAATAAGTTCTGTCGGCCATTGATGAAATATGAGAAGGAGGGGGTGGAGGAAGAAAGGATGGATGCAAGGTTGCAGGGTGTTTAGTTTAAATAGAAAATGAGTGTTTGAGATATGATGAAAGACGTCTACGAAGTAAAACAAAACAAAGAAACGTACCATACTAAACAGTTTAAAATTTTTGGGAAGCCGATCGGTCGATCGACCAAGAAGAGTCGATCGATCGACTAATCCAATCAATGGAAGTTGACTTTAAAAGAAATTCGCAGAGTCGATCGATCGACTAAGAGGGTCAATTGATCGACTGTTATGATGGACACAGCATAGTTGATCGATTGACCATGAATGGTCGATTGATCGACTGGTCTTTTTTTTTTTTTTTTTTTTTTTTTTTTTTGCAAAGTCGATTGATCGACTGTTCTTATTTTTTTTTTTTTTTTTTTTTTTTTGCAAAGTCGATTGATCGACCAGTCATGGTCGATTGATCGACTGTTATCAGTGCACAACAGTAAACCGAAAACTTTTCTATTTTTATTCGATAGATTTTGCAAATTTTTTTTTTACAATTTTCTAATTCAAAGACTAAAAAGAAAATCTAGTCCTACGATACTAAGAAATCTAAAACTAAAAGTAACAACAATAAAAATAATGCAAAAAGGAAATCCTAAACCTAATCATCATCTTCATCTTCCTCCGCCTGCCTAGCACGAGCCCTCATCTCGTCATAGCTATCGGGCCACAGGTGTTGACCCAACTGGTGCATAAATGACCGATCATATCGGCTACGATGAAGATTGCGATTATATTGCCGCTGTTGCTCATCGATCAAGGAGTTTATCTAAGCCTGCATTAATTCGAGGGAGGGTCCCTCATTGCGGACCGGTTCTGGTTCTGGCTCCGACTCAAGCGTCGGCTCAGGCTCAGCGGCGTCTTCCTGGCGCTCGGCAGCGTTGACAGGCAGTGCATCTCGATGCCCAACATACGCATACTCCGATTCCACTGGGACGGCCCATAGCGATAGAATGCCAAGTTCCCAATACTATCATCAAGATAAAAAGGGAAACCAAGGTGATGCAGAAGTTGCATCACCAGATGAGGGCAGCGTCACCAGCAGGAGGGTTAACAATTTCATCGTGGCATCCCCAGATTGAATCATGCAGAACCAGGGGATGTTCAACCAGGAGCGCTTGTAGCCACCGTATAGGGCCTTCACCCGAGGTCCAGTTCTTTCAGAGGTATGCCCCCGTGGGCAAAGACTACACGACACGACAATGTCCCACAATAGGATGTCACGTGGGAGAGCCGATCGTTTAGTTGCAATTTCGCGGCCAGCATACACACCATTGCACATATCATCGATCATTGGGCCTTGCTCAAGGTCGAGTTCTTCACCGAGTGAGTGGTCCAATGGTCGCTCATCCATTAATCCAAATACATCTGCGATCGTGCGCGGATAGATTTTCCGCTTCCATCCATCGATAGAAACGGTGAAATGGGCCGCCTCATTGGTAATGGTTGAGGCAGCCACCCAAACCATGTTTTGATAAAACAAGCGGACGACCCGCTCCGAGACGTTGATGTCAGGTGGATTCATCAAGAAATGAAGGTGGAGCGCAGCGATGTACGCAAGAGAGATGGCGCATTCGGGCATTGCTTGGAATGCCGACAGATCGTAAGTGTATTCAGAGGACAGCTCCTTAGTGGCAAAACGACCTTTTGGTTGCTCGCGAAAAACGCCATCAGGACGCTGCGGAAGTCGGGCGGAAGAGGATGACGCCATCACAAAGAATGTCAGAAAGGATGTCAGAGATCTTTGCAGATATCTTTGAATGTGGAAAGGGATGTGGAAGAGGGAGGACGCTCGGTCCTTTAAATAGATACAAAGGCACCCCTCTGTTCGGACGCGACGTATAAGTCGATCGATTGACAGAAGCATTGAAAAGGCGCGCAATCAAAGCGCGATATCCCAAATAAATGTCGATCGATCGACCAGAGGAAGTCGATCGATCGACCCTGACAGGAATCATTTCCCCAGGCGTTGGAACAGTGCGCGTTAAGAATTTTTGAAATGGTCGACAATCGATCGACGCTCACAGAATGCGTATGGCTGATCGACCGACATTGAATTCAATTTTTAATGTGTAGAGTCGATCGATCGACTATGAAGAGCGATCGATCGACCCATAAAGACAAATTTGAAAAAATTGTGGCGCATTGATTAATGCCCACATTCAAAAGGCGATCGATCAACTGTTTAAGTCGATCGATCGACCCTTGTCTTATTGGTGATCGATCGACTAGTTAGGTCGATCAATCGACCTAATTCCTTTTTTTTTTTTTTTTTTTTTCAAATGTGTAAATCACCAAAAACAACATGGGTTGCCTCCCAAGAAGCGCTAAGTTTAACGTCGCTAGCCCAACATTCAGAAATTTGTATTTCATCCCGATTGATCGGGATTCCTCAACTCAAGTTCATCAAACTTTTCAGTGTAATCTTCCAAAAACGGTTTTACCCGTTGCCCGTTGACTCAAAACGTACTTTCATTTCGCAAATTGCGTAGCTCAACTGCTCTGTTGGAAAATAATCGATTGACCAGGAAAGGACCGCTCCAACGGGTTTTGAGTTTCCCAGGGAACAGATGTAGTCTTGAGTTATACAACAACACCTTCTGTCCCACAATGAATGATTTTCTCAAAATAGACGAATCATGAACACGCTTCATGCGGTCCTTGTAGGATCTGGCACACTCATATGCATCAGCTCTCACTTCCTCTAATTCTGTAATTTCTAATTTTCTCTTATCCCCAGCTCTCTGCAAATCAAAGTTTAAAGACTTAATAGCCCAATAGGCCCGATGTTCCAATTCAACAGGTAAATGACAACCTTTGCCAAAAACCATTCGATAGGGAGACATTCCTATGGGAGCCTTGAATGTTGTCCGATAGGCCCAGAGTGCGTCATTTAATTTCAACGACCAATCCTTCCGATTGGGCCTTATCGTTTTCTCTAGAATACATTTAATTTCTCGATTTGAAACTTCGACTTGTCCACTAGTTTGAGCGCGGTATGGTGTAGCCACCCTGTGAGTGATCCCATATTTCTTCATCAGCTGAGCGAAAACTTTATTACAAAAGTGCTTTCCGCCGTCACTAGTAATTGCACGTAGAGTACCAAATCTTGAAAATAACTCATTTTTAAGAAACTTAACCACTACTCTGTGGTCATTGGTTTTTACAAGCCAGTGCTTCCACCCACTTTGAGACATAATCCATCGCAACCAAGACGTATAAATTTCTAAAAGAATTGGGGAATGGGCCCATGAAGTCTATTCCCCAAACGTCAAACAATTCAACTTCCAAGATTGGATTTAAAGGCATCATATTTCTTTTGGAAATTCTTCCCAGCATTTGACAATTACTGCATGAAATGCAGTGCTGATGACAATCTTTAAAGATTGTTGGCCAATAAAATTCACACTGGAGAATCTTCGTTGCAGTCTTCTTTGAGCTAAAATGTCCTCCACAGGACAGCTCATGACAAAATGAGATGATTTTTTACTGCTCCTGTTCTGGAATGCACCTTCTGATGATCTGATCAGCACAATATTTGAATGGGTACGGGTCCTCAAAGAAATAATGCTTGGCTCGTGCTAGAAAAATAGCTTTTTCATTTTTATTCCAATGCTCAGGTATCTGATCTATCACTAAATAGTTAACCAGATCTGCATACTATGGTAGATATCCAACAGCGAGCAATTGTTCATCAGGAAAACTTTCCAAAATTGGAACCAGATCCTTAGATTTTTCAACAATGATTCGAGACAAATGATCAGCAACTACATTTTTTGATCCCTTTTTGTCTTTGATTTCCAGATCAAATTCTTGTAAGAGTAGAATCCATTGGATTAATCGAGCTTTTACATCTTTCTTTGAAAAGAGGTAACGAAGAGCTGCATGGTCAGTAAACACTACCACTTTTGATCCCAATAAGTAGGAACGGAACTTGTCCAAAGCAAAGACTACTGCTAGGAGTTCTTTTTCGGTGGTAGAATAATTCTGTTGCGCATCATTGAGGGTACGACTTGCATAGTAAATGACATGCAAAACTTTCTCTACCCGTTGTCTCAAAACAGCACCGATTGCATAATCCGATGCGTCACACATGATCTCGAATGGGAGCTTCCAATCTGGTGATTGGATGATAGGGGCTTTGACCAATTCTGCCTTAATACTTTCAAAGGCATTTGTACACTTTTCATCAAAGATGAATGGGGCATCTTTAGCCAGTAGGTTGCACAATGGTTTTACAACTTTGCTAAAATCCTTTATGAAACGTCGATAAAAATCGGCGTGTCCAAGGAATGACCTTATTTCTTTAACTGTTCTTGGTGGTGGAAGGTTTGAAATTAATTCTACCTTAGCTTTGTCCACCTCAATACCTCGGGATGATATGATATGTCCCAAGACGATACCACTTTTCACCATGAAATGATATTTTTCCCAATTTAGAATAAGATTTTTCTCTTCACATCTCGCAAGAACAAGAGATAGATTATACAAACAATCACCGAAGTTGTCTCCATAAATAGAAAAATCGTCCATGAAGACTTCCAGAAATCTTTCCACCATATCAGAAAATATACTCAGCATACACCTTTGGAATGTAGCTGGAGCATTGCAAAGTCCGAACGGCATTCGACGATAAGAAAATGTTCCAAAGGGACATGTGAACGTTGTCTTCTCCTGATCGTCTGGTGCAATGACTATTTGATTATACCCAGAATAGCCGTCAAGGAAACAATAGTATTGGTGCCCGTCCAATCTTTCTAACATTTGGTCAATGAATGGGAGAGGAAAGTGATCCTTTCTAGTCATTGAATTTAACTTCCTATAGTCAATACACACTCTCCAGCCAGTTTGAACTTTTGTTGGTACTAGCTGGTTCTCCTCATTTCTCACCACTGTAACTCCAGACTTTTTGGGTACCACTTGTGTTGGGCTCACCCATGTGCTATCGGAGATTGGATATATGATCCCAGCATCTAGCAGCTTAATGACCTCATTTCTCACCACTTCTTGCATTATGGGATTCAATCTACGTTGTGGTTCTCTTGAGGGTTTAGCGCTTTCTTCCAGATGAATTCGGAGCATACACACCGTTGGGCTGATTCCTTTAATATCTTTGATAGACCATCCGATCGCACTCTTGTGGTCCTGAAGTACTTCAATGAGCTTTTCTTCTTGGTCCTCATTTAAATTATTTGAAATAATTATCGCTCGGTTCATCAATGTCCAGGTACGCATATTTCAAATCCGCAGGGAGGGGTTTTAGTTTCAGCTTTGATTTTTCCTCTTCATTTGATCGATGCGATTCGTCTTCGCAATCTTCTTCCTTCTTCTCATCTTTCAGTTGACATTCTTCTTCTCCCAAGAGAGGCGTTGAGTCTAGCATCTCATTGACCTCGTGTATCACCTTATCCACATCGAAGTTTTTACCAAAATGTGCTAAACAGGCCTCTAAAGGGTCCTCATATTCTGAAGAAAAAAATTCATTTTCCACAATGTCATCAATCATGCAAACTTGTGCATGTTCCTCATCTTCAACAAGTTGTTTCGAAATGCGAAAAATATTCAGTTCGACAGTCATGTTCCCAAATGATAAATTCATTATCCCATTTCGGCAATTGATTAGAGCGTTCGATGTTGCCAGAAATGGTCTTCCTAAAATTACGGGAACATTGTTTCTGTGCTGAGGAATGGGTTCCATATCCAATACAACAAAGTCAACTGGAAAGTAGAAGGTGTCTACTTTGATCAGAACATCTTCGACTATTCCCCTAGGAATCTTAATTGACCTAACAGCAAGTTGAAGGGTCATAGCTGTGGGTGCTATGGGTTTTAGTTCCCCCAACTCAAGTTCCTTGTACATCTTGTATGGAAACAAATTGACACTTGCTCCAAGGTCTAGGAGTGCTTGATCGATGTGATTCTCTCCTATGATAATTGAAATCGTAGGACATCCGGGGTCCTTATATTTGATTGGCAGTCTCGCTTGTAGAACCGAAGCTTTCTGCTTCGCTAAGAAGGCTTTCTTTGGGACATTAGTCTTCGCTTTATCGTGACTAAATCCTTTAGAAACCAGCACTTCTTTGAATGGCGTCTAGGAAGGGGATATTTATTTTCAGTTGCTTAAACATTTCAATGATTTCTTCCTGATCGCGATTCTTCTTCGGTCCCACTAGCCTTTGAGGATATGGGGCCTTGGGTATGAAACTCTTCTCTCTCTCTTTCTTATCTTCCATCTTCTCCTCTTGCTTTCCTTGTTTCTCTTCTTCTCCTGCTTCCTTGTTCTTCTCAATTTCGACTTCAGGTTCATGCTTCTCCTCTTCATCTGGCATTTCCACTTTGTTGTCGACTTCCTTCCCAAATCGCAATGTAGTGATAGCCTTGATCTGTTGTTGGCTCTCCTCCTGAGATAAGGTCGAGGCATGCTCAATAGCCATCTGTCCTCGTGGATTTGGGACTGGTTGGCTTGGGAATGATCCCTTCTCCCTTTCACAAAGGAGCGTTGCCAATTGCCCTAATTGCGTCTCTATCCTTGATATTGAAGAGGTATTGGATTGAATGAACTTCCACATATCCTCACTCTGAGGATATTGATTTTGAGACTGACGCGGAGCAGCATTTCCTTGTTGATTATTAAACCCTGGTGGAGGAAAATTTTGTGCAAACCCTGGTTGACTTGTTGATTGTGAGAACTGATAATTCTGATTCGATTGCCTAGGTTGCACATTTTGATTTTGATTTGGGTAAAATTGGTTTCCTCCTCCATATTGATGTTGGAATTGTCCCTGACCAAACTGTTGTTGTGGTCCTTAACTGAAATTTTGATTTGGGTATAAATTCATCCCTTGACCTCGGCCCTGAGGTCTTTGATTTCCCTGTTTCCATGAGAAATTCTGATGATATTTCCAACTATTTGGATTGTTTTCATTAAAAACATTTCCCTGATTTCGCCCATAGGTGTTCAATGCATTCAATTGTTCACTAGGATCTTCTGAGTACGTTTGCAGTGACGGGCAGCCGTCAGCTGTGTGCATTGGGCTTGCACAATATGAGCATGGGTCTGGTTGTACATTTACAACACTTACATTTTTCTTCAATTTCAATTCCTCAATTTGTTGAGTGAGGAAATCTATTTTTGTCATCAGGTCGGGTGTTTCTTTCACCATATACAATCCTCCTTTCTTTGCTGAGCTTCCTGCTTGATCTCGAGTCTTCTTTGGTTGATCTCGACTGCTAGAGAAGTCCCATTGTTGTGAGTCTTCTGCTAACTTTTCCAAGAATTGATAGGATTCATTTTCTCTCAATCCCAAGAATCCTCCATTGTTCATGGATTCAATCAAATGTCGATTAGCTTGATCCAATCCGTTGTAAAAACATTGGACCAATCTCCATTTTGAGAATCCGTGGTGAGGACATTTCAATAAGATATCCATGAATCTATCACAGGCTTCATAGAATCTCTCATCATCTTCTTGTGTAAAATCGATGATTTCACGTCTTAAGGCATTAGTCTTAGCCATGGGAAAGAATTTTGACAAAAATTTCATAACCATTTGATCCCAAGTGGTTATGGATCCAGCTGGTAAAGAGTTTAACCATGCTTTGGCCTTATCCTTTATAGAGAAAGAAAATAGACGTAATCTCACAGATTCTTCACTAAAATTTTGATATACCGATGAACAGACTTCAACAAAGTCTTTGATATGTTGATATGGATCTTCTCTATCCATATCGTGAAAAATTGGTAAGATTTGTATCACATTGGTACAAATTTCGAATCTGCCACCAGGTGTGGCAGGATACGTGATGCAAGAAGGGGTATTTGTAGTAATTGGAGCGAACAACTCCCTCAGGGTTGATTCCTCCTCATGTTCATGATGTTGATTTTTACAACCATTTGCATTCATTGTGAATTGAATTGATGGTTCGGTTCTTACTTCTCGACCTGTTCTAATTTCTTTTCGATTTGAACGACACGTTCGCTCAATCTCAGGATTCAGAGGTTCTAAAGATTTATCTCTAGAAGACCTTAAACGGGCACACGTCGAGTTTAAGGTGAGAGTGATTGCATTCATAATCTTTAGTTTCCGTCACCTTATATAGTATTAACACCCCACAATTTCACATTGGGGCAATGCCTTTGTAAAGATCTCTCCTACTAAGGGCGTGATAAGTTTTGGAAGACGTGGAAAACTGAGCCCACGTTATATATGTCCTTCGAAATTCTAGGTTGGATTAACAAAGCCGCGTACCGGGTTGCTTTACCACCACAACTATCCAGCAACACAAAGTATTCCATGTATCGATGTTGCAGAAATACGTGAAGGATCAGACACATGTCTTTGATTACCAACCTATTGAACTTTAAGAAGATTTGACGCTAGTAGAGGACCCGATACAAATTTTGGACCGTAAGGAGCAGACCTTACAAACCAAGCAGATTCCTTTAGTGTTGGTAAAGTGGCAGAACCATTCTTCAAAAGAAGCCACTTGGGAACGTGAAGCAGTGATTCGCGACCACTACCCACACCTATTTGAATGAAGCTCGTAGATTTTGTAATAAATAATTTCATTGATATATTAAACTGCTATGTGCTTCCATTAAAACCATGAATTTCTTCAATGTACTCGTGGGTTTCTAGTTACTTCAGTTGGCTATAGCATATGATATCTGGGTTTTCTCTTACGTCGAAATAATGTGTGCTAGATTCGTCATGCTAGGAAATTTATATGCTTTTCCATATTATCATCAAAGTTTTGAAATAGGAGGACCAAATATAAATTTGGTGTGATCATGGGGGCTCTACTCTTACTCTTGCTCTTAGTTTTTGCTGTTGTCTTTATTTTGTTCGTAGTAATGGATATTTAGCCGTGGACATGGATTTTTGTTTGATAGCATGTCGATAGTTATGGACATGGATTTTTGTGTGATGGGAAATCAATAACTAGTTGTGGATACTTGATCTTAGTTGTGGATATTTTAGGATTGCTGCAGGTATTTTGTATAATAGATGGCCAAAAATTCTGTAGTACTGGGGGTACCTTAGTTGTGGACATTCTAGGATTGTTGCAGCAATGTGCTATGTTCTAGTGGATACCAGAGGTTAGATTGGTATTAGAAGCATCATGTCACGTATTATTGTGAATTTTTAGTATAAATGCATGGTTGGTTGATTGCCTAAAACCCTGATGTCCTTAGGCATCATAGTATACTCGATCGTCTAAGGTAGAGGATTTCCATCTCCTTATGTGTTCCCTTCTCCTATGAGCAGTAAGACTATCCTTTATTGAACCGAAGAATAAGTACTGAATTTTCGAGGACGAAAATTTTTAAAGGATGTGAGAATGTAACATCCCAAAATTACGAACCGAGCGAACGCCGACCTGGGTAATGCGTGTTACCGGCAATGACTATACGTAGTAAAATTTTAGAAATAAATAATTAATCAAAGTGTGATGTGTATGAAAAGTGAGGTTGAGACTTACTTTGGCCTTAGATGAGGAACCGTGCACCGACTCGCGGAGTGCACGCTCAACACCCGGTTAGAACCTTAAGTCAAGTGGATAGGACTTCAGAATAAATATCTAGATATTTATAGTTCTTTTGTTCTTTGCTTTGTAAGAGAGAAGAGAGAAAGAGCAAGCTCCGTTCTCACTCTACCCCTTCCCAAACCCTCTCGTGGAACCTCGATCGTGTGATCGCCTCTGCGAACTTCATCTTCTTCGCAAGGGTCATCGACGTTCTAACTGTTCCACGTTAATTCCAACCATGAAGAAGCTTTGAACTCTGACATCATTTAGATCTAGGAACATGAGAGTGTGTGGTTTTGAACAAGGGTTAACCGATCGTCGTGAGCACGTCGTCCGTGATTGTGAAGGTCGAAATTAATACGTATTAGAGTGAGGAACGTCGTATTGAGCTTCGTTCCGAGTCAATCATTGTGAGAATCGGAGGAATCGGTGTCGAAACCCTCTTTAGCAAAGATCACCGCAAGACGCATTAACGAGCTTGAAATGTGAGCATTTTAGTATTGTCATATGGTATTAGTTGTCCTAAGCTTAGATTGATAAATGTATGGTGTGTGATTGGGTATTTTTGGAAATTGGGAGAAAAATGAACCAAAGAAGATGAAGCCCGAAGGGCTACAGAATCTGTCAAAATCGATCGATTTTGAGAGGACAGAGATATGTAAAAAATTTCTGAGGAAATCGATCGATTGATTTTAGAAATCAATCAATTGAATTTGGAATTATAAAGGAATTGATCGATCAAATTGAAACCAATCGTTCGAATTTGAAATCGATCGATCGACTTGTATAAAATAGGGAGGTGTATAGAACTCTAGGAAAATCAATCGATTTTCCCTGTGTTGGTACACACTTTTCCTGGGTCCCTTTCGGTCCCCGAAAAGAGTGGCCCAATTCGGTCCAAGTAGACTTTGGCTAAGGGCGATGGAGTAATAAATTTGAAAATATTAAATGATGAAAGGAAAAGGCGAATATTAAATGGAGAATCCCTGGATGATGCGATCGCCAGCTGTAGATATTTAGCGACGCTGCAACACGTCATTGATCATGCTTTAAGAAGAGCGGGGGCTTACAGGTTGAACTCATTTATTGAATCGTCGGCCGACTAACATCAGCAGTTGTGGGTTGCTTATAGTCTAACTAGTTTGGTTTCCTACTTCTACCTAGATTCTACTCTAAAAAAGGGGAGGGGTGGCTCACTATGCTAAGGAGGATCGGCCCCGTTCCCGGGTACCCTCCGTAAGCTCTCAAGGGAAAATCGAGTGGCCAAGGCTTAAAATCAGAAGGGGTTAGGGATCTAAGGCTAAGGGGTGCTTCTCCCTTTGTACTCTTTCGAGAATCGAGACCAGTTGGAATAGTGCCGCTCGCTCGACTACCTAGGGTTCCTAGAGAAGAGTCTGCAATTCTAGAAGTCTAGAAAGCAGCTCAACTACTTTCATTGGGATTCCCAGAGAGAACCTCAAAATTTCTAAAATAAGAAGCTAAAAGAGGAGAAGAGAAAATTGAGTCGTTGATGTGTGTTGAAGGCTATGGGGTAGGAGTCTATTTATAGGTAATCGGGTAATTCGCGCCCTGTGTGGTGCACTTAATTAGCCTGTCAGATTCAATTACGAGCCCTGTCTAGTGCGCTTAATTGAATTGTGTGCCCTGTTCCAAGTGCTTAATCACTTTGAGTTGGTGACCGACTTAGTGAGTGACCGATTGACTGGCTCAGCCGGGTGTCCTAGTTCCAATCTAATTGGAACTAATTGCGCGCCCTATACAGTGCGTACAATCCAATTAAGCGCCCTCTATCATGCACTTAATAGGGAAATTTGGGTGGTTGGGGGAATTAGGTTGCGGTCCAATTCTGGACTAATTGCGCGCGGCTGGCAGAGCACGCAATCAATTGCGCGGGCTGGGTCGAGGGCGGAAGTGGGTCTTAGGTCGGTACACGAGTGGGCGAAGCCTAGCCCAATATGGACCAATTGCGCGCAACTGGCAAAGCGCACAATCAATTACGCGTATGGGTGAGGGTGCGGAATTGGAAAACCTTCTGGGTTGGGTTGGTCTAGGTGCTAGGATTTTAGGATAGACAGACTAGCAGGCATGTAAGGACAGACAGGCATACATATTTACATGTAATATGTTAAGTAAATGTCTTTCCTTTCCATTTACTTAACATATCACATGTAAATAACGAAATACCCCCCATTTAAATTTAATAAAAATAGTCTCAGATTAAAAATCTCAATGAATAAAAAGTCAACTTTCCAGTTCAAGAATAAAATTATATTTTTTGTAATTTGGTCAATGTTCTAACTTTCAAATGGCAAGCCTTTTTACGAAACTTTAAAGCCTATAAATTCTACCATATCAAAGTATTGCTAAAATACCGAAGTCCCGTAAATAAAGATCACATCTGAGCTTTCAAATGGGGAATATATTGTCAGGATTCTGGCTCGACCTTTGACCTTCGGTCAATAGGGCCTAGGGCTTAGCTATATACTATTGTTATGGTACACAATTCCTGGATTATGAGGTTTTCAGGATTTGAAGACTTTTATAGATGATTGGTCCCTTTCCAAAAGTCATGGGTAAGGTCAAAGGTTGACCGAATAGGTTCGTATACTCTGAGAGGGTAAAATTGGGGTGTCTACAGATGCCACTATTCGGCGCATTCTTATGGAGTAAGGATGCGTCGAAGAAGTAGACACCCCTCTTTCAAGGTGCCTTCTCATTTCTTTTGGAAAATCACAAATGTGAAGTGGGGAATTGTCATAAAATGCTTGACTTTCTTATCTATCAACGCAAACTAAAATAGAGCATTCGAAAGCCCAGTGGTAGCTGTCGAAGGGCATTTCCACTACCGTGGATGCAAGGGGCATCTCGCCGAATATTGCGGCCTACTACGAGTGACAGTCAGACGAGGGAAAATTGGCATATCATGATTCATAAGTGCAAGGAGCATCCCGCCGCATATCACGACTTGCTACAAGGGGCAGTCAAATGGGAGGAAAGTCAACATATCCTAGTCTGTAGGTGAAAGGGCAATCAAACAAAGGGATATCCGACACAATTGAGGTACCGGGGGATATCATATAAATGTCCAGAGACAAGATCAAGTGGACCTGATAATAAGATGTAATATCATGTAATGGTAAAAGATTTTGCAAGTCATGTCAGATCGGGCGCTCCATTTCTCACACCAATGGCGTGTCAGGTATTCCTTTCTAATAGACATTTGTGATTTCTCAGAGATGAGTATATTTAGTGTTCAGTTTCTCAGGGGAAGGAACAAATTGGGGTGGTGAGAAGTGAATTTTGATAGATAGAGGGTCTATTTTTTTATTTTTTTTTAATTTGGGATATAACTTAAGATCAATTCGGTTGTAAAATTACGGAAAATGTGGCTTTTGAGACGTCGCTGAGCAGATCCACCGGTACAGGATTTGTGAACCCGACCGTCTATATGGCTGTCAAGGCGACACTTGGTATGTCGGATACTCCGTCTAATCTTCTTGTGAATACTGATGATTGTCTCTTATGAAAGGACTACAGTGATTCACATGTTAGGAGAGACGGGTTTTTTTTAAAAACTTTTTACTTAATATTATCTAATTATATTTATGGAGAGAATATCGAGTAGAGGGGGTGATACTTACCTAATTTGTTACCGGTGGGAGGCTTTTACTTATGATGGGACTGGCCGACTATTGTGGTGGTGTTGCAATGGGACATTTTAGGGAAATTCACAATGGGACATTAGAGGGTTTATTCTCCCCATCCGCTGATTGTTGTGATTGTTGCGTTGGGATGTCCAGATTGCCTGAGGTGATGTTCGCAATGGGACTTGATAGTTGATGGGTGCGATAGGATGCCGGAGGAGTGTTTCTTCTCTTCTTCTGTCAGTAATCATACATTTCTGTTGCGGCGGAGTTTGGTGACAGCTGCGCGATGGGACGTTTGGGGGTGGTATGGATTCGCTCTCCGTGATGGAAAATTGGTTGAACTTCTCTTCTGGTTGTGTGCTTGTAGCGGGCTGCGATTGGATTTCGGAGAAGTATAGTCGGCGATGGGACATCGGTGGTCCTCCCCTTTTGGTTGTGTGTCGTGGCGGGTTGCTACGGGAAGGCTAGGTTCACCTCTTTCTTTGATAGATATCGGGTTGTATGACGCGATCAGGTTACAATTGCATCACGACGGGACATGTTTGAGAGTGTATGATGGGATGTTGGTCTGACGACTCCCTAGGCTATTTTGACATCGTGATGGGATAATGATGGTGTCTCTTTGGCAGATGATGACTTGAGATCGTGACGGGATTTTCCCTTTGGCCTTTGCAATGAGATTTTTGGGAGGCTCATTTTGGCTTTTCACGATGGGATATTGGACGAGCCTCCTCTTTCTGGTCACATGGCGTGCGAGGTCGCGTGGTGGGGTTTTGGGGTCACACTGGGGCATGGGGGAGTGTGAGGTTACACGATGGGACAAGGGAGAGTGATTCGGGTCGTGACGGGACGAGTAGCGTGATTGGCCACTTCGTCATCGATAATTTTCAATTTGTGTCGTGTGAGAGCTTTGTATTTAGTGAGTGATTATTTTATTTTGTTTTATTTCATCGGCTTATTTTGTGCAGCGGATGTTGGAGAGTGGTTACGTGTACTTGTGAGTACGCGATGAGACTTTGGGGAATAATCTTGATCACGGTGGGATGTGAATTGTGGTAGCTTCTCAGGGAGTGATTTGGTCGCAATGGGACTATGGGGAGATGTCTTCACCCCTAATCGGTTTATGATGGGTCAAGATGATTATGTATGTGTCTTATTGTGATAGGACATGTTGTCTTGCATATTTGTTTTTGAAGTATCCTGATTTACGTAATTTAGTGATATCGCGTGATCCGACCGCCCAATTGTGATGTCATTTCTTCCGATGTTCGTTATTTCGTGCTCTCTGCATCCTAAAGTGGCTTTTGATGGCGGTATAATCAGAGATGTTGCTACGGTTTAGGGGTGTTGGGATTGAGTGGCTGTATATATCCTTCATTATTGTTAGGAGGTGAAGACGGCGGGAGGGAAATCCTTCAAATGGATAGAAAGGGTGTTACCCAACCAATCCTCGCCTTGTTTTTCTATTACTTCTAATTGGAAGTTTCGCGCATTGTTGTTTTGGGATTTATATCCATTTTGAGATTTGTGTTTGTGTTAAGTTGTATGTTCAGGTCCTAGGTCTTTGTTTTGGGTTGTATGTTCAAGAGATATGCCTCTGGTAATACCTGTAAAATTTTTGTCATAAATAAAGCAATTTTTTTTTTTTGTGTTCGTTTTATTTATGTTTGCTCATGTTTATTATTGTATGTTTCTTGTTTGTCTTATTTTGGATATTTTTTATCCCATGGCAGAAAAGTAAGGAACAACCTGAAAATAAAAAAAATGCCCCAGTTTGGGGTGTCGGTCTCGTGATCCGAGTAGCACTACTACAGTGCTAGCAATCTTAAAAAAAATGACCTAGTGTCATGTGATGGTAGGGACTTTTTTTGGCCTCACTAGATGTCTTGGAGTGTATTTGTAATGGTCCCATGTTGGAAAGTAGTTTGATTATTTTGGCCACATGCCAGACTTGATTGCGTAAGTGTTGAATGATCATCAAGTATCATAGCTTTTTAGCAAGATTGAGGTGAATGGTAGGTAACGAGTGATTGCATCGCTTATCATTTGAAAGTTTTCGGTTTTATCCTCAAGGGAATTTTGAAAATCATTTAACTCATTGTCCGAAAGAGAAATAAAGGGAGAAAAAGAGGTAAGGTTTATTGATCTGAGGGTAGCTTTTTATTTAACCAATTTCTGAAATAGTAGTCAACTACTTTCTTCTCGGGTGGATAATGTGGTGCCATAATTGAACTCTCCGTCATGGTCCAGCACCATCAAATCATCAAATTATGTGGTTAACAAGAGTTTTGTCTTCCTCCCACCACCGTACGGCGATATCTAGTAGTGTGAAGATGTCAAGGATGCCCTCGCGGCTTGCTTATACTTCCCTAATAAGATTACTAGGAATGCCCTCACAATTTTCTTATACTTCCCTGAATTCATTGACTGTTTATTCGTCGTATTACTCTCACTCGATTGTACTTCTTTTCGGTATATTTTTTTAACAACCTGCTAATGCAAGAATTATGAGATTTGATGGAACCTTGCATTGTCATTTTTTCCAATGGCTGAAAGGGGGTGTGAGAATCTAGAGTTTTTTATATTTCAAAAAGGAGGGTTTTATGATCCACTAGTCCTTTCGATCAATTCGCTCGAATAGGAAGGTAGTCAATGAGTCAGATGATTCCCAAGATGATTTCGAAAATAATGACCTACGACCAACAAATGCCTTGCGATGACTGTGGGGATGATAGTATAAGTGTATGCATGTTTAGGCTATAAGACATGATGATGACTGAATTATGATTCCCAGGGTTAGGAAGTCCTCCTGTGATAAGTAGGAACTCCCCTTGTGGGTTTTGATTTTCCTTTAGGAGAGGCAATTGTGTATGCATTGTTTCTTAACACTAGCTCCTCAACTTCGAGTTTTCGGTCGGGTGAAGGGATTTTTGGTTTGGACACAAAATTTGTGGTCGTGGATGTTGTTGGGTATAAGAATATTTTTTTTGTGCTTTTAAGTTTATGTATTTCTTTGATTTTTTTTTTAGTATATATTTTTGTTTTGTATATATTTTTTTTGTATTTTTTTAAGATACAGCATTAGTTCCTAAAGTAAGGGACTGACTCAAAATGTCCGACTAGTGGGACATATTGAACAGTCGGGATGACCGCCCTTCTGTAATTTGTCGATTTGTCATTGGTCCTCGGTCACCCTCGATCTGATCGATCTGGGATGAGAGAGGGGTCATGTTTAGGTTTGTGATTTGGATGGTATAAGATTTATCGACTAAGGTGTGGAGTCATTTAATTTCTTCATTTGATGAGTCTTTTATGCTCGGATATCAGATGGGACTTTCTTTAGCCATTCAATGGAGTCGGGCACATTGTAAAGTTGGGGTATGAGACAGGGTCCTTCCCATGAGGCTGTGTAATATTATTATTTTGAATTGGTGGTTATTCGAGAATATTTCTGGGTTGTATTATTTTGATTTGATGAAAGGAGTCAGTTGAAGGGGAGTGTGATGTTGATTTCGTAAAAAGAGTGACAAGGTCAGACAGAGGCAGAACAAAAAGAGAAGATAAGGAAGTGTGGACCATAGTGGACCCTTCCTTGGTGTATGGCTTTTTAGTTTTGTTTAATTCACACTTTGGATTTATCGCGAGGTTGTAATAAAGTTTTATATATAATTTTTCGGGGAAGCTCCCTATCGACTGTTTGACGTAGCAGTTTCATTGCCGGTTGGTGTTCTGTGAAGGTTTTGATTGTGAGGTCTACGAAAATCTAGAACCAATGGTTAGAATCGGTCTTAATTATGATGTCGATTTTGTGTTATGGTAGGATTTGAGAGTTCGACGATATGCCGATTTGGATTTTGATTGGGGTAGCAAGATTTAAGTCTGGTTTGATTTTAAGAGTGCGATGATCGGCTCCTTGATAGGTTCGATGGTTGGCTCAAAGGTGAGTGGAGTTGGCATTGTAGAGAAAGGTTCAGTTTTAGTGATGGGTTCATGTTCGATAACAGGCTCGAGTTTGATGACAGATTCAGGTTTGACAATAGGTTCGGATTTGATTGCGGGTTCGCCTTTGATGGTGGCTTCGAGCTTGTGGATGGGTACAGCGATGATGGATTCGGGTCTAGGTTCGACTATTGGTTTAAGTTCAATGATCGGTTTGGTTTTGTGTCCGATGACAGGTTCAAGTTCAATCATGAGTTTAGGTTCAGTGATAGGTTCATGTTTGAGGATAGGTTTAGATTCGCTAATAGTTTGAGGCTTGATGTCAGGCTTGTATTCGATGATCAGTTTAGGTTTGACGATAGGTTCAAGTTTGATGACAGGTTCAGGTCCGATGATAGGTTTAGGATCGATTACAAGTTTAGGTTTGATGATAGGTTTAGGTTTGGTGATAAGTTTAGGTTCGATGATTGGTTTGAGTTTGATGATAGGCTTAGATTTGGTGACAAGTTTATGTTCGATGGTGGATTTAGGTTTGGTGACAATGTCAGGTTTGATAGCAGGTTTAGGTTTAATGATAGGTTTAGTGACAAGTTTATGTTCGACAGTAGATTTAGGTTTGGTGACAATGTTGGGTCTGATAACAGGTTGATGTTTGATGTTAGATTTGAGTTCGATGATAGGTTTAGTTTTGATAATAGGTTTGGGTTTGGGGCTCAGTTTCGTAGTTGGTGAGGTGATAAGTCCAGTGGTGAGTTGAAGTTTTAAGGTAGGTGTAGAGATTGATTTGTGAGTTGGTTTTGAGATCGGTTCAATGGTTGATTTTGGAGTGAGTGAAATGGGTGGTTCGGAGGTATGTTTGGTAACAAATTCAGGTTTGAGATTTTGTTTTGAAGTTGGTGAGGTGGTAGTAAGTGTAGGTTCTGAGGCAGGCATAGTGATTGATTTGAGAGTTGACTCGGACGTTGGTGGAGTGAAGTGTTCGTTATTGAGTTCATGTTTTAAAGTAGGTGTAGGGATTAGTTCAAGGGTCGGGTTTAAGGTTGGTGGGGTGATGTGTTCGATCGTGTGTTCGATAGCGCGTTCGGGCTCGGGGATAAAATTTGGGGTTGTTTCAGATTCGATTACAGGTTCAAGTTCAAAGTATAGTTTCATGATCGGTTTAAATATAAATGGTGTCGTAGTATGTTGGTGGATTGGTTCTGAAGTGAGAGGGCTAGTGATTTCGAGGATAGATTTGATTACAAGTTTGGGTTCAGAGTTTAGTTTTGTGATCGATTTGAGTTTGAATAGTGTTGTAGTATATGGATAGATTAGTACGAGAGTTTCTTCTGGAACCGGTATGTAAGTTTGTCCAAGTATCGGTCGTAAGGTTAGTTCAGGTGTATGCTCGGGGAGCACAGTGGTTGACTCATTGGTGGGTAAGTTATTGAGTTCGAAGGTAGGTTGAGTTGATTCAGGGGTAGGTTAAGTTAGTTTGGGGATAAGTGTGTCGACTTTGGCAATGGGTTGAGTTACTTTAGGGGGTCTTTGGTGATAGGTTGGATCTTAGTGATCTTGGTGACTAGTTCAGGGCGAAAGGTGATTTCGCATTTATAAGTATGCGGGACAAGGTTAGTTGGTCGTGAATGGATGGTATGGACGTGGTCCGAGGGTGGTTCAATTCTGCGAATCAGGCTAGCCGGGTGGAACCGGACAGGAATGAATGAATGTACAGTCTCGTATGCGAGTTGAGTTTGATCAAACAATGGGTTGTAATAGGTGATGTTAGTTTGCGTGGTGTTGGGGAGTTGGTTTTGATCACAGTGTGGGTTTGTGTATTGGTTGTTGTATAAAGGTTGGTAAGGGTGTTGATCTTGGTTTGTGTGTGGTAACTGGTTTTGGTCAGGGTATAGATCTTGAGCTTGGTCATATGGGTGGTATGGTTGAGGGTTTGTTTGGTTTTGTCCTTAGTTTGTGATGATTTGTTCAGGGCTTAAAGTCTCGTTTAGGGTGTTTGTCTCAGGGTCATTGGAAGATTCATTGGATGTCAGGGTGGAGAGATTGAAGTCTGCATTCTTCAGGCGACACTCTATGTGTGAAGCGCATTCTCGGAGGCTAGTGAAATCAGAGTAGTCACTTAGGATGAGAACACTTCAGAGAGGCTCTCGGGTGTTGCTGATCACGATTTCTATCGCATCGATTTCTCTTATCTAACTCCCAGTTCAAGCGGCAAGTCTGCTCCAGCGGTTGGTGAACGTCGAGAAGTTTTCATCGTCCTCTTGTCTTGTGTGTATCAAGTCAACGAGACTGACCTCTTCATGAGTCAAGTGTTGGTATTGGATTAGGAATCTGTCAGCTAAGTCTTCGAAGGTCTCGATTTTGGCTACAGGCAGAGCAGCGAACCAGTCAAGGGCTTCTCCTTCTAGCGATCTCTGAAAGTAGTGGATTAGGAGCCCATGATTGGTGCGGATTGGTCGACAGTCATTGTGGTGTCTCGGGATTCCTGTACTGTTGTATTTGTTGAATTTGGGTGGTTTGAACTCGGCAAGTACAGTGAAGTCAAGGTCTCAACAGAATTTGTTGAATCCAAAGGACTGTTTTGAGCGTTCCCTCTTAGCCATGTAGTCATCTAGAAGTCAAGGGAGTTCATCTATGTTTATGGTGGTGTCTTTTCTAGATGCCTCAAGAGTGTCTTTGGTGGTTGTTGCCGTAGGAGGTAGGAAGGGTATGCGTGTTATGTGTCGGTGTCCTTTCTTCTCTCATGCTTCTTGGAGTAAGTTGTCATTTACACATCAGCTTCTAGTTCATTGTGGCCTTGCATAAACTGGTGAAGGATTACAGCAGGGCATTGGCTTCTTCTCCTCCTTTCGGGAGTGCAGTGGCGATGTGGTCCATAACTTGATTAGTCGTGAAGTTCCGTCTGTTTTCACTTTCTCCGTTGCAGTCGCTGTGATTTGTATTTCGTGAAGCGAAGGAGTATTTTTCTCTCTCACTAACCATGTTTACCCGGGCACGACGTTGGGCTATCTAGCGAGACGGCTTACCGTTATACTCGGGATAGCTAGGGAGGTCCCATGAGGGTGGGTCGATATCGTCAAAGTTTAATTTTCTGATGCCGACCATTTTTAAATAGTTTTTCTTTTCTTTTTTAAGTTTACCCACGTGCAAGTTTGTGTAGAAAAGTGATAAAGCGGAACAAAATAGAAATCAAAATAAAATAATAATAAAATAAAAAATACAAAGCTAAATTAAATAAGGCAAGGAATATAGAAAACCAATTAATTAAACTGGGGCAACCTTAGCGAAAAAGAGTCCCATCGGGATCGCCAGTCTATGGGTACGCGCTTTTTCTGAATCCCTTTCGGTCCTCGGAAAGAGTGGCCCAATTAGGTCCAACTGGACTCTGGCTAAGGGCGATGGAGTAATAAATTAGGAAATGTTAAATACTAAAAGAAAAAGGTGAATATTAAATGAATAATACCTGGATGATGCGATCGCCAGCTGCAGATATTTATCAACGCTGCAACACGTCATTAATCACTCTTTAAGAAGAGTGGGGGCTTGCAGGTTGAACTCCTTTACTGAATCGTCGGTCGACCAACGTTAACAGCTGTAGGTTGCTTATAGTCTAACTAGTTTGATTTCCTACTTCTAATGGGATTCTACTCTAAAAAAGGGGAGGGGTAGCCCACTATGCTAAGGAGGATCGGCCTCGTTCTCGGGTACCCTCCGTAAGCTCCCAAGGGAAAATCAGGTGGCCAAGGCTTAAAAGAAAAAGGGGTTAGGGACCTAAGGGATCTAAGGCTAAGGGGCGCTTCTCCCTTTGTCTCTTTCGAGAACCGAGACTAGTTGGGCGAGTGCCTCTCGCTCGACTACTTAGGGTTCCCAGAGAAGAGTCTGCAATTCTAGAAGTTTAGAAAGCAACTCAACTCCTTTCATTGGGATTCCTAGAGAGAACCTCGAAATTTCTAAAAGAATAAACTAAAAAAGGAGAAGAGAAAAATTGAGTCGTTAATGTGTGTTGAAGGTTGTGGGGTAGGGGTATTTATAGGTATTAGAGTAATTACGCGCCATGTGTGGTGTGCTTAATTAGCCGGTCAGATCCAATTGCATGCCCTATCTAGTGCGCTTAATTGAATTGTGCGCCCTGTTCTAAGCGATTAATCACTTTGAGTCGGTGACCGACTCAGTGAGTGACCAGCTGACTGACTCAGCCGAGTGTCCAAGTTTCAGTCTAATTGAAACTAATTGAGCGCCCTATATAGTGCGCACAATCTAATTAAGCGCCCTCTAACATGCGCTTAACAGGGGAATTTGGGCGATTGTGGGAATTAGAGTTGCGGTTCAATTCTGGAATAATTGTGAGCAGCTGGCAGAGTGCGCAATCAATTGCGCGCGCTGGGTCGGGCGCGGAATCGGGTCTTAGGTCGGTGCACAAGTGGCCGAAGCCTAGCCCTATACGGACCAATTGCGCACGGCTGACAGGGCGTATAATCAATTACGTGCATGGGTGAGGGCGTGAAATTAGAAAACCTTCCGAGTTGAGTTGGTCTAGGTGCTGGGATATTAGGATAAACAGACTGGCAGGCAGGTAAGGACAGACAGACATACATATTTACATGTAATATCATTTAAGTAGATGTACATTTAATTAAGATATTACATGTAAATAACGAAATACCCCCCATTTGAATTCAATAAAAATAGTTTCAAATCAAAAATCTCAATGAATAAAAAGTCAACTTTCCAGTTCAAGAACAAAATCCGATTTCTTGCAATTTGGTCAATATTCTAACTTTCAAATGGCAAGCCTTTTTGTGAAACTTTAAAATTTATAAATTCTACCATATCAAAGTATTGCTAAAATGCCAAAGTCCGATAAAAAAAGTTCACAACTAGGATTTCAAATGGGGAATATATTGTCAGGATTCTCACTTGACCTTTCACCTTCGGTCAACAAGGCCTGGGGCTTAGCTATATACTATTGTTATGGTGCACAATTCCCGGATTATGAGGTTTTCAGGGTTTTAAGACTTTTAGAGAGAATTGGTCCCTTTCCAAAAGTCATGGGCAAGGTCAAAGGTTGATCAAATAGGTTCATATACTCCGAGAGGGTAAAATTGAGATGTCTACACCCTGCCTTTGGAAATCGATCTATCGATTTGTCCTATTTCTGGCTGCTTCAATTTTTCTTTGGAAAAACTCAGAGAAACCTCGAACCATCTGGTTTTACTGTCATTGACACGTAGTGTACAATCTGGGTGTGATCTAGGTTAAGAACAAGGCACATTGATAAGGATCTTCACATTGAAAAGGACCTTCGCTTGGCACCGAACCTAAGATACGAAAAACTCAATACTTAATTCTCATTTTGATTTTGATCCATAGATCCGTGATATGATTAACGTGAATTTGAACATGAATTTTGATTGTGACATAATTATGAAACTCGTATGTTTTATTGAATGCTCAAACTCTCAATGTCAATCATCGAAATTGAACATTGATTTTCGAAACTTCAATTTGATGAATATGAAGTCTTTGAACTCCAAATATTAGTGATATGTTATAAATTGAATTTGAACATCGTACATCATGTTGCATGATGATTTAAGGTTATGTGAATAAAACCCCATCAACAAATTGGCTCAGCAATGATATACTGTATTGGAGTTATTTAAGTTACAATTTAAGTAAATTAATGGATTAAGCATAGTAAGTAAGACATGAGAAAAGAATAGAAAATCGATGTTATACGAGATTTTCGAATGCTGATTGAACATTGTTTTGAAAACCAAAGTCCTTTGAATTCTATTTGAACATGAAATGACATTTGAAGGTTCATTGTTGATTCCATTTGATATGATAATTGATGTTGATTATGTCATTAAACCTATGCTTCGAATTAATGAAATGTGAGTTAATATTGATCTTTTCCCAATTAAGCTTATACTGCTAACTCATCCCAACATTTATATCACAGGTGTAGATGTGGATCAGGATCCTGAACTAGAGGACCCTGATTTCAATCCAAAGGAAGAGGGTGAGCTTTTGCCTAAAGACTACTTCCCATAGTTTATTGGTGATAGATTTTGAGTTAAATTTATTTTTTGATTGTAAATAAATTACTTGAATTAAAGTGATATAATCATATATACTTTAGAACCACTGTTTAGGTGACAGACGGCCGTCACCGGTGGGTTGTCTTGTCATTTTGGGTTTCATTTTATATAGAATTGAAATTTTATTAGTGTCATGTAATACCTGTTTAGTAATTCTGTATGAGGGAACATGCCTTAGATGGCATCGAACGGTCCGATTTTCCTATTACCATGTGTAGGGGAAACTAGATAGTCATTTGGCGACCCGGCCTTTCCTAGAAATTCGTGTGAAAAAGTCGGGCTGTCACAAAGAGAGAGAGTGAGTGAGAGAGAGAGAGAGAGGATTGGAACTTTACAACCGATTGTAGCAAAAAATGCTACCACCAATCAACCCAAAAAAACACCCGTTTTGGGTAGATCAGCCAGGACATGTGATTTTTTTTTTTAAATTATTTTTTTGACTTTTTTATCCTCCATTTGATGGATCAAAGATAAGGTAACACCCAATCAACTTAGTGTATTGATTTTAGGCATCTTTGACTACATATTTAATGGTGGATATATATTGGATAGAGCCCCAATTTTTTAGGTGATATCCGATTGTTATTATCCAAGTTGCCATCAATCTCAATCCTCGTAATTGATGCGATGTGATGCCCAAATGATCTAGTGGTAGCATTTTTTTTTGCTACAATCAGTTTTATAGCCCCCAAGTTCATATATATATATATAGGAAAGGGGAGAATGCGCTTGAGCGTAGAGATATCTCTACGCCAATTGATATGAGCACGACACATAGCTCCCCTTTTATGAAGTGATGGGCGACATTGGGACAACAATACTAACTAGAGTTACACTTTTAAAATATTTTAAAAGCTAAAAACCCTTCCAGCCGCCATTCTTTACTTTTTTAGAAGTATTTTTAAAGTTTTTTTCTCTTCTCTCTATTTTTCTATAAAAGTGTTAGACTTACTTTTTTAAGTATATTTTACTCAAAAAATATGAGCGTCCGGTAGGGAAGCGCTAGCATCTCTACAACAAAGCGCTGGCACCCTGATAGCAAGGCGCTTATGCCCCGACACCGAGGTGCCGATGCTTCGCTAAAAAAAAAAGAGCGTCGGTGCCTTGTTTTAGGGGCGCCGGCACTTCGATAAATAAAAAAAAAATTTTAATGAGGCGTCAGCGCTTTGATAAATATTTTATTTTATTTTTTTAATTGAAGCGCCGACACCCTTAAAACGAAGCACTGACGCTCCTAAAACGAGGTACCGGCACTAGCACAGCGTCTGTCGGTGTCAACCACCAGTGCGATTGCCTCGGAGGTGTCGGCGCCTCGCCAAGATGCTAGTGCTTATGGTACCACATTTTTTGAGTAAAATATACCTAAAAAAATAAATCTATCACTTTCTTAAAAAAATTGAGAGAAGAAAGAGACTTTAAAAAGGTCAAGAATGATAGCTGAAAGGGTATTTAGCTTTTACAATATTTTAAAAGTGTAACTCTAGTTAGTATTGTGGTCCCAATGTCACCCATCACTTTACTAAAAGGGAACTACATGTCGCGCTAATATCAATTGGTATAGAGATATTTCTACGCCCGAACATATCTCTCTCTCTCTCTCTCTCTCTCTCTCTATATATATATATATATATATATATATATATATATATATATATATATATATATACCCACATGCATATCTCTTACAAGAATCTTTTCAAACAGTGGTCCATGCCCTTTCAAGACCACATCAAAAAATTTAAAATAAAGTAAGAAAGAGTTTAACTTATTCAACTATTACAATCTCCTCTGCTCAAATGGTCCAAATAACACAATTTTTTTTTTCTCTGATAAAAAAGTCCCAAACTTGCAATACCCAACAACAGAATCTGATCCATTCAGTAACACATATACATAAAATAAACACCCCACTCCCCAAGAAGGGGAATAGACAAACAAATACATATAGAGAAGAGGCCTGTTTCTCTTAAGAAACTTGACCCCACCACTAAACAAAGATTACAAAAAGGGAACAAGGGCACAAAAAAACTACTACTGCCTAAAGAGACCCAAAGGGTGGGTAAAGAGGAGTAAAAATAAGCTATATAGAGTACATTTTTATGTTACATTAAAGGAGAGAGAGAGAGAGAGGTCGAGGTCTTAGTGGTCATTTTCTATGGGCAATTAGGGTTTCTGCCAGGTCCACCATAGTAAAAATAATGGCCCCAATTACCCTGATCACCAGTTTCAACATCATAGCAATCAGATTGCTCAGTAAAAGTGCCCATCCCTCTAGGTGCCCTTAGATTATTGGACCCATCAACTATTTGAATGTTCCTGAAGTAGCTAGCCTTGCCAAAGCCTTCATCAGGGAAATGCCCACTACCCATCTCAGTAGATGTGTGCTGACCATCTGATTCTGAGTTCACAACCTCTCCACCCCATTCAATCATGGAGGCACTGTCTGCTAAGTATGAGAATAGATAAGATGGCCAATACCCTAATACATAGTCATTCCCAAATTGCATCCACCAGTGTCCTTCATTTGGGTCCTAGAAGAATTAAAATTTATACAAGGAAAAAAGAACTTAATATATGATCTATTACTAAGCAAATATATATACATAAGGAAAAAATGCCTTTTAATCCTTTTCTTAAATAAATAAAGAGTTACTCTACAATGGGTGTCCACCCATCATGGGCAGTAAAGCAGTCCATGTGACTTTGTGACGTGCACAAACTTCTATGCATTTGAAGTCCGTGCACGTCACATAGTCACACAGACGTGTGGGCTGCCGTGTCCACCCATGATGGGTGGACACGCATTGTAGACTAACTCATAAATAAATTTCATGCAGTCCCTATATTCCTCCAGGCAGGGATTTAAAGACTGATATATATATCGGTATATCGGCCGGTCCCAACCCAATACATATCGGATTCGCATCGGCCAATATTAAAGTACTTTTTTATTTTTTTAAATAATTAAAAAATATAAAATAATATTATTTTTTTGCCTAAAGGGCATTTTTGGAATTTTGTCTGATTTATATTGGTCGATATTTGACCCCATATCAAATTGGGGGCCTATATCATATGGATGGGGCCTAACCGGATGTGTACCAGATATGGCCGATATTTAAAACAAGCCACAAGTTGTTAAATAGACCTCATTCTCAAATTTCTTGTCATGATTAGTCACTCTAGTGCACTAGCTCATATACAGCTGTTTTCTAACACCTTTTTGTTAAAACAAAAAAAAATAAAAATGCATATAACATGTTTTAGAGATTCTCTGCTTCTCTGATTCTAATTTGCTTATGTGGGTAACTTCTGTTGTTGGGTGAAAAGATCTAGATCTATGGTTGATTAAATGGTTAAAAAACCAGACCGAACCAGCCGGTCTGAATAGAACTGGCAAGTCTACTGGTACGATCGACCTCAACCACACAGCACAATTTTTTACTATGAACTTGCGAGCAAACCTATTATTACATTAAACCGACCGGTTCATCTAGTTCAATATTAACCGACCCGGTTCATCTCATCTTATTTTATTTTATTTTTTGCTTTAATTTCGAAATCAAATCCTTTAAAAGTTAAAAGGAAAATGCATAAGTCCTAAATGACAAGTCCCAATGTACAGTTGTCTTATTATACTATTAATAATATATATGTTTAAAACTTTATTATAAAGGTATAATACATTATTATAATTTTTTTTTGTGGACCACCAACCCGACCCAGTTGGATCCGGTCCGACCAAGGTGCCCTTTCTGGTTCAGTGTCCGGTCTGGTTTTTAAAACATTGGTTTGCCACAAATGTGTTTACCATAACTCCATTACCACCTAACTGACAAACCAATAATTATGGGAAGCACTACATATCGTAACAGCCCACCGAAAATTTCTAAAAGGTGATGTTATATGTATGTACTGCATCCCACATCCCATAAACTGTCCGGGCCCGGTCGTAAATTAGGTGTCAGGAGTGGAGTTAAATGCGTTCCATGCTGGATCAGTGAGAATTATTTTTTATTTTTTTACCTTCCATACGAGTATACTGATATCATACTGAGAGCCCCTATAGCCAGAAATTGGGAAGATGCTGGCCCCCATTGCAATCTCATTGTCGATTTGAATGAATCCTGAGCAGAGGAGGTTGTAGCAACCAGTGGCTTGGTATGCATCACTCTGTTAAAAATAATATATAAATATATAAATATGAAACCTCATCTCCTATGTCTCATATATAATTTAAAAAACTAAGAACCAGCAAGAACTAAATAATAGAATATGTTTTGGAATATAAGAAATAAGATAGGCCAAAAGAAAGCACGAGTTCTTTGAGACCAACTTTTTTTATTCTATAATGAAAGGAATAAACAAGAACACCTTATAATAAAAGAAAGGAAACATGAACTTACAGTCCAGTAGGTGAAGAGCCTTGTGTTGTGATCACCATATAGATCTGGGCTGACCTGTTTTTGTCCATCCAAGAATTTAAAAATAATAAATTTGACTAGCAAACATGGATAAAATTTTATTTTATTTTTCATTCTTCATCATTCCCACCACCGTATCAAAACTCGGCCAATACCAATACGTATCAGCGATGCGTATCGGTTTTGCTGATAACCGATACCGATACCATCCCGATACAGGTACTGATGCTGTATTCATGGTTCAATATACGAAACCGAAATGTATCATCCAATACGTATTGGGTTTGGAGGTCACCGGTTCGATACTTTGAATATATCGACCAATACATATGCATATATATTGGTACGTATCGGACGATACATACCAATATATCACCCGAAACCGATATGTATCAGACGATAAATACCAATGTATCGTCCAGGACCGATACGTATAGAGTTTGTAGCTGGACGATACGTACTAGAAAACGAGATTTTGAACCATGGCGATAACCGTATCGGGTCAGTACCGGCCTGATATAAAAATATTTATTTTGGTTTTTTTTTTTTAAAAACCCAGCAATACCATATCGGCGATACTGATACCGAGTTTGATACCTTGGTTCACATACATGAGCATGAACCGTGCAGCGTGCGCACATACATGCGCAGAAAGTTGCGCACATGCACAAGTTGCTATTAGGTAACCGATCTGAGTGCCAGCCTTGGCACTCAGGTCAATCTCCTTCTTATCAAATGGACAAGCCTTGGGAAATGCCTAATTATTTATGAGCGCACAAATCAGTGAAACTATGCTTTTAACCTTTTATTGATTTGGAGCTCTAACAATATCTGCGTGTTCCCCAAGGTTGTCAGAGGGATATTGACATGAGTATCAAGGCTGGCACTCGGGTCGGCCACCTAATACCAACCATGGTATCGAAATTCGGCCGATACCGATATGTATCAGCTATACATGTCAGTTTCGCCGGGAACCGATAACGATACCACCCCGAAATAGGTATCGAGCTTGGGCCTATACGGGTCAGTATCAGCCGATACTGTCTTGGTAGCGGTCATACTGACCCATACAATTTTAGTTTTTCAATTATTTTTTTCAGCAATACCGATAACTGTATCCGTATCGGCCGATCCCGAGTTTGATACCTTGATACAAATCACACACACACAAAGGTGTATATGTCAATATGATGATACCTGCCAACCAGCCTCAATGCTATTGAGATCTTCACCAAAAGAACCCCCTAAGATCCAAATCTGAGACAAGCTGAACTCATTTGGTTTCTGTATTCTGGGTTTCCAAACATTTATAGTTGCCTTTGCTCCATAATAATCACCCCCTTCTACATAAGTAATTGCATGCTACTCAAGAAATAAAAAGTAGACTCATTAAAGAAAAAGATAACAAAAAGAGTAAAATGAAATAAAATTAGCTGAAAAGGGTTGAACAATTGAACTTTATATGAAAATTAGTGCGGTCGTTAGCACCAAAGAATATTGGTGGTGTGTCTCGACTCTACCATCAAAATTTAGAGAATAAGACCGTCTGATCGATGGAACACCTCCAGCATATGATTCTGTTAAACTAGGTCCCCTATGGTTTCTAACAACTGAACATCTGATCGACAGTAGCCGATCAGACGACCCTACCCATGGTATCAAAATCGGTACTGGGTATCCGCCCAATCTTGGACCGATACCAATACGGTAGCGCCGATATCGAAACCTTGGTTGATTGTATTGATCAGTATCGGCTGATACCGAGACAATATTGGTAGATACTGACCCATATTAGCCCGATACTGATACCATGCCAATACCTGTATCGGGGTGGTATCGGTATCGGTTCTCGGCGAAATCAATATTATGCATCATATCAGTCGAGTTTTGATACCATGATCCTACCCACTTGACGGATAGTTTTCTTTTTATCGGTAAATTTTATTTTGATCAGTACTTGATGGATAGTTATGCAGTTAATTTGTTCAATTGAGTGATTTGAGCACCTACGGATTCTAACAACTGATTACTGAGTTGAATGGAAGCTGTGAGAAGAGATATGAAGGATTGCGAAGTTATAGAGAACATAGCGCTAAGAGAGAATAGAACTCGCAAAGCCGACCCAAATAGATGGGATAAGGCTATATATAATATATGCACACACACACGTATTTAGTATTTTTACCTGATGTCCACTTTCACTAAGGAGATCAGGATCTATTGACTCAGGTTGAGGGGTGCTTCTGTGTTTTTTCTTCCCATAGCTTTTGATAGAGCTTGCTCTCAGAATGTCATCTTTCTTTGTTCTTCTCATAGGAATGGTCCCCTCAGGACACCTCCCATTTAAATGCCACAGCTGAGTAATGGTACTAGAATTTCTTTTAGTCACCATGCTTCCATCAAAAAGTCCCTCTGGATGAAAATTGGGCCACCTCTGCACCCAAAAACAAAATCCCATTAAACCATAAAAAATAAAAAAAAATAAAAAATAAAAAATAAAAAAAAAATTAAAAATTATAATTAAAATTTTAAAACTACAATAGGAGCAACATTAAGATCGAAGAACATGGTTTCCATTTCACATCATATATATTGTCTGATACAAAACTATATTCCGAGATGTTATGATCAGGGATTTAGAATGGATACATACCGGGCATATTGGTTGGGTCCAAGCCGATACTTATCAGATATGTCGGACAAGTATTGGCCAAACTGGCCGATATTAAAGTATTTTTTTTAGTGTTAGAAAATATATAAAGAAAAATTTGCCCAAAGGGCGTTTCAGTATTATGTCTGGTTCATATCAGATGAATATCGGCAATATTAGCCATGCACCGATAATGTAATTAACCCATATTGAATCGTGGGGTAATATCCATGGGTCAAAATATCAGATGATACCGATACGTATCGTCTAATACATATCGTTTTTTAGGCTCAAGGATACGATAAATATGGTTTTTACTGGGTACCCCCTGAAACAGTCAAATTACCGTCCGATACAGGTCAATTATCGCCCATATTGCCTGTATCGGACGATAATTTCAAATTATCGTCTGATAATTTGGTGGTTGACAGGACCCATAATTTGAAATTATCAGAAGATAATTTGAAATTATCGTTCGATAATTTGGTCGTCTAATTTTTTGGGATTTTTTTGGAAAAAAAAAATATATCGGACGATACACGATACGTATTGCCCTGGAGGTCAAGATGATACGTATTGGAAATCCGATTTTTTGATCCATGGTAATATCGTATCTGGCCAGGCCAAACCCGACCCATATCGGCCAATAACGGTTACGATACCAGCTCTGATAGCGAGATCTCAAAAGTTAAATTCTTTAAATGCATCAGAGCCATGTTGGTGCATCTAATTCTGTCTAAAAGCAGCTGCAGATTTGAGCAAAAAATTCTGCTCTTTCCAAAAAACCTTATCTCCCCTCAAAATTCTCTGGTTTTTTAACTGCTTCAAACTGCTACTCAGAAAAATAAATAAAAACTCCACTAATACCCCTGGGTAATAATTTGAAATCAGTAAGTGATTTAAAGTTTAAATTTTCAAATAAGTAAAACAACCTTGATGCACAATTTATACAATTAACCAGGAAATCATAACTATCTTATATATTTTCTGTTAAATTTGTGAAAAATTCCCTTAGTTCAACTTTGAGAGGTATGTGTGGAGAATTCCTACTTATTATTATTATTATCATAGACTATGAATTTTAAATTTATCTTTGGAGAATTTTTACACTAAGAAATTTTAAATTCCAGACAGCCCATAAAAAAAAAATTAATTAATTAAATTTTGGCACAAATCTCGAGCTGTTTTTAGGTGATTTCAAATGCAAGAAGAGAGTTCAATTTATTTATATTAAAAACAAATAGATAAAATAAAATAAAAAATTACAGAAACCAAACAAGAACACAAACCTGGATTGTGTGGTTTTTGAGTAAAGGGTGATCAAAAGCTGGTTGATGAGACAGATGAACACAGTCTATTATATCTCCATCTGGGCTCTGTTTATTCACCAATAATAAAAAATATATAAATAAATAAAAAGTATTGCTTAAGTAATGAAGTAGTTAAATTCATTAAATCCCACCCCCCAAAATTAAAAAAACAACAATTAAGAAAAATAATTCAGACTCAATAATTTAAAATTAGATAACCATAAAAGTTACAAAGAGTAAAAGATTAGAACTCCTGGAAATTAAATAAAAATACCCATATCATATTTTTTTTTAAAAAAGAAGAAAAATACAAAGAGGATTGAAGAATTAGAGAACAACACTAAACATAATTGGAAAAAAATTACCAACAACTCAAAGAATGATAACCCATTAAATATAAAACAATGAAAAATGAAAATAGAAATAATAAATCTGTTAAAAAGGCTACAGTAAAAGAAAATTAAAGTAGTGAACTTGCAAAAGACTTAAAAAAAACATAAAATGACTAATTAAGAAAAATGATTAACTCCCCAGAAAAAAAAAACCCCAATTCAAAATAAAATTTTAAAATTAAACCAAAAGAAATTTAAAAAAAAAAAACCTTAATGCTCTTCACAGCGGGCTTATTCAGCTTCTTCAAGTATTTGTGAACATCTAACCGTTGTTCAGTAACGGGCCTCCCATTGGCGCACGTTAAGAAGAACACTACCAGAAAGACGAAACTCCTCATCACCCTGCTAACCTGCGCCACCATGGTTGACGATAAGTATTCCCAATACTCAATAACCTCCTCTTTTAGAGCTGAAGAGAGTCGAATTCTTCAGGCGTCACCATGTGCGCTAACTCCTACACCTCTTATCGTACGCCTCCCTCAATAATTTGAAGAAGGTGAAAAAAACCAAGCTTTGAGAGTAACCACCCACGCACATGATCTCATCATAATCTGGTGGGTTCATATGTCATCAGACCGCCCAAAATGCATGAACCAAATCTTAGACATTTTATGTGGCGATGACACGATCAAGGATCCTAGCCGTTCAAATGGTTGGACACACACAACTCACTCTACAAATCACAAAGAAACGATAACCAAAGGACATATGATCATATATGGACTTGGTCCCAGATGGACACATATTAGACAAATATTAAAGTAATTTTTTATTTTTTTAAATAATTAAATATATATAACTTAAAATTATTTTTGGAATTATGCCTATCCCATACATATAGGCCGATATGTCATAAATATCGACCGGTACAAGCCGATATTTATGCCCATATCAGTTTGGGGATTCGTTTTGAGCTAGCCTAACCCAACACAAATGGGCCGATATAACATTTTTTCATAAACGGGTATCAGTGCTCTTAGAGCACCCCAGTAAGTCCCGGGTACATGCAATAGGGCTGTCAACGGTAGGATAGGGTTAAAATTTTAGTTGTTCAACAAGAAATCTACATATGCCGGACCTTGCCTGGTTGGATGGTGCACCTGATGGGACCCGATAGTGCACTCAAGCCGACCCAAAATCCACCCGGTAAAAACCCTTATTTTATAACTGTTTAAGTATAAAATATCAGATTAGGTTGGGTTAACTCGACCCGAAAAATTTCTGACCCGACCTGACAAAAGCTCTTGGTTGACACGACATAATCTAACCCGAGGGTTGGGTCGGATGTCTCATGCCCGATACGACCTGACAAGCCAATTTTATGCACCCGCGCCGACCCATTGACAGCCCAGCCCTATGTGCAACATCCGCACACCACACGTACCAATCAATAAGAACAAACCCCTACGGGTGGCCAATAAAGGGTGTGATTCGAACTCAAAATCTTTGCTTCTTGAGGTGTAGTCCTTCGAACTCATAGGGTGTGTATATGGAAGTGCTCTTTTGAATGGCATGTTTTTTGAGATGTGATCTTCTATTATTAATGGTTTAAGATGTGAGATCTTATGTTGATGTGAAATGGGATAAAAAATTTGAGCTTTTTCAAAGATTTGAACCATCTGATTTATACAATCTAATACCAATTTTTGTTCTTTAATTTTGATGATCGATTTTAAAGTTCATTAATTAGATGATTCACAGCCACTTATACTTATGATTCTTTAACTATAACATGTTTCAATGACAAATTGCTGCTTAAATAATTTAAATTGATCAAAGTCACGAGCCTTGTGACATAAAATAAACCACACAAGGCGGATTATTTTTTTCTTAGGGGTGAACTGACAATGAGAAACAAGCCGGGATGAGAGACTGGAAAATAGGGCTGTGTAAAAAATTGACTGCAATCGACCTAAATTTCAAGTTTCAGTTAATTTTAGTGCTCATCGGTTCGGTTTCGGTGTGAATGTTTTGAAAAATCAGGTTATCAGTTCGGTTTGGAGTTTAGGATTATTTTAGCCGATACGGAACCAAACCAATAAGGGATGCAAAATGCAAATAGACAAAATTCGGTTGTACTTTAAAAAAAAATGTTTAAACGTTTAAAAATTAAACTTAAAAGTTAAAATATAAAACCCTATTTCAGTTCTTGCTTCCCAGCGTCTATTCACCCTTGTCGCAGTTGAGATTTTAGTTTTTTTTTTATTACTATTTTCTTTTATGTTTTTATATGGCGAATCGATGATAAATATTTAAGTTTTAAATCTGAAAACTGACCAAACGGACTGAACCGATTGGGATCAGTTTCAGCTCGGTTTAGAGAGGTTTCAGATCGGATCCGATTTGGGCAAACCTGAAACCGATATAAAATATCTTTGATTCTTATCTTCTACGGTGAGAGATGCGCAATCATTATAAAAGTTTATTTGAATGGAAGATGGTAAACAAGGGATAAAATTAGGTGGCATAAGAAATGAACTAGTAGGAAACAGCTTTTGTCTCGTTTAGATAGAGATAAGAGTTTGAATTTTCAAAGGTACATGATAAAAGTGGTTCCTATTGTATCATATATTTTTAGACTGACCACGTGAACCCATTCCTACATTTCCTTCTTTGTTTTTAGGCCTATTTCTCTTTTAACTTGACATATAGATACTACCATAATGCTACACTTTGGACAAGTGGCAGCAACGTATCAAAATCGGTATCAGTCTCGGATATTATTTTGCCCCAAGCCGATACGAGTAGGCTGATACGTATCAGCTGATATCGTTATGTATGGGTCAATTTTAATAAATAAATAAATAACTTAAACAAAATCAAGACGTATCGGCCGATACTTGATACGCTAAATCGATACGTATTGGCGGTTGATGCTGACATATATCGGTGATACGTATCGGTTTGACCGAAAACCGATACGTATCGCCGATATGTATTGACATCAACCGATTTTTTATACCTTGAGTGGAAGACAAATTTTAATAAAAACTTTTATTTTTTAATTATCTTTTTCATTATTCTATGTGTACATTTATTAGTTGTATTACACTCACCCCAAAAATCATGCATATCATAGTGTAGAACCATCCAATCAGAGTCGCAATTAGGGGTGCAACTGTACAAGTTTAATTTTGACCTGAAAACCAAACCCGACCCAAAAACCGAGGGAATCAAACTGCCCCCAAAATTGATTCTAACTTAACCGATTCTTGTTTGATTTCGATTTTGGGTGACGAAAACTAATTAGGATGGTCGAGAAAACTGAAAAAACCGAAAAAATAGCTTAAAATATAAAGAAATAAAAATAAACCAGAACCTAACTGAAAAAACCAAAAAGTTCCAGGTTTCAGTTTGGATTAAAAAAATCGAACCATAACCCCAAAAACCGAACCGATTCCATTTTGTTTTCAGTTGAGCCGAGTTGAAATTTGAAAATTTTGGTTCCGTTCGGGTACCCAAACTTGCATCCCAAATATCAATTGTCCATATTAGAGCCTATATAGATAGGACGTTTCAATCCAATGACAATGATCTTTGAGTCCAGTTCAAGGTGTCAACTCGGGTACCGGTATCGGATATCGGTCTAGAGAGGACCGATACGAATTGGCCGATACTGAGTTGGCTTGATAAATATTTATAAAAAAAAAAGTAGAGGTATCTGTCGATACGGGCCAATTTCTGCCAATATTGATACCAAAAACCGAGTTGAAAATCAATACTCATCACCGATACATATCGGTATCGGCCAATTTTTAATACCTTGGTCTAAGTAGGTCCCACTAGGAGTTATAACTTTCATGAGTTAGGATTGCTTAAGAGATAAGCATGAGCACAGGTCAAAATTTCGAATTTTCGATACGTATCGACCAAATACAAAAATGATATGTATTGGTTTTGGATGATAAATTAGTATGTATGCCGATACATGAAGGGGCGTAGCAATGATACATCTATAGTTATCTTGTCATTGATTTGGAGCTTTGTTTATCATAAATTTTGGGGCTAGCTCCTGCCCAGCGGAGTTCACCTACTTTAGTTGGCTCCCATTTTTATTTCTGACTCTTTGAAAAGAAGGATTTATCTACTCTAGCAGCAACCTCTCTGCTCCCTACTAACTCCCTATCAAAGCAAATAAAATATGCTCCAGCAAACAGTGAGTAGAGAGGAGGGTAAAACTGCCGAACAGTTAAATCTTGCATAAAATATTGCTATGCAAGGAATTACCAAGGAGAAGGGCTACTTACTAAAGCAGGTAGCATGATTTTAACAAAGAGGATGGGAACATGCTAAAGCAGGTGAGCTCTGCAATAGTTGGGGCTAGGAAAGAGCTATGCCATATGTAGCTTGTATAAAAACCATACCTTTTACAAATTCAAGAGTTAACTAGGGGCCACGCTCTAGTGTGTGGCTATGCCAGTGCCAATACATGCTAAAATATACAGGTTGATATATTCAATATATCGACTTGGTCTGCTTCAAAATCGATACGTATCAAAATATCAATTTCATCCGTAATTTTGATCCATGGGCATGTGCATGGTTCAAAATTTTTGCCATTGATTTTAGTCCATACCAAAACGAAAACTAGGTCCAAAATTTCAGTCACATTATGTATGGCAGTAAAATTTTAGGCTAAAATTTCATCATAAATTCAAAATTTCAACCAAAAATTTTGGTCAAATTTTTGGTTTCGTTTAGGCCGAAATCAAAAACGAAACCGTTATTTTGACCCTTAGGCCGTTAGGCATGAGTCTTAAAATGGGCATTTAGCCTATTCTCTATCTATAAATGCTTTTCATATCCTCTTTAAAAAGAAAATAGTAGAAAAAAATGGAATTGTTCTTTTAAAAAGGTGGAATAATGAGAACAGATTGGACTTGAGCATGCCAAAGTCTGAATTTATTGTTTCGTGTGCTCTAAATTTGAAGAAAAAAGGAAAATTATAAATGATGTGATTTGATACACACAAAGACAAAGGGCAGGCGGCTGACATGCCCTAACAATATTAATTGAGCATTACCTGCATTAATTGAGCCCCACTACAATTGCGCAGCCAATTGCATCATGCCATATCAACAGCCTCCTCTTTCTCTCATGAGTAATGGCTATGGTCAGGTGGATGCGACCCGACCTTTTATTGAACCCGACCTGACTCAGTCGAGTAAGATGCCTCATGCCTGACTCAATGGCAACCCGACAAATCAAGTTTATTTGCCGATCTAATAAAAAAATCGGGTCAATGGGTCGTGTATAGGGCCGATTCGACTTGTTGAAAACCATAGTCAAAGACGGCAAGCGAAAATTTGTATAAAGGTAAATATGATAAAAACGGAGACGGGAAGAGTAAGACGATAAAAATATATGGAAAATACAGTAAAAATGAAAAGTAGGAGGAAAATAAAAAACCAAAAAACCAAAAAGGGCAAAAAATATAAATGTTAAAATTGAAAAATATATTTGGTGAAACTCTTTCTTTCGAAAGAAATGGGGTTTATGCAAAAAAATCCGTTTAAAACGTTTTTTAAACAGAAAATAGTTTCTTTATACGTTTTGGCATTTAAAACGCCTTTTTATTCGTTCAATTAAAAAGATACATCTAATACGTGCTTTTATTAATAAAATGAGATTTTTTGTTACTATGTTGACAACCCTACTTATGAGTGATATAAGAGTGTACCTTATGTTTTTTGGGTACCTTTATTTATTAGTGCCCACACAATCTCTGAATTGTTAATTGCTTTGAATCAGATGATGGAGATTATGTTTTATTCCAATCTTCGACACAATGAATCTTGACATCATATAACACTTATCAACTGAATAAAAATTAATCATCTAATAAGTGAGACATGATCTCAAGATGTAAAAGATTAGGGTAAACCAAAATCTCTATCATCTGATCCTAAGCAATCAATGACTTATACATGTGGGCGCTTTTAAAGATTGAGTCAGCGGTAATAAAGGTGCTTTTATTTTTTATTTTCATAACAGATGGAAGAGTATAGTTATCTTAGTTTTCTTCTATTAGAATAAGGGCAACATATATATATATATTGATACCATTTGAGTCACATTGGGGGACGTTAGTTATCTTAGTTTTCTTCTTTTAGAGTAAGGGCAACATATATATATATATTGATACCATTTGAGTCACATTGGGGACGTTTGGAAACCGTAACCTATATCGGGTTAAGGCGACCTAAACGTGTAAGCTTTGTATGAGGCTCAACATGTTATTGGTCAAGATGTAGACTTTTTGTGGTTTGTTTGAACGACTTTTTGTAGGCGTGTTTCCCATGAAATCTGCCAAAATTAAAGTTCCAAGAGACAAATTTAAAGGGTTAACGCGTTGCTGCGGAATGTTACGAGGGCTCACCCTCTATGCTAAAAATCTTACGCGTTGTCCCAAAAAGGACTTAATGCGTTTAGATAAAACCTATCAAGCGAGCTTGGGCAGTCGTAGGGGCACTTAACGTGTAAGATGAGCCCCTTAAGTGCATTCAAACATGCCCATTAGCTCGTGACATTACTTGATTCGAGCTTGATTCTAGCCAAGTTTCATGGCTTGTTTAGTAATTGGGTTGGGCCTAACTAGGCCCATCAAATAGATAAGCCGGGTTCAGGCCTTTGGGTAGTGCAATGGGAACTTACGATAGGGTTTGTAAAAGGATTGCCCAAAGCCAAACCTGAAACCGTCCAAATTTGGCCCAAACTTGAAACCCAACTTGAAAACCAGACCCAATAGGACCTGGCCCGGAAAATACCTGACCTTACAAACTCTTGGTTATCCTGACCCAAAGGTCGGGTCGGAGGTCTCATGCCTGACCCGACCCGACAAGCCAATTTTATGTACCCGAACTCATAAAATATTGGGTCGGAACATGTAGGGTACTACACCGACTCGACCCGACCCGTTGACAGCCATACATATATCTTTCAAAATATTAATAGCACACGTGGCACGTCATCATGTGGACCCCACCCCGATTCAGATCTGCTATTAGTACGAGGATTTTATCCCATAATAGGCCAATTTTGTTCATTTAATATGAATTGGTGACCTTGACCGTACATACTTTAATGCTATATTTAAGGTTTTTAAAGCTCCTAATGAGGCGGTAGAAATGGTTCAATGATAAGGCTAAATCCAACCTAAGTGATGGTGGGGAGTCACGTATACAGAATGTAATGGCTCCGGCCCTGCAGCTGGTGTGGGCCTATATATAATTACAAAAAATAAGGTTATTAACGGCAGTTTTTTTTAATAAAAAACTGCCCCTATTAGTACTGTCGCTACAAAAAACTGCCGCTATTGTGTTTGTAGCGGCAATTTTTTATAGCGACAGGACTAATTGTAACAGTTTTTTATTAAAAAAAATTGCCGCTACTAGCCTTATTTTTTGTAATGATATACACAAGATAATGTTCACCCCACTCGAGTCATGCATGACTCGAGCAGGTGACCATCAGATCATGTCACCGTCAACATTTGACCGTAACTTGACAATCATCTGCTCGAGTCACACATGACTCAGGCGTAACTCGAGCCAAGTGACACTCTTAACACTATTTTGATCTAATGTAGAATACAAGCATATATCAACTTTGAAAAAAAATAAATTTTGAAAACTCATTTTTACCATGTATTGTTTTAGCAAAAAAATTTATGTCATGATATGAATTTTATGTCTTTGGTACACCTAAAATATGTGTATGTGTTTAATATCGTATTCACTGCATGCCTTGATTTTTTAAAACGTTTTATCTAAAAATATTTGTTTTGATTTTTCAAGCTCTTATATTTATTTCCTAGAACCCTTCTTTTGGAAGTAAGGTGAGACGTTGACCTATATTCTCAAGCGGCCTTCGCCTCCTTCTAGAATCATCATCATTGTTGAGATCTTAATATAATCGTGGTGGTACTATCGATCTAGGTATGAAGAAATCATGCTTTCTATTGAACTTAAAATATTAATTTTTAAATAGATTTTTATGTAAATTAGTGAGTTTATTTCCTGAATAATGAATGGATGATTAAATGAGATGCATGCTAGGGTTAGTAATTATTAATGTGGATTATTTGGATTAAAAAGAAGACAATTGAAATCTCACCATGTGATTTGATGCATTTTGATATATATTCACATAATTATGTCAATCGATTGACGATTGGATGTCAATCGATTGAGGACTAAATGATTTTATTATTGGAAAAATACACAAAATTTTGTCAATTCATTGACGATTAGATGTCAATCGATTGAGGACTAAATGATTTTATTATTAGAAAAATATACAGAATTATTTCAATCGATTGACGATCGAATGTCAATCGATTGAGGACTAAATGATTTTATTATTGAAAAAATGCATAGAATTATGTCAATCGATTGACGATTGAGCCTGAACAGATGCAGATAAACGATGTTTATTTAGAAAATGCATGGATGTAAGTCAATCGATTGATTCTGGGAAATCAATCGATTGAGCCTTATGTATTATGATAGGCACAGAATTATGTCAATCGATTGAGCTTGAACCTGAAATCAATGGATGGTGTTGCGTAGCTAAGTTCTATATTCAAGTTCTTCTCACAACAGTGTCATTAAATATCAATGTTTATACACTATGATTGTATGATATGCACTATAATATTTATACACCATGATTGTGTACACTTTAATATTTATGTACCATGATTAAAGGCACTTAAATGCTTATGTATTATGATATCAATCTTATGTACTTTACATGTTTCATAATGATCTATATAATACACAATCAAGACACGTAAAATACGATGAAATGTCAAGCCATGATCAACGAGCATTAGACCCAACATCTTGTACCCGATGGAGTCTAAGAAGGTATTAGGCCCAACATTCGGTGCTTGATGGAGTTTAACTAAACACGATTAAAGAGCATTAGACCCAACATCTTATACCTGATGAAGTCTAAGAAGGTATTAGACCCAACGTCTTGTGTAAGATGGAGTCTAACTGAACAAGAGTATGATGAGCATGATTAAGCCCAACGTCTTGAGCGGGACGGAGTTTGACATGTAATAAATGATATGATTCATTAGACCCAACGTCTTGAGCATGACGGAGTCTAACTAAACAAGTAATAAGCATGATTAAGACCCAACGTCTTGAGCGGGACGGAGTCTAACGTGCATTAAATGACAAGAAAGATAAAATTAAAAGAAATGATGCATTCATGTAATATTGGTATATATATTATATTCAGTACATTTTAGCTTATTAAAATTATACATGCCACATGTACACACACATGAAATATATCGAAAGGTTTATATGGCTATGACTAATATATTATGCTTCAATGAATTACATGTCTGGTTCATACAAGTGTAAACTTACACCCCTTGTTGATGTGGGTGACCAGATGACACAGGTGTCGCCGACGACAATGTATGAGTCTATGGCGATGAGACGGCACGTGGTGCTCAAGAAACTAGACTGAATAGTGATGATGGCTTCATAGCCTAATTATCTATTTTTTCTTTTTAATTATTATTAGTGATTTTAAATAAATGAAACATTGATCAGTTAGTATTTTATCAAAATTGTTTAAGCTTTAATCATGTTGAATTTGTTATTGGAATAAGGACATTATCATGGGTTTTATTTTGATTAATTAATGTTTTAAAGAAATTTTATCTTCCGCTATTTAAAGTGCTTTTATCGCCTTATTATGTTTTTATGGTTTAAGATATGAAGGTACGGTCTAAGATCTTACAATCAGAGGTTTTGAGATCTTGGGTCGCTATAGTTGGTATCAGAGTCTAAGGTTGATTCTTACGTCGGAAACATGTGAAATTAAAGTCTAATGTGGGTTTGATCGATTTTTCAGAAATGTCTTCAAATAAACAAATAAGATGAATGAACATATTTTCATAAATGAGCGTTAACTTTAAAATGGAATGATATTCTTATGTTGAATAATTTAAATCGTGGCATGTCTTGGGTGCCCAGGTTCGATGTTGATCGATGGTCTTTTTGCTCATGTGCTTTTGAATTCGGGTGCTTCCCATTCATTCGTCTCCTTGAACTTCGCTAAGCATCTTGATAAGGATTCATCTCCTATGAGTATTCCTTCGACCGTAGCAACTCCTCTGAAAAAGAGTGTGCTTGCTGATAGAGTCTATCCTCGATGTTCTGTCCAGATTGGAACCCATGCATTAGTTGTCCATCTAATTAAATTAGACTTCGAAGATTTCGATATTATCCTAGGGATGGATTGGCTCGCTAAATCTCATGCGACCCTTGATTGTTTCACTAAGACTGTGATTTTTATCCCTTTGGATGGACCGACATTTAAATTCAAGGGCGCACGGAAGGGTGCCATTTCGAAACTCTTTGCTTTATTAGAAGTCAAGGAAAAGCGGAGAGATACATCATCGATTCCTATTGTAAATGAATTTACTGGAGTTTTTCCTGATGAGGTGACGGGTTTGCCGCCGAGTAGGGAAGTCGAATTTCAGATTGAGATTATACCTGGCACTGCAACGATAGCCAAAACTCCTTACAAGATGGCGCCTGCAGAACTATCAAAATTGAAGAAACAGTTATCGACACTACAAAATAAGGGCTTTATTAGAAGGAGTCAGTCACCATGGGGTGCTCTTATTTTATTTGTTAAGAAAGAGGACAATTCTCAGAGGTTGTGCATTGATTACCGACAGTTGAACCAGGCGACGATTAAGAACAAGTATCCATTGCCACGTATCGATGTTCTATTTGATCAATTGCAAGGCAACGATATTTCTCTAAGGTCGATCTGAGATCTGGATATCACTAGTTGAGGGTAAGAGAGTCCGATATAGCTAAAACGGCATTCAATACGAGGTATGGGCAGTTTGAATTTTTAGTAATTCCTTTCGGATTGACTAATGCCCTTACAATCTTTATGGACTTGATGAACCGTATTTTCAAGCCCTACTTGAATTAGTTTGTAGTGGTTTTCGTTGATGACATCCTGATCTACTCCAAGTCCGAAGAAGAGCACGTCGAGCACTTAAGGATCATCTTACAAACCTTATTAGACCACCAGTTGTATGCTAAGACGAGAAAATGTGAATTTTGGATGCGTGAGGTGACATTTCTGGGCCACAGAATTTCTGAGGCAGGGATTACTGTTGATCCTGCAAGAATTGAAGCCATTGTGAATTGAGCGAGTCCCAAAAGTGTTACTGAAATACGAAGTTTCCTTGGCTTAGCTGGTTACTATAGAAGGTTCGTGAAAGGTTTCTCAAATATCTCAGGACCTCTTATCGGGCTGACCAAGAAGAATGTGAAATTCATTTGGACCGATGAGTGCGAGAAGAACTTTCTCGAGTTGAAGAAAAGGTTGACTACTACTCCCATTCTAATGATACCTTCTGACAGTGGTGGCTTTACCGTTAATACCGATGCATCGTATAAAGGACTAGGTGGTGTCCTGATGCAGAATGAGAGAGTTGTAGCTTACGGATTCAGGCAGCTAAAGGAACATGAAAAGAATTACCCTACGCACGATTTAGAACTGGCCGCTATCATATTCACGCTGAAGATCTGGAAACACTACTTATATGGGGAGAAATTCATCATCTCTACGGATCATCAAAGTCTTAAATACCTTTTTACGCAGAAAAACTTGAATATGAGATAAAGAAGATGGTTGGAATTCCTGATCGATTATGATTGCGAAATCAAGTATCATCCGGGTAAGGCTAATGTTGTTGTTGATGCCCTCAACAGATTTGTTCAAGAACGGGTGATTAGACCAAGGGCATTGCTTTCGCGCATTGTTATCACCTCTTCATTACTTGATCGAATCAGGAAACTACAGCTTGAAGATCCTACCTCTTTTGAAATTAAAGGACAGTAGGAAGTCTGAGATTACTGTCAGAGATGATGGGATGATGTTATTCCAGGGGCGCTATTGTGTACCTGATAATATAGAATTGAAACGAGAGATCTTAGACGAAGCTCATAAGTCTAAATTCTCTATTCACCCTGGGAACAATAAGATGTATAAAGGATTGAAGAAAAATTATTGGTGGAATGATATGAAGAGAGAGATCGCTGACTATGTGGCAAGGTGCCTCACATGCTAGCAAGTTAAAGCTGAACACCAGAAACCACCTGAGTTACTTCAGCCACTACCGATTTTGGGTTGGAAATGGGAGAGTATTGGTATGGATTTCATCACCGGGTTGCCGAGAACCCTGAAGAGGAACGATGCTATTTGGTTGTGGTTGATAGATTGACTAAATCGACTCATTTTATTCCATATCGCATGACCTATTCAGCTTCTCAGTTGACGGATATTTACATTCGTGAGATTGTCAGATTACATGGTATGCCTGCTAATATCGTATCTGATAGAGACCCTCTTTTCACGTCAAGATTTTGATAAAAATTTCAAGATGGGATGGGGTCTAAGTTGAAATTTAGCTCCGCTTTTCATCCTCAAATGGATGGGCAGATCGAAAGACTGAATCAAGTGTTAGAGGACATGCTTCACACTTGTGTACTGAACTTTGGAGGCAATTGGGATGAGCATTTACCTCTTACAGAGTTCGCATATAATAATAGTTACCAGTCTACTATACAGATGGCCCCGTATGAAGCCTTATATGGGAGAAGTTGCAGAACTCCTCTGTGTTGAGATGAGGTCGGCGTAAGAAGTTTACTGGGACCTCAAATTTTTGAAGACACGTCTAAACAAGTTCAGTTGATTCGAGAACAAATGCGGACCGCGCAGAGCAGACAGAAGAGTTACGCTGATTTGAAACGTAGGACTTGGGATCTGATTGAAGGGGATAAAGTCTTTGTGAAAATCTCTCCTATGAAAGGAGTGATGAGATTTGGGCGGAAAGGAAAACTTAGTCCGAGATTCGTAGGACTGTTCGAAGTTTTGAAGAGAATCGGAGAAATGGCATATCTAGTCAAACTACTACCAAAGTTTGTCGATGTGCACAACGTTTTTCACATATCCATGTTAAAGAAATACGTGGTAGACCCTACTCACGTTATCGACTGAGAACTCTTGGAGGTTTATAAGGATATGTCCATTGTGGAGGTGTCTATTCAGATTATTGACCGAAAAGAGCAGACCCTAAGGAATAAAGTTATACTGCTGGTCCTTGTGATTTGACAGCACCACTCTTGCGAGGAAGCCACTTGGGAGCGCGAGGATGTTATCAGGAGGGACTACCCCCATCTCTTCTAGTGAGGTATGACTCAATTTCGAGGATAAAATTTTTATAAGTAGGGAAGAATGTCATGATCTGAATTTTATGTCTTTGATACACCTAAAATATGTGTATATGTTTAATATCGTATTCACTGCATGCCTTGGCTTTTTAAAACGTTTTATCTAAAAATACATGTTTTGATTTTTCAAGCTCTTATATTTATTTCCGTCATTAATGGACACAAGTTGTGTAATAGCCTACTGGTTAAAAGCTCTAAGTTCTAGATAAGAGGTTTAGGGATCAAACCTTGTTATGTGTGCTCTAAACTTATAATAGCCTACCCGATTAGCTTAACACCGGGTAATTCTCAAAATATTATAATAAGTTTCTTACGGAGAACCCTAAATTATAATCTTATTCAGAGTTCTTCTTAAGAATGGAACCGTTAGAAACCCCAAAGACCTTAGAGAAGAAATTCTAGATTTATCTTCCTAAAACCCTTCTTTTGAAAGTGCGGCGAGATGTTGGCGTATATTCTCAAGCGACCTTCGCCTCCTTCTAGAATCATCATCATTGTTGGGATCTTAATCCAATTGTGGTGGTACGATCGATCTAGGTATGGAGAAATCATGCTTTCCATTAAACTTAAAATATTAATTTTTAAATAAATTTTTATGTAAATTAGTGAGTTTATTTCATGAATAATGAATGGATGATTAAATGAGATGCATGCTAGGGTTAGTGATTATTAATGTGGATTATTTGGATTAAAAAGAAGACAATTGAAATCCTACCATGTGATTTGATCCATTTTGATATATGCTCACATAATTATGTCAATCGATTGAGGACTAAATAATTTTATTATTGGAAAAATGCACAGAATTATGTCAATCGATTAATGATTAGATGTCAATTGATTGAAGACTAAATGATTTTATTATTGGAAAAATGTACAGAATTATGTTAATCGATTGACGATTGGATATCAATCGATTGAGGACTAAATGATTTTATTATTGGAAAAATGTACAGAATTATGTCAATCGATTGACGATTGGTTATCAATCGATTGAGGACTAAATGATTTTATTATTGAAAAAATGCACAGAATTATGTCAATCGATTGACGATTGGATGTCAATAGATTGAGGACTAAATGATATTATTTTAGAAAAATACACAGAATTATGTCAATCGATTGATTCAGAGGAGTCAATCGATTGAGCCTGAACAGATGCGGATAAACGATGTTTATTTAGAAAATGCATGGATGTGAGTCAATCGATTGATTCTGGGAAATCAATCGATTGAGCCTTAAGTATTATGATAGGCACAAAATTATGTCAATCGATTGACGATTGGATGTCAATCGATTGAGCCTGAACCTGAAATCAATGGATGGTGTTGCGTAGCTAAGTTCTATATTCAAGTTCTTCTCACAACAGTGTCATTAAATGCTAATGTTTATGCACTATAATTGTATAATATGCACTATAATATTTATGCACCATGATTGTGTACACTTTAATATTTATGTATTATAATTAAAGGCACTTAAATACTTATGTATTATAATATCACTCTTATGCACTTTACATGTTTCATAATGATCTATATAATGCACAATCAAGACACGTAAAACACGATGAAATGTCAAGCCATGATCAACGAGCGTTAAACCCAACATCTTGTACCCGATGGAGTCTAAGAAGGTATTAGGCCCAACATTCGGTGCTTGATGGAGTTTAACTAAACACGATTAAAGAGCATTAGACCCAACATATTATACCTAATGAAGTCTAAAAATGTATTAGACCCAACATCTTGTGTAAGATGGAGTCTAACTGAACAAGAGTATGATGAGCATGATTAAGCCCAACGTCTTGAGCGGGACAAATTTTGACATGTAATAAATGATATGATTCATTAGACCCAACGTCTTGAGCATGACGAAGTCTAACTAAACAAGTGATAAGCATGATTAAGACCCAACGTCTTGAGCGGGATGGAGTCTAACGTGCATTAAATGACAAGAAAAATGAAATTAAAAGAAATGATGCATTAATGTAATATTGGTATATATGTTATGTTCAGTATATTTTAGTTTATTAAAATTATACATGCCACATGTACACACACATGAAATATACCGAAATATTTATATGGCTATGACTGATATATTATTTTTCAATGGATTACATGTCTGATCCATACAAGTGTAAACTTACACCCCTTGTTGATGTGAGTGACCAGATGAGACAGGTTTCGTCGACGACAATGTATGGGTCTATGACGATGAGACGGCACGTGGTGCTCAAGAAAGTGGACTGAATGACGATGGTGGATTCGTAGCCTAATTAGCTATTTTTCCTTTTTAGTTATTATTAGTGATTTTAAATAAATGAGACATTGATCAGTTAGTATTTTATCAAAACTGTTTAAGTTTTAATCATGTTGGACTTGTTATTGAAATAAGGACATTATCATGGGTTTTATTTTGATTAATTAATATTTTAAAGAAATTTTATCTTTCGTTATTTAAGATACTTTTATCGCCTTATTATATTTTTATGATTCATGATATGAAGGTACGGTCTAAGATCTTACAATCAGAGATTTTGATATCTTGGGTCGCTATAATTTAAGCCGTTGAAAATAGTCTAAGTTTAACTTCTACTTTAAAAACATTGTTTTGAAGTTTTTTAAAAATTAATTTAAACAGCCGACCAGTACTCCAAGTGCCACCAAAATATATTTTAAATGTTCCATAAAGCGCGACGTGTACCTTGGAGGACTTACAGAGCTCGCATTTGTTTAACCTAAGGAAACACAAAATCGAGAAAATTTCGTGCATCCGCAATGAACACACATTTTGATAAGTAATAAAGCTTTTGGATATTTATTAGTACGAGTAAATTTCTTTTCATTGGGTACCTCTATTGGCGCATCCGAAACTATTGGTGAGTGCATACACTAAAAATTGTTGATTGCATTAAATCAAACAATTGTGATCAGTTTTTATTCTAATCTTTTGGAGAATGGATCTTTGGATCATGGGCGCGCCATCAGACGATCAAAATTTTGATTTCACGTGACACATATCTCAAAAGTGACTCTAAAATTATGTTGGAGAGTAATATGTGCTATATGATTTAAAGGTCATTTTTAGGATTTGTAAGACATGATATAAAAAACTGTTTGTTTCATAGCATACCCATGGTCATAAAATCCCTTGTTTTGGGAGAGTGGAATGAAAAACTATCACCATCATCTAATTCAACAAGAACAACAATTTTCATTGTAGGCGCCCACTATTAATCCGGTACGTGTGGATATGGTACTGAATTTATCATCTCTATTTTTCATGGGGTAACCCTCTTCGTGCCCATGCCATCTCTAAAAGTGCCTACGTTTTAAACCCGTTGAAATCAATTGATTGCTTAAGCTTAGACAATGGAGATCGTTTTTTACCCCAATCTTCCATACGATGGGATCTTGAGACTATGAACATACAATCAAAAAGTCTGTTTTTTATTCCAAGTGGTATAGATCCCAAAAAATAGAGAGCAACCATTGGCACACAAGACGAGATTCCATATGCCACACATCACGAGTCAAATGATATTTTTTAGGCATCAGTGCCACGTGGAATAAAAAAAATAGACCATCTGATAGTGTGTTCGTGGTCTCAAGATCCATCATGTAAAAGATTAGGGTGAAAATGATTTTCATCATCTGATTTGAAGCAATCAAATCAGACGATGGGAACGAACAGAGCTAGGCACCTCTTTTATATATACTTGGTGTGCATCTAGTAAAGGATAGTGTGCAACTAGGAATGCGTGTGTCGTAAAAAGGTCCCGTGCACGTAGCAATATTGGCCTCTGAGGAGATGAAGGGACATTTTTAACAAAAAGTCTACGAATAGTCAAAAAGCATACTTTCACTGCGTGTATGGTCATAAATATCCGTGCATGTCCAAATGGTAAGTCATCTCTATGATTCTGACCAGGCGGATACGTATCTGATATATCAGAAACGTATCAGCCAAACCTGCTGACATGTAAGCACTTTTTTTTTTTAATTTAAAAAAATAATAAAATATATTTTCTTAAAATAAAAATAAAAATAAAAATAATAATTTATAATAATGTTTTTGTAAAGGGTATTTTCGACATTTTGTCATGATCTTATATATTTGACCTGTTTGACCTATTTTTCAACCTTATATTAAATCGGGTGTATATATAGACTTGGATCAGGCCTAATGGGACAGTCTAATAAACTTATAATTTGGATAATTTTTCTGAGACAATTTTGCGAGCAACTTACGGGGTGACTTGACTGACTACTGTACACATAGTGGGGCCAAGAACTACAGCCAATCCCATTGTGCCATATAAGTTGTTTCTAAAATTGTCCTCCGTTTATATTTTTTCAAGCCTAACCCGATACATATCGGCTTATATGTATCAGATATGACTTATATTTAAAATCATGAGTTTAAATATCTGTTGTATTTGATACATATCGGTGACTACTTATTAAGTGATAGGGAGCCATTACTTGCACTCGCTTTTTAAGTGTTTGGACTGAAGTTAGAAAAAAGACGGTATTTTAGGGACATGTGACATATGAAAACACAATCGGGGCCATTTTAAAGTATATGATCTATAAATCCTTAGTGTATAAGATTGACACAAAATATAATCTTTATTATATGATTAAATATAGTCAAAGGCTAATATTTGATTCAACAGTTGACAACAATAAATCATATGATAAATATAGTATTTTCTCCAATCTTATTCACTAAAGATTTATAGAATAGGAGCTTTAAATCAGACGACCTAGATTGTGTTTTCACATGTCACATATCTCTAAAATACAAAGCATTTCTTTAACTTTGGTGCAATCAATTAAAAAGCGTGTACAACTAACGACCCCTGATTTGATATTATCAATTGATTTAATATGGGTATATAGGCCTATATTTTTTCTTATACGCTCATATCGACCGCTGTGGCTGATATGGAGTTGACATGAATTGAATATAATACCAAAAATGTCTTTTGAATAACTTTTTTGTTATATTAAATCATTTATATATACTTTTAATATTTTAAAATAAAAGAAAGTGTTATCAGTTTAGAACCTTGCTAATATGGGCCGTACGACCAAAGAGGCATTAACCCAATTGGTACAGTCCCTCCAATGTAAAGAGTAGGCCGTTGGTTCAATTCTTGTCCTTCTCGATGCTGTTTTCCATCCTTGTCTTTATAAGGTATGGGTTGAGTAGCGTATAAAAAAAAAATTAAAAAAGATTAAGTTCCGTTAGTGTCACGACCAAATTACATCTCTCGACCTTTTGAAAAAGTCACATTTTAGTCCCTACTTTATGAAAAAGTTGCTTTTTAATGACATCTTTTATAGTTGATAATTAAATTAAGAGAAATTTACCTGATCGATCCAGTCAGATACACCTTTTACGTTAGAGGCCTTGTATTTTCACCTTTACCTAAAGGGACCAGCTTTTAGTCAAGCCATTTTCAGCTAGCACAAAAGGTCCGAAATACCCCTTCTTACACTTTTTTTTTATTCTACATGATTTAAAATTTTAAATATTTACATTTTTCTATATTTATGCGATGTGAAACCGGATCTATGCCGTCTGATTTGAAGGCTATATAATAAAATAGATTGCACCAAAAATAGACATGAAAAAAGGCGATATCGCCTTTTTAAAAAAAAAAAAAAAAAAAAATCTAACAATCGATGATGACTTTTAAAACAATCGATAGCGATTCTTAATATAGTCGGTACCAATCATTTTAAGAGTCGTCATCGATTGTATACAAAGCCGTCATCGACTCTGTACACAATCGTCATCGACTCTGTATACAGTCGCCATCGATTGTATAAAAAAAAATTATTTATTTATTTTGTTTTTTTATTTTTATAGTCGATGGCGACTCTGTATAGAGTCATCATCGACTCTATAAAAAAAATTAAAAGAAAAAAATTATTTATTTATTATGACGACTTTGTATAGAGTCGATGGCAACTCTGTATAGAGTTGCCATCGACTATATAAATTTTTTATTTTTTTATTTTTTTGTTTTTTATTTTATTTTATTATTATTATTATTATTATTATTTTTATGGTGACTCTGTATATAGTCGATGACGACTGTGTATAGAGTCGATGGTGACTCTGTAAACAGTCATTGACGACTCTTAAAATGGTTTGTACCGACTATGTACAGAGTCGATATTGCATTTTTTTCATATCTATCTTTGGCACCATCGATTTTATATTGTCACCTTCAAATCAGACGGCAAAGATTTCGTTTCACATCATGTAAATATAGAAAAATGTAAATATTTTAAAATTTAAATTATATAGGTGTATCCTCTTCTTTCTCATTTTAATCTGCTACAGTCTCTAATGAAAAAAGTGTATTTGGGTCGATCCAAATAGCAGATCGGAATAGATTGGACTGAGGAGAAGACACCATTACCTTCGCTACCTTTGACTTTTACAAACTGTAGTAGATTAAAATAAGGAAGAAGACCATGTTTTTGAGCCTTAAAGAAAGGGGGTAATTTGGACTTTTTGCTATCTTTCGGTTGATTTGGGTAAAGGTAAAAATATAAGGCCTCTGACGTAAAAGGTGTATTTGACAGGGTCGATCAGGTAAATTTCCTTTAAATTAAATCTTTATTACGTGGCAACTTTTTTTAAAAATTGCAAAATTTCACAAATAAAATACGAAATTTTCAATTTTCTTTTTTGTTTTTTTTGATTTTTAATATAATTTTTTAAGAATTTATTTTTATAATTTTTCGTTTAGTTTTTCTTACACGCTTCAAAAATTTCTAATTTTTTTTGAGAAATTTCCCAAAACGATTGTTTCCCGAGCCCATTGTCCTTTTGTAACATAAAGTATCATACACTTGTGATGTTTTTCGCTGGACATCACAACTATGTGATGTGATGTCAGTTGGAGATGTGAGATTGCTGATTAGATGTGCCACTTGTTTTATATTTTCATATTTCCTATTCTATACTACTATTATCATTTCAAACCTAACCCTGATGCTTATGGTTATTACTAAAGTTACCCTTCCTCACTTCTCATCACCTCAACTCTCCTAAGCTGCCTAGATTGCTCTCAACCATGATATAAAATATCGTCCGACACTGATAAATATCGCCAATCCGTATTGGTTTTTGGTATCTCAACTTGGTATTGGTATCGGCCGATACGGTATCGGTTGAGGCTGATAAATAGGCCGATACATATCGGTATCGGCCAAGTCGTATCAGTCCTCCATGGACCTATACCTGAGTTTGATACCGATTTTGACACTTTGCTCTCAACAATTTTACCAACGCTTTCACCTTCCTAAGGTTCCCTAGCCGACTTTTGGTTCCATTGTCAAATTGTTGACTTCAATCAAAATGATAGAGGTTGTTTATGTTCCCAATTTTTTACAAACAAACTCGGTGTCGATATTGGGTATCGGTCCATGGAAGACCAATTCGAATCGGCCGATACGGAGTTGTATTTGTGCCTTATTATTATTATTTTTTTTAAGAAAATAGAGGTATCGGCCGATATTGATACTGATATTGATATCCGAGTTGATACCTGATACGTATCAGTTTACTGAAAAACTGGTACGTATCAGTATCAGCCGATATTTGATTCCATGATTATTACGACAACACTTTATGTTATAGCCATCTCACTTAAATAAAGGAAAAATTTGTTGTCTGCTTTAAATAAGATGATGAGATCATTTTTCATCCGAGTCTTCCACACAATAAATATTAAAATCATGGGTCTATTATCAGACGGTCATATGTTCATTCCACGTGGCAAACATCCCAAAAAGTGAAGTGATTATATATAATGTACCATCAAACATAATTCATATTCACTTTTGAGGATGTGTGCCACAATTCATATCACTTTTGAGGATGTGTGCCACGTAGAATCATCATCTTATAAGAGGCCATGGTGTCATAATCTATTATGTGGATTATTGGGTCGAAAAGTGATCATCGTCATATTTAAAAGCGTCAACAGATTGTCTTTTGTGCTGTAACATAAACAAAAAAAAAAAAAAAAAAAAAAACCTCCATGAATCTGCTGATGGAGAGCATTTTTCGCCCCAATAGTTCCCCCGATAGATTTTAAGATTGTGGATCAATGGTTACTTTGAGATGCCACATGATAGAGATTTAAATCATAAGCTTTGACTGTATTAAACATACTCTCAATTAGTTGATTTATCATAGTCAATCATTAAATTATAAGCTTTGACTATATTGAATCAAATGATCGATATTGCATTTCGTCCCAATCTTTGGTACTAAATATATATTTAGTACCATAGATTGTTGCAGTGCAATGGATGGTTCCACCGCTCACACGGTTGACTGACTTAAATAAGATATTAAAGATAGGTTTTTGTCTTAATCTTGTACACATTAGATCTTGTACACATTAGATCTTTATCAAACGGTCAGATGTTGATTACACGTGATACACATCGATTTATCACAGTGCACCATGGTAAATCATAATTACGATCACTTTATGGGATGTGTGTCATATGTAATCAACATTTGACCGCCTGCTGTGTGTAAGATCTAATGTGTGCAAGATTAGGATGAAAAACTATCTCACATCTGATTCAAGGCAATCAACAGTGTGAGCGGTGGAACTCTCGGTTGCACCGCAAAAATATTTAATTATAAAAATCACTACCCTATTTGTAACCTTTTACTAATTTGGTGCTTAAAAATATCTATGCATATCTCAAGTAGGGCTGTCAGCCGGTTGGATGGACCTGATACTTTACTCGCTTGACTCTGATTTATTTATTGGGTTGGGCACATAAATTTGAGTTGTCTGTTCGGATCAGACATGAAAATCTGACCCGACCTTCCACTACAAAAAATAAGACTATTAGCGGCAGAGTTTTTTAATAAAAAATTGCCGCTATTAGTCCTGTCGCTACAAAAAACTGCCGCTATTATTTTTGTAACGATAGTTTTTTGTAGCGACAGGACTAATAGCGGCAGTTTTTTATTAAAAAAAACTGCCGCTAATAGTCTTATTTTTTGTAGTGTTCGGATCGTGTCGGGTTAGGAGAGAACAGAAGCAACTCTCTACCCTCTCTCCATTAAAATAGATAAAATCTGATCTGTAAGAGAACAGTTTTATCACTTAAAATAACTCACCACCAGAGCAAATGTGGCGAAGAGTTGTGTTACCAAACATTAAAGTAGTTCCCTGACAAAACCAAAGAGCGAAAGAGCGGCTCTTTGCCCCGAAATAGCGAATCCAAAGGCTTCTAAAACTATAACAAGATTGGTGAACCTTTAGAGAATGTGTTGTAACTCCTAATTGTGTGTAGTGTTTTTGGGCTACATATATATGAAAGTATTTTAAAATTCAAAATATCTACTTTAAATTAATAGCAAAATATAATTATAAAGAGAACTTTCACTACAAAAAAAATAAGACTATTAGCGGCAAGGATATTAGTAGCAATTTTTTTGTTAATAGTGACAGTTTTTGGCTGCCGCTAATAGTCTTATTTTTTTTAGTTAACCTATTATTAACTGTAGATCTACAATTGATATAAAATCTAGACCTTTCAAACTTTTTACTTTCTAATAGGAGATCTTTCAATCCCTGTACCGATAGTCACCAAGTCGTGGTTCGGCAAGGTTAAAATCTGACAAGTTCACGGCAAAATTTGAAGAAAAAAAATAGAAAAATAGAATAAAAAGTATACAAAATTTAGGAAATATTAAATATCATGGTTTATTGAAAATATCTTGAATTATTCACAACATTCGCGAATTTTTTTGTGACAGCCCGGATTTCGGCACCCCGAAACCCGCGCCATCAGCACGATCATCTTGACCGTGCCCCTCAACTATGCACGGAACACTGGTATATCAAGCATAAAATAAATAAGAACAACTTGCGGAATTTAAATCTACATAGAAATACTTCTCAAAAGACAGTTCTACCCTCATGCCTCTGCATGAAGGGAGAACCGATCCGAACCATCGATGATAACCATCATCATGGATGGTTCGCCCAAAAGAATACTCTGATATCCATAGACACAAGGTTTAATCAAAAACCAGGCTTGACATACCAAGCCGTACAATCTCCAACTAAAACCCCTCAAAGTCGCACTGAGAGTCCTCTGAAGAAGTCCTCCGAGGTGGCTCTAACTCTCGCCGGCCGCAAGGTCCGACTCACCGGGTCGGCGTCTCAAGCCTCGGCATTGCTAGTAGTGGACTGCGACGATAGTCTATAGGGTGAGCTACATCCTAGCTCAATAATAGGCGAACACAATTGAACATATAAAATATAACTCACATGTATTCTATGATATGCATGCATGATGTGTCTATGCATTTATTGATAAAAAACAGTTAAAAACACTTCAATTACTGATAGATTACTCATGTCTTTTAGTTAATCATGAATGATGCTGAGAAGGCCTAAAGCAAAACTTAAACTTCAACTTAAATAATCCCGAGCAATATAGCATCGAGCCCGACGAGATACCCTTCATCGTCATCTATATATAGCGGTTTTAAATGTATTCCACAGAATACTAATAGTACCCAAGCCCCTTTCCTCGGGATTGGTGGCGGGTTTCACATCTCATCAACACCCACAGGGTGTACTTACTATGTCTCGGATAAGCCTCATGACCGCCTACGGTTTCACCGTATCGGTCACGGATATCCTGCCGTGTCAGTCGTGGATATCCCGCCACGTCGGTGGGGTAACCTATCAAACCTCAAATAACAAAAATATCGGTGCCTTACATATAGTTATTCACCGTGTAAGTGTGCTATCTTATATCAGTTAGGCCCTATCAAGCATGATTCAATCCTTGGATACATCCCTGGGATGTATCCATTCACTACATCACACGATGCTCTTTTCTCTTACTTCTTCATCCCCGGGATGGCTCATTTGTTTACTCTTATGAATATCACACACACACTTTTCACAATTCTTTAAGCAGTAAAAATATTTGAATGGAAATTTATATCACTACATACATGCTCTTGCAAAATAAGGTACATGTTCAAGGTGTTCCCTACCTTAGGTCTCTATCGATTTAATGCATCAAGGTCCCACTCGGCTCCTTGTGCCCACTTCCATACGTATCACCTATGATACCATTAAACACACTCGAAACGTCACAAAAGATGTAATGAATAAGTCTCAAGACCCCCCTAGAGTCTTGAAGTAAGAATCAAAAGTCCACAAAGTTTACTACAATGATTAATCGATTCCAAAATCGATTAATCGAAGTAAATATCGATTAATCGAAAACAATTTCGATTAATCAAATTCTCCTTTCGCAAAGTCCATTCTCGTTCGAATAATGAAGTTTTCATTCGATTAATCAATCCAATTTCGATTAATCGAAATTCTTCTTTTCAAGAAGCAAATTCACTGCTCCGATTAATCGAATCCAATTTCGATTAATCGAAATCCTTCTTTTCGCAAGGTAGACCCACTATTCGAACAGTTGAGTTTCACAAGTTGATTAATCGATTCTAAATCGATTAATCGAAAACCAAAAATCGATTAATCGAAATCCCATTTCGATTAGTCGATTTTTCCTCAAGTCATTTCCTTTAACCCCTGGGGTCCACTGGAGGTTCTCAGTCGATTAATCGATTCCCAAATCGATTAATCGAAATCCAAAGTCGATTAATCGAAATCGGGGTCCTCCGACCCTTCAACTTCCTGGCCAATTTCGATTAATCGAAACCCAATTTCGATTAATCGAATTGTCGATTCACCCTTTCGATTTCCATACTTTTCTTCTATTTTTCTAAGCCATTATCCTATGATTTAACCCACATTTCTTTGCAACTTAACCCCTATAATCTATGCATCTTATTTACAAAAATTTTACCTTGAATAGCTCTCAAGTTGATTTCAAATCTAGGGTTGGAAGGCTAGGGTTCCAGCTTTGGTTTCTAACGGATTCCTTGCGTCAAATCCGGCCTCTTTAATGCTTGAATCCTTCTTCCAATCACCCACAATAACTCCTCTCTTACTCCTCTCTCTTTCTCTCTCTTCTTTACTTCTCTCAACCACCAAAACATGAAAGTTAGGGTTTTCAACCCTTTTTATCTTATCTCTTTTCTCGGTGTGGAGCACATACACACTCATCAGTGTATGCCACTCTACACACTCCTCTATCTCTCCACTCTTCTACATTGGTTCACACATCACATTCGCTCATCTCACCATAAGTTTATCAATAAACTATCTCATGGTCAAACCTAGGACCAATCGGGCACGGATCCCAAGGTCCTCGTTTGACGTGCTTTTTCGGGTTATTACATTTTTAAACATACATAAAATTTTCATAAATTCACGAATAATTCGTAGAACCTTAAAATACAAGTATTATTCACAATTTTTTTAAATATTCGGAGATTTTGGTGACTATGTCTCAATGTTCCCCTTTGATTCTCAAGGGTAAATAGGGTTGCAAATGGTCTGGCTGGTTTGTGTTAAGGGTTAACCCTACGTATTTAAGAGTTAGTCTACAATGGGTCTCCACCCATTATGGGTGAACACGACAATCCACACATTTGTGTGGATTTGTGACATGCACATACTTCTAATGCATGAAAGTTGGTGTACGTCATAAGTCATATAGATATGTGGACTGCTTTACAACTCATGATGGGTGGACATTCACTGTACACTAACTGATTTTTATTTAAACCCTCAATCCAAACCCAATTCGACTTGTTTATTAAAACCCCAACCTAAACTCAACCTGACTCAATTAGCAAAAACTTGAGTTCGGTCGGGTTGGCTTGGGCATAATAGGGTAAAATATGAGAGAGGGAGTGAGGTCAAGTCGGATTAGGCTGGGCTCGGGTCAAGAAACCTCAATCCGAACCCGCCCTTTTAATAAACGGGTCTAAATTTTCATCCTGACCCGACCAAATGGGTCAAAAATCTGAGCCCAAACCCGACCTTTGGCGGGTCAGGTCACTTCGCTGTTGAGTTGACCCAACCCGTTTGAAACCCTAACAACATATCAGGCTCATCAATATTGAAGGATCAATATAAAGAGAACCTAAAATATCTTTTCTTAATTTATAGCCCAAGATTCTTCCCTCTCAACCTGCATCACACGCACTTAAACCATTCACTGTTTTGAATCAAACAGTGGAGATCGTTTTTCAACCCAATCTTTCACACAATAGATATATCTGGAGATCATGGGCCTACCTCCGAACAACCACATTTTGATTCCATATGACACACAACCCAACAAGTGAACATGATCATGGGCATAAATCAAACATGATTAATTCTTCGAATGTGTGCCATGTGGAATCAAAATCTGATCATTCGATGGTAGGCCCATGATCTCCATATCCATTGTGAGGATGTTTGGAGGTGAAAAACCATCTCCATCGTCTGATTTAAAATATTCTAACAGTTTAAGCACATAAAATGCAGGTTGAGATGAAGAATCTTGGCTTATAAATGAAGGTACCCTACATTAAACTCTATCATTATTTTGATTGACTATAGTTTAGGCATAAAAAGGTTTAGGAATGGTTTAGGAATCAGACATATATTTGATTGATTGCTTTATAGGGGTCAAACCAAATAACAACACCAATAATAGCTATAAAAACCTCGAATCTCTGCTGATTACTTAGATATGCATATTGCAAGCAAGGCATAAAAAATCGGCCAATACCGATATGTAACAACGATATGTATCAGTTTTTGGCCAAACTGATACAGGCCCATATCGACCGATATGTACAGTACCGGGTTTCAGCCGATACGTCACAGTTTTGACCGAGACTTTTAATTATTTTTTTTTACAAAAATAAAATAAAAATGACTGATACGTATCGGTATCGGCCGATTTCTATCGGCCTCAGGCAAACTAATAACTGAGACCGATACCGCTTTTGATACCTTGATTGCAAGTTGCAATTATTAATGCAGGAAAGCAACATCCTACAAAGAACCCTAAATTCTAAATTATTCCTAACCCTACTTATAGAATTAGGGATTTTAAGCATATACATTCCTATGTTTTGGCATATTTATAAATGCCACCCTCTATTTCACTTATTTATATATAATCCTCTAATTTATAATTTTGTGTTTAAATAACACCTTCAGTTATAAAAAAAAAAACACCTTGAGTTACTGTTCCGTTACTTGTCATCTCTAAAGAAAAGTGCACTTATTAACTAGATTATTTTTTTTCTCACTTTAAAAATACATTTATGATGTCACTTTACTATTTTAGAGACAACGATTAATGAAAAATTAATTCAAGATATTATTTAAACACAAAACTGCAGATTAAGGGGTTATTCATAAATAAGTAAAACAAGGGATAACATTTATAAATATGCCAAAACATAGGAGGGGTATATGCAAAAAACTCATTAAATTATTACAAATTCTAGACCATCCAAACTTTCCACATTCTATGTACAAGGTACTCCGATCCACTCCACTCCAAGGTCAATGTACTCCACTCCAACATCCACATGAGGTCCACGTGGCCACCCAAATGTTGTTTTTGTGCATATGAAGCTTCAACGGCTTGTATAGATCAATTTAAAAAAAAATATTTAATTCAAAACTGAGTTTTAAAATTAAAAGCCAAATTTTGACGGTGATTCTAGGGTCTAGATTTTACGACCCAAAAAGTACGTGGTGGAGATGTTGTTTTAAAATTTTCTTTTTTAAAATTAATTTAGACAATGCTACCTTACTCCACGTGACACCCAAAATATGCTTTAACTGTCACGTGGACTTCCATGTAAATGTTGGAGTACGATAAGGGTACTCCAACTGGAGTATCTTCCCGGCTCCCTAAAAAAAAATTCCCTCAATTTCTTCACTATTTTGACTGCTTATTTTTAAAGCTATGGGTGATGAAATTTTGATTAAAGATCTAAAGCAAGATCTTTCCAATTTGTATTAAGTCAAAATTAGACAAGTCTCCCCAAGCCAAGGAGTGCTCAAAACAAACTAGATAATGATAAACTACGAGTTCATTATCTTGTTGGTTTTGAGCACTCCTAGGCTTGAGAGACCGGTTCAATTTTGACCTAACACACATTCCACTTTGATTTAACTCAAATTTGAAGTCAAAGTGTAGCTTCGAAATCTAAAAGCTCAAAATCAATTTTGAAATGTATGATATCTAGCTATAAAGATAATTACTGACACTACAAAAAATAAGACTAATAGCGGCAGTTTTTTATTAAAAAAATCTGCCGCTAATAGTCTTATTTTTTGTAGTGTGCTCAAATCAGTTGAGTTTCCTATGTCGTCGAAGCCTCGGTATCCTAAATCGTAACGGCTTCCATTGCGATACATATCGTATTGAGGTTTTCCGATATGATTTAGTATCAGAAGATAAAGCTTGATAAGGATCCATTAGTTTAGATCAGTTTTTTCGAAGATTTCAATCCAAGGTCATATCAGATAGGAATAGAGAGAATTTCCATAGCTAAATATCTTGTGGCAGTTACACTGTTAAACCGAACGATTGTACATTGGTTGCACGTATCTTCGGTTTGATTCATCGACATATGGATCAAATCGGAAACGCCAAACGAGCGCTACCCGTTCGATCATTGTAGATCATATGTTGATGGGGATGCATTTGTTGCCATTAGAAGAGGCCATTATGGCTTATCGTCCTACAACAAGCTGTCGTTGAGCCTTCACTTGGCTGTTGGATCTTGATGTTTCACACAACTTTAGATAGATACAAAATCAGTTAATAACTGGTCACCTTCAGAGGTGGTTTTCAATCATTTTTGGATCGTAGCAAATGAAACAACTGTATATGGTTTTGTTGTAGTCCACAAATGGTCAAAACAAGGTATGGACCAAAGCCAAAGCAATTAACAAAGGCATATCCTCACCAATCACATGGATAAATGTATATATATATATATATATATATATATATATATATATATGGCGTTGGGGAGAATATGCTCGGGCGTTCATGATGACCTGTGTACAGGGGGCAGATCACATGCCATGTGGCATGTGGCATGATCAACCCAAAATAAATCTCGTTTTGGGTTGATCAGTCATGGAAAATGTGAGTAAAAAAATAAATATTTTTTTTGACTTTTTTTGTCCTTTATTTGATGGGTCAAAGATAAAGTAACGCTCCAAAACTTTGGTTTATTGATTTTTCTCAATTTTGACCATATTTTTAACGATGGAAAAGTCATAAAATAAATTTTATTTTGATTCAATGAGATCTAATCAACCTTACCTAAGTTACTGTGGCACCCAATCCTCGTGATAATTGTGGCTAACTGATGGTGCAGAACTCTATACAAGAATAGAGCCAAGCCCTACATGTGGTAATGAGAACTATTTGATGGTGATATCTTTGTCCCTTAACATGGTGCGCACCATATATGAAAGCAAACTCTATACAAGAATAGCTCCAAGGCTAACATGTGGTAATGAGACTTCCTTTTGCAACAATCTTAGTGCTATTGCCCCTAGATGTCCTTTTGCATATATTTTCAAGCCCAATTAGGTAACACTTTTTCCAAAAAGCACTTTTAAGGTGTTTTAAAGAGATGTATTACATACTTCTTAAATATTGCTACTCAAAAGGATCTATTATATGTTGGCGCTTCCCTCTGGTGAAATATTCCTCCCACCGAACATATTTCTCTTCGAAAGTGTTTTTTAAAATAGGATTGCCAAACAAGCCGTCGACATATATGTCAGCGCATTTTCATGCATCCAATGTCAAAAACCCAATTTGAAATATGAATCATTTCCTTTTTTCTTTTATGTTTTATTTTCCTAACCACTTTAATTTTGAAGAAAACAATCTGAAAAGGTTAAAAGCCTAATCTAGACATATAAAATTATTATATCCCTAAAACTTTTGAACATGATCTTTTTTCATTTATTATCTTTTAATATTTATTTTTATAACAGTAGCTTTAGGTTAAAAGCATAGCGACAAATTTCGTTTTTGGTAATTTTTTAGTGGGGGACCTTTCGGTGCATTTTAGATTAGTTTCGATACCTTTCGGAAAAAATTCGGGAAAGTTTCAGGGATTAAAAATAAAAAAATATACATTTAATATATTTTTTAAAAAATTATTACAATATATACTAAATTATTAACATTAAAAAAAAAAAAAAAAGCATAAAAATAAAATACTGAAATTTCACCAATATATACCGAAATTTTCATTTGATCTCCTTTTTGGCGAATTTCAGTGAAATTTGTCACTATGGTTAAAAGTTCCAACGAAATTTATCTTCTCTTAGTTCTATAATTTCTATAATTCTACGTGGAATGATGGGTTATGAGAGCCAATTATAGAGATTTTCACAAGAATCACCAAATTTACGCCACGCCACGATGACATCCTTTTCCATCAAGTGCTCCATATGACACTATATGATGAGATGATCATGATCTAAAGATCTATGGTGTCAAAGAATGGAGTGAAGATGTTCTTTCAAAACAATCTTTGGCCCACTGAATCTTTATATTAGGTACTTTGAATTACACGACATACTAGATAAAACCATGTGCCACTTGTCCATAATCAGTGACCCATTCCCATACTTGATTTGATCAATTAGGTTATATAAGCTCTTCTTTTGATGACCATCACTTATACCACATTTAATATTAAAATTATGTATGCCAAAGCATTGGACTCATCTTATCATAGTAGTTTAACATAGAGCATTTATCATATTTATTAAATAATCCATATTAAAAAACTTTGATTAGACCCAATAGACTGATTTATGTGGTTTTTGGGCTATGACCATCGGTGTGAAACACTTTAAAGTGATCAAGTATGTAAGTCAAATCACATGGCCTACATGGGTGATTGTCATGACATTATATATGTAAAGCGATCATCCAAGTGGTCACTTTGTACGTAGGCCCTTCAATTGGTCATTGGCATATGCTTGACCTGACCTAATGGTGCATCCCAACCCGATCCGATCTGATGCCTGACCAAAAAATCTGACTCAACCAGGTTAAAAACCCCTTATTTTCCTTCATCATACATACAAAAAATGACCCGACCTGACTTGATTTTTGCCGGAACTGACCTGATCTTTTAGTCCACCAACCAGAGTAAAAGGTCGGATCGGATACGACTTAAAGGGTCAAGTTTATGTGCCTGGCTCAATAAAAAGCTCGAGTCAGCTGGGAGATCGGGTGTCGGGTCAATCCCACCCGTTGAAAGCCTTATCTCTGTGTATTTTTATGTACAAACCCCACAGTATAAAAATCTCCACCCTATAAAGTGGGAAAGTTGGAAAGTTCGAATTGAAGTCATCTCCAATCTCTAAGAAGAAAAAAGGGTTATCTTTTTAACTTTTTGAGTTGATGAGAGAGCATATTGGCTCAACATGAGTGGATACTTTTCTCCTTTCTTGTAGCCATCATTGAGTAATTTATTTCTTTCCAATCATATCATTTGTAGATGAATGAATGCATTTATTTCATTTAAAAATTCGGATTTCGTTTAGGTTTCGATTGGTGGGGACCGAAACTGAAATTTTAAACCAACATTTCGGCCGAAATCTTTAAATCCATACCATTTATACCGAAAATTTGGGATTTCGTTTCGGTTTCAGTGGGGACCAAAACCAAAATATTTCGATCAAAATTTAGATTCAACATAGTATAAAGAAATTAAACACATTGGCAACATAATAGAAAAACACTTATATTAATTTATGAGAATATTTTTAAAAGGTAGATTTATTAATACCCATGGAAGCTTGGAGGACACCCACGCTAAGCTCCATTGAATGCTTTAAATCAGATGATGGAGATTGTTTTGGCCCTAATCTTCCACACAACAGATCTTGAGAACATGGATGTAAGATACCACTATCTTAGACGGTGAGTTTTTTTATTTCAGGTGGCTTATATATAAAAAATGGCCCTAAAATCACCTTTGAGCATGATGTGTGCCATGTGATTTTAGGGCCATTTTTTTGGAATCTTTGACACTTAGAATAAAAAATTAACTGTATGATAATAGCTCATGGTCTCAAGCAATGATCAAAATTTCAATTTCGGGCATGACCAAAACCGAAAATTTGGACCTAAATTTTGGCCGAAAACCAATAATTTGGCCGAAATTTTGAGTTCCATACAAAATATGACCGAAATTTCGATCCAAATTATCGTTTAAGTGAGGACCGAAACCGATAATTTGGACCGAAATTTCGGTCATTTCGGCCAAAATTTTGATCCGTGGTCTCAAGATCCATTGAGTGGAATATTGGGGATAAAGCTGTCAATGGTTTTTGTAGGTGTTAATAAAGCTATACTTTTCTAAACCCTCCTCCCTTTAAAGTGTGATTCATGTAGGGAGAACCTGGTTAGCGAGTGGCAGATACAATGCACTCCCTAGTTTTTAGATAAAGGACATTTCAATCATATTAATAAAAAATAGACCATTTTATTTATTATATTTGACTATTTTGACGGGGAAGATTGATCCATGCACAACGTTGGTGTGCAAACGGTAATATATATATATATATATATATATATATATATATATATATATATATATATATATATATATATATATAGGGAGCCGGTTAAGTCCTCCAATGGAGGACGGTGACCATCCTCCAAGATATATATGGAGCTTCACGTGGTGAGAGAGAGAGAGAGAGAGAGAGAGAGAGAGAGAGAGAGAGAGAGGGGAATTAGACTTGAGAGAAAAAAGGGGGTGCTTAATTGCTTTATATATTTACAAAAATAAAGAAAGTTTTTTAAAGGAAAAAGCAAGGATGCGTTTGGCTTAGTTCCCCTCCAAAAAGCAGGTCTTTGGCTCTGGTGGGGAGTAGTTTTAAGTGCAGCTTGTTCAGTTGTTCTTAAGTGAAGTCCAAAGTGTGCTAGCATCTATTTCCTTCTGCACAAATCTGAAAAGCTCTCGAGCCAGTGGGCTCATCACAGGGAAGACCCCATCGACAAATCCGGATCAATATTTCCATCCCCGCCCCCTAAGAGAACCACCTATGTATAGATGATGATTTAAACAAAAATCAGCAATGTTGCAGCTAGATACTGACAGAGAGTTATTACTTATTATATAAAATATAGCCGATAACACCATAATGGTTAAGCCTAATGGATATGCACAGGTGTGCAACCAAACAATCCAAAAGATATAAATAATGCTCTCTTCGGAGCACTCAAAAAATTATGAAATTATAATAAATGGTCGTCAATCCAACATGAGAAAAATGACTTTCTATTGATCATGAAGCTAAGCCCAATGATCAAATAAGCTAGCCAACTCGGTTCATCTTTTGCTGACCCAACACAAAAAATTTCGAATTTTTTACCTAAGCCTTAAAATTCACATTGGAAACACATGTAGGTGAGACACCTTTTATACCCATTATCAAATGTGATGCAACACACACACACACACAAATATGGAAAACAGGGCATACTCCCCTGAAGTACACAAAATAGGTACTCCAAGGTCATGTGAAGCTCCAGCACTTTAAAATAAATAATTAAAAAAAATAAAACTGAAATTTTAAATCGAAGGTCAAATTTTGAGTGATTCAACAGTCCAAATTTTAAGCCTCAAAAAATACGCACTGAGAAGTTGTTTTACTCAATATTATTTTTTTATTTTCAGCAATGATCCGAACAATGCAACCTGGATTCATGTGGACCTTGGAGGGTGAAGGTACTCCATTGAAATACCTTCCTGAGATCTTGCATATATATATATATATAGATGAAACAGAACATTTTTAATAACGGAAGGAATATTTTGGCATAGTGAAACATGGGAAGAAAGTATTACCCTTTTTCCTGGACAGCTTTTTGGCATCAAACCTTCTCATTATCCTATGTTTATAAAGAAAAACACCCTCAGGATTGTCCTTCTCAACGGTCTCACGGGATCTCTTGGCACCCACTCTAAAAATGTTCTCACAACCACAACGAACACCTCTGCACCTTGCTTTTATCAATTGACAATATAATGTGGATCCAATCATCAACCTACAAAAACTGCCAATAAAGCTAACAATATGATTGATCACTGTCCATATAATTTCCAAATTATGAGCTGACACCTCAAGTTTACATTCCATAGTAAGGGCCTACCTCCTATTTTCTATATAGGAATAGTGCATTATAAGTACTTCATTTCTCAATATTTGTGCATAGGAGATTGTAATTCTGTGTTAATCAACTAAGAATGTGTAGTCTTTTCAATTTTTTCTATGATGGGAGTATTAGCTTCAAGTCCCTTGATGGTGGGTAGATCTACCATGTTTTAGTTGTCCTCCAGGAGATCAACAATTCGTGAGAAAAACTGAAGAAGCTATTTATCCTAAGAGCATTTCTTAAAAGGTCAAATATTTGACATAAACTTTCGATGGAGGAATCCTACTATTGTCTCCATCTTTGGTTTGAGAATGTGACATTACATACATGATAGATTACTCGTGAAAAATGAAATTTGATACAAAACACATGGTAGCTTGATAGTTGCAACATATATTTGTGGATTGAAAATCGAGTCAGATATATCTCTTGTAGCTGTAAAACAAACAAGAATAGCCATATCCAAAGAAAAGGATGGACTACTATAAAAATTTGAACACAATAATATATTTTTGTGCCTTGTGTCACATATAATTTCATCTAAGTCGTCTAATTTGAAGGCTATGATGTAAAAATCTTTGGTGCCAAACATTAGCACAAAACACACTCTCTATCATTTAATACATAAAGAAACATGTTATTCTTGCATGGGCAAGTATCAGAAGAGACTCAGTCAACTAAGGAAGTGGAGAATATGCAAAGAGTATAAACACATTAAAATCCACATCATATGCTCTGGATCTGAGATTAGTGGGACCTCGATGGATTGACTTGGGAAATTATAAGCACATTAAAATCCAAAGAGTATCAACAGATTGGGTTCACGCTGTTATTACTTACAAAAACTATGAGATGCAACATGATTTTCAGTCTATCAGAAATCTGCATTAGCTTCCTATTGGTTTGAGGTGAGTGTAAAGCTGTAAATTGATCAGGCAGCCAACGGCCTGCCTGTGTCCGAGCTAAAGAATTAGGTCTTTCTGGGCCTGAAATCCAAGCCTGGTTGACATACGAACTGGACTCTGGCTTGGGTGGGTGGTAAACCATTTTCTGTTATGCCCAACCAAAGGCCCATCAGAGGACATTCAAACAGAAAGCAAGGCTTCATTTCTTGCCCCAAACAATATATGCTCCAGGCTTGGGTCAAGTTTTTAGGCCCTAGTAAATCAGATCTGTTTACGGCTTGGACCAAGCTAGTATAGTCCAACCATTCCACTCACCAGCTGCTCTCCAAAGTTGATGTATATGACTATTTTAATTACAGGTCTGATTATACTAGCTGGAGAGTATAACCATATGCTCAGTTTCTAGCTTATTATAATTATCCTAATTTTATAGTATACTGGGTGGTCAGTATAATTTTTTACCATTGTTTTAACTTTGTAGTGCATTTTCAAAATTTTACTACACTTGCTTTATAAAGAAAAATAATGCTAATGGTACAAGAGTGTAAGATGGATCATATATCAATCATTGAACACCATCACTCAATTGGCACATCAAAGGCCATCGATTCATTAAGTAGTTTGATGCCTTAGTCTAATAAATCAACTAGACCTATGAGACTCGGATTGAGTAATATTCTAAGATCACCAAGCTCAATACAGTGAACAGCCACACCAAAAAAAGATAAAAAACTAGTCAACGGACCATTAAAAACTTGCATCTTTCAACTCATAATCTCTTCAAACACAGCAACCACTGTGATTGAACGAATTTACAGTGAGTCAGGGATAAATGATCGCTAAACTCGATTGACTCAAGGATATGGAAAGAAGGCAGTCCACTACTCTAAGCAATCCAAACAAGTTCATCAACAAACGAAAATTTTCTTGATTCATCCAGTAAATGATCTAACCACAATCCACAGGAGAGACAAGCAAATCCATCACCAGCATGAACTTTGCAAAATACAGGAAGTAAAAACAAAAAATAAATCCAATTTTAATAAATACTGAATAACCAGGACTCAGAACTGTACAATAAAATTTATCGTAGATAAAAAAATAGAGATAGAAAAATTTTAAACGCAGATTAACGAGTAAGAATAAAAAGTTACCTTGCGAATTATAACTTGAACTAAAATTAACATCGATTTAGATTGGGCGGTCAGTATCGTCCAATGACCATGCTTGTTTCGGTTCTGTGATCATGTTTACCACGCGTAATATGGATCATTCAAGCACTATCCAACTAATACTAGCTCAGCTCAAAATGCAAAATAAAAAAATAAAAAACAAATTATGATCGTCGGATTCAGAGACGACCACAGAGGGATAATAGATCTATAATTTATCTAAATCCCAAATAAAAAAACAAATGAATAAGTACCTCTGCGTCGAAGAAGGAGGTGCACAGTTGTCGGAGAACTTTCAGGCTATCGAAGAAGGATCTGTAAGTGTCTAGATTCTAGAAGACTTTGAATCTGGAGAGTTAGGGTGTCAGGAGGAGGGAGATGACCTGAATATGGAGAGTTAGGGTTTGAGGAGGAGCGAGAAGACCTGAATATGAAGAGTTAGGGTTTGAGGAGCGAGATGACCTGAATCTGAAGAGTTAGGGTTTGAGGAGGGAGATGACCTGAATCTAGAGAGTTAGGGTATACTTTTTTGAGCTAATCTGAATCTGATCAGCTGGGAAGGTGATCTGAACGGAGATTGAGAAATGCGATGCTTGAGGATCGAGAGATGCAAGCGTTGATCAGCTGAGAAGATCATCTGAACGGAGATTGAGAAAAGGGATGTTTAATGGGAAGGAAGATGGGCTGAGAAGATCACCTGAAGCGTAAGAAGATCACCGGAAGATGGGAAGGATCGGCTGAGAAGATCATCTGAAGCATTGATCGACGAGAGCCCTTCTAAATGAAATAGGTATTTGAACTGAGATTTATTTTTGAGTTGCAACTATAGGCCTAATGGATTATATTTTCTGGCAGGATCGTGGAAACAACTATAGGCCCGATAGATTGCACGTGATATCATCACGTGATGAGAGGATTAGGTATTAAACCACTATTTTAACTTAGAAAACTACTGTTTTAGAGAGTGGAATATTACACCACTATTTTATGCAGTGATTTATTTTATACTGCTAGAGTGGTTTTTCCCTCATTTTGACGTAGTGGATTGGTGGGGACCGAAACGGAAATTTCGGCCGAAATCTTTAAATCCATACCTTTAATATAAAAAATTTGGGATTTCGTTTCGGTTTTGGTGGGGGCCGAAACCGAAACATTTCGATCATAATTTAGGTTCAACATAGTATAAAGAAATTAAACACATTGGCAACATAGTAGAAAAACAGTTATATTAATTTATGAGAATATTTTTAAAAGGTAGATTTATTAACACCCACGGAAGCTTGGAGGACACCCACGCTAAGCTCCATTGAATGCTTTGAATCAGATGATGGAGATTGTTTTGACCCTAATCTTCCACACAACAGATCTTGAGAACATGGATGTATGATACTACTATCTTAGACGGTGAGTTTTTTTATTTTAGGTGGCTTATATATAAAAAAGGGCCCTAAAATCACCTTTGAGCATGATGTGTGCCATGTGATTTTAGGGCCACTTTTTTGGAGTCTTTGACACTTAGAATAAAAAATTGACCGTATGATAATAGCTCATGGTCTCAAGCAAGGATCAAAATTTCGGTTTCGGGCATGACTGAAACCGAAAATTTGGACCAAAATTTCGGCCGAAAACAGATAATTTAGCCGAAATTTTGAGTTCCATACAAAATATGACCGAAATTTCGATCCAAATTATCGTTTCAGTGAGGACCGAAACCGATAATTTGGACCGAAATTTCGGTCATTTCGGCCAAAATTTTGATCCGTGGTCTCAAGATCCATTGAGTGAAATATTGGGGATAAAGCTGTCAATGGTTTTTATAGGTGTTAATAAAGCTATACTTTTCTAAACCCTCCTCCCTTTAAAGTGTGATTCATGTAGGGAGAACCTGGTTAGCGAGTGGCAGATACAATGCACTCCCTAATTTTAATTTAGATAAAGGATATTTCAATCATATTAATAAAAAATAGACCATTTTATTCATTAGATTTGACTATTTTGATGGAGGAAGATTGATCCATGCACAACGTTTGTGTGCAAATGGTAATATATATATATATATATAGGGAGCCGGTTAAGTCCTCCAATGGAGGACGGTGACCATCCTCCAAGATACATATGGAGCTCCACGTGGAGAGAGAGAGAGAGAGAGAGAGAGAGAGAGAGAGAGAGAGAGAGCACTACAAAAAATAAGACTATCTGCTATTAGTCCTGCCGCTACCAAAAATTGCCTTAACAGCAAGTGCCCCTAAAACACCTTATTTTTGTAGTGGAGAGAGAGAGAGAGAGAGAGAGAGAGAGAGAGAGAGAGAGACTTGAGAGGAAAAAAGGGGTGCTTAATTGCTTTATATATTTACAAAAATAAAGTTTTTTAAAGGAAAAAGTAAGGCTGCGTTTGGCTTAGTTCCTCTCCAAAAAGCAGGTCTTTGGCTCTGCTGGGGAGTAGTTTTAAGTGCAGCTTGTTCAGTTGTTCTTAATACCAGCTCCCAGCCCCATTTGCAATGGCACTTAGCCACTTTAAGTGAAAAAAGGAGCTCTCTTCTAGAGCAGATAAAACTGCTCTGACGGAGAACTGGAGGCCGTTGCCCAAAGAGACACTAATACTTTGGCCCCTGGTCTAACCTCCCCCGTCTCTTTATATATATAATTAAACTTTTTCAAAATCTTGCCTAAACTTTTCTAATATCTCATAAGCCCTTTTTTCGTATTTTTAAAGTTCTTTTTAGCTTTTTTTTCTTTTTTCTGATGATTATGTAGGAGATGTATTAAAACTAAAAGAGGAAATACAAGAAAAATAGCCGAGTTCTAATCACAAATTCATGGTATGACCGAGTTCTAGTCACAAATTGAGAAGCAGGTGTTCGTTCGTGCATTTCAACCCATATGCCCTTTTTTCATATACATATATACCCGACTAAGTTCACAGTCATGTGCAACACCCGTAAGTCGGGATAAATCCTTGGGTGTTAATTAACCTTTTTATTTTCTTCCATCCACTTTCCTTTCAATTCGGTGTGTAAGCATCCCTGTTGGTGGGTCCATTTATTAAAGGAAAAATTATAAACATGACAGATTTGTGGATGAAAAAGTGCATGCGGCTTACGTGGGCCACATGGGATTGGCTTGTAACGACCCTAAAAATTTAAAACTGAATTTGTGGTATTAGATTCATTTTGCACAGAGCGTGGTGTTAGTGCTCCATACCGGAACCTATCCTAGTTGAAAAAGTACACATTTTGATTTTTCAAAAAGATTTTATATTTAAAATTATCCTTATTTGACACAAGTTGTGTGGTGGCCTAGTGGTTGAAAGACTTTGGTTATAAACAAGAAGTCTAAGGATCAAATCTTACTACGTGAGTTTAAACCTCTATTTTAAACCTTGAAATAAAAGCCTATACACCCTTATTTAGTGCGACCGCTTAACACCGAATTAATGCCCATATATTATAAATAAGAAAGCTACGGAGAACCCTAAACCATTATTATAAGAATTCTTCTTAAAAACCCTAGCCGTCACTCCATCTTCTTCTATAGCCACCTTTTTCTAAAAACACCCTAATCTCTTTTAAATCTCTTGTGTGTTCTTCCACAAGACCTAATCTCTTTTAAATCTCTTGTGTGTTCTTCCACAAGAACCACTATAGTATTTTTCTATCGTCAAATCGAGGTGAAGAAATGTAATCGTGAATGCCCATCGTGTGGACGCCGATCTCTATCGCCCTAACCGCCATCGATTCGCCAAGCACGCTTCAAGAGGTGGGTGCCCCTCGATCGATCTTAAAATATTCAACTTTTTATTTTAATAATAATAAGAATAAATATATATATATATATATATATATATATATATATATATATAAAATGAATATCTATTTATCTTATTTAGGTATTCAAAAGTTATATATATATATACATGTATTTCGGTGTGTATAATAGCATAAATCCTATACATGGACATATAATAGTTGCCCTTAATATATATAGATATATAATGAATATATATAGGGTTTTGTATTGCTTATATAGGTGTTTACAGTGGAGAGAGAGAGAGAGAGAGAGAGAGAGAGAGAGAGAGCTCTTCTTCTCCACAATTTCGTCAGTGAAGATAAGATATATTTTGATCGCCCAACTAAACCAATGCCGGTGATAATTGTAGTTGGGCACTTTGAAGAATTTTACCGATTTGAATATTTTGGTGCAACCATCCTTCTAAAGACCATTGATTTCAAATGAATAGATTCAAGGTTGGACCCGATGGCCCAACCTAAAATATAACGAGATGGACCATCTCCACAAATTGAAATCCTCGAGACATCTAATGGTTCGTAACTGAGAATTTGGCCCACAAATCAAGAAAATTAAAGGCTATTTAGATATGTCGTGAACATGAAGGATTTGACCCTTAGATTTGAGACCTTAGAGGTCAAAATAAATTGGGCCCAACGACCTAATACCTTAGAATCATTTTTCTTAAATATCTGATGGTTCAGATCTGTTCAATCTGATCGCCACATGGTAGGTACACTAAGTGTGCACTTGACTGCTAGATCTTGTAAAACGTTGACTGGAAGATCTAGTGTGCTAGAGATCGAATCGGGATCGGGACAAAAGAATCAACCTTAGGTAAAATTTTATTGTCTAACCATCAAATGGTTCAGATTAGAGGATAAATGACTCAAAGTTCGTGCCTTCTTATTTTAGCCTTAGGTGCCACATGGAATAATACATGGGTTACCTTTGACCCTTAATTTTTGAGAATTAAGGCGCAAGTGGCCCACAGGACCAACTTCAAAATGATCTCAATAGTAACTCAAGGTAATCTAATGGATCAGAAAGTGTCACTAAAATTTCTAGGACGCGCTTTGAGGCTCACAAATTGGAAAATTTAGTGAGGGATATTAACCCTTATATAACTAGGCTAAGTGGATCATTTGACTGCCACATTGACCCACTCTTAGGTCAAATTAGTAAAAGGTGTCGATACAGAGACTGCACAAATATTAGGAAACTTTAAAAATAGAAGGCCCGATCAGTAATCTGACGGCCCATAGAAGGTTTCTCCAAAAATTTTGTATGAAATATCTGTTCTTTTCAAATATTAATTATTATTTTATATTCACAAGTATGTAAGATGTATGAAATAGTTTCTTTTGGCCAAGTTAGTCCTTTCATCATATGGCATGCACCACATAGAAAAATCACGATAGGGCATACGCACAATTAAAAAGAAATAAGCTATGTCACACGACTTTTAAGCCTTCGTCGTGGTGGGATTCCGTCAGTCACGTGGAACTTGGAATGTAGGCATCCATGTATGCGGATGCAACACCTCTATGGGAGTATATAGCCCACGAAGTATATCCAGGTTACTACGGAACCCGTCCCTTGGGAAGCGTGATTTTGTGAATCTTATCGCACCGTGGCTCACTTTAAATTAGTTTTAAGCAAATGATAAGGAATTATATGTAAGATAAGGTAAGATACGAATACGGATAAGTTACGTTGTGAAGGCCAGCAAAATACGAACTAAGTTTCTACACGTACATGTCTTGCGTACACCGCAAGATCTAACGTCTGCGATCAAGACGGGTCTTAAGGACAATATGATACGACAGTGTCCCGAATGTAAGGGGACACTGATTTAAATGCATGCAACCACATCGGGCTGGATGATGGTATACGATATGATATGGAGGTTAGGTGGTTATCTACACGTGGACCTCGCGTGATAGGCTCGGCGGCCCCGCACAGTCGATCGAAAATAAGGTAAGATGTGAAGTACGTTGTGTGGCGTATGGAGCAATATTAAGTCTTAAGATATGCCCCATAGGAAAAGTCGACAAAGCGTGCATACAAAAGGAGATCGAACTTGATGCATCATATATATTTCATGTTATGTCGTCTTTTCATTTTATGTTACTTCTTTTTCTTTTTATGCTATATTTTTCAGTTTTGTTATGATGGATATGAGATCTTAGATGTTTTTTGTAATTATTTATGGTTGTTGATTTATTTCAAAATGTATCGCAACTCAAGCGATTGCACACACGATCACCTGAGTATTTTATGGTGGATCGATCAGGTGCCCTCTTTACGTGATCGAGTAAACTCACCCCTCCCCAAAACTAATGATTCGGTGAGAACTCGATTTTTCATCATCGAGGATGGGGATGTCATTTCTGATCGGCTCAAGAGCGTGAAGACGTCGGCTACCATCTGGACGAGGGAATAGATCCGGCGGATTACTTTGAGCATTGAGAGATTTTTAGTCATAGTTTTATTATTTTCAGGGGAGATTTGTTATTAGATACTTTTATTTTTCAGCACCAATTATGGGTTTGCGTTGGGACTGTTTTATTCCACGTAAAACCTCTGCTTGCTTTCAATTATAGATGCATGGTTAGGATTTATCACTTAATTAACGTCATCTACGTTTTCCGCTGTTGTTTGCTTGAATAATTTATTTTTAAATGATGCTATTAAATGCCTTGATCCATATGCTAAATCGGTATAAGAATTATGTGTATGTCCGCTTATCGCCTTAACAAGCGTGTGGTGTCATAACACGAAATTCTAGGCCCTTGAGGTCGGGTAAGGATTCTGGGTCGTGACATGGCTGCACCGACTTACATTACTTACGCCCTACAGCACTTACAGTCAATTGTATCACGCCACATCAACCGTTTACACTTTGTCCACATAAAATCTGTTCCTGGCCTTAGTAAAGATTAAATGAGATCATAACTCGTATAACAACGTAAAATGACTCATTGATTATAACCACCAAGTCGGGTTTTGGAATAATTGAGAAAGCATCAATATGGGCTAAATGCTGACTCCACCTATGTAAAATAAAACCGCTTAGTCTTGGAGAGGCATTATGAGAGCATAAGTATAACACATAAGCCGTATATAATCTAAATTATTTACAAACACTTTTTTGTGCGTGTGGCCCTATGGTTTTCATGAAGTCGACCAGTGGATGCAAAATAGATGATGATTAGATCAATATTGTCCAAAGATTTTATAAAAATAGATATTTATCGTGTGATTAAAAGTTATCACATGCTATAAATATGAATGGTTAACATAATTTTGGAAAGACTCGTGGTTATAAGAGAGGCTTTTATAATGCAAGGTTAGGGACATAGATAGAGCCGTAGATGGTCGGGTTGGGCATTTGCAAAATGAGGCCTGGCACTATGCGTTTGGACACAATGATAATCCCTACATGGACACCATTTGGGCATCATGTGGTAGTAGGATTGGGTGCCACAACAAATTAGCTAGATAGGATCGATCAACTGCCACAGAAAGCATTTGGGAATGATCTGATACTTATCCACCATTAAAAATGTGGTCAAAGGGGCCAAAATTCAATGCACCAGAGTTGTGAGGTGTTATGTGAAGTGGACATTGTCCTCCAGCCTATTGGAGCTAATCATAGTGGCTAAATTTTCCAACTTCTCAAAAAAGTGAAAAGTAAAATGCGATTTATTCATAAAACAGATATTTTAATCGCTATTTTTGAACAAAAATGCGCTTTTAAAAGAATTGCAAAATTTTTGTAGTTTAATTACTATTAATTCACGATTTTTTTAATACATCATGACTTTTTTCTTTTATTTTCTGATTATTTGCTAAATTCTTCACATTTAGAGCCATGACCGATCTATATTTAGGCCACATGTCACATTTTTGTAACAATCTAAGTAATCAAAGTAGTTGCTCATAAATTAATTTAAATTGAGCCAGAAAACACTCTAATGGGGATGATTCTGCTTAATTTTCTTATGATAGATAATAAAATGCACTGATTGGATAATTCAAATTTAGATGTATGCGGCTGGAGCGGTGGTTTGATGTAGTCGGTTATCTAATGTTACCTCATATTTTGTAAGTTTGGTAATACGACTCTAAAACAAGCTTTCCTAACATGGATAATAATAGAAAGTTTACGGTTTCCAGCCGACTCCACGCATTATCGAGGTCATTCTATTATCCAAAGGCCAACAGAAGCTCTCTTATATACAAATGGTGTTTCCTTCTCCCTCAGTGGGTAAGAAGAATCAAAAAGTGGCTAGTCGGGTTTAGCTTGTAGCTTGGGAGTTTGACCGTATCGCAACCTTCAGATCGTGGGTTCAATCTCTGCCTTATCCATACATAAAAGAAGAAGAAGAAGAAGAAGAAGAAATGGCTCGGGATCATGTTTATGCAACATTCTTGATTTGCATGTTAGTGGTGTTGGCTTTTGTGGGATCGGCCCAAGGCATTTGCTATTCCGGTTGTGTGGAACAATGCATGGGAATCGAGTTATCGACGTGGCCCAGTTGCAAGTACCAGTGTGACAAGGCTTGTCGTTCGATCGGCCATCCAGGAGATCCATATGGAGGACAATAATACAAATCTGGCCATCCAATCAAAGAACATGAACATCTTCATCACTAGCTGCTCAAAACATTCTTCCTTCTGAGTTCTTGTACATATCTTTCTTTGTGAGCTTTGTACATTTTTAGCTTATCTTATAATTATTGTATACGGATGGTGGTCTTTTTTAATATTCTAAATATTCACAAATGTTTATATATATATATATATATTTTTTGAAAGGGAATATTTATATAATATATATATGCACGTTTGAACACATCCTTAGCTAGGCCTGCATCCAAACCAGTTGGGTGCCATGTGGCATCCAACCGGAAGATCAAGTACCCTTCATGATTAGTATCCATCTCCACAGGAATCAGTCCAACGTAATCTACGAAACCCTATGCGTAAAAACAGAAAAGGTTATTTTTTCCATTGCCCTATTTTAGGTCCAAAGGGCATTGCTATGATTTTTGACCTAAATAATTTCTTTTAGTCACTATGCTTTCATCAAAAAGTCCCTCTGGATGAAAATTAGGCCACCTCTGCACCCAAAAACAAAACCACATCAAACCATTAAAAACAATAAAAATAATTATAATTAAAACTACAATAATAGCACCATTAAGATCGAAGAACGTGGCTTCCATTTCACATCATATGGTCTGATACAAACCTACATACCGAGATGTTATGATCAAGGATTTAGAATGGATACATACCGAGCATATTGGTTGGGTCCAACCCAATACTTATCAGATATGTTGGATAAGTATCGGCCAAACTGGCCGATATGTAAGTATTTTTTTTTAGTGTTAAAAAATATATAAAGAAAATTTTGCCCAAAGGACATTTCGGTATTATGTCTGGTTACCAATACATATCGTTTTTTAGGCTCAACGATACGATAAATATGGTTTTTATCGGGCACTCCTGAAATAGTCAAATTATCGTCCGATACGGATAAATTATCGCCCGTATTGGATGATAATTTAAAATTATCATCAGATGATTTAGTCGTCTAATTTTTTGAGATTTTCTGAAAAAAAAAATATATCAAAACGATACATTCAATATATCGGTGCTATACGTATTATCCTGAAGGTCAAGACGATACGTATCGGAAATCCGATTTTTTGATCCATGATAATATCGTATCTGGGTAGGCCTAGCCCAATCCATATCGGCCTATAATGGTTAGGATACCCGCTCCTATAGCGAGATCTCATGAGTTAAATTCTTTAAATGTATCAGAGCCATGTTGGTGCATCTAATTCTGTCTAAAAGCAGCTTCAAATTTGAGCAAAAAATTCTGCTCTTTCCAAAAAGCCTCATCTCTACTCAAAATTCTCTGGTTTTTTTACTACTTCAAACTGGTACTCAGAAAAATAAATAAAAACTCCACTACTACCCTTAGGTAATAATTTGAAATCAGTAAATGATTTAAAGTTTAAATTTTAAAATAAGTAAAACAACCTTAATGCACAATTTATACAATTAACCAAGATATCATAACTATCTTTTATATTTTCTGTAAAATTTGTAAAAATTTCACTTAGTTCAACTCTGAGAGGTATGTGTGAAGAATTTCTACTTATTATTATTATTATTATTATAAATTATAAATTTTAAATTTATCTTTGGAGAATTTTTACACTAAGAGATTTTAAATTCTCGACAGCCCATAAAAAAAAATATTAAATTAAAATTTGGCACAAATCTCGAGCTGTTTTTAGGTGATTTCAAATGCAAGAAGAGAGTTCACTTTATTTACATTAAAAATAAATAAATAAAATAAAATAAATTAAAAAATTACGGAAACCAAACAAGAACACAAACCGGATTGTGTGCTTTTTGAGTAAAGGGTGATCAAAAGCTGGTTGATGAGCCAGATGAACACAGTCTATTATATCTCCATTGGGCTCTGTCTATTAAATAAATAAAAATTATTGCTTAAGTAATGATGTAGTTAAATTCAATAAATCCATCCCCCAAAATTAAAAAAATAACAATTAAGAAAAATAATCCAGACTCAATAATTTAAAATTAGATAGCCATAAAAATTACAAAAAGTAAAAGATTAGAACTCCTGGAAATTAAATAAAAATACCCATATCATATTTTTTTAAAAAGTAGAAAATACAAAGAGGATTGAAGAATTAGAGAACAACACTAAAAATAATTGGAAAAAAAATACCAACAACTCAAAGAATGATAACCCATTAAATATAAAACAATGAAAAATGAAAATAGAAATAATAAATCTGTTAAAAAAGCTACAGTAAAAGAAAATTAAAGTAGTGAACTTGCAAAAGACTGAAAAAAAAAAACATAAAATGACTAATTATAAAAAATGATTAACTCCCCAGAAAAAAAAAAAACCCAATTCAAAATAAGGGCAATTAAACCAAAAGAAATGAAAAAAAAAAAACCTTAATGCTCTTCACAGCGGGCTTATTCAGCTTCTTCAAGTATTTTTGAACATCTAACTGTTGTTCAGTAACGGGCCTCCCATTGGCGCACGTTAGAAGAAATTACCAGAAAGACGAAACTCCTCATCACCCTGCTAACCTGCGCCACCATGGTTGACGATAAGTATTCCCAATACTCACTAATCTCCTCTTTTAGAGCTGAATTCTTCAGGCGTCACCATGTGCGCTCTTTAACTCCTACACCTCTTATCGTACGCCTCCCTCAATAATTTGAAGAAGGTGAAAACAACCAAGCTTTGAGAGTAACCACCCACGCACATGATCTCATCATAATCTGGTGCGTTCATATGTCATCAGACCGCCCAAAATGCATGAACCGAATCTTAGAATTTTTATGTGGCTATGACATGATCAAGCATCCTAGCCGTTCAAATGGTTGGACAAACACAACTCAGTCTACAAATCACAAAGAAACGACAACCAAAGGACATATGGCCATATGGGCTTGGTCCCATGTAGACACATATTAGACAGCTATTAAAGTATTTTTTTAAATAATTAAATATATATAGCTTAGAATTATTTTTGGAATTACGTCTATCCGATTCATATATAAAATTATTTTTCGAATTATATATATCCGATACATATAGGCCGATATTTATACCCATACCGGTTTGGGGAATCATATTGGGCCAAGCCTAACCCAACACAAATGGGCCGATTTAACATTTTTTTATAACAGGATATCCGGACTAAGTCTGAGATACTGCAATGGGGCTGTCAATGGGTAGGATAGGGTTAAAATTTTAGTTGCTCAACAAGAAATCTACATATGCCAGACCTGCCCTGGTAGGATGGGGCACCTGATCCGACCCGATAGTGCACTCAAGCCAACCCAAAACCCAACCCGATAAAAACCCCTATTTTATAATTTTTTAAGAATAAAATATCAGATCAGGTTGGGTCAACTCGACTGGAAAAACACCTGTCCTGACATGACAAAAGCTCTTGGTTGACTCGACACAATCTGACTCGAACATTGGGCCGGATGTCTCATGCCCCACACGGCCCGACAAACCAATTTTATGCACCCGGCCGACCCATTGACAGCTCAGCCCTAGGTGCAACATCCGCACACCACACGTACCAATCAATAAGAACAAATCCTTGTGAGTGGCCAATAAGGGGTGTGATTCGAACTCAAAACCTTTGCTTCTTGAGGTGTAGTCCCGGCAATAACCCCTTTGGTTTCATAGAGTGTGTGTATGGAAGTGCTCTTTTGAATGGCATGTTCCTTGAGATGTAATCTTGTAATAGTCTCACATCGGATAGGGAAAAGTCCTAATCCTGGGTCAGAAACAAAATCGGAGCGGGAAGACTTAAGCCCATAATCGAACAATATCATGGCATGTGGGTCCAATGGTGATAGATCTTCTACCATTAATGGTTTAATATGGGAGATCTTATGTTGATGTGAAATGGGCTAAAAAATTTGAACTTTTTCAAAGATTTGAACCATCCGATTTGTACACTCTAATACCAATTATTGTTCTTTAATTTTGATGATTGATTTTAAAGTTCATCAATTGGATGATTCACATCCACTTATACTTATGATTCTTTGACTACAACATGTTTTAATGATAGATTGCTACTTGAACAATTTAAATTTGAAATTTCGGTATCCTAGATTTGCATAGCAATGATATAGATAATAAATAATAAAAATAAAACAATCACCATTGCACACGACATTTTTATGTGGAAAACCCAAAAGGAAAAATTATGGAACCTATGCCAGATCCAAAGCAACAAATACACTATGAGTTCACAGGTCATAGAAAGTATCGAATGAATGCAGACACATTAGTTCTATCAAACCTTCCCGAACCACAACGCTAGATTCCACTAAGCATTCTCATAGATCCTCGATTTGTCGTCTTCAATCATTGAGTCGCACGATAGTCCACTCGCATTCAGATGAGCCACAACAGTACCTCAGATTCCACCAAGGCCACTCGATTCCACGAGCCAACACGCTTGAGACCTCAAACACAATATTCTTCAGAAAGATAAAAGCAGACAGAAGTCTTTGAATCACGATGAAGATTTGATAAATAATTTCAATGGCAATAGAGTTCTCCTCTCTTAGAACAGTTGAGCAATTTTGTATAGAGAGATTGAGAAAACAAGGAGTCTCGTAAGAAGTATTTATATTACTTTTTAAAACCCTAAAAGAAGTAAGAAAGACTCCTTTTTACGGAAGCAATCTCAAGGTTGACCGTCACTTAGGTGATGGTCAATCACCAAATCAAAGGTGGTTAATCACGTTTCTATTCGTAGTCAACTATCAAAGTTTTGGTGGTTAACCACGAAACGAAACGTGGTCAACCGTCAAAAAGTAATTTTTAGGGAAAGACTCCTTGTAAAAGATAAACACTTGTGAATCAGTGTTATCCAATCATACACCATACGAACCACACGTAATAGGTTAAACTTAGCGACGTATGAGAGTAAACTACTAGGTTATTATAGATCGTGATAATCAGATTTAACAATCTCCCCCTTTGTGACCATCTATGACAAAACCTAGTTTACAAGGGTATGAAGAAAAAATTACATCAGTCATAAACTAACTCTATACAAATAATCTATATGTTATGCGAAAAATTACAACTCAAAATACTCCCCCTAAACCTATGCCAAGTTAACCACGAGATGATGTGAACAAAAAAATCTTCAATATATTCAACATGTAATCTAAACCACTAAACGTCGAGTTAGTTCCAATCTAAAATAAATAAGTAAATCACATCATATCATTGGTTGGTAAAGAACCCTTATTAAAAACAAAAGGCACATATCATTGCTAATTATCAAAACACATGTGCAGCAAAAACATACCCACAATCATTCAAAATTCATACTCCCCCTTTTTGTCATAAGGGGACAAAGGACAATTTTTTAAGTCAGAGAAACATAACATACATTGAATCTCAAGTGACTAGTAAATAACATGCACTGCACACATATGTCTTCTAAGCAACAAACGCTTATCAATCATACTTATGCAAATTTATAATTTTTGCACATATTTGACAAGATGAATGTGATGATGCAATGACCAAGGATAACTATCTCAAACATGAAGAGTGTAAGAAAAAATAAGAGATATAAGGTGAGAAGCTTTTTAACCCAACTACATCTTTGAAATATGTAAATCTTCATTAAATAACAAAGGGAAATTTATAAAATTGTATAAACCCAAATACCCAAGTGGACTTCTCGATCATTCTACCCAAGAGGATGGTGGCTTTCTCACCAGACTTGTGTAGGTAGCTATTTTCGCCTCTTCCTTATAATTTCTGAATTGAGGAGAATAAAACTTTAGAGCTTTTTTTTTTTTTTTTTTAAATTCCACAAAAAAATTTACTATTAAGTGGAATTTGAGGATGGCGGCTTTCACTCTACAACTGACTCTGTAGCCCTGTTCACCATCCACTTAGTGATGACTTTCACACGAGTCGTCTGTGTAGTCATTTTTCATTGAAAAAAAATAAGGCTAAAAAAGGTTAATGACATAAGTGACACTCTATATGAATAAATAATCATCCAAAGATAGAACTTCACCTTCAAACAATTTATCAACTATATGGTAATGAATTGAAAAGTCACATATGCATGATTTTAAAGGTTAATTGACTAAGTTACATATATGCACACAATGTGATGAAGAGCACCCATACACTTAAAATTTAATGAATATAAGGAGAAATTTAACATATACAAATGTGCATGCAAGATAATAAAATTGAGCATATGATTATAAATATGACATACTCATAAACATTTCTTTTTGAAATCTTTAATATATATATATATATATATATTGTAAAATAAAAAATAAGGAGAAACTTATTAAGATACAAAAACAAAGAAGCTCAAATCAAGTTTCTCTTCCTGATCCACTTGAGAGTGTATTTAGGAATTGCAATACCAGTACAAAAATATTTTCTCTCAACATTCCTTAAATTTGACCTCAAATTATGATATTGAGAAACCTTTATGTACCTACTAGAAATAGGTTTATTGACGTACATATTTCTCTTTCTGTCATTATGAGCATTTGGATACCTATTTGGAATATATATTTCATGAGATCGATTACTCTCCCTATCTATATAATTCCTTCAAATCGTTGGGGATTGATATATGTCCCTTCTCCTAATAGCACAGTTAGAAATAACGTGCCCTTGTCTACCACAATAAAAGCACCTTGGGGCTTTTTTTCCAACAGTTTTAGGAACATCAAGTATATTCACAATTGGCTTTAGGTTGGTCTTGGACTTAAAGAAAGAAGTACCAATATATTCAAGACCAACTTTATTAGCTCCTGATTTTTCAATGCCAAACAATTTTTCAAGCTTTTCTTAAGAGAGAAGAAAAATGGGAAAACTTTTCATTGCTTTCCATGTGTCTATAATAACATGGAAAGCTTTTCAAGCTTTTCTTAAGAACAGACTCATCCAACAAGATACAGGGCTATTGTAGCAAATTTTGATAAGCAAGAGTTTGTCCAACAGAGAAATTTATCTAGAATCCAAAATGGGCTATAATAGTAGGCCTCTAGATCTGGCTACAGATCTGACAATCCTAAAGAAAGGGAGTTGGGTGTCAAGACTATACTAAATTAATCCTAAAAGAAGAGAATTAAAATGTAGCCCTATCCTAGAGAAATGGTTCAGTAGAAGATGATGGTGTGTGCCAAAATAGAATATAAAAAGATGGGAAAGTAAGCAGGTTTAGCTAGAGTTAAATACATCAATGTAACTCAGATTTAGTCTGTCTCTGTAGTAGTCCTTGCTGAGACGCTATCAATAACCTCAACAAGGTAGAAATAACTAGTTTAACCCATCCCACCTGGGGTGCTCTGAGGGTATACCCTGTCACAAGGTATCCGATAGAGTCCTTCAAATGCCATTAGTCAAAACAGAAGTTGTTGATCTGATCCAAAGGAGTGGGCTGATCATTCCCCCAGCCTCTAGACCAAATTCGATCGTGAATACTATTGCAGTACTATGTAATGGTAATGCCAGTGGTACAAGCTCTCTAGATCTTCACACAGACATGGCTGACATCCATAGGTATTCCAACCCATAAGATCTTAAGTGCTTTGTCAGGCCCGACGATACTTGATGCCCACAAAAAGGGCCATACAACAGATTGAATAAGGCTTTAAGCTCAGCTGCTCATTGCTATAAAAAGCCTGCAATGACTTAGTCTCAAACTGTAATTACTACAGAGATATCAGGTCTAACCTTTGATATCGGTTAGGTAAGACAAAGGGGAACTAGTTATTGTACAAATCTCCTCACAAGGCTTTAGAAGCTCATGTGCAGGGGAGAAGAATCCTCCTCAAATATGTGGCTAGACACCACCTTAGGGTTATACTCTGTCTACTATAATGGTCACAGGGTACTCCATTGGTCTGTCCATACCCCAATGATATGAGAAAGAATATGTAAACTGCTGCAATCACTATGGTCCGCAGGCCTCTGAGCTCCCCAAACCCTAGCCTGCTGGAGCTCTCAGCCGACAGAGGATGAAAGAAAGATGAAAATAAAAAGCTCTAAGTACAGCTTAAATACTCTCTCAAAATGGCCTTGGCTCCAAAGAGATTAACCCTAATTTTTCTAGCAGACATGACATTATTACAACCCTTGAATGCCTTGGGATATGCGCTTCAAAATCTATACCTCGGGAAGTGTGCCCTAGCCTTGTGAAATTCCTAAAAGGTCCTTGAAGTAAAACTGAGAAGTGGAGAGCCCGTGCTTTGCGGGGTTGATAGTTGCTTTAGTTCACTCGCGCGATTGATTTGCCTTCACAGAGTAGCCTTTGGCTGATGGGAAGAGTTCACTCGTGCAGTAAACTTTTAGTGAATCGCGCAGTTGCTTTGCGTCGCAATACTATCGCGGAGATGATTTGGAGAGCCAGGGTGTCTCGCGCAGTAGAGCTTCAGAAGCTCTCTCTCGCTAAGAGTTGAGTACTGAAAAATATCATTTTTTACCCCTCAACCTAGCCTTTGATGGACCTTTGAGTGTATTGATAATGTGTTTTTAGTTGTATTTTTATAGAAAATAGGAAATAAGAACTTAATGTTGCAATCCATCTTTTTAAGCCAATAAGAAGGAATTTCATGCTAAGCTGTGGAGCTGAGTGAAGATCAGAGGATGCACTATGGTGGCTAACACCATGTGTGCCATATTGCAGGCCTAAGTGGACCTTGGAAGTCCAAAATATGAAAGGTTGGTGGACCCAAGAGAAGGGGCTATTGTAGCAGAAGGTGCATAGCAGCAGAGAGCCATAAAGCTACCTCGCGCAGCTGTCGCGAGGTCCAAACTTGCAGTAGTATAGTTGGTCGCGTAGTTCTTGCAAGGATGCAGGCTTCAGAAGTCACGTCACGCAGCACTCGCTTACTCCAGAAGCAGTCCCTGCATGCTTCAATTCAACCTCACGAGCTCGTCCTCAACTTCTAATCCGCAAGGGCGTGCTGCTTCAATGAGAACTCAACGAGAATTAATTTCAAGCTTCACCAATGAGAATTAATTTCAAGCATCACCAATGAGAATTAATTTCAAGCTTGACCAATGAGATCTCAGCGAGATGCATACTTGAAGCTATCATCTACGCGAGGCATGAATTCCAGCGGCCTATTTCAGCACCCAAGGATATTTTGGGTATTTCACACCTTCTAGGGCACGTATCCCAATGTCCCACACTTCCCAAAGAATCTAAGGGCCACAGATGGGCCACAAAATCAACTCCAAATCTTCTCAAATCTGATTGGCTAATGCACATTAGGGTTTTAAGGGTTGCCTATATAAGGGACTGTTATCTACATTTGTAAACTATCCACGGTTAGCCTGTGATCACCTAGGATTAGGGTTTCGAGCCAGGATTAGCCTGGTTCACGTAGGGTTTTAAATCCAGGAATAGCCTGAAATCTGAGCCAGGGTTTCCTATGCTCATTTAGGGTTTAGTTTCCTTTTCTTTTTTCTTTTTCCATCTTCTTCTTCCTTAGCACATCAGCAATGCTGGGCTAAGTTCTATGTAATAGTTAGTTTTTTTTTAGTTTTGTAATAGGTTTTGTGAGCATTAGGATTGTGGATGAGCAGTTGTGTATAGGCTGCAGCCAGGAGACAGTTCATTGTAAGTTTTACTTTTATCAATGAACTGCTGTTTTAATGCTTAATCAAATCTATAGATCTTATGGTTTCTTTAGATGTCTATAGGATTCATGTTAAAGGGACCAACCCACTCAGTTTCTAGTAGATCTATTATTGACTATCTGATTTCCCTTGGTTTGATAGACACATGGAAAGCAATACTGGATCTGTAGTGAGATCTGGAGAGCTCGAAGGCTTGCGGACCATGGTGGTTGCAGTAGTTTACATGTTCTTTCTCAGCCCTCTAGGGTATGGACAAACTAATGAGATACCCTGTGACCATTATAGTGGACAGAGTATAACCCTAAGGTTGTGCCCAATCACATATTTGAGGAGAATTCTTCTCCCCTGCACATGAGCTTCTAGAGCTTTGTGAGGAGGTTTGTACAGTAACTGGCTCCCCTCTGTCTTACCTAACTGATATAAGAGGTTAGACCTGATATCTCTGTAGTAATTACAGTTTGAGGTTGAGTTATTGCAGGCCTTTTGTAGCAATGAGCAGCTGAGCTTAAAGCTTTATTCAACATGTTGCATGATCCTTTTTGCGGGCATCAGGTACCGCCGGGCCTGACAAAGCACTTAGGATCTTATGGGTTGGAACACCTGTGGATGTCAGCCAGGTCTGTGTGCAGATCTAGGGAGCCTGTAGCATTGGCATTACATAGTGTTGCAATAGTATTCATGGCTAGAGCTCATCCAGTGGCTGTGGAAATGATCAGTCCACTCCTCTGGGTTAGACTAGTGAATTTCTGGTTTAACTAATGGGATTTGACAGACTCTATCGGATACCCTGTGACTATTTGAGTGGACAAGGTATAGCCTTAAGAGCGCCCCAAATGGCATGGGTTAAACTGGATACTTATACCTTGTTGAGGCTATTAATAGCGCCTCAGCAAGGGCCACTGCAGAGACAGGCTAAATCTGAGTTGCATAATTGATTTTTCACTAGCTGTTTACTTCTTCATATTTTATCTTTATTTTACCACACACATCATCATCATTCTTTGTCCCTTTCTTTAGTTGTAGTTTATTCCTATTTTTTTAATTAGTTTTTATTATAGCTTAAGTGACACTTAAACACCCTTCCTTTAGGACTGCCAGATCTGTTGATAGATCTGGAGATTACTGTATGCCCTTGTGGTTCAAACCTAACTCTAGGGTCCTTATTTATAGCTTTACAAGGCCCTAGAACATTATACATGGCAAGCAATCTCTAAGATCCTATATATCCTCCAAGGAAGATAAATTTGGAAGGAATCCATGTTGATTTGGAGTTACCCAGCCCTTTGGAAGAAAAGCCCAGAGAAGATCTCGGAGTTCGAGCTCATCCACAGCTGTGCGCACCTGAGTTTTCACTCAAAAACTCTGTTGTGATCGGTCGGAAGTGATGCACTGACCGTTCGACTTTAGACTCCTTTTCCTGGTAGAAGATGATCTGCGAGGCTTCAGCCTTGTTTAATTTTCAGATCGGTTGAGCAAAATCCAGACCGGTCGAGTAATTCTTCTGAGTTTTATTTGTTTAGTGTATAGCATTTACGATCGGTCGGCTGAGTCCTGACCGGTCTCATCTTTAGTTTTCTAAAGCTTCCAGCGTCATGACCGGTCGATTTTAGTTCTTTGACTGGTCCATTTTCACTTTGTTTTCTTCCTGTTGGACCCCTCTCTATTGCGTTATTCTGATCGGTCGAATTTTCATTTTCGATCGGTCTAGTTGACCTTTAGAAGCATTCCTTTCAGTTGCATCTCCTTGGATTTTTTCCGTTTGCTTGGGTTTCTTCATAACTTTGCCCTTCTAAAGGTTTTAACATTTAACTTGCCTTTGTACGTGTTGTAGCACAACATGAACTAAAACCGCACATTAGTGGTTACGTGAGGTCTAACAAGGCCATGATTGGGGGGTAATTTATACAACTTTTGAGTCCGATCAACAGTTTAGTCATTATTAGGTTTAGAAATTAGGTAATCCGCAATCTAAGATTTTCTAGGACTTCTAAGGCCTAGATAGGTGGGAATTAGGTTTTAATGGTGGATGATAGGGTGAGGGTTGGGGTGGCAAAATAGTTATATTTTAAGCTACTAAGGGTACAAGGGTCCTAAAGAAACAAACCCCGAAGTCCGGGATGGTCCACAAGTCAAACCCCCAAATTAAAAAAACCCATTTTCGGACAAGAGAATTTTAGGCCTGCATTGGAAAAAACCAATTTGGCATGCATACTATGCACGCATGTGTAAATTTTGCCAAAAATTGCCTATGCGTGCATATTATGCACGCATGTGTAATTTCCTACACTTTTCTGCAATTTTCATTTCGCCATAACTTTTGATGTACTACTCGGAATTAGGCAATTCTTAGTTTGTTGCAAAGCTGGAAACCTCTACTTTGTAATGGTATAGGACTCAACTCATGTAGATATCTATATAAACTTTGGTATTATTCTTTCTTTCCGCTATTTTGGTTGGTTCAAATCAGGTTCTATGGGTTCGGTTGGGCCTTCTAAGGGTCCAGGAGGGTTTCTATGTGTCCGAGATGAGCTCTAATGGTCCAGGATGGGCTCTAAGGGTTTGAGAATGCTTTCGAAAGGTTGGTAGTATGACTTTCTTGAAGTATGGGTCAATCGAGCCTTGGGCCAAATTTGGGTGTCTACTCATGTGAATCAGAGATGAGCGGCTAAACTGCTCATTCAAGGAGGAAGCGAACCCTAGATAAGTAAATGATCTCTCCTTAGTTATTTCAATTTTTATTACAATCTTGAATCATAGGGCCATATTGTTGTCATTGAATATTATTTTCTCGTTGAAATCCATCTATACTCACGAATCTTGTAGATCTGTGAGCGTAGAAGGATTATTCAAAAACCTAGATCAATCTTGTAGATCGATCTAGGATGCCCTATAATTGGTTAACATGTTATGAACGTCGATTCTTGATCTGTTATGCTTTGCACACGATTCATGTCATTCTTGAATATATCATAATAGTTTAGATAATGTATGTATGAGTTTGCGATCATATTGATTTTGTTTTATTTTGCTTGTAGTAAAATAAGGGTAAAAGATTGTTAGTTATGTTTTACCTAATTAAGGGGAGGGATTTTATGAATTTAGGGCTAGAGGAATCCTTGAATACTTTCTTCATATTTGTTTTGATTAACGTTTGTACTTTTCGTAGAAAATTGTTGAGATCTTATTAGTTTGCTTTGAGTAGTTTTTAATTACCATCACAAAAATCCCCGCCTTTGGCAAAAATCTTGACTTAACACTTTTTAGATCAATATAATTACTTCCTTCCCTGTGGTTCGACACCTTTGTACTCGCCCTGGTTCATCGGACTTGTGCACTTGCAAGGGTGCTATCTTTAAAACCATCAAATTTTTGGTGCCGCTGCCGGGGAAGCAGCAGATTTTTATTCATTTTTATGAGTGTTTTGTTTTCTTTCCCTTCTTCTTTTCTTTTTCATAAAAAAAAATAATAATAATAAGAGAAAATTTTTAATAATTTTTTTTTTTGATTCAGTGCATCCTTGTCACGGTTTGCTCGATGTATGAGCTTTACCCGATCTCATCGACCAGAGTTAAAGCCTTTGAATCTTAAGATCGAGAAAACGTGTAAAACGAACCATAGAAATCGTAGGAATCAACGTGATAATACTGAAATTATGGCTGATCAAAGACGAGGAGGAGGTGAAGATGAAAATTTTAATCATCATGGAACAAATGAAAATCACAATGAGGAGCCACCAATTGGCCCAAGAAAACTGGAAGATTGCAATGATCCCAGACCTTACGTGGATCATTTACGTATCAACCTCCCACCCATTCTTGGGAATCACTTCGAGTTCAAATCGAGGATGCTCCAAATGTTGCCGATATTCAATGGGTTGAGCAATGCAAACTTATATGCTCACTTGACCAATTTCATTAGTGTCTGTAAAATGTTTAGAGTGCACAACGTGTTTGATGAAATCGCTAAGTTGAAACTCTTTCCTTTTCTCCCTTATAGATAAGGCAAAATCCTGATTTCTTTCATTAGATCCAGGGTCCATCGTGAACTGGACTGAGTTTCAACGCGAGTTCCTCAAGAAGTACTTTCCTGTTAATAAGACCAATGAGTTACGTCAGAAGATTCTGACATTTCCCCAACAACCCAGTGAAACCTTTCATTAATGTTGGGAGAGGTTTAAAGAATTACTTCGTAGGTGCCCCCATCATCAGATCCCCAGGTGGCAACAAGTCCAGAGCTTCTACAATGGACTTATACCTAAGGAGAGACGCATGGTAGATGCATCGTGTGGAGGATCGTACATTGTCAAGGAAGAAAGAGAGATATGGGCTCTATTTGAAAAGTTGAGCCAAAATTCGATGTAGAATGAGTCATTAGGCAGAGCAACAATCGATGTTTCATTTAAAACTATTATAGTCACTAAAGGAGGACTGCATGAGTTGAATAATTCTTCAAATTTGTCAAGTAAGGTGAACATACTTTTACGGAAAATGACCATGTTGTAGGCTGCGTCACAGAGGTCTCAGACCCTAGCTACACCTAACGCATGTTCAGTGTGTCATCATCATGGTCATAGTGCGAATGAGTGCCATACCACTCAATTCATCCCTGAGGATCCTAATTCTTAGGAACAGGCCAACGTTACACAATCCTATCAAATGAAAGATAGGAATCCATACACCAACACTTACAATCTGGGTTGGAGGAACCATCCTAATCTGGGGTAGGGCAAATCCGATCAGGTCGAACCTGCGAATCAACACTACAGATCCAATGCCCAGAGTGGACCACAAGGGTACCGTCCACAGGAAAATCTCAACTACCGACAACACCAAAATTCTGACTTTCGGCAAGGTAAGAATTCTCATCAAAATGATGCTCCAAATTCACAAGGTCATGATTTTGTGGACAAGGTGTTCAGCGCTTTACAGGCTCTTCAGTCCCACGGGTAGTCTATAGCCAAGTTGGAGGACTAGATTGGTTAATTGGCCAACTCAATAAGTTAGAGCGAAGAAGGAAGACTTCCCAGTCAAACAGTCAACATCCTTCGGAAGCAAGCACCATCAGGCGAAGGCCCATCGACTAGTCACCATCTGAAAGTCGTGACTATTTTGAGAAGTGGCCAAACAATTGATAATCGTGTGGGAACCTCATATGACCCCAGGGATTTAGTGAAGGATGAAGAACTGGAAAAGGGCAAGGAGAAAGAATCTCCTAAAATTGAATAGACCGAATCAACAAAGGCTTCATCTCTTGAGAATAATCCCCATGTACCAAAGGCGCCCTATCTTAAATCCCTTCCACCACCGTTGAAGCTGGGAAAAGGGCCATCTAAGTTCGATGATGTCATGGAGACATTCAAGCAAGTGAAGATTAATCTTCCCCTGCTAGATGCAATAAATCAAGTTCCTGCTTATGCCAAGTTCTTAAAGGATTTGTGTACACAAAAGGAAATCGCACACCCACATATCTAAAAAAGTGTTTCTAACTAGTCATGTCAGTTCTATTTTGAAACTTGATGCCCCACCAAAACTTAAGGACCCTAGAGTCCTAATAGTTTCATGCATGATTGGGGGGCATACAATTAACAAAACACTTTTAGATTTGGGGGTTAGTGTGAACTTGGTCCCATATTTTGTGTATGAACAATTAGGAGTTGGAGAGTTGCTACCAAATTCAGTGACGCTTCAGTTGGCAGATAGGTCTGAAAGAAGACCTCGAGGAATCATTGAGGATGTCCTTGTAGGGATCGGCAAATTTTTCTTTCCAGTAGATTTTGTGGTACTAAATATGGAACCATGATCGAATCCTGAGAATCAAACTCCCATCATCCTAAGACATCCCTTTCTAGCAACTGCTAATGCCTGTATCAACTATCGAACATGAGTTATGGATGTGTCATTCAAAAATATGAAGGTGAGATTAATTGTGTTCAATGTAATGAACCATTTCACAAGTGAGGAAGAAGCAGACTACTTTTATGTTGATCAAATTGATTAAGAGGTGGTCGATGCTCTTCCCTCCACGTTGTCAAAAGAAGAGTTTAAGTCTACCTTGCTGACTATCTATGAGGGAAAGGGTGGTTCAGAGCCATCATGTGAGGGATTTAAGACCATATTGACATTACACGACACTCGTCTATGGTAGATGAAGGCTGAACCCTTACCCAGTGTTGAATAGCCGCGGTTGAAGCCATCGATTGAGCAACCGCCGACGTTAGAATTGAAGCCCCTATCTGATTCACTTAAATACGCCTTTTTGGGACCAGATGAAATACTTCGGGTGATCATATCATCGACATTGTCCCATCAGCAAGAAAGTGAATTATTGAAAGTTCTCATGGATCACAGAAGAGAGATTGGTTGGACTCTAACAGACTTGAAGGGATTTAATCCTTCAGTCTATATGCATAAAATCCATCTTGGAGACGAGAGTAAGTCGTCTAAAGAGGCTCACGATGACTTAATCCCAATATGAAGGACATGGTTCTAAAGGACATCATCAAACTACTTGATGTTCGAATCATTTATTTGATCTCCGATAGTGAATGAGTTAGCCCAGTGCAAATTGTTCTGAAGAATTCGAGAATAACAGTAAGGGAGAATGTTGAAGGAGAATTGATGCCGATTCGCAAAACTAGGAGATGGCGAGTATGCATCGATTACCGTAAATTAAACTCTGCCACACAAAAATATCATTCCCCCCCCCCCCCCCCCCCCCATCCCATTTATCCGTCAGATTTTGGAGAAGCTGGCTGGCCAAGAATTCTATTATTTTCTTGATGGGTATTTTGGGAATATTCAAGTACCCTTCTTTCCAACCGATGAGGAGAAAACAACTTTTACCTGTCCTTATGGCACCTTTGCTTATCGCAAGATGCCATTTGAATTGTGTAATGTGCCAACGACCTTCCAATGCTACATGTTAGCTATATTTTCCGATATGGTTGACAACTTTATCGAAGTTTTCATGGATGACTTCTCAGTTTTTGGGATGACATTCGAAACATATCTTCATCATCTGACACTAGTTTTACAGCATTGCGATGAGTACAATTTGGTCTTGAGTTGGGAAAAGAGCCACTTTATGCTCCAACAAGGAATCGTCCTTGGCCATATCATTTCAAAAAGAGGAATCGAGGTCGACAAGGCTAAAGTCGATATGATTGGTAACTTACCGCCCCCGAAATCTGATTGTCAAATACGAACATTTTTAGGGCATGCAGGATTTTACAAATGATTCATAAAGAACTTTAGTAGAGTGGCGAAACCATTGTGTAATCTGTTGGGAAAAGATGTTCCTTTCCATTTCGATGATGCGTGTATGGAAGCTTTCTTGAAATTGAGAGAACTACTCTTGAATGCTCCGTAATAAAACCCCCAAGCTACTCACTTCCTTTGAAATCATCTGTGACGCTTTGGATTATGCGATAGGAGTGGTTTTGGGTCAAAGAGCTGATAAATTACCCCACGTAATTTACTACACTAGCAAAACATTGATCGAAGCACAATTGAATTATACTACTACTGAAAAGGAATTACTAGCAATGGTATATGTGCTCGACAAGTTCCGCTCGTATCTGCTAGGATTAAAGATAGTGGTCTATTCAGATCATTCGGTTATGAAATATATGTTATTGAAAAAGGACACAAAACCAAGGTTGATATGATGGATTCTACTTCTATAAGAGTTCAATTTCAAAATCTGTGATGAAAAGGGAGTCGTACATGTAGTCGTTGATCATCTGTCTCGTATCTTACCCGAAGTGCCATCTTGTTCGGAGCCTATTCGTGATACTTTTCCTGATGAACAACTTTTGGGAATAGAAGTGGCAACAAGTAAAACTCCCTAGCATGCTAACATCGTGAATTACCTGGTTACTGGACAAATTCCTTCACAATTGAACAAGAACGACAAAGATTTGTTCTTCTCCCAAGTGAAGTACAATTTTTGGGAGGAGCATTATTTGTTTAAGTTTTGCTTCGATCAAGTGATTAAACAATGTGTACCAGAGGAAGAACAATTAAGCATTTTGGATTTCAGCCACTCAGGAGCATGTGGAGGACAATTCAGAGGGTGTAAGACTGCATTCAAAATCCTTCAAAGCGGATTTTATTGGCCTTCTATTTTTCAGGATGCAATGAAGTATTGCAGAGAGTGTCTACGCTGCCAAAATTTGGGAAATATTTCAAGACGGGATTTGATGTCAATGCATCCAATCTTAATCATAGAAGTCTTTGATACTTGGGGAATTGATTTCATGGGTCCGTTTCCCCCCATCTTTAGGGTTTTTGCATATCCTGATAGCTATTGACTACGTGTCAAAATGGGTTGAGGCAATAACCACCTGGTCTAATGGCCACAAGGTCGCTGCCAATTTTCTCAAAGAAACCATTTTTAATCGGTTTGAGATACCACAGGCAATTATAAGTGATGGTGGGTCGCATTTCTGCAATCACTACTTTGCGTCATTAATGAAGAAACATATTGTCACACACAAAGCTGCCATTCCATACCACCCATAGACAAGTGGCCACGTGGAAGTGTCCAACCGAGAAATTAAGTGAATTCTAGAGAAGACCATACTACCAGACAGGAAAGATTGGTCTTTACGTTTGTTTGATGCCTTATGGGCGAACAGGACAGAATTCAAAACACCAATCGTATTATCACCCTTCAGGCTTGTGTTCGGAAAGGCTTGCCACCTTCCGGTTGAATTCGAACACAAAGCGTTCTGGGCAAATTAAGCAATTCAATTTTGACATGCAATTAGCTTGATCAAATCGTCGATTACAATTAAGCGAACTAGAGGAGTTGCGCTACGATGCTTATGAAAATGTCAAGCTCTACAAAGAACGATCGAAGAAATTATATGATCGACTAATTTCTCGAAAGGAATTCCACCCAGGGCAGAAGGTGTGGTTGTTTAATTCAAAACTGAAATCTCACCCAAGAAAGCTGCGGTCACGATGGGAGGGACCATTTCAGGTCATCTCCACTTCAGCCCATGGTGTAATTGAAATACTAGATATGAAGGATAACATGGTGCTTAAGGTAAATGGCCAGCGACTAAAACATATGATCGAACCAACAACCGAGTTGTTCGTTCAAGTAATTGACCTTGGTGATCCTCAAAGTTAAGAGTGAAAAGGGTCGAGTTGACGACAAGTAAACTCAATGCTTACAGGCAACCCAGTTTGTTTGTCATTGCATTGTTGAAAAAATTATATATATAGAATAAAGAAAAAAACGTGTGTTTGTAGTGTTTTCCTTTTGGAATCGATTGATCTAGCGAGAAGCCGATCGATCAACTTCTAGGCAATTTAGGAGTTACATCGATTATGAGCATTTAATGCTCGATCGATTGATTTATGTAAATCAATCGATCGAGGTCAATGTTTTTAACATGCATGTGAGTTCTCAGAATTCATTGCTTCTGATCGATCGCATTAATTGCATATGCACACGGGTTTGGACTAACAATTCTTCTTAACTTTGATTGATCGATTTTTCAAAATCGATCGATCGACCATAATAATTTCTGTCGATTATCCTTTTCCACAGGGGATTAGGATCTCGTCTTTTCAAATTTTATCTCAAAACGGTGAAGCGATAATTTCGATCGATTGATTGATCGAATCGATTGATAGAATTCGATAGACTCCACCAAACGGTCACTTTTTAAAATTGATGGATCAATTATTAAAATCGATCGATCGAGTTTAAACAAGGCAACCGTTGGGTCGCTTGGTTTTTCTTATTTAAGAACCACCGTGGTCCCTTTTGTGTCATTCCTTCTCGATTTTTCTTCTTCCTCGTACTCTTTCTGTCTTTCTCGTCCCGACATTCTCTTTCAATGGCTGATGCTGCAGGTCCTGCTGAGCCACATCCTCCTGGCCCACATAACATACGGAAGAGAGAACCCTCGGATCAATTACACCATGGACTTTTTCGATCTGTTATTGTAACAACCCGAATTTTTGAACTTTCTTTTATTGGTGTTAGATTGTGTTTTATACCTTGCATGGTGTTAGTGCTCTACACCAGAACCTACCCTAGTTGAGAAAATACACATTTTGATTTTAAAGAGGTATTATATTTAAAATTGTCTTTATTTGACACAAGTTGTGTTGTAGCCTAGTGGTTGAAAGGCTTTGGATATAGATAAGAGGTCTAAGGATCAAACATTGCTACGTGAGTTTTAAACCTTTATTTTAAACTTTGAATTAAAAGCCTATACACCCTTATTTGGTGCGACCGCTTAACACTGAATTAATGCCCATATATTATAAATAAGAAAGTTACGGAGAACCCTAAATCATTATTATAAGAATTCTTCTTAAAAACCCTAGCCGTCACTCCATCTTCTTCTCTGGCCACCCTTCTTTAAAAACACCCAAATCTCTTTAAATTTCTTGTGTATTCTTCCACAAAGAACACCGTAGTGTTTTTCCGTCAAATCGTGGTGGAAGAAGGTGGGCGTAATCATGGACGGATCATCGTGTGACGCGATCTCTATCGCCCTAATAATCGTCACGATCATCGGTCACGCTTCAAGAGGGTACCCATCCATCCATCTCATTCTTCTCGAGATCCGTCGCGTAGATCGCTCGATCGCGATCGACGGACTAAATAAAATAATCTTTATTTCACTCTTTATAATATTATTTTAAAATGAGTAAAGTGGTTAGCATAAATATGATTGCTTATAATCTAATCTTATTGATTTTGCCCTAGATGTGATTGCTTATAATCTAGTCCTATTTATTTTGCCCTAAATGTGATTGCTTATAATCTAATCTTATTGATTTTTCCCTAGATGTGATTGCTTATATTCTAGTCCTATTTATTTTGCCCTAAATGTGATTGCTTATAGTCTAATTTTATTGATTTTGCCCTAGATGTGATTGCTTGTAATTTAGTCATAATTATTTTCCTAATTGTTAATGTTATTATTTTTTTATACTTTGTTATTTTAACAATTAAAAATAACACAAATGATTAATACTCTATTCCATCATCCTCTAGTAAAAGACATTTTATGGACATTATAAAATCGTGAATCGAGTTCAAACTAAAATCTACATAACCATGATCTAAACCTATAATTTCTTTAAAATTTTTATAATATTTTATATTTTCTAGAAACTAAGCATTTCTATATATATATAGACCCATGACCTATTTTAAACATATTTCCAAGTCCAGCGTTTACAAAAGGTCCCATGTAGTATCTAAGACTTTGTTTTAAGGAAAGAGATATTACATAGATTATTTTAACATAAGACTCTATACAATAAAAATCAAGAAGTGACTACATTTATATTAGCAAGCAACAATAAATCTTGCGGTTACTTATCAAAACAGAAAAATATATACATATATAATTATTTCCCAAGGCTATAATTTTCAAACGATATAAATCATGTAGGCGTGATCAAATTTTAATAAGTAATATTATTATTAATATCATGAGGTCTCAATTGAGTATTGACTCTAAAACTAGAGAGCCTACCACGGGATCACCTTATAATGCCCAACGATGGAGTTTGAATTTTTTCCCATGGGAGGTAATATATATATATATATGGTCGATAGAGAGGATGAGTTAGCACTAAATAAGCAACTTAAGCGTTAGATAACTTCATACTTAGGTTGCCACGTGGGATTCTGATGTTGGAGGTCTGTGACCCATCTTATGTTGGACCGTGACCCATCTGACGTGGATCGTGACCCATCTGATGTTGGACTTTGACCCATTCGATGTTGGACTTTGGCCCATCTGATTTAGATCAGCCCATCTGATTTCATTTCAAAGGATGGTATTAAATTAATTAAAATATCTTTTACAATATATTATGATATATTTAAAGAGAAAGTGATTTTAGATAGTAATATAAAATTAATAAATATTATATACTTATATTTTATTATCATATAAAATAAATGTACTTGGTTACTACCTTATTTTAATATTATAAAATTATCTTATAAGATATATGAGTAGTAGTATCCCATGTCAGAGCCCAATTAGTTTCCTTTTTATCGATGGATTGATCTATTAAAATCGACCAATTAATCATGAGCCAAACGACAACTTACACCTTATTAAATCTGATCTATCGATTTTCATTTTTTTCAATCGATCGATTCTCATCGAATAGACGACTGATTCACCAAAATTTCACTTTTACGACCAAAAAAAATTTAGTGCACTTGCACTTTGATCGATGGTCGTGATGTACTTAACTTTAAAAATAATAATATTTAATTTGGACATTTAATAATGATAAATAATAATATATAAAGTCTCGCTTTTATCGCTTCAACGACCACCGATAACATAAAGTGTTAGAACTTGATGTCTTTATGAAACCGAACTCGACCTACGATTATCAAAATCATACTTATAACCATATTCTATAATTATATTGGTGTGGTATGTAAATAAATATAAACATAAATATAACCAAAATCTAAGTGTAAACCATTACGTATGTGTGATACTTTTGTATTTATAATTTAATCAATTTATACGAGTTAGGATATGTTAGATCATGAGTCGAGAGTGTATGAGATCATGCCTATGCTTGGGCGTGGTGATTATTTGAGATGGTATCGGGCGAAATGCAATCAGATTCACATGCCTTACAACTCATGGTGGAATGGGACCCATGACGAGTCGGGTGAGTGTGAATTGGTGTAACCTCGTGATACGGTGGCATATACGGCCCGATCACCCGAGTTCAAATATGATAGTATGAGTTATGAGTTAAGTTATGAGGTTCGACCATAGGCTTTGCACGTGGTGAAGTTTCTTCTACGATCACGTGAAACTTCGGAATATTGGCGTCCGTATGCGGATGCAACGCCTCTATGATAGTATGGGCATGTCACAAAGTACATCCATACTACTACGGAACCTTTTCCTTGGGAAGCGTGAATTAGGAAAGTTGCCCCACTATAGTCTAGGATGAAGTATAAGAGTATGATAAGATATGAGTATGAGATAAGATAAGCTATAATCTGATGCGATAATAAGGCATCATTTGTATAGGCCGACAAAAGATAAAGAACTTAAGTCTCTGTCGTCGTGCGTTCCTTGCGTAGCCACCGTAAGAACAACGTCTTCAAAAGCGGATCTGGGAGAGATTATGAGTAGGAGTGTGTTATGAGTGAGTTTGGCCATTATGTCTCCCCATTGGTGGATGGTGGAGTATGAGTATGACACGAGGCGTTATGATATGGTGGTATGATACTATGTTGACCCTCCATGGTAGCTCGGCGACTGCACGCAGTCGTTTAGGATTTCACGAGTATGTTAGTTACGCTCATGCGATATGACGTATGTGCAAGAATAATAATAAGACATGGTAGGATATGTTATGAGATATGGTAAAGATGCGTTGGATATGAGTTAATACAGATCATAGTCTTGCATTTATGATATGAGCTTTATAATATGCATGTGATTTTGTCATTCTTTTGCTATCTGCTTTGACATATTATATTTATCACTCACAATATGCACCCACAATGCACACGAGTAGTATGGGTGGATTGGTGGTGTATCCCATCGAGTTCGTGGTGAGTAAACTCATCCCACGATAATCTAACGATTGCGGTGATTACGCTAGTGGAGTGACGTCGGTCATCCGGATCCGGTGACGCGATTTCATTGATCCATGAGTGTTGAGTACCAGGAGGGCTACGGTGCTGATTTCGATCCGAGTGCTGGATATTGATCGCTGCAGACTTGGTAGTAGATTGGATCCCTATTATTATCATTAATTTTATGATTTCCTTTATCGGATTTGTCTCCAACTTTGAATTATGTTTTATTGGTAGATTTGTTGATTCTATCGCATTTATTCATTATTTATGGCTACTTTTATTTTCACCTTTATGTGTTGGCTTTCACGGATTTCGTGGAACCATTATTGCGCGAGAACTCTGATTAGGTGTATGTCCGCTTAGCATATCCGAGATATGTGCGGGTCATAACTCGAAATTCTAGGCCCTCGGGATGGGGTAGAATTTCGGGTCGTGACAGTTATTCTTTCGCAATATCCACGAAGCCGATCGCACTCTAGCGTACATCGATCTGGCTCACCTTCATGCGCTTGCCACGCCGCTGCCAGTCGATGTTGCAGTGTGCATCATTAGGCTTTACTATCAGAACATGGAGTGGGTGTCGGCATCACGCTCCCCAACCCATCATGATCATTTCCAAATCAAGATCGATAGCTGGATTCATTGGGTCCACACCCAAGAACTGGCAGAAGCATTTGATTTTCCACGAAGCTGACCCTTTGAGCATCCGATTGGGGCGGCATTAGATGCGGTTCAAGAGGCCATAATCGCATATATGGCTGGGGGAATATTTGGTTCTGGGCAATCGACGACTCGGTCGGCGTTGCCTAGAGAGTTATTGTTATGGGACACTATTGTCATGTCCAACCTCTGCCCGCAGGGTCATCCATCAGAGCAGGCGGGCGAAAGGGCGACGGCGTTGTATGTCGTGCATACAAACACCTGAGTTGAGGTCATGGTATTGATGCACAGGGTCATGAACAGATGCCACACAGATATTTCTATGCAGTGGCGTAACCAACATTTTGTGCTTTATTTTCCCCATTGCGTATCTGGAATGTCCAATTTATGATGATGAGGCGATTGGTACAAAGGAATTTTATAGGTATGGGAAGCATCTTTGGAAAAAGCGCATGAACGCTCTCGCCAAGGCAAGGCGGGATTATCAACAACCTTAAGCACCCGCCGCCACTACCGTTGCAACCGACCCTTGCATAGCGTCAACGTGGCGGAGTACGTAGGCCACGTCCTAAGGAGGCCCTCGATTTTAACGCGAAAGCGTCCATTGTTTAGTTTGATGCCTGGATGGACAACTTCGATTGGAGGTTGAGGTACCAACAGTCGCTCATTACCCAGATGGCCTAGCAGATGTGGCCACAGCAAGTCGACGATATGATCGCGCAGGCAATGGAAGCAGTGGATGGGAGTGAAGATGACGATGATGAGCATGTGGCGTAGAGTAGTTGAGATTAGATTTTTTTTTTCTTAGAGGTGTTTTGCTATTGTTCTTTTTATTTTCCTTGATGTAATTCCCATTTTAAAAAATATTCAAATTAAAATTTAGTGTTGCTATTCCAATTCCCTTAATATTTTAGAGTTTTTTGTGAAGATTTGCTAGTATATAATCGATCGATCAAAGAGATGGTCGATCAATTGATTAAATAGGACTTACTGAGTATTTTGTCATAGGTACAAATCGATCGATCGAATTGTCACCCTCGATCGATCGATTATGCATTGTGAATTTTGGTAATTTCTTTCGATTTGGTCACAGACCAAATCGATCCATTGAAGTGTCATGCTCGATCGAATGATTATGAACTGTTCGATTTTCAGAAAGTTGGCAACTTTCCACGTTGATAAATCGATCGGTCAACTAGATTGATTTTGTCTAACTACACAATTTTCTAGATCCCGAAATTGAATTTTTTTTTCTTTTATTTCCATTTTTATTAATTCTTCTTTTAAATCCTTTCTCTTCTTTTTAATAGCCCATAGACTTTAGGTTTTCTTAAATCAATTCACTTTTTCTCTTTATTCCATTTCTTTTTCCCCCTAACTCCGAATTAATGGTCGGCATATGATTCTACACCCGCGCGGCAAAGAAGCGAATGGAAGAACCAGCCAGAAAGAGGGCACGACGTTCTGAACCACCAAAGCCAATTGATCTCTCTAATGTTGAAATCATAGATCTCGAGATGTCGTTGCCCCCTCGTTCGCCTTGTCGCCCTGACTCCGCTCCAAGCACATGTCACAAACCTGTTCCCTCTTGAGTTGTGGGTAAAGTTGTTCCCAGCACCAAAGTGCGATGATTTCACAAATGAAGGAGAAAGGAATGCTTAGGATCATTAGGGATATTTTTTATTTAGTTTATGGTTTAGGATTTACTTTCATGTTTTTGGTTTAGGTAATAAGTATTTCTTTTGTTTTAGGTTTTAGTTTGCTTTGGTTTGATGTTGAGAAACTGAAGTGGTATCAAGGAAACCCTTTTAGCCCAACATACCTTCAAATCCTAACCTAACCTATGGCCAAGCTATACCTTGAAGGAAGCCCTCTTTGTAGGTTCACAAGCAGTCATAGTATCTGTTAAGTTAACATGAGCCTAGTTGTAAGACGACACTGAACCCCATCCAGCCGACTATGACAGAATCGACGTCTACGTCGTGGCTTTTGAAAAAAAATGATGATGAAAGAAATAAAAAGAATAATAAAATAAAAATATAAGCTCAAAGCAAGATGGACGTAGTGAAAACCCGAAAGGGCATTACAGGTAAAAACAGCGAGCTTGTGCGGACCAGGTGAAAATTTGAAAGAGTGCTTAGGGTAAGAGAGCTAAACCCATAGACGTTGTGAAAACCCGAAAGGGCACCATGGGTAAAAAAGGAGATAAATATTATAAAAAAAAAGAGGAAAAAAAAAGAAAAGAAGAAAGGTTTAAAATGATTGATTGATGTTTGAGGAACCCTTTTGTTACTCTCCCTGTTGCCCATTGTCCAACTGGGCCACTCATGCTAGTTCGAATCGAGTCCTAACCAGAATTGTCTTTGTGAAACTGCTTTGTTAAACGTATGACCCGAGACAAGGAGAAATGTTTGACTCAATCCAAAGGGATCAATGTTTTGGCCATGGTAAAATCCGAAAACTCACTCAGGTCCGACTACATGAAAGAGTTTGACTATGCTCAAAATGGGACCCGTTACTTCGTATCACTGTCAAGGCATAAAAATAAAAAAAAAAAAAAAAAAAAAAGCCAAAAACAAAAATCAAGAAAAATCCAAAAAAAAGAAAAGAATGTGCATATATTTCTACTCATTTTCAGCATCATATTTCAATCTCAAAAATGAAGAAAAATAACAAAAAATCTCCAAAAATAAAAATCCAAAAAATATCTTGAAAATAAAAAAGTGTAGGTAGAAATCTACTTTTTCTTCTGTTATTTATGATGCATTTTCTTTATATGTATAAATAAAAAAGGGACTGATATTTTCTCGAGAATGTGTAGGAACATCGCACGGCCCAAAGCCTTGAAGTGGGCAACTTCCCAGCGATGGACAAATCAAATAAATCATCTCACCACCGACGTCAAGTCTAACAAAAAAAATCATAAAAATTATATATATATATATATATATATATATATATATATATATATATATATATATATATATATATACATCTATGTTTTCATGTCTACGCACAACTACGCACTCGCATACTTTCGATGCAGTAAAATGTCAATATTTTACCAGCAACGTAGCTGTGCAAAATTAATGTCCTAGGTCTAAGGTTCACCTTGGATCCATAGATCCTACTTCAAAGTAGGAGCGATAGTATCAATTTCGGTCAAACAGTCAATGCTTGGATCGGATTAATTCCATCGCTAAATCTTCACCCTGATGCTCCATATTTTGGTTTCAGGTGAACTTGAGTGCCTTGTACTTCAAGTTCGTCACGTGATATTTTTGGAGGTGTAGACTCTTAGTCCTCGTAGTCTGTGCAAGCGCCCTACGGGGTTTGAGGTCCGTATAACTCCGTCTTCGAAATGATCCATTGTTGGATTAATTCCCACCTGTTAGATATGAAACTATGTCAGACAACTATGTACAAACATGCATGCAAAAGGGCTAATTTCCTTTATTTTTCTGCAAGCTTAAAACCTATATTGGTGTGGTATCCCTGTAAAGTGTACGCCATGCGTATGGGTATTCGTATGATGGTCATTTATTGCTGTAAATTGTACCTGGACGGGTTTTGGGTCGGGGCTTCCATTGCCTTTGCTGCTTATCGCCCCTAATGGGTGCATGTTTATGTATGGTTGTTCATTTATAACTTCATTGATGACGGAGGTCAAGATTGAGTATCCTTTGGTGGACACCCGATTCTGACCCGATCTTTTCAATATCACATGAATTTGAGTACGTTGGCTTCAGTTTCATCGCAAACTATTACGGAGGCACGGGCTCTTGGTATGCATTGTCTGGGCGTGTGCCCCCTGGGGTTCGAGGTCCAGATAATTTTTGCTTTAAAAAAAAAAAGGGAAAATCATTATGAAAAGAAAAAAGATATATGTGTTTTCGTGTCACACGCAGCTGTGTAAAATTGATGTCCTGAGTCTAAGGTTCGCCTCAGATCTTTGGATCCTACGTCAAAGTAGGAGCAACGGTGTCAATCCCGATCAAGCAATCAATGCTTCGATTAGGTTGATTCAACTGCTAAATCTTTTGAGCTGAGTGCTCTATTTTTTATTCATATGAACTTAAGTGTCTAAAGCTTTGAATTCTCTGTTGGAAAAGGTCAATCGTTGTTGAGACCAACCTGTTGAGAATGAGATTACGTATCAATCAAACTATGTGCAACCATGCATCCTAAAGGGTTCATTTCCCTTTTATTTTCTCTAGGCTTAAAACTTGCATGGGCAGTGGTATTCCTGTAAAGTGTACGTCATACGTTTGGGTATCCGTATGATGGTCGTTTGTCCCCATAAATTATACCTTGGTGGGTTCGAGTCGGAGCTTCCATCGCCTTTGTTGTTGCTTATTGCCCCTGATGGGTGCATATTTATGCATAGTTAATTGATGTTTATGATCATTGTTAGCAGAAACTAGGATTGGATGTCCCTTTTGGTAGACACCCAATAATTGGTTGGATTTGTTTAGTGGTATTTGAAGCTGGATGCCCTGGGTCATGTAGATCTGGGGCACATTTTTTAAAATGGCACGTCCTCCTAAAAGCGTTGTGACATCTATTCACTTCGCTAGGGCAGTTATGCTAAATAAACTTTGGGATCGATGGATTCGCCTAAAGACTTTGAACCCTGCTTTCAGTAGGGGCGCCCACGAACAGTCAGATGGGGCAACCAAATGCCTCGTAGGATTGGACGTAAACTGTGAAGCCTTGCGTATGTTTACTTCACGCCTATCTTTGAATGTGGGTCGATCACCCCTCTTACTTATAAAGCTGTTGTATTCAGAATGAATCTCGAACATCAATCACCTTCAAATCATCTCGAGAAGGGAACATTTTTTTTGACTAACGGGCTTTCGCATCTCGAGAAGCAAACATTTTTCCCAGCTATTGAGCTTTCGCAACTCGTTTCATCTAGATTATGTCTAGTAATGTTGCTAAGCGCTTAAGGACCGATTACCTTGAGAAACGAATGTTTGGCCTGACATACAGGGCTTTCATTTTCTCACCATGTTACTCATCTGATGTTTGAAGTCTGTTTTAAATGCAGCGGACCTATCAGTAATGCCTTGGGCCTCTTCGAATGTCTCTTTTCTTTGGCATACGATCATTCGTGATCGAATACCAAAGAGGGGCAACTGTAGACACCCAAATTGGGCCCAAGGCTCGATCGAAACACATTTTGAGAGAAGTGTATTTTCGAGCTTTTGATGGCATATATGGAACTCTTAGGAATCACTCCAAACTTTTATGAATCACCCTAGATCACTTAGGAACTTACCCCGAACCTTTAGAAACCAATCCTGACCCTTAGAACCCATCTCAAACCCAAAACCTAACCTTCCAGGGAAATGGATGAAGAATGGTGCATTAAGACTAGCTGAGTTCTTCTACTAATATCAAATCATATACTATTGGAAAGAGGACTTCTCCAGCTTTCCAACGAGCCAATAATCGCCTCAATCGAAGTTATATATCAAAAGTTATGACCATTTAAAAATCGAGCAATTTTGGAGAAATTTTTGCCTGGCGCAACTTATAGTTACAACAGGCTTTTTTTCCCCCAGAATTTGCTTGGCGCAACTTATAGTTACAACAGGCTTTTTGCCCCTAGAAATGGCCTGGCACAACTAATAGTTGTGCCAGATATAAATAGGTCCCCCTACTCCTCGCGGGCTTGCAGCCTCCAGGAAATCTCACCCACAATTTTACTATACATTTGCCTGACGCAACCAATAGTTGCGCCAAGCATATGAACAGTAACTATTGGATTTTGTCTCAAAAATTGAGATTAGGGTTTGACTTATTGACCATCTTGATCTTTGGGATATATTTTGCTAGTTTTGTTGCACCCTTTTAGTGCCTATTTACAACCCTCAGGTGATTTGAAACACCAACCAATCATCCACCATTAGAACTACCTTCACACATTTCCAAGCTCTCAAAATCCTAGAAAACCTTAGATTTGAGATTATCTAATTACTAACCCCATTTAGTACTTAAGTGGTCTCCTAATCCACCCATTTCCTATAAATAGAGCCCCCCTCCCCTTGGTTTAAGGGTTGAGAATTTCTATCTAAGAGAGAAAGAGCTTAAAGTGAAAAGATCTTTCTTCCTTTGGTGCACACCTCCCATACAAAAACCAGAATTCAAAAACCTCTTCCTACCCTTGCCTTTCATGGAAAGCCACTAGGTTAGGTGTGTGTGATCCCCTAGCCTCCCTTCTCTACCTCTTAGCTTCAAGCCTTAGGAGTTAGAACCCCATTCTATACCATACAAGTTTTCAAAAGCTCATCAAAGCAAGCCACGCAAGGCTCCTCTACGGTGCTACAAGGGTCCGAGGGCTCCGGCTCTCTCCTTTCTTCTCCTATCTCTTTTCGGCATTCCCCTACCATCTCATTTGTATCGTTACGTTGCCAAATTTTTGGTAGGAACGGAGGGGCACAAATAGGGTTTAAGGCCCATTTGGGTAAGAGGGAGCCACTTTCTTTCCTTTTACTTCATTTTATTTTTGGCCATTAGTAGAGACCGCATTAAGCGGGTTGATCGGGTGCCTAACACCTTTCCGATCGATAATTGAAGCCCCTACCCAAGAGCCTTTGGTGTGAACCGGATTCAGAGTCATATTTGTTGCACTTCGGTGCTTATAAAAATGATATAGGTATTTCGGGACACCAAAAGCTCCGGGTGGCAACTCTATATTTTTTGCAAGCGAGCGCATTGTCGCGACGGGACCGTCACGGATCCCACTGTTGCACAATTTGCCTGGCGCAACTAATAGTTGTGTCAGGCATATGAATAGTAACTATGGTTTTTTACCTTAAAATTCGTGATTGGGGTTTGACTTGTTGACCACCTGGACCTTTGGGGTATATTTTGATAGTTCTGTTGCACCCATTCACTACCTATTTGCAACCCATTAAGTGGCTTAAGGCCTTACCCTATCATCCACCATTAGAGGACCTTCTGACACATTTTAAGGCTCTAAAAACCCTATGAAACCTTAGATGTTAGATTACCTAATCCCTAATCTTGATTAGCACCTAAACACCCTCCAAATCCACCCATTTTCTATAAATAGAGCCCCCCACCATTTGATTTAGGGGTTGAGAATTTTTACCTAAGAGAGAAAAAGCTTAAAGTGAGAAATCTTTCTCCCTTTGGTGCACCATTACTCATACAAATTCTAGAATTCTAAAACCTCATTTCTAGTCTTACCTTTCATAAAAAGCCTCTAGTTTAGGTGTGTGATATCATTTACCTTCCCTCTCTACCTCTTAGCTAGCAAGCCTTAGAGGTTAAGACCCCTTTTACCATCATACAAGCCTTCAAAAGCTTATCAAACCGAGCCAACGCAAGGCTCCTCAACGGTGCAACAAGAGCCCGAGATCTTCAGCTCTCCCCTCTATTCCTCTACCTTCTCGGTCATTCCTCCATCCTCCCATTTGTGCCATTATGCCGTCGAATTTTCGGTAGGAATGGAGGCGCACAAATAGGATTTAAGAACCATTTGGGTAAGAGGAAGCCATTTTATTTTCTTTTACATTATTTTTATTTTAGCCTTTAGTAGAGACTGCGTTAAGCGAGTTGATTGGGTGCCTAACACCTTCCCAATCGATAACCGAAGCCCCTTCCCAAGAACTTTTGGTGTGGACCGGATTCAGAGTTATATTTGTGGCACTTTGGTGCTTATAAAAATGATATAGGTTTTTCGTGACACCAAAAGCTCCGGGTGGCAACTCTATATTTTTTTGCAAGCGATTGTATCGCCACGACGGGATCGTCACAAATCCCACGGTTGCACACTCGGCGACGTCTCTCTTTAAGCCTCTCCTCCAGAAGCTCTTCTTCAAATCCTAGTACATCTTGGTACTGCCAGGATTAATAACATAAATAGATTTGTGAGCTTCTTATAAAATGGTGTCCCGAAGCTCAGTACTAGTTGGTACGCATACCCGATCTCGAAATAGAAAGGTCCCGTCTGTCCTAATAGAGAAATTTGTCTTGCTTCCACTAATTGCATCCTGTCTGATCGCCATAAGCTCATCATCCATCATCTGAAGCTTCTGTATATTCTCAAAGAGTGTAGGACGAATCACAAGGATCGCCATCAGAGCTCCCGAACCTTTCACGTCAAACCTCATGCTGTATAAAGCTATATCTTCAAGTAATCGCCATCTATGCCCTCTAGTGATGAGGTGTGACAATAGAGTAGAAGAATTCTGACTCAATACATCTGCAATGACATTTAATTTTCTTGGGTGATACTGGATAGAGCAATCATAGTCCTTCAGGAACTCCATCCATGGTCACTGCCTCATATTCAAGTCCTTCTGGGTGAATAGGTACTTAAGGCTCTTATGATTGGTGAATATATCAAGCATTTCACTGTAGAGGTAATGTCTCCAAATCTTGAGAGCAAAGATGACTGCTGCTAATTCAATGTCATGCGTCGGATAGTTCTTTTCATGGTCCTTTAGTTGCCTTAAACCGTAAGCAATGACCCGTTCATTCTGATTAAGCACATAGCCCAATTCCCTGTATGAAGCATCGCTATACACTGTGAAACCTCTACTGCCTGAAGGTATAGCAAGTATTGGCGTTATAGTCAACCACTTCTTGAGCTCTTGAAAACTCTGCTCACACTGCTCTATCAAATCAAACTGAGCGTTCTTTTTCATAAGTTGTGTAAGCGGACGTAATATCTTAGAGAAACCCTCAACAAATCTCCTGTAGTATCCCGCCAGACCAAGGAAACTATAGACCTCTACAGCCGTCTTCGGCTGTTCCCAGTTCACAATCGACTCAATCTTTGCTGGATCAATCGTGATGCTAGTCTCAGAGACAACGTGGACTAAGAAATTGACCTGATCAAACCAAAACTCGTAGTTGCTAAGTTTGGCGTATAGCTGGTGGTCTTTGAGGAGCCACTCGTAAATGCTACACATGTTCCTCTCTTGTTTTCGAATAGATGAGGATGTCATCTATGAAAACCACTACTTATTTATCAAGGTGTGGTTTGAATACCCGGTTCATCAAGTCCATGAATGATGCTGGCACGTTCGTTAGCCCAAAAGGCATCACTAGAAACTCATAATGACCATACCTCGTGCGGAACGCAGTCTTGGAAATGTCTTCCACTTTAATCTTTAGCTGATGGTAGCCTGACCTCAAATCGATCTTTGGAAAGAATCTTGCGCCTTGCAAAGCCGCATTGACCCATCCTTCTTCTTCATAAATAATACCGGTGCTCCCCAAGGAGAAACACTTTGTCTGATGAAGCCTTTATCTAACAGCTCCTAAACCTGTTCCTTTAGTTCTTTTAACTCAACATGCGCCATTCGGTATGAAGCCTTTGACAATAGTTCGGTACCCGACGCTAACTCGATCGCGAACTTGATCTCTCAATCAGGTGGTAATCTAGGTAAATCCCTAGGGAAAATATCAGGATATTCACATGCAACCGTGATAAGAGTAATGTCCTTCTCCTCTTTATGATCTTGTATGTAAGTAAGATATTCGCAGCACCCATTCCTCATCATACGCTCTACTCAGATAGCTGAAATGAATTATGCGATGCTGGATTTGACTTCATAAAATTGGAAGGATTTTCTCCTTGGACGTCGGAAAGTCACAACCTTTCGAAGACAGTCCACACTCGCATGATATGTAGATAACTAATCCATTCCGAGGATTACATCAAACCCTTCTATACTCAATATTATCATATTAGTTATCGTCCCGTGATCCTCAATCATCATGAAAACTGATTGGCATACCGTATCGGTGCTCACTGAGCTTCCCGTAGGAACTGATACAACCAATATGAAATCAAGGAGCTTGAGAATGATGCCCAAATTCTCAGAGAATAGAGGAGTGACAAAAGAGTGAGTAGACTCGGGGTCTATCAATACTTGTGCTTCTGTTTTACTTATGCTGCCCTGACGACGCATGACTAGGGTACCTTTTATTAATACAATAGACTTAATTAATTATATGAAATGAATGTCGTGTTCATGCTTGTCATAATGAACAATTTATAACTCAAATCAATAGAAACTAATACTAGAATTAATATTTGAACTGTAATGATACCTTGGATCACGTCATTCGAAGTTTGGGCATCCTGCGTAGTCACGGCATAGGCTCGACCTTGAACAGTAATTCGAGAAGATCTCTGTGTAGAAGTCGAAGTGGTCCTTCCCTTGTCCTCCTCAGGAGAATCCTTGACCATATGGCCGAGCTTTCCACACCGGAAGCACGCTCCAGTGTTCCTTCTGTAGTCTTCAGTCTTGTGTGGTTTCTCACACCTTGTACACAAAGGGATCGGAGTAAAAGATGAAGCACGTGAGGATCCTTGAGCTATAGAAGCCCCACTCGCAGTAGAGCCTGATGGCCGGAAGGATTGCACAGGCGAAGACAATACTAGTCTCTGATATGATGTCAGACCAGAAGAAGCTGTAGGTCTCAAGTACGCCGGTTGAATAGGATATCTCAGTGGCCTTGTGAACTTGGGTCTCTTGTTTGCCTGCTCATAGGCACTTGTTTGACTCTGACCTGCTCTCTCCTTATTCTGCTGATCCCTCCGCTTGTACATCCTGTCGATGTCCTCCTCAACTATGAGGGCTTTACTAATCACCTCTGCGTAAGTCTCAAGCTCAAAAGCCGGGATCCTCTCCAGAATGTTTGTCCTTAAGCCCATCTAAATTTTTTTGGCCCTCATCGACTCTTTGGCCACATGCTGAGGTGCGAATCGAGATAGTCTATCGAACTCAGCCTCGTATTCTCACACTGTCATCTTGTTCTGCTCCAGCTTTATAAAATGGACTTCCCACTAGTGCCATACGACCTAGGAAAATATTTATCATTAAATGTTTCTACAAATTCTGCCCAGGTCCATGGCATATTGGGGTTTTCCAGCTCTCTAATCCTTGATACTGACTTCCACCAGCGGCTAGCCTCCCCATCCAACTTGAAGGTTGCCCAGTGCACCTTCTCAACTTCGGTGCATTATAGCACATTGAATATTTTCTCCATTTCGTTCAGCCATCCCTCTACCAATATCGGATCAATCTGGCTCACAAAATTAGGAGGACGCATCCTCCAAAATTCTATAAACCCGGAGGGTTGATGCTTGGCTGCAATCAGTTCTACTTCCTGAGTAATAGCAATAGTCTACTGAGCCATGGATATTGTCTGTTGAGCCATATTGGTGACCAATGCCTCCAACACTTGCTCAACTCATCCATCGGTACCTCTTCCAACTCCAACCGGAATCGCATTAGAACCGGAAGCAAAAACAACTCCCCTAGATGTACCAACACCTTCGGGAACGTCAGTTAATGGAACCGTCTTAGGTCCGTCTCTTCCTCTTCCTCTACTTTTGAACTGTGAGGCCATGCTGATCAGTCATTATTAAACAACAATAACATTTGATCAGTATTGATTGTAATTACAATCATGCCCATAGTCTATGACATCCGGATCTAGAGCTATGACTCTGATGCCAACTGTGACGACCTGACTTTCCCATATTTGAAATACCGGGAAGGCCGGCTCGCCAACCTATCGATAAATCGATAAGCCAGACAGATCAGTCATATACCAGAGTACAAAGGAGCTCCATTTCTATGATCATAACAATACGAACATAATTCTAAGTCTGAACAATGATATGTAAAAGAGATCTCTCATAAATAAGTCATATCTAAAAAAGAAACTAAGAAGAGCCACCGATGTTGGTCAATCTAACACATAAACAATGGTTCCTAATAATAGTTCCTCAAAATGATATAGGGAATTACCAAACATGGCCTCGGGCCCATAATTCAAACAATATCTAACTCAAAATCACAAAAGGAATATACCCAGAACACAAGTCTAAACTAAGGGAAAGAACTCGTCAGGAGGGATTTTTGGCTCCTTTGGCTCGTAATCCAGATCATTCTCGTAACGAGCCTGACTCTACACCTATGATGTATAGTCGGGGTGAGCTAACATCTAAGCTCAGCAGAAGAAACTCAATTTATCACATTTTACGAGAGGTTTTCAAGGACTGAAATCGAATCAAATATGATTTTCAAAACAAGTATTCCTTTCCTAAGTTACAATTCTAAATGAGCAAAGGTAGTGTAATGAATGTGAAATCAAGTAAATCCAATGTTCATAGGGTTTCGAAATCTGATTTATGTATGCTTCTTTGTTAATTGACTTAAACCTTAACTTAAGGTTCTTCTCATGTTACTATATCAAGAGAGTAGGAATAAAACTGATGGGAATTCCTAACTAACCATCGTCATTCAACGAATCCATTTTCAGGTAAAATGCAACAAGCCCCTGTGTTATGAGGGTACTTGTGCCATACAGATACTCAATCAAATATGTTCAAAGTCAAACTCACGGATATCCCGCCACGTCGGTCACGGATATCCCGCTGTGTCGGTTGGGATTCCTTCATGAGAACCATAAATCAAATGCAAATTCTAATACATAATTAAAATGCAGATTCAAATTCATAATTCAGATGCAGATTTCTGTTCATATATCGGATGCGGGGTTTCACAATTTAGGGTTCACATTCATATCCAAGTGTATTCGAAATTCACAGTTCATAGTTCATGCTAATATATTCATGACAGATTTAGATCAAATTTGGAGTCCATGCTATGATAGGAAACAAATGCTGATGTATTCAGAAGACAAAAACATACCCTTTTGGAAAATGTAAATAAGATTGAGGTTCCCCTACCTTACACTTGGATTTGATCAAAGCTAATCCAAAGGTCCTTACCAACGGCTTTTCCACACCTAACCTATATTGAATTAACACTTCATGAGTGTTAATGGTGTCAAAAATAACAGACAAAAGTTTTCCCATAACTTTTCCGAAGAAAAATTAAAAAGCCAGAACCAGGGCAAAATCGAACGTTCGATTCTAAATTTGAACGCTCGATTTCTTATTCGAACGTTCGATTTTTAATTCGAACATTCGATTTCTTCGGAAATCAAACTTGTAAGAGAAGAGCCAAAATCGATCGTTCGATTCCATTTTCGAACGTTCGAATTTGGATTCGAATGTTCGAATTCTTCAAATTTCTGTTGTTTTCATTTTTCCTTCACAGCTTAATTTAATCCAACTCTAAACTGTTTTCTATTCTAAATTCACACACATAATCTAGCTTAGTTTAAGTTATAAAAACTAACAAGATGAATTTAAGAGCCTACCTCTTGAGGTTGACTTCCGCAGTTTTTGATGATCCAATTACTTAGCACCGGATTGAATCTAATGAAACCTCAAGCCGACAGACCCCCAGCTAAGCTCCATATTGGCATATACCTTCAGGCACGTGGATTTGCAGATCACCCGTCCATCATGAACGGTTCACACAAAATCAGACAACACTCTCTTAATACCTTTATTCCTATCAGTGACAGATTACAAGGCTTTTCTACGGTCAAGATCGCGAGGTGATCAAAATTTTAAGCAATCAAAGCGAGGAAAGATATGAAGTTAGCATAAGCTTTAAGGCTTGGTTCTCATGAGAGGAAGAGAAGTGAAACTTCCTCTTCATTCTTCTCTCTTTATAAGGTAAAAGTAAGTTTAAAAATATCATGATATTTCTTCCGAATTCTATCCACTTGAATTTGGCTTAGGTTCGGTGTTGAGCATGCACACACAAGTCAGTGTACGAGTCACTGGTCAAGGGCCTACACTAAGTCTAAATCAAATTTCCTTTGACCTATAACATCCTCATAAGTTTATTTGTTCATACCTTTCAAAGTTGTTGTACGACATTTTTGGGCATGCTTACCGAGGCGAACGTGTTCGGGCTCAAAATTCTCGAGATATTACAGTCTGCATTCATTCGATACTTTTTGTAACCATTTAACTGATAGTGTATTTGTTGCCTTGGATTTGATGTAGATCCTGTAATTTTTTTCCTTTTAAACTTCAACGATAAATTTCATGTGTAGTGGTGATTGATTTGTTTTATATTGTTTATTATCAATATCATCGCTAGGCAAATCTTGGATACCAGAATTGCAAACACGATAAAACATCTCCATCGCCTGATTCAAATGAGTCAATGCCTTCTACAATTCATGGCCCATATCGGCATAGAGGCATATAAGGGCCATGACCATTGTCTAAGCCAGGTAGGTAACTTTGGTTTTCCCTTCAAGAAGTGTAAATTGACTTATACTGATGATGATTTTTTTTTTTTGATTACTTGGGTATCCGGGGCTCTTAGAGCACCCGCTTAATCCCAGGGGCCCATGCGCACCCGAAATTCAGCACATGCCGAGTCAGCACAGGATATAAATCCCTAGGGTGGCTTCAAAAGGAGAGGGGATTGATCGGTTTTAAAGTGTACCCTTGCAAGTGCATAAGTTCGATTGTAGCACGACGAAATTAAGGGTGTCGAACCCACAGGGAAGCGCAAAATTAGATTAATTTTAAAGAGATTTCAAAGACCCAAGGAAGTACCAAGGGTGAGAGATTTCATTGTCAAGATTTACCACTACACAATGCAATAATCAAAAGAACTAAATCAAGCTATGCACGGATGAACTATGATTAAGAAATTAACAATGATGAAATGATCAAGGAGTTGCTAACCCTAGATTTATAACTTTTCTACAATCAACCACACAATTTCATGTTAAATCATTATACCATCATTTAACTACAAGAAAAACGAATCGATGAAAATGAAATTATTGATTCGGCATACCCTATCCGAACACTATGACGCATCCAATCACGGCATGCATCATGCGAAAGGCATAGCGTATCTCAAATTCAAAATCACAACCGTAAGAATCAACCGCACGGCATCCTATATCGATCTACAAGATCAATCTAGGTGGAATAATTCGTTTATTGTCGCCGATCACACGGTCGACGGCTATAAACGAGTATTCGATGATAACACAATGAAGCACACACTAAAAGCCGTACGATTCAATAATTATAACAAGAAATTGTAAGCTTAAAAGTAAGTTAGTTACTCATCTAGGGGTCGCTTCCTCCTTGAACGAGGGGTTTAGCCGCTCATCCTTGATCCACACGCACAATGTAAATCGAAAGCCATCACAAAAATTGCTCTTTTATTTATCAACCGCTTGATCTTTTTGGAGAAGATCACAACCTTACACAACTTTTTATCTAAATACAAAACTAAAAATAACAAAGAAAAAATTGCTAAAGGTCCTAAGAAAATCTACCGAGCAGAAGTCCCCCAGAACCCTAAACACCCTCTTGTTTAAATAGGGCCCCGGGCTAAAATTATTCCATATCCGAATCAATAGATTGAATTTTGAATTTTGGTGGCTCATTTCCATTCCCAAAATCAATCTATTGAATTTAAGGAATTCAATCGATTGATTTTCGAAAATCAATCTATTGAATTCCAAATTCAATCTATTGATTTTGGAAATCAATCTATTGAATTTTGGAAATCAATCTATTGATTTTGGAAATCAATCTATTGATTTTTGGAAATCAATCTATTGATTTTGGAAATCAATCTATTGATTTTTGGGCAACTTTTTAAACTCAATCGATTGAGTTTCAAATCTCAATCGATTGAAATGGGCATGTGACATATTTAACTCTTGAAACTGTGGCTAGACCAATCAGTCTTTTTCACGGATTTCAGTGCTTCCGCTGGCTCCATGGTCCAAAGTTCATATAGTCCCTTAATTTTATTCACTTAAGCTCTTTCAACATCCCACGGTCCGTAACACCTGAAACCACTAAAACTATATAACAGCCGTTAGAATGCCTTCATCGGATAGCTAAATGTTAGTATTTAGGGTGCGAAATATAGTCATATTTCGACACAGATCACACCCCGAAACCTACACTTTGCTAGTCCTCGAGCAAAGAGAATGATAAATATGTCAAGGCAAATTAAACTAACATCCTAACAAAAATTAAATGCCACTTTCGTAGGGAGCACGATTGCATTTAGCATATGCAATAAGGCTTTAAACCTCTAGGTGATCCCTAGGGGAGGAGTTGTGTCTCCTGAAGGTTTTCAGTGAAGATACCTACAAACTTAAAAAAAAAACAGTTTTCAAAATCATCGATAGAAGAGTTTTCAAAAATCGGTTTATATAATATATATACCTTTAAAATAAAAAACCAATAATTATTTCAGCATGCAAAAGTTCATTCTCAAATACCAATGGCATGATAATTCCACTGTTGTTTATTCCAATTAACCCAATGCTCTGATTTTTAGACCAATTTTTTTATTTATGACTAGAATGTCGTGTGCACATGTGCCAATGCTTAAATCATTTCATTGCTAGATTAATCCAAATCAGGAATCATCGGATCCAAAGTTTTGACTCAATCCTCACCTTAGGTATACACTTAAAACAAAATCGCTCCGATAAATGATTTACTTTTTGCACACATGTGAGAGAGTTATAATACAAACAAAAAGGTCTCACGTGATATAAGAAAGACGGTGCATCAAAGAATTAAAAGAAATCTCATGGTGAAAGATATTTGTATCTTAAGCACGCTATACCAACCACCATAGTCATTGCATCATCACTCTCCACAAGGCATTTACCAACCGAGATCAGATCACGAAGGTCTTTTCTATGGTTGTAATGGGGCTCGGGTGAAGGTTATGAAAGAAAGGGAAAATTGGATTCAAATTTCTCTGAGAAACTAGAAAAAGAAATACAATTTAATTTTCTAACTTTCCACTCATTCTTTCTCGAATTTTTCAGAATTTCTCTTTCTTTTCAACCTTTTTTTCTTCTTTTCATTCCTTTTTTTTTTAAAAAAAAAAAAAATAAAATTTTATGCACATATTTTTCTGCCATATGCTCCTTGCAAGTATTATCGGCATGACTCTCCACTTTCTCTCTTGTTCTTGTCCCTCTTTCCTAATTTCTCAGAGATTGAAAGGTAAAGTTTTGTATTCTTTTTTTTTTTTTTTTTTTTTTTTTTTAAACTAGTGTGGGGTATGGTTAATATAGCTTCACAAAAAATTTTCAATCAAGGCTCAAAAGGGGGTGCAACAAGGAAAATCAATATAAGGTGGGGCATTTTAGGCAGAAACGAGCCAATGATGGCCTTTGATCATATCCTTTCACGATGGTAATGATGCCTATTTGTCTTGAGTTTAAATGCAATGAGTTTTAGCGCAATGATATAAAGCATGCGAAATAAACAAACCGAGATAAAATGTATGAGATTTCAACAATTAAGCACGAATTTCAAAGATACTCCGAATTTATTTAAGCACTCATCAAGAATGAGGACAAAGTTCTAAATCTCACGGGTTTAGTCTTTCTTAGGATCCTAGAATTTGAAATTTGGACTAATCTTTTGATTTCCAGATTCAAGCATGGCGAAGTGCAAAAAAAATTTCTAGGCATAAAATTCAAATTAATCTTTAAATGTTCACAATGGAATTAATTATCCTAAACAACAACAGTTTTATCATGGCATAAATATTTGAAAATTAAAATTTTATATGCATCAGTGATTAAAGTTTGAAAACTACGCCAAAAATAAACAACGATGATTTTTTTTTTTTTTTTTTTAGTATTGAAGGTGCATATAAAATGTGGTCAAACATATACTGCAAAAGTTAAAAATCATGAACCACGCATTTGAGCACACCATCCCCAAACCTGATGTTTCCAATGTCCTCGTTGGATTGTTGTAGGACCCGCAAACCTCTTTTAAATTTAATGCAATCAAGTCCCGACGGCGATCGTCCTGCCGGAATCCATTCCATGTTCTGATAAAATAATCGGACGATGCGAGTTAATATCCATAAAAAAAATATTTCACAATTATGCTAAAAATATCCCGAGTCAATCAATTGACTTAGATCTTTTAACACAACAATCAAGGACCATACAACTAAAATCTATCCCACTGGGTTGCCTCCCGAAGCGCTACCAGTTTCGAGATTCTTCATCACATTGGCGGCTCAATGAGATCTGTTTCTTCAGCCATCATTTGAAACTTTGACTCCAACAGCGGTTTAAGCCGTTGACCATTTACTTTCAGAATTCGATTATCTTTGATGTCTCTAATCTCGAAAGCACCAAATTCAGATGTGGAAATGACCTAAAAAGGTCCCTCCCATCTTGATCGTAATTTTCCCGGATGAAATTTTAACTTTGAATTGAACAGCCAAACTTTTTGCCCCGGATGAAATTCCTTTATGGAGATTAAATCATCGTGAAGCCTTTTGGATCTTTCCTTGTAAAGTCTAGCATTCTCATAAGCATCATAACGTAACTCATCGAGTTCATTTAGTTGCAGACGACGGTTTGATCCAGCAGATTACATGTCAAAATTAAACCATTTGATTGCCCAAAAGGCTTTGTGTTCAATTTCAACTGGAAGGTGACACGCCTTCCCAAACACAAGCTGAAATGGAGACATTCCAATTGGTGTCTTGAATGCCGTCCTGTATGCCCAAAGAGCATCTGATAGGCGAAGAGACCAATCCTTTCTATCTGTTCTGACAGTCTTTTCTAAAATCCGCTTGATTTCACGATTCGACACCTCAACTTGACCACTAGTTTGCGGATGGTAAGGTGTTGCCACTTTGTGAGTGACTCCATATTTCTTCATTAAAGTTGCAAACTGGCGATTGCAAAAGTGTGAACCACCATCACTGATGATACTCGGGGTATTCCGAATCGGTTGAACACGTTCTCCTTAAGAAACTTTACCACCACCTTGTGGTCATTCGATCGAGTGGCTATAGCTTCCACCCATTTTGAGACATAATCTCACCAAAATGTAGAGAAACCCAAATGATGGAAATGGTCCCATAAAGTCGATTCCCCAAACGTCAAAATTTCGACAACTAAAATCGGGTTCAACGCATCATGTCTGATTTAGAAATATTTCGCAATTTTTGGCATTTTAGACATGCCTTGCAATAATCCATTGCATCACGAAAGATAGTGGGCCAGTAGAATCCACTTTGTAAAATTTTGAATGCGGTCTTTCTCCCCCAAAGTGACCTCCACAAGCTCCATTATGACGTAAATTCATCACGCTTGATTGTTCTTCTTTGGGCACATCGTCGGATTATCTCGATCGAGCGAATTTAAACAAGTGTGGTTCATCCCAGTAGTGTTTCACTTGGGAGAAGAACAAAATTTTATCATTTTACCCCACGCAATGGATTTGACCGTAACGTGTAATTGACAATGTTTGCATACCAAGGAGTTCCATTTAGAGCCCGGATAACCATCAATTGCTCATCGGGAAAGGTATCTCGAATAGGTTCTCAAAAGATGTTGCTTGAGGAAGTATCTGAGCAGATGGTTTCAACTCCTTTTGTCTCGTATCTCAAAATTGAATTCTTGCAAGAATAGAATCCATCCGATCGTCTTGGCTTTGTATCCTTCTTTGCCAATAAGTACTTAAGTGCGGAATGATCGGAAAAACTACGATCTTGGACCCGAGCAAGTATGGACCGAAACTTGTCCAACGCATAAACTACGACCAATAATTCTTTCTCCGGTGGTGTAGTTTATTTGTCGTCGATCGATTTTACTTGCATAGTAAATTACATGAGGTAATTTATCTACTCTTTGGCCTAAAACCGCTCCAATTGCATAATCGATCAGCACATTAGTTCAAAGGGAAGCGAGTAATCCGGAGGTTGAATTATGGGAGCATTGGATAACAGTTCTCTTACTTTCAAAAATGCCTTCATGCAATCATCATCAAAGATGAAAGGAACATCCTTCCCAAGCAAGGTACATAATGGTTTAGCCACCTTGCTAAAATCTTTGATAAATCTTCTGTAAAATCCCGCATGTTCCAAAAATGATCGGATTTGTCTAACACTCCTTGGTGGTGGCAAATTAGCAATTAAGTCGACTTTTGCCTTGTCGACTTCAATTCCTTTCTTGGAAATGATATGCCCTAACACAATTCCCTGTTGAACCATAAAATGACTCTTTTCCCAGCTTAAAATAAGATTAGATTCTACATAACGTTGTAATACCTGTGTCAAATGGTTCAGACATATTTCAAAGGTCCTCCCAAAAACCGAGAAGTCGTCCATGAATACTTCGATAAATTTGTCAACCATATCCGAGAATATTGCTAACATACAACGTTGAAAAGTGGCAGACATTACAAAGTCCGAAAGGCATCCTTCGATATGCAAAGGTTCCATAAGGGCAAGTAAACGTTGTCTTTTCTTGGTCTGATGGAAATACAGGCACTTGATTGTATCCCGAGTAACCATCAAGAAAACAATAATATTCTTGTCCTGCCAACTTTTCTAGAATCTGATTAATAAATGGCAGGGGAAAATGGTCCTTTCTCGTGGCAGTGTTCAATTTCCGATAATCGATACATACACGCCATCCGGTCTCACGTGTAGGCACCAATTCCCCTCGGTGGTCTCCTTCACGTTATTCCCGATTTCTTTGGAACAATGAATTGGACTTACCCATTCACTATCCGAAATTGCATAAATGATACCGCATCAAGTAATTTGATAATCTCTTTCAAAACAACTTCTTTCATGTTGGGATTCAGTCTTTGTGCCTCTCTTGATGGTGTGCTACCTTCTTCAAGGTGGATCTTGTGCATACACACGGATCTATCCCTTTTAGATCGCTAATGTCCATCCGATTGCTCTTTTGTAGTCCTTGAGTACTCCAATTAGTTCTCCTTCTTGCTTTTCCGACAAAGTTGCGTAGATTATCACCTAAGTGTTTCGGATGGTCCAGAAAACATACTTAAGTGAATCGTGCTTCAACTCAAGATTTGGTGGTTGCTCAATTGAAGGCATCAATTTGGGTTTTTCCACCACGGGTAATGGTTCAATTCGTGCCTTCCATGGCTTCTTCTCCTGAGACATTGAGATGGTGTTCATTTCCTCGAAATTTTGCTCAACACTTCCTCCCTCATCATAGATTGCCAGCAAGGCGGTTTCAAATTCCTCCTTAGTGAGCGTCGAGGGAAGCGCTTCTTCAACCACTTCATCAACCTGGTCAATATAAAAGCAATCAACCTCTTCTTCGTTGGAAAAATGGTTCATAGCATTGAACACATTCAATCTCACTTTCATATTTCCAAAGGAGACATCCATCACTCCTGTGCGACAGTTAATACAGGCATTTGCAGTAGCAAGGAAGGGACGTCCAAGGATAATGGGGATTTGGTTTTCTGATTTGACTCGTTGTTCCATATCCAAAACAATAAAGTCCATAGGAAAGACAAATTTATCGATTCCTACCAAGACGTCCTCGATGATACCCCTAGGTCGTCTTTCAGACCTATCTGCTAATTGAAGTGTTACGCGATGCGGTTGCAATTCACCCAGCCTAATTTTTCATATCGAGAATGGGATCAAGTTCACACTTGCTCCCCGGATCTAAGAGTGCTCTTTCAATTGTTTGTCCACCAATAACACATGCAACAGCTTGGGACTCCGTGGTCCTTAAGCTTTGGTGGCGATTCAACTTCGTGGATGGAACTGACTTGATTAGTCAGGAACACTTTCTTGGACACATGTGTACGCGTCTTCCTCTTTCGGGTGCATAAGTCCTTGAAGAACTTGGCGTACGCAGGAACTTGGTTAATGGCATCGAGCAAAGGAAGATTAATCTTTACTTGCTTAAACGCGTTTGAGAATATCGTCCATTTTTGAAGGACCCTTCCCCAATCTGGATGGAGGTGTAAGGCACTCAGGGAATGGCGCCTTAGGTGTATGGGGATTTATTTCCATTGCTGGATCCACTTCAAGTTCCTGTCGAACATTTTTGAGATTTTCGTTCTTCTTCTCTTTCTCTAGTTCTTCTTCCTTTTCAGCTTTTTTTTCTATTTCTTCAGCTTTAGATGGAATTTCAACTTGGTTGTCGACCACTCGACCACTTCTCAAGACCGTTACAGCCTTCAGCTGATGGCTGGTTGATGGCCCTTCACCAGATGGTGCGTGGCCTCGCGGGTTGTTGATAGGTTGGCTAGGAAGCCTCCCCTCTTCTCTTTGACTCATTTGGTTAGCCAATTGACCGATCTGATCTTGCATTTTAGCCATGAACTGCTGGTACGCTTGCATAGTTTGTTGTTGAGCTTGCAGAGTTTGCATCAATTTTTCTTCAAAATCAGAATTCCTTGAACTTGAAGCATTGGTTTGGTTGAAATTCTGATGTTGACGATGCTCAGAATTTGGGTGCTGATAATTCAAATTTTGTTGGAAATTCGAATTTCGTTGGAAGTTAGAATTCTGGTGTGGATGAAGACCTTGTTGTCCACTTGATGTATTTGCTTTATACTGCTGGTTTCCTTGTCCAGTTTGACTTGATCCTCCCCACCCTAGGTTAGGATGGTTTTTCCACTCAGGATTGTAGGTGTTTGAATAAGGATTCCTATCTTGCCGTTGATATGACTGAGTCACATTAACTTGCTCCTGGGGATTTGATTCTTCGGGAAAAATCATCAGAGTGGTTGGACACTCGTTAGATGTGTGACCTTGATTCTCACAAACTGCGCAAACAGTAGGGGCATTGAGGGTTTTAGCTTGCTGAGTTGCGGCAAGCAACATATTCATTTGTTTTGACAACATATCCACTTTTGTTGACAACTCAGAGGTATTGTTGTTAACGTCAAACAGCCCCTCTTTTGTCAACACATGAGACTTTGTTGATAAATCAAGGTTAACACGTCCCAAAGTTTCGCTTTGCATTGAGGTTTGACTCAACCTTTCGAATAGAGTCCAAATTTCGTCATGCTCTTTTATGGAATAGGATCCTCCACACGATGCATTGACCATACGTCTTTCCTCTGGGATCAGTCCATTGTAAAAACTCTGAACTTGTTGCCATCTTGGAATATGATGATTAGGGCAGCTTCTAAGCAATTCCTTAAAACGCTCCCAACATTCGTGAAATGTTTCAGCAGGTTGCTGAGCATAAATTAGAATTTTCTGACGTAACTCGTTGGTTTTACTCATGGGAAAATATTTCTTTAAGAATTCACGTTGCAACTCAGTCCAACTCGTGATGGATCTTGGTTCTAACGAATTAAACCACGATCTTGCCTTATCTCGCAAAGAAAAAGGAAAAAGTCGCAATTTAGCTATTTCGTCAGTCACATTATGAACTCTAAACATTTTGCATACCCCAACGAATTCGGTCAGATGAGCATACAGATTCTCATTACTCAATCCGTTAAAGATGGGCAACATTTGAATCATTGCCGATTTGAATTCAAAGTGATTCCCTGGAATGGGAGCATGAACAATACTATCTTGATCCTCGTAAGGACCAGGATCATAGTATTGTTCCAACGTTCGGGGTCCTTCTGGTGGTTCATAATGGTTTTCACCATTATTGTTGTTGTGTACATTCCTTTCTCCTTCTCTTTGTCTTTGATCGGCCATAACTTCGGAGTTATTATTACCAATCCAATTGCTCTTTCGATTTGTTTTACAAGCTCGCTCGATTTCTCGATCCAACGGTTGAAGAGTTGGGCGATGAGATCGGGTAAAGCTCATACACCAATGAACCAAAACAAAATAGACTCAAAATGCCACAGTTCAGAATTAATCAATTGATTTTTTATTTATTTATTTATTATTATTATTATTATTTTTTTACAATCAATCGATTGAAACAGAGTGGGAAAAAAAAAAAAAAATCAAATAATTCAATAGATTGAATTCCTAAAATCAATAGATTGATTTTATCAATTCAATAGATTGAATTCCCAAATTCAATAGATTGAATTTATAAATTCAATCGATTGAACTCCCAAAATCAATAGATTGAATTCTGGAAATCAATGGATTGAATATATCAATTCAATCGATTGAGAATGGGAACAACCAATAATTTCAATCGATTGAGACAGAGTGGAAAAAAAATCAAATAATTCAATAGATTGACTTCCTAAAATCAATAGATTGATTTTATCAATTCAATAGATTGAATTCCCAAATTCAATAGATTGAATTTATAAATTCAATCGATTGAACTCCCAAAATCAATAGATTGAATTCTGGAAATCAATGGATTGAATATATCAATTCAATCGATTGAGAATGGGAACAACCAATAATTTCAATCGATTGAGACAGAAGTACTCAATCGATTGAACTTATAAGTTCAATTAATTGATAGGACATTCAAATACAAAAATCTGACTGACAAGCACAGTCAATCGATTGAAATTGAGAAGTCAATTGATTGACTAACAAACAGTGATGTATTTTATATTTCCACTAGAAATTTTGCAATCAACTCGGAACAGAAAAAATTGGGTTTTTTTTTTTTTTAATTTTTTAATTTTTTAATTTTTTTAATAAAAAAAAAAAAAAATGAAACAGGGAAATGTGCACAGTTGAAAATCGATCGATTGATTTTTATAAATCAATCGATTGATTAGCAACAAAGAATTTAATGAGATGCAATCTCCGCTTCTCAGTCAATCGATTGAATATGAAAATCAATCTTGATGCAACTCGTAATAAAATCTCCTTAAAAAATAATAAAATTTCGTCAAGAATCCTCAAGCAAAATCTTGAACGATTTTAAAGTGTACCCTTGCAAGTGCACAAGTTCGATTGTAGTACGGCGAAATTAAGGGTATCGAACTCACAGGGAAGCGTAAAATTAGATTAATTTTAAAGAGATTTCAAAGACTCAAGGAAGTACCAAGGGTGAGAGATTTCATTGTCAAGATTTACCACTACACAATGCAATAATCAAAAGAACTAAATCAAGCTATGCACGGATGAACTATGATTAAGAAATTAACAATGATGAAATGATCAAGGAGTTGCTAACCCTAGATTTATAACTTTTCTACAATCAACCACACAATTTCATGTTAAATCATTATACCATCATTTAACTACAAGAAAAACGAATCGATGAAAATGCAATTATTGATTCGGCATACCCTATCCGAACACTATGACGCATCCAATCACGGCATGCATCATGCGAAAGGCATAGCGTATCTCAAATTCGAAATCACAACCGTAAGAATCAACAGCACGGCATCCTATATCGATCTACAAGATCGATCTAGGTGGAATAATTCGTTTATTGTCGCCGATCACACGGTCGACGACTATAAACGAGTATTCGATGATAACACAATGAAGCACACACTAAAAGCCGTACGATTCAATAATTATAACAAGAAATTATAAGCTTAAAAGTAAGTTAGTTACTCATCTAGGGGTCGCTTCCTCCTTGAACGAGGGGTTTAGCCCCTCATCCTTGATCCACACGCACAATGAAAATTGAAAGCCATCACAAAAATTGCTCTTTTATTTATCAATCGCTTGATCTTTTTGGAGAAGATCACAACCTTACACAGCTTTTTATCTAAATACAAAACTAAAAATAACAAAGAAAAAATTGCTAAAGGCCCTAAGAAAATCTACCGAGCAGAAGTCCCCCAGAACCCTAAACATCCTCTTGTTTAAATAGGGCCCCGGACTAAAATTATTTCATATCCGAATCAATAGATTGAATTTTGAAATCAATCGATTGAATTTTGAATTCAATCGATTGAATTCAAAATTTGAATTTCCATTCCCAAAATCAATCTATTGAATTTAAGGAATTCAATCGATTGATTTTCGAAAATCAATCTATTGAATTCCAAATTCAATCTATTGATTTTGGAAATCAATCTATTGAATTTTGGAAATCAATCTATTGATTTTTGGAAATCAATATATTGATTTTGGAAATCAATCTATTGATTTTTGGGCAACTTTTTAAACTCAATCGATTGAGTTTCAAATCTCAATCGATTGAAATGGGCATGTGACATATTTAACTCTCGAAACTGTGGCTAGACCAATCAGTCTTTTTCACGGATTTCAGTGCTTCCGCTGGCTCCATGGTCCAAAGTTCATATAGTCCCTTAATTTTATTCACTTAAGCTCTTTCAACATCTCACGGTCCGTAACACCTGAAACCACTAAAACTATATAACAGCCGTTAGAATGCCTTCATCGGATAGCTAAATGTTAGTATTTAGGGTGCGAAATATAGTCATATTTCGACACAGATCAGGGATTCGAACTCAGGTCTCCTACTTTTTGAAGCAGGTACTTGGCCAGCTCACCTAACCCCTTGAGGTTACTTATAATGATTACTTAACTAAACTAGGCTACTCATCTCTTAATTTTGGTGGGAATGTAACTAACTTTCTCGATTAAGGGGGCATATGTCTGCTGTAGAGAATGTAGAAGGTTTTATAGAAGCAAATAAGATCTAGGCTAGAATTGTTTGATCAACATATGAGATGCGACAATTTCTAGTAAGATAAATCTTACTTACCTGATCAGATGACAGCAAATACGTGCTTGAACGGCAATTCCTCGCTATGAGATGACAACCCTTAAAACAAACCACCTCTCTTTCTTTCTATCTCTATTGATGGAAATAACATTGAGAATGAATAAAGAGGGGACGCTGTCCTCCTTATATAGACCTTGATTAGTCTCCTAGCCTATCAAGGAGACTAAATCTAGAGGATGTGTCACGTCTATAAAGGGATTACCACAACCCTATAAATAAGGAATTCCACCAGATTGCGTGGTGATTCCCATTGTACCACGTTTAGAAAGTCTTACCAATTCAAGTTTTAGCTATTTAAAGAAAAGGTTAGTGTGTGGGTCACAAATACCCAACAATCTCCCACTTGATCCACAAACTACCAAAATATTGTTTTAAATAAATTCATGAATTAGTCCTTTTGAAAAGCGGATGGCCATCCTTATAATTTTATAAAATCATTGACTTTCAAGAGACTTGGTACAATACATCATCCCTTCAATTCAAGAAACAACTATAATAATGGATCATGAATGCCTATAATGTACCATGCTTTACAATTGATAATAAGGCAGTTCCATGGTCACAAAAATTATTGCTGTTAATGAACCCAAGAGTATTATTTGTGGTTTTGTGACACCAGTATATGCACACTTTAATGCAATCACTTGTGTGTATACCTACATTCGTCCTGCTTCATACCCTAACGTATGTTATCCTGATATCTTACGGCATACGCCATGTGAAAACCATCACCCGACTATCAGGATAAAGGCTATACAACCTGGTGCCTAATCATGATAACCCAAGCTTCCTTATTTGAACACTTATGCTCTCAGGCCAATATTGCATATGCTAATAATGATAATCATGATAAATATTGAGTAGAATGAAAAACATGCATCAAATGATAATCAAAGATATAAAGAGTGTCAACAATAAAAGAGAATGGAATAAACATTGTGGAAGAAACTCCCACTCAATTAATGTACTCGAGTGTTTCCAACACTCCCATCCGGATCACGTGCGTTATAAAATCTTTTGTTTGAAATCTCTTTGTGAGATAACTCCCACTCAAACAGAGTCCACAAAAGACTCTAGTATCCCAATCTGGTCACCTCAATTTAAATAAATATTCTAATCATTAGTGAATTTGATGTTGTCCTTTATTCCTGACTCCCACTGATTGTCTCATTTTCAAGAAGGTTGATGTAATTAGTCTCAACGGTTGTAATTAAAATAAATTATTTACTAGAGAACCATATCCAACACGAATAGAATCTAAAATAATAGTCAAACTATCACCTAGAGGAGTAAAACTATAAATAACTCTAAGAAGTCTAATATTAGCAATAAAAATTTATCTAAAAGACTGAATAAAAGTCCAGAATTCCTCCTCATTGCTAAAAAATAGCTTTTCATTCAGTCTGTAGCTCCTCATGCTGCTTCTGCTGATTAACCTCTACTTGCTGCTTCTTCATAATATTTTTCCATGAATAACAATCATTCTTGAAGTGACCTTTCTTTTTACAGAAATGACAGTCATCGTCGTTATCATTCACAACAATTTTCTTCTTGAAGTCCTTCTTGTTCCCTTTATTTGTGAAGTGACTCTTTCTTTGACCATTTTTCTTAAAATTTCTCTTATGAGCAGGATTGTAGGCAAAATGAGCAGACTCAACCTTGTTGCCCCGCAACCGTTGTTCTTCTGTTACATACATTGAGATAAGTTGGTTCAAGTCCCATTTTTCTTTCGCGGCATTATAATTTACCTTAAAGGTATCAAACTGACTCGGAAGGAATGTAACAGCTAAATGTACTATAGCTGTTTCCTCAAAGGAAATGCCTTGCTCCTTGAGCTTCATGGCTAACATGGACATTTTGAGAATGAATTCCCTAATATAAGCCTTTCCATCATAGCGCATGTTCATAAACTCCACAAGATAATCGTATTGCAGAGATTTAGTGAACCCAACAAACTGATCCTCGATGTTTTTCAACAACTCGCGGGCGGTGTCAGTAGTCTTAATACCACAACGAATGACCTCACTCATGGAAGCGCGAATAATCATGATGGATATACGATTTGCCTTCTCCCACTTGGCATGCAGAGCTTTTTTAAACTCTGAAGAGTTATCGGTAGGAGTTACAGGTCTGTTTTCCGATAAAACAAAGTCATAATCTAGGTAACCAAGGGTCAAATCCAGACCCATTCGCCAAGTGGAATAGTTGGTACTAGTGAGCTTTTCAATGCTCGTCATCTGTTGTTATAATAGTGATCCGTCCATAGCTGCAATGACATAGATCATTGTCAGCACATGTTCATTTAGAACTTTACTAAATTTGAATTCGTACCTGGGGTTAAGGTCGAATCAATCAGAGTGTGTTAACCATGTGCAAAACCATCCACTCTGAGGGACAGGCATGACTCATTATCTCAGCATCACCTTCGGGCAGAAGCTTTGACCTATTGTATGTCTCCCTAGTTTGTGTCCGTAGACACGCATATGCCTAGTCATTTGTGTTTTGGTTTGATTCAAGCTAGTCATCAGCTTAGGCCAGAAGCGTCATTTTTCTCTCACCTAGACACGCATAACTATTCTATCCATTTCCCTTTCATGATCTTTCTAAGTCAGCTTTGGCCAGAAGTAGTAGCTCACAAAAGTGAATGCTCTAGCAATCTTAATGAGACAATTGTCTCAAAATTCAAGGATAACATAGCCTCCATAGATCGGTCACTTTTGGGCAGACTACACACCTATTTTGACAACGTTTCCCTGAACGACTGCTTTACCAGTCTTCTTAAACCCCTTTATAGGAAGAGGCTATCTCAAGGCATTCTATTATGTCATTGGTTGAAGGTTTCATGCCCTAAATACGTTCATATACCAAACTTTAGGGAAAGTAGAGTCATAAAGTGAAGGTGCACATATATTAACTATGAACAATGACATGATAGTATAAGAGTGTTCATATAGAATGTTCAAAACAGTTCAACTGTGTATTTAGAATAAAAATAAATTTATTAACCTTTGACTAGAATTTTCATGTCTAAAATAGTGTTAAACAGTCTCATAGACTAGTCCAGAGTGTAGATCTCGTCGAGTAGATCAAAATTGATAGGTCATATGCGCGAAACAGAGTTATAAAACTCTAGATATCTCATTTTAAAGTTTGAACCCAAAAAGCGTTCAGTCTTGTTGCATATACGAGATCTGAGTTTAAAAATGGGTTTTGGGCTAAACCAGGTGGGCCGAATTGGGTCCGGGCCAAATGGGCTATGACCTGGTTGAGATGGGCCTAGTCCAAGGGTGAGATACCGGACCGAAGTGGGCCAGGGATATGGGCCGGGGCACCGGGCCGGGTATCGAGTGGGTCAAGTGTCAGCATGAGTATGGTCGGGTCCACAGGTCAGTCAGTGAACAGAACTAACCAAGGCTTAAGGTCGTCTTGTCCGGTCACTGGGTCATCGGCAAGGCGGCAATGACCAAGGATGGCCGGATCACCCGGGTCAGGTGGGCCGACAGCGGACCCGAACCCCCATTGTTCATCTTCTTAAAAAAAAAGATTTTTTTTTTTTTTTTTTTTTTTTTATAACAGTCGCTGCAAAAAAAAAAACAGTCCTCATGGGACTTAGATCCGCCCACTTAGAAGTCACCGTGCCGGCGGTCCGTCTGCTCAATCGCCCCGTGCGTCGACCGTGCCGGTCGGTGGCCGGACGGTATGGCCGTGAATGACCGTTGATCAAAGGTTCGGTTTTTCTTTTCATAAGTTGCGGCTGACCCTTTGGGGCTTAAAGCGCCCTCCACCGATCACCGAACTGATGCGGTGTCCGTCCGGTCAACCGGTCTTGGCCGTCGGTCATGTCATTCCGGTGGCCGGAAGTCGTCGGACGGCTCTGGGCCGTCGGCCCAAAAGAAAGGAATTTTTGTTTTTTTTTTTCTTTTTAAAGTTGCGTATAAACAGTTCAAGCTCGCCCTCCACAGCACCGTGACCGGTCAGTGTCCGATGTCCTCAATCGTCGGTCTCGGTTGCGCGACGTTGGCCTTATTATTATAAATCTGCAGCCACGTTCTAATCATATCAATCTGAGTCATCAGATCTGAATCACGCTCTAATCAGACGGCTCTCAATCATTGTCCAGATTTACATGCCTTGCTCCCTTAAGATTAATGGATAAGGTGGTACGATCGGCAACCACAAAAACAGTCCAGATCTACGTGCCTTGCTCCCGTAGGATTAGACGAATTATTTATTTATGAAATATATGTGTATCAAACGAAATCAGCCATTCAAGCTCTGATACCAATTGTAGAAGATTTTATAGAAGCAAATAAGATCTAGGCTAGAATCGTTTGATCAACATATGAGATGCGACAATTTCTAGTAAGATAAATCTTACTTACCTGATCAGATGACAGCAAATACGTGCTTGAACTGCAGATCCTCGCTATGAGATGACGACCCTTAGAACAAACCACCTCTCTTTCTTTTTATCTCTATTGATGGAAATAACATTGAGAATGAATAAAGAGGGGACGTTGTCCTCCTTAAATAGACTTTGATTAGTCTCCTAGCCTATCAAGAAGACTAAATCTAGAGGATGTGTCACGTCTATAAAGGGATTATCACAACCCTACAAATAAGGAATTCCACCAGATTGCGTGGTGATTCCCATTGTACCACGTTTAGAAAGTCTCACCAATTCAAGTTTTAGTTATTTAAAGAAAAGGTTAGTGTGTGGGTTACAAATACCCTACAGAGAAGGCCTGTGATTGTGCAGCCTTGCCCGGTATTTGGAAGGTTAAAGTGCCACCTCGTAATCTTCTTTTTGAGTTGTGTGTGGCTCTTAATTTGGCCAAATCTATGGACACTCTGGTTCGCCGCGATATTCCTCTCCCCAATAGATGCTTCATGTGTTACTCTTCAGCTGAATTGGCAAACCATTTACTCATCCATTGTATGCTAGCATCCAACATTTAGAACGTTTTTCGGGAGAGATGAAATCTGGTTGGCTGTTTTTTTTGTTTTTCTAAATATCAGTGACGATGAATTTCCGTTGAAAACAAAGAAAATAGAAGGAAAAGGCACTGAGTGAGGAGGTCAGAAGCCAAACGCACCAGTAGAAACAAAAGACAACCTCAAAACTTAAAACAAGACAAAAACGACACCCCCCACCCCACCCCTCTTAGCCCACCCCCAGGAAACTCCTCCATAAATTGATAAGCCTGCTAACCTCTTCCACTAGCACAATGTGAGATCTGAAGGTCCCTCTGAACACACTGTGGTTTCGTTCAAACCAAATAACCCAGAGGATGTCAAAAGGGAAGATATGGCTGGCCTTCTCCTCAAGTTGGCAGCAAAGAAAGCATCTAATTCGAAATGGAGAGCCCATGTCGTTTGAGGGAGTCAACTGTCTTCAGACGGTTGCGAGCAGCGCGCCACGTGAGAAGAATGACTTTGGGTGGAAATCTGACATTACAAATGCCCAACTAAGGGGTAGGGATGCAAGTTTAGTGTACCGAACTGATACTCATTTTGTTGGTATTCGGTTCGGTACACCCCAGACCGAAACCAAACCAAAATGAATCGGTTTCGGTTCGGGTTTTTTTACGGAAATCGAAACTGAAGTATTTCGGGTTTTGGTTCGGTTTAGGTAATTTTACTATATTTTTACTATTTTTTTAATGTTTTATTCTCATATTTTTCTTGTTTTTCTTTTATTTTTTCGGTTATCTCATCCTACACCCTCGATTTTTTGTTTTTGCCACCCTAAATTGAAACCGAACCCAACAGGAATTGGTTTGGGTTTTTTTCAGTTTTTGGTCCGGTTGGGGACCGTCAGTTTTTGGTTCAGTTTCGGGGTTCGTTTCAAAGCTTGCATCCCTACCAACAGTAGCAGATAAGGGGTCTCATCCACAAGTCGTAAGCTGACTTAAACGAGAAGAACCCATCCATTCTGCCTTTCCATAAAATTAAAAAAGTGACATTTGAGAGGTGAGAGAAAGTCAATAATTCCTCGATCAGGCCGTTCAAATCTCTGGATTGGGAGTCGCTTAGGTCACTCCCAAAATGAAGATCCCACTGTACAATAAACGAGTCACCAATAGCACAATCCGAAACAATCGACCCTTGGAGTAGTCCACACAACTTCCCAAAATTTGATTGACTGCCCATCACCTACCTGGAATCTGATGCCACTACGGAATGTGGAGGCTTGGGCTAAAACTCCTTTCCAATCACCAATCTGAATGGTTGTTTGCCTAAATCTTGTCTGAGGGTCGCTAAATCACTCTATCCAAAGCTTGGAGTGCTGCCTATCGCAATATTTACGACTATTTGGCGGGAATGTAATCATAGAATCTTTTAAGGGGAGTTCAAGGCCTTCGACTAATCCACTGCTGCTTTCGAGAGAGATATCCAGCTTTAGGGATCCTTGTGGGGGAAGCCTTCAGTGGAGTCCGCCCCTTCCGAGATGCTTGCTGAGTAATTCAGGGTGTTGGTTGTTTTGGGGCTTAACCCCTGCTGTGTTCCTTTGCTTTTGTTTCTTTTCTTTTCCTTTTGTTCCTTTCTTCTTTCGTAAACCTTAGCGCTCGTCTCTGATCTTGGCTGTATTTTTCTTTCTGCAATGAAAATTCACCATTACCGATAAAAAAAAGAAGCAATTTCATTAAAAATAAACAAGTTGCGATAGATCCAAAAGCAAAAGTGAAATGCTAAGCCAGAAAAAACCCGAGAATAAAGAGAACTAAAAAGGGAAAAACTTCCAAGAGCTCAACAATGCAGTACGCAACCGTTCTGAACATATCAAACCATAAGCCGTTCAAATATAAAAATAAAGCTGTGTTTTGATCAATATAAAATTTACTTTGAGTGATGATGGGTTCCTTACAGAATATATACTGTAATGCTAATCCAACTTTTATTACATTAAAACATTCACAACAAAATTCTCATCACCATAATAGTTACATTAAATCTCTCCATTTTGACGAACGCGCATGCTGCATTTTGACAAACGTCGCATGTTACATTAAACCTCTCCATTACTGACAAGTGATGGTGGACTAATGGGCTCGTGGATGACCGCACTCACAACATTCATCATTTGTGTAGGAGAATCAAACCCATCACTCGTCAAGTAAAACACGTGAAGTATTTGACACATATTCCAGAAGACATCTTTGCAAGCTCTTGGAAGCACACTTCCCTCTGTCTGCAAAACCAACTTCAACAGCTCTCTCCTATTAGTCTCAATGACACCTTTCAATTCACCCAATGTATCTTCCTCAGTTATTGCACCGCAGCTACGAAGAAGGTGCAAGTACACACTATTCAACTTCCCTTCTTTACTTTCTCTCTGCAACATACCCAATAATTAAAAATAAGAGACCTACTCCTATGACCAACTTACATAGATACTGCAATGAAAAGCACCCAATTAGGCCATGCGGCATGCATCTTTTACAGTTCTAAGTGTTTCACATGTATGGTCATTACGTACCCAATTCAACCCAAAAGTCATCTGATTATAGAGATTTTATATCGACCATTAATAAAATGTAGAGTGCATACCTTGGACGGTTCAAATCCCCAATGGCCATGACTTTTGGGCCCACGGGTAGCTCTTAATGTGAGCTACTCAAAAGAAACTAATAGCCATGTGTGTGATTGTGGGTGAGGGGGTAAACAAGACAAGGTCAGATGAAAGGAAGGCATAAGGAAGTACAAAAATGAGAAAAACTCACCTCATAACTTTGTGTGTCATTAAGAAGGCGTCCACACATGCTCATGCACTTAAATAGGTTTTGGTACTCTAGACCTCTGAAATCCTCCTCCGAAAGCTTGGGCCCGACAAGGTAGATAGCTGGGAATATGGTTGGTCCTAAGGCTAATGAGAAGCACCCAGTTTCCAAATACTCATCCATTGAGGGAATTGAATTGTTTCGCACCCACTCCGCTTCTTTCTTCATAGCCCTGAGCACAGCGAGCCACTGCCACAAAAAGTACAAAACATAGCATCAATCACCGACCTTGACAATGAGGAATTACAAGAAGCGTAATATTAGATCTCACTGTCTCGACTATTTCGGCAGTGACACTGCGTCCTTGCCACATAGATGCCTTGGCTCCAAGATCATTCGTTGTGTTGTAAAATGCGGAAAATAGGATCTCAACTTGTTCAGAGCAATAGTCAGCAGTTGAAATTCCATCCCACCTGTTCGTCATTGCAATACACACCTTCATATTTTGATAAGATTTTGGGGGAGATCCAATATATAGCGAAAACAGAAAACATACTTCTGAAACAGTTTAATAAGGTTTTCTTGCTCTTCTTCAGAAGCACCAACGTCGAAGAAGTCGTCGAGTACAGTTGCGAGAGTAGCATTTTTGGTCCATGACATGCGAGCCTCAGATAATTCAGGAGAAATAAATATGGCCGCAACGGAGAAGAAGCAGTAGAACAGCTTCTGCCTAGCAAATTTCAGCTGATCCAATCTGCTTTCTTTTACCCACCTGTTTATATACCATAGATCATTACGCATTAATTTATGAGTTAGTATTCGGTACCCTAGCCATCCGAGTGCCAGAGATAGCACTCAGGTCAATCTCCTTCTTTCCAAATGGTCAAGGCTCGGGAACCACACTGATTTGGCACTCAGAAATTATCATCACACTTATCAAGGATGTCGGCTTGAGATTTATTTGAGTGCCACTGCTGGCACTCCGGTTAGGTACCTTATACTAAGTCTTAATTTATAACCCTAAGTCACTACAAAAATAAGGTGTTTCAGCAGCACTTACTGTTAAGGCAGTTTTTGGTAGCAGCATGACTAATAGCGGCAGTTTTTGGTAGCAACAGGACTAATAGCAGCAGTTTTTTGTTAAAAAAAATGCCGCTAATAGTCTTATTTTCTGTAGTGATTATGCTTTAAGGAGTAGAATGACATATACATTACCTCTCGAGAAGTTTGACTTCTTTGCGGTGTATGGATTGGCAAAGGTTAAAATCTTCCACGGCCATGTCAAGGAAATGTTTGTTGCCAATATTGCGAGACCTAATATTGTAATGGTGATAGAATAAATATCTGATTAATATATTAAAAAAATAAAATGACAATGATGATACAACAGAATTATAATTTGTTCAAAGAAACATTGCCCAAGTCTACCTATATGATGTTTTAAGAATCCGAAAGTCATGTACATTGTAGTGTTCAATGCTTCTCCTATTCTCCAGGCGAGCCACATTGGCATGGTAGGGAAACTTGATGGCATAATCCGCCTAACAAAAGACCGAATGAAAATTTCAGATTTTTATCACCCTCCCAGAATTATGTCTCTGGGAAATATTCATTAGTATAAGGTACCCTATCCGTGTGCCATAAGGCATTGGGTCAATGTCAAACGGATGACCTTGGTAAATGTGCTGATAATTTTGAAGACTAAATCAGTGAATGGTCAAAAGTGAACTTTCACTGATTTGTATTCTCATATATAGCAGTGCGCGTCTTGCGGCTTAACCATTGGAACAAAAGGAGATTGACCTGAGTACCACCACTGGTACTCGGGCTGGGTACCTAATAACAGCTCTCAAAACTATCATAATTCAATGATACTAAATGTGGAAACTCGTAGCTCAACCAATTACCTCTAAGAAAGTAGTTTCATTATAGCCTTCTGCGTGCAGTGTAATAGTAGATATCCTGTGCTTTAGAAATTGACTTGACCAGGAATTTAGTTTCTTCAAAACTAGTTCATTTGGGGATGTCATGATTTGTGAGGCCCTGTGTAACTCTACAACTGTATCCATATCTTTCTGATGATATCCCACCAAATCGAAAAGGTTTTCTTCACCGAATTGAGCTAGAGCATCTACACCACATATTGCATATTGAAAAATTGAAGCTCCATCTACCATCCACACACACATACACACAAAGAAAAAAAGCCCCATAAATGATCAGTCAGAAAGTACCGGAAGATACATCATATCCATTTATGCGTAAAAGCCGAAATGCCATCGCGCACGTGGCAGCATCCAAATATATCTCTTCATCATTTTGCTGCCATTGTCTGTTTGTTGCAAATGTCATTTGTTAATGGTTGAGGATTTAATGGTAGTATAAGAATTTAATAATCGAAATTTGGACGACTACCTATATGCTTCATCCAAAACCTGTTTAATTTCATCTCTAAAATGTCGAGCAATTCCCAATCTCTCAAGGCTGTCAACCATAGAAAGATGGGTATATGTATCTAGAGGATATGTGGTGGGAACTGAAAATGACGATGCCATGAGACCAATCAACAATAGGTTATGACAATGTCGATACTTAAAAATGTAAAGTGACATAGAATTGACAAAGATTCGTCCGGAGAGTTATACCTGCATTACCAGATCGTTTTAAAAGTGAGCGCAAATACTCGAGGCCCTTTGAATCATGAAGGTGGGTCAGAGCTGCTGCAGTAGTGGATGGTGAATTAAACAGAGATCCATTCTTCCTCTGATATTTCATGACCTCATCCCAATCTTGTAATTTCCCCAATCCTTCTGCAACATATGCGAGGTAGGCTTTCCTTCCCTTGGAGTTACTTCCAGAGCCTCTACACGATCACACATTGGAAGAGAGCGAAACATATTAGAAAAGAAAAGGATTGGGATTCAAATGCAAAAATCCAATCTAAAATAAAGAATAAGAAATAAAATTATTTGTTTGAAGAACACAAACTGATAATTTGAAAATATTTAATTATTTACGTGGCAAACCACCTGAGTGTTTCTTCAAAATGTCAAATCTTGAGAAAGTTTAAAAACCCTATATCAAGAATTTCTTGAAATGATATATTATATCCTCCATGATTCACCATCGAGAGCATGCCATTTCTCATTTGTCAAACATAGTGAGGAGTGCGCCATATTAAGAGGGAGAGGTTGGTTTTGCCTTATTTCCTTTTTCGTGAGTCTCCTCACTATGCTTCAGCATTACGCAAAATATTGTGAGATGATAGGATGGTCAAGGACAACATCTTATTTTGGGTTCAATCGAAGATCTTGATAGCTTTGTTCAGGGAGTTTTGGGATAGCATGAGTAACTGATCGGTATGGTTCTGAGGTTTGTCATCGGCTTTGCTCTCCACTGAGCTCTGAGCAGGCTGCATGGTTCTGAGGTTTGTCATCGGCTTGCTCCTTATTTGTTCTTTTTTTTTTTGCTTTTTGTCTTTTGCTTGTTTTGTTGGTCTTGAAACGACTCTAAAATTCAGAGACCTTCTGACCGCTTTGGTATACGTGCCTGGCATGAAAATCGAGATGAATTTAAAATTTGATAATAAAAATATTAATGTCTACATTTTTAATCGGCAAGCATGTGAAGTGATATGTCACTTACGACACAAATCCGAGATCCGATTAGACCTTTGTAGAATGTTATCCATTTGAGTATGTGTGTATGCTTAACACTGTAGCGAAGGCTTTAGAAAAGGAGAATTATTAGAGAGATTTTCATGGGATGGCTTATAAAGGAAGGAAGTCGATTATAATCCTCTTCGCTATTCAGTCTTGCTTCTTTTAATCTATAGCTAAGATATTAGAATTCTGAAACTCTTTGGTGAAATAAAGTTAGAGAAAACCGAGATTTGGGACAACTTGGATTAGAATATGAAGGGTCGACTTGAATATGTCGTATCTCGTCTAGGAGAGTGTGTCATTTCTGTGTGTTGACGCCGAGTTGCGCATCTGCTATTATGGATCGCAAATGGCAACAAATCTTTTAGTTCGGATTCGGAAACTCACTTTGAACCGAGGATGTCATGAACCAAGAAATAGCCATCAAGGAGGTGAGTTATTACGAGTTTCATAGGGGTTTAGATGTCATTAATATACATTTATGTGTGTGAATGATTCGTGGTGAATCATAAGTTTCATGGAGGAATGAGGTTAAAAATCAATGAACTTCATTAATGACAGACGGTAATTGGGATTTGATTGATCAAATTGTATTCAAACAGAAGGGTGAAATTTTTAGACGTTCAAGCCCGATATGCTTGATCGATCAAATTGGTGATTTGATCGATCAAATTTGGAACTAATTGATCAAATTATAAGTGATCAATCAAATGATAAAATGATCGATCAATTGAGAATTGATCGATCAAACTGTGAGATTGATCGATCAAATCAGAGATTTGATCGATCGAATTTTACTTTTGAAACAGGAGGTGTGTTTTTATGAATTTTTTACTTTTGAAAATCCGATCGATCAAACATAAGGATTGATCGATCAAATTGAGGATCTGATCGATCAAATAGGGGGACCGATCGATCAAATTTTCCTCTATTCTATAAAGGTGAAATGTTGGTCTTGATCGATCAAATATGAGAATTGATCGATCAACTTGGGAATCCGATTGATCAAATGAAAATTGATCGATCAGATGTTCTTTGTTCTGTCTGTTTAGGAGTGAGGCATCCGATCGATCAAATAATATGATTGATCGATCAGATGTGAATCCGATCGATCAAATAGAGGAATTTGTCGATTGAATTCCCTGTTTTGTCCTTTTATGGTTTTCTGGGAAAAACACTGCTGGGCAGTGTACCAATTTTTATCCTGACACTTTTAACACTTAGTACACTATACGTATGGTCTAGGTCAAGACCAGAACATCTTAAAAAGCTTTGGATTTGCTTAGAAAGACTTGATCTGAGGTTGGGGAAATTCAACTTAACTTGTATTCGATTTTGACTATATGGTTTCCTAGCATCAGTATCTGATTCCTTCTGTATTAAAAGCATGCCTTGCATATGATAAAAGCTTTATTATCTGATTCTATCCTCTGATTCTGCTATCTTATTCTGAGGTCTTTATGTGTATTAATTTAAAGTTTATGGGACGAATCCCCCTGACGTGGCAGGATACCCACGACCGGCATGGCGGAATATCCGTGTATCTGATTTATAAACCCTTGGCACAAGTTGCTCTCCTTTGAAGAGGCTTGATACAACTATCTGTAATTTTTTATTGAACGACAATGGTCGAGATTACCCATCGGCACACATCTGGCTACCACGTGCTATATTCACGGGAGTTATTTAAGTATATAATTTAAGTCACTAAATACAGTATGCATATATCTGACAACTCTAAGAATAAAGTCTGTTTCCGATAATTCTGCATCTGTTCTGTTTACTAAAAGTTCTGCATCCTATATTTGTTCATTCTGTCTGCATTCTCTGATTTGAATATCTGTTATGCATTATAATTTGCAAATCATGTTTTACAATTAAGATGCAAATTACTTGAGTTTCTTCTATTGAACTTAGATGGTTAGCTTACCCTGTTTTTATACAATAGGTTCTGAGGCTAGGTCTCCCAGCACTGAAAGCGATCCTGACTATCAGTTGGAGGCTGAGGCTGAGGAGAAGGATATTGATATCTCGGTTAATGAGTTTTACCCATAGCTTGGGTATTAGTTCTGTATTTTGGGTCCTGTACATGTATTTTTAGATTATTTGTGTGCCTGGTGGCCACCTTTCTGTATTATTTAATATAGATATTTTACTTGTAGTCATATACATTCTATAGAAACCACTATTGGGAAACATTGTTTTGAGTGATTGTAATAACCCGTAAAATTAGACCCGAACTCAACTCACCTCGTGTGTGTGGTCGACACGAAAATCGATGTCATCATAGATTTTTATATAATAATAAATATTTAAATAATATTAGGATAACTTTGTGCGGATGGATTAAGATTTATATGTGTGTTTTGGCCTTTTGTGTGGAAGCCGTGCACCGACGCATCGTATGCCGCTCAACGCCGAATCAGGACCTTGGATAAGGTTAACACCCATTTGGATGTATATGTTTAACAAGAGAACTAAGCCCTTTAGCTAATTAAAAGACAAGCTTCAACCGGTTGCATAACTTGGAGTTTGGGAGTTTTAGAGAGAGAGAGAGAGAGAGAGAGAGAGAGAGCTCCCGTCACCCTTCAAACCCCTTCTCCTGAAATTTCGATCACGAGATCGCCATCGCGCAAAAAACTCCGCACTCGTCGCAAAGCTCGTGATGTCGGTATCGATGGTGTTCCGCCGTTTATAATTTTGACCATTCAAGCCCCTTTTCGTTAGAAACCACTGTTTCTTTAAAAACCCCATTTTCAAAGAGCCGATCACGTTGGAATCGTCCCCCACGCTTGAAAGAGGTTAAGATCGACGCGTAAGGATGAACGAGGTTAAGATCGCCGCGAAGTCGATCGAAGAAAGGTTAGTTTTCTTTGATTTTAATGGTTTAGATTGTAGAATAAATCATTGTTTTAGTTTAGTGTGGATGTGTGTGTGATTTGATGAAGATCGTAGAAGATTTGGATGAAAATAGATCAAAAATGATAAAACCTTATGATTGTGCATTTTTGAAGGTTTTGATTGATCAATTGGGTGATTGATTGATCAAAATTGGGTATTGATTGATCAATCTAGGTGATTGATCAATCAAATTTGGTATTGATCAATCAATTTGAATGATTGATCGATCAAATTATATATACAATTAGAAAAATAGCAAGTTTAGTTGCTGGAAGTTCATTCCCGAAAGCATTGATCGATCAATGGTGAAATTGATCGATCAATGTGATGGTTTATCGATCAATGGTGAAATTGATCGATCAATGTGGGATTGATCGATCAACATGATGTATTGATCGGTCAATTTGATTGTGCCGACACTGCTTCAGTGTTTTGGCCATAACTTTTTACTCCGAACTCCGATTGATGCGATTCATGTGGCATTGGAAAGAGGACAACTAAATCTACAACTTTTATGAATTAACTAACTGATGAGTAAATTTTTTTGATGATAAAAAATGAGCTGGAAGTTTGGCCAAGTTCTAAGTTAGCACGTTTTGACTGAAGTATCGATATAGCTTCGGTATTTTAGCTATAACTCTTTGTCCTGAACTCCGATTGATGCGATTATTGATGCGTTGGAAAGAATACGACGAGATCTAACTCTTTTATGAATTAACTAAATCTTTAATCAAATGTTTTGAGGGTCAAAATAAAGTGGAAAGTTGGGTCAAGTTTTGAGTCAACACGAAATTACCCATCTCCGTCTCGATTTTGAGAAAATACTTAAATACGTCAACATTATTAATAATTAGAATCAATTTTTATACATCATCATGTGTGTGATGTAGACTAAGAGTAGAGGCCATGGATAAGAACTTTTCGATTGCTTTAGAACGACGTTGGATTTGCTTAGAAAGATTCGTTGAGGTAGGGAAAAACCAACCTAAACTGTTTTTGAGTATGATTTCATTTCATATCTGCTCCCTGATTTCTGTTTTAACAAGCATATAAGCATATCATAAATTTATGCTATCTCTGATTTCTATTTTCTGATTTGTATTATAAAATCTGCTCCTGATTTATGCTATCTGATCTGTGAGGTTTATGTGTGTATGTAATTTGATGATTTAACCAGATGATCCCCACCGACCTGGCGGTATATCCGTGCCTGACACACTTGTGCATCTGCTTGTAATCCCTCGGCACAATTGCACTCCATAGATGAGGCATTGTTGCACCCTAAAATTGTTCATGTGAACGACGATTGATTGGGGTTTCCTATCGGTAAATTCCTGTTTACTCCGTGTTATATATTTACGGGAGTTTCTTAAATTAGAAAACAAATACAATTTAAGTCACTGAATATATATTTGCATAACATCTATTTCTTGTTTACAAACTCAGTATTTAATTTGATTTTGCCTGTTTATACATTATGATTTGATTTCTTGTTTTGAAATATCACGTCCTGCATATTCATTACACTTTAGTTGGTATTCTTCTATTGAGCTAGGATGTAGCTCACTCTATTTTTATTAACATTTTAGGTTCTGAGGCTAGAGTTCCAGGCACCGAGAGTGACCCTGACTACCAGCCTGATCTAGAGGCTGAGGCCGAGGACGAGGAGACTGACGTTCAGGCAGACGATTTTTATCCTTAGTCTGGGTACTAGTTGCCATTTATTTTGGTGATTTTGTATGATATTCTGGATTATTGTGTGCCTGGTGGCCACCTTCTGTATTTATTTATGTAGATCTTTTTCTTTTATTATATTATTATACATTCTATAGGAACCACTATCAGGAACCATTGTTTGGGTGATGGATGTCCATCACCATTGGTTCTTCTTGGTTCCTTTTTGGGAATGTATATTTTTTTATATATTTAGATACATGTTTGGTTTATTGTTTCTTTCTATTTTAAATGCCTTATGTGATGACTAGATCTACCACAGCTGGATAGTGTCTGCTTGATTTTCGCTATACGAGCAGACACTTCGTGATTTGTCCTGGGAATCATCCAAAGTATGATCCTGATGGCACCGATTTTCGGGCGCAAAAATCCGAGCTGTCATAGTGATGGATGTCCATCACCAGTGGTTCTTCTTAGTTCCTTTTTGAGGATTTATATTATTTTAATTTACATATATATATATATATATATTCTTTTATACTTTTCTTTCTTTTTAGAGCCTTATATGATGACTCGATCTGCCACTTCCGATGGTGTCTACTCTGACTTTTGCTAGATGAGCAGACACTCTTTGGTTTATCTTGAGGATCATCGAGCATTATGATCCAAATGGCACGGATTTTTGGGTGCAGAAATTCGAGCAGTCACAGTTTGTATCAGAGCCTAGGCTTTAGGTTGAACCACGGGTTTCCCTAGGTTTGATTGTTTTTACAATCTATATACTGATCGATGTTAGTGTTTTTACAATGACAGACAAGTATTATGGGCCCATGATTCAGAGGCGGACGTGGTAAAGTAAGAGAGGGACTGAGATTGCTTCCAATAGCAGAGATCCCTGAGGTTATTGGTACATCTAGGGGATTAGAGTTCCAATCGGGTAAAAATGCGGTTCCAGTAGGACAAAGAGGATGAAGAGGAGGTGGTGATGGCAGAATAGAGTAGGTGTTGGAAGCTTTGGCTGCCAACGTGGCACAACAGATGGCTGCCATGAATCAACAAGCAGCGAGACCACCTCACCAAAATAGCGGCTTTGCTGAGTTTAGAAGAATGAGACCTAATTTCTCAGGTCAAATAGATCCTATTGAGTCCAAGAGTTGGATAGAAGAGATGGAGAAAGTTTTTGAAGTACTTAAAGGCACTGATGTAGAGAAGGTATGTTGGGCAACCTTCAAACTAGATGGGGAAGCGGGGCCCTGGTGGAAATCAGTATCAAGACACCGTGAGCAAGAATTTCCCAATGTCCCTTAGACATGGGCTGAATTCATTGAAACCTTCAATGAGAAGTACTTTCCCAAGATAGTGAGACATCAGTGGGAAGTAAAGTTCATAAAGTTGGAACAAGGAGCTATGACGGTGCGCTAGAATAGTGCCGAGTTTGATAGATTATCAAGGTTTACTCCGCAACACGTAGCCACTTAGGCGATGCGAGCTCGGAAGTTCTAGCTTGGCTTGAGACCGAACTTGCAAAAAGAAGTGGCCTTATGGGAGTTGGAGACATATGCAGCACTTATGTTCAAGGCTTTCATTTATGAAGAGGAGAATTAGAAGCAGTTTGCCTGGAGAGATAGGCAAAACAAAGAGAGGTCATTTCAGGGATAATCGCAAGACCTTGAACAGTTTAAGAGGGCTAGATTCTCCAGACCTCCCGGATACCCTACTCCCTCTCGACCAGCTGTATCTTCAGGGTCGAGTTCTTATCAGAGATCGGCAGTACCCGCACCATCCAGACCATTCAGATTGTCTGGTCCTTCTGCCAGTGGATCTTCTCGGGTTTCTTCATTTACTCCTGCTCCATCATGTGTAAAGTGTGAGAAGCCACACAAGACAGAGGACTGTAGGAGAGACACAGGGGCTTGCTTCAGGTGTGGCAAGATGGGCCACATGATTAGAAATTGCTCTAGGGAGAGCAAGGAAAGCAAAGAGAGGGTTGGATCGGTATCTACTCAGAGATCCTCTCAACCTATTGTGCAAGGCCGCGTATATGTCGTCACTACAATGGATGCCCTGATATCAAATGACGTCATCCAAGGTATCTTTATGCTTTGAGAGTTAAATTAATTAATTGATATTCATATCCTATATCGTGTTTCGATAATTTGATGCATATGGGTATTTATGATTGTTGTACACTTATCTCTATATGTTTAATATGTCAATAAAAAGGTACCCTTGTTATGCATCATAAAAGCAATGAGAGTCAAGTAGATGCTCGAGTATTGATAGACCTCGGGTCTAGTCATTCGTTTATCACTCCGTCGTTCTCTGAGAAGCTAGGCATCGTCCCCAAGACCCTTGATTTTATCTTGGCTGTATCTGTACCTACGGGAAACTCAGTAAACACAGATACGGTATGTCAGTCAGTTATCGTGATGATTGAAGATCACGAGATGATGACTGATATGATTACTCTGAGGATAGAAGGGTTTGATGTGATCGTTGGAATGGATTGGCTATCAGCATACCATGTGAGCGTGGATTGCCTTTGAAAGATTGTAATCTTCCGACCTTCAAAGAGAAAGTCCTTTCGCTTATGTGGAATCAAATCTAAAGTCGCGCTGTTCATTTCAGCTATTCGAGCAGAGTGTATGATGAAGAATGGATGCTGTGAATATCTTGCTTATTTTTAAGATCATCAGGAAAAGAAAAGGGACATCGCTCTTATATCAATTGCATGTGAATACCTCGATGTTTTCCCTGAAGAATTGCCTGGATTGCCACCAGATCGGGAGATCGAGTTCCCAATTGATTTAGCACTGGGTACTGAACCGTTGTTAAAGGCACCATACAGAATGGCGCCTGCGAAGATAAAGAAACTAAAGGAGCGGCTTCAAGAGCTTTTGGACAAATGTTTTATCAGGCCGAGTGTCTCCTTGGTGAGCACCAGTGTTATTTTTGAAGAAGAAGGACGGTTCGATGCAACTGTACATCGATTACCGCTAGTTAAATAAGATGATGATTAAGAATCGTTATCCACTGCCATGGATTGACGACCTCTTTGATCAGTTGTAAGGTTCTTTTCAAAGATTGATCAAAGGTCGGGTTACCACCAGCTTAATATTAAAGTGGACGACATTTCCAAAACCACATTCCGCACGAGGTATGGTCATTACAAGTTCTTGGTTATGCCTTTTGGACTAACGAACGCACCGACGTCATTCATGGACTTGATGAACCGGGTATTCAAGCCACACCTCGATAAATCAGTGATGGTATTTGCTGATGACATCCTTATATATTCAAAGAGAAGGAAGGAACACATTCAACATTTACGAGTTGCTCTTCAAACACTCAGGGACAACCAACTTTACGCCAAGCTTAGCAAGTGTGAGTTTTGGTTTGATCCGATCAGTTTCTTAGGCCACGTTGTTTTTGAGGAGGGTATAATAGTCGATCCTGCAAAGATCAAATCTGTAGTGAATTGGAAACAATCGAAGACGGTAACAGAAGTCCGTAGTTTCCTTGGCTTGGTGGGATACTGTAGACGATTTGTAGAAGGGTTCTTTAAACTCTCAGGTCTGCTTAATTTGCTTAGAAAGAAGAACTATGAGTTTGATTAGACGGAGCAGTGTGAGAAGAGTTTTCAAGAACTCAAGACGCGTCTGACTACAATACCAGTGCTTGCTATACTTCTGGTGGAGGAGGATTTGCAATATATGGTGATGCGTCATACAGTGGTTTGGGTTTTGTTCTCAATCAATACAAGAAGGTTTTCGCTTATGGCTCTAGACAACTCAAGGACCCCGAGAAGAATTATCCAACTCATGATTTAAAGTTAGCAGCGGTAATTTTTGCTTTGAAGATCTGGAGACACTATCTATACGGTAAGACATTTGATATCTTCACCGACCACAAGAGCCTTAAGTATCTATTCACCCAGAAGGACCTGAACATGCGACAACGACAATGGATGGAGTTCTCGACGGATTATGATTGTTCCATCCAGTATCATCCTGGGAAGGCCAATGTAGTGGCGGATGCTTTGAGTCAGAAGTCTTCGGCTCAGTTATCTCATCTCATTATAAGAGTGCTTCGGTGGCACTTGCTTGAGGATATAGCCTTGTGTGATATGAGGTTGATGTTAAAGGTTTAGGCGCTTTGATAACCACCCTTATTATTAGGCCAACATTGTTTGAGAATATTCGCAAACTACAAATAGTCGATGATGAGCTTATGACCATTAAATAGGGTGTGATCAGTGGAATCAGAGCAGATTTCTCCATCAGGGAAGATTGAACTTTATTATTTTGGGATAAAGTGTGCATACCTATCAACGTTGAGCTCCGAGACACCATTTTAGAGGAGGCTCATAAATCAATGTACGCTATACATCCTGGGAGTATCAAGATGTATCAGAACTTGAAGAAAAGCTTATGGTGGAGAGGCTTGATGAAGGACGTAGCAGAGTACCTGTCCAGATGCTTGGTTTGCCAGTAAGTAATGGTAGATCATTGAAATCCAACAGGATTGCTGCAACCTTTGCCTATACCTGAGTGGAAATGGGAAGCCATCTCAATGGATTTCATATTAGGGTTGCCGAAAACGTTGAGGAAACACAATGTCATCTGGGTCATTATAGATAGACTGACCAAGTCTGCACATTTTCTGCCGTATGGTATGATATATACTGCCAGCAAGCTTGCAGGGTTGTATCTTAAAGAGATAGTTAGACTTCATGGTATACCGATCAATATTGTGTGTGATCGAGATCCGCTTTAAACATCACAGTTCTGACAGAGATTTCAAGAAGGCATGGGGTCTAGACTTGATTTTAGTTCAGCGTTTCATCCACAGATAGATGGGCAAACTGAAAGAGTGAACCAGATCATAGAGCATATGTTGTGTGCGTGCATGTTAGACTTTCATAGGTTATAGGATCAACATTTGCCTTTGATTGAGTTTGCGTACAACAATATCTATTAGTCTAGTATTGGCATGACTCCCTACGAAGCTTTATACGAACGACAATACAGATCTCCATTGAATTGGGAGGAAGTTGGTGAGAAACTTATTTTGGGACCTGATATCGTGGACAGTACAACTGAGACGGTTCGGTTGATCCGCAAGAGATTGAGAGTTGCTCAAAGTCGCCAAAAGAGTTATGTCGATCTTCATAGGACGTAGGTCGAGTTTTAGGTGAGCTTGATCGCATTAAATACATCGACCTTTAATTATCAGTTTATTGGTATCAAATTAATACCTATTTTCAGGTCAGAGATAAGGTGTTTGTCAATATCTCACCAACGAAAGACGTGATGCATTTTGCGAAACGTGGAAAGCTAAGTCCACATTATATTGAACCTTTTGAAGTACTCGGACGGGTTGGAGAAGTCGCGTATAGGATTGTTCTGCCACCACAGTTGGCAAGCATGCATAATGTATTTCACGTTTCTATGTTGAAGAGATACGTGAAAGACCCAACACATGTCTTGGATTTTCAACTGATTGAGTTTTAAGAGGATTTGACTCTGGTAGAAGAACCTATGCAGATTCTAGACCGTAAGGAGCAGGTCTTACGGACTAAGATGATTCCACTTGTGTTAGTAAAGTGGCAGAATCATTCTTTTGTAGAGGCTAACTGGGAGCGTGAAGCCGAAATTCGCGAGCAATACTCGCATCTATTTAACTGATATGTGAGGCAACTTTGATGATTAGATTTAATTTTATAGTGTACTGTACATTTGCTAAATCTTTTGAGTATGTTTTAAGGCTATCTATATTGCTTATCATGTGGGTATGACATTGAATGATAACCGTTGGACTATGACCATGATTACAGGTCAATTAAACCTGTGAATTAGAAATTAGCCTTGTTGTTTAATTTGATCGATCAAATTTGAGATTTGATCGATCAAGTACTAGTCCGATCGATCAAATTGAGACATTGATCGATCAACCATGTGTTCTATTTTTGACCTATTCGATTGATCAAAGTGAGTATTTGATCGATCAAATGTCAATCCGATCGATCAAACTGGAAAGCTGATAGATCAACTGACTTTGAACTGGGTACTATTTCGCACAATCCAATTGATCAATTGGATAAATTGATTGAAATCCAATCGATCAACCTAAAGTATTGATCAATTAACCTATTGGGTTAGGGCTTTTCCATTTTGCAATCCGATCGATCAATTTGGCATTGATCGATCGAATTTGTCGTTTTAAGTGGCGCCTGGGTTTTAAAATACCCATTTTGAACGATCAAGGGCACCCAATCGAGCGAGAGAACCTTGCTTCCTTTGTGTGCAAATTTGATTTCCGGCTATCGAAGCTCCGCGTTTGTGATTCCTTGGTCGCGTATTGCTCCCTTCTCATGGTAAACCCTAAGTGTATCCGTTTCTTATGGGGTTTTGTAGATTTTTGGTTATTTTAAGCCATGGGACCACGAACGAAGAATGCATCGCGCAAAGGCCCTATGGCGCGGGTTCGTGTACCCACCCTGCACATTGAACCGGTCGTACAACCTATTGTACAACCCGTGGTGCCACCACAACCCATTGTACCACCTGTACAACCACCTTAAACACCACTCATTGAGCGCGAATTACCAAAAGAGTGGTCGAATGGCAAGACCTTCTTGCCCGAGCATGAATTTACCCCAACCCTTTTTGAAGATCATCCCGAAATAATGTGGGCGATCAACTATATCGCTAAACGAGGGCTCAAACCCTTACTCGAGCCTTTCCATGATCACTATTGCCCACGCATAGTGAGATTGTTCTACCAACACCTTCAATGGGGTGGTGGTAGCTGTCATCAAATGGTTACCAAGATCAATGTGTTAGAATATAAATTCAACCAATTCCACGTCTTCGCCGCTATACAATGCCCATCTAACTATGTGGAGACGTGTGGTTTGGAGGCACCCTATATCAAGGACGTGCCTTTTGAGGACGTCATCCCTAAGATGATGCACGGGCTACATGGATCGGGCCAATCCATTAAGAGGGACCAACTACCCAATAATTTATGGATGCTTAACACCTATGTCAAGTGTGCCATCTACCAATTTTTACATCGATCCGAACGTATGGAAATCGTACAATATTTCCTATTTTCGGCCTTCGAGAACTGTTGGTTCTCTGTCACCAACGTCGTTATTGATGGCATGCTCGATGCCGTCGATAGGATGACGGAGAAGAAGGCCATCTCAAAGAAGGAGATGCCTTATGCACGGTTGATCACACGCATGGTGGAGCAGTACAACTCCGTGCGTGAGGCCTATAGCATGGCTCCTTGGGAGCCAAGAAGGAATAATAATATAAAGGTTTTTAAGTTCAAGGATTGGACCAAGGGCTATAACCTTTTTGGTGAAGCGATTGCCCGATGAGGAGGAGGTTCCACCAGTTGAGGCCGGAGCCGAGGCTACTGAGAGAGCTCTCAATGTGGGGGAGGTACAGTCTGATCTTCCACCTCAGCCTGAGGTATCTATTGGAGCGGCACCCGTCCCTCCACACCGGTCTACACGTTCCAGCACCACACGTCGTCCCGAGCCTTCCACCATTACCCTTGAACTTGTGCTTGCGGCATTCAATGAGGGCTACAAGAGGGTGTATGAGCAACTGGATGAGATGCAAGAGTTCCATCGTCAGGTGCATCGACGATTGGATTATCATGAGGGGATGCTCACGCTACTGATGCAGCATGCTTATGCGATCACTGCTACTTGATGAGTACTGAAAAATGAGGATATTTCGCCCCTAAATACCTATATTTAGCTGTCCGATGAAGGCTATCTGATGAGATTGATTAGATTTGAAGTGTTTCAGGTAAATACAAGCCAAGTATAGAAAACAGTACAAGAATTCTGAATATAATGTCAAAACACTGCAACTTCGGGTAATCAAGAACTTGGTGCGACTTGCGGCTAAATTTGGACCTTCAAGACGGTCGAATTACAAAATTGTCAAAACATAAAAGTTGTAGCGATTTTCATCAGCTTTCCAACGGCGCAAGAATCGTCTCAATCCGAGTTCGGGACACAAAGTTATGGCCAAAATACTGAAGCAGTGTCTGAACCACAAGAAAGTGCTGAATTTCACGGATTTCTGGGGTCGATGCATCGACCCTACAGGTCGATTAATCGAGCCAGAGTTTCAGTCTGACACGAATCTGACACTAAAAGTCTATTTTTTGGGACTCTTGGTCGGCTCGATGCATCGACATCCATTGGTCGATTAATCGACCCGGAAAAGTCGGCTTGGGAGACCTCCGCGCGACGGGGTTTATTTAAAGCGACTCAAACACTTCGGAGGGAGCTTCTTTTTCAGCATTAGAATAACGTAGGAGATTAGAATTAGAGTTTTTTAGAGTTTTAGTTTTTAGTGTTCTTAGTTTTTAGCCATTGTTTTTCATAGTTAGACCTAGAAATAGGGAAGTTTATTATTTCTTTTTGAGAGCTTTGTTCCCTTTAATTTTTCAGTACTCATTCCTTCAGTTCATAAATTTTGTTCAAAGTTTATTTCTGCATTTATTTCGTTTCTGAAGATTATCATCCGTGTGGATCAACGTAATTTATTTTGAAGTTTGAGGTAATTTTAATTAATGTTATTTTCCCGTATTTATTTATTTATGTCATTTATTTACAATATGTGTGGCTAAATTTATAGGGATGGGGATCTAATGATTCCCATCCGAGGGATGTACTTTTAATAATATAAAATTAGGGATTAAAATATGAGATTTTTAATTTATGGTTGTTGTGCTATCATGAATGGATGAAATCCCCGCCACTAACCGGGATCGCGTGTGTCGAGTCATGCCCGGGATCTCAGATCTGTGACGGTAATTTTACCCAATCATTGTTATGGTCTTTTTACTTTTATCGTGTGGATTTAATTACGATTATGTTCTGGGATCGAGTGTGCCGAGCCATGCCCTGGATCTTGGTTCTGTAATGATAATTTTATCTTAAATAATCCCTAATCTGAATAAAGTGTGCCGAGCCATGCCCTTGATTTCAGATTTGTAAGTGGTATTCTTGTTGGAATTTTCACCCACCTTAGGGATGACTTTTATTTGAACCTGAGATCATGCGTGCCTAGCCGTGCCCTTGATCCCAGATCTATAATATGAAAATCATCTAAGTCCTGATTGCAGGGATGCAACGTGGAACCTATTAGGGTGTTGATGATTGATCTTCCATAAAAGATGTTTGTTACCAATGAAATATCTCATAATTTAATCCTTAGATTTATATTATAGGAAGAACGGACCAAAGATGGGAGGATTTAGTATCTTCATCTTTATCATCATCATCTTCACTTTTATTTGTGAATCATCAATTGAATTTTAGTTTTTAGTCATTAATTACCATCTCATCAACCGCTTAAATCATAAAACTGGTAGAATACTGTTAGATCTTAGTAGATTTCTAGAATTGCTTGTCTCTTTTAGATAGTTCAAAATTAATCCTCGTGGGAACGATCTCGTACTCCGCACCCACTATATACAAACCGATTCGTGCACTTGCGAGTAAAACATACATTAAAAAATCACATCACTACTCCCATGCTCGGTCATGCCTGCCTGCATACAGTGGATCCTCGTGACTACAGTGTCGAGCCATCCAGACCCAGCCGACCAGACGTACCTACGGAGCCAAGTTCATCATCCGCTCCACCGGCAGGTGACCACTATACCTTTTACATTGTTTGATAATAAATAAATAAATAAATATATATATATATATATATATATATATATATATCTATAACTCTGTTTTCCATATTAAATTCTTTCTTGCAGGCACAACTGCTTTCCTGTATAATTTCTGTTTTGATTGCTTGTACCTGCTCTGTCTACTATCTGCTTTCCATGCTCTACTTTATGCACATCTAGTATAGGTTACATCTGCCCTGTACTCTGTCTCTGTCGGTTACTTGATTGGATGATGTGTGTGTGTTATGTGTCTGGTTGTTTTGAGTCACGGTGGAGTGTTCTTCCGAGCACGTGAGACTTGGGACGGATGTATCTATGTACGGATGTAATCCTCTATGGCATTCTCGGATGTCACACACAGTACATTCAGGTTACTATGGATCCTGACCCTTCCTACACGTGCTTCGCGAAGACTACTGTTCCGTGACCCACTCTTACAGTTCAGGATTGTTTGTTTCACCTTCGTTCTGAAAGTTAGGATTAGGATACACCGTAGACCTATATGAATTTGTCTAACATTTTTTAAGACGAGAATTCCTAAGGGGGGAGAATGTAACGACCCTAAAATTCGGAGACCTTTTGACTGCTTTGGTATATGTACCTGGCATGGAAATTAAGATGAATTTAAAATTTGATAATAAGGATATTAATGTCTAGATTTTTAATCCGTGAGCATGTGAAGTAATATGTCACTTACGACACAAATCCGAGATCCGATTGGACCTTTGTGGAATGTTATCCATGTGAGTGTGTATGTGCTCAACATCATAGCGAAGGATTTAGAAAAGGAGAAATATCAGAGATATTTCCATGGGATGGCTTATAAGGGAAGGAAGAGGATTAGAATCCTCTTCTCTATTCATTCTTACTTCTTTTAATCTATAGCTAAGAGATTAGAATTTTGAAACTCTTTATTAGAATATGGAGAGTGTGCCATTTCTATGTGTTGACACCAAGTCACGCATCTGCTATTACGGATCGCAAATGGCAATAAATCTTTGAGTTCGAATCCGAAAACTCACTATGAACCGAGGACGTCGTGAACCAAGAAATAGCCATCAAGGAGGTGAGTTATTAAGGGTTCCATAGGGGGAAATTTTTAGAAGTTCAGGCCCGATATGCTCGATCGATCAAACTGGTGATTTGATCGATCAAATTTGGAACTGATCGATCAATTGAGAATTGATCGATCAAACAGGAGGTGTGTTTTTTCGAATTTTATAAACACCCTATGAAACAGGAGGTGTGTTTTTTCGAATTTTATAAACACCCTATGAAACAGGAGGTGTGTTTTTTTGAAATTTTGACTTTTGAAAATCTGATCGATCAAACATAAGGATTGATCGATCAAATTGAGGATCCGATCGATCAAATAGGGGGACCGATTGATCAAAATTTCCTCTATTCTATAAAGGTGAAATGTTGGTCTTGATCGATCAGATATGAGAATTGATCGATCAACTTGAGAATCCGATCGATCAAATGGGAATTGATCGATCAAATGTTCTCTGTTCTATCTATTTAGGAGTGAAGCATCTGATCGATTAAATAATGAGATTAATCGATCAGATGTGAATCCGATCGATCAAATAGAGGAATCAATCGATCGAATTCCCTGTTTTGTCTTGTTTTGGTTTTCTAAGAAAAACACTGCTGGGCAGTGTACCAATTTGTATCCTGACACTTCTGACACTTAGCACACTATACGTATGGTCTAGGTCAAGACTAGGACATCTTAAAAAGGTTTGGATTTGCTTAGAAAGACTTGATCTCAGGTAGTGAAAATTCAATTTAACTTGTATCCGATTTTGATTGCATGGTTTCCTAGCATCTATATCTGATTCCTTCTACTTTAAAAGCATGCCTTGCATATGACAAAAGCATTGTTATCTGATTCTGCCATCTAATTCTGCTATCTGATTCTGAGGTCTTTATGTGTATTGATTTAAAGTTCATGTGACGAATCCCCCTGACGTGGTACGATACCCATGACTGGCACGGCGAAATATCCATGTATCTGATTTGTAAACCCTTCACATAAGTTGCTCTCCTTTGAAGAGGATTGATGTAATTATTTACAATTATTCATTGAAGAACGATGGTCGGGGTTACCCATCGGCACACATCTGGCTACCACGTGCTATATTCACGGGAGTTATTAAGTATAGAATTTAAGTCACTAAATACTGGACGCATACATCTGACAACTCTGAGAATAAAGTCTGTTTTCGATAATTCTGCATCTGTTCTGTTTACTAAAAGTTCTGCATCCTATATCTGCTCATTCTGTCTGCATTCTCTGATTTGAATATCTGTTCTGCGTTATAATCTGTAAATTATATTTTACAATTAAGATGCAAATTACTTGAGTTTCTTCTATTGAGCTTAGATGGTTAGCTCACCCTGTTTCTATATAATAGGTTTTGAGGCTAGGGCTCTCGGCACTGAGAGCGATCCTGACTATCAGCCAAAGGCAGAGGCTGAGGCTGAGGAGGAGGATACTGATATCCCGACTGACGAGTTTTTTCCATAGCTTGGGTATTAGTTTTGTATTTTGGGTCCTGTACATGTATTTTTGGATTATCTATGTGCTTGGTGGCCACCTTTCTGTATTATTTACTATAGATGCTTTACTTGTTGTCATATACATTTTATAGGAACCACTATTGAAAATCATTATTTTGAGTGATGGATGTCCATCACCAGTGGTTTTTCTTAGTTCCTTTTTGAGGACGTATATTCTTTTGATTTACATATATGCATTATTTTGTACTTTTCTTTCTTTTTAGAGCCTTATATGATGACTCGATCTGCCACTTCTGATGGTGTCTGCTTTGACTTTTTCTAGACGAGCAGACACTCTTTGGTTTGTTCCGGGGATCATCTAACGTTATGATCCTGATGGCACGAGTTTTCGGGTACGGAAATCCAGGCTGTCACAGGTCTAGTGGTTCCTTTGTATTAGAGAATCTTTAAGGTTACACTTGATAGGATAGGATGAAATGAGTTATCATTTAAGATTTAAGATTAGGATCTTAATTTAAGATTGAGTGAGATTGTAATCTTCTCTATCTTTGGAGATATTCTCTAGGAATGAAATAACACAAATAGCACAATGTATTCGTATGTGATTCTCTCTTTCTTTTTATTCTCTCTCCTTCCCCTCTCTCTCTCTCTAAAACTCTATTGGGCATTTTTCTTCTCATTAGTTTTTAGCTCCTTTATATTTGGACAAGGTATCAGAGCCATAATGGCTGACACCTTTCTTTGATCTGCTTCAACCATTTTAACTAATGTCATACCTTTTTCATTCCCATGATCTCATTATATTCATTAAAGACCTCTCTAACGAGAGTTTGTTCCGCACAACCGGTCTTCAATTGCTTATGGGAGAGATCATGACAGACCTAATCTAGTGGACTGTCAGGTCCGATAGACTCTAAGATGAGGGTGATGTGATCGTGATGGATTTACAGACAAATAGTTATCACCATCCAGTACGATCGAACTTGTCGGCCATTTATCAACAATATCATTATGAAGATTTAAGAACTTATTTTTTATAACCAATCACAAGTTCCTTATTAAAAGGTACATGCGATTCCTGAAGGATATTAGAGAATCTATAAGGTTACGCATGATAGGATAAGATGGATGCATTAATATTTAAGTTTTAAGATTACGATTATAAAATTTGGAGTCAAATTCTAATCTTCTTTAGTTATGGAAAGATTCTCTATGAATGAAATAGCGGAAATAGAACAACGTAGTCATGTGTGATTCTCTTTCTCCTTCCTCTTTGTCTTTCTAATAAACCATAGTCGGTATTTCACTTCTCATTAATTCTTAATTTCTTTGAATCTCTACACTTAGTCCATCGCTAAGGTGCCCCTTTTGTCTCTTTGTATTTTTTTCCCCTTAACGCAGTACATTTTATCGGTATAAACAAAAGGACATATGAAGAGCACTTTTATTTGTATATTATAGGACCACGTCTGCTAAGAATAGAACATGCTTGAGGAATGAACTTTCTGTGAAGATTTGTGATCCCCTACCTTGATTCAGTATTTAATTAAAATAACATGTTAAAACATTAAGATTTTACATGTACAACCTATGACAAAATGAGCATAGGTAGAGTAAATAAGATCCTGAAAGGGAACTTAGATTGTTAGAGCTTAGGCTTAGGCAGAGAAAAGTTCAAATAATATTCCCCAATCAAATTCAAGAAAATTTTCACTACCTGCTCATGGATAGTACTGAGAAACTTCTTGAAACAGAAAGGCAGGTAAGATCAACATAAGAACTGCAAATACCTTGGTATGAGGATTATGGATTTCTGTTCATTGTAAAAATGCATAACGACTACGGTTGAACACAACACCAAGTAAATGGAAATCATCAGTTCGTAAATGGGAAAATTAAATACATATGCATGAGCTATGTCAAGAAACCTAGAGAAAACATCCCCCTTAGGCCAATACAAGTTTTTAATAGGGATAATTAGAAAAACAACCTTGAAAATCAAACGTTTTAGCAAAACAACTCCGAACTGAAACTTTTTAAAAAAATAGTGCTTTCACGATTTTCGGAACTTCAAAAATCTGTGAAAACAATTTTTTTTATTTTTATTTTTTAAAAAAACGGTGCTTTCACGGGTTTTTGAAGTTTTGGAAACCGTGAAAGCACTGTTTTTTTTAAACGGTTAAGTTCGGGGTTGTTTTGATAAAATGTTTGTTTTTCAAGGTTATTTTTCTAAAGTGCCCTTTTTAATAGTATTCTATAGGCAATATTTTCAGTGCTTTTATTTTGCTTTTGGCTTGTTAGCAATATTTTCTAGGGACAAAGAATTGAAAGTTTGGAAGTTTCAGAAACTTATAGGAACAAACTAGGTATTCTATTTTCAGAGAAAATTTGTTACACACAAAACTGAAACCCATCACAAAGAAAGCACCATGTATAAGCATATATAAGAAATATTTACCTTTTGAATTCCAAATCTCGCCTGTGAAGCATAGTATCTACCACAGTTGGGCTCAAAGGAAGATCCAAACCCAACTCATTGCCATACTTGATCATACCAGGGAATATGATCTCAAAACCAATTGGAGAACACTGCTTCTCGTCATCGGTCGATGCAAAATGAGACCCAATAAAGTGGAGCCCTGTGACGCTAGAAATCAAAATTATTGTTGAATGATTATAACCATTAAAGAATAAGGGACCATGAGGAGCAAATAGATATACCTTTTCTTATTTGTTCTTCGCCAACATTCCATCGTTTGAGTGCAAGGACACAAGCCAATGTGGATGAGAGAGCGTCTTTAATCAGGGAGGGATGATGACGAGGAAGACCCCATGAGCCATCAGGGAGTTGATTCTCCAATAACCATTTCACGCACTCAGGGAAACAAGGGTACTGAGGGGAATCTGGGGAAGGGACCATTGCTACCCAAGCAGTGTCGTAAGAAGATACCGAAAGCTCAACCTTGAGGAACATCTCCCTGATCTTTCCCTCTGGTGCTTGGATAAACTGCCAAGTGATACCATTCATTGTCTAGTTAATAAGAATATTTCCCTTAGATGAAAATGAATAGAAGCAAATATAAGAATGGGAGGGTTAGAATACCAGATCAACATTGTTGGCTAACTTGGTGCTTCTCACCATCTGCGATCCAAGACCGCGAGAAACTGTTTAAGAAAAAACAATCCATGAGAAAATTGGAGAAGGGCATTAAAATATTCATATCTAGAGTACCCGATATCGCGAATCATGTAATGAAATAAAAACATCATTACCCAGGATGGTGAAAACACACACACACACACACAAAAGAACACAATAAAAAACTATGAGAAAAAAAGAACACCAACATAAAAAAAATAGTGAAACCAAAAACAAAAGAAGGTGAGGCATTAACGAAAACCAAAACCCAAGTAAAGGAATTAAAATAACCAGTGAATTGATGCAGAAAACAAACATCTGTGGTAGAATATTGTTCTTATAGTGCATAAATAATGAATATATTCTAGAATCCAGTATTTTTCAAATTTGGTTGAATCAATGATTACATTCTATTTCAAAGCATAGAGTTAATGAATTCAACCAACTTTGGAAAGAGAGAGAGTCGTGATTTTAACAAATGGTGTAAATACCTTTTTTTTTAACACAGAGTTGACTGCTTAAGGAGAAAAAGAAGCCCAAAACCCATATAATACAATCTATACAGAAATATAACAAGAGAACAACATCAATAATACTTTGAATATTGATGAAAAATTATAAACTTGTTAATACAACAAAACCCCATTATCCAATATAGAAGCAGGGCTGGCCTTGGGATTTTGGAGGCCCATGGCGAGTTCTTAAAATTGGGCCCCTCTTTCAGATTAATCATAAAAAAAAAATTACCATAAATTTTTTTTTTTTGACAAATTAAACAATAGTCATTGCTTTTAGATTACAAATATCTCCATATTTCATCTATTATTTATAATTTTAAAATGCAACAAACAAATTAACGATAGTCTATATTAAAAAAAAATGCAACACAAAAAGAGAAATGCTAAATAGTAGAACCTACTCAACGGATCGAGTAACCCGCCCAATAACATTTTAACATTTTTTATTACTTTAATTACCATTGAATCTTTTAACTATCAATTTTTAGCACTTTAACAGTCTTAAAAAATTCCAAAACTAGGTTCATTGGGCAAGTCTTGTTGAATAGATCAAAATTGACAAGTCATTTGTAAAAAATGGAGCTTTAATGAGCCTGAAATCACTATTTTAAGTTAGGGTCACTACACAAAGTAAGACTATTAGCAGCAATTTTTTGCAGCCAAAAAATGCCGCTATTAACAAAAAAAACTTGTTTCAGTAGCGAAAATTGCCAGTGAAACACCTTATTTTTTTAATAAGAAAAATATGTATATATGTATATAAGGACATCCCACCTATATCTTTCACTCAATAGATCTTGAGATCATGATGCACCTATTAAATAGTTGGTTTGTAATTCAACGTATCATAGATCCCAAAAAAATGGTCATAAAATCACATCTGAGCATAATGTGTGCCATATGATTCAATGCCATTTTAATGGGGATTTGTGACAATGGAATAAAAATTGATCGTCTGATAGGTGAGTCATGACCTAAAGATCTATTTTGTGAAAGGTTGGTCTGATAAGTGATCTCCATCATCTTATTCGAATGAATCAATGGTTTTCAAGGGATCTGGGGCATTAGCGCTTTCAGAGAACACGTGGGCGCGTTTAGAGGTACCCTATATATAAAGGTTTTGGTCAAAACAAATCTAGTCCGGTCAAAAATTAGGATAGAGAATCTACTAGGTCAATATATATGGCCGGCCTAGCCTTGTGAAGCCAATGACCGGACCAATGACTTGCATTGACCCGGCCGAAACTCAATCCATGACCTATTTTTAAGAAAAATGTAAATATGGGACCTACAAAGAGTCGAACCACAACCTGTTGGGTAAAAAGTAAAACAACACTAGTCACTTAACAAACTTAACAATGAGATCATTTCAATACATTTATACATTAGAAATTATATTAAGCAATTAGATAGTAAAGACTTCCAAAATTTGGGGCTCCTAAATATTTGGGGGCCCGAGGCGGTCGCCTCTTGGGCCTTGGCCTAGGGCCAGCCCTGCATAGAAGGGAAAAAACAAAAAAGAAGTAGAAAGAAATTGAAGTTGCAAGCAACAAATTGTAAAACCACAAAGACTAGAAAAATAAATAGAAAAACACAAAAAAAAACTCATCAAACATAGCATGTGAGAGAGAGAGAGAGAGAGAGAGAGAGAGAGAGAGAGAGAGAGCGCCTTGCCTGGTGGAGAGGGGGTCCATGAGCTCTTGGGTTTTGGGAGTAGGAGACAGTTACATGGGGAGAGAGACATGGAAGAGAGAGAGAGAGAGAGAGAGAGAGAGAGAGAGAGAGAGAGAGAGAGTGTTACATACTGTCGGTTATAAATAGAGCGGGATTTATTTTTAAGTGCTACGGTCGAAGCATAGGCCATTGTGCATTGCAATATTAGAGTACCTTTGAATTCACTCACTAAATCTTTGAGTTCACCCACACTGAAACACAGTAATTATATTGAATCGGACGATGGAGATTGTTTATCGTCATCATCTTCCACAAGATGGATCTTGAGAGCTGAACACATTGATTATATTGAATCGGACGATGGAGATTGTTTATTGTCCCAATCTTTCACAAGATGAATCTTGAGAACTTGATCGTACTATCAGACAGTCAATTTTTTATTTTATGTTGTACACAAAAAAAAAAGTGACCTTAAAATCAATTTTGAGCGTGAACATTATGTTAAGATTATTTTTCTGAGATGTGTGCCATCAGAAAATAAACACTAATCGTCTAATAGTAGGCCCATGTTCTTAAGATTCATTGTGTGAAATATTGGGAGGATAAACGATCTCTATCATCTAATTCTACCATGTCACTGTGTTTCAGTGTGGGTGAACTCAAAGGGAGGACGCTGATCGTCTCCAATGGCAGCAGGCAGAACTGGCATAGAACTTTTTTGAATGTTTTAAATTTGGCCACTAATTTTTATTTTTCTCCAAAATTTAAAATTTTTATAATCATTTTTGGCCGATATAGACCATCGTTGCGTACATAGCATATCTGCCCTTGATTTGGCTTCGGTCAGTCCAAAGCTAACACATATCCGTCAATATATATCGGTCTCCGCCGATCTTCCATTAACCATTTGGAACACATCTATGTTGGTCAATGCTTTTGCCACTTTCATCATATTTAGCATCACAGTGAGTCAGTGACTCAATTTGTGCGAGTTTTCGAAAAAATAATTCTTCCAAAATTTTTAAATTCGATGAATAAACCTAAAATGTATATGACAATGATGACAACCTCTTCTTTCTTATTTCCGACAAGTCGCAAAATAATAACGACCTTTTCTTCCTTAGCTCCCATAACACACTTTTCACGTGAAAAGTGTCTTTGACACTAACCGGGGTTAGCCACAGCAAAGATTAAACCTGCAACCTCGAGATTGTGTGATGCTTGAACTTTTCACATAAAAAGTGTCTTTGACACTAACTAGGGTTAGCCACATCAAAGATTAAACCTGCAACCTCGAGGTCGCGTGGTGCTTGGACTTTTTCAATATGCGTCACGTGTGCCGTTTGATCGAGATTCATGGTGTAAAAGATTGGGTACCTCTAGTCGCGAACACGTGTTCGATGGAAGTGCCCACGTCTCAGACCCTTTGAAGACTGTTGATTGCTTCGAAACCGATGATGTAGATAGTATTTCACCCTGATCTTCAACACAAAGGATCTTGAGAGCATGGCGCACCTATCAGACGATCAGTTTTTTTTTTTTCCATGTAGTGTTATAAATCTTTAAAATATGGTTCTAAAAAATGGCTCTTCAATCATAAAGCACACATCACACTCAAACATGATTTTAGGACCATTAATGAAAAATAAAGCACCACCATTCTAACTGGTGCATTTCGACTAATAATCCTCACCCTCGCCACTTCTTGTGACAGCAGCTATCGCGAAGGGGTCCTTTCGAACACAGTGGACCAAACTCAAGTTAGATAGGTAAGAGCCATGCATATTTTATATTGTGTATCTTATCATTTTAAGTAAAAGTAAGATTAATTATAATTTTATTAATATCTTAAAAAATATTTTAAAATATTAAAGATTTATTGAAATCTTAATTAATTGTATTCACCACTATTTAAAAAAAAAGAAAAAAGAAAGGCTTATCTTCGTAATGACAAATAGAAAACTCATCTAAATGTAGTCCTATAGTTTCCTTATTGTGGGGCAAACACAAGTCGCCAAACCATTGTGACAAACCTTATGAGATAAAGCATATCTATAATACCTAATTATTCTTAGGGCCACCGGTCACCATGTTATATATATTCTTTTTCAAATGGCACTACAAAAAATAAGATTATTAGTGGCAAAGGCCTAGGGGTGGAAATTCGGTATACCGAATCAAAATTGAGACCAATTTTTTTATTTTGGTTTGGCCAAAATTGACGTCGAACTGTAAACCAAAACTCAAGAAACCAAAATCGATACCGAACCAAACCGATCCATATTGGTTTCAGTCGGTCTGCTTTGGTTCGGTTTTCATTTTTTATTTTTTATTTTTTTTTATGGTATTTTTTATTTTTTCAAATTTTTATAGGTTTTCTCTTCTACTATATCGGTTTTTTGTTTTCAACACCCAAAATTGATACCGAACTGTACCCAAATTGGTTTCGGCTCGGATCGGGATCGGTTGTGTTGGTTTTCGATTTTGTTTTCCACCCCTCCAAATGCCCCCTATGGCCATCATGTTGTAGGACCATCGAATCTCCACTTCCCCATAAAGTCAGACAATTGAAGCCATTCTATTGACAACGATATTTATTGAAAACGATCTCAGTATCTTTGTTAAATATTTCTTTTGGCTATTAGATTCTAGAAAACTTAGATCCATCTCACATAAAATTATGTTACATATGTTTTAGTATATTTTATTATTTCTCTATTTTATTTATTAAATTTGTATATATTTTTTATTTTTCTCGTGTTTCATGCTGGAATATTTTTACGTAAGGCCAGGCCAGAATTTTTTTATGTAGGGCCACTCATGAAATACGACAGTTAAGCAAATCATCTCAGGTGACAACCCAACCCCTTCACAATCCTCAACCTACCAACCATCAATGTGTCAATTCACGATGGATCGGTCCAATATCTCACTGATCATACTACTTATGTAAACACTAAGATAAGTAACGGCGATAGGCATCTGATTTTTGGTCAACCGATATGTATCGGCTCTGATATAGTATTGGAATTGGTCGGTAGGGCTTATATCGGCCGATACATATAAGGTATAGGCTGATACAGAACGGATATCGGCTGATATGGAATGGGTATCGGCTGATTTCTCTCTCATCTTTTTTTTTTTTTAATTTTAATTTTTTGATAGGAGCGATACGTATCGGTCCTCTGTAACTAATTCCCAATACCGATACCTGCTTTGACACCTTGGTAACCAATCGTTTAAGGCCTAACCTTACCTTTGGGCATTGTTGACTAGTGCATTCAACAGGTCGCACCAAAATTTTGGCTATCCGACAGGTAAAGGACATATGTCAAAGTCGACAAGACATTAGACCGTGAACTGACCCGACCCGACCCAACAGATCAAATTTATGTGCCTGAGTCGGTTTTTAGCAGGGTCAGACAAGTTGTGTAACAGGTTACATTAACAAACCTACAGGAACAAAACCAACAATTTCCTTCCTAATTGATATAGTTGAAAGTCTGAACTCAAGCTGTTGCATTTTCGCAGGATTAAACGAAGTAATTGTGAAGGACCTAATCAATCCTCCAATTCCGTCTTATTTTGAATCACCGCTAAACTCTTTGTAACTTCATAATCGTTTATGCCTATTCTCAATGCTTCCTCGTAAGAATTTGCTGATCTTCCTCTTCTCATACTTATGTGACCAATATCTCTAGTTTTGTTTTTAATAAAATCATGATCAAATCACGGTTTAGGATGGATTTTAGCCATGCTTTAGAATGGGTTCATGCCATCTTTTCATCAATGGAGCTTGTAGGTCCAATTTAACTATGTCCGTTTGTGCCAAATAAAAGGCAATGAGCATGGATTGTTGCATATTTTAAATATAATAAAATATTTTATATAATAAAATATTTTATATAATATATTAGTGTATGTGAGTTACACATAAACTTTTGTTAGTTGAAGTAGGAGAAGCAACCTTATTGGAAAAAGTTCCCATATTTTGAATATAATAAAATATTTAATATAATAAGAAAAGAAGTTAGAAAGTTTGAGAAGGTGCTTTAGAGCTTACATTAACATGTGGAACATGCAATCCTCTTTGATAGGTTACATTACCATGTGGAGCATGCTATCCAGCTTGACAGGTTACAATTACTATCCACTTTGATAGGTTATATTACAATGTGGAGCAAGCTATCCAATTTGATACTAGCACGCACATTCTTGCTGAATCGATCCAGGCCAAGCATGGGTTTGGGCTTGTGTGCACGAAAGTGGGTGCAACACAGGTCGGGTTGAGCTCAGTTTGGTCAGACTAAAATAATATAATATTATTTAATTATAATATAATTAGGGAAGATTGAGTCCTTTCAAGCTCAAATATGACTGTTGTCTCTATTTAACAAATATAAATGGTGTGTGAAACCAAAATACACTTAGACAACCTTTAGATTATAGGTCAAAATATCGTCCGATACCGATACGTGTCGGTTTTGGAGGTCACTGGTACGATACATAGGGTATGTATCGTACCCCATATAAAATAAGTAAATTATCGTCCGATATGGGCAAAATATCGTCCGTATCGGACGATAATATCAAATTATTGGACGATAATTTCAAATTATTGTCTGATAATTGGGATAAAAATAAAAAACAAAAAAAAGTTTCAAATTATCGTCCGATAATTTCAAATTATCGTCCAATAATTTGAAATTATCGTGGGCCCCACCCTTTGACCGACTAAAGGGTCGGGTTTTCCCATTTTTTCCCCAATTTTCATCCTCCTTTCTTCTTCCTCTCTTCTTCCTTCTTCTTCCTCTCTCATTTTTGGGTTATTTGCACCCTAAATCGCCGCCGAATCGTAAAAAAAATCACGGGATCAACGTAGAAGGTACGTGTTTATCATTTTACCATCATTTTATTTCATTTTAGATACTAAAATAAGGTAGATCTACCTAATTTAAGGGTAGATCTACCTTATATAAGTGTAGATCGACCTTATTTAAGGGTAGATCTACTTTGTATAAGGGTAGATCTACCTTGTATAAGTGTAGATCTACTTTATTTAAGGGTAGATCTACCTTATTTAAGTGTAGATCTATCTTATTTAAGGGTAGATCTACCTTATTTAAGGGTAAATCTACCTTATATAAGTGTAGATCTACCTTATTTAAGTGTAGATTTACCTTATTTAAGGGTAGATCTACCTTATATAAGTATAGATTTACCTTATTTAAAGGTAGATCTACCTTATATAAGTGTAGATCTATCTTATTTAAGGGTAGATCTATCTTTAAATTTTATCATTTACCCATAATTTTAATTATTATAATTATTAAAATTATTTAAATTTATGGGTAGATCTACCATTAAATATGGTAGATCTACCTTATATAAGGGTAGATGTAGCCATAAATTTGATAGATCTATCATATTTAATGGTAGATCTACTATATTTAATGGGTAAAAAATAATTAAAATATTTAAATTATTTAAATTAAGAAGAGGGAAAAAATAATTTAAAATATTTAAATTAATTAAAATTATGGGTCAAAAATAATATAAATAATTATAATTATGGGTCACATGTAATCAATATGGGTCACATATAATTAATAAAATAATGGGGTCAATTTGGGTCACATATAATTTAAACTGAAAATTAATATGGGTCACATATTCAATTATATGTGACCCATATTAATTTTAATAATAAATTTAATTATATGTGACCCATATTGATTATATGTGACCGTCACATATAATTAAAATAATTAATATTATGGAATATATCCCATAAAATATTAGAATAATATGGAATAAATTTCAAATAAAAATTTAAAAATTTAAAAATTATAATAATATCAAATAAATATTAAAAATTTATAATAATATCAAATAAATATTTAAAAATTAAAATAATATCAAATAAATATTCATAAATTATAATAATATCAAATAAATATTCATAAATTATAATAATATCAAATAAATATTCATAAATTATAATAATATCAAATAAATATTCATAAATTATAATAATATCAAATAAATATTTATAAATTATAATAATATCAAATAAATATTCAAAAATTATAATAATATCAAATAAATTTGGTAAAATATAATCTAATCTTTTAAAAATTAGAATAATATAAAATAAAATTTCAAATGTAATCTAAATTTTATAAAAATTAGAATAATATCAAATAAATTTAATAAAATATAATCTAATATTTTTAAAATGGCAATAATTAAAAAATAAATTTAATTTTTAAGTGTAAATTGGATGTTTACTTTAATGCAATCGTTTGCTCATTCATGCAGGTGAAATAAATAAATATGGTATGATCGACAGATCCAGCGTGGTAATACGATACAACAATAGATGGTAATAGACTCCAGATACAATATAAGCTTTGTAGAAAAAAACTGTTGAGAGGAGGTATCACACAGTTAAAGGAGCATCTGGCTCACGTAAAGGGAGAGACAAGAGGGTGTCCCAGTATACCTAGAGAAGTAAAAGAAAATATCAGAGCTAGTTTATAAGCGGCAAAGGGAAAGAAAAAAGCTGAAGCCGATCGTGATAGGAAAATGTATGAGAGAATCAGGAGGCCAGATCCAGAGTTTACATCAGCTGTACCTGAGGATGATGAGGATGAGGATGAGGATGAGCAGATAGCGAGAGCTATGAGAGAAAGTATCAGAGAAGCACAACAGCAGTGAGATCAGGAAGAAGCTGATTATCGATTTCGGTCCAGGTTGAGGGGCCCATCCATGCCTGCTATCGGTGGTGGATCTAGTCATAGGCCACATGTTGTTGAGGATGATGAGGATGTTGAGCAGACTGTCGGGTTACGTAGGTCAGCATCCGAGAGGGATTATAGGCCGTCTACTAGAGGCCGTACTACAGCCCCCATGGATCCATTCATGTATCTCACTGAAAGCTCTAAACAAACCAAATTGAGTGCAATCTCACTTACAAAAATGGAGAAGAAGCTTGGAAAATCCATTGCCAAGTTTTTTATACAACCACATTCTGAGCCAAGTAGCAAAGTCGCCGTACTTCAAAAGCATGATTGATACAAGTGCAGAAGTTAGTCCAGGAGTTAAAAAACCTTCTTCATACGAGATATCTGGGCCCTTACTAACAGATGAGTACGATGAGATAACTGCCTATGTAAAAAGCTTTGAGGATGTATGGGATGAGAGAGGTTGCACAATTATGTGCGATGGATGGACTGGTCCCACAAAAAAGAGTTTGATCAACTTTTTGGTTTACAGCGATGCCGGGACAGTATTTTTGAAATCAGTTGATGCTTCTAGACACGTAAAGACTGCTGACTACCTCTTTAAACTAATGGATATGGTAGTTCAAGAGGTTGGAGAGCAGCGGGTTGTGCAGGTGGTAACAGATAATGCGGCAAATTACAAAGCCGCTGGATTAAAACTAATGACGAAGAGACGTCACCTGTACTGGACCCCGTGTGCCGCTCATTGCGTGGACCTCATTCTTGAGGATTTAGGAAAGAGAAGCAAGGCACAGGCAACTATTCAGAAGGGAAGAACGATTACTTCCTACCTGTACAAGGATGACAAATGAGAGCCTTCACGAACAATGAGTTACTCCGACCTGCGATTACACGTTTTGCAACACAGTTCTTAGCCCTACAGAGTTTGGCTAGATATAGGCGTGAGCTGAAAAGCATGGTGTCGTTGGAAGAATGAAATCAACATAAAATAGGACTCCCACGAGCAAAGAGACTAGCTTGCACTGAAGTTGCTGACTTGATCTACAGCACGCAGTTTTGGACAGATGTCGACCACCTGATCGCCGTCATTACCCCGTTGGTGCAAGTGTTGAGATTGGTTGATGGTGATGAGAAACCAACGATGGGGTACGTTTATGAGTCAATGGATAAGGCAAAATTGGCTATAAAAACCAAATGCCCTACAAAATATAAACGATACTAGGCGATTATCGACATGAGGTGGGATGCACAATTTCACCAGTACTTGCATGCAGCAGGTATAACATGTTGCACAATTATGTAGTGATTTTATTTATTTATTCATTATTTTCATATACTGATGAAATTTCTCATATTTGATGTGTAGCACACTACTTGAATCCAGCCTTCCAGTATACGCGACGCTTCGAGCTGAGTGACACTGATGAAGTGTATACCGGTTTGCTCAATGTAATCCAAAGAATGCTCCCTGAGTTGGCAGACCAAGGTCAAGCCATAAGAGATGCGAGTAATCATAGTATCATACCTTATAACTAATAAGTCAAATGTCATGTGATATTATCATCTATTTATTGATATGTGCCTTACTGTGTTTCATCTTTATAGATTGACATGTTTCGCAAGAGACATGGGCCATTTGGGACCCCGTTGGCACAATCCCAAATTAAACACGACAAACCCGATGATTGGTGGATGCATTATGGAGGTGATGGTCCGATATTGAGGCGGGTAGCAATGAGGGTATTGTCGCAAATGTGTTCCTCGTCCAAGCTATGAATTGGAACACTTTCTCTCTCATTCATACTAAGACAAGGAATAGACTAACTATGGACCGATTGGAAAAGTTAGTCTACTGCCACTACAATATGCGATTAAGGGTCAGGAATATACAGAGGACCAACCGTGGTAAGCAATTACATGAAGTCTTAGATCCTCAATTATATGAAGTCTTACTTACATATTATACTAATTCATCTATCATATTCTACCTTGCAGACAGTGAATATTTTGATCCCATCCAGTTGGATTATATATTCGAGGAGGATGACCCTTTGAATCAATGGATCGAAGAGAGAGAAGAGCCAGTCTTGGATACTGAGAGCACTGAATGGCTGGACAATGCTAAAAGAGTAACAGAGCAGCAGACTTCCCAACCAGCGACGCGAAAAAGAAGATTGAAACGTCATTCAGTGGTTGGATCTGATGACGAAACACAACCCGGTAGTGATGATGGGAGTGGTGAGGATGATGGTGGAGGGGACGTTGGCACTAGTGGTGGAGGGGAGGATACTGGTACCTCTGATCCTTATAGAGATATGGCGGCATAGGACGATGACTCAACACCGTTAACACAGTTTGACACTCCTACATTTAGAATGGGAGGGGTTGAAGAAAGAGGAGTGTCAGAATCATATCAAACACCACCACCACCACCACAAGATGATACGGATATGGGTTATATGACTTCTAGCTTCGGGGGATTCAGTTTGCAAAATACCGAAGATTCAGCAACTAGTAACCCATACTACCAACCACAACAAACCTACCCGGTGCCATATGACTTCGTTGGTCAGATTTTTGGAGGACCGGCCTTTACGTACTACACTGAGCCATATTCGTTGCTACAGCCTCAGTTTCAATGTGGCTCTAAAGTAAGTTTTTCATATACAATTAAATTTATTTTTATCAATATAGCTATTAATTTTGACAATATATAATTTATTTTTGTCAATATACATTGTAATTTAGTTTATGCGTGACTGCATCGATCAAATTATGAAATATTATTAATAAAATAGGCATGCGATCAGTTGGTCAAAAATAATGTTAGAAGATCTATTACATTAAGTCAAAAATGTAATCTTAAGTCAAAAATAAGTCACAAAATAGGCATGTGGCTTGGGTTAAGTCGCAAAATAGGCATATAACTTATATATTCATCTAAATAATACATCAAATAAGTCAAAAATAAAAGTAAAAATAGTTGAAATAAATACAAAATAAATAAATATAATTTTTCATATTTTTTTGGTATTTTTTGAGATTTTTTTGAGATTTTTTTTTTTTTAATGTATCAAACCGATACATTCAATGTATCGCCGATACATTAAATGTATCGGACGATACCCGATACGTATCGTCCTGGAGGTCAGGACGATACGTATCGGATTTCCGGTATTTTGACCCATGCTTTAGATTATGTGCTCTTTCACTACAAAAAAAATAAGACTATTAGCGACAGTTTTTTGCAGTCAAAAGTGCCACTATTAACAAAAAAATTATTAAGACTATTAGCAGCAAGAGTATTATCGATAATTTTTTTATTAATAGCTGCCGCTAATAGTCTTTTTTTTGTAGTGCTCAAAATTTCTGCGTAAAAGCACACTAGAGATATCTGTGATCGGGAAAGGTGATCCAATTATCAGTAAGTTAGTCACAACGTGCACTATCACATATTTTATCTTAGAGTATGCTTTACTAAAAACCTATAATTGTGTACAGTTGGGAGCAAGTATAGACTTAAAGAGAACATATTTTACATGCTTCAATTTATGTGCTTATGTTTAAGTTTTTAGTTTTCCTTTATTGTTCACCAATTCTTCACCTTATTTTCAACAAAAATTACTTTACCACAACCAAAATATATAAACAAAATATAAGTTCACCTTATGTTTAATGTGCAACAATGTAAATTAAAAGAAGTAAAATTTCATACCTTAGCATAGCGTGACGCCATAAAATGTGAACTAATTTATTTTTAATACTAGGGGCCTAAGGGGTTTTTGTTTTAAAATGTTGGGTCAATGTTCTAACAGTTTTAGTAGATGCTTTTCTTCAAACACAAAGAAAAGGACAGAAGACATGCCAATTTGAATGATTTAACAAATCATTTTATGAATTTATCGGTCTTTCTGATCTTCTCCTCATCCTATTCCCCGCTCTAAGGATTAACTCATCAGTGAAAGCAACCTAAATCCATTTTCACATAGATTTGGTCTAGAGTAGGTGTCCACCCATCATGGGTGGTAAAACAATCTACACGCCTGTATGACTGTGTGATGCGCACAGATTGTTTCATGGATGCTCACAAACTAACCAACAATCTCACGATGAACGATCAAATAAGAACGCAAAAGCGAAAGAAAATCAATCACAAACACACGAGGCATTATTTACGTGGTTCGACAATATGCCTACGTCCGCAGGCAGCGATAATCCACTATGTTGATGATTACACAAGAATACAGGAACACTCAAGCCTCACCAAAGCTCTCCTTAAATCCCTATATAAGTTTTCCAAAGCTTTTCAATGATTTCTCAACCTCTAAATTCGTCCATGAGCTTTCCCTTTATATAGAAGACTCGAATCATACTTCTAACCCAAGAGAAAGACCCCAATTACAGAGTTTGTAGTAACTCAGACATCACGGGTCACTCAAGCGGGAACAAAACTCGCTCGAGCGACTAAAACCTGAGAAAACACCCATTTGAATAGTGCGTTGGTCGCTTGAGCGACTAACACCCGTAAGTTTACCCTTCATTAGTGCTCACCTTGCTCGAGCGGAATTGGTTCCTGCTCAAGCGACCTCTCAAGTTAGAGCCAAAATCAAACAATTCTCCACTTGTCTCTAAGTTTCACCATGTACTCTTTCTTCTGATCATCACTATACTCATATCACTGTTGTCACTAGCACCCCAATGGCACTCAAATCTACTAAGCATTTATCAACTCAAAACAATGTTTAGTCTTGACCACCGGTACCACCTTTGTCATTATATTCGCAGGATTGTCCTTCGTACTCACCTTCTTCAAAGATATCTTGCCATATTCGATTACTTTTCGTACGAATTGATATATTATATCAATGTGTTTGGTACGAGCATAATATGCGTGATTCTTTGCTAAGTAAATAACACTCTGGCTATCATAGAATACATAGACACTTTCCTGTGCGATCTCAAAATTACCAACTAAGCTCTGAAGCTATAATGCTTCTTTCACTGCCTCTGTTACTGCAATATACTCTGTCTCTGAAGTAGACAAAGCCATTGTATCATGTACCATTGATCTCCAGCTAATCAGACCTCTTGATAACGTAAACACATATCCCGTTGTTGACCAATGCTTATCCAAATCACCTGCATAATCTGAATCTACGTATCTGCATAACTGATGACTTATACCATTGTGAAAAACCAACCCGACGTCCTTGGTAGCACGTATGTACCTCATAATCCATTTCACTGCTTGCCAATGCCCCTTACCTAAATTAGCCATATACCTGCTAATCATACTAACGGCCTGTGAAATATCTTGTCGAGTTTATACCATAACGTACATCAAGCTACCAATCGCACTCGCGTAGGGAACATGAGTCATGGACTCACGCTCCTCAGCTTTAGTAGGAGACATGTTAGTCGAAAGACAAAAGTGAGCTGCTAGTGAAGTACTCACTACCTTTGAGTTCTCCATCTTAAACCATGAGAGTACCTTCTCCAGATAACTCTTCTATATCAGACACAATTATCCTTTCTTTCTGTCTTTCAGAATCACCATCCCAAGAATTTTTCTCGCTATGCCAAAATCCTTAATTTCAAACTCTATGCCAAGTTGAGATTTCAACTTGTTGATCTCCACCATGCTCTTTACAGCTATGAGCATACCATCAACATACAAGAGAAGGTAAATAAATGAGTCATCCACTAGTCTCTTGAAGTAAATACAGTTGTTGTATTCAGTTTGAATATAATTTTGGTCCACCATGAAGGTATAAAACCTCTCATACCACTGTCTTGGCGACTGTTTCAACCTGCACAAGGACTTCTTCAGTTTGCACACTAACCTCTCTTCTCCAGGAGACTTGAACCCTTCAGGTTGGTTCATATAGATCTCCTCCTCCAGATAACCGTGTAGAAACATTATTTTCACATCGAGTTGCTCCAACTCTAAGTCCAACTGTACTACAATTGACAATAAAACTCGGATTGATGTGTGTTTCACAATCGGTGAGAACACCTCATTATAATCAATGTCTTCCTTTTGTGCAGATTCTTTTACTACCAACCATGCTTTGTACCTTGCACTACTACTTTTCGGAGAATCCTCTTTCTTCTTATAAACCCACTTACACTGAATTACTCTCTTTCCCTTAGGTAACTCTGTAAGTTTTCAAGTTTGATTCTTATAAAGAGAATCCATCTCTTGACCCATTAAAATCTTTCATTCCCGTTCCCATCTATCACTGAATGCATCCTTGAATGAAGACTGCTCATTGCCATCCAACGTCAACGCGTAGGAGACCATATCCTCGTAATCGTTGTGAATTGGTACTCTAATATTCTTTTTTAGGTATTCCACTTGCTAAGGATTTTCTTGACTTTCTCTAAACTATTTTTATACTTTCCTCTGATGTAATAGCAGTTGGAGTTTCTAACTCCACCTCAAACTGATCTTTTGCCACCTCTTTTACAATTTTCATGATCTATTTGCTAGAAGTTTGCATAACAGATTCATCAAAGGTCAAATCTCTGCTGATCACAACCTTATTCTGCTTAGGAAATCATAACCTGTATCCTTTAACACTATTTGCATGCCCTAAGAAAATTACTTTCTTAGCCCTTTGGTCAATTTTACTATCTCTAACATGATAATAAGTTGTGCAACCAAAAACCCTCAATGCACTGTAATATGCAGACTTCTCTGACCACATCTCAATCTGAGTATTGCATTCTATTGTAGTAGATGGTGATGTGCTTACTAGATAGCACATTGTAGTGACTGCCTCTATGACAGCCCAGATTTCGGCACTCTGAAACCCATGCAATCAGTACGATCCTCCAGATCGTGTCCCAAAACTATGCACGAAACATTAGTATAACAAGTAATGTTAAATAAATAAAGTAAATAATTGTATAAAGTAAAAAAGTAACATGCCCATTTGGCACAAACAAAAGACAGTTCTACTTTCATGCCACTGCATGAACAGAGAACCGATCCGAACCATCGGTGATAAACAGATCACCCCAGATGGTTCGCTAAAAGAAATAATCAATTTAATTATATTGTTCATCAAAATCAAGGCTTGACATACCAAGTCATACAATCTACTCTAAAAAACCACTCTCTGTCAAAGTACACAGCAGAGTCTCCTAGAAGAAGTCTTCGGGAGGAGGCTCCAACTCGTCTCTAGGCACGTAATCTGAATCACCCAGATCTACGTCTCCTGAAGCCTCAGCTGCTGCTAACAATGGACCTGCGACGTATAATCTAAAGGGTGAGCTACATCCTAGCTCAATAGGGAACAACACAATGAACATATAAATCAAAATCTCACATGATATTCTAAGCATGATGTGTCTATGCATTTGCTAGAAAATAATTTAAAAGATGATGATTTGCATTCAAGTTTACTGGTAATTTGCATGTCTTACTTTACTGTTGATTTATCATGAATGATACTGAACAGGCCTAAAACAAAACTTAAATCTTTAACTTAAATAATCCCCGAGCAATATAGCATCGAGTCCCGATGGAATACCCACCATCGTCGCCTAAATAGACAATTGTAAAAATATATTCCCTGGGAATACTATCCAAGCCCCTTTCTCAATAGGCAGCGGGGTTAAATCTCAACTCAACATCCCTGGGATGTGCTTACTGTGTACGGATAGACCTTCACACTGGTGTACAGATTGGCCGCCGTACCGGTCACGGATATCCTGCCGCGTCAGTCGTGGGTATCCCGCCACGTCGGTGGGATATTCTAAACAAACCTTAAATAACAAAAATAACATGTGCTTTACATATAGTTGTTCACCGTGTAAAGTGCTATCTTATATCAGTTAGGTCTCAATAGTAATTATTCAATCATATATACATCCCTGGGATGTCTAATTTACTCGCATCACACTGATGCCTTTATTACTTTCTCATCCCCTGGGGATGCCTCATTTTCATTCGTTCTCTTAGTCTCAGTTCCTCGCATCACACAGATGCCTTTATCACATTCTTGGTGTCACACACACACCCATTTTCGTAAAGCCTTTCATAGTTAAAACATTTTCAATTCTGATAAATATATCACTACATACATGCTCTTGCAATTAAAGTATATATTCAAGGTGTTCCCTACCTCAATTCTCTGAAGGTCCAAGCATCAAGGTCTCACGCCGCTCCTTGTGCTCGCTTTCACATGTACCACCTATGGTACATCACAATACATGCAATACATCACTAAAGATGTAATAAAGAAGGTTCTAGACCCTCCATGAATCTCAAAGTAAAACTAGAAAGTTAAGTAAAGCTGCCAAAGTCGATTAATCGATTCCCAAAATTAAATAATCGAAACCCAAATCGATTAATCGAAACCCAAATCGATTAATCGAAACTCAAATCGATTAATCGATATCCAAAATCGATTAATGGAGATTCAAATTCGATTAATCGATCATAAATCGATTATTCGAAATCTCTAACATAGTGAGGTCGATTCTTAAATCGAGTGGTCGAAAATCTGAAATCGATTAGTCGATCCCAAATCGATTAATCGAAATCCAAAATTGATTAATCGATTTTCCAACTCGATTAGTCAATTTTCTCAGGTCTTGTTTCTCCAGCCCTTGGAGGTACCCAGTCGATTAGTCGATTCCCAAATCGATTAATCGAAATCCAAAATTGATTAATTGATTAATCGACCTTCCAAATCGATTAATCGAAATCCAATTCAATTAATCGAAATCAGGCATCCTTGAATTTTCAACTTTCAGACAAAAATCGATTAATCGAATCCCAATTTAGATTAATCGATTTGGCCAGATTTAGCCCCCTTTCGAGCTAAATCTGGCCCGAAAGGGCATCCTTTTCTTTTTTCTTCTTTTTCTAGGTCTTTAATCTATGATATTAACTATGCTAGACTGAATTTAACTCATCAATTCTCTAGGTATTGAAATCTAATACCACATACCTCAATAAATCCTTTAAAGGGTTGATTTTTTGGGTTTGATGGCTAGGGTTCCATCTTTTGCTTCAACGATCCAACGCGTTGAATCCGGCAATCAATGCTAACTCCTCCTCTTGATTTGCATTAACATCTAGCCTCCATAACTCCTCTTTACTCCCTCTCTCTCTCTCTCTTCTTAATTCCTTCACCAACTAAGACAAAAGGGTTTCTAGGGTTATTAAACCCTTATATCCTTTCTCCTGCTTGTGTGTTAAACACATACACCAGAGATAGGTGTACGTGACCACTAACTCACACTATATATCACGCTTAGGTCATATTTGTACTATGTCAGCTCATCACTCCATGAGTTCATTGTTTGACCATCACTTAGTCAACCCTACAACCAATCGGGTATGGATCCCGAGGTCAAAGTTAAACGCTCAATTTTTTGGGATATTACAGCCTCTGCCCAGAACTCTTTACCCAATCCCACATTGGATAACATACATTTTTCCTTTTAAAGTAGAGTTCTATTCATACATTCTGTTATCCGATTCTGCTACGGTGTATTCATCACTGTGAAGTACCTAGCAATACTATTCTCTTTAAAGAACTCCTGGAATTGTCCACTGGTATACTCACCACCATTATCGGTTCTCCACTGCTTGACCTTTCTTCTAGTTTGATTCTCAAACAGTATTTTCAACTTCTTGAAGATTTTCAACACCTCATCCTTACTCTTCATCATGTAGATCCATAGGTATCAAGAGTAATTTTCGATGAAGGAGGCAAAGTACTTAGCACCACCTTTAGAAGGGACCTTTGTCGCTAGCTACCATCTCGAAACTTCCTTTGAACCCTAAACCGTCTCAACCTGTGAGGGATTCAAAATCGCATCCACAAAAAGTGTATGGCTTTCTAACAAATCGAGGAATTAAAAGGGTTGTAGGAAAATCAATTGGATAGAAATCTATCAATCGATCGGATGGGAGGGTGCCTTCATCACCTGCATCGGTCGAATCTTGTTTTAATCTCATCAATGTTCACTTAGGGTAAGTATACGATCTTGGGGCAACAGTGTAACTATCTACGAGGGTTGAAAAATAAAATCACGTTTACAATAAAAAGCATGGACTTGGATAATCGTGACAATCCCTATCCCCCAAAACTTTTTTCACCAATATATGCCACCCAAACTTTCCAATTTGGATCCCTTTTATCCAAAGTCCCCTTTTATTTGCACCCACCGAAACTTTGAGAGCACCCACACCGAAAACCATTTTGGTGTAAATCAGACGATGGAGATCATTTTTCGTCCTAATCAAATCTTGAGGTTAAAGGCATACCATCAGATTATAAAATATTTATTCCACATGGTACGCATCCCCAAAAAATTGACCATAAAATCACGTGATAGTGGCACCCATCAAGCTCAAATGTGATTTTGAGGGCACTTTTTGTGATGTGTGTCACGGGGAATTAGACAGTCAATTTAACCTTTGTAATCTATACTTGATCATGAAACTAATGATCACCTCTTCTTTGAAGTCCCTTAGTGAGGGCACTTTTTGGGATGTGTGTCATGGGGAACTAGACGGTTCGATTGTAAAACTAATGATCACCTCTTCTTCGAAGTCCCTTACTTATAGGTGAATTTGGTGCTCAATCATAATAAGGAAAAAGGGTATATGGGTTGGAATACGTGGATGACTCCACGCACTCGAATCCAAGATCACATATCACGTGGCACGTGATCCCAAAACAACACTAATTTTAGAATTATGTGTTACATGGCATGTGATTTATAATAAAAAAATTAAATTTTTTTGGGTGGTCAAAGTTTGGGTACCACCCAAAGGTGTCCAAATTGGACTCGGTATCGGGTATCAGTCCTTGATGATCGATACAACTCGGCCGATATGTATCAGCCGATACCAATATGTATTGGCCTCACTACAAAAACAAGATGCTTCAGTGGCAACCAAAACTGTCGCTATTAACAAAAAAATTATCGCTTCTAGTCCTTTGGCTACTGAATTAGAACAAAGTTTTTGGTTTATAGCAGTAGTTTTGGCTACCACTAATAGTCTTATTTTTTGTATTGCCTATTTTAAAAAAGGAAAAAAGAAAAGAAAATAGAGGTATCGGCCGAAATTGATACTGTATCGGCCGATACCCGATAAGTATCGACCGATACCTGTGCAACCATGGATTCTTATCTATCCCGTCGCGACGATGCGCTCGTATGGAAAATATAGTCACCACCCGAAGCTTTTGGTGTCTCGGGAAACCTAAATCAATATTGAAAGCACCGAGGTGCCAAATATGACTCTAATTTACTGATTCACGCTAACGGCTCTTGGGTTGGGGCTTCGGTTATCGATCAGGAAGGTGTTAGGCATCTGATCAACTTGCTCGTAAGCAATCTCTACTTATGGCCAAATAAAAAAAAATAAAATAAAATATAAACAACACTTTCTCTTGTCCGATGGCGCTTTGATCCTATTTAATCCCCTGCAATCACCGTAAATTTGGCGGCATGACATCTCAAATTCTAGGATAGAGGAAAAACAAAGAAGGTAGAGGAATAGAGGGGAGAGTCAGAGCTCTTGAGCCCTTGTAGCACCACTGTGGACCTTTGCGTAGCTGCGCTCTGATGAGCTTCCGATGACACTTGGTTAGAGAAATGGGTTTTGATCTCTAAGGTTAGGGAGCTAGGAGGAAGGAGAAGTAGGCTAGGGGCAGCTCTCACCTAAGCTAAGGGATTGATGATGGAGAATGGAGTGCCAAAGGCAAACTAAGGTGCTGGAATTTTTGAGGTGTTAGTGCTGGAAAATGGAGGGGGAGCTCACTAGAATTTTCTCTCTTTTAGAAAATTTATCAAGCCTTTAATTAGGAGGGGGGGTGGCTCTCTATTTATAGAAGAGGAGAGGATCAGTGAGGGGTGAAAGGGCTAATTGGTTTAGCAATTAGGTAATAGGGATCTAACGTTTTCTAGGTTTTCTAGGGCTTACATAGGTGGGAATTGGGTTTCAATGGTAGATAATAGGGTAGGCTTTTAAATGGCAAAAGAGTGAAAGAGAAGGCTAGTGGGGGTGCACCAGTCCTACCGAAACCAACTCCAAATTCGAAATTTGACCAAATTTCCAAAAATCATTCTTCCTAGGATTAGTGTGTGTATTAGTCATGCTAGGTATGGGAACAGTGTTATCTGAGAATCCTGGAGGTTCAGAACTTGCCATGGGGCCCACAAAAGCCAATTTTTACCTAATGTGTTTATTAGACATGCTAGGCAAATTTCCTGCATCTTAGCCCAATTTTCAAACGACAATAACTTTCAGTATACAACTCGGATTGAGGTGATTCTTGACTTGTTGGAAAGCTGGGAACATCATATTTCCAATGGTATGAAACTTAGTTCCAACAATCGTTCGTACAAACTATGACACTACTCTTTTCAACCACTGCCCGAGAGGGTATTAAACGGGTTTGGGAGGGGTTCTATAAGTTAGGGTTGGTTCCTAAGGGTCTGGGATAGGCTTCTAAGGATTTGGGTTAAGTTCTAAGGGTTTAGGAAGTGCTCTTAGAAGCTCGGAGGGTACGACCTTCTCGAAGTGTAACTTAACCTGGCCTTGGGCCAAATTTGGGTGTCTACAGATGACCCTCTTTGGTATTCGATCACTAATGATCGCATGTCAAAGAAAGAGATGTCAGAAGAGGCCTAAGGCCCGCTAACGGGTCTGCCATATTCAAAGCAAACCTCAAACATCAAATGGTAATATGGTGAGTATACAGAAACCCAGTATGTCAGGAAAAAACATCTGCTCCTCATGGTTATTGGTCCCCATGCGCTTAGCAACCTTACTGGGCATGACATAAATGGTGCAAGTTGTGGAAGCCCAATGTGTTGGGAAAAATGTCCACTCCTCGATATGATTGGTGAGGTGTGATGTTTGAGTTCCATTTTGAACAGGACAGCCTCGTAAGCGGGAGGGTGATTGGCCTATACTTCAAGATGGGCATAGTCCAAATGGCACGAAGAACCAAAGTTTATGCCTAACCTTATGAGGCATTGATTGCCCCTACGTGAGGTACGGTTCGAGATTTTAGGGCGAACCCATCGATGTCGAGGTTAATTTAGCACAACTACCCAAGCGGAGCAAATATTGAAATCGCAACGCTTTTTGGGAGTGTGTGCCCTTTTATCAAGCCACATATTTTTGTTGTTTTATGTTTTTATGTATTATTCTTAGCATATACATTATTATATATATATATTTTTTGTTTTTATTTGTTCGCTTAAGGTTTTTTAAGTGTGCTCATTGATCTTTAAATGCCTTCATTTTAGTACAGTTTCCTGCGTGGATCAAACGAAGGTTGATGCGCTTTTTGGGAGCGTGTGCAATATTTGGTCTAGCCAATCAAACCAGTCTGTCGGGCCAGACGCGAATGGAACAAAGTCGGCCGAGGGCCAAAATAAGCCTAGCATGTGTATTAGACACGCTAGGCCAACTCGAAGGAAATTAAGCTTAGTGTGTGTAATACACACGCTTGGCCAAATCTGGGGAATTTATGCCTAGCGTGTATATTAGACACGCAAGGCCATTTCTGGGGAATTTATGCCTAGCATGTATATTAGACACGCTAGGCCATTTTATGGTTTAAATGTGGCTGGGCGCGACCAAAGACCTGGAAAGGCTCATAATTCAAACTTCTCTTCTCTCCCTCTCTCCAAACCGAAATGGGAGCCCTACCTTGTGTCCCATAGATCCAATTCAAACCTCAACATCGCACCGGTGACGTTATCGTTGGTCGAACATGTGTTCCTTGCAGGATCTAGGATTCCAACTTCCACTAAGGTAATCATTTAAAAAACCTTTTTATTTTGAATCTCTTTTGATTTTATGCCAATGTGGTTAAGGTTCTTGCACCTAGATGAAAAAGGGGTGTTTATTTCTTGCAAATGTGATTCTTTGTGATCCCTATTGTGCTTGTATGTGCATTTTTGTAAGGATTTTGGTGAAAACTTGGGTGATTTAACCCCCCCCCCCTCCGCTTTTTTCCTTTTCATTTTCTTTATTTTTTTTTTACTTTCGTTTTATCAATGCATTAGGGCTTCCATATCTAGGTCAAAAAATAGATTTTTTCGTAAAAGCAAATGCCTTTGATTGATTTAGTGATGTATATGTGCGTTTGGAACGTGTTTCGGCAAAAAATTGTTTGATTTGCACTCGTTCCCCCTCTTTCTTTTTTGATAAATTGTGGCCCTTTTGAAAAAGTGTATGTGGCAAAAAATCATTGATTTTTCTCCGTTAAGAGAGATTATTATTATTGTTTTTGTTGTTGTTTTTTTATGTGTTTTTTTTTTAAAATGACGGGAGGTATCTCCCTTCTTTTTTTCTTTGATTTTTCTTGGACACTTTGACATGCATGAGGCATACTTACCTTAGTTCGGTTTCATGTTTCCTAGACAAGCATTTGATTTCCTCTTACTCATTGTCCCTTAAAATTTGGCGGTGTATCTCTTTTCTGAATGGCGCATGACCAATCAAGTGATGAGGATCAGGATCACGAGGGTAGCCCTAATGTGATCTTTGGTATCCGGGGTGAGCGCCTTATCCAGGTGCAGTGCCCTTCGCATGTCTGGTACGAGATGTACGGTGAGGCGGCCTGCAGTGGGTTGCTCCATCAACAATACACCCATATTTCAAATTTCAGGATTGCTAGCCAGGTAAAGAGAAGAGTTCTTTGGTTGCTTCCTTTTATTGTGTTTTTTTCATGCTCCTTTGTTCTAGGATTTGACATCCTCCACTCTTTTGATGTAGTCCTTACCCCAGATCATGTTCCGTGGGGGTTGGTTTCACCTTCAGCACTTTTATGTCCACCTCCCTTACGCTGTGAGTTTTCTCCTAGCCTAGGCAGGTTTTGGAGACTTCCTATCCTTCTCTGCCATGCGGGGTGACTTGACCTACATGAAGACCTTGGTGGAGAGGTTTCGTCCGAAGATGATGACCTTGCATATGTTTGTAGCGGAGATGACAAACACTCCCATGGATTGGTCTATGAATACGGGGATTGCGATAGGAGGGGTGTCAGTGGTTTGTCCTCGCGTCCCTGATCATGAGGAGGTGACTCGACTGATTGGGGCCTACCTTTCCTCCAACAACATGACTGGCTCTGAGGTCAAGTTGTCCTGGTTGGAGTCTGTTTGAGGTCAATGAGTTGGTTGATCCGTGTTGGCGTGTTTGCCTTCCCTTAAATGAGGGTATAAAATCATCAATAAAACTAGGCAGGCACACTCATACAGACCTGCAAGTACTCAGGATCTGTTGTAACAAGCTTTAAAAGAATGATGAGTAATGGAATGTCCACAGGGAGGTTGGTTAGAAATATGATAAATCTCCAGATCTGTGTTAGATCTGGCACCCTAACTATTGCTAAGTTAGCTAAAAGACAGGGGAGAGGTTTAAAATAGATTGTCACTTAAACTAAGCTGAAATTAAACATAAACTAAATTGGATTGAGTTTAGGAGCTTAGATCTTGCAAGGGAAGAGAGTAAAAACCAGAAAATGGAGAAGAGTAGATTGGAGGTTGGTTTTCACTGAAATCGGATTCGATTAATCATGCTACAGAGGTTCAGAGCATACAATACCCTCAACTAGCTATAAGCACAGCTACAGGGTATAAATTTCACTCCAAATCACAGGATCCACCTGGTCTTAAGGCTATGATTTGTCCACTTTAATGGTCACAGACCATCCTATAGACTTTATCGAATCCATGGATTATAGCAGATGAATCCAATTGGAGCCTGAGCTTAGATTCATCTTAAGGGTATGATCTGTCCACTTTAATGGTCACAGACCATCCTAGGGATCTCCTTCAAAGCCAGAGCATCAATTAGAATAATTAAAACCAATACAGATGTTGCAACTCCCAGGTCACAGACTCAAGGAATCATAGGAGCATCAGATCCAGGGAGATCAGATGGTATCCAAGAGCTCTATTAGTTAAGTGGGTGAGCTAATATACAGACTCCTCTACACAGATCCGATCGATCACCAAATGGAACCAAAGGAAATTTAAATCTAATTAAAGCATTAAAAATAACATTATCATTGCAGACAAGGTCACTCTACAATGAAAATACTCTCAGATCTGTAGTCTGTGCAGCTAGGAACCTACAATAGCACTCTTAACCTTACCCAATTACTGATATAACTTTACTCCTCACTACTCCAAGGGACTTAGCCAACCATGGTTGGGCTAAAGGAGGGAAATGGAATTTCTCTGCAAGCTCTAATCTCCAGAATTTGGCTCAGATCTTGATCCCCCCTTTAATTGCAATTGGGTGTCTCTATATATAGCTTTCTCCTCTATTTTTCTCGTCAAAAAATCCTTCTAGAAGGTTGTCAGAGTTTGTTAGAGTTCTGTTAAAGCACGTGGGTCGGTTAAGGCTTCCTAGGGCATCTTCTGGAGCCGTCATGTCGATCACCAAGTGCCTCGAGTTGCGTGCAACAAGTCACTGAAGTACAATGTGTGCTTAGCTGAATTTTTGAGAAGTCCTGTACACGATTTCGACAGGTTCAGGAAGCTTTCGAAAGGTTGGAATAGAGCATTTTGGTCCTTTCGCTAGGTTCTCAGATTCCTTCAATAGGTTCTATCTACCCTTGGCTTGGAGTATTCGACAGGTTGGGGAACCATTTCTATAGGTTCAGTTTCGCATGCTATCCTTTCGATAGGGTTGCTCTCACTCCTATCGAAAAGCTCAAGCACCCTTCGATTGGTTCTGTTCCAGCGTCTTCATCTCGATAGGTTCAGGAAACCATTCGATAGGTAGGCTCAGGTAGGCTTTTGATAGGATGGTTTCTTCATTCCTTTCAGCTGCTCGATAGGTTCTTGGATCCTATCGAACTGCTCTATCCGCACGAATTCATCCTTTTTCTGCCTTTAGATCCTATCGAAAACTTCTTCAACTGTACGAATTCTTCCTTTCTTTGCTTTCAGCTCCTATCGAAGTCTTCAGGTAACCAATCGATAGGACGTTTTCAGCTTGTTCTCACTTCCTTCGCCTTGCCCTGTTATAGCCACGCAGTCCAAGGGTCCATTGATGTGCTACCCTCTGGTGTGCTGTTATTGGGTTTGTCTTGTGCTGAGAGATAACCCCTTTTTGGGCATTCTTGAGTGATTTTCTGCCTTAGTATCTTCTTTTATTGCTGTCTACAAAATGCACTTGATAAAAGCTTATTAGTGTGCTCAGAGGTCTATTAATGGTCAGGTTATAGGGTGAAAAGTGGCATTTTTCACCACTTAACACACCCCCAAACCTAAGCTTTGCTAGTCCTTGAGCAAATGAGAATAAAAAGAAAATAAAAATGCAACTTTCGTAGGGAGCACGGGTGCATTTCGCATATGTACCAAGCCTTTTAAACCCCTAGGTGATCCCTAGTGGAGGAGTGAAGTCTCCTGAGGGCTTTCAGTGAAGGTACCCACAAACTTCCCCACTAAGGTTAGTTAATAATAGTACATCCTGCTACATCGAATTTCAGTAAACTAGAGTAAATTCTCATCATGTCTTTTAAGTTCTGGAGGATTTTCAGCAGAAAAGTCACCAACTTAAAATATGAAATTTTGCAGTAATTCCTTCATCATCAATCAGTTCATGTCAAGGTATTATGTCTGAAGATTGATTCATGGCTCACCTTTCATTTGAGAATTCTATTTTGATACTACCCCCATCAAATTGGATTTCAGGCCCAAGTCTTACCAGGGCTGTTAACTCACAACAACAATGAAGGGTGTAGAATTTCACAATGCTCAAGAGCAGTTACAGTCCTCAAATAGGGTTGTAAGCATGAGCATAGGCATTGCTCTAATTTTTGAAATTTTCTGACTCTTTTCACCATAGATTAGGCAGATTCTTATCTCCACATGACAGCTCAATCTATTTAAGATCAGTAAGGTCTTTTTATTGGGTTGTGATGTGGCTTAGGGATGAGGTTTATAACAAAATGAAAGGGTAAAATGGGTTCAAATTGAGAAATCAGTGAAGGTAAGGGGTGATCTAGAATCCTTCTTCATTTCAGCACAATTCCATCTACTTCTTGAATTTTCAGAGCCAAAGTGGCCAGCTTCTTCTCTTCCTTTCAGTCTTTCAATGAAATGACTTCTCTTTCTCTTTCTTTTGCTCTGTTTTTTTTTTTCAACCAGATTTAACACCTTGCTCCTCTAACCTTGCTTCTCCTTCGTCTTCCTGATTTCTCAGATTGGGGGAGAACTGAAATAGGTCAAAAGGTTTTGGGTTTAAAATTTCTGGTTTTCATCAAAGAAAATTGGGATTTTTTAGGCTCAAGTGGTGTGCATCAAGGGCAGTTAAAAGGTGGGGCATTTTAAGCTCAAGCTGACCAAGGGATGGCCTTACTTCATCTCCTCCATGTCATGAATGTTGTCAAGCTGTTTCAATTTGGAGTTGCCTAACTTCTAGTGATTATCTTTAGATCCAATCAGTCCATAGAGCAGAAAAATTGCCAAGGCACTCTTCAAGGAACTTTTTTAGGCCCAAATCTTACTAGGTATGGCCTTCCATCTAATTTTCCAGAGTGTGTCTTCACAATTTCCTCCCATTTCAAGTTTACTGCACATCAAAATTACTTTTCACAAATTGTTGACATTTGCCTCATGAAGTCTGTTGGACTACGGCTTATTTCAATTTCAAATAGTTGTTTTCTTAATTTCCTCTCTTTACAAAAAATTCTAGTGAGAATTTACTCTAATTAATTCCAAACACTTCATTTTAGCCTAACTGTACTAAAAGTAACTAATTTATTGGCATACATACATGCCATACCCCCAAACCTAAACTAAACAGTGTCCACACTGTTAACAGCAAAGGGGGTGTCACAGCTGATTAACAGAGCAAAAATCCAAATCAAATAGACAACTAAAGAAAAAAAAGTTGTTTATTAACAGAATCAAAACAGAGCATACAATAGAGCATTTTAGTACAATGGTCAAGCACAAGTGGAAAAAAATATCATGGTAAACGAAGAACCCTCCCCCAGCTCAGGGGTATCCTCCACCTGCATCAAGTGGAAGAGGAACTGTAAGCCAAGAGGGGGGGAAGAAAAGGAAAAAGAAGGTGGTCAGGGGAAAGGGGGACGGGAGGTGCAGGAGGATGGTGGCGGGGAAGCTGGTGGCTCGGTCTTCAGCCTCTTCTTCTCCTTCCTATCTTTGTCCTTTTTCTCCTTAGCGAGGATCCGCTGTACCTCCTCATATTCATCCCAGAGGAATTGCAACGGTTCTGGTTCCTTGGGCGGTAGTGGCTCCAGCCAAAAGAGGTAGAGTTGAGCAGGAGTGAGCGTGGGCTTGTCATCTGTCATAGTTATGAGGAGTGCAGAGAGTAGAAGGAAAGGAATGGGCCAAAGTTGAGCCAGCTGCATCTATTTAAGGTGGATGTGGGAGAGAATATGAAGCGATGCAGTCAATATCGTCGCCGTCGATGGAAAGGAATGAATGGTGAATTCGAACAATCAGCATGGGGAACGAAAACGTGCATTAACTGGCAGCCTATATTTAGCGCGGGGAGTTTAAGGCTCGTGCTGTGCGCAGTTGTACATGGTACACGTGGTAAAATTTCCGCACAGCGCAACTGCACAGTATGCATGGAAGGAGTGAGGGGAGGAAAGCCGATTTTGATAGGATGAGTGTAGAGTGTCGACAGGTTAAGGCTTCCTATCGAAGTCGAACAAGTATGGGACAGGCAGTTAAAAGCTCTCGATAGGTTTAACTCGCCCTATCGAACAGAATAAACATGCATTAGATAGGCTAGGTTGGCTGCTTGCGATAGGTCGATGTCCTGTCGAACGGAGGGTGGATAGAACATTCACTTTGTTAGGATGCTGATGGGTGCGAACAACCTTTCGATAGGTGGGGTATTATATTTTCACTCTTGTCGATAGGTTCCAGGCAAGAGTTCAGAACCTATTGCAAAGTTGTTCTCACCTATCGAGAGGTCACAACACCTATCGAAATCCTCACCAATCCTATCGACATTAGCGGCTGACCTAGCGAAAGGTCCAAATGACCTATCAAGAGGTTCAATGAGCTTAATAATATGATCGGTGTGTGCAGAGCATTGAGCCTTAGTACCCAGCAACTCCTCTGTTGCACTACCAGTTAGCAAATTGGTCGTTGACCTTATGCCTTTGATTTCTAGACTGTGGGAGCTTGAACTTGACATGGCCATTTTATTGCAAAGAAAATTGTTGGAAAGAGGTATAAATCAAATATAATACATATGATACAAATCAAAGTCAGGTATTAACCTGAAGGATCCTGAAGATCAATGGTTTCTTCAAGCTCATAAATATTGTCAATGCAAAGTTTTAGCCTTTGACCATTGACCTTGAGGGTTCTGCCATCTGTAGGATGCATGACTTCAACAGCTCTAGATGGGGAAATGTGTACCACTGTGAAAGGCCCATCCCATCTGGACTGCAGCTTTCCTGGAAAGAATTTTATTCTGGAGTTGAACAACCATACCTTGTCATTGGGCTTAAACTCTTTGCGGAGCAAATGTCTGTCATGGAAGGCTTTGGTCCTCTCTTTGTAACTTCGGGCATTTGCATAAGCTTCTAGTCACAATTCATCCAGCTCAGATAACTGGAGTTTCCTGTGAATACCAGCTGAGTGTAAGTCAAAGTTTACTGCTATAATTGCCTAATACGCTTTGTGTTGCAATTCAACAGGCAGGTGACATGCCTTGCCATATACTAGTCTGAATGGGGACATGCCGATGGGGGTTTTATAGGCTGTTCTATAAGCCCATAAGGCATCCATCAACTTGTTGGACCAATCTCTTCTGTCAGCTCTCATAGTCTTCTCAAGAATATGTTTGATTTCCTTGTTGGAAATCTCTACCTGCCCACTGGTTTGTGGGTGGTAGGGAGTGGCTACTCTGTGGGTAACAGAGTATCTTTCCATCACTTTGTCAAAAGGTTTATTACAGAAGTGGCTTCCCCCATCACTAATAATAGCTTTAGGAAAGCCAAATCTTGAGAAGATGTTGTCTTTAAGGAATTGAATGACGACTTTGTGATCATTCGTCCTTGTAGCTATGGCTTCTACCCATTTGGATACATAATCCACAGTGACAAGGATGAAATTGTAGCCAGCAGAAGGGGGAAAAGGTCCCATGAAGTCGATTCCCCAAATATCAAACAGTTCAACAACAAGTATAGGTTGCAAGGGCATAGAGTTTTTCCTTGTAATGCTGCCCATTTGCTGGCATCGATGACAAACTTTACAGTGCTGTCGGGCATCCTTGAATAAGGTAGGCCAGTAAAAACCACTTTGAAGGACCTTGGCGGATCTTGTTACCCAAGTGGCCCCATAACTGTTCATGACACATGGTTAGGATGTTGTGAAACTCAGTTTCAGGTACACAACGTTTGATCATCTGGTTTGCACAATGCTTAAAAAGGTAAGGATCCTCCCACATGTAATGTCGAATCTGTGCAAAGAACAGATTTTTGTCATCCTTGCTCCAATGTGGGGGGATCCTACCTACAACAAGGTAGTTGACAATATTGGCAAACCATGGCATACTTATCTGGATAGTCAGAAGCTGCTCATCTGGGAAGGAGTCATTGATGGGCAAGCTTCTTGTCTCAGTTGTTTGGATCCTTGACAAATGGTTAGCCACCATGTTCTCAACTCCCTTCTTGTCCTTAATTTCTAAATTGAATTCCTGCAAGAGAAGAATCCATCTGATTAGTCGTGCTTTAGCTTCTTTTTTGGACAAGAGGTATTTCAAGGCTGAGTGGTTAGTGAACACAATAATTTTTTATCCCAGCACATAAGACTTGAATTTTTCTAAGGCAAAAACAATGGCTAATAGCTCTTTCTCAGTTGTAGTGTAATTCAATTGAGCATCAACCATTGATTTACTGGCATATGCTACCACAGAAGGTGTCTTGTCTTTTCTTTGCCCCAACACTGCTTCAATGGCAAAATCTGATGCATCACACATCGGCTCAAATGGCAGGGAAAAATCAGGGGATTGCAGGATGAGAGCTGTGGTTAGACAAGTTTTTAACAGTTTAAAAGCAACTTGACATTCAGCATTAAAGTCAAAAGGGACATCCTGGCACAACAGGTGGCAGAGGTGTTTGGAGATTTTGCTAAAATCCTTGATGAACCTTCTGTAGAAGCCAGCATGACCTAGAAATGACCTAACTTGTTTGACAGTTTTCGGAGGGGGCAAGTGGGCAATTAAATCGATCTTAGCTTGATCAACCTTGATTCCTTTGTGAGAGACAACATGTCCTAGAACAGTGCCTTGAGTCACCATAAAGTGACTTTTCTCCCAACTCAGAACTAGATTGGTCTCCTCACACCTTTGCAGTACGGAGCTGAGGTGGTGTAGGCATTGGCTAAAATCATCTCCATAAATGGAGAAATCATCCATAAAGATCTCCAAAAACTTATCAATCATGTCAGAGAAGATAGCATACATGCATCTTTGGAACATGGCAGGTGCATTACACAACCCAAATGGCATCCTTCTGTATGCAAAGGTTCCAAATGGGCAAGTGAATGTGGTTTTTTCTTGGTCCTGGGGGTATACAGGGATCTAATTGTACCCTGAATATCCATCAAGAAAACAGTAATAGGCCTTGCCTGCCAGCTTGCCCAAGATTTTGTGTATGAAGGGCAGTGGGAAGTGATCCTTGCTGATCTTTTCATTGAGTTTTTGGTAGTCTATGCATACCCTCCAACCAGTGGTCTGTCTGGTTGAGATCAGCTCTCCTGAATCTGCTTCAACAACTGTAATGCCAGATTTCTTGGGTACTACCTGGATAGGTGCTACCCATTGTGAATCTGAGATGGGATAAATTATCCCAACATCTAGGAGTTTGACCACCTCCTTCATCACAACCTCTTGCATGTGTGGGTTGAGTTTTCTCTGCATCTCTCTGGAAGGTTTGGATCCTTCCTCGAGATGAATTTTATGCATGCACACAGCAGGATTTATTCCCCCAAGGTCTGCAATGGTCCATCCTATTGTCTTCTTATGCCTTTTTAGTACACACAGTAGTTCTTTCTCCTGCTCAAGAGTGAGGGAAGAAGAGATTATCACAGGCAGTTTGGTGTTATTTCCTAAAAAGGCATATTTCAAAGATTTTGGGAGTTTCTTTAACTCTACCTCTGGGGGACTAATAAGGGAGGGCAAGAGGGGTGTCTGAGAGGGGGATGGTAGGGGTAACAAAGTAGGCCTCCATGGATGGTGATGTGCTGGTGGAGCTTCAGAAGAGACAAGTTTCACATGCTCGATCTGAGAGGTGAGACCCTGCTCTACCTCTGTTTCCTTCCATACTTCGGTTAATTCATTACACCATTCCTTACCATGTAGCAGCATATTCACATTTTCCTGGACAACCTCATCTATTACATCAAGAGAAAAACAATCCTCATCAGGATGAGGTTGATTTGCTGCGTTGTACACATTCAATTTGACCTTCATATTTCCAAATGACACTTCCATGATTCCAGACCTGCATTGAATACAAGCATTAGCTGTGGCCAAAAAGGGTCTGCCTAAAATCATAGGTATGGAAGTAGCATTCTTACCTAGTTCCATATCCAGCACTAAAAAGTCAGCAGGATAAAAGAATTTGTTAACTCCAACCAAAACATCCTCGATTCTCCCCACAGGTTTCCTTTCAGATCTGCCAGCCAGCTGGAGAACCACATGTGTGGGCTTTAATTTATCTAAGCCCAGCTTCTCATATACTGAATATGAAAGTAAATTTACACTGGCTCCCAGATCTAATAGAGCTTTGTCAATGGTATGATCCCCAATGATGCAGGGGATGGTGGGGAGTCCAGGGTCTTGAAGTTTGGGGGGAGTTGCAATGGACAGGACATGCTTAACTTTTTTTGCTGAAAAGACTTTCTTGGATAGGTGTATCCTAGACTGTCTTTTATGGCTGCACAGGTCTTTTAAAAACTTGTCATAGGCTGGGACTTATTTAATGACATCAAGTAAAGGCAAATTGATCTTTACTTGCTTGAAAGTCTCCATCATTTCCTCAATTTTTCCTTACCCTTTATCAAAAGGGGAAGGTGCTTGTAGTGCCTCAGGAAATGGCAAGTGTGGGATTGCTCCCTCACTTGCAACCTTAGCCAATGGGATCTCTTTCTTTTTGAGTTTTTTCTTTTCTTGAGGATCCTCATTATCCTCTTTATTCATAGCTGATCGTTCCTTCAAATCCACCATTGGTGGTCTTTGTTGTGTGCTGGTGGAAATTACTTTATTTTCTTCCTCCAAGTTCCTGACAGGCTCACAGCCCACTTGGTTGTCCACTAACTTACCACTTCTCAAAGTTGTAACAGATTTAGCTTCCTCATAAGTGGAGAAAACTTCACCCACTACAAACTGCCTTCGTGGATTGTCCTGTGGTTAGCTAGGCAACCTTCCTCCCTCTCTCCTAGTCAGAGCATCAGACAGCTGACCAAGTTGGTCTTCTATCTTTTTGATACTTTGGTTGTGAGAGTGCACAGTTTGGGTTAAGGTGTTCAAGTTCTGTAGTGAAGATAGAACTTGTTCCTCAAAGGATGGTGTTCTCACAGTTGGAGGATGTGCAGTTTGCTGCACAGGAGGAGCTACAGGTTGGGCCATGGGTTGCTGATACTGAGGCCTTAGGGCATAACATTCTCGATATGACTGAGCATTTTTATAAGGCATGGGCTGCTGCTGCTGCTGGCTGGGGTATGCATCTTGTCTCCACCTCAGATTGGGATGGTTCCTCCATTGATACCAAAGAAGGTTGCCCTTATAAAAGTAGCCACATGCTCTGTTATAAAATCAGGAAATTGGTCAGCAAATGGGCATTCTTCCAAGGGATGAGCAGGGTACTGGCATATGGCACATGCCTCCTCCACTCTAATAGCCATCGGTGACTGCATTGCTCCCATCAGCCTATCAAATTTCAGAGTTAAGCTGTCCACTTTCCTTTCCAACTCACTTGGCACACTCACTTCATATATTTTTCCCCTTGAGGTGTTCTCCTGCATCAATCTAGGAGGCTCTAGATCTCTTGCTAAGGTTTTCCTTTACATAGAGTTCTCACTAATGATGTCAAAGAGCTCCCATGCCTCCTCAGGAGTTTTATGGAGATAGGTGCCACCACGGGAGGCATCTATCATATCTATGCTTTTAGCATCAATTCTTTGATAAAAGCTTTGAACCAATTGCCATTCAGGGATTTGATGGTGGGGGCATTTCTTGAGGAGTTTCTTAAATCTCTCCCAGGAGTGATGAAAAGTCTTCAGTTGGATCTTGGGTAAAAGAGATGATACCCTTTCTCAACTGGCTAGTCTTTGACATAGGGAAGAATTTGGCCAGAAATTGACATTGGAGATCACTCCAGGACTGAATACTGTTAGGTGGAAGCAAGGATAACTAGGTCCTGGCTCTGTCCTTTAATGAAAAAGGAAAGAGTCTCATCCTGGTGGCCTCCTCCCCCAAACCTGTGATATTAAATATAGTGCACAGTCCTAAGAACTCATCAATGTGTTTGTAGGGGTCTTCTTTGGTCAGGCCATGAAATGAGGGCAGCATTTGAATGATGGATGATTTTATCTTATAGTTCCCCTGAGCAGCTGAGAATTGAATGCAAAAGGGGGAATTATAGATTCCTGGTGCATTAAACTCCTTAAGGGTCCTCGGCTGCTGTTGCTCACCCATTTCTACATAATCAAATGTAATAGAAGTGGGTGTAGTTGGTCTGGATCTGAGAAGTCTTTCAACCTCTGGATTTAGTGGGATAATCAGAGGTTGCAGAGTTCTCCTTCCAAGCATACAACACTCAGATTTTGAATGCAGAACCGATCCTCAACACAACAAGCAGAATCAACCAAATTTTCTAACTACTCTAACATGAATTATCAACAGAACTGAAAAATAATAGGGGAGTAGAGGGATGCAAACTACAGAGTAGTCTCTAGCACGATTCTCCTCTCACTGGTAGCCTTAGATCTAATGAAATGCACACAAAACACTGAAAAATAACATAACTTACAAATGCAGTTAGTAAAATTAAATAAAAACTATAGATCCATGATCAAAACTTAGATCTATCAATTTCTAAACATGCCTCCCCGACAGCGGCGCAAAAAACTTGTTGGCGTGTTTGCCTTCCCTCAAATGAGGGTCTAAAATCATCAATAAAACTAGGCAGACACACTCATACAGACCTGCAAGTACTCAGGATCTGTTGTAGCAAGCTTTAAAAGAATGGTGAGTAAGGGACTGTCCATAGGGAGGTTGGTTAGAAATATGATAAATCTCCATATCTCTGTCAGATCTAGCACCCTAACTATTGCTAAGTTAGTTAAAAGACAAGGGAGAGGTTTAAAATGGATTGTCACTTAAACTTTGCTGAAATTAAACATAAACTAAATTGGATCGAGTTTAGGAGCTTAGATCTTGTAGGGGAAGAGAGTAAAAAGTAGAAAATGGAGAAGAGTAGATTGGAGGTTGGTTTTCACTAAAATCGGATTCGATTAATCATGCTACAGAGGTTTAGAGCACACAATTCCCTCAACTGGCTATAAGCACAGTTGCTGGGTCTTAAGGCTATGATCTATCCACTTGAATGGTCACAGACCATTAAAGTGGTCCCTGGCAGCGGCGCCAAAAACTTGTTAGCATGTTTGCCTTCCCTCAAATGAGGGTCTAAAATCATCAATAAAACTAGGCAAATACACTCATATAAACCTGCAAGTACTCAGGATCTGTTGTAGCAAACTTTAAAAGAATGGTGAGTAAGGGAATGTCTACAGGGAGGTTGGTTAGAAATATGATAAATCTCCAGATCTGTGTCAGATCTGGCACCCTAACTATTGCTAAATTAGCTAAAAGACAGGGGAGAGGTTTAAAATGGATTGTCACTTAAACTAAGCTGAAATTAAATATAAACTAAATTAGATTGAGTTTAGGAGCTTAGATCTTGCAGGGGAAGAGAGTAAAGAGCAAAAAATAGAGAAGAGTAGATTGGAGGTTGGTTTTCACTGAAATCAGATTCGATTAATCATGCTACAGAGGTTCAGAGCACACAATTCCCTCAACTGGCTGTAAGCACAGCTGCAGGGTATAAATTTCACTCCAAATCATAGGATCCACCTGGTCTTAAGGCTATGATCTATACACTTTAATGGTCACAGACCATCCTATAGACTTTATCGAATCCATGGATTACAGCAGATGAATCCAATTGGAGCTTGAGCTTAGATTCATCTTAAGGGTATGATCTGTCCACTTTAATGCTCACAGACCATCCTAGGGATCTCCTTTAAAGCTAGTGCATCAATTAAAACAATTAAAACCACTACAGATGCTGCAATTCTCAGGTCACAGACTCAAGGAATCACAGGAGCATCAGATCCAGGGAGATCAGATGGAATCCAAGAGGTCTACCAGTTAAGTGGGTGAGCTGACATACAGACTCCTCTACACAGATCCGATCGATCACCAAATGAAACAAAAGGAAATTTAAATCTAATTAAAACATTAAAAATAGTATTATCATTGTAAACAAGGTCACTCTACAATGGAAATACTCTCAGATCTGTAGTCTGTGCAGCTAGGAACCTACAATAGCACTCTTAACCTTACCCAATTACAGATCTAACTTCGCACCTTGCTACTCCAAGGGACTTAGCCAACCATGGTTGGGCTAAAGGAGGTAAATGGAATTTCTCTGTAAGCTCTAATCTCTAGAATTTGGCTCAGATCTCGATCCCCCCTTCAATTGCAATTGGGGGTCTCTATATATAGCTTTCTCCTCTATTTTTCTTGCCAAAAATCCCTTCTAAAAGGTCGTCAGAGTTTGTTAGAGTTCTGTTAAAGCACGTGGGCCAGTTAAGGCTTCCTAGGGCATCTTCTGGAACTGTCGTGTCAGTCACCAAGTGCCTCGGGTTGCGTGTAAGAGGTCACTGAAGTACGTGTGCTTAGCTGAATTTCTGAGAAGTCTTGCACATGATTTCGACAGGTTCAGGAAGCTTTCGACAGGTTGGAATAGAGCATTTTGGTCCTTTCGCTAGGTTCTCAGATCCCTTCGATAGGTTCTATCTGCCCTTGTCTTAGAGTATTCGACAGGTTGGGGAACCATTTCGATAGGTTCTATTTCGCATGCTATCCTTTCGATAGAGTTGCTCTCACTCCTATCTAAAAGCTCAAGTACCCTTCAATTGGTTCTATTCTAGCATCTTCATCTTAATAGGTTCAGAAAACCATTCGATAGTTTCCTTTGACGCCTCAGGTAGGCTTTCGATAGGATGGTTTCTTCATTCCTTTCAGCTGCTCGATAGGTTCTTGGATCCTATCGAGCTGCTCTATCTGCACGAATTCATCCTTTTTTTGCCTTTAGATCCTATCGAAAACTTCTTCAACTGTACGAATTCTTCCTTTCTTTGCTTTCAGCTCCTATCGAAGTCTTCAGGTGACTAATTGGTAGAACGTTTTCAGCCTGTTCTCACTTCCTTCACCTTGCCCTATTGTAGCCACGCGCTCTAAGGGTCCAGTGATGTACTACCCTCTGGTGTGCTATTGCTGGGTTTGTCTTGTGCTGAGAGATAGCCCCTTTTTGGGCATTATTGAGTGGTTTTCTGCCTTAGTATCTTCTTTTATTGCTGTCTACAAAATGCACTTGATAAAAGCTTATTAGTGTGCTCACAGGTCTATCAATGGTCAGGTTACAGGGTGAAAAGTGGCATTTTTCATCACTTAATAATTCGCACCAGCCTGATATGGACGTTATCATCGAGCTTGAGAGCGCCCTGATGCTGGCTCGTATCTCTCTTCTTTATGTGCTAGGCAAGACCATTCTTGCCAATGCTAGAGGGGGTCGTGCTGCACTGTCCCTTCTCTGTCTGAGGAGAACTGGGGGACGTGCATCATTTTGACTTGGGTAGCTCTGGGCACGCGATGCTGATGGAAAGCCTAGCTAGCGCTTCGGTTGGGGAGGTTACCTTTGTCCTCGGTTTTTAGCCCATGGTTGAGGTAACCCATTTTGTTGTGCCCTTCTTGATTCGTCATTTCTGACTTTCATTCATTTTTTGATATGTTCCTTGCTTGTCCATTTTTTCAGATTTGGGGGTACTTCCACTTCCAACTTGGTCGCCCTCTGCTTTTTTCTGATGAGTACACCTACCCCCTCATGAGCTACTGGCACACAGACCGTCGCCAGGAGTCGGGGATGAAGCACTTGGAACTGGTCCTGAGGTCTCAGTTCAACTTGATGATCCCTGAGCAAGTTTAATTCTCTCTTTTCTTTATCAGTTAGACTTTTGAGTTTATGATTGTATTGACTGACTGACGGGCTTTCTCTTTTTTGTGCAGATTGTATTTGACCCATACGTCGGCTCTCCTTTTTTAGACCGCGCTGCTATAGGGCGGTCACGACTGTTCGTAGACCACCATGCTGTCTTTTTCTATGGTGCTTAGGTCCGACCCTACTATCTGGGGGAGAGGGCTGTACACTAATATCGAGATTTCTTCGTTGTGCCATTGGGTCCTCATGAGGATGTTATGGCACCAGAGGGTACGATTGAAGAGCTTATCGAGAGACTCATCCATCATGGGATTCCTGTTGACGACCTTCTCCATTATGGGAGGTACTAGTCTCTCCCCTATCGGACCCTCGTTCCACGCTTTGTTCCAGGTGTCAACTTTTTGGCATTTGAAGGGCCACGTAGCCAGGTACTTTTTCTTACCCTTCCTTTGCTTGTTTGTTCATTTTTTTTTTTGATTCACTAGGATAGTTCTTTGCTGATCAGTATTCTTCATCTCTTTTTCTTTTTCTGTTTGAAGAGGCAGCGGGACCTGACGCGGGACCTTCGGAGGGGGCAGGTGCAGGATCCTCAAGAACTTCCTATGTAGGGCCTTCAAGGTCGTCTACCGTAGGGACCCTGGGTGCTTTTAGGCGTATCGATGACGCATTTCTCTCTGGTTTGTGTGCTGGCGTGGCTGAGCGTGAGTGACTTTCTGACGAGGCAGTTAGAGTACCTCCCCCCGAGCTGATCTCAAGGGTGAGTTCCTTTTTTAAGGGGTATGCATGCCCTCCTATGTCTTTTTTAGTCTACTGATTTCTCCATTCTTCCCCCTTTATAGGTTTATGAGTCAGCCGTTCAGCAGGCGGATTACTACCATCACATCGTTGACCTTTGAGAGGCTGAAGTGGTGAGTATGATGTTTAGTTGTCTCTTCTACATTTTATAGGTTTATGCTTTCGCCTAACTAATCCTTCTGATGTGATTCTTTCAGCGTGCTCGGGAGGAGTCACGTTCACTACTTAGCCGGCTGTCCCAAGTGTTCTCCCGTGTGGGTGACACTCGGACGTGTTAAAGGACTAAGCGCTCGTGGAAGGACTCTCAAGGACCTGGATCATGATTGGAGGCCGCCCATGTTGTTTTTTCTTTCCATGAACAATTGATCTTTGAGTATTTTTGGAAGAATTTGTAAGAGCACTATGACTGCTTGGTGCACTTTGGATATTTGCTATTATTTTGAATTTTGAATGGTGGTCAGTCACAGTCTCACAGAATATACCATTTTATCACCATCAACTTAGTAATACTAGGACTTAGTTTGCTACTAACAAGTTGCTGATGTGCAGATATTAAAGAAAAACAGTAAAAGAGACCCATAGTGTTAATATTCATCAAAATGAACTCAAAAAGTAGTAAAAAGATGATTGAGCGAAAGGAGATGATTCACCACCTATTAAAAGATGAGAAATTATATTTTACGATTGAGCGCTAATACTTAAGCCAAAGAAAAGAAAATGAGAAATCGTATTTTATGATTCTTTAAAAGATGATTCTTTAGAAAGCGACAAAAGAGTAAAAGGCGATACAGAAGAAAGTGATTGTTGTCTACTAAGGAAGCTATGAAAGATAGAAAATCGTGATCTACGATTTTCTAAGGAAAAAGAAGAAAAAGGATAATCGTGAATTATAATTATGATTATAGAAGCTTTTCTGTTATTTCTATTGCTGTTGATCATATGGAGACTATCACTGCCAAGAAAAGAATTAGAAGAACTCTTTAATTAGAAGTTTGGCTAATCTCAGATCTGAGAAGATTGATGAAGATAGACTCCTAAGATCTCTACTGCTGTTATCGAGGAGAGAAATCCGGAACACATCAACCATTGAAAGTAAGGAAGAATAAAATTAGAATTAGAATTATATTTGGAATCTTTTATTTTAGTTATTTCTTTTATTAGAATTAGAACTCTATAAACTGACTCCTTATGATCTATAAATAAGAAGGTTTGGTATAGGAATAACGATCGGAGAATTTCAGCATCAATTGACGACTGAGGTTGGATTTTCTTCCGATCAGTAGTGTAAACCAGTTAGAGTAGATTAGATATCAGAGGTTTCTAAAGAGCTATTGATGACTGCAATTGGGTGCTAAAGATTAGTGTAGATATCCTAGTTTCTCAGAAGCAATTGACGACTGCGGCTGAGGGGTGAAAGATATATTTATTTGCTTTTTAGTTTAAATTTACAGCTTTGTAAACATCTCCAAGTTTTAATTTGAATTGACAAATCAGGTTAGAATTTGCAGATTAGTGTAACGGTTTTTACTTTTCCATCTTTAGTTTTCTAAGATTTGATTGACGCCCAGATTTTAGGAAGTTGTTGATTAGATTAAATCTGTGTCGCTAGGATTTTAGACTTGATTGTAGACTAATGCTAAGAAACTATAGATATAGTGTAATGGTACTATTTATTTTCATAAATATCCGATAGCTGAAGATTGGGATAGACGACCTCAATCAGAAGGAGGATTAGGATTTATTTTATACACTTTAGATTAATAACCATTATTTTATTCATATTTCTCCAGTAGAATAGATTTTAAGGGTAAATAGAAGTTTTTAAAATAAGAATTTAGATAAATGATACAAAAAAGAAGTAAACTGATAAATAAACTTCCTCGTGGGAACGATCCTATGCTAGTACTATGATTTCCATTGTATGCTTGCAATAAGTTAAGACTTGAGTTTAATATAATATACATAAAAATAAGCCGGTCAAATGGGCATCTTTGTTTTTCCTTCGTGACTACTATTTCCTACTTTGGATGTGACTTGCTTGCCTAAAACATGAAAGATAGGCTAGATGGCTTGTGAAACTGTAATTATGCCTTCCTGCTCCTCTGCAGGATTTCCATGAGATTCGACAAAATGGGGGAATGCTCCCTGATTTATGCATCGACTGAAATGGCCAGGGTCCACCCTTTGTTTGTTGTGAGCCTGGTTCCTGAAAAGGAGAGTGTAAAAAAGGTTAAGTAGTGAACCCAAGTGTCCCAGCTCGTGGCTTGGGGTGCCATAAAAGAGAAGTTAGTTTATTGTATGTAGGTAGATTGGTCCTAAGCGTTGGGAAGACAAATCTTCCCCTTTCCCCCCCTCTTTTTTCTTCTTCTTCCTTCTTTTAGCTCTAGCGTGTCTATTACACACGCTAGATAGTTCTGTGCATTTTTTGGCCTAGCGTGTGTAATATACACGCTAGGTATTTTTTTGGTAGTTTTAGCCTAGCATGTGTAATACACACACTAGGTATTTTTTGGGACATTTTAAACTAGTGTGTATATTACACATGCTAGGTGCTTTTGAGCAGTGGTGGGCCTGAGAGAGCACTCCTTTTTCTCTATTCTAAGTTAGGTTTTAGATTTTGCTCCAACATTTTCACCCTTTCTTCTTGAGGGTGGGTCCCTTATCCTACATTGAATCGTGATTCATTTAAACGACTGTGCATGACCATGGACCCGCTTCATGACCCTGCCCCTCCGTGGTAGTTCGGGACCTCTATACTTCCCTCTTTGGGTGTGTGGCCCAGTTTTCTAAAGAGATGGCTTGATAGCTTGAATAAAAGCGAACTTGCGGGTTTGGATCAGCTCGGGTTGGCTCGTCACTCATCTTTCCTTGATGTTCCTCTGTTTTGGAACCTCATTCATGCGACGGTTTCGCACTAGGATGTGGAAACCCATGTCTTCCGCTTTGGGACCCGTGAGCTAACTCCGACACTTGAAGAGCTCTCCATTTTGTTGGGTTTGAGGTTGCATCGAGGCCTTGCTAAGGTGGTACCAAAGTTGGGTTATGCAAAGGTCGTCCACACGACTCTAGGCTTGAAGAAGGACGATTATGAGAAAAGCCTTGCCAGTGGACCCACTAGGTGTTCGATGAAATTCTTGAGAGAACTTTTTGGTGACGAAAGTTTACGAAAATTGCCGATCAAGAATATTCATAATGTGAAAGCTTTCACTCTTTGCCTTCTCTTAGAGGTCCTTTTTTATTTCGGGGGGAGAGTTTCTCTCTCGCGCTCTGTGACCTACTGGCAGAGCTTGAAGGGGGGCGCTCTGTGAAGCATTTGGTTTTGCCTGAGCTTTACCACTGTCTTGATGCCTTTGCCTTGGGCAAGGTGGAGTGCTTCCGGGGATGCGCTATTCTGCTTCAAGCCTGGCTTGGGGAGCATCTTGCCATCTTGGGATTCGTGCCTCGCTTTTATGTTGTCCGGGGAAAGGTGGCTCGCTACTTTTTGGGCCGATGCTCCAAGTTTTCATAGGGGAATCTGTGTGTGCTGTGCCTTTTGCTGACCGAGGCTGAGTTGGTATGGAGGCTTCCTTGGCTTGATAGGATCTTCCCGATAGTTCGATCTAGAGGCCACGAGGGTATGACCCTTCTTGGCTTGACTGGCAGTATTGTTAATCTCAGAAAAATACCACTTTCCACCTCTTAACCTAGCCTTTGATGGACCTTTGAGCTGGTTAATAATATATTTTTAAGTGTGTTTGTGTAGATAATAGGAAAATATAGCTTAACGTTGTAATTCATTAATTTCGGAGCCAAGAAGAAGGGATTTTTAGCCAAACTGTGGAACTGATAAATTTATTGAGAGTGCACCATGATGGTTCATATCATTGGGATGTTTTGCATACATTTGGGTCCTAGAAAGCCTGCTGAGAGAGAGTGAGGTGAAACCCAAAGTTCAATGGAGTGCTACTGCAGTTGAGCACATGTGAGTTACAACAAGAGCCTCTCAAGCACATAAAGACCTAGGGCCAGTAAGCAACATGAGTAGCTGCTGCAACCTTCAAGACTTGATGAAGCAACTTTCAAGGAGTCTAATGTTGAAGCTCAAGGCTATTGAGCTGCTATTCAAGGCTCTAAGTCCAACATGCAGACCAGCTGCAAATGCTGCGCAGAAAAACAGTTGCAGCAACTTACATTTCATGCTCTTCAATGCTGCAGCAAAGAACAACTCAAGCACACTCAAGACTTGTTGCACCAAACCTCTCGAGCAGCAGAGATGTTGCTACTGGCTGGAGCATTCAAGTTGTCGAGTAGCTGCTATACATAACTCGAGCAGCTGGATTGATCTTGCTGTTGCTGCTACAATAAAGCATCTCGAGCAATTCATGGGGTTGAAGAGCAGTCACTTGAGCAGTGAAGGAGCAGCTGCAATCATAAGAGCAGCTGCTGCAATCACAAGAGTTAGCAACAACATTGTACCTGTCAAGCAATTGCAGACTTGCACCATTTAAGGCACTCGAGCAGATCAGAGTGAACCTATCGAGTTAGAGACTTGGAGAGCTGTAACCATTTAACCATCTCGAGTAGTTCATTAAAGAACTCAAGTAGATTAGGAGCCACTCGAGCTGGAGACCTGAAACCTTTAAAGCACTCGAGCAGCATTTAACTTCTCGAGTAGTTCACCATTTAATCCTCTCGAGCTGGGGCTAGTAAAGAACTCGAGCAGTTTCTTAAACTACTCGAGCACTTAAAGTGCAGAAGCCAACTTGTTGAGCAGTAGAAGCTGTTGTTTTTATCCACTGGAGCACTAAAATGGGCATTTTTCATCCCCTCGAGCAACTACTCGAGATCCTCTCGAGATAGAAAATCTGAAGCTCAACTCAGGTTCCAGCCATTCTACCAGCGGTCTTCAACACTCCAAGGGTATTTTTAGGATTCTATAGTACCTAGGGCACACATCCTAAGGTGCTGAGCTGTCCCACACTTCAAAAGGATCTCTTGGCTGAAAATAGGCCACGACATCAGTTTCAAAAGCACCTTATTTCTGATTGGCTGTTGCACACAACTTCTATGGATTGTATAAATAGCACATTTTCTGTTTTTGGAAGATATCCAGGGTTAGTCTGAGATCACCTTTAGGGTTTTAGTTTTCTTCTTCCCTCCTTATCTAAGTAGCCATGCTAAGTTAAATCTATGTAATAGCTAGGTGTAGTTAAGCTGTAATCTAGTTTTGTAAGAGCATAGTGAGCAATGTTGGGATTTCTGCACAGACTGTAGCCTTGAGGACCAATCATTGTAAGTCCTTTTATACAATGCAAAGCTATGTTTAATGGACCATTTCATTTGTATTTTTCTTCTGTTTATCAGTTAGATTTGTATATGTTTTATGCACCTATGGATTCATGTGCTTGTAGCCATGCACCCATAGTGGCTGCAGTGATTTTCATGTTCTATCTCTAATCTAACCTCTGTATTGATTAATCCCTGGGATACTCTGTGACCATTTTAGTGGACAGAGTATCTCCCTAAGACAGATCTAGTCCATAGGTTGGAGTTGGATTCTTCTTCCCTGCATTTGTGCTTTTAGCCAAATGAGGGACAGTTGTAGATCTAACTTCTCCTCTGTTTTGTAAAGCTATTTTCAGTGAATAGATAAGATCTTGCAGAGATTGCAGACTTGAGAGCTTGGTCACTACAGGCCTTTTTGTAGTAATGACAAGATAAATCTAAGTCCCCATTCAGCCTGTGATTTCTTATGGTTCTCATTTGATTTTCACTAACTGTTTGATCCTATGGATGCGTGAGCTTATAGCATTGCACACATAGTGTCTGCAAGGGTTTTCTTGTTTTGATTTAATCCATTGACTGGAGAAAATCTCTGGATTATTTTGTGACCATTTAAGTGGACAAAATGTAGTCCTAAGATCAGTTCATTTCTTCAGATTAGGTTAGATTATTCTACCTTGTAGATGTGCTTGTAGCCATCTAAAGGACTGTTGCAGATCCAGCATCTTGATCTGAGTTGCAGTGATGAATGTCCCTTACCTGCCTACTTCTCACCCATTTTTCCTTTATTTTATCACACCACATTCACTTTCTTCTACCCCTTTCTTTAACTGTAGTTTATTCATGTTTTTATGTTAGTTTAGTTTTGTGACACCTAAACACCATCTCGTTACCTTGCTTTCTAGTATAGGTTTAAAGTTGCCAGATCTGTAGCTAGATCTAGAGTTTACTATACGCCTTTAGATTTTTAGATCATCACTCTCTGTGGGATAAATTCTTACTTATCGAAACTTGCTACAACAGCCTTGGATCTTGCAGGTCTGTGAGTTTGGTTTTGTGTTGTGTTCAATCCTTTTTATCTTATTTTGTTTTGTTTTTGCTTTTCTTTATTTTCCTCATATTATTCTTTATCATTTTTATAATAAAAAGAATACACTTAAAATCTTTCAACAAGTACCTATTACTTCCCATCTCGGGTGCTGCACCAATTTGGCCATACTCAGCAGGTGCCATGTGTAACCAAACCCCTATGCACCTTGATTTTCTCTCGGGGGTCCTCCAGAGATTTGGATAGGATAGCCGCTCTTTGGGAAATGCATCAGTGCAATCAGGGGCAAGGGAATCTGACTTTGACTTCTTCAGAGTATGAGGCTTGACTGCTATCTGAGAGGCCTTCTGGTAGTCGCTTGGACTAGGCAGAGAGTAGCGATGTAGAGGGGCCTTGGCTAAGGAAAGAGTTGGTGCTTCGGACCCCGATTGAGTCGCTGATAGATGAGAAGCAGATCCTGCACGAGCGACTACAGAAAGAGTAGGTCAGAGGTGATGTTGCAAAAGTAAGGGTCGTGTTGCAGAGTGTGAGGTTCTTCGTTTGGAAGGAACCTTGAGTGATGCTCTTGGTGCTACTGATGCTTCTCGGAAGTGATATAGGGGCCTTCATGGTCGTTGGATGACTGATCGAAATGCTTGCGAGGATTCTTTACATGCAGAGATTCGTGTCTTAAAGCGCGAGTTGGGTCGTTGACTTGGTCCTGTACATACTTTTTGCATAAATCAAAACACCATAGGAAGGGGCATAAGAACCCCTGACAGATATCTTTTTGGTATATATATATTTTTTTGTCTCTCTTTTCACTATCTATGCAAAGGTTGGGTACCACACAGATTATCTTTTTGAGAGTGGCGCGAGTAAAGTGTAAAGAGAAAATGGAAAAGGGAAATCTATTATCTTTTTCTTGTTTTCTTTATATGTATATAAAAATCGAAAAGGAAAATATTTTGTTTTATATAAGCATCCTTTCTTCTATTACTCTTCATTTTCTTTTTTTTGTTTGACGCCTTAGATGTGAGGTTAAGTAACAGGTCCCATTTTGAGCATAGTCGAACAAGTTCATGGTCGGACCTGAGTGAGGTTCAAAACTTTTACCAAGGTTGGAATGTCCATCCCTTTAGATTGAATTAACCTTTTATCCTTACCTCGGGTCATGCGTTTGACAGTGCGATTTGAAGGAGCTACTTGATCAAGACCTGATTTGAGTGAACATGAGCAGCCCGGTTGGCAACCAGATAATCGAGAATGTAACTGAAGATTTTCTTCTTTTCTCTTAACCTTTTTTATTCACAGTGCCCAAGATGGGTTTTCTCCATGCCCATTTCCGTTCAATTTTTTACCCGTAGCACCCCTTCGGGTTTTCACTACGTCTATGGGTATGCATATTTACCCGAGGCGCCTTTCAGGTTTTCACCTGGTCTGCACAAGCTCGTTGTTCTTACCCGTGGCGCCCCTTTGGGTCTTCACCACGTCCAGTTTGCTTTGAGCTTGTATATTCTTTTTCTTTGTTCTTTTTTTTCAAAGGCCACGAAATGGACGACGACTCCGTCATAGCCGGCCTGATGGAGTTCTTTTGTTGTCTCACAACTTGGCTGGTGTTGACTCAACGGATACTGTGACTTCTTGTTGACCTTAAAGAAGGTTTTCCTCAGGGATATATCTTAGCCATGGGTTTGAAAAGGGATAGGTTGGAAATTTTGAAGGTATTCTCGAGTTTGAAATGTTTCCCTAATTGGATTGCAGTTGTCGTAATACACTTCTTCCTTGGGGGATTTTCATTATTCACGCACTATGATATTTCTATATCTTTTCTTGTATATATATATTTTTTCTTTTTTTGTTCTTTTTCTTTTCATACACTCTCTTTTTGGGGTTGTGTTTTTTGATTTTTTTTTGGATTTTGACGGTAACTCTTTTCTCTTACCTCTTCTGTTGGTATATATACACACATTTTCTTTTCCTGGGAGAGGTTTATAAAAGAAAGGCCAATGGCTCAACAGGTGTAGCAAGGGTATAGTTATTCACGAATGCTTTTTTGGCTACTTGACTTTCAAATGATGGCCTCTTTTGTGGGGTCCTGAAGCAATCACGTATCTATTTTATCATTACTTACCTTGCCGTAGGAGACTTAGGAATAGAAGCGGCGTACCTATCCAGTGTTGATGGGCTTTGGAAAGTGATCTCCGTCCATGGCGGTAAGGCAGAGCGCGTATCCCTGGAGCACTTCTTTGATGATGTCAGGTCCCTCCAAGTTACGCTTGAATTTCCCCCTAGGATAGGCATGGAGAGTAAGAAAGATCTTCTTGAGTACTATGTCACCCACCATTAAATTTTGGATGCGAACACACTTGTTGTAAGCACGTGCGATCCTTCTCTGATAAGCCTGGGTGTGCCACAAGCTAGGAGCCTTTTCTCATCTAGCAGGTTCAGTTGCCCAAAGCAGGACCTCTCTTTCTTGGCTTTTGGTAGATTAGACTCAATGAGAATGCAGAGTGAGGGTACTTCAACTTCAACTGGCAGGACTACCTCGGTTCCATACGCAAGGGAGAACGGTGTTGCCCCTGTAGTAGTACAGATCGATGTTCGATTGGCCCATAATGCAAAGGGTAACATTTCACTCCAATCGCAGTATGTGACGACCATCTTCTCGAGGATGCGGACGATTGTCTTGTTGGCAGGTTCGATGACCCCATTGGTGTCGTTATCCGTGATGATGTCCTTGGGCATGCCGAATCGACAAACAACGTTGTTCTTGATGAACTTCTCGACATGACTGGCCGTAATATTTGTGTAAGATGCTACTTCTACCCATTTAGTGAAGTACTCAATGGCAACGAGGATAAATTGATACCCATTTGATGCCTTCAAATTGACTTTTATGACTACAACGAGGCCCCATGTGGCAAATGGCCAAGGAGTGGTCATGCTGTGTAGATCTATGGCTGGAGCATGTATCAGACTGGAGTGTTCTTGGCATTTATAGCACTTCTGCATGTACTTGCAATAGTCAGTTTCCATTGTGGTCCAAAAATACCCTTACCGTAAGATCCTCTTAGCGAGCATGTGCCCATTGACGTGGGCCCCGCATACGCCTTTGTGGAACTCCTTCATGATGTTGGTTTCAATGCCTTCAGTTAGGTATCTGAGTGAGATATTGTATTACATTGGCTTGTAGAGGCACTCGCCACAGATGACATAGTTCTCCACTAAACATTAGATGGTTTGCCTATCCTTCTTGGACATGCTTCAGGGAAAGCTTGAGTTTCGAGGAAATTCTTGATATCTGAGAACCACAGAGGCTCATCATCAAACTTTTCGGATCCCTCAATCTGGAGGCAGAAGGCAGGCTCATTCCTCTATTCAATCATGATAGGTTTCATTTCCACACCATATAGATTTCAACCATTGATGCCAATTTTATGAGTGCATCGGCAAAGCGATTTCTTGCTCACTGGACATAGGAGAAGGTAACATCATCGAAGCACGCGATCATGTCTTTCAAGTGCTCATGGTACAGGATCAACTTCTCATCCTTTACCTTCCAGTCTCTGTTGGTTTTGCAAATGATCAGCTGTGAGTCGCTAAACACCCCGAGATGAGTTATATTCATGTCTAAGGCCTGCTATTGAGGCTTCATATTCGGCTATATTATTAGTGCAGGGGAAGCTGAGCTTGATGGAGAATGGTGTATGAGATCCTTTTGGCGAGATCAGAATAGCACCAACTCGTTGACCTTTGACATTTTCCTGACATGGCGCCGAATGCGCATTTATGAGGTTTCAGGCACAACCTATATTTTCTCAGCCTCTCAAACAACTTTTGGAGGTTTATCAGATGATCACCTCTCTCTGGTGACTTGGTGGTCATGCCGTCAATATATACCTCAATTTCTCAGTGCATCATATTATGGAAGAGTGTTGGCCTCGCCCCAGCATTCTTCAACCGAAATGGCATGACTCAGTAACAAAAAGATCCCCATGGAGTAATGAACGTTGTCTTCTCTCAGTCCGCTTCAACTATTTTGATTTGATTGTACCCAGAGAATTTGTCCATAAATGAGAGCATCCCATGCCTGGCAGTATTATCAACCAAGATATCGATGTGTGGTAAGGGGAAGTCGTTTTTCAGGCTTGCCTTGTTCAGGTTTCTTACGTCGATTGTTAATCAGTGAAAAATACCATTTTTCACCTCCTAACTTAGCCTTTACTAGACCTTAGAGTTGTTTAATAATTGCTTTTTGAGTGTTGTTTTGTAGTTAGCAATAATTTGCAGAGAAGTGTAGAAATCCATGCAGTAAGAGCTAAAAGGAGAGAGATTTGAGTCAACAGTTGACTGATGAGAAGACTTATGCATGACAGTGTTGTTGCAAAATGTCCATCAGCGGCAAGGGTTAAGAAAATGAAGATCGAGCAGTTCTCAAGCACATCAAACCTACAGAATGGAGTGCTCGAGCAGTTGCAGAAGCTGTCGAGTGGTTAAAATGCACTTATTGAGCAAATCTGATGCGTACTCGAGTAGTTACTGAAGTTGTAGAGAACTTGTCAAGAGGTATTGAGCTATTGAGCAGCTGAAGTCCAAGCACTTGGGCAGCATTGACCCATACGAGCTGCATTTATGAGCTTGAGTAGTTCATGCACCAGAGATTTAATGAACTCGAGTAGTTCATCAAACTACTCGAGCTGGAGTGCTGCAGGAATTAAACCGCTCAAGCAGATGCATGCTGAAGCCATTAAGCTTGTCGAGTAGTCTAAAGATCCACTTTTACCTGTCGAGCACTTAAAAGGGTGCATTTTCATCTTCTTGAGATCTAGTCGAGAGCTGCTCGAGACCAAGAATCTGAAGCTGCTAAAGCCTCAAACTACTCGAGAAATGCTCGAGGACAAAATGTTGAAGCTATCCAGCCACTCGAGATGAATTAACTGAAGTTGTCATCTACTCGAGAACCACTCGAGGTGAAAATTCTGAACCACCATCTGCTCGAGGCACGGGTTCAAGCATATGTTTGTCAGCTTTGGAGGGCATTCTAGAAATACATCAGCATAGAGGGTACTTGACTTAACTGCCCCACGTGTGCGCAGCTATTCTAACGAACTTGGGGGCAATACTTGGAGGAAATGTAGCCACCTCAGTAGGCCTTATAACTGATTGGCCAAGGCATATCAAGTTGTACTTAGGAATTCTATAAATAGGAGGGGATGTAATAGATTTGGGGCATCCAGAGTTTTAGGAATTTTTAAATTGTTTCACACATTTTCTATTCTTCTTCTTCTTCCTCCATTCTTGTTAGTCATTGTTTTATACCACATTTTATCCTTTAAACCTGGCTTTTGCTAAGCCTCCGAGTAGTTAATAATTACTTTTTAGTGTTGATTTGCAGTAAAGAGGTAAGTGCAGCCTTAGTGCAGTTTTCCGTCAAAAAGCACCAATAAGGAGAGTTTTGGAATCAATCCGCAGCTGAGAGTGAGAGATAAATGGAGTGATACTATGGCCTATTGATGAGGAAGCAAACAACAACAATGAGGAATTGAATAGCTTCAGCTCTATGCACATTGTTGGTGCCTTGAGGTTCACTTTTCAATAGCTACATTGCAGATGGCTGCAATATACTCTCCTGTGCAGTTGCAAACAATGGAAGGGGAAGCTATCAAAGAACATTGCAACAGCAAAAGAGGAATACATAAATTCACATCAATCAGCAGCTACACCTTCAGTTTTGTGCACAAATGAGGGCTTCAACATCTTAGCTGCAGCAGCATTACCCTGCAATAGTTACACATAATGAACTTGGTTGCATCAGCACCATCAAGAGCTGCGAATCCTGTCGAATGCCCATTTCAACTTCTTGAATGGACAGCAGCTACCTCAGCCGTCCACTGCAGCAACTTCATTGAAACACACACATACCTGCCGAGTTGCAATCCATGCAGCAGCAGGTTCGCAAACCTGTCGGCACTTAAAAATGCAGCCTCACATCTGTCCATTGTAGCTATCGACCTTTTAATATCTACAGCTTCATATCTTGTCGACCAGCAGCCCATTTGAACTTCTCGATTGGATGAACCTCCCATTGTACTTGTCGAAATGCAGTCTTGAGCTTCAGCCAACCTCATGGAGGGATGGAATGTGCTTAGCATCTTCTCGACAACTTAGCAGCCCCATACAGCCGCTCCTGTTGAGCAGTACGACCCTTCCATCCATCCTATCGACTGCAACAGCAATCCCCTCCTGAACCTGTCGACAGCTAGTTGGATATGTAGCTTGAACCTCTCAAAATGCAGCCCTCAATCCTCTCAACACCTTGCATGCAGAGCTTCATTCAACCTCTCGACCATTTTAGCTGTGAATCCATTAAGCAACCCAGCCATCCTCTCGACTTAAAGAAGTACCAAACCTCATGACCAATAGCATTTGCAACTCCCTTTAATCCTCTCGATCAGCAAACCCTCCAAACCTGTCGAGGCCTTGCACTCTCCATCCTCCCATGCATCCTCACGACTTGCAGCCCCCATTTACCAACCTCTCGACACCTTCAAGCAAAGCTTCCAACCTGTCGACTATAAGCAGCATCCAACTTCCCATCAAACCTGTCGACAACATTACTCCCAACTCCAAACCTCTCGAGATCCTTTCCATGTACCTTATCAACTTGTCGACTCGTTCATCTGCCCATTAAATCTCTCCCATCTTCTTGACCATTTAGAGCTTAAAGCTGCAAAAGTCCACTCTTCAATCCTCTCGAGAACAGCAAACACCCATCAGCCAACCTGTCGAATGCATGAACCTATCGACATCTTTGCAACTACACCACCAACCTGTCAAATGGAAGGTCTGTACACCACAGAACAACTCGAAGCTCATCTTCTCCACTGCACGGCTAAAGTTGCAGAGTTTAATAAAGCTGCAGAGTTTAAATCTTCATCAGCCCATAGTCCTTCGAGTTGATCTAACTTGGGCCCCACCAAATCCAAAGAAAAAGAGGGCTAATTTGATAATAGCTGCAGCAGGAGTATATTGGGTAGGTATTTTTGGTTGGCAAGGGCAGATTGGGAATTCCAAATTATGAAAGAGGTTTGCACATGGGCAAGATATTTGTAGAAATTGGTGAATGGTGTAGCAAGATTTACTCTTAGACAGCAGGGATAGTTTTGGGAAACTGAAAAATTATAAAGGAGGGCTGCACATGAGTGTGAACTGATTTTCAGCAGGAATGTAAATTAGCTTCAGCTAAGCACAACAAAACCAGATCCATCTCTACTCTTTGATTGGTTGGAATGCTAAAACAGGGATCAAGCTTGAAACTGAATTGGAAATCTCTACACTTGTATAAATAAAACTCCTTGCTGCTGTAATTTCTCAGCAAGGAATCCATAGAATAGCTATGGTTCTCCTTAGCTTATTTAGGTTTAGTTTAGTTTTTATTTTTCCTTTTTCTTTTCCCCATTCTCTCTCTAATCCAGCCTGTGGGATTAGAACTAGATAAGCAGTCCAGATCTGATTTCTAATTGTATTTTTGAGAGCTTCAAAGGCTTTATAAATGGATTGGATGTTGCACAGATTGCAGATCTGAGCTTAATAAGCTGTAAGATGTTATTACAGTAATTATGGAATTTAAAGGTGATACTGATCTAAATTTCACTTTTTCGTATTTGATTTCCCTGGATTAGATATTCCTGTGGATGCTTGAGCTTGTAGCCTAGCACCCATAGCATCTGCAATAACATACCTGTTCCAATCAAGATCATCGAATTGGAACAATCTCTGGGATGATCTATGACCATTTGAGTGGATAGATTATAGCCTTAGGATTGCTTCAACTCTTTGGTTGAAATTAGATTCTTATACCTTGTATCTGAGCTTGTAGCCTAATGAAGGATTGTTGCAAATCTTTCCTATGCATTGCCTTTGATTCCATTTATTTGCAATGAGAACCAGCCCTTGGCTGCCTATTTCTCCCCATTTTATAATTTATTTTACCATCCATCTTCTTCTACCTTTTAGATTTAGTTTTATATTTTAGTTTTGTTAAATTAGATCTAGTTATACCAGAAAATCTCTCCTTCTTTCCCTGTTTTCTAAGCTAGAATTACCATATCTGTAGCTAGATTTGGAGGCCTACTATACACCTTCTGATCACTACTCCCTGTGGGACAAACTCTTACTTATTAAAACTTGCTACAAATTGATCCTATATCTTGCAGGTCTAGGATATTTTAGATGTGTTGAATCCATCTTCTTTTTACTTTAATTTTAATTTGCTTTTACCACACACAATAAATCAGCACAATAGAAATCCCACAACACCTTTTGGGCTGCATGAGCACATGTTGAAGCAGCGGGCCTCTTCTTTAGAATTTTTAGATGGATGTTTGTACTATGACCGCAATTTATTACTTTACTGTAAAACATACTCAAGACACATTATTAGATACCTCAAAGGTCCATGAAAGGTCAGGTTAGGAGGTGAAAAATGGTATTTTTCACTAATCAACACACCCCCAAACCGAAGCTTTGCTAGTCCCTGAGCAAAGGAGAAATTAAAAGCAAGTATTGAAAATAGAAAATGCCACTTTTATAGGGAGCACAGATGCATTTAGCATATGCATCAAGCCTTTAAAACCCTAGGTGATCCCTTGTGGAGGAGTGAAGTCTCCTGAGGGTTTTCAGTGAAATTACCCACAAACTTCCTGTGTGACCATGGATTCTCTCGAACCCGTCGCAGCGATGCGCTCACAATGGAATAAAATGTAGAGTCGCCACTCGGAGCTTTTGGTGACCCGGGAAACCTTTAAATCAATATTTGGAGCACCGAAGTGCTAAATATGACTATGATTTATCGATTTTTGCCAAAGGCTCTAGGGTAGGGGCTTCGGTTATCGATCGGAAAGGGTTTAGGCACCCGATCAACCTGCACGTAGCGGTCTCTATCTATGGCTAAAATGAAAAATAAATGGGTGAAGCTTCCCCTTGTCGGAAGGCAATACGGTCCTATCAAGCTTTGAGCCACACCGAAATTTCGGTGGTGTAACGGCTTGAATCCTTGGACGGAAGAAACATCAAGAAGATAGAGGAAGAGAGGGGTGAGTTGGAGCTCACGGGCCCTTGTTGCACCGTGGAAGACCTTCACTTTGGCGTGCTTCCGATGGCTTTAAATGACTTAATCGGTAGGGGAATGGATTCTAATGCTAGGATTCGGTAGATGGGAAATGTAGGATGAAGCTAGAGACTAAGCGTGACTAAAAAAGGAGTGATCTAATGGTTGAAAGGGGTTGAAAGGGGTGAACTAAGTATGCTGGAATCCTGGTTGGAGAATGGAAAATAAAAGGGCTTTCTCTCACTAGAGCTCCCTAATTTTTTTCAACCCTTTGGGAAGAGGGGGGGCCTCTCTATTTATAGAGAAGAGGTGGGTTAGAGGATTACTGAAGAGCTAATTGGTTTAGCAATTAGGTAATCCTCCATCTAAGGTTTTCTAGGTTTTTAGGGTCCTAGGGGTTTGGGGAACCCGTTTCAATGGCAGATGATGGGGTGAGACCATAGGTGACTTAAGGGTTGCATATAAGCTCAAAGGGGGTGCAACCGATCTTAGGACACCCACCTCAACCAAGGGGATGGTCAAAAGGTCAAACCTGATGAAGGAATTTTGAGCATTTGATGACAGTTACTGTAGCTAAGCTGGGCATATATATTACATACACCCAGTTTATGTACAGTGATTTCCATGAAAACCAGAGGAGATCTGAGAAGGTAGGTCTCCGTGGTGGGCCCTACCTATGCTGGGCGTATGTACTATGTACGCTCGGCCAAATTTGGCACAAAAATATTATATACGCCTGACCAAAATGGGACCAAATTTGTTGGGCGTATCTAATACATACGCTTGAGCAAAAGTCATGATTTTATGTGAAACTTCAATCGGCCATAACTTTCGAACCACAACTCCAAATTGGGTGATCTTTAGCCTGCTGAAAAGCTGAAGAAGTCCTCCTTCCAATGGTATGTGGCTCATCCTTGGTAGTGATATGTGAAAAATGTTGTAGCTCTCCTCCCATCAAATGCTCATAAGGGTTTAAGTTGGGTCTGGGAAGGGATCCTAGGGTTTAGGGGTGATCTCTAAGGGTTGGGGGAACGGTTCTAAAGGATTCAGGGTGATTCCTAAAGGTTCAAGGGTGCCATCGGAAGTACAAGGGTACATCTCTCTCGGAGTACAGATTGATCGGGCCTTGGGTCGAATTTAGGTGTCTAGAGATGCCCCTCTTTGGTATTCGATCGCTAATGATCGGATGCTAAAGACAAGAGACATCCGAAGAGGTCCAAGGCACGTTTGATGGGTCCACCTAGTTCAACTCAATTCTCAAACATCCATGGTGATGGTGAGTGTACGTAAGCCCTCTCATTTCGGGATATCGTCCGTACCTCAAAGCTAACAGTCCCTAAGCGCATTGCGACATTACTGGGCATAACTACGATGAACACAAAAAGTGTAAGCCCGCTAGCCGGGATATCGTCCACTTCCCGAGGAAAATTATAGATTTATGATGTTGAGTATTAATCTGAACCAGATAGCTCCATGAAACGGGGTGATCGATCTATGTTTCAAAATTGACGCGAAGCACACAAAGCAAAGGCCTACAAATTGTGTCCAATCCTATGGGGTATGGACAGCTCCATTGGATTGGCCATGGGTGCCCTTACCTAGTTAAGGCTCGGAGTCTTTGGGCGAACCCGTCAACCTCAAGGTTGCTTTAGCATGATTTACTCGAGTGAAGCGAATATTGATGTCACAACACTTCTTGGGAATGCATGCCCATTTTCAAAGTGAATTATTATTATATATATATATATATATATATTTTTTTTTTGAATTTTCTTTTATTTCGAGGCCTCCAAGTAAAGCTCAAGGACCTCTGGCAATTTTATTCTTGCACAACTCTTTAAGCGGATCAAATGCCAGTTGATACACTTTAAGAGTGTGTGCGCTCTGTCGGGGATGGGTACACCTTGGGGATGTGCACGTTTCGATGGTGAGGTGCTCCTGATTCACACGAACCGGAGTGCCTTTACTCGAGACAAAGCTAAAAGAGATCGGGCTAGGACCGAACATCCATCAAAAGAGATGGTCAATTCTAGCCTCCATCCCCAATGAAATCACATCTGACTAACTATGCACAGACAGACACCCATCAGGGGCGATAAGCAGCAAATAGGCGCGAACGGAAGCCTCGACCCTAAGGTATAATTTACGAGGACAAATGACCATCCTGCGGATACCCAGACATAAGTGCATACATTCAACAGGGACACTATGCCTATACAGGTTTTAAGCCTGTGTAAAAGGAAATAAAAGGGAATGAGCCCTTTGGTCTGTATGTTTGCACATAGTCTGGTTGGTTGTAATTTCATTTTTGACGGGTTAGTTTCAACTGACATAAACTTTTCGAATGGTCTGAAGTTGGGTGCACTCTTGGTCAACATAGATCCGCAGGTGGATGATCAGAGGCAAAGCTTGGAAGGTGGGATCAACCTACTCAGGATTTTAATTTCATAACAAAAGGTTGTTATCCCGATCCTTCTTCCCTTTTTTTTTCTTCTTTTTTTTTTTTTTTGCACATGTCAGTTCGAGACTTTGAGCATGCTCAAACTATTTTAATTTTCGCATGTATCCTTAGGCAGACCAACTTACCATGTCGATACACCTCAAGGACGTGCGCATTTCGGTGATAGGTCCTTGGTTTGCCTGTCGGATCAGGTCTCGCCTCCTGCTGGGGAATATTTTGGATTAAGTGTATGTTCCCAGGAGCGACCGGTGATGGATGAGTTTATTTGCCTGCCGGATCAGGTCCTGATTCCTGGGAATGCGTGGTCTTGGTCTGTAAACAAATTAGACTACGCTATCCTATTTAGGGAAGTGGGTTCAGGAGCAGTTTTCTAATGACCGGGGATAAACATGACCAATATTTTGTCTGCCGGATCAGGCATGAGGTGTCCCTGTGTAAAATAGGGTTTGAGAATTTTCGGGTGAAGCCGATGGTTTCGAATTGATTTAACATGGCTCTCGGAGTGGGGCAAACAGGCGTTGCGACGCTCTTTGAGAACTAGTGTTATGTTTCAGTTATTTCATGTGAACCTCTCTTCTTCTTTTTTGGTTTTAAAAGAAAAAGTTTTTTTGATTTTATGATTTTATGGGAGCACTCGACGGGTGCTTACAGATCTAGATCCGTTTATTGTAGCACGGTCCCTTTGGGCCAATCGAAGGGAGTTCGAAGGGCTATTTGGGGATGCGTGCACCATCGCCCGATGGTACGTGGGCTTCTAAGAGGGACCGGGCCTTGAGCTAGAGCATACAGAGGGTCCGTTGGGTCTCAAAGCCAAAAATTGGCTGGGCGTATAAAATATATATGCCTGGCAAATCTGCAGCAAAAATAGCCGGGTGTATATATTATATGCGCCTGACCAAAATCTGGCAGTTTTAAAATTGCCCGAGCTGGAGCACAAAAGGGGCCCTCTCTTTCAAATTCTATCTTCTTCCCTCCTTCCTTCTCAAGTCCGGGACAGCCCCCTAAGGTTTTTGCATTTGATTTTGCTTGAGTTCTATCACCGGGAGTCATGCGTGCCGATTAAAAGCGTTCACTCTCCGCTGATTTTTGGATCTATTTCTTCTCCTATTGAAGGTAATCACCAACCCCTCCTTCATCTTTCCTTTAGATTTTGATAATATTTTTTTTTTAAATGCTTGATGTTCTTCCTTTTCGTGTTGAAAGATTAATGCTTTTTTCTTCAAGTGTATGTGATTCCTTATGCCTATGCTCCTCTTTTTTTTCATTCATTTTCATTTTTTTCTTTTTTATATCATCATCCTTCGTCATTCATCATCATTTATTTATTTATTTCATGATGGATTAGTGCATTTTTTCTTCTCTTTTATTTTATTTATTTTTTTTTCTCTCTCTCTTTTTTTTGTTTGAAATGCTTGATGTTCTTCCTTTTTGTGGTGAAAGATTAATGCCTCTTTTTTTTTTTTTGGTATATGTGATTCCTTATGCCTATGCTCCTCTTTTTTTATTCATTTTCATCATCATTTTTTTTTTTATATATCATCATCCTCCTTCATTCATCATCATTATTTATTTATTTTTTATTTTTTTTCTTTCATGATGGATTTGCGCATTTTTTTTTCTCTTTTTTTTTTGCTTGCCTTTTTTGTTATTTTTCTCTTTCTCTTTTTTTTTTTTTAGCAGCCCTTTCTTATACCAATGCGTTCCATATTTTCAGATGTCTAGCGACGAAGGGCAGGATCCACAGGAGGGGCCAGAGATGGCCTATGGTCCTCATGGGGAGCAGTTTACCATTTCACAGCGCTCCACTCAACCCTGGTATGAAATGCAAGGTGAAGCCGCCTGTACCAGCCTCCTTCATTGTTAGCACACCCACATCTCCAATTTTGGGATCGCTAGCAAGGTATACAGATGAGTCCTTTTTCTTTTCCTTTGATGCCTTTATTATACCACTTTGCTCCTATTTGACAGATCCCTTTTGTTTGCAGCCTTTACCACACATCATGTTCCGGGGTGGCTGGTTCGATCTCCAGCACCTTGTACTCTATCTTCCCTAGGTGGTGAAGGACCTGCTTGCTCAAGCCGGTTTTGGGGATTTTATTTCATGCCCCGCCGTGAGGGCCGACACGGCCTATGTGAAGGCCCTAATAGAACGCTTTCGCCCTGAGACCATGACGTTTCATATGGCCATGGCTGAGATGACCCTTACACCCGCAGACTGGTCCATGATTACTGGGGTTTGCATTGGAGGGGTGCCAGTGACACCTACCCGCACGCCTGATAGGGAGGAGGTGACTCGACTGATAGGGGCCTACCCAACCTCCGAGAACGTTCGCGGTTCTGAAGTCAAGTTATCCTGGCTGGTTAGTCTGTTTGAGTCTCATGAGTTAGTGGATCTAGGTCAGCCCGATGCGGTCATTTATCTTGAGCCAGAGCATGCGCTGATGCTAGCCCATATTTCTCTATTGTTTCTTTTGGGTAAGACTCTTCTTTCAAATACCAGCGGGGGGCGGGTCTCATTGTCCCTTCTCAGTCTTATGGTGAACTGGGACATTGTGTATCTGTTTGATTGGGGCGGTGCTGGTTATGCGGTGCTCATGTCTAGCCTGGTGCGAGCCGTACTTGGGGAGTCCAGCTCCGTTGTGGGCTTTTGGCTGCACTTGAGGTATTTTATCCTTTGGTCTCAGTTTGTTCAACTTTTCCCTTTTATGGCAAAACTATTTTTATCCGCTTGCTTTCTCAGGTTTGGAGGTATCTGCATTTCTAACCTAGTCGTCCTCTGCTTCTATCTGAAGTTCCTACATTCCCCCTTATGAGCAATTGGCACGTGAACTGCCGTCGGGACGTAGGCATGAAGCACGTGAAGTTAGTGTTGCACTCCCAGTTTGATCTGTTGATCCCTAAGCAGGTATAACAATTTCTCTCTTTGCAAATTTGATAGCTCTTTTGTGCTGTAGGTTCTGACCAAATGTATATATCCCTCCTCCTTTTTATTTATGAGTAGGTCATCCTTGACCCCTACGTCGGATCTCCCTTCTGGAACCTGGCTGCAGTGGGTCCTTCTCATTTTTTGTTAGATTGACGCATCATTTTCTTCTATGGGTCCTAGGCTAGGGCCTATTACCTAGGAGAGAGGGTGGTTCATCAGTATTGTCCTCTTTTCGCTGTGTCCCAATCTCCTCCAGCTGATGTATTGGCTCCTGAAGGTTCTACCAAAGTGCTTACCGCTCGCTTTCTCCATCATGGGGTCCCCATTGATGACCTTTTTCTGGGGGGATATCATATGTGGTATGAGTCTCTGCCCTATCATTCTCTGTTGCCCCGGTTCTTGCTCGGTGCCAACTTTTTAGCTTTTGGTGGTTCGCGGTCTCAGGTAATGTTCTTTCTCTTTTTATTTAGCAGCCTTCCATGTGATTACTTTGATTGCCCTGCTATTTGAACAAAAAATTGTTTCTCTCTGTAGTTTGGGCAGGGTGACGATTCAGATGAGGGAGATGAGGCAGCTGCTCTTGATGAGGCTACCGGTGCTGGACCTTCTGACCCTTCCGGTGTTGGCGCTTCCGGCAGTTCGCCAACTGAGGTCCAGGGGACTTTTAAGCGCTTGGACAATGCCTTTCTGTCGCGTATGTGTGCCGATGTGGCTGAGAAGGCATGCATATCTGCTGAAGCTATTCGGATCCCACCCCCTGAGCTGATCCCTAGGGTAATCTCTCCCTTGTTACATTGCTCTTCTGTTTTCTTGGATTATGCCGATGACCTGTGTGACTGACACCTCTTTTTTTTTTTTTTTTTTTGCTGTGCAAAATTATGAGCCAGCCGTGAACTAAGCCAAATACTATCGCAACATTGTCGGGGATTAGGGAGGCCGAGGTGGTGAGTGAATACTGACCGCACCTAATCATTTTCTTATTTACTTTCTACTTGTTTCCATACCTGACGGCCTCTTGTGTGCTCATGCAGCGTGCTCGCGAAAAGGAGTCGTGTTTTCTGCTCGGCCGCATCTCTCAGGCGTGGACTCGGGTGGGGGAGACCCGTACTTTTCAAAGTGCGACCCGAGGCCGGAAGAAGTCAAAGGGGGCTGCCCAGGACTAGTTTATTTTTTGAAAATTTGAAACGGTGAAACAGTTTAGACTTTGATTTATTAGGGGATATGTAATATTTATTTATTATTATTTTTTTTTTACAACAATCTTTTGAAAACCTATTTTTATGGTTTATATGGATGCTCTGTTTGGTTATCTTTCTGCTTTTATGGTTTTCTTTTCCTTGGAAAGAAACGAGCCAAAGCCCCTCCAATGATGAGTTTGAGCCCGCACATGATCCTCCGCATACGACCCACGGATTCCTTGTTATCCGAGGGTTTCCCGTGGGTGTGCAAGCATGCCCGACTGTGGGCTGCCCTGGGAGAAAAAGTAGGCTACACGAAACCCGTCCCTCTCTTGGGAGAAGTAAAAAAGAATGGACTAATGTGAGGGGAGCCACACTTCCCTGCATTTTTAACTGGGCATATATATTATATACGCCTGGCAAAATATTTTAAAATTTTGCCTTGGCGTATATAATATATACGCCTGGGAGAATATTTTACATTTTGCATTAGCGTATATAATATATACGTCTGGCAGAATATTTTCATTTTTGCCTTGGCGTATATAATATATACGCCTCATATAACTGGGCTCAACGGGTTCTTTATAACTCGAAGCTGGCCTTCTTTGCCTCTCCTTTCATCCGGGCTTGGCCTTTTTGCCCCTCTTTTTTCTTTCTTTTCTCTCTCTCTTTCTTTTTTTTTAAGCGGATCCGTCGCCCTACATTGGCTGATTTTTATAAAGAACATCTTTGTACGTCCATAAACCTGCTTCCTAAAAACGGCCCAAGTTCTCATACGAGGGCTGGGGCTAGTATACTTCCCTGTTTGGACCCGGGGCCCAATTTTTTACAAAAATGGTGTGATAGCTTGGCCGAGGGCGAGCTCATTGCTCTGGATCACTTCGGGTTATCCCGCCTTTCCTCCCTCCTTGCTATTCCTCTGTTGCCCAATCTCTTGCAAGCGGCTTTGGCGTCGTGGGACCAGAGGGCCCATGTCTTCAGATTTGGGTCTAGGGAGCTACCCCAACCTTGGAAGAGCTAGCCTCTATTACCGGCTTGAGGATGCATCGGGGACTCGCCAAAGTGGTGCCCAAATCTGGGTATGCAAAGGCGATCCACTCGATTCTTGGTTTAAAAAAGGGTGGGTATGAGAAGGGCCTCGCCGGGGGGGCCACTAGGTGTTCGGTGAAATTCTTGAGAGAACTTTTCGGCGACTCGAGTCTCTGAAAGTTGCCTATCCGAGATCCTTTTAATGTAAAGGCCTTTGCCCTTTATTTGCTATCGGAGGTTCTCTTCTTTACTGGGGGCGAAACCTTTTCTCTTGGGTTATGCGATGTCTTGGCCGAATTGGAGGGAGGTCGTTCACTGGTACATCTGGTCTTGGCTGAGATGTATCGGGGCCTGGATGGCTCGGCCTCGGGCCGGGTTGGGATTCTTAGCGGGAGCCCACTCCTCATTCAGATTTGGCTAGGAGAGCATTTGGCTATCATGGGGCATGTGCCGAGATTTTGCTTTGTAAGAGGGGATGTGGCTCGGGGTTTTCTGACCCGGTGCTCGAGGCTGCCTCATGGGAGTATTGAGGAACTGACCTTGTGGCTATCTGATGTGGAGTTGATCTGGCAACTTCCCTGGGTGGACGACACCTTTCTGATTGTTTGCTCTCGGGATTGTGAGGGTATCACACTTTTGGGGTTGACTGGCAGTACCTACTATTTCCCATCTCGGGTGCTTCGCCAATTCGGATATACCCAACATGTGTCGTGCACTGTGAGGCCGCCCTTGTGCTCTCTGATATTCTCTCCGGGTTCTCTCAGTGACCTAGACTGCATAGCAGCCCTCTGGGAGACCCGCCAATCGGCACACATGTGCAGCTTAGTTTAGGGGGCGCTCTCTTCTGATTACAAGGTTTGGCTGGCATCCGAGGTCTTACCTACCCCTAGCCCGATTTCGATAGATGTGATAGAGACGGGGCCCTAGCCATACAAGGAAACGATACTCCGGACTAGGATTGAGTCTCTTTCTGTAGAGAGGCTGGCTTTGACTGAGGCTTTGGAGAAGGAATGGGCCAGAGCTGAGATTGCGGAGGTGAGAGTTGCTATGGCCGAGAGTGAGGTTCTTCGGTTGACTGGGCTTTTGACTGAGTCTCGTAGTACAGCTGACGCTTTGCGGAGGCGGCAGAAGAGTCTTCATGGTAGGTGGTTGTCTTATCGAAATGCCCGTGAGGACTCTCTTCTTGCAGAGATCAGTGATTTGAAGCGTGGTCCCTGCCCCTGACCTGTTCCTGTACATACCATAGATCATATACACAGAGGGGGGGCTGATGCCCTTAACAGAGATCTCTTTCCTTTTTTTTTGGGTTGATTCTTCTTTTTTATTTGTTTTTTTTTTATATACTTGTAAAGAAGGCAAAAAATAGAAAGTGTGTCATGCTGTTATTTTTTTGGGACGTAACACTTCACATGTAACACTGTAAGAAAAAAAATGAAATCTGCTATATATATATATATATATGTATTTTTTTTGTTTATTCGAATTTTCTTCCATACGTCTCGCAACGTAAGGCTTTTTATGGGAAAGGAAAATCTATTATCTTTTTTGAAATTTTCTCCTATACAGTATGAGGCTCTTTATGGAAAAGAAAAATCTATTATCTTTTTTGAAAATTTTCGCCTACACAGTGTGAGGCTTTTATGGAAAAGAAAAATCTATTATCTTTTGTGAAATTTTCTCCTACACAGTGTGAGGCTTTTTATGGAAAAGAAAAATCTATTATCTTTTTTGAAAATTTTCTCCTACACAGTGTGAGGCTTTTTATGAAAAAGGAAAATCTATTTTTTTTAAATTTTCCTCCTACACAGTGTGAGGCTTTTTATGAAAAAGGAAAATCTATTATCTTTTTTGAAAATTTTCTCCTACACAGTGTGAGCCTTTTTATGGAAAAGGAAAATCTATTATCTTTTTAAAAAAATTTCTCCTACATAGTATGAGGCTTTTTATGAAAAAGGAAAATCTATTGTCTTTTTTAAAATTTTCTCCTTTTCTCCTCCTTTTTATGATGTCGGTATTTACAAGGCCAACTGGTGGGTCCTTTTTTGAGCATGGTCAAACCCTGTTTATGAGGGTCTGGTTTTTCTTTTTAAATATGGATAGGTCAGCTTTCCCGAGATTGATTGGTTTTCTCCCTTTACCTTTGGTTATGTGTCAGACGACGCGGTAGAGACGACATACTTGATTAGGATCCGATCCGATTTTAACATGAGCGGCCCAGCAAAGGGGAGAAGAGGCTCAAGGGGTCCAGACTAAAATAGGCGGGCCAAAACAGATCCTCTATTAATCTCTCTTTTCTTGACATTTTTGCTCATAGCGCCCAAGATGGGTTTTCGCTATGCCTGCCATACCTGTTTTTACTCGTAGCGCCCTTTCAGGTTTTCACCACGTCCATGGGTTCGCTCTCTTACCCCAGGTGCCTTTTCAGGTTTTCACCTGGTCCGTGTGAGTTCGTTGTTTTTACCTGTGGTGCCCTTGCGGGTTTTCACCACGTCCATCTTGCTTTGAACTCAAATTAATTTTTTTCTCTTTCTTCCTATCTTTTTTTTTCTTTTTTAGAGGAATCAGAAAGCCACGGCATGGACATTGATTCTGTCATAGCCGGCTGGATGAAGATCTGGTGTCATCTCACGACTCGGCTCATGTTGACTTGACAGATATTATGATTGGTTGCGATCCTACAAAGAGGGCTTCCTTCAGGGTGTAGCTTGGCCATGGGTTAGGTTAGGATTTGCAGGTATGCTGGGCTAAGAAGGTTTCCTTGATACAGCTTCAGTTTTCTCAATATACTTTCTTCCTTGGGGTTTTTTTGTACATACCCCGTGATTCTTCTATACACTTTCTTTTTTTTTGTTATTCTTTTTTTCTCTATTTCAGGCAATCTCTTTTTGAGGTTTTGCTTTTTCGATATTTTTTGGATTTGATAGTAACTTTATACACATGCATCCTTTTTTTTTTCTCTTTTTCCTCTTTTTTGGTGTATGTACACACACACACACACACACATATATATATATATATATTTTGGGAATGGGTTTATTGAAAGAATGGCCCAGGCTCAAATGGGGTAGCAAAGGGTATCATCATTTTTATGGATGTTTTTGGACTACTGTGTTTAGAATGATGGCCTCTTTTGGGTGGTTTTTAAGTAGTCACGTATCTGTTTCATCAATACTTACCTTATAGCGATAGACTAAGAGTAGAACCGTCGGACGTATCTAGCGTTGATGGGCTCAAGAAGATGATCTCCGTCCATGGTGGCGAGGCGGATGGCGTATCCCGACAATACCTCTCGAATGACGTATGGTCCTTCCCAGTTTGGCTTAAACTTTCCTCTTGGATCGGCATGGAGGGATAGGAAGATCTTCTTCAGCACAGTGTCTCCTACCTTTAGATCTCGACCGCGGACACGTTTATTATAAACGCATGCGATTCTCCCCTGGTAAACATGAGTGTGATACAAGGCTAGGAGTCTCTTCTCGTCCAATAAGTTTAATTGTTTAAAGTGGGATCTCTCTCTCTCTGCTTCGGGTAAGCTTGATTCCATGAAGACTCGAAGCGAGGGTATTTCAACCTCTATCGAGAGGACGGCCTTGGTTCCATCCACAAGGGAGAGCGGTGTTGCCGCTGTAGCGGTGCGGATAGACGTTCTATAAGCCCAAAGCACAAATGGTAACTGCTCAATCCAATCTCTGTAAGTGACTACCATCTTCTCCAGAATGCGGATCAGAGTTTTGTTGGCCGCCTCTACATCTCCGTTCGCCTGAGGCCTATATGGGGATGATTGATGATGCTTAATCTGGAACTACTCACACAAGGCCCGGATGCGTCTATTAGCGAAATTAGTGCCATTATCAGTGATGTTATCCTTGGGCACACCGAATCTGTAAATAATGTTGTTCTTGATGAACTTCTCAACGTGACTGGCTGTGATGTTGGCATATGACGCCGCTTCTACCCACTTGGTGAAGTATTCAACGGCAACGAGGATGAACTGATGTCTGTTTGATGCTTTCGGATTAATCATTCCGACAACGTCAAGGCCCCAGGTAGCAAATGGCCAAGGAGTGGTCATGCAGTGAAGATCAATGGCAGGAGCATGTATCATACTGGAGTGTTCTTGACACTTTGTAGCATTTCTGGACATGTTTGCAACAATCCGATTCCATGGTGGTCCACAAGTATCCCTGCCGTAGGATTTTCTTAGTAAGCATGTGACCGCTAACGTGGGCTCCACATACTCCCTCATAGATTTCTTTCATAATATTGACCGCTTCAGTTTCAGTGAGGCACCTGAGTAAGATGTTATTGTATGATCGCTTGTAAAGGCATTCCCTGCAAATGACGTAACCTGCCACTAAACGTTGAATGGTTCGTCGGTCTATCTTGGATGTACCCTTTGGGAAAGTTAGGGTCTTGAGGAAATTCTTGATATCTGAGAACCAAGTTGGCTCATCATCAGGCTTTGTAGGTTCCTCAATCTGGAGGCAGAATGTTGGCTCATTCCTCTGCTCGATCATGATCGGCTTCATCTCAACACCATAAGGGATTTCAATCATTGATGCCAAAGTTGTTAATGCGTTAGCAAAGCGATTCCTTATCCAGGGGACGTATGAGAAAGTCACATCTTGGAAGCAAGCTCTCAGATTCTCGAGGTGTTCATGATAGGGGATCAGCTTCTCGTCTTTCGTTTTCCAATCACCATTCGTCTGACATATGATTAACTGTGAATCGCCAAATACTCGAAGGTGAGTTAAATTCATATCTAGAGCTGCTTGCAGACCAGCGGCGCAAGCTTCGTACTCAGCCATATTGTTAGTGCAAGGGAAGTTGAGCTTGATAGAGACCGATATATGGGATACTTTTGGTGAAATTAGGATGGCGCCAACTCCTTGGCCTTCAACATGCGAGGCCCCATCAAAGTGCATTACCCAGGACTCCTCTATTTCCTCCATATCCTCTTCTGTCATGAACAGGATGCCCTCATCGGGGAATTCAGTCTTTAGAGGCTCGTAGTCCGGCAGAGGGTTCTCAGCAAGATGATCAGCGAGCGGCTACCCTTGATCAATTTCTAAGTGACGTACGTGATGTTGAATTCAAATAATAAAAGTTGCCATCGTGCAGTTCGGTGAGAGCTGGCTTTTCAAACAGGTACTTCAACGGATCCATCCGTGTTAGAAGTAGAACGGCTTGGGATAACAGGTAGTGTCGAAGTCTTTGAGTAGCCCAAACATGCGCTAAGCATGCCTTCTCCAGATGAGAATAGCGCGTCTCATAATCAGTGAACTTCTTGCTCAAGTAGTAGATGGCCTGCTCTCTTCTTCCTGTCTCAACATATTGCCCTAACACACAGCCCATGGAAAACTCTGTCATTGACAGGTACATTATCAGGGGTCTATCGGGTACAGGTGGTACCAATACTGGAGGATTTAGGAGGTAACCCTTGATTTTGTCAAATGTAGCTTGACAGTCATCATTCCACTCAACTGGCGAATCCTTTCTTAATAGTTTGAAGATTGGTGCGCATATCAGAGTTAACTATGCAATGAATCGACTGATGTACTGGATTCTGCCTAAAAAGCCTCTGACCTCCTTCTCTGTAGACGATGGTGGCATTTTAGTGATGGCCTTGATCTTGGTCGGATCGACCTCAATCCCTCTCCTACTGACGATAAAGCCTAACAGTTTTCTAGACATAACGCCGAATGCGCACTTTTGGGGATTCAACCGCAACCTGTACTTTCTCAACCTCTCGAACAGCTTCTGAAGGTTTACCAAGTGGTCATCCCTTTCTGACGATTTGGCAATCATGTCATCGATATATACTTCGATCTCTCAGTGCATCATGTCATGAAATAGGACCATCATTGCTCTCTGGTAGGTTACCCCAGCATTCTTGAGCCTGAATGGCATCACCTTGTAACAGAAGGTACCCCAGGGAGTGATGAATGCAGTCTTTTCTCGGTCGGCCTCTGCCATCTTAATCTGATTGTAGCCCGAGAATCCATCCATGAATGAGAGAATTCTATGCTTAGCAGTGTTATCAACCAAGATATCGATGTGTGGTAATAGAACGTCGTCCTTAGGGCTTGCCTTATTGAGATTTCGAAAATCAATGCACATTCGAACCTTCCCATCCTTCTTTGGTACGGGGACAATATTGGCCAGCCATTGCGGGTACTTGGATACCATGAGGAAACTCGCGTCATACTGCTTAATGACCTCGTCCTTCACCTTCAACAGCCATTCAGGTTGGAGGCGTCTCAGCTTTGGATTAACCGACTTAATATCAGGTAGAGTGGCAGCTCATGCTCAACCAGATCGGTATCCAAACCAGGCATGTCTTCATACGACCATGCGAAGACGTCTTGGTATGACTGAAGGAAGTCTATCAAACCTTTTCTCTCCGTAGGTGTGACGACCCGACTTTTCCAATCCCTAAGGTATAGGAAAGGCCGGTTCATCAACTTATTGATTTCTCAATAAGCCGTAACAAACAGAAGCCGACAACATAACAATGATCTAAAGACAGAGGCAAAGCATAGGATAATCCAAAAATAAAAGCTTTTAATAACAAAAAATTATATCACTATGAGGAACCGAGAAGAACCACCGGTGATGGCCAATCCAACACCTAAAATAGTGGTTCTCAATAATGGTTCCTCGAATGAAATCAAAAGGACAAAATAATGGCCTAAGGCCTAATATAAAAAAATATTCTAACAAAAGTACCAAAAGAAGTGATCTAGAATCAAGGGAAAAACTCCTCAGCAGGTGTATCCAATTCCTCCTCAAGAATGTAATCGGAGTCCTCCAGATCCTCTGACCCTAGGTCAGTCTCAGCACCTATGACGTATAGTCGAGGGTGAGCTAACAGCAAAGCCCAATAGCTATTTGCATTTCATTATAAATAAAGGTTTTCAAAGACAGAAATCGGATCAAGTATGGTTTTCAAATGATGCTTGCAAACTAAATCTCCAGTTCTAATTATGAGTCAAAACTGAACATTAATTTGATGTGTTCAAAAACTTCTGAATTAGCATGCTTCTTGTCTTAAATTTATAACTTAATTTTATCTCCCAATTTTCCTATAGCATGAGAGCGGACTACGTGACCGATGGGAAACCCTACTGACCATCGTCGTTCATGAACCCATTTTCTAAATAGCAACAAGCCCCTACGCTATGAGGGAAACTTGCGCCAAAACAAACACCGTCCATACGGTTGGTAGAATCTAGGGCATCGTTCGTATGTACCTCAAATTGAATGCAAATGCTAACTTATATCAAAGCTTATTATTCATAACATATTATTGATTTTTTGGAGTTCTGATTCAGAGTTCTCATTCAAAAATTAATTGAGGTTCTGACGTTCAAATTTCAAAGTTCTTAGTCATAACAAAGTATCCAAATTTCTGATTTGTATCATATTTTCAGATTCTTATTCATGCTGTTTTCAGCCAATTGTTCTCAAAATTTATGCTTCTTATCAAGTAGTCAAAACAGTCCCTACTTATAATAGAATGCAAATAATGTGTAGGATTCTCCTACGTCAACAAAGAAGGCTAAAAAACAAGCATAAGCAGTCCTCACCAAGGACTCCCAATATTCAAAACCTACAAAGATTAACACTCTTAGTGTTAATATAGGATAAAAAAGTCAAACCAAAAGTCTACCTATAAAATTTTTAGCTTTGAAGGATAGAAACAGAACAAAAATCGACCCTCGAATTTGAATTCGATGGTCGAATTCAAATTCGACCCTCGAATTCCAAAAACTGCATCGGGCATAAAGATTAGAAAATTGACCCTCGATTTTCAATTCGATGGTCGAATTCCAAATTCGACCCTCGAATTGGAAATCGACCCTCAATTTTTAAAAACTATATCAGGTCTTAAAAATCAAATTTCAACCCTCGAATTCCAAATCGATGGTCGAATTCCAAATTTGACCCTCGAATTCCTTCAGGTCTGTGGCTGTCAAATTTTCAATCTTAGGACTCTTTTCTTTCTCATTCAACCATAGCCTGTGTAACTAAAATTTATACCAATTTTTCTACTCTAATCAAAACATAATTCAAACAACATAAGGAGGTTTAAAAAACCTACCTCTTGTCGTTTAATCCCTTGTTCCCGTTGCACCAAATCACGCACCGGAACCAAGCATGAAGGCTTAATTAGACCAGAGCTTCCAATCAATTCATGATTATAATGAGGTTGCCACTGCCTCAGCAACCAACAAAATCACACATAACTTATCACTCTCTACATCTCTCTCTTCTCTTTCAATGGTTCAAACCGATCAAAATTCAAACACAATTCTAATCAATGGTCGAGATGGGGAGAGGAACTCTCAAGCTCACAAGATCTAAGATCAAGGTGAGGCAAGGCTTATAAGCTTCCAAAAATCCAACGAGAGAGAGAAGTTACACTTCTCTTTAAAATCTCTCTCTTATAATACAAAACAAAGCTAACAAAAATCTAGATATTTCTAATTACATCTTATCCACTTAATCTTGAATTTAATTCCGGCGTGAAACACAAACACCAACCTTATTGTGTAAGTCATCGTTTACATGACTTGTACACATCTTGAGATAAAATCCTTTGGCCATTATTCTTATCATAACCTTAGCTTTCTAAAAATCTAGAAAAATCCTTCAATAATTTCCAGACACGCTTACCGAGGTAAATGAAAAACATGCCAAAATATCAGGGATATTACAGTAGGGGATAGCGATGTTCCGATTTTGGTGATTCTAGGGGCATCTTTGGTGCCCAAATTGACGTCCTCCGTCTCCTCGACGATCGGGGTAGGGCTCGGCAAATTATTTGAGGAGCTCATTGGGGAGCTCATCGACTTGACCTTCTTCGTTCAGACTCGTGACTCCTACCTCTTCTTGTATTTCTACAGGAAAGGGGTCGGCTTCACCTGGGACGGGTATCATGACATTATTTTTAATTTTATTAGGAATTTTAAAGGACAATATTTTTGGAATTGGTATTTTTTCTATTTTTATGGTTTTTTGCATTTTTTCGGAGGTCGGCCCCTGGCGAGGTAGATCTCTATATATACAGGGTAGAGTGTCCCAGAGGCTAACCTCACTTTTTATAGGTTATTTGTTTTTGGAGAGCCGGTGTCGTATTCACAACATTTGGCGGCTCCCAGGAGTTGGGGCAAAGATGCCCAATTACTTACCTGTGAGCCTTGGCCTTTACCTCTTTGGTTGGAAGCGGCATCGATAGGCTCTTGGAGTTCCTCCCTCAGCATGTTTACGGAGGGATCCTCTGGGACCCTGTCCTCTATGGTTAGGATGGGCCTAAAGTGGCTGGTGCTAGAGTGATGGGTGGACCGGGGGACTTCCTCTTCAAATAAGGAGAGGGCGGCTAAGTCCACCTCGAGGTCTGGGGGGTGATGTAAGGGTTGGTGGGATGGGAAAAAATAGGCTTGTGTGGGGTTACCCTCGTCTCCCCATTTAGATCAATCTTTACCACCCCGGCACTCACAAAGGTTTGATGAATGTGGGGTCGGGCAGGAGTTTCTTCTTCTAGGTCGATTCCTCTGGCCCTGGCGACTGCTGCGGCTTTTATCTTTTCCTTGGCCTCTCTTACTTCTTCTTCAATGGGCCTGTAGCCCAGGCCGAATTTGGTTTGCTGCCCCCTGGCCCTGACAAGGTCTCTTCTTCCTTGAAGGCACGGGCCCAGCCCCTTTCCCTTCTGGTGGCCCCATTTGTGGAGCATGAACACAACTGCATTCATTCCTCCTCCAATTTTGGCAGGGGTTTTTTCAATCGATCCGGGGGTAACGGCTGAGAAGTCATACTCAAATCGATGGAGATTGGTGTCATCTGCTGTGTGTGACATGTTAAGCACTTTTGGATTCTCAATATGGAGAGCGCTCCTCTCCCTATCTTCTCTGCTCTCCCCTACGATGGTGATGGTTCTCCCCTCTGAGATGAATCAAAGTTTTTGGTGTAGAGTTGATGGTATTGCCCCGATCTCATGTAGCCACGGCCGGCCCAACAGTAGGTTAAACGTAGACTTGATGTCCATCACCTAAAAGGGGACGGTGAAGGTTTGCGGCCTGATGATCAGGTCGAGGTTTACTTCTCTTATGATTTCTCTCTTGGTGTTGTCGAATCTCCTGGCGCTTGTTATGGATGGCCGGAAGGTGTTGGGGTTCGCACCAATTTTGATTGCCGTCCTTAGAGGACATACGTTCAGTGTCGACCCGTTGTCTATTAAGACCAACGACACCACTAGGTTCCCTATTTCTACTGTTATATTCAGGGGCTTAGAGTGGTTATTCTCCTCGAGCGGCAGATCTGCAACAGTGAATGAGATGGCATTTGGGGCCAATACTTGCCCGATTATTTTTCCCACCTCATCTGGGGTTATGTGGGCGGAAACATGTGCATCTTTGAGTGCTCCCATTAAGGTTTGAAAGTGGAGTGGGGATGTGACTAACAAATCTCACACTATAATATGTGCGGGTGTTCTCTTGAGCTATGTCTCCAACACGTGCTCTCTGGCCATTTTCTCAAAGGGGTTCCCTGCGGCCTGCTCTTTCTTCTTCTCTTCTCCTCTGACGGCCCCCGATGCTTCTGGCTGTATAGAAATCCTGCCTGACCGGGTAATAAATTCAACGGTCTCCTCTTGGTTGCAACCAACATTCATGTCCGTTTGCTCATAGCTTAACGACACTTGATGCGGGTCATAGGCAGGTTTTGGGATGAGGAAGGGAGTGCATGGTGATTCTGAGGAGGATTGGGCTGGGTGTGTCGAATTCTCGAGTCCAACCAGGTTGACTCCAATAGGGGGCAGAATGGTAGTGGCGGGAATTGGCGAGGTTGGGTTTGTGGGCGCAGAGGGAGATTGTACAGGCATTACCTGCGCGTGGTAAGACCAGTGGTGATTGAAAGCGGGTGATAAGGGGAGTGGGTGAGGGGTTGTTTGTTTGGGTGGGGGTGGAGTTGGATTGGGGGCAAAATAGCGAAGGGATGATGGGGGTGTGACCAGGATGGAGTGACTGGGAGATGTCAGAGGTGCATGGAGCGGGGTGATAGGGATATGAAGGGTTTGTATATGGGGTGGCATGGTGGGGCGATGATGGGTTCGTAGACGAAACGAGGTAAATTGGGGATGATGGAGTTATGCATGGAGCGGGGTGATTGGAATATGATGGGGTAGCAGATGGAGCAGAGGGGTATGGATATGAAGGGTTTGTATATGGGGTGGCATGGTGGGGTGATGATAGGTTCGTGGATGAAATGGGGTAAATTGGGGATGATGAAGTTGTGTATTGGGCAAGATGATTTGAAGATGGCGGGATGGTATACTGGGTGGTGGGATTTAGGGGTGTGTACGGGATGGGATAATTTGGGGATGGCAGAGTTATGTATGGCATGGGGTGATTTAGGTGTGACGGAGAGGTATATGGAATAAATTTGGAGTGGGGTGGATACGTGTATGATTGCGGCGGGGTTGTGCCTGTTTGGATTTGATAGGCGGGAGTGGAAGTGGAAAAATACTACCCTAAATCTAAGGACTCCTCGTGGTATGCCAGAGTGGGGAAGTAATTGGCTAAATACAACGGCTCGATCACCCCCACAGATGGTTCGTCCTTATTCAACCTAGGAAATGAAAACTCCTCTTGACTACTGATGTAATCTGAGGGGTCAAACTCCTCTTCCTCCTCTTCTACCCAATGGATGTTAGGCCTGGGGCCTCCTGGGTGCGGTGGTAGAGGGGCTTGATGGATGTTCTGGTTTTGCCCTTGAGGAAGCGACGGGGGAATAATTTTTTTTGCCTCTATTAAATCTTGGATCACGTGCTTTAGTGGGATGCACCGGTCCGTAGGGTGACCCGGTCCCTGGTGGAAGTTGCAATGCAGGTTTGGGTCATAGTTTCTCGGGATTGGATTGGGTGGTGGGCGAGGCTGGAGTAAATTGACCAAGCCCTTTTATAGTAATACTGGAAATAAGACACTTAAAGATTGCCCCAACGGTGTGAACACCTGTTTGAATTGTGCTCTCATCTATTCCTAGGTAAATGGGGCTCTTAGTCCGTTGTTCGGCCTTGGCTTCTCGAAATGGTGGGGTGGTTGTCTTGCTGAGTCATGTCGGGGCATCGGCATTGGCACAGGGGTAAATGATGTTGCCTCGTCACGATCTTCTTTCAATTCTTGGTTCAGCAGCTTTTCGAACCTTGGTGGCCCCGTTGGCCACGCTCTTTCCCAACCTGCCCTCTCTAACGGCGTCTTCGCAACGATTGGCATTTCGGACCAAATCAGCAAAACTGGACTATTGTTGATATACCAAAAATTCTGCGATGATTGGGAGAGCTCCCTTGGTTATCAATTCAATCTGCTCATTATCAGGAATCCGGTGGGTCACCTAGGCAGCCAATGCCCTCCACCTTCCTAAGTAGGCACTGAAAGTTTCATCATGTCTTTGCTTCAAACGGGTCAGATCCGACTTCCTTGGCTCTATGCCCATGTTCTAGACATACTGTTCTTGGAATAAGTGTGTCAGATCTTTTCAAGTTTTTGTCATGGATGGTTCTAAGGATGTGAACCATCTCAGTGCTAGGCCTGTTAGACTCTTTTGGAACACTTTGATAGGAGTCGTTCATCTCCGCCGTACTGGCACATATCCCCACAGTAAGATTTTAAGTGGGCAATGGGGTTGCCAGTGCCATTATATTTATAGAATAATGGCATCTTAAATTTTTGTGGTAGGGGGACATTCGAGAACAGACATAAGACTGAAAATTCTGTCGAATGCAGTTCTACCCCTCCCATCTTCGTCAGCTACTTTTGTATTCTGTCTATCTGTTCTTTCAGCTGCTCTGATTCTTTTGAGGCCGTAGCTGGGACTACCTCCCCTGATTTTGTTCGGCCCTGGGTGTGAAGATGGTGGGCCTAGGGGGCGAAGCTGACAGCTCCTCCACTGTTGTGGATCTCGTCCTACTCGTACTGTTGGTCATTGTATTGGTGAGGGGCGAGGTCCGCTATTTGGACTTGGGGGTGATGGGTTGGATGACTTGGTGGGGCCACAAGGTTTGTAGGGGATGGGAATGAGTGAATGGATGAGTGGTTTGTGGATGAATGATGTGCTGAGCTGGGTGCACATTCTGGGAGTGATGGGGGCGTGGTTGATGTGGCGGGATGCTGTAGGCGTGGTTTTGAGAAATGGAGTGGATCGGATTTTCCGTTGGAGGCGGGATGGGGGCATAAGCGGTATAGGTGAATGAAGGGTACTGGTGAAGGGGTAAGGGGTTCGTGAACGGGCCTTAATGAGTGTGGGTGGACAGGCCTTGGGCTTGATGGATTTGGGCTTGATGGTTTTGGAAGGCTTAGGTTGATGGGCCTTGGGCCTGGGTGTGGGGGTTGGTATGATTTTGGGCCAATGGGCCCTGTTGGATTTGGGCTAATGGGCCATGTGGGTATTGGGTGTGGGGTGATGGACCTTGGGCCTGGGTTTGATGGATTTGGATCCAAGGGCCCTGAGGGGCTTGGAACTGGGCCTAGGGTCTGATGGGCTGGGCCTGGGTCTGAGTCTGGTGGGTTTGGGCTTGGGCCCATGGGCCTTGAGGGTTTTGGGCCTGGGCCTGAGTCTGATGGGTTTGGTGGGCTTGGGCCCATGGTTCTAAAGATATTTGGGCTTGGGCCCATGGATTTGTGTGGGTTTGGGCCTGAGATGAGTGGGCTTGGGCCTGGGCCTGAAATTGAGGTGGGGGATCTTGGATGGTATGAATGATGGGTGGTTGGGCATGGTCATGAGGGAATGGGGTATGGAGGTTTTGGAGACTTGGATGTGGGGTTTGGAATGTAGGGTTCCGGGAGGCAGCCCATAGGGTATACATCATTCTCATGTCCTCCATTGAGGGCATGGATTCAGGTGAGAGATTGGAGGGTGAGGAACCATTCAAGGATGGAAGCGGTCGGGCGAAATTGGGCATGACCCGGGTATGGGGGGTATGGGTGATTATGCTTGGAGGGTATGGATGTATGGCTATGGAAGATGGTGGGTTACTAGTCATAGCCTAGGAAAAGTTGGGCATGACCTGAGTAAATTGGGAGGTATGTTGGGATGTGGATGGCATGGGAGATGAGGTGGATGGGATATAGGATGTAGGGGGCATGGATGATGAGGTGGATGGGGCGTGGGAGGTAGGAGGGGGATGGGGGTCCCGATGGGGTTTTTGGGAGTAGGGGGTGCGGTAAGGGTGTATGGATGGGAGATGGGGATGTATGGGTCGGTTGGGAAATGAGGGGTTAAGGGGATGAGATGGGGGTATGTTGGGAAAATGTAAGGGAGGGGGATGGGGTGGATGCGAACACAGGTGCCCCAAATGGACCCCTGACATCGAACCAGGTTTGGGTGAAGGTGTTGGAGATCAGGTTTTCTCCTATATGGGAATGGGATGGGGATGATGGTGGGGATGTATCGGCGCTCGACATGATCCGTTGATGAGTGTTGTATCGATGTCTTGGGTAAGGGCCGAATACCGTCCTAGTTCTCTTTCTACGGGTTGGGTTTGAGGTCACCGTAGTGACGGTCACACCGAAAGTACACGTATATATGGATTTTTTATTTTTCTATATATATACGATAATCTAAATGCAAGAAGACGACAAAACGGAAGATTAAGGAAGAAAATGGATAGCATAAATAGAAACGAAGACTCCCCGATTTATATAGCAAGCAATTCAATCGTGCGCTCCGATTCAGGTGCGCAATTGGATTATGTGCCAAATTAAGGGCGGGTAATCCGAATCCTGCGCCATATAGACAGCGCGTAATCAAAACATCGCCCGCTCAAGAAACCCGCAACCCAATGATCGCATGCCCAGATAGAGGCATGCAACCCATTCATGCACTATAAAGTTGGCGCATAATCCCCAAAGCCACGCCCCAGTTGCGCGCCCTATAAAGAACGTGTAATATAATCAAGCGTGTTCCTTCAGGCGCTTAATAATACCTCTTCCCTTTCAATCATGCGCCTCTCCTGGCGCGTAATTCAATTACACGTGCTATGGACTGCCCGTAATTTCCCCAGCCTAACCAAAAAATGTGTGCCCAGCTGAAGCACCAAAGATGGAAGCTACAGGCCCAGGCACCAATATCAAACGACATTAGTGGTACAGAATTCATGCCTACACCCTGACTTAAGCATAACAAAATTCCAAAACAATCCTAAACAAATTTCCAAATAAAACCCCAAAATTCCAAGTTAAATCAAGTAGAATCATAAGTCAATAAAGTCAAGACAGAGTTTGAAATTAAATCCTAATCAAGCAAGCCAGATAAAATTTTAATAAGAAAATCAGATAAATAAGTCTGATTAAACTCATAATAAACAAACTTTTATTTATTAAACAAACTCTTTATAATATCACCGGAGGCATACCTCCTGAACATACAACCTAAAATGAAAACCTAAGAATCTAATTTACAACTTAAAACAAAAATTGGGTTCAAAACAGAGACAAAGCGAGGAGCAGCACCCAGTTGGAACTTCCAATCAGAGGTTTCAGAAAAGACCGCATAGAGGATTGGTTGGGGAACACATCCCTCCACTTGTAACTCCTTCCTCTTTCGCCATGTTCGCCTCCTCCGCCGCCGCCTTCTCAACGCTGCCTTCACTGCTCCCTAAAAGGGATCGATGTGAAGGCCGATCTCCTCTTTCCCAATACCGCCCATTCCCAGAGTCACGACATTACCAAACATCACCTCAGGTTAAAGATCAAGCGAAATAAAGAACATTGGAAGCAACGACATTACAATTAAACGGTTAAATTACACAATAACACACAAACACAAATACCCGAGCGCAAGGAAATCAGGAAAAGTCAATGAAATCAAAGGCATGAGAAGAATGAAGACTTTCCCCTCTTTATATAGAACACGGCCTAATTACGTGCCCAGAAGTCGGCGCACAATTCAATCACGCGCAGCCCTACAGGCGCGTAATCCCAATCCTGCGCTACACAGAAAGCGCGTATTCGAACTTTCGCTTGCACAGCGGGAGTGACATTCTAATCTTGCACCCTGATAAGAGTGTGGAATCAGATCATGCACAATACAGATCGCCGCAATACAAAAGGTCGCTCGCATAGTGACTCGGTGACGCTTCAATCGCATGCTCCAGTTAGCACGCATAATTGGATTACTCGCCTAAATTCAAATGCTAAATGACTTCTTCGAACCCCCAATCATGCGCCATCACACAGGCGAGCAATTAGATTAAATGCCCTGAAACAGGCACGCGATACCCAACTTTACACATCTCCACACCCTTTTACCCCATCTTAGTCAGGATCTCTCTCCCATGTCCCATCGCATGACCTTACATGAGAAGGAAGCATTGACCGCACCCCCTGTCCCATCGCAGCAGGACAAACATATCACCAACACGAATAACATGCCCTATGGCAACACAGTAAAAGCAGCAAACACATTACTCCGCTCCTCACGATCGGAATCACTTTCTCTTGCCCCATCACGACTGACCAAAGAAAGGAATCCCCATCGCATAACCCCATCACACATCCCATCGCTATACGACTATGACGTGATCTCATCACGAATATGTCCCATCATGATGCCATTAAAATTTCATTTTGCAGCCTATATCCCATCAACTTCCTATCGCGAACATCTCATCGAGCAATCCGAACATCCCGCGCGCTAGCCCCCCAGTAAAAACTCTACCATGTCCCATCGTGACATCACTACCCGAAATATCCAAACATGATCCCGTCGCACATTCATGAATATGTCCCATCGCACCTGCAATTACTGAGACTCATTCCCAGTACACCACCATAAAGGAAAGGCTCACCCCCTATCCCATCGCAAAATGGGTCAAACCTTCCAAATCGCATCACAAACCTCACCTCTCCAAGACGTTTCACCATACTGACAACTGTCAAGCCTTGCTGTAGTAGGAATGAAGAAAAAGAAGAGAGGAAATCCTCTAACAGTCCCATCGCGACATTACAACAACAACCAACCAGTCCCGTTGCAAGTTACACACCGCAAATCAGGTAAGTATCACCCCTTTCTCTTTTCTCGATATTCCTTGTAAAATATAGTTAGCTATGATTAAATCAAAGGCTTTCAAAACCCATCTGTCTCAATTTGCGAATCACTATAGTCCTCCCATAAGAGACAATCACTAGTATTCGTTCAAAGGGTTAGGCAGAGAATCAGGCATGCCAAGTGTTGTCTTGACGACCACATAAATGGTCGGTCCACAAATCTCATACCGATCGATCTGCTCAGCAACATCTTGGAAGTCACATTTTTCGAAGTTTTACAACCAAATTGATCTTAAGTTAAAATCCTAAATTTTCAAAAGTCACTCATTTCCAAAAAAATATAATATAAAATAAAATAATAATAATAATAAATAAACCTCCTACCCATCAAACTTTCACCTCTCACCATTCCAACCTATTCATTCCCCTGAGAAATCGAACAATGAATATATTTAACTCTGAGAAATGACAAATGTCCACTAGAAAAGGACACCTGATGCGCATTGGTGTGATTGTTGTTGGCTTATTTCAGGTGCTGATTATTATGTGTTGTTGGAAGAAAACTAAAATCAAAGTAAAATGGAGGATATAAGTGATATGGTGAAAACAGTAATCCTAAAACATCCTAGACCTGCAAGATACAGGGCCTATTGTAGCAAGTTTTGATAAGTAAGAGTTTGTCTCACAAAGAAATTGATCTAGAATCCAAAATGGACTATAAAAGTAGGCCTCTAGATCTAGCTACAGATTTGACAATCCTAAAGAAAGGGAGTAGGGTGTCACGACTACACTAAATTAACCCTAACAAAAGAAAAATAAAGTGCAGCCCTATCTTAAAGAATGGGTTAAGAAGAAGATGGTGATGGTGTGTGCCAAAATAAAATATAAAAATGATGGGAAGTAAGCAGGTTAAGCTAGAGTTAAAGCAGTAATGTAACTCAGATTTAGTATGTCTCTGCAGTGGTCCTTGCTGAGATGCTATCTATAACTTCAACAAGGTAGAAGAATCCAATTTAACCCATGCCATTTGGGGTGCTCTTAGGGCTATACTCTGTCCACTCAAATGGTCACAGAGTATCCGATAGAGTCTGTCAAATCTCATTGATTAAACCAGAAATGCTAAACTAATCCAAAGGAGTGGACTGATCATTTCCCCATCCAATGGACTAGACCAGGCTATGAATATTATTGCCGACACTATATAATGTCAGTGCCACAAGCTCCCAAGATCTGCACACAGATCTGGTTGACATCCATAGGTGTTCCAACCCATAAAATCTTATGTGCTTTGCCAAGGCAAACGGCTCACTTTGCCCACACAAAGGACCAGCAACAGGTTGAATAAGGATCTAGATTTAGCTAGTCATTGCTACAAAAGGCCTACAATACTCAGCCTCAAGCTGCAATTACTACAGAGAAATCAGATCTAACATTTGATATCGATCAAGTAAAATAGAGGGGAGTCAGTTCCTGTACAAGCCTCCTCACAAGGCTCTAGAAGCTCATGTGCAGAGGAGAAGAATCCTTCTCAGACATGTGGTTGGACACTACCTTAGGTTTATACTCTGTCCACAGTAATGGTCACAGGGTATCCGATAGTTCTGTCCATTCCATAGAGATCTGAGAAAGAACATATAAACCGCTACTGCCACCATGGAGTCCCAGGGCTATAAGCTCTCCAGATCTGTCTACAGATCAGGCTTGGTATCCATGGGTTTATTAAACCAAGGGAAATAAGATGGTAAATAATAGATCTACTAGAAACTGAATAGGCTTGCCCCAAAGCATGGATCTTATAGACATCTAAGGAAACCACAAGATCTATAGATTTAATTAGTCATTAAAACAACAATTCATTGATAAAAGAAAAACTTATAATAAGGAGTCTCAAGGCTGCATCCTGCACACAACTGATCATCCAAAAGATCCCAATGTATACTAGGCCTATTACAAAACTAGAATAAAACTAAATCTAGCTGCTTACAAAAGGATTAGCCAGCCAATGTTGGGCTAAGAGAGATGAAAAATAAGAAAAAGTGATGATCAAACCCTAACCCTAGCTTGCTGGAGCTCTCAGCCGATAAAGGGTGAAGGAAAGATTAAAATACTAAACTCTAAGTACAACTTATATACTCTGTCCATAAGGCCTTTGCTCAAAAGAGAGTAACCCTAATTTTTTTAGCAGACGTGGCACTGTTAGAACCCTTGAATGCCTTGAGATGTGTGCCTCAAAATCCGTACCTCAGGAAGTCTACCCTAGCCTTGGGAAATTTCCAAAAGGTCCTTGAGTTAAAAGTGAGATGTGGAGAGCTCAAACTTTGTGGGGCTGGCATCTGCATTAATTCACTCGCGCAGTGGCAGAGCCTTCACGGAGAGACATTTGGCTTAGGAGGATTGTTCACTCGCGCAGTAGATTCTCAGTTGATCGCGCAGCTACTTTGCACTACAATGCTGTCACAGAGGTGGTCTCGAATGCCTGGATTTCTCACACAGTCGAGCTTCAAAAGTTCTCACTTGCTGGATACTCGCGTAGGTAGGCCCTACGCTCGTGTAGTAACTGGTTAGGCTTCATAGTGCGTGATAGCTGCGCGAGGAAAATTATGGGCGTCTCTCTCTTCCAGGGCTTCGCGAGAACTTCGCAAGGTGACAAATTGTTCATTATGCTTATGGACTCGCTATATTCTGCGAGCGGCTACTTTAAGGCTCGATCTCCGCGGGAGCTTCGTGAGCACAAATTCTGAGGGTTTTAAGACACAGGATCTTTGTAATTTCTTTATTGCTCTCCTCTTGACTGCACGCCCTGTCTGTGTGAGGGCAGCTTCCGCTACATCCTTAGCTTCGTGAGGGAGCTCCTCAACTCTGCAAGGTGAGTCTTTTAATCCTCTGATGCATTACACTTGGTGTTGCAGCTTCCTCCATTCTCATCTAACTTCTTTCATCTGTTAGACTTTCGATCAACGATGACTAGTAAATGAGTCACCATGGTGAGCACTACCAGGGTGTTCCATTAGGCTTTGGCTCAGCTGTCATCTTTGCATGTATTCTTTCTCTTCTTTAGACCAATAAGTAGGGATTTTATATTATGCTGCATAGTTTATTGCTAACTACGAAACATAATTAACAAATGATTATTAGTGAGCTTTAAAGTCCAACAAAGGCTAGGTTAAGAGGTGAAAAGTGGTACTTTTCAGTGAATAGCACACCCCCAAATCTAATCTTTGCTAGTCCCTGAGCAAAGGAAAAATTAAAACAACTGCTCTAAGAATTTAATTGCCACTTTCATAGGGAGCACGAATACATTTAGCATATGTATCAAGCCTTTTAAACCCGTAGGTGATCCCTAGTGGAGGAGTGAAGTCTCCTGAGGGTTTTCAGTAAAGATACCCATAAACTTCTCAATAAAACAGTTAACAAAAGTGCAAAATTATCAAGTCAGCTGCCAAGAAGCAGAGCATCAGTTCACCTTTGATTCATAAAAAAATGTGAGGAATTTGAACATATGATATGCACAAACATTTAATCATGACAACTTTTACATAGATGCATATCATTTCCAATTAGCTCACAACAAGGGAAAACAGCACATGTAGGTCAGTATTGAGTTCATCATTTATTCAAAAATTAGGTTATAGGCCATGCCCAATACATTCAACATCAGACCCAATGCTCACATGGGCAGACTCTCTTAAGGAATTTTGAGGTTTTCATTTTCTCTCAAGCTCAAGAGTAGTTACATGCCCCAAAATGGGTCTGTAAGCATGAGCATAGGCAAAGCACCTAAGTTCTGGCATTATTTGCTAATCCTCACAATAGATTGGACAACTCTTTGTCTCTGCATGATAACTCATTCAACTTTGGATCACAGGGTCTTTTGACTGGGTTATAATGTGGCTTATGGGATAGGTTATAAAGAATGGAAGGTTGAAAAGGGATTCAAAATTGAGAAATCAATAGGTGAAGGAGGTGATTCATGACTTCACCTTCTTTAGTTTAGCACCTTTCATTTTCTTTAAAATTCTTCAGACTTAAAGTGGCCAGCTTCTCCTCTTATTTTTTTATTTTTCCAATGAACTTTTCCTCTTGATTCCTCTCATATTCCTCTTCGTTATTGTTTTTCTTTCTTTTAGATGCATTTTATTCTTCTTTTTGTTTTTCTTTTTATTTTTCTGACTTGTCACCTCTTTCCTCAGCTACTACGCCGCTATACTTTAGGTATCTCTTCTCCATTCACCCAATGTTGACCCTATCTTATCCATCTTCAGCTCCTTCTCCTTTACCTTCTAAATTCTCAGAGTGAGGATAGGTTTGAATCAGGTCCATAGGTTAAGGTACAAGTACTCAGGTGTATTTTGATGAAAATTAGAAATTAAGGATCAAAAGGTGTGGGCACTAGGGCAGTTGATTAGAGTTTGGTCTGTTTAACCTCAAATTGCACAAGAGAAGGCCTTGATCCTTTCCTAGGTGCCATGAGTGCTGCCAGTTGTTTTCACTTGGAGGTGCCTAACTTCTAGTGAGGGCATTGACTCAGCCAGTCCTTAGAGCTAGAAGAATTGCCTCAGTCACTCCTCGAAGGAAGGAAAAAATTTTGTAGGCCCAACTCTCACTAGTTATGGTCTTCCATTGAACTCTTAGGCATGTCTTTACCTTTTTCTCTCTTTAATGATTCACTAAGTACTGAGACAAGTGAGTTTTCTTGGTGCTCACATCATGAAATGTTTAAATTTAAAAGCTTGTAATGCTTAAAGGTCTGCGAAATTTTAAATTTCTCATATTTATTTATTTATTATTTCTATTTTTTTATGATTCTTAAGTGAACATGACTCCATTTCTATCTTACTCACTTGATTCTGCTGTACTTAGGTTAACTATTTCATTAGCAGAACCTGCCATACCCCTAAACCTATGAGGAGCAGTGTCCTCACTGAGTCAAAGTTAGATGTGGATGTGCAGCAGGCTCAAAACAGAGATATTAAAAGAAAAGAAATAGCAGGAAAGAAAAACAAACAACACAAAAACAAATAAACAAACAGGCAAACAGAAATAAAGAAAGACAGTGAACTAATCAACACATAAGAAAAAGAAATTTCATTATAATTGCAAAAGCATGTACACACTACTTCCTAACTAAATACATGTGCAAAGATTAAATTATCAAAACAGAGATATTAAAAGAAAAGAAATAGCAGGAAAGAAAAACAAACAACACAAAAACAAATAAACAAACAAGCAAACAGAAATAAAGAAAGACAGTGAACTAATCAACACATAAGAAAAAGAAATTTCATTATAATTGCAAAAGCATGTACACACTACTTCCTAACTAAATGCATGTGCAAAGATTAAATTATCTAATTATCTGCTAGTTCATTCTTAATTTTTATTCCTTTTTCTTTATCTTTCTTCACTGCAGCAGCTCCTGGAGCAGGACCAACAGTATTGGAAGGTACGCCCCCAGTTAATTGTGCTATTCTCCTTTCTAGGATTTCAGCTAATTTAGCTCTGGATGCATAGAGCTCCCTGATCTCCTTTGATGCAGCCAACCCTTTCTCTAATCTATTAGCCCTCAGCTTTTTTGTTGCAGTAGCTATTTTCTCTTATTCAGCATTCAGCTTCTCTTGTGCAGTCATACGCTCTTGGGCTTGATATAGACGCAACATTCGTTTCCATTCCTTTTCTATGTTCTGCAGTTGCATTTTGGTATCCAATTTCATGAGATGGATCCTTGCTTCATAGGGTATCCTGATTGATGTTCTAATATCAGTCATCCCTCGAATGATATCTTTTTTGAGGTAAGGATTGGATTTCATTGCATGAAGGAGGGTGGAGTATTGAAGGACGGAAAAAGAAGAGGCATGAATCAAAGGTTGTTCCTCACTTGAAGAAGGGCCAGCCAAGAATGAGAAGGGGGTGGGCTGTGAAATTGCGGATGGAGGCTCAGGTTGGGGTTTCAGTTCAGGTTCTATTTAAATTGACTTGGAAGAGGTGGGTATTAAGTCATCCACATCTGTCACAACACCAGATGTAGCTATAATAGGTGTGACTGCTAGAATAGGTTTAGCTTCAGTTTATGTAACGGCTTCAGTGAAAGTGGAAAGGGGGGTGGAGTAGGTAAAGGTGGAGAGCTAGGGATAGTTGGTGAATGTGATGGTTTGGATAAAGTGGCCAAGGTTGATTGTATGGCCTGTAAACTGGTCTCTAGGTAGGCCTGGTTTTGGAGAGTGGAGGTTATGGAATGAATATATGTCTCAATAGAGGCTTGAGTTTGAGTATTGGCCAACATTTGGGAATGTAGGGAGAGTAAGAGGTGCAGGATTTGGGGTAATAGAACATGTATAGTATTGGGTGTGGGTTGGATTGGTGAGACTGGCTGAAAGGGGGAAGTGGGTCTATGAGTGAAGGTAATGGCCTGTGGTGGTGTCTGATGTAGAGGGTCAATGTGAGGGGGTGAGATAAGTCTGGGAGAGGGGTATACTCATAGTTGATGTCTCCTAGGATAGAGGACATCATAGTGTAGTATCTTTCTCCAGTAAATGGGTCATGGTCATGGGATAATGGAATGGATTGGTCTAAAGGATCACCAGTGATAGGTATAAAGGGTGGGAAAGTCTCAGTGGAATAATGTGGGGCTTCCAAAATTTGGATTTCAGGTTCATAGTGTGTGGGTATGGGGTCTGGAATGGTTGTGGTTTCAGGGATTGGAATTATTTGGGAGATATAGGTGGGCTGAGATTCTTTGGAGGCTTTGCCTTTGGTTTATTTTCCCTTCTTTGTGTAGGCAATTTTTACAGGTGGGCTGGTATGGGCTGAGAAAATAGGCAAGGCTACAGAAATGGGTAGGCTGACAGTGGCTATGGTGGTTGGTGGTGAGATTGGCTCAAGTAGGTATTGGACTTGTGTGGGGCTGTGAGGTCCAGGCTGAGGATGGAGGTGGTGGTAAGAGAGTTGGGGCTGGCATGGAAGTAGAGGGAATGGTTGGGGAGGTAATAGTTGTGCTGGCTGGCACATGTGAGGTGGAGGGTGCAATAGCAGCAGCAGCTACTTCTTGAATGGTGGGGGCTACTTTTCTCAGTAACTCCTCCCTCTGGTTTTTTTTTTCTCCATCATTGTGTCACTGATTCTCCCCTATTTCTTTCCACTCTTTTTGGGGCTTAGGGGCACTGTCTCCTCCTCCCTTTGAAAGGGGTATTTTCCAAACTTTAGTAATACAGTAATAAGCCTGCAGTAGGGAAGGGCATAAGGTTTCTTCTTGATTTTCACCTTCTCACATAGGTCCGTAATCCCCTCAAAAATCTACTTGGCTGCATCCAAGTAATGATTTTTGTGAAATGAGAAAAGGGCATCGGCTATGGGGGGTCTCCTCTCTTGCTCATGACCAGAGGAATAAACATTTTTCCGTAACACTCCATCCATGAATTTGAGGGTGGGGTGGAGGTCCCTCTTCCTAATCGAGTCACCTGAGGCAGTTATTCCTCCAATTAACTCCCTTGCTATCTCAGTGATGGTGGCAGTCAAAGGAGGACCCAAGCCACACTCAGGGCTATACGTGGCTGGTATCCCCAATATTCTTGCAATGTCAGACTGGTTGAATAGCATCTCAAAGTCATCAATCAATACCAGCAGTGCTGGGTTTCCATCATCACCTATCTTCAACCTCTTATTCTGATAAAATAGACTCACTAGTCTTGGAAAAACCAGCAGCATTGGGGGCCGCAATAGGGGCAGCAGAGATGCCTTGGTCAGATACTCAATGGAGGCAGGAGGTCTCTGATAGCTCCTTAAAATAGAATTTATCAAAAATAGTTTCAACCTCCAGCTGGATTGCTTGCACAAATCCAAAAGGGATCCTGAGGTACTCAGTAGTATCTTCCTTCTCAACCTCAGGGACCTCAAGGGTCACAACTTTGCCCTTTTTCTATTTCTTCAGTGTTTTTTCACGGCTCTAAGTAGGTGGGTGCTCTCTGGCCCTCATCTTTGGGACAGATTTCTTCTTTTCTTTTGGAATTATGGGCTCAACAATAGGTGGAGGCACCTCAGAGGACTCTAATTTGGAGGCCTCTATAATCCTTACAAATTTTCTAGTGGCCACAGCGCTGCCACTAACAGCAGGATTCAGCGTGGTGGTTAAGGTATCTATAAATTTTGAACCCGTGGCCATAGGTGCTCAAAGTATCAAAATTAGGGCTCACAGATCTTAGAAAATGCATAACACACTTAATACACACAGAAGCACCAAAATTTTCCTTTCTTTCTCTCTAATTTACTAAACCAATCAAAGCATAGATCGAGAGTTAGAGAGCTTACCAATTGAGAGATAGGGTTCACCTAAAAAACTTGCACAGTGGTTCAAATCCCCCCAAACCTTGTTTAAAGTGACCAGGAGTAGCTGGGGAATAAAATGGTGGGAGGAAAATGCTTTAGATGAAGTGTCTTAAGTCGTAGAGAAGAAAGCAGAGAAAAGGGGGTTTCGATTGTGGTGCGGAGACGCTGGGGTAGAAAGCTGAAATGAAAAAAATGAAGGGTTTCGCAGAGTTTATAAAGCTAATCCCATGATTCGTGGAGTTGGAAATAAGTGCTCACGGGGTAGATTTCTCGCGCAGTTAACATTCAATCTCGCGAGAAGTTATGTCGCGCAGAAGGAAAGTGCCTTTCAATGCAGTTTGCAAAGCTGAAGCTTTTCCTTGGTGCGCAAGAGCTATTTCACCTTTCAGACTTTTACCCGGTGATGTTCTCATGAAGAACTAAACATATGATAACCCTTTCACGCGGATTGGGCTCGCGGAGCAAAAGTAACTCCGCGAGGCTCTATTGCAGCCATTGTTCAGGCTTTTTAGTGCACGGGAGAGCCACAAATGGGCTTGCACAGCTTATTGAAACCTTTAAGACCCGCGAGAAAGCAATAAGCTCAACCTTTAATCTTTTAACTCAGTGTTGCACATTGGTTAATGCATCCATGCTATTGTGCACCTGACCATAGAGTAGCAGTACCAAACCTTTCACATGTACTTCATTTCAACATGATAATTAAGTGTCCATTAACAACATCAATTCATCAGAATTGCAAAATCTTAAAGATAGTTTTTCAGATCGAGTTTATGGCAATTATGAAGAGAGCACTTTAACCATTCATCAACAAACTTACACAGCAAATTTAGATGACAAGATTGCACATGTATTCAACACAAAATTCAAAAACAGACAAAGCAACACAAACACAATCATATCACACTAACAACAGAAATTGACTAATTTCGAAACAACACGCATCAATACAAACTTTTCATACATATGGTATACTTATTATCAAACTTTGGATCACTGAGCACTAGCTTCCTTAGAGTGGAGGATGCGTCTCCAATCATATACTGCCCTTTTGGATTTTTTAGGAGTTAACTAGGCAATTTTTCTTCCTCCCTTCTGTTCAAAGCATTGCAAATTTGATCCAACTGGTCTTCAATCTTCTTAATGCTCTGTCCATAAGAATTGATAGTCTATACCAGGTTCCCCAAATTTTACATTGAAACTAGCATCTGCTCTTCAAATGAAGAGGATCTGGACTGTTGTGTGGACAGGGCCAACTGGTTAGACTGGAGAGCAGGTAGCAGAAAATTTTGCCTTTGTGGGTACCCTTGGTTAAACTGGTGCTGCGGTCTATAAGGAACAACCACTTGCTGCTACTGGGGTTAAGGATATGAATCTTGTCTCAACCTCAGATTTGGGTGGTTCCTCTAAGAATACCCAGCAGGCTGCTGCCCAAAAGTTTGAGCAGCATTGGCATGCTCCATAAAAAAATCAGGAAACTGGTTGGTGATGGACAATCATGAATAGAATGTATGGGAGATTGGCATATCAGACTTGCCTCCTCCACCTGTCCAACCATCCAGGGTTGCATCATATTCATTAATTTATCAAATTTTAAGGACAAATTGTCCACCTTCCTCTCCAGATCACCTTGCACCTTAACTTTATATATTCCACCTCTAGGATTGGTCTCTTTCACCATCTTAGTTAGGGTCTGGCTGTCATTGCGTGATAGAGACTCCTGCTACATGGAATTTGCTCCTACTATGTCAAACAACTCCCAAACTTCCTCAGCTGTCTTGTGGAGGTAGCTACCACCACAGGAAGCATCCTTCATATCCCTGCTCTTGGGATTAATTCCTTGATAGAATACTTGTACTAGTTGCCACATTAGAATTTGGTGGTGGGGGCATTGTTTTAATATCTCCTAGAATCTTTTCCAAGCTTCATATAAATCCTTAGTTGAAGACTGTGTAAATGATAAAATATTTGTTCTCATCTAGCTGATTTTGTTCATAAGGAAGAATTTGGTTTGAAGGTCACTCCATGACTGCTTGTTGTTGGCTAGAAGCTTTGATAGCCATGTGCTGACTTTATCCTTTAGTGAAAAAGGAAAAAGCCTCTGTTTGGTGGCCTTAGGTCTCAAGCCAGCAATATTGAAAGTAGTGCAAAGTGCCAAAAATTGATCGATATGCTTGTAGGGATCTTCTTTACTAAGCCCATGAAATGAAGGCAATATACTAATGGTGGAGGATTTAATTTCATAATTCCCCTCAACAGAGGGAAATTGAATACAGAAGGGAGAGGTGTACTCCCCAGGTGCATTGTACTCCTTTAATGTTCTCTGCCTCTCTGCCATGATAGCTGGTTCAGTTTCAACAGCAGAGCCTTGTGTGGTGTGTCTAGGTCTAAGGATCCTTTCAACCTCTAGATTTGGGGGTTCCAAGTCTGAGTTTAAGGACCTTCTACCAAGCATATACTCACACCCACAGTAGGTAAAGAGAATGCTCACAAACACACACAAAAAATTTCAAATAGAAATTAACAACTAAATAGATTTACACTAAACAAATAACAGGGGATTAAACATAAACTGATTGAGATTTAGGAGAAAAGAAGTGCAAACAGAGCTAGCTACACTCCAGTTGCAGCTCTAGCTTTTCCTTTTTTTCTGCTATCCATTTTTGCAAAAATTCCACAAAATAGCAGTAGTACTTTATTCTAGATTAGGCACAGCTATAAAGAATTTGGAAGTCTAAATTATAGTACAACTCAGGTCTACTAAAAAGATCAATATTCTCCGACAGCGGCGCCAAAAACTTGTTGTGGGCTTATTTAGGTGCTAATTATTATGTGGTGTTGGAAGAAAACTAAAATCATAGTAAAATAGAGGATAAAAGTGATATAGTGAAAACAGTAATCCTAAAACATCCTAAACCTGTAAGATATAGAGCCTATTGTAGCACGTTTTGATAAGTAAGAGTTTGTCTCACAGAGAAATTGATCTAGAACCCAAAATGGGCTATAATAGTAGGCCTCCAGATCTGGCTACAAAGTTTGGTGTCACGACTACACTAAATTAATCCTAACAAAAGAGAAATAAAGTGCACCCCTACCCTAAAGAAAGGGTTAAGAAGAAGATGGTGATGGTGTGTGCCAAAATAAAATATAAAAATAATGGGAAGTAAGCACGTTAAGCTAGAGTTAGAGCAGTAATGTAACTCAAATTTAGTCTGTCTCTGCAGTGGTCCTTACTAAGATGCTATCAACAACCTCAACAAGGTAGAAGAATCCAATTTAATCCATGCCATTTGGGGTGCTCTTAGGGCTATACTCTGTCCACTCAAATGGTCATAGAGTATCCAATAGAGTCTGTCAAATCCCATTGATTAAACCAGAAATGCTAAACTAATCCAAATGAGTGGACTGATCATTTCCCCAACCAATGGACCAGATCAGGCAATGAATATTATTGCAGACACTATGTAATGCCAGTGCTATAAGCTCCCCAGATCCGCGCACAGATCTAGCTAACATCCATAGGTGTTCTAACCCATAAAATCCTATATGCTTTGCCAAGGCCAACGGCTCACTGTGCCCACACAAAGGATCAACAACAAGTTGAATAAGGATCTAGATTCAGGTGGTCATTTCTATAAAAGGCCTATAATGACTCAACCTCAAGCTGCAATTACTACAGAGAAATCAGATCTAACATCTAATATCAATTAAGTAAAGCAGAGGGGAGTCAGTTCCTGTACAAACCTCCTCACAAGGCTCTAGAAGCTCATGTGCAGAGGAGAAGAATCCTTCTCAAACATGTGGCTGGACACCACCTTAGGGTTATACTCTGTCTACTATAATGGTCATAGGGTATCCGATAGGTCTGTCCATACCATAGAGATCTGAGAAAGAATATGTAAACCACTGCTGCTACCATGGAGTCCCAGGGCTACGAGCTCTCTAGATCTGTCTACAGATCTGACTTGCTATCCATGGGTCTATTAAACCAAGGGAAATCAGATGATAAATAATAGATCTACTAAAAACTGAATGGGCTAGTCCCAAAGCATGGATCCTATAGACATCTAAGGAAACTACAAGATCTGTAGATTTAATTAGTCATTAAAATAATAATTTATTGATAAAAGCAAAACTTATAATAAACTACCTCAAGGCTGCAGCCTGTATACAACTGCTTATCTAAAAGATCCCAATGTATACAAGGTCTATTACAAAACTAGAATAAAATTAAACTTAGCTGCTTGTAAAAGGATTAGCCAGCCAATATTGGGCTAAGAGAAGAAAAATAAGAAAAAGAGATGATCAAACCCTAACCCTAGCCTGTTAGAGCTCTCAGTCGATAGAGGGTGAAGGAAAGATGAAAATACTAAACTCTAAGTATAGCTTATATACTCTGTCCATAAGGCCTTGGCTCAAAAGAGAGTAACCCTAATTTTTTCAATAGACGTGGTACTGTTACAACCCTTGAATGCCTTGAGATGTGCACCTCAAAATCCATACCGCGAGAAGTGTGCCCTAGCCTTGGGAAATTTTCAAAAGGTCCTTGAGTTAAAACAGAGAAGTGGAGAGCTAAAGCTTTGCGGGGCTGGCATCTGCATTAATTCACTCACGCAGTGGCGAAGCCTTCACGGAGAGACATTTGGCTTAGGAGGATTGTTCATTCGTGCAGTAGATTCTCAATTGATCATGCAGTTGTTTTGCACTACATTACTATCACGGAGGTGGTTTGGAATGCTTGGATTTCTCGCGCAGTCAAGCTTCAGAAGTTCTCTCTCACTAGATACTCGTGCAGGTAGGCTCCCGCGCTCGTGTAGTAACTGGTTAGGCTTCAGAGTGCACAAGAGCTGCTTGAGGAAAATTTTGGGCATCTCTCTCTTCTAGGGCTTTGCGAGAACTCTGCGAGGTGACAAATTGTTCTTTATGCTTATGGACTCGCTATGCTTTGGACGCGGCTACTTTAAGGCTCTATCTCCGCAAGAGCTTCACGAGCACAAATTCTGAGGGTTTTAAGACATGAGATCTTCATGATTTCTTTACTGTTCTCCTCTTTATTATGCGTACTGTCTGCACGAGGGTAGCTTCCGCTGCATCCTTAGCTCCCCGAGGGAGCTCCTTAACTCTGCGAGGTGAAGCTTTTGATCCTCTGAGGCCTTACACCTGCTGTTGTTACAGCTTCTCTATTCTCATCTAACTTCTTTCATCTGCTAGACTTTTGGTCAATGATGACCAGCAAATGAGTCACCATGGTGAGCACTACTAGGGTGTTCCATTAGGCTTTGGCTCAGCTGTCATCTTTGTATGTATTCTTTCTCTTCTTTGGACCAATAAGCAGGGATTTTGTATTAAGCTACACAGTTTATTGCTAACTACAAAACACACTGAACAAATGATAATTAGTGAGCTTCAAGGTCCAGCAAAGGCTAGGTTAAGAGGTGAAAAGTAGTGCTTTTCAGTAAATAACAGTGAGCAATGACACGCCTAGTCTGACATGACTTGCGAAAGCCTTCGCTATTTCATGATATTTTATCTTATTATTCAGTCTCTGAATATTGTCTCTGGACATTCGTATGATGCCCCCTGGTATCTTGACTGCGTCACTTCCCTCTATTTGACTACCCTTTACAATAGGTCGCGACATGCAATGAGATGCCCCTTGCACTCGCAGATTAGGATTTGATAATTCTCCTTTCCATTTGACTATAACTCGCAGCAGGTCTCGCCACACGATGGGATGCCCCTAGCACCCATGGATTAGGATAAGCCGACTTCCCCCATTGACTGCTACTCATAGTAGGTCATAATATGTGACGCGTTGTCACTCGCATCCACGACATGGAACACGCCTTAGGACAGCTACCACTGGGCCCCCGAATGCTCCATTTTTGCTTGTGCTAATAGATAAGAAAGCCAAGCATGTCATGTCAGCATCCCCGGTTCACACTTGAAATTTCTCGAAGAAACAAGAAGGCACCTCAGATGAGGGGTGTCAACTTCTTCGGTGCATCCTTACTTCGCAAGGGCGCACCAAAGAGGGGCATCTATAGACACTCCTATTTTTCTCACTCAGAGTATACAAATTTGTTTGGTCAACCTTTGACTTTGCCCCGTGACTTTTCGAAGAGGACTTACCTTCTCTGAAAGTTTTAAGACCCTAACGTACTGAAACAATAGTATATGGCTGAACACAGGCTGAAATAATAGCTTTATGGATCAGACCCCAAAACCCTAACTGGGAACCATGTACTGAAACAATAGTATATGGCCAGACTCAAGCTGAAATAATAGCTCTGTGGCTTGGATCCCATTACCCAAAGGTGGGGACCATATACTGAAATAATAGTATATGGCAGAACGTTGACTGAAATAATAGCCTTGTGCTTCAGACCCGACCTGGACCTGGGATAATGCCGAATTACATGCACAAAACCATGCGCACAATTCGATTACGCACTACATCACTGACGTCTAATTTGTCCCTTTTAGACCGAAGTCCCCTTCCCTTAGACCGCCTGGAGACTTGATTGCGCGCGCTAATCGGCACGCACAATTGGATTAAGCGCCTCAATGGTGCATAATCGGTCTGTCTCAGACCTAGTCTCTCTAGTTTATGATTGCCAAACTCCATGATTAAGCGCCCCGATTCAGGCGCTTAATCAATTTGTGTGCACAAAATTAGGCGCGCAATTAGTTCTAAGTGGATTAGAACTAGGATGCCTCGGCTGAGCCAGTCAGCTGGTCACTCACTGAGTCCACGATCGACTCAAAGTGGTTAAGCGCCAAGTACAGCGCGCGTAATTCAATTAAACGCCCCATAGGGGCGCATAATTGAAGTTGACTGACTAATTAAGTGCACCCCATAGGGCGTGTAATTAGTAAAATACCTAGAAATAGGTCCCCCAAAAAATGAAGAGAAAGAACTGAATGAGATTTTCTCCTCTCTCGAGTTCTTTGTCTCCAAGCCTAGGATTTCATGATTTCTCTCTGTGGCCCTGGCCTCAGGTATAGCTTTCTTCTAGTTCTCAATTTTAGTTTTTAGCTTTCGATCTTAGCCTTAGAGTTTAGGTCTTAGGTCTTAGGCTCTTAATTTTTAAGTTCTATATCGTAGATTCTTCTATAGTTTTCCCCCTTTATTTTAATCCCTAGTTCTAGTTCTTAAGTTCTAGAAGCAGTTCCCCATTTTTTAGGTCATAGAGCTTAGATTCTTCTATAGTTACTACTTATTACTTATCCCTGGTTTTAGTTCTTAGGATCTAAAACCAGTTTTCCTTTTAATTCTCTTATTTTAGTTCTTATGTTCTAGAACCAGTCTTTTTTTTAGTTTTCTAGAATCAGTCCTTAGTCTTACGGTCTAATCATCTGGATTTCGATCCCGATTTTAGTCCTTAGGTTTAGCATCTAGCCTTAATTTCCAATTTCTCATAGTTCTAATTCCAATATTTTGATTTATAGTTATAATTAAAATTTAGTCCTAAAAATCTAATCTTTAATTATCAGTTTTAAATCCAAAAAAGTATTATTTTATAATTTCAATTTAGTTTCTTTCAATTCTAGCCACCCGATTTTCCCAAGGGAGCTTACGGATGGTACCTGGGAACGGGACCGATCCTCCTTAGCATAGCGGGCCAACCCCCCTTTTTTTAGAATTTTAGTAAAAGTAGGATATCTACTTTAATTGGAATTTTAATACAATTATTAATTAGAATTTTAACAGAATTAGTATATTAATTAGAGTTTCAATAGAATTAGTACATTCCTAATTAGTTTCAATAAGATTAACATTTGCATTCCTAGTAAAATTAAGGACACTGATATTAATTAGACTTCTAGTAGAAGTAGGATATTTAATAGAAGAATGATATTTAAGCTAGAGTCCTAATAGAAATACCATTCTCTTAATTAGTCATAATTTTAATATAACTAGGATATTAAATTAATTAGAGTTTTAATACGATTAGAAGACTCTTTTCTTCCAATTAGAGTTCTGGCAAGATTAGGAGATTTAATTAGATTCCTAATCGAAAGTAGGATACTTAAAATAGTTAGACTCCAAATAGAAGTAGGATACTCAGATCAATTAGGTTTCTAATAAAACTAGAGTCAAATTAGAATAATTAGACTGATAGTAAATGTGAGCAGTTAGAATCTTAACAGAACAAGGGTATCTAAACTAAGTAGAAAGATTAGGAAATTATTTTGATTAGACTTACAATAGAATCAGGAAACCTAAATTAATTAGAATTAGAGTAACAATAAGAAAGTCATGAAAAGTTCTCTCTCATAGTATCAACACACTTACTCAGCAGACTCAAAACAGAACAAAACAAATCAAAATCAAAATCCTAAAAGAAGCATTAATCAACTCATTCCTAAGCAAGCATAATAACACCCAAATTCAAAACATATGGTACACATGGTACAAAGCTGTGGATCACTGAGTAGTGGGGGGTCATGTAGGTGAATGGTCTGAGGCTGCTCCACTGGTTGTTCTATACAAATCTTAAACCTCTAACCATTTACTTTCATGATTTGCCCTGACATTGGATCTAGAATCTCCACAGCACCAAATGGGGAGGCTTTGATGACAGTGTAAGGTCCATCCCATCTGAATTTTAACTTCCCTGAAAAAAATTTAAGTCTGGAGTTAAATAGCCAAACCTTGGGGCCAGCATTGAAGTCCTTCCTCAATAGCTTCTTGTCAAAGAATGCCTTTGATCTCTCTTTGTACATTCTGGCATTTGCATAGGCTTCCAGCCTCAGTTCATTAAGTTCTGCCATTTGCAACTTCCTGTGAGAACTAACAGAAGTTAGGTCTAAATTCATTGCTTTGATAGCCCAATAGGCTCTATGCTCCAACTCCAATGGTAGGTGGCGGGCCTTGTCAAAAACCAATCTGAATGGGGACATGCTAATGGGGGTCTTATAGGCAGTCCTATAAGCCCACAAAGCATCATTCAGCTTTTGTGCCCAATCCTTCCTATCAGTCCTCACAGTCTTCTCCAGAATCTGCTTGATCTCCCTATTAGAAATTTCAACTTGCCCACTGGTCTATGGTTGGTAGGGAGTTGCAATTCTGTGTGTAACAGAATACTTTTTTAGCAGGTTCTCAAAAGGTCTGTTATAGAAATGGCTCCCCCCATCACTGATGATAGCTCTGAGGATGCCAAATCTTGAGAAGATATTATCCTTTAAGAATTTAAGGATAACTGTGTGGTCATTGGTCCTTATGGCAGTGGCTTCCACCCATTCGGACACATAGTCCACTGCCACAAGTATGAAGTTGAATCCCATAGATAAAGGAAAGGGACCCATAAAATCAATGCCCTAGATGTTAAAAAGTTCTACAACTAGGATGGGCTGCAATGGCATGGAGTCTCTCTTGAAAATTCCTCCCATCGTTTGACATCTCTCACAGGCCTTGCAATGTAAGTATGCATCTCTGAACAAAGAAGGCCAATACAAACCACATTGGAGCACTTTTACTGCAGTCTTTCTACCACTAAAATGACCTCCACAGGCTTGCTCATGGCACATTGAAAGAATGTTGTAGAAGTCACTTTCAGGCACACATCTTCTAATAACTTGGTCTGCACAATACTTGTAAAGGTATGGATCCTCCCACATAAAATGTCTAACTTGAGAGAAGAACAGGTCTTTGTCCACCTTAGACCAGTGTGGAGGGATCCTACCAGCAGCAAGAAAATTGACAATGTGTGCAAACCAAGGCGCACTAGACTGCAAAGCAAAAAGCTGCTCATCAGGGAACAACTCATTAATAGGTGTTGTTGCACATTCTTTCAAAATAATCCTAGAGAGGTGGTCAGCCACCACATTCTCCACTCCCTTTTTGTCTTTGATTTCAAGATCAAACTTCTGTAAGAGGAGGATCCATCTGATCAACCTAGGCTTTGCATTCTTCTTAGCCAATAGATATTTCAAGGCTAAGCGATCTGTAAAAACTACAATCTTAGACCCCAACAAGTAGGGTCTAAGCTTGTCCACAACAAACACCACTGCAAGTAGCTCCTTCTCAGTTGTGGTATAGTTCAGCTGAGCTTCAGCTAGTGTTTTGCTGGCATAATAGATCACTACAGGCATCTTATCTTTCCTCTGTCCTAGGACAACACCTATAGCCAAGTCTGATGCATCACACATCAGCTCAAAGGGGAGTGAGTAATCTGGGGCTTGGATTGCAGGGGCAGTTGTAAGGCACTTTTTCAAGGCCTTAAAAGCCTCCAGACTCTCAGCAGAAAATACAAATGGCACATCCTAGCAAAGCAGGTGGCACAATGGTTTAACAATCTTGCTGAAGTCCTTGATGAACCTTTTGTAAAATCTAGCATATCCTAAAAATGATCTGATCTGCTTGACAGTCCTGGGTGGGAGCAGATGTGAAATCAAGTCTACTTTAGCCTTGTCAACCTCAATTTCTTTGTGAGAGATCACATGGCCTAATACAATCCCTTTTGTCACCATAAAGTGACTCTTTTCCCAATTTAGGACCAAGTTGGTCTTCTCACATCTTTGTAAAACTTTTTCAAGGTGACTTAGACACTGGCTAAAGCTGTCCCCATACACTGAGAAATCATCCATGAAGATTTCCAGAAATTTGTCAATCATATTAGAAAAGATTGCATACATGCACCTCTGAAAAGTGGTTGAGACATTGCACGGTTCAAAAGGTATCCTTATATAAGCAAAGGTGCCAAAGGGACATGTGAAAGGAGTTCTCTCCTGATCTTGAGGATCCACAGGGATTTGGTTATACCCTGAGTATCTATCAAGAAAACATTAATATGCCTTCCCAACCAGCTTGTCTAGAATTTAGTCAATAAAAGGGAGAGGAAAGTAGTCTTTTTTGGTTTTGGAGTTGAGTTTCCGATAATCAATGCAAACTTTCCAGCCAGTGGTATCTCTAGCTGGCATCAACTCCCCAGAATCACAAGTAACAACTGTGATGCCTGACTTTTTAAGCACCACCTGGATAGGTGATACCCATTCTGAATCTGAGATGGGATAAATTACCCCTGCATCCAACAGTTTTACTATTTCCTTAAGGAGCACCTCTTGCATGTGAGGATTTAATTTCCTCTGCATCTCCCTTGAGGGTTTTGCACCCTTATCTAGGTGAATCATGTGCATGCAAACTGAGGCATCAATGCCTCCAAGGTCAGCTATTGTCCACCAAATTTCTTTCTTGTGCTTCTTAAGAATATTCAGTAATTCCTCCTCCTACTCACTAGTGAGAGAGGGGGAGATAATCACGGGAAGCATATTGTCTTGCCCCAAGAAGGCATATTTTAATGTGGCTGGGAGCTGTTTCAACTCCAGCTCAGGGGGACATTCAATTGAAGGCAACAAAGGTGCCTTAGTGGTTTGAGGAAGGGGCAACAATGTGTGTTTCCAATTGAAATGCTGCACTAGGTCCATAGAAGACTCAATTTTTGTATTGTCTTCTGTCATGAGAATTTAGGCCTCCTTCACAACCAGACTCCAAACACATTTCAGGTTTTCAGAAAGATTATCCCAATCTAGCAGATTGGATAATTCTCCTTCTATCAGGCCATCTAGTACATCTATTGTACAGCAGTCCTCAATGTCAATCTGAGGCACTGTAGCAGCATGGTACACATTTAAATGGGCCTTTATGTTCCCAAAGGTTACCTCCATTACCCCTAATCTACATTGAATGCAACCATTTACAGTAGCCAAAAATTGCCTGCCAAGGATAACAGGGATTGGGGTTTTACTTTTGCAAGGGTCCATATCCAAAATAAGAAAATCAGCTGGATAATAGAATTTGTCCACCCCCACCAAGGCATCCTCTACCACACCCACAAGTCTCCTCTCAGACTTGTCAGTCAGTTGGAGCACAACTAATATAGGTTTATGCTCCCCCAAACCTAGCTCCTCATATACTGAATAAGGAAGTAAGTTCACACTGGCCCCTAAGTCCAAGAGGGCCTTTCCAATGGTGTGGTTTCCTATAATTCAGGGGATAGTAGGTACCCCTGGGTCTTATAATTTCTCTGGTGTACCAATGAACAGGACTAACTCGACATGCTCAATAGCAAAGACTCTTTTAGACAACTGCACCCTTGCTTTCCTCTTTTGTGTCCAGAGGTCCTTCAAAAACTTAGCATAGGCAGAGACTTGTTTTATGGCATCAAACAAGGGCAAATTGATTCTGACCTACTTGAAAGTCTCTAGTATTGCCTCCATCTGAGCATTCCCTTTATCAAGAGGGGATGGGCCAGGTAGAGCTTGAGGAAATGGCAGTTGTGTAACTACTGGTGTCACTGTTGCTTGCCTATTAACATCATAGTCAAATTTTTGTCTTTTTCTTTTATCTTCATTTATTTCTTGATGTTGGGGCTCAACATCAGTCCCATTATTTTGCTCTAGCTGATCCACAGTAGGGGGTACAATCCTTGACTCTTCAACACTAACGATTCTTTCATTTTCAATTTTATTTTTTGTGACCTCCTCCGTTACCTTACCCACTAAATTGTCAACCACTCTGCCACCCCTGAGGGTAGTGATTGCATCAGCATTCTCATGGGTAGAGGGTTCTTCTCTAATCATATACTGCCCTTTCAAATTGGTTAGGGGTTGACAAGGTAATTTTCCTTCCTCTTGTTCAGAGCATTATAAATCTAACCCAACTGGTCCTCAATCTTCTTGATGCTCTGTCCATAAGAATTGATGGTCTGTACCACGCTCCCCAAATTTTACATTAAAGCCAGCATCTGTTCTTCAAATGAAGAGGGTCTAGGCTACTGTGTGGGCAGGGCCAACTGGTTAGAATGTGGGGTAGGTAACAGAAAATTTTGCCTAAGTGGGTAACCTTGATTAAACTAGTGTTGGGCTATGTAAGGAGCTACCACTTGCTACTGTTGGGGTTGAGGATATGAATCTTATCTCCACCTCAGATTTGGGTGGTTCCTCTAAGAATATCCAGCAGGTTGTTGCTCAAACACATCTAGGGGTAGCCTCTTTCACCATCTTAGCTGGAGTCTGGCTGTCATTGCGTGACAGAGACTCTTGCTGCATGAAAATTTTCCCTATTATGTCAAACAGCTCCCAAGCTTCCTCAGCTGTCTTGTGGAGGCAGCTACCACCACAGGAAGCATCCACCATATCCCTGCTCTTGGGATTAATTCCTTGATAAAATACTTACACTAGTTGCTACATTAGAATTTGGTGGTGGGGGCATTGTTTTAACATCTCCTGAAATCTTTTTCAAGCTTCATAAAAATTCTCAGTTGAGGACTGAGTAAATGACATAATACTTGTCCTCATCTGGCTGGTTTTGTTCATGGAGAAAATTTTGGCCAGGAATTTGGTTTGAAGGTTACTCCATGACTGTATGTTGTTGGCTGGGAGCTTTGATAGCCATGTGCTAGCTTTATCCTTTAGTGAAAAAGGAAAAAGCCTTAGTTTAGTGGCCTCAGGTCCCAAGCCAGCAATATTGAAGGTAGTACAAAGTGCTAAAAATTGGTCAATATGTTTGTAGGGATCTTCTTTACTAAGCCCATGAAATGAAGGCAACATATTGATGGTAGAAGATTTAATTTCATAATTCTCCTCAACAGAAGGAAATTGAATGCAGAAGGGAGAGGTGTACTCCCCGAGTGCATTATACTCCTTTAATGTTCTCGGCCTCTCAGCCATGATAGCTAGCTTGATTTCAATAGCAGGGCCTTGTGTGGTGTGTCTAGGTCTAAGCATCCTTTCCACCTTTGGATTTGGGGGTTTCAAGTCAGGGTTTAAGGAACTTCTACCGAACATACACTCACCAACAGTAAGTAACGAAAATGCTTACAAGCACATAGAAAGAATTTTAAACAAAAAGTAATAACTATACAGATTTACATTAAACAAAATAACAGGGGATTCAACATAAATAGAGTGAGATTTCAGGGAAAGAAAGTGCAAACAGAGCTAGCTACACTCCAATTGCAGCTCTAGCTTTTCCCTTCTTCTGCCGTCCATTTCTGTAAAATTCCACAAAGAATCAGTACTACTTTTATTCTAGATTAGGCACAGCTACAAAGAATTTGTTAGTCTATATTATAGTACAACTCAGGTCTACTAAAAAGATCAACATCCCCGTCAATGGCGTCAAAAACTTATTTTTTTTCGAGTGTGCTTGATTTATTGTGGTGAGAAAAAATTAAAAATCAAAGTAAAATAAAAGATGGAAACAACACAACTGAAATAATCCTAGACCTGTAAGATACAGGGTCTATTGTAGAAAGTTTAGATAAGTAAGAGTTTGTCTCACAGAGAAGTTGATCTAGAACCCAAAGTGGCTATAATAGTAGGCCTCCAGATCTGGCTATAGATCAGATAATCCTAAAGAAAGGGAGTTGGGTGTCACGACTACACTAAATTAATCTTAACAAAAGAGAAATAAAGTGCAGCCTATCCTAAAAAAAGGGTTAAGAAGAAGATGGTGTGTGCCAAAATGAAATATAAAAATGGTGGGAAGTACGCAAGTTAAGCTTAGAGTTAATGCATCTATGTAACTCAGATTTAGTCTGTCTCTGCAGTGGTCCTTGCTGAGACGCTATCAATAGCCTCAATAAGGTAGAAATATCTGGTTTAACCCATGCCATTTGGAGTGCTCTTAGGACTATACCCTATCCACTCAAATGGTCACAGGGTATCCGATAGAGTCTGTCAAATCCCATTGGTTAAAACAGAAGTTGCTAATCTAATCTAGAGGAGTGGACTGATCATTTCCCCAACCACTGGACCAGATCAGGCCATGAATACTATTATAGCACAATGTAATACCAATGCTACAAGCTCTCCAAATCTGCCCACAGATCTAGCTGACATCCATAGGTATTCCAACCCATAAAATCCTAAGTGTTTTGCCAAGGCCAACGGCTCACTGGTTCCCAAGAAAAGGACCATGCAACGGGTTGAATAAGGCTCTAGATTTAGCTGGTCATTGCTACAAAAGGCCTGTAATGACTCGGCCTCAAGCTGTAATTACTACAAAAAAATCAGATCTAACATCTAATATCGACTAGGTAAAATAGAGGAGAGCTCGTTCCTGTACAAACCTCCTCACAAGGCTCTAGAAGCTCATGTGCAGGGGAGAAGAATACTCCTCAAATATATGGCTGGAAACTACCTTAGGGCTATACTCTCTCCACTCGAATGGTCACAGGGTATCCCATTGGTCTGTCCATACCCCAGAGATCTGTGAAAGAACATATAAACTGCTGCAACCACCATGGTCCACAGGCATCCGAGCTCTCCAGATCTCACTACAGATCCAGCATTGCTTTCCATGGCTCTATCAAACTAAGGAAAATCAGATGGTAAATAATATATCTATTAGAAACTGAATGGGCTAGTCCCAAATACATGGATCTTATAGGCATCTAAGGAAACCATAAGATCTTTAAACTCAAATAAGCATTAAAACAACAATCCATTGATAAAAACAAAACTTATAATGAACTGTCTCTAGGCTCCAGCCTGTACACAACTGCTCATCCAAAATCCCAATGTATACAAAACCTATTACAAAACTCAAATGAAACTAAACCTAGCTTCTTACAAGAGGATTAGCTAGCAAGTGCTGGGCTAAGAGAGAAGAAAAATAGGAAAAAGAGATGATCAAACCCTAACCCTAGCCTGTTGCAGCTCTCAGCCAACAGAGGATGAAGGAAAGATGAAAATAATAAGTCCTAAGTACAGCTTATATACTCTGTCCAAAAGGCCTTGACTCTAAAGAGATTAACCCTAATTTTTCTAGCAGACGTGGCACTGTTACAACCCTTGAATGCTTTAAGATGTGCGCCTCGAAATTCATGTCTCGAGAAGTGTGCCCTAGCCTTGGGAAATTTCCAAAAGGTCCTTGAGTTAAAACTGAGATGTGAGGAATCCGTGCTTCGCAGGGCTGGCATCTGCATTAGTTCACTCGCATAGTTGCAGAGCCTTCGCAGAGTAGCCTTTGGCTAGTGGAAAGTGCTCACTCGCGTGCTAAATCTTTAGCTAATCGCGCAGTTCCATTGCGCTGCAATGCTGTCGTGAAGATGATCTGAGGTGCCTAGATTTCTCGCACAATTAAGCTTCAGAAGCTCTTTCTCCTTTATACTCACGCAAATAGGTTCCTGCGCTTGCATAGTAACTGGTTCGGCTTCATAGTGTGCGAGATCTGCATAAGGAAAATTCTGGGCGTCTCTCTCTTCTAGGGCTACGCAAGAACTCCACGAGGTGACATTTTGTTCAGTATATACATGGACTCGCTATGTTCTGTGCATAGCTACTTTAAGGCTTGATCTTCGCGAGAGCTTCGTGACTACAAATTCTGAGGATTTTAAATCACGAGATCTTCGCGATGTCTTTACAGCTCTCCTCTTGACTGCGCGGCCTATCTGCACAAGGGCATCTTCCACTGCATCCTTAGCTTCGCGAGGAAGCTCCTCAACTCTGCAAGATCTGTCTTTTGATGCTCTGATGCATTGCACTTACTGCTATTATAGTTTCCTCCCTTCTCAGGTAACATCATCCATCTGCTAGACTTTTGGTCAATGATGACCAGCAAATGAGTCACCATGGTGAGCACTACCAGGGTGTTCCATTAGGCTTTGGCTCAGCTGTCATCTTTGCATGTATTCTTTCTCTTCTTTGGACCAATAAGTAGGGATTTTGTATTAAGCTGCACATTTTATGGCTATCTACAAAAGATACTTAACAAATGATTATTAGTCTGCTTCAAGGTCCAACAAAGGCTAGGTTAAAAGGTGAAAAGTAGTACTTTTCAGTGAATAACAGTGCCCTTCGTTGAGGCATTTTGACTACTCTACAAAGACAACACCTACTTTGACACCAAGTAAAGTAGACTACCATAAATATTTAAGGAGATAAAACCCTTGCTTAAACTTGTTTTTATTGTATATAAACCCGGTCAAACAGCCCCTGATATCAAAGTAGTTAATTGACTATGACTGACCTAAAGACTATTGTTCAGAACCAGTAAAAACCAACTCTCAAATATTAAAATTTCTATGTAAAAACAATCAAGATAGCAGAGAATAGCCTAACAGTTACTTACAATATGCAGTAAATCTGTACCATTTAAAAGTCATAGTGGTTTCAATATCTCCCATAAAAATCACAGGTCACTATTCTCAAATTAACAGCACTCAGATAAACTCATAAGTTAGCTATAGAAACTGCAAATCTGAACAAAAATACAACAAACCCTTTTGATATTCAATGGAATCAACACCACAAAAGGTTTTGATTGTATTTAAAGGCACATAAAATAACAACAGCACAACAACTTAGATATAGCAGCAATTTAGACTAAAAAGTCTTTAGAACAAGAGCCTAAAAAGTCTCAAGATATGCCAGAAAATCTTGAGATCTACCTCTCATCACCCATTAATGCCACCAAAAAACAAATGGAAATTCCCTTATGGAGAAAACTAAAGCATAAATGCCTACTATTATGCGCAACACAGGGCTCATATGAAGAGTACCCATCTAAACATGGATGTTCCCAACACAAGCACTAATAAAATCAATGGGCCTAACTAAACCACACAAAACTGGCTTGTTAGGTGAGGAGTGCCCAGATTATATATAGCCCAAGACCTCCAAACCCACAGGCAATGTGGGACCATTCTAACACACCCCCGCACGTGTTGGTGGGATTGAGCCAAGCCAAATCACATGGAAAATTGAATTGATTTGGTCTTGTTGTTTTGTGGTTTGTTGTCCAAATCTTTGTTGAAACATTAGACTGCCTGCTGTCCCCTTGTGTCCATACAAGCAATATTTTCAACATATATATATATATATATATATATATATATATATATATATGTGCATTATTTCACTATCATCTTGTAGTTCCCTACATGTTCTGAGGGAATTCTCATACTTGTCACTTAAAGATAGAATAGCTAAAAGGGCACAAACAAAATGGTAGATTCCAATCCCTATATGGGTGTTGATCAAATGATATAGTATCCAATGCTTACATCAGTGTTTTGCATAGTGAAGCAAACAAAATGGTAGATTCCTTTGCTAAAGCCAAGGGGTCTAAAGGTTCTTTGAATTTTGGGATGAGGTATATTTGTGTCTCTTGGGTAGATTTCATTTAAGTCTTTCTTTGTACTCCTTGCCCTAGTTAAAAAAATGTTCCTGATATGAAAAGACAAAAGTAGCTTGGTATTGAGCATGGAACAGAGAACAATATCATATTAGAGATCCAAGTGTCGGAACAAGTTGCCACAATGGAGGCACAAATGGTAGAAAAAAGTGCCAAGATGGAAGCACAATGACAGAAAAATTGAGAAGATGGAGGCACAAATGGCAGAAAAAATTGCAATAATGGAGAAGAAGATTGCAGAAATAGAGAACTTTATGAGAATGATGATTTCTAAAATAGGTATATATCACTGTTTTTCTTCTTTAACTATAATATTAGATTCGCTAGAAATTTAAAATGAAATGCTTAGTTTAACTTGAATTTATTTTATTTTGATGTTATTAACTAAATGAAATGTTTAGTTTCAATTTTGTAGGCTAAGAGCAGTGGTGTACCTTCCACCAAAATCTAATTAAGTGCCTATCTAGGTAAGTTGCTGAAATTTTTAAGTCTATTGAAGTTGTTGAAATTTCAGTCTTTAAGATTACTTTCTTCGAATCCATTGATTATTTTACATTTCCATTTATGTCTCCCTATCTGATGTTGATTCTTGATTGGTTTGTGCAATTTTTGAGTTTACTACAATGCAACACAACATGTCAAAAGAGTTCTATGTTTCATGCTACAACAATGGTGCCATTGAACCAACTCTCCTCAAAAGGCCAACAGTACCTCACAGAGATAGAAACAATTGGAATTTTTATTATTTAACTATGTTTTTTGTTACTTAGCCTATGGGCTATTAATATGGGGATTTTGTGATTTGGCCATAGAAAGAAACTCCTTACTTTTCTTGACTTGTGTTATTTATACTATTACTTTTGATGCTTTAGCCTTTTTGGGGAGGCTTATTACATTGTATTAAATTCTATTGAGCCTTGTATTTTTCTTTCATGAATGGTTAATGCGTGATTGTGGATGAATAATTATTTTATTCGTCAGGATGAGGGTTTTTTAAAAACATATATGATATAGGTAACTTTTTTAAATATTTATAAGATTAAATAATTTTAAAAAGAAAATTTAATTTTTTTTTAGCGGCGTTTTTAGAAACACGCCACTATAGGTCAATTACAGTGGTGCTTCATCCACAAACACCGCTATATCCTTTCAGGTACACTATTAGCGGCGTTTCAAGAAAATATCGTAAATAGGTCTATTAGCGACACCTTTCAACTGTATTTTGTGGCATTTATAAGTGTCACCGAAACAATTTAGATAACATTCTTGAATGTTTACCACGACGTGTTTGAGATCGTTTAGTGGCATTCCCTAAATGCCGCTAATAATAAAGATATAGCGGCTCTTTATCTAAAATGCCACCACGAACGTCGCAAATAGCTACTACGACACACGTAGTACCGACGCTTTAATAAAGCACCGCTACTTGTATTTACGGCATTTATATGACTTTTTGCGACATTTATTGAACACCGCAAAAAACCAATTTTTTTGTAGTGATTCGATCATTAGTGATCGGATACGAAAGAGAGGCATCTGTAGACACCCAAATTTGGTCCAAGGCCCGATCGGAATATACTTCAAGACGGGGATGCCCCAGAGCTTCCGAAAGCATGCCCCATACCCCTAGGAATCACCTCGGACCCTTTAGAACCCTCCCCGAACCTTTAAAGACTAATACCAACCCTTAGAAACCTCTCTGAACCCACAGTTAACTTTCCCGAATAATGGTCAAAGAGAGATGTATCAGGGCTAGTAGGGACCTCTACTAAGATTGAATCTTATACCATTGAAAAGTAGAGGTTCTCAGCTTTCAAACAAGCTAAGAATCACCTTAATCCGAGTTATACGTCAAAAGTTACGGCGATCCAAACTGAGCCCCAGCAGTGCACTTGGCGCATGTATTACATACGCCAAGTATAAGTGGGTTCCCCCTTGGGCTCTGGACTTTCAAGCACTGTAGTTATGCTTGGCGCATGTAATACATGTGCCGGGCTTAGCTACAGTAATTGATAGTTTTTTTGCTCGAATTTTACTTTTGGGGTTTGACTTGTTGACCATCTCAATGTTTAGGGTGGGTTTCATTAGGACTATTGCACCCCTGATTACCCTATTTACATCCCTTTAGTCATTTGAAACCTCACCCTATCATCCACCATTGAAGCCCATTACCCATATTTCCAAGCTCTCAAAATCCTAGGAAACCTTAGATTAGAAGATTATCTAATTGCTAAACCTAATTAGCACTTAAGTACCCTCCTAACCTCTCCTTTTCCTATAAATAGAGAGGCACCCCTCCCTTTACAAAGGCTTGAAAATTTTCCTAAGAGAGAAAAAGATTAAGAGAGAAGCTTTTCCTCCCTTTGGTGCCCTATTTCTCATACAAATACCAGAATTCAAAAAGTCCCCTTAGACCCCATCTTCCATAAAAAACCCTTGAGTTTAGAAGAGAACTACCCTCTAGCCTTCTTCCTCTACCCCTTAGCCATCAAGCCTTAGAGGTTAGAACCCGTTCTCCAACCATTCAAGCCATCGGAAGCTCATCAAGTGCACCTACGCGGAGGTCCACAGTAGTGCTACAAGAGCCCGAGAGCTCCGACTCTCCCCTCTACTCCTCTACCTTCTTAGTTTACTCTATCCTTGAATTTTTGTTATTACACTGCCAAAATCTTGGTAGTTGCGGAGGGGCACAAATAGGATCAAAGTGCCTTAGGGAAAGAGGGAGTGCTCTTTTCCCTTTATTTTCTTTTTATTTTTGTCCATAAGAAGAGACCACTTTTGAGCAGGTTGATCGGGTGCCTAATACCTTCCCGATCGATAACCGAAGCTCCTACCCAAGAACCTTTGGCGTAGACCGGTGAATCAGAGTCATATTTGGTACTTCGGTGCATTTAATATTGATTTGAGGTTTCTCGGGACACCAAAAGCTCTGGGTGGCGACTCTATATTTTAATACGAGTGCACATCATCGCTACGGGATCGTAAAAAATTCCTCGGTTGTACACTTGTCAATACAGATTTAATCTAATCTTCAATCTCCTAAAACTTGAACGTCAATCAAATTCTAGAAAACTAAAGGTGGAAAAGTAAAAACCTGTAACTTCATATTATGGTCGTCAATTACAGTCCTATGATATTGGATATTTATGAAATTAAACAGTATTGTTACACCATATATCAATTATTCTAGCATTGGGCGTCAATTGACACTAAAGTCCTATCAATATAGATTTAATCTAATCAATAATCAATTAGAAATTTGAGCATCAATCAAACTCTACAAAATTGAAGAATGAAAAATAAAAACCGTCACACTAACTTGCAAATTCTAACCTGAGTCGTCAATTCAAATCAAAACTTGGAGATGCTTACAAAGAAGTAAATAACAAAATAAAAATCTAAACTAAAATATATCCTTCACCCCTCAGCCGAAGTCGTCAATTCCTTCTGAGAAATTACAGATATCTAATAGTCGTCAATTGCTCTTGAGAGACCTCTGATATCTAATCTACTCTAACTATTTGACACTACTGATTGAAAGAAAATCCAACCTCAGGCATCAATTGATGCTGAATTTCTTCGATGCTTATTCCTATATCGGGCTCTCTTATTTATAGATTATAAGGAGTCGGTTTACAAAACTTCTAATTCTAATAAAAGAAACTACTAAACTAAAAGATTCCTAATATAACTCTACTTCTAATTTTATCTTTCCTTTGCTTCAATGGTTGATGTACTTCTAGAACTTTCTTTACACTTCAGCAATAGAGTCCTTCAAAGTCTTCTTCTTCAATTTCCTCAGATCCGTGATTCACCAGACTTCTAATTCAAGAGATCTTCTAATTCTGGTTCATGGCAGTGTACTATGCACATGATCAGCAGCAGTGAGCTAAGCCTTCTGTAAGATCGCTAATAATGATTCTCCGTTCTTTCTTCTTTAGTGAAAAATCGTAAATGACAACTTTCTGCTTTCAATAGAGCTCATAGAGGGAAAATCGTAAAAGACGATTCTTTAGTTTCTTTGTCTTTTTCTGTAAAATTGCAAATGACGATTTTATTCTTCTTCATACTGCTTACTCTTATGACTTTAATAGACTTGGTGGACGATTCTTTGGAAAATCATAATTACTTTTCTTAAGCGATTTCTTCTGTAAAATCGTAAATTACAATTCTTTGGCTTTCATAGTCTCTCACTCTGGGAAATCGTAAATAATGATTTTTCATTCTTTTCAGTAGGTAGAACTTTCGTCTTTCATTCTATTATAATTCTTACTGCTTTTTGAGTTACATTTGACAAATATTAACACTTTGACTCTATTTTACTGCTTTTATTTAATATCTGCATATCAACAACTTATTAGTAGCAAACTATGGCCTGGTACCACTAAGTTAAGGGTGATAAAATAGTAAATTCTGTGACTGATCAACCACTTGTTAGGAATTCTACCCACTCTACCGACCTCTCAATTGCGATGAATACGGAAAAATAAGATGCAAAAGAACAATCAAACACAACGAACACACTCTCTTCTCTCTAGTGCAAACTCAATCAAGATCAAACACGATCTTTCACATCCAACTCGCTGTAAAAATAAGGATGCAATTCTTCAATTAACAGAGAAGAGATCTACCGGAATATAATAACGATCCCGACATAAGAGCGGCTTCAATCGGATCTTCAATCCCCAAACAATTCTTCAATACCTTGGCTCTCAAAGTATTCACCATAGTTTTTTCTCTTGAAAAATCTCTCAAAGCAATGCAGAAACCCCTAGGGAAAACCTTATGCTAATGGGCTCCAAAATGCATTAGGAAACTTGACCCAGAAAATCTTATAAAATAGCAAAGTATTCAAAATCACGGAACGAATCTTCCCAGAATCGATTGATCAACTTTAACACATCGATTGATCGAATTCAGTCAGTGAGTAACCCAACATTAAATGCTCAGATTGATCGATCGACTTCCCAAGCCCGATCAATCGATTTCCACCAGTGAGCAAGCTTATGAAACCTGTGCATTGGGATTAAACCTTATTCAACATGTTTTGGGTTGATCATGCCACGTGCCATGTGATCTGGCCACTGGGCACACAAATCATGCTATGCGCCCGGGTGTATTCTCCCCAATGCCAATAAAAAATATGAAAAATTTTATTATTTTTTCTACTTAAAATACATTTTCCACAAAAAAATGTTTCTAAAAAAATGTCGTTTTTGTAACTATGATATAGGTTGAAAGGAGATTTGGAGTTCGGAGTGTCCCATGCCTGACCCCTTGGACAAAAAATATAAGGGTAGATTTATTCACGCCCATGGAATCTTGAAATACATTCACACCAAAAATCATTGATTACTTTAACTTAGTGATGTTAGGACTTAGTTTGTTACTAATAAGCTATTGATATGTAGATATTAAAGATAAACAGTAAAAGAGAGCCCTAATGTTAATCTTTGTCAAAAGTAACTCAAAAAGCAGTAAAAATGATAATAGAATGAAAGACGAAAGCTCTACCTACTGAGAAGAATGAAAAAATCGTTATTTACGATTTTCCCAAAGTAAGAGACTATAAAAGCCAAAGAATTGTAATTTATGATTCTACAGAAGAAGCCACTCAGGAAAGAAAAGTAATTACGATTTTCCAGAGAATCGTCTGAAAAGTCTATTAAAGTCATAAGAGTGAGATCATGAAGGAGTATAAAATCGTCATTTGCGATTTTACAGAAAAAGATAAAGAAACTGAAGAACCATCTTCTACGATTTTCCCTCGCTGAACCCTATTGAAAGCAGAAAGTTGTAATTTACGATTTTCTACTAAAGAAGAGAAAACAGAGGGTCGTTATTAGCAATTCGACAGAAGGCTTAACTCACTGTTGTTGATCACGTGCATAGTACACTACCATAAACCAGAATTAGAAGATCTTTAAAATTGGAAGTTCTAATGAACTATGGATCTGAGAAAATTGATGAAGAAGACTTTGAAGAACTCTATTGCTGATAAGTAAAAAAATTTCTAGAAGCATATCAATCGCTGAAGAAAGAAGGAAAGATAAAATTACAAGTAGAGTTATATTAGGATAATTTTTATTTCTTTTATTAGAATTAGAACTTGTAAACTGACTCCTTATGATCTATAAATAAGAGAGCTCGGTGTAGGAATAAGGTATCGTAGAAGAATTCGACATCAATTGATGCCTGAGGTTAGATTTTCTTCTGATCAAAGTAGTGTAAAATAGTTAAAGTAGTTTAGATGTTAGAGGTTTCTCAAGAGAAATTGACGACTGCAATTGAGTGCAGAAGATTAGTGTAGATATCCGTAATTTCTCAATGGGAATTGACGACTCCGGCTGAGGGATGAAGGATATATTTTTACTTTTCTTTCTAGTTTAGAATATATTTACTTTGTAAGCATCTCCAAGTTTTGATTTAAATTGACGACTCAAGTTAGAATTTGCAGATTAGTGTAACGGCTTTTTTAATTTTCCATCTTTAATTTTCTAGAGTTTGATTGACGCCCAAATTTAAGGTTGATTGTTGATTAGATTAAATTTGTATTGATAGGATTTTGGTATTGATTGATGCCCAATGCTGGGAGACTAGAAATATAGTGTAACGGTATTATTTAAATTTGTAAATATCCGATAGTTGAAGATTGAGATTGACAACCTCAATCTGAAGGAGGATTTAGATTTATTTTATGCATCTTAGTTTAAATAAAAATTCTTTTATTCATATTTCTCCAGTAGATTAGATCTTAAAGATAAATAGAAGTTTTTAAAATAAGAATTTAATTAGGAGATATAAATCAGAAAATAAGAGAGAAATAAACTTCCTCGTGGGAACAATTCTTTGCTAGTACTACGATATCCATTGTGCGCTTGCAATAGGTTAAGACTTAGATTAAATTAATATACATAGCGAGTTTAAGTTTTTAAGCCCATCAACGGGTTTGGGATGGGCTCAGATAGGTGGCTGTATAGGCAACGGTGTTTCCTCCTCCAAAAGTGACAAGGAGGCCAATTTATCTCGATTTCAGAGGGGATGATTTGGGGATTGGTCTGGTGGACGGCTACCTGCTTATGTGGGGTAAGCCATGTTGCCCCACTCTTATCAAGTTTTCACTGATACGCACACACTCCACGCTTTACAAAATTGAAATTGTTGAGTTCTGATCAAAGATAATTGCTATGATGGATAGTAAAAATAAAAGATTTGTAATTGTGTAAAATCGTAATAACCATGTGGTGATTAAATTAGTTTTGAAATTTTTTTTAAAATATATATTTTGAAGTTTGTAGGTAACTTCACTGGAAACCATCAGGAGACTACAACTCCACTAGGGATCACCTAAGGGTTTAAAGGCTTGTTGCATCTGTTAAATGTAATTGTGCTCCCTACAAAAGTGACAATTTAAATTTTAAAATAAGATAGTTATTTTTCCTTATTTGTTAGGGACTAGCAAAACTTAAGTTTGGGGGTATAATCAGTCACATAATTTACCAATATATTACCCTTAACTTAGTGTTGCTAGGACATAGTTCGCTACTAATAAGTTATTGATATGCAGATATTAAGGAAAAATAATAAAATAGAGTCAAAGTATTAATATTCGTCAAAATGTACTCATAGAGCAGTAAGAAAGACAATTAAGCGTGAAAGACAATTCGCTGCCTAGTAAAGGATGGAAAATTGTGCTTTACGATATTATAAGCGATTGAGCGTTACTACTGAAAAGATATAGAAAATTGTAATGTACGATTCTTCAAAGAAGAGTATAGAAGATAGGCGAAGAATTGTAGTTTAAAGAATCATCCAGCAAAGAGAAGCTATGAAAGATGGGAAATCATGATTGATGATTTTCCAAGGAAAAGAAGAAAAGAGAAAATTGTTATCTATGATTACGATTATAGAAGTTCTCTTACTATTGTTGTTGCTGATTTCGTGAGATTTCTACCGCCATGAACAAAATTAGAAGAATTCTACAATTAGAAGTTCTACTAATCATGGATCTTAGAGATTGATGAAGAAAATTTTTAAAAGGACTCTGTTGCTAAAATAGTAAAGACCATTCTAGAAGTGCATCAACCATTCAAAGAAAGGAATTAAAAAATTAGAAGTAGAGTTATATTAGGATAGTTTAGTTTCTTTTATTAGGAGTAGAACTATTGTAAACTGATCCCTTATGATCTATAAATAAGAGGGCTTGGTATAGGAATAGGCATCGAAGAAGAATTACTCAGCATCAATTGACAATTGAGGTCTGTGTGTTCTTTCGATCAAAGTAGTTAGGATTTACAAAGTAACATCATCCATAGTTCTCTAAGGTTTTGCCTGACAACCAAGACTGCAGAAGCTGAAGGACCAACCCCATTGATGGTTCTAGTTTTGATTTCTAGTTTAGATTTTATTTTCTTTTATTTATTGCTTTGTAAACATCTTCAAGTTTTGATTTGAATTGATGACTCAGGTTGGAATTTGTAGATTAGCGTAACATTCTTCACGAGAAGAGTAGATCTCTATTGATAAGAGAGTCATAAGTATTATCCGATTGTATTTATTTGGTGAAGTTATGTACAATATTCTTCACGAGAAGATGACCGTGGATCCGTGGAAGAAGATGAAATCTCTCTACATAACAAAGTCGTTATCAAATAGGCTCTTCATGAAGAAGCAACTCTACACCCTTCATATGAAGGCTGGTAAGTGTATTCATGACCATTTGAATTTGTTTAATAAAATAGTTAGTAAACTATTGAGTATGAAGGTGAAACTTGAAGAAGAAGATCTTGCACTTCTTTTGCTCGCCTCATTGCCTGCATCTTATGAGTATCTTGCTACCATATTAATTTATGGTAAATATATTATTGCCATCGCAGAAGTGATTACTGCAATTCTTTTCGGCGAATTGAGAAAATAGCCCGAATTTAACTCTGTAGGGATTAGTCTCTTGAGCGAAATGAGTCGAAACCATGATCACAAAAGAGACAAGTCCAAAGGACATAATAAATCAACAAGAGGAAACAGCAGGCTCAAATCTAGGGGTGACAGAAAGAATATTATCTGTTACTTTTATAAGCAATCTGAACATATTCGCAAATATTGCACGCAGAGATTGAATAAAGATAAAGCTGATGAAGGGACTTCGCAACAGGCTAGTGCTACTAAGTCTGATTTTGATGAAGACCTATTGTGTGCATTGTTAGGCTCTAATTAGTTTGATGGCAGATGGATCCTAGATTCAGGAGCATCGTATCACATGTGTTCATACAAGAATTGGTTTGACCAGTATAAGGTAGCTATTGGTGGGACGATTTTAATAGAGAATGATAGTACATGTGAAGCAGTGAGTATTGGTTCTACCATAATCAAGATATTTGATGGTTGTGTTAACACTCTTGCTGAGGTTAGGCATGTGCCTGATCTGAAGAAAAATATTATCTCGTTGGGGGCATTGGATGAGATAGGATGTTGAGTCATCTTAGAATCTGGGAAACTAAAAGTCGTATGTGGTGCTATGAACTTGATAAAAGGTGAAAAGATGAGGAATCTTTATACTCATTTAGGCAATACAATCAGTGACAATGGTGTTATAACTACGAAAGATTCTAAGGATATCTCAGATTTATAGCACAAGAGGCTTGGTCACATGAGTAAACGTGGGCTGACAGAGCTCATAAAGAATAATATAATTTCTGACATTCAAACGTGCAAGCTGAATTTTTGTAAAGATTGTATCTTTGGGAAGTAGAAGAAAATCAGTTTCTCCACAGGAAAGAATACTTCGAAGGGACTGATTGATTACATACATTTAGATGTATGAAGACCGGCTAAAGTCACTTCAGTAGGTGGAGCCAACTACTTTGTGTCATTCATAGATGACTACTCCAGGAATATTTTGGTGTATCCGATTAAGAATAAGTCGGATGTGTTTCAAAAATTCAGGTAGTAACAGAGTATGGTTGAAAAACTGATAGATAGAAAGGTAAAAATTCTCAGATCAGTTGAAAAATTGACAAATAGAATGGTTAAAATTCTTAGATCAGATAATGATGGGAAATACTTGTCATCAGAGTTCAAGACTTACTGTGAAAATTAAGGGATTGTTAGGCATTTAACAGTTTCTAAAAATCCTCAGTAGAACGGTATAGCAGAGACGACGAAAAGAACACTATTAGAAAAAGTACGGTGTATTATGAATCATTTCGATTTGAGTCATGGGTTCTGAGCAAAGGTAGTGAATATGACATGTTACTTGGTCAATGGGTCGCCTTCAGAGGCATTGAACTTAAAAACTACAAATGAAGTTTGGTATGGAAGACATGGGAGTTACTCTCACTTAAGGGTGTTTGGATGTGCAGCTTATGTATTACTTCAAGGAAGTGAACAATCCAAGTTAGATTTAAAATCTAAAAAGTGTGTCTTGATTGGTTATTGTAATGACCCAAAAAATTTGAACCAGAAACTAATCGCATCGATGTACGTGCCCGGCACGGAAATCGAGACAAAAAATTTAAAACTTTGGAATTAATATTAATGGAAATAGTATTAGCCTATAAGTAGGTTAGTTTACGTATGAAAACTCGTTTCGATCCGAGTTGAGTACGATGTTGAAACGGTACACTACGCCGTATCGACATGTTGGTGTTTCACACCGAAATCAAAATTTGAGAAGCAACTGAAATATCTAAGATATTTCAGTTGGTAGCTTATAAGAGAAGGAAGGGAGAGGTAGAGGAAGTTCTTCTTCTTCTTCTTCTTTCCCTTGCCCTAGTGGTTCTAACAGCTAAGGAGTCTGTAGCTAGGTAGGTTTGCAAGAGGGTTTTTTTGTATAAAACATGGTTAGCAAGATTGAAAGGTGAGTTTCCTAAGCTAGGGTATGTAGAGACCAATGGATTAAGCTTAGGTATGGGTTGTGTGTGTGTGTGAAGTGTATGCATGCTGAACCAGAGCTAAAAGGTTGCTCGTCGAACTCGGATCGGTGATAAACTCCGAGAGCTTGATCCGAAACCCTCATCCGGAGTGTTTGCCGAAACCCCGAAAGGGCCCACATAGAGGTGAGCTCTCTTGTTTTAAAATGGGCAGTTGGATGCCCTAAGTATAGGTTCTATAAGAACAGTTAAGATTTTTTATGAATTTTTGGAAGAAAAATAAGTTAGAAAAATTTGGTTAGTGAACTCCATTAATGACTGAAAATTCGTCATTGTTGATCGATCACTGGGTATGGAATTGATCGATCAACAAGGTGTTGATCGATCACTGAGTGTGGCATTGATCGATCAACAGGGGTGGTGATCGATCAATTTGTATACACAGTAAAGTAACCTTAATGGCAGAGAGTTGGGGAATTTTGGGTTAATATTGGTGATCGATCAACAAGGTATTGATCGATCAATCAACAGGGTATTGATCGATCAACAGTGGTGGTGATCGATCAATACAGAACCCATTGATCGATCAACCAACATGGTGATCGATCAATGGTGTACAAAATATACAAGCAGTGGGTGCTTTGGTGATCGATCAACAAGGGTGTTGATCGATCAATGAAGAGTTCATTGATCGATCAACAAGGTATTGATCGATCAATAAACCCTGTTTTCAGACAGTTAGAAAAATTATATGTAAGAACCGCTGGACATTGTGCCAGTTCACAACCTGTCACTCTAACACCTAGGGTAACATGTTTATGGTCTAGGATCAGACTAAGATGCCTTGAAAAAGCTTTGGATTTGCTTAGAAGGAACTTGATCCGAGGTAGGGGAATTCAACCGAAATTGCATTTATTTTTGATCTCATGGTTTATATCTGTCATACACATCTCAGCATAGTTTAATTCTGTTTTAAAAGCATGTTTAGCATATGTATGAGCATTCTATTCTGTACTTGAATCCGACATTTGATATCCGTATCCGAAATCTGAATTCTGTTAAGTATGATAAGTATGCATGTGATTTGAGGTTTTATATTCAGTAAAAATCCCACCGACTCGGCGGTATATCCGTTTCAGGCACACTTGTGCATTTGCTTTGTAATCCTCGGCACAATTGCACTCCATGTGTGGGGCATTATTGCAAATTCCGAAATTATTCATGTGAACGACGATGGTTGGGATTATCCATCGGACCAAATCTGGCTACCACGTGCTATACTCACGGGAGTTACTTAAGTATACTACACTAAGTCATTATATGTTGTATTCATCAATTCTGTACTGTTTTGGATAATGGTCTCATGTTTTATACATCTGTTGCATATCTTCAGTTTTGTTCTTTGATGACCATGTTATACAATTAGAATGCAATTTTATTTGGAATTCTTCTATTGAGCTAGGATGTAGCTCACCCTGTTTTTGTAAACATTTAGGTTCTAAGGCGGTGACTCCAGTCGAGAGCGATCTGCACTATCACCGATCCACGAAATTTGAGGTTGAGGACGAGGAGGCGGACACCCATGACGACTTTTACCCATAGACTGGGTATAGCTTAGACATTTTTGGGATTGTACGTTTGTTTGGAGACTTTGGATTATGTGTGCCTGGTGGCCACTTTTGTATTAATTTTTGTATATATTTTATTTCTTTTGTAGTGTTATTATACATTCTATCGGAACCATCATTGGGAACCATTGTTTGGGTGATGGATGTCTGTCACCGATGGTTCTTTTTGGTTCCTTTTGAGGATGTATACTTTCTACATTTATAAATGAAGGTTTCTCTATTGTTCTTACTTTTAGATTGATTCATTAGATGACTCTACTTGCCGCTGTGGGATTGTATCTGTATAATTCCGCTTTATATACAGATATTGTGTGATTTGTCCTAGGGATCATCCAGAGCATGATCCTGATGGCACGGATTTCTGAGCACAGAAATTTGGGGCTGTCACAGTTATGGCGAAGGAGTCAAGGGTTATCGTTTGTGGGATACGTAATCTCACAAAGTGATAGTTGAAAGAGATGCTACTTTTAACAAAGATGAGTTTTTGATGAAAAAGGTGGAAGACAAACCTCAGTCATTTGGTGAACCTCAAGTACAAGTTGATGTTGAAAGGTATGAGCAAGATGAGAAAGATAATGAAGATTCTGATGGCATAATTTTTCAAGACTTACAGCCCCAAGTACCGGTTCCGATTCAAACTACCTTGAGAAGGTCAGAAAGGACGAAAAAACGTCATGAAAAGTTTAAGAATATGGTTCCTTTAACTATTGCGCTTATCACAGAGAATGGGAAACCAAACACAGTTTTAAAAACTCGAGTGGATACATATGCAGTAAAGTGATAGTTAGCCATGGAAAAAGAATGACAGTCACTTTTTTGAAAAATGAGATATGGGATCTCATAAAACTTCTTAAAGGAAAGAGGGTCATCGGTTCTAAATGGGTCTTTCGAAATAAAGAAGGTAATAAGAGTGAAACTCCGAAGTTCAAAGTAAGGTTAGTTATAAAGGAATTTTTTTAGAAAGAGGGCATCAATTATAATGAGATATTCTCTCCGGTTGTGAAGCATACTTCGATTTGTACGTTATTGGTCATCGTTGCTCAAAAAAATCTCGAACTAGAATAGATTGATGTGAAAGTAGCTTTCCTCCATGGAGATCTTCAGAAAGAAATTTATATGTGGCAATCACAAAGATTTGAAGTCGAATGGTCAGAATCACTCATTTGCAGATTGAAGAAATCATTGTACGGTCTCAAGTAGGCACTCAGGCAGTGGTATAGGGAATTTGATTCATATATGCTGGGCATAAGATATCACAGGGGGGCAGTATGATTGTTGTGTCTACAAGAAAGAGTATGGTAAAAGGGAGAGGATCTTTCTAATTCTCTATGTAGATGATATGCTGATAGCAGCAAGAAACAAGATTGAAATCAATAAGTTGAAGCGATCATTGAGCCAGAAGTTTGAGATGAATGATCTTGGTTCCGCAAATAAGATCTTAAGTATGGCAATCACGAGAGATCGTAAGAAGAAGAGGCTTTGGCTAACTCAAAAGACCTTTATCCAAAATCTTATTGAAAAGTATAATATAAGTGATGTCAAGCCTATATCAACTCTTCTAGCAGAGTATTTTAAACTCACAAAGAAGATGAGTCCATCTACACATGAATAAAGGAAATATATGAAGAATTTTTCATATGCAAATATTGTTGGGAGTCTGATGTATGCCATGGTGAGTATACAATCAGATTTAGCATAGCCTTGAGTACAGTTTGCAAGTATATGTTTAATCTGAGTAGGGAATATTGCCTTGCAGTAAAATAAATAATGAGCTATTTGAAAGATACAGCTGATAATGGGTTAATGTTTAAAGCTAGAGATATATGCGAGTTAGATCTCTACGGTTACATCGATTCTGATTATACTGGTGATCTTGATAGAAGAGGGTCTACCACGGGGCATGCGTTTGTATTGGCAGGTGGAGCAATCAGTTAGAAATCTATGCTTCAAGTGATAGTTGTATTGTCAACTATAAAGGTCGAGTATATAACGGCTAAGGAAGCCTCATGGCTTAAAGGTTTGGTTAGTGAATTTGGTGAGATTGATGAGAGTACTGATATCTTTTGCGACAGCTATAGTACCATTCACCTAGCAAAGACCCAGATTTTTTATGCTAGGACAAAACATATAGATGTCCGGCATCACTTTATCAGAGATATGATAGAAAATGAGGAAATATCGATTGAGAAGATAGATACGAAAGAGAACGCAGCAGACATATTGACCAACCCGGTTACGTAGAATAGGATTAGGCATTGCCTAAACTTGATTAACATTTATCGAAGATGTTGATGCCCATTGGGGCGATAGTGCGATTGTAGATGAAACCTTGGTGGAGATTGTTGAATAAGGTTTAATCCCAATATACAGGTTTCATCAATTTGCTCACTGATGGAGATTGATCGATCGGGCATGGGAAGTCGATCTATCGATCTGAGCATTTAATGTTGGGTTGCTCACTGACCGAATTCGATCGATCGATGTGTTAAAGTTGATTGATCGATTTTAGGCAGATTCAGTTCCGCGATTTTGAATACTTGGCTATTTTAGAAGATTTTTTGGGCTAAGTTTCCTAATGCATTTTGGAGCCTATTAGCAGAAGGTTTTTTCTAAGGTTTTCTGCATTGCTTTGAGAGAGTTTTCAAGAGAGAAAAACTGTGGTGAATAATTTGAGAGACAAGGTATTGAAGAATTGTTTGAGGAATGAAGATCTAATTGAAGTCGTTCTTGTGTCGTGATTGTTATTATATTCTGACAAATCTCTTCTATGTTATTTGAAGGACTGCATTCTTGTTTTTACAACGGGTTGGCTGTAAAAGATCGTGCTTGATCTTAATTGAGTTTGCACTAAAGAGAAGAGAGTGTATGCACTATAAACATTCATAAATAGTGCATATACTCCCGTGGACGTAGCCTTCGATTGAGTGAACCATGTAAATCTTTGTGTTGTGTGTGATTGTTCTTTTGCATCTTATTTTTTCGTATTCATCGCGATCGGGAGTTCGATAGAGTGGGTAGAATTTCTAACAAAGCAAATCTCGTTCTGAGTTGATCAGCTATGGGACATATGATTTAAAAAAAAAAAATTACTTGTTTTGCTCACCATTTGATGGGTCAAAGATAAAGTAATGCCCCAAAACTTTGGTGCATAATCAAAACCTCTTGATTTATAAAAGTGGTACCTCTTGATTTATAAAAGTGTTTACCTTCATATCCAATGGGTGAAGATAGACAAGAGAGTTGTTCATCCCTATTTGGCCCCGATCTCACATGTCGTGGTCGCATTGCAGGTAGCCACCCGTCTTGTCGCAAACTTTTCATACCTCCAATATAGCAAACTCGCCTTTGTTTGCTCAGATCGTGGTCGATGATACGATTGAAAAGACCTGCTAGCGAGATGATTGTTAATAGTACTAGACTCCCTATCATTGCCTTATAAGTTCTAATATCCTACAATTGTACCCGTGGCGGAACCAAGATTTTCATCTAGGCAGGGCGCATGATGAAAAAATTATTGGGATTAAAAAAAATATAAATATAAATATTTATCATTTTAAAAGATATTAAAATATATATTATCATAAAATTCGTATTTCGTTCCAATTTTCTCAACATATGATCTTTTGATCATGGCTTTCAATTCTTACGCCTTAGATGATCTTTCCTACATATGATCTTTTGATCATCGCCTTTAATCTTTTTCATAGTATCTTTTGATTATCGACAATTGATTGATTTGACTTAGACGATGGAGATTGTTTTTCACGCCAATCTTCCACAAAAAGGATCTTGAGACTATGTGACGACCCGACTTTTCCAATCCCTCAGGTATAGGAAAGGCCGGTTCGCCAACCTATCGAATAAACGATAAGCCGGACAAACAGGGCACATATCAGAGTAAAGCGTAATAAAAATTCATAGCTAAAATAAATGCGGAAGCAATTAAAAGTAAAGAACCATCGATGATGGCCGACCATCATCGAAACATGGCTCATAACAGAAATTAACGTCAAGTATAAAACTATGATATCCAACTAAAATGGGCCCACAAATTCAAGTCTAACTCTCACCACAAATAAGAAAATCAGTAAGTTCTATACTGGGAAAAACTCCTCAGGAGGAACCTCAAGCTCTTCCTCAGGCACGTAGTCGATCGGATCGGCCACAGTCTGAATAGCCACGTCGATACCACATCAACAAAGCTCGAGAAGAAAGACATCTATGGCATTTTACTTTAACTAATATGGTTTCAAAACAAATATCTAATATAGCTTGTCAAACATATAAGCGAGATAATAAATCAATTTAGGTGCGAAATCATATGTAAGATTTACTTAAATGTGTGAAAAGCAGAATGTATGAAACAGTTCAAAGGTCTTAGTTTCCCTAACTTCTATATGCAAAGTTCAGTAATTCATGACTTAATCCTCAACTTAAAATACCTCCCGAGTAAACTATATCTCGAGAGCAGGAATATAGCCGATGGGAACCCCTACCTACCATCGTCGTTCATGAACCCTTTTTCAGGATGCAACAAGCCCCTACGTAATGAGGGAAACTTGTGCCAGGAAATTATTCAGGAATTTTTGAGGGGTCGTTCAGGTCAATCATAAAACAAATGCAGATACTAATATAAATCAGATGTAAGTCTCTTATACATAGTTCAGGTTCTTGATTTCAGATTTTCAGAGCTTAAGCAGATTCAGGTTTCAGGATTCAGGTAGATTTAGATTTTCAGTCATTCATATTAATTTCAGTTTACAGATGTGATTTCAATGGCATATGCAAGTTTACAGATTTTAATTCAAAATATCCATGCGAATTAAAATAAAATACTGTAAAGATGAGATTCTCCTACCAAAACTCGGAGTTATGCGAAGTCAAGCAAAGTCCTATTGATGGCCTCTCGCCCTCAATCTATATCACAATATACGTTCATGCATTAAGATAAACTCTAATTACTAATAATATAGACCTATTTAAGCGTTTCCTCATAAACAAGTCAAAACAGGCAAGTTGCGCCAATCCTAGAATTTGATGTAACATTCTCATATATTTTTGACTATCAAGACGATTGATCCAAGAGTTGGTCAAAACCTAAAAGTTGTAGATTTTACTATTAGCTTTCCAACTCAAAAAGAATCGTCTCAATCGGAGTTCGGGAAAAAAGGTTATGACTAAAATACCAAGGCAATGTCGAAGTTCGACAATACCTCGCTCGAGCAATGATAATAGCTCGCTCGAGCGATTTGACGTAACATTCTCATATATTTTTTACTATCAAGACGATTGATCCATGAGTTGGTCAAAACATGAAAGTTGTAGATTTTTCTATTAGCTTTCCAACGCAAAATGAATCGTCTCAATCGGAGTTCGGAATACAAAGTTATGACTAAAATACTAAGGCAATATCGGAGTTCGGTGATACCTCGCTCGAGCGAGCTACAGCGACGCGATTTCGCTGGTTTTCACCCGAATCGAAACCCATACATCCCAAAGCAAAACCCATGGCTAATCTAATGATTTAATCAAAAAGTTTAATTAAAACATACTTTTAATCTAAAGATTCCTAGATTAGAAATGAGTCACGCGAATGGAGCTTCGGAGCGAAACCGACGGGTTTCCTCAACGATTCGCGCCGCGATCGATCCCACGAGTTCACAGAGACAACTCCAACACGCCCCCAATGATCTCAACCTCTCCCAATAGCCAACTACGAATCCAAGGTTGATTCAAGTTCTTTCTAAGGTTTAAGTGTTTTCAACAAAGAGGGCTCTAGAGAAGGAGGTTTTCTAAACCGATCTCCTACGGTGATTGAAGAAGAGAGAAGACGGAGTTTCACACGGTTGGGTAACTATTCTCTCTTAACAAAACCTAGTATAATACGAGAATGCAATTCCTTCTTATAATAGGATTGCTCACAAAGTAAAATACACACACACATCTTATGTATTATACACTTCTAATTTTAAAACTCAAGTCCGGTGTTGAGCGGCTACACCGAGGTCGGTGCACAACTTTCGCACGAGGGTCCAAATGGGCTCTAAATTAAAATCTGTCCGCACAATCACATCTAGATAAAAATCCAAAACAAATGGTGACGTCGGTTGCCGAGCCGAATACACACACAGGGTCAGTCTAACTCGGGGTTCAAAATACGGGTCTTTACAGACTATGAGCTAGCTTACCATCCTAACGTCAATTTTTTATTTTAAGTGGCACAAATCTCAATAAAGTGACTAAAAAGTCATAAGACATACATCACACTAAATTAGGGCTACATTTTGGGATGTGTGTCACGTAGAGAAAACTAGTGTTTGATGGCAAGTCCATAGTTCGAAGATCTATTGTGTGAAAAAGTAGGCTTAAAACCTTATCTTCAACGCCAAATTCAAAACAGTCAAATGGTTGTGGCATGTAAAACTTGAGTTGAGGAGAAAGAATCTCGAACTTTAAGGATTGCAAATCAATTAGTCCCTTCACATTTTAGCTCCACCGATGGGCGAAAAAAATATAAGCTAAATTTTAGTTGAAGATTTTATTCCCCCACGTCCTAGACCTCCCCTTGATAGCCATTGATTAAGCCGGATCAAATGATAGGGGTCATGTTTCATCATGATATTCCACACTAGATCTTGAGATCATGACGCACCTATTAGAGGGTCAATTTCTTTTCCAAGTGTCCCAGATCTTAAATAAATGATCTCTGAATCATGTCAGAGATCATGCCCAAACGTCAATTTAGGGCCATTTTTTGGGGATCAGTGACACGTGGAATAAAAAATTTGCCATCTGATAGGTGCGTCATGATCTCAAGATCTATTATGTGGAATGCTGGGCTGAAACACAATCTCCATCGTTGATCGGAAAAAATCAATGGTATCCAAGGGCTCTAGGACGATGGCGCTTTCAGAGATGGCATGGGCACGAACAAAGGTACCTAAGGCAAAATTCAGGGAATTTTTTACCGACTGTTCTTACGGAAAAGGAACAGTTATTATATATATATATATATAAAATATTTTTTTTATTTTTTTTTTAAGTCAGTGCGGGCAGACGCCCGTACTAGTCCATGCATGCATCCGCCACTGATTGTACCAATGTCTACTAAACACCAACAAGTCATAAATTATTATATATATGGGCGGATGCCCGTACTAGCCCATGCATGCGTCCGCCACTGATTCTACCGACGTCTGCTAAACACCAACAAGTCATAGATTATATATATATATATATATATATATATATATATGGGCAGACGCCCGTACTAGCCCATGCATGCATCCGCCACTGATCGTACCGATGTCTACTAAACATCAACAAGTCATAAATTATTTATTATATATATATTAAAAGTCTGTCCTGGCGGACGCCCGCACTAGCCCATACATGAATCTGCCACTGATTGGTCCGCCTGCACTAGCCCATACATGCATCTGCCACTGATTGTACCGATATCTACTAAACACCAACAAGTCATAAATTATTATTATTATTTTTTAATGGGATATGATCTATCTTTCCTAAGTTATCGTGACACCCGATCCTCGTGATGGACGTCACATGATAGCCAACTGATAGTGGGTGTGAAAATTTCTTTACACCCGAGCGTATAGTCTCGTGCCTCTTTTTTATTTTAATATATTTTTTATTTTAAGAGGCCCGGAACTATGGGTTCAAACCGACTGCGGGGTGCTGGGTTATATATATATATATATATATATATATATATATATATATATATATATATATATATATATATATATATGGGCGGATGCCCGTACTAGCCCATGCATGCGTCCGCCACTGATTCTTCCGACGTCTACTAAACACCAACAAGTCATAGATTATTTATTATATATATATATATATATATATATATATATATGGGCAGACGCCCATACTAGCCCATGCATGCATCCGCCACTGATCGTACCGATGTCTACTAAACATCAACAAGTCATAAATTATTTATTATATATATATTAAAAGTCTGTCCTGGTGGACGCCCGCACTAGCCCATACATGAATCTGCCACTGATTGATCCGCCTGCACTAGCCCATACATGCATCTGCCACTGATTGTACCGATATCTACTAAACACCAACAAGTCATAAATTATTATTATTTTTTTTGAATGGGATATGATCTATCTTTCCTAAGTTGTCGTGACACCTGATCCTCGTGATGGACGTCACATGATAGCCAACTGATAGTGGGTGTGAAAATTTCTTTACACCCGAGCGTATAGTCTCGTGCCTCTTTTTTATTTTAATATATTTTTTATTTTAAGAGGCCCGGAACTATGGGTTCAAACCGACTGCAGGATGCTGGGTTAGAATCAGTTGGAGTCCATGTGACATCCATTCAAAAGATCAGGTTCTTTGGCAACTTTCCTTAGGACGATCAGCAGCCACACAAAAAATTTAGATATGATCTGATCTATATTCACAGTCCAAAATATGGTTAAAGAGAAATAAATTCAATGCAGTAGATTTTGTCGTCCATACTCAAACTTTGACCATAAGTTTAACGGAAAAAAAGAATTTTAATTTTTTTTAATAAATCAGGTACAACGTGTCACATGACTCAAAAGCGATGTTGATTTAGAATCATGTGTCACATGAAATGAAATGTGATATAATATTTTCACCTTTACCCAAACTAACCAGCTTTTAGTCAAGTCATTTTCAGCTAGCACAAAAAGTCTGAAATACCCTTTCTTACACTTATTTTCGTTCTACATGGTTTAAAGTTTTAAATATTTGTACTTTTCTATATTTATGCGGTGTGAAACGAGATCTATGCCATTTGATTTGAAGGCCACAATTTAAAATCGATGGCACCAAAGATAGACATGAAAAAAAAGCGATATCGCCTTTTTAAAAAATAAAATAAAATTTAAACCAATCGATGGTAACTCTTAAAACAGTCTATGGCGATTCTTAAAACAATCGATGGCGACTCTTAACACAGTCGGTACCGATTGTTTTAAGAGTCGCCATCGACTGTTTAGACAGTCGGTACCGACTGCAAAAACAGTCGCCATCGACTATAAAAAAAAAAAAAAAACTTGTGTGGAACTCATCAAATTGAAATAAGATTACTTTTTGGGATGTTTACCACACAAAATCAAAAACTTATCGCTTGATGGCACACCTATGATCTCAAGATCCATTATGTGAAAGATTGGAATGAAAAATGATCATGACCATCGGATACAAATCAGTCAATGGGTGTCAAACTGTGTAGCAAGTAATGACTCCCGCGGTATCACAATGGAAAGATCAATACCGCTTTCTTTCAAACACCATCTATGTCATCTGATTTGAAGGCTACAATGTAAAGATCAAATGTGCCAAAGATTGGCACAAAACATGTTCTCTAACATCTGTTTTTTCATAGTTGACTATCAAATTTAATTATTTACGCAACTAACGAATCGTCACCGATCAAATAATCAAGGGAAATTCACTTGATCAACCCTATCAGATACACCTTTTACGTCAGAGACCCTACAGTTTCACATTTACCCAAATCGACCAGCTTTTAGCCAAGCCAGTTCCAGCTAGTAAAAAAAGTCTGAAATACCCCTTACACTTTTTCTCATCCTACATAGTTTAAAGTTTTAAAAATTTACACTTTTTTATATTAACGCAATGTGAAGTAGCATCTAGTCCATCTGATTTGAAGGTCATAATATAAAGATCGATGGTGCCAAAGATTAACACGAAAAAAAACGCGATATTACCTCTTTAAAAAAAAAAATCGCCTGTTTATGCGATGTGAAGCAGCATCTATGCTGTATGATTTAAAAGCCATAATATAAAGATCGATGGTACCAAAGATTGACACAAAAGAAAGTCGATATCGCCTCTTCTTCTTCTTTCAACGGTCTATAATTTGAATTAATTTTTTTAGGTTTTCCAATTGGCGACTGCCTAGACAATCGATATAGATTGCCTAGACAATCGGTCTAGACTGCCTAGACAATCGATAGAGACTATTTAAAAAGTTCTTTTTATTTTTTAAAAGAGGCGATATCACCTTTTTCATGTTAATCTTTGGTACCATCGATCTTTATAATATGGTTTTCTAATCAGACATTATAGATGTTGTTTCACATCGCGTAAACAAGCGATTTTTTTTTTTAAGAGGCAATAACGCATTTTTTTGTGTCAATCTTTGGTACCATCAATCTTCATATTGTGGCCTTCAAATCAGACGGCAGCATCTATGCAGTCTGATTTGAAGGTCATATTATAAAGATCGATGGTGCGAAAGATTGATACGAAAAAAAGCCGATATCACCTCTTCTTCTTCTTTCGACGGTCTATAATTTGAATTAATTTTTTTAGGTTTTCCAATTTGTGACTGTTTAGACAATCGGTATAGACTGTCTAGACAGTCGATATAGACTGCATAGACAATCGATATGGACTGTCTAGACAATCGATATAGACAGTTTAAAAAGGCGAATTTCTTTTTTAAAAGAGGTGATATCGCCTTTTTTTGTGTCAATCTTTGGTACTATCAATTTTTATAATATGGTCTTCTAATCAAACATCATGATGTTGTTTTACATCTCGTAAACAAGCGATTTTTTTTTTTAAAAAGAGGCAATATCGCTTTTTTTCGTGTCAATCTCTGGTACCATCGATCTTCATATTGCGGCCTTCAAATTAGACGGCAACATCTATGCGTCTGAATTTCCCAAACCGACCGCTCACCTCACCACGTCCTTTTAACCTAATATGCACTTCTTAATTTGCTTTTGTATCTCTACAGTCGACATCGATTAATTAATTAATCGATAACGATTGATTAATGAATCGATAATGACTCATTAAACAGTCAATATCAATTGTTTAATGAGTCGTTATCGATTCATTAAACAGTTGATGTCGACTATATAATGAGTCGATATCAACCCATTAAACAATCGATTTTTATATTTATTATTATTTTATTATTATTTTTAAAGATGTGATATCACTTTTTTTTTTAAATGCAAAAAACTTGTATGACACATGATCTCTCTCTGATAATTCAATGCAGTCACAGCTTTTCGTTCAAATTGTGTAGCAAGTAATGGCTCCCGTGATATCACAATATAAAGATCAATTCCACTTTCTTTTAAACACCATCTATGCTGTCGGATTTGAAGGCTACAATATAAAGATCAAATGTGCCAAAGATTGGTATAAAATATGCTCTCTAACATCTATTTTTTCACAGTTGACCATCAGAGTTAATCATTGGCTCAACTAACGAATCGTCACTGATCAAATAATCAATCATTATCGTTCGACTAATGAATCGATACTGATCAAATCAACAATCGTCATCGCTCTGATAAACAATCGTCATCAATCGGATAAGCAATTGTTATCGATCGGATAAACAATCTCCATCGATCTGATAAAGAATCGTCTTCGCTCAGATTAGATGAAAAGTATTTTAATATAAAATTATTGATTTATTTCACATTTTACATTGTAGTTGAGTTGGGTGGAGTATTTGGTTTGGATGGGAACAATCTCAGCTCGATTCTTATTAGCGCTACACGCTATGTTTGTGCTCTTTAAATAAATTTTTTTGTATATAGTGTTTAATAAATGGCGATTGCTTATCAGATCGATGGCGATTGCGTTTCCAATCGATGACGATTATTTATTTGATCGTTGGCAATTCATTAATCGAGCGATAACGATTGATTATTTGATTGGTGACGATTCGTTAGTTGCGCCAATGATTAAATTTGATAGTCAACTCTGAAAAAACAGATATTAGAGAACATATTTTGTGCCAATCTTTGGCACATTTGATCTTTACATTGTAGCCTTCAAATCAGACGGCATAGATGGTGTTTGAAAGAAAACGGTATTGATCTTTCCATTGTGATACTGTAGGAGCCATTACTTGCTATACAGTTTAACACCTATTAACTGATTTGAATCTGATGATTCTGATCATTTTTCATTCCAATCTTTCACATAATGGATCTTGAGATCATAGGTGTGCCATCAAGCGATAAGTTTTTGATTTTGTATGGTAAACATCCCAAAAAGTGACCTTATTTCAGTTTGATGAGTTCCACACGATGTGAAGATCACTTCTTTAGAATGGATACCATATGAAATCAAATCCTATTGGTAGATGGTAAGAGCAAGATCTCAAGATGCATCATATAAAAATTGGGATGAAAAATGATCTGCATCACCGGATTCAAAGAAGTCAACGGAATTCAACCTGGGTGAACTTAAAGATGCAATGGGTGGATTTACTGGTACTCTATAAAAAGGTGCAAATTTTTTAAATTTTAAAGCATGTAGAACCATAAAAAGTGGAAGAAGGGGTATTTAAGACTTTTTGTGATAGTTGGAACTGGCTAGACTTGGAGCGGATCAATTTGGGCATAGGTGAAAATATAAGGTCTGCTTAGGTAAAAGGTGTATTGCCATGGTTTCCCTTCGGAATATGTAGAAGTACGTAAAAAAAAATTAAAAAAAATGTAGAAGTACTAAATCTCTCTCCCTATATAACGGCTCTCTATGTATTCTCGTAGATACATCGTATAACAGGTCTCAAAAGGTAGAAATTGAGAAAGGGTTTTTGTGAAATCTAGATTACATAGACAGATAGATGAGTTCTTCGTTGAATTTGGGTTCCTGTGCTTTGCTTCCGCACCAGACTTGCTACATCTTCAGCCATGTGAGGGGCGTCAGATCGAGGCCCACCTTCAACAACCAGGTGAGCGAGGGAGCCTCCTTGCTCCTACCCAACTCTGTCCCTACACACTCCTCCCCTCATTTTTTAATTCCAAGAAAGCCCTTTTCAAAGACGGCTATTACAGCAGCAATCCAACCCCAACCAGAAGCAGCAGAAGAGCAACAAAACATAAAAACCCATACATTCGATTTCAAGGCCTACATGTTACAGAGGGCTAATTCAGTAAATCAAGCTCTCGAGGGTTCCATTTGTCTCCGGGAGCCGGAGAAGATCTACGAAGCGATGCGTTACTCGCTACTCGCCGGCGGGAAGCGCGTGCGGCCCCTGCTCTGCATCGCGGCGTGCGAGCTCGTCGGCGGGTCAGAAATTACAGCCATGCCCTCGGCATGTGCGGTCGAGATGATCCACACGATGTCGTTGATACACGATGATCTACCGTGTATGGACAATGAAGACCTGCGGAGGGGGAAGCCCACGAACCACAAAGTCTTCGGCGAGGATGTGGCGGTTCTCGCCGGAGATGCCCTGTTGGCCTTTGCATTCGAGTACATGGCCACTGCCACGGTCGGCTCATCGTCCGATCGAATTGTCAGGGCGATCGGTGAGCTCGCGAAGGCGGTCGGGACCGAAGGTCTCGCTGCTGGGCAAGTTGTTGATATATGCTCGGCTGGGGTCGCCGAGGTTGGTCTCGATAAGCTGGAATTCATTCACTTACACAAAACCGCCGCCCTTTTGGAAGGCGCGGTTGTGATCGGAGCAATTTTCGGGGGTGGATCGGACGAAGAAATTGAGAAATTGAGGAAATTCGCTCGGTGTATCGGGTTATTGTTTCAGGTGGTGGACGATATATTAGATGTTACCAAGTCTTCTCAGGAATTGGGGAAGACTGCAGGAAAAGATTTGGTGGCTGATAAGGTTACATATCCCAAGCTTTTGGGTCTCGAGAAATCACGGGAGTTTGCCGAAGAGCTTAACAGGGAAGCTAAAGAACAGCTCTCAGGGTTCGATCCAGATAAATCAATGCCGTTGATTGCTATCGCTAATTACATCACGTATAGACAGAAATAAGTTAAGATTGTGATGATCTCACCACCCAAACTAATTGATCGGGGATATTATCAATCAAAATAATAAATAAATCATCCATAAATTCAAATGTATGTACCTACCTTATTGTGAAGATAGTAATCGTTGATTTAAGTCAATGTTTTTCCTCTGAAAAAAGATGAAGCTGGTTCCACCCACCTCTCTTTGACAAGGAAATTGCAAAAAGGCTAATCTATGTTTTATTTAAGGAATAATTGTTTATATCAATTTCGCCGGTTCGTCCTCCATTGGAGGAGGGTGGGCTTCCTCCAAATCTTCCAACGACTACCACCTGTCTTATACAGTGTAACTCGAGTTTAAAGCCATTGGAGGAGGGTGGGCTGCTTCCCAACCTCCTAACGACTACCACCTGTCTTATGCAGTGTAACTCGAGTTTAAAGAAATAAGTAAAATAATATTAAAGACATTCCTTATCCACGTTAGAACGAGATTTCCTCACTGCATGTCTCTAGTATTTCACAAGGGTTTGGGTTTTTGCAACTGAGGATTTGGCCTCCGCAATTGCATACTGGTACCACCGTTAATATGTGAGTGAGCCAAGGTCGACCCATCTTACAGTTGCGAAGACCGAGTTTTCAGTTGCAAAAAGCTATACTTATTTGGCAACTATATGTATCTTTCATGAACACATGGTGGCTGACCTTCTTCCTCCATTGGAGAGAGATCAGAGATTTTTATTTATTTTATTTTTTTATAAAGTAATGGGTGAGAGCACTCAAAATTTTCTCCTAAGAACTCAAAATAAAATAAAATTATGTAATCATGGCGACTCAGATCTCATCATCCTGCTTTATGAAAGAAGTTAGATTCAGATCCAACAAGATTTCCTCTCTGCACGTCTCCAGTATTTCACAAGGGTTTGGGATTTTACAACCGAGGATTTGGTCTCCGCAACTGCATACTGGTACCACCGTTAATATGTAAGCAAGCTATGGTCGACCCATCTTACAGTTGTGAAGACCGAGTTTTCAGTTGCAAAAAGCTATACTTGTTTAGCAACTATATGTATCTTCCATTACTGCATGGTGAGAGACCTTCTTCCTCCATTGGAGAATGGTTTTTTTGTTTTTTTTATGAAGTAATGGTTGAGAGCACTCAAATTTTTTTCCTTAGAACTCAAAAAAATAATTATTATCATGTAATCATGGCGACTCAGATCTCATCATCCTGCTTTGTGAAAGAAGTCAGATTCAAATCCAAGGATCTGCTGATTCACTGGTTCATCAAATTCTTTTTTGGGCCAGCGCACTCATTTCTTATTTCTGTTTCTTATATTGATGCAAAAACTCCCTTGAAATTGAATTTAAATCGATTATTGGTAGGTGCTAATCTAGAACAAATCGTTGATCAGAATCATAACCTACTACAACTGATTGCTTTCATTTACCCAAGCTCTAGAAAGAGGGGTTCGAAACTTGATTTAAAATTAATAAAAGTAAAGGTAAATAAATTTAAGAGATGGGCATGGGAGAAGATGATTAGATTGGGGCTTGCTTGAGAGAAAGAGAAAAGTAGAGAGAAAAGAAGAAAATGAGAATCTCGTTCTTAGATAAGAGAGAAGATGAGAAAAATCAGGCGTCCTCCATTTTTACCACGTGCGCCTACCAATCTTTTCTTAATTTATAAGTTAACAATGGTTAAAACTCTATCTTTTCTTAATTTATAAGTTAACAATGGTTAAAACTCTTTAAAATTTGCTAACAATTATAACACGTGGCATTTATTGACCTATTGCAAGCGCACAATGGAAATTGTAGAGCTAGTATAGGATTGTTCCCACGAAGATAGCTATATTATTATTAATCTAATTTTTTGAAAACTTATATGTATCATTGAGATTCCTAAACTACTGGAGAAATATGAATAAAGAATTTTTCTTAAATCTAAAGCGCATAAAATAAATCATAAATCTTCTTACTTTAGATCATAATCATCAATCACAATCTTCAGTTATCAGATATTTATGAATTTAAACAGTACCGTTACACCATATATTAAGTTTCCTAGCATTGGGCGCCAATCAATACTAAAATCCTATTAATACAGATTTAATCTAATTTACAATCTCCTAAAACTTGGACGTCAATCAAATTCTAGAAAACTGAAAATGAAAAAATAAAATTGTTACACTAATCTATAAATTCCAACCTGAGTCGTCAATTCAAATTAAAACTTGAAGATGTAAGCAATAAATCCTAAACTAAAAGGCAATAAAAATTATATCTTTCACCCCTCAGCCGCAATCGTCAATTGCTTCTGAGAAATTACAAATATCTACTCTAATCTTCAGCTCCCAATTACAGGCGTCAATTGCTTTTGATAAACCTCAGATATCTAATCTACAAAGCAATAAAAATCTACTCTAAATTTGATCAGAAGAAAACCCAACCTCAGTCGTCAATTGATGATGAGAATTTCTTCGATGCTTATACCTATACCAAGCCCTCTTATTTATAAATCATAAGGGGTCAATTTACAACAGTTCTAATCTTAATAAAAGAAACAAATAACAATACAAAGTATCCTAATATAACTTTAATCCCTACTTTTATTCTTCCTTGCTTTTAATAGTTAATGCACTTCTAGAGTGTTCTTTAATCTTCAGCAATAGTCCTTCTAAAAATCTTTTTCGTCAATCTCTCAGATCCGTGATTGGTAAAACTTCTAATTGTAAAATTCTTTTAAAAATATACATCGCGGTGTACAGCAATGCAAAGAAGTTTATATTCATAGAGAATCGTAAATCATGATTATTCTCTTTTTTTATAGCTTTCTTTGGAAAATCGTAAGATATGATTTTCTTTCTTCTCATTGTGTTCACTTTTAAGACAATTCATTAGTACGATTCTTCGCTTCCTTTGTATCGCTTTCGATTTTTCATTTTGTCTTTTAGTATCGTGCTCAATCGTCTTTTGTGATTTTCTGCCTCTAAACACTTTGCGAATCGTCTTTAACGCTTAATCGTCTTTCTCATTGCTTCATGAGTTCATTTTGACGAATATTAATATTTTAACTCTATTTTATTATTTTTCATTAATATCTACACATCAACAACTTATTAGTAACAAACTAAGGTCTAGCATCACTAAGTTAAGGGTAATAAATTGGTAAATTATGTGACTGATCAGGTAGTTGCTCACTACCTTAAAACACCCCACCGCTGAGTTTTTAGCTTTTTCCGACCCTCGTGATCTGGGTTGTATCTTTTTGCTTTTGCAATTTTGAATGAATGTCATATTTACTAATTAAAAAAAAAAGTAATTGCTACATATTAATGTCTTCAAGCTCATTTACTCTTTGTCGATGACTTGTTCGCTTTATTGGCTTGATGTAATTATGATGCTTTTAGTGGAAGACTCGTTCATTTTAGTTTATTCTAGTACTTTTAGCTTCGAATATGAAATGAATTGTCATTCTTCTTATGCTAAATATAAAATAGAATACTTAATTTTTTATATTATTTGCAGGTTATGAATGTGTAATGTTGGATAGTAAAATGATTGCCCAAAATTATCATTCTTGTACTAAATATAAAATGGAATAATTAATTTCTTATATTATTTGCAGGAATATTAGTCCCAATATGAAAATTGGAGATGGGGCTATTGGAGACTACATAAAAGTCGTCTCCAATAGTTGAAGATTGTTATTGGGGACGGCTGAAAGCCGTCTCCAACATGCGTTGATATAGCAATAGAGACAACTTATGGCGGTCTCTAATTAGCTCAAATATTGGGAACGGCCAAAAGTCATCTCCAATATTTTGTCTCTAAAGACATTGGAAATGGAACTATCGGAGACTACATGGAAGCCATCTCTAATAGTATTGTAGACGGCTTAGATTTGGCCGTCTCCAATAAACATATTTTTTGTAGTATTCTCATCTTTAAAAAATAGCGACTCTTCGTAAAAAGATAGTTTGAAATATGTTGACACTTGGTTTCCAATGTTGGAATTTTTATGAAATCTAAAAATTGTTATTTTGTATGGCCCACACACTAGGATTTTATAAAACCCTAGATTGCAGTTGCTTGAAATAATATAGGGCATTATTGGGAATTGAAGGAAGTCTCAAGGTTTCCTGATTTACATATGATTCTTATTCCTATTAGAATACCTTGACGGACGGTATTCTAGGCAGGGCATGACTCTTGATACTATATATATAGGTGGACGTCTCCCGCTTACTACACACAAGCCTTTTGACATCTTCCTATCGAGAGAGTGTATCAAGAGAGGCGGGTAGAGCCACCTTTATCTTTCTTCGCAGAGAAAAACTTTGGATTGCGTACCTTGCGTCAACTTGAATCGACGATTAAGATCTTCGCGATAAGGTACGCACATATATTTTAATTTATGGATCATCAATTTATTGTTTTAGTTGATCATACGCCTAGATCCTACGACAAATATTTTTGTAGTCCAATCGATAGATCCAACAATTGGTATCAAAGCCTGATTTGGCGTATGGTTGATCATAACATATATGTTTATGTTAATGCTTGATAGTCTTCATCGTTCTCTTGTGAGAGGATAATCAGGGCTCCGATTTTCTTCATACAGACTATTATATCGATCATAGACAGGACTTTAGGAGCCCTGATTATTGCAGATATCCTAGCCGCACTACAAAAAATATGTTTATTGGAGATGGCTTTAAAGACCAAATATTGGAGACGGCTTTTGGCCGTCCCCAATATTTGAGTTTGTTGGAGACCGCTATAAGCCGTCTCCAATAAGTTTTTTTTTGTTATTGAAGACGGTTGGAAGCCATCTCCAATAATTTTTCCTATGTTATGGAGATGGTGTGTAGTCGTCTTCAATAAGTTTTACTCTGTTATTAGAGACAACCAAAAGCCGTCTCTAATAAAAGTAAAAAAAATTTAATGCTATTTTTTTAGCCCCGGGCACCATATTGTCCAGCAATATACATCCATATCCTGTAAATAATATAAAAGAAATAATTATTCTATTTTATATTTAGCACAAAAAGAGCGACACGGTGATTTCCGTATCGACTGGAAGCCGTCAGTGTATATCTACACCGATGGTTGAAGCCGTGGGCATAGGTTATAGATCCAATGCCAACGTTGACTTTTCTTTTTTTAATGAATTTTTTATTTAGCGTAGCCTTTTCTTTTTTTTTTTATTAATTTTTTATTTCTCCTCTCTACACCGACGGTTGACGTAGGTTTTTTTTTTTTTTCTTTTTTTGTTTATTCCCATTCCACCACCTCCTACACGATTTAATTTCAGCCATCTGATAGCCCTACGGATCCTCGAAAACCGGCCGGTTTGTTGGTCTGAGGCGATTTTCGTAATGAACCGCACTTTTTACCGGACCAAATTGCGGTTCCTGTCTGATTTGTAAAACATTGAACCCTATCCACAATCTCTATATCATCTTCATCTATAATAAAATTAAGACACTTTTTCAATTTAAGAAGCCATAGAATTTAAATATTTTCCAACTCACAAACCAAAATTTATAGCATACATGATATAAATAACAACTAACTTATCAAGTAGCCACTTGCAACCAAAGAATTTTAGTCAATTGTTCACTCAAATTAAAACTCTGTCACCCAACTCAGTGACATGAAACCAGCCTGCAAAAGTGTAGAAAATGATTAGCTTCAGAACCAACAAAGCTAGATTCATTAATGAACCATGAAAGCAATTAAATTCTAAAAAGATAAAAAACTTCAAATTCAAATAATTTAATGTTGATGCTAGATGTATGCATGTAGTTGTTATTTTTTCCTACTTGATGTGAATTGCTCATTCAACAAACTTTAAATGAGATGCAACCGTTATGATTTCGAACGCTCGAAAGAAGGGGAAATGGGGCCTTACCGCTTTGCCATGTATGCCTAATTGAGCCCAAGTTATGACTTCAAGCATCTCTTCCAAAGTCTCATACCCACCTGATTGAGAATATGGTTAGTTCATCTACTGAACAACTAATAAAATAGTAGTATTATCTAGTACCATTTATGAGCATCTTTGAAAAAGCGAATTTCAAGTATGAACCAATCATACCAGATTTCAGATGTTGATGTATAAAGTGGTGTTGATGACGTGTTTATGGATTTGATGTTGATGTGTAAAAAGGGGATATTGGTGTGAGTGAGACAGTAAGATCCTCACCATCCCCCACTTTCAATTGTGGTAAAATAAAGGTTTACTGAATCAATTGGGTGCAAGATCAAAGTGACAAATGGTAGCAGAATGCTACAAAGAGAGATAAAATAAAGTAAAAATATAAATAGAGAAAATTGAACAAATAAGCTAAATGAACAATGAAACCTTAGGAGCTTGCAAAATACGCCCCTGCACTTCTCTAAAGTGGGTATTGATTGAAACACCACAAGCCTGTAACATCAGATCAGCATCATAGTCATTGCTCTTTAAGACCTACAATGAAACCAGAATGCAAGATCAGAACACTAGAAACCATAAAGATTAAGATAAATGGTGATCAACTTCAAAATAAAAAATAAAAAATAAAAAAAGGAAGATAAATCCAGAACCTACATCTGCCAAAACTCTCATCATTTCTTGAGGTTTTTGCCTCGACTTCTCCATGAGGGGGGACCTTTGACGAGTAGACAATTCTTTTGTATACCTTTTCAATGAAACTAGTGTGTAAGGCTAGAAATACATAAACAAAAATAATCAGCCACTTCAGAAAAGTACGCGTATATTATTACAATATTTTAAAACACTCAATTACACTATGGAGCAAATAATTATATTGCTGACCTCAATTGGATAGAATGTGGGTCGCATCGGGTTCCCAACATTTATACACGACAAGTTCTACACGACAAGTTCGCAGAATAACTGAGTTCAATATGATGATGATGTATGAAGTAGTAATAAACAGTCACCTCAGAAGTTTGGACGACACCATCACCATTTTGATCCCTTCCATTTCTCACTTTTAAAGAAAACTAACCACAATAAATATGTTAAAATAATGGGGCATTTGATGGCATAGTAAAGAAGAAACAACACGTCATATTTGGATAATTGCATCAAACAATAGTGAGAAGCAAAAGCTTACAATTACTCATTGTTATTCACTGAAAAGTATCACTTTTCACTTCTTAACCTAACCTTTACAACACCTTGGAGCTGTCTAATAACCCTCTGTTTAGTATGTTTTGTAGTTAGTAATAATAGTTGTAGCTTAGTACAAAGTTCATATTTTTGAAGACAAAAAGAGAGAGAATTCAAGCTAAGATGTGGAGCTGAGGCAAGAACAGATAATACACCTTAGTACCACACACCATGGTGACCATATGGCGTGCCTAAGTGGACCCAGGAAGTCCAGCAAATGAGAAGAAGTTGGACTTGAGTGGAGAAGGCAGCAGTAGCAGCATGCACACTGCAGCAGGGGAGCAAAAGGCAGCTTGATACTCTCTCGCATAGTTTAATTCCACACAGAAGCTGCCTCGCGAAAACCTCGCAAGGTAAACACCTGCAGCACAAAGCATCCTCGCAAGGCAGCTCACGCAACTCACTAAAGAGGAGCTTCAGAAATCCTTCTCGCGAAGTTCTTGCGAAGTCCAGGCCTTTCACTCCCATTTTATGTCGCAAAGCTCTCACACAGTAGCAGCTTCAGAAAGTCTATTACATAGATCTCACACGGCTCTCACGCACTTCAGAGCCAAAGCTAGCCATGCGACAAGGCAGATCCATCTTGGCCAGCAACCATGTAGAAACTCAAAGCTTCATCCATGCTAGCTACAGAGTACAATGCTTCATCCACGCGACACCTAAGCGAGTGAAACACCTGAAGGCCTAACTGCGCTAGCTGAGACCATTCACAACAAATCCATTCTCGCGAGCACTCTTCTACAACTACTTCAAACGCACAACAATGCCTCTGTTAATTAGTGAAAAATGCCAATTTTCACCCTCTAACCTGACCTTTGGTAGACCTGTGAGTAGACTAATAAATGCATGTTGAGTATGTTTTGTAGATAGCAATAAAAGGCAGTCAGAGTGCAGAAATCTTCCCAAAAATGCCTCACAAGAAGGTCCATCTCTCAGTACAGCTCAGACCCAGCAGTGCCACACAAGAGGGTGCACACCAAGGCCACTTGGGCATGCAGCAACAGCACATACAGCTTTGAAGAAGTGGAGACAGGCTGAAAACAACCTATCGATAACTTATTGGAACCTGTCGATAGGATCTGAAGGCTGGAAAAAGGAAGAAGTCGTGAAGGTCAGATTATTTGATAGGATTTGAAACCTATCGTGCAGTTGAAAATAAGAAGGAAGCATCCTATCGACAGGTTGCCTGGAGCGTGAAGAGAACCTGTCGAAAGGATCCTGAAACCTATCGCACAAAGGCCACCTATCGAATAGAGCAAGGTCAATCAACTTGTCGAATGCTTCAAACATGTGGCGTGAACCTGTCGAAGGCTTCAACCTATCAAATGGTTATTGCAGCTCATTCATTGAACCTATCAAGAGATCTGGAACCTGTCGATAGGAGCTAGAAGCAAACCTATCAATACTCATTGCACATAAATCAACCTGTCGAAAAGATCCTTCAACCTGTCGAATACATCAAATGAAGGTTGCGAATGCTGAAGCTCTAATGATAGAATCAACCTAGCGGAACCTATTGAAAGGATCTTGAATCCTAGCGAAAGGAGCAAAATGCCTGCTTGGAACCTATCGAAAGCTTTAGGAACCTATCGAAATCTATTGAAGGATTTCTCAGAAGAGCTGTTGTGCACACGCTGCAATTTGGTGACCTGTTGCATGCAATTCGAGGCACGCTGGTGACTGACACGAAGGTTCTAGAAGTGCCCTAGGAAACCCTATCCAACACCCATGTGCTCTACCCTAATTCTAAAGAATTCAGAGGGCTAGAAGGGGAATAACAGAATATTTTGGGGAAAGTTGTGGTTGGCGGGAAAAAGAGATCTGAGACAGGGGGAAGAGCTATAAAAGGAGGAAAGCTACCAGAAAAAGGGGGGATTCTCGAGATCAGAGCCTGGACTAGACAAAACACCATCCGAATTTCAATTAGTCCAACTATGGTTGGCTAATTTCTCTTGAGCAGCAAGGAGTGAGGTTGGATCTGTGATTGGGGAAAGCTGAGTGTTGTTGAGGGTCAGATGATGCATAGACTACAAATCTGAGAGCATTTCATTGTACAGTAAGTTTAATTCAATGAGATGTTGGTTTCATTGTTATAATTAGATCCATAGTTCATTTAGTTTCATTTGGTACTCAATCGAATTTGTGTAGATGGAATCAACTCACCCACTTAACTGGTAGACCTCTTGAATACCATTTAATCTCCCTAGATCTGATAATCCTGTGGCTGCCTATGTCTGTGGCCTAGTGGTTGCAGCATTTGTAGTGGTTATTATGTTCTGATGGAAACCTTAGAATGGAGGGAATCTATTTGATGATCTGTGACCATTGAAGTGGGCAGCTCATAGCCTTAAGATCAATCCAATTCTCTGGCTTAGATCAGATCCTTCTACCCTACAGCTGTGCTTATAGCCAGAGGAGGGATTGATGCACTTTGAGTCCTTACAACACTGTCAGCTCAACACAATTGCAATAAAACCAAACTCCAAGCTGCTCTTCTCCATTTTCTATTTTAATTTCAGCAAGAATTCCCCTCACTTGTAAGATCTGAACTCCGGACTTAATCCCAATTCATTTTTGCATTTAATTGTGTTTCTGTAATTGAGTTTAAAGTGACAACCCCCTAAAACCTCTCCTCTTCCTTTTTCTATTTCAGTATTAGGTAGGGTGTCAGATCTACTATAGATATGGAGATTTACTGAATTTTGAGCTCACATTTCCCTGTGGACATTCCCTTACTCTTTAAAACTTGCTACAACAGGCCCTGAATACTTACCGGTTTGTGTCTGTTTGCCTTGGTGTGTACAATCCATAGATCCTTTAATTGTTTGATTTTAAACCCCTTTTTCTTACACTAGGTAATTAGCCAACAAGTTTTTGGCGTCGCTGCCCGGGAATCTGTGTGCTTAAAATTAGTAGATCTAAGTTTGTTTTAGTATAGATTGTAGATCTGAAATAGACTGTTTAATTTCTTCACTAACTGCTTTTGAAAGTTTTGGTTGTTTTGGAGTAGTTTTTGTTACTTCATCAGATTGGAAACTGTTTCTATGGAGGAGTATTGTGCTAGAGATTGTTCTAAAGTTTGCATCCCTCTACTCCTTTTATCTTCCTCATCTGTGAATTTGTAGATTTATTAGTTGTTTGTGATTGTTCTTGATTGTTGTGTTAAATTTGATCTGTACTTTGTGTGCATTAAGATTTTGAGTGGTGTATGTTTGGAAGAAGAACTCTCAATCCTCAGATTGTTCCATTAAATCTAGAGGTTGAAAGAATTCTTAGGTCTAAACAAATCTCACCCATATCTGCTACATCTGAATCTGTTGAAATGGGTGAGCAACCTAGAACCTTGAAGGAATTTAATGCATCAGGGGTTTACAATTCCCCCTTCTGCATTCAATTCCTTGCTGCTCAAGGGAATTATGAGATCAAGTCTTCCATAATCCAAATGCTACCCTCATTCCATTGCCTGACTAAAGAAGACCCATATAAGCATATTGATAAATTTCTAGGACTACGCACTATATTCAATATTATAGGTTTGGGGGAGGAAGCAACCAGGATGAGACTCTTTCCTTTTTCATTAAAGGATAGAGCTAGAACTTGGTTGCCAATGCTCCCAACCAACAGTATTCAGTCTTTGAGTGATCTTCAATGTCAGTTTTTGGCCAAGTTTTTTCCATATCCAAGACAAGCCAGTTGAGGAAGGGGATTATCTCTTTTGCTCAAGACCCAACTGAGGATTTTCACCAAGCATGGGAGAGATTCAAAGAGCTCATGAAGAAATGTCCCCATCATCAAATCCCTAAATGATAACTTGTTCAAAGTTTATATAAGAGAATTGACTCTAAAAGCAGAGATATGGTAGATGCCTCTTGTTGTGGTACTTACCTCTACAAAACTGCTGAGGAGGCTTGGGAGCTTTTTGACATCATCAGTGAGAACTCCATGCAGAGAGAGACATTGCCCAGGGATTTGGACATCCCGAGAATGGTGAAAGAAAATACCACAAGAGGAAAGATGTATGAGGTGAATGGGCACAATGATTTAGAGAGAAAAGTGGATAGCTTGACCCAAAAGTTTGATAAGCTCATGGGAGCAATGTAGTCACCCATGTCTGCTAAAGTGGAGGAGGCATGTGTTATATGCCAGTCCCCCACTCACTCCCTTGAGGAATGTCCCTCAGCTGTTCAATTTCTAAACTTTGTGATAGAGCATGTGACTGCCACTCAGTCTTTTGAGCAATCGCCTACTGCTGGTTACCAGTGGAGAAACCACCCCAACTTGAGGTGGAGACAAGATACTTTTCCAAACCAGCAGCAGCAGCCACAATAGTCAATGCCTTATAAAAATGCTCAGCCCTACCACCAGAATTACTTTTCAAGGCTCCACTACCAACAACTCATGACTCAGCCTATGGCCCAGCCTGTGCAGCAAACTGTACCCCCTCCAGCTGCTAGATCACTTTCTTTTGAGGAACAAGTTCTGGCCTCATTGCAGAACTTAAGATCCTTGTCTCAAACTATACACTGTCATAGCCAAAGCATTAAAAAGATAAAAGACCATCTTGGTCAGCTATCTAATGCTTTGACCAAGAGAGAGGAAGGGAGGCTGCCTAGCCAACCCATGGACAATTCAAAGAGACAATATGTGGTAGGTGAAGTTTCTTCTTCCCATGAAGAAGCCAAATCTGTCACCACATTAAGAAGTAGGAGGCTGGTGGACAACCAAGTAGGCTGTGGGCTTTTGAAAAATTTAGAAAAAAAAAGTAGTTATAGAGAAGGTACAACAGGAGCAACCCATGTTGAATAAGAAGGATAATGATGATCCTCAAGAAAATAATAAAAGCAAAAAGAGAGGTGATGAGTTGGCTAAGGCTGCAAATAGGAGAGCAGTCTCACATTTGCCATTCTTAGGGCAATGCAAGCACCTTCCCCTTTTAATAAAGGGCATGCCAAAATAGAGGAGATGATGAAAACCTTTAAACAAGTAAAGATCAACTTGCCTTTACTTGATACAATCAAGCAAGTTTCAGCCTATGCCAAGTTTTTAAAAGACCTTTGCACCCACAAAAGACAATCAAAGATACATTTATCCAAGAAAGTCTTTTCAGCGGATAAAGCGAAACAGATACTGACTATTTCAACCCCAACAAAACTCTAAGACCCTGGAGTCCCCACTATCCCCTGCATCATTGAGGATCATACCATTGAAAAAGCCTTGTTAGATCTGAGAGCTAGTGTGAATTTGCTTCCATATTCAATATATGAGAAGCTGGGCTTAGGAGAGTTGAAGCCCACACATGTGGTCTTACAACTAGCTGACATATCTGAAAGGAAACTGGTGGGGATCATTGAAGATGTCTTGGTTGGGGTTGACAAATTCTTTTATCTTGCTGATTTTCTGTTGCTAGATATGGAACCGAGCACGTGTGCTGCTTCTATCCCTGTGATCTTAGGTAGGCCCTTTTTAGCCACTGCAAATGCTTGTATACAATGTAGATCATAGGTCATGGAAGTATCCTTTGGTAATATGAAAGTCAAGTTGAATATATACAATAAAGCCCATCAGCCCCATTTAAAGAATGAGGACTATTTTTCCATTGATGTGCTGGATGAGTTTGTGCAAGAAACTCTACCTCAGCTACTGCATGGTAATGACTTATTTGATATTTTTGAAGAAGTATGGAATGAAATAGTGGAAGAGAAAGCTTCCACATCTAAGCTTGAGCAAGTGAAAATTGTGAATTATGAAGTAGGGCCAGCAAAGCATCATCCATGGAAACTTGTTGTGCTATCTCTTCCACCACCTTCTAAGGCACCCCTATTGTCTTCACTCATCAGTCCCCCAAATGTTGAGTTAAAGCATGTAATATCCCTGATATTTTAGCCTATTTTTCATTTTCCTCGATAAGCGTGTCTAGAAATTATTGAGGGATTTTTAGATTTTTGGTAAGCTAAGGCTATAATAAGACTAATGGGCAAAGGAATTTGTCTCGAGAGGTGTGTAAGTCATGTAAGCGATGACTTACACGATAGGGATTGGTGTATGTGTTCAATATGGGATATGTTTGCAAATTAAGTGGATAAGTTGCAAAAATATAAAATCTAGATATTTGTTTGTTTGAGTTTTAAGTTATAAGAGAGATTAAAGGAGAAGTGTAACTTCTCTCTCTCGTTGGAAATTTTAAGCCTTTAAGCGTTGCCTCATTTTAATCCAAGATCTTGAGAGCTTGAGAGTTCCTCTCCCCATCTCGACCGTTGATTTGAATCGTATTAGAAATTTGATTGGTTCGAACCATTTAAAGAGAAGAGTGATGTGGAGAGTGACAAATTCTGTGTGATCTTGTTGGTTGATGAGGCAGTGGCCACTCCATTATGATGAACTGATTTGAAGATCTAAACCGTTGAACTTTGGAGATTGGTTCCGGTGCGTGTTTTGGTGCAATGGAAGCAACGGTTTAAACTACAAGAGGTAGGCCTTTAAACCTCCTTCTGTCTTATGAATTCAATTTCTGTTTAGAATAAGTTTATGATGTTTATTTTAAATAAGAAGGCTGTGGTTGGGAAAGAAAGAAAAGAGTCCAGACATGGAAATTTTAACAGCCACAGAACTAGCCAAATTCGAGGGTCGATTTTCAAATCGAGGGTCGAATTTGGAATTCGACCATTGATTTCAAAATCGAGGGTCGAAATATGTTTTTAAAGGCCTGATGCAATTTTTGAAAATCGAGGGTCGAATTTGAAAATCGACCATCGAATTAAAAATCAAGGGTCGATTTTCTGAATTTCATGTCTGATGAGATTTTCTGGAATTTGAGGGTCGAAATTGAATTTGACCATCGAATTTCAAATTCGAATTTGAATTTGAATTTGAATTATTTTGTTGGATTTTTTTCTCGGCAAGCTTTTGGGTTTGACTTTTGGTCTTATATTAACACTGAGAGTGTTAATCTTTATAGGTTTTGAATATTGGGAGTCCTTTGTGAGGACTGCTTATGCTTGTTTTGAATCTTCCTTGTTGAGGTAGGGGAACCCTACACTACATTTGCATTGGATTATAAGTATAAACTGTTTTTAACTGTGTCAATAAGAAGCATAAATTTTGGAATATTATTGCACACAGCATGAATAAAACTCTGAATATATGACACAAATATGAAATTTGGAAACTTTGTTATGACTAAGAACTTCGTATATTGAACCTTAGAACCTCAGTTAATTTTGAATTAGAACTTTAAAAAAAAATCAGTATTATGTTATGAATAATAAGCCTTGATATATGTTAGCATTTGCATTCGATTTGAGGTACATACGAACGATGCCCTAGATTCTACCAACCGTGTTGACGATATTATTTTGGCGCAAGTTTCCCTCATAGCGTAGGGGCTTGTTGCATTTCAAAAAATGGGTTCATGAATGACGATGGTCAGTAGGGTTTTCCATCGGTCACGTAGTCTGCTCTCATGCTATAGGAAATTTGGGAGATAAAATTAAGTTATAAATTTAAGACAAGAAGCATGCTAATTCAGAAGATTTTGAACACATTAGATGAATATTCTAGTTTTGACTCATGATTAGAACTGAAGATTTACTTTGGAAAGCATCATTTGAAAATCATATTTGATCCGATTTCTGTCTTTTGAAAACCTTTACTTATAATGAAATGCAAATAGGTCTATTTCCTCTATTGGGCTTTGTTGTTAGCTCACCCTCAACTATACGTCACAGGAGCTGAGACTGACCTAGGGTCAGAGGATCTGGAGGACTCCAATTACATTCCCGAGGAGAAATTGGATACACCAGCTGAGGAGTTTTTCCCTTGATCCTAGATCCCTTATTTTGGTACTTTTGTTAGAATATTATTTTGAATATTGGGCCCTAGGCCATTGTTTTGTTCTTTTGATATCACTCGAGGAACCATCATTGTGAACCACTATTTTAGGTTTTGGATTGGCCATCACCGGTGGTTCTTCTTGGTTCCTCATAGTGATACATTTTTTTGTTGTTAAAAGCTTTTATTTTTGGATTATCTTATACTTTGCTTCTGTCTTTAGATCATTGTTATGTTGCCGGCTTCTGTTTGTTACGGCTTATTGAGAAATCAAAAACTGTGACGACTCGACTTTTCCAATCCCCGCCCAAAAGTTTGAAGGATGCCCAGCGTACTTTCTCGACATCTGTACACTGCAACACCTCAAAAGTCTTCTCGATCTCATCAAGCCATGCCTCAACCTCCATCGGATCTGTCTGCCCTGAGAATGTAGGAGGTCTCATCCCCCTGAACTCGGCGAATCCTCCTGGCTGATGTCTGGCTGCTAGCATCTCAGTCTGTCGGTCTATGGCTGCAGTCTGCTGAGCCATGTTGTTGGCCAAGGCTGTCAGCACCTCGTCAACATTTCCCCCTTCAGGCCTAGCAGCTTCCAAAGGATCTGCATTAGGGCCAGATGCGGTTCTCTCTCTGCCATATGAGGTGCCTATGCCCTCATTGATCTCTTCAATGCGAGCCATACGAGGTCCTTCTATACCTCGGCCTCTGCCTCTAAACCGTGGAGGCATGCTGATCTGTCATTATTAAAAAACAATAACAATAGATTAGTATTGATTATTAAAACAATCTAACCCTTAGTCCTAAGACTCTGAACCTAGAGCCTTGCTCTGATATCAACTGTGACGACCCGACTTTTCCAATCCCTAAGGTATAGGAAAGGCCGATTCATCAACTTATTGATTTCTCAATAAGCCGTAACAAACATAAGCCGGCAACATAACAATGATCTAAAGACAGAGGCAAAGTATAAGATAATCCAAAAACAAAAGCTTTTAACAGCAAAAAAATGTATCACTATGAGGAACCAAGAAGAACCATCGGTGATGGCCAATCCAACACTTAAAATAGTGGTTCACAATGATAGTTCCTTGAGTGATATCAAAAGAACAAAACAATGACCTAAGGCCCAATATTCAAAATAATATTCTAACAAAAGTACCAAAGTAAGGGATCTAGGATCAAGGGAAAAACTCTTCAGCTGGTGTATCCAATTCCTCCTCAGGAATGTAATCGGAGTCCTCCAGAACCTCTGACCCTAGGTCAATCTCAGCACCTGTGACGTATAGTCGAGGGTGAGCTAACAACAAAGCCCAATAGAGGAAACAGATTTATTTGCATTTCATTATAAGTAAAGGTTTTCAAAAGACAGAAATCGGATCAAATATGGTTTTCAAATGATGCTTTCCAAAGTAAATCTCCAGTTCTAATCATGAGTCAAAACTAGAATATTCATCTAATGTGTTCAAAATCTTCTGAATTAGCATGCTTCTTATATTAAACTTATAACTTAATTTTATCTCCCAAATTTCCTATAGCATGAGAGCGGACTACGTGACCGATGGAAAATCCTACTGACCATCGTCGCTCATGAACCCATTTTCTGAAATTCAACAAGCCCCTACGCTATGAGGGAAACTTGCGCCAAAGTAATACCGTCAACACAGTTGGTAGAATCTAGGGCATAGTTCATATGTACCTCAAATCGAATGCAAATGTTAACATATATCAAGGCTTATTATTCATAACATAATACTGATTTTTTTTCGAAGTTCTGATTCAAAATTAACTAAGGTTCAATATACAAAGTTCTTAGTCATAACAAAGTTTCCAAATTTCAGATTTGTGTCATATATTCAGAGTTTTATTCATGCTGTGTGCAACAATATTCCAAAATTTATGCTTCTTATTGACACAGTTAAAAATAGTTTATACTTATAATCCAATGCAAATGAAGTGTAGGGTTCCCCTGCCTCAACAAGGAAGATTCAAAACAAGCATAAGCAGTCCTCACAAAGGACTCCTAATATTCAATACCTACAAAGATTAGTACTCTCAGTGTTAATATAAGACCAAAAGTCAAACCCAAAAGCTTGCCGAGAAAATAATTCGACAAAAGTTTAAGGATCTGAAACAGGTCAGAATTCGATCCTCGAATTCAAATTCGTGGGTCGAATTTGAAATTTGATGGTCGAATTCAATTTCGACCCTCGAATTCCAAAAAATCTCATCAGGCATGAAATTCAGAAAATCGACCCTCGATTTTCAATTCGATGGTCGATTTCCAAATTCGACCCTCGAATTAGAAATCGACCTTCGATTTTCAAAAATTGCATCAAGCCTTTAAAAACATATTTCGACCCTCGATTTTGAAATCGATGGTCGAATTCCAAATTCGACCCTTGATTTGAAAATCGACCCTCGAATTTGGCTAGTTCTGTGGCTGTTAAAATTTCCATGTCCGGACTCTTTTCTCTCTTTCCCAACCACAACCTTCTTATTTAAAATAAACATCATAAACTTATTCTAAACAGAAATTGAATTCATAAGACAGAAGGAGGTTTAAAGGCCTACCTCTTATAGTTTAAACCGTTGCTTCCGTTGCACCAAAACACGCACCGGAACCAATCTCCAAAGTTCAACGGTTTAGATCTTCAAATCAGTTCATCATAATGGAGTGGCCACTGCCTCATCAACCAACAAGATCACATAGAATTTGTCACTCTCCACATCACTCTTCTCTTTAAATGGTTCGAACCAATCAAATTTCTAATATGATTCAAATCAATGGTCGAGATGAGGAGAGGACCTCTCAAGCTCTCAAGATCTTGGATTAAAATGAGGCAAGGCTTAAAGGCTTAAAATTTCTAACGAGAGAGAGAAGTTACACTTCTCCTTTAATCTCTCTTATAACCTAAAACTCAAACAAACAAATATCTAGATTTTATATTTTTGCAACTTATCCACTTAATTTGCAAACATATCCCATGTTGAACACATACACCAATCCCTATCGTGTAAGTCATCGCTTACATGACTTACACACCTCTCGAGACAAATTCCTTTGGCCATTAGTCTTATTATAGCCTTAGCTTATCAAAAATCCAAAAATCCCTCAATAATTTTCGGACACGCTTATCGAGGAAAAAGAAAAATAGGCCAAAATATCAGGAATATTACAAAGCAATTCCCAAAATCTTTAAAATATGCCTTCTTAGGAGTCAATCACGAACTGCCAGTGATAATCTCTTCTTCCCTCACTTTTGAGTAGGAAGAAGAATTGCTTTGTATGCTAAGAAGGCATAAGAGAGCTATAGGGTGGACTATTGCTAATTAGGGGGGGATAAATCTAGTTGTATGCATGCACAAAATTCATCTTGAAGATGGCTCTAAACCTTCTAGAGAAATGTAAAGGAAGCTCAACCCACACATGCAGGAAGTTGTTATGAAGGAAGTAGTCAAACTTCTTGATGCTGGGATCATTTACCCTATGTCGGATTCTCAATGGGTGGCACCTACCCAGGTGGTACCCAAGAAATTTGAGATCACAGTAGTTCAAGCAGACTTAGGTGAGCTGATTCCAACCAGACAGATCACTGGTTGGAGGGTATGCATAGACTATCGCAAGATCAATGAGAAAACTAGCAAAGATCACTTCCCATTGCCTTTTATAGATCAATCTTAGATAAGTTGGCAGGTAAGGCTTTTTACTGTTTTCTTGAAGGTTATTCAGGATACAACCAGATTCCTGTTTACCCACAAGATCAAGAAAAAACCACATTTACTTGTCCATTTGGAACCTTTGCATACAGAAGGATGCCATTTGGACTATATAATGCACCTGCCACTTTTCAAATATGTATGTATGCTATTTTTTCTGACATGATTGACAAGTTTCTAGAGATTTTTATGGATGACTTCTCTATTTTTGGGGATAATTTTAGCCAATGCCTGCACCATCTCAGCCTTGTGCTGCAAAGGCGTGAGGAGACCAACCTAGTTTTAAGTTAGGAAAAGAGTCATTTCATGGTGGCTCAAGGTATTGTCCTAGGACATGTTGTTTCCCAAAGAGGAATAGAGGTTGATCAAGGAAAAATTGACTTAATAGAACATTTGCCCCCTCCTAAAACTGTCAAACAAGTTAGGTCATTCTTAGGCCATGCTGGTTTCTATAGGAGGTTCATCAAAGACTTTAATAAAATCTCCAAACCTCTTTGCCACTTGCTGTGCCAAGAGGTTCCATTTGTGTTCAATGATGAATGCCTAGCTGCTTTTGAACTTCTGAAGACCTGTTTGACTAGTGTCCCTATACTGCAAGCTCTTAATTTTTTCATGCCACTTGAGCTGATGTGTGATGCATCAGACTTTGACATTGGTACAGTACTGGGTAAGGAAAGATAAGGCACTATGTGTGGTGGCATATGCTAGTAAATCAATGGTGGATGCTCAATTGAATTACACTACAACTGAAAAGGAGTTGTTGGCCATTGTGTTTGCTTTGAAAAAATTTAGATCATATGTGTTGGGATTCAAGATCACTGTGTTTACTGACCATTCAGCTTTGAAATATATCTTATCTAAGAAGGAGGCTAAAGCTAGACTAATTAGATGAATTCTTCTTTTGTAGGAATTTAACTTAGAAATCAAAGACAAGAAGGGGGTTGAAAATGTGGTTGCAGACCACCTATCAAGGATCTCAGATGCTGAAATAGAGAGCTTACCCATCAATGATTCTTTCCCAGATGAACAACTTTTTACTGTGGAGATAAGTGTGCCATGGTTTGCCAACATAGTAAATTATCTTGTTGTGGGAAGGATACCCCCACATTGGAGTAAGGATGATAGGAATCTGTTCTTCTCACATATTCGATATTACATGTGGGAGGATCCTTACCTCTTTAAATATTGTACAGACCAGGTGATAAGAAGATGTGTACCTGAAATTGAGTTTGAAAACATTCTAATCATGTGTCATGAACAGGCTTGTGGAGGACATTTCAGTGGCAACAAAATTGCTGCAAAGGTGCTCTAAAGTGGCTTCTATTGGCCCACTCTTTTCAATGATGCCTTACAGCATTGCAAAGCTTGTTTTAGATGCCAACAAATGGGAAGTATTACAAAAAGGAACTCTATGCCCCTACAACCTGTGCTTGTTGTTGAATTATTTGATATATGGGGACTTGATTTTCTGAGACCCTTTCCCCCTTCCTATGGATATAATTTTATTCTTGTAGTTGTGGACTATGTGTCCAAATGGGTAGAGGCCATAGCTACAAGAACAAATGATCATAAGGTTGTCATTAAGTTCTTAAAGGACAACATCTTCTCTAGGTTTGGTACCCCCAAAGCTATTATTAGTGATGGAGGAAGCCACTTTTGCAACAAACCTTTTGAAAAGCTATTGGGAAAATACTCTGTGACCCACAGAGTTGCTACTCCCTACCACCCACAAACCAGTGGGTAAGTAGAGATTTCCAACAGGGAAATCAAACACATCCTAGAGAAGACTGTGCGAGCTGATAGGAGAGATTGGTCCATAAAACTGCCAGATGCCTTGTGGGCTTATAGAACTGCCTATAAGACCCCCATAGGGATGTCTTCATTCAGGTTAGTATATGGAAAGGCATGTCACTTTCCTGTTGAGTTAGAATATAGAGCATATTGGGCTATTAAAACATTAAATTCTGACTTAACTTCTGCTGGTGTGAATAGGAAACTGCAGTTATCTGGACTTGATGTGTTAAGGTTGGAAGCATATTCAAATGCCCGGATTTACAAGGAAAAAATCAAAGCCTTTCATGACAGGCACTTGCTGAGGAAAGAATTCAAAATTGGTGACAAAGTATGGTTGTTCAATTCAAGATTAAAATTCTTTCCAGGAAAATTGCAGTCCAGATGGGATGGGCCCTACATAGTTTTACATGTTTCCCAATCCGGGGCTGTAGAAATCATGGACCCTAAAGATGGTAGGGTCATGAAAGTCAATGGGTAGAGTCTAAAAATCTGTGTTGAAAAAATTTGTGAGCCTGAGGAGTTCATTGATCTTCAGGACCCTCCAATTTCTACCTAATGTCAGTGTGTATCATATGTACCATATTTTTCTGTTTCAAGTTGATTACTATTTGTTTTGATGTTTTGTTCATTGATAATAAAATTGCCATATTAGAATTGGGTCATCATATCAATTTTTCCAGCAGTCCAGGGACCATGGGAGTATGCCAATAATGAGAAAAAAAATTGATTGGAACCACAACAAGAGACTTTGCCGGGTGCTGAGGCAGAACATAGCGCAAAAGTGCAGTTTTGATGGGCATATGGGACCTTTCGATAGGTTATTTGAGAGATTTGATAGGACCTGAAGGCCATTTTTGATGATTTCGATAGGAACTGAGACTTGTCGATAGGTGAAAACAACTCTTCGATAGGTACAAAAGGTCAGAAAGAAGTTTTTGATAGGTTCTGGATGCCTATCGGGAACCTATCGAGAGGATGAATCATGTACCATATGAACCTATCGAAAGGATGATTCCACCTATCGGAATCCTATCGAGGCTTTCCACTTGCAAGCCTTATCCGTTATCATTTTCGATAGGACAACTTGACCAATCGAAATCGTCCAACTCATCCTATCGAAATCGATTTTCACTCTGTATATACATGTCGATAAGTCATTTTGCTCCATTCGACACCTTCTAAAAACCCTAGCTCTCTCTTCCTAAATTGTCGCTGCTCTCATTTTCTACTAAATACTCTAAGGATTTTTCTCCATTCCGTTTGCCATCACTCAAGTTCATTCAGCAGCCACAGAGGAGCATTTTGCACCTGGTTTTAGTGGAATTGGATTTGTGTACCACGCTTTCTGCAAAACCCTGGGTTTTTGGTAAGTTTTCTCCCATCTTTCACTCTGTTGTTTTTCCAGTTGATTGCCTCATATATTTTTGTAGATATTGGGGAGTGAGCCTCATGAGATCATTTGCTGAGAGTAAAATGGCCGATTCTGAGAAAACTCTAGTTGATCTATTCCAGCAACCGGCTTCATCCACCCCAAAGTCCTCAAGAACTCATCAAAGCCTAAAACCAACCCATCTACCAAGAGAAAGCTCCCTGAGGGGAAGCTAAAGAAGGCTCCTAAAACAAAAAAGGCCAAGTCTGTAGATATTCAGGTGTCTGAAGTAGAAATACTTGTGGAGAGATCTACACCAGCTGGGGAAGCACCTGTGCTTTCCTCTGACATATTGCCTGGGGTGGAGCTTCCTAATGCGTTAACCACTCCTAATGAGTTTGTAGCTGGTTTGAGCCTTATCCCTGAGATAGATTTTGATCTTGCTTACTTTGCCAAGATAGAGGAGTGCCAGGAGATATATTTGAAGGAGGGATTGTTACCCTTACTTACACCCTTGAAGGAGACTGTGGTATCAGAATTTGACTAAGAAGGTGGTGCCTGGGACTGAGGCTGTGCTGGAAATTATGATTGATGATTGGCAATTAACTATGAATTGCAAGGATATCGGGATGGCATTGGGAGTTCCATATCAATTTGACTCCACTAGATCTGAGGGAGCACCCAAATGGGTTGCATTTAGAGAAATGGCTTGACAGCTCACCAATGAAATTGTGGGATCAGGTGAATCTTTGATGAGAAGAGACCTCCAACCCAACCTCAGATTCATGGACACTATTCTGAGAAAGAATGTGCATGTCATTAGGCACCTACAAGAGAGAAGGCCCCCATTGGTAGATGCTTTGTACTATTTTTCTAAGGGGCAGTTTCTGAATGTACCACATCTAATTTTTGAGACAATGATGGACATCAATGATAAGGTGCTTAAGAGGAAAATATTTGCAGGGTTGCCTTTTAGTAGGTTCATTACAGTTTTACTAAAGGCTGGGAAATATGCTGTAAGGAGAAATGAGCCAATAGCTAAGTTGAACCCAAAAGAGTATGGAAAAAGGGCATGGTCCACCATCTTAGCCCTGATAAAGAAAAAGCAACTTGAGATGGAGAGAGTTGTTGAGGTGCACACTGCCATCACATCTGACACTACTACAAATATTCCCTCTTCCACCCCTCCACCCACCATACTTTTCCCCTTTGTCACCCCCATGTTTGTTTCAGCCTCCTTTCCAACAAACCCCCATACCCTAGCCACCCCATCTTCTCCAACCTCTGAGCCAACAATTCATCCATCCATCACTCCAATTATCGAACCTGTAGTCATTTTACCTTCAACACTACCAGAGCCTACCCCTACCCTTTCTCCTTCACCTTCCACTTCTAACCTTTCCACTCACCAATCCATACTTCATACCCAGGGCTTAGAGCAGTTTTCCACTGCTGGGTTCACTGCCCTAATGACATCCATTGTAAAGGATGTAGGGCATGAGTACTCCCCACTCCCTGACTCCCCCCAACCCACTCCCCCTAACTTCAATCATGCACCCTCCTCCCCTTTCCATCCCATCCAAACACCAATCCCCTCTTACCCCACCATTCCTGATACTTTCACCCAAATTCTCTCCCTCCTACATTCCATTCAATCCCAACTGACCACCAACACCAATAACCAAGCCACCATGACCTCATGCCTTCAATCCATTCAGTCCACCCTTACCCCATCCACTTCAGCTACCCAACCTCTTCACACTTCCACTCCTTCCCCGGTCCAATCACCTCTCCATTTATCCCCTCCCTCTTCACCCATAGCTGCACCTTCAATAGCTGTCACCCAGTCTGAAGGGGTAGCAGCTCCACCTTTCCCTATACCTATTTCATCACCACTCTTAGCAACACTGGAAGTTGTTGTTTCATCTACAACCCAACCACCCACTCTCCTTCCATCTGTCTTCACCGATGCCTTCACCCAAATAGACCCTGAGGTGGTAGCCCTCAACATTGAACCAACCCCCTGTCTCTCCAGCTAGCCATCCACTTTTACCCTCTTCTTCTCAAGCTACCCAAACTGATCCACTTGAGGAGCTGGCTTCCTCCATCCCCTCCTCTTCCTCACCTCCTCCCCATTCCTTGCCCATTGTACCCCACTATTCCTTTTACATCCCCCAATACCTCACACTGTTGTATGCAATGAGGGACAACCCCTACATCCATCGAGATGTCTTGCGAGGTATGGCTGCCCTCCGAGCTGCCATTGAAGCCCCTTATGAGGATAGAATTGCCAAAATGGAGCTGAAGCACAGAGACAAGCTCCAAAAGGTGTCTGAAGGATGGAAGTCCATATTGGCACACTATGAAGCATTAAAACAACTTGCTATTTCTGAGAGGTCCAATGCAGTGGCTAAGAAGGTGAGAGCTGATTTTCTCGAGGAGAAATTAGAAAATGCCCGGTAGATCACCAAGGCTACCACTGAGCTTTTTAAAGCTAAGTTGCTTTATGCTGAGAAGAAAGCTCAGATTTTGGAACAAAAGATTGCTACACTCACTTCTCAGCCGTATCAGCCAGCCCCTCTTGCTTCTGTCCCTCCTACTAATCCTCCCCCCACCCAACCCTCTACCACCCCTCCTACTCCTACTCCACCTGACCCTACCCCCTCTATGGCAGAGCCTCTAGCCCCAAATCCTCCTCCCTCTCAACCTTCCCAACTAAAACCTAAGAGGACTTACAGAAAAAGAAAAGCCACTACTAAGAGATCTGTTTCCTCTGCTGATGCTCTCAAGAAAAGGAAGGAACCTGTTTCCCAGTCTGAAGAGGTAGCCCCCACCAAGCTCCCACCTCCACAAGACACATCCTCCAAGTTACTCTCCAAAAAGGAGAGAAAGGAAGTTGCTGCTGCCCTTGGCCTAGATCCTCTTGCCCTTTTTCCTTCTGATTCTAATTCTGACTCTAATTCTGTTGTTGCTTCTGACATGAAAGATAACATCCCTATTGCCAAGTCTAAGGAGGCCCCAAAGCAACCTACCCAGCAATCCACAACTAAAGGAAAAGCTCCTTTATCCAAGGAGGAATTGAAAAACCTGGCAGACTTGTATGATTGGCCTGGTGATGCTTGTAAATAACTTTAGACTATTTTAGCTTATTTTTCTTTTATAGACTTGTATCCTGTACATATTTTGGGATGTCAATAATAATAATTTTTCTTTTCAGCTACTGTGTCTTTCTTTGTGCATAATGCTTCCATATTTTTCTTAACATTCCCTTCTCATTGTTTCCATGATATTTGAACAGTGAGAACCCTGCTTAACTTAGGTTTGGGGGTGTGGCAGAGTAGATCTGCCAATAAAATAGTTAATGCTAGTGCAGAATGTTAGACAGATTCTGTTTATAATAAAGTGAATCCTCACCTGATTTTGTTTTGTTTAAAAGAACTTTCTAATATTGGGACACAATGCAGCTCTAACACTGTTATAAAGTAAATGCCAATAATTGTTAAAAAATTAATGCTCAGCAAACTGAAAAAGAGAGAAAAATGTGAAGAAGTGTCTCGACAATTATTTTTTTTCTGCTCTAAGGACTGATTGAATCTACTTTTGATCACTAGAAGTTAGGCAAATCTAAGTTGAAACAGCTTGACAGCACTCATGACATAGAAGCATGATGTAAGGCCATCCCTTGGACAGTTTGAGCCTAAAAGTTCCCACCTTTGAACTACCCTTGATACACACCAATTGAGCCTTGAAAATCCCAGTTTTTCTTTGATAAAAGCCAGAAAATTTGAACCTAAAAAACTCTTGACCTGTTTCAGTTCACCCTCAATCTGAGAAATCAGGAAATAGAAGGAGAAGTGAGGTTAGAGACATAAAGTTTGATGTTGGATTGAAAGAGAAGGAAACTCATTTGGTGGCCATTGTGGCATTCTAGCCCATAAAAAAAATATATATATACAAAAATACAAAAAAAGCTTACAAAAAGAAAAGAAAAATAGAAAAGTAAAAATAAAAGAATGAGAAAGAGAAGTTACTTCATGTGGAGATTTGTAAGCGGATAAGAAGCTGATCACTTCAAATCGAAAAAATTCAGAGAAGATGAGGATGTGTTAAAAGGAAGAAGGTTGAGTTGCAAATCACCTCCTTACCTGGCTAATTTCTTAATTTTGAATCCCATGTTACCCTTTTTATTCTTTAAAAAATTCACCCATAAGCCACAATACAACCCAATAGAAAATCCCTATTGATCTGAAATGGATTGAGCTGTCATGTGGAGATAAGGATTTGACTAATCTATGGTGAAAAGAGTTAGAAAGTTTCAGAAATTAGAGTCTTGCCTATGTTCATGCTTGCAATCCTATTTGAGGGCTGCAACTGCTCTTGAGCTGTGTGAAATACTACACCCTTCATTTTTATTTTTGAGTGTAAGCCCTAGTAAGACTTGGGTCTGAAATCAAGGCTGTTGGGGGTATCATCCAAACACAATTCTCATTGTAGTAGGTGAGTTGTGCATTAATTTTCACACAATATTTTGGCAAGAGCTGAGTGATAGTGGAAGAATGATAAAGTACTCTCAATATTAAAATGCTATTTCACTGCTGAAAGTCCACTAGACAATTGAAAAAGAAGATTGTGGAATGAGTTTTATTTTTGCTGAGAATAATGCTTTAACTTCTGCACTGAAATTAACTGTTTTATTAGAGAAGTTTGTGGGTACCTTCACTGAAAACCCTCAGGAGACTTCACTCCTCCACTAGGGATCACCTGGAGGTTTACAAGGGTTGATGCATATGCTAAATGCACCTATGCTCCCTACAAAAGTGGCATTTTAGTTTTCTTTATTTTTCCTTTGCTCAGGGACTAGCAAAGCTTAGGTTTGGGGGTGTGTTAATCAGTGAAAATGCCAATTTTCACCCTCTAACCTGACCTTTGGTAGACCTATGAGTAGACTAATAAATGCATGTTGAGTATGTTTTGTAGATAGCAATAAAAGGCAGTCAGTGTGCAGAAATTCACCCAAAAATGCCTCACAAGAAGGTCCATCTCTCAGTACAGCTCAGACCCAACAGTGCCACACAAGAGGGCTGCACACCAAGGCCACTTGAGCACACAGCAACTACACATATAGCTTTGAAGAAGTGGAGACAGGCTGAAAATAACCTATCGAGAGGTTATTGGAACCTGTAGATAGGATCTGAATGCTGAAAAAAGGAAGAAGTCGTGAAGGTCAGAGTATTCGATAAGATCCAAAACCTATCATGCAGTTAAAAATAAGAAGGAAGCATCCTGTGAACAGGTTGCCTGGATGGTGAAGAGAACCTGTCGAAAGGATCCTGAAACCTATCGTGCAAAGGCCACCTATCGAATAGAGCAAGGTCAATCAACCTGTCGAAAGCTTCAAACATGTGGCATGAACCTGTTGAAGGCTTCAACCTATCGAATGGTTATTGCAGCTCATTCATGGAACCTATCGAGAGGTCTGGAACTTGTCGATAGGAGCTAGAAGCAAACCTATCGAAACTCATTGCACATAAATCAACCTGTTGAAAAGATCCTTCAACCTGTCGAATACATCAAATGAAGGCTACGGATGCTGAAGCTCTGATGACAGAATCAACCTAGCGGAACCTATCGAAAGGATCCTGATTCCTAGCGAAAGGAGCAAAATGCCTGCTTGGAACCTATCGAAAGCTTTAGGAACCTATCGAAATCGATTGAAGGATTTCTCAGAAGAGCTGTTATGCACATGCTGCAATTTGGTGACCTGCTGCATGCAATCCGAGGCACACTGGTGACCGACATGAAGGTTTTAGAAGTGCCCTAGGAAACTCGAACTATCCCATGTGCTCTACCTCGATTTTAATGAATTCAGAGGGCCTTCTAGAAGGGGAATAAAAAGGGGAATAACAAAATATTTTGGGGAAAGCTGTGGTTGGCGGGAAAAAGAGATCTAAGACAAGGGGGAAGAGCTATAAAAGGAGGAAAGCTACCAGAAAAAGGGGGGATTCTCGAGATCAGAGCCTAGACTAGACAAAACACCATCCAAATTTCAATTAGTCCAACTATGGTTGGCTAATTTTTCTTGAGCAGTAAGGAGTGAGGTTGGATCTGTAATTGAGGAAAGCTGAGAGTATTGTTGAGGGCCAGATATGCATAGACTATAAATCTGAGAGCATTTCATTGTATAGTGAGTTTAATTCAATGAGATGTTGGTTTTATTGTTCAAATTAGATCCATAGTTCATTTAGTTTCACTTGGTACTCAATCAGATTTATGTAGATGGGATCAATTCACCCACTTAACTGGTAGACCTCTTGAATACCATTTGATCTCCCTAGATCTGATAATCCAGCGGCTGCCTGTGTCTTGGCCTGGTGGTTGTAGCATTTGTAGTGGTTATTGTGTTCTGATGGAAACCTTAGAATGGAGGGAATCTATTGGATGATCTGTGACCATTGAAGTGGATAGCTCATAACCTTAAGATCAATCCAATTCTCTGGCTTAGATCAGATCCTTCTACCCTACAACGTGCTTATAGCCAGATGAGGGATTGATGCACTTTGAGTCCTTGCAACACTCTTCAGCTCAACACAATTGCAACAAGACCAAACTCCAAGCTGCTCTTCTCCATTTTCTATTTTAATTTTAGCAAAAATTTCCCTCACTTGTAAGATCTGAACTCTGGACTTAATCCCAATTCATTTTTGCATTTAATTGTGTTTCTGTAATTGAGTTTAAAGTGACAAGCCCCTAAAACCTCTCCTCTTCCTCTTTCTATTTCAGTATTAGGTAGGGTGCCAAATCTACTTTAAATATGGAGATTTACTATATTTTCAGCTCACATTTTCCTGTGGACATTCCCTTACTCACTCTTTAAAACTTCCTATAACAGGTCCTGAATACTTGTAGGTCTGTGTGTCTGTTTACCTTGGTGTGTGCAATCCATAGATCCTTTAATTGTTTGATTTTAAACCCCTTTTTCTTACACAAGGTAATTAGCTAACAGCCTCATGAGCAGCAAATCAAGCAGACCCAGCCCCGTGAAGCACGGACTCTTGCTTTCTAATTCTATACTCAGGGACCTTTTGGGGATTTTCCCAAGTCTAGGGCACACATACCGAGTCCCTGATCTCTATGCACACATCCCAAGGCATCCAAGGGCTGTAAAGGAGCTACATCTGCCATGAAATTAGGGTTTAATCTCCTATTGGCCAAGGCATTAAGCACTGAGCATATAAGCTATAACTTAGCTAATTTTTTCATCTTTCCTTCAACCTCAGTTGACAGTGAGCTCTAGCAGATTAGGGTTAGCGTTAGATCACCATCTTTCTCCCTTTTTCTTCTTCCTTAGCCCAGCACTTGCTGGCTATGATCTTTTGTAAGAAATTAGGCATAGTTTGATTTAGTTTTGTAATGGGTTGTGTAAGCTTTGAGATCTGTTGAGGGCTGCTTTGCATAAGGCTACTATCTTGAGGACTTTCATTGTAAGTCTTTATTTAAATCAATGAAATGATTGTATTAAATGCTTATTCAATCTACTGTTTTCCTATGTGTCCATCGTATTCTTTGATCTATGCCATACCCATAGGATTTTACTGATTTGAAACTCCCATGGAAGCTTGAGCTTGTAGCCCTGTAACCATGGTGGTAGCAGTATTTTCCTTGTTCCATCTCAGACCCCTATGATTTGGATAGCCTCGGTGGATAGCCTGTGGCCATTTGAGTGGACAGACTATAGCCCTAAGGTGATTCTAAGCCACAGATTTGAGATAGATTTTTATCCTCTGCACTTGAGCATGTAGCCTTCTGAGAGATTGTGGCAGAGACAAGCTCCCCTCTGTTTAACATGACCATCATTAGATGTTAGATTTGATTCTCTGTAGAGATTGCAGGCTTGGGAGTTGAGTCATTGCAAGCCTTTTGTAGCAATGACCAGCTGCATTTATGTCTCCAAATAGCTGTTGAATATCAATAGTTCCCACTGGTTTTTTAAGAGTTGTTTGCTCCTATGGATGCCTGAGCTTGTAGCCTGGCAACATTGTGTCTGCAATGATCTTTATGTTCTGATTTGATCCATTGGTTGGAGGAAATCTATTGGATAATCTGTGACCATTTAAATGGACAGGTTATAGCCTTACGATCAGTCCATTCCCTTAGATCAAATTAGTTTTCTGATTTAACTCATGTGGTTTTATCCTCTCTATTGGATAGCCTGTGACGATTGAAGTGAACAGGTTATAGCCTTTGGAGACCAGGTTGAACCACAGGAGTTGATTTGGATCCTTATACCTTGTAGATGTGCTTGTAGCTATCGAAGGATTGCTGTAGAGACAGCTCTAGGTCTGAGTTACATGGCTGAAATAACCTTAGCTTAGTTGCCTACTTTCCATCAATTTTTATCTTTGTTTTAACACACCATTATCATCTTCTTCATAAACCCTTTCTTTAGGATAGGACTGCACTTTCTTTCTCTTCTTTTAGATTTAGTTTAGTGTAGTTGTGACACCCAACTCCCTTTCCCTAGGATTGCTAGATCTGTAGCCAAATCTGGAGGCCTACTAATACAACCTTTTTTGAGTTCTAGATCAATTTCTCTGTGGGAAAAACTCTTACTTACTCAAAACTTACTACAACAGCCCTGTATCTTGCAGGCTATGCATAATGTAGACTTGTTGTTTTGCCCTTTTGCATCCCTTCACATTCTTGATTTATTTTCACCACCACTGTTTTCTCACCAATAATAGCAAGCATCTTAAAATACACCAATACTCATTTCATGGTAACTCACTCAATCCAGTGATCTTAAATTCTTGGTTCATAGGTTTTACTCTCACTCTAAGGTTTTTTAACATGTGCTTTGCCTGTTAAAATATTAAATCACCCTATTTTAAACACTTTCAAAGAATATCTAAATACAAATCAAAATTCTAATCCCCCATTTATCTCACCTTTCCCTAATCAACCTATTCAGGATAGTTTAGATTTAGTTTGCAATAAAAAAATCAATTACCAGTCCAGGTTTTACTATCATCGTGGTAGAAATATCTAAGCAAAGATGGTAAGCAATATATTGAGAAAAAACTTTCAGCTCAAGGGAAAAACAAATAACCTATTTTCCACATAAAGAATTCAAGAAATTACCAACTCTTTCTCATTCACAGATAAAATTCAAAACAAAGCAGAGGCCAAAAGAATGCTCAGAACCTGTACCTAGTACCAACTCTCTCAATTACATTAAATTCAAAATTCAACCACTCTCTGGGTCACACATAAAATCCGAATATGAATTTCTGAATAGTGATGCAGTCCTTTGGATGGATTGCAGATTGGAAGAAAGGGATCAGCTCTTCTTGCCAGTGAGTCTCACTATGGAAACTAGAAAAAATTATTGCAAGGTCCCTTTAGCTACTTAAAATGTGAAATTGAGGAAGATAAAAAATCACACTACTTTAACAGGCAACATTATCCAATCGAGGAGTTGGAGATTGATCAAACCTTAACGCATATAGCATGTTGGAGATTGGTCTGTACACTGATGTTGGTGCAAGTAATGTGTTACGTGGAGCATAACGAGATTGACCTGCTCATGTTGGAGCCCAAGGAGATTGTCCCAGTCTTAGAGCTGAATCAAATCTAGACTGGCAATCTGCATATGGCATCAAGTGGTGCCACACCACGAATGGTGTTAATTGACAAAATAAATAAAAAGTATTGAGGAGCAATGCAAACAAAGTTGGTAATTCCCATCAATTAGATGAAGATGCCCAAATTATTAGAACATATGCTACATTTTGGCAGTGGCTTAACACACTTTACATTAGGAGGGTAACCTCACTATTGTTGTAGTTATTTCGTGTTCATCCTTAATGCATAGCAGGTGGCCAAGCACTTAATGGAATGCCAAGACCTTAGTTGTCTATCTAAATACAATTTCTAGACTGAAATAGTTCTAAATTGAACTAGTTCAGTGTTAGGTAAAATGCTCTAAAATGAAACAATTAAGTTCAGTTTCAGAAGGAAGTCCAACTTAGAACTAATCTTTTTTTAACTAATTTTGAGCTGAACAAATTTTTAGACTGAACTGGTTCTGAAGGGAACCAGTTCAAACTATGTAAAAATGCTCTACAATTTAACTATAAAGATAGCCATTAAAACTGCCATGAACTTGGCTTGATCAATGATGAAGTTCCTCCATTGACAACAACTTAAACTCTATAAATCGAGAACCCCTAAATAATCCAAAATATGTGAACCGTATATTTAGGCAATCAAAGCCCTAAATAATAGAAAATAGGTGAATCGTTCACTTATGAAATCAAAATCCTTAGGGACAGCTTTGGCATGAGATCCCTACTCAATCATTTTATACATCATACACATGCCAGATATTAGACTATCAAATATAGTTCGTCATCTTAACCTTCAATTCCATTGATCATGTTGGACCATAAAATTTAATTAGTCTTCAGTTGAAGGCTTTCAAAACTATAACTAAGTTTCATTACCCCGTCAGCTCATACAAATACCATTTAAGCAAAAAATACTAAAGCAATATTTTCCATTTAGAACTAAAATCAAGAACTTAGTACACATAAAATCATCAAACCATCCAACCTAGAAACAAAGGTATTTCAAGCCTCAATACCAGCCAATAAATCCTTATCTTTTGCCTTATCTTTTGCATCTTATTTAGTTCCCGAATCAAGTTTTATCAATCATCCACATCTGCCATTACAAGGTGATAACTAATATGTATGTGTGTGCGTGCTTGTGTATGGGTGGGTGCAAGTGGGTGTACTTGGTTAAATTTTTTATGTATACTCAAATGGAAATTGGTTCTAACCTGGAAGATCAAACATTGGTGATCTGAGTTTTATTTTCTTCGGACTCAGGAAAAATCACGGGTTTAACAGCTTCAACTCGCAAGCTTCCCGAGAATGTCGTTTTCCTGCTCTCACTTCATGCAACTAAGGTCTAGACAACTTAGCACTCATGATAGAAATGTCGTCCTAAAAATAAAATAAAAAACAAATAAATTTGTCAAACTAAATCATTGCTAGTTGGAAACAAGATTTGAATGCCCACGACAGGAAGAATCTCAGCCATAATAGGACAATCACCAAGAAGTGAAACTGGTACCATTACATGTAGAAAATAAATAGAGATCTTATGCACTTGATAGCCATGTGAAAGGTGTCTACCATGGGGAAGGTCGAGTGCCATGATTCTCTCATGGGGTTTCAATAATGCAGTGTAAACTTGAAAATTACCTGAAGATAATTTCACGGTATGAACAAAAATTAGCTTCTGAAGCTCCCCAAAAATATATGGGTGTATATGTATGTAATTTGTGAGGTACTCGTGAGGTGCATAATCTGTAGTGTATATGTACAACTCCTCTTCTGCGATAACAGGATGCCCCATAACGTGCGTAACCCATGAAATACTTGTGGCACAGTGGAGATGAAGGAATCTCTTAGGGATTAGTCCAAGCATAAGCTTGGGATACCGTAAGTTATCAAAAAATTAAATAAATAATATGTGTGTGTGTGTGTGTGTGTGTGTGTATTTGTACATGTATAAGTGAAGCCAAAACAGGAGAATAGTAAAAATCAAATAGCATCATTGAATAAGACCACACAGTAATATCTTGAACTAACTTCATGGAGTAGAAATTGCTCAGTAAAACTTCATTCAAAAATCAGATTATAATTGAAGATGATTAAAACATAGGCCATCAAGAACTGATGCTACCACACTCAATACAATGTAAGGATAAAATGTAGATAATGAGAAAATTAATACTTTACTATTATGCCACATGGAAAATATTTGTGATCGATATAAAGAGTCCCAGTGGCTATGCCTGATTGGAACATATCTCCATTATAGAATCTAAATAAGAAACTAAATAAGTACAACGTAAGGCCAAAAGTAAAGATGGTATATATATATGTATATGTAGGAAAAATTTGTGGCCATTACCTGGCAATCTTTTTTACTTTCAATAAGTTGTTTGTGATTCTAGCTTATCACTGCATTTTTAGTAACTTACCTTATTACCGCAGCAGGGTCAAACTCTGAAATTTTCAGCAGTTAAATTTTAGAATTTTGAAAGAAATTTTGGTTGACTCTGAATATTTGAGCAGTTAAAGTTAAGAATTTTGTAAGGAATTTTGTTTGTCTAATAATAAATAAATTGGAAATTTTCATAGTTTAATCCTAGAAAATGAGGAGCGTGGACCGCAAACAACAGACCATTCAACAAACCGCTTATGTGGCGTGATGCAAGTGCAGTGGGTCCCAGCAATGCAGGTCAGGCCAGCCACTTGCATCGCTCCACCTAAGAAATCTTTTGTTGGTGTGCTATTTGAGGTACGCTTATTATAATTTTCCATTTTTAAATGTGATGGGAGAGTCCAAAACTTAAGTCACCTGTATATTTAGATCGTATTATTATGCAGCATCAATGGTATATACCATTAATGCAACATCAAAGGTATTAAGTAGTATGAAGCCAAGGTTTACCTAATTTACTGACATTCACATCAAAACTCATAGAAATACTAACTAGAATCAACATAGGCGAAAGGATTGAAAACTCCATCTATATAAAATTGAAATCATTACACATCAATCTAAAATCAATTTTTATCTTCTTCGTCATCAATGAATCCATCAGAAGGATGTTTTCGGGTATAAGGGGCTTGGAAAGGTGTATCTACAATTGCTCCAACCATATCTTTCCTCACGATATTGAAAGTACTATCATCTTCTCAAGCACCAATTTGAACTTGGCTACCATATGGTTCACTGTCTAGTAGTATATTGTCGCCTCCACTCATATCGAAAGTGTCCCTGGGCTTGTTCTTGATGACAACATGCCAGCCTGGTTCGGTTGGATCTTCGACGTAGAAAACTTGCTTTAATTGAGATGCCAACACATAGGGTTTGTCTTTCTAAGATGCAGATAAATGTGTAAAATTCACAAGCGTGAATCCTAACTGGTATGTTTTAATACCTTCGCGTTGTCCAACATTAACCCAGTCACACTTGAATAGCACTAATTTCATCCCTTGGCGATAAGTCAACTCGATTATGTCCACGAGACGTCCGTAATATGTGATCTCCCCTAAAACTAGATTTTTGTCCTTTACGCTTGAATAGCTTGAAGTGCTTGCAATGACCATCACACCATTATTTTGTGTTGTAGCCTTCCTCTCCTTATTAGTTGTTCGGAATTTATAACCATTGATAGTGTATCCAGTGAATCTTCTCACATGAGTGTATGAAAAATTAGCGAGTAAATCGAGTCTCACCGGCAACGTACTATTGGCCTCAATCATTGATTTAATCTATTAGATGTGCATAACAAAGTTAGTGCCTCTTTTAAGTGTATAAAAATAATTATCTCCTCACACTTATATGTGATTTAAACCAATCATCAAACTGCTCATTGTGAATATTTTGTTTCTCGTAATCAGTTTTACGCTTACGGTACTTTAGGTTAATGTATGATTTATGTTGCCTGCATTAAATAGATGTGAGGTGAGTATAATGGAATGAATTCAAATGGTCTGACAATGTAAAGAGGTTGGGAGTTATTACTTCACATATCGAGCGATGTTATCATCATTGAACAACACATAGTTATGCATTTTTTTGCGTTCGATATTGGTGAGAATGAATTGTTCAACACCTCCAATTGCAGTGTCTTTAGCATACTTGACAGGTCTATTCAATCATGTTTCAATATTTTATAAGTACCTTGAGCAAAATGTGAGACACTCATTAGCGAGGTATCCTTCTGCAATGGAACCTTCGGGATAGGATCTGTTGCGTACATATGACTTAAGTGTGTACAAGTATCTACATACATAGAAATGAATGTACTTCCATTGAGAAAAATCAAACATAATTGATAAATATAAAGATAATTGCAGAGATTGTATGTATCATACCTTTCGATGGGATACATCCAGCAGTAATGGACAGGTCCACTAAGCATTGCCTCTTATGCTAAGTTTATGGGTAAATGGACCATAATATCAAAAAATGAAGGTGAAAAAATTTGCTTTAGGTTGCACAAACTCAATGGTATGTGCTCATGTAGAAATTTGAAGTCCTCAACCCGACATGTTTTAGAGCATAACTCACAAAAGAACATGCTTAGTTATATTAGAGCAGAACTAACATTTTTTGGCACCGTCTTTCGAACAGAACGAGGTAGAAATTGTTGCATAATAGCGCATGAGTCGTGACTTTTGAGCCCGGATATCTTTTGATCTTTGACGTTAACACACCTTGAAATGTTAGAGGTGTAACCATCAGGAATCTTCATGTTTTTCAGGATCAGGCAGAACATCTCCTCACTTTTATCCATAAAGTAGCATGCAGATGGTAGATACACTTTATTATTATTTGCATGCTCTTTTGGGTGGAGATCATGTCCTATGTTCATTGTCATAAAGTCAAGACATGCTTTCAAACCATCCTTTGACTTTCCTTCTAGGTCTAATAGTGTACCAACCACATTGTCGCATATATTTTTCTCGATATGCATAACGTCCAAATTGTATTTTAGTAAATTTTCTGACCAATATGGTAACTCGAAGAACATACTCAACTTCTTCCAATTATTTGGCATTGTCGGTATAGGAGGTGCATTTTTTATTTTATTTTTCTTCATCTTCTTTGGCTTCTTCACAGAATAGTCAGTTTTGGGGATCTTGCCAAAAGTATATTGATAGTTTCTTAACTTCCCCAAAACTTGCTTACCGGTTAGTGGGATTGGAGCTTCTCTTTTTTCGATATTTCCATCGAACCACAGTTTATTCTTTTAAAATTTATGATCTAAAGGTAAGAATATAACAAAGTTTCCCACAATTTGACAACCATTCACTGCATGTATTCTCATTGCAATAAGGGCACGCTTTATATCCTTTAGTGCTCCAACCTGAAAGCATAGCATATCCTGGAAAGTCGCTAATTGTTCAAAGTAAGCCTGCTTGCAATTTGAAAACCTCCCTCTTTGATGAATCGTATGTTTCCAACCCTTCTTCTTGTAATTCCTTTAGCTCGTCTATTAGAGGCCTCAAATATACATTGATGTCATTTCCAGGACTTGTCAGACCCGGTATAAGCAATGAGAGGATCATGTTCGGCTTTTTCATGTACAACCAAGGGGGCAGATTATATGGGATAAGTACAACAGGCCCTGTGCTGTGCGCAATACTCATTGTCTGGAATGGGTTGAAACCGTCACTTGCTAAACCCAATCTTATATTGCGATTTTCCTCTGCAAATGTTGGGTTGATCTTATCAAAGTGTTTCCATGCTGGAGAATCTACAGGATGTCTTAACACCCCATCTTTAGTGTGTTTCTCGTCATGCCATCTCATGTCAGCTACAGTTTTTTATGACAAATACAAACATTGCAATCATTGTTTTAAGTGAAGTGACGAAGAATCTTTGTAGGAGTCTTCTGGTTATCATCAATCTCATGATTCTTCCATCGCAATGTCCCACAGATGTCATATTTTTCTTTCTTCTCAGACTCCTTTCAGTGCAACATACAATTGTAAGGACATGCATTAATTTTATTGTAATCTAGTCCTAAGCCTGAAATAATCTTTTTTGCTTTATGAGAAATTCTCTGACAACGTCGACTCTTTAGGCAAAACCTCCCTTAGTAAGTCAAGCAATAACATAAAAGAGTTATTGCTCCATCCACCAAGGGCCTTGATATGCCAAAATTTCACAATGAAAGACAACATCATATGCGTGTTACATCCATGATACAAGGGATTCCCCAAATCATGTGCATATTTGTAAAATTCAGCAGCACTAGCATTGGATACATCACTTTGCTCCTGCTCCAAACCATCTGCGTCTTCATTTGGATCCGAAAATCCAAAAACATCTTACACCATCCCCCTGATGTCACCAACCAAAACATTCTCGTTGTCATCAGCTCTAATTTCTACCACGGTTTCATGTCTAGGCAGTGACCCTCTCTTCTCTCCATGATAAGTCTATATAACATAACTTTTCACCATTCCGTTTATTAGCAAATGCCCCTTCAACAAGTCAGGTTCTAGGTAAACACAATTATAACATCTTGTACAAGGACACTTGAGCCTACCATTACAAGTAATTCCATGAGCTAAACCGTGATCGACAAATGTAGCCAACCCTTCGTCATACTCTCTAGACCATCTCGACTTTTTTACCCAACTCTTTTCCATCATATAAAAGTTTCAAACCCCTAAAAGTATAGAGAATGTATAATTTAATATTTTTTAAAATGATAAAGGTTTATAGTTCTTGTACCATATTCATTAGTTTTGCCCATTCGAGAGTATCAAGTCATATTTAATTATTCACATAATATGAGTTCAGAGTTTCTCTAAAAATTTCAATAGCATCTCCACGTAGTTCTTCAAATACGCAGACTTTTCACACTATTTTATGCTTTTCATTATCCACAATGGACAACGAAAAATGTAAAATGATATATGAAAGTATGTATTCGAAGAATAAAGGAGAAATATGTCGAAATCATTTGAGAAAGCTCTAAAAATCATATTAGTGAACAACTAATGTACATGATATTCCTAAACTATCTATCTTCAGATGGATAATCCGAAAGGTTATATGTCAATAATTCAACATATAACTTTTCAGACAGGCACTTATTCTGTATGATGATATTTATATGTAATCAATTATATATTGACCATTAATCTATAACAAAAGTTATAGATTAATTAGCTGAATAATGAAAGGCCGTGCAGACTACTTTACCGCTCATAATGTATGGATCACCTTCAAACAGAACCTCAAAGATAAATGAGATGTGAAAAAGCGTGGTTTCCGAAAAGATGGGGCCAGTGAAAGCATAGTAATATTAACATGACGTTTACCACAGCTACATAATGAATCTAGTTTCATCTATATAATAAAGAAAATTAGAAACGTTAGCTAGAAGACCTACCCTAAGATCCTTTATCCTCGGATGCTTTTTCGTTGAGAAGAAAATTCCTGCACACAAAACATATATCAGAGTTCTCTACAACTTCAGCCCAATGAAGCATGCAATAACGGAAAAAAGTAAAAAGCAAAAAATAAAGAACATGAGCTAGAACAAAGTTTATATCATAAAATCCATGAGACTCACAAACTGGACCCTCTCTTCTACTTCACCAATAAATTGAAAACAACCCATCAATCATACCAAGACAATGCATCCGAAGTTGATTATGCTTCAGTTTAAGGCCCAAACCATGCTGGGGCAACCAGATCTTTCTAGTATCAATTGAATGTTTAAAATGGCCAATCAGATCTCTTACCGTTAATGGGTACAATTATGCTAGTGTTTTATTCAGAGCTTTTATTTTTACCTAATTTAAGGTCCTTGAGTTCACAGATCACTTGATGAAAATGAACTTTTCCCTAAAAAAGTTCATTTTCTTGGTTTAGAGGTGTTTCTTTCGTCCTCTCTCTTGAATAATAGTTTCTTTTTAAAAATTAGTAAAATTGAATCATACTATAGAAATGTTTGCTTCATCCTAATCAATGGCACCATCACTACAAAAATAAGGTGCATTAGCGGCACTTGCTGTAGCGGCAGTTTTTGGTAGCGACAGGACTAATAGCAGTAGTTTTTTGTTAAAAAACTGCCGCTAATAGTCTTATTTTTTGTAGTGCATCCATATATAGATATACATCATCGTCTCTAAATGACCCGGGCACGCATGATGAAAAGACATCCAACACGTCCAAGTGACCCATAAATCAAATCACCTGGAATTTGATTAGATAAAAATAGTTAGTACAACTAAGGATGCTATGCTATTTCCACCCTCTTAACAAAATTTATGACGACAAGTTGTTAACAAGAGATGGAAGAGGACATGGTGAAGGACATAAGAGTCGACATATAGTTTAATATGACAGTTTATAGTTTATATTTAAATATTTTTCAAACATGTTTAATTCATAGGCTTTTCCATTTAAAACATTTGATCTAAATGTGTAGGTGAGACTTTGTAGAGAAAAGACCACAAGCCACGTTTATGCAATGAAAAAACTCAAGAAATCAGAGATGCTTCGTAGAGGCCAGGTATTATCACTAGAGAACATCATGAGACTTGAGGTTTTACAAAGGTAGGAATACCTATGGACAGAGGAAGAGAGCTTAAGTAATCAGGTATCTTGGCGCGACAACAAACTAGATGAAAACTTTAGGTTATGTGATATGTTCTCTAATTGCAATACACCCAACTAAGGTGTTCCTGGTTTACGTGGTATCATTGGTAGTTATTGTGTAAGTTAAAGTGGGTAGTTATTTTGGATATGGGTAGTTAAAGTGGGTAGTTATTAATTGGTAGTGGGCTTAGTGTTTGTAAGTTGATGTGAGTAGTTATTAATTGGTAGTATGCTTAGTGTTTGTAAGTTGAAGTGGGTAGTTTTTTCGTGGTTTATAAATATCTAGGTAGTAATCAAGTTATGAATTGAAAATTATTACCTCAAACCTTGTGGTCTGTTCTCACCTGAAGAGGGCAATTATCCTTAATTTAGCAGTTTTGACTGGGACCTATCATTGGTATCAGAGCTGTGTTTACAATGGCGCCCAACAAAGAGCGGATCGATGCTTTGGAGGCTGAGCTCGGTGGAGTTCAAGATAGAATGTAACGATTAGAGGACTCCATCAAATAGTTATAAGAAGCTTTTTTTTTTAACTAGAGAAGCCTCTGACAACAACCATGGGCGAGAATGATCTTTCCGTTCGCATCAAGAGGAGAACGACGGTGGTAGAAAGCTTTCTCTTCCAAGATGGCGAAGTTAGAATTTCCAAAATACTCTGGCTAGGAACCGAAGATGGAGGAAAGTCATGTTATTTCTTCAACTACGAAATGGAAAATCATAGATCAAATCTATCATGTAACTAATGACAAGGTCATAACTCCCGTCTCAGAAGAATCCATGAAACCCTTTGAAATTATGACCATAGTTTACACAAAAGGAATGGTCCAGATTTCAGAAAGAGAAAACGTGATTGAGATTTCCAAGATCGTGAACACAGACTATCCTTTCTCTTCGACAATCACACAAATAGGAATGATTCATTTGAATGTTATCTTAATCGAGCAATCAAAAAGACCAAGTCTTTTGAAGGGTGGCACGTTAAAGATGAGGATACTTTACTGGCATACAATGAAGATAATTCTCTGACCACATATCGCATGCGTATTACGCCTCCAGATGGGACCTCCAGCATGCGAAGACCTTGGTGGAACATTATCTAATTTCAAATTTTCAACCTTGAGGACAAGATTGATTTCAAGGAGGGTGGAATGATACGTTCTCTAATTGCAATATACCCAACTCAGGTGTTCATGATTTACGTGGTATCATTAGTAGTTATTGTGTAAGTTAAAGTGGGTAGTTATTAATTGGTAGTGTGCTTAATGTTTGTAAGTTGATGTGGGTGGTTATTAATTGGTAGTAGGCTTAGTGTTTGTAAGTTGAAGTGGGTAGTTATTTTGTGGTCTATAAATATCTAGGTTGTAATCAAGTTAAGTTATGAATTGAAAATTATTATCCCAAACCTTGTGGTTTGTTCTCACTCGAAGAGAGCAATTTTCCTTAATTTAGCAGTTTTAACTGGGACCTATCATTATGAAATCCAAATCGAAAAACTACAATCCTAGCCATCAAGAGGAAGGATTTAAAACATAGTATTATCCAAACCAGCTCCATCTTTGCTATAAAAAAAAAGAATCCACCAAAGCACCAACTTCCCTTGGTACATGCTGGTAGAAAAAGTGACAAAAGGAGCAAGGTCACCAATACTTGATAAAAAATAGGAGCAATTCTCCATGGGAAAGCCTACCATCATGAGCCCATCTAATGACATTAATTGACTCTTTGGGGTATTACAAATAGATAGTAGTGCCTCACCAATCAGCCCATCTAATGACATTAATTGACTCCTTAGGGCCGTCTAGTAATATGAATGGTTCTACATATATAGGTAGAATCAACCTCACCAATTAGTACCATTAGGATCTCTAATTAAACTACCGAAACCTCTATCATTGGTAGCCAATAAAGCAATTGTCAAAATTTAGTTTGTGGAGACCAATTGGCGGTGGTTCCCCCATGGTTTATGCTTGTCTAATTTGTGGTTATCAGAGGTGGAGCAAGTCAAACAGAGCATCCACATATGATGCTCTGATTTTTGCATTTACAAATGCCTAAAAATGAAAAAAAACAAATGTAAATAAAAATTAAAATAGATCAGTGAATTTTTACATGAAAAATTCAAATCAGTGAGTATTTTGCATTTAAAAAAAATAATAATAAGATATGTATAAAAATAAGAACAAGAGATAGCAGTAAAACAAAATATAAACCTATAACCGAAACAATAATCAATTAATAATTACCTTTTTGCAAGTGAGGGGAGATGTGAAGAAATAGACACAATCAGTGAATCAGTTATGCAAATCAGCCTGTGAGATGATCCAAACTCCATCAGATAACGATAAAAATCGATCGTCAAACTGCTTTCCAAAAAAAGTTCTACTAATTCCAAACAAATAATCCTATAAATTCCAAACAAATTGCAAACAAATTTTACAAATTCAAAATCTACTTGATCTGAATCAAAATCAAAATTCGTTCACTCACGAATCAAAATTTGAAATCGACTTGGAATCTGAATCGAAACCATAATCGAAATGCAGCTTGAATGGAAATTGAAATTGAACCACACCTTAGATCTGAACTTTGTCAAACTCAGATTTAAGCAATTAGAGTTCGCTTTTTTAGATCCGATCCAAACTGCTAGGGCACCAAAATCAAGATCATTCGAGCATCATATTCGCCTAAATTCACTTACATCCCATTCAAGCAATTAGAACACGTCAACTTTTTCGATTTCTTCCAACAGATCTAAAACGAAGTTGAGCCGAGATGGTGAAACTGATTGTAGATTTAAGAGAGCGGGAGATTGGAGAATGAGATTAAAGAGAAAAATTGGGAGATCGATTAGGGATTCACAATTTCAAAGACTGGAGAGAACGAAGGAGAAAGGGTTTCACTTGGGTTTTCCTCTAGGAGATCAGAGCGAACGAGACTGAGTTTCACCTCGCGACGAGTTGCACGTGAAGTAAATTTGTTAGTGTTGCCTATTAATAAGGCCAGGCTGAGTTAGGTTATTTGTAGCCGCATAAAATATAACTTCTATTTCACTATACACTAAAGACCAAACTAGATCTTTTAGAGATGGCTCTATGGCTTGAAGCAGTCTCTATTGGTGTTATTGAGCCTTTTTGAGACGATTTTTCACGTAGTCTCTAAAGGTTCCACCTACCTATACATGAAGTGAACCTATGGAGACCGACTCTATATATTATTTTATCTAAGGAGACGGCTATAGCCGTTTCTAATAAATGGATTCGAGACGGCCTTTGAAGTGGTCGTCTCTAATAAATGGTTATTGGAGACGGCTTCTATAATATCCCTGATATTTTGACCTAATTTCATGTACCTCGATAAGCGTGTCTAGAAAATTTTACGGGTTTTGTTGGACTTTTGGTTAGCTTTGTATTTGATGAGAATGATGGTAAAATAGTAGTGTCAATAGATGTGTGTAAGTCATGAAAACGATAACTTACACAACATGATAGGTGTATGTGTTCAACATGAAATATTTTGTAAATTTAGAGGATAAGTTGTAAATAAAAATATCTAGATTTTTGTTAAGAATTATTTCATCTTATAAGAAAGAGAGGGTGCAAGAGAAGTTAACTTCTCCCTCTCGTTGGAAATCAAACCTCTAAGGCTTTGCCTCCTTGTTAATCTTAGATCTAGTGATCTTGAGAACCCCTCGTTCCATCTCAACCATTAATTAACCTTGTGCTTGAATTTGGATCAGTTTAAACTATTGAAAGAGAAGAGAGATGTGGAGAGGGTGAAAATCTGTGTGATCTTGTTGAGTGATGTGGCTGTAGCCTCCCCTTTTTCTGGACTGATTTGAAGATCTAAAACCCTTGAGTTAAAGGAGATCTTTTCCGGACGTGAATCGGTTCAAAGAAAGCAATGAGTTAAACAACAAGAGGTAGGTCTTTAAAACATTCTTTTATCTTTTGAATTCAATTTAGGTTTAGAATAGTATGTGGTTTGTTAAAGGAGATCTAAGGCTGTGTTTGGAAATGAAGAAAAAGAATCCGGGCATGTTGAATTAACAGCCACAGAGTCTGGAAAATTCGACTGTCGATTTCAAAATCGACTGTCGAAATTGGAAATCGACAGTCGAAATGAGATTTTAAGCCTAAAACAGGGTTCTGAAATTCGACCATCGAATTTGAAATCGATGGTCGAATTCTGTCCAGCTTTTGGCTTTTAAATATTTGATTGGATTTTTATTTTGTGAGCTTTTGGGTTGATTTTTGGGTTCTATATTAACACTGAGAGTGTTAATATATGTAGGTTTTGATTATTGGGAGTCCTTGAAGAGGACTGTCTATGCTAGACTTTGAAACTTCTTGGTTAAGGTAGGGGAATCCTAATTTTTATTTGCATGAATTTATAAGCATAAACTGTTATAGACCATTTCTTTTACAAGCATAAAATTTGGAAATTTCGTTGCACACAGTGTAATTAAAACTTTGAACATATGACACAATCCGAAAATTTATAAACCTTGTCATAAATAAGAATCCTTGGAAATCAGAACCTCAGCTAAATTTTGAATCAGAACCTCAGTTAAATTTTTGAATCGAACTTGAATCGAACTTTGAAAATCGTATATGATATGAATAATAAGCTTGGATATGTGTTACCATTTGCATTTGATTTTGGGTTCATAAATCGATGCCCTAGATTCTACCAACGTGTTGACGGTAAAACTTTGCAAGTTTCCCTCATAGCGTAGGGGCTTGTTGCATTTTCGAAATGGGCTCATGAACGCAGCGATGGTCGATGAGGGTCTTCCCATCGGTCACGTAGTCTGCTCTCATGCTATAGGAAATTTGGGAGATAAAATTAAGTTATAAATTTAAGACAAGAAGCATGCTAAATCAGAACATTTTGAACACTTTAGATTACATTATCAGTTTTGACTCAGGATTAGAACTGGAGATTTAATTTGAAAAGCATCATTGAAAAACCATATTTTATCCGATTCCATCTTTTGAAAACCTTTACTTATAAAGAAATGCAAATAGATCTGTCTTCCTCTATTGAGCTTGGCTGTTAGCTCACCCTCGACTATACGTCACAGGTGCTGAGACTGACCTTGGGTCAGAGGATCCGGAGGACTCCAATTATATTCCCGAGGAGGATTTGGACATACCAGCTGAGGAGTACTTCCCGTGATCTTAGATTCTGTATTTTTTGAGTATTTTGTCTGGATATTATTTTGGATTGATGAGCCTTAGGCTATTATTTTTGATCTTTTGATATCACTTGAGGAACCATCATGGTGAACCTCTATTTTAGGTGATCGAATTGGCCATCACCGGTGGTTCTTTTTGGTTCCTCACAGTGATGTATCTAATTTTGTTATATGAAGCTTTTGTTTTTGGATTAACAATGTTGCCTCTGTCTTTAGACTTTTGTTTATGTTGCCGGCTTCTGTTTGTTACGGCTTAATGAGAAATCAATAAGTTGATGAACCGGCCTTTCCTATACCTTAGGGATTGGAAAAGAAATCCGTCGTCATTAGCTCTAGGTTCATAGTCTTAGGACTAGGAGTTAGATTATTTCTAACAATAAATTTCTGATCTAATTGCTATTGTTTGTTTAACAATGACAGATCAGCATGCCTCCATGGTTTAGAGGCAGAGGCCGAGGTATAGAGGGACCTTGTACAGCTCGCATTGAGGAGATAGATGAGGGCGTAGGCACCTCATATGGCAGAGGGCGAGTTGCGTCAGGCCCTAATGCAGAGCCTTTTGGAGCTGCTAGGCAAGACAGAGGGAATGTGGACGAGGTGTTGGCAGCCTTGGCTACTAACATGGCCCAATGCCAGACCGCGCCATTGACCGGAGCATCGAGATTCGCATAGTTTAGGAGGATGAGACCTCCTACATTCTCAGGGCAGACGGATCCTATGGAAGCCGAGGCATGGCTGGATGAGATAGAGAAAATATTTGAAGTGTTGCAGTGTACCGATGTCGAGAAAGTACGCTGGGCATCTTTCAAACTTTTGGGCGAGGCCAGCCCGTGGTGGAAGTCTGTTTCCAGGATGAGAGAGCAGGACTACCCCAATACTCCATGGACTTGGGCAGAGTTCGTGGAGACGTTTAACGATCGACTACAAGATTGTACGTAATCAATGGGAGGTCCAATTTATCGAATTGAAAGAATGAGATGTCAAGCGAGTATGGCGCGAAATTTGATAGACTTTCGATTTGCACCTACATGTGGCCACCGTGATGAGAGCTCGAAATTTTGAGAGGTTTGAGGCCGAACATTCGAGAGAGGTGTCTATGTGGGAAATGGAGACGTATCTTTGGCGTGATGTCCAAGGCCCTCATTGCAGGAAGATATTCAAAAGCAGACTTGAGGCAAGAGCAGTGGTAATAAAAATAGGTTTGGTCGAGACAGTGAGTGCTTGAGCGGTGAACAAAAAGCCGAGGTTCTCTAAACCTCCTCCCTACCCTAGTCAGCCATCATATTCTAGACCAGCTGTTGCTTCAGGACCAGTGGCGTCTTCCTATCAGAGACCTCAGAGTTCGTCACGGGGCGACCTTTCGAGCCGGGAGCACTCTGCGAGTGGAGCTTACGTGGCTCGTGGTTGACGAGAGGATCAAATTTCTGTTTCTACCCTAGTGTGTGCAAGATGTGGGAAACCACATAAGACAGAGGATTGCAGACGGAACACTGGAGGATGCTTCAGGTGTGGACAGGTTGGTCACATGATCAAGGATTGTCCTGTTGTTGAGAAAGGACGGACTACGACAGTCTCTACGCAGAAGTCGACCGCCTGAGTTCAAGGTCGGGCTTATGTGGATCGCAGATGCCCAAACATCGAATGACGTCATTCAAGGTATCATTAAAGTTGAGACATCAATTATGCATTGATTCAATTATTATTGTTTAAATCTAAATACAAGTCAATTATGTTAAACCACATAGGAATCATTGCATATAATTAACAAACTTTTTAACTAAAGGTAAACTTATGATGAGTAGTCGAGGGCGACGTGGATAAAATTGAAACCACAGTACTTATAGACCACAGGTCTACACACTCGTTTATTACTCGTTCCTTCTCAGAGAAGTTGGGTATTACTCCTGAACCCCTTGCTTTCATTCTAGATGTCAAGATTCCTATGGGGAGTTCGGTATGCACTGATACAGCATGTCAGTCAGTCATCGTGATGATTGATGAGCACGAGACATTGACCGACATGATTACGTTGAGCATGGAAGGGTTCGACGTCATTCTCGGAATGGATTGGTTGGCGACTTATCACGCACGTGGGCTGTCTTCGGAAGATAGTGACCTTCCGAGCCAAGCGAAAATCCTTCCGATTACGTGAGTCAAATCCAAGGTTGCGTGGTTGGTTTGACCATTAAAGGTGGCGTATGATGAAGAATGGTTGTAGTGGATATCTGGCCTATTTGCAAGATTCTACCGAGAAGAAGTACGACTTGGCTCTTATCAAGGTGGTCTGCGATTATCCTGATGTCTTTCGGAGGACTTACGGATTACCACGTAGAGATTGAGTTGGCGATTGAGCTAGCGCGGTCTGAACCATTATCTAAAGCTCCATATCGGATGGCGCTTTCGAGTTGAAAGAGCTCAAGAGCTTGAACATTTGAGTCATAGATAAAGGCTTTATCTGACCGAGTGTCTCTCCTTGGGTGTGACCATTCTATTTGTGAAAAAGAAGGATGGATCGATGCGATAAATCGTGTATCGATTATAGGCGACTCAACAAGATGACGATTAAGAATCGTTATCCTCTTCCGGATAGCGACTTGTTTGATCAATTGCGGTGCAAGGTTCTTTTCAAGATTGATGCGAGGTCGCTATCACCGACTCAAGATCAAGCGAAGATATATCCAAGGCGCATTTTGGACGCGTTATGGCCACTATGAGTTTCTAGTGATGCCATTTGGATTGACAAATCTTTGCATCTTTCATGGACACGATGAGCAGGTGTTCAAACCACATCTTGATAAATCTGTGGTAGTTTTCGTAGATGACATCCTCATCTATTCGAAAACCGAGAGGAGCATGTCAAGATCTCAAGATGGCTCTTCAAACACTCGAGGGACCATCGGTTGTATGCCAAACTCGGTAGTGTGAGTTTTGGCTTGGCAGTCGATTTCTTGGGCCACGTAGTCTCAAGCGGGTATCTCGATTGGATCCTACAAAGATAGATTCTATGGTGACATGGGAACAACCTCACGATTCTGAGGTCAAAGTTTCCTTGGTTTGGCAGGGTACTACCGGCGATTTGTCGAGGGTTTCTCGAAAATATTAGGTCCACTTACACAGCTCACAAGAAAGAATGCTAAGTTTGACTGGACAGAACAGTGTGAGTAGAGCTTTCAGGAGTTAAAGCGTCGCCGACTACAAAGACCGCTTGCTATACCTTCCGGAGGTTTCAATAGTGATGCTTCCTATGGCGGATTAAGTGCTTAATCAACACGAGCGGGTCATTGCGTATGGTTCTAGACAGTTGAAGGACCATGAAAGAAACTATCCGACGCATGACTTAGAGCTAGCAGCAGTTATATTCGCCTTGAAGATCTGGCGACATTACCTCTACGGTGAAATCTTTGATATATTCACCGATCACAAGAGTCTCAAGTACCTCTTCACTCAAAAGGACTTGAATATCTGACGATGGATGGAGTTCTTGAAGGACTACGATTGCTCGATTCAATACCATCCGAGAAAGGCAAATGTCGTTGCTGATGCACTTAGTAGGAGGTCTTCAGCACAGTTGTCACATCTTGTTAGCCGAATTCAGAGATGGAAGCTTTTGGAGGATATGGCTTTGGGCAGCTCAAGGTTCGATGTAAAAGGCTCGGGAGCATTGATGGCTACACTTATATTACGTCCTACGCTCTTCGAGAACATTCGGAAGCTTCAGATGACCGATGATGAGTTAATGGCAATCAGACGAGATGTCGAGAATGGCAGTAAGAAGGATTTCTCCATTCGAGCAGATGGGACCTTGCTATTTCACGACCGGGTATGCGTACCGTCGAGTATCAAGCTTCGGGACACCATTCTGGAAGAGGCTCACAAATCCATGTATGCCATACATCCTGGTAGCACCAAGATGTATCAGGACTTGATGAAGAGTTTCTGGTGGCGAGGTTTGAAGCGTGACGTCGCTGAGTACGTATCGCGGTGCTTGGTTTGTCAACAGGTTAAGGTTGATCATCAGAATCCTGCAGGCCTATTGCAGCCTTTACCTGTGCCTGAGTGGAAATGGGAAGCCATTTCGATGGATTTTATACTCGGGTTGCCGAAGACACTAAGGAAGAACAATGCCATCTGGGTCATTGTAGATCGACTAACCAAGTCTGCTCATTTCTTGCCATATAATACTACCTATACAGCCAGTAGACCTGAAGGAGATTGTTAGACTGCATGGGATACCAGCTAGTATTGTGTCTGATCGAGACCCGTTGTTTACTTCACATTTTTGGCAGAGATTTCAGGAGGGCATGGGTTCTCGTCTTGACTTTAGTTCGGCATTTCACCCACAGACGGATGGTCAGACCGAGCGCGTGAACCAGATCATTGAGGACATGTTGAGAGCATGTATGTTGGATTTTCACAGGTCATGGGACCAACACTTGCCTCTGATAGAGTTCGCCTACAATAATAGCTTTCAGGCTAGCATTGGTATGGCTCCGTTCGAGGCTTTATATGGACGGCGGTGTCGATCACCGTTGAATTGGGAGGAAGTGGGTGAGAAGCTCATTATTGGACCTGAGATAGTTGAGCGCACTATCGAGACAGTTCGGTTGATACGCGAGCGACTAAGAGTAGCTCAGAGTCGTCAGAAGAGCTACGCCGATCTCAAACGGAGACACGTGGATTTTCAGGTAGTTTCTGATATGTCAATGGGTATTTCTTCACTTGGTATACATTCCATGTGAAATTGGCACTAATACTTGATTTTTTTAGGTCGGCAAGAATGTCTTTGTTTGAATTTTGCCTACCAAGGGCGTTATGCGGTTCGGAAAACGAGGGAAACTGAGTCCTCGATACGTTGGGCCTTTTGAGATATTAGGCCGAGTCGACGAGGTTGCATATCGTGTGGCGTTATCGCCGTAATTATCTAGCATGCACAACGTTTTTCATGTGTCGATGCTGCGTCGATACATCCGTGACCCGACTCACGTGCTTGATTACCAACCCATCGAGCTTCAGGATGGTTTGAAGGTAATCGAAGACCCTATTCACATTTTGGATCACAAGGAGCAGATCCTACGCACTAAAAGTATTCCTTTGGTCCTCGTGCAATGGCGGAATCATACACCGGAGGAAGCCACTTGGGAGCGTGAAGCTAAACTCCGAGACTAATTTCCAAGCCTTTTTGTTTAAAATTTTTGCGAAATTATGTGTTGAATGTATGATCCTATGAATTTTGAAGTAATTACCGATTTTATATAAATACTTTTGGCGAGATTTTTTGGCGGTCCAATATACATTAAATTGTGCTTGTTTATCAAACAATTTTGGGCCTTAGACAAATTCTGATGGGATACTCCTTATTGGTCTGGTGACCTACTTTTCGGTCTATGGTCAACTACTCACTTCTATGTCCATAAGCAATTTTGGCCTTGATACTGGTATTTTGGCCCATAATATACCAATTATTTTGCCCATATTTTACAGCTTTTATTTGAGTTATGTTGTAGAAATCCTGAAAATTTTGCGAGCCCGACCAAACCCGGACTTATTATTTTTTCGAAAGGTTATATGAAATAAGCCAAAAGATTTCTTAGCCTATTCTTAAATTTTCTATGCCAATTTCGGCTGTGATAATACGGTCCAGGTCCGAAAAGGTGATGGGAATAAAAAGGGATCAAAGACGGTCCATTTAGACCCAATGGCATGGTTGGAATTCCAAAAATTTTGAAAAATTTTAAAGACAGCAGTGTAACACAAATTCGACTGTCGAAATGCAAAATCGACCATCGAATTTATATGAGCTTTCAAGCCATTTTTTAAAATCGGGACTGAGAAGTCTGAAATCTTCGATTTCAAAATCTACCATCGATTTGGAAAATCGACCATCGAATTTGAAATCGATGGTCGAATTTATCGATTTAAGTTCGGGGTCTAAAACTCTTTTGGCATTTCGGGTTCCAAATTTGGGGGTTTTGAGCTTAGGGTTTTGAGGGGTTTTGGCGATTTTGGGGTCTATCATCCATTTCCGCCGAATTTCGGGGAGAGATCCACTGCAAATTGCAAAAGGGGCTTCGCTTTTACCTTGTGGAAACCAGATTTGGGCTTTTATAGGTAATCTCCTCCCCATCTACATTATTTGGGATTTTTCATCCTCTTTATCATTGTTTTCTTTTTCTATATATTTTTGTTCAATGGGGCCTAAGAAGCAGACCCCCATTCGAAAGCCCACCTCAAAGAGGCCAGCCTCTCGAGCTGCGTCTACAAGCCGCTCAAAACAGCCCACAGAACCACCACAATCTGTTCCACCACCTTTGTTTCTCCAATGCCCGAGCCCAATGAATTTTGGAGCATTAAAGGCTTCACTCTGAATATTTGTTTCACGGAGTTGTTTGATCAACAAACAACCACACAATGGTAGTGAATACACCGGAAAAACCAAATAAACTTCCCTGTGCACATCTTTTAGTGACCATTTCTATCCCGACTGCGCCTATTTTATGACATGAGCCGCGAAGACGGGAAAAGAATATATACGGAGATTGATGGCCGAGATTATACTTTTGATCTAGAGGACATGGCTGTGGCATTGCGATGCCCTTTAAATCACTCCCAAACCATGGGTTTAGGTCCTCCTTTCCCCAAACCCATGGTTTTTGAGGATGTGATTACGCAAATGACGCAAGGCCGTCATGGGTCCGGTAAATCCATCGTCACGGTCCATATGCCGGAGACCATGTGAATCTTGGATAAAATTTTAAAGGCCACCCTTTACCCTTTTGGTCATCAATCTGGTACGGTCCCTCCAACAAATTCTATTTGCGGCCTATAAGGAGCGATGGTTTAGTGCTCCTGACGTCCTTTTCAAAGGAATTATCAAAGCCCGAGAGAAAATGGGTAAACATGTGAAGAAACCGTTGAAGACTATGCCCTATGCTCGCTTAATTTCAGTGATGATTGAGAACTACCGAGCGGGCCCTGCTTATGATATCCCTCCTACTGAACCCAAATCCACAGCGGGTCGAAAGATTTATAACTTGGTCAATTGGGGTCAAACCTACAGTAGGCTGGTAAAGACTCCAAAGGATGCAGAGGCACCTGATACAGCTAGTGAGGATGATGATGACCCTACTCATTCTATCCCTGACACTGCTACCACTGCACCTCCTCAGCCTCCACAGAGTGACATCCTTACACTCTCCGAGTTCACCCGACAGATGACCGCCATGAGCCATTAGATTCAAGAGCTCACCCACCACACCAGCTCTATGCGTCAGGAGTTGGATGTCCATGGCGGCGCTCTCTCTTATCTGATGCAGCACGCGTTTCCCGATGATTACACGACATATATGGCAGATATCCGTGCTTCAGTATACCGCCCTTCGACATCGGGCGCTGGTACTAGCATGCCTTCTGCGGCCAGAGCGGATACGGGTGATGATGATGCTGCTGCGGGCGATGGTACTTCGGATCGGGCGGGTCCATCTTCTGCCGGGGATTGTTAGCATGCTTGGGGGGGGTCCTGGTTTATTTATGGTGGTTATGGTCTGTATTTATTTTACAGTCTGGATTATTTAGGACCTGGTGGTCCTTCTTTTGTTATCTTTTATCTTTTCTGTCTTTGCTTTACTTTGGATACTCTGCTTATTTTATTTGTATATGGTTCAGTTCGTTACTTGTTTTTATCTTCTTTATATGCGTTTTGGATCTCTATGTGAATGGCATTTGCTGTTATTTTTGGTATATGATTCAGTTAGGTGCTTGTGTGGATTTGCTCTCTGTCACGTTTGTTCTTCCTCATTGCTTTGGTGCATTGTTGTTATCTTTATGGCTTTCATGCGTCACTGTGCATCGGTCTCCCGGCACGTGACACTTGGGGTGTGGGCATCCATGTACGGATGCAATCCACTATGACCTTTTAATGCCACATGCAGTAGATCCATGTTACTACGGATCCCATCCCTTGGCTTGCGTGCCCTGTGGGATCGAAACACGGTGCCCCTGTTTTCTTTTCTTTTGTTCTCTGGTGTGTGTTACATTCAATTTTCGCAGACGAAAATTCCTAAGGAGGGGTGAATGTAATATCCCTGATATTTTGACCTAATTTCATGTACCTCGATAAGCGTGTCTAGAAAATTTTACGGGTTTTGTTGGACTTTTGGTTAGCTTTGTATTTGATGAGAATGATGGTAAAATAGTAGTGTCAATAGATGTGTGTAAGTCATGAAAACGATAACTTACACAACATGATAGGTGTATGTGTTCAACATGAAATATTTTGTAAATTTAGAGGATAAGTTGTAAATAAAAATATCTAAATTTTTGTTAAGAATTATTTCATCTTATAAGAAAGAGAGGGTGCAAGAGAAGTTAACTTCTCCCTCTCGTTGGAAATCAAACCTCTAAGGCTTTGCCTCCTTGTTAATCTTAGATCTAGTGATCTTGAGAACCCCTCTTTCCATCTCAACCATTAATTAACCTTGTGCTTGAATTTGGATCAGTTTAAACTATTGAAAGAGAAGAGAGATGTGGAGAGGGTGAAAATGTGGCGACCCGACTTTTCCAATCCCTCAAGTATAGGAAAGGCCGGTTCGCCAACCTATCGAATAAACGATAAGCCGGACAAACAGGGCACATATCAGAGTAAAGCGCAATAAATATCCATAGCTAAAATAAATGCGGAAGCAATTAAAAGTAAAGAACCACCGATGATGGCCGACCATCATCGAAACATGGCTCATAACAAAAATCAACGTCAAATATAAAACTATGGTATCCAACTAAAATGGGCCCACAAATTCAAGTCTAACTCTCACCACAAATAAGAAAATCAGTAAGTTCTATCGAAAACTCTCAGAGGAACCTCAAGCTCTTCCTCGTGCACGTAGTCGATCACCTCACAAATTAATAGCCACGCCAATACCAACTCGTGACGTATAGTTGGAGTGAGCTAACCAACAAAGCTCAGTAGAAGAAAGACATCTACGGCATTTTACTTTAACTAGCATGGTTTCAAAACAAATATCGGAATATAGCTTGTCAAACATATAAGCAGATAATAAACTGAATTTAGGTACGGAAATTATATGTAAGATTTATTTCTAAATGTGTGAAAACAGCCAAGAAAGAAAGATGTGACATTTAATATGTGAATCATTAATTACATTTTCATCACGATAAAACAAAATCTCCTTTTAAAAACTTGATCAATCGATCAACACTTTTTCAACGTGTCAATCGACTTAAACTTTTAATTCTCAGTTTCCTGAAATTGTTCAAACTTTTCATTCGGAGGTCTGAAACTTAGTTTAAACTTCGAGTTGCAGCTTTTCATTTGGCTTATTTACCTCGAACATTCAAATCTAATCAATCTCATCGATATAGCCTTTCATCGACATATGATGATGATGAGAAAAATGAGGATATTTCACCCTAAATACCTATATTTAGTCGTCTGAAGGCTATCTGATGAGATTGATTAGATTTGAAGTGTTTCAGGTAAATACAAGCTAAGTATAGAAAACAGTACAAGAATTCTGAATATAATGCCAAAACACTGCAACTTCGGGTAATCAAGAACTTGGTGCGACTTGCAGCTAAATTTGGACCTTCACGACGGCCGAATTACGAAATTGTCAAAACATAAAGGTTGTAGATCTTTTCGTCAGCTTTCCAACGGCGTAAGAATCGTCTCAAGCTGAGTTCGGGACAGAAAGTTATGGCCGAAATACCGAAGCAGTGTCTGAACCACAAGAAGTGCTGAATTTCACGGATTTCTCAGAGTTTAAGTTTGACACGAATCTGACACTAAAAGTCTATTTTTTGGGACTCTTGGTCGGCTCGATGCATCGACATCCATTGGTCGATTAATCACCCTTTAAAAGTAGGATTAGAGACCTCCGCATCGACGGTCTATTTAAAGCAACTCAAACACTTCGAAGAGGGATCTTTTTCAAAGATTAGAATAACGTAGGAGATTAGAATTAGAGTTTTTTTTTAGAGAGTTTTAGTTTTTAGTGTTCTTAGTTTTTAGCCATTGTTTTTCATAGTTAGACCTAGAATTAAGGAAGTTTTATTATTTCTTTTTAAGAGCTTGTCTTTAATTTTTCAAGACTCATTCCTTTCCGCTTTATAAATTTTGTTCAAAGTTTATTCCTGATTTATTTCTGCTTCAAGATTATCATCCGTGTGGATCAACGTAATTTATTTTGAAGTTTGAGGTAATTTTAATTAATGTTATTTTCCGCCTTTATTTATTTATGTCATTTACTTTACAATATGTGGTTAAATTTATAGGATGGGGATCTAATGATTCCCATCCGAGGGATGTACTTTAATAATATAAATTTAGGATTAAAATATGAGATTTTATTTTTATGGTTGTTGTGTTATCATGAACTGGATGAAATCCCCGCCACTAACCGGATCGCGTGTGAAGCCATGCCCGGATCTCGTGATCCGTGATTAATTTTACCCTATCATTGTTATGGTCTTTGTGTTTTCACAGTGGATTTAATTACGATTATGTTCGGGATCGAGTTTAGCCATGCCCCGGATCTTGGTTCTCAGAATGGTAATTTTATCTTAAATATCCCTAATCAATAAAGTGTGCTTAGCCATGCCCTTGATTTCAGATTTGTAAGTGGTATTCTTGTTGAAATTTTCACCCACCTTGGGGATGATTTTTATTTGAACCTCGAGATCATGCGTCAGCCGGCCGCCTTTGATCCTGCATCTATATATGAAAATCATCTAAGTCCCGACGGTGGATGGAACATGGAACCTATTAGGGTGTTGACCATTGATCTTCCATAAAAGATGTTTGTTACTAATGAAATATCTCATAATTTGATCCTTAGATTTATATTATAGGAAGAACGGACCAAAGATGGGAGGATTTAGTATCTTCGTCTTTATCATCATCTTCACTTTTATTTGTGAATAATAAATTGAATTTTAGTTTGTAGTCATTAATTACCATCAACCACTTAAATCATAAAACTGGTAGAATACTGTTAGATCTTAATAGATTTCTAGAATTGCTTGTCTCTTTTAGGTATTTCAAAATTAATCCTCGTGGGAACGATCTCGCATCTCGCACTCCACTATATACAAATGTATTCGCACTAAGTAGTAAAACATTACATTAAAATATCACATCAAGTTTTTAAGCGCCATGTTTGGGATCAAATTAAGAAAATCTGAATTTTTGGTAGACAATCAATTTTAGGAATTTTCGAGGATTAAAATAGTATTCCTGCTTAATTAAAAAAAAAAAAAAAAAAAATCGAAAATTTCAAATTTAAAAATTTTAATTTAAAAAAATAATAATAATAAAAAAAAAAAAAAAAATTTTGGAGTCGATGCATCGATCCCTATTGTCGATGCATCGATTTGGCCTCGATTGATCGAGTGTGACTCGATCAATCGATTTTTAGTAAAAAAAAAAAATTGTTGAGGTTTTTCTGCCTGAAACCTCCACTCTGTGCATTATTTGCATGCACACTAGGTCTTCTAAAGAAAGAAATTTAGAAGATTAAATTCTGAGATCGAACGTGCCTGCCGGTCAAATCGTAAGGACGCTAGATCAAGGCAGAAATTTTTAAGTGAATCATCCACTGAAGTCAATATGACTGACAACATGAATGGGCAACTCGAACAAGAGGAAGAACCAACATTGAGAGAACTGTTTTCTCCGATAACTACAAATACCCCATCATGCATTGTATACCCCGCCACACCTGGTGGCCGGTTTGAAATTCGGACAAATGTCATCCAAATCCTTCCAATCTTTCATGGCATGGAGCGAGAAGATCCATACCAGCACGTTAAAGACTTCGTCGAAGTCTGCTCATCTGTTTACCAAAATTTCAGCGAAGAATCTGTTAGGCTGCGCTTATTTCCTTTCTCTATAAAGGATAAAGCAAAAGCATGGTTAAATTCTCTACCATCGGGATCCATAACCACCTGGGATCAGATGGTCAAAAAGTTTCTGTCAAAGTTCTTCCCTATGGCGAAGACGAATGTCCTTAGACGTGAAATCACGGATTTCACGCAAGAGGAAGATGAGAGATTATATGAAGCTTGGGATAGATTCATGGATCTCTTACTCAAATGCCCGCACCATGGATACTCAAAGTGGAGACTGGTCCAGTGTTTCTACAATGGACTAAATCAACCAAATAGACATCTGGTGGAGTCAATGAATGGCGGAGGATTCCTGAGCCTTAAAGAAACCGAATCTTATGCTTTCTTAGAAAAGCTAGCTGAGGATTCTCAGCACTGGGATTTCACAAAGACTCGAGAACAAGCAGTCAAAGCCCGTGATCAAGCCGGGAGTTCAACCAAGAAAGGAGGACTATATGTAGTAAAGGATTCCCCAGATCTGATGGCTAAACTTGATTTCCTCACTCAACAAGTGGAGGAATTGAAAGTAAAGAAGAATGTGCATATGGTCAATACACAACCTGAGCCATGTTCAATTTGTGCAAGTCCAATGCATATGGCAGATGATTGTCCTTCAATGCAGAACTATCATGAAGACACATCTGAACAGTTAAATGTTGTGAATAATTATGGGCGGAATCAAGGAAACGTTTTCAATGAGAATAACCCAAATAGCTGGAGATACCACCCAAATTTCTCATGGAAACAAGATAATCAAAGAATGCAGCCCAGGAAACAGGGGACGAACTTTTATCCCCAACAAAATTTCAATCAAGGACCGCAGCAGAACTACGGTCAAGGGCAATTTCAGCAGCAAGGGTTCAATAACCCGAATCAATTTCAATACAATCAAAATCAGGTTGGGCAGCCACGGCAAATGAACCAGAATTTTCAGTTTACACAGCCAATGGGAGGTTATCAAAACCAACCACAACAAAATTTTGTGCCGACATTTCCACCACCTGGATTTAACAACCCACAGGGAAATCCTGCCCAACGTCCTCATACACAAACCCCTTCTACTGAGGATCTGATGAAACTCATCCATTCTCACACGTCCTCAATCTCTAAAATAGAGACCCAAATTGGGCAATTGGCATCCTTTCTCTGTGAGAGAGAAAAAGGTTCGTTTCCAAGCCAACCTGTTCCTAACCCAAGGGGCCAAATGGTTGTTGAACAAACATCAACTTCAACACAAGAGGAGAATCAACAACAAATTCGGGCGATCACAACATTGAGATCTGGAAAGCAGGTCAATAACAAAGTAGTGTTGCCAGAGGAGGAGGAAGAGTCTGATGGAGAGAAGAAATCTGAAGAGAGAGAAGAAATTGATAACAAAGTACAAGCAAAAGAAATATCAGATGACAAGAGTGAATAGAAGAAAAGTCTAGTTCTGAAAGCACCGTACCCGCAAAGATTGATGGCACCACTGAGAAATCGCGATGTGGAAGGAATAAATGAGATTTTCAAGCAATTAAAAATTAATATTCCCTTCGGATGCCATCCGTCAAGTACACGCTTATGCTAAATTTTTGAAGGAATTGGTCACAATCAAAAGAAAGACCAATATTCAAAAAGGCTTAGCCGAAATTTGGTTAGTTCAGTGTTGCAAGCAAAGCTCCCAATCAAATACAAGGACCCAGGTTGTCCTACAATCTCGATCATTATCGGCGATAACCGTATTGATCAGGCCCTTTTGGACTTAGGAGCAAGTGTCAACTTGTTGCCTTATTCTGTGTATAAGGAGCTGGAATTGGGAGAACTTAAGACCACGATGACCCTTGATTAGGATCGGTCCAGAAGATCCTCGAGGAATTGTAGAAGATGTCCTCATCAAGGTGGATTCTTTCTACTTTCGTAGATTTTGTTGTTCTAGACACCTAACTAACATCAAATTTGAAGAATAATATTCCGGATTCTAGGAAGACCATTCCTAGCAACCTCCAATCGTTGATCAATTGTCGAAATGGGATCATGAATCATCATTGGGAATATGACGGTGGAACTCAACATTTTAATATTGCCAAGCAGCCCATGGAGGATGACGAACATGCACAAGCATGCATACTATGAAATTATAGAGGAAATATTTAATGCATCCGAATCGACGATCCTCTAGCGCCTTGCCTTGCATTTTGGAGAAAATTTCATGTGGATCACCTAATCCAAGAAGTAAATCACATGTTGGATTCCACACCACGTCTGGGTGAAGAGCGAGAAATAGAGTGTGGAACTCAAATTGAATTAATCAAGGAAAAGCAAAGAGGAGGAGAAAGTGTCCTTAGAACTTAAACCTCTTAGGAAAATCTCAAGTATGCCTACGGGGAGAATGAAACTCAACTTTGTTATCATATCATCAACCTTTGGATGCGAATCGCCAAGGCCAACTCATGAATGTACTCAAAGAGCACAAAAGTGCCCTCGGTTGGTCGATAAAAGATATCAAAGGCATTAGTCCGTGTGTATGCACCGAATCCATTTGGAAGACAATGCTAAGCCTTCTAGGGAACCACAGAGGAGATGAACCCTATAATGCAAGATGTGGTCCAAATGAGGTAATCAAACTTTAGATCGGAATCATATACCCCATCTCGGACAAGAATGGGTCACCCACACAAGTGGTCACTAAGAAATCGGGAATCACAGTGGTTAAGAATGAAGAAAACATACTGGTCCCTACAAAAATTCAAACAGGGTGGAGAGTGTGCATTGATTATCGGAAGTTAAATTTGATGACGGAAAGATCACTTTCCACTTCCGTTTATCGATCAGATGTTAGAAAGATTGGCTGCATGAGTACTATTGCTTTCTCGATGGCTATTGGGTATAACCAAATAGTCATTGCACGGGAGGATCGAGAAGACCACTTTCACATGTCCTTTTGACACTTTCTCCTACCGCGAATCGCCGTTTGGGCTTTGTAATGCACCACTACATTCCAAAGATGTATCTTGAGTATTTTTTCGGATATGGTCGGCGATTCTTGGAAGTCTTCATGGACGACTTCTCGATACAAACAGTTTTTGTTGTTGGAATCATTTGTCGCTAGTGCTAACGATGCCGGAGAAGAATCTTGTTCTTAACTGGGAGAAATGTCACTTCATGGTTAATGATGGCATTGTTTTGGGACATATCATATCGTCCCAGGGTATTGAGGTCGATAAGGCTAAAGTTGATTTAATTGCCGGCCTACCACCACCGAGGACAATTAAGGAAATCGGTTTTTACGCGTTTTATTAAAGATTTGAAGATAGCACGACCGCTTGCGTACTTACTTTCCAAAGATGCCCCATTCATCTTTGATGATAAATGTTTGCGGGCCTTTGAAACCATTAAGGCCGAATTAATAAAAGCTCCAATAATTCAATCTCCGGGCCTTCCGTCAAAATTATGTCGACGCCTCCGATTATGCAATTGGAGCTTTTGGGGCAACGAATAGAAAATTATCGCATGTAATCTACTATGCGAGTCGCACTCTCAACGATGCCCGGTTAAACTACTCGACCACCGAAAAGGAACTTTTGGCGGTAGTTTTCGTTGATAAATTCGATCCTATTTATTAGGATCTAAAGTTGTGGTATTCACAGATCACGCGCTTGCTCTGATATCATTCGCTAAGAAAGAGGCTAAAACGCGTTTAATTAGGTGGATCTTGTTGTTGCAAGAGTTCGATTTGGAGATCAAGGACAAGAAAGGTTCGAGAAAATGTGGTGGCGATCACTTGTCATGAATACTTATTGAGAAACACGAGGCTTTGTTCGATCTTAGAGCACTTCCGGATGAGCAGTTGTTGAGGATTGATTGCCCACCTTGGTATGCGGATCTTGTCAATTTCCTAGTCACCAGAAATTACCTCACCATTGGTCAAAGAATGAGAAATCTATTTTCTTAGCTCGGTGAAACACTATTTTTCAAGATCCGCATTATTCAAATCATCGTCCTGATCAAATCCTACGACGATGTATTCCTGAATCTGAGCAACCACAAATCATCTCATTCTGTCATGAGTTAGCTTGTGGAGGTCACTTTAGTTCCAAAAAGACTGCAGCTAAGATCTTTCAAAGTGGTTTTTTGGCGATATATTTAAGGATTGCCATCAACATTGCAAATCCTGTCACAACTATCAAATGCTAGGCCGAATCTCAAAGCGCAACATGATGCCGCTCAATCCAATTTTAGAAGTTGAGTTATTTGATGTTTGGGGGATCGATTTTATGGGGCCTTTCGAATTCGTTTTGGAAATACGTTCATTCTTGTCTGTTGACTATGTTTCGAAATGGGTAGAGGCTGTGGCTTGTAAATCTAATGATCACAGAGTAGTGATCAAATTTCTCAAGGATCAAGTGTTTTCACGTTTTGGCATTCCAAAGGCGATAATCAGTGATGGTGGAAAGCACTTTTGCAATAAAGTGTTCACCCAATTAATGAAGAAATATGGTGTTACACACAAAGTTGCTACACCATACCACCCTCAGACAAGTGGCCAAGTTGAAGTCTCTAATCGGGAACTTAAGCGGATTTTAGAAAAGACAATCAATCCAAACCGTAAAGACTGGTCGTTAAAGCTGAATGACGCTCTATGGGCGTATAGAACTGCATTTAAAACTCCGATTGGCATGTCGTCAGACGGTTGGTCTTTGGTAAAGGTGTCACCTCCCGGTTGAATTAGAACATCGAGCATTTTGGGCCGTTAAGTCATTGAATTTCGATTTCCTGAAATCTGGTACCCAAAGGGGTCTCCAAATAAATGAATTAGAGGAACTCCGTGCTGATGCATATGACTGTGCTAAATCGTATAAGGACCGTATGAAACGGGTTCATGATCAATCTATTCTGCGGAAATCGTTCGTTGTTGGTCAACTAGTTCTACTCTACAATTCCCGACTTCATCTATTTCCGGGGAAACTAAAAACCCGTTGGAGTGGTCCTTTCAAAATCTCTCGAATACTCCCCAATGGGGCAGTAGATATTATAAACCCGAAACACGGGAATGTTTTTCGAGTTAACGGTCAGCGATTGAAACCGTTCCTTGAGAATGCGATTGCATTCTCTGACACTATTTCTTTGGGTGAGCCACTGGCTCACCCTGACTGAGCAATTCCCAAGGTCGAGCTATCGACTTTAAACTAGCGCTCATTGGGAGGCAACCCAATTGTGTAGTTTTCGTTTGGTTTAGGATTTAGGACTTTTTAGTTTTTTTTTTTCTTTTTTTGTTTTGTTGTGTTTAGTTTAGATTGTTTTTTTTATTCCCTCAATAGTGTAACCATATCCCCTTCAATATATTTTTTGTCATATTCCAATTTGATACAAATATTCTCTGCACCTGATCTTTGTGTTGAGGTACTTTTTTTTTTTTTTCAAACAGATTTGGGGGTGCGCTACTTCTTTCAGTCAATGAGGACATTGTCATCTTTAGGTTTGGGGGTATGGTTAATTATTTTGTGTCATTTATTTATTTTATTTGAAAAAAAAAAAAAAAAAAAATTATTTTTGAAGTCATCATGCACATTATTTTACGATTGTTTTCAAACTTTAGTTGATGATGCATGTGAATTTAATTTTGAGAATACTAGTGTCATATTTTGATTACTTGTATCTAAGATGATGAAGCTTAATGTGATATGTTGTGGATAATTTTGATATTCATGCCTAGAATTTTTACACTTATACCAAGCTAAGACTTAGAAATCGATGAACTGTTTTGAATGTTGAATCTTAGGATTTCAGTGGAGATTAAACCCAGTGAGCTTTAGAACTAATTTCCCGTCATTGATGAGTGAATATATAAACTCGGAGTTTTCTTTGAATACGACTTATTTTGCATAATCTCATACACTTCATTTTGACTTGTGACTTTGCATGAAATCAAATTCATATCATTATGTTAGAATGTACTGTATATCTACTCAAGACAAATAGGCAAAGTTACTATCTTTTAAGGACATGATTGAAGGCCATCTTTGGCTCGTTTGTGCTTAAAATGCCCCACCTCAAATAAATTTATCTTTCTAGTACCCCTTTGAGCCTATTGAAAATTTACCTTTATACATTCTTTGATAAGCCACGTTAACCTTTAACCCTTCACCATTTCTGAAAATTCAGCTTTACCCTTCTTATTTCTGAGAAATTAGGAGCGAGGATGAGAGTGAGCGAAAAGAGAGTAAGTGGAGAGATACCGAGTTGTGATGTTTACTGAGAGTGTATGGCAAAAAATAAAAAGAAAAGGAGAGAAAAGAAAAGAAAATTGTGAAAATAATAAAAATGAGAAGTGCTTCAAGAAAAGGAAATTCAAAAGAAAAAGTGAGTTGAGAAAAATAGAAAAAATTGAGAGAGAGTAGAAAAGAAAAGAAGAGAAATAGAAAAAAAAAAGTTGTTTCTTTCCCAAATTTCTCAGAAACTTTGAATCCCAACTTCCAATTCTTTCTTACCATTTCCTGAGCCCCATTACAACCCTAAAAAGACCTTCATGATCTGATATTGCATTAGTAACTGCCTTGTGGAGAGTAAATATGTGATACTTATGACACTTGATATGACATGCTTAGGATATACAAGTATCTTCTTATGAGATTTATTTTTGTTCATTGATTGCATCGTGTTTCATTTATCATGTGAGACCTTTTTATTTGATTTGTATTGACCTCTCACATATGTGCGAAAACTTATCCACTATCGGTGTTTTTATATTTTGAGAGTATACCTAAAGTGAGGATTGAGTCAAAACAACAGATCCAACGGTTTTCCGTTTAAACTAGTTCTGAGATGAATGAATTTTGGTTTGGTTATGCACACACTTCACGGTTAGGCATGAATGGATGAGCTATCTAACGATTTGAGCATTAGACTAATTTGAATGGATATTAGTATAATTAGTATAATATTGTTATTTAAAATTGAGAATTCGCATGTTGAATTGATTAATGATTTTTGTTTTTGAATGGTATATATGTTATCAAAATCATGTTTTGAAAACTCAATTTTATCGATGATTTCAAAAATGTATTGAAGTTTGTGGGTAACTTCACTGTAAACCCTCAGGAGACACAACTCCTCCACTAGGATCACCTAGGGGTTTAAAGGCTTGTTGCACATGCTAAGTACAATCGTGTTCCCTACGAAAGTGGCATTTATTTTCTTTAGTTTACTTTGCTCGAGGACTAGCAAAGTGTAGGTTTGGGGGTATGATGAGTACTGAAAAATGAGGATATTTCACCCCTAAATACCTATATTTAGCTGTCCGATGAAGGCTATCTGATGAGATTGATTAGATTTGAAGTGTTTCAGGTAAATACAAGCCAAGTATAGAAAACAGTACAAGAATTCTGAATATAATGCCAAAACACTGCAACTTCGGGTAATCAAGAACTTGGTGCGACTTGCGGCTAAATTTGGACCTTCACGACGGCCGAATTACGAAATTGTCAAAACATAAAGGTTGTAGATCTTTTCGTCTGCTTTCCAACGGCATAAGAATCGTCTCAAGCTGAGTTCGGGACAGAAAGTTATGGCCGAAATACCGAAGCAGTGTCTGAACCACAAGAAGTGCTGAATTTCACGGATTTCTCAGAGTTTAAGTTTGACACGAATCTGACACTAAAAGTCTATTTTTTGGGACTCTTGGTCGGCTCGATGCATCGACATCCATTGGTCGATTAATCGACCCGGAAAAGTAGGATTAGGAGACCTCCGCACGACGGGTCTATTTAAAGCGACTCAAACACTTCGGGAAGAGGGATCTTTTTCAGCATTAGAATAACGTAGGAGATTAGAATTAGAGTTTTTTTTTAGAGAGTTTTAGTTTTTAGTGTTCTTAGTTTTTAGCCATTGTTTTTCATAGTTAGACCTAGAAATAAGGAAGTTTTATTATTTCTTTTTAAGAGCTTTGTTCCCTTTAATTTTTCAGTACTCATTCCTTCAGTTTATAAATTTTGTTCAAAGTTTATTCCTGCATTTATTTCGTTTCTGAAGATTATCATCCGTGTGGATCAACGTAATTTATTTTGAAGTTTGAGGTAATTTTAATTAATGTTATTTTCCCGTCTTTATTTATTTATGTCATTTACTTACAATATGTGTGGCTAAATTTATAGGGATGGGGATCTAATGATTCCCATCCGAGGGATGTACTTTTAATAATATAAATTTAGGATTAAAATATGAGATTTTATTTTTATGGTTGTTGTGCTATCATGAACGGATGAAATCCCCGCCACTAACCGGGATCGCGTGTGCCGAGCCATGCCCGGGATCTCAGATCTGTGACGGTAATTTTACCCTATCATTGTTATGGTCTTTGTGTTTTCGTTGTGTGGATTTAATTACGATTATGTTCTGGGATCGAGTGTGCCGAGCCATGCCCTGGATCTTGGTTCTGTAATGGTAATTTTATCTTAAATATCCCTAATCTGAATAAAGTGTGCCGAGCCATGCCCTTGATTTCAGATTTGTAAGTGGTATTCTTGTTGAAATTTTCACCCACCTTGGGGATGATTTTTATTTGAACCTGAGATCATGCGTGCCTAGCCGTGCCCTTGATCCCAGATCTATATATGAAAATCATCTAAGTCCTGATTTGCAGGGATGCAACATGGAACCTATTAGGGTGTTGACCATTGATCTTCCATAAAAGATGTTTGTTACTAATGAAATATCTCATAATTTAATCCTTAGATTTATATTATAGGAAGAACGGACCAAAGATGGGAGGATTTAGTATCTTCGTCTTTATCATCATCTTCACTTTTATTTGTGAATAATAAATTGAATTTTAGTTTGTAGTCATTAATTACCATCAACCACTTAAATCATAAAACTGGTAGAATACTGTTAGATCTTAATAGATTTCTAGAATTGCTTGTCTCTTTTAGGTATTTCAAAATTAATCCTCGTGGGAATGATCTCGTACTCCGCACCCACTATATACAAACAGATTCGTGCACTTGCGAGTAAAACATTACATTAAAAATATCACATCAGCAGTGTTTCAGTGTTTTAGTTTCTCTAACTTCTATATGCAAAGTTCAGTAATTCATGACTTAATCCTCAACTTAAAATACCTCCCGAGTAAACTATATCTCGAGAGCAGAAATATAGCCGATGGGAACCCCTACCTACCATCGTCGTTCATGAACCCTTTTTCAGGATGCAACAAGCCCCTGCGTAATGAGGGAAACTTGTGCCAGGAAGTTGTTCAGGAATTTTTGAGGGGTCGTTCAGGTCAATCATAAAACAAATGCAGATACTAATATAATCAAATGGAAGTCTCTTATACATAGTTCAGGTTCTTGATTTCAGATCTTCAGAGCTTAAGCAGATTCAGGTTTCAGGATTCAGGTAGATTTAGATTTTTAGTCATTCATATCAATTTCAATTTACAGATGTGATTTCAATGGCATATGCAAGTTCAAAGATTTTAATTCAAAATATCCATGCGAATTAAAATAAAATACTGTAAAGATGAGATTCTCCTACCTAAAACTCGGAGTTATGCGAAGTCAAGCAAGGTCCTATTGATGGCCTCTCGCCCTCAATCTACATCACAATATACGTTCATGCATTAAGATAAACTCTAATTGCTAATAATATAGACCTATTTAAGCGTTTCCTTAAAAACAAGTCAAAACAAGCAAGTTGCGCCAATCCTAGAATTTGACGTAACATTCTCATATTTTTTTTACCATCAAGACGATTGATTCATGAGTTGATCAAAACATGAAAGTTGTAGATTTTTCTATTAGCTTTCTAACGCAAAACGAATCGTCTTAATCGGAATTCGGGATAAAAATTTATGACTAAAATACTAAGGTAATGTCGGAGTTCAGTGATACCTCGCTCGAGCGATGATAATAGCTCGCTCGAGCGATTTGACGTAACATTCTCATATTTTTTTAACCATCAAGACGATTGATTCATGAGTTGGTCAAAACATAAAAGTTGTAGAGTTTTCTATTAGCTTTCCAACGCAAAAAGAATCGTCTTAATCGGAGTTCGGGATAAAAAGTTATGGCTAAAATACTGAGGCTGTGTCTGTTGAAGAGTTTGGCCGAATTTCACGAAAATCTGGGAAAAACGATCCTATCGATTTTGGGCCTAATTTCTATGTTTTTAAGACCCGAAATTTATCAAAACTTAAGGAAAAATTAGGGTTTTCTTTTTAAGAAATAACTGAATAATTTAAGATAGATTTAGAGGCACCCACCTGTTGAAGCGTGATTCGAATCCTACAATGATTTGGGTTGATGGAGATCGAATTCGAGAGACGATATGCCCGAGTCTTTTCGCGAGAATTCCTTTCTTACGATAAATTGGTCGCAACGATGAGAAACTTTGATGGTGTAAGATTCTCTGATAAGATCGAAAATCGATAGAGATCCGACGAGGAATTATAAAAGATGGCACTGTCAGAGCTTTTGCAGAGAAGAGGGAATAAAGAAAGACAACTGAGAGAAGAAGTAAATATATATCTAATTCCCTGTATAGGTTAACTCTAATTAAGATTTTCCGTATAAGATTTAATAAAATAGTAGTTTTTACACGCAAGTAGAATTCATACGTGACTTGAAAAGCTTGAGAAGAGGTTTTGCTCCAGCACTTTGTGTAAGCACTAAGGTAAATGGTGATTCTCTCCCGAATTTACAATTGTGCCCTTTAACCCGCTTCACTCTTCAAACGGGCATAACTTTTTATATTCTTATCGAAAATCGACAAATTATATATTGTTGGAATCGTATCGACAAGTACTCCGCAATGAGTCTAATATTGATATATATAAAAAATTAGACTATTTCTAAAGTGGGTATATTCCGGTGTGGAGCGTTAGCACCACGCATTGTGTGGTACATCATCTAATACCATTAAATAAAATTCAAAAATCTGGGTTATTACAGAAAATCTGTGTGATCTTGTTGAGTGATGTGGCTGTAGCCTCCCCTTTTTCTGGACTGATTTGAAGATCTAAAACCCTTGAGTTAAAGGAGATCTTTTCCGGACGTGAATCGGTTCAAAGAAAGCAATGAGTTAAACAACAAGAGGTAGGTCTTTAAAACATTCTTTTATCTTTTGAATTCAATTTAGGTTTAGAATAGTATGTGGTTTGTTAAAGGAGATCTAAGGCTGTGTTTGAAAATGAAGAAAAAGAATCCGGGCATGTTGAATTAACAGCCACAGAGCCTAGAAAATTCGACTGTCGATTTCAAAATCGACTGTCGAAATTGGAAATCGACTATCGAATTGGAAATCGACAATCGAAATGAGATTTTAAGCCTAAAACAGGGTTCTGAAATTCGACCATCGAATTTAAAATCGATGATCGAATTCTGTCCAGCTTTTGGCTTTTAAATATTTTATTGGATTTTTATTTTGTGAGCTTTTGGGTTGATTTTTGGGTTCTATATTAACACTGAGAGTGTTAATATATGTAGGTTTTGATTATTGGGAGTCCTTGAAGAGGACTGTCTATGCTAGACTTTGAAACTTCTTGGTTAAGGTAGGGGAATCCTAATTTTTATTTGCATGAATTTATAAGCATAAACTGTTATAGACCATTTCTTTTAGAAGCATAAAATTTGAAAATTTCGTTGCACACAGTGTAATTAAAACTTTGAACATATGACACAATCCGAAAATTTGTAAACCTTGTCATAAATAAGAATCCTTGGAAATCAGAACCTCAGCTAAATTTTGAATCAGAACCTCAGTTAAATTTTGAATCAGAACTTTGAAAAATTAGTATATGATATGAATAATAAGCTTGGATATGTGTTAGCATTTGCATTTGATTTTGGGTTCATAAGTACGATGCCCTAGATTCTACCAACCGTGTTGTGAGAAACTTTACGCAAGTTTCCCTCATAGCGTAGGGGCTTGTTGCATTTTCGAAATGGGTTCATGAACGACGATGGTCAGTAGGGTCTTCCCATCGCCCATCGGTCACGTAGTCTGCTCTCATGCTATAGGAAATTTGGGAGATAAAATTAAGTTATAAATTTAAGACAAGAAGTATACTAAATCAGAACATTTTGAACACTTTAGATTACATTATCAGTTTTGACTCAGGATTAGAACTGGAGATTTAATTTGAAAAGCATCATTGAAAAACCATATTTTATCCGATTCCGTCTTTTGAAAACCTTTACTTATAAAGAAATGCAAATAGATCTGTCTTCCTCTATTGAGCTTGGCTGTTAGCTCACCCTCGACTATACGTCACAGGTGCTGAGACTGACCTTGGGTCAGAGGATCCGGAGGACTCCGATTATATTCCCGAGGAGGATTTGGACATACCAGCTGAGGAGTTCTTCCCGTGATCTTAGATTCTGTATTTTTTGGGTATTTTGTCTGGATATTATTTTGGATTGATGAGCCTTAGGCTATTATTTTTTATCTTTTGATATCACTTGAGGAACCATCATGGTGAACCTCTATTTTAGGTGATCGGATTGGCTATCACCGGTGGTTCTTTTTGGTTCCTCACAGTGATGTATCTAATTTTGTTATATGAAGCTTTTGTTTTTAGATTAACAATGTTGCCTCTGTCTTTAGACTTTTGTTTATGTTGTCGGCTTCTGTTTGTTACAGCTTATTGAGAAATCAATAAGTTGATGAACCGGCCTTTCCTATACCTTAGGGATTGGAAAAGTCGGGTCATCACAGCTTCGAAAAGCCGTCTCCATTAACGGTCTCCATAAGTCTTTTTTTGTAGTGTACCTTTATTTGCAACTCTAGAATCCTCCTCCTCAATTCACAATTGCAATTGCTAAATTGTATATTACTTTAAATAAGATGATGTAGATCCGCTAGATGTTAGTTGCATGTGACATGCATCCAAAAAAGTGAACATCAGAACGAAAAAAATGATAATCTCAATCATCTTATTTAAAGCAGTCAAATATAGGTACCATTTTAATGAAGAGGACATTTTAGGTGCTTAATAAAGTGAAAGTATCTCAAGAAGGCTAGACGACAGGTGTGAAGTGTGCACACACATATTTTGTACCAATCTATGTCATCAAAATAGTATCTAATATTTTGAACTAGAGTGAGCCAATTACAATCACTCATTCGAGGATTTGAACCCCCGATTTATCATTCTAATAGTAATTGTTGTGTTTAATTTTCCGACAGTAGATAACTGGATATTAAAGTGCATTGTTTGGATAATTCAAATTCTCTGGATGTGCTGAGGGTTTGTTGTGGGTGGCTAGACACCTAATCCAACCAATTTTCTAAGTTTGGAAATTGTGTACTGATCTTACCCAAATATGCCCCATATGTATCATGTTTTTCTCTTGAGGAGCTCCAATTCTTTGTTCACGACTCGAAAACAAACTTTCCTAACAGGGACAATAATAGAAAGTTAGCAGTTTCCAGCCCACTGCACGCATTATTTTGGTCATTCCTTTGCTATATTATCAAAAAGGCAAGCAAAGCTCTCTAACAAGATCGCACCCCCATCCCTTATAAATATTCTTTTTTCTTTCCTATCAATAGATAAGAATCAAATGGGACATAGAAGAAGTGGCTTGTTGGGTTGAGCCTATAGCTTGGAAGGTTGACGATATCGCAACTTTGAGATCTCGGGTTAAATCCCAGCTTACCCAGCAGAAAAAGAGGCAATGGATCGGAAAAATGTCTATGCAATGTTCCTGATCTGTATGCTCGTGATGTTCGTTTATGTGGGTTCGACGGATGGGAGATGCTATTTCGGTGAAGGCAGATGTAATTTCGGCTGTTTGGAACAACCCAAGGAAATCCAGTTTTCGACATGGCCTACTTGCAAGTATCACTCCGACAACACTTGCGGTTTAATCGACCGTCCGGGTGATCGGCATAGAGGGCGATAATACAAATCTGGTCATACATCCACAACCAAGGTATCAATAATCGGTCGATACCGATACTCAAGACCGATACTGATTTTGATACCTTGTCCACAACTACATGCTCAGAAAATCTTTCTTTGTGACCTCTCGTATATTTCTCTCTTAATTTACTATCCCTTGAACATATCCACTCTATTTTTAAACCATTATATAGAAGAGTACCTTTAGATCCATCCACCAAATGTTTGAGTTCTCCCACACTGAAACACACTGAATGCATTGAATTTGACGGTGAAAATTATTTATTGTCGCAATCTTTCATACGATGGATCTTGAGATCATGAGTGCACCACCAAACGATCTATTTTCTATTTCATGAGGTGCACACCCAAAAAAGTGATCTTAAAATCAATTTTGAACTTGCATATGATGTTAAATTAATTTTTTTGAGATGTGTGCCACGTGAAATAAAATACCTGCCGTCTGATGGTACGCCCATGGTCTCAAGATCGATTATGTGAAAGATTTGGAGGATAAAGGATCTCCATTGTCTAAGTCAACACAGTTAATGTATTTCAGTGTCGGTGCACTGAAAGATTCGGTGGGCGGATTTAAAGGTACGCTATATAAAATCCTTTTGGATGTTTTAGTGGCGTAGTCTTGTTTAATAATCCAAATATATAGAGATATTTATATTATGTACAAGTTTTGGAATCTTACTTTGGGCGTGCATATGAACCAGTTGGGTTCCTTGTGGAACACAGCCTAATTAATGATTAAGTGCATCATCAATATGCTCAAAGTTGATCAACCACCATCCAAAAAAAATATATTTTTTTCATTCATTAATTTGGGTCAAAATGCAAAAATTCCAATTATCGATTTTTGGGTGGAAAATTGTAATGACTTAGAATTTTTGACTTTTTTTTTATTGGTATTAGATAGTGCTTTGTACCTTGCATGGTGTTAGTGCTCCACACCGGAACCTACCCTAGCTGCAATTCACTACCTAAAAATTAGGTTTAAGTGAAAAAAAATTTCCAAGGGTATTTAAATAACTATTTAAGATAAAAATAATCGGCAAGCCACCTAGGGATTTATATCCCGTGTTGACCCAACATGTGCTAACTTGAGACACGCATGTGGCCGTAGAATTAGGTGGTGCTCTAAGAGGCCTGAACACCCAAGCTATTAGAAAAAAGGTAAGCGAAGCATCAACACTACAAAAATAAGTTGTTTCAGCGGCACCCAAAAACTATCACTATTAACTAAAAAACTGTCGCTACTAGTCTCGTCACTACTGAAACAACAAGTTTTTTTTATTAACAGCGCAATTTTTTGCTGCAAAAACCTGCCGCTAATAAACTTATTTTTTGTAGTGCAAACCCAATGCTTCATGTGCACTCAATCCATGCACATCCTTCCACACTCATATCCCTTTAAAACAGAACAAGGAAAGGAGTAAGCTGTATAATAGAGCAGCAAGTGACACCGACAGTGCACCCTATCCAGCTTGCCGGCTATTGCTGCCGGTAAAGGTCACCGGACGGCTCTACCACACTAATTGGAAGTCGGTAAACTCGTAGGAAACCTGGTATATGCTATCTTCTTCAACGGTCGTAAACCATCAACAAGCCACTACGTCAAAATAGGCGAAAAATGATGGTCCAAAGCTGGCTATATATTTTTTGCAAAAAGATGGCCCAAAACCATCCTCACGGCCGCTCTTTTTAATGGCATCTTAAAAGTACACGACGATCCTTAACCGTCTTATATTTCATAAATAAGACAGTAGAAAATAATTATTTTCCGCAGTCCTTATATAAGATGGTCCTAATCCGTCTCATAATAACTACTAAAAGATGGTCGTCGACCCTTTAATAATTTTTTTTTAAAAACTATAGGACGGGTGGAACCCGTCCTTTATCAACAGTCCTTTATTAGACACGGTCATGAGCTGTCCTATTTATTATATCGGACGATCCTTTATGAACTGTCTTCTTAAATTTGGAAAAAAAAATAACGAAATAAAACAGTCTTAGGCAATCATTTTTTAAAAGTCATAATAAAAAAATATTTATAATTCTGAGAAGTGCCTGTACCCCAAAATACCCTACTCATCCATCAGAAAAATTACAAATGGACATAAAAAAATACTTCATAGTAAAACAACAAATTTACCCTTCTTATCCAAAGAAAATTTATCCTACTTAACCAACAGAAAATCACAAATGAGTATAATAAATATTTTGGACTAAAACTACAAATTTACCTTGCTTTTGCAATATAAAATTACAAATCATGAGTATCATAGAAATTCTTTGAACTAAAGCCACAGCCCATAGCCACAACCCAAATTATGAGATTTTTGGGGAGTTGATCTCTAAGTACCTAAATCTTGTAATGAAGATGTCATGAGTATTCTCAAATTTCTCAGCTGCTCAGCAAATTCATAAGCAACATATCGTTGTTCCTGTTGTATTATAATAAGATGGTCGAGGAAAGAGGATGACCTTTTGACCTATAAAAGAATATGAATCATATGCATTGAGTTTTTATTTTATTTTCTTTATTTTTTTGGCTAGGCTAGTCAACTGAGCCAACAAACCATGTTGCAACTAGGGATATCAAGGTGTCAGGTCAGCTTCAAACCAGGTGTTTCAGTGTCTATTTAAAGAAATCTAGTTTATTTTTTACAGAGACAAGAAAAAGACATGACAAGATAATAATTCTTTTATCTTTGTTTCATTATTATTTTTAGGCATATTAAGTAGTGTTTAGAATTCTCTTTTGTGAGTGTAAACACAAAAGAAATTACAAAGTATCGGACTTGATTGTATCCCATGAATATGTTTATTATTTTCCTATTTTGTTATTGCGATTCTAATCGGAAGGATGCAAATAATGCTTAGAGAAATCGTTTATCTTATCGTGTCTCTAAGTTCTATCCTTGATTCTATCTCCTTTAATTTTTACTTTCATTTTTTAAAATATTTCCAACAAAGATAAATTGGGCATGACCACAGTGTCACAGGGAGGGTCATGACAACCTCATTTTTAAGTCATATGGCAAATACTTTTTAACAATCCTGATCATCATCATAGTATCTCATATATATTTAATTGAAGTGGACCAGAAAATCATAATCAATGAGAGATTTGAACTATCGTTACTATGCACTCTAATACGGATAGTTTTGCCTATTTCATAGAGATATTTACTCATGGTAAAAAACCAGGTGGTCATGTCCCTATCGCTTTGTTAAATTATTATATTTTAAGGTCTTATGTTTATAGGGCTGCAAGCGAGTCAAGTTCGGGCCAGTTTTCAGACTAAACCCAATTTGTTTATTTAACAGATCAAATTTTTTTACCCAACCTATAAAATGTCAGGTTTAGAGATAACCCAAACCCGATTTTTTATATAACATGTCAAGGTTTTCAACTCGACCCTATCCAACATATCAAGATTTCCAAACTCGAACTCGATTGGTATCTAAGTCGGTTTAGAAAACACACTACAAAATTAAGGAATTTCAACGGCACTTGTTGTTAAGACAGTTTTTGATAGTGACATAACTAATAGCAGCAGTATTTGATAGCGACAAGACTAATAGCAGCAGTTTTTTGTTCAATTTTTTTAACAAAAAACTGTAGCTAATAGTCTTTATTTTTTATAGTGACATGTCGGATTGATTCAACCCCATCAATTTGTAGCTTGAATCAATTCATCATAGAAACATAGGAGAGTCAAGAGGAGAAAGGAGGGCTTGGGAGAGAACCACTAAGGTTTGTTGTCAAGATTATAGAACTAGTAGGGATTGAATTCCTTTATTTTAAAATTAGGGTACCATTATTTTCCGGCTAAGAGTCTTCCTTTTCAACCTAGGCTTCACTTGTTTAAGCCATTGATGGCTTTGAATCAGACAATGGAGATCGTTTTTCATCCCAAACTTGACACAATAGATTTTGATTCCACATTACACAAACCCGAAAAATGTTCTGATAACCAAGATTTATGTATGCCATGATCATACTCGTTGTTTTGGATAGTGTAACACATGGAATCAAAATTTGACTATTTTATGGTAGGCCCAAGATCTCAAGATCTATTTTTTTCAATGATTAATTAGGCTAAAACAATCTAGAATGTCTAATTCAAATTCAAAGCAATCAATAGTTTAACCATATAAAACTCCGGTTGAAAAAAAAGAATCTTGGGTTGAAAATAAATGTATAAAATTATAGTTAATGAAAATAAAACTAGCATGCATTATTAAATGTACATGTAAAAAAGATATATAGTTTAAAAGTTATTGTAAACAGATCGGGTTCAGGTCCGATTTAGGGCCAACCCGATTTATTTATTTAACAGGTCAAGATTCTTTACCCGACCCTGATAGGTCGAGAGTTCCTAACACGAACCCGATTTGTATCAGATTGAATGTAAAAAGCCGGGTTTACCGAGCCCATTTGCACCGCCTATATGTTCATCTTCACAGCTGTTACTAGAATTCCAGATCATCAAAAGAAGCCCCGAGCACTATCCTGTGTAAACGGTCTAAACATGCTGAAGTGTGAGAAGAAGAGGTAAAAGTTTCAGTTTTTTACTCACTGACTCCTTCCACTTACTAAGATTGGTCATCGAACTCATTATTCATGCAACCACATAAATCCTATAACAACGGTTTCTCATTAATTTACCCCCTATAGGTAACCCTCTCTCTCTCTCTCAGATATGGCCACTGAAAAACAGCTTCTTGGGCTGCTCCTCTCCATTCTTTTACTATCGGCATTGCAGGCAAGCCGTGCCCACTGTGTTTACACATGCCTCAATCGTTGCGTCTGGGGTCCGGTGATCTGCAGTAAAAAGTGCTCCTTAGATTGCATGGCCTACGAAATAATCAAAATGCACAACGATTTCGTAAAACACATTCCGAAATCGATATCGATGGATGCCCATGCCGACATTTCGGTCCATTTCGGGCTCAAGGATTGCAAACTAGACGCGAGCCTCGAAAAGACAGTCGCGCTGAACGCCGATGCACAAATGGCCGCAAAAACGTTCCTACTGAATGCCCATGCCAGCATGGGTGGACAGGGTCTCCGACAAGAAGTGAACGCCGAAGAATGGGCGTCACTGGTAGCTAATGCGGGAACTGAGTTACGGAACAATGGGAGGCAGAAGGTCGGTCTCGGAGAGTCGGGGTCACTGAATGCTGGGGCAGAGGCTGAAGTAAAAAAAAGTGAAGAAGCCTCGGGGTCCAATGAACACTAACCAAGCAGATAAACAAAAAGAGCCGTAAACCGCACCATCGTTTAAAATCTCGTCCGATACGCATCTATTTTTGCCAAACTATACTGATTCGGGGTGCAATCAGTATGAATCTCTACTACGGCTAATCTCCCAATTCTACATTTTTGTGATTCTAATTTATTTTTAAGAAAATTTTGATTTTTTTTGTATTTTTTTAATGAGTTTTTCTTCTTTTTCTCCTTTGAATGGGTGTGGCTGGATCCGACGATGAGCATCAGTTTGGTGTTGGCCGCTCCAGAGGCTGATGCCGATATTTAAAACCATCTGCCGCACTCTTTTAGATCGCGAAGGAATAGAGGGCCTGCACGATCATCATTAGATCTCGATCTAAGTAGGTTTATAGGACTTGTGGCACATTTCAACACCATGTAAGCTGTCTGATTTAAAGACCATGATCTAAAGATGATTATACAAAAGGCTTTCATGGAAGACAATTTCTATCATATGATTCAAAGCAGTCAGCCATTAATTTATGGCATTGCCTTTTACTATATTGAGTCAGATGATAGAGACTATTTCATACCAATATATCTTTTGTACCAATGATATGTAGTCATGGCCTTTGGAAAGGTCCTTCTTTGGCCCAATCACTCCATCCAATCAGTTGAAACTGCATCTGTAAGCCGATCAATAAAAGGGGGCTTGGATTGCATAGAATCATTGATTGGAATAATGCAGACCTTTCAAAGCTTTTCTGGAACCTTGTTGCAAAAAACTCCTTATGGGCCAACTGGTGTACGGCGAAATACATTCTTCCATCCGATATCTGGAGCTACTCTCTCCCACATAGTTGTTCTTAGGCTTGGAAAGGTATAATGAGAATTCGGGATACCATAAAATCAAAATTCCGAGTCATCATTGGCGATGGTAATACCACAAAATTTTGGAGCGATCCTTGGCTTGAGAGTGGTCCTCTCATTCAAAATTATGGTCGTCGGTCCATAGTACAATCTGGTATCAATGAAGATGCCCTTGTTGTGGATCTCTATGAGAATGGGGTCTGGACTCTCCCTAACCCGCATACTAGAAGATTGGAAATAGCTTGAAAGGAAATTACTGATCATCCTACCCCTCTGGCCAACATCAAAGATAAGCTCATATGAAAATCTACTCCATTTGGTAACTTCTCCCTCAAAGCTGCTTGGCATTGCTTCAAACCGGAATCAACTATTGTTCCTTGAAATTCTTTTATTTGGCACAAAAAGAAAATTCTGAAACATGCATTTTGTGTTTGACTTGCCATCCAGGGAAAACTTCTTACTATTGATAATCTCAATAAAAGAGGCCTTCTAATTCCTTCGCGATGTGTCCTTTGTTGGTCACAATCTGAGGATCACAATCATCTCTTCTTTGATTGCTCTTTCTCAAAGTGGATTTGGCACTCTATTCTTCAGAGACTTCGAATAGGAAAAGATCAATTAGAAATTTATCTGAGGAAATTAATTATTGCATGAAAAAATGTAAAGGTAACGAAAACCAAGCATCGTTGATAAGGATTGCCTTCGCTGCAACAATTTGGCATTTATGGAAGGAAAGAAATAATCGCATTTTTGAGGGCTTGATTTCTCATAAACGTATCATCTTGAAAAGAATTGTTGAGGATGTCTCAGTTAAAAGTCATAACACTAATATCCTCGACTCTTACACCATTGCCCATTGGAGGTGTGTGCCAAGTCCTTCTATTGTTCCTATTCTCTGCAAGTGGACCACTCCTTCGATTGATTTTTTAAAATTAAACACTGATGCCTCGAAGGTGGATGATAGATATAGCATTGGTGGCATTCTAAGGGATCATAACGGTAATTACATTGCTAGTTTTCATGGCCTTACTTTAGCTCATGATATTACCCATGCTGAAATTAATGCTATCCATCAAGGACTTGTTCTTGCGACTTCGCTTCAGCATAAAAATCTCATTGTGGAATCTGATTCTCTCCTCGCAATTTGCTGTATTACTAATCGGTGCACAATTCTGTGGAAATATACCTTCTCTGTTTGATCGGTGATTTTCCTCACCCACAGCTTCCAAAGTTGTTCATTTAATCACATCTGGAAGGAGATAAATTATAGTGCTGATCTTCTGGCTCGATTAGGGATGGATGTTGATGATGTTATGTAACAACCCAGAATTTTTTACTTTCTTTTATTGGTATTAGATGGTGCTTTGTACCTTGCATGGCGCTTTGTACCAAAGCTCCACATGGAAACCTACCCTAGTTAAGAAAATACACATTTTGGGTTTTCAAAAGGTTTTATATTTAAAATTGTCGTTATTTGATACAAGTTGTATGGTGGCCTAGTGGTTGAAAGGCTTTGATTATAGACAAGAGGTCTAAGGATCGAATCTTACTATGTGAGTTTTAAACCTCTATTTTAAACTTTGAAGTAAAAGCCTGTACACCCTTATTTAGTGCGACCGCTTAGCAACGAATTAATCCCCATATATTATAAATAAGAAAGTTAGGGAGAACCCTAAATCACTATTACAAGAATTCTTCTTAAAAGCCCTAGCAGTCACTCCATCTTCTTCTCTGGCCACCCTTTTCTAAAAATACTCAAATCTCTTTTAAATCTCTTATGTGTTCTTCCACGAAGAACATCGTGATATTTTACTGCCGTCAGATCATGGTGGAAGAAGGCAGCATAATCGTGGACAGACCATTGTATGGACCCCGATCTCTATCGCCATAATCGCCGTCGATCCGTCGATCACGCTTCAAGAAGTGGGTACCCATCCATCCATCTCGTCCTTCTCAGATCCCGTCGCATAGGATACAATTCGATCGCGTATCGACGGGCCATAAAAAGAACCATAAATTATTTTCTTATCATTTTGCTTTAGGGTTAGATAAATGGCTAGATCTTATTCTAGTTTAATTTTGATTATAATTTCATTATTATTTTTGTTATAAAATATTATTTACTTATTTATTTATTTATTTTTAAAACCCTACTTGTTTAGAAAATCAATCGATAGATGGCGATTAATTATAAGTTCGTTCATTATAAATCAATCGTAATTGACCTGTTTAATATTTTTTTTCTACACTTTTAGTGTTGTTTTCTTTTTACCCTTATTATTTTAATATGAGGTAAATGATAATCCCAATAATATTAGCGTATAGCCACTCGGTCGGTTCGCTCATTTCATTAATATTAGCGTATAGCCGCTCGGTCGGTTCGCTCGTTTCAATAATGATATTATACACAGAATTACGCTTTATATATATATTATTTTGAGTATAATAGCTACAACTTCACCAGATTTTATAAGACGTTTTTTTTTTTTTTATGCATCTCTGCTTCTTTAAATGGAGGTAGGTTATATGCATCTCTTATTCTTTAGATTTGCCTATTTGTATATTATAGTATATATAATAAAATATAATATATGTAACCCTGCTACTTTGGATTTAAGATAATAATAATATAATATATTATGTAATGTAGAGATTGCTCAAATAGTAACTTTTAGATAGGATCATAAAATATGGATTGGTTGCCTTTAAATTACTATAGAAATCTTTACCTTTCCTTTCAACCATTATAATATTATATCTCTTACTTTATATAAATAGTATTATATTCACGATGATGTCACCCATCCTATTAAATATTATTATAAATGGTAATTACCGAGAAAAACCCTTAGACTTCTTAAGTTTCCTTTGTTCTGATCAATCTCCTCTGGTACTGTTATACCTTATATGGTCGATTTTTATTTTTATGAGTAAATATTTAATTAGAACTTGTGATTATAATATTATACTTTTTTCTAAACACTTGTAACTTAAACTAGATATCTATTAAAATAGTATATAATAAAGTGTTATATAACTTGTAAGTATATAATAATATATTCTTATCTAATATTTCTACTTATGTATCTACCTTATTTTAACAATAAAAATTGTCTTAAGACACATGCAAGGTATCATTTCTTGTTTCAAATTTGTACCAACTCAAACCTATCTGATGTTCGACCCACCCATCTGATTTCATTTCATTGGATGACATTAGAATAATTAAAGTATCTGTTATATTATATTATGATATATCTAAAGAGAAAAGTAGTTCTAGGTGGTAATATAAAAATTAATAAATATTATATACTTATACTTTATTATTATTTTATTCTCATATAAAATAAAGATACTTGGTTACTACCTTATTTTAATATTATAAAATTATCTTATAAGGTATATGAGTAGTAGTATCGCCTGTCAGAGCCCAATTAGCTTCCTTTTATCGATGGATTGACCTATTAAAAATTGATCAATCAATCCTTACACCTTATTAAATTCGATCTATCGATTTTCGTCTGAACAGACGACCTAGTTCACACTAAAATCTCATCGTTGTATGACCAAAAACTTAGTGCACATTAATCACTTGCACTTTTTGATCGATGGTCGTAATGCACTTAACTTCTAAAATAATAATATTTAATTTAAATATTCTATAATAATAAATAATAATATATTTAAATATCACTTTTATCGCTTCAACGTGACCTCTTTAATAACACGAAATGTTATAAATTCGATACCTCGTTAAAATCGAACTCTGACTTTTAAATTATCGAAATCATATAATTACTCCCCTACTCTATATTTATTGGTGTGTTATGTAAATAAATATATGTATAAATATAATAATAATCTAAATGAAAAAATTTTGTGCGTGTGATGATTCTGTGCCTCTACTTTGATCATGACATGAGTTAAGGTCATGTTAGGTCAGATGACGCGAGAGTATATGAGATCATGCCTATGCTTGGGCGTGATAATTCACTGAGATGGTATCGAAACGGGGAATACATCATATTCACATGCCTTACAACTCATGGTGGTATGGGAGACCATGATGAGTAGGGTGAGTGCGAATTCAGTGTAGCCTCGTATACAATGACATAAACGGTGACCCTATCACCCCTAGTTCTAATTTAATAGGATAAAATATGAGTCGGTAGGCTAAGATGTGAGTCAGTATGATATGATATGAGTCAGTATGATAAGATATGTTACGATAATAAAACACCGCTGTATAGGCTAGTAAAAGATTAAAAATTGAAGTCTCTGTATGTGTCGTTCCTTGCATAGCCACCGTAAGGGCAACAACGTCTTTCAATCAAGACGGATGTCTCTGAGAGACATTATGAGTTATGAGTCGTCGGCCGCCCCTGTGACTGGATGGGGTGTATGACATGATATGATATGGAGGGTGTTATGATATGGTGGTATGATACTATGGTGACCCTCACATGATAGCTCAAGCAGCGAATGGCACAGGTCGTTTTAGATTTTATGAGTATGTTAGTTACGCTCATGCGATGTACAGACGTATATGCGAGAATGATAACAAGACATGGTATGATATGTTATGAGATATGGTGTGTTACGTTAGGATATGAGTGTCTAGATCATAGTCTTATATTTATAATATAATATGAGTTTTACGATATATAAATGATTTTATCTTTCTCTTAATATCTGCTTTGAGATATTATGCTTATCACTCATAAGATGCACCCACAATGTACCTGAATAGAATGGGGTGGATTAGTGGTATATCCCACTTAGTTTACGTGACTAAGTAAACTTATCCCACGGCAATCTAACGTTGCAGGTGATTACGCTAGTGGAATAAACGTTGGTCGCTGACACTAATTTCATTGATCCCGTGGGTGTTGAGTATTGGGAGCCTTGGGAGGGCGACGGAGTTGAGTACCAGGAGAGCTACGGTGCTGATTTCGATCCGAGTGTCGGATATTGATCATTGCAGACTTTGATAGTAGATTGGGTCATTATTATCATTAATTTTATTATTTCATTTTATCGAATTTGTCTCTGACTTTCATTATTATTTTATAGGTGTAACATTCAAATTCATTTTTTTTATTCTAATATTTATGACTACTTTTATTTCCACCTTTATGTGTTGGCTTTCACGGATTTCGTTAAACTAGATTTGTATGATAACTCTGATTAAGTGTATGTCCGCTTAGCATATTCGAGATATGTGCGGGTCATAATTCGGAATTCTAGGCCTTGAGATGGGTTAGAATTTCAGGTCGTGACAGAGTGGTATCAGAGCTCAGGCTCTACTTTCTCGAGGACTGTATGTGTTATATAAGTATAATATATTGATTGAGGTTATGATGATTCAGATAGACCCCAAACTTCAGATCTTTTGAGAACTTATTGGTTTCAAGGACATTCAATCATTGATGATAGTAAACCGTAAGGTTCAATTTTGAATTTAATGATTTATGTAAGAATGACTTATATAGTTAGAAACTTGTGAGAAATATTAGAAATTATCTGTAAGGATTGAAAAATAATGGTGAAACTTTTCTAAAATTTAGGGGCAATCAGATAAATAAATCCTTGAAGATTTGACTATTTAAGATTTTAGATGATCTGAGATGCCGACTATAGGAATAGCAGATTCTAGGTTATATTAGAAATAACTTCAATAATTAGATTAAGTGAATATCCTACTAAAGTTTGACATACCACACATTCGAAGAAATTTTTGACATCAAATCAGATTATTTTATAAATTGATGAATTAGAATCGACCACCATTATAAAGAGAGGGGGACCATACCTTGAGGATATCAAATATTAGGTGTCAAAAATATAAAAGTTTTCCAGATGAGATTAACAAAGAAATGATGATTTTAGTTTATAATCAATGCATAATTTTCGATGACGAAAATATTATAAGGGGGGGAGAATGTAACGACCCAGAATTTTTGACTTTTTTTTATTGGTATTAAATGGTGCTTTGTACCTTGCATGGTGTTAGTGCTCCACACCGGAACCTACCCTAGTTGAGAAAATACACATTTTGGGTTTTCAAAAGGTTTTATATTTAAAATTGCCTTATTTGACACAAGTTGTGTGGTGGCCTAGTGGTTGAAAGGCTTTGGTTATAGACAAGAGGTCTAAGGATCAAACGTTACTACGTGAGTTTTAAACCTCTATTTTAAACTTTGAAGTAAAAGCCTATACACCCTTATTTGGTGCGACCACTTAGCACTGAATTAATCCCCATATATTATAAATAATAAAGTTACGGAGCACCCTAAATCACTATTACAAGAATTTTTCTTAAAAACCCTAGCCTTCACTCCCTAAATCACTATTACAAGAATTCTTCTTAAAAATCCTAGCCGTCACTCTATCTTCTTTTCTGGCCACCCTTTTCTAAAAACACCCAAATCACTTTTAAATCTCTTGTGTGTTCTTCCACAAAGAACACTGTGGTATTTTTCTACCATCAGATCGTGGTGGAAGAAGGCGGCGTAATCGTGGATAGACCATTGTGTGGATGCCGATCTCTATCGCCCTGATCGTCGTTGATCCGTCGATCACGCTTCAAGAGGTGGGTACCCATCCATCCATCTCGTCATTCTCAGATCTCGTCGCGTAGGATACGATTCGATCGCGTATCAACAGGCCATAAAAGAACCATAAATTATTTTCTTATCATTTTGCGTTAGGATTAAATAAATGGCTAGATCTGATTCTAGTTTAATTTTGATTATAATTTTATTATTGTTTTTGTGATAAAATATTATTTACTTATTTATTTATTTATTTATTTTTAAAACCCTACTTGTTTAGAAAATCAATCGATCGATGGCGATTAATTATAAGTCCGTTCATTATAAATCAGTCGTAATTGACCTGTTTGATATTTTTTTTTTACACTTTTAGTGTTGTTTTCTTTTTATCCTTATTATTTTAATATGAGGTAAATGATAATCCCAATAATATTAGCGTAGAGCCACTCGGTCAGTTCGCTCGTTTCATTAATATTAACGCATAGCCGCTCCGTCGGTTCGCTCGTTTCAATAATGATATTATACACAGAATCACGCTTTATGTATATATTATTTTGAGTATAATAGCTGCAGCTTCATCAGATTTTATAAGACATTTTTATTTATTTATGCATATTTGCTTCTTTAGATGGAGGTAGGTTATATGCATCTCTTATTCTTTAGATTTGCCTATTTGTATATTATAGTATATATAATAAAATATTATATATAAATATTATATATGTATCCCTGCTACTTTAGATTTAAGATAATAATAATATAATATATTATGTAATGTAGAGATTGCTCAAATAGTAACTTTTAGATTGGATCATAAAATGTGGATTGGTTGCCTTTAAATTACTATAGAAATCTTTACCTTTCCTTTCAACCATTATAATATTATATCTCTTACTTTATATAAATAGTATTATATTCACGATGATGTCACCCATCCTATTAAATATTGTTATAAATGATAATTATCAAGAAAAACCCTTAGACTTCTTGAGTTTCCTTTGTTCTGATCAATCTCCTCTAGTACTGTTTTACCTTATATGATCGATTTTTATTTCTATGAGTAAATATTAAATTAGAACTTGTGATTATAATATTATACTATTTTCTAAACACTTGTAACTTAAACTAGATATCTATTAAAATAGCATATAATAAAGTATTATATAACTTATAAGTATATAATAATATATTCTTATCTAATTTTTCTACTTAAGTACTTACCTTATTTTAACAATAAAAATTGCCTTACAAGACACATTCAAGGTATCATTTCTTGTTTCAAGTTTGTACCGACTCAGACCCATCTGATGTTGGACCCACCCATCTGATTTCATTTCATAGGATGACATTAGAATAATTAAAGTATCTGTTATATTATATTATGATATATCTAAAGAGAAAGTGTGATAGCCCGAATTTTCCCAATCTAAAATTTTGGGACACTTTTTTTTTTCCTCAACTTATGCTAAATGGAAAAACCTGAACCGCCAGATCGTAGATCACAATCTGATACAGAATACTTGGCACATCCATATGCATACAGAAATCAAAGCAAAGTTATATATATGTCATAAATAAAAACTCCAGTTCTAACACCTAATATGTACAGAACCAAACAAACACCAGTGATGACCAACCGTCACCAATAGTAGTGTATCATGCATGTATAATAGCACGAATGTACCAAGCTCAAACTTAACAAAATTCACAATGCACTAAATCTACGATCCCAAAATAAAGTACAAATCCTTATGCGGAAGCTCCTTTTTTTCAAGTATGTAGTTTGGGCCTTCCTCAAACCTACACCTGTGATGTATAGTCGGGGTGAGCTAACATCTAAGCTCAATGGAGAAAACTAATACCAATATACATCTCATCACATGCATAGATTCAAATACAAGATCAAAACATTTTCTTATCAAAACTAATACTGATTTCAAAGGCATTTCTTATCAAAACTAAAACTAAGTTCAAAGGCATTTTCTTATCAAAACTCAAAACTAATTTCAAAGGCCAACTGATTCAAGGACATTTCCTTATAAACATCAAAAGTGATTTCAAGACATTTTCTTATAAAAATCGAAACTAATCTCTTATCAAAAGCATATTTCTTATCTTTGATTTACTGAGTTCGATTTACACTCACTCACATGTATTACTCATTCTTACTTTACTTACTTATATCTCTTACACATTCCTTCTTGGCTTACTTACATATCTTACACATTCTTACTTAGCTTATATAATGTTTCACATATTCTTACTTAGCTTATACAATGTCTCACATATTCTTACTTAGCTTACACAATGTCTCACCCATTCTTAGCTTACACAATTCGATTCACGGATATTCAGCCGTGTCGGTTCGATTCACAGAGACTGTCGTGCCAGTTCGATTCGCACACACTTACTTGTCTTACTTACACATTGTCACATAGTTTACACAATTCGATTCATGGATATCTAGCCGTGCCGGTACGATTCACAGAGACTGCCATGCCAGTTCGATTTACGGAGACTTTCATGCCAGTTCGATTCACGGTTAGCCGTTGTGTCGGTTCGATTCACGAATATCCCGCTGTGCCGGTTCGATTCATGGGTTTAACCGCTATGCTGGTTCGATTCACGGTTAGCCGTCGTGCCGGTTCGATTCAGCCCTAGCGGCCCACAAGGTACCATATAATTCGCCCAAAGCGGTCCACACATGCACATATAATCCGCCCATAGCGGTCCACGATGTCATATAATCTGCCCGTAGCGGTCCACAACACACTTATAATCCACCTATAGCGGTCCACATTATGACAAGGCTTACATGTTCGATTTACTTACATAGCTTACATATTCAATTTTTCTTATATGACTTTCAGGTTCATATACATATTCAACTATCCAATGCATTCAAAAACTCAGATGAAAATAAATTCTTCATGATCGGAAGTATTTTGAAAATATAAATGTAAATAGATTCAGCAAACATCAAATTTTCATTTCTAAAAGCATAGATTCAAAGTTCTTTATGACATTCGGAGTTTAAAAGTCAAAGCTCAAAAATCATATTCAAAACTGACAGAATTTGGAATTTAAAATTTCAAATCATGATGCAAATCACATTTTATTCGATCATATCAAGCATCTATGAAATCAAATAAAAATGCAATCGTGTATTGGAATTTCCTCACCTTAACCTTGAAGTCGCGCTAAGCCAAGCTAAGCCCTATCGATGAATTTCTGCCCTCAATATACATTACAAACATATGATAATGTATCAAGGATCAACTCCAATCACTAATAACTTAGACATATATACATGTTTTCTCAAAATGAAGCGGAAACGGACAAGTTTGTGCTAACTTAGAATTTGATGCAATTTTCCTCCCAAATTTAGACCATTAAAAATTTGTATTCAAGAGTTAGTCAAATCACAAAAATTGTAGATATCATTGTTCTCTTTCCAACGCTTCAAGAATCATGTGATTTTGAGTTTGGGGTAGAAAGTTACGACAAAAATACCGAAGCAGTTTCGGCATTCAGTCAAAGCATGCTAACTCAAAACTTAACCCAAATTCTCACTCAATTTTGACCTTTAAATGGTTGATTCATAAGTTTGTCAATTCATAAAAGTTGTATACCTTTCTGTCTTTTTTCCAATGCCATAAGAATCATGGTGATCAGAGATCGAAGCAGAAAGTTACGGTAAAAATACCAAATCAATATCGATATGCTCAGACAAAATTGATCGAACGGTTTTCAAAATTGATCGAATGGTTTTCAAAATCGATTGAACGGTTACTTATTTCGATCGAACGGTTTTCAAAATCGATTGAATGGTTTTCAAAATTGATCGAACGATTTCGTTCTGAAGCCTTCAGATTTCACTCCTTACAAAATCGTTCGATTGGTTACTAATTTTGATCGAACGATTTCATCAGATTTCTCCCAAACTCGGGTTTTAACTTCCCCAAATTTATTTTTTCCTTAAAGCTAACTCATATTTTTCTAATTTTTCATCCACATGCTATCCAAAGTCTAATCTACGTACAAATCACAACTTAACATAAAATTTTCTCACCTTAAAATGATCGATTCCTCTATCCATGTGCTCACGTCCAAGCTAGAGTGCGTTCTCAAGCCATTTGATCACAGCTGCGTCGAATCGGCATTCCCCTGCGGTGATTGATCGAAGAAGAAGAAGAAAATAAGGGAAAATCGATCGAAACCCAAGGGCTTGCTCCTTACTCTTCTCTTTCTCTCTCTAAGCTCTCTAAAAACCTAAAACCTCCAAATTTTACAATCGGTTATAGCTTCTAAAGGAAGCTTTTGACTTTATATATAAAAGGGGGCCGGTTCCTATATAAAGGGCATACACTTATCCTTGGGTATTAGTTCTTATTCAAAGAACTAGATTCTAAGTGAAACGGATATACTTATTTAGGGTGTTATCTAGAATAAAATGATCTTTTAATTCGATGTAGGGCTTGTCCACCCCAAACCACTTATCAATCGGGTTCTGTGTAGACCTAAAACACCGATGCTTGGTGGACACGACCATCTAATGACCCACACACAATCTAAATCAGCCTTTTTCAATTAAGACCTAGCCTAAAATAATTTATTTAATTAATTTCACAATGTCAGATTCGTGACCAATCGGGCACGCACACCGAGGCGTACTGTTCGAAGGTTAAAATTTTCGAGATGTTACAGAAAGTAGTTTCAGGTGGTAATATAAAAATTAATAAACATTATATATTTATACTTTATTATTATTTTATTCTCATATAAAATAAAGATACTTAGTTATTACCTTATCTTAATATTATAAAATTATCTTATAAGGTATATGAGTAGTAGTATCCCCTATCAGAGCCCAGTTAGCTTCCTTTTTATCGATGGATTGACCTATTAAAAATCGATCAATCGATCTTGAGCCAAATAACGGCTTACACCTTATTAAATTCGATCTATAAATTTTCGTCCGAACAGACGACCTGGTTCACACTAAAATCTCATCGTTGTAAGACCAAAAACTTAGTGCATATTAATCACTTAAACTTTTCGATCGATAGTCGTGATTCACTTTACTTCTAAAATAATAATATTTAATTTAAATATTCTATAATAATAAATAATAATATATTTAAATATCACTTTTATCGCTTCAATGCGACCTCTTCAATAACATGAAATGTTAGAAGTTCGATACCTCGTGAAAATTAAACTCTGACCTTCAAGTTATCGAAAACACATAATTACTCCCCTACTCTATATTTATTAGTGTGTTATGTAAATAAATATATGTATAAATATAATAATAATCTAAATAAAAACTTTTTGTGTGTGTGATGATTTTGTACCTCTACTTTGATCATGATATGAGTTAAGGTCATGTCAGGTCAGATGATGCGAGAGTGTATGAGATCATGCCTATGCTTGGGCGTGATAATTCACTTAGATGATATAGAAGCGGGGAATACATCGTATTCACATGCCTTACAACAGATGGTGGTATGGGAGACCATGATGAGTAGGGTGAGTGCGAATTCAGTGTAGCCTCGTATACAATGACATAAACGGTGACCCTATCACCCCTAGTTCTAATTTAATAGGATAAAATATGAGTCGATAGGCTAAGATGTGAGTCAGTATGATATGATATGAGTCAGTATGATAAGATATGTTACGATAATAAAACACCGATGTATAGGCTAGTAAAAGATTAAAAATTGAAGTCTCTGTATGTGCCGTTCCTTGCATAGCCACCGTAAGGGCAACAACGTCTTTCAATCAAGACGGATGTCTCTGAGAGACATTATGAGTTATGAGTCGTCGGCCGCCCCTGTGACTGGATGGGGTGTATGACATGATATGATATGGAGGGTGTTATGATATGGTGGTATGATACTATAGTGACCCTCACATGGTAGCTCGAGCAGCGACTCTGGCACAGGTCGTTTAGGATTTTATGAGTATGTTAGTTACGCTCATGCGATGTACAGACATATGTGCAAGAATGATAATAAGATTGGTATGATATGTTATGAGATATGGTGAGGTATGTTAGGATATAAGTGTTTAGATCATGGTCTTACATTTATAATATGATATGAGTTTCACGATATACAAATGATTTTATCTTTCTCTTAATATCTACTTTGAGATATTATATTTATTACTCATAAGATGCACCCACAATACACCTGAGTAGAATGGGGTGGATTGGTGGGGTATCCCACTGAGTTTACGTGACTGAGTAAACTCATCCCACAATAATCTAACAGTTACAGGTGATTACACTGGTAGAATAGACGTCGGTCGCTGACGCTGATTTCATTGATCCCGCGGGTGTTGAGTACTAGGAGCCTTGGGAGAGCGACGAAGCTGAGTACCAGGAGGGCTACGGTGCTGATTTCGATCTGAGTGCCGGATATTAATCGTTGCAGACTTTGATAGTAGATTGGGTCCTTATTATTATCATTAATTTTATAATTTCATTTTATCGGATTTGTCTCCGACTTTCATTATTGTTTTATGGGTGTAGTATTCAGATTCATTATTTTTATTCTAGTATTTATGACTACTTTTATTTTCACCTTTATATGTTGGTTTTCACGGATTTCATGGAACCAGATTTGTGCGATAACTCTGATTAAGTGTATGTCCGCTTTGCATATCCGGGATATGTGCGGGTCATAACTCGGAATTCTAGGCCCTTGGGATGGGGTAGAATTTTGAGTCGTGACATGTTATTAGATGGTTTGGTTCTTATATTTCTTTCATTCTTAACTCTCGCTTGAGAGAGGATTTGATTGGTATTCAATATCGCATGTAATCTTCTCTTTCTTAATAAATAGGGTGGGGTAAAACCTATCAAAAAAAAAAAATGTAGTCATGGCCTTCAAATCAGTCGGCCTAGATAGTGTTTAGATGGGTAACGCTTCGATCCAGTTGTTGAACTAGTAGGATTGTCACACTCAAATTAATAAAGGGGAGTCATTTCGAACCCATGAACTTGGGGAGCAAACCCGGGCAGTGTTATACAGTGGACAATTTAGAGGCAGCTTATGTGACGCAACACATAATTGGTTGCACACATAGTGGGGCCTAAGCACTATAGCCAGTCACATCTCGCCATATAAGTGTTAGAATTATAAGCTAGACCGGCCCATCTGGCCTATTTTATCTTTTCAGCCATTGGCCCATTTGCAGTTATATTGGTCAATCTTGGAATTTTTCTTTGTCTTTGAAAATTAGCGTAATTAATGTGGTGTCTTGAGAATATGGAATATACTTTGAGAATGTAATTTTCTATCTTTTTCTAGGTTAGGTCGTTGCTTTGGAAGTGTATACTTATTTATTCTCGAATTTGTATTTTGGGCTATATTTATCACTCATGTATCTTCATTTTTATAAGTCATATGAATAAAATTTGAAATGTTCTAAATCGTATATTACTTTAGTCTTCATTTTTTATGTTTTTCTACACAAGAGAACAACTTTCTTCTCTTTAGAGTGCCATCTTCTTCTAATCCTAATTAGTGTAATCCAACAATAAGCTGTCTACAACAAATTATCCACCGTTTATAATTTTCAAAGAACTCAAGTCGTCAACCATTGCAAGAAGCCCCTGGTGGGTTTAAACTTAAGAGTATCAATATTGGGAAGATAATCATTTATGGAGTTGATGGAAGATATATAGTGTAACAGCCCTGAAAATCTAGAACACAAACCAACTGTTTCGATCTACGTGCTCAGCACGGAAATCGAGGATGACTTAAAACTTTAAAATTTATATTAGTTAAGATAAGGTTGCACTGTGATTAGATGAGTTCACACGTGCGTTTTCGTTTAAGTCTTAGTTGTGTAAAGGGTCAATGTGACACGTTGCGCCGTAGCAACAGTGTTCGTGCTCCACACCGGAACATAACTAAGGGAAAAACAGAAATATTTGTTTTGTAACTTATAAGAGAAGGAAGGGAGACTTAGGGAGAGATCCACTTCTTCTTCTTCTTCCTTCCCTTGCCCTAGTTGCTCCAGTAGCTAAAGGACCGGTAGCTAGGTGGGTTTTCAAGAGGGTTTTGGAGAGAAAACAGGGTTAGCAAGAGTAAGAGGATGAGTTTTCTAAGCTAGGGTAGGTAGAGTTCAATGAAAAGAGCTTAGGTAGGGACTGAGGAAGGGGTATGAAGTCTTGGCATGCTGAACCGGAGCTAAAGGGTTGCTCGTCGGACTCGGATCGGTGATGAACTCCGAGAGCCAGATCCGAAACCCTCATTCGAGTCGATTTGCCGAAACCCCGTAAGGGACCAAACAAAGGTGAGTCTGTGTGTTTAAATAGGGGCAAATGAGATGCCCAGGTATGGGCATTGATGTCGTGATAATGGTTGTTGAGAATCATTAAAGAGAAATAGGAAAGTATGGTTGGAGATGAACTCCATTAATGACAGAGTTCCTGTCATTATTGATCGATCAATGAGTGTATTGATCGATCAATGATAGTGGTGATCGATCAATGAAGACCATTGATCGATCAATCTGTATAAGACAGAATGGGGGAACAGAAGCCCCAAATTTCTGGAAGTTCAATGCCCGAAGGGTATTGATCGATCAATTTGGGCATTGATCGATCAATCCTGGGCATTGATCGATCAACAAGAGAGTGATCGATCAATGACATTGGTGATCGATCAACATAGGTATTGATCGATCATCGAGTGTGATCGATCAATGAAGGCATTGATCGATCAATCTGTATAAATAATCAATGAGAACAGAAGGTGGGAATTTTTGAAAAAGGGTTGGTGATCGATCAATGAGGGCATTGATCGATCAACAGGAGGCATTGATCGATCAACCCAAGTGGTGATCGATCAATTTAAGCTGTGTTGAATATGAATAGAAGAGAGGTTATTGATCGATCAATGAGTGTATTGATCGATCAATAATGAAAGGTGATTGATCAACAAGGTGTATTGATCGATCAATTGGCTTGTTGCAGAGTGAGAGCTAAGAGGGTGGTGATCGATCAATGAGAGGTATTGATCGATCAACAAGGGGTATTGATCGATCAATAAGAGTGGTGATCGATCAATCACCCCTGTTTTGTTCTGTTTTGGTTTATGGGTTAAACACCACTGGACATTGTGTCGGTTAACTTTCTGACATCCCTAACACTTAAAGGACTATGTTTATGATCTAGGATCAAACCCTAATACCCTGAAAAAGCTTTGGATTTGCTTAGAAGATAAAGTGACCTGAGGTAGGGGAAAACCAACCTAAACTATTTTTGAGTATGATTTCATGTTTATTTTATATCTACTACGATTGCTTTTTAACAAGCATGTATGCATATCATAAATTCCTTATCTTTGATTTGCTTTCTGATTAGTATCCCCAAATGCTCGATTTACGCTATCTCGATCCGTGGAGGTATATATGTATGTGATTTGATGATTTAAACCAGATGATCCCCCGACCGACGGTATATCCGATGCGCACTTGTGCACCTTTCAATCCTCGGCACAATTGCACTCAGTAGATGAGGCATTGTTGTACTTTCAAAATTGTTCATGTGAACGACGATTGGTTGGGGTTTCCTATCGACATTTTACTCGTGCTATATAGTCACGGGAGTTTCTTAAGTTAAATACACACAATTTAAGTACTCAGATAATATATTTGCATAACATCTGATTCTTGCATAAAATCCCAATTTTTAGTTTGATTTGTCATGATTATACGTTCCTGATTTGATTTCTGTTATGAGATAGCATGATCTGCATATTCAATTCGTTTAGTTGGAATTCTTCTATTGAGCTATGATGTAGCTCACCTGCTTTCTAAATAAATAGAGTGACCTGCACTACCGACCTGTAGGTCGAGGCGTAAGACGCGAGATGACATATTCAAAGTGACGAGTTCTATCCGTAGTTCGGCATCGTGTCCCATGTAATCGTATTTTGTCCTTTTGGATTATTGTGTGATTGGTGGCCACTTTTGTATATATTTTAGTAGGATCACTTGTTGTATTATTTATGCGCTCTATCCGGAACCACTATCGGGAACCATTGTTTGGGTGATGGATGTCCATCACCAATGGTTCTTCTTGGTTCCTTTTTGAGAATGCATTTTTTTTTTTTTGGGTTATATAGAATTAATTGTTTTATAATTATTGTTCTTTATGATTAAAAGCGTTGATAAATGACTGACTCGATCTACCACTGCTGGATGGTGTCTGCTTGGCTTCCGCTTTACGGGCAGACACTTATGATTTGTCCCGGGGATCATCCAGAGCATGATCCTAATGGCACGGATTTCTGGGTGCAGAAATTCGGGCTGTCACATATAGACCGCAAACAGCAGACCATTCAATGGACAACATATGTTGTGCGATGTAAGCACAGTTGGTCCCAACAATACAGGTCGGGCCATCCACTTGCATTGCGCTACGTAAGAAGTCCATTTTTAGTCCGCAATTTGAGGTCCGCTCATTATGATTTTCCAAAACAAATTGAGAATCTTACCTTTCCTTTTTTCAAGCATGGATCAAAATTTCGGCCGAAATCTTTAGATTTTGACCGAAACGTTTCGATTTTAGTCCCCACTAAAACGAAATTGAGAATCCAAAATTTCGGTTCAGAATGTATCGGAGTGAAGTTATCGGCCGAAATTTCGGCTCAAAATTTTGATTTCGGTCCAGCTCGAAACCGAAATGCGATCCGAACTTACTTGCAAGGATTTAAGTGTTGCAACGGAAATAAACCTGTTATAAATACCAAATATAAAATTATTTTTTGAAAAAAGTTCGTTTAAAACGCGTCTTTTTCATAAAACATCGGAAACACATTTAAAACAGGTCTTTTTAAAAAATACTCGTATTTTAAAAAAAATCGTAAATTTTACGCTTTAAATGCATTTTTAAAAATAATACTTATTTTTATTTTTAATATTTGTATATGTTTCCATTACGTTTACCAAATGCTTTCTCATTTTTCATTTTTTGCCTTCCCAATTTTTTCCGAACTCTGACTTGGTAACTATGGATGCAATGGCGCTCCATCTATAAAACTGCCATCAATTTCCGAATTAGCAAAGAGAGAGGGAGAATATTATAGTCAACCTCATGTTATAAGTTTGGACAGTGTTTTATGATGGACATATTTTATGCAAACAAAGTACAGGCAATTGATGTGATGCGACACAATTGGCTGCAAGTGTAGTGAGATTCAATTAATACAGATCGGTGCTCAATTAATATAGGTAGTCACGTCGCGCCATATAAGCCGCCAGCACTCTGTCTGTATCAAATCTATCCACCATTTATAATTTTCATATAAGTTTTAATAAGACGAGCTTTAATTGGCTTATAATAATAGTGAGGTATACGAGTTCTTTTTTTTTTTTTTTTTTTTTTTTTTCTCTTGGAGATACTAGTTCTTGTAGAAGTAATGGAACTAGCAAGCAATAGAAACATCATGCACAAGGCATATTAGACAAAGAAATAAATACATTTCTATATGCCCTATACTCGCATATGTATGTATATATGGACACAGATCCAACAGTGATCCAACACGTGACATGGTCCGATAACCTTTAAAGTATACCATGAAAAGTTTTCGCACCAGTTCGGAATTGGGTGTAGGCCTTCTACGATGTCTTTTATGTTTCAGAATTCAGCGCAAAATTAGTTCTTTCCGCCGCTGATTTTTCCAAGCTCACCTGGTGCCCGTTACCTGTTGCCTCCCCTGAAGTTCGACTATTTAATAAGGCCGATTTTGCGCTCCTTTGTGCATCCGCGTTCAATGCCACCGATTTTTCTAGGCTCGCGCTTGCTCCTTCTCCGCCGCCCTTATTTGACCGGGCATTGGCTGACATGTATCCCTTTGCATCAACTCCAATCGCCCCAGCCTTGTGTTTTTGCAAATTGTCGTGCATTTTCGAGAGCTCGTGAGACATGCACTCCAATGTGCACTTCTTGCTGCAAATCTTGGGACCCCAGGCGCACCGATGGAGACACTGGTAAAGGCAGTGGCCGTGGGTCGCGGGTGCGGTGGCAAGGACAAGCAGCGAGATTAGAAGCAACCCAGAATATAGTTTTGCAATACTCATTGTTCTTCTTCTTCTTCTTCTTTTTACTTTCCTTATTAACTTAGAGAAAACAATATGTTGTGCGGAGGGAGATGGGATTTTTATATGTAGGAGGGTTCAAAATCAATTTATGACCCATCTTCTTTTCAGGGGATTTTTTGTGGTTGTTATAATACAGTTGACGCATTTTACCACTATTTTCTCTTTTTAATTGGGCTATTAGTTTCCCAAAAACGGTTTTTTTTATTTTTATATTTCATAAATCGAAGTCAAAGGTGAAGACTTTAACAAACATATGCCCCATGGTCTATCCAGTCCCTCATTCCTTTAGCAAAAGTCAATAAGGCATAAATAAATAGGGTTGGTGTTACTACCACACCACTTTATGTTACAGCAGACTCACTTAAATAAAAGAAAATTTTATTGACTGCTTTAAAGCATACGATAGAGATTTCATCCCAATCTTGAATACGATAGATCTTGGTATCATAGGCCTCCTATCAGATGGTCAGATGTTGATTCCATGAGGCACACATCCCAAAGAGTGAATGTGATCATAAGGGTACCATCAAACGTGGTTAACGTTCACTTTTTGAAATGTGTGCAATTTGGAATAATATGGAATCAACATCTGACCATCTAATAGTAGGCCATGATCTCAAGAAGTATCGTGATCACCATCATGCATGATCGGGTGTTTTCAATTATTTTTCAGTCATATTGTTTCGGAAATCAATGGCTTATCTTTTTTTATAACCAATCTTATATTCCTTCTTCAATAAAGCATGCGATTAAGAGAGGATATTAGAGAATATTTATGAATTGTATAAGATTTGTTTTGATTTAGGTTAGAAGGAAGATTTGATCAATAGGCAAGTGTTTCAATTTGATTAGTATTTAATTAGATTGATTGAGTGATAGCTTAGTTGGTATCCTCCCCCACTGTTGGGGATGAGACTGTGGTTCTACTTATACTCCATATTTATTTTATCTGTTTGTATTAATAAAGGTGAGTGATTTGTTGTGTAAGATCTAAATGTACCTATCAAATTATCGAGGGCACTCTGGGGTGGAGCCACATTAGGGCAAGGGGGGCAGCTGTCCCCCTTTAACTTTAAAAAATAAAATAATCCTCACATAGGAGGAGGATTTGTTCAACATCACAATTTTCTTAAGGATATTTCTATTTACAACCTTATATTTTTTCATCACAACCTAGATTTAACCGAATATATTTATTTTTTAATCCCAATTTCAATGATGACTGCTAAGGGTACTTCTATATACAACCCATGCAACCTGAAATTCTTCTTATCTCGGATTTCTTCGTGCTAATACTGTTGACCACTTTGAATAAAACAATCGAGATAGTACATAAAAGACCCTTAAACTGTTAACCACTTTGAATTAAACAATCGAGATAGTATATAAATGACCCTCAAATCATGGGCATGCCATCAATGGACAGATATAGCTTTCACGTGGCACATATTTCTAAAAGTGAAAGTGAATCAAGTTTGATGGTGAGTCATGCTTTATATTCACTTATTTGGATGCATGGTACATGAAATCATGTCTAACAATCTCATGGCATGCCTATGATCTCGATATCTAGGATGAGGAAGGTTAGACACTTAAATTGATCTCTATCATATGATTAGAAATAGACAACAGATTTTGTGAGCCTTTGATAGGATGAATCAAATTTATTTTGTAGAAGAATTAAGTTTGTGACAGCCCGAATTTTCATACCCGGAAACTCGTGCCATTAGGATCATAACTCTGGATAATCCCCGAGACAAATCAAAGAGTGCATGCTCGTCTAGCGAAAGTCAAAGCAGACACTATCGGAAGTGGCAGATCGAGTCATCATATAAGGCTCTAAAGTAAAAGAAATGAAATAAAAATAATATATATATATATATATATATGTAAATAAAAAAAATATACATGCTCAAAAATGAATCAAGAAGAACCACTGGTGATGGACATCCATCATTCAAAACAATGGTTCCCAAAAGTGGTTCCTATAGAATGTATAATACTATAAGTAAAACATCTACATAAATAAATACAAAAAAGTAGCCACCAGGCACACAGATAATCCAAAATACATATACAAATCCCAAAATAACATACTAGATACCTAGGCTACTAATAAAACTCGTCAGCAGGGGTGTCAGTATCCTCCTCCTCAGCCTCCGCCTCGGGCTGATAATCATGATCACTCTCCGTGCAAGGAGCCCTAGCCTCATAACTTATCATGTAGAAACAGTGTGAGCTAACCATCTATATTCAATAGAAGAAACTCAAGTAAATTGTACCTAAAATGTAAAGCATGGTTTGCAGAACATAACTCAGGACAGATGTTTAAATCAGAGAATGCAGACAGAATGATCAGATATCAGATACAAAACTTTTACAGAACAGAACAGATGCAGAATTAACGGAACAAACTTTATTCTCAGAGTTTTCAGATATATGCATACAGGTTTAGTGACTTAAAATTTTATACTTAAATAACTCCCGTAAATATAACACGTGGTAGCCAGATGTGTGCTGATGGGTAACTCCGACCATCGTCGTTCAATGAACAATTACAGATATTTGCATCAAGCATCTTCAAAGAAGAGCAACTTGTATCACGGGGTTTACAAATCAGATACACTGATATCCCATCGTGCCGGTCGTGGGTATCCTGCCACGTCAGGGGGATTCGTCACATAAACTTTAAATCAATACATATAAGATAGCATCGGAAATCGGAAAACAGATATCAGAATATATCAATCAGATAGTAGAGATCAGAGATAACAGAGCATTTATTGATATGCAAGACATGCTTTTAAAACAGAAGTCAGAATACAGATGTTGTGAGACCATGCATTCAAAATCAGATATAAGTAAAGTTGAATTTTCCCTACCTCCTAAGCAAATTCAAATCTTTTTAAGGTGTCCTGGTCTTGACCTAGATTATATGTATAGTGTACTAAGTGTTAGAAGTGTTAAAATACTAATTGGTACACTGCCAGCAGTATTTTTCCCATAAAACCAAGACATGCCAAAACAGGGAATTCGATCAATCAATTCCTCTATTTGATCAATCAGATTCACATCTGATCGATCAATCACTTCAATTTATTGATCGGATGCCTTAATCCTTTATAGGCAAAGCAGAGGAAATCTGATCGATCAACTCCCTATTTGATCGATCAGATTCTCAAATTGATCGGTCAATTCTCATATTTGATCGATCAAAACCAACATTTTACTATTTCAGAATAGAGGAAATTCGATCGATCAATCTCCATATTTGATCGATCGAATTCTCAATTTGATCGATCAATCCTCATATTTGATCGATTGGATATTCCAAGTCAATAATTTTCATAAAAACATACCTCCTGTTCTATAGATTATTTATAAAATTTGATCGATCAAATCCCATATCGGGCATGAACCTCTTAAAAGTCACCCTCATGTTCTATAGGGGTTTATACGATTCGATTGATCAAATCCTAAATTTGATCGATCGGATTATAATTTGATCGATCAAATATCCAATTTGACCGATTGAAAATGACAGTTTTTGTCATTAATGAGGTTCGTTGATTTTTAACCTAATTCTTTCCTAAAACTTATAATTCTCCATGAATCATTCACGCATACATAAATGCATATTTATGACATTTAAACTCCTATGAAATATAGTAACTCACCTCATTTGATAGTTGCTTCTCGGTTCACGACATCCTCAGTTTAACGTGGGTTTCGGATTCGGGATTCAAGAGTTTGCCATTTCGAGTTTTCCGATGAACCGGAGATACAACTCCACGCTAATCCACATATGTATATTGCCTTCCCCAAACAGATTTGACGTGCACACGTCGCTTCCTTGATGCTCTACGTCCGAGTATCAAGAATTTAGGGTTTCTCTCACACTGATTTCGCAACAGAAAAACTTCAGAACTTAAACTCTTAGCTACAAATTACCCAGAAAAATAAGGAAGGAGTAGGGAAAGAATCCTAACTCTCTTCCTTCTCTTATAAGCTACCCATGGAAATATCTTTGATATTTCCATTTCTAATTTATTCTTTCTAGTGTTGAGCACACACACAATACTCACGCGTATCACATTCTACCCAATAGCTTGTCAGAACTCGGATTCTCGGAATACTTGACCTATGGTTTCATGTGCTTACAGATAAATGATATTGCTATTAATATTATCATTATTAATTTTTAACTTCATCTCGATTTCTGTGTTAGGCACGTATACCAAATCAGTCAGATAGTCTCAAAATTTTAGGGTCGTTACAAAGTTGGTCCTTGCACATAGTTTAAGAGAATGACTATTTTTTGGGAACCTTTGTCTTGTGAAAATACCATCTAACCTTTAGATTTGAAGGCTATGATCTTGAATTCTTATTTCAAAAATACTGGCACGAAGCACAATCTTTATCATATGATTTAATGCAGTCACGGGTCATTATTTGATTCAACTGCGCTGAATAATATGATAGAGATTGTATTTTATGCCCAGCTTTTGCATAAAAAATAATAGCCTTTAAATTCAACAGATTAGGTAGTATTCACATTGCAAATGTCCTCAAAATATTAAGTCCTCATAAACTAAGTGCAACGGTCATCGTCTCGTATGCAAGTACTGCCCACATCAACAAAATTTTACTCGTTTAGTTGGCAATTTATTGATTTTTTTATTTTTATTTTTTACAACATTTTTGCTTTTTATTTTTAAAATTTTGAATTTGGGATTTGCGATTACGAATTTAGTATCGATTTAACAGGTAGATTGCACAATTGCAAAATCCAAAGAATAATGAAACTTTGATTTCATAGGTTGGATTAAAAAATCCTTGCTCCGCCACCTATCACGGTGGTGATGATGATGGCCACTATCTTGCCATTATCATCATCATCATAGTGTTATAGTTTTTTTTATTTTTTATAATTCAGTATCCAGGCCTCTTAGACCAGAAGGAAAATTACTACATTGCAGTGATGATATGTGACAGCCCGGATTTTGGCGCTCGAAAATCCGTGCCATCAGGATCATACTCTGGATGATCCCCAGGAATAATCACAAAGTGTTTGCTCGTATAGCGGAAACCGAGCAGACACTGTCCAACAATGGTAGGTCGAGTCATCATAAGGCATTTAAAATAGAAGGAAACAATAAGCAAAACTTGTATTTAACTATATCAAAAGAACATACATTCCCAAAAAGGAACCAAGAAGAACCAATGGTGATGGACATCCATCACCCAAAACAATGGTTCCTGATAATGGTTCCAATAGAATGTATAGTAATACAAAAAGAAAGAAAATATCTACAGAAAATAAATATAGAAGTGGCCACCAGGTACACAATAATCCAAAGTTTATACAAAAATCCCTAAAACATCAGACTAGTATACCTAGACTAGGGATAGAAATCGTCCGCCTGGACGTCCGTCTCCTCGTCTTCAGCCTCAGCCTCTAGATCAGGCTGGTAGTTAGGGTCACTCTCAGTGCCTGAAACTCTAGCCTCAGAACCTATAATGTTAATGAAAACAGAGTGAGCTACATCATAGCTCGATAGAATAATTTCAACTAAAATGTATTAAATATGTAAGTCATGATATCTCAAAACAGAAAATCAAATCAGAACGTGCAAACAGGACAATTCGAATCAAATACTGAGCTTTTAAACAAGAAATAAATGTTACGCATGTATAATATCAGTGACTTAAATTGTGTATGTTTTCTAACTTAAGAAACTCCCGTGAATATATAACACGGAGTAAACAGGAATTTACCGATAGGAAACCCCAATCAATCGTCGTTCACATGAATAATTTTAGATTGCAGCAATGCCTCATCTATGGAGTGCAATTATGTCGAGGGATTACAAGTAGATGCACAAGTGTGCCAGCCTCGGATGTACCGCCGGGTCGGTGGGGATCATCTGGTTAAATCGTCAAATCACATACACACATAAACCTCCTGAATCAGATAGCAGAAAACAAGAGCTAGTTTAGGAATTCAAAATCAGAAAACAGGAATTTATGATATGCTTACTTGCTTGTTAAAACAAAAATCAGAGCGCAGATATGAAATAAACATGACATCATACTCAAAAACAGTTTAGGTTGATTTTTTCCTACCTCAGGTCAGACCTCTTTCTAAGTAAATCCAAAGCTTTTTAAAGCGTCATGGTCCGATCCTATGTCATAAATATAGTATACTACGTGTCAGGTAGGTAAGAAGGTCAACTGGTACGGTGTCCAATAGCATTCAATCCATACAAACAAAACAGGACAAAACAGGGCTGATTGATCGATCAACACCCTTATTGATCGATCAATACTCCTTATTGATCGAGCAATAGTCCCATTGATCGATCAATACTCTCAACTCAACTCACCAATCAACAGAGGTAGTTGATCGATCAATAGCCTTTATTGATCAATCAACACCCTTCATTGATCGATCAATACCTTAATTGATCGATCAATAACTCCTTTTTCTTCACACATTCTCATAGTCAAATTGATCGATCACCAACTTGGTTGATCGATCAATGTGTCCTATTGATCGATCAATGCCTTCATTGATCGATCAATAGCTTAAATTCTCAAATTTCCCACCTTCTGTTCACATTTGTAATTTATACAGATTGATCGGTCAATGCCTTCATTGATCGATCACTACACACCAGTGATCGATTAATGCCTTCATTGATCGATCAATACCAGTCATTGATCGATCACACTCTCTGTGGTCGATCAATACTCAGGATTGATCGATCAATCCACTAATTGATCGATCAACACCCTTCGAGCATTGAACTTTCAAGAATTTCAGTGTTTCTATTCCCTTCTTTGTCTTATACGAATTGATCGATCAATGTCTTCATTGATCGATCAATATAGCATTGATCGATCAATAATGACAGCACCTCTATCATTAATAGAGGTCATCTCTTGATCTAATTTCTAGCCTTTTCATTTATGGTTTACAACAACCATTAACACACACACCAATACAAGCCCAAAGGCTTCAATCTTGCCCATTTTAAATGCACAAACATACCTCGGTTTGGGCCCTTTCGTGGTTCCGGCAAAAAGTTCCGAAAGGAGTTTCAGATCTGGAACTCGAGCTGTATCTCCGTTGTGACTCCGATACGTAATGTATCGACTCTGATTCAACACGCGGAGGTTTCACACGCACTTAGAGCGTACTTGAGTTTGCTTTATTGAGCTCAACCTATCTCATCTCATCCCAACTCACAATTTCTGTAGCTCTAACACTATGTCCTCGCAGAACACCCTCAGCTCTCTACCTAGCTACAGACTCCTAGCTCAAGAATAAGGGGAAGAAGAAGAAGAACACCTCTCCAGGTCTCTCCCTTCCTTTACAAGCTATCAAAACTGAAATATCTCTGATATTTCAGTTTAGACCCTAATTTGAACTCCGGTGTTAAGTGCCTACACGACCTCTACGGTGTAACACTATCCACCGAGGTTCTACTAGTCTCGGATTCACGCGAAAATTTACATATGACCTCATCTATCTACAGGATAATACTTTTTCAAATAATATCAATTATAAATTTTTAAATTGGTCTCGATTTTTGTGTCGGGCATGCACATCGAAACGGTCAGGTTCTTGTTCTAAATTTCAGGGTCGTTACATGATAAGTAAACAAGGAATTATCAGCCCAGGAGCATATAAACCCCAAGTTTTTAACAAAATCCGCCAAACTTTGAAACCACACTACAAAAAATAAGAATATTAGCGGCAGCCAAAAACTGCCGTTAATAATCTTAATAGTTTTTTTGTTAATAGCAACAATTTTTTACAGCCAAAAATTGCCGCTAATAGTGTTATTTTTTATAGTGTCAGGCTTGCGGTGCCTGTTTTAGACCATAGAGTGAGTGTTGTAGACGACATATATGATGAGGATATTGAGGATCCTCGAAAGCCCTTGGTTGACGCATATAAACTTCATGTAAAAACTCATTGAGAAAAGTGTTTTGCACATCCAATTGGTGGAGAGGCCAATGATAATGAACCACAATAGCTAGAACAACTCGAATGGTGGTGTGTTTCACCACGGGACTAAAGGTTTCTGTAAAGTCCAATCCGGACTTTTGATGAAAACCATTAGCCACTAATCATGCTTTAAACCGTTTGATTGAACCATCGAATCGGCGTTTAATCTTGTACACTCATTTATTTGCCAATAAATTTATTGCAGAATGATAAGGAACTAACGGCTAGGTGCCATTTTTTAACAGTTCATTGAATTCGTCTGCCATAGCCGCACGCCACTTGGGGTCCTTGACCGTGGAAGAAAAACCGGTGGGTTCAATGGATTGAGAGAGTAAGATGGTTGACAAAGCATATTTTGGATTTGGTTTGCGAATGTCTGCCTGAGACCAGGTTAGCATATGGTGGGGCATGTAGGCGGTTGTGATGAGTCAGGTGGAGGCATATCCAAGTCAAGGCCCATAGTGGGTTGGTTGGGCTTGGGTGGATACACATCCAGGTCTGGGTTCAATTGAAAAGGATTGGGTAATGGAAAGGCAATCTTGATCACACGATCCACTACTTCCATAGGCAAGATGGGCATTCGATTTTTAAATGGAAAGCAATCTTCATTCGTGTGACAAAAACACGCGATTCGTGTTGAGATCTAAACAATGATAACCACGATGATTGATAGAATACCCCAAGAAGACACTTTGTTTAGAATGCATTTTGAGTTTGTGTTTATTATATGGACATAACAATGGATAACACCTACATCCAAACACACTGAGAGACAAATAATCTAGTGGTGTCGAAAACAAACTTTCATAAGGTGATATGAAATTAAATATTTTGGCAGGTGTCCGATTGATCAAATAAACCGAGGTAATAAAGGCATCTACCTAATAAGGTAGTGTCATACCTGTGGTGGCCAAAAGAGTTAAGCCCATATCAACTATGTGACGATATATACTTTCTGAGACTCCATTGTGTTTCGGAGTGTGAGCACATGTCAAACGATGAGATATACTATGACGTGAAAGAAATTATTTAAAATGAACACTTGTATACTCTCCACCACCATCGCTTTGAAGCGATTTAATTGGATGAGATAAAAGTTTCTCAGCATATGGTTTGAATTGAACAAAGTAGTCAAAGGTTTCATGTTTATATCTCATTAAATAGATCCATGAATACTTTGAATAATTATCCACAAATAATAAATAATATCTCGAACCTTGATTGAATGGACAATGAGATGACCACACATCCTTATGAACAAGTTTCAATGGCGAAAATGCAATAAAATTAGGTAAATTAAATGATAATTTGGTGCTCTTAGCTATATGACAAGGATCACAAAATTTATTCTCACTAGACAAATTTTTAATGGAAATGCATTTTAAAGAAATTAATCAAGAGAAATTTTAGGATGTAGGGTGGCTGTGACGACCCAACTTTTCCAATCCCTCAAGTATAGGAAAAGTCGGTTCACCAACCTATCGAATAAACGATAAGTCGGACAAACAGGGCACATATCAGAGTAAAGCACAATAATTATCCATGGCTAAAATTAATGCGGAAGCAATTAAAAGTAAAGAACTACCGATGATGGCCGACCATCATCGAAACACGGCTCATAACAGAAATTAAAGTCAAGTATAAAACTATGATATCCAACTAAAATGGGCCCACAAATTCAAGTCTAACTTTTACCACAAGTAAGAAAATCAGTAAGTTCTATACTGGAAAAAACTTCTCAGGAAGAACCTCAGGCTCTTCCTTAGGCATGTAGTCAGGATCAGTCTCACGACTGAGCGATACATCGATGCACTGGACACATATAGTCCAACAAAGCTCAGTAGAAGAAAGACATCTACGGCATTTTACTTTAACTAACATGGTTTCAAAACAAATACCGGAATATAGCTTGTCAAACATATAAGTAGATAATAAACTGAATTTAGGTACGAAAATCATATGTAAGATTAATTTCTAATTATGTGAAAATAGTTTCAAGAACAGATGCTGAGTTTCAGTGTCTTAGTTTCTCTAACTTTTATATGAAAAATTCAGTAATTCATGACTTAATCCTCAACTTAAAATACCTCCCGAGTAAACTATATCTCGAGAGCAGGAATATAGCCGATGGGAACCCCTACCTACCATCATCGTTCATGAACCCTTTTTCAGGATGCAACAAGCCCCTGCGTAATGAGGGAAACCTGTGCGAGGAAGTTGTTCAGGAATTTTTGAGGGGTCGTTCAGATCAATCATAAAACAAATGCATATACTAATATAAATCAGATGCAGGTCTCTTATACATAGTTCAGGTTCTTGATTTCAGATTTTCAGTTATTTAGAGCTTAAGCAGATTCAGGATTTTCAGAGTTTATATCAGGTTTTCGGTTTACAGATGTATTTTCAGATGACAGATGCAGGTTCAAAATCTAATACAAATTATTGATGCGAATTAAAATAAATTACTGTGAAAATGAGATTCTCCTACGATGATTGAAGAAGAGAGAAGACGGAGTTTCGCGCGGTTGGGCGACTATCAAACGGTTACGGTCTTTCACGGCACTCATGTCTCCTCCTCTCTTAACGAAACCTAGTATAATACGGGAATGCAATTCCTTCTTATAATAGGATTTCTCACAAAGTTAAGCACACGCACACCTCTTGTGTGTTATATACTTCTAATTTTAAAACTCAAGCCCGGTGTTGAACGGCCACACCGAGGTCGGTGTACAACTTTCACACGAGGGTCCAAATGGGCTCTAAATCAGAATTTGTCCGCACAATCACATTTAGATAAAAATTCAAAACAAATGGCGACGTCGGTCGCCAAGCCGAATACACACACGGGGTTAGTCTAACTCGGGTTCAAAATACAGGTCTTTACATTCTACCCTCTTTAGAAATTTTCGTCCTCGAAAATGTAACGGATAGTTAAACCGATCTACGATAAGTCCTTATCCTAACACCAATATAGAGCAAAATCGAAACAGAAAAATTCAAATGTCAGAATCAAATACTTGTTCAGAAGTGTAACCACTTGCCTGGTATACATGTTTTAACAGATGATACGGTTTCCAACTGATACACGGTTCTAACCGAGAATGAATAAATATGACATTTAAGATTTTATTGTGTGATTTTTATAGATATATATGTAAAGCATCGATGTTATTAACCAATTTAACATTGAAAATTTTGAAGAAATTCTTTCTTTTTTTTTTTCTTTTTTTTTTAAAGAAACAATTTCAAGAATTTAAAGGTACGTAGGGTTTTCTAACATAACTATAGTTTACAATATACCTTCACTCGAAAAGTTATGGAAATTGCTCGCGAATCTCCGCTTCACGCTCCCATGTGGCTTCCTCTGAAAAATAATTCTGCCACTTCACGAGTACTAAGGGAATGCTCTTTGTCCGTAAGATTTATTCTTTACGATCCAAGATTTGTATCGGTTCCTCAACCAAGGATAGGTCTTCTTGGAGCTCAATGGGCTGGTAGTCCAATACGTGAGTTGGATCCTTCACGTACTTTCGCAACATGGACACATGAAACACATTGTGCAAGCCAGATAGCTACGGTGGCAAGGCTACTCGATAGGCAAGCTCGCCGACTCGACCCAATACCTCAAAAGGTTCAACATAGCGCGGACTCAGCTTCCCACGCTTCCCAAAATGCATCACACCTTTTATAGGAGAGATTTTGACAAATACGTTGTCTCCCACCTTAAACTCAACATGGTTCCTTTTAAGATCAGCGTAGCTCTTCTGACGACTTTGAGCAATGTGTAGTCTCTCACGGATTAACCGAACTGTCTTAGTTGTATTCTCCACGATCTCGAGGCCTAAAATGAGTTTCTCGCCCACATCTTCCCAATTAAGCAGAGACCTGCACCGCCGTCCATACAATGCTTCGTAAGGTGCCATGTCGATGCTAGCCTGGTAACTATTATTGTAGGCAAACTCGATCAGCAGTAAATGTTGGTCCCATGACCCCTGAAAATCCAGCATGAAAGCACGTAACATATCTTCTATAATATGATTCACCCTCGATGCGCCCATCGATGCGAGGATGGAATGTCGTCTTTGTAATCGTCCATCCTTCTTGAAATCGTTGTCAAAACTGAGATGTGTACATCGGGTCTCTATCGGATACGATACTGACCTATATACCAACAGCCTAACTATCTCCTTGATGTATAATTCTGTGAGCTTATTGACGGTATACGACGTATTATAAGGAAGGAAGTGTGCAAAATTAGTCAATCGATCCACAATGACCCAGATGGCATTGTGCTTTCTCAATGTTCTTGACAATCCCAAAATAAAGTCCATAGAAATGGCCTCCCATTTCTACTCAGGTATTGGTAATGGTTGCAACACTCCTGCCGGATTTCGGTGATCCACCTTTACTTGCTGACACACAAGACAGCTCGAGACATACACAGTGACATCTTTCTTTAAACCTCTCCACCAGAAGCTTTTCTTTAAGTCCTGGTACATCTTGATACTGCCAGGGTGAATAGCATACATAGACTTATGACCCTCTTCCAAAATGGTGTCCCGAAGCTCAGTATTAGTTGGTACGCATACCCAGTCTTTAAACAACAAAGTTCCATCATCTTTGATAGAAAAATCTAGTTTACTTCCCCCAATTACATCACGTCTGATAGCCATAAGTTCATCATCCGTCATCTGAAGTTTGTGAATGTTCTCATAGAGAGTGGAACGAATCACCAGCGTAGCCATTAACTCACCTGAACCTTTTATGTCAAATCTCATGCTACTTAGAGCCATATCTTCTAATAGATGATATCGTCGCACCGTTGTGGTGAGATGTGATAACTGAGCAGAGAACTTTTAACTTAACGCATCTGCCACTACGTTTGCTTTTCTGAGATGGTACTGGATGGTACAATCATAATCTTTCAAAACCTCCATCCATCGACGTTGTCTCATATTCAACTCCTTCTGTGAGAAGAGATACTTGAGGCTCTTATGATCGGTGAATACATCGAAGGTCTCCCCATAAAGGTAATGCCTCAAGATCTTTAGAGCAAAAATCACTGCTGCCAACTCAAGATCATGCGTCGGGTAATTCTTCTCAAGGTCTTTTAGCTGTCTAGACCCATAAGCAATGTCTCTCTCATTCTGGTTAAGCACACAGCCTAAACCCCCATACGATGCGTCACTGTATGCCGCAAAGCCTCCCCTACCTGATGGTATAGCAAGTACTGGCGCAGTAATCAATCGTTTCTTGAGTTCCTGAAAACTCTGCTCACACTGCTCTGTCCAATCAAATTTAGTGTTCTTCTTCGTAAGTTGTGTAAGAGGACCTAATATCTTGGAGAAGCCCTCCACAAACCTTCTGTAGAAGCCTGCCAAATCAAGGAAACTACAAACCTCTGTAACGGTCTTTGGTTGTTCCCAATTCATCACTGACTCAATCTTTGTTGGGTCGACCGTAATACCGGTCTCATAAATAACATGGCCAAGGAAACTGACCTGCTCAATCCAAAACTCACACTTACTAAGTTTTACATATAACTGATGGTCTCTGAGGGTTTGTAGAGCCACTCGCAGATGTTGCTCATGTTCTTCTCATGTCTTTGAATAGATGAGAATGTCATCTACAAAAACCACTACAGACTTGTCCAAATGTGATTTGAATATCCGATTCATCAAGTCCATAAATGACGCGGGTGCATTTGTCAACCCAAATGGTATGACCAAGAACTCGTAGTGCCCATATCGGGTTCTAAATGTTGTCTTCTGAATGTCTTCAGATTTAACTTTCAACTGATAGTAGCCTGACCTTAAGTCAATCTTCGAGAAGAACTTTGCTCCTTATAACTGATCGAACAGATCATCATTTCTTGGAAGTGGATAACGGTTCTTAATTGTCAACTTATTTAGCTGGCTGTAATCAATGCAAAGCCGCATTGAACCGTCTTTCTTCTTTACAAATAGAATCGGTGCTCCCCAAGGTGACACACTCGGTCTGATAAAACCCTTATCTAGCAGTTCCTGAAGTTGCTCCTTCAACTCTTTCAATTCTGCAGGCACCATTCAATACGAAGCTTTTGATACTGGTTTAGTACCCGGTGCTAACTCAATCGCAAACTCAATCTCCCTGTCAGGTGGTAATCCAGGTAAATCTTCAAGAAAAACATCTGGATACTCGCAAGCAATCATTATATCTGCAATATTTTTCTTCACCTCCTTATGATCTTGCAAGTATGCCAGATAACTACAACACCCGTTCCTCATCATACGGTCTGCTTGAATGGCAGAGATAAACAGTGCCACACAGGATTTGACTCCGCAAAATCGAAAAGATTTTCTCTTCGGCGGGCAGAATGTCACAATCTTCCGAATACAAGCTACGCTCGCATGGTAAGCAGATAACCAATCCATCCCTAGTATCACGTCGAACCCTTCCATGCTCAAAATGAACAAATCAGCTACCGTCTCGTGGTCTTCGATCATCACAATCACTGATTGACACATGGTATCGGTGCTCAGTAAGTTGCCCGTAGGAATTGACACTGCCAAGATGAAATCAAGGGCCTTGGGAACGATGCCCAACTTCTTAGCGAACAACAGAGTGACAAAAGAATGTGTAGACCCGGGGTCTATCGACACTTGCGCTTTGGTTTTGCTTACGTCACTCCCCCGACGCATAAAAAGGGTACCTTAGTTTAGACAAGCATTTCAATTAAAATTTTCTAAGCATGTGTGTTCATCCATAACTTATTAACAAAATTTATTAAATACCAAGCAATTATATATAAACAAATAAAATAAGAAGACATCTTAACTTTTAATAATACCTTGGATCACGTCATTCAATGTTTCACATAAGATAAGACCTTGAGCGATGAAAAGAGGGTCGGGTCGATTTCTGAGTAGAAGCCGAACTAGTTCTTCCCTTGTCCTCCTGAGGACAATCCTTAACCATGTGTCTGATTGTGCCACACCGAAAACACGCTCCAGTGTTCCTCCTATAATCGTCGGTCGTGTATGGTTTCCCACACCTTAGGCACGTAGTGACTGAAACAAAAGATGGTGCACGAGAGGATCCTCGTACATCAAGCTCCACTAGTCGAGAACTCACCGTCGATGATTATACAGTGTGATAATGTCAGCGATCTCTGATAAGGGGTCGGTCCCGAAGAAAATGTTGATCTAGAAAATGTAGGTTGAATAAGGTTTACTGGCAGCTTCGTAAACTTAGCCCTCTTATTCTCATAAGTACCTAACTGCCCTTGCACAACCCTGTCCTTGTTCGGCTGACTCCTTCTCAAGAACTACTTTTAAATTTCTTCCTCAGCTATGAGGGCTTTTGACAGTACTCCTCCATATGTTTCCATTTCCCACATAGCCAAGCTCTCCTGTATACTCGGCCTAAGACTCAGCTGAAATTTTCTGGCCTTCATCATATCGGTGGCCACATGCTGAGGTGCAAACCTCGAAAGTCGTGTGAACTCATGTCCATACTCACGCACTGACATTGTCCCCTGCTTTAGCTCGATGAACTAAACTTCCATCTGATACCTAACGATCTTGGGAAAGTACTGATCGTTGAACGCCTCGATAAACTCAGCCCATGTCCAAGGAGTATTGGGAAATTCTTGCTCCCTGTGTCTAGCCACGGACTTCCACCATGGTCTAGCCTGTCCGTCCAGTTTGAAGGTTGCCCATCTAACCTCTTATACATCGGCAAGCACCTCGAAGATCTTTTCCATCTCATCCAACCATCCTTCGGCTTCCATCGGGTCGGTCTGTCCAGAAAAATTTGGACGTCTCATCCTCCTGAATTTGGCAAATCCTGACTATTGTTGTTGTTGTTTAGCAGAAATCAGCTCTGCTTGCTGGGCGATTGCAGCAGTCTGCTGAGCCATATATGCGGTCTGCTGAGCAACGTTGGTGGCCAGATTTTCCAACACTAGTTCCATTCTTTCACCCTAACCTCGATCAACTCCGGCTCCTATAGGGACTGCATTAGAACCGGTTGCGAAGGCAACTCCCCTCGATGTACCGACACCTTCAAGAATGTCCTCTAAAGGCACCGTCCTACCTCTGCCTCTGCCTCTAAATCTTGGGGCCATACTGATCTGTCATTGTGAACACTACATCATCAGTCAACATTGATTGTAAAGATAATCACACACAGTACTAGTGGTTCTGGACCTAACGATATAACTCTGATGCGAGCTGTACTGGGTCACGGTTGGGTTCTCATGGGTCCTTAGAGAATCTAAAACCATATCTCTGATACCAACTGTGACGACCCGACTTTTCCAATCCCTCAGGTATAGGAAAAGTCGGTTCGCCAACCTATCGAATAAACGATAAGTCAGACAAATAGGGCACATATCAGAGTAAAGCATAATAATTATCCATAGCTAAAATAAATGCAAAAGCAATTAAAAGTAAAGAACCACCGATGATGGCCGACCATCATGAAACATGGCTCATAACAGAAATCAAAGTCAAGTATAAAACTATGATATCCAACTAAAATGGGCCCACAAATTCATGTATAACTCTTACCACAAGTAAGAAAATCAAGTTGGCGAAAAACTCCCTGTGCTCTTCCTCGTGCACGAGTCGTAGAATCGATCTCACATACGAACAACCAAGACTGGACCTGTGACGTATAGTCGGAGTGAGCTAACCAACAAAGCTCAGTAGAAGAAAGACATCTACGGCATTTTACTTTAACTAACATGGTTTCAAAACAAATACTGGAATATAGCTTGTCAAACATATAAGTAGATAATAAACTGAATTTAGGTGTGGAAATCATATGTAAGATTAATTTCTAATTATGTGAAAATAGTTTCAAGAACAGATGCTGAGTTTCAGTGTCTTAGTTTCTCTAACTTCTATATACAAAGTTCAGTAATTCATGACTTAATCCTTAACTTAAAATACCTCCCGAGTAAACTATATCTCGAGAGTAGGAATATAGCCGATGGGAACCCCTACCTACCATCTTCGTTCATGAACCCTTTTTCATGATGCAACAAGCCCCTGCGTAATGAGGGAAACTTGTGCGAGGAAGTTGTTCAGGAATTTTTGAGGGGTCGTTCAGGTCAATCATAAAACAAATGCAGATACTAATATAAATCAGATGCAAGTCTCTTATACATAGTTTAGGTTCTTGATTTCAGAGTTTCAGTTGTTCAGAGCTTAAGTAGATTCAGGATGTTCAGAGTTTATATCAGGTTTTCGATTTACAGATGTATTTTCAGACGACAGATGCAGGTTCAAAATCTAATACAAATTATTCATGCGAATTAAAATAAAATACTGTGAAGATGAGATTCTCTATGATGATTGAAGAAGAGAGAATACGGAGTTTCGCGCGGTTGGGCGACTATCAAACGATTATGGTCTTTCACGGCACTCATGTCTCCTCCTCTCTTAACAAAACCTAGTATAATACGGGATTGCAATTCCTTCTTATAATAGGATTGCTCACAAAGTTAAGCACACACACACACCTCTTATGTATTATACACTTCTAATTTTAAAACTCAAGCTCGGTGTTGAGCGGCCACACCGAGGTCGGTGCACAACTTTTGCACGAGGGTCCAAATGGGCTCTAAATCCGAATCTGTCCGCACAATCACATCTAGATAAAAATCCAAAACAAATGGCGACGTCGGTCGCCGAGCCGAATATACACACGGGATTAGTCTAACTCGGGTTCAAAATACGGGTCTTTACAGTGGCCTAAACAGAGATGCCACTTAGATGAAGAGACATAATCGCCAACTATTGTGCAAAAACCCCTAGAAAGCCTCTACATTTCCAATCTTGTTAATGGCTTTCACGTGCGGAAAAGACAATCAATAAATCAAATAATAATTATCACAAGAAGGTAGAAAGAGAAAGAGATCATACCACAAACAAGAACAAAATTTATGTGGTTCGGCCTAAGCCTATGTCCACGGGCATTCAAACAAAGTGTTTCCACTATCAAGAAGAAGATGCACAAAGGCTACAAACAATGGAGATCATATTGCCCAATCTTACCCAACACAAGAGAACCACGAAGATCCAAGAACAAATACAAAACCTCAAAGTTCAAAACAAACACCAACGTTCTCCCAAACAAATATCCAAGTGCACCCTCACCAAAACCCAACAAGAGAGTCACACAACCAAAATAAATCCCAAGTTCTCTCCATAAGAGAGACCCAAAAAACCCTAGATGAATTTTCCAAAAGGGTTTACAAAACCAATACCAAATGCCCTTTATTCAAAACCTTCATTTTCTAATCCAAGACTCAAGCAACAAAAAACCAAGTTTTTCTCTTACACTCATAAGCTCCCAAGTAAACCCACATTCCAAAACTCTCACCAATTTATTCTCTCTCACTTACCAATTATAACTTACCTACTATTCTTACCCGGTCTCCTATTTAGACTAGGACTCTTCTTTCTCTTTGTTTTCTAATTTTAGAGAATAATACAAGTTTCCAATTCCAATTGAGTTCCCACTCACACACTTATTGTCTAACTGGGATTACCAAGATCTTATTAGTTAGGATTCTATTTTTATCCAAACCCAACAATAAGAAGGGTCAAACTAAAACAACTTGGGTCAACCTGTTTAAACCCAAATCAAGTCAAAACCCAACAATCTCTACCTTGGCTAGATTTGCAAACAAATAACACTCTTCACATTGGCATGAAATCTCATACCATTCAAACAAATATAACAAAAGTAAGCATCTTCAATTTTAACTTCAAAACTACCTTCAAATGTATCCACCGAAACCAATGCACCCCAGAAGTGCTAAACTACCAATACACATGAAAGTGCCAAATTGCCAATGCACCCGAAAGTGCTCAAATTGTCAATGCATCTGAAGTGCTCTAATTGCCAATGCACTTGAAGTGCCAAACTGCTAATACACCCGAAAGCGCGTGCCAAATTTCCAATACCAATACACCCGAAAGTGTCAAATGTTCTTGTAGGCTCTACCGCACCCAAAAGTGTCAAACTGCAAATGTCTGCAGGGTTATTTACAATATCAATCTTCATATCAATAATGGTGGTTGCTCCACCTACCAAAGTGCTTCTTTGCAACTAGTGCCCTTCATCACGAACTATTTATGATCTTTCACAAAACACACCCGAAATGTGTCACAAGTCTATCTATTAATCTTGTCTCAATCTTTCTTCGTCACATCTAACCCTTCACCCAGCCAATTGTAAAAAACCACCAATAACAAGTGAAAATTTCTCACGAAAGCAAAACGATGCCCAAGTTGAAACCTAGTCTTTGATACCAATTGTTGTGCAAAAACCCTTACAAAGCCTTTGCACTTTGAATCTCGTTAATGGCTTCCACGTGTGGAAAAGACAATCAATAACCATAATAAATATCACAAGAAGGTAGAAAGAGAAAGAGATCACATCACAAACAAGAACAAGATTTACGTGGTTCGGCCTAATCCTACGTCCACGGGCAATCAAATAAAGTATTTCCACTATCAAGAAAAAGATGCACAAAAGACTACAAAGCGATGGAGATCGTATATATTCTCCAATCTTACCCAACACTAGAGAACAACAAAGATCCAAACACAAATACAAAACCCCAAACTTCAAAACAAACACCAAGGCTCTCCCAAACAAATACCCAACTGCACCCACACCAAAACCCAATAAGAGAGCCACACAACCAAAACAAATCCCTAGTTCTCTCCATAAGAGAAACCAAAAAACTCTAGATGAATTTTTCCAAAGGGCTTTACAAAGCCAATACAAAAAGCCCTTTCTCCAAAACCCTCATTCCAAGACTCAAGCCACAGAAAAACAAGTTTTTTCTCTTGCACTCATAAGCCCCCAAGTAAACCCATGTTCTAAAACTCTCACCAATTTATTCTCTCTCACTCACCAAATATAACTAACTTTTTATTCTTACCTAGTTTCCCACTTAGACTAGGACCCTTTTTTCTCTTTGCTTTCTAATATTAGAGAATAATACAAGTTTCCAATTCCAATTGAGTTCTCACTCTCACACACGTATTGTCTAAGTAGGATTACCAAGATCCTATTAGTTAGGATTCCAATTTTATCTAAACCCAAAATAAGAAGGGTCAAACTAAAACAACTTGAGTTAACTTATTTAAAGCCAAACTGAGCCAAAATTCAACAATCTCCACCTTAGCAAGATTTGCAAATCATCAACACTCGCCACCTTGATATGAGATCTCATGCCATTCAAACAAAGAAAACGCAATCAAGCATCTTCAATTTCAAAAACTGCCTTCAAATGTGCCCACCGATAGTGCTAAACTGTTAGTGCACTCAAAAGTGCTAAACTGTTAATGCACCCAAAAGTGTCAAACTGCTGATGCACCTAAAAGTACGTGCCAAAGTACCAATACCAATACACCCGAAAGTGTCAAATGTACCCATAGGCTCCACCACACCAGAAAGTGTCAAACTACTTCTGCAGGGTTATTTGTTGTACCAATCTTCATATCAACAATAGTGGCTACTCGACTTAGCACAGTGCTTTTATGCAACTAGTACCCTTCATCACAAACTATTTATGATCTTTCGCAAAATACAACCAATTTGTGTCACGAGTCTGTCGATTAATCTTGTCTCAATCTTTCTTTGCCACATCTAACCCTTCACACAGCCAATCGTAAAAAACTACCAACAACAAGCGAAAATTTCTCGCGAAAGTAAAACAATACCTAAGTTGAAACCTAGGCTTTGACATCAATTATTGTGCAAAAACCCTTACAAAGCCTTTGCACTTCCAATCTCATTAACGACTTTCACGTGCAGAGAAGACAATCAATAACTATAATAAATATCACAAGAAGGTAGAAAGAGAAAGAGATCACACCACAAACAAGAACAAGATTTACGTGATTCGGCCTAGGCCCACGTCCATGGGCAATCAAACAATGTGTTTCCACTATCAAGAAGATGCACAAAAGGCTACAAAACAATGGAGATCATCTCCTCCAATCTTACCCAACACTAGAGAACCACAAAAATTCAAGCACAAATACAAAACTCCAAACTTTAGAACAAACACCAAGGTTCTCCCAAACAAATACCCAAGTGCATCCTCACCAAAACCCAACAAAAGAGCCACACAACCAAAACAAATCCCAAGTTCTCTCCATAAGAGAAACCAAAAAAACCTAGATGGGTTTTTCCAAAGGGTTTTACAAAGCCAATACAAAAAGCCCTTTCTCAAAAACCCTCATTTTCTAATCGAAGACTCAAACCACAAAAAACCAAGCCTTTTCTCTTACACTTATAAGCCCCCAAATAAACCCACATTCCAAAACTCTCACTAATTTATTCTCTCTCACTCACCAAATATAACTAACCTTTTATTCTTACCTAGTTTCCCACTTAGACTAGGGCCTTTTTTCTCTTTGATTTCTAATTTTAGAGAATAATACAAGTTTCTAATTCCAATTGAGTTCCCACTCTCACACATTTATTGTCTAAGTAGGATTGCCAAGATCCTATTAGTTAGGATTCCAATTTTATCCAAACCCAAAATAAGAAGGGTCAAACTAAAACAACTTGGGTCAACTTATATAAAGCCAAGCTGAGCCAAAATTCAACACCAATAAATGCAACTGGTGGGCTATTCTTATTCAATGAGGTATGATGAAGATGCATCGGATATATACCATCTTTACTCTACCCTTGGAAAAGCATCTTCTCGGTCATGAGATCCTTCACCCAAAACCCATCAACATAAAAATAAAATAACATTGGTTATCATGGGTATATTGATTAATAGAAAGTAAGTTAACAGAGACATTATGGCAATGAAGCAAGTTATTCATACGAAATTTAATAGAATTTATTTTGAAAAAAGATGATTTAATGTGTAAAATGGGCAAACCTGATCCATTTCCAACGGTCACTTTATCACCTCCTTCGCATTCGTTGTGAATAGAGAGGCTGGCGAAATCGGGTGTAATATGAGCCGATACCCCGGTGTCTCTAATTCATCGTTGCTCTTGGGTAGAGGAGGTAGTTGCAGCCATAGCTTGAAGTTTCTTAGTAGGTACCCGCCCTTTATAGGCTAGATTTAACCTATTATAGCAATCAATAGCCGGGTGACCAGGTCAACCATAGATCTGACACATAGTTCGAGGTGGTCTGGATTCAAATTGGGAATTGGGAGTGGATACAGATGCAGATGACTTCCCATTTTTCTGACTAAAAGAACTCGAGGATTTCATGGTCGAGTTGGTCTTCAACCAATCACCATAATTACACCCTCATTGATAATTTTTTGCTTTGGGAGTGTAGAGAGCAACAGTGCTTTGTTCAGTGGGGAGCAGGTGTTAAGACCTGAAAAGTATCGCTTTTCACCCCTTAACTTAATCTTTGTTGGACCCTTAATCATTTAATAAAAATATTTTAAGTCTGTTCTGCAGGTAATAAATAGCAGCTGCAATAAGGCCTTAATCCTGCTAAGGAGCCCACTTTTGCCCCAGAAGTCTCCTAGAAGAATGGAAGACAGAGAGCCTGACTGCATGAAGGCAGAGCACAATAGCAGCAAAGAAAGAAATGAGCCTCGCGCAGCTTTCGCAAGGTTCACATGACTCAGAAAGCCTGCCTCGCGAGTTTCCCATGACATCATACCAATTGTCCGCGCTGTTCTCGCACAGTTTAGTGACAGAAGAGCTCTTATAGCATAGTTCGTGCAGCTCTCGTGAAGCTCAAATATAAATGATCGTGCAATCTCGCGCAGCTCTCAAACCTCGTGCAGTTCACTCAGATCAGCTGAGGAGAGAGAGCTCCAGGTATCTCTGCGCGCAACTGTCGCGCAGTGGCCGCGGGATGCAAAAATTCAGAAAAACCTCTCGCGCAGTTCAGAGACCAATGCACATCACGTCCTCACGAAGATCCATTGAGAAACAAACTGCTCGCGCGATTCCCACGCCATTCAGAAGGAAAGGTGCAATCCCGCGAAGACCAGAGCAATCCAGCGAGGATTCAATGCTCTATCGCGCGACTGCTTCAGCTGCAACTAAGACAACCTCGCGATGGCTAGAATTTCAAGCTAATCCAATCTCGCGAAGACCGTGCTACCATGTGACAGTTTTGGAAGCCAGTGCTACCTGGCGAGGCTCTGGACTCTAACTCTCTCTCATTTCTATAGAGGACATTCTGAGAATTTCCAGCAATTAGGGCACGCATTCCAAAGCTCTAATTTCTGTGCACGCACCTCGAGGCATCTAAGGAATAGTATTAGGCCATGTGGCATCTTTAAAATTAGGGTTCCTAACCCTAATGCGGCGCCAAACTAACTGCTATATAAACCTAAGCCTGGTTTAGGTTTAGGGACCTCTCTTAGAATAGAATTTTGTCTATCTTCTTCTTGCAGTAGCTGTAGATCTCTAGTAATGTTTAGGTAGATTTCTTTTTACCTTTTCTTCTCTCCATAGCCCAGCACTTGCTGGCGATGCCTTTGTATGACTATTTGGAATAGAATAATGGAGTTTTATGATAGGGTGTTTTACATTTATCTGTTTGTGAGTTATTCTGTACAAGGCTGCTACCTTGAGATCCTCCATTGCTAGGATGTATTGCAAGCAATGGAGGACTGATTTTATGATTTACTCAGATCCAAGTGACCTGTGTGTTTGGGCTAACATGCTCCCATGCAGGCCTAGCCCCACCACAGGACCCACTAGATCTGAAGTCCCCATGAGAGCAATGAGCTTTTGTAGCCTTGTGAACATGGTGATGGCAGCAATGTTTCTTGTTCTATCTTGAGCTTTGTGAGGAGGATAGCCTCTGGGATAGTCTGTGACCATTTAAGTGGACAGGTTATAGCCTTAGGGTGAAGCCAACCCATAGACTCAAGACGGATTGTTCTTCTCTGCACTTGTGCTTGTAGTCCTGTGCGAGATTGTGCTGAGACAAACTCTCTTGTATGTGTATAGACCCGCCATCAGATGGCAGATCTGATTTGGTTATAGAGATTGTAGGCTTGCGACTAGATCACTGCAGTCTCTCTAAAGCAGTGGACAGCTGGATCTAAGGTTGCACTCAAACTCTTGCTGGTTCTATGTGTGCAGGCTAACATGCATCTGAGGCCTAGCCACACATAGCACTTTAGAGTTGAGGTTCCTATAGATTCTTGTGCTTGTAGCACTTTGGATGAAGTAGTGCCTACAATGATAAACTTGTTACGACCCATCTACGGGATGGTTCCCTAATTGGATAGTCTGTGACCATTTAAGTGGATAGGTTATAGCCATAAAGGGATTGGATCATGGCACAGAGATGAGTTGGATTCTTTCTCCTCAGTGGTGATAATGTAGCCATTGGACAGGACTTTTATAGCAGCAGATCTGAATTTGAGTCATGAAACCCATCAGATCTGAACCTAATAGCATACTTCTCACCCTCTTATATTTATTTTCTCACTCCATCTTCTTTCTTTTTTCTATAGTTTAGACATTAGGATACCTTAGAATTTAGATTTTAGTGACCCTAAATCCCCTTCCATTTAGGATTGCTAGATCTGTAGTCAGATCTTGAGGGCCTACTAAAGATGGCTCCCTTGGAGCTTAAGATCAACTTCCCTGTGGGACAAACTCTTACTTATCAAAACTTGCTACAACAGGCCCTATATCTTGCAGGATTGTGCATATTTTAGGCTTGCTGCTCTGTCATTTTCAATCCACCTTTTATTCATTTTCATTCACCCCATTCTTATCACTGTCTTCAATAAAGTCAGTAGCAAGCACCTAAAAAATAGCCCAATAGCAGGCATATATCACCAATTCTCATCTCGACACTCAAGAGCAGGCCGATGAGATCATCCAATGTGTCTGGGTTGTCACATACCAATATTAAATTCACAGTGGCCTTGTATAGAGGCCCTACACCAAGGGTCAAAATCTCGGGTATCCGATACGTATCGTCCGAGCTCCAAACCAATACGTATCGGATGATACGTATCAGAACAATAACTTACCGGACGATACATTGAATGTATCGTCCGGGCATTTGTATGTAAAATGGACGATACGACATTTGAAAGTACCGTATCATCCTGGTCCAATACCGATACGTATCGGACGATACGTATCGGTATCGGACAAAATTTTGATCCATGCCCAACTCCATCCATGATGATTGAAATTAAGTCATCATCATCGATGGGCTTTCCGACAAGAGCAAGGTTGTTGGGTATTTGATTCATTTTTATCAAAATAGTCGAAAACAGACATATCACCACACTTAGTTGTTTGAAGTTGATGCTTGAGTTGAAGGATATGAGCTTTAGATTGAGCGGCAAAACATTTTTCAAGTAAGGATCACACGGCCTGAACAATTGAAAGTCGTGTAACAGTGGACAGAATGGTTGGAGTCAGTGTGGCATTCATCCAACTTAATATCAATTGGTCCTTTTGATGTCATTCCGCATAGGCAGATGACACAGTAGTTGTGCGCAGATTATTGTTGCTCATATCAAACTGACTCGAGCATGGAGTTGCACCAGTGGCAATTCCAAGCAAACCCAGGCTACGAAGCACAGGGTTGATTTGCGCTAGCCAGACAGAGTACTCGGTTCAATCTAGTTTGATCAGCACCATGTGAGAGAAGGTGACGACATGATTAAAAAAAAAATCTTTCTTTCGACTAAGGCTCTGATACTATAAAAGACAAAATGTTTTAAGAGATTTCACCATGCTTCATTCCATCTATGATATGGTATATATAGATATTAAAAGAGATCATAGTTTCTTAATTTTAGGAACTTTATTAGCAATCGATGAGATAGAATACAATAACTATAGAAAGTACAACAAATCAATCTTATCACTTATAACTAATAACTAAAAATGGCACTACAAGAGAATTTTTGCGGATCTTCACAGATCATTTAGAAATTTTGGCAATCCCTTTGATTCTACAAGAGAATCTTTGGGGATCTTTACAGATCATTTAGAAATCTTGGCAATGTCTTTGATTTTGGGATTTGGATTAGGTATATATCCTTTATTACACCTTACTAATCCCAGAGGCGTATTTGAGGTTAGCTTTTGTAACGACCCTGAAATCTAGAACAAGAACCTGCCTGTTTCGATCTACTTGCCCGACACGGAAATCGAGACCGATTTGAAAATTAATAAATTATATTAGTTGACATAAGGTTGCACCGTGGTTAGATGAATTCACGTGTGCATTTCCGTTAAGTCCGAGTTGTGAAGGGTGTTGAAGTAGCACATTATGCCATAGAGGTTCGTGTAGGCGCTTAACACCGGAGTGCAAGTTAGGGTCTAAACTGAAATATCAATGATATTTCAGTTTATGTAGCTTATAAGGGAAGGGAGAGACTTGGGAGAGAGGTGTTCTTCTTCTTCTTCCCCTTGCTCTTGAAGCTAAGAGTCTGTAGCTAGGTTGAGATGTGAGTGTGCTCTATGACGAAAAAGGGTTAGAGATACCGAGATCGCACGTAAATCGTAGTTAGGGTATGAGGAATGCAATAGGAGGAGCACAAGCACAGTCTAAGTGCGTGTGAGGCCTTTACGTGCTGAATCGGAGTCTATAGATTGATTATCTGGGTTGCACCGGCGAGACGACTCAAGTTTTGGATCCGAAACCCTCTTTCAGATCGATTTGTCGAAACCCCTAAAGGGCCCAACAAAAGGTGAGTTTGTACGTTTAAATAGGGGCAAATGAGAGCCCTTAAGTATGTGTGTGTGTGTGTGTATTAATGGTTGCAAGAAACCATTAATGCGAATGGGTCAAAAATAGGGAAGTAGATGACCTCCATTAATGACAGAGTTTCTGTCATTATTGATCGATCAATGACAAAGATTGATCGATCAATACTTGGGTGATCGATCAATGAAGGTCATTGATCGATCAAACTGTATAGGACAAATAAGGGAACAGGAACCTTGAAAATCCTGGAAGTTCAATGCTCGAAGGGCATTGATCGATCAATTTGTAGATTGATCGATCAATCCTGAGTATTGATCGATCACAGAGAGGGTGATCGATCAATGACTGGTGGTGATCGATCAACAAAGGCATTGATCGATCACTAGTGTGTATTGATCGATCAATGAAGGCATTGATCGATCAATCTGTATAAATTTTAAATGTGAACAGAAGGTGGGAAAATTGAGATTTTAGGCTATTAATCGATCAATGAGGGTATTGATCGATCAACAGGAGGCATTGATCGATCAACCAAGCTGGTGATCGATCAATTTTGGCTGTGCTAAAATGAGCAGAAAAGGGATTAGTGATCGATCAATAAGGGTATTGATCGATCAATGATGAGTGGTGATCGATCAATAGAGGCTATTGATCGATCAATTTGCTCTATTGCCTGTTAAAGAGAAGAGAATTCACTACGTGAAAAAGCTAAAAAAACAACGTTAGCATTATGAAAAAACCCACTGCTAAAAGCAGTCGTTTAGTATCTTATTACTATGGTTTTTTAAGAAAAAGGATAGGCGGGTAATTATTAATTTTTTAAGAGGGCGAACTTGTCCTTTTAAAAAAAGTCTCATATAAATAATAAACCGTGAGTGAAAAAATACTTGAAACCAAATTTGAAACCCTAAGGTTCTCTCCCTTCTTTCTTCGTCTCTCCTTTCTTTCTTCCTCTATTACCAAACCAGCTAGGATGCTACTTCCATCGGACAAAATTGCTGCAAAGAAGAAGAAGACAATACAAATCAAATTTCTGCATAGATTTATTAAAATTTGTAAGTTTCTCTCCCTCTTTTCCCCCTTTTGTCTCTCCCTCTCTCTTTCCCTTTATATATAATCGTCGAGTCTTTTCCCTCAAATCGTCCTCACCTCTCACGAACTCCCCTACATCTCCCTTCCACGAAGGAGGATTCAGAGGCACGATTTCGCCTCTTGTTGGAATGCTAGATTTGGACGGTCCAGATTTTCAGATCGCATCGCTCTATGTGTTACTCAATTTGGGGATCGGAAACGATATGCAAGTTCAGGATTTCGGATCAAGTTTTTTTTTTTAATCTTTTGTTGATTTTTTTTTATATCTCTGGTTGTTTTCTTTCTATAATCGTTTTTTTAGTTTCTTATACCTTAAATGTGGCATTTTTTCTAATTTTCTCTCCATAGTTTGAGATCAAATGATGATCGTGTTATGTGATTTGGTTGGCTTTGTTTTTTGTGGTTTCCGTTCGTCTCTGATCTTTACTCAACCTTGATCTCTCAGTTACTAATCGATCAATGCCTCTCTTTGAACAGGAACAGATCAGCCATCGTTAAAGCAGGAGCCCTACACAAGATCCTAAAACTCCTTGAATCAACACCAACACTCCCAATCTATGAAGCAATCGTTGCAAATCTACTCGGACTAAGTGCTCTTGATTCTTTAAAACAGCCCTCTGTTATTCAATATGGGGGTGCTGGTTCTGGTGAAGTTGCAACTATGCAAGTCCCATCGTTTGAGCAGTCTACAACTCTACTTCCAGAGTTTTGTGATCCAAATATGTGTTATCTTCCTAACGGATAACAGTCTACTGCCTATTACTATGGAAGTAAGCTTATTTTCATCATAGTTTTGATCATTAACTTTCTTTGTGGTTTTTCCCCATATTGAGTAGTTGAACGGTTTGATTCTTCATAAGAAGTTGGTTTTAAACTACTAGTTTATTTGCTGTTGAGTGCTTTATCTATTTACTTTACAAAATTTCCTTACAAGTTCTGCACCATCCAATCGATGTTGTTTTGTATTGTTATCATTTGTTTCAAAATTCACTTTTATGAATTGGTCAAATATTTTTGAGATAATGTTGGGTTTTGGTTTTGCAGATTATGATGGTTCCATGACTGAGTGTCTAGATATGCCAATCTAGATGGAGTGGGTATGCCTCCTCACGTAAGTTGTGCTTACAACCTGTATTTGTGGATGATTGTGTCAGTTTTGATCTCAGATCTCAAAATATGTTGATTGTTTATTATTATCTTATTTATTTTAGCTTTAAATTCTTGAAAACGTACTCTTTAAACCTTTCCCATGTCAACTCAACTTAATCAAGTTTTATGACTTGTTCGCCCTTAGGGAAGCTCCTAGCATGAGTCAATCATGTCATGGCGGACTCCAAATTCGTTTTGTAACCAAATACGATCTAGTTGATGTGATACATACAAAAAAAATTCAATAGCCAATATGATGTGGATCATCATCATCATCATCATAGGCAGCTTTATTCCATCTATTGGGGGGTCGGCTTTGCGAGCTCTATTTCTCCATTCATTTCTGATCGACATTGAACTCTCTAACTTCTCCATCCTTCATGAATGTGTTTCTTGAACTGCTGCCTTACCATATCGACAACAAGCTCTGTATTGTGTTGCTGCAAAACCACCACTACCTCCATGTTCAATTGCTAATCCTCATCGGTGAAATACAGGTTTTTACGAAAGAGAAAATACTAGTAAATTTTGCATAGGCCAAACATACAAAAGTAAGCCAAAAATACTAGTAAGTTTCAGTCTAGCTGTTGTCTTGCCTTAGCTTGTCTATCTCATATGCAACTTTTCATATAGGAGTTACAATCAGCAACATATCACAACTATCTATTTAGTCAATTTTATATAAGCAAAATCTCTAGAACCATATTACCTGTATAATTAGTTGTGTACCACACACTGTATTCATAACTTGTAAAGCAAATAAACATAGCTATTGATAAGATAGATCTAGCCCCATGAAATGATGAATCAATCCCTATTTGCCTTTTAATTTACTTTGTGAGAAAAATACCCCAATATCCATTTTAATTAAGGGATTCTACCTCAAAAGCACCATAAGGTTATTACAGTAATGAAGCACCTTTTAGTCAAAAGTCAATTCACACAAATTTCAATGCTCCAAAAAGTTGAGTTAATTTCTGCTAATATTCGGTGGCTGAAATAGCTTCATCAGTGATGATGCCTCTGATCCCATATTAATCCTTTAAATAAAATCACACACCTATCCTTTTTAAGTATGGGGAATTTTTCCTCTAAAGTCAATTAAACAGCCAAAAAGGAGTGGAATTATCATTTTGTTTTGGTGGATTTATCAACTGCCCTAAAGAAGAGCACTACTGTTATCCCTTCATCAAGATAAGCTCTTGCTTGGAAATTTGGTGGTGGGGGAACCTACCAACTGATACTGATTTGATTATGCAATGGAGCATTTCCATGGGTTTGGCTTGTAATTTTTGCTTTCTTCATGGAGTGTGTGAAGATATATAAGATCACATTCATCCAATGGCCATTCATAGTGAAATATGGATATAGCTGTTTGGCTTATTCAAGCTTTTCTTCAATAGTATTGACAATCTCAGTCAGGCATATGCGATTTTTTTATTGGACACACCCAACCCAACCCGTCAACAACCCTTAAACTTTAAAAGCTCCTACTGCCTAGGGATAATGGCTCTTGACCGACATTTAAACAGTGTTTAAATGATCTTATATTTTAATCTCACACTGTTGAAGTGTGATAATCATAGCTCATAATCTCAGTCAGCTTTTTTACAGATGGACTAAAAATCATCCAGTGGTCTTTTCAAAGACTTTTAGAATGGTGAATCCCAGTTTAGAGATTTAAATGTAGGCTCCATAAATGCAAATCTAGAACGCTTGCATCATTTTGAGAAGTATGCTGGTGTTTTCCTTGTTTAATTGGATGAAGTACAACCAATTATAAAGTTGAGCTTCCAGTATTAATTGAAGTTTCATGGTGGTCAAAATAAGAGGTAGGTTTGGATTTTGTGCTGAATGAGCTAGCTTCACTATTGTTGATATTTTGGAAGCTTCAAACTGACAGCCAGTCAAAGATTCTGTAATAATTTTTACACACTTTCCCAATTCAAGGCTCTTATTGGTGGAATGAGTTGGCCTGTTGAATTAATATTAACAATTAATATGATCTTCCTAGCTATACATCACAAATCACAATGCATGCGCAATTGGTGGAGACTGCATAGTGTGCTTTTGTGAAACTGTCTATTTGGGGTTGATCGTGTTGCTGCATTATAATGTAAGTTATTGATGCCATTAACGAGCACAACTTCTAGGGATGTTAATGGATCGAGTCAGCCTGCTAGCAAACCTGCCCAACCCATTTCCTTCAATTTTTTGTTGAAATTAGAATTTTTAATGCACAAGAACTATAGTTTTTTGGGATAATTGTTTCTGACCGACATTTAAACACCAATGTGGCGTTTAAATGATCTTACACCATCAAAATTATACTTTTTTATTTCACACCATTGGTATCAGAGCCTAGGCTTTAGGTTGAACTACGGGTTCATGTTGGGTTGTTTTCACAATCTATGTACTGATCAATGTTATTGTTTTCACAATGACAGACCAGTATGGGCCCTAAGTTCAAAGGCAGACACAGTGGAGGTAGAGGAGGTCAAAGAGAGGTTCCTTTGAGGGAAATTCCCGATGTGGTTGGCACGTCGCGGGGATTGGAATTCCTCTCGCACACTAATGCGGTTCCCGTGGGACCGAGAGGAGGAAGAAGGGGTAATGAAGAGAGAATGGAGCAGGTGTTGGAAGCATTGGCTACCAACGTCGCTCAGCAGACGGCTACTCTGACTCAGCAGGCACCTAGACCACCTCATCAGCCTAGCAAATTCGCGGAGTTTAGGAGAATGAGACCTCCTAACTTCTCGAGTCAGACGGATCCCATAGAGGCAGAAGGATGGATAGAAGAGATGGAGAAGCTTTTCGAAGTGCTCCAGTGTAACGATGTGGAGAAAGTGTGCCGGGCCACTTTCAAGTTGGATGGTGACGCCGGACCTTGGTGGAAGTCGGTGTCACAGAATAGACAGAGAGAGTTTCCTCACACTCCTTGGACATGGGAGGAGTTCACGGAAGTATTTTACCATAAATACTTTTCGAAAATTATGAGGCATCAGTGGGAAGTAAAATTTATAGAGCTGAAGCAGGGTGCCTTGTCAGTGAGGGATTATGGCGCTGAGTTTGATAGACTGGCTAGGTTTGCACCCCAACACGTAGCCACTAAACTGATGAGAGCAAGGAAGTTTCAACTTGGCCTGAGACAGAACTTACAGAAGGATGTCGCCATGTGGGAAATGGAGACTTATGAGGGAGTTATGGACAAGGCTCTCATAGCAGAGGAGGAGAACCAGAAACAGTTCTCTTGGAGAGACAAGCAGGCGAGAGAGAGGCCATTTCAAGGGCAGTCTCAGAACTCGGTGCAGAACAAGAGAGCTAGATTCTCCAGACCTCTGAGATACCCTACACACTCTCGATCGGCAACTTCTTCGGGTTCAAGCTCATACCAGAGAGCAGCAGTGCCTACATCTTTCAGACCATTTCGGCCGTCTGGGTCTTCTAGTAGCGGGGCCTCAGTGACCCAGGGACCTTCAAGGGTCTCTTCTTTCACTCCAGCTGTGTCGTGTGCAAAGTGTGGGAAACCACACAAGACAGAGGAGTGTCGAAGGGATACAGGGGCGTGCTACAGGTGTGGCAAGATGGGCCACTTGGTTAGGAGTTGCCCCGAAGAGAGCAAAGACGGCAAAGAGCGGTCAGGATCAGTGTCCACACAAAGATCTTCTCGACCTGTGATTCACGGTCAAGCATATGCCATTACCGCGACCGACGCTCTAACATCGAATGATGTCATCCAAGGTATGATTAAAATTCAAGAGAAGCTATTTTATCTAGTAAGATGAACTAAAAATTTAGTAAAGATAGAATTTCTTTGATTAAGTATTATACTAATAGTACACTTACGCACACACATCTTAAGTACTTGATTTAATATTGAAATTGGCTTATAGGTGAGCTAAAAGTATATAGGAGTTGTGACATTTGCTTCTATAGAGCTCGAGTCTTGATAAACCCAGGCTCTACGCATTCATTCGTAAGGTCTCAATTTACGAAAGAGTTGAGTGCCGCTCCAGAACAGCAAGATTTCATTTTGACAGTGTCCATTCCTACGGGTAGTGCAGTGAATGCACTCACTCTGTGTAAATCGGTGATAGTGTTAGTAGATGATCACGAGACACTGGCAGACTTAATTTTGTTAGATATGAAGGGATTCGACATCATTCTGGGAATGGACTGGCTATCCGCTTACCACGCGAGCGTTGATTGTCTTCGAAAGATAGTGGTTTTTCACCCTCCAAAGGAGCGATCATTCAGATTCTTCGGGGTGAAGTCTAAGGTAGCACCGTTGATATCTGCTATTCGGGCCGAAAAGATGATGAAGAGTGGATGCAGTGGATATATGGCCTTTCTACAAGAGCAACGGGAAGAGACGAATGTGATATCCGATATTCACGTTACATGCAAGTATCCCGATGTGTTCCCTGAGGATTTGCCAGGACTACCACCAGCTCGGGAGATTGAGTTTGCAATAAATTTGGTTTCAGGCATGGAACCAGTATCTAAGGCTCCTTATCGTATGGCTCCAACAGAATTATAAGAGTTGAAGGAGCAACTACAAGAACTACTTAACAAAGGGTTCATTCGACCGAGTGTGTCTCCTTGGGGAGCACCCGTGTTGTTTGTCAGAAAGAAGGATGGTTCAATGCGTCTATGCATTGACTATCGGCAGTTGAACAAGTTGAAGATTAAGAATTGTTACCCGCTCCCTAGGATCGATGATCTATTTGATCAGTTACAAGGAGCGAGGTTCTTTACGAAGATTGACTTGAGGTCAGGTTACCATCAGCTACGAGTTAAAGCAGAAGATATTGAGAAGATGGCGTTCAGAACTAGATATGGGCACTATGAATTCTTGGTTATGCCATTTGGATTGACGAACGCACCTGGGTCATTTATGGACCTGATGAACTGAGTGTTTAAACCACACTTGGACAAGTCAGTGGTTGTCTTTGTAGATGACATCCTTGTCTATTCCAAGACAAAGGAAGAACATGAAGAACATCTACACGTGACTTTACAGACCCTCAGAGAGCACAAATTATATGCAAAGCTCAATAAGTGTGAGTTTTGGCTTGACCAAGTGAGTTTCTTGGGTCATATTATTTCTGCAAAGGGTATAACAGTCGATTCGATAAAAATAGAAGCAGTCGTGAACTGGGAACAACCTAGAACGGTGACTGAGGTCCATAGTTTCCTTGGTTTGGCAGGATACTACAGGCGATTTGTAGAGGGGTTCTCCAAGCTATCAAGTCCACTTACTCAGCTCACTAAGAAAAATGCTAGGTTTGATTAGACTGATTAGTGCGAGAAGAGTTTCTAGGAACTGAAGGCGCGTCTGACTATGACACCAGTATTGGCTATACCTTATGGCAGAGGAGGTTTTGCTATCTATAGTGACACATCATATAGTGGTTTGGGTTGTGTCCTCAACCAGCACAAGAAGGTTATCGCGTATGGCTCTAGACAGCTTAAGGAACATGGGAGAAATTACCCGACTCATGATCTGGAGTTAGCGGCGGTGATCTTTGCTTTGAAGATTTGGAGATACTACTTATACGGTGAGATATTTGATATCTACACCAACCACAAAAGCCTTAAGTATCTGTTTACCCATAAGGATTTGAATATGCGACAGCGCTGATTGATGGAGTTCTTGAAAGATTACGATTGTTCCATCCAGTATCACCCTGGGAAGGCCAATGTTGTGGTAGATGCTTTGAGCAGGAAGTCTTCAGCTTAGTTGACACATCTTATCACCAGAGTGCAGCGGTGGCATCTACTTGAGGACCTAGCATTGTGCGACACACTGATTGATGTCAGAGGTTCAGGAGCATTGATGGCTACTATTGTGATACGGCCCACGTTGTTTAATAACATGCGTAAGCTCCAGATGATTGACAATGAGCTTATGGCCATTAAAAAGGATGTGATCAACGGGATTAGGCCTAATCTTAACATCAAAGATGATGGCACTTTGCTATTTAGAGATCGGATGTGCCTACCTGATACGAAGGACCTAAAAGATACAATTTTGGAGGAAGCGCATAAGTCTACATATGCTATACATCCTGGGAGTACCAAGATGTATCAAGATCTCAAGCAAAGTTTTTGGTGGAGAGGACTGAAGAAAGATGTTGCAGATTATGTTTCTCGGTGTTTGGTCTGCCAGCAGGTGAAAGTAGACCATCGAAATCCGACCGATTTATTACAACCATTGCCAATACCAGAGTAGAAATGGGAAGCTACTTCTATGGATTTTGTTTGGGATTACTGAGCACATTGAGGAAGAACAATGCCATCTGGGTCATTGTAGATCGACTGACGAATCTGTGCAATTTTTGCCGTATCGAACTACATATACAGCCAATAAGCTAGTAGAGCTGTACATGAAGGAGATAGTTCGGTTACATGGCATACCAGTCAGCATCGTATGTGATAGAGATTCGCTCTATATGTCACAATTCTGGCGACGATTTCAAGAAGGCATGGGGTCTAAATTGGAGTTCAGCTCAGCGTTTTATCCTCAGACAGATGGGCAGACTGAGAAAGTGAACCAGATTATAGAGGATATATTGTGTGCATGTATGTTGGACTTTCATGGTTCATGGGATCAACATTTTCCTCTGATTGAGTTCGCTTACAATAACAGCTATCAGTCGAGTATTGGGATGGCGCCTTATGAGGCGTTATATGGACGTCAATGTAGATCTCCATTGAATTGGGAAGAAGTCGGCGAGAAGCTTGTTTTGGGACCTGAGATCATGGACAGTACCATCGAGACGGTTCGGTTAATCCGCGAAATATTGAGGGTTGCTCAAAGTCGCCAAAAGAGCTATGCCGATCTCCATTGGACTCACATCGAGTTTCAGGTATACTCCGATGTGTTTAGGAAGCTTATAATTTCATAGTTCAATTGATTTGCTATGGAATTAACACTTGTTTTTCAAGTTGGAGACAAGGTCTTTGTGAAGATCTCGCCAACCAATGGCGTGATGCCCTTTGGAAAATACAGGAAGCTGAGTCCTCGATATATCAATCCATTTGAGGTACTCGGAAGGGTTGGTGAAGTCGCGTATTGGATTGCCTTGCCACCGCAGTTGGCAAGCATGCATAATGTTTTCCATGTGTCTATGCTACGACGCTACGTGCGCGATCCAACTCACGTCTTGGATTTCCAACCGATTGAGTTACAAGAGGATTTGACAGTCATTGAGGAACCAATCACGATTTTGGATCATAGAGATCAAGTTTTGCGGACCAAGTTGATTCCACTGGTGCTTGTCAAATGGAGAAATCATTCGGATTCGGAAGCTACTTGGGAACGTGCAACTGAAATTTGCGAGCAGTATCCACATTTGTTTACTTGACGTCAAAGGTACTTTCACGGATCGATTTACGTTCATAATTGTACGTATATGCATGATTTACCTGGGTACTGTCTGTAGCTTAGAATGTACCTTTATTGTTATGAATACCCTAGATCTGCGTTGTCAAATTAAAAATAATAAAAATAAAGAGGTTGGTTTCTGGTGTAATTGATCGATCAATAGGAGTTATTGATTGATCACCATGGTTGATTGATCGATCAATGAGGTCATTGATCGATCAACAATGTCTGAAAAAGGGTTAGAGATTGATCGATTGATCGATCAATTTGTGTATTGATCGATCAATGTAAAGAGTGTTGATCGATCAACATGGTAGTGATTGATCAACAATGAAGTCATTGATAGATCAGTAGGGTAGTGATCGATCAATTAAGGGAACATTGATCGATCAATAGAGAGTATTGATCGATCTATGCATCGGGCTAGGGCATAAAGATGCTTCATTGATCGATCAACAAAGGTATTGATCGATCAATTCTGGGGTTTAAGTTAAGGTTTGGGGTTTTCGAACGGTCATTTGCACTAAGCATAGGAGTAATCGATCAAGGGCGAATTTGCACCGACCGTTCAACCTCCTTCCCGATTCATTTCCGGCCATCTAGTTCCTTCCTTCCTTGTGATTTGAGTGGATTTCACTCCATTCGCTCGGTAACTTCTCCTTTTCAGTTTTTGTCCATTCTTTTATCGTTCTTTTTGCAATTTTGACCATGGGGCCGCGAACGAAGAACGCTTCGCGGAAGATCCCGACATCTTGGGCTCGTACACCCGTACCGCCCTCCGTTTCTGTTCCCCAACAACCCGTGCCACCCGTGGCATCGGTTTCGAACGTGGTACCACCCGTTCCACACCCCGTCCCAGCCCAAATCGAACGTGAAGTCCCCAAACCTTGGTGGACTTCCAAAACTTTTCTACCCGAATACGTCTTCATTTCCTCGCTTTACAAGGATCGACCCGAAATGGCTTGGGCCAAGGGTTATATTCAAAAGCTCAGGTTGAAGCCCTTGCTTGAACCATTCCATGACCACTATTGTCCCCGTCTTGTGAGACTCTTTTTCCAAAACCTACGTGATTGATAGTCGGCATCGACTCGTCACGACCATCGATGGGTTTGAATACAAATTCAACCATTTTCATGTGGTGGCGGCACTTCAATGCCCGTCCGCTTACATTGAGAACGCGGGTTTGGATGCCCCGTATGTCAAGGAGGTCCCTTTCACTAACGTGGTCACCAAGATGACTCAGGGTCAACATGGAAAGGGCCAATCCATTTCTCGGGCCCAATGACCCGATAAATTGTGGATGCTTGATACATACATCAAGTGTGCACTTAACTCATTTTTATACAAGTCCTCGCGGACTGGTATGGTGCAACAGGCCCTATTTTCGGCCTTTGAGAACCGTTGGTTCTCTATGGCTGACTTGGTCATAGATGGCATCCTCAATGCCAATGACATTATGTCGGAAAAGGTTAAATCGGGGGTTAAAAAACAAATCCTCTACACCCGCCTCATCACCAAGATGGTAGAGCAATATGCCGCTCTACGCGAGGCATATATCTTGGCTCCTAATGAGCCACGCTTGGTCTACAATACCAAAGTTTTTTACCTGAAAGACTGGACCAAGAGTTACAATTTATTGGTTCGACGGCTCCCGGAGGAGGAGGAGGCGGTGAGCCCGTCCACTGCTTCGTCGCCCGACAGTCTTGCCGTGCGTGATCCACCACCTCCGCCTGAGGTGTCTACACGACCTGCCCCCACGACACCCAGCCGACCGCCCCGTCACACCCCATCACATCCCCCACCACCTTCCTCAGTCGACGTCTCAGCGATGCTTCGTGAGCTTGTGGAAGGTAATCGGCGTATACACAAGCGGTTGGATGGCATGGAGGCGTTCCAGAGATAGATCCATTGTCGTCTGGATTATCACGAGGGCATGCATGAGCTCGTCATGCAGCACTTATACGCCACGACGTCCACGCAGATGATCGCCCACGCTCATTAGCACATGGTGGACCCTTGTGACTACCGCACACCACCACCTCGTCCTAGCAGACCCACTCCTGACGAGGCCGGACCATCTGACGTCCCGGGAAGTAATTCCTTAACTCTTATCATAAATTTTGTTGGTAATTTTATATGTTTATTTCAGTCTATTTATTTGCATTTCAATTCATGATCTGTCTATATATAGTTCATTCCTGCTCAACGTAGTACTGTTACTTTTCCTCACTGCAATAACTATGACCACCCTGACATTTTCGAGAATGAAAATTTCTAAGGGGGGGATAATGTAACGAACCTGAAATCTAGAACAAGAACCTGCCTGTTTTGATCTACGTGTCTGGCACGGAAATCGAGACCGATTTGAAAATTAATAAATTATATTAGTTGACATAAGGTTGCACCGTGGTTAGATGAATTCACGCGTGCATTTCCGTTAAGTCTGAGTTGTGAAGGGTGTTGAAGTAGCACATTATGCCATAGAGGTTCGTGTAGGTGCTTAACACCGGAGTGCAAGTTAGGGTCTAAACTGAAATATCAAAGATATTTCAGTTTAGGTAGCTTATAAGGGAAGGGAGAGACTTGGGAGAGAGGTGTTCTTCTTCTTCTTCCCCTTGCTCTTGAAGCTAAGAGTCTGTAGCTAGGTTGAGATGTAAGTGTGCTCTATGACGAAAAAGGGTTAGAGATGCCGAGATCGCACATAAATCGTAGTTAGGGTATGAGGAATGCAATAGGAGGAGCACAAGCACAGTCTAAGTGCGTGTGAGGCCTTTGCGTGCTGAATCGGAGTCTATAGATTGATTATCGGGGTCGCATCGGCGAGACGACTCAAGTTCTGGATCCGAAACCCTCTTTAGGATCGATTTTCTGAAACCCCTAAAGGGCCCAACAAAAGGTGAGTTTGTACGTTTAAATAGGGGCAAATGAGAGCCCTTAAGTATGTGTGTGTGTGTGTGTATTAATGGTTGCAAGAAACCATTAATGCGAATGGGTCAAAAATAGGGAAGTAGATGACCTCCATTAATGACAGAGTTTCTGTCATTATTGATCAATCAATGACAAAGATTGATCGATCAATACTTGGGTGAATGATCAATGAAGGTCACTGATCGATCAATCTGTATAGGACAAATAAGGGAATAGGAACATTGAAAATCCTGAAAGTTCAATGCTCGAAGGGCATTGATCGATCAATTTGTAGATTGATCGATCAATCATGAGTATTGATCGATCACAGAGAGGGTGATCGATCAATGACTGGTGGTGATCGATCAACAAAGGCATTGATCGATCACTGGTGTGTATTGATCGATCAATGAAGGCATTGATCGATCAATCTGTATAAATTTTAAATGTAAACAAAAAGTGGAAAAATTGAGATTTTAGGCTATTGATCAATCAATGAGAGTATTGATCGATCAACAGGAGGCATTGATCGATCAACCAAGTTGGTGATCGATCAATTTTGGCTGTGCTAAAATGAGGAGAAAAGAGATTATTGATCGATCAACAAGGGTATTGATCGATCAATGATGAGTGGTGATCGATCAATAGAGGCTATTGATCGATCAATTTGCTCTGTTACTTGTTAAAGAGAAGAGAGAATTGATCGATCAATGGGGTCATTGATCGATCAACAAGAGGGATTGATCGATCAATAGGAGTGGTGATCGATCAATCACCCCTGTTTTCTGCATGTTTTAGTTTTGTGAATAAAATCTCACTGGACATTGTGCCAGTTTATGTTCTGACATCCCTGACACTTAGAATACTATATTTAGGGTCTAGGATCAGACCATGACTTTCTGAAAGGCTTTGAATTTGCTTAGAAAGAAGTTTGACCTGAGGTAGGGGAATTCATTTGAAATTGCATTTATTTTTTATCTCATGGTTCCAAAGCTTATGTATTTGACTGCATAGTCTGATTTTACTGTCCAGTCATGTCTAGCATATGTGTGTTAACTCTATTGTAACTCAGACACCTATCATCTGCCATATGAATTTCGTTCAATATGAAATGCCTGCATATGATTTATGGTTTAATACTCTGACAAATCCCACCGACTTGGCGGTATAACCGTTTCTGGCACACTCGTGCATCTGTTTGAAAATCCTCGGCACAATTGCACTCCGTAGTTGAGGCATTGTTGCATTCCTGAAATTTTTCATGTGAACGACGATGGTTGGGATTACCCATCGGATCAAATTTGGCTACCACGTGCTATACTCACGGGAGTTATTTAATTTTACTATGCTAAGTCATTATACACTGTATGCATCACATTTTGTCAATTCTGATAAAATCAGTCTACTTGATAAATTCTGCATATTTGAAACACTGTTGGCATCTGTTCAGTTCTGTTTATATCTTCTACAACCATGTTTTACAATTAAGATGCAACTTTAATTGATATTCTTCTACTGAGCTAAGATGTAGCTCACTCTACTTTCTATTAACTTTATAGGTTCTGAGGCAGTAGCTCCCGGCACCGAGAGCGACCCTGATTACCAGCCTGACCCGGAGGCTAAGGCAGAGGACGAGGAGACGGACATTCAGGCAGACGAGTTCTACCTGTAGCCTAGGTATTTGAGTCCGATATTTTGTATTTTGATATTTCGGATTATTGTGTGCCTGGTGGCCTCCGTTTGTATATATATATATATATATATATATATATATATATATATATATATATATATATATATATATATTACTATAGATATTGTATTTTTTATGCTTTTATACATTCTATTGGAACCACTTTCAGGAACAATTGTTTGGGTGATGAATGTCCATCACCAATGGTTCTTCTTGGTTTCTTTCTGGGAATGTATATTCTTTTGGTAAATAGAATTACATGTTTTATTTATTGTACTCATTTATTGTAAATTTCTTATGTGATGACTCGACCTACCACTGTTGGACAGTGTTTGCTTGGTTTTCGCTATACGAGCAGACACTTTATGATTTGTCTTGGGGATCATCCAGGGTATGATCTTGATGGCACGGATTTTTGGGTATGAAAATTCGGGCTGTCACAGCTTTGCACTTCGCAATCCTTCATATCTCTTCTCATGGCTTTCTTCTGAGTCTTTATTGGTCTTTTTCTTCTACTGCTTTCTTATGCTTCTAGCTTTTCAACCCTTTGTAAAGTTAACCCTTCCAGGTAGACCTTCAACCCTATGAATTTGAAATCGATGCTAACTCATCAAAAGAGGTTCTACCTTTCCATTTTTCTATGGGGCCATTATGGAAAGAAGTTTTAAAACTTATGGACTTACAAAAATTTTCCCAATTAATAAAGGGTCTCAAGTCTTTAACTTGTAAATTAGATGGTAACTTTTAACGTTAGGACATCAAATTCTATACTTATATAATTTGATCTAAGTGTTGGTGATGTTATTTTTATTCCTTCTAAAACTGGATGCTTATACTACAAAAATAACACTATTAGCGGCAGCCTGCCGCTATTAATAAAAACGGCAGCTACCAAAAACTGTCGCTATGGCCCTTAACAGCGCATGCCGCTGAAACACCTTATGTTTGTAGTGTTATTAAAAGCAAGGATTTAGAGAGAGAGAGAGAGAGAGAGAGAGAGAGAGAGAGACGGAAACGGGTGGATAGGGTAGTAAGTCTCTTGCTATATAAATGATAAGAGGGTGGGTATGGGCAGACCCAACCCAATCCAAAAATCAAGCTCCCAAGAGAATCCGGTCAAGTCAAAATTTGAGTCAATTGGAAATTAGGTCTTAGATTTGGAACCAGACCAATTTTCAAGCTCCCAAGAGAATCCGGTCAAGTCAAAATTTGAGTCAATTGGAAATTAGGTCTTAGATTTGGAACCAGGCCAATTTTCGGGTATCAGGGTCAATTGGGTCCAATCGGGTTCAACACCAAGTTCAACACCCCTTGCTTATTTGATGGGGAATTTTTCTTCTAACAATGTGTCCCTGAGCGATCTGAAAGTCCTTCATGAGGTTTTTTACGTTATCAACAAGGAAAGAAGCAGACTGAGATCAGGCTTCAAGATGAAGAAGATAACAATAAACAAGTGTCTGAGGGGATTGACAGGGAGTGCAAAGGCCATTAAGGAGAGTGGGGGTGGGATGCCCTTCAAGACGTCCAATTTCCTTGTCTTTGGCGTCTGTTCTCTGATTTTTTTTCTTTTTTCCACGCAAATTCTTTGTTGGAATGTCAGGAGTGTGAAGAATCCAAACAAATATAAGGTAGTTAAGAACCTCATTAGGACGCTCACTCCGAATTTCGTCATTCTCCAAGAATCCAATTGGGAAGAGGTTGCTAATAGGAAAGTGGTGTCCGTCTTGATGGGAAGGCATTGGGATTGAGAGTGCCTTCAATCGGTGTGAAGCTCTAGGGGTATTCTTGTTGCCTGGATTACCATCTGGTTCGAGAAGGTGGAAGAGGAGACGAGCTGTTTTTTCTGTTTATGAGAGGGCACGGATTTTTTGGATACCTGGAAATTCCTTTAGTGTTGCTTAATTCCCTCAGCAGTTTATGAAATTTCCTTTTTTTTGTGGGTGTGATGACCCGACTTTTCCAATCCTTAAGGTATAGGAAAGGCCGGTTCATCAACTTATTAATTTCTCAATAAGCCGTAATTCAACCAGAAGCCGGCAGCATAAACAAAGGTCTAAGCAGAGGCAAAGCAAAAATAAGCAAGAACAAAAGCTTAATCAAAACAATATATCACCCTGAGGAACCAGGAAAAACCACCGGTGATGGCCAATCCAACACCTAAAATAGTAGTTCCTAATGATGGTTCCTCAAGTGATATCCAAAAGACAAAACAAATGGCCTAGGGCCCAATATTCAAAGAATAATTCTAAACAAAAGTACCAAAAGACAATCTAAGATCAGGGGAAGAACTCCTCAGCAGGGGTCTCTAATTCCTCCTCAGGAATGTAGTCGGAGTCCTCCGGATCAAGATCGTCTGCTCCTAGGTTAGTCTCAGCACCTGTGACGTATAGTCGGGGTGAGCTAACATCGAAGCCCAATTGAGGAAACATGTCTATTTGCATTTTATCATAAGTAAAAGTTTTCAAAGATAGGAATTGGATCAATTATGATTTTCTAAAGATGCATTGCAAGTTGAATCTCTAATTCTAAATAGAAAGCTAAAAGCCGAACTAATGTATCTGATGTTTTCAAATTTTCTGAATTAGGCATGTTTCTTGTCTTAAATTTGTAACTTTAAATAATCTCTCAAATTACATACTAGTATGAGAGCGGAAAAGTCACCGATGGGAAACCCTACTGGCCATCGTCGTTCATGAACCCTTTTTCGGAAGTGAAACAAGCCCCTACGTACTGAGGGTAACTTGCACACGCAGAATACTGTCAACACGGCTGGTAGAATCTAGGGTTTCGTTCTTATATGCCTCAAATCGAATGCAAATAGTAAATATATCAAAGCTTGTATACATAATACATTTACGGATTTTCGGAGTTCTGATTCGGAGTTCAAAGTTCGGATGTTCATATTTCAGTGTTCTTATTTGTGTCAGAATTCAAAGTTCTTATGCATGCTGTGTCATTCAAAATTTTAGAATTTTATGCTTGATATAAAACAACTTATAATTATAATAGAATCCAAATCAAGTTTTAGGTTCCCCTACCTCAACATAAAGCGATTTAAAAACAAGAAAGGCAGTCCTCACAATGGACTCTCTATTTCAAATCCTACAAGGATTAACACTACAAGTGTTAATAGTGGTCCAAAAGTCAAATCCGAAAGCTTACCGATAAAAATTTCGATAAAAACTCAAAGGCCAGAAACAGGGCAAAATTCGACCCTTGAATTTCCAAAATATGCATCAGGCTAAAAAACTCAAATTCGACCCTCGATTTTCAATTCAATGGTCGAATTCCAAATTCGACCCTCGAATTTCCCAGGTCTGTGTTTATTAACAATTGGATCTTTGGATCCGTTTGCTCATTCATCCACAGTTTGTTTATCTCCACAAAAATCGCTAAGAATCTACTCTAAGCAAAACTAAAAATTTTTAACTCAAAGCGGTTTAAAAGCCTACCTCTTGAAGTTTAGTCCGTCGATCCCGTTGCACCAAATTCAAGCACCGGAACTAATTTTCGAAGTTTAAGAGGTGTGGGCCTCCAATCAGTCCATTCTAACCTTGCTTTCAGAGCAGCAGGTCTGACCCACACAGAACTATCCTCTCCCCTATCATTCTCTTTTAATGGCTTAAACCGATCAGAAATTTAATACAAGGTTAATAAATGGTTGGGATGGGGAGAGGGATTCACAATCACACAAGATCTAAGATCAAAGACAAGAGGCAAGGGTTGAAATTTTAAATTCAAACGAGAGAGAGAGAGAGAGAGAAGTGAAACTTCTCCTCAAAGCCTCTCTCTTTATAATACTAATAATAACCAAATATCTAGATTTTTAAATTTATAATCCTATCTACTTAAATTACATTAATTTTCGGCGTTAAGCGCATATACAAGACTTAACGTGTAAGTTACCAAAAATAAAACGTCCATAAGTCTGAAACAAAAATCCTTTGGTCACTATTCTCATCATGCACTAAGCTATCCAAAAACCCAGAAATATCCCGCAACTTTTTCGGACACGCTTATCGAGGTAAATGAAAAATGGGTCCAAAATATCAGGGATATTACAGTGGGTGTTTCTGTGACAGCCCGAATTTCTGCGTTAAAAAATTCGTGCCATCAGGATCATACTCTGGATGATCCCTAGGACAAATCACGAAGTGTCTGCTCGTATAGTAAAAATCAAGCAGACACTGTCCAGCAGTGGTAGATTGAGTCATCACATAAGGCTTTATAAAAAGAAATAAGCAATTATATATATATCTCAAAAGAATATATATTCCCAAAAAGGAACTAAGAAGAACCACTGGTGATGGACATCCATCACCCAAACAATGGTTCCTGATAGTGGTTCCTATAGAATGTATAATAATACAAGAAAAGAAAAATATCTACAAAAAATAAATACGGAAAGTGGCCACCAGGCACACAATAATCTAAAGTTTTATACAAAATCCCAAAAATAGCAGACTCGTATACCCAGACTAAGGATAAAAGTCATCCGGCTGGACGTCAGTCTCCTCGTCCTTAGCCTCAGCCTCTAGATCAGGTTGGTAGTCAGGGTCACTCTCGGTGCCGAGAGCTCTAGCCTCAGAACCTATAATTATTATAAAAACAGGGTGAGCTAACCATCTAAGCTTAGTAGAAGAATTTCAGTTAAAACTGCATCTTAATTGTAAAGCATGGTTGCAGAAGATATGAACAGAACTGAATAGATGCAAACAAATGTTTTAGATATGCAGAATTTATCAAAGGAGGCAGATCGTATTAGAGTTTACAGAATGTGATGCATATAGTGTTTAATGACTTAGAATAATAAACTTAAATAACTCCCGTGAGTATAGCACGTGGTAGCCAGATTTGGTCTGATGGGTAATCCTGACCATCATCGTTCACATGAACAATATCTGGAATGCAACAATATCTTAACTACGGAGTGTAATTGTGCCGAGAATTTTCAAGCAGATGCATGATTGTGCCAGAAACAGATATACCACCGAGTCGGTGGGATTCGTTAGAGTGTTGAACCTCAAATCACATGCAAACATTTTCTACTTAATAAGAAATCAGATGACAGATGACAGGTGTCAGATAGCAGGAGTCAGATATATAACAGAGTTGTTACACATATGCTAAACTTGACTGGAAAGTAAAATCAGACTATGCAGTTACATGCAGAACATTCGGAATCCATGAGATCAAGAATAAATACAATTTCACTTGAATTCCCTTACCTCAGGTCAGACCTTTCTAAGCAAATCCAAAGCTTCTTAAGGCATCATGGTCCGACCCTAGACCATAAACATAGCATACTAAGTGTCAGGGGTGTCAAATATCAACTGACACTGTGTCCAGTAGCTCAAAGTTTATAAATCCTAGACAGGTCAAAAACAGGGGTGATTGATCGATCAACACCCTTATTGATCGATCAATCCTTCTCTTTGATCGATCAATGGGGATTGATCGATCAACACCCTTATTGATCGATCAATACCCTCAAATTACTTCACAAGCAATAGAGGTAGTTGATTGATCAATAGCCTTTATTTATCGATCAACACCCTTCATTGATCGATCAATACCTAAATTGATCGATCAATAGCTCCTTTCTCCTCACACTTTGATAGAGTAAAATTGATCGATCACCAGCTCAGTTGATCGATCAATCTGTCTCATTGATTGATCAATGACCTCATTGATCAATCAATACCTTAAATTTTTAAATTTCCCTCTTTCTGTTCCCTTTTGTCACTTATACAGATTGATCGATCAATCTCCTTATTGATCGATCAATACACATAAGTGATCGATCAATACCATCATTGATCGATCAACACCATCCATTGATCGATCACTCTCTCTGTGATCGATCAACACTAAGAATTGATCAATCAATTCACTTATTGATCGATCACACTACAAAAAATAAGACTATTAGCGATAGTTTTTTTTAATAAAAAACTGCCGCTATTAGTCCTGTCGCTACAAAAAACTGCCGTTACAAAAATAATAGCGACAGTTTTTTATTTAAAAAAACTGCCGCTAATAGTCTTATTTTTTGTAGTGTCAACACCCATCGAGCCCTGAACTTTCAGAAATTCAAGTCCTCTGTTCCTTCTTTAAAGCTTATATGAATTGATCGATCAATGCCCTCATTGATCGATCAATACCTCTCATTGATCGATCAATCTAGTATTGATCGATCAATAATGACAGTTCCTCTGTCATAAATGGAGGTCACTTCTTTGACCTATTTTTGACCTCGATCCTTAATGGTCCCTTCCCACACTTATACCTAACCTTTTTATACATTAATTGTAACGACCCCGAAAAAAAAAAAAAAAAAAAAAAAAAACTAGAACACGAGCCCGACTGCTGTGATCCGCGTGCCCGGCACGGAAACCAAGGTTGATTCAAAAACTTTAGGGTTATATTAGTTTAAATAATGTGGCACCGTGATGAGATGAGATCACGTGTGCAATTTCATCTAGAACCTAGATGTGTAGAGGGTAGGTGGAACACGTTGCGCGGAAGCAACTATGTTCATGCTTCACACCGGAGCGGGCACCAAGGGCAAAACAGAAATTCTGCTGTGAGGAGGTAGCTTATAGAGGAAGGAAGGGAGACGAGAGAGGAGAGACTTCCACTCTTCTTCTCCTTCATCCCCTTGCCCTAATTGCTCCATAGGTTGGAGATTGTGCTAAGAAAGTGTGAAAGAGATCCTTTGAGAGAGAAGAAAAGGGTTAGCAAGAGTGAAGATGAGGGATTCCTAAGCTACAGTAGCTAGACCAAGGTGATTGAGTTATTTGGGGTTTGAGATTGGTGTGAGAGGCCTTGATCTGTCGAACCACAGCTGAAGAGCTTCTCGCCGGATCCGGATCGAAGAGGAGCTCCGAGATCTAGGTTTGAGACCCTCTTTTCGGGTCATTGTAACCTCAAGGAACCACGAACAAGGTGAGTTGTGTATGATAAATAGGGTTAAAGGATAGTTTAGAGGGTGTATTTATGAAGTATTAATGGTGATTGAACAACCATTAGTGGAGGAGATCAAAATGGATGGGAGGTGAACTCCATTAATGACACTTTTGATCGATCACCATAGGGTGGTGATCGATCCGAGGGTTGATCGATCACCAAGGACTGGTGATCGATCAATCTGTATAAGCCTTATGGGGAACAGAGACCCCAAAAGCTAGGAAGTTCTTGCCCGAGTTGTAGATCGATCACTAAGGTGGTGATCGATCTACAAGGGAATTGGTGATCGATCACCAAGGTGGTGATCGATCTACAAGGGAGTTGGTGATCGATCACCAAGGTGGTGATCGATCAATCAGAGTAAGAAATTGATGTGATGTAAGGGGAGTTTTTGAAATTGCATTGGTGATCGATCACCAAGGTGGTGATCGATCTACAGGAGGGTTGGTGATCGATCACCAAGGTGGTGATCAATCTACAGGAGGATTGGTGATCGATCACCAAGGTGGTGATCGATCAACCTTGACTGTGTTGAGAGAGAGATAGGTAGGTTGGTGATCGATCAACAAGGTGGTGATCGATCAACCTTGACTGTGTTGAGAGAGAGATAGGCAGGTTGGTGATCGATCAACAAGGTGGTGATCGATCTACAGTGGGTGGTGATCGATCAATGAGGTTGGTGATCGATCACTTACCCTGTTTTTGTCTGTCTTGGCTTTATAAAGTAGGCACCCCGGATGTGGTGCCGGGTAATTCTCTGACACTCCTAACACTTAATGTACTGTGCCTATGGTATAGGATAAACCCTGACACGTCGAAAAAGCTTTGGATTTGCTTAGAAGATAAACTGATCTGAGGTAGGAGAAAACCAACTTAAACTGCTTTTGAGTATGATTTTATGTTCATTTCATGTTCATGCCCTGATTTCTGTTTTTTTTACCAAGCATATATGCATAGCATGAATCTCGTCATCTTGATTTCTGTTTCTGATCTGAATAACTGACATCTGTTTCTGAATTTCTGCTATCTGATCTGTGAGGTATATAAGTATGTGATTTAATGATTTAATCCAGATGATCCCCACCGGCCCGGCGGTATATCCGGAGTCCAGGCACACTTGTGCAATTGCTTTCAAATCCTCGGCACAATAGCGCTCCATAGATGAGGCATTGTTGCACTTTCAAAATTGTTCATGTGAACGACGATTTGGTTGGGGTTTCCTATCGGTCATTCTCACATCTGCTATACAGTCACGGGAGTTTCTTAAGTTAAATAGACACACTTTAAGTACTCTGATAATATATCTGCATGACATCTGACATCTTGCATAAAGTTCCCAGCTTTTAACTGATTTGTTTTGAGTACATGATCTGGATTTGTCTTCTGTTATGAGATAGCATGATCTGCATATTCAATTCATTTAGATGGTTTTTCTTCTATTGAGCTATGATGTAGCTCACCCTGCTTTCTGAAATCTTTTTAGGTTCTGAGGCGCGTGCAAGACCGAGAGTGACCCGGACTATCGGTAGGATCCGAGGCCGAGGAGAGGGCGAGGAGAGGAGACGTCGGTGAGTTTTATACTTTTGATCTTTTGGACTATTGTGTGCCTAGTGGCCACCTTGTATATACATATATGATTCTACGTTTATTTAGTTTATGTTAGTACACATTCCATTTCGGAACCACTATCGGGAACCATTGTTTGGGTGATGTGCGTCCATCACCGATGGTTCTTCCTGGTTCCTTTTTGGGAATGTGTATGTTTTTCCTTACATTTAAATATTATTGACGTGTATTTAGCGTAGAAATTGTTTGACTCAGACTACCGCTGCTCGGATGTGTCCACCTAGCTTCCGCTATATGCGCGGACACGTGTGATCGATCCGGGATCATCCAGAGTATGATCCTAACGGCACGGATTTCTGGAGACGGAAATCCGGGCTATTACATTAATGGTGTTCAATTCTTGACTATTTTAATTTCAGAACTCACCTATTTGATGGCCCTTTTGGGGTCTCGGCAAACGAAATCCGAAGAGAGTTTTCAGATCTAAACTCTCCGATTCGTCGCCATCACAACCCAAAACAGCAAATACTTGGATCTGTCTCTACTCACAGTGCTAGCTCACGTCCTCTCATGACAACTCGAAGTACCAACGTCGATTTCACGCTCTCAAACTGAGAAATCGCCAACCTTGGTCTCTCGTTTAACTGTGATTTCTCACAGAACTGTTCTCAACCTAAATTCCTTACTAGGGTTTCTTAGGAACAAGAAGAAGAAGAGGATAAAGATAGATATTCTTATCTTCTTCCTTCTCTTATAAGCTAAGAAAACAGAAATATCCTTGATATTTCTGTTTCACCTTAACTACGCTCTGGTGTGAAGCTCCTACACATTTTCTACGGCATACCACGCCACATCAATGTCCTACAAGCCTCGGACTCATGCGAGAAGTCATACATGACTTTGTCTAACTATGGGGTAACATTATTTCAAATAATATTAATTACTAATTTTTAAATTTGTCTCGATTTCTGTGTCGGCACGCATATCGAAACAGTTAGGTTCTTGTTCAAAATTTTAGGGTCGTTATAGTTTGCCTTTTTGTCGTTTTGCCCTAGGCTTGAGAGGGAAGCATCCTTGTATATATTTTTTTTTGTTAGTCAACCTATGCTTTTTTTTTTAAAAGCATCATCTTCTCATAATTATTTCTTTTTCATTACTTCTTTTTTTGTAGGAGGACATGGTTTTAGATGGTGTTACCCAAATAATGAGAAAGATTTTTCAAATAAAACTTGTAGTGAAGTCAATTTATTGTCGTGGACTCGGGCATAGTGTAAAGCACCTCATCAAGCCATTACACTAAAGTAGCTTTTGAAGAAGAAATTGGGAGGGCTGAAGATGCAAAAAGAAAATTTGTAAACGCAACGGAAAAGGTTGAAGAAATGAAGAAAAAGGTTCAAGAAATTGAGGGAAAGATTGAACAAAGAATAAGAGAGAAGATAGAGGAAAAGATGCAAGAATTCTTTTCTGAGAATGAAAATGCTTCATAGTTGGATGCATTCGCGTTGGTTTTTAAAAATAATGTTGATCATCTTTGATCTCTTTATTTTTTGGTGTATGGCTAATTTTTTTAAAACAATGTAATCATATTTGGTCTCTTTAATTTTTTGTTGCATTATGTTGATGTATACTTTTTTCAGTAATGATTTTTAATTTCTTGTATAAATCTTAATTTTGTGGATTAATTTGAGTAATTTATATAATTTAATTGTTTTCTTTTAAATGAGTTAGTTACATATCTTTGTAATTGTATATTATGGGATTCTAATTTTTTTTAAATCATTTTTATAACAAAATAATTTATTATAAATACCTCAGTATTCTCAACAAAATATATTTTTGTTACCAATAAATTACCAAATGCAATTATTACATTTCATTGCAATTGGATACTAAATTGTAACAAATCATGTTTCTAGTAATATATACTTTATTCGTAATAAAATATTTCATTACAAATGGAAAATAATTTTCAACGCAAGCTTTTTTGTGGCTAATACTTTCCATTTTGTAACGAAATATTTACAACAAAATATTTTTACTGCATATAGAATACAATTTGCAACGCAAATATTTTGTGGCTAATAATTTCCTTTTTGTAACGAATATTTTTGTCGGCAATACCTTATTATTTGCAACAAAATACTTTAATTGCAAATAAAATATAATTTGCTACATAAGTATTTTTGTGGTTAATAATCACTCTTTTTCAATGACATTGTTTTGTATACAATACATTATTATTTGCTAAAAAAATACGTCACTATGTGCGATAAAATAATTTCGTCGCAAATGCCCACTGTTTGCAATAAAATTAGTCACTTGTTGTCAATTTTCAATTGTTACGCTACATTTAGTGACGAACATGGTAACAAAAATAATTCGTCGCAAAAGGTCTATATTGCAACAAAAATGAAATATTTTCATCGAAAAGTTTTGTTGTAAAATGTATATAGTTTGTTGTAGTGTTAGTCTTCTTTTATTTTTTCTCTTGGCAATCTCTCACCATCTTTCTTTTATATTTTCATGCCTAATTTCGTATGTTACAATTTAATTTTTTTGTTGTTGATAAAATAAAATTAAAAATTGGTCCAATCGGACCAAATTTGTGTCGACCCAACTCATTGTCACTACTACATGGAAAGTTGAATTTTCACAGAATTTTGCAGTTGAAAAGGCATTTACACACTTTTCACATCTCAAAGTTATAATATAAACCCCAAGAAATTTCAGGCTTGAAAAACAGGTTTACATTATGAATTTTTTTGCTTTTAGTAGCCCCCCTTCACAACTTCCTTGAAGATATTTTATATCGGCGACCTACTTACCATTTGATCAGAAGAGCATTGAGGCCCTTCCTCCATTTTATACTTAATTGAGACAGTCCTAGTCTTCCCTATATTTATCTTGGGTCCAACAATTCATTTTTTACCCTCTAACCTTGTTTCAGTATTTATCTAATAGGGTTTGAAAATTTTGACATGTACTTCAATTAGAATTAAAAATTCTAGCATGTGCTTAAATTCAAATTAACTGTAAATAAGTTAGACAAAAATGTTTTTATGTCATATATTAGATCAATGCGTTATGAGACCAATCAATCAGTCCCATATGAGATTGATCAATCGGTCTCATATGAGACCAATCAGTTCACAATAGATCAATCATCAGTATCAAATGGGAACTAATTGGTCCTATAATGGATTGACTTATTTCATATGGGATAGATCTGATCAGTTCTTATGTGAAACCAAAGGTCTAATAATGGACTGGCTAGTCTCATATATATTAACTAATCGGGTCATATAGGACCTAATAGCATTTTCGTGTAAGTCATTTTCTCACTTGATTTAAATTTAAGTAAATGTCAAAAAAATTAATTCGAATTTAAACACATGTCAAAAGTTATGGTCTATTAGATAACCTACAAGTCTACGAGACATAATTATAAGGTTTGGAACCTGTTTGGTAAATAATGATTTTTCTTTTTAATACGTAAGCTTGAGGTCGAAGGGTCCTCACCCATTTTATTAAAAGGAAGTAACATAGTACAAAAATTTCAATAACAAAGTAAACTTTAAAAATCAATAGAAGCTTCGGCATCGCCATCACCCCTATTAATCTCCACAATTACCCTAATGCAAATTCGATGCCGCCCTAATATATTGATCATCATCAGGAAGCTTTAGAGAATCCACCAGAAATGAGACTTCTCTAATGATACTATGAAGAATCGTCCTCTTTTGAGTAATCACATCATTAAAGATACGATCATTTCGCTCTCTCCAAATAAAAGAAATGGCAGTGCAAAAAATATTACGAATCAAATGGTCCTTCCATTTATTTCCTTTAGACTGTTCCATACATCTCTTCAACTCTTTAAGTAACGAGAGTTTATTGTTAGTATTGATTCTCAGCCTGGATTTGATGGATCTCCAAATCCATTGAGAATAACCACAACCAAAAAATAAATGCTCAGTGTTCTCTGAATCCACCCAATATAAAACACACCTAGAAGGGATACTAATACCCCTTTTGCAAAGATTATCTATGGTCATGAGCTTAAAATTTATTATTGTTATGCACAGTAAGAGTACTTTGTAATATTTCCCGAATTCCAAATGAAGTATTTTCAGTCAACTACCATTCCTTTGGTTCTAATAGCATGTCAAGCTGATCGAAGAGAAAATTTTCTATCTCTTGAAGGTTCCCAACTTCATCTATCATGTAGATCAATATTGGGCGCAACAATAGTACGAACATCCTTCCAAGCTTCTTCCAAGTGAATTGTTGAGGGATGTGGCAAAATCCATACCCCATCATGGGACACATCGTTAACCATAGTGTTCTCATCAAGACTAGAATGAAGTAGAAATCTTCTACTATATGTAGGAATAAAAAAATTTCCATTAACCCAAGGATCAATCCAAAAGTTAGTAGCCCCATTCCCCAAAACTAATTGGCAATTTCTTAAAGCAATGTCCCTGATAGAAAGAATTTTTATTCACGCCCAAGAAGGATCCCTTGGCCAAGAATAATTTCAAATGCTCTATCTCCCTACATACTTAGCCCGCATAGCTCTAGCCCAAAGAAAATCATTCTGAATAATAGACCAAAAGAGTTTTGTCATAGCACAATTCCAATCAGTGAAATTACGAATGCCAAGGCCTCCTTCCTCTTTCAGTTTACAAATTCGCTTTCAATTAATAGGATGCATAGACTGAGCCAACGACAGCCCTCTCCAAAGAAACCAACAAAAGATATTTTCAATCTCTTTAATAGTTCTCTTTGGAAGGATAAAGGCACCCGTCCAGTAAATCTAAAAACTGCTCAAAGCTGAAGATATTAAAACGAGTCTGACAACATAAAAGAGAAAGTGTCCCTTCCAACTTTCCAATCTATTTCTGATTTTCTGAATGAGAGGATTGCACATAGAATGAGTCATTCTTGAAGAGAATAGTGGAATGTTCAAATAATGAATGGGTAGAAAATTTTGTTTGAAGTTTAAACCTTCTTGAATATCTTTTTTGGCTTGACAAGCTTCACTAAATATAATTGAACTTTTGCTATCATTCGCCATAAGTCCGGAGCAGTTATGAAAGAACTCAAGAGAGTTTTTCACCACTTTTGCAGACCCAACGTCATCCTCGAGAAAGAGAATGAGATCATCTGCAAATATGAGATGAGAAATACTTGGCCCACCTAGCAAGTTAGGAACACAAATCCTCCCTTCATCAATTTTTTGCTCAAGAACACAAGTAAATATATGCTTCTATTACAAGAGTAAATAATAAAAGAGACAAAGGATCTCTTTGTTCGAATACTATATATTCCACTAAAGAAACTATAAGGGTACCCATTAACAAGGATGGAGAAGGTGGGAGTAGTACTACATTGGGTAATCCATGCTACCCAGATGTCATCAAAGCCCATTTGTCTAAGGATAGCAATAGCGAAATCTCATCTCACTCGGTCATAAGCTTTTCGGATATCAATTTTTGCACACAGAGCTTTCAAACCACTAGTTGAGGTGGAACTTTCTAACCATCTCATGAGTAAGTAAAATATTTTCTGTTATTCGCCTTCCCTTCACAACAGCGGATTGATTCGAGCTTACAAGATCCGAAAGTGCCAAAGCAAGTCTATTTGAGATTATTTTTGTGATAACTTTATAGACGAAGTTGCAAAGGGCGATAGGTCTCAACTTGTCAACGGCATTCACATCATTTTCTTTCGATATAAGCTTAATAAAAGTAGAATTAATAGACTTTACAAGTTTTTTTTTTATAAAAGAAATTTTTTACCGCACAAGTGAAATCCTCCTTGACACTGCCAAGTAATAAGTAAAAATTTTGGACATGTTAGATAAACAACCCTTATTTTATTAAATCGAGTAAGGAATGGTTACTTTGAACACATTCTCTAGTAAAAAAAATTGTGCAAACTTATTACAAAAATATTTGCATGTGGATAAGAATCCAATTATGGTAGGACAAAAAAAGCCGGCCATGACACCAAGCAGATCCATACTTAAGAACAAATATAGATCCCTATAATATTGTTACCATCGAATTCTCCGAATTAATCCTTTGCTCCAACTTGTGCTCTACCATCCATTGAAATTGATTTTCCGAAGGTCACTCCATTATTTCCTCCCAAATGTACTCCGCTACTAAATGAGCCAGATTTTTCAAAATTAATGCCACCCTGGTGAGAAAACCCGGCATGGCCCGAAAAATCTCCCTTGGCATCGATTGATTTTCCAAATTGCACTCCATTATTTTCCCCCACTTGTGCTCCACCCCTGATCGAGCCCGATTTTTTTAAGTCGATTTCTGCTCCGCCGTTTTGCGATGACCCAGCTTTGCCTGATATATCACCCTTGACATCGATTGATTTTCCAAACTGCACTCTATTATTTCCCCCCACTTGTGCTCCACCACTGATCGAGCCCGATTTTTTTAAGTCGATTTCTGCTCCGCCGTTTTGCGATGGCCCGGCTTTGCCCGATACATCACCCTTGACATCGATTGATTTTCCAAACTGCACTCCATTATTTCCCCCCACTTGTGCTCCACCGCTGACCGAGCCCGATTTTTTTAAGTCGATTTCTGCTCCGCCGTTTTGCAATGACCCGGCTTTGCCCGATATATCACCCTTGACATCGATTGATCTTCCCAACTGCACTCCACTATTTCCCCCCACTTGTGCTCCACCGCTGACCGAACCCGATTTTTTTAAGTCGATTTCTGCTCCGCCATTTTGTGATGACCCGCCTTTGCCCGATATTTCACCCTTGGCATCCATTGATTTTCCCAACTGCACTCCACCATTTCCCCCCACTTGTGCTCCACCGCTGACCGAGCCCGATTTTTTTAAGTCGATTTCTGCTCCGCCGTTTTGTGATGATCCGGCTTTGCCCGATATATCACCCTTGCCATCGATTGATTTTCCCAACTGCGCTCCACTATTTCCTCCCACTTGTGCTCCACCGCTGACTGAGCCCGATTTTTTTAAGTCGATTTCCGCTCCGCCGTTTTGCGACAATCCGGCTTTGCCCGATATTTCACCCTTGGCATCGATTGATTTGCCCAACTGCGCTCCACTATTTCCTCCCACTTGTGCTCCACCACTGACCGAGCCCGATTTTTTTAAGTCGATTTCCGCTCCGCCATTTTGCGACGATCCGGCTTTGCCCGATATTTCACCCTTGGCATCAATTGATTTTCCCAACTGCACTCCACTATTTCCTCCCACATGTGCTCCACCGCTGACCGAGCCCGATTTTTGTAAGTCGATTTCTGCTCCGCCATTTTGCGATGATCCGGCTTTGCCCGATATATCACCCTTGGCATCCATTGATTTTCCAAACTGCACTCCACTATTTCCCCCCACTTGTGCCCCACCGCTGACTGAGCCCGATTTTTTTATGTCTACTTCTGCTCCGCCATTTTGTGATGATCCGGCTTTGCCCGATATATCACCCTTAACATCGATTGATTTTCCAAACTGTACTCCATTATTTCCCCCCACTTGTGCTCCACCGCTGATGGAGCCTGATTTTTTTAAGTCGATTTCTGCACCGCCGTTTTGTGATGACCCGGCTTTGCCCGATATATCACCCTTGACATCGATTGATTTTCCAAACTGCACTCCATTATTTCCCCCTACTTGTGCTCCACCGCTGATCGAGCCCGATTTTTTTAAGTCGATTTCTGCACCGCCGTTTTGCGATGACCCGGCTTTGCCCGATATATCACCCTTGACATCGATTGATTTTCCAAACTGCACTCCATTATTTCCTCCCACTTGTGCTCCACCCCTAATCGAGCCTGATTTGCTGAAGTCAATATATTGGTCGCCGTTCTGCGATGACCCGGCATTGCCCGAGATATGTCCCTTGGCATCCACTGAAATTGATTTTCCAAACTGTCCTCCTTTCCTTCCTCCCAGTTTTGCTCCACTGCTAATCGAGCCAGATTTTTCAAAGTCAATTTCTCCTCCACCGTTATGTGAGACCCCCGCATGGCCCGATATTTCTCCCTTTGCATCGATGGATCCGGACATGTCTTTATGGCCCGACATGTACTGTCTGCGCAAGTCGCTGTTCCTCGATATTTCGTCTATCAGGCACTCCAATCTGCACCTCTTATTACAAAATTGTGTATCCCAACTGCACCGGTGGAGGCACTCAGTAAAGCAGTGGGCGCGGCTCGCCGGCAATGCTGCGAGGGTGAGCATGGCGACGAGTAACAATGTAACTGGTTGTTTTGAAATGGCCATTTTGTTCTTCTCAATATTTACCTGAAGTGGATAAAGAGAGATGGGCTTTATGTAGAGAGGTGAAGGCAATCTTCAGGGCATTTTTGTGGTGGCCCTTAGATTAAGGTTGAAGAGCCACTCTTTGTAAGAAGTTGACCCGGTTAACCAAATAGAAAATGTTGCTCGTATTAGTAGAATTCAAGTCAATTCTATATATAGCTGTGGCAGGAAAGAATGCCACTGGCCACAGCTGCTAGCCAAACAAATCCATCAAACAATCCTAACCATTGGTGACTGAATTGTCCGACTTTTTAAAAAAAGTCACGATTAACTCACTGTTTTTTGAAAAACAAATAAAATTATAATTCTTTGCTTCTTTTTGAAAAAATTGCAAATTTAAAGAATATTTCCTTTTCTCTACGGCAACCAAAATTTTGGCCCAACTTGACTTGACCCGACTCATTGATAGACCTAATCCTCACTCTAGCAATCTTAAGATATGCATGGATATTTTGGAATCATCTATGTATAAGCTCCTCGCGTTGTTGCGCCCAATCTTCCGTGGCTCTGGATTTGGAAAGCCTCAGCTACGAATAGGATTTTATCGCTTGTCTGATTAGCAGTTCTGGACAAAATTCTTACTGTGGATAATCTTCAATGTAGAGGTTTTCAGCTTGCCAATAGATGTGTTATGTGCGGCCGTTAAGAGGAGAATAACAATCATATGTTTCTCCATTGCCAATTCTCCTCTCAGGTTTGGAATCATATTCTTAGATGGTTCGATCGCAGTTGGGTTATCCCAAAGTCTCTCAGTGCTTTTGTCAGAGCTTGGCAATTATGGGACACTAATCAGAGAGAGAAGGATTTCTGGAATCTATCTTTGTTTGCTGCTATCTCTTTCATTTGGAAGGAGAGAAACAAAAGAGTCTTCGAAAACAAGAAAGAATCATCAACAGACTTGGCAGACAGAATCGAAAGAAAGTCTCTTATCTGGGCTAAGTATTTCAATATGTTAGGCGCCTACTCCATTTCGGACGATCTCCGCAATTGGGGTGTAGTATGTAGAAACTATCATGAGTTTGCTTAGTATGGGTTGAGGGTCCTATGGGCCCTTGGGTGAGTTTTTGAATCCTATATTGCCCTTCGATGAGTCTCTTGCTCATATTGAAGGTAGTTTTTTTTTTATCCCTTGCTCAATATGAATCAATTTTTCTGGTAATTATTAAAAAAAAAAAGAAAAAAGATATGCATAGATATTTTGAGCCCGTATGTGGGGAAAGGTCACTGATTTTTCATGCTCATAAATATATATACGTGTTTATCCTCAGGTTTGGCAGCGCGTGCGTCGGATAACTAATACTAATACCTTGGAGGACGGATCCTTTTCCATATATATAGAGAAAATTTCGAAAATCTCCCTCCTTAAAAGTAACTTTTCTAAATCCTCCCCCTATCGTTTTAGATATCTAATAAACCCCTGTACTTAAAACTTAGTCATCTAAATGCTCCCTTAACTATAATTATTCACTTTAATATTTATATTTTAAATACAATTTTTGCTATTTTTTCTTAAAATTAAAAAATATTTATTTTTTACATTTGTTTATTTTTATTTTTATTTTTTTCAATTTTTTGGATTTTTATTGAATTTTGACTATTTTTTTTGCTTTTTTGCGTGAAAAAAAAAAATATATGATTTTTTTATAGTAATTTTTATTGGCCTATTCGCCTAGCCAACCAACCCATTTTCTAGAATCTTGCCCCTTAAGAGTAATTTGGATATTAAGGTGGATATTTATTGTGAGAGGGCATTTAGATAACTAAGTTTCAAGTATAGGTGTTTATTAGATATTATTTAAAAAAACATGGAGAGGATTTAGAAAAGTATTTTTAAATGGGGGAGATTTTAGAAATTTTCCCTATTAAAAAAGGATGGGACTATGGCTCCCAACCGACACTTAAATCCTACATGATCTTTAAATGATCTTACAACATTGAAATTAGACTTTTCATCTCATATCACTCAAATGTGATTTATCATTATGCCATGTCGCACGCATATATATTTAATCTAAATTGCCTAAGTATCAATATATCTTTGGAACATGTCTAAGCCCATCTGAATGATGAATTTTAATATCAGCTATAAAAGCTAAAAACAACCATTGATATTATAGTCCAATAATATTTTTGGGCATGTTGCACTTAAATCTATGATCTCTCACTTTAAGAGTTTGGATCACCCACACATCTTAAACTTTTTATGGTATAAGATCATTTAAACACCATTTGATGTTTAAATGACGGTGAGGAGAGTCGGTCCAAAAAGGATTAATGCACTATAAGTGGCCTCTATCAAACTCAAGTGGGCCCAATAGTCACACATTGAACAATTTGAACAATCCAATCTATATATTCTAATAAAAGTGACTAAGTCAGAAGTTCGCGAGAAAATTGGTTTGGACAAAATCCGAAAAAAAAATCGTCAAATTCAAAAAAACAATGGTCAATGTTTGGGAAATGAAAAAGAAAATTATAAAAAAATATATTAATTAAGAACTATAAAATTTAAAAAAAATTGAAAAATAACAAAATTCTGGAAAAATTTACAGTAATTCTTGAGATTCCTGTTTTTGAAAAAGTTGCGAATAATTATAGTTATAATATTTTTTAAAAAAGATCACGAATTATTCGCAACTATTTTAGAATGTCATGAGAATTTGGTCAGATTCTAATATAGCCAGTGGGGCATATTTCTTCAGTGGTCTATATTTATGTATACCAATTGGATGAGTTTAGTTAATCCTCTTATAAGTGTGATTCTTTAGCTAAGACATGATAGTGATAGGCTGCTAGGTACACTATTTTGGTTGATCAAAGATGTATGCCACTTGGCATAAAAGTGGATTGGCATAGCCCTCTATCGCTACAAATAACAGTAGAAGTCAATAAGCAAATTAGATCCGTAACTGTGTTCATTTATTTGTCAAAATTATAGTAAGAAATTTGGATAAAATTCAGTCAAATCTCATGAAATTCGCCGAAAAGGAGTCTAACGAAAAATTCAGTAATTTTCTTCTTTATATTTAAAACTTTTATTTTAAAATTTTTTAATTCGTTAGTAATTTAGTATATATTTTAGTAATTTTTAAAAAAAATATTAAATATATTTTCTATATATTTTTAATCCCCCAAATTTTCCTGAATTTTTTTCCAAAGGTATCAAAATTAATCTACAAAAAATAGGTTATCCCAACGGCTCCTATTAAGAAGCCGTCAGCGTAGATATATCTTACATCGATGGCTATTATGGGAAGTCGTCGGCATAGGGTTTTAGTATATAACCTACTGCAAACACCTCACACAGTTCACACTCTCTACTGAAATCGCCTCCTCTCTCTCTCTCTCTCTCTCTCTCTCTCTCTCTCTTTTCAAAACCCTAACTGCTCGTCACGCATCAGAGATCATCGTCATTCATGCATCAGAGATCATTGTGATTCACGCATCAGAGATTTTCATGCATCAGTGATCCTCACGCATCTCTCCCTCTCTCTCTCTCTCTTCAAAACCTTAGCTGCTCTAAACGCATCAAATCTGATGTGATTCATCACTAACCCTAGATTTGTGGCGATTCATCTTCATTTTCCATTTGACTTGCATTTTCATTAGTAGACTCCATTCGATCAAGTTTGCCGCAACTTCAAGAGAGTTCATTCGATTTGGGAGAATGAATGATTTTGCTGTAGTTTTTATCTTTTACTTTTTGTCAATAATTAATACTTTTTTAGTACAGCTATCGATGGCCTATCCTGGCCCATTGCCACCCTCGAATTTTCCTATGTTTTAGCTATGTAATAAGTAATAGTTTTTATTTAGTTTTTCTTTTTTTCGTCTGTTTTTTGGGGTGGCGTCCAACCTTAGTTTCTCCTTGTTTTGTTGTACTCTCTTTTGCTTTAATATATTATTGCATTACTAATAAAAAATGAAATATACTTTGCCACTTCTTTTGTAGGTAGCATTAGATTACATTGGGAAGAGAGGATCAACTATTGGTGCCATGAAAGATTTAGCTACGAGGATCAACTGCTGATACTTGGTGCCAAATCATTATTTTCAGGTATCTTTACATTTGCATTGGTTAGCATTTAGCTATATCCATTCTTTTTCTCAAAATTGGTTTTCTTAAGTTAATTTCTATTTGTAAAGGTTAGATTATGCATATCTGAGTCGGTTCAAGTTAATTTAAAAGGTAAACTGTACATGAGTTCTCTCAATTGTATATTTAGGGGCAGGACTGTCAATTACCTGAGCCAAAATTGAGCCACGTCAGAGTCACCTCTAGCTCAGCTCTACCACACAAGCATGAGCTCTAGCCCAAGTTCTATATGCTCTTCGAGCTTGAAATTTCTAGGGCCTAGCTGAGGCCAAGCTGTACTCAGGCCTTGTAAATTTATAATAATTTTTTACAAGGTCACTCGCAGATTTGCACTAACATTGCTTTTAGGAGAGATAGGGTGCTGAAAGTGAGTGGTCCAATGAAGGTGGTATCTCTTGATGAAGAAGAGGAGAGGAATATGGGTAGTAGGGAGTTTGATCTGTCAAATTTACACAAGGTTCCAATTAATAATGATTGTGGTCACCATAGCCCTACATTCCAACAAAGTCTAAAAACTTATTATTTCTACTTGTCATCCTTCATCACAATCATCAAGTATTTCCACTACAAGTGATTGTGAGATCCAGAACCCCTATTCTAAACAAAACCTACTGCCATGACTGTGAGTCTCTAGAAGACCTAAAGTAAAATATTCTACTAACTTTGATAAAGTTCTAATTGGATTTTAAGAGACCCACGTTCTAATAGAGCCTCCTGCCATGGTCTTGGGTCCCAACAAAATCTAACACTTAAGCTCTGATACCAACTATGGCAGAGTCAGTTGGTTCTCTTATGTCTTAACAAGATCTAATACCATATCTCTTGGTCCCCAAAAGACCTACTGCCTAATGATCTGATACCAACTGTGACACCCACAAAAACCGGTACAATATTTTTTTTTTCTTTCTTACATCATAAACTCGGGAAAAATCGGACCGTCGGGTTGCACATACTACGATCCGAATACAAAAACTACTTGATATTCCTACGACAAGTAGAGTCAAAGGAAGGATATGTACATGGAAAAAATAGAGGTTTCATCTATACATAACAATAAGTGAAAAGGACCCAAAGGACAACCACCGGTGATGGCTGACCACTACTTAAACCAGTGGCTTCCAATCACACTTACAAAACAAAACTATAAAACTTAAGGGAGCCGGTTAGGTCCTCCAATGGAGGAACACTCCCCATCTAGGCATCCTCATCAAGATTTAACGTCTTCAAGATTAAGGTTATCACAATCTCCTCACCTTAAAAATTTTCGTCCTCGAAAATGTACTAAACCTCACTTCATACGCACTCATTCCTCTCTTAGTCCACACATCGACCCAAGTCACATTGATACCATCACACACGTATGGGCATAAAGACACACCAACAATCAACACACACACAATCATAGTCTAATCAGCTACTTCCACACTCAGCTTATCCACACAACCACCTGCACGAAAAAATGTAACTCTTCCTCCACACATTCACAACTTGCTCGTAATTCCATTCCAAATCCACCGAAAAGGTATACAAGGCATCTCATGTACAAAGTGTCTCATATCACGCACGCATACAGCATTTGAAATGGATTAAGACTTCACAAAAAAATAAATTCTTTTTGATCAAATGGAACTCACTATGATACCCGCTAAAATCCAAACATTTTCACATCAGTAATCCACCCACCAAACTACCTAAAGGAATGCAGGGTACTCCACTATAACATCTCTGAACTGTAACCATAAATAGGATTAACCATACCATCAAGTAAATATAAACTTTCTATGACCTCACCAGGTCATCACTACAACGATGCTAACCATTAACATCCCTTCTAGATTTCGAAAAATACCTATTGAGTACAGTCTACCACCTATGAAATGTACACTATCAATTCAAGAAAAGTCAGATCCACCCATTTGACGCTATCTCCATCAAAATACAAATCAAACCATAATACAGAACAAGTCTAATCTATCTATTAATAAACTTGCTTTGCCCAATTAATCATTTCCATAGATAAGCTTGATACTCTCACGGAATCCCATGATGAAAATACATCCACAAAACTGTATAAACACTAGTGTGAAATCAGAATTTTCGACAACCAATAATGCATACCTTTCATACTACTGTACGATCTATATAACCACCTAGATTTTGACCATGAACGAAAAATCATGAAGATCTAAATCATGAATTACTAAACAACTTATCTTTGAGTAATTACACCTCAACTGTCCAGTTTGATTCAAGGCTTGTCATTATAGCTATCACCTACCTAGTTAATCATTTTGAATTTAAAAATTGTTTATGCCATGCAGGTGATCTAAATCCGATGTACATATAATGGTGTTGTGATATTCCTTAAATGTCAAAAGCAAACCCGAATTCTAAATCATCTATGCATTAGAATAAAATCTTGACAATTGATAATGAATCTATACCTTGGGGAAATTCATGTGCCACTTGGACACCGTGCATCAATGTTTAACTCATACGACCTAGAGTTGTAGGGAGAATCGGCTCGGAAGTTGACTTCGATGTTACCCGCTCCCCATGCATATCTGGGCAATTCTTGATCCGGTGTCCTTGCTTACCGCATTTGAAACATGCGCCTGAGGCTCTCCTACAATTCTCCGTCTTATGACCTTTCCCACCGCGTATATGCATTAATCGGTGTAGATGTAGCTGCCTTCTCCCTTAAAGCGGGGCAATGTCTTATGTGGTATCCCATTTGCCCACACTTGAAAACACACTCTTGTGGCCCATCTACAGTCTTGCGTTTTGTATTGCTTTACACACCTTGAACATGACTCAACCAGTGCGGACGAAGATGTGTGAGTCGTGTCCCTCAACATTGTCGTGAGTAATGCGGTCTGCTGAGCCATTGTGTTGATCATCATCTCCAGCAACTGCCTATTGTGGTCATTTTCTTCGGTGCGTACAGTCTTTTCTCTCTTGCGTGGTGCCATTTGATCTATCAAATTTACATAAGGTTCCAATTAATAATGATTGTGGTCACCACAGCCCTATGTTCCAACAAAGTCTAAAAACTTATTATTTCTACGTGTCATCCTCCATCACAATGATCAAGTATTTCCACTACATGTGATTGTGAGATCTAGAACCCCTGTTCTAAACAGAACCTACTGCCATGACTGTGAGTCTCTATAAGACCTAAAGTAAAAAATTCTACTAACTTTGATAAAGTTCTAATTGGATTTTAAGAGACCCACATTCTAATAGAGCCTCCTGTCATGGTCTTGGATCCCAACAAAACCTAACTCTTAAGCTCTGAGACCAACTGTGGCAGAGTCACAGTTGGTTCTCTTATGCCTTAACAAGATCTAATGTCATATCTCTTGGTCCCCAAAAGACCTACTGCCTAAAACTCGAATACCAACTGTGACATCCCGATTTTCCCCAAACCACAAAAATCGGTACAATATTTTTTTTTTCTTTCTTACATCATAAACTCGGAAAAAATCGGACCGTCGGGTTGTCACATATTACGATCCGAATACAGAAATTACTTGATATTCCTAAGACAAGTAGAGTCAAAGGAATGATATGTACATGGCAAAAATAGAGGTTTCATCTATACATAACCATAAGTGAAAATGACCCAAAGGACAACCACCGGTGATGGCCGACCACCACTTACAACAATGGCTTCCAATCACACTTACAAAACAGAACTATAAAACTTAAGGGAGCCGGTTAGGTCCTCCAATGGAGGATGGTGACCATCCTCTAAAATTCACGTGGAGCACAAGTGGACAGTTTAGATCAATATTTAAAAAAAGAATTCGAAAAATAAATTTTAAACCCACAAGTCAAAGTTTGATGGTTTTCATTGATCCACATTTCATGGTTCAAAATATATACGGTGGAGTTGAGTTTTTAATTTTTTCTTTTTCAAAGATGATCTAAGCAATGCGCCCAAGGTCCATGTGGCACCCAAAAAGTGCTTTGGGTGCCACATGGAGCTCCACGTGGAAGGTTGGAGGACGGTGACCGTCCTCCCATGGAGGACGGAGGCCTTTTCCAAAACTTAATACTGTATTAAATCCCTGGTCATACCAAGTCCAATATCCATAGTGCAAATCAAAGCAGGTCTAAATCAAATCCTCGCGTAAGGTAAAATTTTTCAAACAGGAGATCCCAAGCCTTTATCCAGTGTTTGATCCTGATCAACACCTGTACCTGTGACGTATAGTTGAGGGATGAGCTACATTTAAGCTCAGTAGAGAAGCATCAATAACATGTATATTATCACATCACGCATATATCTTATGATAAAATCAAACATGCTTTTCACATAAAGACTCACAATTTGAAGAATATTCGACTTGAAGCAACACTAATATAACACACGAATTTTTTGTTTAAAGCTTAAACACATGATTTCAAAACTTATTCCCATAACAAAAGAAAAACTTAAACTGATAATTTAAATAATTTTCAAGCACTATAGCATCAAGCCTCGATGGGATACCCACCATCGTCGTTCAATTGAACACTTTGAATAAGTTACGCAAGCCCCTTCGATGAAGGTGACTTGTCAGAAGAAATATTATCGCACATGGTAATCAAATACTGGATATCCCGCCGGACCGAAACACAAGTTGTACAGATATCCCGACGTACCGGTCACAGATATCCTACCGTGTTGGTCACGGATATACCGCCGTGTCGGTTGGGTATCGCTCATAACCTTAAATCAAAGTGCAACAATAAATTATAGTTCATCATCGTGTATTGTGATAATTTATATGTAGTTTGGAGTTTCAAAACTTCCACACCATAGGTTTAGAGTTTCAAGTTTCCACACACACACATTCACATTCCACACCATAGGTTTGGAGTTTCAAAGCTTACACGCACACATATTCACATCTTAACATCATACACACATTTAGCTGATTTTACATGGCACAAATCTGAGTGCACATACTCACACATAATTTTCATATTTAAACTAATTAGATGACAAGTTACACACAACACATATATTTGATCATAACATAAAATGCATGCTAATCGTAACCAATGTACATGTTAAGGAGTTTTCCCTACCTTAAGCTCAGAGCCGATCAAAGCCACACCAAAGTCCCTATCGACAGCCTCCCGTTCTCAACCTATATTATACATATGAAGATGTATCAATAGTTGATTCTATGTACTAATAAATTTGGTGTACTTATATGATTTCTCAAAACCGAGGCGGAAATGGGCAACTTCGTGCTAACTTGGATTTTGGTCAAACTTCCTACTAAATTTTGACCTTTAAAATGGTTTATTAATAAGTTGGTCAATTCTCAAAAGTTGTAGAAGTCGTTATCCTCTCTCCAACGCCGTGAGAATCGTGTTAATCAGAGTTTGGAATAAAAAGTTACGACCAAAATATAAAAGTTGTGTCAGCACTTCAGTCAACATGTGCTAACCTAGAACTTGGCCTAACTTATAGATCAATTTTGACCCTCAAATATTTGATTCATGAGTTGGTTAACTCACAAAAATTTTAGATCTCTTTATCCTCTTTCCGACGCTACAAGAATCGCATAAATCGAAGTTCGGAGCTGAAAGCAATGGCCAAAATACCAAAGCAGTGTCGGCATGCTCAGGCAAAATTGACCAGTCAATTTCAAATTTGACCGGTCGGTTTCTCCAGAACTCAAATTCTTGCTGTTTTGTGAAAATCGACCGGTCGATTTTTGTCAGATTTCACCTAAACTCGGGTTTGAGCTTCTCCAACCCATTTTTGTCAGATTATACATGCTAGCACCTCTCGACGTTCTAAGACCTCCACCACTACTCTAGAAAGTGTGCTCGCTACAATTAATGTAGGCAATAAAAGGGTTCATGAGCTGCTCGATAGGATGCAGGAGTTCCAGTGTTAGGTGCATTGACGGTTAGACTTTCATGTGGGGATGCTAACTCTGTTGATGTAGCATGCATACTCTACCATAGCTACCCCTATGATCGGTCACGCTCAACTGCATGTCGTCGATCCTCGTGACTACTGCACCGAGCCACCTAGACCCAGTAGACCTGCACCTACGGAGCCTAGACCATCTACTCCACTCGCAGGTGACCACTAGATCTTTGATTTAACTTTATAACTATATACATATATTTCTGATTCCATATTTAAATTTTGCTTTGCATTCATGACTGTTTTTCTGCATGAATTATATTTTTGACTGCTTGTGCCTATTATATTCGATATCTGTTTGATTGCTCTAGCCCTTGTACACCTTTTATGCGACATATCTGCCCTGCACTATACTTCTGTCTGATACCTCTAGGTTAATTACTTCAATGTCCATGTGTGTGATTTGTGTACATGGTTGCTTGAGTCACGGTGGGGTGTTCTTCCAAGCACGTGACCCTTGGGACAGATGCATCCAGGTACGGATGCAATCCTCTATGACATTATGGGATGTCACACGCAGGACATTCAAATTACTACGGATCCCGGCCCTTCACAAACGTGCTTAGCAAAGTTTATTGCACTGTGACCCACTCTTATAGTTAGGATTGTTTTGTTTCTGTTCGTTCTGAGAGATTTTTAGGATTAGGACACACCGTAGACCTGTCTGAGTATGTCTGACATTTTCGAGGACGAAAATTCCTAAGGGGGGAGAATGTAATGACCCTAAAATTTTGAAACATACTTAGCTATTTTGGTATACGTGCCTGGCATGAATATCGAGATAACCTTAAAATTTTTTATTAATAATATTAATATCAATATTATTAATCTATAGGAGTGTGAAGTGATGTGTCACAAGCAACACAAGTCTGAGAGGCGATTAGATTCTTTGTCGAATGTTATACACGTGAGTGTAGTGTATGCACTCAACACCGGAACAAAAGATTTAGAAATAGAAATATCCTGGATATTTCTCTTTCGTAGCTTATAAGAGAAGGAAGGGTAGATAATACCACATCTCTCTTCCTCACTCTGAAAACTTTGCCTGGAAGCTAATGCTAGAGAACTCCTTGTAAAACCAAGGCTCGAGAAACCCTAGATTATGGACCCTCTGAATTAGAACGTAAAGGAATCGACATGTGTACGTTGAATCTATTTAGGAAGGCAAAACACACCTGTGTTTTGACGTGGTGATACACCTCTGGTTCTTCAGAGAGCTCAAATCAGCAAACTCTTGAATCCCAAATCTGAAACACACTTTGAGCCGAGGATGCCGTGAACCAAAGAAGCAGCCATCAAAGAGGTGAGTTATTATAGGTTTTTAGTAGTTTTGATGCTGTAAAATATGTAGATGCATGTGCACGGGTGATTCACTGAGAATCATTAGAGTTATGGTTGAAAAATAGTTAAAATCAATGAACCTTATTAATGACAGAAACTGTCATTTCTGATCGATCAAATTTAGTATTTGATCGATCAAATTATAATTCGATCGATCAAATTTTATAAATCCTTTATATAACAGGAGGTCTATTTTATAAAAGTTCATGCCCGATAAATTCGATCGATCAAATTTTAAGCTGATCAATCAAACCATAAAGTGATCGATCAAGTGGTAAACTGATCGATTAATTGAGAAGTTGATCGATCGAACTGTGAGATTGATCGATCATTTTGGGAAACTGATCGATCAAATTGTATAAATGCCTTATATAACAGGAGGTCTGAAATTATGAATTTTGACTTTAAAATCCGATCGATCAAACATGAGAATTGATTGATCAAATTTAGAATTCGATCGATCAAATGAGTAAGTTGATCGATCAAAATCCTCTGTTCTGTGTACGTAAAATTTTAGGTTTCGATCGATCAAACATGAGAATTGATCGATCAAATTGAGGATCTGATCGATCAAATAAGGAAGTTGATCGATCAGAGGCCCCTGTTCTGTCTATGTTAGATTATGGAATCCGATCGATCAAATAGGAATGTTGATCGATCAAATTTTCCGGTTTTACTTGTTTTAGTTTTTCTGGGGAAAACAAGGCTGGACTTTGTACCAGTGATTGTTCTGACATCTTTGACACTTAGTACATTGTACGTATGGTCTAGGTCAAGATCGAGACACTTTAAAAAGCTTTAGATTTGCTTAGAAAGACCTGATTTGAGGTAGGGGAAATTCAACTTAACTTGTATTTGATTTTGACTGTATGATCTCCTAGCATCTGTATTTTGACTTCTGTTTTCAAAGCATACCTTGCATATAATAAAAGTTTTGTCATCTCTGATTCCTGTTTTATGATCTATGCTATTTGATTCCCGATGTTCTGTATATGTATTGATTTAAGGTTTATGAATCGAATCCCCCTAACGTGGCAGGAGATCCACGACCGACACGGCGGGATATCCGTGCATCTGATTTGTAAACCCTCTTGCACAAGTTACTCTCCTTTGAAGAGGCTTGATGTAAATATCTGAAATTGTTCACTGAACGACGATGGTCGGGGTTACCTATCGGCAAACATCTGGCTATCACGTGCTATATTCACAGGAGTTATTTAAATATAGAATTTAAGTCACTAAATACTGTATGCATAGCATCTGAAAAACTCTAAGAATAAAGTCTGTTTTCTGATATTCTGCATCTGCTCTGTTCTTTAAAATTCTACATCTGTCATCTGATCAATTTTGCCTGCATTCTCTTATTTGACCTCTGTTCTGAGCTATGTTTTGCAAATCATATTTTATATTTTAGATACAATTTAATTGACTTTCTCCTATTGAGCTTAGATGATTAGCTCACCCCTGATTTTATATCATAGGTTCTGAGGCTAGGGCTTCTGGTATAGAGAGTGGCCTGGATTATCAACCTGAAACTGAAGCCAAGGTTGAGGAGGAGGACACTAATACCCTAGTTGACGAGTTCTATTAGTAGCTTGGATATTTAGTCTTGTATTTTGAGAGTTGTACATGTGTATTTTAGATTATCTGTGTGCCTGGTGGCCACTGTTCTGTATTATTTATTGTAGATGATTACTTACGATTTTATACATTTGATAGGAACCACTGTTGGGAACCTTTATTTTAGGTGATAGATGTCCATCACCAGTGGTTCTTCTTAGTTCCTTTTTGAGGATGTATATTCTTTTGTTATACTTATATATATAAATTTGTTTCCTTTCTTGTTATCTAAAGCCTTATATGATGACTCGATCTGTCACTTTAGATAGTGTCTACTCTGATTTCCGCTAGATGAGCAGACACTCCTTGGTTTGTTCTGAAGATCATCAAGGGTTATGATCCTGATGGCACGGATTTTCAGGTGTGAAAATCCGGCTATCACACCTTTAATAGCTTTTTGGTTAATAGTGGCAATTTTTTATTGCAAAAAACTGCCGCTAATAGTCTTATTTTTTGTTGTGCATTTGCAATCAATTTTTTGTTTTTTAAATGGAATTGTTACTCTCACACCAACTCTTTTATGGCCACGCCACTTTTAAAATTCTTCTCCATTTTAAACTTGCTCACATAAACAAAATTTCTTTTTTACATGCACAAAATTGAAATTTCCCCTTCAAACCTTGGCCTTCTCTCTCTCTCTCTCTCTCTCTCTCTCTCTCTCTCTCTCTCTCTCTACAACCTTTGAGACATAAAATCCCCAATCCCGAATCCCGAACACATGGTGCTCCCTTATCTCCATGAGAAAAGTAAAAAGTTGACTACATCGAAGAATCTAATTTTCAAATGGTCTAAATAAAAAAAAGAGTTAAATTTTTATTTTATTTTATTTTATTCTATTAATATTATTATATATTTTTTAATTAATCTATGAAATGTTCCCTTGTTCCATGTAGTATCCAAATAGGGTATTAGGTGTCACATGATACTTCTCTTGAGGTTCAAAAATGCGATAAAATGGTCATACAAATGACAAAAGGGAGTGGAGTGGCGTAAGAATTGAAGATGCTTAAACATTGATCGTTGATTGCCTTGAATCAGACGATGGAGACCTTTTTTGTCCCAATCTTCCACACAATTGATCTTTAGAGCATGACGCACCTATCAAACGGTCAAATATTGATTCCACATGGCACACATCCCCAAAAGTGACCATATGATAGGTATGCTCATGATATATTCACTTTTGGGGATGTGTGCCATGTGGAATCAGCACAAGGATCAAAATTTCGGCAGAAATGACCGAAATTTCGGTCCAAATTACTGGTTTCGGTCCTCACCGAAACGATAATTTGGACCAAAATTTCGGTCATGTTTTGTATGGGACTCAAGTTTTCGGCAGCAATTTTGGTTTTTGGCCAAAATTTCGATCCACATTTTCAGTTTCGGTCATGCTCAAAACCAAAATTTTGATCCTTGAATCAACATGTGATTGCTTGATAGGGGCGCCATGATCTCAAGATCTATTGTTTGGAAGATTTAGACGAAAAACGATCTCCATCATTTGATTCAAGCCAGTCAACGTTTTTTTATGATGGAAGAGCATGTGCTCTTCATAGGGATGGAGGCTCTGTGTACCGAACCGAAACCGATTTTTTTAATTTTTGGTTCAGTACACTACAAACCGAAACCAAACCAAAATATGAATTGGTTTGGTTCGGTGTACCGATTTGCAGCACTACCCAAACCGAAACCAAACGGAAATCGTTTTTTGGGTATTCGGTTCGGTTCGGGTTCAGTTCAATCGATTTGGGTTCAACCCAATCACTGTCGGAGCAACGATTTGAAGAAAAAATAAAACCGAAATCAAATTTTTCGGTCTTCGGTTCGGTTTGGCTTGATCAGTTAAATTCAGTTTCGGTTTGGTTCGGCTTGATCGATTTGTGTTCACCTCGGCATCGGCAGTGTCACTTTCTCTATGGCGCCCATCAGAGCAGCCTCTTTTTCCTACAGCTTGATTTTTTATTTTTCAAAAGAATAATAACAAATCTAGAGGAGAAGAAGGGAGGAAGAAGAGCGGACGAGAAGAAATGACATAATTCTCTAACTGGAAGAAGAGAAAAAGAGAAGAGATGAATATATTATATATATAATAATATAATATATATTATATTAATATTGTATGTATAGCTTGAGAGTGGGACAGCCTTATTGGATTTGGACGTTTTTTTTTCTTTTTTTTGAAATGAACTTTATTGGATTTGTACGTGTTATGGAGGTTTGCTTGGGAGTTGGGACACTTGGAGAAAGAGAGAGAGAGAGCTTAAAGGAACCAGTTCGGTGTAGGTTCGGTTTGGGGGGCCGGTTCAGGCCGATTTTGGCCCATTAATGAGTCGGTTTACTCAATCTACCCAATCGATTCTCGGTTTTCAGCCACCCAAACTGAAAATCGAATCGATTTTACTTCGATTCGGTTTAAGTCGGTTTTTGGGGCGGGAGGGCCGATTTTTGATTTGGTTTCGGTGTTCGATTTAAGGTTTGCATCCCTAGCTCTTCACTAGCCCTTTTTCTATAGGTTATCCTAAAGCAATGGGGGTGACGGGATGCATAAGCTTCGTTTCTTTAGGTTACACCGAAGGATCAAATTTTCGGTTTTCATTTCAGTTTCGGTCATGTCCGAAACCGAAATTTCGAAATTTTGGTATTTTTATTTTTTTCAAAGAAGCAAAATATCAATTGAAATTTTAGTCAATATTTCAAAATTTTGGTTTCGGTCAAAATTTCAGTTTCAGGCAAATTATCGGCAGATAATCCGATAATATGCTACCAGTATACCAAAATTGAAATTTTGTATATTCGTTTCGAGACCACTGCCCCAAAAACGATGATTTGGGCCAAAATTTTGAACCATGGTTACACCTAATTTAGATTTTGGCCCTCTAAAACAAACTTCCGTAACATGGACAATAATAGAAAGTTAACCGTTTCCAGCCGACTGCATGCATTATCGAGGTCATTCCTCGGTCAAATCATCAAAATGCCTCATCAAAATGCCAACCAAAGTTCTCTTACGAGCTTGTATCCCATCCTTTATAAATGGTGTCATCTCTCTTCTTCTCTATTATTCTAATATAACCTAATATCAACAGGTAAGAAGAATCGAAGGCTAGAAGAAGTGGCTAGTGGGGTTGAGCCTGTAGCTTTGAAGGTTGACATTACTGCAACCTGAGGCCGCAGGTTTACTCCCAACTTACCCATTAGGAAAAAAGAAGAAGAGGAAATGGCTAGGTATAATATTTACGTAACGTTCTTGATTTGCATGTTGGTGGTGGTGGTGGTTATTGTGGGATCGGCCGAAGGCAGCTGCTATTCCGGCTGTCTGGAACATTGCATGGAAATTAAGTTCTCGACGTGGCCCAATTGTAAGTACCAGTGCGACAAGGCTTGCCGTTCAATCGGCCATGCGGGCGATCCGTATAGAGGATAGTAATATAAGGCCTCGTGGGTTCGCTTTTCGTCCTCTCTATTTCCCATCCTTGTCTTTACAAGGTGTGGGTTCTGTTAGTTAACCCTCACCATTATAGTTGGTGCTCCCTCGCACTATTCCGCAACTGTCACATATGTGTGCGTGCTTGCTCCTCGATTCTCAAAGTTGTCTCGGCCAAATGTCCATATAAAAAAATTAAACAAAAAATAAAAATAAAAATATGAACATCTTTGTCACTACAAGCTTAAATTTTTTTCTTTGTAACCTCTTGTACATATTTTTCTTTGTGACCTCTTGTACATTTTAACTTTATCTTATAAATGATTGTATTTAATACTATTGAAAGTCTAAATGGTGTAACCCTTGTATATTTTAAATATACATATGTGTTTGAAAGCATCTTTGGTCGTGGTTTTGAACCAACCTAAAGATCAAGTGTCACGTCAGCTTGATCAATGACCATCCAAAAAAAATGGTGATTTTTACTGAATTTAGGGTGAAAGGGAAAAAATTTTATGCTCACATTTAGGCCAAAAACCAAGATCTTGGACATGTGATTTGAACGCAAATCTCATTAATTATTCATATAAAATGTGTGTATGTGCTTTACACTGAATATTTTTTCTAAATGATCCCAGCGTGGCTTTAAAACAAACTTTCGTAATTAAGATTAAGAGACAGGAGAGGGCCAGCATGGTGGGTTGTCATATGGACGATACATTGGCTCAAGGATCAAAATTTTGATTTTTGATATGTATCGTCCAGCCCCAAAACCGATATGTATCGGACGATACGTATCGGTTCCGGATGATATTTTCCAATTTTTTCCCAAAAAAAAAAAAAAATCTCAAAACTGATCATTTGAAATTATCGGACGATATATTAAATGATACGGACGATACGAATGATACATTGAACGATAATTTGACTATTTTTTAAGGGGGGCGACAAAAACTCATTTTACCATATCGTTATGATCCAAAACCAATACGTATCGAACGATATTTTGATCCATGCATTGACCTATATATATTGGCTTATATGTATTGGCCTATATGCATTGGCCTAGGCCCTATCCAATACGATATACACCCTTGATTTTGTAAGGGTCAAATAAGTCAAATATCAGCCTATATTAGGTCATATCAACTCATATATATCCGATAACAAGTATCAGATATGACTCGGAGAAATACCAAAAATGCATTTTTATAAAAGAAAATTTATATTTTATACATTTTTATTATTTTAAAAATAAAAAAGGTCCTTAAATATCATCATGTTTCGCCAATAAGTATCTGATGTATCGGCCTCGAACCCATTTGATATGCCGATATACATCAGGCTTTAAATCCACAAACATGAATCCCTTATAAATCTAGCCCTCTCGTGAATATATATATATATCTCTCTCTCTAGATCTCTCTCTTAAAAATGATCATTTCAATACGGAAGATATAATTGAGGTAAAAAACTTGATTACGGATAAAAAAACATGAGATTTTCATCAGGGAAGTTAATTAATATAAATAATTAAGTATAACTTGAGATTTTCAAATAACTTGGAGATTTTGAACACCCAGACGAGAAAAATAAGTTAACATTTGTAATCGACATTTATTTGAAAAGAAAAAAAGACCATGAGATTTTATCATATCTAGGGCTGTCAATAAGGCTGGTCCAACCTCTCATTTTATTTCCTCTCTAACCTCTCATTTTATTTCCTCTCCCTTTAAATGCCTCAGGTCTGTAATTCACCTCCTTTCAAAGTACCAGAGAGACTTCTTATGGAGTGGCTTGCGTAACAGTAAGCAATTTCATTGAAGTAGTATCGAATTGGGCAGCTTGAGAGTCAAGGACCTGCATTTAATGAACGAAGCCCTCCTGGCCAAGTGGTGGTGGTGACTAGAACATGAACACGACTCAAGGTGGGCTAGCCTCGTGATCTCGAAGTATAACCTCCCTCCAAATGCCAGGGATGTACCTGTCTCTTCCTCTTCTTCTCACTCTGGTTGGTGGAAAGGGATACCTAGGGTCAGGCCTGGTCTTGATCGCATGATGGAATTCTGTCTTGGTAATAGTGCTAACATCTCTTTTTAGAACTATAACTGGCTCTCAAAAGGCCCCCTTTCTATCAAATTTCATAATCTATATTTGCTCTCGACCGATAAGTTGGGAGCAACGATCTCTGATTACTTCTCTCCCACTGTATTGTCTATCGTCTTTAGAAGAATGCTTAGATCTCAAGAAAACTCTCATCTTTAAGAGTTGTTGAGTCTCATTGGCGTGCCTACCCCAGAGGCAGGTATTCCTGATTCTAGAATTTGCTCGTCCTCGAAATCTGGCCGCTTTAGTGTTGCCGAACTTTACAAATCTTACTCTCAAACTCCTTCTATCTTGATGTCATGGACTTATATGTGGAAGTTAAAGTTGCCCCCCAAAGTTCTTTTCTTCGCTTGGTGTACGGCTTGGGAGCGCATCCTAACGGTTGACCAGGTACAACGCATAGGCGTCCCCATTATAAATCGTTGCTATATGTGTAAACGTAACGAGGAATCGGTTAACCACCTGTTTCTTCATTGTCTGAAGGTCTCTCGGATTTGGTACAGAATCTTCATAATCTTTGGCATCTATACTTGCCTTCCTCTCGGTGTAAAGTACTTTAATGAAAAAGATTACGGTAAAAAAAACATCTTCAACAATTGATTCAAAGCTACATAACGTTAATTTTAGATGAAAATTAATTGCATTGAATTAGATAAGCTAAGGGAGATCAATTTTCCTTTCAAACTTTTACTAAATAAAACTTGAAATCACGAGCGTCAATCATACTTTTGAGCAATCTAACTCATCAAAGTGGAAGCTCATATATTAAACTAATTAAGTGGGTCAAAAAGTATGCTCATTGTTTCGTTAATTGGTGTGTACGTAGCAAAATTGTTGTGCCACTACAAATGGTGTGTGAGAAGAAAAAGTCGTGTGCTCATATATATATAGCTGAGATAAGGTGCTCTACTGGTCAAACAGGCATGTCACCCTAACAAACTCAAGTACCTTTAAATTCACCTACCAAATCTTTGAGTTCACTCAGGCTTAAACACATTGACTTGGTAGAATCAGATGATTCAAATCATTTATCCTCCCAATATTTTCACACGATGGAGCTTGAGACCATGGGCCTACCATCAGACGGTTATTATTTTATATCTCGTGACACACATCTCAGAAAAATAACCTTAACATCACGTGCGCGCTCAAACTTGATTTTAAGGTCACTTTTTTGGGTGTGTATCACATGAAATAAAAAATTGACCGTCTGATGGTATAATAATGTTCTCAAGAGCAAGGATCAAAATGCCAGTTTTCCGGTACGTATCGTCCAGGCCGAAAACCGGTACGTATCGGACGATACGTACCGGAACAGTATAATACCGGACGATACATTGAATGTATCGTCCGGTATTAGCCATATAAATGGGCGATACGGTACATTTAATGTACCGTATCGTCCACCTCCGATACCGATACGTATCGTCCGATACGTATCGGTATCGGACGATATTTTGATCCATGCTCAAGAGCCATCTTGTGAAAGATTGGGACAATAAACAATCTCCATCGTCCGATTCAATATAATCAATGTGTTTCAATGTGGGTGAACTCAAAGATTTGGTGGGTGGATTTAAAGGTACTCGCACCTAATGCCACCTCATATTTTCAAGTCTTGAATTTGTCTAAATATTTCTCACATAAATATTCTTATAGCGCGTTTTTTCCGGTGAGGAGCCCAAAATTTCAGTTTCTCATGGATGGATCCGAGCATGCCTCAGAAACAAACTTTCCAAATATAGGAAAAAATAAAAATGGCTCGGAATTCATCGAAATCTCGTAACCCCGAACTCTGATAAATGGTATTATGAAGAAGAAAAATAATAGTAATAATAATAAGAAGAAGAGGAAGAAGAAGAAGAGGAAGAATAAGATTTTAGTGGGGTCGAGCCTGTAGCTTTGAAGGTTGACGATATTAATTACAACCTTGAAATCGCAGGTTTGATCCCAGCTTACTCATCAGGAAAAAGAAATGGCTCGGAATAATATATATACAAAGTTCTTTATTTGCATGTTGGTGGTGTTGGTTTGTATGGGATCGGCCCATGGCATATGCTATTCAGGTTGTATGAAACAATGCATGGACATCAAGTTTGCGACGTGGCTCAACTGCAAGGACCAGTGCAATAGTGCTTGCCGTTCGATCGGTCATCCAGGTGATCCGTATGGAGGGTGATAATACAAATCTGGCCGTCCAATCAAAGAACATGAGCATTTTAATTTGTTACTACATTCTTAGATCTTTTTTGGCGACCTCTTATATTTCTCTTTCTTCGCCACCTCTTGTACATTTTTAGTTTTTTACCTCTTCTTATAATGGTTATGTTCAATGAAAGCTCAAATTCTGTAGCCTTATATATATATATATATATATATATATATATATATATATATATATATATATATATATATATGATTATATGCCATAAATTATGAGACATAAACTCATTATTGGAGCCCGGAATTGGTTGCATGTCACATCAATGCACTACAAAAATAAGGTCTTTTAGCGGCACTTGCCATTAAAGCAATTTTTGGTAGTGACAATATAATAGCGGCAATTTTTAATAGCGACAAGACTAATAGCAGCAATTTTTTGTTAAAAAAATTGACGCTAACATTCTTATTTTTTATAGTGATGGGCTTTGACAAATCAATTGATGACATTCAGCCAATAAAAGTTCGAGTCATAGGATTATATCCCATGACTCCAATGAGAGAATTATTACCAATATATATATATATATATATATATATATATATATATATATATATATGTGTGTGTGTGTGTGTGTGTGTGTGTGTGTGTGTGACAAGCTTTCCTTACCTAATTATGGTAAGAGTAGATTAGGGGGCAACTTTAAAACCAATATGTATCATCTTATACATATCGGTTTTGGATGATATATTGATATGTATCGGCCGATAGTTTCCCATATATATATATATATGAGTTGATACATTCAACGTATCAATCAGGTGATGTCTGAAATTGATACTATCAAACAATACATATTGGTTTCATCCGGAATTTTGATCCATAATTGCCATGTATGAATCCCTTAAATATTTCTCCCTATCATAAATCTATCCTTAAAATGAAATGATATCTTCCATATTAAAAAAGAGTCATCTGATTTGAAGGCCATGATTTAAAAATCTTTATTCCAAAAGATTGGCACAAAACACAATCTCTATCATTTTTTTCAACATACACTACAAAAAACAAGACTATTAGCGGCAGCCAAAAACTGCCGCTATTAATAAAATATTATCGTTAATACCCTTGCCGTTAATAGTCTTAATAGTTTTTTTAGGGTTTTTTGCAAATACCCCCCTGAGTTATGTTGATATTACAAATAACCCCCCCAGTTATAGCTATTTGCTTTAAACCCCCTGAGTTAGCATTTTGGTGTTTATAAAACACCCTCTTTAACAGATGCTACTTTAAATGGTTAACCAGCGGTTAAAGAATAGCCTAAATACCATATTTATCCTTTTTAAAATTAAATTACTAAATTGCCACCCTCTACAGGCGGTAAGAGTAATTTTAAATCCACCCCTCCACCTACAAAAAAGAATAGTTTTAAATTCACCCACCAAATATTTGAGTTCACCCACGCTGAAAAACATTGATTGCATTGAATCGGACGATGGAGATCGTTTATCGTCCCAACCTTTCACACGATGGATCTTGAGATCACGGCGGCACTATTACACGGCTGACTGCATTGAATCAGGCGATGGAGATCATTTATCGTCCTAACCTTTCACACGATGTATCTTGAGATCATGGTGGCACCATCAGAAAGTTGACTGCATTGAATTGGATGATGGAGGTCGTTTATCGTCCCAACCATTCACACGATGGATCTTGAGATCATGGTGGCACCATCAGACGGTTGATTGCACTGAATCGGACGATGGAGATTGTTTATCGTCCCGAGCTTTCACACGATGGATCTTGAAATCATGGTGGCACCATCAGATGGTTGATTTTTTATTTCATGTGATGCACACCCAAAAAAATGACCTTAAAATTAATTTTAACCGTAAACGTGATGTTAAGGTCACTTTTCTGATATGTGTGCCACGAAATAAAACACTGATCATCTAATGGTCTGCCTAAATGATCTCCATCGTCTTATTCAATGCAATCAATGTGTTTTAGCATGGGTGAACTCAAAGATTCGGTGGATGGAAGCAGACGCGGTTAGGCAATCCAATTCCTAAAAATGGGTCTTGAATCATATAGGAAATTGGAGGGACGAATATTTTGAGTGAAACACGTAGATTGAAGGTTTTCTTTTCAAGAATAATTGCATCGTTTGCCACAAATCCTCTATTGGTTGAGTATTCGTCCAAACGTTGGCATGCTTTAATGGGGGAATCACCCATCTGATGAGTCTTGAATCTGATGGGTGAATGAAGGGCCTTTTAGAAGAGTACCTTTAAATCCACCCACTGAATCTTTAAGTTCACCCACGCTGAAACATGTTGATTGAATTGAATCGAACGATGGAGATCATTTATCCTCCCAATCTTTCACATGATGGATCTTGAGATCATGATCGTACCATCAGATGGTCAGTGTTTTATTTCACGTGGCACACATCTCAGAAAAGTGACCTTAACATCACGTGCATGTTTAAAATTGATATTAAGGTCACTTTTAGGGGTGTGTACCACATGAAATAAAAAGTTGATCGTCTGATGGTACACCCATAATCTAAAGATTGATCTCATGAAAGATTGGGACGATAAAAAATCTCCATCGTTTGATTCAATGCAGTCAATGTGTTTCAGCATGGGTGAACTCAAAGATTTTGTGGGTGGATTTAAAGGTACTCTTTTTAGAATAGTGGTAAATTATAATGGCATGATTTGTAAATAAAGGTGAATGAAGGGCCTTTTAGAATGGTGATCAACTTTAATGGCATGACTTGTAAATATAGATGAATGAAGGGCCTTTTAGAATGGTATTATTTTTAAAATATTAGTTTCATTAAGGGCAAAATAGGCTTTTCGTCCATAAACTCACGGCTAGTTAACGGCACGGGATTATATGAAACAGAAACATAAAAGTAGGGGCTGCAGAATAAATACTTATAACTCAGGGGGTTTCTTATAATATTAGGATAACACGGGGGGTTATATGCAAAAAACCCGTTTTTTTATTAATAGCGGCAATTTTTTGCTCCAAAAACCTATCGCTAATAGTCATATTTTTTGTAGTAACAATCAATGCTGATCATCTAATTTAATGATTGACTATGTTGAATCAGATGATTAGAGATCATATTTCATGTCAATCTTTAGCACTAAAGATCTTTACATCATAGCCTTCAAATCTGATGCCATAGATGGTGTTTCATGTGGCACGAGTCCCAAAAATATTGTCTTTCTTTTATATTATGTGCAACAACACAAATCTCGTGAGGGCGCCTACGCTACTCGTTGACTATGTTGAACCAAATGATGGGGCTCGATTTTCATCCCAATCTTTCACATCATTGATCTTGAGAGCATAGGCGTACCATGAAATGGTCAAAATTTTATCCCATGTGGCATAGATCCTAAAAAAGTGACTCAAACAATCACTTGGCACACAGTAAAGTCAAACCTAATTTTAGGTTCACTTTTAGGTATCTGTGACTTGTGGAATAAAAGCCTTATCGTCCAAAAATAGGACCATGGTCTCAAGATCAATTATGCAAAGACACTACAAAAAATAAGATTATTAGGGGCAGTTTTTTTTAATAAAAAAGTGCCGCTATTAGTCCTGTCGCTACAAATAGCGGCAATTTTTTGTAGTGTAGCGGCAGTTTTTTATAGCGATAATACTAATAGCGGCAATTTTTTATTAAAAAAAACTGCCGCTAATAGTCTTATTTTTTATAGTGAGATTGGGATGAAAACTTATCTCCCGCAATTGGTTCCACCTAAGTGCCCCCAATAATAGGATAGGCATGAATAGAGATACCCAAATGTAATTTTAGATTTCAAAAGTCATTTAATGGGAGATGAATAATGTTAGATTTTTAACATAAGTTAATTGTTCCTCACAAAAACAAAAAGAATAAAAGTTAATTGAGATAAGTTAATTGTTCCTCACAAAAACAAAAAGAATAAAAGTTAATTGAGATAAGAGGATTGCAACTTTACAACCGATTGTAGCATAAAACGCTACCACTAGGGTGTCAGATCATGTCCCTTGGCGTGATCAATTCAAAATAACACCCATTTTGGATTGATCAATCATCAGAAATGTCATTTTGACTTTTTAGAGAGGTAAAGGCAATCTCCAGGGCATTTTTGTGGTGGCCCTTAGATTAAGGCTGAAGAGCCACTCTTTGTAATAAGTTGACCCGGTTAACCAAATAGAAAATGTTGCTCGTATTAGTAGTAGTCAAGTCAATTCTATATATAGCTGTGGCAGGAAACAATTTTGGACCAACTTGACTATCTCCTTTTTGAAAAAATTGCAAATTTAAAGAATATCTCCTTTTCTCCACGGCAACCAAAATTTTGGACCAACTTGACTTGACCGGACTCATTGATAGACCTAATCCTCCCTCGAGCAACCTTAAGATATGTATGGATATTTTGGAATCATCTATGTATAAGCTCCTCGCTTCGGTTGTTGCACCTAATCTTCCGTGGCTCTGGATTTGGAAAGCCTCAGCTACGAATAGGATTTTATCGTTTGTCTGGTTAGCAGTTCTGGACAAAATTTTCACTGTGGATAATCTTCAACGTAAAGGTTTTCAGCTTGCCAATAGATGTGTTATGTGCTGCCGTCAAGAGTAAAATAACAATCATATGTTTCTCCATTGCCAATTCTCCTCTCAGGTTTGGAATCATATTCTTAGATGGTTCGATCGCAGTTGAAGAATTCTACGCCGACGGTTGGAGAACTCTACACCGACGGTTTCGGAACTCTACGCCGACGGCTGGCAGCCGTCGGCGTAGGTTCATTTTTTTTTGTAGTGGTTATCCCTAAGTCTCTCAGCGCTTTTGTCGGAGCTTGGGAATTATGAGACACTAATCAAAGAGAGAAGGATTTCTGGAATCTATCTTTGCTTGCTACTATCTCTCTCATTTGGAAGGAGAGAAACAAAAGAGTCTTCGAAAACAAGAAAGAATCATCAGCGGGCTTAGTGGACAAAATCGAAAGAAAGTCTCTTATCTGGGCTAAGAGTTTCAATATGTTAGGCGCCTACTCCATTTCGGACGATCTCCGCAACTGGGTTGTAGTATGTAGAAACTATCATGAGTTTGCTTAGTATGAGTTGAGGATCCTATGGGCCCTTGGGTGAATTTTTGAATCCTATATTGCCCTTTGATGAGTCTCTTGCTCATATTGAAGGTAGTTTTTTTTTGTATCCCTTGCTCCATATGAATCAATTTTTCTGGTAATTATCAAAAAAAAAAAAAAAAAGATAGGCATAGAAATTTTGAGCCTGTATGAGGGAAAAGGTCACTGATTTTTCATGCTCATAAATATACGTGTTTATCCGGAGGTGCGCCGGATAACTAATACTAATACCTTGGAGGATGGATCCTTTTCCATATATATATAGAGAAAATTTTGAAAATCTCCCTCCTTAAAAGTAACTTTTCTAAATCCTCCCCCTATCTTTTTAGATATCTAATAAACCCCTGTACTTAAAACTTGGTCATCTAAATGCCCCCCTTAACTATAATTATTCACTTTAATATTTATATTTTAAATACAATTTTTGCTATTTTTTCTTAAAATTAAAAAATATTTATTTTTAACATTTTTTTATTTTTTTCAATTTTTTGGATTTTTATTGAATTTTGACTATTTTTTTGCTTTTTTGCGTGAAAAAAATATATATATATGATTTTTTTATGGTAATTTTTATTGGCCTATTGGCCTAGCCAACCAACCCATTTTCTAGAATCTTGCCCCTTAAGGGTAATTTGGATATTAAGGTAGATATTTATTGTGAGAGGGCATTTAGATAACTAAGTTTCAAGTATAGGTGTTTATTAGATATTATTTAAAAAAACATGGAGAGGATTTAGAACAGTATCTTTAAATGGGGGAGCTTTTTTGAAATTCTCCCTATTAAAAAAGGATGGGACTATGGCTCCCAACCGACATTTAAATCCTAAATGATGTTTAAATGATCTTACAACATTGAAATTAGACTTTTCATCTCATATCATTCAAATGTGATTTATCATTATGCCATGTCGCACGCATATATATTTAATCTAAATTGCCTAAGTATCAATCTATCTTTGGAACATGTCTCAGCCCAATAAGCCATGCCGATAAGTGAATGTGAACCATCTGAATGATGAATTTTAATATCAGCTATATATAAAAGCTAAAAACAACCATTGATACTATAGTCCAAGGATCGGATGGTTTAAATTTACCTAAAACAATATTTTTGGGTATGTTGCACTTAAATCTATGATCTCTCACTTTAAGAGTTTGGATCACCCACATCTTAAACTTTTGATGGTATAAGATCATTTAAACACCATTTGAAGTTTAAATGACGGTGAGGAGAGTCGGTCCAAAAAGGATTAATGCACAATATGTGGCCTCTATCAAACTCAAGTGGGCCCAATAGTCACACATTGAACAATTTGAACAATCCAATCTATATATTCTAATCAAAGTGACTAAGAAGTTCGCGAGAAAATTGGTTTGGACAAAATCCGAAAAAAAATTGTCAAATTCAAAAAAACAATGGTCAAAGTTTGGGAAATGAAAAAGAAAATTATTAAAAAATATATTATTAAGAACTATAAAATTTAAAAAAAATTGAAAAATAACAAAATTCTGGAAAAATTTACAATAATTCTTGAGATTCCTGTTTTTGAAAAAGTTGCGAATAATTATAATTATAATATTTTTTTTAAAAATCACGAATTATTCGAAACTATTTTAGAATGTCATGAGAATTTGGTCAGATTCTAATATAGCCAGTGGGGCATATTTCTTCAGTGGTCTATATTTATGTATACCAATTGGATTAGTTTAGTTAATCCTCTTATAAGCGCGATTCTTTAGCTAAGACGTGATAGTGATAGGCTGTTAGGTACACTATTTTGGTTGATCAAAGATGTATGCCACTTGGCATAAAAGTGGATTGGCATAGCCCTCTATCGCTACAAATAACAATAGAAGTCAATAAACACATTAGATCCGTAACTGTGTTCATTTATTTGTCAAAATTATAGTGAGAAATTTGGATAAAATTCAGTCAAATTTCATGAAATTCGCCGAAAAGGAGTCCAACGAAAATTTCAGTAATTTTTGGTAATTTTCTTTTTTATATTTAAAAATTTTATTTTTAAAATTTTAAATACGTTAGTAATTTAGTATATATTTTAGTAATTTTTTTAAAAAATATTAAATATATTTTCTATATATTTTTAATCCCCCAAATTTTCCTGAATTTTTTTCCAAAGGTATCAAAATTAATCTAAAATGTACTGAAAAGATCCCCAACAACTACAAAAAAAATAGGTTATCCCGATGGCTCCTAAGAAGCCGTTGGCATAGGGTTTTAGTATATAACCTACTGCAAATGCCTCACACGGTTCACACTCTCTACTGAAATCGCCTCCTCTCTCTCTCTCTCTCTCTCTCTCTCTCTCTCTCTTCAAAACCCTAACTGCTCGTCACGCATCAGAGATCATCGTCATTCATGCATCAAAGATCATTGTGATTCACGCATCAGAGATCTTCATGCATCAGTGATCCTCACACATCTCTCCCTCTCTCTCTCTCTCTTCAAAACCCTAGTTGCTCTAAACGCATCAGATCTGATGTGATTCATCACTAACCCTAGATTTGTGAGGCGATTCATCTTCATTTTCCATTTGACTTGCATTTTCATTAGTAGACTCCATTCAATCAAGTTTTCCGCAACTTCAAGAGAGTTCATTCGATTTGGCAGAACGAATGACTTTGTTGTAGTTTTTATCTTTTACTTTTTGTCAATAATTAATACTTTTTCAGTACAGCTATCAATGGCCTATCCTGGCCCATTGCCGCCCTCGAATTTTCCTATGCTTCAGCTATGTCAATAATTAATAATTTTTCTGTAGTTTTTCTTTTTTCCGTCTATGTTTTTTGGGGTGGTGTCCAACCTTAGTTTCTCACAAGTTTTTTTGTACTCTCTTTTGCTTTGATATATTGCTGCATTACTAATAAAAAAATTAATATAACTTTGCCACTTCTTTTGTAGGTAGCATTAGATTACATTGGGAAGAGAGGATCAACTGTTAGTGAAGGATTTAGCTACGAGGATCACATGTTGATACTTGGTGCCAAATCATTATTTTCAGGTATCTTTACATTTGCATTGGTTAGCATTTAGCTATATCCATTCTTTTTCTCAGAATTGGTTTACTTAAGTTAATTTCTGTTTGTAAAGGTTAGATTATGCATATCTGAGTCGGTTCAGGTTAATTTAAAAGGTAAACTGTACATGAGTTCTCTCAATTGTATATTTAGGGGCAGGACTGTCAACTACCTGAGCCAAAATTGAGCCACGTTAGAGTCACCTCTAGCTCAGCTCTACCATACAAGCATGAGCTCTAGCCCAAGTTCTATATGCTCTTCGAGCTTGAAATTTCTAGGGCCTAGCTGAGGCCAAGATGTACTCAGGCCTTGTAAATTTATAATAATTTTTTACAAGGTCACTCGCAGATTTGCACCAACATTGCTTTTAGAAGAGATAGGGTGCTAAAAGTGAGTGGTCCAATGAAGGTGGTATCTGTTGATGAAGAAGAGGAGAGGAGTAATAGGGAGTTTGATCCGGCCGCACCACCACCATTCGATTTAGCGGTGATCCAAGCCACCATTTCGAAGCATTGCAGGGTCAAGGACACCTGGCGGTCGATAAGCTATGTCATAAGGGACGTTGCGGTCGTTTTGGGGTTGGCAGTGGTGGCTGCTCATGTCAACAATTGGGTTGTTTGCTCTGAGGTCTTAATTTTTAATTTTAGCCGAAGTTTGCTCTGAGGTCATAATTTTCGTGTATCTCTTCTTCCTTGATTCTCCATAGGCTCTATTCCTGGGGTTGGGTTGGGACTTCATGCAGGATTAAGATCTCTTTTTCTGTGGTTTCATGGCTTCTTCTAAGCCTCCTGATCCTGGTCCTTCTAGACCTGCTCTCAAGTGGCGTTCCCTTTTTTCTTCTGGCTCTTTTGTCGAGCCATCTTGTGCATTGTCCTTCTCGGCGCAGACTTCTTCAAAGGTTATCTGTGATGATAGGGATATCCAGGCTAAAGCATCTAGGTGGGAGAATGCCCTTGTGGGATATTCCATCGATAGAAAATTATTTTATCAAGGGGTTAAGGTGGTTGTTTCTCGTATGTGGAAGATCAAGGGAACTTTTTAGGTCCTTGCTATGGATGAAGGTATTTTCCTCTTTTACTTTAGTTTGGAGGAAGATTGGAAGTTCATTTTGGAAGCAGGGATTTGGTCTATTGGGGGCAGACCATTGATTTTGAAAAAATGGGAGCCCACTGTCGGTATGGAAAAAGATAGATTTTCATCGATTCCAATTTGGGCTAGATTGCCTGGGCTGCGTTGAAGTTGAAATTGGAAAATCCCTGCCCGGCTGTGTTGAATTAGAACTCTCAGATGGTACCTCTCATATTCAGAAGATCGAATATGAATGGAGACCACAAGCATGCCCAACTTGCAATTCCCTTTTACACACAGATTGCAGCAAGAAAGATGGCATTGCTAGCAATCTATAGAAACAAATTTAGCAGCCGGTGAAGAAGGTGGTACTAGTTGCTGGGCATGGGTCGAACAAAGAAGAAGATACACCCATTGTTGCGATTCCGGAGGCTAACCAAATTGCAAGGAACACTGAAATCTGTGAACCTGCCAAGACACAGAATTCAAGAAGTCATGAAAAGTGTGGAAACGTGGATAGATTTGGAGTACAGCAGGGTGATTCAACGCGTAATATAGAGCCTGGAAATCAGGAGGTTGATCAGCCCCATAGGTGCAGAGATTGGAAAGAAGTTAAAGCTTGCAATCGTTGTTTTGGGTCACCTTCCTTACAGGGGAGTGGACGTATATTGGCTCCTAATGTTTTGAATTCTATGAGAGATAGAAATGTTGAGGTTAGCAGCTCTAGCTTACCAAAATTTTAGGAATGTGGGCCGATTATTGCTAAAGCTAGTGTGGATTCTAGGGTGGACAGAAAGTTGGGCGATGACTCACCTTCCTTTCTCATGCATGGACAGAATTTTATGGAGAGGATTTCGGGTCGGAGTTTGGAAACGCCTCCATCTCTAAAAGGTAACTCCAAACTTCCTCCTGGATCTGTGACAAAGCCTATAGATATGGTGAATTCTTCTAGGGAGAATTGCTTGGAGGATAATATTCCATCACAGAATCAGTTTGATCTCATGGTTGGTAGTGACTCTATTACTTCTGGAATCCTTGATAACAGTAAATTTGGCATCGGGTCTATCTTGCAAATTATGGGGGTGTAAGAAGTAAATAATCTTAAACCAAAACATCACAAAACTAAACCTAGATCGCAGGATAAAGGAGATAAGGCCAGTTTGGCCCAGCACTCTGACCTGTCTAAATGAACTGTGGGTCGTGGAATGTCCGTGGCCTCAATATGCGGACTAAAAGGGCTGAGGTGAAAAAGTTAATTAGGGAACAAAAGTTCGGTATTCCGTGCCTAATGGAAACTAAAATCAGTCAATCGAGAAGTGACAAGATTATGCATTCAATAAACTGAAGTTGGGGTTGTGTCATGAATTATGGTAGTCATACGTTTGGGCGGGTGTAGATTATGTGGGATCCTGATAAATTCTCAGTTAACAAACTGGTAGAAACTGATCAACTTGTTCATGTCAATGTTACAAGGAGTGATGGTTTGTAATTTTTTCTTTTTGCTATATATGCTTCTATCCTAGCCTCTGACAGAAGATCGCTGTGGAGCTCTCTCACAAATATTGCTGCAAACATCAATGGACCGTGGCTTCTGAATGGGGACTTTAACTGTATCAGATTTCAGGAGAAAAAGATTGGGGGATGTATAGTCCCAAGGCGTATTATGAGTGAATTCAATAGTTGCCTTAAGGTTTGTCAGCTTGATGATCTCCAGGCTATTGGTAATTCTCTTTCCTGGACAAATAGATCTCTTGGAAGTAGACGTTTCCTATGCTAGCTTGATAGGGCTATGACCAATGTTCGGTGAAAATCTTTATGGCCAAATGTTTTGGTTGAGTACTTGCCTGCTGGAATCTCTCATCACTCTGCTCTGATTACTAGATTTCAGTACGATTTTCCCTCGAGACCGAAACCCTTCAAATTCTTTACTGCGCAGGCCTCTCAATCGGGACTCAGAGATGTCATTTGTAAGGCTTGGGGATGGTGTGTGGAAGGTACTAAGATGTTCATTCTCCAACAGAAGCTCAAATTTGTCAAAGAAGCTCTTTGGGATTGGAATAGACGCGATTTTGGTTATATTCAGTCCAGAGTTCTTGTTGCCCGCTCTAAGGTCACTTCCATCCAAAATTCCATTCAAGTTGATCCTTTAAATGGGGATCTGGAAAAGAAAGAGAAGGTTGCCTTGATTGAGCTTAATAGCGAGCTAAACACTAAGGAGGATTTTTTCTTCCAGAAGGCTCGGCATTTATGCCTTAATGATGGGGATCGCAACACTAATTATTATCATACTACTGTTAATACTAGAAAGGTTGTGAACAATCTTTATGAGGTAGTGGATGATGTTGGGAACAGATTGGTTGATCCAGGCCAGATTGGAGACTATCTTGTGAATCAATATAAGAATATCTAGACTCCGTCGAACACTAATCTCGTTCCTGCCATTCCTTTCAAGCGACGGCTTCTCCCTGATGGTGCCACAAAACTCTCATTGCCGATTTCTAATGATGAAATTACTAAAGTGGTATTTGCTTCACCAAATGGGAAGGCACCTGGACCTAATGGCTTCCCTACTGATTTTTTTAAGCTCTACTGGGATATTGTCAAGGAGGATTTTCTTCGAGCCGTAAGAAATTTCTTTCAGAAGAAAAAGCTATTAAAGTCTATAAATTCTACTTTTATTAGACTCATTACGAATGAAAAAGATGCTAATACCGTTGATAAGTTGATACCTATTGCCTTGTGCAACTTCGTCTATAAAGTTATCACTAAAATTCTCTCAAATAGACTGGCTTTAGTGCTTCTGAAGCTTGTTAGTCCGAATCAATCCACCTTTTTGAAGGGTAGGCGGATCACTCAGAACATCTTACTTACTCATGAGATAGTTAGAAAGTTCCACCTCACTAATGATTTGAAAGTCGTATGTACAAAAATTGATATCCGGAAAGCTTATGACCGAGTGAGATGGATTTCATCATCGATATCCTTAGGCAAATTGGTTTTGATGAAATTTGGGTGGCATGGATTACTGTATTACTACTCCCACCTTCTCCATCCTTGTTAATGGGTCCCCTCATGGTTTCTTTGGTGGAACGTGTGGTATTCGACAAGGAGATCCTCTGTCCCTATTATTTACGCTTGTTATGGAATCCTTCACTTGTATTTTTGAACAAAAGATTGATAATGGGAGGATTCTTGTTCCTAACTTGCTAGGGGGACCTAGTATTTCTCATCTCATGTTTGCAGTTGATCTCCTTCTCTTTTTGGAGGAAGACGTTGATTCTGCTAAAATGGTTAAAGAGTCTCTTGAGTACTTTCATAGCTTCTTCAGGCTTATGGCGAATGATAACAAAAGTTCAATTATATTTAGTGAAGCTTGGCATGCTAAGAAAGACATCCTGAATGGGCTCAACTTCAAGCAAGGTTTCTTCCCATTCGGTATCTGGGTATTCTCTTATTCTCTTCGAGGATGACTCATGATATGTGCAAACCTCTTATTGAGAAAATAAGAGATAGGTTGGAGAGTTGGAAAGGATCTTTTCTTTCTCATGGTGGCAGACTTGTGTTGATATCTTCAGTTTTGAGTAGCTTTCAAGTATACTGGGCGGGTGCCTTTATCCTTCTAAAGAAAATCTTTAAAGAGATTGAGAATATCTTTTGTCGCTTTCTTTAGAGAGGTCCGTCTTTGGCTCAATCTATGCACCCCATCAGTTGGAAGAGAGTTTGTACACCGAAGGAGGAAGGGGGACTTGGCATTTGTAATCTTGCTTATTGGAATCAAGCGGGAATGGCAAAACTTTTTTAGTCTATTGTTCAAAATGATTTTCTTTGGGCCCAATCTATGAGGGCTAAGTATGTGGGGAGACAAAGCATTTGGAATTATTCTTTTCTAAGGGATCCTTCATGGGCTTGGAGGGAAATCCTAGCAGCAAGAGACGTTGTCTTACGGAATTGTCGGTTAGTTCTGAGGAGTGGGACTATTACTAGCTTCTGGTTTGATCTGTGTGTTAATGGCAAGCCCCTTATTCCTACATATAGTAGAATGCTTCTTATTCATTCAGGTATGGATGAAAACACAATAGTTAATGATGTGGCCCATGATGGAGTGTGGAATTTGCCTCATCCATCTACTAGTCGATTGGAAGAAGCTTGGAATGTCATTCGTTCAATTACTCCACCAAACTCGGATCAACATGATTGTTGGTCTTGGGATCCTTCAAGGGATGGGAAATTTTCTCTTCGATCTGCTTAGAATGCTATTAGAACCAAAGGAGTGGTGGTTGACTAGAAAGGGTTTATTTAGAATTCGGGCAATATTCCAAAGTACTCTTTCTGTGCATGGCAAGCAATAAACTTTAAACTCATGACAATGGACAATCTTTGTAAAAGAGGTATTAATATCCCATCTAGATGTGTTTTATGTTGGGCGGATTCGGAGGACACTGAGCATCTATTTTTTGGATGTGGATTTTCTCAATAGATTTGGAGATCCATTAGATTCAGGTTAGGGATCAAAAACACCAATAAACTGTCATTGCTTGAAATTTTGAAGAGATGTATGGAAAAGTCTTAAGGGAAGAAAAGAAAAGACCATCTTATTCGTAATGCATTTTGCATTACCATTGCCTTCATTTGGCGAGAGCGTAATGATCGTATATTTAATAATGTGACCACTCAAAAAATGACGATTTTGTATAATATCATTAGAGAGGTCTCCTTTCGGGTGGAGGCTTTGAAGATTATAGAGGATGATGATTGTATTGGGGCAGTGTGGAATTTGCAGTAGTGTGAGTTTGGAGATTATTAGGGGTGATGGCAATGCCGAAGCTCCTTTGATCTTTGAATTTGGCTTGGAATTCTTGTAAATTGTTACTTTCTTTTGCTAATACAATGGGTGAGGACCCTCCAACCTCAAGTTTACCTATCAAAAAAAAAAAAAACAATTGGGTTGTTTGGCCTCTATACTGTGCTACACAGGAACCATGTTTTGGGCTCTCTTTGTTCTTGGGCATGAGTGGTAATAATATTTTCTAACTGATTTATGTTCAATAGATTATAGATATGTTGTTTTATAATTTATTGGATTTTGACTTATGGGCTTTGATTATTTATTTACTTATATATTTTTTGGTGGGAAGTGAGCATGGCAGTTTCTCTCAGGACCCAAAGTTGAATAGTTTGGTTGGGCATTTTCTTCATTCATCTATTCTTGTACCTTATCATGGCTGGTATGTTCTTCTTTACTCTGTGTTTTTTTTGTATTTAGAGGATGGATAAAGGCAGACTGGTACTAAGGACGCAGTGACTTACTTGATCCCATAGTAGTTTCGCTACAATCTTCGGTCGATATCCAACTGGTGGGAGATGACTTGCTGGTTACAAATCCCAAGAGGATTGCTGAGGCAGTTAAGAATGTTAGATCTGATTGTCACGATCTAAGATAACCTAGTAGATTACTCTCATGTGTCGCCAAGTTTAACCTATTACGTGTGGATCATTTGGTGTATGATTGGATAACACCAACTCACAAGTGTTTGTCCTTTACAAGGAGACTACTTCCTAAAAGCCACCTTTTTTACGGTTGACAGCGTTTCATTCCGTGGTTAACCACCAAAACTTTGATGGTTGACCACAAAAAGAAATGTGGTTAACCACCTTTGGTTTGGTGGTTGACCACCACTTATAAGTGGGTCAACCGTGAGATTCCCTCCGAAAAAAAGATTTCTTTTCTCTTATTTCTTTTTAGTTTAAAACTTATATAAATACTCTTTACGAGTCTCCTTGTTTCTCATCTCTCTATATACCAAACCACTCAGTCGTTCCAAGAGAGAATTGAACCCCCCTGCCTTTGAAACTATTCATCAGATCTTCATTATGATTCAAAGGCTTTTATTCTACCTTTATCCTTCTGAAAAATATTACACTTGAGGTTTCAAGTGTGTATTGGCTCGTGGAATCTAGTGGCCTTGGTGAAATCTGAGATACTGTTAATCACTGAAAAGTACCACCTTTCACCTCTTAACCTAGCCTTTGCTAGACCTTGAAGCTCACTAATAACCTAGTTTTAGCTTGTTTTATAGTTAAGAATAAAATGTGCAGCTTAACACAAAGTCTGTACTTTTTGTGCTAAGAAGAGAGAGAATTCAAGCAAAAGTTGACAACTGAACTAGAAAGTGATGGAACACCATGGTGGTACACACCTTGGTGACTACTTTGCATGTCATAACGGACCAAAGAAGTTCAACAGATGACAGATGTTTGGATGAGAGTAGAGGAAGCTACACAGAAGCATGTGCACTGCAGCAGAGGAACCAATGCCTTATCTCGCACAGCTGAGGTGCAACCTCGCGAAGTTCAAATCACTGGCAAAGTCCCCTTGAGCAGCTATCGTGCAGTTTAGCTGAGAGCAAGTGCTTAAAGACCTCGCAAGGATCTCTCACCTTAAACCTTCAAAAACATTATTTGCGTAGATCTCGTGGAGATCAAGCCTTAGAGCAATCGCGTGCAGCAACTCGCGAGTCCAACATACACAAGGAACCAAAGCTAACTCGCAAAGTTCTCACATGGCTCTGGAAGAGAGAGATGCCCAGAAGTTCTCTCGCGCAGATCTCGCACGCCTAGAAGCTTAACCCTGAACCAAGAGAGATGTAAAGTCTATCTGCGCGAGTACCTCACGACTGGATTTTCTGAAGCTCTTCTGCGCGAGTGCATTCAAAGCCAAAGTAGCTGTGTGATCACCTGAAGTCCTTCTGCGTGAGACAGCAGCATTCAAAGCCAAACTCTACCCCGTGAAGACTCTACAAGCTGCACGATAAAAATAATGCCTAGAAGCCAGCCTTGCGAAGCTCGGGCTCTCCACTTCTCAACCCTAACTCAAGGACCCTTTGGGGATTTCCCCAAGTCTAGGGCACACATCTCGAGGCATGGATTCCGATGCATATATTCCAAGTCACCCAACGATATTTTGGATATTTCACACCTTCTAGGGCACGCATCCTAATGCCCCACAGTTCTCAAAGTAGCCAAGGGTCGCAGATGGACCACTTAATCAACTCCACATCCTCACCCTTGCTTCCAGGCCACACCAAAGTTCAAGGATTGCTTATAAATAGAACATCGTCCTATTTTGTAAATTATCTAGGGATTAGCCTGTGATCACGTAGGGTTAGGGTTAGGGTTTGATTACCTCTTTTTTTATTTTTTCTTCTTTCTTCGCCCAGCACTTGCTAGCTAAATCTTTGGTAAACAATTAGGTGTAGTTTTATTTAAGTTTTATAATAGATCATTTAAACATTGGGATTTGGTGTTGAGTTGTTGTGTATAAGGTTGTTGCCTTGAGAGATTTCATTGTTAATAACACCGGATTAATGGAATCTTTGTTTGAATGCTTACTCAATCTGTTATTCTCCTATTTGTCTGTAGTTCTGTTCAGGCTATAGCATACATTTAGGTTTTGAGCTTATTGAAAAGCCCATGGAACCTTGAGCGTGATGCCCTGGGACCATGGTGGCAGTCAGCAGTTTTCATGTTCTGTTTTTAGTATTTGTAGGTAAGGGAGCCTCTGTGGATAGCCTGTGACCATTAGAGTGGACAGACTATAGCCCTAAGGCAAACTTAGTCACGGATCTGAGATGGATTATTCTTCTCTGCACTTGGGCTTGTGCCTTAGTGAGAGATTGTGTAGGAATACACTCCCCTCTGTTTTACTCGACCGCCATCAGATGTTAGATTTGGCTTCTCTGTAGTGATTGCAAACTGGGAAGCTGAGTCATTGTAGGCCTTTTGTAGCAATGATCAGCTGTGCTTCAATCCTTATTCAACTTGTTGTTGGTCCTTTGTGTGGGCATCAATGCACCCCTGGCCTTGATAATACACATAGGGCTTTATGAGTTGGAACTCCTATGAATGTCAGCCAAATCTATGCGTAGAAATGGGGAGCTTGTAGCCTGGCAAACATAGTCTGTAATGGTATTCATGGCCTGGTTTGATCCATTGGATGAGGTTTGATCAGCTTACTCCTTTGGATTAGATTAGCAATTTTTGGCTTAATCAATGGGATTTGATAGACTCTATTGGATAGACTATAGCCATTTGAGTGGACAGACTATAGCCTTAAGAGCGCCCCAAATTGCATGGGTTAAGTCGGATGCTTCTACCTTGTTGAGGTTAGTAATAGCACTTCAGCAAGGACTTGCTGCAAAGAGAGCCCTAAATCTAAGCTGCATAACTGAATGAATTTTACCCTAAGCTGCTTTCTTCTCACCCTTTTACTTTTATTTTAACACATATCATCATCCTTCTTTATCCCTTTCTTTAGCTGTAGTTTATTCTTGTCTTTTCCTAGTTTTTAGTATAGCTTAGTGACACCTAAACACCCTTCCTTTAGGAATGCCAGATCTACAGTTAGATTTGGAGACTATTATACAATCCTTGTGGTTCAGATCAACACTCTCTGTGGGACAAACTCTTACTTATCAAAACTTGTTACAACAGATCATGTATCTTGCAAGTCTGTGTGTATTTTTAGACTTGCTGTTTTGTATTTTTTTTAATCCACCTTTGATTTAATTTTTACTAACACATTCTTATCACTGTTTTCAAATAAAGTTAGCAACAAGCATCTAAAATATCCTTTCAGGTACTGTTGTGGCTCATCTGAACACGAGTGGACCATCGTGCGACTCAGTGGTTGAAGCCAATAAATCGGGGCTCTATGAGGACGCGTAGTGGAATCTAGCGTTGTAGTTTGGGAAGGTTTGATAGGACTAGTGTGTCTGCATTCATTCGGTACTTTTTATAACTTTTGAACTCATAATGTATTTGTTGCCTTGGATCTGGCATAAATCCTGTGATATTTCCCTTTTGGTTTTTCCACGTAAAAATCTTATGTTATGTGATGATTGTTTTATTTTTATTATTTATTATCTATATCATCGCTAGGCAAATCTAGGATACCGAAATTTCAATTGGTATCAGAACTAGTGCACTTGATTTCAGTTATCAAGAACCGAGTGTTCCTAAGGCATTTTTTAGTAACCTAGATTTATCATTTTCAAAGTGGGATAGACAAAATGGTTTAAACAAACAAAAGGGTTTTAAAAATAAATCTTTTGAAAATGTCCATTGTTACAAGTGCAAGAGTTTAGAAGACATTGCTTTGAATTGCCCAAATTGGAAGAAGGAATAAAATAAGTGTAGAGCCTTTGTTGCTACAATAAATGAGTCAGCTGTCATTGTTTCTAGTGATGTTGAATTATCATCCAATTTTGAAAAAGAGGCTTGTGACATTAATGAAGCCTATGACGAGTTGTACCTCGAGTGGATGAAACTGATTAAAGTGAAGGGTAAGCACTTAAAAGAATTATTCGAGTTGAAAAGTGTTAACTCCTCTCTAAACTCCGAAGTTAAGGAACTTAAGCTTGTCAAAGAGAAATAAGAAAGCACTATGAGATCTCTCCAAGATAAAGTTAGGTTCCTTAAAAATGTCAAGAGCATCATGAGAATTTTAAGGCCCTCACCCTTGAAAATGAGAAGTTGAAAAGTAAACTTGCCTCATCAACCTCAAAGTTCACTAGTTTTTATAAGGGTGAAGAAAAGCTTGAAAAATTGGTTGGCATTGGAAAATCAGCAGCTGATAAGGGTGGTCTTGAATATGTTGGTACTTCTTCCTTTAAGCCCAAGACCAACCCAAAGCCACTTGTGAATATCGTTGATGTTCCTAAAATTATTGGTAGAAAAGCCCCTAGGTTCCTTGACTATGGTAGACAAGGGCATGTTATTTCTAACTGTGCTATTAGGAAAAGGGACATGTATCAATCCCCAACGATTGGAAGGAAACACATAGATAGGGAGAGTAATCGGTCTCATGATAGATATATTCCAAATAGGTACCCAAATGTTCATAAAGATAGAAAGAGAAATATGCACTTCAATAAACCTATCTCTAATAGGTACATAAAGGTTTCTCAATATCATAATTTGAGGTCAAATTTAAGGAATGTTGAGAGAAGCTATTTTTGTACTTGTATTGCAATTCCTAGATACACTCTCAAGTGGATCAGGAAGAGCGATTTGATTTGAGCTTCTTTGTTTTTGTATCTTAGTAAGTTTTTACTTTCTCCTTATTTTTTTATTTTTTATTTATAAGAAATCAAAAAAATATAAATATTTTTTTGAAAAGAATTTTTAAATATATATATATATATATTTATAAGTGTGTCATTTATAATCATATATTCAATTCTATTATCTTGCATGCACATTTGTATACGTTGGGCCTCTCCTTATATTCATTAAATTTTAAGTGCATAGGTGTTCTTCATCACATTGTGTGCATATGTGTATCGTAGTTAATTAACCTTTAAAATCATGCATATCTGACTTTTCAATTCATCATCATATAGTTGATAAATTATTTGAAGGTGATGTTCTAGCTTTAGATGATTGTCTATTCATATGGAGTGTCACCTATGTCATTAGCCTTTTTTAGCCTTATTTTTTTTCAATGGAAAAGGGCTACACAGACGACTCGTGTGAAAGTCATCACTAAGTGGACGGTGAAAAGGGCTAAAGAGTCAGTTGTAGAGTGAAAGTCGTTGTCTTCAAATTCCACTTAATAGTCAATTTTTTTGAGATATTAAAAAAATAAATAAATAAAGAAAACAAGAGAGAAAAAAATGCTCTAAAGTTCTATTCTCCTCAATTCAGAAATTATGAGGAAGAGACGAAAATGACTACCTACACAAGTCTGGTGAGAAAGCCACCATCCTCTTGGGTAGAATGATCGGGAAGTCCACTTGGGTATTTTGGTTTATATAATTTTATAAACTTCCCTTTGTTATTTATTGAAGATTTACATGTTTCGAAGATGTAGTTGGGTTAAAAAATTTCTCACCATATATCCCTTATTTTTTCTAACACTCTTCATGTTTGAGACGATTATCCTTGGCCACTGCATCATCTCATTCATCTTGTCAAATATATGTGAAAATTGTGAATTTGCATAAGCATGATTGATGAGTGTTTATTGCTTAGAAAATAGATATGTGCAGTGTATGTTGTTTATTAGTTACTTGAGATTCAATGAATTATAGGATTATCCTTTCTGATTCGATGTGCTTGATTGATGACTCTATAACATCCCGAAAATTTCGACCTTTGAACAGTACGCCTCGGTGTGCATGCCCGACTGGTCACGTACCCGACATTGTAAAATTAATTAAATAAATTATTTTAGGCTAGGTCTTAAGTGAAAAAGGCTGATTTAGATTATGTGTGAGTTATTAGATGATTTCGTATACACCAAGCTTCGATGTATCGGCTCAACACCAAATCCGATAGATAGGTGGTTTGGGTGTGTAGGCCCCACACTAAACCAAAGAGTATTTAGGTAGTAAGAAACACCTCGCTTAGGTGTATCTATTTCACGTGAAATTTAGTTCTTTGAATAAGACTAACACCCAAAAGGGATGTATGTGTTGTATAGGGGAACCAGCCCCTTTAACTTATAAAAGAAGGCAAGGCTTTTCTTATAAGCCATTGGCCGTTTACAAAAGGTTGAGTTTTTAGAGAGAGAGAGAGAGAGAGAGAAGAACTTGAACCTTGTGTATTTGGAACTTTGAAAATAGACTTGAAATAAGAACTTGAACAAGAATCGAATATAATTTGTGAATCGATCCGGCACGGCGGGATATCCGTGAATTGATCTATGTACGCCCTTGGACCGCTTTGGCGGGATTTACGTACTCCTTTGGATATCTTTGAATTTATGTACACCCTTGGACCGCTTTGGTGAGATTTACATACTCCTTTGGGCATCTTCGTATCTGTGTACACCCTTGGACCGCTTTGGCGGGATCTATGTACGCCCATAGACCACTTTGGCAGAATTTACGTACTCCTTTGGACAACTTCATATCTGTGTACACCCTTGGACCGCTTTGGCGGGATCTATGTACGCCCTTGGACCACTTTGCCGATATTTACGTACTCTTTTGGACATCTTCGTATTTATATACACCCTTGGACTGCTTTGGCAGAATTTACGTACTCCTTTGAACATCTTCGTATCTATGTACGCCCTTGGACCGTTTTGGCGGGATTTATGTATACCCTTGGACATCTTTGAATCTATGTATGCCTTCAACCGCAGTCTTCGTGAATCAAACTATAAGTCAAGAAAATTTTAAGTGGACCGCTATGGACGGATTATGCATTTTTGTGAATCGCTAAAGGCGGATTATATGTAATTGTGGACTGCTAAGGGTAGATTATGTGTATCTGTGGACCGCTATGGGCGGATTATAAATACCCTATGGGCCGCTAGGGCGGAATCGAACTCAAATAAAATCAAGATAAGACATGTAAGTGAATTTGGATCAAACTCAGTAAATCATCTTTTGTTTTGACATGAACAAGACACCCTGTTTTGATATGAATTTCGAATCTAGTGAGAGAAGACCTTGATATAAGTTTTGGTTTTGATAAGAAAATATCTTTGAAATCAGTTTCTATTTTGATAAGAAAATGCCTTTGAAATTAGTTTCGATTTTGAATATGAAAATGTTTTGATCTTTGTCTTTGAGTCTATGCATGACTGATGAGATGTATATTGGTATCAATTTTCTACACTAAGCTTAGACTGTTCGCTCAACCCGACTATATGTCACAGGTATAACATTTATCAGGACACTGGACTTGAGGATTGAGGACTTGAGGATTTGTGAGATTCTGGGATTGTAGTTTTAGTACATCATGGATTTTGGTAAGTTTAGACTTGGTGTTTTCATATTGGATATTAGAATTGGAGTTTTAAATTATGTCATGTGTTACCTGCCTTGATTTCTACATGTATGTGGATGTACCAAGTATTCTGTATCAGATTGTGATCTACGATCTGGCGGTCTGGGTTTTCCCATTTGGTTTTTGGTGTAAAGTAATATATATATATATATATATATATATATATATATATATATATCAGGAAATTCAGGTTGAAAAAATCCGAGCTATCACAGTTGGTATCAAAGCTATAGTAGTAGATTCTTTTGGGACATGGGAGACCCAACTGTGACTCTGTCACAATTGGTATCAGAGCCTAGGCATTAGGTTTTATTGGGACTCAAACGCGATGGCATTAGGTTCTGTCGGAACTTAGGAGGGATTCATAATCCTTATTCTGAAATCTTCTTGAGATTCAGAGCCATGTCTCTGAATGAGTTTAGGTTTTGTTGGAGCTTAGGCTTCAGGTCTTATGTGAGAAGGTTGTGACTTTTGGCTTTTGTCAGAACATAAGGAGCATAGAGAGACTTAGATTATGTTTGATTAAGATTAGAGGTTTGGATCTTCACGATCACATCTAATTAAATCTTTATTTGATCAATAATAGATCGATATGTCTGGCAGAGGCCAACGATCGAGGGGTGGTCATGTTCGAAACACAAGCAGTGGTGAAAGAATTGTCGGGAGAGAGAATGTCATTCCGTTGGGAGAAGGAAATAAAGACAGAGAAGAAAGACAAAGAATGGTGCATACCATGGAAACCATGACAAATGCTATGGCTCAGCAGGCAACATTGTTGGCAGCTAATAATACCAATAACCATTAGCAGATGCCACCTACGCCTCCAGTTACACCTATTCCACCACCTCATTCTGGATTCGTTGATTTTAGGAGATTAAGACCTCTTAGTTTTTATGGTCAGACTGATCCGCTTGAAGCGGAAACATGGCTGAACCAAATCAAGAAACTTCTTCAAAGGTTACCGTGTACTGAAGAGGAAAAGATGAGTTGGGCTTCTTTTCAGTTAGAAGGAGAAGTCGATCCTTGGTGGAAGTCAGTTTTGAGAATGAGAGAGCAAGAGAATCCATAGGAGATATGAACTTGGGAATAATTTGTTGAAGTGTTCAACAAAGAATACTTTCCTAAGCAAGTGAGAAATCAGATGGCAGCGAAGTTCATGACATTAGAACAAGAAGGGATGTTCGTACGGGAGTATGGGATAGAATTTACAAGGTTGTCAAGGTTTGCACCTCAATATGTGGCCACAGAATAGATGAAGGCCAGCAAGTTTGAAGAGGGCTTAAGGTCGAATATACACGATAGGGTCTCCGTGTTTGAATTGGAGACCTATGTGGCAGTGATGGGTAAGGCGTTGGTTGCTGAGAAAGCTATAGAAGGCATGTACAAGAGACGAGAGCAGCGAAGTAAAAATATAGTGGGTCAAGGGAGATCGAGTAATTATGAGCCGGCAAGCAGTGGCCCGAGGTTCTTGATGTCAGTGCCCACTCAACCTACTCAGACCCTTTATGCAGAACCGCCTATGTCCACGCTTGCAGTGACCTTTCACCCTTCGAATCTTACGACAACTAGAGTGTTGCGAATACAACATGTTCCACCCACCTCTTCGTTTGTAGTTGGTAAATCATGCCTAAGATGTAGGGGACGACATCGAGCAGTCAAGTGTAAGTGAACCACGGGCGCATGCTTCAATTGTGGCCGGATGGGGCATCAGATAAGGGACTGTCCGGAACCGAAGAAGGACAGGACGACTTCGGGATGAAAAACCATTGATCATACAAGTGTTGCATATATCGTGTACTAGTATGTTTAATCCTGATAATGGTAATCTTTTGATATGGATGTATGATCGCTACTCTTAGATCGGATCTTTAGTGTATGTATAAGGAATGGATGGATATATATCTTTTGGAGCATAAATTTTGGATGAATATCACATTTGTAAAATTTTGGATGGCATGGTTTGTTAAATTTTTGGATATATATGTATTTTCCTTGCAGGGTTGAAAACCTTAATTAGTCATAATGGTGACTAAATTATGGGTAAGTATGCGAATGGGTTTTTAGAACCCTTGTTGATACATTAGTTGTATAGTAATGTGAAATAGCAGTGGATATGTAGGGGAATACTCTGTGTGCAGGATAAATGGTAGTTAGCCTAATTGTGACTAATTGAGTGATTATGTGACTAGACTTAACATAGGACAAGTGTGGGCCCTCTGTGTTTAACGTGTGGTCTTACTGTGATCGTTGTTCGTAGGGTTTGTTCATCCTTGTGACCACCTTGTTGCTAATGTGGGTTATTGTGAACAATCATGGATAATAGATTGTGTAAAGACCCGTATTTTGAACCCGAGTTAGACTGACCCTGTGTGTGTATTCGGCTCGGCAACCGACGTCACCATTTATTTTGGATTTTTATCTAGATGTGATTGTGCGGACAGATTTTAATTTAGAGCCCATTTGGACCCTCGTGCGAAAGTTGTGCACCGACCTCGGTGTAGCCGCTCAACACCGGATGTATTAGAAGTGTATAATACATAAGATGTGTGTGTGTGTTTTACTTTGTGAGCAATCCTATTATAAGAAGAAATTACATTCCCGTATTATACTAGGTTTTGTTAAGAGAGGATAGTTACCCAACCGTGTGAAACTCCGTCTTCTCTCTTCTTCAATCATCGTAGGAGATCGGTTTAGAAAACCTCCTTCTCTAGAACCCTCTTTGTTGAAAACACTTAAACCTTAGAAAGAACTTGAATCAACCTTGGATTCGTAGTTGGCTATTGGGAGAGGTTGAGATCATTGGGGGTGTGTTGGAGTTGTCTCTGTGAACTCGTGGGATCGTTCGCGGCGCGAATCGTTGAGGAAACCCGTCGGTTTCGTTCCGAAGCTCCATTCGCGTGACTCATTTCTAATCTAGGAATCCTTAGATTAAATGTACGTTTTAATTAAACTTTTTGATTAAATCATTAGATTAGTCATGGTTTTTGCTTTGGGATGTATGGGTTTCGATTCGGGTGAAAACCAGCGAAATCGCATCGCTGTAGCTCGCCGAAAGGAGCTATTATCAAAAACTCCGACATTGCCTTAGTATTTTAGTCATAACGTTTTATCCCGAACTCCGATTGAGACGATTATTTTTGCGTTGGAAAGCTAATAGAAAAATCTACAACTTTCATGTTTTGCCCAACTCATGGATCAATCGTCTTGATGGTCAAAAATATATGAGAATGTTACATCAAATTCTAGGATTGGCGCAACTTGCCTGTTTTGACTTGTTTTTGAGGAAACACTTAAATAGGTCTATATTATTAGTAATTAGAGTTAATCTTAACGCATGAACGTATATTGTGATGTAGATTGAGGGCGAGAGGCCATCAATAGGACTTTGCTTGACTTCGCATAACTCCGAGTTTTGGTAGGAGAATCTCATCTTTACAGTATTTTATTTTAATTCGCATGGATATTTTGAATTAAAATCTTTAAACTTGCATATGCCATTGAAATCACATCTGTAAACTGAAATTGATATGAATGACTGAAAATCTAAATCTACCTGAATCCTGAAACCTGAATCTGCTTAAGCTCTGAAAATCTGAAATCAAGAACCTGAACTATGTATAAGAGACTTGCATCTGATTTATATTAGTATCTACATTTGTTTTATGATTGACCTGAACGACCCCTCAAAAAATTCCTGAACAAGTTCCTGGCACAAGTTTCCCTCATTACGTAGGGGCTTGTTGCATCCTGAAAAAGGGTTCATGAACGACAATGGTAGGTAGGGGTTCCCATCGGCTATATTCCTGCTCTCGAGATATAGTTTACTCGAGAGGTATTTTAAGTTGAGGATTAAGTCATGAATTACTGAACTTTGCATATAGAAGTTAGGGAAACTAAGACACTGAAACACTGCATCTGTTCTTGAAACTGTTTTCACACATTTAGAAATAAATCTTACATATGATTTCTGCACCTAAATTCAGTTTATTATCTGCTTATATGTTTGACAAGCTATATTCCGATATTTGTTTTGAAACCATATTAGTTAAAGTAAAATGCCGTAGATGTCTTTCTTCTACTGAGCTTTGTGGTTAGCTCACTCACTATTCACAGTCTGAATCGACGCGGCTATTCAAAGGTCGTGAGACTGACCCTGACTACGTGCCTGAGGAAGAGCTTGAGGTTCCTCCTGAGGAGTTTTTCCCAGTATAGAACTTACTGATTTTCTTATTTGTGGTGAGAGTTAGACTTGAATTTGTGGGCCCATTTTAGTTGGATATCATAGTTTTATACTTGACGTTGATTTCTGTTATGAGCCATGTTTCGATGATGGTCGGCCATCATCGATGGTTCTTTACTTTTAATTGCTTCCGCATTTATTTTAGCTATCGATATTTATTACGCTTTACTCTGATATGTGCCATGTTTATCCGGCTTATCGTTTATTCGATAGGTTGGCGAACCGGCCTTTCCTATACCTGAGGGATTGGAAAAGTCGGGTCGTCACAGATTGTGTTAGCGTGCGAAAATGTTATCATCAATTTTCGTGGACGAAAATCCCTTTAAGGAGGGGAGAATGTAATGACCCTAATTATTTTTCGTTGATGTTGAGTCATTGACTCTTGAGAAGAATATCACTATGTCTGTTCGGACCTGTGAGATATCCATACCTTTTCGAAGTGGGCACGTCAATTTCCAAGGATGAAAATTCTTTAAGGTAGGAAGTAACATCTCAAAAATTTTGACCTTTGAATAGTACACCTCAATGTGCATACCCGACTGGTCACGTACCCGACATTGTGAAATTAATTAAATAAATTATTTAGGGCTAGGTCTTAAGTGAAAAAGGCTGATTTAGATTGTGTGTGGGTCATTAAATGGTTTCGTATACACCAAGCTTTGGTGTATCGGCTCAACACCGAATCCGATAGATAGGTGGTTTGAGTGTGTAGGCCCCACACTGAACCAAAGAGTGTTTGGGTAGTAAGAAACACCTCGCTTAAGTGTATCCTTTTCACGCGAAATATAGTTCTTTGGATAAGGCTAACACCCAAAAGGGGTGAACCTTATTCAACCTGCATTTTCTAGACCAACATTTTCTTCTGGACCGACCCCTTATCAGAGATTGGCAGCATCATCACCTGTGCAATCCGTACGACCAGCGGGTTCTACGGCTAGTGGAGCTTCAGTGGCACAAGGATCCTCTCGTGCACCATCTTTTGTTTCGGTCACTATGTGCCTAAGGTGCAGGAAACCACACAAGACCGAGGATTGTAGGAGGAACACTGGAGCGTGTTTTCGGTGTGGCGCAATCGGACACATGGTTAAGGATTGTCCTCAGGAGGACAAGGGAAGAACTAGTTCGGCTTCTACTCAGAGATCGACCCACCCTCTCGTTCAAGGTCGAAGCTTATGCCGTGATGGCTCAAGAAGCCGAAACATCGAACGACGTGATCCAAGGTATTATTAAAAGTTGAGATGTCTTCTTATTTTATGTGTTATATATAATTGCTTGATATTTAATAAATTTTGTTAATAAGTTATGGATGAACACACATGCTTAAAAACTTTTAATTGAAACGCTTTTCTAAACTAAGGTACCCTTTTTATGCATCGGGGGAGTGATGTAAGCAAAACCGAAGCGCGAGTGTTGATAGACCACAGGTCTACACATTCTTTTGTTACTCCATTGTTAGTTGAGGAATCATTCCCAAGGCCCTTGATTTCATCTTGGCGATGTCAATTCCTACGCAACTCGGTGAGCACCGATACCATGTATGTGTCAATCGGATTGTGATGATCGAAGACCACGAGACAATGGCTGATTTGATCATTTTGAGCATGGAAGGGCGTGATACTAGGGATGGATTAGTTATCTACTTACCATGCGGCGTGGATTGTCTTCGAAGATTGTAACATTCCGCCAGAAGAGAAAATCTTTTCGATTTTTGCGAGTCAAATCTTGTGTGATACCGCTTATCTCTCGCCATTCGAAAGCGCACTATGATGAGGAACGGTGTTGTGGTTATCGGCCTACTTGCAAGATCATAAGGAGGAGAAGAAAATATTGCAGATATTACGATTGCTTGCGAGTATTCGGATGTTTTTCACGAAGATCTACGGATTACCACGGACAGAGATTGAGTTTGCGATTGAGTTAGTGCATCGAACGATATCAAAACTCAGTCGAATGGCGCTGCGAATTGAAAGAGTTGAAGGAACACTTGAGAAGCGCTAGATAAGGGCTTTATTAGATCGAGTGTGTCACCACAGGAGCACCGGTTCTATTTGTAAAGAAGAAAGACGGTTCAATGCGGCTTTGCATCGATTACCGCCTTGACTAAATAAGTTGACAATTAAGAACCATTATCCACTTCCAAGAATTGATGATCTTCGATCTTACAAGGAGCAAGGTTCTTCTCAAGATCGACTTGAGGTCGCTACCATCGGTTGAAAGTTAAGTCGAAGACATTCGAAGATGTTGCTCGAACCGATATGGGCACTACGAGTTCTTGGTCATGCCATTTGGGTTGACAAACGCACCAGCGTCATTTATGGACTTGATGAACCGGATATTCAAGTCACATTTGGACAAGTCTAGTAGTTTTGTAGATGACATCCTCATCTATTCAAAGACGCGAGAAGAATATGAGCAACATCTGAGTGGCTCTACAAACCCTTAGAGACCATCATATGCAAAACTTAGTAAGTGTGAGTTTTGGCTTGGCGTCGATTTCCTAGGCCATGTTATCTCGAGACCGGTATTACAGTTGACCCAGCAAAGATTGAGTCAGTGATGAATTGGGAACAGCCAAAGACCGTTACGGAGGTTCGTAGTTTCCTCGGTTTGGCAGGATACTACAGAAGGTTTGTGGAGGGCTTCTCCAAGATATCAGGTCCTCTTACACAACTTACGAAGAAGAATACTAAATTTGATTGGACAGAGCAGTGTGAGCAAAGTTTTCAAGAACTCAAGAAACGATTGACTACTGCGCCAGTACCTGCTATACCATCGAGCGGAGGCTTTCCAAGATTATCTGATGATGCATCATATGGGGGTTTAAGCTGTGTGCTTAACCAGAATGAGAGAGTCATTGCTTATGGCCATGAGAAGAATTACCCGACGCATGATCTTGAGTTGGCAGCAGTAATTTTTGCTCTGAAGATCTGGAGGCATTACCTTTATGGGGAGACCTTCGATATATTTACCGATCATAAGAGTCTCAAGTATCTCTTCTCACAAAAGGAGTTGAATATGAGACAGCGTCGATGGATGGAGTTCTTGAAAGATTATGATTGTACCATCCAGTACCACCCCGGGAAAGCAAATGTAGTGGCAGATGCGTTAAGTCAGAAGTTCTCTGCTCAGTTATCACATCTCACCGCAAGGGTGCGAAGATGGCATCTATTGGAAGATATGGCTCTAAGTAGCATGAGATTTGACGTAAAAGGTTCAGGTGCATTAATGGCTACACCGTGATTCGCTCCACCTCTATGAGAACATTCGCAGACTTCAGATGACGGATGATGAACTTATGGCTATCGACGATGTGATTGGGGAAGCAAAATAGATTTTTCTATCAAAGATGATGACACTTTGTTGTTTAGAAACCGGTATGCGTACCAACTAATCTTGAGCTTGAAACTATTTTGGAAGAGGCTCATAAATCTATGTACGCTATTCACCTGGCTACCAAGATGTACCGGGGACTTAAAGAAAAGCTTCTGGTGGAGAGGGTTAAAGAATGGTGGCGCTGTGTATGTCTCGCGATGTCTTGTGTGTCAGCAAGTAAAGGTGAATCATCGAAATCCGGCAGGACTGTGCAACCACTACCGATACCTGAGTGGAAATGGGCGGCCATTTCTATGGTCTTTATTTTGGGATTGCCAAGAACATTAAGGAAATTCAATGCCATCTGGGTCATTGTGGATCGATTGACTAAGTCCTTTACTTCCTTCCTTATAATACGTCAGTATACCGCCAACAAGCTCGCAGAATTATACATCAAGGAGATAGTTAGTTGCATGGTATACCTCGATCGTATCCGATAGAGACCGTACACATCTCAGTTTTGGCAACGATTTCAAGAAGGAATGGGCTCCAGGCTCGATTACAGTATGACATTCCATCCTCAGACCGATGGGCAGACTGAGAGGGTGAATCAGATTATAGAAGATATGTTACGTGCTTGCATGTTGGATTTTCAGGGGTCATGGGACCAACATTTACCGCTGATCGAGTTCGCCTACAATAACAGTTACCAGGCTAGCATCGGCATGGCACCCTACGAAGCTTTGTATGGACGACGGTGCAGGTCTCCGCTTAATTGGGAAGAAGTGGGTGAGAAACTCATTTTAGGTCCCGAGATCGTGGAGAATACAACCGAGACTGTTCGGTTAATCCGTGAGAGACTACGCATTGCTCAAAGTCGTCAGAAGAGCTACGCTGATCTGAAAAGAAACTATGTTGAGTTTAAGGTGGGAGATAATGTATTTGTCAAAATCTCTCCTACAAAAGGCGTGATGCATTTTGGGAAGCGTGGGAAGCTGAGTCCGCGCTATGTTGGACCTTTCGAGGTATTGGGCCGAGTCGGCGAGGTTGCCTATCGAGTAGCCTTGCCACCGCAGCTATCGGAAATGCACAACGTGTTTCATGTGTCCATGTTACGAAGATATGTTAAGGACCCGACACACGTATTGGACTACCAGCCCATTGAGCTCCAAGAAGACCTATCCTTGGTTGAGGAACCGTCTGAATCTTGGATCGTAAAGAACAAATCTTACGGACACAGAGCACTCCCTTAGTCCATGTGAAGTGGCGGAACCATTCTTCAGAGGAAGCCACATGGGAGCGTGAAGCGGAGATTCGCGAGCAATTTCCACAACTTTTCGAGTGAAGGTATATTGTAAACTATAGTTATGTAAGAAAACCATACGTACCTTTAAATTCTTGAATTTGCTTCTTTAAAAAAAAAAAAAAAGGGAGAATTTCTTCAAAATCTTCAATGTTAAATTGGTTCATAACATCAATGCTTTACATATATATCTATAACGATCACACAATAAAATCTTAAATGTCATATTTATTCATTCTCGGTTAGAACCGTATGTCTGTTGGAACCCGTTACCGCTTAGAACATGTTACCGGGCATGTGATCATGCTTTTGAATAAGTGTTCGATTCGACAAAATTTCTGCTCAAATAATTACCAAAAGGGTGAGGTAGGTGTGTGTGCTAGGTTTGTGTCATGGTGAAGTATGTTTCCAGGCACGTGACACTTGGGAAGGTATGCATTCATGTACGGATGCAATCCTCTATGACAGTATGGGATGCCACACGCAGTACATCCAGGTTACTACGGATCCCGACCCTTGAAAGCGTGCTTAGTGAAGCCTACCGCATCGCGACCAAAGTTCTTTGACTTTAGACTGTTTCGATTTTGCTTTATACTGGTGTTAGGATAAGGACTTACCGCAGTTCGGTTTATCTATCCGTACATTTTCGAGGACGAAAATTCCTAAGGAGGGTAGAATGTAAAGACCCGTATTTTGAACCCGAGTTAGACTGACCCTGTGTGTGTATTCGGCTTGGCAACCGACGTCACCATTTGTTTTGGATTTTTATCTAGATGTGATTGTGCGGACAGATTTTAATTTAGAGCCCATTTGGACCCTCGTGCGAAAGTTGTGCACCGACCTCGGTGTAGCCGCTCAACACCGGATGTATAAGAAGTGTATAATACATAAGATGTGTGTGTGTTTTACTTTGTGAGCAATCCTATTATAAGAAGGAATTGCATTCCCGTATTATACTAGGTTTTGTTAAGAGAGGATAGTTACCCAACCGTGTGAAACTCCGTCTTCTCTCTTCTTCAATCATCGTAGGAGATCCGTTTAGAAAACCTCCTTCTCTAGAACCCTCTTTGTTGAAAACACTTAAACCTTAGAAAGAACTTGAATCAACCTTGGATTCGTAGTTGTCTATTGGGAGAGGTTGAGATCATTGGGGGTGTGTTGGAGTTGTCTCTGTGAACTCGTGGGATTGATCGCGGCGCGAATCGTTGAGGAAACCCGTCGGTTTCGTTCCGAAGCTCCATTCGCGTGACTCATTTCTAATCTAGGAATCCTTAGATTAAAGGTACGTTTTAATTAAAATTTTTGATTAAATCATTAGATTAGCCATGGGTTTTGCTTTGGGATGTATGGGTTTTGATTCGGGTGAAAACCAGTGAAATTGCGTCGCTGTAGCTCGCTCGAGCGAGCTATTATCATCGCTCAAGCGAGGTATCACCGAACTCCGACATTGCCTTAGTAGTTTAGTCATAACGTTTTATCCCGAACTCCGATTGAGACGATTCTTTTTGCGTTGGAAAGCTAATAGAAAATTCTACAACTTTCATGTTTTGACCAACTCATGGATCAATCGTCTTGATAGTCAAAAATATATAAAAATGTTACATCAAATTCTAGGATTTGCGCAACTTGCCTGTTTTGACTTGTTTTTGAGGAAACACTTAAATAGGTCTATATTATTAGTAATTAGAGTTAATCTTAACGCATGAACGTATATTGTGATGTAGATTGAGGGCGAGAGGCCATCAATAGGACTTTGCTTGACTTCGCATAACTCCGAGTTTTGGTAGGAGAATCTCATCTTTACAGTATTTTATTTTAATTTGCATGGATATTTTGAATTAAAATCTTTAAACTTGCATATGCCATTGAAATCACATAGAAATCAAATTGATATGAATAGTGAAAATCTAAATCTACGAATCTCAAACACAATCGCTTAAGCTGAAAATCTGAAATCAAGAACCTGAACTATGTATAAGAGACTTGCATCTGATTTATATTAGTATCTGCATTTGTTTTATGATTGACCTGAACGACCCCTCAAAAATTCCTGAATAATTTTCTGGCACAAGTTTCCCTCATTACGTAGGAGCTTGTTACATCCTGAAAAAGGGTTCATGAACGACGATGGTAGGTAGGGGTTCCCATCGGCTATATTCCTGCTCTCGAGATATAGTTTACTCGGGAGGTATTTTAAGTTGAGGATTAAGTCATGAATTACTGAACTTTGCATATAGAAGTTAGGGAAACTAAGACCTTTGAAACACCGTGCATCTTCTTGAAACTGTTTTCACACATTTAGAAATAAATCTTACATATGATTTCTGCACCTAAATTCAGTTTATTATCTGCTTATATGTTTGACAAGCTATATTCCGATATTTGTTTTGAAACCATATTAGTTAAAGTAAAATGTCGTAGATGTCTTTCTTCTACTGAGCTTTGTGGTTAGCTCACTCCGACTATCGTCCAGTTGTCGCGTTGGCTATTGTTCTCGTGAGATCGATCGACTACGTGCTCGAGGAAGAGCTTGAGGTTCCTCCCGAGGAGTTTTTCGATAGAACTTACTGATTTTCTTATTTGTGGTGAGAGTTAGACTTGAATTTGTGGGCCCATTTTAGTTGGATATCATAGTTTTATACTTGACGTTGATTTCTGTTATGAGCCATGTTTCGATGATGGTCGACCATCATCGGTGGTTCTTTACTTTTAATTGCTTCCGCATTTATTTTAGCTATCGATATTTATTACGCTTTACTCTGATATGTGCCCTATTTGTCCGGCTTATCGTTTATTCGATAGGTTGGCGAACCGGCCTTTCCTATACCTGAGGGATTGGAAAAGTCGGGTCGTCATAGATTGTATTAGCGTGCGGAAATGTTATCATCAATTTTCGTGGACGAAAATCCCTTTAAGGAGGGGAGAATGTAATGACCCTAATTATTTTTCGTTGATGTTGAGTCATTGACTCTTGAGAAGAATATCACTATGTCTGTTCGGACCTGTGAGATATCCATACCTTTTCGAAGTGGGCACGTCAATTTCCAAGGATGAAAATTCTTTAAGGTAGGAAGTAACATCTCAAAAATTTTGACCTTTGAATAGTACACCTCAATGTGCATACCCGACTGGTCACGTACCCGACATTGTGAAATTAATTAAATAAATTATTTAGGGCTAGGTCTTAAGTGAAAAAGGCTGATTTAGATTGTGTGTGGGTCATTAAATGGTTTCGTATACACCAAGCTTTGGTGTATCGGCTCAACACCGAATCCGATAGATAGGTGGTTTGAGTGTGTAGGCCCCACACTGAACCAAAGAGTGTTTGGGTAGTAAGAAACACCTCGCTTAAGTGTATCCTTTTCACGCGAAATATAGTTCTTTGGATAAGGCTAACACCCAAAAGGGGTGTATGTGTTGTATAGGGGAACCAGCCCCTTTAACTTATAAAAGAAGGCAAGGCTTTTCTTATAAGCCATTGGCCGTTTACAAAAGGTTGGGTTTATAGAGAGAGAGAGAGAGAAGACCTTGAACCTTATGTATTTGGAACTTCGAAAATGGACTTGAAATAAGAACTGAACAAGAATCAAATATAATCTGTGAATCGATCCGGCACGGCGGGATATCTATGAATTGATCTATGTATGCCCTTGGACCGCTTTGGCATGATTTACGAAGTCCTTTGGACATCTTAGAATCTATGTATGCCCTTGGACTGCGTGGCGGGATTTACATACTCCTTTGGACATCTTCGTATTTGTGTACACCCTTGGACCGCTTTGGCGAGATCTACGTACGCTCTTAGACTGCTTTGGCTAGATTTACGTACTCCTTTGGACATCTTCGCATCTGTGTACACCCTTGGATCAATTTGGCGGGATCTATGTACGCCCTTAGACCGCTTTGGCGAGATTTACGTACTCCTTTGGATATCTTCATATCTATGTACACCCTTGGACCGCTCTGACGGGATTTATGTACTCCATTGGACATCTTCGTATCTATGTACGCCCTTAAACCGCTTTGGTGAGATTTACGTACACCCTTGGACATCTTTGAATCTATGTACGCCTTCGACCGCAATCTCCATGAATCGAATTATAAGTTAAGAAAATTTTAAGTGAACCACTATGGGCGGATAATGCGTATTTGTGGACTGCTAAGGGCGGATTATGTGTAGTTGTAGACTGCTAAGGGCGGATTATGTGTATCTGTGAACCGCTATGGGCGGATTATAAATACCCTATGGGCCGCTAGGGCGGAATCAAACTCAAAAAAAAATTAAGATAAGACATGTAAGTGAATGTGGATTAAACTCAGTAAATCGTCTTTCGTTTTGACATGAACAAGACACCCTATTTTGATATGAATTTTGAATCTAGCGAGAGAAGACCTTGATATAAGTTTTGGTTTTGATAAGAAAATGCTTTTGATAAGAAAATATCTTTGAAATTAGTTTCTGTTTTGATAAGAAAATGCCTTTGAAATTAATTTCGATTTTGAATATGAAAATATTTTAATCTTTGTCTTTAAATCTTTGCATGATTGATGAGATATATATTGGTAGCAATTTTCTCCACTAATCTTAGACTGTTAGCTCACCCCAACTATACGTCACAGGTATAACGTTTATCAGGACACCAGACTTGAGGATTGAGGACTTGAGAATTTGTGAGATTCCGGGATCGTAGATTTAGTACATCGTGAATTTTGGTAAGTTTAGACTTGGTACTGTCATATTGGATATTAGAATTAGAGTTTTAAATTATGCCCTATGTGTTACCTACCTTGATTTCTGCATATATGTGGATGTACCAAGTATTCAGTATCAGATTGTGATCTACGATCTGGCGGTCCGAATTTTCTCATTAGGTTTTTGGTATAAAGTAAAAAAAAAAAACATCTCAGAAAATTCAGGTTGAGAAAATTCGAATTATCACAGATTCTTTGAATTCTATGATTGTGTTGATGACATACTTGATTTGATTTAATTTTTTCAAATTTTGAAATTGACTTTTAAAGGTTTGAATGATAATTATTTGATCTTAGATAGGAAATGATTAGAAGAAAGGGTTTTCTTTAGTTGTGTGTTTTCTTATTGGTCATTTTGTTTATGTTTGTTTGACGTTAAATCAAAAAAAAAAAACTGTCCTTTGTCCCCTTATGACAAAAAGGGGGAGTATGAAGGTATATGAATGATTCTGGGTATGTTTTTGCTAAACGTGTGTTTTGTTGTTTGGCAATGATATATGTTTTTTGTTTTAAGCAAAGATTCTTTACCAAACAATGATATGATGTGATTTATTTATTTGTTTTAGATATGAACTAACTTGACTTTTAATGGTTCATATTACAGGATAAAGGTACTGATGATTTTTTTATTCACATCATCTCATGTTTAACTTGGCATAGGTTTAGGGGGAGTATTTTGAGTTGCATTTTTCTCACATGGGATATAAATTAATTGTATAGGGTTAGTTTATGAATGACTGATGTAATTTTTTTCATACACTTGTAAACTAGGTTTTGTCATAGATGGTGATAAAGGGGGAGATTGTTAGATTTGATTGTCACGATCTATGATAACCTAGTACATTACTCCCATGTGTCGCCAAGTTTAACCTATTACTTGTGGATCGTATGGTGTATAATTGAATAACACCAACTCACAAGTGTTTGTCCTTTACAAGGAGACTACTTCCTAAAAGCCACCTTTTTTACGATTGACCATGTTTCATTTCGTGGTTAAGCACCAGAACTTTGATGGTTGACCACAAAAAGAAATGTGGTTAACCACCTTTGGTTTGGTGGTTGGCCACCACTTATAAGTGGGTCAACCGTGAGATTACCTCCGTAAAAAGGATTTCTTTTCTCTTATTTCTTTTTAGGGTTTTAAAACTTATATAAATACTCTTTACGAGTCTCCTTGTTTCTTATCTCTCTATATACCAAACTACTCAGTCGTTCCAAGAGAGAAGAGAACCCTCCTACCTTTGAAACTATCCATCAGATCTTCATTGTGATTCAAAGGCTTTTATTCTACTTTTATCCTTCTGAAAATTATTACGCTTGAGGTTTCAAGTGTGTATTGACTCGTGGAATCTAGTGGCCTTGGTGAAATTTGAGGTTCTGTTGTGGCTCGTCTGAACACAAGTGGACCATCGTGCGACTCAGTGGTTGAAGGCGACAAATCGAAGATCTATGAGGACGCGTAGTGGAATCTAGTGTTGTGGTTCGGGAAGATTTGATAGGACTAGTGTGTCTGCATTCATTCGGTACTTTCTGTAACTTTTGAACTTATAGTGTATTTGTTGCCTTGGATCTGGCATAGATTCCGTGATATTTCCCTTTTGGATTTTCCATGTAAAAATCTCGTGTTCTGTGGTGATTGCTTTATTTTTATTATTTATTATCTATATCATCTCTAAGAAAATCTAGGATACCGAAATTTCAAAGAAGGTTTGCAATGGCTTGCTATTAAAGGCAAGTCTCTTCATTTCTCTATTGCTATATGACCGATATTTCAGCTGATGGGTTAGTTGTAATTTCTGGTTTTTGCATATTAGTGCATTGAATTTAAGCTCTTTTGAACTCGTACATGGCTATTCTTTTGCAGGTTAACCAGAATGGGACCATTACTGAATCCATTCAAGCAACCCTTGACTCAAAAGCTGCTAGTTGGGGTGTGATGGTCAGCCACCGTAGTGGTGAGACAAAGGATAATTTTATCGCAGATCTCTCTGTTGGTCTGGCAAACATGACAAGTTCGATAATTTTATATTTTCTTTCAAATTGTTATTTTTGTTGATACTATGGAGTTTTAACCTTTGTCTGTTGTCTCTACTTCAGAGAAAGACAGGAGCTCCCTGCCATAGTGAATGGCTTGCCAAATATAATCAAGTATTGGTGGCCCCTTTCTTGTTTAAGTGATTACCAACAAATAGAGACAAACATTTATTTCAATATAGTGAAGTTGTTTTTTCTTACACCGATGAACAAACGTTTTCAATCATTGAAACAGTGAAATTTAACGCCTACCTAATTTCCCCTAGAAGAATAATAACCTGCTGAAATAATATTTAATTAAAAATTAATGAAATATTTATTTCTTAGCATTTCTGGAATGGTAAACCCCTGAGGTCTTGATTAGTAAGTTCTTCAAAATACACCAAAGGTTCCAAATGTTTTTCTAGTAGTTCATTCTTTTCTATTACCTGAAACTTTTGTAATCTTTGTAACCAATTTGACAGTCTCCAAGATATATAAAAGGTGTTTGTTACTCTTTAGAGAAAACAATAGCTTGGCCATTTGTCATAAAAAAGTCAGCTCTCTTGCTATTTCTTACATAAACTTTTCTTTTAAGAAATAATGTAAATTTTACTTAGTATTGCTTCTTTCGGAGCATGGGAGTGTGCGCTATGCTGGTGATGCTTTCAGATCTCCATAGCTAGACTCGGTAGTAGATTCGGCATTTTGAAGGAAATAAGGTATTGCATCAAGCCCACCTGAGCTAAGTTTAAGAGTAGGTCTAGTATTATCTAGACATGTTTTTTGTAGAGCAAATTAGCTTTTAGATGCTTATATAGTTCTATTGATCTCTAAATGTTGTCTATTGTGAACATACTTTTTCGTGGGATTTCTTTTGGGAAATATCATGGTTTTTTTACTCTTCTAAGCGTCGTAGCTTTTGAGCGTCTTAAAATAGCCACAAGGGTATATAGAGTTTCAATCCTCCTGTTGCTCTTTATCTTTTGAGATAGGGTTTCATCTCAGATCTGGATAACTTTGGGGTCTCAGTGCACTGTGTCTGGGATTCTTATCTAGTTTTGCTACTATTAAGTTTCCTCAATAACACTGTTATCTCTGCATGTGAATCGAACCGTGTAGAAGTGTTGAATCTATGTTTTACCGTGGTATTCTGTTGAGGTTCTGCTACTGTTGATTTATTTATCTGCTACTTTTCGTCTATAACAAGATTTTACTACAGAATCCTGCGCTTGTAATATTATGAAATCAGGGTGAATTTGGTGCTGTTTTGACAAACTAATCGGATTTCTAAGTGGATTTCCATCCACTAACTTGATTTTAAAATATCGTGGGATTCGGTCTATGTTAGATTGGGTAATTTCCAATTTGCTCTCACATGCTCGTTTGCATGTATTTTTTAGAAAAAAATTAGGGGTTGTCTTAAAAGCGAGAAGGAATAGACTCTCACCTTTATGAGGGTGGTATTTGGTGACTTTGATATTTTTTCAATTGTTGATGGTTCTGAATGTAACCATCCATGAAATTTTATGTTGATATTGCATGCTTTGTCCCCCCTTATGCAAGGTTCTGAATGTAACCATCCATGAAATTTTATTAGCCACAGCTCGATGGACAAAGACTAAAAAACATAGCTACAACCCTCTTATAGGTTAGCAACCAGACTCAAAAGACCAAAAAAGAACAAAACAGAACAAAACAGCCAAAAGAAGAAACTCACATGTTGCATGACTAGAGAAGCATTGTAGTGTTTATCTAATTTTCTAATTTTCACATTCTGCTGTCACTCACCCTCATTTGTTTTCTATTTTTTACCACAAGGAAAGGTATATACACACACAGATTCCATGGCTGTCAGGTCTATACATAGTAGAATATTTAGCCCCATATTATTTTATATAAAACATCAACAACAGTACCCCTTTTGAAAATTTCTAATTCTCTATTTTATATGGTACCATATCCTGATATTATCATAATTTAGAGCTTTGATTTTTTTATGGGATAGCTTACCTAGATTAATGGTTTTGAAGAACTTGCTGATTCTATTATGCCTGGGATATCATGCAGAGAAGCAGTCCACGAATTGTAAAGTTTAGAAATAATCATGGTTGCCCTTGTGGAGGGACCCATGTTGCTGATTTTGTAGAGATCAAGAGCATGAAGGTAGTGATACTTTTAATTTGTTATCTGATTATCTTTCCTTTCTTACTGAATGGATCTGCATATATTCTATAAAGACTTAGTATAAGGTACTTGACCAGAGTGTTGCTGCTAGCACTCGAGTGCATCTCAAACTGCCACTTGTGGGTGAATGTGAAGAGAGGTGTGGCATCTCCCTCCTCACCCATTCATTTCTCTCTTTTCCATGCTCTCATGCTCTACTTCATTTACGACAGGAATCGTCTTCGTTTACTCACACAGTTCTTAGAGCATCTTGTGAATGTGGGCAGTCAAGATGTGCATATTCACAATGCTCTTGGTAAAATCATCATAGACAGAAGCAACAATCCAAAGCATTTTCTCAGCAACAATCCATAACATTTCAGCCAACCAACATTTGAAGTAATCCAAACTTCGGTTGGATAGGCAGTGTAGATACCCCCATTTTGCCCTCTCGGAATATATAATTTTGTTCGGTCAACCTTTGACCTCATAACCCTAATTGGGACCATGCACTGAAACAATAGTACATGACTGAATACAGGCTGAAGCAATAGCTCTGTGGCTCAGGGCCCAACGTAGGGAGACTATATACTGAAACAATAGTATATAGTCAAAATGCAGGCTGAAACAATAGTCTGGCATTTCAAACCCGGCCCAGACTCGGACAACCCCGAATTAAGCGCCTAAAACCAAGTGCTCAATTCGATTGCACACAGAATCACAAGCGCGCAATCAGTCCCTTCTTAGACCAGACTTCCTTTTCCAAACCAACTTGAGACTAGATCACGAGCCTGACACCAGACGCGCAATCAGATTGAGCGCCCCATCACAGGCGTGCAATTGGCCTACGCCCAACCTAACCTTATCGTCCTTGATCCCTAAGTTTCCTCAATTAAACACTACGAGAGTAGCGCTTAATTGAATTACGCACTCCAAAATGGTCGCACAATTAGTTCTAACGTTATTAGGACTAGGAAACTCACTGAGCAAGTCTGTCGGTCGCTCACTGAGTTGGTGACCGACTCAAAGCGATTAAGCGTCGAGAAACTAGCGCGTAATTCAGTTAAACGCCGGAAAAAGGGCGCATAATTGAAGAAAAACCTATAAAAGTTTTTTTATTTTCAACCGAAAAAAAAGAGATACGGAATACGAGAGAGAACAAATTTTTTTAGGATTTCGAAACCAGAGAACTCCGAGGACAAACCCATAGAGCAACCTAGTCATGATTTCAAAATTCAAGCTTCGAATCTTCAAGATTTCTCTCTGCGGCCTCGGTCCTAGGAAAAAATCTTAGTTTTAGACCTAGGATTTTTCTTTTAGTTTTAATTATAAATTTCAATTTTCAGCCCGAGACCGTAGCACCCTTTTTTAGACCGCAATATTTTATATTTGGTTCTAATTCTCCGAATTCAGAATCAGTCCTTAATCCGACGGTCTAATTTATCGACCCTAAGCTTTAACTCCGTTCTAAAATCTCAATTTCCAGTCCTATCATTAATTTCTTATTCTAGATCTTAGACTCTAGAACCAGCCTTTAATCATACGGTCTGATTTTCTGATTTCGGACCCGAATTCAGTCCTAGAAATTTAAATTTAAATTTTAATTTCTTATTTTAATACCTCCAAAAATCCTAAATATTAATATTAGTTTCTATAATTCTAGTTCATAATTTAATTCATAATTATCACTCCGAAATCGACTCTGAAAAATCCAAAATACTATTTTACAATCCGATTATTTTTAATCTCAGTCATCCGATTTGTCCAAGGGAGCTTACGGAGGGTACTCAGGAATGAGGCCAATCCTCCTTAGCATAGGGGGCCCAAAACATCTTTTTTTTCTCTTAGAATTTTAGAATTAATTAATTACTTTTTCATATCTTTTTAGTATAATTAATTGGTAGATTTATTTTATTTCAGCGTAATTAATTAATTAAGTTAATTAGATTTTAGTATGATTGATTAATTTCTTTAAATCAGAATTTAATTGGTTAATATCTTGCTTTAATTAGAATTTAGTATGATTAATTCATTGCTTTAATCAGGTTTTTAGTATAGTTAATTCATTGATTTTATTAGAATTTTAATAAAATTAGTTTATTTATTTTAATTAGATTTTTAATAAAATCAGTCTATTTGTTTTAATTAGATTTTAATAAAATTAAATTTTTTGCTTAAATTAGAGTTTTAGTAAAATTAGTTTTCTATTTCAATTAGAATTCTGGTAAGACTGTTATATTTGATTTAATTAGAATTCCAATATAACTAGCATACTTGCTCAATTTGAATTATAGTACAATTAGCATGCTCAAATTAATTAGAGTTTCACCAGAACTATTACATGTACACTCCTAGTATAATTAGGAAACCTGATCACAATCAGACTTCTAATGGGATTAGGAGACTAAAATTAATCGGATTTCTAGTAGTATTAGGACACTAAATTAATTAGAATTCTATTAAGATTAGGAAATTAAATTAATTAGACCCCCAATAGGATTATAATATTAGAATAGATCCACTCACTCTAACAAATTTACAGCTAAACTTACAATAGAGTCAGGGAAGTCTAAACTGATCAAAACTATAATAATAGCGGGAAGTAAGAAAAAAATTAAACTATCTAAATTATAAAAAAAGACATAGTTGCTGACGTTCGCAGGTGGACGATTCAGTATAGGAGTAACCCACACCCACTTTCAAGCGTGATTAGTGACGTGTTGCAGCATCGTTAAATATCTGCAACTGGAGATCGCAACAAACTAAGAACCTTCCTAGAAAATCCTTTATTTTTACCTCCACTATTCCAAACGCCGCATCGCTATAGTTCATTTGGACATAATTGGAGCCACTGATTCAATGGGGACCGAGAGGTACCCAGAAAAAGCGCGCACCAACAAGCAGGGTGTAGGATCCGCAGAGCACAATTCCTTCCAATCCATCAAGAATTTGGTGCATAGCACATCCTTGAAGATTGAGTTAGTACAAGTACTTTAAGCAAAGTCAATCACAATTTCTTGATAATCCTATATAGATCAGAAAAGCAACTTTGCAACATGTGAGAATTTCCTTCCTTCCAAATTGTCTATAGACATTAAAAAATGCATTTCTTTCCTTCCAAAATTCATTTGCCATTTGACTTGCAGTCGCGCACAACTCCATTAGACACCATTCGATCAAGTCTGCCGCAATAAAAATTCCCACAAACCGATCCCACATATCTCTTCTACTTTGGCGTCTATGTGCTTAAGGATCGAAAGAGTGCCTTGAACCATCCATCAAAGCGGTGGTGGTGACCCCATGTGGCGAATCTTGGATTGGGATTGATCATGTAATTACAAACTGCTTTTCTAGTTAATTTTTCCTTTTTTTTGTTTATTATTAATCTTAGCTAATTTGTTCTCTTCTACTTGATAACATTAAGATCCATGGGCTGGGACTTGCAGGCTTTATATATATATATATATATATATATATATATATATATATATATACACGGATTGCTTGTGTGCATAGTCAACAAATCTGCAAATAATTTATGAAAGGTTATACAAATTAATCACTGATTTGTATCTTTTTTGTAAAAAAAAAAACTCCTATTTTTTCAATACTTCTTGATTTTTAATATTGTTAGATTTTTTTACTTTTTAATCTTATTAATTTTTTTGTCTCTGATTTTTTCTCGTAAGTTTTCCTTTAACTTGCTGATTTTTCCGGAGGGATGGTCAGAACATAGTTTACCTTCAGTTCACGAGTTAGAAGACGATGTGGCTTTGCAAAGTGTGGCACTGCTCTTGAAGTGTTTGAAGATTATGGAGAATGCTACGTTTCTAAGCAAGGATAATCAGGTACAATTGCATGCTTTTGGTCTGTTGAGCTTAGTTTTGTCATGTAGAACGTGCCTATTGGCATTCACAGATCACTTTTGTAATCTTCAAGCAAATGTCATAGAATCATTTGCTTGGGATGAATGCGAAATTGGATGGTGAAGGAACACCCCCCCCCCCCCCCTTCTTTCATTGGAATAATAATAAGTGAATTCAAAATCCTTTCAGGTCACTAAGCAGCACAATTGTTCGCTTCATCATTGTTATTAGTTTGCGGTTTCTTTGTTTGACAATGTCTTCTAGAGAAATTTGTCTAGTCTGCTTCTCTACTATTGTTGATTAAGGCTTGTATTGCTCTGTAGGTCTTTCTTTGCTCCAAAGTTTTGTCTGTAGATCTGATGGTGGAAATTCAAATTGTTTGTTTGAGGGGTTATATTCTCATTTTTGTGATGCTTCTGAGATTCTGCCAAAGAAAAGCCACACAGGTACTGATTATCTTTAAAGGCTCAAGTGTTGATTGTAATTGATCCCTCTGTGAACTAAAATATGAAATATCTCAAAGCACACTACAAAAAAAGAGACTATTAGCGGCAGCCATAAACTACCGCTAATACTGTCACGACCCGAAATTCTACCCCATCCCGAGGGCCTAGAATTTCGAGTTATGACCCGCACATATCTCGGATATGCTAAGCGGACATACACCTAATCAGAGTTCTCGCGCAATAATGGTTCCACGAAATCCGTGAAAGCCAACACATAAAGGTGGAAATAAAAGCAGCCATAAATAATGAATAAATGCGATAGAATCAACAAATCTACCAATAAAACATAATTCAAAGTTGGAGACAAATCCGATAAAGGAAATCATAAAATTAATGATAATAATAGGGATCCAATCTACTACCAAGTCTGCAGCGATCAATATCCAGCACTCGGATCGAAATCAGCACCGTAGCCCTCCTGGTACTCAACACTCGCGGGATCAATGAAATCAGCGTCAGCCGGATCTGGATGACCGACGTCTACTCCACTAGCGTAATCACCTGCAACTGTTAGATTATCGTGGGATGAGTTTACTCAGTCACGTAAACTCAGTGGGATACACCACCAATCCACCCCATACTACTCAGGTGCATTGTGGGTGCATCTTGTGAGTGATAAATATAATATGTCAAAGCAGATAGCAAAAGAATGACAAAATCACATGCATATTATAAAGCTCATATCATAAATGCAAGACTATGATCTAGACACTCATATCCTAACGTACCTTACCATATCTCATAACATATCCTACCATGTCTTATTATTATTCTCGCACATACGTCTGTACATCGCATGAGCGTAACTAACATACTCGTGAAATCCTAAACGACCTGTGCCAGAGTCGCTGCTCGAGCTACTATGGGAGGGTCAACATAGTATCATACCACCATATTAAAACGCCCTCGTGTCATACTCATACTCCACCACCCAGCCAATGGGGAGACATAATGGCCAAACTCACTCATAACGCACTCATACTCATAATCTCTCCCAGAGATCCGTCTTGGCTGAAAGACGTTGTTGCCCTTACGGTGGCTACGCAAGGAACGGCACGTACAGAGACTTAAGTTCTTTATCTTTTGCTGTCCTACACAGCGATGTCTTATTATCGGACTCGTATCATAACTTATCTTATCTCATACTCATATCTTATCATACTCTTATACTTAATCCTATGACAAACTATAGTGAGGCAACCTTTCTAATTCACGCTTCCCAAGAAAAAGGTTCCGTAGTAACCTGGATATACTTCGTGTGATAGTTTATACTACCATAGAGGTGTTGCATCCGTACATAGACGCCAATATTCTGAGTTTCACGTGACCATAAAAGAAACCTTACTACAGCTAAAGGCCCAACGCCCGATTCTCGTATCATATCTCATATCTTATCCTCTCGTATTAAAACTCGGGGTGATAGGATCACTGTATATGCCACCGTGTACGAAGTTACACTGAATTCACACTCACCCGACTCGTCATGGGTCCCATTCCACCATGAGTTATAAGGCATGTGAATACGGTGTATTCCTCGCTTCGATACCATCCCAGTAAGTCACCACGCCCAAGCGTAGGCATGATCTCATACACTCTCGTACTCATGATCTAACATATTCATAACTCGTATAAATTGATTAAGTTGCAAATACAAAAGTATCACACATACAGAACGGTTTATACTTAGATTTTGATTATGCTTATATTTATGTTTATTTACATACCACACCAATATAATTATAGAATATGGTTATAAGTATGATTTTGATAATCGTAAAGGTCAGAGTTCGGTTTCATAAAGACATCGAAGTTCTAACACTTTATGTTATCGAAGTGGTCGCGTTGAAGCGATAAAAGCGAAACTTTTATATATTATTATTTATCATTATTAAATGCCCAAATTAAATATTATTATTTTTAAAGTTAAGTACATCACGACCATCGATCGCAAAGTGCAAGTGCACTAAATTTTTTTGGTCGTGCAAAAATGAAATTTTGGTGTGAATCAGGTCGTCTATTCGGATGAGAATCGATCGATTGAAAAAAATGAAAATCGATAGATCAGATTTAATAAGGTGTAAGTTGTCGTTTGGCTCATGATTGATTGGTCGATTTTAATAGGTCAATCCATCGATAAAAGGAAACTAATTGGGCTCTGACATGGGATACTACTACTCATATATCTTATAAGATAATTTTATAATATTAAAATAAGGTAGTAACCAAGTACATTTATTTTATATGATAATAAAATATAAGTATATAATATTTATTAATTTTATATTACTATCTAAAATCACTTTCTCTTTAAATATATCATAATATATTATAAAAGATATTTTAATTAATTTAATACCATCTTATGAAATGAAATCAGATGGGCTGATCTAAATCAGATGGGCCAAAGTCCAACATCGAATGGGTCAAAGTCCGACATCAGATGGGTGACGGACCATCACTAGATGGGTCGCAGTCCAACATCAGATGGGTCACGGTCCAACATTAGATGGGTCACGATCCACGTCAGATGGGTCAAGATCCAACATCAAATGGGTCAAGGTCCGACATCAGATGGGTCATGGACCAACACCAGATCGGTCGCAGTCCAACATCAGATGGGTCACGGTCCAACATAAGATGGGTCACAGACCTCCAACATCAGAATCCCACGTGGCAACCTAAGTATGAAGTTGTCTAACGCTTAAGTTGCTTATTTAGTGCTAACTCATCCTCTCTATCGACCATATATATATATTACCTCCCATGGGAGAAAATTCAAACTCCATCGTTGGGCATTATAAGGTGATCCCATGGTAGGCTCTCTAGTTTTAGAGTCAATACTCAATTGAGACCTCATGATATTAATAATAATATTACTTATTAAAATTTGATCACGCCTACATGATTTATATCGTTTGAAAATTATAGCCTTGGGAAATAATTATATATGTATATATATATATATATTTTTTTTTTATAAGTAACCGCAAGATTTATTGTTGCCTGCTAATATAAATGTAGTCACTTCTTGATTTTTATTGTATAGTCTTATGTTAAAATAATCTATGTAACATCTCTTTCCTTAAAACAAAGTCTTAGATACTACATGGGACCTTTTGTAAACGCTGGACTTGGAAATATGTTTAAAATAGGTCATGGGTCTATATATATATATATATATATAGAAATGCTTAGTTTCTAGAAAATATAAAATATTATAAAAATTTTAAAGAAATTATAGGTTTAAATCATGGTTGCGTAGATTTTTAGTTTGAACTCAGATTCACGATTTTATAATGTCCATAAAATGTCTTTTACTAGAGGGATGATGGAATAGAGTATTAATCATTTGTGTTATTTTTAATTGTTAAAATAACAAAGTATAAAAAAAAATAATAACATTAACAATTAGGAAAATAATTATGACTAAATTACAAGCAATCACATTTAGGGCAAAATCAATAAAATTAGACTATAAGCAATCACATTTAGGGCAAAATAAATAGGACTAAAATATAAGCAATCACATCTAGGGCAAAATCAATAAGATTAGATTATAAGCAATCACATTTAGGGCAAAATAAATAGGACTAGATTATAAGCAATCACATCTAGGGCAAAATCAATAAGATTAGATTATAAGCAATCATATTTATGCTAACTACTTTACTCATTTTAAAATAATATTATAAAGAGTGAAATAAAGTTTATTTTATTTAGTCGTCGTGACACGATCGAACGATCCTACGCGACGGGATCTGAGAAGAATGAGATGGATGGATGGGTACCCACCTCTTGAAGCGTGACCGACAGATCGACGACGATTAGGGCGATAGAGATCGGCGTCCACACGATGATCCGTCCATGATTACGCCGCCTTCTTCCACCACGATTTGACGGCAGAAAAACACTACGGTGTTCTTTGTGGAAGAATACACAAGAAATTTAAAAGAGATTTGGGTGTTTTTAAAGAAGGGTGGCCAGAGAAGAAGATGGAGTGACGGCTAGGGTTTTTAAGAAGAATTCTTATAATAATGATTTAGGGTTCTCCGTAACTTTCTTATTTATAATATATGGGCATTAATTCAGTGCTAAGCGGTCGCACCAAATAAGGGTGTATAGGCTTTTAATTCAAAGTTTAAAATAAAGGTTTAAAAAACTCACGTAGCAAGGTTTGATCCTTAGACCTCTTATCTATATCCAAAGCCTTTCAACCACTAGGCTACAACACAACTTGTGTCAAATAAAGACAATTTTAAATATAATACCTTTTTAAAATCAAAATGTGTATTTTCTCAACTAGGGTAGGTTCTGGTGTAGAGCACTAACACCATGCAAGGTATAAAACACAATCTAACACCAATAAAAGAAAGTTCAAAAATTCGGGTTGTTACAAATACCCTTGCCACTAATAGTCTTAATAGTTTTTTTGTTATTAGCGGCGCTTTTTGGCTGCAAAAAATTTCCACTAATAGTCTTATTTTTTGTAGTGGCAGTTCTTTGCATCTTGCTCTAATCTACAATTTGGAAACTATTGGGTTAAAAATTACTTGTGTTGTTATCTTATTATAAAAGTGTGGTAAAAATATGGCAACAAAATAAATAAATAAAAAAGAGAGTAAAATGGAATGAAACAGCAATCTATACACACAATCCCACAAAATCCAAGGCTGTTGTAGCAAGTTTTGATATGTAAGAGTTTGTCCCACAGAGAGTTATGATCTAAAAACTTAAAGTTGTATAGTAAATCTCCAAATCTAGCTACAAATCTGATAACTCTAAACTTACATTAGAAAGCAAGGTAAAAAGAGGGTGTTTTAGGTGTCACAAAACTAAACTAAACTAAAAATAGAAATAAAACTACAGTTAAAAAAAGAGGATAAAGAAGAATAATAATGGTATGGTAAAATAAAGTAAAAAGGTGGAGAAGTAGACAGCTATGTGTTATTCATCACTGCAACTCAGATCAAGATGTTGGATCTGCAACTATCCTTCATTTGGCTACAAGTACAAGTGCAAGGTAGAAGAATACAACCTAACCCAGAGGCATAAACTGATCTTAGGGCTATATTTTGTCCACTTGAATAGTCACAGCATATCCCTGGAATTTCATCCAAGTAAGAGGTTAGAGTTAAAACAAGAAAATCATTGCAGACACTATGTTTACAAGGCTACAAGCTCATGCATCCATAGGATCAAACAGTCCGTGAAAATTAAGTGAAAATCACAAGAAATCACATATTGAATGGGGCATTAAAATCAGTTGATCATTGCTACAAAGAGGCTTACAATGACCTAGCTCTCAAGTCTGCAATCTCTGCCAAATCTCAAGTCTATTCACTGAAAATGGTGTTGTAAAACAGAGGAGAAGTTGGCTCTGCAGCAGTATCTCACTTGACTACAAGCGCAAGTGCAGAGAAAAAGAATCCAGCTCAACCCTTTGATATAGACCAGTCTTAGGGTTATATTCTATCCACTTAAATGGTCATCGAATACCCCATAGATGTGGTCTAGTCAATGGGTTAAACTAAAACAGGAAAACTACTACGGCCACTATATGTGCATGGCTACAAGCACATGCATCCATAGGTGCATTAAACCTATACAGATCTATATGAAGGACACAAGAAAAATACAGATTTAATGAAGCTTTAAACTCGGTATTTCATTGAATAAAGATGACTTACAATGATTGACCCTCAAGGCAGCAGTCCGTGCAGAAATCGAAGACTGCTCACACTATTATTACAAAACCCGATTACAACTTAGAATAAACCTAGCTGCTACAAAGAGTTAGCTAGCATTGATCCTGAGCTAAGGAAGAAAAAGAAGTAAATGAAAGAAAACAAAACCCTAAACCTAATCCTAAAAGTGAGCTTAGGCTAATCCTGGCTCCCTTCCCAAGACAAATTATATCTATATATATATATATATATATATATATATATATATATATACAATCCATACAACAGTTAAAAGCTTTAGCCAATCAGAAAAATTAAAGAAATAACATGTTTGGAGCTGCTATCGTGGCCCATTTGTGGCCAAGTAATGCCTCGGGATGTATGTGACAGTTCAACACATTGGGATGTGTGCCCTAGATGTTATGGAATATCAAAAATGTCCCTGAAGTTTGAATATGGTTGTTGGAACCCGTGCCTTGAGTGGCTGCAGCTTCAGAAATTAAATCTTGAGCAGATCTCGAGAGGTCGGTGGCTTCAGGCATTGCAGCTCGAGAGGATGATAATTCGGCATTTGCACTGCTCGAGTAGCTGCTTGCTTCAGATTTTCAACTCGACAGGATCTCGAGAGGTTGCTCGACAGGATAAAAACAGTAGAAAAGTATCTCAACAGGTTGGAAAGCTCAGCCTTTAAGTGCTTGAGAGGCTGGTCTCTGCAATAAACTACTCGAGTGGCTGCTTGCATCTGGTTTGCAACTCGAGAGGCTAAAATAGCAGCATTAAAGTGCTTGAGTGGCTGATTTTAAGTGCATAAACTGCTCGTGAGGATGGGTTTTCAGCAAAAGCAACTACTCGAGTGAATAAAGGCTTCAACTACACAACTCGAGAGGTTGGTTTAAAGCTGCTCGACAGTAGATCTTGCTTCAGCAATGCAGCTCAAGTGGTTGCTGGCTTCAACAATGAAACTCGACAAGTTGGTGCATCAGCTCAAGAGCAGCTCCTGCTTCAACAACAACTCAACAGATTCAAGTCTGCAACTCGATAGGTTGGTTCTCCAACATTTGCAGCTACTCGACAGCTTGGTTTGCAGTAATAAATGATCAACAGCTACTTGCTTCAAGTCTTAAGGCCGAGAGGTTCAGTTCTGCTTTCATTCAGCTGCTCTACAAGTGGAATGCAGCAACTCTACAGGTTGTTTGTTTAGCAATGCAGCTTGACAGCTTGGTTTGCTTCTGCCATAGCAGTTGCTCGACTTGAGTGTGCTGAAGCTGTATTTTGCTTGAGCTGCCCGAGAAGCTCTTTTTTGTTCTATATAATCTATTGGAGTGGTTGCTGCAGCAGAGTTACTTTTAGCTACTCTACAAGTGGATGAAAGTTTTAGCAATGAAGTGTTGTAGTGTACCACTTGAGCTGTTGCATTCCTGCATATATAAAGTGCTCAAGATCTTGAAGCTGAAGCTGTAATTTTCTCCGCAATTGTTCCATTTAATCTGCTGCAACATCATCCCAATAAGCTTGGGCTTCACCTCTCTCTCTCTTAGCAGGACTTCTAGGACCTGAGGCATGCTAAACAGCCCCAATGGTGTGAACCACCATGGTGCATTTACTATAGTTCCCATGAGCTCCATTGTTTGACTCAAAATTCTTTCTTCTTGGCTCCAAAATGATGGATTGCTACACTAAGCTATAGCTTCTTGTCATCTATAAAAACACACTTAAAAACTCATTATTAACCAGCTCAAAGGTCCATTAAAAATCAGGCTAGGAGGTGTAAAGTGGTATATTTCAGTGATCAACTGTAACATATCTTGAGAGGTCGTCAACTATTCACTTTATAAATGATACAAAGTATTGGTTTCTGTCTTTGCAAGCTGGGAGTTGCTTTTCAAAAGTAACTTTACTCAAAATATTGGGTGTTATGTTGTTGTTCCCTGTAACTAATTTTGTTTACCTCATCTAGTCATAGGCCTATTCATGTGTAATATAAGAAATTAAGAATTATCAGTGGATTCTCTCATTGGTATATCTCCTTATTTATCTGCAGCTAACCAGGATGGGATTTTATCTAGAAATTCTTCCAAAAGGTGGTATAGTACAGAGGGGGCCTCTCAAGTAAAAAACTTCAGTTTATCTCAAAAACTTAAAAAAATTTCCACTTCCCAATCAGAATTTTCTCTATCTAGCTCTAAAACTACGACAGCATCCGATTCTGATGATTATTCCTTAAAGCACAGAGAACATTATCCTGTTCATGTAATGGAACAGTAAGGGGTTCAAATGGATGAACCTCCACAATTTCCAATGGTTCAAAGACGAGTTCTATCGGACTAGATACAAGATCAGAGTTTAAGGAGCTCATAATTGAACCTGACCACGAGAGAAGCACACCTCTTCACCTAGTTGTTGAAAACAATCATCAGAAAATGCTTGAGCTTCTAGTGAGGTGGGGAAATAAATTAAAAAATAATATTATTATTATTTATTTTTTTATTTTTTTACTTATTTATTTCTTTTCTTTTTTTTTAATCCCTACGCCGACGACTTCCGGATGCAACCGTCGACGTAGGTGAGGAAATAAAAAAATTAATTTTAAATAATAATAATAATAACCATATGCCGACGGCTATAGCCATCGGCATTGAGCCCACTACAAAAAATAAGACTATTAGCGACAGTTTTTTACTCCAAAAAACTACTGCTATTAATAAAAAACCTATTAAAACTATTAGCAACAAGGGTATTAGCAGCAATTTTTTATTAATAGCGGCAGTTTTTGGCTGCCGCTAATAGTCTTGTTCTTTGTAGTGGCCCTATCCTATGCCAACGGCTTCAGCCGTAGGCGTAGCTATGCACCGATGGAATTATTGACGACGGCTGAAAGCCGTCGGCATAGAGTTTCCAGCTATCGGGGATTCGTTTTACCGACGGCTTCCAGTCGTCGGCGTAGATGCCTTTTTTTGTAGTGCATCCAAAACGAATTTTGTCACTATGGTCAAAACTATATATATATATATATATATATATATACGCACCCACTAAAATTCTAGGGGTGCACATGTTAGGAATGGGAGGTGGGTGCTCTTAGAGTTTTAGTGGGGTCAAATAGAGCTATTCATAAACAAATTTGTCTCAGGCAACCAGGTAGTCTGTGCTGCTCCTTAGTGGATGCTTCATGCCCCACCCGACTTAACGAGTCAACTTTATGTGCCCGACCCGATCATAAGCTTGAGTCAGGCGGGTTGAGTATCAAGCCGACCCGACTGGTTGACAACCCTACCCATGCCTAGAGTTCCGATAAGCGTGTTTGAATATCAAATGGCCCCATTTGCAATTATAACACGCCTCTTAAGATAAGTTTCTATACATTAATCGGGTTTAATACTGCAATATTCGTGCATAAAGTTATCTTCTAGATTAGCTTTGGTGATTAAGAGCCTAAAAACAATCAGTTATGGGATGCACTCAACAGAACTTATGATCGGGTTCAGAAAGTTGTGAGAGTGTACGCAGGATACCACACAAACCCTCCCTCACAATGTTGAAGAGGAAAGGGGGCAGCAGATCCCCTTGTCTCAGCCTCCTAATGCCAAAATCTTGATCCCGATTGTCGGGTATGGCCTGATAAATTTGTCTTGGGTCGCTCTGATACCGCAACACATCGCCCAATATGTCTTGGTATCATTTCGGTTATCTGATATCCAGTATTGCCTGATTCATTTTTCTTGGCTCTGATACCATGACGCATCACCCGATATGTCTTGGTATCATCCGATATTTTCATCTATGGTTCTAGGTTTATGTCTTTTCCAGGGTCAAAACTCTGTCGTGTCATGTTTTGTTTTGCCTTTGCTCAGAAATGTTCCTTCCTTAAAAGGGCACATTTCTCTATTATTTTTTTAAGGAAGATCTTAGTGAAAAAATTGAATGCCGGAAGGTCCTCTTTGAAAAAGAAAAGAGATTTTTTTATACTTTTGAAAAGCTGATGGGTATCTTGCTATTTTATGCCATCTATGTAGCAAAAGAATAACACTAAATTGCAATTTTAAGTTAAATCAGACGAAGTATGTTTACACTATATGTTAGCTTTAATAGAATATCTGAACAATAAAAGGTGTACCTTTTGTCACTCTTACTATTCGGTTTAGCAATCATATATATATATATATATATATATATATATATATATATATATATATATATATATATATATGTGTGTGTGTGTGTGTGTGTGTGTGTGTGTGTGTGTGTGTGTGTGTTTTGCTTCAGTATTGAGATTTGTCATATTGGCAGTGTTGTATGAAGGTTCCTGTATTGAAATTGATCATATTGGAATTGGGGTAGCAATTTTGTTTTCTTCCACCTCAACTCACTTAATAAGCACATAATTACACAAGAACAGATTATCAGATTCACCAAAGACTGTTCTCTGGATATGGACTAAAAAATTCTCTCAGTGTTGAGGAAAGAATGGGCTCCCATTGCCTTCTACATATCGTTCAAGGTTACTCATCTTCGAATCAGTATAAACAGAAAATTTAGTATCTTTTATGCTCGCATTGTTTTTTCCAAGTATTATTTTTTATTGACTTTCATAAAATACTTAGATTTAAGCGAGATATAAGTGAATCAAACACCATCCAAACCCATAATGGGTAGGTAATAGGATGTTAGGACAGCATAACCAAATTTTATTTTAAAAGCATTTGACCGACTCTAATACCACATAGATAAGTTTCTTTTTTATGATATCGGCAACAAATATAACCATTGTAGTTTTCACATCAAGTGGCGCAATTGATGAAAAATCATGCCACTCGTCCATCATCAATGACCCGTTTCCTCCTCTGAAAAGGGTCGGTGACCCTATGCGAAATATGCAAAATCTTTTGTTATATTTTTTTGGTATTATTCTTTGCTGAGATATTGGCATTCAATTTTCAAATGTAACAGCTGCGGTTTGATCAGGTGGTTAGATATTGGCATTCAATTTTCATGAAAAAAAAAAGATTTAGAAACCTGCACATTAACGCACAAAATGCGATTTGATCAGATGGTTAGATACCCTCTAACAAGCATCAATTTTTGGTAGTTTTACAACCCTTGGATAGATGGAGCACGGATAATTCATTAATATTCTGAAATCTTTTTTTCGTCATGCCTTTGCAAAAAAATTTCGCGCTCAAGAGTTATGGCTCGAAAGATGATGAGCGAAGCGGAGAAATTAATATAAAAATTATTTGTCTGAGGTCACAAGTTCAATCCCAACTTACCATTGATTCCTTGTGCAGCAATGTATGTTTTCACATATCAAATGGGTCTATCAACCACATTATATAGATGATTCGGATATGCTTATTAATGCAGATCAGATTTATGTATGCATGCAGATTGATGTTTTGTTATGTAAAATATACTAGGATCTATGTATGCATGCAGATTTTAATAGATTCGATTTGGATTTCATATGTATATGTGGTGTTAGTTTTTTTTTTATAAAATCAGGTGAATGATTGGTGAATACCTCATGTTGGGATCTCTGAGATCCCAACATTTTTTGAAAAATGTCATGTAACAGTCTCCTATGCAGATTTGACACAATGGAATGATGCATTAATATACACAGTTGCTGCTATACACATAAATCTAAGGTTTCGAATTTTTGCATTTGCAGTTTCAGCTCCTTTAACATGATTTCAACAGACTTGGCAAGAGTATCCACAGATGGTCTTATTCTTTTTGCTGGTAATTTTTGAACAATTTTGTGTTGTTGCCTATACAAGCAAACTTTGCAACGCATATTCGCACCAATTCCTTTAAATGCAGGGATAGACAAGGATACTCTATTGTTTTCTTAAAGGATTGGCATGTTTGGGGGAGCATGTGATGAATGGGAGGGCCACGCACATTTGTACACCATAGCTATGATGATAAAAATTTTATTTATTTTTATATTTATACCTTCTGTTGGTATATATATTTATATAAATTTATATTTCTTTTTATACTTATCATTAGTGTAAAATTGAAATTTTGAGTATTTTCTGTAAGTCAATGTGTTTTATAAGATGTATTTATCAGGATCATGTACTTTTTCAGCACTCATTTTTGATTCATAGGTTTAATTGCATTTTCAGTTTTGGACCCCGACCTGTTATCCACTTTTGGACCTGACCTGGATCTGTTAAAAAATGATATACCTATATATTGTGTAGCAAACAGGTACCAAGTTGGGTTCGGGTCGAGTTTGAGCTAATTTGAATATAACCTATTTATATAACATGTCACTATTTTCAACCGGCCTATTAGATGAGGACTCCTTAGATGGAAGCCATCACTATCTCAGTTTAATAATGTTCTCCTTTTCATTTCAGGCGAAGCTTTCCGATTTGAAGCTCACTTCAAACGGATCATTAGGAGACGGGGACACTTGGCAGGAAAGGCAAAGCAAATTTATTTATTTTTTTCTTTTATTTTAAAAATGGGCCATGGGGTCCTTAGATTGTTAACTCTTATTTTTTTCTTCTTCTTTTTATTTGAATAAAAGGATTGGGCATGTTGAGTTTAAAATATTTGGCTGATTTGAAAGGTTGGATCATAATTTTAGATGCAACCTTATGTGTGAATAAAAGAATTGGGCATCTAATTTTTTTATTAATGACATTGAATGATTTGCATTAGAGTTGAATCGATGTGTTTAAATATGAGATTAATATCTTTTTTCTTTATATAATTTTTTTAAAAGCATTAAAAAAATTACATTAAAAAAAAGCATGAAAAATATTACATTAAAAAAAGCAAAAAAAAATTGCATATAAAAAAAATATTAAAAAAAGCATTAAAAAATTACATAAAAAATCGTCGACGTAATTTATTTATTTTTCAAATCATATTTTTTTTTTTTTTAAATTTGCATAAAAAAACCACTGCCGAAAGCAGTGATTTTTTCTATGACTATTAAGAGCAGTCGTTGTTGAGGTTCATAAACCACTGTCTTGTATAGTGGTAAAAAAAATTACTACTTTTTCTACAACTGTTTAGGGCAGTGATTTTTTGAAAAAAAACCACTGTTTAAGGCAATTATTTTTTTGGTTTTTTCACGTAGTGAATGGTAAAATGTTTGTTACTTAATTCGCTCATTCACCTAGCAAACCCAACTCAATTCAATCCATACGATTTGACATGACAAGCAAATTGACTAGTTAATGCTAAGTTTTTTGTTTCAAAACAAACTTTTGAAAGCATAAAAAGAGGATTTAAACCTAAAACTTCATGATTTTTAAGTTTCATAGTTAATTAAGTGGTCATTTGCATTTCTTTTCCTAGAGAGTGCAAATTTATTATAAATTAGTAACAACTTTTAAACTCATCCTACCTCTAGCGAATCGGGTTCGCTAGATAGTACCGAATTACAAATTGCGTACCCAAATTTGAACCGAGTAAATTAGCAAACTAGGTGGTTGAAACTTGTTTTAGGTGTTCACTAATTGCGCTTGTAGGCTTGAAATCTTTATATATATATATATATATATATATATATATATATATATATATATATATATATATATATATATATATATATATATATATATATATGAGTACCTTTAAATCCACCCACCGAGTCTTTGAGTTCACCCACGCTAAAACCCACACTACAAAAATAAAGGGTTTCAGTGGCACTTGCTACTAAGGCCTTTTTTGGTAGCGGCAGTTTTTTATAGCGACAAGACTAATAGCAGCAGTTTTTTATCGAAAAAACTGCTACTAATAGTCTTATGTTTTGTAGTGCCATTGACTGCTTTGAATCTGTCAATGGAGATGGTTTTTCATTCCAATCTTTCACTTGATGGATCTTGAGATCATGGCCGGGCATACCATCAGACGATAAGTTTCTATTTCATGTGGTACACATCTCCAAAAAGTGACCTTATTTGAGCATGATGAGTTTCATGTTATGTTAAGGCCTCTTTTTGGGAATGGATACTATGAAAAATACAAAAAACTGACGGTGGGTGGTAAGAGAATGATCTCAAGATCCATCATGGAAAAGATTGTGAGGAAAAACAGTCTACATTGTCGAATTCAAAGTAGTAAGATTCGGTGGGTGGATATATATATATATATATATATATATATATATATATATATATATATATATATATATATTAGGGAGCCGGTTAGGTCCTCCAATGGAGGACGGTGACCGTCCTCCAAGATAAACGTGGAGCTCCACGTGGCATTCAAAAAACATTGAGTGCCACATGGAATATGAATAATGTATTGTTTAGATCAATTTTAAAAAAATTACTTTTAAAGCACAAGTGAAACTTAGACTAGTTTCAACAATCCAAATATTATTGCTAAAGAAATGCATGGTAAAGATGAGTTTCAAAACAAAATCTTTCAAAGATGATCTAAGCAATGCACTTGTGTTCCATGTGACATCAAAATAGTATTACAAGTGTCGTATGAAGCTCTATGTAGGATCTTGAAGGACCCTCACCGTTTTCCATTGGACTACAAAACCCTTATATATATATATATATATGGGAAATTATTATATGACTCGAGTAATGGGACATAAGTTCATGACTCGAGCTCATATTGGCTGCATGTCACATCAAATGACTAAAAAGTCAACCTGATGTGACATGTAACATATGGATGCTAGAATCATAGGATTATTTTTTTTTACTCTAGTGAGAGGATCATTATCCTCTATATATAGGGCCGGGGATATGCACTCGAGCGTAGAGATATCTCTGTACATATTGATAGGAGCTCGACACATAGCGTATCTGTCATTGATACGACAATCCCTCTTTTTCCTAATTTCACTGCGCTTTAACGATTGTTACCACTGACACTGACAGAATTAGAAAGGCAAAGCGTGGAGAGGCGGTAGGAGTATGTGCCTGACATCGTGATTTGTCATGATTATATTCGAAAAGACATACAAGAAAACCACCTGATTAGAAGCACTTACACTTCTATGAAGGAGGCGATTGCGCTTCCTGTATGACGCATTATCGCGATGTCTTATGTAATATCATCAATTAAAAGTAGTGCATGACTTCGGGGTTTTCAATGGTAATCATTATCATTTGAATTGACTGTTTGAGAGACCCCTTCGGGGAGTCCATTAATTGAAAGAATATTTAGCATTTATTGCTCCCTTATCTGGAAGGGTTAGAACTCCCTTATCTGGAACAGGAGAACCAGAAACTGAAGGGTTAGAACTCCCTTATCTGGAAGAAATATGCGAATATTAAGAATCAATTTGCCCTCTTTCGAAATCAACAAGTGTATCTATCCGAGGTATGCTTCTAAACTATGCAGGATTGAGCTTGAGAAAATCCAAAGATGAAGCGCAGATGCTTCTCTATGATGCATCGACACTTCGACTATGAAGCGTCGACGCCTCCATATCTAGCACTAACGCTTCTACAGGAGGCGACGACGCTTCTCTATAATGCATAGACGCTTCGGATATGAAGCGTGAACGCTTCTATATGTTAACTATTATTTAAACATCAAATAATATTCTTATCATATTGTAGGTCCGCAGTGTGACGAAAAGTCCGCTGGGTCTCGATGGGGATTATCAGACATGTTTCCCCCAATGCCAAAGGTCTGCCTCTGCCCGAACCTCAATCCCAACCCACCTACAACCACAATCACAGCCCCATCCCCAACCCCACCCACAGCCCCATCCCCAACCCCACCCACAACCCTAGCCCCAACCCCACACAAAACCACAACCACAGTCGAAGTCTAAGCCCAAGCCCAAGCCCAAGCCCTAGGCCAATCCCAAGCCCCATCCCAAGCTCAAACCCCAACCACAACTACAACTCCAGCCCCAACTACAACTACAACCCCAACCACAGACCAAGCCCTAGCCCCAACCACATTCAGACTCTGTGCCCCACCCAAACCCCATCCTCCTACTCCCTTCAAAATCGAAGCCCTTACCTAATCAAAAGTCATGCCTCCACCACCACCACCACCACCACCATGGTCCAAAACCTAACCTCCTACAAAGGCAAAACCCCATCCCCAACCACAATCTCTTCCTCCACCACCACCACCAACCACCACGGTCCAAAACTCAACCTCCTACAAAGGAGAAACCTCATCTTCAACCATAATCTCTACCTTCACCACCACCACCGCCTACTACGTCTCATGACGAAGGTCCTGAGATGCCCCTTACGCAACCATACACCAAGGAGAAGTCTTCGGTGTGAGAAGAAGAAGAAGTCGAGGACTAAGTCCCATTATCTTTCAGAAGAAGTGAGAGGATTCGGGATAAAGGCCTCACGATTCCTCCCTCGCAAACTCACTCTAAAAGAAAGGTAGAGCTTGTCTCTCAAACGCACAAAAAGAAGGCCAAAGGAGGGGATTTACCGGCCGCTGATGTACCACCTCAGGCCTATATCAATGCTATTTAGGAAATATCCAACAGAGAGAACAAGTAAGTATATTCCCTCTATACAACTTTTAACATACATTTTGAAGCGTCAATGCGCCATTATCAAAGTGTCATCACCTTTAGGTGAGAGAGTCAACACTTTGTAGAATAAGCGCTAATGCATCTACTTCGAAGTACTAGAGACTGATCTACTTATGTTTTAATTTGAACGTAGAACTGTCATCTCGACGGTGTATTACTGTCGAGTTGATGCACTACCTACTATCCAAACAGAAAATAAAAGACCCAGTAAGTATTAGTCTCTATTTAACCCCATCACTTTTCTGATTCCATATTGATATTTACACTTTGGTATGCAGATAATGACCGCTTACTTTAGGGTCATGGACAAGCAGGAAGACATTGAGAAGAAGATGAAGACTTTCCGGTTGGCCACCATTGGACTCAACTACATGAAAACAGATTTTAAATATTTTGATAATTACATTAAAGAGAGTGGTCCACACGCACCCTCTGACATGGCGAGACAAAGCACATACTACGCCGATTCTTTTTTGGCGTAAAATAGCACGCCGTTATTACAGCGTTTCGTCATAAATAAAAATCGCGCCTTGACTGCAATTATGAAAAAAATTATATACTGATTCACATCGAGAAGCCAGCACATTGGGTGCTTACTGTGGCGACCCCCTCAGCTCATAAAATTAATATCCTTGACCCCCTCCCAGATCATCCTCTGGAAACTAAATTTGGTGACGTGATAAGGACACTGGTAAGCTACTCTAGAATACTCTCAAAAGTAACGTTGGAATCGCTTATCGCTCCTAGAAGAAGCGCTTTGACAATAGGGCGTCAACGATTTGACAATGGGGCATCAGCGCTTCCAAAATGGAGTGTCAGCGCTTCCAAAATGGGGCGTCAATGCTTCCAAAATGGTGTCAGCGCTTTGACAATGGGGGTCAGCACTTCCAAAATAGGGCATTAATGCTTTGACATTTTGTTGTTAGCGCTTTGCCAATGGAGCGTCAGCACTTTGACATTGGTGCGTCAGCGTTTTGAAATTAGTGCGGCGCTCCCTTCTATTTTCTAAATGAATGTGTAACTAATATTTTACTTTTTCTTTATTGACAGATGCATTACCTCTCAGCCCTACTTCATATGAACAGCGACCCAGCTTCAGTTTTTGACAAATGGCCTTGAGACAGTAAGGCTGTCGACGATATGCGGACCTAAAAAAAATGATACTGACTGCAAGGTTTTCATGATGAAATACGTAAATTATTTAAGTCAAAAACTCTAGCTACATTTGAGGCAGGAAGACAGCGAAACTTTCAGGTCAGAGATTGGACATGCCATTGGTACGCACAAGGAAGAGAATTGGGATGTCAATGACGATGTGGAATTGCTTCGATAAATTTTTTTGTTATACATAAATGTACAGTGATTCTTTTTACACGAGAATTTTCTAATACACGAGATTTATTCACAGTGGCTTGACATTAAGGCGTCAGCGGTTTGACAATGGGGCTTCAGCGCTTTGACAATAAGGCATCATCGCTCTCACAAATGGAGCGTCAACATCTCCATTTTTAAAATAGATTTGCAACTTATAGTTTACTTCAACAGACGTATTATCCTCTTGGTGAAATTAAACGAAAGAGTTTATATTCATATAAACTATGACTAATTACAAAAATAAACTTTACAAGAAGGAAAAGAAAACGTAGGATAAAACTAGTCAGACAAATGAGAAAAATTATGCGTCGTCTTTAAAATTTATCCCCCAAAAAAGAGTGACTCCTCCCGACATCGGGATATCATCTACTTGCTGTCTTCAGGAGGGTAGGTGTAGGTGAAGATGGGGAAGAGGGTTGAGAGTTAGGATGGGGTGTAGGACGAGGGGGGATGTGGTAGACGACTCAGCCTTATCCAGAATGCGTCGTTGTTGGCGAAACTCTCTCTCCTTCTTGGTCAAAATCGCTTCAAGCGCGGCCTTTTGCCTTTTAATCAGCCTCTCCTTCTTGGCCAAAGCACTTATATCTCATACTTTTCCCTTTCGATAAAATGATCAAGGGTTTCATTCATCTCAAACTAGATGGATTGTTCCGCCATGTATTAGGGTTTAGGGTTTTGAGAAAGGGATTTCAGAGACAGAGGGAAATAGAAAGGATATGGTCAAAAGAAAAGTCTTTGCTTCCACAATGTTCGAAAAGACTGCACGAGAAGAAGCATATTTACAAGGATACGACTAGCCACTGTAATAAATAATGTTAGAAAAGAATGCACAAAAAGACAACATAGTTCACAATTTAAGTCCTCGAAAATCCTAATAAACGAAACCCCGCTTAGGTCAAGAAGTGTCACCACACGTGATTGAAGAGATGACACTTTGAATTAGAAGCGATGACGCTTCGAATTACAGCCGATGACACTTCGAAATAGAAGCGATGACACTTCGATTTAGAAGGGATGACGCTTTGAATTGGAAAGGAATGACGCTTCGAATTAGAAGCGATGACACTTCGAATTAGAAACGATGACGCTTTAACAATCGTCTGACTGAAGCATTGACGTTGCTATGGACAAGCACCATGGGAAACATCAAACAGTGGCCCGATATTCGAGAGAAGTTCCTCCACTGACCCTCAAAATTTATTTCAAAGTGACATTTCAAACCCTAGCCGTTTTCCCTATAAAGTCACGTCCCGTCATAAACGCTTCCCATTCTCAACCCATCGTCTTTCTCCTTCTCCTAGCCCTAACCCCATGGCCGAAGAACCAAATCATGACAAGATAAGTAGAAGGCTTAATCGAATCCTTAAAAAATAAAGGGCCGAACTTCTGGCTGCAATAAAGAGATTAGAAAAGTTAAAGTGCTAGCGACCCATTCCAGACGTTAAATCCTCTACCGAGACCCCCTGTTGCTATAAACCTCGTCCCAAACCGACCCTTATTTCTAACTTCTCACCTTCCCCAACTTCTTCAGAATCTCACCAATCTCACCATCAAATATTGCATCTTCAGTGTGAGTTCCTCTACGAGGATGGTGGGTTGGAAATTTATAGTAAGAGGAAGTCATCTCTCTTGACGGAGCCAAAAATGTGAAGACCCTGAGACCGATCTCCATCGCAAACTCCCCTTCCTCACTCCTCCCTTCATTCTCTTTCCTTCTTTCACCTCAACCTCAGCCTCCTCGTCTTCACTGTCTCGGTGTATTTTTTGTAATATTTTATCGACAATGTAATCCTTGCTCCTAAGGATCCTTGTGATCACCTCATCAATGGTTGAATGAGGGAGCCATCTCTCTTGATGGACCCAAAAATTTAAAGCAAATTACGAGGATGGTGGGTTGGAAATTTACAGCAAGAGGGAGCCATCTCTCTTGACGGAGCCAAAAATTTGAAGGCCCCGAGACAGATCTCCATCGCAAACTTTACCCTCAGTCCTACTCTAGATTTTTCCTTGGTTTATCTTTTATGTAATCAGCCTCTTGGTTTATTTTTCCTAGGTTTAAATAGAAGTTAATCCCTGTAAATATTTCTTTCCATATTAATAGGAATTTTTGGTTTGTGTATATCACATTCTTTTGGGCAAAGATTTTTCTTCTTGGTGTAGATTTCCCCTAACTTTGGGGGAGTTTTTTTACTTTCTTTGTACTCGGCACTATGATAATTTTTTGTGCATAATGAGGACATTGTCTTATTTAAGTTTGGGGTACACACCTTCTATATAGTTCTGCATATAAAAAAAAGTTATCCTAAAAAGTTATAAATTTGAAATGACGAGGCTTCGAGATAGAATCGACCATGCAACGATTTCGTCAAGATGATGCTTCGAGATCAAAGCAAAATTGCTTCGAGGTCGAAACGATGACACTTCGAGATAGAAGCGATGGCTCGTTTATATGAAATAGAGATTGTATTAATGTAAACGAGAAAAGTTGTTCGACGTTCTCCCTCCATGAAATTAAACAAAAGAAAGATGTTGTATTAAGTGATTGCACCACTTTTTAAGTGACTGCACTGAGGTTAAAGAAAGACTTTGTATTTTAGGGACATGTGACATGTGAAAACACAATCTAGGCCGTCTGATTTAACATTCATGATCTATAGATCCTTAGTGGATAAGATTAGAGCAAAACACGATATTTATCATATGATCTATTGTTGTCAATCGTAGAATCAAAATAGCATTTTGACTATATTTAATCACATGATGAAGATTATATTTTGTGTCAATCTTATCCACTAAGGTTCTATAGATCATAAACTTTAAATCAGACGACCCAAGTTGTCCCTTGTTTATTTGAGGAAAAAGGTATTTTTATTAGGATACGAACAGCCATTGTAGTAATTTATGTTGGAAAAGATTGTGTAAAAAGACAACACAATCCATGATTTCAAACTCCTCGAAATTCGTAATAAATGTATCGTCGATTACCGTCAATTTATAAGCGATGAGGCTTCGAGAATTTTTTTTACAGGGATGTGAATAGCCACCGCAATAAATTATGTTGGAAAAGACTGCATGAAAAGACAACACAGACCACAATATCAAAGTCCTCGAAATTCATAATAAACGAAATACCGCTTACGTCAAGAAATGTCTCCACCCATAATTGAAGCGATGACACTTCGACAATCGTCTTGGTGAAACGCTGACACTTCGAAAAACAAGTGCCATGGGTTACATCATACAACGGGGCACTTCTTATCGTAATTCAAGAGAACTTCATAGAATATGCTACCTGCCACCGACCCTCGATATTTATTTGGAAGTGACGTTTCAAACCCTAGCCTTTTTCCCTATAAAGCCACGTCCCGTCACAAACCATTCCCATTCCAAACTCATCGTCTTTCTCCGTCTTATAACCCTAATCCCAACCCCATGATGAAAGAACCAGGCCATGACGAGCTAAGCAGAAGGCTTGATCGAATCCTTGAAAAGCAAAGGGCCGAGATTCTGGCTGTAATAAAAAGATTAGAAAAGTTGAAGAGGCTGTGAGCCATTCCAGACGCTGAATCGTCTACCGAGACCCCCCATTGCCATAGACCTCGTCCCAAACCGACCTTTTTTTTCAACTTCTCACCTTCCCCCACTTCTTAAGAATCTCACAGTCAAATTCCAACCTCAGTGCGAGTTCCTCTACAAGGATAGTGGATTGGAATTTTCCACGCCACTCCCCTCCATTGCTAAATTTCTTCCTAATTAGATTTTATTCTCTTCACCGGCCAATTAGGGATATTTGGAAGACAGGAGGTGTGATCCCAGCAGGAGGGAGCCATCTCTCTTGACGGAGCAAACAAATTGAAGACCCTGAGACCGATCTCCATCACAACTTTAGCATCTCGTTGGTCGTTGTAGGTATCCGTGTCCAGATTTTTCCTAGGTTTATCTTTAATGTAATTAGTTTATTGGTTAATCTCTATAAATATTTCTTTCAAAATCAATAGAAAATTTCTTTTTGTGCATATTATTTTCTTTTGTGTATTACTTTCTTATGCCCGGTGCACTCGGCAATATGATAAATTTTATGGTATCCCCTGGTTTACTTTTGTTCTGAGTAATACAAACGTATCACCATAGTTAATGAAGCGACAGTACCCTGAATATTAGGGCCAGCGCTTCGACCAAGCGGCATGAATATTAGGACTAGCTGAGCCACTGTCGCTTCTAATGATGCTTCGAGTTCGAAGCAACGACGCTTCGATTTAGAAGCGCTAATGCTTCTACCAAGACTGTTATGACTATCTGAGGTAATGTTGCTCCTAACAATAAGCAAAATGCGTCGTATCATGAAGCGACTGCGGCATGATTATTTGTTGGGAAATCAAATGAAAGAAAGATATTGTATTTCATATATTACAAAAACAAGACACTGTACAAGACCCATGAAATAAAACCTAGGAAAAATATACAGAGAGACATAACCATAGCTGCTCGAGAAGCTATCATTTTGGGGTAGACGACTCCCCCTTCGGACGGCGTCATAGTTCGCCGAGCCGCCTCTCAAACTTGGCAAAAATATCTTCAATCACTATCACATCCGCTTCAATCTCGTGCATCACCCTTTGAAACGGCGCCTTCGTCTGTGCTAGAAGTAAGAGTTATTACTCCATAACCTCCGCCTTCTCCATTTCAAAGTTATAATCGACTAATCTGAAGGCTTTGCTAATCTCGGAGTTGGGTTGTTGCGCCATGGTGAAGGAGGTATAGGTTTGGGGACGGAAGGCACAAGAAAGGATATATTCAAAAGATTAAACTGACGGAGAAAAGGCATTTTTATTAGAATACAAAAGCCGCTTCGCACAGAAAGGTGCTACACATTAGCGTCTTAGACGATGGTAATAAATTAAGGTTAATCATCGCTTCGCACAGGAAGGTGCTACGTGTCATATCACAAAAAACGGTGCAACGTGTTATTACTCTGACGATGCTAGTAAATGAAGTAAAGTCGGTCGTCGCTTCGCACAAATAGGTGTGAGTGTCAACATACACTTGTACGTTTAAGAAGCGATGACGCTTTTCTTAGGACTTTCCTTGGATGTATATTTTTGTTTAGCTTCTTACTTGTAACTCGTTTTTCATGTAATTTATTTTGAATGTAATGTATATGTTTCGTTAGCTCATTTGGAGACATGTTATTTTCTTGTTATTTCTATCAATCTCTTCATATGTATTGAGGACAGAGTTATACCACTTAAAATGGTCGCTGCAATAAATAGGGATTGTAAATAGATCGAAATTACCACCCCTTACACAGTTAAAAATGATGACTCTTTAATTGAAAAGCGACCACGTTCTAATTAAAAAGCATTGACACTTGAATTATAAAGTGATAACGCTTTAAGTTAGAAGCAACGACGATTCGTGTTTGAAGCGATGACGCCTCAAGTTAGAAGCGCTGACACGTCTTATTAAAGCGAGCTGAATATTAAGGCTAGCTGAGGCACTGCCGCTTCAAACAGTCAGTGACGGAAGGCAAAAGAAAGGATATGCAGTGAAGCTGAAAGAGACAGAGGCTAAACGACATTTTTATTGAAAAGCCGCAACAATAAATAATGTTGATAATGACTGCTCGAAAAGACAACACACTCCACATTTTCAAATCCTCGAAATTCGAACAAAATGAAACGACGCTTACCGTCCAGAAGCATCATAGCAAGTAATTGAAGCGATGACGCTTTTATTTAGAAGCAATGACGCTTCTATTTAAGAGCGATGACACTTTTATTTAAGAGCGATGACGCTTTTATTTAGAAAAGATGACGCTTTGATTTAGAGGCGATGTCGCTTCTAATAATAAATGCCTTTGGTAAAATCAAACAGCGACGCGCTTCTTATCGTAATAACTACAATAGTCTATTTAATGAAGTTCGTGAAATACGCACAACCGATGCAATAAATAAGAAGCGCAAAGATTTACGAAATCCCTTTGTGGTGGTAGTACACCATAATGACTACAACAGTCTATTAAATGAAATTGCATGACAAATTGCTATTTAAAGGGCATCATAGCGCCCAAATTTTTTCTCCTTCTGTATCTCCTTGGATTACTATTTCATCTTCCTCTTCCTAGATCAAAATGCATTGTAACGTTTTAAGGAGGAGCCACCGTATCATGCACCAAGGTTTTATCAGTTCCTACGATGGTTCGGTTATTGACATCCCCAATGACAATGAACTGGTTGTCGTCCCCGACAACGAAATGGTTGTTGTCTCCGACAACGAGCATGTGGTTCCCCCTCTCCCTGAAGAAGTTATCATCATTCCAGACGGTGATGACCTTCCCGTTATGTTATCGGTGGTGGGAGACCCAGAGCCCCTTCTTCTCCCAGTTATGCAACCAGTTCTTCTTCTTCTGCCTCCACTTCTTCCTCTTCCACCCCAACCACAATCACCTTCACCATCTCCAACTCAACTTCTACATCCACCACCGCTAGCTTAACAAACTCCCCACATCCGCCTACTCCTCTACCTCCATTTATGCCACCATTTCCACCTCTACCTCCACTGCTACCTCCTCCACATCCACCTCCTCCACCACCGCCTTCCTCACCACATGCGCCACCGCCTCGTTGACCCGTGACCCATCCCCCGTCATCACCCCCAACACTTTCATAAAATGTGGCATCCTCCCCCAGTCAACCACCACCATCACCATATACACTCATCCACCATATCCCATTCCTCACTCCTCCTACCTTCATTCCCTTCTCCTTCTTCCACCTAGGCCTCAACCTCCTCATCTACACTATCTCGGCGTATCTTTTGTGATATTTTGTCGACAGTATAATCCTTTCTCCTACGGATCCTTGCAATGACTTCATCAAGGGCTGAATTAGGGACCTCTAGATCATCCAATGCATCAAAATCATATTCAATTTCATTATACCCATTTACGATAAAGAAAGACAGTGTATAAGAAGACAATATAAAGAAAGCTATTTATAGAAAGTATTTTGATGTAAAGAAATGATTTTAATTTATGAATAAAATCTTTTAGCATGATTAGTAAATTATTTTTACTTGATAAAAAGAATTTTATAATAAAAAGGTCAATCCACAGGAGTGCGTTCATGAAAAAATTACATATTCAATGGTGTTAGGTTGAAGCACACTCGCTTCATACATGTAGCGGCTTCACTTCATGAGAAAGTGTCGTCAGTCAAAAGGAAAGTGACGTCGCTTCCTAAGGGTAGTGGCAGCGCCTAGTGTACAGGTCTTCATAAAGCAAGTGTCGTCGCTTCCTTCTCGAAGTGTCGTCGCTTTGGAATGATGGTCATGGAACATTGAAATCAATCCTTAATGATGGAATGAATGCATTAATAATAATAAATTCAACATGTTAAAAGATTACCATAGGCCATCCACATAATTCGAAGTACAGTTCTGGCCAGATAGACATTGCGGCTACGTAAAGAAGCGTCAACGTATCGAATATGAAGCACCAACACGTAAATATGATGCGAAGTGCTAACACTTTAGGAGCGAAGCAACCACGCTTCGATTGAGGGATGTTTGCGCCTCCTACTCGAAGTGATTACGCTTTTCATAAAATTAACTCATTGTGAATTTGTGATACTGCACTTTCCATTGTCCCCTATTTTGTTTGGCTATGTCCAGTGGTAACAGGCATCATTCTGACCCTCTTTAGCGGGTATGTTATGATTGTATGGCCCAACTTACCATAACCCTTACAATGACGTCTCTTCTTATTTAATTGTTCAAAACCAACCTCCATTTCAGACTTCATTCTATTATTGTTGCTTGGCCTACCTTTGCTGACACAGTGTATTAGATCACACACTGTAATATTGGCATGCTCTTGCAATGAAATTCCTTTGCTTGCTTGAGAGGAGCCACTCGGAGAGGACGCAAGGCTAGTGCGTATTTCATTGTCCTCTTTCGTTCTAATGACCTCTACGCCTTCTAATAGTTTCGCCATCCTTTCCAACGTGTAATCCACCAAGCGATTCGATTCTATCCCCAACTGAATTAACTTCAGTCCGGCTTCTCTCACCTTTCATATTTTCATGATAGGTACATAGAAGATGTGAGAACACAACAAACCCTCTGTCTCTAAGTGCTTGCAATTACAAGTGGTCATGGAATCGCCATATTCGAAACGAACTTTGAATGTTCGACCACTATCCTTTGTGCCATCCCCAAAACTTCTACACACTTGGTATACAATAACCGACCCGGCTTCCTCTTCGGCCACTTTTTGGGCCTTAAAAGAGGCAAACTTTCAAAACTTAGAGTGGAATCTATTGAACATGGTTCTCATATACATAATAGCGACATGCTTCTCGATTGAATTTTCGAACAAGAGCTCCGGTGTCGTAGACATTGATATGAGATCCTCCCTATTTTCTTTGTCGTGACGAGAATGGATGACAAGATCGTATTGCTTGACAAATTCTGTCAAACTCGTCTAGGCATTGATATAGGTATCGAAGAAAGAATTTATACTTTCTCCGCATTGCGTAGTGGTCATGCTAGCTTAAAAAGTATCGCTCAAGTAGTATGAAATCTATTTCCTTCTAAGAGCGTACATTTGTTTCAACTAAGCGTTGTCTTGCAATTGAAACTCCTCGACGAGTTCTACCCATCTCCTTTCAAAATCATCAACTGTTTGACTGAACTTGCACTGATTGTCCTTTCTCCAGAAATTCTCAAACTTCACCATCAACTGAGAGAGATTGTGACAGCCCGCATTTTCCCAACCTAAATTTCTTGATTTTTTTTTTTTTCCTAAACCTAATGGGAAAACTTGGACCGCCAGATCGTAGACCACAATCTGATACAGAATACTTGACACATCCATAAATATATGGAAATTAAAGCAATTATTACATATGGCATAATTAAAACCTCCATATCTAAAATCCAACAAGAATAAAACTAAATAAATACCAATGACGACCAACCATCACCTAACAATGGTGTACACTAGTGTGAATGTACCAAAACTTAACTCACCAAATCCACAAAGCACAATTCTACGATCCCTAAAAAGAGTACAAATCCTTGTGCGAAAGCCCCCTTCTTTTAGTATGTAATATGGGCCCTCCCAAACCTACACCTGTGACATATAGTCGGGGTGAGCTAACAACTAAGCTCAGTAGAGGATAAACAACATAAATTCACATTTAACATTCGAAAACATAGCTTCAATCAAGAGTCAAAATCATCATTTAATTTCTACTTCCAAAACTTAATCATTCCCTTTCTTTTCAAACACATTTTTAAAGCATTCATCAATTTCTTCTATTTCAAAACTCAACCTTAACCATTTAACATTACCATGATATTCCATCCAAAAGTACACATATAAAAAAGAATCTTAAAACAATTAGACTTATCCAAGAATATCCGAGATTTCACACACATTCCAAATAACGTCGAATTTGCAAACACAAACTCAAACAACACAAGGGTGTCCAAGGGTGTTCTAAGTTTCTAAGGGTGTTCAATGTTTCCAAAGTTTCCAAGGGATGCAACGATGTCCAAAGGTATCCAATGATTCCAAAGTGTCCAAGGGTGTTCAATGTTTCCAAAGTGTCCAAGGATGCAATGATGTCCAAAGGTGTCCAATGATTCCAAGGTGTCCAAGGGATGCAATGATGTTCCAAGGGATGCATATGCAGCGTATGTATGAATGCGTGTACGGATAGGCCGCCGTACCGGCCCAAGGGATGCAGTCAAAGAATCCAAAGGATTCATAATGAAAATGCAAATGTCAAAAGTCCAAGCGTCGTTGAGTAAATCACCGTTCCAAGGGTATCAAAATGATTCACGAGTGTCATCAGTGATCTCAAGATCTTACTTTTAAAACACGAGTCAAGCTCAACAATATCAAAGGTTATCTAGAATCGAACATTATCACATGCATAATCATGATTTCACGAGTTCATATTCTAAATCATAGGACTCCAATTCTAATATATCCAACTTTGATCAACTCATCATATTCATGCAAACACATCTAATACTATGAATCAAGTCAAATATATAAATTTAGGTCGAGTTTCCCCTACCTTAATCTTGAGGTTGCGCGAAGCCAAGCAAGTTCCTATCGATGGCCTTCTGCCTCAATCTATATCACAAGCACACAATGGTATATCAAAGATCAACTCTACTCACTAATAACTTATATGCATTTAAGTGTTTTCTCAAAACCAAGGTTGAAACGGGCAAATTCATGCTAATATAGAATTTGATGCAACATTCCCCCTAAATGTTTACCTTTAAAACTTTAGATTCATGAGTTAGTCAAAACCCAAAAGTTGTAGAGCTCGTCGTCCTCATTCTAACGCTGCAAGAATTGCATCAATCGGAGTTCAGGGTAAAAAGTTACGGCCGAAATACTGAAGCAGTATCAGTGAGCCCAGTCAAAATCGTTCAAACAATTTAAAATCGATCGAACGGTTTCTAATTTCGTTCGAACGATTTTCAAAACCGATCGAAAGGTTATCAAACCAACTAGAAACCTTCAGATTTCACTCTTGACAAAATCGTTCGATCGATTTCTAATTTCGATCGAACGATTTCGTCAGATTTCACCTAAAATCGGGTTCAAGCATCTCTAACTCATTTTTATTTAAATCTTAACCCATTTTCTTCAAATCTCCCACTCATAATCTAACTAAGGATTAATCTACATATAAATCACAACTTAAATCAAAACTTTTACCTTTAATCCAACGATTTTCTCCTCGATCGGATCGTCTTCTTCCTAGCAAGCAAATGGGTTACCAAACCCCTTTTGATCTTTCCAAGCCCCACGATTTTCACAATTTCGACACGATCGTTAGGTGATCATCCACACACGCTTCGTACAAACCTCACTACGATTTAGCCAATCAAAACACACCATTCTCTTTGCAAGGAAAATGAGTTTTTAAAACCCACATCAATCTCCTATGAGCTCCACTCACACGATCAAGCCAACACAATCGTAGACAATCTTTCATGAAATTATTCACTTCACATAAACGCCACCATGATCAAGTGAATTAACCCTATGGATTCAAGAAAAACTCTTTCTCTTCTCCCAAACCCTTCTCTTTCCTTTCTCTCTCTAACTCACAAAACCCCAAAAATGCTTGCAACCGGGTATGGCTTCTAAATGAAGCTTATTTTGTCTTATAAAAAGGGGGGTCGGTTCCCATGCAAAACACAAACACACCCCTTGGGTGTTATTTCTTAATCACATAAGGTGTTTGGCTCCGATTCTCATGCGAAATACAAACACACCTCTTGGGTGTTATTTCTTAATCACATAAGGTGTTTGGCTCCGATTCTCATGCAAAACACAAACACATTTCACTTATATGTTCTACTTCTTATCCAAGGACTTAGGTTTAGTGTTAAGCCAATACGTCGTACCTCGGTGTATGCCATCACATCAACTAGTTACTTATCATACTTTAGATCTCTTCTTTCTTATCCACCACAAGTTAACTGAACTCACACTAATATTTTATTATTTTATCCTATTCGGCGTGCAACCCGTCGGGCATGCACATCGAGACGTACTGTTCAAAGGACCAAAATTTTGAAATGTTACATTCTTCTCACCTTATAAAATTTTTGTCCTCAAAAATTGCCGTAAGTAGTAACATATTGATCGAACCTAATCATACACCAATTGGAAGATGTCCATATCTCAATCTGAAGACCATTGAAAGCAATAGTTCTGATACTCACATCCTACACGAACACACATATACGTATCCACCAGTAACATTCACATCCACACATACACACATCCATAGCCTACACATCTACATACATACCTGCATAAAAATCTATACCTCCTCCCATTGAAAACTCACGTCTCCAAAAATCTACTCAAATGAGTAAATTTTCATTTTATATTGACTCAAACTCACGCCGCGTTGGTGGGGTACCTTAAATCAGTTGTGCGAAATGTATATAGTTATTCATCGTGAAATTGTACTAAATATAATAATTCAAAGCTTGTTCAAGTCTCATTCACTTCCTCTTAAGTTTTTCAACTACTAACACATGATGTAATGAGAATTAAAGCCTCCAAATTCCTTTTAACTCACTCATGACTTGGGTATAAAGCATACACGCCTAAATAGATGTATATGACCCAATCAAACTAACTTTTATAACGTACATACTCTACATTTTTCATATGACTTATCTAGTTTGATTGGGTCATATACATCTATCTAGGTGTGTATGCTTTACACCCAAGTCATGAGTGAGTTATAAGAAATTTGGAGGCTTTAATTCTCATTACATCATGTGTTAGTAGTTTAAAGCAAACAAGTCAACGTTTACCTGGTCCAACAAGTGACCAGTCGGGCACGCTTCCCAAGATACACTATTTAAAGTCTGAATTATTTTTTTTTGAGACGTTACATTCTCCCCATCTTAGGAATTTTTGTCCCCGAAAATTGCACTCAAGGGCTCCCCCCCCCCCCCCCCCCCCCCCCGCATGGGAGACCCACACACATAGTAAAACACGACTATGGACGCAAACACAACAACACATCTTGCATAAATTCAAACCACATATCCTGCAAAAGTTACAAATGCACATATCCTGCATAAATTCAAACCACATATCCTGCACAAGTTACAAATCCACACATCCTGTACAATTCTAATTTACATCCATGTTGCCACAATATGCTAAAATTTTTAATTAAACCAGCAAAGACATTCCATTTGATCAAAGAATACCGACAAAATTGCATGACAAAGTAGTCACAACAATCAAGACATAGGATCACCTACACAACGAGGCAATCACAACACCCACATATACCAAAACACAACAATACCTTTAACATAGAGAACACCCAACTAAACTAAGCCATATCAGAACCATAACATATATATCAAAATAGGAAAATATACAAAGCATAACCAACACATGTAATCACATCACTTGGTGGAAACTATGCCCCAATCATCAAAAGTAGTGAGCAGTGGCAATCATGCCACGATTGTTTGAAAGGACACATGTCCAAGGTACCTGTTTTAAAGATTTACAAACATCCAAAAGTTAAAATATCAAAATTTGAAATATTCCATGTGTCTCGAAATCAATCCAAGGTCCGCAGCTATCTCTCGGCAACCCCATCTAAGTATCCTCATCAAAATTCAGCATCATCTAACTAGGGTTATCACAATATCCTCCTCTTAAAGGAATTTTCATTCTCAAAAATTGACCATACGTGAAAGCTCACTCGGCATATGCACCATAGGCACTATAAAATTTGGCTATGATTACATAAGTTGATTTTATCCACAACGAATTCATCAAAAAGGGTGCTAAGAAAGCTATTCGCATACATACCCATGATGTATTCACCAGCCACCTCATCAAACCCACATATCATAGCTATATCTCCATAAACCAAAACTCTAAATGTTAATAAAACTGAAAATAATTATCTTACATAATATATCATAAGTTTAGAAAATACATCTCCCAACCACAAAAGCTAAGTTATAAGCTATCTATCACAACCAATGAGACGACGATAATATCCACAAAACATGGAAACATACCCCAAGACTTAACTCGTTCATCATGACAAAGGTTATGCGATCATGCATCAAAAGTGAATCATGATTTACAAATCATGTCCACAAAAGAAACAAAATAAAACAAAATATTAACAGTCAGAGTGGGCCTAGGGCCTCTGAACAGACGCCAAAGTTGCTCTTTCTTTCCTTGGTTCAGTACAGTCTCGGATCTGATGTCCCATTCGGCCACAATTGAAACAAGCACCCGTAGTCCACCGACATCTCTCTGTCGCATGTCGTCCCCCGCATCTTAAGCATGACTCACTCGGTGCGGATGAGGAAGTGTGAGAAGTTTGTTGTACTCGTGATGCCCGAGCGATCGTGGGATTTGTAAGGCGCAGGGGCACCGCAGGCGTGGACATGGACGGTCTTGAATAAGCAGTATGAGTAGGTTGAGGTGGTGCCGTCATCAAGGATTTCGATCTCTTGTCTGTCAGGCCAGAAGTACTTGATCGCTCTTGATCTGCCGTATTCTTGTTCTGCTGATCCCGCCTTTTATACAGATTATCTATAGCTCTCTCGGCCACAATTGCCTTTCCCATCACTTCAGCATAGGTCTCTAGCTCAAAAATCGATACCCGCTCACGGACATTTGGCTTCAAACCTTCCTCAAATTTGGCTGCCCTCATGATCTTTGTGGATAGTAGTTCAGGTGCAAATCGTGACAAGCGTGTAAACTCCACGCCATATTCTCGCACCGACATACTTCCTTGCTGCAGATTTGCAAAGTCTCTTCTCATCTGAACTCTCACCTATTTGGAAAAGTATTTCCAATTAAACTCTCTGACAAACTCTGCCCAAGTCCATAGACGATGAGGGTTTTCGATTTCCCTTCTTCTCAATACAGATTTCCACTAGGGATCGACATCTCTCTCAAGCTGGAAGGAGGCCCAGCCTACCTTCTCGTCTTCAGTGCTTTGAAGTCTCTGTAGAAGTTTCTCAATTTGATTCAACCATTTTTCTTCTTCTAGCGAGTCTGTCTGCTCATAGAAACTAGGAGGTCTCAATCTCCTGAAGTCCACAAATGATGAAGGCAATAATGTTGGTGGAGGTGGTGGTGGTGGCTGCTGATGGATCACGTTATTGGCGTACCAAGAGTGCAATCTGCACCAATAGTCGTGCTGTCTGAGTCTCATGGGCCATGGCGGCCCCCATTTGCATCCCATCCTATCCGTCGCTTCATTCCTCTAATCCCTCTCATCAGGCGGTGGCTTTGATTTCTACTAGAACTCGCAGGGATCTCATCCTCACTTAGATTTCTATTGCGACCGCCTCTAGGTCAACCTCTACCTCTACCAGACATAATGATCTGTTACAATGAAACATAATTTCAATTAACAACTGGTCAACATATTTGAACAGAACTCTTAAAATACCACAGCTTATTCTCTGACAGAATCTAATATCACATCTTTAGACCTACGACCATATTCCTGCGCCCACGGCTAGGGCTCTCAGTCTCATGGGAGACTTAACGCCAAGGATCAGACAAAACTTAAAGTCATTCAAAGACATGGCTCTAAATCTCTAGAAGAATTTAGAATAGGGATTGTGAATCCCTCCTAAGTTCCGACAGAATCTAATGTCATCACGTTCGGGTCCCAATAAGACCTAATACTTAAGCTTTGATACCAACTGTGACAACCCGCATTTTTCCAACCTAAATTTCCTAATATATATATATATATATATATATATATATATATATATATATATATATTATTTACCTAAACCCAATGGAAAAACTTGGACCGCCAGATCATAGACCACAATCTGATACAGAATACTTGGCACATCCATAAATATACGGAAATTAGAGCAATTATTACATATGGCATAATGAAAACCTCCAGATCTAAAATCCAACAAGAACAAAACTAAATAAACACCAGTGACGACCAACCATCACCTAACAATGGTGTACACTAATGTGAATGTACCAAAACTTAACTCACCAAATCCACAAAGCACAATTCTACGATCCCTAAACAAAGTACAAATCCTTGTGCGAAAGCCCTCTTCTTTTGGTATGTAATATGGGCCCTCCCAAACCTACACCTGTGACATATAGTCGGGGTGAGCTAACAACTAAGCTCAGTAGAAGATAAATAACATAAATTCACATTTAACATTCGAAAATATAGTTTCAATCAAGAGTCAACCATTATTTAATTTCTGCTTCCAAAACTTAATCATTCCCTTTCTTTTCAAACACATTTTTCAAAGCATTCATCAATTTCTTCTATTTCAAAACTCAACCTTAAACATTTAACTTTACCATGATATTTCATCCAAAAGTACACATATCGAAAAGAATCTTAAAACAATTAGGGTTATCCAAGAATATCCGAGATTTCACACACATTCCAAATAACGTCGAATTTGCAAACACAAACTCAAACAACACAAGGGTGTCCAAGGGTGTTCTAAGTTTCCAAGGGTGTTCAATATTTCCAAAGTTTCCAAGGGATGCAACGATGTCCAATGGTATCCAAAGGTATCCAATGATTCCAAAGTGTCCAAGGGATGTAATGATGTCTAAGGGTGTCCAAAGGTGTTTAATGATTCCAAGGTGTCCAAGGGTGTTCAATGTTTCCAAAGTATCCAAGGATGCAATGATGTCCAAAGGTGTCCAATGATTCTAAGGTGTCCAAAGGATGCAATGATGTCCAAGGGATGCAATGATGTTCCAAGGGATGCATATGCAGCGTATGTATGAATGCGTGTACGGATAGGCCGCCGTACCGGCCCAAGGGATGCAGTCAAAGAATCCAAAGGATTCATAATGCAAATGCAAATGTCAAAAGTCCAAGCGTCGTTGAGTAAATCACCGTTACAAGGGTATCAAAATGATTCACGAGTGTCACCAGCGATCTCAAGATCTTACTTTTAAAACACGAGTCAAGCTCAACAATATCAAAGGTTATCTAAAATCGAACATTATGACATGCATAATCACGATTTCACGAGTTCATATTCCAAATCATAAGACTCCAATTCTAACATATCCAACTTTGATCAACTCATCATATTCATACAAACACATCTAATACTATGAATCAAGTCAAATATATAAATTTAGGTCGAGTTTCTCCTACCTTAATCTTGAGGTTGCGCGAAGCCAAGCAAGGTCCTATCGATGGCCTTCCGCCTCAATCTATATCACAAGCACACAATAGTGTATCAAAGATCAACTCTACTCACTAATAACTTATATGCATTTAAGTGTTTTCTCAAAACCAAGGTTGAAACGGGCAAATTTATGCTAATATAGAATTTGATGTAACATTCCCCCTAAATTTTGACCTTTAAAACTTTAGATTCATGAGTTAGTCAAAACCCAAAAGTTGTAGAGCTCATCGTCCTCATTCCAATGCTGCAAGAATTGCATCAATCGAAATTCGGGGTAAAAAGGTACGGCCGAAATACTGAAGCAGTATCGGCGAGCCCAGTCAAAATCTTTCAAACGATTTAAAATTGATCGAACGGTTTCTAATTTTGTTCGAACGATTTTCAAAACCGATCGAATGGTTTTCAAACTGACAAGAAACCTTCAGATTTCACTCTTGACGAAATCGTTCGATCGATTTCTAATTTCGATCGAACGGTTTCGTTAGATTTCACCCAAAATCGGGTTCAAGCATCTCTAACTCATTTTTCTTTAAATCTTAACCCATTTTCTTCAAATCTCCCACTCATATTCTAACTAAGGATTAATCTACATATAAATCACAACTTAAATCAAAATTTTTACCTTTAATCCAACGATTTTCTCCCTGATCGAATCGTCTTCTTCCTAGCAAGCAAATGGGTTTCCAAACCCCTTTTGATCTTTTCAAGCCTCACGATTTCCATAATTTCGACACGATCGTTAGGTGATCATCCACACACGCTTCGTACAAACCTCACTACGATTTAGCTGATCAAAACACACCATTCTCTTTGCAAGAAAAATGGGTTTTCAAAACTCACATCGATCTCCTATGAGCTCCACGCACACGATCAAGCCAATGCAATCGTAGACAATCCTTCACTAAATTATTCACTTCACATAAACGCCACCATGATCAAGTGAATTAACCCTATGGATTCAAGAAAAACTCTTTGTCTTCTCCCAAACCCTTCTCTTTCCTTTCTCTCTCTAACTCACAAAACCCCACAAATGTTTGCAACCGGGTATGACTTCTAAATGATGCTTGCTTTGTCTTATAAAAAGGGGGGTCGGTTCCCATGTAAAACGCAAACACACCCCTTGGGTGTTATTTCTTAATCACATAAGGTGTTTGGCTCCGATTCTCATGCGAAATACAAACACACCTCTTGGGTGTTATTTCTTAATCACATAAGGTGTTTGGCTCCGATTCCCATACGAAACACAAACACATTTCACTTGTATGTTCTACTTCTTATCCAAGGACTTAGGTTTGGTGTTAAGCCAATACGTCGTACCTCGGTGTATGCCATCACATCAACTGATTAATTATTATACTTTAAATCTCTTCTTTCTTATCCACCACAAGTTAACTGAACTCACACTAATATTTTTTTATTTTATCCTATTCGGTGTGCGACCCGTCGGGCACGCACATCGAGACGTACTGTTCAAAGGACCAAATTTTTAGGATGTTACAGAGATGGTTCAAATCATTCCTCCCTATGTGCCATATATAGAAGCGGTGCGAAGTCCCCGAAAGAACTTCGAAAATGGCCTTGCTCAGCTCATTGTATTGATCAATGATGATTGCATTAGATTTCTTATGACTCATGCACTTCAGCCACTTATTAAACAACCAAATGAATATCTCTTTCATCTCATTCGCGAGCAACGCACATCTAGAAAGTGTCGTCTGCTAATGATGGTTGACCCTCGTGAATGGGGGAAAAGGTAGCAATAACTTGTTTGTTTTGTAAGTGGTATCGAATACGACCACATCACCGCAAAGTTCATACGCCATCCGTGACCTGTGATCAGCCCAAAATATACTACGCGTATGATATTCTTCGCCTAATTCGGCTTCAAAGAAGAAGCCATCTCTTTTGTTCTACCTATCAATGAAGGATTTGATCATGTTCATGCACATCAGATGGATGTTGCTCTCCTTTCTCACCTTCTTTAGGTAATCCCGAGTTTGTTGAGGGTTTACCGTCACCCCAGCCTATGTATCAAAACTTGACAAAACAGTAGAAATTTTGGAAGGAGGAATTATGCCATCAAATGCTCCTATCAAAGATTTACTTGCCCCGATCATCTTATTATGTGATTGTAATTCCTTCACCTCTGTAAGTGTATACAACTGATGATTATGCTGCTCTCTAAATTCCATTACCTTCCATAACTTTTGGTCGTCGATCCTAATCTTCAATCTTGCCTCACATCCGCATCTGTTATCTCTTGAACACTTTATATCGGCGTGTATTTTACGCTTGTCAGGCTGCTTAAACCCTTCGAACGAATATACATATTTTCTCTTTATCATCTCCCCCTTCATAGATTTGTAAGTGTTACTTTTCCTGACGCTGAAACCAACTTTTCTGGCGTATAAATTATAGAAGTTATATGCCTCGTCTTCAGATATGAATTTCAAGCCAATACGTGGCTTCCATTCCTCGTTGGTATTCTCAGGCCCTGTACAACTATCTAGTATTTCCATATCACTATCACAACCAAGTGAAACTCCTTCTCAAGAAACCATCGCAGGGGTGAGATTTAAATCAACAATACCTATATTAAATCCTCCAATTGAGTCTATTATAGACTATGCATTAGACGAAAATCAATTCGACTATGGAGTCCACGAAAAGGATTCACAATGAAGTGATGACGCGACCAATAAAGAGCATCAGCACTTCAATATGAAAGCGATAGCGCTACGATTGAGAAGCGTCGTCGCTTCTGTGTCCAAGCGTTGCCGCTTCTTATCGCTTCACATATGAAGCGTATGCTTCTACGTCGATTATAATTTATGTATTTTTGAAGCCCTCCCAATTTTATGATCTTCACCCTGTAAATAAGTGAAGAGATCCATCAACTACGAACAGATGAAGAACCGCTTCACATACGAAGCGCCCCCGCTTGGGTGCAGAAGCAACGACGCATCTATAACATATATATTTGAATATTTTTAATTTTATGATCTGAAAGCTAAAAATAATACACAGAAACATCCAAACTTATGTCAAATGTCACTCTTTTGGGCTTCTATCGAGTAGGAGCTCCCGAAAAAAGAGAAAGTTATTTCTTTTGTGCTTTTATCCAGTCAGTGCTCTAGGAAAAAAAGAGAAAGTTGTCGCTTTTGCCCTTCTATCCAGTCAACGCTCCAGAAAAAAAGAGAAAGTTGTCTCTTCTGCTCTTCTATCCAGTACAAGCTCCAGAAAAAAGAGAACATTGTCTCTTACACGCTTATATTCAGTACGAGCTCCAGAAAAAAGAGAGAGAGAAGTAGAAAATAGAAAGTTGTCTCTTCTGCGCTTCTATCCAGTCAGCGCTCCAAAAAAAAAAGAGAAACTTGCCTCTTCTATCTAGTACGAGATCTAGAAAAAAATAGAGAGAAAGTAGAAAGTTGTGCGCTTCTATAGGGTCAATGTGAGAGAGGGATTGTGCAAAGAGGCAAGAGAAAGAACGTGCAAGAGTGGAGATAATATATCAGAAAAGATTGACACTTTATTCCTCCATGCATTTTTTGAGGACGGATTGGTTTCCTCATGGATCAGTGAAATCGTGGAAACCTGAAGAGGGCGTCAGAGTGAGAGAGACTGTGCAGAGAAGCGCAAAAGAAAGAACCTGAAAAGGGAGGGAAAGCGAGTTTGTGAAAGAACCTGAAAAGGGAGGGAAAGAGGAGGAACCTATACTATTTTTTGAAATGTAATTTACCGCCAAGTAATTTACCTCACATCATGACAAGACCTTTCCATTGGGGCTTGCGCTTCCTTCCTCCGTCAGGTATAGCCTCCACTTACCTACCACTGTCAGTAGAAAAATTACACTGTGGCTAACCCGAGTTAGTGGCAAAAGCACATTCCACATGTCCGTTTTCCATTGGGGGAGCGTAGAGAAATCTCTATCCTCGACCGCATTTTCCCCTTTGCCATATATATATATATATATATATATATATATATATATATATATATATATATATATATATATATGTCCCACCTACATATAAATGAGAAAGGAATTCAAAATTTGGTACTCATTTGATTCATTTCTATTGAAATGATATTCTTTTATTTTATCACATTAGACAATAAAGGTTATAGATCGATACCCGATGTCATACCGAGTTTGACACCTTGATCCCAAACGATAAATACTTCATTTTAGTTGGGGTCATAAATCGAAATTTCGGTCGAAATCCCAAAATTCGGCTTAAATGCATCGGTTTGGAAACAAGGATCAAAATTTCGGCCGAAATGACCAAGATTTCGGCCTAAATTATCAGTTTCAGTCCCCACCGAAATGATAATTTGGACCGAAATTTCAGTCCAAATTTGTATGGGACCCAAAATTTGGATCAAATTTTCAGTTTTTGGCCGAAATTTTGATTCAAATTACCCGATATTTTGATCCTTGGTTTCGAACCCCACCGAAACAAAATCCCGAAATTTTTGGTTAAAAATCACGGCCTTCAAATGCTCGGTTGATAAGTTGAAGGACAATAATTTTGAGTTTAATATATATATATATATATATATATATATATATATATATATTGGCATCGAAATTTTTCCCTGGCCCACAAGATTTTGATCAAAATTTTGTTCTGGATTTTCGGCCGAAATCCCAAAATTTCGGTGAAAATGCTGGATACATAATTTCGGTGCCCAATGATTTTTTTGTTTTTAAATCCAAAATGATCAACCTTCAAATTATCGGCAAATAATTTGAAGTTATCAGCCGATAATTTGCTAATCATCAAATTATCCGTTGATATTTTGAAGAATGATAGCTTTTGGTTAAAAAAAAAACAAAAAAAAAAGAGGGCACCAAAATTTCAGCCTAGCCCACAAGATTTCAGCTGAAATTTCGTCTAGGATTTTCGACTAAAATCCTGAAATTTCAGTGGGGTTCGAAACTAATGCGTTTCGGCCAAAATATTGGGATTTAGGCAAAATTTTTGATTCATGCTATGAGGTATGACATCCTCAAAAAAAAAAAAAACTCGGTGCAACCCAATTGCAACTCTCTTTTCTATGAGTTGGTATCAGGTGTGTGAACTAATGCACTTATGATAAAATGGTATTTTAATAAATTAAATAAATAGAAGTTTAAATATGAGTTCACCCAATTTAAAACGAAACAAAAAAAATATTTTTAAAATTTACATTATAACAATTCATTCTCCAAATAAAATGTTTTCACATGCATCGCACGTATAGTATCCTCTAGTGTATATATATATATATAAGTAAGTTATACTCAAGCATGCGACCTTGAGGTTGCTATATTGTCAATCATTGTGCTTGTAGGCTTTGTAATCACCTAATTTTTTATGTAATCACTATAAAAAATTAGACTATTAATGGCAGTTAAAAACTGCCGCTATCAACAAAAAAATTGTTGCTAGCATCCTTGTTGCTAATAATTGTAATAGGCTTTAATAGTTATTTTGTTAATAACAGTAGTTTTTTAGAGCCAAGAACTAATGCTAATAGTCTTATTTTTTGTAGTGAATCTTTGGATGATATTTGATTTAGATGGTAATCTTGTATCCATTACATGGCACAAAATAATATATGTCATGTGTATGCATGGGTCGGAATTGATGATCTTTATACTACTGCTGGTGTCTGAATTTGTCTCCTAATTCTAGCTCTTAAAAACTAGAACCCACAAGATGAAAAACAATCGAAAGCTGTCAAGGATCATCTAAAATTAATGGTTGCTATATAAATTCAAAATATTGTTAGTTTAAGAGAGTTTGATTGCATTAAATTAAATGATGGAGATCGCTTTCATTTCAAGTTTTTATAAAATATAATTTGAGGTCAAACGTGTCATATCATATGATATGTTGTAAGTAGTTAATTCTGAGCTTTTCCTGAAAAGCTCAGAATCCTGTCAGTTCATAATCATGTAGATTCTTGGCTTATTCAGATTTTTGGCTTTTTCGAGATGCATTCTTAAGCTACTTAGAAATGCTCTGATTCCTATTTTTTCCAGAAAAACTCATTTTCTTATACATGACCGATGGTCGTACAAATGTATGCACAATATCAATACTTAGATTTTTGTCAAATTTTACAAATTTACGATCCATGCAAAGTTGACCGCATTTGACAGTCAGATTATTTAATATGATTTAAAGATTGATAGTTAATAAAACACTATACATATATTACACCATTTAAAAAAAAAAGGAAAGTACATAATGGATTAAGCCATTATATACAAAATTGTATATATACATATGTGTGTGTGTACTGTCCAGTATGGTTCATATTAAAGTACTATGACTTACGAGTTCATATTAATGCACTATGATGGGATTAGATTGGTCTCAGATGGTGTGAGTATTGGGTTAAGTTCAAACGACCTGTCGTTTGGACGACTTGGATTGGTCATAAGTGTATGTTCCACACGGCTTGATTCGAGCCAACGGATCAAGGATATATGTTTGACCCGACCTAAAAAACTGACTTGATTCAATTAAAATCCTCTTATTTTTCTTGATTTTATATATAAAATATCAGGTTGGATTGGGTTGGGCCGGTTTGATCGATCCGACCTGATTTTTGTTCTTCTCCGGGCCTAACAAATTTGACCCAAACTCATTATACAACTTGAGGGCATAATTGGTAATATTTAATATATCACTTTTTTTTTTTTTTTTTTTATAGAGAATATATCACTTTAAACAATAGGAAACTTACTTTTAGTGTTTCTACAAACTTTAGTGTCTAATGAAGCGGTTCAACGAGAGCCTTTAAAAGCCCCATACATACCATCATCTTCTTCACCTTCACCGCTCAAGAGAACCAGAGATTTGGGGAAAGGTTTGAGCGTACCTCCCATACACCCATGCTCAAAAGGTGGCTTCCCATTGGCCACCTTACTTCCTCTCCGATGCAAATCGTCTCATCAACAACTAGCCACAAAATAGTGAGATCGGGAGGACTTGTTGGCATTTCGATCGCCGCTGGTGACCATCACAAATACCACATAGAGCTTGGTAAAATCAGGAAAATTCCTTGAAAATTCCTCTTTCTATGATAAATGGCTTCTTGATTGAATTTTCCAAGGATTGACAAGTTAATGGAGTTTTTAATGAGAAACAGAAAGCCGTTGTCTGGTTAATAGCACTTTTAAAAATTCACAAAAGCTGGTAATTAGGGTGCTTAAATGGAAAATGGCATCATCAAGGGAGATGACCGTTGGAAGAGGGGAGCGATACGATGCATATCTTGGCGAGAACAATAATCTCACATACTCAGAATCAGAATGATTCCAAGTAAAAAGCCCAGACGGCCACTTGTCACTTTCTCTCGGAAAAGTGCAGAAACGGCCTGGGTCCCACACCAATTCGCAAATAGGAGAAAAACAAGGAAAAGTTCAGAAATGGGTTTCTTTCTGAGTTGAAATTTAGAATCAGACCTTTTCCTAGCTCTCGAAGAAGCCCTAACGGTGGATTCCGCAATTGATCTTTACAACAAAGTTACCCAGTTCGTCGGACATCCGATTGAATTGCAACTGGTTTCGTCCGATTCACCACGATATAAAAGAACGATATTATCAATGATATAATTTAATTTCATATCAATTAAATAAATTAATGATATTATTAATGATATAAGTTAATTTTATATCAATTTAATGAAATTTATTTTTATTTAACTCATCTTACCCTTAGTGAATTGGTTAACATTTCATTATAGAACCACATCACACATTACATGATTTGATAAAGGAAAGGCTACACAGTACATACAAGCTCTATTATCTTATGAAATAAAGCAAGGGTAAGCTCCAACAATAGTAACTAAGTTTGGATTCAGCAATTATTTGGTGGTGGTGCGTCTTTGGTTTAGTTTGAAGAACTTTGAGAAAGATTAAAAAAAGCAATTGCAAAAAAATAAAATTTGGTATTATAAATTAATAATAAATTATTAAAATGTACAAAATTATGTGAATTGATTTAAATTGAAAATAATATATTTTTTAATGATATCATACGACATAAACATCCCAGATGTAGTGTTTGCGCAAACTCCACACAAAGAGGAGCTAATTCGATATTGCACAATGGGAGGAGACTCTTACACAAAAAGAACTATATGGTAGGAGATGCAAGTTTTTGCTCAATTGAGAAGAAGTCAGCGAGAAACTCATTTTAGATACGGAAATTGTTGAAAATGCGACCGAAACGATTTGGTTAATACTGAAATGTTAAAAGTCGCACAAAGTCGTCAAAAGAGTTATGCCGACCTCAAAAGAACAAATGTTGAGCTTCAGATTGGGGACATGTTCATTAAGATTTCACTCACAATGGGTGTAATGTGGTTTGGAAAGCGTGGGAAGCTAAGTCTGCATTATGTTGGGCCTTTCGAGGTACTGGGCCGAGTCGGCGAAGTCACATATAAGGTTGCTTTACAACTGCAACTATCAGCATGCACAATATATTCCACGTATCGATGTTGCAGAAATATGTGAAAGACCCGACTCACATCCTAGACTATCAACCCATTGAGCTTCAAGAAGATTTAATGGTGGCCGAAGAGCTGATACAAATTTTAGACCGTAAAGAGCAGACCTTACGGACCAAGCAGATCCTCTTAGTACTCGTGAGGTGACAAAATCACTCAAATGCTGAATCCACTTGGGAGCACGAAGCAAATATTCGTGATCAGTACCCGCATCTCTTTGAATGAGGTACCAATTCATTTCACTTTGACACATCTTGTGTTGTGGCTCTCCCCCAATTCACAAAAAAAAAATATAATATATATGATAATAAATATATGTGCTAAAGTGTTACATTAAGAAATTTGAATGCTATTTCTACAATATCATTGTCGTCAGAAATTGAAGGCCCAACCTTTTGATACAATGTGCAGTGGATGATTGGCATGTATGTGTACCAAGTGTCGGATGCAAGTACGAAGGGAGTTGGAGGACTTAAGAGTCCTCAAGACAGTCAATGGATTGGTAACCATGGGTGAGCAACTGAAAGGAAAATTGCTCGAGTGATTCCTTCAGAAATGTCAACCTAAAATTTTCTGAGAAAATCGCTCGAGCGGATTTTCTCCTTAGAAAAATCGCTCGAGCGATTTTCTCGAGCGGCAATGTGTAAAACAAAACCACTCAAGCGATTTTGGAAATTGGTCGAGCGATTTTGATAGAATAAAAGTGGATCGTGAGTCCACTTTCCCCATTTGCAGGATTTTAACTTCGAAATTTAGGGTTTCCTCTCCTCTTTTCCGTGAGAACTCATTGCGCCTCGTTCAAGATCCGCAAGAACTTCGATTTCCTCCGCGAGGATCAAATTTAAACTCTCCAAAATGGTAAGCCCTACCTTTTTGCTTGATGTTTTGATTTCTTAAACTTTCGATTTTCTTTTTCGATTTCACTCAAATATCAATGGCACCTAAGACCAAGGCGGCCATTAAGAACCCCACTTTGAAGGTGCGCGCTTCGAGGGCCACCTCCTGGAGGATTGCTAACAACGATCCCCCACCGCCGCCGCCATGAGAAAAGCCCAATGAATGGTGGAGAATGAAGGGATTTGAGGTTGAATGGTCCTTCGACCAAGATCTCTTTGACGACCAAGAAACGACCGAGTGGTTGTTCAAATAAATTGAAAAGGCCGAGTTAGAACCCTTGCTTCAACTCTTTCATGATTATTTCTATCCAAGGATGGTAAAACTATTTTATGAAAATATGTACCTGGGCGAAGACAAGGATAAAGACAACTATGTCTAAGAATTTACTGTTGATCACATCGCTGAAGCGATGGAATGCCCCGCAGTATTTTCGCAAGATATGGGTTTATCACCACCAAACCCTGGGCTAGTACCGTTTCATATAGTCATTGAGGGGATGACAAATGAAGAGCACGGGTCCGGAGAGGTGGTAAGGAGAGCCCATTTACCGGCCGAAATGTGGATGATCGACACGATATTCAAATGTAATCTATATCCGTTGAGGCACAAGCAAGAACGAGTAGGAGTCATTCAACAGGCTCTATTCTCGGTTTTTGAAGACAAATGGTTTAGTGCATCGGCAATGGTTTTTGAAGGGATAAACTATGCTCATGAGTAGATGTCGGAACGAAGGGATAGGAAGAGACATGAGAATTAGAGTCCATACCTAATGCTTCCTCAGGGGAAGAGATACCAGGTGAGGTTAAAAATGATGTCTTTAAATAATAACAAAGGTGCACGTATAAAAAAAGATAAGAAAAAGTGCACTGCCTAGTTTGTGTGCATTATCGAAGAAGTGCATTATATCAGCATTACATCAGGTAGCATTATACAAATGGGAGGGTTTATTCATACCTAGGGCTGCAGCCGAGCCGGGCCGAGCCAGAGCTTTGGTCAGCTCTAACTTGGCTCTACCTTATACGAGCCGAGCTAAAGGTCGGCTCTAGGCTTTTCGAGCTCGAAAATTCCAAGCTCTAGCTCGGCTCTCCGAGCTCGAGCTGAGCTCCGGACGAGCTTCGAGCTAAGTATGTTCTATTATAAAAAAATATCTCCTAATACGTTTTTAAAACTTCTACTCAATTAAATATCCATTCTACAAAAGATTTAAATGCATGATTAAACACAATCACGCAATATATGAAAAATTGTTAGATAAACTAGGGCAAGTGAGGGGCAATTCCTATTTACCCTTCAAAGTAACCGTTAGATAAACTTAAACGGTTACTTTGAAAGTTAAAATAAACCTCTCAAAGTTAATTACTTAATATATATATATATTGTAACAACCCAGATTTTTAGATTTTATTTTAACGGTGGTAGATGATGCACCACACTATGTACTGTGCTAACGCTCCACATCAGAATCGAAACCCACCTTTTAAAATAGAAAATTTCTAATTTTTCCCATATCAAAATTAGACTCATTGCGAAGTGCTCGTCGATACGATTCCAACGATATATAATTTGACGATTTCTGACAAGAATATAAAAAGTTATACTCATTTTAACTAATCAAGCAAGTCAAAGGGTATAATTGTAATTTCAGAAAGCACCAAATTGGTTTTGGTGCTTATAAACGCTGGAACGAAACCTTTTCAAGCTATCCAAGTTACGTATGAATTCTTATTCCATGTAAAAATCTCCTATCCTATTAAATCTCCTACGAAAAGTGTTAATTAGAGTTGACTTAAAAATTTCATAAAACTTTAAAAGCTCTCTCCTCTCAATAATAAGAAATTATTCTCTCGAGACTTAGAGATGCCGATGCCTTGGGAATCGACCTTTTCAACCCGAATCGCCGTTGATCTTCCGTTCACGCTTCAAGAGGTGGGTACCTATCAATCCATCTTATTCTTCTCAGATCCCGTCGCATAGGATGCGTTCGATCGCGCATCGACGGGTTTAAAAATCTTATTTAAACCTAAATATCTCATAAATTAATAGATCTATATATTTAATATATGCTTTCCCTTGAAAGTTATATATTTTGTAAATTGGGTTTATATATTTATTTCTCTTTTCTTTCAAAAATTCCTTTTGTTTGAGCCATTAATATTCTACCTTATATTAGGTCTGTATATTTAATATGTTTACTTCTTCTTTTATGTCTGTAAAATTAATTAAATTTTAATACTTATAAATTTGATAGATTGACTTAATTGACATAATATCATATTGATATTATTTATTTCTAAATCTATATAGTATAAATTTATCCTTCTACTAAGACTATAATAATATATATTATTGTTGCAAGTTTATATTATTATTTATTTAAAATTAATTAAGCCCAAAAAATTTAATTATATTTTTATTTTATTTAAATAAATAATAGATTGCACCAACTTAAAGTTTTGGGTCCGAACTTGCGGCTACGAACCCGAATTCACGTCCATGAACCCGACCTCGCGACCATTGATGCACCTGCCCTGATATTTTGGTCATAACTTTTTATTCCGATCTCGGATTAATGTGATTCTTGCGGCATTAGAAAGAAGACAGCGAGCTTTACAACTTTGTGTGAAATAGCCATTTCACGAATCTGACTCTTTAAAGGTCAAAATAGAGCAACAAGTCGGGTTCAATTTTGAATGAATCAAGGCTATTCGAATTTAAGATTATTTTCTAAATATCATGACTAAAGTTCTTATGTATATTATATTGTAAAGTCTTTCGATCGATGGTCATGATAAATCATAACTTAATAAGTATAAATATTATTTAATTTAATTATCTAATTATTATATATATATATATCAATTTTACCGCTCCAACGCGACCTCTTCGATAATACAAAGTGTTAGAACTTCGATGTCTTTATGAAATCGAACTCTGACTTTTACGATTATCGAAATCACACTTATAACTCTATTCTATAATTATATTGGTGTGGTATGTAAATAAACATAAATATAAGCATAATCAAAATCTAAGTATAAATCGTTCTGTATGTGTGATACTTTTGTATTTGCAACTTAATCAATTTATACGAGTTAAGAATATGTTAGATCATGAGTAATGCGAGTGTATGAGATCATGCCTACGCTTGCGTGGTGATTCGCCGAGATGGTATCGGCGAGAATACACCGTTTTCACATGCCTTATAACTCATGGTGGAATGGGTCCCTTGACGAGTCGGGTGAGTGTGAATTCGGTGTAACATCATACACGGTGGCATATACAGTGATCCTATCACCCCGAGTTTTAATACGAGAGGATAAGATATGAGATATGATATGAGAATCGGGCGTTGGGCCTTTAGCTGTGGTAAGGTTTCTTTTACGGTCACGTGAAACTCAGAATATTGGCGTCCATGCTAGTATAAACTATCACATCGAAAGTACATCCAGTTACTACGGACCCTTTTTCTTGGGAAGCGTGAATTAGGAAGGTTGCCTCACTATAGTTTGTCATAGGATTAAGTGTAAGAGTATGATAAGATATGAGTATGAGATAAGATAAGTTATGATACGAGTACGATAATAAGACATCGCTGTGTAGGCCAGCAAAAGATAAAGAACTTAAGTCTCTGTACGTGCCGTTCCTTGCGTAGCCACCGTAAGGGCAACAACGTCTTTCAGCCAAGACGGATCTCTGGCAGAGATTATGAGTATGAGTGAGTTATGAGTGAGTTTGGCCATTATGTCTCCCCATTGGTGGGTGGTGGAGTATGAGTATGACACGAGGCGTTATAATATGGTGGTATGATACTATGTTGACCCTCCATAGTAGCTCGGCGTGACTCCGCACGCAGTCGTTTAGGATTTCACTAGTATGTTAGTTACGCTCATGCGATGTACAGACGTATGTGCGAGAATGATAATAAGACATGATATAATATGTTATGAGATATGGTAAGGCACGTTAGGATACGAGTGTCTAGATCATGGTCTTGCATTTATGATATGATATGAGTTTTACGATATGCACGTGATTTTGTCTTCCTTTTATTATCTGCTTTGAGATATTATGTTTATCACTCACAAGATGCACCCACAATGCACCTGAGTAGTATGGGGTGGATTGGTGGTGTATCCACTGAGTTTACGTGACTGAGTAAACTCATCCCACGATAATCTAACAGTTGCAGGTGATTACGCTGGTGGAGTAGACGCTGGCCATCTAGATCTCGCCGACGCTGATTTCATTGATTCTGCGGGCGTTGAGTACCAGGAGCCTTTGGAGGGCGACGCTGCCGGTTATCAGGAGGACTACGGTGTTGATCTTGATTCGAGTGCCGGTTACTGACTATTGTGGACTTGGTATTGAGTTCTATTGATACTAGTATTACGGATTTTATAGTTTATTTTATCGGATTTGTCTCCGATTTGACTTACCTGTTAGTTGTGGATTGATAGCATTCTATCGCACTTTATCAGACTTATTCAGTATTTATGATTATATTTATATTCCACCCTATTTGTTAGATTTCACGGATTTCGTGGAACCATTATTGCACGAGAACTCTGATTAGGTGTATGTCCGCTTAGCATATCCGGGATATGTGCGGGTCATAACTCAGAATTCTAGGCCCTCGGGATGGGGTAGAATTTGAATCGATGAGTGGTATCAAAGCTCAGGCTTTACTTCCTCGAGGACTGTATGGGTTATGTAAGTATAATATATTGATTGAGGTTATAATGATTCAGATAAACCTGAGACTTTTGATCTTTTGAGGACTTATTAGTTTCAAGGAAGTTCGATCGTTGATGATAGAAGACTCTAAGGTTCGATTTGTTATTTAAAGATTTATTTAGAAATGACTTATACAGTTAGGAACTTGTGAGAAATATTAGAAATGGTCTAGACGGATTGGAAAATAATGGATGAAGCTTTTCTAAATTGATGGATAATTAGATAAATAAATCATTGAAGATTTGACTGTTTAAAATTTTAGGTGATCTGAGATGTCAACTATAGGAATAGCTGATTCTAGGTTATATCAGAAATGGCCAACCATTAGATCCCGAAATTTTGAAGATTAAGGGATAGTTAGCCGAGGGCCCTAAACCAGATTTCTCTATACGATTTGATGGGACCCTCCTTTTTTGAGATAGATTGTATGTCCCCGATGTTGAAATATTGCAGAACGAAATTCTCGAGGAGGCACACAAATCTGGATATTCGGTGCACCCAGGAAGCACAAAAATGTACCGGAATATTCGAAACTATTATTGGTAGCCAAATATGAAGAGAGAAATTGCCGAATACGTCTCCAGATGTTTAGTATGCCAACAGGTGAAAGTTGAGCATCAGAAGCAAGCCGGTCTTTTGCAACCCTTACCGATTCCCGAGTGGAAGTGGGAAAACATCTCTATGGATTTCATAGTCGGACTCCCTAAAACTTCAAGGAAGCACAACGCCATCTGGGTTATTGTGGACCGATTGACTAAGTCGGCGCACTTCCTACCTTTTAAGATTACAGATAGTGGAGACAAACTGACTGAGACGTATCTGAAGGAAATAGTCAAGCTTCACGGGGTTCCTGTGAGCATTGTGTCGGACAGAGACACAAAATTCACTTCTGATCATTGGAAGAAATTTCAGGAAGCAATGGGCACGAGACTCGACTTGATGCTGACCTTCCATCCAGAGGCCAAGCGGTCAAGAAAGAGTTAATCGGATCGTAGAAGACATGCTTGAGCACGCATGTTAGACTTCCGAGGTAATTGGGATGATCACCTCCCTTTGATTGAGTTTTCTTATAACAATAGCTTTCGTGCAAGCATCGGATGTCACCTTTGAAGCTCTTTATGGTCCGAAGTTGTAGGGCGCCTCTTTGTTGGGACGAGGTTGGTGAAGGAAAGATGCTTGGGCGAACTCATAGAAACCACAACCGAGAAGATTAGAGTTATCCGTCGAGATTGAAAGAAGCTCAAGACCGCCGGAAAGCCTCGCCGGATGAAGAGAAGACGCTGATAGAATTTGAGGTTGGTGATTTGGTTTTCATTGGTGTCACCAACTAAAGGGAATCATGCGTTTTGGAATGCGAAAACTAAGTCCGAGATACGGGACCTTTCATTATCACAGATCGCATCGGTGAGGTAGCATAGCGAATTTCACTTGAGACACTTGCTTGTATCCACAATGTGTTTCATGTGTCTATGTTATGCAAATATTTGCCCGATCCATCTCACGTCCTTGATATCGGGTGAAGTCGAGATGATCGACCATCATAGAGAAGCCGCTTGGTATCGTAGATCGGAAGGAGCAGCTCATTAAGGTAAATTAATCTGTTAAACCGTCAAAGTGAGCAACATCATTCAAATGAAGCTACTTGGGAACGAGAAGCGAGACTTTGGAAAGTACCGAACCTCATCGCTTCATGTACGTAATTTTTGAGGACGAAAATATTATAAGGGGGAGAGAATGTAACAACCCAGATTTTTAGATTTTATTTTAACGGTGGTAGATGATGCACCACACTATGTACTGTGCTAACGCTCCACATCAGAATCGAAACCCACCTTTTAAAATAGAAAATTTCTAATTTTTCCCATATCAAAATTAGACTCATTCTGCGAAGCTTTACGATATCGATTCCAACGATATATAATTTGACGATTTCTGACAAGAATATAAAAAGTTATACTCATTTTAACTAATCAAGCAAGTCAAAGGGTATAATTGTAATTTCGGGAGAGAAACACCAATTGGTTTGGTGCTTATGCAAAACGCTGGAACGAAACCTAGTCTCAAGTATCCAAGTTACGTATGAATTCTTATTCCAAAATCTCCTATCCTATTAAATCTCCTACGAAAAGTGTTAATTAGAGTTGACCTAAAATTTCATACCATTATAAATAAAACTTTAAAAGCTCTCTCCTCTCAATAATAAGAAATTATTCTCTCTCGAGACTTAGAGGAGCCGATGCCTTGGGAATCGACCTTTTCAACCCGAATCGCCGTTGATCTTCCGTTCACGCTTCAAGAGGTGGGTACCTATCAATCCATCTTATTCTTCTCAGATCCCGTCGCATAGGATGCGTTCGATCGCGCATCGACGGGTTTAAAAATCTTATTTAAACCAAAATATCTCATAAATTAATAGATCTATATATTTAATATATGCTTTCCCTTGAAAGTTATATATTTTGTAAATTGGGTTTATATGTTATTTCTCTTTTCTTTTCAAAAATTCCTTTTGTTTGAGCCATTAATATTCTACCTTATATTAGGTCTGTATATTTAATATGTTTACTTCTTCTTTTATGTCTGTAAAATTAATTAAATTTTAATACTTATAAATTTGATAGATTGACTTAATTGACATAATATCATATTGATATTATTTATTTCTAAATCTATATAGTATAAATTTATCCTTCTACTAAGACTATAATAATATATATTATTGTTGCAAGTTTATATTATTATTTATTTAAAATTAATTAAGCCCAAAAAATTTAATTATATTTTTATTTTATTTAAATAAATAATAGATTGCACCAACTTAAAGTTTTGGGTCCGAACTTGCGGCTACGAACCCGAATTCACGTCCATGAACCCGACCTCGCGACCATTGATGCACCTGCCCTGATATTTTGGTCATAACTTTTTATTCCGATCTCGGATTAATGTGATTCTTGCGGCATTAGAAAGAAGACAGCGAGCTTTACAACTTTGTGTGAAATAGCCATTTCACGAATCTGACTCTTTAAAGGTCAAAATAGAGCAACAAGTCGGGTTCAATTTTGAATGAATCAAGGCTATTCGAATTTAAGATTATTTTCTAAATATCATGACTAAAGTTCTTATGTATATTATATTGTAAAGTCTTTCGATCGATGGTCATGATAAATCATAACTTAATAAGTATAAATATTATTTAATTTAATTATCTAATTATTATATATATATATATCAATTTTATCGCTTCAACGCGACCTCTTCGATAATACAAAGTGTTAGAACTTCGATGTCTTTATGAAATCGAACTCTGACTTTTACGATTATCGAAATCACACTTATAACTCTATTCTATAATTATATTGGTGTGGTATGTAAATAAACATAAATATAAGCATAATCAAAATCTAAGTATAAATCGTTCTGTATGTGTGATACTTTTGTATTTGCAACTTAATCAATTTATACGAGTTAAGAATATGTTAGATCATGAGCAGTACGAGTGTATGAGATCATGCCTACGCTTGGGCGTGGTGACTTATTGAGATGGTATCGAAGCGAGGAATACACCGTATTCACATGCCTTATAACTCATGGTGGAATGGGACCCATGACGAGTCGGGTGAGTGTGAATTCAGTGTAACTTCGTACACGGTGGCATATACAGTGATCCTATCACCCCGAGTTTTAATACGAGAGGATAAGATATGAGATATGATATGAGAATCGGGCGTTGGGCCTTTAGCTGTGGTAAGGTTTCTTTTACGGTCACGTGAAACTCAGAATATTGGCGTCCATGTACGGATGCAACCCCTCTATGGTAGTATAAACTATCACATCTAAGTACATCCAGTTACTACTTAACCTTTTTTCTGAAGGGTGAATTAGGAAGGTTGCCTCACTATAGTTTGTCATAGGATTAAGTGTAAGAGTATGATAAGATATGAGTATGAGATAAGATAAGTTATGATACGAGTACGATAATAAGACATCGCTGTGTAGGCCAGCAAAAGATAAAGAACTTAAGTCTCTCAGACGTGCGTGAGTTCCTTGTGGCGGGCAACAACGTCTTCACCAAGACGGATCTCCGGGAGATTATGAGTATGAGTGAGTTATGAGTGAGTTTGGCCATTATGTCTCCCCATTGGTGGGTGGTGGAGTATGAGTATGACACGAGGCGTTATAATATGGTGGTATGATACTATGTTGACCCTCCCATAGTAGCTCGGCGTGACTTCACGCAGTGTCGTTTAGGATTTCACTAGTATGTTAGTTACGCTCATGCGATGTCGTGCGTATGTTGAGAATGATAATAAGACATGATATAATATGTTATGAGATATGGTAAGGCACGTTAGGATCTGAGTGTCTAGATCATGGTCTTGCATTTATGATATGATATGAGTTTTACGATATATGCGTGATTTTATCTTCCTTTTGTTATCTGCTTTGAGATATTATGTTTATCACTCACCAGATGCACCCACAATGCACCTGAGTAGTATGGGGTGGATTGGTGGTGTATCCACTGAGTTTACGTGACTGAGTAAACTCATCCCATGATAATTTAACAGTTGCGGTGATTCTGTTGGTGGAGTAGACGTCACCATCTAGATCTCGTGATTTCATTGATTCTGCGGGCGTTGAGTACCAGGAGCCTTTGGAGGGCGACGCTGCCGGTTATCAGGAGGACTACGGTGTTGATCTTGATTCGAGTGCCGGTTACTGACTATTGTGGACTTGGTATTGAGTTCTATTGATACTAGTATTACGGATTTTATAGTTTATTTTATCGGATTTGTCTCCGATTTGACTTACCTGTTAGTTGTGGATTGATAGCATTCTATCGCACTTTATCAGACTTATTCAGTATTTATGATTATATTTATATTCCACCCTATTTGTTAGATTTCACGGATTTCGTGGAACCATTATTGCACGAGAACTCTGATTAGGTGTATGTCCGCTTAGCATATCCGGGATATGTGCGGGTCATAACTCAGAATTCTAGGCCCTCGGGATGGGGTAGAATTTCGGGTCGTGACATATATACAAGGCGGTCCGATTTTTTATGATGGAAAATCGTCTGTTGTTTACATGAATAAGGCCTCCCTTGTTATAATTATATGTCAGGTTGGGTCGTGTTTGACCCCACCCCACCCAACCTCTTAGTTCCCGAGTCCATTGTTGGGTCGGATGATTCATGCCCGACGCGAGTTTATGTGCCCAGCTTTATCAATATCAGGTCGGGTCCGGTGTCACGTGGACCCGACCGGTTGATAGCCCTACACGAGATACTTGAAGGTCTCAGAAGGCTGCTTGCTTAGGCTGTTCGTGTTCCCACAAATGAATGCTCTAAGCAGACGACTCCAACGCACCCTCTCTACCTCTTCTTCTTCCCTGAGAACCTTCACCCACGTGGCAGCAAAACCCTTAAGAGAGTCACCCAACAGCTCTCTGCAACGTGGAACTCTCGTTGCCCCTTGGTCGGCCATCCAGCACCGAGGAGCCAAAGTATTGGGAGCAGATGTACGTGTTCCACACATGATACCCTCCGGGTTTTTTTTTTTTTTTTTTTTGTTTTAAATTATTATTGTTAGTGATTGTGGGTTGTTTTGTTTCTTTAACTTTTATGTGTTTGCGCTATGGATTTGCTTGTTTGAATCTGACCCATTTGATTTCTAAGTCCTAATAGCATGGTCACAGTGATTACTCATCTTCGTTTTTGGGATTTTTTATTGAAATCTTATTTATTTTTGTATTTTTTTGAGATGAAATTTTATCCTTTTCATTTGAAATGGAGAACGGTTACAGTGTAGAGGGCCACAATAGTGGTAGTTAGAATAACTAACATTAAAATACAATGAATGACATCTAAGACCCATCTAACACTGACACGGATTTCAGACAAAGTAAAGTAAAAATTCAAGAATCCATCACCATCCTGAAGATCAGCCGTAACCAACACCAAAAAACCATCCGAAGAGGCACGACCAACATCGGCAAACTCACGATCCACAAAAGCTCCCACCACGCTGGAAACGGGGGCAAACACCAACCAAAAGCTTTACAAATTGCTTCAATCGAAGCTTTTAAACAATGCCTCATGGCGTGGAAATAGTCCATGTGTTCGCGCAACAACGAAGCCATCAAAACGTCAGCAAAACCCGTGACCAAAACCGTTTCAGAAACAAGTATGAATTGCAAAAAGGCCTTCGTAGAGTCGATTTCCTCGGAAAAGAAGACTCACTAATGAGAGGATAAAACTCCCATATTCTACCCCCTAAAATAAGGAAAAAATAAGGAGAGAAACATGGAGAGCCGAAGCCTCCAAGCAAAAGACGATCTCCAAAGGATCGATTTATTGAAAGCATAAAAAAATTGGATGGAAAGGGATTAAATCACCCCTTCCCACGCCCTCCCATAAAAACTTCTTTTCCCGACTCTTAACTTCTATATTTTTTTCAACTTCTAAGACAAATCTATTGAAATCTTATTTTGATGGCAAGAACAGTTGATTGTTATTATTATTAGTTTTAATCATGGTTCAAAATTTATGAAATCCGGTACGTATTGGTCTGCCCCCCAGAATCGTCCGATACATTGAATGTATAGGCCGATATTAATACTTTGTTTATAAAAAAAAATACAAAAATATCAAATTATTAGACAATAATTTCAAATTATTATCTGATACAGATGATAATTCATATTATCGTCTGATTCAAATGATAATTTCAATTTAATGGCCGATAATTTGGTCGGTATATTAAGGATATTGACCCGGTGCCTTCCACCACTGATATGTATTGGATGTGTCGGTTTTTTTCGTAATTTTGAACCATGGTTTTAATTATTTGAATTTTTTGTAATATATGGGTATTCTTCAAGAATGTTCGAAAACCCGTTGTATCTAAGTTTGATCTGATTAAAATAAGCACATTTAGTGCAAATGAATCACCAATCACTATAATAACACTACTTAGTGCAATACATTTGATTTCCGAATTTTATGAGATTTTGTTGGTAGTACTATTAGCCATTAGGAAAGAAATCTAATCAAAGACATTTAAACGCGGCTGATAACAGGGGGAGAGGTGAGGTAAATGAAAAAGGTTATGTAGATTGTAGAATTGAATTAATGACATTTTTAATTTATTGCATTAGGCAGTGGTTATTACAATTAAACCCTATTCCCGATTGATCTATTCAGTTGTTTGAATTTTGTGAAAGTTATATAGTTTTGTTTTGTGTATGTGCAAATAGAACTGGAGCTAGTAGCCGGCGTAGTAATGACAGTCGCAATTATGCTAGCACTCATCTTATGCAAATTGACCACGAAAGAATTCTTACAGTGTGCATAAAACAAGATAGTTTAGTTTTCATTGTTTCAATTTCGGTAATGCGGAAGTTACTAGGAAATTTTGATTGATTGATTGAGAAGATATGACTATAATGAGGAGGACAATAGACCCACACCCAAAAATAGGAAAAAGGATGGTATGAGGGAAAACACAAAAAGAATAAAAACTTCAAAGAGAGGATGATCCGAGGTAAAATGTTACGGCCCCAAAGTAATAAGGAATTAACTTCCAGCTCCACTAAAGCCTAGGCATTTTTAGAGTATTAGTTAGAGCCAACACCACGTCTTGAGTTCGAGTCACAGAAGGGGCAATATGGGGAAAGGCATACCTGAGGGCACTAAAGAGGGGTACCAGAGTGAAAGCCGCCACTGAGTGGTGTAGAATTCCATGGGCCTACCTCAACCTCACAAAATCGGCTTGTAAGGTGAGGATTGCCCATGTTATATATAGCCCAAGGCTTCCAACCCACAGGTGATGTGGGACTATCATTCACGCCCCCTCACGGGTAACGTGCCTTTCTACATCCTTGTGGTACCTGCTCTGATGCCATGTAGAATTCCATGGGCCTAACTCAACCTCACAAAACCAGCTTGTAATGTGAGGATTGCCCAGGTTATATATAGCCTAAGGCTTCCAGCCCACAGGCGATGTGGGACTATCATTCACGCTCCCTCACGTGTAACGTGTCTCTCTACAAGTGAGATGCTATGGAGTCCCGGATGGAGATACTTGAGCATTGGCTACAAAGCGTGCCCCAAAGTAATAAGAAATTAACTTCTCGCTCCAGTAACTCTTACGCAAGTTTTGAGTATTGGTTAGGACCTTAACGTAAAACATAAAAAAGAGAAGGGAAGAAACGTCAAACTACATTGAAGAAACATACACTAAACCATGGATCTTTCAAACAGCTCGAACTGGGATTAGACATTTTGTATTGTTTATCGCTATGCTGTTAAGTAAATATAATTTAAATTCTTTTATGTAAAAGAGGTTGAATAAACTAATCCAACTGAATCATAATGATCATGTGCTCGAAATGCATTGAATGACCCATAGATAATAAATCATATTCTTCTACCCTTTTGTGGGAGGCAGGAGTCGATGACTTTTCATAGCCATTATCTTGATACTTAGGAGTGTGCATTTCGTGTAAGTGGAGGGGAACTCAAATAGTTACCTATTTTCTAGTGCTTCATTCTCGTTTCTTCAGGCATACAAATTGTAAAGTATGTGAAAGTTGTCTTGCTAATTTGGTTAGTGTAAGATGTTTGATAGTCTCACTCATTGGAACATGTACACAAAGCTAAAAATGAATGTTAATTAATTTAGTGGTTTCTCAACACTTGATTCCCAACGTTATGAAAACTTTTTTATATACTAGGCCTAGCTGGCTGATTTCATGGCCCATGTCAATTTAAAAAATTACCGACTGATTTCAAAACCAATTGCCTTTTGTAAATCATGACTGGACTCATAACAATATTGTTAAAATACGCGACTGAGAAAATGATAGAATGATGCTGAGGACGGAATCCAAATCAATGAATGGTCACATGATTGAAAGTAAATTGTCGGTGTTTATGAGAATTTGTATAAAAGTGTAGAATGGTTTTGGATGAGTTGCATTTACATGTTTAGTACAGGTGTAGGCATGCGGTTGATGATATAACTGGCAGTAAGGACAACCTTAACACAGACGTTTGAAAACATTTATACACCAAGGAAAAGACATAGCAAGTAGTAACCTCAAGGAGGTGGCGATTTTCCTCGCAGTCGCAGCGACTCCATTTTGTCTTGGAGTGTAGGGACAAGTTGCTTGCCACTCAATTCCAACTATCAGAAGGCAAGATTGAAGACCTTGGGATGAGTATTCTCTCTCCATTGTCATTTTTATAATCTTGGCCTTCACATTGAATCGAGTCTCCCACTTGTGATAGATGAGAAAATAGCACTGACCTCGTCTTTGGTTTTCATTAGAAACAAAGTGGTGTAGCGGGTGCAATCATCATTAAAAGATACAAGGTATTGATATCTATAAAGTTAAACCGCTGGGGAAGTCCCCCCATCACATTTACTCTGGAAAATTGGATAAACAGACCTACAATGTTTTGATAATTGACAAGTTTCACAATGAATTGTTTTGTAAGCTATGGAACTAAACAAATTTGAAAATAAGAGATGCAAACAAGGAAGGGGGAGATTTCCAAGCCGTCGTTGCCAAAGGTGAGCACTCTCCAAGGATGTAATAGTGGCTGCAACTCCTGCAACTCCCAATGGCTTTGTGTCTTCAAAGATGTTGAGACCCCTCTCCTCACGCCCATGATCAAATGCAGTCAGGTCCTGAAATTGACAGGGAGAAAGAAAAAAGGTTTTGTTGCCGATCATGTTTTTAGTAATTTTACTGGCAGAAAGAAGACTAAGTGGCCTTTATATGAAGTCTGGAGTGAGGGACAACTACCAATCTGAATATTTCTCTGCCATTTTACAGGAACAAGGAACTCTTTGTAACTCTAGTACGACAAGGAGAAGACATGGGAGTAAATGAATAAAAATAGTAGACATACCAGACATGCGGTCTATGGCTCCTGAATCAATAATCCAAGAGGACTGAGACGTAGATGTAGCATGACCTGACACCCGTCTCTTTGAGATGGAGGAAGAAACCTAAGAACTCGAGGCTTTGTGGACGAGCTCCTGATACTCTATGTGAGTGAGTCACTGATGGTGGACCCTGAGTTGACTGCGCTGTAGGAGGTGCCTGCTGAACTGTAGAAGGTGCCTGGGAACCAAAGCCACTGTGGGCAACATATGCTCTGCCAAATCCCAATAAGTCTCTCTTTGATGCCCCTTTCTTCCATAGTGAGTATACTTGATATTCTCTTTTTCTTCACACGAGGAACCACCTTTGCTATGACCGCGATCTCCATATTGGCCTCCACTTCTGCCACGAGACTCAAAAAATGTAGCGACGCTCAGGAGTTTGGAGGGACACATCCATAAACCTCATACAAGTCTCCTTTCGCGGGAGAAGGGAGAACATAATGCCTAGTGGTGACATCATCTCTTTGCCAAGTATAGTAGATCATACATGCTTAAACTCTGAATTTACCCCTCTAAGAAGGTCAAAGATCTTCTTGGTGCCACTGTCCTCCCTCTGGATCTTCATGCAGTCAACACACTGTCTTGAGGGCTCAACTGTCACACTTTCCTCTTCTTCGGTAGTGGCTCAATGCGTCTCACATACTTCTCAACTGAGTGTAGAAGTCGCCAATCAGCCTCTTCCTGGCGCACCTAACTAATCTTGTGTCAGTAAGGCTAAACACCTTCGCATAATCATGCCTCTGCTTATAAGCATCACTAATGGCCACCCATAACTCTCTTGCATAAGATACATACATGAATGAGTTTGCAATAGATGGTTGTGTAGAGTGTAACAACCATGTCATCACTTGCATATTGTCACTCCTCCAATCAACATACTTCTCATGGATAGGTGCTGGTTGGATCCAAGGACCAACTCAGTAGATCTTCACCAGCCCAAGTAATTTGTTCCATCAAACAACATGGTGGTGATTTAGAGTCTCTGAGACCCTTTGATGCTTCCACCTAAACTAACTTTGGTCTCATCCATTTCACAAAACAATAAGCACACCAAGGATTTTCACCGAAAAATCCACAAATCACCACTCAATGTTACCTAGAAACTTCTACTTTTGGGATTTTTGCCATGCCAACACTTGGACATCCTCAACACAACATGATACTTCCAGGCATGTATCAAAATACCACATAATACCATCAAAATGTTCCTCGTTTTGACACGATAAAATGAACCGTCGTTTTATAAAACAAAATTGTGTAAACTTTATCATTTTATAAACTAAAATGCTGGGGGTCCTTGAAAATGATTTGTATAATATATTATACTTTTAGCTAGGTTCATGACATAATGTATGTATCTTTTCAATACATATTTCAAATAGCTCTCTAAGATTTCCCTTCAATTTTTTGTGATATACGCTCTATTTTTTTTTTCGTAGGGCCGTGCCACTGTATTGGAATCTTTAGAAATTGGCGTGACAAACATCTATGACACCTTGACACTTGGCACCCATGCCACGTGTCTAGGTAACACTACCACAAATCAGTGTTTTCACTAATGAATCCACTGTCCACGACAAAAAATAGGGTAAAGTTGCATGAAACAACTGTTAACATCATATCCACAAACACACAAGTTGTCATAACTCACTCCACAGACCTCTGATTCATACGAAACCAATTTTAAAAGGTCAAGAGAAAGATTTCAGTTCAGATCATATTTGATCTTTACCCTGAGATTTGCAACATGAGGTCTAAGGACCCAGAAAAATGAGAAACAGCCCTGCCCTTTCGGCTGGGTTCCGTAAAATCAACAAAATAGGGATCATCTTTTAGAGTGTTGTCGATATATATCTTGCTAGTATATATCAATTTTTGGCCTAGCCGCTACCGACATACACAGAGGTATCGCCGATTCGTATAATTCTTTTTCACTTACATTCTTAAATCTATAACAGTTTACTTTTTTAACGTAAAAGTAAATGCATCCATGATTTTAGCATTTTCAAAGTTTTTAGGCATATATGATTTCAAGAGAAATAAACAATTCAGTGATCTAATCAAATAATTTTAATATGGTTCGAGAGGAAATAAAAGTATTAGTACATGTTTATGCTCTGTTCGTTTCTCTCTCTCACACACACTCTCTCTCTCTCTCTCTCTCTCTCTCTTTTAAGTTACATAAGTTAGTGATATTTAGATTAATTAAATAAGGAATTATTGAGTAAAACACAAATTAGAGAATGAAAAGTTGTTGACTTGTAGTTATATACGATTAAATGTTTTATACTTATATCAATATACATAATTGAAGAATCATTAATGTTGACACGTCAATTTATAATCATGCTCAATCACTTTGTTCATAACTTTATTTACTTATGTGTTTAATATTTATATGCAATATGTAATAACAGCACTCTATATTCTAAATTATCTACTTATTTATGATTAAATTACTAATAAAATCTCACTGTAGTTATTGTTTATGTATAAATGTACCTAATCATATAAATGTGTGTATATATATGTGTGTGTGTGTGTGTGTGTGTGTGTGTGTGTGTGTGTGTGTGAGTACATATACACACACACAGATGTATACATGTAAATTTTGTTATTAATGTGTACATTTTGATGAACAATATGTAGCAAAAGCTTTTTGATAAATTTTTGTGTGTACATGAGAGAATTATTTTTACCTCTTCGGTTATAATGGTGTACATATTTGGATGTCCATGCAGTCCCAAACTCGAAACCACCGTAAACTCTAGAAGTTCAGCTAAACCAAGAAACGTGTTGGGTCTGCATTATCAGATTTACGTCCCCATCGTGACACATACATTGTGATCATGGTTCAAAATTTCGGACGAAACTGGTACGTATCGTCCGATACGTATCAGTGTCGGAGGTCACTGGTACGATACATTGAATGTATCGTACCGGTCCATTACATATATATTGGTAGTTTATTGGACGATACAACCAACGTATCGTCCGGAACCGGATACGGAATACCTTTTAAACCATGATTGTGATAGTTATTTTTCTTTATTTATGTATTTTGTAACTCAGATTAATGTGTGACATGCACACCTTATAAGTTCCACTAGAATATTTATTTATTTTTTAATTATATTGTTCTTACATAAGGTATCCCATCCTGCTTTGTTGCAGGTCAAATTAGGCAGTGTCATCCAAAGAAAAGGTTCAAAACTACCATCCATACCGTTTAATCCCATTGAAATTTCTATTGAGTTATAATCACTAATAAAATTCTTTGTTTCAACAATCTGGTGGACTTCATTTCTTCAAGGGCGTATTTTCCAGGTAATAGGATTTAATGCACGTAACTGTAAAATAAACACCTAATTTGTTACTTGTGTTTATAGCATAGTCACCAAATTCTCCGAATTTTTGAAAAATTCGCGAATTTAAGGTTCTACGAATTAAACACAAATTATTCGTTGATTTATGAAAAATTCTTCTGTTTTTAAAAAATTCGCGAACTTCATGTATGACTTGCGAATAATTCATGAGTAATACATTCAATAAATTGTGATTTTTAATATTTTTTAAAACAATTACATTTCTTAATGTTATTTTTTATTTTTTTCTATGATTTGTCGCCACATTTTCCCCCGAACCTGCCAATTTGGCTGAATTTTTTTGAGTTTTAACCTTACCGAATTATTGCCAAAAACCGACTTGGTGACTATGGTTGAAGTAATGAGAATTATTGGAGCCTTCACTGTTGTTTATGCCTTAAAAGTTTGATTTACATAATGAATCAGTCTTTAAGATTTTTCTAATAAAATCTACCATATAGGTTCTAAAAGCACAACATACACAACATGGAAGAGGAGGAGCAACAATACAGGTAAATTTCCTCAAACTATATATATATATATATAACATTTACAGTTCTTTAAGGATTGCATGCCTGCTTTCTAGAGGGCATTTTGGTGGGCTTCCTTTGGCCGCCCACAATGGTATTAAGTGGGGTGGAAAATACCATCTCCAAGCTTTACAAAAGGTTCGTTTTTTGCCTTTTAAGGAAAAATGACAAGCCTGAACTTTAAACCCTTAATTTTTTTTATTTTTTGTATTTAAAAAAAACTTATAGGTAAAGGTGGAGTTTGAACCTCCACCTCAATGCTACAGGCTTGAGGGCAATACCACTTGAGCAAAGGCCCAATTTCATAAAAACCTGAATATAAATTGCTACGAACAAACTTTGATCAAATCAGCTTCTTGGAACTTTTTTAATCATATGAAAGTTACTTTAGATTTGATTATTATTAATCAGTAGATGTCCTTAGAATCCAAAGATTTTAAAACAAATTTTAAAAATAAATAAATGATGTTCTGGATATTATTATTATTAGTATTTTGCCAGTTTTAATCTGCTAATTGCTCCTTGCTAGCATTAGCTGTTAGTTGTTACTTTGCCTTGCTCAGGCGAGTGGCTGCCTGTTAAGCACAACATACACCTACCTAATGAATGCAGTATAAATTAAACATAGCATATAGGAGGTGGTATGTTGCTAGAAAAATTCACTGCCCAGCTTACTTTACAACTGCATGCTATTTCTAAACTGGTATATTTGGAGAATATGTCCAGCTGGCTTTCCAAGTGCGTGCTACTCATAAATTATAGTTTTGGAGAATAAGGTCTGAATTGTAGCCTTCATTGAGCATAATCTTCCTCTATCACCATTCTTCAATTCACCTTTTAAACGTTGGCTGGTGTTACTATCACACGACTTTATGTTCCAACCACCTCACTTAAACAAAGGAGAAATTCTGTTGACTTCTTTAAATCAGACGATGGAAATCCTTTTTTGTGTCAATCTCCCACACAATAGATCTTGAGATCATAGGCCTACTATCAGACGGTTAGATGTTGATTACACGAGGCATACATCCCAAAAAGTGAACGTGAGCTAGGATTGTTGGTGCGCTATGATCACGTTCACTTTTTGGGATGTGTGCCACGTGAAATAAAAAATCTGACCGTCTGATGGTATGCCTATGATCTCAAGATCTCTTGTGTGGAAGATTTGGACGAAAAATAATCTCCATCGTCTGAATTAAAACAGTCGAACATATTTTTCATTTGTTTACGTGCGGTGGCTGTAACGTAAAGTGGTGTGATAGTAACACCAGCCGCAATATTTTATCTTTGACTAATTTTTTGGTTGATTGAAATCGTCAAAATATTTCTGGCTCACAGGTGGAGTTGCGGGATGTTGATACAGGGAACAAAATAACTGAAAGATTTCGCACAGATGAAGCTATTGAGCGTAAGCTTCTTGAGCAATATGAAATTTTATAGCTGTGGAGTTGAATATTTTATTAGCATTGCATGAGTCACTCTTTCAATTCTGCATCTCTGTCACTTATTTGGGTCTATTTGGATAGGGGGAAAGGAAAAGAAATCCCTGGAAAATAAAAAAAAAGGGAATAATCTACTGTTTGGCAACAAAATTAGGCGCGAGAAATCCATGGACAACAAAACAGTTTTCCTCGGCTCAGAAACCATCAAATCTGCCTAAAATTACAGGATCTCATTGGAAAGGTAGTGATCCAAGAGGGTCTCACGAAGCTGGTCCTTGCAATGCCTCATAAATGGAACCCCCTCTCTCCATATAAAATCTCTCTCCCTCCTTTGTACGTCAACCCATGGATCAAAATATCGTCCGATACCGATACGTATCGGACGATACGTATCGGTATTGGACTTGAACGATACATTGAATGTATCGTCCGATACAGACCGGTACCGATACGTATTGTCCGATACGTATCGTTTTGGAGCTCGGACGATACGTATCGATAACCCGATATTTTAACCCATGCGTCAACCTTCCCATATTTGGATATGGTATGTGTTATATACACCAACAATGGTGCTCCCATTCTATTTTCTTTGTTATTATATAATTCAAAAGCCAAGAAATGATGAATTCCAATTGATTTCCAAAGGGTTGAAATCCATGGGATCTTTAAATCCATTTCCACCCTTTTCCTCCGAAACATCCAAACAGAGCCTAACTGTAACAAACTAGGGTGAACCATAGTGTATGTCGACATATGTAATAAAAGGTACAAGTTAAAAAACTTCCTAAATTTTATCATTTGTTGACTAATCTATCCCTTAGATTGCAAACTAAATCTTGTCCTAACTAATAAAACAATAAAGTAGCATACTCTTTGTTGGTAGGTAAGAGGTGGGATCGAATCTGGACATCAAGGTTGTGGGTTTAATCTATACTTTACCTGTTATTGGCTTCCATTATAATTATGCCTTTGCTATCAAATACTAATTGAACAATATGGGCTTTAAATTTAAAAGAAGAAAAAGAAGAAAGAAATATGTGTTCCAAAAGGTCGTTAGGAAAACTCATGATCATCACCATTGTCGTCATCCTCATCATCATCATTAACTTGTCCCATCTATTTGGCATCAACTTTACTTCTTGGGAGAACGCATGAGACAAATCATATATGAAAAAAAAATAGTTGGCACTTTTTTTCTGATTAAATATTTTTTTTTGTAACATATGATTTATTTATAAGCTAAAAAAATGAATTGCAAAAAGAAAAGGTATGACATGGGAGAACCTCAAAATGAAGATAATAATTTTCACCGAGAACCACCTATCAACTTTCATTCCACAAGAGTTTAGAGAAATAAGCCTTCATTTGCTTTTTGTCTGCCTTATTATTATTCTCTTTGGGCACCAACTCTTCTGATTGTCATTTAAATAACAAAATGGTGTTTAATGATCTTACACCATCAATGGTTTAAGATGTGGGTAATCCTTACAGTCAGAGCGATAGACCATAGATTGAAGATTGAAGAGCAACAAGACCAAAAAGGGTGTTTTAGGGAGATTTAAACCATCCGATCTGTAGACTATAATATCAACCATTGTTTATATTTTTAATGGCTCATATTAAAGTTGATCAATCATATGATTCACATCCACTTATAGGACTATTTCTTTGGGCTGAGATATGTTCTAATGATAGATTGCCACTTGGACAATTTAGATTGATCATAGATGTGTGCCACATGGCATAATAATAAATCACACTTCAATGGTGCGAGATAAAAAGTCAACGTTTAATGGTGGAAGATCATTTAAGCACCATTTTGGTGTTTAAATGTCGGTCATCTCTTTGTGGATAAGTGCGAGGATGCGAGATATCTTTCAAAACTGAGTCCCATTCTGCCAAGGTGGTGGGGTTTTCTGAAAGAGCTTCTTTGCAGTATGTCTGATGCAGACAAGTCAATCTCGTCCTTAATGCCTCCACTTCTGCATCAATTGCTTACGACGTAACCACTAAACTTGTAAAAGAGAGCAATTTTTTATGGAAAAGAGGAGGGCTACCGTTTGAGTGACAACTAGTTGTAAAAAAGTCCGATTAAATCTGTATGGCGAAAACAATTATGAACACATGCTTTGCGGGGTGGCCAGCTAGCAATGCATTGCAATAGACCTCGGTTGTAATGAGAAGTAGGCAAGAGTTGGCTAGGCTGCCCCCTGTTTTAAGTGACGCGCTACAACGGATCCCGGTTGTAGTCAGATATTTGGAGGTCGTGATATCCATTTAGTTGCTGAGGTTTCAGGTTTGTGCCCATTTCTTCAGAGTTTTCCTGGGGAGAAGTACCATGATAGATGCTGGTACTTGATCTGCTTTTCCTCTGGTAGAGGTGCCATAAGCTGTAGTGGACATGGAGGTCGTATATCTTGTGGCTGAGGTCACGAGTCAGGTGGTCGATGCAGAGGCCATTAAAACCTCTAGTGTTCACATTGTAGTATGATATGATACACAATTGATACATGTTGGGATTTTCATGGAAAAAATGTATGCATGGGTCAAAATCTCAGACGAATCGATATGTCTCGTCCAATGTGTTTCGGTATCGCTAGCCACCGATACATGATACATTGTGTATGTATCAACGATACATACCCAATGTATGTCATATTCAGTCATTGTATGGCCGATACATCGAATGTAGCAGCCATATTGATATGTATCGTCTTGGTATTGATGGTCGATGATACGTATTGGAAAACCAAGATTTTGATCCATGCCTATATGGACCAATCAGGCATATGCGACAAAGGATCAGATCATCAGGATCCGAAGGCTTACAACATTCACATTTCACAACCTTCTGTTGATACTTCCGGAGAGTCTATTGTACTACTTGTTTTTAGGATTAGGGTTTAGGAGAGGAAGGAGGAAGAGAGAAGAGAGTTTGGAAATAGAATAGCTTAGTTAGGGTTAGGAGAACCCAACTAGCCTTTATACAACTATAAATAATTACAACTTACACACCCAAAGTTATTACACTCACACTATAAGTGGCACACATATCTAGACAACTACTCACACACCCATACATACAACTCAAACAACAATACTACCCCTCAATCTGGTGCATAGATATCATGCCTAGCTTGACAACAATATCCTGAAGAAGTGAAGGACCAAGAGCTCTGGTAAAAACATTTGCAAGTTACTGAGAAGATGAGACCTTCGGAGTTTCTATGAGGCCTGCCTGAATCTTCTCGTGAATGAAGTGAATGCCTACTTCAACATGCTTAGTCCTCTCGTGAAGAATCGAATCTCCAACAATATCAACGGTAGCTTGGCTATCACAATGAAGAGCCACAGGAAGAGTTGGAGGAAAACCAAGCTCAGTGAGCAGAGAATGTAACCGAAGAAGCTCACAAGTCCTATGGGCCATCGCTCTGTACTCAGATTCGGCACTTGACTTGGATCCGACATCCTGCTTCTTACTCTTCCACATCGCAAGGTTGCCACCAAGAAAGGCACAATACCCTGAAGTGGATCAGCGATTAGTAGGAGCTCTTGCATAATTGGCATCAGTGAAGTAGCTAAGATAGAGGTGACCAACATCACCATAAAATAGGCCGCAACCAGGAGAGGCTTTAATGTGGCAAAGAATCCGATGAATAGCAGTCATATGAGGGGCCCTGGGAGCATGCATAAACTGAGCTACCAAAGAGACTGCAAATGCCAGGTTAGGTTGAGTGTTGGTAAGGTAGATAAGCGTTCCAACAAGTTGTTAATACTTAGAGGGATTAGGAAGGGGATTTCCAACATCAACATGGAGGTAATGTTTGGGATCCATAGGAGATTTTTGTAGGCTTGCATCCAAGCATTCCAATTGCCAGTGTCCCTCAATAATCCAAGAGAATACTGTCTCTGGGAGAGAGCAATACCACAATCGGACCTCGCAATCTCAATACCTAAAAAGAACCGAAGATTACCCAAATCTTTCACATCAAAGGCTTTACGCAAACCAACCTTCACTTGAGCTATAAAAGCAACATCATCACTGGTGATATCAATATAGACTAGAAGAATGGTACGAAGCCTCGCAAAACTAGTGTGAATGAAACACATATGGTCAGAATGGCACCAGTACTAAAGCGATGGAACCAGGCCTAGGAGATTGCTTCAACCTATAAATCGACTTGAGAAGCTGACATAATTTCCCTGAATACTCCCCCTGAAGGTGATAACCAAGAGGTGGTGTCATATATATCTCCGCATCTAAATGTCCATGGAGGAATGCATTCTTCAGATCTAATTGGTAGAACGTTCAATGATGATGTGCAGCAAGAGAAATAAGGACCCGAACTGAGGTGAGCTTCATAACAGGGGCAAAGGTAGTTGTATAGTCTATGTCAGGAACTTGGGTAAAACCCTTAGCAACCAAGCGAGCCTTATATCTGTCAACAGGACCAACATCACGCACTTTAAGGCAAAGGCGCATCTACACCCAACAACCTGCGTATCTGGTGGAAGATTAACAAATTCCTAGGTTTTATTTCTTTAAGAGCAGCCATTTCCTCAGCCATGGCAGCAGTCTAAGAAGGATTTTTGAGAAGTTCTTTGAGGCAGTGAGGAATGGAAACAGTAGAAGCTCTATCAAGGGTAGGTTGATAAGAGTGAGAGAAACCCTAGTAAGAAACATACTGAGCAATAGGAAGAGCAAGATCATCAACACTAGAGGTAGGTACAATAATAGGAGAATCCAAAGGAGGTGCAGGTATACTTGATGGAGCTGACTCCAAGGAGACCCCTGGAAATGATGCAGGATCGTGTCACAAATCTATTGCGACACTGATATCTTGCGAATAGGCAAGCTACCACACGAAGGAGTAGGCCCAATAGGATATGGAGTAGGTTCACATGCATAAGAACATGAAGTACTGTACGAGGCACCATAAAGGTAGAAACTTGATTAAAATAAAGGTGTATCCTCAAAGAAAGAAACATCCATCGTGGTAAAAAGCTTCCTACTCTTGGGATGATAGCATCTGTACCCTTTCGACACTCCAGAGTACCCCGTGAAAACACATTTAACTGCCTTATCATCTAACTTGTGTCTTTGGATGCAAATATTATGAACAAAGCATGTGCATCCAAAGCTACGAGGTTCAATAGAAAACAAGGTGTGAGCATGCAAGCTACCAGTCTCAAGATATGCACAGGAGTTTGATCATTCAAGATGCATGTGGGTGTGCGATTGATGAGAAAAATCGCAGTGAGAAGGGCCATAGACCAATAGGATTTGTGAACTTGCATGCCACAAAAGAGTGAGCGAGCCACTTCCATGAGCCAATTCTTATGCTCTGCAACATCATTCTGTTGAGGAGTATAAGGGCACTTGAATTGATGCAATGTCCCAATTTCTAGAGATGGTCCTGAAAGGCTGAGGATGAGTACTCACCACTATTATCAGATCGAAGAACCTTGATGGTTTTCCCAAACTGAGTATGAATCATGGTAGAGAAGGTGATATAGGTGTTAAGTACCTCATTTTTAGACTTTAACAAATATACCCATGTACATCTATAATGGTCATTCATGAAATGTAACATAATATTTAAAACCATCAAATGAGGATAAAGGACCAAGTCCCCACACATCACTATATATAAGATCAAACAAAGATCAATGAGTAGTATGTGAAACAAAAGATGATCTACTATGTTGTTGACAAGTTTGACATTGAAATTTAAAACCATTAGAAACATTTTTAAATTTGGGAAAAAGTAAACATAAACTTCACAAAGTGGCATGAGCCAGACGGGCATGCCGAAGATCTAAAACAAGACTACTATGGGCAAAAGGGAAAGAAGGCAAAGCGGGAGCGGCCATAGATCTCTCAACGCCAAAATAATATAGGCCTCCACGCTCAAACCCCGTGCCAGAAGTCTTTCTCGTAGTCAAGTCTTGTAGAACACTATGAGTAGGAAAAAATGTTATTGAACAATTTAAAGATTTGGTAAGACTATTAACAAACAACAAATTTGCTTTAAGATTAGGAACATACATCACATTTGGAAGCGAAAGGTCAGTTGATAGGGGAACATTACTCTGACTAGTAACAAGAGTAAAGTAACCATCAACAATACGTACTTTCCTATGAGTGGACAAAGGAAAGACGGACGCAAATAAATGGAACTCATCAGTCATATGATCAGAGGCTCTTTAATCTATGATCCAGGGAGATGGATGTAGATAACATGGACATAGATGCAGAATAGGCGGATGAGGTACCTGGCCTAGGAGGCAGAGTAGGCTATGGAACTTGAAGACGTCCATGCAAATCAGCAAGCTTGACGCGTAGAGCATTAAGCTCCCACCACTCCCATGATGAGTATTTCATGCTGCTCAAGTGCCAATAACTTTCCGCTAGCCATAAGCTTCCACCATTGCCACTTTTGTTTGATCGGAAAAGGTTAATCTTGCTTCACATTAGCCTACTTCGTGGGTTATGGATTCCGGAGCCTTAGATCACATGCTTCGTAGGTCTTGTATGTTCTCATCATGTTTCCACAGTTATTCATTTGTTACATTAATTTTAGAACATTGTCTAAAATTCTTAGACAAGATTTGGTTCATCCTTGTGAGTCTATAACTTTATCTTTAGTTTTATTTGTTCCCAAATTTCCTTTTTAGTCTTCTTTCTATTAGTAAACTTACCAAGTTCAATTGCTCCAATACAGTTTAGGGTAGCTTTATTCACGCCCACGGAATCTGGAAATATGCTCATGCAAAAAATCATTGGTTGCTTTAAATTAGACAATGGAGATTGTGTTTCGCTACAATCTTCCACACAAGGGATCTTGAGGCCACAAACATACCATCAGATGGTTAGTTTTTGATTCCACATGTCACAGATCCCAAAAAACGTGGCCCTAAAGTCTCGTTTGAGCCTGATGTGTGTCACATGACTTTAGGACCACATTTTTTGAGATTTGTGCCATGTGGAATTGAAAACTGACCGTTTGATGGCACGGTCATGGCCACAAGATCCCTTGTGGGGAAGATGGAGTGAAACACGATCTCCATCGTCCGATTTAAAGCAATCAATGATTTTTGGTATGGGCATATTTCAAGATTCCGTGGGCGTGACTACAGCTACCCTACAGTTTATCCCTCTCATTGGGATCCGGAGTGCTGTTATATCCAGTTCCCAAATGGATTCATTATGTTTAAATCGATCATGCCATGGTCGTTAGGTGATCTGTTGGCTGGATGGGGTGCTGATCCATTTGATGAATGTCAAAATTTACTTTGGATGGTCTGCTCCTTGACCATTTTATGGTGCCTTTGAATGAAAAAAAAATGAATGGACATTTGAGGGGAAAAAGAAGACAACGAGTGGCTCATTAATACGATAACAGGGGCTGTCTGGATCTGGGGGCCGTGTTACCTAGGCACTTTCACTTTTGGGATTATTGTCATGCCAGCACTTGGTGGCACTTGGGCACGTGCTGGCAGTTGGACACTCCTCAACACAGCACGATTCTTCTAAACGTGTCTGAAAGTACCACTTAATACCATCAAAATGTTCCTCGTTTTGACACGATAAATTGAACTGCCGTTTTATAAAAAAACTTGTGTAAAGTTTAGTAACTTGTAAAATAAAAAGCTTGGGTCCTTGGAAACAATTGTATTATATAGTATACTTTTAGTTAGGTTCATGACATACATTATGTATCTTTTCAATACATTTCTCAATTGGGTCTCTAAGATTTCTCTTCAATTTTTTTTTTCGATATACGTTCTAATTTTATTTTTCTCAAGGTCGTGCTGCTGTGCTGGACTGGTGCCAAACATATATGACACCTCCACACTTGGACTCGTGCCATGTGTCTGGGTAACATTGTATTGAACGTCTGGTTTCTAGGTAACACTATCCGGCTTCAGTGATCCTTGCATATTCTGGTCCATTCCATCACTAGGAGAATAGCTGAAGCCTGAGTTAAGGGCCACATTGGAAGGTATCCGATTACTTCGCAACCACAAAATCAGGTAGAGATCATAGAAGGTGATTCTAAGATGGTGGCAGCTTGGTTAAAAATTCTTCTAAACCGCCATGGAGACTTGGACTGTGGAAGCAGCTTGGTTAAAACAGTCTTCTCTCCGCTGGATGTTCAATACATAGGAGTAGAGGCTCCAGAGAGGGGTAGAGGCCCAGGGGTTGTCACCCTGTTCCTGCAGTGGGATGTTCTGTTCCCACCTAATGGGATGCTTTAGTCCACATCGGTTGCAAAACTCGTCCTGAACATGCCATAAGTGAGCCCCTTCCCTTCCAGATATGACGCGTTTTAAAACCGGGAGCCTAGTGTGGCAGAACCAGACAATACCATACCGGTTCTGGTTGGGTCTTCACATATTTCAAAGGAGGCCAATTCTGAAGCGGTCGCTTTGGCCAAAGACCTCATAGGGATCACCAATCAGTTGGAAGTTCCCTGCCACTCTCATAAGTTTATATATTCATATTTTCTTTTATGTTTGTGTTTTTATTTTGTATTTGGCCTGAATTTCTTGTTTAGCCATTTCATTTTTTTGATAATAAATAGATGGCTGGTGTTACTGCCACACCACTTTATGTTACAGCCACATCACTAAAACGACGAAAAAGTATGTTGACTACTTTAAATTAGAAGATCATGATCATTTTTCTTCTCAATCTTCCCCAAAATAGATCTTGTGATCACGTGCCTACTATCAGACGGTCAGATGTTGGTTCCACGTGGAACACATCCCAAAAAGTGAACGTGAATCGGGTTTGATGGTATGCTATGATCACGTTCACTTTTTGGAAAATGTGCCATGTGGAATCAACTTCTGATCGTCTGATGGCATGCTTAGGATCTCAAGATCTTTTGTGTGGAAGCTTGGGATGAAAAACTATCTCCATCGTCTGATTTAAAGCAGTCAACAACTTCTCCCTTTGTTTAAGGGAGGTGACTAACACTTAAGTGGTGTGGTAGTAACACCAACCTGAATAGATCTGCCTTTTACTGATAAAAATAAAACACAGTTGATCCTGTGGAGTCTGCACTTCGTCTATACATCTAGAAAATTGCCCTCCTTGAAATGCATCTTGGTGTTACTATATTAAACGTTTACAAAGCAAAAATATATATTATTGACACTGGCATTGGACCATGCTGAAATCATAGTCATAGTATTGTCAAAAATCACCATTGAGCTTCTTTTTTAATTTTAGAATCCTTCTTGCTTTGTTGTTGGTGCAGGAGTTTTTGTTCAGGAGAAATCTTTCACATTTTTGTATAGAGCGGGCGACTCTATAATGATAATGGAGTGAGTTCTATTTGCCGCAATGCTCCCCTTCCTTAAGATGTTTATGCTGATTAAATGTGCTGAATTTTAATTTCTAATCAGGCCTAAGACATTTGAGCAAATGGAGGTGTCCAAGGACCTTTTTGGCAAGGCTGCTGCCTATTTAAAAGGTGCCTGTAATATCACATCTAGAATTTTGTTAAAAGGTGTCTGTAATATCACATCCAGAATTTTGTTAAAAGGTGCCTGTAATAATATATATATATATATATATATATATATATATATATATATATATATATATATGAGAATTGGGAAATGCATCCGGATGTAGCCCTGGAGGGCCACCTGGATGCCAACTCACATGCTAGGTTGCATGATCAACCCAAAACAACACCTGTTTTGGGTTGATCAGCCATGGGACATGTGATTTAATTTTAATTTTTTTTTTTTTTTTGAAACTTTTTTACCCTCCGTTTGATGGGTCAAAGATAAGGTAACGCCCAACCAACTTGGTGCATTGATTTTTTAGGCATCTTTGACCACATTTTCAACGGTGGTTATCCATTGGATCATGCCCTTGGGTGGTACCTGATCAATCTTTTTAAAATGACGGTCACAAGAGTCAGGTCTATATCTATATCTATATATATATATATATAGCGAGAGAGAGAGAGAGAGAGAGAGAGGCCCTTCTGAATGTATCACCTACATATGGTTCCTAAGCATTTATTTCCGTCCAATAAGATATTTTGTGCAAATTTTCATACTACTTCTGAGACATTGATTCATATTCTTTAATGCTATGGTGTCTTTGTGTTCAAGTCGGTAATAAACTTTGTGATCTCCTGGTGAACAGATGACATGAGAGTGACCCTGCAGTTTTATGATGGAAAACCAATGTCTGCATCAGTTCCACAGCGTGTGACTTGTACCGTTATCGAAGCAAAACCTAATCCCAAGGGGCCAACAGTCACCCCCCAGTAGGTTTATTTCTTTACTTTTCTTCTATTGTACCACGTGGCAAATATCTGTGATCAATCTAAACTGTCCAAGTGGCTGTCCATGATTGGAACATACCTCAACTAAAGAATCACGCTTAAAAATCATTTGTATACCATCTGATCAATGATCTTCTATATTAGTCGTTAAAAGTAAAAATAATAGCGGATAATAGAGTGCACAGATTTGGACACACCATAATAGCCGTTCACAAGATTATCACATAGACTAGATACGGTGCTAAAAAATAATGCCACGTGTACAAAGATGATTAGTAGAATACTGTCAATGGTGTACTAACTTAACATCCTATATGAACTACCCTTTCATTAGCAAACTTTCTTTACAGCATCTTGGGGGTGAAACACAAATCAATCTCGTCTCACTAATCCCCGAGGCGCGACATTTAAACACCAAAATGATTTTAAAATGATCTTAAGTATACTTTTTTATCTCACAGCATTCAATTGTGATTTAGCATTATGCCATGTGGCGCACATCTGTGAGACTGTGACCAATCTAAATTGTCCAAGTGACAGTCCATCATTGGAACATATCTCAGCATGAAGAAACATGCTTATAACTGGATGTGAACCATCCGATTGATGAACTTTAATATCACCCATTAAAACTGAAAACAAGGGTTGATATTGTAGTCTAGAGATCGAATGATTTAAATCTCCTTGAAACACCATTTTTGGGCCTATTGCACTTCGATCCATGATCTATCACTTTTGGCGGTATGGATCACCCACATTTTAAACATTGATGGTGTAAGATCATTTAAACCCTATTTTGGTGTTTAAGTGAAGATCAGGAGAGTTGGATCTTTAAAAAAAAATTATTTCTTGAAAATGGGAGTGGTCTTCCTAACGTTTGATTCTTAAACATTATGAGTTCTCTAGAAGCTCTTCATCCGTCTCCAAACTAGGAAGTAACTAAAGGAGCCAAAGGGGCTTTGGGCCCTCCATACTGAGTCTCAATAAGACAAATGGCACACAATAACTTGATGTTAGCATTCTTGACTTGATAGGCATTTAGACATTATATTTCTCTTTGATGAACTTTGCACTTACAGATTTATATTTTCTCAAGTTTAAGGGGTTCAATAAGATTGAAGGAATTTATCTCTGTTTTTTCTATCTTTTGTTTTTGGTTTTGTAGGTGATTGTGTATTGTAACATTTTGATGTATTAACTTTGTTTCATTATTTAATTTTGAGAATCTTTTTTTCTCCGCAACTTCAAATTGTATGAGTAATATTTGAATATTCAATAATGTTCATTGAAAGGTTTTAGGAGTTTGTTGTTTATAATGTTGGAGTTAGTGTTAGAATCGGTTGGTGTGCTATTAGTTATATTTGAGTGTCATAAGTAAGTAGGGTCAGTTGTATTACTTTTTTTTCTTATTTTTCGTAGTACCTATATACGTGAGATAGTACAAATTATATCAGTTAATAATATGTAGGTGAGGAATTATCCACACCCTTAGTTTTCCCCATCTCTCTTCCTCTCTTCTTCTTCTCCAACCTAACCCAACTCTGACCAATAATCTCTAACTCCATCTTGGTATCAGAGCAAGATTGTTGACGTCATCCTTGTCAGTAAGGTCAAAGCTTTGACCTTAGAATCAGAAAAAAATTACCATTTGAATTCCAAGGCCACGTAGAGCATCTCTCTTCTACAACCTTTTGTGTTTGAAGTCATTTTCAAAGGTGTTTAGAAATGGTTTTGTGTGCATGATTGATTCACTCTTTTCAGTGTCACGCTTCTACGTGTGATTGGATCAAACCTCAAGATAAGTTGGGTTGGATCGAAACCTTGTGCAGAATATGCACCGGATTACGTTTTAGGGATTAATGAAGTTTTAAGCCTTTCGTGTTGAGATTTTGAAATTATATGTTCACGCCTCATTCACTATAATCAGGAACCCCGATATGTGGTGCTGTTTGATGCTGCTACCTGGCTGAAATTGAATCGGAGTTAGCTAAGCTACTTTCACAAGTAAGCTCTGACTGAGGTAGTGATGTATTGCGAGAGTTATGAGGAATCTCGTGCGTAAATGTGCCTTGTTTCTGTAATACGTATGTTGAGATATTTTTGTTCACACTTTAATGGTGTGTTGTGGATCCCGTGGGTTTCTTTAGCAGCAATATTACTGAGATTTCTTGGTGTTCTAACAACTGTGTAGATAGTTGGAGCTTTTATTTTGTGGGGAAGTGTACTGGTGTGAGTAGTGGGGGGGAGTCTAGTCAGGGGCAGCAAATAACCACCGTTAAATTTGATGCCACAAATTACTTGGAATGGTCTCAGTCAGCTGCCATGTCTTTAGGTTAAAAAAGAATGTAACCATGCCATCCATGAGCCTTCACTGTCAGATTCTAACTTTGGAGTAGCGAGGCTTAACACTGTTCATGGCCTTTTACCTCTAGCCGCTCACAAGAAGTGGCCTTTGTACCAGTTAGATGTTAAGAACACCTTCCTACATGGTGATTTAAAAGAGCTGTATATGGCATTGCCTCCTAGCTTTCTACTTCAGGGGAGACGACCCAAGTGTGCATAGTGAAGAAAGCCACCTATGGATTGAAGTAGTTCCCTCGGGCCTTATTTCAGAAAGTTTAGTGGTGCCCAATTTGGATAGTAGCAAAGTCACGATGATCATACTCTATTTTTGAGGAAGGGACTGCGGTTGACTACACTTATAGTATATATGGATAACATTATTGTCACAGGGGATGACAGTGAGGAGATTGTGAAGTTAAAGGTACTACCTAAGTCAAGTGTTTGATATCAAGGACTTACGACCATTAATGTACTTTCTGGGCATTTAAGTAGCAAGATCCCAACGGGGAATTGTACTCGCACAAACGGAAATATATATTGGAAGTGTTGAAACAAGCTGGGATGCTTTGATTCAAGCCCATTGACACTCCTATGGATCAAAATCATAGGACCAACACTGAGAATGGTGAATTGCTCAAATATGTGAGCTGATACCAAAGGCTTGTTTGTATACTCATATACCGTACTATAACTCTCCTTGACATGGCCTATGTCGTCAGTGTTGTAAGGCAGCATATGGATTCCCCTCGCATCACACACCTTGGTGTTGTCTACAAGATTCTATGGTACTTGAAATCTAGTCTTGTTAAAGGCTTGTCATATGGAGATCATGGCCATTTAGATGTGAAGTATTCACAGACGCCGACCGGGCCGGCTCGGTCAACGATAGAAGGTCACTACGGGTTTATATCACATTGTTTGGGGGTAACCTTGTCAATGGAAAAGCTAAAGGCAACATGCGGTCTCAAATCCTAGTACTGAAGTGGAATATAGGGTTATGTCTCAAGGTCCCTGGGAAGGGATGTGGCTACGGTTCATATTATCGGATCTTGAAATACGAGTTTGCCTCCCTGTGAGCCTGTATGGGGACAATGAGGTGACTCTTCACACTGCAGAAAACTTGGTCTATCATGAGCGAATCAAACACATTGAGGTGGATTGCCATTTTATACCGGCAAAGATCAAAGCACGAGAATTTTTTACACCTCAAATTGCTTCAGAAGATCAACGTGCAAACGTTCTTACCAAGGCGGTTGGAAGAGTAAGACTACAGGACATGACTTCCAAATTGGGCATGATTGACATCCATGCATCAACTTGAGGGGGGTGTGTTAGTGTGAGATTGGGTTGGTGTGCCATTAGTTATATTTGGCTGTGTCATAAGTAAGAAGAGGGTGCTATATACTTTTTTTTTTCTATTTTTCAAAGTACCAATATACCTCAGATTTGTACAAAGTATGTAAGCTAATAATGCGTGAGCTCAAGGAATTATCTCTCTTTTACTCCTCTCCAACCTACCCATAACCACTAATCTCTACATCTTATAATACCCTTAGAATTTTGTTACTTTGAAAAAATTTACATGTTTATATTATTACTCTCTAGCGACTATTAAGTACTCTACCAAAATTTTGGTTTTAATTTTTTTTTTTCTCCTTTCTGTGTCTTTCTGAATGAACAGGTATATACGGGTTTTGTTGGACAACGGGCTTACTGTGCTGGTAAGTTGATAATACAACTCATTCTTGTCTTATTTCGTACATGGCTTGACTTCCTTATGAGTGATGGCTAGATGGTGTTTCATGGAAAAAACACGTCTTGAATATTCATTTCCGTAGTTATTGCATCATAACCTTTGTTGTGTCTATATTGATTACAATGCACTCCTTTATGTTCTCTCTTACCATATTTTTGCTAAAAATGAGACAAATGTAGAAATTGACAAGGCCAAACAGTATACCTAGTCAAGGTTGTCAAATCGTATGTCATATCCGGTATTGTAATCAAGATTTTTGTAATGCATATCATATTGTATCGAGTATTGTAAGATACACTGAGATTTTTATAAATATATACGAAAAATATATATAGAGTTTAAATCAAATAAATTGAACAAAACATTTCATTGGATTGATTTATAAAGTGGAGATAATATCCAGTCACATAAAATCATAGACTTTTCAATTTTCCACTATATAAACAAACCATATAGCTGCACAAGTACAAGTGTGGTGTGAGTGTATATTTTATATTTATATGATATGACTTTCAAGTACCATCTTCTAGATAAAAGAAATTCTATACTTGTTTTTTGACATTACCAGTTTGTAATCCAAAAATTTAAAACAAAATGTAAAAAAAAAATCTTCAAGTCTTCATTCTTCATCTCTACCCCAATATCAACTCTAGCATCTTTGTTAGTTGTTAAAATTATCATTTTTTATTATTTCTCCTTCTCGTAGACATGTTCCTCTTTTTTGTTTATTCTCGTCGTTCTTTTTTTTTAATGTTTTTTGAGATTAGAGTTGGGATAAATAAGTGATAATTTTTGTAAAATAAAAAAATTAATTATAATTGAAATAACATGTATTGTAAGTATCATAATGTATTGTATCATTTATCGTAAGATATGGTTAAATAAAGATACACATCATAAATACATATAATTTTCTATCGTATCACGTATCGTATCGTGTATTGTAAGAGATTGACAACCATCCTAGTTTTCACCAAACCCCGCAATGGAAGCTGAATATCCAACTAAGATGTGCAACCCATTGAAGTTAGATGTTTTGAGAGAGAAGAGTATATCAATGCTCAATTACAATTCCGATGAACAACCAAAAAGGTATGAGGATTGTTATTGTTCAAGGGTAAGAGTTTTAGGAAGATTAAACCATTAACTCTTTGAAAAAGATAAAAAATGGCCCTTGTTTGAGCTAAAGAAGTCAAAAAAAATGTACACACGCAAAAAGGAGGATTTAAATGTAGTTTATCGGCCTTCGCATGGTACAATGTGATGGACCCACAAACAAGATTGACCCCTTTACAAGTTGATTTGACTCACAAGAGTCAATTAAAATCATATGATTCACTTTTGGATTGGGTCGTTGACAGGGACACAAAGATCAAGAGCATTGGATTTGGTTGATTTTAATGAATATGCTATGCATTGAGAGCTTGAGATGAGCTTGAATGGAGACTGAGTCTTCTTCCCCATGTGGGTTTGGTGTGAGGCCAATGGTGTGATGCCCATGTTATCTTTGATCTTCTCTTTATCTCTTTTCCTATTTCCGTACTAATTTCTTACATCCATTTTCCCCCTTTTATTTGATTGTTCAAAGTCCCAAAACCCTAGATCTAGAACAACTTTGATGCCCATCCTTGTGGATTGAGTCCGATCTTAACCTGTCAACCCATGACTATCATTGGGCTCGAGATTGTCCGATTTGCACCATTCATCGATTCAATTCAAAAGCCCTAACGAGGATCTAGCGATTCCACATTGAGCTACGATCGAACGCCCCGACCTAGAGGATGCTAGAGTTCTATCTCTAGGATCGCACCTTCCTCAAATCTTAACGGATCTCACGCACAAAGCATCTCATGATCATTCACTTAAGCAGGGTCACTTAAGCGGAAATCCACGAAACCCTAAGGTATCCCTTTAATTTGGGTTTTATTGCTTAATTAATTAGTTTAATTTCGGTAAACTAGCATCTCATAATCATTCATGTGTTTTAGGGTCGTCGTCTCATGTCAATTTTGGTATCTGAATGTGGATATTAACTTAATCGACTGATGTCTCGGGCTAGTTTCATCTAAGATGAAACCTTTTGGGTCTGAGAGAATTGGTGGGGACAACAAAATCAAGAGCATTGGATTTGGTTGATTTTAATGAAAATGCTATGCATTGAGAGTTTGAGATGAGCTTTAGTGGAGAGTGAGTCTTCTTTCCCATGTAAGTTTGGTGTGAGGCTAAGGGTGTGATGCTCGTGTTATCTTTGATCTTCTTTTTATCTCTTTTACTATTTCCTTGCTTAATTTCTTGCATCCATTTTCTCCCTTTTATTTAATTGATCAAAATCCTAAAACTTAAATCTAGAACAACCTTGATGCCCATCCTTATGGATTAATTACGTTCTTAACCCGACGACCCATAACTGTTGTTGGGCTCGAGATTGTTCGATTGGCACCATTGATCGATTCAATTCAAAAGCTCTAGCAAAGATCTAGTGATTCCACATTGAGTCATGATCGAATGCCCCGACCTAGAGGATGCTAGAGTTCTATCTCTCGCATCGCACCTTCCGCAAATCTTAACGGATCTCGCACGTCGAATTGGACCCTAAGCGAACTAAGCATGGTCACTTAAACAGAAATTCTTGAAACCATAAGGTATCACTTTAATTTGGGTTTTATTTCTTAATTAATTAGTTTAATTTCGGCAAACTAGCATCTCATGATCATTTGCGTGTTTTAGAGTCGTCGTCCCGCGTCAGTCGTACACATACCATTTGCTCGTATGGTTGGCTCAGGTAGGTCATAGGTGCACCCAAGGGTCAGGTTAGGTCAAGGGCCAAAAGGATTGGGACAACCCTCGTATAGAGTGCTTGAGCACTGTTGACTCAGAATTTTTGAAATCGGGAACTCCTCCTTTCACTTAATCTCAAAAATCCGATAGAATAAATTAATGGAAGAAATTAAGAAAGAGAACTCTACTTATAGTCTTTTTTTTTAACAAACCTACTCTAACTAGGACTTAAAGTCCTAAGTTATGTCGGAGAATACTTAGGCACATAAGTGCCTAGATAAGATACTTAGGCACAGGCGTGCCTAGATAACATACTTAGGCACATATGTGCCTAGATATCATACTTAGACACTTAGGTGCTTAGATATCATGCTTAGGCACCTAGGTGCCTAGATAAAATACTTAGGCACCTATGTGCCTAAATAACATACTTAGGCACCTAGGTGCGTAGATATCATACTTAGGCACCTGCGTGCCTAGAAAACATATTTAGGCACCTAGATAACATGCTTGGGCATTTATGTGCCTAGATATCATATATAGGCACCTAGGTGCCTAGATATCATGCTGAGGCACCTATTTGCCTAAGATATCATGCTTAGGCACCTAGGTGCCTAACATTAACATGCTTAAGCACCTAGGTGCCTAGATATCATACTTAGGCACCTAGTTGCCCAGATAAAATACTTAGGCACCTAGGTGCCTAAATAACGTACTTAGGCATATACGTGCCTAGGTGGTTATGAATAAAAGACTTGCGTATGTGAGAATAATCTTTCCTTAATCCGTGTGAAAATTAAGACCCAGGCAGCTTTCACAACCCTTGATTTCGTGAAATTCCTGCGAGAACCGTAGGATTATAACTTTCTATAATCGCTACCATAAATCTATAAATAGTAGATCCGTTCTCATTAAAGGGGATCCAAATAAATTCTTACACGAGACCTCTGTAGAAAATATCTCCGACTTTTCTTGCAAAAGACTTTAAGGTATCTTCGAAATTCTTTCTATTCTTTTCTTATTTTATTTTATTTTTAAAAAGTGGACTGAAGGAATAAGTCTGGTTTGAGACACTTACAATAAGAGCTACGACTCTTACGTAAAAGTAATACGCTTAGGATAAGAGCTACGACTTTTATCTAAGTAGAATTTATGGTTATAATTTAGGGTTACGCGTTACTACTCATACCCAATTTCCTGTGTACTTAGAAATAGTTAAGCTACGTTGGTACAACCCCTAGCATAACTCCTAGTACACTCGGATTGCAACTACAAATTCGATACTCATAAGAGTTGCAATCACGAACCCAAAGAATGATTCCGGACTATGACACCCGAAATATTCATCTACGATGACTCATAACCATGAGATTTATCGGATCTGAATAGTGTCCCGAAATTAAAGTTTTCCTCGTCATTTGGATCATCACTCTCTCAAATGTAGGATTTTAACCTCAACCTCGAGATGGAAAATTCTTTTACGGTAGATCGTATGATTTTTGGTTAAACGATCATAATACGATATCGTAACGAGATCCAATGGTGTGGATTTATGACATGTTGACCAGATCTTATGGTGTTGATCAAATCCAATGGTGGAATCATTGACTTTTGGTCAAACGATCATAATACAAGATCGTAACAAGATCCAATGGTGGATTTATTGCATATTGACAAGATCTTCTGATTCTGGTCAAATCTAACGGTGGACTCGTTGACTTTTGGTCAAACGATCATAATGAGAGATCGTAACAAGATCCAATGGTGAATTTGTTACATATTGACCAGATCTTGTGATTTTGGTCAAATCCAATGGACTCGTTGACTTTTGGTCAAATGATCATAATACTAGGTCGTAACGAGATCCACCTGGATTTATTACATATTGTTTAAATCTTGTGATTTTGGTATAATCTAATGGTGGACTTGTTTACTTTTAGTCAAATGATCATAATACAAGGTCATAACGAGATCCAACGGTGAATTTATCATACATTGACCAAATCTTAGGATATTTGTCAAATCCAACGGTAAAATCTTTATAAAATAATCTATGATCGCCAAATGATTAGGAATTTGAGGATATCTAACTCATGATTAGACACTCTATCACTGAAAGTAATAACTCCTCTGATAACTAGTTGCCAGAAGAATGGATTTGGTATTCGAATTCATCTTTGAGACCACAAAACAAGAATTCGTTTTATGATTTGTCCACGAGGTTCTTGCTCTAGTAATGACTCATGCTTGTCGATCAGATGGAACCGGCTTTTGGAGGAGGGGTTCTCCCATCCGTCGTCCCCTATTTCACATTTCTCAAATCTCTAATGAAGACAACATACTATGCATCTATCTCGTGAGGGATTGAAGATGTCGATGAGCACCTAGACTTGGAATTTTAGTTTGTTTATTTCAGAGATATAATTACTTTACTTTTCTTTAGTAGCTTTTAATCAGAGGTATTCAATTTTGATATAATTAACGGGGAATCGATTGCAATACCCGGAAGTGTAAAGTCCACCATTTTCAATAAAACCCTCTCCTAGAGAGGAGAAATTTGTTATGATTAATTTGTGTTAGATTTATATCCTATGCAAATTTGTTGTTTACAAATTTCTGGTACACCATTTTCAATAAAACCCACTTCTCCGCTCATCTTTAAGCTATTTAATAAAACAAAATTCTTTGAAATAAAATATAGGTATAATAAACTATAAAGCTTAGGTTATTCCATGATTTTTCATTTTTGATGGCTATTTATTCCATGCAGAATTCATCGAATTTACTCCATCAAACAATTCAATGGTGTTTGGAAAGAATGTTGCTCCCTCTTCTTCTTCAAGAGTTCGCCATGTGATGCAAGCCTTGACCTCAGACTGAAGAAGCCATTCTCTGCCGATCAACCCGTCTTACGGCACGAGCCAATCTGGAGGAGAAATACGCTCAACAGGAAGAACTAGATTCTCCCAAGTCCTTCACCAATACTGATAACCCACTTTACGGGGACTTGAACTCTATCTTTTTCGAAGATGAGTTCCCCAAGGTTCGATCGTAATCAGCCTCGGTGAGCCGAGCAGGAACTCTGAGGTCTAATCAGTCCTATCTGATGAATCCCCCACAATCACTGGATATGGCTAACTTGACTGCATCACATGCCCGGATTATTACTTCATCATCCATCACCCCTCGTTCCTCGAGCTCCCTTCAATCCAATCCCGATGAATCATCCGCCGGATTGGTGACTCTAGACATCCCTATGGTACTTCCAGTGATGTGCTGACAATAGAAGAAAGTGCCAACATCCTTGAATAGCTAGAATAGATGCGTCAGACAATCGTAGCTCGCGATGCACAGATAGCTGTATTGATCGAGAGAGAGAAGAATCGAAGAGAGACCAAAGAAAATATATCCCTCAACAAGGTCCAAAACCTGATTTCCGAGAATCTTAAAGGGTATCGGAAAGTGTCAGATAGCTCCTAGACATATCGCAAGCCGTATCCGTAAAAAATGGACAAAGTCCCGTTTCTGCCCGAGTATAGGCAATCAAAGTTCTCTCAGTACAGCAGTGCCCACTTCCTCTCAGTCTATGGTGACACCTCGAAAAATGACGCTTTGATTTTGCGATAATATGTGCAAACTCTTAAGGGAGCTGCATTTACATGGTACACGAAGCTTCCACCCGAGTTGATATCAACCTGGAAAGAGATGAAAGAGGCATTCTTGAAGAGATTCTTTAGTCCTCAGAGATCCGTAGGGGTCGCTGAGTTATCACAATTGAAGCAACGACCAAATGAAAAGGTTGTCGATTACATTACGCAGTGGAGAAACCTCAGCATCCATTGCAAACAGAAGTTTGAAGAAGCAGTATAACTTGCCTGGCTGGCATGAGGCAAGAATTAGCAGTCCCTTACTATGGACATTCCATGAGTTTCGAAGATCTCGCTACACGAACTTCAGAACTCGAAAGTTTCACCGGCTTAAACTCAAGGGGAAACCGAAAGGATCCTCCCAGAGGAACAGAATGAAGGACAAAAACATCTACATCTTATTTTGCGACGATAGCAATCGGCATCAGAGATCGTAATCAATTCATTGTAACCAAGCGGATAGAAGGATCTGGAAACAATCGATTGTTTCATATTTAAAGACAAGGTCTAGAGTCTTCTTGACTCTGGAGACATTACTTTTACTCCAGAATCTCTTAAACAAAACAATGATGGCATTGTTACCACAAATATGATTACCTTCGAGGGTTTTCCTCCCGTTCCTATCCTTGAAAAAAATCCGAACTCTGCACTTCCGGAACTTCATGAGTTCATTCCATCCTGCGAGGATTCTGATTCGTCATTATCCGAGGATGAAGTAGGCCCTGCCCACTATGTTAGCCGGCACAGGAAGAGAGAATGGGGACAGAGGGATGCTGCTCGGAATAAGAAAGTGTTGATAAAATGCAAAACAACTTGTTTCTTGAAAGAACTAATGAAGAAGAATGACTTACCTGATTATCAACATCTTGTTACAGGAGGCACATCAGTATGGATTGATGATGATACTCGAGAGTGGAGGAAAAAACCACCACTACCTCGTCCATCAGGTTCAATTCCTTCACAAGATGCACCGACGCCTCGTCCATTGGGTGAAATTCCTTTACAAGATGATCAATGGGAAAAGGCACTAGCTTATAATATGCGGTAAGCACAGATATAACAAGCAGAAACCAAAGCCTCATGGAAAAAGAAAACCTCTTCCAGAATGGGACTGGGGTTGTGATACCAAGTCCTTTATAGAAGAAGCTCAAGGTAAGCGACGCGAACTTAACTGGAAAAAGTCATATATGGCAGAATCTCCTTATTTCGATGAGGGGAGTTGGCATGTAATACCCAAAAAGATGAGAACGCCCAAATTCGAAATTTCATTAGAAACATCTGCTAATTTAAAGAAATTTATGGAGAAGGTAAAAAGAGAAGTAAAAAAGATCTCTTCGAATTATCCTACACTCAAAATACTGAAGGATCGTAGAGAACGGGAGAAAGGAAAGAAGGTTCAACCAGAATCTATGAGACCACCGAAGAAAGTACAAAAGATAAAACCTGAACCGATGATAATCTCTTTTTCATCATCATCATTTGAAGTGGAAATGGAAGAATTACAGCTGCTCACGTTGGGAGACTACATGCCTCTCGAATGTTCTGAAATGATCAGGGACCAACAAGAACTAGATGTTATTGATAGCAATGACAAAGCCCAAAAGAAGGAATTAGAATCTTAGATTGATATTAACAAGAGTCAGATTAAAGATATTTGCATGATGTCATCAAATGCTTGTCTTCATCAGATGCTTATGAAGACAATTCATTTGATAATGAAGGTTGGCATAAAGTGGTTATTCCACGAAAAAAAGAGCAAGTTGAACCTAACAATGTTTCTTCTTGCAACATGATTCAGATTGAAGAGGTAGATGCTATAGAGCAACGCACCGATTGCCTAGTTATATCTTATCGGTGTAAGTCAAAGAATCATCCTGTTTCGTCTACAAAAATGGTATCACCACCTAAGGGTGTGTAGAAGATGCCGACAAAACAACCAAGCAAGGAGAAACGTCGTCATTTGATAAAAGCTCCAAGAATACCGATAAGAGCAAAGAAAAGAAAATTCCTGATGTAAATTATGATGTACTCTCATTTAAAGAAAGTACCTGCTTTGCTTTCGGTGTATGATGTGCTTTGTTTGTCTAGTAGCTTAAGGAAAGCGCTAATAAAAACTCTCTCTAATCCATTGAGGAAGTTTGTCAGGTAGAGATTGGCTTGGGAGACTTAGTTTGCACGATCACATTTTCTGATGATGATCTCGAAATCAAACTTAAGTCACATACCCCTATTTATATCAGGTCTACTTGAAGACATTCGCCTCGCGAGACTCATGATTGATGGGGGGTTTGCTGTAAATTTGTTACCACTACATGTGTTACATAAAGTGGGACGAACTGTTAAAGACCTCTCACCCCTCTCATGATTCAAGGTTTCAATCAAAATAAACAAGGAACCCTAGGATCTATTCACTTACGATTAGATATCGAAGAACTTTCCTCTAATACCTAGTTCCATGTGATCGATGCTAATGCATCATATAACGCATTGTTGGGAAGACCTTGGTTACATCAATGTCGGGTTGTTCCGTCCACACTCTATCAATGTTTTAAATAGTTTCATAATGGCGAGCAAAAACCGGTAGCAACTGATCCACAACCCTTCCACCCAGATGAAGCTCATTTTGCTGATGCAAAATTATATGAAATATTTACTTCATCTACACGCACTAGTGACTTCGAGCTATTAGATGAATACTCACCATTATCCGAGTCCTCGCCACCTAGGCAAAATTCACAGGAGGCAAGTTCTAAAACTCTTGTTAAGGAAACTATCCCTTTTAAAAGAAATCAGTTTCCTTCAGAACCCTGAAAGAAGTCAACATACCCTTCATTTAGCTCCTTATTCCCAACCTCGGAGAAGAATGAGTCTCAACAAGAAACAATCCCTTTAAAAGCCAACTCTCGTATCAAAATTGTTAGAAACTTATCCCAAAACCTGAAGCCCAGTTCCCCTCTACTGGCCTCTTTCACCAAGCCACTCACCCATGTTGATTCGTTACCTATCTAGCCAGATTATAAAGAACCTCTTCAATTTACGCGATACAACAAAAAGGCAGCAAATATGATGAAAATGATGGGATATGATCTCTTGAAAGGAGGTCTAAAAGAGGGAGTAGGAATGGTTGCACCTTTTGATGCGATACCATCTTGTGCGCAGAAACGGGCAGCTTATAACGATGGATAATTACATCCATTGAAAGGTGGTCTCGGGCACAGGCCTACAGTGATTCCCACAAATATCTCAGATCCTATGTGATCTCTTTCATGGAAGAACCTATCCCAGCCTCGGAAGAGCCTATTCCAGCTCCTCATCAGTTTGAAGAAGGAATACAAACCACCGTTGACGACCTACAAGAAGTCAACTTGGGAACTCTTGAAGATCCTCATATTACTTATGTGAGTGCTGCACCGCACTCTCTGTAGAGGAACTGACAACTTATACTGATTTTCTAAAGAAGAATCGAGATGTGTTTGCATAGACATATCATGATATGGCAGGGTTAGATGTCAAAATTGCCACTCACAAATTAGTCGTCAATCCTGACATTAAACCCGCTAAACAAGCTCAAGACGACTTCATCCAGATATAGCCGTAAAGGTAGAAGCAGAAATCGACAAGTTAGTCAATGCCCGCTTTATCCATGAAGTCAAATATCCGACATGGGTTGCTAATGTAGTCCCGGTCAAGAAGATGAATGGTTAAATTAGGGTATGTGTTGATTTCAAAGATTTCAATGCAGCATGTCCCAAGGATGAATTCCCCTTGCCTTTTTCAGAACTCTTGACTGATTCTATTGTCGGTTGTGAAGCCATGTCCTTCATGGATAGATACTCCGGAATCAACCAAATACGAATGGCACCCGGAGATGAAGAACTAACAACTTTTCGAACTTCAAGGGGAATCTTATGCTATAAAGTCATGCCATTCGGACTAAAGAATGCTGGAGCTACTTATCAACGTGCAATGACGAAGATATTCAAGGAATTGTTACACGAAACAGTCGAATGCTATGTAGATGATCTCGTAGTAAAATCAAAGAATAGAGGTGATCATTTGGCCCACACATGTCTAAGTATTTTGTAAACTCCGAAAGTACAATTTAAAAATGAATCCACTAATGCGCTTTCGGAGTCACTTCAGAGAAGTTCCTCGGATTCGTTGTTCAACATAGGGGCATACAAGTTGATCCAGTGAAAACCAAGGCCATTGTAGAGATGCCACCTCCAAAGAACATTCATGAATTAAAAGGACTACAGGGAAGACTTGCGTATATCTGACGCTTCATATCAAATATGTCACGACGATGTCAACCATTCTCTTGTCTGATGAAGAAAGGGGTCCCATTCGAATGGAATAAAGATTGTCAAAAGGCTTTTGACAGTTTGAAAGAATATTTGTTGCATCTGCCAGTCCTAACTGCTCCAATTAAAGGTAAACATTTAATCCTATATATAACGGTCATGGACAACTCGCTGGGGTTTTGTTAGTTCAGGAGAATGAGGACGGTAAGGAAAACGCCCTATATTACCTCAGTCGAACGTTCATTTGAGCTGAAGGAAATTGCTCACTTATTGAAAAGAATTGTTTAGCTCTTATCTTTGCCTCGCAAAAGCTATGACATTATTTACTGAACCATCCAATCCGCTTGATAAGTAAAGCGGATCCATTAAAATTTCTCATGACAAAACCAGTTTTGTCAGGAAGACTTGCTAAATGGTTTTTACTCTTGTCAGAGTTTGACATTACTTTTGTACACCAGAAAGCCGTAAAAGGGCAAGCCTTAGCCGATTTTCTAGTCGCTCATCCGATCCCGGGGAATTCACTGTTATCTGAAGACCTACCAGACGAAGGGGTATATTATGCTGAAATAGCATAAAGATGGAAATTATATTTCGATGGGGCTTCACAAGCGGCAGGAGCAGGCACTGGAATCGTGTTTGTTACATCAAATAATGGGTTACTCCTGTATTCCTTCACATTAATAGAATCCATGTCTAATAACGTTGCTGAATATGAGGCGTTAATCATCATTGGCTTAGAATTAGCCTTAGACATGACCATTTACACCCATGATGTATATGGGGATTCCCAGCTCGTCATAAGACAGAAGGATCTTACGCAGTTAGAAAGACAGAGTTATTACCATATAATCAATAGATCTAGGAACTCCTTCCACAGTTCGAGAATATACGGACTATGCATGTCCCACGAAGTCAAAATAACCAAGCCGACGCTCTCACAAAACTTGCAACATCTCTGGCTTGTAAAAATGAAGTTATCGAAATAAGAGTCACAGAGAAAAGGGTCTTACCTTCCATCATGAGGAGATGTTAAATCAAGCATGCAAACTCGGTCAATATTATATCCGCTTTTGAAGTTGAGAAACTAGATTGGAGGCAAGAACTTATAGAATACCTTCAACATGGAAGACTGCCTTACGAAGCACACCACAAGGCTGAAGTTCGTCGAAGGGCGAGTCGGTTTGTATACTTCAACAATACTCTATATAGGAGATCGTTTGATAATATCCTATTAAGATGTCTTTCGATTGAAGAAGCTCAACAAGCCATGCAAGAAGTACATGCTGGGATTTGTGGGGCACATCAATTAGGCCCTAAACTACATACCCGATTGAAACACTTGGGCTATTATTGGCGGACCATGGTGAATGATTGTATAGATTTTGCTAAAAGATGTCGGGTTTGCCCGATCCACGCTGATTTCATTCACCGTCCACTAGAACCCTTACACTCTACAGTCACGTCATGGCCTTTTGAGGAATGGGGTATGGATATCATAAGTCCAATACAACCCCCTGTCATTTGCTGGACATAAGTTCATACTAGCTGTAACCGATTATTTTTCTAAATGGGCAGAAGCAGTAGCACTCAGAGAGGTTAAAGCCAACATAGTTGCGGATTTCATACATACACATCATTTACCGGTACGGGGTTCCTTCTCGTATCATTAATGATAACGACACCATTCAAGAATAAAGTGATAAAACAAGTTTTGCGCTAAGGACCAAATAAAACAATGTTGTTCTACAATATACAACCCATTTGCAAATGGCTTAGCGGAAGCTTTTAATAAGACATTGGTCAAGTTGTTAACTGACATGAAAGGTTGCAAGAAGCCTTATGGGCTTATAGAACGACTCATCGTACTCCTACACAGGCTACTCCATATGAATTAGTATTTAGAGGTGAAGCTTTATACCCTTGGAGTCCAGATTCCTTCTTTAAGAGTAGCATTAAGTCACAATCTCACCAAGGAACAAAATGTCGCACTCAGGTTCTCAGAATTGGAAGCCTTGGATGAGCGTAAGCTCAAAGCCTAGCAAAGCTTGGAGGCATACCATGCTTGCATGTCAAATTCATTCGAAAAGAAGGTGAAGCGTCGATCCTTTAAGAAAGGGGACCTGGTCCTTATTGTTCGTCGCCCTATGATTATTACCCGAAAAACTCCAGGGAAGTTTGAGCCTAAATGGGAGGTACCTTTTGTAATAGAAAATGTCTATTCAAACGGCGCTTATATATTGGTTGATGTAGAAGGAAATTAATCCCCTTCTATTAACGGTTGCTTTCTGAAGCGATACTATCCATAGAATGTATAAATGTAATCTCCTACTTGCATGAGGATAAACTGCATAAGGTAAACAATATACGTATGTTTATATGTTATCTCCTACTCACATGAGGATAAACTGCGTAAGGTAAACAACGTAGGTATGTTTATACGTTATCTCCTACTAGCTTGAGGATAAACTGCGTAAGGCTTGCACTTAGGTACATTGTTAATTTAAACAACATAGGTATGTTTATATGTTGCCTCCTACTCGCATGAGGATAAACTGCATAAGGAACGAAGCAATAAAAGTTGACTTCTTCAAAATTTGAGTAATATATATATATATATATATTTGCATCAATTATTCAAAGAATGGAACAATGTATAATAAATGTGAAATCCAACCAACCAAAAGAATTCGTAAAATAAACATGAATCTTATTTGTCAAATCTGCCTAATGAATCTATCGCGACATCTTTATCAGCCGTGAATTGACGTAAAACTGAAAATCGTTCCTCTTTCTCAGCTCCTATGCCTTCTAGTTTAGCCAGCAGACAATTCTTCTTTTCCTCAAGATTCCCTAAGAATCGTTGATCCTTCTTGTTCAGTTCGGAATTGGCCACCAAAGTTCGTTTTGAATCGGCAATATCCTTTTCAAGCTCCTCAAGCTCAAGCCTCAAAATGTTTGCCTTCCCAATTCGAACCTTCACGATTTCTTCAAGTGTTGAGATATTAAACAATCTATTTGACATTGCAGAATTGATTGTGTTACAATCTTCAATTTTTTGCAGTCCCTCCATAATGTCATTCCTGATAACCTCTTCAGAAGCCCAAAATTCGCCTTTCTTTATTTTTTGACATAGATCCAGAATATATTTAATTTCGGACCTAAATGACAATTCATCACCGCCAATTTTGGAGATCTCATGACATGCCACATACACATCTTGCTCCATTATCGCAAAATCATTTTCACTCTCCACATAAGGGAGGACTTCCTTCAAAAGTTTGACAATATGCTTCAGATGACTCCTTATTCGATTCCTTTTAAAGGTCGATAGGATAGGCTTATTGATCGAATCTTCAACATCTACAAAAGAGAATATATATATAAATAAATAAATAAATATTTTTATTTTTTGAGATAGATCCAGAATATATTGAATTTCGGACCTAAATGACAAATCATCACCGCCAATTTTGGAGATCTCATCATATGCCACATATACATCTTGCTTCATTATCGAAGAAAATCATTTTCACTCTCCACATAAGGGAGGACTTCCTTCAAAAGTTCGACAATATGCTTCAGATGACTCCTTATTCGATTCCTTTTAAAGGTCGATAGGATAGGCTTGTTGATCGAATCTTCAACATCTACAAAAGAGAAAATATATATAAATAAATAAAAATTTTAAAAAATAATAGATGTGTGTTAATTGTAAACAATGGGATGAAACTCATTCGTTGAAGAAACTCCGCTAGATGAGGTGACAATAGTTGACATAGGTAGATTCGGAGGATTAAAGGGAGTAACGTCCATATTCATTATCACTAAAGAAGGTTATGGTCTAGATACTAGATCTCCCCTTGAAAGTCGCTCCTTAGGTGACTCCGCTATAATGGATGTAGGAGAAGTGGTCGAGGCTTGTGAGTTAAGTCTCGAAGGCAAGATGAAATTAACTTCTCCCGCGAATGGCTTCAATGGTTGATGGGATCTTTAATTGTGATTTAGTAAAAGTAATTGTCAAAGGTGCCTTCGAAGTTTCCGCGTCTTCTTCAGCAGAGGGATACTCCTCAGAAGAACACAAATGGCTAGCGTCTGACCCATCATCATTACTATCCTCTTCCCTGAATACTTTCATAGTCTTACTACCCAAAAGGGGACAATTATCCAGATCACTCTGTGGTCTTACTAATCCCGTAGTTTCGCTGGTCCCAGTGATGGGAGTCCCAAACTCAAATTCCTGATCGTTTAGGTATTTTCATGCCCCAATATTCGCGAGAAACAAATCCTCAACCATGTCTCCAGTTCTGAATAAAGCATCCATCAACTCTTGTTGGTCATGCATATCTGCAGTGGTGATTTCTTCTTCGATACAACCATCTGGCATTGGAAGATTTCCTGATACAAAATATCATTTGTTAACACCAACAGAGTTCTTTTTATTAAATAAAAAAAACATATATATATACCCATGCTAGAGAAGTGTGAGGTTGTGGGAATACTTCCTAACACCGTAAGAAAAGCATCAGGAGAAGGAACAATTGGACCTTCAACCATATACCCTCGATTCAGATTGGGTGGGAGCGAAACATAATATCCACCTGAAGGATTCGCAGAGGCCCCTTGAGCTTTCAAAGTGGTGTGAGATGATAAAATACTCTCACCTCTCTTATTGTTAGACACCATCGATTTTGGCTTCTTGTTGTTCTCCCCTCTTTTTTGTGACAAGACGCGTTTCCCAGATACATTAGAAAAGGACTTTTCTGCCTCAACAATCTTATTTTTGAAAATCGTGTATGGTTTGATAAAACCAACGAACGATGAACAATTGACCACATTAATATTCCCAGGACTTCTCGCAAAAGACGTCTTCACATGCCACGCCTCTCGAAAAATATCAGTGAAAAATTCGAGAGGAATATGCATGAATGCATTAAATTTTGTAACGTCACTCTTTTTTCTCAGAAACTAGCTCTGAGAGTTTTTTGGAAAAATAAATAGTGGTATTCTCATGCCACCAATAACACCACATTAAGGAAGTGCGACAAAAAACATGAGCGGGGCGAGTCGTAAAACAAGATATAGCTCCTCGCGCACTATACGTATTAAATGCCATCACTAAATCTGCAACGGTAATATTTTTGCGCTCATCCAAAGAAAGAGGAGTCGGGGGAATAATCTGATCATAACGTAATTGTCGAGCATATCGGGCTGGATAATATGGCTCAAGCAATTTATAATTGCCAAAACGTAATGGCAATAAATTATGCCGCATACTCAAAAAATAGTGGAGGATTTTGGCTGGGAACACAGAGGTATCTCTGTCTGGATTAGCTAGATCTTGCCACGAAAGTTGGTCATTGTCTGGTAAAAAATGTCCGAATGGTCGGAACTTGAACATTACAGGATTCCGCACTAAATCTCGAGTCCCTTTCAAGCTATGATGACTAGCTGCCCGCTCCAAAATACTTAGTAAAAAGGGAAGCCCTAGCTTGAACTCAAAATTTCTCAAATTATAAGTGGAAGGAAAATGGGCCCCCACCCATCCAAAGAAATAATGAAGAGGAAAATGAGCTCCTGAATTCCCTGGATCGTCACACTTCTTTATCTAATCAAAGCCATAAAATATGCTAGCAAGGACGGTTGGACGGACGACATAGCTAGCTCAATTTGCCATTTCCCCTGCTATTATGAAAGTTTCAGCACAGACACTCTCCTCCTGGTTCGGAAGTGCGAACTTGCTTAAAAAAAGCGCTAAAAAAGCTAAGAGATAGGTCCCGTGACTCATTCTTAGCAAAGACCTTTCAATTCGGGCTACTTGAAGGACATTCCTTTTAGAAGCAAAAGGGTGGATAATGTTGCCGCTTGGATCATAAAAATCTAGGAAATAAGACATCCATTGTCCATGGTTTACACTTTTCTATTTCATATTAGGATCATCTTTTACAATTTCCTTTACAATTTGATCGAAAATTTCAAACAAGCTATGTGCCTCGGGCTTATAGAAAAACGTCTCTCCATATTCTTGTACTCATCATAGATAAAGCCTGTAAGCGGCAAACCACTCATCGTACATAAAGCCTTTAAGCGGCAAACCACTAATATGGAATAATTCCTCTAATGTTATACACACTTCCCCCCAAGGAAAGATCCAAGAGTTAGTGAGCGGACAGAAAGCTTCGATTAGAGCGCATCATATTTTTGTTGCTATCATATCGCCCCCGCGCATACGCAACTGCTGTCAGCAAATTACAATTTTTCAATTCGCCGCGAAACTCTGATAACATTTGTACGACCCAGAGATGGAAACTTAAGTTGGTCGATGCCGCTCCTCTCAAACGAAATCTATCACCCCATCTGACGCCTGACTCTTTATCTATGAACCTCTAAGCAAAGGTAGGAAAGGATTGTGGGCTATGAATTCTTCACCCGATGCAAGAACGTGACCTGGTTTTAGAAAAACATTAGATCGATACCATCCTCTTTCTGGGGTTTAGAAAGATAAGACCTCAAATACCCAAAAGTCCAACGATTTGCTTAGACTTGTCCACCACTCGTCGGTTGGTGATGCGTGGTGTACTCCGTGAGCCACGACAGGATTAAAACAAGAAAGATGCCTCCGCAAGGATATTTCAGAAGAATTATTCCCGATATCACCCAATTTTATTCGATCAACTTTACAATTAGAAGATTTCTCTTTTGACATGATTAATATAAGAAAATTTGTAAATAAAAAGAAAAAAAGAAAAAATTAGATTACGTCTCAAAATACATTTGAATTATGCTATCTTATTGACGTCGAGATCGATGGTCAATAAAAAATCAACTTCAATATTTTTGTTGATTTTTAGAAAATATTTTTCAGGATGTTTCGATCTTTGTAAATGTCCCAAAATCAGTCAGATCTGCCCGGGTAGTCAAAGTAGATCTTGCGGATATAATTTTGACCACTCAATCTACATCAAGATCGATGGTCAGTAAAAAATCAACTTCATAATTTTTGTTGATTTTTAGAAAATATTTTTAAGGACATTTCGATCTCTGTAAAAGTCCTAAAATTAGTCAGATCTGCCTGGGTAGCTAAAGTAGATCTTTCAAATTTAATTTTGATCACTCGATCTACATCGAGATAGATGGCCAATAAAAAATCAACTTCACAATTTTTGTTGATTTTTAGAAAATATGTTTAAGGACGTTTCGATCTCTGTAAACGTCCCAAAATCAGTCAGATCTACCCGGGTGGCCAAAGTAGATCTTGCGGATATAATTTTGACCACTCAATCTACATTGAGATCGATGGTCAATAATAAATCAACTTCATAATTTTTGTTGATTTTTAGAAAATATTTTAAAGCTATTTCGATATCTGTAAAGTTCCTAAAATTAGTCAGATCTGCCCGGGTAGCCAAATTAGATATTTCAGATTTAATTTTGACCACTTGATCTACATCGAGATAGATGGTCAATAAAAAATAAACTTCATAATTTTTATTGATTTTTAGAAAATATTTTTAAGGCCGTTTCGATCACTGTAAACATCCCAAAATCGGTCATATCTGCCCAGGTAGCCAATGTAGATCTTTCAGACCACCTGATCTATATTAAGATTGATGATCAATAGAAAATTAATTTCATAATTGTTATCGATTTATTAAGGTTCATAAAATTTCAATCGGATCGTCTGAAAGATTTAGGAGATTCATCTTGATGGCTGGAGAGCGTTCTCGTAAGAATCACAAATCCGATTTAGGCGATTTATCTTGATAATTAGAGAGCGTTCTCGTAAGAATCGCAAATCCTATAACCATAAATCACTATACAGTACTTCCCATGGGAAGTACAGTCTGATTAATCTCAAAATCCAAAATTCGTCCCTTGAAATCTCTCAGATTGAAACAAGGTCATCCGATAGCCCCTAAAATTCAAATTTCGATGATCGAATCTCCGTAGATAATACGATCACTAGTCAGATTTTGATTAATCAAATCTCCGTAGATACATTAGTCAGTAGTAAAATTCTCATAGGAAATATAAATTTAGATCGATTTTTATCAACTTTTTATTTTTTTTCGTTTTTTTTTTTTTAAATTAACAAAAATCGAGGAGGCACTTGTTGACTCATAATTTTTGGAATCAGGAACTCCTTCCACTTAATCTCAAAAATCAAATAGAATAAATTAATGGAAGAAATTACGAAAGAGGACTACTTATAGTCCTTTTTTTAACAAACTTACTCTAACTAGGACTTAAAGTCCCAAGTTATGTCGGAGAATACTTAGGCACATAAGTGTCTAGATAAGATATTTAGGCACGTATGTGCCTAGATAACATGCTTAGGCACCTAGATGCCTAGATAACATGCTTAGGCACCTACGTTCTTAGATATCATACTTAGACACTTACTTGCCTAAATAACATAGTTAGACACCTGTGTGTCTAGATAACATGCTTAGGCACCTACGTGCCTAGATAATATGCTTAGACACTTACGTGCCTAGATAACATGTTTGAGCACCTATGTGCCTAGATATCATGCTTAGGCACCTAGATGCTTAGATATTATACTTAGGGACCTACGTGCCTAGATAACATACGTAGACACCTACGTGCCTAGATATCATGCTTAGGCACCTACGTGCCTAGATAACATGCTTGCCTAGATATCATGCTTAGGCACCTAGGTGCTTAGATAATATATTTAGGCACTTACGTGCCTAGATAACATACTTAGACACCTAGATAACATGCTTAGGCACCTAAGTGCCTAGATAACATACTTAGGCATCTAGGTGCCTAGATAACATATTTAGGCACCTATGTGCCTAGAAAACATACTTAGGCACATACGTGCCTAGGTGGTTATGAATAAAAGATTCGCGTACGCGAGAATAATCTTTCCTCAATCCGTGTGAAAACTAAGACTCACGCAACTTTCACAACCCTTGATTTCGTGAAACTCATGCGGGAACTGTAGGATTGTAACTTCCTATAACCGCTATCTTAAATCTATAAATAGCAGAATCGTTCTCATTAACGGGGATTCGAAAAAATTCTTACACGAGAACTCTACTGAAAATATCTCCGACTTTTCTTGCAAAAGACTTTAGGGTATCTCCGAGATTCTTTTTGTTCGTTTCTTATTTTATTTTATTTTTTAAAAGTGGACGGGAGAAATAAGTCACGTGGGTAAGAGCTACGACTCTTAGGATAAGAGCTATGACTCTTATCTAAGTAGAATTTATGGTTATAATTTGGGATTACGCGTTACGACTAGTATCCAATTTCTTGTGTACTTAGAAATAGTTAAGCCATGTGGGTACAACCCCTGACATAATTCCTAGTACACTCGGATTGCAACTATAAATTCGATACTCATACGAGTTGCAATCACGAACTCAAAGAATGATTCCGGACTATGACACCCGAAATATTCATCTACGATGCCTCGTAATCATGAGATTTACCGGATCTGAATCGTGTCCCAAAATTAGAGTTTCCTTCGCGGTTCGGATCATCACTCTCCCAAATGTAGGGTTTGGACCTCAACTTCGAGATCGAAAATTCTTTTCCAGTGGATCGTTTGACTTTTGATCAAACGATCATAATACGAGATTGTAACGAGATCCAACATTGGATTTATGACATGTTGACCAGTTCTTATGGTGTTGATCAAATCCAACGGTGAACTCATTGACTTTTGATCAAACGATCATAATTCGAGATCGTAAGAAGATCCAACGGTGGATTTATTGCATATTGACCGAATCTTCTGATTCTGGTCAAATCTAACGGTGGACTCGTTGACTTTTGATCAAACGAACATAAAGAGAGATTGTAACAAGATCCAACAGTGGATTTATTACATATTGATCAGATCTTGTGTGTTTGGTCAAATCCAATGGTGGACTCGTTGACTTTTGGCCAAATGATCATAATACTAGGTCGTAACGAGATCCAACGGTGGATTTATTATATATTGTTTAAATCTTGTGATTTTGGTATAATCTAATGGTGAACTCGTTGACTTTTAGTCAAATGATCATAATACAAGGTCAAAACAAGATCCAACAGTGAATTTATCATACATTGATCAAATCTTAAGATATTGTTAAAATCCAACAGTAAAGTCATTATAAAATAATCTATGATCGCCAAATTTTAAGAAATTTTGCGATTTCAAACTCATGATTAGACACTCTATGACTGAAAGTAATAACTCCTCTGATAACTAATTGCCAGAAGAATGGATTTGGTATTCGAATTCATCTTTGAGACCACAAAACAATAATTCGTTTTATGATTCGTCCATGAGGTTCTTGCTCTAGTAATGACTCGTGCTTATCGATTAGATGGAATCGGCTTTTGGAGGAGGGGTTCTCCCATTCGTCGTCCCCTATTTCACATTTTTCAAATCTCTAATGAAGACAACATACTATGCATCTATCTCGTGAGGAATTGAAGATGTCGATGAGCACCTAGACTTAGAATTTTAGTTTGTTTATTTCAGAGATATAATTACTTTACTTTTCTTTAGTAGCTTTTAATCAGAGGTATTCAATTTTGATGTAATTAACGAGAAATCGATTGTGATACCCGGAAGTGTAAAGTCCGCCATTTTCAATAAAACCCTCTCCTAGCGAGGGGAAATTTATTATGATTAATTTGTGTTAGATTTATATCCTATGCAAATTTATTGTTTACAAGCACATTTCAAATGAATGAAATTCTTGGGGTTGAAGGTTAGAGAGACAAGGTTGAGGCTCCATCTAAGAGTGAGATTTCCTATCTAAGTTCTTGAGAAACCCAACCTAAAAATGTGCAAATCCTAGCCTAGGTCTAACTCAATTCTTCCCCAAAGTTCTCTTGAATCAAATTAGTATCACCAATGCCTTCAAAAACTCATATAATACCCAAATTCCAGCAATCTTACATGAGTGATTGAAGGCCCAAAAGGGGTAATCGATGATATACCTAGCGAATAAATAATGTAGACAATACATGTATTGAATCACACCCACAAATTGTGCACACACAATTTTTACGTGGAAAACCCTTTCACAGGTAATAACAACGGGAGCTATCCAAGGCAAACAATCGACTATAATGCTTACAGTGGTATGAAGGAAATGTCCTATCACTTAGCTCACTAACAACGATCGTGTCCCGCAAACGTCCTTTTCACAGTGTTGGAAGTTATCGCCTTCAACCGTCTGAGCAAAGAGGTAAGATTCTCCTTGGAAGTTTCACAGTGTTGGAAGTTATCGTCGTCTCTCACGAAGGTCCACTTGAGTCACATGAGCCTTCAATGAGCACAAGCTCAAACCTCTGAGCAAAGAGGTAAGATTCTCCTTGAGATCTGATCGATTGAGCATAATATGGGATTATCTCAAGGAGCAAAGGAAGTTGAGAATTCCGGAGGGTTTTTTAGGTTTTCAGAGAAAAAATATTCCAGGAGTGGAAAATCCGAAACCCTAGCATTCCTTATATTGCCGACAGGGCATGGATGTCCGTGAGTCACTCATGGATGTCCGTGAAGTGGTCACAGACATCCGTCCTAGCCAACTTAGACCAGAATCAGCTTTGTCGAGGATCGGGGATCCATAGTCAGATTTTGACGGAAACTGATCTATCTAGATGTTTATACTTGGTATTTTAATATCTTTGGGAGCTTTTCTAGGTTCGATCATGATTGCGACAAATAAGAACTAACAATCTCCTCCTTTGTCACAATTGTTTCAAAACCTAAAATACAAGGACTCGGGAAATAAAAAATACATTAGATCAATTCTCATCTAAGTCCTATACATCAATCTAGTATACAATGTAAAAATAAGTACAACTCTATTAGCTCTCCTTAACTGGTTTACCAAGTATGATCAGATGCTCACAAAAAATCTTCAATATCATGAACAATAGCACCTTTACCTGTTTCCTGAAATAGTAGAGCAGAGGATCAAGCATAGTAGGGAAGATGATGACGAAATAAACCGAATGAAACATATATCAGTGCCCACATCAACATGCTGTCTAATCCAATGCTAAAGCCAAAATTATCAAAAGTTATAAAGTATCTTCCCCTTCTTGTCAGAGTGTGACAAAGGGGGAAAATGTCAGCCAACCACAAACCCTATAAAAAAATGTGTACAAGGCAAGCAAAATGATTTATATATACAAATAAAAGTGATTGAACTTTATACATTAGGAGCTACTAACATAAAAACAGGTTTGAAAAACAGCCCGAATAGCAACAACAGAATATCCAACGGAATGAACAAAACATGACAACAAACAACCAAGAGCTGTCACCGCAGTGGGGAATGGGAACCTGGTGGAGGAAAGACAGCATCGAAGCGAGCCATCATCGCAGCAAATCCCTCATCAACAAAGTTTTGAAGGGAGGATAGCTGTGCCCTTGCACAGTGAACCCGGTCTCCACCTGAGTGGCCAAGGTTCGAATATCAGAATCAAGGCGGTCAAAGCGTGGATCGTAGTACTGTGCCGCCAGACCGGGAACAAGAGGAACACCAGGCGGAGGAATGCCACTAGATTCGCTACCAACATCACCACTAGCAGCCGCAACACCACCCCAGTCATCACCAGACCCTCCTCATTGTCGTCAATGAACTCCAAGTCATCGAGATCGACGCGAACCCGCTTCCCAATCTTCTTTAATTTCCCACTTGCAGGCACCATCCTGGATGTTGCAAGCTGAGGTGGGAGAGCGAGTTGAGATGCAATAACCTTTCCAATGATGATTGGAAAGGGAAGGGAGGTCTTGGCAGTATCATCGCGCATCTGCCGAGTGACCATCACAAAGATGATCGAGGAAAGACAAAGAGGGCGGTCCTTGGCTAGGAGAAACATGAGGTAGATTGTGTCCCACCTCACTTGGTCCTTGTTACCGGCATGTGGTGTGAGTGTGCCGAAGAGAACATGACGAAGCCATTGAAAGGTGCGACTTCAGCGAGGTGCAGTGAAGAGCAACACCAACCGGGTGATCTGGAGTCACACACAAAGTCGTAGACAACAGATGGATTGAAGAAGGAGACTACATCACTTTCTTCTGCTGGAAATTGGTAGCCTCCAGGATTCAGGGTTATCCCAAGGACTTCAGACACAAGAAGAGGCGAAAATTGGATCTGCTGCCCATAGACGAAGCTTGTGACTGGAGTCACACACAAAGTCGTAGACAACGGATGGATTGAAGAAGGAGACTACATCACTTTCTTCTGCTGGAAATTGGTAGCCTCCAGGATTCAGGGTTATCCCAAGGACTTCAGACACAAGAAGAGGCGAAAATTGGATCTGCTGCCCATAGACGAAGCTTGTGACGTAGCAAACGGTGGAATCATTGACGAGGTGCCTCTTTAAGCAAATTGGCATAAAAGCATCGCACTACGTCAATGTATGCCGGGCCAGAGGGAGAGAGAAATGGAAGCCACCCCCGGTTGCCAAACATGAGGAATAAGTCGTGGTCATGGAGGAACTTCTTGAGAATCGGCCGCTTGACGATGAGAGAATGAGTAGCAAAGAATCGATTGAAACGGTCCTCGTGGTCAGAAATTGGGAAGCGTTGAGCATTAGTCGGAGGAGCAAACCTGGATGCGGAGGCCGGCGGGTATACTTTCAATGGGAAGACATGACGAAAACAAAGAAATCGGTGGTAAAACAGAAGAAAAATGGTAAATCCGGCGAGAAATGAGGAGAAAAAGGACGTCTGGTTACTATTTAAAGAACAAGTACGAACGCCCACAGAAAAGCTCACGGATGTCCGACAAAAGGGGTACGGACGTCCGTGCAACATCAACGACTAAGATTTTGTTGAATCCACGTGAACCCCATCTGTAACCGTAGGCAGAAAGCACAAATAGTGAATGGACATCCGTGCATAATGGAGCGGACAGCCGTTCAAGGTGGTTACAGGGAAATTAACCGACGTCAGAGGCAGTTTAACCGACATGAAGACGGACGTCTGTGAATAGATACAGACGTCTGTGAAGAAACATGCGCACTGTAATAGTGAGGTGTTGAATGTGCGGACGTCTGTGAAAACCGACGGTCGTTTGTGAAAATGAAGTGCGCAATGGACAATGAGAGGCTCAAAATGCGGACGTCCATGAAACTCAATGGACGTCCTTGTAAAGTAATGTGCACAGGACCAGTGGAAGGGCCAAACGGCGGATGTCCGACTTTAAGGAACAGACATCTGTCCTGAAGCTACAGACGTCCGTCTGGAAGTAATGGACATCCATCAGAAGATACAAAAATGTATTCTTCGGGAAAAAGAAACCAAACAATTGATTTAAAAAAATTTGACATACACATGAAAGGGTTTTAATAAAATGTTATTCAAAGAAACTAATGCTTTAAAAAATTGTTTCATAGATTTTATAGTCTACAGCATGGTCATAACAGCTGAAATGAACAGGGAAACATGTCAACAAAATATTCACTCGTTAGACTTGAGATGATCAAATTTCGCATGCAAATATTCATTCCCCACGGAATCATTATATAAATGAGTAACCTGTTAAAGAAATATGCACTCACTAGTGCTGTGTCACAACAATAGGAGAGAACTTTGGCTAGGTGGACAATATAGATAGACAAATCACCGGTAGAGCAAAAAAATATATCTAAAAAACTCAACAATTGTGACTTGTGCAATACTCAACCTTCTTAACCTTTCTAAGTGACCCATGTAGTGAGTTTTGGAACAATGACTCCCACAACTAGACAGTTTAGGGCATTAGATGGTCAGACATCCCTACGGTTTTACTTGCTTGAGTAAAAAAAGGCTACAAGCTTGTGCGAGTCACAAGGTGATTCTTGCTCAAGAGATAGACATAGAATTGCTTTACCCTTTCTAGCTTTCTATTCGACCCAGGTAACGAGTGTTAGGCCAATGACTCCCAATCCAATTGTCTCAGGGCACTAAGTATACAATACTCCTACGGGCTTAATAACTCGAGTCGAATAGGCTTGAAGTAGGCAACACTCTGCATAGGCAATGTAATTTCAAATAAACAATCCATCAGGGTGGCTCAAAGTTAATGATAATAGGGTGAAAGCAACAACACCAAAGTCCAGTTTCAAGAGAGTTGCAATGACACATATGACCATGAAGCACATATTTCTTCTTAGACATTACACAGGTATATAATGCATCAACAGTGAATAAACAAAAACATGATACTTATAATTTCATATCATGACTAACCAACTCATATTTCATGACATTTCACACTTTTCATTTCAATGAAGAAACATGCTGTATCAATATAGAATCATGAATCAATACAGATGGAGCAAAAATTTCCTCAAAAGATAACACATAAAAGTAAAAGTTCAAATCATGATGAAAATCGAGACCCTTTTTTCTTTTTTGAAAAATTTCCCTTTTTTTGTTTTTGAAAATTTCCTTTTTTTTGGATAAAGCACACAACATAAAAAAGACGAAAAAGAAAAATTATATACAAAAGAACAGTTGGCAGACTAATCTCGATGGCACACGCCAATGGATTTACCAAGAAATTCAAAACGAACCTGATCCATTGGTTTTGTAAAAATAACAGCCAACTGACGTTCAGTATCAATGTGCTTGAGAAGAATGATTTTATCTTCTACCAATTCACAAATGAAATGGTGTCTAATATCAATGTGTTTAGTTCTAGAATGTTGGATAAGATTTTCAGATCTACATATAGCACAGGAGTTATCACAAAAAAGAGTCTTAACACCTTGACAGATCCCATAATTAGACAACATTCGCTTCATCCAGAGAAGCTGAGTACAACTATTTCCAGCAGAGATATATTCTGCTTCAGCAGTGGACAGAGACAGAGGCTTGCTTCTTGCTAAGCCAAGAGACAAGACAATTACCGATAAAAACACCCTCCACTGGTGCTTTTACGGTCATCATAATTACCAGCCCAATCAGAAATAGAGAACCACTATCTGAGAAGTGGTATCAAAGGGATACCAGAGACCCAAATCAAGAGTTTCGTTAATATAACGGAGAACACGTTTAAGAATAACAAGATTGGATTCCTTAGGGGCAGCTTGAAATCGAGCACACATACCCACACTGTAGGCTATGTCTGGTCTCCTCACAGTCAAGTATAGTAGACTACCTATCATACTCCTGTAAATTGTTTCACCAACGGGTTTACCAGACACATCCTTAAATAATATTACTGAAGTACTCATTGGAGTGCGGGTAGGCTTACTGAATTCCAAGCCAAACTTTTTAGTTAATTCCTTAAATAATATTACTGAAGTACTCATTGGAGTGCGGGTAGGCTTACTGAATTCCAAGCCAAACTTTTTAGTTAATTCCTTGACATACTTGGATTGCATAATGAAAATACTAGTGGAGCATTGTTTAATTTGAAGACCCAAAAAGCATGTTAATTCACCTAGTAAACTTATTTCAAATTCTTTTTCCATGAGATTTCCAAAGCAATGAGCATACCGATCAACTGTGGAACCAAATATGATATCATCTACATAGATTTATGCAACAGTTAAGTGGTTAGATTCCTCCCTTAAAAACAATGTTTTATCGACACTACACATTTGAAGTTGTTATGCGTCAGATAGCTTGATAATCTCTTGTACCAAGCACGTGGCCCTTGCTTCAAGCCATACAAGGCCTTTTTTAGCCTAATGACATCTAGAGGTCGATGTGGATCCTCAAAGCCTTTAGGTTGTTCCACATAGACTTCCTCTGAAAGAATGCCATTCATAAAGGTACTCTTGGCATCCATTTGATACAACTTGAATTTCAGATGACAAGCTATAGCCAAAAGGATACGGATAGACTCAAGTCTAGCCACATGAGCGAATGTTTCATGAAAATCAATACGCTCAACTTGTGTATATCCTTGAGCAACCAATCTCGCCTTATTTCTAACAATTTTACCCTCTTCATTGGTTTTATTTTTGAAGATCCATTTAGTACTAATGATTCGGATATTAGAAGGATGAGAAACCAGTTCCCACACCTCATTTCTCTTGAATTGAGTTAGCTCTTCTTGTATAGCCATGACCCAGTGTTCATCAAGAAGAGCTTCTTTAGCATTTTTGGTTCAGTAGAAGAGGTGTAGCCAACATGGCAAAGAAGATTAGTCTGGCTCTTAAACTTACGTCTAGTCATCATTTCGGTAGAGGCATCACCGATGATGACACTAGAAGGATGACTTTTCATATCACGCGCATAAGTTGGCCTATTTGTAGAGCAAGCTTCAGAGACGACCTTATTTGCTTCTTTTACGCAAGTATCCTCTATGCTATATGAAGGCGTAGGAGGAGAAGGAACATTTTTATACGGAGTAGCAATCTCCCCCTTACTATGTTCTCCATGGGTTATAGGAGCAAAAGGAGTCGCATCATCTCTTTCTAAACAAATAATAGGCGTAGAGCTGATATCTTCAACCACAACATTGATTGACTCCATTATAGACAGGGGTTCTTAAATTAAAAACCCTGTAAGCACGGCCATTCAAGGAGTAACCAATAAAAATCCCAGTATCAGTTTTTGGGTTAAATTTTCCTAAGGATTCTCGATCCCTCAAAATATGATAAACACTCCCAAAAACATGAAAGTAGTTGACTTGGGGCTTTTTCCCATTCCATATTTCGTATGGGGTCTTAGATGTGCTAGATCTAAGATAGACGCGATTAGATATGTAGCACGCAATATTTATCGCTTCAACCCATAGATTGCTAGCTACTTTACTAGCATTTAACATCACGTGAGTCATTTCCTATAACACACAATTTTTTCTCTCAACCACACCATTCTGCTGAGGTGTGTGAGGGGTAGAGAACTCGTGCTTTATTCCGCTGGAAGAGCAAAATTGAGTAAATGAAGCATTATCAAATTCTCTTCCAAGATCACTGCGAATTTTAACAATAGAAAGGTCTTTTTCAACCTGAATTTTCTTGATGATGATGACAAACTCATCAAAAGCCAGTGACTTCTCTCTCAGAAAGGCAACCCAAGTGTACCTAGAGAAGTCATCAACCATAACAAGTACATATTTCTTTCCTCCAAGGCTACTAGTTCTCATAGGACCAACAAGATCAAAATGTAGCAGCTCAAGGATCCTAGAAGACATAGGAGCATTTACCATTTTATGAGGAACACGGGTCTATTCACCTAATTGACAGGCACCACAAACAGACCCGCCATGTTTACTTAGTTTTGGTAGGCCTTTAACGAGTTGATCAAAGGCAAGTTTATAAAGGTCATTATTGTTCATATGACCTAACCTCTAATGCCACAGTTCAAACTCACTTGTCTTAGCTACAAGACAAGTGGTCTCGGAGGGATCCTTAAAAGTATAGTAATTATCAGTTGATCTTGTCCCTTCAAGAACAACTTTTCCACTAGGGTCAACAATAGTGCAAGAGTTTTTTGAAAAGTTGATGTTCACACCATCATCGCACAAGTGGCTAATGCTAATCAGATTAGCTTTGAGTCCTTCAACATAAAAGACTTCATTTAACTTTGGGCAGCTAGGAACAAGGATCAAAATTTTGGCCGAAATGACCGAAATTTCGGCCGAAATTATCGGTTTCGGTCCCGACCGAAACAATAATTTGGGACCGAAATTTCGGTCATAAAATGTATGGGGTTCAAATTATAGGCTGAAATTTCGGCCGAAATTCAAATTTTCAGCCGAAATTTCGGTTTCGGTCCCCTCTGAAACCGAAACGAAAACCGAAATTTTGATCCTTGGCTAGGAACATCCACTGTTCCTTTTCCTGCAATCGTGCAGGAGCTCTTGTTCCCAAAGATAGCATTCCCTTCAAAGCAAGTGTGTATGTGAGAAAAGAATGATTTTTTACCAGTCATATGTCTAGAACAACCTCTATCAAGAAACCATCTTGATGCTTCACTTGCTTTGAGGGAGATATGGGCAACCTGGGCCAGCAAGTCAGACTTTTTGACCCAAACATGTTTATACTTAAGGGTAGTGGATCTTTGACTGACTTGTTTCCTAACAATGTTAGGTATGACAGGAGGAATAGAATGGGCGTAATTATCCTGTGTAAGGTTACACTGGGCACGTTTATAATTCCTCCAATGCCTATAGTTAGGATTTGATTGAGAAGAGTTTCTATCAGAAAAAAGACAATACACAAAAGTGTGACCTTCCCACCCACAAGTATAACGGATAGGAACTTGTCTATCAAAGGTTCTGGGAACAGAAGGGTTAGTGATTTCCAAAACAGGTTTGGAGATCACTTGGGTTGGTTGGGTAGCTTTAACAAATTTAAGAGCACTACTGGTCTTGGTTTTCGGAATAGAGGCGGATGATCAATCACACCCAATATCAGATTTGTCAGACATTGATCTTCCAACCCGCAACAACCTTTCAAATTTCTTACTTCCATTGCAAAAGTTAGAATAATTTGCAATAGTGGAAGAAAGCCCGCCTTTTAATTTTTCATTTATTAAAGTGAGATTTGAAATTGTTTTCCTGTTCCATGTGTTCGGTTTCTTGAAACCTCACTTTCTCTTCAAGAGATTTAACAGTCATTTGAAGAGAAATTTTCTCTTGGATGTGGGGTTCAAGTTGAATGTTTAGAATACCGATTGTATTCTTCAACTCATTGACCTCCTTGGTTAGTCTGGATTTTTCCTTGGTGAGTTCTATAGACTCTCGGTACAACTCACCATAAGCATTAGTCATATCCAAAATATCACTTTCCATATCAGAATCAGAAGGTGAAGAAACAACACTACCAGTCTTGTTAGGAGAAGAATTTTCAGATTGAAGAGTATTCGACTCAACAATCATGGCCACAAAAGCTCTAAAGCCATGTGAGGCTTGATTAGATTCATCTGAAGATGATTGACTCTGCTTTTCGGTCTCGTGTGTGGCTGTCAATGCTTTGGACTTGTCCTTATCCTTTTTCAGGTTGGGGCAATCCACAGCAAAGTGCCCATAGCCACGACACTTATAACATTGAATAGTGTCAGAGGAATCCTTTTGTGGCTTCTTCTCAAAGGGTTTAAATTTTTCGGACTTCTCGGCTTTTTGAAAGGGTTGTTTCTTGCTTTTATAAAATTTCTTAAATTTTCTGACAAAAAGAGCAAGCTCTTTAGGGTCTCGTCAGTATCGTTGCTAGATTCTGATTCATCCTTGGAAGATTTGAAAGCAACACTTTTACTACCATGAGTATCCTGTATTTCCAGATGAAATGGGCCATGACCGCTACGCCTTATGACCTTTATCCCTCCTGGTTTGGTGTTGACATGGACAATCAGATTAGGAACAATTGGAAACTGTCGTTCTTTGCTGTCATATGGAGTATCTGGAAAGAGAGGAACTGTAGGATTTTCGAGCAAAAGAAGAATCCTGTGGGGTGTGTAGTGAAGACGGCCAAGGACCTAATCACTCTTTGGCTAACTGATGGAGCTGAGACGACTCAGGAACCTTGGGAACCGGGGTAACTCCATTGTAATGTGTCGTGGGGGGAGGTTGAGTGACTTGGCTGTTTTGTTGTCTTTTGGGTGCTGATTTTGCTGCCCATTTTGTTTGGCCATTCCTTTGTATTTGCTCTTCCAGCACCTTGCTGGCTTTTTTGTTTATACAAATTACCGATAAAAAAAAACGTATCTTGTATTTCAAACTCATAGGTTTGTAATGAGCCCACAAGTTCGTCCAAATTTAAATTGTCAACGTCCTTAGATTCAACAATAGCACTATTGGGTTAAAGATCTCAATATTTTGCGAACGATTTTCGTATTTGAGTCCGGTTCGCCCAAATTAAAGGAACCGTTGACAATATCATTAGGCGAATATAGAAGTCATAAATTTTTTCATCCTCTTCCATGCGAAGATTTTCAAATTGGGATGTGAGCATCTGAAGTTTCGAAATTTTCATTTGAGGAGTCCCTTCATAGGTGGTCTCAAGTATTTTCCATGCATACTTAGCTTTAACACAAGTGCTGATCCTACGGAATTCGAACGTAGTCACTGCCCCAAACAAGGCATTGAGAGCCTTTTAGTTATAGCCAAGGTTGTCGAAATCCTCATTAGTCCACAAAGACTTGGGTTTTGTCATGGTCTTTGTGACATTATTGATCACGGAAGTAATGGTAGGAGGAGACCAACCATCCTCAACAACTTACCAGATGTGAGGATCCATAAAGCTGAGAAAGGCTCTCATTCTCACCTTCCAATATGGATAGTTAGATCCATCGAATAAAGAAGGCCTCGTAGTAGATGCACCTTCTCTAGGAAGATCATGATATACCGAATTAGCCATTACACTTGATTCGTAAGAATCAAACGAAGCGTACTACCTCTGATACCAATTGAAAATTCGGGGTAATCAATGATACACCTAGCGAATAAATAATGTAGACAATACATGTATTCAATCACACCAACAAATTGTACACACAATTTTTACATGGAAAACCCTCTTACAGGTAGAAACCATGGTATCTATCTCAGATCCAAGGCAAACAATCTACTATGAAAATAAATGCTTACAGTGGTATGAATGAAATGTCCTATCACTCAGCTGAGCAACAACGATCGCATCCCACGAACGTCCTTTTCACAGTGCTGGAAGTTATTGCCTTCAATCGTCGTCTCTCACGAAGGTCCACTCGAGTCACACGAGCCTTCAACAAGATTGAACCACACAAAACTCAAACCTCAGAGCAAAGAGGTAAGATTATCCTTGAGATTTGATCGATTGAGAAAAATATGAGATTATCTCAAGGAGCAAAGGAAGTTGAGAATTCCGGAGGGTTTTTTAAGTTTTCAAAGAAAAAATATTCAAGAAGTGAAAAATCTGAAACCCTAGCATTCCTTATATAGCCGACAGGGCATGGACGTCTGTGAGTCACTCACAGATGTTCGTGACCACGGATGTCCATGAAGCGGTCATGGATGTCCATCCTAGCCAACTTAGACCAGAATCAGCTTCGTCGAGGATCGGGAATCCATAATCGGATTTTGACGGAAACTGATCTATCTAGATGATTTTACTTGGTATTCTAACACCTTTAGGAGCCTTTCTAGGTTCGATCATGATTGCGACAAATAAGAACTAACACCTATCTAAGTTCTTGAGAAACCCAACCTAGAAATGTGCAAATCCTAGCCTTGATCTAACTCAATTCTTCCCCAAAGTTCTCTTGGATCAAATTAGTATCACCAAGGCCTTCAAAAGCTCATATAATACCCAAATTTCAGCAATCTTACATGAGTGATTGAAGGCCCAATAGGGAAATTTCCAAGCAAAAATACTGCCAAAATCCATGCCATGCATCCAACTCGTCTTCAAATACATGGTCTTAGATTGCAGTGGAGACTGCTACATCTCTAGTTTTGCTTTAGTTTCCTCATTTTGTTTACTCTTTTAATCATTATTAGCGAATGTGATTAGCAGAATCTAAGACCTATTTCTTTTGTTGTGTTTGGTTGACACTTATAGAAAGTAAATAAAAGAAAAGATCCAACAATCGGGAGCATGGTTCAGAATCCCGGATTTCAGCAATATTCCATTTAGTCCCCAAAACGGAAAATTCCGGCGGAACATTCAGCAATGTTCTAGCCGGTACAATTTTTGTTTTATATTAAAAAATCACAGAAATTCCAAAAAAATCTAATTTTTGAAAAATAAACTTTCATATTTTTTAACGATGGTGAGGGGGTGCACACGCACACACCTACTCCGCTCTTGGAAAATCTAAAAAATCACAGAAATTCCAGTAAAAATTTTCTCAATACTTTTTTTTTTAATTTTTTCAAAATTCCGCCGGAATTTTAAGCCATGATCGGGAGCCCCACAAAGCATCTATAGAGGTGCAAGATCACTAAAGAGGGGACGCACACGCACACCTACTTCGGTCTTGAAATGAAAAGTAATATATGCCGCAGCCCAAGAACATTTGTAGATGGAAAATAATTGGAGGAAATTTTTAGACAACAGTGACAGTCTTAAGGCAATTAAAAACCAACCTTTACATCATGAAAGCTGTGTAGAAAAACTGTATACAAAGTCGACTAAACCCTGACTACTACCTGCAACATGTCACAAAAGTTTCCAATTTTTGGAAAAAAAGAATGTTAAAAAATCTTCGAATTATGGGTGTATGCCGAAATTTCCCGGATTTTACGGAATTTAACTGAGATGAATCACTTATAGACAATTATATGGTTACATAGATTATGTAATTAGAGATGTGCCTTGCATCAAACACCTTAGAGCTTATTTTGTTTATAGCAAAATTATTTCTAATTCTAAATATATTGTAATGTATTTTATAAAAAAAAATTATTTTTTATTTTTCCCTAAATTTTGCTGAATTGTACCGAATTTTTCTGAATCGACCACTTATGAAATTATTGTTGCAGTAAGCTCAAAAGTCTATCACAGCGGCAACAAAACTGAACCAAAATTCCCTCAAGGTCGCAGGTTCAAGCCCAGCTTACTTACAAAAAAAAAAAAAACTAAACCAAAATGCTGTGATAAAGCTTGTGATATTCGATGAAACAAAGTCCAAAAATAATCTTCAATCACAGATTACCCATTCAGGAAAATAGCAGCAGCAATAGCACAGATTAAAAAGTCTGAAAACCAGCAATAAGATAAAGAGTAAAAGTTCTCGAAGAACACCACAGAAACTAAGAAGTTTCAACTAGTCACAAAAGTATCCAACTTTTAAAAAATTTGGCGACTTGCAGTCATTTGACTACATCACTGATAAATCTGCCGAGTCGGTGATGCGGCCGATTAATCGGCGATTTTGTGATGTTGTCTGAATTTTTTTTCTTCTTTTTCACTTATACTAAAGTAACAAAAAAAGCCTTTAGGACTATTGCCCTCATGCTACCTGTCCGTCTCAGAGCTAATTGCTCTTCTTCTTTTTGCCTATTTTATTCATTAAAATCATTATTTTTTAACTTGAAATATATTATGATATATTATGATATACTTTTCCATATATATATATATATATATATATATATATATATATATATATATATATCCCCCCCCCAACTTTTTTCCGAAATTGACCAATTTTTCCCAACTTAGACCCTTGCCGATTCCTGACTTTGTGACTATGGTTTCAACTCCTTCTCTTCTCTAAATTTTGTTTCATGAAACCTAATCATCACAAGCCTCCGGCAGTAGCACAAAATATAAGAAAAAAGATACTTCTAAATCTACTTTTAGACTCCTAATCATACAAACTCTAGCAACTCAAAATTGAAGCAACCTAGCACTAAATCCCTATGTTTTAGGGCAAAAATAATAAAGTCTTTCACCTCAGACTTTTACTCCTGAAAACTAGATCTTGGTTAACTCCTGCGGTTCACGTGATTACAGTCACCCAGATTAATAATCTCCTCAATTACTAACTCATGTGATCACTTTAAAGTGATCACGAGGGCCTTGTTTTAAAGCCCAATAAGGCCTAACAAACCCCCTTCAATAAAGCCTCCTGTTCTGCCCTGTTTTAGGACCTAATTTTAGGCCTTAAAATAGTGACCAAATTCTCCAACTTTTTGAAAAAAGTTGCAAAGAAGTTGCGATTTTTTGAAAAACGAATAAAATTATAATTCTTCACAAATTAAAAAAAAAAGAAAGTGAAATTCAAGAATTATTTGTAAATTTGAAAAGTTATTCACGAATTTCTTGAATTTTTTCAAAATTTTCCCAATTTTTTAATTTTTTCAAACATTTTAATTTTTAATTAATATATTTGTATATTTTTTCTTTTTATTTTCTGAATTTTGCTCAATTCTTTCCCGAATTTGACAAATTTTGCCTGATTTTTCACAATTTTTTCCAAGCTGAATTATTCCGAACCGGGACTTGGTCACTATGCCCTTAACTACATAAATTCTAGGTCGTTTCACCCCGGTAAATGCCTTCCATTATCCTTCCTGGTTTGGAAAGAGAAGAGGTTTAGCTTTAAGAGAGATGTTGTTTAAGTCAGTGGTATATGGGTTAGAAGGGTGGTATTAGGGTTAGGTTAGTGGTTTTAGGTTATAGAAAGAGGAAGAAGAGAGAGAGAGAGAGAGAGAGAGAGAGAGAGAGAGAGAGAGAGAGAAAAAATGAGAAGGCGTAGTTAGGTTACAGTACCCCACTAGCCTTAATATCCATAGCAAAAAATAAAGGATGGCAAGTAGACCCCCCAATACAAGCGTAGTCACATAATTTGCCAAAATTTTGAAAAATTTGCGAACAAATCATGAAGAATTCTAGTTTTTTCAATAAATCGTGAATTTAATTTTTAATTTTTTTTTTTAATTTTTTGTCTCTGAATATTTCCCTGAACTTGCCGAATTTTACCATTTTTTTTCCGAATTTTGACCTTGTCTAATTATTGCCAAACCCCGACTTGGTGACTATGAATACAAGGAACACACTTATACTCCCCTTCAAGCTGGAGCATATATTTCATGCATCCCCAGCTGGACAGAGATGCCTTGAAGAAGCGGAGGCCCTACGGCCTTGGTAATAATATTAGTCAGCTGCTCTTTAGGAGGAAACATCAATAAGTTTCAACATGCGATCCCAAACTTTTTCTTTGACAAAGTAAATATCAAATATAATTTGTACGTTCGTGCCACACTGAATCAGATGCTATCTTTTTGGTTGCTTCATTATCATTAGACATGAGACTGCTAATCGGAAATCCAAGTCGAACATGACAGAGCAAAGCCATAATAACTCACATGCTCCATGTTCAATCACATGATACTCGGCCTCAGCACTAGACTTGGAGACAACCGCTTGCTTTTTATTCTTCCATGAAACATGATTGCCTCTAAGGAAAACACACTATCCAGAATTAGAGCAGTGATCAGTAGCCGAGCCTGCCCAATCAGCATCAGTGTATCCAATTATATGAAGCTGATTATGAGATGATGCACAAAACCACAACCGGGGTTGGACTTTATGTTTCTCAAAATGCGATGAACTGGCTAATCCAGGATTCACAGAGATGTCTTTGAAAAACATTCTTCCACTTGTTAAAACCTCTCGACCCCTTCATTAAAGAAGCTCATTAAGTGAAGCCGATCAAAACCGTCTCCTCTCTTCAATCAAAGTCAACACTTCGACCATGTTGACATCATGCTGACGCCAATAGGTGATGTGTGATGTCGGCCAATGAAAAGTTCAGAAACCTTGCTCTGACCCCAAATTAAGATTCTCGTATTTAATTAGCTAGAGTTACAAGATTAGGTCTAATGGAAAGTTATGGTTATGAAGGAGGGAGTGAAAGAAGAAGATGAGAACTAATTTGGTTATTGAGAGATTATTTTCTCAACCCCTTTCCAATTAATATATAAAAATTGTTACAATAGGATCTTTATAAGTTATTAACACTAATACACTATTACATGTTGCATGGCAGTCTTGGCACACACTACCTATTTACTACAAATACACCAACAATCATAGCCATATCCCATATGTCGGCTTTTAGAGTCCCTACCTCTCCACTCGTTTTTAACAACTCTAAGCTCTCTGTAACTTTGTAATCCTTTTATGTCACCTGTAATTCCTCTTATATTGTTGTTCCTAATTTATCCTTTCTTATTACTCCAAACATCCATCTTAACATGTGCAACATAACGTTATCCCATCTCGTCGCTTTTTTGTGCATTTATTTGTTGTTATTATATGTTAAATGAGTTTTATCACTATATAGGCATACATTTAATTCTCTATGCACATAACATATGAAATATGCAATTGATCATTTTTTTTGTTGTTTTTTCATGATAAAATGGTCATCTAAATTGCATAATTCTTCAGGAATATGCAATTTCTATAAAATTATTGTGTGCAATTAAAACTTACATACAAATTGTGCAGTTTTTGTAAAATTCTGAAGTTACCGATAGATTCTTTAAGTCATTTAATCTATCCAGTGTATTCTCTAGGCACCGGCATTTATCAAAACTGGTGATGAGATTGTCATCAATACTACTGATGACTCCTATATCACTAGGTGAGTCCCATGGCACCTTTGATTTTATAATTTATAACGGTATTATTGTAATGGTAAAACATATGGTTTAGTTTCTTCTCCGTTAATGTTACCAGGTACGTATAGGAGTGTTGGTTATGACATGAGTATTTTACCCCAACAAGCCAACCTCTTGAAAGGAGATTACATGGGTGCAACTATAGTTTTTCATTGGAACCCGTCTATCCTGACCATCATGTAAACACCAAAATGGTGCTTAAATGATCGTACACCATTAAGGGCTAAAGATGTGGGTAGTCCACACCATCAAAGTGATAGATCATTCATTCAAGGGCAATGGGCCCAAATATCAACTTTTTTGAGAGATTTGAACCATCAATCTGTTGACTATAATATCAACCGTTGTTTTTAGTTTTGATGGCTGATATTAAAGTTCATCAATCAGATGGTTCACATCCACTTATAGACATGTTTTTTTCGGCTGAGATATGCTCCAGTGATGGACTGCCACTTGGACAAATTAGATTGGTCAAGATGTGTGCCACGTGGCATAATGATAAATCACACTTCAATGGTGCGAGATAAAAAGTATAAATGTAATGATATAAGATCATATAAACACCATTCTGGTGCGTAAGTGTTGGTCAGGAGCCATTATCCCTTTTTCATTTTATAGGCCATTTAGCATCAGAAAGTTATGAATGATTTGTAGAAAAAAGTAAAGTACCAAGAATAATTTTAAATTCATAAGAAAATTAAGTTGTACCTAAAGTTGGCAGTAACAATGGCATTAACATGCATTGTTAATTAAAGTTAGCTTGGTAGAAGAGATTGGGGCTAGGGTTAGGAAGATGAATGAGAGAGAGAGAGAGAGAGAGAGAGAGAGGGTGCAAATTGGGGTTATGAGATAAAGAACTCATCACATTATTATTTATGTCACTTTGCAAGAGAATCTCATGTACGTCACTAATATTTGTACGTATATACAATAATATCTATATGCACGCCCTAGTGACAAACCAACTAACACTCCCACTCAAGTTACTGCATAAATATCTATCATTCTCAACTTGGAGGTGATGTCACGTAGCCTTGCTCTTTCAACCACTATGGTGAAGATAACAACCAGCTGGTCATCGTAGGCAACCTATGGGATGCAGTATTCATTTGACTCCACTTTTTCTCTCATTGAATGGCAGTCTATGTCAATATGCTTGGAGCTTTCATGGTATTCTGGATTATCAATATTGCCATAGAGGGTCATAGGGAGCTTCATCATATACCAAGATCAGCTAGGATGAAACGAACCTATCTATCCTCATGAGCACCTTGTAACATGGCCTTGTACTCACCTTTCTGCATTTAAGTTTGATAGTGTTATTTCTTACTCAGCCAAGTGACTAAATTACCTCCAAGGAAGGTGTTGAGTTCGATTATTTAGTGGTAAGAATAGGGGATCTGGTAGAGGAAGAAGAAGAAGAGAGATGGAGGAAATTAGGGTTGAGTGTTGTATATATATATATTCTATTCAATATCCCACGTATATCGAGAAAAATAGACGAATGGAAAAACTACAACTGAAACATGCTGCTCACAAATCTAATAATAACTCATTGCGCACCAAACTAATCTAACATTCCCCCTCAAGTTGGTGCAAAGATGTCAATCATGTCGAACTGGGTGAAAATGTCTTCCAACCTAACTCTCCCAACCGCTTTTATGAAAATGCCAACCAACTGATCCTCGGGAGCAACTTGTGGTACTCAACTTTCTCCCTTACAAGTGACAATCAACTTTGTGTGCTTGGTCCTCTAATAAAAGACTGGGTTCTCAGCAATGTGGAGAGTGGCCTTTGTTATCACCTTACAAATTTTTATGGAGCTGAGCAAGTATTCCAAAGTCACTTACAATAAATTTTAACCAAGTCCATGGCATCTTGTATTCAGCTTCTGCAATTGAATCGGACACAACATGTTTCTTGCTTTTCCATGTCAATAAATTCCCCTCAAGAAATGTGACGTAGTCGAATGTGGACCTCCTTTCACTGATCGATCCTGCCCAGTCAGCATCAATGAACATCTATATGTCAAGGTGTCCATGATTACGATATAGCAAGCCTCTTCTTGGGCATGATGTTAGGTACCTCAGAATCCTGTACACAACATCTAGGCGAGGAGTACATGGTGCGTGCATGTGCTGGCTGACAACACTAACTGCATACGCAATATCTGGTCACTTCAATTTCAGATGTACAAGTTTGCCAACCAGCCTTTGGTACTTAGTTACATCCTTGAATAGCTTCCCTTCTCCAAACAATGATTCAAGTTTTTGATCCATAAGGGTGTCTATCGGTTTACACCCACACATTCTAGCTTGCTAAAACACCCAACGTATATTTGTTCATGATAGGATAACCGTGCAACATTAATTTCTGGGGAAGTATTGTAGGGGCCCGAGATCCTTAATATCGAAGACTTAATTAAGATAATTCTTCAACTTTAGAATTTCTTCACAATTGTCTCCTATGACAATAATGTTATCCATATAGACAATGAGGGCTGTCATCCGCAGTCTCTTCTTCACAAACAAGGTATGGGCATAGTGGATCTTTTGATATCCGAAATGTGTGACAACCTCACTGAACTTTTTGGACCAAGCCCAAGACAGAGATAGCTTTCTTCAACTTGCAAGCATGTTCTTTTTCCCTGCAAGAAGAATCTTCAACTTTAGAATTTCTTCGTTGTCACCTCCAGTGACAATAATGTTATCCACAGACAATGAGGGCTCTTGATGAGGACATCAGATCAAGGCGTCATCTAGTGTGAATCGAAGGCACAAGAAGAAGCCCAAGGCGGGGCGAGTTGGTCACTTCAAGGAAGATCCGCAACAGAAAAGCAAAGGAAAGAAAAAAAAGTCGTCATATGACGAACTTCCGTGCCCAAGGCATCGATTTTCATGAAATAAAGCAATTATGAAAATTTAGGCAATGACTTCGGTGCAAACTCCCTGCCCAAGGACAGATTTCCGTGAATAAGACCAATTTTGGTCTTAAACGTATCCGTCAAGGACGGACGTCTGTGGACATAGGACGGACATCCATGAGTTTTGTCTGCAAATTGGCGGTTAGTCGAGTTTAGAGGCAAAACATGCTGTTTTAGTGTTTTTGTTTAGGTTTAAGACTTTCTTATTTTGTCACGTGGGCGGACATGAAAGAAAATTTTCATGATAAATATGTTCTCTTTTCCTACAACCAACGACTTTGAAGCAGGGAAGCACGTCTATTGATGACTATATCAACAAATTTCAGGAGTACTTGTATCGGGCTAAAGCTTAAGAGAGTCCACATGTCACCTTATCTAGGTTTCGTACTGGATTGCGTCTTGAGCTACAAAGAGAGTTCATTCCTCACCTTGTTGAAAGTTTAGAAGAGTGTTACGCTAGAGTGCAAGAGTTGGATAGGTATATCAACACTCTGTCCAGTGGACGATCTTGTTCCTCCAATCCCGATTTTCGATCTAGTCCTACTGAAAAGGTTAATAATACCTATAGTCCATCCTCAAAACCCGTGAATCCTCAGATTGACAAGGGAAAAGGAAAATTGATCGGGAATCCTAAGCGTGCACCACAACAATGTTATAAGTGCCAAGGCTTTGGTCACTTTGCATCTCAATGTCCCAGTAAATCCCAAACCTTGATTATTCAGGAGGATACCGAGAGAAAGGACAATGAGTTAGAAGTAGAAGTTTATGAACCTATTGGAATACCAATTGTTGAGAAGGATGAAACTCCTGTGAAATCTATAGGTTGTGTTAGGAAGGTTTCTATTCCCAAAAAAAGTGTTCATAGTGTGTCCATATCACGTGAGTTATTAGAGTCGGTAGGAGCATGTCATCATTCCAACTTGCAAGGGATTAACAATCATATTTTATTAAACAATGGAGATACACAAAATTTTCCCAATACCTTAAATTTGCTTAATGAATTTAATAATGACAATTTTGTGTTACTTCAAGATAGCCCCGAGCATATGGAACTTTCTCCAATGTTTAGATGAGGCAATGATGATGGTCTAGGTTTCCCTCTAGACGAGTAACAATCCGATAGTTGCAGTGGAGGATCTTACACCTATTCTATGTCCAACAACTATGTCCTTTGACGTATTCCTTGTTGCCCAAACAATCAAACCAAACCCAATTAACCAATTCATAACCCGTACCCTACCTTTACAATATAAGAAAATGTTGAATGAGGAGGTTATAGAGTTTCCAAACTTCACTACCAATGTGGGCAAGCATCATGAGTACCTCACAACATGGAAAGGCAAGGCTAGAGTTGAGCAATCGAAGTGTGCGATGAGTGGGTTCTACAACTCATCAGAGATGAATTTCTCCCACTCGGGGAGAATTGATGGGGACATCGAATCAAGGGCGTCATCTAGTGTGAACCGAAGGCGCAAGAAGAAGCTCAAGGCGCTTCGTACAAGGCGAGTTGGTCACGTCAAGGAAGATCCACAAGAGAAAAGCAAACGAAAGAAAGAAAAGTCGTGATATGACGGACTTCCATGCCCAAGGCATGGACTTCCGTGAAATAATGCAGTTCTGAAAATTAAGGCAAGGACTTTCGTGCTACTTCTGTGCCAAGGACTGACTTCCGTGAATAAGACTAATTCTGGTCTTAGGCATATCCGTCAAGGATGGACGTCTGTGGACATGACTGGCATCCGTGAGTTTCGTCCGCAAATTGGCGGTTGGTTGAGTTTAGAGGCAAAACTTATCGTTTCAGTGTTTGTTTAGATTTAAGACTTTCTTATTTCAAATTATATGTTTAGTTGGGGTTTCTTAGCCTATATAAAGGCATTGTAAACACAATTTAAAATAGTTGATTGATGATTAATGAAATTGAGAGTTGCTTTGTGCAAACCTTTGAGAACTTGTGAGGAGTTTTCACCCGAAAGAGCGAATCTTTCAAAACTCGAAGAGTGAATCTTCGTTTTATCGTGCGCTTGGTGCAAAGCCGACGTATATCCTTGGTGTGTCTTTCTATTTTGTCTTCTTAATTATTGTCAGGTAATTATTTTCCTTATTTCTTTTGATAAAATCGAAAATCGAAAATCCCTATTTAATTAGTTGCTAGAATTTTTTCACACTGTATGAATTGATGTATTCTTATTTCCCCTTTGATTGATTTAACCCATCAGGCCTTTAATTTCTTCAAATCCTAGAGGAGTCAAGAGACGATACCGTAATTGTTGTTTGCTGCCCTAAACTAGATCGAAACTCGAGTTCCCTCATCAGAGTTGTTTTTCTAGATCGTGAAATTTCTATGCATGTAAGTGCTAAAATTGAGTTAGCCTAATTGTTTTAATTAAATTAATTAAATTATTTTATGTTGTTTGGTAATTTGAATATTTTTGCTATTCAATTTAATCTGAAATTAATCCCAAATTCGCATAGTTAGGGTTTTAGCATTTATCCTGCATCAATTGTCATCCATAGCCCCTTCTTCACAAACAAGGTATGGTCATCCGTAGTCACTTTTTCACAAACAACTTTTTGAAAGAAGGTATGGTCATAGATATGTTCTTTCTCCTTGCAAGAAGAAATTCTTCAACTTCAGAATTTCTTCATTATTGTCCCATGTGACAATAATGTCATCCACATAGACAGTGAGGGCTGTCATCTGCAATCCCTTCTTCACAAACAAGGTATGGTCATAATGGATCCTCTGATATCTGAAATGTATGACGGCCTCATTGAACTTTTTGAACCAATCCCGAGGAGACTACTTTAGTCCACCAATGGCTTTCTTCAACTTGCAAACATATTCTTTCTCCCTTTGAAGAAAAACCCCAGAGGTAATGACATATAAACTTCTTCTTTGAGATCTCCATGTAAGAATGCATTCTTGTCATCCACTGGTACAACGACCAATTCCTGTTGGCAGAAAGGGATAGGATAACCCGAATTGAGTTAAATTTAGCTATTGACGCAAACATCTCAATGTCACGGGTTTGTGTAACCCTTTAGCTACAAGCCTGGCTTTGTATCTCTTATTCTACCAGTCTGGATGATACTTTACGGTATAAACCCACTCACAACCACTGCTCTCATCCCTACAAGAAGTTCAGTAGTTTCACATGTTTGATTGTGCTCCGGTGCTTTCATTTTCTGCACCATAGCCTCTTTCCTCTTTGGCTACAAGAAAGCTTCAGAGACAAGAGTATGGAATAGAAGTAGAATCTAGTGATGAGAAGCTGACAGAGCATGGTAGGACGGTTATTTGCTTGGGGTGTCTTGTACCTTTACAAAGGGTGATAGGAAGGTTCAGGTGGGAAATAGGGCCTGTTCCGAGTTATGGCATTTGATTTATGCCTTGAGTGAGAGGGGCAGACTCATTTACTCCTTTTTTCTTCCTTTCAAAGTATTCCTTCCCCAAATCGATCTCACTTCTCTTTAACCTCTTAGGGTCACTGGCACAGGTCATTATCTTCCTCCACATCAGCCACACCTATGCATGGTAAAGGATTCTCGGTGCTCTCTGTACTACTTGGACACTTCTCTTTGAAGAGGGCACTGAGAAGGAACTTAGAATGGGTGGACTCAAGGAAGGTGTCCATACTAACAAAACATTTCCCTGTAGAAGGGTCATAAAATTTATACCTTCTTTGTGTAGGAGGATACCCAAGAAACATGCACTCTACGGCGTTAGGGGAAAGTTTATCATGTTGACCAGATGGAATGTGACAAAACAGAGACAGCCAAAGGTGCGGGCTGGGAGGCACGGGAAGAAGCCGACTACTAGGATGCATGACTTTGTAAGAAGACTGCTCCCTAAGAACAGGTGTAGGTTTCCGATTGATAAGATAACCGGCAGTAAGAACTGCCTCCCCTCATAAATGTTTTATTACATTCATACACAAGATAGAGGCCTGGCAACCTCAAGAAGGTGGTAATTTTTCCTCTCTTCAACCCATTTTGTTATGAAGTATATGAAAAGGTTCAATAATCACTCCCAGTTTCTCTTCCGATAGTAATTCCTCGAAGGAGGCACCATTTGTGAAGGCAATCGAGCAGAGATGGTTCGATAGGTATCAGTTTCCCACTTTCTTAATTAGGTTCAGATTCAAGTTTCGGTGTTTTTATGCATTATTCGATAGTGATCGTAGACGTGAACGCCCCATGCCCAGGTTCCAGATGTCCAATGCTCTGGCCTTTTTACCGTTCGATGACCATACCGATGTGTGGCCTAATCATGGATCAAAATCTCAGTTTTCTGATACCTATCGTCAACCATTGATACCGATACGATACATATCAGTATCGCCGATACATTTAGAATCTCGGTTTTCTTAATTGCTCAAGATAACAAAATTTCGTCCAAAATCAAGTGATTTGACCAATATAAATCGGGACCATGTTGTGGGGCAATTTAGCCAAGTATTGGCTCCCAGTTCATAGATTTGCACATAGAGGACTGCCCTCTTTTAGAAGAATCTTGCTTTTAATCATTATCTTGGCTTTCTTACTCATCTTTCAAGTTTTGAATTAATCTGTAAATATAATGCGTACAAAATAATGGTAGTTGTTAAATTGCAAGAGCTAGTGTTAGGTAAGCGACAGGTGCGCCGATGATCTTCGTACTTGGGTCACTATTTGGGACACATGCCATGTGGAACCATCTTGTGTTTCATGTTACACCCATGATCTCAAGATGAATGGTGAAAATGTTCTCCGTCGTCTGATTCAAAGCAGTCAAACGCCATCTAAACTTAATGGCTGCCATGTAAATCCAACACACTGTTAATTTTAGATGGCATTTGACTCCTTTCAGTCTGACGATGGAGATTGCTTTTCATTCCAATCTTTTACCACATTGATCTTTTGATCATGGGTGTCAGATCACATAGGACATATGATGGTTAAACATGGCATATGTCCTAAAAGGTGACCCAAGTTCCAACAGCATCGGCACTCGGGTTGCAGGCTCAACAAACCACCTTTTTAATCGAGAACAATTTTTTATTTCCCATATTTTCGTGAAAATAATTAGTCAAAATTGGGATTATTTTGGCCTGCAGTTGGTTGTCTTATATACTGCTATTTATTTAATCTTTTTTAATTCATCCTTTCAGGGCGAAAGAATAGTGTAAATTTTATATCCAGCTACACTTTCAATAAAGGTGGTCTTCAAGGCTTTTTCCCTCACCCTTGCAGCATGAAGCAAATTTCCATGGATCTTCTGGTATGACTTTTGCTCTTAATTACCAGATCCAAGTTTAAACTTCAAATGCAAGAAGTTAATTCTACTCATTTAAATTACTTATTACATTATCTGAAAGTAATTTTTTAGCCCTTTTTTCGCAAAGAAAATGAAACGGGCCGAGGCATATTTTATAGTGGGCGATTGGAAGTTGTATTCTTCTAGATGACTGCGAGCTATTGATTATTAGTAAAGGTGAATCATAAGCATTTGTTTGGTAGTCTGATTACTTGATGAAAACAACTATAACCAAAACATATCTAGAAGTGCCTTCCGTTTGCGATTATTTGTTATTTCCGACCTGATTACTGAACCACGATGTGCAAGATGAGTGCCGCATGGACTCTTGAGATGTGGGCGGATTCCATTTTCTTTAAGTCTACATGTATCAAGGTCCACACAGCAGATGGCTCACACACTGTGTGCCGTTGATCAGGTCGGTCAGCTTTGTCTCTTTCCTTACAGGTATTTTTTGTTTTTCTTAGGTTGCCAATTCTCTTAATGTTCATGCTTTAATTCGATACCCGCTGATTTATGGGGGACCTTTAAATTCACCCCCCGAATCTTTGAGTTCACCCACGCTGAAACTCATAGATAGCTTTGAATCAGACGATGGAGATCATTTTTCATCCCAATCTTTCACACGATGGGTCTTTAGATTATAGGCATACCATTAGATGCTCACTTTTTTATTTCATGCGGCACACATCCCAGAAAAGTGACCTTAACATTACGTGAAACTCATCACACTCAAACCTGATGTTAAATTCACTTTTTTGGGATGTGTGCCACGTGAAATTAAAAAAGTGACCGTCTGATGGTAGGCCATGATCTCAAGACCATCGCGTGAAAGATTGAGATGAAAAACAATCTCCATCTTCTGATTCAATCAGCGTCGGTGAACTCAAAGATTCAGTGGGTGAATTTAGAGGTACTCTTTGTCTCTTATTTTTATATCAGTAACATAATTCATTACAAGAAAACAAGAAATATAAGCCGACAGAAAAGAAAAACCATGATCCAGCGAGTGGCTGGAAACAAGGCCCACCAAAAAAAGAGCAACCCGAAACACACCCCAGAGCCATCCGAAAACCAAACCTAGGGGAACCTCCTATGGCGGAATGTAGAAAAGGGGAACCCTCAGACCCATTTAACCGATGATTTATTATTATCATATTTAGTTCGACGCTGATGATTTCTTACAATGATCATCCATAAGACCATTATACGAAGCACCCGTTATGACGCTGAACCTATCATGAAAACAGGTCAAAGGAGTGTACTTAAGTGAGTAGTTATTGAGTGAACAGCTTGTCAAGATCGTACACGTGATCATTTCTAGATGGGATTCAGCACAAAAATCGCTTCATCAAACAATCTCTTATGTCTAATCAAGAGCTTGCAGATGGATGGTCAAAGTGTCTGGATAATAGACCACATTAGATCATAGTGACAAAAAAATGCCTTTTTTAATGTGTATTATTGGTACAGCGTATTAAACCCGTACTATACCCATATTTGTCAAAAAAAAAATCACATATTTTAGATTGAAACGCATATTTCATGTTCTAAATGTGAAATAACCCCTTTTTTCCCGACTTTTTTTCATTTTCTCCCCAGCTTTTTCCATTTGCTCCCGACTTTTTCCAGTTTTCCTGACTCTTTCCGTTGTCACTTTTTCCATTTCCCCCCCACTTTTTCTTTTTCTTTTTCTGACTTACATGCTTTAGAGTTTATTTAGCTTCCGATTTTTTCCTTTTTTGCCCAAGCTTTTCTATATTTTGCCGTTTTTACTAACTATTTCGCTCGCCATATTAAACCCGTATCCGTACTTTGTCTCTTTGCATTAGATTATTTGAATCATGCAATGATCATGATGTTTGGGCTTGCACTATCTACCGGCCAGTTGGGTATACCATATTTTCTGAGATGTGTGCCACATAAGTGATCTCGATGACCCATCCAACTAATACCAGGTGTTTTAAGTTTTTTCGAAGGTCCTCTTGGTTAGAATGCAAGAACAATGCAGTAAGCTACTTTACAGAAGATCCAAATCAAGTTTATTCATAGCATAATAAGATCGAAAACATAAAAATTTTCCATACTAGAAACAGATTACAAACAGCTCACTCAAACTACGACATTGTCTTCACGGAAAGGCACACTTCTAATTCTACGAGTTTTTCCGGCTTTCAATGGATCCTGCAACATGAAGATTGAATCAAAACACAGATAATACATAAGATTAGAAAATTTGAACCTTTTTCTTTTTGGGTACCTTTTACAACCCAAAATTCTTCCCTCTCAACCCACATTTCACGTTCTTAAACTGTTGACTGTCTTTAATCAGACGATAGAGATCGTTTTTCACCCCGATCTTCTACACAGTGGATATGGAGATCAAGGGACTACCATCAAATGGTCAGATTTTGATTCCACATGGCACAAATCGTAAAAAGTGGACATGGTCATGGTCATGCATCAAACGTGGTTCTTACAATATGTGCAGTGTGGAATCAAAATCTGACTGTTTGATGGTAGGCCCATGATCTGCAGATGCGTTGTGTGGATGATTGGCTTTAAATGATCTCTATTGTTTGGTTCAAAACAGTAAACTATTTAAGCACGTGAAATGCGGTTTGAGAGGGAAGAATCTTGGGTTGTAAATAAAAGTACCCTTTTTTGGACAACATTCACATAAAAAATTTGAGAATTTTATAGGCATTCTTCTGATCATGTATATGAAGAAAGAGATTGACTCTTGTCACCGGCATATTGTAAGCCACCAGATCACACAAGAGGCCGACTTCAGATTTTGGTGTCCTTGTAATCTGATAGTCAAATTTTCAAGGGCCTCACTGGTTCACCTGCTGCTTGCTAGATAATACTGATGATAGCCCATTGAAACATATAGTTAACACAAGAACTCTCTTATTTTATATGCTCTTATGGTTTATATAAGCTACTTCTGTTAGTATAAAACAGCAGAAGTGATGGTATCTAGATCTGCTATGGCTGGATCAACAGATCTTGTGAGATTACCTGAACCGCGATCTCTGATGAAATATCTCACGATCTGGGCATGACCGAGACAGGATGGTTAAACAATACATTCTGGTGAGACAAGCCCATATAGGATTTTTTTATAGCAGGTTACCCGGCCTCTTGAGAGCACCTGATTAAGTCCCCGGGTGTGATGACCCGAAAATTCACAACCGTTCATTGTTAGATCTTAGGTCTTATACGTACAACACCCGCACATCACACGTATCAGTCAGTGGAGAAAAATCTTGGGTGCAGATTTGGTAAACAGAAATCGAAATTTTGTTTTCAGGTTGGTTTCTGCAAAATTGAACCCTAAAAGAAACATTTCGTTTTCGGTTTCTATTAATCGAACTTTTCACCCCCCAAACCGAAACTGAACCGATTTTGGTTTCGGTCAGTTCAGTTTTCAGTTTTTCTTCATATTTTTATTTTTTTTGCTGGTCTTCGATTTTTAGTTACCAAAACCGAAACCAAATCGGTTCGGTTTGGTGTTGGTTTTCAGTCGGTTAAGGCCAGTTCTCACCCTAGATAAATCCTTGCTTGGTCTTGCCTGATGCGGCCTTTGTCTATCTCCTGAAGCCAGACACCTCGTCTCGGTTTCGGGATTTTCCGGTATAAGACATGATTCGAGTTCCAAAAAATACCCATATTGGTATATAGGAAGCAGTTATACGTACTTGGAACAATCAAAAGAAGCAGAAATGGTGTAAGGCAGCTTGATGCCGCATCTTCCCGGAAGAGACTTAGCCGCTGTAGCATCCGGCTGCACTTTCTGCCACACCGTTTTGAGACAGTTGCATGTATCCCTCTTATCAGCCGCAGTTGATGAAGCAGACGCTAACTTAGATGCGCCTTTACAACAGGTGGTGCTCGGCTTCTCTCCTCCGTTGACCAGGTACGTAACGCAGGGAGTCAAGTCTTGGATCACATTGCTACACTCGATCGCCGCCTCGGAGTCCGGGATGGTCAGGTGAAGCAGCACAATCAATGCTAGACAGGTAATGCCAGTGGATTTCATCATGGCTGGAGATGGAAGTTTTGGGTTGGGTTGGAGTCTGATTTTATAGAAGATTTTGGAGGGAAAGCTCATTACTACAAGAAAGTATAAAAAATAAATGTTAAATTTGATTGAGTGCAAGAAAGAGTAAATTTGGTGAACATGAGCTTGGGCATTTGAAGCACAGAAGTCCACTTATCAGTGACTTAATATTAGTATTAGTAATAGGGTTGGTGCTACGTCTTAATATGAGTGATGGAGTTGGTATCATGTGCTTGAGCCTGAGCAACAAGGATTGTGCTTTCGGCAGCATCGATACCAAACAATATCGGTGTACCTCAGTACGTCTGCAAGGAACGCCACCATTGAACTTGGCCATAGATTATAAAAAACGATCGTAACGGCCCGATTTAGCTTTCAGGAACTTGATATGGGACATAGGATCTATATTTATCGTGGAAAGTCTCGTGATAAGATGATTCATCATCCTCACCATTATCATCAAAACCGTATCCAACTGTTTCTGGTCGGCTTTTTGAGTCTTATTTCTCCACTCGTTTCTAATCATCTAATCAGCACTAAGCCTTCGGTAATTTCATAGTCTTTTACGTCCCTTCTCACTACTTCCTTTCAGATTTTCACTAGCCTTCCTCTTCTCTTTCTTCCATGTGCTTTTAGCTGTGATAACATGATTAGATTGTTTAATCCATGCAATCTTTGCACTGATGATGATGAAGAATTAGAGTCAATGCATGGAGATAATTGTGTGGTGTTGATGAACATAACACCATTGTTAGTCCTCAATAGTAACACCTAATACTAACTTATCAATCATATGTGTGTAAATTATGTGTGCGTGGCTTCCAAGACTCCACCCAACTCCATGCAACTTAGTCAAAATTAAACGTAGCAGGTTTCTCCCTTGTTTCTTTTTATATTTATATAGGCCGGTGTTACTACCACACCACTTTATGATACAACGACTTTAATTAAACAGAGGAAAATTTTGTGGACTGTTTTGAATCGGATGATGGAGATTGTTTTTTGTCCTAATCTTTGACACAATTGATCTTGAGATCATAGGCCTACCATCATATGGTCGGATGTTGATTTCATGTTGCACACATCCCAAAAAGTGAGCGTGATCATAGCATACGGCGAAATGTGGTTTGTGTTCACTTTTTGGATGTATGTCACGTGGAGTCAACATCTGGTCGTCTGATGGTAGGCCCACCTTCTCAAGATCTGTTGTGTCGAAGATTGAAGCGAAAAATAATCTCCATTGTCTTATCTAAAGCAGTCAACCGATGTTTCCTTTGTTTAAGTGAGGTGGGTGTAACATAAAGTGGTGTGTTAGTAACAACGACCTTTATATTATGTGGATGATAAAGATCAATCCCTCAAGGGAAGGTCAACTGGCCGGGTAGGGTCAGCCCGATACCCAATCTGCATGACCCAATTTTTTTAATCGGGCCAGGCACATAAACTAACTCGTCAGATCAGGTCGGCCATGAAGCATCCGACTATACATTCAGGTTGGGCCAACAAAAATGAAGTTAACCCAACCGAACTGATATTTTATATAGAAAACCAAGGAATCTGCATTGGATTACCTTTTCTGGGGCAGCTCTCCGGGAATTTCTTTCTTGTTTGGTAACAGAGCTTTTCACCTTATTTGCTCTGATGGGAAATTGTTTCAAGTGATAAAACTATTCTATGCTTGCTCTCTGTCTAGATTTTATCTGCTCTAATGTGGAGCAGGGAGAGAATTGCTTCTGCTCTTATAAGAGCTAACCCAAACACAGCCTAAGGGTTTTTAGCCGGGATACCGTTAACCCATTGGGTCGGCTCTGGCCAGTTTTTGCCTGACCCCACCCATTGACAACCCTAATGAAGGGATCAGCTCCAAATAGAAAAATGATCCAAGTGAGAGACTACTGCCTCTATTTGAGTGGATTAGTCCACATCGGCATCTACATGGATGGTAAGCGTAACAACCTACCTTGATATCCGTGCCCGAAGTCCAATGGTCATTATCGGCGCACAAGAAAGGCACAATGCACTTACTTGTGTCCATCAAAGAATCCAAAAATTGTAACATTATAAAATTAGCCAAAAGGAGCATGTGGTATGCAAGCTCTGAGACTTGGAGCCACTGCCATCAAGCCCTCCTAACTGTCAGATTGTTGATCTCTAAATGTTGGAGCTCTTGCAATTTGTAGTGAAAGCGTGAGCTTGTGAAAGGTGTTTAAATGATTGATGCGGAATCTAAGCCTACACGCCGAGAACATTGTCGGATAAAGAGGAGACATTGAAAGAAAAAGTGAATCTGTGAATGAGTTTTTGAAAGACTCATATGCATGTTATTTTAGACATTTTTATCTAGGTTTATTTTTATTTTTTATTAAGATTTTTTAATAAGTAATTTATTTTAGGATTAGTTTTCTTATTTGAATTATTTAAAGTTATATATATATATATATATATATATATATATATATATATATATATATATATATATATATATATGTGGCTATTAATTTCATCACTTTCAATACAATCATTGGAAAAGTGGTCATAAGTCTTTCAATACATGTTAGAATTACGCGATTCTTGTGTTATTGGAAAGCTACTTGGATAAATTTTCAAATTCGCGTCAATTGGATATCATTTGACCATTGAAAAAGAGTTGTGTAATAGAAAAACGGGATTATCGATGAAATTAATTATGACCGTTATATTAGAAAATTTTAATGCTTATTATAGGGGTTTTATTTTTACTAGTATTCTTAGAGTTTATTTTCTATATAAACAGACTGTAAAATTTTTTAAGAATTAATGAATGATGAATATTAAATTGGATTGTTTTGTGCTATCTTTGAGAGGTCGTTGAAAATTGTCTTCCCTGAATTTAGGGTTTGGTTGGAGGTCAATATTTTCGTTGACAAAATTCCAATAATTTTCTATATCTTCTTATTTCTCTATTTTTATTTTATTTCGAAAATCAAAACCTCTCTTCATATCGTGCGAGATTTATGCTACTTTAGGGTTAGCACATTTTCGTCTTGCATCAATATCTTATATTATTAATGATTTGAAATATGAGTTAATTCTTAATCCACACAGTCAAATTGATGGATCATAAATTAAAGTATAATGAGCTCAAAAATTACATTTTTAAGAGATTTAAATCATTTGATTTGTGCAGTCTAATATCAACTGTTCTTAGTGTTATGGGCATGATTCTTTGACCAAAATATGTTCCAATGATGGATAGGCATTGGACAATTTAGATTGATCAACTATTTTTCAACAGTGTAAGATAAAAAAAAATGGTCTCTTTTGATGGTGTAAGATCATTTAAAACACCATTTTGGTGTTTAATGTCGGTTAGAGTCATCATCCCATAATGAAAAAACTTCATAATGAAAAAACTTCGAAGTGTGCTCGAACATGCATATAAACATATTTCTTAGTCATAAGAAATAAAAAATCAAATTCAAATGAACCCATCAAATATATATATATATGAGGGAGCTGGTTAATGGAGGACGGTTATCATCCTCCAAGATACATATGGAGCTCCACGTGGCATCCAAAATATTATTTGGGTGCCACGTGGAGCACAAGTGGATGGTATAGATTAATATTAAAAAAAAAAATTGAAAAAAAAACTTTTTAAACGATAAGTTAAAGTTTGACGGGTTTCATTGGTCCACATTTCACGATTCAAAAAACACACGGTAGAGATGAGTTAAATTTTTTTTTTTTTTTTAAAAGACGATCTAAGCAATACACTCGAGCTCCACAAGGTATCGAAATAATATATTGGTTGTCACGTGAAGCTCCACGTGGAAGCTTGGAGGACGGTGACCGTCCTCCCTTGAAGGACGGAGGCCTTTTCCTATATATATACACACCAAACGTTTTTTGTTACAATGTCTTAGACATATTATTTTTTTTAGGGACCGATTCTCCTGACTGTCATTTAAATAAATGATTATACACCATCAATGATTTCTGATGTGGGTAATCCGCACCGTTAAATTGTTAGATCATAAGTAGAAGGGAAATGGGCCCAAAATTCCCATTTTTTGCGAAGTTTGAATCATTTGTTCGGTACACTCTAATAGAAACAATTATTCTTATTTTAATAGCTGATATTAACGTGCATGAATTGGATGGTTCACGATTCACTTACATGGGCATGATTTTTTTATAACACTTGTTCTAATAATGGATTGTTACTTGACAATTTTAATTGATCACAAATGTGCATGGCACAATTATAAATCACACTTTAACGGTGTAAAATGAAAGGTTCTAATTTAGTGGTATAACATCATTTAAACACCATTAAATTTCGGTCACGAGGCATTACCCCATTTTTAAAATAGCTTTCGACAATTATTAATACTATTTATAATTTTCCAAAAAAATTTCATTTTTTCCTGAAATTACTGAATTCTATTGTTTCTTTTCTGTATATTTCTAGAGCCGTTTTTCCCGTAGTAAACTTGGTCACTATTAGGGGTGTATTCAGTTCGCTTTGGTTGGTTTTGGTTGAAAACCACAAATCAAACCGGTTCTAATCGGTTTATAAATGTTCAAATCAAACTAAACCGTCCAACTGTTGAACCAAACCAACACGATTCGATTCGGTTTCAATTTGGTTCGGTCGGTTTCGGTTTTCCTATAAGTTCTACTTACACATAAAAAATTTCCAATTTCTTAACTTGTTTTACTGTTTTACAATTTTCATATTTTTCAGGGTCATTTTACTTTTGCTCAAATATACTTTTACTGACTGAACCTTTAGAAATTAGAACCCTAAGTCTCTACTCTCTAATGCAGTGTCTTGTGAGATTCGAGCCTTAAGTAAGGTTGTGAAACACTAAATTTGGACCCAAATTTTGGATCGAAGTCTCTACTCCCCAATCGTCTGCTTGATTCAAGTTGACTATATATATATAATTTCCCCGAATTTTTGCTAGTGTTGAATCGTTGACTTTCGACGATGATGCAATCTTCTTTGACCGGTTTGACTTTGATAAAACTTCTCACGTATGTAGCACGTCCTTTGACCCACTTATCTCAATTGAGCGAGAACACTCAAACGTAAGCCTAAGACCAATTCCTAATGCGAACTGATCTTTGAAAATTTGGGCCCCAAGATTGGGCCAAGTTCAATCTCTATGACCCAAGTCAATAATAATTTATGTGTATAGACATACAACATAGATAACCTAACACTAACACCCCGACTATGTGTGCGAGCCTACCAGGGCATAAGCTTTAAGTTTTAGAATGTTATACTTAAAGATGGACATTTTAGTCACCCCATTGGTAAATACCTTGGTGTGTAACCAAGAGGTCTAGGTATCTGAACACCCCAATGACATCTGACCTTAATTGGTCTTTTTATTTTATTCCTTGAATTAGTTAGACCAGGACATGGAAAACAGTGTATTGATAGTACACGATGTCGATATCACATATAGCACCCCGATATGGGTTATTGTGGATAGCAAACGTAGAATCAAAACTCATTAAGTAATATGGACCAGGGATTTAAACCAATAATTGAGGTTCTATGCTAGACTTGTATACCGAGCTAGGTATACCAGTTACACACTGAATTTGGGTACCCCATGTTATAAAACCCACGATATCGGATATGAATTTAGATAGGGTCATGCGTGTGCCTAATACGGGACACAATGACCTACTTCATTAGTAAAACTAAAATAGGTATCACCTACACTCAAATAGTGTGTAGTAACTATACACTTGAGTGTTATATATATATAGTGTATGGGAGTTACACTAGATCTCAACTCTTATATTTCAGTTAGGTACAATAGGATTACACTGTAAATTAGTACCCAGCCATACATATGTTGAGTGTAATTGCGTTACGCTAAACTCAACATTAAGCTAACTCATATATGGAGTTTAGGTATAACAAAATTTTACCTGAGCCATATACCAGCCATAAGGTACGCCATAAATAAACGATGTACTAGAGTAGGTCCGTTTCAATAATTCGTTGAAATTAACTATGGGCTATTGATGCCGACTCTATGGGATCGGATCGACAACTCAGAGATATAAGGTTGAGTGAGGGTTTCGAAGTTAAAATCTCCAATGATCGCACTCCGAAACTTTTATACAAATTTAATATATACGAAGGGGTTCTCTGTGCGATGTATACAAAATAATGTATGGTATATATAGTATAGAAGACCAACAAATGAAGAAAACAACATATATCAATGAAGTGAGAAGAAAAACAGCAGCAAGCAAAGTGCATCAGGCTTGCTGCGGCAACCCACAAGCTTGCCTTGGTAAGGTGCCAGCTAAAGGGCTTGCCTCAGTAACCCTGTGCCTTGATTCTTGATGCTTTGAAAATGGGACAACGAACCTTATAACTTTCATGAATTAATAAATTTATAAATATAATGTTTAAAATGTTAAAATTTAGTAATAAGTAGGGACAAATTTCACATGATTCATCATTTTCGCCCTAGTTGGAGAAAACTTTAGGAGCTACGACATGTGTGATATTTAATCACTAACATGTGAGTATACGAATGTCTTGTAATGTAGGTTAAGGTTTGGGAAACGTTCGTGAGGATTTTCATACCGTTTTGAAGCACTTTGCATAATTTCGCAACCGAGGTAGGGAAAGTTCACCACTAACTTGCATTTGATTTTTCCAATGCTTAGACTCTGTGATATAATTGAATGTGAGCACTGAGTTTTGAATAGTTAAATTACTTTTTATGTATCAAGTTTGAATTTGAAACTGGCGTCTTTAAACAAGAACCCCTCAAGTCTAAATTTTTTATTGAAATTAGATTTTTGGTATAAACCTTTGAACTTTTAAAGTATTAAATTTTGGAAATCACTGTAAGGAAACATTTGATGCTTAGTTTCATCTAGATCTTACTTTATGGAATTTAAATATAAAATCGAAGCCGATAGAATCAGACATGAATTTATCTTTGAATTTGTAATATGAACTTTGAAATATGACCTTTGAATTCGAAATGTAAATTTTAAATATGATCTCTGAATTTGAAACATGATTTGCATCTGAAACGTGAACTTGAAATATGACCTCTGAATCCAAAATATGATTTGTGAATCTGAAAATATGACTCATGCTCTTGCTTATGTCCTTGTGATTGTGTATTTCGGTTCAAGTGACCCTGTTAACTTAGCCTAGAGGCTCAATGTCTTGGTTCAAGTGACCATGTTAACCTAGCCTAGGGGCTTGATTTATTGATTCAAGTGACCCTGTTAATGTAGCTTAGGGGCTTGACACTTGACACTACTTGATTGAACTTGAAAACAAGCTGTGAATATGAACATGACCATGAAATTATGAAATCAAACACTGATCATCCGTGTATTTGAACCGACACAGTGGTTAATCCGTGTATTTGAACCGACATGACAATTAATTTGTGTATTTAAACCGACACGGTGGTGGATCAATATTTGAGCCGACACGATGGTTAATTCGTATATTTGAATCTAAATATGAACATGAACATGAAATCATTAATTGAACCGACACGGCGGTGAATTCGTGTATTTGCATATGAATATGAATTTGAAACGACATAATGAAGCAAACCTTGATTAGTAAACTCTGAAAATGAACTATGAAATATGAATGTGAAATCTGAAACCGAATGATATATTTGAATCTTGAAATTTTGAATACGAATGTGAAACTTGAATTTTGAATTCGATATTAAAAACTGAAATATGAACACGTGTCGGAATTTGAATTGAGAACTTGATTTTTTCAGCATGAGAATTTTGTAAAGCTCGATTTTGAATAGAATGTCTTTGAAATAAGTGTTGTTTCAACATGCCTTGGAAACAAGTTTTGTTCCAATATACCTTTGAAAATAAGTTGTGCTTCCGATATGTCTTTAAAATAAGTTTTATTCTAATATGTTTGTGAAATCAGCTTGGTTCAATATGTCTTTGAAAACAGTTTGTTTATGATATGAAAGAATGTGTTCGTTTCGATTTGAAAATGCCTTTGAATTATGATAATTGGATCTGTGTTTTGAAAATATGAGATGTGGTTAGTATGGATCTTTTCCCTACTGGGCTTAGATGAAGCTCATTCCTCGACTATACGTCACAGGTACAGGTCCTGTTCGAGAAGCTTGAAGCGGATCCGGTAGACTGCTTCTTTGAGCTTGGTGTGGAGATACTTGGGCTCCGTTTTGGACCTTTAGATTTGATATATTACCGAACTGCGTTAGCAATTGACTACCTACTTCTCTTTTTGTACACCACTGTTTAGGTGATGGTTGACCATCACCAGTGATTTTAGATTGTAGATGGTGTTTTGTAATAAATGAGATATAATCATCTTTCTGTCATGTATGTTATACGCTTTGAAGTCCGATTTTTTTATGGACATACCATGTACACTGTATTTTGGATTGGGATCTGCAAACCGACGGTCCAAGTTTTCCCATGTTGCGAAAAAAAGAAAAAAAAATGTTGAGAAAATCAGGACTGTCACAAAAGGTCTGAACCGAAACCAAACCGAACTTTTCGATTTTTCTTTTTGCCAAACCGGTACCCATCCAAACCGGATCAAAGCCGGCAGTTTAGTCCGATTTGGTCGATTTCGTCCATTAGGCCCAAAAAATACACAGCCCTAGTCTCTACGTTGTGGAGTGAACATGGAGAAGTAGCACATGAAGAATGAATGCAAGAATCAATGTGATGCCTTACTTTGGGTTCATTGGTTTTTTTAAATAAAGTTATAAATGGAGCACAGATTGTTGAGGACAAAGTGCGGCCGACTGACGTGGCACATTGTGATTGGCTACACTGACCTGCATTGATTGAGCCCCACCACACCAATTGCATTGCTCCACATCAACTGCTTGCACTTTGTCTGCATAAAATATGTCCTCCATATAACACTGTCCATAAATTAAATCATTTACTTAATTTGGTCTTATTCCAAAGAACCTCTGTATTTTGATACTTAATTTGGTGTGAATCCAAAGCACTGCCGTAGTTTGATTTTCAATGCTCCACCCTTTAGGCTCGATCAAAGCAAAAGGGAGAAGACGAGTCGCACCAGCTGTAAGTGGACACGGGGTAGCTCTTGGCCTATGCCTATGATTGGGAGAGGAGACGATAGTGTCCCCGAGTGATCCAAGGGTGTGTATGAAGAGTACATAGAATGAGTGGATGTTGATAAAAATTACATATTTATTTGTGGAGATTGGAATGTAGATGCGTCATTGATTGATGAAAATCCAGATTTGAGTGAAAAAAATTTGAAACTTAAGGGAGATGATAGCGTCCCCGAGTGATCTAATGGTGTGTATGAAGAGTACATAGAATGAGTGGATACTCATAAAAATTATATATTTATTTGTGAAGATTGAAACGTAGATGCGTCATTGATTGATGGAAATTCATGTTTGAGTGAAAAGAGATTTGAAACTTAGTTGATTAGGTTTTCTTTATGCATTAAAAAAGACTTTAAGCCTTTCACTTCATTTCTCTATTTTATTTGTTGACAAGTTTATATTAATGGTTGAACAATGGCTTGATGTTAATTTTAATTTCTGTCATTAAGTGGTTAAACATATGGTAATTCATGATCTTAATATTACCTTCGTATATAGTTAGTTACTTACGTCTTTCTGATTAGTTAAATTGTGGGAAGAAAATTTATGTTTGCGCTTTTAATAGTTATTTTTCTATTGCGTTTATATACAGATCTTTATGATTGACATAATTATGATCATGGATATGTAATGTAGTGTGATGTTTCTAAGTGAGCACATTGATACGATATGTGAATTTGGGGACGTCACAGTTGGAATCAGAGCGAAGTTTTGTGATATGAATTTGTGAAAATTAGAACTAATGTAGGAATTGTATTGATTTCAAATGACTAATTTTCAAAGATAATTTGATAGGTTTGCAGATGCTATTACGAGGGCAATCAATATAGCAAGAGCATTTATGCCTAGATTGGATGTAGATGAATTTAGAAAGAATCATTGTAGGACTTTCAATGAAACTGGCGATGCATTGGAATGAATTTTATCACTGGATTGCCAAGGAAGAAGAGAAGGAACGATTCGATTTGGGTTGTAGTAGATCGACTGACAAAATCAACACACTTTATTCCAGTCAGGACTACTTTTTCGTCTATGCAACTGACAGATATCTACATACGGAAAAATATGCGTTTACATGACGTGTCAGTGAGTATTATTTTCGATAGAGATTTTAGGTTTATCTTATGTATGTAGCAGAGTTTTCTGGATGGTATGGGATCAAGATTAGAGTACAGTTTGACTTTTCACCTTCAGACAAATGGTTAGATTGAGAGGTTGAATCAAATTCTATAGGATATGTTACGAGTTTGTGCAGTAGATTTTAAGGGAAGTTGGGACAATCACTTAGCATTAGTAGAGTTTTCATACAACACGCTACAAAAATAAGGTGTTTCAGCGACACTTGCTGTTAAGGCAATTTTTGGTAGCGGCATGACTAAAGCGACATGACTAATAGCAACAGTTTTTTTAACAAAAAATTGTCACTAATAGTCTTATTTTTTGTAATGACAGTTATCAAGCTACGATTCAAATGTTACCATATGAAGCACTTTACTAAAGGAGCTGCAAAACACCATTATGCTGGGATGAGGTTGGAGTAAGAAACCAACGACGCAATCACAAATTGTTGAAGGCACGACGAAACAAGTGCAGCTAATCAGAGGACGTATGAAGACGACTCTAACATGCAGAAAAGTTATGATGAAAAAGAAATGAGATATGCAGAATTTGCTAAGGGAGATCTAGTCTTTATTAAAATCTCAACTGTCAATGGCGTGATGAGATTTGAAAAGAGAGGAAAACTAAGTCCAAAGTATCTTGGACCTTTTGAAATATTGAAGAGGATCGGAGAGACGGCTCATCAGAAAGTTAGCCGTGATACACAATGTTTTTCACATATCAATGTTGGAGAATTATTTCAAGGACCCTTCACATGTGATCGATTTGGAATAGTTAGAAATTTAAAAGGACATGACCGTCATTGAGGGACCAATTTCGATTCTAGAAAGAAAGGAGATAACACTACGTAACAAGAAGATTCTATTGGTTTTGGTTGATCGGAAGCACCACTCACGAGAAAAAGCAACTTGGGAGCGCGAGGATGATATGAGGAAGGAATATCCATATATTTTTACTTCAGGTACGATCTAATTTCGAGGCCGAAATTTTCAATAAGAAGGAAAGAATGTAGCGACTAAGATTTTTCTCTTATTTAAATCTTAATTATTTACTTTAAATTGTGATTATGATTTTGTTTAGTTGATTTGACATAATTAGTTATTGCACATCTATTTTATTTTATTATAGTCTATGGTAATTAATTAATCTAATTAATAGACCTTAAAACTTTTAATTAATACGTTAGTAATTTTGGTGTGCCACTAGTAATAGATAAAGGACCTTTGAAACTCGTTAGTAAAGTAATAAAACTCATTAGAATTATAAATATTAGTAAATGCCCGTTAGTAAGATCCATTTGTATGGCCCAATAGTGATATTAATGACCCATAAATTAATTAAGGCCCATATAGAAAGTTCTAATTAGGGTTAGACTTTAAATGAATAACCTGAAGGTATTTTACAAATAGAGATTAGATTCAATTTACAAAATTTTTACAGAACTTTTATAACCTAAAAACCTTAGAGAGAAAATTCTAGAGAATGAGAACTAGAAGAGAAACCCTACATTTTTCGATTTGAAGGCTTAAAAGAACACGAGAGGAGCTTACGGAGCGATCGAGTTTCAGATTAGATCTTCGGATTGGATCAAGGGAGAGGAGTTGTGTCAATTTCACGCGACCACTAGAGATATGTAGAAATCATGTTGAGATTAATTAGAAACATATATAACACAAAAATAAAATAGGAATTAGGGTTTATTTAATTTAATGAATATTCTTCACATTAGATTATTTTTTTTATTGCTTAGAATCCAGAATCTATCCAGAATCTGTTTAGAATTCAGAATGTCCAGAATCCAGAATTTCAGAATATGTCCAAGATTTCATAATATTTTCAAGATACAAGCAATGAATTTCTATTACATTTTAAATATTGTCTGCGTTTAATCATGATACTTAAATATTTATTAATATTCATCCATATTTATTTTATTGCTTAGAATCCATGTAACTTAGAATGTTTAATTTACATAACAAAAAAACAAGTAGGAATCAATAGAGATTACATATTTATGATATGTTAAGTCCAAATAAGTGAAAAAACTATTGCATAATTGATTGATTTCCAGTTTTTCTAAGCATGTTGTGACAGCCCGGATTTTTGTGCCCGAAAATCCGTGCCATCAGGATCATACTCTGGATGATCCCCAGGACAAATCACAAAGTGTCTACTCGTATAGCGGAAACCAAGCAAACACTATCCAGCAGTGGTAGGTCGAGTCATCACATAAGACATTTAAAAATAAAAAGAAACAATAATAAAACGAAACATGTTTCTAAATATATCAAAAGAATATATATTTCCAAAAAGGAACCAAGAAGAACCAATGGTGATGGACATCCATCACCCAAAAAGTGGTTCCTAATAATGGTTCCAATAGAATGTATAGTAACACTATAAAAGAAAGAAAATATCTATTGAAGTAAATACAGAAGTGGCCACCAGGCACACAACAATCCAAAGTTTATACAAAAATCCCTCAAAACAGTGGGCCAGTATACCTAGACTAAGGATAGAAATCGTCCGCCTGGACATCCGTCTCCTCGTCCTCTACCTCAGCCTCTAGATCCGGCTGATAGTCAGGATCACTCTCCGTCCCAGGTGCTCTAGCCTCAGAACCTAAAATGTTAATTAAAATAAGGTGAGCTACATCTAAGCTCAATAGAAGAATTTCAACTAAAATGAATTTAATATGCAAGTCATGATATCTCATAAACATGAAATCAAATCAGAAAGTGTAAACAGGACAAGTCAAATCAAATACTGAGCTTTTAAACAAGAAACAGATGTTATGCAAGTATATGATCAGAGACTTAAATTTTATGTGTTTTCTAACTTAAGAAACTCCCGTGAATATATAACACGGAGTAAACAGGAATTTACCGATAGGAAACCCAAACTAATCGTCGTTCACATGAACAATTTTAGATTTGCAACAATGTCTCATCTATGGAGTGCAATTGTGCCAAGAGAATACAAGCAGATGCACAAGTGTGCCAGGCTCTGATATACCGCCGGGTCGGTGGGGATCATCTGGTTAAATCATCAAATCACATACTCACATAGACTTCTCAGATCAGATAACAGAAATCAGGAGCAGGTTTCATAAATAAATCAGAAAACAGAAATCAGATATATCAGGAAGTTTTGATCTGCTAACATGCTTGTTAAAACAGAATCAGGGTGCAAATATGAGATAAACATGAAATCATACTAAAAAACAGTTTAGGTTAGTTTTCCCCTACCTCAGGTCAGACTTCTTTCTAAGCAAATCCAAAGCCTTTCAGAAAGTCATGGTCTAATCCTAGACCCTAAACATAGTATTCTAAGTAACAGGGATGTCAGAACATGAACTGGCACAATGTCCAGTGATGTTTTATTCACAAAACTAAAACATGCAGAAAATAGGGGTGATTGATCGATCACCACTCTTATTGATCGATCAATCCCTCATGTTGATCGATCAATGCAACCCATTGATCGATCAATTCTCTCTTCTCTTTAACAAGCAACAGAGTAAATTGATCGATCAATAGCCCCTATTAATCGATCACCTCTCATCATTGATCGATCAATAGCTCCTTTCTTCTTCACAATCCACACAGGAAAATTGATCGATCACTAGCTCAGTTGATCGATCAATGCATCCTGTTGATCGATCAATGGCTTTATTGATCGATCAATAGTCTAAAATCTCAAATTTCCCACCTTCTGTTCACATTAAAAATTTATACAGATTGATCGATCAATGCCTTTATTGATCGATCAATACACACCAGTGATCGATCAATCCCTTTATTGATCGATCACTACCTGTCATTGATCGATCACCCTCTCTGTGATCGATCGATACTCAGGATTGATCGATCAACACCCTTCGAGCATTGAACTTCTGGGAATTTCAGGGATTCTGTTCCCTTCTTTGTCTTATACAGATTAATCGATTAATGGCTTTCATTGATCGATCACCCAAGTATTGATCAATCAATCTTGTCATTGATCGATCAATAATGACAGAAACTATGTTATTAATGGAGATCATCTATCTTCCTTATTTTTGACCCATTCTCATTAATGGTTTCTTGCAACCATTAATACACACACACATATATAAGGGCTCTCATTTGCCCATATTTAAAAGCACAAACACACCTTTAGTCGGGCCCTTTCGAGGTTTCGGCAAATCGATCCGAAAGAGGGTTTCGGATCTGGAACTCGAGCTGTGTCGCCGATGCGACTCCGATATGTAAGTATCAACTCCGATTCAGCACACAAAGGCTTCACACGCACTTAGACTATGCTTGAGCTCCTCCTATTGCATTCCACATACCCTAACTACGATTTACGGAAGATCTCGACACCTCTAACCTCACTTCCTCACAAGACATGCTCAAACCCAATCCTAGCTACAAACTTCCTTGCTCAAGAACTAAAGGAAGAAGAAGAGAAAACACCTCTCCAGCTCTCTCCCTTCTCTTATAAGCTACCTAAACTGAAATATCTTTGATATTTCAGTTTAGAGCCTAATTGTATTCCGGTGTTAAGCGCGCACACGATCGCTACAGCGTAACGTGCTACGTTGACACCTTACACAACTCAGACTTAAGCGAAAATGTACGTGTGAACTCATCTAACTATGGTGCAACTTTATATCAACTAATATTAATTATGAATTTTCAAATCGGTCTCAATTTTTGTGCCAGGCACGTAGATCGAAATAGTTAGTTTCTTGTTTAGAATTTTCGGGTCGTTACATTATCCCCCCCTTAAGAATTTTCGTCCTCGAAAATGTCAGGGTGGTCACAGTCATTGTAGGGGTTAAAAGTAATAGTTTACGATGACAAAAAGTGTATGTACAGAATCATGAAATGAGATGCAGAATAAATAGATGACAGCAACATATAAAATAATCAACAAAATTTATGATAAGAGTAAAGGAATTACCTGCCGGTATATCAGATGGTCCGACCTCGATAGGTGTGGGTTGGCTGGGACGAGGTGGTGGTGTGCGGTAGTCACGAGGATCCACCACGTGCTGATGGGCGTGGGCAATCATCAGCGTGGACGTTGTGGCATATAAGTGCTGCATGACGAGCTCATGCATGTTCTCGTGACAATCCAGACGACGATGGATCTGTCGCTGGAACGCCTCCATACCGTCAAGACACTCATGAATGCGCCGATTACCCTCCACAAGCTCATGAAGCATGGCTGCTACGTCGACTGCGGAAGGTGGTGGGGGATGTGATGGGGTGTGACGGGGCGGTCTACGGGGTGTAGTGGGGGCAGGTCGTATAGACACCTCAGGCAGAGGTGGTGGATCACGTGGGGCCTCCCCCTCTCCGTGTGCAGGCTCGGCAGGTGCCGCACCTTCGGCGACGGCAGGCGGGACGGGCTCAGCTGCGCCCTCCTCCTCCTCCGGGAGCCGTCGGACCAATAAGTTGTAGCTTTTGGTCCAGTCTTTCAGATGGAAGACCTTGGTGTTGTCGACCAAGCGTGGCTCATTAGGAGCCAAGGTATATGTCTCGCGTAGAGCGGCATATTGCTCTACCATCTTCGTAATGAGGCGAGCATAGGGTATTTGTTTCTTAACCCCTGATTTTACTTTCTCCGACATAAGGTCATTGGCATTTATGATGCCATCGATGACCAAATCAGCCATAGAGAACCAACGGTTCTCAAAAGCCGAAAACAGGGCCTGCTGCACCGTACCAGTCCGTGAGGACTTGTGCAAAAACGGGTTAAGTGCACACTTGATGTATGTATCAAGCATCCATAATTTGTCGGGCAATTGGGCCCGAGAGATGGATTGACCCTTCCCATGCTGACCTTGGGTCATTTTGGTGACCACGTCAGTGAAAGGGACCTCCTTGATATACGGGGCATCCAAACCCGCGTTCTCAACGTAAGCGGGCTGGCATTGAAGTGCTGCCGCCACGTGAAAGTGGTTGAACTTGTACTCGAACCCATTGATGGACATGACGAGTCGGTGTCGACTATCACCCCACCGAAGGTTTTGAAAGAAGAGTCGCACGATTCGTGGACAATAATGATCGTGGAATGGCTCTAACAAAGGCTTTAACCCGAGCCGTTGAATGTAGCCCTTGGCCCAAGCCATTTCGGGCCATTCCTCGTAAAGGGACGAGGTGAACATATACTTGGGTAAAAAGGACTTAGAAGTCCACCAAGGATTGGGGACTTCACGTTCCATCGGGGTCGGGATGGGGGTTGGGATGGGTGGTACCACGTTTGAAACCGATGCCACGGGTGGCATGGACGTTTGGGGGACGGAATCGGTGGGCGGTACGGGTGTATGAGCCCGAGAAACGGGTACCTTGCGCGAAGGGTTCTTCGTGCGAGGTCCCATGGTCAAACTTTCACAAAAATACAAGAACTAGAATTGAAACGAATGAAAAGGAAGGTTTTACCGAGCAAATGGTACGAAATGCACTTGATTGACGCGGAAGGAAGGAGCTAAATGGCCGGAAAATGAGTCGGGAAGGAGGTTGAATGGTCGGTTGTAAATTCACCCTTGATCGATCACTCCAATGCTTAGTGCAAATGACCGTTCGAAAACCCCAATCTTAACTTAAACCCCAGGGTTGATCGATCAATGCCTTTATTGATCGATCAATGAAGTATCTTTATGCCCTGGCCCGATGCATAGATCGATCAATACCCTCTATTGATCGATCAATGTTCTCTTAATTGATCGATCACTACCCTGTTGTTCGATTAATGACTTCCTTGTTGATCGATCAACACTCTTTACATTGATCGATCAATACACAAATTGATCGATCAATAAATCGAGCTCAACCACACAACTAGACATTGTTGATCGATCAATGACCTCATTGATCGATCAATCAACCATGGTGATCGATCAATAACTCCTATTGATCGATCAATCACACCAGAACTAACCTTTTTATATTTTTATTCTTTTGATTTCATATCGCAGATCAACAGTATTTATAGCAATAAAGGTACATCATAAGCTACATACAGTACCCGGGTAGATCACGCATATACGTACAATTATGAACGTAAATCGAGCTGTGAGAGTACCTTTGACGTCAAGTAAACAAATGCGGGTACTGCTCGCAAATTTCAGTTGCGCGTTCCCAAGTAGCTTCCGAATCAAAATGATTTCGCCACTTGACTAGCACCAGTGGAATCAACTTGGTTCGCAAAACTTGATCTCTATGATCCAAGATCGCGATTGGTTCCTCAATGACCGTCAAGTCTTCTTGTAACTTAATCGGTTGAAAATCCAAGACGTGAGTCGGGTCGTGCACGTATTGTCGCAGCATGGAAACATGAAACATGTTATGCATGCTCGCCAATTGCGGTGGTAAAGCAATCCGGTAAGCGACTTCGCCAACCCGTTCGAGTACCTCAAATTGACCGATATATCAAGGACTCAGCTTTCCGCGCTTTCTAAAGTGCATTACGCCCTTGATTGGCGAGATCTTTATAAAGGCCTTGTCTCCAACATGAAAAACAGTGGTCAAGTCCATAGCCAATCATATTAACTATGAACATTAACTTTGTCTAACGCATTCTGTTATACCTGAAACTCCACGTGCGTCCGGTGGAGATCGGTATAGCTCTTTTGGCGACTTTGAGCAACCCTCAATCTTTCGCGGATCAACTGAACTATCTCGGTTGTACTGTCCACTATATCAGGTCCCAAAACGAGCTTCTCACCGACTTCTTCCCAATTCAATGGAGACCTGCATCGTCGTCCATACAAGGCTTCATAAGGTGTCATCCCAATACTCAACTGATAGCTGTTATTGTAAGCGAACTCGATCAGAGGCAAATGTTGATCCCATGAACCATGAAAATCCAACATACATGCACGCAACATATCCTCTATAATCTAGTGCACTCTCTTAGTCTACCCATTTGTCTGAGGATGAAACATTGAGCTGAACTCCAATTTAGACCCCATGCCTTCTTGAAATCATCATCAGAATTACGACGTATAGAGCGGATCTCTGTCACATACGATGCTGACTGGTATGCCATGTAACCGAACTATCTCCTTCATGTACAGCTCTGCTAGCTTATTGGCTGTATACGTAGTCCGATACGGCAGAAAATGCACAGATTTAGTCAGTCGATCTATAATGACCCAAATGGCATTGTTCTTTTTCAATGTGCTCGGCAATCCCAAAATAAAATCCATAGAAATGGCTTCCCATTTCCACTCTGGTACTGGCAATGGTTGTAACAAACCCGCTGGATTTCGATGGTCCACTTTCACCTGTTGGCAGACCAAACACTGAGAAACATAACCTGCAACATCTTTCTTCAGTCCTCTCGACCAAAAACTTCGCTTGAGATCTTTGTACATCTTGGTACTTCCAGGATGTATAACATACGTAGACTTGTGCGCTTCCTCCAAAATTATATCTCTAAGATCCTTCGTATCAGGTATGCACATTCGATCTCTAAATAGCAAAGTGCCATCATCTTTGATGGTAAAATCAGGCTTGATCCCGTTGATCACATCCTTTCTAATGGCCATAAGCTCATCGTCAATCATCTGGAGCTTACGTACGTTAGTAAAAAACATGGGCCGTATCACAATAGTAGCCATCAATGCTCCTGAACCTCTGACATCAATCAGTGTATCACACAAGGCCAGGTCCTCAGTAGATGCCACCGCTGTACTCTGGTGATAAGATGTGTCAACTGTGCTGAAGACTTCCTACTCAAAGCATCTGCCACAACGTTGGCCTTCCCAGGGTGATACTGGATGGAACAATCGTAATCTTTCAAAAACTCCATCCATCTGCGCTGTCGCATATTCAAATCCTTCTGGGTAAACAGATACTTAAGGCTTTTATGGTCAGTGTAGATATCAAACGTCTCACTGTATAAGTAGTGCCTCCAAATCTTCAAAGCAAAGATCACTGCCGCTAACTCCAGATCACGAGTCAGGTAATTTCTCTCATGTTCCTTAAGCTGTCTAGAGCCCTACGCGATAACCTTCTTGTGTTGATTGAGGACACAACCCAAACCACTATAAGATGCATCACTGTAGATAGCGAAACCCCCTCTGCCAGAAGGTATAGCTAATATCGGTACTGTAGTCAGACGCGTCTTCAGTTCCTGAAAACTCTTCTCACATCGATCGGTCCAATCAAACTTAGCATTCTTCTTGGTAAGCTGAGTAAGTGGACTCGAGAGTTTGGAGAACCCCTCTACAAAACGTCTGTAGTATCCTGCTAACCGAAGAAAACTACGGATTTCTGTTACTGTTCTCGACTGTTTCCAATTCACGACAGCCTCGATCTTCGTTGGGTCAACTGTTATACCCTTAGCAGAGACAATATGGCCCAAGAAACTAATTTGGTCCAGCCAAAACTCACACTTGCTAAGCTTTGCATACAATTTGTGCTCTCTGAGGGTCTGTAAAGCTACGTGTAGATACTCTTCATGTTCTTCCTTTGTCTTGAAATAGACAAGGATGTCATCTACAAAGACAACCACAGATTGATCCAAGTGTAGTTTAAACACTCGGTTCATCAGGTCCATGAAAGACGCAGGTGCATTCGTCAATCCAAATGACATAACTAAGAATTTATAGTGCTCATATCTGGTTCTGAACGCCGTCTTCTCAATATCTTTTGCTTTGACTCGTAGCTGATGGTAACCTGACCTCAAGTCAATCTTTATAAAGAACCTCGCTCCTTGTAACTGATCAAACAGATCATCTATCCTAGGAAGCGGGTAACGATTTTTAATCGTCAACTTGTTCAATTGCCGATAGTCAATGCATAGACGCATTGAACCATCTTTCTTTCTGACAAATAACATAGGTGCTCCCCAAGGAGACACACTTGGTCGAATGAACCCTTTGTCAAGCAGTTCTTGTAGTTGCTCCTTCAACTCTTGTAATTCCGCTGGAGCCATCCGATAGGGAGCCTTAGATACTGGTTTAGTGCCTGCAACCAAATTTATTACAAACTCAATCTCCCGAGCTGGTGGTAGTCCTAGCAATTCCTCAGGAAACACATCGGGATACTCGCATGTAACGTGAATATCGGATATCACATTCGTCTCTTCCCGTTGCTCTTGTAGAAAGGCCATATATCCACTGCATCCACTCTTCATCATCTTCTTAGCCCGAATAGCAGATATCAACGGAGCTACCTTAGACTTCACCCCGAAGAATCTGAATGATCGCTCCTTTGGAGGGCGAAAAACCACTATCCTCCGAAGACAACCCACGCTCGCGTGGTAAGCGGATAGCCAGTCTATTCCCAAAATGATGTCGAATCCCTTCATATCTAACAAAATTAAGTCTGCCAATGTCTCGTGATCATCTACTGACACTATCACTGATTTACACACTGTGAGTGTATTCACTGCACTACCCGTAGGAATAGACACAGTCAAAATGAAATCTAGCTGTTCAGGAGTGGCGCTCAATTCCTTCGTAAATTGGGGCCTTACGAATGAATGCGTAGAGCCTGGGTCTATCAAGACTCGTGCTCTGTGAAAGCAAATATCACAACTCCTATACACTTTCAGCTCGCCTATAAGCCAATTATAATATTAGATCAAGTGTTCAAGATGCGTGTGCGTATGTGTACTATTGTCATAATACTTAATCAAAGCAATTCTATCTTTACTAAATTTCTAGTTCATCCTACTAGATAAAATAGTTTTTCTTGAATTTTAATCATACCTTGGATGACATCATTCGATGTCAGAGCATCGATCGCGGTAACGGCGTATGCTCGACCTTGAACCACAGGTCGAGAAGATCTCTGCGTAGATATCGATCCTAACCGCTCTTTGCTCTCCTCTAGGCAATTTCTAACCAAGTGGCCCATCTTGCCACACCTGAAGCATGCCCCCGTCTCCCTTCTGCACTCCTCTGTCTTGTGTGGTTTCCTACACTTTGTACATAACACAGCTGGAGTGAAAGAAGAGACCCTTGAAGGTCCCTGGGTCACTGAGGCCCCGCTACCAGAAGACCCAAACGGTCGAAATGGTCTGGAAGATGTAGGCACTACTGCTCTCTAGTACGAACTTGGACTTGAAGAAATCGCCGGTCGAGAGTGTGTAGAGTATCTCGGAGGTCTGGAGAATCTAGCCCTCTTGTTCTACTCCGAGTCCTGAGACTGCCCCTGAAATGGCTTCTCTCTCACCTGCTTGTCTCTCCAAAAGAACTGTTTCTGGTTCTCCTCCTCTGCTATCAGAGCCTTGGCCATCACTCCCTCATATGTCTCCATTTCCCACATGGAGACATCCTTCTGTAAGTTCAGCCTCAGGCCAAGCTGGAATTTACGCGCTCTCATCAGCTCAATGGCTACGTGTTGGGGTGCAAACCTAGCCAGTCGATCAAATTCAGTGCCATAATCCCTCACTGACATTACACCCTGCTTCAGCTCTATAAATTTCACATCCCACTAATGCCTCACAATTTTCGAAAAGTATTTGTGGTAAAACACTTCCGTGAACTCCTCCCATGTCCAAGGAGTGTGAGGAAACTCTCTCTGTCTATTTAGTGACCCGACTTCCACCAAGGACCGGCGTCACCATCCAATTTGAAAGTGGCCCAGCGCACTTTCTCCACATCGTTGCACTGGAGCACTTCAAAAAGCTTCTCCATCTCTTCTATCCATCCCTCTGCCTCTATGGGATCAGTCTAACCCTAGAAGTTAGGAGGTCTCATTCTCCTAAACTCCGCAAATCCACTAGATTGATGGAGTTGTCTAGCTGCCTGTTGAGTCAGAGCAGCCGTCTGTTGAGCGACGTTGGTAGCCAAGGCTTCCAACACCTGCTCCATTCTCTCTTCATTACCCCTTCTTCCTCCTCTAAGTCCCACGGGAATCGCGTTCATGTGCGAGAGGAATTCCAATCCCCGTGACGTACCTATCACATCGGGTATCTCCCTCAGAGGAACCTCTCTCTGACCTCCTCTACCTCCACTGTGTCCGCCTCTGAACTTAGGGCCCATACTGGTCTGTCATTGTGAAAACAATAACATTGATCAGTACATAGATTGTGAAAACAATCCAACATGAACCCGTAGTTTAACCTAAAGCCTAAGCTCTGATACCAACTGTGACAGCCCGAATTTTTGTGTCCGAAAATCCGTGCCATCAGGATTATACTCTGGATGATCCCCAGGACAAATAACAAAGTGTTTGCTCGTATAGCGGAAACCAAGCGATAATCGTAAGACATTTAAGAAACAATAATAAAACGAAACATGTTTCTAAATATATCAAAAGAATATATATTTCCAAAAAGGAACCAAGAAGAACCAATGGTGATGGACATCCATCACCCAAAAAGTGGTTCCTAATAATGGTTCCAATAGAATGTATAGTAACACTATAAAAGAAAGAAAGTATCTACAGAAGTGGCCACCAGGCACACAACAATCCAAAGTTTATACAAAAATCCCTCAAAACAGTGGGCCAGTATACCTAGACTAAGGATAGAAATTGTCCGCCTGGACGTCCGTCTCCTCGTCCTCTACCTCAGCCTCTAGATCCGGCTGATAGTCAGGATCACTCTCCGTCCCAGGTGCTCTAGCCTCAGAACCTAAAATATTAATTAAAACAGGGTGAGCTACATCTAAGCTCAATAGAAGAATTCTAACTAAAATGAATTTAATATGCAAGTCATGATATCTCATAAACAGGAAATCAAATCAGAACGTGTAAACAGGACAAGTCAAATCAAATACTGAGCTTTTAAACAAGAAACAAATGTTATGCAAGTATATGATCAGAGACTTAAATTTTATGTGTTTTCTAACTTAAGAAACTCCCGTGAATATATAACATGGAGTAAACAGGAATTTACCGATAGGAAACCCCAACCAATCGTCGTTCACATGAATAATTTTAGATTTGCAACAATGCCTCATCTATAGAGTGCAATTGTGCCGAGGGAATACAAGCAGATGCACTAATGTGCCAGGCTCCGATATACCGCCGGGTCGGTGGGGATCATCTGGTTAAATCATCAAATCACATACTCATATAGACTTCTCAGATCAGATAACAGAAATCAGGAGCAGGTTTCAGAAACAAATCAGAAAACAGAAATCAGATATATCAGGAAGTTATGATATGCTAACATGCTTGTGAAAACAGAATCAGGGTGCTGATACGAGATAAACATGAAATCATATTAAAAAACAGTTTAGGTTGGTTTTCCCCTACCTTAGGTCAGACTTCTTTCTAAGCAAATCTAAAGCCTTTCAGAAAGTCATGGTCTGATCCTAGACCCTAAACATAGTATTCTAAGTATCAGGAATGTCAGAACATGAACTGGCACAATGTCCAGTGATGTTTTATTCACAAAACTAAAACATGCAGAAAACAGGGGTGATTGATCAATCACCACTCTTATTGATCGATCAATCCCTCATGTTGATCGATCAATGCAACCCATTGATCGATCCATTCCCTCTTCTCTTTAACAAGCAACAGAGTAAATTGATCAATCAATAGCCCCTATTGATCGATCACATCTCATCATTGATCGATCAATACCTCTATTGATTGATCAATAGCTCCTTTCTTCTTCACAATCCACACAGGAAAATTGATCGATCACTAGCTCAGTTGATCGATCAATGCCTTCATTGATCGATCAATAGTCTAAAATCTCAAATTTCTCACCTTCTGTTCACATTTAAAATTTATACAGATTGATCGATAAATGCCTTTATTGATCGATCAATACACACTAGTGATCGATCAATGACTTTGTTGATCGATCACTACCCGTCATTGATCGATCACCCTCTCTGTGATCGATCGATACTCAGGATTGATCGATCAATCCACTAATTGATTGATCAACACCCTTCGAGCATTAAACTTTTAAGAATTTCAGGGCTTCTGTTCCCTTCTTTCTCGTATACAGATTGATCGATCAATGGCTTTCATTGATCGATCACCCAAGTATTGATCGATCAATCTTATCATTGATCGATCAATAATGACAGAAACTTTGTCATTAATGGAGGTCATCTATCTTCCTTATTTTTGATTCATTCTCATTAATGGTTTCTTGTAACCATTAATACACACACACACACACACATATATAAGGGCTCTCATTTGCCCATATTTAAAAGCACAAACACACCTTTAGTCAGGCCCTTTCGGGGTTTCGGTAAATCGATCCGAGAGAGGATTTCGGATCTGGAACTCGAGCTGTGTCGCCGGTGCGACTCCGATATGTAAGTATCGACTCCGATTCAGCACGCAAAGGCTTCACACGCACTTAGACTATGCTTGAGTTCCTCCTATTGCATTCCACATACCCTAACTACGATTTACGCAAGATCTCAGTACCTCTAACCCCACTTCCTCACAAGACATGCTCAAACCCAATCCTAGCTACAGACTTCCTTGCTCAAGAACTAAAGGAAGAAGAAGAGAAAACACCTCTCCAGGTCTCTCCCTTCCTTATAAGCTACCTAGACTGAAATATCTTTGATATTTCAGTTTAGACCCTAATTGTATTCCGGTGTTAAGTGTGCACACGGTCGCTACAGCGTAACGTGCTACATTGACACCTTACACAACTCAGACTTAAGCGAAAATACACGTGTGAACTCATCTAACTATGGTGCAACTTTATATCAACTAATATTAATTATGAATTTTTAAATCGGTCTCGATTTCTATGCCAGGCACGTAGATCGAAATAGTTAGTTTATTGTTCAGAATTTTCGGGTCGTTACACATATACATTCATGACATCCATAAAACTGAAAAGATATATTTATGATATGACACATGAAAGCAAAGAATTTTTATGATTACGATAGAATTCCTATAGACTTATACTAGAGAAATTAATATGAATAAAAATGACAAGAAAAGTTGTGCAATCATGCATTAATGATAAGACTGAAGAGATATGAGGTCTTTACTTTTATGCTTACTACTTAACTGAAAAGAAGTTATGCGAAAGCTAACGTAGATTCTAATTGAAGGATAAGAGAAGATTAAGATCATGATTAAAAAAGAGATAATTATATTCATTATGCATGCCAATTTATGGGAATTAAATGCACAATTAAAATGACCACACAAGAAACTAGGGTAGAGACCCAAGCCACAATATTTATTTAGATTTAATCCTATGTTTCAGTTTCATTATGTTACTTTACTCATTATTTATGTTACATGTTCTATCTCTTTTATTGATTAATTTTATGAGTTGGTTTGAGTTATGAATAATTTTTATTAGCTTCATCTTGTTTGGTCCATACCGATTTACTTGGTAAATTGACCCATTATTTGGGATTTCACGGAATAGTTATACATGGAGTTGATGATATAGACGTGCCATTGATTGATGGAAATTCATATTTGAGTGAAGAATGATTTGAAGTTTAGTTGATTAGATTTCTCCTTATGCACTAGAAATGATTTTAAGCCTTTCACTTCAGATTCTCTATTTTAGTTGTGGACAAGTTTATATTAATGGTTGAACTATGGCTTGATATTAATTTTAATTTCAGTCATTAAGTGGTTAAACATATGGTAATTCAGGAAATTAATGTTACCTTCGTATATAGTTAAGTAATTACTTATGTCTTTATGAGTAGTTAAATTGTTGGAAGAAAATTTGTCTGTGCTCTTTTAATAGTTATTTTTTCGTTGCATTTATATGAAGATCTTTATGAATTAATTGACATAATTATGATGATGGATATGTAATGTAGTGTGATGTCTCCAAGTGAGCGCATTGATCTGTTCTGTGAATTTGAGGACGTTAAAGTAAATTTCAAAATAAAATATTAATCTGCCTATAAATAAAAGAAAATTTATTTGTGAGAGAAGGCTGACTAGAGATAAAATATTTATCTGGTTCAAACATCGTGGGGGAATGTTATATATATTAGTGTAGTAATATATATTTTATTATTTTAAAATTAAGTTTATAATTATCATTATATAATGCTAATAATTTGATAGAAAACTTGTAAAAATCATTTCTCTCCGAAGAAGTGTCTTTTAAGATTTTGGTACATCTCTTCACTGTAAATTTGAAAAGACACAAATGAAACCAATTTATCTTTATCGTTATTTGAAAAGACACAAATCTGAAATCTCTTCACCAACATCTGAAAATGATTCAAAATCTTCTTTATTAATAGAGATAAGATCTCCGTTAGAAAGACACAAGACACAAAAGAAATAATATATCTTTCTCATTCTCTCTTATATTCTTATTTTCTTTATTTAAGATTTTTTTAATGTATCAGAAAATCTATGCAGTAGGTTCTTTTTTTAGAAAGTGCAATCTAATAAAGAATATACGGTTCTTGGCAAGAACCCAATTACATCTTTCATTTATCTGACGGAGTGGGGGCGTCTATTATTTTTTAAGACAACGTAGTAAACTTCGTACCTCAGAGCCATTTTCAATACCTATCAACAGTGGAAGCAACGAACAAAGTGTGGAAGCTCTGAGCTTACAACAACAAAAGATGAAATCCCGAATTAGTACCATTATAGGGTTCTAAGTCGATAAAAACAATAAAAAAATATATGACAAGAAGATGAAATGGTAATCAACTCGAGAAAGATAAAGATATATTTGGAGATGAGTGGGGGAGGGATATAGATTTGGTAGGAATTCCTCAAAGGATGGCAATCAAGCAGAGATGGTTCGATAGGTATCATGTTTCTACTTTTTAAATTAGATTCAGATTTAGGTTTTGAAGTTTTTATGCCACTATAAAAAAGGGGACCTAAATTCCCCAGCCGTCGGCGATAATTTCGTCGGCAAATGTTTATACCGCGGCTGAAACCGTCGGCATAGGGGTAGGGGGTCAACGCCGGCGGCGTAGGTTTTCCCCCTCTTTTTTCTTTTTTTTTTTATATTTCCCCACCTATGCCGACAGCTGCAGCCATCGGTATAGAAATTTTCATATTTTTTTTTTTATATTTCCCCACCTACACCGATGACTGCAGTTGTCGGCGTAAGTGTTTTTTGTTATTAAAAAATAAAATAATAATAATAATAAATTTTATTTTGTTTTGCTAATAACAACTCTCCAAATTAAATGTAGACTGCTTGGCCATACAATTTTCAACCATCCGTTCTGGACTAATCAGCACCAACCATGGCTACTACCCTAACACTGGTTATTTAAAATGAAATATTTGATTCTCTGTTGGAACATGAGAAACTGCATAAACTAATCAAATGTAAGAAAGAGAATTTAGCCCACTACAACCATATGTACAACACCTAAGTCAACATGATCACTGCAAAATATTCGTAGGATGGATAATACCGTTATCTATTGAAAAAAAAAGTAAAAAAAGGAAGAGAGGACGATGGTAAAAGGTTATTGTTAAATTTAATTTTGATGCAAAGTTGCGAACACTTATTGAACACTAGCCATAGGTATTTGTGCAATGCTAAGTCTTTTAAAAATTGACCCATTAGAACTAGAGTTTTTAATATGTATTGCAACCTCAACGTTGCAAATTCGAGCCAAGCTTACCTATAAAAAAAATAATCATAATTATTATTATTATCTTAATTTAAAACACAATAAAATCCAGCAGTGTGGCACTAAATAGTTTCTATTTTGACCGTATGTATCCTATATGGATATAGGAATAAATCAGGGGCTAGAAGAAAGAGGTCAAGTTAAGTCCAGAAGAAATCAAACATGCAGAATCCAGCTGCCCCTCCTTTCTAACTTTTTCTCCAAGTTGACACCTATCTAGATCCTAAAATAGACGAGAACTACATCAGAAGAAATCACCTTTCACATAGCATCCAAAGATGATAGGCTGTAAAATTCATTAACAATACATAAAATCACCTCCCAATCTGTTCGTTTGTGTACTCTTCGAATGGGTTAAAATTGGTGTTGTGTGAGAAGCACCATGAGGCAGCTTCTTAACACACCACCATTTTCAGAGTGAAATGTGCTTTTCACCAAAAAAACTTCCTGCAAAGTGCTTTTTGAAGAAAGATTGCCAAACAGGCCTAAACATCATTGCATCAGAAAGAACCATGGCTTCATATATAGATAAATAATGTAGCACTTAGATGGTACTGAAAAAATAATAAAAAACAAAAAACAAAGTGTCCTAAATTTAGCAGTTCAATCCCAGCCAACCACATCCCTAACTAAATATCTAATGCAAATCTATCAGAGAAAAAGGAAACCTTTAAGCACTTGGGCCTTGTTTCGAAGATCAGTAGACACAAATAGAGCACGACCAGATCTAAGAGCATTCCCAAGTATTCCCTCCTCTTCGTTCTAATCAAGATTGATAGACGACCCCAAATCGGTAATCCGAACAAACCATTTTTGAGATCAAATGAGCATTTCGACCAGATGTCATGCCGCAAAACTTCTTCCACCTGTCACTACACACCATCTCTCTTCCTCCATTTTTCCCTAAATGACCCTTCAGCAAAAACCAGGCAGACATCTTAATACGACCTCGGTCTTACAATGCTGGTTGGAATACACAGATCAAAGTAGCTAACCATACAATTATAATATGGTTACGACTGCTTTGGAGGCTACAAGTGCCTGAATTGCTAAAATAGATCTGGGCAACTGCATGGTAGCCATTCGTTTTCTGACCCTTATTGCCTCTAAATAGCAGGTAGAGAGAGTTTATGTTCTTTTGGTGATGAATCAGATCTAAATGATGAACCCATGCACCATACGCCAACACGTGGGGCCAAAATGGTGCCATGTGTACAAATTGATGAGCTGATCACCACCGTAATTTCATGGATCTGCAGAACAAAATCAGAAAGGAAAACATAAATACATGTAATTTCAAAGATCTGCAGAATTAAAATTTGAGAAAAGCAACCTTACAGTGAAAAATATCAGTTACAAGTCAAATAAAGGAAACCTACAACACTAATTTCATAAAACTAGAGAAAAATTGAGGGAAGCACACATGGCTATAGTCAACATGTGAGCCGCAAGCTTTGTGGAACCAAAATTATAAGAACAAAACATTAAAAAAAAAAAATGCAAAATTATTTGAAAAAAACTCTACAATTCCAAGTTTTACAGGGCAAAAAAATCAAATGACTAATAAAAAAATACGTAATTTCAGATTGTTCATAAAAAAAAATAAAGCAAAAGGTGCTCTTTTTTTTCTATTAAGAAGAGAGCTCCATTACGTAGGAACCCTAAATTCTTGATTACATCAAATAAACATCACGATAAACAGGAAAAGAAATAAAGAAAAAGGAGCTATTTGATATATATAAAAAATATATATATATATATATTACTAGGCAAATTTATTAAATGAAAAATAAATAAATAATAACCAGAAACACTTGAGCCTTGCTATCATTAAGGAAACAGCAAGATTATAAAAAGTTAAAATAAAATATAAAATTTAAATTTAAAAAAAAAAACCACAAAAACCCACAAAAATTACAAATTAAAAAAAATATAAAAAATGCAAGGAATCAGTAAAGCAAGTCACATGAAAGATGTTCTCACCAGACTAAAATCAGAACACTAAAATCCAAATCCACCCAAATTTAAGGAAAAGGAAACAATTTGATATATAAACAAACAAAACTAAAATAATTAATCAATGTGCTCTCCTTTCACCTATTTAAAAATACCAGCTAACAATGGCAAGTTCCTGATCTTGCTTCACCTTTCAGGATCCAATTGATTCATAGGTTTGGAACCTGGAATTAGGATTAGATACTCCGACGGCTTTGTATAACATCCGTCGGCGTAAGACTCCCCAATAACCAGCTGAGCTCCCACCACATCCACCTATAAGGCTCACTTACTTCTTTTCTAAGGGCTTTGAGTCCCGGTAGGGTTCACTACACTACAAAAATAAGGTGTTTCAACGACACTTGTTGTTAAGGCAATTTTTAATAACGACAAGATTAATTGTAACAATTTTTAGTTAAAAAAATTGTCGCCAATAATCTTATTTTTTGTAGTGCTAGTCAGATTAGGTCCTTTGAGGACCATTAAGGTTGCCATGACCTTATAGGTTTTACCAAGGCCTCTTGGCGGCTCACTAAGGCTTGAAAGGGTCCACTAAAGCTAATAAGTTCACTAGGGCCCTGATAGGGCATGCTAAGACCATGTTATTCCATTTAGACCCGTTAGGGTTCACTAAGATCCGATGGATCAACTAACACCCGAGTGGGTTCACTAACGCCTGGTCGGGTCCATCGAGATCCGCTTTTAGTTTATTATTTAATTCCAAAGTACACTAGTGCCATATATTACACACCTAATTGAAATATTCAATGTGCACCATAATGTGCGCCGTTACTATGAACCCCTTTTGGTTCACTAGTGTACACTAATATTTGCTTGTACCAAGTGGCCCTAACTTGCATCTAATTTCTTTTGGATATATATATATATATATATATATATATATATATATATATATATATATATGAAGCCGTTTTCTTAGGATGTGGTCTTAGGGTTGAAACCTATAACGTGACCAATTGGGCGCTATGTGGCACCCATCCTGAGGATTGGGTGCCACAGCAAGTCGCCCAAGGTCTATCTTATACCATTTAGAAATAATATTTATAAAATGATGTCTTTCTATTGTTCAATAATAGGTCAAAGTTGGAAAAAACTCAATGCACCATGTTTGTTAGACGAACCATGTTATTTGACCTATAATTTGAAGGGCAAAAAAATTATGAATTTTTTGTCTTTTGCTAAAACCCTTGAGGGGACAGGTAAACCCTAGGGGAACGGGTGTCATTTTGGGATTTGAGTGCCTCGTGACAGCCCAAATGAACCACGTCGTATGGTTGAACCCTGCCACCATATATATATATATATATATATATATATATATGTGTGTGTGTGTGTGTGTGTGTGTGTGTGTGACTAGGGCACTCACAATCATGGTATCAAATATCAGCTGATACCGATATGTATCGGCGCCACACTACCAAAAAAAAAGACTATTAGCGGCAGCCAAAAACTGCCGCTTTTGGGTTAAGTTGGGTCAGGTCGGGTCAAGTGTCGGGTCAAGCTTCTACTTGGATACATTGGGTTAAGTTAGGTCAGGTCGGGTCAAGTGCCTACAAAGTTGAGAAAATGTAATTTGTTTTTAATCTCATAATTGACAGCCCAAGCCTCAACCAAAGAATCACTCTTATAAAAGGCTCAAACCATTTGATTATACTTAATGTGATCGAGTATAAAAAATCTGAACAATTGTCCACATTGACAAGTTTGTTATGTAAAGTAAATTATTTTAAATTCTTTTATAAAAAACATATACACTACAAAAAATAAGACTATTAGTGGCAATTTTTTTTTATTAAAACTGCCGCTATTAGTCCTGTCGCTACAAAAAATGCCGCTATTATTTTTGTAATGGCAGTTTTTTGTAGCGACAGGACTAATAGCGGCAGTTTTTTATTAAAAAAAACTGTCGCTAATAGTCTTATTTTTTGTAGTGATATATCTTGCCTTCATCAGAATCCCAGAAATTGATAAGAGTTTACCATTGATCCAACAATACATTTATAGGGTGATGCTCGTACAGATCTTCATTGGGTGGGCAATTGACATACCACTTTTTCTTTAGCTCGCACTTGTAATCCCTCTATTTTGGCAAGTGAGAACAATATATAGTATTTTATCTCATCGCCAATAACAATTTTCACCTAAACCAAAGTTCAAGTAGAAAACATAATTGAAAAACTTGAAGCATGCATATTTACGTGATATTATGGCAAGGGCATTTCTGTGTATGTCCAGATAATGAAATCAACGGTGTTTAGGAAAAGAAATGAAGAATTCTAAAAAGAGAATCCATATGACTTCCAAAAGAGAGAGAAATCACCTTAGAAAAAATAAAGTTCTATTGTGAGACTTTTACAGTCTACAAACAAGTAACTCTATACAAATGGTAAAACTGCCCATGTGCTGTAACACCAATCTGGACTGTACAGTCAATGGGCAACCTTGTTCATAGTTCATCATACCCCACAAATTCAAAGACTAGATGTTCTTAACCATCAGATCAATCCATCCACTTTTGAGTTATCGATAAAATTACAGTGGTCCACAAAATAAAAATAAAATAATACCATAGTTAGGTTGACTCTAACTGTGATCGGGCTATGACAACTTCACAAAGCAGCCATCGCCATCTCATTGATTGGACTGTCCAAGTAGATGGGCATATGCATGTGATAGATGCTAGCTTAAGTCTACTCCATTCAAACTCTATGTTTGAAAAAGACCCATATAGGATTAGAACCCCTCACTATTTTATGGGAAATATAATGGCATAAAAGAATGCTTATAAAAAATAGTCAATCACCAAAGCCTTTGAAAAGAAAAAGCCAAAGTCTAAAACACAATCATTTTTTCATCTCAAAGAAGGAACAGGCGAACAAATCCCTCTTCTACAAAAAATTTCACAAAGAAAATAAATGGATGATAACAAGCACTGGCGGATCAAATTCTGCTCCTAAACCTACTGGTGCATGTTAGAATTTATATTATAGTATGAAAAATGTAATTTTGATAACACTAGCAACAGACTAAACAGGTTGTAAAGATGCACGATTGGCGCATATTAGAGAATCAATAAAAAAATATTTTTTTTTAAACCTCGTCGACAATTTAATATCTTGGAGAAATTAGAGAAAGAGGCGATCTCCACTTACCAGAGATAGAACCAACCGATAAAAGCTCAGGAACTGCCATTAGAACTCCGAATCACACTGTAAATCTACTAGAATATGCAGATCCTAAGAAAGTAAATCCAAAGGAAACAGTACATCGAATAAAAACAACAACCAAAAAACTCAAACCTCACCAGATTCAAGATAGACGGCTCTGATCTACCCAGTTAGAAATTATTTTTCCCAAGAATAAACTCAAATCGGCGGTTGAACCTGTATGGAAGAAAAGAAAGTGATTCAAAACGATACAATCTGAGATTTTCGAGACATTCATAGTAAATCTAGGTAAAAAACTGAAATATATATGAAGGAAACTACATTGTAGTAAATAATGTGAAAATCAAATGCAGGAACCATCCTGTGGAGAAAAAAGTAGCGACTTTAAACCCTAACCTCTCTAACATATAAAAAATAAATTAAAGTTGAAATATTAAGTAAAATACTTTTGATGAACACACAAAAGACCTCAAACCCTAGTTTATTTGAAGAAGCAAAAGTCTCAATATTATTATTATTTTTTTTTACAAGTTTCTTCACAATAACAGTTAATTCTAAAACTCAAAAATATTATCTAACAACAAATGTAAAAACAGAGCAATACCTACAAAAATCAGAACTCATAGATCTGGATCTCTCAAACAAAACAGCGGTGTGAAGCTCTGAATCCGCCATTAAAGTTCGAAACAGAGTTTCATTCCGCATGGCACACAACGATTTCGACTTGCAAAAATTAGGGTCACAGATTCGCTTCGATTGAAGATCCCAATACGGCGGGTGGAGATTTCGAAGCCGAAATCGAATCGAAGAGGTTAGGGTTTTCTTATTGGAATTAGGGAAAAAAAAATTAAATCGAAGAGGTTAGGCTGAAATCGAATCGAAACAATGAGTTAGGGTTTGGGGAAGAGGGAGATGACCTCAATCTGATTAGAGAGTTAGGTTTAATCTCTTGAGATAATCTGAATCTTATCAGTTGAGAAAATGATCTGATTAAAAGTTAGGGTTTGCAAATGGAGCTTGAGGAGAAGGAGAGCGATATCGTCGGTGAGAGCTGTTCTAAATGAAGAGGAGAGGGATAACAATAAATGAAGATAGCTGAAAAGCAAACGAGTCTTTTATCTATATATTATTATTATTATTTTTTGTTTTTTTGTTTTTTTTTTTTTGTTTTTTTTTAGAATTTATCTTATTAAACGACTGCTTTATTGTTATTCGTTTATTAAAGCTTTCGGGAGTGGTTTATTATTTAGTTCTTAGAGTCGGGTTTTTACCCCTTTTGACGTAGTGCTTGTGGCGGTCGATTAATAGTAGCTGCCACTATTAGAAAATTAGTAGCTGCCACTAATAGCCACTTATTTTGTAGTGCCAATACGTATCAGGTATCAACTCCAGTATCGTATTTGGTATCGGCTGATACCTTTATTTTCTTAATTTCCTTTTTTTTTAAAGCACCGATACAACTCGGTATTGGCCGATTCGTATCGATTCTCTATGAATCGATACCTGATATCGAGTTTGACACCTTGCACACAATCACTCTCTCCCCATTTTCTCTCTCTTTTATCTTCAGGGTCATGATCTGTTTGGATAGAACTTTAGAAAAAGGCCGATTTTGATTTAAGAATCTCATGGATTTCCACGGCTTTTGAGCTTGTAGGTATCTACGGGATTCATTTATTTTCTACTGGTTGGATATCTAATGGAGTAAATAATATAGAACTCATAGGAAAAAGGTATTTTATGACAAACCAGCATTTTATAAAACGTATATGATATGTAGAAAAGTGGATCCAAGCATCCAATTAAAAACCTTTCATATCCATTCAAATATCCAATAAAAGATTAATATATGCTAAAAAAGAAAAAAAGAAAATTTGAAGGATAAAATCCATTTGGACAAGTCAGACGACATTCAATTTTGACACATTTTAGGCTAGTTTTTACAAAAACTAATACACAAATAATAAAGCCAGTTCTTTTTATCACAATAACTATCAAATTGCTCTTACAAATAACCATCTTAAGTGTTCCAATACTTATCCAAATCCCATATAAATTTCTATTCACATTTTTAAAAAACTAAAATAAAATAAAAAATTTCATGCATAAAAATATCGCATATATATTAGCCATCCCACAAAATATCTATATGTAAACAACTATTACAATTAATATAACATCTATTATATAAGACATCATATTAAGTGCTCCATCATATCATAAGGTTAATCACTATTTTATATATTCTATCATCATAAAAACTTATCACATATCACAATAAATGATAAAAAGTTGTTGCTCAAAAGAAAATAAAACAACGAATTTTCCATTTTTTATGAAAAAGGAAATTGATGATTGAGATATAAAGTCACATGTCAACCATCAAGTAAAGAACCCAAAAAGTCTTTGTGATCCTCGTTTTCAGTGCTCCAAAAATCTAACACTTTCAATTCATCTAGACCTATGATGCTGAATGCCTTAGGCCCTGATTTGGTGTTTCCTAACTTTTCTTAGAAAAACTCTAAATCTTGACAACTCAGAATCCTGCTGATTCTTAGTAGACTCTGATTCCTGTCTTTTCCTAGTTCTGTTTTTAAGTTGCCCTAATTCCCGACTTTTCTCATAAAATCTAATTTTTCAATCATTCTTAAGTTTTTTTTCGAAAAGCTCATAATTGGATGAATATGTGGTTATGCTACCGGCATATGAATGTTAATCATCGAACTATTTGTCGTACTCGGATTTCGCTAAAAAATTTCGGGCGACCAATTCATGCGAGGTTGGACTTACTGTGACAGATTTATTTTTGAATATAATTTCTCAAAACATACTTATAATATAAAAGACATTATATATATATATATATATATATATATATATATATATATATATATATATATATATATATATAATACAAATTAGAAACTCATGAAAGTGTCCGAGCCGATATCATTAATGGCAAATGATGAGGTTCATCAGCCAATACATTCAAAATGGGCTTAATCGAAAAGCCAAAATACAAAAATACGAACTAAAAGACAACCTAGGAAAAGCGACATATAATACCGAAGATGACTATGAGGTAGCGTCGTCGCCATCCTCATCCTTGGAAGAGTATGAGGCAGTCATCATCTGTCTGGGAGAACCAGTAGGATTGTCCCAACTATTGTCGCGAATATATTGTACAGGAGGCTCCCAATCGGAATCCAACTTATCCTCAAAGTTCATCATATGGTCGAAAGTATCGACCTCTGAGTTCGAATTGAGAAGCACTTGGTTAGTTGTGACCCTTGGTGATCGAATTACCTGCGGCACGAGCCTTTGGATTAAGATATGCTCTAATGATAGATTTCCACTCAAAAATTTAGGCTGGTCACACATCTTCACCACATAACATATTGATAAAATGCACTTCAATGGTGTGAGATAGTACACTTAATTTTAATGATTTAAAGACCATTTATACCCCATTTTAAAATGTTAAAATGTCGGTTAGGAGCATAGTGATGAATTTCTCCAAAATTCACCGCAATAGGGGTCGGATAAAACTTTTGACAAAATTTTAATAATTTCTCGGAAATCGCTGAAATTTAAATAATTTCTGTAAAATTAACAAAATTTTATCAAAATTAATGAATTTTTTATATTATAATTTTAATCAATTTTAAAATAATACAAAGTTTTTATAAATACTAAATATAATTTATACATAAATAATTTTTGTATTCCCCCAAATAATTGCTTTTGACTGCCAACATGCACTCTTCTAAGGAATCGAAACTAGCCCTGACCCACGGGTCAACACTTGGTCAAGATGCCTATCAAATTGCTGAAGTAACCATTTTTATTCGAAATCTGACTCCACGTGGCAACAAGTTATGGAAAGATGCCTACATGCACGACACGTGCATGGCGACATGGTAGCCTGAGTACAACCTTTAACACAACCTCTACACCCTATAAAATGAAGCCTTCTCATGTTGTAGAGTGAAGAAGTTCTAGAAATCGCATTCCCAAGTGGCTTCCTCACGAGAGTGGTGTTGCCACACAACAAGAACCAATGATATAACTTTATTCCTCAGGGTCTGATATTTCCGGTCAACAATCTAAGCAGGCATCTCCACAACGATCATATCTTTATAAACCTCCAAGGGTTTCCAGTCGATAACGTGAGTAGGGTCTGCTACGTATTTCTTTAGCATGGATATGTGAAAAATGTTGTGCACATCGGCAAACTTTGGTGGTAGCTTGACTCAATATGTTGTTTCTCTGATTCTCTTCATGATTTCGAATTGTCCCATGAATCTTGGACTAAGCTTTCCTTTCAGCCCGAATCTCATTACTCATTTCATAGGAGAGATTTTCATAAAGACTTTATCCCCTTCAATAAGATCCCAATTCATACGTTTCCAATCAGCGTAACTCTTTTGTCTGCTCTGCGCGGTCCGCATTCGTTCTTGGATCAACTGAACTTACTTGGACGTGTCTTCAACAATTTGAGGTCCTAGCAAACTTCTCACACCGACCTCATCCCAACACAGAGGAGTTCTGCAACTTCTTTCATATAAGACTTCAGACGGGGTCATCTATATGGTGGACTGGTAACTGTTGTTATAAGCAAACTCCGCAAGGGGTAGATGTTCGTCCCAATTTCCTCCAAAGTCCAGTACACAAGCGTGAAACATGTATTCCAACACTTGATTCAGTCTTTCGATCTACCCATTCGTCTGAGGATGAAAAGCGGAGCTAAATTTTCACTTAGACCCCATCCCATCTTGAAATTTCTGCCAAAATCTCGACGTGAAATGAGGGTATCTATCAGATACAATATCAGCAGGTATCCCATATAATTTGACAATCTCCCGAATGTAAATATCCGTCATCTGAGAGGCTGAATAGGTCATGCGGTAAGGAATAAAATGAGCAGATTTAGTCAATCTGTTGACCACAACCCAAATAGCATCGTTCCTCTTCAAGGTTCTCGACAACTCGGTGATGAAATCCATACCAATACTCTCCCATTTCTAACCTGGAATCGGTAGTGGCTGAAGTAACCCAGGTGGTTTTTGGTGCTCGACTTTAACTTGCTGGCATGTGAGACATCTTGTCATATATTCAGTAATCTCTCTCTTCATATCATTCCACCAATAGTTTTTCTTTAATCCTTTATACATTTTATAGTTCCCAGGGTGAATAGAGAATTTAGACTTATAGGCTTCGTCTAAGATCTCCCGTTTCAAATCTATATTATTAGGTACACAGTAGCGTCCCTAGAACAATATCATCTCATCATCTCTGACAGTAATCTCTGACTTTCCACTGCCCTTCAGTTTCAAAAGGATAGAATCTTCAAGCTGTAGTCTCCTGATTCAATCAAGTAATAAAGAGGTGATAACAATGCGCGAAAGCAATGCTCTTGGTCGAATCACCTATGCTCTGGACCAAATCTGCTGAGGGCATTGGCAACAACATTAGCCTTTCATTGATGATATTTGATCTCGCAATCATAATCGATCAGAAATTTCAACCATCTTCTCTACCTCATATTCAAGTCTTTCTGCGTAAAAAAGTATTTAAGACTTTGATGATCCGTGGAGATGATAAATTTCTCTCCATATAGGTAGTGTCTCCAGATCTTCAACGCAAATATGATAGCAGCCAGTTCTAGATCATGTGTAGGGTAATTCTTTTCATGTTCCTTTAGCTGCCTGGATCTATAAACTACAACTCTCTCATTCTGCATCAGGACACTGCCTAGTCCTTTATACAACGCATAGTTATTAACGGTCAAGCCAACACTGCCAGAAGGTATCACTAGAATAGGAGTACTAGTCAACCTTTTCTTCAACTCGAGAAAGCACTTCTCGCACTCATCGGTCCAATTGAATTTCACATTCTTCTTGGTCAGCCGGGTAAGAGGTCCTGAGATCTTTGAGAAACCCTCTGCGAACTTTCTATAGTAACCTGGTAAGTCAAGGAAACTTCGTTCTTCAGTAACACTTTTAGAATTCGCCCACTTCACAATGACTTTAATTTTAGTAGGATCAATAGTAATCCCTGCCTCACAAATTCGGTGGCCCAAGAATGCCACTTCACGCATCCAGAATTCACATTTACTCGTCTTAGCATATAACTGGTGGTCTAATAGGGTTTGCAAGGCAATCCTTAAATGCTCAGCGTGCTCTTCTTCGGACTTGGAGTAGATCAGGATGTCATCGACGAAAACCACCACAAACTGATCTAAGTAGGGCTTGAAAATACGGTTCATCAAGTCTATGAAGATAGCAGGGGCATTAGTCAATCCGAAGGGCATTACTAAGAATTCAAACTGCCCATATCTGGTATTGAATGTCGTCTTAGTTATGTCGGACTCTCTCACCTTCAACTGGTAATATCCAGATCTCAGATCAATCTTAGAGAAGTATCATGCACTTTGCAGTTGATCAAATAAAACATCGATCCATGGCAATGGATACTTGTTCTTAATCGTCGCATGGTTCAACTATCAGTAATCAATGCACAGCCTCTGAGAACCATCCTTCTTCTTCAAAAATAAAGATGGAGCACCCCATGGTGACTGACTTCTTCTAATGAAGCCCTTATCTTGCAGTTCCTGTAACTGCTTCTTCAATTCTAACAGTTTTGCAGGTGTCATCTTATAAGGAGTCTTGGCTATCGGTGCAGTGCCAGGTACAAGCTCAATCTGAAATTCGACTTCCTTACTCGGTGGCAACCCCATTACCTTATCAGGAAAAACTCTTGTAAATTCATTTACAACAGGAATCGAAGATATATCTCCTTGCTTTTCCTCGGTTTTCAATAAAGCAAAGAGTTTCGGGATGGCACCTTTCCCTGCTCCCTTGAATTTAAACGTCGGTCCATCCAAAGGGGTAAAAATCACGGTCTTCATGAAACAATCAAGGGTCGCATAAGATTCAACCAGCCAATCCATCCCTAGGATAACATCGAAATCTTCGAAGTCTAATTCAATTAGATCGACAACCAATGTATTTGTTCTAATCTGAACAGAACATCAAGGATAGACTCTGTCAGCAAGCACACTTTTCCCCAGAGGAGTTGCTATGGTCAAAGGAATGCTCATCGAAGATGAATTCTTATCAAGACGCTTAGCGAAGTTCAAGAAGACGAATGAATGGGAAGCACCTGAATCCAAAAGCATATGAGCAAAAAGACCATCGATTAATATCGAACCTTAGATGACATCGTCTAAGGCTCTAGTGTAAGCATCAGATAAGGTATACATGCGACCATTAACCGTAATCGTCGTAGGAGGCGTAGCCCTCGATCCAACCAACTTCTTAGGCATCTTGCACTCGGCTCTATGCTCATGATGTCCATAGTTGAAACAAACATCCGTTCCTCTCAGGTAGGTGCCATAATGATTCTTGCCACAAGTGGTATAGGTCGGTGTAGTCTTCGTAGTCGACACCACAACATAATTAGTCTTTCTCTGCTGAGAGAATATTTGTCATGAGTAAGGAGTGGCCCTACTTTCTAATCCCATGTTGGATTTAGAAAACACACGATCTTGGCGGCCAGATTGAAAGTTTCTAGCCGAGTTCTGACCAACATTACCAGTTGGCAAAGGCGCCTTCAGTTCTCTCTCGATGGTGTAGCACCTATCAATCAGGTCCTTATATGAGTCGCATTGGTGTCTAACCACCAAGGTCCTAATCTGGGGCCTCAAACCCTTCTTAAACCTCCTGAGTCGAAAGTTCTCGTCAGAAATTAGGGTCGGTGCAAACTGGCTCAATTCTGTAAAAAGCTTGGCATAAGCGTCAACAGTCATCTCTCTCTGTTGCAAGTTCAGGAGTTCATCAATCTTCACTTCTTAGACACTCTGGGGATAATACTTATCGTAAAATACCTTTACAAATTCGTCCCAGTCCCATACATAATCGGGCTCTTCAACACGAGTCGCCTCTTTCAGTTGCCTCCACCAGTTCTCGGCATCCCTCTCCAGTTTGTAGGTTGTCAATCTCACTTTAGTTATTTCACTACATTCTATCAAATCGAAGATCTTTTCCATCTGCTGCACCCATTTCATAGACGCGGTGTTATCTCCCGTCCCATTGAAGTATCGCGGTCGGTTCTTCCTTAATTCATCCAATTTCGACCTAGGAGCAGGAGTAGGTTGGGAATTCAGATCTCTGGTTGCATTGATCACATTCACAATCGCCTCAGTCAATACATCAATGTGTTTATTCGTCATCTGCAGCCGATCAATCTCACGTTAAACTCCAGTTACACATATTCTCGACGTAAGGATTAACCTTAAGCTCTGATATCAACTGTAGCGACCCAAAATCTCATAGCCTCTTGATTGTAAGATCTTAGACTGTGCCTTCGTATCGTGAACCATAGAAATATAATAAGGCAATAAAAGCGCCTTAAACAATGAAAGATAAAAAAAATTAAAACATTAATTAATCAATGATAATGTTCTTATTCCAATAACAAAGTCCAACATGATTAACGCTTAAAGAGTCTTAATAAAATAATACTGATTATTGTCTCATTTATTTAAAAACCAGTAATAATAACTAGAAAGGGAAAATAGATAATTAGGCCACGAAGCCTTCATTGCCATTCGTTTCAGGTTCCTAAGCACCACGTGCAGTCTCATCACTATAGACCCATACGTTGTCCTCAGCTACACCTGTCTCATCTGACCACCCACATCAATAAGGGTTGTAAGTTTACACTTTTATGGACCAGACATGCAATCCATTGAGGCATTAAATATCAATCATAGCTATATGAATATTTCTGTATATTTCATGTGTGTGTGCTTGTGGCATGTATAATCTCAATAAGTTGAAATGAACTGAACATAAACATGGATATCAATGTCGCATAAATGCATCCTTTCTTATAATTTCATCTTTCTTATCATTTAATGCATGTTAGACTCCGTCCCACTTAAGACATTAGGTCGTAATCACGTTTATCACGTGTTTAGTTAGACTCCGTCATGCTCAAGATGTTAGGTCTAATCAATCATATCATTTATTGCATGTCAAACTCCGTCCCGCTCAAGACGTTGGGTTTAATCATACTCATCATATTCTTGTTTAGTTAGACTCCATCATACTCAAGATGTTGGGTCTAATACATTCTTAGACTCTATCAGGTACAAGATGTTGGGTCTAATGCTTCTTAATCATGTTTAGTTAGACTTTATCAAATACAACATGGTGGGTCTAATACCTTCTTAGACTCCATCATGTATAAGATGTTGAGTCTAATGCTCATTAATCATGATTTGATATTTCATCATATTTTACGCGTCTTGATTATGCATTGTATAGATTATCATGAAACATATAAAGTGCATATGAGTAAGATCATAATATATATGCATTTAAGTGCATTTAGTCATAGTACATAAACAATAACATTTAATCACACTGTTAAGAGGAGAACTGAGTATAGAACTTAACTACCCATACACAATCCATTGAATTCATGCTCAGGCTCAATCACTTAATTTCTCAGAATCAATTGATTGACTCAAATCCGTGCATTTTTTTAAAACAATATCATTAATCAGTATCTATTCAGACTCAATCGATTGATTTCTCAGAATAAATCGATTGACTCAAATTCGTGTATTTTCCAAAACAATTTTATTTATCAGTATCTATTCAGACTCAATCGATTGAATTCCCAAAAGCAATCGATTGACTCAAATTCGTGAGCACACCTCAGAATGCCTTAAATCACATGGTAAGATTTCATCAATCTCTTTTTTAATCAAAATTATCAATATTAAGGTTCACTAATCACAACATGCAACTCATTTAATCATACAATCATTATTCATGAAATAAACACACTAATTTACATAAAACATATTTAAAAACTAATATTTTAAGTTCAATAGAAAGCATGATTTCTTCATCCCTAGATCGATTGTATCACCGCGGTTAGATCGAGATCCAAACAATGATGATGATTCTAGAAGGAGGCGAAGACCGCTTGAAAATATATACCAACATCTTGTCGATCTTCCAAAAGAAAGGTTCTAGAAAGATAGAACTAGAATTTCTTCTCTAAGGTCTCTAAGGTTTCTGATAGCTCTATTCTTAAGAAGAACTTTAAATGAGATTATGATTTAGGATTCTCCGTAAGGCACTTATTTATAATATTTTAGGGATTATTTGGTTTTAAGCTTACACACCAAGAAACGGTCTATAGGCCTTTACCTCAAAGTCCAAAATAGAGGTTTAAAACACACATAACAAGGGTCAATCCCTAGACCTCTTGTCTAGAATTCAAGTCTTTAACCAGTAGGCTAATACACAACTTATGCCTATAAATGACGGAAATAAATATAAGAGCTTGAAAAACCAAAACATGTATTTTTAGTTAAAATGTTTTGAAAAGTAAAGGCATGCAGTCAATACGTTATTAAGCACATACACATAATTTAAGTGTATTAAAGACATGAAATTTGAATCACAATATGAGGGTCCCAATCGGAGTCCAACTTATCCTCGAACTCTATCATACGGTCAAAAGTATTGACCTCTGAATTCGAATTGAGAAACACTGGGTTAGTTGCAATCCCCTGTGGTCGAATTACCTGTAGCATGCGCCTTTGGGTTAAGATATGCTCTAATGATAGATTTCCACTCAAAATTTAGGCTGGTCACACATCTTCGCCACATGACTAATTGATAAAATACACTTCAATGGTGTGAGATAGAACACTTAATTTTAATGGTTTAAAGACCATTTATAAACCATTTTAAAATGTTAAAATGTTGGTTAGGAGCATAGTGATGAATTTCTCCGAAATTCACCACAATAGGGGTCGGATAAAACTTTTGACAAAATTTTTATAATTTCTCGAAAATCGCTGAAATTTAAATAATTTTTGTAAAATTAATAAAATTTTATCAAAATTAATGATTTTTTTATATTATAATTTTAATCAATTTTAAAGTAATGCAAAGTTTTTATAAATACTAAATATAATTTATACATAAATAATTTTTGTATTCCCCCAAATAATTACTTTTGACCGCCAACATGCACTCTTCTAAGGAGTCGAAACTAGCCCTGAGCCACAGGTCAACACTTGATCAAGCTACCTAACAAATTGCTGAAGTAACCATTTTTATTCAAAATCTGACTCCACGTGGCAACAAGTTATGGAAAGCTGCCTACATGCACGACACATGCATGGCGTCGTGGCGGCTTGAGTACGACCTTTAACACAACCTCTACACCCTATAAAATGAAGCATTCTCATGTTGTAGAGTAACAAAGTTCTAGAATTCATTTTTTTGAGAGAGAAAAATGCAAGGTGCTAAGGAGACGGTGAGCAACATGGCAAGCACTGTCAAAGAGCACGTAGATATCTATAAGGCTGCAACAGAGCCAAGCCAGCTCGACAACCCGACTCGGCTCGGCTCGAAAAATAAGAGCTTTTCTCTTTAAAGCTCGGCTCGAGAGCTGAGCTGAGTTGGACAATTTGTAGCTCGAATGAGCCGAGCTCGAGCTAAGGCCGACTGAGCTCTATGGCTCTGTTTATATATATATATATATATAAGTAATTAACTTTGAGAGGTCTCTTTTACCCTTCACCTACTATAATCATACATTTATCACGATCATCAATTATCTCCACTCCAAGTGATAGCGAGATCCACAACTCAGGTTCTAAACAAAACTTACAACCTAACTATGAGTCCCTTAAAAGACCTAAAGCCAAAAATTCTACTAACTTTGACAAGGTCCTAATTGAGTCTCTTATATCCTGATAGAATCTACTGTCATATTCTCGGATCCCAACAAGACCTAATAACTAAGCTCTGATACTAACTGTGATGACCCAACTTTTCAATCCCTAAGGTATAGGAACGGTCGATTCACCAACCTATCGGTTGAACGATAAGCCGGACAAACAGAGCAAATATCAGAGTAAAGCGTGAATAATATCTAATATTAAAATAAATGCGGAAGCAAAAGGTAAATAAAACAGTCACCAATGATAGCCGACCATCATCGAAACATGGTTCAAACAGTAATCAAAAGTCAAGTATGAAACTATAAAATCCAACTAAAAGGCCCATAACTCCAAGTTCAAACTCTCGCCAAAAGCAAATAATAAACTAGATCCTAAGCCAGAAAATATTCCTCAGGAGGAACCTCAGGCTCTTCGCTTCTGCACGTAATCAGATCAGCCTCAGTCCTAACAGCCACGCCGAGCTAACCAACAAAGCTCAATAGAAAAATATCATCAACGACATTGTATTTTAACTAGCATGGGTTTCAAAACAAATACCGGAACATAATATGTCAAAATCAGATATGCAGGTAAAACAGAATTTAAGTGCGAAATTTTTATGCAAGATCAATTTCTAAATAGATGAAAACAGATTCAAGAACAGATGCAAGGTTTCAGTGTCTTAGTTTCTCTAACTTCTGTATGTAAAGTTCAGTAATTCATGACTTAATCCTCAACTTAAAATACCTCCCGAGTAAATTTTATCTCTAGAGCAGGAATATAGCCGATGGGAACCCCTACCTACCACCGTCGTTCATGAACTCTTTTTCATGATGCAACAAGCCCCTACACTCAGGAGGAAAACTTGTGTCAGGAAGATGTTCAGAAATTTTTGAGGGGTCGTTCGGATTAATCATAAAACAGATACAGATACTATTATAAATCAAATGCAAGTTTCTTATATATAGTTCAGATTCTTGATTTCAAATTTTCAGCTTTTCAGAGCTTAAGCAGATTCAGATTTCAGGTTTCAGGTAAATTCAAAATTTCAATTTTTTATCTTAAATTTTAGTTTACAGATATGATTTCAATGACATGCACGTTCAAAGATTCTAATTCAAAATATCCATGCGAGTTAAAATAAAATACTATAAAGATGAGATTCTCCTACCAAACCTTGGAGTTCCACAAAGCCAAGCAAAATCCTATTGATGGCCTCTCGCCCTTAATCTACATCACAAATATACGATGATACATCAAGGTTAACTTTAATCACTAATAATTTAGACCTATTTAAGTGTTTCCTCAAAATCGAATCGAAACGAGCAAGTTTGTGCTAATATAGAATTTGATGTAACCTTCCCCTAATTTTTTAACCTTTAAAATGATTGATTCACGAGTTGGTCAAAACACGAAAGTTATAGAGTTTGTTGTTATCTTTCCAACGCAAAATGAACCATGTCAATCAGAGTTCGGAGTAAAATGTTGCAGCTAAAATACTAAGATAGTATCGGAAAAAAAATGAAAACGAAGACAATTTGACGTAATCATCCCCTAATTTTTTGACCTTAAACACGATTGATTCACAAGTTAGTCAAAACACAAAAGTTGTAGATCTTTATGCTATCTTTTCAATGCAAAAAGAATTATATTAATCGGAGGTCGAAGTAAAACGTTACAGATAAAATACCAAGACAGTATCAGAAAGCAAACGAAAACGAAGACAAAAACTAAGTTCTGTCCTCGCTCGAGCGATGCGATTTTTCGCCTCATTTTCACCTGAATCGAATCCCACACATACCCAAAATAAAACCCAAGTTTAATCTACTGATTTTAAACCTTAAACTCAATAAAAATCATACCTTTAATCAAGTATTCCACGCTTTGAAACGAGTCACACAAACGGAGTTTCGGAACGAAATCGGCAAATTTCCTCGACAATTTGCGCTGCGATCGCTCCTACGAGTTCACTAGGATCACTTCTATTCATTCCCAATGATCTCAACCTCTTCCAATCGTCTAAAATGAATCCAAGGGTTGATTCAATCTTGCCCTAGGTTTATGGATCTCAAACAAAAAAGGTTTTAGAGAAAAGGTTTCACAAAATAAATCTCACAATCGGTGGCACGATAAAGGAAAAGTTTTGTAATAATCAAACGACTCAAAATGCAGATAGATTTTTCGGCGTATGGCTCTCGTCTCCTCTTTCTCTCTAAGCAAATAAATTTTTGAAGGCCTTAACCTAAAGCATACGAGAATACCATTCCTCTTATAAAAGGGTTGTTCAATATGTTAAGCACACACACACCTTAGTATGTTAAACTTCTAATTCCAACAACTTAGGTCTGGTGTTGAGTGGCCACACCGAGGTCGGTGCACGACTTTCGCACGAGGGTCCCAACGGCTCAAAATCAAAATCTGTTCGCACAATCACATCTAGATAAAAATCCAAATAAATGGAAACGTCGGTTGCCCAACCGAATACGTACACAAGGTCGGTCTGATTCGAGTCCAAAAATATGAGTCTTTATAATCTACCCTCCTTATGAATTTTCGTCCTTGAAAATGTAACATGTAGCTTAAGTAAGTCTACGGTACGCCCTTATTCCAACACAAGTTCTTATCAAAGCATAATCGAAACAGTTCGATATCTAAAAAGAATGGGTCTGATGTGATAGGCTTCACTAAGCACGTTTTTCAAGAGTCGGGATCCGTAGTAACCTAAATGTACTGCATGTGGCATACCATACTGCCATAGAGGATTGCAACCATACATAGATGCATACCTTCCCGAGTGTCACGTGCCTGGAAACATACTTTACCGTGACTCAAACCTAGCACACACACCTACCTCATCCTTTTCTCACTAAACCACAAATACTATGTCGATCAAATGTCAGAATCGAATACTTGTTTAGAAGCGTAACCACATGCCTGGTATACATGTTCTAACTGATGACACGGGTTCTACTGATACACGGTTCTAACCGAGAATGAATAAATATGATATTTAAGATTTTATTGTGTGATCGTTATAGATATATGTAATGTTTATTTGAAAAAGATGGAGTTTTAAATGTCAAAAGTACTTATATTTTTCTTACATCTACATAGTTTACAATTACCTTTATTCAAAAAGTTATAGAAAATTGCTCGCGAATTTCCGCTTTGCGCTCCCAAGTGGCTTCCTCTGAAGAATGGTTCTGCCACTTTACGAGTACTAAGGGAATGCTCTTGGTTCTTAAGATCTGCTCTTTACAATCCAAGATTTGTACTGGCTCCTCAACCAAGGATAAATCTTTATGGAGCTCAATGGGCTGATAGTCCAATACGTGAGTCGGATCCTTCACGTACTTCCACAATATGGACACGTGAAATACATTGTGCATGCCCAATAGCTACGGTGGCAAGGCTACACGGTAAGGGACCTCGCCGACTCGGCCCAATACCTCAAAAGGTTCAGTTACGTGGGACTCGGCTTCCCACGCTTCCCAAAATGCATCACGCCCTTTGTAGGAGAGATTTTGACAATTATGTTGTCTCCCACCTGAAACGTAGGTATTAGTGACAAAACACACTTGACATCAATAATAATGTAATCAATTTTACAAGTTTACCTGAAATTCAACATGGTTCCTTTTAAGATCAGCGTAGCTCTTCTGACGACTTTGAGCAATGCGTAATCTCTCGCGGATTAACCGAACTGTCTCGGTCGTACTCTCCATGATCTTGAGGCCTAAAATGAGCTTCTCGCCCACTTCTTCCCAATTAAGCGGAGACCTGTACCGCCGTCCATATAAGGCTTCGTAGGGTGCCATGTCGATACTAGCCTAATAACTGTTATTGTAGGCGAACTCAATTAACGGCAAATGTTGGTCCCATGACCCCTGAAAATCCAAAATGCAAGCACATAGCACATCCTCTATAATCTAATTCACCCTCTCAGTCTGCCCATCGGTCTGAGGATGAAATATCGTACTGTAATCGAGCCTGGAACCCATCCCTTTTTGAAATCACTGCCAAAACTGAGATGTGTACATCGAGTCTCTGTCGGATACGATACTGACCGGTATACCATGCAGCCTAACTATCTCCTTGATGTATAACTCTGCGAGCTTGTTAGCGGTATACGACATATTATAAGGCAGGAAGTGTGCAGACTTAGTCGATCGGTCCACAATGACCCAGATGGCATTGTGCTTCCTCAATGTCCTTGACAACCCCAAAATAAAGTCTATAGAAATGGCCTCCTATTTCCACTCGAGTATCGATAGTGGTTGCAACTGTCCTGTCGGATTTCAGTGATCAATCTTGAGCTACTGGCATATAAGACATCTCAAGACATACTCAGCGACATCTTTCTTTAAATCCCTCCACCAAAAGCTTTTCTTTGAGTCTTGGTACATCTTCGTACTGTCAAGATGAATAGCGTACATAGACTTATGAGCCTCTTCCACAATAGTGTCCCGAAGCTCAGTACTAATTCGTACGCATACCCGATCTCTAAACAACAACGTACCATCATTTTTTATGAAAAAATTTGTTTTACCGCCCCCAATCACAACCCCGTCTGATAGCCATAAGCTCATTATCCGTTATCTGAAGTCTGCAAATGTTCTCATAGAGAGTAGAACGTATCACCAGCGTTGCCATTAACGCTCCTGAATCTTTTATGTTAAATCTCATGCTACTTAGAGTCATATCTTCCAATAGATGTCATCGTCGCACCCTTGCGGTGAAATGTGATAACTAAGCAGAGAACTTTGGACTTAAGGCATCTGCCACTATGTTTGCTTTTTCGAGGTGGTACTGGATGATACAATCTTAATCTTTCAAGAACTCCATCCATCGGCGTTGTCTCATATTCAACTCCTTCTGTAAGGAGAGATACTTGATGCTCTTATGATCGGTGAATATATCGAAGGTCTCCCCATAAAGGCAATGCCTTCAGATTTTCAAAGCAAAGATCACTGCAGCCAACTCAAGGTCGTGTATCGGATAATTTTTCTCATGGTCTTTTAGTTGTCTAGACCCATAAGCAATGACTCTCTTATTCTGGTTAAGCACACAGTCTAAACCCCAATACAATGCATCCAGACATCACGCCTTGCTTCGTCGGTGGTATAGCAATCTTGTACGATGAGTTAATCATTTATTGAGTTCCTAAAAACTCTACTCACACTGCTCTGTCCAATCAAACTTTGTGTTCTTCTTCGTAAGTTGTATAAGCGGACCTGATATCTTGGAGAAACCCTCCACAAACCTTTTATAGTAGCCTGCCAAACCGAAGAAACTACGAACGTCTATAGTCATCTTTGGCTGCTCCCAATTCATCACTAACTCAATCTTTGCTAGGTCAACCGTAATACCAGTCTCAGAGACAACATGGCCTAGGAAACTGACCTGCTCAAGCCAAAACTCACACTTGCTAAGTTTTGCAAATAACTGACGGTCTCTGAGGGTTTTTAAAGCTACTCGTAAGTGCTGCTCATGTTCTTCTCGCGTCTTTGAATAGATGAGGATGTCATCTACAAAAATTACTACAGACTTATCCAAATGTAATTTGAATATCCGATTCATCAAGTCCATAAATGATGCGGGTGCGTTTGTCAATGTCATGACCAAGAACTCGTAGTGTCCATATCGGGTTCTGAACGATGTCTTTTGAATATCTTCAAATTTGACTTTCAACTGATGGTAGCCTGGCCTCAAGTTTCAGGAACCCCTACCTACCATTGCCGTTCATGAACTCTTTTTCAGGATGCAACAAGCCCCTACACTCAGGAGGAAAACTTGTGTCAGGAAGATGTTCAGGAATTTTTGAGGGGTCGCTCGGGTCAATCATAAAATAGATATAGATATTAATATAAATCATATGCAAGTTTCTTATATATAGTTTAGATTCTTGATTTCAGATTTTCAGCTTTTTAGAGCTTATGCAGATTCAGGTTTCAGGGTTCAGGTAGATTCAGATTTTCAGTTTTTCATCTCAAATTTTATTTTACAGATGTCATTTCAATAACATATGCAAGTTCAAAGATTCTAATTCAAAATATTCATGCAAGTTAAAATAAAATACTGTAAAAATGAGATTCTACTAGCAAAACTTGGAGTTGCGCGAATCCAAGCCAAATCCTATTGATGGCCTCTCACCCTTAATCTACATCACAAATATACGATGATGCGTCAAGGTTAACTCTAATCACTAATAATTAAATCCTATTTTAAGTGTTTCCTCAAAATCGAGTCGAAACGGACAAGTTTGTGCCAACATAAAATTTTATGTAACCTTCCCCTAATTTTTTGACCTTTAAATTGATTGATTCATGAGTTGGTCAAAACATGAAAATTGTAGAGTTTGCTGTTCTATTTCTAACACAAAAAGAATCATATCAATCAAAGTTTGGAGTAAAACTTTAAGACTAAAATACCAAGCCAGAATCGGAAAGAAAATGAAAATGAAGACTATTTGATGTATCCTTCCCCTAATTTTTTTACCTTCAAAACGATTGTTTCACGAGTTAGTCAAAATACAAAAGTTATAGATCGTGATGTTATCTTTCCAACGCAAAATGAATCATATTAATCGGAGTTCATAGTAAAAATTTACGAATAAAATACCAAGATAGTATCAGAAAGAAAACGAAAACGAAGATAAAAACCAAGTTCTGTCCTCGCTCGAGCGATGAGATTTTTCGCCTCGTTTTCACCTAAATCGAATCCCACACATTTCCAAAATAAAACCAAAGTTTAATCTACTAATTCTAAACCTTAAACTCAATAAAAATTATACCTTTAATCAAGGATTCTACGCTTTGAAACGAGTCACGCAAACGGAGTTTCAGAACGAAATCGGCGGATTTCCTCGACAATTCACGCCGCGATCACTCCTACGAGTTCACTAGGATCACTTCTGTTCTTTCCCAATAATCTCAACCTCTTCCAATCGTCAAAAATGAATCCAAGGGTTGATTCAATATCTCAAACGAAATAGGTTTTAGAGAAAAGATTTCACAAAACAGATCTTACAATCGATAGCACGATAAAGGCGAAGTTTTGTAATGATCAAACGACTCAAAACGCAACTAGGTTTTCCGGCGTATGGCTCTCGTTTCCTTTTTCTCTCTAAGCAAATAAAAATTTGAAGGTCTTAACCTAAAGCATACGGGAATACCATTCCTCTTATAAAAGGGTTGCTCAATATGTTAAGCACACACGCCTTAGTGTGTTAAACTTCTAATTCCAACACTTAGGTCCGGTGTTGAGAGACCACACCGAGGTCGGTGCACGACTTTCGTACGAGGGTCCAAATAACATCTAGATAAAAATCAGAATCTGTCTGCATAATAACATCTAGATAAAAATCCAAATAAATGGCAATGTCGGTTGCCGAGCCGAATACGTACACAGGGTCGGTCTGATTTGAGTCCAAAAATACGAGTCTTTACACATTTCATCAACAAAACTAGATTCCAGATGATTCTCTAGACCCAAAAGTTAAAAGCATGCTTTTCAGAATCCAAATAGAAAACCATGCTTCCTTAAGTCCAATTCTCATAACTAGAATATCTTATTATCCCCATCCTTCAATATCCTTTCCCAACATAATTGAAAGATCAAGAACAACTCGACGGCGGAACTAAACACATCAAGATTAATCCCCATCCTAATACACAAAAGCATCTACACAATTAAGCATATGTATTTAAGATATGACAACTTCAAGTTCCAAAATATTGAGTAAAAATATTAGTCAGACTTCCAGCAAATTAGGGACAGATCATGCTATGAAATGGCTTCTAAGTGATCTAACACAAAACATCCACACATAATCCAGCTTAAGTTTTTAATCCACCATGCTCAAAGGTTTCACCAGATCTCAAAAACTCGCTCAAATTTTGCCAAATTAAGGCGCCGACTATGCTTAAAATTTATCTAAATTCTTCACTTTTGTAGAGGTCTTGGATTATTTCTCAATTAACCAAAGATTCTAGAAGGATTAAACAATATAACTAAGTACACATATATCAAATCTTAAAAGTATAAGTTAAAATGCCTAACTAATCATTCATTAACTAAATGGTGATTCTGGAATGCTCTCTACAAAAAATTGTTAAAAGCATTGACTTTTCAGAATCCAAAATAGAACCCCTATTTTTCACTCCAGGTTCTTTCTTATATTCATATTTCAGCATCCTTTCTAAACATAAAAAGATCAAATCAAGATTCCCTAACTATTTAATAGCAAAATTAAGCACAAAAAGATCAAATCCACAATTAATCAAGAACAATTTCTTCAGCTTCCTTGCTCTAACGTTCCAAAAATCATCGACCATGCTTAAAAGGATAGAAACAGGAAAATAAAATTGCAAAATCCATAGAAGAAACCCTAAAGGATTCACTAGAAAAGAACACTTCCAGAATAAGTAGGGATCGTTGAGAGAAGATAGGAAGAGAGAGACAGAGAGACAGAGAGAGAGAGATGTGGGAGTTTAGGGTTGAGCGAGAGGAAGCTTTGAGCGTGGAGTACGATGCCTGCGTGGGTGGCCCAATGCAATGGTTAACGGCAGTGATTACTTGACCGCGCAGAATAGGCACCGAGAAATCACCTCTTTTTTGTAGTGAGTAGCGATGCCGACCCCGAGGAGCAGGAGCAACAGTCGCCTTTCTCGCAAAATGGAGAGAGAGAGAGAGAGGTGTGTCGTGTTGGAGGGGAGATTGAGAGAGAGAGGGAGAGGGAGAGGGAGAGGCTCTGGCTCTTATTTAGAAGAAGACCTAGAGCTCTTATTTCGATGGGTAGAAGACGAAGGATATTATGGATCCCGCGTTCATTTATCAATTAATATTTGGGCGCCAATTAATATAATATTTGGGGGCCCAAGGTCACGGGTTCGAACCTGCATATATGCAAAAACGGGATTTAAGTGGGCCATTGTATTGCATAAACCTCAGTTTTTGGCTGTTGCATTGGTTAATTTCTTTACAATGGTCAGAGACTGTAATTATTTTTAAGCAACTGGTGTTGTTTATTTCTCATTTTCACGTAGTGGCAGAGAAAGCACAACACAAGGTAGAAAGAGAGAATGCGCCTAAGTGAAAAACAATTTAAAAGGAAACAGAAATCACATTGTTTATAGCCGTTGTAACGGTACAGACTAAAGTTACAATCCAGTGTATAGCCTACAAAAAACTATACACAACACACCTCAGTTCCCGAGCTTTCCTGACCAAAAAGCTAAGAAAAGCAAACGTCGCAGTCACTAAAAAATGGGCTCAAAACTCAAAAAGCGAGCCAAACTCCCAAACAACGGAAAGGGGGATCCCCGTGTTTCCTCATATGTACTGACTATGATTTACCTATTTTCATATCCCAAGTCAAGGTGTCAAATTCAATATCCGACTCAGGTATCGGTCCATGGAGGTTCGATACAACGTATTGGACGAAACCAATACCGTATTGGCCGAAACCAATACCGTATTGGCCGATACCGAGTTGAGATACCGATATGTATTGGGGTCGATACATATCGGTTTGCCAAGAAATCGATACGTATCGATATCTCAACTCTTAGACCCTAACATGTCTGACAAGGAGACCTCCCAATCATTGATGCCTCCTCATTGACCTCCTTGTCCATGCCCCTTACCCTCCCCTAGTCCATCGTCTGCTCTTGCCTCCGATTCCACTTCTTCATCTAGGTTTATCATGGATGTGGATGTAGATGCAAATATGGATGGAAATGCTCTAGATGAACCAATCCCCAAACGTAGGTGTGTAACAACTTCATCCGTCTGGGATAATTTTGAAAAAATAATTACAGATGGAGTTCAAAAGGAAAGATGTATTTATTATAAAAAAACATACAAACTTCAAAAATCAGGTGGAACTACTACCCTAAAACGACACATTGAAGCTTGTCCAAGCAATCCAAAGCGTAAAAAAGTACAATAAGTTATATTTTTTCCTAGTATTAATGATATGCCCGAAAGGTTAAAGTTTACCCAAGAACAAGCGAGAGAACTTCTTGCAAGAATGATAGTCTTGCATGAATATCCATTTAATATTATTTCTCATATAGGTTTTATTGCCTTTTGTCAATATATACAACCTTTATTTAAAATGGTGTCACGCACAACAATAAAGAAAGATTGTATAGCATTATATAAAAAAGAACAAGGTAAACTAATGAACTTATTTAAACAATCTACTTCTAGGATTAGTCTAACATCTGATATATAGACTTCTAACCAAGATCTTGGTTATCTAACTATTACTGTACATTTTATTGACTCCAATTGGACCATGCAAAAATAAATTATTAATTTTTGTGTAATTCCTTCACCCCAAACAAGGATTAATATTGTTGATCATATTATAGCTTGTCTTATAAAATGGAAAATTCAAAATAAAATAGCATGTATTACTCTAGATAATGCCGGAAATAATAATGCTGCCCAAAAGTGAATTAAAACTCACTTAGTTCGAAAAGAATTTCTTCCATTGAGTAGTGAATTATTTCATGTTCGTTGCTCTGCTCATATTTTAAATCTTATTGTGGAAGAAGGATTAAAAATTATTAAACCAACTATTGACAATATTCGAGAGAGTGTAAAGTTCATAAAATCATCACCATCTCGAAAATAAAAATTTGAAGAGGTTGTTAATCTTTTAGGGATACCAAATAAAAAAGGATTATGTTTAGATGTAAGTACGCGATGGAACTCTACCTACCTTATGTTGGAATCTATCTTAAAATTTAAAGATGCTTTCCAATCTTTTAATTTATATGAATCAAGTTATGATATAAAAAATTTAGATGATGAATGGTCTAATGCAAAAATAATTTGTGAATTTTTAAAGAAATTTTATGAGTTTACTAAACTAATAAGTGGAAGTAAATATCCAACGTCTTGTTTATTTTTAAGTGAAGTAGTTAAAATTAAAAGTGATTTGAATGAAAAAAAAAATGATGATAATCAATTTTGTAGATCTATTGCTATAAGTATGCAAGATAAATTTGATCAATATTGGGCGGCTTGTCCTACGATTCTACAATTTGCCATAATTTTTTATCCTCAATTGAAGGTTGACTTTTTAGAATATACGATAGAAGAACTATATGGAGAACAATGGAGGGTACATATAACTAAATTGATGGGATTTGTTAGAAATCTTTATAAAGAGTATGCCGTTAAATATTGTAAGTCTAATGGGACAAATGAGGGTAATATAATTTCTTAGAGTGTTAGTGTTACAAAATTTAATGTTGTGGTGGATAAATACTTAAAGTGGAAACAACAAAGAAATAAAACTAACACATATATTAATAATGTAAAATCAGAGTTAGATATTTATTTAAAAGAGCCACAAGTCCCTGGATGTAAAGATTTTGATGTTTTGTGTCGGTGGAAAGCTAATTCCACAACATGGCCAATTTTGTCGAGAATGGCTCGTGATATTTTAACAATTCCTGCAACAACAGTTGCTTCAGAGTCGGCTTTTAGCACATGAGGTAGGGTAGTTGATCAATTTATGATAGTTTACTTCCAGAGACTGTAGAACTTTTAATTTGTACACAGGATTAGATTTGTTCTGAGTTGGGCATTGACTTGTCAATAGTGACAGATTCAAAAATTGAGGCGATATGAGAAATTAGTTGGTTATGAAAACTAATATATTATTATTTTTAAAAATTATTTTTCAAGTTTTTTTTATTAGAGAAGTGTGTGTATAAGAAAAAAAAAAGTCTAAAGTTTTATTTATAGTTTCTATGCATTGATAAGGCTGGCTTAATAGAACAATTATATGTATTGTCTTACCATTCACCAATTAAATATGCAAGAGAAAAGTGAAATAATTGAGATGTCAATATATTATGCATGGCTCTTAAATTGAAGTGATTCTCAATATCACCCCCGTTTGAGAGCAAACAGAGATGACTAGTGAGTCAGATCAAACTAGTGAAGCCATTTTTATCCTTTTATATTTTAAAAAAATAATTAGTATTTTCATCTATCATATTTTTCATCTTGACTTATATATTTTATCAAGGGAATACAATAGTTATCAAACATATTTCAAGAGCTCAAATTATTATTATAAAAATATATATTATTTTTCGTAAATTTTTTAATAAGTTATGCACTCAACTGGCTTCACTCAATCGATCTGATTTCATCAATGTTCATCATGCTACATAGGTTTGAGAAAAATCTCAAACCCACTACCCACTGTTTCGCAATCAAATTAACCAACAAAGAGATGGACAACAAGGAGATACAAATCAAATTATAAGTGTAATTTAAAAGAATACCTACTAAAAAGGTACACAATTTTTATTTTGAGTTCAACTTCACATATATATCGTTTATTTATTTCATATGTTGCGTACTTGTGTTTAATCATTCATTTAAATCTTTTAGAGAATGGATAATTAATTGAGTAAAAGTTTTAAAAAGTACTAGGACGAAATTTTTTATAATAGAACATACTTGGCTCGAAGCTCGGCTCAAGCTCGGAGAGCCAAGCTAGAGCTTGAAATTTTCGAGCTCGAAAAGCCTAGAGCCGACATCAGCTCTGCTCGTATAAGGTAGAGCCGAGCTAGAGCTGACCCGAGCTCGGGCTCGGCCCGACTCGGTTGCAACCCTAGTTGCGTGGTTGGTTTCTTCAAGCATTTTTGCATCGTAGCAGGCTTTTAGCAGTTGCTAGCATATAGCTAGAAACAAAATTCAAGACACACGTCACGTCAACAATTGCTTGCATACAACTGGAATCAAGAGTCAAGATTCAAGTCACGTCAGCAAAACCGTGGTATCAGGAATTCATGATATGGGGGAAGGATTTTGTTTTGGGTAACTCTATACGCGCCCACACGTTTACTGAAAGCGCCCAAGTTCATACCCTTGGAAGCTGTCAATTGCGTTGGATCAGATGATGGAGGCCATATTTCTCGCAGATATTTCACACAATAGATCTTAAGATCATGAATCACATATTAGACGGTCAATTTTTTATTTAATGTGTCACAAATCCCCAAAATATAGCCCGTGAACCATTTAACACACATCACGCTCAAACATGATTTTAAAGCAATTTTTGAGAATCTATGATACGTGAAATTAAAAACTAACCGTATGATATGTGAGCCATGATCTCTAGATCTATTTTGTGAAAAATAGGGGTGAAACACGATTTCCATCATCTGATTAGACGCAATCAAGAGTGTTTAAGGGCTCTGAGACATGGGCGCTTGCAATAAATAGGTGGCCGCAAACAACGGTACCCTTTAATTTTTCTCAGCTTTTTAGAAGGGACGAAAGAGTTGTCACTTGTCAGTCCATTCAAGCCTGTTAACGCATAGGAAAAGTTTCATTGTGGGGTGGAGCCTAGAGAGCTTAGCAGTTTCACGTGATTTATACATAGTTCCTCTCTTTTTTTCTTTTCTTTTTTAAATTACCACTGATACAATTCGTATCAACCAAGACTTTTACTTTAAAAAAAGAAAAAAATTGGCCGAAATATATCGGTATCTGCTAATTCGTATCGGTCTCAGACAAATTGATATCTGAGACCGATATGATACCGCTTTTGATACCTTAGACAAGGTATCAAATATCGGCCGATACCAATACATATCATAATCTCATATCAGGTATCGGCCATTACACCTCAGTTTCGACCGAGATTTTGTAGTCTTTTTGCTTTTAAAAAAAAAGGGATCCTTGACTGTCATCTGGTTGGTGAAAAGATCCAGCAAGGTCTCTTTCAGACGACTTACATTGCAACCGCTCAACAACCGTTGACTGATATTTTCATCAAAGCCTTTGGCAAAGACCAATTCCTCCGTGTTCTCGACATCCACAGTGTTGAAATGGTGGCAAATTTGGTTTTAAAATTCACAGTTATTTTGAATTTAAAAGATTGAAATCCTCACCTAATTTCTAAGATTTCTTTGTTTATCTTAAATATATCTCCAATCCCTTCAATTACGGGATATTATTTGCTCATCTCATACACATATGACAGTTGGGAAGCAGTACGAGGGAGTACCAACTACAGTGGTGAGGGTTAACTAACTAAACTCAACCCATATCTTGTAAAGACAAGGGTGGAAAATAGCGTGGAAGACAAGTATCGAACCCAACACTGAAATCGAATAAAAAATCGAGGGTCCCAAATTGGACCAAACCATACCGAAAACCGATTGAAACCGAATTGAACCCCAATTCGGTTCGATTTAGATTTGGGTGACTCGAAACTGAAAACCGAGGTGATAGGTTGAGTAAACCAAAAACCAATCGAAAAAGCATAAACAAATATATTAAAAAAAATGTAGGTATTTTACCTACATCGAATTGAACCGAACCGAATTAAACCAAATTGGTTTCGGTTTCAGTTTCTGAAAAAAACAAAAAAAAAAAAAAAAACCGAACCAAATGAGTTTCTGTTTGGTTTGTAATAAAAATTTGGGTTGGATTCGGTACGCTAAACTTGCATCCCTGACATATACCCCTTTTGAGTTAGTCAAATAGAAGAAAATCTTATAGATTTAACAGGAATTGATGTGCACATATTCCAAAAATGTTAATGCCTAACCCAATCACCGAATCAGCAAATACCAAGTTACCAACTCAAAACATTATTTAATACTTTAACTTTATTAATTTTTAATATCAATTTCCACCATATTTTAGATAGTGACCGACTCTGTTGACCGTCATTTCAACAACAATTTAGTAATTAGATGATCTCACACCATTAATAATTGAGTACGTGGATAATCCACTCCCTCAAAGTGATATATCATACATCAAAGGGCAATGGCTGAGTCCAAAAATCAAGCTTTTTGAGCAATTAGAATTATCCAATCAATTGACAATAATACCAACCCTTATTTTTAGTTTGGATGATTGATATCAAAGTTCCTCAATCGGATGATTCATATCAACTTATTGGAGTGTTTTTTTGGGCAAAGATATGCTACAAAGATGGCTTGGTAGCTGCCACTTGGGCAATTTAGATTCGTCAAGATGTGTACTTCGGGGCATAATGATAAATTATACTTCTATGGTGTGAAATGAAAGTTATAAATTTAATGGGGGTAGATCATTTAAACACCACTCCGAGTTTAAATGTCCTTTACAGAAGCATAGGGGTAAAATGATAATTTCACCCTTGGCTTTAACGTTTATAATTTTTCTTTGAGTAATATTATGTGAGTCGAAATAAGATGAGACAGTAATAATCTTTATTTCCACCCAACTCGAGTTCAAAACAATGGTGCTCTGAAATACTAATGAGAGCCATTACTTGCACACGTTTTTCAAGTGATTGCACCGAATTTAAAAAAAAGACTTGATATTTTAGGGACATGTCATATGTAAAAATACAATATGAACCATCTGATTTAAAGTTCATGATCAATAAATCTCGGATACATAAAATTGGAGCAAAACATGATACTTGTCATATGATCTATTGTAGTCAATTGTTGAATTATATTACAGCTTTTGACTCCATTTAATCAAATAATAAAAATTATATTTTATTCTAATCTTTTGCAATTGATTTCTTTAAATCATGGCTTTCGAACCAAACCGTTTAGATGGTGTTTTCACATAGTAGAGATCGTCAAACTTAGAAGGCTTTCTTTTAAATTCAGTGCAATCACTTGTAAAGTGTGTGCAAGTAATGGCTCCTATACTAATTTGAGGATAATAAAGTACATGCATTTGCATCAACCAAAACAACCATGGTTTTAAATTTTGGGTATATCGGCTTATATCTATCGGGTTAGCCCCCCACTCGATCCACTCCGTACGATATTAGTGCTCAATTCGATATAGGGCTAAATATCGGGTTAAATCAGTCAAGTATCAGACCCAAAGATCAAAATAGCGGTTTCGTTTTTGGTTTCGGGCATGATCGAAACCGAAAATTTGGACCAAAATTTTGGCCGAATATTTTCCCTTAGATTTCGTTTCAGTCAATAAGTTGAATTATTGGCCGAACTTTTGAACCATGATCAAACCATATTGGTCCATGTTAGAGTCAAATTGGACGATATGTATTTGATATGAGTCATAGATAATACCAAAAATGCCTTAAGAGAAATTTTTTTTATTATTTTGAATTATTTATATTATTTTAATATTTTAAAATTTTTAAAAATATATATTTTAAAATTATCCAATAGGTATCAACTTGGAATCTGGCTGATATGCCAATATGTATCGATTAGGGATGCAAGTTCTGTAACGACCATAAAATTCAGAATAAGAACTCGACTATTTCGATAAGCGTGCCTGGCATGAAAATCGAGACAAATAAAATAAAATCTGAGATTAATATTATTGGGAATAATATTAATCCACAGTTAGATGAAGTCATGTGTGACTTCTTGTGTAAGTTCGAGTCGTGTTAGACCTTAGATAAGGCGTAGTACGCTAGAAAAGCTATGTAGGTGCTCCACACCGGGGCTTAAGTTAAGAGAAAACTGAAATATCAAAGATATTTCCTTTTCTTATAAGAGAAGGAAGAAGGTTTGGATACCTACCTTGCATCTTCTTCTTCTTGCTTTTCCTGAGAATCTGCAGCTAGGTTATTGTTTTAGGTGGTTACCTTGAGAAACCACAGTTAGAAGAAACCTAGGCATGTGATTATTGAGCTAAGAGCGTTAAATCGATGTCGTTACGTCGTATTTGTTCTGGCGAAGAGGAGTGGTATCTCTATGTGCTAAAACAGAGCCGAGCGTCTGCTTTTCCGGGTCGTGACGGCGATAAATTCTCGATTCCGGATCCGAAATCCTCTTCGGATCGCATTTGCCGAGAACTCGAAAGGGCATTTAAAGAGGTGAGTTTTTAGATTTAAATTGTGGAGGTTAAGACCTCATAAATACATAAATATAATGATAGTGTGTGTGTTGGTTAGGGATCATTAAGGATCAAAGGAGAAAATAGGTCAATAACAGTGATCGCCATTAATGACAAAAACTGTCATCATTGATCGATCAAATTAATGAATTGATCGATCAAGCTTGAGATTGATTGATCAACGTAAAGGATTGATCGATCAATTCGTATAATTCAGTTAGTGAGAACAGTAGGGTGCTTTTCTGGAAGTTCAATGTCCGATGGGCATTGATCAATCAAATTGGTATTTAATCGATCAAATATGAAGGTTGATTGATCAATTTTAGAATTGATCGATCAATATGAGAGGTTGATCGATCACAGTGAGATGATCGATCAAAGGTAAGAATGATCGATCAATGTGGACATTGATCGATCAATGTAGAAGATTGATCGGTCAATTTGAGAATTAATCGATCAAATTTTATAAACTTAGTGTACAAACAGGAAGTAGGAAAATTGAATCTAATATGATTGATCGATCAATAGGGAAATTGATTGATCAAATTGTAGGATTGATCGATCAAACAAGGATGTTGATCGATCAAATCCCCTCTGTCACATATGAGTTAAATGGGAGATTGATCGATCAATAGAAAAGATTGATCGATCAATCACCCCTATCTTCTGTTGTTTTAGTTTTATGGATAAAACACTACTGGACACTGTACAGTTGATGTCCTGACATCTCTGACACTAAGTATACTATGTCTAGTTTAGGATTAGACCGTGACGCATTAAAAAGCTTTGAATTTGCTTAAAGAGGTCTGATCTGAGGTAGGAAAATTCAATTGAAATTGCATTTATTCTTGATCTCATGATTTCAAATCTTCTAGTTTCTGATACATGTTCTGAGTGTATTTACAAATCATGTCTGGCATATGTATGAAAATTCTATTATATATGATTCCTGCTATCAGATATCTGTTACCTGATTCCTATTATATGATAAGTATGCATGTGATTTCAAGTTTAATAATCTGACGAATCCCACCGACTCGGCGGTATATCCGTGTCTGACACAATCGTGCATCTGCTTTGGAAATCCCTCGACACAATTGCACTCCATAGATGAGGCATTGTTGCATTCCTGAAATTGTTCATTGAACGACGATGGTCGGAATTATTCATCGGCCCAAATTTAGTTACCACGTGCTATACTCACGGGAGTTACTTAAGTATATTATTTTAAGTCATCTAAATATTGTACACATAGCATCCTGCAAACTCTGAGGTCCCGTCGACTCTAATAAGTTATGCATTCTGATTAATCTGCATATCTGATCATCTATCTGCATCTGCCCAATTATGTCAATATTATGCAACTGCTTATTTGTCTAAAATACCTTCTGCAACCATATTTTACAATTAAGATGTAAATTTAACTAAAATTCTCCTATTGAGCTTAGTGATTAGCTCACTCTTGACTCTGTGTCATAGGTTCTGAGGCTAGAGCACCAGGTACTGAGAGCGACCCAAACTATTAGCCAATGGCAGAGGCTGAGGACGAGGACGAGGAGACGGATATCCAGGCAGACGAGTTTTACCCTTAGCCTGAGTATATTAATCTTGTATTTTTAAGTTTTTATACTGTATTTTGGATTATTTGTGCGTCTAGTGGTCACCCTCTGTATTTATTTCTATAGATGTTTTACTTGTATTATTATACATTCTATAAGAACTACTATCGGGAACCATTGTTTTGGGTGATGGATGTCCATCACTAATGGTTCTTCTTGGTTCATTTTTGAGGATGCATATTCTTTTGATATATATATATATATATATATATATATATATATATATATATATATATGCCTTATATGATGACTCGATCTGCTACTATTGGATCGTGTCTGATCTGATTTCCACTATACGAGCAGACACTCTGTAATTTGTCTTGGGGATCATCCAGAGCATGATCCTGATGGCATGGATTTTCGGATGTAAAAATCTGGGCTATCACAGTTGGTATCAGAGCTTAGCCTTTAGGTTGAACTACGGGTTCATGCTGGATTATTTTTATAATCTATGTACTGATCGATGTTGTTGTTTTCACAACAACAGACCGGTACTATAGGCCCAAAGTTCAGAGGTGGATACAGTGGAGACAGAGAAGGACAAAGAGAGGTTCTTATGCAAGAGATTCCCGAGGTTACTGGTACCTCTAGGGGATTGAGGTTCCTATCGGATGAGAATGTCGTTCCGGTAAGACCGAGAGGAGGTAGAAGAGGTAGTGATGGTAGAATGGAGCAGGTGTTGGAAGCTTTGGCTACCAATGTCGCTCAGCAGATTGCTGCTTTAAATCAGCAAGCAGCTAGACCACCTCACCAACCCGACGGTTTTGTCGAGTTTAGGAGAATGAGACCTCCTAACTTCTCTAGTCAAACGGATCCTATTGAGGCCGAGGGTTGGATTGAAGAAATTGAGAAATTATTTGAAGTGCTCCAATTCACTGATGTGGAAAAAGTGCCTTGGGCAACCTTCAAACTTGATGGTGATGCCGGACCTTGGTGGAAGTCGGTATCAAGGAACAAAAAGAAAGAATTCTCAAATACTCCGTGGACTTGGGAGGAGTTCACTGAAGTCTTTTACAATAAATACTTGCCAAAGATAGTGACGCATCAGCGAGAGGTTAAATTCATCAAGTTGAAGCAAGGTACTATGTCGGTAAGAGAATATGGTGCTGAGTTTGATTGATTATCTAGATTCGCACCACAACATGTAACTACCGAGTTGATGAGAGCTCGTAAATTTCAACTTGGCTTGAGGCAGAATCTTCAGAAGGATGTCGCCATGTGGGAAATGGAGACATATGAAAGTGTTATGTCCAAAGCTCTCATCGTAGAGGAAGAGAATCTGAAACAGTTTGCCTAGAGAGATAGGCAAAATAGAGAGGTCATTTCAGGGACAATCTCAGGACCCTAAGCAAAATAAGAGGGCTAGATTCTCCAAACCTCCGAGAAACCCTACACACTCCCGACCAACGATATCTACAGGGCCTACTTCATATCAGAGGCCAGCAGCACCTACATCTTCCAGACCATTCAGACCGTCTGGTTCTCCTGGCAGCGGAGCTTCTGTAGCGCATGGGTCTTCTAGGGTCTCATCATTCACTCTGGCTCTGTCATGTGCAAAGTGTGAGAAACCACACAAAACAGAGGATTGTAGGAGAGAGACAGGGGCATGCTTCAGGTGTGGCAAGATGGGCCAAAATTTGATAAAAATTTGAGAAAATTTGAGAAAAAATCGTAAAAAAATTGTTAATTGTAAAAACCACGAATTAGAAAAAAAAAAAAAAAAAAAAAAAAATCTTTCAGACAAAAATGCATTTTAACTGTGTTCCACAGTGACAAATTTTGCAAAATTTACCAAAAAAGTTAACTAAAATTACTGCAAAATTTTGGTAAATTTCGATAATTTTCAGCAAAAGTTGGGAAATTCTGGTAATTTTCTTTTTATATTATTATTATTTTTTTTTTTAATTTTAAATACATTAGTAATTTAGTATATATTTTAGTAATTTTTAAAAATGATTAAAAATATTTTTAATCCCTAATATTTTCCCGAATTTTTTCGGAAAGGTATGGAAATTAATCCAAAAAAATTACCGAAATTTGTCATTATGCCGTGTTAAAAAAATAAAGAGGAAATTAGGAAAACATGCTCCATTTCCAAGCTATTATGATAGAAAAAAAAGTTTTAATTTGAGGGATTTTACGGAAATTAGGAGCTGGGAGATATGTGAGATCCCAATATTGACAGATGTGGGGTTTAAAAAAGTTCTTATCAAGTTACATAACTAACCTTTTTTTCTTAGCATATTACATCACTACCTTCTTCATAGTAAATTATATTACTACCCCTCTCTTCTCCTCTCTCCTCTCTGTTTCCTTCTCCAGCAATGGCGGTCCTCGGAATATCGGAATAGCCACCGAAACCGTTAGCTGGAGTATAGTTGCCGGATCGGGAAATGTAGGAAGCCGAGAAATTAGCGTTTTTGGCGGTTTCGTGATTTTTCCGGCGACTGGTAGTTGTAACTACAACCCGCAGCTGGAAATAAGTTGTACAACTGTTGATGCAACCCAAGTCCAAGTCTCAAGAATAAAGATGAACTTCAAATCTGCCGCATATCGGCAGTCGATCTAAGAGGCAAAAAGGTCCCCAATTACATTATGATCCTAACTCTAGTTCAGCCAAAGGGAGAAGATGACCCCAAATACCATTGAAACCCTCAGAATCAGAATCAGGCCTCAAGACACTCGATCCATCTCCAAATTAGATTCCAATCAAAACCCTGAGGTGTGGGTTGGATCGGAGAAGCTTCCAAGAACACCCTACCAGAGGTTTTGCGACAGGTCTCGAGGTTGAAGATGACCCACGCAACACTCTGGAACTTAGATCAGACGGTCTCAGATGGCCTCGATCTAACCTCTTCAAACCTCACATGTGCGGGATCTCACATATATCCGAGCTCCTAATTTCTGTGAAACCCTCCTTACCTAAATCTTTTGCAATTCGAGCATTTTTTTCCCCCAAAAATAAAAGGGTGTAAAAAGAATTTTTATTTTTTTAAAACGCTGACTTTGGTAATTATGCAGACATCCATGCATTTCAATTCAAGATGTCTGCCAAGCAGTCCGCCTATTGTAAAAAATAATAATAATAATAAAATAAATTATATTTCTGACTTCTTGTTGGGTCTCTCAAATTTGATATTAATTTTTTGGAGATAAAAAATCTCATTTACTAAGTAGAAAAGAAGAAGAAGGAAAACATGTAAGAGAAAGAGTGGTGAAGACTTACCGTTAGTCTCTCCCATGCTCGAAATCTGAAGAGAATGGAGGGTGGATTAAATTGTTACAGAAATCGATCATCAAAATCTCATTTATTTATCTCTCTTTCTTTCTCTCTCTATATACATTATGTGTGTCAGTGGAATATGACAAGGTAAGTAGGCTCCCTCGGTAATGGCTGTATGCCATTTGTCCATAAAACTTGTCGGACAAAGAACCTTTAGGTTTTATATTATTTTATTTAGTTTGTTCATAAAAAAAAATTTAGGTTTTACCTATTTTATATTATTTTATTTATTAAAATTATTATTTTTAACTTAAAATATACTATGATACAAATTTTTTTATATTTTTATTAATTTTTTTTTTCCCTAATTTTTTCCAGACTTTGACATGACCGATCTTTGACCAATTTTAAACCGATTTTTCCCTGGCTTAGACCCTTACCAATCTATTGCCATCTCCTAATTTTGCGACTACACTTGTAGAAGTGCAGATTTGAACCAAAATTGATCGGAATCTTGTCGGACCAAACCGGCCTAAATTGGACTAAAATTTAATCGAATCGATTTAGTCCAGTTCGATTTTGGTACCTAAACATTGAAAACTGGCTGGGTAGGGCGAGGAAACCCCAAAAAAGAATAAAAAATTGAAAAATGAAACAAAACAAAAAAAATACAAAAAATTTTGATTGGTTCGGTTCGGTTTTAGTTTCAGTTTCGGATTTCGGTTTAAGAGGCTGAAAATTTTGGTTAACCGAAACTGAATTGCTTCGGTCGGGTTCAATTTTGTAGAAACTGAACCGAAAATTGAAATTTCGATTTCGGTGCGGTTAACTGAATCTGCACCCCTACTTCTGAGTTCTGATTGAAATCGGACAAAGCCTTTTTGAACCTTTTCCATTTTTGTAACTTTTATTAGGGTAGCTCGCTGTTAAGGCACCTGCGTCTCAAACCATTGACTACTTGGAATCTGATGATGGAGATCATTCTTCATTTCATCTTCCACACAATGGAACTTGAGATCATAAGTTTATCGTTAGACGATCTACTTTTTATTTCAAGAGGCACATGTCCCCCCGAAAGTCCCTAAATTTAGGAATGAGAGGCCACTTTTTTGAAATATGTGTTAGGTGGAATAAAAAACTAACCGACCTCAAATGACACGTTCATAGTCTCAAGATCAGTCAAATGGAAGATTGGGGTGCAAAACGATTTCCATAATCCAATTCCAAGCAATCAATGGTTTTCAGTGGATTTCCAGCGTAGGCATCTCCTCATGTGCGCAAATGGATGTAGCCTTTGTATTAATATATTTTTATAGGAACCTCAATTTGTGCTCACCTGTTTATCGAAAGCGCTCACGCAATGAAGATTGGGAGTGTGTTAGGCAGCATAGTCACCAAATGGGGGTGGCAATAGTTCGGCGAGGTTAAAATTCGGTAAATCCGAGAAGTTTGGGAAATAAAATCGGTGAGAAAAATAAAAAATTATAAAAAAAAATAAAAAATTTACGAAGTCAACTTTTTAAAAAAATTCGGTGATAATTTGCGATCATGAGCTTATCATCTCAAGGATACATGAGCTTCTAATCTTCAGAAGAATGGATCTTGAGATCACGAGCTTACCATCTCAAGGTCAGATTTTGATTCCACGTGGCACACATCCCAAAAGATTAACATGATCATGACATTCATCTAACGTGGTAACTTGGTACTTTTGGAATCTACGCCACATGGAACACCATCTAAGTCATCTAATTTGAAACTCATATAAAGATATTTGATACCAAAGATTGTCACGAAATATAATTTCTATCATCCAATTCATCACAGTCAACCATTGAATCAAATTATGGGTTTTAACTACCTAGTTATGCATTTGATCTTAATGCTCGAACAGCTCGGCCAATTGACCCTATTCAACGGGTATACACAATTAGATTTAGGCTTCGATAATTAAGCATCATAATATTAAACTATCGGGCTATATTCAGATTTTTATTTTTTTGAAAGTTGGACAAGATCCTCGGAATGACCGATAAAAGCTCAAGCCAACACCCCAAACATTGCCACCTAGAAAACCGGACTTCCCGAAGAAAACCAAAGTAGATATTTGGGTACAACGTAGGAAACCCTAGCACAATAGGAAAAACCTACGTTGGAGGAAATTGAAATGACCGGAAAAAAACCTCTGAAAAGAAAAAATATCTTCCAAAAGGTGAAGCAGGCCACCAAAACAAGGAAACCCAAAAACCCATTACATGTTATGCAAGAAAGTAAGGAGTTGGTCAACACTGAATCTTCTAACAATGAAAATCGATGGGTCTTCTTTGCCGGCTGCAATCGCCCAGTAGCAAACCAATATGAAATTGTAGTCACCCATGAAGATTTAAGATAACACATGTCTCACAATGCGGTGCACCAACGATTAAATCGGTTTCGATCTTCAAGCTAATTGAACCAAAATGTGGAGGAGATGATTTTCTTGAAAGCTGTTCGAGGAGAGAATAGACCCGTCTGCTTTACCAGCTGCAATGGTCCATTTGCAAACCATTACAATACAGCCCCGGATCAGTCTGTTTTCATCGAAGTGAACGGAGTTACATCTCATATTGTTCTTATCGATCCAAATGGTCCATAAGATAGATATATGCAAATGATCCCAAATCCATTTCTTCCACCCCGAACCACTAGCCTGGTTCCACCTAGCCAAAACAATATTGGCGTCTTTGTGAAGGCAAGAGGAGATGCCAAAAGCATTAAAGAACTTTGTCCAGATAGGATGAATCTTCTCACATAGAATGAAGAGATGATTCTGACTCTCCTCTTGAGTGTTGCAAAGAAAATATTTACGATCAATCTCCATCCCTCTACAATTTAAATTAACAATGGTAGCTGTAATAGCCCGAAAAATCACACAAAACTATGACCTCAGGATCCGTGCCCGATCGGTCATAGGTTTGACCAAATAGAAGTCCAATGGTTAACATAGAGTGTGATGAGTGGATGAGATGTGAAAGTTTGACTGACTGCGTGGTGTACGATGTGAATGTGAAGTCGCATACACCTATCGCAGTGTATGTGCTCAACACACAAGTGAGGAAAGAGATAAAAGGGTTTAATAACCCTAAAATCTGTATTTGGGTGTTGAGAGAGGAGTAAAGAAGAGAGAGAGATGAGTAAAGAGATTAAACAAGAGTTATTGGGTGATTGGAGGGGGGGATTCAGGCATTAAAGAGACCGATTCAACGCGAGGAATCCGTTCAAGCAAAGGCTGGAACCCTAGCCTTTCCAACCACTCGATTGAAATCAATTTGAGATTGATTGAAGGTAAGATTTTTGTAGTTTAAATGCATGGATTAGAAGGGTGAATAGTGGCTACAAATGTTGTGAAATGTAGAACAAAGGTTTAGAAAAATGGAAGGAAAAAGTAAGGGAAAAGGTTGGGAAGAACAGCTCAAAGGGGGCTGAATCTGGTAATTTCGATTAATCGAAATTGAGATTCGATTAATCGAAATTCGCCAAGAAATTGAAAAGTCAGAGGACCCCGATCTCGATTAATCGAATTGAATTTCGATTAATCAACTTTAGATTTCGATTAATCGAATTGGAAATCGATTGATCGACTGGGAGCAGTGAACTCCAGTGGAGGAAAGAAAATAGCTTGGAGAAATCGATTAATCGAAATGGGAATTCGATTAATCGATTTAGAAATTCGATTAATCGATTTGGGATCGATTAATCGATTTTGGAAATTCGATTACTCGAATTGAGAATCGACAGATAGAGTGGAGAATTTCGATTAATCGAATTTGGTTTCGATTAATCGAATGGGAATCTCGATTAATCGATTTGAGAATCGATTAATCGATATTGACTTTTGATTAATCGATTTTGGAAATCGATTAATCTAATCAGATTCGATTAATCGATTTTGGAGTTCGATTAATCGACTGTGCTAAATTTTATTGACTTTTGAGTTTGACTTTAAGCTTCATGGAGGGTCTTGGACCTCCTTTATTGCATCTTTAGTGATGTGTTTCACCTGTTATGTGGTACCATAGGTGGTACGTGTGAGCTAGTGCACAAGGAGCCACGTGGGACCTTGAGGCGTTGATCAAACAAAGACTTGAGGTAGGGAACACCTTGGACATGTACTTTATTTTACAAGAGCATGTATGTAGTGATATAGAATTCAAATTCAAAATGTTTTATTGCTTAAGAATTGTGAAAAGTGTGTGTGTGTGACATCCATAAGAGTAATTATAATGAGCCATCCCCAGGGGATGAAGAAGTAAAGAGATAAGAGCATCGGGTGTGATGTAAGTGAATGGATACATCCCAGGGATGTATCCAGGATTGAATCATGTTTGATAGGGCCTAACTTATATAAGATAGCACACTTATACGGTGAATAACTATATGTAAGGCACCGATATTTTTGTTATTTGAGGTTTGATAGGGTACCAGGCGTGGCGGGATATCCACCGACACGGCAGGGATATCCGTGACCGATATATGGCGGCGAAACCGTAGGCTGCCATGAGGCTTATCCAGACATCGTAAGCACACCCCAGGGGTGTTGATTTGAGACAAGTAAAACCCCGCCACCAATCCCCAGGGGAAAGGGGCTTGGGTACTATATTGTATTCCCAGGGAATACGTTAAAAGTGTCTATATAGATGACGATGATGGGTATCTCATCGGGGCTCGATGCTATATTGCTCGGGGATTACTTAAGTTGAAAGTTTAAGTTTTGCTTTAGGCCTTTTCAACATCATTCATGAATAAATGAAAACATAAGGAATTACCAGTAAAATGCAATGCTTTTTAACTGTTTTCATCAATAACTGCATAGACACATCATGTATGGCATATCATGGAATATATGCGAGTAATAATTTATATGTTCAACTGTGTTTTTGTTCCCTATTGAGCTAGGATGTAGCTCACCCTATAGACTATACATCGCAGGTCCACTACTAGTAGCTGCCGAGGTTTTAGGAGACGCTGACCCCGGTGAGTCGGACCTTGCGGCCGGCGAAGAGTTGGAGCCACCTCCTGAGGACTTCTTCTAGAGGACTCCGTTGTGCCGCTTTGAGGGCTTTTTGATAGAGATTTGTACGGCTTGGTATGTCAAGCCTTGTTTTGGTTTAACAATGTATATATTGAGTATGGGATCATTCTTTTGGGGCGAACCATCCGTGATGATTGCTATCATCGATGGTTCGGATCGGTTCTCCATTCATGCAGAGGCATGGGGTAAAACTGTCTTTTGGAGAATTGCTTTAATATAAATTTAAATTTCACAGTTTCGTTTATTATTTCATTTTATGCTTGATATGCCAATGTTCCGTGCATAGCTAAGAGGCACGGTCAAGATGATCGTGCTGATGGCACGGGTTTCGGAGTGATGAAATCTGGGCTGTCACAGTAGCAGACTCATTCTAAAGAATAGTCTAGAGGAAGAAAGAGACTTTAGGAGAGATCTCACATCCCCATATGCATGTATCTCCAATCGACAGAGGTAAAATCTGAACAAAGCGAGTTGTAAGTAGATTTAACAGTAAACTTGTGGCTTTTGCTACAGTACTAGACTCTATGGTCATCCATTTCTATATTGAAAGTAACTGAGTCAAGCAGGCCAGAGAACTCGCTAAATTCTGCAATCTCCACATCCGAGAGTCTACGCTTGAAGCTAACATGCCAATTGTTGAGCCCTTCAAAGCTGAATGCATTGAGAAGCTTGATTTTGGGATCCATAGCAATTCGATAAAGGTTTGGAAATTTCATGTTGAGACATAAACCTTCATTGCACCAATTATTAGTTCATAAATAAACAATATCACCTTTACCGATAATGAATCCGATATTATTAAGAAACTGCTCTCTGATGGAGAGGATGCCTTTCCACTAGCCGGAGGCGTTTGTGTATCGGATGTATTTAATTTCCCAGCCCTTGTGACAAGTTTGATATTTGTTTATGATAATTTCTTTCCATCACTGATCACTTCCATCACCAAGATGCCACCACCATTTCATTAAAAGTGCTTTGTTCATCCTCTCAACTGGTCGAATACCCAGTCCCCCAGCCCACGTTGGTTTGGACACGGTATCCTAATTTATGAGATGAATTCTTCTTTTGGTATCGAGATCCTTCCATAAAAAATTCCTTTCCAACCTCTCGACTTCATTGCAAATTTTAGTCAGACACTTGTAGATAGATAGGAAATAGGTAGGGATAGTATTTAGGACGGATTGAAAGAGAGTCAATCGGCCACCTTTAGAGAGCATTTTCTCTTTCCAACCATTAAGTCTAGAGCTGATCTTAGAAATCACAGGATCCCAATCGGAATTTTTAAGCTTCCCAATGCCAATAGGGATCCCAAGATATTTGAGGGGAAGATGAGCTGTAGCCAGCTTAGCATCGCTTGCCCAGTTAGTAAGGGTGGTGTCATCAATATTGATACCAAATATATTTGATTTATCAAAATTAAAACACTGACCTGAGGCTTCTTCATAGGCTTTTAAGTGTTTGCACACCTGGAGGATTTGAAGAGGGTTTCCATCACACATTATGAGAGAATCGTCGGCATACTGGAGGAGATTGATTCTTAAACTACTTCTGGGATTGGAAAAACCGATCACTAATCCGTCTTCATCAGCTTTCTGGAAATAAGTGATAGACCCTCACTAGCGATATCGAAAAGGTAAAGGGAGAGTGGGCAGGCCATTCTGAGACCACGAGAAGCATAAAAAAAATCACAAGCCTTACTATTGATAATGACTGAGAAGTGGGCGCTAGAGAGATAGCCATGAATCCAAAATCTCCATCTATCCCCAAAACCCATCTTTTTCAGCATCCAGAGAAGATAATCCCAACTTACGCGACTGTATGCTTTCTCCATATCAACTTTTATAAGGACACCAGGTTGTTCGGAGTAATTCTTGGAATGAATACTTTCTTGGGCGATCACAGCAAGGTTAATTATATGCTTCCCTTCAATAAAGGCTCCTTGGGTTTTAAAGATAACAAAGCTCACCACTTTTTTAATGCGATTGGCGAGGATCTTTGCTATGATTTTATATATGCTAGTGACGAGAGAGATGGGTCTAAAATTTTTCATCTCAGATGCACCTCTTTCTTTATGAACGAGAACAATAAAAGTAGCATTTATTGATTTATGAATGAAACCGTCTTCCCAGAATTTATTGAGCAGCTTTAGAATGTCCGACTTGATATCTAACCAAAATTTCTGGAAAAAGACAAGTGTGAACCCATCAGGCACAGGGGCTCTCTCCTTGTTGCATCCTTTAATGGCGTCGAAAATTTCCTTCTCATGAAACTTGGATTCAAGGATGGCGGCTTTTTCCTGGCTGATCTGCTTGGGGTGACAGTTCCTAATTCGCGGTCTACAGTGATTCTCCTCTTTAAAGAGCTGGGAATAAAAATCTATTGCAACTTGGGCGATCTCTTCACTTTTGTTGTAGTAGACATCATTGCTTTGGAGCGTAGTGATGGTATTCAGCTTCCTTCTGATATTAGTGGTAGCGTGAAAGAATTTAGTATTATGGTCGCCTTCCTTAAGCCATCGGATACAAGCTTTTTGGCGCCATTCCTTCTCTCTAACAAAAGCCAGGTTAGCAAAATCTACTTTGACATGCTTTCTCTGTAATAGCTCTTCAGCCGATAGAGGCCTACTTTCTTCGGTAATATCAAGAGTAGATATGGTAGATTCAAGGGAAGACTCAATACCTTTACTATTGGAGATTCTGACTTTATTCCACTGTAAAATGTGTGCTTTGATGGATCTGAGCTTGGAGGTAAGAGACTGGTGAGTTCTAGAAGAAGCTTCGGACCACCATGTTTAGAAGTTGTTGATAAACTCGTCATTCTCAAGCCAATGATTGAAGAAGCGAAAAGGGGAGGGGCCCAATTAACACCTTTGAGAGTTAGAAGAATAGGAGTGTGATCTGAAGTCACTCTTGTGATAGCTTTGCACTCGGCGGTAGGGTAAAGATCGTCAAAGTCAGAGGAAATGAGGAATCGATCAAGACGACTAGGGTGGCCGGGCTACTTCCGTTGGTCCAAGTGAATCTGGTGCCTGACATAGGGATATCCATTAATTTTGAGGTATTAGTAAAGTCTACAAAGTTTCTCATGGAAGGAGAGATGCCACACTGGGTAGACCGTTCATCCAGATGTACTATGGCATTGGAATCACCACATAAAATCCAAAGCCCTTTGTGTAAAATTTTCCACCTGTAGAGATCTGCCCATAGTTCTACGTCCATACCCCCGCACACAAGGACCATAAACAACAATAAATAGAAAAGTGGAATTATTTCTCTTATTGTTAAGCAATAACGAAATATTGAAAGCACCAATCCACTGACTTTTGATTTCAAACACATCTTCATTCCACATCGCTAGAATTCCGCCCTTGGTGCCAATGAAATTTTTATAAGCCCAATTCCAATTACCAAGAGGAGCGACGGAGTGCAATTTATTTCTGTCCACACTTTGCCACTTAGTTTCTTGAAGAGTGACAAGGTTAGCCTTAGAACTGACGGTAATATGTTTAGCGACAACACATTTATTAGGCCTGCCGAGACCTATACTATTTCAGGAGAGAATAGTTATAAATACGGAAGAGGAAACCGTTGGGGCGTAAATAATGAGAATACTTGAGAGACCATTGTAATCTCTTTAGTTATGCAACCTTCTTATTCCTTGCTTCATATTTTGCAATAGAGATAACAAGAAATTCAGAAGAATCATTCTTAGAGAGTAGTTGATCCACTGAGGCCACTTGAGTAGAACAGTCATCCGAGTGGGTAGACTTGGTGTCGCCAGAGACAGGGTCTAATAGTGGCTCTGGAGGGTTAAAGATTTCATCACCACGAGTAATATCGATGTCTCTGTCATCAGTTAAGTCGTCTTTCCAGCTACTGCTCCCATCACTATCTTCGTCACCTTCCTCCAAATCAATAGAGAACATGTTCTACAATACATTGTGAAAATCAGAAATCAAATTGCACTGAAAACCCGACGGGGAATCGGGTGTTTCAGCAGAGAAGACAAACATCGAAGGTGGTGATCGAATGACTTTCATAGCATCTATTGAGCCAAAATCCTAACCCCCAAGTGGGAGAGGTGTGGCAACGACAGCTTCAGAGGTGGGGCTGACCAGCGTGAGGAGAAGTTGGATCTGGGTTAATAGGATTGACCCAATTGGGTCCATAAGGTCGAGGATCTTCCGAAAATTTGGGATCTTGTGGGGCCTGTGAATTAGTGGTCATGTCATAAGAAAGAGCGTTGTTTTCGAGATTTGCAATTGAAATATTGACGGCTCCATCAGTTGTGTGATTAGTGTCATGCACGATATTGGGGAGAGGGGATATTGCAGCATCTGGCGAGAATGAGATGCCGTTATTTTTGGGAAGCGTTGGGGTCGAGTCATCGTGCCACGTACATATCTTGGTGAATTTCACAATTTTGAAATTCGAAAGCAAGGGAGCCGAATCTAAAGTTGAGGTCTTCTCGTTGACTTGAACGGCCGACGGCCATGTCCGGGGTAAGGGGTTGCTAAGGAGCCCTTGAAGAATCTATTAGTGAAGTAGTCGTTGGCTGCTCTGCTGAATTGTGTTGTATGTGGTCCAATGGCTTAGATGTGGCAGTCTGTGGAAGAGGAGTTATTTCCTGAAATCCTTTTGGCTTCCACTCCTGGTAGAGACCTAGAGCTAGAAGGTTTGGAGAACTCACCTCTGCCGTCAAATTCCACTTTTATGACTAGAAGTACCGATTCGTCCTTCATCCGGAGTTCGATAGCTCACGGAACTTGCCACCAAAATGGTGTAGAAACCTTAATTCTTGCATACTCTGCCCTTGCGAAGTTGATAGAGTTGGGATCAACTTCGAGAAATTCCCCACATCTCGAAGTAACTTCTTTAAATTTTCTAAGTTCCAGTAATGATCAGGCAAACCTCTAATTCTGACCCATAGAGCCCCATCAAAGGGGGGCATGACCGTATTGCGAGTAGGGGTCCACCTAGAAAAAGTCATCATGTGCCCATCGATTACCCCCATTCTGGCTAAAAGAAGATCGAAGGCAATAGAGTGATTGTAAAAGTAGATTAGAATTTTGAATCTACTTATTTTCCAATTGTTCACAATTTCATGAGATTGCCACCGTGAAATACACCAAGCCTTCACTTTAGCTATAGATATTTTGCCATCAGGGTTGGAGATAACTACCCCTCTATTTGATAGGGCTGCTTCCCAACGGGAAACTTCAGGATCCATGTTGTATTCAATCGGATCTCCATTGAGATTGGGCTTGATCCTCGTCTTTCCTCTATCCCGGATAGAGAAACCTAGTTGTAGATCCATGATCTGTTTTGCAGTTAGCGAAGGCTCACTCGGTGTGGCAGTTTGAGTGGTTTTGGTCACCCATGGAAACTTGATTCCTATGGTTGTAGGGGCACTGCACGATCTTCTATTGCATAAATTCTTGGTTCGGAAGTTGTGATAGCCGCAGTAGGTACATCTCTAGTCACCCAATTTCCAAGCATAACCCTGTTGATTCATACTTTTAACCTTGTCTTCCGTAGATCTGAGAGCGCGTTGGTTCCTTTGATGAGCCGGCTACTGTCCTTCCATTCGCCATCCTTCCATCGCTGTACTCAGATCTTTAATCATAAGATTAATCACAAACGATGGCTGTTAACCAGATTAATCTACGTTGTTAAATAGATTATTCTATGAATGTTTATTGATTGATTCATGTGACTATATATATATAGTCTACAATGAGCAGCGTCTATAATTTTTGCAATCCAAGTCACCGGGTATACCTCTATTCCTGCCCACTTAATGAATGCACGTATTAGCGCTCAACATAGCGTGAATTTTCATTAAGTAGGCGCTTACAGTAAAAAAAGTGGGTGCAAATAGAGGAACACGATACATGATAGCGTTTTTGGTTTAGGAAATGCCAAAAGTGAAACATTTCGGCTAATAATTTGAATTATCAGCCAAAATTTTAAACCATGTTGTTGACCGACATTTAAACACCAGATGGTGTTTAAATGATTGGGAAATTTGCATTTTCGGCCCTACAAGTTTGCTTATTTGCATAAACGGTCATATAATTTGAAACTGTGCAAAATAGGCCAGTTCCAAGCCAAGCCGTTTTCACATCAGCATGGACCTATTTTTTCATTTTATATATATATATATATATATATATATGTTTATTTTATATTATTTTTTTGTCGTCCCTTTTTTTAAGTTGGCGATTGCTATCTAAAGACGACATTAGATGGTAATTTATTTTAATTGTGTACATGGTATGAAATCACTATAAAAAAAAATAACACGCTAACATACCGCTATCTTAAGTTGGCGGTCGCTATCTAAAGACGACATTAGATGGTAATCTATTTTAATTATATACATTGTATGAAATTACTATAAAAAATAAAAATAAAAAATAAAAAATAAAAAATAAAAATAAAACATGCTAACATATCGCTATCTTAAGATAGCGATCGCTAACATACCGCTATCTTAAAAAATAATAATAATAAATAAATAAATAAATCGCTAACAAACAGCTATTTATAAATAAATAAATAAATTCGCTAACATACCACTATCTTAAAATAGTGACCGCGAATATACCGCTATCTTAAGATAGTGGCAGCTAACATACCGGTATCTTAAGATAGCGGACGCTGCAGTATGTTAGCGGTCACTATTTTAAGATAACGGCCGCTAACATACCGCTATCTTAAAAAAAAATTTATTTTTTTAATATAGCGGCCCAAAAAAAAAAAAATTTTTTTTTTTTTTTTTTTTTTAAGATAGCGGCTGCTGCGGTATGTTAATGGCTGCTATCTTAAAAAAAAATTTATTTATTTATTATTTTTTTTTTTTTTTAAAGATAGCGGCCGCTGCGATATATTAGCGGCCACTAACATACCGCTATCTTAAAAAAATAATTAATATATAATATATATATATATTTTAAAATAGCGGCCGCTAACATACCGCTATCTTTAAAAAAATAGCGACCGTCATCTTAAGATAGCGACCGCCATCTTAAGATATTGCTCCCCATCTTAAGATAACGGTCGCTATCTTAAAATGACGGTCACTATTTTAAGATAGCGGCATGTTAGCGATCACTATCTTAAGATAACGATATGTTAGCGAGGTTTTTTTTTTTTTTTTTTTTTGATATTTATGTCTTTCATTTTTATATATTTTGCAGATCACTAACTAATAAAATTTATATTGGATAACACAATAAACTCTCTTTTTCTTTTTATTCAAAACCACAATTTTAAGATAGCGATCGCTATCTATCTTAAGATGACAGTCTCTATCTTTAGATAACAATATGTTAATAGGTTTTTTTTATTTATTTTTTTAACTTATGTCTTACATTCTTATATTTTTGACAGATCACTGACTAATAAATACAGTAATCTCTATTTTTTCTTCGTACCCTAAAATCTATCATATGTTAGCGATCGCTATCATAAAATATCGCCCGCTATCGTAAAATAGCGCCTACTATCTTAAAATACCAGATACCACGACCCGCAATTATAAGAGAGTGAGCGCTACTATAGTCGGAACTGAAAAATTGACAATAAAAAAAATGAAAAATAAACATATATATATATAATGAAAAAATACGTGGATGTTGAAGTGGAAACGGTCTGGCTTGGGGCTAACCCATTCTGCGCAATTTCAAACTATATGGCCATTTTTACAAATAAGCAAACTTGTAGGACCGAAAATGTAAATTTTCCGAAATGATTACACCACTAACACTCACTTTTTATCGCACACCATTGAAGTGTGATTTATCGTTGTGTCATGTGGCATACATCTATGATTGATCTAAATTGCATGCCCTAAGTGAAAATCCATTGTTGAAACATGTCCCAGCCCAAAGATCATGCTTGCTTCTAGGTGAATGTAAACCATCTGATTGGTGAACTTTAATATCAGCCATCAAAACTAAGAACAACCATTGATATGAAAGTGCACAGATGATGACTCAAATCTCCCAAAAAGTATAATTTTTTGACCCATAACCCTTCAATTGATGGTATAGATTTTCAACATCATAATCCAATGAATGGTGTAAGATCATTTAAACAGGAGAGTCGGTCCTTATGTTTTGGGAGTTGGGAGGAGGGGGAATAAGTCATAACCTGGGTATCCCGGGAGCTTCACAGCTACTAACTCTGTTTGCGCCCATCTGATTACTCTTTAGCCTTCAAACCCCGTTGTCTGCATTAATCAGACGATGGAGATCAATTTCATCTCAATCTTTGGCACTTGATTGATCTTGACACCATGATTTGCCTCATTTTTTTTTAAGGATCTGTGCTATGTGGAATAGCAATGGTCTTTATGTGACTCCCCTAGTGTCAAGAAAATCTATCTCCAAATCCATCATTGGTTTCAATACAGTCAATTACAGTGTAGACGTCCTCGATCATCAAGTATAATTAGGCAGGCAGGAACAGCTATCCTATTCATGGTTCAAAATTTTGGCGGAACAAAATTTCGGCCGAACGAAATGTTTCGGTTTCGGTCCCCACCAAAACTGAAACTCAAAATTTCGACCTTTTATGTACTGAGGGAAAGATTTCGGCTGAAATTTCGATTCAAAATTTTGGCTTCATCAAGTGAGAAAACATTCGAGAAGAAGAAAACAATCGACGATCAATAATATAAGATTTTTGATTGCACACATCACGATGACTCCTACTTTATTTTTATTTTAAGTGGGGTGCAATCACATAATGATCATGTAAGATACTGCTGACTTTATTTTTTATTTTTATTGTCTAAGTGGGGTACAACTACATATTAGCGGTGCAATGATTAAAAATGATGCAATGAATGATTAAAAATGATGCAATGACTTATAAATGGGGTCCTAAGTATTGGCTCCCTAAATGATCCTCTCATTGATTGATAAAAGATCAATGGAGAGTGAAAGTGGCAAAGTCTTTGTACATTAGAAAGCATTTGAGTTTATATTTATACATTGCATTTATATATTTAAAAAAAGTGAGCAAAGGAGAACCCTAGGATTCAGTTGGTGTGTCTGGGATTTGATCCAACGCATGATTTAACCAGATGTTTGAGACCCTTCCTATGACTTCTCTTCTGCTTCTTTTGCTCAACTTCTTCCTTCTCCATCTTTATTTCTTCCTCCAATATCAAACTCAGCTGTCGCATAATTACACAACATATGAACAAAACCCAAAATTAGTTTCAAACAAAAGAAAAATCAGGCAATAAAAGCTTTCTAGAAATGAATATAAGCATGCCCATTAAGTGCAATAATCAACATTTAAAATGTATATAAAACCTATAGAAATTTGTAAGGCAATGTTCATGCCAGGGCATGGAACAAAACGAGGCCGATGCTGGTCAACACCTGCCGATACTGTATCGGTATTGGCCGACACTGTTCGATAAGACCCATTTTTTTATTTTGTATTTTTACCTTCTTTTTTAAAATGAAAAATATTGACCAATCAGCCAATATGTATTAGTCCAAGATGGACCGATACCTGACAACAACTTTGACATGTTGGACCAGGGAACCCAGACTCGATCGGGTTAACCCACCACTATTTTGCTTGAATTTAACTAGAAGATATCAAATCTGGTCAAACCGATATCTGCCAGACCCAATGCAAAGGTCGGGACGGATGATTGATGCCAACCTGGCCGGTCAGATTTATGTGCCTGACCCAGTAGAAATCCAAGTTGAAGCAAATATGGCATTGGTAGGGCTGCAACCGAGCAGGGCCGAGCCCGAGCTTGGGTCAGCTCTACTCTACCTAATACGAGCCGAGCTGGAACTTGACTCTAGCCCCATCGAGCCTGAAAAGTCGGAGCTGTAGCTCGACTCTATCAAGCTCGAGTCTAGCCGAGCTTCGAGCAAAATAAATTTTATTATAAATTATTTTTTCTAATGTTGTTTTAGACATCGCCTTTTTTTAATAGATGAAAACTTTAATAAAACTAGAAAAAAATGAAAGCCTTAATATCTTTTAATCAATTACTTCCTTTAGAGAGAAAAAGGTGTTTAAATTTAATGTGTTAAATATTGATTAAGAGTATAAGTATTGGTCATTGGTGTTGATTGGTTTGCCAATTATCATGCACATTGTTATTCTTCATTCAGACTAGTGAGAAAGAGTTTCAATAGTTCCAGAAGGAGAGAGAGAAAGAGAATAAACTACAATAGACGATTATAAAGATGATATATTTATTACATTTTTATCCATTATAAAATAACAATTAGATGAATCTTATTATAAGGGAAAAAAAGTAAAAAAGAAAAATCAAAATTATATATAAAAGTATTATATATAATTAATCAAGCCTAGCCGGGTCGAGCCGAACCGAGCTTTACAAGCTCAGCTCTAGTTTGACTCTAATTCAATCGAGCTATAAATAAAAAAGCTCTGCTCTGGCTCTCGAACCGAGCTTAAGAGAGAAAAAGCTCTCATTTTCGAGTTGAGCCGAACCCAGTTGTCGAGCTAGCTCTGCTCTAACTCTCAAACCGAGCTTAAGAGAGAAAAAGCTCTCATTTTCGGGTTGAGCCGAACCCAGTTGTCGAACCAGCTCGGCTCTGTTGCAGCCCTAGGTATTGGGTCGACCCTGACTGATTGACAGCTCTAGATATCCCTACTACCTTTGGTCGTGGTGCAGACTTTGAGATATCGGTTTATGTGCCTGACCCAATAAAAATATGGGTTGATTGGGTTGGGGCGCATAGGGTAGTCGGTCGACCCGACCAGCTCTAGATATCCCCACTACCTTGCTCGTCGTGTGGTGCAGAATTTGAGATGCCTAGTGACCTTAAAAAGCCTTGTAGTCCCTAAGGTCTTGAGGTAGACCTTTCGCCCAAACTTCAGAGGCATTGAAGTTCGTGTCAACCAAACTTCATATGAATAATAGTATATATATATATATATATATATATATATATATATATATATATATATATATATGGACCTTATCTATGATATTTCCCGGGTTTTAGAAACGTTGGATAGGAGCAATCCTTTTAATTTCAATCTGTCAAAGTGGAAGCAGTGAAAGTCAAGATTCCTTTGCATCGTAAAAAGGTTCTAAAATCGGTTGAAACCCCAAATAGGTTTATACCGGATTTAGCTTATTGTAAAGCTTGTGAATTTCAATAAGTCAAATGAATTCACGGTTAAAAGTTAAAAGGGCACCTTTATTAGAGCCACCATCCAATCACTGAAAGCGCCCAACGTGTGCAACCGCTTCAAAACAATTGATTGCTCTCCTCAAAATCATATCGCAATTGAAGTTGCACACAATATAGCTTACTAATTAACGCATATAGTCTTGGGATTCGTGAAGATCCTCGTGATGAAGTCAAACTCTACCCTAAGAGATAACATCCGTCCATTCTATAGATGGACGGTGGTGTGGTGTGATGATCATCTACTATCTTGATCTAGTGGTTGAGGTGGCCTCGACCATACACCAAATAAAAACATTCTAACCTTCATAAGACGGGTCTCTAGCAGCAGGAGGCGGTCAACGAGGCTTCCTTTGACCTGGGTCTCCATCATCACAGAATCAATCGGACGGCAACGCTTTTTGAGGCTCTTGGGAGAAGAGTTGGCTGACGAATTATTACCACCGTCGCTCGTCGTCACCATTCCACTTGATGCCGTCGATTCACAGGAACTTTTCCCAGATTTATTACAGCCCTTCATTTCCTCCAAGTACACCATCTGTAAAAATTGAACCAAATTAAATAAATTTTTATTGCACAAAATTCAATGACTTCGAAATCGGTGACAGTCAACAATGAGCCATGTCTCCATTTTTTTGATAAAGCAAACATTTTTGAGGAAATTTATCATATCAATCCTATCAAATACACTTTTTACTTAAGCGACCCTATATTTTCACCTTTATCCAAACCGACCCACTTTTAGCCAAGCCATTTTCAGCTAGCACAAAAAGTCAGAAATACCCCCTTCTTACACTTTTTTTCGTTCAATATAGTTTAAAATTTTAAATATTTTTTTTTTTTTAATATTTATGCGATGTGAAACGGCATTTATGTCGTCTAATTTGAAGCGACAATATAAAATCAATACTGCCAAAGATAAATACGAAAAAAGACAATATCGCCTCTTTAAAAAAAAAAAAAAAATTTAAAACAATCGATAACGACTCTTAACACAGACGGTTTTAAGAGGTGACATTGACCGTTTATATAGTCGCCATTAACCGTATAAACGGTCCCCATCGAATGTAAAAAGAAAAAAAAAAAAAAAAAAAAAAAAAAAAAATATATATATATATATATATATATATATATATATATATATATATATATATATATATATTTTATTGTTTAGACATTGACCGTTTACACAATCGATGGCGACTGTCCATCTTCGACAGTATTATTATTATTATTATTTTTTTTTTTTTTAAATGAATGACAACTGTTTATACAGTCGATGTCGACTCTAAAACAGTCGATATCTTAAGAGTTTCCCTCGATTGTTTTAAGAGTTGCCATCGAATGTGTCAAGAGTCGGCATCGACTATTTTAATATATATATTTTTTTTTAGATGTGATATCGCTTTTTTATTGTGTTTATCATTGGCACCATCAATTTTATATTGTGGCCTTCAAATCAGACGACATAAATCACGTTTCACATTGTATAAATATAAAAAAAATTTAAATATTTTAAATTTTAAATTATATAAAACGAAAAAAAAAAAGTGTAAGAAGGGATATTTCTGACTTTTTGTATTAGCTAAAAACTGATCGGTTTAGGCAACGGAAAAAATATAGGGTATCTGACGTAAAAGGTGTATCTGACAAGGTCGGTGAAATAAATTTCCCATTTTAAAAAAAAAAAATTAATAACTTAAGACTCAATATTTCAATTATCCCAAATGCTACAATTTTACCAAATTGTGACAATCAACATTAGCAATAGTTTATTTGTACATTCTCTAAAGTAAAACTTTTAATAAATAAATAAATAAATGAAAGAAAAACTTATATCTTGTAACGGGCCCCTAAAATTCGTGTCACCCAAAATATTTTAGGACAGAGAGAGAGAGTACTGCACCAATTAACAAGCCAAAAAGAGGTTTAAGAAATATAAGATGACACTAATAATTAAATATTCGGTAGACCCACTGCGCACGTTAGAGAGAACCCTTGCTTACCATAGCATCTAAGCGATCTAATCGAGAGAGAATAGGTTGGTTTGCAGAAGCCATGGGCGAGTTTCAGTGGTTTCTAGAAAGGTTAGAAGGTGGGTTTTCTTATTTGAAGACAAGAGGTTGCTGTTGCATTGCCACGTGGAACGACACGTCTCCAAAGCTGTGAAGCGTGGCGGCATCTTGATACGTTGAGCCGGTTTTTTATTTGCCATGTCATGATATTGCCACGTGGACTTCTATCTGACTAACACGTTTTTCATAGCGGAAAGATAAAGATCACGCGGTTCGTATTAGCTCGTAGCTGCACCAGCTGACAACTAGGGTAGCTAAGCTGATATATGGTGACACTTGTCTTAGCTTTACTAGCTGCCACTTGTCGGGTCCATCATGAGTCATTTGCCCTAACCCGACCCGATATTTTGTACTTAAAAATTATATAAAAAGGGTACCTCTATTCGCGCCACGCGTATACTGAAAGCACCCACGTTAAAACCCATTGATTGGGTCGTATCAGATAATGGGGATCTTGTTTCGCCCAATCTTCCATCCAAAGGATCTTGAGATCATACCTCTCCCTTGTTGATTTCACATGTCACATATCCCCAAAATATTACATAAAATCACTTTTAAATATGATGTGTATCATATAATTCAAAGGCCATTTTTTAGGTATCGGTGACACATGGAATAAAAAGCTAATCGTATGATAGATATGACATGATCGCAAGATCCTTTATGTGGAAATCCGAGTGAAACACAATCTCTATCATCAATTCTAACGCAATCAATGGATTTTAAGGTGTCTCCACCGTGGACAATTTCGGTAAATGCACGGGGCGAACCGAGGTACCCTTATAAAAAAAAAGGGGTTTTCTTTTTGTCGGGTCGGGTTTTCAGGTCGGGCTAGATTCTCGGGTGGATCTAATCAGCTTATCGTCTACTGCATTATCGGGTTGGGTCGGGATGATAGCCCTACTGACAAGACGTCAGCTAATCGTCTACAACGAGCTGCTGGATTTAGGGTTGTCAATAGGTCTCAATGGGTTGGATCTTAACCTGGCCAGGACTGATCTAACTAGCAATGGGCCGATTGTGGGCTAGAAGGTAGGTAAGCCTAATATATAAATGGACTGGATAAGCCCAATTAGCAAACCAGGCCGGATATGGGTGATCATTCACTCAAAATACATCTTTAATACTCTAAACAAAGACTTGTTAGTCCACGCTAAGGTATTAATGGCATCTCTTGAGTGATTATTAAGTCTTAACAGTAAGAAGGTCACTAATGAGAAATCTGTGCAAAATCATACCCAGAATTCACAATGAATCATAAAGACCAAGACTTAAATAATCAAAGGTCACGATTGATCATGACGTTGAGCAATTGTACAAGAGCATCACAAAGAAGAAAGTCTGACTGATCGTGAAGAACGATCTCAAAAGCATAAGAATCACAATTGATCGTAAACAGAAGAAGGCTTTCCAGAAAGAAAATTCGATTTCATTGTGAAGAACGATTCCAGAGAAATGAGATTACAATTGATCGTGACTTAGCAAAAAGAACCTCCAATTGAAGAGGAGTTGAATTATGATAGTACAAGACTTAGATTACGATTGATCGTAACCATGAAAAGGAGTTTCCCAAAAGAAAGAACCTTGCGATCGTAAACTACGATTCCAAGGAAAGAAGAGGAGCGATTGATCGAAACCACGATTCCACCCTATTTTAAGTCAAGAGAAAGTGATGATTGCAAGGGATGATACTAGAGTCAGAGATGTATTTGAAGAAGGACACAAATATTTAGGAAGTTTCAGTCAAAGTAGAATTCTATTTTTATTTGAATTATAATAGGAAGTTACTCTTTTAATTTAGCATGTACTAAGACTTCTATGAATCTATAAATAAGAGGGCTTGCGCACAAGAACAACAAGCATTAGATACAATTTAGTAAAGTAGAAGTTTAGGGAATAATTTTTCTTAGATTTTAGAATTCTAGTTTCGAGTTTTCATCATGGTTTTTGTAAGTTGTTTTCAATTTATGGAAGTTATTATAAAGATGCGTAGTTAAGTTTCTAGAGTCTGGAACCCAATATATCAAAGATAAGTATAATTAGTTGGTTGTTTCTTATTCTTCTGAATTCATATTGTACTTGGTTAATGAATATCAGTTTTAAGGCTTGTCTATAAATTTTAAAAGGATTTCAACATTTTTATGGTCTAAATTCTATATTGTCGTTGCTGCTTTAGGTTTAGAATTACTAAACTTTCATCATTCGACTATGTTATAATTGTTGTCTTAATTTTATTAATAAAATTATTGCTAGAGAAGTTTATGTTATTTTTTACACCTTAAATTGATCTTATCTTTTTCTTATGTTGTCGTTATCGTCTTAAAATAATTATAAAATTCAGAGAAATTAGAGATAATTAACTAGGATTACAAATCTACGATCAGGGAACCTAGTCTTGTTTTCTAATCAATTTTTACAATACTTTTTAGCATTGGTTATAATTAATTTTACAAATCAAATCTGATTATTTTCTGCAATTTAGTTTTAAACCCAAAACCAACCTGTTTTCTAAGACTTATAGGCGGATTCTTTTAAAAGATTTTCTTGTAGATCAATATCTTTACAGGTGCTACAATCCCCTTGTATACTTGCGAGGTGATAATTATGATATAGTAAAAGAGCTATCAATTGACTAGTTCTAAAGGCCCACTTAAAAATTGGCTCTTTTAAACTCGACCCACACTTAGTCTAAATCGATCAAATGAGATCTTTTTATATAGAAATTGCACGGACGGCCCAACCCAACCTGGCATGGACCAGCTATGAGCTAAGGTAACTGGGCCCGATTCATAAATGTGTTGGCCCGATCAACCTGATTATTAATCAGGCAGGTACAGGTTAAAGCAAAGAGGCCCTAACCCGGATTTAGACCCGTAGCTGCAATGGTCGGGTCAAGTTGGGCCAAAATTTTATCTGCAATTAAATGGCTTATTCTTGACCCGACCCTATCCCACCCGATGAGTCAAAGGTATATGCCCTTTCTTGCACAAAAAACTTACCTGACCCAACGCATGACCTGAAAACCCAACAGAATCCATCCCCTATGGGGTCAAATCAAGTTTCAGGTCATTCCTCAGGTCGGGTCAATTTTTAGCCCGATTTACCTTACAAAAAAAAATAATAATACTTTCTTCAATTGCAAATGTAAAATACTAGGTAGAGTCTGCTAGACTTGACCCAATCCGTTTTTTCCCCGACCCAACCCAACCTTTGAATCAACCTGAACTATTCGAAGGTGGGGCTAAATGCTTCATGCTTGAATTAGCCCGACGAGTCTAGTTTATTTGCCCAACCCATTAAAAAATCATGTTGGGCGGTCACATATCGAGCCGATTCAACCCGGTGATTGCCCTAGATAAAATCAATGTCAGGAAATGTCACGATCCGAAATTCTATCCCATCCCGAAGGCCTATAATTCCGAGTTATGACCCGCATATATCCCAGATTTGCTAAACGGACATGCACTTAATCAGTGTTATCGCACAATTATGGTTCCACGAAATCCGTGAAAGTCAACATATAAAGGTGAAAATAAAAGCAGTCATAAATATTAGAATAAAAGTAATGAATCTGAATAATCTACCAATAAAACAATAATAGAGGTCGGAGACAAATCCGATAAAGGAAAATCATAAAATCAATGATAATAATAATGACCAAATCTACTACCAAGTCTGCAATGATCAATATCCGACACTCGAATCGAAATCAGTACTGTAGCCCTCCTGATACTCAACTTCGTCACCCTCCCAAGGCTCCTGGTACTCAACACCCGCGAGATTAACGAAATCGGTGTCAGTGGGATCTGGATTGCTGGCGTCTACTTCACTAGCGTAATCACCTGCAACTGTTAAATTACCGTGGGATGAGTTTACTCAGTCACGTAAACTCTGTGGATACACCACCAATCCACCCCATACTACTCAGGTGCATTGTGGGTGCATCTTGTGAGTGATAAACATAATATCTCAAAATAGATAGCAAGAGAAAGATAAAATTATCTGCATATCGTAAAACTCATATCATATTATAAATGCAAGACCATGATCTAGACACTCATATTTTAACATACCTTATCATATCTCATAACATATCATACTATGTCTTATTATCATTCTCGCACATATGTTTGTACATCGCATGAGCGTAATTAACATACTCGTAAAATTCTAAACGACATGTGCCAGAGTCGCTTCTTGAGCTACCATGAGAGGGTCAATATAGTATCATACCATCATATCATAACGCCCTCATGTCATACTCATACTCCATCATTCAGCCAATGGGAAGACATAATGGCCAAAATCACTCATAATATACTCATAATCTCTCTCAGAGATCCGTCTTGATTAAAAGACGTTGTTTGTCTTGGCTGAAAGACGTTGTTGCCCTTATGGTGACTACGCAATGAACGACACATACAGAGACTTATATTCTTAATCTTTTGCTGGCCTACACAGCGGTATCTTATTATCGTACTCGTATCATAACTTATCTTATCTCATGCTCATATCTTATCTTACTCTTACACTTAATTCTAGGACAAATTATGGTAAGATAATTTTCTTAAATCACACTTCTTGAAAAAAGGATTTCATAGTAACATGGATGTACTTCGTGTGACAGCCTATACTACCATAGAGGTATTGCATCCATATATGGACGCCAATATTTCGAGTTTCACGTGACCGTAGAAGAGACCTCACCACAGCTAAAGCTTATAGTCGAACCTCATAATTTAACTCATAACTTATACTCTCAAATTTAAACTCAGGGTGATTGAGTCACCGTATATGCCACCATATATCAGGTTACACTGAATTCACACTCACCCGACTCGTTATGGGTCTCATTCCACCATGAGTTATAAGGCATACGAATATAGTGTATTTCTCGCTTCGATACCATCTCAGTGAGTCACTACATCCAAGCGTAGGCATGATCTCATACACTCTTGTACCCATGATCTAACATACCCTTAACTCGTATAACTTGATCAGGATGCAAACACAAAAGTATCACATGTACAGAACGATTTACACTTAGATTTTGATTATTTTTATAATTATATTTATTTACATAACACATCAATATACTTATAGAATATAATTATAAGTGTGATTTCGATAACTTGAAAGTCAGGATTCGATTTTCAAGAAATATCAAATTTCTAACACTTCGTGTTATCAAAGTGGTCGCGTTGAAGCGATATAATGATACATATATAATATATTATAATTAAATGCTCAAATAAGATGACAGTATAATTTAAAGTGGAGTGCATCACGACCATCGATTGAAATCATATAGTGATTTAGGGTGTATTGGGTTTTGATCGTGCAAGTGAAGTTATAAGGTAAAACAAATATAATAAAAGTTGTCTGATCAGATACAAATCAATCAATTGAAAAGTGTAACTCAATCGATTGAAATTAAATAAGTGCATAGTTAGTTTGGTTCAAAATCAATCGATTGAAAAGTGAAACTCAATCGATTGAAGAACAAAATAAAATATGGCTTTGAGTGCCTAGCTATTAAACAAAAATATTAATAAAATAACTTAGATGCAGCACCAAGCATATAAGGCTAATATAATAATAATATATATATATATATACAAAAGGGCCTATTAGGCTATTACTACCAAATAACCTCAATCTATTGATTCATAAAATCAATTGATTGAAAAAGAATCTCTTCTTTCAAATAAAAGGTAGTGAACCTCAATATATTGATTTATAAAATTAATCGATTGAAAAAAAAAATCAATTACTCATGTATAATAGTGTATATTATAACTCAATCGATTGAATTATAAAATCAATCAATTGAATATCTCATCCATCAATTAATTAACTAAAGGGGCAGTAAAGTGTCAGAGGGTATTAAAACTTCAGAAGTAATTAATATAGTACTGTTCAGTTAAAACCCAAATTGTAGCTCGAAATCGATCGATTGAAAAGTGTATTTCAATCGATTAAATAAAGTAACAAACATTCTCTATTACGGTTTCGAATTTGATCGATTGAAAAGTGTAAATCAATCGATTGAATTAAATAAGGTAATAAAGCTTTCTCTGTTGCGATTTTGAAATCGATCAATTGAAAAGTGTATTTCAATCGCTTGATTGTCGCAAATTTGAAACGAAATAGGGTTCCGAAATAAAATTCAAAATACATCCGAAAAATTTATAAAAATAATATAAAATAAGGATTAATTATTATTTTAATCATAAAAGTGATTTTATAATAAAACAAATCTAGATTCATTTTAAATAGCCTATCGATACGCTGGGATCTGATAAGGATGAGATGAATGGATGAGTACCCACCTATTGAAGCGTGATCGGTAAATCGACAGAGTTAGGGCGATAGAGAGCGGCGTCCACACGATGGCCCGTCCATAATTTTTTTTTTCACCTTCTTCACTTCGATTTTGATGGTAGAAAAATAATCACGGTGATTCTTGTGGAAGAACATACTATAGTTTTTAGGGAGAATGATTAAGATGTTTAGAGAAGAGAAGGGTGGAGAAGAAGATGTTGACGGTTAGGGTTCTTTTAAGAAAAGAAAAGAAAGCGGCTAGGGTTTTTAAGAAGATTAGAATGAGAAGAGTTGTGCATACCTTATTCTTAAATACGATTTTTCCCTCAAATGGGGTAGGTTCCAGTGTGGAACACTACCACCAAGTTTAGTGCAACCATATATCTAGTACCTTTAAAATAAAATAAGAAAATCCGGTATGAGGCGTTAACACCGTGCACTATACGAAATACATCTAACATTACAAGATTAAGTGTACGAAAAATTGGGTCGTTACAGGAAATGTACTTGGTTTTGAGCAAATAAAGTCAGGTAACACTAGAGGTGCATATTTGGTTAACCGAATTGATCCGAAATGAAATATTTCGGTTTGGGTTCGGTTCTTTGGTTGATTTATGGAAAAATTGAACTCTAAGTGAAATATTTCGGTTTCGGTTAACCAAACTTTTCACCCCCTAAACCGAAACCAAACCGATTTGATTTATGTTTTAGTCGATTCCGTTCGGTTCGATTTTTCTTCAAATATTTTTCGGTGTTGAGTTACTTGGATGATTTTCGTTGTTTAGTTACCAAAACTAAAACCAATTCGGGCTGAATCCCCACCCAAAATGCATCATGACATGTAGCGTCCGCAATCACATATAGCCCAGAGCCAGAACTTTTCCCTATCCGATGTGGGACTATTACAATCACCCCACTTTATAGAAGAATCGTTCTCGGCTCTGATACCATTCTGTGACGACCTAGACCCACATACCACCATATTGTATAGTTTTTGGCTTAGGTCCCCGCCCCGATTTTGGTTTTTAGCATGAACTTAAGTCTCTATCCAAAATGTATCATGACATGTAGCGTCCGCAATCACATGTAACTCAGGGTCAGGACTTTTCCCTATCCAATGTAGGACTATTACAATTGGTTTCCAGTTGATTTGGGTCCCATTTAGGTTGATTTTGAAGGCTCGATTTTTATTGCACCCTAAGAGAACACACAATATTAAACCAAAATGAGTTCAAAAGTTGCTCATTCACATGATTTTAGCAATCCAAGCTATTAAAGTGGTAACTGATATATTTTATATTATTTCAAAATATTAAAAAGAAATTAGGGTAAAGAATTAAAAAAAATATCTCAAAGAAAGTTTATTATATCTGATTCATATCAAAAGCCATTACCCAACGATTTCAACCTATATAATATAAATATTGGCCGATTTATGCCGAAATCGAATGAAGGCTTCATATCATAAGGATCAAACCTCACTTGATAAATATTAGCCTATATGCATCGAATATCGCCTATATTTAAAACCATAGTCAACACAAATTAATATAAATTAAAGAGAATGAATAGTATTAGATCCAAAAACTTAAAATCATAGTCAACACATATGAATATAAATTAAAGAGTATCAATAGTATTGGATAATATATATATATATATATAAAAGAATGAATAGAAACAAATCACAATATATGATAAATTTATTATTAAAAAAAAAAAGAATATATGATAAATTTTAGTCACTATATTTCTAACCTATGAAAAAATTGAGATTCATTTTTTTATTCTAAATATGAAACAACGGAAATATGTAAAATTTATAAATAATTTATATATTAAAGATATATTGTTAGCGACCTTTAGAGGGCAAACCTCAAGAATGTCACGACCCGGATTTCTACCCAATCTCTAAGATATAGAAATCCGTGTTATTACCCCGCTTGCTTTTTAAAACGATAAGCGGACCTATTGTTGGATGAAACATAATTCGAGGCTCTCGAGATTGGATAGAAATTCAGGTTGTGGCAAAATCACAACTTAGAATTCTATCCAATCTTGAGGGGCTTAGAATTTTGTGTTATGACCTCGCACACTTTTTAATGCGATAAGTAGACTTATAAATTTTACTTGATCGTAATATCAAAATGGGCTCTCAAAAGTTCTTATCTCATCCACCACTCCCAGCACCTCGTTTGTATGGGACTAACACTGGATAATGGCCCTAAATTGTCATTGAGTCCTTTATCATGATCAATGGAATGCTTAATAGTAGCGCTAATTTTCTTCTTCGACTAGATGATGAGGATCATATTTTATGCCAATCTTTTGAAGATCTATAATTTTGGTGCTACAGCCAAACGACACACCATGATAATTTCATGTGGCACATATCTCAAAAAGTGACCTGTGTCAAAACTAGTTGATTGGTGAAGAATCATCTTTTCACATGTAAATATTATAATCATAAGAGCACGTACTTTGCTTCATTCAATGGAGATCGGATGGTACGGATTTGTTTGATGAGTGGCTAACGATCAGCAATCATCGAGTGACCTTCCTTTTCACCCAAGCTTTCAAGAGTTTGTCTTACATGAATTTAATGTACCATATCGTTCACCGCCAATACCGATACGTATCGTCCAATACGTATCGGTATCAGAGGAAATTTTGATCCATGGTTGTAATCCTCTCTCATCAAAGAATACTAGTATGTAGAGTTTCTTTATGATTTTCCGTGCTTTTCTAATTAGATAAGGACTTCCAAATTTGATTAAGTTAACTTAATAAGAATCCAAGTTTATAAAAATAGAAAATCTAAGACATGTGGACACATCAAGTTAGAAATTAATTCTAACAACCTAAGTACGAATTCACTTGGAACTCAGGGTGCTTACTTGACACCATTGTGACAAATTTCGTCGAAATTTTGCGAAATTCGCCAAAAAGGGTGTCAAACGAAAATTTCAGTAATTTTGGTATTTTTCGGTGAAATTTCAAAATTTTCGTTAATTTTATATATATATATATATATATATATATATATATATATATATATATATATATATATATATATATATAAAATAAATATGTTAGTAATTTAGAATATATTGTAGTATTTTTTTTTAATATTAAATATATTTTTATATATTTTTAATCCCAAGATTTTTCTGAAAGGTATCAAAATTAATCTGAAATGTACCAAAAGGACCCCCCACTGAAAAATTACCGAAAACGAAATTTGTTACTATGTTTGACACCTTAATTCATTTATACATTTTTTTAAAGGAAAATAATGATAAAAAATACATATTGATGTATCTTGCAGAAAGCTCTCAGGAAGACTTTCCGATAATTTCGATTTCTAGAAAACAAACTTCAAAATTTCTATATCTAAGTATTGATATTTCAATATGCTACTTGCTATGACATGAGGCTCGGCGATATGGATTGGAGTTCATTGCATTCCGATCTGGTGGGCTTCATGTTAAAACTATCAATGGGATCGTTCGAGATGAAAACTTATCCATAAATGATCAGAGATCATTAAAAAAATTGGGTATGATCCAATTCATATCCCCCGTCCAAAATATGGATAAAGGATAAAAAATTCAATACACTAAAATATATAGAGCAATATCCGAACTTTGACCATGATTTTGATCACTAAAAAACTTTTTAAAAATTTTTTTGTTTTCTAGATCACATGGCAAATGGCATATGATCTGAAAACTGGTGTTATTATGCGATTACCTGTCATGTGGCATGTGATCTGGATCCAACCCATATACTCTTTTCCCTTATAACATATATATGTATGATGTTTTAGGATAAAGGTAGCTTGATACCCAATGTAGTCAACAAATTCTTTAAATTTTTTTAAAATTTATGAATAATTCATAAATTTAAGGTTTAGGATTTTTTTTTTAAGAATTTCATATTCTTTAAACAAAAATTCACAGACTTTGCAAATAATTCACAATTTTTTCAATATTTCACAAATTTTAATATTCTAAAGATTTTTTTCTCCGAACTCGTCAATTTTTGCCGGATTTTTTTGAATGTAAGCTTGCCAAACTGTTGCCGAACTCCAACTTGGTGATTATGGTGCCATGGCTAGGAAACTTACCTGATCGTACATTAATTTGCCGCCATGTGACACTCAATCATACAATCAGGTGCTACGAAAAAGAGTGGCTAGATGATTATAAGCATTCTAAAATATAATAATAAAATATATAAAGCTATGTAATTAATGGTGTCAATTGTGTGAAAAATAAATGATAAAAGTAAATGTGGGTTTACTTTCATTTTCCATAAAGTTGATTCTCTTCATGATTGTTTTATTTTAATTTTTTCACAAAAGTATTATGATCATTGAGACGTTCTTTTATGTGTCATCCGATCGTGTGATTTGGTTTCACATGACAGCAAACTAATGTGGGTCCACATAAGTTACCTATTTATCTAGTCCTTCGTACTAGGCTACCTTTATCAAATATATTATATTATAAAGGGAAATTTACCTGTCAGATACACCTTTTCCATTAGAGACCCTATATTTTCACTTTTATCCAAACCGACCAGCATTTAGCCAAGCCCTAACACAAAATGTCTCAAATACCCCTTCCCACACTTTTTATCGTTCTACATAGTCTAAAATTTTAAAAATTTACACTTTTTTATATTTACACGATGTGAAGCAGTATCTATGTCGTCTGATTTGAAGGCTATAATATAAAGATCGATGGTGCTAAAGATTGATACAAAAAAAATGCGATATTACCTCTTTAAAAGAAAAAAGTTGTCTGTTTACGCAATGTAAAGCAACATCTATGTCGTATGATTTAAAAGTCATAATATAAAGATGGATGAAGCCAAAGATTGACACGGGAAAAAGTTAATATCACCTTTTCAAAAAATAAAATAAATAAATAAATAATTTTGTTTAATGATTAATGATTAATGAGTCGATATCGATTCTTTAAACAAATTCTTCTTTTTTTAAAAAAATAGAGGCAATATTGACTCTTTTTTTTATCAATCTTTGGCATCATCGATCTTTATATTATGGCCTTCAAATCATACGATATTTTAAAGAGGTAATATCGCCTTTTTTTTGTATCAATCTTTGGCACCATCGATTTTTATATTATGACCTTCAAATTAGATGACATAATTGCTGCTTCACATCACGTAAAATAAAAAAGTACAAATTCTTAAAATTTTAAATTATGTAGAACGATAAAAACTGTAAGAAGGGGTATTTGAAACTTTTTGTGCTAGTTGGAACCAACTTGGCTAAAAACTGATCGATTTGGATAAAAGTGAAAATATAGGATCTCTGACGGAAAAGGGATCGATCTGGTAAATTTCCCTATTATAAATTATTGGCTACCTTCATCAAATATATTATTTTATAAATTATTTATCATACATCTCATGTGGATCATGACCGACAACTACCCCATCAAAATTTCAAAGTGAAAAATATAACACTCACCACCCACCACGTTGATGTCTATATAATAAGTAATAAATAAATAGAGAAGACATAACATATGTTTAAATTAGGTATGCAAATTTTGACCCGAAAGCCATACTTGACCCGAATACAGAGTGAACCAAATCGGGCCTAACCACCCAAAAATCGAGAAAAACCGAACTGACACCATCGGTTCGATTTCGATTTTGGTTTCTCAGGGTTTCTCAGAACCAAAAACCGACCACGTAGGATTATGAAACCGACTCAAAACTGACCCAAACCTGAAAAATCTTGATCCAAACCCAAAACCAAAAATCCAACCCAAAACCCGAAACCAATAATACATTTCAATGTAATATATTATATATTTGATAAAATAAAAAAAATAATAATAATAATAATAATAAAAAAAACAAAAAATTGACTATAGTAATATATGAGTAATATATATTAGAAATATAAATTTGTAATATATTAATAATATAATATATATTGGATATATTAGTAATATATTATATATTTGACTAAAGTAATATATTGCTAATATATTAGTAAAATATATCTATATAATATATCAGTAATATATTCCTAAAGTATTTCGAAGTTTGTTATACTACCACTTTTTATTTCTATGACTTTTGCTTGTAAAAAAAATTTTTATGAACTTTTTTTTAATTTTCATTTAGAAACTTTTTCTTATGTAAAACAAGCAAGCCTGAAACCGACCCAGATCCTGCCGAGAGCTGAAAAAAAGGGAACCTATTCGGTTTGTTCGAGCTCTTTTTCGAATGAGTCTTTCCTAGAATTTGGTTACGCGAAATCGAAATCAATTTTTTTCTGTCCAATTTTCGTTATGGGAGTTCCGAATCAAAAACCGAAAAAATCAGTTTAGGATTGTCTTAGTGTCAAATCGACTGAATATCAGACCAAAATCTGATCCCACCTGTCCCGACCCGAAATCTGACCTGATGACCCAACATGACCCGATGACCATGTAACAAGCCTTCTTTATATAAATATGTCTAGAAAATACCTTTATTTATATATAATTTAATTTGTTTAGACGTCTGGCCCGCCAGCCCGACCTGCTGATCCAACCCACAGTTCTGAGCTGTTGACCCAATCTGTCATACCTACCTAACCAAAGAATCGAAGTCTCGACCCACCTTACTCAAAGACCTGACCCAAACAATCGAGTCAGGTCGAGCATTGGGCATTCAGGTGGGGTTCGGCAGGGAAAATTCAACCCAAAATTCGGGTCATATCGAGGCCTCAAAGAGTCCAGGCAAAGAGATTTTTGGCCTGATCCGACCCATTGACAGCCCTATTTGGACTAGGGAGTCGCTTTATAACCATAATCCATATTGCTCAGCCCAATCATTCAATTTCGCATATAACGACAGTGTTATATGGCGGACAAGTTTTGTGCAGGCGCTGATGTGTCATGATGTAATTGACTACAAGTGTGGTGGGTCCAATCCATGCAAGTCAGAGTAGCCAATCACATCACGCCATGTCAGCCACCTGCACTTTCTGACACAAAACCTGCCTCCCGTTGCAATTTTCCTAAATAGGAAGGACTTTTTTAACCTAAAAGAGGGTTCTAAACTTGCACGAAATTAGCTTCTAACTTAATACCTAGTAGGGCCCAAGACCCTTTACATTCTCTATAAAATAAAATAAAATAATAAACAAAAATAAAAAAGTGCATGCGCCTTATATTTTCTTTTAGTGCCAAAAAACGTCATTTAACTAAAAGCACAAAGTTAAAAATCAGATGGGCATTGGCTTTTAAGTGAGACGGATGACCGATCAATAGGTCTTATATATGACCGAGTGGTCTCGGTATGATGTACATGACCGAGTGGTCCCGGTATGATAGAGGACCTCGCTACTTCACTTAAACAAATGCAAACGTGCTTTTAATTGACAGGCTTTTTTTCACCTATGAAAAGTGAATAAAATCCACATGTTTTTTTTTAAGGAAAAAAGTAGAATAAGAGAAAGATTGGACCCTATCAAGTTAAAAGTAGGAGTTTTAGACCCTGCTCAGAAATTCGCCCTAATATAGACCGTTCATATTGAATGTAGGGTCCAAAGTGGTGTACTCAAATTGGATGGTAGGGAGAGAATACAGAACACTAAATTTAGCTAAGATAAATTTAGATGTGGTTTTGCTAATTTTGGAGGCAATTAATCAACCAAAGTAGTATAAACCAAGCAAATTTCACAATGTTGGGTTACAAACAAAAGAAGGAAAACTGAAAGCACAAAACCAGATAGCTCTGGTAAAGTGAGACTGTAAATTTTATATACAACCACACCTCCACACTTCCACTAGACCTCTCCCATGAAACAAACTATTCCTTACACTTGGGGAGTGATGATAAGAAAACCAAAAGAAATCTAGACCTCAAGAACACAACCCCACCTACTAATCCAACAAAAAGATAAAAAGGAAGAAAAGAATTAAGTTCCCAAATGAGCCAAAAAACAAAAAAAGAATTTTTGTAAACCAAAAAAGAAATAAGGGAAATTTGATTTCCATTTTCCTAGCATTTTCTTCTTCTTTCATCTACCCTCATTGCTTATCTGCAAAGATCCATCCTTCATTAACTTCAAACTCAGATTATTGAACCGCTCTCGCGAATACTGTCTCGATGCTTTTCTCCAGTCCGTGCCCGCCTTCATCATTGCCGCAAACTCCTCATAGCTTATACGCCCATCCTGCGGATAAAAAACAAATGTAATTTAGGCATGTAAATGGTTCCATGGAAATCTGCAATTATAATATAATGGCGACGAGAATTGTTCTCTTTTTTTTTTTTAAATGAATAAAAATAACAATAAAATAAAAATGGAAGACCACTATATTATAATCATAACATGAACATAGATTAAAACCTAATATGATACCGAGATGTATCGGTATCAAAGCCATCTGGGATAAATGTATCATTCAGGTATCACCCAATACATTTACTTAGTGGTATATTGAATTTAACATTTCTATCGGAGGCCAAAAGCAGACCATGTACGAAGGGTTGAGATCAAGGATCAAAAACTCGGATTCAGTCTTGGTTTCGGTCATGACCGACACTGAGATCAACCTGGATTTGGTTGAAATCTCGGTAAATTTTCGGTCACTTCCAAGACTTTCGGTCAAATTTCCAATAGCCAGAGCCGGCCAAAACCGAAATCTTACCAGTGATAAAGACAATATTTTGATTCATGGTTGAGACTTGAGATGCTACAAACACAAGTAGGAGAAGAGGAAGACCAGTAACACGATTCAGAGGGAAGGAGTAAGAAGGGACATGAAAGATTGAGACGTTACGGAGAGCTTAGCACTAATAAGAAACAAGTGGAGAAATAGGACTCACAAAGGCGACCCTTTATAGATGAGATAAGGCTATGATGATGATGATGATGGTCGTGGTAGTATATTGTATTGCCAATGCCCAAGATGATAGTCTTGGAATCGGCACAGACTGATACCAAGATTTAATCCTTCAACATGCTTTATTGTATAATTCCACTATATAGCATACCTTGTCCGTGTCTACATCGTGGATAATGGCACTAATGACTTCGTCGGAGTTAGAGCCCAAGTCGTCGGCTAAAGCATCTCTGAGTTCTTCGACCTCTATGAATCCACTTTGGTCCTTATCAAAGAAAGTGAAAGCTTTGTGAAGGTGTTCGTCGTTGCCCATCTTTCTTAAGTGAATTGACACGGTAACAAATTCTCCGTAGTCTAGAGTTCCATTCCCATCGGCATCAGCCTGTAAGAATAATAAAAGCAAAAATAAATAAATAAAAAGGTCAGATTATTAATAATACTGGTTTTCAGACAAAAATTGGTGTATACTTGTGTAACTGTGATATAATGCAATGAACTCTAAAACATATAAGACCAACAATTCTATGGGGAGATACTCCATAATTTCTGTAAATAAAAAGTAGATTGAACTGCGCTAACCTGCTTGTTGATATATAAAAGTGAAGAGCAAAATAGAGTAATAAATTATACTATTGGCAGCATAAAATATAGATTCTTCAAATATTAATAAACAAGAGATCTGGACATGGGCAAGGTAACATGCTGGAAGTAGAGATAATCAGGTATATATAAACAAATGGGTAGTCTCTTCTGATAAGTCTCATATCATTTTCAATATATATATATATATATGAGGGCCAGGGATATGGGTTCGAACGTGTGGATGATCCATGTGTTCGAATCAGGTGGGGTCCATGTGGCAGCCATCCAGAGGATCAGGTGCCACGGTAACTTGCCACAGGAAAATCAGGTACATTTAAAAGAAAAAAAAAACAATCGGGTGTATATCCAGCATCCAAAATATGGTCAAAGGTCTCATTTTCAATGCACCAGCTTTGCCAAGCGGTAGGTAAACTTTGCCATGGTTTTTTGGAGGCTAAAAAATTCCCCAAAACATTTTTTTTAGATCACATGCCAGGTGATCCCAATTTGTTTTGAGATCACAAGCCAATCTTGGGTTCGAACACATGGATCCATCCATGAGTTCGAAACATACTCCTCTCTCTCTCTCTCTCTCTCTCTCTCTATATATATATATATATATATATCTTTTGAGTTATGCCTATGGGGGAACAAAGGAATATGACAAATAATGACAAGGTATGATAAAACCACAAAACGGTCTTATTGATATCATTTTCACCTTGGATTGGATGCAACTATTAAGATCAGGTCTCATCACTGACAAGTAACATCAGTGGTATGCCCAATGCTTTTACACAATCAAAGGCAGACACATACAAGTAACACCATAAATTTTTTGACCAGTGTGGTGTGTTGGTAAATATACTCAATTTCTATATTGATGTATGTCTATTCAATTATAAATATATATGGACCCTTGGACCTCAGACTAATGAGGTGATGGCATGTGGCGCAACAAGGTGATGACACATGCATGCGGGCATATGAATTTCAAAAGATTGTGCTTCAGACTCTTCAAATACATTCTATGAATTTATGGGGGATTCAATTGTTGGAAATTGAGTGTTTGGTGGAGAGTGGTGTGGTGAGCAGGACGATTTTACAACTTTAGCTCATAATCATGGTACCAAAAATTGGCCGATACCAATACATATTGGCGATCTGTATCATTTTTGTCGAGAACTGATACCGATACCACCCCGATACAGGTATCCGGGTGTTATTGGTATTTGTAGTATCGGACCGATAATTTATCAGCTGATACATATCGGTCCAAGATGGACCGATACCCGATACCGATACTGATACTGGCACCTTGCTCATAATGATTAGCTCATCGACTCCCGGTTCTTGTAGATTTAAGGCTCAGAGTCAAAGTGCATCTTTTTTCTGATTTTACGTAACGAGGCAGCACATAAGCTGATGATACTTACAGCTTCCATTAACATCTGAACATCTGGATCTTGAACAAGCTGGCCAGTCTTTTGCAAACCAACTTTCAGTTCCTCAAGTGTAATCTGGCCGTTATTACTAGTGTCCATCATTTTAAACATCTCCTTTATGCCTGCAACCTCCTCCACGGACAAATGCTCGGCCACCACCTGGGAAAGCAAAATAAAAAAACAGCAAGAGCAATTAAGTATTTGAATAATTTTAACAAGGAAACATTCAGTGAAGACCAATATCACAAGAAGCTACGTCATACACTTCTGGTTCAAAATATTGGTAGGAACCGATATGTATCGTCTGACACGTATCAGTTTCCTGAGCTACTGGGTTATATTGGTTCGTATGAACGTATCGTCCAATACTGACACATATCATCCAATACGTATCGATTTTGGAGCTGACCAATACGTAATAGAAAACTGAGATTATGACCCTTGCATATAACAAATTATAATGCTAAAAGCTTAACCCCACAATCTACACAACATTATTTCTTAGTTATACGAGATAGAGAGAGGAGGGCGGGGGGAGGAGTTAGTTTTCGAATTGGGTAGGTCATTTTGGCGGCCGTAAGTAGGAATGAAAATGGGTCTGGTTGAGCCGACAGGTCAAGCGACCCGACCCCAGGTCAGGTTTGCGTTCAAAATCCTGACCTGTAGAGTTGGGTCAGGTTAGAAATCTCAACCCGTTTATTAAACATGTCAGGTTCTCGTCCTGGGTTGTTGACCCGACACAACCGGATCCAACTCCTTACATCTTACCTAACCAAACCTGGCCCGACCCAACCAGAGTTTTCGATCATTGGGATGGTGAGGTACCTCATAATTGGGTTGACCCTGACCGACCAATTTGCAACCCTAACCGTAAGGGCATTCTAAAGGACAAGTGGTACAAATATAATTAGAATTATAAATGGAGAGGAAAATGAAAATAAATGGTATAGGTACATAGCTGGCTTCGGAGATTAGCAGTCTAATGAACAGTGACATTTCATGAATGAAATCATACATATAGAGTCGGAATTTTGCAATAATCAAATAAAGCTGCAATTTTTCTACTGGATTGAGTTAGGGTAGGGATAAAAACTAAATAAACTTGATTCGATTTACAATAGAAAAGTAGAAAGAACTCAATGTGGGAGCCACATTGAAATCTTACCCTCAGAGCTCTCTTCTTGAACTTGTTCATTACAGAAAATTGTTTGAGCCTTGCTTTAACAGTTTCTCCCAGAGGGACATTTGGAGCCTTTTTAGCATTTTGCAACCATGGATGATCTGCATTCAGAAAACCAGGAAAATATTTCAGTACCCTCCAATTATGAGGTTGATAACCACATAACCATAGAACACTTATTTAACAAGGACGCATATAAAAAAAAAACATAATTTAAAAAAAAAAAAATATATATATATATATATATATATATAAACAAGAGAAAAAAAAGGGTTAATCTGACTGTATCTGGATGACTAGTATTTTGTTCGCTTCTGAATGGAAAAAACATTTTTTCCAGGTAAGTTTTGGGCCACCCGCTACAGGAATATTTCAAAGATTTTAAGGTAAAAATATCGAAGGGGTTGTTGAGTAGAAACTGCCATTTTGAATTTAGAACTGCTGATTAACCATAAACAAATAAATGGAAAACTAAAAGACAGCGTTCATAACTCGGATCCTTAAATAAATTCTATTACAACAGTCTTAAGGGTTGGGGTATTTGCAACCAAATATTCGGTCTCCGCAACTGATGGTTCCACTGTTAAAAATGCTGACTGCCTAGAATCAGAGGATAGAGATAGTTTTTCATTCCAATCTTTTACACAACAGATCTTGAAATAAAGGCCCACCTATCAGACGGTCAGATGTTGATTCCTTGTCCCCAAAAGTGACTCAAGAACTTTTCTCATGGTGCGCCATGATCACGGTCACTTTTGGGGATGTGTGCCAAGTGGAATCAACACCTAACCATCTGAAAGGTGGGCCATCATCTCAAGATCTACTGTGGGAATGATTGGGACGGAAAATGATCCTCATCGTCTAAATCAAGGCAGTCAACAGTGTTAACAGTGGAACCATCAGTTGCAGAGGCTGAATCTTTGGTTGCAAATACTGCTACCCCCATCTTAACTCGCAATTAATATAAAAGACAAACAAGTACTGAAATTCCGTGAGATTATATTCAGTACTGAAATTTGCATTTTTTGTTCCAAGAAACTGAAACAGGCACTTTACAGCTAAACCCGGTATAGGATGGCATTTGGAAATGGAATTTGAACTGATTTTATGGGGAAGCACAAGGGTCACTACCATGGGAAATCACGGTTGTCCGGTACTTATCAGTCTGGCCCCAGGCTGATACATATCGTTGTATCATTCGATACATTGAACATTGCTGAAACATTGATCTATGTATCGGCCAAATTATCAACCAATAATTTCAAACTATCGGTCTTATCAGCCGATACTTTCAAATTATCGAAATGATCAACCTATAATTTGAAAAATCAGTGTATTTGGTACCTTGAAATTAATTTCAAAATTCCAAATTATTGGACGATACAACCGATAAATTGGTTGTATTGTCCGATAATATGGACGATAGAAGGGGGTTATGATATATTGCCAATGTATCGTACCAGACGGGTCCTGAGCCGATAAGTATCAGTTTCAGACAATGTGCTGAACCATGGTCAATACTATAAAGGATGGAGAATCTATCCAACACTAAAGAAAAAGTTAAGCAAGCTTAATGGAAGTATGAACCCCGTTTCATAACACCCAGTATAAGACAATACTATGCTGAATCACATATTTTAGAACCCTAATTTAAGTTCATATGGATTTAGCTTAGATTTAATTTTTGTTTAAGAAAAAAAAAACTTATTATTGTTTGTGGCATAGTGACAAATTTCGTTTTCGGCAATATTTCGGTAGGGGGTCATTTCGGATAAATTTCGGGAAAATTTTGAAAAAGTTTTGGGACAATTTTGGGAAGTAATATATTATGTTTAATTTAATATTTATAAAAAAATCTTAATTATTATTTTAAAATGGCTAAAAAAAAAAATTCATTAATTTTGGTGAAATTTCTTTAATTTCGCCGAAATTAATGAATTATCGGTGACTTCGGAGAAATCATCAAAATTCCGCCAAAAGTTTCGTCCGACCCCTGTTTCGGTGAATTTCAGAAAATTTCAGAGAAATTTGTCAGTATGGTTAATGGGACAATAAAACTTCTTAAACTTAAACCAAATTCACACCAACTACAAACATAAAACAATTAGCCACAAAAGTAAAGATTATTACCGAGCACTTCTTGAGCTGTCAAACGCCTCTTCGGATCCGGATTAAGCATCCGCTTCACAAGGTCCTTTGCATTATCAGAAACTTTAGGCCAAGGATCTCTTTTAAAATCTATAATGGAGCGGATAATTGCTTGAGCAACTCCCTGCTCGGTTTCTGCATAGAAAACAAAAACTGTTACAAAACTTAAAGTTCCCAAACTCGAACAGACCCATTAAATTTAATTATGCTAGATGGAAATCAAGATGTGGAGACATGAACCTGCCCAAAAAGGAGGTACTCCGCAAAGTAAGATGTAAAGAATAACTCCGGCACTCCAGACATCAACCTCCGGACCGTAATTTCGTTTTAACACCTCCGGTGCCATGTAATAAGGACTGCCTACTATCTCATTAAAGCGTTCACCTGTAGGAAATCATGTAATTTAGGTAAAGTCAAAAGGCAAGTCGACAAAAAAGAACCTATATAAATATTTATATTTCATATTTATGTGAGAACTTATAGTATTTATCATTTATTTCTATTTCTCATCTTATTTTCTGTTTTGTTTTATTTTATTCTCTCTTTATCCAACAAAAGAAATTGACTTCATCCGTATGATTAAGGTATCAGTAGCGGTAACAGGCCCATCTTAGACTGATTTGTATCGGCCGATACGGGTATGTTATCGCCGATACCGTATCGGTTGATAATTTTTTTTGGAAAGAAAAAATAAAAATATAGAAAAAAGATTTGTATTGGCCAATCCTGACCCATATCAGTCCGATATCGATACTGAAACTGATACCGCCTTGATACTTGTATTAGGGTGGTATCGGTTCTCGATGAAACCGACACATATCGGTATCGGCCGAGTTTTGATACCATGTGTACGATACATCTGTATGATATAAGGCTAAAAGCCATGCAAATCATTTTACTTGAATGAGTGATACGTAGTCCATTACCAAGATTTTGATCCTTGATGAGATCCTCAAAACAACAGTAAGAATGCATAAGAAAATGCAGCACCAGAATGATTGAGGGAGCACACAAATCAATCCATTTAAAATTTAAATACGGGAAGAAGGCATTGGCTCTATATATCAAATGTGAAGAGAGAAGGCATGATATTCTACCTACTCTGATTATTATAATAATAATAATAAAGAAGATAAGGTATATTTTCCTTCAGATTTTTAGAACATAATGGTGTTTTAGTCATTATATAAAATGGAACTAATTGTGATATAATGCCCTCCCATTATAATACAAAAGATTATATATTATACAGATGGAGAAGAATAATTTAGAACATTGCTAAAAGCCAGATGAGGTCTTACCAGGTTTGAAGAACACAGACAACCCAAAATCAATAGCCTTGAGTGGAGCTGTTTCCTTTTTGTTTCCAAACAAGAAATTTTCAGGTTTGAGGTCCCGATGCATCACTCCATGCTTGTGACACACCTGCAACCACAGATGGATTCATAATCTGTTACGGAATCACAACTGAAACTAATATATTCAGGAGGAAATTAAGAGATTGAATTCTGTGAAAAAAAAAAGGGGGGGCACTTTGGTCTGAGTTTTTTGTGGACTCTAATAGACATGCTTACAATTTTTACTTTTTTTGGTTGGATGGGTAATCTGGGATTGAACCTCCAACCTCAAGGTTGCAAGAAACCTGCCTAGTTTAATGGAAATTATCTGATTCACATTTTTTATGTTAAAACATAGCTATTTTTTTTTTAAATATATAAGATATATAGAGGCAGGGATATTTCTAAAAGCAATCTCAGGTAGTGAACAGTTGAAATCAAGAATCAAGTCAAAGAAGGTCTAAGAGAACCATTATAAGTACACAAATTAGTAAGAACTCAAGAAATATCAAAAATAAAATAACCAGTGTGAATTCTTGTAGATCCCAGTAAAAAAATCTGTGCCACTGGATTAAAAAATCAACTCTCTAAATTCTAAGAACTGACCCAAAAGAAAGAAAGAAATGATTATGCACTCTATAGCCGACAATGCACAATCAGTATCAGATTCTGAAACATATAGATAGATTTGAGGTGTGTAAAAGATAAAGAATAAAGGTCACAAGTCAGTGGGAAATTCAAACATGGAAATGAGAGATGGATCTCGAATCATTGTATCTCAAAACCCGCAAATACTAAAAGTAGCAACAAGTTTCGGCAATTACCTGATACCAAAAGCAAAAAGCACAGATAGAGAATACGAAAAGGAATCGATGATAAAAGAGGTATGCTGGGATCTCACCTTACAAGTACCAATCTCCAACAGATCTAAAAATTGGCTCTATAAAGATCAATAAATAGAAGATAAACCCAAACTTCTACCGAGAGATTTAAAGTCCGATATATATATATATATATATATATATATATATATATATATATATATATATATATATATATTGTCCCAGGTCGATACGTATCCGATATATCTGATATGTATCGGGCAAACCAGCCGATATTTAAGCACCTTTTAGTTTTAAAATAATGAAAAATATTAAAAATATTAAAAAGGGCATTGTCCAAGCTATATCTGTTACATATCAGCCGATATGACCAGATAAGGGCCGATGTGGTCTGATATTTGACTTGTTTCACCCAATAGTTGACCCCTATAGAATCGGGGTGTCTATCTGTATTGGATGGGGTCTAACCCAATACATATCAGCCGACATTTAAAATCATGATCCTACCAATATATAACAACTAATTATAATAGTAATAATAACAATAACAATAGTAATTAAAGGTCCTATAGTTTTTGCCAAGTTAATCAATATAGACAACAATTAGTGGAAAATTAGAAAAACAAGAACAACCCTCAACATCAAATCTACACTACTAATAAAACAAGAATAGTTCGTAACAAAGCAAAGATCACAACAAAGTAGAAGACCCAAATTAAACAAATTAATTCAAAGCAATAAAAGATTAAGATCCAAGACTTTATACCTGAACAACTTCAACAATTGTGCGAGTAACAGCAGCAGCTGCCCGTTCTGTGTAATGTCCTCTTGCGACGATCCGATCGAACAATTCGCCTCCTTCACACAATTCCATCACAAGATGAACGGCATTGTCGTCTTCATAAGTGTCCTTCAAACTAACTACATTCGGATGCTTCGGCATATGTCTCATGATCTCGACCTCCCGCCTAACATCCTCGATATCCACTGCGGTTCTCAATTTCTTTTTCGAGATCGATTTGCAGGCAAGTACTTCACCGCTTGATTTATCCGTGCATAGATACGTGACCCCGAATTCCCCACGGCCAAGTTCGTGGCCGAGATCGTATCGGCTCCCAATTTCGCGACCCGTGGGGTCTTTCAATACAGATAACTTGTTTCCACCTGCGTTCCCACCGTAATCGATAGCGAAAGGGTTTGGTTTCTTGCCTTTCTTTTGTTTCGACGGGGATCCCGGCGAAGCACAGCAATTCCCCATGGATCAAAGACTCAATTTGGATCCAAAAGGGTTGAAATATCTAACCCAAAATTTGATCTTTTTTTCAATCTATAGAAGGGGAAAAGGCAAAAGGAAATATGAGCTGATTTAAATAACGGATTCAAAAGAAGAAAACAGAGATTTTTCTTTTCTTTTTAATAGAAAAAAGGGGAATTTGCAATTAGCTGAGCTCCAAATCAATTAAGGAATAGAGGATAACAGAGGAGCTTTGAAGAAAAATACAATGAAAGATCTACCGATTTGACAGAGAAAAGGAGAAATTAAAGGAAACCAGATGATTTAAAAGATTGTTTTGGATTTTAATGCCAAAAAAACGGAAGGATTATAGATAAAAAATAGGGGTTTGAAGTACTAAATGAAAGAGGAAAAAAAAAAACAGCTAAGATCTTAAGCTGAAGAATTGAAGGAAACCCAAATGTAAACAGAGGTTTCTTTCAATTTATATGGAAGAAAAGAAGGATTTTGGACAGAGAAGAGGTCGAAAAGAGGGATTTTGGCCGTGTGAATCTGCCATGAACAACGAATAGAGAGGTCAAAGGCTCGAAGTTTTTTCTCAGAGACTTCCTTTATTTTTTATTCGTCTACGTTTCTTTAATTTTCTCTCTCACCTAATTTTCTCTCTCCTCTCTCTCTCTCTCTCTCTCTCTCTCTCTTTCTGTATTTTCATTTTGTGTGTCCAAAATAAAGAGTTCATTTTGTTTCTCTTTCTAATTATTTACCTTTTGTTGTTTCTCGAAACAAAATACCCCTCTTCTTCCTTCAAAATTAAAAGAGATGGACCTACCTCTCAATCTAAACAGAGCCCCTCATATTTTCAATTTTTACCTAAATGCCATATTGTGAAATGACAGAAATACCCATGCCTGCTCTTTCAGCGGGGGTTTCAAATGTAGGCGCCCTTAGAGATTGCATAAGAGCAACCAGAGGTACCTAAAGAATTTTTATGCTAAAGATTGCGCAAAACACAATCTCTATTATCTTATTTAATAGAGTCAACCTTTGAATTGGATGAGGGTTTTGATTATGTTGAATCAAATAATAGAGATTGTGTTTCGTGCCCATACGATCTTTACTTCATGACTTTCAAATCAAAGAACTTAGATGGTATTTCTTCTGGCACAAGTACCAAAAACATCAAAATTTTCCTTTTTAACTATGTGCAACGGCACAAATCTCGTGTGAAAGTAGTTGCTCTCGATGATATAATGTTTATACAGGTTGGGCTAGACCTAACCCGAATTTAACTCGGGTCGGGTCTAGATGAGGTCGAGTCTCCTCCAATGTGTATTGGACCCTAACCCAATTTTCTAGCTTATCTGACTGGTGAAGTCCAAATTGGTCCAATGGCATCGGTTCCCAAGTCGGGTCTAGGTCCCCGACCCATTTGCTCCCCTAGTTACTAGCCATTTGATGGGTCCTAAGAAAATCACTAAGGGTGGTTTAATGATTTCTAAATTTATAAAAATTGAAAATCACAAGTTTGAGTGGATGGCATTCAAAGTAATCATTAAATTCTGATTTAGTCGTGAGTGTCGACCCATCATGTGCAGAGAAACTGATACATATCAGCCAATATCTATCGTATCAGCCGATATCGATACCGAGTTGGAGGACCAATACATATTAGTTTGCCGAAAAATTGATACATATCGGTATGATTTTTAATACCTTGCTTTAGGCATGAGTTTGTAACACTAAAACTTGTTTTTGGGTTGCCACATGGCGCTCATCTTGCTTGGGTGCAATGTTTTTCCTTCTCTAAATTTTCGTCCGATTGGGGTGCACCTAACTGCTAGGTCAGGTCAAGTGGCCGAATTGCATATTAAACACGTATTTTTACCAATTTTTTCCGGCATTTTTGTTAATTTTATCAAAATATATTTATTTCTTAATTTCTTTAAGTATTTCCACTACTTCCGAAATGCTTCCTGAAATTTTTTCAAATTCTCCCTATTTTTTTCATTTTTTTGCCTCACCGATTATTTCCAGAATTCCGACTTGATAATTATGCGTACCGATCTGGATCCAATACAAATACTACTCGTCATGGCGTATGTCAATATCAAGTGGAAATACCAACTAGTTATGATTAAATTATAAAGGAGTTTGCTACAAACTCCGACGAAATAATTAATATCTTTTATTAATCATAGCTGTAAATTGTTGATTGCTAAGAATTAGTTGAAAGATATCTTTTTTCTTTCCAATCTCCCACAGAAAGAATCTTGAGATCATGAGCCTACCATCAAACAGTAAGATTTTGATTCCATATGACACGTTCCAAAAAATAAACATGATCATAGCACACATCAAACGTTGGATCACATTTCAAGACATGTGTCATATGGAATCAAAATTTGATCATCTGAAGGTACTCTCAAGATTTGTTGTGCGAAAGAAAGGGATAGATTTCTCCCACGTTTGTGTCAATGCAATCAATGGTTTTGAGTTGTGACTAGTGAGGATATTTAAGTATTTCTTAGGGGTTAATTAGTAGCAGCCCCATTATAAATTATGTAGGAGTACCTTTATTTGCAGCTAGAGATTCTTTCCTCATAACTAGGATTTACAAGTGCAACAAATGTTGACAGCTTTGCATCAACCAATGAAGATTGTTTTCCCACCCACTCTTCCACACAATAGATCTTGATATCATAAGCCTATCATCTTACGGTGAGATGTTGATTTCACGTGACACACTTCTCAAAACTTGACCCGAGAACTACATTTGATGGTATAACCATGATAACATTCACTTTTTGGGGTGTGTGCCACATGAAATTAAAATTTGGTTGTATGATGGTATGCCCATGATCTCAAGATCTATAATATAAAAGATTGATTGTTTGATTCAAAGCAGTAGTTGATTCTTACACGAAAAACCCTAGTTGCGATGAAAGAATCTATGATTAAAAATAAAGATACCCTATTAGCATGGCCCAGTGTTTTCAAGACTTCAAACCATGCTTCGGGCCAAGTGTCCAACTCCCAGCACCTTTAACTCACATACTTTTGACAAAGAAAGTGTTCAAATATGGTGAAGATGTGGGGTGCCTTAGAAGAACATTAGCTGAGTTATATCATCATTAGACAGCGTATGTCAGAATCGAACTACTAGATTTGTACCATCTTTACCTAGCGAATTTGAATTTGCCAATATAAAGTGTCTATTGGACTTTTTGGACATTTTGCAAAGATCCCATATCCAATTATTTAAAATTACAAGTTCCATCATCTATTTTTCAAAAAAACTCATGGTTTGATGATACCCTCATGATCTCAAGATCTATTATGCGGAAGATTAGGTTGAAAAATAATCTCAATCGTTTGATTCAACAAATTCCATCATCTATTTTTCAAAATAAAAACTCACGGTTTGATGATACCCTCATGGTCTCAAGATCCATTATACAAAAGATTAGGTTGAAAATTAATCTCAATCTTCCGATTCAACACAGTCAACGGATTTAAGTAGGTTTCAAATATAGGCGTGATCAGAGATATCTAAAATAAAAACTTAAGTCTCCCCTCGCATTAAAAGCTATAATTGAAGATTTTAACGGAAAACTATCTCCATTGTCTAATTGAACGGGGTCATAGTTTTTTAGGCTTTGGTGCCCTTAGAGATGCAGCGGGCGCAAGCAGAAGTACTCCTAGATAGGCTATTCGATTTGTAGTTTGTGAACCACTAGATCACCTTCAGACGGTTCTCGATTGCTGACAAAAATTTGAAAAGGGGTGTCATCTTTTGTAGAATGATGCTTACCTTTCCCGTGGTTCAAAGGCTGACATCCACAAAAATTAAGGGCACTGATATCCGTGCAAGAATGTGGAAAATAGCATCATGACTTCGTACCATCTACCTCTCCAAAATGGGCAATGGTCAGGTTCAACCACATCTCTGATCCTTAGAAATGGGAGAATCTTGACTGCACCTCATCTTGTAAAAATAAAATTAATAAAAGTCAAGATTCTCTCATATCGAATGGTTGTAGATATGGTTAGACTTAGGGCTGCAACAGAGCCGAGCCGAGCCGAGCTGGACAGTTTGTAGTTCGAATGAACAGAGCCGAGTTCGAGCTAAAGCCGGCTCGGTTTATAATTATATATATATAAGTAATTAACTTTGAGAGGTTTATTTTATCCTTTATAGTAACTGTTTAAGTTTATCTAACGCTTACTTTGAAGGGTAAAATAGGAACTTTTGCTTCCCACTTGCCCTAATTTTCAACTACCATATTTTTCATTTTAACTTATATATTTTATCAAGGGAATACAATAGTTATCAAGTATATTTCAAGAGCTCAAATTATTATAAAAGTATATTATTTTTCGTAAATTTTTTAAAAAGTTATGCACTCAATTGGCTTTACTCAATCAATTTGATTTCATCAATGTTCATCATGCTACATGAGTCTGAAAAAAATCTCAAACTCATCGCTTGGCAATCAAATTAACCAACAAGGAGATATATATCAAATAATAAGTGCAATTCAACAAGATATCTACTAAAATGGTAAGGGATTTTTATTTTGAGTTCAACTTCACATATATCTCATTTATTTATTTCATATGTTGCGTACTTGTATTTAATCATTCATTTAAATATTTTATAAAATAGATATTTAATTGAGTAGAAGTTTTAAAAAGTACTAGGAGAATTTTTTTTATAATAGAACATACTTAGCTCGAAGCTCGACCCGAGCTTGGAGAGCCGAGCTAGAGCTTAAAATTTTTGAGCTCGAAGAGCTTAGAGCCGACCTCTAGCTCAGCTTGTAAAAGGTAGAGCCGAGTTAGAGCTAACCGCAGCTCGAGCTCGGCCCAACTCAGTTGCAGTCCTAGTTAGACTTGACTATTCCCCATCCCAAAATATAAGTATGGCTGCCAACCGTCTACCTCTCTCAGACCCCACTGAAAGCGAGAGCTTTGTGCACTGGGTACGACCTTTAAGATCGGGTTCATTACCTTATTTCTTTAAGAGATGGTGTTAGACAAGTGGGCACAATCAAACTAACACGGCACAAGAGTCATGCACCATGCAGACTGAGACCCTTGCAGATTTCCATGCTCTTAAAATATGTGAATCTCAATGTCTAGTTTCAGCTCACCTAATAATAGACCTTTCCTTTGGATACTACTATAAAGGAAGAGTTGGTGGTTGGTGGTTGAGCCAAAGAATTATGAGGGGGTTTTAATTTTTTTTTTGAGGTTTTCAAGTTTAGGGTTTATTTACAAAATACAAGCTAATTCCCGAGAATTATGAGGGGGTTTTATTTTTTTTAGGTTTTAAGGTTTAGGGTTTATCGTACAAAATATAAGCTGAATTTGTGACAGTATGGATTGCTGCACTCGGAAAATCGTGCCATCAGGATCATAATCATGTCGACATCGATACGTGACGACGACACGACAAGACGTATCTTAACGATACAGTATATTGAAAAGAGGGTTTCATATACATGCATTTACCCGAACGATACATTCAATGTATCGTCCAGTACGATCCGATACCAATACATATCATCCGATACGCATCGGTTTTGGGCTCGGATGATACGTATCGATTTTCTAACATTTTGATCAATGATCATAACCCTTGATGATCCCCAGAACAAATCAAAGAGTGTCTGCTCATCTAGCGGAAGTCAGAGCAGACACTATCCAAAGTGGCAGATCGAGTCATCATATAAGGCTCTAAATAAAAGAAATGAAACAAGATGATATATATAAGTACAACCAAAAGAATATATATCCTCAAAAAGAATCAAGAGGAATCACTGGTGATGAACATCCATCACTCAAAACAATGATTCCCAATAGTGATTTCTATAGAATGTATAAAGCTATAAATAAAACATCTATAATAAATAATACAGAAAAGTGGTCACCAGGCACACAGATAATCTAAAATACACAAGTACAGATCCCAAAATACAAAACTACGATAGAACTCGTCGGCGGGTGCTCCTCCTCACCTTTCACCGCCCGCCCTGCCTCCCGTGATAATTCAGTCACTCAAGTGCAGTGCTCTAGCCTCATAACCTATGATATAGAATCAGGATGAGCTAACCATCTAAGCTCAATAGAAGAAACTTAATTAAATTACATCTAAAATGGAAAACATGTTTATAGAATATAACTCAGAACAGGTGGTCAAATCAGAGAATGCAGACAGAAATGATCAGATGCAGAACTTTAAAGAACAGAACAAATGCAGAATATAAGAAAACAGACTTTAACTTCAGAGTTTTCAGATGTTATACATACAGTATTTAGTGACTTAAATTCTATACTTAAATAACTCCCGTGAATATAGCATGTGGTAGCCAGATGTTTGCTGATGGGTAACCTCGACCATCGTCGTTCAATGAACAATTTCAAATATTTGTAACAAGCCTCTTCAAAGGAGAACAACTTGTGCCATGGGGTTTATAAATCAGATACACGGATATTCCGCTATGTTAGTCATGGGTATGCTGCCACGTCAGGGGGATTCGTCACATGAACTTTAAATTAATACATATCAGAACATCAGGAATCAGATAGCAGAGTATAAATAGCAGGAATCAGATAACAGAGAACAAAGATAATAGAGCTTTTATTGATATGCAAGACATGCTTTTAAAATAACAGAAGTCAGACACAGATGCTGGAGACCATGTAGTCATAATCAGATACAAGTTGAATTTCTCCTACCTCAGATCAGGTTTTTCTAAGCAAATCCAAAGTTTTTTAAAGTGTCTCGGTCTTGACCTAGACCATACCTATAGTGTACTAAGTGTCAGAAATGTCAGAACTATCATTGGTACAAAGTTCAACAATGTTTTTCCCAGAAAACCAAAACAGGCAAAATAGGGGAATTTGATCAATCAACTTTCCTATTTGATCGATCGAATTCACTATCTGATTGATCAATCACTTCTTTTGATCGATCGAACCCCTTAATCCTTTAAAGACTGAACAGAGGAATTTGATCAATCAACTCCTTATTTGATCGATCGAATTCACAGTTTGATCGATCATAACCCAAAATTTACATATACATAACAGAGGATTCTTGATCGATCAACCTGCTCATTTGATCGATCGGATTCTAAATTTTATTGATCAATTCCCAAGTTTGATTGATCGGATTTCAAAGTCAAATTTTCAGAAAAACAAACCTCTTGTTATATAAGGTATTTATAAAATTTGATCGATTAAATCTCCAATTTGATCGATCAATCTCACAGTTCAATCGATCAATTTTCCAATTGATCGATCAGTTTACCCTTGATTAATCACTTATCGTTTAATTGATCGGTTCTAAAATTTGATCAATCAAATCTCAAATTTGACAGCCAATCCATTCCAAGGATCACGTCAAATCCTTCCATATTCAAAGTAATCATATCCGTCATCATTTCGTGATCTTCAATCATCACGATAACTGATTGGCATGCTGTATCCGTACTGACTGAGCTTCCCGTAGAGACAGATATAGCCAATATAAAATCAAGGGTCTTAGGAATTATGCCTAACTTCTAAGAGAATGACAGACTGATGACTAGATTCATGGTGTATCAATACTCGAGCATCTGCTTAACTCACGTTGCCTTTACAACGTATAACAAGGGTACCTTTTATTTGTATATTAAAGCATACAAGGTTAAGTGTACAGCAATCATGAATATCCATATGCATAAAATTATCAAAACATGCTATAACCTATGAGTATCAATGAATTAATTTAACTCTCAAAGCGTAATAATGCCTTGGATGACATCATTTGATGTCAGGGCATTTGTTGTTGTGACGGCATATGCTCGACCTTGAACAATAGGTTGAAAAGATCTCTGAGTAGATACCGATCCAACCCTCTCCTTACTTTCCTTGCTCTTCTCAGGACAATTTCTAATCATGTGGCCCATCTTACCACACCTGAAACAAGCTCCTGTATCTCTCCTGCAATCCTCCGTCTTGTGTGATTTCCCACACTTTGCACATAACGGAGCCGAAGTAAATGAAGAGACCCGTGAAGATCCTTGTGCGATTGAAGCTCCACTAGCAGAAGGTCCTGAAGATCTGAATGGTTTAGATGACACAGGTACCACTGACCTCTGATAAGAACTGAGTCTTGAAGATACTGCTGGTCGAGAGTGAGTAGGGTACTTAGGAGGTCTTGAGAACCTAGCCTTCTTGTTCTTATCAGGGTCATGAGATTATCCCTGAAATGACCTCTCCTTGTTTTGCCTATCTCTCCAAGCATACTGCTTTTGATTCTCTTCTTCCGAAATGAGAACCTTGGACATAACTCCTGCATATGCTTCTAACTCCCATAAGGCCACTTCTTTCTGCAGGTTTGGCCTCAAGCCAAGTTGAAACTTTTGAGCCCGCATCAACTCGGTGGCTACGTGTTGCGGAGCAAATCGTGACAACCTATCAAATTCAACACCATACTCTCGCACAGGCATAACTCCTTGTTCCAACTTGATAAACTTCACTTCCCACTGATGTCTCACTATTTTGGGAAAGTACTTATCGTTGAAAGTTTCAATGAACTCAGCCCACGTCCAAGGGGTATTGGGAAATTCTTACTCACGGTGTCTTGATACTGATTTTCATCAAGGCTCGGCTTCCCCATCAAGCTTGAAGGTTGCCCAACGCACCTTCTCGATATCAGTGCATTGAAGCACCTCAAAAACTTTCTCCATCTCTTCTATCCATCCCTCGGCCTCACTCGAATTTATTTGACCTGAGAAATTATGAGGTCTCATTCTCTTAAACTCGGCAAAGCCTCCGGGTTGATAAAGTGGTCTCGCTGCTTGTTGATTCATCGCAGCGGTCTGTTGAGCTACATTGGCAGCCAAATCTTCCAACACTTGCTCCATTCTTCCATCACCACCTCCTCTTCCTGCACCTAAGGGAATAATATTAGAAGCAAAAGCAAACCTTGCTTCATGTAGAGGACCACTGCCCTCAGCTATTTCTTCCATACGAACCATTCTCGGTCCGTCTCTACCTCTGCCACGTCCTCTAAACCGTGGGGCCATAATACTAGTCTGTCATTGTGAAAATAATAACATTGATCAGTACATAGATTGTAAAAATAATCAAACCTATAATTCTCGTGGTTCAACCTAAAGCCTAGGCTCCGATACCAACTATGACAGCTTGAATTATCGCACCTGAAAACCCATGCCATCAGGATTATAACCCTTGATGATCCCCAGAACAAATCAAAGAGTGTCTGCTCATCTAGCGGAAGTCAGAGCAGACACTATCCAAAGTGGCAGATCGAGTCATCATATAAGGCTCTAAATAAAAGAAATGAAACAAGATAATATATATAAGTACAATCAAAAGAATATATATCCTCAAAAAGAATCAAGAAGAATCACTGGTGATGAACATCCATCACTCAAAACAATGGTTCCCAATAGTGGTTTCTATAGAATGTATAAAGCTAAAAATAAAACTTCTATAATAAATAATACAGAAAAGTCGCCACCAGGCACACAGATAATCTAAAATACACAAGTACAGATTCCAAAATACAAAACTAATACCGATAAAACTAGGGTGTGTCCTCCTCAAATTTCGACCTCGATGATAATCCCGTCACTCTCTACGGTGCTAGCCTCATAACCTATGATATAGAATCAGGATGAGCTAACCATCTAAGCTCAATAGAAGAAACTTAATTAAATTACATCTAAAATGGAAAACATGTTTATAGAATATAACTCAGAACAGGTGGTCAAATCAGAGAATGCAGACAGAAATGATCAGATGCAGAACTTTAAAGAACAGAACAAAAGCAGAATATAAGAAAACAGACTTTAACTTCAGAGTTTTCAGATGTTATGCATATAGTATTTAGTGACTTAAATAACTCCCATGAATATAGCATGTGGTAGCCAGATGTTTGCTGATGGGTAACCCCGACCATCGTCGTTCAATGAACAATTTCAGATATTTGTAACAAGCCTCTTCAAAAGAGAACAACTTGTGCCAGGGGGTTTATAAATCAGATACACGGATATTCCGCTATGTTGGTCATGGGTATGCTGCCACATCAGGGGGATTCGTCACATGAACTTTAAATTAATACATATCAGAACATCAAGAATCAGATAACAGAGTATAAATATCAGGAATCAGATAACAGAGAACAATGATAACAGAGCTTTTATTGATATGCAAGACATGCTTTTAAAATAACAGAAGTCAGACACAGATGCTGGAGACCATGTAGTCATAATCAGATACAAGTTGAATTTCTCCTACCTCAGATCAGGTCTTTCTAAGCAAATCCAAAGCTTTTTAAAGTGTCTCGGTCTTGACCTAGACCATACCTATAGTATACTGAGTGTCAGAAATGTCAGAACTATCATTGGTATAAAGTTCAGTAATATTTTTCCCAGAAAATCAAAACAGGCAAAATAGGGGAATTCGATCAATCAACTTTCCTATTTGATCAATCGGATTCACTATCTGATCGATCAATTACTTCTTTTGATCGATCAAACCCCTTAATCCTTTAAAGACTGAACAGAGGAATCTGATCAATCAACTCCCTATTTGATCGATCGAATTCACAGTTTGATCGATCAATTCTCATATTTGATCGATCAGAACCCAAAATTTACATATACAGAACAGAGGATTCTTGATCGATCAACCTACTCATTTGATCGATCGGATTCTAAATTTGATCAATCAATTCCCAAGTTTGATCGATCGGATTTCAAAGTCAAATTTTCATAAAAACAAACCTCCTATTATATAAGGTATTTATAAAATTTGATCGATTATATCCCTAATTTAATCAATCAATCTCACAGTTCAATCGATCAAATTTTCAATTGATTGATCAGTTTACCCTTGATGGATCACTTATCGTTTGATCGATCAGTTCTAAAATTTGATCGATCATATCTCAAATTTGATCGATCGGAATTATCGGGCATTAACTTCTTCAAAAATCACTCTCCAGTTCTATAAGGGGTTTATACAATTCGATAGATCAAATCTCAAATTTGATCGATTGGATTATAACTTGATCGATCAAATACTTAATTTGATCGATTGAAAGTGACAGTTTCAGTCATAAATATAGTTCGTTAATTTTTTAACCTATTTCAACCATAACTCTTTATGATTCTCTACCAATCACACAAGCATAAATACCGATGTATTTATGACATCAAAGACCTTACAAAAATATGGTAACTCACCTCCTTTAGCTTCACTTTCTTGGTTCACGACAATTGTAATCCAACGTGGATTTTGGATCCGAATCGGAGAGTTTGTCACCGTTTAGAAATTTATGGAGTTAGGGTGCGACTTTATGCCAATACACAGAGATGTCTACCTCTCTAGGTCACACCCAATGTATAAACACGTTCGTTCTCACCCTTAAATAGATCTACCCGCAGGATTCAAAGGCCCTTCTAGCTTTGTTTTCACAAGAAGTTCTCTAGAAGATAAGTGAACCAAAACGGGATTAAGCAACATAATCTCTTAGTCTAGCACCAACTCAAATGAGAACAAAAGGAGTAGAGAAGAAGAACTCAAACATCTTCCTTCCCTTATAAGCTACAACATAAATATCCTTGATATTTCTCTTTCTCAATCCTTCGGTCCGGTGTTGAGCACACACATTACACTCACATGTATAACACTCTACAAAGGGTCCAATCAGATCTCAAATTTGTGTCACAAGTGACCTATGGTTTCATATGCTTACAGATTAATAATATCGCTATTAATATTATTATTATTAAATTTTAAATTTGTCTCGATTTTTGTATCAGGTACGTACACCAAAGCAGTCAGAATGTTTCAAAATCTTAGGGTCGTTACAGAATTACTACGACATCAATTAGTTGTGTTCACACAATTTAATGAAATTACTTGTAAAACAATTTAATGAAATTACTCGTTTTTATCAACACTAAGTTCTTTGTAACTTCGTAGTCCTTCATGTCACGTTTCACTATTTCCCTTCGTTCAAGTCTTCATTGGCCTTCATCTTCTCATCTACATCTTCTCTTACTTCCAAGTGTTTGTAACAAGGATCAAAATGGCGGTTTCGTTTTCGGTTTTGGGCATGACAGAAACCAAAAATTTGAATCGAAATTTCCGTCGAAAATTTGAATTTGGGCTGATAATTTCCCCTCCATATATATTTGGACCGAAATTTTGGTTCAAATTATCGTTTCAGTGGGACTGAAACTGATTCGGCCGATAACTTGAGTTATTTGCCGAAATTTTGAGCCATGGTTTGTAGAGTCTTGACACTTCATATAGGGTCTACTTTTGACATCCCATGGAAATGCTCATACTACCTCAAATGACATTCTATAATTTTTTCTTTTATAGGTGCCACTCTTGAAAAATCTTACACTATATATATATATATATATATATATATATATATATATATATATATATATATATATAATGATGTAAGTTGCTATTCAAATATCTTATAAATAGGATGTACGTTGCTATTCAAATATCTTATAAATAGAGATCTCAAGGGGTCAGGCTGAGTACAACCCTTTCCTCCCCGGCCCAAAATGGGCCTAGTATTGGCTAAGGTATGTATGCCCGTACATAAATGGTTGGCCCGACCCAAAAACTGAGTTAGACCGGGATGGGTTACTTCCAAAAGCCCGATTAAAAATTGGCTTGTTTAAGCCTGACTCGAACTAGGCCCGTCTCTATCAAATAAGTTCTTTTATATAGAAATTGTCAGATCGGCCTATAGCCTCATTAGCAATCAGGTCAGACATGAGCCAGCTTCAAGAGGCCCGATCATAATCACCCGTTTAAGGCTCAATTTGAACCTAGCCCGGCTCAACCCATTGAGACCCTAATTATAAAAATTGATTGCAATAAAATTACACGACTAATTTTATTGGGACTTTAAAATTTTTCAGAATATTTGGTGCTAGGCCTCATCAAGACTAACCATTTTAACCTATAATCAACTTGTGTTGAGCCCAACCCAATGGCCCAATAGGACGACCCGACCTATTAAGAGCCAGAAAGGAGGTACTTTTGGATGGATAAGGGGTAGGATTAAGAGGCCGAATTGACCCATCAAGCTGCTAAATTGAGCCCTCAATAGGTTGGCTTTGGTTTTCGGTTTGATTCTGTGAGCCTAGGTAATAATTGGGGTAAGGCCAAGCCCAAAAGTTGTAAAATTTTCACTAGCTTCAACCAGAGCCCATTGGGCCCAACAAGTGTATGCTATTTTGGGTTAAGCTTAGGGCTGTCAAATGGGTCAGGCGTCAGCCCAAGCCTCGCCTAACTCATATCGGATTTGAGCTTAAATAAAAAGCCTGAGACCGAATGCACCTGGGCCAAGCCCGACCCGATTTTGTATTCAGGCCGGGTTCAAGACTAATTTTTAAGATAAAATAAAAATAAAAAATCCGGCCCGACCAAGCCCGATTATATTAAGGGGGTTAAGCCATGCTGATCCGAACCCAATTTTGGTTGGGTTTGGGCTTAAATAAAAAGCTCGGCCTTAGCTGAGCCTCATCTAAGCCCGACCCAAATTTTATTAGGGCCAGGTTCGGACCTAATTTTATGATACAAATAATCAAACTTAACAAAAGCCCAACCCGAACCCGGCCCGTTGATACCCTCAGTGAAGGTCTGAGCCAATATGATTTTTTTTTTTTTTTTTTTTTAATGTTGCTTAAAGAACGAGGGAACAGTTGTTCGGAATTAGGGAGACTTATAAAATTATAAATTCGTTGGAAAGTGAAAGGGCTTTTCTACCAATAAATGAATGATCATATGCACTTGAGAAGCCAAAACATTGGAGTATCTTCCCAACTCTCTTAATAATTAATATAATAATAACAATAATAATATATATAATATATAAAAATAAATAATGGTACGGCTATTGTCACTTATTCAGACAATTTTTTATGGACGGAGGAAAATCATTGACTGATTTGAATCAGATAGAGATTGTTTTTTGTTCCAATCTTCTTTAAGATCACGTCGCGACTGTCAGGCGGTCAGATGTTGATTCAACATAGCACACATCCCCAAAGTGACCTTAGATCATGGGCAAAGGAGTTGACCTTCACTTTTAAGGACGTGTGTCATGTCAAATCAATATATGACCGTCTGATAAGCTCGCCATGATCGTAAGATCTATCGTGGGGAAGATTGGAACAAAAACAATCTCCATCGTCTTATTCAAATCGATCAATGATTTTCATCTGTGCGGTACATACTTGTGTGAGAATAGCTATACCCTATAAATAATTCTTTTTCTATTTCTTTGTATAACTTAATTCATATTTAGGTCATGGGTACCTTTATTTGCACCTATCGAATCTTAAAAGCACCTACCTCCATTTGCACCAACGCATTATTTCACAAATCTTGAAAAACATCAACTTAATTTTTAATAAAATATGAATTTTTTTTTTCTTCCTTAGCTCCGACTAGTTTCGACGATGACAATGACGACGACGATGATTTCTTCCTATTCTTTTTTAGCTCCGGCAAGTTCCAACGATGACTTCTTCTTCTTTAGCTCCAACGAGTCGTGATGAGGACAACGATTTTTTTTCCTTAGCTCTGACAAGTATCGACAATGGCTTAATCTTCTTCCTTGACTCCAGTAAGTTGCAACGACGATGACATCTTTAAGAGAGATTTTGATTTCGGGTGGGTTTCAAGTGAGTTTGAAGAGAGTTTTAAGTCGGTTTCAAGATAATTTCAGGATGGTTTCAACAAGGGGTTTCGGGTGAGTACGAAGCGTAGGTTTCAAGAGGGTGGGTTTTACATTCCAGTGTGTTTCTGTCACGACCAAGAATTCTCTTTGATATCAAGGGCATAGAATTTCGTGTTATGACACAATACACTTGTTAAGGCGATGAGCAGATACACATACTATTCATAAAGTACCTTATGCAATGAGATCGAGAAATTTAAAAGAATAACTTATTATAGTTAGCTTAAGAGTAAAAGCGAAATACATAAACGATCATTGATAAAATAAAATTTCTAGCTACGCATCTATGATAGAAAAATAACTAAAATTTTACGTAGGGTAAAACAGTCACATACGTAAACGCATAAGATGTACGAAAGAATAAAATCAAATAATAACAAGTCTCTTAAGTAAAATAATCATGTCTAGAACTAAAGAAATTCTTAAGTCTCATAATAGTCCACCGGATCTACTCCCTCATCTAGGTAGTAGCCGACATCCTGATTCTCATAAGTCGTCTTGAGTACAGATGCATTCACGTCCTCAACGGTAGAAAAATCAGTATTCTCACCTGCAATTGTTAGATTTCGTGGGATGAGTTTATTCAGTCGCGTAAACTCTGTGCGTTGCACAATCGATCCACCATACCCTACCTAATTGATCGCGTGTACAACTGCATGAGTAAAGGTGATCCATATAAATAAAATCGAACTACTATATATAATTACAATAATATCTAGGATTTCATAGCGTACCATATGGAAACTGAAAGACAACGTAGAATAAAATGTATATGATGCATCAATTTCTTATTTCATTTTCTTATCTTCCTCGTCAACTTAATCTGCGTGATATATCTTAAATCTTATCATAGCTCCATATGCCTACACAATGTACTTCACATCTCACTTAACTTAAGTAAACAACCTGCGCCAGGGCCGTTGTTCGAGCCTACAACGCGAGATCCACATGTAGAAAACTACCTAACCTCTGTATCGCATCGTATAGCACCATCTAGTTCGATGAGGTTGCATGCATTTAAATTAGTGTCTTCTTATGTTCGAGAAACTGTCGTATCGTAATGTCCTTAAGACCCATCTTGGCTGCAGTCATTAGATCTTGCGGTGACACGCAAGACATGACACGTGTAAAAACTTATTCTGTATTTTACAAGCATTCACTGCGTATCTTATCATATTTGTATCTTATCTTACATATCATTTCTCATCATTTATTCATGACTTACTTTAAAGTGAGCCACAATGCGATAGGCTTCACTAAATTATGTTTTCCAAGGGACGGATTCTGTAATAACCTGGATGTACTTCATGTAACAGCTCATACGTCTATAGAGGTATTACATCCGTACATGAATACTTACATTCTAAGTTTCACGTGACCGTGAAGGAAACTCTACCATGACAATGACTTAAAAGTTGTGTCATATCTTATTCCTTTTATCCTATTGTATATATGCCCTAGCATACTCCTATGATGATAGATATGATGTATACTGATGAAAAATACTTAATTAAATGTGTATCTTATACAACTACAAGAGCATATCTCAATAATTAAAATTTATGAATGTTAATGAACATAAAGGAGTATAATTTCTCTAAATTATTAGTCAATAGGAAGTATAACAATTCTACCGTAAGTATGACATATGAAATCTGAGTTATAAAAATATAGTACGGTGCGGAACAGAACGTATGGTATAATATGAACATTGATATGTAGAGAAAGTAGTTACCACACTGGACGTATAAGCAATGAGATAGTGGTAATTGTTCTTGGGCTTACTTTGCTATTCATTCCATTAACTTACCCAACTCATGATACTTACAATGAAAGATGAGTATTTATATTTAAGTGTTTTCATTCTATGATTGAGCTCAAATACTCTCTCCTTGGTGTAGTCATATCTATATAACTTATGGATTGACCAATAATGTGATCGGGGCTTGTTTCGAGTCCTCAAGAGACACATATATCCTTAATACGATCATAGGAGCCTTAATGGAGGTAACGAACATTACCATTGTGTCCGAAAGGTCCAAAAATTATAAGTTTGAGTCCTGAATCGCCTAAATCAGATGTCTACGTGAAGAAATATCATTAATCTAATTTTAGTTTAGGTTTTATATAAAAACAATATATAAGCAGCTCGAGAATTGTTAATATCGATTGGTCGAATCCCATCTCGAGCTGTCGAGATTCCCGAAGAAACCAAAAGCACAATCAATCTCGACCTGTCGAGATTTCTAAAGAAAGAGAAAGAAAACATAAATAAACATAACTCAACTAGTCGAGCTTGAATCTCGACCGGTTGAGTTTCCTGAAAGAACAATGGCATAATTAATCTCGATCTACCGAGGTTTTAGAAGAAAACAGAAGAGTGTCAATCTTTACTGGTCAAATCTAGATTTTGACCGGTTGAGATTACCAAACAGAGGACGAAAAGGCCTTATACACACTCGACCTGTCGAGTTTCACAGATAAGATAACGAGATTGAATTTCGACCCGTTGAGATTAGTAATTTAAAAATAGGTTGAGTTGTTGGCAAGTTCGAGATTTCCTTCTTTCTCAATTACAGTTAGGGTTGTTTTAGAATTTTCATTTAAGGTAAACTGAATAATCTATGATGCATTGAGGGATATCCACTTGTTGAAACATGAACGGTAATTTTTACGGCGGTTTAGGTTGGCGGAGGTCTGATTCGACGTGTCGTGGTGACTCAAATTTCATAATTGGATCAGATTTCTTTTGCATTTTGCCATAAAAACCAGGTTATTGAAGCTTGTTTAAACTCCATTAAAGTTGTTCGTAGTTGGTGCTGCAGTGGTGGTGCTCGGGGCGCAATTCCAATTGTTGAGCTTTGATGGGTGAGGCAAAGGTGGTGTTGGGTGAGTGCACCGGGAAATGGTAGTGTTCGGGCTGTGTTTTTGCAAGGAAAGGAGATCGATATATATATGAGGTAGGTAGAGAGATGTCTAATTTGGGCAAGTTGACTTGTCAATAAAGTAAGAGTCCATTAAAGACTCTAATTTGTTGCAAATCAATTGCATGAATGATGAGATTTAATTGTCCTAGTTGCTTAAGGCAATAGGTCTTTTGGAATTCGGTTATCATTTTTAGTGTAGATCGGATATAATTTTAGAAACTTTTTTATCTTAATTGTGTATAATATAATAAAGTGTGGGCACATACACCAAAATTGGTGCTCCACGTATCTATCACTATTGAAAAGGGTCAAAAAAGACTCGGGTCATAACAGTTTCATAGCTTGTACGACTAGCCTAAGTTGAGGGACAAGTAGAAGTGAGTGCCCTTAAATATTCTAAAGATAATAATGGATTCAAATAAAGGTTAAAAAGAGACTTTTTCATTCCCAAATCCCAAGTGAGCCATTTTGTGCTCGTTAAAATAGTCTTAATCTGGTCATGTACATAAAAAAAAAAGGAAGGGTAACTTTATTAACACCCACCAAATCTCAGAGGAAACCTATGCTAAAAACAATTGACTATTTTAAATTTGACAATGGAGATCATTTTTCACCTCAATCTTCCACACAAGGAACTTAATATCATGGGAGTACCATTTTTTCATTTCATGTGACAGACATCCCAAAAGTGAAGAAATCATGTTGTATGCATCACGCTCAAACCTGATTTTCATATCACTTTTTGGGATGTGGGTCATGTAAAATCAAAAATTGACCGTCTAATGGTATGACCATTATCTCAAGATCCCTTCAGTGGAAGATTGGAGCAAAAAATTATCTCTATCACCTAATTAAAAGCAGTCAATGATATTTGGCATATATAGGTGCCCTCTTAAGATTCTGTGGGCGCTAATAAAGCGACCCAAAAATGAATATCTAGTTTCACCTGTAATTCATGTTTGGTTGCACATAGGAAAAATGGTCGTTCCCACGAGAAAGGATTAACTTCTGAAAGCTTCTATTTGTCTTTAAAGATTGCGAAATATGAATGAAAGAATGATTTTTGTTTAAATTAAAGTGCAAGAAAATAAATCATAATCTTCAAACTTCTGGATCATGATCGTCAATCAGTCTCCTGTTTTCAGATATTTATGAAAATTAAAAATATCGTTACACTGTATTGCAGTCTTCTAAAATTTGGGCGTCAATCATATAACCAAAATCCTTCACCACAGATTTAATTTAATCAACAATCTCCTAAAATTTGGGCGTCAATCAAACTTTAAAAAATTGAAGATAAAACATAAAATCGTTACACTAATCTGCAAATCTCAACCTGAGTCGTCAATTCAAATCAAAACTTGGAGATGTTTACAAAGCAGTAAATTACAATAAAAATAAATATAAACTAGAAAGCAAAGTAAAAATATATCTTTCACTCCTCAGTTGCAAGCGTCAATTGCTTTTGAGAAATTATGAATATCTACACTAATCTTCCAGCTCTCAATCACAATCGTCAATTATGATCGAGGAACCTTGGATATCTAAACTACTCTAAACTATTTTTTATCGGAAGAAAACCTAACCTCAGTTGTCAATTCATTCTGAGAATTCTTTCGATAAAATTATTCCTATGTCAAGTTCTGTTATTTATAGATCATAAGGAGTCGATTTACAATGATCTAATTTTAATAAAAGAAACAAAAGATTTCTAATATAACTCCAATTCCTAATTTTATCCTCCTTGCTTTCAGTGATTGATGCGCCTCTGAACTTTCTCCTTAATTTCAGTAATCGAGATCTTTAGGTGTCTTTCTTCACCAATCTTCTCAGATCCGTGATTTGCGAAACTTCTAATTCAAGAGTTCTTCTATTTTGGTGCATGGCGGTGTAGGCCTTCACGTGATTAGCAGTAATGAGAAGCTTTTATTTGTAAAATCGTAAATCACGATTTTATCTTTTTTTTTTTTTTTTTTAGTTTACAACTATGATCGATCGTACTTCTTCTTTATATCGCCTCTGCTGGATCGTCTTTTGAACAATCGTAAATTACGATTTCTTATTTTGTTCTGGACGATTTTGCATTACGAATGATTGCTTGAAGAATCGTAAATTACAATTTCTTATTTCTTTCTTTGGCTTCGTTCAATTGTAAAGTACGATTTCTTAGCTTTCAGCAGCATCGAATCGTCTTTCATGTTTAATCATTTTTCTTATTACTTTTTTAATTTATTTTGACGAAGATTAACACTTTGGTTCTATTTTATTGCTTTTTCATAATATTTGCACATCATTAGCTTGTTAATAGCAAATTGGGGTTTAACATTACTAAGTTAAGAGTGATAAAATGATATATTTTGTGACTGATTACACCCTAAACTTACGTTTTACTAGTCCCTAGCGAACAAAGAAAGAAATACTAATCTAAAATTTAAATGTCACTTTTGTAGGGAGCACGATTACATTTAGCAGATGCAACAAGCCTTTAACCTCCTAGGTGATCCCTAGTGGAGGAGTTATAGTCTCCTGAAGGTTTTCAGTGAAGTTACCTACAAACTTTAAATATTTTTAGATTTTTTAATTTATTTTTCAAAACTAATCAAAAGTAAAAAAAATATAAACTAATTTTATATACTGATTATCTAATCATCACATGGTTATTATATTTTTTAAATATAGGATTCCATTAACCACCACTTTCCATCCTAACAGTTATCCTTGATCAGAATTCAACAATTTTAATTATGTAAGGCGTGGAGTGTGTGCGTACCAGTGCACAGTTTATTCTTCATAAATATTTTTTAAACTGTAAATTTAGAAAATATTTTCATCCAAAAACTCTTACTATTGGCATACTCTCAAAAAGATATCGAAATTTTTGGTTTTCACAGTATGATCTCTTGAAGAATTATTCAAAGGATAATTGAAATAATATGAATCTCATAGAAAGGATAATCAATTATATTCATATAATTCCCTGTGCAATCAATAATATCTATTATTCACATCTTTACTAGGCTTATGCTTTTACAAATCATAAATAAAAAAGGTATTTCCTTCGACTTGTAATGGGGCTTTGGGTTTTAGAAGGTTTCAAAGAAAAGGATAAATGATTCAAAATATTTCTAATAATTCAACTCTTCTTTTTCCTAGTCTTCTTTTCTTCTTTCTTTATTTTTTTCAGTATCCTGATATTGGTTAACTTCTTCTCATTTTTTCTTTATTCTTCAATTTGTAAACCCCAACTTTTGTTTTCTTTTCTTTTCAGCTTTTTCCCTTGGTTTAGAATCGTCTTTTACGATTCTTCATTTTTTTTTAAAGCTTTTTGCTTTAGAATCGTTCTTTTTTTTAAGAAATTGTCTTTTCATGATTTTTCATTCTTTTCCCATATTCTTTTCTTCTGCGTGTTTCTTCAGCTATACCCTTTTGTTGCATATCCTTTTTTTTGTTGACCTATACTCCTTTTATTCCCTCTTCTTCCCTACTTTTGCATTCTAAATTTCTCAGGAATTGTAAGGGTTGAAGGTTAAAAGTTTTGGATAACACATATGGCTAAGGGTTTATAAGATCTTGGTACAAAGAAATTTGGTTAAAGCTTCTAATATGAGTTCAAAGATAATAAATTTTAAAATTTTGACTTTTTGACTCTGATTTAAACAAAAGATGGGCTTAAATCATTTCACGATTTGCTAGTATAAATGCCTTATTGTTTTGATGCTTCTAATATATAGTTCTAAATAAAAAAAACAGGTTAGCATAATCATAAAATATTTTGATTCTAAGTTTAGCAATATACGATTTTTCATAAAAGCAGTAGAAAAGTTCAAAGGAATTGATAACAGTCTCTCTCTTCAAAGAAAGGAAAAGTCAGTCTCTAAAGTTCACTTGTTATATAATTTTGAAACTATAGTCTAAATATTGCAGTTCAGATCAACGTATTGTTTCAAACATTCATTTTGATACAGTGTTCTTGAAAAGCTAAATCATGAATTGTAACTGTTCTATTTTTTGTTTATTAAACTTTTACTACGATGGATCGTTTGGTTGTTTGAAATCATATTTTTGTCTATCATACTTACATATGATGTTTAAATAGCAAAAATTCTAAACTAAGAACTACTAAAATTGAACCAGAAAGAAAATTCTTTTTCTACAAAAATGATAAAAGTAATGCAAAAAATAAAGTGTTATTTATAAAATTAAACTAATATATATACAACTATCCCCCCCCCCCCAAACTTAAATTGGACAGTGTCCTCATTGGCACAAAAAAAATAGAGGATACAAAAAAAATTCATACCTGTGGGGTTCATAATGTAGTAAATCTATAAGATCACCGAGAACATAATATTGTACAACATGAAATATCTTACAGTCGATCGTGATTTTGCCACAATTTAAATCGTAACATACTTGCTGGGAAATTTTTTTCTAACTAAAGTAAAATAAAAGAGTTAGTTTACATATTTTAAAGGACTTTGCTATAGATAAGTCGGTAGCTCGACGGTGCCCATGAGTATATCAGACATACTCAAGGTCTTCCAGTGATATAATAATCATTGACCTTTTTTCTCCTGGAAAGAAAAATTTTAGGGTACTATATCCTCGTTTGAGAATTAAGAGAGGAGATATGAACAAAATATGTGCTCTCCTCTAATATTTTTTAATTTTTATAAAAAATTGATGGTGAGTTGCAAGCATTAGAAAATGGTAACCTCGGTATATATGGTACTTTGATCATAATATTAAGGACGCTATCTTTATTATTTTTTTGGGGTCTATTTTTAATTTTTATTATTTTTAGTTTTTCTGGTGGGGAGACATCTTTAATTTTAAGCTCATTATCCTTGGTCTTAGGGAAGACTACTAACGTAGGCATCTCCACCTTGTTGTCAACAGTCTTATCACTTCTTAAAGGTTGAACACTTGAATCTGTTATGTGGGAATTGATGTATCTCCCACAAAAACTTGTCCTCATGAGTTACTCACAGGACGTGACTATAACTGGTTGCTCTCTCGTTCCGCCAATTGCGTAGCTAGTTGCCCAACTTGGGCTCCTAGTTTCATAATGGGCTGGGTATGTGAATGTAATATTGGAGAGAGTTTAGCAAGCTGGGATAAATTCTTGGAACGATGATGCCATTGTTGCTGTAAATCCCTGAGGATTTTAATAATTGTGTCATCAAATTCGTTGCTCAGAGGACTGAACTGCTGCTGCTCATATAACTAATATGGTCTCATGGGTGGCAAGTAGGTCTGTTGAAAATTCTGTGTAGGAGGATAGTTTAGCTCAACAATAGATGGTTCATATTGTTGGCCACTAGTGGGGCCATAATTAAAATAAGGATGATTACTCCACAACGAGTTATACGTGTTATCGTATTCACTCCGCTGGAATGGATACGCTCATTCCTAGTCTATCATCTTCGGGTATAATGGGGCAATAATGCATTCAAATACTAAAAAAGATTTAAATTTTGAGATCGCGTGTGATGCATACACCAGAAAAATATTTTTTTGTATTTTTAATTTAATTTAATTTTTATTTTTATTTTTGGGTATATTTAATTTTTATTTTACAAAATAGAGAGAAGACAAATCTGAACCTCTAGCTTCTTTTGTCAGCATAAGTGTTGAGACATTTGACTCGCTGCTCCGAATAAACCTGCAAAAGCTTACGAGGTGATTAAAGAAAATTAAAAAGAGAAAAATAAATATTAGTTTTCAGAAAATTTCGCCTTTCCCGACAACAGCGCTAAAAACTTAATGTGCTCTTTATGTTGTTCAAAATAAGTCTTAAACTATTGCAAGCGCACAATGGAAATTGTAATGCTAGTATATGATCGTTCCCACAAGGAATGATTAACTTCTGAAAGTTTCTATTTGTCTTTAAAGATTGCGAAATATGAATGAAAGAATGGTTTTTGTTTAAACTAAAGTGCACGAAAATAAATTCTAATCTTCAAACTTTTAGATCATGGTTGTCAATCAGTCTCCTTCTGTTTTCAGATATTTATGAAATTAAAAGTACCATTACACCGTATTGCAGTTTTCTAAAATTTGGGCGTCAATTAAATAACTAAAATCCTTCAACACAGATTTAATCTAATCAACAATCTCCTAAAATTTGGGCGTCAATCAAACTCTAAAAAATTGAAGATAAAAATGTAAAATCGTTACACTAATCTTCGAGCTCTCAATCTCAATTGTCAATTGTGATCGAGGAACCTTGGATATCTAAACTACTCTAAACTATTTTTGCTTGGAAGAAAATCCAACCTCAGTTGTCAATTGATTATGAGAATTTCTTCGATAAAATTATTCTTATGTCGAATTCTCTTATTTATAGATCATAAGAAGTCAATTTATAGTGATCTAATTCTAATAAAAGAAACAAAAAATTTCTAATATAACTTTAATTCCTAATTTTATCTTTCTTGCTTCCAGTGGTTGATGCGCCTCAGGACTTTCTCCTTAATTTCAGCAACCGAGATATTTAGGAGTCTTTCTTCATCAATCTTCTTAGATCCGTGATTTGTCAAACCTCTAATTCAAGAGTTCTTCTATTTTGGTGCATGGCGGTGTAGGTCTTCACATGATCAGTAGCAATGAGAAGCTTTTATTTGTAAAATCGTAAATCACGATTTTATCTTTTTTTTCAACTTATAACTATGATCGATCATACTTCTTTATATCGCCTTCCGTTGTATCGTCTTTTAAATAATCGTAATTACGATTTCTTATTTCTTTATGGAAGATTTTATATTACGAATGATCGCTTGAAGAATCGTAAATTACGATTTCTTATTTTTTTCTTTGATTTCGTTCAATCGTAAAGTACGATTTCTTAGCTTTCAACAGTGTCGAATCGTTTTTCACTTTCAATCATTTTTCTTATTGCTTTTTGAGTTCATTTTGATAGACTAGCACCTTGGTTCTATTTTACTGTTTTTCCTTAATATTTGCACATCATTAGCTTGTTAGTAGTAAACTGGTGTTTAACATTACTAAGTTAAGGGTGATAAAATAATATATTCTGTGATTGATCATATGCACATGAGTGCACTTTGCGCTTTATACAGTTGTACTCCCATGTGGTATCGGCATATACCCAAGCCGTACAATACAGTCTTATATCGGCCGATACCGATACGGCTCTGATACTATATCGAAGCCGTAATGATATCGGTTGGCGAAGATACCAATACATATCAGTATCGGCCAATGCTTGATACCATAATTGGGAGAACTTAGGATCCCTTTTGTTAGTCTTTTCCTTCCATAAAATGGCATTTCAGCTCACGGCAAGCTTTTGATAGCCCAATTTTTTTGGATTCTAATAAAAATCACAAACCCAGCTAGGCTACAAATTGGGCTGTTTTTAGTCTCCTACATTCAGGCTCGGGTTTAATACTTAAGCCCGAACTCTCTTTAAACTTGGCCGGGCTCAGGCTTGGGCTGTAGCCCGTCCCATTGGCAGCCCTAGTTTGAGGCTTGCACATGGGCAATGATGAGATACAAATATTACTATTATCTGGGTTATGGTCAAGTATTTTCCTCAAAGGGTCTCTCTAATCGTGCCAATTACATTTTTGTTGGTTGAAAATTCATTGACCATTTTAAATCTGATGGTGGAGATCATTTTTCATCTAATCTTTCACATGATGAATCTTAAACCCATGGGCGTAGCATTGGAAAGTCCATTTTGGATACCACGTGACACATATCCCAAAAAAGTGACTCTAAATTCACAATTTATCATTAAAAAAATAAAATAAGGGTGATTTAGTAAATTCAAATTCTCCAAGGTTCCAAGGGCTAACCCAATGAAAACAAAGGGTAGTCACAGGGACATGTGTCTACACGCCCTTTGAGTGGACATCGTAATCCCCACGTCCCTGTGATTACATGACTTGCACGGACCTTCAGTGCATAAAAGTTTGTGCAAGTCATGCAGTAACTGGGACGTGTGGACTGCTTCACTGCTCACCAAGGGCAGACAGTCTTTGTAGACTAACTCTCTTATTTTTGATGTTTTAGAAAAAAAGGGGAAAATAATGAAAGGTCTAAGATTCACTTATATATATCTAAGATGTATGAGAGCTTTATGAACACTAATTATTTGTCATATTTTATAACAAAAATAATGTAATGGTATTTTAGTAATTACAAATTCTCCAAGGTTTAGGGGGGCTAACTCTAGAAAACAGTGGCAATCTCTTTATTTCAAGTAAATCGAGGGGCATCAGTTCACCTTCGTGGACAAAATAACCCCTTAGGGCAAGAATTGGGCCCGCTATTAGCTGGGTCGCGATGATATAAGGACACGTGTTTAGTTTTAATTGGATATAGCGATGACATTTATCTAACAAGCATTCATATAATGCAACTAGGAATAATGGAGAATGCTACTCATCCTCTCTCTACCGTTAATTTTGGGTTCTTCAATAAGTCCAAGATAGCTTATTGCCTTAATTTAATTTAATATTTTTAATTTACGATGATGACCCTGAAGAATTGTAAAATGGCAATGCTGTCACCCCTAACTTTGGTCAATGATGTAGAAGAAAATGTTTTTGACGTGGGAAGAGTGGTCAAAGAAAAGAAGAAAAGAAACTGTCAAAGGGCATTAGCGTCATAAAACATGAAGTCAAAGAAATATAAAGCGCCTCCCAATATGCCTTTATTGACCATTGAAGTGGCCCAACATGACCAAAAAGTCGTCCTATCTAATTGCTGTAAACGGGTCGGGTTGGGTCAGGAAAAAATTTGGTCGCTTGAGAATAAAGCCTCCCATTACTTATTGGGTACCTTTGTTCGTGCCCACGTCCGAAGCCCCTTAAAAATTATTGATTGCTTTTGATCATATGATGGAGATTGTGTTTTACCCTGATCATGATGCACATATCAGATAATCAGTTTTTTATTCCATGTGTCTCAAATCTCCAAAAAACCCCTCTAAAATCATGTTTGAGCGTAATGTATGTTTTATGATTGATGAGCATTTTTTGGAGATCTATGACGCATGAAATAAGAAACTATCTCTGTTTGTGCTCACCCGTTTTCTTAAAGTGCTTATTGCCTAATAAAAATTATTAATTACTTCGGATCAGATGATGGAGATCTTGTTTCACCCCGATCTTTCACACAATAGATCTTGAGATCATGGCGCACTTATTAGACGGTCATTTTTTTATTTCATATGTTACAGATCCCCAAAAAAGGGCCCTAAATTCACTTGTGCTATATGATTCAAGGGCCATTTTTTGGGGATTTGTGACACATGAAATAAAAATTGACCGTCTGATAAGTCCATCATGATCTCAAGATCTATTTTATGGAAGATCATGGTGAAACACAATCTCCATCATCAGATCTGAAGCAGTCAATGATTTTCAAGGGGTCTAGAAAGTGGGCACTACCAGAGAATGCATGGAAGCAAATAGAGGTACCCTACTTATTTCTACTATAGTTTATCAAAATTGGCAGTTTTTTTTATTTTTTAAAAGTGTTTTAAAAAAAATTTGATAACCCAACTAAAGTGCTTTATTTTTTCAGGAAAAGGAATTTTTTTTTTTTTTTTGTTCAAATGTGGTTTTCTTGTTTTAATCCCGACTTCTATGATTTTTCCTTAAGTTTCCCTAACATTTTCAAAAAATATTTAATTTTAATATTTTCATTACTTGTTTTAGATTAATTTTCCAGATTTTACTGATTTCTTCTCAATTTTCCCATTTCTCTCAAATTCTGATTTGGTAAAAATGATTTCTATCAGAATTTGTCTATGATGGAGGGGCTAGAAAGGAAAGCACACGTAGGTGCGACCTTTTGATCCACACGGACTTTTATGCAATAAATTCTCTTAAGTTTTTCAAATTTTCTTTCATAGTTTATGCTGTCGTGGTTCAATGACCGATCGGTCACCTCGCAGGTGATCCATTTTGGAGTCAACATTTCAATATATCTCACGGTAATTTCCGGTGACCGATGGGTCACCTCACAGGTGATCCAGATTGGAGTCAACATTTCTATGTATCTCATGATAGAGTTTATGCATGAATAATCGGCTATCACACAATTCATTGACTATTGGACTCCATAAATCCCAATGGTGGAGGATACGTAAATCCTGTCAACCTAGCAACTTAATTTTGCCATGTGTGGAGTCAACAATTACAAAACTCCCGAGTCATAGTTTCTTGACTTAATCAGCATTTCAAGATTGAGGGGTAATATAGTCATTTCACTTGAAAAAAAAATGATAAATGGCACCTTAAGAGCCCAAAGGTCATATTCAATTTTTCCAAATGAAAACAAGAAAAATGCTCTCCTATGAATAATGACAATTTTCGTTTTTGGCCATATTTTAATAGTCCGTCATTTCAGATATATTTTTAAAAAATTTTAAAAAACTTTCATGAAAATTTTGGAGAGTTCAATAAGAATATACATAATAATTTCTCTCAAATTAATAAAATTTCGGCATTTTCAAAAAAAAAATCAAAATTTTAGGAAAAGTTTTGTCTTACACTCTTACCCCTATTTTGATGAATTTAGTGTAACAAGGGGCATTTTTGTCTTTTCATTAAAACATGATACGATTATCCTATTAATAAAAGATAATATAATTTGTACAGTCAAGGGCATTTTTGTCTTTTCACTAAAGCATCCTACAAATTAAAAGAGGGTTATGGCTTGTGAGCCATATTTAAACATCAAATGATGTTTAAAACTTTAAATGATCTTCCACCATTAAAATGATACTTTTTGTCTCGTACCATTGAAGTTGATTTATCTATAATTAATCTAAATTTTTTAAGTGGCAATCCATCGTTGGAACATGTCCCAATCAAAGGATTGTGCTTATTAGTGAATCTCGACCATCCGATCATTGAACTTTAATATTAGCCATCAAAATTAAGAATAACAGTTTATATTAGAAAGCACAGATCGGATGGTTCGAATCTCCCAAAAAGTTTGATTTTTTTACCCATAGCCCTTCAATTGAATATCTATCACTTTGACAATCTATATTTTCAAGATCATAAGCCAATAAATGGTGTAAGATCTTTTAAACACCATTTGATGCTTAAATAATGATATCATAAAAAAAACATCATTTTAACTTATGGGCCTAAGTGTCGGAGACTATACTAGATGCATCCTCTAACGCACATCATCATTGTTCCTTTGACTTGAATTAATTATATGTGGGGTATCTTCATTTACAATTTACAAACTAAGATTCTTCTATCTCTACTCGAGGTTCACGTGCTTAAACCAGTGACTACTTTGAATCAGATAATATAGATCTTTTTTTGTTCTAAGCTTTGACGAGATAAATTTTGAGATCATATACCTGCCATCAGACGGTCATATTTGGATAAATGGATTCCCTGTGGCATATTTCTCCAAAACTAAACTGTGATTCTCATATCACTTTTTGGAATGTGTGCTATATGACATGACTATGATCTCAAGATCTATTTGGTCAAAAATCGTTTCCCATCATCCAATTTAAAGCAATCAGCAGTTGAAACACATGATTATAATTCCCGGGTTGAGAAGCAAAATTTTTGGCTAAAAATAAAGGTACCCTTATTAATTGTTAGTGGGGAAATGGTTTTATCCTATCTACTTTCATCAACTTAAGGGATCCAAAATATCAGTTAAATTTTTCTTATGTTTCGAGTCAATGGGGAGTTGTGGATTTTCGTAGAAGGGGCATAAGCCCTAAGCGACTTGGCATTGGAATCACGTTTTAAGATGTGTGCCAGGTATTGGAATCACTTTTTAGAATGTGTGCCATGGAAAATTACATGTGTACCATCTGATAGATGTGTTTTGATCTAAAGATCTTAGTGTATAACATTGGAAAGAAAAATGATCTCCCTCATCTGTTTCAAAGACGTAAAATGTCATCTAAAATTAATAGCTACCACGTAAGTGCATTTGAATGCATTGAGTGCGTTAAATCGAATGATGGAGATCAATTTTCATTTGATATCTGTTCATGTAAATTCTACTTCTTTTTTTAATTTGTTTATGAAGGATTTTTCTTTTTCTGCTAAAATTTTCAAGTAGTTTCTTTCATAATTTAATAAGCCTAAAATTTTCAAGTAGTTTCTTTCATAATTTAATAATATGATCTTGTAGTTTCAGACCATCATGCGTTAAGATAAGACCTAAAAATTCTATTGATTCTTTTTCGACTTTAATTTTTAAAGGTGAAAGGATAATTCCATGTTTTTAGAAAATATCGTACATTTGTTTTAAATGTTTTTTGTGTTCTTCTCTTGTTTTAGAAAACACCAGAATATCATCAATATATACAACACAAAATTCTTTATAGAGACCAAAAATTGAATTCATCCATCTTTGATAGATTTGTGGAGCAGTATTCAAGCCAAATGACATGACATTCCATTGATAGTGTCCACACGGGGTACTAAAAACAATTAATGGTTTTGATTTATCATCTAACTTTAATTGCCAATATCCCGATTTACAGTCGAATTTACTGAAGAATTTTGATCATTTAATTTGATTTATCAAAACATCTTTTCTTGGAATAAAGTATCCGTCGAATTCTAAATTTTCATTTAATCTTTTATAGTTTAAGACCATTCTAACCTTTTCGCGCTTTATTTCAACATGATTTCTTACAAAAAATGCAGGACTAGAATGAAGGCTTTTTGTAGATTCAATGAGTTTTTCTCTAATAAATCTTTAATTTGTAGTTCAAACTCATCTGTCTATTTTTGTATAGACCATAGGTTTAACCCTAATTATGATATTAGAATCTTTTAATGTGATGGTACAATACCATAGCCTTTTATGCCATAATTTTAGTGGGTTGTCACTAAAATTATCTTTGAGAATGGTGAAAAGCTAATGAGTGTGATTTAGTTGTGAAATTTTCGTTATCAATCGATTGAGTTCTAAAGTAGAACTTGACAGCGTTAATGTTTTATTATATTATATTTGGTTATAAGGTTATAATTATTACCTTTATATTATTTTATAATAAAAGCACATGTTACCTTATTATTATAATATGTAATTAATTTATGAGCCCCTTTAAATTATATTATATACTTAACAATATATTATATAATGAAGGATGTATGATTTTTAATATTCTACACAAACAAAGGTACTCGAGTACCTTATTAATTTAATCCCTTACCTTGTTGCATCGATCGATCGACGTTTTAATATCGATCGATTCTGAACAGAATTAAATCACTATATACTTTTAAATTATATTACATTCGACCAGTAGATTCCAATAATTGATCGATCGATCGATACCCGAATTGAATAATTTATATAATATATTTTCGACCGATCGATTCTCGTCCGAATAGACAACTTCAACCACTTTATAATTTCACTTCACCACAACTAAAACTTAGTGCACATTAACCACTTAAACGTTTCAATCGATGTTTGTGATGCACTTCATTTTAGATTGCAATGAGCATTTAATTATATATATATATATATATATATATATATATATATCACTTTTATAGTTTCAACGTGACCACTTCAATAACACGAAGTGTTAATGTGCAGACCTGACTTTCTCCTATACGAAATACCGGAAAGGGCGACTAGCCAACCTATCAATAAATCGATAAGCCGAACAAAATGCAATTAAATATCAGAGCACAACAAAAGAAGTTCCATTTCTACTCAATATATAATACAAAAGTAACGGTTCTAATCTCATGGGAACACACGTGAAAAAGAGAACCGAAACAAACCACCAGTGATGATTGACCATCACAGACACATGATTCACAAAATAATGTATTACATATTTTAAAAATACAAAACAATTAGACCAGACGTACCAAGCCCAATTCTCAAATTTCTCAAAACATAATATCAAAAACGAGGCCAAGTCTCAATCAAGGTAAGAATTCGTCAGGAGAAATATTTGATTCTTCCTCTAGAACTTAGTCTAGATCACTCTCGTAACCCCGATCTTTCGTCTCTACACCTGTAACGTATAGTCAGGGTGAACTAACAGTCTAAGCTAAATAGAAGAAACTCAATTTCTATTACATTTCATTAGAACAAATATCATTTCAAGAACTAAAATCGAAGTATATGTGTTTTCGAAATAGATATTCAAAAGCAGGTACTTTTTCTAAATTTCGAAGACTAATCTCAAGTGCAATTTCTTGAACATATATTAATTAGAGAGCTATGAACAGAAATCAAACGAATCAAGATTTCAATATTTTCGGATTCTTATTCATGCAATGCTTCTCTGATTAATGGCTTAAAACATTAACTTAAATCAATCTCCCAAGCATCTATAGCTTGGAAGCCGAAGACTTTCCGATGAGAACCCCTACCATCATCGTTCAATGAATAATTTTTGAAAGATGTCACAAGCCCCTGCATTATGAGGGTAACTTGTGTCATGTGAATACAAATATACAGATATCCCATTGTGCCGGTCACAGATATCCCGCCGTGTCGGTGGGGATTCGTTCTTATGAACCTTAAGTCAAATGCAATTTCTAACATATAGTTCAGATTTCAAATGCGGATTTTGATATTTAATATATATAGCTAGTTTCGGAGTTCTGATTTCAGAATCAAATGCTAGTTTCAGAGTTCTGAGTTTAGATGTTAAACAAATCTAATACGGATTTAAATCAAATGCAGAGTTGTAAATCATGTTCAAAAGAAAATTCATGTAATCAAAATTCTCATGGATTACAACATGATATTCATATAAATTGAGACAAACATGTAAATAAAATTTGAGGTTCTCCTACCTCAGTCATGATTCGTACAAAATCACTCGAACCGGTCTAAGACTCCACGTGGACGTTTGTAACCTGAACCTACATTCAAATTCATCCAAAGACCCTTTAAATATCTAAGGAAGCCTAATGGTCGAAGTTCCGAAAATTTCCCAAGAAAAACACCCAAAACTGCTCAATTATTTATCTCGCACGAGCGAGATTTAGGGTTGGGCGCGCGAGTCCAATGACACCCAACTAGCTCGGGCATGCAAGACACAGAGACTTACTAGAGCCTCTCTCTCCTCTGTCCCTTCAGGTACACGAGGTTTTCTAAAGGCAGCTCGGGCGTGCGAGAAATGAAAATCGAGCGTGCGAGACTCAATGGCACACCCAGCTCGGGCGAGTGAGGAATAGAGGTTCACTTCCTCTGTTGTTCCTCGAGCGCACAAGGCTTCGAAGCCTTCGAAGGCTGCTTTCATGAGAGAGAGACTTGAAACTTCGGGTGTCAGAGTTTGAAACTTCTCGATTAGTTTGAAACCCATTTTCCTCGCGGCTTCTTGCCATTTTCACCTAAAATTTTCACACGAATTTCAAGCAAATAAACCAAGAATTTAATCTACTAATCTAAACCATTAAAAGTCAAAGGAATCTAACCTTTCTTCGATCGATTTCGCTGCTTATGAGGAGAGTTGCCCAACGAGGGTTTCAGAGCGAAGCTTTCGGATTTCTACAGTGATTCCACAACGATTGATCAAAGCGAGGCACAAGGTGAAGTCATCTACGATCACGGATAGATTTCAACTTCTTCAAAGCGCGGGAGATGATCGCGAGATGGAACATTCATGAAAAAAGGTTTCTAAAGCAAAATGGGTTTGAAACGGTCGGAATTCACCAAAGGTGGAACTCAAGCAATGCCGACGTAACGTGCTTCTCTAAGTGTGTGGAGCTTGCAGCGCGATCGCGATCTCGTGATTGAAATCTCAAAAAAGGGGTTTGAAGGTGACGGATTTTCCAAGAAGTGGGTTCGGTTCTCCTTTTCTTCTCAAATTTTTGCAAAATAGCTTAGCCTCTAAGCTTCCCCTCTCCTCTCCCTTATAACCCAACGAATCACAAAAATATCTTTGATATTTATTCCCAAAATTCTATCCATTTGCCTTAAGGTTCATATTCGGAGTTAAGCGGCACACCATGAGTCGGTGCATGGCTTTGCCACTAAAGGTTCAAATCAAGACCCAAACCGATCTCTTTACACACCATTTATCCAAGAATTATTTAATTATTATTTAAAGCTTAAGAAGACATCGGTCGCCGTGCTAGACACACATATGGGGGTCAGTCGAGTTCGGGTTCGGGATATCCGAGATATTACATTCTCCCCTTCTTAGAACTTTTCGTTCGCGTAAATGCTATACGTGATGTTTGATTTGTAAGGTAGTACGCATTCTAAGAAAATACACACACTTGCAGCAGTCCTAGATAGCGACAACTAAGCATACATACCTGCAGCATTCTTAGATAGCAACAACTAAATAGGAAGAATTTACTTACATTATATTAACAAAGTTTTGGCCCATTAATTCATGATTGTCAATATACTTGTAACATAAAAAAAAAAATTCTGAATTTCCATGACATACAAACATAAGTCATATCGAGACAAGATTACATTAAATTTTGTCATTAGATCTTACCATCACGCACTGAAATGACTAATTTCACTCAAATAATTTTGGGCATTGGTCGCGAATCTCCGCTTCGCGTTCCCAAGTGGGTTTTTCGGAAGAATGATTTCGCCACCTGACAAGTACCAACGGAATTCATTTGGTACGCAACACTTGCTCTTTCCGATCGAGAATTTGCACCGGTTCCTCTCTAACGGTCATATCGTCTCAATTTTCGATCGGTTGATAATCCAAGATGTGAGTTGGATCCTTCACATACTTCCTCAGCATAGATACATGAAAGACGTTATGCATGCTGGACCGTTGTGGCGGCAAAGTAATGCGGTATGCGACTTCGCCAATGCATCCCAAAATTTCAAAAAGTCTCACATAACGTGGACTTAGCTTTCCATGTTTTCCAAAGTGCATGACGCCCTTAGTAGGAGAAATTTTAATGAAGACTTTGTCTCCAATCTGTAAGGAACATATTATATCACTATTGTACACAAGTATGCATATATATAACGGAAATTTTATGGAAAACAACGCATCAAGTTTACCTGAAAGTCAATGCTTGTCCTCGTACGGTCGGCATAACTCTTTTGTCAGCTTTAAGTGACTCGCAATCTCTCACGGATTAACCGAACTGTTTCGATTGTACTTTCCACGATCTCTGGACCCAATATAAGTTTCTCGCTCACTTCATCCCAATTAAGTGGAGACCTGCATCTCCGTCTATTTAAAGCCTCGTAGGGAGCCATGTCGATGCTATCGTGGTAGTTATTGTTATAGGCGAACTCAATCAGTGCTAGGTGTTGGACCTTTGAAAATCTAACATGTAAGCATGCAGCATGTCCTCGATGATCTGGTTCACTCTCTCAGTCAACCCATCGGTCTGGGGATGAAATGCCGAAATCAAGCCTAGAACCCATCCGTTCCTTAAATCACTGCCAAAACTAAGATGTGTATAACGGGTCTCTGTCGGATACGATACTGACCGTTATACCATACAGCCTGAAAATCTCCTTGATGTACAACTCTGCGAGCTTGCTGACGGTATACATCATATTGTATGGCAGGAAATGAGCAAATGTAGTCAACCTATCAACAATGACCTAGATGGCATTGTGTTTCTTTAACGTCCTCGGTAACCCTAGAATGAAGTCCACAGAAATGGCCTCCTATTTTCACTTGGGTATCGGTAATGGTTGTAACAATCCAGCTGGATTCCGATGATCAACCTTAACTTGCTAGCATACTAAATATTTTGACACATACTCGGCCACATCTTTCTTCAAACCTCTCCACTAGAAGCCTTTTCTTAAATCCTGGTACATCTTGGTACTTCCAGAATGTATGACATACATAAATCTGTGAGCTTCCTCCAAAATCGTGTCACGAAGCTCGGTATTGGACGGTATACATATCCGGTCCCTAAATAGTTGTTCCATCCTCTTGGATGGAGAAGTCTGGTTTAGTCCCACTGATCACATCGCGTACGATGGTCATGATATCATCATTGATCATTTGTAGCTTGCGGATGTTCTAAAAAAATGTCGACCGGATGATGATAGTGGCCATCAAAGCTCCAGATCCCTTAACATCGAATCTCGCGTCGTTCAGGGCCATATCTTTAAGTAAATGCCATCAGTGTACTCTCGCGAAAAGGTCTGACAACTGAGCAGAGGACTTTCAGCTTAGTGCATCTACCACAACATTAGCTTTCCCAGGGTGGTACTGGATGGCACAATCATAGTCCTTTAGAAACTCCATCCATCTTCGTTGTCTCATGTTCAAGTCTTTCTGAGTGAAAAGGTACTTGAGGCTCTTGTGATCAGTGAATATATCGAACGTTTCCCTGTAGAGGTAATGCCTTCAAATTTTCATAGCAAATATAACTGTTGCCAACTCAAGATCATGAGTCGGATAATTCTTCTTGTGGTCCTTGAGTTGCCAGGAGCCGTAAGTAATGATTCTCTCATCTTGATTGAGTACACAACCCAATCCACTCTATGAAGCGTCATTGTATACTGTAAAACCTCCACTGCCAGAAGGTATGACAAGTATTGATGCAGTAGTTTACCACTTCTTGAGCTCCTAAAAACTCTGCTCACACTGCTCTGTTAAATCAAACTTAACAGTCTTTCTTGTAAGTTGTGTAAGGGGACCCAAGATCTTGGAAACACCTTCCATGAATCGTCGGTAGTATCCCGCCAAACCAATGAAACTACGGACCTCTGTAACTATCTTCGACTGTCCCAATTCACAATCGACTCAATCTTTGCTGGATCAACTGTGATGCCAGTTTCAGATATAATATGGCTCAATAAACTGACCTGCTCAAGTCAAAACTCACACTTACTGAGTTTTACATATAATTTATGGTCTCTGAGTGTTTGGAGAGCCATTCATAAGTGTTATTTCTCGAATAGATGAGAATATCATCTACGAAAACAACCACTGATTTGTCGATGTGTGGTTTGAACACTTGGTTCATCAAGTCCATAAATGACGTCGATGCGTTCGTTAACCCAAATGGCATCACTAAGACCTCATAGTAATCATACCTCGTGCGAAAAGCAGTCTTTGAAATGCCCTCAGCCTTGATCTTCAACTGATGGTAGCCTGACCTCAAATCAATTTTAAAAAAAAACTTTACGCCTTGCAATTGATCAAAGAGGTCATCAATCCGCAAAAGTGGATAACGATTCTTAATCGTCAACTTATTCAACTGGTGGTAATCGATGCAGAGTCGCATCGAACCATCCTTCTTCCTAACAAACAAGACTGGTGCTCCCCAAGGAGACACCCTAGGTTGGATAAACTCTTTATCTAGAAGTTCTTGCAACTGCTCCTTAAATTCCTTCAACTCCGCTAGAGCCATGCGTTACGGAGCTTTTGACAATGGCTCGGTACCTGGAGCCAACTCTATCGCGAACTCGATATCTCGATCATATGGAAATCTAGGAAGATCCTCTGGGAATACATCCGGATACTCGTATGCAACTGGAATGTCGGAGATGTTATTCTTCTCCTCTTTCTGATCTTACAAGTAAGCGAGATATCCACAACATTCGTTCTTCATCATACGCTCAGCTCGTATGCTGAGATGAATGGTGCAACACTAGATTTGACTCCATAAAATTGAAAGGATTTCCTCTTTGGAGGGTGAAAAGTTACCACTTTCTGGAGGCAATCTACGCTTGCATGGTAAGCGGATAGCCAATTTATTCCTAGGATTATATTGAATCCTTCCATCTTCAATAAAATCAGGTCTGCCACGGTTTCATGGTCTTCAACCAACACAATGACTGACAGACACACTGTTACTATTCTTACTGCATTTCTCATAGGAACCGACATTGCCAAAATGAAGTCCAAAGACTTGGGAATGACGCCTAATTTTGCTGAAAATAGCGGAGTGACAAAGGAGTGAGTAGACCCTAGGTCTATCAACACTCACGCCTCAGTTTCACATATGTCACCTTCTTGGCGCATAGGTAGTGTACCTAAGGCTTACACGTGCAATTTAATCAAGTATTCACAAAGTGTGTGGCGTTCACGAATGTCAAGTATTATAGTAAGATGCTAATTAATTCAAATGAAGGTAAAAATTTACATTCGAAATTTAATTATACCTTAGATCATGTTGTTGGATGTCTGGGTATCCATTGCAGCAATGGCATAAGCCTGACCTTGAACAGTAGGTTGAGAAGATCTCTGAGTAGAAGCCGAAGTGCTTCTCCCCTTGTCTTCCTCAAGACAATCCTTGATCAGGTGCTCGATCTTACTGCATATGAAGCAAACTCATGTGATCCTCCTGCATTCCTTAGTCTTGTGTGGTTTCTCACACTTTGTACACAATGGGGCTGGAGTGGACGGCACAACACGAGATGATCCCTGTGCCACAGATGGTCCACTCGCAACGGTGCTTGAAGGACGGGATGGTCGCATAGTTAATTTCCTAGATGATCTCTGATAGGAGGTCGGCCCAAAATATGTAGCAGGTCTCAAGTAAGCCAGTTGAGTAGGATATATCTGTCGTCTCGAGAATCTCGGCTTCTTACTTACCTGCTCAGAAGCACTAGACTGCCCCTAGCCAATCCGTAGCGATTCCAACACCCCTAGATGTATCAATGCCCTCGGGAACATCCTCCATCCAAACTGTTCTTGATCCAACTCTACCTCTACCTCTGAACCTTAGGGCCATGCTGCTCTATCATTTTTTAAACAACAACTTTGATCAGTATATTGATTGTGAAAACAATCAAGCCCATAGGCCTAATGGTTCTAGACATAAAGCCATATCTTGGATACTAACTGTGACGACCCGACTTTCCTGTATCCGAAATATCGAAAAGGCCAGCTCGCCAACCTATCGATAAATTGATAAGCCGGATAAAATACAATCAAATATTAGAGTACAACAAAAGTAGTTCCATTTCTACTCAATATATAATACAAAAATAACGGTTCTAATCCCATGTGAACGCACATGGACAAGAGAACCGAAACGAACCATCGGTGATGGCCGACCATCACCGAAACATGGTTCACAAAATAATGTATTACATATTTCAAAAATACAAAACAATTAGGCCGGACGTACCAAGCCCAATTCTCAAAGTTCTCAAAACAGAATATCCAAAACGAGGCCAAGCCTCAATCAAGGAAAGAACTAGTCAGGAGGAATCTCTGACTCTTCCTCTAAAATATAGTCTGGATCACTCTCGTAACCCCAATCCCGCGTCTCTATACCTGTGACGTATAGTCGGGGTGAGCTAACTGTATAAGCTCAATTGAAGAAACTCAATTTCTATTAGATTTCATCAGAACAAATATTGTTTCAAGGACTGAAATCGAAGCATATGCATTTTCGAAACAGATATTCAAAAGCAGGTTCTCTTTCTAAATTTCAAAGACTAATCTCAGATGCAATTTCCTGAACATATATTAATTAGAGAGCTATGAGCGGAAATCAAACGAATCAAGATTTTTCGATTGATTAATGGCTTAAAACATTCACTTAAACCAATCTCCCTAGCATCTATAGCTTGGAAGCCGGAGATTTTTCGATTGAAATCCCTACCATCGTCGTTCAATGAATAATTTTTAGAAGATGCTATAAGCCCCTGCGTTTTGAGGGTAACTTGTGTCATGCGAATACAAATACACGTATATCCCGCCGTGCCGGTCATGGATATCCCGTCGCGTCGGTGGGGATTCATTCTTATGAACCTTAAATCAAATGCAATTTCTAACATATAGTTCATATTTCAAATGCAGATTCTAATATTTAATATATAGCTAGTTTCGGAGTTTTGATTTCAGAGTCAAATGCTAGTTTGAGAGTTTTGAGTTTAGATGTTAAACAAATCAAATATGGATTTAAATCAAATGTAGAGTTCTAAATCATGTTCAAAAGCAAATTCATGTAATCGAAATTCTCATGGATTACAACATGATGTTCATATAAATTGAGACAAACATGCAGATAAAATTTGAGGCTCCCCTACCTCAGTCACGATTCGTACAAAACCACTCGAACCGGTCTAAGACTCCACATAGACGTTTGTAACCTTAACCTACATTCAAATTCATCCAAAGACCTTTTAAAATGTCTAAGGAAGCCTAACGGTCAAAGTTCTGAAAATTTTCCAAGAAAAACACCAAACACTGCTCAACTATGTATCTCATGTGAGCGAGATTCAGTGTCGAGTGTGTGAGTCCAATGACACCCAACTAGCTCAGGTGTGCGACACAAAGGGTCTTACTGGAGCATCTTTCTCCTCTGTCCCTTTGGGCGCACGAGTTTTCTGAAGGCTGCTCTAGAGCACGAGAAATGAATCTCGGGCGCGCGAAACTCAATGGCACACCCAGCTCGGGCGAGCAAGGAACAAAGGTCCACTTCCTCTATTGTTCCTCGGGCACACGAGGCTTTCAGAAGCCTTTCTGAAGGCTGCTCAGGCGAGCGAGACTTGAAACTCAGGCACGCGAGCTTCAGAAACTCTACAATTTCTGAGTTTCAGAAACCCGATTTCTACAACGATTCCACAACGATCGATCAAAGCGAGGCACAAGGTGAAGTTGTCTGCGATCACAGATCGATTTCAACTTCTTCAAAGCGCGAGAGACGATCGCGAGATGGAACATTCATGAAACTAGGTTTCTAAAGCAAAAGGGGTTTGAAACAGTCAGAATTCACCAAGGGCGAAACTCAAGCAATGTCGCCGTCACGTGTTTCGTAAAGTGTGCGGAGCTTGCGGCGCGATCGCGATCTTGTGATTGAAATCTCAATAAGGGGTTTGAAGGTGGCGGATTTTCCAAGAAGTGGGGTCGGTTCTCCTTTCTTCTTCTCAAAATTTTGCAAGACAGCTTAGCCTCTAAGCTTCCCCTCTCCTCTCTCTTATAACCCAACGAATGACAAAAATATCTTTGATATTTATTCCCAAAATTCTATCCATTTGCCTTAAGGTTCATACTCCGTGTTAAACTCCGCGAGTCGGTGCACGACTTTGCCACTAAAGGTCCAAATCAAGACCCAAATTGTTCTCTTTGCACGCCAATTATCCAAAATTTATTTAATTATTATTTAAAAGCTTAAGGCGACATCGGTCGTCATGCCAGACATGCACACGGGGTTAGTTTAGTTCGGGTTCAAAATATCCGGGATATTACAGTTAGAATTTCGATGCCTCGTGAAATTGAATTCTAACCTTCACGTTATTGAAGACACACTATTAACTCCTCTATTCTATATTTATATTGGTGTGTTATGTCAATAAATATATGTATAAATATAATGATAATTTAGATATAAACCTTTTGTATGTTTGATAATTCTGTACTTTCATTTCGATCATGATATATAAGTTAGGGACATGCTAGGTCATATGTACGCGAGTGTATGAGACCATGCTTATGCTTAAGCATAGCGATTCACTTAGATGGTATCGAAATGTGTAATATATCATACTCACATACCTTATAACTCATGATGGTATGAGACATCATGACGAGTAAGGTGAGTGTGAATTCAGTGTAGTCTCGTATACGGTGGCATATACGGTGACCCGACCACCCCAAGTTTTAATATAATAGGATAAGATATGAGTCAAGGTATGAGGTTTGGACCTTTAGGCCATAGTCATGGTGGGATTTTTTTTACAGTCACGCGAAACTCGAAATACAGGCATCCATATACGGATGCAATACTTCTATGGTAATATGGGCTGTCACATGAAGTACATCCATGTTACTACAGAATCTGTCTATTGGAAAGCGTGATTTATAAAGCTTACCGCACCGTGTTCATTATAGATTTAGGTCATTGAAGTATGATATGATATGAGTATGTTAATATAAGATAAGTTATGAGTACGATAATAAGATACCACTGTGTAGGCTCGCAAAAGATTAAGAATTTAAGTCTCTGTACGTGTCGTTCCTTGCATAGCCACCGTAAGGGTAACAACGTCTTTTAGTCAATACAGGTCTCTGGGAGACATTATGAATTATGAGTTACCGACCGCCCCTGTGACTGGATGGGCTGTATGATTTGAGTATGATATGGAGGGTGTTATGATATGGTGGTATGATACTATGGTGACCCTCACATGGCAGCTCGAGCAGTGACTGACACAAGTCGTTTAAGATTTTATGAGCATATTAGTTACGCTCATGCGATGTACAAACGTATTTACAAGAATAATGAAAGAATATATGATATGATATGATATGTGATATGATAAGGTACGTTAGGATATAAGTATCTAGATCATGGTCCTGTATTCATGATTATGATATGAGTTTACGATATACACTTGATTTTATTATTTTCTTCTAATTTATTTAAGATATTATTATTATCACTCACGTGATACACTCACAATGCACCTGAGTAAAATAGGATAGATTGGTGGTATATCCACTGAGTTTATGTGACTGAGTAAACTTATTCCACGAAAATCTAACAGTTACAGGTGACTATCTAGACGGAGTGAACGTTGGTTTCTTTGATCCGATTATTGTTGAGTACGTTGACCCGATGGACTTTGATTATCAGGAGCCTTGGGAGGGCAACACTGTCGATTTTCTAGAGGACTACAGTGCTGATTTTGATTCGAGTGCTGGCTATTGACATCTGTGGACTCGATATTAGATTGATTTTATATTTTATTGTTAATACTATGGTTTCCTTTTATCCAATTTGTCTCTGACCTTGATTACGTTTTATTGGTGGATTTATCGCATTTACTCAACATTTATGATTGTCTTATATTCCATCTTTATTTGTTAGTTTTTCACGGATTTCATGGAACCAGATATGCACGAGAACTTTGATTATGTATATGTTCGCTTAGCGTATCTGGAATGCGTGCGGGTCATAACTCGGAATTCTAAGCCCTCGGGATGGGGTAGAATTTCGAGTTGTGACACATTAAAAGTGTCTCAATTTCGGAGACGATTTCAATAACAGTCGATCTAAATTTTCCCATAATTTTTTTTTAAAAATAGAACAAAATTATTACAAAATCAGAGAAATCCCCAACATAACAGAACTACAATATCAATGAAGCTCTAATCAAAATACATCCCCAGCAGATTCAATGCTTTGCAAGCTAAAATACAAAACTTAAGTTATATACTCCAAAACCTAGGTCTTAAAAAATTTCAAACAAATTTTTTTTAAAAGTAACAAAATTTTTAAATTTAACCTTAAAATGGTGGCCTACCAATCTCATAATCCACACACGTCCCGTTCCTAAGCCTTCACGAGCACCAGGCACTAGCCCCGACAAGGCCTCCACCTGTGCCTCCATCACGAACATATCTATTTATGCTTCTTTCTGCAACAGTTTGAAAAAAAAAATTTAAGTTCATACGAGCAGCTCTAAAGAACTTATGTTTAACAAGTACCTCTTGAACTCCTCGCTATTATAAGGACTGCCTATTAATGAGTAAAATTAAGTTTTAAATTTTTCTCAAAAAGTGTCTCAGATTCAATATTTCGAGTCCAAGGCATGGTTGAAACAAACATAGATAAACTTCTTTTCGCATTTCATTAGCTCGGAAAATCTAGCTCTATAACCATGAGAAAATAAAATAATAATGATAATAATAATAATGCTCATCTTGCACAATCAAAACATATATGAACCTCTGATTATCAGATAATTAGTACCTCATAGAAGATCCGATCTTCCTCCAACAAAGTGAAGATTTAAATCTGAGACACTTTGTTCATGGGAAAACATGAATTATTGATTTATGAACTATTTTTATTTCTCCCCAATAGATTAAAAATATCATCCTCTGTAAATATAGACAAAAATAGACAAAGAATCCCTAAAAGTCAGACAGAAAGCAAGAAATGAAGTTTGTTTCCAAAGTGGCGACCACAGAGCGGATCCTTACATTGGTAGTGTTCACACATCTAACATCATTCATTTTGTGGCTAGGGATTGTATAATATGGGTGCTAGATTAACAAAAATCAATCATTTGTATGACATCGGTTCTTACTTGGCAGTTGAGACCACATAAGTTGGATGCAAAAGGTAAAACACTCCCCCATTAACCACTACTAGTAACAATTTGTTTACTATGATTAAATATAGTAGGCTATTAAAATCAATGATCCTAAATGAAAGAAATCAGTAAAAGAAGAATAGATAGAGTTATAAAGATACTTACAATGAAGAAGTCACTGACAAGGAAATACGAAGGTAGGCACCATGCCTATCATTCCTTGTCATCATCTAACCTGACATAGAATTGTAGCGCCAATATGGGGCTCAAACACCGAGTTGGTCTTCATCATCTATACAATCTTCTAAGTGAAGCCTTCCATTGCCATCTGCATTACCAAAAGTAATTAAGTACTTAATTTTTTTATAGTGTATCTTTAAATTCACCCACTAAATCTCAAAGTTCACCCACATTGAAACCTATTGACTGCTTTGAATCAGACGATAGATCTTGATCATGGCTATACCATCTGACGGTCAGTTTTTTATTTCACATGGGACACGTCCCAAAAACATAACCTTAAAATCATATTTGAGCCACATGAAAATAAAAAATTGACGGCCTGATCATATGCCCATGATCTCAAGAACCATCGTGTGAAAGATTTGGAATGGAAAATAATCTCATTGTCTAGTTCAAAGCAGTCAATAGATTTTTAACATGGGTAAATTCAAAGTTTCAGTGGCTGAATTCAAAGAGTCATCTTAAGATTCATCATGTGAAAGAGTAATAGGCAACATCAAACTAATTAGCTATACCAACTAATGGGTTGTGTACGTTAAAGGATTAAGCTCCATAGCTCCTTGGAGGTCCTCTTACTCAAAAATAGGGAACTCAAGGCTGTGATGATGATCATGATGAGGGCTCATCTTGCCATCACCGAGTTTCTGAATAAGCCTATTCGTCAAGACAACAAATGCTTATCTCCATCACTTGGGTACTTGAAATAAAAAGGGGCCGACATATAACATCATGATCTTTTCAAAACTCGGTGAAAGACCACATTTCCATCGCCTTCCAACTGTTTAGATGTGAACTTGTAGAGAGAGAGAGAGAGAGAGAGAGAGAGAGAGAGTGAGCAACCACAACAGTTGAGTAAGAATATTGAATCATTGTTATTTTCTTCTAACAATATATATAGTATTAAAAAGTAATATAAATCAAAAAGTGTGATTTAGGTTATTGTCTAATGGGTTTTGCCATTTGCTACCTCTTATGTGTTGGAGATCACAAAGGGAATAAGATAGAAAGAAGATATTGTTTTAGCTTTTCATTTTAGGTGAAAAAAAAATTACCTATATAAAAATAGGGAGCACTATCATGAATTGTAAGAAATTTTCAAAACCTTAATCCATAATAATACAAAACCTTAATTTTACCTCACCTGTTTCTTGGCTGGCACCTCTTTTCCCCTCACCGATTTACCGTCTCGTCCCTCGCTTCTACTATTTAAACTCCAGTAGCTCCGTCATCCTAAAGAGCCACTTTTCTGGCGGTAAGTTCCAGTAAGTTACAAGATGAGCCAAGAGTCAAAACTGATACTTTCCACTTTCCGATCGATACTTTCCATGTTCCGATCGAAACTTTTGTCGTCAAAGATCCTGAAGAAGTCGGCGACCTCTAATCAATTAAAACAAAAAAGTTACAGTGATCATCAGTATACCATGTGAAGGGTTCTCAGGTATTTTTGGTGGATTTATTCAAGGTGGAATCCATATCTGGCCATCTGATAGCTCTCGAATGTGATCTAAAGATCTATTTTGTCTCTTTAAGTTTGTAACGATAGCAAGATAAATATTTAACATAATACTGTGATTGGAAATACATAAAAAAAGACACGATTTTCTAAAACACTTAATATTGTGATTGGAAACACTTAGTACAAGAATATGCCATAGTAACTTTTATTCATCAGCTGACTACCCATAAAGGGTTATTATTTAGAAAATTTTAATTTCACATAATAATGGTGTACATTTACCTTAGAGGACATATATCATTACCTATTTCCATTACTGAGTACTGTACCCTCCAAGGCTCCAATTATGTAAAAAGGGTATCACTGTTTATAGTCAAATATTCGATCTTCGTAGCCAGGGGTTCCACTGCTAACGGGATATAAATCCCCAAATACTACCCCTTGATTGGGATCTTACTGTTCATTTGTAGTCCTTATATATATTTCACATAGTGCATCTTGAGGTCGTGTGTCACATCAGACGATTATATATTTTTTTAATGGGAAATAAATCCCCAAATACTACTGCTACGATCATGGTCACATTTAAGAAGTGTTCTACTAGAATCAACATTTGACCATCTCATAGATATGAGAAGATACGAAGATTTATCTCGTACAAAGATAGGGAAGTCCAAATAAAACTCCAAAAACGATCTAATGTCAGTATTCCCAAAACTATCAGCATCTCAATCCCCAACTTGAAACCACAAAATCCTTGTCATATAAATAGGAATAAAAGGCAGGATTTTTATTAAATGGATTTTGTAACTGGTGGAAAACACATAGGGTTTTTTGCAACCGACATTTGTACCTTTAAATTCACCCACCAAATCTTTTACTTCGCCCATTGATTGTTTTGAATAGGAAGATGGAGATCATTTTCCGTCCCAATCTTTCATTGAGATTACGGGCTTATCATCAAACGGTCAATTTTTTAATTGCACATGGCACACCTCCCAGATAAGTTGATCTTAACATCATGTGAAACTCATCACATGGAAACTAAATTTTAAGATCACTTTTTTGGGATGCATGTCGCGAGAAATAAAAAAATGACTGTCTGATGGGATGCCCATGATCTCAAGATCCATCAAGTGAAATATAGGATGAGAAACGATCTCTACCCTCTGATTCACAGCAGTCAGTGGGTTTTTACGTGGGTGAACCCAATCATTCGCTGGGTGAATTTAAAGGTACTACAATTGGTTCCACCATTAACCTATTGACTGTTTTGATATGTGGGTTGAGATCATGCTTATTTTGGAGCTGTGTTACACGTGCAAACAATGATCTCCATCAGTGAGTGTCTTAGTACTTAGGCCACTTTTTGGGTTATATGCCATGTAGAGCCATCATATGCCCGTTCGATTTTATCGCTAATGATCTCAAGATCTTGTGGAAAACATTGGGATGCAAAATAATCTCCATCGTTTGATTCAATGCAGTTAGAGATCATTTTTCACCCGATCATTCACATCAAAATCTTTGCGATTTCTGAGTTTCAAAAACCCAATTTCTACGACGATTCCATAGCGATCGATCAAAGCGAGGCACAAGATGAAGTCTTCTATGATCACAGATCGATTTCAACTTCTTCAAAGCGTGAGAGACGATCGCGAGATGGAACGTTCATGAAAAAAGGTTTTTAAAGCAAAAGGGGTTTGAAACGGTCGGAATTCACCGAAGGCAGAACTCAAGCAATGTCGGCGTTACGTGCTTCGCGAAGTGTGTGGAGCTTGCGGCACGATCACAATCTCGTGATTGAAATCTCAATAAGGGGTTTGAAGGTGACGGATTTTCCAAGAAGTGGGGTCGGTTCTCTTTTCTTCTTCTCAAATTTTTGCAAAATAGCTTAACCTCTAAGCTTCCTCTCTCCTCTCTCTTATAACCCAATGAATGACAAAAATATCTTTAATATTTATTCCCAAAATTCTATCCATTTGCTTTAAGATTCATACTCGGCGTTAAGTGGCACACCATGAGTCGGTGCACGGCTTTGCCACTAAAGGTCCAAATCAAGACCTAAATCGATCTCTTTGCATGCCATTTATCTAAAAATGATTTAATTATTATTTAAAAGCTTTAGGCAACATCGGTCGCCATGCCAGACATGCACACGAGGTTAGTTGAGTTCGGGTTCAGAATATCCGAGATATTACAGTTAGAATTTCGATGCCTCGTGAAATTGAATTCTAACCTTCACGTTATTGAAGACACACTATTAACTCCTCTATTCTATATTTATATTGGTGTGTTATGTCAATAAATATATGTACAAATATAATGATAATCTAGATATAAACCTTTTGTACGTTTGATAATTCTGTACTTTCATTTCGATCATGATATATAAGTTAGGGACATGTTAGGTCATATGTACGCGAGTGTATGAGATCATGCCTATGCTTGAACGTAGTGATTTACTGAGATTGTATCGAAGCGTGTAATATATCGTACTCACATACCTTACAACTCATGATGGTATGGGACATCATGACGAGTAGGGTGAGTGCGAATTCAGTGTAACCTCGTATACGGTGGCATATATGGTGACCCGATCACCCCAAGTTTTAATATGATAGGACAAGATCTGAGTCAAGGTACGAGGTTTGGACCTTTAGGCCATAGTCATGGTAGGATTCTTTTTACAGTCACGTGAAACTCGAAATGTAGGCATCCATATACGGATGCAATACCTCTATGGTAGTATGAGCTGCCACACGAAGTACATCCATATTACTATAGAATCCGTCCCTTGGAAAGCGTGGTTTGTGAAGCTTACCACATCGTATTCGTTATGGAATTAGGTCATAGAAGTATAATATGATATGAGTATGTTAATATAAGATAAGTTATGAGTACGATAGTATGTAGGCCCGCAAAAGATTAAAAATTTAAGTCTCTGTATATGTTGTTCCTTGCGTAGCCACCGTAAGGGTAATAATGTCTTTCAGTCAATACGGATCTCTGGGAGACATTATAAGTTATGAGTCGTCGGCCGCCCCTATGACTAGATGGGCTGTATGATATGAGTATGATATGGAGGGCATTATGATATGGTGGTATGATACTATGGTGACCCCCACACAGTAGCTCGAGCAGTGACTCTGACACAAGTTATTCGGGATTTTATGAGTATGTTAGTTATGCTCATGCAATGTATAGACGTATTTGCAAGAATAATAAAAGAAGATACGATATGATATGATATGCGTTATGGTAAGGTACGTTAGGATATGAGTATCTAAATCACAGTCCTGCATTCATGATTATGATATGAGTTTACGATATACACTTGATTTTGTTATTCTCTTCTGGTTTCTTTAAGATATTATTATTATTACTCACGTGATGCACCCATAATGTACCTGAGTAGAATGTGGTAGATTGATGGTATATCTACTGAGTTTATGTGACTAAGTAAACTAATTCCACGAAAATCTAACAACTACAAATGACTATCTAAATGGAGTGAACATTGGTTTCTTTGATCCGATTGGTGCTGAGTAATTTGACTCGATGGACTTTGATTATTAGGAGCCTTGGGAGGGAGACGCTGTCGATTTTTTGGAGGACTACAATGCTGATTTTGATCCGAGTGCTGGCTATTGCATCTGTGGACTTGGTATTGGGTTGGTTTTATATTTTATTGTTAACACTATGGTTTCCTTTTATCGAATTTGTCTTTGACCTTGATTACGTTTTATTGGTGGATTTATCGTATTTACTCAACATTTATGATTATCTTATATTTCATCTTTATTTGTTAGTTTTTAACGGATTTTATGGAATCAGATATGCGCGAGAACTCTGATTATGTGTATGTCCGCTTAGCGTATTTGGGATGCGTGCAGATCATAACTTGGAATTCTATGCCCTAGGGATGGGGTAGAATTTCGGGTTGTGACACATTAAAAGCGTCTCAATTTCGGAGACGATTACAATAATAGTTGATCTAAATTTTCCCATAAAAATGCTTAGAAAATATATCAAAATCATTACAAAATCAGATAAATCCTCAACATAACAGAACTACAATATCAATGAAGCTCTATCAAAATGCATCCCCAGCAGATTCGATGCTTTGCAAGCTAAAATACAAAATTTAAGTTATATACTCCAAAACCTAGGTCTTAAAAAATTTCAAACTAAAGTAAGTAACAAATTTTTTAAATTTAACCTTAAAATGGTGGCCTACCAATCTCATAATCCACACAAGTACCGCTCCTAAGACTTCACGAGCACCATGCACCAGCCCCTGATAAGGCCTCCACCTGTGCCTCCATCACGAACATATCTATCTATGCTTCTTTCTGCAACAATTTGAAAAAAAAAATTTAAGTTCATACGAGCAACTTTGAAGACCTTATGTTTAACAAGTACCTCTTGAACTCCTCGCTATTATAGGGACCTGCCTATTAATGAGTAAAATTAAGTTTTAAAATTTTCTCAAAAAGTGTCTCAGATTCAATATTTCGAGTCCAAGGCATGGTTGAAACAAGCATAGGCAACATCAAACTAATTAGCTGCACCAACTAATGGGTTGTGTACGTTAAATGATTAAGTTTCATCGCTCTTTGGAGGTCCTCTTACTCAAAAATAGGGAACTCAAGGCTGTGATGATGATCATGATGAGGGCTCATCTTGCCATCACCGAGTTTCTGAATAAGCCTGTTTGTTAAGCCAACAAATGCTTATCTCCATCACTTGGGTACTTGATATAAAAAGGGGCCGACATATAACATCATGATCTTGTCAAAACCCGGTATAAAGACCACATTTCCATCTCCTTCCAATTGTTTAGATGCGAACTTGTAGAGAGAGAGAGAGAGAGAGAGAGAGAGAGAGAGAGAGTGAGCAACCACAACAGTTGAGTAAGAATATTGAATCATTGTTATTTTCTTTTAACAATATATATAGTATTAAAAAGTAATATAAATAAAAAAGTGTGATTTATGTTATTGTCTAATGGGTTTTGCTATTTGCTACCTCTTATGTGTTGGAGATCACAAAGGGAATAAAATAGAAAGAAGATGTTGTTTTAGCTTTTCATTTTAGGTGAAAAAAAAAATCACCTATATAAAAATAGGGAGCACTGTCATGAATTGTAAGAAATTTTCAAAACCTTAACCGAGAATAATACAAAACCTTAATTTTACCTCTCCTGTTTCTTGGCTGGCACTTCTTTTCCCCTCATCGATTTGTCGTCTCGTCCCCTGCTTCTACTATTTAAACTCCAGTAGCTACGCCATCCTAGAGAGCCACTTTTCTGGCAGCAAGTTCCAGTAAGTTACAAGATGAGCCAAGAGTCAAAACCGATACTTTCCACTTTCCGATCGATACTTTCCAGGTTCCGATCGAAACTTTTGCCGTCAAAGATCCTGAAGAAATCGGCAACTTCTAATCACGTAAAACACAAAAGTTACAGTGATTATCGGTATATCGTGTGAAGGGTTCTCGGGTATTTTTGGTGGAATTCATATCTGGCCATCTGATAGCTCTTGAATGTGATCTAAAGATCTATTTTGTCTCTTTAAATTTGTAACAATAACAAGATAAGTATTTAATGTTTCTCTATAAAAACATAATACTGTGATTGAAAATACATAAAAAAAGACACGATTTTCTAAAACACTTAATACTGTGATTGGAAACACTCAGTACAGGAATATGCTATAGTAACTTATATACACCAACTGACTACCCATAAAGGGTTATTATTTAGAAATTTTTAATTCCACGGAATAATGTTGTACATTTACCTTAGAGGACATATATCATTACCTATTTCCATTACTTAATACTGTACCCTCCAAGGCTTCAACTATGTAAAAAGGGTATCACTGTTTATAGCCAAATATTCGATCTTCGCAGCCAGAGGTTTCCTTGCTAACACGATATAAATCCCCAAATACTACTCCTTGATTGGGATCTTACGGTTCATTTGTAGTCTTTATGTTTCACATAGTACATCCTGAGGTTGTGTGTCACATATCAGGCGGTCATATATTTTTTTAATGAGAAATAAATCCCCAAATACTACTCCTTCAATCATGGTCACATTTGAGATATGTTCTACTTGAAATTAACATTTGACCATCTCATAGATATGAGAAGATAGGAAGATTTATCTCCTACAAAACCACCAACATCTCAATCACCAACCTGAAACCACAAAATCCTTGTCATATAAATAGGAATAAAAGGCAGGATTTTTATTAAATGGATTTTGTAACTGATGGAAAACACGTTGGGTTTTTTGCAATCTGACATTTGTACCTTTAAAGTCACCCACCAAATCTTTTACTTCACCCACTCTAGAAACTCATCGATTGTGTTTGAACAGGAAGATGGAGATCATTTTCCGTCCCAATCTTTCATTGAGATTATGGGCGTATCATTAAACGGTCAATTTTTTAATTGCATATGGCACACCTCCCAGATAAGTTGATCTTAACATCATGTGAAACTCATCACACAAAAACTAAATTTTAAGATCACTTTTATGGGATGCATGCCCGCGAAATAAAAAAATGACTGTCTGATGGTATGCCCATGATCTCAAGATCCATCAAGTGAAATATAGGATGAAAAACGATCTCCACCCTCTGATTACACGTGCAAACAATGATCTCCATCAGTGAGTGTCTTAGTACTTAGGCCACTTTTTGGGTTATATGCCATGTAGAGCCATCATATGCCCGCTCGATTTTATCGCTAATGATCTCAAGATCTTGTGGAAAACATTGGGATGCAAAATGATCTCCATCGCTTGATTCAATGTAGTTAGAGATCATTTTTCACCCGATCATTCACATCAAAATCTTTACAATATGTAGGCAGCTGCGACGGTAATATCGGGTTGGGTCGGCCCGGTAATTACCTGGCCCTAGTCCTGTGTAGAAGCCTCAACGGGTCAGACTTGGGCTCCAAGCATGGATCAAAATGCCAAAAAACTGGTACGTATCGTCCGAACTCAAAACCGATACGTATCGGATGATACGTATCGGTATTGGACAGTACCGGATGATACATTAAATGTATCGTTTGATACTTTACATAATGGTCGATATGGTACATTCAATGGACTATATAGTTCACCACCGATATCGATATATATCGTCCGATACGTATCGGTATCGGATGAAATTTTGATCCATGGCTCTAATTATGTGAAAAGGGTATTACCGTTTACAACCAAATATTCAATCTTCGCGTCAAGGGGTTCCCCTCTAATGGGAAGTATACTACTCCTTGAATGGGATCTTATAGCTCATTTTTAGTCCTAACAAACATATATTTTTTTAACAAAAATAAATCATCGAATACTAGTCCTATGATTATGGTGATGTGTTCCACTTGGAATCAAGATCTGACCATTTTATATTATAGATGTGAGAAGATTGGAAAATTTATCTTGTACAATGATTGGGGCGAAAGCAGATCTTGATCGTCCAATTCAAGAAAGTCAACATTGTATCGGTGGAAACTCTTGATCGGGAGACCAAATTTTGGGAAATTTACTTGACCGGCCCTGTCAGATACAACTTTTACGTCAGAGGCCCTATATTTTCACCTTTACCCAAATCGACCACTTGGGAGCCTAGCCGACCCTAAGGATAGCAAAAAGTCCAAATTACCCCTTTCTTTAACGCACAAAAACATCATCTTCTTCCTCATTTTAATCTGGTACAGTTTTTAAAAATCAGAGGTGGCGAAGGTGACGGCGTCTTCTCCTCAATCTAAACTATTCCGATCTACTATTTGGATCGACCCAAATACACCTTTTTCGTCAGAGACTGTAGCAGATTAGAATAAGGAAGAAGAGGATACACCTATATAATTTAAAATTTTAAATATTTGCATTTTTCTATATTTACGCGAGATCTATTTCGATTCAAATTCAATCGCTATTTGGATTAAATATTTTTGTCAGAGACTATAACAGATTAGAATGAGGAAGAAGAGGATACGCCTATATAATTTAAAATTTTAAATATTTACATTTTTTTATATTTACGCGATGTGAAACGAGATCTATGCCGTCTGATTTGAAGGCTACAATATAAAATCGATAGTTTCAAAGATAGATATGAGAAAAAAGTGATATCGATTCTGTACACAGTCGATATCGACTCTGTACAGAGTCGCCATCGATTATATAAAAAAAAAAAATTATAATAAATAAATAAATAAATAAAAATAATGTAATCGATGACGATTCTGTACCGAGTCGATGACGACTTGGTACAGAGTCGTCATCGATTACATAAAAAAAATAATTATTTATTTATTTATTTATTTTTATTTTATGTAATCGATGACGACTCAGTACAGAGTCGTTATCGACTCGGTATAGAATCGTTATCGATTACATAAATTTTTTTATTTTTTTATTTTATATAATCGATGGCGACTTTGTATAGAGTCAATGACGACTTTGTACAGAGTCGATGACGACTCTTAAAATGATCGGTACCGACTATGTACAGAGTCGATATCGACTGTGTACAGAATCGATATCGCCTTTTTCTCATATCTATCTTTGGAACTATTGATTTTATATTGTAGCCTTCAAATCAGACGGCATAGATCTCGTTTCGCATCGTGTAAATATAGAAAAATATAAATATTTAAAAATTTAAATTATATAGGCGTATCCTTCCTTATTTTAATCTGTTACAGTCTCTGACGAAAAAAGTGTATCTGAGTCGATCAAAATAGCAGATCGGAATAGTTTGGATTGAGGAGAAGACGCCGTCATCTTCGCCACCTCTGACTTTTAAAAGCTGTACCAGATTAAAATGAGGAAGAAGATGATGCTTTTATGCGTTAAAGAAAAGGGTTAATTTAGGTATTTTGCTAACCTAAGGGTCGGCTAGACTTGTAGCTGGTCGATTTGGGTAAAGATTAAACTACAGGGCTTCTGACGTAAAAGGCGTATCTGACAGGGCCGATCAGGTAAATTTCCCCAAAATTTTCACCAGCAAATGCCGATACCTATTCCTCTATAGAAGAAGGTGAAAAAAGGAAAAACCGAAAGACGACCCGCAAAAAAAAGGAAAACCCCTTTCTATCGATCTCCAGTTGAGCCGTCTTTTAAATTACTGAAACGGCGGGGTCATCGCATCAACATTTCAATGGCCGTCTTCTCTGTTTCTCCTTTGAAACCGACGAGTTTTTCTAGGTTTTTTGGGGTTTCCAGCCCTCTTGCTCTTACTAACTGTAATGGATTCGCATCAAATGCTTTCGGCGACGCAATCGTCGAATCTGAGCCGTTTTTCACACCAGAACCAGTTCAACCAGCTGAAGGAGATAAGATCCCTCCAAGAACACCGAGAGGTAAAACCCCTAATCGAGAAACTCGATCCGAAACAATTTGCCGAATGATGTCAAATAGGCCATGGACTACTCGACTGCAAAACTCAATTCGATCGCTCACGGTCGAATTCGATCACGATCTCGTGTACAATGTGTTGCACGGCGCATATACCTCTGATCAGGCGCTGAATTTTTTCAGATGGGTCGAAAAAACCGGGTTTCGGCATGATCGATCGACCCATTTTAAGATCGTTGAGATCTTGGGCCGCGCGTCGAAGCTTAACCACGCGCGGTGTATCGTTTTAGATATGCCCAAGCGAGGGGTCGATTGGGACGAAGATTTCTTTGTCGTCCTCATCGACTGTTACGGTAAGGCGGGCATCGTTCAAGAATCTGTTAAATTGTTTCAAAAAATGAAGGAATTGGGGGTCGTCCGATCGATCAAATCATATGACACGTTATTTAAGGTCATCTTGCGCCGCGGACGGATTCTAATGGCGAAGCGTTATTTTAATGCAATGCTGGCCGAGGGGATCTCGCCGACGTGCCACACGTATAATTTAATGATATGGGGTTCTTTCCTTTCGTTGAGAGTCGAGACTGCGAAACGATTTTTCGACGAAATGAAGGGCCACGGGATTAGCCCCAATATTGTGACATATAACACGATGATTAATGGGTGTTGTCGGATCAAGAAAATGGATGAAGCCGAGAAGTATTACGTCGAGATGAAGGGACAGGATTTGGTGCCAAACGTGATTACCTACACGACTTTAATCAAAGGGTATGTGTCCACTGGGAATGTTGATGAAGGGTTGAGATTGTTTGATGAGATGGGTTCTTACGGAATCAAGCCGAATGATACTACATATTCGACGTTGTTGCCCGGACTTTGTGATGCTGAGAAAGTGGTTGAAGTGCGTAAAATTTTGAAGGTAATGGCAGAGAGGCATATAGCCCCGAAGGATAATTCCATATTTTTGAAGCTTATTGCTTGTTTTAGTAACAAGGGTGAATTGGGTGGAGCCAAAGATGTCCTTAACGTGATGATACGATTGAGCGTTCCGACCGAATCGGCTCATTACAGCCTTCTGATTGAGGGTTTTTGTAAGCAAAAAATGTATGATGATGCTGTTAAGATGTTGGATAAGGTTATTGAAAAGGGTATTTTATCGAATCTGACCAGTTCTTCGGAGATGGAATCTACAGCTTATAATCCTATTATCAAGTACTTGTGTGACCATGGGAATACAGCGAAGGCAGAGACATTTTATCGGAAATTAATGAAGGGTGGAGTTCAAGATCCGGTTGCATTTAATAATTTGATTCGTGGGCATTCAATGGAAGGAAAACCTGAATCAGGCATCGAGATTTTGAAAATTATGGAAAGGAGAGGAATTGTGTCAGATTACAACACTTATGAGTCTCTCATCAAGAGTTTTTTGAAGAATGGAGAGCCATCTGATGCGAAATCCACGTTGGATGCTATGATCGCAAGTGGGCACTCGCCTAGTTCTGCACTCTTCCGACTAGTTTTGGTGGCCCTAGTCAACGACGAGAGGGTTCAAACTGCAAGTAGAGTGATGACGAGTATGATGGAGAAGGGTAAACAGGAGAATAAAGACTTGGTTTTCGAGATATTGGAGGCGCTTCTTTTAAGGGGACACGTTGAAGAAGCTCTTGGACGGATAGATTTAATGTTGAGAAATGATATAATTCCTGATTTTGATCATCTCATAACCGTTCTATGTGAGAAGGAGAAGTCCATTGCGGTTCTCAAGTTGTTGGATTATGGGTTAGAGAGAGATTTTAATATTAATGTTTCAAGTTATGATCGAGTTTTAGACGTGCTTTGCAAAGGAGGGAGGACGCTAAATGCGTATTCGATACTGTGTAAGATCATGGAGAAAGGGGGGGTTGCGGATCGGTGCACTTTTGATGGCTTGATTAAAAGCCTTAATGAGGAAGGGAACACAAAGCAGGCAGATATTCTCTCAAGGATGATTATGGGGAAGACGGGATCAGGGAGTAAAAGGGGGAAGAAAGTCGCTGGAACTTGACGTCATTTATTATGTTTGTAGTGTTTTTTTTTTTCCTTTGTTTCTTTGTTGGGCCTGTTTTGAGGCCGGATCAAAGACTTCAAAATGTTGGAGATCAGAATATAAGTAGAAATCCAATGAGGTGCAAAAGGAAAGAAAGTTATTTGCTGAATGCACTTTGAAATAACGTAATGCATAATCTAGTGGGGGATTCTTTTCCCATCTCTTTTCTCTTGTTCATTTGAGTAAATGCTGGATCCAAGAACTCAAATTCTTCATCAATGTTCAAACGGGTTGTATTTCATGGTGCGTGCACATAAAAAAACTGATGCCGTTGTTGCTAAATTTTTTGGTCTATTTCTTTGTTGATAGAAATTGTTCCCATTGATGCGATCCTTGATTATTATTTATATTAGTTCAATCACCGCTTGCATATGATCTGTTTTCACATTTGCTCTAAATTGAATATTGACAAGACTTAGGAATAATTCTCTTTCTCGACCTTTTTTATCTTTTGAAGGAGCAAGAAAGATCTTGTTTTGAGAAATTGCATTCAATTGAAGTACATTTAGATAATCAAATAGATGTTATATTCTCATTATTTTTTCTTAAGCATATAATTTAATATTATTAGAGTTGAGTTATGATTGAGCTTGGATGTTAGATGTTTGTTAAAAGTATTGTCAAATGCAGTTCCATCAAGCAAAACAAAAGCAAGAACATGAGACAAATGCAAGAACATGAGAGGCTATCAGAACTCAGATGGAGATAGTTTGATTGGTTGCTGTTAAAATCTTTTGAGGCCTTGAATTCTAAGAAAATTAACTTATAATAGCTTTGCATGCAGTAAGATTCTATGTAGATTTCACAATCCTAACGTGCGAGTTAGAGGAGTTTATTCCGTGTTCTACTTTTTGTGGCAAGAAACAAGATAGTTAGCGTGAAAGTAAAATATAGTTGATGGGTATGAATAATAGGCTGGTGTTACTGCCAGTCCACTTTATGTTATAGCCACCTCACTTAAACAAAGGAAAAATCTGTTGAACTGCTTTAAATTTGACAATGGCGATCATTTTTCCAAATCTTCCACAAAATAGATGTTGGGATCATGGGCCTACTATCAGATGGTCAGATGTTGATTCCATGCGACACAAATCCCGAAAAGTGAATGTGAAACACACGTTTGATGGTACACTGACCACGTTCACTTTTTGGGATGTGTGCAACGTGGAATCAACATCTGAGCATATGATAGTAGGCCTATGAGCTCAAGATATATTGTGTGGAAGATTGGGATGAAAACGATCTCCATCGTCTGATTTAAAGCAGTCAATAAATTTTTCCTTTGTTTTAGTGAGGTGGCTGTGACATAAAGTGGTGTGGTAGTAACACCAGCTGAAGAATATCTTGTAATTAGCATATAAGTGATGACTTTAACACTCTTCATGCTTATAACTGACACAGAAGGGCAACACTTCTCTGGTGGCCTTTCTGTAGGATGGGCTTTGTTTTACGAAGGAGCTTTCTTAATCATTCTGAACATGGACATGCTATGACCAACATTATTAATCAAAATATTCTTGTTGACAGGTATGCATTCTTCAGCCATATTAATTGTGCATATTTCAAAATATTTCTTCGATTTGTTTCTCTTTTAATTGTGTATATGTCAACTGTGTTTCTAATTTTTTTTGTCTCAAGTACAAAAGTATAAATCAGAGTTCTTAGCAAAACCCTGTTGCTGTTAAAGAGTGGGAATAATGATAGCACCTTATAATTTTTTAATTTACAGTACAAAGAAGTAGAAATTGGATCGGAGAAACCACTGACACTTTATTGTAGATAATACATCTATGCATCTATTCATGATAAGCAGAAATTGGAGACTTTATTCATCTATTCATGATAATGCATCTATTACAGAACCATATCATATAATAGTAGCTCATTTTCTAGTAATAATTTAGAGTAGTTTTTTCAATAGGATTAGAAAAAAATGAGGTTTCTAATTATGACATGGTTTTGTTCTTACATAAAATGGGTTTTCCTCGGTGCTTAACATGATCATTTGGGAGAGAGATTAGTAATGAGATTACACTACTAAGCTTATGGTATTGATGAGGAGAGTCGAATCTCGATTACTTTTAAGGAAGCTCGCTGTGAAAGTCAACTTATTACTGAGTTGATATGTTATCGTTGCTAGACTTGAATTCAAAGCTTATGGTATTGCTGATCAAATCAGAACTTGGCATTGTCAACTTGGTTTGGCCAACTTAAGAACCAAATACAATGACTTTTTATGACATTGATTTTTTGTCCATTTGGCCGAGTTGAATTAATAATTGAAGACCAGTTTCCGATTGAGCCCAAGATTCTGAATATTGAGCATGAGAAGATTTATATTCATGGTATGCCAAAATCAAATTAGTCTATATCCTTCTTTGAAATGAGCATTCAGAGACAAAATAGCTATCAAGGCCCTACCATGATGAGGTTATTGCTGAACAAAGTCCAAACATGCTCACTTCCCAAAACATCCCTGTGTCCGATAAGCACAAGGTTTTGCCTCTAATACAACCCAGCAGAAAGGAAAGTTAGTTTATATATATATATATATAAGCACCACTTCATTTATGCCTAATCGTGTAGTGTGTTAACTTAAGTTTCATTGTTTATTATACAAATTGGAAAGATACAATAGTTTGTTAACAGTGTACTGCTGGTTTCACCGCTTCAAATTCTGGTTAACAGTATGATCCGCTCAAAGCATGTTCTACCATTCCTTAATATTGGCTCAGGTATTGAAATCGAAGAGGACCAATGTACTTGATGGTCCTTAACCATCCTTCAGCAATCAACCTTAGGTTTCTTGAGTTAGACAAAAAGGGGGTTCTTGGCAACCATCCTTCAGCTTCAGCACTTTGTGTAAGAGATATTTCTAGAGTTAGACAAAAAGGGGGTTCTTGGCACCATCATGAACGATGTTGTTCCATACATTCTTTAATAGAGATGTAATTAGCACTTCCAATCAGTTCAGTTTTTCATCAGGGCCTCTATTTGTGCTCCATTTATTTTACGGCTTGGTCAGGTGACATATGAAAGGCTTATAAAGAGGAGATCAAAATAATTTTTTTGCGTAGGAAAGGCAGTTTGTTTTAAGTTCTAGTTTATTATTTTTCATGCTACTAAGCACTGTCAGGGATGACAGTGTTTCATACTTTCTTCCACCCTTATTCCCACATTCTCAGGTGCCATGCGACACTTATCCTGTTTAAGGTTCACTCTTTCCTAAGAGTTAATGGATTTAAAAAATAAAATAATATTTACCGTCTATCTAACGGTGTGAAATGAACAACGAAATAATGAAATGTTTCATCATTCATTTTTCAAATCATTGACCACCATTTGATAGGTGATGGTCAATACTTTTTAAATAAAATTCCTGTAGACGATAGTAGATCAACCTTAGGCCACATGGAGCTCATAAAAAGCAACCACGTCTTATTCCCTAGGGGAAAGCCTCGTCTTTTATTTGATTCTGATTCAACAATTCAATTCAGATATTTCCTGGTTTGAAGTTTCTATCTAGAAATCCAAAACCCAGGATTTTGATCAATCTACGGATATGCTGTGCATTATTAAAATTCCCATTCCATTTAACAATAATTGCTGCTGTTTGATGAATTTTGGGCATGTTTGATTGTTAGTGCCTGCGTTCAACTGCCCTGTTAAGGCCACTTGACGCATTAGGAGTTGTAATCATATTTAGTTATATGGTTGAAAAACTTTTTGGTAGATGTTTGACTGGCACCAATTGTAATCTTAATACTATTTAACCCATAGGATGGGTGTTTGATAGCATAACCCCATTTTTTTTATAAGTTCGGTAACATAAGTGAATATTTGTGAAGCATTCCCAAAGTTCATTTCATCCGGTTTTATTTCATCGTCCTGAACCTATCTAAATAGTAGACCCTAATCATATGCTGTGCACTATCCCGGTAGGATTACAATTTAGTCACCTTATAGGGCACTTTCATTCTCCAAACACCAACTGTTCCATTAAAGCTGAAAAAACTCAAGAAAACACCATTAACCTGCTAGTCCACCTCAAGTGGAAGAATAGATATTAATGTTTTCGAGGCGAGTTAACAAGTTCTCGTCCTTGTTAACAAACTCCCACTGAGATTGAACCCCAATTCAAATCAGACAAGCCGTCAATCTTTTTTCGAAAGTCGATGATATATAACAACTCTGCTTTTGTTATTATAATCTGATGGGTTGGTGGATATCTACAGCAGTGCTTCAATCATTAATGATAACGTCATTCTAATTTTCATATAGGATTGTTAACTTTAATTGTGAATGCTGGGAGGTAGAGGTGTTATCGTGTCGGGTTGGGTCGGTTTTCAGGCTAAACCGAAACCGAACTGATATGTGTCGGTTTCAAGTTTGCCCGAACCGAAACCGACCCGAAACCGATCCCAATCGGTTTGGTCGGTTTTCAGCTTATATTATCCTTTTGTGTTTGTAATTTTCTGTCTGCAAGGTGTTCCTGACTCATTACTGATGGAATCAAAATGATTCCTATATTGACCAGCAGATCCATTAAACTGGTTTGCTGTCCAAGAGGGTGGGGACACGGATTCTATTTTAATGAGTGCTTCCATTTTATTTGATCTTGTTTAGGGGTAAATTTCATTCAACGGTTATAACGGTGGAAAAACGATCCCCATCGTCTATTTCAATTCATTCAACAGTTTTAACGGTTGAGCTTCCTTGTTTGGAGAGGGCTGCGGCTCTCTGTAGGAGCAATTGAGAAAAACAATTTCTTTGCATATTGTTGCGGCTCCGTGTAGCAGCAAATGTTCAAAAAACCCACTTCTCTTCTCCCATAGCTTGCATGTGTGGCACTCTCCAGCTTATATATATATATATATATATATATATATATATATATATATATATATATATATATATTCTTAAATTTTATCATTATTTATTTAGAAATAATAATTTTTTTTTTTTTGTATGGATGAGTTGGTGAGTATGGATTGTTTTTGCTCTTGAAGAGAGGCTCTATAGTCTATATGCTTGAGACTGACTCCCACAGACATGGTCATGTGAGAGGGTGAGTGGGTGTCCTAGTTTGTGTTTGGGAAACACCATGCCAGATGTGTGACTGTTACTACTCAACTGCAGTTACTTAAGAAGGATATTACTTATTTCAGAATCTGCCTATTCCTGGTTCATCATTTTTTAAAACCTTTATTTGCGGTCTATATGAAATTGGGATGGTGAAATCTTATTGATTTTGTGATTGATTGAACATTTGAATTTTTTTTATTTGTTATTTGAACATTGTTTCAATGTAATTTTCTTTAGTTTGTATTATCCTAGATGAAGTTGATTCCACCAGTTTGGATTGCAAAGCTGCTTGGGGAGTGAATTAAGGAAAGGGCCAAGCATATGTAAATGGTGGAATCAGCCTCTCCAGAAAACATGTGCTATATGTTTGGGCTCCATGAAAACCGGCCAAGGCCATGCCATATTCACCGCGGAATGCACCCACGCTTTCCATTTCCCTTGCATTGCTTCCAATGTAAAACATGAAAACCAAATTTATCCGGTTTGCAGAGCCAAATGGATAGAAATCCCCTTCAAAGGCAACCCCTCTTCCGATGGAAGAGCAAGAATAAGCCCAGTAGTAGATTGGGCACGCGATGATGGTTACATGACCATACTACGCCGTCTCCGTCCTGCTCGATCCAATTCCAATCGAAGCATCAATTCGCTTTTTCACGGTTCCTTCCACTGCACCGAGCCAGCTATTTTTAATGACAACGAATGTTTAGACAAGCTGAATCTGAATACAAGATCTCTTCAACCAAAGATGCTGTACAGGCCCACTCCAGTAAAACAGTAGAGATCAGAGCATACCCAGAATTCACAGTGATTTCACAGTCCATGTCACACGATAACTTTACCGTCTTGATCAATCTCAAAACTCCGGTAACGCCCGTGCGTCAGTTGACCTCGTCACAGTTCTTGATGTAAGTGGAAGCGTGGCAGGCACCAAACTTGCTTTTGCTAAAATGAGCCGTGGGGTTTGTGATACAAAATCTCGACCCGTCTGATTGACTTTCAGTGTTATCCTTCTCATCGATGGCACGCCGGCTTTCCCCCCTTCGCCCTATCCCCTATGTAAATTCTGGCCGGCAGCAGGCACTCCAGGCTGTGAATTCTTTGATCTCTAACGGAGGGACCAACATTATTGAAGGCCTGAGGAAGGGTGCCAAAGTGATGGAAGAGCAAAGGGAGAAGAACCCCATTTGCAGCATTATACTGCTATCGGATGGCCAGTCCATGCATTTGGTTTCGGCGCCGGCCATGATGCCACTTTGATGCTGATGCTGCTATCCACTTTGGCTCGGCTTCTCAATATCAGAGACATCTGGAGGGACGTTCTCATTCATCGAGGCTGATGCTGCTATCCAGGATGCATTTGCACAGTGTATTTGTGGGCTCTTGAGTAATGTGGTGTAGGATCTGCATGTTGATTTGGGGTGCATGAACCCCAGTGTAAGCCTCGGACCAATCAAATCAGGAAGTTATGCTATGTGATCAAAGATGGACGGAGGGGATCCATCAATGCAGGGATTTTTATGCAGATGAAGAAAATTTTCTGGTATCCATAAACGTACCAGCAGGCAACGTAGTGACATTGATGAGAGTGGAGTGTGCTTACAGAGACCCTGTCTCAAAAGTAACGGTAAATTTGGAAAATGAGGTTAGAATTGGGCGTCCAGTAGTTGCTGTGGACTGTGAAACCTCAATCGAGGTGGACAGAGAGAGGAGTAGGCTCCAAGCTGCTGAGGCGATGGCAGAGGCACGAGCCTTAGCCGAGGAGGGGTACTTGTCCGGTGCAGTGGCTGTTCTTGAGACTTGTCGGAGGGCTTCATCAGAAACTGCATCAGCCTGGGCCTCTGACCGTTTCTACATTGCATTGGACACTGAGATGAAGCAGATGCAAGAGAGAATGGCAAGCTGTAGAGTTTACTATGAGTCTGGGAGAGCCTACATGTTGTCGGGTTTGAACTCACATTTGTGGCAGAGAGCGACGACTCGTGGGGACTTGACTGATTGGGCAAATCATGTCCACTCGTACCAAACACCATCATTGGTCGACATGCTCTTGAGGTCTCAGACGATGGTCCCATTTAGCCAGTCGAGACCTCCACCAATCCAGCCTGTGAGGTCATTCCCGTGACACCCGCAGGCGAGGTAATTATTATGCTCATCTCTGTATTATTTTTATTTTTTATTTTTCCTACAACTGTATCTTTGAAACTGGGTATTGTGTCCTCTCTCAGCAATCAATGGAGACTTTGAAACTGAGTGCGAAATCTAGTGATTCAGATCCTTATTCTACTCCTCCACGGTCGAATTCTTGCAGTATATAGACTTTGATTCTGTCATGTATGGTTGCTACTGGAGTTCAGTTCGGTTGGGCTTTGCAACTATCACATATGACACCGTATATTCAGGTGATTTGATCTAGATTCATTTATTTTTATGCAATGATCGGATGTATAGAGTATGATAACCATTTGATTATTTGGTTATTGAAGTATGTGAAATTCAAATGAAAAGGAGATCGAAAATAGGAGTATAGAGATCCAGGGTCAGAATTTGCATAAAGTTGATGCTTTCAAAATTAGAGTTTTGCCTTTTTTGGTAGTGTTTGAGATCCCTAATTTTTGTCGCGATTTTATTTTTTATTTTTTTCCGATAGAAAAGTGGGTTTGATACCTAATTTTTTGTTGTTTATTATTTTGCATGCCAACTGTTTGATGACTTTTCTTTACCTATCAAAAAATAAAAAACACAGGTCATTCAAACTTGGGAGGCAGAAATGTGAGAAAAACAGAAGTTAGAATTGGCTAAAATTAAGTGGCAATATAGGAAGTGTACTCACACTTATTATTTTCCTTAGATTATTATAACCGACCCAGATAACAAATAGTAACAATTTTGAAAGTGGCAATATAGAAATTGTATAATTTACTGAGCAAATATGAAGAAACCATATACTAAGTGGAGAAGCCAATCATTTCAAGGTTTAGGATAGCTGGGAGCTCTCAATCTCAGCCTTGAGTAAGGAACATGAATTCAAATTACATTTCAATAATAACACAACTTAGGGTGCCTAATAATTTTTTGCCCAGTTGAAACTTGAAAGTAAGAACAATGTGAGAAGCAGAATCCAGCACCAGCTGAATGATTGACCATATTTTTTTAGATTTGATACTCTAATGTGGGCTTATAGGCATGAAGAAGCAAATTGAACAAGTAAACAAGCGAATGAATCTTACTGGCTCTTCGGGTAACAGATCTGCTTCAATATATAGCCTTTGTGATATATCTACTTTTGTAAGTTGCGCTGCAAGAGCATGCAGATCTATGGAGAGAAATGATGACTTTTGTAAGCTGTGCTGAAACAGCATGCAGATATATCTACTTTTGTATCTGTGAATATGCCAAATCTGCATTCACATAATTTAAGCATTGTGTTTCTTTATCAAATGCATACTAGACAACACCCCACTATTTGTCACTTGCATCTGTTTCTATAATAAAGGTATCAACAGCATTAGGTAAAGATAGAGGTGAAATTTTCTTAACCTCTTCTTTAATTTTCGTGATTATTTGTTGATCGTACTTTAGTCCAAGTGAATGGCCCTTCTCCTTTGTTGCTTTGTTTGCTTTTTGTTTTTCTTCTTGTCTTGTGTTGGATTTTTTTTGTGTTTCTTGCCTTCGGTCTTTTTTGTGTTTGAATGCCTTAGGTGAGTCTAATATGGCCTTAGGCAATCGAATCTTTAAACATCACAATTAATAATAATTGTAAAAGATTCTAGCTCTAGTTATCACTCTAAGATGCTGTCAGTTCATCTTATATAAAAATTTGATGTCAACTTTGGCTATCTTTAAATGGTAAACTATTATGTTGGTCTTCTTTCACAAGCAAAATGATATTCTTATGCATGAAGTGGTCATTTTTTACTTGTAGTTCAGGGGACGTTGATGGGGCTCTAGTAGAGCACTTTCAAAAGCATACAGGGTCTGTAAGTTTATCCATTTGAGATTTTCCCATATGAGATGGTAGCAATTTTTCTTCATCTCGGTGTAATCCATCTCTTGGTTCTTATCTACAGGTTCGAGGTCTGGAATTCTGTGTAAATTCACCAAATTTACTCGCTTCTGGGGCTGATGGGGGTGAAATCTGTATCTGGGATTTGTCAAACCCAGCAGAACCTACTCACTTCTCAGCTCTTAAGGTATGATGCTGTCATTTATGTTCCTAATTTTAATGCCTGCATATACACCAACATTTTCTACAAAATATATAGGAGCAGGGCCCAAAAAAATCACCTCAACATAGTAGCTGAATTCTAGCTTGCTGATTAGGAGCAGGGTCCAAAACAGAGAATATCTGATAAGTAAGGAAGTATAAGAAACAATCTCTTCCTATTTAGAAAAACCGACTCCTCAAATTGAAAATCAAACATTTTGTGTGCTCTTGACTTGAGAAGTGATAGCATGTCTTCATGCATGCCACTTCCAACATATAACTTTGGCTGCAATAAAATGATCTATGGGTGAGAAAAACTATATAAACCAATACATATTTATCATAAGAAAAAATAAATGCAAAAGGTGCTTGCCTGAGCCCACCCCAAAAGTGGAATAATAATGCGCCAATGCAAATGCTCCAAGGATCTCTGCAGTGACGAAACCATAAATAACAAGCCAGCCAGCACATTGGGCATCATATATATTGCAATGGCAACATTATAAAATGACTGGTCTTGCCAATTTCCTGCCCTATTGCTAAGAAATTTGACATGCCCTCTCGAGTATTGAACATACCTGGAATATCCTATTGGCAGGACTATTGACCATACAGTTGCAACTACAAATTTCAGGATGTAGCGAACTTGTTGGCTATATTCCATGTTTCCCCAAGCTTTCCAACTAAGAATTATATCCAGTGTAGCTGCAGATTAGAAACAGGTATCAGAGAGAACTGCCAACAGAGGCACAAATTTATAGCATGCTAGGAAACCAGAATCTAAAACCTGATTTAGACACGACAACTGTAACATTATGCCTATGTTGATATCTACAGTTTCAAAATTTCGGATAGGTCCTAAACACAATGGAAGCAACAAAGAACCTAGACCTAGTTTCTAAAGTCTATATGATCGATACGAACTCCAATTAAGATTTATATGGGCATTTGTATCTTAACAATCATGAATATATAATATTCTCATGCATGTTATTATGTAACAATTACTTCTACTCATGTAAAACATCATGAACACTATACATAAGCCATAATTTAGGGTTTAAAATAATCAGATTTAAGGTTTGGTGAATCAAAATAAAAAAATTCTGGTTACACTGTTTTCTGTGCAAGAATTTCAATTTTCATTATTACATTGTTTAGTAAGCATTGAGGGTTATGTTTCCACTTTGCATGGACAAATGAAGTTAATTTCCCTTGCAAGGTGTTTTGTTGAAGGGTCAGCCAAATTATCTGGCAATCTTATCTCATTCACGGATATTACTCCATTTCTAAGTAGTCCTCTCAAGCATGCATGACTATTATTTGCTCTTTTAATGGTTGCATTGCAAAATCACAGTTAAGTTTAACAGCGGGAACAAGTTTAAATATAAAATGGAATATTAAATAGAAGATTTTCGAAGCAACTTTGCTTCCTCTCTTGCCAAGGCTATGATCGAAAGAATCATTTGGATATTAGAATTTCACGAAATCTCTCCACCATTGATTTGCGAAGAGTAGCCACTTGTGGCTTTAGATTTGTTAGAGATCGAATTCCAGTTGGTATCACTATACCCTTCTAAAACAGCAACATAGCCGCCACAATGTAGACCATAGTTAACGGTCCTTTTTAAGTATTTATGAACCCTTCAAAAGACAACCTAGTGTTCATCACTAGGGTTACTAGTGTATATGTAACAACCCAAATTTTTCCAAACCTTAATACGTCCAATAAGTGTATATGCTTAACAAGGTATACATTGCATGTCTTGAGTTTTTTCTTTTAAAAAAACATTTTAAACTAAAAATTCACATCTTGGTTTAAAAGACCCTTATATTTAATTTTGTCACAAATTACACAAGCTACGTGACGCAGGACGGGACCTTAAAATGCGTGAATATGATTTTTATTCAATTTTGTCGAAATTAAATAAAGTCATTCAACCATTAATCTCAAAATTATCGCGATACCTTGGGGTTCTTAGAATTCGAATCGGTAGATCACCCGAGATCCGGCTAGGGTGTCCATCCGATGCGCAAGTCTCGTTAGATTTGAGGCGGGATCGGCCTAGAGATAGAACTCTAGCTTTTTCAGGCTTGAGCGTTCATCATCGATCCGATGTAGATTCACAGGTTCTCACTAGGGTTTTGGAACAGATTTAGGGGTTGAACTAGGCTTATGGTTTGGAAAAAGGTTTATGGTTTAGAAAAGGGATTGGCTCTGATTAATTTAGGGTTTCAGAAGGGGTTTTGGGTTTTGGGGTCAAGAAGAAACTAATAGATTAGGGTTAAAAGAAACAAGTAGAGATCAATAGATAACAAATATCAAAGAAAGCAGATGGGAATCACTCCCTTTGCCTCACACCAAACCCATCTCGAGAAGAAGAATATTCAAGCAATAATTGTCACGCCCCGAAATCCGATACATGATCCATTTCGGCACATGAACGAATTCAATAGTCAAAAATTCAAATAAAGGAAACATAACGGTCCATTCTCATACAAAATTCAAATTACAGTTATTTATAATTACAACGTTTAAAACACTTCCTAACCAAGGCTAAACCAACAAGTCTTCTAAGGTCTTCTCCTGAGGTGCAGCTTCCGAACCACGAGGTCTGATTTCTGAAATTAAATAGCAACGGGGTGAGATAAACTCAACAAGTAATCCCCAATAATAATATAACTTCTTTTGTTACTTTTATCAGTTTCAAATTGAGAATTTCATATCAATAAAATTAACATCAGCTACACCATCTAATGATTCAATATAAAGAAAAATAACTTAATTTACAATTGTACATCGTATATTGTACGATTGTTAATCAATAGCACCGATCCAAGTGCATTTGCAATTACATCATCATTCATCATTAATCATTCATCATTAATCATTCATCATGGATACCAGTCACAAGGAGGGCTCCATTCTTTCATTAATCCCATTGTCAACCGTGCCGATCCGGTTTGACGGGTTTATCAGTATTAAGTACACAAATGGATCCGTCATCCAATACTACCATGCGCCCATGGGGATCTTAATCAAAATCATATTATAATCATCTTTACAATATTCATCATTTCTACAATCATTCATACCCATTTCTTTTAGAAAAATTATCCAACATGCTTTACAAATTCTCATAGTCTGATATTTCAAGGTAATTAGATCATGTGAGAAATAAATCGACTCTACAATGCTTACAACATTTATATTTTTCTAACCTTAATCAAAATGCAATAATCATAACTCAATAAGACAAATCTAGAGTTATTCATGCTATCAATAGCCATTCAACCATTGACTTATCATTATGATAGTATATACTATGCAAAATAAAAGCATCATTCCTAATAAAATACGTGTTAAAAGAACATGCTATGGGATAGGCTACTTGCCTCCGACGTCAGATTCAAAGGTCTTGTGAAAGGGGTGTGAAGTTTCACTGTTTCAGGTAGTTATCTGAGGAAAAAGGGAACTCGGTCAAGAAGAAAGAACGAACTAGGGTAGGTTATCAATGTAAGGTTGGATTCTAACTAGTTATTTCAAATCCTTATTTAATATCTAAAATTCTTAATTTAAAACAACTTTATAGATCAGTTTTAAAACCCTTGGTTTAGTATTAAACAATTTCTTAAATCCTTTTTAATATCAGAATATAATTATATTTTAATATAAGACTAGCATATAAGTAGATTATATATATATAAAGTCGGATGAAAATAGAAACCGAACGAAACTCATATTATATAACAGAATATAAAATCAGCTTTACATTTTAAGATGGATTATAAAAATCAGATTTATAAAACTAGGATGAATAGACAAGTAAAACAGATTATAAACATTAATTTATAAGAAGTTAGATTTGTAAAATAGACTCTATAAAATCAGATTTATAAAGCAAATTATACAAAAATCTGATTTTGTAAAACAGAATTGTAAAACAGAACTATAAAATGTAATTATAAAATCATATTAAAACAGAATATAATTTCTGATTATTATAATTGAATTTTGAAATACACTATCAAAGACATATATCCGTATTTTACAAAAACTCCATCCTTAAGATATAAAACAGATTTATATAAAAAACCAAATTATAAAGTTAGAATTTAACCCATCATTTTAATCAACCAGATTTATTAAAAATAAAATAGAATATAGCACCATTCAAATAAAATAAAACCGTATATACAATACTAAACTAGATAATCGATTATAAGATGAGATTTAAATGTGAAAAATCAGAGTTAAAACATACAAAATCAGAATAAGACTAGAAGTTCCTGTTTTAAAATTATAAAACCAGAATATAAAATCAGATTTATATAAACAATTTATAAAATCAAATATTAAAATATATTATAAAATCAGATTTGTAAAATCGGATTTGTAAGAACTGAATATTAGAACTAGAATTTCTGTTTTAGAACAAGTTTAGAGATAATTTTTAAAACTAGAAATAAAGAGGAAAATCAGAACTAAACTAGAATATTTAACACTAGAACTTAAGGGATAAAACAAAATATTAGAAATTCTAATCTAGAACTAAATCTACAGAAAATAAAATATAAGAACTTACCTTGAGGAAAGAAAGAAGAGCAAGGCTTGGAGATGCTGGTTTGGTGTGAAATAGAAGGAATGAATCTCTATTTATAGGCTCGGTTGAGGTGACCGTTCGGATTTGAATTAACTCCGCGAGTAATGGAGTGAGGCGATCATTGCAAAATTGAAGAAGAAGAAGAAGAAACCGCTCTTTTACGGATAGGTTTGATTTGGGATTTAAGTTGTAAGGAAAAGCTTAGGTATAAAGCTTGTATAAGTTAGAGTGTGTGTGTGTGTGTTTGGGCCTAACCTGCCCAAGTTGAGTTGGGTCGGTTCTAGTTAGGGTTTGGGTTTTGGGTCGTCACATTCTTCCCCCCTAAAACAAATTTCGTCCTCGAAATTTACCTTAAGCATTTTTGAAATAAAAAAAAATCTCTTCCTCGAAATTTACCTTAAGCATTTTCGAAACATTTCCCCCCCCCCAAAAAGAATTTCGTCCCCGAAATTTACCTTAAGCAGTGTTGAACAGGTGTGGGTATATCTTGCGCATCTCTTCTTCACGTTCCCATGTTGCATCGTCTCCGGAGTGATGTTGCCATAGAACTTTTACTTGAGGAATTCTTTTGCTTCTATGACCGTGAGTTTTCCAATCGATGATTTGCGTTGGCGCTTCCACGAAAGACAGATCTTCTTGTACTTCTAAAGGTGCAGGGTCTAACACATGTGTGGGATCAAATTTATAATCTCGCAACATCGATACGTGGAAGACGTTATGTACGTTGGCTAGTGAAGGAGGTAAAGCCAGTTCATAAGCAACTTTGCCAATCTTCTTGAGAACTTCGAATGGTCCTATGAATCTGGGATTGAGCTTTCCTTTCTTTCCGAATCGTAGAACTCCTTTTGTTGGTGATACCTTCAGAAATACGTGATCTCCAACTTCGTGTTGACGTTCTCGGCGATCCCGGTCCGCATAACTCTTTTGGCGATTCTGAGCAGCAATGAGACGTTCTCGAATGATTTGAATCTTTTTCGTGGTTTCTTTCACCGATTCCAAGGTCAGACTTGATCTCGACTTCTTCCCAACATCGCGATCGACAAGGTCTTCCATAGAGTGCCTCAAGGGTGCCATCCGGATACTTGCTTGATAGTCTGTTGTAGGCGAACTCGATCAATGGCAAATGATCGTCCCAATTTCCTTTGAAGTCCAGCGTGCAAGTTCGTAACATATCTTCTAACGTGCGAATTGTCCTCTCAGCTTGTCCGTCGGTTTCCGGATGAAAAGCAAGGTCAGACATTGTAGCTTGGTGCCCAACTTTTCCTGTAACTTCCTCCAAAGTCCTGACGTAAGCTTTGAATCTCGATCTGACACTATTTTCACTGGTACACCGTGCAATCGGACAATCTCCTTAATATATACCTTTGCGAGACTGTCCACCGTTTGAGTTATTTTAACTGGTAAGAAGTGCGCGCTTTTGGTAAGTCCATCCACGATTACCCAAATCGAATCATGACCGCTCTGTGTTCTTGGTAGTCCAGTGACGTAGTCCATGTTGATCCGCTCCCATTTCCACTCCGGTATTGGCAAAGGTTGTAGTAATCCCGCTGGCTTCTTATTTTCGGCTTTAATTTGCTGACAGGATAAACATCTTGATACATATTCAGCAATTTCTCTCTTCATGTTGTTCCACCAAAAGTGTCGCTTTAAGTCTTGGTACATCTTCGTACTCCCCGGATGTATGGTATATCGAGACTTGTGGGCTTCATCCAGCAGTTCCTTCTTTAGCTCTGGGTTGCTTGGTACACATAACCGGTCTCGATATCGCCACGAACCATCCACACATTTTCTGAATTCTGTCTTTTCTCCGTTTTTTACGTCGTTCATCAGCTCTATCATCTGAGGGTCAATTGCTTGATTTTCTTTTATCTTCTCGACGATTGTTGATTGGATGCTTAGATTAGCACAGAAGAACTTCGATCCTTCCTCCCGGATGGTTGCCCCCAAATTCCCAAAATCTTGGTGTAGTCTCCACTTGTTGACCATGAGGGTGGCGAGTGTCCCCGAGGATTTCCGACTCAAAGCGTCCGCTACGACGTTCACCTTGCCGGGATGATACTGAATAGTGCAGTCGTAATCTTTTAAAAACTCCATCCATCGTCGCTATGCATGTTCAATTCTTTTGAGTAAAAAAGGTATTTTAAACTTTTGTGATGGTGAAGATTTTGAACTTCTCTCGTACAAATAATGCCTCCAAATCTTTAAAAGGCAAAGATAACATTGCTAGTTCGGATCGTGGTGGGTAGTTTTGTTCATGAGGCTTCAATTTGTCTTGATCGTGGCGATGACCTTCTTGTCTTTGCATAAGTACACCTAGACCTCTTCTGATCGTCGGCAAACTTGAAAACCACTTCGATGGAATTGCCAAAATTGGTCTTTGATGTCAACCCGTTTCTTTAATTCTTGAAAACTTTGTTAGCATTAAATCGTCCAAATGAACTTGGCGCCTTTTCTAGTGAGTTTAGTCATTGGAAGTGCGATCCTTGAAATCCTTCACAAATCGTCGGTAGTAACCCGGGCTAAGAAACTTCGATGTACATTACATTACTGCGGCTTCTCCCAATTCACGGCTTGATCTTGGTTGGGTCAACAACTCCTTCTCGAAGCGTGACCTAAGAATGAGACCTTATCCAACCAGAAGTCGCATTTACTCAGCTTCCCGTAAAGGTTATGCTCTCGCAATGTCTTCAGAACTTTCTTCAAATGCTCCTTGTGCTCCTCACGATTCTTTGAGTAGACCAAAATATCGTCGATAAATACAATGAATTTATCTAAGAAAGGTTTGAAAACCCTATTCATCAAATCCATGAATGCAGCTGGGGCGTTTGTTAGACCAAAAGGCATTACTAAAAACTCGTAATGGCCATAGCGCGTTCGAAAAGCAGATTTTGCTATATCTCTGTCGTTAATTCTCAACTGGTGATAACTCGATCTCAGGTCAATCTTCGAAAAGACTGAAGCACCTTGTAATTGATCGAAAAGGTCGTCGACACGAGGTAGAGGATACTTGTTCTTGATAGTTACTTGGTTCAATTGACGATAGTCAATACACATCCACATAGTGCCATCTTTCTTCTTCACGAACAGAACAGGAGCGCCCCAAGGTGAAACACTTGGTCGAATAAAACCCTTCTCTAATAGTTCTTCTAACTGTTTCTTCAATTCTTGTAATTCTGCTGGTGCCATGCGATATGGAGCCTTCGAGATTGGAGCTGTTTCCGGTGGTAAATCGATGGTGAAGTCAATCTCGCGAAAGGGAGGTAATCCCGGTAGATCATCAGGAAAGACGTCGGAAAATTCGGAAACAATAGGAATACTCAAAATTTTGGACTCTTTCTTCGTTTCTTCACTCACAACATAAGCTAGAAAACCCTGACAACCTTTATTAAGAAATCTTCTTGCCTTGATGGCGGAAATTGCAGGAAATTTGGAATTCATAACTGTTCCTTGAAAAGAGAATCAAGTTGACCATTAAAAACTAACTCGTTTTCTAAAGCAATCGATAGTAGCATGGTAGCGAGAGCCAATCCATACCCAAGATAACATCAAGTCGGACATATCAAGTAGAATTAAGTTTACGAGGTTTTACCGTCTAAGTTAACTGTACACTCCCTATATATCGTGTTGGTAACTAGTGAATCCCCAAGTGGTGTGTAAACGGAGAGTGAAAAATCTAATTGTTGTGGCATGGATTTCAAGTGTTTAGCAAATGCAGGTGAAGTAAATGAATGACTTGAACCAGAATCAATCAAGACTTTAGCAGGGTTTTCGGAAATAATTAAGGTACCTTGAATAAAGTTCTCCGAGGTTTCTGCCTCCTTCTGAGTTAAGGCGAACACTTGTCCTCGAACGTTTGGACGTTGCTGAGGAGTGAGTCGCTGCTGAGTGACCTGCTGATTTCGTTGTTGCGGTTGATACTGCACCAATTGTTGTTGCCTTTGTTGTTGCTGTTGTTGTTGTTGCGGGTATGGTCGCTGCTGAGAGTATGGCTGCTGTTGCGGGTATTGCTGCCGAATAGGTAGAGCGTTCCTCATCACTCCGCAATATTTCTGTATATGCCCCACCTTTCCGCACCCATTTCAGGTTTTCTTTAGTTTTGAACATGTTCGAGTCACATGTCCAGATTCTCCACAGTTGAAGCAAGTTGCATTCATCATTCTGCAAGGCGTGGTACCATGTTGCCTTCCACACATTGCATGAGGGTCTAGGAAGAGCAACGGCTGCGAACTTCGAATCGGTCGTTTGAAATTGTGGTTTGGCGAATGTACCTTCCCATTAATGCCTGGCGACTCCCTCTTCTTCATGTGGGATTCGCGGAGATCTTGACAATCTTCCTCTGCCTTTAGGGCTCGTCGAACAGACAATGCGTAATCCTCTGAAAAGTATGTAGGAATACGAGTACGAATATCAGGCCTAAGACCCTGTCAAATTTTTTTCACTCTTTTCGCATTGGATAGAGTGTGCCGATAAAATCTTTCTAAGTCCACAAACTTAGCTTCGTAATCAGCAACACTCAGATTCTCTTGCTTCAAAGTAAGAAATTCACTTTCCTTATTTTGTTGAATATGCTTTGGAAAGTATTTCTCGAAGAACAGCTTAATATACTTCTCCCATACAATCACTTCGTCCTTCTCCACCTGGGATCTCAGCATCATCTTCCACTGCTTGGCTTGACCATTAAGAAAAACAGTAAGTAGCCTTCATTTCTTCAGTACATTTCATTGCTAAAAAGATATTTTCAATATCTTCGATCCATTGCTCGGCTTCTAAGGGATTAGTTGATCCCCTAAATATCGGAGGGTTCATTTTCTTTAATCTCTCGAGTCCTGCTCCAGCATCGTGATCAGAGGAGGCGGAATTTGTTCCTTTCTGGGCCATAGCTGCCAGAACTGCTTGCATTCCCTCCAATACTTTCTCGACATTAGTAGTCGATTGCAGTGTAATGTAGTAATAGAGTAACGTTCTCGTCAGCCCTCTAATAATAAAATGACATAGTAATTACTAATTGCAAAAAAGGTTGTTAGAATACTTTTTATATCTCTCATCCAGTTTATTTATCGAAAAGCAATTACATGGATTATAAAAGCAAATAACAACTTAAACTTTAACTTAATTTATTCTAGGTATTACTAGTCTATTCATCATCCGAGATATCTATTATCTCTCGTCGATTAGTCATGATTTTCTATTTCCTCGTGTTCGACTTCATTTTGCTCTTTCGCTCGTAAGGCCGTACTCGGATGATTCTTCAGTGTCCATTGGTTCTAAGCCGTTCTCTACATCATCATCATCAGAGAGTATGATATATTCAGACGGGGTGTCAATCTCAATATCTTCATCGTCAGAGATGTCTATTACTTCTACGGGTCCAGGTGTATAGTATGGCTCGTTAGAAGACCTCGCATTTAAGATGGGTAATTAACATCATTCCATTCTTGAAATGGTGCACGCGGACGTCTATCGCAACTTTTCCTAGCAGTGTGACGCATTCTCACCATTTCTTGATAACCAGGGAAATGCCCAATTCAATTTCTATGAGTAATAACCTATTTATTTCTAACCTATGGGGTCCACAACCTAAGGTCACCTAAGGTTTCGCTAAACTTGAGCTTTGATACCAAATTGTCACGCCCCGAAATCCGATACATGATCCATTTCGGCACATGAACGAATTCAATAGTCAAAAATTCAAATAAAGGAAACATAACGGTCCATTCTCATACAAAATTCAAATTACAGTTATTTATAATTACAACGTTTAAAACACTTCCTAACCAAGGCTAAACCAACAAGTCTTCTAAGGTCTTCTCCTGAGGTGCAGCTTTCGAACCACAAGGTCTGATTTCTGAAATTAAATAGCAACGGGGTGAGATAAACTCAACAAGTAACCCCCAATAATAATATAACTTCTTTTGTTACTTTTATCAGTTTCAAATTGAGAATTTCATATCAATAAAATTAACATCAGCTACACCATCTAATGATTCAATATAAAGAAAAATAACTTAATTTACAATTGTACATCGTATATTGTACGATTGTTAATCAATAGCACCGATCCAAGTGCATTTGCAATTACATCATCATTCATCATTCATCATTCATCATTAATCATTCATCATGGATACCAGTCACAAGGAGGGCTCCATTCTTTCATTAATCCCATTGTCAACCGTGCCGATCCGGTTTGACGGGTTTACTTCAGACATTAAGTACACAAATGGATCCGTTCATCCAATACTACCATGCGGCCCCATGGGGATCTTAATCAAAATCATATTATAATCATCTTTACAATATTCATCATTTCTACAATCATTCATACCCATTTCTTTTAGAAAAATTATCCAACATGCTTTACAAATTCTCATAGTCTGATATTTCAAGGTAATTAGATCATGTGAGAAATAAATCGACTCTACAATGCTTACAACATTTATATTTTTCTAACCTTAATCAAAATGCAATAATCATAACTCAATAAGACAAATCTAGAGTTATTCATGCTATCAATAGCCATTCAACCATTGACTTATCATTATGATAGTATATACTATGCAAAATAAAAGCATCATTCCTAATAAAATACGTGTTAAAAGAACATGCTATGGGATAGGCTACTTGCCACCGACGTCAGATTCAAAGGTCTTGTGAAAGGTGTGAAGTTTCAACGCTTCGTAGTTATCGAGGAAAAGGAACTCGGTCAAGAAGAAAGAACTAGGGTAGGTTATCAATGTAAGGTTGGATTCTAACTAGTTATTTCAAATCCTTATTTAATATCTAAAATTCTTAATTTAAAACAACTTTATAGATCAGTTTTAAAACCCTTGGTTTAGTATTAAACAATTTCTTAAATCCTTTTTAATATCAGAATATAATTATATTTTAATATAAGACTAGCATATAAGTAGATTATATATATATAAAGTCGGATGAAAATAGAAACCGAACGAAACTCATATTATATAACAGAATATAAAATCAGCTTTACATTTTAAGATGGATTATAAAAATCAGATTTATAAAACTAGGATGAATAGACAAGTAAAACAGATTATAAACATTAATTTATAAGAAGTTAGATTTGTAAAATAGACTCTATAAAATCAGATTTATAAAGCAAATTATACAAAAATCTGATTTTGTAAAACAGAATTGTAAAACAGAACTATAAAACAGAATTATAAAAATCATATTAAAACAGAATATAATTTCTGATTATTATAATTGAATTTTGAAATACACTATCAGCACATATATCCAGATTTTACAAAAACTCCATCCTTAAGATATAAAAACAGATTTATATAAAAAAAACCAAATTATAAAGTTAGAATTTAACCCATCATTTTAATCAACCAGATTTATTAAAAATAAAATAGAATATAGCACCAGTCCAAATAAAATAAAACCAGACATACAATACTAAACTACAGATAATCAGATTATAAGATGAGATTTAAATGTGAAAAATCAGAGTTAAAACATACAAAATCAGAATAAGACTAGAAGTTCCTGTTTTAAAATTATAAAACCAGAATATAAAATCAGATTTATATAAACAATTTATAAAATCAAATATTAAAATATATTATAAAAATCAGATTTGTAAAATCGGATTTGTAAGAACTGAATTTTAATATTAGAACTAGAATTTCTGTTTTAGAACAAGTTTAGAGATAATTTTTAAAACTAGAAATAAAGAGGAAAATCAGAACTAAACTAGAATATTTAACACTAGAACTTAAGGGATAAAACAAAATATTAGAAATTCTAATCTAGAACTAAATCTACAGAAAATAAAATATAAGAACTTACCTTGAGGAAAGAAAGAAGAGCAAGGCTTGGAGATGCTGGTTTGGTGTGAAATAGAAGGAATGAATCTCTATTTATAGGCTCGGTTGAGGTGACCGTTCGGATTTGAATTAACTCCGCGAGTAATGGAGTGAGGCGTTCAGATTGCAAAATTGAAGAAGAAGAAGAAGAAACTGCTCCTCTTTACTTGATAGGTTTGATTTGGGATTTGTTGTAAAGGAAAAGCTTAGGTATAAAGCTTGTATAAGTTAGAGTGTGTGTGTGTGTTTTGGGTCTAATCTGCCTGCTGAGTTTGGGTTCTAGTTAGGGTTTGGGTTTTGGGTCGTCACATTCTTCCCCCTAAAACAAATTTCGCCTCGAAATTTACCTTTTAAGCAAAAAAATCTCTTCCTCGAAATTTACCTTAAGCATTTTCAAACATTTCAAAAAGAATTTCGTCCCAAATTTACCTTGATGTTGAACAGTGTGGGTATATCTTCGCATCTCTTCTTCACGTTCCCATGTTGCATCGCTCTCCTGAGTGATGTTGCCATGAACTTTTACTTGAGGAATTCTTTATGACCGTGAGTTTTCCAATCGATGATTTGCTAGCGCTTCCACGAAAGATGATCTTCAGACTTCTAAAGGTGCAGGGTCTAACACATGTGTGGGATCAAATTTATAATCTCGCAACATCGATACGTGGAAGACGTTATGTACGTTGGCTAGTGAAGGAGGTAAAGCCAGTTCATAAGCAACTTTGCCAATCTTCTTGAGAACTTCGAATGGTCCTATGAATCTGGGATTGAGCTTTCCTTTCTTTCCGAATCGTAGAACTCCTTTTGTTGGTGATACCTTCAGAAATACGTGATCTCCAACTTCGTGTTGACGTTCTCGGCGATCCCGGTCCGCATAACTCTTTTGGCGATTCTGAGCAGCAATGAGACGTTCTCGAATGATTTGAATCTTTTTCGTGGTTTCTTTCACCAGTTCAGGTCCAAGCAGACTTCGATCTCCGACTTCTTCCCAACATACAGGCGATCGACAAGGTCTTCCATAGAGTGCCTCGAAGGGTGCCATCTGGATACTTGCTTGATAGTCATTGTTGTTGTGGCGAACTCGATCAATGGCAAATGATCGCCCCAATTTCCTTTGAAGTCCAAAGGCAAGTTCGTAATATATCTTCTAACGTCACGAATTGTCCTCTCGACCTTGTCCGTCGGTTTCCGGATGAAAAGCAGTCAGACAGAAGCTTGGTGCCCAACTTTTCTGTAATCTCCTCCAAAGTCGACGTAAGCTTTGAATCTCGATCGACACTATTTTCACTGTACCCGTAATCGGACAATCTCCTTAATATATACCTTTGCGAGACTGTCCCCCGTTTGAGTTATTTTAACTGGTAAGAAGTGCGCGCTTTTGGTAAGTCCATCCACGATTACCCAAATCGAATCATGACCGCTCTGTGTTCTTGGTAGTCCAAAGGATGGCGTAGTCCATGTTGATCCGCTCCATTTCCACTCCTATTGGCAAAGGTTGTAGTAATCCCGACCGCTTCTTATTTTCGACTTTAATTTGCTGACAGGATAAACATCTTGAGACATATTCAGCAATTTCTCTCTTCATGTTGTTCCACCAAAAGTGTCGCTTTAAGTCTTGGTACATCTTCGTACTCCCCGGATGTATGGTATATCGAGACTTGTGGGCTTCATCCAGCAGTTCCTTCTTTAGCTCTGGGTTGCTTGGTACACATAACCGGTCTCGATATCGCCACGAACCATCCACACATTTTCTGAATTCTGTCTTTTCTCCGTTTTTTACGTCGTTCATCAGCTCTATCATCTGAGGGTCAATTGCTTGATTTTCTTTTATCTTCTCGACGATTGTTGATTGGATGCTTAGATTATGGAAGAACTTCGATCCTTCCTCCCGGATGGTTGCCCCCAAATTCCCAAAATCTTGGTGTAGTCTCCACTTGTTGACCATGAGGGTGGCGAGTGTCCCCGAGGATTTCCGACTCAAAGCGTCCGCTACGACGTTCACCTTGCCGGGATGATACTGAATAGTGCAGTCGTAATCTTTTAAAAACTCCATCCATCGTCGTTGGCGCATGTTCAATTCCTTTTGAGTAAAGAGGTATTTTAAACTTTTGTGATCGGTGAAGATTTCGAACTTCTCTCCGTACAAGTAATGCCTCCAAATCTTTAAGGCAAAGATAACCGCTGCTAGTTCCAAATCGTGGACTGGGTAGTTTTGTTCATGAGGCTTCAGCTGTCTTGATGCGTAGGCGATGACCTTCTTGTGCTGCATAAGTACACAGCCTAGACCTCTTCTTGATGCGTCGCTGCAAACGTGAAAACCACCGCTTCCTGATGGAATTGCCAAAATTGGTGCTGATGTCAACCGTTTCTTTAATTCTTGAAAACTTTGTTCGCATTCGTCCGTCCAAATGAACTTGGCGCCTTTTCTAGTGAGTTTAGTCATTGGAAGTGCGATCCTTGAGAAATCCTTTACAAATCGTCGGTAGTAACCAGCCAGGCCTAAGAAACTTCTGATGTCTGTTACATTCTGCGGCTTCTCCCAATTCACGACGGCTTCAATCTTGGTTGGGTCGACAGCAACTCCTTCTCCAGAAACGACGTGACCTTATCCAACCAGAAGTCGCATTTACTCAGCTTCCCGTAAAGGTTATGCTCTCGCAATGTCTCCAGAACTTTCTTCAAATGCTCCTTGTGCTCCTCACGATTCTTTGAGTAAACCAAAATATCGTCGATAAATACAATGACGAATTTATCTAAGAAAGGTTTGAAAACCCTATTCATCAAATCCATGAATGCAGCTGGGGCGTTTGTTAGACCAAAAGGCATTACTAAAAACTCGTAATGGCCATAGCGCGTTCGAAAAGCAGATTTTGCTATATCTCTGTCGTTAATTCTCAACTGGTGATAACTCGATCTCAGGTCAATCTTCGAAAAGACTGAAGCACCTTGTAATTGATCGAAAAGGTCGTCGACACGAGGTAGAGGATACTTGTTCTTGATAGTTACTTGGTTCAATTGACGATAGTCAATACACATCCACATAGTGCCATCTTTCTTCTTCACGAACAGAACAGGAGCGCCCCAAGGTGAAACACTTGGTCGAATAAAACCCTTCTCTAATAGTTCTTCTAACTGTTTCTTCAATTCTTGTAATTCTGCTGGTGCCATGCGATATGGAGCTTTTGAGATTGGAGTTGTTTCCGGTAGTAAATCGATGGTGAAGTCAATCTTGCGAGGGGAGGTAATCCCTAGATCATCGTGAAAGACGCCTAAAATTCTAAACAATAGGAATACTCAAAATTTTGGACTCTTTCTTCGTTTCTTCACTCACAACATAAGCTAGAAAACCCTGACAACCTTTATTAAGAAATCTTCTTGCCTTGATGGCGGAAATTGCAGGAAATTTGGAATTCATAACTGTTCCTTGAAAAGAGAATCTGGGTTGACCCTTAATACGAAAACTAACTCGTTTTCTAAAGCAATCGATAGTAGCATGGTAAGCAGAGAGCCAATCCATACCCAAGATAACATCGAAGTCGGACATATCAAGTAGAATTAAGTTTACGGGTAGGTTTTTACCGTCTAAGTTAACTGTACACTCCCTATATATCGTGTTGGTAACTAGTGAATCCCCAAGTGGTGTGTAAACGGAGAGTGAAAAATCTAATTGTTGTGGCATGGATTTCAAGTGTTTAGCAAATGCAGGTGAAGTAAATGAATGACTTGAACCAGAATCAATCAAGACTTTAGCAGGGTTTTCGGAAATAATTAAGGTACCTTGAATAAAGTTCTCCGAGGTTTCTGCCTCCTTCTGAGTTAAGGCGAACACTTGTCCTCGAACGTTTGGACGTTGCTGAGGAGTGAGTCGCTGCTGAGTGACCTGCTGATTTCGTTGTTGCGGTTGATACTGCACCAATTGTTGTTGCCTTTGTTGTTGCTGTTGTTGTTGTTGCGGGTATGGTCGCTGCTGAGAGTATGGCTGCTGTTGCGGGTATTGCTGCCGAATAGGTAGAGCGTTCCTCATCACTCCGCAATATTTCTGTATATGCCCCACCTTTCCGCACCCATTTCAGGTTTTCTTTAGTTTTGAACATGTTCGAGTCACATGTCCAGATTCTCCACAGTTGAAGCAAGTTGCATTCATCATTCTGCAAGGCGTGGTACCATGTTGCCTTCCACAGATTGTGCATGAGGGTCTAGGAAGAGCAACGGCCTGCGAACTTTCGAATCGCGGTCGTTTGAAATTGTGGTTTGGCGTAACAGGTACCTTCCCATTAATGCTTGACGACTCCCTCTTCTTCATGTGGAATTCGCGGAGATCTTGACAATCTTCCTCTGCCTTTAGGGCTCGTTTAATGCACAATGCGTAATCCTCCTAAAAGTATGTAGAAATCGAGAACTAATATCGCCTAAGACCCCGCCAAATTTTTTCATTTCTTCGCATTGGATAGAGTGTGCCGATAAAATCTTTCTAAGTCCACAAACTTAGCTTCGTAATCAGCAACACTCAGATTCTCTTGCTTCAAAGTAAGAAATTCACTTTCCTTATTTTGTTGAATATGCTTTGGAAAGTATTTTCAAGAACTTAATATACTTCTCCCATACAATCACTTGTCCTTCTCCACCGGATCTCAAAGATCATCTTCCACTCTTGGCTTCACCATTAAGAAAACAGCGTAAGTAGCCTTCATTTCTTCAGTTCATTTCATTGCTAAAAAGATATTTTCAATATCTTCGATCCATTGCTCTTCTAAGGGATTAGTTGATCCCCAAATATCGGAGGTTCATTTTCTTTAATCTCTCGAGTCCCGCCCAAAGATTTGATCGAGGAGGCGAATTTGTTCCTTTTCGGGCCATAGCTGCCAGAATCGCTGTATTCCTCCAATACTTTCTCGACATTAGTAGTCGAGTCAAGGTGTAGTAATACGGAGTAACGCTCGTCGCCACCATCTAATAATAAAATGACATAGTAATTACTAATTGCAAAAAAGGTTGTAAGAATACTTTATAAATCTCTCATCCAATTTATTTATCGAAAAGCAATTACATGGATTATAAAAAGCAAATAACAACTTAAACTTTAACTTAATTTATTCTAGGTATTACTAGTCTATTCATCATCTGAGATATCTATTATCTCAGGCTCGATTGGGTCATGATTTTCTATTTCCTCAGGTTCGACTTCATTTTGCTCTTCGTTCTCAGAAGCCGGGCTGTACTCAGATGATTCTTCAGTGTCCATTGGTTCTAAGCCGTTCTCTACATCATCATCATCAGAGAGTATGATATATTCAGACGGGGTGTCAATCTCAATATCTTCATCGTCAGAGATGTCTATTACTTCTACGGGTCCAGGTGTATAGTAAGGCTCGTTAGAAGACTCAGACGAAGATGGGTAATTAACATCATTCCATTCTTGAAATGGTGCACGCGGACGTCTATCGCAACTTTTCCTAGCAGTGTGACGCATTCTCACCATTTCTTGATAACCAGGGAAATGCCCAATTCAATTTCTATGAGTAATAACCTATTTATTTCTAACCTATGGGGTCCACAACCTAAGGTCACCTAAGGTTTCGCTAAACTTGAGCTTTGATACCAAATTGTCACGCCCCGAAATCCGATACATGATCCATTTCGGCACATGAACGAATTCAATAGTCAAAAATTCAAATAAAGGAAACATAACGGTCCATTCTCATACAAAATTCAAATTACAGTTATTTATAATTACAACGTTTAAAACACTTCCTAACCAAGGCTAAACCAACAAGTCTTCTAAGGTCTTCTCCTGAGGTGCAGCTTTCGAACCACAAGGTCTGATTTCTGAAATTAAATAGCAACGGGGTGAGATAAACTCAACAAGTAACCCCCAATAATAATATAACTTCTTTTGTTACTTTTATCAGTTTCAAATTGAGAATTTCATATCAATAAAATTAACATCACACCATCTAATGATTCAATATAAAGAAAAATAACTTAATTTACAATTGTACATCGTATATTGTACGATTGTTAATCAATAGCACCGATCCAAGTGCATTTGCAATTACATCATCATTCATCATTCATCATTCATCATTAATCATTCATCATGGATACCAGTCACAAGGAGGGCTCCATTCTTTCATTAATCCCATTGTCAACCGTACGATCCGGTTTTGATTTACTTCAGACATTAAGTACACAAATGGATCCGTTTCATCCAATACTACCATGCGTCCCATGGGGATCTTAATCAAAATCATATTATAATCATCTTTACAATATTCATCATTTCTACAATCATTCATACCCATTTCTTTTAGAAAAATTATCCAACATGCTTTACAAATTCTCATAGTCTGATATTTCAAGGTAATTAGATCATGTGAGAAATAAATCGACTCTACAATGCTTACAACATTTATATTTTTCTAACCTTAATCAAAATGCAATAATCATAACTCAATAAGACAAATCTAGAGTTATTCATGCTATCAATAGCCATTCAACCATTGACTTATCATTATGATAGTATATACTATGCAAAATAAAAGCATCATTCCTAATAAAATACGTGTTAAAAGAACATGCTATGGGATAGGCTACTTGCCTCCGACGTCAGATTCAAAGGTCTTGTGAAAGGGGTGTGAAGTTTCACTGTTTCAGGTAGTTATCTGAGGGAAAAGGGAACTCGGTCAAGAAGAAAGAACGAACTAGGGTAGGTTATCAATGTAAGGTTGGATTCTAACTAGTTATTTCAAATCCTTATTTAATATCTAAAATTCTTAATTTAAAACAACTTTATAGATCAGTTTTAAAACCCTTGGTTTAGTATTAAACAATTTCTTAAATCCTTTTTAATATCAGAATATAATTATATTTTAATATAAGACTAGCATATAAGTAGATTATATATATATAAAGTCGGATGAAAATAGAAACCGAACGAAACTCATATTATATAACAGAATATAAAATCAGCTTTACATTTTAAGATGGATTATAAAAATCAGATTTATAAAACTAGGATGAATAGACAAGTAAAACAGATTATAAACATTAATTTATAAGAAGTTAGATTTGTAAAATAGACTCTATAAAATCAGATTTATAAAACAAATTATACAAAAATCTGATTTTGTAAAATGTAATTGTAAAATGTAACTATAAAATGTAATTATAAAAATCATATTAAAACAGAATATAATTTCTGATTATTATAATTGAATTTTGAAATACACTATCAAAGACATATATCCAGTTTTACAAAACTCCATCCTTAAGATATAAAACAGATTTATATAAAAAACCAAATTATAAAGTTAGAATTTAACCCATCATTTTAATCAACCAAATTTATTAAAATAAAATAGAATATAGCACTCCAAATAAAATAAAACCGGACATACAATACTAAACTACATGATAATCAGTTATAAGATGAGATTTAAATGTGAAAAATCGAGTTAAAACATACAAAATCGTATAAGACTAGAAGTTCTGTTTTAAAATAATAAAACCAGAATATACAATCAGAATGATATAAACAATTTATAAAATCAGTTATTAAAATATATTATAAAAATCACATTTGTAAAATCGGATTTGTAACAACTGTATTTTAATATCAGAACTAGAATTTCTGTTTTAGAACAAGTTTAGAGATAATTTTTAAAACTAGAAATAAAGAGGAAAATCAGAACTAAACTAGAATATTTAACACTAGAACTTAAGGGATAAAACAAAATATTAGAAATTCTAATCTAGAACTAAATCTACAGAAAATAAAATATAAGAACTTACCTTGAGGAAAGAAAGAAGAGCAAGGCTTGGAGATGCTGGTTTGGTGTGAAATAGAAGGAATGAATCTCTATTTATAGGCTCGGTTGAGGTGACCGTTCGGATTTGAATTAACTCCGCGAGTAATGGAGTGAGGCGTTACTGTATTGCAAAATTGAAGAAGAAGAAGAAGAAACCGTTCCTCTTTTACGGATAGGTTTGATTTGGGATTTAAGTTGTAAGGGAAAAGCTTAGGTATAAAGCTTGTATAAGTTAGAGTGTGTGTGTGTGTGTTTTGGGTCGAATCGGGTCGGGTTGAGTTGGGTCGGTTCTAGTTAGGGTTTGGGTTTTGGGTCGTCACAATAATGCATTCAAAATATTCAATAATTTAATTAAAAAGTGTTTACAAGCCTCTTTATATAGGCAACCAAAGTAAAATTCGTAATAAAAGGGTCTTAAAATAAACAAAGACTTAAAAAATATAATTTTTCGCAGAAAATAAAAGATTCCGTCACTGGGGCGGAGATTTCCACGGACGTCCGTGGGCACGTCCGTCACCCTACGGACAGTGAGGGATCAAAATTATTGACGTCCGTCACTGTTCAGGGACGTTCATCATTGTTCACAGTCACTGTTCATCAATGACGGTTTTGTGTCTTTGTGTCTCCTCTTCTCCCTTGAAGCTGTGGTAATCGGGCTTCCTTTACGTTTTTTCCGACGCCGGCAGAAGCGATGTGGTCCGAAACCGATGTCCACGTACTCTGCGTCCTCATCAATTCCCTGGACTAAAAAGGTTTCATCACCGATGAAACACGCTCGTGGTAGATGTTAATCAAATTGAGGTCAATTGGCGAACTTCCTTCTCGTGGATCCAAGTGTTTTCGGATTTCTGTTTTCAGACCCATTTAACTAAGTACTTTTAGTGGTGTCCTAGGCCTATGACCATGTACTACCTCCAAAGGACTTATGCCTATGGACCTATTGATAGAATTATTGTAGGCAAACTCAGCTGTCAGCAAAATGGTATCCCAAGTCGTAACATGATCACCGACAAGACTACGAGGGAGATTCCCAAGACTCCTATTGGTACTTTTGGTTTGGCCAACCGTTTGAGAGTGATAGGCCGAAGAAAACTGGAGCATTGTGCCCATCATATGCTAAAGGGTCTTCCAAAAATAGCTAGTGAATTTGACATCCCTATCAGACACAATGGTTTTGGGCAACCCATGAAGACGTACGACCTCCGCGAAAAACAATTTAGCGATGTGATGCATCGGAGGTCTTCGAACACGGCATGAAGTGGGCCATTTTGGAAAATTGGTCCACCCAACAAAGATGAAATCGTGCTTCCTCGGAGTTTTGGGAAGTCCAAGCACAAAATCCATAGAGATGTCTTGCCACGGTGTGTGGCACGGGTAATGGGGTGTACAAGCCGGTATTTTATTTATTCTGCTTTGACACTCGGGGTACTCTTTCTTTAATCGTTCTAACCCAACGACCTCGATGCTCATTGAGTGCAAAGTCGACACCCTACGACTAAGCGCATCAGTAGACTTGTTTTCATCACCGACCTTATGCTTTAACACGAACGTGAACCCTAGAAGGTACTCGTCTCACTTCGCGTGCCTCGGGTTCAACTTTTTCTGTGAAGCAAGGAAACGTAAGGCTTCATGGCCAGAGAACAACACAAATTCCTGCAGTCTAAGGTAATGCTTCAAATACCAAAGAGATCGGATGACTGCATAGAACTCCTTGTCATAGGTGGAGTATTATTGTTTTGTCTCATTAAGGTTTTCACTAAAATAGGCCACTGGGTGACCCTCTTGGCTAAGCACTCCTATGCCCATACCCGACGCATCACATGCGACTTCGAAGACTTTGGAAAAGTCCGACAAGCGCATGACGGGTGCACTATTCATTCGTTGTTTAATCTCGGCAAAGGCTTTTGTCGCCGCTTTGTCCCATTTAAAGTCTCCCTTCTTCATGCAATCAGTAATTGGGGCCATGATGGTGCTAAAACTTCTGATGAAGCGAAGATAGAAAGTAGCTAAGCCATAGAAGCTATGGACATCGTGTATGTTCTTAGTTTCAGGTCACTCCACAATGGCCTTAACCTTTTCAGGGTCCGCGATCATTCCATCAGTCTAGATAATGAATCCCAAGAAGAAAACGGAACGTTGCATGAAGGTGCACTTCTTGAGATTCGCAAACAACTCCTCGCCCTTGAGGGTTTCACAAACTACCCTAAGGTGATTTAAGTGTTGTTCCTTGTCATGACTATAAATCAAGATATCATCGAAATATACAATAAGAAATTTTCCTAGAAACGTCCTCAACACTTGGGTCATGAGCCTTATGAAAGTACTTGGGGCATTAGAAAGCCCAAATGGCAGGACCATCCACTTATAAAGACTATCGTTGGTCTTAAAAGCGGTTTTCCACTCATCATCGGACTCATCCCGGGGCGGATCCGGACTTGATGGTAGCCACTCTTAAGGTCTATCTTAGAAAAGATAGTGGCACCAATAATCATGTCGAGCACATTGTCGAGCCTCGGTATCGGAAATCGATAGTTGACCGTAATCTTGTTAATTGCCCGACTATCCATACACGTTCGCTAACTTCCATCTTTCTTTGGTGTGAGTAGCATGGGTACGGCGCAAGGGCTCATACTCTCTTGAATGAATCCCTTTTAAAGGAGCTCATTGATTTACCGAGTTAACTCGACATGCTCAACCGGATTTAACCTGTAGTGGGGTAGGTTCGGTAAGGTGGATCCGGGAGCTAAGTCTATTGCGTGTTGAATGTCACGCATCGGAGGGAGCTTGTTCAGTAAGTCTTCAGGGAAGACATCCGCAAATTCTTTCAAAAGTGGCTCAACCTACTTGGGGTTGTCCCCCTTAGACTCGAGAGCTTTCTCAACGACGATGACAATGTAGACCACTATCTCATCGTAGAAGCCTTTTCAAATTCCGAAGGGCTCACTATATTGATGGATTTTGAAGTCTCGCCCTTCTTCTCGACTTTGTTGGTCGATGGTGTTTTGGGAGGCAAAGGGTGTAAAGTAATTTTCTTGCCCTTTGCATGAATGTGCATATGTTCGACCGACCAAAAATGGTCACGTCCATGTCGTAGAGCCACAACCTTCCCAAAATGATATAGCCCACATCCATCGGCACCACATCACACCATAAGGTGTCCGAATAAGAACCTAACTGAATCGGTACACGACACCTTTTCGACACGGGAATGGATGGAGAGTCAACCCATGCAACTTTATAAGGTCTCGGGTGGGCTTCGGGTGTAAGCCTCAAGCGGTGTATGGCGTGAGTTGACATTACATTGGTGCAACTACCACTGTCTACGATAACCTTACAACTCTTATCACCGAACCTAGCAAAGGTGTGAAAGATATTCTCCCTTCGCAAGTCATCCTGTTCATCCCATTGAGGTTGTGCAAGGGCACATCTCACAACTAAAGCTCGACCACTATCATCACCCTCTTCATCACTGGGTGTGACGTTCGACTCAAATACTTCAACCACTAACTCACCATCATCCTCCTCTCCCTCAATGAAGAGATTCCTTTGAGGGTCTTTTGTAAGGCATCGGGTGGCAAAGTATCCCTTCCCATGACATTTATAGCACTTTAAGCGAGAGCTACCCCTTGAGGATTCCCCAACCGCATCTTTTCCTTTTGCAAACCGTGTATTGGTAGGAACAGGTTGTGCAGGTTTGGGCGGAGGATTAAATTGTCCCTCATCGGAGCATTGACCACTGTATTGTGGCTCGGTTCTCTTCACCACCGAGGTTTTCAAGTACCGTTCGAGATCTTGCACAATGGCGTAACATCTTTTAAGTGTTTCCACGGGGTGAGAAATCAATTCCTTTTGCAATTCGAGTCGCAATCCGGTGCGGAATTTAAAGAGAGTGATTTCAGGGTCTTCCGATGCCTTAACCCTCTTCATGAACTCTTCGAATTTGGCAATGTGATTGGTCAAGGGCATACCACCTTGGCGTAAATTTTGCCACTGGTCGAGGAGGCATTGGTGGTATGATAAAGGAACATACTTCTCAGTAAATCGTTCCTTCATGTCGTCCCAACGGGTAATGGGAGGACAACCCGCATTCACCCTTATGCACTCAACATTGACCCAGAAAAGTCGAGCTTGCCCAATTAATTTCATTTTAGCGAGCCTGACACAATGATCGTCATTCATGTCATACCAATCAAAATGTTGGTCCATGTCGGAAAGCCAATCGAGGAAGACTGTGGGGTCCATTCTTCCATCGAAAGTCCGAATTTCAACTCAGACATTCTTGAGGAGTTGAACTTCGGGGTCTTAGTCATCTCTATGATGATCCCTACGGTTCCAGTTCCGATTGTTTTGGCAACCATTGTGTTTAAGATGTGGACCTTTACGCTCCTGGCGTTGATCCTGGAGTTCATTAGTTGCTTCTAATTGGTTGATTTGATCTCGCAACTGACCATTAGAAATCTCTAAGGATGTTTGGGCTTGCTCTATGGTATTCAGACGTGCATTAATTGCACCCAATTCTTCTTGCATACCTTTAAGAGTATTGAGAATCTCACTCGAATCCATTCTGATCACATATTCCTATTAGGGTTCTAATATGGAATGCAATATGGATTCACAAAAGAAAAACAATGCAATAAAATAAATATGACAAGCAAAGATTCCCTAGCCTAGAAAACCTAGTGGCTCTGATACCAAAACTGACGCGGGACGGAACCTTAAAATGCGTGAATATGATTTTTATGCAATTTTGTCGAAATTAAATAAAGTAATTCAATCATTAATCTCAAAATTATTGCGATACCTCCGGGTTCTTAGAATTCGAGTCGGTAGATCACGCGAGATCCGGCTAGGGTGTCCAATCCGATGCGCAAGTCCCGTTAGATTTGAGGCGGGAACGACCTAGAGATAGAACTCTAGCTTTTCCAGGCTTGGGCGTTCCTCATCGATCCGATGTAGATTCACAGGTTCTCACTAGGGTCTTGGAATGGATTTAGGGTTTGAACTAGGCTTATGATTTTGTAATAGGCTTATGGTTTGGAAAAAGGTTTATGGTTTAGAAAAGTGTTTGGCTCTAATTAATTTAGGGTTTCAGAAGGGGTTTAGGGTTTTGGGGTCAAGAAGAAACTAATAGATTAGGGTTTAGAGAAACAAGTAGAGATCGATAGATAACAAATATCAAAGAAAGCAGATGAGAATCACTCCCTTGGCCTCACACCAAACCCATATCGGGAAGAAGAGTATTCAAGCAATAATGCCTTCAAAATTTTCAATAATCCAATTAAAAAGTGTTTACAAGCCTCTTTCTATAGGCAACCAAAGTAAAATTCGTAATAAAAGAGTCCTAAAATAAATAAACTTAAAAAAGGTAATTTTCGGTAGAAAATAAAAGATTTCGTCGCTGGGGTGGAGATTTCCATGGCCGCCTGTCACCTACGGATAATGAGGGTTCAAAATCATGGACGTCCGTCACTGTTCACGGACATCCGTCATTGTTCACAGTCATTGTTTACTGTTCATCAATGGCGGTTTTGTGTCTTTGTGTCTCCTTTTCTCCCCTGAAGCTGTGGTACTCGGGCTTCCTCTATGTTTCTTTCGACGCCGGTAGAAGCGATGTGGTCCGAAACCGATGTCCACGTACTCTGCGTCCCCGTCACTACGTGATAGCATGGTGGTTAGAGGCTTGAACTATAAATAAGAGGTCTTAGGATTGAACCTCACCAAGTGGATTTTAAAACCTTTATTTTGAACCTTGAAGTAAAAGCCTATACACCTTTATTTGGTGAGATGGCCCAACACCGAATGATTCCCAAAAAGTTATAAATAAGTGTCTTACGGAGAACCTAAATCACAATTTCTACGAGAAATCTTCTTAAGATTAGAGCCTAAGAAAAACCTAGCCGTCCTTCCTTATTTTTCTTCTTAAAGAAACCCTAGCCGTCAAAACCCTTCTTTCTCGATCTCCTTTTTTAACTCTCCCTAAGAATCGTTAGAGTATTCTTCCACAAGATCCACCGTGATCATTGCCACCTCCAAGATCAAGGAAGAAGAAGAAGGGAACTTCGAACGAACGAACGCGTGGAACGTCGATCGCCTCTAATCACCATAGGATCACCGATCACGCTTCAAGAGGTAGACGTTGTTTGTTTATTGTAATCTACAGTGTTGAACCATTTTAGAAATCGAAGTTTACGTATTTCTAATTGTTAGACAAATTGTCGGACCTTAATTTCGAATCCTAGCCGCTACAGAATTCAAATCCTGAAAATGATGAATGACAGCTCGCTGTGATAATACCCACAGCTCGCTGCCATGAAAAGAAAGACCAACCCCGCCGAAAATGCACTACGAAAATCGATTCAAGTCCAAATCGAGGTCACAACGAGCTGTTACAGACCTTACAACTCGCTGTCAGACAGCCCACAACAAGCGACCTGAATCACAGCTCGCTGTTACAGGGTGACAGCGAACCATCGTCAGAGAACAAAATAGATAGAACCCAGCCACAGTTAGCTGTCAGGACACGGCAGCTAGCTGTGTATTAAACCAGACACGAGAAATAAAATCCGCAGCAAGTTGTCAGGAGATGGCAGCTCTCTGTGGATACAAACAAAGAAGAAATAAAAAGTACCATAGCTAGCTGTCAGAATATCGCAGCTCGCTGTGGATATACTGCAACTCGTTGTGGATATATGACTGCTCGTTGTCATGAAGAAAACACTTCAGCGTCATGAGAAACAGCCACAACTCGCTGTGGATACATGATAGCCCGCTATGAATACAGCCGTAGCTCGCTGTCACATCACAGCAGCGAGCTGTGAACACTAAAAACGTAGAATTTCCCTTATTTGACCGATCAACTCTAGGCAAAATCAATTGACCCAATTACATTACTCTGAATTCTGACCAATCGACCATTGAAATGCCACTTGTATATGTGATGTAGAATAGAGAATTGGTCGTAATCAACGAGGATCATCTTACTTCTTGCGACGTTAGGACCCGAGGTAGGGGAATTTCAATACGAGTTGTATTTTATATTTTGATCCTTATGTAATTGATGAATCATTCATTGAATGTTGAAAGATACCTCATTGAACAATTAAAGCATTGAACAATGAAAGACATTGAAAACTAAATTCATGTAGAAACCTAATTGAAAATTGAAACTCATCGTACATTGAATCCGCATTGAATATCTTTGAATATTTAATATAGAACCTTTGAAAATCATTTTAGCATTGCATATCTGTGAACATTGAATATTGAATCTTTGAATCTCATTGAGCATTGGATTGTCTTTGAACATGAGAAATTAGAACTTTGAACTATGATACAAACATGATATTATGTCTTAGAACTTTGCATGTGATTTGAAGAGTTGATGTGAACGAATCCTGGGCGACGACACAAATTCAACCGTTACGGCGGTATGTCTGTATGTGAATCATTACGGCGGTATATCCGTATGTGGACTGTGCTTCGGCACACATTGAAGCGTTATAGCGGTATATCCGTATGCGAACCGTGCTTCGACACACATTGAACTGTGATGACGGCCATTGAACTGCATAAGTATTCCTCAAATTACAGGAGCTTGGGCACTTAGAAAAATTATTCTTTGAATGACGATGGTTAGGATTCCAATCGGCTACCATTTGCTCCAGCGCTATATGCGTTAGAGATTAATTTAGTTATGATTTACGTCATGCATTGCACAGAAAAAAATTGCATGTAAAAGTAACGAAGGACATTTGAAATTGATGCTACTATGAAATCAGAAATATTGTGATCTAATAATAACCATGTGGAAGATAAATCTTAAACTTGAGAATTAAGACTCCTTGAACTTTGGACTTTTAGAAATTAATATTGAAATGACATTGAAAGCTGTGTATTCGATGAATGAGATGCAATTGGTATTGGGGTTTTCCCACTGAGCATGTGGACCTTTAGCTCACCACAACACTATGTGTCACAAGTACAGAAGTGGTCCAAGATCTCGAACTTGAAGAAGATCCGGATTTTGTACCGGAAGATGAGGCGGATCTCCCTCCCGAGGAATATTATCTGTAGAAAGTTTGGTTGTGAACTTGGTATAATTTGAAGGACCTTATCTGAATAATTGCTTAAATTTCTTTACAATTATTGATGTATATGCCACTGTTTGTGTGACGTACGGCCGTTGCCGGTGGCATACTATAGGGATTATGTTTTCGTTATGACCATGAAACTCTTTATGCCAGTTGTAGAATTTAATTCCCATCAATACCGATGAAGTTTGCTACAGATGAACCCATGAATTGTGATCTAACGTTCATCGTTTTTAAAAAACCTTTATTTGCCTCTATATGACATAGGGATGGTGAAATCTTATTGATTGAACATTTGAGTTTTTTTTTGTTTTTTTTATTTGAACATTGTTTCAATGTAATTTTCTATATGACCAAAATTTACCAAAAATGTAGCCAAGTTTTTACTTAGCTGGATCAATGTAATCCTATTGATTTCCTATATAGGGGCATCCTAGGATGGTTTTTGGGTTGTCCTTCAGGTGGGGCCTGGGGGAGAGGGTTTTTTGAGTAGTTTCTTTTTTCTTCTCTCTTTTGCATTCTTTTCTTTTGTCCTTTTTTGGCTCCAGCCTCGCTGTGGCTTTGATTCTTATCTTTCTGCCTTTTTAATGAAGTTCCTTTTACCGATTTAAAAAAAAATATTCCCTTTTTATATTAATATATTTTTATTATACAAATAATCCAGATCGTTCTTTAGTTTGTTTTATCCTAGATGAAGTTGATGCCACCAATTTGGATTGCAAAGCTGATTGGAGGGTGAATTAAGGAAAGGGCCAAGTTTATTTAAATGGTGGAATCAGCCTCCCCAGAATGGGGATGAGGCTGCCTACCATCCACCGCTTCCCAGGCCCTGCTGATAGCAGGAGCCTCGTGCTCGAATTGGTGGATGGGTAATTGACCCATTTATTCTCAACAGTGAGCGGTTAATCTCTTTATGCCAAAATAGTCAATTTTTGCATAGTTCACAGCTATTTATGAGCATGTGGATCAATGAAAGTACACATTTGACCTTTTAGTATGCTAATGATGCATTCGCAATTGAGGGTGAACGGGTCAGTTAACCTACCAACTCTGTAGATATCACCTTGTAGAATGTTCTCTCCTTGGATAGTATTATGGGACAATGGATTTTTGGCCTTTTTGTCACCCTTTTCTCTTTGAAGTATTGCACTAAAGAAGTTAGTGATACTGGGTTTGTAGTTTGTCTATTTAATTTTGGAAATTTCAAAATCTGATTGAACTCAGTAACCCGGAATTTTTCTGGTCTGGGATTCTTGCATTTTTTTATTTACTTTTTGTAATAATGGGTTGACTTATACATCTGCATCAAGGTACTTTCATAGTCTATATATGTTTGATGTTCATATAACCTTTTATCACATTCTTCCCATTGTTGTTTATTTCTTTAACGCTGCTTCGAGCTATATGTTATCTTGAATAAAATCATACTTGTTTCTCCGATTGTCTTTTTTTTTTTTGGATCAGTAACGTAGAAAATTTGTTTCTTCATTACGTATTTCTACCATCTTATCTTTGCTCTCTTACATGCTTTAACTTGCAGAAAACATGTGCTATATGTCTGGGCTCCATGAAAACCGGCCAAGGCCATGCCATATTCACCTCGGAATGCACCCACCCACGCTTTCCATTTCCCTTGCATTGCTTCCAATGTAAAACATGGAAACCAAATTTGTCCGGTTTGCAGAGCCAAATGGAAAGAATCCCCTTCAAAGGCAACCCCTCTTTCGATGGAAGAGCAAGAATAAGCCCAGTAGTAGATTGGGCACGTGATGATGGTTACATGACCATACTACGCCGTCTCCGTCCTGCTCGATCCAAATTCCAAACGAAGCATCAATTCTCTTTTTCATGGTTCCTTCCACAGCACCAAGCCAACTATTTTCAATGACGACGAATGTTTAGACCCCCAGGCTGAATCTGAATACAAGATCTCTTCTACCAAAGATGCTGTACAGGCCCACTCCAGTAAAACAGTAGAGATCAGAGCATACCCAGAATTCACAGTGATTCCACAGTCCATGTCACACGATAACTCGATAACTTTACCGTCTTGATCAATCTAAAAGCTCCGGTAACAAGCAATCAAGATAATGCCTGTGCGTCAGTTGACCTCGTCACAGTTCTTGATGTAAGTGGAAGCATGGCAGGCACCAAACTTGCTTTGCTAAAACAAGCCATGGGGTTTGTGATACAAAATCTCGGCCCGTCTGATTGACTTTCAGTGTTATCCTTCTCATCGACGGCACGCCGGCTTTTCCCCCTTCGTTGTATGCCAGATTCTGGCCGGAAACAGGCACTCCAGGCTGTGAATTCTCTGATCTTTAACGGAGGGACCAACATTACTGAGGGCCTGAGGAAGGGCGCCAAGGAGATGGAACACCGTAGGGAGAAGAACCCCGTTTGCAGCATTATACTGCTATCGAATGGCCAGGACACATACACCGTCTTTGGCCCTAATGTACCCCACCAACCACGGCCAGACTATGGATCTCTACTCCCCTTCTCCATCTGTGGCATTGGCTCAGCTTCTCAAGTTCCGGTCCATGCATTTGGTTTCAGCGCCGACCATGATGCCACTTTGATGCACTCAATATCAGAGACATCTGGAAGGACGTTCTCATTCTTCAAGGCTGAGGCTGCTATCCAGGATGCATTTGCACAATGTATTTGTGGGCTCTTAAGTGAAGTGCTGGATCTGCATGTTGATTTGGGGTGCATGAACCCTAGTGTAAGCCTTGGACCAATCAAATCGGGAAGGTACACCAGCCGTGTGATCAAAGATGGATGGAGGGGATCCGTCAATGCAGGGGATGACGAAGAAAAAAACTTTCTGGTATCCGTAAACGTACCAGCAGGCAACGTAGTGACATTGATGAGAGTGGAGTGTGCTTACAGAGACCCTGTCTCAAAAGTAACGGTAAATTTGGAAAATGAGGTTAGAATTGGGCGTCCAATAGTTGCTGAGGGCTGTGAAACCTCAATCGAGGTGGACAGAGAAAGGAGTAGGCTCCAAGCTGCTGAGGCGATGGCAGAGGCACGAACCTTAGCCGAGGAGGGGGACTTGCCCAGTGCAGTGGCTGTTCTTGAGACTTGTCGGAGGGCTTCATCAGAAACTGCATCAGCCCGGGCCTCTGACCGTTTCTACATTGCATTGGACACTGAGATGAAGGACATGCAAGAGAGAATGGCAAGCTGTAGAGTTTACGAGTGTCTGGGAGAGCCTACGTGTTGTTGGGTTTGAACTCACAGTTGTGGCAGAGGGCGCCAACTCGTGGGGACTTGACTGATAGGGCAAATCATGTCCACTCGTACCAAACACCATCATTGGTTGACATGCCCTTGAGGTCTCAGACGATGGTTCCATTTTGCCAGTCGAGACCACCACCAATCCAGCCTGTGAGGTCATTCCTGTGGCACCCGCAGCCGAGGTAACTATTATGCTCATCTCTGTATGATTATTTTTTTTGCTTTTCCTACAACTGTATCCTTGAAATCGGGTATTGTATCCTCTCTCAGCAATCAATGGATACCTTTCCATATTCTTTTTTCTGTTTTGGGTCAAATGGGTTAAATTGGAGGAAGAGAAGTGATTTTTTTTGTTGGTGTTGGTGATCTGGTGATGTACATAAAGAGAAATTTTTTTCTCTTTGAGAGATAAAGAGAGGAGTTTATACCAAATATAAGGTTTTGTAATTGTGGGGGATATATACTTTGGGGGCATTCTTCTCTTAATATATAATATTATTGTCTGCTTTTGATTCTTTACACTGTGAATATAACCAGTTTGTTGAGAGTGTTATAAATGTGTGTCCTGCATTTTATTTAGGGCAATGGTATTTGCAGTCGAACATTCTGTCTCTGCAGCCAGGGTTCTTGCTGTGAAAACTGTGATTGCCTCGAATTCGACAATGGATATCTTTTACGTCCCAAATCTTCCACACAATGGGTCTTGAAATCAAGGCCCATCTATCACACTGGACTCAACATACTACAAAAAGGACTTTTGGAGACTGTTATTGGAGACGGTTTTTTGAATCCGTCTCCAATAACCATTTATTAAAGACGCCCATTCCAAAGCCGTCTCGAATGCTTTTATTAGAGACAGCTAAAGCCGTTGTCCTATATATAAAATAACATATAGAGATGGTCATGACCGTCTCCATAAGGTTCACTTCATGTATGGGTAGGTGGAAACTTCAGAGACTACATGGAAAACCGTCTCTAAAGTCTCATTAACACCAATAGAGACGGCTTCAAGCCGTCTCTAAGAGATCTGGTTTGGTCAGGCCTTAGTCAAATATCGGTTGTTATTTTAGTGTACAATCCTTCATACACTACAAAACTCGCTTGCAAACTCTACTAAAGTTGTGCCCTATATAAAGGCAACCTTTCCAATCGCAGCCCCGATTCTCCCTCGTTCCATCTGATCTCCTAACCGGTAAACCCAAACGAGTGAAAGGCGAAACCCAAACCCTTTCTCCTTCGTTCTCTCGTCTCCAAATTGCAAAACCCTAATTGTTCTCGTAGTTTTTCACTCTAATCACTTTCTCCAATCTCTAGCTCTTTCTAATCTCTCAAACAATTTCTCAAATCAAAACTACTGGAAGGCTGCATCGATGTCTTTGTTCTTAAATTGAAGGCTCCAAGATCTCACAAAAGGTTAGATCTCGTGTTTCGATTTGTGAATCTCGCGTTCTGATTCGTGATTTCGGATTTTTAATATGTTCATAGCTTTGAGATATGAATTTTTCCGACTTTTTTGGGGATTTTTGTTGATATATTTTAGATCTATCAAATCATTGCGTCGATTGAAGGCTCCATCAGATTGAAGGCTCCAAAATTACATCATCACAAAAGGTTAGATCTCGTGTTTCGATTTTTGAATCTCACATTTCGATTTGTGATTTGTGATTTTTAATATTTAATATATTCATTGATTTGAGATCTGAATTTTTCTGACCCGTAATTCCGCTAAGAGTTCCCAATTCTAGAATTAGAATTGGTAGGCATAGCAGGCTTCTCTAGATGTTGAGACTTTAGAACTCATTTTGGTGATTTCTAGTTTTCAAACTATTTATGAGCAAAATGTTGGAGTTCAAAACTCGTTCTGGTGTTCTTCTGTTGTCATTCTTGTGATCTTTAATCTGTACATCTTTTGTTTTAGAAAATACCTCGGGTTGTTGGGTTCTACTAAGCAAATCAAAATCCTAGAAGGAAGGCCATGGTCCTCTCTGCATTGGGTTTTTTATATATACAATTGCATTTTTCCTTTGGAAATATGCTATAACAATTCATTGCCTTTTTCTAATTTATATGGAGGTATTTACTTTTGTTTTACATTATTGTTCATGAATTGTGTTTACCATGGGTCAAAAAATTGTCCAATACCGATACGTATCGTCCGATACGTATCGGTTTTGGACTTGGGCGGTACGATATAAAGGCATTGTATCATACCCCCTTAAAAATAATGTACTTATCGTCCGATACGGGCAATGTATCGTCCGATAATATGTATATATATATATATATATATATATATATATATATTTCGATTGTCTACACAATCGATGGCAACTGTGTAGACAATCGTCAGACAATCGATTTTTTTTTTTTTTTTTTTTTTTTTTTCCGATTGTCTGGCGATTGTCTACACAGTCGCCATCGATTGTGTAGACAATCGAAAAAAAAATAAAATTCAATGTATCAAACCGATGCATTCAATGTATCGGCCGATACCCGATACGTATCGTCTTGGAGGTCAGGACGATGCGTATCGGTTTACCGATATTTTGATCCTTGGTGTTTACCATTTCACCAATTTTATATATACAATTGGGTTTTTTCTATGGAAATATGCTATAACAATTCATTGCCTTTTTCTAATTTATATGGAGGCATTTACTTTTGTTTTACATTACTGTTCATGAATTGTGTTTTTCTCCTGTAACACTAGTTATGTTTTTTACTTACAAGTTTGATGGATTCATTTCCTTTAAAAAATCCAACTTCAGCAATTCCACTTTTTTTTTTGTTTTTTTGATCGATGAAGAGATAATTTTATTAGAAGGAAGAAGAATATACAACTTGGGTAGCCAGTAAGATGCTAGAGGATAAACAAATCAAAGAAATAAAGAACTACCCAAACCCTCTATAGGATCTTACACCTGGGTTTTCATAGTTTTAAGTAAGAAAAAAAATAAAAAAAAATAAAAAATATATATATATATATATCGGTCAGGGATGCTACCTATGAGGGTAGCGTTTTGGTGCTACCTATAAGATCGCTGGAGGACACGTGGCATTTAATCCAAAGATTGGATGTAATGACAACTTGGGCAAGATTGATCAGACCCCACTCAAAAAATTTGAGTGAAATCCGATACTTATCCACAATTTCACCAATTGTTATAGCATATTTCCAGAGAAAATACCCAATTGTATATATAAAATTGCTTAAATGTAAAATGGTAAACATAGCAGTTCAAAAGCCTAGACCAAGGTCCTCTCTGCATTGGGCTAAACCGAGATCTCTTGTTGCAGTCTCGATGCCAATATACAGAGTTAAGTAGGAAGGCCACCATGTGAACTAGTCTTACTCAAAAAGTAAACTCACAAGTTAAAAGTTTTTTGACTGTTTATTAAAAAAGAGCCTGACAATGAAATTTGTTCAGATTGGTTAATTTGTGCAATTTGTTTATTTCCATATGGAAGATCATATTTGCTTATGTTGTGCGCTATAGGAATGCTCTGTCTCCTTTGCATATGAAGTTTGGGGTAAGCAAAACTGCATGCTAATAGGGAATGACAGATGATAAATTCTTCAAAATGGTAAAATTCGCAGTTAAATAGCTTCAAGTGGGAAGTATAGGGCCAAAGTTCGGATTCAGCAAATTATTCAGTAAGGGGTTAATTACGGGCACCGGATAATGACTTTTGTCGGAAAAAATCATTTTGTTATTTCTCAGAATAAAAGATAAGGTAGGAGTGTAGGACATTTTTACTAATATTAAAGCGAGAAGGCCCGAATTGAGACGGAGGGGATGAAAATATTAAAATTTTGGTCGGTGCATTTGAAATTCTACTAAAATCAGTAAGGGATAACATTGTTTGTAATATAGTTATAGAGAAAGAACCTGTGGTAAAAATAATGCTACCCATCTCTAAAATAATATCTCTACGAGATGGGTGTTACATCCTTATTTTTGGCTTCCTCAATCTTATCTTTAAAATAGGCTGTGTTACTAGGCAGCCATGCGCGTATGCATGCTCTCCTTCCTGAATGTTAGCACTCTTTCTTTTGAAAAATGTAAAACACTACATAGTGATTAAGCTAAAAATCTAGGCAGCCATGCGCATATGTAAGATTTTTTACATGGACAAAAAATTCCCATATCTATCTGTTGTATGATGAATAGGCAATTTCAATGTGTGAAGAGTCTTGTATTTTATAATACTCAGCAAAATAGTTATATATTACTATTAATGCCAGCCATAATGCATTTGATGAGCGATCTGAATGTCATTGGCTTGCTCTAGTAACATACAAGTAAACATATTAAATCTTTAAAAATGCCACAGGACCACTACGCCACTAATTAAATTAAGATATAGACAGCCATGTGCAAAGATAAAAATCAGAATGGCGCAGTAATCAGTCAATGTATGTCCGAACATGGAATTCACCTTACAACTCACATGATCAATGGCCAATGCCAACACAACTCACACGATTACCCAAAATTAATATTCTAGCACAGAGAGCACACCCAGTCATCAGCTCTAATTACCACCACACAGAGCGAAGCCTCCTCCAGTGGAGTCCCCATTGACACCAGTCTCACAAAACCCTTTCCTTTAGCCCCTCTAAGATGATTTGCATGATCGCCTTTTTCTTTGCCTCTTTGATTGCTTTAGATCGCCTCTTCACCTTGGGTGCTCCATGATCTCTTCATGCCATGTAGTCTATTCTTGTTTTACTTTGGACAATATAGTCATACTTGTCAGAATGATGATTATACACATAGATACACATAATAGTTGTGATAGAAATATCTTATTAATTTTTTTTTTTCATATTAATTTTTAATATTTTGTAACGTAAAAGATTGATGTTAGATCTCTGATGTATATCTGATGCGGTATGGATCACTCTATACATGCTTCGGTACTCCTATTTGATTATTTGTTACGTTTCATGTACATTTGTAATGTTGTCCCCTGTGGTTGAAACTTGAAGCCAATTGTTTGGGGTGGTTCTTTTCAATCGGGCAAGTTGGTTAAGCTTTCAATTGACTTCATCTTTTCTCAGAGGCTTCTATTTGTTGTGACAAAGGTTTCCATGGTGTCTTTGAAGTTGCAAAAGCGCTTAGCTGCTAGCGTTCTCAAGTGTGGCAAAGGTAAGGCTTGGCTCGATTCAAATGAAAGAAGTGAGATTTCCATGGCCAATTCCAGTGAGTCTCCCTTCTTTTTGCTTGAGTTTCTTGTGATTTCATCATATTATTGTACATGTTGTCTTTCAGCGCTATCGTTTGGTTCAGTTTTTTGCGCATTAGATGGTAATTTATGTAACTTGTTAATGTCGTACACATGAAACATGGAAAACTAGTAGATCTGTATGATTATACTAATATTTTAAGTATATTGTTATGGGGTGTTACATGATAACTTTTAGAATCATCCAATATGATACTGCTCCTATCTCTACCAACATGTGGTGCACGTGCCCATGGCCGATCCAGATACATATTCGTTTTTAGCTGATCCGATACCATTATGGATGCCGATATTGGTTATCAATATCACACTATATCAGTCAATCCCCCTGTATCGGTAGGTTTTGGCCAATACGTATTAGTAATTTGACTTTTTTTAAAAACTTTTAAATTATTTACTCAATATCGATCGAGATTCGTATCAGTATTGGCTGATATTTATCAGCCAATACCTTGGTTTGGCGGTCACGCTGTAATACTTTGATGCAAAGTCGCATAATACGGGTGAATATTTAATACGATGATCGAGAAAGTAGGAAAAAAGAGGAAAAATCGAAAGGTAAAAAAACTGTAAAATACAGAAAATCGGGAAAAGGACAAGATCATGTTAATTTATTTTTAAAAAAAGTTGTTAAACAGTTTTTTTTAAAATACGGGAAAAAATGTTTAATATGCGAGATATGCGTATTACACACCAAGAAATGGTTGACTCTTGAACTTGGGTTCATTACACCAAGAAATGGGTAAATTGATGGCTAGAAAGGCACTATTTACTATTTGAAATCATTGATTTTTTTTAATATGATTCATTCAACAAGATGTGGCCTTTAGGATATGAAAATTTATTTATTTGCAATATTTGGAAATGCATATTTCGACATTTATCTTTTGCAATTTTGCTTCTTTGGACCCAATGCCATTAGATTTGATTTTAATTGTTTATGTGGTGCCCCTTGCACATCTTTAATGACATTAAAAGGAGTAACATATTGGTTCTATATCTTTTGAATCTGGAGGGGTTAAAATTTGATAATCATTGTACTTTTTTGTGTGTAGGATCCCAGCTCGAGCAGATTCCTTGTAGTGGACATCAGTAGTTGTTACCAGAGATATTTTAGAAGAGCTTCATGAAGAATTTGAGTTTACATTGTCTTTTATAAGACTTTTCTTGTTTTAATGTTTACAATATTATGGCGGGAAAATTTCAAAATAACCCCTGAACTTTCACCCCTTCATCAATAACGCACCTAAACTATTGATAATGTCAAATAGACACCCAAAGTACACTTAAGTTCATCAACTAAATCTCTACCGTTAATGGTTGAACGGAAAAAGCTGAGTTGGCATACAGCTTAGCAAAATTGATGACAGGGCACCCAACGTGGCGATGACTAAGCTGCCAATACTGTTGAGGTGACTTGTAATTAATATTCCCTAAAAAAAAAAAGGTTAGAGAGAGAGAGAGAGAGAGAGGGGATTTAGAAACATCTACTGGTTCTTGTTTTTCTTCCTCTCGCTTGGTCTTCTTCTTCAGCTCCGGGCTTTCAAATCAATCTGCAGATTATTTCGCGGTCTCCAATTTGAAATCAGGACGGTGGAAATGGTTTGGCGTAAGAGAGCCAACCCATTCGAGGATCCTATCTATGGTAAGTCCTCTAAGAGGATTTTCTGCTAGGGTTTTCTTAGCATCTGTAGGGAGTTTTCTGCTAGGGTTTATATCTACAGTTTCCTCTTTCCTTTTGTTAGGTTTTTGCTACGGTTCATGGGGATTAACGCCTCTTGTGATTGATATCGTGCTGAAAATGAAAAATGACTTTGAGGCATGACAGAGGTAATGTTGAATTATAGTTTAATAACAGAGATAATGCATGATTTTGAAGCATAAGAGATAAATAATGTGGAACTTTGTTGCATAACAGAGGAATTATATATATATATATATATATATATATATATATATATTGCAAGTTATCTGAAATGTCTTAAAGAAACTTAAAGAATAATGGTTGGATGTAACTAAGCTAGTCATTTAAAGAGAATGAGATGTATATTCTTCCATGGTTCTGCTACCCAGTGCTCTCTGAAAATTAAAATGGTTTTGCTCTAAGTTTGCACATCTCTAGGGAATGCAATAAAGCTGTCAATTACATTGCACAAGTGGATCATGACAAGAAAGAAGTTAGCTTTTAGAGTTGGTTTTTAGTGTTTGGTTTTTAATGGAAGGGAGAGGCCCCACCAACCTCATAGGTAGAAACTCTTTGGGGCATATCCAAGGGTATAACAAAGGGGTGTGTATATATATATATATATATATATATATATATATATATAATGCATGTCCGTGAAGATTAGCCCACTTTGTATATCTAATTTTATTAGGTTTATAGCTTGTCAAATTATATCTCTCTAAGCTATGCCCAATTTTGTATATCAACTTTTGGGATTGCTCTTTCAAATAGAACCAAATTAACCTCTTTCACTCACCGAAAGGCCTTAGAGCACTTACAAGCAAATACAGTCTCATACTAAATTGCTCCAAAGAGTAATCCCAAACACAACCTCTATACTTTTTGTTCTTTTTGAATCTATTGTATTATATAATTTTTGGAAACATATACTCGCTCATCTATTGTCGTTTTTGGAAAAATATTTATGTATCATTATTGTTACTATGCAGATCCAGGTTCGAATTCTTATACAGTAAGATTGCACCATGGTGGCCAGTTTGTGGGTAGACATGAGAGAAGATATATTGGGGGCATCATGGCCTTTTTTTACTACTGTCACACAGATGAGATGTCCCTTTTAGAGTTGGCAACTATGGCTAAAGAGGCAAGTCACAAAAGGGAATGTCAATTATATGTGAGAGTGAAAGAAAAATTCTCTTTGATGTAAACTGATTTGGACACACTTCAGTTGGGCAGTGTAGTTGACTCTAAGAGGGTAGTTGATGTCTATATTGTATCCAACTTAGTAAGAGAAGTGGCCACTCAAGAAAACCAAGTTGGGATGGGAAAACAGAAGAGTATAGTTAGAACCTAGAGTACAGTTAAAAGTAGTATGGTTACAAGAGGACGGCCCGAAGGAAAAGAGAAAATGAATGTGGTGGAGGATGATGATGACACAGATGACTATGATCTGGACTCCAGTTCTTCCGATGATGAGGATGAGTTGCACCATAGCGACTAGTTACAATCCAATGATGATGCATTATTTGATGTACATGTGGTTGAGGAAGTAGATGTCTACAAGGATGATAAAGTTGTATCCCTAGCTGGTGATGGTGACTTAGATGGTGATGATGATGGTTTTTCAGAAGAGGAATTGAGAAGCATAGTAAGTGACTTCGATGATGAGGACCTTCCCAAGCATCCCAAGTATTGTAAAATTAACGAAAAAACGGATATGGATAATCCGACATTTTCTATTGGGATGGAGTTCAAGACTCACGAGATCTGCAGAAATGTAGTGAAAGAGTATGCAATCAAGTTGAGAAAAGAGATTAAGTTGGTAAAGAGTGATAGAGAGAAGATATAGGTCTTGTGCAAGGAAGGATGCCCTTGGATAATATATGCCTCGTATGTCCCAAATGATGTCATATATAGAGTGAAGACATATAGAGATTTGCATACATATAGCAGGTCCTTCGATATCCCGTGGGTGAGCACGAAGTGGATATTGAGCAAGTATGCCGAAAGAATTAGACTTAATCCTACGGGGCTTCGTTGGTAGAGACCATTGAGTCTAAGAGAAATGTTAAAGTAAATGTACAAAAGATTTATAGGGCTAAGAAAATGGCCTTACAGATGGTTGAGGGCACAACATCTGCTCAATTCAAGTTACTATGGGGTTACATACAAGAGTTGACAGACACCAATGTCGGTTCTACTTTTAAGGTAGAAGTAAAACCTGTTAATGGGTTGGAGGGAGTTGTGAAGTTTAAGAGGGTTTATGTGTATTGGGGGGGATTGAAAAGGGGGTTTATAGAGGGATGTAGGCCCGTGATCGGCCTAGATGGATGTACCTCAAAGGGCCCGATGGAGGTATTCTTCTCTCAGCTGTTGGGATAGATGCCAACAACTGTATTTATCAATTTGCTTATGCTATTGTGGAGAAGGAGAAAAAGAAGACGTGGAGCTGGTTTCTAGAGATTCTACGCATGGATCTCAGTGTTGATAATTCATCGGTCTATACATTTGTGAGCGATAAATAAAAGGGCTTGCTCGATGCGGTTGCGACCTTATTCTTTAATGTAGCCCACAGGTTTTGCGTGAGGCATTTGTATAATAACTTCAAGAAAAAATTTAAAGGTTTAGTTCTAAAAGATATTTTGTGGGGAGCTGCGAGAGCGATGGTGGTCCGTGAAATAAAAAAGGCAATGGCAGAGATGAATGAGAAGGATCCGAAGGCATGCCAATGGCTAAGTGCTAGGCCACCAATTAACTGGACTAGGTCACACTTTGATGTCTTCCCAAAGTGTGATATACTCTTGAATAACCTTTGTGAAAGCTTCAATGCTGCGATTTTAGGTGTCAGGGATAAATCCATCATCACCATACTCGAGAAGATAAGAGTTATACTGATGGAGACCATTCAAAGAAGAGATACAATGACGAGGGCTGAACTTCCTATCAGCCCCAAGATAGTGAAGCACGTTGAAAAGATGAAAGAAAAGGTGCAATCATGGATTTCGAGGTGGTGTGGAGATGAGAAGTTCGAAGTGGTTGGGCCACAGGGGGAACAGTACAGGATTGACCTGGCCCTGAGGACTTGCGGTTGTAGGAGATGAGATATCTTAGGGCTACCATGTCTCCATGCCATGTCTGCCATCTAGTTTTTGAGTAAAGATCCTCTAGACTACGTAGATGGCATGTACTCAGTTGCCACATATTTGATGTGTTATGGTAATCTGTTGAATCCAATTAATGGGAGAGACTTGTGGCCTGCCACTCGGGACCCTGTAATGTTGCCTCCGGATGTAAAGAAAGGCCTGGGAGGCCTAAGCAGGCAAGGCACATGGAACCTTATGGACCAACAAATCCATCCAAAATATCAAAGAAGGGTGCAATGATGAGATGTACCAACTGTCAAGAGTTGGGGCATAACAATAGGGGGTGCAAGAAGGCTAAGACTAAGTAGGTTCTTATTTTATATTTTTTTGGCATATACATTCATCTTGTTATTCTGTATTTCTTAGAATTCACATGTTGTGTGATATTACAGGAAAGTAACGATGAAACAACGACATTGTAGCAAAGTAACGATGAAACAATATCTACTTCATCTATGAGAAAATTTTCAGTATTGAGAAAGGATAAGGTCAATGTCAACTCATTTGTTTTTTTGCTCAATCCTCTATCATGAGAACTTTGTTATAATCAATTATCACTTATGTATGCTACTCACTTGTTCTACCTATCTATCCGGGTGAAAAAGCCACAGGGCTTCGAATAGTGATATCTCCTTAGTGATATTGGGACAAGGAATATGTGACGCTATACTTTTTGGGTTTTTTGGTTAATGTATATGATATGTTATACTTTTAGGTTTTTTGGTTAATGTATATGATAAGTGTGTTAGGTTGGAAAGTGGATATGAGATAAGGGTTACTCTCTTTGGGGTTTTTGGTTATGGGGTGTATTTATAATATGTAACAGAGAAGAACAATATAGTGATCCGTTTTGGTAAGTATGGGATGTATTTATGAACATGTGGGTGGATGTATATGGTCCGTTTTGGGATGCATTTATAAACATGTGGGAGGATGTATATGGTCCGTTTTAGTAAATATATATAGTCCTTTTATCATGAACATGGGTTTCAATTTTGTGATCACAGGTGGATGCACCAATTGTGTATGAATACTTTGTTCTTGTTAATATGAGTTTCAATACAATGATCACAGGTGAGGACATACAATATGGTTAATCACAGGTGGATGTTTTGATTGTCTATGAATACTTTGTTCTTGTTAACATGAGTTTCAATGCAGAGATCACAGGTGGATGTTAAGAATGTGAGGATTTAGCACATGGATTACATCTCCTTCACAAGTGGTTATTGATGGTGTATGATAGGTGGCTTCGGACCAAAATCCACAAACCTTTTGAATGCTTGGGACCTAAATCCTTGGCTGATTATTGAAGCTGATATAAGCTTTTTCTCATGGCTTGCAGTATTGCATGGGCTACAACATTGTAGCATTTAGTTGTGGATTGTGTTTACCTTTTTATTCTTTTTATGGTTTGTGATCAAAATAGGAACAATTTGTGGTGTTTCCGAAGAAGTTTTGGTGCATGTTTGTTGTTTTGTGGTGTTAAGTGTTAATCATATGTTGAAGAGGGATGACTTTATAGCCTGTTACCTGTGATGTTTTTTCTGTTATGTAGCAAAGTATAGTTGATATATCTCAAGTTCTCAACCATGGATAAATCTAAATTGGAAATTAATAGTGAATATCATAGACTTGAATTAAAAAAGTGGCTATATGATTAGATGATGGTTCTAGAACATGGATTACATCTCCTTCACAGGTGAGGACTTAAAATATGGTTGATCACAGGTGGATGTTATGATTGTGTATGAATACTTTGTTCTTGTTAACATGAGTTTCAATGCAGTGATCACAGGTGGGCATTGAATTATAGCTTAGACTCTTTGAATCATAGCTTGTTCTTGTTAAAAAAAATGGTTAGTCTCTGAAGAACCAACGAAGAACCAGAGGTTATTGCAAAGAACCAACTTTGCGAAGTCCTCAAATTGAATCATTATTTGTGTAAAGCAGCGAAGAACCAACTTTGCAGGTTTGCAGGTATGACATTTAATCATAGCTTATTACAGGTACTTATAATACAAATAACAATTTTTCCATTAAAGCACAAAAAACATGGATGTATGGATTACATTCCAACATATAGACAACAGGGAGGACATCCAAAAATCTATAATCTCCCATACACCAATCAATCCATAATTTCTCTCATCCCTAAACAGAATATAACATATATGTCTAAATCCCTAATCCACACATACAACCATCAAACCAGAAATTTCTTGAACCACAAATATACAAAAAAAATCCAGCTGAGAACCAACAAAACCCATAACTTATACTCTGTACGCTTCCTCGTTTTGGCTTCAAACTCGAAATTATTACACCTTTGAAGGAGCCCCGGAATAATTTGGACGACCCTCTCGCACATCGGGGGATCAACCCTGCTGAAGTCTCCGCATGCTCTGTTCTGGCAGCTCACGAATCTTCTCCCCAAGTTCGTAGATGTCACGATGTCCGAATTTGTCGTAGATTTTCGCAAATGCCACTTGGGTCCTCTGCGCTGAACTTCAACTTCTCCGCCACGTTCTTCATCTTCTCTGTTTACAAACCCTAACTTCATCTTCTCCGCCCAGAACTTTGTCCTCTGCGCTGAAGAAATGTCCAATTTATAACTTATAAAATCACGTGAGGCTCACGTGTGGAGAGATGACCAACGGTTCATTTGAATATTTCTTTCATTTTCTTTTTTTAAACTGTTTTGGGTATTAATTACAAGTTACCTTAACAATGTTAGCAGCTTAGTCATCGTCACGTTGGGTGCTCCGTCATCAATTTTGTTGAGTTGTATGGCAACTCAACTTTTTCCGTTCAGCCATTAATGGAAGGTGACGGTAGGAGTTTAGTTGATGAACTTAAGTGTACTTTGGGTGCCTAAGTGACATTATCGATAGTTTGGTGCACTATTGATGATTGGGTGAAAGTTCAGGGGTTATTTTGAAAATTTTCCTATTATGGGCTGATCTACTTTTGAATTTTAAAATAGTGAAATGCGTCGAAAATTTGAAATGTTCAATTTTTTATTTTATTTTAGTGAAAGCAAACACCATATTTTGGGCAGGTTATGGATGTGTAATGCTGGGCCGCTCTTCTTGTGTTAAATATAAAATAAAAAATAAAAAAAAATAATTATTTTTTATATTATTTATAGGTTATGGATGTGTAATGCTGAGCAGTAAAACGATTGTCCAAAATTGTCATTCTACTTGTGCTAAATATAAAATATAATAATTAATTTTTTATATTATTTGCAGGTTATGGATGTATAATACTGGGCAATATGGAGCCTGAGACAAAAAAAATAAAAAATCCAGTGGAGATGGTCAAAAGTCGTCTTCAATGCATAATACCATTCATTGGAGACGGCTTCACGGTTGGAAGCCGTATTCAATAACATAGGGAAACTTATTGGAGACGGGCATATAGACGGCTCCAATATCCTCCACTATTAGGGACGTCCCCATGTAGTTTCCAAAGACAACGGATACGGGGTAATTGAGACTACATTGAAGTCATCTCCAATAATATTGGAGACGGCTTATTCATCTTTGGAGACGGCCAGAAGCCGTCTCTAATAAATGTATTTTTTGTAGGGATATATGACCCTCTCATAAGTGAGCCATGAGCTAAAGATCAGTTGTGTGGAAGATGGAGAAAAAGATCTCCATCATTTGAGTCAAGGCAGTCAATGATTTTCAAGTGTAAAAACCGTGGTTGGGAGACTGAATCTTCAATTTCAAATACCGGCACCCAAATTGTATTTCCAATATCATTTCACAGGAAAGCAATTAGGAAATTGATTTCTTTCTCTGCTCTCAAACAGGCCCTGTGGGATTCCATAGTGGAATTGTGAATTTTGAAAAATCGAACTTGTGTATGGTTAGATATTCTAAGGACCCATCCTCTTTTGAGAATAGGTTGATCAAAATCTTCTCATCAATAACATAAAATATGGTGAGAAATGTATTTAACATATCATCATCCTATGATATCACATCCAACTCCACCACCACCACCACCACCCTTTCCATCACTATTAAATAAAACATATCAGTTATTTTATTTTTGTTAAATTTAGTTGATCATCAGCTTAGCGCATTTGGAGGAGGGACTAGTTAATGAGTCACTAAGAAGGCTGTTGAAACCATGGGCTACCTAATTGCTATCTTCCCAATGAGAAGGCTCTTAAACCAAGGTAACCAAATTGGACTCGGTATTGGGTATCGGTCCTTGAAAGACCGATAGAACTTGGCCGATACCGATATGTTTCAACCTATTTAAAAAAAAAAGAAAAAAAAGAAAATAGGGGTATCGGTCGAAACTAATACTGTATCGGTCGAAACTAATATCGTTTGAGCCGATATCGATACCCGTATCAGTCGATACTGATACCGAGTTGAGACATCGATACGTATCAGTTTGCCGAGAAATCGATATATCGCCAATACGTATCGGCATCAGCTGATTTTTTATACCACCTTAAAACCCTGCAAACTGCGAATCGTTTTGTGATGTGTTAAAACCCGTATGCTTTCATTGAGATCATGAGCGCATTATCAAAACGAAAGGTTACATGTAACGAACGAGATTTTTTGCTTATTTAGACCTTAATTATTTACTAGATTTGTAATTATGATTAGTTTAATTGATTTGATGCATGTGATTAGTTGTTGCGCATGAAAATAATGCTTTCTTTTTTTTAATAACAATCCATGATAATTAATTAATCTAATTAATATATTTTAAAAGCTTTTAAATATGTGTTAGTAATAATTAATAATGTTTAATGAACTTTTAAAATATGTTAGTAAATTAATTAAAGATCCAATAATTAATGAAAGACCCATTAAGTAATTAAAGACCCATTAACTAATTAAAAGCCCATAAAATCACTTAAGATCCATGTAGGAAATTCTAAATAGAATTAAATCTTAAATAGGAAGCCTTAAAGTATTATAAATATAGAGATTATGTTTAATTTACAGAATTGTTACATAACTCTTATAACCTAATAACCTTAGAGAAAAAGCGAGAAAATTCTAGAGAAGAAGGAGAATTAGAAGAGGAACCTTAAAGTTTCGATTTGAAGGCTCAGAAGAACGCAAGAGCTTACGACATGACCGGATTTCAGATTATAGCTTCGGATTGGATCAAGGGAGGGGAGTTACATCAATTTTACGCGAAGGCTAGAGTTATGGAGAAATCATGTTGAGATTAATCGGAAACGTATATAACACAAAAATAAAATAGGAATTAGGATTTATTTCATTTAATGAATATTTTTCATGTTAGATTATTAAATTTTGATACTTAATTACAAGTTTTCGATGGTACACGGGATTTCGTGATTGATCACAAAATTTAGTGCGAAATTCAGAATCTGTCCAGAATCTAGAATCTGTGTAGAATCTAAAATTTGTCCAAAATTCATAATCTGTCTATCATCCAGAATCTGTTTAGAATCTAGAATTTCTCAGGAATTTCAGAATTTATCTAGGATGCAAGCAATGAATTTCTATTCAAATATTGCCTATGTTTAATCGTCATGCTTAAATGTTTATTTATGTTCATCCTTATTTTTATTATTTAGAATCTATGCAACCTAAGATGTTTGATTTACACAACATGAAACAAGTATGAATCGATAGAGAATACATATTTATGATATGTTAAACCTAAATAAGTGAAAGAGCTATTGCATGTTCTATTGATTTCTTATTTTTTTTCTATGCATGTACATTCATGGCATTCATAAAAGTGAAAAGATACCTTTACGATATGACACATGAAAGCAAATATTTCTATGACTACATAGAATTCTTATGGGCTTATGCTAGAGGAATTAATATAAATAAGAATAACAAGAAAAGTTATGCATTCATGTATTAATGACAAGACTGAAGAGATAGGAGAAAGTCTTTAATTTTAAGCTTACCACTTTTTTTTTTTGATAACCTGGGTATTCGGGCCTCTTATAGCACCCGCCTAATCCCAGGGGCACATGCGCACCCCAAATTCAGCACATGCTGGGTTAGCACAAGATATAAATCCCTAGGGTGGCCTCAAGGGGGGAGGGGATTCGAACTCAGGTTTCCTGCTTTTGGAAGCAAGTACCTGGCCAGCTTAACTGAAGAGAAGTTATGCGAAGGTTAATGTATATACTAATCAAAAGATCAGAGATTATTAGAATAATGATTAAGAAAGAGAAAATCATGTCCATTACTTATGTCGATTCATGAGCATTAAATGCACAATTAAAATGATCATACATGAAATTAGGGTAGAGGCTCAAGCCATAATGTTTATTTAGATTTAATGCTATGTTTCAGTTTCGTTATATTGCTTTACTAATTATTTATGTCACATATTATATCTTTGTTATTGCTTGATTTTATGAGTTGGTTTGAGTTATAGACCTTTTCTATTAGCATCATCATGTCTGATCCATACCGGTTTACTTGATAAATTGATCCATTATTTGGGATTTTAGGGAATACAACTATGCATGGAGTGGACGAAGTAGATGCGTCAATGATTGATGAAAATTTAGATTTGAGCGAAGAAGGATTTGAAGTTTAGTTAATTAGGTTTTTCTTTATGTATTAGGAAAGATTTTAAGATATTAATTTCAGTTTTAGTTTTATAAACAAGTTTATGTTAATGATGGATTATACTTGATTTCAGTTTTTATTTAATTTAAAGAGTAGGCATAAAAATTGACATAATAAGTTGTTATCTCATATTTTAGTATTGCTCTCTTGATGATGGGAAAAAGAAAATTTATGTGCGCGCTTTTAATAGTTATTTTTCGTTGCGTTATATGCGGATCTTTATGGATTAATCGATTTAATTATGATCATGGATATGTGATGTAGTGTGATGTCTCCAAGTGCTCTGGTGTGTAAATTTGGGGGCGTCACAGTTGGTATCAGAGAGAAGTTTTGCGATTTAAATTTGTAGAGATTGAAACTAATGTAGGAATGATATTGATTTTAGATGACCAGTTTCCAGAGACTAGGTGATAGGCTAGTGGATGCTGTTACGAGAGCGATCAATGCAGCGAGAGCATCCGTGCCTAGATCAGATGTGGATGAGTTTAGAAAGAATCATTCTAAGACTTTCAATTGAACTGGTGAGGTTATGGAGGCACAAAAGTTGATTAAGCATTTAGAAAAAATATTTGGGATAATGTAGTGCCTTGATGCTTTTAAGGTGAGACTAACAACTTATAAATTGGAAGACGTCACAGACCACTCATGGAGCCAAGTCAATGATGTTATAATTGCAGCAAACCCAGAACATGTTTGGACTTGGGCAGAATTTGTGAAAATTTTTAACGATAAATATTATCCTCATAGTGTTCGTGAGGGTAAGATTACTGAAATTTTGAAGTTAGAATAAGGGAATATGACAATCAATGCCTACGATAGGACATTTACTGAACTTGGAAGATTTGTGCCGAATATGATAGCTGATGAGACCTTTCGCATTAGAAAGTTTGAGCAGGGACTTAGGCCACAGATCAGGTCTCTTGTAGTGGGGCATAGGGGTACTACCTTCATAGATTTATTGGATAGATGCTATGCTGTAGAGAGAGACGTTAGCCAGACAAATCAAGGGAAAAGTTTTGATCAATTGACTCGGAGTGGCAATCAGTTTAATGGATGAGATCGAGTCATGGGTAGGCAGAACAATCAACAGGGGAGGAGGTTTTCCCCATATGGTAAACCCCAACAAATTCAACAGAAGGGACAACCAACAACTATGACAACTAATGCAACGACGAATTCGAAAACGACGTGCAACTCATGCGGGAAATAATACTTTGGCAAATGTTTACGAGGAACGATCACATGCTACAACTGCGAGAAAGTAGGCCATAGAGCGGCGGATTGCAAGGAGCCGAAGAAGAATCAGAAAGCACCATTGATAACGGCTGATGGACAAGTTTATACCTTATTTGAGATGGACGCTAGAGCCTTCGATGATGTGATTCACGGTATGATTTAGATAGTTTATCTTCCTTCTCTTGCCTATAAGAACTATTTGAATTGCTATATTTAATGTGCATATTTATCTACCTTAGCTTCATATATCACGCAAATATGAGACGTTAATTAAGACACTTAAGAATTCAAGGGAAATTTAAAGTTAAAACTTTTTTCTTAATTAAGATCACTTAGCAATTATTAATGTGTGTTTATTTTAGGCTCTTTGTTGATTGACGGATGTTTCGCTCATGTACTTATGGACTCGGGAGCTTCACATTCATTATTTTCGAAATCATTTTGGGAATCATTTGACTCATTAACCACCTTCCTATTCGGGTAAGTTGATCGAAAGGTCCAGTGGATTATAAAGCTTTCTTTTGAAATGTAGAAAACTCTGAATTCTCACACACCTCTTCTGCCATTAGAGTCGATGTTAGAGCAAAAAAAAAATAAAGATGCAAGGTTCCATCAAATCTCAGAATTCTTGCATTAGCAGGTTGTTTAAAAGAAATAGACATACATGCTTAAAAAAAAGGATAAAAAAGAAAAGAAGCACAATCGAGGGAGAGCACGCGACAAATGAATGGTCAATGAGTTCAGGGAAGCATAAGCAAAACTGCGAGGGCATCCCTGACATCTTCACACTACTAGATGTCGTCGTACTGTGGCGGGAGGAGGACACAACTCCTGCTAACAATAGAATTTGATGATTTGATGGTGTTGGACCATGACAGAGAGCTCAATTATGGCACTGCCTTACCACCCTAGAAGAAAGTAGTTGACTACTATTTGAAAAATTGGTTGAATAAGAAGCTATCCCTTAGATCAATAAACCTTATCACTTCTCCACACTTATTTTCTTTTCGGACAATGAGTCAAATGATCTTCAAAATCTTTTTAAAGAGTAAAATCGAAAACTTTCGAATGACAAACGATGCAATCACCCATTATCTATCACTCATTTCATCCTTGTCAAAAGCTACGATGCATGACGATCATTCAGTACTTGAGAATCGAACCCGTCATGCGGTCAAAATAATCGAACTACTTCCCAACATGGGATCATTACAAGCACATCTTAATTCCCAGGCCACTCTAGGATATCTGCGAGGCCAAAAAAGTCTCACCGTCACCTGATGTTGGGGCATTATTTTTTAGCATTGGCACCTTAGCCGCGACAACCGGGTCACGAGACCAACACCTCAAACTGGGGCATTTTTTTTATTTTTTAAATACATTTTATTTCTTACTTTTCTGGTACCAACTGAAAAAACAAAACAAAAAACAAAACAAAATTATTATATAACAAAAAAATATCTGAATGTCCTGTCGTGAAACAAACACCAAAAAGAAAATTATCTTAAATCCCACCGTGTAACCCCCAAAAACACAAAAAGTATAAAATACACTCGTTACCTCAAATTCACACCGTGAAAAACAAAAATATATATCCCATCATGAAAAACAAAATTTTTATTTCCAAGTCCCACCGTGACCCTCAAGATACTATTTTGTCCCATCGCGTATTCTCAACCAAACAAAAAAAAAACCTCTTCCACTGTCTTCAAGACAAAAATAAAATAAAATACATAAAACAATGAACACATCTCCCTAGTACTTTTTCACCCCTTTTCTTGCTTAATTTCACATCTCTACAAAAAAATCATCTTACTAAGAATGATACTGCAGAGCTACTCCTGAACATCAACACTAGAATTTGTTCTCCAAAGAATCACCAAATATTCATCAATGAACATACCTTTTTTCGAGCTGCACCTCGGTGCACTTGTTGCCGATATCACTTAACATCCTCTGACACCCTTTTTTATCTCAACATTAAATTATCGTTACTCTGGTTGCATCACCTGTGCCTCGACTATGGTATAGTCCCTTTGTTTGATGGCGATATGCAACAGGTCGCGAGATGCGACATGCACCCACGGCAGCAGTAGAATTCCCTCTATCGCCACAAATGGTCTCTAGATGAATCAATCAACTTGTGCGCATCCTGACAAGGAAGACAAGAGATGATATCAACCCCTCATCAAAGAATATTCATCATTATATCCTGGACAATAGATTCATCATCGCACGTGAGTTCTGCACTCATTCAGGTAAGCATTCCTTTCTCCACCCAATATTCCGTAAAAATATAATTAGTTAATATTAAGTATCAAATGTTTTCAAAACTCACTCTCCCGATTCGCACAACTATTGTAGTCCTCCCGTAAGAGACGATCATTAGTACACGCGAGAAGGTTAGAGTGCGTATCCGACATATAGAGTGTCGTCCTAACAACCACACAAACGGTCGGGTCCTAAAATCCCGCTCTGGTGGATCTGCTCAGCGACGTCTCGAGAGCCATGTTTTTCGCCATTTTTACCGAATTGATCTTAAGTTAAAACCCAAAATTTCAAAACCCTCGATCTATAAACTTTCTATCTCTGATCACCCTAATCCATTCTTTCCCCTGGGAAATCGAACACCGAGTATACTCAACTTTGAGAAATCACAAGTGTTTACTGGAAAGGGACCCCTGACACGTCATTAGTGTGAGCAATGACGCGCCCAGTCTGACATGATCTGCGCAACCTTCGCCATCCTATTATTAAATATCCGGTCACTTGACCTTGTATCTTGACATTCGTCGACGTGACCCGTACTTCATTTGCGTTCACTTCCCCCGTTTGATTGCGATATGTAGCAGGTCGCGACATGCGACGGGATGCAACATGCACCCGCGGTTGTAGAAACACCTCTCGATTACTACCAAAGGCCTTTGAATACTCACCCTCTTATTTAGCTTGCACTGAAAGATAAGAAAGTCAAACATTTCATGTCAACTCCTCGATTCATACTTGTGAATTCTCAAGGAAACGAGAAGGCACCTTGAAGGGGGTGTATACTTCTTCAACACAGTCTTGCTCCACAATAATGCGTTGAAGAGGGGCATCTGTAGACCCCCTGTTTTCGCCCTCTCGGAGTATACAAATATGTTCGGTCAACCATTGGCTATGCCCATGACTTTCATAAAGGCCAGCCCTCTCCAAAATCCCTAAAAAGACAATAATCTGGGGATTGTACATTACACCAAACAATGTACAATTGAGATCCGGGCTGAAATATCAACCTAGGAATTCGAACCCGAGAAAGGCCCGAAAGATCTCAAATTATGTGCATGAAATGATGTGCATAATTTGATTGTGCGCAGGCCCCCCTGTGCACAATCAATCAAACTTGGATTGGGCATAGCTTCCGTGCACCTCTTCAGGTTCCAGATTATGCGCATGAAACCTGTGCATAATTCGATCATGCGCGCACCTATGGGCGCACAATCAGTCCATAGTTGGATTGGAACTATGCTTCTGTAAACCGCCGTAGTCCCGAATTGTGCGCATCCCACCCAGCTCATAATCCGATTGTGCGCAGACCCCCCTGCACATAGTTCCAAGTGAATTAGAACTAGGACACCCGGCTGAACCAGTCATCGGTCACTCCCGAAGTCGGTGACCGACTCCCGGTGAAATAAACGCATGGTACCATGCGCACAATTCAATTATGCGCATGACTTCATGCACATAATTCCCCAGTTGGGCACATGCCCACATGTGCACAATTGCCCGAATACCTATAAATAAGACCCCCACCCCACAACCTTCAACACAAATCAATTCTCAAGATTGTTCCTTTTGGAAAATTTGAGGTTCTCTCTGAGGTTTCAAAGAAAGGAGTTGAGCTACACTTTAGGTTTTTGGTTCCTAAAACTGCAAACTTTTCTCTAGAAGCCTCAAGGTAGTCAAAGCAAGTGGGGCTAACCCACTCGTTCTGTAGAAAAGCGATGTATCCACTGCATTCGTTCTTCATCAGATGCTCTACTCGGATCACGGATATCAACGGTACGATAGTCGATTGCGCACCAAAGAATCTGACCGATCTACTCCCATTAGGGCGAAAAGTAACCATCTTCCTTTTGCAATCGACATTCGCGTTATGCTTGGGAAATTAGTCCATGCCAAGGATCACGTTAAATCGTTGCATGTCGAACAAGATCAAATCGACTGCTGATTCATGTTCGTCGTAATCTCTGATGGCTACGATAACTGATCGGTACACCGTGTCGGTGCTAATAGGTTTCCCCTTGGGGATTGACACAGTCAAAATAAAATCCAAAGGCTCGGGAGTCGCTTTCAACTTTTTCGCGAATTGAGGTGTTATAAATGAGTGGGTAGACCCTGGGTCTATCAATACTTGAGCCTCGTAGCAATAGTAGTCACTTTCCTTGTACATTTGTAAGGTACCTAAGTTTCGTACATTTAATCTACTTGGATAAAAATAAAGATAAAAATTATGTCATTCTCAAGGAGTAGAGTCAAAGACTATTTAATAGGATGCACCTTCTCTCTCTAAAATCTAATAAAGTAGATTAACATCATTTAGGAAGTTATACCTTAGATCACATCATTACTAGTTTGGACATCTTGAGTTGTGACGGCATATGCACGTCCTCGAACAGTCGGCCTCGTGTTCCTTACAGGCCTTGGCGTAACTGCTGATGCCATTCTCTCATTCCTCAACTCTGGGCAATCCTTAATCATATACCCCATTTGACCACACTTGAAGCATCCTCTGGTACCCCGTCTACAATCCGTTGTCTTGTGAGACTTGCCACATCGGGCACATGTCTCAGCCGGAGTGGATGATGTTGCCCTTGAAAATCCCTGCGTAACTAATACTCCTGTAGTAAGAGCAGGGCCCTCATAACGGAAATGTCTAACTGCGGTGGGCATATTTAGCTTAGTATAGTTAGGCTGAGAAAATTGTCTTAGGGCTAGTGCTGCAAATCTCGGCTTTTTATTTACCGACTCATAGTTACTTGGTCTCCCTTGACCTGCCTTACCCCAATTCAGCTGGTCTCGTCTTATATATATATTTTCAATATCTCACTCGGCCACTATCGCCTTGCCTAAGACTGCTCCGTAGGTTTCCAACTCTAGCTTAGAGATTCTGTCGCGTATGATCGGCCTTAAGCTGCTTTCAAACTTTTTAGCCTTCATTGATTTCGTAGCCACATACTGTGGAGCAAACCTAGACAACCTTGTAAACTCCGTGCCGTACTCTCGTACGAACATTTTCCCTTGCTCCAACGTCATAAATTTTGCTGCCATCTGCCTTCTGATTTGTTTGGGAAAGTATTTCTTATTGAATACTTCCACAAATCCTCCCATGTCCACAATCTATCTGGATTTTCTTGTTCTCTAATCCTCAACACTGATTTCCACCAAGGATCGGCTCCTCCTTCTAACAGGAAAGATGCTCAACTCACCTTCTCCTCATCTCAGTACATGACAATCTTTGGAGAAGCTTCTCAATCTGGTTCAGCCACTTTTTCGCTTCAAGCGAATCCGTCTGCACGTAGAAACTAGGAGGTCTCAATCTCCTAAACTCAACAAATGTCGATGGTGTGGGTGGAGTCGGAGGTGGAGGCGGCTGCTGATGGTTATTAGTATTATTTGTAGCCATCAAAGTTGTTTGTTGAGCCATAGCATTTGCCACGGCTTCCATGGCTTGGGCCATTCTCAGTCTGTCATCACTTTCTTGGTCTCTTTCTTAGTCCCTCTCTTCCGAAATACTCCCTTCCGGAATGTCTCTGTTACAAAGTGGAACCCTATTGGAATTAGTAGGAATCTCATCCCCACTTCTCAAGTTCCGTCCATGACTGCCTCTCGGTCTCCCTCTACCTCTAGTGGACATGATGTTCTGTAAACATGAAACCAAAGTTTCATTAGCAGAAGGTCCCTATATTCTGATAAAAACTTAAACATACTGATCCATGCCTAAGGTTTGTCAAAATCTCTAAAGCATATGCTCTGATACCAACTGTGACAGCTCGAAAACCCGTGCCGTCAGACCGCCCCTGAGGCGATCCGGGAACTCACGAAACACTTGACACATCCACACATAAAGCGGAAACAAAGCATATATTCTAACTAAGCAGATAGAGTCATTATAAGGAATTTAAATCTCTAGTTCTATATGAGTGACTACATCAGAACCATGATAAAAGACGGTTCTAATTCCATGCAAAAGCACATGGACAAAAGAATCGAACTGAACCACTGGTGACGATCGACCATCACCGAAACATGGCTCACAAAACAATACTATATGACAATATTACATGAGTTTTAACAAAACTGGCTGAACGTACCAAGCCTTATAGATAATTCTCAAAATAAACACTCGTAGCGCAACCCATTAGAAGAACTCGTCAAAAGGGGGCTCAGTCTCCTTTGGTATGTACTCTGGGTCCTCAGGATCAATGTCCTCAGTACTCGCGTCTATTCTTGTATCTGTGACATATAGTCGAGGGATGAGCTAACAGTCTAAGCTCAATAGGGAAACATAAATAACATGCAGATCTTCGCATCACACATATATCTCATAACATAATCTAAAACATGCTCTTCTTATAAAGATTCACAATTTAAAGGTATTTAAATTGACACAAAACTGATATTCGATGCATATTTTAAAGCACACAAATCACGATTTCTAAAACTTGCTCTTATAACAAAGAAACTTAAATCAATTACTTAAATACAATTTCGAGCATATATAGCATCGAGAGTCACACATATGCCAATGGAAACCCCAATCATTGTCGTTCAATAAACTATTTTCACAATGTCCAAGCCCCTTCGAATGAGGTGACTTGTGTCGAATGAAGTATTACCACAGATCGGTAATCAAAGAACGGATATTCCGCCATACCGAAGCACAATTGTATGGATATCCCGCCGTGTCGATCGCGGATATCCCGTCGTGTCGATCGCGGATATCTCGCCGCATCGGTAGGGTATTTATGCACGTGAACCTTAAATCAAAGTATAAAATATAACTTATAGTTTATCACCGTGAATTGTGGTAATTTATACTAGGTTTGAAGTTTTAACTTTCAAAGCTCACACACACACATGGGCGAATCTTTCTGATTTCTCACATACACATATCTGATTTCACACACAAAAATGTCTTTCAAGGTGCACACACATGCATTTTCATGATTGAAACCATGTACGAAATTCACACTTTATTGATGAAAAAATTCATGAACCACACACACTTTCATCACATCACAATATCCATGCTAGTTGTAATCAAATGCACATGTTATAGAGTTTTCCCTACCTCAATACAGAGCTTACGAAACTTTCCTTGCTCTGAGGTAATTCTCTCAACCCACACTCCTGGGCACACCTAGAACATATCAATTTCATATCCTATATGTCAGAAGTGACGAAAAATGGGAAGTCCTAAAGTCTTCTCGAATCCCTTTACTAAAATTAAACCAAATCTTTGAATCTGTCCAAATCGATCGATCGGTTCCCAAATTGATCGGTCGATTTCCGAAATTGATCGATCGAAATCCATTTCGACTAATCGGTTTCCCCAAAAATCCACATATCTTGTTGCCACAATCCGATCGATCGGGTACTAATTTCGATCGATCAGTTTTCCTTAGAAAACTTTTGCTCCTTCTCTATTTTCTTCATTCCGATCAATCAGTGTTCAGACCGATCGGTTTCTCGAAAAACCTTTCACATTTTGTTCTGTCAAAATCGATCGATTGGATACTAATTTCGATCGATCGGTTTTGACAGACTCTCAGAAACACAGGTTTATTCACTCTTAACTTATTTTTCTCATTCACACCCACATTTATTATAACTGGGGCATTAATTGCCCAACTAAACTATAACTCAAAAGTCCTTACCTCATAAATTCATGGATATATCGTGCTCTTCGATCCAAATTCTGGAAATCCTCGATACTCTATTCACCTCTAAAGGGTTCGAAATCCAACCTCTCGCGATTGTGTCGCGACACACCCACAACAAATTCTTCCCTTCTCTTCCTTTCTCTCTTCTTTCTTTCTTCCTTCTTTCTCTTCTCTCTTTCTCTTAGAATTTTGCAAGGGAGTAGCTCACGTGAGAAGCCACTCAACTTAAGCTAACTTCCTTGCTTCCTTGTGAAGCACACGCACACAACACTCATCGTTGTTACTTGTGTCGGTTCGCTTACGAACCACTTACATCTAACCTAGGTGTTCGCTCATACACACATATTCACTTGTTGTAACCTTCTAGGTGACCAAAAACCCAGAATCGTACAGTGCTCATGCCAATACACGTGACATTACACGGTTCCCCAATTTTGGGGATGTTACAATGCATGCATAGCCACTTTGCCACTAAAAGTGCGCGGCCGTGGGCTGGGGGCCGAAAAATCCCTAAATTTTCATATTTTTCCTCTCATTTCTCTCTCAAAATCAAACCGGGAACTCTACCCCCTTCCCTGCTGATTCGATCCACATTCTGACATCGTGCCAATGTCGAAATCGCTGATTAACCACTCATTTTCCTGCCTGATCTAGGGCTTTTTCTCAAACAAGGTAAACCTTTTTAAACCCTTTTTTCTTTTGAATTTCTTGATTTTTATACCATTGTGGCTAGGGTTTTAACATCTACATGGTAAAAAGGTGATTTTTCTAGCAAATGTAGCTATTTGTGATCCTTATTATGATTTGTGTATGTTTTTATCACTCACATAATTTACTAATTTGATGCCCTAAATTAAGTGATGCTAGTCCGTAGTTTGCTACTAATGATATGTTGATGTGCAAATATTTAAAAAAGTAAGCAGAAAATAGTAGAAATATTAATATATGCCAAAATGAAATAAAAAAGCAGTAAGAAGGAAGATCACAGAAGAATCAAAGTCAAAACCACCAGTTCAGGAGCTGTCGAGAAAGAATCGTAAAGCTCTAGAATCAATCAAAGAGAAATCAAGAGCAGAAACAAAAAGAAGATGAAGAGATCGTAATTTACGATTCCACAGAAGAAAGCTCGAGAGATTTACGATTGCTTCTGGGAAAGAATATTGAAGAGCTTGGTGAGTTACGATTGATTGAGAATTGAAGAAATAAAATCGTAAATACGATTTTATATCTTAAAAGCTTATACTTGCTGCTGAGTCACGATGAGAGTTGCACCGCCATGTACAGAATCAAGAATTCTAAAATTAGAAGGTTTATACTCTATGGATCTGAGAAGATTGGCAAGAATCTCCGCTACTAGAAATCAGGAAAGAAGTCCTGTACGTCTCTAACAGAAGAAGGAAAAGAAGGGTTAGAATTAGGAAGTTTAGAATTTTAGGAAACTGTAGTTTTAGAATTTTACTTTGTTTAGATTCCAAAAAAAATGTAACCGACCCCTTATGAAGCTATAAATAAGAGGGCTCAGCCACCAGATTAAGCATCCTAGAAATTTTGTTCTTAATTGACAACTAAGTTCGAGAGGTCTAGAGATCAACCCTAGGATAGATTTTATTTTCAATATTTTATTTTGATGCAATTTCCAGCTTTGTAAACAACCAATATTTCTTAATTTTAATTGGCGACTAAGATTGAGAGGTTGAGGAATTAAATTTATTTTTCTTGCAAAGTTACTTTCCTGCAATTTATTTTCCTGCATATAAATATTCGAAGAATTCTAGATTGTGATTGACGGTCATGATCTGGAAGGCTACAAATTAGTCTAACAGTATTTTCAATTCATAGGATTCGAGAGAATTTTAGGTTCTGATTGACGACCAAAATATGAAAGACTTGAGAATTTAGTGTAATGGTATTTCAAATTTATTTATTTTCTGCAACATTAGATTAATTAAACCCTTCTTTATTCATTTTTCTTTATCATTCAAAGGCAAATAGAACTTTTATAGATTAAATCCTTCCTCGTGGGAATGATCCTATACCAGTGCTACAATCTCCTTTGTGCGCTTGCAATAGGTTAAGACAAGGAAATAATAAAGTTCGATCAAGTTTTTGGCGCCGCTGCCGAGGAAGGCACAATCTAGAGTGCCAATGTTTGTCTTTCTCTTTTTCTTTTATTTATTAAAATTTTTCTTTTCTCACTTCTTAATATTTTGCAGATTTATTCGAAGGAGCAACATATTTAAGCTTAACCCTTCTTCTGACAAAGGAAGCTCGAGAACCAGATTTATTTTCTCTCTCTGCTTTCTAAAATAAAAAAAATAAAAATAACAATAAAAATATAAAAAAAGAATATAACTTTTTTGGTGTATGTATCATACTCGATCTCATAGTTCAGAACTTTTTGAGTGTGGTTCAGAAATTGAGAGAACTCTCTTGCGAAATTTAGCTTATAGCCGAACTTCTGAAAGAGAACTTCCAACAATGGTTGATGATTGCTCCATTCAGGAGCACTACACCCTAGTCACTCTGACCGCGCCTTCTTATATAGTTTTACCGGAGGTTGCGACCGGTCAAAATTTCGAGATCAAGCTTAACACGTTACAAGTCCTACCTACCTTTCATGGGCTTGATTGCGAAGATCCCTATCAACACCTTAGGGATTTCTTAGAAATCTGCACCATGCTTAAAATTTCAACATTTAATGATGAGGCCGTTAAATTACGATTGTTTCCTTTCTCTCTCAAGGACAGAGCGAAAGTGTGGCTGATCTCACTGCCTGCTGATAGTATTACCTCTTGGGAGGGACTCCAGGCCAAATTTTTGACCGAGCATTTCTCAATTGGTAAAACCAATCAAATTCGCCAAACAATTCAAAGCTTCGGGCAATTTCCTGGAGAACTATTTCCAGAGAGTTGGGAACGCATGAAGGACCTATTGAGAAAATGCCCTCATCATGAAGTGTCGGACTGGTCTATTGCACAGAGTTTTTATCAAGGGTTGACTGAAACTAACCAGTCTATGGTTGATGTCGTGAGTGGAGGGGCATTTATGGCCCAAAATGGACGACAGTCTTGGAATTTGTTTGAGAAACCTACCGATAATTCAAAGGAGAAACATGCCCTGCTTAAATCTGACCCTGATGTGATTCGCCACACTCCTCTTGATAGGGGTGGTCTTTATGATGTCATCAATGACAAAGTAAAGAAGGAGGATAACATTGGTGCCAAGGTTGAGGTCCTAGAGCAGAAACTCGCATCATTGCTGACTTCCAAGCCTAGCACCCTGGACAGACCTATAGCAGCTTGTGCAATTTGCCAGAGTTTAACCCATGGCATAACCGAGTGCCCAGCTGCCCCATTGTAACCGGATGTGGTGGAAAAGGAACAAGTACTAGCGTTCCAAAGGAGTGATTTCGGGAATTCATACAACCCGACGTGGAGGAACCATCCAGGCTTTATTTATGGCTCCACAAGTGGGGCACAACAAGCACCATCTGTTGTGCAGCCACGATATTCTCTTGTCCAGATTTTCCACCAGAGACCACCCATGCCTACTGTGCAACCACAGTACGGACCACAAAGCAACCGATCCGATGCCACAGTTGTTTAGATCCTTAGGGATCTGCAGCAGCAATCGCATCAACATTTTAAGGACTTGTCACAACTTGCTCAATTCTCTCAAGTGCTTCACTCCTATACCCAGTCTATCACGAAACTGGAGGGTCAGATTGGCCAACTAGCTTCACAGATGATCAAGAGGGAAAATGGTCAGCTATCATCGCAACCAGTTAGCAACCCTATAGGCCAAGTATTTTTGGGGGAGACATCCGCCACCACTGAGTAAAATTGAATTCCTCAAGGACCCTGTCAAGCTACCGACTCATTCATAGCAAAAATCTTGTTAAATATGTAAATAGTTTATTTTTCTTATTTTTAGGAAGGAAGTATATTACAATTCAAATCGTGGTAAAACACGATCGACCATAAGATACTCTCTTCTGTACACTAGTAGGTTTTGAGTGAACGTATGGATTTACGATCGCTCGTAATCTATCTTTCTTTTTATATTATGTTCGACGATCAAATCGTAGTGATTACGATTTGAATCATGGAAGAGCCTGTTCTGTCAGGAGTTGTAATCTCAAATCATAATTTACAATTCTAGGTTACATGCGAGTATGGTGACCGGTTTAGCTAGTCACCTTGGAAGTTGAACTCATTTATTTTTAGAGGAAGTGGACACGCATCGCATTCACTACCGCCACCTGTCCCTACCTAACCCTTAAAATCAAACCCTTCGAAATTTATTTCGACGTGACGTTTCAAACCCTAGCCGTTTCCCTATAAAGCCATGTCTTCACAAACCCTTCTCATTCAAAACCCATCTATTTCGCCTTTTGTCTCCAATCCCTATTCCCATGGCGAAAGAGTCTGACCATGACGAGCGCAACAAATGGCTTGATCGGATTATTGAGATACAAAAGGCCGAGCTTTTGGCTGTGGTTAAAAAGTTAGAAAGTTGAAATGCCAACGATCCATCCTTGATGTTGAATCGTCTACCACAACCCCTCTTCACCATCCTGCTTCTTCAGAATCGACACGTTTTTCCAACCCCTCACCCACCTCCACTTAACAATCTCACCATCAAAACCCCCGTTGAGTGCGAGTTCCTGTACGAAGACGGTGGGTTGAAAATTTCCATGCCACCCCCCTCCATTCCTCAACTTCTTCCCCTAACTGCATTGCATGCTCTTCACCAGGAAGCAGTCGAGGATATCTGGAAGACAGAAGGAGGGAGGACTTTGACCGAGGTGACGATTCTTTCTGGCACAAAAATTTTGAAGACCCTGAGACCGATCTCCATTGCAAATCTTCATATCTTGGTGGTTGTTGCCGGCATTTGTGTCAATCCGTGTCTAGATTTTTCCTAGGATTTCTTTTATGTTACTAGTTTTCTTTTATTCTCTTGCAATCCCTGAAAAATATTTCTTTTTGTTTTATTGATTTTTATTTTTATTTTTGGTGTTGTTTCTTATTAGTTGTTATCGGATGTGATCTCCATCAAGTTTGGGGGAGAGATTTTGATATTTACGATTATACTGTGCCCGGTATTTTTGACACCTTGTTTTGTATTTCTAGCTGTATCCCCTATTTTTTTTCCAATGAGGACATTATCCAATTTAAGTTTGGGGGGGGGGGGGGGGGGGTGTGGGGGGTACACTACTGTGTATAATATATATATATATTAAATTTTTTTTAAAAAAAATATAAATATTTGCTTTTAGGATTTTCTTTTAAATTTCTATGTTATTTCAAGATTTTAATTTAATTTTTTTTTTTAGTTAATCATCACATATGAGTAATGATTATATGAGATTTGATTCCAAACACATTACCATCATCTTAGTTGAAGTTCGAAATCTATGATAAGAAGCAGTTAATATTCATGTTTAGTGCCTCTTGTTCACTGTTATCATAACTGAATTCTTGAAACTATAGATTGATTTAAATTGCAGAATTTAGAAAATAGTTTCAGAATATTTTAAACTGAGTGAGCTTTTGGACATATTTCCTTTCTTTGAGAGAGACTGCATTTCCTATATGTTCCAAAATTTCTTTGAACTTCTTGACTGTTATAATGAAATCTCATTGTTGTTTATTTGAATCAAACTTCTACGATTTTGTTGTTTATATTTCTAGAACAATTTATCATATACATCAAAGTAATATGTCATTCTTGCTAGTAAATCTGAAAATGATAAAAGTCTATCATTTGTTAAATCTGTGCAAAAAAGCCAAAATCTCAAATAATTTACCTCTTGAACCCATATTAGAAGTCTGAAACTGAATTTTTTTGTACTGAAATTTTATAAACCCTAACCATATGTACTACCCAAAGCTTTTGGTCTTTAACCCTTGTAATTCTGAGAATTTAGAACAAAGGGAGAAATAGGAGAGCGAAAGGAGTATGCAAAAATAGAATAGGATAATGCTAAAAAGGGTACATCCGAGAAAGAAATGAATTTTGAATGAAAATATGGGAGAGAAAAAGAAATGGAAGGAGAAGCAAAAGAAGCTTCCAAACAGAAAAAAATCAAGAGGATGTCTGAAAAAAATACATAGCAGAAAGGGATTTACTGAAAAAAATATATGGGAAGAAGTATCCAACTTTGTGGTTCCTTGCTGAATTAGAAAAAGAAAGAAAAAGAAGAAGAAGAATAGGTGAGAGTAGTGTTGAATTCTCAGATCTTTTAAATCCTTTTACCTTTCTTTGGAACCTTTTGCCCTAAGCCCCATTACAAGCCGAATAAAGACTTTTTGATCCTTGGCTTGTAAAAAGTAATAGCCTAGTAGACATGTGTATGATAGGTACTATGAAAATCTGATAGCAAAAGAGTAGAATAGATTATCTGTTCCATGAGATTTATTTTTGTCATATAGCCTTGAAAATTTCTATATCATTGTGAGAAACCCAACAAATTTAAACATTTCTTTTGAGAGTATGCCATAGTGAGAATTTGGATGAAAATGTTTTCTAAATCTGCAGTTTCGAAAAATTTATGATGAATAAATGCTGTCATTGATATGTACACACTCCACACTTTATATGAATTGAAATTGTTGAGTATTTGATCAAGGATGACTGCTAGGATGGGAAGTAATGGTAAATGGAATCATATTTATAAAAATTATAACAATTATGTGATGATTAGGTGATTAGGTAATTAAATGATTAACTAATTAGTTAGTATATCATAACTAGTTTAGTGTTTTGAAAAGTTATTTTTTGTTTTAAAGAAAAATTTTGAAAAATCTAAAAATATTTGAAGTTTGTAGGTAACTTCACTGGAAACCTTTAGGAGACACAACTCCCCCACTAGGGATCACCTAGGGGTTTAAAGGTTTGTTGCATCTGCCAAATGCAATCGTGCTCCCTACGAAACTGACATTTAATTTATAATTAATTTTAGTTATCTTGCCTTCTTTGCTAGGAACTAGCAAAACTTAAGTTTGGGGGTGTGATCAGTCACATAATTTATTAATTTGATGCCCCTAACTAAGTGATGTTAGACCATAGTTTGCTACTAATAATAAGTTGATATGCAGATATTTAGAACAGTAAACAGAAGAGAGTAGAAATGTCAATATATGCCAAAATGAACTCAAAAGGCAATAAGAAGGAAGATCGCAGAAGAATCGAAGTCAAAACCACCAGTTCAGGAGGTATCGAGAAAAATTCGTAAAGCTCAGAAATCAATCGAAGAGAAATCGAGAGCAGAAACATAAAGAAAATGAAGAAATCGTAATTTATGATTCCACGGAAGAAAGCTCGAGAGATTTACGATTGCTTCTGGGAAAGAATACTGAAGAGCTTGGTGAGTTGTGATCGATCGAGAAATGAAGAAATAAAATCATAAATACGATTTTATATCTTAAAATCTTATACTTGCTGCTGAGTCACGTGAGAGTAGCACTGCCATGTACAAAATCAATAATTATGAAATTAGAAGTTTTATACTCTACAGATCTGAGAAGATTGGCAAGAATCTCTACTACTAGAAATCAGGAAAGAAGTCCTGTAGGTCTCTAACAGAAGGAGGAAAAGAAGGATTAGAATTAGGAAGTTTAGAATTTTAGGAAACTATAGTTTTAGAATTTTACTATGTTTAGATTCCAAAAATAATGTAACCGACCCCTTACGAAGTTATAAATAAGAGGGCTCGGACACTAGAATAAGCATCCTATAAATTTCATTCTTAATTGACAACTAAGTTCGAGAGGCAAATTGAAAACATTAGATTAATTAAACCATTATTTGTTCAATTTTCTTTATCTTTCAAAGGCAAATAGAAGTTCTATAGCTAAAATACTTCCTCGTGGTAATGATCCTATACTAGTGCTGCAATCTCCATTGTGCGCTTGCAATAGGTTAAGACAAGGTAATAATAAAGTTCGATCAGTTTGCATGGATTTTTATTGAGAATTGAGTGATTTGTGCCCTCTTTTTGCATTTTTGAGAATTTTCATGATTTATATATTGGTACAACTAGGGTCTTTTGCATCGAGGTGACCAAAATGATATTTCTTGCGAATGCAAATTTCTATTAATGCATTTCTCGATTTGTATGCATGCTTAATGAGATTTTGGAAAAAAGGAGGATATTTTGCTCAAAATTTGAAAATTAATGACCTTTCTCATGACAAAAAATGCGGGGTTTTTCTAAATTTGTCATTTGACACCCCTTTCTTTTTCGAATCTGATACAAACATGCATATGCGGATGTTTCTTGTGAAAGTGTAGGGCAATGAGTGCCCTTTGCCAAAGATTTTTTGTTTATACACACGCGCATGCATATTTTTTTGTTGTATATATATTTTTTGGAATTTAACATGCGAGAAATAAGATTTTTTTTTTTTGTTTGCTCTTGCAAATTGTAATGACTGGGCATACCCTCCTTTTGTTTTTGAAAATTTTGAGAGAACGGGGCATGGTTACCTCCTTTTTGACTTGGTTTAGCAAAGCGAACCTGACCTCCTTTTTATATCTCGTTGCCATCCTCTAATCAATTGTGTTTGATGTCTCCTTTTCAGGATGCCGTGCGGACGACGGGGTGATGGTGACTGAGGTTTTGAGGCTGTTCCCGATGAGGTCATAGGCAGCAGGGTGAACGCCTTATTCGGGTGCATCGCTCCACTGAAAGGCATACCGTGGAGCAGAAGAAGTGGTACTGGCTTGAAATGCAAGGAGATGACCAGTGTGGTCTTCTCCACCAGCAATGCACCCATATTTCAAACTTTGGGATCACCAATGAGGTAACGTGTTGTTCAATGGTTTGTGCTTCTCATTTGAGCATTTCCTTTCATATTTTGGATTTATTCTGTTTTGATGATGCAGCCCCTACCCTCGCTCACGTTCTGAGGGGAATGGTTTGATCTCCAGCGGCTCTACATCCGCCTCCCTTATGCGGTGACGATTCTCTTGGCCCAGGCAGGATTTGGGGACTTCCTCTCCTGCCCAGCCATGAGAGGAGACTCCTCCTATGTGATGGTCCTTTTAGAGAGGTTTCGACCAGAGACGATGACCTTCTACATGTCCATTGCCGAGATGGCCATTACACCAGTTGACTGGGCCATCATCATGGGGATTCCGATAGGAGGGGAGCCCGTGACTTTCCCCCACTTCCTACCATGAGAGTAGGCGATCTGACGGATTGGGGACTATCCCCTGTTGACTGCATGACAGGGCCTAAGGTCAACCTGTCATGACTTGTGGGGCTCTTTCGCGTGGATGAGTTGCTCCCTGAGGATCAGCTAGATATTGAGATACGAATCCCTCCTGAGCGCGCCTTGGTCCTTGCCCGCGTGTCCCTGCTCTACCTATTGGGCAAGACGATCCTTGCGAACACGAGTGGCAGGCACATCCAGCTGTCTCTCCTTCATTTGATGGAGAATTGGAGAGACGTACATAGAGTTTACTGGGGCGGTGCTGGGTATGCTGTTTTGATGGATAGCCTGGCCAGAGCCTCTGTTGGGAGCCTCTCCTTTCTTTGTGGCTTGTGGTCGCTGGTCGAGGTGACCTACCTTTGCTTTTGCACTCTTTCTTTTCCGTTAGATCCATATATCCATCATCTCTGACTTTTGGTCTTGTTTACCTTTTCAGGTCTTGGGATGCCTGCATTTCCAGCCAGGTTGTCCCCTCCTCGCAGGGGATGCCACCTTCCCGCTAATGAGTTGCAGGAACTCTGATCGTCGCAGGACGTTGGGATGAGCCGTTTGGAACTGGGCTTGAGGTCCCAGTTTGATCTGATACTCCTGGAGCAGGTTTGTCGCACCTTTCTTTCTTTTCATTATGTCCCTTTTTTGAGATTCTAGAGCATTACTAAGGAAATTTCCATTTCTTTGGCCAGGTCGTGATTAACCCCTATGCCAGCTCCCCCTTCCAAGAGCAGCCCGCAGTTGGGCAGTCACATGCATTTGTCGACCGCCGGATCACTTCTTTTGTGGCTTTTTGACACAGATCTATTACCTGGGGGAGAGGGTGGCCACCAACACCAAAACTTTTTGGCTGTACCCATAGACCCACTTGGCGATGTACTGGCACCGGGGGGAACGATGGAGGAGCTCATAGAGCAGTTAAACCATTTGGGGGTCTTGTTTGATGGCCTCATGCAGCCCGACTTGGCTTATTAGGGATGGAACGAGGATCTCCCATACCGTTGCATCCTCCCACAATTTGTGCTTGGCGTCAACTATATGGCCTTCGGGGTCCTCTTAGCCAGGTAATCTCAATCTCTCTTTCATTTATCTCAGCTATTATGAGCATTCTCTGATGATTGTGTTTTCTCCTTTCAATTTGAGGCGGGGGAGGCCTCGGACTTGGATTTGGGTGCGGGGCCTTCCGGGACTTCTGGTGCAGGACCCTCGGGGACCTCAGGTGCAGGCCCCTTTGGGGTGTCTAGGCATGGGACCTTTTATGACGGGTTCGTTGGGCAATTGTGCCAAGAAGTGGTGGAGCGTGCTCATCTATCTGTTGAGGCAACTAAAGATATGAGAAGATATGAGAAGGCAGACTGGGATCTCTCTTGGATCTCAGACTCGTGAATAATAAACTCCTATTCCTATCTTATTTTGAATCCCAGGTACCCTCGCTCTAGGCTACAAGCTCTATCGCTTCGTATATAAATTATATAAATCTAAACATTAGGGCATCATTGCACGTAACCAACTAAAACTACCCTACAAGGCCTAGTCCGTCGGTAAATATCCTATCTAATCCAACCCCAATCTCTACAAGGCCACTAGGATTAAACTAAATAGAACTAAACCTTTACAGTCGCTCATTCTCGATGCTTCTCGAAACCTCAAACATGATCGTACCATTAGCGAAATTCAAAACAAAAAAAGAAATAGGAATTTATTAAACGCTTATATGACATTTACAAGATATCCCAGCCTGGAAATGTTTAGTCTTTTATCGATCGAAAGAGATCTTCATCATTGCTGAATCAATCTTCTCTCGATGATAACAATCAGTCTCACCTTTTCCAGAACGGTACCTAACCTAAACCTACAAACTCTCATGCCAAAACTCTCTAGAAAAGTTTTGCCGAGGGGATCCTCTAAAACCTAACCTAGGGTCCTTATTTATAAATGTATAAAGCCCTAGAACAATTATACATGGCAAGTATCCTCCAAGGATCTTGATCGGTCTCTAAAATAGTACAAATTATACCCCGATCTCGGCCTTGTTAGCCCTCACTTAACTACTAATGTGCGCTTTTAGTTTATGTTGTGTTGCAAGAGGTTCAAAGGCCAGATAAAGGTAAAATGCATTAAAAGTGCAAAGTTAGAAGAAATTCGAAGCAATGGCAAGAAACCGAAGGAAAAACCAAGGAAGAAATGACAGGTAGGTCATTTCAACCAGTCGAAATGTCATTCTTGACCGGTCGCGATCGATCAGCAGAGAAAGAGTTCCGAAAGGAAATACAGAAGAAGAAGTCCAAGTGGACTGGTCGAAATGTCTATGTTGACCGGTCAAGAATTCTAGAGCTCCAGAAATGAAGAAATGGGACGGTCGAGTATATTTCGACCGGTCAAAACTGAATAGAGACTTGGCAGTTCATGAAGAGTTAATGTTAATCAGTCTAGAACATGAAGTCGACCGGTCAGGAATTTGAATTTTGAAGCTGAATTGAAGCAATGCTGGCGACCAAATACAATATGAAGGTCGACCGGTCAAGAATCACTCTCAACTGGCCGAGAAAGACTTTCCAAGCGAAAAACAAGGTTCTCCGATTGTTTTCGATTGGCATCAGGGATCCTCTCCGGATTTCTCTTCTCTAGCTGATTTCTTGGGATCTCTTTAGGGTTACTTGTCGTGGATAATGTTCTAGGGCCTTATACATCTATAAATAGGGACCCTAGTTTAGTTTCTAGGTAATTCACACGACAAAGATTTTTTAGAGGGTTTTTGGCGTGAGTATTCGTAGGTTAGGTTTAGGCTTTAGTTCTGAAATAGAGAGAGATTGAGTGTAATCATCGATCGAGAATCGATTTAACAATGAAGAAAGTTTTCCGATCGATGCGTGGTTAAACGTTCTAGGCTGAGATCTCTTGAAATTTTCAGATGAGTATATAATAAACTTTTATTTCTTTTTCTATTTTTGAATCCCGTTTTATAATATGATTGCTTGTTGGAGGTTCTGAGGGTCATCGAGAATGCGCGATTGTAAAAGTTTAATTCTGTTTAGTTTAATCTCAGTGGCCTTGTAGGGATTGGGGTTGGATTAGATAGGATATTCGCTGACGGACTAGGCCTTGTAGGGTAGTTTTAGTTGGTTACGTGCAATAATTTTGACACTAATGTTTAGATCGCTAGAGATTAGACGAATCATATCCGAGGACTAGTCCGTGACTGTGAATAGGGTCTAATCCTTATACGAAGCAATAGAGCTTGTAGCCTGGATTGGGAGTACCAGGGATTCAATGTGGGAAGGGAATAGGAGGTACGAGTCTGAGATCCAAAAGAGATCTCAGTCTGTCTTCTCATCTCTTATTTCAAAATTAAATTAAGTTTTCTTTTTATTTTTAGATTAATTTAGGAAATTTTATTTTATAAATTCTTTTCCAATAAAACAGAGATTAGATTGACTAAACGGCAAATCTCTGTGGTTCGACACCCTTGTACTTGCGCTTGTACATCCGAACTTGTGCACTTGCAAGGTTTATATTTAAAATGATCAAGTTCTTCGCATCGTTGTCGGGACTTCGACTTTATTTGATATAGTTTCTGTTTTATTGTGTATATTATTTTTTTGTTGTATCATATACTAAGCCTAGATTTTTCTGTTCTTTATTTCATAGGCTTAGGAGATCAAGAGCTCAAACGTGTTAAGGATTATCAAGGGATACCGCGAGAGGCCGAGGTACGTGTTCTTGGATTTCCATTATTAGGGTGTACTTTATTTTTTTGTTTTATTTTTTGCTTTTCTGTTTATGCCAAGGTTGAGGTCGCAATTTCCCTCTCTAGAGCGACTAGACCTTGAGCTTGACAGAACTTGCCGGCGTATCCACGCTAGCTCATGTTCTTCTCAACAAGTAGTAAGCTTTGAACGTTCTTGCTGCCCTGTCTTGCCCCACCCCTCCCCCGATTCAATTCAATATGGCGGGAGTGTGGAACAACCAGCAACAAGAACATTGAGGGATTATTATACACCAACCAATCTTGCATCTCCCTCGTGTATTTGATTACCCGCAGCAGCCGGTAATGGGACCTTTGAAATTAAGCCCAACTTTGTGCAAATGTTTCCAAGTTTCCATGGACTTAGTAACGAAAACCCCTACGATCATCTCACAACCTTTTTAGAAGTTTTCACGATTTTTAAAATCAACACGTTATCAGAAGATGCAGCCCGTTTGAGGCTGTTCCCATTTTCCTTGAAGGATAAAGCAAAGAGGTGGCTAAACTCTTTGCCTCGGGATTCGATTGCCAGCTGGGAAGAGTTACAAGCAAAGTTTCTTACAAAATATTTCCCAATTGGCAAGACGACTCACATAAGAAAAGCCATAACTTCCTTCAAACAGAATCCGGATGAATCCTTCCATGAAAGTTGGGAGCGCCTTAACGATCTTTTGCGTAAGTGTCCTCACCATGAGGTTCCGAATTGGCAAGTGGTGCAGAGCTTCTATGAAGGCTTGATTGAGCAGAACCGGGAGATGATTGATGCCTCTGGTGGGGGTACATTCCTCCCAATGACTATAGACGATGCTTGCGAATTATTTGAAAACTTAAGTGAGAATTCGGTGCAACAAGCTGCATCGAATCGTATCAATCCTGAGGTCTCACGAACCATACCTCCTAAGCGAGGAGGTATGTATGAACTGAAACCAACGACGGGCATTGCTACCAAAGTCGAGGCTTTGGAAAAGAAATTTGAATCCATGCTGAGTGCAAGATCGCACTCTGTAGCTCAAGTGAGGCTTGTGGCATATGCCAAAGCCCAACTCATTCAATTCCCAACTGTCCAGCTGCACCATTATATCTCGAGGTGGTACAAGAGCATGTAAATGCTGCTAACTCCTTCTAGCGATTAGACCAAAATAACTTTGGAAATACCCATAATCCAAGCTGGAGGAATCACCCGAACCTGGCCTAGAAATGTAATGCAAATAAGGGTTTTGCTCAGCCTTATAGGCTAACGTATGTCTCGCAATAAACCCCGCAACACCAAGGCCAGCAGTAATTTAAACCTCGTTGGAGTAATAATAATTTTGAGGACACCATGTTGTAGGCAGCCCAGAGCTGGCAGCAACAATCTCAGCAACAAACGCAATTACTCCATTCTCATACACAGTCTATTGCGAAGCTGGAAACCCAGTTCAGGCAACTAGCAATTGCATTAAATAGGAGAGACGAGGGTCGGTTACTGTCGCAATCGATAACTAATCCGAAAGGTCAAGTAATGGCAGCAGAGACTTCATCTCCCCCTGACCCGCCAATGCCCTGATGAGCACCATGACCTTTTTGAGCTACCGACACAATCGTAGCGCTTCTTGGGAGGCAACCCAAGTCCCATGTATAATATTAATTTAGGATTTTCTTTGTTAGATCTGATGAATTTTGTGCGGGTTTAGGTGTCAAAAGATAATAAAAATAAAAAGTTTAGGTGAGTATTAGTGAAATCTGGGTAGAGAACCAAGTTCTATACCAGATTTTGATCGGTCGAAACTAATTTCGACCGGTCAAAAGGCTTAGAGAATACAGGAAGGAACATAATTTTGATTGGTTGAGATCATCACGACAGGTCAATAATATTAACATAACAGAAAACAGAGTTTCTGTTGTGTTCCAACCAGTCAAAATAGGGTTTCTGACCGGTCGACGCTGAGGACTTATGCTTCAGAACAGAAGTTATTAGACCAATTAATTTTGATCCTATTTTGTCGACCGGTCGAGCCGATTTCAACTGGTAGGGTCCCAAAGGTTTTAGGGCTATATAAATCCCTAGGACCGGTCGAAATTTTCAGTCGACCAGTCTAGAACTCTAGTTTCTGTTCTTCTGTGTTCTCTGAGTTCCCGCGTGAAAATGCTTTGACCCTTTTTTATTTTTACGCCACTTCATCTTCCTCCAAGCATTGTCGACAGCTACTCTGCGTTCCGCATTGCTATGCCTATAAAAACAATGCGAGGTCGATAATCTTCCTTCTTCGGCTGCAATCACCAAGCTCCACGCTTCAAGGGCAGTTTCTCGAATTTTATTTCCATTTTTGTTAGTTTAGATTTTGTGTATAAATGGGTAATAAATGCAACAAGGGCAAGGCATCCATGGTGGATGCCCTGCCTAAGAAAAATGCACGAACCATTGTGCCTCCAAACCCCAGTGCTAGTATTCGTATTGACACTAGGGCTTCGACTATTGCGTCTCGGCCACCACCGGCTGCTACCGTGATCCAACCCCCAAGGAGGGACGAACCACGTGCATCTATGATGCACCACGAATTCTTTGTCGAACCCGAGTTCGATAGGAAAATTTTCGACAAGCTTCCTGAGGCCCAGTTTTCACTGGCCTATTATAGGCGAGCCGGCCTCACGGGCCTGTTGGCACCCTCCTTGACACCCGTGTACCTCACCTGGTCTGTCTATTTTGCCAAAACCTCTTATTCAATTATGTTGGACCATGCCGATTTTCAACAAATGCCGATGGAGTTGACATTTCATTTGATAGGGTACAATTGGCTGAGGCTTGTGGCATCCGTGCCGCACCTCCCTTGGGCTATGACCTACCAAGGGGCCAAGACTACCCCGTATTTGAGGACTAGGTGTGTGACAACCCGACTTTCCCCACATGGATTTCAGGGAAAGCAGGATCATCAGATCCAATTAGTTTTAAGATCACGCATAATTAAGAGGTTCAGATGCTTTGATACCAACCGTGACAGCCCGATTTTCCCAACATGGAACTCAGGGGAAAACCGGACCGGCAGATCAGAATGTCTGATCTCTTTGATGTCAATGGTGATAGTCCATCCAACCTTCCAATGAAAAATCCTGGAAAGCCGATACATCCTATGCATACTTTTTGGTACCGATAGTACCAACCTAGCCTTCCCGAGCAGAATTCTAGGAAGGTCGAATCATTTGGCAATTGGTACATCCATCCGATAACAGAGCTCAAGTAACAAAGATCAAGTAGCATGTATGCAAAAACTACACAACTATTACATGGCATCTATAGATTTTATATGAGCTATGCATTCTATACATTGAACAAAAGCCTAAATAGACTACCAGTGACGGCCGACCGTCACCTAAACAGTGGTAATTAGTATCTATACACAAAAGGCTGCATTATCCAACATCCAACAAGTTAACTATACCCAAACAAGACCCTATCTAAGGGAAATAGTCCTCAGGCGGAAGATCCTCATCTTCCATCACGTAGTCTGGATCTTCTTGTTTTGGATCTAAACCTGATGTTACCCTGTGACGTATAGTCGGGTGAGATAACAGTCCAAGCTCAATAGGGAAAAATCAATACCAATGTGCATTTTAACAAAATCATCATAGATTCGATGACAAAGGCAACATAGATTTGATGATAAAGCTTCAAATGAGAAAATTCAATGACAAAGGTTCAATGAGAGAGTTCAATGCAATTCTATAATCAAAGCAGGTTCCAAAGATGCATCATGTCCAATTAAAATCCAAAGATATTTAATATCAGCAGAAGTTTAAAGCATGTTCATATCGATGAGAAATTTGATGCAGTTCATGTACCCATGCAAAATTCAATGCAGTTTCATGTCTTAAATCATAACTTAACTATTCTCCCGAGCAAATATAGCATCGAGAGACGAGGAATTTTTCGATGGGAATCCCTTTAACCACTGTCGTTTAATGAATAATTTTAGATGAGTACGGATATCCCGCCATATTGGTCGATGTGTATGGATAACCCGCCGTACCGGTCGATGAGTACTGATAACATATAGCTAAGTTTTTGTCCTATTTCAATTGGGATCCAATGACTTCGATATTCGATTTCAAAGTTTGCAAGATTCGATGTTCAAAGAATTCATGTTCAAAACAAACATATTCAGGCCAAGATCTATGCAGAATTCAGTCAAAATTCTATACAAAGTTCGATCAATGTTCTATGCAAGGTTCTATCAAATGTAATTGAGTATTGAGTTTCCCTACTTTAAGGTCGGTGTTGTATGGAGACGAATGCGAAACGGAAGCACGGAATCTAAAGATGGCCTCCCAGCCTCATCCTATATCACCATAGACACATAGCTACATGTTAATGGCCTATACACTAAGTGGTTCAAAGTTCCTTTCAGCCCTTTTTCCCAGAAACCAAGGTAGACAGAAACAGAGAAAATCGCGAGAGCAATTTTCTCTCTCCCTGTGGCACCACAAAAATTTCGGGATATTACAAGGTGCGTTCCGTTTCCGGGAAGGCCCTAGTTGGCCCCTCCTACGCCACCCGTGTCGCCCTCTTACCCAATCTCTTCTTTGCGGACGTCGTGTTATATAAAACATTATGTCCGATTTCACATAAGACCCAACGCCGTGGGGACCTGCTAGAGGTCCTTTACGCCGTCCACAAGGGCTTGTGGTTTGAACCGGCGAAGCTAGTTTTCTATGGGATTTATGATACCCTTAGAAAACTGACATCACCACGTTACCTTAAGGCTTCGCTTTGGCTTCCGTATGGGCGAGCAATCACAATCTTGTAACATCGCCAAGAGTACAAGATCGACGCAAAGAAGCCGACGCTAACAACATTGCCTAAGCTCTATGAGGCAAGCCAATGGAGGAAAGCCCGACTCACTGCTACAGAGCAGGCTGCCGTGGCGTCTTCTACAGTTACACCTCCGATAGAGACTCTGGTAGTCTCTGTCCCTAACCCCGCTGGATCTACTGCTAGGGCAGCCAGCACCACCACACCATCCTTAGCCTGGCCCATACCCTTCACACCACCACCACTTGAGACGAGGGACACCTCTTCTCCCCTCCGTCTCCTTGACTCCCATCACCATTCACATGGGTCAAGACTCCATCCATACCCACATCTACCACCGCACATCCAGTCACCGTACTTTTTACGAACCCCATTACTACACTGAGCGTGTATCCGCCACCTCCACTTTCATTCCTCCATCCACTCCCATTCCATCCACACATGCACCCAACACCTTTAACATCGCCTAATGGAGGAGGACATTCATGGGAGTGCTGCCCCATCTGTGGATCCGTTCTTCCCGAGTACATTTCAGTCCATAGTGGAGCAGCGTCTCCTGGCATTAGAGGTGGGGCAGGCTGAGATTAGAGTCGAGCTCGCCTCCATGAGGTGATGGGGGGGGGGGATTGCTCTTTTATTGTCGATGACAACTCCGAGTGGGTCTTCCTATGATGATGAACCCTCTCCTCCACCTAGTCCACCTCCCCCACCACCATCTACTAAGCCTCACATGGAGGAGGGTTCCAATTTAGCCCCACCTGAGGCCCCGACTATGGAGCCTGCTGGCCCGACTCCCCCATCTTCATCAGGAGAGCCAAGGGCCAGCATTGCTCCTTAGCCATTGATTCTAAGGAGCCTAGCTCCTCACCCCTAGTTTCAGAGGGGTTATACCAGAGGTGCCCGCTAATGGGACCTCTTTAGCTTTGGTTGTGAGAGGCAAGGGTCCACATGACCTTGTCGCTTCCAACTCTTCGACTTGGGCCATTGTTCCCTATCATGGAGAACCTGTATGGTCCCGGGTCGTCGTTGATGCAGCCTTTGTCCACGCCATGGGTGTATACGCTGATGTCCTTGAGGAACTTAATCGTTCTAACTCCGCCCTGGTGGCCGAACGATTTTTGACGGTTTCTTTGAGGCATAACTGGTTTTCGATGAAAGAAGACTATTAGGCAATGAAGGTCAAATGGAATTATGAATGATATTACCGCAATGCGGATGCAAAATCTTTTGCTGAGGCTGCTTTAAAGAATGCGGCGACTCGAAGACAATGGGAGAGGGACATGGTGAACTTACGTAACCAGTTGTATCCCATTGTTCTCTATGCTGATGACACAAACCTAGGTGGACCACCCCATCCCTTCCACGGGAAGGGAGTTGCTCTACCTACACCTCCTCCCCCTTCGTAATCCTGGGAGCATAAAGGACGCTAGGCGACATCGTTGGTGCTTGTGTTTTGATTGCTATACATTTTTCTTGATTGCCCTATTGTTGATGTGCTTGTTTACTGTTTTGTGCAATGAGGGCATTGCACCATTCAGGTTTGGGGGTGTTTGCCTAATGTGTGGATCATGTTCTAAATTTATGCATCTTATATTTGAACCACTGATTAAATACACCCTCAATACCTTAATTGTACTTAGGTTTTAAACCATCATTGTTTATTTTGTCGTAGTTTTCAAACTGTAGCCATGGATGCATGTGAGTATAATTTTAGAATATTAACGTCATGATAGGACTGCTGTTGCTTAGGATTGTCAATTTCAATGTAAACATTTAAGGGTCGGTCTGAATTTCATGCTTTAGAAAAAGTTTTGAACTTTTCCATGCTTGGATCCGAAAATCAAAGGATTTGTTTAAATTTTTAATCTTAGGATCCTAGAAATGACTAGAACCCGGTGAGCTTTAGAGCTATTTTTCCATTCTTGATGAGTGAATATAAACTCGGAATATTGTTGAATTCATGCTTACTTGTTTAAATCTCATACGATTCAGTTTGGCTTGTTCATTTTGAATTATTTTGTAAAACACATTGCTCTTGAATTTGAAACAAATAGGCATCATTACCACCCTGTGAGGAAATGACCGAAGGGCATCTTTGGGGCGTTTGTGCCCAAAAGGCCCCACCTCATACAGATTTATCTTTTAGTACCCTTTTTGCGCCTTGTTTGAAATTTATTTTGCCTATATATATTTCTTGATCAGCTATACTAAACATACCCCACACCAGTTCAGAAAATTCAAAAGCCTTACCCTTCAATCTCTGAGAAATTGGGGAAAGAGGGATGAGAATAAGACAGAAAGTGAAGAGGCATAGGAAGGATGCTTGTTGGGAGCATATGATAGAATATTAATTGAGAAAAAAAGGGGAAGAAAAGTAGAACAAAAGAAAAAAAATGTATGAGGTGAATTCAAAAACAAAAGAATAAGGAGTAGAAAGAAAAGAAAGTCGAGAAAAAAAAGAAGAAAAGAAAAATTCTGAAAAATGCAAAACAGAAAGAGTTAAAAATTAGAAAAATCAAATGGGTTTCTTTTCCGGTTTCTCAGAGAAATTAGAATCCAATTTCCCTTTCTTTCTTAACCTTTACCCGAGCCCCATTAAAACCCAGAAAAAAGACCTTCTTGATCCAAACTCAGTTGGTAAATATCTTGTGGAGAATGATAGTGCAATGTCTATGGTGCTTGGTACAACACGTGCTTAGGATGCAAGCACCTTTCATTATGAGATTTACTTTTTAATTCTTCAATGAATCGTGTTTCTTTTATCATGTGAGATCTTTACATTTGCTTTGTAATTCTATCTCACATGTGTGCGAAAAGTGAACCATTCATCAGAGTGAGATTGTTTTGAGTGTATACCTAAGGTGAGGATTGAGTTAAAACCCGGTATCTGATGATTCTTTGTTTGGACTAATCCCACGATAGAAAGATTTAAGCATTGGTGCACACACACACGTTACTCTAGGTATGAATGAAGGATTTATCCAACTCATCCATAGCAAATTTGTGTAAAATATGTAAACTGTATCTTTTTCTTTTAGAAAATTTTGTCAGGAAAGTACATTACAACTCAAATTGCGGTAACACGATCAATCGTAAGATACTTTCTACTGTAAATTATTATATTCCTGAGTGGTTGTATGGATTTACGAGTGCTCATAATATTTCTTTTCTTTGTATAATAGTTTGAATGATCATATCGTAGCGATTATGATTTGACTCGTGAAAAGGTATGTTCCGCCAAAATCATACTCTAGAAGCGTAACTTACAATTCTAGGTTATAGGAGCGTTTGGTGACCGATCTCATCGGTAATCTTGGAAAGTTCAACCCATTTATTCATAGAGGAAGCGTTACACGCATTGCATTCAATACCCCCGCTTGCCTACCTACCCAAGCGTTAATGCTAACCCTTCGAAATTTATTTCGAAGAGACGTTTTAATCCCCAGCCGCTTCCCTATAAAACCACCTACCCTTGCCATTCCAAAACCATCTTCTTCCTCCACCCCTAACCCTAACCCATGGCGAAAGAACTCATGAGTTTAGGTATATCGGATTGAATTTCGAGATACATGTATCGAGCTCTTGGTCATGCAGTGAAAAAGTTAGAAAAATTAAAGCGCCAGCGGTCCATCCCTGATATTGAATCGTCTACCACAACTCCCCCTCACCATGACCCTAATCACAACCCGAAAACCTTTTCGAATGCCTCACCTCCACCCACTTCCTAACAAACTCACCCACACAACCCACCCCGAGTGTGAATTCCTCTATGAGAATGGTGGGTTGGAAATTTTCCTGCCACCCCTCTCCATTGCTCACCTTCCCATTTTTGCTCCCAATCCCACTGCATTCTCTTCACAGTCTCACAGGGGAGTAGTATAGGCTGCTTGAAGGGGGGGGTGCGGCTCCATGAAGAGAGATGACTCTCTCTTGCCGATGAAATAAATGTTGAAGACCTCGAGACCACGCTCAATTGCAAACTTTAGCGCCTCGGTGGTCGCTACCGGTGTTAGTGTAGGGTCCGTGTCTAGATTTTTCCTTGGTTTCATTTAACAATGTAATTAGTTTCTTTTCTTGCAATCTCTGTAAATATTATGTTCATATTAATAGAAATTTTCTTTTCTTTTTATTATCTAATCTTTTATTTTTCTTGCTTGGTGTTGCGTTTCATTGCTATTACCGAATGTTTTTTCTCCCAAGTTTGGGGGAGATTATTGATTTTTTTGTATACAGATCTTATGCTCGGTAACCCTTTTTGCACCACACTCTTTGTTATCTTCCCTATTGTGCACAATGAGGACATTGTCATATTTAAGTTTGGGAGTGGGAGGGGGGATACACTTCTGTATGTATATTAGAGTTTAAAAAAAAAAGGTTAAAACATAATATATTCTTTTTAGGATTTTCTATTAAATTTTTAGGTTATTTCTTATTTATTAGTTTAAATTTTTCTGATTAGTTAATCATCATATATGAGCAATAATTAGATAAATTACGATTCCAAAGCATTGCCATCATCTTAGTAAAAGTTTAAAATCAATGATAGAAAGCAGCTGATATTCATGTTTTAGCCCATTTGTACACTGTATCATAATCGAATGCTTGAAGCTATATATTGCTTTAAATTGCAAATTTTGGATTATAGTTTCAAAATTTTATACCTAGTGAGCTTTTGGACTAACCTATCCTTTCTTTGGAGAGAGACTGATATATCTATCTGAATCCTAATTTTCCATAAACTTTTTGACTACTTTAACGAAAATCTCAATTGCTGTTATTTGAATCAAGATTCTACGATTTTGTTAACTTGTTTTTCTAAAATTGTTTATTATATGCATCAAAGCAATATGAAATTCTTACTAGCAAATTTGGAAATGATTAAAGGTCATCTTTTATTTCGTTTGAGTGAAAAAGTCAAAATCTCGAAATAATTTATCTCTTGAACTCATACTAGAGCCTAAACTGAAATTTCTTTGTACCAGAATTTTATGAACCCTTAACCATAAGTACTGCCCAAAGCTTTCGATCTTTTAACCCTTGTACTTCTGAGAATTTAGAACAAAGGGAGAAAATAGCAGAGTGAAAGGAGTATGCAATAACAGATAAGGGGAAGGCTAAAAAGGGTACAATTGAGAGAAATAAAAATTCTGAGATTCTGAAAAAAAAAAATGGGAGAAAAAGAAAAAAAAGAGAAGCAAAAGCTTCCAAACTGTGAATACAAGAAATCAAAAAGATATATGAAAATATACTAAAGAAAATGGGATTACTTAGAAAAAAAATGTAAATGGGAAGAAGTTATCCAATTTCTGATTACTTGTTGAAGAAGAAAAAGGAAAAAAGAAGAACAGGTCAGAGATGTGCTGAATTCTCAGAACTTTTGAATCCTTTTACCTTTCTTTGGAACCTTTAACCCTAAGCCCCATTACAAGCCAAATAAAGACCTTTGTTTATCTAAGGTATGCAAACAGTAAGAGCCTAGTAGAGATGTGTAAAATAAATATTATGGAAAATAAGGCAAAACATAAGAATAGAATAGATTATCATGTTCCATGAGATTTATTTTTGTCATATCCTTGAAAATATTCCTTATATAAATCATTGTGAGAAACCCAATTATTTCGATATTTCTTTTGAGAGTATGCCTTAGTGAGAATTTGAATGAAAAAGTTTTCTAAAGCTGCAGTTTAGAAAATTCTACAATGAATAGATTATTCATTGATATGTACACACTCCTCGCTTAATATGAATTGAAATTGTTGAGTATCTGATCCATGATAGATACTAGGATGGGAAGAAATGGCTACTGGAATAAAAAATTTGAAAATTATAACACTTATGTGATGATTAGCTATTGTAAATAATGTTTTGGTAGTTAGCTAGTATTTTAGTTTTATTTTCTGAAAAATTTATGAAAAACCAAAAATATTTAAAGTTTGTAGGTAACTTTACTGAAAACATTCAAGAGACACCACTCCTCCAGTAGGGATTGCCTAGGGGTATAAAGGCTTGTTGCATATGCTAAATGCAATCGTGTTCCCTTCGAAAGTGGCATTTTTAATTTTTAGTCAGTTAATTTTATCATTCCTTCTTTGCTAAGGACTAGTAAAACTTAAGTTTTGGAGTATAATCAGTCATATAATTTACCATTTTATTGCCCTTAACTTAGTGATTCTAGACCCTAGTTTGGTACTAATGATATGATAATGTACAGATATTTAAAACAATAAGTAAAAAAGAGAAAAAGTGATAAGCTCTATCAAAATGAACTTAAAAAGTAGTAAGAATGAAGATCGCCCGAAAATATGATCCAAATCGTAGAAGAATACCAATCTGTAAGCTGAAAGAAAGAATTACGACCTCAATCGTAATCTCGATGAACAAAACTGAAGAAAAGGAATAGAAATCGTACTTACGATTCTACAAGAATAAAGGTCAAGTCAGGAGAGAACGGGATGAAGAGTGAGCGATCGTGAATGAGTGAGTGAGGAATCAAACTGAAAAAGAAAGAACAAAATCGTAATTTCAATTCTATACTCTAAAGCTTATACACTGCTGAAAATCACGTGCTAGTTGCAAAGCCATGCACCACCATTGAAGAACTCTTAAATTAGAAGGTTTGCAAACTACAGATCTGAGAAGATTGACAGAAATCCCGAAGATCTCTACTGCTGGAAATCAAGAAGAACAATCTTGCGCATCTGCTATCCAAAGAAAGAAGGATTAGGATTAGCAAGTTTGTAATCTTAGGAAACTTTTGTTTTTAGTAGTTTAGTTTATTTAGAATTCTACTATTGTAAACCGACCCTTATGAGCTATAAGTTTAGATTTGCTTACTAGTTTAGATTTATTTTCATACAATTTCCTGATTTGTAAACATCTAAAAGTTCTTGATTTTAATTGACACCTAAAGTTGATAATTTGTAGATTAGTGTAACGGTTATTTATTTTCCATCTACAGCATTTTAGTTTTTGATTGAAGCCCAAATTCTAGTAGGTTGCAGATTAGATTAAATTTGTGTTGATAGGATTCTAGATTTGATTGACGACCAACTCTAGGAAACTTGATATATGGTGTAATAGTATTTTAAATTTGTAAACATCCGAAAGCTGAAAGAAACTGATTGACGACTAAAATCTGGATGGCTGAGGATTAGATTTATTTTCTGCATTTAGTTTAATTAAAACAATTCTTTATTTTTTAAAGGCAAATAGAAAGTTATTTAGACAGACTTCCTCGTGGGAATGATTCTATACTAGTGCTGCAATCACTGTTGTGCGCTTGCAATAGGTTAAGACAGAGCATAATTTAAGAGTTGTCACACCCCATGAGGGATATAACTCTGAGAAGTCCATCGCTCAACGGTGACTCTAAGCATCCCCCTGTCACGAAAACCACCAATCTTATGCAGACCATGACCGATCAGATTACGAACAACTTGAATAGGGATTTGCATATGCCCAAACTGACGCACACATCGGTTGGGACTATAAAGTTCAAAGCACGAAGCACTCACTAGAATCAAAGGGTCATTTCCAGCAATTCCCAAATCCCTACCTCTCAACCAAGTAGGTACCCATATCACGACCCCCGGCAAATCGATGTCATCAAAGATAGCCCGGTAGCTCACTAAACTTGTATCCTCCTTAACATTCGAAGGATATTTACGAGACACAAGGAGAGCATAAAGAACATGAAACAACAAAGGACTCCAAAGAAGAAAACGCCCACAAAGCCAGGTTTGTAAAAAGATCGGACAACCATCAAAACTTGTAACCCCATGGTGAACCCTCAACCATAAGCCTCTATACTGAAACACTAGGACAGCCGCAGAAAGGGGACGATGCTCGAGATTCCCTAACAAACAAAACAAAGCCATATGCTCCAAATCCAGAGTGCTCTTCCCATTCGAGAAAAGAAGCCCACCACATAAACATGTCACAAGCGAATGCATAAACCAACGAAAACCTTGACTCCCCAACTCCACCCCCGCATAACGCCGCACATAACGGAACAAACCTTCCAGTCTAAGTTCATTAACTTCACCAATCTCATGAGGCACCATAGACATCCCAGTAAACCAAGAGAGCAAATCAGCAGCTTTGGGAGAACTATCAATGATCAACATTCGAAACAACTTGTCAACTTTCGTCTTCTCGGAACGAGGACCCATAATAATCTCAACTTTCGAAATCAAAGGAGTCAACTCCCCGCATTTGAAGAAGGTGTTCAATTCAGGACACCACCACTCGCAGGTAGCCTCAATAATATCCCAATCATCCCACACATGAATAAGATCAAGCAATTGCCTTTATCTTCAGCCTTTCCGACCATTCACGATGGACCGGGCACAATAACAGAACAAATTCATCCAAGTATTTCGGCGCAGCTGGCCGCGTTTGAAGGCGAACCAGAGTATGGAACTGACGTAACTGATTGAAGACGTGACGAGACTAATCTAGAGTAAAAGGAAATCTGGAATTTTCAAAAGGAATTTCACCTGGAAAAGCCATACCCCAAAAAGAAATCAAATCAAGAAACTCCAAAAAATAAGGGATAATAATAAATGGCCCGCAAAAGCAGAAGGGATAATAATAAACTGCAGAAGAGATATTGGAAAAATCAAAAGAATAATCGAAGGCCAAAAGTAATCGAATTGGGAAAATCACAAAAGTGTAGGAAAATTATAAGAAACTAAAACAAATAAGAGAAATCAAGAAGACAAAACACCATAAAATAACAAAAGACTTAAGAAAAGGGAAATTCACTCAAAACAATAAAGAAATTCGTCCAAAAATCACATATATAAAATAAGAGACCAAAACCTAGTAAAACTCCAATTAGAACTTCAAATTCAAATATGGGCAATTATACACTGCTTCGATAGTGCATAATTTGTTTTTCACGATAATTTAGGTGCATAATCTCGACTCCTGCAACCCCAATTATTCATTGTTTCGATAGTGCATAATTTGTTTTTTAAGATAATTTAAGTGCATAATCTTGAAAAAAAAATTAATAATAATAGTAAAATGAGTTCACTAGCAAATGTCCCATCGCGTGACCCCCAACCAAAAAAATAAAATAAAATAATAATAATAATAATCATAAATAATAATAAAACAAAACAAAATTTCAAAAGTCCCATCGCATAACCAAAAAAAAAAAAAAAAATGATAATAACCCAGCTACCTCGTTCAAAAGACGGCCCCGCCAGCAACAAGCCAAGTAAGTAGTACTCCTTCACTTGATATTCCCAATAAAAATATAATTATTCTAATATTAAGTACCAAACAGTTTTCAAAACCCAACTCTCCCAATCATCAGTATACGCGAGAAGGTTAGGAGTATTCCGACATATCGAGTGTCTTGGCAACCAAACAAAGGTCGGTCCCCAAATCCCGTTCTGATGGATCTGCTCAACAACATCTCGAGAGTCACATTTTTCGAGGTTTTTCACCGAATTGATCTTAAGTTAAAACTCAAATTTTCAAAACCCCCTATCTATCAAACTTTTTATCTCTCATCACCCAAATTCGTTCTTTCCCTTGGAAAATTGAACACCGAGTATACTCAACTTTGAGAAATCACAAATGCCTACTGGAAAGAGACCCCTGACGCGTCACTGGTGTGAGCAATGATGCGTCCAGCCTGACATGATCTGTGAAAACCTTCGCCATCCTATTACACCATCAATTATATTATATCTTGACATTCATCTGTGCCACCCGTACTTCGTTTGTCTTTAACCCCTCCATTTGATTGCGATATGCAATAGGTCGTGATATACGATGGGAAGTGGCATGCACCCGTGGCTGTGGAAACACCTCTCGATTGCTACCAAAAGGCCTCCAAATACTTCCCCTTTTCAGCTTGTGCCGAAAGATAAGAAAGCTAAGTAGTTTAAGTCAGCTCCTTGGTTCACACTTGTGATTCCTCAAGGAACGAGAGGGCACCTCGAAGGGGTTTTCTGCTTCTTCGACACTCTTTCTCCACAAGAATGCGGCAAAGAGGGGCATCTGTAAACACCCCGTTTTCGCCCCCTTGGAGTATACAAAACGTTCGGTCAACCATTGACCTTGCCCATGATTCCTAGAAAGGCCAGCCCTCTCCAAAAATCCTAAACCCCCATAGTTTGGGAATTATACACCAAATACATAGCGTATAATTGAATTATGCGTTGGAATCCTAGCTCACAATTCGGACCCGACCCGGCCCTGATAGTTCCCAATTATATGCCTACAACTCAGCGTATAATTGATTTATGCGCCTGCCCGTCAGCGCAGAATTTGTCCAAATTGGACTAAGATCAAACTCTCCGCGAACAGAACCATGTTTTGAATTATATGCATGATTCCATAAGTATAATTTGATTATGTGCCCCCTCATGTGCGTATAATTATTTCGTATTGGACTAGAACTGATCCTCCCCGGTTGGAGCCAATCATCCGGTCACCTCCCGGTCACTTGATCGACCTTTGTCGGATTATACGCTGGGGAACTAGAGTATAATTGATTATGCATTTGATGATCAATGCATAATTCGAATTATACGCCGGATTCTTGGCGTTTAATTGGCTGAGTACTATAAATAGGCCCTACCCCACACCTCTCAAAACAATAATTTTAGTGTACTTCGTTCAGTTACGTATTGCTATAAGAAAATTCAAGATTATTCTGAATGGGACAAGATTGAAGTAAATCTGTCTTAAGAATTATCTTCTCTAGAAATCTTAAGGGTAATCAAGCAGGTGGGGCTAGCCCACCGGCTCCGATTCTCGAAGGAGCATGAAAGTGAGAAAAAGGACCCCTGGGAAACCCTTGCTGAAATTATTAGCTTAGCGCCAATTAAATCCCTAACCTTTCTCAACATTTACAAGAGTGCCATTGCCTTGCCGATTTACCCAGGGGAGCTAACGGAGGGTACCAGAGAACGGGGCCAATCCTCCTAACCACAACAGGCCACAGCCCCCTTTCTTAGGTAGACCCGATAAGAGTAGGAAACCAAACTAGATAACCTTAGGCAACCCATAGTTGTTGAAGTTGGTAGGTTGACGTTTAGCATAAGAGTCCAACCCATACCCACACCCTATCCTCAAGTGATCAGTAATGTTCTACAACGTCGATAAATCTGTAGATGGAGACCGCATCAACCCAGGTATACTCTATTTAGAATTCACTTATTCTAACACATTTTCGCAGCTGCACCTAATTATTTCCCCCTTCATTACCTTATTGCTTTTCGCCAACCATTGCAAACAGAGTCCACTCGGGACCGACTTGGGCCACTCTCCAAGACTCGAAAGGGACCTAGAAAAGCGCATACTAATAGACTGATAATCGCGATGGGACTCCTTTTGCTAAGGTTGCCCCAGTTTAATTAGTTTGATTTTTATTATTATTTTTTTCTTTATTTTTCTCACTCTTTTACACACACTTACACGCATACTAGATATCTACCAACCATTCTCTACTATCCTCTTCTGCTGTGTAAGGGACGATGTGATCATCTCTTCGGGGATTTGATCTGGGGATCTTCCTACACTTCGGACCATCCAGCGGGCCTTGATTAGGAGCGGATTGTACTCACCCTCCTAACCCAAAGAATACCTGCATTCATGATGAGAAACTTAGGAACCTGAAGTGGAAGTGACTGCTATCTCCTTAGTTCCTGTACCCCTAAGAGTTTTTTAGAGCATATGAACATTTTCTAAAACCTCAAAATGTCAGGAATTTGTAAACTGAACCTAAAGAATAACGACCCACCATTATGGGGCTACTCCATTATGGGGTTACTGAGATAATCCCACATATGATTGTGGACCGTCTTACGACTTCGTCCAAAATCATCCCGAGATTAACGTGGTAGGTGAAGATATAGTCCTCACTCCTCCGAGCACCAGTAATAATAATCGAAGAGACAACGGCATTGGGTAAAACTACACTACCGAGTAAATCATGGATCTCAATGTCAGCGCATTAAATAAAGGAGGAAAAGAAGCCAAAGACCTATTTCGAGGTTCGGCTGCCTTATATAAAGTTGTCATCGACCAACAGGACGGGGATAATCAAGAGCACCAAGATGTAGGGCACCAACGAGGGGAGAATAAGAGGGCATGCGTCCTAAATTGTTGTAACTGGCCTCTTGTGAATCTATAAATAAGAGGGCCTGCATCCATGAATAATCATCCAAGGACTCTCGATTTAGCTGACAACTAAGATTGGGAAACCGAAAGATCAAAGTATAATTATAATATCCCGAAAAAATTGCGTTAAACAGTGACCTCGGGATTCGTGCCTGATTGGTCACAAGTTTGACCAATTAGGAGATCAAGGGTTAACATAGAGTGTGATGAACGGACGAGATGTGATGGTTTGAGTAATTATGTGGTGTGTGATATGAATGAGAAGTTGCATACACCTACCGCGGTGTATGTGCTCAACACACAAGGAAGAGGAGAGATAAAAGGGTTTAATAACCCTAAATGTGTGTTTTTGGGTTGTTGAGAGAGGAGTAAAGAAGAGAGAGAGAGGAGTAAAGAAGATTAAATAAGAGTTATTGTGTGATTGGAGGGGGGATTCTAGCATTAAAGAGACCGATTCAACGCGAGGAATCCATTCAAGCAAAGGCTGGAACCCTAGCCTTTCCAACCACTCGATTGAAATCAATTTGAGATTGATTGAAGGTAAGATTTTTGTAGTTTAAATGCATGGATTAGAAGGGTGAATAGTGGCTAGAAATATTGTGAAATGTAGGACAAAGGTTTATAAAAATGGAAGGAAAAAGTAAGGGAAAAGATTGGGAAGAACATGTAAAAGTTAATCGAAATTGGGTTTCGATTAATCGAAATTGGCCAAGAAGTTGAAAAGTCAGAGGACCCCGATCTCGATTAATCGAATTGAGTTTCGATTAATCGACTTTGGATTTCGATTAATCGAATTTGAAATCGATTGATCGACTAGGAACCCACAGTGAACTCCAGTGAAGAAAAGAATTGGGCTTGATGAAATCGACAAATCAAAATGAAGATTCGATTAATCGATTTGTAATTTCGATTAATCGATTTGGGATCGATTAATCGATTTTGGAAATTCGATTACTCGAATTGAGAATCGACAGGATAGAGTAGGGAATTTCGATTAATCGAATTGGGTTTCGATTAATCGAATGGAAATCTCGATTAATCGATTTGAGAATCGATTAATCGATATTGACTTTCGATTAAATCGATTTTGGAAATCGATTAATCGACTGAGCTAGTTTTTGTTGACTTTTGAGTTTGACTTTAAGATTCTTGGAGGGTCTTGGACCTCCTTTATTGTATCTTTAGTGATGTGTCTCACATGTTATGTGGTACCATAGGTGGTACGTGTGAGCTAGTGCACAAGGAGCCACGTGGGACCTTGATGCATTGATCAAACGAAGACTTGAGGTAGGGAACACCTTGAACATGTACTTTATTTTACAAGAGCATGTATGTAGTGATATAGAATTCAATTCAAAATGTCTTTATTGCTTAAGAATTGTGAAAAGTGTGTGTGCGTGACATCCATAAGAGTAATTATAATGAACCATCCCCAGGGGAAGAGGAAGTAAAGAGATAAGAGCATCAGGTGTGATGCAAATAAATGGATACATCCCAGGGATGTATCCAAGATTGGATCATGTTTGATAGGGCCTAACTGATATAAGATAGCATATTTACACGGTGAATAACTATATGTAAGGCACCGATATTTTTGTTATTTGAGGTTTGATAGGGTACCCCACCGATGTGGCGGGATATCCACGACTGACACGGCAGGATATCCGTGACCGATACGGCGGCGAAACCGTAGGCCAGTGCGGAGGCTTATCCGTACACAGTAAGCACACCCCAGGGGTGTTGATTTGAGACAAGTGAAACCCCGCCACCAATCCCCAGGGGAAAGGGGCTTGGGTACTATATTGTATTCCCAGGGAATACGTTAAAAGTGTCTATATAGATGACGATGATGGGTATCTCATCGGGGCTCGATGCTATATTGCTCGGGGATTACTTAAGTTGAAAGTTTAAGTTTTGCTTTAGGCCTTTTCAGCATCATTCATGAATAAATGAAAACATAAGTAATTACCAGTAAAATGCAATGCCCTTTAACTATTTTCATCAATAACTGCATAGACACATCATGCATGGCATATCATGGAATATATGTGAGTAATAATTTATATGTTCAACTGTGTTTTGTTCCCTATTGAGCTAGGATGTAGCTCACCCTATAGACTATACGTCGCAGGTCCACTACTAGCAGCTGCCGAGGCTTCAGGAGACGCTGACCCCGGTGAGTCGGACCTTGCGGCCGGCGAAGAGTTGGAGCCACCTCCTGAGGACTTCTTCTAGAGGACTCCGTTGTGCCGCTTTGAGGACTTTTTGATAAAGATTTGTACAGCTTGGTATGTCAAGCCTTGTTTTGGTTGAACAATGTATATATTGGGTTTTGGGATTATTCTTTTGGGGCGAACCATCCGTGATGATTGCTATCATCGATGGTTCGGATCGGTTCTCCATTCATGCAGAGGCATGAGGGTAGAACTGTCTTTTGAGAAATGCTTTTATATAGATTTAAATTCTGCAGTTTCATTTACTACTTCTTTTTGCTTGTTATACCAATGTTCCGTGCTTAGCTAAGGGGCACGGTCAAGATGATCGTGCTGATGGCACAGGTTTCGGGGTGCCGAAATCCGGGCTGTCACAGTTGGTATCAGAGCCATTTCTTTTAGCAATTCTGACAATCGTTCTTTTTGGTCAGAACATAGGGGCTTCTGCTAACGAAACTTTAGTTCAAATGCAGCCGTAAATGTCATCTAGAGGAAGAGGCCGATCAAGGGGAGGCCAGCAGAGGAGTCTACATAGTGGAGATCATTATATCTCTCCTACTAATAGAGTGCCTTTAGGAGGTACTGAGGCCCCAGGGGGCAGTAGTAGTAGACAGCATGATGAAGAGGATCGAGATTGTCAGGATCAAGATCTAAGAGAACAAGAGAGAGTGAGAGAAAGACAGGAAGATAGAGAGGAGCGACAAAGGATGATGCACACTATGGAGACTATGGCAGCTGCCATGGCACAACAAGCCGCATCCTTTGCAGCTCATGCGTCAAGAGAACAGCAGCCACCTACACCACAGGACTGTCTGCTGTGCCCTCATCCTTCTGAGTTTAGGAGGATGAGACCTCCTTCATTTTAGGCGGAGACACAATGGCGCTAAGAACGGCTTATGGAGATGGAGAAAGTCTTTAGCGGCGTCGACATGCACGGAAGATGAGAGTGTGAGATGGGCTTATATGTTGGATGGGAGGTGGGCCTTGGTGGAAGTCCGTGATACGGACTCGGCTCAGAGACCCCGAGTTGCCTTGGACTTGGGAGGAGTTTGTTGAGGAGTTCAACAAACAATATTTTCCTAAGTGGTGAGGAACCAACTTGAGATACAATTTTCTGATTAGTGCAAGGGAGAATGACGGTGAGAGAGTATGGGGTAGAGTTTCTCGACTTTGCTTTGCTCCAGATTACGTCGCTCAAGTGATGAAGTCCAAGAGGTTTGACAAGGTTTGAAGCCGAGGTTGGGGAGGCGTAGCTCCATTTCGATTGAGGACCTATGAAGAGGTCATGAGCAAGGCGTTGGTTGTAGAGGAGGAGAACAATAATGAGATATAGACAAAGGGAAAAGCAGAGAGGAAATGAACAAGGAAGGGCGGGGACCTATGAACCGTGAACAAAAAGCGAGGTTCGTGGCCCAAAATTAGAGACCAGGCCAGGAGGTTTCGGAAGGCCGACGCAACAACAACACCAACAAAGGTTTCCACTACTTGCGTCGGGGAGACCTTTACGCTATGAGAGCCCTGCCATGTTCATCGGGCGCCACTATCACATTGTGGTTCTCAGATCGCTTTCTTCCAGACTGGAGACTTGCACAAAGTGTGGCAAGCCTCATAGAACGGTGGATTGCAGAGAGGGAACTAGGGGTTATTTTCGATGTGACAAGGTGGGCCACGTGATCAAGGATTGCCCCAAGACGGATAAAAGAAAGACGGTTTCAGTTGTAGCACCACGACCCATTCAAGCAAGGAAGCCGATCGTTCAGGGAAGAGCTTATGCAATCACTGCTCAGGAAGCAGGGAACGTGCATGACGTCATCCAAGGTGAAACTCTTTTAAATTAAAGAAAATTTCTATTTCATTAAAATTTTAGATAGAGAAGGTGCATGCATTAGGAATTGTATAGATTCTTTTTCTCAATACTAAATCTATATGTGAATTAAGGGTATAAATTGATGTGTAAATTATTGTATGTATGTATGTATACTATAGGTACTTTAACTATATATGAAAAGGGATGCTTTGTTGGATATGACGCTAGAGTGTTGATAGACCCAGGGTCTACCCACTCATTCGTCACTCCACGTTTCGCCAAGAAGATGAAGATTGTTCTATTCGTGTCTATTCTATCTATTTGGAGAGTTAGTAGACACGGAGTTAGCTTGCAAATCCATCATTGTAGCAGTTCGAGACCTAGAGGTGCACGAATTGGAAGCAAAGTTGATATTGTTAGACATGCAAAGGTTTGATGTGATCCTTGGCATGGACTGGTTGGCGCAGCATTGTGCAACTGTCGATTGCAAGAACAAGGTAGTCATTTTCAGACCCAACACAAGAAGATCATTTCGGTTTCAAGGAGTGAGGTCGTCATCTGTGCCACTGATCTCAGCAGTAAGGGCCGAGAAAATGATCAGAAAGGGTTGCAGTGGATACTTGGCTTTCTTAAAGGAGGACAAGGAAGAAAAGAACGTTTACGAGATAGCATGAGCGAGACTTGCCACGGTTTCGGAAGAATTGTCTGGATTACCTCCAGAAAGAGAAGTAGAATTCGCCATCGACTTAGCACCGGGAACGAAGCCTATTTCGAAAGCGCCATATAGAATGGCTCCTGCTGAGTTAAAGGAGTTGAAGGAACAACTGCAAGAACTTATGGACAAGGGGTTTGTTAGACCGAGCGTGTCTCCATGGGGAGCATCGGTCTTGTTTGTCAAGAAGAAGGATGAGTCAATGCGGCTATGCATTGACTATCGACAATTGAACAAACTCACTGTGAAGAACCGCTACCCTTTGCCTAGAATTTACGTTCTATTCGATCAACTGCAAGGAGCAAGGTATTTTTCCAAGATCGACCTGAGATCTGGATATCATCAGTTGCGAGTCAAGGCAGAGGACATCCAGAAGATAGCTTTCCGGATACGGTATGGACACTATGAATTCCTTGTGATGCCGTTTGGGTTGACGAATGCTCCGGCGTCGTTTATGGATCTGATGAACCGAGTGTTTAAACCACACTTGGACTCCTGCGTCGTAGTATTCATTGATGATATGTTGATATACTCCAAATCCAAGACGGAGCACGAAGAACATTTGAAGATTGCTCTACAGACGCTACGAGAACACCAATTGTCTGCCAAACTCAGCAAATGTGAGTTTTGGTTGGAAGAGGTTAGCTTTTTGGGACATGTCGTCTCAAAGCATGGTGTCACTGTAGATCCAGCAAAGATAGAAGCAGTGATTAAATGGGAGCAACCAAAGACCGTGACCGATGTCCGAAGTTTTCTGGGCTTAGCAGGCTATTATCGACGTTTCGTTGAGGGGTTTTCAAAGATATCGGGACCTCTCACAAAGCTGACACGAAAAGATTCAAGATTTGAGTGGAGTGAGGCATGCGAGAAGACTTTTCAAGAACTCAAAACGAAACTCACTTCGGCTCCAGTGCTAGCGATTCCTTCAGGCAGTGGAGGATACGCCGTGTACAGCGACGCATCATACAATGACCTTGGTTGTGTACTCAACCAACACAAGAAGGTGATAGCTTACGGATCAAGACAACTGAAAGAACACGAGAAAAATTATCCGACTCATGACTTGGAACTAGCAGCTAGCTCATTTTGTAAGATTTGGAGACATTACGTATGGTGAGACTTTTGAAATTTTCACCGATCATAAGAGCCTCCGATACTGCATTTACGTAAAGAGCTCAACATGAGACAGTGCAGGTGGATGGAATTCCTCAAGGATTACGATTGCTCCATACAATACCATCCAGGCAAGGCAAATGTAGTAGCCGATGCATTGAGTCGGAAGGGTTTAGCTCAGTTAGCTTGTTTGGTTTTGGGTATGCACCGATGGAAATTATTGGAAGACCTGGCATTCTACGATGCGAACATTGAGTCAAAAGCCACCGGATCCTTTTTGGCTAACATATCGGTAAAGCCAGTGATATTTGAGCATATCCACGATCTACAGATAAAAGATCCGGCATTAACAAAGATTCATCAAGACGTGAGTGAAGGCATCAGGTCGGACTTCTCAGTTAAAGAAGATGGTTCTTTATTGTTTAAGGGCCATCTATGCATTCCGGACAATGCCGATCTAAGACGAACCATTCTTGATGAAGCCCATAAGTCAAATTATGCTGTCCACCCTGGTAGCACCAAAATGTACCAAGACTTGAAAAAGAACTACTGGTGGAGAGGGTTGAAACAAGACGTGGCCAAATATGTGTCACAGTGTTTGACTTGTCAGCAAGTGAAGATTGATCATAGACATCCTGCTGGACTATTGCAACCTTTACCAATCCCAGAATGGAAGTGGGAATCGATCTCAATGGATTTCATTGTTGGATTGCCCCGTACTGCCAAGGGACACAATGCCATTTGGGTCGTCGTAGACCGATTGACCAAATCAGCGCACTTTTTGCCGTATAATACTATGTATACGGCAGAAAGACTGGCAAACTTATACATGAAAGAGATCGTAAGGTTACATGGGATTCCAAGTAGCATAGTTTCAGATCGTGATCCACTATATACATCCAAGTTTTGGAAGAAATTTCAGGAAGGAATGGGAACACGACTAGACTTTAGTTCAGCTTTCCATCCTCAAACTGATGGGCAGACAGAGCGAGTGAACCAAGTGATAGAAGACATGCTCAGAGCGTGCATGCTAGATATGCAAGAATACTGGGACGAGTATCTACCATTGCTCGAATTTGCATACAACAATAGTTTCCAAACGAGCATTGGCATGGTTCCGTATGAAGCTCTGTATGGACGACGATACAAATCACCCCTCAATTGGGAGGAAACAGGTGAGAAATTTATTTTAGGGCCAAAACTACTTGAAGACAACGCCACAGTCATTCGAATAATTAGAGAAAGGCTGAAGTCAGCACAGAGTAGACAGAAAAGTTACGCCGACATGAAGCGGACTAGCGTCGACTATAAAGTGGGTGAGCACGTGTTTGTGAAAGTGTCACCTATGAAAGGCGTAATGAGATTTGACAAGAGCGGGAAGTTAAGCCCACGTTATGTTGGACCATTTAAAATTTTGGGATGCGTAGGTGAAGTTGCGTATCGCATTGGCTTACCACCGCTGTTTGATCGGGTACATAACGTTTTCCACGTATCAATGCTTAGAAAGTATGTAAATGATCCATCTCATGTGTTAGGAAAACAACCTATGGAGATGTGTGAGGACATGAGCATGATAGAGGAACCAGTGGAAATCTTGGATCGAAAGGAACAAGCATCACAGACTAAAGTGATTCCCTTAGTGCTTGTTCGGTGGAACAATCATCCAAAAGAAGAGGCTACTTGGGAACGAGAGGCCGATGTGAAAGAATAATATCCAGCCTTGTTTCCAATGACGTGAGAATCCAATGTAAACCATAAGCATGTTTGTGAAATCTCCACAATACTTGTAATTCAATGGAAGTTTCGATCAAAAATATGATTAAAGGAACAGATTTTGTATGTACATGACCAAGTGAATGTGTTTTTATGGAACTATGAGCCACTTGATGTCATAAACTGCCAAAAGTAATTAAAGAACCAAAGAACTTGGAAATCTGTAGAAATTGGGCAAAATCGATTAATCGAATTTCAAATCGATTAATCGATTTTGTTCGATTAGTCGACTGGCATGTGCCAGTGACTGGAAATTGAAATGAGAGTTAGAACAGACACAGAATACAATTTCGATTGATCGATTTATAATTTCGATTAATCGATTTGGGATCGATTAATCGATTTTGGGAATTCGATTAATCGAATTGGGAATTTGATTAATCGAACTACATGTTCGATTAAATCGAATATACTGGAAATGTTAGAAGAAATTAGGAAGGAATTAATGAAGATTCGATTAATCGAGGAGGCTTCGATTAATCGATTTGAGATCTCGATTAATTGAACTGGATGTTCGATTAATCGATTTACTTAAGGGACTTAGGAAAAATTTGGAGTCAGAGAAACAATTTCGATTAATCGATGTGGAATTCGATTAATCGATTTGAGATTTCGATTAATCGAACCATAGTTCGACTAATCGAATAACTTAAAGAATCCTAAAAATTTTGGAAGGGACTGCACGATTTCGATTAATCGAAGTGAATTTCGATTAATCGATTTTGAAATTTCGATTAATCGAAATGGATTTCGATTAATCGACTGGCTCGCGCCAGTGAGCTCTAAAACTTAAATTTTTAAACGGATACGATTTCGATTAATCGATTTTGACTTTCGATTGATCGATTTGGGAAATCGATTAATCGATTTTACGCGGCTTAACCTAGTTTTGAATCTCGATTAATCGATTCTGAATTTCGATTAATCGAGCCGGGGCCTATATATATAAATTTGGGGATTTTCTTCCCCATCCGAAATCATTTCAGCTTGAAATTTTGGGCGCTTTAGCTTCTTCTTCTTCTCCTACCATCCGGCGCCCTAGGGTTCCCTTCTCCGTTGGTTTTTCGGCTTGTATTCGAGTTGTATCGCCTTCAAACCCACGGTAAACCCTAATTTCATACTCTTCTTTCAATTTGAATTAGGTAAAACCTAGTTTAAGCTTATTTCACCAACCATGCCGTCCAAAACCCGGTTGTCTTTGAAGAAGGCAACCTCTAAGCTACCGGTCCGGCGTAAGAACGCCGCACCACCTCCACATACCCCATCGCCGGTGAGGACTCCATCACCATCGGCATCGGAGACCACCTCCGGTTCGACGAGCGCATCTTCGTGCGAGTCTTCCCGCGAATCGACCCCCATGCCCCCACCACCCACTAACGTTGTGCAACCAAATGAATGGTGGGCCGCAAAGACATTTGAGGTCGAGTACCTCATTGACCCTACCCTCTTCACAAATCCCGATGTACCGGGCGAGACCCAATGGGCTCGAAATTACCTCAACATGCCGGTCTCGGCAATCTTCTCAAACCAATTCGGGGTTCTTACTACCCTAGATTGGTGAGACTATTTTACCAAGGGCTAGTGGACGGCTCGACTGACGATGTGATCAAGACCACCATCGAGGGTCGAGAGTACACGATCACTCGTCGTCACATACACGAGGTGCTTGAATGCTACCTCGACTTTACCCCCGAGACCACCCTCTTCCCACCCTTTGAAGAGGAAGTGAGATTTGAAGAGATCATGACCCGCATGACAAACGGGAAAAAGGGGTAGGGATCTTCCATCAAGAGGGTCGACCTTCCCCACTACATGTGGATGCTTGATTCCATTATCAAGTGTAATCTCTATCCGTTGCGGCACGACACCGAGCGGATAGATGTAGTGCAGCAGGAACTATATGCGGCCTTTTGTGGCCGGTGGTTCGACGCCACCATGCTCATCCTAGAGGGGATGAGATATATAAAAGGGAAATTAATGAAGGGCAATTTGAGGCCCAAGGAGAAAATGCCGTATGCTCGGTTGATCTCGAGCATGTTGGAGTGTCACGTATCGCCCACGAGGTGCGCGACGGGTGAAGACGTTCTCAAAGTCTTCATGGACCCGTAGCTACAACCTGCTCAAGCGGACCCTACTGCTCGGGTCCCGTCCCGGCCCAAAGAAGAAGAAGAAGCAGCAGTTGCACCGCCACCACCCCCACCCCCACCAAAGGCCAGAGACCCACCTGGGTGGCACACCCAGAGCCATCAGTGGAGAGGGCTACCTCTCACACAGCAGCCTCACCGACACCGCCAGCTCACTCCGCGCCCGCTACACCCACATCATCATACCGTCGGCGCACAGCTTCATCCGGACCTACCATCGAGGAGGTGTTGGCACGTATGGAGGCCAACAATGAGCGGATGAACCGGAGGATGGACTTCCTTCTGTTCCATACCCTCCGCTACATCTACCCGACCGACTACCGCCGCTACCTCGCTCAGGAGGAGGAGTGGACTGCTGGACGCACCGCCTTCCACCGAGGACCCGTTTCCATCCCACCACCGCCACTACTGACGCGACTCCTTCCACATCTACATCCGCACCGCCGCCACTACCTCCTCAAACTACCCACCAAAGACAGTCTCCACCACCAGCCAGCCGGCCCACAGACCCGCCAGATTGCCATAGCACCGTCATTTCAGATCGAGCGATCTGCACCATGCACCACCAAGGCGAGGGACTACTGAGTCTTGTATTGATTTGAGTTTTCTTGTATAGCTGTAGATTATTTTGTACGCCAACTCATGTGGCGCCTTGTACACTTTTCAGATATTAATAGAAATCCAAGTTTTTTTGTGTGCATTGTTTCAATTCGTTAAATTTACTTCTATGCTTGTGTTTGTGAACACCTAAATGAGTCTAAGTCAACTGGACCACCTCACCTGCGAGTGTGGGGGGGGGGGGGAAGAGACCCTGACCTACGCACCCTTGGGTTATTTTCGAGGACGAAAATTCCCAAGGTGGGGAGGATGTAATATCCCGAAAAAAATCGCGTTAAACAGTGACCTCAGGATTCGTGCCTGATTGGTCACAAGTTTGACCAATTAGGAGATCAAGGGTTAACATAGAGTGTGATGAACGGACGAGATGTGATGGTTTGAGTAATTATGTGGTGTGTGATATGAATGAGAAGTTGCATACACCTACCGCGGTGTATGTGCTCAACACACAAGGAAGAGGAGAGATAAAAGGGTTTAATAACCCTAAATGTGTGTTTTTGGGTTGTTGAGAGAAGAGTAAAGAAGAGAGAGAGAGGAGTAAAGAAGATTAAACAAGAGTTATTGTGTGATTGGAGGGGGATTCTAGTATTAAAGAGACCGATTCAATGAGAGGAATCCGTTTAAGCAAAGGCTGGAACCCTAGCCTTTCCAACCACTCGATTGAAATCAATTTGAGATTGATTGAAGGTAAGATTTTTGTAGTTTAAATGCATGGATTAGAAGGGTGAATAGTGGCTAGAAATATTGTGAAATGTAGGACAAAGGTTTAGAAAAATGGAAGGAAAAAGTAAGGGAAAAGATTGGGAAGAACAGTCAGAAAAGGGCTGAATCTGGCAATTTTGATTAATCGAAATTGGGTTTCGATTAATCGAAATTGGCCAAGAAGTTGAAAAGTCAAAGGACCCCGATCTCGATTAATCAAATTGAGTTTTGAATAATCAACTTTGGATTTCGATTAATCGAATTTGAAATCGATTGATCGACTGGGAACCCACAGTGAACTCCAGTGAAGAAAAGAATTGGGCTTGATGAAATCGACAAATCGATTTTGGAAATTCGATTACTCGAATTGAGAATCGACAGGATAGAGTAGGGAATTTCGATTAATCGAATTGGGTTTCGATTAATCGAATGGGAATCTCGATTAATCGATTTGAGAATCGATTAATCGATATTGACTTTCGATTAAATCGATTTTGGAAATCGATTAATCGAATCAGATTCGATTAATCGATTTTGGAGTTCGATTAATCGACTGGGCTAGTTTTTGTTGACTTTTGAGTTTGACTTTAAGATTCTTGGAGGGTCTTGGACCTCCTTTATTGCATCTTTAGTGATGTGTTTCACATGTTATGTGGTACCATAGGTGGTACGTGTGAGCTAGTGCACAAGGAGCCACGTGGGACCTTGATGCATTGATCAAACGAAGACTTGAGGTAGGGAACACCTTGAACATGTACTTTATTTTACAAGAGCATGTATGTAGTGATATAGAATTCAATTCAAAATGTCTTTATTGCTTAAGAATTGTGAAAAGTGTGTGTGCGTGACATCCATAAGAGTAATTATAATGAACCATCCCCAGGGGATGAGGAAGTAAAGAGATAAGAGCATCATGTGTGATGCAAATGAATGGATACATCCCAGGGATGTATCCAAGATTGGATCATGTTTGATAGGGCCTAACTGATATAAGATAACACATTTATACGGTGAATAACTATATGTAAGGCACTGATATTTTTATTATTTGAGGTTTGATAGGGTACCCCACCGACGTGGCGGGATATCCACGACTGACACGGCAGGATATCCGTGACCGATACGGCGGCGAAACCGTAGGCCAGTGCGGAGGCTTATCCGTACACAGTAAGCACACCCCAGGGGTGTTGATTTGAGACAAGTGAAACCCCGCCACCAATCCCCAGGGGAAAGGGGCTTGGGTACTATATTGTATTCCCAGGGAATACGTTAAAAGTGTCTATATAGATGACGATGATGGGTATCTCATCGGGGCTCGATGCTATATTGCTCGGGGATTACTTAAGTTGAAAGTTTAAGTTTTGCTTTAGGCCTTTTCAGCATCATTCATGAATAAATGAAAACATAAGTAATTATCAGTAAAATGCAATGCTTTTTAACTGTTTTCATCAATAACTGCATAGACACATCATGCATGGCATATCATGGAATATATGTGAGTAATAATTTATATGTTCAACTGTGTTTTGTTCCCTATTGAGCTAGGATGTAGCTCACCCTATAGACTATACGTCGCAGGTCCACTACTAGCAGCTGCCGAGGCTTCAGGAGACGCTGACCCCGGTGAGTCGGACCTTGCGGCCGGCGAAGAGTTGGAGCCACCTCCTGAGGACTCCGTTGTGGCGCTTTGAGGACTTTTTGATAAAGATTTGTACGGCTTGGTATGTCAAGCCTTGTTTTGGTTGAACAATGTATATATTGGGTTTTGGGATTATTCTTTTGGGGCGAACCATCCATGATGATTGCTATCATCGATGGTTCGGATCGGTTCTCCATTCATGCAGAGGCATGAGGGTAGAACTGTCTTTTGAGAAATGCTTTTTTATAGATTTAAATTCCGCAGTTTCATTTACTACTTTTTGCTTGTTATACCAATGTTCCGTGCTTAGCTAAGGGGCACGGTCAAGATGATCGTGCTGATGGCACGGGTTTCGAGGTGCCGAAATCCGGGCTGTCACAATAATAGTTTTTATTTTCAGCATTGTAGCTTAGTTTTATTGTCAGCAAATTTAATTTCTTGTCTTTTAATCTTTTGTCTATTTAAATTTCAGAAATTCAATTCCAACCTTAATTTTCTATACGTAATTCCTCTGAGGACTTCCTGATTTTAATTGAAGACTAAAATCTGGAAGGTTGAAGATTAGTTTAGTTTAAAATTTAATTTCTGTCTTTTTAAATTCAACACTTAGGATATCAAAAGAATTCTAGATTTTAATTGACGACTATAATCTGGGAGACTTGAAATTTAGTGTAACAATTTTTTTTTAATTTAATAGATAATCCAGTTACTTTCTGCACCTTAGTTTAGAACAACCCAAAAACTCATTTTTTATTCTTTAAAGGTAAATAGAGGATTTCAGATTAAAACAACCTTCCCTGTGGGATCGATACCTATACTCGTGCTACAATACCGTTGTACGCTTGCAATAGTTTAAGACAAGGTATAGTTTATATAGCTATCAGGACTAACTTATTTACATAACTGGCTTACCTACCTTAATGACAGACTCTAAAATTCTATTTGGTCTTAACCTATTGCAAGCACACAATGGTAATTGCAGAGGATCGTTCCCACAAAGAAGTCTAATTTCTAAAAGCCTTTCTATTTACCTCTAAAGAATAAAAGAATAAAGAATAAAGAATAAAGAATGGTTTTATTTAAACTACGATGTAGAAAATAAATCTATTCTAAGAATTTTAAATACCATTACACTAGATCTCAAGTCCTCTAGATTTTAGTCATCAATTAAAACTTAGAACCCTATTGATATTTATGAATTTAAAAATGTTACACCACTCTGCAGCCTTCCAAATTTTAGTCATCAATTAAAATCCAGAAAAGCAGGAAAAGCAAATTGCAGGAAAATAAATTACAATAAAATAAAACTAAATCCTCAACCTCTCAATCTTAGGCGTTAATTAAAATCAAGAAATATTGGATGTTTACAAAGCAGGAAATTGCATAAAAATAAAAGACTGAAATAAAATCCATCCTAGGGTTGATCTTCCAGTTCTCAATCCCAGTTGTCAATTGTGATCAAGAGACCTTGGATACTCTACTCTAAAAGATAGAAAATAAAAACTATACTAAATTGATCTTCCGATTCCACAGCCTTAGTTGTCAGCTACGACTAAAAATTTCTTGGATGATTATTCTGACTGCCGAGCTCTCTTATTTATAGAACCATAAGAGGCCAGTTACAATTATTCAGGATTCTAAACAAAGTAAAATTTTAAAACTAAAGTTTCCTAAAATTCTAGACTTCCTAATATTAATCCTCTTTGTTTTGTATCCTGCTTGACTTCAACTACTAGTGGCGTATAGGATTTTTCTCTTGATTTTCAGTAGCAGGGATTCTTATCAATCTTCTCAAATCCGTAGAACGCATAATTTCTATTTTTAGAGTTTCTTCAATTCTTTTGCATGGCTATGCAATTCTCACATGATCTTCATCAGTGTGTATAAGCTTTAATGTACAAAATTGAGAATACGATTTCACATTCTTTCTTTATTTCATCAATTCAGCTTCTGCTCGATCGCTCGTAATTCACCAAGCTCACTTCATTCTTCTTTTAGCAGAATCGTAAATGACGATTTCTTCTTTATTCTTCTGTTCTAACTCTCGATTTCTTTTCTGAGCTTTACAATTTCTTCTCAACAGCTCGAGAACTGGTGGTTTCTGTTATGATTCTTTTACGATCTTCCATCTTACAGCTTTTCGAGTTCACTTTAGCAAAGATTAACACTTTTGTTCGTTCTTGTTTACTGTTCTAAATATCTGCACATTAATACACAATTAGTAGCAAACTGTGGATTAACATCACTTAGTTAAGGGCAACAAAATGGTAAATTAAGTGACTGATCACTCAACCCATATCTGGCCCCACTGCAGGCCGGGTCGGGTCAAGCCCAAGCCCAACCCGTTGAGACTTCTACATAGGACTAGGGCTGTCAATGGGCCGGGTCGACGACACCCAACTTGACCCAATTTTTTAATGAGTCGAGTACAAAAGGTTGTTTGTCAATCGGGTAATTGTCGGGCCAACCTGACCTAATATTACCATTGCAGCCCTTTACATATTGTAAAGATTTTGATGTGAATGATCGGGTGAAAAATGATCTCTAGCTGCATTGAATCAAACAATGGAGATCATTTTGCAACCCAATGTTTTCCACAAGATCTTGAGATCATTAGCGATAAAATCAAACGGGCATATGATGGTTCTACATGGCATATAACCCAAAAAGTTGCCCAAGTACTAAGACAGTGATGGAGATCATTTTTTGTCCCAATCTTCGATACGATAGATCTTGAGATCATGGGCCCACCCTCAAAATGTCAAAGTCTGATTCCACATGCCACACATCCCAAAAAATGAACATAATCATGGTCGTACATATTGTTCTCGGCTCACTTTCTATATGTGCGCCACATAGAATCAACACCTGGCTGTTGGATGGTGGTAGGAGCATGATCTGAACATCGGTTTTGTGAGAGATTGGGACGAAAAATGAACTCTGTCATCTGATCAAAACTCAATGGTTTAAGCAAGTAACACCCATGTTGAAAAGAAAGAATCTTAGGTTGAAAATAAGGGGTACCCTTATGGAGAGGGCCATCCATGATCAAGAAAACTGCATGGAAAATATCTAAGGCAATAATTTGTGCATCCCAAGGTCTTAGGGCAGAAAGCAAGGTTCGTGACGTTGTATAATTGGGCAGAATTGAGAGAATGGGGCCAAAATTATGGCTACCCGGCCCTTTGGGTGTGAGTGCTGAAATTATGAGCACCCAGCCCCTTGAGCACTCAGACCCAACCAGACCTGAAAAATAGGGTCAGGCCGACTCGATTAAAACCCTGTATATAGTATCTATGAAATATGAGGCTGATTATGGTCGGGTCGGGTCAGGTGTCCAACCCAACCCAACCTTTGGGTCGACCAGGACAAAAAGTTGGGGATGCATCAAATCCGACCAGACCCATTAAGTCAAGTTTATGGACCCTACCCAGTTCAAAAAGCAGGTCAAGTAAGAGTCGGCCTTAAGTTTTTTATTGTAAAACATTAGCAACGGCTGATGCTCAGCTAACCCATTTTTCTCTTGCATATAGGGCAAGAAAACTATGAAGCCTTGCTGATAAAAATATGGGTACCTTTATTTGCGCCTATCGAATCTTCAAGGGCACCTACGCCAAAAACCAATTTACTGCTTTAAATCAGACAATGTAGATCGTTTTGTGGCTCTAACCTTCCACACAAAGGATCTTGACATCTTAGGAGCACCATCAAATAGTCAATGTTTGGTATTCTAATCTTCATAGCTCCAATCATGATCAGGAAGAGGGGTAATTTATAACAAAAAAATTGTGGTGTTGCTTTTTTGGTGTCACGCTACATATACCTATAGGCGTAACCTTTCGTTCTGATAGTGCGCTCATGATCTCAATGAAAGCAGACAGGCTTCAATACATCGTGAACCGATTTGCAGTTTACAAGGATACCTAGCGGAATGGTAACTTTAACCATGGGTTTCAACAGGGTTTTAAGAGCCTTCTCATTGGGAAGATAGCAATTAGGTAACCCAGGGTTTCAACAGCCTTCTCAGTGACCCATCAACATATCCTTCATCATCACACCCCTTTAGAAGAGGCATTGAACTAGTCCCTCCTCCACATGAGATAAGTTGATCAAACAAATATAACAAAAATTAAAACGCTAATATGTTTTATTAGTAGTTTTGGAAAGGTGGTGGTATTGGATCTGATATCACATGATGATGATATGTTAATTTCAAATACATTTCTCACCACATTTTATGTTCTCGATGAGAAGATTTTGATCAGCCTATTCTCAGAAGAGGGTCCTTAGAATATCTAACCATACAGAAGTTCAGTTTTTCAAACGTCAAAATTCCACTATGGAATCGCACAGGGTCTGTTTGACAGCAGAGAAAGAAATCAATTTCCCAGTTGCATTCCTGTGAGTTGATATAGAAAATACAATTTCGGTACTGGTATTTGAAACTGAAGATTCGGTCTCCACAACCAGGGTTTTTACACTTAAAAAACATTGACTGCCTTGAATTAGATGATGGAGATCTTTTCTCCATCTTTCCACACAATTGATCTTTCACTCATGGCTCACTTATCAGACAGTCATAAGTTGATTCCAGTGTGATAGATGGGGCATGATTTCAAGACCCCTTGTGTGGAAGATTTAGGACATAAAAGATATCCATAGGCAGTCACGATTTTCACAGCAAAAGCCCTGGCTGCAGACACAGAATCTTCGACTGCAAATACCATAGCCCTAAATAAAATGCAGGACACACATTTATAACACTATCAACAAACTGGTTATATTCATAATGTAAAGAATCAAAATCAGCCAATAATATTATATATTAAGAGAAGAGTGCCCCCAAAGTATATATCTCCCACAATTACAAAACCTTATATTTGGTACAAACTTCTATACCCACCACCCCCCCTCCTCTCTCTATCTCTCAAAGAGAAAATTTTCTCTTTATGTACATCAACAGATCACCACCGCCAACAACAAAAAATCACTTCTCTTCCTTCAATTTAACCCATTGGACCCAAAACAGAAAAAAGAAAATGGAGAGGTATCCATTGATTGCTGGGAGAGGAAACAATAGCTGGTTTCAAGGATACAGTTGTAGGAAAAATATAAAAAATTAATAATACAGAGATGAGCATAATAATTACCTCGGCTGCAGGTGCCGCAGGAATGACCTCACAGGCTAGATTGGTGATGGTCTCGACTGACTTAATGGGACCATCGTCTGAGAGCTCGAGAGCATGTCGACCATTAACGGTGTTTGGTACTACTGGACATGATTTTCCCTATCAGTCAAGTCCCCACAAACCGTCGCCCTTTGCCACGAATGTGAGCTCAAACCCGACAACATGTAGGCTCTCCATGACGCCTCGTAAACTCTACAGCTTGCCATTCTCTCTTGCATCTCCTTCATCTCAGTGTCCAATGATTTTCCCTATCAGTCAAGTCCCCACGAGCCGTCGCCCTTTGCCACGAATGTGAGCTCAAACCCGACAACATGTAGGCTCTCCATGACGCCTCGTTAAACTCTACAGCTTGCCATTCTCTCTCGCATCTCCTTCATCTCAGTGTCCAATGCAATGTAGAAACGGTCAAAGGCCCGGGCTGATGCAGTTTCTGATGAAGCCCTCCGACAAGTCTCAAGAACAGCCACTGCACCGGACAAGTCCCCCTCCTCGACTAAGGCTTGTGCCTCTGCCATCGCCTCAGCAGCTTGGAGCCTATTCCTCTCTCTGTCCACCTCGATTGAGGCTTCACGGGCCTCAGCAACTACTGGACGCCCAATTCTAACCTCATTTTCCAAATTTACCGTTATTTTGAGACAGGGTCTCTGTAAGCACACCCAATTGTCATCAATGTCACTATGTTGCCTGCTGGTACGCTGACGGATACCAGAAAGTTTTTTTCTTCGTCTGCATAAAAACTCATTGCATTGATGGATCCCCTCCGCCCATCTTCGATCACACGGCTGGTGTAACTTCCCGATTTGATTGGTACGAGGCTTACACTGGGGTTCATGCACCCCAATTCAACATGCAGATCCTGCCCCACAACACTCAAGAGCCCACCAATACACTGAAAATGCATCCTGGATAGCAGCCTCAGCCTTGATGAATGAGCACGTCCCTCCAGATGTCTCTGATATTGAGTGCATCGAAGTGGCATCATGGTCGGTGCCGAAACCAAATGCATGGACCGGAATTTGAGAAGCCAAGCCAATGCCACGAATGGAGTAAGGGAGCAGAGATCCATAGTCTGGTCATGGTTGGTGGGATCCATTAGGGCCAGAGACGGTGTACCTGCCCTGGCCAGTCTATAGCAGTATACTGCTGCAAACGGGGTTCTTCTCCCTTCGCTCTTCCATCACCTTGGCTCCCTTCCTCAGGCCTTCAGTAATGTTGGTCCCTCCATTAGAGAGATCAGAGAATTCACACCTGGGAGTGTCTGCTGCCGGCCAGAATCTGACATTCAACGAAAGGGGAAAAGTCGGTGTTCCATCAATGAGAAGGATACCACTGAAAGTCGATCAGACGGGCTGAGATTTTGTATCACAAACCCCATGGCTCGTTTTAGCAAAGCAAGTTTGGTGCCTGCCATGCTTCCACTTACATCAAGAATTGTGATGAGGTCAACTGGTGCACGGGCATTAGCTTGATTACTTGTTACCGGAGCTTTGAGATTGATCAGGACGGTAAAGTTATCGTGTGACATAGACTGTGGAATCGTCGTCAAGTCCTGGTATGCTCTGATCTCTACTATTTTACTGGAGTAGGACTGGGTAGCATCTTTGGTTGAAGAGATCTTGTCTTCATTTTCAGCCTGCGGTCTAAACATTCGTCGTCATTGAAAATAGTCGGCTCGGTGCTGTCAAAGGAACCATGAAATAGAGAATTGATGCTTCGATTGGAATTGGATCGAGCAGGAGGGAGACGATGTAGTATGGTCATGTAACCATCATCTTGTGCCCAATCTACTACTGGGCTTATTCGTGCTCTTCCATCGGAAGAGGGGTTGCCTTTGAAGGGGATTTCTTTCCATTTGGCTCTGCAAACCGAACAAATTTGGTTTCCATGTTTTACATTGGAAGCAATCCAATGGAAATGGAAAACGTGGGTGCATTCCGCGGTGAATATGCCATGGCATGGCCTTGGCCGGGTTTCATGGAGCCCAGACATATAGCACATGTTTTCTGCAAGTTAAAGCATGCAAGATAACAAAGATAAGATGGTAGAAATTCTGAATGAAGAACAAATTTCTTCGTTATTGATCAGGGCCAATTAGTTACACAAATTAGCCACCAAACTTGTATTGCTAAGACTTGGAGTAGGTTAGGAATAGGATATTAACGTGTTTGTGTGTTTGTAGGAAGTGAATCCCCAAGGAGCAGAATGGAGAACGATTGGCTGCAAGAAGTTCTCAAAGGAAGCTGAAACAGATATAGCTCGCTCAAGCGAGAAACGTTGAAAGATCACTAAAATTATCTAGTGAAAGTCGCTTGAGCGACTTTGGTTCTCGCTCGAGCGACTTCACGCGATTAGAGCTTCTGTTGACAGTTTTATGGCAGCCCTACACCACAACGTATATATAGAAGTTAGAGAGGAGGAGGAGGAGACTTCTGGAGGCTGAAAAGAAGACAGAGAAACTCATAACTCTTTAAGAGGAAGGATTGAAGAGATGAAACATTCTATGGAAAAAAATTTCATGCATGATTAAATCTACGTTCTAAGGGAGTAACGAAGCGTAGCTTCGTGTTGAGGGTTTGTAATTGCATAGGTTATGCTTGTATACACTACTTTAATCTATAATGAAATAGCATTCTTATAGAACATTATTCATTTCTATCTTTTTCTTTGAGATTTCTTGTAGAAACAAGAGTAGCGATAGATACCTTTTGGTTAATCTCAGATCTGCGATCAGAAATCAACCATTGCGCAAATACAGTTCTTAATGCCGTATGATTAAGATGAGACAGGCCGAGACAATATAATCATTGATTGATGTGCCATGCAAACACCGGAGTCTCATACTATGAGAAAGGAATCAAAAGATCTTGAAATTTAAGCAAAGCTTGTAGCTCTATGATAGCCTCTCATGTTCTTGCTTTTGTTTGGCATGAAGGAACTGCATTTGACAATACTTTTATTAAACATCTAACATCAAAGCTCAATCATAACTCAACTCTAATCACATTAAATTATATGCTTAAGAAAAAATAAAGAGAATATAACATCTATTTGATTATCTAAATGCACTTCTATTGAATGCAATTTCTTAAAACAAGATCTTACTTGCTCCTTCACGAGATAAAAAAGGTCCATGTTAAATATTACTCACACCATTTAGAAGTGGCTAGATTTTACTCTGATGAATTTGATAAACCAGATATAAATTCTTAGCATCCAAGCCGATTCACATCCCATAAACTTTATGTTTTTTCTTTTCTAGTATATCTATTCTCTCAAATTTCCCTGAAACCTATCTCTCTAAAGTTCCAGATAGAGAATTATTCCTAAGTCTCGTCAATATCCAATTTAGAGCAAATGTGAAAACGGATCATATGCAAGCCGTGATTGAACTAATATAAATAATAATCAAGGATCTCATCAAAGGGAACAATTTTTATCAATAAAGAAATAGACCAAAAAATGTCTCAACAACGACATCAATTTTTCAATGTGCAAGCACCATGAAATACTACCCGTTTGAACATTGAGGAAGAATTTGAGTTCTTAGATCGAACATTTACTCAAATGAGCAAGAGAAACGAGATGGGAAAAGAATCCCCACTAGATTATGCATTATGTTATTTCAAAGTGCATTCAGCAAATAATTTCTTTCATTTTGCACCTCATAGGATTTTTACTTATATTCTGATCTCCAATATTTTGAAGTCTTTGATCTGGCCTCAAAACGGACCCAACAAAGAAACAAAGGAAAAAAAAAAAAAAACACCCGCAAACATAATAAATGACTTCAATTTACGGCGGCTTTCTTCCCTCTTTTACTCCCTCATCCCGTCTTCCCATAATCATCCTTGACAGAATATCTGCCTGCTTTGTGTTACCTTCCTCATTAAGGCTTTTAATCAAGCCATCAAAAGTGTACCGATCCGCAACCCCCCCTTTCTCCATGATCTTACACAGTATCGAATACGCATTTAGGGTCCTCCCTGCTTTGCAAAGCACGTCTAAAACTAGATCATAACTTGAAACATTAATATTGAAATCTCTCTCTCTAACCCATAATTCAACAGCTTGAGAACCGCAATGGTCTTCTTCTTCTCACATAGAACGGTTATGAGATGATCAAAATCAGGAACTATTTCATTTCTCAACATTAAATCTATCTGTCCAAGAGCTTCTTCAACGTGTCCCCTTCAAAGAAGGGCCTCCAATATCTTGAAAACCAAGTCTTCATTCTCCCGTATACCCTTCTCCATCATACTCGTCATCACTCTACTTGCAGTTTGAACCCTCTTATCGTTGACTAGAGCCCCCAAAACTAATCTAAAGACTGATGAACTCGGCAAGTGCCAACTTGCGAGCATATCATCCAACGTGGATTTTGCGTTAGACGACTCTCCTTTCTTCAAAAAACGCTTGATGAGAGATTCATACGTGTTGAAATCTGACACAACTCCTCTCCTTTCCATAATTTTCAGAATCTCGATGCCTGATTCAGGTTTCCCTTCTTTTGAATGCCCACAAATCAAATTATTAAATGCAACCGGATCTTGATTAATTGCCGATAAAATGTCACTGCCTTCGCCGTATTCCCATGGTCACACAAGTACTTGATAATAGGATTAAAAGCTGTAGATTTCATCTCTGAAGAACTGATCAGGTTTGATAAAATACCCTTTTTAATAACCTTATCCAACATCTTAACAACATCATCATACATTTTTTACTTACAAAAACCTCAATCAGAAGGCTGTAATGAGACGATTCGGTCGAAACGCTCAATCGTATCATCACGTTAAGGACATCTTTGGCTCCACCCAATTCATCCTTGCTACTAAAACAAGCAATAAGCTTCAAAAATATTGAATTATCCTTTGGGGCTATATGCCTCTCAGCCATTACCTTCAAAATTTTACGGGCTTCAACTGTCTTCTCGGCATCACAAAGTCAGGGCAACAATGTTGAACATGTAGTATCATTCGGCTTGATTCTGTAAGAACCCATCTCATCAAACAATGTCAACCCTTCGTCAACATTCCCAGTGGACACATACCCTTTGATTAAAGTCATGTACGTAATCACATTTGGCAACAAATCCTATCCCTTTATCTTGACGTAATACTTCTCGGCTTCATTCATTGCCTTGATCCGACAACACCCATTAATCATTGTGTTATATGTCACAATATTGGGGCTAATCCCGTGGCCCTTCATTTCGTTGAAAAATCGTTTCGCAATCTCGACTCTCAAACAAAAGGAAAGCACCCCATATCATTACATTATACCTGTGGCACGTCAGTGAGATCCTCTCAGCCAGCATTGCATTAAAATAACGCTTCGCCATTAGCATCCGTCCGCGATGCATGATGACCTTAAATAACATGTCATATGATTTGATCGATCAGTTGACCACCAATTCCTTCATTTTTCTGAAACAATTTAACAGATTCCTGAACGATGCCTGCCTTACCGTAACTCTCGATGAGGACGACAAAGAAATCTTCATCCCAATCAACCCCTCGCTTGGGCATATCTAAAATGATGCACTGTGTGCGGTTAAGCTTCGAGGCACGACCGAAGATCTCGACGATCTTGAAATGGGTCATTGATCGTGTCAGAACCCAATTTTTTCGACCAATCAGAAAAAATTCAGCGCCTGATCGGAGGTATACGTGTCGTGCAACACATTGTACACGGGATCGTGATCGAATTTGACCGTGAGCGATCGAATCGAGTTTTGCAATCGAGTGGTCCACAGCCTATTTGACATCATATGATAAATTGTTTCAGATAGATTTTATCGGTTAGGGAATTTACCTCTCGGTGTTTTTGGAGTGATCTTATCTCCTTGAGCTGATTGAGCTGGTTCTTGTGTGATCGACGGCTCAGATTCGACGATTGCTTCGTTGGAAATGGAGATCTGATCCGGAGTGGGGATCGAAGGTGGCGATTCAGAATGTAGAGGATCTAAGGAAGCATTTGATGAGAACCCATAAAAGTGAGTGAGGAGAAGAGGGCTGAAAACCCTAAAAAATCTAGGAAAAACCTAGGTTTCAATGGAGAAGACAAGAACGCTATTAAAACTGGTACTTTTGGTTTCTGCGACTCCCAAATGTGTTTTTGGGAAAAGGTTAACTAGGGTTTTGCCAATTGGTTAGGTCTTGTTGGGGCATCAGTTTGTCAGCCCAATGGGAAAGTCGTATACACTCGGCCCAACCCAACCCGACAATAACCCCTTTTTTAAAAATTATATATATAATATCGCGTCGGATGGGATTGACCCCACACACCCGATTTTTATTCGACCCGCCCTTACTCAACCCGACCAAAGGTCGGGGAGGATTCTCATGGCCAACTTGACCCAACAAGCCAAGTTTATGTGCTCGACCCGATATATATCGTTTAGGTTAGGTTGGATATTGTGTCGACCCGACCTATTGATAGCCCTAGTTTTCTCTGGTATATTAAAACTGGCGCTTTCCTAAGCAACATTGAGAAGGGTACATTTGACCCGTCAAGGCGAGTTGGGTGTTGGGTTTATGTGCTCGACCCGATATATATCGTTTAGGTTAGGTTGGATATTGTGTCGACCCGACCTATTGATAGCCCTAGTTTTCTCTGGTATATTAAAACTGGCGCTTTCCTAAGCAACATTGAGAAGGGTACATTTGACCCGTCAAGGCGAGTTGGTGTTGGGTCAGGTCGAGCATATGTCATTTTCATTTAGACAGTCAAGATTTTGGCACGTAGCCGAGTTGGGTTGGGTCGGGAATATGCCATTTTTCTTATTGGTAAGCAAAACAAATTCGGAAAATTTTTAGAATTTATTTCAATTTATTTTGCTCTCTGTTCTGATAGTAAACTGCTATGGGTTGCAAGGCCTACATGTTTGGGCCATTGATGGGATCCACCTAATGGTCCATCTTATGCCACATATTTCGGGTCTTGGTCTGGGATGATTCCAGGTTAGTCCCAAATCCATCGAGCTCTCGTTTCGGGCCCACTCTATTGGTTTAATCGGCACGAGTCGCTTGCCGCTACTAGCCTATTCGACGGGTATCGTTCTATCTAGCAAATTCAGATTAGCTTGGAGAGTCATCCGATCGAACCTAATTTTTCGGACACGATTATATATTTCAAATCCTTTGCTTGTCGGAAATCAGTTTTACAAAAATCACGCTTTTCAAAACCAATTTCGATCGGGTTTTCAAGATCTATTCGCTATACGTGTTATAGCCTAAGTGACCAAATTTTTAGGTTTTCATCGATAAGCAATTGATCACCGTTGATCATTCATGATCGACATTGGTCATGAGCTTCCAAAGTTGGGAAACTCATCGGACCATCAATTAACCAAAATGGTCAAACTTTAATCGATAGACCATCTAATGGTTCCGATTAAGGTTTAACTACATAGAACCTATATATCAAGATTTTTCCTATACATGCATCTATCTCCATTCAAATTTCTATGATCAAAATTCAAGATTCAAGCATGCATTTTCAGAATTTACCAACTTAACCCAACTCATCAGTGGGTCAAGATTCCATGATCAAAATCACATGATTTAAGAAGCTATATGCATCTATACAATGCAATTCAAGCAATTTCAACACATTCAATCATGGCCATCCAATTGTACTATCATCAAGATCAATAATTTAGCTAAAATTTTCTGAGATGAAAGTCTAATAAACTCAGTATATTCCAGCTACTAATCATGCTCAAAATTTAAATCTAACGTTGTAGAAATCAGGCAAGATTCAATACTTCACATGTAGTCTATCTAGTGTCAAGAAATCTATAGCCATTAATTTCGATCATGATCAAAACCAGTAAATGATGAAAATATTTCTAAGATTTCACATAGCTATTTCATCAAAAAATCTACTAATAACAGATCATAATTTCCATAAATATACTATGAAAAGAAATGACATTAATCAACACTAGACTACTCATAGTAACCTAGTTATTAACAAGCATCTATGGCCATTCATTTGACTTAGAAATCCGTGATCCAAATATTAATTTTCAGAGATCACATCCATCTAAAATCATCCAAAAAATATATGGATACTACCCATAAGGCCCATTTAATCTAAGTGGCATAGTATAGAGGTATATATTATAAAATTTCAAATCTCTATAGTATGATGAACATAGTTCATCATTGACCAAATCTAGACCAATGGATAGCCTTGCATGATCATGTTGATCACATGCCTGGCGTGCAAATCGGCTGGTCAATTTTATATCTCAGAAACTTAAAAGAACTTTAACAAAATTTTCTATTGTTTTTACAAAAACTAAGATGAATTCAAGAAATTTCGATATTATGTAGTCTTGGTCAAGTTGACCAAATCTAGACCATTGGATGGCATTGTATGATCATTTTGATTACATACATGACATCCAAATGGCCTGATCAAACTAACATTCCAGAAATTTGAAAGTTTCAAACCAAAAATTCTGATTTATCTTACAAAACCTCAAGAAAATCCAAGAAAATTTCATGACATGTTGGTCTTGGCCTTGTTGGCCAATCTAGACCATTGGATGGCCTTGCATGATCATTCTGATCACATGCATGGCCTCCAAACATGCTGGTCAAATATTGTTCTAGAAATTTTCAAAAATCTCAAACAAAATTCAATTTTAAACCACAAAAATCCAATCAAAATTCAAGAAAGCTTTACCCTATGTAGTATTGATCTAGTTAACTAAATTTAGACCATTGGATGGTCTTGCATGATCATATCGATCACATGCATGGTCTCCAAATGTTCTGATCTAAATATTGTTCCAAAAAATTGGAAAGTTTCAAATCAAAAACTAATTTCTATCACAAAAGCCCAAGAAATTTCCAAAAGACACTATTCTATGTTGGCCTTAACCTGGTTGGCCAATCTAGACCATAGGATGACCTTGCATGATCATGTTGATCACATGCATGACCTCCAAATATGCTGGTCATATATTTTATAAAAATCCCAGAATAAAAGCTTTAAAAATAGTCCAAAAAACCTAAGATTTATGGGCAAAAGTCTTACTCTACAAGACTAAAACACCAAACAATGATTAATTAAGACAATACCTTAGGTTTGGACCTTCTAGCTTGCTGGTTTGTCTTGATTTTAGTGGTGCAAGGGGCTGAGATGAAGCCCAAATTGATATATGCTAAACTAGGAGGTGTGGGAGAGTTGAGTGGTGCTGGTGGATGGTGATTTTGATGGTGGGATTTAGATGGCAAATTCAAGGTAGAGAAGTGGGCTTCAATGGAATTGGAGGTTACAGGAAGGAAGAAGATGAAAATGGTGGAATGAGGCCCCCCCCCCTACCTATGGAATTCAATTTTTGCAAGGGTTTGGGGAGACAAGGGCTGCAATTTTTGGACATGTGTCCTCTAATTACTTCCTAAGGTCTCTTTTTTCTTCCGAATGCAAGCTCTCTCTCTCCTTTCTCCTCCAACTCCCACATGCGCATGGAGTAGTGGATCCCACTTGGGTTCCACTCTCCACCACACATTCAAGTCATAGCTTGTCTTTTGTGGGCTTCTAAGCCCTCAAAATTTGTAATTTTCAAATGTCCAACTTATCTTATGGTGCATGTGCAAGGGTGCATCTATTACCCTAAATTTCTCCAAAGTTTATTAATGGTGTAAGATGGGTCAAACTTGGGTCAAATTGATTAAGGGCTAAAATTAGCTAGAGATTTGAATAAATCTAATTTACTCTGATTAGATGGCTCGACCTAACACTGCTGGACAGTGTCTGCTTGATTTCCACTATACGAGCAGACACTTTATGATTTGTCCCGGAGATCATTCAGTGTATGATCCTGATGGCACAGATTTTTGGGTGAGGAAATTCGGGCTGTCACAGACAGGCTACTTCCATAGTTCAAGGGGCATCAGGCAAGGGGATCCCCTCTCCCCTTTCCTGTTTAACATGGTGGTGGAGGCACTAGATGATCTTATCCTTCGGGCCCGTCAGCTAGATATCATCTCGGGTATTCAGGTGGGACCTAGCAGTCGTTGCATTCCTCACCTCCAGTATGCAGACGTCACTATCCTGTTTGGTAGGGCTAAAGAGGCAGAGTTCCGAGCTTATACAAAAATTCTACCCATCTACGAAGCGGTTTCGGGGCAGCAGATCAATTTGCACAAATCGACGATCTCGGGGATTCGAGCAAGTGCTCAGTTAATGTCAACCATTGCTGCTTTGGTGGGCAGCGAGGTTGAGGCCCTTCCCAACACCTACCTAGGCCTCCCACTTGGGTTGGGTCACCCATCGTATAGGGCCTGGGACCTGTGGTTCTGAGGGTTGAACGTCGGATGACCTCTTGGTCTGGGAAACTTCTCAGCAGCGGGGGTCATCTCATCCTTGTCAAATCAGTCCTGATTAGCCTGCCGATTTTTTATATGTCTATGTTCAATTGCCCGGCGGGGGTGCTTTACAGATTGGAACAAATCCAACGGAATTTTTTATGGGAAGGATCGAGTCTGGGTAAGAGGTACCACCTGGTTAATTGGGATACTTGTCAACTCCCGCTCAGCTGTGGAGGCTTGGGAATTCGTGCTTTGAGATTGGTTAATATTGCTCTGTTGGGAAAGTGGTTTTGACGAGCTGGTCTGGAAAAAGAGAGAGGAAACCTCTAGCTGTCAGTTCTGGCTTATAAGTACGGTCATCTGGAGGGCAACTAGGGAATTAAGGTCGCCATCAATCAAAATTTCTCACCGTGGTTGAAGGGCATTGGTAGGAATTGGTCTCCTCTCTCTCGTTGGGTGTCTTTGAGTTGGGGAGATGGCACTCGTATCCGGTTCTGGGAAGACACATGGGTGGAGTCTAGGCTGTTGAAAGAATTGTTCTCGTCTATTTTTAGCATCGCTACGGATCCCCGTGGAGTCGTGGCTAGTTGTTTCTCGGATTCTCAAGGGGGGATAAGTTGGAACTTGGCCCTTAGGTGGCAACTTGGAGAGGCGGAGGAAATTCCCTTCCTTCGCTTGCGGGAAGTGATGTACTAGGCTTTGAGAAATAGGACCAAAGCCGATGCGAGGATATGGGGCCTGACTAACAACGTGGTCTTTAGCACTAGGTCCTTCTACTTGATGTTGTCTTATCGGCCTCTTATTCAGTGTGAGTGGGATGGGTTGTGGAAGGCTGTCACTCCCCCCGAAGTTAAGCTTTTCGTGTGGACTCTCCTTATGGAGAAGATCCTTACGAAGGACCAGCTGATTCGTCGGGGGAAAGATATTCAGAATAGGTGTCCCATGTGCTTCCAAGAGGCAGAGACCGTCTCCCACCTCTTTCTCCATTGTAGGCTAGCTCAGACGATTTGGGGGGTTATCCTTAACCCCTTTGAAATGCACTGGACCTGCCCTTTTTCCGTCTCCCACCAGTTGCTCTCTTGGTTTGGGCAAGACGTTGTGGGCCAGCTGGGGGCTTTCTAGCGGGTCGGATTCTTCACCGTGGTTTGGAGTATTTGGATCGAAAGAAATGCCCGTATTTTTGGCCGGAAACGCCTTCCAACTGGCATGGTCTTGAAGTCTACCAGGGACTTCATTTACTCATGGGTAGTGTTGGACAAGAAGGGGTCCGGGGAGGAGGTCGGAGACTGGGACCTACGCTAGGCCCTAGGCTGGTTTGCCCGGTCGGCAGGACTTTCCTGGCCCGTGTTGTTGTTTTACTTTTTTGTTCTGTTTTTGGTCGATTAGACCTGTTGTACTCAGCCAACTTCTCGCTGTTTGCCTTCCTTTTGCTGAATAGAATACGTCTTTATCGATCCAAAAAAAAAAAAAAACTTCTTGCATAAACAGGACTCAGATAGCGATCTGCCTCAATCAAATTGGGACAAATATTTTAAATGATCAGATGGTCAAAGAATATATGCCCAACATGAGATCTCATCAGTGGACCAGCGTCTAGACACTTGTCCGCTCATAAGTGCCCCAAGACCTCTATAAAAGATGGGTATTTTTGTTGGGGACGTTTGTTCCCATTCACTTTTAGGGGATTGAATGGGACACCATCCTGATACATACTAAATTATATACAATGCAAACCTCTAGGAAAGACAGTCACATAGGTAAACAATTATGGCTTTGACCCTGCAAACTTCCAATATATCTAACTTATATATGTGAAAGAAACATCTTCTTTCTTATATAAAATTGGAAAGTAAACATGAACCCTATAATCTGCATAGATAAAACAAGGAATTGTGATAAATATGTATGTATCATAATCATCAAAGCAGAAACAGTCAACCTGTAAATTGAGGCACAACAACTCTGTAATTCTCTTTAGGGTAATCCTTGAATAATATTCTGACACGACCAAAATGTTCTGGAACCATAACATATATTACAAATGAATATATCCGCGAATAATTAAAAATGAAAATAATTGGGGTGGCTAACTTTAAGTGCATGAGTTACAGAAAAAATTACATGTTCAATAATCCTTTGTTTTAAATCTTCTGCTGCTTTATCTCCCAATGCACCTCCAAGCATGCTCCTCATTCTCGAACTCATCCCTTATATGTTTCCCAAAGGAAAAAACATGGCAATGAAAGATATTAGGTGGCATATATTAGGCTAATGAAGAAACTAAAAGATGGAATGCCTTGGGCGAAAGACCATAATACCAGAGAATACCGACTGAAAATTTATAATTTCAGAGAGATTCTTATCTTCCAAAGTAGAGCTAAGAAGCCTTGACTGCATTGGATCATGTGGCGCCAACACTAGTTACCAGCATATTTTCCTTATAACCTGTAAGCCTTGACTGCATGAGATCTCATATATCGACTTGTAGCAACGGCAAATTTCCAAGTAATCATTGATATGAGAATGGTACCTAACACCAGGAAAACACATATAATCAAGTAGCTTCTCATCTTTTATATGCAAAATGTTAACAAAGCGCAAAATCTACATCTGCTTCATATTTCATTTCAAATGTGGCTAGAGGGCCAAGAAAAATATGGGCTACTGCAGTGGAAATTATGCAAATGACAAGTGCTTCAATCATAATCAGCTAGATTCTTAAGCAACATCTGGTCTCAACTAAATCCATATGCTTGTGAGATACCAAGAATACCCTTTATATGGGTAATGGGATTTAACCACTTAGACCTCAATGTTGCATTACAAGGCACCTTCCAAGTTGAACTACAGATGTAACCCTTTTAAATATTGGATATTTCCACCTGGTAATTACAACATGAAAGCAGATTCTGACTCCAGGTCCTTTATTTCTTGCTTGCATGAACTGCTCTACAAGAATATTTAAGCCTAACAAAGCCTGCAACCGAAAAAGAATACTAGAAATCCATCAATGTGTACCAGTCTCTAAGGCGGAGATCAAGGTTTGAAATCTAGGCAAATAAAATACATATCAGCTATATCTATCAGTAATTGGCCTGGCTGATACGAGTTTTCAATGGGTATAGGGACCCTAAAAATTTCCCTAAGGGATCAGCCAATAAGTACTGGTACCGATCGGTATCAACGAAATACCTATAAGTATTGGAATAAATTTTTTTATTTCATAATTTCATATATTGAAATAGCGTGTAGAAGCCAACCCCCTGATAAAAAATTGTGGTGTCATCATAAATGGTATGGACCCTTAATTCTTACACTTAAAGTTAATTTTTTAAATAAAAGTAAATGCATGCAGAATGTTAATTTGGTAGGCTTTTATGTAAATTCAAAATGAAATTTGGAAATCTTAGGCTACTGAGAAAAAATTTCAGCATTTTCAGAGTTTTCGAGGCATATCAGTACATGTACTTTTTTAGTTCATCTGTTATCTACTCATTTATTTTAATAATTTTAGTGATTTTCTGGTTGATCAGATAGGAGTTGCTTCCATCAAGCAAGAAGAACAAGTTGAAAAAACAAAAAGTTGTCATAGAGTTGAAATTAAATAAGATTGTATGTTTTTTTTTTTTTGATAACCTGGATATCCGGGCCTCTTAGAGCACCCGCCTAATCCCAGGGGCACATGCGCACCCCAAATTCAGCATATGCCGGGTTAGCACAGGATATAAATCCCTAGGGTGGCCTCAAGGGGGGGAGGGGATTCGAACTCAGGTCTCCTGCTTTTGGAAGCAGGTACCTGGCCAGCTCACCTAACCCCTTGAGATTAATAGGATTGTAAGTTGTACACTTGAAAATCTAGTATATCATTCATGAATCGGGATTAATTAAATCTAATTTATAATTAAGTTGATGGACAGAAAATTCATTCAATCAAACATGCAGTTCAATCTTTGAGGGATCGAACATGGTTTTGAATCTCGGTTTCAGGCATTTTAACCAGTCTTGAAACTAAGACAAGACATTGGGTGTGATTCTAAGCATATATAGGCTTATCTCGCCTGAATATATGCTTTGCATCTCGTCTCTTCCATGCCCAAATCATGAGATGTTTTGTTTAAGAAGTCTCAGTTCAAGCGACAGCCTGATACAATTAGATGTTAATATCTCCTCTAGGATATTTTAATTGTAGGGTATTTATTATTAGAGTAGACTACGTCTTTGCATTAAGACTATATCGTAATGCAAGAGCAAACCTTCCTTTTATTTGATTTACGAAGTTTAGCCTGATACAATTAGATGTTCTAAATAATTTTAGAGATAATGATGGGATATTTTAGGCGTTTCAATAATGTTAATGCTCCATTCAAATGATAATTAAAAAATAGAAATATTAGAGGGTTAAATGTTAATATTTGGAACATCTGATCACATAGCTAAAAGATGATTTACATAATTATAACTATTTCCCAGGATCTTGGAGACTTAATTAGATGTTAACATGTGGAACAGCTGATCACCTATACGAACTTACAGATGCAGCCCAAAAATCATGCCAAATTTGAGAGAATTATGGTCATCCGAACAATGAACTTTTCACACAAAAAGTAAGTTGTCCATATTCATTTTAACCTTTCAGTTGTATGCAAACCACTAGATGCAACCCAAAATCATGCCAAATTAGATAATTATAGTAATCTGAATGATGCATTATTGGCACTACAAATGAGCTGTCATTTTTAACTATTCTTTACACAAATGTATGATGAAGAATGCACTATTTGCACTGAAAGAATGTAACTAATACGTTTTACGTTCTCTCGCTACTCTCCAAGGATTAGCTTTGGAACCACTCTACACATACCAGGTCGTGACGTGGCTAAAGGGTGCTTCGATGCTCAGGATAAAAAAATAAACAAGGGCTACTCTACCCACGCTAGAAAGGGTTTTCGCAGGTGGCTACGTTGGGTATAATTAGCTAGTGTGGGTTATGGATGTGGGGCCATGACGTGGCTAAATGGGATGGTCTCCAATAGGGCTCTCAATGGGCCGGGTTGCATTCAATCAGGCTCTAATCTATCCGGGTCGGGTTCTCAAAATTTTCAGCCTGACTTTAACCCAGGATTTGATGTACTCAGCTCCAGCCCGGCCCCTACCTGGCTGGGCTAGGCTTGAGTATTTTTTCTTGTTGTTTTTCAATTTTTTTTTTCTAATAAAATTTGGTCGGGCTATTTTTTTGGGATTGTTTTTTTTTTTTTTTTTGTTTATAAAATTTGGACGATTTTTTTCTAATAAAAGTTTGAAAAAGATTAAAAAAATAATTAAATAATTATAGTAACATTATAGAGGTTCATGTACATGCTTTTATTCAAATATTTTATTTTAGTTTGTTGCACAATGATTATAATGGACAACAATTGCTTTAAAGGAAAGTGATTACCACTACAAAAGAGTTAGGCTTTACCGGCGGCCTAAAACCGCCACAAAATCCAGAGCAGCCACTGCTATCGCCCCTTCTAGCGGGTGTCATAGGCGCAGCTGAAAATGGCGTCACTATAGGTTTTTAGCGGCAGTTTTTTTTAAACCGCCGCTAAATGTAAGCTATTACCGACGCTTCGTTCAATGTCAGTCGGTCGAAAACAGTCGGTAAAGATTTCAATAAACATAAAAATCAAAGGCGAAGAGAGCATGCCGTAAGTAAAAATGGGGTACCGGCCTTTATATGTTTAGCTCTTACAGAAACTCTACATAATGGAATATATATTGTCTCTTCTGCAAAAGGTTTAGTACAGGTGATCTTTAAAGATAATATTTTATACATATTTGTCTATTTAATGTTTTTTAACACTCATCTTAGCTGCACCATGACAAATAATAAGTAATATCAAGGATCAAAATTTCAGTTTCGGGCTTGGCCGAATCCGAAAATTTGGCCTAAATTTTGGGTCCCATGCAAAAATGACCAAAATTTTGGTCCATAGTTATCGTTTCGGTGGGGACCGAAACCGATAATTTCTGCCAAAATTTTGATCCTTGAGTAATATCGACATAGGCAGCGTTATATACACCCTTTAAACTAGTAAAGAACACAGCCATATCCACCATTAAAAATCCTTGATTGCCTCTTCAATTAGATGACAGCATGGAGTGTGGCTAAAGAAAATCTAAATATAGAAGCATCTCAATTGGCTAAAAATCTAGGTCCCATTGATTGAGGTCGATTTTTTAGATCCATTTCGGCTGATAACTTGGTGGGGTTCACTTGTCTCTTTGAAATGCAGCAACCAAACACCCCACAAAGTAATAGAGGCGCCATATTTTAGACTTTTGTTTTGGCTTTTGGATTGCCTTTCTTCTCCTTCATTCATTAACAAAGGCAAAGGAGCTCCAAAATAGATCATTGAGGCCCTAGATTTGAAGTTGTTGGCCATGACCCTGTGCCTCACACTCCTCAGCCTCCCATTTGTGAGAACCTGAATTATCAATACAAAAAAGAGAGGAATTAAAGAAAGAAAATGACCAATTAATATGTATGATAAAGCCAATCTCCACATCCAACAAAAATCCAAAAGTACCTAGTAAATAGGCATCGCAGCACTCGCTAGAAAATCAACAATCCCTTAATAGGAAAACATTACCACCAGAAGGTACCTTTGTCTCCAAACAAAGCAACAACTTACAAATCATTATCACCATATCACCTCAATTTAATTACTCACTGCAACCAGGTACATGACAAGCCAAATAAGAAACTAACATAAAATTATATTAATAAAAATTGAGCCAAAACATACCCAAGCTACATGCCTTGATCAATAAGGTAATCACCAAGCCTCTCGACGATCATGTTACATTGACCAGGAGTCAACGGCTCGTCATATGAGCCAATGATCATAGCAAGATTGGTTTTCTTGACAGTAACGCCACCGGAACCCTGGAAAAGAAAAAATGTGATTTAAATATGCCTGCAACCGAGGCTAAATAATGGAAAATATAGAATCAAAAGCACCCACCTGGAAGGGGTTGTATGATAAAAAAAGCCATAATCCAAATTTGAGAAGCTAGGATTTTTATTTTTTCCTTTATCAGTGACACATCCGTATTTAATCACATAAGACAAAGACAAGTACCATAACTAAATTGGCAAAACTCCAAAGATGCCATCATATGATGGTCCAGCTTACAAATAGCCTTTTAGCCACTTCAATCCTGTCAAAAGCAGACTGTCACAAATTTTCAGGGGCCTTGACAGCTGTGAAAGGGTAAAAGGCTCTTCATAAGTTTAATAATCTCATGATGTCGGTGAGATCCCATTCATCGTTCCATATCCAAAATACATGTCCTACTCTATAAATCTTCAATTTTCACACAACCCATATCCAAAATACATGTCCTACTCTATAAATCTTCAATTTTCACACAACCCATATCCAAAATACATGTCCTGATAAAAACTACCTCATGATTTTTTTTTAACTCAATAAAATACCCCATGTTAGTTATATTCAAGATTTTTCGAACGATACGAAAATTTCAGTACAAATGATTATCCAAGGAATCCTCCAGACTCCAACTTATAACTTTAGGCAGTCCAGTCCATGCATCCACCAAAATTAGTTCTACTGATTCCGAGAAAGTTTTATCAGATATGGAAAAAAAAAATTACTCATAAGTTATTTTGTAGATCCGAGGTATAACCCAGTTGGAGCAAGCGATCCAGGTTCAGCAAAATCATTCATAATGCCAGTTATCTCTTCCGCCTTAAACTACATGTCAACAAAAGAACACGAAAGACAACAGCAACAAAAAATAAGAATGTCAGCCTAGCACAAAGTAAGAGCAAGCGATCCAGGTTCAGTAAATTAATGCATAATGCCAGTTATCCCTTCCGGCTTAAACTAAGAACATGAAAAACAAAAAATATGAACGCTCAGATATATAATTGGATCATAATATTTGGATTATTCAATTTTATAAAATAAGTGCAATGGTGACTTTCAATTTCAGGCGCATACTTAGAGAAGCCAATGGTGCAGTAGACTCCCATAAGAAAGGGAGGTAATCTTAGAAACACTTACAAGCAGGGCACACCAAGATTGAGTAAAGATTCTTAAATGCAGTCATTTATCTGACATCGGTAATTAATTTCTCTTTTTCTTTCGCTTTTTGGCGAAAAGGCACTAACTTAGCCAAAGGCACCCTTTTTTCCTTTTGCGGATTCTACTTTTGTTAACTCTTTATTTAGTATCTTTGATTTACCGACCAAAAAAATGTTACCTGCAATTCCATTTTTATCTCCCTCGAATCTAGAAGATAAACGACCACAAAATTTTGTAGCATGTCAATTTTTTTTAAGAAACATTTGCCATTTTCTATGATACTAATCTCAATTGTTTGATTTGAATTACAAATTGCAGGATTTAGCAACACCATACACATCTATAGCCATCTGCTAGGATGAACACAACATAGCGCTGAAGCCAAATTTATTAGTTTTAAGTGTACAGGAAGAACAAATTCCACTATGATCAGGGAGGCACCCTAAGCACCAACCTGGTTCACCGGAAATTCCTTTGGATGGTCATTTTCATAGCCATGCTTTGTGTCCCAGTCTTCCCATTCTCTGATCAGGGAGGCATCATAAGCACCTTCACATACTCGTAAGCTGCAGAAAATATTGGCATTTGCAAGGCAAAATATTAACTAATAAGAAAACATTACCACCATTACCTTCTTAAGGTGGGTGGTGTGGTAGTAACACCAGCCACAGATTTATTGCAATGTTCATCTACTAAATATAAGTTAAGCACCATTACCTTCTCAATGAGATTCATGGAGGAGAGAACATTTGCAATGTCATATAATCTTCTGACATTTGCTGCAGAATTTTCTTATCAGAAAGAGAATTATATATAGATTAGTAAATTTATTGATAAAAATTTACTTCATAAATATAGGGGAGCAGAGAAGATAGATTACTTCCATTTGCCAAGAATTGTGATCATCACCAAGCAAGAGCTTTGCCGCTTCATCAAGTGTGATCACATAAGTTTGAATAAGAAAAAGGGACACCAGATCAGGGATTTAAAGACCAAGATATATCAGCATATCAGATATATCAGATATGTTGATATATCTGATATATCAGATATATCAGATACCTACCGACTTGGCCAGGCCCAAGTCGGTAGGTATCAGATATATCAAATACGTATTGGCCAGAGTTTATGAAGAAGGTTTAAGATGTTTGAACAGGATGAAGAAGGTTTAAGAGTCCTAGAGCTCTAGCTCAATTTCTCTTGACTGCTTTTGCAATTTTGATCTGATAAATTTTCTTCTTCATCATCGTCCAAAACCTAAAGAACACAAGATTACGATCATAATCTAACGAAAAAAAAAGAGGAGACAAAATACACGGATCTAGATCACTTTTAAACCTGCTTTCGCACACTGGTATGGATTTATATAAGTATCACCGGAATTTCCCCGCAACGCATCTTCCTACATGAAGATCGGAATAAGAATTAGCAATTCAAAGAAGCTTTATTTATCACAATTTCGAGCATTAAGTATTGGAAATTGAATACCTAAAGATCTCCTAGAACTTTAGGAATTGAATACCTTAAGATTGCATTGAAAAATGATGCATTTTTTTCTTGTAAATACAGTATTTACCTGAGGCATTAAACTGCGGTGGTACATTTAAAACGATGTCCTTACAAGCTCTAGCATTCTAACACATAGAACTTAAAACCCAAAAGATCAAACGCATTTTGTGTAATATCCCGATATTTTCGAACCCGAGTTTGACTGATTTCGTGCACGAGTTCGACACGATGACCGATGTCAACATGGTTTTTATTTAATAATAAATCATTAAGTAGTGTTAGGATCACTTTGTGTGGATCGGATTATGGTTTAAATGTTTGTTTGGGCATTTAGTGGAAAAGCCGTGCGCCAACTCTTTGTGTACCGTTTAACACCGAAACCAAACCTAAGCTAAGTGGTTAGAATTTTTGTTATAAATATCAAAGATATTTATTGTGGGTTTCATTCGGTTATAAGAGGGAGAGGGGATTCTTAATGGCTAAGTGTTAACCTTTTAAATCTTAGAGAGAGAGAGCTTTCTCATCGTGGATCCCCTTCTTGAGATTTCGACCGTACGATCACGATCACGCTGGAAGCTCTACACTCTTTTCGACCGTTCAAACGCCATTTTCAAAGAGAGTTTCATCTTGCGATCGTCTCTCGCGCTTTGAGGAGTTCAAGGATCGATACGTGCTAGTGAAGGACTTCATCGTGAGCTTCGTTGAGATCAATCGCCGTAGAAATCGGGAAGCTTTGCTTCGAAACTCTCTTCGGCAACATATTTTAAAGTCGTGGCATCGATAGGCAAAAGGTTAGTTTCCCTTTTATTTTAATGGTTTAGATTGTAGAATAAATCATGTTTTAGTTTAGTGTACGTGTGTGTGCAAAAATAGAGCGATTCCGATAAGATTTGAAGGGAAAAATAGACCAAGGAAGTAACATGAACGGTTCTGAACCCGAGAAATTCGAGGGTCGAATTTGAAATTCGACCATCGAATATAAATTCGAGGGTCGAATTTAGATTTTTAAGCCTGATGCATTTTTGAGAAATTCGAGGGTCGAATTTGAATTCGAGGGTCGAATTTGGTCTGATGTGCCGCACTTCTTTGGTATTTCAAACCATAACTTTTTATCCCGAACTCGGATTGATGCGATTTTTAAGGCGTTGGAAAGAGGAAAACTAAATCTACAACTTTTATGAATTAATTAACTGATGAATAAATTATTTTGAGGATAAAAATTTAGCTGGAAGTTAGGCCAAGTTCTAAGTTAGCACGTTTTGACTGATGTACCGATACAGCTTTGGTATTTTGGCCATAACTCTTTACTCCGAAATCTAATTAATACGATTCTTAAGGCGTTGGATCTACAACTTTTTTGAATTAACTAACTTATGAATCAACTCTTTTAATGGTCAAAATTTAGTGAGAAATTGGATCAAATTCTAAGTTTGCACGAACTTGCCCATTTCAGCCTCGATTTTTAGAGAACACTTAAATACCCCAAGTTTAGTAGTAACTAGAATTAGTTTTTAATACATCATCATATGTGTGATGTAGATTGAGAGTTGGAGGCCGTGGATAAGGGCTTTTGGATTGTTTTGAAACGGCTCCAAACTTAAGGTAGGGGAAACTCAACGAAAATTATATTTTATAAATTGATTCATGGTTTCTTTGATTTTCGACCTGATGCTTTGTTTCCTTTGACATGATTTTTTTTCTTCATGTTCCCGCATATGTTATAATATGTTTTATTTCCGTCCTGTTTCCGCGTATGCTTTGATTACTCTATTTCCGTGTATGATCTGACTGTTCCGTTTTCAACTTTTGAATCTGATTCGTTCTGTTCAGTATGCTTTCGTCTGATTCGTTTTGTTTTGTTATGATCCATCTTATTTAACTTGCTTATGAACTTTGAATTTGAATGAGCATGGAACTCTATTTTTAGTAATCTGACAACTTTTGAATCTTTGAAAACTTGTGAGACTGAGTTATAGTGAGGTCTCTTTCCCGGCATGTGACACTTGGGGTGTAGGCATCCATGTACGAATGAAATCCACTATAGCCCCTCGGGTGCCACATGCAGTACATCCAGGCTACTACGGATCTCATCTCTTAACTTGCGTGCCTTGTGAAGCTATCGCACTGTGACCCATTCTAGTTAAACTAAGACGATAGGGAGTATGATTATGATAAGAGCCTGTGTTTAGAATGAGGGATGACCGTAGATCTAAACTATACTTACTGAAATTAGAGTAGATTATTAGATCTGAGCTTTAGAAACAAGATAGACGTAGTATTGAGTTATTCAGTTAAGTATGAACCTTGAACCCTGTATCTGAGTGTGAATGAGAATATCGAGAACATATCTGAACATTTGACTGTGAGTGAACATTGACAAGTGGACCGATACGGCGGTTATCCGTACACAGTGTATAGTGCATAGCATACATAGTGGGCCCGTACGGGGGCGATCTGTACGCATTGCATAGTATACATAGTGGGCCCGTACGGGGGTGATCCATACGCATTGCATAGCATACACAAGTGAAGTGAACGAATTGAACACAGTGAGTGAAGTGAATACGAAAATCTGAAAATTTGAGTAAGGTGAATAAGAAAAATGAGCTATTATTTCTGTGTCGAACATCTGCTCCGTTATCGCTGTGGTTCTGTCTCAAATATCTACCCTATTATGAGTTTTTATTCTATCGCAAATATCTGCCTTGTTATTACTTTTGTTCTGCTATCAAACGTCTGATCTGTTAAATTTGTGAAATTCGTCTTTTAATATCTAATCTACTTTTGCTTTAAACTCTGTCATTAGTAAGATGTAATTGCTATTGATGTTCTTCTACTGAGCTTAGATGTAGCTCACCCCCAACCATACGTCACTGGTATAGGCTTTCATTGGGACCTTAGACTTGAGAAGAATCTGAAGTTGCCTGCTGGAGGGAGAGCTCAATTGGATTAGCAAAATGACTTCTGTGCTTTGAGCTTGGTACATCCCTTTGTTTTAGATGTTTTGTATAGAATTGGAGGTTCTTAGTTCTGTAATATGTTTATCTGTTTTATTTTTCGCTTAAAGGTGTGTTTATACCAATTAAATTATGTATCAGATTGTGTTCTGCAATCTGGCGGTCCGAGTTTTCCCTTTTGGTTTTGATTTTTTTTTTTTTTTTAAATCTCAATGGAAAAGTAAGTTGGGAAAATTCGGGCTGTCACATTTTGAATTCAAGCCAGAAAACATTCTAGCACATGTTCCCTAATGAATGTGTTTTCATCTCAGCTACCATGCTTATAATCTTGTATGTATCTATATTACATCATTTATTTATCATATTGTTCCAAACTATGACCCTTTATGATAGCCTTGGAGGATCAACCAACTAGTAGCTTCAGAGCACCTTGCTTTTGCTTCTCCAATGGCAGATTTGTTCTGCACAAACATAACATACAAAAATCAGCCTAATCTTTCATAAATGAGTCTTTCTCAATTCTACTAGTGTTGAATCAGATGGAGATGTGTTAGCTTACCAAAGCCATAGATGACATTTTATATTGACAATGCTAATATCGAGAAACTCACCATAGCCATGGTTGAAAGCCCCTGATTGGTCAAGAAAAGCAGGACCCTCTTGTAAGATCATGTAACTTTACAAGTAAAAAGGACCCAACTTTCTGAACCAACCAAGAGGTGCCAATCCAAGACTAGATACAATAAAGGCATCTGATCAAGTCGCAACCACGAGAAAATGATAAGAAAACTGACATCTGGAACTAATAATAAAGCAGAGAGCTCGAGAAGGTAAGGACCTCTTTAATTTTGCTGCTGCTATATGAGAACAAAGTCAACAATCCCTCCAATACCACAGTATTAGATCAATGACAACAGTTCTAAAGAGGGGTGCCTTTATATTGGCTATAAAACTTTGTAAGAGCGCAATTTTACCTCAACAATATTTATCTGAATTTGAACTTTGTATTAAGACTGAAACTGTGACAGCCCAAATTTCCTCCCCCAAAAATCCGTGCCATCAGGATCATACACTGGATGATCCCCGGGACAAATCATAAAGTGTCTGCTCGTATAGGGAAAACCAAGCAGACACTGTCCAGCAGTGGTAGGTCGAGCCATCTAATCAGACATTTAATATAAAGAACACAATAAATAAAACATGTAATTCTATTTACTAAAAGAATATACATTCCCAGCAGTGGTAGGCCTCAGCCTCTGGGTCAGGCTGGTAATCAGGATCGCTCTCCGTGCCGGGAGCTACAGCCTCATAACCTATAAATGGTTTAGAACAGGGTGAGCTACATCATAGCTCAATAGAAGAATTCCAACTAAAATGAATTGAATATGCAGATCATGCTATCTCAAAACAGAAATCAAATCAGAACGTACAATCATGACAAATCAAATCAAATACTGAGCTTTTAGAATAAGAAATCAGAAGTTATGCAAATATATGATCAGAGAACTTAAATTGTGTATGTTTAACTTAAGAAACTCCCGTGACTATATAGCACGGAGTAAACAGGAATATTCCGATAGGAAATCCCAACCAATCGTCGTTCACATGAACAATTTTAGATTGTAACAATGCCTCATCTAGCAGAAATCAAGAGCAGGTTTCAGGATATAATTTAAGAAATAGAAATCAGAGATAGCAAGAATTTATGATATGCTTACATGCTTGTTAAAATAGAAATCAGGGTACAGATATGAAATAAACATGAAATCATACTCAAAAATAGTTTAGGTTGGTTTTCCCCTACCTCAGCTCAGATTTCTTTCTAAGCAAATCCAAAGCTTTTTCAAGGCGTCATGGTTTGATCCTAGATCATAAACATAGTATTCTACATGTCAGGAATGTCGGGATATGAACTGGCACAGTGTCTAGTAGTATTCAACTCACCAAAATTAACACAGGCCAAAAACAGGGGTGATTGATCGATCACCACTCTTATTGATTGATCAATCCTTCTTGTTGATCGATCAATAACCCCATTGATCGATCAATACCCTCTTAGCTTTCATACAGGAACATAGTCAATTGATCGATCAATAGCCTCTATTGATTGATCACTACTCATTATTGATCGATCAATATCCTTGTTGATTGATCAATAACCTCTTCTCTCTTCACTTCTAACACAGCTAAAATTGATCGATCACCAGCTTGGTTGATCGATCAATGGCTCCTGTTGATCAATCAATACCTCTATTGATCGATCAATAGCCTAAATTCAAATTTTCCCACCTTCTATTCACATTTAATATTTATACAGATTGATCGATCAATGCCTTCATTGATCGATCAATACACTCCAGTGATCGATCAATACCTTTATTGATCGATCAATACACTCCAGTGATCGATCAATACCTTTATTGATCGATCACTAACTGTCATTGATCGATCACTCTCATGTTGATCGATCAATACCCAGGATTGATCGATCAATGCCTAAATTGATCGTTCAATGCTCTTCGAGCACTGAACTTCCAGAATTCTCAAGCTTCTGTTCACTTTTCTGTCCTATATAGATTGATCGATCAATGCCTTCATTGATCGATCACCACCAGTCATTGATCGATCAATAATGACAGAACTTCTGTCATTAATAGAGGTCATCTACCTCCCTATTTTAACCCATTTTTCATTAATGGTTTCTTACAACCATTAATACACACTCACATACCCATATAAGGGCATCCAACTGCCCATCTTTAAACACACGGACTCACCTTTAGTTGGGCCCTTTTGGGGTTTCGGCAAATCGATCCGAACGAGGGTTTCGGATCCGGAACTTGGGCTTTGTCACTCCCTCTACTCGGAACCAGTAATCTGTGGCTCCGCTTCCACACGTAGCGAAGGTACGCCTTTTTAACCAATCAGAGACAACGTATCAACGTTGATTCTTTACACTCAAGGGTTACGTAAATGCTAACCTAGGTGTTCTCAGCTCGTGTTTCTTCAAGGACCAACAAAACTTTCAACCTAATCTAGGGTTTACAGAGTAGAGAGAAGAAGATGAAGGAGAATGGACTCCCAAATCCCCTTTCCTTCTCTTATAAGCTAATAAACAGATATTTTTGTTTTTCCTAAGCTTATATTCCTGTGTGGAGCACAAACACGGTCGATGCGGCGTAGCACGCCGTCTCGACGTCTTACATGACTCGGATTTAAGTGAGAATTCACACGTGAACTCACTTAATCACAGGCGAATATTATTTCAAATAATATCATTTACTAAATTTTAAATTCATTTCGATTTCCGTGCCGGGCACGTACATCGATACAGTCAGGTTCTTGTTCAGAATTTTCGGGCTATTACAGAAACTATAGAACCTTAAAGTGCAACAATGTATAACATCAGTTATAGGGTCCGATTAATACCATCTGGAACCCCGAGGTTCAAGCATAAGAAATAACTAAGGTTAGAAAAAGACAATATTACCACTGCAATGCCAACCTAAAATTTACTTCTAACTACCTGATCTTGTTGCAGGCATGCTGTTCTTTTTATTTCTATTGCTTACCCTTAAATTTAGGCTACCAAATTGTAACTTAAATTTAGATCTATATGTCAGATCCTATATGTCAGATCCTATATGTTAGATCTAATAAACGGACAACACTAAAAGATATGTCATACCACACTAGCAACAGATGCTTGCATTGCCCTTTCCAGAAAAGGCACGACCAGAACTTTCAATTGTCTGCAAGAATCCAGCATTGAATAGAAAATTAGGATTAGAGATCTTATCAGTATCATTGTCAGAGAGACCTATATAATTAATGAGAAAATACCAATCTATAGTAAATTGTTTGTTACGTCCATTTATTATTCTCGCAAACCTACATATTCAACAAATAAAAATTAGTTAGATTGGCCCTTCCATGAATCAACTGGTTAATAGATCATTGTTTGTGGTCTTTAATTCAATTGGTTAATAGAATATTAAGGAGTCTAAGATATACATGCCAGAATTTGAAGCCTGTATCATCCTCCTAAGTTCTGCAATCTCCGCATCTCGGCGCACCATCTCTGCATCTCTCTCCTTCATTTTCTCCTCAAGTTCCTTCAGCTTCCCTTGAATTTCCATGAATTCACTAGTAGAGGGTCTGCCATGGATAAACGATGATCCCCACAACCTAGTTGGAGTCGTGCCAAATCCATAGCCCCAGACACGGCCTGATTTTTCATTCCCCAAAATTTGAGATATCACATCATTCTTGGAAGCAGGATCCTGTGAACCCTCCAGTTCTTCAATGGCGTCCTGGATCTTTTGCTGCAACCAAAAAATTTCTGCATCACTTGTGTAGAAAAGTTCACCGGCAACCAATACATTTTGCTGCAACCAATATATACTCACAATGACTTGTGCAGCCTCTTCGTTCACTGGCAATCCATCTTTGCGGCTATGTGTCTTAACAAAAAGTTCAGCACGACTAGGCTCTTGCTGCGCCGAACTCTTACATTTCTACATCAACAAATTTCAAAGATTTAATAACTACTAAACACTAAGAACGGAAAATTATATGGTTACCTCAATAACAGATATGGTTACCTCCTCATATCGTACTCTAGCAAAACTTTTTGTCCCAGTAGTATGAGGTAATTGTTGGCGAGATCGATTCTTTTTATTCATTTCACTAACTTTCTGTATTTATACACAAACTAACAATTAGAAATCTATAGTACAATGATTTTTTTTAAAGAACTTCTCAAGTCACACTATACCTTTCCGGCATCCGAGCTCCAGTAGTTGATGAGGGAGATCCATTGACTCGACGATACATATTTAGGACGTTTCTCATATTGATCCTTATAAGTTGCTTTACTATCGTAGTGCTTTCTCTTCAAGCGATATTTGTGATCCCTCCAATGCTTGCCTAGGGACATCAGTACAAAATCTTTTACCTCATTCCCCAACTCAAATTTTTCCTACAACACATTTAAATTAAACATTAATTCACATTCATACAAAATTTAAAGTACAAAAATGATCAAAATAGAATAAACAACTCTTACCAAAATTCGTCGCCACCCACGTTCTTTTGCATCGTCATCTATTTGATCCCATTTTTGGCAATCAAGGGGAAATAACTGTCCATCCCTTTATGTTATGCCTATCCAATTAGATAGATGCGTGCCATTAGAACATGCTGGTTGACCTTTATCAAATTTGACTTTCAATTTAACCCCATTTTGCAACTTCAGAATGGAAGCGCATGTAGTGGGGCCTCTCTTCTTATTCGATGATTCTGAAAGATCCATCTAGCAAAATAATTCAACACTTTTAGGATATAGGAATAAATCAAAACTCATACAGAATATGTAATTTCTTTTCCTACTTTAAAGATTGGATGGTCAAGAATATCTATATACATGTGTTTGTAAAATAAAATAAGACATGTATTGGGGCAAGAGGGTGGTTCATTGACTTCATTCATGGCATGCATTTCTCCAAACAAGTTTGCTTCATTTGCAAACATCAATGCTCATAAATAGCTATGTACAGGTTTGCTTCATTTCTCCAAACAGGTTTCCTCAAAAATAGATTTTAAAAAGGTGTTCAAATCAGTCTCAATAGAACTAGATTGAGAGTACAAATTCTCAGGAGAAAAATTGGATGAACTGCTATGCCTAAAAATTCTTTCAATCTTAGGATTCAGTAGTTCAATCCCAAGATTAAGAGATCTACTCGATCTTTTTATTTTCAACCTCAACCAGACACCTGTAGCTGATATCTTGTTGCCTGATTAACAATCAGCATGTTTAATGACAATGCTAAACTATTGGTTGTCTAGACAGATCTCCATGTTTCAAACCTTCTTCTCAGCAATCCAGGGAAAAAAGTGAGTGCATGTAATGCAGGAAAAAGTTGAAAAAAAGTTAAAAAACAGGAAAGCAGGAAAAAATGGGGGTACAATGAATTATGACATGGGAATAATGTGCAAATATTAATGGATAGTATATTTAAGGTAGAATATATATTGAGGATTGGATGGCTGTGCTTCAACATCAGTGCACATCATACAAGGATCACAAATATTTTATGCAATAGTTTTGCAAATGGTTTCTACATCAAAATTAAATTCCAGGATTATTAAACCAGTTTAACATGATACACGGTTAAACCACTTGGCCTGAACACAGCCCTTGTGTTTTGTTAGACAACTTTAAAGACTGTCTGATTCAATTTGTTGGTTATTATTGTTGGTTATAAAAAAACACCCATTGGTGATTTTATTGCCGATAGAAGCAGAGGAAGTAAAGCCTTAAAAAAAACACCCATTGGCGATTTATTTTTTAGATTTTTAAATTTAGCGCCTTAGCTATAGCTTTTTCGAAGAAGCAAATAAAATAATGATTTTTCGAAGGAAAGGATGCAATAACCTACCACCCAACGGAGCAAAGCTATATCCTTCCTGAAACCCCAAAAATTCCACTTGATAAAAGCATGCTCATGAACATCTATGAACTTCAGTTTCAGAACTGCGCATATAATGTTTGGAGATTAAAATGATGTCACATAGAAGGAAATGACATGCACCTTTCTCAATATGCTTAGAAGCTTAGATCAAAATTCTGGATGATTCCGAGACGTATTTCCTGCAGTTTCTATGGAAATAGAACAGCGAAGTAAGTGCAGCAGCGAGAGACCAAGGTTAGACCAAAGTTCATCTGATGACACTATGCTTAAACTTGAAGTGGCTCCCGAGGAACTTGCCTTGGTAAATAAACTCCAAGAAGCAAATGACCAGAAAAGAGACAAGTTTTTCAAAGTAAAAGAAAATGCATATATGAACTGATAGGTGTCTATTATAATAAACTTTGACATCAGCAACTACATAGTGGGAATGCATCATAAAAAAAATTAAAAATTATACATAATAAAAAATAATACTGATCCATGATATAAATGGCAAACCTATACATAATCAAATCCATCATCACTATAGATGGTCATCCATTTGAGCATCCAAATCTAATTCATCTTGTGCATGTGCAGGGACAGCAACAGTTACTCCGACGACACCTTCCCTCACCCAATTGATGACGTCATTATCCTCTTGGTTAGTGTTGTCTGACTGTTGGTTGCTATATGTCGATGTGTGACCGTGGATCCTCTCTAACCCGTCGCGGCGATGCACTCGCCTTTAATAAAATGTAGAGTCGCCACCCGGAGCTTTTGGTGACCCGGGAAACCTTCAAATCGATATTTTGAGCACCGAAGTGCTAAATATGACTCTGATTTGCCGGTATTTGCCAAATGCTCTAGGGTAGGGGCTTCGGTTATCGATCGGGAAGGGTTTAGGCACCCGATCAACCCGCACGTAGCGGTCTCTATCTATGGCCAAAATAAAAATAAAAAGGACGGAGCTTCCCCTTACCCGAAGGCAATACGGTCCTATCAAGCTTTGAGCCAAACCAAAATTTCGGCGGTGTAACGGCTTGAATCCTTGGACGGAGGAGACACCAAGAAGGTAGAGGAAGAGAGGGGTGAGCCAGAGCTCACGAGCCCTTGTTGCACCATGGAAGATCTTCGCTTTGGCGTGCTTCCGATGGCTTAAATGGTGTGAAAATGGGTTCTAATGCTAGGATTCAATAAAATAGGAAGTGTAGGGTAAGGCCAAAGGCTAGACTTTAGCTAAAGGGAGTGATCTAATGGTTGAAATGGATTGGAAAAGATGAACTAAGCTTGCTAGAATTCTGGAAAATGAGTGCATTTTCTCTCACTAGGGTTCTCTAAGCCCCAAATCCTTAACCTCCAATTTTTTCAACCCTTAAGGAAGAGGGGGCCTCTAGTTATAGAGAAGGGATGGGTTAGGGGCTAACTTAAGAGATAATGGGTTTAGCAATTAGGTAATCCCCCATCTAAGGTTCTCTAGGTTTTCAAGGTGCTAGGGTTTTGGGAAATTGATTTAATGGCGATGATGGGGTGAGACCATGGGTGACTTAAGGGTTGCCAATAAGCTCCATGAGGTGCAACCAATCTCAAGACACCCACCTCAACCAAGGGATGGTCAAAGGTCAAACTAGATGAAGGAAATTGAGCATCGATGACAAGCATCAGAGCTAAGTCACATATATATATATACGCCTTTAGGAACAAGAATTTCACCAAAAATAGGGGAGTTTTGAGAAGATGAAGCCCGTGGTGGGTCCCATTATATCCGATATATTATATACGCCTACCAAATTTTCCCCAAAATAGGCGGGCATATATAATATATACGCCTGACTAATCTGGGGCAAAAATGGCTGGGCGTATGTAATATCTACGCCTGAGTAAAAGTCCTATGATTTTATGTGAAACTTCAATCGGCCATAACTTTTGAATCGTAGCTCCAAATTGGGTGATTTTTGGCTTGTTGGAAAGCTAGAGAAGTCCTCTTTCCAATGATATATGGGTCATCCTTGATAATGGTCTGTGTGAAATTCTGTAGCTCTCCTCCCATCAACAGCCAGAAGGGTTTAAGTTAGGTCTGGGAAGGGATTCTAGGGTGTAGGGGTGACTTCTAAGGATTGGGGGAATGACTCTAAAGGTCTTAGGGTGATTCCTACTGGTCTAGGTAGGTTCTTAAGGGTTCAGGGGGTGCCATCGGAAGCACAGGGGTACATCTCTCTCGAAGTACAGATTGATCGGGCCTTGGGCCGAATTTGGGTGTCTACAGATGCCCCTCTTTGGTATTCGATCACTAATGATCGGATGCCAAAGACAAGAGACATCCGAAGAGGTCCAAGGCACGTTTGATGGGTCCGCCTGGTTCAACTCAATTCTCAAACATTCATGGTGATGGTGAGTGTACGTAAGCCCTCTCATTTTGAGATATCGTTCGTACCTCAAGGTTAACAGTCCCCAAGCGCATTGAGACATTACTGGGCATAACTGTGATGGTCACAAAAAGTGTAAGCCCGCTAGCCGGGATATCGTCCACTTCCTGAGGGAAATTATATATTTGTGATGTTGAGTGTTAATCTGAACCAAACAGCACCATGAAACGGGATGATCGATGAAGCATACAAGCGAGCCTTCAAGCGTGTCCAATCCTATGGAATATCGACAGCTCCATTGGATTGGGCACGGGTGCCCTTACCTAGGTAAGGCTCAAAGTTTCTGGGTGAACCCATCAACCTCGAGTTTGCTTTAGCATGATTGACCCGAGTGGAGCGAATATTGATGTCGCAACACCTCTTGGGAATGCATGCCCATTTTCTGAGTAATTTTTTTTTGTGTCATTTTCTGAATTTTCTTTTGCTTCGAGGCTTCTAAGCCAAGCTCAAGGACCTCTGGCAATTTTATTCTTGCACAACTCTTTAAGTGGATCAAATGCCAGTTGATACGCTTTTAAGAGTGCGTGCGTATGTCAGGGATAGGTGCACCTTGGGATGTGTTCGTGGTGAGGTGCTCCTGATTCACACGGACCGGAGTGCCTTAACTTGAGACAAAGCTAAAAAGATCGGGCTAGGACCAATCATCCCTTGAAAGAGATGGCCAATTCTAGCCTCCATCCCTAATGAAATCACATCTTACTAACTATGCGTAGACAGACACCCATCAGGGGCGATAAGCAGCAAATAGGCGGGAACAGAAGCCTTGACCCTAAGGTACAATTTACGAGGACAAACGACCATTCTGCGGATACCCAGACGCAAGTGCGTACATTCAATAGGGACACCGTGCCTATACAGGTTTTAAGCCCATGTAAAAGGAAATAAAAAGGGAAAAGAGCCCTTTGGTCTGTATGTTCGCACATAGTTTGGTTGGTTGTAATTTCATTTTTGATCGGCCGAGATTTATCGACAATAGACTTTTCAATGGTCTGAGTCGGGGCACTCTGGTCAACAGAGACCCGAAGGTGGATGACCAGAGTGAATGCTTGGAAGGTGGGTCAACCCACTGTGGTTTTCACTAAGCGAATGTTGTTATTTCTTCTCCTTTTCTTTCTTCTTCTTTTTTTTTTCTTTTCTTTTTCTCTTTTCTCTTTCTTTTTTTTTCATGTCAGATTGAGACCCTGGGCATGCTCAAATCGCTTTATTTGCACGCGTATCCTTAGGCGAATCAACTTGCCATGTTGATATACCTTAGGGACGTGTGCATTCCGGTGATGGGTTCTTGGTTTGCCTGCAGGATCAGGCCTTGACTCTTGCTGGGGGACTCTGTAGGGAACAATGACCGAAGATGGGCAAAATTACATGCCTGCCGGGTCAGGTACAAAATGTCCCTGCCTGAAATGGGGTTCGAGAGCTTTCGGGTGAACCCGATTATTCCAAATTGATTTAACACGGCTCTCGGAGTGGGGCAAACAAGCGTTGCGACGCTAGTTTGAGAACCAGCGTTGTATTTTTTATTTTTTCTTTCTCTTTTTTGATTTTGTGGGCGCATTAGGGGGGCGCCTACGGATCTAGATCTGTTTATTGTAGCATGGTCCCTTTGGGCCAATCGAAGGGAACTCGAAGGGTCATTTGGGGATGTGTGCACCATGGCCGATGACACGTGGGCCTCGAAGGGGGGTCCGGATCGAGGTCCATAGCATACAAGGGGGGCCGTTGGGCCTTAAAATCGAAAAAAAGGAGGTCGGGCAATTTAAAAACTGCCATTTTTGGTCGGGTGTATATAATATATACGCCTGACCAAAATCTGGCGAAAAATGGTCGGGCGTATATATTATATACGCCCATCTAAAATCGGCAAGATTAAATCGCTGAGCCCGAGCACAAAAGGGGCCCCCCTTTTCAAATTCTCTCTTCCTCCCTCCTTTCTTCTTGAGTCCGGGACAACCCCTTAGGGTTTTTTCATTTGATTTGGCTTGAGTTCTATTACCGGCGGTCACGAGTGTGGATCGAAAGGCGCTTATCCACTGCCGCTATTCGTTTTTCTCCCCCATTGAAGGTAACCATTACCTTCCCCTTGTTTTTCTTTCGAATTTTTGATGTTATTGCCTTTTTCTTTTCTTTTTGATGAAATGATTTGTGATGCCTATATTTCCTTTTTCTCCTTTTCTTTTTTTGTTTTAGTTGTTTTAGTTGTTGTTTTGTTTTTTGTTTTTTTTTTTTCTTTTTTTTTTGTTTGCCTTTTTTTTTTTATATATACTAACCCAAAGGAAAAGAGACGCCTATATTTATACACACATTTTTTGGTTTGGATTAATATGCAAAAGAAAAGAGATGCCTATATTTATACACACATTTTTTGGTTTGGATTAATATGCAAAAGAAAAGAGATGCCTATATTTATACACACGCTTCTCTTTTTTTTTTTGGATTAATACGCACACACACATTTTTTTGTTAATGGGTTAGCACACACACATTTTTTGTTTTTCTTTTGGATTGGTGCACGAATTTTTTTTTTTTTTTTAGGTTAGTACACTTACACACATATTTTTTTTATTTTTTGGATTAGTATACTCGCACATGGTTTTTTTTTGTTGTTTTTTTTTGTATACACACACATCTCTTTTTTTGGGTCAGTACCCACACACACATGGGTTTTTTTTGGTTTTTTTTTGTTTTTAGTACACACACACATCCTTTTTTTTTGCTTTTTTTAGTACATACACATGGTTCTTTTTTGGGGCTGCTCTTCTCCTTTTTTTTTTTAGTACACACACATGGTTGTTTTTTTTTTGTTGTTATTTTTTGGATTAGTGCATATATATATATATATACATTTTTTTGTTGGCAATCCTCTCATATGCCGATGTGTCTCATATTTTCAGGATGTCTGGTGACAAGGGGCATGATCACCAAGAAGGGCCGGAGATGGCCTACGGCCCCCATGGGGAACAGTTCATTGTGTCTCAGCGCTCCTCCCAGCCTTGGTTTGAGATGCAAGGCGAGGCCGCCCATACCTGCCTCCTCTACTATCAGCACACCCATATGTCCAACTTCGGGATCGTTGGTCAGGTAAACAGATGGCCCCCCTCCTCCTTTTCGCTTTTGTTTTCCTTTGATACCTTCATTATATCACCTCGCCCCTATCTGATTGATGCCTTATGTTTGCAGCCCCTGCCGCACATTATGTTCCGAGGCGGTTGGTTCGACCTCCAACGTCTCGTGCTTTACCTTCCCCCAGTGGTGAAGGACCTACTCACTGTTGCCGGTTTTGGGGACTTCATTTTGTGCCCTGCTGTGAGGGTCGATACGGCCTATTTAAAGGCACTGATAGAGCGTTTTCGCCTCGAGACGATGACATTCCACATGGCCGTGGCAGAGATGGCCTTCACACCGGCGAACTGGTCTATGATCACTGGGGTCCGTATCGGAGGGGTGCCCGTGGTACCTACCCGCACACCGGGAAGGGAGGAGGTGATTCAACTGATAGGGGCCTACCCGTCCTCAGGGAATGCTCGGGGCTCGGAGGTCAAGCTATCCTGGTTGGTTGATCAGTTTGGGCCTAATGAGTTGGTGGACCAGGGGCAGCTTGACATGGACATTTACATCGAGCCCGCGCGCGCACTTATGCTGGCCCGCATCTCCTTACTGTTCCTCTTGGGCAAGGCTCTCCTCTCCAACACCAGTGGAGGGCGAGTCTCTTTCTCCCTACTCAGCCTGATAGTGAACTGGGAGACCGTGCATCGATTCGATTGGGGCGGCGCTGGCTATGCCGTACTCATGTCCAGCCTAAAGTGGGCCGTTCTAGGGGAGTCTAGCTCCATTGTGGGTTTCTGGCCTGCCATTGAGGTATTTTATCTTTTGGTTTTAGTCTATCCAATTTTCTTTTATAGCATACCTGTCTTCATCTACTTGCTTTCTCAGATCTGGGGGTACCTTCACTTTCAACCGGGTCGCCCTCTGCTTCAGTCTGACATTGCTACGTTCCCCCTCATGAGTAACTGGCACGTGGGTCGCCGTCGGGACGTAGGTATGAAGCATTTGGAGTTAGGACTGTGCTTTCAGTTTGACCTGTTGATCCCAGAGCAGGTAAAATAATTCCCTTTTTGTAAATTTGACAGCTCAGCTCTTGTGTGCTAGGGGTTCTGACCAAATGTGTGCATCCCCTTCCGATTTTCTCTTCTTTTGTAGGTCATCCTCAACCCTTACATAGGATCTCCCTTCTGGAATTTGGCCTCGGTGGGTCCTTCTCGTCTTTTGCTGGACCGTCGTATCATCTTTCTCTAGGGGTCCTGGACTAGGGCCTACTATTTAGGGGAGAGAGTGGTTCATCAGTATCGCCCTCTCTTCGTCGTGCCCCAAGCTCCTCCCGCCGATGTGTTGGCCCCAGAGGGCTCCATTGAGGAGCTCACAGCTCACTTTCTTCATCATGGGGTTCCTATCGATGACCTTCTCCTGCCGGGGTATCTGCGATTCACCGCCTATCATTTTTTGCTGCCCCGCTTCGTGCATGGTGTTAACTTTTTAGCTTTTGGCGGGCCGCGATCTCAGGTAATGCCCCTTTTCTCCTTTTATTCAGCAGCTTTCATGTGGTTACTTTGATTGGCCGCCTTAATGATAAAATGCAGGCGATGATGATGAGGGGAAGAGGAGGCCACTCCTCCCTATGATGCAATAGGTGTTGGACCCTCCGATCCTTCTGGGGTTGGTGCTTCTGGCGTGGCTTCAGGTGCTAGACGCTCTGACCCTTTTGGTGCCAGTGCTTCTGGTAGCTCGCCCGTCGAGGTCCAGGGAACCTTCAAACACCTGGATGATGCCTTTTTGTCACGCGTGTGTACCGACGTGGCCGAAAAGGCACGAATTTCTGCTGAAGCCATCCAGGTCCCACCTCCCGAGCTGATTCGTGGGGTAATTTCTATCTTGTTGCTCTGTTCTTGTTCCTTTCTCCCGAATTATGCTGATGGCCTGTGTGACTAACACCTCCTTTTCCTTATTGGCCAGGATTATGAGTCGGTAGTGAGTTAGGCCGAATACTACCGTAACCTCGTTGGGCTTAGGGAGACCGAAGTGGTGAGTGAATGCTGGCCCAACCTAGTCATTTTCCTTATTTACTTTTTGCCCGTTTCTCTATCTGATGGCTTTTGGTGTGCCTCTGTAGCGTGCTCGTGAGAAGGAGTTGCTCTCCTTGCTTAGCCGTATCTCTCAGGCGTGGACTCGGGTGGGGGAGACTCGCACTTTCCAAAGTGCGAGCCGGCGCCGGAAGAAATCGAAGGGAGCTGCCCAAGAGTAGTTTTTTTTTTTGAAAAAGTGGGCACAATGAGACAATTTAGACTTTTGATTTATATGGGACATGTAATAACTTTAGACAACAACAGTCTCTTTTTTTTTATGGTTTTATAATTTTCACGGTTTATGCGACTATTTTATTTGGTTATCTCTTTGCTTTGGTGGTTTCCTCTCTCTTTTTCTCACTTGGAATGAACTGGCACCTCTCCAATGATGAGGTTGATCATGAAGGTGACTCTCCGTATGTGACCTATGGGCGGGGCGCCACCCGGGTGTTTCTCATGGGTGTGTGGCATGGCCGCCCATGTGCGCTCTCGCGATGAAAAGGTGGGCCAAATAAAACTACGTTCCTCCTTGGGAAAAGAAATAGACCAGTGTGAGGGGGGGGCCTTACCAGCCCCGGCTTAAACTGGGCGTATATATTATAAACGCCAGGCCAACATTCAACAATCAATAGTCGGGCGTATATATTATATACGCCTGACCAATCCTCAGTAAAAATGGCCGGGCATATATATTATATACGCCGGGCAAAAATGGTTCAAAATTTACCTTGGCGTATATAATATATACGCCTGCAATAGATTGGGCTCAGCGGGCTCCTTATAAACCGAGCCTGGTCCCCCCTTGTCGCCTCTTCTACTTTGGTTTGGCTGTTTTGCCCCTCCTTTTATTTTCTCTTTCCCCTCTTTTTCTAGCAGGTTCATCGTCATATATTGACCGATTTCACAAAGAACATCTTTGTACGTCGATGGACCTGCCTTCAAAAGGGGGCCCAAGCTTTATACGGGGGCCGGTATACTTCCCTGTTTGAACCCGGGGCCCAGCTTTTTGCAAAAATGGCATGATAGTTTGGCTGAGAGCGAGCTTGCTATTCTGAATGGTCTCGGGTTGTCCCGCCTTTCCTCTCTCCTCGTTGTTCCTCTGTTGCCCAACCTACTACAGGCGGCTTTGGCATCACGGGACCATAGGGCTCATGTCTTTAAATTTGGGTCTACGGAGCTGACCCCAACTTTGGAAAGCTAGCCTCCATCACTGGCTTGAAGATGCATCGAGGCCTTGCCAAAGTAGTGCCCAAACCGGGGTATGCAAAGGCGATCCACGCGGTCCTTGGCTTAAAAAAGGGTGGATACGAGAAATATTTCGCCGGAGGGCCCACCAGGTGTTCGGTGAAATTCCTGAGAGAACTTTTCGGTGATTTGAGCCTTCGAAAGTTGCCTATTCGAGATCCCTTCAATGTGAAGGCCTTTGCCTTTTATTGTTGTCGAAAGTTCTCTTCTTCACTGGGGGTGAGAGCTTTTCCCTTGGGCTATGTGATGTTTTGATCGAATTGGAGGGAGGTCGCCCATTGATACACCTGGTCTTGGCGGAGATGTATCGAGGCCTGAATGTTGCGGCCTCGGGCCGGGTTGGGATTCTCAGCGGGAGCCCGCTCCTTGTTCAGATCTGGTTAGGAGAGCATTTGGCTATCATGGGGCCTGTGCCGAGATTCTGCTTGATTAGAGGGGATGTGGCTCGAGGTTTTCTAATCCAGAGTTCGAGACTGCCTTGTGGGAGCGTCGAGGAACTGAACCTGTGGCTATCTGATGCAGAGCTGACCTGGCAACTTCCCTGGATGGACGGCACCTTTCCGATTGTCCGCTCTCGAGATTGTGAGGGCATCACACTTTTAGGGTTGACTGGTAGCACATACTACTTCCCATCTCGGGTGCTTCGTCAATTCGGGTTTATCAAGATGTGCGTGTACATGAGGCCACCCTTGTGCTCTCTGATATTCTCTCGAGGTTCTCTTAGTGATCTTGATCGCATAGCGGCCCTCTGGGAAACCCGCCAATCGGCGCATATGTGTAGCTTGGTTCAGGGGGGCGTCGTCTCTCCGGGTTACGAGGGTTGGCTGGTATCTGAGGAATTACCTACTCCTAGCCCAGCTTCGGTAGATGTGGTAGAGACAGGGCCCTGGCCATGTAAGGAAGCGATGCTTCGGACCCGGATCGAGTCCCTTTCCGTAGAGAGGCTGGCTTTGATCGAGGCTTTGGAGAAAGAAAGGGTCAAAGCTGATATTGCGGAGGTGAGAGCTACTACAGCCAAGAGCGAGGTTCTTCTTGCTGATCTGGTCTTTGATCGAGTCCGCAGTCACAGCACCAAGCTTCACGGAGATGGCAGAAGAGTTTTCATGGTAGGTGGATGTCTGATTGGAATGCCCGCGAGGACTCCCTGCTTGCAGAGATTAGCGCTTTGAAGCGTGCTCCCCGCCCTTGACCTGTTCCTGCACATATCATAGATCATATACACGGGGGGAAAGCCCCCTAACAGAGATCTCTTTTTGGGTTATCTTTTTCTGTTCTTTTTTTTTCATATATACACAGCTGTATATATTTTGGGTTTTGTTTTTTTTTGTAAAGGAAGCAGCAAAATAGAAAGTGTGTCATGTCATTATCTTTTTGGGACGTGACACTCTGCAGGCAACACTTGTAAAGAAAGGGAATGAAATCTATACATGCGCTCTTGTTTTTCTTTTTGTAATTCTGCAATGTAAGACTTTTTATGGGGATTTTCTCTTTCACCTAATGGGGTTTTTTTTTTATTTTTATGGAAAAGGGAAATCTATTTTCTTCTTTTTTTTTATTTTTGGAATTTTCTCCTCCACAGTGTGAGGCTTTTTATGGGAAAGGGAAATCTATTATCTTTTTTAGAATTTTCTCCTCCACAGTGTGAGGCTTTTTATGGGAAAGGAAAATCTATTTTCTTTTTTGAAATTTTCTCCTCCACAGTGTGAGGCTTTTTATGGGAAAGGAAAATCTATTTTCTTTTTTGAAATTTTCTCCTCCACAGTGTGGGGCTTTTTATGGGAAAGGGAAATCTATTTTCTTTTTGGAATTTTCTTTTCTTTTGTGATGCCGGTAACCACAAGGCCAAACCAGCGGGTCCCCTTCTTTTTTTTTTTTTTTGAGCATGGCTGAACCCTGTTCGTGAGATGTAGGTTTTTTCTTTAAACGTGGGAAGGTCAGCTTCCCCGGGATTGGTCTAGCCTTCTGTCTTTTCCTTTGGTCATGCGTCAGACGCCGTGGTAGAGACGACATACTTGATCGGGATCTGATCCAATTTTCACATGGGTGGCCCAGCAAAGAGGAGGAGAGGCTCAAGGGATCCAAACAAAAGCAGGCAGGCCAGGACAGATCTTCTCCTAATCTCTCTTTTCTTGACATTTTTTGCTCATAGCGCCCAAGACGAGTTTTCGCCATGCCTGTCATCCCAGTTTTTACCCGTAGCGCCCTTTCGGGTTTTCACCACGTCCATGGGTTCGCTCTCTTACCCCAGGTGCCCTTTCAGGTTTTCACCTGGTCTGCGTGAGTTCGCTGTTTTTACCCATGGCGCCCTTTCGGGTTTTCACCACGTCCGTCTTATTTTGAACTCAAATTAATTAATTAATTGTTTTTTTCTTTTTTTTTTTTTTAGAACCAGAAAGCCACGACATGGGCGTCGATTCCGTCATAGCCGGCTGAATGAAGTTCTGCAGGGTTTGTTAACTCGGCTTGTTCTGATGCCGTAGATGTTATAACCGCTTGTGGACCTTAAAGAGGGCTTTCTTCCGGGTTGTAATGTGGTTGGGGTTCAAACAGGTTGGGTTTTTTTGGGGATTTGGATCAAAGTTTGGGGTGATTTCTAGATTCGGGGACTCCTTTTTCTTTCCAAAAGCTTTTTATGCCCCAATCATCATCATCATTTTTTTTTTGTTGTTTTTTTTTTTGGGTACCCCTCTTTTTCTTTGTTGTTTTTTTTTTAGGGGCGCCTTCTTCTTCTTCTTTTGGTTTGGATTTTTCCTCCCTTTTCTTCTTTCATCTTCTTTTTTTTGGAATTTTAGGTGGGGTATATGAAAGAAATGGTTGTTGGCCCGAAGTGTGTAGCAAAAAGGGGTGAAGGTTTTCAGGGAATATTCTTTTGGGCTACTTAAGTTTGAAATGATGGCCTCTTTTATGGATCCCTTAAGCGGTCACGCATCTACTTTTATCAAAACTTACCTTGTCCCAAGACGTATGAGTAGAACTTACAGAGGTATCCAGCGTTGATGGGCTCAGGAAAGTGGTCTCCGTCCATGGTGGCAAGGCGAACGGCGTATCCTGGCAGAACCTCTCGGACGATGTAGGGTCCTTCCCAATTTGGCCTAAACTTCCCTCTCGGATCGGCGTGGAGAGACGGAAAATTTTTCTTCAGTACAGTGTCTCCTACCTTCAGATCTCGGCCACGGACGCGCTTATTGTAAGCACGTGCAATTCTCCTCTGATAGACCTGAGTGTGGCACAAGGCTAGGAGTCTTTTCTCGTCAATTAGGTCTAGCTATTCAAAACGGGCTCTTTCCCTCTCAGCTTCAAGTAGATGGGATTCTAAAAGGATACGGAGTGACGGTACCTCGACCTCAATGGGTAGCACGGCCTTGGTCCCATACACAAGGTAGAATGGTGTTACCCCTGTTGCGGTGCGGGTAGACGTTCTATAGGCCCAAAGGGCGAAGGGTAACTGCTCACTCCAATCTCTGTAAGTAACTACCATCTTCTCCAGGATGCGGATCAGAGTTTTGTTGGCTGCCTCCACAGCTCCATTCATCTGAGGCCTGTACGGGGATGAACAATGATGCTTGATCTTGAACCGCTCACACAAGGCCCGAATGTGCCTATTAGCGAAATTAGTGCCATTATCAGTGATGATATCTTTGGATACGCCGAATCTGCAAATGATGTTGTTCTTGATGAACTTCTCAACATGGCTAGCCTTAATGCTCGTATAGGAGGCCGCCTCTACCCATTTTGTAAAGTATTCCACAACGACGAGGATGAATTGATGTCCATTGGAAGCCTTAGGATTGATCTTGCCCCAGGTGGTGTCGAGACCCCAGGTGGCGAACAACCAAGGAGTGGCCATGCTGTGCAAGTCAATGGCCGGAGCGTGTATTAAGCTGGAGTGCTCTTGGCAGTTGTAGCACCTCTGTACGTGCTTGCAGCAATCAGTCTCCAAAGTAGTCCAAAAGTATCCTTGCCTTAGAATTTTCTTAGCGAGCATGTGACCACTGACGTGGGCTCCGCAGACCCCTTCATGAATCTCCTTCATGATCTCAATCACTTTTTTCTGGGTTAGGCATCAGAGCAGAATATTGTCGTGAGACCGTCTATATAGGAGATCACCGTAGATGACGTAGTTTGTTGCCAATCGCTGGATGGTGCGTTTGTCTACCTTTGATGTTCCTTCCGGGACAGTTCGGGTCTCGAGGAAATTCTTGATGTCTTAGAACTAGGGTGGTTGGTCCTCTATCTCCGTAGGTCCTTCGATCAGGTGACAGAAAGCTGATTCATTCCTCTGCTCTATCATGATCGGCTTCATCACCACTCCATATGGAATCTCAACCATAGAGGTTAGGGTAGCCAGGGCGTCAGCAAACCGATTTCTTGCTCGCGGCACATAGGAGAAGGTGACCTCCTCAAAGCAGGATATCAGATCCTCCAGATGTTCATGGTATGGATCAGTTTCTCATCCTTGGTCTTCCAATCCCCATTGGTTTGACATATAATTAACTGTGAATCTCCAAAGACCATAAGGTGAGTTATATTTAGATCAAGAGCCGCCTGTAAACCAGCTGTACAGGCCTCATACTCGGCCATATTGTTGGTGCAGGGGAAGTTCAATTTGATTGAGATGGGTATATGGGATCCTTTCGGCGAGATAAGAATGGCGCCAACTCCTTGGCCCTCAACATGCGATGCCCCATCGAAGTGTATTACCCAGGGCTCCTCCGTTTCCTCCAGATCCTCGCTACCATGAACAAAATGTCTTCATCAGGGAATTCGGTCCTTAGAGGCTCATAGTTCGGCAGAGGGTTCTCAGCAAGATGATCGGCGAGTGCCTGCCCCTTAATCGACTTCTGGGTGACATAAGTAATGTCAAACTCGAATAGGAGTAGTTGCCATCGTGCGATTCGCCAAGAGAGCGTGTTTCTCGAATAGTACTTCAACGGATCCATCCGTGCTAGAAGTGTAGAAACGGCACAGGATAACAGGTAGTGTCGAAGTCTCTGAGTAGCCCAAGCGGCGCCGGGCATGCTTTCTCGAGATGAGAATAAGCGCGTCTAATGTCGGAATTTCTTGCTTAGGTAATAGATGGCTGCTCTCTTCTTCCCGTCTCATCATCTTTGTCTAACACCGACCCATGGAAAACTTCGATGTGGACAAGTACATTATCGAGGTCTATCGGTGCAGGCGGTACCAATACCGGAGGTTTTAGGAGATAACCTTTAATCTTGTTGAATGCAGCCTGGCAGCCATCATTCCACTCAACTGGTGAGTCCTTTCTCAGCAGCTTGAAGATTGGTGCGCATATCGGAGTTAATTGTGCGATGAATCGACTGATGTACTGGATCCTGCCTAAAAAGCCTCTGACTTCCTTATCTGTAGATGGTGGTGGCATTTCAGTGATGGCCTTGATCTTGGTCGGATCGACCTCGATCCCTCTCCTACTGACAATAAAGCCCAACAACTTTCCAGACATAGCGCCGAAGGAGCACTTCTAGGGATTCAACCGCAATCTGTATTTTCTCAACCTCTCGAATAGCTTCTGAAGGTTTACCAAGTGGTCCTCTCTTTCTGGCGATTTGGCAATCATGTCGTCGACGTATACCTCGATCTCTCGGTGCATCATGTCATGGAACAGGGCCGTCATTGCTCTTTGATAGGTTGCCCCAGCATTCTTCAGCCTGAATGGCATTACTTTATAGCAGAAGGTTCCCCAGGGGGTAATGAACGCTGTCTTTTCACGATCAACCTCTGCCATCTTTATCTAATTGTATCCTGAGAATCCATCCATAAATGAGAGCATTCCATGCTTTGCGGTGTTATCAACCAAGATATCGATGTGTGGCAGTGGGAAATCGTCCTTAGGGCTCGCCTTGTTGAGATTTTGGAAGTCGATACACATTCGAACCTTTCCATCCTTCTTTAGTGCAGGGCGATATTGGCTATGCCTGTGGGTACTTGGATACCATGAGGAAACACGTCATCTTGTTTAATGACCTCATCCTTCACCTTCAACATCCATTGGTCGAGTCGTCTCACACATTTCACCGGCTTAACATCGGGGTAGAGTGGCAACTCATGCTCAACCAGATCGGTATCCAAACTAGGCATGTCCTCATACGACCATGCGAAGATGTTTTGGTATGACCGAAGGAAGTCTATCATACCTTTCCTCTTCGCAGGGGACAGCGATGTTCCGATTTTGGTGATTCTGGGGGCCTCTGTGGTGCCCAAATTGACATCTTCCGTCTCTTTGACGATCGGGTAGGGCCATGCTCAAAATCGGCAAATTGTTTGAGGAGCTCATTGGGTAGCTCGTCGGTTTGGCCTTCCTCGTCCAGACTCGTGACTCCTACCTCTTCTTGTATTTCTACAGGGAAGGGGTTGGCTTCACATGGGACGGGTATCACGACATTGATTTTATTAGGAATTTTAAAGGACAATATTTTTAGAATTGGTATTTTTTCTATTTTTATGGTCTTTTGCATTTTTTCGGAAGTCAGCCCCTGGCAATGTGGATCTCTATATATACAAGGTAGAGTGGTCCAGAGGCTAACCTCATTTTTTACAGGTTGTTTTTTTGTGGAGAGTCGGTGCCATTTTCACGGTATTTGGTAGCTCTCAAGAGTTGGGGCAAGGATGCCCAGTTACTCACCTGCGAGACCTGGCCTTTACCTCTTGATCGATGCTTGCATTTCTTCCCTCAACATATTTACAGAGGGATCCTTCGGGACCTTGTCCTCTATGGTTAGGAGGGGCCCAGAGTGGTTGGTGCTGGAGGGGTGGATCGGGGAACTTCTTCCTCAAACAAGGAAAGGGCGGCTAAGTCCATTTCGAAGTCTGGGGGAATGATGTAGGGATTGGTGGGGTGGATTGAAGTAGGCTTATGTGGGGTTACCCTCGTCTCCCCATTCAGATCAATTTTTACTACCCCGGCACTCACAAAGGTTTCACGGATGTGGGGGCGAGCGTGAGGTTCCTCTTCCAAGATGATTCCTCTCGCCTTGGCGGCTACTGCGGCTCTCATCTTTTCCTTGGCTTCTCTGACTTCCTCTTCTCTGGGCCTGCAGCCTAAGCCGAATTTAGTTTGTTGCCTCCTTGAAGGCGTGGTCCTAGTCCTTTCCCTTTTTGATGGCCCCATCTGTGGAGCATGAATACAACTGCGTCCATTCCTCCTCCAGTTTTATCCGGGGTCTTTTCAGTTGGTCCGAGGGTAACATTTGAGAAGTCATACTCAAATCGATGGAGATCGGCGTCCTCAGTTGTGTGCGGTATGTTCAGCACTTTCGGATTCTCAATGTGCAGAGCACTCTTCCCCATGTCCTCTCTGCTCTCACCTATGATGGTGACAATTTTTCCTTCTGAGATAAATCAGAGCTTTTGGTGCAGGGTAGATGGTATTGCTCCGAGCTTATGTATCCACGGCCGGCCTAATAGCAGATTGAAGGTAGACTTGATGTCCATCACTTGAAAGGGGGTGGTGAAGGTTTACGGTCCGAGGATCAGGTCAAGGTCTACTTCTCCTATGATTTCCCTTCTAGTGTTGTCGAATCCACGTGCGCTTGATATGGATGGCCGGAAGGTGTCGGGGTTCGCCCCAATTTTGATTGCCGTCCTTAGAGGGCATACGTTCAGCCCCGACCCGTTGTCGATTAGGTCCATCGGTACCACCAAGTTCCCTACTTTCCTTTGTTATATTCGGGGTTTAGAATGGTCATTCCTCGATCGGTAGGTCTCTGAAAGAGATGGCGTTTGGGGCCAACACTTGCCCTATTATTTCCCCTACTTCATCTGGAGTTACATGGGTGGAGACATGCGCGTCCTTGAGCGCTCCCATTAGGGCTTGAAAGTGGAGTGGAGACGTGATTAACAAATCCCACACAGTAATATGTGCGGGTGTTCTCTTGAGCTGTGTCTCCAGTATGTGCTCCCTGGCTATTTTTTCAAAGGGATTTTCTATGGCCTGTTCTTTCTTCTTTTCTTCTCCTCTGACTGCCCCTGATGCTTGGTTGGAGATCTACGACCGATAGTAACTAATTCAATGACCTCTTCTTGGTTGCACCCAAAGATTCATGTCCGTCTGTTCATAGCTCAATGGTACGATGCGGGTAATGTGAGAAATGGAGTGTGTGAGGATTAGGAGGATTGGGCCGGATATCTTGGTTTCTCGGGTTCACCAGTTAACTCCAATGGGGGTGGAATGGTAGTGGGGGAATTGATGAATTGGAGTTATGGGGCACGGAGGGGCTTGTCTTGGTGTTACTGGGCATGGTAGGACCAATGGTGATTGGGTGATGAGGGATTGGGTGAGGGTTGCTTGTCCGGTGGCGGTGGAGTTGGGTTAAGGCCAAAATAGCGAAGGGATGGCGGAGTGTGGTAGGTTTGGAGGGATGGGGAGGCGTTTGAGGTGTGGTGGGGGCGGGGTGATAGGGATATGAAGGGTTTGTATATGAGGAGGTATGATGGGATGGTGATGAGTTTGTGGATGAAGTGGGGTAAATTGAGGATGATGGAGTTGTGCATTGAGCGGGATGGTTTGGATATGGCGGGGTAGTGGGTGGAATGGGGGGGTATAAAGGGTTTGTGGCATGGTGGGATGATGAGGGGTTAGTAGATGAAATGGGATAGATTGGGGATGATGGAGATGATGGAGTTGTGCATGGAGTGGGGTAATTGGGGGGCGATGGAGGGGTGTATGGGGTAAATTGGGTGGTGGGATTTGAAGGTGTGTATGGAATGGGGTAACTTGGGGATGGCGGAGTAATGTATTGGGTGGAGGGACTTGAGGGTGTTTATGGGGTAGGATAATATGGGGATGGTGGAATTGCGTAGTGAACAGGATGATTTATGTGTGACGGAGGGATGTATGGGGTAAATTGGGCGTGGGGTGGATACGCGTATGATTGCGATGGGGCTGTGCCCGTTTGGATTTGAGAGGCGGGAGCGGGGTTGGAAAAATACTGCCCTAAATCTAAGGGCTCCTCTTGGCAAGCCGGTGTGGGAAAATAATCGGCAAGATACAATGGCTCGATCACCCCAACAAATAGTTCATCTTCGTTCGGCCTGGGGAGTGAAAATTCTTCCTGATTGCTAATATAATCTGAAGGGTCAAACTCTTCTTCTTCTTCCTCTATCCAATGTATGTTAGGCCTGGGGCCTCCTGGGTGCGGTGGTAGAGGGGCTTGATGGATATTCTGGTCCTGCCCTTGGGGAAGTGGCGGGGGTATGATCTTTCCCGCCTCTATCAGATCTTAGACCGCGTGCTTTAACGGGAAGCACCGGTCCGTAGGGTGACCCGGTCCCTGGTAGAAATTGCAATGCAGATTCGGATCATAATTCCTTGGTATTGGGTGGGGTGGCGGGCGAGGTTGGAGTAAATTGACCAGGCCTTTCTATAGTAATACCGGCAGTAAGACACTCAAGGATTGCCCCAACGGGGTGAATACTCGTTCAAAACGTGCTTTCATCTGTTCCGGGGTAAACGGGGCTCTTAGTCCGTTGCTTGGCCTTGATACTTGTTCAAAAGCATTCGGTGGTTGTGTAACGGAGTTGTATCGAGCGTTGGTATTGGCACAGGGGTAAACAATGTTCATACCTCATCCTTGGTCTTCTTTCAATTCTTGGTTCTGACTTTTGAACCCGGTGGCCCCGTTGGCCACATTCCTTCCTAACCTGCCCTCTCTAATGGCGTCTTCGCAACGATTGGCGTTTCGAACCAGATCAGCAAAACTTGACTGCTGCTGATATACTAAAAAACCTGCGATGACTGGGAGGGCTCCCTTGGTTATCAATTCCATTTGCTCATCATCGGGGATCCGATGAGTTACCTGAGCGGCTAAGGCCCTCCACCTCCCCAAGTAAGCACTGAATGTTTCATCATGTCTTTGCTTTAATCGGGCCAAGTCTGACTTCCTTGGTTCTATGTCCATGTTATAGACATATTGTTCTTGAAATAATCGTGTCAGGTCCTTCCAATTTTTTATCATGGATGGTTCCAAGGATGTGAACTATCTCAGTGCTGGGCCCGTCAAACTCTTCTGGAACACCTTGATGAGGAGTCGTTCATCTCCGCCATACTGGCACATATCCCCGCAGTAAGATTTCAAGTGGGCGATGGGGTTGCCAGTGCCATTATACTTATCGAATGATGGCATCTTGAATTTCTGTGGCAAGGGAACATTAGAGAACAGACATAAGTCTGAAAAGTCCGTTGAGTGTAGTTCCATTCCTCCCATCTTCATCACCGCTATACGTATTACATCTGCTCATTCTTTTTTTGCTCTGGTTCCTTTGAGGCCGCGGCGGGGACCGCTTCCCCCTGATTTGGTTCGACCCTAGGTGTGATGATGGTGGGCCCGGGAGGGTTAAAACTGGCAGCTCCTCCACTGTTGCGAATCTCATCCTCCTCGTACTGTTGGTCATGGTATTGGTGAGGGGCGAGCTCTGCTATTTGAACTTGGGGGTGATGGGTTGGATGACCTGGTGGGGCCATATGGTTTGTAGGGGATGAGAAGGGATAAATGGGTGAGCGTTTTGTGGGTAAGTGATGTGCTGAGTTGGGTGCACGTTCTGGGGGTGATGGGGGTGTGATTGAGGTGGTGGGATGTTGTGGTTTTGAGGAATGGGATGGATTGGATTTCCCATTGGAGGTGGGATGGGGGCGTAAGGGGTATAGGTGAATGAAGGGTATTGGTGGGGGGGTATGGGGTTAGTGAATGGGCTTTGATGAGCGTGGGCGGATGGGCCTTGGGTTTGAGGGATTTGGGTTTGATGGTTTTGGAAGGCTTGACCTGTGGGCCTTGGGCCTGGGTGTGGGGCTTAATATGACTTTGGGCCAATGGGCCTTGTTGAGTTTGGGTTACTGGGCCATGAGGGGGTTAGGTTTGTGTCCATGGGCCCTGGGCTTGGGTTTGATAGGTTTGGGTCCAAAGGCCCTGGGGGGCTTGGACCTGGACCTGGGTCTGATGGGCTCGGGCTTGGGCCCATGGGTTTTGAGGGTTTTGGGCCTGGGTCTGATGGGCTTGGGCTTGGGCCCATGGGTTTTGAGGGTCTTGGGTCTGAGCCTGGGTTTGGTGGGTTTGGGCTTGAGCCCACAGGTTTGGAGGCTTTTGGGCTGGGGCCTGGGCCTGATGGGTTTGGGGTTGGGCCCATGGGTTTTGAGGGTCTTGGGTCTGGGCCCATGGCTCTAGAGGTGTTTGGGCTGGGGCCCATGGATTTGTGTGGGTTTGGGTCTGGGAGTGAGGTGGGGGATTTTGGGAGGTATGAACGATGGGTGGTTGGGCATGGTTAGGAGGGAATGGGGTATGGAGGTTTTGGACATTTGGATGCGGGGTTTGAGAGGTAGGGTTGCGAAAAGCAGCCCATAGAGCGTACATCGTTCTCATGTCCTCCATCGAGGGCATGGATTCAGGTGTGAGATTGGGGGGTGATGGCTCACTTAAGGATGGAGGTGGTTGGGAGAAATTGGGCATGACTCGGGTAAATGGGGGGGCATGTTGGGATGTGGATGGGCCATGTGGTGGGAATGGTATGTGAGATGGGGTGGATGGGATGTAGGATGTTGGGGGCATGGGTGATGAGAGGGATGGAACGTGGGAAGTAGGCGGGGGATGGGACTCCCTAGGGGGTCTTTGGAAGTATGGGGATGCGGTAAGGGTGTTTGGATGGGAGATGGGGATGTAAGGATCGGTTGGAAAATGAGGGGTTTCAGTAGGGGATGAAAAAGGGGTATGTTGGGAGAATGTGAGGGAAGGGGATGAGGTGGAGGTGAACACGGGCGCCCCAAATGGGCCCGTGATATCGAACCTGGTTTGGGTGAAGGTGTCGGAGATCGGGTCTTCTCCTATACGGGAATGGGAAGGGGATGACAGTGGGGATGTATCAGCTCTTGACATGATCCGCTGACGAGTGTTGTACCGATGTCGCGGGTAAGGGCCAAATACCTTCCTGGTTCTTCTCCTACGGGCCGGTTTTGAGGTCGCCGTAGTGACGATCACACCAAGGTATATTTTTTATTGTTTTTCTTTGTGTGTTTTTTTTTGGGTTTTGGAAAATGATGATGATTTTATTTTTTTGTTTTTGAAAAGTGAATTTTTTGTTGTTATTTTTTATTTTTGATTTTGATTGATTTTTTTTTTTGAAGGTGGATTTTTTGAAGATGAGGATTTTCTTTCTCTCTTTTTTTTCAAATTGCAATTAACTCCCCTCTACTTAGATGAATGATGACCTGGGCCCAGGGTCAACTCCCGTTTCGGGCGATATATGTACCTTTAGTAGGTCCCATAGCGGGATCCGACACACTTCGAAAGAAGCGAAAGGGAACCCTTTTGTTCTATTGAAGGCGAGGGAATCCACGCAAATGACCCGATCCCCCAGAGCAAATCAATAAGAAGTCGCCTTCTTTTGACTGGACGAGGGCATATTGGGTGTTAGAGAATGTGGGAGGCTACCACGGACACTAATACCGCTAATCGGGGAATTGGGGTGGTGGATTGGGCCTCAGGTCGGGTTCGTCAGATATATCTTGGGCGGTATATTATGCACGCTCGACCAAAAAGTGTAGATTTACCGGAATCATGAGTATATTATATACGTCAGTGGTAAATTTGGGCTTGATTTTGGTCGGGCGATATATTATATAATCGCCGGGCAAAGGTTCCGCTTGATGACAAGGATGGACAAAGAAGTCTCAATGTGGGTCTTTGAATCGGGTTTCTGGGAGAAATGCTCCCGGACCGGGCCAGGTTTGTTATCGGGTCCCTCCTTTCTGTTTCCTAGGGATAGACGGCTGAATTTTGGGTTTTCTACGCTCTCACCAATGCGGATTTTACGGCTTGATCGGAATTGGCAACCCAACCGATATACCTCCGGCGCAAGCGCCTTCTCAGGTACTGGAATGGGTGGTTCTTTTCAGGATCATCACCACTAGGGCTGCCGCCTTACTGGGAACCGGGTAAATTGTATCTGTGCCTAAACCCCCCAAAAACTACCCAAAAATACAAAAATATATTCAATTATGTCCCCATACTGTTGGTTCACTTTTAATTACAAACTTTTATAGGGGAGTGAGATTAAATCCAAAATCGGGTTGGGGATGACAAACCCGTGCCGCCTCAACGGGCCGGCGTTCAAAGGTGAAATATGATGACCGAAATAAAGTGCGCAAGTAGGCCCGCCAAACAGCTAAGGCTTGTAAATGACGTGAAAATAAATGCGAGCGGGCCCGCCAAACGGCTAAGGCGGCTTACATGACAAGAATCGTAAAAGCTGAAATTTAAGGCACAAGAAGGCCTGCCAAACGGCTAAAGCACTTAAAGGACTGAATCGTAGGGGTGAGTACGTTAGTAAAAACAACAAAAAATAACGAAAAACAGCAGCAAATTAGAACAAAAAAAAGCCATGGTTAGTAAAATAATAAAATAAAAGGAAAGGCCAACAAGAGGGGAAGTGCTAGGGTGAAATCCCCAGCAGAGTCGCCATCTGTGCGACCGTGGATCCTTTCGAACTCGTCGCGGCGATGCGCTCGCCTTTAATAAAATGTAGAGTCGCCACCCGGAGCTTTTGGTGACCCGGGAAACCTTCAAATCAATATTTTGAGCACCGAAGTGCTAAATATGACTCTGATTTACCGGTCTTTGCCAAAGGCTCTAGGGTAGGGGCTTCGGTTATCGATCGAGAAGGGTTTAGGCACCCGATCAACCCGCACGTAGCGGTCTCTATCTATGGCCAAAATAAAAATAAAAAGGGCGGAGCTTCCCCTTGCCCGAAGGTAATACGGTCCTATCAAGCTTTGAGCCAAACTGAAATTTCGGCGGCGTAACGGCTTGAATCCTTGGACGGAGGAGACACCAAGAAGGTAGAGGAAGAGAGGGGTGAGCCGGAGCTCATGAGCCCTTGTTGCACCGTGGAAGATCTTTGCTTTGGCGTGCTTCCGATGGCTTAAATGGTGTGAAAATGGGTTCTAATGCTAGGATTCAATAAAATAGGAAGTGTAGGGTAAGGCCAAAGGCTAGACTTTAGCTAAAGGGAGTGATCTAATGGTTGAAATGGATTAGAAAAGATGAACTAAGCTTGCTGAAATTCTGGAAAATGAGTGCATTTTCTCTCACTAGGGTTCTCTCTTGAGCTCCAAATCCTTAACCTCCAATTTTTTCTAACCCTTAAGGAAGAGGGGGGCCTCTCTATTTATAGAAAAGGGGAGGGTTAGGGGCTTACTTAAGAGCTAATTGGTTTAGCCATTAGGTAATCCCCCATCTAAGGTTTTCTAGGCTTTCAAGGTCCTAGGGTTTTGGGAGATTGATTTTAATGGCAGATGATGGGGTGAGACCATGGGTGACTTAAGGGTTGCCAATAAGCTCCAAGAGGGTGCAACCAATCTCAAGATACCCACCTCAACCAAGGGAATGGTCAACGGGTCAAACCAGAAGAAGGAAATTCGAGCAACTGATGACAGTTACTATAGCTAAGCTGGGCGTATATATTATATACGCCCAGTTTAGGAACAGTAAATTTCATCAAAAACAGGGGAGCCCTGGGAAGATGAAGCCCGTGGTGGGTCCCACCTATACTGGGCGTATATATTATATACGCCCAGCCAAATTTTCTCCAAAATAGGCGGGCGTATATAATATATACGCCTGACTAATCTGAGGCAAAAATGGCTGGGCGTATGTAATATCTACGCCTGAGTAAAAGTCCTATGATTTTATGTGAAACTTCAATCGGCCATAACTTTTGAACCGTAGCTCCAAATTGGGTGATTTTTAGCTTGTTGGAAAGATAGAGAAGTCCTCTTTCCAATGATATATGGGTCATCCTTGGTAATGGTCTGTGTGAAATTCAATAGCTCTCCTCCCATCAACCGCCAGAAGGGTTTAAGTTAGGTCTGGGAAGGGATTCTAGGGTGTAGGGGTGACTTCTAAGGATTGGGGGAATGGCTCTAAAGGTCTTAGGGTGATTCCTACTGGTCTAGGTAGGTTCCTAAGGGTTCAGGGGGTGCCATCGGAAGCACAGGGGTACATCTCTCCCGAAGTACAGATTGATCGGGTCTTGGGCCGAATTTGGGTGTCTACAGTCGAGCTATCCAATAATGAATCATCATTTTCACTCAAGTCAAACAAGTCTCTGGGTTTGTTCTTGATTACAATATGCCAATTTGGTTCGACTGGATCTTCTACATAAAACACTTGTTTTGCTTAAGATGCCAACACATAGGGTTCATGTGACATTTCCTCACCAGAGAACAACTTTCGGGTAAAATCTACGCAGGTGAATCCTAACTCGTCAATCTTAATTCCTTTACCTTGTTCTCTTACATCAAACTAGTCGCATTTGAATAATACAAACTACAGTTGCTCTGAATACGTCAACTCGATTATGTCTGTTAAACGGCCATAATAAGTTATCTCTCCTAGCATTGGGCATTTGTCCTTGGAACTTGAATAGCTCATAGTACTTGCAGTGACCGCAACACCACTATTTTGCGTTTTAGCATTCTTCTCTCTCTCAACGGTTCGAAATCTATATCCATTAATATTATAATTAGTGAGTCTTTTTGCTATAGGATGTGGACCTTGAGAAAGCTCGTCAATTCCTTCCACCAATGGCTCATTTACTTTTTCAACATTTTAACCTATTTGAAAATTTGAACAAAGTTAAGATACATACTCAAACTTTTACACAAGGAGTGTCGAAATATAATTAACTGTAACGTACATGGCCCTTAAATCAATCGATAAATTGCTCATTGTGCATTCTCTGTCTTTCACGGGGATTAGCATTTTGATTATTCAAATTAAGGATCCGAATATGTTGCCTGCATGAATTGAAATGTTATGTGAAAACTTAATAATGTAAGTATTTGGAAAGAAATTCTACAAAAAATGTGAGGTCTTACTCTAGATAACTTGAGACATTAGGATTGTTGAATAACACATAATGATGTGCTTGTGTCCACTCTGTATTGCTAAGTTTGAATGGTATAAATCCTCTGCTTGCATTGTCGTCAGGATTTCGTATAGGTCGATTTAACCTTATTTCGACATTTTGTAAGTACCTCGAGCAAAATGTTAGACATTCTTCCGCAAGATATCCTTCAGCAATAGACCCCTCTGGTTGGGCCCTATTTTTCTCATATGACTTTAACGTAGACAACTATCTACAAAAAAAAAAATCACTTTTCAACGTAAAATGACAAATAGTTATAGAATTAATGATTTAAGCTAATATATTGTAGGACATACCTTTCGATTGAATACATCCATCGATATTGGACAGGTCCACCCAACAGTACCTCTGATGCCAGGTGTATGGGCAAGTGTACCATAATATCAAAAAATGCGGGCGGAAAAATCCGCTCTAAATGACAAAGCACCACTGCAATGCGCTCCTCAAGACGTTTCAAATCCTCAACTCTGCAAACTTTAGAGCATAATTCACGAAAGTAATTACTCAATTCTACCAATGTGGAGCTTACATTCTTTGGCAATGTCTTTCGAATAGCCAATGGCATAAATTGTTGCAATATGATATGCGAATCATGACTTTTGAGTCCAGATATTTTTCGCTCCTTTACATTGACACGACTTCCAATGTTAGAGGAGTAACCATCAGGAATTTTTAAACTCTTTATGACACTACAAAATATCTCTTTCTCATGTTTGTCCAAGCAGTAGCATGCAGATGGAAGATAAGCTCGTTTTTTATCTGCATGCCATTGTGGGTGAAACTCGCGTCTCACCTTCATGCGTACCAAGTCAAGACGTGCTGTTATACTATCCTTTGTTTTTCCTTCAATATTCAACAAAGTGCCGAGAATATTATCACACACATTTTTTTCGATATGCATTACATCCAAATTGTGTCTGAGTACATTGTGCTCCCAATATGATAGTTCAAAAAAAATACTCTTCTTCCTCCAGTTGTATGGCATGTTATCATTCTTCGTGCATCTTGATCTTTTTCCCTCAAGTTGCTTCCCAAAAATATGCTTAAAGTTTTGTAACTGATTCAACACACTAGATCCACATAACGGAATCGGAGCTGGTCTGAACTCTACAGTACCATCAAAAGTATATTTTTGTTTTCGAAATGTATGATCTGAAGGTAAGAACCGGCGATGACCCATATAACAATTTTTTCTACCATTAGACAGGTATAGGCTACATGTGTCCCTATGGCATGATGGACAAGCCAATTTCCCTTTCGTGCTCCAACCCGACAACATTGCATATCCCGGAAAGTCTCTTATAGTCCAAAGTAAGGCCGCATGCAATTGAAATCTTTCATTCTTCGAGGCATCATAGGTATTTAATCCGAATTCCCACAATTCTTTCAATTCTTCAATCAAAGGCCTCAAGTATATGTCTATGCTATTTCCAGGGCCAGCTGGACCAGGTATAATCAGCGACAATATCATATTTGGTTGTCTCATACACAACCATGGTGGCAAGTTGTATGAAATTAATATCACGGGCCATGTGCTGTGTGCGATACTCATTGCTCGGAACGGATTGAAGCCATCACTCGCTAACCCAAGTCTAATATTACGAGGGTCTGATGCAAACTTTGGGTTCGTGAGGTCAAAATTTTCCATGCTGGAGAATCTGCAGGGTGTCGTAGCATCTCATCTTTTGTACGACCTTCATCATGCCATCTCATATCGGATGCTATCTTTGATGACATGTACAACCTTTGTAGTCGCGGCTTTAGTGGGAAGTGTCACAGAATCTTTGCTGGGCTTTTCCTTTTATTATCTTCTTGATGATCATCTGTCGACTTCCATCGTGAAGTGCCACAAGCTTCACATGATTGTTTGTCTGCGCATTCTTTCCAATATAACATACAATCATTTGGACATGCATCAATTTTATTATAATTTAACCCCAAGTTTGAAATAATTTTCTTTGTTTGCAAAGAAGTATCTGGCAACGTCGACCCCTTGGGTAATACTTCCCTCAACAAGTCAAGCAACATAGTTAAAGACTTGTTGCTCAATCCACCGAGGCATTTGATATGCCATAGCCTAACATGAATGAGAACGTTGTGTGTTTTTTACAACCTGGGTATAAATCTTGCTCGACATCGTGTACCAATTTATAGAACTTGGCAGTACTAGTATCAGGTAGATCATTTGTTCCTTGCGCCAAACCATCTAACACTTCTTCCGTGGTTGGAATTCCGAATGCATCATGCAACATAGTTGTCATATCGTCACCCTCATTGTCTTCATCAGGTGCACTGTCTGCCATGCTATCCCTTGTAGAACTTTCTTGAGGTAATTCCTCTCCATGAAAAGACCATATATGGTAATTTTGGTCTATCCCATTGCAAACCATATGGTCAGTGATTGTCTTCCTATTTTGGTATAGTGCATTGTAGCACTTAACACATGGACACTTCAACAACCCATTAAAAGTTGCTCCACGGGCTACTGCTTGCTCGATGAATCCTTTCACGCCTTCACGGTATTCTTTAGAAACCCTATTACATCAATGAGAATAACATATTTTTCTTACCTAATCAAAGCATCAACATTAAATTATTCATACTAAAAATACTTAAACTTTAAATTATGGGTATACCTAGTCTTCCGCATCCAACTCTTATCCATCGTGTGACATATTAAATCAAGAAGCTCCAACTTCCTCGTTAAATATTTTGACCACCTCAAAAAAATTTACGAGATGATTTTAATACAAATAGAGATAACAAAACAGAAAAACGATCACAAGATAAGTTTTGCAACCAGCAAGGTGAAGATCATTACCATTCAAAAAAAATTGAAGATGATAAGCATCAAATGATTATAATACAAATATATATTACTCTAATTAATATAATACAAATGTATCATAAAAGTTACATAGAACTCGCATCGTAAAAAGCCTAAATAAATTCAAATAGAATTATATATATAACATAACATACATCAATATGTCACAAAATCTAAGAAGCATTGAAAGAAAGAAAGATGAAAATGACGACATCAGTTTTGTGTGGGAACTTAAACTCATGTAAACAAAATTGGAGCAGGGCCTTAAGCCCAGAATCAAACAATATTATATCGGGTCAAGTAAGGGTCATCACAGTAAGTATGTAGCAATTGCTAATATGCAAACCTAATGCCATCAAGGACAATTTGAAATGGTAGAATGGTTTAGTAGTACATAAATACATTAGTTATCATTTTTGTAGGAAATTTGGAGTTATTAATGTATAACTATTGCATAAATGTTTAGGAGAGATCGATTCCCCCATATAACTATTGTATAAATGTTTAGACTATAGGAGGAAAAACAACCCGAAAAAATAAAAACCGATGAAACAGAACTGAAACCCATCCAAAATACTAAAACTGAAACCTGTTTTGGATCGGTTCAGTTCGGTTTTGGATGCTGAAAATCGAATATTGGTTCAGTAGGGAGAGAAAACTGACCCTAAAACCGAAAAAAAAAACTGAAAAACAGAAAAGAACAAAAGAATTTTCTTTCAAAAAAAAACTAAAAATCAAACCAACTGAAACCGAAACTAGCTCGGTTCAGTTTTAGTTGAACCCACCCAAAACTGAAATTTTGGTTTCGATTCGATTAACCGAACTTTTTTTTTCTTAATCGGTTAACCGAACTTCCAACCCTAGATTAGACCAATGTTTATTATGATAAGCACTACTTGAGATATACGGGATGACTTCAGTGATGGTTACATTGCAGAATATCAGTGGAATTCAATGGTGATGGCAGGGCAGAATCCAATACAAAAAATTAAAAGCTACAAGATGAACACAGTGTCAGGTTTATAGGTTTACCTGGCAGATCTGGACAACAATCTTAATCTGAAGGGGAATCCGATGGAGGATCGAAATGTACCTACATAGATGTAAACAAAAAAAATCAAAAAAGGTAAGAAGGAATGAGTAATAACCCCTGCACAATCTGAAAAAACAAACTCAATATATATATATATATATCAAAAAATTAAAAATAAAATATCACCTTGCCTAAATCGCACAATTGTGAAGAATCGCAGATCAACTAAACCTTATCGAAATTGTACAAGATCGCACCATCAAAAAAACAAAAAAAATATCCAAAAAAATTCAGCAAAACACACAAATCTATCGAATCAGAAGAACCAAAAAACAAGAGATCAAAACTTACCGTAGCGGACTGGATTAAGCCTCTAAGGGAACACAAAATGAAGTAAAGGAGCTGTTCCCCCAATTTAGAGTTGGAATAATATCTCCAGATCTATCGAATACATATAGATCGAATCTAAAATTTCTCTTCAAAACTAAGTTTAAGTAAACAAACCTTAAAACTTCAGTAAACAAATATTGAAATGTCTTCAGCTTTATCGAAATATCTCAAGATCTCTTCAAAGTTCAAACGATCAAATGCAAAACCTAAAATTTATAGATCAAAATAAAACGTGAGATTCAATTGAGTATCCAAAAGAATTTGGAGCTTGATCGCCAATCTAAGAAAATCCAGAGAGAAGACAATCTCCGATGATTGGTGAACAAATATATAGAGAAGGCCATAGCCAATCTTCAACGCTCGATTGGTGCAAAACAGTTGGCGCTCGACAAACACCAGCAGTATAAAGCAATCAAAATGAAAAAAATTGAAACCCTAACCTTGGCGATTCACTCTTGCAGATCCAGAAATGGAGGTGAAGATGACACGATCAGCTATGCTTCGTCAGAACTAAACCCCATTCGAGTGATCCATCTATCGTTCTCGAGCAGATGGAGATGATGTTTTAAAAACTTTAGATGGAAACGGGTTTCAGCGAGAGAAATCGTGAGTGAGATGTCTCGCGCGAAGAGATTTCGGGATTTCAGAGAGAGAGAGAGAGAGAGAGAGAGAGAGAGAAACAGATCTGGTCAGGCCAGTTAGAGAGCCAGAGGAGACCGGAGACCTTACACTTTGAAAGGATTTCAGAATTTTGGGCTTTTAGTGGCGTCTTTGTAAGAGGCTGTGGAAAAAGGGGCGTAGCAAAAAGGCCCAGATTTTGTAGTGTACACAATAGTCATCACAGACAATGATTATAACGGACAACGATTAATCTCAGGAAATATATATATATATATATATATATATATATATATATATATATATATATACTTGGCCACTTGGGCATGACAAGCTCGGCATGTGCGACGAGTGTATCTCCATGCATCGAGATGGTTAGCCATGGAGAGGGAGTTGCCATGGGGATGCACGAGAATTGTGCAGTAAGTTTTCCCATTGTAACTTATAAGGAAGGTGATATGAAAGTTGATGTTCGGTTAGGTAGAAAGAGTTGGCCATCAAGAATGAGGCGCTTCAAGAGTCACCTCGTTACAGTTTCTTCATCGTCATCATCATTACAGTCATATCCCATCTATTTGGGGTTAACTTTGCAGTTAATATTTCTTCACTTGTTTCTAATCGTCGCTAAGTTATCTGAAACTTTACAAAATTCTTCATGTCCCTTCTCACTCTTTCCCACTAATTTTTTATTAGTCTTTCTCTTCTCCTGCATCCTTACATTTTTTAGCATCTCAACCCTTCGTACAAGATTTACTTCTAGCATCAAACTAACATGTCCAAACCCGTGACATTACTTTAACAGTGTAAGTGTTTAAATGCCTGTCACTCCCCCATTATTCATTCCTTCAATACAAATTCCCAACCATCATTCTAAACTAGCTACAACCCAAAAGTTGCACTGATCGGACAATTCTGAACGTCCAAAATGTTGCTAGAGTTTGAACGAACAATAAAAATTACGTCCACTTGTCCAAAAACAAGTTCACCAACGGACCGTTATCATCATCCAATCATAGCACTTTCATAGCTATAGTATTAGACCCGTGACCCAACCCGACCCATGACTCGACCTGTGACCCGACCTGACCCATGACTTGACCTGTGACCCAACCCGACCCATGACTCGACCAGTGACCCGATCCATTTGGACTCAACTCCGCAAACTGCCTCACCCAAACAGACTCTACGTGTGCTATAAATAGAGGTGGGGTACTCGGGTCCATGGATCAAAATCTCAGTTTCGGATTCGGTTTCGTTCATGACCCGAACCGTAAATTGGTCAAAGTTTCGATAAAATTCGGTCAAATTTTTGGTAAATTTTGGATTTTTTTGAAAATATGCTCCGAACTTTATTGAATTTTGCGGAACTTTATTTTATTGGTTTTTTTTAACTCTTTAACATTGTTAAAATACATATTTATGTTAGTGAAGCTAATTTTTTATCACATAATGGATCTTGAGCTCATGCAAAACAAATCAGACGGTCAGATTCTGATTTCACATTAAATAAATCTCAAGTGACCCGAGAACCCTTCTCATGATACGCCCATTATCAGGGTCATTTTGGAAATGTATGACACATGGAATCAGGATCTTACTGTTTGCTAGTTGGGCTATGATTTGAAGATCTACTGTGTGAAATATTGCATACCTCTATATATATGGGTACCTCTATTACCGCTCACGCAATCTCTGAAAGTGCCCATATGTGCAACCCCTTTAAACCCTTTGATTGCTTCTTAATGGGAGCGCCATTACTTGCACTTGCTTTTCAAGTGATTGCATCGGATTGCGCTGAATATAAAAGAAAGACTTGCAAGTTTGGCAGACCATGTAAAAACACCATCTAAGCCATTTGATTTGAAGGCCATGATTTAAAGATATCGATTGCAAGAGATTAGAACAAAATATAATTTTCAACATTTGATTAAATGGAATCAAAGGCTATTATATAATTCAAAAATTGACTACAATAAATCATATGACAAGTATCGTGCTTTGCTCCAATTTTATATACCAGAGATCAATTGATCATGAACTTCAAATCAGAAGCCCATATTGCATTTTTACATATCACATGTCCCTAAAATACCATGTCTTTCTTTAAATCCGGTGTAATCACTTGAAAAACGTGTGCAAGTAATGGCTCCCCTTCTTATTATATTTAGGGAGCCATTACTTGCCCTCGCTTTTTAAGTGATTGCACCAAGGTTAAAAAAAAGATTTTGTACTTTAGGGACAAGTGATGTGTGAAAACATAATCTGGGCCATCTGATCTAAAGTTCATGATCTATAGATCCTCAGTGGACAAGATTGGCACGAATTATAATCTTCACCATGTGATTAAATATAGTCAAAGGGTATTATTTTATTCAACGATTCACAACAATAGAACATATGATAAATATTGTGTTTTGCTCCAATCTTATCCACCAAGGATTTATAGATCATAAACTTTATATCAGACGGTCTAGATTGCATTTTCACATGTCACATGTCCCTAAAATAAAAAATCTTTCTTTTACCTTGGTGCAATCACATGAAAATCTGGTGCATATGATTTATATTGTAGTCAAACTCGTCTCTCTCTCCTATTAAAAACCCACGAAACCCAAACCCCCCTCTCTCTCTCTTCTCTCTCTCTCTCTCTCTCTCTTCTAAACCTAAACCCATCATCTTCTAAACCTACACGCAGACACCGCAGGGAAAAAAAAAAAAGAGAAGGAAAAGAAGAAGAGGATGAAAGAAAGGAAAGAAAATACAAAATAAAGAATTGATTTAGCCAAGTACCTCCTTCTTCTTTTTTTAAGGGAAAAAACGAGAAAAAAATGGAGAGAAGAAAGGAAAAGGAAATGGGAGTATTTTTTTTTGCAAAAATTAGGTTTAAACCCTATTAAAAAAAAAGAAGGGAAAAAAAATAGTTTTTTTCTTTGTAAAAACTGGGTTTAAACCCTATTAAAAAAATTTCAAAACTCGAAAGTGTGATCTCGGCCGATAATTTCAAATATTTTAGGGGTTGGCGATAAAATGTAATTTCTCATTTCAGTTTCAACCGAAACCAAGACATCTCGGCTGAAAATTTGAAATTTCGGCCGAGATTTTGATCCATGCTCAGTTCCCCACACTCATTCTTTTTCTTATTCTTTCTTTATTAAGTCTCTTTAGTCCCTTAGTTTCTCTCTCCCTCTTAATCCTTTTTTCATAAACTTTCTTTTCTCCCTACGTTATTTTTTAAGGAGACCACTAAGTCTGGGCGACCCTAACTCGTAGGAAAGAATCAAGTACTGTCACTAAGCTTTCTTTTCAAATTATTATTTTCGTACTAACATTCTCTCTCTCTCTCTCTCATGGATGGCTCTACCACCTAAGTTGATGGTAGGCTCTACCTCTTAAACCAAATTGTTGTCAATTTGACGGTAGGCTCTACCTCTTACGTCGATGGTAGGCTTTGACTCCTAAACCGAATTTTTCCCTGACTTCATGGTAGGCTCCGTCACCTAAGTCGATGGTAAGCTCTGCCTCCTAAACTAAATTGTTGCCGACTTGATGATAAGCTTTACCTCTTAAGTCGATGGTTGGCCCTGCCACCTAAAAGTGGTCCTATATAATTTTTTCTTATCTTATTCAATAAATGAAATTTTTTGGAGCCATGTGGCAATAGTGGTGACCAAACCATTTGATTGGTGTGACTTAACCACCTTGATTAAATGGTTAAAACATTCTTATAAATTGTTAAGATCAAGTGGCCACACCGTAGATATCGTTCTTAACAATAATTATTGACCTATTGATAGGATCAACCGACACCTTGAATCTTCGCGGACAAATCATTTAAGGCAAGTAACTGATACATGTCATTCTCTCCTCTTCTTCGTCCAAAACCCACAAAAATTCAAACAATTAGGGTTCCAACCAAACCCTCAGCTTCCCTCTCCGATCCATTCATCCTCGAAATAGCCAAAAAATTGGAAGACTCCCTCCTCCAAAACCCACCCTATGACAGCCCGAATTTTCCCAACTTACTTTTCCATAAGAGATTTTTGTTTTGTTTTTTTTTTTTTTTTTTCCAACCTTAAACCAATCAAATATGGGAAAACCCGGACTGCCAAATTACAGAACACAATCTGATACAGAATATACTTGGTATAAACACACCTGAGCGGAATCAAAATAGGTACATATGGCAGAACAAAAATATAAAACTTCATTCTATATCGAGAACGCGTAATCCAAAGGAAACAAGCTAAACCACCGATGATGACTAACCGTCACCTAAACAGTGGTGTACAAATACGTACAAAACTCAAGTATCAGAAGTCACTGTGTCAAACCATGTGAGCTTCTCCCTCCAGTAGGCAACTCTGATTCTCCTCAAGTCCAAGATCCCAATGAAAGGTTATACTTGTGACGTATAGTCTGGGATGAGCTACATCTAAGCTCAATAGAAAAACATCAATAGCAGTTACATCTTACTAATGATAGAGTTCAAAGCGGAAGCAGGTCAGATTTTAAAAGACGAATTTAACAAATTTAACATATCAGACGTTTGATAATAGAATAAAAGTATTAACAAGGCAGATATTCGATAATAGAGACAAAAGCTTGTAATTCTTATTCACTGTGCTCAAATTCCAGATTTTCGTGTTCACTTCACTCATTGCGTTCACATCACTCACTATGCTCACTTCACTCATTGTGTTCACTTCACTCACTCTGTTCACTTCGTCCACTATATTCACTTCGTTCACTATGTTCACTTCACTCACTATGTTTACTATGTTCACTTCACTCACTATGTTCACTTCGTTCACTTCACTTATGTATGTTATGCAATGCGTACGGATCACCCCCGTACAGGCCCACTATATATGTTATGCAATGCGTACGGATCGCCCTCGTACAGGCCCACTATGTATGCTATGCACTATACACTATGTACGGATAACCGTAGTACCGGTCCACTTGTCAATGTCTACTCACAGTCAAATTTCAGATATGTTCTCACTATTCACATTCACTCTCAGATACAGGGTTCCAGGTTCATACTTAACAATTCAACACTAAGTCTATCTGGTTTCCAAGGTTCAAAGTTCAATTATCCATATTCTAAATTTCCCAGTTACAGTTAGATAGCATTACCCAAAAATCCAGAGATTCAACATCCTATAGTTTCTATTCAATTTGTCGAAATAAAGTCCCTTATTCATTCTACTTCAACGTTCATAGGCAAGTTCAACTAATCATAACTAGTACGAAAATAGAACAAATTGAATCATAAGTAAAACTGAATGAATCAGATTAAAACAAAATTGAATGGAACGAATCAAATCACAAGCGGAAACACGGAATAATCAGATCATATGCGAAAACATAACAAAATGGAACATACCAGAATATATGCGAAAACAAGACAGAAATAGAATATATCAGAATGGAAACAAAGAATCAGGTCGAATATCAAAGAAACTATGAATCAATTTATAAAATATAATTTTCGTTGAGTTTCCCCTACCTTAAGTTCGGAGCCGTTCCAAAATAATTCAAAAGCCCTCATCCACGGCCTCCAACTCTCAATCTACATCACACATACGATGATGTATTAAGAACTAATTCTAGTTACTACTAAACTTAGTGTATTTAAGTGGTCTCTAAAAATCGAGGTAGAAATGGGCAAGTTCGTGCAAACTTGAAATTTGACTCAAATTCTTACTAAATTTTTATCATTAAAACAGTTGATTCAAGATTTTATTAATTTATAAAATATTTAGATCTTGTCGTACTCTTTCCAACGCATCAAGAATCGAGTCAATCAGAGTTCGGGGTAAAGATTTATGGCCAAAATACTCAAGCTATATCGGTAACTCAGTCAAAACATGCTAACTTAGAACTTGGCCTAACTTTCAGCTCACTTTTTATCATCAAAACAATTTATTCATCAGTTAGTTAATTCATAAAAGTTGTAGATTTAGTTTTCCTCTTTCCAATGTCATAAGAATCGCGTCAATCGGAGTTCGGAGTAAAACGTTATGGCCAAAATATTAAAGCTGTGTCGACACAGTCAATTTGATCGATCAATTCCACATTGATCGATCAATTTCACCCTTGATCGATCAACCATCACATTGATTGATCAATTTCACCCTTGATCGATCAACCCATCACATTGATCGATCAATCTTCAAATTGATCGATCAATGCTGTCGGGAATGAACTTCCAGCAAATAAACTTTCTGTTTTTATCATTGTATATATAATTTGATCGATCAATCTGGATGATTGATCGATCAACACCAAATTTGATCGATCAACCACCTAAATTGATCGATCAATCACCTAATTTGAGCGATCAAAACCTTCATAAATTCACAGCCATAAAGGTTTGTCATTTTTAATCTATTTTCTTCCAAATCTTCTACGATCTTCATCAAATCACATACACATACGCACTAAACTAAAACAATAATTTATTCTACAATCTAAACCATTAAAATAAAAAAAAACTAATCTTTCTTCGATCGATTCCGTGATTTAGTAGAAATATTGCCGAACGAGGGTTTTGAAGCGAAACCTTCGGATTTCTATGGTGAATCCACGGAGATTGATCATAATTAACTCAAGATGACATTGTTCAACCTTACGCGTCGATCTTAACCTCTTCCAAGCATGGGAAATGATCATGAGATGATCATTCTTCGAAAAATAGGGTTTCTAAGAAAAGAGGGTTTGAATGGCTTAAAGCTCCTCGGATCTCTAATGGTTGGAATTCACCAAAAGTGGACACTCAAGCGATACCGGCGTCATGTGCTTTGCAAACGTTGCAGAGATTGCGGCGCGATTGTGATCGCACGATCAAAAATCTCACAAGGCTTGAAGCCGATGAGCTTCCGAAAGTGGGGCTCGGTTCTCTTTCTCTCTTCAAATTTCCAAATGGCTAAACTTAGCCATTAAGCAACCCATTCTCTCTCTCGTATAGCCAAACTAAGGGCCCAAAATATCTTGGATATTTGCAACCAAATATCTATGATATTTATTCTTAAATTCTATCCACTTATCAACTTATCCAGAGGCTTGGTTTCGGTGTTAAGTGGTACACCGCAAGTTGGTGCACGGCTTCACCACTAAAGGTCCAAACACATATTTAAACCTTAATTCGTCCGCACAAAGTTATCTTAATATCATTTAATAATATATTATTATATAAAAACTATGGAGATATCGATTTTCGTGTCAGACACATACACGGGGTCAGTTGAGTTCGGGCTCGAATTTTTTGGGTCATTACATTCTTCCCACCTTAAAAATTTTCGTCCTCGAAAATCAACGTGCCATATTAAAAAGGGTGTGAGTATAATTCAACATGCTCGAAAATAGGGTCATTACACACCCTCTTGTCCCGCACCTTCCCTCCACAAACTTAGAGAAACCTCTTAAAACTCCCTCCTCTCCAAACCATGGTCATCTTTCAAAGACGAACCTGTTGGTACGTGCTTTTTCTAGCTTCCTCTCGGTCCCCGAAAAGAGTGATTCAATTCAGTCCAAGTGGACTCTGGCAAAGGTGATGATGGAGTAATAAATTAGGAAATATTAAATTACTGAAATTAAAGAGGCGAATGTTAAATGGAGAATACCTTGATGATGCGATCGCCAGCTGCAGATATTTATCGATGCTGTAACACATCACTGATCACGCTTTAAAGGGAAGCGGAGGATTGCAGGTTGAACTCCTTTACTAAATTGTCGGCCGGCAAACGTCAACAGTTGTGGGTTGCCTATAGCGTAACTAGTTTGATTTTCCTATTCCTGTTGGGATTCTAATTAACATGGCCTCCTAATTCTACTGGGAGTCTGATTTAAAAAGGTCTCCTAATTTTACTAGGAGTCTAATTTAAAGAGAGTTTCCTGACTCTACTAGGAGTCTAATTAATTTAAATATCTTAATTTTAATTAGAAATTGAATTAATTAAAAAAAATGGTGTTTGGGCCCATTATGCTAAGGAGGATTGGCTCTGTTTCCGGGTACCCTTCGTAAGTTCCCTTGGGCAAATAAGTTGACTAAGGATTATTTTAAAAATAGTATGAATTGAAAAACTGAATTTAAGTTTAAAAATTGAGGATTCGAAGATTGAAGACTGAAAATTTTAAGGATTGTGGATTAAGACTGAATATTAGAATTTGAGTTCGAAATTAATAATAAAAAAAGACTAAAGGATCTAAAACTAGAGCTCAGAGACTAAAACTTAGGGCTGATTAAAATCTAAAATCAGAGATCAAGAACTAAGAATTTGAATTTAGGAATTTATGATTTAAGATCTAAAGTCTGAAAATTAAGAGTTTAGAACAACAAACTAAGAAATAAAGTTAGAATTTAGAGATTAAAAACCTAAGGATTGGTTCTAGAAACGAAGATTAGAACCAGAAAAATAAAAAAAGTAAGGACTGGTTCTAGAAACTAAGAAGTAGAACCAAAGATTAAAATTAAGATCTAAGACTAGAATTTAAGAACTAAAAGCTAGAACTAGAACCTAGAACTAAGAGCTAGAACTAAGGAGATTAAAAACTAGAAAAAAAAGTATACCTGAGGCCAAGGCCAAGGCCGCAGAGAGAGATCCCGAAATCCTAAGCCTGAAAACGAGAACTTGAAAATTTGATTGCTGAATGCGTTGTGATGTATTTTTGGGATGAGGTGGTGGGTCCTATTTATAGATATTTTGGTAATTGCGTGCCCTGTGGGGTGCGCTTAATTAGACAGTCAAATTCAATTACACGCCCTGTCTGGTGCGCTTAATTGAATTACGCGCCCTGTTTCAAGCGCTTAATCACTTCAGTCGGTCACGGACTCAGTGAGTGACCGGCAGTCGGTGTCCTAGTTCTAGTCTGTTTGGAACTAATTACGCGCCCTATACAGTGCACGCAATCCAATTAAGCACATGGTGTAGGGCGCTTAATCGAGGAATTTATGCGGTCTTGGGAATTAGAGTTCCAATCCAGTTTTGAACGAATTGCATGCAGCTAGCAGGGCGCGTAATCAATGCCCTATACGGACCAATTGCGCGCAGTTGGCAGAGCACCCAATCCTATTGCGGACCCTAGATCGAGCGCAGAATCAGGTTTGAGTATATGTGTTGAGATTTCAAGTTAAGGTTAGAAAGACTGCCAGGCAGATAAGGATAGATAAGCATGCATATTTACATGTAATATCATTTAAGTAAATGCCATAACTTTTTTCCTTTTCATTTACTTAAGATATTACATGTAAATAATGAAATAACCCTCATTTGAATTCAATAAACATAGTCTCATTTGAATTCAATAAAAATAATCTCAGATAAAAAATCTCAATGAATAAAAAGTCAACTTTTCAGTTCAAGAACAAAATCTGATTTTTTTGTAATTTGGTCAATTTTCTAACATTCAAATGGCAAGCTTTTTTGAAAAACTTTATAGCCTATAAATTCTACCATATCAAAGTATTGCTAAAATATCAAAGTTCGATAAAAAAAAGTTTACATCTGGGCGTTCAAATGTGGGGGATATTGTCAGGGTTCTCGCTCGACCTTTGACCTTCGATCAACAAGGCATGAGGCTTAGCTATATACTATTATTATGGTGCATAATTCCCGGGTTATGGGGTTTTCAGGGTTTTAGGACTTTTAAAGAGGATTGGTCCCTTTCTAAAAGTCATGGGCAAGGTTAAGGGTTGACCGAACAGATTAGTATACTTCAAGAGGGCAAAATTGGGGTGTCTATCGAACCCTTTTATTTCACTGACATCTCCTACCTCATACGCTCCCAAATCCACCTCGCCACACCTACCCCTCCTTTTCCCCCTATTTACCATGTTGCCACCTAATTCTACACTTTACCCATCATTGAAGGCCACCTTTCACTCTCCTCACTATCCCTATTCTCCGACTTGCTCGTCGGCGCCTACGGAGGCGAAATTTGGAACGTTCCAGAACAATAATCCAAAAGGGGGTCTTTGATTCCATCACCAATTTAGACTATGGAGATCTCTTTTGGGATATCATAGGTGTCGAAGCGGTGGACCTTACCATTGTTTTCGTGCCCGCCGGGTGCAGGATTGATAAGCCTCTGCATTTGGTGGTGCATTCTTCGAAAGGAGGGGAAGTGGGCAAGAAACAGTGGCCGGTTTCGAGGTGCTAGCGCTTCTCTCTCGGGGTCAGCGCTTCTCTACCGGAGTGCCAATGCTTCGATATTGAGGAGTCAGTTTTCTCTCCCAAGGTGTCAGTGCTTAGCTACTGGTGCTTCCTTGCTTCAATATCGAGGTGCTAACGCTTCGCTACCGGGGTATCAGCGCTTCGCTATCAAGGTGTTAGTGCTTCGCTAGATAGGTGTCATTCATCGCTTCTCTACCACAGTTTAGGTAAACCACGCCACAATAGCAGTGATCCGGACAATAGACCAGCCCGCCCATTGGTACATCTATTAAATATTGACTACTCTACACTGTCTATAAGATATCATCAGCAGTGACAGGTACACAAGTCACCTGTATCACTCGCAATGCCTGCTGCTTCTTCTTCTTCTTCTCGTATCTCCTCTCCTCTTCTTCATCACAAACCCACTAAAACCCAATCAATTAGGGTTCCATCCAAACCCTTAGCTTTCCTCTCTGACCTTTTTGTCCTCAAAATCGCTAAAAAATTAGAAGACTCCTATAGACACCCCAATTTTGTCCTCTCGGAGTATAAGAACATATTTGGTCAACCTTTGACCTTTCCCATGACTTCTGAAAAGGGGTTCACCCTTTTTGAAAGCTTTAAAACCTTAAATAGAGGACCATATACTGAAACAATAGTATGTGGTCGAAGCACAGGCTGAAACAATAGCTCTGTAGTTCGGACCCCACCTAGCCCAAGGAAAGTCCCAAATTATGTGCCCAAACAAGCGCGCGCAATTTGATTGCACGCCCCATAGCTGGCGCACAATTGGTCTTACTTGGACTAGGCCGGTTCTTCCTGTGGGCCGCCTTAGGAGTTGATTCTGCGCCCTGCTCAGCACGCGCAATCAGATTGCACCGCCCATCACCGGTGCGCAATTGGTCTCACTTGAACTAGTCCTTTACTTTTCATAGACCGCCTTGAGACCGGATTACGCACCCTTTCTAGTGCGCAATCGATTACGTGCCCCACCACAAGCGCGTAATTATTCCTCACTTGGACCTGGCCTCTAATTCCCATGACCGCTCAAATTCCCCTATTAAGCACATGTAAAGTGGCGTTTAATTGGATAATGCGTGCACCACACAGGGGGCGCAATTAGTTCCAATTAGACTGAAACTAGGATAATCGGCTGAGTCAGTCAGCCGGTAACTCACTGAGTTGGCCACCGACTCAGAGTGATTAAGCGTCCGAGATAGGGTGTGAAATTCAATTAAGGGCACACAGGCTGTAATCAGATTTGATGGCCACCACGCACCTCCCATTGCCAGAATTACCCGCACACTTACAACAGGCCCCCTCACCGGCCCAAAACACATCACATCATCAATTAGTTCAGGATTCAAGCTTAGAGTTTCTCGCCTCCGAGCTTAAGATTTCAAGACCCTCCTGCGACTCTCAACTTTAGGTAAGCTCCTCCTTAGTCTTTCTAGTTTTAATTTCCAGTTCTAGTTCTTAATTTTCTCTAGTTCTCTATTCTTAAGTTCTAGTTACTAGTTCTAATCTCTAGTTCTAGTTTCAATTCTAGTTCTAGATCTTAGTTTCAATTCCTTAACTTCTAGTCCTAAGGTTTTAATTCTTAATTTAGTTCTTAGTTTTTAATTCTTAATTTAGTTCTTAGTTTTTAATTGTAGTTCTAAATTTTAGTTCTAGTTCTTGATTTTTTAGTTCTAGTTCTTAGCTTCTAGAACCAGTCTTTACTTTCACTGTTTAACCTTCTAAATTCTAAATCTCAATTTTAATTTTTGACTCTAGTTCTTAATTCCTAGAATTCGTTCTAGCTTAGTTATTCCCTTTTAGTTCTTAATTTCATAATCTAGTTTTAAAACTTTAATTTTGTTTAATTCACGATTTCCAAAACCCTCAATTTTCGATCTATAAATCATTATCTTACAATTAAAATTCAATCTTTTTCAATCTCTAATATTTACAAAATCACCCTTAGCCATCTGATTTGCCTAAGGGAGCTTACGGAGGGTACCCGAGAGCGGGGCGGATCCTCCTTAGCATAACGGGCCAAAACCCCTTTTTCTAACTAGTTAGATTTCCAATAGAATTAGGATATTTTAATTAATTAGGCTTTCTTAGGATATTTTAATTAGTTAGATATTTAACATAATTAGGAAACTAATACCAATTAGACTTCTAATCAGATTAGAATACTTGAAGTAGTTAGACTCTTAATAAAGTCAGCATATTTAGGTTAACCAGACTCCTTATAGGGTTAGGAGAGTAGATTAATTAGACTCCTAGCAGGACTAGAAGAGTAATTAGATTCCTAGTAGGACTAGGGAAGCCAGAGCAATTAGATTGAGAGTAGGATTAGGAAAGCTAAATTAACTAAATTCCCAAGCGACCTAGAGCTGTTGGAGTCGGCCGGCTGATATTCAAGAAACCCACACCCCTGTAAAGCGTGATCAGTGATATGTTGCAGCATCGATAAACGTCTGCAGCTGACGATCATAATGAACCATATATTTTTCACTTAGAATCTACCTCTCTTTATTTATTGCACTTATTACTCTCTAATTTATTCATCCGCCTCACCATAGTCCACTCGGACTGAATTGGGCCACTTATTCCGGAGACCCAAAAGGGACCCCAGAAAAAGCGCGTACCAACAGGCTGGCGATCGCGATGGGACTTCTTGTCTCCAAAGTCGCCTTTGTTTGGTTTAGCTTTCTTGTATTGCATATAGATTTCTTGTCTTTTTCTAGTCTACTTCTTTTCTGCACCTACTCGGACTGTCCAAGGTTTCTCGAGAGTACATGAACATCCACCAGAGACTTGAGATGTTCAGAATACGAAATTTAAAGCTTGGGGACCCACCATTACAAGGATACCACAAGAACCTCGTGTATGGCAAGGACTCATCTTATGACTCGGCTCAATACAGCCCATATATTAACATGGCCGGCGGTGAGGAAACCCCCCCCCCCCACACACAGAGCTCCAAGCACCAGCAATAACAACGGAAGCGACATTGGGCAAAATTTCATGGCCCGAAACTTGTGGATCTCAATGTTCAAAAATTACGAAGGGGAGGAGAAGAGGCCGACAAACTGCTTCGAGGCCTAGCAGCCGCGTACGAGACCATCAAGGAATGACAGGACAAAGAGGAACCAGAACGACAAAGGCAGGAGAAGCCACTGCCTACTCCAAGTACGATATCACCGCGTATATTGCCTACAAGACGAACCAGTCATACCCTCTTTGATGACAACCATAAAACTCTCTCCCAGACTATCAAGAATGATGCTACCGTAAGAATAGAGCATCTCCCAAAGATGCTCGATGACGACATGGCTAAGAGAGAGCGCCCTAACCGCTCATTTGAGTTTGACAGATTTTATCAAGACCTTGAGTTCAGTTTACCCGCAAGGTGCAAGCCACCCAAATTCAACAAGTACAATGGCACGGGGAACCCGAATCATCATCTGGCACTCTTCTGCAATGACTGTCGACCTGTGTGCGATAATCAAGGATTCATCATCCATTACTTCCAGAGGCCACTCGAAGAGGAAGCTCTCGATTGGTTTGTCAGACTCCAACTTCACAAGATCGACACGTTAGACGATCTAGCCGGACAGTTACTGGACCAATATAAGCACTTGATACAAGAAGTGGTTAGTCTCAGTGACCTGATGACGACCAAACAAGGACCTGAGGAGGATTTCACAGATTTCATAGCACGCTGGAGGAAGCTTGCAGCCCGCACCGGAAGCCAGATGAAGGAAAAAAATGCAATCGACATCATCATCGACAATGTCAAAGAGCCTCTCCGTAGTGTTCTCATTATCAGTGATTGCCCAGACTTTGCTACCCTTCACTTGCGCGCTAGCCGCATCTAGCGACATACAAAAGGGGGAGACCTCTCCCTTTCAGTAGTAACGTCGAAAGTCGCTCCTTTAAGTTACCCAAAGCCAAGAAATAACAAGAAGGCCTTTCGCTCTGAGCAGGTTAACACGGTCGTCAACCAAGGCCAAAACACTGGAAATGGAAATAATCAACTGAGGAATTTTGATCAAAGTCAATACCAGAACTAGAATTAACAGCGGTACCCCAATCAGAACCAAAACTAGTACCAAAACCTAAACCAATACCCTAACCAGAACCATAATGTAGCTTGAAATTGGCCAATCGATACTCAGAATTACAACAACGTACCCCCGCCTCATAATTTTAACCAGCAAACTAGGGGCCCTTACCAACCTAAACGAGATCATTATCCCCCATTGCCTGACACCATCCCCAACATATTTCACCTTCTTAGTAGTCAAAATCTCATCCGATTCCCACCAGAATGGCCACAGCCCTGGTCTGCCAACCTTGACTATAGTAAGTTTTACGCTTTCCATCGATACGCAAGACATAATTTGGAAGACTACTGAGTATTACGGGATATGATCTAGATTTTAGTGGTCGGAACCAGATCGACTGGGCATCCCTCTGAAACTCTAATTAGAACAACAGTCAGCCCCCACAAAACTTAGGGATCATTAACAATCCCACGCCTAACCACAATCAAGGACCAGTCGCTCACATCACCATAGTGGATCCCCCGAGCTGTCTCACTCTTCGTCCTTCTACCCTCATTACCCATGTCAGTCCACCAGACATTTCAGCCCATCCAGGTGATTCTTTAGGGCCTCCCATTATCTACCCACATCCTCCATCCCTGATCACCCGAATCGCCCCTCCAAATCCTCCGCCCTATCCCACCTTCACTCGAATTTTAGTCCAATCGTTTAGAGCTCGAAGATTGAGCCTTCGACCCGTAGAGCCCTCTACGCTCCCAAATTCTAAGGCAACTCCACTACCACTTCCCCTATGCAACTCCGAGCCTAAAAATGAAGACGACGTCCTTCAAATCGCAGAACAAATTGCTACGTGGGTAGACAACCTCACCCAAAACACTCCAAGTCGAGGGCACGAGACTACGACAAAGTGTCAACTAGACGTAAAGGTAAATAAGTAAAAACAAGAACCTATCAAGGAGGAAGCACTGATCTCCACCTTCTTAAAAGAGGAAGATTACACCCAGAATCTCCCACCATGGAATGGCGTAGCTTCACTGCCTATCCCTTCCTCAAACTTCACTCCATTCATAACAAGCACCGCGACAAGTTCGTCAACGTCAGTCACAGCAGGGCCCTAGCGCCAGAGGCAAGCATGCCGGGTCCTCAAATCAGGGACCAATTACCCACCACCACTATTCCCCTAGGAGAGGTAAAACGCCGGCACTCAGCCATCAGAAAGATAACAAGGGAGAGAGGGGCGAACCTACCTCCCCCACCTCATGTAATCCCTTCGTCTCTAGCACCAGAATCTGCATCTAAACCACTCCAACCGAATGTCAATAAAGCCCACCGACCCGGCAAGGAGCCAACCCTGAGAACTGTCTAGGAATATGATCTTCTTCGGCACCTCAAAAAGGTACTGGAGCAAATATCGATCCTCGAGCTCATCAAGAAATCGTCGGAACACCACCAACTGTTAATAGAAGCATTGGATGAGACACACATGAATGCAGATACTACCCAAATGAGCTACACGAGATTGCTTCATTTATGACCGAACTCCTGGCACTCACCTTTACTGAAGCCGATATGCCTAAAGAATCGCTGTGCAGCAGAAGCTCGACCCCCATATACTTAACGATTATAATCAGAGGATTCTCAGTGCCCCATGCGTTGGTAGACATAGGAGCAGGGCTTAATATCTGTCCCATAATGACACTCAAGATGCTCGAATATACTGAACAAGATATAAGGCCTTCGTCCTTATCCCTCATTGCATATGATGGTTCTTGACATTTTGTCAAGGGAACTATCAAGCTACAAGTCCGCCTCAGTCCAGTCACCAAAGATGTCACCTTCCACATCTCCAACTCGTCAAGTACTTATAATCTAATCCTAGGAAGGAAATGGTTGGAATCCATGAAAGTTGTAGCGTCTACATACCATCAGTGCGTTAAATTCCCCCACGAGGACTCCATCATCAGGATATATGCTGACGCACCTCTTCAGGAGATAGATATTGACTATGCAGCGAGTAGTCCTATAGCTCACGACACCGTCCTATTTATTGGCCACATCAGAAAGGTGCGACCACCCAACGACATGGCAATGGCAGAAATCACGCACCCTAGCTTTTCTCCAACATGCAGATAGAGATTAATGAGAAGAGAGGCAGGCCCTGACCTCACACAACTCTATGACATAAACCCAACTATAATAAAGGGGTAGGACCTGATATATCAACTAGGGTACATTCCGCATATCGGACTCGGTAAAACAAGCAAGGCCGCATAGGCCTATCGTCCCTAAGAAGGTTCGAAAACACAGGGGCTAGGTAACCAATCAGAAGGCAAGCAAGCCGACATCCTGCCGACCTTGCCTAAGTGGTCACTATATGACCACTTCATCTATAGAACCACAAAAAAGGCCGATGTGCTGAAGAAAAGAAGGGACTCCTTCCCTAAAACACAAGAGACAGAAATCGAGCAAATAATCAAAGCCTTCACTGACCTGACCAATTTAAGTCAAGACTACGACATCAAAAAGCCGCTTGAAGGTGTCGGGCCATTGTTCGACACTGAGGGATCCTCAGAAGAAGGAAGGAAAGAACCTCCATAACCTGAACCGCAGGTAGAAGAGTGGGAGTCAACTGATGAAGAGGACTTTCATGTCGCGTCCATATGGGTTAAAAGAGAATGGGGATCTGATACTCCCCTACCTCTCCAGCTGCCTCAACCTCGATTACCGGCATAGGACGAGTAGTCGTCAATATCAAGCGAGGAGGAAGACTATTGGGCAAGCCTCTCCACCATAGAACTTGAAGACTTATTGAGAGCTGATCCCCTAGAATGGTTCGGAGAAGACAATCGTTCATGAGATGAGATTTCTACTCTCGATGACGATTTTGATTATCAGTGTGTACTCGAAAATTGGCAATGCTCGCGTCGATGCCCTTACTCGAAACAACCTTACTGTGGCCTGTGCAGGGCTATGATGTTATGATGTCAAAAGGCTATCATGGACGAAATCTGGCAAACTATTTGGGCGAAAGATCCTCACATTACATTCATAGAGGTCGAAGAGGAACTAGAGCTAGATGCCCCCAATCTCCGGAAGCACCACAACTATAAATATTCTGGAACTCACTAGAAGAGGAATGGCAGTCACTTCCAAGTGATGAAGACTACTAGATAGATCTGCGCCCGCACTTGAACTACCAGAACAGTTAGGCCAAGACCTTTGAGGGCATTCAGATGAAGAAGACGATCTCGGCTTCAATGACAATGACCTTACCCTCGATGACGAAGGATGGGAATGCTCTTAGGGACACCCCTGCATCTCACACGCATACCAGCCTCGCTGTCAGGCCTGGATATTAATCCTAGCATACTACGAAGTCCAAGGGAGAGAGCTCACCAGTCCAGAAGGTCATCAGTCAAACTCACCCGAGGAAGATAGGCCTTAGCAAGAAGAATATCTCTAGCCCGATTCCGAGAATGAGAGCTCACATGCCTACGACCTCCAAACCCTCTTCGAAGACGAAACAATCAACATGATAGAAGAGGCCAGAACATTGGTCGTACCACTGCCGTCATCGCTCATCTGGAAGATCACGCCATACGAGAATCATAAAAAAAATATCAAATTTAGAGCGAGTCCATGTCATTCGAACACTCGCACGAACGGCTTCAGTAGCCGTCTCGCTTCCCCAACTAGGAGAAGCAACTCCCTGTACCATACTTATTATTAAAAATATATATATATACAAAATCCCAAAACACCTAAAAATATAAAATCACAAAACCCTAAAAAACTTAAAAATTTCAAAAAAGAGGGGGAGCCCTTCATCCCAGACCCATGCAGCAACCAACAAGGAAACTCTTCTCCTAAGGCTGTAAGTAGCGGTTACATTGACGGAGTCAAGGAAGAACCAAATGACATATTCACATAAAGACGCGCCGCCACCTTTGACGTCGCAGAGTCACACCTCGAGCCCGCTCGACGCAACCCTACCGCCTCTCCTTCACGAAGGCACGGAGCATACCGACGAGGTGACAAGCTCGTAATCATACCTAACGAGATACTTTATGACCTCGAAAGGAGAATAAACAGCCTCGACCTACACCTCACTAAGGATGTTGCGATCATAAATTTTACCGATGAAGGGTTACCTCTCGGAGAACTAACCCCCCAGTGTAGCCATTTTACAGTATATGAGCTTACTAACAATGAAGAAGGAGCATCAGCCGTTGAGGAAACACGAGACTTCCAACGGGTCATCAAACGCTTCGACGAGCAAACCCAAGTTGTTGCAAAACCTACCAAAGAAATCAATTTTGGCGTCAAGGAGAATCCTAAGAAGCTACTAATTAGCACAACACTTAGCCCTAAGGAACGACAACAGATCATCCATGTAACGACCCAAAATTTTCAACCTGAAACACGTGGAAATTTCATATCGCTAAATCATAATTCATAATTTAACTACAGAAATTCTTTGGTATCGGTTAGTGAGCAAGCTATTTGATGAGTACTGAAATATGATGATATTTCACCCCTAAATACCTATATTTAGCTGTCCGATGAAGGCTATCTAATAAGAATTATTAGATTTGAAGTGTTTCAGGTAAATAAAAGCCAAGTATGGAAAACAGCCCAAAAATTCTGAAAATAATGTCAAAACACTGTAACTTTGGGTCATCGAGAACTTAGTACAACTTGTGGCTAAATTTGGACCTTCCAGATGGCCGAATTATGACATTGTCAAAACCTAAAAGTTGTAGATCTTTTCGTCAGCTTTCCAACGGCATAATAATCACCTCAATCCGAGTTTGGGACAGAAAGTTATGGCTGAAATACCGAAGTAGTGTTTGATACAAAAAGTGTGCTAAAATTTACGGATTTCTGGGGGTCGATGCATCGACCCTTTTGGTCGATTAATCGAGGAGAAGGAGAGTCTGACACGGAATTGACTACTTTAAAGATGATTTTGAGCCTCTTTTGTAGGGTCGATGCATCGACCCTATTGGGTCGATTAATCGACCCTAAATTGGCGGCTGGGGAGACTTCTGCGACCGGGGAATCTATTTAAAGCGACTCAAACACTTCGAAGGAGAAATTAGGGAGATAGGAGATTAGAGTTTTAGTTTTTTGCTTTTCTTTTTCATAGTTAGACATAGAAATATGGAGTTTTTATTTATTCCTTTTTGAGAGCTTTGTTCCTTTAATTTCCAGTACTCATTCCTCCAGTTTATTATATTTTTGCTCAAGTTTATTCCTGTATTATTCTCGTTTCTGAAAACCATCGTACTTTTAGATCAAAGTAATTTCTTTTGAAGTTGAGATATTTTTAATTCATTAAATTAATGTTATTTTCTCTTCCTTATTTATTTATGTCATTTAATTGTAATATGTGTGGCTAAATTCATAAGGATGGGGATCTAATGATTCCCATCCGAGGGATGTACTTTTAATAATATAAATTTAGGATTAAAATATGAGATCTTATTTTATGATTGTTGTGCTATCAAGAACGGATGAAATCCCCGCCACTAATCGGGATCGCGTGTGCCGAGCCATGCCCGGGATCTCATATCTGTGACGGTAATTTTACCCAATCATTGTTATATAGTCTTTTTTCTTTCATCGTGTGGATCTAATTACGATTATGATCCGGGATCGAGTGTGCCGAGCCATGCCCTGGATCTTGGATCTGTAATGGTAATTTTATCTTAATTACTCCCTAATCTGAAATCGAGTGTGCCGAGCCATGCCCTTGATTTCAGATCTATGGTGGTATTATTGTTAAAATTTTTACCCACTTTGGGGATGATTTTTATTTGAACCTGAGATCAAGTGTGCCGAGTCATGCCCTTAATCTCAGATCTATATATGAAAATCATCTAAGTCCTGATTGCAGGGATGCAACGCGGAACCTATCGGGGTTTTTGACAATTTATCTTTCATAAAAGATATTTATTCTCAATGGTATATCTCATAGTTTAATCCGTAGATTTGTATTATGGGAAGAACGGACCAAAGATGGGAGAATTTAGTATCTTCATCTTTATCTTTATTTTTGAATTATCAGTTAAGTTTTAGTTTGTAGTCAGTAATTATCATCTCATCAAACCACCTAAATCATAAGACTGGTAGAATACTGTTAGATCTTAGTAGATTTCTGGAATTGTTTGTCTTTTTAGATCTTTTAAAATTAGTCCTCGTGGGAACGATCTCGTACTCCGCACCCACTATATACAATCCGATTCGTGCACTTGTGAGTAAAATATCACAATTAAAATTCACATCACTATTATAAATAAATTAAATGCAAAAAAACACATAACTAAATAAATTTGCATTAATATCCATAACAAAAGTGTAAAAATTAAAAGTATAACTACTGGTGATGGCCTTTCGTCACACAAACAGTGGCACACAACATTTAAAAATAATCTTAATTATCTCAAAAAGTTCATCTAGTCTATACCAAGTCTTGGTCTCTAAAAGAATCTAATGATAAACTTCTCAGGTGGAAGATCTGCTTTGTCTTTCGGTACAAAGTTGGGATCTTCTAATTCGAGATTTGAAACCACTTCTGTACTTGTGACACATAGTGTCGGGGTGAGCTAACAATCTATGCTCAGTAGAAAAAGGTCAAGGCCAAATTACATCTTATTCGATCAATGCATAGTTCGATGATAAATTCAAACGCAATTAAATGATAAAAATAAAATTTGAAAAATATCATGGGTTCAAAAGCACATATTCTGAGTTCTAGTTCCATATGAGATTTGATAGCTTCTTTTCTTAAGTTTCATGTGAGTATTCATTAAATCGTTTCATTATCAAATTTCAAATGCAGTCTCCTTAATTTATGATGACTTTAAAATATAACTTAAATATCACTAGCGTAAATATAGCACCAGAGTCTCCAATAACCAATGGAATCCCCTTCTAACCATCGTCATTCAATGAATATTTTCTAAGTGCCCAAGCCCATACGTTGTGAGGGATACTTGTGCGGTTCAATGAGCCTTCGAAACTGTTCAAAAGTGTCAAAGCACAGGATTCGGTTCAAATGAATCTCTTTAAATCACATGTAAAGTTCTAATACATAGGTACAATGGTTCATAAAATAATTCTGATTCTAATTCATATTCAAATTAAAGGGTTCGATGTTCAAAGGTTTAATGATTCAAAGTTCAATAATTCAATGCAAATTATCATTCAAAAAGGATTCCAAAATATTCAGTTGCAAGTCAAAGGATTTAATGTTCAAAAATTCAATAATTCAATGTAAGTCGATATTTAATAATTCTAATGTTCAGATACAATAAGATTCAAACAGTTCAAATTCAATTCTGATGATAATAGATCTAGTTTGAATACGTCATTAAAGTCTATGTATCAAAGTCTAAAACATAATTGTGCATTGAAATTTTCCTACCTTAGGTCCTAATGTCGCAAGGGAAAAATTGTTGGCGGTGGTGTCCAGCGAGGCGGCTTTGACGATGGGTCTATGTGGTGCTCGGTTGAACGCTAGAAGAAGAGGGTACAAAAACAATGGTGCTGCCGTGAATTTGTTAGAGAAAGAGAGATAGCCATATGCGGCTTGGCTGCTTGGTGGTAAAAGAAAATGAGAGAGAAAGAGAGAGAGGAAGAAGATGACATCCTTCGTTTGGATTTAAAAGAAAAAGGTTGGAGAAAGTCGCTCAATTACAAAGAAGAGTCCCAAAAGGACTTTGTTATCTTTAGTGCCTTCTAAAGATGGGATTCCAAACTTTGCTACGCATGGATACAATATATAAAATATATTACTAGATTGAGAGACTTGTTGTGCGTAGATTTTTTTTTATACTATTCTAGAGAGAGAAAGAAAGTTAGTTAGAGAGAAAGGAGAGAGTTAGAGTTTGGGTCCAATAAGATGCTTGGGAGGAAAGTATTTTAAATGGGAAAGTCAAGAAGAAATAAAAGGCAAGATTCTAAATTATATTATTTAATTAAAAAGGAACGAGGGCTAGCGAGTTTATTGGTGCGTGGATTCTAAAGAGAGTGTTATTTGGGGAAGGTCACATAAAACAAAATAGGCAATAGTCCAAAAGGACTTTACTACTTCTAAAGAGGGGTACTCAAGGGACGGTTGGGTGTTGAGGTAGCTTAATGGGAAAGGTAACTTAGAATTTATGGTTTGGAGAGTGCCAAGTAGGGAAGGAGTAAATATGAGGCATATATTGGATTCTATTGCACAACTCATGAAAACTGAATCACACAATTTAAGTATTTATATGTATTTTTATATACATATACTTATGTCCATGATTTTTAAAAAGGAAATGGTGGTCGGCTAGTGTGTTAAGCACCTTAGATAAAAGGAAAGAAATAGTGTTAAAAGGGACAGCTAATGTTAGGTTTCTTAAAATAGGGAGTTGGGTGTTAAAATGGCCACAATCGTGGGCTTGGTTTGGTATTGGGTGTTGGGTGTTGGGTACCTAACACCACATGTCTATTTGCGACCACACACACAAATAATTTATTTGTTTATATATTTTTAGAATGACACAAATAGAGTCTTAAGTCAATTTAAGTCTCGGGTCCAAGTTTTGAAGTCGCCCATGCTCGGCCACAAGTTTGAATGAATCAAGTTAAGATTTGGGCATAGATTTTGGTACAGACTCGAGTTCCATTTCGTGTTCAGGTGTACCGACCCACGTAATCAATAATGTAATATTTATCATTTATTTGCACAAAGGATATATTTGCCGATTGGAAAGTAGAATCCTAGGCCATACTATTGGTCAAAGGTCTGACCCAGGTCAAACTGATCAAAGTAATTGCTTTGTCATCAAAGGTCAATGATTCAACGTTGGCAAAATCAGGATCGTTACATTCTCTCCTCAAAAGAATTTTCGTCCTCGAAAATTTTTGTATCTTATTCGAAGAGATGTGGATATTGGTCGTGAATTTCTACTTCCCGCTCCCAAGTGACTTCAGCGGTTGAGTGATTTCACCACTTGACCAGTACAAACGGGATCCGCTTGGTACGAAAGATTTGCTCCTTATGGTCGAGGATTTGAACTAGTTCTTCGACTACCGTCATATCTTATTTGAGCTCGATGGGCTAGTAGTCCAAAATGTGAGTCGGGTCCTTTACATATTTCCTCAGCATGGATACATGGAATACATTGTACATACTTAATAGCTGAGGTGATAAGGCAATCAGATATGCAACTTCGCCGACTTGACCCAATATCTCAAATGGTCCGACGTAGCGTGGACTCAATTTTCCTCGTCTTTCGAATTTCATCACTCCCTTGGTGGGCAAGATTTTAAGGAAGACGTTGTCTCCCACCTGTAAGGAAATGCGTTGTCTCAGTGATGAAAATGGTTTACAGAGGAAAAAAAGGTAATAATTGCACTAAGTATACCTGAAATTCAGTACTTATTTGCTTGAGGTCAGCATAGCTTTTCTGACAGCTTTGAGCAACCCTTAATCTTTCCCGAATCAACCGAATCACTTCGGTTGTGCTCTCAATAATCTCTGGCCCTAATATAAATTTGTCCTCGATCTCTTCCCAATTGAGCGGAGACTTACATCTCTGACCATAGAGTGCTTCAAACGGAGCCATTCCAATGCTAGCTTGGTAACTATTATTGTAGGCTAACTCTATCAAAGGCAGGTGTTTATCCCATGAAAGTCTAGCATGTAAGCTCGGAGCATGTCTTCTATTATCTGATTCACCCTTTCAGTCAGACCATCTATTTGGGGATGAAATGCAAAATTAAAGTCTAATCTTGTGCTCATTCCTTCTTGAAATCATTGCCATAATTTTGATGTGTAAATCGGATCTCTATCTGAGACAATGCTGGCTGGAATAACATTTAATATGACAACTCTGCTAGCTGACTGGTTGTATACCTCGTGCTGTATGATAGAAAATGTGCAGATTTGGTTAAGCGATCAACTATGACCCAAATCGCATTGTGCCCTTTCACGGTTCTAGGTAATCCAGGTATAAAATCCATGGATATAGCATCTCATTTTCATTTTAGTATCGGTAAGGGATGTAGCAAACCCAAGGGGTTCCGATGATCAACCTTTACTTGTTAACATACCAAATATGTTGAAACATATTCCACTACATCTTTCTTCAAGCCTCTCCATCAGAAGCACTTCTTCAGATCCTGGTACATCGTCATACACTCAGGATGGATGGCGTATCTTGATTTGTGAGCTTCTTCAAGAATCGTGTGTCGAAGTTCAGTATTTGTCGGTACGCAAAGTCGTCCCCTTAAAAGTAGTGAACCGTCCTCCCTGATGGAGAAATCTAGTTTAGCACCATCAATCACACTCTGTCTAATTGCCATAAGTTCATCATCGGTCATCTGAAGCTCTCGAATGTTATCGAAAATCGTCGGCCTCATGGTAATATTGGCCATCAACGCTCCTGAGTCTTTCACCTCAATTTTTGTGTTATATAAAGATATATCTTTGAATAGACGCCATCTGTGAATTCTCATGATGAGATTTGACAATTGAGCCGATGACTTTCAACTCAGCGCGTCTGCCACTATATTCACCTTTCCCAGATGGTACTGAATGGTATAATCATAAACCTTAAGGAATTTTATCCACCTTTTTTGCCTTATACTCAAATCTTTCTGAGTGAAGAGATATTTTAGGCTTTTATGGTCGGTAAGGATTTCGAACGTCTCTCTGTAGAGAAAGTGCCTCCAAATCTTTAAGGCGAAAACAATTGTTGCCAATTCTAGGACATGCGTCGGATAGTTTTTTTTATGGTCTTTGAGTTGTCAAAAACCGTAAGCGATGACCTTATCGTACTGATTCAGTACGCAACCCAAACCGCTATATATGTGATACATCGCTAAATACTACGAAACCGCCACTGCCTGACGGTATAGCCAGGATTGGTGCAGAAGTTATCTTGTCCTTGAGCTCTTAGAAGCTCTTTTCACACGCATCGTTCCATTGAAACTTTTTGGTCTTTCTTGTTAGCTGAGTTATCTGTCCTACAATTTTAAAGAAACCGTCAACAAATTTTCTGTAATACCCGGCTAGACCCCAAAAGTTTCAGACTTCGGTTACCGTCTTCGGTTGTTCCCATTTTATAATGGCTTCAATCTAGTTGGGTTGACTTTTATGCCTTCTTCGGATATAACATGCCCTAAGAAACTAACTTATTCCAGCCAAAATTCACACTTAGCTTCGCATATAGTCAATGATCACGCAGTGTCTAAAGGGCGACATGTAGGTGTTGTTCGTGATCGTCTCTCGACTTTGAATAGATAGGGATGTCATCCACGAAGACAACCACACATTGGTCAAGATGTGGTTTGAACACTCTGTTCATCAAGTCCATGAATGATGCTGGTGCATTTGTCAAACCAAATGGCATCACTAAAAACTCATAATGATCATATCTAGTGCGAAAGGTAGTCTTCGAAATATCTTCTGCCTTGACTTTCAGCTGGTGGTATCCTAATCTCAGGTTTATCTTCGAGAAGAATTTAGCGCCTTAGAGCTGATCGAAAAGGTCATCTATTCAGGGAAGTAGATAACAGTTCTTGATCGTCAACTTATTCAACTGACGATAATCGATGCACAATCTCATTGAACTGTCTTTCTTCTTGACAAACAGAATGGGTGCTCTCCAAGGAGAAACACTCGATATAATAAAACCCTTGTCTAAGAGTTCTTGAAACTGCTCTTTGAGTTCTTTCAGCTCAGTCGGTGCCATGAGATATAGGGCTTTCGATATCGATTCTGTGCTTGGAGCTAGATCAATTTCAAACTCAACTTCCCTGTCAGGTGGTAAACCTGGCAATTCTTCAGGAAACACGTCAGGGAATTCGCATGCAATGGGAATATCAGTAATATTAACCTTTTCTTCCCGTTGATTTTGTATAAATGCGAGATACCCATGACATCCATTATTCATCAAACGTTTAACTCAAATGGCGGATATGAAAGGTGCGATGCTCGGCTTGGTGCCATAGAATCGGAATGGTTTACCCTTCTTGGGGCTAAAAGTGACTGTTTTTCTAAGGCAATCGACATTTTCATAATGGGTAGATAACCAGTCCATGCCAATGATTACGTCAAACCCTTGTATATCCAGGATAACCAAGTCGACTGATATTTTATGGTCTTTAATCGGAATGATTATCGGTCGACAGATAGTGTCTGTGACTATTGAGTTCCCTGTGGGGACTGATACTAATAAGATGAAGTCCAAGGGTTCAGGAACGATACTCAATTCGGTCGCGAATTGAGGAGTTACAAAGGAGTGCATAAATCCTGGGTCTATCAATATGCATGCCTTATGTTGATATATATCACAACTCTAGTACATGAGTAAGGTACCTAAGTTCCATGTGTGTAATTAGTTATATATATATAAAGGTGTCGTAGTATTCATTCAATATTATAATTGAAAAATAAATGTCAAGGATATTTATCAATTGAAAATAATATGATAATTTGATAATATAATTATACCTTAGATTACGTCGTTGGTTACTTGGGCATCCTGTGCTGAGAAGGCATAGGCGCAACCCTAAACTGTGGGTCAGGAGGGCTTCTGAGTAGGTGTCGATGTCGTCTTCTCTTTCTTCGGTTCAGGACAATCCTTCATCATATATCCCTTCTTGCCACAATTGAAGCATGAACCTATGCTCCATCTACAATCTTCCAACTTATGTCATCTTTCGCATCTTGGGCAGGACTTGGTCGGTACTAACAACGTAGTATGTATAGTCCATTATGCTACCGATGCAGCAGAGGTAGCCAGTAGTGTGGTACGGAAGGATTGCGTAGGTGTAGACATAGTTGGTTTTGAATAGGCAATCTAGGCAGGTTGGGAAGGTGCTGAAGTCGACAATTTTTCCCTCTTATTTGCCTGATTATCAGTGTATGATTGCGTTTGGTATGGTCTATTATTATTCTATTGCTCTCTTCTCTTGTATATTTTCTCCATGTCGCGTTCAGCAATTAAGGCCCTCTCCATTACCTCGGCATAAGTTGTCAACTAAAATAATGAGATCCTCTCTTTGATTGTCGGTTTCAGCCCACGTTCGAATTTCTTCGTCTTCATTAACTCTGTAGCCACATGAAGAGGGGCATAACGTGAGAGTCTTGAAAATTCTGACTCGTACTCTAACACGGTCATGTTTTCTGGTGTGAGAGAAATAAAATCGATCTCCCATTGTTTACAAATGGATGCTGGAAAATATTTTTCGTTAAACTTTTCTAAAAATTCATTCCATGTCCATGGAACGTTTGCTCGGTTTTGATTCCTGATTCTCTGAATTGACCTCCACCAGGGATCAGCGTCTCTTTCCAAAAAGAATGTAGCCCATCTCACCTTTTCATCTTCCGTGCAAGTCATTACACCCAAAATTTTCTCCATCTGGTTAATCCAATCTTTCGCAGGAGCGAGATCAGCCTTACCATAAAAACTAGGAGGTTTCATCCTTCTGAATTCTTGAAATTCGGTGGGGTGTTGTCTAGTGGTTAGTAGAGTAGTCTGTTGTGCCATCATATTCGTCTGTTGTGCTATTGCATTCGCCATAGTCTCCAGGGCTTGGCTGACATGTGCATCATTATTTCCTCCTCCCAATAGAATGTCATTGCCACCTGTGGCAATTCTGACTTTGTTCAAGGAGCTATCAGTGTTAACAATTCTTGGTCTACCCCGAGGTGCCATGATGATCTGTCACGATTGAATAAAAGTTTAATCAAAAGTGTTCGTGAAAGTCCAATCTATGTTCTGACAGGATCTAAGGCCATATCTCTTATACCAACTATAACAACCTAAAATTTTCAACTCGAAACACATAAAAATTCTGGATCACTAGATCATAATTCATAATCTAAGTACAAAAATTATGTGGTATCAGTTAGTGAGCAAGCTATTATAAATAAATTGAATGTAAAAAAACTTATAACTAAATTAATTTGCACTAATGTCCATAACAAAAGTGTAAAAATTAAAAGTAAAACTATCGGTGACGGCCGTTCATCACACAAACAATGACCCACAATATTAAAAAATAATCTTAATTATCTCAAAAAGTTCGTCTAGTCTATACCAAGTCTAAGTCTCCAAAAGAATCTAAGGATAAAACTCCTCAGGTGGAAGATCTGCTTTATCTTCTGGTACAAAGTTAGGATCTTCTAATTCGAGATATGGAACCACTTCTGTACCTGTGACACATAGTGTCAGGGTGAGCTAACAGTCTAAGCTCACTAGAAAAAGTTCAAGGCCAAATTACATCTTATCTGATCAATGCATAGTTCGATCACAAATTCAAATGCAATTAAATGACAAAAATAAAATTCGAAAAATATCATGGGTTCAAAAGCACATATTATGAGTTCTACTTGCATATGAGATTCGATAGCCTCTTTTCTTAGGTTTCATATGAGTATTTATTAAATCGTTTCATTATCAATTTCAAATGCAGTTTTCTTAATTTATGATGACTTGAAAATATAACTTAAATATCACTAGCGCAAATATAGCACCAGAGTCTTCGACAATAGATGGGAATCCCCTCCTAACTATCATCGTTTAATAAATAATTTTCTAAGTGTTCAAGCCCCTGCGTTGTGAGGGATACTTATGTGGTTCAATGGGCCATCGAAACTATTCAAAAGTGTCGAAGCACAGAATTCGGTTCAAATGAAACTCTTTAAATCACATACAAAGTTCTAATACATAGGTAAAATGATTCATAAAATAATTCTTATTCTAATCCATATTCAAATTAAAGGGTTTGATGTTCAAAGGGTCAATGATTCAAAGTTCAATAATTCAATACAAATTATCATTCAAAAATGATTCCAAAATATTCAGTTGCAATTTAAAGGGTTTAATTTTCGAAAATTCAGTAATTCAATGCAAGTCGATATTTAATAATTCTAATGTTCAGATACAATAAGATTCAAACAGCTCAAATTCAATTCTGATGATCATAGATGTGGTTCGAATATATCATTAAAGCCTATGATTCAAAGTCTAAAATATAATTGTGCATTGAAATTTCCCTACCTCAGGTCCTAACGTCGCAAGGTAAAAATTGTTGGTGGTGGTGTCCGACGATGCGGCTTCGACGGTGGGTACATATGGTGCTTGGTTGAATGTGAGAAGAAGAGGGTACAGCAACAATGGTGCTGCCGTGATTTTGTTAGAGAGAGATAGCTATAGGCGGCTTGGTTGTTGGGTGGTAAAAGAAAACGAGAGAGAGAGAGAGAGAGAGGAAGAAGAAGAAGACGTCCTTGGTTTGGATTTAAAAGAAAAGGGTTGGAGAAAGTCGCTCAATTAAAAAGAAGAGTCCCAAAAGGACTTTGTTATCTTTAGTGCCTTCTATAAAGATGGGATTCCAAACTTTGCTGCGCGTGGATACAATATATAAATATAAATTGCTATATTGAGAGACTTGTTGTGCGTAGATTTTTTTTAATACTATTCTTGTTATGGCACAGATTTTAGGAGGGCGATCCAATGGCAATAGATGTGGTGGAGCGCCGAATCCCATGTGAGTGCTCCACACTCTAACCCAACCCACACACACAATCATTAGTGTAGAAACTTTATAATTTTAGTTGGACCCGGTTACTAGCTAGCAAGATATTATATTTTAGGAATAAAAAATTAGCCTTTTTATGTCCCATGATTCCCTAATTTTAGAAGGGAATTTGGGTCTTTGAATTCTTGCCTTCTTGGCAAACCATGCCCAAATTAAGTCTTCATATTCTCTCTATAAACTCTCATATCCCTAGCTTCTTCCTCCTCCATCTATCTCCGCCACTCGTTCCTTCTCTACCAATATCTCGCCACCATTAATGTTGTGATAATTCCTTTCTTTCTCTCGCATCCAACCAGCCTAGCACCCGCCGACCCACCAACGAAAGAGCATCAATAAAGTGACGGGCTGCCGCATCGCTGAATCGACGCGTAAGCTGTCATGTCGCCGAATCGATCAGAATCAACCCATACACGCTCCAACAAGTGGGTGCCCCTCGATCGATCTTAAAATATTCAGTTTATTTTTTTTTATTTTTTTTTTCTTTAAAAAAAAAAAAAAAAAAAATTGCATTCTATTTGTACTCCATTAATGAAGCTCCTTGTTGAAGAAGATGAAGGGTTTAAATAAATGCCTATTTATTAGATATATATGTACTCTAAAGCTATTAATATATACTATATATATGTGTGTGTGTGTGTGTGTGTGTGTGTGTGTGTGTGTGTGTGTCTGTGTGTGTATGTGTGTTTATTGTGATTATGCCAAATCAAAACTCTTGCTTTCTTCTCCCATTGTTCTACCTGATTTCTGTAACAGAGATTTGTCAAAAAAAAAAATAACAAAATTTAGAGACCCAACAAAATTTAGAGAGAGAAAGAAATAACAGAGAAAATAGAAGGAAAAATTTAGAGAGAGAGAAGACCCAACATAATTTTTCAGAGAGAAAAAGCTATAGCAAAGGAAACAGAAGGAGAATTTTAGAGAGAGAGGGAGAGTGAGAAGACCCAATCGCTCTTAGTAATCTTCTTCCACGAACCTTCTCTGTCGAAGTGCCAAATGGCCTAAAAACATGCTTTCTCAAACCTGCCCTCTACTCAAGAGTGAGGACCACATCATTAATCTGTTGGATCTTCGATAACCCAATATTCTCCTCTTAGAATCACAAGCATTGAAACTTTTTTTTTGCTTGCCTTATCATCTTGTACACTAATATTTAAGTTTCATTTCTCAAAACGCTAATAAAAAGAAAATTTCAATAATATGAGAAAACAACACCATGCACTGCAGTTTAATCACTAGCTTAATTCCAATACCAATGACACCATTTCACCTCAACCATGTTTATATCTATCTACCTTTGAAAGGTAAAAATGGGAACTTTTCTTTTTTTTCTTTTTTTTTCCTCCGTGAAGTGGTTACACTCAACAGTATTATTCTCCACAAAATAAATTATTACTATATTTTCTCTGAATAGACTTTGGTCTTTTATGTTCTGCAAATAGGCAAAAATGAGAATCTTCCCATCCAATAAATATGGAGATCCATATAAGCATTATGGAACTCGCACTCATGGTATCAAAACTCAGCCGATACCAATAAACATGGGCAATAATAAGGTGCTGCAATGTCCTTGTTTCTAATTCTAGGCAATTAATTAACAATATTTCCTTATATCAGTTTTCTCCCTATTTCAATTTAGTTGGTTCAAAATTTGCTGCTTCCATCTCCACATTCTCTTAATGAAGAAGAAAATGGAAGGAAGATTCCCATCATCACATGGCTACTAATGTCCATTTTCATCATCACTGAGTGCTTCTGCCAATTATTAAAATTCATACTCTTAATTAAAGGACCTCTTTGTATTAAATTAATTGGTAACAAAGACAACCTCCACAAACTCTCTACTACTGGGTCTCCCACGTCTCTCAAACAGACTCTTTAAAATCGAAACTTCCCGGCGACCAATTAAATCAATACCGGATGAATTTCGGCAACTTGCCCGAACATCGCGATGATCCGCCGCATCGATTTTGTGGTCAGAGCATGAGAGATCTAATATCAGGTATGGGGTTAATACAAGGTTGCTTATTTCACCAGAGATTTCATAAAATAGCATTTGGACACCATCAACCATGAAAAGATTGACCCTAGATCTGAGGCCTTAAAGACTGAAATAAATTGAGCCCAAGGACCTAACACCTCAAAATTATCTTTCTTAAGCATCTGATGGGTCGGGTCCGTTCAATCCGATCGCCACATGGTAAGTGTCATATGTATGCACGTAAATCCTAAATCTTGTAAAAAGTTGACTGAAAGATCTACTGTGCTAGAGGCCGGATCAGGATCGGGACAAAAGAACCAACCTTAGGTAAAATTTTATTGTCTAACCACCTAATGGTTCAAATTAGATGATGGATGGTTCAAAGCTCATCTTTTTATTTCAACCCTATGTGCCACATGGAATAAACGCCATGGGATACCTTTGACCCTTAAATTTTGAGAATCAATTCCCAACTTGCCCAAAGGATCAATTTCAAAACGATCTCGATAATGACGCAATAAAATCTAATGGCCCGTGAAGGTTTCTCCAAAATTCTTGTATGAAATATCTGTTCTTTTCAAATTTTAATTATTATTTTATATTCACAAGTATGTAAGGTGTATGAAATAGTTTCTTTTGGCCAAGTTAGTCCTTTCATCATATGGCATGCATCATATAGAAAAATCACGATAGGGCATACGCATAATTAAAAAGGAATAAGCTATATCCCATGACTTTTAAGCCTTCGTCATAGTGGGATTCCCGTCACGGTCACGTGGAACTTGGAATGTAGGCATCCATGTACAGATGCAACACCTCTATGGGAGTATGGGCTGTCACACGAAGTACATCCAAGTTACTACAGAACCTGTCCCTTGGAAAGCGTGATTTTGTGAATCTTATCGCACCGTGGCTCACTTCAAATTAAGTTTTAAGCAAACAATAAAGAATGATATGTAAGATAAGGTAAGCTACAAATACGGATAAGTTAGGTTGTGAAGGCCAGCAAAATACAAATTAAGTTTCTACACGTGCCATGTCTTGCGTACCACTGCAAGATCCAACGTCTGCAGCCATGACGGGTCTTAAGGACAATATGCTACGACAGTGTCCCGAACGTAAGGGGATACTGATTTAAATACATGCAACCTCATCGGGTTGGATGGTGGTATACGATATACTATGGAGGTTAGGTGGTTATCTACACGTGGACCTCGCGTGATAGGTTTTGATGCACGTGTCGATACGTAAATTAAGTAAGATGCGAAGTACGTGGTGTAGGCGTATGGAGCAATATTAAGTTTTAAGATATGCCCCATAGGATAAGGCGACAAAGCAGACACAAAAAGAGATCAGTACTTGATGCATCATTTTCATTTCATTTTATGTCAGGTCTTTTTATTTTATGTTATGTCTTTTCTTTTATGTTATATTTTTCAGTTCGATATGATAGATATAAGATCCTAGATATTTTTGTAATTATTTATAGCTGTTCGGTTTATTTCAAAATGTACCGCAACTCAAGTGATTGCACACACGATCACCTGGGTATTTTATGGCGGATCGATTGTGCAACCTGCTGAGTTTACGTGTTGATCGAAAAACTCACCCCCTCTAAAACTAACGATTCGTGTGAGAACTTTGATTTTTCATCACGGGATGGGGATCTTCATTCTCGATGCGCGGCTCATGAGAGTGAGGACGTCGGCTACCATTTGGATGAGGGAATAGATCCGGCGGACTACTTTGAGCATTGAGAGATTCTTTAGTTATAATTTTTATTATTTTCAGGGGATACTTGTTATTAGTTACTCTTATTTTTCAGTGCCACTTTTGAGTTTGCGTTGGGACTGTTTTATCCTACGTAAAATCTCTGTTTGTTTTCGATTATAGATGCATGGTTACGATTTATCACTTAATTAATGTCATCTATGTTTTCCGCTGTTAATTTCTTGAGCCATTTATTTTTAAATGATACTATTAAATGCCTTGATCCTTATGCTAAATCGATTTAAGAATTATGTGTATGTCCGCTTATCGCCTTAACAAGCATGCGGTGTCATAACACGGAATTCTGGGCCCTCGAGATCGGGTAAGGATTCTGGGTCGTGACAGAGTTGGTATCAAAGCCTAGGCTTTACTTCCTGTAAGGATTATATCGTACGAATTTACTAACATATGACATTTTGTGGAATCAGGACTTAATGGCTCCACGACGCAGAGAAACTAATGGCTCTCAGGTAAATGAGGCATCATCACATGAAGGTCCTCAAGAATCTGAAGCGATGCGCCTATTACGTGAGATGGCAACTACTTTTAGTCAATAGATGGCTCAGCTGATGCAGTCACACCAGCAAGAAAGGACCCAATTACTGCACAAGATGGAGGTACAAAGGGAGCAGCAAAGGCAGGTCGTCCAAGAGCTTGTCAATCAACACCAGCCTTCTCCTCGACAGGAGATTTCACCCTATGCACCTACCAAATTCCAAGTATTCAACAGAACTCAGCCTCCCTATTTCCATGGTCAGCTCGACCCAGTTGCCGCCGAAGATTGGATAAGTACAATCGAAAAGTTCTTCGGAATCTCTTCACCTGCAGAACACGAAAAGGTGAAGTGGGCAGCGTTTTACTTAGAGCAAGAAGCAGAGAACTGGTGGAAAGCAACAAAGAGAGCTGCAGATCGAAATAATGAAGAAGAATGGACTTGGCAACAGTTCAGGGATGCTTACTTCACAAAGTATATCTCCGCAACCATCAGGGCCCAGAAGAAGAAGGAATTCATGGACCTACGATAAGGGAATATGACAGTGGCCGAGTATGAGGCCAAATTTGACCATTTATCTAGATTTACTGGGAATTTGATCGCAAATGAAGGCGATAAGCTTTTCGCATTTCAGAATGGCTTGCGACCTTTCTTTCGTGAGAAGTTAGCTGCTGTGAAGATTGAAACATATGGAGAACTTGTGGAACGTGCCCAGATCCAAGAGAGAGAGTCGGGAGAAATGGTAAATCGAAAAGTTGCTAGAATTGAGGCTCAGAAAAGCAAGGCGGTTCAGCGAGTCCCTTTTGTTCCTCAAAGGCCGACACCTACCTCCTATCAGAGGTTTCAGCCCTACGCTAACCCTCAAGTGAATAAAAGGCCTTGATTCCTATCTCAACAAACTCAACCAACCACTACCTTCCAATCGAGAAACATCGTGCCCCCTTCACAGCAACCACAGGAAAGTTATGTACCGTTCGAGCTGTGCCCTAAGTGCAACAAGCGGCATCGACCGGGTGTGTGCATGCAAGGCACCGAAAAATGCTACAACTGTGGAAAGGAAGGACATATTGCTAGGGAATGTCGGGAGAAACCTCAAGGCCTATAGGTGAGGCCTTCGAACCAAGGACAGGTATTCGCACTGTCACAGCAGGACACCTTGGCTAGTGACGAAGTGATTCAAGGTATGACTGTCTAGTAGAAGTTACTATTTCAATTCTTAACATAGCTTAGTAAATTTAAAAGTCTGCATAATCACCATTAGATCAATAGCATCCTAAATCTCTTGATGCACAAACAGGTAATTTATTGATCATCCACCCAGAGAATACTAATAGGCACTTAGTTCTCGCACTCATAGATTCGGGTTCTACACACTCTTTTATTACCCCAGGATTCGTGCCAGAAATACGGACCATACCTACACTACTGGAGAAGAAATTGGTAATTTCAACGCCGTCAGGAAGCAAGTTGATGGCTACCTTTGTATGCCGAAATACTATCATAAACATCAAGGGTCATGAACTCCCAGTAGATCTTATCGTGTTAGACTTTCAAGATTTCGATATCTTATTGGGCATGGATTGGCTAGCCACTTACCACGCCACGGTGGATTGTTTCTCTAAAGTGGTCACCTTTTAACCACTCGGAGAGCCTCCATTCAGATTTCGGGGAATTAAAACGAAGAGCGCACCTTTATTGGCAGCATTAGACGAAGAGCAAGATAAGGCGGTCGATCCTACAAAAATTTCAGTCATCAGAGACTTCGTCGACGTATTTCCTGAGGACTTACCCGGTGTACCACCCAACCGAGAAATTGAGTTCAAAATCGATCTGATCCCAGGGACCGCTCCAATTGCCAAGGCACCATACCGGATGGCCCCTGCAGAATTAAAGGAATTAGAGATACAGCTCAAGGAGCTATTAGAAAAGAAATTTATCAGACGCAGTCAGTCGCCATGGAGAGCCCCAGTGCTCTTCGTAAAGAAGAAAGACTGTTCGATGAGGCTATGCATCGATTATCGTCAGTTGAATAGCATAACCATCAGAAATCGATACCCCCTCCCACGTATCGATGATTTGTTCGATCAGCTCCAAGGTGCCAAGCGTTATTCTAAGATTGACCTTAGATCAGGTTATCATCAGTTGAAAGTGAGGGAAGAGGATATTCTAAAGACAGCTTTCGCTTGCAAGAATGGGTTGTACGAGTTCTTAGTCATGCCCTTCGAACTAACAAATGCACCAGCTGTATTCATGAACCTGATGAATCGAGTATTCAGGCAGTATCTTGATAAATTCATCATTGTGTTCGTAGATGACATCCTCATTTACTCACGATCGGAGAAAGAACATGAAGAACACCTCCGTCTCTCACTTCAGACACTTCGCGATCACCAATTGTATGCTAAACGCAGCAAGTGCGATTTCTGGCTCAAACAAGTAACCATTCTAGGGCATGTGATATCTGCAGAAGGTATTACTGTTGATCCAACTAAAATTGAGGCGGTGGTCAATTGGCAGGCACCAAAGAGTGTCACCGAAATAAGGAGTTTCCTCAGACTCACGGGTTATTATTGACGCTTCGTGAAAGGATTCTCTCGGATTGCTCTGCCCCTTACAAGCCTCACAAAGAAGAATACAAAATTTGTATGGTCTGATGAGTGAGAAAGAAGCTTCCAGGAGTTGAAAAAGAAGCTTACCACTGCACCTATTCTAACCTTACCCTCTAACACAGACAAGGATAAATTTGAAATATTCACCGACGCATCTCGTCAAGGACTTGGTTGTGTGTTGCAACAAGATGGGAAGGTCGTTGCTTATGGGTCAAGGCAACTGAAGCCACATGAGAAAAACTATCCAGTTCACGACTTAGAATTGGCAGCAGTTATCTTCGCTCTCAAATTGTGGCCACTTTATCTTTATGGTGAAACGTTTAAAGTATATATAGACCATAAGAGCCTCAAGTACCTCTTCTCACAAAAAGATTTGAATCTCAGACAACGCAGATGGGTCGAGTACATGAAGGATTACGATTGTTCGATTAATTATCATCCCGGTAAAGCGAACATCGTCGCAGATGCTCTTAGTAGAAAAGCCTCCAAATTTTTTGCCCGATTAAAAACTTCGAGGCCCCTCGATGAACTAGCGGAAGAAGATTTTTATCTCCAAAAGATCGAAGAAGGTGTATATCTGGCAAAAATTATGATAAATCCATTCATCGTAGATAAAATCAAGGAGTTGCAGCGAACAGATCCAGAAATTCTACGAATCACTAAGGCCATGAATAAGGAGTCAAAACCTGATTTTAGTCTCAGAGCAGATAGAGCATTACTCTTTAGACAGAGATTGTACGTGCCTAATGACCCTAAGGTTAAAAAAGAAATACTCGATGAAGGGCACAAATCAGGGTATTGGTGGCCGAACATGAAGCGAGAAATAGCCGAATATGTATCAAAATGCTTAGTGTGCCAACAAGTCAAAGCAGAGCACCAAAAACAGGCCGGTTTCATTCAACCCATACCCATTCCGAAATGGAAGTGGGAAAATATATCAATGGACTTCATCGTTGGCCTGCCAAAAATGTTAAAGAAGAACGATGCCATTTGGGTAATAGTCGACAGATTAACAAAGTCTGCACATTTCTTACCTTTTAAAACGACTGCAGATGGAGAAAAACTTGTAGGGACTTACTTGAAGGAAATCATGAAATTGCACGGTGTCCCAGTAAGCATCGTGTCCAATAGAGACTTAAAATTCACCTCAAAATATTGGACTACCTTCCAAACTTGGGGACCCGCTGATTTCAAGATCGCCCATCCGCAAACTGACGGACAAACCGAAAGGGTTAACCAAGTAGTCGAAGATATGTTGAGAGCTTGTATGCTAGACTTCCGAGGGAATTGGGATGATCACCTCCCTTTGATCGAATTCTCCTATAATAATAGCTACCATGCAAGCATCGGAATGTCTCCTTTCGAGGCGTTATACGGGAGAAGTTGTAGAACACCTTTGTGTTGGGATGAAGTCGGAGTGAGAAAGATGCATGGACCAGAACTAGTCCAAACCACGACTGAAAAAGTCAAGCTGATACGCGAACGACTTAGAATAGCCCAGGATCGTCAGAGGAAGTATGCCAACCCCCACCGTCGTAACTTGGAATTCGGGGTACAACTTTTCAACTTGAAAGATTAAATTTCATTAAAATTTTATTCATATTTTGAATGATAAAATCTTCTGTTAGGTTGGCGAACGTGTATTCATTCGTGTCTCCCCGACCAAAGGAGTTAAGCGCTTTGGAAAGCGTGGGAAGCTGAGCCCCAAATACGTAGGACCTTTCGAAGTCACCAAACGCATGGGCGAGGTTGCTTATAAAGTCGCTCTACCACCACAATACTCGGGGATCCACGACGTATTCCACGTGTCTATGTTGAGGCGATACGTATATGACCCCTCACACATAGTGGAAATCGAGCCTATCAATATCAAAGAGGATCTTACTATCATTGCAAGGCCTATTAGGATCCTCGATCGAAAGGTGCAAGTTTTCAAAAATAAGACGATCACGTTGGTGTTGGTTCAATGGCAACAGCACACGCCAAAGGAAGAAACTTGGGAGGACGAAGCCGACATTAAAGCAACTTACCCAGAACTTTTCAAATAATCGGTACGTAATTTTCGAGGACAAAAAAAATTTTTTAGGGGGGAAGAAGTTATGACACAGATTTTAGGAGGGCGATCCAATGGCATTGGATGTGGTGGAGCGCCGAATCCCATGTGAGTGCTCCACACTCTAACCCAACCCACACACACAATCATTAGTGTAGAAACTTTATAATTTTAGTTGGACCCGGTTACTAGCTAGCAATATATTATATTTTAGGAATAAAAAACTAGCCTTTTTATGTTCCATGATTCCCTAATTTTAGAAGGGAATTTGGGTCTTTGAACTCTTGCCTTCTTGGCAAACCATGCCCAAATTAAGTCTTCATCTTCTCTCTATAAACTCTCATATCCCTAGCTTCTTCCTCCTCCATCTATCTCCGCCACTCGTTCCTTCTCTACCAATATCTCGCCACCATTAATGTTGTGATAATCCCTTTCTTTCTCTCGCATCCAACCAGCCTAGCACCCGCCGACCCACCATCGAAAGCGCATCGCTAAAGCGACGGGCTGTCGCATCGCTGAATCGACGTGTAAGCTGTCGTGTCGCCGAATCGATCAGAATCAACCCATACACGCTCCAACAAGTGGGTGCCCCTCAATCGTTCTTAAAATATTCAGTTTAATTTTTTTTAATTTTTTTTTCTTTAAAAAAAAAAAAAAATTTGCATTCTATTTACTACTCCATTAATGAAGCTCCTTGTTGAAGAAGATGAAGGGTTTAAATAAATGACTATTTATTAGATATAAATGTACTCTAAAGCTATTAATATATATATATATATATATATATATATATATATATATATGTGTGTGTGCGTGTGTGTGTGTGTGTGTGTGTGTGTGTGTGTTTATTGTGATTATGCCAAATCAAAACTCTTGCTTTCCTCTCCCATTGTCCTACCCGATTTCTGTAAGAGAGATTTGTCAAAAAAAAAATAACAAAATTTAGAGACCCAACAGAATTTAGAGAGAGAAAGAAATAACAGAGAAAATAGAAGGAAAAATTTAGAGAGAGAGAAGACCCAACATAATTTTTGAGAGAGAAAAAGCTATAGCAAAGGAAACAGAAGGAGAATTTTAGAGAGAGAGGGAGAGTGAAAAGACCCAATCGCTCTTAGTAATCTTCTTCTGTAATATCCCTGATATTTTGACCTAATTTCATTTACCTCGATAAGCGTGCCCAAAAATAATTATGAGATTTTCTGGGCTTCTTGGTTAGTTTTGGTTACGATGAGGGACATGACCAAAGGACTTAGTTATGAGATGTGTACAAGTCAGGAAATCAACGACGTACACAATAAGGTTGATAATTGTGTTTAACGCCGGAAGTTTTGCAAGAATAATTGGATAAGTTGTAAATAAAAATATCTAGATTTTTATTTAGAAATTTTTATCTTATAAGAAAGAGAGAGTGCAAGAGAAGTTAGCTTCTCCCTCTCGTTGGAAATCAAACCTCTAAGGCTTTGCCTCCTTGTTAATCTTAGATCTAGTGATCTTGAGAACCCCTCTTTCCATCTCAACCATTAATTAACCTTGTGCTTGAATTTGGATCAGTTTAAACTATTGAAAGAGAAGATGTGGAGAGGGTGAAAATATGTGTGATCTTGTTGAGTGATGTGGCTGTAGCCTCCCCTTTTTCTGGACTGATTTGAAGATCTAAAACCCTTGAGCTTGGAGATCTTTTCCGAATGTGAATCGGTTCAAAGAAAGCAATGAGTTAAACAACAAGAGGTAGGTCTTTAAAACATTCTTTTATCTTTTGAATTCAATTTAGGTTTAGAATAGTATGTGGTTTGTTAAAGGAGATCTAAGGTTGTGTTTGAAAATGAAGAAAAAGAATCCGGGCATGTTGAATTAACAGCCACAGAGCCTGGAAAATTCGACTGTCGATTTCAAAATCGACTGTCAAAATTGGAAATCGACTGTCGAATTGGAAATCGACTGTCGAATTGGAAATCGACAGTCGAAATGAGATTTTAAGCCTAAAACAGGGTTCTGAAATTCGATGGTCGATTTTAGAATCGACCATCGAATTTCAAATTCGACCATCGAATTTGAAATCGATGGTCGAATTCTGTCCAGCTTTTGACTTTTAAGAGTTAGGTTGGATTTTTATTTTTTAAGTCTTTGCATTTGATTTTTGGGTTCTATATTAACACTGAGAGTGTTAATATATGTAGGTTTTGACAATTGGGAGTCCTTGGAGAGGACTGCTTGTTCATGCTTTTGAATTTTCTTGGTTAAGGTAGGGGAATCCTAATTATTATTTGCATAAAATTATAAGCATAAACTGTTATAGACTATTTCTTTTAGAAGCATAAAATTTGGAAATTTCGTTGCACACAGTATAATTAAAACTTTGAACATATGACACAATCCGAAAATTTGTAAACCTTGTTATAAATAAGAATCTTTGGAAATCAGAACCTCAGCTAAATTTTGAATCAGAACATCAGTTAAATTTTGAATCAGAATTTCGAATCAGAACTTTGAAAAATCAGTATATGTTATGAATAATAAGCTTGGATATGTGTTAGCATTTGCATTTGATTTTGGGTTCATAAGTACGATGCCCTAGATTCTACCAACCGTGTTGACGGTAAAACTTTGGCTCAAGTTTCCCTCATAGCGTAGGGGCTTGTTGCATTTTCGAAATGGGTTCATGAACGACGATGGTCAGTAGGGTCTTCCCATCGGTCACGTAGTCTGCTCTCATGCTATAGAAAATTTGGGAGATAAAATTAAGTTATAAATTTAAGACAAGAAGCATGCTAAATCAGAACATTTTGAACACTTTAGATTTTATTATCAGTTTTGACTCAGGATTAGAACTGGAGATTTAATTTGAAAAGCATCATTGAAAAATCATATTTGATCCGATTCCGTCTTTTGAAAACCTTTACTTATAAAGAAATGCAAATAGATCTGTCTTCCTCTATTGAGCTTGGCTGTTAGCTCACCCTCGACTATACGTCACGTCTTTGAGACTGACCTTGGGTCAGAGGATCCGGAGGACTCCGATTATATTCCCGAGGAGGATTTGGACATACCAGCTGAGGAGTTCTTCCCGTGATCTTAGATTCTGTATTTTTGGTATTTTGTCTGGATATTATTTTTTGATTGATGAGCCTTAGGCTATTTTTTTTTATCTTTTGATATCACTCGAGGAACCATTATTGTGAACCTCTATTTTAGGTGATCGGATTGGCCATCACCGGTGGTTCCTTTTGGTTCCTCTCAGTGATGTATCTAATTTTTGTTATATAAAGCTTTTGTTTTTGGATTAACAATGTTGCCTCTGTCTTTAGACTTTTGTTTATATTGCCGGCTTCTGTTTGTTACGGCTTATTGAGAAATCAATAAGTTGATGAACCGGCCTTTCCTATACCTTAGGGATTGGAAAAGTCGGGTCGTCACATCTTCCACGAACCTTCTTTGTCGAAGTGCCAAATGGCCTAAATGCATGCTTTCTCAAACCTGCCCTCTACTCAAGAGTGAGGACCACATCATTAATCTGTTGGATCTTCGATAACCCAATATTCTCCTCTTAGAATCACAAGCATTGAAACTTTTTTTTTGCTTGCCTTATCATCTTGTACACTAATATTTAAGTTTCATTTCTCAAAACGCTAATAAAAAAAAAATTTCAATAATATGAGAAAACAACACCATGCACTGCAGTTTAATCACTAGCTTAATTCCAATACCAATGACACCATTTCACCTAAACCATGTTTATATCTATCTACCTTTGAAAGGTAAAAATGGGAACTTTTCTTTTTTTTCTTTTTTTTCCTCCGTGAAGTGGTTACACTCAACAGTTTTATTCTTCACAAAATAAATTATTACTATATTTTCTCTGAATAGACTTTGGTCTTTTATGTTCTGCAAATAGGCAAAAATGAGAATCTTCCCATCCAATAAATATTGAGATCCATATAAGCATTATGGAACTCGCACTTATGGTATCAAAACTCAGCCGATACCAATAAACATGGGCAATAATAAGGTGTTGCAATGTCCTTGTTTCTAATTCTAGGCAATTAATTAACAATATTTCCTTATATCAGTTTTCTCCCTATTTCAGTTTAGTTGGTCCAAAATTTGCTGCTTCCATCTCCACATTCTCTTAATGAAGAAGAAAATGGAAGGAAGATTCCCATCATCACATGGCTACCAATGTCCATTTTCATCATCACTGAGTGCTTCTGCCAATTATTAAAATTCATACTCTTAATTGAAGGACCTCTTTGTATTAAATTAACTGGTAACAAAGACAACCTCCACAAACTCTCTACTACTGGGTCTCCCACGTCTCTCAAACAGACTCTTTAAAATCGAAACTTCCCGGCGACCAATTAAATCAATACCGGATGAATTTCGGCAACTTGCCCGAACATCGCGATGATCTGCTCTGGCACTGATTTTGTGGTCAGAGCATGAGAGATCTAATATCAGGTATGGGGTTAATACAAGGTTGCTTATTTCACCAGAGATTTCATAAAATAGCATTTGGACACCATCGACCATGAAATGATTGACCCTAGATCTGAGGCCCTTAGAGGCTGAAATAAATTGAGCCCAAGGACCTAACACCTCAAAATTATCTTTCTTAAGCATCTGATGGGTTGGGTCCGTTCAATCCGATCGCCACATGGTAAGTGTCATATGTATGCACGTAAATCCTAAATCTTGTAAAAAGTTGACTGAAAGATCTACTGTGCTAGAGGCCGGATCAGGATCGGGACAAAAGAACCAACCTTAGGTAAAATTTTATTGTCTAACCATCTAATGGTTCAAATTAGATGATGGATGGTTCAAAGCTCATCTTTTTATTTCAACCCTATGTGCCACATGGAATAAACGCCATGGGATACCTTTGACCCTTAAATTTTGAGAATCAATTCCCAACTGGCCTAAAAGATCAACTTCAAAACGATCTCGATAATGACGCAATAAAATCTAATGACCCGTGAAGGTTTCTCCAAAATTCTTGTATGAAATATCTGTTCTTTTCAATTTTTAATTATTATTTTATATTCACAAGTATGTAAGGTGTATGAAATAGTTTCTTTTGGCCAAGTTAGTCCTTTCATCATATGGCATGCACCATATAGAAAAATCACGATAGGGCATACGCATAATTAAAAAGGAATAAGCTATATCACATAACTTTTAAGCCTTCGTCATGGTGGGGTTCCCGTCACAGTGACGTGGAACTTGGAATGTAGGCATCCATGTACGGATGCAACACCTCTATGGGAGTATGGGCTGCCACACGAAGTACATCTAGGTTACTACGGAACCCGTCCCTTGGAAAGCGTGATTTTGTGAATCTTATCGCACCGTGGCTCACTTCAAATTAAGTTTTAAGCAAACAATAAGGAATGATATGTAAGATAAGGTAAGCTACAAATACGGATAAGTTAGGTTGTGAAGGCCAGCAAAATACAAATTAAGTTTCTACACGTGCCATGTCTTGCGTGCCACCGCAAGATCCAACGTCTACAGCCAAGACGGGTCTTAAGGACAATACGCTACGACAGTGTCCCGAACGTAAGGGGACACTGATTTAAATGCATGCAACCTCATCGGGCTGGATGGTGGTATACGATATAATATAGAGGTTAGGTGGTTATCTACACGTGGACCTCGCGTGATAGGCTCGAGCAGCGGCCCTGGCACAGGTCGTATACCACATAGGATGCGAAGTACGTGGTGTAGGCGTATAGAGCAATATTAAGTTTTAAGATATGCCACATAGGATAAGGCGACAAAGCAGACACAAAAAAAGATCAGTACTTAATGCATCATTTTTATTTCATTTTATGTTATGTTATGTCTTTTTATTTTATGTTATGTCTTTTCTTTTATGCTATATTTTTTAGTTCGATATGATAGATATGAGATCTTAGATATTTTTATAATTATTTATAGCTGTTCGGTTTATTTCAAAATGTACCGCAACTCAAGCGATTGCACACACGACCACCTGAGTATTTTATGGTGGATCGATTGTACAACCTGCTGAGTTTACTTGACTGAGTAAACTCACCCCCCCCCCTCCAAAACTAACAGTTGCAGGTGAAAACTCTGATTTTTCCATCACTGAGGATGGGGATGCTGCTGTTCCTGATGCGGCTCATGAGAGTGAGGACGTCGGCTTCCATTTGGACGAGGGAATAGATCCGGCAGACTACTTTGAGCATTAAGAGATTCTTTAGTTATAGTTTTTATTATTTTCAGGGGAGACTTGTTATTAGTTAGTCTTATTTTTCAGTGCCACTTTTGAGTTTGCATTGGGACTGTTTTATCCTACGTAAAACCTCTGTTTGTTTTCGATTATAGATGCATGGTTAGGATTTATCACTTAATTAATGTCATCTACGTTTTCCGCTGTTGATTTCTTGAGCCATTTATTTTTAAATGATACTATTAAATGCCTTGATCCTTATGCTAAATTAATTTAAGAATTATGTGTATGTCCGCTTATCGCCTTAACAAGCGTGCGGTGTCATAAAACGAAATTCTAGGCCCTCGAGATCGGGTAAGGATTCTGGGTCGTGACAATTCTAGAGAGAGAAAGAAAGGGCGTGAGTTAGAGTTTGAGTCCAATAAGATGCTTGGGAGGAAGTATTTTAAATGAGAAAGTCAAGAAGAAATAAAAGACAAAAGTCTAAATTATATTAATTAATTAAAAAGGAAGGAGAGCTAGCTAGTTTATTGGTGCGTGGATTCTAAAGAGTGTTATTTGGGAAAAGTTACATAAAAGAAAATAGGCAATAGTCCAAAAGGACTTTACTACTTCTAAAAAGGGGAACTCAAGGGACGGTAGGGTGTTGAGGTAGCTTAATGGGAAAGGTAACTTAGAATTTACAGTTTGGAGAGTGTCATATAGGGAGGGAGTAAATATGAGGCATATATTGGATTCTATTGCACAACTCATGGAAACCGAGTCACACAATTTAAGTATTTATGTGTATTTTTATATACATATACTTATGTCCATGATTTTTAAAAAGGAAAGGGTGGTCGGCTAGTGTGTTAAGCACCTTAAATAAAAAGAAAGAAATAGTGTTAAAATAGACTGTTGATATTTGGTTTCTTAAAATAGGGAGGTACCATTATGGCCACAATCGTGGGCTTGGATTGATATTGGGTGTTGGGTACCTAACGCCACATGTCTATTTGCGACCACACACACAAATAATTTATCTGCTTATATATTTTTAGAATGAGACAAATAGAGTCTTAAGTCAATTTAAGTCTCGGGTCCGGGTTTTGGAGTCGCCCATGCTCGGCCACAAGTTTGATTGAATCAAGTTAGGATTTGGGCATAGATTTTGGTACAGACTCGAGTTCCGTTTCGTGTTCAGGTGTACCGACCCACTTAATCAATAATGTAATATTTATCATTTATTTGTGCAAAGGATATATTTGTCGAATGGGAAGTAGAATCCTAGGCCATACTATTTGTCAAAGGTCTGACTCAGGTCAAATTGGTCAAAGTAATTGCTTTGTCATCAAAGGTCAATGATTCAACATTGGCAAAATCAGGATCGTTACAATCCAAGTCCTTCAGGATCACCTCAACTCTTTCACATGGTCCTACGAAGATATGCCCGGATTAGACCCAAACTTTGTGGAACATTGTTTGGTCTTAGAGCATGATGCAAAGGCTGTCAGGTAGAAACTCAGAAGAATGCACCCTCAAACTGTGCTACAAGTCAAGGAAGAAGTCGACAAGCTACACAAGGTAAAGTTCATAATAGTCGTCCTCTACCCCAAGTGAGTTGCAAATATAGTACCCGTTAACAAGGATGACAAAATAAGGGTATGTATCGACTTCCGGAACCTCAACCGGGCATGCCCGAAAATGGCTTTCCTTTACCTCACATCAACACTATGGTCGACAATACCGTCGGGCATGAGATGTTATTCTTTATGGATGGCTTCTCCGAATATAACCAGATCAAGTTAGCAAAATTCGACTAAGAGAAGACTACCTTCACCACGCCATGGATAACTTATTGCTACGTCGTCATGTCTTTCAAGCTCAAGAACGCAGGAGCCACATATTAGCGCACCATGATGACTATATTTCATGACTTGATGCACAAGTGTGTGAAAGTCTATATCGACGATATACTAGTGAAGTCTCAAACGCGAGCAAGACATGCTGAAGCGCTACGGCTGGTATTGCAAAGATCTGAGAAATATCAGCTAAAGATGAATTCAAAGAAATGTGTGTTCAGAGTGACCTTCAGAAAACTACTAGGATTCATGGTTAGCAAGCGAGGAATCGAGGTCAACCCGGTTAAGGTCAAAGTCATTCTTGAGATGCCACCTCTCTGTAACATCAAAGAACTACGAGGCTTGATAAGAAGATTATAATCCATCAGGAGATTTATCTCCCAGCACTCAGACAGTTGCAATCCTTTCAGCAGACTATTTAAAGGAGGAGCCGGGTACATATGGGATGACCAGTGTCAACAAGCCTTCGACAACATCAAAAGGTACCTCCTCAGTCCGCCAATATTATCACCCCTAGTTCCTGGAAGACTCCTGATCCTCTACTTATCAGCCAATGATAAGACAATGGGAGTAATTCTCGGACAACATGATAAAGACGACAAGAGAGAGAATGCTATCTATTACCTCAGTAGGACGATGGTCGAGTACGAATAGAAATATACAACAATGGAGAAGACATGCCTCACACTAGTTAAAAATGAAATAAGATAATTTTAGATATGTTGGACCAGTAATATATTAAATCCGAGTTCTCTTAAAAGTTTTAAACAGGAAATCAATAAACCATTTGGTACAATTGAAGAAAATTTTTAAATAAGCAATTGATCATTGAAACTCGGAACTTCAACGAAGAGAGGAACTTCCGACGATAACTAAAAGTGAACTTATGAAGAAAAGAATATATCCCGTTAAGTTTCATCGTCTCGTTAAGTTTCGGTTTGGTTCGGAGTTTTTTTTTTTTTTTTTTTGAAAGCGAGACCAAAATATTTTAGTTTTTTTTGTTCAGTTTCGGTATTTTTACTCTAATTTTCATTTTTTAATGTGTTTTTTTGGTTTTTCTATTTTTTCCACTTTTTTGGTTTTCTCATCGTACCCTTCGGTTTTCAGTTTTCGGTTTTTGCCACCCTAAATCGAAACCAAACCGAATTGGAATCAGCTCGGTTTGATTTTTATTAGGTTTTCAGTCCGATTCAGGACCATCAGTGGTTCGGTTTCGGGATTCGGTTCAAAGCTTGCAATCCCTACACAGAAGTCCTTAAAACAATATTTGAAAGGTACCTTTGTTTGCACCGACCAAAACTCTAAAAGCACCCAAGTAGCCCCACCTATAGATGATTTGATGGATGGGGCAGGTGGGAGGTTTTATTTCAAGGGGTGGCCAAAAGGTTTCTCCTAAAACCTTGAAGACAGTTTCTAATGGCTTTATAAGTCTTTAGTTCTCATTCATTTCGAATTTGAGCTTTGACTTTGAAGCTTCTTTCACAATGAATTGTTCCTCACCTTCTAGAAATATAAAGACTACAATGGACACCCATCAATTTTCTGAGCTGCACTTAGCCAAGAATTCAAGTCAACAATGGCTGTGATTGATAACGATATTAATGTGACTAAGTTTGACCGATTCCGAATTTCAGAATCTCAATTTCGTGTATTTATTTCAGAATCCAAGGACCAAGACTCTGGTTTTGGCATGAAAATATCTTTCCGTGGCAATCAACGATGAAGTCAAAGCACTGCCGTCAATGGACTGGGTCGGACCAAAATCCAAGTCAACCTAAGCATTTTGGCCCTTTAATTGACCCAGATTTTGGCGCGATCCAACCGAACCTGACCTTCAGGTGTAATAGATCTGAATCGACGTGCAAAGGTTATATGCCCAATCCAACCGTAAATGGTTTTGGCTGAGTAGGGTCAGGCCAAAATTTAAGCCAACCAGAACAACCTTTGGGTCGGCTAGTTAGACGTGACTAGGCCTCAGGTCAGATGCTTCAAAGCCCAACCTTATCCAATGGGCCAAGGTTATAAGTCCAGAGAGAATAATTATCCATACTTAACTATTATAATGCGAGTACGCGGGAGTTGTGTCGGGTAAGATGAAGAGACGAAAAGATTAATTTCTTCAAATTGACGGAAATGCCCTTATAATTATCTTATAATTATTGCTCCCTCGGAAATCTCAAAAATCTCACTTCTTTAAATTATTGCCCCTTTTTATGTGCTCATGTGTGCAGTTTACTAGTCACGATAGTAACGGAGCGATTACCCAGTGTTAATGCAGTCAAAATTTTTGATAGAGATTATTTTTCATGTCAATCTTTTGCAGCAAAGATCTTTAGATTACGGGCTTTAAATCAAACTACTTAAATCCAGAAACAGTTTAAGTCTTTCTTTTAAATTGTGCGTTTGGACCAATTTGTGTGTAAGTAATGGCTACCTAATCCTATCAGATTAATGGGTTTTTCTACTAAACTTTTCTCAAAAGAGAATTAAGGTTGCATTGGGTAAAGCTTTTTGTCAGCTCCTGCAAGAGTCGAATATACTTGTTTTAGCGGCCCTTCTTTTTCTTACTAACTCCTTGTAAAGTAGGATTTACCTGCTCTAGCAGCTACCTCCCTAAAACAAATAATATTTGTTGTGGCAAAGAGTGAGCAAAGCGTAGGGAGAACTGCTAGAGCAAGTAATATATGCTTTTACATTCTTAATGAATGATAATGCCAACTTGTCAAATTTTATTTTATAACCCAAGGCATATATTTTCATAGAGTAGAAGAGTACGTTTAATTTCCCCACACTTAGCCTCGTTTGCCTGATGATAAACTAAACTATCATCGGCAAATAGTAGATGGGATATAAAAGGAGCCCCTCAACAAATACGTACTAAGAGCAGAGAGACTTTTACGGTAAATGGAAATATCAATGAGATTTGTTAATACCTTGGCACAAATAATAAATAAATACGGCGAGAGTGGGCATCCTTGTCTAATACCCCGAAATGGACGAACATTTCCTATAACACGACCGTTCACAAGAAAGGAGAGAGACACTAAATTAACACACCCCATTATAAGACTTATCCATTTTTCAGAAAACCCCATTTTACTGAAAGTACACTCAAGGAACGACCATTCAACTACTCTATTGTAGGCTTTACTCATATTGAGCTTTAACACGCACCAACCATTCTTCTCATACCTATTTTTAAGGAAGAGGGCAATCTCAAAAGCTACAATGAAATTGTCATTGATCAATCTGCCCAACATAAAAGCACTTTGATTTGGAGATATAATGAGAGGAAGGATATTCTTGAATCTATTAGCTAAAACTTTTGCAATAAGTTTATATACCACATTGCAAAGGCTTATGGGCCTAAAATCAGCAAGGTTTTTGGGTTTGTTAATTTTGGGAATTAACACTAAATACACGTGGCTAACCTCCTCTAGAGATGAAGATCCGTTGAGATAAGCTAACACAAACTTAGTCACAGGTTCTCCAACAATATTCCAATACTTTTGGTAGAAAAGAGGAGACATATTGTCGGGTCCGGGAGACTTTAGAGGGTGCATTTGATGGAGGGTAGTATAGATTTCCCCTGGAGAGAATTCTATAGTAATTGCATCATTGTGTTCGGACGTCACTTTCTGATGAATGCCTTCTATCGCCTCATGGATGCTTTGTGGATTTGAAGATCCAAATAAGGCAGAGAAATCATCAACAATTGTTTTTTCGACTCCAAATACCGTTTTCAACCACAAGACCCTCAACATGATTTTTCTTCTGCCTCGCCGAAGCTTTCTCATGGAAATAAGGTGTATTCTTGTCCCCCTCTTTGAGCCAATGGGCCTTGGATTGTTGTCACCACATAATCTTCTCCTTTTGTAATGCCTCATTGAGTTCTTTTTTTATTTGATTCCCCTAGGTTTATCTCAAGGGCCCAAGAGAGACGTATCTAGGGATGATCTATAACTTGTTGATAGTGAATCTGATACTTCCAAACTCGGATTTGTTCCATGTTGACACCTTTATGGAAGTATTTCCGATCTTGTTCTCATGAAATTCCCTGATTGGGTCAATTCCAATTTTATGGCACCATTCTTCTCTTATCAATTCTTCGCATTATTGTGTTTCTGCCCCCAGCCTTGAACCTGAAAGGACTGATTCCTTCTTTCCAACCATTATCGTCTCTAAGCTCTTTTCGGATAAAAGGAGTAACATGGGAAGGTGATCCGAACTAGGAAGAGGAGAGGTGAATTACCTTTGTCGTAGGGAACAAGTTGCACCAGTATCAACTCGTTCTTCTATGAATTCATCATCCTCTCTTCGGTTATTCCAAGTGAAGAGAGCCCCAAAGAATCCCAAATCAATAAGCTCACAATCATCAATTGCAACCCAAAAGTCATCCGAGTATGTTTGGGAAGATTGAACGTTGTCATTCTTTTCGGAAGGGTAACTTCATTCCATAAGAGAGCCAAACCCCCCGGATCGTCCTACGACATCCACAAATAAACCTCCTGAGAAATCAAATTTCACCTTTTGGGCATTCATAAATGATTTCTTTTTTTTTTGTTTATGGAAGAAATACCATCTTGGGGAGGTGTTTCCGAACAAGGAAACCAAGGGAACGAACTGTTGGGGATTACCCAATCCCGGACAGTTCCAACATAAGGTATTCATAATTCCCGGTGGTGTTGAGGCTCAGCCACCGCCGATTTATGGGATCGAAGTTTCTTGGATAGAGGACAGGCAGTGGTAACCTCATTAGAGGAATCTTCCAACTTTGAACCATTTGGAGATGGGTTGTCGAGAAGACTGGACTTCCTCTTACCTTTGGTGTTAGGTTTACTAGGGATTTGATCGGTTTCAATAGGATTGTGGGTTTTAAGGACCTAGAGCCAGTTTAAATTAAAATTTCAATTAGATTAGATTAATGGTGTTGCTTGTAAGTGAAAATATCCAAAGTATAACTAGCATATTTTATTCATAAAGAACAATTTGCACTACATCATGATCACAATCTACCATGGGTTCCTTGTTGCATTTGACGAATTTATATGGCCCTTAAGTCACACATCATGGTCAAGGTCAAATAGTCCAAATTGTTAACTTAGAGAAATGGTGGAATACTAGTTATGGTCAAACTAGATGTTTCCAATTATATTAAGGGTTGTGATTTACCCTAGCATAAGTGCGGTGATCCTAATCGTTAGATTCCTTGATAGGCAAGTTTCTAATCTATTTAAAGAACTTTAGAGTCTCTCTTTCTACACACAATATACGTATCAATTGAATTAAAAGAATTCAAGAGAATCTCATCTTCTCTACAGTGTGCAAAGAAAGAGAAGGCTCTCAATCAAATCATCGATTGTCGGATTATTGCTCGGATAGCTCAAGGCTAAATTCTCACGTGAAAAAACTCTACGGTGTAAGGTATGCTAAAGTTTCTTTTAATTCTCCTTTTGATTACAGGCGGATCCTAATAGTTTCCAACAAGTGGTATCAAAGCCAAACCCGTAATCAACTTTACCGTACCAATTCTCATCGTTAACGATTTTGCTAATTATTTTTCACCAAATTTTTAATTTGCCGGTGTAAGATTTTAAGGATCATATTAATTGGGTGTTGCCAGTGTGAATCAATTTATAATAAATTTGTTAATAATTTTTTTCGATTTTCTTGAGAGTTAATCAGGCGATTGGGTCATCACCAGCCATCGTCGGACTAACCGACCATCCTTCTGTCATTACGGGTGGTCAAAGGTTGTATTATGGCTGCAAATAAAAGAGGCTCAAATTCTCTGGTTGTGTTTGGAAGAAGACGTCTACAGCAGGGTATTTGTTTCCTGTTTTAGAAGAAGACGACTACACTAGCTTTAGTTTCATGTGTTATTGGAGCACCAAAGTTGGTGCTTCTCCAACTCTATATGATTTGAAATGATATGGCCCAAGATGACATGTCCTCATACCTGACCCGACCCGGTCTATGACCCGACTCGGTCTGTGACCCAACCCAGTCAATAACCGGACTCGGGTCATGACCTAATCTGGCCCATAGTCCAATCCGGTTCATTACTCACCCGGCACTTGGGTCATGACCCGATCCAGTCATGGTCCGGTCCATTCCCAACCCATGATTCATGACCCGATCCGGCTCATAGTCTGGTCTGGTCTAGTTCATTCCCGGCCCATGGTACATGACCCGGATTCGAGCCGTTTGATTAAGGCCCATTTTGACCCATATTATTCCTTATTTTTTCGAGTCATTTCTGGGTTATCTACAGGTCCAATTTTGGAACATTATATATGAATTTTGACTTTCTCACTTTCTCAAATATTTCGGATATATTTTTTAGGTCTATTTTTATACATGAGCTCTATGTTATGACATTTTCATGACCTGATATCTTTTTGACATTTTGTAATTGAACAATTATTTTTTATTTGAGTGCTTTTAATTAAAGTTGCAATTAAATTTAAATTCATGATTTAAATGTGTTTAATTGCTCAAAGATACACGTCTCATACGCACTCTTAAAATTTTATTATTCATGAAATACTCACTAAAGGTTTTGATCTACATGTCTATTTTAGTTAAAGTTATGTGCTTGGGATTTTCTACCATCTTTTTATGTTAAATTTTATATTCTTTTGATGAAAAGAATTCAACTTAAAGTTAAATATGTTAACATATTAAAGTTAAATTGAAATTTATTCCTTACATTTTTTAATCTAAACATGTATAAATTTAACATTGGATCCCTAATTCTAAGAACTGAAATATGACATTTATGGATCATAATGGTTGGTTCTTTCCTATGGGGTTTGTGGAGAACCGAGTGATTGTTTGGGGATGCTTGACGAGTGAGTTGGTTATTGCCCAAAAGTAGACAATTCACAACCTTGTAGTTTCCTAATCTTAGATGTTTTCTCTATTAAGATCACTAGGTGTACCATTGCGTTCAGTGTTTGTATACGGCCCAAAGGTGTCATAGTATGTGCGAATAGAATAGTCTTATATAAGATGGTTAGATAAGATAACCCTATTTGTCCAAAGGTATAAGAAGTGTCTGATTCTAATCAAATCATAGAGGCTAGGTCTATGGCATATTTTATACTGTGGGAAGCAAGCGCAAGTCATGTGGTATGTCCAAAGGTGAGTCGTGACATTGCCAAGTTCTTTCCTTAAAGTTGGCATGTGCACATAGTATCACTTCATACGTTTGAATCAAAACCTCTGGTTTAAGCGAAAGGTATTAAATCTAAAGAATTAATAAGTTTTATTTTTGTGTTGACTTTTAAAATGTGATACTAAATTAAAAAATTTTACAGCGATGGATCTCTTGTCAATTACCAAACACATAGCAGGAGTTGAGCCACTTTCTGGGTCCAACTTCAACACTTGGAAAATGACTCTCGATGTTTGTTTTGGGATTTTAGACATGTCTTTTGTGTTTATAATTCCTAAACTTGCGGCGTTTACTCAGGATTCTCCTGCCAAGGATAAGGAATTTTTCGAGAAATGGAATAAGACTAACTCGTTAGCCATGTTAATGATCAGGGCCACCATTAATGCCTATTTCAAGGGTGACATACCTGTTACAGAGACCGCTTCTGAATTAATAGCTCTTATTAAGAAATAATGTATTGGCAGTGAGAAGCATGTCGTATATGATTATATGAATGATCTCATGCACCTTTGGTATGATGACAGTGGGAATGTGAGAGACCACTTAATGAAGTTATCTCAAATCTATTTGGGTATTAAAGAATACGAGCTTAACATAGATGAAAAGTTGATAATCTATATTGGGTTGCTTCTCTCCCTAAGGCTTTCGACATTTTAAAGGTGAATTATAATTCGCAAGAGCAGAATTGAGACTTAAACAAGTTAACTTAGATGTACTCCATTGAAAAAAAGAAGCTTAAAGGCGAGCGATATGAGTTTGCTCATTTGGAGACTTCCAGCTCTAGTAAAAAGAATTTTAAGAAGAAAGGCCCTAAGAGGAATAAAAAAAGAAATCAACCACAACAAAAATTTTAGAGCAAGGGTAAAGGCAAAGTTCAAAGTTTTGGAAAGGCAACGCATCCTCATGATCAGTCTGACAGTGTAAGCGGTTGATGATTTTGTGTCAAGGAAGGCTACTTCAAGAGCAAATGTGTGAATTATAAAAAGTGGCTAGTGAAGCAACCTGAAGGTATCTCTAGAGTTTTAGTACTCTCTCAGACATTTTCAATTGATAGTCCTCCTAATTCATGATTGGTTGACTCTGGTGCTTCTGTGCATGCTACGCACTCTTTTCAAGTGCTTAGAAGCAGGAGATGACTCAAACAGGAGGATAGGTTGTTCCTTGGGAACGATCAGGCGATGCAGGTGGAGAGCGTCGACACTTGCGATTTAGTTTTGAACTCTGAACATACTTTGACTTTACATGGGATATATTTTATTCCCTCCTTTAGAAGGAATATTATTTCGTTTTCTAGACTTGCAGACTGTGGTTATATTTTTACTTTTAGCAGTATAGGTTTGGATATTTCTTTTGATGGTTTTATAGTTGGTCGTGGCATTTTAGTTGATAATTTATATTTGTTATCTGTTGATTATTCTCGCACCATTGGTTTGATTGCTGAGGCCTCGAACTCGACATCGTCCAGGTCAAAGTGTTCTTTGCTTAGGGATGATTCTGCAATCTTATGGTATAGGAGGTTAGGTCACATATCAAAGAAAAGACTGGAATCGTTAGTAAGATTTAGTATTATTAGACTATTGGATTTCACTGATTTTAAAAATTGTGTGGACTGTATGAAGGATAAAACTTTCAAACAGAGGAAGTTCTCTACCTCTCGGGCCACTGAGGTTTTACAGTTAATACATACCGATATTTGTGGGCCTTATCCGATTACTGCTCGTGGTGGCAAAAGGTATTTCATTACCTTTATTGATGACTACTCCAGATACACACACGTCTTCTTATTAGAGACAAAATATAAAATTTTAGAGGTCTTCAAAACCTATCAGTTGGAAGTAGAAAATCAACTTGGGAAAAAGATAAAGACTGTGCGTTCAGATAGAGGTGGAGAATATTTCTATAGAATGGGTCCTAATGGTGTCAATCATGGACCATTTGTGGAGTACTTATAAACTCAATGCATTGTTCTATAATATACTTCTCCTGACACTCCGCGGCAGAATGGTGTTTCAGAAAGGAAAAATCGTACTTATCAGGAGATTGTTCGCAACATGTAAAGTCACTCTACATTTAAAGAAGAGTTTTGAGGTGAATCCTTGAAGTTAGTAGTTTACATTTTCAACAGGGTTCCTTGCAAGGTTGTACCTGAAACTCCTTACAAGAGATGAACAACTGAGGATCCAAAGCCCGGACATTTACATATATGAGGTTGTGAGGCTAAAGCTAAGTTTTATAATCCTAACATTAAGAAGTTGGATCCACGCACAGTCAATTATTATTTTATCGGCTATGGACTTCATTCTAGGACTTAGAGATTTTATTGTCTTGGAAGAGTCATTGATATTGCTGAGACCCATATAACTAATTTTCTGGAGAATGGCAAATCCAGTGGGAGTTTACATCAAAATAATATTACTTTTATTGAGAACTCTGATTTTGACTTTGTGCCTTCATCTGGTGGTAATGTTTTTCTTCGTACACCACTTGATCCCATATATGTTGATACTTTGATTCAGACAAATCTTGTGACAGCTCCAACTGAAGAAGAATGTCCTATTCCATCTCAAGTTTCACCAATACCACCGGCTCAGCCCAGAAGATCTGAGCGCTAACGTAAACATGTTATTCCATATTTCTATGAGGTGTAGGCGGAAGAGGCTCGATTTGAGGGTGTTGATCTTGATGACCTATTGACCTTTCAGCAAGTCATTGGTAGCAATGAATCCTCACACTAGCAGGAGGCCATGAGAGAGGAGTTATTATCCATAGAAAAGAATAAGGTTTGGAACCTTATGGATTTGTCAGAGGGTCGCAAAGCAGTTGAATGCAAATGAGTTGATAAGACTAAAAGAGACTGTAGTGGCAAGATTGAAAGATTCATGGCGAAACTTCTCGCAAAGGGTTTTCAACAGAAGGAAGACAATGACTATGATGAGACCTACTCCTCGGTCTCTTCTAAGGATTCATTTAGGATAGTGATGACTTTAGTTGCTCATTATAATCTCGAATTACATCAAATGGACGTGAAGACTGTTTTTTTAAATGGAGACTTTGTGGAAGACATATACATGTCACAACCAGTGGGTTTTGTGATTAAAGAAAAAAAACAACTAATTTGCAAATTGAATATGTCTATTTATGGACTTAAACAAGCTTCTAGGCAGTGGTATTTGAAATTCGATGAGGTTGTCACTGATTATGGGTTTAAAAAAAATATTGTTGATTATTATATATATCTCAGAAATAGCGGGAGCAAATTTGTCATTCTAGTTCTCTATGTGGATGATATATTACTTGCAAGTAATGACATTCATTTTCTCCACGATACTAAGAGTTTTCTCTCCAAAGCATTTAATATGAAGGATTTAGGTATTGCTAAGTATGTACTTGGCATCAAAATTCATTATGATAGAGTTGTCAGTTGTTTAGGGGTTTCGCAGAAGGCCTATATAGAGAAAGTACTTAACTTATATGGCATGGATAGATGTGCTTCAGGTGAAGCACCTGTTTTGAAGGGTGATGTTATTTCTCAAGATCTACAACTCAGAACTAAGGCAAAAAGGCAACAAATAGATCAAAAGGAGTATACTTCAGTTGTAGGTAGTCTTATGTATGTAATGGTTTGTCTACGTTCCGAAATCAGTTTCGTTGTCACCCTACTTAGTCGATATCAATCTAATCCAGGAATTGCGCATTGGAAAGCTACGAAGAAGGTACTTCGTTACTTATAAATAACCAAAGATTTTATGTTGACCTATCGTCGATCAAAAATGAGCTTAAGGTTGTCGGATACCCAGATTTTGATTTTGCTGGTTGTAAGGATAGCGTCTAATCGACAGCAAGTTATTTGTTTCTACTTGCGGATGATATTATTTTTTGGAGAAGCACTAAACAGACTTTGACGACAGATTCAACTATATACGCCAAAATTATTGGTTGTTATAAGGCTACTCGTCATGCATTATGGTTGAAAATTTTTATCGGAGATCTAAAGATTTTTTATTCCATTCATCGCCCCCTTATCATCTATTATGATAATGAGGCTGTGACCAAGTTTGTGAAACACAAAAAGATTACCAGGAGGAATAAGCATTTCGATGTCAAGTATTTCGTTATATATGAAACATTCGAGATGGTGTTATAGAGATTCCTCACATTAGTACAGAGTTTATGATTGCAGATCCCCTTACCAAGGGCTTACCACTTAAGATTTTCAAGGAGCACGTGACTCGGATGGGACTTGTTGAGTTGTTGACTTAGTTCTAGATTTGCTTTTATTTTGACATGTTATTATTATTTATTTTCTGCTATTGATCGTGGATCTTTTTCGCTGTATTTATATACATGTTTTTATTTTGAGCTCAGATTATTATATTATTATATGTTATCATTTACAGGTTATGGGATCATTACCAATAAAAAGGTAGCATTTGTCACAAGGTATGGTGGTAGTTGTCACAAGATATGGTGGAGATTGTCACAAAATAGCCTGGAGTGTTGATGAAAAGATGAAAAGATGATTGATTTGTCATCTTTGGGCTAAACATGAGTTAGCTCCACGTTGGTAATGCCTTCACTCTGATGAAAAGATGTCTGATTTGTCACAAAGCGGGATGAAAGGTTACATCAAAGTAACATGCAGTAGCATGAAGCAGGACTCTACGAGAATGAGTACAAGACCAAGTTTTAGGAGTACTATATCTCTCCTGTCACATTATTTAAAATAATCACGTAAAGGTTAAAGACGTTGAAGTTTCGAATACTGTTAGTTTTGTGATCATGGAACTGTCCTAGTGTCAATATTGAGTACATTAGTGCATTCATGATCCTCACTAATGGAGCTTGAAATGGAGATGAAAAAATATATCTTCCTAAGATTTTCAAAATCGATACACCGTGTCAAGTTTTCTTAAAGGAGCAATTTGGACTTGGTTTTCAAAAAAAAAAACTCAATTAGTCTTAAGGTCCAAGTAGGAGATTGTTGAATTTCACGAATTTATGTGGCCCTTAAGTCACGCATCATGGTCAAGGTCAAATAGTTCAAATTGTTAACTTAGAGAGATGGTGAAATACTGGTTATGGTCAAATTAGAAGTTTCCAATCATATCAAAAGTTGTGATTTTACCCTAATATAAGTGTGAAAATCCTAACTATTAGATTCCTTGATGGGCAAGTTTCTAACTTACTTAAAGAGATGTAAAGTCTCCCTTTCTACACACAATATATGTATCAATTGAATTAGAAAAATTCAAAAAAAACTCATCTTCTTTACGGTGTGAAAAGAAAGAGAAGGTTCTCCATCAAATCATCGATTGACGGATAATTGCTCAGATCGCTCAAGGCTAAATCCTCGCGTAAAAAAACTCCACTGTGTAAGGTATGCTAAAGTTTCTTTTAATTCTACTTTTGATTGCGAGAAGATCCTCATAGTTTCACTACAAAAAAAATGATTTTTTGTGAAGTTCAACAAATGTCGCAAAAAGTCAGATAAACGTTGCAAATATGTTTAGCGACACTTTATTCAAATGTCAGCAATACGTGTATCGTAGTAATTATTTGCGACGTCCGTGGCGGCATTTCAATTAAAGCGCCGCTATATCTTTATTATTAGCGGCGTTTAGAAAACGCTACCAAATGATCTCCAAAATGTCGTGATAAACATTCAGAAATGTCGTTTAAATTGTTTCGATGACGCTTATAAACGCCACAAAATACAGTTGAAAGGTGTCGCGATTAGACTTATTTCCGACATTTTCTCGAAACGCCGCTAATAGCATACATGAAAGGATATAGTGACGTTTGTGGATGAAGCGCTGTTGTAATTGACCTATAGTGGCATTTTTCCGAAAACGCTGCTAAAAAAATTAATTAATTTTTTTTTAAAATTCTTTAATTTTATAAATATTTAAAAAAGTTACCAATATCATACATATTTTTAAAAAACCTCATTATGGCGAATAAAATAATTATCCATCCACAATCACACATTAACTATTCATGTAAGAAAAAATACAAGGCTCAGGATTTAACACAATGTAATAAGCCTCCCTAAAAAGTCAAAAAATATAAATCAACAAAAGTAAGGAGTTTCTTTGTAAGGCCAAATCACAAAATCCCCATATTCATTGCCCATAGGCTAAGTAACAAAAAAAATATAGTTAAATAACAAAAATCCCCATTGTTTCTATCTCTGCGAGGTAATGTTGGCCTTTTGAGGTGTGCTGATTCAATGGCACGCCATTGTTATTACATGAAACATAGAATGCCTTTGGCATGTTGTGTTGCACCGTAGTAAACTTAAAAACTGCACAAACCAATCAAGAATTAACATCAGATAGGGAGACATAAATGGGACCATAAATGAATATTTAAAATAATCAATGGATTCAAAGAAAGCAATCTTAAAAATTAAAATTTCAGCAGTTTCAATAGACTCAAAATTTCAGCAACTTACCTAGATAAGCACCTGATTAGATTATGGTGGAAGGTACACCACTGCTCTTAGCCTACAAAATTGAAACTAAATATTTCATTTAGTTAATGACATCAAAATATAATATATTCAAGTAAAACTAAGCATTTCATTTTAAATTTTTAACGAATCTAATATTATAATTAAAAAAGAAAATCAATGATATATACCTATTTTAGAACTCATCATTCTCATAAAGTTCTCCATTCTGTAATCTTTTTTTCTATTATTGCAATTTTTTCTGCCATTTGTGCTTCCATCCTGATACTTTTTTCTATCATTATGCCTCCATTATGACAACTCGTTTTGACACTTGGGTCTCTATTATGGTATTGTTCTCCACCGCCTGGGTCTTTAATTCTTCTATCTCTCAGCTCTCATTGTAGAGAGTTCACTAGACGATGCACGACGGCTAGAGTTAGACTCAAAAATACTAGTAGGGGTTGGGCCAAATCCAATGCCTCAGACACGACCATGTCTCTCTTTTCCCATGGCCCGCACATACACGTCAGTGCGAGAGATAGGATCTTGTGATCCTTTTGAAAGGTTTGAACGGGAATCTTACATCTCTTTTTAGAATAATTTGAATTTCAATTAATTGTCTAATCTCAAGTGGTAAAAAAGAGTATAAGTGAAATGATATAGTATTGATAGTTAGAATTGTAATCTTACTATCTTTTCTCTAGCAAAAGTGTTGATCGGTGTTCCATCTTTACGATGATGTGTTAAGATAAAAACATCTACTCGACTCAGCGCTTCTTGTGTCTCGCTCGTCATACTATGTGTCAAAGGACAACCACTCATTTTAATTAATTATAAAAATTAGTTAACGACGTATAATTCAATAAAAAAATATTATGAAATAAAATACATACTTGCCCATGGAATACCCTCGCAAAGCTTTTAGATCCAGATGTATGAGGTAATTTTTCTTGAGCCCGAATTAGTTTATTTTTTACACTTTTTCGCTATAGTACACAAATTATTAGATAATGAAGCATTTGTTATATAAAAGACATGTTAGAAACCTTGTGTATTTAAGACATACCTTCCCCTCCTCAATACACCAAAAGTAGATAAGATGTTCCCATTGTTTTTTAAGTATATTGTCAGGGCAATTTGTAATGAAATCATCATCTTCGCTAAGAGTATCAAAGAATTTAGTTTTTGAAAGGCTCTTGTGATTCCTCCATTGTTTGCCAACGGATTTTATTATATTTTTTCACAACCCTTCTTCAATATCAAACTTTGCCTACCAAAATAGTGCAAAAATGAAAATACAATTATTGTTTACTCTGCTCTAAGTTTAAATTAGGCAAAAATGGAAAAAAACATGCATACCACAAAAAAAAAAAAACACATACGATCCTTTGATTCGCCTTCCACCTTATGCCAATCCCTTTTATCAAGAGGTAACAAAGTAGGATCTCTTACTAACTTGCCACAATAGCTGGCTAAATATTTAACATCATCTCCTACTGGTCGCCCTCCATCACCTAAAATTTTCACCTTCTTACCATTTGGTAAGGAATAAAGATACACACACTTTGTTTTACCTCGTCTCTTTGTTAAGGATTGAGAAGTACCATCTAAGGATGATGACTCTGGAGGATTCATCTGCTTAAATTCACAAAAGAACACTAAAAAATTAGTCTAACATCTATGTGCTCTCCTAGATGGCAGCACAACTTCAAACACTTGATTACAAATATTGGATGATATTGGAGTTGGCTGATACGTATCGGAAACAAGAGATTTTGAACCTTGCTAACATATATGAAAAAAGAATATAACTTGACTTGGTACTCAAAGATGATAATTATTTTTGAGCAAAAAATATTCTTGTTTCGCACTAAGAAACTGTGTTTGTCCTCATAAGATGAAAATGTTATCTAGTGACAAACCTCTTTATTGCACCTGAAAAGTAATTTTTACAAAAGGGTTGCCAAACAAGGCCTTAAGTGACCTTGCATGAGAGAGAGGGGAGCATTATAAAGAAAGTCCTACACTCCACTTATATCCATTTGAAAAATGCAACAACTTGGTTTCAGAAACATATAAACAGACATGTTTGTAAAATCTCTGCAATACATTTCTTGTTTGTAGATATAATAAGGGCAACAAAACATTTTTTACATGGATGACTGCAATTTTAGGAAATGGCGAATAATTCATATAGAAGAAAAGGTTTTCTAACGTTATGGAAGCCAATTAAGAGTTCATATGCTATTATATGACAATTAATTGGCAGTGTTTTAGTTTCAGTTCAAAAGCTGAACTAAATTAGTTTCAGAAATCAGTGTTTCAATTATAGTTCAAAAACTGAACTGATCTTAGTTCAGAAACTAGTGTCACTACTAAAAAATTGAACTGAGTCAATTCAGTAACTTAACTATATCAGTCCAACAACTACTATTTTAGTTTCAGGTTCACTTCAAAGCTAAATTGAATAAGCATTTCTTTGTTATGAACTGGTGAAGCAGGCCGCTGACTAAAGGTATCAAAAGACCTAGGTATATATATGTGCTCCGGCTCTACCAGTTTTCAGTTTCAGCCACACAAAATTGAAACCAAGTTGATTGAGAATCAGTTTCGGTTTTCTCTGTTTTGGGTTGGTTGTGGTTTAATTCGGCTAACCAATTTTTCAATCAGGTTGGATTATCAGATTTTCGGTTCAGAACTTGCATCCCTACTTGGCGCTCATTTTGATTGGCTTCAGCCCAGACAACTTCATTGAATTCATTGTCTTTTTTATGATCTCAATGGCATACAAGGGATTCAAATAGACAGTTAATGCAAGCATGGACGAGTTATTGACCATGTAATTAAGGGTGCGTTCAGGTCCGGTTAGACGGCTTTACTCAATCATTTCTACATGGATCGCCGATTAGACAGCTTTACTCACTCTTAGGATCTTGAGGTATCCAATATAAATCGAGCTGCTAGATTTAGGGATTTCTTACGTTATTTAACAGCATTTGCCAGGTTAACAAGCTTTTTTGGAGAGTAAATAAGATGCCAGTAACAGACCAACAGATTATTCAGCAACAGACAAGAAACAGAAAACACAAAGATAAACCAATTGATGTACAAATCAAGGTGGTAAAAGCTGAGGCAAGGGACAAATACATTAGCCTCAGTCTCCACGCCTTTTCTTCTTCTTCTTCTTCTTCTTCTTCTTCTTCTTCTTCTTCTTCATTGTTTGATCGGTTATAAAGGATTAAATTAACCAAGAAAATGTGATTAGCTCAGTTACTATTGCACTTAACAAACCGATTAATCATGACCATTCCTCTCTTAGATAGCTGGTCAACGGTCAATGTCCTTTTCCAGGCTACTCACCAAGAGAATAATTTAACCTTCATGGGTATCAGAGCTTCCCATAGCACTGTCCAGTTTTGGGTGATAAGAGGTCAACGAGTTAAAACCAATAGAAAGAGGGCACAGAGAACTGGCCCAGTTTACTCTAAGTCTGGACACAAGAATGTTGGCCATTGGATGGGATTTGCATCCCCTTGAGGGGTGCCAATAAATTGCATAGCTCCTCAATATCACAATTTTTGAGAGCTCTTCTAAGATTCAAACACCAACGCTTAGAAAAGGATGGATCCCAAAGTTGGTTCGCTACAGCTGATTTATTAGTAGACAGGTTGTATATATTGGGGAAGTTCAGCCTTAGTTTACCCCAAATTGGCCAATAATACATCCAAGAGAGGATATTTTTCAATCAATTTAATGCCCAAATCAAATTAGTTTTAAATAAACAACAGACCCTTCCACCATCCTGACAAGTTCAAAAATTTAGAGTCCCTGATGTCCCGATCGTCTTTGGACATATGGTGTTTATATGAACAAACAGAGGACCATAACCTTTGCTGCTCCTCCCTGTCTTTTCCACCACTTGCCAAGCAGTCCATTCATCTTTTTGATATACCAATAAATGTTGAAAAAGTATATTGTTAAAAAATAACAAATTAAGAAACTGATAGGAAACAAGGATAGCATGTAAGTTCCATCCTCTAACTTCTGAATTTCTTAATTTTAGAAGACTAGGATTATGTACTTATTAAACAAAATTCTAGAATACATAACAACGAGATAAATGTGTCACGCAAGACGTAAGTCAATAATGTCATCAAACAAGATTATAACTTAGATATAAAATAAGTATCACCTCCCACTACTTCCCCAAGTCTGATAGTCCCCTTCATTTACTTCCTTGCACTTGCATTATAGCAATATCCTTTGTACAAAAGTTGTTTCAGGTCTCCGTTGGCCATGCCCAAACCATCTCAAATTGCAGTCCTTGAAATTTTCTCTTTTACTGGGGCTACTCCTAAACTTAATCTTACATACTTATACCTAACCATATCCTTTCATGTTACTCCACACGTCTACCTTATCTTAGTAATCTTAGCTACATATACTATATCTCCTTGGAACTTTTCTGTAGCTCATCAATGCTCTCGTCTTATAAAAGTGTCACTGCAGTAAAAATGGCACTCATTGAATTTTTGAATAAACTCAAAACAGAAATTTTGGCTGAAACATTTGCAGTTGTGCAATTTCACTCATCTAAAGTTTGACCCTGCAATCCCTAACCATAATCTTCCTCTCACAAATACAGCTTCTGATATAACCAACTCTAGTTTCAACATGTTGTTTTCTCCAACCATGATCCTAGGCCTGGTCAATTAGGCTGAAATTAAGTTAGCCATGAATGGTGATAAATTGAAATTGAGAGAAGAAAACCAGTTGAGAAAGGTTTTGATCCATTTTAGGGTCAATTTGAGATTCGTGCGATATCTGGTAGAGAATATCATAGTTTGATATAAGTCCTTTTACTGCATAGGTGGCACTGGATTAGCTTGATTGTAGACTGCCCTACGTTTCAATGATGCATGGTAATGAACTGTTCGAAGCACATTTTTTACTCATTAAGAATTGAACCAGAGAGGGGATTTGATCCATTGAAAAAAGAATGAAAAGAGAGTTGAACTAGAGAGCAAACACCTTCCTACTGGAAAAAAAAGGCACAATAGAAGAACAGTTGGCAGTGGGAAGAAAAGTGGGGTCGCAAAAAGCTTTTTCCCAAAAAATCAACCCTGGGTTTAATTTGGAATTCCCTCCACATAAATATGGATATCTTTCAAGAAAATGTAATCTCATACACTTTTTTCCAATTTTCCAACTCCATATGCTATCTCTAATTCTTGTAAGGTTAATATGCTGATGAATCTCAAAAGTCCATCAGCGTTTATAAACTGGAGGTGTTTATTATTGGTGGATCACTCAAGTGGCTAACAGAGTGGTTTTTAAATGGGGTGTTTTTGTCCTGAGAAGAGGGTTACAAAATTAGGGAAGTGCATGAGGTATTGTTGAACTCTCTTCCACTTTTACCTTTTTCTTCTTGGTAAGGATATACTATTAGGTATATAAAATAAAAATAGTGACTAAGGTGGTCATAGATATTTTGTTATAAGAAAAGTCTAACAATAAAAATGAATTGACACTACTCTAAAGCATCTTCTTGTTTAAGTGCATTGATACTAGATGAGGGTGAATCATAGATGAATTGATTGCTAGCCTGTGGCCTTCGACAGCAGCATTATCTATTGCTCAATTATGTGTGGATATGAGAGATTTTCCAAGAGATGATGGAGAGCCAAAACTCTATAAGTTGAACGAGTTATTGTGATAGTGGCATTCTTCTCTTACTTTTTCTACTTTGTTAATTTCAATGTGGAAAATGTGTGTCTCTACTCTGCTCTTCAGTGAGTCATTAGATTATTATTTGGGAAGCTTTTTGGTGGTTGGGATTATGAGTTTGCAATATCTCTACTAAAATTTAATCATGCCTAAGCCCACCAAAATCCACTGATAGATTTTTAAAACACACAACATAGCATCTCCTGGCCAAAGCTCTCTTTGGTTCATCAATCAAAGGTCTTTGTTCACAGATTCACCCGGATTCCACTATTCATAAGAGCTACATAAAAGGTTACAAGAGAAACAATTACAAGGGTTCTTTAAACCTTAGATTTAAATCTGAGCATAAATACAGGGTAAATCTGATTTAAATCCTAGATTTTTTATACAATAAATTAAACCCTTACGTGAGGATAAACACAAGGATGTGCTTTTTGTGGCAAAGACGATGGATTAAAGCGATCAATATCCCTTTCCTTCCCGAGCCTTTGTTTGGGATTCTTTGAATCTTGGATGTGTTTTCTGTAGAGAAGACGATGTTAAATCTTAGATGTGCTTTCTGTGGTGAAGACGATGGAGTAAGGAAAACCCTTTACTTTGAATCTTGGATGTGCTTTCTGTAGAGAAGACGATGTTGAATCGAGCTTTCTGTGGAGAAGACGAGGTTGAATCAGGATATGCTTTCTATGGAGAAGACGATGGAGTAAGGAAAACCCTTTACTTTGGAGTTTGAAGTAAAGCTCCCTCTATATATTTAGTTTTTATTAAATAGGCGCGCGCCTACATTCATTTCCCGCGTCCTAAATTTGAACAGCCATTGAGGCGATTAATAATATAAACGTCGGATATAACGATTTACATCGCAGATCAAAAAATGTTGCGCTCAATTTCAGGTATAGTCGCATTTACAAAATTAAGCATATTATATTAACGATGCTATCGCGGCGTTTAATAATAAAAACGTCACGCATAATATTTTAAATCGCGGCGTCTAATAATCAACGTTGCGCTTAGTTTCCTGCATAATGGCATTTGCAAAATAAAGCGGCGCAAAATGTTTTAAATCACGGTGTCCAATAAAAAATACTGCATATAAGATTTTAAATTACGGTGTTTAATAAATAACGTCACGCTTAGTTTCTTACATAGTGGCGTTTGCAAAATAAAACGCCATAAGATGTTTTAAATTGTGGCGTCCAATAAAAAACATCGCGTATAATGGTTTAAATCGCGGTGTTCAATAAACAACGCCGCATTTAGTTTCCTGTAGAGTGGCATTTGCAAAATAAAATGCCGCAAATATTTTATTAGAGCGTCATTTTTACAGTAGATGTCGTAATCAATGTTACGCGAAATGAAATTATTAACAATTAGGGCAGTTTTATCACAAGCACCATGGAAAGGTATTTTTAGTGGCGCTTTTACTCAAACGCCGTTAAACCAATATCGTCAAAACCCACTTTTTTTTTAGTGTTTCCAACACTCTGCCAAACAAAGGAAGAGAGAAAACAATCAAAGTACTGATCTTTGGATGAAAGGGGTTAAATACGGCTAATTCTGTTGATTCTATGATCAAAACTTGAAACTTTCCTTTGGAGTTTCAAGATACACCTTATGGTAAAGGGAAGTAAATTTGTAATTTCATGCTAATTTCTTGATAATTGACTTCTTCTGAAAATGACACTTTTTTTTGTTTGATTATGTTGTCTATAAATGAATGACTTCCTTGGAGTTGCAGTTTTAGAATTTAATTATTTTGTATAGAAAATATTTTTTTACAGCTAGAAAAGGGTATTTTTGGCCAAACTGAAGTAATTATAAAAAGAAATTGCATGTGGGCCCCACATGAATTCAAATCCACCAGTTGAGATATGAATAAAAAAATACCCAATGGATCTATCCTTTCAGAGGTTTGGTGGGTGGAATTGCAAATGGCTTGCAAATGATTTGATGGGTGAAAGGTGAATTCTAAAAGTGGGTCTCATATTATTTCAATTTTATATCTTTAAAAAGCAATCAAACAATAAATATGGAATTGGCATATTAATTTCACCTTCAATTTCTAACTTTCACAAGAATGTCGTCGCCGATTCTTTTATGCTCTTATGCTGTTTATGGAATGCTAGAAATCGAGCCAGATTTGATGGGGCCTCTATTAATGTTGATGAGATATTGTCACCTTCAAATGGTTCAAGGATATTAAAATCACAATTTTTGCATTTTAAATGCAATTTTATGAAAAAAAATTCTGAAACTCTCCTTATTTTAATAAAAAAAATTATTGGTAATATTTTTTATACATTTTCCTTACTTTTCCAATAATTTTCTCAAGTTTTTCCTTTTTGGCCTTGCCTTTTTTGCCTTGCCGACTTTTTCCTAAACTCCGTCTTGGCAGCTATGGTTTAAAGGTAGGGGACTCAACGACGGGGCTTGAGCCCAGCCCGGTCCGAAGTAGGTTGAGGCAAGTAGGCCAAAATAAATAATAGGCCTAGCCAGCTAGGCCCCATTAGTAATCTGACCGAGTATGGGCTAGTTCCAAAAGCTCAATTAAAAAATCACTCATTAGAACCCAGCCCAACCCGATCATTTGAGATAATTTCTATATAAAGGCCTGGCCCATTATCGGGCCAAGTATAAGATAACTCCAAAAGCCCAATTAAAAATCAACCCATTTAAGGGCCAGCCCAGCCCATTGAGACCCCGGTCAGAGGTTGCTTGGTGGGTTTGAAATTACGACCCTCGTTCTAGCTTTAAAGTGTGATCGCTATGCCGAAGCTCTTTAAATGTAGAGCTGTCTTTTTTTCTCTTTTAATGTAGCTCTTTCTATGTTTTAATAAAAAAAATTCTTGCTTAGACCAAAAAAAAAGGATACTGATCCACTAAAATGAAGAACTTATATTACCCAATAAAACCAAACTCAACAAATCATAAGCTGTGAATCCAATATTCAAATCCTAGAATGGTTAATTGATATCTGAAGAAGCAACATCACTACAAATCATCTCTCTCTCTCTCTCTCTCTCTCTCTCTCTCTCTCTCTCTCTCTCTCTCTCAACCCAAATATTCTTTCAACATACAAAAGCATAGCAGTAAATCAATGAAGGGCACCTTTATAAAGGCCTGCTTCCTATTCCCTCCAATGCCTGCTAATCTATATTCCCCTTCAAGTTAATTCAAAACTGAAAAATGAGTGTTAGAATTAGCTGGAATCTCAAGGGCTCCAATCGCTGTGATAAATTCGGATTCCAAATTTATTTTACCCATTCAATCCATCTGCAAATCGCTCGATAGCATACACATTTAATCCTCTTGTCCGCCCTGGAGCGCCTCCTTTGATCGAAGATAAATCGAGCACAAACCTTTGGGTTCCAGAACAAAAAAGGGGGAGAGAAAATAAGCATGTTGATAGGTTAATGACAAATGGTTCAATACAAAGATCAGAATATTATGACTTACAAGCCGTTTGATGACTTCTCGAGCTCGGTAATTCCGCATTGTATCAGAACCCTTTGGTTCGTTCCTGATACCGAATGATTCAGAGATTCTTCGGCGTTCTTCATATCTATATTGAAAGTTTTTCAGTGGTTTAGCTTCTAAAAATGTAAGAGTTGGTATTAGCACCAACCCCGCGTGCCAGCCTCAGTACTCGGGTCAATCTCCTTATCAAATGGTAAAGCCTTGGGAAGCTCCCAGCTATCTCCGAGCATGCAAATCATGAAAGTACACCTTTGACCTTTCACTAATTTGATTTTCAACAATATCTGCACATTCCCCAAAGGATATTGGAGTTGACCCGAGTGCCGAAGGTTGGCAGCAGATACCATAAAATGTCAGAGTCGGTATTAGCACCCAACCCATGTGCGAGCCTCGGTACTCGAGTCAATCTCCTTTCCAAATGGTAAGGTCTTGGGAAGTGCCCAGTTGTTTCTGAGCATACAAGTCGTGAAACAACTGGGCACCTTTGACCTTTCACTGACTTGGCGCTCAACAATATCTGCACATTTCCCAAGGTTATCGGAGTTGACCTGAGTGCCCAAGTTTGGCACTCAAATTGGGTACCTAATACCAACTCGAATACGAAATGGGGAAATGGGGAGCTTCGATATAAGCACTTACATGGTTCATATACAGCCGGAGTTGTCCCCTCAAGACCAAGGATTTTCTGCATCAAAGCAATTCAGATCAATATTTCCCTATTTAGATTATTGATATAGAGCATAGTCACAAAGTCGGAATCCACAAGGGTCAAAGTCGGAAAATATCGGTGAAAGTCGAAAAAAATCTTTAAAAAACTCAAAATATAAAAAGTATATCATAATATATTTTTAGTTTAAAATGATGATTTTAATGAACAAAATAGGTAAAACTTCAAGGTTTTTTATGAACAAACTCAACAAAATAGTATAAAACCTAAACGTTTTTTCTCCCATAAGTATAACTGAAAATAAGGGCCCACATCAGAAACATCGTCAATTAATCAGCCGAGTTGCAACTTGGCCGCTTAATCGACAATAAAGTAGGGATGACTGCAAGTCGCCGATTTTTGAAAAATTCGGATACTTTTGTGACAATGATACAGAGATGAAAAAAAATTCATTTGGAGAAACAATAATCACCTTAAGGACATTGTAGCATTTTTCGAGATCATCATTCACTAGGATGTGATCAAAGAGACCTGAGGATTTCCCTAGTTCAAGCTCCGCTATTGCATTCCTCAGTCGCTTTTGGACTTGTTCCTCAGTTTCGGTTCCCCTATCGCAATCACAACCACAATGAGATTTAATCATTGCCATTAAACTGAAAACCGATCAGTACAACCTCCAAAGGAAAATCTTAGGCCTTTTGCTTGGTGGCTAAAAAATAATAAATAATATTATCAATTTCAGGCCTCGAGATTCTAAATTACCGTGCGCGAAGGCGCTTCTCAAGCTCCTCAAACGACGGTGGGCAGATAAATATGGATATCACTTCGAGAGGACTAGCTTTCACAGATCTAGCGCCTTGAACATCAATGTCGAGAATGCATCTCTACCATTAACACAAAAGCAATGCATCGATTGGCATCGGCTAGATATAAGTAAATCTAACACAGTCCGTATACACCATCCGATTCATGATGAGACAATTTCTAATGTAGGGATATAATTAAGTCACCACATCTCAACATCGTCCTATCATGGATTGGACGGTTTTAGGTCCAATTAAGACCGAACTCTCTCCCTGTATTAAATAAGGAGATAAATACCAATTCAAAACATCAATCAATTAAAACGGAAAATGAACGCCATTTCAGATTATCATTTTACCTTTCCGGAATCTGTTACGGCCTCGACTGCTTTGATACTAGTTCCATAGAGATTTCCATGAACGGACGCAGATTCGAGAAACTTTCCATCTCCGATTGCCTTTTCCATTACGCTTCGCTCAGTGAAGTGGTAATGAACTCCGTCCCTCTCCTTTTCTCTCGGAAGTCGAGTCGTGTGGCTCACGGAAAACCCAAAGGTGGACGGGAAGTCTTTCATCAGCTTGGTGATTAGGGTGCCCTTGCCCACACCAGAGGGCCCACTGATAACTATAGGCATGAGGCCATCGCCTTTTACCCCCTTACTCCAAGCAACCACTTCAGCTTCTAGTATCTTCTTCTGCTCTTTAACGAATGTGGTGTCCACCTACCGATAACCAGAAAACAAACAATATTAGACTACGGTTGTAAACTGGGATGCCTAAATGCGGACATTGACACAAACAAAATCTGTGAATGGTGGTACAACTAGGACTTTCTCACAATCCAACACATTGATATAAATGGGGAGCTACAACTTGCACATGAGATTTGAACCGTGGCATATGGGTTAAAACGAAAGACGACCTGTGCCATGTGGAACACCATCTAAGCCAACTGATTTGAAGGCCATGGTGTAAAGATCTTGGATGCCCAAAGATTGGCACAAGACACAATCTCTATCATCTGATTTAACACAGTCAACTACAAAAATCAGATGATAGGCTTTGACTATGTTGAACCAAATGATAGAGATGGTTTTCGTGCCAATTTTGGCTACCAAAGATCCTTACAACATGATGTTCAAATCCGAGGGCTTAAGATGGTGTTCTACATGGCATAGGTCCCAAAAATACCAAGTCTTTCTTTTTAACCCATGTGCCACGGTAGCCAATTTCGCCCTCCATGGGAGGATACTCATGCGTCCTCCAAGATGTTGTGGAGCTCCAAGTGGCACCGTGTTCCGTGTTTGGATGCCACGTGGAGCACGCGAAGGGGGGGTGTTAGATCAATTTTTAAAAAAAAATAAAAAACCTTTTTGAAGGCTTCCATCAAAGTTTGACTGATTTCAACAGTTCAGATTTCAAGGCTCAAAAATACATGCTGGAGATTAGTTTTTGAATTTATTTATTTTTAGATATGATCAAAGCAAAGCACCTGTACTCTGTGTGAGATCAATTTTATGTCTCGTTGCCAATTGGAGGTTTTTCCCACTCTTATGGAAGCCTTTTCCATATATAAATATATATATATATATATATATATATATATATATATATATATATATATATATATATATATAACCCTTCCCCAGTGTTCTTGGATAGGAAAGGAGCTCAAATAGTGACCAGTGGCACTGTAAACATGGTGGTGCCACGTGGAGCAAGGGGCCATCCTATAGATCAAATTTAAAATAATAATATCAACATAATAATATAAAAATAAAAGAAATAAAAAATGATCTCTATTGTGTGATTAAAGATTATAAATACTCAAAATGAACAGTGACACCAAGCAGATGGTTTGAGCATGTCCATTGGAGACTTGAAACAATCTGTGTATTAAGGATTGAAACGACGCAAGCATGGGGAAATTGGAGTGGTGGGGAAGAGCCACAAAGTATTGGAGAGTTTAGCCCTTAACAAAAATGAGCTGAGATAAAGGATTCACAAAGCTGTCACAAAATAGATTGGACGAGGCAATTATGACGATTATGATGATGATGATATATATATATAGTTTTTAAAGAAATTGAAACCTCATCTCCATGGAAAAGGTAAATAATTGACTACAATCAACGGTCCAATTTCAAACAGTACTAATCACAAGGTAGACATTAGATTCAAATCACCATTTTAGAGAGCTGAAGGTGCTCCATAAAAGTACCTTCCCTACATATATATAACTGTTTAAGTGTTCAGAAAAATCAAATTCAATACAATAGGGAACAGTTAAATCATAACCCATAGGTGTCCTACACTCCTATATCAGTGTAAGGGTATGTAATATTCATCTAGCAAGTGTGAAAAACAACTAAAATCTAAATGTCAGTATTTGAGCATAATGAAACATATCACCTCGTGTATTGCTGATACAAATTTTGTATCAGTGAAACCTGATCCAATATGTTCATCTCGTGTGGCTCCGATACCGAGACGTACCGCCTGATACATCTCGTTATCATCCGAGATTTTGATCTCAGAGTGTGAAGGAAACTATAGAAATCAAAGTATTGATGGTCACTAAATACTAGTTAAAGAGGACCAAAGTATCATTCGGGCCGATAAGATGGTGATCGCTTATTTTCCAACTCTTCCGACATTGCATTCCATATCCATAAAAGCAGTTCGGGGAGTTCAAACCTCAAGAAACCAGGTGCAATCATCCGGTACCGAATCCCGCTTAAGAATCAAAATTCTCTCATTATTTAGAAGCACCGCCGAGTGACCTTTACTTGGGGCAGGTTTCGTGCCCAACACAGTAGGAATCAGCCTGCCATATTTCAATATAAATCAAAAATTCCACCTTGATATCGGCAAAACAAAGATACGATGAAGAGGATTAAAAGTGGTCATCCAAAAAGATGATATAAATTGGTTTATTTATAGAGAAATATCAAAAAGAAAACTCAGGAATAAGAAGAAAAAAATAAGGAACGAATACTAAAGATTATGTTCAAAAGTAAATGTAACACCTATATCTATGAACAAGAGTTGGTATTAGGTACCAGAGCACCGCCGGGTAAATTTCCCTCTGCCAACCTTGGAAGATGAGCGGATATTTTTTAACACCAAATCAGTGGAAGTAAAACATACAACACCAAAGAGGCATTAGCCCAGTTGGTACGCTCCCTCCAATGTGAGGGAGTAGGTCGTGGGTTCGATTCTCGCCCTCCACGCTATTTCCCACCCTTGTCTTTCCAAGGTGTGGGTTGGGTTCTGTTAGTTAACCCTCACCAGTATTTGTTGGTGCTCCCTCACGCTGCTCCGCAACTGTCACATATGTATGCATGCCTGCTCCTCGGTTCTCGAGGCTGTCTTGGCCGAATGGCCGTATTAAAAAAAAGCATACAACTTTCATTGATTTGTGTCTGAGGCTTGACCATTTTAGCAGAAGAAGATTGACCCGAGCACTGCCCGCAGTACTCGTGTTCAGGTAGGGTACATAATACCAACTCCTGTGTAAGAAGATGTAAAAAAATGGTTGCATGTGCCGTAGGGAAATGTTAGTGATACACAGATGTCTAATGTATCTCCTGGCCCCGATTCACTTTTATTGAGTTTGATTTTAAACATATAATACCAAATTAAATCGGTACCCAAAAAAAATGAAAATTATTTGCTAAAATTAATCAATAATGAAGAGTACACGTCAGGAATAATTGTGATTAGGATGTTAAATTTATGATTTGATTGCAAACTCTGGAAATAATAAAAACCTATGCGATTTTTTTAAATAAGTTGCAATCAGATCATGGAAAAAGCAATTGAGCAAAAATTCACAATTTAAAGTGACCTATTCAAAAAATTAGAAACAAATTCACACAAGGGTATCAGCTAATGTTTTAAGATTTAGGTGGCATCAAACAATCTCACCATTTGCTAATTGACTTATCAAAAATCCGGACACTAATTGATAAGCTTTCTCCATCCTCGGATTCTCCAATCACATACTGAACAAAATTGAAATAAAAAACTACCGATTACAAGCCGATCACGTAAGGGGATTAATTTCAAACAACAGTAAACTTATTTGATTTATTTATTTATTTGATGAATACTCATTTGATTTACTCACAATCTTTTCGCCGAGGATGGTAGCTGTTTCATAGCCTCTTGATTCCGAATCGAAATCGAAGGGCAGAACATCTTGTGATCCATCTAGGAAGAATTCCTGTGCTTCTCCCTGGTCATAAAAAATCAAATGAAATCAATATAATTTCTACTAGTTATTCATAACGATGGGGAACAAATCATTACAAAGATATAGGGTACGTTCATTTCAACGTAAAGGGGGGATATTACATGTAAAGCTTGTAATATCACCCCAACAGCTCTATTTTTTACACCAAAAGTCGTTTGTTTCACCGTAATTTCTCGTGGATTGTGCCACAAAAATTACTTGTAATTTTTTTGACTTACGAGAGTGATGGCTCGTAATATTGAAATATTACTTGCAAAAGTAAAAAGCAAACCCCAAAGGCTCTATTTTTTTACAAAAAGTGAACTTTACACTAAAATTTTACGGTGAAACAAACATATATTTTACATGAGAAAAAGTAAAATCTACATATAATCCAGTCAGCATCATTTTACATGTAAAGTGATTTTTACAGGGAACCAATTACAATGAACCAAACGCACCGGAGAGCACCAAGAATACATTTATTTTCTCAAAATGGAAATAAATTGTAATAAAAATAAGAGTCAAGTAGCCTTTTACCATTAAGTTCTGCTCCACAAATCAAGCTCCTAACCTGAACAACATGCATAAATTAATCAAAACCCAAATTCCCAATCCATTATTTCATACTTATAATATATATATTACAAATACAAATTTTTTATAAAGAGAAAGAGCTAGAGGTAAATCCATCAATCATGCCCAAAAAATAGCAGTATGTAATTCACTGACATGGAGAACATATAAAATATAAACAAAAATAAATCACACAAGAGTCGTTCCTTGAGTTTATAAATATATAAATAAATAAAAACAGAAATCATATTAAATAGAGAAAACCCATCAACCACATAACACCCAAAATGCAAGCTTCTAAATATAGAAGCCCCAAATCAAAATAATGCCTTCTATTTTCACAAACATGCACATGGTAAAAAGCGGGGGGAAAAAAATCCAATTTGTTTAACCTAAATCCCAATTGAAAAATAAAAATTCACACCAAAATCATGCGTAAGAAAAAAAAAAGTTGGGAATAAATAATAAAGAGGCAATACCCATCAAGGAAAAAAGATTTTTTTTTTCCTGTTCCATTCATTAAATATCATACTCAAGAACAGAAGACGCCAATTAGAAAAATAACAAGAAATGTGCAGTGTAAAATCACAAAAAAATAAGAAAAGTTGAAGAGACAAAACAAACCGATAGAAAACAGATTTGTTCATGTTGCAAATAGGCATTGCATCCAAAAACATAAATAAAAGGCACAAAACCTGCCAAATAATCCAATAAAATAGCAAAAAAAGGGATAACAAACTAAAAAAGATAAACCCACCTAAATCTGGGTAAGATCTTTGGATCTGATGACACTTTAGAGCTTAACCAATGAAAGTTTCCAAAAATAGTAAGAAAACTAGAATCAGGTTCAGACCCAAGTGCTAAAATTTAGGAATTTGGCTAAAAATAGGGAACTTTTTTCAATCAGAAGGTGATCACAGAGTCAATAAACCCTGACCACCAAAACCGTTTTTTTTTTCTTCAAAATGTGGTTTCACTTTCGTTGAATGAATTGAATAAATAGAGAGAGAGAGAGAGAGAGAGAGAGAGAGAGAGGAGAGAGAGAGAGAGGGCCGTATTTGGTCGCATTCAATTCACAAAAACCATAGAACCGAGTCAGTTTTCAGGAAGGTTCGTTCTAGGTAGGGCTGTCATTAGGCTGTCAACGGGTCGGATCGACCCGATACCCGATCCGTCAAACCTAAATTTTTTATCGGATTGGACATATAAATTTGACTGGGGATGCAAGATTTGATCCGAATCCCAAAACTGAACCGGTCCGAATCAGCCCGAAAATTGACTCCGACCAATCCGAACCGATTCCGATTTAGTTTCTGTTTAGGGTGGAAAAAATTGACATTCGAGGGAGTAGGGTGAGTAAATTGAGCAAATGAAGAAAAAAATGAAAAAATCTGAAAAAATTAAGAAAATACATTTAAAAATAGCAAAAAAACTGACGAACCAAAAAAACCTAAATATTTTGGTTGCGGTTCGGTTTTGATTTCAAAACAAAATAAAAAATACCGAACTAATACCAATTTACATCGGTTTGGTTTCGAATCAAGCTGAATCAATCCAAAACCAACACAATCGGTATCGGTTCAGTCCGGAACTCCAAACTTGCATCCCTAAACTTGACCCGGCTGGTTAGTTCAGGTCGGGCATGAGACATTCTACCAGACCCGATATTATATATATATATATATATATATATATATATATATATATATATATATATAATTTCGGGTCAACTTAAACTAATCCAAAAATAAAAATAAATGGGTATCAGTTCGGTACTTTGAACTTGCATCTCTAAACTTGACCCGTTGGGTTGGTTCAGGCATGAGACATTCTATCTTTTATATATATATATAGGGTCGGGGTTTTGGTCGAGCATCGGGCTCATTTTCAGTTTGGCAGCCCTAGACCACCATCTTCGATTCTAGCAAAGGTTTATGCCCGTGACCCGAAAAATGGTTGGCTCAACCAACCAAAGCTCCTACCTAGCATTGACCCCTTGAATCGACTCGAATTTTCTGAATCTATATCTCTATAAGACCTTCGGGTGCACCTTACCCAACCCAAAGGGCAAAGGTAATATTTTCATGGTCTTTTGATTCAACTTAATTTAACCTTCGGGTGTTTGGTTTCAAGGAAAAATTAGGGAAAGAAGGAAAAATTGGTAAGCGAGAAATAAATTACCATATTTTCTGTTGTTTGGATGACATTGGAAAGGTCGGAAATTATCTTCTCATTTTCCGTTAAAATCTAACAACAAATGTTAAGGAGGGCCTTCAATTTTCTATTTTTTCATCCTTCGGACTTCTCATCCGACTCTTCTTACCCGTTTAGTAATACCACACAATTTATTCACAAACAAAAATTATTGACTGATTTGAATCAGATGATAGAGATTGCTTGTTTTTCAATCTTCCTCATGATAGATCTTAAGATCATGATGCCTCTATCAGACAGTCTGATGTTGACTCTATATGGCACACATCCCCAAAAATCAAATGCAAAGCCACGTTATGACTTGGGTGGTCAATTGACCACCCAAACTTTCTAAAAATTTATTACTAAGCATTAAGAGTCCTAATTTATATTAGTAGATTCTCATTCATCCAAAATTATCTTGATCACCCAAAATTATCAAAAATCTTCAAACAATTTTTTTTTATGGTATTTGTTTTCATAATAAATATTTCTTTTTTGAATTTTTTTTTAAAAATTCTACAATTTTGGCTTATTTTTAAGCTCCCCTCCGTCTATTTAAGTGCTTATTTTTGGAGAGGTTTTTCTCACAATTGGCTCTACTATGTTGTAGAATTATATACTCATATATATATATATATATATATATATATATATATAGTGTATATGCTCTAATATAATTCATCTAAAAAAGATAAACAATTTATTACACATAACAAGGTTTAAACCTAAAACCTAACTTTCACAAAGAACTAAATCAACCACTAGAGCAATTCACTGAAATATGTAAAGAGAAAAAAAATACTTAATACATATATAAGTTTTTGGTCATTTGGCTATTTTTTTTGTTAGGATATGTTATTTTCCTACAATTTCTTGCATATGTATCCAAATACAGGATTTGATTAATCTTGCATTTTCTCAATTACCAATGTGGTTATTCAAACAACGGAAAACAAAGGGAAACGAAGGATTCCCATGGTTTCCTACAACTTAGGTATCCATGGAAAAATATAAGAATATTATTTTACTTTCACACATTTCTCATATTTTTATCCAAACAGGCCTTAAATATGTCCAATCCATCCCTAAATTGTGCCAAGTAGAATGAATTAGGGCAAAATTTAACTTTACCCAACCTTAAAGTCGCAAGTTCAATCCCAACTTACTTATAAAAAAATAACTTAGATAATCGAAACTGGCCAAACTTTCAGGTCGGATTCCTCAAGGTCCAAGCTAAATCAATAGGCTGAACTTATATGCTCTTATCGGTGCAGATTCGGTTAACCGAACCAAACCGAAATTGAAATTTCGATTTTGGGGTCGGTTTCTACAAAATCGAACATAACTGCAGTTAGTCGAACTTTTCAACCCCCAAACTGAAACCAGAATGAACTAATTTTGGTCAGTTCGGTTTTTGGTTTTTCTTCATTTTTTTTTAATTTTTTTTTTCAATTTTCTCACCCTACCAGGCCGATATTCGGTACCAAAACCAAAACCGAAAAGAACCAAATCGGTTCAGTTTGGTGTCGGTTTGTCATTCTCAATTGATTTTGGTCCGATTGGGAAGGCTCAATTTTCGATTAGTGTTGGGCTTTTGATTTATTTTTTTTTGGCACTCCACGGGTTTTAACTTTTAAGAAAAAAAAAAAAAAAAAAAGGATGTCGCTGACTCGTTCAAAGCATGGTGATAAATTTTCTGTATTTTTTAAAAAGTTGCGATTTTAATCACCTCCTTTTCAGTCAATGATTAAACTCGAGTTTTTAAAAAATAAAAATTTTGTGAACAAAATGCACATTTTTCAACTTTTCCTCTAATTTTATAATTTTTACAATTTGCCGATTTTTCTAACTTTTTCGACATTTTCTCAGGCCGATTTATTTCACAATCAATCAAAATCGCTTGTAGTAGTGTCCTTATCTCTCTAAAGTAATATTTATTTATTTTCCTCTCAAAAAAAAAAAGTGATATTTATTTATAGTTTTAATAAAAAGGTACCGATATTTACAGCCGAAGATTTTATATTCAAGCTAGGGTTTTCACCTTGAATAAGATGATGGTGATTTTTTTGTCCCAATATTCCACGTGAGATCATGGCCCACCCAATAGGCGGTCAGATATTTATTCCACATGACACACGTCCCCAAAAGTGAGTCATGAAAACCTTAAGGGGTTATGCGAGCTGGTCAAGTACTTGCTTCTAAAAATAAAAGACTTGAGTTCGAATCCCCTCTCCCCCTTGAGGCCACCGGGATTTATATTCGATGCTGACTCGACATGTGCTAATTTGGGGTGCGCATGCGCCCCTGAGAGTAGGTGGGTGCTCTAAGAGTCCAGGATACCCAGCCTATATAAAAAAAAAACAACAGTGAGTTGCGAACCTTCTTATAGTATGCCATGGTCAAGGTCACTTTTGGGGATGTCTGAAATGTGGAATCAACATCTGACCGTTTAATAGGTGGATCATGATCTCTAAATCTATTGTGCAGGAGATTGGGATGAAAATTGATCTCTATCATCTGATTCAAGACAGCCAACAATTTTCCTTGACTGCAAAAACCGAATTTTCAACTGTCTGTAAATACCGGTGCTCTTAGAATTCAGATCTACTCCAGTCATGTGAGCATGACTTCAGTGTAGCCCGTCCATTTTGGGACCATCTATTGATGGAGAAGGACCAAATATGTGATCACATTCTATATCTTCAAACACCTGATTAGAAGTTGTTTTTGACTTATATGACACAATAGGTGGAGTTATTTGCACCCACTTTTCCTGTGAAGAGTACACCTATTTCCATCATAGAAAATCATTGACCGTCTTGAATTGGACGATGGGGATCATTTTCATCCTAATCTTCCACACATGTATCCGGAGATTATGGTGCACCTATAAGACGATCATATGTTGATTCCATGTGGCACACATCCCCAAAAGTGATAGTGATCATGGGTGTTCCTTGAGAATCTATTCTCAAGTATCACTTTTGGGGATGTGTCCCTCGTGGAATCGAGATTGGACCGTCTGATAAGTGCACTATGATCTTAAGATATATGGTATAAAAGATTTGGACAAAAAATAATCTCCATCGTCTGAATCAAGGCTGTCAATGATATTTTATGGCGGAAGTATGCCTCCTCTTCTCAGGAAAAACAAGTGCAAATAATGTCATGCATATGACAATATAACCAGGGATTTAAAAACCAATGAATATATTGAGAAAATATATAAATTATTTAAAATAATAAAAAAATTACAAAAGGGAAATTTTTGGCATGACCCGATATGTCCTAATAACTAATTTGACATAATATTTGACCCTCTATTGCATCATATAAGAGGTTACCCAGACATATCGGCCGATGTTTAAAAGCATAGCAATAATTTTATAGACCGTACAATAGTAGGCAATTGATCGAATCTTGCGGATGATCCAGATCAGAGATTTAAAAACTGACAGACATCGGCATATCGGTTGGGTCCCCAATGATATGTATTAAATATATCGGATATATATCGGCTAAAACCAATTGGAGTGCTTTTTTGTTTTCAAAATATTAAAAATTGTAAATGAAGGACCAATCGGAGTGCCTTTTTTTTTAGAAAAGTATGAAAACGCGCCTTATTACAGAAAAGGTTGATTTTTTTTTTTTTAATTATGAAATTGCGCCCCATACAGGTCAATATGGGCCCGTATTCGTATGCATTCTCCATGCACGTGTCAAATGTTTAATAAAAAGAAGTCAAAAAAAAAAAATTAGAAATTTGTTGGCAATGACGGTATTGTAATTATTCATTAAAATTAATCAATACCTTACGTGTGTTGATATGTATAGCTACCCGTTTTAGGTTCTTGGGAGTGTTGTTTCGGAAGAAAAAACGCTTTGATATTTTTATGATAAAAAATGGCACAGGGTGCTGTTTTGTAAAAAGCTTTTTTTTTTTTTTATCTGTTATGCCCGATTTCGGATACATATCGGCCAATACGACCCGATATGGCCCATATGACCTGATATGAATCAATATTGGCCGATATTTGACCAATTTAACCCAATATTTAACCCTATATCAAATTGAAGGGACCCTAGCCCAATATATATGGCTGATATTCAAAACTATGTTCTAGATATAGAAACTTTTAGGGTTGGGCACAGTTAGCATGTAGTGATCTAAATTTTATTGCGTTGATATACTGTATTATCATGTATGCCTAATAGTATATATATTCCGCATGCTTAGAATTTCTAAAAACTTTAATTAAAAATATCAGTTTTGCTTTCATACTTTATATTTGTTTTTAGTGGTAAATGACACAAGTTATGTGGTAGCCTATCAGTTAGAGGCTTGAGTTTAAGACAAGAGGTCCGAGATTTGAACCTTGGTATATAGATTTTGGAACATTTAAAAGCCTAAACATCCTTCTATAATGTGTTACTATCTGCATTGAGTTCTCAAGCGACCTTCTCATCCTTCAAGATTCATCATCGTGGTGAGGAAACTGAAATCATGTCTTCCTTTATAATTTTATTAGTGCATAAATGATGAATGATTACGACTAGATTTAAAGCATATTATGAAAGTTCACCATGTTATATCTTTTTACATTTTTAGACCTCACGATGATGGAAACTATAAAAATACGAGAGAATGTTAAACTATGATCGTGTTCATTTTAGTTCAACGAACATTAAATGAGAGGAATAATTAAACTCAACATCTTGAGAGAGACGGAGTCTAAAAGTCAAGGTCTTAATAGGAGACGGATTTTTAAAAAGTTAATGTCTTGAGAGGGACATACAAAAGTGGAACTAAATTAAGAAAACGAATGCATGAGTGCATTACACAAACTTTCGGGTGCAAACTCGTTGCCACGAATTGGGATCTCGTGGCCACAAACTGGGGAGCTCGAGGCCATGAATTCAGAGCTTTTCATCGTTGCTTGCCTTGATTTTTATCAAATGATTTTCATGTTATATGTTGTATTCATGTTCAGATTATTGTAATTTTACTCATTATATGTATATACGTAAGTTTTCATAATTGCTTCGAGACTATGATTCATGTTAATATTTTATAGGAAAACATGTCTGGCCTATACAAGTATATCTTGTTAGAACAATTGTTTGGGTTGCAGAAGAAGATAAAGATCGGAATTAAAATATACGTTGATCTGGTTCGAGGCACGTTAAATATCGTTGTCTTTAAACCGAGATTTGCCTCTACCACTATGATCTAGTAGTAACCAATAGGTTACCGGCAAATCGGTTCCAGGATACAACAAACCGACAGCGTATCCGTGTGATCAGATTTGGTGAATCTGATCACGCAACCAGAACACCAAAAAACTAAAGCGGAACTCTGAGAAGGAGAGAGTTTAAAGTCGCAGAGAAGAAATTTGTGAAAAAAATGCAGTGTCACAAATGAGGGGTCTTGGGGCCCTTTTATAGATAAAACAAGTGTAACCGAACGGACATATCCGTAGCAAATAACTAAACGGTCGGATAAGACATATCCGTTTAAAATTCAAATGGGCGGTTATACATTTATTCAAAAGTTTAATTAAATTACTGTATCGCCACGCGTCTGAGATACACATACATACTGCGTGCACATGCCTTGCGTCCGCCCGGCTTCGCGGGCGTGTGTGTGTGAGACTGATGGGTTATATGGCGGTGGAAGCTACAAAATTCAGTGCCCCCTGGGTGAAGGCTACAAGCCTTGAGCCAAGACAAAGATATATAAGCCAAACCCAAAAAAGAGTTTACACGATGTGGGACAAATCCCAATTTCAAAAGCTTATTTTTTAAAAACCTTTAAAATATCCAACAATCCCCCACTATTTTAAAGATTTAAAATAAAATTAAAATTAAAAATTTTTCTTAAAAAAAATAAACAATCCCCCATTATTTTAAAGATTTGAAATAGAGCAACGCTAGAAAAATATGCATAAATGAAAATATCTTACAGACTTGAATTTTCACTTTAGTGAAAATAATTTAAAATTTATCAAGATCTTTAGTAAAACTAAGTCTTGAACTAACGATCTTATATGACAAATCGAAATTATTTCACACACATATTTCACATATTTTGGTGTTCAATAAAAGGTTAGCACATTTAGGTCCTATGCTAGTACCCTGGTTTTCGTAAGTGTTTATGAGATAAAACCAAGTCTCATTGAAAGCGGCTCCACCTTCACACTTATATAGGCAGATCTATAAGAGATGTCCCTGTAACTGTAACATCTCAACACATAGTGTTATAGGACTGTTAAGAGCAATGCTCTACCTCCCCTTATCCATTACAGGTGAAACACTACCCTTCCTGGGATGTATATGAGATTTATTTCTCATCAATGTAGTGTCCTTTAATTGCCACGCATTTACGACTTGTTTTTCCCTTTGAACCTAAACATTGATTAAACAAATATTAGGTAGGGTTCCCATCATAAGTGGCTGTTTAGGTTTAATGGCTTTAAACCCATCCTGATTGAAGTTTTATTAATCCCATCTCTGCCAAGGCTTTTAGTAAACGGATACTCCAGGTTTTCTGCAGACCTGACCCCAATTACTGAGATTACTCCATCTCTAAGTAATTGTTTTACATAGCTATGTCTTAGACCAATGTGTCTATTTTTTTCATTGTACGTTTGACTATAAGCCTTTGATAGTGTTGCTTCATTATCACAATATATAGAGATAGGTGGCAATGGTTTAATCATAATTGAAATTTCTAGTAGTAAATTTCGTAACCATTCTGCTTCTTTTCCACTTGCCGCTAAGGCAATGAATTCTGATTCCATAGTGGAATGCGTGATGCAAGTCTGCTTCTTTGATCCCCATGAGATTGCAGCACCTCCAAAAGTGAATATCCATCCACTTGTAGACTTTGATTCTTCTGAACTAGATATCCAACTTGCATCGTTATATCTTTCTAAAACGTGAGGATATCCAGAAAATTGTAAACCATAATTAATAGTACCCTTTAAATATCTAAAAACATGCGAAATGACATTCCAATGAACAGAACTAGGGTTACTTGTAAATCTACTTAACTTACTGCAAATGCGATGTCCGGTCGTGTATAATGCATTGCATACATAAGGCTACCAATAACCCTTGCATATTCTAACTGTTGCACATATCGTCCATCATTTTTAGTCAATTTAAGATTAATATCTAAAGGTGTATTGGCAGATTTCAAATCAAAATAATTAAATCTTTTCAATATAATGAGATTGAGTTAAAGTTAATGTATTTTCATTTCTTATAATTTTGATTCCCAAAATTACATCTGCCTGACCCATGTCTTTCATGTTAAAAGATGAACTTAAGAAGTTTTTAGTTTCTAAAATAACTTCTAAATTAGTTCCAAAAATAAGTAAATCATTTACATAAAGACATATAATAACGCCATTATTATGAGAAAATTTATAATACATACATTTGTCGGCTTCATTAGTTTTGAATCTAAAATTGGTAATAGTATTATCAAACTTTTCATGCCATTATTTTGGTGCTTGTTTTAGCCCATATAGAGATTTAATAAGTTTACAGACTTTCTTTTCTTGTCCAGGTAGAACAAATCCTTCTGGTTGTTCCATATAGATCTCTTTTTTTAAATCACCATTTAAAAAAGCGATTTTAACATCCATTTGATGGATTTGTAACTTATGTATAGAAGCTAAGGCAATTAGAAGTCTTATAGTCAAAATTCTAGCAACGGGTGCGTAGGTGTCAAAATAATCAACACCTTCCTTTTGTCTATATCCTTTGGCAACCAATCTTGCCTTAAATTTTTCTATAGTTCCATCTGTTCTAAGTTTTCTTTTAAATATCCATCTACATCCTATGGGTTTAGATCCTTCTGATAAGTCTACTAATTTCCATGCTTTGTTTCTCATTATTGAATCAATTTCATCATTGATAGCTTCTTTCCAAAAAGCACTATCTCTAGATTTCATTGCGTCGTTAAAAGTGATAGGATCATCGTCTACATTTAGACACAAATGTTTCTTAGTACTTTTGGTCCTATTTCCTTCAATCAAATAGATATAATAGTCTTTTGAAAGACTAGTTTCAAATCGTTGATGTTTACTTCGTCGAGGTTCAATGATGGCTTCTTCATCACTTGAAGATTTAATAACTTCTTTAGATTTAGAAGATTTTCCATCTTCATAAGATTTACTTTCAATATTTAATTTATTAGTTAGAGTAGTGAACTTAGATTCATAGAATATAGCATCTCTAGATTCAATTATAGTATTTTTATCGATGTTATCATTAAATTCCATAACTAGAAATCTATAAACTTTACTATTTTGTGCATAGCCAACAAATGCACACTCAATAGATCTAATCCCTATCTTAGGTCTTTTAGGATCTACTAATCTAACAAGTGCCCTACACCCCCACACTTTAAAATAGGCTAAACTAGGTTTTCGATTCTTCCAAAGTTCATAAGGTGTAGTTAAACTTTTCTTATGTGAAATTCTATTCAAAATATGAGTAGCAGTTAATAAAGCTTCACCCCATAAATTTTTATCGGAATTAGCGTTAACTAATAATGCATTAGTCATTTCTACTAATGTTCTATTTTTTCTCTCGGTAACTCCATTTTGTTGTGGCGTATAAGGAGCCATCACCTCATGACGAATTCCATGAATTTCACAGAAATCGGAGAATTCATTTGACATGTATTCTCCACCCCGATCAGATCTAATGACTTTTATTCTTTTATTTAATTGATTTTCTACTAAAGCTTTATAAACCTTAAATTTTTCAAAAGCCTCATTTTTAGTATTTAATAAATATATATGAGCATATTTTGAAAAATCATCAATAAAAGTAATAAAATATCGTTTTCCTCATCTAGTAGGAACATTATTTAAATCACAAATATCACTGTGTATTAAATCTAATAAACATGAATTTCTAATAACACTAGGAAAATATTTTCTAGTAATTTTAGTCTTAGCACATATACTACAAGCACTATTAGCAAAAGATTCATGTTTTGGAATTAAATCTAAGTTAGCCATACATTTCATAGACCTATAATTTACATGTCCTAATCTATCATGCCATAAATTATAAACAGAGACCAAGTAAGAAGAAGAAGAGATTTTATTGATAGGATCAGTTACATTGAGTTTGAACATGCCTCCCATGGCATATCCTTTTCCAACAAATTCACCATTTTTGGATAAGATAAACTTATATGATTCAAATACAAGTTTAAAACCATGTTTGATCAGTAAACCGCTCGAAACAAGATTCTTGCGGATATCGGGTACATGGAGCACATCAGTAAGTGTAACGATTTTTCCGGATGTGAAATTTAATTTCACTTTTCCACGCCCTATGATCTTTGCCGTACATGAGTTTCCCATGAAGAGATCTTGATCATCATCAGCTTTGTTATAAGTCACAAACATGTCACGATTATTACACACATGTTTTGTGGCACCAGTGTCGATCCACCATTCATTGATGTCACCAACAGTTGACTTCGAAAGAACTCTGAAGTTGTTTTTCACTTCCACTGCATTCGCTTGATTCTTCAATTTCTTGAAGAGGTGACAATCCCGTTTGAAATGTCCGGGTATCCCACAATGATAGCAACCACCATTCTTTGGTACCATGGTCTTATTCTCTTTGGAATGAGAATATCCTCTCTTCCTCTTCTTGGACGGTCCACTAACAGCCTTAGACTCAACCAAGTGTGCCTTTGATGTCATATCAATGTGATATACTGTTTTGTCCCTAACTCGGGATTCTTCCTCAATTCGTAAATGAAGGAGAAGATCTTCCATAGAAATCTTCTCATTATTATGCTTAAGGATTTTTCGGTAATCTTTCCATGATGGAGGCAACTTGGCAATTACGGCACCAACCAGAAAATCCTCATCGAAATGAGAGCCATTAGCAACCATATAATTAATAATAACTTGAAAATCATGAATTTGGCTAAGAATAGGTTTATCATCAACCATCGTAAAATTGAAAAACTGACTGATAATATAAGAATTATATCCTGCATCTTCAGTTTTATATTTCTTTTCGAGTGTATCCCAGAATTCCTTCGAAGTGTCGTAAGTGCGGTAGACGTCGAACAAAGAATCCAACAGCGCATTCAAAATGTAGCCTTTGCAAGTGTAGTCATCATCGTCCCATTTCTGCTTTTTACGGCCTTCAGCGAGGGTGGATGATTCGGTAATAGTTGGACACGGAGTTGTGATAATGTATACAACTTTCAGTGTGGTTAACAGAAAATGTAATTTCTGTTGCCACCGTTTGAAATTCGAACCATCAAAACTGTCTAACTTGTGGATGTTGTTAGGCAGCGCTGGATGAATCTTATCATTCACTAGAGCAGAAGTGGAGGACCGAATATGAGCCATAAATCTCGGTTTAAAATTGTTAGAACAATTGTTCGGGTTGCAAAAGAAGATAAAGATCGGAATTAAAATATACGCTGATTCGGTTCGAGGCACGTTAAATATCGTTGTCTTTAAACTGAGATTTGCCCCTACCACTATGATCTAGTGGTCACTAATAGGTTACCGGCAAATCAGTTCCAGGATACAACGAACCGGCAACGTATCCGTGTGATCAGATTTGGTGAATCTGATCACCCAACCAGAACACCAAAAAACTAAAGCGGAACTCTGAGAAGGAGAAAGCTTAAAGTTGCAGAGAAGAAATTTGTGAAAAAAATGCAGTGTCACAAATGAGTTGGGGCCCTTTTATAGATAAAACAGGTGTAACCGAACGGATATATCCGTAGCAAATAACTGAACGGTCGGATAAGACATATCCGTTTAAAATTCAAATGGGCGGTTACACACTTATTCAAAAGTTTAATTAAATTACCGACACATACATGTGCTCGTGCTGCCACCATGCGATGCCCGTCCCATTACACGCACGGCTCGGCTCGGCTTTCGGCATCTTGGCGCGTGTGTGTGACTGATGGGTTGCATGGCGGTGAAAGCTACAAAATTCGGTGCCCCCTAGGTGGAGGCTACAAGCCTTGAGCCAAGACAAAGATATATAAGCCAAACCCAAAAAAGAGTTTACACGATGTGGGACAAATCCAAATTTCAAAAACTTATTTTTTAAAAACCTTTAAAATATCCAACATATCTTACATCCTTTAATGTGGGTAGTCAGATGAGGTAGGTACAATTAGTAATCAAGTATGGGTGTACGGCAATGAGACTGCGCACAATGTTTAAGGAACGGAAATGGATAGTGATGAGGGTTTTACAGCCTAATCTTTCATTTTCAGTTCATAGTTGTTTTTATTAGACATTTGACGAAACATTTATTACCTATGAGTTTTCCTCTTTGTAGTTCAATAACAAATATGATTGACATGAGTATGAGATGTTATGGAATAAGAAAAGTAATATGGACAATTGGGAAATTTACTTTTATAGTTGTGGTTATGTTGATATGAATGAGATTCTTTTTTTTCTATATATATTGAATTTTCTTCCATTTCTTAAATGCACTCTTGATGTATTCTTTTCTAATTTTATATTTTATTATATACCATGGTACGGCCTAAGATCTTATAATCGGGGATTGTGAGGACTCAAGTCGTTATATTGCGTATGGACGATTGATTGAACGGTGTGAAATGATGAGGACATGTATCCATTAAGGGGCGAACTCTAGATCTTGACCGTCATGTAAACACCAAATGAATTTTAAACAATCTTATCCCATTTATCGGCTTATGATCTTGGAAATCTATACCATCAAAGTGATATATCATCAATTGAAGGACTTTGGATCCAAAAATTATACTTTTTGGAATTTTTGAACCATCTGATCTATGCACTCTAACACCAATGATTGTTCGTAATTTTGATGGTTGATATTAAAGTGCACTGATTGGATGATTTACATCTACTTATAAGTATGATCCTTTGACTGGGACATATTCAACGATGGATTACTAATTGGCAATTAAGATTAATTATAGATGTGTGCTACATGACACAATGATAAATCATACTTCAATGGCGTCATATAAAATGTCTAATTTTAATGGAGTAACATCATTTAAACACCATTTGGTACTTAAATATCGGTCGTAACTCCCGAGCCATTATTCCATCTATTATATAGTACAAGCTTGTTAGAGGCAAATGGTGACCCAAAACATCATAAGATGTGTGTTGTTGGGGGCGGCAACGTGTCCTGTCCATTTTAAAATCGGCATTTGGAAAAAAAAAAAAAAATTGTTTTAAATTCCATTTTACATAAAACATTGGAACCTACGTTGGAATGTATTTTTTTGTTTATTAGTTGAAATGGTCGATATGAATTGGATAAACTACTGAAAATACCCTCAATGAAATTTTTTATAATTTTTTAAATTATATTTTTAGATACTTTTTTCTCTAGAAAATATCCTTAATGTAATCAGCTAGTTTGACAGATACGTATCCGATATACCTAATATGTATTGACATGAGGCCAAGCCGAGTCACCCAATACATTATTTTTATTATTATAATTGTGGGTGTTCAAGTCAGCTTGCGCGCACCTTGACTAATCCCATGGGGCCCTGTAGCTAACGACTGGGTAATACTCCAGTGGCCCAATATATATTGATTTTAAATCCTTAACACCCTCATCTAAAATAAAAAAAACTTCCCAAATATATTAAACTTAATTTATTGTGTGTTTGGTCATTATTGGGGCCATTGTTTGGTGCAATGATAAAAGGCTTTGGATGTCAAGAACGCAAGTTCGAGTTCTTAGAGCATCCACTTTAAGCATAAAAACCAAGGTAAGGTCTATATCATGGGTCCAAATTTCGTCCGATACCAATACGTATCGGATGATACGTATCGGTATTGGACCAGGATGATACAGTATTCAATGTACAATATCATCCATTTTATATATGTAAGTTATTGTTCTGATACGTATTGTCCAACACGTATCAGTTTGGAGCTCGGACGATACGTATCGGATACCCAAAATTTTGACCCTTGGTTCACAACATTACGTACTTACGAAGTTATATGGGAGCAACCTTAGGTAATGGTCTTTTGTGTGTTTATTTATTACTATTAATTTTAATAGGGTACGATTATTCTCACCCATTTTCAGAGTAGAACTACACAGTTTTTCAGGAACAAAAATCATTATCTGATTTGAATCAAACGATGGAGATTGTTTTTTGTTCCAATCTTTCCTATGATAGATCTTAAGATCATGGATGCATATCAGACGGTCAGATGTTGATTCTACATGACACACGTCCCTAAAAGTGAAGGTCAACTTCTTTCCCCATGATCTAGGTCACTTTCGGGGATGTGGGCAAAGGTGTTGACCTTCACTTTTAGGGACGTGTGCCATGTGGAATCAACATCTGGCCGTCTAATAGGCAGGCCATAATCTTATGATTTATCGTGGAGAAGATGAGAACAAAAAACAATCTCCATCGTTGGATTCAAATAAGTCAATGGTTTTCATCTGTAAAAAACTATGTGGTCCTTATTCCGAAAACGGGTGAGAATAGCTGTACCCAATTTAATATTTTATAATATTATATTTGAGTTTTTATATTTTTTATGAATGAGAAAATTCATTAAAAATGGAGAAAAGAGAGGGATGAGGAAGGAGCTCCTTGTTGAGTGGTGAAAAATGCCACTTTTCACCCTTTAACCTGACCATTGATAAACCTGTGAGCACACTAATAAGCTTCTGTCAAGTGCATTTTGTAGACAGCAATAAAAGAAGACACTAATACAGAAAACCACTCAAGAATGCCCAAAAAGGGGCTATCTCTCAGCACAGGACAAACCCAACAACAGCAGACCAGAGGGTAGCACATCACTGGACCCTTGGAGCGCATGGCTACATCAGGGCAAGTCGAAGGAAGTGAAAACAAACTGAAAACATCCTATCGATTGGTCACCCGAAGACTTCGATAGGAGCTGAAAGCAAAGAAAGGAAGAATTCGTGCAGTTGAAGAAGTCTCGATAGGATCAGAAGGCAGAAGAAGGATGGATTCGTGTGGATTGTGGATTGAAAAGTTCGATAGGATCCAAGAACCTATTGAGCAGCTGAAATGAAGGAAGAAACCATCCTATCGAAAACCTTCCTGAGGCGTCAAAAGAACATATCGAATGGTTTCCTGAACCTATCGATATGAAGACGTTGGAACAGAACCTATCGAAGGGTACTTGAGCCTTTCGATAAGAGTGAGAGCAACCCTATCAAAATGATGGCATGCAGAGCGGAACCTATCGAAATGGTGTTCCAACCTGTCGAAAAGCTTCTCCAACCTGTTGAATACTCCAGGCCAAGGGTTGAGAATGCTGAAACTCCAAGAGAAGGCTCATCCTATCGGAACCTATTGAAGAGATTTGAGAACCTAGCGAAAGGACCAAAAAACTCTATTTGAACCTGTTGAAAGCTTCCTGAACCTGTAGAAATGGCGTGCAAAACTTCTCAGAAATTTAGCTGTGTACACGTTGTGATTTGGTGACCTGTTGCATGCAACCCGAGGCACTTGGTGACCGACACGACGGTTCCAGAAGATGCCCTAGGAAACCCTAACCTACCCACGTGCTCTAACAGAACTCTAACAAACTCTGAGGACCTTCTAGAAGGGATTTTTGGCAGGAAAAACGGAGGAGAAAGCTATATATAGAGACCCCCGATTGTAATTGGGGGAGATCGAGATCTGAGCCAAATTCTGGAGATTAGCGCTTGTAGAGCACTTCTATTTTCCTTCCTTTAGCCCAACAATGGTCGGCTAATTCCCCTGGCGTAGCGAGGAGAGAGGTTAGATCTGTAATTGGGTAAGGTTAAGATTGCTATTGTGGGTTCCCAGCTGCACAGACTACAGATCTGAGAGTATTTCCATTATAGAGTGATTTTGATTGCAATGTAAATGCTGATATTATTGCTTTAATTAGATCTAAAGTTCCTTTGGTTTCATTTGGTGATCGATCGGATTTGTGTAGAGGAGCCTGTAGATCAGCTCACCCACTTAACTGGTAGGCCTCTTGAATATCACCCGATCTCCCTAGATCTGATACTCCTGTGATTCCTTGAGTCTGTGAGCTGGGAATTACAGCATTTGTAGTGATTTTAATTGTTCTAATTGATGCTTTAGCTTTGGAGGAGATCCCTAGGATGGTCTGTGACCATTAAAGTGGACAGATCATAACCTTAAGATTAGTCCAAGCTCAGGCTCCAATTGGATTCGTTTGCTGCAAATACATGGATTCGATAAAGTCTATAGGATGGTCTGTGACCATTAAAGTGGACAGATCATAGCCTTAAGATTAGGTAGATCCTGCGATTTGAAGTGGAGGTTTCTACCCTGCAGTTGTGCTTATAGTCAGTTGAGGGAAATGTGTACTCTGAACTTCTGTAGCATGATTAATTAAATCTGATTTCAGTGAAGACCAATCTCCAAGCTACTCTTCTCAATTTTTCGTTTTCTTTACTCTTTTCCCCTGCAAGATCTAAGTTCCAAAACTCGATCCAAGCTAGTCTATGTTTAATTTTAGCTTAGTTTAAGTGACAATCCATTTTAAACCTCTCCCCTGTCTTTTAGCTAACTTAGCAATAGTTAGGGTGCCAGATCTCATACAGATCTGGAGATTTATCATATTTTAAAACCAACCTCCCTGTGGACATTCCCTTGCTCACCATCTTTTTAAAGCTTGCTACAACAGATCCTAATTACTTGCAGGTCTGTGTGAGTGTGTTCTGCCTAGTTTTCTCGATGATTTTAGACCGTCATTTGAGGAAAGGCAAACACTTCAACAAGTTTTTAGCGCCGTTGCCGGGGAGGTGTGTTTAGAAATTGATAGATCTAAGTTTTGATCATAGATCTGTAGTTTTTGTTTGATTTTTACTAATTGCATTTGTAAGTTTTGTTGTTTTTCAGTATTTTGTGTGTATTTCATCATATCTAAGGCTACCAGTGAGAGGAGAATCGTGCTGGAGACTGCTCTGTTGTTTACATCCCTCTACTTCCCTGTTATTTTTAAGATCTGTTGATATTTTTTGTTAGAGTAGTTAAAAAATTTGGTTGATTCTGCATGTTGTGTTAAGGATCTGTTCTGCATTCAGATTTTGAGTGTTGTATGTTTGGTAGGAGAACCCTCCAACCTCAGATTATTCCACTAAATCTAGAGGTTGAAAGACTTCTCAGATCCAGACCAACTATACCCACTTCTGTTGTATTTAATTCTGTAGAAATGGGTGAGCAACAGCAGCCGAGAACCCTCAAGGAGTTTAATGCACCAGGGTCTATAATTCCCCCTTCTGCATTCAATTCCCAGCTGCTCAGGGAAACTATGAGATAAAATCGTCCATCATTTAAATGCTACCCTCATTTCATGGCCTAACCAAAGAAGACCCCTACAAGCACATTGATGAGTTCTTAGGACTGTGCACTATATTTAATATCACAGGTTTGGGGGAGGAGGCCACTAGGATGAGACTCTTTCCTTTTTCATTAAAGGACAGAGCCAAGACTTGGTTGTCCTTGCTTCCATCCAACAACATTTAGGCCTGAAGTGATCTCTAATGTCAATTTCTGGCCAAGTTCTTCCCTATGTCAAAAACCAGCCAGTTGAGGAAGGGTATCATCTCTTTTACTCAAGATCCAACTGAAGATTTTTCTCAATCCTGGGAGAGATTTAAGGAACTCCTAAAGAAATGCCCCCACCATCAAATCCCTGAATGACAATTGATTCAAAGCTTTTATCAGGGAATTGATGCTAAAAGCAGAGATATGATAGATGCTTCCTGTGGTGACACCTATTTCCATAAAACTACTGAGGAGGCATGGGAGCTCTTTGATATTATTAGTGAGAACTCTATGCAAAGGGAAATCTTAGCAAGAGATCTAGAGCCTCCTAGGTTGGTGAAGGAGAATACCTCAAGAGGGAAGATATATGAAGTGAGTGTGCCAAGTGAGTTGGAAAGGAAAGTGGATAGCCTAGCCCTGAAATTTGATAGGCTGATGGGAGCAATGCAGTCGCCTGTGGCTGCTAAGGTGGAGGAGGCATGTGCCATATGCCAGTCCCCTGCTCATTCCCTTGAAGAATGCCCATCTGTTGACCAGTTTCCTGATTTTATAACAGAGCATGTGGCTATAGCTCAGTCTTATGGGTAGCAACCTACTGCTGGGTATCAATGGAGAAACCACCCCAATCTGAGGTTAAGACAAGATGCATACCCCAGCCAGCAGCAGCAGCAGCCCCAGCAGGCCATGCCCTACAGAAATACTTAGCCCTATCGAGAAGGTTATGTCCCAAGGCCTCAGTATCAGCAACCCATGGCCCAACTTGTAGCTCCTCTTGTGCAGCAATCTGCACCCCCTTCAGCTGTGAGAGCACCATCCTTTGAGGAACAAGTTCTATCTTCACTGCAGAGCTTGAACACCTTATCCCAAACTGTGCACTCTCACAACCAGAGCATCAAAAATATAGAGGACCAACTTGGTCAGCTATCTGATGCTTTGACTAGGAGAGAGGGAGGAAGGCTGCCTAGCCAACCACAGGACAACCCACGAAGGCAATTTGTAGTGGGTGAAGTCTCCTCCACCTATGAGGAAGCCAAATCTGTTACAACTTTGAGATGTGGTAAGCTAGTGGACAACCAAGTGGGCTGTGAGCCTGTGAGGAACTTGGAAGGAGAAAATGAAGTGATTTCTGCACGAACACAACAAAGGCTACCAGTGGTAGACTTGAAGGAGCAATCAGCTGTGAATAAAGAGGATAATGAGGATCCTCAAGAAAAGAACAAAATAAAAAAGAAAGAGGCCCCATTGGCTAAGGCTGCAAGTGAGGGAGCAATCCCACACTTGCCATTTCCTAAGGCACTACAAACACCTTTCCCTTTTGATAAAGGGCAAGGAAAATTTGAGAAAATGATGGAGACTTTCAAGCAAGTAAAGATGCCCTTACTTGATGCCATTAAACAAGTCTCAGACTATGCCAAGTTTTTAAAAGACCTATGCACTCATAAAAGACAGTCTAGGATACACTTATCCAAGAAGGTCTTTTCAACAGAAAAAGTTAAGCAAGTCCTGTCTATTGCAACTCCCCCCAAACTTCAAAACCCTGGCCTCCCCACTATCCCCTGCATCATTGGGGATCATACCATTGACAAAGTCTTATTAGATCTGGGAGCCAGTGTAAATTTGCTTCCATATTCAGTATATGAGAAGCTAAGCTTAGGCACATTAAAGCCCACACATATAGTCCTCCAGTTGGCTGACAGATTTGAAAGGAAACCTGTGAGGATAATCGAGGATGTTTTGGTTGGAGTTGATAAATTCTTCTATCCTGCTGACTTTTTGGTATTGGACATGGAACCAAGCAAATGTGCTTCTTCCATACCTGTGATTCTAGGCAGGCCCTTTTTGGCCACTGCCAATGTTCATATACAGTGCAGGTATGAGATCATGGAAGTGTCATTTGGAGATATGAAGGTTAAGCTAAATGTGTATAACACTGGCTATCAACCCTCTCCTGAAGAGGCTTGCTTTTCCATTAATGCCCAAAAGAAAGTGATTCATGATAATCCACATTGGCTGGTGCAGGACAATGCTTGGTTCACATATGAAAAATTGCACCCAGGGAATGGACACTGGCTGAGGAAAAAATCCACGAAAGGTGCCAAGTTTGATGAGCCTGAGGAGACTATGGACCTTCCAGACCCTCCAGATTAGCCCCTGAAGTCAGTATGTATCATATGTACCATACTTTTTTTTTTTTTTTTTATAGGTGTTTACTTAGTTGTTAATTGATTCTTTTTATTTCCTTGCCATAATAAAAGAAAAACAAAACTGCCATGCTTAGTACTAGGCCATCATTACCAGTTGTCCTGAGGTAATGGGAGCTGTTCACAAGAGAATCAAATCACAGAGCAGCTGAGAATCGAGACCTGAGTGCCTAAATGCAAATTTTATTTGGTTTTTAGAAGTCTTCGATAGGTCAAATTCACCTTTCGATAGGTCACATGGTGATTTCAGCAGGATCTTTGATGGTTTCAATAGGCACTGAACTTCTCGACAGGCGAAACTAACTTCTCGATAGGTTAAAAAGGGCAAAATGGAGATGTCGATAGGTTCTGGATACCACTCGGGAACCTATCGAAATGATGACTCATCTGCCGTTTAAACTTATCGGAAGGATAGTTCCACCTATCGGGATCCTATCGAATCATCCCCTTTTAAGGTTTTGTCTGCTATGCTTTCGATGGGACGCATGAACCTATCAAGACCATCCCGTTTATCCTATCGGAATCGTATTTCACTCCTTATATACTTGTCGATAGGTCATTTGTGCCTCATTCCATACCTTTTGCAAAACCCTAGCTCTTTTCCTCTCTCTTTCGCCTCCCTCTTTCTCTACTAAATCCTCAAAGAACCTTCAGCTGTTCAGTCTGCCATTTTGTCAGTACATTCAGCTTGCACAGAGGAGCATTTTGTCCATGACTTTGGAAAATTTGAAGTTGTGTATTGCGATTTCTGTTAAACCCTAGGCATTTCGAGGTCAGTTACCTTCCCATCATCAATATGTCGTTTCTCTAATTTTTAACCTTCAGGCTCCACTCCAAGTTGGTGAGTGACTAATCTCCGAGAGTAAAATGGATGAGCCGCAGGAAACTCTAGCAAACATACGCCGGAGAATAACTGCTTCCACCCCCAAATCCTCTGTGAGGTCGAAGCTAGCTGACAAACCACCTGTCAAGAGGAAGCTCACTGAGATGTCACCCAAAAAGGCTCCTAAAGCTAAGAAAGCCAAAGCTGTTAAGATTCAGGAGCCTGTAGTGGAAGAAACCTTAGCGAGAGCTACCCCTCCAGTAGAGCTGCCAGCGGGGTTAACTACCCCCAATGAGTTTGTAGAAAAATTGAGTCTTGTTTCTGAGACGGATTTTGATCTGACATATTTTGCCAACATTGGGGAGTGCCAGGAGACATTGGAATATTTGAAGAAAGAAGGTCTACTATCCCTGCTTTCACCCTTGAAGGAAAATGTCTACCCCAGGTTGGTAAAATTGTGGTACCAAAACCTGACAAAGAAAGTGGTACCTGGGGCTGAGGATATACTAGAAATCTTGATTGATGACTGGAAGCTGACTGTCGATTGCAGAGATATTGGGATGGCTTTGGGAGTCCCATTTCAATTTGACTCCACCAGAGTTGAGGGAGCACGTACAGGGGCTACATTTCGGGAAATGGCTAAACAACTTACTAATGGAATAGTGGGCTCTGGTGAATCCTTGATGAGAAGAGACCTCCATCCTACCCTCAGACTCATTGATACCATTCTGAGGAAAAATGTCTATGTCTCTGGCCATTTGCAAGAGAGAATGACCTCATTAGTGGATGCCCTATACTTCTGTTCGAAGGGGCAATTTGTGAATGCACCTAAGCTGATTTTTGAAACAATGGTGGACATCAATGACAAGGTGCTGAAGAGGCAAGCTTGTGCTAAAGGAGGAGGTATGCCTTTCTGCAGACTCATCACATGTCTGCTCAAGACTGGAAAGTATGTGATCAAGCGAAATGAGCCAATGGAGAAGCTGACCCTCAAATTGTATGGAAAAAGGGAATGGTTAATCAGCCTCACCTTAATTAAGAAGAGTCAGCCAGTTGGAAGGGAGGAGGCTGAGAAGGCACTCACTACCATGGCAGCAGAGACTCCCGCAGAGATACCCCTATCCACCCCTCCACCTACCATACCTGTCCCATTACCCACACCTCCACCCACTTTGCTTTTTCCATTTGTATCAGTCCCTCTTCCAACAGATCTCTCTCCACCTACCTCTGAACCTCTTTTACCTTCACCCACCTCCCAAGTTTTCCAACCTAACATCGTTGAACCTCCCACATTTTCCGAACTTACCTCTACCATCTCTTCTCCACCCATTATCCAACCCATTTCTAATTTCCCCCCCTCATAAACCCCCTGCATCCACAGGGTGTGGACCTGTTCACCACTTCTGGGTTCACTGCCCTCATGACCTCAATTGTGGAGGATGTCGCTCATGAGTACACTCCACTTCCTGACAGCCCACGCCCTACTCCTCCTCATTTTAACCATGCACCCTCTTCTCCCTTCCAGCATGTCCAAGCACCTGCCCCTTCTACCCCCATCATGCCTGACACCCTCACTCAAATTCTATCCATCCTCCAATCCATTCAATCCCAATTAACCATTAACACCAACAACCAGACCCTCATGAGCTCATGTCTCCAATCAATTCAATCCACCCTTACCCCATCCTCTTCCACCCCTCAACCCCTCACATATCCCCTCCCGCTTCACCTATCCTTACCCCACACCATGCGGCTGCCCAGCCTGAGGAAGTAGCCACACCAGCTCTCCCCATACTTTCCTCACCACAAGCCACTTTACCCTCATCACCAGATTTACTGGCCTCCGCAGTAGCTGAATCCCCTCTACCCTTCACCACTCCCCACCTATTTTCCAGGATGCCTCCACCCAAACTGATCCATGGGAGGATCTGGTTCTCTCCACCCCCTCCTCTTCATCCACTACACCCCTGTCCTTGCCCATTATCCTTAGACAAACCATGTACACACCGCCTTACCTCACCCTGCTGTATGCCACAACCCTTACATCCACAGGGATGTCCTGAGAGGTATGGCTGCACTCCGAGCTTCCATTGAGGCCCCTTATGAGGAGAGGATTTCCAACATCGAATTGGAACACAGAATTAAACTCCACGATATCTCTCAAGGGTGGTTTGAAATCCTGACTCGTTATGAGTCAGCAAAACAATTGGCAGCTGCTGAGAGTCTCATTGCCGAATATGAGAAGAAGAATTCTGAGCTTCTTAAGAAAAAATTAGCCAATGCTAAAGAGATACTCAAGGCCACCAAGGAACTCTCTGATGCCAACCTACTCTATGCCGTAAAACAAATTGACATATTAGAGAAAAAGGTTGCTTCCCTTACCTCTTAGCCATTTCAACCTACCCCTCTCGCCACCGCACCTCCTTCCACTCACTCCTGTCCCCCTTCTACAACTCAACCCCCTCCTACCCCCCCTGTGGATGTGCACCCTCCTCCAGCTCAGGAACTCCACCCTACTCAACCTGTCCCTCCGAAACCTAAAAGGGCTCCCCCAAGAAGAAAGTTACTGCAAAAAGATCTGCTCCCTCTGCTGCCTCTGTCAAGAAAGGAAAGAAGCCTGTTGCCCAGCCTAAAGCCACCCTTCCCACCTAGCCCCCAACCCAACCTGATGCCTCTTTCACCTTACTATCAAAGGAGGAAAGAAGGAAGGCTGCTGCGGCTCTCGGATTGGACCCCACTGTCCTTTTTCCTTCCGATTCAAATTCAGATTCTGTTGCTGCTGTTGATCCCAAAGGAAAACAACTCGCTGCCCAGTCTGATGAGGTAGCAAAGAAGCCGCAACCGAAGGCTAAATCTAAAGGAAAAGCTCCCTTATCCAAGGATGAGCTGAAAAACCTGGCTGACCTCTATGATTGGCAGATGATGCCTGTAAATAGCTATGGCAGCTTATTTTTTTAGTTTTTTCGTCACTTGTTTCATGTATATATTTGGCATTTTAATACAATTTTGTCTTCATGTAGTTTTTCGGTATCTCTCTTTTCCCCCTATGCCTCTCTCTTAATTTCATATTGTTAAACAGTGAGGACACTGTTTAGTTTAGGTTTGGGGGTATGGCATGTATGCCAATAAATTAGTTAATTTTAGTGCAGCTAGGCTAAAAAAAGTGTTTGGAATTAATTAGAGTAAATTCTCACTGGAATTTTTGTAAAGAGAGGAAATTAAAAAGAACTGTTTGAAACTGAAATAAGCTATAGTCCAACAAACTTCATGAGGCAAATGTCAACAACTTGTGAAAAATAATTTTGATGTGTAGTAAACCTGAAATAAGAGAAGATGGTGAAGATACACCCCTGAAAATTTTGATGGAAGGTCATACCCAGTGAGATTTGGGCCTGAAAAAGTTTCTTTGAAGAGTGTCTGAGCAATTTTTTCTGCTCTAAGGACTGATGGGATCTAATTCTAATCACTAGAAGTTAGGCAATTCCAAGTTGAAACAGCTTGACAACATTCATGACATTGAGGACATGAAGTAAGGTCATCCCTTGGTTAGTTTGAGCTTAAAATGACCCACCTTTGAACTGCCCTTGATGCACACCACTTAAGCCTTAAAAGTCTCAATTTTCTTTGATGAAAACTAAAAAATTTGAACCCAAAACCTCAGTGATCTGATACAGATTGACCCTCACTCTGAGATTTCAAAAGGAAAAGGTGAAGGAATGGAAGAAGGTAGAGCTGGTTTGAGAAGTGGTTGAAAGAGAAGAAAAACACAGTTGATGGTATTTGTGGCATTCCGAACCATAAAAAAAAATAAAAAATAAAAATAAAAATAAAAAAATAAATAAAATGAGAAAGAGAAATCATTTCATTTAAAAAATGAAAAGAGGATTAGAAACCGGTCACTTCAAATATGAAAATTCAAGAAGTAGATGGAATTGTGCTGAAATGAAGAAGGTGAAGTCATGAATCATCTCCTTACCTTTACTGATTTCTCAATTTGAATCCCTTTTACCCTTTTATTCTTTTACAAACCTCACCCATAAGCCACATTACAACCCAATGAAAAGACCTTACTGATCTGGAATGGATGGAGCTATCATGTGGAGATAAGGATTTGTCTAATCTATGGTGAAAAGAGTTAGAAGATTTCATAAATTAGAGCAATGCCTATGCTCATGCTTACAGCCCTATTTGAGGACTGTAACTGCTCTTGAGCTGTGCGAAATTCTACACCCTTCATTTTTGTTGTGAGTTAACAGCCCTGGTGAGACTTGGGCCTGAAATCCAATTTGATGGGGGTAGTATCAAAACAAAATTCTCAAGTGAAAGGTGAGCCACGCATCAATCTTCAGACACAATGCCTTGACATGAACTGATTGATGATGAAGGAATTACTGCAAAATTTCATGTTTTAAGTTGGTGATTTTTCTGCTAAAAATCCTCTAGAACTGAAAAGACATGATGAGAATTTATTCTAGTTTACTGAAACTCTGTTTAGCAGGATGCACTATCATTAACTAACCTTATTGGAGAATTTTGTGAGTACCTTCACTGAAAACCTTCAAGAGACTTCACTCCTCTACTAGGGATCACCTAGGGGTTTAAAAGGCTTGGTGCATATGCTAAATGCATCCGTGCTCCCTACGAAAGTGGTATTTTAATTCTTTTATTCTCCTTTGCTCAGGGACTAGTAAAGCTTAGGTTTGGGGGTGTGTTGAGTGGTGAACAATGCCACTTTTCACCCTTTAACCTGACCATTGATAGACCTGTGAGCACACTAATAAGCTTCTGTCAAGTGCACTTTGTAGACAGCGATAAAAGAGGACACTAATGCAGAAAACCACTCAAGAATGCCCAAAAAGGGGCTATCTCTCAGCACAGGACAAACCCAGTAACAACACACCAGAGGGTAGCACATCACTGGACCCTTGGAGCGCGTGGCTACAACAGGGCAAGGCGAAGGAAGTGAAAACAGGCTGAAAACATCTTATTGATTGGTCACCTGAAGACTTCGATAGGAGCTGAAAGCAAAGAATGGAAGAATTCGTACAGTTGAAGAAGTTTCGATAGGATCTGAAAGCAGAAGGATGGATTCGTGTGGATTGAGAAGTTCGATAGAATTCAAGAACCTATCGAGCAGCTGAAAGGAAGGAAGAAACCATCCTATCGAAAACCTTCCTGAGGCGTCAAAAGAACCTATCGAATGGTTTCCTAAACCTATCGAGATGAAGATGCTGGAATAGAGCCTATTGAAGGGTACTTGAGCCTTTCGATAAGAGTGAGAGCAACCCTATCGAAATGATGACATGTAGAGAGGAACCTATCGAAATGGTGTTCCAACCTGTCGAAAAGCTTCTCCAACCTGTCGAATACTCCAGGCCAAGGGTTGAGAATGCTGAAACTCCAAGAGAAGGCTCATCCTATCGGAACCTATCGAAGAGATCTGAGAACCTAGGGAAAGGACCAAAAAGCTCTATTTGAACTTGTCGAAAGCTTCCTAAACCAGTTGAAATTGCGTGTAAAACTTCTCTAAAATTTAGCTGTGCACACGCTATGATTTGGTGACCTGTTGCATGCAACCCGAGGCACTTGGTGACCGGCACGACGATTCCAAAAGATGCCCTAGGAAACCCTAACCGACCCACGTGCTCTAACAGAACTCTAAAAAACTCTAAGGACCTTTTAGAAGGGATTTTTGGCAGGAAAAATGGAGGAGAAAGCTATATATAGAGACCCCCAATTGCAATTGGGGGGAGATCGAGATCTGAGCCAAATTCTAGAGATTAGCGCTTGCAGAGCACTTCTATTTTACCTCCTTTAGCCCAACAATGGTTGGCTAATTTCCCTGGAGTAGCAAAGAGAGAGGTTAGATCTGTAATTGGGTAAGGTTAAGATTGCTATTGTGGGTTCCCAGCTGCACAGACTACAGATCTGAGAGTATTTCCATTGTAGAGTGATTTTGATTGCAATGTAAATGCTGATTTTATTGCTTTAATTAGATCTAAAGTTTCTTTGATTTCATTTGGTGATCGATCAGATTTGTATAGAGGAGCCTGTAGATCAGCTCACCCACTTAATTGGTAGGCCTCTTGGATACCACTCGATCTCCCTGGATCTGATACTCCTGTGATTCCTTGAGTCTGTGAGTTGGGAATTGCAGCATCTGTAGTGGTTTTAATTATTCTAATTGATGCTTTACTTTGGAGGAGATCCCTAGGATGGTCTGTGACCATTAAAGTGGACAGATCATAACCTTAAGATTAGTCTAAGCTCATGCTCCAATTGGATTCGTCTGCTGCAAATACATGGATTCGATAAAGTCTATAGGATGGTCTGTGACCATTAAAGTGGACAGATCATAGCCTTAAGACCAGGTGGATCCTGCAATTTGAAGTGAATCTTTCTACCCTGTAGCTGTGCTTATAGCCAGTTGAGGGAAATGTGTACTCTGAACTTCTGTAGCATGATTAATTAAATCTGATTTCAGTGAAGACCAATCTCCAAGGTACTCGTCTCCATTTTCTGTTTTCTTTACTCTTTTTTTCTGCAAGATCTAAGTTCCCAAACTCGATCCAAGCTAGTCTATGTTTAATTTTATTTTAGTTTAAGTGACAATCCATTTTAAACCTCTCCCTTGTCTTTTAGCTAACTTAACAATAGTTAGGGTGCTAGATCTCATACAGATCTGGAGATTTATCATATTTTTAAACCAACCTCCCTGTGGATATTCCCTTACTCACCATCTTTTTAAAGTTTTCTGCAACAGATCCTGATTACTTACAGGTTTGTGTGAGTGTGTTATGCCTAGTTTTCTTGATGATTTTAGACCCTCATTTGAGGGAAGGCAAACATTCCAACATTCATCCCCTCGGATCCTATACAAAACTCAAAAAAAATGATTAGCTTGATGCACATAGGACTAAGAGAGGCACCAACCTTGGCTAAACAGTCAGTTGTAACATTGCCAGATTTGGGGGTGTGATTGAAACTAATTAAGCCCTTAATCTGTGTTTGGGATTGCTCTTTGGAGGCAACGAGCAGCCCACTTAAAAGAGCAAGTTTAAGTTTCTATTTTAAAGGTAACCAAATTTAGCTCTTTCACTCTCCGAAAGAGTTAAGAGCACTTACCACCAAATTCAGTCTCATACTAAAGTACTCTGCGCTAGAGCAGAGAACTGCTCTTTGCCTCCAAAGAGCAATCCTAAACACATCCTTAGGGACTAATGAATCTCATTCTCAACCCCATAAGCTTCCAAGGAAAGGGGGATTTACCACTCTACTAGTCCATCATAATTGAAGAAAGACCATCAATTATGTATTGCTCAGTAGTCGAATTATGAAGCTACTCAATTCTGAGCAATGATCAGGTCTAACCAGGTTGAATTGGATTTCGACCCTTGGAAATAGGGGAATCTTGACAGCACATCATCCAATAAAAAGTGAAAACCAAGAAAGTCATGATTCTCCCATATCCAAGGACTATAGATGTGGTTGAACTTGAAATCTAGTTCAACTTGGTTGGAGCTGACCATTGCCCACTCAATTTCATACTTAGCTGCAAACAACTCAGCTTCGTTGTTCGTGCATTCACCCATGTAAATGTTGTAAGAATCAAGCGTACTTTTGATTGAGCTCGTAATAAGACCTCTTCCACCACCTGCTCTGTTGGATAGGGGAGTAGCCAAGATTTTCTGTTGGTGGGGGGCTAGCAATGATTAATAGATATTAATAATCATCTTATCGTCGATTTAAGAGCTTATACACTATAAATTTGGGGGCTTATAAAAAAAAGAAGGCTGTATAAGAAGCATATCTTATACACATTCAAGAGATAATTGAGGCTTGAGCCCCACATTCTTCTATGTGGCTACGCCCTTACTGTTAGGAGTTACCTAAATCACATCCATCAAAGGTTCTCTCACTTCTCCTTCGTTGGTCGTGTTTTCCCAGTTGAGCAAATTAACTTCACGTTTTTGTGATAAAACTTAAAATACTACATTTTGATAATGTGTAATATCCCAGATATTTTTTGCTTATTTTCGTTTACCTCGATATGCGTGTTCGGAAATTTTTACGGGTTTTTGTTGGACTTTTGGTTAGTTATGTGCTTGATGAGAATGATGGTAAAAGGGTATTGTCAAAGGATGTGTACAAGTCATGTAAATGATGGCTTACACAATAAGGTTGGTGTTTGTGTTTAGCACCGGATATGTTTTCAACTTAAATGGATAAGTTGTAATTATAAATATCTAGATTTTTATTAGGAATTGTTTGGATTATAAGAGAGAGATTGCAAGAGAAGTTACACTTCTCTCTCTCTCGTTGGAAATTAAGCCTTAAGCCTTGCCTCATTTGATCCTAGATTTAGAAAGCTTGAGAGCTCCTCTTCCCATCTCCACCATTAATTAGCCTTGTGCTTAAAATCTGATCGATTTGAGCTAGTGGAAGAGAAGGATGAAGGAGAGAGTGTCACTGTGTTGATAAGGATCTGTGCAGCGGAGGAAGGTTTATGATGGGCTAATTTGAAGTTTTAAACCATTGAGCTTGGAGAATTGTTCCGGTGCGTGTATTGGTGCCACGGGATCAAAGGATTAAGCGACAAGAGGTAGGCTTTTTAAAACCTCCTTGTGTCATTTAAATTATGTTTTGTTTAGAGTAGCATGATTTGTGTTTAAAGAAGATCAGATGGCTGTGGGTGAATAAGAGAGAAAAAGGTCTGGACATGAAAAGTTGATAGCCACAGAACCAGAGAAATTTGACCATCGATTTGAAAATCGACAGTCGAAATGTATTTTTTAGTGCCTGAAGCAAAATTTGGAAATCGAGGGTCGATTTCCAATTCGAGGGTTGAATTTGGAAATCGGCCATCGAATTGAAAATCGAGGGTCGATTTTCTGAATTTTGTGTCTGATGAGTCTTTTGAAATTCGAGGGTCGAAATTGAATTCGACCATCGAATTTTGAATTCGACCCACACATTTGAATTCGAGGGTCGAATTCTGTCCTGTTTCTGGCACTTGAAATTTTTGTCAGATTTTTTTTCTCAGCAAGCTTTTGGTTTGATTTTTGGTTCTATATTAACACTGAGAGTGTTAATATATGTAGGTTTTGACTATTGGGAGTCCTTAGTGAGGACTGCTTGTGCATGATTTTAAATCTTCTTTGTTGAGGTAGGGGAACCCTATGTTTTATTTGCATTAAATTATAAGCATAAACTGTTTTGACTGTTTCTTTTAAGAGGCACAAAATTTGGAATTCTGTTACACACAGCACGAATAAAACTCTGAAAATATGACACAAATCTGAAAATTGGAAACTTTGTTATGACTAAGAACTTCGTAATTTGAACCTCAGAACCTCAGTTAATTTTGAATCAGAAATTTGAATCAGAACTTTGAATCAGAAATTTGAATCAGAACTTCGAAAAATCAGTATTATGTTATGAATAATAAGCTTTGATATATGTTAGCATTTGCATTCAATTTAGGGTTCATACGAACGATGCCCTAGATTCTACCAATCGTGTTGACGGTATTACTTTGGCGCAAGTTTCTCTCATAGCGTAGGGGCTTGTTGCACTTTAAAAATGGGTTCATGAACGACGATGGTCAGTAGGGTTTCCCATCGGTTACGTAGTCCACTCTCATGCTATAGGAAATTTGGGAGATAAAATTAAGTTATAAATTTAAGACAAGAAGCATGCTAAAGCAGAAGATTTTCGAACACATTAGATTATGTTATCAGTTTTGACTCAGGATTAGAACTGGAGATTTACTTTGGAAAGCATCATTTAAAAACTATATTTGATCCGATTTCTGTCTTTTGAAAACTTTTACTTATAATGAAATGCAAATAGTTATGTTTCCTCCATTGGGCTTGGTTGTTAGCTCACCCTTGACTATACGTCACAGGTGCTGAGACTGACCTTGGGTCAGAGGATCTGGAAGACTCCGATTATATTCCCGAGGAGGATTTGGACATACCAACTGAGGAGTTTTTCCCTTGATCTTAGATCCTTTATTTTGGTACTTTAGTCTGAATATTTTTTAGGATATTACTTTGGTTCTTTTGATATCACTCGAGGAACCATTATTGTGAACCACTATTTTAGGTGATCGGATTTGGCCATCACCGGTGGTTCTTCTTGGTTCCTCACAGTGATAGATATTAATTTTGTTATAAGAAGCTTTTGTTTTTAGATTAATATATGTTTTGCCTCTGTCCTTAGATCTTTGTTATGTTGCCGGCTTCTGTTTGTTACGGCTTATTGAGAAATCAATAAGTTGATGAACCGGCCTTTCCTATACCTTAGGGATTGGAAAAGTCGGGTCGTCACATAATGGGTTTTCTATATTTTATTAATGGAGAAGTGCCTCCTTAAATAGAGGTTAAATGGAGGTGGATATATTTAATTAAGATCTCAAGAGATCTTAATATTTATCTAAAATATTTACAAAATTCCAATTAATATAATATTTCCTAAAACAATATAAGATACCTATGATGTATACCTTTCATTCAATCCTAAATATTCTCTATTATCCTCCCGCAATCACATGTTTTCAAAGGAACGTGTGATTGATTACATGAAATGTTAGCTCTCGATCTTATAGTTAAAGTGAGTTGTCGATGAATAGCACATAACATCTAATCGTGCTTGCTAGTGGTCATCATCTGTCTGCGAAATCCATCACTGTCGCATCCCGCTCTTTTTTTAGTTTGCCAGAGCCAGTGACTCACTAGATTAAGCCCATCATGATCTCCCCTAAAAGCTTCCGATATAGGATTGTACAACTTGAAGAAAACTCTTGTTCAAGATGTGTGAAAGAAAAGAAAATATGAGATTGAGTGGCATGATGAATTTGTGGATCAAGGGAGGTTGTGGAGATAAAAAGGAAGCCATTTTATTTAAAAAAAACATAAGAAAATAGAGACAAAAGTAGAGGAAAAATGATAGATTTAGCTTTAAGAGTTAGGCCACAGGACCATGACCGACCTGATTTGAAGATCGGAGCCACTCATGGCTCTGATACCATGATGAAACTTAAAATATTACATTTTGATAATGAGTTTTCTATATTTTATTCATGGAGAAGAGCCTCTTTGAATAGAGGTAAATACATTTAATTAAGATCCCAAGAGATTGTAATATTTCAAAATACTTGCTATTATACTTATCTAAAATATTTATAAAATCTCAATTAATATAATCTTGCCCAAAACATAAGATACCTAGGATATGTATCTTTCATTCAATCCTAAATATTTTCTATTAGTATGAGGGATTACCTTCATTGTAATTTCAACCAGTAAAAGGAACTGATCGATATATAGGAAAAAGGTTCTTTATAGGGTTGTCAAAGAGCACAATTCGCTCGAAATCCAGAATGAGCTCGACCCAAAAAACACAAGGCTAGAGTCCCCTTTGTAAGCTCATCAAGTTGGTCTGAGCTGCCCTTTTATAAGCTCGAAAAAAATTTGAGCATAGTTAAAGCTGACCTCATATGGGCTTGAGCGCAACTCTTTGATACCTCACTTTTTCGAGATTCGGTGGCTAAAAGCTTATTTATAAGCTTGATAATCTTACGATGTCAATGAGGAGAGAGAATTATATCTAATGGTCAAAAAAATATTGTTCTAACTCTTAGAGCTCCTTTGAGAGTCCCGAATCAACGAGAATGTGAGTTGGTACTCAGCAAGTACCCACTTTCTGCCCATTTCTGAGAGTTTCACATGTTCGAGAGTTCATGTGGGGTCCACCAATTATTGTGCACTTTCCTAAGGAAAGCAACAGGTCCAATGCGGACGGATTTGCTCAGGAAAGGCAAGATTCTTGGTGGGTTTTAGTATACTCCTCCCTCAGCTGCACACCAGATTAAAGCTAATTCTTTATTGCATTCCCAATGGCTATCTGATTCTTTTCCATTTTAAAATAGCAACACGTCTTCACAAGCCCCCCTTTCTTCCATTGCTGCTCTAGTAGACACGACCTTGAGCTACAGTGAAAGCATTTGTCATCTTCCCATCAATAATAACTCCATCTTCACATGTTGCACAATATACCTAGCCCCTTCATCCATTGGATATTGGCTTGCCTCCCAGGTGTTAGGTAATGCATAAATGGAGGTTCCTGTTTGTTCATTGGAATGAAATTGTTTGAAGTTAGAAAATGGTGACAAAATCGGCTTAGAGACTCTGCATCTCTGGTGAACCTATCCCTTGAGTTGCAAAGACCCATTATAGCGGTGTTGACAAGGGAAGATTTTATGCGATCTTGGCATCTCATCTCTCATCTCCTTCTCTATAAAATGAACTTGAGAGGCATACCAAATTCAACAAAGGCATTGAAGTATAATCTCCCCTGTAACAGGTATGCATACCCTTTTTGTGATGACTAGTAATATTTTTGAAAAGAAAAAGAAGAGATCGGTCGAGATGAGGCAAAGAGGAAGGAAAAAGAAGAAGAAAAATAAATTGCTGAACTCGACTAGTTGAGAGTTGAATTAGACCGCTTGAGTGGAAGTAAGCTTCAGAAGTTTAAAAGTGAACCGGTCGAAATCTAATTCGACCAGTCGAAATGCAGTAGCAGGGCAATAGAGGATTGAAGCCAGATTGGCCCGGTCAAAAACCATGTCGACCAGTCGAAACCAACATTGTACTGTTTTAGGAAGATCAATTGGACCGTTCGAAATTGTATTTCAACCGGTGGAGTTGATAATTTTTTCTCAGGCAGCCTTTTATCTGGCCCATAACACCTTTGGAACTGCAGAAATTAGTCTATTCTATCTTTCTTAGTCCTCTTCCTTTTCTTCTTCAGCTCCTCCTCTTCGACAGGCTTCCAACTCGAAAACTCGTACAAGCAAGTAAGATGAACTGAGTTTAATCTTCTTCAACTCCTCCCTTTTTAGCTGTGTATGACAATTTTAATTTTAAATCTATCTTATTTGAACTCAGTATAATCTATAATTCTTTGCACGACCTGTATTGAGATGTTATTCTGAAACTGATATCTTTTTTGTTTTTGTTGTTACTATCTGGGGCATTACAACCAGGCATAATGGAACTCAACTGAATCTCAAAATAGGTATATTATCCATTTCAGTTACCTTTGAAAGTGATATTGGGCCCACTCTGTTGAAACAACAGATTTAATATACTATAAATGAAGTATAGAAACAAGAGACCTCCTTGCGAATCCTATAACTATAGAGACTCTAAGATTCAATGCTAAGTTTCTTGTTAAGTAATGGTCCATGAAACTTGTGTCTATAAAGTAGCTAGGGTTTGGAAGTTATAGACATATCAGTTACCTAAATTAGGGGCTCTACATATTGGTTTTGGTAACATAATAAAGCCTAATCTGCAATTTAATTTATGGAAAACACCCAAGTATACTATAGATGATTGTTGTATGTATGACTTCCATAGTACACTATGGTGAGCAAATCAGTTTAAGCTGTGGGCTTCTCAGGAGCTAATCAGTTGTAAGGCATGAAGGTTGATTTTGTAAGGCATGATGAGCCATGAAACTTGTTCACAGATTGCTCATCCAAATTACTATTTATACTTTTTTTGAGCAGTTTAAGATAGGAAGACGTTATAATTTTATAAAAGGCAGTTTAATATAAATGGCGGTGTAATCAAAATTGTTGATTCAAACTGTTGTAGTTCATATTATAAAATTTCTCAGTTACTATTCTTTCTTTGGTAGCTAAGCAGACCTCTTTCTTTGGCAGCTAAGCAGACCTCTTTGCGAATCCTAGAGCTCCAACCACCAACACAAGCAGGTGGGTTGTTGTTCTTGATGGAAGGAGATATTGGTAACATAATATTTGTAATACTTTAAAATAGGTTGCATTGTATTTGATGTATGGCACATAGTGCGAGTGGACTGTGTTGGAGTAGTAGACATATAGTCTACTACTGTAGTTGATTGTAAGGCATGATATCATTAATAATCTGTGATAAGTACTCTCATGTCGACTATAGTAGACAACAACAACACAATTTATATTAGTTGTGTGTGCAATATATAGCTTGCTAGCCTACTATAGTCCATAGCCTTGTTAGTCCTCTATATAGGGGTGTGTTATTGTTCAACCTATTATGAATCCCCTATATAAGAAACTGAAATTATTTGGGTAGTTGGGTATTTAAGCTCGGTAAAGAGCAGTTAATGGCAACCAGTTACAACTAAATTGCAAGATAATCCTTGCTAGGCCATTACATACCCAGTTGTGTGGAGTATTGATACCATCAAGCTCTTTAATCTGAGTCCTATACTACATAGCATTTAAGCAACAACACCAGTGTTTTGGATGCACTTAAGTAGTTTGTAGGCTATTGACTGGCATAATGACAGATCATCACCACAATCCGAGTTCTATACTACACAACTTTTAAGCAACAACACCTTTGAAACGTGGTGACCACTTCCTCATATCTTCATAAAGAACTCGCCCAAACGTCATTGTGTACCCTTAACGATCACCCTAATATTTATTCATTGGTTAAAGCATGTGGTACCTACCATTTCATACCTCAAATTAAATGTTTTGAATATAAGTTGGTAGTATGACTGATTGATCAGTCACAAAATTTATCATTTTATCACTCTTAACTTAGTGATGCTAGACCTTAGTTTCCTACTGATGAGATGCTAATATGCAGATATTTAAAACATTAAGTAAAAAAGAGGCAAAGTTTTAATCTTTGTCAAAATGAACTCAAAAAGCAGTACGAAAGACGATCGCTTGGAAATGTGATCCCAATCGTACTCGAGACAAGTTTATAAGTTGAAAGAAGAGAAGTCACGAGGAATCTTCAGAGAAATCGTGAGAAGTTGAAGAAAGAAAGAATCGTATTTATGATTCTACAACAGAAGTAAGAGACTAGGGAAATTGTATTAAAGATACAATCTATCGTGTTGAAGGAATTGTACTGAATGACGAGAAATCGTATTTACGATTTTACACCATAAAGCTTGCTACTGCTGAAAATCACGTGAAAAGATGCACTGCCATACACAGAACAGAAAGAAATCTTAAATTAGAAGTTTGACATCCTACGGATATGTGAAGATTGGCAAAATAATTCTGAAGATCTCTGCTGCTCAAATAAGGAAAAGAGTCATGTGCGCATTGATCGATTTAAATATAACCCTTGCAAGTGCACAAGATCTATTGTAGTATGGCAAGAACAGGGGTGTCGAACCCACAGGGAAACGTGAATTTTTAATTAATTCTTTTAGAGATTTTAAAAACGTCCCTAAGGAAGTACCAAAGGGCAGATTCAATTTTACCAAAAATTTAACACACTTTTCCTAAATGCAGAAAAATAAATTAATCTAAACAATTAATTACTGATATATCTACGAACAATATTAAAATGAGATCAAGGAATATGCTACCCCAGATTCGTACCCTTTTTCTATCATTAAAACCCACAGTTTCATTAAATCATCATTCACACCATCATTCATCTAGAAAAATGACTTGAAATAAAATATGATCATCAATCCGGCATACCCTATCTAAAAATAATGACTCAGCCTAACATTGCGGTATGAGTCATGTAAAAAGCATAGCGTATCTCATGATATTTAGATCACGACAATCAGCACATAATCGCTCTACAGCCTAGATCAGCCTGCAGGTCCAGATCTAGCGATTACGGCCGTTGATACGCGCAATCAACGGTCATAACAAAGCATTCAAAATATTTTCAATCACACAAACTTTGAGCAAAACGATTCCATGATAACAATAATAGACTGCGGTATTAATCATAAACATGGGTACTTATCTGGGGATCGCATCTTCCCCGATCTACTGATTTAGCCGCTCATCTTTGGTGTTTGATCTCCTTTTTCTTTCAAAGTCATTCCTCTTTTATTTCTTCCAAAAGATATTTGCAATTGTTTTTCCTAAATACAATCTATGAATTTCTCAGAGAAAAATAATGCAAATCCTAGGTACAATCTACCCTGAATAAACCCTAGAAGAAGGAGAGAAGAAGACTTGAAAAGATGAAGAAAATATTCCCCCAAAGTGAAGAGCCCTAAAAACTAAAAATAAAGAATGAATAATATTCTAATTGCCAAAATCCTCTTAAGAAACTCGTGGCTTCCCTTTTTATAATAGCCTAACCCTAATACCTCTCTCGATTGACATCTAAGAGTGATTTTCGTGAATTCCCGCCTAGCTTTGCATCAGATACTGTCTCGGTATTTTGCTCATAATTTTCTGTACCGAACTCGGATTGAGGTGATTCTTGAGGCGTTGGAAAGCTGATGACGAGCTCTACAATTTTTATGTTTTAGCCATTTCCTGAATCTGACGTATTGAAGGTCCAAATTGAGCTGTAAGTCGCAATAAGTTCTCAATGACCCAAAATAGCAGTGTTTTGACATTATTTTCGGGATTCTTGGGCTGTTTTAGAAACTTGGACTGTATTTACTTGAAACACTTCAAATCTAGCAAATCTCATCAGATAGCCTTCATCGGACGGCTAAATATAGGTATTTAGGGGTGAAATATCATCATATTTCACTACTCATCACGCATCTATTATCTGAAGCAAGGAAGATAGGATTATAAGTTTAGTTATATGAGGAAACTTTTGTTTTTAGAAATTTACTTTTATTAAGATTCGAATAAGGTAAACTGACCCCTTATAATCTATAAATAAGAGGGTTTGACATAGAGAAAAATCTTATCGAGGGAATTCTCAGCATCAATTGACGACTGAGGTTGGATTTCTTGAAGATCACCTTAGTGTAGTTTAGTTTAGATTTCCAAGGTTTCTAGAGCAATTGACGCTTGTGATCGAAGACTGGAAGGTTATAGTAGAGTATCTGTAGTTTCTCAAGAACAATTGACGCCTGTGATTGAGAGATGAAAGATCTTTTTATTGCTTTCTAGTTTAGATTTACTGCTTTGTAAACATCTGATAGTTCTTGATTTTAATTGATGACAAAGATTGAGAATTTGAAATATTAGTATAATGGTATTTTATTTTTCATCTTTAATTTTCTAGTGTTTGACGCCCAAATTGTGGAAAGTTGCAGATTAATATAGATCTATATTGAAAGAATTTCATATTTGATTGACGCCCAATTTTTGAGAGACTTAGATATAATGTAACGGTATGTTAATTTTCATAAATATCTAAAAATCGAAGAAAACTGATTGAGGACCAGGATCTAGAAGTTTGAAGATTTAGATTTATTTTCTTGCATTTAGTTTAATTAAAAATCATTCTTCATTCGTTAAAGGCATATAAAAGTTTTTAAGATTTTTGACCTTCCTCGTGGGAATGATCCTATCGTTAGTGTCATGGTTTCCATTGTGCGCTTTCAATAAGTTAAGACAGAACGTAATTCATAGAGTTGTCACTGGTCGAAAGGAAAACAGAAGACCACTGTTTTTGATAAGACAAAAAATTATGCATGGGATGAGAAGATGGAGGAGGCATTCATCAAGGAGATGGTCGAATAATTTTGTCTATGCAGAAAATTGGCTAATGGGTCCTAACAAGAAAATGTTTAGCCAGAGACGGCTATGAAGTTAAGGACTTACACTTGTTTTTAGAAAAAATTGAAAAAACTCACTAAAGAGAAGTGTTGCAATTATATGAGGACTATGAGAAATCACTACAGTCAGATGAAATGCATCCTAGAAAGTAGTGGTTTCGAACGGGACGACCATGCGAAAAGGGTCCTTGCAGAGTTCGATATTTGGGACAATTTCTGCAATCGACCGATTAGTCATTTAAAGACCTTATAAATCACGTTAATTTTATGTAATTGGGATTTTATCTAAACTTAATAATTATTTTCATTGTTCCTTAATTGACACCAGTGTTTTGGGTGGGCAATGACCTATCGAGGCCGTGAGGCGCAAGGCTATATAAGTTTATGCCTTATGTTCGAAAATACCATATACAGTGGGCATGAGGAGTTTCACTCAATGGATCCTCGTGAGGACGAACAACCCACCGTTCCACTAGACGGTGATGATAGTGGTGACTTGTATCATCCGGTATTTGAACAGTCCGACACCCCCAATCGAGAGACATTCGGTCATGCGCAATCTCCCTTCACGGTGGAGCTCGTCCTCGAGAACCTGCCCAACCTGGTCTTCTACCTCTGGTTCTGAGATGAAAAGAAAGAGTTCTGATCTTTCTGATGGTCTACTTGATCGCTTGGAAGAGTTCCAAACATCTCTTGACACCCTTGTATCTCAACGCTACGCCCCGACCAACCAATACAATAGATTTATAGAGATATTAGAGAAAATGAAAGCAAACAACTTTAGCGACATGCTTATGTTTATAGAACTATGTGTAAGGGTGGAACAAACCAGTTCCCGATTGGGTAGAAATAGTCCATGCGATGGACCTACGCCATTGCCAAGCATACCTATTTATGTTGCTTGGGAGGTTGTGGCCACCTCATTAGGCTTGTTGTTCTGTAACTCTTTATAATAAACTACTAACTGTTCCTTACTCTGTATTGTCCGTAAATTAATAGGTTGAATGACATCTCCCATCGTGTCCGATGAAGAACTGATCATCATGTTGACAATGGGTTTCATCATCACTGTGACCGTCTACTATTTGACGCTCCGTCCTGAAAGGTGGCGACGATACAATTCAATCCTCACTGGACACTTATATGTGACAGAGACACTTAACAACGATCCGGACATTGCATACGAACTATTTCACATGTGCACACCTGCATTTAAGAATTTATGCAATGGCCTGAGGTCGAGGGGTCTCTTACAATATACACAGAGGATGATGGTCGAGGTCGTGACAATTTTCCTTTACATGGTAGCTCAAAATCAAAAGAATCAGGCTATGCAAGATAGATTTCAGCGTTCAGGGTCAACCATTAGCCTTTCCTTTAATAGTATACTTGTCACTATTTTGGATCTCTACCCCGAGTTTGTGAAGCAAGATACGAGCGCCACACCCCTTGAGCTCTTGAACATGCCTTGGGTGTATCCTTGGTTTAAGGATGTTGTAGGAGCCATCAATGGTACACATGTAGATGTTACGGTTTCGAAGAGAGACTTGCAATGATATCGAAATCGCAAATAAGTAACATTATAGAATGTTGTGTATTCTGTGAGTTTCGATATGTTATTCCAATATGTTCTCCTTGGATGAGAAGGCTCTAGTCCTGACTCAAAAGTTCTTGCAAGTGCACTGTCAAGGCCTCTCAATAGGCTTCATTTGCCACAAGGCAAATACTACCTTGTTGATGGAGGGTATTACAATATGCAGGGGTTTCTTGCTCCGTACCGTGGGGTAAGATACCCCATCTTCAAGAGTTTAATAGTTAAAATCCCCCTGTCACTCCCCAAGAGCTTTTCAACAAGCGACATGCCCCTTGCGCAACGTACTTTCGGGGTACTTAAACAACGGCTCCCAATACTAAAAATTCTAACAAGATTCCCCATCAAAACACAACTGAAGATAATCATTGCATGTTATATATTTCATAATTACATAAGGATGTATGATGAAGACGATCCATTCTTTACGGAATAGCCTGAGGAACATGAAGTGGAACCCTCAGATGATTCAGTTGGCAAATCATATCCCGACGTTCACAACACTCAAACCGCAATTAATCATGAATGGATGATCACATTTAGGGAAAATATAGCCAACACAATGTGGGCAACACAATCACGTTAACCTAATAGGCTCTATGCATGTTATATTTTAACTTAATATAATAATAATATGTTACTTTTATTTAATATAATAATATGTTAACTGAAATTTGAGTAAATGTTCTCAAATGTAATAGGTAAATATTACGTCACTTTTATTGATAGGAGACCTAATGTTGATCGAATATGAGAGGATTGCTCGCGAGAAGTCACAGGGTTCTCGAGGGCCTATCATAGGTCGTTCAGAACATATGAGGAAGCAGTCAACGTGTTTTATAGGTTTATAAATACCCCCTCAGATAATCGTCTCATCAACCAACACCACCATATTCGAGAAGACTCTATTGTGATATACCATCCACCTCATTTTCTCTAACCACCTGTTATATCATATGACGAACTCTCCCATTTGACCCAAGAATCAGACAATCCTAGGGTAGTATATAGAAATTAGGCTGAGAGTATCTATGTACAATGTCATTGTAGTTTTATTACACAACTTGCTATTCTTTTTACTGTAACTCTTTTGTTAGTATATGTGTTTCAAATGATGTAATAAAATTACCATTCAATAGTGTATAAGATGCTTGAGGATTGATTTAATAATATTTAGTGAACTAATACAAGTATACATTTTTTTAGAACATAAAGTAGTAATGTTCTAAATTATTCGCAGCCATGGCAGGAACTCCGGGTTTAGCGCATTCACCCACAGGGTCATCAACATCACGACCTACCCCTTCAGCTAGAAGAAAGATCGAAGTAATAGACCTAGATCCTCTTGATCAGGGCCACAACTGCACCGACTCTCCAAACGCCCCCCATTTGTACTTGTGCCTCCTAGTCATCATCGAGTTCAAGCACCAGAAATCTAAGGCCCATTCCAAAACCCACTAGCCTGACCAACATATCGAGCACCACCAGTGCGGCACGTGTCGCAGGTAATTTGATCACGTATCGGGGCTCGCAACTAACTCAGTTCTTCTTAGTTCTGACTTAGAGGTCGATACTTGCGAGCGTATGATGGAGTCGAAGGATGAGTTGGATCTTGATTGGGAGCCTCCTTTATAACATGTTTGCGACGATAGTTGGGACGATCATACTGGTTCTCCCAGACAGATAATGACTGCTTCATACTCTTCCGAGGATGAGGATGGCGATCACGCTACCTCATAGTTGTCTTCGGCGCTATATTTCGCTTTTCCTAGGTTCTTTTTTACTTTGTATTTTTGTATTTTGGCTTTTCGATTAAGTCGATTTTGAATGTATTGAGCTAATGAACCTCATCATTTGTCATTAATGATATCGGCCCTGACACTTTCATGAGTTTATAATTTTGTTTTGATTATATATATATATATATATATATATATATATATAATATTTTTGGTGTTATAAGTATGTCTCGAGAAATTATATTAAAAAATAAATCTGTCACATAACTCAAACTTGCATGAATTGGTCGCTCGAAATTTTTTAGCCAAATCTGAGTACGACAAGTAGTCTGATGATTAACATTCGTATGACGGTAGCACAACTGCAGATTCATCCGATTATGGGCTTTTTAAAGAATAACTTAATAACGATTGAGAAATTAACTTTTCTGAGAAAAGTCAGGAATCAGGGCAACTTAAGAACAGGTTTGGGAAAAGACATGCATTAGAGTTTGCTAAGAATCAACAGGAATCTAAGTTGTCAGGATTAAGAGTTTTTCTAGGAAAAGTCAGGAAACACCTGAACGAGGCCTTAACGAATTTCCCGTGCACCAATTTTCTTAAGAAGGTGATAGATGTGATTGCACTTCTTTACTATTACAAAGCGAGAAGAGGGAGTTCTTTCGGTGAGAGGAAGAGACGAGATTAATTTTCTTTAAAATGACAGGAAGAGTGACTCTTGGGGTGCAAGTTTTGCATTGCAAATCGAAACCAACCGAAAAATTGGCCCACCAAACTGAATTGTAAGCAATCTAAAACCAAAAAAAAACTGAATGGATTATCAATCGCTTCGATTTCTATTTTGGGTGGCCAAAGCCAAAACCGAAAACCAGTTAGGTAGGTTTAGAAAACCAACCCAAAATTGGAAAAAAAAAAACACGAAAAGAGCGAAAAAATTGAGAAAAAAACTGAAAATGAAACTAAACCGAACCAAACCAAACCAATTTTTTTTCCAGTTTCAATTGGTTTTGATATTTTGAAAAATCTGTTAATCGAAGCCACATCGTTTCAGTTTGGTGTAGGCTGAATTGAACATCGCAAATTTTAGTTTGGATTGACAGTCGTTAATCGCATCTCAGGGGAAGCTAATATTTATAAAGTCAGCTTCCAAGAAGATTGATAGCTTTATAGATTAAAAAAATCACTTTCCAGGTGCTGTAAAGATGTATATCACATGTTGCTTCTCAAATATTGTTTCTCAAAAAAGTTCATCACATGTTAAAAACGTTGTTACGTGAGAAGCAGCATGGGCCAACTTCTCAACACAACACCAATATCAGCTAGAGATGATCAGGTCCTTGAGGTGATCAAGTCAAGGCCCTAGAGTAAATCAGTTTGGAAAAAATTCGGAAAAGACCGGCAAAATTCGTTTAATTCGGAAAAATAAAAATTCTAAAAATATATTAATTAAAGATTATAAAAATAAAAAAATAAAAAAATTTGAGCAAAATTTTGAAACTTTTTGAAAAATTCATGAATAATTCGTCAATTTCACGAATAATTCTTACAATTTACAATTATTTGAAAAAGTCATGAATGCTTATAAAATTAAACATCTTTTAAAAAATTTGTGAATTATTCATAATTTTTTTTAAAAGTCAGAGATTTTAAATAGTTTACTTTTCACCCAACATTTTTCCTGCAAAAAGTCCTTTTTACCTAGAAGTCTAGAACCCAAGAAAAACATATTCTGCCAAATGGCACACGTCTTTGTTATTGATCTCATTTGTTAAATTCCATTTGGGAATCAATTAACATCTTAAAAATGCGAGTTTGGTATTAGGCTGTACTATGGGCCCTGAACGGGTCAATTTTATTTACTTATTTTTTGATAATATGAACGAATAAATTTATATATTTATAGTTGGGCCAAACCAGTCAACCCTGAGGAGACGACTGGAGAGACTTGGAAGTCTGTGGAAGTACACGTGCACCAAGTGCAGGGCTGACACGTGTTATACGCAGTCAGCCGTGCACGTAACATATGCCAACTCCTTGTAAAGTGAGTGGCAATGAGTCAATGGAATAGCCTTAGAAGTTAGAGAGCGCAGCGCACGCGCGACAGGTAACATCTAGATGATGAATGGTGGAGTCCGATTACAATATTAAAGTAATACTTTAAAAAAAAAAAAAAAGTAAAAATAATATATACATAATTCAAAATAATAAAAGAAATGTCCCAAAGGGCATTTTTGATATATATTATGTCCGGCTCACATCCGATTCATATCAACATATCAACCAATACGAATGGATCATTCAAGGTAACAAAATCGATATTGGTATCGGTATAGCTAGGTCCTTAGAGGACTGATACAAATCGGCTGATACATATCGGCCCATTAAGAAGAAAAGAGGAAAATACATGCATGTGTCGGCCTATACCCGATATATATATATTGGTTGATGCCGATACCGAGTTAGATACTTGTCATATTGATGCCAATACCTATCGGTATCCGCCGATATTTGATACCATGGACATAATATGAGCCAATATCGACTATATATTTGACTGATGTGACCTGATATTTATATCAAATGGCAGGTAATGTCGTACCAATATGTATCGGATATGCCCGATATTTAAAGTCATGCTAATAGTTAGAGGCTCTAATGTTATTATCTCCATTCTTTGGCCATTGAATGCGTGTGGCCGATTGGTGGGTTTGTCCACAGAACCCAACTTGCTCGACCCAATTTTTAAAATGAGTTCGAGATGAGCAAGACATGAATCCCAAATAGATGGGATAAGATTGTAATGATGTATAATATATAAGAGAGGGAGAGAGAGAAGCCTAAGAGGCATAGGCCGAAATGTCTCAACGTCTCTATGCCCAATGAGCAGACTGCTTTTAACAGGATTTAAGCATAATGATTGCTTCTAACGGCTCTTAAGCCGAAGGAGCGTCACCTATCAGCTAAAAGACATTAAGCATTCTTTTTGAGACCAATGAGGTGTTTTTCAAATGACGGTTGATCTCTTCAAAGAACACAGTGGTTTAAGATTTGCTCCATTAAATAGAGATCAGCACCCGATTAAAAATCACAACAAACAATTTATAATTACTCTCCATCTCTGGTGTTTTTACTTTTTTTTTTAAGCGCATTCGTGTATTATAAAATAGGTGTAACAGGTTTCTTTTCGAGAAAGTGTAATTTAGAAGGGATCATAGAATTTTGGCAACATCGAGCTCTCTTATATTCTAAAGACATATTTGATTGCATCTTCATTTATTCGATGTAGTGGGGGGCTCCTATTGGCTTACCAACCTAGTGAACTAGGTGCCTTACACTCATTTTGAACATAATTAAATCCAATAAACCGTCTAAATCAAAGGGTACGTCTACAATTTGAGTGTAGGAGAGGGAGAATCATTATATTCCATGGCGCCAAGTGTCAACAGATAACAACTCTTTTATTAGAATATAATAGGTCCCAACAATGGGCCCAGCAAGTGGCCGACGACCTCCACATTTAGCGTCTCGAGTCTCAACTGTGGGCCCATTTGCCCAACCTCCAAAAGAACCCTTGAGACGTTGGGTGGTCAAGTACCACTTGATTACTACTGAAGTGTAATTTGCCTTATATTTAGGGCTGTCAATGAATCGGGTTGGCCCATACCTGAGTCGATATAGAAGCTTAACTCGTCGGGTCAGGTCAAGTTGGGTTAGAGCTTTTTACCAGTCAGGTCAGAGCTTTGAGTCGGGCATTAAGTCCCTTGACCCGTCCCTTCAGATAAGCCATACCATTTTTTCATTAGACAGCCAAAATTTTACTAATAATTCGAGGTCACAATCAAAGGTCCCTTAATTTCAAATCACACCTATTCAGGGATGCCGTCTTTATGATTCATCTCATTTGTCAATTCTATATTTCTATCTCTATTGGCCATTCTATACTTGTTATAAACGATTGATATTAGGTAGGGAGAAATTAAGGGATGTCACCATGTCTATAGTAGGGCTGTCAATGGGTCGTTTGTCAATGACCAATTTTTTTTTATTAGGACGAGCTGGTAAATTTAACCCGGTGGGTCAGGTTATGAATGGAGCGACTCACTCCAACCCAATTCTTCATATATGTATTGGCGCTGATACGGATCGGTATTAGTTGATATTTGATACCATGTCTATAACTTTGCAATCCTTTATATCTCTTATGAGAGCTTTCCTCTAATTCTTCATTAGTTTTCCTCTTCTCCTATTTGCTTATGCTTTTAGTATTTTAACCTTTCATATAGTGTCTGCTTTGTGCCCCAGACGAACATGTCCAAACCACCTCAACTAACATTTCGTGATTTTTTTTCCTTTATCAATATCATGCTTGTTTTGAATTTTATCTTTTCGAATTATTACATACATCCATTTCAGCATGCATCTTGGCCACATCTACTCTATCATTTTATCGTTTTTTCATGACTCAGCATTCCGCATCGTATAATATAGACAGTCTAATAGTCTTATAATATTTAAAGATTGAGATTGAGACAAAAATATCTCCCTCATTTGATTTAAAGAGTATCCAGCAGTTGGTTGGATTGATTATTATTTATAAGTTGATTTCGAAATATAATTCTAATCATTTTAATCTAATTTGTATAAATTTAATCATGTATATCAATGATTAATCCTTGTAGTGCTAGAGCGGAGCCATTGAGTCAAAGCATGTAGATCTTTTTGTGTCCCAATCTTTTACACCAAACTTCTTTTAGGCCATGGGACACCTATCAAATGGTACACTTTAGTTTCACATGCCACATGCATGAATTTAAAACCAATACTTATTGGCATATCAGCCGAGTCCTGAGCCGATACTCCATGGATATATGAGATTTGTATTGGCCAAACCAGCCAATATTAAAGCACTTTCAAAAATATATAATAAGATTTTTTTTGCCTAAAAGCATTTTTAATATTATGTCTGATTCATATATCTCATATACATATAAGCCGATATGACCTAATTTGGGTCAATATGATTCAATACAACCCGAAATTTGACTTTCTTGACCCGATATGACCTAAAATAACCTAATCTTTAAACCTGTATGGCACAGTATAGGGTGAGGGGCTAACCAGGTATATATTGGTCGATATATGTCAAATAAGCCTAATATTTAAAATCAGACTTACGCCCGAAAAAGTGACCCAAGTACCAAATCACCTTGAACTCGCCCGCGTTACACATAATCCTAACTCATAACTAATACAAATTTATTTTCTATATCGACCATAAATTTGTCCCGTTTAGATGAAATTCGTGCCATGCATCTAATGCAAACTCCCCCTCATGATTCAAAATTTCGGCCGAAATGCACGAAATTTCAAACCAAAATTTTAGTTTCGGTCCCCACCGAAAGGGAAACGAAATCCGGAATTTTGATCCTTGCTCCCCCTTATTAAAGAGGGTAACGGTGCTAAGCTACGAGATCAACCACTCCAAAATAATCTCAAGTGGTTAGGTGAGCTGGCCAGGTATCTGCTTCCAAAAGCAAGAGACCTGTGTTTGAATCCGCTCCCCTTTTGAGGCCAGGATTTATATCCTGTACTGACTCGATATATGCTGAATTTGAGGTGCACATGTGTCCCTGAGATTAGGCGGGTGTTCTAAAAGACCCGGATACCCAGATTATGAAAAAAAAAAAAAAAAAAAACCCATAAATTGAAGAACTCAGTCAATGCAGCAATTTTTGTAAATAAAGATTCTTCTCGGCGCAACTAATGTTTCCACCGTTTTCACACTTTAAATCTCAATGTGAGACCAAAAATAACTATGAAGTATTGGATTCAATGCACTCAACAGTGTAAACGTTAGACCCATGTTTAGCAGAAAGAAACTTTGGTTGGAAAAAATCGCTTTCCTTAAGAAATTTTCAACTTGGTCCCATCTCTGTCCAGTAACCCCCAATGAGGCAATAAGCAAAGCAGATTGGCATTGACCACTTAATAGTCAAGGGGGCTCGGATGGCCCCTCAATCCCTAAAGTTAGGCTGTCAAGAAGTCCGTCGGGTCGGGTGAGTCCAATATTTTAGTTGCACAACAGAAAAATGGCATATGCCTGACCCGACCCGACCTAATAGTGCACCTGTCGAGTCAAGAGTATATGCCCGACCCAACATGAAAAACCAACTCGACTGGATGTCCGACTCAAAATTTGATTTGACTTGATAAAACCTCATGTTTTTCATGATTATATATATAAAATATCAAGTCGATTTGGGTCAACCTCATCCAACCAGATTTTTTCTTGAGCAAACCTAACCCGACCTTTAGTAGACCCAACTCGACAGGTGAAGTTAATGTGTTTAACCCGATAAAAAATCCGTGTTTCTTGCTTGGGTATCGGGTCGACTGAACCCTGTTGACAACCCTGCCTTAAAATAGTTAGGGCTAGGCTAAAAAATGTTGTAAGAGGGCCGGGTTAATGCTACAAACAAAAAGCCTATAGGCATCGAGAGCCGAATAAGGGCGTAATTAACAAGTTACAGATCGAAAGCCTGACCCGGCCATGCATCTCTTTTATCAAAATAACTCCGAATATTATTATTAGATTGATGATACTTTGATATTTTGAATACCTGTAACGAGAGGTCTTAGAATTTCCTCTTCCCGTAAAACCATCTCCTTTTACCTTGAAATAAAAAGTATATTAATGCATATCATTAGAAAAAAAGTATATTAATAACAATTTAAAAAGCTTTATATATCATTCAAGCTCATATGATCTATTTGATCATTAGGTTTTATCATATCAGCACGATCTCCTTGGTCACGTGGCGCATCCAAGGGCTGATACTTATTTGATGGTCTAAAGTCTAAACTAAACGAACATCAGAAATTTGCTAGTGAAGGTAGCGGAGAATCATCATATTCCGTGACGCCACGCATCAGCATATAACAACTATTGTCAGAATAGTATAGTATCTGTAACCCGCCGTACCGGATATACGTCCCTACCGAAGGGTTGCCGACACACAGCACATTTAGTTTTACAACTGGGCCCTATTCGCCCAATTGCGCTCCAGTGTTGTGAAGCATCACTGTACTCAGTACTTTCATACAACTTGACTTTGAATTTGTGTTTGGTGAGCGGCCCAATGGACCACTCACTGTATTGCCCCTGTCCAACTAACACATAAATCTGTGCAAAATTGGTCAATTGTGTACTTGCGTACATTTAGAGGCTCTAAATCTGTGTGTCTCCCTAGTAGAGTCCGGTCGACCTTGAACCCGACCCGGGTGTTTTACCGGGTTGCACACATAAACTTTCACTCGTCAGGTCGGGTGGGGCATGAAGAATTCCAATCCGAACTTCAGATTAGGTTCTTTTGCGCTAAAATCAAGTCAGGTTGGGTTGACTTGAAGCGATCCGATAATTTATTTATAAATATAAAAAAAAGGCGGTGGGATGGATCGGGTTTCTGGGTTGGGCATCGGATCAGGTTAGTTTTTGGGTTGGGTCGCCATATGGCCTTGTCCATCAGGTTGGGTTGGGTCGGGCATATGCCCTTTACTCGCTGGGCAGCCAAAATTTTTGCCCGACCCGACCCACTGTGTCAATGACAGCCCTATATACTCCTAGGATTTGATTGGATTGCATAGGCCTGCTCAGGTACACGGCCGGTGTTAGATATTTATTTAACAGGAGAAATTAAGGGCATCTTAGCACCGATGGATTCCCCAGATGGGAGGTGTTAGATTATGGAATAACAGTAACTTTTATTCTTGAATTTTACCTTAGTTTATCTCCTAACCCTCTCAAAAACTTTGATTGATGGGCTCCTAAAAATCCATGAAAGTCAGCATTTTACATATTTCTGTGGCTAATGGTTACACATAATAAGCTAGAGTCAATATAAGGTCCTGAGGCTGAACAGTGAGCGGTTCAATCTCCCCCACAAAGAAAAGTTTAAAATGCCTTTTTACGAATTTTGCATCCATCAATACCTGTGATGGTCTAATGTTTGATTAATTGGGTTAGAGAGAGATTAACTCATGCACCTCTCTTTGTGCATCCCAAGTGCACCAATTTAGAGGATCGGATGCCACAAAAACATGCCTACGGTTGATTACATATCTTTTAAAAAGAGTATTTTTTTCGTCGTTGAATTTTGGGTCAAAGGTGTAAAATTTCCATATATCATGCTCAGTCAAGGAATCAGGAACTTTGCCTATGATTGAAGGTTAAGAAAGTCATTGTATCTAAAAACTTAAGAAATTAGTTGAACTCTTAGAGGTGTGGTATAACACGCGATCATGTGTTATATGACATGTGATTTAGCATTCGAGTGTACGATTTCATTGTCTTATATATATATATATATATATATATATATATATATATAAGATCCGTTCTTTTCAACTCAAGTTTCACATATTAAAGCCATTGACTGCTTAGAATTAGATGATTGAAATCTTTTTTCATCTGAATCTTCCACACAATGAATCTTCATATCATTGGATAATATCAGGCCATTTGATGTTGATGACAAGAGGCACACATCCGCATTCCCGAATGTGAGTCATGTTTAGTAGTATGTTTGAGGTGATGTTTATTTTTTGGGATGTTTGCCACATAGAATCAACATCTGACCATCCGATGGCAGGCTCATGATCTCTATTGTCTGATTCAAATCAGTCGAAATTTTTAGCATGAAAAAGCTAAATTGAGAAGAAAGAACATTGGGTTGTAAACACGGAGACCCATATATATATATATATATATATATATATATATATTATGGGCTGTACGACTGCACCACATTAACTAGTTTCCATAAGGTTTTAGGAAAAAGAATTCAACTTTTGATCCTTCATTTCATGAGTCAAAGATATGGGTTTTCTATCTAAAAGTTGTCATTGAAAACTTTGACCTTTGATCAGAAAATCAAACGGTATAAACACTATTTTTCTATGTGAATGTCAATGATAGACCTTATATATGTGTACATGGCCCAAGTGCAGTGTTATGGGCTCCACACAAATGCGTATCCTGGACCTCTATATGAGGATTAGTCTGAAAACCTTAGAAGATAAGCTGTATCCATTAATAAAAGGAAATATGCCTTAATTTCTAAGCTATTCTTCTTTTTAAGCAACAATTAAATTTTGAGATCAAAGTCAAAACTAATTAAATTTCTTAACTGAAGTGCACACATGCCAAACTACCTTGGTAGTTACGAGTTACCACATGCCCCATGTGGCAGTCGTTGACTCGTTTTCTATGCTTCAACTTTTAGGTTTTAGAAAAAAAATAAAAAAATTATTTGACTCTAATCTTACAATGTTTACCCATTCATTTTTAAATTATTGATGAACAATGATCACGATCTTTAAATCAGACGGCTTACATGATATTAAAGCTTGACACAAGTACCACAAATTTAAACTTTTTGTTTAAATGATTTGTAATGTTACAAAATTTTGAATTGCAATTAGTTAGACCCAAATTTATGTTTTAATTGTTCTTAGCAAGGTGTGAAAATCGGAATCGATATCGGGTATCGACCGATACGGATACAACTCGATAATTGGATACTTGATTAGTATTATATCCTCTAGTCACTGCAGCTTAGCTCAGTAAATGCAAATGCCATAAATGATAAGTGACTGGCAGATAGTACTGTACAACTTCAGTAAATGTTATAAATGCAACTGATAAGTGACAACTGATAAAGCAACGCCTATTGACTGAAAGCAGCGCCTAGTCATTGACGCCTATTGACTGACAGCGTCTTATCTATTAGGGGTAACTTTGTTTGCACCCTCTTATCTACTTAAAGTGCCAAAAGATGTGCTCGGCGACACCATATACGTATTGGGACCGATACGTATCGGTTGACTAGAAAACTGATACGTATCGCTAATACATATCGATATCAGTCGATATTTGATTCCTTGGTTATTTGGTATCTTGATTAGGTGCAATGGTAAAAACCCAGGGTCGAGTTCGAAGAGCAGTCACTTCATGAGTAAAAAGCCAGAGATTAAGTTTGTATCATGTCCACTCCTCCCAACACCCCGTACATCGGAGACTAGCATTGGATAATGGGCATTTAAACTTCCTTCGCATCAAGTGGCACACATTGTGACAAAATAGTGTCACATGTACCCTTTCGAATCTAAATGGGTCATTTAACATGTATACCGGCTCCTTTTCTGCTTGCACCCTGTGTGTGGTGCACTTTGTAGACCTTGACACTGTTGAAAAAAAAACGGTATTGATAATGACTCCGAGGCATGTAAATCACTATGCTATCTTAAAGACAATAGACACCTCCACTCCGTCAGATAAATGAAAATGTAATAGGGTTCCGAGCGAATCTGCCTTCAGGATACAACAGAGCCTGGTGTTGCTAAGAACCATTTGTTCTTTTCTAGATTGCCCTTTTTAGAGAAAGAACCTACCATATAGATTTTTTTATATACAAAAAAATTCTTAAAAAGAAAGAATGTAAGAAGAAGAGATATAGATATTATTATTTCTTTTGTGTCTTGAATGTCTTGTATTATTTTAACCGATATTTTATCTCTATTTATGAAGAAATTTTGAACTATTGTATTTTTTCAGATTAGGGTGAAAAGATTTCAGATCTGTGTCTTTTCACACAATGGTAAAAAGATAAATTAATTTCACTTGTGTCTTTTCAGATTTACAGTGAAAAGATAAATCCAAATCTGAAAAGACACTTATTTATAGAAATAATATTTTCAAGTTTGCTATTAAATTATTATCAATATATATATAATGATAATTATAAACTTAATTTTGAAACAATAAAATATATATTACTACACCAATATATAACAACCCCTTACTTATTTCAAAATAAAAAAAATTGTGTATTAGAGCGATCATATTAAGCATCATCAGAGGTACTGACGGATTTGAACCTTTGACTAGTACATACAACTCAAAGTTTGTAAGGACTTTAAGTAGCTTATAACTTTGAACTTAAAACCTATCTAACAAATCGAAGTGACATATAATTTACTATGACCTAAATTATTAGTGACATAAGGTCTGCGCTTTACAGTCATGCGCTAAAATCCTGATATCAGGAGTATCTTAGAGAGATAACCGAATCTCTGTTGAAGCGCTTCACTTTCATACTCATATAGATGAATCTTTTATTGTTGCTCTTGTAACTACTTTATCATTCCAATAAATGAATGCCTACAGAAACATTAAGAGTTAAACTCACCCTCTTACAAGAGATGTGCATGAAATTTAACACTATAGGGACTAGAAAAACCTTTGTACTTATATTCTTAATTAGATATTTCTCTCAAAAATTTCATAAACTTTGGAGGTAGTACACTTACAAAATGTGTTGAACAACTTATCGTTCAATGTATTGAGGATGTGGTATCGATAATTTAGATCATCTTCCAGCCATTGAGTCTAGCATTCGATCTTCCACTGGTCGTACTTTCCGTTGTTTTAGTATAGAAATTGGTGAACATGAAGTAGGTGAGGACATAAACAATTTGAATTATCGTAAGATAAATTACACATTTTACTGTCATTTTTTAAAATTTGACCCGTCAAATCGATCAAGTTTGATGAGATCTTGATTCATGAATTTTATGCTCTGAGCCATTAGAACGATCTATTTTCTTTTAATTGTTGAAAAAATATGGTATTAATAATGGCTCTAAGGCATGTAGTTCATTACGCTGTATTAAAAACAATAAAAGCACCCATTTCGTTGGATAAATGAAGATGCAATAGGGTTCCTAGCGAATCTACCTTCAGGATACAACAAAACCTGATCATGCCAAGAAACATATGTTATTTTCTAAATTACACTTTCTATCGAAAGAATCAACCACACAAATTTTCTGATAAACAAAAAGATTCTTAAAAAATAAGAATGTAAGAAGAAGAGAAATAGCTGTTATTATTTATATTGTGTCTTGTATGTCTTGTGTTATTTTAAGTTTTTAACCGAGATCTTATCTTTATTTATAAAGAAATTCTGAACTATTGTGTCTTTTTAGATGAGGGTGAAAATATTTCAAATCTTTGTCTTTTCAGAGAATTGTGCCTTTTCACACAACGGTAAAAAGATAAATTAATTTCACTTGTGTCTCTTTAGAGAGTGGTGTCTTTTCAGATAATAGTAAAAATATAAATCGATTTCACTTGTGTCTTTTCAGGTTTACTATGAAGAGATGCGAGATTTAGTTTGTCATTGAATTATTATCAATATATATAATAATAATTATAAACTTAATTTTGAAATAATAAAATATATATTACTACACTAATATATAACAGATACATACATAGACTTCCAAAACACCGAGATCCTCATGCAAGTTAAATGCCTATATTGTGTATAGTATTAAGTTACCAAAAGTAGTAGGAAGCGAGTGCTCAAGCATCATCAAAAGTTTAAAATTAAGTTATTTTATAACAGCAAATAAAAGCAAGAGAGATTTGGAAGTGTTTAGCTCACACACTAATCAGACGATTCCTACTACTCCGGGATTGCCCAGACTTTCAAAAACACAGTTTCGCATGCGGCTCAAATGTCTATGTTGTGCACATTTTTAAGTTATCGGAAGTGGCAGGAAGCGTGTCGTAAATTAAGAGAGAAACATCAAGCTCAAATGTCTATGTTGTATAAGTTTCAAAGGAAGCGTGTTGTAAATTAAGAGAGAACATCAAGCTCAAATGTCTATGTTGTATACGTTTTAAGTTACCGAAAGTGGCAGGAAGCGTATTCTAAGTTAAGAGAGAACATCATTAAAGTTTGGAATTAAACTATTTTATGGCTGATAATAAAAGCAAGAGGGATTTAAAGAGCATATCAGTAACCATAAGACTCCTACTACTAAAATGTTGTGATACATCCGAGAGGCAACTCACATCCTTCTTCTAGTAAGGTTGTCAACGGGTCAAGTCGGGTCAGGCTAAAATTTTGGTTGCCTAAACGAAAATTGGATTGTGCCAGACCCGACTAGATGGTTCACCTATATCCCCAACCATAACTGATGGCCAATCCGGTATTTCCTTAATTTTGCATATAAAAATAACAGGTCCGGTCAGGTTGACCAGACCTGACCCAATTTTTACCTGACCTGCTCTGAACATCGGGTCAAATGCCTCATGCTTGACTCAACCAAATGGGTTATGTCCATGTGCTCGACCTGGTAAAAAACTTGAGTTGGGTGGGTTGGGAATCGGGTCAACCCGACCGATTAACAGCCCTTCTTGCTAGTAAAGGTGAGAGAGAATCATTGTATTCTATGTTTGCAGACTTCACCATACAATAACTCTTTTAGAATAATATTATATCTTTAGCCTAGTAGGGGCAAACAAGTGAGGACATCTAGTGTTGCAAGTTGCAACTGGGCCCAGTTGGCCCAATTTTCTGGACCACCTGCAAAAAGTGCAATTAAGACACTGTGTTGTGGGGTACCACTGTACTCGGTACCCTCATAAAATTTTTGTTAGATGCGGTATTTGGTGAGTTGGCCGCTCACCATAGTGTGTGCCATGTTCCAGGGTCAGAGACCCTAAAATCTGTGGCCTGGTGAACAGCCCACTCAATACGAACTCCTTCCCAGAAGCCTAGACACCAGCAATATGGTCAAACGCGTACTTTCTTACATGTAGAGGATTTAGATCTGTGTTTCCCAAGTTTTGACTGATTTGAGATTGACCCGCGCAGGCCCGAGTAGGTGCCCGGTCTGTGTACCTAATACAAGCTTTTCACCCCTTAGGCAGAAGAGGGTCAGCTTGTCTAACTTCACTTTTAGAGTATTGACAAGCTGTTGACGGATTTGTCCAATTCGGTTTTGTACAATTCTTTTTCATATTAGATTTTAAGATCATATTTTTGTGGCACAATTATGGAGTACCATGGTGCACTATGATAACAGAAGTTTTTCATATGGAATCAACATCTGATCGTCTGATATGTGGATCATGATCTCAAGATCAAACTTGTGGTAAATTAGGTTGAAAGAATACATTTAGAATCAGATTCAAGGCAGTCAACGGTGTGAGCAGAGGAACCATTAGTTGCACCTCAAGAATCTTCAGTTACTTTTTGCAACTGGAAGGGCTGGTATCAAGTGTTGGATGTAGTCACTTTATTAAAAGTATGGTACCCTATCGGAGTGCTACCAACTGTGCTCGGGTCAATCTCAACCCTCCGACGGTGGGAACTGCATTTATATTTTTCAACGTCAAATCAGGGAAAGGTCAAAAGTGAATTCTCACAGATTTGCATGCTCATAAATAATTGCGTGGCTCCTACAGGGATTGGTCATTTGGACGGGCAATGGTTAGGTTCAATCAGGTTGAATCGAATTTTGAGTTCAACCACATCTGCATCCCTTGAAAATAGGAAATCTTGACTGCACGCACGTTGTCCTTTAAAAAGTGAAAATCATAAAAATCCAGATTCTCTCATATCCAAGGGCTGAGATATGGTTGGACTTGAAATCCAATTCAACAGGTTTGACCTGACCATTGCCCCGTTTGGATAGTGGGAGATTAGAAAATGAAACTTCCATGGAAGAGACCAAATGAACCGTTTCTCGTAGAATCAAGAATGGAGTTTTCATTCTATACAAATCATAAATTAGTATCGAAATCCAATCTCCGAAAAAGTCTCAATTGTTTCAAACTTTTGGTATCTACAGTCTCGCATTTCTGTAATTAATAATAATGACTGTTTTGAATTGGACGATGGAAATTGTTTTTCATCTCAATCTTCCTCATAATAGATCTTGTGACCATGGAGCGCCTATCAAACGGTCAGAGGTTGAGTCCACATCTCCATAACCGACCATGATCATGGGGATATTAATAGAAGGGTTCTCATGTCACTTTTGGGGGCGTGTTCCGCATGGAATCAATACTTAAATTTTGATAGGTGCACCATGACCTCAAGATCTATTGTGTTAAATATTGGAATTAAAAATGACTTCCATCTTCTGATAATTTCTGATTTGTCAATAAATCTTATTTTTTAATATTTTAAATATTTTTTATTTTTTCTCTATTTTTTATTTGAATATTTCTCCGAACGTGTAGAATTTTGCTTGATTTCTCCGATTTTAAACCTTGCGTAATTATTGTTGAACCCGGACGTAGTGACTGGTGTCACACCGATGCTTGACCCACCACAACGTCGATTTTTTACCTGATTGGTCACGTAAAGTTGATCGGTTGGGTTGGGTTAGGCATGACGATGCCTAAATTGGCCACTGAATAGATGTTCTTTATCATTTGAATTCCAATCTAGTCGTTCATTGAATAGATGATAGAGATCATGTTTGGTGCCAATTGTTGGCATCATAACGTTTTTTTTTGTTATATCCTTGGGTGTCCGAGCCAACTTGTGCACACCTCGACTAATTCCATGGGACCCTGAAGCTAACGACCGGATAATACTCCAGTGACCTTGAGGGGATTCGAACTGGGGACCATTGGGGAGCAAACTTAAGGCCTGACTAACTTAAATGATGCTCCAAAATTCACATGATAAAGGTCACAAAAATTCATGAGTATTTCTTATTAAATTGTGTGTTATGCATTTTCACAAACCTTTGGAGCCGGTAGTGAGATTTTTGTGATCTAACTTTGAGGTACCTCTAATCGCGCCAATCATATTATTGTGGGTGCCAAAAAAAAAAAGAAAAAAATTTTCAACTTTTTAGAAATGGGCACCCATGTTTAGGGGTGCAAATTGGTCCGGTCGACCTGGCAGGTTTTGGAGACTCGACCTGTTGCAAGTCAAGTTTTGATTTTAAAACTTGACCTGCTCCGTCAAGTCTGATAAAAAATCTTGACCAATTACCTAAACAAGTCGGATACAGGTTAGACCCGAACCAGACATTAACCCAACTTGGTACTTATTTATATATATATAATAACTCATACAAAACTAGTACAAGTAAGATTTTACTATTTTTACTTTGTTATTACTAGTTTATGATTGAGTATTGATGGAATTAGTGATCCTATCCGATTAACAGGTTAAGCGCAGGTACAAATATTGTTAATAGGTCCGGTCAAGACCTGAAAATGCAATTAACAGGTTAAGTGCAGGTACAAATATTGTTAAGAAAATTACACTAACAAGTCCGGTTCTCATTAGTTGTTGCTCTAAGTCTAATTTCAAGTAATAGGTCGGGTTTGAGTCTCAAAATTTTCCATAGGCCAGGTAAAAGTTCAAGTCTAGATTTAGACATGAGTAGGTTGGGGCGGGTTCAAGTTCAGGAATGTGGTTGATAGGTCAAATTCCGATTGACTCTGGACCCGATCCGAACCTGACCCGTTTGCACTCCTACCCGTGTATAGTCGATACCCATATATACATTTCTTTTTTCATTCTTCCTCCTTCCTCGAGTCCGACCACCACAATGACAACGCCGACATCACTAAATCACAATCTTCTTCTTTCTCAAATATCACCATCCCAACGATGATGTTGACATCCAGGGACAGAGCCAGGGGAGGGCCAACATGGGCCATAGCCCTAGTCACAATTTTTGTTTTTTTCTTAAAACGGAGGATGCACCGCAGTTTTTGAACCGGACTCAAAATTTTTTCTTCTTTTATACCTCCACTCTATCTCATGCTATTATTTTAATTTATAAATTTAACCCTGATGTTTGTAATTATTTCAAAAGCTACCCTTGTTGGCTGCCCATCACTTTAAATCTATTACTCACACACTATTTTATGTTTCACTCACCTCACTAAAACAAATGAATAATCCTTTGACTGCATTGAAATACACGATTATATATATTATTTTTTGCCCCAATCTTTTACGGAATAAATCTTGAGATTATGCGACTACTATCAAATCATAGGGTAGATGTTGATTCCTATCCTATTTAAGAACACTTTCCTATCCTTTAAATTGAGGGTAGCAAGTTTTGCAATCAGAGATTTTCGCAATTGATGGTTTCACCATTCACACCATGGACTACCTTGAATAAGATGATAGAGGTCATTTTACGTCTCAAAATTTCAGACATTAGATCTTAAAATCATGGTCAAAATATTAGACGGTCAGTTATGCTTACATGTGGTGCACATCCCCAAAGTGATTGTGGTGCACCATGTTAATAGATGTGTGCCGACTGAAATCAACGTCTAATCGTCTCATATATGGGCCATGATCTGAAAATCTAATTTGGTAAAGATATGACCAAAAATGACCTCTATCCACTGATTCAAGGTAATCAACGATGTGAACAGGGAACTATCAGTTATGTCGCAAAAATTAAAACTATAACACTTATTACAATTGTAGGCCTTTTATGACAGTTTTTACCTAATTTCGAGTTCCCAAAATGCTCTTCATCAAAGCAACATACAAACTAATATGTTCATACTTTGGCTCCCTCCCATAAAAGTTTCTAGCTCCGTCGCTGTAGACATCACTAAAACACATTTTTTTCTTCATCTTCTTCAATTCTTCAACTCTAGGAATCCGACATCACCGAAATACCCTTTTCTTCCTTCTTCTTTCTCAACATTAATGAAAGCCTAAAAAATTCCTACATAAACAAAAAAGAAATCCTTAAGGGTCTGTTTGGATAAAACCTTAGGAAAATGACAGATTTGGATTTATCAATCCTATAAAATCCTATAATTTCTGAGCTTATAGGAATCCATAGGTTTCCTTTATTTCCTAGTGTTTGGATAGCCTATAATTTGTTGGAACCTAAAAATAGGAGAGAGAGAGAAGAGGAAGAGGGTATTGACCCCCCACCCCTAGAGCAATGGTCTAATCCTACCAGGTAGAATCGGATTTCTAGTCCTACCCCATCGGTAGTCCTTGGAAGTAGGAGAATTTTGACTGCACGTCATGCTATAAAAATAGGAGAGGGAGAATATTGGAGAGGGAGAGTTCGCTGTATGTTGAGAAAAGGTACCTCTATTTTAACCCAGAATTCTTCCTTCACAACCCGAGTTTTATTTTTTCAAAACTTTGATTGCTTTGAATCCACTGGGGAAGAAGGATTTTCATCGTAAATCTTGGCCGCAATAGATCTAGAGATGATGCTCATACCATCAGAGGGTCAAATTTTGATTCTACATGGTTGGCATTCTGAAAAGTGGTTTGAGAATAATGTTTGATATACACTAATGATCATGTTCATATCTTATGAAGTGTTCCACGAGGAATCAAAATCTGATCGTATGATAATAAGCACATGATTTCAAGATCTATTATCAAAGATTGAGACAAAAAACGATCTCTATCATCTGATGCAAAGTAGTTAATGGTTTAACCAAATGAAACCCGAGTTGAAAAGAAAGCATCTTAAATCGTGAAGAAAGATACATTTGAGAAAAGGAGTTGTAGGGGCTATCGTTGGCGCATGAAAAATAGGAGATAGAGAAAATTAATGTGCACTTATCCTTACTTTTTTGAGTGACTCGGAAAATAAAATGTGTGGGTTAGGATTTTATTTTCCTAGCCTTTATTTACAATCCAAACGTTAGAAAATAATAGATTTATAAATGTTAGCGTTCATGTTATTTGATAACTAGCACACGCCACTTATCTTGTATTAGTAATCTTAGCGTGAACCTTATTTTGATAACTATGTATATTAGTTATTTAAACCAATTATAATCACTCATGATTATATTTGTAATCTTATTTATACACGTTATGGTCAAAATATTGTAACGCACTGTAACCTTTTGTGGTAATTTGTGATTTTTATATTTCTATTTACTTCTCTCTTTCATCTTCTACTTATTTTCTTTTGTATTTTATAATTTTAACATGATATTAGAGCCATGGTCGGCTCCGTACATTCAAGCCGTTTATGGTCCTGACATTGCTTTCGCTATCATATTTTCATTTTTTTAATCTCTTCTACATGAAATAATTGATTCATATAATTTTCATTTTTTCTCTTCATCCATTTTACATTTTTTCTCTTTTTATTCATATGAATATATTTTTTACATTGATTTGTTTAGTGGATGCATTTTCCACTATAGTCTTCATTGGCCTTTTATATTTCACATGGATATTTTTTTTCATTTCTTTGGCCTTTTATTTTCATGTGGATGTCTTTTCCCACAATTTCTTTGGTTTTTATAATTCACGTGGATATCTTTTTCCATATTTTATTTGGCATTTTATTTTCATGTGGACGTCTTTTCCCACAATTTCTTTGGCCTTTTATACCTTTTATAATTACGTGAATGTCTTTTCTCATATTTTCTTTGGCCTTTTATTTTCATGTGAACGTCTTTTCCCAAAATTTCTTTGAACTTTTATAATTCACGTGAATGTCTTTTTCTTATGTTTTCTTTGGCCTTTTATTTTTATGTGGATGTCTTTTCCCATAATTTCTTTGGCCTTTTATAATTCAAGTGGATGTCTTTTCTTATATTTTCTTTGACCTTTTATAATTCACGTGATTATCTTTTTCCACATTTTCTTTCGCCTTTTATAATTTATGTGATTGTCATTTCTCATGTTTTCTTTGATTTTTTTATGTAATTTATGTAATTGTCTTATCCTGTGTTTCTTTGGCCTTTTAATTATTAGAATTTCTTTTTAGCATTTCTTTGCCCTTTTATTATTCGGATGCATTCTCCTCAAGTCACCCATATGTATGATTTCTATTGTTGTGATGCAATGATATATATCATCATTTCAAGTTCAAGTTGGATGTTCTCAACGTTAACATTCAAATTTGAGGGGAGTGTTAGCGTTCATGTTATTTGATAACTACCATATGTCACTTATCTTGTATTTGTAATCTTAGCTTGAACCTTGTTTTAATAACTATATTTTGATAATGCAATGTAACCATTTGTGACAATTCGTGTTTTCTTTATTTCTATCTACTTCTCTTTCATCTTCTTCTGTATTTTATAATTTTAACAATAAATTTGAGCTTTTAAAATCCGTCATTTTCACCATATCCAAACACACCTTTAAAAAAAATTAACAAACCCTAAAACTTATAAAAAAATCTTGAATTTTTGTCCACAATAAGATGATATAATCTAACGGTAAGAGCCCATCGTCAGATATAAAATATTGGCAGTGGGTGCTCATTGCCTATTTTTATAACTGACAGTGGGTACCCACCACCATCTTTAATTTTTTTAAAAAATAATATTAAAAAAATGGAAGTCCAGTGTTCTCGTCATTGTTGCAAGTTGAAGAAAAAGAAGAAAGGAAATTAAAAAGAGAAAAAAAATGCAGTTGTGAAGTCGTACAACGGTGGCCGGAAAGCAAGCTGATTGAAAAAGAAGGAAACTCACAAAAAGTGTGTGGGTGCTCCAGAGGGGATGAAAAGGTGGGTGGTCGAATATGGAAACCTACCAATTTTTTTCTCTCCAAATTATGGGGTTGTCCTCAATAAAGCAGGTTTCATAAGTGGCCGTTTTCATTACGTTGGCGCTAGGATTGTCAAAGGGTCGGGCTTACCCTAAAAGCCTTGCTCGGCTTGACCCTAAATGTTAGGGCTAAGGCCAAATTTTGAGGGACCTAGGAAAGGGCGTGGGCCTTTAAAATAAAAGCCTTTGAAATTTAGGGCTAGACTAGTTTGAATGCAACGTGGACAGTTCAACGCTCGATTTTTGTTTACCCCCCCCCAACACACACACACACACACACACACACACACATATATATATATATATATATATATATATATATATATATATATATATATATATATATATATAATTCGTAATAGATAGATAGATAGAAGATTAATTCTATAATTTGTGATATAGAGCTATCTTTATTTCATATTTTATATTATAATTTATATTTAAAATTAATCAATAAAAGCTATCAAAGTTAACGCCTAGAGTATGCAAAAGCCCAGCCTGGCCTATTGACAATCCTAGTTGGTGCCTAGACTAGAGTAATGTGTGAATAGAGGTGCCTGTGATCTAAGTATGGACTAGACAGTGTTATATGGTTGGCAGGTTTTGTGCAGGCGACTGACATGAAGTGACACAATTGGTTGCAAGCGCAATGGGCCCAAGCAATACATGTTGAGACAGCCAGTCACATCGCGCCACGTCAACTGCCTACCATTTACAATTTTTCATATTGACTTGCTTTGCATCACATGAAAATTAGTGGGGAAATTTCCCAAATCGTCCCTCTCAGATACACCTTTCCTGGCAGAGACCCTATATTTTCACCTTTCACCAAACCGACCAGCTCCAAGTCGAGCCGACCCTAAGGAGAGTAAAAAGTTGAAGATACCCCTTCTATGACTTTCTTTAACCCATAAAAGCATTCTCTTCTTCCTCATTTTAATATGCTATAGTTAGTAAAAAGTTAGAGGTTGCGAAGCTGACGACGTCTTCTTCCTCAGTTCGATCTGCACTTGGAAGTAGAAAAAACAGCCTTGGGGGAAAAAGAAGAGGCTTTGGAAGTAGAAAACATCATGCAATTTTTCATTGGGAAAAGAAGACCCTGTAGTTTGCCATTACAACTGGAGGTATGTTCAGATTATTCAGTTTCTTAGGGTTTCGTAATGGTGCAGTATAAAAAATAATCAATTTTATTGGTATTTTTTTTAAAGAAATGTTCATGCATTCCTAGACAGAGCAGTTTATATCGATTGTTACACGACGATTGATATCGATCAATGCGATTGTATGTATAGTCGGTATCACTTCACATACAATGGTATCGATCAGACATACATCAATCGACCGATTGTTTATACAATCGAAACCGATCGTTTATACAGTCGGTATCTATTGTCTAGGAAAACTTCATCTCCCCTTTGTGTCATCTACCTTATGACCCCTTCCTTCGCATTCTCAAACATGCGATGGACATTCCTCTTTTCTGTCACTATAGTGGTTTTCTTGTAAGCGAAGATGGTTTGTATGAAGGTGGCCGGCGGAGGCTTCTTTCCATTTCAACCGGTATTTTGTATAAACAATTCATAAGGCAAATATACGCTGTCAGTTTTGTGAGGGCGGATGAAACAGTTTTTGTAAAGTTTTTTATAAAGATAGTGAATACCCCTGTGTTTGTCGATATTTTGGACTCGGATGATTTGACCTCCCTATTTACGTTTTATAAAGCCGGAGTGGACATCATAAAGGTATTCATCATTAAAGAACTGTCATCCTTTCGAGTCGAAGCTGAAAAAGTACCTCTTACTGGGACTTATTTTGTGAGTAACCATTCCTTTCAACTATATAAGTGTGAGGAAGATGGACCTATATACGATACAGTCCGTTTAGGTGATGACGACGATATTGTAACGATTAAGAAAACAACTATTGATTTAAATAATGCTCTAGTTAAATCATATGATGACCTACTAAAACATATGCATGAGTCACAACAATGTCATCAAGATTTAGACTACACGTCAGAAAGGATGGGAGATGAAGACGATTTTGGTTATATCTTCCCCGGTGGATTCACAACTTGGTTGACTCGCGAATTATGTTCTACCATTCTATTGATGCGGGTTATCGGAGGAGCTCAACCCTATATCCATACACATTTTGGTGAAAGGTCTAGTCAACCACGTCAGAACCCCTTCGGTGAAGGGCCTAGTCAACCATTTCTAAACCCCTTTGGTGAAGGGCTTAGTCAACCAAGTGAGAATCTCGATGGTAAATGATCTAGTCATCCTCAACCCACTAATGAAGATAACTTAGAAGAGAATGACCAAGACTATGATAGCGAACCAGATGGGTTTATAAAAGAGGAATCGAGAATTTTCGTGAGAGACATTGAAATCTCCTAGTAGACAAAAATTACAAAGGGTCAGAGACATCTGACGACTCTTTCGATGAAGAGGTTGAAACCGAATATCGAAATTAGACATTTAAAGTTGAACAGATCTTCAGAGGCAAGAAAACATTCCAAAGAGCATTAAAAGAACACACGATAGAGAAAAACTTTCAAATTCGGCCCTTGAAAACTGTTAGTTATCGAGTGACAGTCGGATGCTTCGAACCCGATTGTTTGTGGAGAATACACGCGTCTAAATTGACTGGGCTTGACTCTTTCAAAATCAATATATTCAATAGTACTCACACATGCGGGGCCGCTAAGATCGGAGCGCATGGTCACCTTAATGCAATAATCTCCTTCGTAGCCAACTATGTACGAGAGAGAAACTTATGGAAGGATTCGACAGCACACTTGCGTCGATAATGTTTGACATTGTAAAAACTTATAACGTGAAAATCAAATATTCTAAGTTATGGAAGGGAAAAGAATTCGTCTTGAATGATATTATAGGCAGTTGGCAAGGGTAATTTATGGATCTATCGACCTACGTGAAGGAGATGGAGAGAGTAAATTCTAATGTACGAACGCCCTTTCAACTTACGTTTGACGGTAAGTTCAAAAGATTTTTTTAGAGTTTTAGCCCGTGCATCGAAAGCTACTGTAATACAGTTCCTTGCATATTGTTTGTAGATGACACATACCTATGGGGACGTTTTGAAGGGATCTTATTTATCGCCTCAGCATAAGACGGTAATGGCTATATATTACTGTTAGCGTTTACTGTCGTTGAGTTAGAAGAATATGATACGTAAATATGGTTTCTTAACGGGTAGGTGCGTTCGTGATTGGTCAGTTTAACGAATATTTCGTTAGTATCATGGACATGTCGAAGGGTTTAATAAAGACGGTGACATAAATCTTCCCTAATGCATACTATAGCTACTGTATGCGACATATGACATAAAATTTGGTACACAAGTATCCTAAGAATGGCGTATTGGATCTATGGTGGTCGGCTGTGTGTGCATATTCAGTAAAGAGATTTGATCATTTTATGAATAAAATTAAGGAAGATGCTGCTGATCCTCGGGCCGTAGAGTATATTTTAAAAATAAACCCGAAACATTGGGCACACACACATATGAAAGGAAGGCAGTACGATTCCCTCACTGTGAATAATGTTAAAAGCTTGAACAACGTACAGAAGCTACCTAGAGAGAGACCACTTATCGACTTAATCAAAACTACTAGAGAGAAAGTCACCAATTATTTTCAAAAGCGTCGACAGATATCTGAGAATTGGAGCACCCTCTTTTGTCCGAAAGTAGTCGAACACATGAAGAAGGTGCTCTAATGGACTGATAGAAGGAGAGCTTAATCATACAGGCGCAATCAATTTCAAGTGAATTCTGAAAATTTCATTTATCACGTCGACTTGAAACACAAGACATGTGCTTACTGCCATTGACACATTAATGGTTTGACTTGCTCGTATGCCGTTGCTGCCATCAATCATAGAATTTATGATTATAATAACTTTTGTGAGAAGTAGTTTTTCATCGCTTGCTTTAGGCAATCATACGCCAAACAATGATTTCTCACCATTGATAAAAGCCAATGGAAAATCCAAGTTGACCAACTGTTGAAAAATCTGAAAGTGAGACCGCCCTATAATTACCGAAAGCAAGCCAGACGTCCCAGGAAGAGAAGGATACAGTTTAAGGATGAAGTTAGGACCCTACAGTGTGACAGATGCAGTGAGTATGATCACAATCACAGAAGTTACATGCCAGTGGGACCGACGGGTTGATAGAGTACATGCCTCAGGTACCGCTTTTATTATATGAAAAAATTCTCTTTACAATAATTGTCTTTGTAACTATTTTAAATTTCATGAGTGAATAAGGAACCTCTGATACAGAAGCATCCTTCGGAATTAGGGCACCTTGGTATAGATTTGACACAAGTTATCTAACGATGGATGATAGGATTGCAATTCATGGGCGGTGGATGGAGGGAGATCACATTCATAAATAGTACAAGAGGCCGGGTAGATCGTACAAAGAACGTTACAAGCCAAAGTTTGGCCACAAATTCGGTTCGTAACAGTTATAAATTATATTTTGAAATGTAATATTTGGAATGCACGTTTAGCTATAAAGGTAAAATTTTGAATTTTGAATTTTGGAATGTAATATTTGGTTAGTAAAATTTTGAATTTTATAGCTATAAAGGTATGAAACGACTATATGGACTGTAGTCGACTGTCTAAAGTGTCGATGACGACTCTCTAGAGAGTCATTGAAGATTTCATCGACAGTCGCCATCGACTCTCTATACAGGCGTCATCGATTGTCTAGACAGTCGATGATGACTCTCTAAACAGTCCTTGACTCTCTAGACAGTTGACTGCAATTGTTTAGATAGTTGTTCACATGTTTACAGAGTAACAAAGTCAAAAAGTTACATTATGTTAAAGAAAAATTACATTACATGACCTGTCAAATATAGAGTAACAAATTATTTGTATATTACAAAGTTACAAATTTACATGGATTTACATTATAATGTGAAATAGTACATATGCAAATAAAAAAAACGATGAGGACGAAAGCAATTGTGTATCTTTACTAATGTCTTCCTCAGTTTCTATTCCCCCTCCATCACCTGTGTATGTAGCTAGGGCATGGCTAATTTTTTCCCTGATAATAGTCATTTTTTGTTGTGTGAAGTTAAAAATTTTCCCCGTCATGAAATACTCCACATATTTCAGCACGAACACCCCACAGTCCCACCCATTGATCTGTCGGGGAACGGATTTGATTCGACAATCACTACATGACCAAGGTTAGGACTTAGCCTTCAGTAGAGTAGAGTCTCCGTGTAAATATAAAAGCGCGAGAAGGTAATGACTCTGCTTCAAAATAGTGGAATGTCAGATAAGGTAAGCAAACAACAAAAAATTATAAGTTTGGACGAATTCCTATTACATATACTTACCAGCGCTTTCAATTGACCCGGATATTTGTCCTTAGAGGGCCTATAGAAAATAGGGTCGACGATCATTATCGATCATTCGATAACCTTCACGATCGTAAGCGCCCACTGTAATGGTTCGTGAGAATGAATTGAGACAAATATCTGGAAAGAAAATATAAAATATAATGTTAGAGGCTATTTGAAATGAAAATTTTAAAAGTTGTCGGTAGCGAACGTAACGTACCGTGCTACATTCGTGAGCCCACAGATTCCTCAATCGGTTGAAGAAGAAGCCTTGCAGCACCTTTTTGCCTTGGTTCACTTTTTCCTTATAGGCAGATCACCGTTGGATTTGTATCTCAAACTCATGCTCGTTGAGTTTCTTAGAAATAATGAAGTTGTTTAAATCCCTCAGGTCTAACGCCATGTAGGCCAAAGCGATGGGGCTCATAAGGAAGCATTTCTCTTTTAGGTCAGGATGAGCAGTGTCATCAATGACTTCTAAGAGTCTTAGGTAGGCTCCCATTATTTGAAAGCAATACAAATACAGAGTTAGGCTAAAAATGACTCTTTAATTAGTCGGTATCAACTTATCGATTCTTTAATCTTTCTGTATCGACTCATTAGTCAGTTAGTATCGACTGTTTAAACAGTAGCAAAAAATGAGTTGCTCTTACAATACTGTCCAGGTAAGTCGAGTTTTTCAAACACCTAAAAGACTGCAGCACGAGCGTATAATCACCGACGGTGCTTACGTAGATGCTGCATAAATAACAACTTATATTGAAATTCTAAACTAAATTAACAACTAAATAACTATAATGGGAAAAAAGAAAAAAAAATAACTTACTGGTCTTCAGCAGGCCTGTTTCGGAGGGCTGTCATGAATTTCTCCTCCTTTGTATGCTCAACAATAGGAATGGCCAATAGCTCCTTAGTGGCCCTCTCCGTTTCAAGCTTTTTCTTCGGGGGTACCTTACGCGCTTTCCTAGGTTTGATGACAGTGTGTTTTGTGAGTTTCCTAGGTCTCAAGCGAGCGTGAATTTATTGTTCAGGCACCCCCGTGAATTGGGAAGAGGGTTGCTCATCACCAACTGGCCCCATATCGGTTTGAGAATCGGGTGAGGATTGTTCGTCACTAGCTGCCGCCTCCTCATGCATGGGAGGTACTTTCGATAGCAGCTCTGTAATAGCAGCATCCTGAACATTGAATGAAACATTATTAGAAAGCTAGAATATTGTATTCACTTACAACAAGTTGCATTATATCCCATTGTCCTTTCTGATAAATTTGTTGAGGTGATTTTTTTCTGCAGCTCCACATACCTGGAAGTGAGTCGCTCATCCAAGTAGTTGCATCGTGTCTCCAAGGAGTTGCAACGTGTCTTGAGGACCTCATTTTCTCCCGACAAATGGCTCACTGTCTTGGTGAGTTTCAAGTTGTCGAGCACCAGATCGTTGATCCTCCTCAACAACGATTTATTAGAGGTTGGTACACTGTCTGTCTCCTTCGTGACCTTGTTCTTGGTATTTGTAAATGGACGGGGCCCTCTTTCGAGGAAGATTTTTCGTCTGATGTCGATTGGTCGTCAAACTCTCCTCTTCACTTTCGTCAACCGGAATGTAATTTCTCTTTTTCTTCGGCCGGACATCCACTTCCACAACTTTCTTGAATTTACTCTCTTTATCAACTTCTTTCCTCTTCGCCCCAATGACCTTTCGATCCTGTAGATATTCTCGTACGACGGGAATCTCTAACTCAAACACTTCTGATTTGAGGGAAGAATACAAAATAGCAGAACAATAAATCGAAAATTGAACATGGTATAGACTGATTAATCAGTCGGTACCTTCTGGTAATTAATCAGTCGGTACCTTATGATTAATTAGTCAATACCGATTGATTAATTACCGACTCTTTAACCATAAGGTACCCTTATTCAATCGGCATTGGTACTATTTACAGTCTTTAGCTTTAGAAATTTAGTTTAATTAAACAAATATCATACCTTATTGTTTGCCATCTTCCCAAGAGTGTAGCCTTTCGTTGTTGATTGCGCCTTGTTCGTCCATTTCAACAATTGTGGAAAATGGTTATTCAGGGGCGTTCTTTTAGGTGAGATTTGTGGCAACATCTCATATGCCCACCATTAAAGGCCACAAATGCATCCATAAACGTTGAAGGTTTTAAAGTTTTTAACCATGTTGGCAACCTTTCTACTCGCCGTACCCTTCATTATATACTCGAGCAAGTCATGGTACACATAGAGACCCTACGGAGTTTGATTGAAGTTCTTGACATCATCAATGAGGTTGACATGCTCTTCCGCCAGTTGATGATAGGATTCGGGAAAAAGAAATGTACACAATATAAATAAAAGAGACAACTTAACGAAATCTTCGTCACTTTTCGCTCACTTCATTCCAAAGTCTATATGAGACCGAAATTTCAAATTCCGAATGGTTTCTTCTTCGGGTGGTTTAACGGAGGGTGTATACTGTTCGGGGCCAATCACGGCAAGGCCCAGTATTAATGTAACATCCAACTTCCGAAGATATATATCACTCTTCCGGATTCAGAAGTGATATTTTTAACCCAAAAACTCAACATTGCATCGACGACATCTCCAAGAAAACTCACACCCTTTTGTATTTGAAATATTCCATCGAAGACTAATGCTCTAAACAACTCCTGTCACCTCGGGATAGCGTTATTATAAAGGTTTCAAATGTTGAGAGGAGAACATTTGCCAGTAGCCTGCTGTACAACCATCTTGACAACTTGTTTAAATGAACTGTAATAAAAAAGAAATGTGTGACTCTCATACTGACATAGATTGTTTAAATGAACTTTGTATTATAATCAAATTAACAGAACGATACCGACAGTTTAAACAGTCAGTATCGACTATTTAAAGGGAAAATAAATAAATTATTTCAAAATATAGACCGTCGAAAGAAGAAGACAAATTTCTACAACAATGGAAGATAATTTGAATTCTCAGTTACAGATTTGGTAGCTTGAAGATTTAACAACCGACTTAAGAAAAATAATTATATAAAAATTGTACAAAAAGCAAAAAGGACCAAATTTAACAAAAAAATGTAAAAACTTAACCATAAATCAAGATCTTTAAAAGGAATAAAAGTCGATTGTTGAAACAGTCGATATCGACTGTTTGATATCGACTCTTTAAACAGTTGGTATCGTCTCTTTAAAATAGAAAGTAAAAAAAATATATTTCAAAATATAGACCGTCGAAAGAAGAAGAAATTTTTTTATAGCAATAGAAGGTAATTTGAATTCTAACTTACAAATTTAGTAGCTTAAAGATTTAACAATAGAGCGCTATTGACTTCGAAACGACACCGCCTTCAACAGACTTCGAACGGAAAGTAAAAGTAAAAGTAAAAAAGGTAAAACAGTAAAACAAAGTAATGATTTCAATTTTTGCCGATTATTTATTACCTTGGGAGTGTTTTCGGTAATTTATAAAGGCAGGCGTTGGTTGGGCTTCAAGTTGGTCGATTAGTGAAAGGTTGAAATATAAGGTCTTTGACGAAAAAAGTGAATCTCATAGGGTCGATTTGGAAAATTTCCCAAAATAGTTCATTTAAAAAAAAAAAAAAATAGTGCCACGCGTGCAGACTCATTTAATCTTGGTTACCGTGTTCCAGCTTTTTGAATTGGTCAACCATTTGACCGGTTACTCACGGTTCTAGATTTATGTCTGCCGTTGCTCGAGCTTTGGCTCTAGTATCAGACATTAGTGACCTACAGTTCTCAGTCCCGCTCTAACATGCGCCGCATGTACAATTCCTTAGCCAAAGATCACTAGCCTCTTCTTTCACCGTTTAGGATTTAGGGGTACCATTTCAAAATTTTGAATTAATAACATGTCTCTTCTTTCACCATTTCCTTCAAAACCTATAAGCCCCGTCTTCCTTCCATTGCAATCAAAACCCCAAAACAGCTTCAAAGCCTTCAAACAACTTTTAAATTTAAAGAACCCACATCCCAATAAAACCAATTCGTCTCACCAGTCCAACATCTCACCTCAGACACAACCCATTCTCTTGGATGAGTGGCCCCAGCTCCTCCAAATCTCAATTGAATCTAGAGATTTCCGATTGGGTTCAGCCATTCACGGATTTCTAGCGAAATCAGCTTCTCACAATGATCCCTTTCAAGGGAACAATCTCATAAACATGTATGCAAAACTCGAAAGACTGAACGATGCACGGAAAGTGCTTGATGAAATGCCAATAAGAAACACAATCACATGGACTTCTTTGATTAATGGGTACTCTCGAATCGGCAATTTTGAATTGGTAATCCAGATTGCCCGAGAATTGAATACATGTGGAGAGCAATTTAGTGAGCGCACTTTTACAGGCATGCGGGTCTCCAAAAGATCAAATTCAAGGGGAACAAATCCTTGATTTAATTGTCAAAAGAGGATTTGAAACAAATACCTTCGAGGGCACCTCACTGGTTTCAATGTATTCGAGAAATGGGTTTTTAAATGAAGCTGAGATGGTTTTTGAGGCTCTGGTTGATATTGACATTCGCTGTTTGAATTCTATGATTTTAGGATATGGAAAGATGGGAGCTGTGGAGAACTCGATTCGGTTTTTTCGCAAATTGCAAGATTATAGTATCGAACCAAATGATTATACGTTTACCAATGTGATTAGTGCTTGTAATAGAGGTATAGGTGTGGAAGAAGGCAGGCAGTTGCATGGGCTTGCTATTAAATTTGGTTCTGTGGTTGTGAGTTCTGTAGGAAATGCAATTATTACAATGTATGGGGAGCACAGGTCGGTGGAAGAAGCAGAGAAGATGTTTCGTTTAATGGGTGGAAGGAATTTGGTTTTGTGGACTGCAATTTTATCTGCATATGTGAAGAATGGCTGATGGGAGAAAGCATTTGATGGCTTCGTAAAGATGATAAATTCAGGCCCTAATTTTGACTCTTGCTGTTTGGCTACTGTGGTTGATGGTTGTTCTGAGTGTATGAATTTAGAATGGGGAGTTCAGATTCACGGTTTCGTGGTAAAACTTGGCTATCATTCAGACGTGCTTGTTGGCTCTGCTTTAATTGACGCTTATGCTAAATGCAGAGATCTCAAGGCTACAAAGGTGGTTTTGAAGGGACTCTCTAATCGAAACACTGCTTCTTTAAATGCGGTTCTGGCCGGTTATATAAAAATCGATGGAGATGATGAAGAAGATGATTTCATGGGTTTGTTTAATAGACAGAGATTAATGGGAATTGATCCAGATTTCATAACGTTTTCACGGCTCCTTAGTTTATCTGCTGATCAAGCTTCTCTAGTTATAGGGAAAGCTCTACATTCTTACCGTCATTAAAGTGGGATTTGAAATTGATGTTGTCACGAGCCGAAATTCTACCCCATCCTGAGGGCCTAGAATTCCGAGTTATGACCCGTACATATCCCGGATATGCTAAGCCGACATACACCTAATCAGAGTTCTCGCGCAATAATGGTTTTACGAAATTCGTGAAATCCAACAATTAGGGTGGAATATAAATGCAATCATAAATACTGAATAAGTGTAATAAAATCATAATCCACCAATAAAAATGATAATGAAAGTCGGAGACAAATCTGATAAAATAAACTATAAAATTCGCAATACTAGTATCAATAAAACTCAATATCAAGTCCACAATGATCAGTAACTGGCACTCGAATCAAGATCAGCACCGTAGTCCTCCTGATAACCGGTAGTGTCGCCCTCCAAAGGCTCCTGGTATTCAACGCCCACGGAATCAATGAAATCAGCGTCAGCGAGATCTAGATGGTCGGCGTCTACTCCATCAGCATAATCACCTGCAACTGTTAGATTATCGTGGGATGAGTTTACTCAGTCACGTAAACTCAGTGGATATACCACCAATCCACCCCATACTACTTAGGTGCATTGTGGGTGCATTTTGTGAGTGATAAACATAGTATCTCAAAGTAGATAGTAAAAGAAAGGCAAAATCACATGCATATCGTAAAACTCATATCATATCATAAATGTAAGACTATGATCTAAACACTCGTATCCTAACGTACCTTACCATATCTCATAACATATTATATTATGTCTTATTATCATTCTTGCACATACGTCTGTACATCGCATGAGTGTAACTAACACACTAGTGAAATCCTAAACGACCTGTGTCAGAGTCGCTGCTCGAGCTACTATGGGAGGGTCAACATAGTATCATACCACCATATTATAACGCCCTCGTGTCATACTCATACTCTACCACCCAGCCAATGGGGAGACATAATGGCCAAACTCACTCATAACGCACTCATACTCATAATCTCTCCCAGAGATCTGTCTTGGCTGAAAGACGTTGTTGCCCTTACAGTGGGTACGCAAGGAACGACACGTACAGAGACTTAAGTTCTTTATCTTTTGCTGGCCTATACAGCGATGTCTTATTATCGTACTCGTATCATAACTTATCTTATCTCATACTCATATCTTATCATACTTTTATACTTAATCCTATGACAAACTATAGTGAGACAACCTTTATAATTCATGTTTCCTAAGAAAAAAGTTCCGTAGTAATCTGGATGTACTTCGTGTGATAGTTTATACTACCATAGAGGTGTTGCATCTGTACATGGATGCCAATATACCGAGTCTCACGTAACCGTAAAAGAAACCTCACCACAGCTAAGGCCCAAAGCCCGATTCTCGTATCATATCTCATATCTTATATCTTATCATCTCGTATTAAAACTCGGGGTGATAGGATCACTGTATATGCCACCGTGTACGAAGTTACACTAAATTCACACTCACCCGATTCGTCATGGGTCCCATTCCACTATGAGTTATAAGGCATGTGAGTATGGTGTATTCCTCACTTCGATACCATCTCAGCGAATCACCACGCCCAAGTGTAGGCATGATCTCATACACTCTCGTACTCATGATTCAACATATTCTTAACTCGTATAAATTGATTAAGTTACAAATACAAAAATATCACACATACAGAACGGTTTATACTTAGATTTTAATTATGCTTATATTTATATTTATTTATATATCACACCAATATAATTATAGAATAGAGTTATAAGTGTGATTTCGATAATCGTAAAGGTCAGAGTTCGATTTCATAAAGGCATCGAAGTTCTGACACTTTTTATTATCGAAGAGGTTGCGTTGAAGCAATAAAATTGAGATATATATATATATAATAATTAGATAATTAAATTAAATAGTATTTATACATATTAAGTTATAATTTATCATGACCATCGATCGAAAGACCTTAAGATATAATATACACAGGAACTTTGATCATGAGAATTAGAAAATAATATTAAATTTGAATATCCTTGAGTCATTTAAAATTGAACCCGACTTGTTGCTCTATTTTGACCTCTAAAACGTCAGATTCGTTAAATGGCTATTCCACACAAAGTTGTAAAGCTCGCTGTCTTCTTTCCAATATCGCAAGAATCACATTAATCCGAGGTCGGAGTAAAACGTTATGACCAAAATACCGGGATAGGTGCATCAATGGTCGCGAGCTCGGGTTCGTGGCCGCGAATTCGAGTTCGTAGCCGCAAGTTCGGACCTGAAACTTTAAGTTTGTGCAATCTATTATTCATTTAAATAAAATAAAAATATAATTTAATTTTTTTTGGGCTTAATTAGTTTTAAATAAATAATAATATAAACTTGCAACAATAATATATATTATTATAGTCTTAGTAGAAGGATAAATTTATACTATATAGATTTGGAAATAAATAATATTAATATGATATTATGCCAATTAAGTTAATTTATCAAATTTATAAGTATTAAAATTTAATTAATTTTACAGACATAAAAGAGGAAGTAAACATATTAAATATACAGACCTAATATAAGGTAAAATATTAATGGCTCAAACAAAAGAGATTCTTGAAAAGAAAAGAGAAATAACATATAAACCCAATTTATAGAATATACAACTTTCAAGGGAAAACATATATTAAATATATAGGTCTATTAATTTATGAGATATTTGAGTTTAAATAAGAATTTTAAACCCGTCGATGCGCGATCGAACGCATCCTACGCGACGGGATCTGAGAAGAACAAGATGGATTGATGGGTACCCACCTCTTGAAGCGTGAACGGAAGATCAACGGCGATTCGGGTTGAAAAGGTCGATGCCTAGGGCGTCGGTTCGTCTAAGTCTTAAGAGAGAATGATTTTTTTGATTATAGAGAGTAGAGAATTTTTAACGTTTTATTTATAATGGTATAAAATTTTAGGTCAACTCTAATTAACATTTTTCGTAGGAGATTTAATAGAATAGGAGATTTTTAGACGGAATAAGAATTCATAGGATAACTTGAGAAAAGGTTTCGTTCCAGCGTTTTGCATAAGCACCAAAGCAATTGGTGTTTCTCTCCCGAAATTACAATTATACCCTTTGACTTGCTTGATCACTTAAAATGGGCATAACTTTTTATATTCTTGTCAGAAGTCGTCAAATTATATATCGTTGGAATCGTATTGACGAGCACTTCGCAATGAGTCTAATTTTGATATGGGAAAAATTAGAAATTTTCTATTTTAAAAGGTGGGTTTCGATTTTGATGTGGAGTGTTAGCACAGTACATAGTGTGGTGCATCATCTAACACCGTTAAAATAAAATCTAAAAATCCGAGTTGTTATAGATGTTCCCGCAGGAAACACTATAATTACCATGTATGCAAAATGTGGAAGCATCGAAGATTCTCATAAGATGTTTTGTAGCATGCCTTCCCGTGACTCTGTCACTTGGAATGCCATGGTATCCGGGCACGCCATCCATGGACAAGGAAATGAAGCTTTATTGCTCTTTGATCAGATGGAAAGAGAAGGATTTGAACCAGAAGAGATCACATTGCTCTCTGTTCTCCAAGCCTGTTGTTATTCAGGATTCTACGAAGATGGTTTTATATGTATTCAACTCCATGGAAAAAAAAAATGGGCTAAAACCGATAATTGAACACCACGTTTGCATGGTTGACCTTTTTGGTTGAGCGGGACATATATCGGAAGCCATAGAATTCATCAAAGAGAGCTCTTTTGCGTCCTCGATAATGCTCTGGAGGACTTTGGTCAACGTGTGCAACTTCCATGGGGATTTGAAATTTGGCTGGCTTGCTTCGAAAAGCTTGCTTGATCTAAAGCCGGATGATGCAGCTTCATATATTGTGGTTTCAAACATGTACGCTAAAGGGGGGATGTTGGAAGAGTTTGCTAAGGTGCAGGTGATGATGAAGGACAGAGGGATTAAGAAGGAAGCGGGTTGCAATTCGATCGAGATCAAGAGCAAGTTACATAGGTTCATAGCAGGTGGGAAAGAACATATGCAGAATCGAGAGATTTATGAAAAATTAGATGAATTGAGTGGTGTGATGAAAAGGAAGGGATATGTTCCTGAGATTGATCTTTTGTTACAGGATGTGTAAAATAATTTAACAGTAAATGTCAGATTTGCTGTTGGTGGTTGATGATAAATTTAGGGAAATAAACTTTGAAGAGGATTCAACGGATTTGGTTTTTTCCTCTTATCGATCGAGAAACACAATCAGAAAATCGAGATGGTGGATTAAATTATTGACATTGATAGAGTAGAGTAGGTTTAGTCGGCTAGTTTTCGAGCCATTTCTAACAGAAATGCCGATTCTATACCGTATCATATTCAAAATCAAGGGGAGGATTAGGGCTCTGTATGGTTTTATAATTCTTGTCCTTGTACATTTCAAAATATATTGATTGTAATCCCATATCAGGGATTGTAACTCTATATCTATGGTTTCCACATATTTTTTTCCTTGATCAATAAAGGATAAATTTTCAGTGCAAAGAATAAGTATTACACCCAGAGATCAACTAAGCGAAAAGCTCAGTGGGTAAAAAACGAAAAACAAAAGGAAAAAGAGCAACGGAAAGACAAAAAAGAAGCTCCATGCTCCGCAGCAGATCAAAGAGCAAAACAACTCAAGGGAAAAGATCAGACGTTGTCATCGAAGGCTAAATAGGAACTCTCGAGCGGTTCCTTTAATTCCAAATAGCCCAAAAAACAGCACAGGGAATCAGGCTAAAAGCAGATTTGCCATAGAGGGGGCACTGGTAGAAGATTTATTGGCCATAACCTCTTGCCAGAAATGGGGATACAGGACAAGTGTCGAAGGCTCTTCCACATGGAACACCAGACCATCGAAGCAGCGGGGCAGTGAATCAACACATGGCTTTGCGAAGTTTTCCCAGGCAAAGAGAAATGCTGAGTTATGTGACCGGAAGACTACCCACTTGGCATCCCAAGTAATCCGCCCATAACCATACATTTTCCCAGGTTGATTCTTTGACCAGCGCAAGCTCCATATCATCTTAAAACCCATTTGAAATATAGGAGATTGGATTTAGAAGCATCACAAAACGCCCTTGTGTCATCCGTAAATTGAAGATGTGACTGGCGCGAAATATTTGGCCACCTGGAAGCCTTGGATATCCCCCACTTTTATACAAGCTTTAAGCTATTTTCTCCATTTGAAACTGAAGCCCATAAGATGAAGAGTTTGGTTAACATAAGACCAGCAGACTCAATCACACGCCTTTCCATATCGAGCGTAACTATGATCCCAGGCTTGTTTTGAATGTGCCTCGAGTGCACACATTCATGTACGATCACAGCCCCATTGGCAATCTGCCTGCCATGATAAAAGCACCTTGGGTTAGACCATTGAGCTTGTTGATAACACATTTGAGACGATTAACCAACACCTTAGGGATGACCTTGCCCAAGAGGCTTATGGGCCTGTAATCACCAAGCCATTCCGTTGATGCAAGTGGATTTAGTGCCTTCGCAACAATGTGCCTTTTGGTGGAAGTCCAAAAGGTTGAAGACATCCCAGAAGACAGGATAAAATTTCCAGGGGAATCCAACGGGGTTCGGGGATTTGTACCCTTCTCCATCAAGGACACTGCCATCTTCTGCATCTCATGTTGGCTAGAGCGTGGAAAAATTTGGAGTTTTGATCACCCTCGTTGACCCATCTGTCATGAGATTGTTGCCGCTAAAAGATTTCCTCTTCCTCAAGTTTGGAATTTAGTTGGATTTTGAAATCAGCTCTACATGAGCTCTATGGTTTCCAACATTCTGAATTGGATTTTTCATCTCAGAAATTCTTCGAAAGTTCATGCTTTCGAAGTGCATTGTCTCGTGACACATCCATTTTTTTTCTCTCTTTGCCATCAACTCGTTTCTCAGATGTCTACCTCTTTGTCAACACATCTTGTTTCGATCAAAGCTTGATCGAGCAAACTATGTGATGTAGTGAGCCAAATTCCTTCTTGTAGATCATTTGACTTTGTCCATGGAACAGAGTCGTGTCCTCCATAATGCCAAGTTGTCAAATACGGAAAATCAGCAATGTGATCGATCTTAACCAGGATCAAACTCTAGTATGAGACCGGTATGTATCGTCCAACACCAAAACCGGTACGTTTAGATTTCGGAGGTCATCGGTTTGATACTTTGAATGTATCATACCAGTGCATTATATGTTGGAAAAATTGGTACGGGACGCAGGAAGAGACACATAGATCCGGTTCGAGGCACGGAAAATTTCGCAATCTTTAAACCAAATTTTGCCCCCACCACTTTAATCAAGTGGTCACCAACGAGTTACCGGCAAAATAGTTCTATGATATAACGAACTGGTTGTGTGTTCGTGTGATCAGATTTGACGAATCTGATCACGTTACCAGAATATTAAATAAGTGCAGGAGACTCTGAAACTATCTTTAAAATAGGGATTAAAGAAATATAAAAACGTAGTAAAGAAAACAGGGTCTTGGGTTCCTTTTATAAAAAATAAGAGGTGCAACTGCACCGTTTCAGATAAGACATATCCGTTTTAAATAACTAAACGGTCGGATAAAACATATCCGGACATAGTGGTTTCAAATAAAACGAAATAACTAAACGGTTTAAAATTTAAATGAGCGGTTACACTTTTGTCCAAAAGTTTAACTACATGCATCGGACCGCATCGCCACGCCACGTACATATACACAGGCCTGTCCCGTCTCGGCTCGATTCGGCTCGATGCCCGCGCGTGTGTGTGTGATAGATGGGGTGCATGGCGGTAGAAGCTACAAAATTCGATGCCTCCTTGGTGACGGCTACAAGCCTTGAGTCAAGACAACTGATTATAACCCAAACCCCAAAAAATGATTTACACGGTATGAGACTATTCACAATAGTCCAAAAAGTTAAAAAACTTTAAAATATTTAAAATATCCAACAATCCCTCACTATTTTAAAGATTTAAAAATAAATAAATAAAAAATTTAAGAGACTTTTAAAATATCAAACAATCCCCCACTATTTCAAAGATTTAAAGCAGAGCAAAGCTAGAAATATGTGCATAAATGAAAATGTCTTACAAACTTGAATTTTCACTTTAGTGAAAATATTTTAAAATTTGTCAAGGCCTTTAATGAAATTAAGTCTTGAACTAACGATCTTATACGACAAATCAGAACTATTTCACACATATATTTCACATATTTGGTGTTTAATAAAATGTTAGCACATCTAAGCCTTATGCTAGTACCCTGATTTCCGCTAGTGTTTATGAGATAAAATTATGTCTCATTGAAAGCCGCTCCACCCTCACACTTATATAGGTAGATCTATAAGAGATATCTTTGTAACTTTAATATCTCAATATATGGTATTATAGGACTATTAAGAACAACGCTCAACATCTCCTTATCCATTACAAATGAAACACTACCCTTTATGGGATGTATATGAAATTTATTTCTCACCAATGTAGTGCCTTTTATTCGCCACGTATTTACGACTTTTTTTTCTTTTGAACCTAACATTAATTAAACAAATATTAGTTAGGGATCCCATTATAAGTGACTGATTAGGTTTAATGACTTTAAACCCATCCCAATTGATGTCTTATGAATCCCATCTCTGCCAAGGCTTTTATTAACGGATCCGTCAGATTTTTCGCAGACCTGACCTCAATTACTAAGATTACTCTATCTCTAAGTATTTATTTTACATAGCTATGTCTTAGACTAATATATCTATTTTTCCCATTATACGTTTGATTATAAGCATTTGATTGTATTGCTTCACTATCACAATGTATAGAGATAGGAGGCAATTATTTAATCATAATTAGAATTTTTATTAATAAATTCTTTAACCATTCCGCTTCTTTTCTACTTGTCGTTAAGACAATAAATTCTGATTTCATAGTAGAATGTGTGATGCAAGTGTGCTTCTTTGATCCCCATGAGATCGCAACACCTCCCAAAGTGAATATCCATCCACTTGTGGATTTTGATTCTTTTGAATCATATATCCAACTTGCATCACTATTTCCTTCTAACACTTGAGGATATCCCGAAGAATGCAAACCATAATCAATAGTACCTTTTAAATATCAAAAAACATGAGAAGTAACATTCCAATGAACAGAACTAGGATTACTTGTAAATCTACTTAACTTACTGTAAATGCAATGTCCGGCTTTGTACAATGCATTGCATACATAAGGTTACCAATAATCATTGCATATTCTAATTGTTGCACATATCTTCCATCATTTTTAGGTAATTTAATATTGATATGCAAATGTGTATTGGCAGGTTTTTAAAATAACTTCTAAATTAGTTCTAAAAATGAGTAAATCATTTACATAAAGACATTATAACATCATGATTATTAGAAAATTTATAATACATACATTTGGTGACTTCATTAGTTTTGAATCCAAAATTAGTAATAGTATTATCAAACTTTCATGCCACTGTTTTGGTACTTATTTTAACCCATATAGAGATTTAATAAGTTTATAGACTTTCTTTTCTTATCCAGGTAGAACAAACCCTTTTGATTATTCCATATAGACCTCTTCTTTTAAATCACTATTTAATAAGACAGTTTTAACATTCATTTGATGAATTTCAAACTTATGTATAGAAGCTAGTGCAATTAGAAGTCTTATAGTAGAAATTCTAGCAACGGGTGCGTAAGTGTCAAAATAGTCAACACCTTCTTTTTACCTATATCCTTTGGCAACTAATCGTGCCTTAAATTTTTTCATAGTTCCATCAATTCTAAGTTCTTTTAAATATCCATCTGCAATCTTTGAGTTTAGAACTTTCGGTTAAGTCTACTAATTTTCATATTTTACTTCCCATTATTGAATCTATTTCATCATTGATATCTTCCTTCCAAAAGACACTATCCCTAGATTTCATGACATCGTCAAAGGTTATAGGATCATCTTCTATATTTACACATAAATGTTTCTTAGTACTTTTCGTCATATTCCCTTCAATAAGATATATATAATAATATTTTAAAAGACTAGTTTTAAATCATTGACGTTTACTTCTTCTAGGTTTAATGATGACTTCACCATCACTCAAAGATTTAATGACATCTTTAAATTTAGAAGATTCTCCATCTTCATAAGTTTGACTGTTATCATTTAATTTATTGGTCAGAGTAGTAAACTTAGATTCATAGAATATAATATCTCGAGATTCTATTATAGTATTTTTATCTATACCATCGTTAGATTTCATAACTAGAAATCTAAAAGCCTTACTATTTTGTGCAAATCCTACAAATGCACACTCAATAGTTTTAAGACCTATCTTAGGTCGCTTAGGATCTACTAATCTAATAAGTGCTTGACACCCCTACATTTTAAATATGTTAGACTAGGTTTTCTATTCTTCAAATGTTCATAAGGTGTAGTTAGAGTTTTCTTATGTGAAATTCTATTCAAAATATGTGTAGCGGTTAACAAAGCTTCACCCCATAAATTTTTATCTAAATTAGCGTTGACCAATATTGCATTAGTTATTTTTACTAATGTTCTATTTTTCTTTCGGCAACTCCTTTTTGTTGCGGTGTGTACGGAGCCGTCACCTCACGACGAATTCCATAAACTTCATAGAATTCGGAGAACTCATTTGACATGTATTCTCCACCCCTATCAAATCTAATGACTTTTATTTTTTTATTTAATTGATTTTCTACTAAAGCTTCATAAAACTTAAATTTTTTAAAAGCCTCATTTTTAGTATTTAATAAATATATATGAACATATTTTGAAAAATCATCTATAAAATTAATAAAATACTGTTTCTCTTATCTAGTAGGAATATTATTTACATAACAAATATCACTGTAAATTAGATCTAATAAACATGAATTTCTAATAACACTAGGAAAAGATTTTCTAGCAATCTTAGTCTTAACACATACACTACAAACAATACTATCAAAAAATTCTTGTTTAAGAATTAAATCTAAATTAGACATGTATTTCATAGATCTACAATTAACATATCCTAATCTGTCATGCCATAAATTAGAAAGAGAGACTGAGTAAGAAGGAGTGATTTTATTGATTTGATTAGTTACATTCAATTCGAACATGCCTCCCATGACATATCCTTTTCCTACAAATTTGTCATTCTTAGATAAGATAAACTTATCCGACTCAAATACAAGTTTAAAACCATATTTGATTAGTAAACCACCCGATACCAGATTCTTGCGAATTTTGGGTACATGGAGCACATCAGTAAGCATCATGAATTTTTCGGATGTGAAATTTAATTTTACTTTTCCACGCCCTATGATCTTTGTCGTAGATAAATTCCCCATAAAGAGATCTTGATCATCGTCAACATTGTCATACGTCACAAACAAGTTATGATTATTACACACATGTTTTGTGGCACAAGTGTTGATTCACCATTCATTGATGTCACTAATCAGATTGACTTTCGAGAGAACGACTATAAAGTTATTTTTTTCTTCCAGTGCATTCACTTGATTCTTCAATTTCTTGAAGATGCGATAATCCCGTTTGAAATGTCTGGGTTTCTCACAGTAGTAGCATCCACTATTCTTCGGTATAGTGGTTTTATTCTCATTGGTGAATTTCTTATTCTCGTTGGAATAAGAATATCCTCTCTTCCTCTTCTTTGACGGTCTATTGACAGCCGTTGTAACGATTTAAAAATTTTTAAACTGAATTTGTGGTGTTAGATTTGTTTTGCACCAAGCATGGTGTTTGTGCTCCACACCGGAACCTACCCTAGTTGAGAAAATACACATTTTGATTTTTCAAAAGATTTTATATTTAAAATTATCTTTATTTGACACAAGTTGTGTGGTGGCCTAGTGGTTGAAACGCATTGATTATAGACAAGAGGTCTAAGGATCAAACATTGCTATGCGGAGAACCCTAAATCACTATTACAAGAATTCTTCTTAAAAACCCTAGCCATCACTCCATCTTCTTCTCTAGTCACCCTTTTCTAAAAATACTTAAATCTCTTTTAAATCTCTTGTGTGTTCTTCCACAAAGAATACTGTAGTATTTTTCTGCAGTCAGATCGTAGTGGAAGAAGGCGGTGTAATCGTGGACAGACCATCGTGTGGATGCCGATCTCTATCGCCTTAATCATTGTCGATCTGTCAGTCACGCTTCAAGAGGTGGGTACCCATCCATCCATCTCGTCCTTCTCAGATCCCGTCGTGTAGGATACGATTCCATCGCGTATCAACAGACTAATAAAATGAACCTAGATTTATTTTATTTAATATTATTTTAGGATTGAAAATATGGTGAATCTCTGCACAATTGTTATTTTTAATTATTTTTCAGATATATTTTGTGTTACTTTGGAACTCAGATCCATTCAGAATTCGCGACAGTCGATCAATCTAGTATACACTATCGATTGATCAACTAATTCAGAAATCGTGACCAAAACACTGTTAATCATATAAACTCGCAGTTATATTATAGAGTCGATCGATCGACCATATACACTTGATCGATCGAGTCTGTGTTAAAGTAATTAAAAGTTAAAACTGCATTTTTCTGACTTCTAACTTTGACACCTTAATTCGATTAATCGACCCTTGTCCTCGATAACCATATAAACTGCAATTAGAAACTTTATATAGTCGATCAATCGACGTATACGCTCAATTAATCGATTCTGAATAAATTGCTTAAAAACCAAAATTGCATAACCTCATAATGAATTGCTTCTGACACTTTAATGTCGATCCATCGACCCTTATAGTCGATCAATCGACCCAATGACTTGGAGTGACGATTGAATATACATCCCACTTGAAAAGCAATGATTATATAGGATTATTATATTTAAAATATGGGTGTAATATTATATTAAAGGCATGGGGTTCTCAACTCTTTAACCCATGCAATGGGCTTAATGACGTATGATAGAATTTTATTAATTAAATATTATTATTATACTCAAGTGCATGTAACTCTCATTCATCAAATATTAACACTATACTCAAGTAGCCTAATATAATAATTATATAGCTTGATCTCTTTAATGTTTAGTACATAAAGCCTATTTTGACTCCGAATCTTGGACAAATTGATGTCGTCGATCGATCGACACTTACTGTTGATTGATCGACTTTGAAACAAACTCGACTGTGCTTACTTTAATTCGATCGATCGACCCTAGTGTTCGATTGATCGACCTTGTGTAGAACTGAACTATCATTAACTTTAAATCATTTTAGCTCGACTGAGCGATTCTCGTCCGAACAGATGACCTTATTCACACTATAATTTCACTTTTGCACGACCAAAACTCAAAGTACTATAACTACTCGATGCTTTGATCGATGGTCGTGATGCACTCCACTTTAAATTGTATCGCCCTTTTATTTGAGCATTTAATTATAGTACACTATATATATATATCATTCTATCGCTTCAACGCGACCACTTCGATAACTCAAGGTGTTAGAACTTCGATGCCCTTATGAAATCAAACTCTGACCTTTATGATTATCGAAATCACACTTATAACCCTATTCTATAATTATATTGGTGTGTTATGTAAATAAATATAAGTATAAACATAGTCAAAATCTAAGTATAAATCGTTCGATACATGTGATACTTTTGTGTTTGCATCCTGATCAAGTTATACGAGTTAAGAATATGCTAGATCATGGGTACGAGAGTGTATGAGATCATGCCTACGCTTGAGCGTGGTGATTCGCTGAGATGGTATCAAAGCGAGAAATATACCGTATTCACATGCCTTACAACTCATGGCGGAATGGGACCCATGACGAGTCGAGTGAGTGTGAATTCAGTGTAACCTCGTATACGGTGGCATACACAGTGACCCCATCACCCCGAGTTCATATATGATAGTATAAGTTGTGAGGTTCGACCATAGGCATTAGCTGTGGTGAGATTTTTTCTACGATCACGTGAAACTTGGCATATTGACGTCCATATATAGATGCAACACCTCTATGGTAGTATAGGTTATCACACGAAGTACATCCAGATTATTACAAAACCTTTTCCTTGGGAAGCGTGAATTAGAGAAGTTGTCTCACTATAGTTTGTCCTAGGATTAAGTATAAGAGTACGATAAGATATGAGTATGAGATAAGATAAATTATGATACGAGTACGATAATAAGACACCGCTGTGTAGGCCAATAAAAGATAAAGAACTTAAAGTCTCTGTACGTGCCGTTCTTTGTGTAGCCACCGTAAGAGCAACAACGTCTTTCAGTCAAGACGGGTCTATGGGAGATAGTATGATATGAGTATGAGTGGCGCGCCGCCCCTGCGACTGAATGGGGTGTATGATATGATATGATATAGAGGGCGTTATAATATGGTGGTATGATACTATGGTGACCCTTACAAGGTAGCTTGAGCAGCGACTCTGGCACAGGTCGTTTAGGATTTTATGAGTATGTTAGTTACGCTCATGCGATGTACAGACATATGTGCGAGAATAATAAAATATGATATGATATGAGATATGGTAAAGTATGTTAGGATGTATGTGTCTAGATCATGACCACACATTTATGATATAATATGAGTTCTATGATATGTAAATGATGGTCTTTCTCTTGCTATATTTTGAGATATTATGTTTATCACTCACGTGATGCACTCACAATGCACCTGAGTAGTATGGGGTAGATTGATGGTGTATCCCACTGAGTTTACGTATCTGAGTAAACTCATCCCACGATGATCTAACAACTGCAGGTGACTATACTGACGGAGTGGATGTAGGTTTCTTTGATTCGATTGGTGCTGAGAACGTCGACCCAGTGGACGTTGATTACCAAGGGCCTTTGGAGGGTGACGTTGCCGGTTATCAGGGAGATTACAGTATTGATTTTAATCAGAGCGTCGGATATTGATTTTGTAGACTCGGTATTGGATTTTGTCTTTGTTATTATCATCGACTCTATGCTTTCATTTTATCGGATTTGTCTTCGACTTAACTTACATGTTAATTGTGGATTCATGATATTCTATCGCATTTTATTAGATTTATTCAACATTTATGATTGCTTTATATTTCACTGTTATATGTTGGCTTTCACCGATTTCGTGGAATTGGATATGCGCGAGAACTTTAATTATGTGTATGTCCGCTTAACATATCCGGGATATGTGCAGGTCATAACTCAAAATTTTAGGCCCTTGGGATGAGGTAGAATTTCGGATCGTGATAGCCTTAGACTCAATCAAGTGTGCCTTCGATGTCATATCAATGTGATCTTCAATTTTGTCCCTAACTCGGGATTCTTCCTCAATACGTAAATGAAGGAGAAGATCTTCCATAGAAATTTTCTCGTTATTTCGCTTAAGGATTTTTCGGTAATCTTTCCAAGTTGGAGGCAACTTGGCGATTATAGCACAAACCAGAAAATCTTCATCGAAATGAGAACTATTAACAATCATATAATTAAAAATAACTTAAAAATTATGCACTTGACTAAGAATATGTTTATTATCAACCATCTTAAAATTGAAAAACTGACTAATAATATAAGAATTATACCCTGCGTCTTCAGTTTTGTATTTCTTCTTGAGTGCGTCCCAAAGTTCATTCGAAGTGTTGTAGGTGCGGTAGATGTCGAACAAAGAATCCGACAATGAGTTCAAAATGTAGCACTTGCAGGTGTAGTCACCGTCGTCCCATTTATGCTTTTTACGGTCCTCATTGAGAGTGTATGATTCGATAATAGTCGGACACAGAGTTGTGAGAACGTACACAACTTTCAGCATAGTTAACAGAAAATGTAATTTCTGTTACCACCGTTTGAAATTCGAACCATCAAAATTGTCCAAGTTGTAGATATTGTTGGGCAACGTAGGATGCAATTTAGTGGAGATCACAGAAATTTGGGCTATAAAATTTGTCAAAAATTGGTTTAAAATTATTGAAAAAATTGGTACGAGAAGTAGGAAGAGACATAGATCTGGTTCGAGGTACGAAAAATTTCGTTGTCTTTAAACCAAATTTTGCCCCCACCACTTTAATCAAGTGGTTACCAACGGATTACTGGCAAAATGGTTTCAGGATACAATGAACTAGTTGTGTTCGTGTGATCAGGTTTGACGAATCTGATCACGCTACCAGAACACCAAATAAGTGCAGGAAACTCTTAAACTATCTTTAAAACAGAGATAAAAGAAATATAAAAACGCAGTAAGGAAAATAGGGTCTTGGGTTCCCTTTATAGAAAATAGGAGGTGCAACCGCACTATTTCGAATAAGACATATCCGTTTAAAATAACTGAACGGTCGGATAAGACATATCCGGACACAACGGTCTCAAATCAAACGAAAAAACTAAACGGTCTAAAATTTAAACGGGCGGTTATACTTTTATCCAAAAGTTTAACTAAATGCACTGCATCGTCACGTGCTCGTGGCCGTGCCCATCCCGACTCGACGCGCGTGTGTGTGACAGATGGGGTGCATGGCGGTGGAAGGTACAAAATTTAGTGCTCCTTGGGTGAAGACTACAAGCCTTGAGCCAAGACAACTAATTATAACCTAAACCCCAACAGGTTATAACCCAAACCCCAAAAAATGATTTACACGGTATGAGACTATTCACAATAGTCCAAAAGGCTAAAGGACTTTAAAATATTTAAAATATCCAACATTATATAAATATATGTGTTGGTAATATATCGGATGATACATATCAATATATCATTCGGACGCAACACTTATCGTATGATATGTACCAATTTTGGAGTTGGACGATATGTAATGGAAAACGGTACTGTAAACCACGATCCTCATAATCTTGAATGGGAAAAAACATGATTAAGCTTTTTTTAATTTGGATTAATGCAATACTTACAGTTCCATCCATGTTGGCTCTCGACCATCAAGCTCCCATGATGTGTACGTGGTGCTCTCTTGAGAAACAACAAGGCTGCGTTTGGGTTAGCTCTTATAAGAGCAGACAGAGAGCAATTTTATCACTTAAAACAGTTACCCACAAGAGCAAAAGGGGCGAGGAGCTGTGTTACCAAACATGAAAGTAGTTTTCTGTAGGAGCTAAAGAGCAAACGATCTGCTCTGTGCCTTGAAAGAGCTAACCCAAACGCACCCCAAGCCTCACAATCTACAGCTTGTATCATGCAATTGATCAAGTCAAACTCAAAGATTGGCACGAAACACGATCTCTATCAGCTGATTCAACAAAGGCAAAGCCCATCATCTGATTCAATGGTTGACTATGTTGAATCAGGTGATAGAGATCGTGTTTCATAGCAATCTTTGGCATCAAAGATCTTTACATCATGGCCTTGAAATCAAAGGGCTTAGATCTTGTGTGGAAGGACTTGCTCCCAGACATTTATTTCAACTCCTTCCATTAATCAAATCAAAACCACATTTTCAAATCAAAACCACATTTCCAAGTTTGGAGGAACATGGTGATAATCAATTATAGAGGACAACCCAAAATCAATTTTGGTTAAATCGAGATGTTAGCGTTATGGTGCCACCTGAAACCAACATGTTAGCGTTATTGTGGTTCACCCATAAGCCTTGTTTGATAACATGGAAATGTAATTTCATAGGTGGAAATGAAATTTAGTTTCCAATTATTTTTGTTTGATAGCTATATAAGGAGATGGAAATGAAATTAAGTCGTTCTGCATGGAAATTGAATTTCCATACACCAAATCATTTTAGGAGGAAACCATTTCAACATTTCATGTGGTTGAAATTGAGTTTCCCACTAACCAAATAATAATTTTTTGTCATTGCAAATCTAAAGTTGTAAAAAATCTAAAAGCAAAAAAAAAATATCTTTTGACTATTAAAAAGTAACTTCTATTTCTATGACCATTATACCACCACGATCACTATGACCACCACATTATCTATATCATACTCTTTTCAGTTAATATTTGACTCTGGTCAAAGTTTGAATTTTAATCTAACTTTAATTGGGTTTAGAAGTTATATAAAATTGACTTTTGATCAAACTTTGACTAGTGAAACATGATAATAAGTTGTAAGTTAGTAATATGCTATCAAATTTTTAGTGGTCAAATGTTGACTTTAAGATCAAAGTTTGACTTTTAATTAAAATTTTACTTTTTATTAAGCTTTAACTCCTATAATTTGATGGCGTAAAAAGATATTGCTATGTTGATGTATAATTTGATACTAGATTCTCAATTGTAATAGTCAATAGTTTGACCTTCAGTTAAATTTTGACTTTTGGCAAAACATTGACTTTTACACAAAATTTATTTTTAGTCAAACTCGAAACCTGCTTATATATGGAGTCTACTACTACATAAATTTATATCGTATCAGTGTAATTTTTTCTTGGTCAAAGTTTGACTTTTGGTCAAAATTCAAATTTCTATAAAATGCTATAAATTTTAATTAGTGAAATTTTATAGGGAAATGTACCTGACCGACCCTGTCAGATGTATCTTTTACTGCAGAGACCCTATAGTTTCACTTTTACCCAAATCGACCAGCTCCAAGCCTAGCCACAGTAAAAAGTCAAAATTACCCCTTTCTTTAACGCACAAAAGCATCGTCTTCTTCCTCATTGTAATATGCTCCTCATTGTAAACTGCCCAAGGATCTTTCTCAGCATAGAGATTCAACAGGAAGCTCTATTTCTAAGGTACACCTAGATCTAAACCGTTAAAAAAAAAAAAGACGATACACCTAGATCTATGTCATATGATATTTACATTTTTTCTTCTTTTTTCTAAGGTATTTATTTTGAAATTATTTTTTTTCGATGCTAAAATCACAATCGACATCGACTGTTTAAACAATCGATTGCGACTGTGTATACAGTCGGCATCCACTGTATAAATTTATTTATTTATTTTATTTTTTATAGTCGGCATCGATTGTTTAAACAATCGATGTAATATCGATGCCATTGATCATATAAAATTATTTTATTTTTTTACGATCGCATCAGTTTACACAATTGATGGCAGATGATCATTGTGTGTATCATGCCATCGACTATATAAAAAAAATATATATATATATTTTTTTTCGATCAAATATCATTTACACTGTCGATAATTTGTGTATACGATGCCATCGAATGTCTAAATTTTTTTTTTCGACATCATTTGTTTATATCGATGGCATTGTATACACAATGCCATCGATTATAAACGATCGATGCCGATATAAAATAATATGTTAAGAGTCGTCATTGACTATTTTAAGAGTCGATATCGACTGTGTTAAGAGTCGGCATCGACTGTTTAAATTTTTTTTTTTTTAAAGTGGTGATATTGCCTTACAAAGGTGTATCTGAGTCGATCCAAATAGCAGATCGGAATAGATTGGATTGAGGAGAAAACGCCGTTACCTTCGTCACCTTTGATTTTCAGAAACTGTAGCAGATTAAAATGAGGAAGAAGATGATGTTTTTGTGCGTTAAAGAAAGGGGGTAATTTGGACTTTTTGCTATCCTTAGAGTCGGCTAGGCTTCCAGCTGGTCGATTTGAATAAAGGTGAAACTATAGGGTTTCTGCAGTAAACGGTACATCTTACAGGGTCAGTCAGGTAAATTTCCTAATTTTATAATTAAAAATATCTATCATTATTTTAATTTGTAACTTGAAAATACATTGTCTCATTTTTATTGGTCAAAGTTTAACTTTTATTCAAATTTTGACTTTAGTCAAAATTTGAGAAGTGTATCTTGACAGTAAATAATGATTATTATTATTGTTATTTGTATTTTGGTAATGTAAATTTTTATCAGTCAAAGTTTTATATTTGGTCACACTTTGACTTTGTAACAATTTGATTTTTTCGAACTTCTATAGCTCCAATGAGCTTATCATTTTTTAATTTATTACTTTATAGTACATTACCAAATTTTATTTTATTTTTTTTGATATTTGGTCAAAGTTTGACTTTTTAAAAGTTGATATTTGGTCAAATTTTTTACTAGTGTAACCTAGCGATGGATATGAATACTGTTATGTTAATTTGTAGGTTGATGGTAGATTGCCGAATTTTTTATTTGGTCAAAGTTAAAAAAATTAGTCAAAGTTTGACTTAAAAAAAAATGAATTTTCTTTCAAATTGAAAATTTGAATTTTTTTTCAACATGAAACTTTATATTACATACTAGCATTTACTATGCAACTTTATACTTTAGTCTTAAAATTTTTTATTAATCAAAGTTTTACATTTAGTCAAAGTTGGACTTTTATTAAAAGTGGATATTTGATCAGATTTTGACTAGTGTAACCTAATGATGTATATAAATACTGTTATGTTAATTTGCAATTAGACTTTTGCAACTTTTTGGTATATTGCAAAATTTTCTTTTGATCAAAGATGAAAATTTGATTAAAGTTTGACTTTTATAAAAATTTAAATTCATTTCAACATATAAACTTACATTAGATACTAGCATTTATAACTTTGTTATCCAACTTTACATATTTTTATTGATCAAAATTTTAAATTTGATCAAAGTTTGACTTTTTATTTGAGTTAGACTTTTAAAACTTTGACTTATGTAACTTGATAATAAATAGTGATTAATATGGTATTAAATTTTATAAAAGTAGAAAATATATGATCCAAATTTAAAACTTCGTTTCAAATTCATTTTCAAAGTTATTAATTAAACAAGAGAAATCAATTTCCAATGAAAATCATTTCTCAAACACACTAATAAAACAGTGGAAAATCATTTCTATAGGTAATCATTTCCCAGGAAATCAACTAAGAAACTAATTTCATTTCCTCTTTTGTAATAGCCCGAAAATTCTAAACAAGAACCTGCCTATTTCGATATGCATGCTCGGCACGGAAATCGAGACAAATTTAAAAATTTGAAATTATATTATTAGAAATAATGTTAAGTCGTAGTTAGGTGAATTCATGTGTGAATTCTCACTTTAATCCAAGTCTTGAAAGACGTCGATGGGGCATGATACGCTGTGGAAACTACGTAGGTGCCCCACACCGGAGTTTAAGTTTAAGGAAAACAGAAATATCTATTTCTTAGCTTATAAGGGAAGGAAGAGGGTTGGAAGGGTTACTCTACATCTCCTTCTCTCTTCCCTGAAAGATCTGCAACTAGGTTATAGATTTGAATGGGTTCTTTGAGAAAACGGGGTGGGGAATAACCTAAATCATATATTTGTCTGGCGTAGAGTGTGGAGGGGTCGGATACAAAGCCTCATATTGAGTCTCGGAATGGGTGCTGAGACAGTGTGTTGGAAGCGGAGCTGAGGTTCTGCTTATCCGAGTTGTTGCGGCAATAAACTCTAAGTTCCAGATTTGAAACCCTCGTTCGGATCGATTTGCCGAAACCCCGAAAGGGCCCAAGCAAAGGTGAGCCTATGCTTTTAAATAGGTGCAAATAGGAGGCCTTATATATGTGTGTGTGTGTATATTAATGGTTGCAAGAAATCATTAATGATGCGGGGTCAAAATAGGCGAGATAGATGACCTCCATTAATGACAGAGCTTCTGTCATTATTGATCGATCAATGACAAGATTGATCGATCAATGACTGGTGGTGATCGATCAATGAAGACCATTGATCGATCAATTTGTATAAGACAAAGATGTGAACAGAAGCCTTGAAAATTCTGGAAGTTTAATGCACGAAGGGCATTGATCGATCAATTAGGGGATTGATCGATCAATCCTGGGTATTGATCGATCAACAAGAGAGTGATCGATCAATGACTGGTGGTGATCGATCAATGAATGCATTGATCGATCACTAGAGTGTATTGATCGATCAATTTGTATAAATATTAAATGTGAACAGAAGGTGGGAAATTTGAATTTTAGGCTATTGATCGATCAATAGGGGCTATTGATCGATCAACAAGAGGCATTGATCGATCAACCAAGCTGGTGATCGATCAATTTTGACTGTATTAAAGTGAGGTGAGAAAGGTAACATGAGTTGATAGTATGACAGTGACGGATATTTTCGCTTGCCAAGAACTAAATCAATGATCAAAAGACTTTCATTGATTTGGGAGCTCACAAGTAAATGTGCTGCTCCCTAGACTTGACCATTTTGACAAAGGAGATTAACCCAAGTGCCACTGTTGACATTAGGGTCCAGTAGCTAATACGAACAATGATATTACTATTTTTGACCCGACTCTCCTGACTGTCACTTAAACACTAAAATGGTGTTTAATTGATTTTATACCATCAATGGTGTAAGATGTGGGTGGTCAGTATATATCATAGATTGAAATGCAAGAGGCCCAAAAATTGGAGTTCTAGGGATATTAAACCATCCAGTCTGTTGATTATGATTCAACCTGTGTTTTTAGTTTAAATGCCTAATATTAAAGTTCATCAATCGGATGGTTCACATCCACTTATAGGCTTGTCTCTTTGAGCTGAGATATTTTCCAATTAAAGATTGCCATTTGGACAATTAGTTTAGTCATGGATGTTTGCCACCTGGCATAATGATAAATCACAATTTAATGGTGTTAGATAAAGAGTACCATTTTAATGGTGTAAGATCATTTAAAACCTCGAGGGGTTAGGTGAGCTGGCCAGGTACCTGCTTTCAAAAATAGGAGACCTGAGTTCGAATCCCCTCTCCCCTTGAGGCCACCCTAGGGATTTATATCCTGTGTTGACTGAGTATGTGCTGAGTTTGGGGTGCGCATGTGCCCCTGGGATTAGGCGGTTGCTCTAAGAGGCCCGGATACCCAAGTTATCAAAAAAAAAGAAAAAAAACATTTTGACGTTTAAATGTCATCGAGACTCGAGAGCTATTATCCTCTGTGGGAGACAGATATATGGTACAAATAGTAGACCATTCAGCGGACTGCTGATGTGGCACGATGCAAGTGCAGTGGGTCCCAGCAATGTAGGTGGGGCCAGTCACTCCCAGCAATGCAGGTCGGGCCAGTCACTTACATCGCACCACGTAAGTAGTCTGTAGTTGGTCTCATTATAATTTTTCATCCTACGCGCCATGTGTGCATAATTCAGAGCCGCAATTTAATGGTGTAAGATAATAAAACTAAATTAACGATGTAAGATCATTTACACGCCATTTTGGTGTTTATCATAAGCCATTATCCGTTATTTATTGGTATTAGGAGGCAAATGTGTGAAGATCTCCACACGTATCTCAAGGGCTGGTTGGGCGGCTTAAGCACCTAATACCAAATCTTCTTACATCAGCTAATGATAATAGACATGAAATTAGTGCAATCTAATCGGTGCTACATGTCTTCATCTCAAAATAGACGGTGTGCGATTAGCTAATACCCTTAATCATTTACAATAAACACTAAAATGGGATACAATTCAAACTGATACATCATCAAGAGTAAAGAAGAGGAGCTCTAAATCTGGCGGAGTGAAGAAGGAGAAAGAGGGCATCTCTGACGATTGCCGTAGACCTACCGTTGACTTTTTCGGAGCAGGGGGACATGAGAGTAGCTTTGGTATTTGGAATCTCTGACCTTTAGGTGTGGAGCAGCCATATTCCTTCTCCTCCATTTCCATCTTCTCTATTTTGAATTCTTCCAATGGTTTAACGGTCTTCTTCGATGGATTTTTGAAATGGGTTCTTCTTCCGATTCCTCTACCAGTTGGAGCCATTTGAAAATTTGACCAACTTCTGATAAAATCTAAGTTAAATTTAGTGTTTAAGAAGTGCAAAGGTCAGTGCTAATTAAATTTAGCCAAATGGCTACTAAACTTATAAATAACCCAGCAAATTTATATAAAAAAATAAAAACTCTGCTTATAACTTATCTAACAAATTTAACAAAAGCCCAACAATTGTTTTAAGATTCTAATATTAAAACTCTTCTCAAAATAAAAAAAGGAATTCTAAATTTGATGCAGAAAACCCCAGTGCTCTCTCTAAAGTAGTAAGCAGATCTCAAAAGGAATGCAGGGGCGGTTTTATTGAGGAAATTGAGTGAATGAGTGTTGGTTAGTCAGCGCCGCCCCTGCTTCAACACTCGGTCAAACCATTCAAACTTTTAGTTTGACCCCGAGAGAGAGAGAGAGAGAGAGAGAGAGAGAGAGAGAGAGAAGGGTCAAAGTCAGTAGCCTTGTTGGTCTATTGGAGCGGGCGGCTTCCTGTATGGGCAGCGAAATAAGAGTGTACCGATTATTTTAATTTCTATCCCAAAACATGGTTAGCTGGCCAGACTGGTTTAGGGTAATTGGCCCATAAGGGTGCGAACGGGTTGGGTCAATCGACAAGGTTACGGACCCGACCCGCCATAATCGGGTTTGGATTCAGATTTCCGACTCTCCGGGTTGGGTCGGGTTGAAAATCTCAACCCGTTTTTTTAATAGGTTAGGTTCATTTCATGTTATGACCCGGTTATCTGTGGCTCAAATGAATGGCGATAGATTTAGGATGCACCAAGAGGGGGTACGTGTACACACACTCTATCCTGACCCACACAAATGCTAATTTTAGGAATTTCTATTTTATCACGTTTACACTGTATAGGGCAACTAAATTATTTTGTTTACCAAATAAGAAGAGTCCCAAAAAGGACTCCTACTCTCTTGGAACTCTTGCTCCTTTTAGGTTTGGGAACTTACCCATTTAGGTCACCCACGTCCGTCTCTTCCTCTCTCTATAAATAAGAGCCACCAAAGGCTTTTAACCTAAAACCTTACCCTCCCTCTCTATATATAGATAGACTTGTTTATAAATATACATATATCTTAACCCACAAACCAAACAACCATCTTCCTCTGCCTCCTCTCTCACTTTTGAACCAAACCCAACACACCCCTTCCAAAACCCATGAGCCCTCGCCGATCGGCAGGGGTGGCGCACAATACTACACCAAAGCCAAAGTGTTGCCTTGAATCGATTTACATAAGTGTGAAACCGTCGATCCAGCCGAAAGCATCATCGAATCGTGGCGTAGAGGAGTCGCATCGCCGATCTGGCGCTTGAAATCAACTCCTACGTGCACGCTCCAACAGGTGGGTGCCCCTCGATCGATCTTAAAATATTCAACTTTTTATTTTAATAATAATAAGAATAAAATATATATATATATATATATATATGTATATATATATTAAATGAATATCTATTTATCTTATTTAGGTATTCAAAAGTTATATATATACATGTATTTCGGTGTGTATAATAACATAAATCCTATCGTAGACGTATAATAGTTGCCTTGATATATATAGATATAAAAGGAATATATATAGTGTTTTGTATTGCTTATATAGGTGTTTACAGTGGAGAGAGAGAGAGAGAGCTCTTCTTCTCACAATTTAAATCGATGAAGATAAGATATATTTCGGGGATCGGCCCAACTAAACGCCGACAATGCCGGTGATAACTTGCCCGTGCCAACTATTGTAGTTTGGCACTTTGAAGAATTTTACTTGATATGAATACCTTGGTGCAACCATCCTTTTAGCACCATTGATTTCAAATGAAATAGATTCAAGGTTGGACCTGGTGGGCCCAACTCAAGAAATAGAACAGAGATGGACCATCTCCACAAATTGAAATCCTCGAGACATCTAATGGTTCAGAACTCGAGAATTTGGCCCACAAATCAAGAAAATTAAAAGGCTATTTAGAGATCAGTGAACATGAAGGATTTGACCCTTAGATTTGAGACCTTAGAGGTCAAAATAAATTGGGCCCAACGACCTAATACCTTAGAATCATTTTTCTTAAATATCTGATGGTTCAGATCTATTCAATCTGATCGACACATGGTAGGTACACTAAGTGTGCACTTGACTGCTAGATCTTGTAAAACGTTGACTGGAAGATCTAGTGTGCTAGAGATCGAATTGGGATCGGGACAAAAGAATCAACCTTAGGTAAAATTTTATTGTCTAACCATCCAATGGTTCAGATTAGAGGATAAATGACTCAAAGTTCGTGCCTTCTTATTTTAGCCTTAGGTGCCACATGGAATAATACATGGGTTACCTTTGACCCTTAATTTTTGAGAATTAAGGCGCAAGTGGCCCATAGGACCAACTTCAAAACGATCTCAATAGTAACTCAATGTAATCTAATGGATCAGAAAGTGTCACTAAAATTTCTAGACCGCTTTGAGGCTCGAAAATTGGAAAATTTAGTGAGGGATATTAACCCTTGTATAACTAGGCTAAGTGGATCATTTGACTGCCACATTAACCCACTCTTAGGTCAAATTAGTAAAAGGTGTCGATACTAAGACTGCACAAATATTATGAAACTTTAAAAACAGAAGGTCCGATCAGTAATCTGACGGCCCATAGAAGGTTTCTCCACAATTTTTTTTGTATGAAATATCTGTTCTGTTCAAATGTTAATTATTATTTTATATTCACAAGTATGTAAGGTGTATGAAATAGTTTCTTTAGGCCAAGTTAGTCCTTTCATCATATAGCATGCACCACATAGAAAAATCACGATATAGGGCATACGCAATTAAAAAGAAATAAGCTATGTCACACGACTTTTAAGCCTTCGTCATGGTGGGGTTCCGACAGTCACGAAACTTGGAATGTAGGCATCCATGCGGATGCAACACCTCTATGGGAGTATGGGTCAGTCACACGAAGTACATCTAGGTTACTACGGAACCCGTTCCTTGGAAAGCGTGATTTTGTGAATCTTATCGCACCGTGGCTCACTTCAAATTAAGTTTTCAGCAAACAATAAGAAATGATATGTAAGATAAGGTAAGCTACGAATACGGATAATTAAGTTACGTTGTGAAGGCCAGCAAAATACAAATTAAGTTTCTACACGTGCCATGTCTTGCGTGCCACCGCAAGATCTAACGTCTGCAGCCAAGACGGGTCTTAAGGACAATATGATACGACAGTGTCCCGAATGTAAGGGGACACTGATTTAAATGCATGCAACCTCATCAGGCTGGATGGTGGTATACGATATGATATGGAGGTTAGGTGGTTATCTACACGTGGACCTCGCGTGATAGGCTCGAGCAGCGGCCCTGGCACAGGTCGTATACGAAAATTAGGTAAGATGTGAAGTACGTTGTATAGGCGTATGGAGCAATATTAAGTTTTAAGTTATGCCACATAGGAAAAGTCGACAAAGCAGACACAAAAGGAGATCAGAACTTGATGCATCATATTTATTTCATGTTATGTCAGGTCTTTTCATTTTATCTTACTTCTTTTTCTTTTTATGCTATATTTTTCAGTTTTGTTATGATAGATATGAGATCTTAGATATTTTTGTAATCATTTATAGCTGTTTGATTTATTTCAAAATGTATCGCAACTCAAGCGATTGCACACACGATCACCTGAGTATTTTATGGTGGATCGATTGTGCAACCTGCTGAGTTTACGTGACTGAGTAAACTCACCCCCTCCCCAAAACTAACAGTTGCAGGTGAGAACTCTGATTTTTCCATCACTGAGGATGGGGATGTCATTTCTCGATGCGCGCTCAAGAGCGTGAAGACGCCGCTACCATTTGGACGAGGGAATAGATCCGGCGGATTACTTTGAGCATTGAGAGATTCTTAGTCATAGTTTTATTATTTGTCAGGGGAGATTTGTTATTAGATACTTTTATTTTTCAGCACCAATCTTGGGTTTGCGTTGGGACTGTTTTATTCTACGTAAAACTTCTGCTTGCTTTCGATTATAGATGCATGGTTAGGATTTATCACTTAATTAACGTCATCTACGTTTTCCGCTGTTGTTTTCTTGAATAATTTATTTTTAAATGATGCTATTAAATGCCTTGATCCATATGCTAAATCGGTATAAGAATTATGTGTATGTCCGCTTATCGCCTTAACAAGCGTGCGGTGTCATAACACAGAATTCTAGGCCCTTGAGGTCGGGTAAGGATTCTGGGTCGTGACATTTCATGTCTCTTGATTCGATTTGACTCTCTCCAACCTATTTTTCTGAACATGACTCGACCTAGCCTGATCAGTCGAGTCGAGTTGTGTTGATGGTTTCAATAAATAGGTTGGGATTGGTTTGAGGATTTCGATAATTGGGTTGACCCCAGCAGGACACGAATCCTAAACCCGACGTGGTCCATATGCACCGTAGGAGCCCGCAATCTAGATTGCAAGTGATCACAGATTGGGTACATGTGGCATTATTTTTCATCAATGTGTACTACGTGATGTGAAGGAACCCATGTAAAGATCCAGTGGGCCAACGATTACATCATAAGCATATCTTCATCATGTGGTTTTATGTAAAATAACACCTTTAAAATGATCAGCTAAAAGAGGTTTAAAGATTTGGGATAATGACTCATGACGGACATTTAAAAATCATTCTAATGGTGTTTAAATGATCTTATACAACTAAAATGTCACTTTTTATCTTGCACCATTGAAATGTGATTTATCATTGTGCCATGCGACACACATCTATGATCAATCTAAATTGCTCAAGTGGTAATCTATCTTTGGAACATGTTCTAGTTAAAGATCATGCTTCTAAGTGGATGTAAACCATCTGATTGATGAACCTTAATATCAGGCATCAAAATTAAGATTAACTGTTGGTATTAGAGTGCACAAATTTGATGGTTCAAATCGAAGAGAGAGCGAAAACTTTAATATATGATCATAAGGGTTATATATTTATTACATATTTATCTATTATAGAGTAACCATTAGATGAATCTAACAGTTACACTTATAAGAGGGAAACAGTAAAAAAAATAAAATAAATTATATATAATGTATTTTATTGTATAATATTCATCGAGCTGAGCCTGGCCGAGTCGAACTTTACAAGGCTTAGCTCTTGTAATAGTCCCACATCGGATAGGGAAGAGTCCTGATCCTGGGCTATATGTGTAATAGCCCGAAAAATCACACAAAACTATGGCCTCGGGATCCGTGCCCGATTGGTCACAAGTTTGACCAATCAGGAGATCAAGAGTTAGCATAGGATGTGGTGAACGGACGAGATGTGATAGCTTGAGTGATTTCGTGGTGTGTTGTAAATATGAAGTCGCATATACCTATTGAGGTGCATGTGCTCAACACACAAACTAAGAGAGGGATAAAAGGGTTTAATAACCCTAGATGGGTATTTTGGGTTGTTGAAGGAGAGTAAAGAAGAGAGAGAGAGAGTAAAAAGAGTGATTAATGCAAGGAGTAAAGGCTAGCTGAGGAAGGAAGGATCCAAGTATTAAAGAGGCCGATTCAACGCAAGGGATCCGCTGAAAAAGCTAAAGCTGGAACCCTAGCCTTCCAACCCTAGATTTGAAATCAACTTGAGATCTATCCAAGGTAAATTTTTGTAAATAAGATGCATAGATCATAGGGGTTAAGTTGTGGTTAAATGTGGGTTAGATCATAGGATAATGGCTTAGAAAAATAGAGGAAAAAGTGTGGGAAAAAGATTGGGAAGAACAGCTCGAAAAGGGCTGAATCTGACAATTTCGATTAATCGAAATTGGGTTTGATGTCAAGTGGCGAGAAGTTGAAAATTGAAGACCGATTTGATTAATCGAATTTGATTTGATTAATCGATTTGAATTCGATTAATCGATTTGGGAATCGATTAACCGACTGAGAACCTCCAGTGGACCCCAGGGGTTGGAGGAAATAACTTAAGGAAAAATCGACTAATCGAAATGGGATTTCGATTAATCGATTTTAGTTTCGATTAATCGATTTGGGATCGATTAATCGACTTGTGAAAATTCAAGCTGATTGAGCGGAGGTGTACCTTGCGAAAAGAAGAAATTCGATTAATGGCTGGATTGATTAATCGAATGAAAACTCAACTATTGAGCAGTGTTTACTTTGAAAAGAAGAATTTGATTAATCGAAAGCAGATTGATTAATCGAATGACAATTCATTGAGCGAGAATGGACTTCTGCGAAAGGAAATTTGATTAATGAAATTACTTGATTAATCGATATTGACCTTCGATTAATCGATTTTGAAATCGATTAATCGAACCGAGTTCGATTAATCGGATTTGGATTCGATTAATCTGTTGACTTTAGGTTTGACTTTAAGATTCTTGGAGGATCTTATACCTTCTTTATTGCATCCTTGTGATGTGTTTACATTGTGTGGTACCATAGGTGGTAATGCGTGTGAGCTAGTGCACGAGGAGCCACGTGGGACCTTGATGCATTGAACAAGTGAAGACTTGAGGTAGGGAACACCTTGAACATGTACTTTATTTTACAAGAGCATGTATGTAGTGATATAAATTTCAATTCAATTATTTTCTTGCTCAAAGAATTGAAAAGTGTGTGTGTGTGACATTCATAAGAGAAAACAGAATGAGCCATCCCGGGGATGAAGAAGTAAAGAGATAAGAGCATCGGGTGTGATGCAAGTTAATGGATACATCCGAGGATGTATCCAAGATTGAATCATGTTTGATAGGGCCTAAGCGATATGAGATAGCACACTTACGGTGAATAACTATATGTAAAACGCGATATTTTTGTTATTTGAGGTTTGATAGGTTACCCCACCGGCGTGGCGGGATATCCACGGCGACACGGCGGGATATCCGTGGATCGGTGGCGAAACCGTAGGCGGTCACGGAGGCTTATCCAGTACATAGTAAGCACACCCGGGGTGTTGATTGAGACAAGTGAAACCCGCCACCAATCCCGGGAAAGGGGCTTGGTACTATATGGTATTCGGGAATACATTAAAAGCTGTCTATATAGATGACGATGAAGGGTAGCTCATGGGGCTCGATGCTATATTGCTCGGGATTACTTAAGTTGAAAGTTTAAGTTTTGCTTTAGGCCTTTTCGGCATTATTCATGAGTAAATGAAAACATAAGAAATCAACAAGAAAAGCGAATGCTTTTAACTGTTTTTATCAACAATGCATAGTTACATCATGCATGGCATATCATAGAATATATGTGAGTTATAACTTATATGTTCAGTGTTTGTTCCCTATTGAGCTAGGATGTAGCTCACCCTATAGACTATACGTCGAGGTCCATTAGTAGCATTTGCCGAGGTTTGAGGGACGATCCCGTGAGTCGGACTTTCTTTGCCGAGGAGTTGGAGCCACCTCGGAGGACTTCTTCTAGAGGACTCGTTGTGCTACTTTGAGGAGTTTTGAGTAGAGATATGCGGCTTGGTATGTCAAGCCTTTATTTTGTGAAAACATGTATATGTATAGAGTTTGGATTATTCCTTTGGGGGCGAACCATCCGTGATGATTTATATCATCGATGGTTGGATCGGTTCTCCCTTCATGCAGGCATGAGGGTAGAACTGTCTTTGAAGAGTATTTCTAATTAGATTTAAATTCAGTTGTCCTTATTTCTTTTTATGCTTGATATACCGGTGTTAGTGCATAGTTAAGGGCAGTCAAGATAATCGTCTTGATGGCGGGTTTGAAGTCTTAGAAATCCGGTACATCACGATTAATATCGAGCCTTTTCTTTTAAGCAATTGACAAGGGTTCTTTCGTCGAACATAGGGGCTTCTCTTGAAACTTTAGTTTCAAACGTCGTGATAAATGTCGACTAGAGGAGGAGGCCGACCAAGAGGAGGCCATCGGAGGAGTTCGTGGTGGAGATGATTTCATCTCTCCTACCAACAGAGTGCCTTTAGAGAGTAGCGAGGCCCCGAGCGATAGTAGTGAACATCATGAGGAAGAGGATCGAGATCATCGGGATCAAGATCTAGAGAGCAAGAAAGATTGAGAGAAAGACAAGAAGATAGAGAGCGACAAGGATGATGCACACTATGGAGACTATGGCGGTTGCCATGGCACAACAACGCATCCTTTGCGGCTCATCATCGAAGAGAACGGCGACCACCTACACCACAGCAGGACACTGCGTTACTGTGCCCTCATCTTTTGAGTTTAGAAGGATGAGACCTCCTTCATTTTTCGGACACAATGGCGGCTGAGGGTGGTGGATGGAAATGGAGAAAGTTTTAGCGTGCTAACTTGCACGGAAGATGAGAGTGTAAGATGGGCGCTTACATGTTGGATGGGGAGGTGGGCCTTGGTGGAAGTCCGTGATAAGGACTCGGGCTCGGAGACCCCAGTTGCCTTGGACTTGGGAGGAATTTGTTGAGGAGTTCAACAAACAATATTTCCAGTGGTGAGGAACCAATTAGAGATACAATTTTTGCAGTTAGTACAAGGGAGAATGACCGTGAGAGAATACGGGGTAGAGTTTCTCGACTTGCCGTTTTGCTCCGGATTATTTCGCTCAAGTGATGAAGTCAAGAGGTTTTGAGGGTTGAAGCGAGGTTAGGGAGGCGTAGCTCCATTTCAGCGAGGACCTATGAAGAGGTCATGAGCAAAGCATTGGTTGTAGAAGAGGAGAACACGAGCAAATAGCAGAGAGAGCAGAGAGGACTTGACCACGGAAGGATGGGGAACTTCTGAGAACCGGTGAATAAAAAGCCGAGGTTCGTGGGGAGTCGAGACCACAGATTTCAAGGAGGTTTTGGAAGACGCAACGCAACAACAACACACACCAAGAGGTTTCCATTACTTGCGTCGGGAGACCTATTCGCTATGAGAGCCACCTGCCATGTCTCTGGTGCCACTATCACCACAGGTTCTCGTCGTATCTTCCGCACCTCGAGACGCAGATGTGGCAAGCCGCATAGGACTATAGTGAGAATCGAACTAGAGGTTGTTTCCGATGTGGCAAGGTGGGCCACATGATCAAGGATTGCCGAGACAGATAAGGGCAAGACGGTTTGATTCTGACACCACGACCCATTCAAGCAAGGAAGCCGATTGTTAGGGGAGAGCTGTCACGATCCGTGAGAAATTTTATTTTATTACAAAAAAAAATTTCGTTTCATAAAAATTTTAGATGGAAAGGGTGCATTAGAATAGTGTAGATTCTTTTAATATAAACTGAGAGTGCATTTTGATGTGTAAATTTCTGTATGTATGTGTATATATATTATAGGTACTTTAACTATGTATGAAAAGGGAAGTGTATTTAGACATGACGCTCGAGTGTTGATAGACCCCGGGTCTACCCACTCATTCGTCACTCCACGTTTTACTAAGAAGATGAAGATCGTTCCAGAGACGTTGGATTTCGTCCTATCTGTGTCTATTCCGACTGGAGAGTTAGTAGACACGGAGTTAGCTTGCAAATCCATCGTCGTAGCAGTTCAAGACTTAGAAGTGCATGAATTGGAAGCAAAGTTGGTACTGTTAGACATGCAAGGGTTTGATGTGATCCTTGGCATGGACTGGTTGGCGCAGCATTGTGCGACCATTGATTGCAAGAACAAGGTAGTCATTTTCAGACCCAACACAAGAAGATCATTTCGGTTTCAAGGAGTGAGGTCGTCATCTGTGCCACTGATCTCAGCAGTAAGGGCCGAAAAGATGATCAGAAAGGGTTGCAGTGGATACTTAGCGTTCTTAAAGGAGGACAAGGAAGAAAAGAACGTCATTTTTGAGATAGCAGTTGTGCGAGACTTCGCTGACGTGTTTCCAGAAGAATTGCCTGGATTACCTCCAGAAAGAGAGGTAGAATTCGCCATTGACTTAACACCAGGAACGGAGCCTATTTCGAAAGCACCTTATAGAATGGCTCCCGCTGAGTTAAAGGAGTTGAAGGAGCAACTACAAGAGCTTATGGACAAGGGGTTTGTTAGACCAAGTGTATCTCCATGGGGAGCACCGGTCTTGTTTGTCAAGAAGAAAGATGGGTCAATGAGGCTATGCATTGACTATCGACAATTGAACAAACTCACTGTGAAGAACCGATACCCTTTACCTAGAATAGACGATCTATTCGACCAACTGCAAGGAGCAAAGTATTTTTCTAAGATTGACCTGAGATCTGGGTATCATCAGTTGCGAGTCAAGGCAGAGGACATACAGAAGACAGCTTTCCGGACACGGTATGGACACTATGAATTCCTTGTGATGCCGTTTGGATTAACGAATGCCCCAGCGTCATTTATGGATCTGATGAACCGAGTGTTTAAACCACACTTGGACTCCTGTGTGGTAGTGTTCGTTGATGATATACTAATATACTCCAAATCCAAGACAGAACACGAAGAACACTTGAGGATTGCTCTACAAACGCTACGTGAACACCAATTATACGCCAAACTCAGTAAGTGTGAGTTTTGGCTGGAAGAAGTCAGCTTTTTGGGACATGTCGTCTCGAAGCACGGCGTCACGGTAGACCCAGCAAAGATAGAAGCAGTAGTTAAATGGGAGCAACCAAAGACAGTGACAGATGTCCGAAGTTTTCTGGGCTTAGCAGGCTATTATCGACGTTTCGTTGAGGGGTTTTCAAAAATATCGGGACCTCTCACAAAGCTGACACGTAAAGATTCAAGGTTTGAGTGGAGTGAGGCATGCGAAGAGTTTTCAAGAACTCAAAGCGAGACTCACTTCAGCTCCGATGTTGGCAATTCCTGCGAGCGATGGAGGATCGCATGTCTGAATGGCCTTGGTTGTGTGCTCAACCAACACAAGAAGGTGATAGCTTACGGATCAAGACAGCTGAAAGAACACGAGAAAAATTACCCGACTCATGACTTGGAACTGGCAGCAGTCATTTTTGCGCTAAAGATTTGGAGACATTACTTGTATGGTGAGACTTTTGAAATTTTCACCGATCATAAGAGCCTCCGATATCTGTTTACACAGAAAGAGCTCAATATGAGGCGTAGGATGGATGGAATTCCTCAAGGATTATGATTGCTCCATACAATATCATCACGGCAAAGGCGAATGTAGTAGCCGATGCATTGAGTCGAAAGGTTCAAATTTAGCTTCATTGATTTTGGGTATGCAAATGGAAACTATTGGAAGACTGGCATGCTATGATGCGAACATTGAGTCAAAGGACACGGATCCTTTTTGGCTAACATCTCAAAGAAGCCGTGATATTTGAACATATCCACGAGCTCTGATGAAAGATCCATTAAGATTAACAAAGATTCGTCAAGACGTGAGTGAAGGCATCGATTCGGACTTCTCGATAAGCGAGATGGTTCTTTGTTGTTTAAAGGCCGTCTATGCATCCGGATAATGCCGATCTAAGACGAACAATTCTTGATGAAGCTCATAAGTCAAATTATGCTATCCACCTGGTAGCACCAAAATGTATCAAGATTTGAAAAGAATTCGTGGAGAGGACTAAAACAAGACGTGGCCGAGTATGTGTCACGATGTTTGACTTGTCAGCAAGTGAAGGTTGATCATAGACATCCTGCGGGACTATTGCAACCTTTACCAATACCGGAATGGAAGTGGGAGTCAATCTCAATGGATTTCATTGTTGGATTACCCCGTACTGCCAAGAGACACAATGCCATTTGGGTCGACATAGACCGATTGACCAAATCAGCGCACTTTTTGCCGTATAATACCACATATACTGCAGGAAGACTGGCAGAATTATACATGAAGGAGATTGTAAGATTACACGGGATTCCAAGCAGCATCATTTCAGATCGTGATCCATTATATACGTCAAGTTTTGGAAGAAATTTCAAGAAGGAATGGGAACTCGACTAGACTTTAGTTCATTTCCATCCTCAAACCGATGAAGGCGAGAGCGGGTGAATCAAGTGATAGAAGACATGCTCGAGCTTGCATGCTTGATATGCAAGGATCTTTGGGATGAGTATCTACCGATGCTCGAGTTCGCATATAACAACAGCTTTCAAGCGAGCATTGGCATGGCACCGTATGAAGCTACAGATGGACGACGATGCAAGTCACCTCAATTGGGAGGAAAGCAGTGAGAAATTTGTATTAGGACCGAATCGCTTGAAGACAACGCCACCGTTGCGAATTATCGAGAAAGGTTGAAGACGACCTGAGTAGTAGAGAAAAGTTACGATGTGAAGCGGACTAGTGTTGACTACAAAGTGGGCGAGCATGTGTTTGTGAAGGTGTCACCTATGAAAGGTGTGCGATTTGGCAAGAGGGAAGTTAAGTCCACGTTATGTTGGACCATTTGAAATTTTGGGACGAATAGGTGAAGTTGCATATCGCATTAGTTTACCACCGCTATTCGATCGAGTACATAATGTCTTCCACATATCGATGCTCAGAAAGTACGTGAATGATCCGTCTCATGTGTTAGGGAAGCAACCTATAGAGATGTGTGAAGACATGAGCATGATAGAGGAACCAAAGGAGATCTTGGATCGAAAGAGCAAGCATCGCACTAAAGTGATTCCCTTAGTGCTTGTTCGTGGAACAATCATCCAAAAGAAGAGGCTACTTGGGAGAACGAGAGGCCGATGTGAAAGAACAATATCCGGCCTTGTTTCCAACAACGTGAGAATTCGATGTAAACCGCAACCACGTTTGTGAAAATTTCCACTATGCTTGAAATTCAATGGAAATTTTAATCCAATCATCATGAATTGTCAAAATAAGAAAAGAAACAAAGAGATTGAAATTCTGCAGAAATTGGGCAAAATCGATTAATCGAATTTCAAATCGATTAATCGATTTGGAATTTCGATTAATCGATCTTGTTCGATTAAAATTTTTGAAGTTTTTGCGATTTGATTAATGAAACTAAGTGCGATTAATCGATTTTGAGATTTCGATTAATCGAAATGAATTTCGATTAATCGACTGGCACGCGCCAGTGAGCTCAAAATTTTAAATTTTTAAACAAACACGATTTCGATTAATCGAAATATTTTCGATTAATCGAATTTTATTTTCGATTAATCGATTTGAGAAATCGATTAATCGATTTTACGCGGCTTAACCTAGTTTTAAATTTCGATTAATCGAAACAGAATTTCGATTAATCGAGCCGCGGGCTATATATAGTGAAGTTAGGGTTTAGGAACCCATTCGAAATTCTTAAACTCGGGCGCCATTTCTCTTTCTCCTTCCTTTTCTCCAACCGGTCAAGACAGCTAGGGTTTTGGGGTTCTTCGATCTGGGACCAAGATCGCCTATTTTTGGATCGAAACTCCACGGTAAAAACCCTAGATTTATCTTTGTCTCTTTCATTTGAATTAGATAAACCCTAATTTAGTGAAAATGCCGCCCAAAACCCGATTGTCTTCGAAAAAGACAACATCCAAGCTACCGGTTAGGCGTAAGAACGCCGCACCACCACCACCTACCCCATCGCCGGTGAGGACTCCATCACCGTCGGAATCGGAGACCACCTCCGGTTCGACGCATCTGTGAGTCTTCCCGCAATCCACCCCCATGCCCCCACCACCCACCAACGTGGAGCAACCAAACGAGTGGTGGGCTGCCAAGACCTTTGAGGTCGAATACACCATCGACCCTACCCTATTCACAAATCCCGATTTACCGGGCGAGACCCAATGGGCTCAGAACTACCTAACCAGTGCCGGACTCGGCAACCTTCTCAAACCAATCCGGGGTTCCTATTACCCTAGATTGGTGAGGTTGTTCTACCAAGGGCTAACCAATGGCCCTAGCGACGATTGTATTATAACCAAGATCGAGGGTCGTCTCTATACGATCACTCGACGTCACATACATGAGGTGCTTGAATGCTACCTCGACTTTACTCCGAGACTACCTTATTCCCACCCTTTGAAAAGGAACCCCGTTTGAAGAGGTCATGACTCGCATGACCAACGGAAGAAGGGGTCGCACGCTCCATCAAGAGGGTCGACCTTCCACCCTACATGTGGATGCTCGACTCCATCATAAATGCAACCTTTACCCGATGCGCCACGACACGGGCGCGTGGATAAAGTGCAACATGCACTTCTACGCGCCTTCATGGCCGATGGTTTGATGCTACCATGGTCATCCTTGAGGGGATGCGGTACATCAAGACTAAACTGATGAAGGGCAACATGCGGCCCAAGGAGAAGATGCCGTATGCTCGGCTCATCTCGAGCATGTTGGAGTGCTACTCTGACGAGCCCTCCTACACTATTTCACCCCACGAGGTGAGGGCTACGGATCGCGTGAAGACGTTCACCAAGTCTTCATGGACCCGTAGCTACAACCTATTGAAGCGGACCCTACCAGCTCCGGGTCCCGCTCCTGAGAAGAGCGCGTGTAGCACCGCCACCACCCCCACCACCTCAGCAGGACCCACTTGAGGGTGGGGCACACCCTGCCGCAGCAGAGCCATCTGTGGAGAGGGTTCCCTCCCACACCACAGCCACGCCCACACACACTGCACACTCGCGCCATGACTCCCACCTCATCCTACACGGCGCCTCCATCCAGTCCTACCATAGAGACGGCGTCTTGGCAGAATGGCGCAAATAACGAGAGGATGAACAGTCCCATTGATTTCCTCATGTTTCACACCCTCCAGTTCATCTACCCCCACACCTACATGGATATGTTGGCCCGCGAAGAAGAGTGGACGGCCGGACGCACCGCCTTCCATAGAGGACCAGTCTTCCATCCCACCCCGGACGCGGTTCCCTCCACATCCACATCTACTCCGCCGACCCAGACCTTGCGGCAGCCAGCAGCCTGCAGCTCCTGCGGCACATCCACCTGCGGCCACTGCTCTATGTATTTTGTATTTTGATTTATACCTGTAGTTTATATTGTACGCCAACTTATTGGCATTGTAACAAATCTTCAATCCTTAATACAAAGAAAGCTTTTTATATAAATTGTTAAATTTTGTTACATTTTACTTCCATGTTTGTATTGTGTGAATGTGTGGAGACTTAAATACGTATGGGTAAAATGAACCACCTCACCTCCGAAAAGGAGAGCGTGCACACCACCACACCGTTGGGTGATTTTCGAGGACGAAAATTCCCAAGGTGGGGAGGATGTAATAGCCCGAAAAATCACACAAAACTATGGCCTCGGGATCCGTGCCCGATTGGTCACAAGTTTGACCAATCAGGAGATCAAGAGTTAGCATAGGATGTGGTGAACGGACGAGATGTGATAGCTTGAGTGATTTCGTGGTGTGTTGTAAATATGAAGTCGCATATACCTATTGAGGTGCATGTGCTCAACACACAAACTAAGAGAGGGATAAAAGGGTTTAATAACCCTAGATGGGTATTTTGGGTTGTTGAAGGAGAGTAAAGAAGAGAGAGAGAGTAAAAGAGTGATTAATGCAAGGAGTAAAGGCTATGAGGAAGGAAGGATCCAAGTATTAAAGAGGCCGATTCAACATAAGGATCCGAAAAAGCTAAAATCGAACCCTAGCCTTCCAACCCTAGATTTGAAATCAACTTGAGATCTATCCAAGGTAAATTTTTGTAAATAAGATGCATAGATCATAGGGGTTAAGTTGTGGTTAAATGTGGGTTAGATCATAGGATAATGGCTTAGAAAAATAGAGGAAAAAGTGTGGGAAAAGATTGGGAAGAACAAATGAAAAGTTTGAATCGACAATTCGATTAATCGAAATTGGTTTGATTAATCGAAATTGGCCAGGAAGTTGAAAGGTCAGAAGACCACGACTTCGATTAATCGAATTGGATTTCGATTAATCGAATTTGGATTTCGATTAATCGATTTGAGAATCGATTAATCGACTGGGAACCTCCAGTGGACCCCAAGGGTTGGAGGAAATGATTTAAGGAAAAATCGACTAATCGAAATGGGATTTCGATTAATCGATTTGAGTTTTCGATTAATCGATTTGGGATCGATTAATCGACTTGTGAAATTCAACTGTTCGAACAGTAGGTTTACTTTGCGAAAAGAAGAATTTCGATTAATCGAAAACAGATTCGATTAATCGAATGACAATTCATTAACCGAGAATGGACTGCGAAGGAGAATTTCGATTAATCGAAATTACTTCGATTAATCGATATTGACCTTCGATTAATCGATTTTGGAAATCGATTAATCGAACCAGGTTCGATTAATCGATTCTGGATTTCGATTAATCGACTGGGATAAATTTTGTTGACTTTAGGTTTGACTTTAAGATTCTTGGAGGATCTTATACCTTCTTTATTGCATCCCTTGTGATGTGTTTTACCTGTTGTGTGGTACCATAGGTGGTACGTGTGAGCTAGTGCACGAGGAGCCACGTGGGACCTTGATGCATTGAACAAGTGAAGACTTGAGGTAGGGAACACCTTGAACATGTACTTTATTTTACAAGAGCATGTATGTAGTGATATAAATCTCAATTCAATTATTTTTACTGCTCAAAGAATTGTGAAAAGTGTGTGTGTGTGACATTCATAAGAGAAAACGAATGAGCCATCCCGGGGATGAAGAAGTAAGAGATAAGAGCATCGGTGTGATGCAAGTTAATGGATACATCTGTGGATGTATCCACAGATTGAATCATGTTTGATAGGGCCTAAGCGATATGAGATAGCACACTTACGGTGAATAACTATATGTAAGGCACCGATATTTTTGTTATTTGAGGTTCCTTAGGTTACCCCACCGACGTGGCGGGATATCCACGATCGACACGGCGGGATATCCGTGACGATCTGGCGGCGAAACCGTAGGCCGCTATGAGGCTTATCCACATAGTAAGCACACCCGTGGGTGTTGATTGAGACAAGTGAAACCCGCCACCAATCCCGGGGAAAGGGCTTGGGTACTATATGGTATTCGTGGAATACATTAAAAGCTGTCTATATAGATGACGATGAAGGGTAGCTCATCGGGGCTCGATGCTATATTGCTCGGGATTACTTAAGTTGAAAGTTTAAGTTTTGCTTTAGGCCTTTTCATTATTCATGAGTAAATGAAAACATAAGAAATCAACAAGAAACGAATGCTTTTAATCTGTTTTATCAACAACGCATAGTTACATCATGCATGGCATATCATAGAATATGTGTGAGTTATAAGTTATATGTCAGGGAGTGTTTGTTCCCTCTTGAGCTAGGATGTAGCACACCCTATAGACTATACGTCCCAGGTCCATTAGTAGCAGGCCGAGGTTTCAGGGACGCCGATCCCATGAGCCGGACTTTCTTCGGGAGTTGGAGCCACCTCCAGAGGACTTCTTCTAGAGGACTCCGTTGTGCTACTTTGAGGAGTTTTGAGTAGAGATTGTACGGCTTGGTATGTCAAGCCTTTATTTTGTGAAAACATGTATATGTATAGAGTTTGGATTATTCCTTTGGGGCGAACCATCTGTGATGATTTATATCATCGATGGTTCGGATCGGTTCTCCCTTCATGCAGAGGCATGAGGGTAGAACTGTCCTTTGAAGAGTATTTCTAATTAGATTTAAATTCCGCAAGTTGTCCTTATTTCTTTTTATGCTTGATATACCAGTGTTCCGTGCATAGTTAAGGGGCACGGTCAAGATGATCGTGCTGATGGCACGGGTTTCGGGGTGCCGAAATCCGGGCTGTCACAATATGTGATTACGGACGCTACATGTCATGACGCGTTTTGAGTGGGGACTTAATCCCATGCCAAAAACAAAATCGGGTACCTAAGCCCAGAATCGGACAATATGGTGCCATGTGGGTCTGGGTCTTCACAGAATGGTATCAGAGCCGAGGACGACTCTTCTATAAGGTGGGGGGGATTGTAATAGTCTCACATCGGATAGGAAAAAGTCCTGACCTTGGGTTATATGTGATTGTGGACGCTACATGTTATGACACGTTTTGGGTGAGGACTTAAGCCCATGCTAAAAATAAAATCGGGGACTTAAGCCCAGAACCGGACAATATGGTGGCATGTGGATCTGGGTCTTCACAGAATGGTATCAAAGCCGATGACGGCTCTTCTATAAGGTGGGGGGTTGTAATAGTCTCACATCGGATAGGGAAAAGTCCTGACCCTGGGCTATATGTGATTGCGAACGCTACATGCCATGACGCGTTTTGGCTGGGAACTTAAGCCCATGCCAAAAACAAAGTCAGGGCGGGGACTTAAGCTCAGAACCAGATAATATGGTGCATGTGAGTCTGGGTCTTCATAGCTCTAGCTCAGCTATAATTCAAGCAAGCTTGAAATAAATAGCTCAGCTCTAGCTTCCGAGCTGAGTTTGAGAGAGCAAAAGCTCTTTGGTTCGAGCCGAGTCGAGTTGGCTTGGCTTTTGCTGCAGCCCCAAGTATGGAACTATAGCCCTATAACATTAGAAAATTTATGTTAGGTTTCTCATAGTCTTCTTCCATGTTAGGCTTCTTAGCTCTATAACATTAGAAAATTTATGTTAGGCTTCTTATGAGTCTTCTTCTATGTTAGACTTCTTAGCAGCCAATCGTCTTCTATTTTTCATTGCATCTTTTATCATTGATTTTGGTAAAGAAGTACGGTAAGACAACTATTAACATTTTCAACTACCACTAACCGTCCGAGATTGCCTGTGGTTTGAGAAAGATATATGCAAATCTGGTTATCCAATACAAATAATACGACTATTAGTATCGGCTAAAAAATGTCCTTATTAACAAAAAAAATCTATTAGGACTATTACCGATGAGAGTATTGGCGGCAGTTTCTTTTGTCAATAGCGGCAGTTTTGACTGCTACTAATAGTCTTACCTTTTGTAGTGCTTGATATTACACTTTCATTATAAAAATATGTTGGCTCAATGACAGCTAAAAACTTCTGCTATTAACAAAAAATTGCCGCTATTAATCTTGTTGTTATTGAAACTTGTTAATAGCGGCAGTATTTGACTGCAAAAAACTACCGCTAATAGTCTTATTTTTTGTAGTGTTTTTGAATTTACTTATTATGTAATTCTTGCATTTATGAAATATTTTGATGCGTCTATCACAAAATTCTCCAAATTAATCAAAATTTTAGAAAAATTCTCCGAATAGGAGGTCTGTTGTAGTTTTTAAATCATCATATCTTCAAAATTTTCTCGATATTTTCAAATTTGATGAAATTTTCTAATTTTTTATCATTGTGATAAAGGCCTTGATCATACTTTATATTGTTTTTTATTGTAACCAGTTAATGCATGCCATTGATTGCCTACGAGAAGTTTAGCCCTTGCAAATGATTTAAAAGAGAGGCTTGGTCTTTAGGGGACTTATGCCATGTGAAAACAACATCTAAGTCATCTGATCTGAAGTCATGATTTAAAGATCTTAGATAAAAAGATTGGCACCAAACATAATCTTTATTATATAATTCAATACAATCAAAGCCCGCTATTCAATTCAACAGTTGACCGTGTTAAATCATTTTGTTGGTAGAACTTTTGATCATGACGTCTACATCAGACCACTTAGATGATATTTTCACATGGCATTGGTCCCCAAAATATCAAGTCTCTATTTCAAACCTTGTGCAAAGGCCAATTTTTCGTGTCCCCAAAAAGATCTATACACCTTCATTGATTAGGATTTTAGGATATTATAAGTGGGGGATAATTGTCATCTCTCTATCTCAATTGATACTCTTTCTAATAGACTAAGAGGACAAAGAGAGAGGTATTGTTCTAACAACCCTGATTTTTGCTAATGTTGAATCGTTGACCTTAGATTATGATACGATTGTTTTAATTGGTTTGACTTCGATCAAACTATTGATGCCTATGATGGGGCCTTTGACCCACCTATCTGAATTGGGTAAATACACCTAAGCATGAATCTGAACATCAATACCAAACTCAAGCTTTAAATTGAAACTCGAACCCTTATGAGAAGTGTGCGTGTTGCACACGACTCGAACCCCGAAATCAGACGAAGTTTGATTTCCGCCTTTCGGAAATACTGTAATGATAATATTGGGCTTACTTGGTTAATATTCATGAATAATTTAAAGCTAGAAGGATGGCGTGCACGTGTTCAAGGGCGATTAGGTGCACCCTGAGCACGAACCTGACACGAACCCAAATACGCCCGACTATGTGTACCTGTTTGGCAAGGCATATGAAATATGCCATGGAGTTTAAAAATAATTATTTTGGATCTTTGATAGGTTGCTTACTTTATTTTAGACCTTTCGCTAAGAGCCCAAACACCGTCTTAAGTGTGTTGGCTTATCACCAAGTCCAAACCAGGTTGAACGAGGGATAAATACAAGAAACCCATTTTGCAAAACTCGTTTGAGTTGTTGCATGAGAAAAGAAAGAGTTGAGAGAGAGAAGAGAGTAAACTCCTCCTCTTTTGGCCATTTGGAGCCCAAATTTCTTTGGATTCTCTATCAAATTTCTTCTTCTTCTTCTTCTTCTTCTTCTTGAAGATCATTGGTTGAGGAGAGGAGCTGAGAAAGGAAGAAGTTCTCCTAAACCCTCATTTCTTTTGAAACTCTACCTTTGGATCTCTCCTCTTGGATCCCTCTCTTCATTCAAGATCTCCTACTTAATCCCTTACTCAAAATCTCTGATTTTTCTCGCCGTTAAGATCAGAGAGAAGAGATCGAATCATTAGAGGAACAAGAGGGGTTTTGCTTCAGATCTATCGATTTTGATGACCGTGAAAGTTGCACGCATGAAATTGGAATGTAAGATTTATGTTTTAATAGTATAGAATAAGTTTTGAATTTGATTCATGGATGGTTGGGCGTGTGTGCAAGGATTTGGACAATTCAGATTGAGGAAGAGGAAGCCCAAATAGTTGCTGAATCGGGTCAAACCGCTCGAGCGAGTTTAAAATCGCTTGAGCGATTTAGCTTCAGAAACAAAGAGGAAAAATCGCTCGAGCGATTTTTCCAGGCAATTATTTCGGAAAAAATTCGCTCAAGCGAATTTGAGCGAGGTGCTGAGACTATCTCGGTATTTTGACAATAACTTTTTACTCCGAACTCGGATTGACACAATTCTTACGGCGTTGGAAAGAATACAACAATCTTTATAACTTTGTGTGAAATAGTAATTTCATGAATTAAATATTTTAAAGGACAACATTGAGCGGAAATTTGTGACAAGTTCTACATGATCCAAGGTTAATACAAACTTGTCCATTCCGCTTCGGTTTGAGAAAATACTTAAGTGCGTCGAGGTTATTAGTGATTAAAATCAATCCTTAATGCATCATTGTATATGTGATGTAGGGGAAGAAATCAGTCGCCGTCGATAAGGGTCATCGCATACCTTCTTGCGACGTTAGGAATCGAGATAGGAAAAATTCACTACTCAATTGCATTTGATTTCGATTCATTGATTTGATGATTGAAATATAAATTTGAAGCCTTTGAACACTGAATCTGAATTTGAATGTGTACTTGAATTTAGACCCCCCTTTTGAAGATAAATTTCGACGTTGACCCTTTGAGCTTTTGAATTATCGAATTTTGGAAATATTGTAGGGGAATTTCAATGCCTAGTTACATTTTTTCTTTGATCCATAGATCTTTATGATTCGATCGTATTGAATATTGATTCTTAGAAATGGAGTTAGAAAACGAGAATTTTGGTTGCCTTTAGACATTTGAATTTCTTGAAATATTAATTGCATTCGAACCTTCGAAAAATCAAACTCTTGGAAATTGAACGTTGAGTCTTTGAGCCATGAATCTGAGCATTGAATCGGAATATGAACTGTGATCATGAGAACTGAAATAGAATCCTTTTAGTTTGACTGCATTGAATACTTGAAATATTTGGATTATTGAATTGTACCCGAATCTATGATATGATCGAATGTGAACTCTGAGATCGAATTCTTTATGTGAACTTCAAATTTTGAAGAAGAAATTAGGTATAAACTTTGAACATGAAATTGAAAATAAACTTCGAATATGAACTTTGTATGTTTCATCGAATTTGAACTTCAAATATAAAACTGTGAAAAATTGAATTCTTGGAATATGGAACCCTCAAATTTGAATTTGGAATAGTAAGAGAAATTTGGTACTCAATATCATTTTTTATTTTGATTCATATATCTTAATGATAGAAATGAACTGATAAGAACTGGTATGAACTCAGATTCTGATATGAACTGATAAGAACTGATATGAATTGATATGAACATGAAATCTGATATGAATTGATATGAGCATTGAATCTGATTTGAATTTAGGAAATTAAACTTTGAATCGATGATGTGATTTTTAATTGTGATATTTTACTTGCAAGTGCACGAATCGGATTGTATATAGTGGGTGTGGAGTACAAGATCGTTCCCACGAGGACTAATTTTGAAAGATCTAAAAAGACAAGCAATTTCAGAAATCTACTAAGATCTAACAGTATTCTACCAGTCTTATGATTTAGGTGGTTTGATGAGATGATAATTACTGACTACAAACTAAAACTTAACTGATAATTTAAAAATAAAGATAAAAATGAAGATACTAAATCCTCCCATCTTTGGTCCGTTCTTCCCATAATACAAATCTACGGATTAAACTATGAGATATACCATTGAGAACAAATATCTTTTATGGAAGATAAATGGTCAAAAACTCCGATAGGTTCCACGTTGCATCTCTGCAATCAGGACTTAGATGATTTTCATATATAGATCTGAGATCAAGGGCATGGCTCGACACATTTGATCTCAGGTTCAAATAAAAATCATCTCCAAAGTGGGTAAAAATTTCAACAATAATACCACCATAGATCTGAAATCAAGGGCATGGCTCGGCACACTCGATTTCAGATTAGGGAGTAATTAAGATAAAATTACCATTACAGATCCAAGATCCAGGGCATGGCTCGGCACACTCGATCCCGGATCATAATCGTAATTAGATCCACATGATGAAAGCAAAAAGACCATATAACAATGATTGGGTAAAATTATCGTCACAAATATGAGATCCCGGGCATGGCTCGGCACACGCGATCCTGGTTAGTGGCAAGGATTTCATCCGTTCTTGATAGCACAACAACCATAAAATAAGATCTCATATTTTAATCTTAAATTTATATTATTAAAAGTACATCCCTCGGATGGAAATCATTAGATCCCCATCCTTATGAATTTAGCCACACATATTGCAATTAAATGACATAAATAAATAAGGAAGAGAAAATAACATTAATTTAATGAATTAAAAATACCTCAACTTCAAAAGAAATTACTTTGATCCAAAAGTACGATGGTCTTCAGAAATGAGAATAATGCAGGAATAAACTTGAGCAAAAATATAATAAACTGGAGGAATGAGTACTGGAAATTAAAGGAACAAAGCTCTAAAAAAGGAATAAATAAAAACTCCCTATTTCTATGTCTAACTATGAAAAAGAAAAGCAAAAAAACTAAAACTCTAATCTCCTATCTCCCTAATTTCTAATTCTCCCTCGAAGTATTTGAGTCGCTTTAAATAGATTCCCGGTCGCAGAAGTCTCCCCAGCCGCCAATTTAGGGTCGATTAATCGACCTAATAGGGTCGATGCATCGACCCTACAAAAGAGGCTCAAAATCAGCTTTAAAGTAGTCAATTCCGTGTCAGACTCTCCTTCTCCTCGATTAATCGACCAAAAGGGTCGATGCATCGACCCCCAGAAATCTGTGAATTTCAGCACACTTTTTGTATCAGACACTGCTTTGGTATTTCAGCCATAACTTTCTGTCCTAAACTCGGATGGAGGTGATTTTTACGCCGGTGGAAAGCGGATGAAAAGATCTACAACCTTTGTGTTTTGATAATTTCATAATTCGGCCGTCTTGAAGGTCAACATTTAGCCACAAGTCGCACCAAGTTCTCGATGACCCAAAGTTACAGTGTTTTGACATTATTTTTTAATTCTTTGGCTTGTATTTACCTGAAACACTTCAAATCTAATAATTCTCATCAGATAGCCTTCATTGGATAGCTAAATATAGGTATTTAGGGGTAAAATATCATCATATTTCAGTACTCATCATACCCCCAAACCTACACTTTGCTAGTCCTCGAGCAAAGCAAACTAAAGAAAATAAATGCCACTTTCGTAGGGAACACGATTGCACTTAGTATGCGCAACAAGCCTTTAAACCCCTAGGTGATCCCTAGTGGAGGAGTTGTGTCTCCTGAGGGTTTACAGTGAAGTTATCCATAAACTTCAATACATTTTTGAAATCATCGATAAAATTGAGCTTTCAAAACATGATTTTGATAACATATATACCATTCAAAAATAAAAATCATTAATCAATTCAACATGCGAATTCTCAATTTTAAATAACAATGTTATACTAATCATACTAGCATCCATTCAAATTAGTCTAATGCTTAAATCGTTAGATAACTCATCCATTCATGCTTAAACGCGAAGTGTGTGCATACCCAAGCCAAAATTCATCAATCTCAGAACTAGTTCAAACGAGAAACCGTCGGACCTGTTGTTTAGACTCAATCCTCACTTTAGGTATACTCTTAAAATAAAATCACTCCGATGATGGGTAAGTTTTCGCCCACATGTGAGAAATCAATACAAAGCAAATAAAAAGTTCTTACATGATAAATGAAACACGATGCAATCAATGAACAAAAATAAATCTCATAAGAAGATACTTGTATATCCTAAGTATGTCATATCAAGTGTCATAAGTATCACATATTCACTCTCCACAAGGCAGTTACCAATGCAAGATCAGATCATGAAGGTCTTTTTATAGGGTTGTAATGGGGCTCAGGAAAGGGTAAGAAAGAAAGGGAAGTTGGGATTCAAAATTTCTGAGAAATCGGAAAGGAAACACCTTTTTGATTTTTCTATTTCTCTTCTTTTTCTTTTCTAATCTCTCACTAATTTTCTCAATATTCTTCTATTTTTCTCAACTTTCTTTTTCTTTTGAATTTCTTTTTCTTGAAGCACCTCATATTTTTCATTATTTTTCACAATTTTCTTTTTCTTTTTCTCCCCCCTTTTTCTTTTATATTTTTGCCATACACTCTCAGTAAACACCACAACTCAGTAACTCTCTACTTACTCTCTTTTCGTTCACTCTCATCCATCGTTCCTAATTTCTCAGAAATAAGAAGGGTAAAGCTTGAATTTTCAGAAATGGTGAAGGGTTAAAGGTTAACGTGACTTATCAAAAAATGTATAAAGGTAAATTTTTCAATAGGCTCAAAGGGGTACTAGAAGGATAAATTTATATAAGGTGAGATATTTTAAGCACAAACTAGCCAAAGATGGCCTTCAATCCTATCCTTAAAAGATGGTAACCTTGCCTATTTGTCTTGAGTAGATATACAGTACATTCTAACATAATGATATGAATTTGATTTCATGCAAAGTCACAAGCCAAAATAAAATGTATGAGATTATACAAAGTAATTCGTATTCAAAGAAAACTCCGAGTTTATGTATTCACTCATCAATGACGAGAAATTAGCTCTAAAGCTCACTGGGTTTAGTCTCCACTAAGAACCTAAGATTCAACATTCAAAATAGTTCATCGATTTCTAAGTCTTAGCTTGGTATAAGTGTAAAAATTCTAAGCATGAATATCAAAATTATCCACAAAATATCACATTAAACTTCATCATCTTAGATACAAGTAATCAGAATATGACATTAGTATTCTCAAAATTAAATTCACATGCATCATCAACTAAAGTTTGAAAACAATCATAAAATAATGTGCATGATGACTTCAAAGATAAAAAATTTCTTTTTTTTTTTTTTTTCAAATTTTTTTTTTTTTTTGTACTGTCGATTAATCGACTCAAAGGAGTCGATCGATTGAGAGTGGTAGGTCGATCAATCGACTTCTTTGAGTCGATTGATCGAGAAAAAGCTTTTTTTTTTTTAATAGAAAAATAAGTGACGCAAAATAGATAATCATACCCCCAAACCTAAAGATGATAATGTCCGCATTGACTGAAAGAAGTAGCGCACCCCCAAACCTGTTTGAAAAAGTACCTCAACACAAAGATCAGGTGCAGAGAATATGTGCATCAAATTGAAACATGACCAAAAATTTATTGAAGGGAATATGGTTACACTATTTTAGGGAATTAAAAAAAAAACCTAAACTAAAAAAATAAAATGCTAGAAATAAACATGAGAAAAAAAATAAAATAAAATAAAACCTAAATCCTAAACGAAACCAAACGGAAACTACACAATTGGGTTGCCTCCCAATGAGCGCTAGTTTAAAGTCGATAGCTCGACCTTGTGAATTGCTCAATCAGGGTGAGCAATTGGATCACTCAAAGGAAGAGTGTCAGAGAATGCAATTGCATTCTCAAGGAACGGTTTCAATCGTTGACCGTTAACTCGAAAAACATTCCCGTGTTTCGGGTTGATAATATCAACTGCCCCATTGGGGAGTATGTGAGAGATTTTGAAAGGGCCACTCCAACGGGTTTTTAGTTTCCCCGGAAATAGATGAAGTCGGGAATTGTAAAGTAGAACTCATTGACCAACAACGAAAGATTTTCAGAATAGAGTGATCATGAACCCGTTCATACGGTCCTTGTAATGCGATTGCTTAGCATACCATAGGCATCAGCACGGATTTCTTCTAATTCATTTATTTGGAAACCCCTTTGGGCACCAGATTGCAAGAGATCAAAATTTAATGACTTAATGGCCGAAAATGCTCGATGTTCCAGCTCAACCGGGAGGTGACATCCTTTACCAAAGACCAACCGATACGGCGACATGCCAATCGGAGTTTTAAACGCCGTTCGATACGCCCATAGAGCGTCATTCAACTTTAGCGACCAGTCTTTACGATTCAGATGGATTGTCTTTTCTAAAATCCGCTTAAGTTCCCGATTAGAGACTTCAACTTGGCCACTTGTCTGAGGATGGTATGGCATAGCGACTTTGTGCGTGCCACCATATTTCTTCATTAATTGGGTGAACACTTTATTACAAAAGTGCTTTCCACCATCGCTGATTATCGCCTTTGGAATGCCAAAATGAGAAAACACTTGATCCTTGAGAAATTTGATCACTACTCTGTGATCATTTGATTTACACGCCACAACCTCTACCCATTTCGAGACATAATTAACACCGACAAGAATGAACGTATTTCCAAACGAATTCGGGAAAGGACCCATAAAATCGATCCCCCAAATATCAAATAATTCAACTTCTAAAATTGGATTGAGCGGCATCATGTTGCGCTTTGAGATTCGGCCCAACATTTGACAGCTGTGACAAGATTTGCAATGCTGATGACAATCCTTAAAGATCGTCGGCGAGTAAAAACCACTTTGGAAGATCTTTGCGGCAGTCTTTTTGGAACTAAAGTGACCTCCACAAGGCAACTCATGACAGAACGAGATGATTCGTGGTTGCTCAGATTCAGGAATACATCTTCGTATGATTTGATCAGGACAGTATTTGAATAAGTACGGATCTTCGAAAAAATAGTGTTTCACCCGAGCTAAGAAAATGAATTTCTCATTCTTTGACCAATGGTGAGGTAATTTCTCAGTGACTAGATAATTGATAAGATCCGCATACCAAGGTGGACAATCAATCCTGAACAACTGTTCATCCGGGAAGTGCTCCAAGATCGAAACAGGCTCGTCAGATCTCTCAATAATTATTCGTGACAAGTGATCTGCCACCACATTTTCTGAGCCTTTCTTATCCTTGATCTCCAAATCGAACTCTTGCAGCAACAAGATCCATCTAATTAAACGTGCCTTAGCGTCTTTCTTAGCGAACAGATAACGCAGAGCAGCGTGATCTGTAAATACCATGACTTTAGATTCTAATAAATAGGATCGAAATTTATCCAACGCGAAAACTGCAACCAAAAGTTCCTTTTCAGTGGTTGAGTAGTTCAACTGGGCATCGTTGAGAGTACGACTCGCATAGTAGATTACATGCGGTAATTTTTCTATTCGTTGCAAGCTCAATTGCATAATCAGAGGCGTCGCACATTATTTCGAACGGGAAGTCCCAGTTTGGAGATTGAATTATTGGAGCTTTTATCAATTCAGCCTTAATGGTTTCAAAGGCTTGCAAACATTCATCATAAAAAACGAACGGGGCATCCTTGGAAAGTAAACTACATAGCAGTCGCGCTATCTTGCTGAAATCTTTAATAAAACGCCGATAAAAACCGGCGTGTCTGAGAAAAGATCTGATTTCTTTCACTGTCCTAGGTGGTGGTAGATTGGCAATTAAATCAACTTTGGCCTTGTCGACCTCGATACCCTGGGACGATATGATATGTCCCAAAACAATGTCATCTTTAACTATGAAGTGACATTTTTCCCAATTAAGAATAAGGTTCTTCTCTTGGCATCGTTCAAGCACTAGTGACAAATGATTCAAACAGTCAGCAAAACTGTTTTCATGGATCGAGAAGTTGTCCATGAAGACCTCGAGGAATCGCTCAACCATATCTGAAAAAATACTCAGCATACATCTTTGGAATGTAGTTGGTGCATTACAAAGCCCAAACGACATTCGTCGGTAGGAGAAAGTACCAAAAGGACATGTGAAAGTGGTCTTCTCCTGATCCTCAGGTGCAATGACTATTTGGTTATACCCGGAATAGCCATCGAGGAAGCAATAGTACTCATGCCCGGCCAATCTTTCCAACATCTGATCGATAAACGGAAGAGGAAAGTGATCTTTCCTTGTCATCAAATTTAACTTTCGATAATCAATACACACTCTCCACCCTGTTTGAATTTTTGTAGGGACTAGTATGTTTTCCTCATTCTTCACCACTGTGACTCCCGATTTCTTAGGGACCACTTGTGTGGGGCTGACCCATTTACTATCAGAGGTGGGGTATATAATTCCAGCATCTAGAAGTTTGATTACCTCATTTCGGACCACGTCTTGCATTATAGGGTTTAGTCTCCTCTGTGGTTCCCTAGAAGGCTTAGCATTGTCTTCCAAATGGATTCGATGCATACAAATTGTGGGGCTAATGCCTTTGATATCTTTTATCGACCAACCGAGGGCACTTTTGTGCTCTTTGAGTACATTCATGAGTTGGCCTTCTTGATGCGCATCCAATGTTGATGATATTATAACAGGTTGAGTTTCATTCTCCCCTAGGTAGACATACTTGAGATTTTCCGGAAGAGGTTTAAGTTCTAAGGACACTTTCTCCCCCTCTTTCGGCTTTTCCTTAATTAATTCAATTTGAGTTCCACGCTCTATTTACTTTTCTTCTCCTAGAGGTGGTGTGGAGTCCAACATGTGATTCACTTCTTGGATCAGTTGATCCACATCAAAATTCTCTCCGAAATGCGCAAGACAAGCTGCTAAAGGATCTTCAGCTTCGGATGAACGAAATATGTCTTCAACGATTTCATCGAGTATGCATGCTTGTGCATGTTCATCATCCTCCATGGGCTGCTTGGCAATATTAAAAATATTGAGTTCCACTGTCATATTCCCAAATGACAGATTCATGATCCCATTTCGACAATTGATCAGCGCATTGGAGGTTGCTAGAAAAGGTCTTCCTAGAATCACTGGAATGTTATTCTTCAAATTTGATGCCAGTTTAGTGTCCAAAACAATAAAATCCACAGGAAAGTAGAAAGAATCCACCTTGATGAGGACATCTTCCATAATTCCACGAGGGATCTTTACGGACCGATCAGCTAACTGAAGGGTCATTGCAGTGGCCTTAAGTTTTCCCAATTCGAGCTTCTTGTACACAGAATAAGGCAACAAGTTGACACTTGCTCCTAAATCCAAAAGGGCCTGATCAATACGGTTATCGCCGATGATGATCGAGATTGTAGGACAACCTGGGTCCTTGTATTTGATCGGGAGCTTTGCTTGTAACACTGAACTAACTTGCTCGGCTAAGAAAGCCTTTTTCGGAATATTTGTCTTTCTTTTAATTGTGACCAATTCCTTCAAAAATTTAGCATAAGTCGGCACTTGGCGGATGACATCTAGGAAAGGAATATTAATTTTTAATTGCTTGAAAATCTCATTTATTCCTTCTCATAGCGATTTTTCAGTGGTGCCATCAATCTTTGCGGGTACGGTACTTTAGGAACAAAACTTCTCTTCTGTTCACTCTTTTCTTCTGATGTTTCTTTTGCTTGTACTTTATCATCAATTTCTTCTTTCTCCTCAGATTTCTTCTCTCCATCAGACTTTTCCTCCTCCTCTGGCAACACTACTTTGTTATCGATCTGCTTTCCAGATCTCAATATTTTGATCGCCCGAATTTGTTGTTGATCATCCTCTTGTGTTGAAGTTGATGTTTGTTCAACAACTATTTGGCCCCTTGGGTTAGGAACTAGTTGGCTCGGAAACGATCATTTTTCTCTCTCACAAAGAAAAGTGGCCAATTGCCCAATTTGAGTCTCTATTTTAGAGATTGAGGTTGTGTGAGAATGAATGAGTTTCATCAGGTCCTCAGTAGAAGGAGTTTGTGTATGAGGACGTTGGGCAATATTTCCCTGTGGAATGTTAAATCCAGGTGGTGGAAATATTGGCACAAAATTTTGCTGTGGTTGGTATTGATAACCTCCCATTGGTTGTGCAAACTGAAAATTCTGGTTCATTTGCCTTGGTTGCCCAACCTGATTCTGAATGTATTGAAATTGATTCGGGTTATTGAACCCTTGCTGCCGAAATTGCCCTTGACCGTAGTTCTGCTGCGGTCCTTGGTTGAAATTTTGTTGGGGATAAAAGTTCGTCCCCTGCTTCCTGGGCTGTATTCTTTGATTCTCTTGTTTCCATGAGAAATTTGGGTGGTTTCTCCAGCTATTTGGGTTATTCTCATTGAAAATATTTCCTTGATTCCGCACATAATTATTCACAATATTTAGCTGTTCAGATGTGTCTTCATGATAGTTCTGCATTGAAGGACAATCATCTGCCATATGCATTGGACTTGCACAAATTGAACATGGCTCAGGTTGTGTATATACCATATGCACATTCTTCTTTAATTTTAATTCCTCCACTTGTTGAGTGAGGAAATCAATTTTAGCCATCAAATCCGGGGAATCCTTTACTATGTATAGTCCTCCTTTCTTGGTTGAACTCCCGGCTTGATCACGGGCTTTGACTGGTTGTTCCCGAGTCTTTGTGAAATCCCAGTGCTGAGAATCCTCAGCAAGCTTTTCTAGGAAAGCATACGATTCAGTTTCCTTAAGACTCAGGAATCCTCCGCCATTCATTGACTCTACCAGATGTCTATTTAGTTGACTCAGTCCATTGTAGAAACACTGAACCAGTCTCCATTTTGAGTATCCATGGTGTGGACATTTGAGTAAGAGATCCATGAATCTATCCCAAGCTTCATATAATCTCTCATCTTCCTCTTGCGTGAAATCCGTGATTTCACGTCTAAGGACATTAGTCTTCTCCATAGGGAAGAACTTTGACAGAAACTTTTTGACCATCTGATCCCAGGTGGTTATGGATCCGATGGTAGAGAGTTTAACCAGGCTTTTGCTTTATCCTTTATAGAGAAAGGAAACAAGCGTAGCCTAACAGATTCTTCGCTGAAGTTTTGGTAAACAGATGAGCAGACTTCGACAAAGTATTTGACGTGCTGGTATGGATCTTCTCTCTCCATGCCATGAAAGATTGGAAGGATTTGAATGACATTTGTACGAATTTCAAACCAGCCACCAGGTGTGGCGGGGTATACAATGCATGATGGGATATTTGTAGTGATCGGAGAGAACAGTTCTCTCAATGTCGGTTCTTCCTCTTGTTCAAGTTGCCCATTCATGTTGTCAGTCATACTGACTTCAGTGGATGATTCTCTTGAAAATTTCTGCCTTGATTTTGCGTCCTTACGATTTGACCGGCAAGCACGTTCGATCTCTGAATTTAAAGGCTCTAAAGTTCTTTCTTTAGAAGACCTAGTGTGCATGCAAATGACGCACAGAGCGGAGGTTTCGGGCAGGAAAACCTCAAGAAAAATATTATTATTTTTTTATTTTTATTTATTTATTTATTTATTTATTTTTAAAGCAGAATTACTATTTTAATCTCCGAAAATTTCTAAAATTTATTGTCTACCAAAAATTTAGATTTTCTTAATTTAGTCCCCGGCAACGGCGCCAAAAACTTGATGTGATTTTTAATTGTGATATTTTACTCGCAAGTGCACGAATCGGATTGTATATAGTGGGTGCGGAGTACGAGATTGTTCCCACGAGGACTAATTTTGAAAGATCTAAAAAGACAAGCAATTCCAGAAATCTACTAAGATCTAACAGTATAATACCAGTCTTATGATTTAGGTGGTTTGATGAGATGATAATTACTGACTACAAACTAAAACTTAACTGATAATTTAAAAATAAAGATAAAGATGAAGATACTAAATCCTCCCATCTTTGGTCCATTCTTCCCATAATACAAATCTATGGATTAAACTATGAGATATACCATTGAGAACAAATATCTTTTATGGAAGATAAATGGTCAAAAACCCCGATAGGTTCCACGTTGCATCCCTGCAATCAGGACTTACATGATTTTCATATACAGATCTGAGTTCAAGGGCATGGCTCGGCACACTTGATCTCAGGTTCAAATAAAAATCATCCCCAAAGTGGGTAAAAATTTCAACAATAATACCACCATAGATCTGAAATTAAGGGCATGGCTCGGCACACTCGATTTCAGATTAGGGAGTAATTAAGATAAAATTACCATTACAGATCCAAGATCCAGGGCATGGCTCGACACACTCGATCCCGGATCATAATCGTAATTAGATCCACACGATGAAAGCAAAAAGACCATATAACAATAATTGGGTAAAATTACCGTCACAGATCTGAGATCCCGGGCATGACTCGGCACACGCGATCCCGGTTAGTGGTGGGGATTTCATCCGTTCTTGATAGCACAACAATCATAAAATAAGATCTCATATTTTAATTCTAAATTTATATTATTAAAAGTACATCCCTCAGATGGAAATCATTAGATCCCCATCCTTATGAATTTAGCCACACATATTGCAATTAAATGACATAAATAAATAAGGAAGAGAAAATAACATTAATTTAATGAATTAAAAATACCTCAACTTCAAAAGAAATTACTTTGATCCAAAAGTACGATGGTCTTCAGAAACGAGAATAATGCAGGAATAAACTTGAGCAAAAATATAATAAACTGGAGGAATGAGTACTGGAAATTAAAGGAACAAAGCTCTCAAAAAGGAATAAATAAAAACTCCCTATTTCTATGTCTAACTATGAAAAAGAAAAGCAAAAAAACTAAAACTCTAATCTCCTATCTCCCTAATTTCTAATTCTCCCTCGAAGTGTTTGAGTCGCTTTAAATAGATTCCCGGTCGCAGAAGTCTCCCCAGCCGCCAATTTAGGGTCGATTAATCAACCCAATAGGGTCGATGCATCGACCTTACAAAAGAGGCTCAAAATCAGCTTTAAAGTAGTCAATTTCGTGTCAGACTCTCCTTCTCCTCGATTAATCGACCAAAAGGGTTGATGCATCGACCCTCAGAAATCCGTGAAACGAAAAGATCTACAGCCTTTGTGTTTTGAAAATTTCATAATTCAGCCGTCTTGAAGGTCCAAATTTAGCCGCAAGTTGCACCAAGTTCTCGATGACCCAAAGTTACAGTGTTTTGACATTATTTTCAGAATTCTTGGGCTGTTTTCCACACTTGGCTTGTATTTACCTGAAACACTTTAAATCTAATAATTCTCATCAGATAGCCTTCATCGAACAGCTAAATATAGGTATTTAGGGGTGAAATATCATCATATTTCAGTACTCATCAATCGACAAGTGAGCATTGTATTGAACACTCTGATTTTTGAACTCCGAATACGAACTGTGATAGCCTGGATTTCCGCGATCGGAAATCCGTGCCATTAGGATCATACTCTAGATGATCCCCAGGACAAATCACAAAGTGTCTGCTCGTATAGCAGAAATCAGAGCAGACAACATCCAGCAGTGGTAGATCGAGTCATCATATAAGGCCTTAAATGAAAGAAGAAATGAAACAACGCATGTATGTATGTGTATATATATATATATATATATATATATATATATAGATCCCAAAAGAATATACATCCTCAAAAAGGAACTAAGAAGAACCACTGGTGATAGACATCCATCACCCAAAACAATGGTTCTTAATAGTAGTTCCTATAGAATGTATAATAATACAAGTAAACAAACATATATAATAATAAATACAGACGGTGGCCACCAGGCACACAATAATATAGAGTATAGTAAATAAAAATCTAAAATATAAGACTAATATACCCAGGCTAAGGGTAAAACTCGTCACGGATATCGCTTCCTCGGCCTCAGCCTTCTCTGCCTCTCGCTAATAGTCCGTCGCCCTCAAAACCTATAATTATTATAGAAAACAGGGTGAGCTACATCTAAACTTAGTAGAAGAATCTTAACTAAAATTGTACTGAAAATGTAAGACATGATTTGCAGGTAGTATCTCAAAACAGAAAATTAGAATAGAATATACAGACAGGATAATTCAGATGACATGTACTGAGTTTTCAAAGCACAGAACAGATGTTATTAGTATATAATTTGTTACTTAAATCATGCATAATTCTAACTTAAGAAACTCCCGTGAATATATAGTACGTGATAATCAGGTGTATGCCGATAGGAAACCCCAACAAATCGTCGTTCATATGAATAATTTTCAGAGTGCAACAATGCCTCATATATGGAGTGCAATTGTGCCGAGGGATTATCAAAGTAGATGCACGATTGTGCCAGGGCACGGATATACCATCGAGTTGGTAGGGATCATCTGGATTAAATACTTAAAATCAAATACACACATATGATCTAAAGATTCAGACATCAGAACAGATAGCAGAAATCAGAAACAGGCATTAGAAGACAGAATTCAGAATGCAAGAAATAAGAAATGACAGAGGTTTATTGATATGCAACATGCTTTTAAAATAGAAATCGGGGTATAGATGTGAAGAAATTATGAAATCATATTCAGATATATTTTTGAGTTGGATTTCCTCTACCTTAGATCAAACCTCTTTCTAAGCAAATCCAAAGCTTTTCAAAGCATCATGGTCTGATCCTAAATCACAGACATAGTACACTAAGTGTCAGACATGTCAGGATACTAACTGGCATAGTGCCCAGTAGTGTTTTGTCCAAAAAACTAAAACAGTAGAAAAACATGGGTGATTGATCGATCAATGTCCTTGCTTAATCGATCAATCCCACTCCTTGATTGATCAATGACCTCATTGATCGATCAACCTCTCAAATAACTCACAGGTAACAAAGGAAAATTGATCGATCAATATCCTTGATCGATCAATCCATCTTCAACCTTGATCGATCAGTGCTTTATTTGATCGATCAATAGCCTCATTTACTTCAGATTTAACAAAGAAAAATTGATCGATCAACACCCTTATTTGATCGATCAATCTTCCCATTGATCGATCAATAAATTAAAACTCAAATTTCCCTCTTCCTATTCTCACACTATTCTTATACAATTTGATCGATCAATGTCCAAATTGATCGATCAATCCTTGCCATTGATCGATCAATGTCCTCATTGATCGATCATTTTAGTTTTTGATCGATCATTTCAATGTGATCGATCAACCTCTCTAATTGATCGATCAATGCTAAATTTGATCGATCAACCTTTAGATTTGATCGATCAAATGCCAATTTGATCGATCAATGCCCATCGGGCATCCAACTTCCAAAAAACTACTCTACTGTTCCCATTAACTGTCTATACAAATTGATCGATCAATTCTTAACCTTGATCGATCAATCTTGATATTGATCGATCAATTCACTGCCTTGATCGATCAATAATGACAGTTCTTTGTCATTAATAGCGGTCACTTGTTTTGACCCATTTTCACCATTGATATTAAATGATTTCCAACAACCATTCGCACCCCTCCTTACACATTTATGAGGCTTTAACCTCCACACTTTTAATCTTAAAGCTTACCTCTTTGAAGCCCCTTTCGGGTTCTCGGCAAACGCGATCCGAAGAGGGTTTCAGATTCGTCGCCGTCGTAACCCGAAATAGTAGGTGCTTGGCTCTATTTCAACACATAGCGATAGCATGCGTTCTCGCAAGACAACTTGAAGTAGCGACGTCGATTTCGCCCTCTCAATCAATCAACCATTAACCTAGGTTCTCCTAGAGCTGTGGTTCCTCAAGGAAATGGCTTCAAACCCTAACCTCTAGCTATGGATTTCCAAAAACAAGAAGGTGGAGATGGAGATAGGTATCCCAAACCTTCTTCCTTCCCTTATAAGCTAAGAAAATAAAATATCTTTGATATTTCCATTTTCTTTCCAAGCTAGGCTCTGGTGTGAAGTGCACACACGACTTCTTCAGCGTACCACGCCTCATCAAGGGTCTACTAGACTCGGACTCACACGAGAAGTCACACATGACTTCACCTTACCAAGGATTAATATTATTTCCAATAATATTAATTTAAAAATTTTAAATTTATCTTAATTTCTGTGTCGGGCATGCATATCAAAGCAGTCGAGTTCTTGTTCAAAATTTTAGGGTCGTTACATTATCCCCCCTTAGAAATTTTCGTCCTTGAAAATGTCAGGGAGGTGTGGTCAGATGACTGGGGTGTTCCCTATGGCTAACAGAACGTGCAGGATAATATATCATGCAAAAGACAAAGATGCATGCAGAACAGAATGTATATGGAAAGCAGAATAAAATACATATACAGATATAATTATTGAAAAATACATATAATAGCATAGTAGGTACCTGCCGGGACGTCGGAATGTCTGGCCTTGTCAAGGGCAGGTCTGCTGTGGCGAGGTGGCTGATCAGGCTGGGCCTCCCCTTCACCAGGAACTCTCTCTAGCTGCTCGGTGCCCTCCTCAATAGCAGGCTGCGCCGGCTCTGCACCCTCCAAAACTGAAGGAACCTCCTCCTCTCCCTCGGGTAACCGTTTGACCAAAAGGTTATAACTCTTGGTCTAGTTTTTTAATTGAAACACCTTCGTGTTATTGGTCATCCGAAGCTCACCGGGAGCTAAACTATACTGCTCTCACAATGCAATATAATGCTCCACCATCTTTATGATTAGGCGAGCATAGGGTATCTATTTCTTAGAAGCGGCCTTGGTTTTCTCAAACATCAAGTCCCTGGCGTTTATTAGGCCATCTATGACCAAATCTGCAACAGAGAACCAACGGTTCTCAAAAGCTGAAAAGAGCGCCTGTTGCACGATGCCATTCTGCGTGGACTTGTGTAGAAATGGGTTGAGGGCATACTTGATATACGTATCAAGCATCAACAACCGGTCAGGGAGTTGGGCTCGCGTGATGGATTGCCCTAATCCATACTGACCCTGGGTCATTTTGGTGACCACGTCGGGAAATGGGACGTCTTTGATATAGGGTGACGCTAAGCCACAGGTCTCAACGTACACCGAAGTGCACTACAGGGCAGCCGCGAAATGGAACTGGTTGAATTTATATTCAAACCCATCAATCGAGGTGACGAGTCAGTGTCGGCTGTCTCCCCAATGGAGATTCTTGAAAAAGAGTCGCACGATATGAGGACAATAGTGATCGTGAAACGGCTCGAATAAGGGTTTCAACCCTAGCTTTGTGATGTAATTGATGGCCCAAGCCATCTTGGGCCAATCATCAAAAAGCGTAGGGGCGAAACATACTCGGGATGGAAAGTCTTGGAATCCCACCACTCATTTGGGACTTCACGGTGGATTTAGGGCTGTGGGGAGTTTGGAACAGGTGGAACCACATCCTCAACAGGTGCCACGGGTGGCATGGTGGGTTGGGCGACGGGATCGGGTGGTGGTACGGAAGGACGAACCCGGGATGTAGGGATTTTATGCGATGCATTCTTAGTTCGTAGCCCTATAGTTCAAAAATCCCAAAAATCACACACAAACTTAAACGAAGAGGAAAGGTAGGGTTTTACTGCAATAGCCGAGCAAAATGTGATCGAAACACGTGCGGGAAGAAGCTCAGGCAGCCGACAAATTGTCCAAAGATCACTTGAACACAAAGGAGCCAAAAACCCTCTTGAACGATCAAGTCCTTGCATCGTGCAAATGAGTTTAAAAAACCCCAGTCGTTACTTAAAACGAGAGGATTGATCGATCAATGCGAAAATTGATCGATCAATTTTAAGTAAAAATGCCCTAGCCCGACACCTTGATCGATCAATATCCTCTGTTGATCGATCAATTTCTAAATTTGATCGATCAAGCTTCAAAAATGTGATCGATCAATACTTAAGTTCAATGTCTTAGCTCGATGTTCTTGATCGATCAATGTACTCATTTGATCGATCAATCCACAAGATTTGATCGATCAATGTTCACTTTTGATCGATCAATCATGAAAATTTGAGTATAAAGTCCAACTACTATTGATCGATCAATTCTATATGTTCATCGATCAAAACCTCAATTGATCGATTGAATCACCAAATTGATCGATCCAGCACGACAGAAAAGTGATTTCGTACATTTAGTGTTTCGTAAATGCAAACCAACTAAATCTCGAAAATGAGGACCTATTGTACCTTGTATACTGTCACGTCAGGGAAACAAGTGTGGATACTGCTCACGGATGTCGACTTCGCGCTCCCAAGTAGCTTCCGAAGTTGAATGATTACGCCATTTTACCAGCACAAGTGGAATCAACTTGGTCAGTAAAACTTGATCCTTACGATCCAAAATCTCAACCAGTTCCTCAATAACGGTTAGATCCTCTTGTAACTCAATCTGTTGGAAATCCAACACATGAGTCGGGTCTCGCATGTATCGCCATAGCATGAAAATATGGAAGACGTTATGCATGCTTGCCAATTGTGGTGGCAAGGCAATCCTATACGCGACTTCGCCAACCCGTCCGAGTACCTAAAAGGGTCTAATATATCGAGGACTCAATTTTCCACGCTTTTCAAAGCGCATCACGGCCTTAGTTGGCAAGATTTTCATGAACACCTTATCTCCCACTTGAAAATAGATATTAATTCCATAGATAATTGATTTAACTAGGGAATCATAAGTTTCTTGAACGCATCTAAGTATACCTGAAACTGAATGTGCGACCGATGGAGATCAGCATAGATCTTTTGGCAACTTTGAGCAACCCTCAGTCTTTCGCGGATCAACCGAACTGCCTCGATTGCACTGTCCACGATATCCAATCCTAAAACAAGCTTTTCACTGACTTCTTCCCAATTTAAGGGAGATCTGCATCGTCGTTCATACAAGGCTTCATAATGCGCCATTCCAATAGAACTCAATCAGAGGCAAATACTGGTCCCATGAACCATGAAGGTCCAACATGCATGCACGCAATATATCCTCTATGATCTGGTTCACTCTCTCAGTCTGCCCATCTGTCTGAGGATGAAATGCTGAGCTAAACTCCACTTTAGATCCCATGCCTTCTTGAAATTGCCGCCAGAATTGTGACATATAAAGCGGATCTCGATCGCACACTATACTGACTGGTATGCTGTGTAACTGAACTATTTCCTTCATGGACAACTCTGCAAGCTTGTTGGCTGTAAACGTAGTACGGTACGGTAGGAAATGTTCACACTTTGTCAGTCTATCTACAATGACCCAAATGACATTGCTCTTCCTTAATGTACTCGGCAATCCTAATATAAAATCCATATAAATGGCCTCCCATTTTCTCTCTGACACTGGTAATGGTTACAACAATCCTGCTGGATTTCGATGGTCTACTTTGACTTGTTGGCAGACCAAACATCGAGAAATGTAATCTGCAATACCTTTCTTCAGTCCTCTCCACCAAAAGCTTCGTTTGAGATCTTGATACATCTTGGTATTCCCGGGATGTATAGCATACGTTGACTTGTGCGCTTCCAAAGATAGTATCTTTAAGATCCTTATTAGCAGGTATGCACATCCGATCTCTGAATAGCAAAGTACCATCATCCTTGATGGAGAAATCAAGTCTGATTCCATTGATCACATCCTTTATAATGGCCATCAACTCATCATCAATCAGCTGGAGCTTACGCACATTATCAAACAACGTGGGCCGTATCACAATGGTAGCCATCAATGCCCCTGAACCTTTGACGTCTATCAGTGTATTGCATAAGGCCAGGTCTTCAAGTAGATGCCACCTCTGCACTCTGGTAATAAGATGTGATAACTGATCTGAAGACTTTCTGCTCAAAGCATCCGCCACAACATTGGCCTTTTCAGGATGATATTGGATGGAACAGTCATAATCTTTTAAAAACTCCATCTATTTGTGCTGTCGCATGTTCAAGTCCTTCTGAGTAAACAGATACTTGAGACTTTTGTGGTCGGTGAAGATGTCAAATGTCTCACCGTATAAGTAGTGCCTCAAGATCTTCAAAGCAAAAATCACCGCCGCTAACTCTAAATCATGCGTAGGATAATTCTTCTCGTGTTCCTTGAGCTGTCTAGAATCGTACGCGATAACTTTTTTGTGCTGGTTGAAGACACAACCCAAACCACTGTAAGATGCATCATTGTATATAGCAAAACCTCCTTTGCCAGAAGGTATATCTAGCACTGGTGTTGTAGCCAGACGCATCTTGAGTTCTTGGAAACTCTTCTCACACTGATTAATCCAATCAAACTTAGCATTTTTCTTTGTGAGATGAGTAAGCGGATTTGATAGTTTAGAAAACCCTTCTACAAATCGTCTGTAGTATCTTGCCAAGCCAAGGAAATTACGGACCTTGGTTACCGTTCTTGGTTGTTCCTAGTTCACTACTGCTTCAATTTTCATCGGATCAACTGTTATACCCTTAGTAGAGACGATATGACCTAAGAAACTGACTTGGTCAAGCCAAAACTCACACTTACTGAGCTTTGCATACAGTTTGTGATCTCTGAGGGTCTGTAGAGCCACGTGCAAATGTCTTTCATCTTCCTCTATCTTGAAATAGACAAGAATGTCATCTACAAAAACAATCACGAACTTATCCAAGTGTGGTTTAACCACTCGGTTCATTAGATTCATAAAAGACGCAGGTGCGTTCGTTAATCCAAATGACATAACTAAAAACTCATAGTGCCCATATCTGGTTCTGAACGCCGTCTTCTCGATATCCTCTTCTTTGACTCTTAACTAGTGATAAGCAGATCACAAGTCAATCTTCGAAAAGAATCTCGCTCCTTGTAACTGATCAAAGAGATCATCAATCCTTGAAAGCGGGTAACGATTCTTAATCGTCAACTTGTTCAACTGCCGGTAGTCGACGCATAGGTGCATCTAACCATCATTCTTCCTGACAAACAGTACTTGTACTCCCCAAGGAGACACACTAGGTCGAATGAACCCTTTGTCAAGCAGTTATTGCAGTTGCTCCTTTAATTCTTTCAATTCTGCAGGAGCCATCTGATATGGAGCTTTAGACATTGGCTCAGTACCCAGAACTAGATTTATCACAAATTCAATCTCCCTAGTAGGTGGTTATCCTGGTAAATCCTCGGGAAACACGTTAGAGTACTCACACACAACATGAATATCAGATATCACATTTGTCTCTTCTCGCTGCTCTTGCAGGAAATCCATATAGCCACTGCATCCACTCTTCATCATCTTTTCGGCTCGAATAGCTGATATCAACGGGGCTACCTTAGACTTCACCCCGAAGAATCTGAATGACCTTTTCTTTGGAGGATGAAAAACTACAACTTTTCGAAGGCAATCGACGCTGGCATGGTAAGCGGATAGCCAGCCCATTCAAAGAATAATGTCAAATCCTTACATGTCTAACAATTTCAAATCTGCCATCATCTCGTATCTTCTACCAACACAATCACTGATTTACACACTGTGCCTGTATTTACTGAACTCCCCGTAGGAATAGACACCGTCAATATGAAGTTTAAGTGTTCAGGAGTGACACTCAATTCTTTGGTAAATTAAGGCCTGATAAACGAGTGTGTGGAACTTGGGTCTACCAAAACTCGTGCTCTATGAAAGCAAATATTACAACGCTGATATACCTTCAACACACCTATAATTCAGTCACACAATTCAATCGAGTGTTTACAATGTGTATGTGTAATGTGCATCATTGTCATAAATATATAATCACAATAATTTTACATTACTAATTTCTAGTCCATTCTACTAAAGAAATAATCTCACTTTAAAATTTAATCATACCTTGTATAACATCATTCGATGTCAGAGCATCAGTCGTGATAACAACATATGCTCGACCTTGAACAACAGGTCGAGATGACCTCTGTGTAGACACTGATCCGGACCACTCCTTGCTCTCTTTACTCTCCTCTGGGCAGTTCCTAACCAAGTGGCCCATCTTACCACATCTGAAGCATGCCCCTGTCTCCCTCCTACATTTCTCTGTCTTGTGTGGCTTCCCACACTTTGCACATGATAGGATCGGAGTGAATGATGATACCCTCGAAGATCCTTGCACTACAGAGGTCCTGTTACCAGAAGAACCAGACAGTCAGAATGGTCTGGAAGATGTAGGTACTGCTGGCCTCTGTTATGAACTAGGCCCTATAGATATCATTGGTCTGGAGTGTGTAGGGTATCTTGGAGGTCTAGAGAATCTCGCCCTCTTGTTCTGGTCAGGGTCATGAGATTGTCCCTGATACGACCTTTCTTTGTTTTGCTTATCTCTTCAAGCAAACTGTTTCTGGTTCTCTTCTTCTGCGATGAGAGCCTTGGACATGACACTCTCGTATGTCTCTATTTCCCACATGGCGACATCCTTTTGGAGATTCTGCCTCAAGCCAAGTTAAAATTTATGAGCTCTCATGAAGTCGGTGGCTACATGCTGTGGTGCGAATCTAGATAATCTATCAAACTCAACACCATATTCTCTCACTGACATCGCACCTTATTTCAACTAAATGAATTTCACCTCTCACTGATGTCTCACTATTTTTGGAAAGTATTTATTATAGAAGACTTCAGTGAACTCCTCCCAAGTCCAAGGAGTGTGAGGAAAGTCTCTCTCTCGGTTTCGTGACGCTGACTTCCACCAGGGTCCGGCATTACCATCTAGTTTGAATGTTGCCCAGCGCACTTTCTCTACATTTGTGCACTGAAGCACTTCAAACAATTTCTCCATCTCTTCAATCCAACCCTCAGCCTCTATAGGATCCGTCTGACCAGAGAAGTTAGGAGGTCTCATTCTCCTAAACTCTGAGAAACCGTCGGGTTGGTGAGGTGGTCTAGCTGTTTGCTGATTCAAAGCAGCAGTCTGTTGAGCGACGTTAGTAGCCAAAGCTTCCAACACCTGCTCCATTCTACCCTCGTTGCCTCTTCTTCCTCCTCTCGGTTCTACCGAAACAATATTCTCATCCGATAGGAATACCAATCCCCTAAATGTTCCAGCAACATCAGGAATTTCTTGCAAAGGGACCTCTCTCTGTCCTTCTCTGCCTCCATTGAGCCCACCTCTGAGCTTTGGGCCCATAGTATCGGTCTGTCATTGTGAAAACAATAACATGATCAACACATAGATTGTGAAAACAATCCGACCTGAACTTGCAGTTCAACCTAAAGCCTAGGCTCTGATATCAACTGTGACAGCCCAGATTTCTACGCTCGGAAATCCATGTCATCAGGATCATGCTCTGGATGATCCTCAGGAAAAATCACAGAGTGTTTGCTCGTATAGTCGAAATCAGAGCAGACACCGTCCAGCAGTGATAGATCGAGTCATCATATAAGGCCTTAAATGAAATAAGAAATGAAACAACGCATATATATATATATATATATATATATATATATATCCCAAAAGAATATACATCCTCAAAAAGGAACTAAGAAGAACCACTGGTGATAGACATCCATCACCCAAAACAATGGTTCCTAATAGTAGTTCTTATAGAATGTATAATAATACAAGTAAACAAACGTCTATAATTATATATACAGACGGTGGCTACCAGGCACACAATAATTCAGAGTATAGTAAACAAAAACCTAAAATACAAGACTTATATACCCAAGCTAAGGGTAACACTCGTCCGCCTGTATATCAGTTTCCTCATCCTCGGCCTCAGCCTCTGTCTTTGTCTGGTAGTCCGGGTCGGTCTCGATACCGGGAGCCCTAGCCTCAGAACCTATAATTGTTATAGAAAGCAGGTGAGCTACATCTAAACTCAGTAGAAGAATCTCAACTAAAATTATACTGAAAATGTAAGACATGATTTGCAGGTAGTATCTCAAAAAAGAAAATCAAAACAAAATATGCAGACAGGATAATTCAGATGACATATACTGAGTTTTCAAAGCACAGAACATATGTTATTAATATATGATTTGTTCTTAAAATCATGTATAATTCTAACTTAAGAAACTCCTGTGAATATATAGCACGTGGTAATCAGGTGTATGCCGATAGGAAATTCCAACCAATCGTCGTTCATATGAATAATTTTCAGAGTACAATAATGCCTCATCTATGGAGTGTAATTGTGCCGAGGGATTATCAAAGCAGATGCACGATTGTGCCAGGGCACTGATATGCCACCGAGTCGGTGGGGATCATCTGGATTAAATACTTAAAATCAAATACACACATATGACCTCAAGATTCAAACATCAAAACAGATAGCAGAAATCAGAAACAGGCATTAGAAGACAGAATTCAGAATGCAGAAAATCAGAAATGACAGAGGTTTATTGATATGCAACATGCTTTTAAAATAAAAATCTGGGTACAGATGTGAAGAAATCATCAAATCATATTCAGATATATTTTTGAGTTGGATTTTCCCTATCTTAGATCAGACCTCTTTCTAAGCAAATCCAAAGCTTTTCAAAGCATCATGGTCTGATCCTAAACCACAAATATAGTACACTAAGTGTCAGACATGTCAGGATACTAACTGGCATAGTGCCCAGTAGTGTTTTGTCCACAAAACTAAAACATAGAAAAATAGGGGGGGTGATTGATCGATCAATGTCCTTGCTTGATCGATCAATCCCACTCCTTGATTGATCAATGACCTCATTGATCGATCAACCTCTCAAATAACTCACAGGTGACAAACGAAAATTGATCGATCAATATCCTTGATTGATCGATCAATCTTCAACCTTGATCGATCAATGCTTCATTTGATAGATCAATAGCTTCCTTTACTTCAGATTTAACAAAGAAAAATTGATCGATCAACACCCTTGTTTGATCGATCAATCTACCCCATTGATCGATCAATCTTTCCATTGATCGATCAATCAACTATAACTCAAATTTCCCTCTTCCTCTTCTCACACTATTCTTATACAATTTGATCGATCAATGTCCAAATTGATCGATCAATCCTTGCCATTGATCAATCAATGTCCTCATTGATCGATCATTTTAGTTTTTGATCGATCATTTCACTGTGATCGATCAACCTTCAGATTTGATCGATCAAATGCCAATTTGATTGATCAATGCCCATCGGGCATCCAACTTCAAGAAAACTACTCTACTGTTCCCATTAACTGTCTATACAAATTGATCGATCAATTCTTAACCTTGATCGATCAATCCCGGCATTGATAGATCAATTCACTGCCTTGATCGATCAATAATGACAGTTCTCTATCATTAATGGCGATCACTTGTTTTGACCCATTTTCACCATTGATATTTAATGGTTTCCAACAACCAGTCGCACCCCTCTTTCTTACACATTTATGAGGCTTTAACCTCCACACTTTTAATCTTAAAGCTTACCTCTTTGAAGCCCCTTTTGGGTTCTCGGCAAACGCGATCCGAAGAGGGTTTCGGATCTAAAATTTCAGATTCGTCGCCGTCGTAACCCGAAATAGCAGGTGCTTGGCTCTATTTCAATACGTAGAGATAGCATGCGTTCTCGCAAGACAACTTGAAGTAGCAACGTCGATTCCGCCCTCACAATCAATCAACCATTAACCTAGGTTCTCCTAGAGCTGTGGTTCCTCAAGGAAATTGCTTCAAACCCTAACCTCTAGCCATGGATTTTCAAAAACAAGAAGGTGGAGATGGAGATAGGTATCCCAAACCTTCTTCCTTCCCTTATAAGCTAAGAAAATGAAATATCTTTGATATTTTCATTTTCTTTCCAAGCTAGGCTCCGGTGTAAAGCGCACACACGACTTCTTCGGTGTACCACGCCTCATCAAGGGTCTACTAGATTCGGACTCACACGAGAAGTCACACATGACTTCACCTTACCAACGATTAGTATTATTTCTAATATTATTAATTTAAAAATTTTAAATTTATCTTGATTTTCATGCTGGGCACGCATATCGAAGCAGTCGGATTCTTGTTCAAAATTTTAGGGTCGTTACACGAACTCTAATTTTAAACTCCGAATATGAATTCTAAATTTGAACTCTAATCTGAACTCTGATTTTGAAATATGAATAAGAACTCTAACTCTAAACTCCGAATCTGAACCCCGAAATCTGAACTCTGATTATGAAATCGAAGACGAACTTCGAATTTGAATATGAATCCGACTCTTTGAAATCCGTAATTTGGACCGGCACGGCGTGTTATCCATGATTTGGATTGAAACGACGAGTTATCAGTGATTTGGACCGGCACAGCGAGTTATCCGTGATTTGGACTGACACAAATAAGGTTATCAAAAGGTTTAGCATGAAAATTTTTTCATCGAGTGAAACCATAGTTGTTAAAGGTGACATTTTCAGTGGAGATCAGTGTCCAAAGAAATAAATGGAAAAGATAAATATGATTGAGTATGCTTTAGCCACAGTAGCCTCGTGCATACTATAGTTGGTATACGACTAGACTTCAATTTCATCGTTAGGATGAGATTTCATAGAAATGTAGGAATTATTCTTTGGAAAGCCATAAAGACATTACTTCAAGCATTTCATGCTTGTTTATAGGAGGTCGAGAGAGCTCGAGCTTAATACAGATTCTGAATGTGCTAGATGCACTGAAAATAGAAAATCTACTACAGGTTTTATTTTCAAGCTCACTCATGAAGCTATCTTTTTTAGAAGCTCTAAGAAGACTATAACGACTGACTCAATTATTTTTACTGAGTTTATTAGTTGCTATGAGGATATCCGTCAACCTAGGAGTTTTGGATTCTATTCATAGACCCATGGTCATTTATTATGAAAATAAAGTTGTTATAGAGTTAATAAAAATAAAAGAAAAATTAGAAGCAATATTGTAACGACCCTAAAAATTCTGAACAAGAACCTGACTGTTTCGATATGCATGCCCGACATGAAAATCAAGACATATTGAAAATTTTGAATTTAATATTATTAGAAGTAATATTAATCCGTAATTAGGTGAATTCACGTGGGAATTCACGTTTAAATCCAAGTCTTGAGAGATGTTGATACGGCATGTTATGCCGTAGAGACCGTGTAGGTGCTCCACACTGGAGCTTAAGTCATGGGAAACAGAAATATCAAGGATATTTCTGTTTCTTAGCTTATAAGAGAAGGAAGAAGGGTTGCATACCTAATTTGCACCTTCCTCTTCCTTCTTGACCTGAAAAATTTGTAGCTAGGTTTGGTTCTAAGTGAGTTCTTCGAGGAAACAGGGTTAGGGATACCCGAGGTCGTGCATCGATCTAAATTAGGGTGTGGAGAGTTCAATAAGACAATTTCACATTTAGTCTAGGTATGTGTGAGGTCTCTGCGTGCTGAATCGGAGCCAATAGTCTCCTTGTTTGAGTCATACCGGCAATAAACTCCGAGAGTCAGATTCGAAACCCTTCGAATCGCGTTTGCCGAGACCCCGAAAGGGGCTAAATAGAGGTGAGCTTTTACATTTAAGAAGGGCAAGATTAAAGCCTCTTATACATGTGTTTATGTGTCTGTAGATGGTGGTTAGAAACCATTAATGAAAAAATGGTAAAATAGATTAAATGGTAACCTCCATTAATGACAGAGAGCTGTCATTATTGATCGATCAATAATGGATTGATCGATCAATGAGAGGCATTGATTGATCAATGAGAGGCATTGATCGATCAATTCGTATAAATGTTAAGTGGGAACAATGGAGGCATATGTCTGGAAGTTCTGTGCCCAAGAGGCATTGATCGATCAATTTGTTAATTGATCAATCAATTATGAGGATTGATTGATCACAGAAAGAATGATCGATCAATGGCAAAGATTGATCGATCAATAAGGGTATTGATTGATCACTGGCATGAATTGATCGATCAATAAGGGCATTGATCGATCAATCTATATAAAATGAGAATGAGAACAGGAAGAGAGAAATTAAAAATTTAGGTTGGTGATCAATCAATGAGGTCATTGATCGATCAATGAGATGGATTGATCGATCAACTAAGCTAGTGATTGATCAATTTTCCTCTGTCAAGTGTGATGAGTAAGAAGTTATTGATCGATCAATTGAAGCATTGATCGATCAATGAGAGGAGGCGATCGATCAATAGAGGCTGTTGATCGATCAATTAGCCTTGTCGCCTGTGAGTATTTGGAGGTGATTGATCGATCAATGAGGTCATTGATCGATCAAGGAGGAGGATTAATTGATCAATCAAGGTATTGATCGATCAATCACCCCTATTTTTGACTTGTCTGGAATTTGTAAATTTAACGCTGCTAGACACAGTGCCAGTTAATGGTCTGACATACCTGACACCTAGTGTACTATATTTATGGTCTAGGATCAGACCTTGACATTCAGAAAAGCTTGGGATTTACTTGGAAAGGTCTGACCTGAGGTAGGGAAATTCAACTGAAATTGCATTTATTCTTGATCTCATGGGTTCCAAATTTTTTGCATTCGACTACATAGTCTGATTTTATTTTCAAATCATATTTAGCATATGTGTGAACACTATATTATATCTGACTCCTGCTATCTGACACCTGTCACCTGACACCTGATTTTCGTTATGTATAATATGTCTGCATGTGATTTGAGGTTTAATAATCTGATGAATCCCACCGACTAGGGAGTATATCCGTGTCTGACACAATCGTGAATTTGCTTGAAAATCCTCTGCACAATTGTACTCCATAGTAGAGGCATTGTTGCATTCCTAAAATTGTTCATGTGAATGACGATGGTCGGGATTACCCATCGGATCAAATCTGGCTACCACGTGCTATACTCACGGGAGTTATTTAAGTTTACTATTCTAAGTCATTAAACACTGTATACATAATATTCTGTAAACTCTAATAAGTTTTGCTTGTTTTGATAAATTCTGCATATCTGAAACATCTGCTTGCATCTGTTCAATTCTGTCAACATCTTCTGCAACCATGTTTTATAATTAAGATGTAATTTTAATTGAAATTCTTTTATTGAGCTTAGATGGTTAGCTCACCCTGTTTTCCAAAATAATTATAGGTTCTGAGGCTAGAGCTCCCGGCACTGAGAGCGATCCCGACTATCAGCTTGATCCAGAGGCTGAGGCCGAGGAGGAGGATACTAATACCCCAGCTGACGAGTTCTATTAGCTGTTTGGGTACTAGTTGTCGTTTATTTGGGGATTTTTGTATGATACTCTAGATTATTGTGTGCCTGGTGGCTACTTTCTGTATTTACTTTCTATAGATATTTTTACTTGTGTTATTATACATTCTATAGGAACCACTATTAGGAACCATTGTTTGGGTGATGGATGTCTATCAACAGTGATTCTTCTTGGTTCCTTTTTGAGGATGCATATTCTTTTGATATTTATATATATACATGCATTGTTTATTTCTCTCTCTTTTAAAGCCATATATGATGACTCGATCTGCTACTACTGGATAGTGTCTGCTCTGATTTCCGCTAGACGAGCAGACATTCAGTGATTTGTCTCGGGGATCATCCAGAGCATGATCCTGATGGCACGAATTTCCGGGCGCAGAAATCCAGGCAGTCACAAATATGCACATCGAAGTCAAATATCAATTAGTGTGTGAGAAAGTTTGTGAATGAATCATCGATGTTTCCCATTTATGTAGTAAGATATGATTGTTGATCTTCTTAATGAAGGACTTCCGTTGAAAGTCATGTGACCAGAATGGGAGTGCTAGAGACTTAAGTACATTAATTTAGTGAGACTTTTCTCGTATTGTTTTGCTTATTTTTCATGCTCTTTCTTTATTGTTAATATTTTTTACACTTTTTCTATTATTTTGGTGCATCTCTATTATTGGACCATAGTTTTTATTCGGCATATGCAATAAAATTAAACATTGCTTGAGTGCATAAGTGCTCAAATAAGGATTGCTCTAGCTAGTGGTGACTTGGCACCACATCTATATAGCATTCATCCTGACAGATGAGTAATGATTTTCATAAGGTGAATGTCGTAATATATCAGGATGACATACCTCAGAGTGTGAAGCAAGATGAATACAAGAATACACACAAGAGATTGCGTTAAACTATGCATGTCCTAGTATCAATAAAACCATAAGTAAAACTCTTCTATGCTAATTTCAAGATTGGAATTGCCGTAGTGTCAATTGGGAAATATAATAACTATGAACATTCATGATCCTTTATTAGTATTATTTTTGAACTTGGATGAATGATTTATTGTAGCGAAATAGTGATAATCAATGAAATTTTAACAAAATTGAAAGGATGGCCATCCACTTTTTGAAGTGAGTCAATCCATAGAGTCAATTGAGAAATATAACAAACTATGAACATTCATGATCATTTATTAGTATTATATTTTAACTTAGATGAGTGATTTATTGCTGCGAAATAGTGATAATCAATAAAATTTTAATAAAATTGAAAGGATGGCCATCCGCTTTTCAAAGTGAGTCAATCCATAGAGTCATTGTCAAAATTAATATATTATAGATGTAAGTGTGTGGAACAAGTGAGAGATTGTTAGATGTTTATGCTCCACACTCTAGTTCTTCCTTTTTTACATTTAAACCTAGGACAGGCAATGATAAATCCAACTGGTTGAACCTAATTTCGTGTTCAACGAGATTTGCAGCCATTGGATATGAGGGAATTTTGTCTAAATTGGATCCAATAAAAATGAAAATCATGGAAGTGGAGATTCTTTGCTAGCAGAACATAAAATAAGGTTCAACTAGTTCAAGTTGACCATTGCCCACCTTGGATTGTCTCTAACAACTACACTATTTCAGTGCATCTAAGCCTTATTCCTACAATCAAATGGCATAAGTTTATTTCATATTTGGAAATTCATCTATTCTTAGTAAGTCATATGACCTCTAATTCTAGATTCTACGATAAGTAACCTAGAAAATATTGTATATGAGGACACAATTCCCTCCTTCTCATATTTCCCTGGAGTTTCATCTATTCACTAACTAGAGAGAGAGAGAGAGAGAGAGAGAGAGAGAGAGAGAGAGAGAGAGAGAGAGAGAGGTAAAAAGTTGTCACTGGAAGAAAAGATCAATGCAGTGCCATTACACCAAAAATCGAGAATTTTAAAGCTACCAAGCTAAGGGATCATCAATAGGTAAGCATAAATCTTATTAAAGTTTAATATAAACCAATTGTTTTTTATCGTTGATACAAGTCTAGATCCATACATGAACTAACATATTTATTTAATACATATGCCTTGTATTTGTTTTCAAAAACAAGGTTTAGGGACAATTGTTCCTCCTTTAGAACCATTAACATTGTTGCAGAAACTTGTTGTGGGGTTCCCTCCATTTCCCACCAAATTGATGTCTTGCAAAACTATTCCTTGACATGGAAATTTGTTGCTACAGTCAAGATTCACAGCCACTTTTGTTGCACTTGTTCCTTTAATGTTCTTGTATACCACATTGCTTATTTTCACAGCTTGACTCTGCAAAATGTTTGAGTAATCACTCATCAACAATTGGGAAAATAAATAAAACCAATTACTTTGATCAAAAGACTAGGACTTTGATTAGCAAAAGTAAATGAATAATAAAAAATAAAAGACTTTGGTCTTTGTGTATGAGGGGCTTACCTGTTGTTTACAAGCGGTCTTAGAGTCACAGTAGTTTTGATCTATAATTATAGGATTATTGACGTTCTGCATGACAATATTTTGAAAAATGACGTTCTTCACATCACCTGAGCCACCCTACTCAAGAAACATAAGAGATCATTTACCATGTTAAAATGACATGCGGCCAATAGCAAGTCAAGACATGAATTTATATATGATTCGAGTTAGGAGATCATTTCCCACACATACACAAATGAGGGAGAGAGAGAGAGAGAGAGAGAGAGAGAGAGAGAGAGAGAGAGAGAGGTCAAATGGTTTTGGTTTGTAGAGATTGTTAATGATCCCTTCACTCAAGTGATTGGAGATGTTCCGTATTGAAGTGGATATTGATCCACGCTCCTACCCACCTTTTGAAAATTACATTTTTTTAGTATGAACCAATCCTCACTCTCAAATACTGATCTTATATATATATATATATGGAAAACGATCTTTTGACTAATCTTTAGATTATAAACCCATGGCTCAAACTCTTATTGGTTGCATGTCATTTCAACTGCCTTTAAAAAGTCAAAGGCAACTTTGCAGTCAATAGCAACTCAAGCCGTGGGTTTAATCAATGGGTCAAAAAATTGGAAAATCGATACGTATCGTCTAGCTCCAAAACTGATACGTATCGGATGATACTATCGGTTCCGGACGAACATTGGTATGTATCGTCCTGTATTTTGGTATTTTGTATGAGAGAAACCACTACAGTACCTTGAATGTACCGTATCAATGAGGTTCAAAGCCGATACATATCGGTATTGGACGAGATTTTGACCCATGATTTAATCTCATAACTCGCGTGGGAAGATTTTGCCCAATATATATAGAAACTTGGTGATATGTATTGAAATGCATGTATGATCCAATCCTTCAAATCAGTTGGGCACCAAGTGACCCCAACCCGAGGATCGGATGCCACAATAAGTTGCCCAAGTTCAATCATATCTATCTAAAAAATAATTAAAAAGGATATCTATCCGTTGTTCAAAAGCTGATCATAGGTGCAATTTTTTTAAAGCATCAAGTTCAAGCGGTGGATGGGAAAGTTTGACCTGATTTTTGAAGGGAAAAATGGTCTAAAAATAATTATTTTTTTCTAAAACTATAAGTGTTCGGCAAACCCTTAAGAGGATGGTGTGTAACTCAAGATCATGTGCCACGTGGTACGTGATCTAGCATTTGAGTGAACGGTCACCGCCATGCACTGGAATGCATATATACGTGTGGGATGTGTCTTACCTGATAGGTTTTGATCCTGACTCCATTTGTTGCTCCACGAATTGTGGCTCCATCTACCGTAACAGCAGAGACATGGGCTTCTGAGTTTCCATCTCCTAAGCTTCCAATACTGTATTCATCACCATGCAAAAATTGAAAATAAATATTAACAATTAAAGTAATAGATTTTTCAAATGAATTATAGAAAAGTTTCTAACAAAGAAAATAAAAAAGGTGAGACCTTATTCCATGGCCCGGTCCACATGTTATGCCCGTAGCTTTGACATTTGAAGACCCACTTTCTATTGAGATGCAGTCATCACCTTCAACGATTTAATAAGCATGTCAGAGAACACAACTGATATCTAGGGTTTGAAGTTCAAGCTGAGATATTATAATGAGTTGAACCTTTTCGAACTTAAACCAAATATTGTTTTCCTAACCTCTTATTTATGTTACTTTATTTCTAGTTTCTTTGTTTCTTTTAAGAACTCATGCATCAAATAAATAAAGAATTTTCTTTTTTCTTGATTTTTTTTTATATACATTGAAAATAAAATATAGATTGAAAATTTCCTCTAACCATTGTTTTCTATTTTCTTTAGAATAGGATACACAAATTTTTTTTACTTTGAAATAATTTTTAGACAAAAATGGATACCAAATATTATAATTTTTATATAAAATTAAGGTGATGGAGAATTTGAGTTTGATTTTCTTCAATGGGGTTTTACCTGTGCCTATGGCAGTACTCATGATTTGAATGTTTTGAGTGGATGTGATATGGATTCCATCTGTATTGGGGCTGTTTCCTGGTGCAGTTATGATGAGATTTGAAGCTTGGACATTGACACAGCTCTGAAAAGACACTTGAATTTGTTGACCATCTTTGATATTGAGGTTGCTAACCCTTAAGTTCTTGCATGAGTTGAAGGTTAGGGCCTGTCAAAACAAAACAAAAAACACATTTTAGTCTTTTCTCCTTTTCTTGCTAGGCAAGCTTGGATATTTTATCAAAACTCATTTGGGAACCCCCAAAAACCCATAAATAAAGGTAAAATAGAGGGCTAATTTACAAGTAAGTTGGCGAAATGATTTCACTATTTCTACCACATACTCATTTGGAAACTCCCCAAAAAGCCATAAAAAAATAGACTGCTATGTTATACATAAAGTCATATAATGATTCAACACTCATTTGAAACCCACAAAAGTACAAAACAAATGAAAATGGACAGTCGTAGCTGGGAGAGCCATCGTCTGGCACGTGGCATGCAATCCCATGATCGTGTGTACCAATGATAGAAATTATATATAAAACGTAGCACGGTCACAAAGGTCAACCAAGCTGAAAATGAAGGTTGAAGACATATTTAATTTCACCCTCCATTTTCAATTTGGTTGATCATGTTGATGGTATTATATTTTCTTATATTTCTTTCAATCATATATAATCAATCACTCACTCCTTCACATTGCACTCAATGATGTGATCAAGTGCCACGTGGCAGTTAAACGATGGCTGTACACTGTCTTGGAAACATTTATCCATGAAAAATATAGGGCTAATTTATACATAATCATGCAAGGTGTCCAAGAACATACCGTTGGCGCGTCTTTGCAAGGCTGCAAATCCACACACACAAAAAGAGTTATTAATTGAAGAGAGAAGGAGTTCATTGAATTGAATTTAGGGAATTTTAACTCAAAAACTAAACCACTTACAAGGGCCTTATTTATTTTACAAGAGTTTTTCCACCATACTGCTCCATTGCCATTGATGGTTCCACCACCTTCAACTCTAAGATTTTGAATTTGGTTGAACCTAATCCAAATTCTCTGATTACTTTTACTCCAGGCTGATTGATCGGACGGTGCTTGGATTGTTCCATATATCTGTCATAAAACGAAAACAATTCTTTCAAAAGAAGCTTAGTTGGAAAAAATATATAAGTACATTCAATAAGTAATTAAATTGAATCATTGAAAAAAAATGAAAAAAGCCCATTCAATTTCCATAATTTGATCATCTCACCATCACTGTAATATCTGATCTGCAAGGACCTGAAAATGTTATTGGTTTAATAAGATAGTTTTTGTTCTTAGGCACCACAAGAACAGATGGAGCAGATGAACAAGCTTCTTCCCAAGCCTTCATAAATGCCTAACAACACAATAAAGAGTTTAGTTAAACTACATTTACACCAACAAATATAACTCCTCAACTAAATATTTTCAATACCCAAAATCCAAACACAAAGAGCAAATGAGAATTGAATCACAATTCTACAAGGAAGAAATGTGATCAATTTTCGTGTTTTCGTAAATCTATTTTATTTATTCATAAAAGGGTACCTCAGTATCATCTTTTCCATCTCCTTTAGCTCCAAAATCCTCCACACTAACTACTGTAGGTGATGATTCAGAACTAGCCACATATCTCTCCACACTAACCAATTCTGGTTTGTAGTTCATCGTGCTCGTGAATTTGGATTTATTTTCTGCGTCTCTGTCACCGTTGATGGAGCCTAAAGACATAGGATAGGCACATCTGTCATAACCAGTGGCTTCATCTATACAATTAGAGAGTGGTGGGGCATTTTGTAAACTGCTATAACAAGAGTATGAACAAGAACACAAGATGAAAAAGGTGAGTAAATAGATTTGTAGGCCCATTTTATTGTTAAGGAAGCACAAAAAACAAGGTAAGTGATGAAGACGGGTGCAAGTTGCTTGGAACTTTAGAGGTATGGTGGTGGAGACATGTCATGATGGGTATGCATATATATAGATTATAAATTATGGTGTGAGGTTTCATGGTAAGCAATATGAGAGAGAAAGAGAAGAGAGGAGAGGGAGAGCCTTGTACTCCATCAATGGAGGCTGGGTCGTTCCTTGTTCCACATAATCATCTTACTCTCAAATTTTACTCTTTCTATGCATGCACATATATGTGTAGCACTAGCAATGCACGTAAACATGAATATATACACACAAATTAAAGCGGATGGAAGTGGAACTCAGCTACAGTGTAAGAATATCAATCTTATAAATAGTCTTTTAGCCATAAACAATCCTTAATTTCCAGCGCTAGCTTTTACAAATTTCACGACCCCTATTGAATGGAAAAGTCAGATTTTGACAGGATTAATGGGTTAAAGGCTTTTCTTAATTCTATGTAAAGTTATAGTGAGAGGAGCCATTGTTTGTACATACAGAGTTAATTTGGCCCTTTCACCCAAGTGAAAAGAAACACTTGGTACTTTTGATTCGAAGGATATGAACTAAGGGAAACACGATCTCTATAGAAGATTTAACATAGCCAAAGGCTATCGTATAACTCAAGGTTGATTGTGTTTAATCATACGATAGAGATCATATTTTGTGTCAATCTTTTGTCCCACAGATCTTTATATCATGCCCTTGATCAACTCTGTGGTGTTTCCACATACTATAAGTGTCCAAAATATCATTTCTTTCTTTTAAATTGTGTGCTAGCTAATTAATTGGCCAACTTTGTTTGTGCAAGTAATTGCTCCCCCTAATGAGGCGTTCCATTTCCTAATCCGAGAAAACATGTTTGGTGCAGCGCCCCCACCTCTCCTCTATACACCCATTTTAGTGGAGGAGAGTCGGTTACGAACCTGCGATGTGGGGAGCAAACCCAAGTATATATATATATATATATATATATATATATATATATATATATATATATATATATATATATATATATGGGAGCCGGTTAGGTCCTCCGACCGTCCTCCAAGATATACATGGAGCTCTACATGGCACCGAGAACATTGTTTGGGTACTACGTGGAGCACAGGTTGACGATATAAATCAATATTAAAAATAAAAAAAAATAAAAAAACTTTTTAAACCCACAGTGGAGATGAGTTTTCAATTAATTTTTTTTTTCAAAGATGATTTAAGCAATGCACCTGAGCTGCACATGGCACCGAAATAATATTTTAAGTGTCACGTGGAGCTCCACGTGGAAGTTTGGAGGACGGTGACCGTCCTCCATGAGAGGATGGACACCTTTTCCTATATATATATATATATATATATATATATATATATATATATATATATATATATATATATATATATATATATCACTACAAAAAATAAAACTATTAGCGACAGCTAAAGTTGCCGCTATTAAGAAAAAGTTGTCGCTAATACCCTCGTCGCTAATAGTCTTAATAGTTTTTTTGTTAATAGCGACAATTTTTGGCCGCTATTAATCATAAGTTTTATAGTGTATATATATATATATAAGCATTCAATTGTAATTTCATGATGGCATGCTCAGGCGTGTGTGTGTGCTCATGGATGTGCGCGCATGGGTGCACGGGCGTGCACATATGTGCCTGCTCTAAATACATGTATTTGTATTCATGCATGCGCATCCATCTGGGCGCGATCATTTTTGGCACGTGGGATTGAAGGGGTTATATTTTATTAATAAAAGTAACCCTAACATGTGGCTTATGGGTCACGGAAGATTTGGTTCTATGATTGTTTATTACCAAACCCACACGTAGGCTAAAAAGAAGACCATTTGTACATTTAGGTGATGGAGAAGGAGTGTTGGGCGAAATGCACAATTTGTTAGTGCTTTGGATAAGGAATTTTTCTCTAGCTGTGGGAATGTGAGAATAATCTAGGAGTGCCTGCTCTAAATGCATGTATTTTGACCATTAAGATTGATGTTGATTTTTCCCTTTTAAGATAAAAGATTGTGCTCTCTTTCATGGGTTTGATAACTTATTAACTTCCATGTAGCATGTGATTGATAGCTTATTAACTTCTAAACATCGCTTTCATGTAACAAGTGAAAGAGATTGATTCTCAGTATAACAAAAAAAATGAGATAAGCAAAGGAAATGATGATGATGAAGTAGGACTTTAAAGTTATAAATTTTAATCATTTTTATTATTTTCAAAATATATCATAAGGTTTTTTTTTGGTAGTCATTACTTGCACACGCTTTTCAAGTGATTGCACCGAATTTAAAAGAAAGATTTGTAAGTTTGGCGACCTACACCATCGAAGCCGTTTGAATTGAAGGCCATGATTTAAAGATATTAATTGCAAAAGATTAGAACAAAATATAATTTTCATCATTTGATTAAATGGAGTCAAAGGCTATTATATAATTCAACAATTGACCACAATAGATTATATGACAAGTATTGTGTTTTTCTCCGATTTATTGTACCAGAGATCTATTGATCATGAACTTCAAATCAGATGACCCATATTGCATTTTCACATATCACATGTCTCTAAAATACTAAGTCTTTCTTTAAATTCGGTGCAATCACTTGAAACACGTGTGCAAGTAATGACTCCCTTTTTTTTATAGATGTCATCTATTCTCTTTATTTTTATTAGGTAAAAACCATAATAAAAATTTAAGGCCTTTTATGGCAAACTTTCTCCAAACAATACTTTTTAGGTGCTCTGAAGAGGAGGTTTACATGGTACTTTTAAATACTATCTTTCTAAAAAGTCTATCACATGTTGAAAATGACGTTGTGTAAGAAGCAATATTGGGCAACTTCTCAATGCAACACTATTTTCAGCTAGACGTGATCTTGTCTTTAGGTGAAATGTGCTTCTCAACCAACATTTTCTCTCTTGGAAAGTGCTTTTTGGAAGAGGATTATCAATAGGTTGGCAAAATTGCATCCTAAAAGCACTTCAAGGGAAGACTTCTATTTGAGTGGAAGAAATTTGTTTGAAATATGATATACCTGTAGCTGAAATATGAGTGTGTTGCTTCTCAAATTGCTGTTGTGTGAGAAGTAGCCTCATGCTGCTTCTCAAATATGTGATTATAAAAAGGAGAAGAACACAATGCTGCTTTTCAAACATCAAGTCATGCTACTTCTCACCCAACATTTAACCCTTGAAAACTGCTTCTTAGATAAGAGTTGCCAAATAGGGCCTAATTAACTCAAAAAATGCTTTTACAAATCTCATAAGTTACCAAAATCTCGCAATTTAAAAAAAAAATGGTGAATAATTCACGATATTTTGGTATACCGAATTAATCACAAATTATTGTGAATTTTCAAAAGTTTATTTGCTTTATAAAAATTTGCAATATTCACAATTAGCTAGTTCGGGATTTTTTTTTCAATAAATAGTTTTTTGGTAAATATTTAAAAGAAAAATTCATACTTATTAATCTTATTTTAAAAAAAAATTCTTCTTTGGTTTTTTCCTATTTTTTTTTTCCAAAATTGGCAGAATTTAACCTTTTTTTTGTTAATTGTAACCTTGCTGCATCACCTCTGAACCCCAACTTTGTGAGGATGACCTCATAAAAGGAGATCCATGCCCCACCCATTAATTATAGGTCACGTCCAAGAACCAACCTCCCAACATAAAAGGGCATATTATGCACCACTGGGTCCGTGGCCAACCACTGATAATTAACTCAAATCGGGCCAGGTTGGGTCAGCTCAAACTTTTTGAGACCCAGACAAGGATCCAATTTCCAATCGGTTCACGGATTTAGATTGAATCTGGGATGTCAAATCCAATTGGGTCAGGTGCCATCTTGGATCAGGTGAACTTGAGCCACTTGGATCAGTTATTGGCTTGATCTTGGTGGGCTTCCAAAGAGCTCACATGGGGTTTGGATCACACTTAGAGTTCTTAGCTTTTGTAAGCCCACAACGTTTAAATGACCATAACGTCAAATGAGAATAGTAGTAGAGATTTGCTCTCGTCCCAACATAAAATTATGAACGACCTTTTAGGCTCCTCTTTCTCTCAGAAGCTGACTTTTCACAGATTATAGGGAACCTGAACTTTTTCGATTTCAGCTTTCGACAGCATTACGCGGTAAAGGCTTTTTAGAATTGGTTTTAGGTGCCTAACTTATCCACCGGCCCACGGTATGCGTGCCGTGAGCCGTACGGGTAAAAGGCTCTTAGAGTTGGTATTAGGTGCGGCACACGGCATGTGTGCGGTTGGCTACACGGGTAGTATTCGGTTAGATGCCCGACTGTTTTTTTTTTTTTTTTTTTTTTCGATCAGTAAGCTTGAGGTTGTCTACGGGCACACGACATGTGTACCGTGGAGGGTGTGGACTGCACGGGCCTTGAGATGCATGCACCATCTAATTATGACACCCATTAATCACCGATTATAGTAATAGTGTGAGTTAGATTTTCACCCAAGGTTTAAAATCTCGGTATCAGTACTAATGTGTGTCGTTTGGACTGGCCGGCCCGCATTTTAATATAGGTGCTATGTTCTTACTAAAATTTTGACCATCTAATTAATAACTTTTATTATGTATTTGGACCTCTTCATTTTTTAATTTTTTTAAAGTTTATTTAAGCATAGCTAGAATTATTTTGTTTTCATGTTTTTTTCCTATAATTTTATTGTCTAATAATTTTTTTTATTTCTTGCATTTTCTCTAGCATGCAATTAAGTTCTTGATTTGCTTAATAGTTTTATTTGCTATCATTTTTTATATTTTCCTAAAAAGTTTGTTTATTAGAATGTATAATTATACCGGTTTAATTAAATTTAATTAGTGATTAACATCTTCATCTTTTTTACAATTGATTATAGGAGCACCTTATTTTGTCACTGTTGGTTACAATGATGTAGCTCTCCACTAGCTCGCGTACAATTTAATTTTTTTCAAAAGTAAAGAAATTTTTTCAATAAATCAAAGTAGCTTATAAATCTAAAATTATATTAAGAAAACCAAACTCACCAAAAAATATATTTTGGAGATGATCAATAGTCTTCCAACAGTAGCCCCATGAACCTTCAATTTAATGGATTTAAAAGCTAAATTTAACTGAAAGATTATAATTGAATTTAGAGAAATTTCCCAAATAAATCCCGTGACAAGTTTTTTCCTAGGGAGGACCTTAAATTCTAAATTTAAGGTGGGAGGGTTTAATAGCTTTAAAGTTTTTCAAAATACCATAATTACCCTTCTCTCGTAATCTATTGCATTACTCTTGCATTGCATAGTGAATTAGTGCATTACTATTGCACTGCTTAGTCAATCAGTGTATTAGCATTCCACTAGCTAATAAAGCAATACATTAAAATGCACGCCACTGCACTATAGTACGATGCGAGTTTCTGCATTGCAATATCAAAATTTTACACTGCAGCTTCATAGAGCGGACTATAATACGTCACATTTTATCATAAATCAAGTACGTTCTAATTACTTGCACTGCCCGTGATGGCAATGCATTAAGAAGTACCTCATAAGAGTTGCAATGCAGTAAATTGCACGACATTTGTTACCACAACTGCATCTCAGTAAAATGCCTTACAACCTATAAGAAATACTCATTTCATAGAGAACACTAGATCCGGCCGAAAACAAACACCGATGTCTGCCAGAAAGTGGTTGGAGAAAAGAAAAGCTTGAGAAGATGAGCGTTGGAGTAGCTTTCGCGAGTCGGCGAGAACGCAGTAAATCTTGTTTTTTTTTTTGATAGGTAAGCTTGAGGTTATAGGGTCCTCACCCTTTTTATTAAAAGGAGATACCATAGTACAAAGAATCCAAAATAAATCAAGCTTTAAAGATCAACAGGAGCTTTGGCATCGCCATCACCCCTATTAATCTCCACATTCACCCTAATGCAAATTCCATGCCGCCCTAATACAGTGATCATCATCGGGAAACTTTAGAGAGTCCACCCGAAAGGAGACTTCTCTAATGATATTATGAAGAATTGTCCTCTTTTGAGTAACCACATCATTAAAGATACAGTCATTTCGCTCTCTCCAAATGAGAGAAATGGTAGTACAAAAAATATTGCGAATCAAATAATCCTTCCATTTCTTCTCCTTGGACTTTTCCATACATCTCTTCAACTCTTCAAGCAACGAAAGCTTATTAGTGCTGATTCCCCTTTGATTTGATGGATCTCCAAAACGCAACAAATCTTAAGAAGGGGCTTTCACGAGTCGCTTTCGCAAATCGCCGAAGAATGCAACAAAGCTTGAGAAGGGGCTTTCACGAACGCAAGTCATCAAAAAACAAACACCAACACCGACCAGAAAGGGATTGGGAGGAGAAAGATAAAAAAGATGAGCATTGGATTCACTTTCGTGAGTCATTGAAAAATGCAACAAAACTTGAAAATGAGATTTTCATAAGTCGCCATAAAATGTGTGACAGCCCATATTTTCGCACCCGAAAACCCGTGCCATCAATATCATAACCCTTGATGATCCCCAGAACAACCCAAGGAGTGTCTGCTCATCTAGCGGAAATTAGAGCAGACACTATCTAAAGTGGGAGATCAAGTTATCATATAAGGCTCTAAAATAGATAGAAAGAAAATAAAATAATATAATATGTATAACAAAAGAATATATATCCTCAAAAAGAAATCAAGAAGAACCACTGGTGATGGACATCCATCACGTAAAATAATGATTCTCAATAGTGGTTCCTATAGAATGTATAAAACTATAAGTAAAACATCTATAGTAAATAATACAGAATAGTGGCCACCAGACACAGATAATCCAAAATACACATGTACAGCTCCCAAAATACAAGACTAAATACCCAAGCTACTGATAGAACTTGTTAGCTCGGGTGTCAGTGTCCTCCACCTCAGCCTCGGCCCTTAGACTGATAATTCGGGTCACTCTCTGTACCAGGAGCCCTAGCCTCAGAACTTATGATATAAAATCAGAGATGAGCTAACCATCAAAGCTCAATAGAAGAAACTCAATTAAATTACATCTAAAATGCAAAACATGATTTGCAGAATATAGCTCAGAACAGATGGTCAAATCAGAGAATGCAGATAGAAATGATCAGATGTCAGATGTCAGATGCAGAACTTTAAAGAACAGAACAAATGTAGAAAGCAGACTTTATTCTCAGAGTTTTCAGATGTTATGCATACAGTATTTAGTGACTTAAATTCTATACTTAAATAACTCCTATGAATATAGCACGGGTAGCCAGATATTTATCGATGGGTAACCCCGACCATCGTCGTTCAATGAATAATTTCAGATATTTACATCAAGCCTCTTCAAAGGAGAGTAACTTGTGTTAGAAGATTTACAAATCAAATATACGGAAATCCCGTCGTACCGGTCGTGGATATCCTGCCACATCAGGGAATTCATCACATGAACTTTAAATCAATACATATACAGAACATCGAGAATCAGATAACAAATATCAGAATACAGGAATCAGAGATGATAGAGCTTTTATTGATATGCAAGGCATGCTTTTAAAATAACAGAAGTCTGATATAGATGCTAGGAAATCATATAGTCAAAATCAGACACAAGTTAAGTTGAATTTCCCCTACCTCAAATTAGGTCTTTATAAGCAAATCTAAAGCTTTTTAAAGTGTCTCGATCTTAACTTAGACCATAAGTACAACATAGTAAGTGTCAGAGATGTCAGAAAACCATTTGGTATACTGCCCAGCAGTGTCTTTCCCAAAAAACCAAAGTAGGCAAAACAGGAGAATTCGATCGATCAACTTCCCTATTTGATCGATCGGATTCACCATCTGATCAATCAATCACTTTATTTGATCGATTAAATCCCCTAATCCTTTAAAGACTGAACACGAGAATATGATCAATCAACTCCCTATTTGATCGATCAATTCTTATGTTTGATCGATCGAAACCCAAAATATATATATACAGAACAGAGGATTTTTAATCAATCAACCTGTTCATTTGATCGATCGGATTCGAAATTTGATCGATCAATTCACATGTTTGATCGATTGGATTTTAAAGTCAAAATTTTAGAATTTCAGACCTCCTGTTCTATAAAGCATTTATATGATTCTGTGACAGCCCGAATTTTTGTGCCCAAAAATCCGTGCCATCAGAATCATACTCTGGATGATCCCTAGGACAAATCATGAAGTGTCTACTTGTATAGCGGAAATCAAGCAGACACTGTCCAGCAGTGGTAGGTCAAGTCATCAAGTAAGGCATTAAAAATAGAAAGAAGCAGTAAAACAAATATGTATCTAAATATATAAAAATATATATTCCCAAAAAGAAACCAAGAAGAACCAATGGTGATGGACATCCATCACCCAAAACAATGGTTGCTGATAATGTTTCCAATAGAATGTATAGTAATACAAAAGAAAATATCTACAGAAATAAATACAGAAAGTGGCCACCAGGCACACAATAATCCAAAGGTTCATACAAAATCCTTAAAACATCAGACTAGTATACCCTGACTAAGGATAAAAATCGTCCGCCTGGACGTCCGTCTCCTCGTCCTCTGCCTCAGCCTCTAGATCAGGCTGATAGTCAGGGTCACTCTCGGTGCCAGGAACTCTAGCCTCCGAACCTAAAATATTAATGAAACAGGGTGAGCTACATCATAGCTCAATAGAAAAATTTCTAACTAAAATGAATTGAATATGCAGATCATGATATCTCATAACAGGAAATCAAATCGAAAACATGCAAATAGGACAAATAAATCTAATATCGAGCTTTTAAACAGAAACAGATGTTATGCAAGTACATGATTAGTGACTTAAATTGTGTATGTTTTCTAACTTAAGAAACTCCCATGAATATATAACACGGAGTAAACAGGAATTTACCGATAGGAAATCCTAACCAATCGTCGTTCACATGAACAATTTTAGATTGTAACAATGTCTCATCTATGGAGTGCAATTGTGTAGAGGGATTACAAGCAGATGCACAAGTGTGCCAGGCTCGGATATACCGCCGGGTCAGTGAGGATCATCTGGTTAAATCATCAAATCACGTACACACATAAACCTCACGAATCAGATAGCAAAAATCAAGAGCTAGTTTCAGAATTTAAAATCAGAAAATAGGAATCATATATAACATGAATTTATGATATGCTAACATGCTTGTTAAAATAAAAATCAGTGCACAGGTATGCAAAAATCATGAAATCATAGACAAAACAGTTTAAGTTGGTTTTCCCCTACCTCAGATCAGACTTCTTTCTAAGTAAATCTAAAGCTTTTTAAAGAGTCATGGTCCGATCTTAGATCATAAATATTGTATACTAAGTGTCAGGCAGGTCAGAAAGGCAACTGGTACGGTGTCCAGTAGCATTCAATGCACACAAACAAATCAGGACAAAAACAGGGGTGATTGATCGATCAACACCCTTGTTGATCGATCAATCCTCCTTGTTGATCGATCAATAGCCTTATTGATCGATCAATACCCTCAACTCAACTCACCAGTAACAGAGGTAGTTGATCGATCAATAGCCTTTATTGATAGATCAACACCCTTAATTGATCGATCAATACCTTAATTGATCGATCAATAACTCCCTTTTCTTCACACTTTGTCATAGCCAAATTGATCGATCACTAGCTTGGTTGATCGATCAATGTGTCTTGTTGATCGATCAATGACCTCATTGATCGATCAATCGCTTAAATTTTCAAAATTCCCACCTTATGTTCATATTTGTAATTTATACAGATTGATCGATCAATGCCTTCATTGATCGATCACCACACACAAGTGATCGATCAATGCCTTCATTGATCGATCAATACCAATCATTGATCGATCACACTCTCTGTGATGGATCAATACTTAGGATTGATCGATCAATTCACTAATTGATCGATCAACACCCTTCGAGCATTGAACTTCTAGGAATTTCAGTGTTTCTGTTTCCTTCTTTGTCTTATACGAATTGATCGATCAATGCCTTTATTGATCGATCAACACCTTTCGTTAATCGATCAACACCTTTCATTGATCGATCAATCTAGCATTGATCGATCAATAATGACAACACCTCTGTCATTAATGGAGGTCACTTCTTGACCTAATTTCCATCCTTTCAATTTATGGTTTACAACAACCATTAACACACACACCAATACAAGCTCAAAGGCTTCTTGCCCATTTTAAATGCACAAACATACCTCGATTTGGGTCCTCTCGTGGTTCTGGCAAAAAGATCCGAAAGAGGGTTTCGGATCTGGAGCTCGGGATCGGTGTGAGTGACTGCACGTAATGTATCGATCGATTCAAAGACGGAGGTCTCACACGTACCCGGACTGCGCTTGAGTTCGCTTTATTGAACTCACCCTACTTCATTGTATATCGACGCACGATCTCCGTAGCTCTAACCCCTCTTTCTCGCAGAACGCACTCAATCCCTACCTAGCTACAGGTTTCTTTGTACAAGAACAAGAGAAAGAAGAAGAAACTTCTCCCCAGGTCTCTCCCTTCCTTTATAAGCTACCTAAACTGAAATATCTCTGATATTTCAGTTTAGACCCTAATTTGAACTCTGGTGTTAAGCACCTACACGATCTCTACGGCGTAACACGATCCACCGAGGTTCTACTAGTCTCGGATTCACGTAAAAATTTACACATGACTTCATCTATCTATAGGATAATATTATTTTAAATAATATTAATTATAAAATTTCAAATCGGTCTCGATTTTCATGCCAGGCATGCATATCGAAATAGTCAGGTTCTTGTTCTAATTTTTCAGGGTCATTACAGATTCGATCGATCAAATCCTAAATTTGATCGATCAATCTCACATTTTGATCGATCAATTTCTCAATTGATCGATCAATTTCTCAATTGATCGATCAATTTTTCACTTGATCGATCACTTTATAAGTTGATCGATCGGATAAAAATTGATCGATCACTTTATAGGTTGATCGATCGGATTTATCAGGCATCAACTTCCATAAAATAGCCCTCTTGTTTTATAAGGGTTTTATATACTTCAATCGATCAAATCCCAAATTTGATTGATCAGATTATAATTTGATCGATCAAATACTCAATTTGATCGGTCAGAAATGGTAGTTTCTTTCATAAATATATTTCGTTGATTTTTAACCTATTTCTTCCTTGATTCTCTATGATTCTCAACGAATCACACAAGCACACATATTGATGCATTTATGACTTCTAAACCTTTATAAATACATAGTAACTCACCTCTTTTAGTGCCGCTTCTTTGGTTCACGGCATCCTCGGCTCAAGGTGGGTTTCGGATTTGGAATTCGAGAGTTTGCCGATTGAGCTCTCCGATGAACCAGAGGTGTATCACCATGTCAAAACACTGATGTGTTTTGCCTTCCAAAACAGATTCGACGTACACCTGTCGATTCCTTCGCGTTCTAATTCAGAGGATCTACGACCTAGGGTTTCTCGTGCCTCAGTTTTCTCAAGTTCTCTCACACGTGAATAGCTTGTAGGCATGATTTTAGATAAAAGAGAAGAGGTATTTGGTATTCCCTAACCTTCCTTCTCTTATAAGCTAACTCATGGAAATATCCTTGATATTTTCATTTCTAATTCATTCACTCCGGTGTTGAGCGCATACACTTCGCTCAATTGTATAGCATTCTACCAAATAGCTCGTCAGGACTCGGACTCGCGTAATACTTGACCTATGGCTTCACGTGCTTACAGATTAATAATATTAATTCTAATATTATTAATATTATAAAATTTTAAATTTATCTCAATTTTTGTGCCAGTCACGTATACCAAAGCAGTCGAGTATGTTTCAGATTTGAGGGTCGTTACAAAATGCAATAAAGCCTGAGAAGGGTTTTTGCGAATCGTCGAAAAATGACCACTGATGCATGATGAAAAGAGTTTGGAGAAGAGGAAAGCTTGAGAAGATGAGCATTGGAATCGCCTTCGCGAAAAATGAACATCAATGTCGTTTGAAAGAGGGTTGGAGAAGAGGAAAACTTGAGAAGATGAGCGCTAGAGTCACTTTCGTGAGTCACGAAAAACATAACAAAGCTCGAGAAGGCTGGATAATACGTTTTCGCGAGTCATCGAAAAATGAACACCCACTTCGGCCAAACGCATGAGAAATGTTTGCAACACGTCAGAAACCGTGGCTGCATCCGAATCCAAAGTTTAGGATTCAAGAACGCTAGCGAGTGGTTCGTTAGTATCGAACTGAATACGGTTAGAATTTACGAACGACATTTGCCGACCCAAATCCGACTGGGATTGACGAACAAGGGTGTCGACCTAAATCTGAAAATAGGTTGAAGAACATATGAACGACAACGAAATGGGTTGGAGAGGATAAGAGGGTTGCAACAGCAATCGCATGAACAAATTTTGGGGCGAGAAGACAGATCGTGGAAGGAGATGTCACTGGAGAGGGTTTTTTGTGGAGAAGAGAGAGGTTGAGGAGGAAACTACAGAGGAGGGAGAGCTCTTGATTTGGTTGAGGAAACCCACGAGAGGAGGAAATCACATAGAGGTTGAGGAAAACCCACGTGTTGATAAAAATGGTATTGATAGCATTTCCAAGGCATGTAGTTCACTACGCTATCTTAAAGATAATAGACGCACTCACTTTGTCGGATAAACGAAGATGCAATAGAGTTCCCAGCGAATCTGCCTTCATGATGCAACAGAGCTCGGTCTTGCCAAGAACCGTATGTTCTTTTCTAGATTGCACTTTCTAGAGAAAGAACCTGCCACACAAATTTTCTGATACACAAAAAAGTTCTTAAAAAATAAGAACGTAAGAGAAAATGAGAAATAGATGTTATTATAATTTATGTTGTTTCTTTTTAATCTGGATCTGATCTCTATTTACAGAGAAAATCTTGAAAGATTGTGTCTTTTCAGATAACCATGAAGTGATTTGCATCTCTTCAGATAACCATGTAAAGAGATAAAATCGATTCACTTATGTCGTTTCAGATTTACGGTGGAGAGATGTAAGAATTTTGAAGAAGACAACGGTAAATAGATTCTCTTGTGTCTTTTCAGATTTACGGTGAAGAGATGCCAGACTTGTGTTGTTTTTTCAACTAACGATAAAAATATAAATAAAAATTTGAAAAGATGTTTGAAGAGAAAATATTTACAAGTTTGCCATTAAATTATTTTACAAGTTTGCCATTGAATTATTATCAATATACAATGATAACTATAAATTTAATTTTGAAACAATAAAAAAAAAATATATATATATATATATATATTGCAAAACTATTATATATAACAATCCCCCACTTGTTTCAAAATAAAATTAAAGAAATTGTGTATCAGTGCGATCATACTAAGCGTCATCAGAGGTACCGATCGGTTTGAACCTTTGACTAATACATATAACTCAAAATTTGTAAAGACTTTAAGTAGCTTGTGACTTTGAACTTAAAACAAGTCTAACAAATTGGAATTGTATATACACTTACTATGACCTAAATCATTAGTGACATAAGGTTTGCGCTTTACAGCCATGCGCTAAAATTCTGATTTCATAAGTATCTCAGAGAAAGGATCGAATCTCTGTTGAAGCGGCTTCACTTCCATACTCACATAGGTGAATCTATTATAGGTGCTCTTGTAACTACACTATCACCCCAGCAAATGAATGCCTACAAAATTATTAAGAGTTAAACTCACCCTCTCACGTTACAAGAGATATGCACAAAATTTAACACCATAGGGAAGGCCAATAGGTAACATACATTTGTACACTTTCAAGGGTCACAGAGTAGTTTCTTATCTCGTTGAACTTAGAATTTGGGATCTCCAACTCTACTATGTTGAGGTTCAACTATTGTACCTTTAAAGATATCGATCTTAGGCCCATCCCCCTCGATGTTTTCAACACTGTATCTCTGGGTAATGCTTTTGTAAGCAGATCTGCAATTGTATCAGAAGTTGGTATGTAGTCCAACACGATCACCCCATCACTCAACATGTAACGTCCTGAAAAATTTCAAAACCGAATGCGACCGACCCCGTGTGCATGTTTGGCACGGTGACTGATACCTGATCTGTGTCGAAATATGACTATATTTCATACCTTAATTCCTATATTTAGCTATTTGATAAAAGCTATCTGATGGATGTTGTATAGTTTTAGTGGTTTCAGGTATTTCTGACTATTGGATCTTGAAAGTGCATAAAAGAGGATAATTGAGGATTACATAAGAATATCAGACCAAGAAGCCAGTAGAAGCACCAAAATCCGTGAAAATGATTGATTGGCCCAACATCCACCAGAAGAATGAAGATGTTACCTGTCCTTGTTAATCAATTGAAAATCAAATCTCAATCGATTGACAAGGATGACAACTTTTCCCCCCTTTACTTTAATTTTGAATTAATTCAATCGATTGATATTTGAACTCAATCGATTGAATTCAAATTCAAATGATTTTGCCAAAAAGTGGATTTGAACTCAATCGATTGAGAATTGAATTTAAATCGATTGAGCCTATTTTGAAAGTTGTCCTGTCCGCTCCCTATTAAAACAATGCTATGGCTTAGGGTTAAGGGGGCTCTCGGCTTGTAGAACTTTTATAGGTTTTTCATAGCTTTTCTTTACAATTTTTGAATCATAGTTTATAACTAGGATAAGAGCATTGTAAGGAGAGACTTTTGGAGAAATAAAAGAGCATATTTTATTGATGGCTTCTAGTTTGCATCGGGCGTGTAGATCGAGGATGAGCGACTAAACCCCCTCGTTCAAGGAGGAAGCGACCCCTAGAAGAGTAATTGATTTATTATTAATTCGATAATTTCTTATCATCGTTATTGAATCATTCTGCTAAGAAGTGTGTGCTTAATAGAATATCATTGAATGCTCACTTATAGTCGTCGATCTTGATTATCGACGATCATTCCATCTAGATCTATTCCTGTAGGCCGATCTAGGCTGCCGAATGATTAATTCATACTGCTGTGATTTCGAATTTGAGATACGCTATACCTTTCACATGATTCATGCCGCATTAGGATGATTTATAACGTTTGGATAGGGTATGTCGGATGAACAATCACATTCTTCACGATTCATTTTTCTTCTTGACAAATGATGGTATATTGGTGTGGTATGAAATCGTGTGATTAATTATAGAAAATGTAATATCCCTGATATTTTTGACGTATTTTTCATTTACCTCGATAAGCGTGTCAGGAAATATTGTGGAATATTTTTAGATTTTTGGTGAGCTAGGTTATGACAAGAATAATGGCAAAAAGGAAATCATCGAAAGATATGTGTAAGTCATGTAAGCAATGACTTACACAATAAAGTTAGTGTTTGTGTTTAGCACCGGATAGGTTTTCAATTCAAATGGATAAGTTGTAACATAATAAAATCTAGATATTTTATTATTGCTTTTGGGTTATAAGAGAGAGTGCAAGAGAAGTTTCCCTTCTCTCTCGTGGAACTAAGCCTCTAAGGACTTGCCCCATTTGAAGTCCCATTTGATCCCAGATCTTGGAAGAATGAGAGCTCCTCTTTCCATCTCAACCATTGATTAGATTAGTGTTTGAATTCTGATCAGTTTGAATTATTGAAAGAGAAGAGTGATGTGGAGAGTGAGAAAATCTGTGTGATCTTGTTAATTGATGAGGCTGTAGCCACCCCTTTTTAAGGATTGATTTGAAGAACTAAACCTTTGAGCTTGGAAATTGTTCCGGTGCGTGAATTGGTGCAACGGAATGAACGAATTAAGCTACAAGAGGTAGGCTGTTAAAACCTTCTTGTGTCCTTTAAATTTTTGGTTTTGCTTAGAATAATATGGAGTATGTTAGAGAAGATCTGATAGCTGTGTTGAAAATAAAGAAAAGAATCCGGACTTGAAAAAGTTAACAGCCACAGAATCTGAGGAATTCGACTGTCGATTTGAAAATCGACTATCGAATTTGGAATTCGACTGTCGATTTGGAAATCGACAGTCGAAATGAGTTTTTTGGCCTGAGACAGATTTTTGAAATTCGATGGTCGAATTCTGTCCTGTTTCAGGCTTTTGAAAGTTTTGTTGGATTTTTATTCTGTAAGCTTTTGGTTTGATTTTTGGGTTCTATATTAACACTGAGAGTGTTAATATATGTAGGTTTTGACTATTGAGAGTCCTTGGAGAGGACTGTTTGTACATGTTTTTGAAACTTCCTTGTTAAGGTAGGGGAACCTTGTCTCTAATTTGCATTAAATTATAAGTATAGCTTGTTTGACTATTTCAATTAAGAAGGGTAAATTTTAGAAATTCTGTTGCACACAGCATAAATAAAATTATGAATATATGAAACAATCTGAAAATTTGGAAACCTTGTTATAACTAAGCATCTTTGTAATTCGAACCTCAGAACCTCAGTTAAGCTTTGAATCAGAACTTCGAATCAGAACTTTGAAAAATCAGAATTATGTTATGAATAACAAGCTTGATATGTGTTAGCATTTGCATTTGATTTAGGGTTCATACGGACGATGCCCTAGATTTTACCAACCATGTTGACGATTTTACTTTGGCGCATGTTTCCCTCATAGCGTAGGGGCTTGTTGCACTTTCGAAATGGGTTCATGAACGACGATGGTCAGTAGGGTTTTCCCATCGGTCACGTAGTCCGCTCTCATGCTATAGGAAATTTGGGAGATAAAATTAAGTTATAAATTTAAGACAAGAAGCATGCTAAATCAGAACACTTTGAACACTTTAGATTATATTATCAGTTTTGACTCAGGATTAGAACTGGAGATTTAATTTGAAAAGCATCATTGAAAAACCATATTTGATCCGATTCCGTCTTTTGAAAACCTTTACTTATAAAGAAATGCAAATAGATTTGTTTCCTCTATTGAGCTTGGCTGTTAGCTCACCCTCGACTATACGTCACATAGTCTTTGAGGCCGACCTTGGGTCAGAGGATCTGGAGGACTCCGATTATATTCCCGAGGAGGATTTGGACATACCAGCTGAGGAGTTCTTTCCGTGATCTTAGATCCTGTGTTTTCTTTTGGTATTTTGTCTGGATATTATTTTGGAATATTGGGCCTTAGGCCTTTATTTTGGTTCTTTTGGTATCACTCGAGGAACCATTATTGTGGACCACTATTTTAGGTGATCGGATTGGCCATCACCGGTGGTTCTTCTTGGTTCCTCACAATGATATATTTAATTTTATTATATGAAGCTTTTGTTTTTGGATTAATAATGTTGCCTCTGTCTTTAGACCTTTATTTATGTTGCCGGCTTCTGTTTGTTACGGCATATTGAGAAATCAATAAGTTGATGAACCAGCCTTTCCTATACCTTAGGGATTGGAAAAGTCGGGTCGTCACAGAAAAGCTATAAATCTAGGGTTAGCAAACTCCTTGATCATCTCTTAATTGTCATTTTCTTTATCATAATTTATTCTTGCATAGATTAATTTACGTTTATCGTTCTAGCAGCGTGTGGTAATAGCTTATCAAATCAACTTTCTCTCCCTTGGTACTTCCTTGGGCATCTTTAATTTCTTTAGAATTAATTTAATTACACGCTTCCCTGTGGGTATGATACTTATGTTCTTGCCTTACTACAACTGATCTTGTACACTTGCAAGGGTACACTTAAAAATCGATCAAGTTTTTTGCGTTGCTGCCGGGGAAGCGACGCAATTTTATTGATTTTTTTTAAAGAGATTTGTGTTCTCTGATTGTCAGTCAATCGATTGAGTTATCTTCTTCAATCGATCGACTGTGTTCTATGTTTGCTTTGCTCACTGTTATTATCAATCGATTGATTTGAAAGAATCAATTGATAGATTTTTTTGTTAATTGTAAATAGTTCCCTATTTAAAAAAGAAAAAAAAATTGAAATTTTTAATTTTGAAATTCGAAATTTGAATTTTGAATTTGAATTTTAAATTTTTTTTGAAATTTCAAATTTGAAATTGAAATTTGAATTTGAATTTTAAAAATTTAAAAATTTTGAAAATTTGAATTCGGATTTAAATAAAATAAAATAAAATAAAAATAAAATAAAACAACATTCAATCTGTTCAGATTTCGACTACTGTCCACTTTAGTAGTCAATTGATTGATCTTTCACTATCAATCGATTGAGTTCTTGGGTTTTAGTGTCGGTTTGTCACTGTGGAAACCTTTGGGATTCTATCAATCGACTGACCTTTTTGTTTCAATCGATTGACTAGACCTTTGTCCAGCATGATTTTTGAACCTCAATCGATCGATTTTGACAAATCAATCGATTGACTGATAAAGTCATCTTTCGGAACATTATTGTGTTTGTTTTAATCGATTGATTCTATTAATTGAATCAATTGAACCTGAGCTGCTTCATTGTTGGGAGTACTTTCGGTTCGACAATCCTTGTCTAGGATGAGTGGTGCATGAGCTTTACTAGATCTCATCACCCACGTCTACAACCGTTGAATTGTGAGATTGAAAAGTCTTGTAGAGTGAATCGTAGAAACCATAGGCTTCAGCGTCATCACACTGAAATCATGGCAGATCAAAGACAAGGACAGAATGGGAATAATCATGATAACAACAATGAAAGTGAAAATGAGAATTATGATGAGGGCCCACAAACATTGGAGCAATACAAAAATCTCGGTCTTTACGAGGATCAGGATAGTATCATGCATGCTCCCATCCCAGGAAATCATTATGTATTTAAGTCGGCAATGATTCAAATGTTGCCAATTTTCAACCGGTTGAGCAATGAAAATCCATATCTCACCTGAAAGAGTTTATCGCAGTGGGAGAGATATAGGATAAATATATCTCAGCAAAAATACAAAGGCACATAAGGGCACAGCCAACAAGAAAGAAAGAGATGCACCACGACAAGCAAGGCTTGCTGCGACAACCTCACAAGGTTGCCGTGGCAAGGTCCTCAGTTGGGCTGCTTGCCACGGCAACCCCAAGGGTTTGCCGAAGCAAGCAGAGGTCTGGTTACTGGTGTGTATAGGTGCTGCTGTGATGACCTTTTGGGCTTATGCCTGGTTTGTGCATTGACGATATGGGTCATTCAAGTTATGAAATATGTATTTCGGAGTGTAGGTGACCCATGATCCCAAATTGGGGGGTACTAAAACCGTATCTATATATATGGATGAAGGTGCAACTTGGTGCACATGATTTATACAATGGAAATGGTCTTGAGCATACCTGAGTCAAGCAGCTTCGGATTCACATACGTGTATGTGTGCAGGTAGGGAATGTACTCTGTTAACATATCTTGAGTTTTTTTTTATTCTCCTTTAGAGTGCAACCTATCATGCTAAAATAAAGGAAGTTATAGTCAGATGACATGATGATGAACATGCTAGCTATAATGTATCAACATATAAGTTTTAAATTCAATTGAATTACAATGAGGTAAAGTAATTGGATAATGCACTCATGTGAGGTAAAGTAATTATTAGTGTTGTGGATAAGGCACTCATGTGAACTGAATAGTCGTTTTATGAACATGTGAAACCATAGCAGTTTTGTTGAAATAAAAGCATATCAGTTTATTGCTCTAGACAGTCATATAAGTGGTGTATGATATATCTCTATTATGTTCAAATTTGATATATGTTCCATATCAGTTTATTGCATCAACAATACCATGCATCATGTCAAGTCCGCTCTGATATCTTATCTTTGATATCCTATACAGTTTAATTAATTTTTGAAACAAGTGATCCCGTTTCCTTGGGAGCTTCAGTTTCTTAGTACAAGTGATCCCGCTAACTCGGGAGCTTGAATTTCTTGGTCCAAGTGATCCCGCTAACTCGGGAGCTTGATTCTTTATTTTTACACGTGTCGCTTGTTTCAGTTTGATTTCTCATACCTGTTACACCATGAGTTAATTCAGCATGTCAGCATATTATTTTATTTTGCTTGATAATAAAATTGTACTCTTCGGTTTATTTTATGCCTCTAGTAGAGAATGTGGTAAAACTAAACTATATGTTAACAGTGTAAAATTCTCTGCTGAGCTTTGATGATAGCTCATTCTACGACTTAAATGTCTTAGCTGCAAATCTTGATCCAGAGCAAGCCGCTGACCGCACGTACATACCAGACAAAGAAGAGGAGGAAGACGACGAGGAAGAATTTACAGACGAATTCTTTCGTAAATAGGTTTGTGGTTAGAGAGAGAGGTAGATATAGAGGTGTTGGATAAACTTGTTATAGGATATTTTGAGATATTTTGTTATAGGATTATAAGTTTTCTTTCCATTATTTAGATGATGGGTGGCCGGCATCGGTGGAAAGCTATACATCAGATTAGTTATCCTTGTATATAGTGTTGCTAGTTCCTGCTTAGATAAATAAAAGGTCAGTTTATTTTGCCATATTATTGCATGTCAGAGTAAGTACATTGCTTTCGCATTTGCAATACTTTATACAGATATTAACACCCTTGCATGAAAGGATCATAGTAGGTGATCCGACGACGCAACGGTTCCAATATAACTTAAGGAAAATGTCGGGTTGTCATAGATGAAGTCATTAGAAGATGCATACCCGAGGAAGAAAAAATGAGCATCATGAATTTCTGCCATGCTGGGGCCTGCGGAGGCCATTTTGGAGGACAAAAGACTGCACAAAAAATTCTTCAAAGCAGATTTTATTGGCCCTCCATTTTTCAGGATACGACACGATTTTACGAAGAGTGCCAACAATGTCAACAACTTGGGAACATTTCATGATGAAATATGATGCCATTGAACTCCTTTTCGATGTGTGGGGGATTGACTTCATGGGTCCTTTTCCCTCATCATTCGGTTATCTATACATTTTGGTAGTCATCGACTATGTTTCAAAATTGGTGGAAGCTGTGGCAACCCGATTGAGCGACCATAAAGTGTGGTCAAGTTCTTGAAGGAAAATGCATTCAATAGATTTGGGATTCCTCGAACAATCATTAGTGATGGCGGTTCGTACTTCTGCAATAGCCATTTTGCGACATTAAGTCATTCACAAGGTCGCAACACCATACCACCCGCAGACAAGTGGCCAAGTTGAGGTGTCAAATTGGGAGATCAAGCAGATTTTAGAAAAAACTGTGTGACCAGATAGGAAAGATTGGTCAAATCATTTATCTGATGCTCTCTGGGTATATCGCACTGCATTTAAGACACCAATTGGAATGCCGCCCTTTAGAATTGTGTATGGGAAAGCTTGTCACCTCCCAGTCGAATTGAAATATAAGGAATTCTGGGCAGTAAAGAGATTTAATTTTGACATGCAAGAGCGGGTAATCACAAGTTATAATTAAATGTATTGGAAGAGCTACTCTGTGATGTGTATGAAAATTCGAGACTGTACAAGGAGCGATACAAGAGATTGCACGATCAGTCAATTTTTCAAAAGGAATTTCACATAGGACAAAAGGTTTGGTTGTTTAATTCGAAACTTAAACTCCATCCTGAAAAACTGAAGTCGAGATGGGAAGGACCCTTTCAAGTCATACCCACTACCACACACGGTGCAATTGAGATCCAGGATCTTAAGGATAATCAAATTTTCAAGGTGAATGAGCAACGACTTAAGCCAATGTTTGAACCAATGACCCAAATACGGATTGAATCAACATACCTTAGTGACCCAAAAAAGATGACAATTGAATGGTCAAGCTGTCGACATAAACTCAACGCTTCCTGGGAGGCAAAGCAGTGCGTAGTTTAATTCTTACTTCTTTGTGGTAGAGTTTTTAAGTTTGTCTCAATCGATTGATTTTGAGAAAAGTCAATCGATTGACATTGTAGTTTGTTCAATCGATTGAGAGTTACCTTTCTCAATCGATTGATATTTCTATTCAAACCATCATTATGCAGTCATTCCACATCTTTTCTGCTGTCAAACCATTCGACGCTACATGCATGTCAATCGATTGACAATCCATTGTCAATCAATTGATATATTATTGAAACACCTGGCATTTTCAGAATCCATGCATCAATCGTCATGTCTTTTCAGTTACTGATAAGTCAAATGTTGTGTCAATGTCAATTGATTGATATTTTACTCTCAATCGATTGATATGAGGAAACTACTAACTCTCGTCATTTCCCAAGAAGTTAATCGTCGCGCCTTTTCAAGAAATGCCTTCAAACTTCTGCTGTGCATTAAAGTTTCAAGCCTTCATAGACGCCTCGAGATAATGTCAATTGATTGACATTTCATTATCAATCGATTGATATTATGGTTACTCCAAACTGCATGCAAATGAATGTCGATTTAAGGGACAGCCCGTGGTCCCTTCTTCCCCAAATCTATTTACATTCAGTAGACCAACCATTGTAATTCCTTCCAAAATTCTCTCGTACGATCAAAATGGCAGCACCTGGCCCCCCAATTTACCGACCACCCCGTCCTGATAATAATCCTATGCGAGTTCCTAACAATGATTAAGTGGATTGGCAGTGTCAAACCGAGAACTTCTTCGATCTTACTGAATTCCGTTGTATCCCCGAGGCTACGCTTTCTATCAAATTCATCGAAGCTTTGCATTTGAAAATATTGCTCGCACCTCCTCCTATCGATGCTTTCTTATGTCTCATTCACCTTTTCTACCAAAACATGGAGTGGGTGTCGGCACCACAATCCCCGACTGGTTTTGCATTCATCCGCATTCAGATCGATAATTGGTCATACAATTTACACGCCATTGATCTCGTCCGTGTATTTAATTTCTACGTTGTTCGCCCATTAAATGATCATATAAATCCGGCCGTGGACCTCAGCCAAGAGATCATGATTAGCAATATGTGTGGTGGTAGGCACGGTTCTTGAATGTCAACGAAAAGAGCAGCTTTGCCAATGGACATCTTGTTTTGGGATATTGCCATGTCGAATAATTTGCTTCTGCATGGAACAAAGAGTGAGCGGACAAAGAACCGGGTGGCAGTAATATATGTGGCACACACTAATACTTGGTTCGATACGCCTGGTTTAATGCTCAATGAAATATGGTGGCGTTACAACGACGTACATTCCCCCACCGCGCCATGTAAGAAAGAGGTCATTCTTCTCTATTTCCCTCAGTGCATTATGCACCTATTGGATCAGATCGGGTGTCCGATTTTTGATGATGAGGTAATGGACGACATGCAGTTTTACCACTATGGCCCAAATGTTTGGAACAAGAGTATTAAAGTCATCATTAGGAATGCGCCGCAACCCCTCAATGTTGATGAGATGCGTCCTCCTCCCCAACCAAACCCCGCACAGTGCCAACGTGGCGGCTTACGTAGACCACGTCCTGAAGAGGTCTCTGATTTCAACGCCGAGGTAGCAGTTGCTTGCCTCGAGGCGTGGATGGACGGGTTGAGTACAACGGTTGGAGGTATTGATCGACGGTCCCGATTTCAGAGTTCTCTCCTCATGCGGATTGCACGGGAATCATTCCCGGCGCAAGTCGATGACTTCATCGTAGGAGCGCGAGCGGCGATGGATGGAGAAGGAGATGTTGAAGATGATGATGAATAGTTTTTTTATCTTGTGCTTGGTCTGTTATTCTGTTTAGATGTCATAATTTAGAGTGTTTTGTGTTTGTTTCTGTTTGTGTGCTAGATCAATAATAGGTTGTGATAGGTTTTAGTTTATTTCAATTAATCTGGAGTGTGTATGTGTGCTGAAAGCATTTCTGATCAAATCAAATCAAATTGGGTGAATGAAATGTTTTATATGAATGGTGTGAGATCTCTTTGAGATAATTCAAACTGTTGCTTAATTTCATCAGTCAATCGATTGAGAATTAATTCTCAATCGATTGAAATTTTTGATGCATTGTTATAATTCTATGCGAAGTCTATTTCAATCGATCAATTTTGGCCTAATACCACGCTGATATCGTGCGAATCTTGCTGATATCATCATGTTGATCTGTAAATGGCAGTTCTCTTCAAATATAATCAATCGATTGATCATATTTGGAAACGGAAGTTACTAAACTTGAATGCGTTGGGATTTTTAGAAATTCTACTTTAAATAAAGAAATCTTTATCCACCGACCATCCAACCTTCCGGCTATACTTTGTCAATCGATTGATATTCAAAAACCAGTCAATTGAGTGATACAAATCTCGAAAGTCCATCTTTGCACCACGAAAATCAAAATTTCATTCCATTTTTAGAAGTTGTGTTTTAGGATAATTTTTCTTTATTTAATCAACCCTTAGGTTAGTTGTTTTAAATCATATCCCTTTGTCAAAATTCAATTGTCCTCTCTGATCTTGTGCTAAGGATTCGATCAAATATCGCACTCGATCGACAGTAAGGAGATTGGCGGAGTCAGTGAGGAAATGTACACGATATCACTTGCCTCGACTACCTCTCGATTTGTTAAATCATGAGGTCGTTGATTTAGAATCGGCTTTGCTGCCTCTGACTTCACCAAAATCACCCGTCGAATTGATGTCCATCGATTCATCGAAATCACCTTCACTTCTGCGAAATCGTCCACCATTCACCTGCTCTTCTGAAGCCGCACACGACCCAAATATGAACATAATTCTAACCTATTTATGGGCGAAATTGCTTCCACAACCACCACTCGTCCCCCACCACCATCCCCACCTGGTGCCCCAATTCCTCCACCCGATGGCGTCTGCATCTCCAAAGAAATGTGGAGGATGATGTTTCCAAACCCAAAGCCAGGGATGGCTACCGATGATGACTAAGGGCTAGGATTTAGTTTTAGGTTTTAGATTTCACAGTCTTTTTAGATTTTATGTTCCATTTCTAATGTTTTAGTTTAGTTTCCTTTAATTATTGCACTAGAATAGGTTCTTTTTATTTTCAATAAGTGTAGTAGATTGCACATAGTTAATGGAATTTTAGTTTAGTTAAATGTCTTTGTTTAATTGTTTAGATGCTCAAATCATAATACTTTTCACCTGGTTTGCCTTTTGGTTCTCGGTTGCATTTAACAGGTTTGGGGGTCCCATACACCTTCAAAAATCAAACCAATGAGGACATTGGATACAATAGGTTTGGGGGTGAGAAGTTCAATTTAGAGCATATTTTGTTGAAAAATAAATAAATAAATAAATAAATAATAAAATAAAAGGTTTTGGGGCTTTGAAAAGTGTATCAGTCAATCGATTGAACCCAGGGAGTCAATCGATTGATTGATAACCATTAGCCCAGAAGCATTCAGCAGGTTAGGGGCAGTCAATCGATTGATTTACAAAAATCAATCGATTGACTGTAGATTTGTTAGCCCAATAACTGAATGGAAGCATGCATCATTCAATCGATTGAAACCATTGAGTCAATTGATTGATTGATAACCAGTAAACTCATAAATTCCAAATGTGTTTTCATGACCTTTAAGTGTTAATACTCGAATTTTTTTATAAAATGTCATCTTGCCATGATAAAACTATAAATGCTCATGATCACTAATATAATGCAAGTTTTAATGATGATTTCACAGTCCATGTCCAGAAACTCTGGCATCATTGCCATGCTTTAATTTCAAAAATATGGGAGTCATTGCCATGCTTTAATTCCAAAAACTTGAATCCAAGGATTTAAGTGGAGACTAAAACCCAGAGAACTTTAGAACCTTTGCTCATTCTTGATTAGTGTGGTTAAAATTCGGAGCCTTGTTCAGTTCATACTTGATTGTTATAATCTTATACGCTTGTCTCGGTTTGTGTATTTGGCATTGTATCAGGGTACTAGAACTCATTATGTTTGAATTCGAAACAAATCGGCATCATTATCACCTTGAAAAGAAATGATCGAAGGCCCTCTTTGGCCCGTTTGTGCTTAAAATGTCCCACCTTATACTCAATTACCATTTAGCACCCTTTTTGAGCCATGATGAAAAATTTAGCCCTAATTATTTCTTGATTAAGCTATATTAACCATGCCCCTCACGAGTTTGAAAATACAAAAACCCTTCCCTTGTTACCTCTGAGAAATTCAAGATGACAGAAAGTGAGGGAATAGAGAGGCATGATTGTGACACTTGTGGGAGAAAAAGATAAAAAGGTAGAAAATGAGAAAAATGAAAAAAATATAAGGTGATTTCAAAATGAAGAGCAAAAAGGAGTAGAAAAAAAAGAAAGTTGAGAAGAAGCAAAAAGAAAAATTCTGAAAAATTGGCAAAAGAAAGTGACAATGAGAAATTCAAATTGTGTTTCTGTTTCCAGATCCTCAGAGAAATTTGATCCCCGATTTCCCTCTCTTTCTTAAGCCTTTTACCTGAGCCCCGTTACAACCTTGAAAAAGCCCTTCCTAATCTAATCATGAGTGATAAATGTCATGTGGAGAATGATAGTGCAATGCCTATGGTGCCTGGTATGACATGCTAGATGCACAAATACCTTTCTTTATGAGACTTCTTTTTCATTAATGAACCGTGCTTCTTATTTCATGTGAGACCTCCTGATTTGCATTATAGTTCTCTCTCACATGTGTGTGAAAAGTACCCCAGTCATCAGAGCAATTTCGTTTTGAGTGCATATCCACGGTGAGGATTGAATCAAGACATATGGTCCAAAAGATTCCTAGTTTGGACTTACACCCTGATGGAAGAATTTTTAGCAATGGTAAGTGCACGATACTCTGGGCATGAATCATGAGTGATTGAAAAAATAATGCATTGAATTAATCTGAATGAGCATTGATAAAATTAGCATGGCCAGGAGCATCTTATAAAAATTTCACGGACATTTAACGATCTAAGGGCATGACAATAATTTAGGAATTTATTAGTTTCTGAAGTTTATAGGTATCTTTACTGAAAACCTTCAGGAGATATAACTCCTCTACTAGGGATCACCTAGGAGTTTAAAGGCTTATTGCATATGCTAAATGCAATCGTGTTCCCTACGAAAGTGGCATCCATTTTCTTTTTAATTGTTAATTATTTTTCATTCTTTTTGCTCGAGGACTAGCAAAGTATAGGTTTGGGGGTGTGATCTGTGCCGAAATATGACTATATTTCACATTTAATTCCTATATTTAGCTATCTGATAAAAGCTATCTGATGGCTGTTATATAGTTTTAGTGGTTTCAGGTGTTTCTGACCATTGGATCTTGAAAGAGCATAAAAGAGGATAATTGAGGGATACACAAGAACATTGGACCAAGAAGCCAGCAAAAGCACCAAAATCCATGAAAATGATTGATTGGCCTAACATCCAGCAGAAGAATGAAGATGTTACCTGTCCTTGTCAATCGATTGAAAACCAAATCTCAATCGATTGACAAGGATGACAGCTTTTCCCCCCTTTACTTTAAATTTGAATTAATTCAATCGATTGATATTTGAACTCAATCAATTTAATTCAAATTGAAATGATTTCGCTAAAAAGTGGATTTGAAATAAGTTGATTAAGAATTGAATTTCAATCGGTTGAGCCTATTTTGGAAGTTGCCCTGTCCGCTCCCTATAAAAGCAATGCTATGGCTTAGGGTTAAGGGGGCTCTTGATTGGTAGAATTTTCATAGGTTTTTCATAGCTTTTCTTTATAATTTTTGAATCATAGTTTGTAATTAGGACAAGAGCATTGTAAGGAGAGATTTTTGGATAAATAAAAGAGCATATTTTGTTGATGGCTTTTGGTTTACATCGGGCGTGTAGATCGAGGATGAGCGGCTAAACCCCCTCATTCAAGGAGGAAGTGACCCCTAGATGAGTAACTGATTTATTATTAATTCTATAATTTCTTATCATCGTTATTGAATCATTCTGCTAAGAAGTGTGTGCTTAATAAAATATCATCGAATGCTCATTTATAGTCGTTGATCTTGGTTATCGACGACCATAAAAGAGTCATTCCATCTAGATCTGTTCCTGCAGGCCAATCTAGGCTGCCGAGTGATTGATTCTTACTGCTGTGATTTTGAATTTGAGATACGCTATTGTAGACACCTCCATTTTGCCTTCTCAGGATATATATTTTTTGTTTGGTCAACCTTTGACCTTTTAAACACTGATATGGGAACCATGCACTGAAACAATAGTACATGGCTGAACACAGGCTGAAACAATAGCTCTGTGGCTCAGATCCCGACATGGAGAGATTATATACTGAAACAATAGTATATTGTCAGAATGTAGACTGAAACAATAGTCTTGCATTTTATTTTAGAGACCAGACCCGGACGACCCCGAATTAAGCACCTGAAACCACGCGTGTAATTAGATTACACGCCACTCAACAAATGCGCAATCAGTCCCCCTTTCAGACCAAACTTCTCTTCCCAGACCTATCCGAGACTCGATCACGCTCCTGAAATCAGATGCGCGATTGGATTGGGCGCCACAATACCAGCGCACAATTGGCCTACGCCCGATATAGTCTCACTACCCTTAACCCTTAAGTTTCCTTGATTAAGCGCTTCTGAAGAACCGCTTAATCAAATTGCGCACCTCCCATAACGCGCGCAATTAGCCCTAATTTTGTTAGGACTGGGAAATTCGCTGAGCAAGTCAGCCGGTCGCTCACTGAGTCGGTGATCGACTCAAAGCGATTAAGCGCCAGGAAACTGACGCGTAATTCAGTTAAACGCTTGAAAAATGGCGCGTAATTGAAGAAAAACCTATAAAAGATTTTTTTCCTAATTCGCCCGGGGGGCTGGTAATTTTTTGAGAGAGAACGGATTTTTTTTTGGATTATGAAATCAGAGAACTCTGAGGACAAACCCATAGAGCAACCTAATCATAATTTCGAGATTCAAGCCTCGAATCTTCGAGATTTCTCTCCGCAGCCTCGACCTTTAGATAAGGATTTAATCTTTTAATTCGCAATCATAGCTTCTAATCTCTAGATCTAGGAATTCTATTATTTTTTTATTTTTAGACCGTAGCACCCTTTTCGGACCGAAATTCTATATATCTGGTTCTAGTTCTCTGTTTCTATAGCCAATCCTTAATCTATTGGTCTGATATACCGATTCTAGACTTTAACTCAGTTCTAAAATCTCGATCTATAGTCGTATCATTAATTTCTGGTTCTAATCCTTTGATTCAAAACCAATCCTTAATCATACGGCCTGATTTACTGATTTCGAATCCGAATTTAGTCCCCAAAATTTAAATTATAGCTTTAATTCCCTATTTTTAATACTTTCAAAATTTAAAATGTTAATTCCAGTCTTATAATTCCAGTCTTATAATTCTAGTTTATAATTTAATTCATAATTATTATTCTGAAATCAATTCTGAAAAGCCCAAAATACTATGTTACGGTCCGAAAATCAATTTATCTTTAATTTCAGCCACCCGATTTGCCCAAGGGAGCTTACGGAGGGTACTCGAGAACGAGGCCAATCCTCCTTAGCATAGTGGGCCCAAACCCCTTTTTATTAAAAATTTTAGAATTAAGTAATTGCTTTAGTTTTGTACTTTTAGCATGATTAATTAGTAGGTTTATTTTATTTCAGTATGCTTAATTAATTGTCTTAAATCTTAGTATGATGGATTCATCTCTTTAAATATAAATTTAATTGATCAATTCCTTGCTTCAATTACAATTTAATGGAATTAATTTCATTGCTTCAATTAGATTTTTTTAGCATAGTTAATTTATTGCTTTAATTAGAGAGTTTTATAAAATTCGTTTATTTATTTTAATCAGATTTCGTAAAAATTAGTTTATTCGTCTTAATTGGATTTTATTAGCATTAATTTCTTTGCTTAAATTAGAGTTTCGGTAAAATTAGTCTTTTATTTCAATTATAATTCTAACAGGACTGTTATAACTGTCACAATTGGAATTTCAATATAGTTATTATACCTTATTCAATCAGAATTCTAGTACAATTGATATGCCTGAACAAATTAAAGTCTCACCAGAACTACTATACATGCATTCCTTGTACCAATAGGAGACTGAAAGTAATTGGACTTCTAGTAGTATTGGAAAACTAATAATAATTAGACTTCTAATAGAATTGAGAAATCCACATTAACTAGACTCTTAACCGGATTAGAATAAACCTATACAACTAAATTCATCACAGAATCAGGGAAGTCTAAGCTGACAAGAATTATAACTATAAAGGAGAATAAAAAGGAAATTAAACTATCTAATACAAAGAAACAGAATGCTGCTGACGTTCGCAGGCGAAAGATTCAGTATAAAAGCGACCCACATCCGCTCTTAAGTGTGATCATTGACGTGTTGCAATGTCGATAGATATCTACAGTTGGCGATCCCAATAAACTAGGAATCCTCCTAGAAAACCCCTATCATTATTTTTTTTTACTTTAATTATTCCAAACGCCGCATCACTAGAGTCCATCAGGACAGAATTGGAAGCCACTGATTTAACGGGAACCAAGAGGAACCCAAAAAAAGTGTGCACCAACAGCTATGCCTTTCACATGATTCATGTCGCATGAGGATGAGTCATAGCATTTGGATAGGGTATGCCGGATCAATATCACATTCTTCCCGATTCATTTTTCTTCTTGATAAATGATGGTATATTGGTGTGGTATGAAATCGTGTGATTAATTATAGAGAAGCTACAAATCTAGGGTTAGCAAACTCTTTGATCATCTCTTAATTGTCATTTTCTGTCGTAATTTGTTATTGCATATATTAATTTACGTTTATTGTTCTAGCATCGTGTGATAATAGCTTAGCAAATCAACTTTCTCTCCCTTGGTACATCCTTGGGCATCTTTGTTCTCTTTAGAATTAATTTAATTACACGCTTCCCTGTGGTTACGATACTTGTATTTTTTCCTTGCTACAACTGATCTTGTACACTTGCAAGGATACACTTAAAAATTGATCAATACCGTCTTGAAATTTTAGAATAAAAAGTATTGTGATTTTACATCTTGTTTTAAACTCGCAAGCGCACGAATCAGATGTAGCATAGATTAATGGAGTGCGAGATCGTTCCCACGAAGATTGGCCAGAAAATTATAGGAAATGAAATAGAAATAGCAATTAATCCAAAGAATGAAACTATAAATCTAAAGCAATACTACACTAGTTTACTGATTTATGAGATTTTTATGAGAAATGAAGATTAGGCAGTAAAATTGAATTAAATGAAGAACAAAAGAGAGGGTCGGGATGCTAACTCCTCCCATCCTTGGTTTACCATTTATGAAATACAGATCTAACGGTTAAGATATTATACCATCACAAGATGCAAAGCACATAAGCATTGAACTCAATTAAATGTTTACGGAAAATATTTTACTTAATCCACAAAACCAACTCTAAGTGTATGCTCTTCCTGGTGCCGTAAAAGAGATGAGGCAAAATATTCACCGTAAAAGGGACTTCTAATGATGATAGATTAATGTTGCAAAATAGGACAAAACATCTACCGTAAAAGAGAGACTCCTAATAACGATGAATTAATGCCGCAAATATTATCAACAAAGAACCCGGAGTAGATTCCTTATTGCAGATCTAAGATCATGGGAGTGGGACTAGCACCCCTATCTTAGATGGCAATCGAAATTTACTAATTTAGCAATAACAATAAGGCATTAAAGATTAAGGCATATATGATAGCATAATATCCCAACCACAGATCTATACTAGCATAGATAAAAACCTCGGATGGAGTTCATTAGATCCTCATCCTCAAAGGATTTAACTATTCATGCTAGAAATGAACAACATAATTGAAAGAAAAATTAAAATAAACATTAAAATACTGTAAAATGGCTCCAACAAAATTCATAAAAGCTTTAATCCAAGCAAGTATAATCTTCCTCAGTTGTAGAAATTGAAACTAATTTAAACTAGAACTAAGAAAATGTAAATACAAAACTTGAAAAATGGAAGAAGGAACTGGAAGAAAGCTAGAAAATCTTCTTAGAAAATAAAAGCCAATATAAAAATCCCCAACATTAATTCTCCAATTTTCTTAAATAGAGTCTCAGTTCCAGATTTGAAATTCAAAAATCAAATTTGAATTTTAAATTTCAAGGACCATTAACTCCTTTGCTCCAATGTTCCAACATTTACTATTCTTATGCTCTTTTATGTTTCCAAATGCATTCAATGGTCAAATATGCCTGAAACAATTAGAACTTCACAAATATGTCAGATTGCCCTCATGGAATGGCTAAATATAGGCTTAAAGGGGTGAAATATGATCATATTTCACTACTCATCACTCCCCCAAACCTACACTTTGCTAGTCTTCGAGCAAAGGAGAAAATAAACAAACTGAAAAATAAATTAACATCCTAAAATGATCAATAAATTCCACTTTCGTAGAGATCACGTTTGCATTTAGCGCATGTAACAAGCCTTTAAATCATTGGGTGATCCCCAGTGGAGGAGTTTCGTCTCCTGAGGGTTTTCAGTGAAGTTACCCACAAACTTCAACACATTTTTAAAATTATCGATAAAATTTAATTTTTCAAAACATAGTTTTTATAGAATATTCCCTTTTAAAACACAAAACCATTAATCAATTAATCATGTGAATTTTTAATTTCAAATGCCAATGCTATACTGATCGTACTCGTATCCGTTCCAATTAGTTCTAATGTTCCAATTCTTAGGTAACTCGTCTATCCATACCTAAACTCAGAGTGCGTGTATACCAATGTTAAGCCCTATCAATCTTGAGACTTCCTTCAACAGTGAATCATTGGATCAAAGTCTTGACTTAATTCTCACAATAGTTATGCTCTCAAAAATAAATACACTCCGATGATGGGTAAATTTTCATACACATGTGAGTGATCAATACAAAGCAAATAAAAGGGTCTCACACGATAAAGGAAACACGATGCAATCAATGAATAAATTAAAATCTCATGAGAATGATACTTGTCTATTCTATGTATGTCACATCAAGCATCATAGATGTAATATATTTATTCTCTACAAGGCAGTTACCAAAGCAAGATCGAATCATGAAGGTCTTTTGTAGGGTTGTAATGGGGCTCAGGTAAGGGTAAGAAAGAAAGGAAAGTTGAGATTCAAAGTTTATGAGAAATTGAAAAATAAACTATTCTGATTTTTCTATTTCTCTTCTTTTTCTTTTCTAATCTCACATTATTTTTCTCAATATTATTTTTTTTCTTTTTCACAACTTTCTTTTCTTTTCTCACTCCTTTTTCTTCTTTTGAATATTATTTTCTTGAAGCACCTCATATTTTTTATTATTTTTTAAAATTTCTCTCCCTTATTTTTTTTTTCTTGCCATACATTCGCAATAAATATCACAACTCGATATCTCTCCACTTACTCTCTTTTCGTTCTTTCTTGTCCCTTGTTTCTAATTTCTTAGAAGTAAGAAGGATAAGGCTAAATTTTCATAAATGGTGAAGAGATAAAGGTTAACGTGGCTTATCAAAGAATATAAGATAAAATTTATCTTTTAATAGGCTCCAAGGGATACTAGAAGGATAAATTTACATGAGGTGGAATATCTTAAGAACAAATGAGCCAAAGATGGCCTTCAATCATGTCCTCAAAAGATAGTAACCATGCCTATTTATCTTAAGCAAATATACAACATGTTCTAGCACAATGATATGAATTTAAGGTCATGTAAAGTCACAAGTCAAATGTAAAATGTATGAGATTATGCAAAAATAATTCGTATTCAAAGATAACTCCGAGTTGATGTAAGCACTCATCAAAGAAGGGAAATTAGCTCTAAAGTTCACCAGATTTAGTCTTTACTAAGATCCTAAGATTCAAAGTTCAATCCAATCTCTCGATTTCTAGATCTTAACATGATATAGGTGCACAAAGTGCATAAGCGTGAATTCTAGAGTTACCTTCGAACTATCACGTTAAAATTTCAAATTTTTTCTAGATACAACTACTCTCAATATGGCCTTGATATTTGCAAAATTAAATTCTCATGCAGTATTGATCAACGTTTGAAAATTGTAAAAAAAAATTAACCAATATGATGATTCCAAATTAGTAGAAAATTTGAATTTTTTTTTTTGAAGACTACTCCAAATTAAAAAGGAATGACCTTACTTTGTAAGGTATGAACTTTCACACCCCCAAAACTATTAAGTGCAATGTCCCCATTGTACTAAAATTTAGGGTCACCCCCAAACCTGCATTAAACTATCACAGACCAATAGGCAAGAATAGGTGAAAAGTATCATCTGGCAGAAATAATCACAAAAATTTTGGTCATTGATCTTGCAAGAGAGCAAATTCATATGTAAAATGCTAAAATAATTTAATAACTAAATTTTCATTCACAATCACTTTTTTTTTTTTTTTCAATTTACAAAGTTGGGTTGCCTCCTAAGAAGCGCTAAGTTTACAGTCGTCAGCCCAACATTTCAAAACTTCTCCTTATCCTGACTGATCAGGATTAGTCAACATGATTTCATCGGACTCGGCAATATTATTTTCCAAAAAAGGTTTTAATCGTTGGCCATTCACCCGAAATTATTTCCATTGTTTGAGTTGATAACTTCGACAGCTCCATTAAAATACCCGGTGAACCAGGAATGGGCCTATCCATCGAGTTTTTAACTTCCCAGGAAACAGATGGAGTTTTGAGTTATATAGCAACACCTTTTGGCAAGGGGTAAAAGATTTTCTTAGGATAAATTGATCATAGACCCACTTCATGCAGTCCTTGTATGACTTGGCACAGTCATAAGCATCAACTCTGATCTCTTCCTGCTCATCAATCTCCAAGCTTCGCTGATTATCAACCTTTTCTAAATCAAAGTTCAACGATTTGATGGCCCAATACACCTGGTGTTCCAACTCAACGGGTAAGTGGCAAGCTTTGCCAAAAATCAACCTGTAAGGAGACATTCTGAAGGGAGCCTTGAATGCCGTTCGATAAGCCCAAAGTGCGTCGTTCAATTTTAACGACCAATCTTTCTGGTTAGACTTTATTGTTTTCTCTAAAATGCGTTTGATTTTTTTATTCGAAACCTCAACTTGTCCACTAGTTTGAAGGTGGTACGATGTAGCCACTTTGTGCGTGATCCCATACTTTTTGATGAGCTGTCCGAATACTATTACACAAGTGTTTTCCACCATCGCTAATGATAGTGCGGGGAATACCAAATCGGGGGAATACTTGTTCCTTGAGGAATTTCACAACCACCTTGTGGTCATTTGTCTTATAAGCTATGGCCTCAACCCATTTAGAAACGTAATCCACCGCAACGAGGATGTACTGGTTTCCAAAAGAATTGGGAAATGGCCCCATAAAGTCTACCCCCAGACATCAAACAGTTCGACTTCTAGAATTGGATTTAACGGCATCATGTTTCGCTTTGAAATTCTGCCCAACATTTGACAATTGCTGCAGGAAATATAATATTGGTGGCAATCTTTGAAGATCGTTGGCCAATATAAACCACTTTGGAGAATCTTTGTAGCGATTTTTTGTGAACTGAAATGTCCTCCACAGGACAACTCATGGCAGAATGAGATTATATCCGACTGTTTGAATTCAGGAATGCACCTCCTAATTATATGATCGAGACAATATTTAAACAAGTACGGGTCCTCAAAAAAATAGTGCTTCGCCTGTGCTAGAAAAATAGCTTTCTCATTCTTGCTCCAGTGCTGTGGTACTTGATCCGTCACCAAATAGTTGACCAGATTCGCATACCATGGTGCATGCTTGATGGCAAATAATTGCTCATCGAGAAAGTTTTCCAAAATCTGAACCAGATCGTATGATTTTTTAATAATAATTCGAGATAAGTGGTCAGCCACCACATTTTCAGATCCCTTCTTATCTTTAATTTCCAGATCAAACTCTTGCAAGAGTAAAACCTACCTGATCAAACGAGGTTTTGCATCTTTCTTCTCAAAGAGATAGCGAAGAGCCGGATGATCCGTAAACACCACAATCTTTGATCCCAACAAATAGGATCGAAATTTATCTAATGCAAAGACTATTGCTAGGAGTTCCTTTTCCATGGTAGAATAATTCAGTTGCGCACCATTGAGAGTGTGACTTGCATAGTAGATGACATGCAACATTTTCTCTACCCTTTTCCCTAGAATATCTCCAATTGCATAATCCAATACATCACACATGATTTCGAATGGGAGCATCCAATCCGGAGATTGGATTATTGGAGCTTTGACCAATTCTACCTTGATAATTTTAAAAGCATTTTTACACTTCTCATAAAAAATGAATGAGGCATCTTTAGCCAGTAGACTACACAATGGTTTCACAATTTTTCTGAAGTCCTTTATAAAACGTCGATAAAAATCAACGTGTCCAAGGAAAGACCTTACTTCTCTGACTGTTCTAGGTGGTGGAAGGTTTAAAATCAGATCTACTTTCGCCTTGTCCACTTCAATACTTCGGGACGATATGATATGTCCCAAAACAATACCATTTTGTACCATGAAATAACACTTTTCCCAATTCAGAATAAGGTTCTTCTCCTGACATCTTGCAAGAAAGAGGGATAAATGGTGCAAACAATCACTAAAATTGTCTCCATAAATAGAGAAGGCATCCATGAAGACCTTGGAACCTCTCTACCATATATGAGAATATACTCAGCATACGTCTTTGGAATGTAACTGGAGCGTTGCAAAGTCCAAATGACATCCTTCGGTAGGAGAACGTTCCAAAGGGACATATAAATATCGTCTTCTCCTGATCTTCTAGTGCAATGACTATCTGATTATATCTAGAATAGCCATTGAGGAAATAATAGTATTGATGCCCGACCAATCTCTCGAGCATTTGATCAATGAATGGGAGGGAAAAGTGACCTTTTCTGGTCATTAAATTCAACTTTCTGTAATCGATACATACTCTCCAGCCAGTTTGAGCCTTAGTTGGTACCAACTCATTCTCCTCATTCTTTACAACAGTAACACCTGACTTCTTGGGGACCACTTGTGTTAGACTAACCCATTTGCTGTCAGAAATAGGGTATATAATTTTGGCATCCAGTAATTTAATAATCTCATTTCTAACCACATTCTCTAAAATTGGGTTCAATCTGTGTTACGGTTCTCTAGAAGATTTAGCATCTTCTTCCAAATGAATACGATGCATGCACACTATTGGGCTAATACCTTTGATGTCCTTTGTAGACCACCCGATTGAACTTTTGTAGTCTTGGAGCACTTCTATAAGTTGATCCTCCTGGTCCTCATTCAATTCTGATGAAATTATCACTAGATGAGTTTCGTCTTCTTCCAAGTAAGCGTATTTCAGATCAGCTGGGAGAGGTTTCTGTTTCAGCTTTGGTTTCTCCTCTTCCCTGGGCACTTCTTTCCTTACTTCATTTATGGCCTTAGTTTTTGGTTGCCATCTATCATCTCCCAGGAGTGGTGTAGAATCTAACATCTCATTCACTTCTTGGATCATATGATCAACATCAAAGTCCTCACCAAAATGGGCTAGGCAAGCCTCTAGAGGATCCTTAAATTCAGAAGCAAAAAATGTCTTTTCCACGACATTATCAATCATGCAGACTTGTGTATGTTCTTCATCCTCAACAGGGGCTTTGAAATATTGAAAATGTTCAGCTCCACAGTCATATTCCCAAATGATAAGTTCATTATCCATTTCGGCAATTTATCAGTGCATTCGATATTGCTAGGGATGGTCTTCCTAGGATCACTGGGACACTATTCTTTAGATTAGGGATAGGTTTGGTGTCAAGGACAACGAAATCAATTGGAAAGTAGAAGGAGTCCACCTTGATTAAGACATCCTCCACTATTCCTCTGGAAATATTAATTGACCTATCAGCTAGCTGAATGGTCATTGTTGCAGATTTTAGCTCACCTAACTCAAGTTTCTTATAGACAGAGTCCGGCAACAAATTTATGCTTGCCCCAAGGTCCAAAAGTGCTCGATCAATACGATTCTCCCCTATGACAATCGAGATGGTAGGACAACCAGGATCCTTATACTTAATCGGGAGTCTCGATTGTAACACTGAACTAACCTGCTCGGCTAGGAAAGTTTTCTTTAAGACATTGGTCTTTCTTTTTATTATGACCAGGTCCTTTAAGAATCTAGCATAAGCAGGTACTTACTGGATGACATCTAAGAAGGGAATGTTGATCTTTAATTGCTTGAACATTTCAATGATCCCCTCTAGATCGCGATTCTTCTTCGGTACCATGAGCCTTTGATGATATGGGGCTTTAGGCACGAAACTATTTTCTTTCTAGTTCTTTTCTTCAACCTTTTTCTTTTCTTCTTCCTTTTCTTCAACTTCCTCATTCATCTCAATCTTATCTCCAATTTAGATCTCTTATCTTCTTCTGGCATTTTCGCTTTGTTATCAACCTACTTTTCGGATCTCAATGTTGTGACTGCTTTAACTTGTTGTTAATTTTCTTCCTGTGATGAGGTCGAGACATGCTCAATAGCCATCTGTCCTCTTGGATTTAGAATTGGTTGGCTCGAGAATGATCCCTTTTCTCTTTCGCAGAGGAGTATCACCAATTGCCCAATTTGAGTCTCTATCCTTGATATTGAAGAAGTATTGGATTGGATGAACTTTCACATATCCTCATTCTGAGGATATTGGTTCTGAGGATGACGTGGCGCAACATTTCCTTGCTAATTGTTGAATCCAGGCAGTGGAAAATTTTGTACAAAACCAGGTTGACTTACGAGTTGCTATGCGGGTTGGTTTTGAATTCCTACCATTGGTTGTGAGAACTGAAAATTTTGGTTGGATTGCCTGGGTTGCCCATTTTGATTTTGATTTTGGTGGAATTGGCTTCTACCTCCATAGTTCTGCTGATGAAATTGCCCTTGACCAAACTGATGTTGTAGTCCTTGGTTGAAATTTTGATTTGGGTAAAAATTCATTCATTGTTCCCTAGCTTGAGGTTTTTGATTTCCTTGCTTCCATGAAAATTTTTGATGATATTTCCAATTATTCGGATTGTTTGCATTAAAGACATTTCCCTGATTTCGACCGTAGGTGTTCAGTGCGTTCAATTGCTTGCAAGGATCATCTGAGTAATTTTGTATTGAAGGGCAACCATCAGATGTGTGCATTGGACTTGCACAATATGAACATGGATTTGGTTGTACATTCACAACACTCACATTTTTCTTCAGTTTCAATTTCTCAACTTGTTGAGTGAGGAAGTCTATTTTGCACTCAGGTCCGGTGTGTCTTTGACCACATACAATTCTCCCTTCTTGGCTGAATAACTTGCTTGATCCCTACTCTTTCCTGATTGGTCCCGACTTTTTGTGAAATCCCATTGCTGAGAGTTCTCAGCCAAATTTTCCAAGAAATCATAGGATTCACTTTCCCTGAGTTCCAGGAATCCCCCACTGTTCATAGATTCAATCAAATATAGGTTGGCTGTATCGAGTCCGTTATAAAAGTATTGGACCAACCTTCATTTGGCAAACCTATGGTGCGGGCATTTCATTAACAGATCCATAAACCTTTTCCATGCTTCATGGAATTTTTCTCCTTCTTCTTGCACGAAATCATAGATCTCGTGTCTCAATGCATTAGTCTTTGCCATAGGGAAGAATTTCGACAGAAATTTCTTAACCAGCCGATCCCAAGTGGTCATTGAGCCAGCTGGTAGGGCATTTAGCCAAGCTTTGGCTTTATCCTTTATGGAGAAAGGAAGCAACCTTAGCCTCACCGATTCTTCACTGAAATTCTGGTACACGGATGAACAGACTTCAATGAAGTCCTTGATGTGCTGGTACGGGTCTTCCCTTTCCATATCATGAAAGCTTGGGAGAATTTGAATCTCGTTCGTCCGGATCTCAAATCGGCCATCGGGTGTGACAGGGTATGTAATACAAGACGGGGTGTTTGTGGTAATCGGGGCAAACAACTCCCTCAAGGTTGGTTCTTCTTCATTCCCATGCGAGGGCTCCTCAAATCCATTTGCAGCCATGTCAACTTCGATTGATGGCTCACTTGAAACTTCTCGTCTTGATCTTGTTTCCTTGCACTTCAAGTGACAAGCACGTTCGATCTCAAGAATAAAGGATTCTAAAGATTTCTCCCTAGAGGACCTAGTGTGCATTCAAAGATCTAGAGACCCTAGAAGTTTCAACAATTCCAAAAAAAATAAAATTATTTCAAATATATATATATATTTTTTCAAAATTTAAAATTTAAAATTAATTAATTTTTAAAAAAAAATTTAAAATTCAAATTCAAATTTAAAATTTAAAATTTAAAATTCAAACTTTAAGTTTTTTTTTTTCAAAGTTAAATTCAAAATTCAAAATCAAAATTCAAATTCAAATTCAAAATTTAGAATTCAAACTTCAAAATTATTTTTTCTTATTTTTTCAAAAAAGTTTTCAAATTAAAGAAAAAAAAAAAATCAAATTCAAAATTTAAATTCAAAATCAAAATTAAAATTAAAATTCAAATTCAAAATTCAAATCCTAAAAAGATAATAGACTAAAAAGGGAATAAATTAAAAGAAACCTACAAATCCTAAAAATTCTAAATATCCTAAAAGGCATTAAACTAAAGATCCTAACAAATTTTAAAGATCCTAAACTAGAAATCTTAAAAATCCTACCAACTAAAAAAAAATCCTTCAAATCCAAAATTTCCAAAATTCCAAACAATTCAAATTTCAAAAGGTAAAATTCAAAATGTAAAATTTCAAAATTTCAATTTTTATTTTTATTTTTATTTTTCTATTTTTTTCTATTATTTTTATTTTATTTTATTTTATTTTATTTATTTTTATTTAAAAAAAAATTCAAATTCAAATTTTAAAATTCAAAATCAAAAATCAATTCAAATTCAAATTCAAAAGTAAAATTTAAATTCAAAATTCAAGTTCAAATTTTAAAATTCAAAGTAAAATTCAAATTCAAAATTTAAGTTTAAATTTTAAAATTCAAAATTCAAAATTCAAATCCTAAAATGGCAATGAATTAAAAAGATAATAAACTACAGGGAAATAATAAGAAAAGAACCTACAAATCATACAAATAAACTAAAGGGAAATAATTTAGAAGAAATCTACAAATCCTAAAAATCCTAGTTAAGAAAAGAAAGGAAGAGAAGAAAATCTTACCAATCTTAAAGATTTTAAAATAAAAAGAAAATCCTAAAATAAATCTTTAAAAGTCCTAAACTAGAAATTCTAAAAAACCTACAAAAAAAAATCATACAAATCCAAAATTTCATAAATTCCAAACAATTCAAATTTCAAATTTTAAAATTCAAAATTCAAAATGTCAAAATTCAAAATGTAAAATTTCAAATTTTCAAAATTTTTTTTTTCTTTAATTTAAAAAAAAAAATAAAAAAAATTTAACTAGTAGAAATATTGATTTAAATCTAAAGAAACTTCTAAAATTAACTATCTATTTCCTAAAAATTTCATATGTTCTATATCCAATCCCTAGCAGGGGCGTCAAAAACTTGTTGTAATTTTAAATCTTGTTTTAAACTCGCAAGTACACGAATCGGTTGTAGCATAGATAAATAGAGTGCGAGATCGTTCCCACGAAGATTGGCCAGAAAATTATAGGAAATGAAACGGAAATACCAATTAATCCAAAGAAAGAAACTATAGATCTAAAGCAATACTACACTAGTTTACCGATTTCTGAGATTATAATGAGAAATGAAGATTAGGCAGTAAAATTGAATTAAATGAAGAATAAAAGAGAGGGTCGGGATGCTAACTCCTCCCATCCTTTATTTACTATTTATGAAATACAGATCTAACGGTAAAGATATGATACCATCACAAGATGCAAAACACATAAACATTGAACTCAATCAAATATTTACGAAAAATATTTCACTTAATCCACAAATTCAACTCTAAGTGTATGCTATTCCTACTGCCGTAAATGAGATGAGGCAAAACATTCACTGTAAAAGGGACTTCTAATAACGATAGATTAATACCGCAAAATAGGACAAAACATCTACCATAAAAGAGAGACTCCTAATGACGATGAATTAATGTCGCAAATATTATCAACAAAGAACCCGGAGTAGATTGCTTATTGCAGATCCAAGATTATGGGAGTGGGACTAGCACCCCTATCTTAGATGGCAATCAGAATTTACTAATTCGGAAAGAACAATAAGGCATTAAAGATCAAGGCATCTATGATAGCATAATATCCCAATCACAGATCTATAGTAGCATAGATGAAAACCTCGGATGGGTTCATTAGACCCTCATCCTCAAAAGGATTTAGCTACTCATGCTAGAAATGCATAATATAATTGAAACAAAAATTAAAATAAATATTAAAATACCATAAAATGGCTCCAATAAAATCCACAAAAGCTTTAATCCAAGCAGGTACAATCTTCCTCAGTTGCAAAAATTGAAGCTAATCTAACTCGAACTAAGAAAATGCAAGAACAAAACTTAAAAAATGGAAGAAGGAACTAGAAGAAAGCTGGAAATTCTTCTTAGAAAATAAAAGCAAATGTAAAAATCCCCAAACTTAATTCTCCAATTTGCTTAAATAGAGTCTCAGCTCCAGATTTGAAATTCAAAAATGAAATTTGAATTTTAAATTTCAAGGACCATTAACTCCTTTGCTCCAATATTCCAACGTTTGTTGTTCTTATGCTCTTTTATGCTTCTAAATGCATCCAATGATCAAATATTCCTGAAACAATTAGAACTTCACAAATATGTCATATTGCCCTCATCGGATGGCTAAATATAAGCTTAAAGGGGTGAAATATGATCATATTTTACTATTCATCAAAAAGTTAATGGATGTGTGATGTGTGTGAAAAGTGAAGTTAAAAGTCATTTATGGCCTTAGATGAGGACCCGCGCACTAACGTACGGTGTGTGCGCTCAACACCCAATGAGCCCCTATAAGTCAAGTGGATAAGTTATAATTATTCATTTGATTTTATTTTGTAAGAGAAGTGTAGAGAAAGGGAGAGAGCTTCTTCTCCACAAACCTCTTATGAGACCCAAGCCCAAGATCGCTCCGTATATTCCTTTGTTTCCATCGCAAAGACCATCGTAGTTTCAATCTCTTTCGCGATCTCGACCATGGAGAAGTTTTGAGCTCCGATATCCCTTAGATCTAAGAGCTTGAGAGTGTGGGTTTGAAAGAAGGTTAACCAATCATCGTGAGCGCGTTACATGAGATTGAGAAGGTGCAGATCGACACGTGCTAGTGTGGACCTTCGTGTTGAGCTCCGTCGATCTCGATCGTCGAAAAATACCGCAAGATTTACTCAGAAACCCACTCCGAGACCCTCTTTGGCAACGATCATCGTGGACTGCTAGATCGATCAAGAAAAGGTAAAATTTATATTTTAATGTTGTGAAATTAGTTTAGAAGTCGATTGTCTTAAAAATAGAGTCGAATCGCATGTGTTTTGGGGAAAAACAAACCAAGGAAGAAGAAACCAAAAAGGGGTGAGTTGTAACATCTCGCCGCGGTGAGGGTTATTCTAAAGCACTCGCCGCGACGAGTGCTATATAGAAATACAGGCCAAAACTACAATGTCCAAACTCATCGTGACGAGCTTTGAGTGTCTGAAGACCCCGCCGCAGCGAGCTACAAACTCGCCACGGCGAGCTACTATTTACAGCCAGCACGTGCTTGGTATTTTAGGCATAACTTTTAACTCAGAACTCCGATTGACGTGATTCTCATGGCGTTGGAAAGGGAACAACGAGCCCTATAACTTTAATAAATTAAAAAATTCATGAATAAAATGTTTTAGTGGTCAAAGTTGGTTGGAAAATTGAGTCAAGTTCGAAGTTAACACAAATTTGCCATTTCTCCTCTATGTTGAGAAAACACTTCAGTGTGTCGAAGAGAGTAGTATTTGGAATCAATCCTTAATGCATTTTCTTATGATATGATCTAGGTTAAGAATAGGAGAGGTAGAAAAGAATCTTTGGATCACTTTGAAAGGTACCAAACTTAAGGTAGAGAAAACTCAATACGAAATTCTCAATTTTGATTATGATCCATAGACCATGATATGATCAATATGAAATATGTTTATGAACTCTGAAAATAAATACTTTCGCATGATAAAATTAGTAATTGAAGTTTCAATGAGGAAATCTTTGAACTCCAAATATTAGTATATGTTATAAATTAAATTTGAACATCATACATCTGTGTTGCATGATGATTTAAGGTTATGTGAATAAAACCCCATAAGGACTGGTATGGCAGTTTATGCCATCCACCGTGGATTGGTACGACGGTTTATACCATACATTTATAAGTGTTTATAGAACACTGATGGTTAGGGGATTCTATCGACAATTTAGCTCGACAACGCTATACTGCGATGGAGTAATTTAAGTTACAATTTAAGTAAAATAAATGGATTAAGCATAGTAAGTAAGACATGAGAAAAGAGGAGAAAACCGTTTTTATAAGAGATTTTTGAATGCTTATTGAATATTGTTTTGAAAACTAAAGTCCCTTGAATTCTATTTGAACATGAAGTCATATTTGAAAGATCATCGTTTGATTCAGTTTAACATGATAAATGTCGTTAATTATGTCATCGAATGTGTGTTTCGAATTAATGAAATGTGAATTAATATTGATCTTTTCCTGCTGAGCTTAGACTGTTAATGTAAAGACCCGTATTTTGAACCCGAGTTAGACTGACCCTGTGTGTGTATTCGGCTCGGCAACCGACGTCACCATTTGTTTTGGATTTTTATCTAGATGTGATTGTGCGGAAAGATTTTAATTTAGAGCCCATTTGGACCCTCATGCGAAAGTTGTGCACCGACCTCGGTGTAGCCGCTCAACACCGAACTTGAGTTTTAAAATTAGAAGTGTATAATACATAAGATGTGTGTGTGTGTTTTACTTTGTGAGCAATCCTATTATAAAAAGGAATTGCATTCCCGTATTATACTAGGTTTTGTTAAGAGAGGATAGTTACCCAACCGTGGGAAACTCCGTCTTCTCTCTTCTTCAATCATCGTAGGAGATCGGTTTAGAAAACCTCCTTCTCTAGAACCCTCTTTGTTGAAAGCACTTAAACCTTAGAAAGAATTTGAATCAACCTTGGATTCGTAGTTGGCTATTGGGAGAGGTTGAGATCATTGGGGGCGTGTTGGAGTTATCTCTGTGAACTCGTGGGATCGATCGCGCCGCGAATCGTTGAGGAAACCCGTCGGTTTCGTTCCGAAGCTCCATTCGCGTGACTCATTTCTAATCTATGAATCCCTAGATTAAAGGTAGGTTTTAATTAAACTTTTTAATTAAATCATTAGATTAGCCATGGGTTTTGCTTTGGGATGTATGGGTTTCGATTCGGGTGAAAACCAGCGAAATCGCGTCGCTGTAGCTCGCTCGAACGAGCTATTATCATTGCTCGAGCGAGGTATCACTGAACTCCGACATTACCTTAGTATTTTAGTCATAACGTTTTATCCCGAACTCTGATTGAGACGATTCATTTTGCGTTGGAAAGCTAATAGAAAAATCTACAACTTTTATATTTTGACCAACTCATGGATCAATCGTCTTGATAGTCAAAAATATATGAGAATATTACGTCAAATCGCTCGAGCGAGCTATTATCATCGCTCGAGCGAGGTATTGTCGAACTTCGACATTGCCTTGGTATTTTAGTTATAACCTTTTGTCCCGAACTCCGATTGAGACGATTCATTTTGCGTTGGAAAGCTAATAGAAAAATCTACAATGTTTATGTTTTGACCAACTCATGGATCAATCGTCTTGATAGTCAAAAATATATGAGAATGTTACATCAAATTCTAGGATTGGCGCAACTTGCCTGTTTTGACTTGTTTTTGAGGAAACGCTTAAATAGGTCTATATTATTAGTAATTAGAGTTTATCTTAATGCATGAACGTATATTGTGATGTAGATTGAGGGCGAGAGGCCATCAATAGGACCTTGCTTGACTTCGCATAACTCCGAGTTTTAGGTAGGAGAATCTCATCTTTACAGTATTTTATTTTAATTCGCATGGATATTTTGAATTAAAATCTTTAAACTTGCATATGCCATTGAAATCACATCTGTAAACTGAAATTGATATGAATGACTGAAAATCTAAATCTACGAATCAAACACGAATCCTTAAGCTCTGAAAATCTGAAATCAAGAACCTGAACTATGTATAAGAGACTTGCATCTGATTTATATTAGTATCTGCATTTGTTTTATGATTGACCTGAACGACCTCTCAAAAATTCCTGAACAACTTCCTGGCACAAGTTTCCCTCATTACGCAGGGGCTTGTTGCATCTTGAAAAAGGGTTCATGAACGATGATGGTAGGTAGGGGTTCCCATCGGCTATATTCCTGCTCTCGAGATATAGTTTACTCGGGAGGTATTTTAAGTTGAGGATTAAGTCATGAATTACTGAACTTTGCATATAGAAGTTAGAGAAACTAAGACACTGAAACACTGCATCTGTTCTTGAAACTGTTTTCACACATTTAGAAATAGATCTTACATATGATTTCTGCACCTAAATTCAGTTTATTATCTGCTTATATGTTTGACAAGCTATATTCCGATATTTGTTTTGAAACTATATTAGTTAAAGTAAAATGCCGTAGATGTCTTTCTTCTACTGAGCTTTGTTGGTTAGCTCACTCCGTCACGAGGTTAGAATCTTGACGTGGCTATTGGTGAGGTGATCGACTACGTGCACGAGGAAGAGCTTGAGGTTCCTCTGAGGAGTTTTCGATATAGAACTTCTTGATTTTCTTATTTGTGGTGAGAGTTAGACTTGAATTTGTGGGCCCATTTTAGTTGGATATCATAGTTTTATACTTGGCGTTGATTTACATTATGAGCCATGTTTTGATGATGGTCGGCCATCATCGGTGGTTCTTACTTTTAATTGCTTCGCATTTATTTTAGCTATGGATTTTATTACGCTTTACTCGATATGTGCCTGTTTGTCCCGGCTTATCGTTTTATTCGATAGGTTGGCGAACCGGCCTTTCCTATACCGAGGGATTGGAGAAGTCGGTCGTCAGGTTGGTATCGAGACATGGTTTTAGATTCTCTAAGGACCCATGAGAACCAGTGACCGATGCAGATTCGCATCGAGTCATGTCGTTAGGTCCGTAATCACTAATCGTTTGTGATTGTCTTTACAATCAATGTTGGTGATGTTGTGGTGTTCACAATGATGATCAAGATGGCCCCAAGATTTAGAGGCGAGGTAGGACGGTGCCTTTAGAGGACATTCTTGAAAGTGTACATCAAGGGAGTTGCCTTCGCATCCGGTTCTAATGGTCCCTATAGGAGCGGAGTTGATAGAGGTCGAGGTGAAAGAATGGAACAAGTGTTGGAAAGTCGCCACCAATATTGCTCAGACCGCATCTATGGCTCGTGATGCTGCCAATCGCCTTGACAAGCGAGCTGATTTCTGGACAACAACAACAATCATCGATTTGCGAATTCGGGAGGATGAGACCTCCAAATTTTCGGATGATAGACCGACCGATGGAAGTCAAGGTTGGTTGGATGAGATGGAAAAGATCTTGAGGTGCTTGATTGCACCGATGTCGAGAAGGTTAGATGGGCAACCTTCAAAGCTGGATGGACAGGACCATGGTGGAAGTCCGTGGCTGAACAGGGAGCGAGTTTCCCAATACTCCTTGGACATGGGCTGAGTTTATCGGCGTTCAACGATCGATACTTTCCCAAGATCGTTAGGCATCGGATGGAAGTTGGAAGTTCATCGGTGAAGCGAGGGACAATGTCGGTGCGTGAGTATGGAGATGAGTTCACGCGACTTTCAAGGTTTGCACCTCAACATGTGGCCACCGATATGATGAAGGCGAGAAAATTTCATTGGGTCTTAGGCCGAGTATCTGAGAGGCGTGGCTATGTGGGAAATGGAAACATATGGAGGAATCTTGTCAAAGGCCCTCATAGCGGAAGGAAGAAATTCAAAAGCGGTTTTGAGAAGCGATCGGCCGAACAAGGGCGAGGGGTTGTACAAAGGCGATCGGTACTTATGAAAATAAGAGGGCCAAGTTTACAAAGCCGCATGATGAACCTTACTCAACTTTGCATTTTCTAGACCAACATTTTCTTGGACCGACCCTTATCGAGATTGGCGGCATCATCACTGTGCAATCCAGCGACCGTGGTTCTAATGCTAGTGGAGCTTGGTGGCACGAGGATCCTCTGTGCACCATCTTTTGTTTGGTCACAATGTGCCTAAGGTGCGGGAAACCACACAAGACCAGGATTGTAGGAGGAACGGGCGTGTTTTGGTGTGGGCAATCGGACACATGGTTAAGGATTGTCCTTAGGAGGACAAGGGAAGAACTAGTTCGGCTTCTACTCAAAGATCGACCGACCCTCTATTCGCTCAAGGTCGAGCTTATGCCGTGATGGCTCAAGAAGCGAAACATTGAGCAGCGTGATCCAAGATATTATTAAAAGTTGAGATGTCTTCTTATTTTATGTGTTATATATAATTGCTTGATATTTAATAAATTTTGTTAATAAGTTATGGATGAACACACATGCTTAGAAACTTTTAATTGAAACGCTTGTCTAAACTAAGGTACCCTTTTTATGCATCGGGGAGCGATGTAAGCAAAACCGAAGCGAGTGTTGATAGACCACGGTCTACACATTCTTTGTTACTCCATTGTTACGAGAAGTTGGGAATCATTCCCAAGGCCCTTGATTTCATCTTGGCGGTGTCAATTCCTAACAACTCGGTGAGCACCGATACCATGTGTCAATCGGTGATTGTGATGATCGAAGACCACGAGATAGTGGTGATTTGATCATTTTGAGCATGGAAGGGTTGACGTGATACTAGGGATGGATTGGTTATCTACTTACCATGCGGCGTGGATTGTCTTGAAAGATTGTAACATTTCACCCAAGAAGAAAATCTTTTCGATTTTATGAGTCAAATCTTGTGTGATACCGTTTATCTGCCATTCGGCCGTATGATGAGACGGATGTTGTGGTTATTTGGCCTACTTGCAAGATCATAAGGAGGAGAAGAAAATATTGCGAGATATTACGATTGCTTGCGAGTATTGAGATGTTTTTCACGAAGATCTGGGATTACCACGGGAGATTGAGTTTGCAATTGAGTTAGCAGGTCTTGAACGATATCAAAAGCTCCGTGTCGAATGGCGCTGCGAAATTGAAAGAGTTGAAGGCGACGAGGCTGCTAGATAAGGGCTTTATTAGATCGAGTGTGTCACCACAGGGAGCACCGGTTCTATTTGTAAAGAAGAAAGCAGTTCAATGCGGCTTTGCATCGATTACCGCATGACTAAATAAGTTGACAATTAAGAACCGTTATCCACTTCCAAGAATTGATGATCTGTTCGATCAGTTATGAGGAGCAAGGTTCTTCTCGAAGATCAACTTGAGGTCAGGCTACCATCAGTTGAAAGGTAAGTCTGAAGACATTGAAGGCGTTGAGAACCCGATATGGGCACTCTGAGTTCTTGGTCATGCCATTTGGATTGACAAACGCACTCGCATCATTTATGGACTTGATGATCCGGATATTCAAGTCACATTTGGACAAGTCTGTAGTAGTTTTTGTAGATGACATCCTCATCTATTCAAAGACGCGAGAAGAACATGAGCAACATCTGCGAGTGGCTCTACAAACCCTTAGAGACCATCAGTTATACGCAAAACTTAGTAAGTGTGAGTTTTGGCTTGAGCAGGTCAGTTTCCTAGGCCATGTTATCTCTGAGACCGGTATTACAGTTGACCCAGCAAAGATTGAGTCAGTGATGAATTGGGAACAACCAAAGACCGTTACGGAGGTTTGTAGTTTCCTCGGTTTGGCAGGATACTACAGAAGGTTTGTGGAGGGCTTCTCCAAGATATCAGGTCCTCTTACACAACTTACGAAGAAGAATACTAAATTTGATTGGACAGAGCAGTGTGAGCAAAGTTTTTAGGAACTCAAGAAACGATTGACTACTGCGCCAGTACTTGCTATACCATCAGGCAGGGGAGGCTTTGCAGTATACAGTGATGCATCATATGGGGGTTTAGGCTGTGTGCTTAACCAGAATGAGAGAGTCATTGCTTATGGGTCTAGACTAAAGACCATGAGAAGAATTACCGACGCATGATCTTGAGTTGGCGTGATGATTTTTGCTCTGAAGATCTGGAGGCATTACCTTTATGGGGAGACCTTCGATATATTTACCGATCATAAGAGCCTCAAGTATCTCTTCTCACAAAAGGAATTGAATATGAGACAGCGTCGATGGATGGAGTTCTTGAAAGATTATGATTGTACCATCGGTACACCACAGGAAAGCAAGCGTAGTGGCGGAATCGTTAAGTCGGAAGTTCTACCTTTCGGTTATCACATCTCACCGCAAGAGTGCGAAGATGGCATCTATTGGAAGATATGGCTCTAAGTAGCATGAGATTTGACGTAAAAGGTTCAGGTGCGTTAATGGCTACACTGGTGATTCGTTCCACCCTCTATGAGAACATTCGCAGACTTCAGATGACGGATGATGAACTTATGGCTATCAGACGGGATGTGATTGGGGGAAGCAAAATAGATTTTTCTATCAAAGATGATGACACTTTGTTGTTTAGAAACCGGGTATGCGTACCAACTAGTACTGAGCTTCGAGACACTATTTTGGAAGAGGCTCATAAGTCTATGTACGCTATTCACCCTGGCAGTACCAAGATGTACCAGGACTTAAAGAAAAGCTTCTGGTGGAGAGGTTTAAAGAAAGATGTCGCTGTGTATGTCTCGAGATGTCTTGTGTGTCAGCAAGTAAAGGTGGATCATCGAAATCCGACAGGACTGTTGCAACCACTACCGATACCTGAGTGGAAATGGGAGGCCATTTCTATGGACTTTATTTTGGGATTGCCAAGAACATTAAGAAAATACAATGCCATCTGGGTCATTGTGGATCGATTGACTAAGTCCACACTTCCTTCCTTATAATCGTCGTATACCGCCAACAAGCTCGCAAAATTATACATCAAGGAGATAGTGCATGGTATACCGGTCGATGTGTATCCGATAGAGACCGATGTACACATCTCGGTTTGTAGCGATTTCAAGAAGGAATGGGCTCTAGGCTCGATTATAGTACAACATTCCATCCTCGGACCGATGGGCGGTGAGAGGTGAATCAGTTATAAAAGATATGTTACGTGCTTGCATGTTGGATTTTCAGGGTCATGGGACCCCGATCGAAGTTCGCCTACAATAATGATTACTGTGCTAGCATCGGCATGGCACCCTACGAAGCTTTGTATGGACGACGGTGCATGTCTCCGCTTAATTGGGAAGAAGTGGGTGAGAAACTCATTTTAGGTCCCGAGATCGTGGAGAATACAACCGAGACAGTTCGGTTAATCCGTGAGAGACTACGCATTGCTCAAAGTCGTCAGAAGAGCTACGCTGATCTGAAAAGAAACCATGTTGAGTTTAAGGTGGGAGATAACGTATTTGTCAAAATTTCTCCTACAAAAGGCGTGATGCATTTTGGGAAGCGTGGGAAGCTGAGTCCGCGCTATGTTGGACCTTTCGAGGTATTGGGCCGAGTCGGCAAGGTTGCCTATTATCTAAATGCACAACGTGTTTCATGTGTCCATGTTACGAAGATATGTTAAGGACCCGACACACGTATTGGACTACCAGCCCATTGAGCTCCAAGAAGACCTATCCTTGGTTGAGGAACCGATGTGAATCTTGGATCGTAAAGAACAAATCTTACGGACAAAGAGCATTCCCTTAGTACTCGTGAAGTGGCGGAACCATTCTTCAGAGGAAGCCACATGGGAGCGTGAAGCGGAGATTCGCGAGCAATTTCCACAACTTTTCGAGTGAAGGTATATTGTAAACTATAGTTATGTAAGAAAACCGTACGTACCTTTAAATTCTTGAATTTGCTTCTTTAAAAAAAAGAAAAAAAAAAAGAGGAGAATTTCTTCAAAATCTTCAATGTTAAATTGGTTCATAACATCGATGCTTTACATATATATCTATAACGATCACACAATAAAATCTTAAATGTTATATTTATTCATTCTCGGTTAGAACCGTATATACATTGGAACCCGTGTCATCGGTTAGAACATGTTACCGAACGCGTGATCATGCTTTTGAATAAGTGTTCGATTGACATAAAATTTTGCTCAAATAATTACCAAAAGGGTGAGGTAGGTGTGTGCTAGGTTTGTGTCATGGTGAAGTATATTTCATGTGACACTTGGGAAGGTATGCATCCATGTACGGATGCAATCCTCTATGGCGATGGGATGCCACACGCGGTACATCCAGTTACTACGGATCCCGACCCTTGAAAGCGTGCTTAGTGAAGCTTACCGCATCGCGACCAAAGTTCTTTGACTTTAGACTGTTTCAATCTTGCTTTATACTGGTGTTAGGATAAGGACTTACCGCAGTTCGGTTTAGCTATCCGTACATTTTCGAGGACGAAAATTCACGAGGTAGAATGTAAAGACCGTATTTTGAACCCGAGTTAGTGACCACCTGTGTGTGTATTCTGCAACCGACACCACCATTTGTTTTGGATTTTTATCTAGATGTGATTGTGCGAATGATTTTAATTTAGAGCCCATTTGGACCCTCGATGCGAAAGTTGTGCACCGACCTCGGTGTAGCCCAACAACGTGACTTGAGTTTTAAAATTAGAAGTGTATAATACATAAGATGTGTGTGTGTTTTACTTTGTGAGCAATCCTATTATAAGAAGGAATTGCATCGATTATACTAGGTTTTGTTAAGAGAGATAGTTACCCAACCGTGAAACTCCGCTTCTCTCTTCTTCAATCATCGAGGAGATCGGTTTAGAAAACCTCCTTCTAGAACCCTCTTTGTTGAAAGCACTTAAACCTTAGAAAGAACTTGAATCAACCTTGGATTCAGAGTTGGCTATTGGGAGAGGTTGAGATCATTGGGGCGTGTTGGAGTTGTCTCGTGAACTCGGGATCGATCGCGCGCTGAATCGTTGAGGAAACCCGTCGGTTTCGCTCAAGCTCCATTCGGTGACTCATTTCTAATCTAGGAACCTTTAGATTAAAGGTACGCTTTTAATTAAACTTTTGATTAAATCATTAGATTAGCCATGGGTTTTGCTTTGGGATGTAAGGGTTTCGATTCGTGAAAACCAAATAAATCGTTGTCGTCAGAAGCTCGCTCGAACGAGCTATTATCATCGCTCGAGCGAGGTATCACTGAACTCCGACATTGCCTTAGTAATTTAGTCATAACGTTTTATCCCGAACTCTGATTGAGACGATTCTTTTTGCGTTGGAAAGCTAATAGAAAAATCTACAACTTTCATATTTTGATCAACTCATGGATCAATCGTCTTGATAGTCAAAAATATATGAGAATGTTACATCAAATCGCTCGAGCGAGCTATTATCATCGCTCGAGCGAGGTATTGTCGAACTTCGACATTGCCTTGGTATTTTAGTTATAACCTTTTGTCCCGAACTCCGATTGAGACGATTCATTTTGCGTTGGAAATCTAATAGAAAAATCTATAATGTTTATGTTTTGACCAACTCATGGATCAATCGTCTTGATAGTCAAAAATATATGAGAATGTTACGTCAAATTCTAGGATTGGCGCAACTTGCCTGTTTTGACTTGTTTTTGAGGAAACGCTTAAATAGGTCTATATTATTAGTAATTAGAGTTTATCTTAATGCATGAACGTATATTGTGATGTAGATTGAGGGCGAGAGGCCATCAATAGGACCTTGCTTGACTTCGCATAACTCCGAGTTTTAGGTAGGAGAATCTCATCTTTACAGTATTTTATTTTAATTCGCATGGATATTTTGAATTAAAATCTTTAAACTTGCATATGCCATTGAAATCACATCTGTAAACTGAAATTGATATGAATGACTGAAAATCTAAATCTACCTGAATCCTGAAACCTGAATCTGCTTAAGCTCTGAAAATCTGAAATCAAGAACCTGAACTATGTATAAGAAACTTGCATCTGATTTATATTAGTATCTGCATTTGTTTTATGATTGACTGAACGACCCTCAAAATTCTGAACAACTTCCGGCACAAGTTTCCCTCATTACTGAGGGGCTTGTTGCATCTGAAAAGGTTCATGAGCAGCGATGGTAGGTAGGGGTTCCCATCGGCTATATTCCGCTCTCGAGATATAGTTTACTCGGGAGGTATTTTAAGTTGAGCATGAATTCTTGAACTTTGCATATAGAAGTTAGAAGAAATTAAGAAACAACGCATACATTCTTGAAACTGTTTTCACACATTTAGAAATAGATCTTACATATGGGTTCCGCACCTGAATTCAGTTTATTATGTGCTTATATGTTTGACAAGCTATGTGCCGAGATTTGTTTTGAAACCATCTTAGTTAAAGTAAAATGCCGTAGAGATGTCTTTCTTCTCGAGCTTTGTTGGTTAGCTCACTCCGACTATCGTCCGAGTTCGTCTTGGCGTGGCTATTCGTTTGTGAGTGATCGACTCGTGCACGAGGAAGAGCTTGAGGTTCCTCCTGAGGAGTTTTTCCCAGTATAGAACTTACTGATTTTCTTATTTGTGGTGAGAGTTAGACTTGAATTTGTGGGCCCATTTTAGTTGGATATCATAGTTTTATACTTGACGTTGATTTCTGTTATGAGCCATGTTTCGATGATGGTCGGCCATCATCGGTGGTTCTTTACTTTTAATTGCTTCCGCATTTATTTAGCTATGGATTTTTATTACGCTTTACTCTGATATGTGCCCTGTTTGTCCGGCTTATCGTTTATTCGATAGGTTGGCGAACCGGCCTTTCCTATACCTGAGGGATTGGAAAAGTCGGGTCGTCACAGTTAGCTAATCTCGACATATATGTCATATGTGTAGGTGTGGATTGATTTGATTTTTAATTGTGATGTTTTACTCGCAAGCGCAAGAATCAGATTGTAGATAGTGGGTGCGGAGTACGAGATCGTTCTCACGAGGACTATTTTGGAAGATCTAAAAAGATGAGATAGTAATTCAAGAAATCTAGCAAGAACTAACAGTACCCTACCAATATTACGATTTAGGCAGTTTTGTGAGATGACAATTACTGACTACAAACTAAAACTTAATTGATAATTCAAAAATAAAGGTAAAGATGAAGATACTAAATCCTCTCATCTTTGGTTTGTTCTTCCCGTAATACAAATCTAAGGATTAAACAATGAGATATACCATTAAAAAAAATATCTTTTGTGGAAGATAAATAGTCAAAACCCGAATAGGTTCCACATTGCATCCCTACAATCAGAACTTAATTTCAGAGATGATTTTCATATATAAATCTGAGATCAAGGGCATGAGTCGGTACCCTTGATCTCAGATTTTAAATAAAAATCATCCCCAAAGTGGGTAAAATTTTTAACAAGAATACCACTATAGATCTGAGATCAAGGGCAAGGTTCGGCACACTTGATTTATGATTAGGGAGTAATTAAGATAAAATTACCATTACAGATCCAAGATCCAGGGTATAGCTCGGCACACTAGATCCCGGATCATAATCGTAAGTAGATCAACACGATGAAAGCAAAAAGACCAGATAACAATGATTGGGGTAAAATTACCGTCACAGATATGAGATTCAGGGCATGGCTCGGCACACTCGAACCCAGTTAGTGGCGGGAATTTCATCCGTTCGTGACAACATAACAACCATAAAATAAAATCTTATATTTTAATCTTAGATTTATATTATTAGAAGTACATCCCTCGGATGGGAATCATTAGATCCCCATCCGTAAGAAATTAGCCACGCATGCTGTAATTAAATGACATAAACAAATAATGAATGAAAAATAACATCAATTTGATTAATTAAAAATACCTCAACCTTCAATAGAAATTCTTTGATCCAAGTTTAATCCACAAGTACGATGATCTTCAGAAACGAAATTAACAATGCTCTCTACTAATCTTTAAATTTAAACTAGGAATCAACTGAACAAAAACAATAAATTGAAGAAAAGAATGCTAAAAAGGTTAAAGGAACAAAGCTCCAAAAAAGAATTAAAAATTCTCTATCTCTATGTCTAGCTATCTAAAAGTAAAAGTCCTATCTAGCTCTCCCTTCTCGAGTTGTTGGTTTGGCTTTAAATACTCTTCAAGTCGTGTAGGTTTCCTGGCTCGAAAAGTTAGGGTCGAATAATCTACCTTATAGGGTCGATGCATCGACCCTCCTAAAAATCTGCACTAGGAGTTACTTCCGTCTCAAATGGAGTTACTTTACTCGATTAATCGAGTAAAGGGTCGATTAATCGACCTTCCCTTTATTCTGCAACCAAACAGTGTCTTTTGTGTCAGAGTCTGTCACTTTCCTCGATTAATCGAGTGTAAGGTCGATTAATCGGCCTTCCCAGATTTCCGTGAACTCCTGCCCAACTTTACATCAGACACTGCCTCGATATTTCGGCCATAACTTTCTACTCCAAACTCGGATTGATATGATTCTTATGGCATTGGAAAAATGACAGAAAGCTCTACAACTTTTGAGTTTTAGCAATTTCATAAATCTGACATCTTAAAGGTCCAAATTGAGCTGCAAATTGTACTAAGTTCTAAATGACCCAAGGTTGCAGTGTTTTGATATTATTTTCGGAATTCTTGGGCTGTTTTATGCACTTAGATTGTATTTACCTGAAATACTTCAAATCTCATAATTCTCATCAGATAGCCTTCATCGGACAGTTAAATGTAGGTAATTAAGGGTGAAATATAATCATATTTTACTATTCATCACACCCCCAAACCTACACTTTGCTAGTCCTCAAGCAAAGCAAACTAAAGAAAAATAAATGCCACTTTCGTAGGGAGCATGACTGCATTTAGCGTGTGCAACAAGAAGCCTTTAAACTCGTAGGTGATCCCTAGTGGAGGAGTTGTGTCTCCTGAGGGTTTACAGTGAAGTTACCCACAAACTTCAATACATTCTTGAAACCATCGATAAAATTGAGTTTTTAAAACATGATTTTTATAACATATATACCATTCAAAACTCAAAATCATTAATCAATTCAACATGTGAATTCTCAATTTTAAATAACAATGTTATACTAATCATACTAGTATCCATTTAAATTAGTCTAATGCTCAAATCGTTAGATAACTCATCCATTCATGCCTAAACGTGAAGTGTGTGCATACCCAAACCAAGATTCATCCATCTCAGAACTAATTCAAACGGGAATCCATCGGATCTGTTGTCTCGATTCAATCCTTACTTTAGGTATACTCTCAAAATATAAATACACCGATGATGGGTAAGTTTTCGCACACATGTGAGAGATCAATACAAAACAAATAAAAAGGTCTCACATGATAAATGAAACACGATGCAATCAATGAACAAAAATAAATCTCATAAGGACAGATACTTGTATATCCTAAGCATGTCATATCAAGTGTCATAAGTATTACATATTTACTCTCCACTAGGCAGTTACCAATGCAAGATTGGATCATGAAGGTCTTTTGTAGGGTTGTAACGGGGCTCAGATAAGGGTAAGAAAGAGATGGACGTTGGGATTCAAAATTTCTGAGAAATTGGAAAAGAAATTAACTTCTGATTTTTCTATTTATCTTCTTTTTCTTTTCTAATCTCTCACTATTTTTTTTCTTTTGAATTTCACTTTCTTGAAGCACCTCATATTTTTCATTATTTTTCATAGTTTTCTTTTTCTTTTTCTCCCCCCTCTTTTTTTTATGTTTTTGCCATACACTCTCAATAAACACTACAACTCGGTATCTCTCCATTTACTCTTCTTTTGTTCATTCTCATCCCTCGTTCCTAATTTATCAGAAATAAGAAGGGTAAAACTGAATTTTCAAAAATGGTGAAAGGGTAACGGTTAACGTGGCTTATCAAAGAATGTGTAAAGGTAAATTTTTCAATAGGCTCAAAGGAGTACTAGAAAGATAAATTTATATAAGGTGGGATATTTTAAGCACAAACGAGCCAAAGATGGCCTTCAATCATATCCTTAAATGATGGTAACCTTGCCTATTTGTCTTGAGTAGATATACAATACGTTTTAACATAATGATATGAATTTGATTTCATGCAAAGTCACAAGTCAAAATAAAATGTATGAGATTATGCAAAATAATTCGTATTCAAAGAAAACTCCGAGTTTATGTATTCACTCATCAATGACGGGAATTTAGCTCTAAAGCTCACCGGGTTTAGTCTCCACTAAGAACCTAAGATTCAACATTCAAAACAGTTCATCGATTTTTAAGTCTTAGCTTGGTATAAGTGCAAAAATTCTAAGCATGAATATCAAAATTATCCGTAAAATATCACATTAACCTTCCTCATCCTAGATACAAGTAATCAAAATATGACATCGATATTCTTAAAATTAAATTCACATGCATCAACTAAAGTTTGAAAACTATCGCAAAATAATGTGTGTGATGGCTCCAAATCAAAAAAATAAAATAAATTATTTTTGTTTTTTTTTTATCATATCAATTGTCGATTAATCAACTTGAAGAAGTCGATCGATCGAGAGTGCATGGTCGATCAATCGACCTTCATTGTCGATTGATCGCGAAAAAGTAAATTTTGTTTTTTTGTTTTTTCATATAAAAAATAAGTGACGTAAGATAGATAATCATACCCTCAAACCAAAAAATGACAATGTCCTCATTGATTGAAATAAGTATTGCACCCCCAAACCTCTTGAAAAGTACCTCAACACAAAGATTAGGTGCAGAAACTATGTGCATCAAATTAGAACATGACTAAAAATTTATTGAAGGGAATATGGTTACACTATTTAGGGAATTAAAAATAACCTAAACTAACCTAGAAACTAATATTCTAGAACTAAATATATGAAATAAATAAATCCTAAATCCTAAATCCTAAACTAAACATGAATCCAACTCTGTTAACCATCGTTAGGTGGGCCCATCCACCTTGGTTTACTTAAATCGATGTTCTTAGGCACAGGGAACAATTTTTCCCAGAGTTCAAGTTGAAATTGATGAGTCACCGCCGATGGTATGGATGAAGGCGTTGAGGTGGCGGTGGGAGATGGAGATGGGGGAGGTGGTGACGGAATCACATCAATTATCTCGATATCAGTATTGATGCACGGTGTAGGAGATTTGGAATGATTTACCTTCTTTCGAGATGGTTCTCCCCAGGAAGGAATGATTATCGGATTGAGGTCGATGATTTCAACAGTGCTAGGCTCAAAAGGAACCGTCCGATTAGTGCGGCGCCCCTGCTTTTTAGCAGTCTCCTCCATCTTCGATAACCATACTCTGGTAAGAAAGAATCGCCGGGCCATAAGAAGGTTGTGCAAGGTTTAATGGAAAGTGAGCCTATGGGTGAATATAAGGAGAAAAATCGATGGAGTTGTAGTAGGAGAAGGAGTGGAAAGAGTTGTCCCGCAAAAAAGAAACAAGGAAGAGTGTGTGCATTACGCTTGAGGGATCCCATAAACGAACGGAAAGTGGAAAGATGGAGTCCCAATAGGAGTCCGTTCCCAAAAAAAAAACAAAAAGTGGGGGTCAATTAATCGACCCTGGGAGGTCGATGCATCGACCCCAAAGATTTTTTATTCTCCGAAAAGTGGGGGTCGATTAATCGAGTATAACCCTCGATTAATCGACTGTATGTGGGCAGAGAGGTGAAATTTCTTCGTTTATTAGTATTTTTTTTAATTTTTTTTTTAACTCTTCTAAATACAACATGAAATCCACAAAAATATGGGCAGTCCCGAACAGATTAGAAACACACTTGTTTATTGATAAACATGGTGATTACAAGGACATGTCTGATTTATTTATTTATTATTATTATATATATTTATTTTATTTTTTTTCAAAATAAACAACCTAAATAAAGAAACAGAACAAAACGAAAAATCCTAATTCTAGTCCTAAACTAAACAAACTAATCATCTCCATCTTCTTCGGCCTGGCGGGCCCTGGCGCACATCTCATCATAACTATCAGGCCACATGCGCTGCCTGATCTGATGGAGGAAGGAACGATCATGGTAGCTGCGACGCAAAATCGCACCATGTTGCCGCTGCAGCTCCTCTTGTAAAGAAATAATTTGGGCTTGGAGTGTACCAAGAGACACACCCTCCTCGGGTCCCTGATCAGGTGCAGGCTGGTCGTCCTAGCGTACGCGGCGGCACTGGTGTGGTGGAGAAGGTTGGGCCGGTGCATCAGCGGGGCATCAAGGACATTACCCAGGAGACGCATACTGCGGTTCCATTGGGTAGCACCATAGTGATAGAATGCAAGGTCCCCGAGATCATCATCCCGGTAGAACAGGAAACAAAGGAAATTAAGCAGCTTCATTACCAAGTGAGGAAAGTAGATCATGGCGGCATCACCAATGGCAGGGTTGGCGACATCCTCATGGCATCGCCGCATGCCATCATGAAGAAATTCGGGCACATTGATCCATGTATTTCGATAGGCACCATAAAGTGCCTGAACCCGGTCACCAGTGCGCTCAGAAATGTGGCCACGGGGGCAGAGGTTACTGCAAACCACACTCCCATAACAAAATCGGGAGCGGTAACGCCGATCGCCTAGTGGCGATCCCTGAAGAAAATATGCCGCGGCACATATCGTTGATTATATCCTCCTGAGAACTGTCGAGCTCTTCACCCAGAGTGTGATTGAGAGGGCGCTCGCACGAAATGTTAAAAACCTTCGCAATGGTTTGCGGATAAACACGGTGCGACCACCCATCGATTGAAACAGTAAAGTGAGCGTTGACATGATTTTCAGCAGAGGCGTCCACCCATGCCATGTTTTGATAGAATAACCGAACGATCCGTTCGGACACTTTGATCACAGGCGGTTTGAGAAGAAAATGGACGTTCCCATTGCATAGGCGATGGAGACTGCGCAGATAGGCATGGTCTGAAATGCCGTGAGATCGAAAAGATATTCAGAACAAAGATCTCGGGTCACAAAGCGACCACGTGACTGCTCACGTGGATGACCTGTAGGACGTTGGGAAAGCCTTTGCGGCGCGACAGATGACGAAGCCATGAAAGCACTGTCGGAATGTCGGAGGCTGTCAGGGAAAAAAAATAGGATAAAGATCGAATGAGAATGGAAGAGAGAGTCCTTCCTTAAGTAGGCGCAAAGGCGTCTTTTTGGGACGGACACACCGCATATAGTCGATTAATCGACCTTATAGGGTCGATTAATCGACTGCATTGGGAAAAGGTGCAGCTTTAACTACACCACATGGAAACACGCAACGGCTGTCAATGACTAGACGCAACGTCCGGAAGTGGAAAAGTCGATTAATCGACACGTGCTATCGATTAATCGACTTTAATCGAGACAGTGAAAAAAAACAAAAACACATGTGCAGTATTTAAGTCGATTAATCGATTTTGGGAGTCGATTAAGCGACTTCAAATAAAACAAACTTGACAGAATCTGAAAAGCAGCACGATTTTCACTGCTGAATAGCCGATGCTTCGACTCTGGGAGTCGATTAATCGACTAACATAAAAGTCAACTTATCAATCAATGCGGTCTCCTTGAAAAAGAAAACACTCATTACTACTGTCGATTAATCGAGTGGAAGGGTCGATTAATCGAGAAAAAGCAAAATTTTTTTTTTTTTTTTTTAAAAACGAAATACCAAAAAGAAATTACACAAAATTGGGTTGCCTCCCAATGAGCGCTAGTTTAACGTTGATAGCTCGAGCAAGTGAATTACTCAGTCAGGGTGAGCCATTGGATCACTCAAAGAAAGAGTGTCAGAGAATGCATATGCATCCTCTAGGAACGGTTTTAATCTTTGACCATTAACTCAAAAAACATTTTCGTATCTCTGATTGATAACATCAACTACCCCATTGGGGATTATTTGAGAGATTTTGAATGGACCACTCCAATGGGTTTTTAGTTTTCCTGGAAATAGGTGAAGTCGGGAATTGTACAGTAGAACCTGTTGACCAATGACGAAAGATTTACGTAAAATAGATTAATCATGAACCCGTTTCATACGGTCCTTGTATGATTTAGCACAGTCATATGCATCAACATGGATTTCTTCCAATTCATTTATTTGCAAACCCCTTTGGGTACCAGATTTCAGGAGATCAAAATTTAATGACTTGATGGCCGAAAATGCTCGATGTTCCAGTTCAACCGGAAGGTGACAACCTTTACCAAAAACCAACCGATACGATGACATGCCAATCAGAGTTTTAAACGTAGTTCGATACGCCCACAGAGCGTCATTCAGTTTTAGCGACCAATCTTTATAGTTCAGATGGATTGTCTTCTCTAAAATCTGTTTAAGTTCCCGACTAGAGACTTTAACTTGGCCACTTGTCTGAGGATGGTATGGTGTAGCAACTTTGTGTGTGACACCATATTTCTTTATTAATTGGGTGAACACTTTATTGCAAAAGTGCTTTCCACCATCGCTGATTATCGCCTTTGGAATACCAAAATGTGAAAACACTTGATCCTTCAGGAATTTGATCACTACTTTGTGATCGTTCGTTTTACACGCCACAGCTTCAACCCATTTCGAGACATAATCAAATCCGACAAGGATGAATGTGTTTCCAAACGAATTCAGGAAAGGACCCATAAAATCGATCCCCCAAACATCGAATAATTTAACTTCTAAAATTGGATTGAGTGGCATCATGTTGCGCTTTGAGATCCGGCCCAGCATTTGACAGTTGTGACAAGATTTACAATGCTGATGACAATCTTTAAAGATCGTCGGCCAGTAAAAACAACTTTGGAGGATCTTTGCTGTAGTCTTTTTGGAACTAAAGTGACCTCCGCAAGCTAACTCATGACAGAACGAGATAATCCGTGGTTGCTCAGATTCAGGAATACATCTTCGTATGATTTTATCGGGATAGTATTTGAATAAATACGGATCTTCGAAAAAGTAGTGTTTCACCCGAGCTAAGAAAATAGATTTCTCATTCTTAGACCAATGGTGAGGTAATTTCTCTGTGACTAGGTAATTGACAAGATCCGCATACCAAGGTGAGCAGTCAATCCCGAACAACTGTTCATCCGGAAAGTGCTCCAAGATCTGAACAGGATCGTCAGATTTCTCAATAATTATTCGTGATAAGTGATCTGCCACCACATTTTCTGAGCATTTCTTGTCTTTGATTTCCAAATCGAACTCTTGCAACAATAGGATCCATCTGATTACGCGCGCTTTAGCCTCTTTCTTAGCGAATAGATAACGCAGAGCAGCGTGATTGATAAATACCACAACTTTAGACCCTAATAAATAGGATCAAAATTTATCCAACGCGAAAACTACTGTCAAAAGTTCCTTTTCAGTGGTCGAGTAGTTCAACTGGGCATCGTTGAGAGTACAACTCACATAGTAGATTACATGCAGTAATTTTTCTATTCGTTGTCCCAGAACAACCCCAATTGCATAATCAGAGGCGTCGCATATGATTTCGAACGGGAAGTCTTAGTTTGGAGATTGAATTATCGGGGCTTTTATCAATTCAGCCTTAATGGTTTCAAAGGCTCGCAAACATTTATCGTCGAAGAGGAATGGGACATCCTTTGAAAGTAAATTGCATAGCGGTCGCGCTATCTTACTGAAATCTTTAATAAAACACCGATAAAAATCAGTGTGTCCCAGAAAAGATCTTATTTCCTTAACTGTCCTCGGTGGTGGTAGATTGGCAATTAAATCAACTTCAGCTTTATCGACATTGATACCCTGGGACAATATGATGTGTCCCAAAATAATGCCATCTTTAACCATGAAGTGACATTTTTCCCAGTTAAGAACAAGGTTCTTCTCCTGACATCGTGCAAGCACTAGCGACAAATAATTCAAGCAGTCAGCGAAACTGTTTCCATGGATCGAGAAGTCGTCCATGAATACTTCGAGGAATCGTTCAACCATATCCGAAAAAATACTTAGCATATATCTTTGAAATCTAGCTGGTGCATTACAAAGCCCAAACGACATTCGTTGGTAGGAGAAAGTACCAAAAGGGCATGTAAACGTGATTTTCTCTTGATCCTCAGGCGCAATGACTATTTAGTTATAACTGGAATAGCCATCGAGTAAGCAATAGTAATCATGCCCGGCCAGTCTTTCTAACATCTGATCGATAAACGGAAGTGGAAAGTGATCTTTCCTTGTCATCAAATTTAACTTCCGATAATCGATACACACTCTCCAACCTGTTTGAATTTTTGTAGGAATTAGTTTGTTGTCCTCATTCTTCACCACTGTGACTCCCGACTTCTTAGGGACCACTTGTGTGGGGCTAACCCATTTACTGTAAGAGATGGGGTATATGATTCCAGCATCTAAAAGTTTTATTACGTCATTTCAGACCACGTCTTGTATTATAGGGTTCAGTCTCCTCTGTGGTTCCCTAGAAGGCTTAGCATTGTCTTCCAAATGGATCCGGTGCATACAAACTGTCGGACTAATGCCTTTGATATCTTTTATCGACCATCCTATGGCACTTTTGTGATCTTTGAGCACATTCATGAGTTGGCCTTCCTGATTCGCATCCAATTTTGATGAGATTATGACGGGGTTGGGTTTCATTCTCCCCTAGGTAGGCATACTTAAGATTTTCCGGAAGAGGTTTAAGTTCTAAGGACACTTTCTCCTCCTCTTTCGGCTTTTCCTTGATTAATTCAATTTGATTTCCAAAGTCTATTTTCTCTTCTTCTCCCAGAAGCGATGTGGAGTCCAACATGTGATTCACTTCTTGGATTAGTTGATCCACATCAAAATTTTCTCCAAAATGTGCAAGACAAACTGCTAAAGGATCTTCAATTTCGGATGCATGAAATATTTCTTTCACGATTTCATCGATTATGCAGGTTTGTGCATGCTCGTCATCCTCCATGGATTGCTTGGCAATATTAAATATGTTGAGTTCCACTGTCATATTTTCGAATGACAGATTCCCCATTTCGATAATTGATTAGCGCATTGGAGGTTGCTAGGAATGGTCTTCCTAGAATCACCGGAATGTTATTCTTCAAATTTGGTGCCGGTTCAGTGTCTAAAATAATAAAATCTACAGGAAAGTAGAAAGAATCCACCTTGATGAGGACATCTTCCACAATTCCTCGAGGGATCTTTACTGACCGATCAGCTAACTGAAGGGTCATCACAGTGGTCTTAAGCTCTCCCAATTTGAGCTCCTTGTACACAGAGTAAGGCAACAAGTTGACACTTGCTCCTAAATTCAAAAGGGCCTGATCAATATGGTTATCGCCGATGACGATTGAGATTATAAGACACCCTGGGTCCTTGTATTTAATTGGGAGTTTCGCTTGCAATACTGAACTAACCTGCTCGGCTAAGAAAGCCTTTTTCAGAATATTGGTCTGTCTTTTGATTGTGATCAATTCCTTAAAAAATTTTGTATAAGCAGGTACTTGTCGGATGGCATCCAGGAAGAGAATATTATTTTTTAATTGCTTGAAAATCTCATTTATTCCTTCCACATCGCAATTTTTTCGTGGTGCCATCAATCTTTACGGGTACGGTGCTTTAGGAACAAAACATTTCTTCTGTTCACTCTTTTCTTCTGTTATTTCTTTTGCTTATACTTTTTCCTCAATTTCTTCTTTCTCTTCAAATTTCTTCTCTCCATCAGACTTTTCTTCCTCTTCTGGCAACACTACTTTATTATTGACCTGCTTTTCAGATCTCAACGTTGTGATCGCCCGAATTTATTGTTGATTATCATCTTGTGATGAAGTTGGTATTTGTTCAACAACCATTTGACCCCTTGGGTTAGGGACTGCTTGGCTTGGAAACGATCCTTTTTCTCTTTCACAGAGAAAAGTTGTCAATTGTTCAATTTGGGTCTTTATTTTAGAGATTGAGGATGTGTGAGAATGAATAAGTTTCAACAGGTCCTCAGTAGAAGAAGTTTGTGTAGGAGGACGTTCGACAGTATTTCCCAATGGACTGTTAAATCCGGGTGGTGAAAATGTTGGCACAAAATTTTGTTGTGATTGGTTTTGATAACCTCCCATTGGTTGTGTAAACTAAAAATTTTGGTTCATTGCCGTGGCTGCCCAACCTGATTTTGATTGTATTAAAATTGATTTGGATTATTGAACCCTTGTTGTTGAAATTGCCCTTGACCGTAGTTTTGCTGCGGTCTTTGGTTGAAATTTTATTGGGGATAAAAGTTCATCCCCTGTTTCCTGAGCTGTATTCTTTGATTATCTTATTTTTATAAGAAATTTGGGTGGCTTCTCCAACTATTTGGGTTGTTCTCATTGAAAACGTTTCCTTGATTCCGCCCATAGTTATTCACAACATTTAACTGTTCAGATGTGTCTTCATGGTAGTTCTGTATTGAAGGACAATCATCTGCTATATGCATTGGACTTGCACAGACTGAACATGGCTCGGTTGTGTATTTATCATATGCACATTCTTCTTTAATTTTAATTCCTCCGCTTGTTGAGTGAGGAAATCAATTTTAGCCATCAGATCTGGGGAATCCTTCACTACGTATAGTCCTCCCTTCTTGGTTGAACTTCCAGCTTGATCATGAGCTTTGACTGGTTGGTCCCGAGTCTTTGTGAAATCCCAGTGCTGGGAATCCTCAGCCAGCTTTTCTAAGAAAGCATAGGATTCAGTTTGCTTGAGGCTCAAGAATCCTCTGCCATTCATTGACTCTATAAGATGTCTATTAGGTTGACTTAGTCCATTGTAGAAACACTGGACCAATCTCCACTTTGAGGATCCATGGTGTGGACACTTTAGTAGGAGATCCATGAATTTATCCCAAGCTTTATATAATCTCTCATCTTCCTCTTGCGTGAAATTCGTGATTTCACGTCTTAGGACATTCGTCTTCGCCATGGGGAAGAACTTTAACAGAAACTTTTTGACCATCTGATCTCAGGTAGTTATGGATTCCGATGGTAGGAAATTTAATCAGGCTTTTGCTTTATCCTTTATAGAGAAAGGAAACAAGCGTAGCCGAACAGATTCTTCGCTGAAGTTTTGGTAAACAGATGAGCAAACTTCGACGAAGTCTTTAACGTGCTGGTATGGATCTTCTCTCTCCATGCTATAAAAGATTGGAAGGATTTGGATGACATTTGTACAAATTTCAAATCGGCCGCCAGGTGTGGCGGGGTATACAATGCATGATAGTGTATTTGTAGTGATTGGAGAAAACAGTTCTCTCAATATTGGTTCTTCCTCTTGTCCTTGTTCGATTTGGCCATTCATGTTGTCAGTCAAATTGACTTCAGTGGATGATTTACTTGAAAAATTTTACCTTGATTTAGCGTCCTTACGATTTGACCGACAAGCACGTTCGATATCAGAATTTAAAGGCTCTAAAGTTCTTTCTTTAGAAGACCTAGTGTGCATGCAAATGACGAACAGAGTGGAGGTTTCGGGAAAGAAAACCTCAAGAGATATCTTTTTTTTTTTAATTTTAATTAATTAATTTATTTTTTTCAAAATTTTTTTGAATCTCGATTGACCGAGTAAGAAGCTCGATTAATCGAGAAGTAAGTCGATTAATCGAGTGGTGGGCTCGATTAATCGAGACAGGACAGAGAATTTTATTTTATTTTATTTTTTTTAATTTTCAAATTTCAAAAATTTAAATTTTAAAAATTTGAATTTTTATTGTTTTTTTTTTTAATTTTAATTTTTCTTTTTAATTTTTTTTTGAATCTCAATTGATCGAGTAAGAATCTCAATCGATCGAGACAGAGCTCGATTAATCGAGTGGTAGACTCGATTAATCGACAAAGGACAGAGAAATTTTTTATTTTTTATTTTTTATTATTTTTTCAGCAGAGATACTGTTTTAATCCACGGAAATTTATAAAATTAACTGTCTATTTCCTAAAAATTTAGATTTTCTTGATTTAATCCCTGGCAATGGCGCCAAAAACTTGATGTGATTTTTAATTGTGATGTTTTACTCGCAAGCGCACGAATCAGATTGTAGATAGTGGGTGTGGAGTACGAGATCGTTCCCACGAGGACTATTTTGGAAGATCTAAAAAGATGAGACAATAATTCAAGAAATCTAGCAAGAACTAACAGTACCCTACCAATATTACGATTTAGGCAGTTTTGTGAGATGACAATTACTGACTACAAACTAAAACTTAATTGATAATTCAAAAATAAAGGTAAAGATGAAGATACTAAATCTTCCAATCTTTGGTTTGTTCTTCCTGTAATACAAATATAAGGATTAAACTATGGGATATACCATTAAAAAAAATATCTTTTATGAAAGATAAATGGTCAAAACCCGGATAGGTTCCACATCGCATCCCTGCAATCAGAACTTAATTTCAGAGATGATTTTCATATATAGATCTGGGATCAAGGGCATGACTCGGCACACTTGATCTCAGATTTAAAATAAAAATTATCCCCAAAGTGGGTAAAAATTCAAACAAGAATACCACCATAGATCTGAGATCAAAGGCATGACTCGGCACACTTGATTCCAGATTAGGGAGTAATTAAGATAAAATTACCATTACAGATCCAAGATCCAGGGCATGGCTCGACACACTTAATCCCTGATCATAATCGTAATTAGATCCACACGATGAAAGCAAAAAGACCATATAACAATGATTGGGGTAAAATTATCGTCACAGATATGAGATTTAGGGCATGGCTCGGCACACTCGATCCCAGTTAGTGGCGGGGATTTTATCCGTTCGTGATAACATAACAACCATAAAATAAAATCTCATATTGTAATTTTAGATTCATATTATTAGAAGTACATCCCTCGGATGGGAATCATTAGATCCCCATTCCTAAGAAATTAGCCACACATGCTGTAATTAAATGACATAAACAAATAAGGAATGAAAAATAACATCAATTTAATTAATTAAAAATACCTCAACCTTCAATAAAAATTCTTTGATCTAAGTTTAATCCACAAGTACGATGATCTTCAGAAATGAAATTAGCAATGCTCTCTACTAATCTTTAAATTTAAACTAGGAATCAACTGAACAAAAACAATAAATTGAAGAAAGGAATGCTAAAAAGGTTAAAGGAACAAAGCTCTAAAAAAGAATAAAAAATTCTCTATCTCTACGTCTAGCTATCTAAAGGTAAAAGTCTTATCTAGCTCTCCCTTTTCGAGTTGTTGGTTTGGCTTTAAATACTCTTCAAGTCGCGTAGGTTTCCTGGATCGAAAAGTCAGGGTCGGTTAATCGACCTTATAGGGTCGATGCATCGACCCTCCTAAAAATCTGCACTAGGAGTCACTTCTGTCTCAAATGGAGTTACTTTACTCGATTAATCGACCTTCCCTTTATTCTGCAACCAAACAGTGTCTTTTGTGTCAGAGTCTGTCACTTTCCTCGATTAATCGAGTGTAAGGTCGATTAATCGACCTTCCTAGATTTCCATGAACTCCCGCCCAACTTTGCATCAGACATTGCCTCGGTATCTCAGCCATAACTTTCTACTCTGAACTCTGGTTGATATGATTCATCCAACATTGGAAAGATAATAGAAAGCTCTACAACTTTTGTGTTTTAGGAATTTCATAAATCTGACGTCGTGAAGGTCCAAATTGAGCTGCAAGTTGCACTAAGTTCTCGATGACCCAAGATTGCAGTGTTTTGATATTATTTTCGAAATTCTTGGGCTGTTTTATGCACTTGGATTGTATTTACCTGAAACACTTCAAATCTCATAATTCTCATCAGATAACCTTCATCGGACAGCTAAATGTAGGTATTTAGGGGTGAAATATCATCATATTTCACTACTCATCATGGATCAGGATCCTAAGTTAGAGGACCCTGATTATGTGTTAGAAGCAGAGGAGGAGCTTCCTCCAGAAGACTATTTTCCTTAGTTCGGTTTGTTGGTAATAAATTTTGGTGTTTGCAAGTAAATTACTGGAATTAAGTTTGTATAACTGTGAATAGTTTGGAACCACTGTTTAGGTGGCGGTCGGCCGTCACCGGTGGTTGTTAATTTTGTCAGTTTGGATTATGTCATATATAGAATTGGAATCGAAATAGTGCCATGTGTTAGTTGTTTAGTATTCTGTATGAGAGAACATGCCTTAGAAGGCATTAGACGGTCCTGTTTCCCTATCATCATGCGTAGGGGAAAATAGATAGTCATTTGGCGACCCGACCTTTCCTAGAAATTTGTGAGGAAAAGTCAGGCTGTCACAGTTGGTATTAGAGATTAGGCTTTAGGTCTCATGGAAAAGTCAGCCCATTGTCCTTATTTTGTCACAATAAGTACTAATCGAATTTTGTTTGATCATTGACAGTTTAATATAGCCCCACGAGTAAGAGGTAGAGGTAGAGGCAGATTGAGGACGATCCTCATGGGTGACGTTCCAGATTATGAGGACATACCAAGTGGTGTCAGAATCCCCATTGGTTCAAATACCATTCCATTGGGGGAAGGAAGTAATGATGACAATCCTAACACCATTCCAGTTGGTGGAGGAGGTAATGAAGGATTGCATGGGCAGTTGTTGGAAACGATGGTCAACACAATGGCCCAACTTTCAGTGAGACGTCCACCCTTGGGATTCCATGAGTTCAGGAGGATAAACCCTCCAAGTTTCCAAGGTCAACCTGACCCACTTGAAGCGGAGGATTGGATAAACCAGATGGCGAAGCTTCTCCAATTGATTCCGAGTACCGAGGAAGAAAAAGTTAGTTGGGCTGTCTTCCAACTTACTGGAGCGACAGATGCTTGGTGGAAATCTATAGAGAAGATAAGATTGCTAGAGATCTCGATTCCTCCTTGGACATGGGCACGGTTTATGTATGAGTTTAAGAACAATACTTCCCAGATGCTGTAAGAGATCAATGGGAGGTTAAGTTCGTGGAATTGGAGTAGGGTCAGATGACCGTGCATGATTATGAAGCCGAATTCACAAGGCTTTCCAAGTTCTCACCTCTTCACGTTGCCACAGAACTAATCAAGGTGAAGAAGTTTGAGCGTGGCTTGAAACCCGCCATCAAGGGAAGAATTTCTTTGTTCAGAGCGAAGACCTATACAGAGGTCATTGAATTGACACTTATTGCCGAGCAAGACTTAGAAGACATGTATCAGAGGAGAGATATACAGAACAAGAATAGAGCGAGCCGGATGCAATCTTCTAACTTTGGGCAATCAAGTAAGAAACAAAGGATGTCGACGACGACATTGAGTCAACCTTTTCAGTCCACTTACTCGACACCGAGTCAGCCTATTCATTCCATTTATTCGAGCCCAGTTGGCTCGGCACCAATGAGACAGTTCCGGCCTTCCACTCCTACTACTACTAGGGTGTCGAGAGGACAACCTATGTCGCGTGCTAGTTCGTCTGTGCCGATTGAGAAGTGTATGCGGTGTGGGAAACTGCGTAAAACAGAGGAATGTAGATGGACAACGGGTGGATGTTTCAAAACTGGTAAGCAAGGACATTTGATCAAGGATTGTCTCCAATGGAAGAAATGGTCGATAAGACCGACGACGATTCAGAGGCCTCCGACAATGAATCTGAGGTCCTCACGACCTAAAGTGCAAGGTCGAGCCTATGCCGTCTTGGCACAGGATGCCCGGGCAAAAAATGATGTGATCCAAGGTATGATTGCTTATAGATTGTTAATCTATTTTCCTTTATTTTTGATGAAGAAGATGCATAAAATCAGAGTCTTTTACATTGCTACTTTTGCATGTAAAAAATGTATTTCGTACACATCTGATTGAGTAGAATGTATAAAACCTAGGTACCTTACAAATGTATAGAGAAAGTGACTATTGTTGTTATGAGGCACGAGACCCAGGGTCTACCCACTTGTTTGTAACTCCGCAGTTCACGGTAAGGTTGAAAGTCATTCCCGAGCCCCTAGATTTTATCTTATCCGTGTCAGTTTCAACAGGATATTCTTTTAGCACTGACACAATGTATCAATCAGTTATTATCTCCATCACGAATTATGAAGATCATGAATCAGTGGCCGATTTGATTCTATTAGATATGCAAGGATTCGATGTGATCCTTGGCATGGACTGGTTATCCACTCATAACGCGAATGTTGATTTTCGAAGAAAGATGGTCACTTTTCACCACAATTGGGGTAAATCATTCAAATTTTATGGCATACGACCAACTTTTGCACCATTCATATCTGCCATCGGAGCAGATTGTCTTAGGAGGAATGGGTGCAGTGGATACCTAGCTTTCGGGAAGAGAAGAATGACATCGATGCCATTCCAGTTGCATGAGAGTTTTTTTATGTATTTCCCGAGGATCTCCCTGGACTATCATAGGATCAGGAAATTGAGTTCATGATCAATTTAGCTCTAGACACCGAACCAGTGTCAAAGGAACCATAACGAATGGCACTAACAGAACTAAAGGAACTCAAGGAGAAGTTGTACAAATTACTGGATAAAAACTCATCAGGCCTAGTGTGTCTCCTTGGAGAGCACCAGTTTTATTTGTTAAAAAGAAAGATGGTTCCATGCGGCTTTGCATTGACTATCATCAATTGCACAAGTTGACGATCAAGAACTGCTAATTCTTTTTAAAGATCGATTTGAGGTCAGGCTAGCATCAGTTGAAGATCAAGGCTGAAGATATTTTGAAGACCGCATTCCGCACAAGGTATGGCCAAAACGAGTTTCTAGTGATGCCATTTGGGTTGATGAATGCCCCAACATCGTTCATAGACTTAATGAACCGGGTATTCAAACCACACATCGACAAATCTGTGGTTGTTTTAGTAGATGATATTCTCATCTATTCGAGAACGAGAAAAGAGCATGAGCAACACTTACGAGTGGCTCTCCAAACACTCAAAGATCACAAATTATATGTAAAACTCAGCAAGTGTGAGTTTTGGCTTGACCAGGTCAGTTTCTTGGGCCATGTCATCTTTGAGATTGGTATAATAGTTGATCCAGTCAAAATTGAGTCTGTTATGCAGTGGGAGCAGCCAAGAATAGTGATAGAAGTACGTAGTTTCTTTGGTTTGGCCGGATACTATAGGAGATTCGTAGAAGGTTTCTCCAAGATCTTAGGTCCACTTACACAACTCACAAGGAAGAATGTTAAGTTTGAGTGGACTCAGCAATGCGAGTAAAGTTTTCAGGAGCTCAAGAAGAGATTGACTACTACACCAGTGCTTGCCATACCGTCAGGTAGTAGAAGTTATGCAGTATACAGTGACACTTCATACAGTGGATTGGGTTGCGTGCTTAATGAGAATGAGAGAGTCATTGCTTACGGCTCTAGGCAGCTCAAGGACTATGAAAAGAATTATTCGACTCATGACCTTGAGTTGGCGGCAGTCATCTTTGCTTTGAAGATTTAGAGACATTACCTTTATGAGGAAACACTCGATATATTCACTGATCACATGAGCCTCAAGTATCTTTTCACCCAGGAAGACTTGAACATGAGACAGTGAAGATAGATGGAGTTCCTTAAAAATTATGATTGTTCCATCCAGTACCACCCCGAAAAGGTAAATGTCGTGGCAGATGCATTGAGCCGAAAGTCCTCTATTCAGTTGTTACACCTCATCGTGAGAGTGCACCGATGGAAATTAGTTGAAAATATGGCCTTGTGTGACGCTAGATTCGATGTTAAAGGTTTAGGAGCTTTGATGGCTACTATTGTCATTCGGTCAACATTGGTTGAGAACATAAGCAAGCTACAGATGATAGATGATGAACTCATAGCCATCAGAAGAGAGGTGATTAGCGGGAATAGACCAGATTCTCCATCAGGGAGGACGGTATATTACTATTTTGTGGCCGAGTGTGCATACCAATCAATGTCGACTTCGAGATACCATTTTAGAAGAAGCTCACAAGTCGACGTGTGACAGCCCGACTTTTCCCCTTCTCGTCAATGGGAAAGGTAGTATCGTCGGATCACCTAACATGATCCTGTCATACAATAGCATTGTGTATAAAGTATTATATATGTGGAAGCGAATTGAATTAACTCTGATATGTAGAAATATGAAAACAACTGATATTGATTCATTTATCTAAAGCAGCAACCTGAACAGGAATATAAACAGAAACCTATACATGAAGTAGTAAACTATCTCAAATCACACTGCTGTTTATACATATTTAATGTATAAATACAAATCTCTCTCTCTCTCAAACCTCTCAAGGAAAGAAGTCCCCAATAGAACCTTCCTCCTCGTCCTCCTCCTCAGACTGGTAGGTAGGATCAACTTCATGCTCAGGGTCACGAGCAATATCTGCAACTAAGGCATGAAGTCGTAGGATGAGCTATCATCAAAGCTCAGCAAAAAAATTTAAAGTTCTAAGTTATATGTTAGATTTTCAATTCACTTCTAAATGCATAAATTATAAGACTAAACACATTAGTATCTATTCTAACAACATTTAGCATTTATTCTAGCAGCATATAGTATAATAAGTAATAAATCATGTAAATATTATATCATACTGGCAGATTTATGCCGAATAAATACGAGGAATCATACTGACAAGGAATCGTGCTGGATAATTACAGAAATCATACTGAAGCAAGACATATTCAAGAAATAAGAAAATCAAGCTCCCGAGTTAGCGGGATCACTTGTCAAGCTCCCGAGTTAGCGGGATCACTTGGACCGAGAAAATCAAGCTCCCGAGTTAGCGGGATCACTTGGACGAGATATCAAGCTCCCGAGTTAGCGGGATCACTTAGACGAGATATCAAGCTCCCGAGTTAGTGGGATCACTTGTTTCAAGATGAAATAAAGACGTGTACATGACATCAAGTTTAACAGGACATGAATAATGCATGGTAACATATATGCAAGCACATCATGAACAGATATCATATAGCAAAATTGATTTGAATAACTAAACTCACATGATCATATATAACTGTAATTATCATAATCATTGATATTCATGTATCCAAGCTGAACTAGCATCATAATTATGTAAAGCATACATCAAGTCTGTAGCTCTCGAAGCTGATCTTCTCGTCATCATGCACTACTATACATCCAACTGAATTTAGCTTTTTCATGCCTGACCATTCATTGAACTGAACTTTAATAAGCATATGGGATCATCCATCAAAACTAACTAAATGGGCATTTCATCTAGCTGACATAGCTTAGTGAGGTAAAAGTATTTCTGTTAACTAACTTTATCAAAACTGGTTCATCACTGAGCTGTACTTAGCACAATATTTTGACATGCTCTCGTATATCAGATCTAGATATCGGATTTGCAATAGTTATCAGATTTCTTTATCTTTATATAAACTATACTAGCATATATGGAACCATTCATCATACTGGTTAACACGAGTTATGAGATATCTCTATATCTTTTATATTATCCTGCTAATCAGAAGAAAATAAGACATGATGGAGACTAAGATAGATCAGGTTTGCAAATTATCATGCACTCATGAAACTTATAGACAATAACTACTATACTAAATTAACTGACAATCTTCGTTTTATACTGGGCCGATAGATATATCAATCATCATCGTTCAATCCGACATGCACCTATGTAGGTATCTAGTGTATTAATATTATCCATATACATCATTGTCAATTTGGCATCACTATGCAATCATGGACCTCTCATCATGGACATCCTTTATCTGTTAGTTATTCTTAGATGCATATAATCCTTGATCATGTATCGGACAGAAATACTGATAAATATATAGAGGCATCATGAGCATGATCAATTTACACTGACTATACAACACAATTATCATGCTACTCAAAAGTGCAATGAAATATAAATATAAGTCAGCAAGGTAATCTCCCTACCTTATACCAGGCTTACGTGTAACTGGTTACCCGTGCATGCATGTCTTCAAGCAAACTCGTCATGTGCACCAAATACCTAAGATTTATGGTCATAATTTTAGTAATTTTAATGGTTTATTAGGTCAATATAGACCCCAAATATGGACCATTTATGGTCCCAAGTCTCATGATCAAACTCAACAAGTCATCCCAGCACAAACCCCTGGCAGAGGTGTCCCCAAGTGTGTCAGATGTAGGGTTGCCGCAGCAAGCAACATAGGTTGCCGCGGCAAGCTTTGCAGTTGAGCATGTTTTTATGACTTGCCACTAATTGTTGACCCTTTAAACGTCAGATTCAGAACTTTGTTACTTCATGAAAGTTGTGGGGCTCGTTGTTCCCTTTTCAACACATCAAGAATCGTGTCAGTCAAAGTTCAGAGTCAAACGCTATAATGAAAATACAACACAGTGGTCTGAGCATAATGTTGCCGCGACAAGCCTGAGTACCTTGCCGCAGCAAGCCTATAAAGTTGCAGCGGCAAGCCTTTCAGGCTTGTCTTGCCAGGGTGTTTTCTGCTCCACTTTGTCTTCTTTTACTCAGGCAATTGGCTGGATCTTTTATATGTATAATCATCTAATATATTTCTTGTATATTTTGCATAAAAATTGAGTTTTCTTATTATTTTAAGTGCTGAAGTTTTGATGCATTTCTATAAGAAATATGGGTTTCGAAACCCATTGCAACCTGTGCTTCATTGTGCTGCCAATTCGGTCTCAGGGAATCGATACCACAGACTGATACTTTATCATCAAGTAAATCCCAAGGAACTAATGTGTTGTTCGTTGTACCTTTTGGTGGACTCGTGGTTACGATAATGCCGAACGTGTGTCGGTGTCGAGTTCGTCGAGCTCGTAAGAACGAAGGCCGCAATGAACTCTTCGCGACCTAGCGACTGCTTTTGCACTCCTCGCAATTAAATTATAAATCACCTTGTGATCCAAGGTTTTGAATCCACTGGTGTGGGAGAGGTGCAAGGACAAAGGTGCAAGGGAAGTGGGTTTGAGATTTGCTTTAATGGTTGTGTTTGTTATAGTTGCAGGATTTGTTTGCTATGAATTGAAATGAGGAAGATGAAGGGAGTTGTATCTGCTTTTATCCCAGAGTCACTGCACTTTTCGTGAATGAAAATGCATGTTGACTCATTGATTCGTGTAGGCAAACGAGCTGCAAAGCAGCTTATGAGCATATTAAGGTCCTATTCCATATGAGGCTTGCACTTGGTGGTTAAGTATATCCCATAAATGACAACCAGGCTTCCCTTCTATATACGTCTTATATGTTGAACCAGTGTATAAGCTATGTAGGTTAGGTTCTCTTGTAAAGCCCAGATGGGCATTTCTTTATATAGGCAGATAAGACAGGGATAATTTATCTAACTAATGCAAAAATGGTTGATGTGTATAGCTAACTAATGCAAAAAAGGCTGGAATCCCATAGAAGACAATACATATTAAGATTATATTTTTTCTATTGCCTATACCGTTATGCAAAGCAGTAATCTTATATGTAGGCAAGTGTAAGCTCGTACACGACTGAGGACTGAGGTTTCCCAACCCACTTGGTTCGACCACTATGTCCCCATACTCATATCAGGTTTACCTTATGTCTTGTTTTAGGCCCCCGCCTGGCCAAACTTGTGGCCTTTCACATAGTGTGGGTTGACACCTGGGCCATCTGTTACATTCTCCCCTACTTAAGAGATTTTCGTCCTCAAAAATAAAAGAAGGTGGGGGAATGAGATCAGGTCATGATGTATGCACTGTTGTCATACTATTAGAGTTCATGTAATTTATATGAGTAATTGAAGGCATACGATAGTACAAGACAAAAGTCAATAGGAAATCAATCTACTGTTACTTGTGTTAACTTACAACGCACATACCTAGGTACTATAGAGTAAGCAAAACAAAACCAATGAGGGGAATGTAGTACTCTAACTTGCTAGGTAGTGCTCAAGCCCAATTTGTGGATATAGTGTTACTATTTTTAAATTAAACAATGGTATTTCTATACATTAGTACTGCATTAGCAGGGCATATATGGTAGAGGATAATTTATTTTCCCTCAACTTCTGTACTTTGATATATATATAATGACAGATGTATACCAAAAATTTGTTATATCAGATGGAATAACTAATTCTACAAAAATAAACAGCTTACCTTAGGTAAATAAATAGGGATACTGAGCGCAAATACCAAAGTCACGTTCCCAGGTAGCCTCATGTGAATCGTGATTCTTCCATATGAGTGGAATACGTTTTGTTCTTAAGATTTGGTGTCTGCGATCCAAAATTTGAGCTGCTCCTGAAGATCCAGTGGCTGATAATCTAACACATGGGTTGGATCTCTGATTTGTTCTCTTAGATAGACATCGACCAATTTCGACACTTCAAGCCACTCCACCAAAACATCTTCGTGCTACCAGGATGAATGACATAGGCTGACTTATGACAAGAAACTCGTAGTGACCATATCATGTCCGGAGGGATGTCTGTCTTTGAAATATCTTCAGCTTTCACCTTCATTTGGTGATAACTCGATCGTAAGTCGATCTTCGAGAACCATCGTGCTCCTTGTAACTGATCATAGAGATTGTCGATTCTGGGGAGCGGATAACGATTCTCAATTGGCAGTTTATTTAATTGATGATAATCAATGCAAAGACGCATTGACCCATCTTTCTTTTTTATGAACAATACCGGTGCACCCCACGAGAGACACTCGGTCTGATAAACCCTTTGCCAATAAGCTCTTACAACTGCTCCTTGAGTTCTTTCAACTCCGCTGGTGCCATTCGATAAGGCGCCTTTGATACCTCTTCGATGTCCGGGGCTAAATCACTAGCGAATTCCACTTCCCTGCCAGGTAAAAATTCTGGCAACTCAGTAGGGAAGATATTAGGGAATTCACAGGCTATTGGTAATCTGCTTCTACAATCAATGCTCGCATGATGATTGGATAGCCAATCCATACCAAGGATTACGTCAACTCCTTACATATTGAGTAAATCGAGTAAGATCAATCGACTATTGCTTCATAGTCGTTGTGACCTTGGATTACAACAATGATTGATCGACATACCATGTTAGTAGTGTCAGACTATCTAGTCGGGACTTACACATCACAATAAAGTCGAGAGGTTCTGGGGTGGCTCCCAACTTTCCTAACTTTATAACAAATTGGGTGTACCAAAGGAATGTGTCGATCCAGGATCTACCAAAACATGTGCCTCATACAAGTAGGCATCCTTTGGATACAATTGCAAGGTACCTAATATATATATATATATATATATATATATATATATATATATACTAGTGTTAGCTAAATTGTGTTTATTTAACAAAATATAAATTTATCATTTTTAAAACTGATGAAAAGAAAATAATATACTAGATGCACAAGTATATAACTAAATATAAATTTACCTAGATGCACCTTTCTCATAAATAATTTAAATAACTTATAACTAAATAGTTCACATGCCTTAGATAATATTATTACTAGTTTGGGCATCTTGTGCCGTCTTTGATATCGTTCCCACCATCTCTGGGCAATCCTTAATCCGATGTCCCATCATACCACAATGAAAGTATGCCCCAAACGCTCTGTGACATTCGACCATGTTATGTGTCTTCCCAAATTTTCCATAGAATGCTAACGAAATGGATGAAGAAGTGCGTGAAGCTTGTGGAACTCCGAACGCTCTTGTTCTAGTAGGGTTCGAGTGACGGAATGACCCCGAAGGTATAGATATAGTCGGTTTAAGATTAACACCTTGAGCAGGTTGCTGAGATTCAGGTGTGGTCTTCTTCAGTTTTGCGGTAGGGCAATCTTTCATCAGATGTCCTAGTCTGTCACATCTAAAACACTCACCTGTGGCCTACCTACATTTCTCCGTCTTGTGCTGCATTCTGCACCGTCAGCATGACCCAATGAGTGTGGGTGAAGAAGTGCGTGCAGTGGGCTGCACTAGTGTCGTAAGTAATTCAGTCTGCTGGGCCATCGTTCTGACCATTTCTATACATTAGTAGTGCATTAGCAGGGCATATATGGTAGAGGACAATTTATTTTCTCTCAACTTCTGTACTTTGATATATATATATATAATGACATATGTATACCAAAAATTTGTTATATCAGATGGAATAACTAATTCTACAAAAATAAACGGCTTACCTCAAGTAAATAAATGGGGATACTGAGCGCAAATACCAAAGTCACGTTCCCAGGTAGCCTCATGTGAATCTTGATTCTTCCATATGAGTGGAATACGTTTTGTTTTTAAGATTTGGACTCTGCGATCCAAAATTTGAGCTGCTCCTGAAGATCCAGTTGCTGATAATCTAACACATGGGTTGGATCTCTGATTTGCTCTCTTAGATAGACATCGGCCAATTTCAACACTTCAAGCCACTCCACCAAAACATCTTCGTGCTACCAGAATGAATGACATAGGCTGACTTATGACAAGAAACTCGTAGTGACCATATCATGTCTGGAGGGCTGTCTGTCTTTGAAATATCTTCAGCTTTCACCTTCATTTGGTGATAACTCGATTATAAGTCGATCTTCAAGAACCATCGTGCTCCTTGTAACTGATCATAGAGATTGTTGATTCTGGGGAGCGGATAACGATTCTCAATTGGCAGTTCATTTAATTGATGATAATCAATGCAAAGACGCATTGACCCATCTTTCTTCTTTATGAACAATACCGGTGCACCCCACGAGAGACACTCGGTCTGATAAACCCTTTGTCAATAAGCTCTTGCAACTACTCCTTGAGTTCTTTCAACTCCGCTGGTGCCATTTGATAAGGCGCCTTTGATACCTCCTTGATGCCCGGGGCTAAATCACTAGCAAATTCCACTTCCCTGCCAGGTAAATCCTAGCAACTCAGTAGGGAAGATATTAGGGAATTCACAGGCTATTGGTAATCTGCTTCTACAATCAATGCTCGCATGATGATTGGATAGCCAATCCATACCAAGGATTACGTCAACTCCTTACATATTGAGTAAATCGAGTAAGATCAATCGACTACTACTTCATAGTCGTCGTGACCTTGGATTACGACAATGATTGATCGACATACCATGTTAGTAGTGACAGACTATCTAGTCGGGACTTACACATCACAATAAAGTCGAGAGGTTCTGGGGTGGCTCCCAACTTTCCTAACTTTATAACAAATTGGGTGTACCAAAGGAATGTGCCGATCCAGGATCTACCAAAACATGTGCCTCATACAAGTAGGCATCCTTTGGATACAATTGCAAGGTACCTAATATATATATAAATATATATATATATATATATATATATATATATATATACTAGTGTTAGCTAAATTGTGTCTATTTAACAAAATATAAATTTATCATTTTTAAAACTGATGAAAAGAAAATAATATACTAGATGCACACATATATAACTAAATATAAATTTACCTAGATGCACCTTTCTCATAAATAATTTAAATAACTTATAACTAAATAGTTCACATGCCTTAGATAATATCATTACTGGTTTGGGCATCTTGTGCCGTCTTTGATATCGTTCCCACCATCTCTGGGCAATCCTTAATCCGATGTCCCATCATACCACAATGAAAGTATGCCCCAAACGCTCTGCGACATTCGTCCATGTTATGTGTCTTCCCAAATTTTCCATAGAATGCTAACGAAATGGATGAAGAAGTGCGTGAAGCTTGTGGAACTCCGAACGCTCCTGTTCTAGTAGGGTTCGAGTGACGGAATGACCCCGAAGGTATAGATATAGTCGGTTTTAGATAAACACCTTGGGCAGGTTGCTGAGATTCGGGTGTGGTCTTCTTCATTTTTGCCGTAGGGCAATCTTTCATCAGATGTCCTAGTCTGTCACATCTAAAACACTCACCTGTGGCCTACCTACATTTCCCCGTCTTGTGCTGCATTCTGTACCGTCAGCATGACCCAATGATCGCGGGTGAAGAAGTGCATGCAGTGGGCTGCACTAGTGTCGTAAGTAATTCAGTCTGCTGGCCATGGTTCTGACCATTTCTATACATTAGTAGTGCATTAGCAGGGCATATATGGTAGAGGACAATTTATTTTCCCTCAACTTCTGTACTTTGATATATATATAATGACATATGTATACGAAAAATTTGTTATATCAGATGGAATAACTAATTCTACAAAAATAAACGGCTTACCTCAGGTAAATAAATGGGGATACTGAGCGCAAATACCAAAGTCACTTTCCCAGGTAGCCTCATGTGAATCGTGATTCTTCCATATGAGTGGAATACGTTTTGTTTTTAAGATTTGGTCTCTGCGATCCAAAATTTGAGCTGCTCCTGAAGATCCAGTGGCTGATAATCTAACACATGGGTTGGATCTCTGATTTGCTCTCTTAGATAGACATCGGCCAATTTCGACACTTCAAGCCACTCCACCAAAACATCTTCGTGCTACCAGGATGAATGACATAGGCTGACTTATGACAAGAAACTCGTAGTGACCATATCATGTCCGGAGGGCTGTCTGTCTTTGAAATATCTTCAGCTTTCACCTTCATTTGGTGATAACTCGATCGTAAGTCGATCTTCGAGAACCATCGTGCTCCTTGTAACTGATCATAGAGATTGTCGATTCTGGGGAGCGGATAACGATTCTTAATTGGCAGTTTATTTAATTGATGATAATCAATGCAAAGACGCATTGACCCATCTTTCTTCTTTATGAACAATACCGGTACACCCCACGAGAGACACTCGGTCTGATAAACCCTTTGCCAATAAGCTCTTGCAACTGCTCCTTGAGTTCTTTCAACTCCGCTGGTGCCATTCGATAAGGCGCCTTTGATACCTCCTCGATGCCTGGGGCTAAATCACTAGCGAATTCCACTTCCCTGCCAGGTAAAAATCCTGGCAACTCAGTAGGGAAGATATTAGGGAATTCACAGGCTATTGATAATCTGCTTCTACAATCAATGCTCGCATGATGATTGGATAGCCAATCCATACCAAGGATTACGTCAACTCCTTACATATTGAGTAAATTGAGTAAGATCAATCGATTACTACTTCATAGTCGTCGTGACCTTGGATTCGGACAATGATTGATCGACATACCATGTTAGTAGTGACAGACTATCTAGTCGGGACTTACACATCACAATAAAGTCAAGAGGTTCTGGGGTGGCTCCCAACTTTCCTAACTTTATAACAAATTGGGTGTACCAAAGGAATGTGCCGATCCAGGATCTACCAAAACATGTGCCTCATACAAGTAGGCATCCTTTGGATACAATTGCAAGGTACCTAATATATATATATATATATATATATATATATATATATATATATACTAGTGTTAGCTAAATTGTGTCTATTTAATAAAATATAAATTTATCATTTTTAAAACTGATGAAAAGAAAATAATATACTAGATGCACACATATATAACTAAATATAAATTTACCTAGATGCACCTTTCTCATAAATAATTTAAATAACTTATAACTAAATAGTTCACATGCCTTAGATAATATCATTACTGGTTTGGACATCTTGTGCCGTCTTTGATATCGTTCCCACCATCTCTGGGCAATCCTTAATCCGATGTCCCATCATACCACAATGAAAGTACGCCCCAAACGCTCTGTGACATTCGTCCATGTTATGTGTCTTCCCAAATTTTCCATAGAATGCTAACGAAATGGATGAAGAAGTGCGTGAAGCTTGTGGAACTCCGAACGCTCCTATTCTAGTAGGGTTCGAGTGACGGAATGACCCCGAAGGTATAGATATAGTTAGTTTCAGATAAACACCTTGAGCAGGTTACTGAGATTCGGGTGTGGTCTTCTTCATTTTTATCGTAGGGAAATCTTTCATCAGATGTCCTAGTCTGTCACATCTAAAACACTCACCTGTGGCCTACCTACATTTCCCCGTCTTGTGCTGCATTCTGCACCGTCAGCATGACCAAATGAGTGCGGGTGAAGAAGTGTGTGCAGTGGGCTACACTAGTGTCGAATTCAGTCTGTTGGGCCATGGTTCTGGCCATTGTCTCCCGTAGTTGCCGAGTTTGTTCATGATCATTCTTCCCAGCATACATGGTCCTAACTCTTTGTGATTTACCATATTGATCTCTCGACATGAATCAAATGTTTCAATTAATAATGATCGTGATCATCATGAGCCCATGACTTGAAAACATTTACATCCTACCTCGGATCCTAAAGGCATACTTCGATCACTATTGACTGATCACTTCAGTCAAATGTGGTCGTACAGATCCACAATAGTGATCAATTATTTCAGACCAACGTGGTGGTAAAGCTCCACAATCTATGCTTTAACCAGAACCTACTACCATAGCCTTGAGTCTCTAGAAGACCTAAAGCCTAGGCTCTAACATTGAACAAACATCAAAAGTTTTGCCATATATCCGTGCCAAAGTTAAGTCTCCAAAGACTTAACATCGGGCTCTGATACCACCTGTGACAGCCCGACTTTTTCCCTTCTCGTAAATGGGAAAGGTCGCACCATCGGATTACCTAACATGATCCTGTCATACAAGGGCATTGTGTACAAAGTGTTACATATGCGAAAGTGAATTGAATTAACTCTGATAAGTAGAAATATGGCAACAACTGATATTCATTCATTTATCTAAAGTAGCAAACTGAATAGGAATATAAACAGAAACCTATACATGAAGTAGTAAACTATCTCAAATCACACTGCTGCTTATACATATTTAATGTATAAAAACAAACCTCTCTCTCTCAAACCTCTTAAGGAAAGAAGTCCTCAATAGAACCTTCCTCCTCGTCCTCCTCCTTAGACTGGTAGGTAGGATCAGCTTCGTGCTCAGAGTCACGATCAATATCTGCAGCTAAGACATGAAGTCGTAGGATGAGCTATCATCAAAGCCCAGTAGGGAAATTTAAAGTGCTAAGTTATATGTTAGATTTCTAATTCACTTCTAAATGCATAAATTACAAAACTAAACACATTATATCTCACCTTGTATCTATTCTAGCAATATTTAACATTTATTCTAGCAGCATATAGTATAACAAGCAATAAATCATGCAAATATTATATCATGCTGATAAATTCATGCTGCAGAAATACGAGGAATCATACTGACAAGGAATCGTGCTGGACAATTACAGAAATTATACTAAAACAAGACATATTCAAGAAATAAGAAAATCAAGCTCTCGAGTTAGCGGGATCACTTGTCAAGCTTTCGAGTTAGCGAGCTCACTTGGACCGAGAAAATTAAGCTCCCGAGTTAGCGGGATCAGTTGGATGAGATATCAAGCGCCTGAGTTAGCGAGATCACTTGGACGAGATATCAAGCTCCTGAGTTAGCGGGATCACTTGTTTCAAGGTGAAACAAAGACGTGTACATGACATCAAGGATAACAGGACATGAACAATGCATGGTAACATATAAGCGAGCACATCGTGAACAGATATCATATAGCAAAACTGATTTGAATAACTGAACTCACATAATCATATATAACTACAATTATCATAATCATTAATATTCATGTATCCAAGCTGAACTAGCATCATAACTATATAAAGCATACATCAAGTTTGTAGTTCTCAAAGTTGATCTTCTCATCATCATGCACTACTATACATCTAACTGAATTTAGCTTTTTCATGCCTAATCATTCATTGAACTGAACTTTAATAAGCATATGGGATCATCCATCAAAACTAACTGAGCTGTACTTAGCATAATCTTTTGACATGTTCTCGTATATCAGATCTAGATATCGGATTTGCACTAGTTATCAGATTTCTTTATCTTTATATAAACTATATTAGCATATATGGAACCATTCATCATACTAGTTAACACGAGTTATGAGATATCTATATATCTTTTATATTATCCTGCTAATTAGAAGAAAATAAGACATGATGGAGACTAAGATAGATCAGGTCTGCAAATTATCATGCACTCATGGAACTTGTAGATAATAACTACTATACTAAATTAACTAACAATCTTCACTTTATACTAGGCCGATAGATATATCAATCATCATCGTTTAATCCGACATGCACCTATGTAGGTATCTAGTGTACTAATATTATCAATATACATCATTATCAATTTGGCATCACTGTGCAATCATGGACCTCTCATCATGGACATCCTTTATCTATTAGTTATTCTCTTATGCATATAATCCTTGATCATGTATCAGACAGAAATACTGATAAATATAGAGGCATCATGAGCATGATCAATTTACACTGATTATACAATACAATTATCATGCTACTCAGAAGTGCAATGAAATACTAAAATATAAGTCAGCAAGGTAATCTCTCTACCTTATACCAGGCTTACGTGTAATTGGTTACCCGTGCACGCATGTCTTCAAGCAAACTTGTCATGTGCACCAAATCCCTAAGATTTATGGTCATAGTTTTAATAATTTTAATGGCTTACTGGGTCAACATAGACCCCAAATATGGACCATTTATGGTCCCAAGTCTCATAGTCAAACTCAGCAAGTCATCCCAGCACAAACCCCTGACAGAGGTGTCCCCAAGTGTATCAGATGCAGGGTTGCCGCGGCAAGCAACATAGGTTGCTGTAGCAAGCTTTGCAGTTGAGCATGTTGCCATGACTTGTCACTAGTTTTTGACCCTTTAAACGTCAGACTCAGAATTTGGTTACTTCATGAAAGTTGTAGGACTCGTTGTCCCCTTTCCAACACATTATGAATCGTGCCAATTAGAGTCCGGGGTCAAACGTTATGATGAAAATATCACACAGTGGTTTGAGCATAATATTATCGCGGCAAGCCTGAGTACCTTGTCGCGGCAAGCCTGTAAAGTTGCCGCAGCAAGCCTATCAAACGTGTCTTGCCAGAGTGTTTTCTGCTCCACTTTGGCTTCTTTTACTCATGCAATTGGTGGAGTCTTTTATATGGATAATCATCTAATATATTTCTTATATATTTTGCACAAAAATTGAGTTTTCTTATTATTTTAAGTGCTGAAATTTCGGTGCATTTCTACAAGAAACATGGGTTTCGAAACCCATTGCAACCTGTACTTCATTGTGCTGCCGAATCGGTCCTAGGGAATCGACACCACAGACTGATACTTTGTCATCAAGTAAATCCCAAGGAACTAATGTGTTATTCGTTGTACCATTTGGAGGACTCGTAGTTACAATAATGCCGAACGTGTGTCGGTGTTGAGTTCGTCGAGCTCGTAAGAACGAAGGCCGCAATGAACTCTTTGCAACCCAGCGACTGCCTTCGCACTCCTCGTGATTAAATTACAAGTCACCTTGTGATCCAAGGTTTTGAATCCACTGGTGTGGGAGGGGTGTAAAGACAAGGGTGCAAGGGAAGTGGGTTTGAGATTTGCTTTAATGGCTATGTTTGTTATAGTTGTAGGATTTGTTTGCTATGAATTGAAATGAGGAAGATGAAGGGAGTTGTATCTACTTTTATCCCAGAGTCGCTGCACTTTTTATGAATGAAAATGCATGCTGACTCATTGATTCGTGTAGGAAAATGAGCTGCAAAGCAGCTTATGAGCGTATTATGGTCCTATTCCATATGAGGCTTGCACTTGGTGGTTGAGTATATCCCATAAATGACAACCAGGCTTCCCTTCTATATACATCTTATATATTGAACCAGTGTATAAGCTATGTAGGTTAGGCTCTCTTGTAAAGCCTGGATGGGCATTTCTTTATATAGGCAGATAAGATAGGGACAATTTATCTAACTAATGTAAAAAGGGTTGATGTGTATAGCTAACTAATGCAAAAAAGGCTGGAATCCCATAAAAGACAATACGGATTAAGATTATCTTTTTTTCTATTGCCTATACCGTTATGCAAACCAGTAATTGTATAAGTAGGCAAGTGTAAGCTCGTACACTATTGAGGACTGAGGTTTCTCAACCCACTTGGTTCGACCACTATGACCCCATACTCATATCAGGTTTACCTTATGTCTTGTTTTAGGCTCCTGCTTGACCAAACTCGTGGCCTTTCACATAGTGTGACCCAAGTCATCTGTCACACGACATATGCCATACATCCTGGAAGTACCAAGATTTAAAGAAAAGCTTTTGGTAGCATGATTTGAAGAAAGATGTGGCTGAATACGTGTCAAGGTGTTTAGTCTGCCAACAGGTAAAGGTCGATCATCGGAACCCATCTAGGCTACTGCAGCCAGTACCGACAGCAGAGTGGAAATGGGAAGCCATCTCTATGGACTTCATTCTTGGACTAGCAAGAACATTGAAGAGATACAATGCCGTATTGGTCATTGTTGATTGTTTGACCAAATCCGCCCATTTTCTACCATTCAATATGAATTATACAATCGACAAGCTAGCAGAGTTATATCTCAAGGAGATCGTTAGACTACATGATATACCCATCAGCATTGTGTTAGATAGAGACCTGCTATATACGTCTCAGTTCTTACAATGTTTTCAGGAAGGGATTGGTACTAGGCTAGACTTCAGTTCAACGTTTCACCCTCAGACCTATGGGCAAACAGAGAGAGTGAACCATATAATTTAAGACATGCAACGAGCCTGCATGTTTGACTTTTTAGGATCATGAGACAATCACATATCCCGAATCGAATTTGCTTATATAATAATAGTTTTCAATTGAGCATTGGGATGGCTCCATATGAGGCTTTGTACGGTAGGAGATGCAAGTCTCGGCTTAACTGGGATGAAACTGGCGAGAAGTTCATATTAGGCCCAGTGATTGTGGAAAGCATGACTAAGACAGTTCAGTTAATTTGTGAAAGGCTAAAGGTTGCACAAAGCCGGCAAAAGAGCTATGCCAAACTAAAGAGGACGAGTGTTGAGTTTCAAGTACACTTGATTGAGTGTAATTGCCTTAGTTTTTAAATTGTCAATATAAGCCACTGACGAAATACATTCTTTCAGATCGGAGACAATATCTTCATCAAGATTTCGCCTACTAAGGGCGTAATACGTTTCGAAAAATGTGGAAAGTTGAGCACACGTTATGTCGGATCCTTCAAAATACTAGGCCGGGTTGGCGAAGTCGCGTACCGGGTTGCTTTGCCACCAAAACTATCCAACATGCACAACGTATTCCATGTATCGATATTGCGGAAATACATGAAGGACTTGACACATGTCTTGGATCACCAACCAATTGAACTTCAAGAAGACTTGACGGTCGTAGAGGAAGCGATACAAATTTTAGACCGTAAGGTGCAGACCTTAGGCACTAAGCAGATTCCTTTAGTGTTGGTAAAGTGGCGAAACCAGTCTTTAGAAGAAACCACTTGGGAGCGCGAAGCAGAGATTCGCGACTAGTACCCACACTTATTTGAATGAAGCTCATCGATTAGATAAGAAATAATTGCAATGACGTATTAAAACTGCTAGGCGATTCTATTAACAACATGAAATTCTTCAATGTACGCGTTGTTTTTCTAATTGCTTCAGTTGCTATAGCATATGATCTATAGATTTTATCCTACGTTGAAAGAATGTGTGCTTGATTCCTTATGTTAGGAACTTGTATGCTTTTCAACATTGTCATCAAAGGTTTGAGATTGAAGGGCCGAAAATAAGTTCGATGTGATCAAATTTGTTTAATAGCAAGTAGATGGTGGGATGGGATGGGAAAATAAATTCCCATCCCACACATCCATAGTTGTGGATATTCTACGATTGTTGTAGGTATGTGCTCTGTTTTGGTGGATACCAGGGGTTAGGTTGGTACTAGACGCACCATATCACTTGTTTTTGTGGATTTTAGGATAAATGCATGGTCGGCTGATTGACTGAAAACCTGAAGTCCTTACCCATGAGAATCATAGTATACTCGATCGTCTTACTTGTTAAAGAAATGTTTTGAATTTTAACGACCCGATTTTTAGTGCAATTAATCTCGTCGTGTTAGATGTGTTTCGCACCATTTATGGTGTTAGCGCCTCACACCGAATCTTCTTATTCTATTTTAAAGGTGTTAAATGCGTGGTTGCACTAAACTTGGTGCTAGTGCTTCACACTGGAACCTACCACATTTGAGAAAACTTTATTTAAGAATAAGGTACGAACAACCCTTTTCATAATTCTTCTTAAAAGAAACCTTAGCCGTCTCTTTCTTTTCTCCTTCTCAAAAACCCTAGCCGTCACAACTCCTCCACCCGCCCCTTTTCTAAAAATCCTTTAAATTCTTTCATAAATCTTTTGTGTTTTCTTTCACAAAGAACATCGTGGGTTATTTCCGCCATCAAGATCGAGGAGGAAGAAGAAGGCGAAATCGTGGACGGACCATCGCGTGGATGTCGATCTCCATCGCCCTAATCATTGTCGATATGCCGATCACGCTTCAAGAGGTGGGAACCCATCGATCCATCTCGTCCTTCTCAGATCCTGTCGTGTAGGATATGTTCGATTGCATATCGACGAGTTAAATAAAAAGAACCTAATTTCTTTACAAGATAATATTGCTTTAGAATTGAAAGATGTGATCTATCTTTGTTCTAATACTATTTATTTATTTATTGAGTATATTTTTAGTTTATTTCGAAACCCTAAACTCTTCAAAAATCGATCGATTCGATACGGCCACAGAAATTTTCAAATCGACTAATGCTTCTGTGAAGGTATAGTGAGTACCTTATATTATACTGGACTATAAAAAATTCAAATTGCACATATAGTTAAATTGTTATATTTAAAGGACATTGTAGATGATCTGATGGAACTTTTGATTTATATAATATTATACTATAAAGAGAGGGACTCCTTTTTACTTATCAAATATTATATAATTTGCTTGCTATATAAATTGCTGGTACTTGAGTACCCCTTTCTTTTAATAGCTTACCTGCCTGCTGTACAATGTGAAGAGACTCTTGACAGTCTCCATTGGAAATTAAACATTGCATAGAGATATGATAGTATGTTGCCCCCTGTAACCTTATAAATATAGTACACTATGATAATACCATTGAAGCAAGATCTAATTGGAAACAAAAATGGACCCTAAATTAAGGTGCCACACGCATTGGTTTTGACACATTATTATTTTGCCATTGAATGTAGACTGATGCTTAACACTATGAGGTACTAAAATAATAAGGTTATATTCGTAGCACACAATCTTTTCTCAAATATTAACTTTTAGATGAGATCAGAAAACGTGGATTGGTTATAATTGCCTTTAAATTAATATAGAAATTATTACCTTTCCTTTTAACCATTATAATATTATATCTCTTACGTACAAATAATATTATATTCCTGATGATGTCACCCACTCAAGTAACCATCTTATTATTTATTATTATAAGCGACAATTGCCCATAAAGGGGCTTACAAGTTGTTTTAGGTGCTTGAGCTCCACACTGGTTCAGGTGCTCCAATAGTGTATATTATATTGTCCATGTGGCACCCATGTCATCAATCTAACATGTATTTAAAAAATATATAAAAAAGTTCTTAATCAAAGCATCTACACCATCCGATGAATTGACAATGTTGTAGGTTTGTAGGCGGCTCTAAATCTGACAGTGGGGATCTTCTGATTCTGTAGTTATAAATTTTGTACTTTCTATCTTTATACAATTCTAATCAATACAATCAATTGCCACCTGAAATCAACAATGATTGATCATACCACGTGTACAATGCATATGACAGAAGCACCAAGTTCAGTGCTAGGGTCTCTGTATCAAGTAAAAACTCAGGAAGATAGCTAAGGATTACCCTACAACGTAGTACCGTTTGAGCATCTAAAATTCCTTTTCATTTCGATGGATCGATGCGGCTGTTCGATCGATCGATCCGCACCTCAACCACAACCAACCTTAAAGGCTTATACTATATAAATATATAATACTATATTATAGGAAAAACTTATATTATATAATACTATATTACAATAAAAAGTTATATTATATAATATAATATTAAGGTAAAGATTTATATTATATAATATTATATTAAGATAAAGGCTTATATCATATAATATTATATTAAGGCAAATAATTATATTATATAATATTATATTAAACTGAAGGCACGACATTATTCCTATACCGAATCTTTTAGTTCTTCCTACTTCGATCGATCGACTCCCAAGACTGATCAATCGATTCTGACTAGAGGCAAATAATTTATATAATATATGACCGATCGATCGATTCACAAACTGATCGATCAATTTGTCTCTGAACAAACATCAAATAATATTATCATTATTTTTTTCTCCTATAACTCTACTTACACGACCAAAACTCAATGCACTATAATTTATCGATGTTTTGATCAATGGTCGTGATGCACTCCACTTTAAATTGTATTGTTTATTAATTTGAGCACTTAATTATAATATTATATATATATATCACTTTTATAGCTTCAACGCGGCCACTTCAAGAATCTGAAGTGTTAGAAATTTTATACCTCGTGAAAATCGAACTCTAACCTTCTCGTTATCGAGATCACACTTTAACTACTCTATTCTATAATTTTATAGTATATTGTGCAAATACCTATATATGTATAATCATAACGTAATCTCAAATGTAAATCTATTTATTGAATATGACTATTTTGTACTTTCATTTGGATCATGATATGAGTTAAAGACATGTTAAGTCACAGGTACGAGAGTGTATGAGATCATGCCTACACTTGGGCATAGTGATTCACTGAGATGATATCGACAGCAAAGAATAATTCGTATTCACATGCCCTACAACTCATGGTGGTATGAGACATCATGACGAGTATGATGAGTGCGAATTTAATGTAACCTCATATATGGTGACCCGATCACCCTAAGTTCTAATACGATAAGATAAGATATGAGTTAAGATATAAGGTTTGGACTTTTAGGTCATAGTCATGGTGGGATTCTTTTCACGGTCACGTGAAACTCAGAATATAGGCATCCATGTATGGATATAATACCTCTATGATAGTATGGGCTGCCTCATGAAGTACATCCAGGTTACTATGGAATCCGTCCCTTAAAAAGCATAGTTTGTGAAGCTTACCGCACCGTGTTTGTTGTTGATTCAGGTCTTAGAGGTATGTTATATTATGAGTATGATAAGATAAGATAAGTTATGAGGATGATAATAAAACACCGTTGTGTAGGCCAACAAAAGATTAAGAACTTAAGTCTCTGTACGTGTCGTTCCTTGCGTAACCACCGTAAGGGCAACAACGTCTTTTAGTCAACAAGGATCTTTAGGAGACATTACGAGTTATGAGTCGCCGGCCACACCTGTGACTGGATAGGGTGTATGATATGATATGATATAGAGGGTGCTATGATATAGTGGTATGATACTATGGTGACCCTCGTATAATAGCTCGAGCAGCGACTCTAGCACAGGCCATTTAGGATTTTATGAGTATATTAATTACACTCATGTGATATACAGACGTATGTGCGAGAATAATGAAAGAAGATATGATGTGATATGAGATATGGTAAGTTACGTTAGGATATGGGTGTCTAGATCATGGTCTTGCATTAATAATTATGATATGAGTTTATAATATGCACATGATTTTGTTATTCTCTTTTAATTTCTTGACATATTATATTTATCACTCACTTGATGCAGCCACAATGAACCTGAGTAGAATGGGGTGGCTTGGTGGAATATCCACTGAGTTTACATGACTGAGTAAACTCATCCCACGATAATCTAACAGATGCAGGTGACTATCTTGACGAAATGGACGTTGGTTCCTTTATTTCGATTGGTGCTGAGTACGTTGACCCGATAGACGTTGATTATCAGGAGCCTTGGGAGGGTGACGCCACTGATTATCAGGAGGACCACGGTACTGATTTTAATCCGAGCATCGGCTATTGATATCTGTGGACTCAATATTTAGTTGGTTTTATATTTTATTATTGATATTATGGTTTCCTTTTATCAGATTTGTCTTTGACCTCTATTACTATTTTAGTTGTGGATTACCTGAATTTTTATCGTATTTATTTAGTATTTATGACTACTTTTATATTCTATATTTATTTGTTGGCTTTCACGGATTTCATGGAATCAAATATGCGTGGGAGCTCTGATTAAGTGTATATTTGCTCAACATATTCGAGATATGTGCGGGTCATAACTTGGAATTCTAGGCCCTCGGGATGGGATAGAATTTTGCATCGTGACAGAGTGGTATTAGAGCATCAGGCTTTATTTTTTGTGAACTTTGGGATTTAAATTATTATGAGTTCTAAGTCCTTGAATTTTTAAAACAGGATTACGATGGCACTGCGAAGAAATGGTGAGGGATCTTCATCCTAGGGAGATGAAACAAGACAATTAGCAATGATGCGCCCAGTTGAACGAGGCCCATCAATAAGAGACTGTCAGGCTGGTTCAAGGGTTCAATCAGCAACTAAAACAACAAGCCATAATTTACCAGGACCTGATTGCACAACAATTGTATAATCCTGCCAACCGAAGTCTGATTACACCTCCACCACCGCCTTGATTTGAGAATAACTATTATAACAGATATGTGACCTTCTCCAGGGCCCGACCTCTGCACTTCCTTGGATAGTTGGATCCTGATACTGCTGACGATTGGATTGCACAGATAGGAAAGATTTTCAAAGTTTCTACTCCTGTTGAAAACGAGAAAGTACCTTGGGCAGTGATGTGTCTGCAAAGTGATGCACAAAATTGATGAATGTCAGCGAAGAGGATGGAAAATAGGTAAGAAGAAGAACACTGGACTTGGCAGTAGTTCAAAGAAGTATTTTATAACAAGTACTTCACCGATGCCACGAAGACTCAGAAATAGAGCGAGTTCCTGGCATTACAGTAAGGAACCCTGTCCGTGATCGAGTACGAGACGAAGTTATATCGACTCTCCTGATTCGCTACTATGTTGGTAGCTGATGAAGATGAGAAGTGTTACTATTTTAAGAAAAGACTAAACCCCATCATCAGGAGCAAGATTGCTGTGATAAAAATTTCAACCTATGGAGAGCTTGTAGAACGGGCTCATATTCAAGAGTTGGAAAGAACTGCCCACTCAACATGTAGCTCGCCAAGCAGCACAGAGGGGTAAACTGATTCGGGAAGGCTCTGCACCTCCTTCTCGACCTGCACCGGTATAGAGACAGTAGCGTTTCGTGTCGTACACTTAGATTCGCCCAGTTCAGAGAGCCACTCTAGTCTCCAGTTACCAGAGATTTGTACCTTTTTCTGGTTACACTCATCCAGGGACGACTACAGCGCAAATTGTCCAAAGAAGCATTGCAACTACGGCATACCCCAGGAATGCCACAGCTCAGTATCAAAAGACAGCAGCTCCTACGAGTACCTTTCCCCAGTGTCCCTATGTTCTGTATAAAACATGTGCCAAGTGCGGCAAGAGGCACAAGCTGGGTGAATGCTTATTACACACGAGCGTGTGTTTCCGATGTAAGAAGCCAGGACACTTTGTTTGAGATTGTGTAACCCACTGAGTTTACACGACTGGGTAAGCTCATCCTCTCACAAAATCTAACAATTTTAGGTGAGAAATTCGATCATCCTGCCTATGATAACATAGAGGTTGCAGTACCGGAGGCGACTCATGTAGATGATGACATTAGGTACCACTTGAATGATTGTGAAACCGCTTAAGTTGCGGTGCATTTTGAAAATAAAAATAACATTTTAATAAGATGAAAAAACTATGCATACCTCACAGCATATCATAATCAAACTGAAAGGCATATATATAATAAAGAGTACATGATGCCTCTATTTTCTTATCTCTTTTCCTATTTTTCTCATCAACTTAGTATACATGGCATATCGTAAGCTTTATTATTACTCTATACGCCTACACAATGTATTTCATATCTTAATTATTTTATTTAAACAACCTATGCCAGGATGGCTGCTCGAGCCTATCACTCGAGGTCCACTTGTAGATAACCACCTAACCCCCAGATCGTAACGTAAACTACCATCCAACCATATGAGGTTGTCAGCATAGTAATCACAATGTCTCCTTAGTTCGAGACAAAGCTATAATGTCCTTAAGACCCGTCTTGGCTATAGACGTTGGACCCTTACGGTGGCTCGTAAGGTATGGCATGTGTAGAACTTAATTCATATTTAGCTGACCTTCACAACGTATCTTAATATATCATATCATTATTCAGTTCTAGGCTTAAGTCCCCACCTTGATTTCATATTTGCGTGGGCTTAAGTCCCCACTTAACATATATATATTCTAACACATTTATTTATCATTTTTACTTAAAACTTAGTTAGAATAGGCTACAGTGCGATAGGCTTCACTAAACCATGCTTTTCAAAGGACGAGTTTCGTAGTAACCTGGATGTACTTCGTAGTAACCTGGACGCCTACATTCCAAGTTTCACATGACGGTGAAAGAAACCCCGCCATGACGAAGACTTATGTTATGTGTCATGTCTTAATTATTAACTTATCATGCTCATGCCCTAACGTAGTTTTCTATATGATGCATGTCATATGATGATGGTGTAACATATATCAGGAAAAAAACTAAGCATGCACCCAAGCATTGTTATTTATAAAGAAAATTGATATGGCATAAGACGTGAAGTATAGAATAAAAACGAGAATACAAAATTATTTAACCACGTTTATTCTATGATTGAATCTATTTACTCTTATTGGGGTTGTTGTGTTGATGGAACATGATGATTTGGTCAGTGAAACGATAGAACACGATTAGGATCCTAGAGAGATACACGTGTTTATTCAAGGACTGTAGTAGTCTTAAAAGAGGTAACAGAAGTTCCCATTGCATCCAAAAGGTCCAAAAACTTTAAGTTCGAGTCTTGGTTCACTTAGATTGAATATCCAAGTGAAAAGAAACTCGAAATTTAATTTTGATAGGGAACAGTTCTAAAACTGATCATCTCAACTAGTTGAAATTATTATTTCATGCACAGGTCAGATTTTTCGACGCAGCCAAAAATCCATTTCTTCCTCGATACAAAGTTAAAGGGGGGAATGGTTCAAATTTTGACTATGGTAAAAAGAGATAATAATATTTTATACAATATAACCAGATAAAATAATAGCAGCTAAGTGTTTTCCATTCATCTGCTGTGTTTTTCTACTAGACATGTGTAGAATCAGTTCATGGGTTCATAACTACTACAACTCGATTGGCCAATGTGGGTAACTGTTACAATTGTCATTATCATAATTACACAAGTGGCTATGTGTATCAGGCTGCAAACGGGTCAGCTTGGCCTAATTGGTTGCTAAGCGGGTTGAGTTGGATTCAAGTCAGGAGCCCAAGACCCAAATAGGTCCCGTTTATTAAATGGGTCATGATTTCCAACCCAAACTGATGGGTTTAGACCGACACATACTGTGGTAGGTCAGACCCTAAAATTCTATATATGTATATATATTTTAAACCAAAGAAGAAGAAGCTCTCTAGAGTTTCTCTCTCTAAAACCCTCCTTCTATTCTCTCTCTCTCTACAAGTTCTAGTTTCTCACTCTTTCAGAGTCTCTGTTTTCAAGACGTGGGGCAGTGGGAGAGCAAGGGCGTTTGAGAGAAAGGGAAGGTTGGGACTTGGTTCTCTCTCTCTCTCTAAATAGAGTTGGGTTCACTCTCTCTCTCTCTCTAAATTTCGCTATTAGAGCTTGGGTCTCTTTCTTTTTCTTTCTCTAGATTACTCTATCATAGGTTGGGTCTTTCTCTCTCTAGATTTTCTTCCTATAGTTGGATATTCCCTGTTCTCTCTCTCTCTCTCTCTCTCTCTCTCTCTCTCTCTCTAAGGTCCTTGTTGCAGGAACGTGAGAGCTATTGTAGGGTCATGGAAGCAAAATAAAGGAAGGATTTACAAGAGGTAATGGGTTCTGGTGGTTAGAGAGATTGGGTCTCTCTCTCTCTAAAAATATATATTGTATAATTATTTATGTGTATATTTATTATCCGTGATTTGCTGTGACCCGGTGGAGATGAAGAACCAGCCACAAGTGGAGGTTCCATTAACGCACACTAATCATACTATATAAATATAAATATATACATAAAAACAGTGTATATAAACCACATATATATATATATATATATATATATATATATATATATATATATATATGGAAAAGGCCTCTGTCCTTCATGGGAGGACGGTCACCGTCCTCCAACCTTCCACGTGGAGCTCCACGTGGCAACCAAAACACTTTTTGGGTGCCACGTGGACCTTGGGTGCATTACTTAGATCATCTTTGAAAAAAATAATTAAAAACTCATCTCCACCGTGTATATTTTGAACCGTGAAATGTGGACCAATGAAAATCGTCAAACTTTGACTTGTGGGTTAAAAAAAAAAAATTTGATTTTTTTTTTTAATATTGATCTAAACTATTCACTTGTGCTCCACGTGGATCTTGGAGGGCGGTCAGCGTCCTCCATTAGAGGACCTAACCGGCTCCATATATATATATTGGCTACTCTCTATTACAAAGATCGTGTGGATTAATGGGAGGAGGAGGGGGTTTGTTTTATTGCTAAGCACACATACACGATTATATATATATATATATATATATATATATATATATATATATATATATATATTGCATGTGAACCGGTGGAGAGTCATTAGAGAAGAAGGTTGGGAGGTTGGGGCTTGGCCCAAGTATCACACACACACACATGTAAATATATATATATATATATATATATATATATATATATATATATATATATATTTAATATTATTAAAATTTGTCAATTTTCATAACAGAATTCGGTGGTTTCTGTTGTTGCAGAAGTAGGGGGCCGGGTTTGAGAAAAAGCAGTTGATGAGGGATTTGGCTCCCTTGGGTGCCATCATATAATTATCAAAATACATAAAACAAATGTATATATAATTCAGTAAATATAAATATTATATATCTATGTAATATTTATATAGATATTTTTGCTCTTCTTCCTTAACTTCATAGGAGCTCTATTAATAGAGTTTTTAAAATAGATTATATATATATATATATATATATATATATATATATATATATATATATATATATATATTCAAAATAACTGAATAATCTATGATAGATTGAGGAGCACCCACTTATTAGAGCATGCTTGAAGGTTCATGATGATTCGAACGAGTAGCTTGAGCCAACGCGTTAGATCGGCGATGTGGCTGCCTACGCGTCGATTCGGCGATGTGTTTTCGGTAAAAAATTGGTTGCGGTGCTAGGTTGGATGCAAGAAGAAGAGGACCCGTGCTAGAGGTATAAGTCAAGAGAAGCAAGATGCGAGAGGAAGAAGACTCGGGAGGAGAGACTTATGCAAAGAAAGAGATTCCGAGAGAGGGATATAGGGATCATTTATGATTTGGGAAATAAAGAGTCCTTTTTGGACTCTACTTGCCTGTTAAACTTTTCATTGTCTTTATTGTGTAAATGTACAGTAATTAGAATTTTCTAATTTGGGAGTGTGAGGGCCATGATATGGTGTGCACAAAAGTACTTGGTCTTGGTGCTTTGCCCATCTTACATCATTAAATAGGGTCAATGAAAAGTTGGGCCATAACAAAAGCATCTTTGGATTGTGAAGAAAGGCACATTTGAGAAAAGGAGTTGTAGGGGATATTGTTGGTGCATGAAAGATGGGAGATAGAGAAAATGCATGTGTGCTTATCGTTACTTTTTTGAGTGACTCGGAAAATAAACTCCGAGAAAAATGTGTGGCTTAGGATTTTATTTTCTTAGCCTTTATTTACAATCCAAATGCTAAAAAATGTCGGATTTATAAATGTTAGTGTTCATGTTATTTGATAATTAGCACACGTCACTTATCTTGTATTTGTAATCTTAGCGTGAACCTTATCTTGATAATCATGTATGTCAGCTATTTAAACCAATTATATCCACTCACAATTATATTTGTAATCTTCTTTATACATTTTCTGGTCATAATATTGTAACGCAGTGTAACAATTTGTGGCAATTTGTGTTTTCTATATTTTTATTTACTTCTTCTCTCTTTCATCTTCTTTTGTATTTTATAATTTTAATATGGTATCAGAGTTATGATTGGCTCCGTGCATTCGAGCCATTCATGGTCCTGACATTACTTTTGCTATCATATTTTCATTTTGTTAATCTCTTCTACATGAAAGAATTGATTCATATAATTTTTATTTTTTCTCTTCATCCATTTTACATTTAGTAAGAGAGGTCTTTTTATTCATGTGAATGTATTTTCCCCTATGGTCTTCATTGGCCTTTTATACTCCACGTGAGTAATTTTTCCCATATTTTCTTTGGCCTTTTATTTTCGTGTGGACCATAGTGACAAATTTCGTTTTCGGGAATTTTTCGGTGGGGGGTCCTTTCGGTACATTTCGGATTAATTTCGATACTTTTCAGAAAAATTTCGGGAAAGTTTTGGAGATTAAAAATATATATTTAATATTTTTAAAAATATTTTAAAAAAATTTACCGAAATATACCGAAAAATACTGAAAAGTACTGAAAAATACCGAAAACCGACATTTTCCCAAAATTTTTGTTTGACCCCCATTTTGCGAAATTTCGGTAAAATTTGGCACTATGGTGCGGACGTCCTTTTTCACAATTTCTTTGGTCTTTTATAATTAATGTGGATGTCTTTTCTCATATTTTATTTAGTCTTTTATTTTCATGTGGACGCCTTTTCTCATAATTCCTTTGGTCTTTTATACCTTTTATAATTCACGTAAATTTTTTTTTTTCATATTTTTTTTTTATATTTTATTTTCATGTGGACATCTTTTCCCAAAAAAAAATTTAGGTGAATATCTTTTTCTCATATTTTCTTTGGCCTTTTATTTTTATGTGGACGTCTTTTCTCATAATTTCTTTGGCCTTTTATAATTCACGTGGATATCATTTCTCATATTTTCTTTGGCCTTTTATAATTCATGTGCTTGTCTTTTCCACATATTCTTTGGCCTTTTATAATTCATGTGATTGTCATTTCTCATATTTTCTTTGATTTTTCATGTAATTTATGTGATTGTCTTATCCTGCTTTTCTTTAGCCTTTTAATTATTAGGATTTCTTTTCCGCATTTCTTTGCCCTTTTATTATTCAGATGCATTCTTCTCAAGTCACCCAGTTGCATGATTTCTGTTGTTGTGATGCAATGATATATATCACCATTTCCAGTCCAAGTTGGGTGTTCTCAACGTTAACATTCCAACTTGAGGGCAGTGCTAATGTTCATGTTATTTGATAATTACCACATGTCACTTATCTTGTATTTGTAATCTTAGCTTGAACCTTATTTTGATAACGCAATGCACCCATGTGTGGCAATTTGTGCTTTCTTTATTTCTATCTACTTCTCTCTTTCATCTTCTTTTGTATTTTATAATTTTAACAATAAATTTGAGCTTTTAAAATTCATCATTTCAACATATCCAAACACACTTTTAAAAAAAATTAACAAACCCTAAAACTTATAAAAAAATTTTTGAATTCTTGCCCACAATCAGATAAAATAATCTAATGGTAAGAACCTACCGTCACATGTAAAATATTGGCAATGGGTGCTCATTGCCTGTTTTTACAAATGACAGTGGGTACCCACCACCATCTTCAAAAAAAAAATTTAAACAAAAATAATATTAGAAAATGGTAGTCCGGTGTTGTTATAATTGTTGCAAGTTGAAGAAGAAGAAGGAAGGAAATTAAAAAGAGAAATAAATTCAATTGTGAAGTCGTAGAATGGTGGCCGAAAAGCAAGCCGGTTGAAGAACGAAACCCACAAAAAATGTGTGGGTGCCCTAGAGGGGATGAAAAGGTGGGTGCTCGGATCTCGTAACCCACCAAATTTTTTTCTCCAAATTATGAGGTTGCCCTCAATAAAAGGGGTTTCATGAGTGGCCGCCTTCACTACGTTGGCGCTAGGATTGTCAAAGGGCCGGGCTGACCCTAAAAGCCCTACTCGGCCTGACCCTAAATGTTAGGTCTAAGGCCAAATTTTGAGGGCCCTAAGAAAGGGCTTGAGCCTTTAAAATAAAAGCCATTAAAATTTAAAGTCGGAGTAGTTTGACTATGATGTGGACGGCTCACCGCTCGATTTTCACTGTGACTCGAGCGAGAGGATCGTTACACACACACACACACATATATATATATATATATATATATATATATATATATATATATATATATATATTATTCTACATTTTTGTCACTACGTCAAAAAGAGGAAAAAACTACTCTAGCAATATAAAATAAACCATTGTTTAAAAAAGTGGTGTGATCTACTAATGCCTAAAACAATGGTTTTTTAAGTAAAAGCTGTAGTATTTTAAATCATCTACTCATCACGTGTTATATCACGTGCAAATCCATCGGGCGCAACCCCCACCCCCTCTCTCATTTCTCTTTTTCACTATCGGGCCAAGCCTCTGCTCTCTCATTTCTCTTTCTACCAAAACAGCCTCTGCTCTCTCTCTCTCTCTCTCTCTCTCTCTCTCTCTCTCTTTCTAACAAAACCGATTCGTTGCGAAGGTCAGATTGAAAATGGCCTGATTGATAGCTGCTCGATGATTCCGTCACCCCAAGCCTATCTTGGATCTCAGATTTGGAGCGAATCGGTGCCACCCCAAGCCTCTCATTTCTCTTTCTAACAAAACCGCCTCTGCTCTTTCTCTCTCTCTCTCTCTATCGACAAAACCCTAGCTGCTCAATGATTCCGTCACCAAATGATTAGATTTCGGCATCGAACAACGTCTATCTTCAGATCTGTATTTGGAGCGAATCGGTGACGCTGATTTTTCCATCACAAGGTCGGTTTTTATCTCTTAGGTTGAATGCATTCGAAGATGATTTAGGTTTGTTTTAAATGCATTTTTGATATCCTGTTTTTGTGTGATTCTCAATTTTCTGGAGCCCAAAATCCATTTGGTTGTAACAATTTCTTTGAGTTTGATGTATTCGATTTGAGTTTGATGTATTCGAAAGAGTTGATTGTCCTTTTTTCGATCAACTGTAGTGGTTTCTTACTTGCTTGAGATCGATGATAGCGGTTTGATTAGAGATTGGGATCTTGTGGTATCTTCTTGAATGAGAATTGTTAAGTGAAACTTTTGAATCCTGATGGCGGATTTGAGTTTCGCATGAAGTCCTCCATTAGGAAGACGCATATGATATTATTTCGCAGCTTGTGTAGCTGCTATATGGGTATCAAGATGTTTGACCATAACTAATACATGAATGTTGGCCATGAATCGATTTGGATGGATCTTCCTATTGCAATTTGTGATTGGCAAATGATATTATATGTATGGATATGAGTTCTGGGAGGATGCATTTGGTTGTTGAATTATACTACTTACGATCAGTGTTCGCAGTTGATCTTCGTATTGATTTTGACCTTGATTTTGACGAATTTCCGGTATTTTTGGGTTTTTTTTACATGTAAGATAGGGCATTTGAGATGTTTATACATGAGTGAATTAATGGCATGATGCTAATTTAAGTTTAGTTGCTTGGACACCGTGTCTATATCGTTATGTACAGAAGCCTACTCCAATATGTTGTACATGTGGCACTATTTATCTTTAGGAGCTATGGGCATGACCAGTTACCTAATTCATTACATCACTGGCTAATTGCAAACCGGTTTGATGCGGTTCTGGACGAACTGGCCAACATAAGTTTGTGCCAAAATCCATTTGGTTGCAATCTCATCGTTTTTCATGGAGATTATGTGAAGTTATATTGATTTTCACCACGGTTCGGCAACCATTGAAAGTACTTTTTGAAATTTTTTTTTTTTTTGGAAATTACTTTGCTAGAAGCAGAACTGATATCTTAATTCTATAATTAAATGAAGGTTCGGCAAAGAAGCAGGTTAATTATTTAATTATTTAATTATTTATTATTATTATTATCATTAGTATATGCTCTTCCAAACAAAATATTCCGGTTTCCCCGGTATTGAGACAGTTAGAGTTGCATGAATGTGTAGATAATTAGTTAGAATTATAGTAGCATGAATGTGTAGATAATTAGATTGCAATAGAGTTGTGCATTTTTTGTTGAACAAATTGTCACTTTTAGTTTTTAATGGCTAATATTATTGATACTTGTCTTTTCCCTCAATTCTCCTACTTGAGTTTTTTTTTTTTTTTTTTTTTTTTTTTGTAGAAGATGCCTCCAGCAATCCCATACAAAAAATGGATGACAATAGGAGGACGCCTTTTCTTCTGAATATCTTGATGGCGTTGCATCATTTATTTTGTTTGCAAAACAAAATGTTGAGGATGCTAATTGGTGTTGTTGTCCGTGTGTTAAATGTCAAAATTTTCAAAAGCATAACCTTGAAACCATTATGGAGCATTTAATTTGTGATGGCATGGATAGTTCGTACACGACGTGGACGTATCATGGGGAGTCGTCTTCTACAAATCGTGTCGACGTTGGGGTTTCTAGTAGTTCAACTAGTAACCAAAATAATGATATGTTTCCAAGAATGGAAGAAATGTTGAACAACACATTTGGACATGTTCATCTTGAAGACTTACCTGAGGATGAAGATGATGATCAGGATGAAGGTGATGATCAGGATCCACATGATTTACCTGAGGATATGGAGTATGAATTTGAAGAAACATGCATTAAAACCACTATATCCGCCATGTAAGGGTGGGCATACGAAATTGTCAACTACAGTAGGGTTGTTGGGTATGGACGCGAGACATCAGTGGTCTAATAAAAGTTTCTTGAGTTATTAAAATGCTAAAAGAAATTTTGCCACCGATAGCACCTACGATGCAAAGAAGTTAGTTAAGTCTTTGCGCATGAAACATGAGATCATTCATGCTTGTCGCAATGATTGTATATTATATTGGAGAGATCATGCTGATAAAAATGAGTGTCCTACATGTGGTGAGAGCAGATGGAGACCCGTGGAAGCTTCAAAGCCAAATTTTAAACAATTACCGTCGAAGAAGTTAAGATACTTTCCACTAACCCAAAGACTTCAAAGATTATATAGTGTACCTTGGATTGCAGAGACGATGACATGGCATGCAAATGCAATTGAAAATGAAAGTTACATGGGTCATCCAGTGGATTCTTCAAGTTGGAAATCAATCAATGCTCGTTGGAGTGACTTTTCTCTTGAAACACGTAATGTTCGTTTAGGACTTGCAACAGACGGATTTAATCCTTTCGGAAACAAGAGTAATTCTTATAGTTGCTGGCCTGTTATGATTGTTCCATTTAATCTTCCTCCATCTATGTGTATGCGAAAAGAGTTTACAATGTTAACTCTATTAATTCCAGGCCCAAAAGGTCCAGGGCACAACATTGATGTCTACTTACAGCCACTGATTGCAGAGTTAAATGAATTATGGTCCGCCGGTGCTACAACATATGACTCTTATAAAAAATCTATGTTTAACATGAAAGCAATTCTATTATGGGCTATACATGATTTTCCAGCATATGGCCATCTTTCGGGATGTAGGACAGCGGGAAAGTATGGTTGTCCTGTTTGTAGTGAAGAGGTTGATTCGACATGGTTATCACATGGAAAGAAATATGCATATGGGCTATGCAGAAAAATTTCATCGATATGAGTCATCCTTTCGTAACTCAAAAGTCAGCTTAATGGGAAGGAAGAATATAGAAAGCATCCCCACCGTTGAGTGGTTCAAGTACTATGCAAAATGAGGTATCAAACAGAATTTGGAAAGGTAGCAAGCAAGAAGAGGAAGAGATCCGAGATCGAGCATGAAAAGAGCAAAGGCATGGTCAAAGAGATCAATCCTATATGATTTACCATATTGGAAGGTGGATAATTAATATATTTTATTTTTCTAATATGAAATTTGTACTTCACTTCACTCAAATATTAACACATCTCCTTTATGTTTGTAAGATATTCTTATTCGTCATAATTTGGATGTAATGCATGTGGAAAAAATATCACAGAACCTAATTGCTACAATTATGGACACAAAGGGTAAAACCAAAGATGGTGTTGAAACACGTTATGATCTCAAAGATATGAATATAAGGAAAAATTTGTGGCTGTGGAAGAAAATGATAAGTTGTATTGTCCCAAAGCTCCATTTTGTTTGTCACGAAAGCGTAAAAAGAAATAATTTATAAAACCTTGCACAATTTGAAGGTTCTGTTGGATCGTGGAAATTGGAAGGACAAGGTATGTTTGAAGGAATTCCAACTCAAAGGCTTGAAGTCACATGATTATCATATCCTCATGCAATGCTTATTGCGATCTTCTTTGATGCATGCATTCAAGAAAGAGAAACCATTGAGAGCGCTATTCGACAATTGTCAATATTTTTAATGTCTTATGTTCTAAGGTTATCTCCGTGTTGACCTTTTGAATATGAGGACATATAGTCGAAACACTATGTGTATTTGAAAAGTACTTCCTGGTCATTTTTTGTTTCTATGATACACCTTGTTGTTCACTTAGCGTAGGAAGCGCTTGTTTGTGGACTGTCCGATATCATCGATGGATGTATCCTTTCGAGAGGTAAACGATTGCGATAAAATTAATAACTTCTTTTAGTTAATAACGCGTTAACATTGATATCTAATTGAAAAAATGTGCGGATGATGAAGACATATAAGCATTATGTGAAAAATCGACATATCCGAGAGGATGTATTATGGAGCAATATCTCATGGAAGAATGTACGAGGTATTGCATGGAATATATGCCAAATTCTAGCAGAGGAAGCCATAAGAAAGGAGAAAATGTGTTCGTGGAACAAGATGCTACTTTTCCCTATTGATGGAAGTGGAAAAACTTATCTTCTTCAACACGTGCGATGAACAAATACGTAGATGGGTTCTAAAGCATTATCCGTAAAATATTGAGTGGAGAAGTAAGTAATTTATTTTATATTTTTAAATGATATATTTTATAATATAATTAAGAGTTAATATTTACAGAAGTACCAAAGCTTACCTTCAAGATCACAAGTCAAGCAATAAGCATCGAGGGACAACTACATTCCTTGGTTAAGAAAAGAATTAGAAAATGAAGAAAATTCTATCATGAAGAGCCTTGCTGATGGTCCAGACTTCAATGTCATATCATATAATGCTTACATGATCAATGGTTATCAGTTTTGTACCGCACAATCAGAAATGAATAAAAGCACACAAAATAGTGGAGTATCCATGAAGGGTTTAACTAGCTTGGTCAAGTCATGCGAAAGATAAGAACCACGTGGAAGAAGAAGTTAATTATTATGGTATTATCAAACAAATACTTGAGTTGGATTATGGTTACTTTAAAAATCTTCGCGATCGGGCTCGTATAGAAGATAAAAAAAATGGTTATGTGGTTGACCCAGAAACTGGGTTAGTGTTTGTTAATCTTAGGAGATTTATGAGGATTTCACATGAAGATGATGAGCCGTTTATTCTTGCCTCTCAAGCCACTCAAGTCTTCTATTGTAAAGATCAAACTAGGGATGATTGGTATGTCGTATTGGATGCTCCAAAGAGATTGACTCGGGATGTGGATGCCTATGAAGATCCCTTAGAACTTGAAGGAAGACCAAAAGCAGATGCTTTAGCATTGGCATTAGCAACTGATGTTGTGGATGAGGACGAGGACGAAGATTAATCTAGTTATTTCATATTGTTCACTTGAACCTTATTTCTTCTATCCAATAATTGTAACACAAGAATAACTTTCATTTCTTAGTGTTGATTTTCCCATTTTAATATTGTTATAAGTTAGCTACAATTTTCAATTATCTTATTAATGCATATTATATCCTTAAATGATAGTTTGATCAACAACTAGAGTTTGCCAATGTTTTCAGCAAAAGATAATGGCACAATTTGGATCATAACCGAGTGGATCTGAATCAGTTGGAACTCAAGAGAGTGGTTAGTCTATTATTTTCTATTGTTTGGTAAATGTTATTTACAAATTATTAACAATATTTTATTTATCCAGTGCACGTTTGAAAATTCATATGAATGAATATGGGCAGCCTATTGGAGATGCTTCAACTCAATTTGCCACATTTGTTGGTGGGATGGCGAGGACTCATTGTCTACCTGCATATGAGTCTTGGAAAATTGTACCTGTTTCTATAAAGGAGAAAATATGGCGCTTTGTCTCAGTGAGTGCATGTTGTTCATGCCATTTTCATTTAGTTATTCTACAAATAATTTTGGTATCATTTTATTTTCATTATAGAAAAAATATAATGTTCCAATTATTCAAAAAAGATGGTCTTAACGAATTTAACTTGGAAGCAATGGAAACATGACCTTAGAACGTTTATGATAAATATGAAACGACGCAGAGCGGATGAAGTATCGACCAAAGAATGTGAAGGAGAGATGATTGGAAAGCGTTATTAAAATGTGCTCGACAGAGGAAGATAAAGCACGAGAAAAGGGAAGACTTGTAGGAAAATGATGATGAACCCACACACCAATCGGTAGACGAGGATCACTAAGATGGCGTAAGAGATGGTAAAATCTACCACATAAATTTTATAAATAATTTATTAGAATATTTACAATTGCTTATGACCTTATTGTACAGAAAAAGCAGAGTTCGACTGGTACAGTGACGAGGACACAAATATTTTTAGCCTCTCATACTAAGAAGGATGGGACGTCCTTGGGCACGCAAATAGTAAGATTATTTTAACTATTCATTTGTCATTGATAAATAATTAATATTGATCTTTAGTATCACTATATTTAATAATTATTTATTTTATTCAGGATGAAATTAGAGGTTGCCTTATCTCGATCCATTCCTGAGAAAAGGATTTAGATAATGACCACATTGCTACGGTTTGTGGGCGCGATGGAAGGGGCAACATACGGGTATGGGTAATGGGTGTATCTAAGACCTCCATTCAAGCGCCCGCCAAAGTGCTAGGGAGATTGCTCATCAGGAAAAGATAGCACGTGAGAGCATTCAATCACAGGTTGATATGCTTAGACATGAGCTTGATGAGGAGCGTAAAGCACGCAAGATCCTTGAGGAAAAAGTGAATTTACTATCACCTCTAGCTCCTTCTAAAGGGACATCTATATCCACATCGGTTGACCAATTCGATTCTTATCAGGTATAAATTTAATGTTATGAAATGATAATCATTGGAGTTGTCATTGTCATATCTTATTGAAGCACTTATGCATTGTTGTCTTAGTCTCTCTTAAACTCTACAATTTAAAGGCTATAATTTTTGTAGGGAACTCGATCATTACCTGGTCAAATCGAGATACTTGTGAACCAACCATCCATGCGTTGTCTGTTGAAAAACTTAAAGAATAAAGCCATTGCACTAGGGCGAATGCATAGAGAGGCGACAACGTCAAGAGATTCATACGCCATCATAATTGATAATATTTTCGAGATCAATACAGAATTATATGCGAGCGAAGGAACATTTGGCGATGTTACAATTGGTGATATTATTAATTGGCCCAAGGGACTTGTAGATTTTATTTGATCTTGTTTAGGGGTAAATTTGTTTAGAGGTAAAATTTTCGTTTGTTGATAAACTTGTTTGAACTGCTTAGAGTAGTGAACGCTCAACGTATTGAGCTTGGTGATCTTAGAATATGCATGCAATCAAACTTTCCCAATATTTCATTAATATTCGACTCAATGATCTGGTTTTGGTTTTTAAAATTCTAAGAAAATGTTAATAAGTTTGGATTAAGAAAGATTGGGCAAAGAGAGTGAAGTTGATTCATTCTTGGTTGAAAGTAAAGATAGTTTGGATTAAGAAAGATTGGGCAAAGAGACGTGAAGTTGTCAAAGTGTGTTGAACCTTTGGGAATAAGTCAAAGATTTAGTAAAATTCAAAAATTACGCAAAATATCGTAAAGTATTATGATCGTCCGCTTTAATTCTCTTTCTTGATTTGTTGTTAATAATTTTAAAATATTGTATTGAAAGCTCATTTGTCGCCTATGTCTTATTTTTCTTTAAACAAAGCTTATATGCTTTCATTTTTGTAGGGCAGATGATGATTGGAAGCTTCTGAAGGGAGCTAGAGAAGGCAACCAAGGTCTAGTAGAGTGCAAAAGATGTATTGTCACTTGAAAGGTATAGATTTTTCTATTTTTAATGGAGATTTTGCTTTTAATGGAGGAAGATACTGCTTTGTACGTTGTTGGACATATTGATCTTATTTTCATCATGCTATACTATGGAATTAAACACCTATGATCTTATTTATATGAATCAAGATCAGGTGATTTCCAAAAAGTAGATTTTTGGAAGTTTTTGTACTTATTTTGGGACATTTTAGTGTTTGTTGCAGATGATGGCTGTCGAGCATTCTGCACTTTTATAAGGCTTGTCTGAGATACTTCAACTTTCCGGTGTGATAAATTATCATATCTAGGGAGTGAAGATGGCGAAGAGGTGGTGGTGGAGGATGAGGATGAGGATGAGGATTTATCACAAACTGAGAATTGTTCAGTCTACAGGAGGTAATATATCACAAACTGATCAGATTTTATTTTTTTCGGATTAAAAACTGGGCAACAAGTAGCGGAAGTTCATTAGGCTCACCTGATATGCTTAGACTGGCTGAGAAAACAGAACAATGCTCAATATCTGTCATCCTCGTCAAATACATAATAACAGCTACTATTCGCAGTATCCTTTTTGCCCTACAAAGTAAAATAAAGAAAAGATAGTTGAATATAAGATAGCAAAACAAACACAAGCTGCATTGGATGAAATACTCCACTTCTGCATGAACTGGTATATGGTAACTGACCCTTGCATAATCTAGACTATGCAGGGACGCAATACCTGAAAAATGAAAAGGTTGGTAATACAAGTGAGCAGAACTAGTTTGTGGGCAAAACTAGGCTCTGTTTCAAGGCGCATAGATCTGTGCACTTTAAAAATATAAGTAACCCTCCATTTCAAGGCGCATAGATCTGTGCACTTTAATAGAGCTGTTGCTTTTACCAAAAAAATTTTAAGTCACTTTACCCTTGATCAGAACATTCAACACTATCAATCTGTGTTGCATTGTATGGCTCTCCACTGTGATGGCCTTGCAATATTTGCAATTTGCCGACTCTCTTCACTTAATAACAAAAAAATAATTTATTTGAGTTTTATTTGTAACAATTCTCAAGCGGGTTTGGGTCGCCTCCGCCTCTCTATCAGTTCGAACGAATCAGAAACGGCCCCCCATGTAGGTATTTAAATCCCTTTTCCCTTTTGATGTCTATGTGTTTGATTGCTCAACAGTGTGGATTTTCTGTTGTATATGATATCGATGATTAAGTAAAGCTCTTTTTTATGTCTAAATTCTTGGTAGTCTATTTTGGGGTGTTATTAAATAAATGATGTTCTTATGAAATGATCTAATTCGAAGTCACAAGCAGGTGGCACTTTCGTCAATCTCCTTTCAATTGAAATGGTCAATCCTCGAGATATGCACCGCAATTTATGAGCACACAAATGTTGAGAGTTCACTTTGGCATGTCACCGATTTGACACTCAAAATTATCGATATACACAAGGTTGTCTGTTTGAGATTGGCAAAGTCCGCCACGCAATCGGGTCGGCTACCTTATACCAACTCTTGCGAAATTGACATCACAAATGTTAGTATATTGTGAAGAGGTAGATACTTAGTCATGTGTATTAAAGTCATTCCTGCGCTAGATTTCCAATTCATTTTTCAGGTCTGTATTAAACTTCATGTGTATTAAACTTAGTCATGTGTATTAAACTTCGATGGTTTTGTGAATGTTCATCTCCAGTTCTGTTCATTTTCTTTTACTTCGAAATGAAGGCATAGATAGCAGGAAGCAGGGCCTAAGGTGCAAAACGATTTACACCTCGGTCATTGTAAATAGGCAACCACTTCATAGAAATAAAACCCCCACTTTGTAAAATAAATCAATCAATAAATAAAATATATATAAAAGAGAAACATCAAAAATGATTTTATATGAGTATGCTGATGCATTTTGGTTTGCTTCATGTATAGCTTGTGGTACGCAAGCATTGTGTTATTGTCTTTTGGTGTACTTTCTTGGCTTTCCTTGCATCATATCATGCACTTACCGCTCCAAGCTGAGGAATATGTTCAACCTCGTCGAGTCTCCTTGCCTTGATTGGATGGTTCACGTTAGCTGCGAATTTTGTGCTCTTTGTCAAGAGTACAGGGAACTCAAAAATAACGGCTTCAACCCCTCCTTAGGTTTGATCTTTCCCAAGAAACTTAAAAGGTGCTGTACTCTAGTCCACCATCCCAATGCTAGACCAAACTGCAATTTCAAGTATATATATAATTATAAACTGTGGACAATTATATTTATAGACAATGTTGCAGACAATTTATATGGTGCCAATGTTGTGGGTACACATGTGGTGCCCAGCTGGTTCGAATGCATATATATATATATATATATATATATATATATATATATATATATATCAACCTTTTTGTAGTGAGAAGTCATAAATATCTCAATTTAATTGCTTAATATTATAAATATTTAATTATGTTCTCTTTTTTATTTCAGGCGAAGCTTTTCAATTTGAAGCCCACCTCAAACGGATCACTAGGGGACGGGGATACTTGGCAGGAGAGGCGAAGCACATTTATTTTTTTTTAATTATGAAACTAGGTCATGGGGTCCTTAGATTGTTAACTCTTTTTTTTTTTTTTTTTTTTGTTTGAATAAAAGGATTGAACATGTAAAGTTTAAATATTTGGTTGATTTGAAAGGTTGGATAATAGGTTGAGATGCAATATTTTGTTTGAATAAAAGAATTGGACATCTATTTTATTTATGGATGTGCTTGAATATGAGATTGATAGTTTTTTTTCTTTATATAATTTTTTTTAAAGCATTAAAAAATTATATTAAAAAAAAGTATTACAAAAAGCATAAAAAATATTGCATTAAAAAAAAGCATAAAAAAAATATTATTTTAAAAAAATTTGCATAAAAAATTGTTTATTTAAATTTTTTTAAAAATTTTGATAAAAAAGTTGCCTAAAGTTGTAAAAAGGAGTGGTTTTATTTTACCACTATACAAGACAGTGGTTTATGAAGTTCATAAACCACTGTCTTGTATAGTGGTAAAAAAAAACCACTCCTTTTTTTACAATTGTTTAGGGCAGTGGTTTTTTGAAAAAAAACCACTGTCAAAGACAGTAGTTTTTTGAAAAAATCATTGTTTAAGGCAGTGGTTTTTTCCTCATTTTGACGTAGTGTGTTTTAGTATGTGTATCCTTCTTTCTAAACTTCATATAATTCTTATTAGATAGATATAAGATTAATTCTATAATTTGTAATATAGAGTTATCCTTATTTCATATTTGTATTTAAAATTAATCAATAAAAGTTACCAAAGTTGACGCTTATGCCTTGTTTGACAAAACTCATGGGAAGTTTTTTTTTTTTTACTTCCCATGGGTTGGTGAAAAAAAAAACTCATGGGAAGTTTTTTTTTAAATAAAATTATGAGTGTGTAAAACTTTTTTGGCCAACCGTTTAGCTAATAAGTTGTAAAATTTGATGTGCTATCGTTTTCCTCTTGGATACTATTGTCGACGGCAAACGTATTTTTTCCGGTGGCTATGATCCGCCGGTAATGGTATCACAATTGCCGACGACGATACCATTGCCGACGACGAATATATTTTTTCCTGCATATCTAGTTATAATCCGTCGATAATGTTCTCTTAACGGTCACTAATCGTTCTAATCACTGGCGACCATATTTTCTTTGTACCGCCTCTTACCATCAAAACTAAAATCAAATCGAATCGGTTTGGTTCGGTGTCAGTTTTCATTCAGTTTAGATCCGATTCAAAATACTCAATTTTCAGTATTTTTTTGCCCCCTATGTACTACATGAACATGCTCTCTTTTGGGATGTGTACCATTTGGAATCAAAATCTGACCGTCATTGTAGGCAAGATCTCAAGATATATTATGCCAAAAACTAGTAGGAAGTAAAACAATATGCATCATCTAATTTAAAGCAATCAACGACTTAAGTACACGAAACCCGGGTTTAAAAGGTACCATAAACCATTCAAGTATACAACTAACCTCTTAACTTAAAAATAAAAAACTTCTCGCAAGGTGATGAGTGCTAAAAGTTAAAATTGAAAATAAAATATAAAGCGAGGGTTAAACCGAAAATCGGGTTTACAGAAAAGGACAAAGCTAGATTTAAAGGGAATCCTTCCTATTTGTCAGATTCAAAGCAGTAAATGTATGTTGGCTGGAGGAGATGGGGTGAGGTTAGGATTTTATAGTGCAAATAAATAGTACGATTATGAGGTGAGGTTGCATGTAAACCGTCTGATATAAAGGCCATGATCTACAGATCTACGACGCAAAAGAGTGGTGCAAAAGTCAATCTCTATCATATGATTCGATACAATCAACTGTTGAATCGGATAATTGCTTTAGAGTGCTTTGAGTCATATGATAAAGTTTATGCTTGGTGCCAATCTTTTCACTTATAATCTTTAAATCATGACCTTCAAATTAATTGGCTAAGATGGTTGGGTTACATTTATTGGCGTCGCTGTTTATGGGTACCTCTGTCATTGGCCCATGTGTTCTTTGAAAGCGCACATCCTGCACTTTGAAGACTATTGATTGCTTTGGATCAGATGAGGGTGATTGTTTTTCACCCCAATCGTCCATAGAATGGATCTTAAGATCATGCAACACCTATCAAACGGTCAGCTTGTAATTTCATGTGTCCCTAGTCCCCAAAATATGGCCCTAAAGTCATGTTTGAGTATGATGTGTGCTATATGATTGAAGAGTCATATTTTGGGTATCGATGACATAGGAAATCAAAAATTGACCGTCAGATTGATGCACCATGAACCTAAGATCTATTTTGTGAAAGATCTTTGTTAGAAAAGATCTCCATCATCTGATTCGAAGAAATCAACGTTTTTTTTTTTAGGGGTCTGAGATGTAGGCGCTTTCAGAGAACGCGTGGGAGCGAAGAAAGAGGTATTGACATGTGTGCCACATCAACAAAAAATTGAGCGTTTGATGATAAGCTCATGGTCTCAAGATCCATTATATGAAAAATTATGGTAAAAAAAAACCTCGATTGATTGGTCCGAAGCAATCAAACGATTTTAAGCATGAAAAATACTCGAGTTGAGAAGAACAAATTTCAGGTTGTAAGGGTGGCCACCAAAATTTCTCAAAGCATTTAGCCTATGTCTTGGACCCGAAAAAAGTTTCAGCTACATTTTGGCTGGAACTTTTGTGTGAGTTTTTTTTCTAAAAAACTCTCATTTGTGGGTTCCACTACATTGCCAAACACTTGCATTTTTTATTTTTGTGAAATTTTAAATTTCCAGCAAGTTTTTGCTAGAACTCGTGCTAACAAACAAGGCATTAGTGTATGCAAAGGCCCAGCGTGGCCTATTGACAATGCTAGTTGGCGTCTAGTAATCCTTGAATAGAGGTGCCTATGATCTAAGTATGGACGGGACAATGTCATATGGTTGGCAGGTTTAGTCGAGGCGGCTGACATGATACAGAACAATTGGTTACAAGCGCAAGAACAATTAGTCACATCAGCTGCCTGCATTTTGCAGCTGTCTCCAGTTACAAATTTTCGTATTGACTTTCTTTGCCTTCACATGAAAAATAGTGCCGCGCAGACTCATATATTCTTCGTTACCGTGTTACAGACTTTTCAATTGGTCAACCATTTGACCGATTTCTCACGGTTCTAGATTTATGTCTGCCGTAATTGCTCGAGATTTGGACTCTAGTATCAGGCATTAGTATGTACAATTCCTTAGCCCAAGATCACTAGCCGTTTAGGGTTTAGGGTACCATTTCAAAATTTTGAATTAATAACATGTCTCTTCTTTCACCATTTCCTTCAAAACCTATAAGCCCCGTCTTCCATCCATTGCAATCAAAACCCCAAAACAGCTTCAAATCCTTCAAACTTTTAAATTTAAAGAACCCACATCTCAATAAAACCAATTCGTCTCACCAGTCTAACATCTCAGCTCAGACACAACCCATTCTCTTGGATGAGTGGCCCCAGCTCCTCCAAATCTCAATTGAATCTAGAGATTTCCGATTGGGTTCAGCCATTCACGGATTTCTAGTGAAATCAGCTTCTCAGAATGACCCCTTTCAAGGGAACAATCTCATAAACATGTATGCAAAACTCGAAAGACTGAACGATGCACGGAAAGTGCTTGATGAAATGCCAATAAGAAACACAATCACATGGACTTCTTTGATTAATGGGTACTCTCGAATCAGCAATTTTGAATTGGTAATCCAGATTGCCCAAGAAATGCATACATGTGGAGAGCAATTTAGTGAGCACACTTGCACAGCTGTCTTACAGGCATGCGGGTCTCCAAAAGATCAAATTCAAGGGAAACAAATCCATGGTTTAATTGTCAAAAGAGGATTTGAAACAAATGCCTTCGTGGGCACCTCATTGGTTTCAATGTATTCGAGAAATGGGTTTTTAAATGAAGCTGAGATGGTTTTTGAGGCTCTGGTTGATATTGACATTCGCTGTATGAATTCTATGATTTTAGGATATGGAAAGATGGGAGATGTGAAGAACTCGATTCGGTTTTTTCGCAAATTGCAAGATTATAGTTTCGAACCAAACGATTATACGTTTACCAATGTGATTAGTGCTTGTAATAGAGGTATAGGTGTGGAAGAAGGCAGGCAGTTGCATGGGCTTGCTATTAAATTTGGTTTTGTGGTTGTGAGTTCGGTAGGAAATGCAATTATTACAATGTATGGGGAGCACAGGTCGGTGGAAGAAGCAGAGAAGATGTTTCGTTTAATGGGTGGAAGGAATTTGGTTTCGTGGACTGCAATTTTATCTGCATATGTGAAGAATGGCCGATGGGAGAAAGCATTTGACGGCTTTGTAAAGATGATAAATTTAGGCCTTAATTTTGACTCTTGCTGTTTGGCTACTGTGGTTGATGGTTGTTCTGAGTGTATGAATTTAGAATGGGGAGTTCAGATTCACGGCTTCGTGATAAAACTTGGCTATCATTCAGACGTGCTTGTTGGCACTGCTTTAATTGACGCTTATGCTAAATGCAGAGATCTCAAGGCTGCAAAGGTGATTTTGAATGGACTCTCTGATCGAAACACTGCTTCTTTAAATGCGGTTCTGGCTGGTTATACACAAATCGATGGAGATGATGAAGAAGATGATTTCATGGGTTTGTTTAGTAGACTGAGATTAATGGGAATTGATCCAGATTTCATAACGTTTTCACGGCTCCTTAGTTTATCTGCTGATCAAGCTTCTCTAGTTATAGGGAAATCTCTACATTCTTACGTCATTAAAGCGGGGTTCGAAATTGATGTTCCCGTAGGAAACACTATAATTACCATGTATGCCAAATGTGGAAGCATCGAAGATTCTCATCGGATGTTTTGTAGCATGCCTTCCCGTGACTCTGTCACTTGGAATGCCATGGTATCCGGGCATGCCATCCATGGACAAGGAAATGAAGCTTTATTGCTCTTTGATCAGATGGAAAGAGAAGGATTTGAACCAGATGAGATCACATTGCTCTCTGTTCTCCAAGCCTGTTGTTATTCGGGATTCTACGAAGATGGTTTTCATGTATTCAACTCCATGGAAAAAAAATATGGGCTAAAACCGATAATTGAACACCACGTTTTCATGGTTGACCTTTTGGGTCGAGCAGGACATATATCGAAAGCCATAGAATTCATCAAAGAGAGCTCTTTTGCGTCCTCGATAATGCTCTGGAGGACTTTGGTCAACGTGTGCAACTTCCGTGGGGATTTGAATTTTGGCCGGCTTGCTTCGAAAAGCTTGCTTGATCTAAAGCCGGATGACGCAGCTTCATATATTGTGGTTTCAAACATGTACGCTAAAGGGGGGATGTTGGAAGAGTCTGCTAAGGTGCGGGTGATGATGAAGGACAGAGGGATTAAGAAGGAAGCGGGTTGCAGCTCGATCGAGATCGAGAGCAAGGTACATAGGTTCATAGCAGGTGGGAAAGAACATATGCAGAGTCAAGAGATTTATGCAAAATTAGATGAATTGAGTGGTGCGATGAAAAGGAAGGGATATGCTCCTGAAATTGATCTTTTGTTGCAGGATGTGTAAAATAATTTAACAGTAAATGTCCGATTTTCCGTTGGTGATTGATGATAAATTTAGGGAAATAAACTTCGAAGAGGATTCAACGGATTCGGTTATTTCCTCTTATTGATCGAGAAACACAATCAGAAAACCGAGATGGTCAATTAAATTATTGACATTGATGGAGTAGAGTAGGCTTAGTCGGTTAGTTTTTAAGCCATTTCTAATAGAAATACCGACTCTATATCGTATCAGATTCAAATCAAGGGGAGGATTAGGGCTCTGTATGGTTTTATAATTCTTATCCTTGTATATTTCAAATTATATTGATTGTAATCCCATATAAGGGACTGTAACTCTATATCTATGGTTTCCACATTTTTTTTTCTTTGATCAATAAAGGATAAATTTTCATTGCAAAGAATAAATATTACACCTAGAGATCTACTGAGCGAGAAGCTCATAGGGGAAAAACCAAAAACAAAAGGAAAAGGAGCAACAGGAAGACAAAAAAGAAGCTCCATGCTCCGCAGCAGATCAAAGAGCAAAACAACTCAAGGGAAAATATCAGACGTCATCATCGAAGGCTAAATCGGAACTCTCAGGCGGTTCCTTTCATTCCAAATAGCCCAAAAAACAGCACAAGGAATCAGGCTAAAAACAGATTTGCCATAGAGGGGGCACTGGTAGAAGATTTGTCGGCCAGAACCTCTTTGGAAGAATTGGGGCTATATGACAGGTGTCGAAGGCTCTTCTACATGGCACACCAGACCATCGAAGCAGCGGGGCAATGAATCAACACATGACTTTGCGAGGTTTTCCAAGGCAAAGAGAAATGCCGAGTCATGTGGCCGGAAGATTACCCGCTTGGCATCCCAAGTAATCCGCCCATAACCATACATTTTCCCTGGTTGATTCTTTGACCAGCGCAAGCTTCATATCATCTTAAAACCCATTTCAGATATAGGAGATTGGATTTAGAAGAATCACAAAACGCCCCGTGTCATCGGCAAATTGAAGATGTGACTAGTGCGAAATATTTGGCCACCTAGAAGCCTTGGATATCTCCCACTTTTATACAACCTTTAATCCATTTTCTCCATTTGAAACCGAAGCCCATAAAATGAAGAATTTGGTTAACATAAGACCAGCAGACTCGATCGAATGCCTTTTCCACATCGAGCTTAACTATGATCCCAGACTCGTTTTGAATGTGCCTCGAGTGCACACATTCATGTGCGATCACAGCCCCATTGGCAATCTGCCAGCCACAATAAAAGCGCCTTGGGTTGGACCAATAAGCATGTTGATGGCACATTTAAGACGATTAACTAACACCTTAGAGATGACCTTGTAGAGGCTGCCCACAAGGCTTACGGGCCTGTAATCACCAAGCCATTCTGCTCTGTTGATTTTCGGGATGAGGGCTATGAAAGTGGATTTAGTGCCTTTGCAACAATGTGCCTTTTGGTGGAAATCCAAGAGGACACTAACGTCTTTGCAGACATCCCAGAAGACAGGATAGAATTTCTAGGGGAATCCATCAGGGTTCGCTGATTTGTACCCTTCTCCATCAAGAAAACCACCATCTTCTGCATCTCACGTTGGCTAGAGTGTGGAAAAATTTGGAGTTTTGATCACCCTCGTTGACCGATCTGTCATGAGATCGTTGCCGCTAAAAGATTTTCTCTTCCGCAATTTTGGTGTTTGGTTGGATTTTGAAATCAGGTCTGCATGAGCTCTACGGTTTCCAACATTCTGAATTGGATTTTTCACCTCAGAAATTCTTTGAAAGTTGATGCTTTGGAAGTGCATTGTCCATTTTTTTTCTCTTCGCCATCAACTCGTTTCTCAGATGTCTACCTCTTTATCAACACTTCTTGTGTTGTTCAAAGCTTGATCGAACAGACTATGTGATGTAGTGAGCCCAATTCCTTCTTGTAGCTCATTTGACTTCGTCCATGGAACAGAGCCGTGTCCTCCACAATGCCAAGTTGGCAAAGACGGAAAATCAGCAATGTGATCCATCTTAACCATGGATCAAACTCTCGTACGAAACTGGTACGTACGGAATGATACGTATCGGTTTTGGAGGTCGCCAGTTTGATGCTTTGAATGTATCGTATCAGTGCATTATATATATATATATATATATACCAATATATCATTTGGAACCAATACTTATCGCCCGATATGTACCGATTTTGGAGTTCGACTATACGTACCGGAAAATGGTACTTTAAACCATGATCCTTATATTCTTGAATGGGAAAAACATTATTAAGCTTTTTATTGGCTCTCGACCATCAAGCCCCCATGATGTGTGGTGCTCCTCTTGAGCAACAGCAAGCCTCACAATCTAGAACTCGTATCATGCAATTGATCAAGTCAAACTCAAAGACTGGCACAAGAAACACGACCTCTATCATCTGATTCAACAAAGTCAAAGCCCATCATCTGATTCAATGGTTGACTATGTTGAATCAGGTGATAGAGATTGTGTTTCATACCAATCTTTAGAATCAAAGATCTTTACATCATGGCCTTGAAATCAAACGGCTTAGATCCCATGTGCAAGTACTTGCTCTGGAACATTTATTTCAACTCCTTCCATTAATCAAATCAAAACCACATTTTCTTATGGATCAAAGTTTAGAGGAACATGGTGATAACCGATTATAGAGGCCGGCCCAAAATCCATTTTGGCTAAACCGAGATTGATAACTACTATACAGTATCGGGCTTGCATATGACTCGACCGATCCAGCTCTGGACGGTTGGTCAGGTGATATTTATAATGGGATCGGCCAATCCAGCTGATCCTATGGTGTTGTGGACAACACTGAATCACTCCTTCAATGCGGGTTCCGGGGAGTAGTTGGTTAGATATTAGTGGGAAGTAGGGAAAGAAGTTTACAGCCCTAGATTATTCCTTCTCAACTCGGGTTTAACAAAGTTGATTGATTTGAATAGACAATGGAGATCATTTTTCTTCCAATCTTTTACAAAATAGTCCTTGGGATCATGAGTTTGAGATGCATATCTTTAAAGAGAGCCATAACCTCTATCATATGGCTCTTATGTTGATTCCATGTGGTACACATCCTAAAATATGACTAGAGAACCACATTGCACATTATATGGCCTCTTGGGATGTGTGCTACCTGAAACGAACATGTTAGCCTTATTGTGGCACACCCATAATCTAAAGATCTTTTGTGAAAGATTTGGATGACAAGTGATCTCCATGGTCTCATTCAAAACACCCAACGGATGTAGCATACGCAAACCCTAGCCGAGAACTAATTTAACATGAGTTGAAAGTCCCTTGGTCACTGGACGGATACTTTTGCTTGCCAAATCAATGATCAAAAGTGAACTTTCACTGATGTGGGAGCTCTCAAGTAACTATGCGGCTCCCAAGAGTTGACCATTTCGATAAAGGAGATTGATTGATCCGAGTGCCGCTGCTGATGTTGGGGTCCTATACCTAGGGGTTTGGTTAGATCCTATCAAGTAGGACCTTAAATCGGATTCTACTTTATCTCTAACCATCTAATAGAGAAGATATATGACCTTGGAGTTAATTTTAGAAACCAATAAATGCTTGTTAGAGAAATTAAAGGAATAAGAGAGACAAAGTAACGTGGAGGAGAGAGAAATGAGATATCACCAGTTTGATTAAATGGGTTGGAGTTAATTCGTGGAAACCAATAAATCGGTGGGAGAGAAATTAAAGGAGTTAGAGAGAAATTAAAGGAGTAAAAAAAATTCAACCGTCTCTCAATTCATATTTTGGGAAAGATTTTAGGCAAAAAAATAAATTAAATTTTGGGTAAGATTATGATAAAAAAATAAAATAAAATTTTCTTCTTCATTCCAATGAAATAGTAGTCTTATTTTGGGTAAGATTTTAGACAAAAAAAAATAAATACTGCCTGTTATATTTCGGCAAAATTTCAAAAATTTTGGTAATTATCTTTTTGATATTTAATTTTTTTATTATTTAAATATATTAGTAATTTTTTTATTTAAATATGTTAGCATTTTTTTCAGAAAATATTAAATATATTTTAACTTATATATATATATATATATATATATATATATATATATATATATATATATATATATATATATTAGATATGAAACTAAGCATTTTATTAAGAAAAGGAATCAAAAGTGATTACATTAGCAACAAATGGGGGAATACCCTCCACCTATACATATTCAGAAACACAGTGAAAACCAAACTTGGCAAGCAGATTAGCTGCCACATTAGCTTCTCTATGAATATGCGTAAACATAATAGATGAAAGTCCCAAGGCGATCTTCCTTGTTTCACTGATAATGAAGTTGGTTTCTGACCAATCATCACCATTGGAAAGAGAGGATACTATTTTTTTTCGAAAGTTATTGAAATTAATCTGAAATGTACCGAAAGGACCCTCTACCAAAAAGTTATCGAAAACGAAAAAAAAGGTTAGAAAGAGGAATACAGTTTTACCGTTTCTTGAAATATAATAGTCGGTATTTTTTTTTGCCTAAAATCCTACAAAAAAAATAAGGCTGCTATTCCGTAGGAATGAAGAAGAAATATTTAATTTATTCTTTTATCATAATTTTACCCAAATTTTAATTCATTTTTTTTGCCTAAAATCTTACCCAAAATATGGTTTGAGAGATGGTTGGATTTTTTTTTACTTTCTCCCTCTTCTTCATCAATATCACTCTCTTACTCTTTTAGTTTCTCTCTAACTCCTTTAATTTCTCTCCCACCAATTTATTGGTTTTCACAAATTAACCCCAACGGATTTAACCAAATTGGTGGATATCTCCTTTCTCTCTCTCCACATTACATTCTCTCTCTTACTCCTTTAATTTCTCTAACAAGCACTTATTGGTTTCCAAGATTAACCCCAAGGTCATATCTCTTCTCTTTTGGATGGTTAGAGATAAAGTAGAATCTGATTTAGGGTCCTACTTGGTAGGATGTAACCAAAACCTCATGTACCTAATATGAACTAAGACACTTCAAAAAAACATATTATTAGCAGCAATTTTTTGCTCTAAAAACTGTCACTATTAATAAAAAACTATTAATAGCAAGGGTGTTAGCGGCAATTTTTTGTTAATAGCGGCAGTTTTTGGCTGCTCTAATAGTATTATTTTTTGTTGTGTGATATTACTATTTTTGACCCGACTCTCTGGCCATCATTTAAATACCAAAATGGCGTTTAATTGATATTAAACCATCAATGGTATAAAATGTGGGTGATCCGTATAGATCATAGATTGAACTGCAAGAAGCCCAAAAAATGGTGTTCTAGGGATATTAAGCCATCCAATCTGTTTTGATTATGATTCAACAATTGTTTTTAGTTTTAATACTTGATATTAAAGTTCATCAATCGGATGATTCACATCCACTTATAGGCATGTCTCTTTGGGCGGAGATATTTTCCAATTAAAGATTGCCACTTGGACAATTAGTTTAGTCATAGATGCTTGCCACATGGTATAATGATAAATAACAATTCAATGGTGTGAGATGAAGAGTATGATTTTAACGGTGTAAGATTATTTAAACAACATTTTGGTGTTTAAATGTCAGTCAGGACTTGGGAGCCATTATCATGTGCGGGAGACTGATATATGAAGAACCACAAATAGCAGACCATTCAACGAACTGTTTACGTGGATTGATGCAAGCATAGTGGGTTCCAACAATGCAAGTCGGGCCAGTCACTTGCATCAGACCACGTAAGCAGTTTGTTGTTTGAGGCCTGGTCATTAAAATTTTCCATCCGGTGTGCCATGTGTGCATAATTCTAAACAACAATTTAATGGTGTAAGATAAAAAAATGAAATTAATGATATAAGATCATTTAAACACCGTCTTGGTATTTATCCTAAGCCATTATCCGTTATTTATTATTATAGGAGGCAAATGTGTAATGACCCGAAAAATTTGAACCCGAACTTGACTAATCTTGTGTACGTGGCCGGCATGGAAAACGATGTTGACTTAAAATTTAAAATAAATAATTAAATAATATATGGATAAATGATGTGGAAAGAATTAAGGTTAAAAGTTGATTTAAGCCTTTAGTGAATAAACCGTGCACCGACTTGCGGTGTGCCACTCAATACTGAAACCGAACCCAAATGATATGGATAGAATTTGAAACTAAATATCAAAGATATTTAGTTGGCTTTCGTTTGGTTATAAGAGGGGGAGATAGCTTAATGGCTAAGCTATCTTGCAAATTTGAGAGAAGAGTGAGTGCATGAGCTCCCATCCACCGGAAACCCCCTGCTTGTGAGATGTTGACCGTGCGATTGCGCGCAAGCTCCACACTCTTCGCGGAACACGTCATGCCGGTATTGACGGTACTCGACGGTACTCGCCGTTTGTTAATTTCAAACTTTACAAACCCCATTTTTTCATAAGTGTTCCATTTCGCGATCGTCTTCCGCTATTTGAAGAGGTTAAGATCGAAGTGTGAGAATAGATGACATCATCTTAAAGTCATTGTGATCAATCTCTGTGGATTCGCTATAGAAATCTGGAAGTTGCGCTTCGGCCTCTTCGGCAACACTTCTAATAACTTCTGATTCAATCGGTGAAAGGTACGATCGAATTGGTTTTTAAATGATTCTAAATGTCTTAGTAGGTATGTGTACGTGTGTGTGTGTGTGATTCGATGAAGATCATTAAAGATCTGGGTGAAACTTGAGTAAAAATAGAGCAAGGAAGAAGTCTGAAGGGTTTTGAACCCGTCAAAATTTGAACCGTTCAATTGGGAAATCGATAGTTTAAACTGTGATTCGATTGATCAAATTTTAGAATCGATCGATCGAATTGTATAATATATCTATAAAACAGAAGGTATGTTTCTGTTTGAACCGTTCAAATTGGAAATCGAATGTTCAAATTGGAAATTCGAACTGTTCAAATTGGAAATTGATCGTTCGAATTTGACTGAAAGTGCCGACACAGCTTTGGTATTTTGGCCGTAACTTTCTGCTTCGAACTCCGATTGACGCGATTCTTACGGCGTTGGAAAGAGGACAACGAGCTCTACAACTTTTATGAGTGTACAAACTCATGAATAAAATATGTTGAGGATCAAAATTAAGTTATAATTTAGGTCATATTCCGAGTCAGCACAAACTTGCCCATTTCCGCCTCGATGTTGTAAAATCATATAAATACGTCAAATTTATTAGTAATTAAAATTTTTTCTTCTTATATCATCATATGTGTTATGTAGATTGAGAGTTTGAGACCGTAGATGAAGACTTTTGGATTGTTTTGAACGGCTCTAAATTCGAGGTAGGGGAAACTCAACGAAAAATTACATTTTTTAAATCTAGTTTATAGTTTCTGATGGTTTCAAATTTGATGTTTGACCTGATGCCTTGTTTCCATTTTTATATATTCTGTCTCCATCTTGTTTCCACATATGATCTGATTGTTCTGTTTATCTGCTTTTGATTCGATTCGTTCTTTTCAGTAATGTTTTATCTGATTCGTTTTGGTGATACGTTCATTCTGTTAAATCTGATCCTTCCTGTTTTTGTTTATGATCCGTTCTGTCTAAATTACATACGAACTGTGAATTCAAATGAATAAGGAATTGTAAACAATAAGAAAACGTAATATGATAAGACATGACATTTGAGTCTGAGTCATAGTGAGGTTTTTTTCCCAGACACATGAAATTTGGAATGTAGGCGTCTATGTACGGATGCAACTCTTCTATGGTGTTATGAGTTGTCACACGAAATACATCCAGGTTACTGCGGACCCTATCCCTTGAAAAGCGTGATTGTGAAGCTATCGCACTGTGACCCATTCTCATTACAATTAAGACAATTGAAATTATGGGAAGTAAAACTAGATTATGAGTGATGTCGTCTGACTGTATTTGAATCATTGAAGGCTTTGATCAAGATCTTTAGAATTTGATTAGAAATTAAAAGGTGAATCATTAGTTATAGGATGATTAGACTTTGAATTTCAGAAATGAGATAGAATTAGTTTCGAGTTATTAAGTTAAGTACCTAATTGAATCTTGTATCTGAGTGTGAATGCGAATATTGAGAACGTATCCGAACATTTGACTGTGAGTGGACATTGACAAGTGGATCGGTACAACGGCGGTCCGTACGCATTGCATAGCATTCATATGAGGGCCAATACGGCGGCGGTGGTCCGTAGGCATTGCATAGCATTCATATGATTAGCTAATACCCTTAATCATTTACAATTAACACTAAAATGGTATACAATTCAAACTGATACATCATCAAGAGCAAAGAAGAGGAGCTCTAAATCTGACGGAGTGAAGAAAGAGAAAGAGGGCATCTCTGACGATTGCCGTAGACCTACCGTTGACTTTGTCGGAGCAGGGGGACATGAGAGTAGCTTTGGTAATTAGAATCTCTTATCTTTAGGTGTGGAGCAGCCATATTCCTTCTCCTCCATTTCCATCTTCTCTATTTTGAATTCTTCCAATGGTTTAACGGTCTTCTTCGATGGATTTTTGAAATGGGTTCTTCTTCTGATTCCTCTACCGGTTGGTGCCATTTGAAAATTTGACCAACTTCTAATAAAGTCTAAGTTAAATTTAGTGTTTAAGAAGTGCAAAGGTCACTGCTAAATTTAGTGAAATGGCTACTAAACTTATAAATAACCCAGCAAATTTATATAAAAAAATAAAAAATCTGCTTATAACTTATCAAACAAATTTAACAAAAACCCAACAATTGTTTTAAGATTTTAATATTAAAACACTTGTCAAACTAAAAAAAGGAATTCTAAATTTGATGCAGAAAACCCCAGTACTCTCTCTAAAGTAGTAAGCAGATCTAAAAACCAACTCCCATCAAAAGGGATGTAGGGGCAGTTTTATTGAGGAAATTGAGTGAATGAGTGTTGGTTAGTCAGCGCCGCCCCTGCTTCCACACTCAGTCAAACCATTCAAACTTTTAGTTTGACCACTCTCTCTCTAGAGAGAGAGAGAGGGTCAAAGCCAGGAAGGCTGCGTTTGGGTTAGCTCTTTTGGGACAAAGAACAGCTCTTTCACTTTTTGGTTTCAGAAGAGAATTACTTTTATATTTGGTAACACAATTCCTTACCTCATTTGCTATGTCAGGAAGCTGTTTTAAGTGATAAAATTGTTCTATGCTTGCTCTATTTTAGAATAGATTTTATCTGCTTTGATAAAGAGCAACCAGAGAGCTGCTTCTGCTCTTACAAGAGCTAACCCAAACACAGCCTAAGCCTTGTTGGTCTATTGGAGCGGGCGGCCTCTCGATTATTTTAATTTCTATCCCAAAGCATGGTTAACTGGTAGCCTGGTTTAGGGTAATTGGCCAGTAAGGGTGGAAATGGGTCGGGTCAACCGACAAGGTTATGAACCCGACCCGCCATAATCGGGTTTGGATTCAGGTTTTCGACTCACCGGGTCAGGTCAGGTTGAAAAACTCAACCTGTCTATTTAATAGCACTACAAAAAATAAGATTATTAGCGGCAGTTTTTTTGTTAAAAAAAACTGCCGCTATTAGTCTTGCTGCTACAAAAAACTGCCGCTATTAGTCCTGCCGTTATAAAAAACTGCCGTAATATCAAGTGCTGCTAAAACACCTTATATTTTTTATAGTGTAGGTCAGGCTCATGTTCAAGTTTCTTGATTCGATTTGACTCTCTCCAACCTACTTTTCTTAACATGACTCGACCTGGCCCGATTAGTCGAGTCGAGTTGTGTTGATGGTTTCAATAAATAGGTTGGGATTGGTTTGAGGATTTCGATAATTGGGTTGACCTCAACCGGACACGAATCCGACCTGATGTGACCCATATGCACCCGTAGGCCGCATGTGGTTCTATGTAAAATAACACTTTTAAAATGATCAGCTAAAAGAGGTTAGAGGTTTAAATATTTGGGATAATGACTCATGACTCACATTTAAAAACCATTCTAATGGTGTTTAAATTATCTTACACAACTAAAATGTCACTTTTTATCTCACACCATTGAAATGTGATTTATCATTGTGCCATATGGCACACATTTATGATCAATCTAAAATTTTTTCAAGTGGCGATCTATCTTTGGAACATGTTCTAGTCAAAGATCCTGCTTCTAAGTGGATGTAGACCATCCGATCAATGAACTTTAATATCAGCCATCAAAATTAAGAATAATCGTTGGTATTAGAGTGCATAAATCTGATGGTTCGAATCAAAGAGAGAACAAAAACTTTAATGTATGATCATAAGGGTTATATATTTATTACATATTTATCTATTATAGAGTAACCATTAGATGAATCTAACAGCTACACTTATAAGAGGGAAACAGTAAAAAATATATATATAAATTATATATAATGTAATTTATTATATAATATTTATCGAGCTGAGCCCGGCTGAGTCGAACTTTACAAGGCTTAGCTCTAGCTTAGCTATCCTTCAAGCAAGCTTGAAATAAAAAGCTCAACTCTAGCTCTCGAGCCGAGTTTGAGAGAGAAAAAGCTCTCAAGTTCGAGCCGATCGAGTCGAGTTAAGCTGGCTTGGCTTTTGCTGCAGCCCTATAACATTAGAAAATTTATGTTAGGCTTCTTATAGTCTTCTTCCATGCTAGGCTTCTTAGCCCTATAACATTACAAAATTTATGTTAGGCTTCTTAATTATGAGTCTTCTTAGCAACCAATTATAAAATTTCTTCTATTTTTCATTATATCTTTTATCATTGTTTTTCGTAAAAGAAGTATGGTAAGCCAACTATTAACATTTTCAACTGTGACTAACCCTACTAGATCCTAAGCCCGTGGTTTGACAAAGATATATGCGAATCATTGGTTCTCCACTACAAAAATAAGACTATTCGTGGGGCCAAAAAATACTATTATTAACAAAAAAAAATCTATTAGGACTATTAGTGATGAGGGTATTAGTGATAGTTTCTTTTGTTAATAGTGGCAGTTTTGACTGCTACTAATAGTCTTATCTTTTGCAGTGTTCGTTATTATACTTTAATTATGAAAATAAGTTGTTTCAGTGGCAGCTAAAAATTGCTGCTATTAACAAAAAACTGCCGCTATTAGTCTTGTTGCTAGTGAAACAACAAGTTTTTTTGTTAATAGCGGCAGTATTTGGCTGCCATACTGCCAAAAAATACCACTAATAGCCTTATTTTTTGTAGTGTTTTTGAATTTACATATTATGTGATTCTTGCATTTATGAAATGTTTTGATGCCCCTATCATAAAATTCTCATAATTAATCAAAATTTTAGAAAAATTCTCCGAATAGGAGGTCTGTTGTAGTTTTTAAATCATCATTTCTTGGAAGTTTTCTCGATATTTTCAAATTTAATGAATTTTTCCAATTTTTTATCATTGTGATAAAGGCCTTAATCATACTTTATATTATTCTTTTATTGTTACAAGTTAATGCATGTCATTGATTGCTTACGAGAAGTTGGCCCTTGCACATGATTTAAAAGAGAGACTTGGTCTTTGGGGGACTTATGCCATGTGAAAACAACATCTAAGTCGTCTGATCTGAAGCCATGATTTAAAGATCTTAGATAAAAAAGATTGGCATCAAACATGATCTTTATTATATAATTCAATGCCATCAAAGCCAACAATTCAATTCAACAGTTGACTGTGTTAAATCATATGATGGAGATCAATTTTTATGCCAATCTTTTGTTAGTAGAACTTTTGATCATGACGTCTACATCAAACGACTTAGATGATATTTTCACATGGCACAGGTCCCCAAAATATGAAGTCTCTATTTAAAACCTTGTGCAAAGGCCAATTTTTTACGTCCCCAAAAAAAGATCTCTACACCTTGACTGATTAGGATTCTAGGATAGTATAAGTGAGGGATCAGTGTCATCTCTCTATCTCAATTGATACTCTATCCATTAACAGACTAACAGGAGAAAGAGAGAGGTATTGTTGTAACAACCCTGATTTTTGCTAACGTTGAATCATTGACCTTAGACGATGATACGACTGTTTTGATCGATTTGACTTTGATTAAACTATTGACGCCTATGACGCGACCTTTGACCCACCTATCTGAATTGGGTAAATACACCCAAGCATGAATCCGAAAACCAATACCGAACTCAAGCTTTAAATTGAAACTCGAACCCTTATGAGAAGTGTGTGTTGCACATGACTTGAACCCCGAAATTAGACGAAGTTCGATTTCCACCTTTCGGAAATACTATAATTATAATATTGGGCTTACTTGGCTAATATTAATGAATAATTTAAAGCTAGAAGGATGGCGTGCACGTGATCAAGGGCGATCAAGTGCACCCTGAGCATGAACCTGACTCGAACCCAAATACGCCTGACTATGTGTACCTGTTCAGCAAGGCATACGAAATATGCCTTGGAGTTTAAAAATAATTATTGTGGATCTTTGATAGGATGCTTACTTTATTTTGGATCCTTTGCTAAGAGCCCAAACACCGTCTTAAGTGTGTTGGCTTAACACCATGTCCAAACTAGGTTGAAAGATGGATAAATACAAGAAACCCATTATGCAAAACTTGTTTGAGTTGTTACATGAGAAAAGAAAGAGTTGAGAGAGAGAAGAGAGTAAACTCCTTCTCTTTTGGCCATTTGGAGCCCAAATCTCTTTGGATTCTCTCTCAAATTTCTTCTTCTTCTTAAAGATCATTGGTTGAAGACTTGAAGATCATTGGTTGAGGAGACTTGAGAAAGGAAGAAGACTTGAAGATCATTTATTTTGAACCCCTGCCTTTGGATCTCTCCTCTTAGGTCCTTGTCTTCATTCAAGATCTCCTACTTGATCCCTTACTCAAGAGCTTCGATTCTTGTCGTCGTTACGATCGGAGAGAAGAGATCGGATCGTTGGAGGAACAAGAGAGTTTTGCGTCAAATCCATTGATTTCGATCACCATGGAAGTTGTACACATAAAATTAGAAGGTAAGATTTATATTTTAATAGTGTAGAATAAGTTTTGAATTTGATTCATGGATGGTTGAGTGTGTGTGCAAGGATTTCGGCAATTCGGATTGAGGAAGAGGAAGCCCAAATAGTTGTTGAATCAGGTCAAATCGCTTGAGCGAGTTTAAAATTGCTTGAGTGATTTAGCTTCAGAAACAAAGAGGAAAAATCGCTCGAGCGATTTTTCTAGGAAAAAATTTCTCAAAAAATTCACTCAAGTGAATTTGAGTGAGGTGTTGAAACTGCCTCGGTATTTTAGCCATAAATTTGTGTTCTGAACTCGGATTGACAGGATTCTCATGGCATTGGAAAGAAAACAACGAGCTTTATAACTTTGTGTGAAATAAAAATTTTATGAATTAAATGTTTTAAAGGTAAAAATTGAGTGAAAAGTTGAGACAAGTTCTACATGATTTAAGGTTAGCACGAACTTGTCCATTCCTCTTCGGTTTGAGAAAATACTTAAGTGCGTCAAAGTTATTAGTAACGTCGAGGTTATTAGTGATTAAAATCAATCCTTAATGCATCATTGTATAAGTGATGTAGGGGAAGGTATCAGTCTTCGTTGATAAGGGTTATCGCATACCTTCTTGCGTACATTAGGAATCGAGGTAAGAAAACCTCACTACTCAATTGCATTTGATTTCGATTCATTGATTTGATGATTGGAATATGAATTTGAAGCCTTTAACACTGCATCTGAATTTGAATGTGTACTTGAATTTAGACCCCCCTTTTGAAGTTAAATTTTGACATTGACCCTTTGAGCTTTCGAATTATCGAATTTTGGAAATATTGTAGGGGAAATTTTAATGCCTAGTTACATTTTGACTTTGATCCATAGATCTTTATGATTCGATCATATTGAATATTGATTTTTAGAAATAGAGTTAGAATCGTGAATTTTGCTTGCCTTTGGACACTTGAATTTCTTGAAATATTAATTGCATTCGAACCTTCGAAAAGTCAAACTCTTGGAAATTGAACATTGAATCTGAACACTGAGTCTTTGAGCTATGAATCCGAGCATTGAATTGAAATGTGAACTGTGATCATGAGAACTGAAATAGAATCCTTTTAGTTTGACCGCATTGAATACTTGAAATATTTGGATTATAGAATTGTACCCGAATCTATGATATGATCGAATGTGAACTCTGAGATCGAATTCTTTATGTGAACTTCGAATTTTGAATAAGAAATTAGGTATGAACTTTGAACATGGAATTGAAAATGAATTTCGAATATGAATTTTACATGTTTCATCGGATTTGAACTTCGAATATGGAACTGTGAAAAATTGAATTCTTGGAATATGGAACCCTCAAATTTGAATTTGGAATAGTAAGGGAAATTTGATGCTCAATATCATTTTTATTTCGACTCATAGATCTTAATGACAGAATTGAACTGATAAGAACTGATATGAATCTAATATGAACTGATACGAACTTATACAAACTGATACAAACTGATATGAATTGATATGAACATGGAATCTGATACGAATTGATGTGAGCATTGAATCTGATTTGAATTTAGGAAATTGAACTTTGAACCGACAAGTGAGCATTGTATTGAACACTCAGATTTTTGAACTCCATATACGAACTCTGATTTTAAACTCTGAATATGAATTCTAAATTTGAACTCTGATTTTGAAATCTGAGTATGAACTCTAACTTTGAACTTCGAATCTGAACCCCGAAATATGAACTTTGAATATAAAATCGAAGATGAACTTTGAATATGAAAATGAAATTTGAACTCCGACTATTTGAAATCTGTAATTTAGATCGGCACGACGGGTTATCCATGATTTGGACCAGTGCGGTGGGTTATCAGTGATTTGGATCGGCACAGCGGGTTATCCGTGATTTGAACTGGCACGACGGGTTATCTGTGATTTGGACCGACTCGGTGGGTTATCCGTGATTTGAACCGGCATAGCAGGTTATTCGTGATTTGGATCGGTATGGCGGGTTATTCGTGATTTGGACCAGCGCAGTGGTTATCTGTGATTTGGACCAGCATGGCGGGTTATCCGTGATTTGGACTGATACGGCGGGTTATCGGCGATTTGGACCGGCACGGCGGGTTATCCATGATTTGGACCCACACGACGGGTATCTGTGATTTGGATCGGTACGGTGGGTTATCTGTAAACATTTGAATCTGAATCCGAACTCTTAATTCTTTGAACTCTGAAACCTTTGAACTCTGAACCGGTACGACATGTTATCCATACACTTTTAAATCTAAATTTGAAGCTCTGAATCCGAACTTTGAATCTAGAACTTTGAACATGAATTTGAAATATGAATCTGAACTTTGAAAATTAAAACTCTGAATAAGAATGTGAAACTTGAATCCAAACTCTGAATCCGAATCTGAATTTCGAACTTAGGACTTGAACATAAATTTGAACTCTGATTTTCGAACTTTGATTTCTGGTTTATATGGAAAAATGCTTTTGAAATTCAATCATCATATTATGTTTCTGTCATTGAATCTATGCATTGAATTGATAGAATATCATTAGTATTGATCTTTCCCTGCTGAGCTTAGACTGTTAGCTCATCCCGACATTTATGTCACAGGTTTAGATCTTGATAAGGATCCTGGCTTAGAGGAGGATCCTGACTACATACGGGAGGCAGAAAAAGATCTTTCGCCATAGGATTTTTACCTTTAGTTCATTGATCTAGACAGCTATATTGTGTGTTGGTATAGTTTGTATATTTTGGATTTGAGCTTGGTACATCTTCAAGATTAGTTCTTCAACGAGTTTTTGTTTAAACGCACATGTATATATATTTTGTATACCACGGTTTTGGTGACGGTTGGCTATCACCGGTGGTCTATTAGGTTTGCTTTATAATTTGACATTAGAATTAAAAATTTTTAATTCTACCATATGATTCTACTTTAATTTCTGCCCATCTGTATAAAAAAGAAAAATTTTGTCCTGAATTTTGAACACTAGATGGCCCAGTCTTCCCCGAAATCCGTTCGGGGAAAATTGGGCTGTCACGATCAAGGGTCAAAATACCGGATTTCCGGTACGTATCGTCCTGACCTCCAGGACGATACGTACCGGGTATCGTCCGATACATTCAATGTATCGGCGATACATTGAATGCATCGGTTTGATACATTGAAAAAATCGGTTTTTTGAAAAAAAATCCCAAAAAAATCTCAGAAAATCCCAAAAAATCTGAAAAATGATATTTATTTATTTTGTATTTATTTCAACTATTTTTGCTTTTATTTTTGACTTATTTGATGCATTATTTAGATGAATATATAAGTAAGATGCCTATTTTGTAACTTAACCCAAGTCACATGCCTATTTTATAACTTATTTTTGTCTTAAGATCACATTTTTGACTTAATGTAATAGATCTTCTAACATTATGTTCGACTAGCTGATCACATGCCTATTTTATTAACAATATTTTATAATTTGATTGACGCAGACACGCAGTCACGCATAAAGTAAATTACAACGTATATTGACAAAAATAAATTATATATTGTCAAAAATAATAGCTATATTGATAAAAATAAATTTAATTGTACATGAAAAACTTACTTTAGAGCCACATTGAATTTTGTGGTGGTTCTTGGCCCTCATGATCATCGTCATCATCGGTCTTGTGAGCTTTTCCCCTTTGCCTATAATGTTGCCCATATTGATACCCATGATTATATGTGCCCCTTGAAACTCGAGGCTCGATGTAGAATGCGTAAAGGCCGGTCCTCCAAAAATCTGACCAACGAAGTCATATGGCACCGAATAGGTTTGTTGTGGCTGGTAGTATGGGTTACTAGTTGCTGAATCTTCGGTATTTTACAAACTGAATCCCCCGAAGCTAGAAGTCATATAACCCATATCTGTATCATCTTGTGGTGGTGGTGGTGTTTGATATGATTCTGACACTCCTCTTCCTTCAACCCCTCCCATTCTAAATGTAGGAGTGTCGAACTGTGTTAACGGCGTCGAGTCATCGTCCCATGCCGCCATATCTCTATAAGGATCAGAGGTACCAGCTTCCTCCCCTCCACCACCAGTGCCAACGTCCCCTCCACCATTATGCCCTCCACCATCATCCTCACCACTCCCATCATCACTACCGGGCTGCGTTTCGTCATCAGATCCAACCACTGAATGACGATTCAATTTTCTTTTCCGCCTCGGTGGTTGGGAATCCTGCTGCTCCGCTACTCTTTCAGCATTGTCCAGCCATTCAGTGCTCTCACTATCCAAGACCGTCTCTTCTCTCTCTTCGATCCATTCATTCAAAGGGTCATCCTCCTCGAATATATAATCCAACTGGATGGGATCAAAATAATCACCGTCTGCAAGGTAGAATATGATAGATGAATTAGTATAATATGTAAGTAAGACTTCATATAATTGAGGATCTAAGACTTCATGTAATTGCTTACCACGGTTGGTCCTCTGTATATTCCTGACCCTTAATCGCATGTTGTAGTGGCGATGAACTAACTTTTCAATCGGTCCATAGTTAGTCTATTCCTTGTCTTAGTATGAATGAGAGAAAGTGCTCCAATTAAGCTTCGCGGTTGAGAACACGTTTGCAACAATACCCTCATTGCTACTAGCCTCAATATCGGACCATCACCTCCATAATGCATCCACCAATCAGCGGGTTTGTCGTGTTTAATTTGGGATTGCGCCAACGGGGTCCCAAATGACCCATGTCTCTTGCGAAACATGTCAATCTATAAAGATGAAACACAGTAAGGCACATATCAATAAATAGATGATAATATCACATGACATTTGACTTATTACTTATAAGGTATGATACTATGATCACTCACATCTCTTATGGCTTGGCCTTGGTCCGCCAACTCAGGGAGCATTCTTTGGATTACATTGAGCAAACCGGTATACACTTCATCAGTGTCGCTCAGCTCGAAGCGTCGCGTATACTGGAAGGCTGGATTCAAGTAGTGTGCTACACATCAAATATGAGCAATTTCATCAGTATATGAAAATAATGAATAAATAAATAAAAATCACTACATAATTGTGCAACATGTTATACCTGCTGCATGCAAGTACTGGTGAAATTGTGCATCCCACCTCTTGTCGATAATCGCCCAGTATCGTTTATATTTTATAGGACATTTAGTTTTTATAGCCAATTTTGCCTTATCCATTGACTCATAAACGTACCCCATCGTTGGTTTGTCATCACCATCAACCAATCTCAACACTTGCACCAACGGGGTAGTGACGGCGATCAGGTGGTCGACATCTGCCCAAAACTGCGTGCTGTAGATCAGGTCAGCAACTTCAGTGCAAGCTAGTCTCTTTGCTCGTGGGAGTCCTATTTCATGTTGATTCCATTCTTCCGACGACACCATGCTTTTCAGCTCACGTCTATATCTATCCAAACTCTGTAGGGATAAGAACTGTATTGCAAAACGTGTAATCGCAGGTCGGAGCAACTCATTGTTCGTGAAGGCTCTCATTAAATTGACCAGCTTGTCACTGTTGTACAGGTAGGAAGTAATCGTTCTTCCCTTTTGAATAGTTGCCCGTGCCTTGCTTCTCTTTCCTAAATCCTCAAGAATGAGGTCCACGCAATGTGCGGCACACGGTCGATCAGTGGCGTCTCTTAGCCATTAGTTTTAATCCGGTGCTTTGTAGTTTCTTTGCATTATGCATTTCCACACTGCCCGCATGAACTATCATATCCATTAGTTTAAAGAGGTAGTCAGCAGTCTTTACGTGTCTAGAAGCATCAACTGATTTCAAAAATACTGTCCCGGCATCGCTGTAAACCAAAAAGTTTATCAAACTCTTCTTTGTGGGACCAGTCCATCCATCGCACATAATTGTGCAACCTCTCTCATCCCATACATCCTCAAAGCTTTGTACATAGGCAGTTATCTCATCGTACTCATCTGTTAGTAAGGGCCCAGATATCTCATATGGAGAAGGCTTTTTAACTCCTGGACCAACTTCTGCACTTGTATCAATCATGCTTTTGAAGTACGATGAGTCTGCTACTTGGCTCGGAATGTGGTTGTATATAAAAAACTTGGCAATAGATTTTCCAAGCTTCTTCCCCATTTTTGCAAGTGAGATTGCACTCAATTTGATTTGTTTGGAGCTTTCAGTGCGATACATGAATGGATCCATGGGGGCTGTAGTACGGCCTCTAGTAGACGGCCTATAATCCCTCCCAGATGCTGCCCTACGCAACCCGGCAGTCTGCTCAACATCCTCATCAACATCAACAACATGTGGCCTATGACTAGATCCACCACCGGTAACAGGCATGGATGGGCCCCTCAACTTGGACCGAAACTGATAATCGGCTTCTTCCTGATCTCGCCGCTGTTGTGCTTCCCTAGCACTCTTTCTCATAGCTCTCGCTATCTGCTCATCCTCATCATCCTCAGGTGCACCTGATGTAAACTCTGGATCTGGCCTCCTGATTCTCATACATTTCCCTATCACGATCGGCTTCAGCTTTTTTCTTTCCCTTTGCCGCTTGTAAACTAGCTCTGATATTTTCTTTTACCTCTCTGGGTACACTAGGACACCCTCTTGTCTCTCCCTTTACATGAGCCAGATGCTCCTTTAATCGTGTGATACCTCCTCCCAGTAGTTTTTTTCCACAAAGATTACATTGAATTTGGAGTCTATTACCATCTATTGCTGTACCATATTGCCACGCTGGATCTGTCGAACGTACCATATTTATTTATTTCACCTGCATGAATGAGCAAACGATTGAAAATAAACATCTAATTTACACTTAAAAATAAAATTTACAAGAGTAAACATCTAATTTACACTTGAAAATAAAATTTATTTTTTAATTATTACTATTTTAAAAATATTAGATTATATTTTATTAAATTTATTTGATATTATTATAATTTTTAAATATTTATTTGATATTATTATAATTTATAAATATTTATTTGATATTATTTTAATTTATGAATATTTATTTGATATTATTATATTTTATCAAATTTATTTGATATTATTATAATTTTTAAATATTTATTTGATATTATTATAATTTATGAATGTTTATTTGATATTATTTTAATTTATGAATGTTTATTTGATATTATTTTAATTTATGAATATTCATTTGATATTATTATAATTTATGAATGTTTATTTGATATTATTATAATTTTTTAATGTTTATTTCATATTATTATAATTTTTAAATTTTTATTTGAAATTTATTCCATATTATTCTAATATTTTATGGGACATATCCCATAATATTAACTATTTTAATTATATGTGACGGTCATATATAATCAATATGGGTCACATATAATTAAATTTATTATTAAAATTAATATGGGTCACATATAATTTAATATGTGACCCATAAATTTAATTATATGTGACCCATATTAATTTTAAGTTTAAATTATATGTGACCCATATTGACCCTATTATTTTATTAATTATATGTGACCCATATTATATGTGACCCATATTGATTACAGGTGACCCTTAATTATAATTATTTATATTATTTTTGACCCATCAATTTAAATATTTTAAATGGGGTCACATATAATTATTTTTGACCCATCATATTATTTTTGACCCATTATTTATATTATTTTTAATTAATTTAAATATTTTAAATATTTTAAATTATTTTTTCCCTCTTCTTAATTTAAATATTTTAATTATTTTAAATAATATTAATTATTTTAAATAATATTAATTATTTTAAATAATATTAATTATTTTAAATAATTTAAATAATTTTAAATAATTTAAATAATTAATATTATAGGTAAATGATAAATTTACCTATAATATTAATTAATATTAAGGTAGATCTACACTTATTTAGTGTAGATCTACCTTAAATAAGGGTAGATCTACCTTATTTTAGTATTTAAAATGAAATAAAACGATAGTAAAATGATAAACACGTACCTTCCACGTTGATCCCGTGATTTTTTTTGCGATTTGGCGCCGATTTAGGGTGTAGATAATCGAAAAATTAGAGAGGAAGAAGAGAGGTAGAAAGAAATGGGTTACCCGACTAAAAAGTCGGGTTACCCGAAAAAAGGGGCCCACCAAAATGTCAAATTATCGGACGATAATTTGAAATTATCGTTCGTATCAGACGATAATTTCAACTTTTTTTATTTTTTAAGCTCCAGGCAAATTATCGAACGATAAATTCAAATTATCGTCCGATACGGACGATACGGACGATATTTTGTCCGTATCGGACGATAATTTCCTCATTCTAAGCATGGTACAATACATTGGGTATGTATTGTACCGCTGACCACTAAAACCGATACGTATCGGTATCGGACGATATTTTGACCCATGGTCACGATTGCCCCCTTTTTTCATCTTCAATGAAGAAGCAAAAGAAGATGGTAAGTGATTTCCTTTCGAAAGTTTGTTAGTTTGATTGCTTGGGTTGACCTAGATCTTTTAGACATAACAATTTCAAAAAAACTTAAATATGGAGGCTATGAGAAATTCTCAATACATTCGCAGCTAAAGATTCATTGAGATTTAGGAGCTAGACTCTTCGAACTCTCTTAGAGAGCGGGCCTACACAAATATGGTTATCAAAAGGTTTAGCAAGAAAAGTTCTTCATCGAGCGAAACCATAGTTGTTAAAGGTGACATTTTCAGTGGAGATTAGTGTCCAAAGAAATAAATGGAAAAGAAACGAGTAAATATGATTGAGTATGCTTCAGCCATAGTAGCCTCGTGTATAATATAGTTGGTATATGACCAAACTTCAATTTCATCGTTAGGTTGAGATTTCATAGAAATGCAGGAATTATTCTTTGGGAAGCCATAAAGACATTACTTCAAGGATTTCATGCTTGTTTATAGGAGGTCGAGAGAGCTCGAGCTTAATACATATTCTGAATGTACTAGATGCACTGAAACTAGAAAATCTACTACAGGTCTTATTTTCAAGCTCACTCATGAAGCTATCTTTTGGAGAAGCTCTAAGAAGACTATAATGACTAAGTTATTTTTACTGAGTTTATTAGTTGCTATGAGGATATCCGTCAACCTAGGAGTTTTGGATTCTATTCATAGACCCATGGTCATTTATTATGAAAATAAAATTGTTACAGAGTTAATAAAAATGAAAGAAAAATTAGAACATTCATGATCCTTTATTAGTAATATTTTTGAACTTGGATGAATGATTTATTGTAGCGAAATAGTGATAATCAATGAAATTTTAATAAAATTGAAAGGATGGCCATCTGCTTTTCAAAGTGAGTCATGCCATACAGTCAATTGAGAAATATAATAAACTATGAATGCAGTGACTCGTAAAATTAGACCCAAACTCGATTAACCTTGTGTGTGTGGTTGGCATGAAAACTGATGTCTCTAGGGTTTTTATATAATATTAAATCGTTAAATAATATTAGAATAACTTTGTGTGAATAGATTAAGGTTTAAATGTGTGTTTGAGCCTTTAGTGTGAAAGTCGTGCACTGATACACTGTGTGCCACTCAACACCGAAACCAAGTCTAAGATAAGAGGATAGGATTTAGCTAAAATATCAAGGATATTTATTGTGATTTTCGTAGGTTATAAGAGAGGTGAGGTGGGTTGCTTAATTGCTAAGTTAGCCTTTTGATTTTGTAGAGAGAGAAAGAGAGAGAGTTGACCCGACCATTGGATTTCCGTCTCCTTCGAACCCTTGTGAGATTTCAATCACAATCACGTCGCAATCTTTCCAACCATTGCAAAGAACATGATGTTGGCATTGCTTGAGTGTCCGCCTTTGAAGAATTCCAACATTTAGAGATCCGGGAACTTCAAGCCGTTCAAACCCATTTTTTTCGTTAGAAACCCCATTTTCAAGAAGTGTTCCATCTCCCAATTGTTAAGTGAGCGTTGAGAAGCTTGAAATCGATGCGTGGATCATTGACGACTTCATCTTGAATACGTGGTGATCAATCGTTGTGAAATCGTCGTGGAAATTTGAAGTTTCGTTTCGAAACCCCATTTGGACAACGATTCTTAAAACTGCGAAATCAATCAAAGAAATGTTAGTTTTCCTTTGATTTTGATGGTCTAAATTCGTAGAATAAAAGTCCTAATATGTATGTGTTTGTGTGTGTGATTTGTTGAAGTTCATCAAAGATCTGGGTGAAATTTGGGGAGAAATAGACTAAGATGGCCGAAGGGTTCTGAACCCGTCGAAATTCGAACCATGAAATTGGGAATTCGATGCATCAAATCTGGTATTCGATCGATCAAATTAGGAAATGATTGATCAAATTGAAATTCAATCGATCAAATTGAAATTCGATCGATCAAATTATATAATATGCCTATATAACAGAAGTATATTTTTTTAAGGTTGAAACTCGATGAAATTCGATCGATCAAATTGGGAATTCGATTAATCAAATTGGAAATTCGATCGATCAAATTGGACTAAAGTGCCGACACAACTTTGGTATTTTGGCCATAACCTTTTACTCTAAACTCCGATTGACACGATTCTTATGGCGTTGGGAAGAGGACAGCAAGCGCTTCAACTTTTATGAATTAACCAACACATGAGTCAAATGTTTTGAGGGATAAAATTAAGTGGGAAGTTAGGTCAAATTCTGAGTTAGCACAAACTTGCCCATTTCCGCCTCGTTTTTGGGAGATCATATAAATACATCAAATTTGTTAGTAATTATAATTAGTCCTTAATACATTATCGTATGTGTGATGTAGATTGAGAGTTGGAGACCATAGATGAGGACTTTTGGATTGCTTTGAACGGCTCCGAATCTAAGGTAGGAGAAACTCAACGAAAATTATATTTTATGAAATTGATTCATAGTATCTTTGATATTCGATCTGACTCTTTGTTTTCATTCTAACATGTTCTCTTCCTATCCTATTTCGCATATGATTTGATTGTTCTGCTTATCCACTTTTATGACAGCCCGAATTTCTGCATCCGGAAACCCATGCTATCAGGATCATCGTCATCGATGATCCCAGAACAAACATACAGAAATTCTGCTTATGTAGTGGAACTCGGAGCAAATACTATCTAAATAAGCAGATAGAGTCATTATAAGGCATTAAAATAAAATAAAAATTAATCATATATAACAAAAGGTAAATACATTCTCAAAAAGGAACCAAGAAGAACCACTGGTGATTGATCGATTTTAAATGTAACCCTTGCAAGTGCACAAGATCTATTGCAGTATGACAAGAACAAAGGTGTCAAACCCACAGGGAAACGTGAATTTTAATTAATTATTTCAGAGATTTAAAAACATCCCTAAGGAAGTACCAAAGGGCAAATTCAATTTAACTAAAAATTTATCACTTTTTCTAAATGCAAGAAAAATAAATTAATCTAAACAACTAATTATTAATAAATCTAAGAACAATAATTAAATGAGATTAAGGAATATACTACCCCAGATTTGTACCCCTTTTCTACCATTAAAACCTACAGTTTCATTAAAGCATCATTCACACCATCATTCGTCTATAGAGATGATTCGTAATAAAATATGATCATCAATCCGGCATACCCTATCTAAAAATAATGACTCAGCCTATCATTGCGGTATGAGTCATGTAAGAAGCATAGCGTATCTCATGATGTTTAGATCATAACAGTAAGTACATAATCGCTCTGCAGCCTAGATCAGTCTATAGGTCCAGATTTAGCGATTATGGCCGTTGATACGCGCAATCAACGGTCATAACAAGTATTCAATATATTTTCAATAACACAAACTTTTAGCAAAACGATTTCATGATGACAATAAATCGACTATGGTATTAATCATAAATAAGGGTACTTATCTGGGGATCGCATCTTCCCCGATCTACTGATTTAGCCGCTCATCTTTGGTGTATGATCTCCTTGTTCATTCAAAGTCATTCATCTTTTCATTTCTCTCAAAGATCTTTGTTTACAATGCCTTTTCCTAAATACAATCTATACTTTCATGAACGTAAAGGAAAAACAATGCAAATCTTAGGTACAATCTACCCAGATGGAACCCTAGAAGAAGGAGAAAGAAGAACTCTTGAAAAGATGCCAAGAGGAGTCTAAAACTAAAAATAATAATAATGAATAATAATCTTCTAAAAAATTCTCTCCAAAAACTCTAAAAAGAAAAGTCAAAACTAACTCTCTAATTATCTATCTCTAATCTCTCCCTAATTCCTCCTTTCTAATTATCTATCTCTAATTTTTATCTCTCATCCCCCTTTTCCGAAGTGTTTGATCCGCTTTAAATAGAGGCGAAGTTTCCCAGCCGCAGAGGTGTTCCAACTCAAAAATTTTGGGTCGATTAATCAACCCAATAGGGTCGATGCATCGACCTCCCAGATTTTCGTGAATTCTCGCAGAACTTTGCATCAGACATTGCTTCGGTATTTTTGCTATAACGTTCTGTCCTGAACTCGGATTGAAGCGATTCGTACGCCGTTGGAAAGCTGACAGAAAGCTCTACAACTTTTGTGTTTTGACAATTTCATAATTCAGCCGTCTTAAAGGTCCAAATTGATCTGCAAGTCGCACTAAGTTCTCGATGACCCAAAGTTGCAGTGTTTTGACATTATTTTCAGAATTCTTGGGTTGTTTTATGCACTTGGCTTGTATTTACCTGAAACACTTCAAATATAATAATTCTTATCAGATAGCCTTCATCGGATAGCTAAATGTAGGTATTTAGGGGTGAAATATCATCATATTTCACTACTCATCAGTAATGGATAACCATCACCCAAAATAATGGTTCCTATAAGATGTATACAATAATAAAATAAAAGTATTTACAAAAAATAGTACAAAATAGAGTGGCCACCAGGCACAAATAATCCAGAATATCGAGTACAAATCCTAAAATATAAATCTACTATACCCAGGCTAAGGGTAGAACTCGTTGGCCTGGATATCAGTATCCTCCTCCTACTCAGCCTCAGGTCTATACTCCAGATCGTTCTCAGTCCCAGCGACACTAACCTCAGAACCTATTGATATAAAGTCAGGAATGAGCTAACCATCTAAACTCAATAGAAGAAACTCATTTAAATTCTATTTAGATTGTAAATCATGGTTTTCTGAACATATATCAGAACAGATAATCAGAGCGGAACAAATATTTCAAAGACTAGACATGTACAGATGCTGATGTTTTTAAATAACAGAAGACAATTACTGGATAACAGGAATCAGATTTATGCCTAAAGTTTTCAGATGAAGTGCATACTTTATCTTTAAACGACTTAAATCATATACTTAAATAACTCCCGTGTATATAGCACGTGGTAGCTAGATATTTGCCGATGGGTTAATCCCACCATCGTCGTTCAATGAACAATGACAAGAATGCAACAAGCCTCTGCGTAATGAGAGCAACTTGTGCCAGAGATATTACAAAGCAGATACACGGATATCCCGTCATGCTAATCACAGATATACCGTCACGTTGGTGGGATTCGTCACATGAACTTTAAATCAAATGCATATACATAATATCGGGAATCAGATGTCAGATAGCAGGAGTCAGAAATTAAAATGACAGAACATTTCATTGATAAGCAAGAATGCTTTAAGACAGAAATTAGATATGCATCAGAATACAGATGTTTTGAGTCCATGAAATAATAATCAAATATAAGTTAAGTTGAATTTCCCCTACCTCAAATCATGCTTTCCTAAGCAAATCTAAAGCATCTCTAAGTGTCCCGGTCTTAACCTAGACCATACGTACATTGTATTAAGTGTTAGAGGTGTCACAAAGTCAACTGATATGACTTACAACAGTGTTTCTCCCAGAAAACTAAAATAAACAAAACAGGGGAATTTGATCGATCAATTTCCCTATTTGATCGATCGGATCTTCAATTAGATCAATCATTTACTCAATTTGATCGATAGGATCCCATGAACCAACATAGACAGAATAGGGGAATTCGATCGATCATTTCTCTTATTTGATCGATCAATTCTCAATTTTGATCGATCGACCCTTCAGAGCCCAATTTCCAAAATTTCAGACCTCCTGTTTGTATATTGTAATATACTATTCGATTGATCAATTTCCATTTTGTTCGATCAATTCTCAATTTGATCAATCAAATCTCAAATTTGATCGATCAAATTTATCGGGCATGAACCTCCAGAAAATACCCTTCTATTCTATAAGGTATTATATAATTCGATCGATCATTTCTTAAGTTTGATCGATTGGATTTCAATTTGATCGATCAAATACAAAATTTGATCGATCGGATATGACAGTTTCTATCATAAATGCAGTTCGTTATTTTTAACCTGTTTGCATCCTTTTATCAGACGATTCTTATCGAATCACACATGCATACTCACCTACCTATTAAAACATCTTAAATCTTCTTAAAGCACACAGTAACTCACCTCGTTAAGGTCCTTTCGGTGGTTCACAGCAACCTTGACTCGTGGTGGGTTTCGGATCCGAATCGGAGATTTGTTTGCAGTTAGTGCTCCACAGAACCAAATGTGTAGCTTTGCGTTCGTGCAAAGAGGTGGTTACTCTCCCTTAGGACACACATTTCGCATAAACAAGATCGGCACTTACCACTTCGCACCCTAGACAAAATGGTTTAGAATCTAAGGTTCCTCAAGGAGAGTTCTCTGGAATAGGTAAAATATCGTGATATAATCATGATGAACCGCACGCAAACTCGCAGGCAGAAGACAGAGTAAACAGAAGGCAAGGAAAGGAAGTAGAGAAGAAACCTTAACCCTCTCCCTCCTCTTATAACCTAAATCTAAAAGTATCTCTGATATTTCCTGTAATAACCCGAAAAATCACGTCAAACGAGGACCTCGGGATCCGTGCCTGTTTGGTCTTAGGTTTGACCATGAGATAGTTCATTGATGAACTTAAGATGAGATGAGCGGATGTGATGTGTGAACCAGTGTAGAAGAGTGGAGAGATAGAGGGGTGTGTAGAGTAACATACACCGATGTGTGTGTATGTGCTCCACACCGAGAAAAGAGATAAGATAAAAAGGGTTGAAAACCCTAATTTTCATATTTTGGTTGTTGAGAGGAGTAAAGAAGAGAGAGAGAGAGAAAGAGAGGAGTAAAGGAGCTAGTGAGGAGTTATTGCAAGTTGTTGGAAGGGGATTTCTTGCGATCAAAGCGCCGGATTCGACGCGGGAGATCTGTTTGCATAAAAGTGAAACCCTAACCTTCCGACCCTACATTTAAATCAAATTGAGGTTGATTTAAGGTGAGATTCTTGTAAATAAATGGTGTAGGTTTATAGAATAAATTGTGGTTAAAATGGGTGGAAATTGTAGGAATATTGCTTAGAAAATAACTGAGAAAAGATTGGGGAAGAAATGACCAAAGAAGGTCAATCTGGGGATTTCGACTAATCGAAATTGGGATTCGATTAATCGAAATTCCCCAAGAAGTTGAAAAGTCAGATGACCACGAATTCGACTAATCGAATTGAATTTTGATTAGTCGACTTTGAATTTCGACTAGTCGAGTTGGGTGTCGACTAGTCAATCGAGAGCTCCAAAGGAGGAGTAAAAATGGGTTAAGGAAATCGACCGATGAAATTGGATTTCGACTAGTCGAGTAAGGATTTCGACTAATCGAATTGGACCTCGATTAGTCGATTTTTGTATGTTCAATTATTTAAGGAAAACGGGCCGGTTAGAAGCGAGATTTCGACTAATCGATTTGGAGAATCGATTAATCGAAATTGGACCTCGACTAATCGATTTTGAGAATCGACTAGTCGAGTTGGATTTCGACTAGTCGACTGACTTAGTTTTTGTTGACTTTTGATTCTTACTTCAAGATTCTAGGGGGGTCTTGAGACTTATTCATTACATCTTTTGTGACGTTTCGAGTGTGTTTAATGGTATCATAGGTGATGCGTATGAAAGTGGGCACAAGGAGCCGAGTGGGACCTTGATGCATTGAATCAATAGAGACCTAAGGTAGGGAACACCTTGAACATGTACTTTATTTTACAAGAGCATGTATGTAATGATATAGATTTCCATTTAAATATTTTTACTGCTTAAAGAATTGTGAAAAGTGTGGGTGTGTGTGAATTCATAAGAGTAAACTATTGAGCCATCCCCAGGGGATGAAGAAGTAAAGAGATAAGAGCATCAGGTGTGATGCAAGTAAATGAATACATCCCAGGGATGTATCCAAGGATTGAATCATGTTTGATAGGGCCTAACTGATATAAGATAGCACACTTACACGGTGAATAACTATATGTAAGGCACCGATATTTTTGTTATTTGAGGTTTGATAGGTTACCCCACCGACGTGGCGGGATATCCACGACTGACACGGCAGGATATCCGTGACCGATACGGCGGGGAAACCGTAGGCCAGTGCGGAGGCTTATCCGTACATAGTAAGCACACCCCAGGGGTGTTGATTGAGACAAGTGAAACCCCGCCACCAATCCCCAGGGGAAAGGGGCTTGGGTACTATATGGTATTCCCAGGGAATACATTAAAACTGTCTATATAGATGACGATGAAGGGTATCTCATCGGGGCTCGATGCTATATTGCTCGGGGATTACTTAAGTTGAAAGTTTAAGTTTTGCTTTAGGCCTTTTCAGCATTATTCATGAGTAAATGAAAACATAAGTAATCAACAGTAAAACGAATGCTTTCTAACTGTTTCATTAACAATTGCATAGATACATCATGCATGGCATATCATAGAATATATGTGAGTTATAATTTATATGTTCAACAGTGTTTGTTCCCTATTGAGCTAGGATGTAGCTCACCCTATAGACTATACGTCGCAGGTCCACTACTAGCAGCTGCCGCGGCTTCAGGAGACGCTGATCCCGGCGAGTCGGACCTTGCGGCCGGTGACGAGTTGGAGCCACCTCCAGAGGACTTCTTCTAGAGGACTCATTTGTAACTTTGAATGCGGCTTGGTATGTCAAGCCTTGATTTTGTGAAACCATGTATATAAGGTTTTGGATTATTCTTTTGGGACGAACCATTCGTGATGATTTCTATCATCGATGGTTCGGATCGGTTCTCCATTCATGTAGGGGCATGAGGGTAGAACTGTCTTTTGGAAAGTTAATTAATATAGATTTAAATTCCGCAATTTCATTTATAGTACTTTTGATGCTTGATATACCAGTGTTCCGTGTTTAGCTAAGACGGTCAAGATGATCGTCTTGATGGCACGGGTTTTAGTCAAATCCGGGTACATCACTGATTAATTATCAAAGCTATTTTCTTTAGCAATTCGACAAGGTTTCTTTCGTCAGAACATAGGGGCTTCTGCTAACGAAACTTTAGTTTCAAATGCAGCCGCAAATGTCAGCTAGAGGGAGAGGCCGACCAAGGGGAGGCCATCAAAGGAGTCTGCGTAGTGGAGATGATTTCATCTCTCCTACCAATAGAGTGCCTTTAGGAGGTGAGGCCCGGCGAGTAGTAGATGCAGAGGAAGAGGATCGAGATCATCGATCAAGATCTAAGAGAGCAAGAAAGAGTGAGAGAAAGACAAGAAGATAGAGAGGAGCGACAAAGGATGATGCACACTATGGAGACTATGGCAGCTGCCATGGCACAACAAGCCGCATCCTTTGCAGCTCATGCGTCGAAGAACAATGACCACCTACACCACACCATGGGACTGCGTTGCACATGCCCTCATCATTCTGAGTTTAGGAGGATGAGACCTCCTTCATTTTCTGGCGACCGGACACAATGGCGAGAACTGGTTGATGGAGATGGAGAAAGTCTTTAGCGTGCTAACTTGCACGGAAGATGAGAGTGTAAGATGGGCAGCTTACATGTTGCAAGGGGGGGCTGGGCCTTGGAGGTAGTCCGTGATAAGGTCTCGGGCTCAGGAGACCCCAGAGTTGCCTTGGACTTGGGAGGAGTTTGTTGAGGAGTTCAACAAACAATATTTTCCAGAAGTAGTGAGGAATCAGCTTGAGATACAGTTTTTACAATTAGTGCAAGGGAGGATGACAGTGAGAGAATACAGGGTAGAGTTTCTCTGACTTGCCGTTTGCTCCGGACTACGTGCATCAAGTGATGAAGTCCAAGAGGTTTCAAGGTTTGAAGCTTTGAGGTTAGAGGAGGCGTAGCTCCATTTCAGCTGAGGACCTATGAAGAGGTCATGAGCAAGGCGTTGGTCGTAGAAGAGGAGAACAATAATAGATATCGACAGAGGGAGCAGCAGAGAGGAGGAAATGAACAAGGAAGAACGGCGCATTATGAACCGGTGAACAAAAAGCCGAGGTTCATGGGCCAGAATCAGAGACCACAGTTTCAAGGGGGTTTCGGAAGACCGGCACAACAGCAACAACAACAATACCAACCGAGGTTTCCATTACTTGCGTCGGGGAGACCTATTCGCTATGAGAGCCCTGCCATGTCTACTGGCGCCACTGTTACACAGGGTTCTCGTACTGTTTCTTCCGCACCTCGGGAGACTTGCGCAAAGTGTGGCAAGCCTCATAGGACGATGGATTGTAGATTGGGAGCTAGGGGTTGTTTCCGATGTGGCAAGGTGGGCCACTTGATCAAGGATTGCCCCGAGACAGATAAAAGAAAGACGGTTTCAGTTGCAGCACCACGACCAATTCAAGCAAGGAAACCGATTGTTCAGGGGAGAGCCTATGCAGTCACTGCTCAGGAAGCAGGGAACGTGCATGATGTCATCCAAGGTGATATTCCTTTTAAAAATTTAAGAAAATTTTCATTTCATTAAAACTTTAGATAGAGAAGGAGCATACATTAGGAATTGAATAGATTATTTTTCTTTTGTATATGAAAAGCAGTATGTGAGTGAAGAGTGTAAATTGATGTGTAAATTATTGTATGTGTGTATGTATACTATAGGTACTCTAAACATATATGAAAAAGGATGTTTTGGTGGATATGACGCTCGAGTATTGATAGACCCCGGGTCTACCCATTCATTCGTCACTCCACGTTTCGCTAAGAAAATGAAGATTGTCCCAGAGACGTTGGATTTCGTCCTATCTGTGTCTATTCCGACTGGAGAGTTAGTAGACACGGAGTTAGCTTGCAAATCCATCATCGTAGCAGTTCAAGATTTGGAAGTGCATGAACTAGAAGCAAAGCTGATACTGTTAGACATGCAAGGGTTTGATGTGATCCTTGGCATGGACTGGTTGGCGCAACATTGTGCAACCGTCGATTGCAAGAACAAGGTGGTTATCTTCAGACCCAACACAAGAAGATCATTTCGGTTTCAAGGAGTGAGGTCGTCATCAGTACCACTAATCTCAGCAGTAAGGGCCGAAAAGATGATCAGAAAGGGTTGCAGTAGATATTTAGCTTTCTTAAAGGAGGACAAGGAAGAAAAGAACGTCATTTCTGAGATAGCAGTTGTGCGAGACTTGACGTGGCGTGTTTCGAGAATTGCTGGATTACCTCGAGAAGAGAAGTAGAATTCGCCATTGACTTAGCACCAGGAACGGAGCCTATTTCGAAAGCACCTTATAGAATGGCTCCCGCTGAGTTAAAGGAGTTGAAGGAACAACTACAAGAGCTTATGGACAAGGGGTTTGTTAGACCAAGTGTATCTCCATGGGGAGCACCGGTCTTGTTTGTCAAGAAGAAGGATGGGTCGATGCGGCTATGCATTGACTATCGGCAATTGAACAAACTCACTGTGAAGAACCGCTACCCTTTGCCTAGAATAGACGATCTATTCGACCAACTGCAAGGAGCAAAGTATTTTTCCAAGATCGACGAGATCAGGTATCATCGATTCTTGAGTCAAAGCGAGGACATTAGGAAGGCGACTTCGGACCGGTATGGACACTATGAATTCCTTGTGATGCGTTTGGATTAACGAATGCTCGGCGTCATTTATGGATCGATGAGCGAGTGTTTAAACCACACTTGGACTCTGCGTTGTAGTGTTTGTTGATGACATACTAATATACTCCAAATCCAAGGCGAAACCACGAAGAACATTTGAGGATTGCTCTCTGACGCTTCGTGAACACCAATTATGCAAACTCGGCAAGTGTGAGTTTTGGTTGAAGAAGTTAGCTTTTGGGACATGTCGTCTCAAAGCATGGTGTCACTTGTAGATCGGCAAAGATAGAAGCGATGGTTAAATGGGAGCAACCAAAAAGCGGTGGCCGATGTCGGAAGTTTTACGGGCTTAGCGAGGCTATTATCGGCGTTTAGTTGAGGGGTTTTCAAAGATATCGGGACCTCTCACAAAGTTGACACGTAAAGATTCAAGGTTTGAGTGGAGTGAGGCATGCGAGAAGAGTTTTCAAGAACTCAAAGCGAGACTCACTTGCTCCGATGATTAGCGATTCCTTGAGCGATGGAGGATCGCATGTCTGATGACGCGTCATACAATGGCCTTGGTTGTGTGCTCAACCAACACAAGAAGGTGATAGCTTACGGATCAAGACAGTTGAAGGAACACGAGAAAAATTACCCGACTCATGACTTAGAACTAGCAGCAGTCATTTTTGCGCTGAAGATTTGGAGACATTACTTGTATGGTGAGACATTTGAAATTTTCACCGATCATAAGAGCCTCCGATACTTGTTTACACAGAAAGAGCTCAACATGAGACAACGTAGATGGATGGAATTCCTCAAGGATTACGATTGCTCTATACAATACCATCCTGGCAAGGCGAATGTAGTGGCCGATGCATTGAGTCGAAAGGGTTCAGCTCAGTTAGCTTCTTTGATTTTGGGTATGCACCGATGGAAATTATTGGAAGACCTGGCACTCTATGATGCGAACATTGAGTCAAAGGACACTGGATCCTTTTTGGCTAACATATCCGTAAAGCCAGTGATATTTGAGCATATCCACGATCTACAGATGAAAGATCCGACATTAACAAAGATTCATCAAGACGTGAGTGAAGGCATCAGGTCGGACTTCTCATTAAAAGAAGATAGTTCTTTGTTGTTTAAAGGCCGGCTCTGCATTCCGGATAATGTCGATCTAAGACGGGCGCTCCTTGATGAGGCCCATAAGTCAAAATATGCTATCCACCAGTAGCACCAAAATGTACCAAGATTTGAAAAAGAATTTACGGTGGAAGGATTTGAAACAAGATGTGGCGAGTATGTGTCACGATGTTTGACTTGTCAGCAGGTGAAGGTTGATCATAGACATCCTGCTGGACTATTGCAACCGTTACCAATACCAGAGTGGAAGTGGGAATCGATCTTGATGGATTTCATTGTTGGATTACCCGTCTTGCCAAGAGACTGCCATTTGGCCGTCAGAGATCGATTGACCAAATCAACAGACTTTTTGCCGTATAACACTACGATACAAGCAGAAGATCGATTTATACATGAAGGAAATTGTAAGATTACATGGTATTCCAAGCATAGTTTCGATCGTGATCCACTATATACGCCCAAGTTTTGGAAGAAATTTCAAGAAGGAATGGGAACACGACTAGACTTTAGTTCATTTTTCCATCCTCAAATGAGCGAAAAAAACTAAGTGATAGAAGACATGCTCAGGCGCATGCTTGATATGCAAGGATACCGGGATGAGTATCCGCCGATGCTCGAAGTTCGGATATAATAACAGCTTTTCAAACGAGCATTGGCATGGCACCGTATGAAGCTCAGATGGACGACGGCAAGTCACCTCTCAATTGGGAGGAAACAGTGAGAAATTTGTATTAGGACCAAAGCTACTTGAAGATAACGCTACCGCTTGCTCAATAATTAGAGAAAGGTTGAAGACAAAGACAGAGTAGATGTAAAAGTTACGCGATATGAAGCGGACTAGTGTTGACTATAACGTGGGCGAGCACGTGTTTGTAAAAGTATCACCTATGAAAGGTGTAATGAGATTTGGAAAGAGAGGGAAGTTAAGTCCACGTTATGTTGGACCGTTCGAAATTTTGGGCCGAGTAGGTGAAGTTGCATATCGTATTGGTTTACCACCGCTATTTGATCGAGTGCATAATGTTTTCCACATATCGATGCTCAGGAAGTACGTAAATGATCCGTCTCATTTATTAGGGAAGCAACCTATAGAGATGTGTGAGGACATGAGCATGATAGAGGAACCAGTGGAGATTTTGGATCGAAAAGAACAAGTACTGCGCACTAAAGTGATTCCCTTAGTGCTTGTCCGGTGGAATAATCATCCAAAAGAAGAGGCTACTTGGGAACGAGAGGCCGATGTGAAGGAACAATATCCAGCCTTGTTTCCAACGACGTGAGAATTCGATGTAAACCGCAAACGTAGTTGCGAAATCTCCACGATATTGGTAATTCAATGGAAATTTTGATCCAAATTGTTCAATGGAAACTTTTGTGAAATTTTCATTAATTGAGACATTTCGACTAGTCGAATTGACAATTCGACTAATCGAAAGTCAAAACTGACTAATCGACTGACTATGCCAGTGAACCAGAGTCCAAAAAGAATAAGTTAGAAAATTTCGACTAGTCGAACTAGGGTTCGACTAATCGAATTTGGAATTTCGATTAGTCGAATTCACATTTCGACTAATCGAATTACTTAAAGAGTCTAAAAGAAATTTCTGAAAGTGGACAATTCGACTAGTCGAAAGGGAAATCGACTAATCGAATTGGACATAAAGGGAAAATCGATTAGTCGAAAATTTGCATTCGACTAATCGAGTTATGGAGGGAGTTGTAGAAGTTTAAAAAGGGCACACGATTTCGACTAGTCGAATTATTTTTCGACTAGTCGAAGTTAAAATTTCGACTAATCGAAACGGATTTCGACTAGTCGACTGAGTCCTTCCAGTGGGCTCCAAAGTTAGAATTTGAACCCTAAGCATTTCGACTGATCGAAATGGGATTTCGACTAGTCGAAATCGAAGCCGACTAGTCGAATTAGGAAAATCGACTAATCGAATTCGGGGAGTCCCTTTAAGTTTGAAATTCGACTAGTCGAACTGAGAAATTCGACTAGTCGAGCCAACCACTATATATATGTGAAAGGGGGTTTTCAACCCATTCGACTTTTGAGTTTTTGGGCATCCGATTCCTCTTCTTCCCCGGTGATTCAACTACCTAGGGTTTGCACCATTTCCGACCATTCTCGACCGGATTTGACTTCACACACCTTCTCAAGATTGGGTAAACCCTAATCTTTGTTTTTCTTCATATTTTTTCATATAAGAGACCCTATTTCCTTGCGTTTTAGCGAGAATGCCGCCTAAAACTCGATTATCATCGAAGAGGGCAGTTTCAAAAGCGCACGCGCAAAACGCCGCACCACCACTAACCCCTTCACCGTGAGGACACCCTCACCATCGACATCGGACACTACGTCCGGGTCGACGAGCGCGTCTTCACATGACGCAAGCCCTATTCCACCACCACCCGTCAACCCTGAGCAACCCACTGAGTGGTGGGCAGCCAAGGTCTTTGAAGTCGAACACATTTTCGACAAGACTCTTTTTGACAAGGATGTGGTCCAAGGTGAGACCATATGGGCCCTAAACTACCTCAACAACGCCGGTCTCACCTTCCTCCTCAAACCAATCCGAAAGTTCTACTACCTGCGATTGGTTAGGTTATTTTACCAGGGCCTCAAGGATGGCCCTACTGACGACGTGGTGAAGACCACGATTGAGGGTCGTGAATACCTCATCACACGTCGTCATGTCCAAGAAGCAGTCGAGTGCTACTTGGACTATATACCCGAGACCACATTTCTACCACCCTTCCCAGAGCCGGCCAATGTCGAAGATATCCTTGCCGACATGACCAAGGGGAAAAAGGGATCGGGCACCTCGTCTAAGAGGGTTGACCTTCCACATTATATGTGGATGCTCGATTCTGTTTTTCACGCCAACCTTTACCCCATGCGCCACAGCACCGAGCGTGTCGAGTTGGTGCAACAGGCCCTCTATGCGGCCTATAACGGCCGATGGTTTGACGTTACCTTAGTCATCCTTGAAGGGATGAGGTACATCAAGGGGAAGCTCATGAAGGGCAACCTTCGAGCTAGGGATGGGATGCCCTACGCATCATCTCTAGCATTCTAGAGGCATAACTTATGCCGCCCCACCCCACGAGGCGACGGCCACCGATCCGGTGAAACCATTCTCCCACACCGAATGGAACAGGAGTTACAATCTCCTGAAGAAGACTTTACCACCACCAGCTGGCGCAGCCGAGGACACAGCTACAATCCCACCACCACCCCCTCCACCACAGCCACAGCCACAAGTACCTGTAGATGGCGCAAGACACCCCCACTGCGTTCCACCATGCACCGCACCACCATTCCACTATCACCACCGGCTACACCACCACCACCACCTCGACCTACACCGCACCTCTACTTCACGTCACGACCACCTGACCACCACCACCACCATTGAGGAGGCTGCCCGCCGAGGCCGAATGGAAGCCAATAACGAGAGGATGAACAGAGAATTAATTTCCTCATGTTTCACACCTCAAGTTTATCTACCCTCCCGCTTGAAGAAGAATGGACCGCCGGCACCACAGCCTTTCATCAGGGCCCGGTCTTTAGGACGCGATTACATGATGCCGGTGCTTCTACTTCCACCGCACCCCCACCATCGACGACGACGCAGCCACCATCTACTTCCACTACCATTCCACCGGCCCTTGATCGACAGAGACTTCTCATCCGCTACCGCCACCAGCCATCCAGCCACCCGTGGCAGATCAGCTGACTCCGTCGACCAACCGCCTTCCGATCCACCACCAGGGCGGGGCTGACCGTGTAGTTTTGTTTTGTTTTTGTGCATTGTACATCTTTGTGTATAGGGGTGAACCATTTTTGTTTTTCTGTTGTGGTCCCCATTTCAGTAACTATTGTCACTTTTGATTTTTTTTTTTATATATACAATTTTGTTACTGTTATATATGGTTCCTTGATTGCCTATGTCCATGTACTTGCGTGTGTGCTAAGTGATAGACCACCTCACCTCCGAGTGTGCGGGGGGGGGGGGTGTGCAGACCACCACACCTGTGGGTGATTTTTGAGGACGAAAATTCCCAAGGTGGGGAGGATGTAATAACCCGAAAAATCACGTCAAACGAGGACCTCAGGATCCGTGCCCGTTTGGTCTTAGGTTTGACCATGAAATAGTTCATTGATGAACTTAAGATGAGATGAGCGGATGTGATGTGTGAACCAGTGTAGAAGAGTGGAGAGATAGAGGGGTGTGTTGAGTAACATACACCGATGTGTGTGTATGTGCTCCACACCGAGAAAAGAGATAAGATAAAAAGGGTTGAAAACCCTAATTTTCATATTTTGGTTGTTGAGAGGAGTAAAGAAGAAAGAGAGGAGTAAAGGAGCTAGTGAGGAGTTATTGCAAGTTGTTGGAAGGGGATTTCTTGCGATCAAAGCGCCGGATTCGACGCGGGAGATCTGTTCAGACAAAAGCTGGAAACCCTAACCTTCCAACCCTACATTTAAATCAAATTGAGGTTGATTTAAGGTGAGATTCTTGTAAATAAATGGTGTAGGTTTATAGAATAAATTGTGGTTAAAATGGGTGGAAATTGTAGGAATATTGCTTAGAAAATAACTGAGAAAAGATTGGGGAAGAACAGCCAAAGAAGGCTGAATCTGGGGATTTCGACTAATCGAAATTGGGATTCGATTAATCGAAATTCCCCAAGAAGTTGAAAAGTCAGATGACCATTTAATTGACTAATCGAATTGAATTTCGATTAGTCGACTTTAAATTTCGACTAGTCGAGTTGGGTGTCGACAAGTCGACTGAGAGCCGCCAGTGAGGAGAAAAAATGGGTTAAGGAAATCGACCAATGAATTGGATTTCGACTAGTCGAGTAAGGATTTCGACTAATCGAATTGGACTCGATTAGTCGATTTTGTATGTTCAATTATTTAAGGGAAAACTGGACAGTTAGAACAGGGGATTTCGACTAATCGATTTGGAGAATCGATTAATCGAAATTGGACCTCGACTAATCGATTTTGAGAATCGACTAGTCGAGTTGGATTTCGACTAGTCGACTGACTTAGTTTTTGTTGACTTTTGATTCTTACTTCAAGATTCTAGGGGGGTCTTGAGACTTATTCATTACATCTTTTGTGACGTTTCGAGTGTGTTTAATGGTATCATAGGTGATGCGTATGAAAGTGGGCACAAGGAGCCGAGTGGGACCTTGATGCATTGAATCAATAGAGACCTAAGGTAGGGAACACCTTGAACATGTACTTTATTTTACAAGAGCATGTATGTAATGATATAGATTTCCATTTAAATATTTTTACTGCTTAAAGAATTGTGAAAAGTGTGGGTGTGTGACATTCATAAGAGTAAACTAATGAGCCACCGCGAGGGGATGAAGAAGTAAAGAGATAAGAGCATCAGGTGTGATGCAAGTAAATGGATACATCCCAGGGATGTATCCAAGGATTGAATCATGTTTGATAGGGCCTAACTGATATAAGATAGCACACTTACACGGTGAATAACTATATGTAAGGCACCGATATTTTTATTATTTGAGGTTTGATAGGTTACCCCACCGACGTGGCGGGATATCCACGACTGACACGGCAGGATATCCGTGACCGATACGGCGGCGAAACCGTAGGCGCGAGGCTTATCCAGACATAGTAAGCACACCCGTGTGTTGATTGAGACAAGTGAAACCCCGCCACCAATCCCCAGGGGAAAGGGGCTTGGGTACTATATGGTATTCCCAGGGAATACATTAAAACTGTCTATATAGATGACGATGAAGGGTATCTCATCGGGGCTCGATGCTATATTGCTCGGGGATTACTTAAGTTGAAAGTTTAAGTTTTGCTTTAGGCCTTTTCAGCATTATTCATGAGTAAATGAAAACATAAGTAATCAACAGTAAAACGAATGCTTTCTAACTGTTTCATTAACAATTGCATAGATACATCATGCATGGCATATCATAGAATATATGTGAGTTATAATTTATATGTTCAACAGTGTTTGTTCCCTATTGAGCTAGGATGTAGCTCACCCTATAGACTATACGTCGCAGGTCCACTACTAGCAGCTGCCGCGGCTTCAGGAGACGCTGATCCCGGCGAGTCGGACCTTGCGGCCGGTGACGAGTTGGAGCCACCTCCAGAGGACTTCTTCTAGAGGACTCCGCTGTGCCACTTTGAGGGATTTTACAGAGAGTTTTGTACGGCTTGGTATGTCAAGCCTTGATTTTGTGAAAACCATGTATATAAGGTTTTGGATTATTCTTTTGGGACGAACCATCCGTGATGATTTCTATCATCGATGGTTCGGATCGGTTCTCCATTCATGTAGGGGCATGAGGGTAGAACTGTCTTTTGGAAAGTTAATTAATATAGATTTAAATTCCGCAATTTCATTTATAGTACTTTTGATGCTTGATATACCAGTGTTCCGTGTTTAGCTAAGGGCACGGTCAAGATGATCGTGCTGATGGCACGGGTTTCGGGGTGCCGAAATCCGGGCTGTCACATTTCCATTTTCTAAGGTTTGGTTCCAGTGTTGAGAACATACATTGTACTCCGGCGTACGACACTTCACCAAAGGTCTTTCTAGACTTATATTTGCGTCAGAAGTGACACATGACTTCGCCTACGCACGGATTAATAATATTGATATTATTATGATTATTTAATATTTTAAGTTTTATCTTGGTTTCTGTGCCAAGCACGTAGAACATAACAGTAAAATTTATTTTCAGAAATTCAGGGTCATTACATTCTCCCCTCCTTACGAATTTTCATCCGCGAAAATGTCAGACATACACAGACAGGCCTACGATGACCGATAATCCTAACAATCCCTTATATCAAAGCATAATAAAACAATCCTAACTGTATAGAGTGGGTCACAATGCAATAGACTTCTCTAAGCACTCTTTGCAAGGGTTGGGATCCATAGTAACCTGGATGTACTGTGTGACATCCCATAATGCCATAGAGGATTGCATCCGTACATGGATGCATACCGCCCCAAGTGTCACGTGCTTGGAAACACACTCCATCTTGACTCAAACTAAACATAGTCAAATCATGTACACGAACATTGAACAGATGTAATATCAAGGGTCTCAGACAGAAACAAAATACTTGGTATATATATATATGGCAGATATATAAAGCAGGCAAAACAAGGAACGAAAATTACAAGCAGGTATAGTCAGCGAAGATCAAACAAAGCATGCAGGAAAATAAATAGAAACCAGAAAAATGTAATCATAGAATCAGAGGTATATATATGTATATGTATAAAAAGAAAAGTAGTCAGTTTGTGTACTTGTCGGCGGAGCAGATGGTCTAGGCTCCTTGGGTGTAGGTCTACGGGTTCTGGGTGGCTACGTGCAATAATCGCTCGGATCGGCAACATGCAGGCAAGCATGACCAATCATGGGGGTAGCAGTAGTAGGGTATGCTTGTTGCATCAAATGTAAAAGTATGCCCTCCTGAAAGTCCAACCGTCTATGCACCTGACGGTTGTGCTCCTCCATTCCATCCAAATGTTTGTGAATCCGCAGATTGCTTTTCGTGAGTGCGGCTATCTCATCGGCGTCGTCAGTGGTGGGTGCCTCGTGACATCTAGATGTCCGAGCAGGAGTAGGTCGTGGGGGAGGAATGGGAGGAGGTCTAGCAGGTACATCTCCCTCAGGTGGAAGGTCGGGCTGTGCCTCTCCTAAATCGGGAGCTTGCCCTGTAGGCTCAGCCGCCCTAGCTTGTTCTTGTACCACACCTGGTTCTTTACCAATAGGTTATAACTCTTCACCCAGTCTTTAAGGTGAAAGATCTTAATATTATTATTTGATCGCGGCTCTCCCGGCGCCATGCTATAATCGGCTCATATGGCGTTATATTGCTCGACCATGCACGTAATCAATCGAGCGTACAACATTTCTTTCTTCGGCACGACCTTCTTCTCAGACATACTATCCATGACATTTAGCATGCCATCTATTACTACGTTGGCAACGGAAAGCCAACGGTTCTCAAAAGCCGAAAATAAAGCCTGCTGTACTACTCCACTACGCTCAGATTTGTGCAAAAATGGGTAGACAGTACACTTGATAAAAGTATCAAGCATCCATAGGTTATCAGGGAGTTCTGCGTGGGTAATAGATTGACTCGATCCAGTAGACCATGCGTCATCTTAGCAACGACGTCATGGTATGGCACATCCTTAATGTATGGTGGCAACGAGCCACACGTTTCAACATACCCAGAGGGGCATTGCAAGGCCGCGACTACATGAAATTGGTTAAACTTATACTCAAGCCCGCCAATTTTGGTGGTTAATTGGTGATGGTCGTTGCCCCGTCAAAGGTATTGATAGAATAGTCAAACTATTCTAGGGCAGTAGTGAGTGTGGAAGGGTTTATGCATAGGTTGCAAGCCTAATTTTGTTATGTAGGCGATCGCCCAACTCATTTCGGGTTGATCCTCAAATAGTGTAGGGGTAAAAGAATATTCGGATAGAAAAGTCTTTGAAGCCCACCACTCCTTAGGATGTTCTCAGTTAATTTGTGGCGGTTGTGGTGGTTGGACGGGTGGCACGATTGGGTCGGGTGGTTCCATAGGTTGCACAATGGGTTGTGCGGCTGGTTTGACGGGTAGCGCGGATGCACGAACCCGCGAAGTAGGGACCTTGTGCAAAACATTCTTGATTCGAGGTCCCATAGCGTGGATTAATCAAAGAAAAATATGAAAAACCCATAGCGTGGATTAATCTTCTTTACCGTAAAAGAAGATTGAGGCGCAATCCACGTATCAAAAATGCGAAGCTCAGATAGTCGAAAGTAGCCGGAATTGAACTTCGAACCCAAGGAAAGAAAATATACTTTGAATGATTAGGTTTTTGGATCGTGCGAATGGGGAAAATAAAACCCCAGCGACAACTTAAATCGATAGATTCGATCGATCAATCTTCAAATTTGATCGATCGGATTTCAAAAGAAATAACCTAACCTGATAGATTTGATCGATCAATTCTTTAATTTGATCGATCAAATTTTTATTTGATCAATCAAATTCTTAAATTTGATCGATTGGATAGTTCAAAAATAGCACCGAGCCCAATAAGTTTGATCGATCAATTCTCAACTTTGATCGATCGGATTACAGTTTTGATCGATCAAATTTTAAGTTTGATCGATCGAACGTGACAGCAAAGCTATTTTCCTATTATACATGTCATTACCCCTGTTAGCCTCGTTTTGAGGAACCATAAGTTATTACTCAAAGTTACACAAGTATTTCATGCAAAGTATACAAACCTATATCGCTTCCAATCTACTAACTGATCAAAATTCATTCCTTAACAATGCACATAATTATATTTAACAAAGAACTACTACAGAAAGGACCTAAGTCAAAAAATTCAAAATTTACCTCGCATATCAGCTAAATAAATGCGGGTACTACTCGCAAATTTTAGCTTCGCACTCCCAGGTAGCCTCTGCAGCTAAAGTGGTTTCGCCACTTTAGCTAAAGTGGTTCAAGAGTATTTCATGCACAACGTATTAGTAAAGTGGTTCCGTCACTTTACTAATACAAGTAGGATCAGCTTGGTCCGCAACACTTGTTCTTTATAGTCTAATATTTGCAGGGGCTCTTCAACCAAGGTTATATCCTCTTGAAGTTCAATTGGTTGATAATCTAAAACATGGGTTGGATCTTTCACGCATTTTCTTAGCATGGATATATGGAATACGTTGTGCATACTCACCAGCTGTGGTGGCAGAGCAATCCGAGAAGCAACTTCTCCAACTTGACCCAACACCTCAAAAGGTCTAACGTAACGTGGACTTAGCTTTCTACGTTTACCAAAGTGCATCATGCCCTTTGTTGGTGAGATCTTTACAAAAACCTTGTCTCCTACCTAAACACAGGTGTTAACTCCATACCAATTGAGCAGACAAAGAAGACTTAAGGTATTTAACGCAATCAAGCTTACCTGAAACTCAACGTATGTCCTATGAAGATCGACATAACTTTTCTGGCGATTTTGAGCAACCTGTAATTTCTCGCGGATTAACCGAACTATCTCAGTTGTACTGTCCATTATAGCAAGTCCCAAAATAAGCTTGCCGACTTCCTCCCAATTCAAAGGAGATCTTCATCTTCGTCTATATAAGGCTTCATAGGGAGCCATATCGATACTAGCTTGATAATTGTTATTATAGGCAAACTCCATCAGAGGCAAATGTTGGTCCCATGACCCGTGAAAGTCCAACATGCATGCACGCAACATGTCCTCTATGATCTGGTTCACTCTCTCAGTCTGCCCATCGGATTGAGGATGAAACGCTGAGCTGAAATCAACTTTAGACCCCATGCCTTCTTGGAATCTCTGTCAGAATTGAGATGTATAGAGCGGGTGTCAATCAGACACGATACTGACCGGTATGCCATTAAGTCTAACGATCTCTTTAAGGTACAACTTTGCAAGTTTGTTGGCAGTATATTTGGTGTTATACGGTAGGAAATGTGTAGACTTCGTCAGTCTATCCACAATGTCCCAGATGACATTGTGTTTCCTCAACGTCTTTGGCAATCCTAATATAAAGTCCATAGAAATAGCTTCCCATTTCCACTCAGGTATCAGCAATGGTTACAACAATCTCACCAGATTTCGATGATCTACCTTTACTTGGTGGCAAACGAGACACTTGGACACATATTCAACAACATCTTTCTTCAAGCCTCTCCACCAAAAGCTTTTCTTCAAATCCTGGTACATCTTAGTACTCTCAGGATGTATAGCATACATCGATTTATGAGCCTTTTTCAAAATAGTATCCCGAAGCTCAACTCTAGTAGATATACACACTCGGTCTCTGAATAACATGGTACCATCGTCTCTGATGGAGAAATCCATTCTGATCCTGTTGATCACTCCCTTTCTAATGGCCATAAGCTTATTGTCAATCATCTGGAGCTTGCAGATGTTTTCAAATAACACTGGTCGGATAACAAGGGTGGCCATCAATGCACCTGAACCTCTAACATCAAATCTCGTATCGCACAAGGCCATGTCCTCAAGTAGATGCCACTAGCGCACTCTCGTAATAAGGTGTGATAACTGAACCAAAGACTTCAGACTCAAAGCATCTGCCACTACATTAATACTAGATGGAACAATTATAATCTTTCATGAACTCCATCTATCTTTGTTGTCGCATATTCAAATCCTTCTTAGTAAATAGGTACTTGAGGCTCTTGTGATCTGTAAAGATATCAAACATCTAACCATATAGGTAGTGTCTTTAGATCTTCAAAGCAAAGATGACTGCTACTAACTCAAGATCATGAGTGGGATAGTTCTTCTCGTAGTCTTTGAGTTATCCGGAGTAGTAAGCAATGACTTTTTTGTCCTGGTTGAGTACGCAACCCAAATCACTGTAAGAAGCGTCACTGTATACTGTAAAACCTCCACCACCTGAAGGTATAGCTAGTACTGGTGCTGTAGTCAGACGCTTCTTGAGTTTTTGAAAACTCTGCTCGCACTGCTTTATCCAATCAAATCTAGAATTCTTTTTCGTAAGCTGTGTAAGCAGACCCGAGAGTTTGGAGAATCCTTCTACAAATCGTCTATAGTATCCCACTAAGCCAAGGAAATTATGGACTTCAGTCACCGTCTTCGATTGCTCCCAATTCACCACAGATTCGATCTTTGCAGGATCGACCGTTATACCCTTTTTAGAGACGACGTGGCCTAAGAAACTGATCTGCTCAAGCCAAAACTCACAATTGCTGAGTGTTGCATATAATTTATGATCTCTGAGGGTTTGTAGAGTGACTCGTAGGTGCAGCTCATGTTTCTCTCGTGTCTTTGAATATATCAGGATGTCATCTATGAAAACTACGACAGACTTGTCTAAATATGGTTTGAATATACAATTCATCAAGTCCATGAATGACGCAGGAGCATTCGTAAACCCAAATGGCATCACCAAGAATTCATAGTGTCCATATCAAGTTCTGAAGGCTGTCTTCTGGATGTCTTCAGACTTGACTCTCAGCTGATGATAGCCTGATCTCAAGCCAATCTTAGAGAAAAACCTCCCTCCTTGTAATTGATCAAAGAGATCATCTATTCTCGGAAGCGGGTAACGATTCTTAATTGTCAACTTGTTTAGCTGATGGTAATCGATGCAGAGCCGCATCGAACCATATTTCTACCTGACAAACAGTACTGGTGCTCCCCAAGGAGAAACAGTAGGTCCGATAAATCCCTTGTCCAGAAGCTCTTGTAGTTGCTCCTTCAATTCCTTTAATTCGGCTGGAGCCATACAATACAGAGCTTTCAACATTGGCTCAATACCCGAAGCTAACTCAATGGCGAACTCGATCTCACGATCAGGTGGTAGTCCCAGTAGGTCCTTGGGAAATACATCAGGGTACTTGCAAGCAACATAAATGTCAACAATGATATTCTTCTCTTCTCGTTGCTCTTGTAGGAAGGCTATGTAACCACTGCACCCATTCCTCATAAGTCGTTTAGCTCGAATAGCTGATATGAAAGGTGCTACCCTAGACTTTACTCTAAAAAATCGGAATGACTTCATCTTTGGAGGATGAAAAACTACCATTTTCCAAACGAAATTGACACTCGCATGGTAAGCGGATAGCTAGTCCATTCCCAATATCACATCAAATCCCACCATATCTAATAGTATCAGATCTGCACGGTATCTGTCTTTACTGAATTACCTGCAGGAACTGTCACCGCTAAAATGAAGTCTAGTGTCCTAGGCGTAATACCCATACGTGCTGAGAACATCGGAGTAATAAAGGAGTGGATAGACCCTGGGTCAATCAGTACTCTTGCCTCTGTTTCACATATATCCTTCTCTTGATGTATAAAAAGAGTACCTTAAATTTATATAACAAACATATAAAACTTATAGAGCACTAAGTATACTGCATTCCAGAATATTACTATATATGTAGTATATTAGGACATTCTATCAAACATATATACGAAGGAAAATTTTTAACTCTCAAAGCGCAAAGATACCTTGGATGACATCGTTCGATGCCTGCGCATCAGTTGCTGTGACGACATATGCTCGACCTTGAACAATAGGTCGAGAAGATCTTTGGGTGGACGGTGATCTAGTTCTCTCTTTACTGTCCTCAGGACAATTCCTGACCATGTGGCCCATCTTGTCACACCTAAAGTGTGACAGCCCGGATTTCTATGCCCAGAAATCTGTGCCATCAGGATCATACTCTGGATGATCCTCGGAACGAATCATAAAGTGTCTGCTCGTATAGCGGAACCCAAGCAGACACTTTTCAGCAGTGGTAGGTCGAGTCATCACATAAAGCATTGAAAATAAAAGAATAATAAATAAATAACATGATTCTATTTATCAAAAGAATATACATTCTCAAAAAAAAGGAACCAAGAAGAATCATTGGTGATGGACATCCATCACCCAAACAATGGTTCCCGATAATGGTTCTAATAGAATGTATAAAATCAAAAAAATACAATATAGATAGTAATATAAGTATATACATGTAGACAGTGGCCACCAGGCACACAAAATAATCCGGGATATCCACAATGCAAATATGAGACTCAGTACCCAGGCAACGAATAGAACTCGTCCGCCTGGATGTCTGTCTCCTCGTCCTCGGCCTCAGCCTCTAGATCAGGCTGGTAATCTGGGTCACTCTCAATGCCGGGAAGTACAGCCTCAGAACCTAAAAGTGGTTTAGAAAGCAGGGTGAGCTACATCATAGCTCAATAGAAGAATTTCAACTAAATGAATTGAATATGCAGATCAAGCTATCTCAAAATAGGAATCAAATCAGAAACATACAATCATGACGAATCAAATCAAATACTGAGCTTTTAGACAAGAAATCAGATGTTATGCAAGTATATGATAAGAGAACTTAAATTGTGTATGTTTAACTTAAGAAACTCCCGTGACTATATAGCACGGAGTAAACAGGAATATTTCGATAGGAAACCCCAACCAATCGTCGTTCACATGAACAATTTTGAATTGCAACAATGCCTCATCTATGGAGTGCAATTATGCCGAGGGATTACAAGCAGACGCATAAGTGTGCCAGGCATTGGATATACCGCCGAGTCGGTGGGGATCATCTGGTTAAATCATCAAATCACATACACATAGACCTCACAGATCAGATAACAGAAATCAGAAGCAAGTTTCAAGAAGCAAATCAGGAAACAGAAATCAGAGATAGCAGGAATTTATGATATGCTTACATGCTTGTTAAAAATCAAACGTAATGATATGAAATAAATATGAAATCAAACTCAAAAACAGTTTAGGTTGGTTTTCCCCTACCTCAGGTCAAAATATCTTCTTAGCAAATCCAAAGCTTTTCAAGGCGTCAGGTTTTGATCCTAGACCATAAACACAGCATTCTACACGTCAGGAATGTCGGCATATGAACTGGCACAGTGTCCAGTAGTATTCAACTCACAAAATTAACACAGGCCAAAAACAGGGGTGATTGATCGATCACCACTCTTATTGATCGATCACCACTCTTATTGATCGATCAATCTTTCTTGTTGATCGATCAATAACCCCATTGATCGATCAATACCCTCTTAGCTTTCATCCAGGAACATAGTCAATTGATCGATCAATAGACCTTATTGATCGATCACTACTCATCATTGATCGATCAATACACTTATTGATCGATCAATAACCTCTTCTCTCCTCACTTTAACACTGCCTAAAATTGATCGATCACCACTTTGGTTGATCGATCAATGCCTCCTGTTGATCGATCAATGTCCTCATTGATCGATCAATGACTTAACTTCAAAAATTCCCACCTTCTGTTCACATTTAATATTTATACAGATTGATCGATCAATGCCTTCATTGATCGATCAATACACTCCAGTGATCGATCAATACCTTTGTTGATCGATCACCAACTGTCATTGATCGATCACTTTCTTGTTGATCGATCAATACCCAGGATTGATCGATCAATGCCTAAATTGATCGATCAATGCTCTTCGAGCACTGAACTTCCAGAATTCTCAAGCTTCTGTTCACTTTTCTATCCTATATAGATTGATCGATCAATGTCTTCATTGATCGATCACCACCAATCATTAATCGATCAATAATGACAGAACTCCTGTCATTAATGGAGGTCATCTCCAACCCTATTTCAAACCCATTTTCATTAATGGTTACCAACAACCATTAACACACCATCAATACACATATATGGGCCTCTCATTTGCCCCTATTTAAATACACAGACTCACCTTTATTTAGGCCCTATCGGGGTTTCGGCAATTCGATCCGGACGAGGGTGTCGGATCCGAAGCTTGAGCCGTATCTCCGTGGTGACTCCGATATGTAATGTCTCGATTTCGATTCAGCACACAGAGGTTTCACACGCACATAGATTGTACCTGAGTTCGTTTCATTGAACTCACTTCACCTCATCTCATTCCGACTCTCGATCTCCGTAGTTCTAACCCTATTTCCTCACAAAAACACTTCCAATCTCACCTAGCCACAGATCTCTTTACTCAAGAACCAGAGGAAGAAGAAGAAAGGAGATCTCCCCAGGTCTCTTCCTTCCTTTATAAGCTACCAACTGAAATATCCTTGATATTTTAGTTTTCCCTAATTTAGGCTTCGGTGTGAAACACAAACACAGTCGATGTGGCGTAGCAAGCCGTCTCAACGTCTTACATGACTCGGATTTAAGTGAGAATTCATACGTGAATTCACCTAATTATAGGCCAATATTATTTATAATAATAAAATTTTAAAGTTTTAAATCTGTCTCGATTCTCGTGCCGGGCATGCAGATCGAAACAGTCAGGTTCTTGTTCAGAATTTTCAGGTTATTACATTATCCCCCTTTAGGAATTTTTGTCCTCGAAAATGTCTAAGAGATCGTGTGAGATAATGGTGATATGTCCTAATTGTAACAGGCATAACAAACTAGTAAACGAGCAGGCAAGCAGTGTAAGTAGTCAGTAGATCATAGATATGCAGATCTAATGTAAATGGAAAGCAAGATACAGAATACATATACGGTATAATAATGAAAAGAATAATACATTAGAGGATAGTAATACTGCGGACGCCGATGGGCCGGCTCACAAAGCGAGGTCTGCTGGGATGAGGCGGTGGGATGCTGTAGTCACGAGGGTCCACCACATGCTGACGAGCGTGGGTGATCATCGGCGTGGACGTCGTGGCATATAAATGTTGCATGACCAGCTCATGCATCCCCTCGTGGTAATCTAGACGACGATGAATCTGTCGCTAGAATGCCTCCATGCCATCCAGCCGCTCGTGTATACGTCGGTTTCCCTCCACCAGCTCCCGAAGCATCGCGACGACATCGTCTGAGGAAGATGGTGGGGGATGGGTAGTGGTGTGACGGATCGGTCGATGGAGTGTAGTGGGGGTTGGCTGTGTAGATACCTCAGGTGGAGGTGGTGGATCACGCATGGCCTCCCCCTCTCCAGATGCAGGCTCGGCAGGAGCTGAACCTCGGCGACGGTAGGTGGGATGGGCTCAGCTGCGCCCTCCTCCTCCCGAGGAAGCCGTCTAACCAATAAATTGTAACTCTTGGTCCAGTCTTTCAGTTGAAAGACTTTGGTGTTGTCGACCAAGCGAGGCTCGTGAGGAGCCAAAGTGTAGGCCTCGCGTAGAGCAGCATACTGCTCTACCAGCTTGGTGATGAGGCGGGCATAAGGGATTTGTTTCTTAATCCCCGACTTGACCTTTTCAGACATAAGGTCATTGGCATTGATTATGCCCTCGATGACCAAATCAGCCATAGAGAACCAACGGTTCTCATAGGTCGAGAATAGTGCCTGTTGCACTACTCCAGTCCGCGAGGACTTGTGCAAAAACGGGTTAAGTGCACACTTGATATACGTATCAAGCATTCACAACCTATCAGGTAATTGGGCCCTAGATATTGATTGGCCCCTCCCGTGTTGACCCTAGGTCATCTTAGTGACCACGTCAGCGAAAGAGACCTCCTTGACGTACGGGACATCGAGGCCACGCCACAGGTCTCAACGTAAGTGGGTGGGCATTGAAGTGCTGCTGTGACGTGGAAATGGTTGAATTTATATTCAAACCCATCGATGGTCGTGACAAGTCGATGGAGACTGTCACCCCATCATAGGTTTTAGAAAAAGAGTCTCACAAGAAGTGGACAATAGTGGTCATGAAACGGTTCAAGCAAGGGTTTTAACCCGAGCTTTTGGATATAACCCTTGGCCCAAGCCATTTCGGGTCAGTCCTTGTAAAGCGAGGACACAAAAACGTACTCGGGTAGGAACGTTTTAGAAGCCCACCAAGGTTTGGGGACTTCACGTTCAACGGGGAGCGGAACGGGGGTCAGAATGGGTGGTACTACGGTCGAAACCGATGCCACAGGTGGCACGGGTGTTTGAGGAATGGGAACAGAGGGCGGTAGGGGTGTACGAGCCCAGGATGTTGGGATCTTCCGCGAAGCGTTCTTCGTTCGCGGGCCCATGGTCAAAATTTTGCAAAAATACGAAAATAAGAATCGAAATGAATGGAAACAAGAGTTTTACCAAGTGAATGGAGCAACGTCCACTCGAATCAAGCCGAAGGAAGGACGGAGATGGCCGGAGAAGAGCTGGGAAGGAGGTTGAACGGTCGGAGTCCAAAACCCTTGATCGATCAATCTTAAAGCTTTGTGCAAATGACCGTTCGAAACCCCAAACTTTAACTTAAACCCCAGGATTGATCAATCAATGCTTTTATTGATCGATCAATGGAGCATATTTATGCCCTAAATCGATGCATTGATCGATCACCAACCCTTGTTGATCGATCACTGACCCTTGTTGATCGATCAATGGAACCGATATTGATCGATCAATACTCCTGTTGATCGATCAATAGCCTAACATTGGAGTGCAATCCTTCACTGTCATTGATCGATCACCTCTCTTTGTTGATCGATCAATCACTAAATTGATCGATCAATACCTCTGTTGATCGATCAATGCTGGCTGTGACACTACTTAGCACAGTCAGCTTTTTTTTTTTTTCTTCTACAGTTAACGTCCGCACTTCAAAAACAAGGGTACATGTATATCATATACAGAATCCAAGGAAGGGGATTTCTCGAGCAAATGATGCATGCTTACGCACAACAACATAATTATGATGACGAATCTTTAAGTGAAAACGATTAAAAATTTACCTTTCTCATCAGGTAAACAAATGTGGATATTGTTCGCGGATTTTGGTTGCGCGCTCCCATGTAGCTTCAGCGTCCGAATGATTTCTCCATTTGACTAGCACCAGTGGAATCAACTTAGTCCGCAAGACTTGATCTCGATGATCCAAAATAGCGATTGGTTCTTCAATCACCGTCAAATCCTCTTGTAGCTCAATCGGTTGGAAATCCAAGACGTGAGTCGGATCGCATACGTAGCGACGTAGCATGGACACGTGAAAATTGTTATGCATGCTTGTTAACTGTGGTGGCAAGGCAATCCGATAAGCGACTTCACCAACCCGTCCGAGCACCTCAAATGGACTGATATATCGAGGACTCAGCTTTTTGTGTTTCCCAAAACTCATGACACCCTTGGTTGGCGAGATCTTCACAAAAACCTTGTCTCCAACCTGAAAACAAGTGTTAATTCCATAGTAATTCAATTTAACCATGGACATATGCTTCGTCTAATGTATTTGGTTATACCAGAAACTCCACTTGCGTCCGATGGAGTTCGGCATAGCTCTTTTGGTGACTTTGGGCAATCCTCAACCTTTCGCGGATCAACCTAACCGTCTCGGTGGTACTGTCCATGATCTCTGGTCCCAAGACAAGCTTTTCGTCGACTTCTTCCCAATTCAATGGAGATCTGCATCTACGTCCATATAAGGCTTCATAAGGCGCCATCCCAATACTTGACTGATAACTGTTATTGTAAGCGAACTCGATCAGAGGCAAATGTTGATCCCATGAACCATAAAAATCTAACATACATGCTCACAACATATCCTCTATGATCTGGTTCACTCTCTCAGTCTGTCAATTTGTCTGAGGATGAAATGCTGAGCTGAACTCTAATTTAGTACCCATGCCTTCTTGGAATCGTCGCCAAAATTGCGACGTATATAGCGGATCTCTATCACATACGATGCTAACTGGTATGCCATGTAATCGAACTATCTCCCTCATGTACAGCTCTGCTAGTTTGTTGGCTGTGAATGTAGTTTGATACGACAGAAAATATGCAGATTTTGTCAGTCGGTCTACAATGACCCAAACGGCATTGTTCTTTCTCAACGTGCTCTGCAATCCTAGAATAAAATCCATAGAAATGGCTTCCCATTTCCACTCTGGCACTGGCAATGGTTGTAACAAACTCGCTGGATTCCGATGGTCCACTTTCACCTGCTGGCAGACCAAACACTGAGAAACATAATCCGCAACATCTTTCTTTAGTCCTCTCCACCAGAAACTTCGCTTGAGATCTTGGTACATCTTGGTACTCCCAGGATGTATAGCATATGTAGACTTATGCGCTTCTTCTAAAATTGTGTCCTTTAGGTCCTTCGTATTCGGTATGCACATCCGATCTCGAAATAGCAAGGTGCCATCATCCTTGATGGTAAAATCAGGCCTGATCCTGTTGATCACATCCCTTCTAATGGCCATAAGCTCACCGTCAATCATCTGGAGCTTACGTACGTTATCAAACAATGTGGGCCGTATCACAATTGTAGTCATCAGTGCCCCTTAACCTCTGACATCAATCAGCGTATCACACAAGGCCAGGTCCTCAAGTAGATGCCACCTTTGTACTCTGGTGATAAGATGTGTCAACTGAGCCGAAGACTTCCTGCTCAAAGCATCTTCCACAACATTGGCCTTCCCAGGGTGATACTGGATGGAACAATCGTAATCCTTCAAGAACTCCATCCATCTGCGCTGTCGCATATTTAAATCCTTCTGGGTAAACAGATACTTAAGACTTTTGTGGTCGGTGTAGATATCAAATGTCTCACCGTATAAGTAGTGCCTCCAAATCTTTAAAGCAAAGATCACCGCCGCTAACTCCAGATCATGAGTCGGGTAATTTCTCTCATGTTCCTTAAGTTGTCTAGAGCCATATGCGATAACCTTCTTATGCTGGTTGAGGACACAACCCAACCCAATATACGATGCATCACTGTAGATAGCAAAACCTCCTCTGCCAGAAGGTATAGCCAGCACTGGTGCTGTAGTCAGACGCGTCTTCAATTCCTAGAAACTTTTCTCGCACTGATCAGTCCAATCAAACTTAGCATTTTTCTCAAAGGAGTCGTAGTTTAGAGAAACCTTCTACGAATCGCCTGTAGTATCCTGCCAAACCAAGAAAACTACGGACCTCACATCCGTTTAGGTCAAGCTTTCCAATTCACGACGGCCTCAATCTTTGTCGGATCCACTGTTATACCCTTAGCAGAGACAATATGGCCCAAGAAACTCACTTGGTCCAGCCAAAACTCACACTTACTGAGCTTTGCGTACAATTTGTGTTCTCTGAGGGTCCGTAAAACTACATGTAGATGCTCTTCATGTTCCTCCTTTGTCTTGGAATAGACAAGAATGTCATCTACAAAAACAACCACTGACTTGTCCAAGTGTGGTTTAAACACACAGTTCATCAGGTCCATAAATGATGCAGGTGCATTCGTCAATCCAAACGGCATAACTAAGAATTCATAGTGCCCATATCTGGTTCTGAACGCCATCTTCTCAACATCTTCAGCTTTGACTCGTAATTGATGGTAACCTGATCTCAAGTCGATCTTCGTAAAGAACCTCGCTCCTTGCAATTGATCAAACAGATCATCGATCCTAGGGAGCGGGTAACGATTCTTAATCGTCAACTTATTCAACTTCCGACAGTCAATGCATAGACGCATCGAACCATTTTTCTTTCTGACAAACAATACGGGTGCTCCCCAAGGAGACACACTCGACCGAATGAACCCTTTGTCAAGCAGTTCTTGTGACGACCCGACTTTTCCAATCCCTCAGGTATAGGAAAGGCCGGTTCGCCAACCTATCGAATAAACGATAAGCCGGACAAACATGGCACATATCAGAGTAAAGCGTAATAAAAATCCATAGCTAAAATAAATGCGGAAGCAATTAAAAGTAAAGAACCACCGATGATGGCCGACCATCATCGAAACATGGCTCATAACAGAAATCAACGTCAAGTATATAAAACTATGATATCCAACTAAAATGGGCCCACAAATTCAAGTCTAACTCTCACCACAAATAAGAAAATCAGTAAGTTCTATACTGGGAAAAACTCCTCAGGAGGAACCTCAAGCTCTTCCTCAGCACGTGAGTCGATCAGCCTCACAAACGAATAGCCACGCCGATTCGAACCTCGTGACGATAGTCGGAGTGAGCTAACCAACAAAGCTCAGTAGAAGAAAGACATCTACGACATTTTACTTTAGCTAATATAGTTTCAAAACAAATATCGGAATATAGTTTGTCAAACATATAAGCAGATAATAAACTGAATTTAGGTGCAGAAATCATATGTAAGATTTATTTCTAAATGTGTGAAAACAGTTTCAAGAACAGTCACGGTGTTTGATGTCTTAGTTTCCCTAACTTCTATATGCAAAGTTCAGTAATTCATGACTTAATTCTCAACTTAAAATACCTCCCGAGTAAACTATATCTCGAGAGCAGGAATATAGCCGATGGGAACCCCTACCTACCATCGTCGTTCATGAACCCTTTTTCAGGATGCAACAAGCCCCTATGTAATGAGGGAAACTTGTGCCAGGAAATTGTTCAGGAATTTTTGAGGGGTCGTTCAGGTCAATCATAAAACAAATGCAGATACTAATATAAATCAGATGCAAGTCTCTTATACATAGTTCAGGTTCTTGATTTCAGATTTTTAGAGCTTAAGCAGATTCAGGTTTCAGGATTCAGGTAGATTTAGATTTTCAGTCATTCATATCAATTTCAATTTATAGATGTGATTTCAATGGCATATGCAAGTTTAAAGATTTTAATTCAAAATATCCATGCAAATTAAAATAAAATACTGTAAAGATGAGATTCTCCTACCAAAACTCGGAGTAATGCGAAGTCAAGCAAAGTCCTATTGATGGCCTCTCGCCCTCAATCTACATCACAATATACGTTCATGTATTAAAGTTAACTCTAATTACTAATAATATAGACCTATTTAAGTGTTTCCTCAAAAACAAGTCAAAACAGGCAAGTTGCGCCAATCCTAGAATTTGATGTAACATTCGCATATATTTTTGACCATCAAGACGATTGATCCATGAGTTGGTCAAAACATGAAAGTTGTAGATTTTTCTATTAGCGTTCCAACGCAAAATGAATCATCTCAATCAGAGTTCGGGATAAAAAGTTATGACTAAAATACTAAGGCAATATCGGAGTTCGGTGATACCTCACTCGAGCGATGATAATAGCTCGCTCGAGCGATTTGATGTAACATTCTCATATATTTTTGACCATCAAGATGATTGATCCATGAGTTGGTCAAAACATGAAAGTTGTAGATTTTTCTATTAGCTTTCCAACGCAAAAAGAATCGTCTCAATCGGAGTTCGGGATAAAACGTTATGACTAAACTACTAAGGCACTATCGGAGTTCGGTGATACCTCGCTCGAGCGATGATAATAGCTCGCTCGAGCGAGCTACAGCGACGCGATTTCGCTGGTTTTCACCTGAATCGAAACCCATACATCCCAAAGCAAAACTCATGGCTAATCTAATGATTTAATCAAAAAGTTTAATTAAAACGTACCTTTAATCTAAGGATTCCTAGATTAGAAATGAGTCACATGAATGGAGCTTCGGAATGAAACCGACGGGTTTCCTCAACGATTCGCGCCACGATCGATCCCACGAGTTCACAGAGATAACTCCAACACGCCCCCAATGATCTCAACCTCTCCCAATAGCCAACTACGAATCCAAGGTTGATTCAAGTTCTTTCTAAGGTTTAAGTGTTTTCAACAAAGAGGGTTCTGGAGAAGGAGGTTTTCTAAACCGATCTCCTACGATGATTGAAGAAGAGAGAAGACGGAGTTTCACATGGTTGGGTAACTATCCTTTCTTAACAAAACCTAGTATAATACGGGAATGCAATTCCTTCTTATAATAGGATTGCTCACAAAGTAAAACACACACACACATCTTATGTATTATACACTTCTAATTTTAAAACTCAAGTCCGGTGTTGAGCGGCCACACCGAGGTCGGTGCACAACTTTCGCACGAGGGTCCAAATGGGCTCTAAATTAAAATCTGTCCGCACAATCACATCTAGATAAAAATCCAAAACAAATGGTGACGTCGGTTGCCGAGCCGAATACACACACAGGGTCAGTCTAACTCGGGTTCAAAATATGGGTCTTTACAGTTCTTGTAGTTGATCCTTCAACTCTTGCAATTCTGCTGGAGCCATTCGATAAGGAGCCTTAGATACTGGTTCAGTGTCTTGAACCAGGTTGATTACGAATTCAATCTCCCGAGCTGGTGGTAGTCCTGGCAATTCCTCAGGAAATACATCTGGATACTTGCATGCAACGTGAATATTGGATATCACATTCGTCTCCTCCCGTTGCTCTTGTAAAAAGGCTATATATCCAATGCATCCACTCTTCATCATCTTCTCAGCCTGAATAGCAGATATCAACGGAGCTACCTTAGACTTCACCCCGAAGAATCTAAAAGATCGCTCCTTTGGAGGACGAAAAACTACTATCTTTCGAAGGCAATCCACGCTCGCGTGGTAAGCGGATAGCCAATACATTCCCAGAATGATGTCGAATCCCTTCATATCTAACAGAATCAAGTCTGCCCGTGTCTCGTGATCATCTACTGACACTACCACTGATTTACACACAGTGAGTGCATTCACTACACTACCCGTGGGAATTGACACCGTCAAAATGAAATCTAGTTGTTCTGGAGTGGCATTCAATTCCTTCGTAAATTGAGGCCGTACGAAAGAATGCGTAGAGCCTGGGTCTATCAAGACTCGTGCCCTATGGAAGCAAATGTCGCAACTCCTATACACTTTCAGCTCACCTATACACCAATTTCAACATTACTTCAAACGTTTCAGATGTGTATGCGCATGTGTACTATTATCATTATACTCAATCAAATACATTCTATCATTACTAAATTTCCAGTTCATCATTATTAAATAAAATAGCTTCTCTTAAATTTTTTTATCATACCTTGGATGACATCACTCGATGTCAGAGCATCAATCGCGGTGACGGCATATGCTCAACCGTGAACCACAGGTCGAGAAGATCTCTGTGTAGATACCGATCCTGACCGCTCTTTGCTATCCTCTGGGCAGTTTCTAACCAAGTGGCCCATCTTGCCACACCTGAAGCATGCCCCTGTCTCTCTCCTGCACTCCTCTGTCTTATGTGGTTTCCCACACTTCGCACATGATACAGATGGAGTGAAAGATGAGACCCTTGAAGGTCCCTGAGTCACTGAAGCCCCACTACCAAAAGATCCAGATGGTCGAAATGGCCTGGAAGACGTACGCACTGCTGCTCTCTGGTATGAACTCGGACCTGAAGAAATCGCCGGTCGAGAGTGTGTAGGGTACCTCGGAGGTCTGGAAAATCTAGCCCTCTTGTTCTGCTTCGTGTCCTGAGACTGCCCTTGAAATGGTTTCTCTCTCACCTGCTTGTCTCTCCACGAGAACTGTTTCTGGTTCTCTTCCTCCGCTATGAGAGCCTTGGCCATCACTCCCTCATATGTCTCCATCTCTCACATGGCGACATCTTTCTGCAAGTTCTGTCTTAGGCCAAGTTGAAATTTCCTTGCTCTCATCAACTCAGTGGCTACATGCTAGGGTGTAAACCTAGCCAGTCTATCAAACTCTGCGCCATAGTCCCTTACTGACATGACACCTTGTTTCAACTCTATAAATTTCACTTCCCACTGATGCCTCACAATTTTTGGGAAGTATTTGTGATAAAACACCTCCGTAAACTCCTCCCATGTCCAAGGAGTGTGAGGAAACTCTCTCTGTCTATTCTGTGACACCGACTTCCACCAAGGTCCGACTTCCACCAAGGTCCGGCGTCACCATCCAATTTGAAAGTCGCCCAACGCACTTTCTCCACATCGTTACATTGAAGTACTTCGAAAAGCTTCTCCATCTCTTCTATCCATCCCTCTGCCTCTATGGGATCCGTCTGACCCGAGAAGTTAAGAGGTCTCATTCTCCTAAACTCCGCGAATCCACTAGGCTGATGAGGTGGTCTAGCTGCCTGTTGAGTCAAAGCAGCCGTCTGCTGAGCGACGTTGGTAGCTAATGCTTCCAACACCTGCTCCATTCTTTCCTCATTTCTTCTTCTACCTCCTCTTGGTCCCACTGGAACCACATTAATATGCGAGAGGAATTCCAATCCCCTCGACGTGCCTATCACCTCGGGTATCTCCCTCAGAGGAACCTCTCTCTGACCTGTCCTCTCTCCACTGTGCCCACCTCTGAACTTAGGGCCCATACTGGTCTGTCATTGTGAACACAACAACATTGATCAGTACATAGATTGTGAAAACAATCCAACCTGAACCCGTAGTTCAACCTAAAGCCTAGGCTCTGATACCAACTGTGACAGCCTGAATTTATGCACCCAAAAATCCGTGCCATCAGGATCATACTCTGGATGATCCTCGGAATGAATCATAAAGTGTCTGCTCGTATAGCGGAACCCAAGCAGACACTTTCCAGCAGTGGTAGGTTGAGTCATCACATAAAGCATTGAAAATAAACGAATAATAAATAAATAACATGAATCTATTTACCAAAAGAATATACATTCTCAAAAAAAAGGAACCAAGAAGAACCATTGGTGATGGACATCCATCACCCAAACAATGGTTCCCGATAATGGTTCCAATAGAATGTATAAAATCACAAAAATACAATATAGATAGTAATATAAGTATATACATGTAGACAGTGGCCACCAGGCACACAAAATAATCCGGGATATCCACAATGCAAATATGAGACTCAATACCCAGGCTACGGATAGAACTCGTCCGCCTGGATGTCATCTCCTTCCTCGCCTCGGCCTCATCTCCTGATCAGTCGGTCACTCTCGGTCACTCAAAGGAAGTATAGCCTCAGAACCTAAAAGTGGTTTAGAAAGCAGGGTGAGCTACATCATAGCTCAATAGAAGAATTCCAACTAAATGAATTGAATATGCAGATCAAACTATCTCAAAACAGGAATCAAATCAGAAACATACAATCATGACGAATCAAATCAAATACTGAGCTTTTAGATAAGAAATCAGATGTTATGCAAGTATATGATCAGAGAACTTAAATTGTGTATGTTTAACTTAAGAAACTCCAGTGACTATATAGCACAGAGTAAACAGGAATATTCTGATAGGAAACCCCAACCAATCGTCGTTCACATGAACAATTTTGAATTGCAACAATGCCTCATCTATGGAGTGCAATTGTGCTGAGGGATTACAAGCAGACGCACAAGTGTGCCAGGCATCGGATATACTGCCAAGTCGGTGGGGATCATCTGATTAAATCATTAAATCACATACACATAGACCTCACAGATCAGATAACAGAAATCAGAGATAGCAGAAATTTATGATATGCTTACATGCTTGTTAAAAACAGAAATCAGGGCACAGATATGAAATAAACATGAAATCATACTCAAAAACAGTTTAGGTTGGTTTTCCCCTACCTCAGGTCAAAATATCTTGTAAGCAAATCCAAAGCTTTTCAAGGCGTTAGGTTTTGATCCTAGACCATAAACACAACATTCTACACGTCAGGAATGTCGGCATATGAACTGGCACAGCGTCCAGTAGTATTCAACTCACAAAATTAACACAGGCCAAAAACAGGGGTGATTGATCGATCACCACTCTTATTGATCGATCAATCCTTCTTGTTGATCGGTCAATAACCCCATTGATCGATCAATACCCTCTTAGCTTTCATCCAAGAACATAGTCAATTGATCGATCAATAGACCTTATTGATCGATCACTACTCATCATTGATCGATCAATACACTTATTGATCGATCAATAACCTCTTCTCTCCTCACTTTAACACAGCCTAAAATTGATCGATCACCACTTTGGTTGATCGATCAATGCCTCCTGTTGATCGATCAATGTCCTCATTGATCGATCAATGACCTAACTTCAAAAATTCCCACCTTCTGTTCACATTTAATATTTATACAGATTGATCGATCAATGCCTTCATTGATCGATCAATACACTCCAGTGATCGATCAATACCTTTGTTGATCGATCACCAACTGTCATTGATCGATCACTTTCTTGTTGATCGATCAATACCCAGGATTGATCGATCAATGCTCTTCGAGCACTGAACTTTCAGAATTCTCAAGCTTTTGTTCACTTTTCTGTCCTATATAGATTGATCGATCAATGTCTTCATTGATCGATCACCACTAGTCATTGATCGATCAATACCTTCATTGATCGATCAATAATGACAGAACTCCTGTCATTAATGGAGGTCATCTCCAACCCTATTTCAAACCCATTTTCATTAATGGTTACCAACAACCATTAACACACCATCAATACACATATATGGGCCTCTCATTTGCCCCTATTTAAATACACAGACTCACCTTTATTTAGGCCCTATCAGGGTTTCGGCAATTCGATCCTGACGAGGGTGCCGGATCCGGAGCTTGAGCTGTATCTCCGTGGTGACTCCGATACGTAATGTCTCGACTTCGATTCAGCACACGGAGGTTTCACACGCACATAGTTTGTACTTGAGTTTGTTTCATTGAACTCATTCACCTCATCTCATTCCAACTCTCGATCTCCGTAGTTCTAACCCTATTTCCTCACAAAAACACTTCCAATCTCACCTAGCCACAGATCTCTTTACTCAAGAACCAGAGGAAGAAGAAGAAAGGAGATCTCCCCAGGTCTCTTCCTTCCTTTATAAGCTACCAACTGAAATATCCTTGATATTTTAGTTTTCCATAGTTTAGGCTTCGGTGTGAAACACAAACACAGTCGATGTGGCGTAGCAAGCCGTCTCAACGTTTTACATGACTCAAATTTAAGTGAGAATTCATACGTGAATTTACCTAATTACAGGCCAATATTATTTCTAATAATAAAATTTCAAAGTTTTAAATCTATCTCGATTCCCGTGCTGGGCACGTAGATCGAAACAGTCAGGTTCTTGTTCAGAATTTTTGGGCTATTACATAAAGCAAGCTCTCGTGTCTCTCCTGCAGTCGTCTATTTTGTGTGGCTCTCCACACTTTGCACATGATGGAGTCGGAGAAAATGATGAGACCCGTGAAGATCCCTATGCAATGGAAGCTCTACTAGCTAATGAACCAGAAGGTCTGAATGGCCTAGATGACACAGGCACAGATGACCTCTAGTGTGACGACCCGACTTTTCCAATCCCTCAGGTATAGGAAAGGCCGGTTCGCCAACCTATCGAATAAACGATAAGCCGGACAAACAGGGCACATATCAGAGTAAAGCGTAATAAATATCCATAGCTAAAATAAATGCTGAAGCAATTAAAAGTAAAGAACCACCGATGATGGCTGATCATCATCGAAACATGGCTCATAACAGAAATCAACGTCAAATATAAAACTATGGTATCCAACTAAAATGGGCCCACAAATTCAAGTCTAACTCTCACCACAAATAAGAAAATCAGTAAGTTCTATACTGGGAAAAACTCCTCAGGAGGAACCTCAAGCTCTTCCTCAGGCACGTAGTCAGGATCAGTCTCACAACCCTGAATAGCCACGTCAGTACCTGAACCTGTGACGTATAGTCGGAGTGAGCTAACCAACAAAGCTCAGTAGAAGAAAGACATCTACAACATTTTACTTTAACTAATATGGTTTCAAAACAAATATCGGAATATAGCTTGTCAAACATATAAGCAGATAATAAAACAATTTAGGTGCGTAAATCATATGTAAGATTTATTTCTAAATGTGTGAAAACAGTTTCAAAAATGTATGCGTGTTTAAAGGTCTTAGTTTCCCTAACTTCTATATGCAAAGTTCAGTAATTCATTACTTAATTCTCAACTTAAAATACCTCCCGAGTAAACTATATCTCGAGAGCAGGAATATAGCCGATGGGAACCCCTACCTACCATCGTCGTTCATGAACCCTTTTTCAGGATGCAACAAGCCCCTACGAATGAGGAAACTTGTGCGAAATTGTTCAGAATTTTTTGAGGGTCGTTCAGTCAATCATAAAACAAATGCGATACTAATATAAATCGATGCAAGTCTCTTATACATAGTTCGTGTTCTTGATTTGATTTTGAGCTCAAGCGATTCGGGTTTGAGATTCGTAGATTTAGATTTTCAGTCATTCATATCAATTTCAGTTTACAGATGTGATTTCAATGGCATATGCAAGTTTAAAGATTTTAATTCAAAATATCCATGCGAATTAAAATAAAATACTGTAAAGATGAGATTCTCCTACCTAAAACTCGGAGTTATGCGAAGTCAAGCAAGGTCCTATTGATGGCCTCTCGCCCTCAATCTACATCACAATATACGTTCATGCATTAAGATAAACTCTAATTACTAATAATATAGACCTATTTAAGCGTTTCCTCAAAAACAAGTCAAAACAGGCAAGTTGCGCCAATCCTAGAATTTGACGTAACATTCTCATATATTTTTGACTATCAAGACGATTGATCCATAAGTTAGTCAAAACATAAAAGTTGTAGAATTTTATATTAGCTTTCCAACGCAAAATGAATCGTCTCAATCAGAGTTCGGGATAAAACGTTATGACTAAAATACCAAGCCAATATCGAAGTTCGATAATACCTCGCTCGAGCGATGATAATAGCTCGCTCGAGCGATTTGACGTAACATTCTCATATATTTTTGACCATCAAGACGATTGATCCATGAGTTAGTCAAAACATGAAAGTTGTAGATTTTTCCTATTAGCTTTCCAACGCAAAAAGAATCTTCTCAATCGGAGTTCGGGATAAAAAGTTATGACTAAAATACCAAGGCAATGTCGAAGTTCGACAATACCTCGCTCGAGCGATGATAATAGCTCGCTCGAGCAATTTGATGTAATATTCTCATATATTTTTGACCATCAAGACGATTGATCCATGAGTTGGTCAAAACATGAAAGTTGTCGATTTTTCTATTAGCTTTCCAACGCAAAAAGAATCGTCTAAATTAGAGTTCGGGATAAAACGTTATGACTAAAATACTAAGGCAATGTCGTAGTTCGGCAATACCTCGCTCGAGCGATGATAAAAGCTCGCTCGAGCGAGCTACAGCGACGCGATTTCGCTGGTTTTCACCCGAATCGAAACCCATACATCCCAATGCAAAACCCATGGCTAATCTAATGATTTAATCAAAAAGTTTAATTAAAACGTACCTTTAATCTAAGGATTCCTATATTAGAAATGAGTCACGCGAATGGAGCTTCGAAACGAAACCGACGGGTTTCCTCAACGATTCGCGCCGCGATCGATCCCACGAGTTCACAGAGACAACTCCAACACGCCCCCAATGATCTCAACCTCTCCCAATAGCCAACTACGAATCCAAGGTTGATTCAAGTTCTTTCTAAGGTTTAAGTGTTTTCAACAAAGAGGGTTCTGGAGAAGAAGGTTTTCTAAACCGATCTCCTACGATGATTGAAGAAGAGAGAAGACGGAGTTTCACACGGTTGGGTAACTATCCTCTCTTAACAAAACCTAGTATAATACGGGAATGCAATTCCTTCTTATAATAGGATTGCTCACAAAGTAAAACACACACACACATCTTATGTATTATACACTTCTAATTTTAAAACTCAAGTCCGGTGTTGAGCGGCTACACCGAGGTCGGTGCACAACTTTCACACGAGGGTCCAAATGGGCTCTAAATTAAAATCTATCCGCACAATCACATCTAGATAGAAATCCAAAACAAATAGTGACGTCGGTTGCCGAGCCGAATACACACACAGGGTCAGTCTAACTCGGGTTCAAAATACGGGTCTTTACATCTAGTAAGAACTCGACCCTGAAGACACAACTGATCTAGAGTGAGTAGGGTACCTAGGAGGTCTTGAGAATCTAGCCCTCTTGTTTGCCTGATCAAGAGCATTAGATTATCTTTGAAATGACCTCTCCTTGTTCTGCTGACCCCTCCATGCAAACTGTTTATGATTCTCCTCTTCTGCAATGAGGGTCTTGGACACCACACCTCCATAAGTCTCCATCTCCCACATCGCCACTTCCTTCTGTAGATTTGACCTTAAGCCAAGTTGAAATTTTGAGCTTTTATTAGCTGGGTGGCCACATGCTGAGGTGCAAACCTATAGAGTCTCATAAACTCCGCACCACAGTGACATACAATCATATTACCTTGCTCCAGTCTAATGAACTGAGCCTCCCACTGGTGTCTCACTATCTTGGGAAAATATTAGTCTTTGAATACCTCAACGAATTCTGCCCAGGTCCACGGTACATTAGGAATCTCTTGTTCTCTAGTCTTGGACATTGATTTCCACCAAGGACTACCTTCACAGTTCAACTTGAAGGTTGCCCAGCGCACCTTCTCAACATCGGTGCACTATAGCATCTCAAATATCTTCTCCATTTCGTCAAGCCAACCCTCGGCTTCCATCGGATCAGTTTGACCCAAAAAATTAGGAGGTCACATTCTCCTAAACTCTGTAAAACCTCCGGGTTGATAAGGTGGTTTAGCTGCTTGCTGATTCATTGTCGTAGTTTGTTGGGCCACGTTGGTAGCTAATGCTTCCAACACCTGCTCCATCCGTTCATTCCCACCTCCTCTCTCCTGGTTCCTACAGGAACAACATTTGAAGTGGTAGCAAATCTAGCTCCACGTAAAGTACCAATGCCCTCATCAATTTCCTCAACACGAACCGTCCTTGGCCCATCTCTACCTCTGCCTCGTCCTCTGAACCTTGGGGCCATACTGTTCTGTCATTGTGAACACAATAATATTTATCAGTACTTAGATTGTAAAAACAATCACATCCATAGTCCTTGTGGTTCCTGACCTAATGCCTAGGCTCTGATACCAACTGTGACAGCCTGGATTTGCACACCGAAAAACTCGTGCCATCAGGATCATTGTCACCCATGATCCTTAGAACAAACACATAGAATGTTTGCTCATGTAGCGGAACTCAGAGCAAACACTATCTAAAGAAGTAGATAGAGTCATTATAAGGCATTAAAATAAAAGAAAAACTATATATATATATATATATAAAATAAAAGGTAAATGCATCCTCAAAAAGGAACCAAGAAGAACCACCGGTGATGAACAACCATCACCCAAAATAATGGTTCCAAATAATGGTTCCTATAAGATGTATACAACAATAAAATAAAAGTATCTATAGAATATAGTACAACATAGAGTGGCCACAAGGCACAAATAATCCAGAATATCGAGTACAAATCCCAAAATACAAATCTACTATACCCAGGTTAAGGGTAGAACTCGTCGGCCTGGATATCAGTATCCTCCTCCTCCTCAGTCGAAGGTCTATACTCTAGATGCTCTCAGTCCCAGTGACACCAGCCTCAGAACCTATTGACATAAAATCAGGGATGAGCTAACCATCTAAGGTCAATAGAAGAAACTCATTTAAATTACATTTCGACTGGAAAATATGGTTTTTAGAACATATATCATAACAAATAATCAGAGCGGAGCAAATATTTCCAAGACCAGACATGTACAGATGTTGATATTTTTAAATAACAGAAGGCAATTACTGGATAGCAGGAATCAAATTTATGCTCAAAGTTTTCAGATGAAGTGCATACTTTATCTTTAAATGACTTAAATCATATAATTAAATAACTCCCGTGTATATATCACGTGGTAGTAAGATGTTTGTCGATGGGTAATCCCGACCATCGTCATTTAGTGAACAATTGCAGAAATGTAACAAGCCTCTGCGTAATGAGAGCAACTTGTGCGAGAGATATTACAGAGCAGATACACGAATATCCCGCCGTGCCGGTTACGGATATACCGTCGCGTTGGTGGGATTCATCACATGAACTTTAAATCAAATACATATATATAATATCAGGAATCAGATGCCAGATAGCATGAGTCAAGTGTCAGAAATCAGAATGACAGAATAATTCATTGATATGGAAGAATGCTTTAAGACAGAAATCAGATATGCATCAGAATACAGATGTTATGAGTCCATGAGGTCATAATCAAATACAAGTTAAGTTGAATTTCCCCTACCTCAAATCACACTTTTCTAAGCAAATAAAAAGCATCTCTAAGTGTCCCGATCTTAACCTAGACCATACGTACATTGTACTAAGTGTCAAAGTTGTCGCAAAGTCAACTGGTATGACTTACAACAGTGTTTCTCCCAGAAAACTAAAACAGACAAAACAAGAGAATTTGACCGATCAATTTCCCTATTTGATCGATCGGATCTTCAATTCGATCGATCATTTACTCAATTTGATCAATCGGATCCCATGAACCAACGTAGACAGAACAGGAGAATTATATCGTTCATTTCTCTTATTTGATCGATCAGATTCTCAATTTGATCGATCAATTCTCAATTTTGATCGATCGACCCTTCAGAGCCCAATTTCCAAAATTTCAGACCTCCTGTTTGTATATTGTAATATACTATTTGATTGATCATTTTCCCAAAATGATCTATCAGATTCTCAATTCGATTGATCAAATCCCAAATTTGATTGATCGAATTTATCGGGCATGAACCTCCATAAAATACCCTTCTGTTCTATAAGGTATTATATAATTCGATCGATCATTTCTTAAGTTTGATCGATTGAATTTCAATTTGATTGATCAAATATAAAATTTGATCGATTGGATATGACAGTTTCTGTCATAAATGCAGTTCGTTATTTTTAGCCTATTTGCATCCTTTCATCAGACGATTCTCATCGAATCACACATCCATACTTACCTACCTATTAAAATATCTTAAATCTTCTTAAAGCACACAGTAACTCACTTCATTAAGGTCCTTTCGGTGGTTCACGACAGCCTTGACTCGCGGTGGGTTTCGGATCCGAATCGGAAATCTATTTGTAGTTAGTGCTCCACAGAACCAGATGTGTAGTTCTACATTTGTGTAAAGAGGCAGTTACTCACCCTCAGGACACACACTTCGCACAAACAAGATCGGCATGTACCACTTCGCACCCTAGACTAAATGGTTTAGAATTTAAGGTTTCTCAAGGAGAGTTCTCCAGAACAGATCTAGTAGCGTGATATAACCGTGATGAACCTCACATAAAATCACAGGTAGAAGACAGAGTAAACAGAAGGCAAGGAAAGGAAGTAGAGAAGAAACCTTAACCCTCTCCCTCCTCTTATAACCTAAATCTAAAAGTATCTCTGATATTTCACTTTTCTAAGGTTTGGTTCCGGTGTTGAGAACATTCATCGTACTCAGGCATACAACACTTCACCAAAGGTCTTTCTAGACTTAGATTTGCGTCAGAAGTGACACATGACTTTGCCTACGCACGGATTAATAATATTGATATTATTATGATTATTTAATATTTTAAGTTTTGTCTTGGTTTCCATAAAAAGCACGCAGAACAAAATAATAAAATTTGTTTTCAAAAATTTAAGGGTCATTACAGCTTTTGATCCGATTCATTCTGTTCAATTATGCGTTGATCTAATTCGTTTTGATGATATGCTCATTTTGTCTAATCTGATTCATTCTATCTTTGTCTATGATCTGTTCTGTCTAAATTACATACAAACTTTGAATTCGAATAAATAAGGAACTGTGTACGATAAGAAAGCGTAATGTAATAAGACATGACTTTTGAGTCTGAGTCATAGTGAGGTCTCTTTCTCAGACATGTGAAACTTAGAATGTAGGCATCCATATACAGATGCAACCCCTCTATGGTGTTATGGGATGTCACATGAAGTACATCTAGGTTACTATGGACCCCATTCCTTGAAAAGTGTGATTGTGAAGCTATTACACTGTGACCCATTCTCATTACAATTGAGAAAATTGAAATTATGGGAAGTAAAACTAAATTATGGGTGATTTAGTCTGACTATATTTGAATCCTTGAAGACTTTGACCAGGAACTTTAGATTTTCTTAGAAAGACTTGACTTGAGGTAGGGGAAACTCAACGAAAATTACATTTTATGAAATTGATTCATAGTATCTTTGATATTTGATTTGATTCGTTGTTTCCATTCTGACATGTTCTGTTCCCGTCCTGTTCCACATATGATTTGATTGTTCTGTTTATCTGCTTTTGATCTGATTCATTCCGTTCAGTTATGCGTTGATCTGATTCGTTCTGATGAGATGATCATTTTGTCTAATCTGATTTGTTCTATCTTTGTCTATGATCCGTTCTGTCTAAATTGCGTACAAACTTTGAATTCGGATAAATAAGGAACTGTGTACGATAAGAAAGCGTAATGTGATAAGACATGACTTTTGAGTTTGAGTCGTAGTGAGGTCTCTTTTCCAGACATGTGAAACTTAGAATGTAGGTATCCATGTACGTATGCGACCCCTCAATGGTATTATGGGATGCCACATGAAGTACATCCAGGTTACTATGAATCTCGTCTCTTGAAAAACGTGATTGTGAAGCTATCGCACTGTGACCCATTCTCATTACAATTGAGACAATTGAAACTATGGGAAGTAAAACTAGATTATGGGTGATGTAGTTTGACTGTATTTGAATCCTTTAAGACTTTGACCAGGAACTTTGAATTTGCTTAGAAAGACTTGACTTGAGGTAGGGAAAACTCAACGTAACTTGCATTATTTCTTATTCATGGGATTTTTTATCTGTATTCTAGCATCTGACATCTCACACCTATTTTAATCATTATTTTTTATCTGTATTCTGACATCTGAGATATTTCATAAATCCTGACACCTGATTTCTGATACCAGACATCTGATACCTGACACCTGATTCCTGAAAACTCTGAAACCTGAAATTTGATTATTATGTAAACATTCTGAAATATGTATTATAATTCTGCATGTGATTTAAGGTTCATGTGATGAACCCCACCGACGCGGCGAGATATCCGTGATCGGCACGGCGGGATATCCGTGTATCTGTTCTATAATCTGTCTGGCACAAGTTGCTCTCATTACGCAGAGGCTTATTGTAAATTTCTGAAATTATTTATTGAACAATGATGGTCGGAGTTACCCATCGGCAAACATCTGGCTACCATGTGCTATATATATGGGAGTTATTTAAGCATAAATTAAGTCATTTAAATGAGGAAAGCATTGCATGTGTAACATTAAAAAAATCTGAATACTTATTTGATTTCAAATTTGTTATGTTTTGATAAAAACTAATGAAAAATGCATCTAACTCCTGATATTCTGCATCTGACTCCTGTTAGTGAAATTTAGCTTCTATTTTATGATTCATCTATTATGATATATGTATCTGAGTGTGAATGAGAATATTAACAACGTATCGAAATATTTGACTGTGAGTGATGTGAACACAGTGAGTGAAGTGAATACTGAGTGAGTGATGTGAACACAATGAGTAAAGTGAACACGAAAATATGTGAATTGAGTATGGTGAATAAGAAAATATAAGCTTTTATTTCTGTTATCAAATGTCTGCTCTGTTATCACTTTTGTCATGCCATCAAATGTCTGATATGTTAAATCCTTGAATTTCGTCTTTTAAGTATCTAATCTGCTTCTGCTTTTACTGAGCTTGGTTGTTAGCTCACCCCTGACTATACGTTACAAGTATAGGTTTGACGAAGGTCCAGATTACAGTTTGATAATAAGAAGAGGATCTTTCGCCTAAGGATTTGTACTCTGTTCTGGGATTGTAGTTTTAGTATATTGTGGTTTTGGGAAAGTTAAGACTTAGTATTTTTGTACGTATTGGTACACCACTGTTTAGGTGATGGTTAGTCATCACTGGTGGTTTTAGTTTGATTCCTTTGGATTACATGTTCTCGATATAGAATGGAGTTTTAATTTTAGTTCTGTCATATGTATATTTGTTTTGATTATGTTCAAGTGTGTATATACCAAGTAAATTTTGTATCAGATTGTATTTTGTGATCTGGCGGTTCGGATTTTCCCTTTTGGTTTTGATTTAAAGAAAAAAAAAAATATATATATATATATATATATATATATATATATATATATATCTCAGAAATTATAGGTTGGGAAAATTTGGGTTGTCACAATGAACATTCATGATCATTTATTAGTATTATTTTTGAACTTGGATGAATGATTTATTGCAGTGAAATAGTAATAATCAATCAAATTTTAATAAAATTTAAAGGATGGCCATTCGCTTTTCAAAGTGAATCAATCCATAGAGTCATTGTCAAACTTAATATATTGTAGATGTAAGTGCGTGGAACAAGTGAGAGATTGTTAGATGTTTGTGCTCCTCCACACACTAGTTCTTCCTTTTTTACATTTAAACCTAGGATAGACAATGATAAATCCAACTGGTTGAACCTGATTTTGTGTTCAATGAGATTTGCAACCATTCGATATGAGGGAATTTTGACTAAATTTGATCCAATAAAAATGAAAATCATGGAAGTTGAGATTCTCTGCTAGCAAAATATGAAATCAGGTTCAACCAGTTCGAGTTGAGCATTGCCCACCTTGGATTGTCTCTAACAACTACACTATTTCTGTGCATCTAAGCCTTATTCCTACAATCAAATGGCATAAGTTTATTTCATATTTGGAAATTCATCTACTCTTAGTAAGTCATATGGCCTCTAATTCTAGATTCTACGATAAGTAACCTAGAAAATATTATATATGAGGGCACTTCCCTCCTTCTCATGCTTCCTTGGAGTTCTATCTATTCACTAACTAGAGAGAGAGAGAGAGAGAAAGAGAGGTAAAAATTTGTCACTGGAAGAAAAGATCGATGCAGTGCCATTAAAACAAAAATCGAGAATTTTAAAGCTACCAAGATAAGGGATCATCAATAGGTAAGCATAAATCTTATTAAATTTTAATATAAACGAATTGTTTTTTATCGTTGATACAAGTTAGATCCATATATGAACCATCATATTTATTTAATACATATGCGTTGTATTTATTTTCAAAAACAAGGTTTAGGGACAATTGTTCCTCCTTTAGAACCATTAACATTGTTGCAGAAGCTTGTTGTGGGGTTCCCTCCATTTCCCACCAAATTGATGTCTTGCAAAACTATTCCTTGACATGGAAATTTGTTGCTACAGTCAAGATTCACAGCCACTTTTGTTGCACTTGTTCCTTTAATGTTCTTGTACACCACATTGCTTATTTTCACAGCTTGACTCTGCAAAATGTTTGAGTAATCACTCATCAACAATTAGGAAAAAAATAAAACCAATTACTTTGATCAAAAGACTAGGACTTTGATTAGCAAAAGTAAAATGAATAATAAAAAATAAAAGACTTTGGACTTTGTGTATGAGGAGCTTACTTGTTGTTTACAGGCGGTCTTAGAGTCACAGTAGTTTTGATCTATAATTATAGGATTATCGACGTTCTGCATGACAATATTTTGAAAAATGACGTTCTTCACATCACCTGAGCCACCCTGCTCAAGAAACATAAGAGATCATTTACCATATTAAAATGACATGCGGCCAATTGCAGCTCAAGACATGAATTTACATATGATTCGAGTTAGGAGATCATTTCCCACACATATACAAACGAGAGAGAGAGAGAGAGAGGTAAAATGGTTTTGGTCTGTAGAGATTATTAATGATCCCTTCCCTCGAGTGATTGGAGATTTTCCCTATTCAAGTCGATATTGATCCACGCTCCTACCCACCTTTTGAAAATTACAATTTTTTGGTATGAACCAATCCTCACTCTCAAATACTGATCTTATATCCTATTAACTTTGAAAGAGGAAATGATATATATATATATATATATGAAAAATGATCTTTTAATTGAAGTCTTTAGAATATAAACCCATAGCTCAAACTCCTATTGGTTGCATGTCATTTCAACTGCCTTTGAAAAGTCAAAGGAAACTTTGCAGTCAATAACAACTCGAACCGTGGGTTTAATCAAGGGTCAAAAAACCGAAAAACCGATACGTATCGTCTAGCTCCAAAACTGATACGTACCAGACGATACTATCGGCTCCGGATGATACATTGGTATGTATCGTCCTATATTTTGGTATTTTGTATGGGAGGCACTGGTACGATACCTTGAATGTACCATATCGGTGAGGTCCAAAACCGATACGTATCGGTATCAGACAAGATTTTGACCCATGGTTTAATCTCATGACTTGAGTGGGAGGATTTTACCCCATATATTTAGAAACTCGGGGATATGTATTGAAATGCATGTATGATCCAATCGTTCAAATAAGTTGGACGCTATGTGACCCCAACTCGAGGATCGGATGCCACGATAAGTTGCCCAAGTTTAATCAGATCTATCTAAAAAATAATTAAAAAGGATATTTATCCGTTGTTCAAAAGCTGATCATAGGTGCAATTTTTTCAATGCATCAAGTTCAAGCGGTGGATGGGAAAGTTTGACCTGGTTTTTGAAGGGAAAAATGGTCTAAAAATAATTATTTTTTTCTAAAACTATAAGTGTTCGGTAAACCCTTAAGAGGATGGTGTGTAACTCAAGATCATGTGCCACGTGGTACGTGATCTAGCATTTGAATGAACGGTCACCGCCGTGCACTGGAATGCATATATACGTGTGGGATGTGTCTTACCTGATAGGTTTTGATCCTGACTCCATTTGTTGCTCCACGAATTGTGGCTCCATCTACCGTAACAGCAGAGACATGGGCTTCTGAGTTTCCATCTCCTAAGCTTCCAATACTGTATTCATCACCATGCAAAAATTGAAAATAAATATTAACAATTAAAGTAATAGATTTTTCAAATGAATTATAGAAAAGTTTCTAACAAAGAAAATAAAAAAGGTGAGACCTTATTCCATGGCCCGGTCCACATGTTATGCCCGTAGCTTTGACATTTGAAGACCCACTTTCTATTGAGATGCAGTCATCACCTTCAACGATTTAATAAGCATGTCAGAGAACACAACTGATATCTAGGGTTTGAAGTTCAAGCTGAGATATTATAATGAGTTGAACCTTTTCGAACTTAAACAAAACGAAAAATTCAATAAAATGCCTCTTCTTTATTTTATTTTATTATTATTATTATTATTTTATGTCGCAAGGTTTCTCAGCTAGGTGCTTGGAGCAATCCCGATGGGGTGTAGAGTCCCACCCATGCCACAATTATTTCACGATATATGCATGCTCACTACACACTCGGTTAACAGAAGGGGAGTCCTTTCAAACACATAAGCATGGGGAGCAAAGCTAAGCCGTTAGACCATTGCGACAACCCATTTGTGGGTCCTCTTATTTATGTTACTTTATTTCTAGTTTCTTTGTTTCTTTTAAGAACTCATGCATCAAATAAATAAAGAATTTTCTTTTTTCTTGATTTTTTTTTATATACATTGAAAATAAAATATAGATTGAAAATTTCCTCTAACCATTGTTTTCTATTTTCTTTAGAATAGGATACACAAATTTTTTTTACTTTGAAATAATTTTTAGACAAAAATGGATACCAAATATTATAATTTTTATATAAAATTAAGGTGATGGAGAATTTGAGTTTGATTTTCTTCAATGGGGTTTTACCTGTGCCTATGGCAGTACTCATGATTTGAATGTTTTGAGTGGATGTGATATGGATTCCATCTGTATTGGGGCTGTTTCCTGGTGCAGTTATGATGAGATTTGAAGCTTGGACATTGACACAGCTCTGAAAAGACACTTGAATTTGTTGACCATCTTTGATATTGAGGTTGCTAACCCTTAAGTTCTTGCATGAGTTGAAGGTTAGGGCCTGTCAAAACAAAACAAAAAAAACACATTTTAGTCTTTTTCTCCTTTTCTTGCTAGGCAAGCTTGGATATTTTATCAAAACTCATTTGGGAACCCCCAAAAACCCATAAATAAAGGTAAAATAGAGGGCTAATTTACAAGTAAGTTGGCGAAATGATTTCACTATTTCTACCACATACTCATTTGGAAAATCCCCAAAAAGCCATAAAAAAATAGACTGCTATGTTATACATAAAGTCATATAATGATTCAACACTCATTTGAAACCCACAAAAGTACAAAAACAAATGAAAATGGACAGTCGTAGCTGGGAGAGCCATCGTCTGGCACGTGGCATGCAATCCCATGATCGTGTGTACCAATGATAGAAATTATATATAAAACGTAGCACGGTCACAAAGGTCAACCAAGCTGAAAATGAAGGTTGAAGACATATTTAATTTCACCCTCCATTTTCAATTTGGTTGATCATGTTGATGGTATTATATTTTCTTATATTTCTTTCAATCATATATAATCAATCACTCACTCCTTCACATTGCACTCAATGATGTGATCAAGTGCCACGTGGCAGTTAAACGATGGCTGTACACTGTCTTGGAAACATTTATCCATGAAAAATATAGGGCTAATTTATACATAATCATGCAAGGTGTCCAAGAACATACCGTTGGCGCGTCTTTGCAAGGCTGCAAATCCACACACACAAAAAGAGTTATTAATTGAAGAGAGAAGGAGTTCATTGAATTGAATTTAGGGAATTTTAACTCAAAAACTAAACCACTTACAAGGGCCTTATTTATTTTACAAGAGTTTTTCCACCATACTGCTCCATTGCCGTTGATGGTTCCACCACCTTCAACTCTAAGATTTTGAATTTGGTTGAACCTAATCCAAATTCTCTGATTACTTTTACTCCAGGCTGATTGATCGGACGGTGCTTGGATTGTTCCATATATCTGTCATAAAACAAAAACAATTCTTTCAAAAGAAGCTTAGTTGGAAAAAATATATAAGTATATTCAATAGGTAATTAAATTGAATCATTGAAAAAAAATGAAAAAAGCCCATTCAATTTCCATAATTTGATCATCTCACCATCACTGTAATATCTGATCTGCAAGGACCTGAAAATGTTATTGGTTTAATAAGATAGTTTTTGTTCTTAGGCACCACAAGAACAGATGGAGCAGATGAACAAGCTTCTTCCCAAGCCTTCATAAATGCCTAACAACACAATAAAGAGTTTAGTTAAACTACATTTACACCAACAAATACAACTCCTCAACTAAATATTTTCAATACCCAAAATCCAAACACAAAGAGCAAATGAGAATTGAATCACAATTCTACAAGGAAGAAATATGATCAATTTTCGTGTTTTCGTAAATCTATTTTATTTATTCATAAAAGGGTACCTCAGTATCATCTTTTCCATCTCCTTTAGCTCCAAAATCCTCCACACTAACTACTGTAGGTGATGATTCAGAACTAGCCACATATCTCTCCACACTAACCAATTCTGGTTTGTAGTTCATCGTGCTTGTGAATTTGGATCCATTTTCTGCGTCTTTGTCACCGTTGATGGTGCCTAAAGACATAGGATAGGCACATCTGTCATAACCAGTGGCTTCATCTATACAATTAGAGAGTGGTGGGGCATTTTGTAAACTGCTATAACAAGAGTATGAACAAGAACACAAGATGAAAAAGGTGAGTAAATAGATTTGTAGGCCCATTTTATTGTTAAGGAAGCACAAAAAACAAGGTAAGTGATGAAGACGGGTGCAAGTTGCTTGGAACTTTAGAGGTATGGTGGTGGAGACATGTCATGATGGGTATGCATATATATAGATTATAAATTATGGTGTGAGGTTTCATGGTAAGCAATATGAGAGAGAAAGAGAAGAGAGGAGAGGGAGAGCCTTGTACTCCATCAATGGAGGCTGGGTCGTTCCTTGTTCCACATAATCATCTTACTCTCAAATTTTACTCTTTCTATGCATGCACATATATGTGTAGCACTAGCAATGCACGTAAACATGAATATATACACACAAATTAAAGCGGATGGAAGTGGAACTCAGCTACAGTGTAAGAATATCAATCTTATAAATAGTCTTTTAGCCATAAACAATCCTTAATTTCCAGCGCTAGCTTTTACAAATTTCACGACCCCTATTGAATGGAAAAGTCAGATTTTGACAGGATTAATGGGTTAAAGGCTTTTCTTAATTCTATGTAAAGTTATAATGAGAGGAGCCATTGTTTGTACATACAGAGTTAATTTGGCCCTTTCACCCAAGTGAAAAGAAACACTTGGTACTTTTGATTCGAAGGATATGAACTAAGGGAAACACGATCTCTATAGAAGATTTAACATAGCCAAAGGCTATGGTATAACTCAAGGTTGATTGTGTTTAATCATACGATAGAGATCATATTTTGTGTCAATCTTTTGTCCCACAGATCTTTATATCATGCCCTTGATCAACTCTGTGGTGTTTCCACATATTATAAGTGTCCAAAATATCATTTCTTTCTTTTAAATTGTGTGCTAGCTAATTAATTGACCAACTTTGTTTGTGCAAGTAATTGCTCCCCCTAATGAGGCGTTCCATTTCCTAATCCGAGAAAACATGTTTGGTGCAGCGCCCCCACCTCTCCTCTATACACCCATTTTAGTGGAGGAGAGTCGGTTACGAACCCGCGATGTGGGGAGCAAACCCAAGTATATATATATATATATATATATATATATATATATATATATATATATATATATATATATATATATGGGAGCCGGTTAGGTCCTCCGACCGTCCTCCAAGATATACATGGAGCTCTACATGGCACCGAGAACATTGTTTGGGTACTACGTGGAGCACAGGTTGACGATATAAATCAATATTAAAAATAAAAAATAAAAAAAAAACTTTTTAAACCCACGATGGAGATGAGTTTTCAATTAATTTTTTTTTTCAAAGATGATTTAAGCAATGCACCCGAGCTGCACATGGCACCGAAATAATATTTTAAGTGTCACGTGGAGCTCCACGTGAAAGTTTGGAGGACGGTGACCGTCCTCCATGAGAGGATGGACACCTTTTCCTATATATATATATATATATCACTACAAAAAATAAAACTATTAGCGGCAGCTAAAGTTGCCGCTATTAAGAAAAAGTTGTCGCTAATACCCTCGTCGCTAATAGTTTTAATAATTTTTTTGTTAATAGCGACAATTTTTGGCCGCTATTAATCATAAGTTTTATAGTGTATATATATATATATATATATATATATATATATATATATATATATATATATATATATATATATATATATAAGCATTCAATTGTAATTTCATGATGGCATGCTCAGGCGTGTGTGTGTGTGTGTGTGTGCTCATGGATGTGCGCGCATGGGTGCACGGGCGTGCACATATGTGCCTGCACTAAATACATGTATTTGTATTCATGCATGCGCATCCATCTCGGCGCGACCATTTTTGGCACGTGGGATTGAAGGGGTTATATTTTATTAATAAAAGTAACCCTAACATGTGGCTTATGGGTCACGGAAGATTTGGTTCTATGATTGTTTATTACCAAACCCACACGTAGGCTAAAAAGAAGACCATTTGTACATTTAGGTGATGGAGAAGGAGTGTTGGGCGAAATGCACAATTTGTTAGTGCTTTGGATAAGGAATTTTTCTCTAGCTGTGGGAATGTGAGAATAATCTAGGAGTGCCTGCTCTAAATACATGTATTTTGACCATTAAGATTGATGTTGATTTTTCCGTTTTAAGATAAAAGATTGTGTTCTCTTTCATGGGTTTGATAGATTTTTTCTTCTAAACATGGCTTTCAATGTAACAAGTGAAAGTGATTGATTCCCAGTATAATAGGAAAAATCAGATTATAGGCAAAGGAAATAATGATGATGAAGAAGTAGCTCTCTTAAAAGTGGGCAATAGAATTAATCTAAGGCTTTTTTCGGCAAATAAAAGCACTTTTCAAATGTTCTGAAGAGGTGGTTTACATGCTACTTCTTAAATACTATTTTTCCAATAAGTCTATCACATGTTAAAAATGACATTATGTGAGAAACAACATTGGGCAGCTTCGCAATAAAATACTATTTTCAGTTAGAGGTGGTCTCATCTTTAGGTGATCTAAATGTGCTTCTCAACCAACATTTTCTCTCTTGGAAAGTGCTTTTTAGAAGAGGATTGTCAAACAGGTTAGCAAAATTGCATCCTAAAAGCACTTCAAGGAAAGATTTCTATTTGAGTGGAAGAAACTTATCCGAAATATAATGTACCTGTAGCAAAAATATGGGTTTGTTGCTTCTCAAATTAGTGTTGTGCGAGAAGCAACCTCATGCTGTTTCTCAAATATGTGATTGTAAAATGGAGAAGAAGACAATGTTGTTTCTCAAACTCTAAGTCATGCTGCTTCTCATCCAACATTTTACTCTTGAAAAGTACTACGTTGATAAGAGTTGCCAAACTAGGAAATGCTTTCACAAATCTCATAAGTTACCAAAATCTCCCAATTTTAAAAAAAATTGTGAATAATTCACGATAGTTTGATATACCGAATTAATCATAAATTATTGTGAATTTTCAAAAATTCATGTGCTTTCTAAAAATTTGCGATATTTACAAATAATTAGTTCCGTTTTTTTTTTTCAATAAATAGTTTTTTGTAAATATTTAAAAGAAATTCTTACTAATCTTATTTTTTTTAATTTTCTTTCTTGAATTTTTCCTATTTTTTGTCCAAACATGCCAAATTTTACCGAATTTGGAATTTTAACCTGGCTGCATCATCCCTGAACCCCCACTTTGTGACGATGACCTCACCTCATAAAAGGAGATCCATGCCCCACCCATTTATTATAGGTCAAGTTCAAGAACCAACCTCCCAACATAAATGCGCTTATAATGCACCATCGGGTCCATGGCCAAGCACTGATAGTTAAACTCAAATCGGGCCAGGTTGGGTCATCTCAACCTTCTTGTGACCCAGACAAGGATCCAATTTCCAATCGGTTCACGGAGTTAGATTAAATCTGGGATGTCAAATCCAATTGGGTCAGGTACCAAGTTGGATCAGGTCAACTTGAGCCAGTTTGGATCAATTGTTAGCTTGATCTTAGTGGGCCTCCAAAGAGTCTACATGGGGATTGGATCACACTTGCTGTTGCCTATGGGTTTAGCTTTTGTAAGCCCACAACGTGTACAAGACCATAAAGTCAAATGAGAATAGTAGTAGAGATTTGCTCTCGTCCGTACATAAAATTATGAAGCTTACCAACCTTTTAGGCTCCTCTTTATTTCAGAAGCTGACTTTTCACAGATTTTAGGGAACCTGTCTTTTTTAGATTTCAGCTTTCGACAATATTATAGGGTAAAAGACTTTAGAATTGGCTGATATAAGGTGCCTAACTTATCCACGGTGCACGGCATGTGTGCCGTGCGCCGTACCAGTAAATTCCTTGTGCCGGATAAATTAAGGGTTCTTAGAGTTGGTATTAGGTGTGGCACACCGCATGTGTGCGGTCAGCTGCATGGATAAAAGGCTCTTTAGAGTTGGTATTAGGTTAGGTGCCTGACTTGTCCACCGGCACACGACATGCGTGCCGTGGGCCGCACGGGCCTTGAGATGCATGCACCATCCTATGACACCCATTAATCACCGATCATAGTAATAGTGACTAATGTTTATCGGTAACAGTACTAATGTGTATGTTTGGACCGGCCCGCATTAAAAAATTAATACCAGGTGACCATTTCAAAAGTTGCAATATAGTCTCCATTAAAGAGCAGATCGTTTGCCTCTCAACTCTGTTTTGGATCAAGTCGTCCACCGACACATGCAAGCTTATTGATAACTCAGTGAAAGGTCAAAAGTACACATTCACTGATTTTTGCATGCTCATAAGTTGTGTACTTTTTTACTATAAGGCTATCAATAAGGTCGGGCTGGCCTTTCACCCCGCCTATCCCGGCCCAAAACACTTAGGGCTAGGGCTAAAAAGGAGGGTAAGAGGGCTGGGGTATGGCCTCAAGATCAAAAGCCCGTTGTAAGTCCGGGCAGGTAAGCACTAACATTTTGAAGCCCGTAAGCCCGGCCCAATACATGCATCTCTTTTAATTATTAAATATGTTAATATATGAATCTTGTAATCAAATTATCAAAACACTACAAAATAAGACTATTAACAGTAGTTAAAACTGTCGCTATTAACAAAAAAATTGTTGCTAACACTTTCATCGCTAATAGTCTTAATAGTTCTTTTATTAATAGCGGCAATTTTTGGCGGCCGCTAAGTCTTATTTTTTGTAGTAACAACCGTCAATGTTATAGTTAAATTTCATCATATTTATATTTGTAAGGATAATTTTTATAAATTAATATCCTTAAGGAGAGGTTTGAAGGTTTCCCTTTTAGAATTTATTATTTCTTATTTGAAATAGCTCTATTTTAATCCAAAAATAAATTTATAAAATTTTTTTAATTATAATAAACAAAATCCCTAATCCCGACCTGTAATAACCCAGATTTTTGAATTTTATTTAATAGTATTAGATGATGTACCACACAATGCGTGGTGCTAACGCTCCACACCGGAATATACCCACTTTAGAAATAGTCTAATTTTTTATATATATCAATATTAGACTCATTGCGGAGTACTTGTCGATACGATTCCAACGATATATAATTTGTCGATTTTCGATAAGAATATAAAAAATTATGCCCGTTTGAAGAGTGAAGCGGGTTAAAGGGCACAATTGTAAATTCGGGAGAGAATCACCATTTACCTTGGTGCTTACACAAAGCGCTGGAGCAAAACCTCTTCTCAAGCTTTTCAAGTCACGCATGAATTCTACTTGCGTGTAAAAACTACTATTTTATAGATATATATTTACTTCTTCTCTCAGTTGTCTTTCTTTATTCCCTCTTCTCTGCAAAAGCTCTGACAGTGCCATCTTTCATAATTCCTCGTCGGATCTCTATCGATTTTCGATCTTATCAGAGAATCTTACACCATCAAAGTTTCTCATCGCATACCAATTTATCGTAAGAAAGGAATTCGCTGAAAAGACTGCATATCGCCTCGAATCCGATCTCCATCAACCCAAATCATCGTAGGATTCGAATCACGTTTCAACAGGTGGGTGCCTCTAAATCCATCTTAAATTATTCAGTTATTTCTTAAAAAGAAAACCCTAATTTTTCCTTAAGTTTTGATAAATTTCGGGTCTTAAAAACATAGAAATTAGGCCCAAAATCGATAGGATCGTTTTTCCTAGATTTTCGTGAAATTCGGCCAAACTCTTCAACAGACACAGCCTCGGTATTTTGGCCATAACGTTTTATCCCGAACTCCGATTAAGACGATTCATTTTGCGTTGGAAAGCTAATAGAAAAATATACAACTTTCATGTTTTGACCAACTCATGAATCAATCGTCTTGATGGTTAAAAAAATATGAGAATGTTACGTCAAATCGCTCGAGCGAGCTATTATCACCGTTCGAGCGAGGTATCACCGAACTCCGACATTACCTTAGTATTTTAGTCATAACTTTTTATCCCGAACTTCGATTAAGACGATTCTTTTTGCGTTGGAAAGCTAATAGAAAAATCTACAACTTTCATGTTTTGCCCAACTCATGAATCAATCGTCTTCATGGTCAAAAAAATATGAGAATGTTACGTCAAATTCTAGGATTGGCGCAACTTGCCTGTTTTGACTTGTTTTTGAGGAAACGCTTAAATAGGTCTATATTATTAGCAATTAGAGTTTATCTTAATGCATGAACGTATATTGTGATGTAGATTGAGGGCGAGAGGCCATCAATAGGACCTTGCTTGACTTCGCATAACTCCGAGTTTTAGGTAGGAGAATCTCATCTTTAAAGTATTTTATTTTAATTCGCATGGATATTTTGAATTAAAATCTTTGAACTTGCATATGCCATTGAAATCACATCTGTAAATTGAAATTGATATGAATGACTAAAAATCTAAATCTACGAATCTCGAAACTGAATCGCTTAAGCTCAAGATCAAATCAAGAACACGAACTATGTATAAGAGACTTCCATCCGATTATATTAGTATCGCATTTGTTTTATGATTGACTGAACGACCCTCAAAAATTCTGAACAACTTCCGGCATAAGTTTCCCTCATTACGCAGGGCTTGTTGCATCACGAAAAAGGGTTCATGAGCAGCGATGGTAGGTAGGGGTTCCCATCGCTATATTCCCGCTCTCGAGATATAGTTTACTGGAGGTATTTTAAGTTGAGGATGAAGTCATGAATTGCTGAACATTGCATATAGAAGTTAGAGAAACGAAGACATTGAGACACTGCATCTGTTCGTGAAACTGTTTTCACACATTTAGAAATAAATCTTACATATGATTTCCGCACCTAAATTCGTTTTATTATCTCGCTTATATGTTTGACAAGCTATATTCCGATATTTGTTTTGAAATCATGTTAGTTAAAGTAAAATGCCGTAGATGTCTTTCTTCATCGAGCTTTGTTGGTTAGCTCACTCTCGACTATACGTCCATGTGTTGGTATTGACGTGGCTATTGTACGTGAGACCGATCGACTACGTGCCTGAGGAAGAGCTTGAGGTTCCTCCTGAGGAGTTTTTCCCAGTATAGAACTTACTGATTTTCTTATTTGTGGTGAGAGTTAGACTTGAATTTGTGGGCCCATTTTAGTTGGATACCATAGTTTTATATTTGACGTTGATTTCTGTTATGAGCCATGTTTCAATGATGGTCGGCCATCATCGGTGGTTCTTTACTTTTAATTGCTTCCGCATTTATTTTAGCTATGGATATTTATTGCGCTTTACTCTGATATGTGCCATGTTTGTCCGGCTTATCGTTTATTCGATAGGTTGGCGAACCGGCCTTTCCTATACCTGAGGGATTGGAAAAGTCGGGTCGTCACACGACCCGAGCCCGCTCCAACGCACCTACATGAGGACAAGGGTTAGACATATCAAAGCCCATCTAAGTTAGGGCCAGGCTAGGGCCTAGGATTAGGGCCTAGGACCGGGCTTAATTTTAGAGAGGCTCGGCCCTGACCCGGCCGGTTGACAGCCCTATTGACTATTTTGGCTTTAGAGATTGACCAAAGCATTTCCAGATAATATAATATGGTATACCCTTAGATTTTGATGTGGATTCTATGTATAAAACTATTAATTAGTTTACTACAAAATATAAGACTATAAGCGGCAATTTTTTGCTACTAACAAAAAAATTATTAAAAGCTTTTAAGACTATTAGCGGCAGTTTTGTTTGTTAATAGCGACAGTTTTTGGCTGCCACGAATAGTCTTATGTTTTGTTGTGGTTTTTTAAGTAAGCTTTGAGTCTATTGACTCTCACTCATTGAACTAAAAATATGTTGGAATTTTTTTGCATATGTGCAACTAGATTTGTCATCATAGATAACATCTATAAGTTTATATAGCAAAGAGAGGAGATTAGTCCACCTAACTAAATGAGTTCGTATTAGGTATCCACCATCCAGACTACATATAAGGGTGGGTCAATTTCACTCCACAAACCTTGCTTGGATATTTTTTAGCATCAAATCCGTAAAAAGTCAAACTTATACTTTTAATAATTGTCAAAGTTATATATACATGCACTATCCAAGGTCTAATCGTCCAACAAAATGAGATTGATTTATGACCCAAGGGTGGTGAAAGGGGGTGTACTACAAAAAATAAGACAATTAGCGACAGTTTTTTGTAACAAAAAACTGTTTCTATTAACAAAAAAACTATTAAAACTATTAGTGGCAAGGTTATTAGCGGCAGTTTATGGCTGCCACTAATAGTCTTATTTTTTGTAGTCGCGGCACCTTATTCCCCCTCTCTCTCTCTCTCTTTATATATATATATATATATTTATTATGATGGATGATCATTTAGTTTTCATTACTTAAATTTTTAGCAACATTTATATAGTCCTTTAGAATTCTTATCCATTATTATGTAACTCTTTTGGAATTATGGCAAAGTACATGTATCCTCCTAACCCTTCATATTATCTCAAATTTTCATATTTTCACATTGTAATTCTATATAAAGGAGCCTTGTGAAAGTATAAGGATAGAATAACATAAGTGAATGATATAGAGTTCCTGAAGAACTAGTTTCATATATTCCAGTCTCTTTATTTTGTCTTCATTTTCTTTTGATTTTACAATACGTTATCAGCATGATACTTCGATCAATTATTAAGTCTTTTATCTTTGACGTCAAAAGCTACTGGTTTAATATTCTTCGTTAGCGGTATGTTTCTTTATGATTTAATAATCAAATATGTTGATTATTATTCTCTTTCAATATTTATTTAAAGTAGTGAGAATCATATTATAATATGTGAATACATTTCATGTAACAATATGGATTAGAAAATTATCATATTAGTCATAAAAATATTTAATAATTTTAATTTGTATATTTTAAATGACTCATCTAATTCTCTATATATTTTTTTATAGAAAATGTCAAATGTTACAAAAATTGAGTTTGTCGCTCTTGATATTTCTAGTCACAACTACTTATCTCTGATCATTGATTCTGAGATTCATCTTAAGACTATGAATCTTGGAAACACTATTAAGGAGAGAAATCAAGCATTCTAGCAGGATCGCGCTAAAATCATTTTTTATTCATGAAGAATTAAAAACTAAGTACTTTACTGTAAAGGATCCCTTCACTTTGTAAAATAATTAAGGGAGATAAAAGAGAACCAGAAGACCGTAATCTCCTAAAAGCTCGTTATGACTAAATGTACCTAAGGTTGCTAAATTTTAAGACTGTTAGCGAGTACAACTCAGCACTCTTTTAATTATGCTCACAATTAAAATTATGCAAAGAAAAAGTCACTCAAGGGAATATGTTAGAAAATTATTTATCATTTTTCATACATCGAGCGTGCTCCTGCAACAACAATATCGAGAGCATAAGTTTACAAATATTTTAAATTAATATCTTATCTTTTAGTGGCTGAATAAAATAACGAGCTTTTAATAAAAAATCATTAATCCTGATCAACCGATTCTACACCATTCCCTGAAGCGAATGGAACCTCATTTCATAGTTTTAAAGGATACATAGGTCGAGGACGTGGTAGAAAGAATCATCAATTTTAAGTGGTCTGTACTTGTGACGACCCGACTTTCCCACACCCAGAATCTCGGGAAGGCCGGTTAGCCATTGGCTTGGTAAATCAACCGGTTCTACACCATTCCCTGAAGCGAATGGAACCTCATTTCATAATTTTAAAGGATAGATAGGTCGAGGACGTGGTAGAAAGAATTATCAATTTTAAGTGGTCTGTACTTGTGACGACCCGACTTTCCCACACCTAGAATCTCGGGAAGGCCGTTAGCCATTGGCTTGGTACATTTTTCAAGATGTAGAAATCAAAGCAGATATGAATATCTTATATGACTAAAGAAATTCTATTTCTAAGCAAGATATATTAACAAAAGAATTCCTAATAAACCACCGGTGATGGCTAACCATCGCCTAAACAATGGTTCACCGTAGTTCTCAAAATGAATATACGAACGTACTGATCATATCATCTTATAAAATTTACTAGACGTATCAAACCCAACATATTCGAAGGTCCAACTACACCAAAACTAGAGTCCCTATCTAGGGGTAAAACTCGTCGAGCGGAAGATCCTATTCCTTCGATTTGTAATCAGGGTCGTTCTCAAGCCCCTGATCTAGATCAGTATCTACACCTGTGACGTATAGTCAAGGTGAGCTAACAATCTAAGCTCAGCAAAGGAATAATCAACGTCAATTGCATTTATCATATCATTGCATGGATCAAATGACAGAATCAAAAGCAGCATCAAACCGTGATTTAGTGACAGAGTTCAAAGCCGAATTTGATTAGCAATTTCATATGCATTTTTGTGGCAAACATGGTTGTAAGGGCCATATTCAAATTTAAATCAACATGCAATGTCTTATCCAAATATTTAACTTAAAATCATAACTTAACTAATCTCTCAAGCATTTATAGCATTGGGAGCCAAAGATTTCCGATAGAAACTCCTAACTATCGTCATTCAAATAACACTTTTCGGAAGTGCAACAAGCCCTTCCGTTATAAGGGATACTTGTGCAGTTCAGATTTCCGTCAACATGGTTCAAAGAGTGGAGGGATTCATTCTGATGAACCTCAAATCAAAGTACAAGTTTTAATACATAAATCTCATGGTGCAGTGTGTTTAATTTATAGCTAGTTTCAGTGTTCAGATGTCAAGGAGTTCGGATATCACAGAGTTCAGATACTTATTCAATTTCATATTTGGATTCAAAGTCAAAATGCAAATCATAATCAAAAGAGAAATCGGGTTTCAAAAACAAAGAGTTGATGTATTAATTCATTCATTCATATCATGATACAAGTTAAAAATGGAACTGGTATTGAGTTTCCCCTACCTCGGTTCGGAAGTCACTCTAAAGTGACGCGTAAATCCTATCGGATGACTCCAACTGACAACCTATAGTTTAAGGCATTCAAACATTACTTATACATACTTAAGGAAACAATAATGTTGAAGTCATAGAAGTTTTCCAAAGAAAACTTCAAAACAAGCTAAACAGGCGCGCGCGATTTCCAAATCACGCGAGCTATTTCCAAATCGCGCGAGCGATTTCACCAGGCACCTAAAGTCGCATGAGTGACCAAAACCAGTGCTGATTTTGGTCTGAAATTCACGCCAATTTCACGTGCGCGACTTTCATTCTGAAGGTAAATCGCGCGCTCAATTTTAGGTGTTTTTGCACACCCAACCCCATTTTCAGACTTTCTTTTTCTTGTACCTTTCCTCACATCTAATGTGACAACCCGGATTTTTCCAACAAAATTTTCTGAGATATTTTTTTTTCTTAACTTTTAATCCAAATGGGAAGGCCCGGACCATCGGCTCACAGAACACGATCCAAATACAGAATACTTAGCACATCCACACTAAATACGGAAATCAAAGCAAAGATATATATGGTAGAGCTCAATTTTTCCATTTCTATACAAAACATATAAACATTGGAGACAAAAATAAACCACCGGTGATGGCGAACAATCACCTAAACTGTGGTACACAAAAAATATATATATATAACTAATTCTACCATTGTACCCAAAACCTTATGAACATACCAAGTTCTGAACCAAACTGTCACGGCAGCACTAATGTGCTTCTCTCTCCTATATGAAATCCTGGATTCTCCTCACGTCCAGGGTCCTGATCAAGAGCTACACCTGTGATGTATAGTCGAGGTGAGCTAACAGTTTAAGCTCAATAGGAGAAATCTCATTATCAATTTTACATCTCATCATACCAATGTAGATATTCATGACAGAGTTCCAAACGATAATTTACTATCAAAATAGAATTTGCATATATCCTTAAATCGAATAAAAAGATTAATAATTCAAAGTTTCACACAAATTTCAATGATTCATTCACAGTTTTCAAATTCACATTCAAATTTAGATTCAGAATTTCTATTCGGATTCAAAGACTTACAGGGTTCGGATTCAAAGACTTACAGGGTTCGGGGTTCACATTTCACAATGTTTAGATCTCCAGTTCACATCTCACAGTGTTCAGATTTTCAATTCACATTTCACAGTGTTCAGATTTCCAATTCACATCTCACAGTGTTCAGATTTTTAATTCATGTGATAGCCCGATTTTCCTATTTTCATAAAATCTTGTACAATATATTTTTTTTTTTACTCCTGAAACTCAAGGAAAATCGGACTGTCGGGTCGCACTTCACGATCCGAATACAGAATTTACTTGGTACACCTATAAAATATAGAATCAAAGTAAGTATACACATGGTAAAATAAAAGTTTCCTTCTATACATAATAACTAAACAAAAAGGCCCAAAAGAAACCACCGGTGATGGCTGACCATCGCCAAAACAATGGCTATAAAGCATAGTTACAAAAATCGACAGTGTCATTATATCAGATTATAGAACATACGAAGTCCAAGTCCAAAAGTATACAAACTAAACTCAAAGTGCTCCTAGTCCAACACCAGCGCCTAAGGTAGAATTCCCCAAATGGGAGACCCCGATCCCTTCTCCGATACTTGATCCAGATCTACACTTATGACGTATAGTCGGGGTGAGCTAACAATCTAAGCTCAGTAAAGGAAAGCTTAATGCAAATTCACATTTTATCATATAGAAGCATAGATTCAATAATAGAATTGAAAGGTAATTCAAAAACAGAGTTTCATAAAAATAACTAAAATTTATATCAAAACGGAATCTCAAAGAAATTTCAATAGTCTACGATGGTGGGTTACATAAAGATTACAGCTGTAAAATTTGGGGTTGTTAAGTGTTGTCTGATTTCTTGCTCACACATGTGTCTCACATGCAACTTATCATGTCATGCATAACTTAACATAATTTTAAAGACATTTGAATTTAAGCAAAACTGATCTTGAATGAAAATTTCAAAGGTATTCACATGTTTTCTAAATCTTTTTCCATAACACAAAGAAAACTTAAACTGATCACTTAAATACAATCTCAAGCATATACAGCATTGAGAGCCACAAATTTTTCGATGGGAATCCCTAACTATTGTTGCTCAATTGAACACTTGCGAAAATTGCCCAAGCCCTTACGTTATGAGGAATACTTGGCGAAGTGAAATTACCGTTGGTCGATAGAATTGTACGGATATCCCACAGTACCGGTTATGGATATCCCACCGCGTCGGTCACGGATATCCCGCCGCGTCGGTAGGGTATTCATCCATATTAAACCTTAAATCGAATGCATATGCTAACATATAATAATCACTTAATAACTCATGGAAAAATCTCAATTTCATATACACAACACAAAACTTATATGTAGAACTTATTTTCAAATCTCAATTTCGTATACACAATACAAGACTTATATGCAGAACTTATTTTCCAAAGCTTTCATGATGAAGCAGATTGTCACATACATGCAAATTGTCACAAGTCCAGAAACCATTTTCTTTTATAATTAAACTAATGTCTTCTTAGTTACTAGTTAGAAAAAGGTAGAGCGAATATCATTCCTACATTGAGTCGAGAGGCAAAACGAAGGAAACATCTTACGAACTATAAGTCAAGAAACAAAACGAAGCACACATCGTATGAACTACAAATCTAGAAGCAGAACAAATGAATATCATACTAGATAGAAGTCAAGAAGCGAAATGAAACAAATAACAAAGACATCTATGAATCAAAATCGAAAGTACAAATGGACGTTAAATTTTCCCTACCTCAACCTGAAGCCAAAATGAACCATTCCTCTTCTCAAGGTGACATTCCTATCACGTCCTCTTGATAACAACCTAGAACACATCAATTTATACCCTATATGTCAAAAATAATGAACAACAGGAAGCCCTAAAGTCTCCCTGAGTCATTTCCTCAAAATCAGAAAAACTCTCACAAATTGACCAAATCGATCGATCGAATCCCAATTCGATCGTTCAAGTTCCAGGATTGATCGATCGAAACCTAGTTTGATCTATCAATTTCTTCAGAAAAACACACATATCTCTATTTGGTCACACTCGATCGATCAGTTTCTAAATCGATCGATTGAATCCCATTTCGATCGATCGGTTTCTTCAAAAAAGTCACATATATCTGTGCCACAATCCGATCGATCGGTTTACAACTCGATCGATTGGCCTCCAAAATCGATCGGTTTCTCAAATCGATCAATCAAATTCCATTTCGATCGATCAATTTCTTTAAAAAAATTTCACATCTCTGTCCTGTCAAAATCAATCGATCGATTCTAATTTCAATCAATCGGTTTTGACAGATTCTCAGTCACACGAGCTTCTTCTTCCCTGACATATTTTTCTCCAAATCTTCACCATATGCTTATAAATTTTACCCATACTTTCTCTAAAGCTTATCATAACTAAATATAGCCTAATAAACATATCATGCTTACCTTCCTTTGATCGATCTCGCGCTTTTCCAAGATCGTGGCTATGGAGGATTTCAGAGTGAAATTAGCCGATTCCTCCTGCGATTAAGTCGAAACAAAGCCTATAATGAAGCTCCACTTCAACGCACACAACTCTTCACTCTCCTTATCGTATACGACGCTATCCCACGGTTGGATCACACGTGAAGGATGGGAGACAAGGGAAGTTTAGATTCTCTTCCTTTCTTTCTTTTCTCTTTCTATATCTCACTCTCTCAACTCTCTTGCAAAACCAAACAAAGCCAATGTGGCTTGTGTGAAACACCTACCCCCTTTATCCCTTTGGCTTGATTCCATGTGAAGCACACACACACCACTTATGTGTTCTAATTCTTATCCAAGGACTTAGGCTTGGTGTAAAGCTTTCACACCAACTTGTGTGTACTAACTCAACCAAACTAAGCTTGGCCTTAGTGCTAAGCGTGTGTACTTAAACCAAGTGTTAACCATAATTCATAACGTTTTACTTCGGTGTAAAGTGCACATACACACGTGTTTGCCCTTATACCCGAAAGGTTCTGGTTAAGCGTATAGTCCACACACCCATGTCGGTAATTATTGCATGTCTAAAGGTTCTAACTAAGGCCCATAGTCGGTTCAAATTGTCGGCCCAATTAGTTAGCCCAATATAGTTGGCCCAAATAGTCGGTCCAATTAGTCCAATTAGTGTTAATTACTTAACAAACTTTCTTTTTCCAAAGTTTTGCCTTTAGGTTGCATACGAGCACAACATGTTGTCCCTGGCATGCTCACTTAGTCGGTGCGTGCGGGTTCAAAATTTGGGGATGTTACATTCTTCCCTCCTTCAAAAAATTTTCGTCCTCGAAAATTGACGTAACTTATTCGAAGCCACCCATAAGTTCATCCTTATCAAGATTAAACGTCCTCAAAACCAAGGTTATTACACTCTCTCCTCCTTAAAGGAATTTTTGTCCTCGAAAATGTACGATGGAACGGTTGGTTATACAATATAATAATCATTTGTGAAACTCAAATCACACTCGACAAAGTATTCGCAACCCAACGCAATGAATTGGAAATATTCACAAGGGTAAAGCCTCAGAGTTTAACCGTAAAAAATGAATCAACTTCACTCCCGCACAGGTAATTACTAACCACTGCTTCCACAACTTAACGAAGTATCCCCATAACTAGTTGGTAAGGACATATCCACAAATAAAGATAGATCAACACTGAGATTAAGACTATTAATCCAAAAAACTGTAAACCTACTCAAGACCAACTAGACCTTAAGCACTTACAAGTTTACTGCTAATTCAGCATACCACCTCCACAACAATGTTAACCACCAATTCATCAAATTATCCATTAATGACAACTCATCATTTCCATAACCACATTTGAATCTCCAATAGTCACCCTCGGATTTTGGATAATACTTATCTGAGACAACCGACCATTTATGAAGCTTTCACTCTAAATCAAAGGAAAGTTTGATGCCCTCAAAGCTAAATCAAAAGCAGCAAACTAACCTAAAAAGAAAATCTAAATCCCCCGGGGTGGTTATTAGAGAAACACCTGTAGTGAGAGAGGGAACTGAATTGATATCTACCCCTGGGAAGGGCAAACAAATGAATAAAGGGAAAAAACCAGCGTCCTTTGATATTACAGCAGAACGACTCCCAAAATAAATGAAATATCATCTTGTGGGAGCCAAGGTTGCTGTGGACGTTGCCTTTTGGGAAAAGTCTGAGATTGGTGGAGAGTCTATCAAGTATTTTAAAGATGTCGGACTGCAGTATTTCCTAGAACCAGGAGTCACAATAGTCTACCATAGATTGGTGAGGTTGTTTTATAAAATCATGACCAAAAGCAGCCAGGACCCATCCCCAGTCCTCTCCACAAGTATCGATAGACTACCAATCCAAATTTCTAAAGAAATGGTCGCTAGGGTATTGCAAGCACCCCTGGAATTACCACAAGTGTCCGAGGATAACCAAGAGGCCAACATCTTGAGGATGCCACCCAATACTCCACCCGATTTCATTTAAATGACAACAGAGTTGTTGGGAAAACCTCCAAGGGACTGATCATTCTTCCTTCGGAAAGATTTAAAATCACAGAGTCTGTAATTCCATTTCTTAGATGTCCTGATTCACAAAACAGTCCACCCCACGGGTCACGGAACGCAGAGAAGGGCACTTTTTGCAAGATCTCTATATTTAATGACCAACTGCTATTAGTTCGATGAGTCCTCTTATCTTTTTGAAGTAATCAACACCATGAGGGAGAAATTGAAGCACGAAAAATATCAAACCAAGAAATTATGTCTGCCCTTTGGAGGGTTAATTACAAATTTGCTGAAGAATGTGGGGTACAACATTGATCCAAAGGAGAAAGCTCTGCCGAGAGCAGAGGAAGGCCTATCGGTAACAACTTATAGGAGAACTTTAGGTGCTGAAAATAAAAAGCAAATCCCTCTCACTGCACGAACATAAAGTATCCCCGCTACAGCAAGAGTAACATAGATCCTTGAGATCTAGAAAGAACCAGTTGTGAAAATATTTGAAGCACAAAGGGGTGCACTTCCAATAGAGGGAGCGAGTGCATCTGCTCCACCTAATGAGAGATCAGAGGCTAGCACCCCAATACGAGAGTGGCCATCTGAGTTGGAGCCACCAGTTGTTCTAGAACCAGTTACAGATCAAACCAGCCTATATGACTCAGCTTTGGACTCACCATCTGTGCCTGTTTTATCCCTTTCCACTGAGACAAACACACTACCAATTGCTCCTGCAGCAGAGCTGGTGAGCCCAATTATTACTACAGCAGAAGAAATCCTTCACAAAGAGAGGAGAAAATTACTGAAAAGGCTAGTTCTAGCCATACTCGTGCACACATAGAGTCCGTTGCTACACTTGTAATTCCAACCACTGCAGAGCAAACTCCCATAGTTCACGTAGTAGAGGCAGGACCAAGTTTTGAGAATCTAAGGGTGGTTCATAGAGTTAATGACCCAAGAAACATCTCCTCCAATCATCATTACAACAGCTCCAACATCCTTCGAAGCATAGCATGACTTGGAGAGGAGATTGAGAGAAGTAGAACAATGGCAAATTATAAATGCACCAAACTTAATACCATTGGCAAGTGTAATCGAGAAATTGGTGGAAGAATTTTATAAATTGAAAAGCAAAGTCCTAGATTCCCTACCCATTGCACAAGAGCTCCGAGAAACATTAGAAAACATGCGACGAAAGGTTGTCAGAGACCACAATGCACATTGGACAGTAGAAACAGTCAAGAAAGTTCAAGAAGCCACTGGAGCTCTTCACAGACAAATGGTGCAGCTACAATAAGAAAACAATACATTGAGAAATAACCAACAGGAATGGGAAGGAGAGAAGAAGGAATACGAGGACAAAATGGCAAATTTGATGGAGCAGTTTGGATAATTTATTACAGATCCTGATGCAATAGAAACTGCGAGAGAAAAAGCCCACCGGGAATATAAGCAGGAACTAATTGCTCAACTAACTGAAAAGAATTATTATCTGATAGTAGAAAAAGGGAAATTGTGCAGGTTGCAAGAAGATAAGGATTCCAGACTTGCGAGGAGCAGACAAAGCATATTGACTCCCTAATGGACAAATGTTGGGTCACGGTAACAAAATTATGAGCTGAATCTGAAAAACTACAGGATGAAATAAGAGAAAAATATGTTGTTATCGGTAAACTCAGTGCTTATCTGAATGAAAAGAAAAAGTTGCAGTGGAGTTGCGAATTATAAAGGAAAAATATAATACACTAGTAGCAGAGAAAGAGAGTACTGATGCTCTCTTAAAAGAAGCTGAGCCTAAACTACCAGCAGAACCATGCCCAGAAGCAGCTCCAGATGTTTCTACAAATGTGGTGTCTGACTCAGAGTCTGAATCCTCCAGCAGCCACACCGCACTACTTGCCTTACCTGGTCCTCCTTCTTTAACACTTGTACCATACCCATCATCACCAAGTAAGACAAAATGGAAAATTATAACCTGTAATATCCCTGATATTTTTTACGTATTTTCGTTTACCTCGGTAAGCGTGCCCAAAAATAATTATGAGATTTTCGGAGCTTTTTGTTTAGTTTTGGTTATGATGAGCGAGATGACCAAAGGACTTGGTTATGAGATGTGTACAAGTCAGGAAATCAACGACTTACACAATAAGGTTGGTATTTGTGTTTAACGCCGGAAGTTTTACAAGAATAAATGGATAAGTAGTAATTAGAAATATCTAGATTTTTATTAGGTTTTATTTTGTATTATAAAGAGAGAGAGATTTGAGAGAATTTACACTTCTCTCTTTCGGTTGAAAGTAAATTGCAAACCAATTGCCTTGCTTTTGATCTTTAGATCTTGAGAGAGTGAGAGCTCCTCTTCCCATCTCAACCATTGGTTTATTTGGTGCTTGAATTTGGATCAGTTTGAGCTATTGGAAGAGAAGGTTAGAGGAGAGGATATCACTGTGTCGATAGGATCTGTGCAGTGGAAGAAGGGTTATAATGGGCTGAATTGAAGCTTTTAAACCTTCGATCATAGAAACTTGTTTCGGTGCGTGAATCGGTACAAGGGCATCAACTGTTTAAGCTAAAAGAGGTATGTCTTGAAACCTCCTTATGTAAATTTGTTGGGTTTTGTTAGAATTAAAAATATGTATTCAATAGAAAAGATTAAATGGCTGTGTAGAAATCAAGGAAAAAGAATCCGGGCATGTTGAGTTAACGACCCACGAACACGAAGAATTCAGTCGATTTGAAAATCATTTCGTCGAATTGGAAATCGTGATGATTTGGAAATCGACGATGAAATGAGAATTTTGGCTCGAGATGTAATTCTGAAATTCGATGGTCGAATTTAAAATCGACCATCGAATTTCAAATTCGACCAACGAATTTGAATTCGATGGTCGAATTCTGTCCTACTTTTGGCTTTTTAAAGTTTGGTTGGATTTTTATTCTATGAACTTTTGGGTTGATTTTAGGCTCTATATTAACACAGAGAGTGTTAATATATGTAGGTTTTGACGATTGGGAGTCCTTGGAGAGGACTGCTTGTTCATGCTTTTGAAACTTCTTGGTTAAGGTAGGGGAACCCAAATTATTATTTGCATAAATTTATAAGCATAAACTGTTATAGACAATTTCTTTTAGAAGTATAAAATTTGAAAATTCGGTTGCACACAGTATAATTAAAACTTTGAACATATGATACAATCTGAAAATTTGTAAACCTTGTCATAAATAAGAATCTTTGGAAATCAGAACCTCAGTTAAATTTTGAATCAGAATTTCGAATTAGAACCTTGAAAAATCAGAATTATGTTATGAATAATAAGCTTTGATATGTGTTAGCATTTGCATTTGATTTAGGGTTCATAAGTACGATGCCCTAGATTCTACCAACCGTGTTGACGGTAAAACTTTGGCGCAAGTTTCCCTCATAGCGTAGGGGCTTGTTGCATTTTCGAAATGGGTTCATGAACGACGATGGTCAGTAGGGTCTTCTCATTGGTCACGTAGTCCGCTCTCATGCTATAGGAAATTTGGGAGATAAAATTAAGTTATAAATTTAAGACAAGAAGCATGCTAAATCAGAACATTTTGAACACTTTAGATTATATTATTAGTTTTGACTCAGGATTAGAACTGGAGATTTAATTTGAAAAGCATCATTGAAAAATCATATTTGATCCGATTCCGTCTTTTGAAAACCTTTACTTATAAAGAAATGCAAATAGATCTGTCTTCCTCTATTGAGCTTGGCTGTTAGCTCACCCTCGACTATACGTCACAGGTGCTGAGATTGACCTTGGGTCAGAGGATCCGGAGGACTCCGATTATATTCTCGAGGAGGATTTGGACATACCAGCTGAGGAGTTCTTCCCGTGATCTTAGATTCTGTATTTTTGGTATTTTGTGTAGATATTATTTTGGAATGTTGAGCCTTAGGCTATTATTTTTGTTCTTTTGATATCACTCGAGGAACCATTATTGTGAACCTCTATTTTAGGTGATCGAATTGGCCATCACCGGTGGTTCCTTTTGGTTCCTCACAGTGATATATCTAATTTTGTTATATGAAGCTTTTATTTTTGGATTAACAATGCTGCCTCTGTCTTTAGATCTTTGTATATGTTGCTGGCTTCTGTTTGTTATGGCTTATTGAGAAATCAATAAGTTGATGAACCGGCCTTTCCTATACCTTAGGGATTGGAAAAGTTGGGTCGTCACATAACCTCACCAGGATGTTGGAATTTTTTGCTATCTCCCATGTTTTTGCACAATGAGAACATTGTCCTATTTAAGTTTATTTGAGGGGGGGGAGAGAATTGAAACTTTTGTATTCTTGTAGATATTAGTTTAATTTTAATTTTTTTAATAAATATAAACTTGTCTGTTTTAGCTTCTATTTCTCTATTTAGTTTAGTTATTACAACCTTAGTTTACTCTCAGTTTTAATTTTCTCTATTTAAATTTTCTGTTTTAGCACTTAAATTTTTCCAATTAACCATTATATGTGAATCATGATAGAAATTTTTTATGAATCCAAATAATTTACGATCCATCATAGCAAAAGTCCAACAATCAAATAATAGAGTCGTTACGATTCATGTTTAGCCTTTTTTAGCACTGTATTAATTGAATGTTTAAAACTATATAATTGATCTGAATTGCAATATTTAGATTATAGTTTCAAAATTATATAACCAGTGAGCTTTTGAAGACTAATCCTTTTCCTTTCTTTTTTGGAGAGAAACTGCTATCTATTCAAGCTGAAAATTCTTTGAACTTCTTAAGTTGTTTTTAATGAAATCTCATATTGCTGAAAAATTGAATCAAAAATTTTGTGATCATGATAATTTGTTTCATTTAGAACTGTCTATTAATTGTATCAAAATAATATGACACCCATACTAGTAAATCGTAAAAATGATTAAAGGCCATCTTTTGTTTAGTCAAAGCCAAAAAGCTAAAATCTCATAAATAATTTATCCTTTAAACCCATATTAGAAGCCTAAACTGAATTTTTTTGTGCCAAGACCTTATAAATCTTTAACCATATGTACTACCCAAAACTCTCAACCTTTAAACCTTACAATTTTCTAAGAGTTTAGAATCTAAAAAGAAGGAAAAAAGAGAGAGTGAAAGGAGTATAAGTTAAATAGATAAGGGGAATGCTGAAAAAGGGTACAACCGAAAAGAAATAAAAAAGAATAAATATGAGAAAATAGTCAAAAATCGTAAAATATGATTCTACCAATTTAAGACAAAATGGGAAGAAATAAAAAAGAAGAAAGTCAATTGAAGAAATGAGATTTACATAAGAAAACAGAAAAAGAAAATGGGAAGAAGCATCCAACTTTTTGGATACTTACTGAAGCTGAAGTATAGAAGAAGAGAAGAAAATAGAGAAGGAAGAACTAAATTCTCAGAGAAACCTTTGAATCCTTTATATCTTTCTTTGAAACCTCTTAACCCAAAGCCCCATTACAAGTCGAAAGAAAGACCTTTTTTATTTACGATCTACAAAAGTATGAGTCTAGTAGAGATATATGCTATAGATATTTTGACAACCCGAATATTCCCAACCTAATTTTCTGAGATAATTTTTTTTTTCCAACATTAAACCAAACCAAATGGAAAAACTCGGACCGCCAGATCATAGTACACAATCTGATATAAAATTTACTTAGTATTAACACACATGAGCGAAAATCAAAACAGAAAAACAAATGGCAGAACTAGAACCAAAATATCCAATTCTATACAAAATATCTAAAACAAAGGGATGTACCAAGCTCAAAACACAGAAGTCACTGTGCCAATCCAATTGAGCTCTCCCTCCAGTAGGCAACTTCAGATTCTTCTCAAATCCAAGGTCCCGATGAAGAACTACACCTGTGATGTGTAGTCGGGGGTGAGCTAACATCTAAGCTCAGTAGAAGAACATCAATAGCAGTTACATCTTACAAATGACAGGGTTCAAAGCAGGAACAAATAAGATATTTAAGACAAAACCAAAGCGATAACAGAGCAGATATTTGATAACGGAAACCAAAGTACATATTTCTTATTCACTGTACTCAATTCCCAGATTTTTGTGTTCACTTCACTCATTGTGTTCACATCACTCACTCAGTATTCACTTCACTCACTATGTTCACTTATGTATGCTATGCAATGCATACAGACTGCCACCGTACCGGCCCACTTGTTAATGTCCACTCACAGTTAAATATTCGGATATATTCTCAATATTCCCATTGACACTCAAATATGGGATTCAAGGTTCATACTTAATTACTCAATGCTAAGTCTATCTTGTTTCTAAAGCTCAGAGTCTAATCATCCACTCTTTCTTTTCAGTAAGCACAGTTCAAGTCTATGATTATCCCTCATTCTAAACAAAGGCTCTTAACATCTTCATATTCCCTATTGTCTTAGTTTTAACTAAAATGGGTCATAGTGCGATAGGTTCCACTAATCATGCTTTTCAAGGGACAGGATCCATAATAACTTGAATATACTTCGTGTGGCATCCCATAACACCATAGAAGAGTTGCATCCGTACATGGACACCTACGTTTCAAGTTTCAAGTGTCTGGGAAAGAGACCTCACCATGACTCAAGCTCACAAGTTTTTAAAATTAAAATGTTGTTAGATTATAAAAATGGAGTTCCATGTTCATTTGAATTCAAAATATGTATGCAGGTTAGACAAGATGGATCATAAACAAAACAGAACGAATTCGATTAAGCAGAATGAATCATATCAAAGCATATTGAACAAAATGAATCGGATTCAAAAGCAAAAACAGAACAATCAGATTATATGCAAAAATAGGAAAGAAATAGAATATATCATAATGGAAATAAAGCATCAGGTCGAACGTCAAATCGAAACCAACAGATCAAGCATACATCAAAGAAAACCACGAACCAAATTCATAAAAAATATAATTTTCATTGAATTTCCCCTACCTTAAGTTTGGAGCCGTTCAAAGGAATCCAAAAGTCCTCATCTACGGTCTCCAACTCTCAATATATATCACACATACGATGATGTATTAAGGACTAATTCTAATTACTAACCAATTTGACGTATTTGCATGATTTCCCAAAAACGAGGCAAAAATGCACAAGTTTGTGCTAACTCAGAATTTGACCCAACTTCCCACTTAATTTTTACCCTCAAAATATTTGATTCATGAGTTGGTTAATTCATAAAAGTTGTAGAGCTCGTTATCCTCTTTCCAACACCGTAAAAATCGTATAAATCTGTGTTTGGAGTAAACGGTTATGGCCAAATTTTCGATGGGTTTAGAACCCTTCGGGCATTTTCTATGGTCTATTTTCTCCCAAATTTCACCCAGATCTTTAATGATCTTCAACAATTCACACACACACACACACACACATACACATACATGTTAGGACATTTAGAATCATTTAAAAATCAATTCGATCGTACCTTTCACCGATCGAATATGTGGTTTATTAGAAGTTTTGTCAAACGAGGGTTTCGGACGAAACTTTCGGGTTTCTATGGCTAATCCATAGGATCATAATGAACTCAAGATGACGTCGTTCATCCTTACGCGTCGATCTTAACCTCTTCCAAGCGCGGGAAACAATCGTGAGATGGAACTTTCATGAACAAGGGGTTGAATGGCTTGAGATTTGCAAGAACGAAACTCAAGCGATGATTGGCATCATGTGCTTCGCGAAGAGTGCGAAGTTTGTAGCGCAATCACACGGTTGAAATCTCACAAGGGTTTGACAGCTACAGATTTCCAATGGCACCCGGTTCTCCAAAACTCTCACTCTCTTTCTTTCTCTACAAATTTCAAAAGGCGATACTTAGCCTTCAAGCAACCCACGCCTCTCTCTCTTACAATCCAAAAAACCCAAAATATCTAAGATATTTATTTTCTAAGTTCTATCCACTTAAGGTTCGGTTACGATACTGAGCGGCACACGGTGAGTCGGTGCATGGCTCATCCACTAAAGACCCAAACTAATCTTTTAACCTTATTTTTCTTCACTAACTTTTCTCCTATTATTATTCAATGATTTATTTACCATGGCGACATCTGTCACCGTGCCGGATACGCACACGAGGTCAGTCGAGTTAGGGTTCAAATTTTTCTGATCATTACATTTTTCCCATCTTAAAGAATTTTTGTCCTCGAAAATTGACGTGTCATATTCAAAAAGGTATGTGTATAATTAGGGTCATTACATTCACCCCTCCTAATAGGAATTTTCGCTCTCAAAAATTGACATGTCATATTAAAAAATGTATGAGCACACTATTCAACATTAACGAAAATAACCAGAGTTATTACAATCACCCCTCCTCAAAGGAATTTTCGTCCTCGAAAATTTATCCGATTACTTTACCCGTAGATCGTAGGAATTGGTTAGTACCCACCAGTTGCTTAAAATGTACAGTTAAAGCAGTATCATGAAGAAATCTAAGCCATTCATTCACAAGGAAGGTAAACTATTCATTTACAACGCTAATCACCACCTCCACAAAAATATACAGTCCACAAAATGTACACCAAAGATGGTGATTGTGACGACCCGACTTTTCCAATCCCTAAGTTATAGGAAAGACCGGTTCATCAACTTATTGATTTCTCAATAAGCCGTAACAAACAGAAGCCGGCAACATAACAATGATCTAAAGACAGAGGCAAAGCATAAAATAATCCAAAAACAAGCTTTTAACAACAAAATATATATCACTATGAGGAACCAAGAAGAACCACCGGTGATGGCCAATCTAACACCTAAAATAGTGGTTCACAATAATGGTTCCTCGAGTGATATCAAAAGAACAAAACAACGGCCTAGGGCCAAATATTCAAAGAATATTCTAACAAAAGTACCAAAAAGAAGGGATCAAGAATTAAGGGAAAAACTCTTCAACAGGTATATCCAATTCCTCCTCAGAAATGTAGTCGGAGTCCTCCAAATCCTCTGACCCAAGGTCAGTCTCAGCACCTATGACGTATAGTCGAGGGTGAGCTAACAACAAAGCCCAATAGAGGAAACAGATCTATTTGCATTTCATTATAAGTAAGGTTTTCAAAAGACAGAAATCGGATCAAATATGGTTTTCAAATGATGCTTTGCAAACTAAATCTCCAGTTCTAATCCTGAGTCAAAACTGATAATCTTAAATCTGATATGTTCGAAAATCTTCTGAATTAGCATGCTTCTTGTCTTAAATTTATAACTTAATTTTATCTCCCAAATTTCTTATAGCATGAGAGCGGACTACGTGACCGATGGAAAACCCTACTGACCATTGTCATTCATGAACCCATTTTCTGAAGTGCAACAAGCCCCTACACTATGAGGAAAACTTGCGCCAAAGTAATACCTCAACACGGTTGGTAGAATTTAGGGCATCGTTCGTATGTACCTCAAATCGAATGCAAATGCTAACATATATCAAAGCTTATTATTCATAACTGATTACTGATATTTTTTGAAGTTCTGATTAAAAAATTTACTGAGTTTCTAAGGTTCAAATTACGAAGTTCTCAGTCATAACAAAGTTTCCAATTTTCGGATTTGTGTCATATATTCAGAGTTTTATTCATGCTGTGTGCAACATAATTCCAAAATTTATGCTTCTTAAATGAAACAGTCAAAAACAGTTTATACTTATAATTCAATGCAAACGAAATATAGGGTTTCCCTACCTCAACAAGGAAGATTCAAAACAAGCATAAGCAGTCCTCACAAAGGACCCCCAATATTCAAAACCTACAAAGATTAACACTCTCAGTATTAATATAAGACCAAAAGTCAAACCCAAAAGTTTGCCGAGAAAATATCCGACAAAAATTTAAGGATCTGAAACAGGGCAGAATTCGACCCTCAAATTCAAATTCGTGGGTCGAATTTGAAATTCGATGGTCGAATTCAAAAAATCTCATCAGGCATGAAATTCAGAAAATCGACCCTCAATTTTCAATTCGATGGTCGATTTCCAAATTCGACCCTTGAATTGGAAATCGACCTCGAATTCTGAAAACTACATCAGGCCTAAAAAACACAGATTTCGACTATCGAATTTGCTCAGGTCTGTGGCTGTCAAATTTTTTCATGTTCGGATTCTTTCTTTCTTTCAACCACAGCCATCTGATCCTATTTAAATACACCACATGCTACTCTAAATAAAACATAAATTTAAATGTCACAAGGAGGTTTAAAGGCCTACCTCTTGTAGTTTAAATCGTTGCTTCTGTTGCACCAAAACACGCACCGGAACCAATCTCCAAAGTTCAACGGTTTAAATCTTCAAATCAGTCCATCATAAAGGGGTGGCCACTGCCTCAGCAATTACAAGATCACATAGAACTTCTCACTCTCCACATCTCTCTTCTCTTTAAATGGTTCTAACCAATCAAACTTCCAATACAATTCTAATCAACGGTCGAGATGGGGAGAGGAACTCTCAAGCTCTCAAGATCTTAGATTAAATGATGCAAGGCTTAAAGGCTTAAAATTTCCAACGAGAGAGAGAAGTTACACTTCTCCTTTAATCTCTCTTATAACCTAAAACTCAAACAACAAATATCTAGATTTTATATTTTTGTAACTTATCCACTTCATTTGCAAAAATATCCCATGTTGAACACATACACCAATCCCTATCGTGTAAGTCATCGATTACATGACTTGCACACATCTTCCGACAAATTCCTTTGGCCATTAGTCTTATTATAGCCTTAGCTTACAAAAAAAAATCCAAAATCTCTCAATTATTTTCGGACACGCTTACCGAGGTAAATGAAAAATAGGCCAAAAATATCAGGGATATTACATTCTCCCCTCCTTAGAAATTTTCGTCCTCGAAAATGTAATGCAACACACATCATACAACGAAACGAGAAGGAAAACATGGGCCACCGTGTGCCGATCCCGTAGAGCACGCAAGTCAAGGGATGGGATCCGTAGTAACGTGGATGTACTGCATGTGGCACCAGAAGGGCCATAGTGGATTGCATTCGTACATGGATGCCTACACCCCAAGTGTCACGTGCCAGGAGACCGATGCACAGTAACACAGGAAAACAACAAAGAAAACACGACCCCATTAGAGCACCAGAAGAGGAAAGACAAAACCACATAGATAGGAAAATAAGATAGCATGTACGCAGGAGAGTACATGTCCACAGAACAAAATCCAATACGGACAAAACAAAATCCAATACCCACACAGATAGTAAAATCCATAGAGAAAACAAAAGCCACAACATATGGAATACATCCCATCATGGTATATATGCAAGACTAACAAAACAAAGTATCCGATCCAAATCCCAAAACAAGAAATATAAAGATAGCAAAACTAGGACCACCAGGTCCTAAATAATCCATACAGTAAAAATAAATACATGCCCCATAATATCCAAAAATAAATCACACCCCTCCCAAAGTAACACTAAAAGTCCCCCGTAGTAGATGGACCAGCCTGATCCTGATCGTCGTCCCTACCATCAGCGTCGTCACCCGAACCATCCTGTCCGGCCTCAGTAAGCATGCTAGAACCGGCGCCCGATGTCAAAGGGCGATGAACGGAGGCACGGATGTCGACCATATACGTAGCGTAGTCAGTGGGGAACACGTGCTGCATCAAGTAGGTAAGAGCCCCGCCATGAATGTCCAATGCCTGACGCATAGAGCTGGTATGCTGGGTGAGCTCCTGAATCTAGTTGCTCATCGCAGTCATCTGGCGCGTGAACTCGAAGAGCATAAGGATGTCGCTCTGTGGGGGCTGAGTGGATGCAGGAGCAGCCGTGTCAGGGGCAACAAATGTAGGGTCCTCATCCTCATCGCCGGCGGCTGCATCAGGAACGACTGCTTCCTTGGGAGTCTTCACAAGTCTACTGTAGGTCTGACCCCAATTGAAGAGGTTATACATTTGAAGACCGTCAGTAGATTTTGGTTCGGTAGGGGGGATATCATACGCGGGGCCCGCTTGGTAATTCTCGATCATCACAGAAATCAAACGAGCATAGGGAATGCCCTTTTTCGGTTTCTTTACCTGCTTTCCCATTTTCTCGCAGGCTTTAATAACTCCTTTTAAAAGTATTTCAGGAGCACTAAACCAACGCTCCTTGTAAGCGGCAAATAAAATTTGTTGGAGGGGACCGACACGTTCGGACTTGTGACCAAATGGGTAGAGGGTAGTCTTAAAAATTTTGTCCAACAATCACATAGAATCGGGCATGTGCATGCGGACAATAGACCTACCCGACCCATGACGACCCTGCATCATTTGGCTAATCACGTCATGAAAGGGGACTGGTTTGGGGAAAGGAGGACCCAATCCCATTGATTTAGAGTGGTTCAGCGGACAACGCAGTGCCACGGCCATGTCGTCAAGGTCAAATGTGTAATCCCGTCCGTCAATTGATGTATAAATCTTTTTACCATCCTCGCGGCGCATATGTTGGCAAAACAGGCGCACTAAACGAGGGTAAAAGTGGTCGCTAAATGCAGTGCAGAGTGAAGTCATCCGGGCTTTTTCTAGGTATTCTCTTGCCCACTGAGTGGTTGTTTGCTAATCAAACAACTCAGGGTGAAAAATGCACTCAGTGGCGATGTAACAGCCCGGATTTCCGTCTCCAGAAATCCGTGCCGTTAGGATCATACTCTGGAAGATCCCGGATCGATCGCACGTGTCCGCGCATATAGCGGAAGCTAGGTGGACACATCCGAGCAGCGGTAGTCTGAGTCAAACAATTTCTACACTAAATACACATCAACAATATTTAAATGTAAAGAAAAACATACACATTCCCAAAAAGGAACCAGGAAGAACCATCGGTGATGGACGTACATCACCCAAACAATGGTTCCCGATAGTGGTTCCGAAATGGAATGTGGACTAACATAAAATAAGTAAATGTAGAACTACATATGTTTATACAAAGGTGGCCACCAGGCACACAGTAATCCAAAAGATCAAAAGTACAAAATGTCGGGCATCAATACCCAGGCTACGGATAAAACTCGTCCACCGACGTCTCCTCTTCCTCGCTCGGCCTTGGGATCCGATAGTCCGTCACTCTTTGCAGTAATCGCAGCCTCAGAACCTAAAAAGATTTCAGAAAGCAGGGTGAGCTACATCATAGCTCAATAGAAGAAAAACCATCTAAATGAATTGAATATGCAAATCATGCTATCTCATATCAGAAAACAAATCCAGATCATGTACTCAAAGCAAATCAGTTAAAAGCTGGAAACCTTATGCAAGATGTCAGATGTTATGCAGATATATTATCAGAATACTTAAAGTGTGTCTATTTAACTTAAGAAACTCCCGTGACTGTATAGCACGGAGTAAACAGGAATGTCCGATAGGAAACCCCAACCAAATCGTCGTTCACATGAACAATTTTGAAAGTGCAACAATGCCTCATCTATGGAGCGCTATTGTGAGATTTGAAAGCAAATGCACAAGTGTGCTCGGACTCATACCGCCGGGCCGGTGGGGATCATCTGGATTAAATCATCAAATCACATACTTATATACCTCACAGATCAGATAGCAGGAATTCAGAAAACAGATTTTTCAGATATACAGATCGGAAACAGAAATCAAAACGACAAGGATCGTGCTATGCATACATGCTTGGTAAAACAGAAATCAGGGCATGAACATGAAATGAACATAAAATCATACTCAAAAGCAGTTTAAGTTGGTTTTCTCCTACCTCGGATCGGTTTATCTTCTAAGCAAATCCAAAGCTTTTTCGACGTCGGTTTATCCTATACCATATGCACAGTATATTAAGTGTTAGGAACGTCAGAGAACTACCCGGCACAATATCCGGGGTGTCTACTTCATGAAGTCAAGACAGGCAAAAACAGGGGTGAGTGATCGATCACCACCCACTGTAGATCGATCACCACCTTGGTGATCGATCACCAACCTGCTTATCTCTCTCTCAACACAGTCAAGGTTGATCGATCACCACCTTGGTGATCGATCACCAACCCTCCTGTAGATCGATCACCACCTTGGTGATCGATCACCAATGCAATTTCAAAAACTTCCCCCTCCGTCCATCACTTCACTTATATAGATTGATCGATCACCACCTTGGTGATCGACCACCAACCCCATTGTAGATCGATCACCACCTTGGTGACCGATCTCCAGCCGCCATGTAGATCGAACACCACCTTGGTGATCGATCACCCACTCGGGCAAGAACTTCCCACTTCGGGTCTCGCTTCCCATGAGGCTTATCTGATTGATCGATCACGGTCCTTGGTGATCGATCACCAACTCTGATCGATCACCACCCTTTGGTGATCGATCACCAATGATGTAAAGGAGTTCACCTCCCATCCATTTTTGATCTCCCTCCACTAATGGTTGTTCAATCACCATTAATACCTCATAAATACACACTTTAAGCTATTCATTTAACCCTATTTAACACACACAACTCACCTTGTTCGTGGGTTTCTTGGGGTTCCGGCAATGGCCCGAAAAGAGGGTTCCAAACCTAGATCTCGGAGCTCTTCCTCGATCCGGATCCGGCGAGAAGCTCTTCAGCTCTGGTTCGACAGATCAAGGCCTCACACACCAATCTCAAACTCCAGGTAACTCAATCACCTTGGTCTAGCTACTCTAGCTTAGAAATCCCTCATCTTCTCTCTTGCTAACCCCTTTTTCTTCTCTCTCAAAGGATCTCTTTCACGCCTTCTTAGCACAAATCTCCAACCTATGGAGCAATTAGGGCAAGGGGATGAAGGAGAAGAAAAGTGGAAGTCTCTCCTCTCTTGTCTCCCTTCCTTCCTCTATAAGCTACCTCCTCAAAACAGAATTCCTGTTTTGCCCTTGGTGCCTGTTCCGGTGTGAAGCATGAACACAGTTGCTTCTGCGCAATGTGTTCCACCTACCCTCTACACATCTAGGATCTAGATGAAATTTCACACGTGATCTCATCTCACCACAGTGCCACATCATTTAAACTAATATAACCCTAAAGTTTTTGAATCAACCTTGGTTTCTGTGCCGGGCACGCGAATCAAAGCAGTCAGGCTCGTGTTCTAATTTTCAGGGTCGTTACAGGCGAAGCCCTTAATTCCCCAAAATTCGGTGGGTTGTTCGTTGATGGGAGGGGACACAGGTGGAGTTGGCTGATGGAGTGGTGGAGCCGACTGAGTAGGCTGTTCGGCCTATGGGGCTGCCTGAGCCTGGCGGCTTGAGGAACCAGCTTTGGAAATAGGCCTCTTTGAGGTAGGGTTTCGAATAGGGGTGGCTTTCTTATGCCCCATGTAAAAAATGAAACACTCAACAGAAAGCCAGAAAACCAGATAGAACAAAATGATTCAAAAAGAGGAACTGTAATTCATAAAATAAAGGGTTTATACCTGGAGCAAGGCCCCAATCCGGTTCCAAAGGGTGAAATCGAAGTCCCTTTGCAATGTACAGTGGATTCCCCCTCGGATTTCGGCCAAAAATATGAAGAATAGCCCCAAAATCGGCAAAACCCCCGAAAACCCTAAGCCCAAACCCCCTGATATGCAAACACGAAAATGCCAAAAAGAAAATAGAACCCCCCACTTAATCGAGAAATTCGACCCTCGATTTCAAATTCGTGGGTTGAATTTAAAAATGGAGGTCTATTGCTTGGGTCCAAATGGACTTCGTTAGAGCCCAAGTCACTCAGGTTACTATATTTGACTAGGACAATAGTATCACAGTCGAATTTGAGCGTGTAAAATTTTTAAAGAAAAGGCTTTAAATTCGCCCCAATTAATTCACACGCCTATTTGTGAGTAACCATCCGGGGTTAGGTTGAAGTCCCAAAATTTTACGGTTGTTTCTAGTAGATAGGGACTGTGAAACAGCCACAAAATTTAACAAAAATAAAATGGATCGCCAAAATCACCCGCAAAAATTGATAGTCTTCTATATAGCAAGTACGTAAATACAAAGTATGATACAGTGAACACAAAATTTCTCAAAATTAATCGAACAGGCTCGGAAACTGGTCTCGGAGCTCAGCCTCTCGCTCCCAGGTGGATTCCTCTGGTGTATGATTCTGCCATCGGACGAGAACCAAAGGAATCCTCTTAGTGCGTAGGATCTGCTCGTTACGGTCCAAGATCTGAACCGGGTCCTCAATCACCGTCAAACCATCCCGAAGCTCGATGGGTTGGTAATCAAGTACGTGAGTCGGGTCACGGATGTATCAACGCAGCATCGACACATGGAAGATGTTGTGCATGCTTGACAATTGCGACATCAGCGCCAACGTACGGAGGACTCAGTTTCCCTCGTTTCCCGAATCGTATAACGCCCTTCGTACGCGAAATTCGAACGAAAACATTCTCGCCAACCTAAGTAAAAATCAAGTGTTAGAGCGAATTTTCACATGGAATATGTACCAAGTGATGAATACACATTAGTGCAATTAAACTACCTTAAAATCCACGTGTCTCCGTTTGAGATCGGCATAGCTCTTCTGTCGACTCTGTGCTACTCGTAGTCACTCACGAATCAACTGAACCGTCTCGGTCGTGCGCTCGACTATCTCAGGGCCAATAATGAGCTTCTCACCCACTTCTTCCCAGTTCAACGGCGATCTGCACCGTCGTCCATTTAAAGCCTCGAACGGAGCCATACCGATGCTAGCCTGAAATCTATTGTTGTAGGCGAACTCGATCAGAGGTAAGTGTTGGTCCCATGACCCGTGAAAATCCAACATGCAAGCTCTCAGCATGTCCTCAATGATCTGGTTCACTCGTTCAGTCTGGCCATCCGTCTGTGGGTGAAACGCCGAACTAAAGTCAAAACGAGAACCCATTCCCTCCTGAAATCGCTGCCAAAAGTGTGAAGTAAACAACGGGTCTCTGTCTGACACAATACTAGCCGGTATCCCATGCAGTCTAACAATCTCCTTCAGGTATAACTCTGTAAGTCTACTGGCTGTATACATGGTATTGTATGGCAGGAAATGAGCAGACTTGGTTAGCCGATCGACAATGACCCAAATGGCATTATTCTTCCTCAGTGTTTTCGGCAACCCGAGAATGAAATCCATGGAAATAGCTTCCCATTTCCACTCAGGCACAGGTAAAGGCTGCAATAGGCCTGCAGGATTCTGATGATCAACCTTAACCTGTTGACAAACCAAGCACCGCGATACATACTCAGCAACGTCGCGTTTCAAACCTCGCCACCAGAAACTCTTCATCAAGTCCTGATACATCTTGGTGCTACCAGGATGTATGGCATACATGGATTTGTGAGCCTCTTCCAGAATAGTGTCCCGAAGCTCAGTACTCGTCGGTACGCATACACGGTCGTGAAACAACAAGGTCTCATCTGCTGGTATGGAGAAATCCTTCTTACTGCCATTCTCAACATCTCATCTGATCACCATCAGCTCATCATCTGTCATCTGAAGCTTCCTGATATTCTTGAAGAGCGTAGGGCGCAATACTAGTGTGGCCATCAATGCTCCCGAGCCTTTGACATCGAACCGTGAGCTGCCCAAAGCCATATCCTCCAAAAGCTTCCATCTCTGAATCCGGCTAACAAGATGTGACAACTATGCTGAAGACCTCCTACTAAGAGCATCAGCAACGACGTTCGCCTTTCCTGGATGGTACTGAATCGAGAAATCATAGTCCTTCAAGAACTCCATCCATCGTCGTTGCCTCATATTCAAGTCCTTTTGAGTGAATAGGTACTTGAGACTCTTGTGATCGGTGAATATATCGAATATCTCACCGTAGAGGTAATGTCTCCAGATCTTCAAGGCGAATATAACTGCTGCTAACTCTAAGTCATGCGTCGGATAGTTTCTTTCATGGTCCTTCAGCTGCCTAGAACCATACACAATAACTTGCTCGTGTTGATTAAGCACACAGCCTAATCCGCCATAAGAAGCATCACTGTACACTGCGAAACCTCCACTGTCGGAAGGTATAGCAAGTATCGGTGCCGTAGTCAAATGATGCTTCAGCTCCTGGAAGCTCTGCTTGCACTGATTTGTCTAGTCAAACTTCACATTCTTTCTCGTGATCTGTGTAAGTGAACCCGATATCTTCGAGAAACCCTCGACAAATCTCTGATAGTACCCTGCCAAACCAAGGAAACTTCAAACCTCTGTAACTGTCGTAGGCTGTTCCCATGTCACCACAAAATCTATCTTTGTAGGTTCCACTGAGATACCCGCTTCAGAGACTACGTGGCCCAAGAAACTAGCCTGCTCAAGCCAAAACTCACACTTACTGAGTTTGGCATACAACTGATGGTCCCTGAGTGTTTGAAGAGCCATCTTCAGATGCTGCACATGCTCCTCTCTGGTTTTCGAATAGATGAGGATGTCATCTATGAAAACTACCACAGATTTATCAAGATGTGGTTTGAACACTCTGTTCATCAGATCCATGAAAGATGCAGGCGCATTCGTCAATCCAAACGGCATCACTAAAAAACTCATAGTGGCCATAACGCGTCTGAAATGCAATCTTGGATATATCTTCCGTCTTGATCTTGAGCTGGAGATAGCCTGACCTCAGATCAATCTTTGAAAAGAACTTTGCACCTTGCAACTGATTAAATAAGTCATCTATCTGGGGAAGAGAATAACGATTCTTAATCGTCATCTTGTTGAGCTGCCTATAATCAATACACGGACGCATCGATCCATCCTTCTTTTTCCCAAAAAGAACCGGTGCACCCCAAGGAGAAACACTTGGTCGAATGAAGCCTTTGTCTAACAGTTCCTAAAGTTGTTCCTTGAGTTGTTTAAACTCAGTAGGCGCCATCCGATATAGAGCTTTGGATAACGGTTCTGTACCCGACACTAGCTCAATCGCAAACTCAATCTCTCGATCAGGTGATAATCCAGGTAAGTCCTCTAGAAAGACATCAGGATACTCGCAGACCACCTTGATAAGAGCCAAGTCATTCTTCTTCTCTGTAGAATCTTGCAAGTAGGCCAGATACCCACTGCAACCATTCTTCATCATGCGCTCGGCCTTAATGGCTGAAACCAACGGCGCAACCTTGGATTTAACTCCACAGAATCATAAGGATTTTCGCTTTGGCAGTCGAAAGGTCACGATCTTTCGTAGACAGTCCACGCTCGCATGATAAGCTGCCAACCAATCCATTCCGAGAATGACGTCGAACCCTTCCATGCTCAACGTAATCATGTCGGTCACTGTTCATGCTCATCAATCATCACGATGACTGACTGACATGCTGTATCAGTGCATACTGAACTTCCCGTAGGGATCTTTACGTCTAAAATGAAAGCAAGGGGTTCGGGAGTGATACCCAACTTCTCTGAGAAGGAAGGAGTAATAAATGAGTGCGTAGACCCAGGGTCTATAAGTACTCCTGCTTTAATTTTATTCGGGTCGCCTCGATGACTCATCATAAGGGTACTGATCGATGCCAAAATGTGACTATATTTCGCACCTTAATCCCTACATTTAGCTGTTCGATGAAAGCATCTGATGGTTGTTGTAAGGTTTTGATATTTACAGGTGTTTCCGACCGTTGGATCGTTAAAGAGCATAAAAGAAGGTAATTAAAGGCTACACAAGAGCTATGGACAAAGAGGTCAAATGAAGCATCGAAATCCGTGAAGAAAATCAGCATCTAGCAAGAGAGAGAAGACTTTACCCTGAGATGTCAATCGATTGAGGTATACGTGTCAATCGATTAACTCATGGAGAGAAGATTGTACCCTTAAATGTCAATCGATTGAGGACTAAGTGTCAATTGATTGACACGTGAAGACAACTTTGTCCCGAATTAAAAGTCAATCGATTAAGATTTAATTCTCAATCGATTGAGGTTATTAGGGTTAGGGTTGCTCGGCTGCTATAAAAGGGAAGCTACGAGTTTGTTTAAAGGGGGGAATTATTTAAGAATTAATAGAATTTTTGCATCTTGAGAGATATACTTTTTGGGAATTTGAAGGGTTCTTCTTTTCTCCTTCTTTTAGGGTTCTATCTCGGTAGATTGTAAATAGGTTTTGCATTGTTTTTCCTTTACGTTCATGAAAGCATAGATTGTATTTAGGAAAAATAATTGTAAACAAAGATTTTTTGGAAGAAATGAAAAGAGGAATGGCTTTGAATGAACAAGGAGATCATACACCAAAGATGAGCGGCTAAATCAGTTGATCGGGGAAGATGTGATCCCTAGATAAGTAGCAATTTTTTATGATTAATACCGCAGTTAATTTATGTCATCATGAAATTGTTTTGCTAAAAGTTTGTGTTATTAAAAATATATTGAATGCTTGTTATGACCGTTGATTGCACGTATCAACGGCCGTAATCGCTAGATCTGGACCTGCAGACTGATCTAGGCTGCAGAGCGATTATATTTTTACTGTCGTGATCTAAACATCATGAGATATGCTATGCTTCTTACATGACTCATACCGCAATGATAGGCTGAGTCATTGTTTTTAGATAGGGTATGCCGGATTGATGATCATGTTTTCTTACTAATCATTTTTCTATACGAATGATAGTGTGAATGATGCTTTAATGAAACTGTGGGTTTTAATGATAGAAAAGGGGTACAAATCTGGGATAGCATATTCCTTGATCATATTTAAATATTGTTCTTAGATTCATCCTAAATTAGTTGTTTAGATTAATTTATTTTTCTTGCATTTAGGAAAAGTGTGATAAATTTTTGGTAAAATTGAATCTGTCCTTTGGTACTTCCTTGGGGACGTTTTTAAATCTCTGAAAGAATTAATTAAAATTCACATTTCCCTGTGGGTTCGACACCCTTGTTCTTGCCATACTACAATAGATCTTGTGCACTTGCAAGGGTACACTTTAAAACCGATCAAGTTTTTGGCGTCGTTGCCGGGAAAATCGGAAGAATTTTGATTAATTCGGAAAAGGATTTGTTGAAACTGCTTGACAGTCAATCGATTGAGACCTTGGCTTCAATCGATTGACTGTGTTTTGTGTTTTGTGTTTTTCTAACTTGCCTTGTCAATCGATTGACGCGAAAGAGTCAATCGATTGACTATGTTTTGTGTTTTGTATTTTTCTAAGTTGCCTTGTCAATCGATTGACACGAAAGAGTCAATCGATTGACTGTGGTGAGTAAAAAATTTCTTTTCTTCTGATATTGGCTACTGTTTATCATAGACTCAATCGATTGAACATTCTCTGTCAATCGATTGAGACTGGGATATCATTTTCTGTGAAAATTCTGGGTCTCTATCAATCAATTGACATCACAGTATCAATCGATTGACTAGGCCTCTGTTGCTGGCCATTTCCGCTGACAGTTCTGTGCTGACTTACTTTGACTCTTTGAACCTCAATCGATTGAAAACAATTCTTCAATCGATTGACTGATAAAGTCATTTGTTTGAAAATTTATGTTTGCTTGTGTCAATCGATTGAAATACTTGTTTCAATCGATTGAAGTTGAATTTTTTTGGGTTTGTTGTGGATTCATCAAACCTTGTTGTGAGTGTTGGTGCATGAGCTTTACTCGATCTCATCACCCGCATCTGCAACTGTTTAATCTTGAGATCGAAAGATCTTGTAGAGAGAATCGTAGAATCCAGAGGAACCAGTATCATCATACTGAGACCATGGCAGACCAAAGGTAAGAGAGAAATGTGAATAACAATAATGGGAACGTCAATAATGAAAATAATAGGAACAATAATTTTGATGAGGGCCCTAGAACATTGGAATATTATAATGATCCTAGTTTTTACGAGGATCAGGAATGTGTCATGCATGCTCCCATTCCAGGGAACCACTATGAATTCAAATCAGCAATGATTTAAATGCTACCAATTTTCCATGGATTAGCAAATGAAAATCCGCACGTTCATCTAAATGAATTCACTGGGGTATGCAAAATGTTCAGAGTCCACAATGTCACTGATGAGATAGCTAAACTCCGACTTTTTCCTTTCTCTTTAAGAGATAAGGCAAAAATTTGGTTCTATTTCTTAGAACCACAATCTATCCAGAGTTGGGCAGAGCTACATCGTCAGTTCCTTAAAAAATATTTTCCCATGACTAAAGCCATTGAGTTGCGTCAGAAGATTCAATTCTTTTCCCAACAACCTACAGAAACATTCCATGAATGTTGGGAACATTTTAAAGAACTGATCAGAAGTTTCCCAAATCATCAAGTTCCAAGATGGCAACAAGTCAAGTTTTTACAATGGCCTGATTCCAGAAGAGGGGCGTATGGTTGATGCATCCTGTGGTGGATCATGTGCCACAAAAGAAGCTGACGAATTGTGGGCATTGTTTGAGAAGTTATATCAAACTTTTGCACCTAAATCTCATGTGTTGACAAGAGATGGATTGTATGATGTCAACAATAATACCTCTGATCTATCAACAAAGGTTGACATGTTGTCTAAACAAATGAATATGTTGTTAGCTGCGACTAAGCAAGCTAAAGCTCCTGTCACCCCCACTGTGTGTTCAATTTGTGACCACCCAGGTCACATGGCTAATGAGTGCCCTACTACCTTGTCATTCTTTCCTGATGAACCTACTCCTCAAGAGCATGTCAATGTGACTCAATCTTATCAGCAGCAAGGTAAAAACATGTACTCCAATACCTACAATCTGGAATGGAAAAATCACCCCAACTTAGGATGGGGTGGATCGAACCAAACCGTCGTAAACCAAAGACAGAGCCAACACAATGGGTGAATTTCCAGCAGAATTCTAATTTCCATAAGAATTCCAATCTCCACCATAATGCACTGTATTATCATCCAAATTCTGAGTACAAAAAAAATCAGAATTTTAATCAAAATCTCAATCAATCACATCCTAGTACTTCGAAAGATTCTAATTTAGAAGAAAAGGTGATGTGAAGCATGCAATCTTTTCAGCAGATGATAATGGACCAAGTCAGTCAATTGCCCAATCAACTGAGTCAACGAGAGGAAAGTAGGCTTCCCAGCAAACCCATCAACAATCCTCGAGGCTAAACACCACCTGATGAAGGACCATCGAATAGTCAACAGTTGAAGGCTGTTACGGTCCTGAGAAGCGGCAGAGAGGTGGATAATCAAGTGGAAATGCCTGTGGAATCTGATCAGGAAAAAGAGAAAGAAAGAGACAAAGAGCCAGAGAAAGAATCAGAGAAAAGAAAAGAATCAGAGAAAGAGAAAGAGCAAGGAAGAGATAAAGGAAACGAAAAAGTAATAGAGGAAGAGTCTCCTCCAACCGTCCAACAAGGACATGAAAAAGAATCGGAATTGGAATCTACACCTTATGTCCCAAAGGCACCATTCCCTAAATGCCTAACTCCTCCATCTATAATGGGAAAGGGACCAGCAAAAATGGAAGAAATCTTTGAAACAGTCAAGCAAGTAAAGATAAATCTTCCATTACTTGAAACAATCAAACAAGTTCCTGAGTATGCCAAGTTTTTCAAAGATTTGTGCACTTGTAAGAGAAAAGCACGTAATCATGTTTCAAAGAAAGTGTTCTTGACAAATCAAGTTAGTTCGATATTGCAATTGGAAACCCCACAGAAATTGAAAGACCCTGGAGTCCCAACTGTTCCATGTGTCATTGGTGGGCAACCAATTGAAAAGGCGTTATTAGATTTGGGAGCAAGTGTTAATCTAATCTCATACTCAGTATACGAGAAACTCGGATTGGGTGAATTGAAACCCACGACGGTCACACTCCAACTGGCTGATAGGTCAGAAAGAAGACCTAGGGGTATTATCGAGGATGTTTTCGTTGGAATAGACAAGTTTATCTTTCCAGTGGACTTCGTTGTTTTAGACATGGAACCACCTGTTAAATCAATTAATCAAGTCCCCATCATCCTTAGACGTCTGTTTCTCGCCACTGCGAATGCTTGCATTAATTGTTGAACAGGAGTCATGGACGTTTCTTTTGGAAACATGAAGGTTAGATTGAACATATTCCATGCGATGAACCATTTCTCTAACGAGGAAGAGGTCGAATGTTTTTACATCGATTAGATGGACGAAGTGGTGGATGAGGCATTACCATCAATGCTCACCAAAGAAGAATTTGAAACTGCTTTATTGGCCATCTATGAAGAAAAAGGATCTGAAAGGAAGCAGTCAGAAGAGACGAAGTCGAGTTTATCATGTCCAGATGATGACTTATGTGAAACTGTGACTAAGGTAGAATCATTACCTATTGAGGTAAAGGATGTGCTGACTCCATCAATTGAGCAACAACCAACTATGGAATTGAAATAGTTACCTGAGTCGCTCAAGTATGCTTTTAAGGGGCCACGAGAAACATTTTCGGTAATAATTTCCTCTACATTGTCGGTAGAATAAGAGCATGATTTATTGAAAGTGTTGAAAGAGCACAAGCAGGCCATCGGATGGACCCTAGCTGATCTAAAAAGGATTGACCCATCAGTATGTATGCACAAAAATACATCTGGAAGATGACAGTACACCATCGAGAGAACCACAAAGGCGACTTAATCCGAACATGCAAGAAGTCGTGTTAAAGGAAATCATTAAATTGCTCGATGCTGGAATCATCTATCCGATCTCTGATAGTGAATGGGTAAGTCCAGTCCAAATCATTCCGAAAAAGTCTAGAATCATGGTAAAAGAAACTGCTGAAGGAGAATTGGTCCCTACCCGCGAAACTACTGGGTGGCGTGTCTGCATTGATTATAGAAAATTGAATACAGCTACCAGAAAGGATCATTTTCCCCTTCCGTTCATTGATCAAATTCTTGAGAAGTTAGCAGGGCAAGAGTTTTATTGCGTTCTTGATCGTTATTGGGGATACAATCAAGTGCCCATTTTTCTACCTGATCAAGAGAAAATGACATTCACGTGCCCTTACGGTACGTTTGCATATCGAAGGATGCCGTTCGGCTTATGTAATGCACCTGCTACTTTCCAATGATGTATGTTGGCCATATTTTCGGATATGATTGACAGATTCATCGAGGTGTTCATGGACGATTTCTCTGTTTTTGGGAAGACGTTTGGTTCTTGTTTGAATCACCTTTCACAAGTGTTGCAACGTTGTGTAGATTCCAAACTTGTTCTCAGCTGGGAAAAGAGCCATTTTATGGTTCAACAAGGAATTGTGTTGGGATATATTGTTTCAAAGAAAGGAATTGAAGTTGATAGGGCCAAAGTTGATTTAATTGCCAATCTGCCACCACCTAAGAGTGTCCGACAAATTCGATCATTTTTGGGTCATACCGGATTTTATAGAAGATTCATTAAAGATTTTAGCAAGGTGGCTAAACCATTGTGTACCTTGCTTGGCAAAGATGTTCCTTTTGACTTTGATGAGGATTGCATGAAAGCATTTCTGAAATTGCGCGAGCTCTTATCAAATGCACCGATAATCCAACCACCGGATTATTCTTTACCATTCGAACTCATGTGTGATGCATCTGATTATGCTATTGGAGCTATCTTAGGGCAAAGGGTGAATAAATTACCTCACGTAATTTACTATGCTAGCAAGACATTGATTGATGCACAACTTAACTACACCACTGAGAAAGAATTATTAGTTGTGGTGTATGCTCTGGATAAATTTTGATCTTATCTGCTTGGATAAAAAATAGTGGTCTGTTCAGACCACTCTGCATTAAAATATTTGTTGGCAAAGAAGGATGCCAAACAAAGATTGATCCGCTGGATCATGCTCCTTCAAGAATTCAATTTCGGAATCAAAGATAAAAAGGGAGTAGAAAATGTTGTGGCTGATCACTTGTCTCGCATTTTGCCTGAAGAATTATTTGCACCTGAACCTATCCGGGACACTTTTCTGGATGAGCAATTAATGGCAATTGATGCGACTGCTACGAAAGCTCCTTGGTTTGCCAATATCGTGAACTATCTGGTCACTGACAGAATCCCTACTGAATGGGATAAGAATGATAAACATCTCTTTTTCTCCCAAATAAAATACTATTTTTGGGATGAACCACAATTGTTAAAAATCTGTTCAGATCAAATTATCAGGAGATGTGTACCGGAAGAAGAGCAACTAAGTGTCATCAATTTCTGCCATGCTGGAGCCTGTGGAGGCCATTTTGGAGGACAGAAGACCGCACAAAAAATCCTTCAAAGCGGATTCTACTGGCCCTCCATCTTTCGTGATGCTGCTCAATTTTACAAAGAATGCCAACAATGCCAACAGCTGGGAAATATTTCACGACGAAATATGATGCCCCTTAATCCGATTTTAATTGTTGAGATTTTTTATGTTTGGGGGATTGACTTCATGGGTCCTTTTCTCCCATCTTTCGGGTATTCATACATTCTTGTGGCTGTTGATTATGTCTCTAAATGGATAGAAGTTGTGGCAACCCGATCGAATGATCACAAGGTCGTTATCAAATTCCTGAGAGAAAATGTGTTTAACCGATTTGGGATCCCGAGAGCAATCATTAGTGATGGCGGTTCATATTTCTGCAACAGCCATTTTGCCACTCTAATGAAGAAATATGGCGTTACCCACAAGGTTGCAACGTCATACCATCCGCAGACTAGTGGTCAAGTGGAAGTGTCGAACGGGGAGATCAAACGAATTTTAGAAAAGACGGTACGACCGGATAGAAGAGATTGGTCGAACCGGCTATCTGATGCTCTTTGGGCATATCATACTGCATTTAAGGCACCGATCGAAATGTCTCCGTTTAGACTTGTCTACAGGAAAGCATGCCATCTTCCTGTTGAATTGGAACATAAGGCATTTTGGGCCATCAAAAGATTGAATTTCAATATGCAAGCAGCAGGATCAAATCGACGGCTACAGTTGAGTGAATTGGAAGAACTACGCTACGATGCGTATGAAAATTCGAAAATGTACAAGGAAAGGTACAAAAAGTTGCACGATGAGTCCATTTCTCGAAAGGAGTTTCACATTGGATAAAAAGTTTGGTTGTTCAACTCACGACTTAAGCTCCACCCGGGAAAACTGAAATCTAGATGGGAAGGCCCGTTTCAGGTTGTTTCCATTAGTGTGCATGGTGCGATTGAGATCCGCAGTCTCAAGGACAATCGAGTTTTCAAAGTCAATGGGCAACATCTTAAACCGATGTTTGAGCCAATCACCCAGTGTAAGATTGTGGCGATGCACCTCAGTGACCCAGGTATTTGATCAATGAAGTGGTCGAGCTGTCGACAATTAAACTCAGCGCTTCCTGGGAGGCAACCCAGTGTGTTTTATTTATTTATTTTTTTCTGTGTTGTTTTGGTTAGGATTGTGTCTTATTCTCAATCGATTGACTGTCAAATAGTCAATCGATTGACTCAGACCCCTCAATCGATTGACATTTCCCTGTCAATCGATTGATAAGTCAAGCATTAACATCATCTCACTCTTTTTGTGTCAATCGATTGATAATCTTGTGTCAATCGATTGACAACACCTAGAAGTTATAGCAGTTTTTGGAACTTGGAGCGCCACCCGACACATCTTGTCGTGGCAGCTAGCTTTCTAGGCACGTTTGTGTCAATCGATTGAGACCAACCCCTCAATCGATTGACTTGATTGGGTATTTACTGCACCCGTTTCCAAGGCACCTAACCGGTGCAACTTTTTGAAAAAGTGTGTCCTTAATCAATTGACAGAACATTGTCAATCGATTGACATTGAAAGAGGAGAGGTGGATTGTGCCACGTATCATTCGCATGCCTGACGACTTTCCAAATTCACGCGACGTGGGCAAACCAACCATTCTCAATCAATTGAGGATTCATCCTCAATCGATTAACATCTATATTATATAAGTGGGGTCACAACCTGTGGCTCCCTCATTCCGCCTCCTCTCAAATCCAATCCGCATCAAGCTTCTATATTCTCCTCGTACGCGATCGAATGGCGGCGCCTGGCCCACCAATCTTTCGTCCACCGCGTCCCGCCAAAGATCCGATGCGCATCCCTAATGAGCACTATATCGATCGCCAGTTCCAAACAGAAAATTTCTTCAACCTCGCCAAATACCGTCACATCGCGAAATGTGCCCGCTCAATCGAATTCATCGAGTCTTTGCGATTGGAAATGTTGCTTGCCTCGCCGCCCATAGATGTCTCTCTGCGAATCATTCGCCTGCTTTATCAGAAAATGGTATGGGTACCGGAAACAGTCTCACCAACGGGAATGCCCTTCATCACCATCGAGATCGACAATTGGCAATATAATCTGCATGCTGCCGATCTCGCGCATGCCTTCAAATTTTATGTGGTTCGTCCTTTGAACCTCCACATTAATCCGGCTATTGATCTTAGTCAGGAAGACATGATCAATAATATGTGTGGAGGACATCGCGGGACTGGTCAATCCACTAAACGGGCCGTCTTACCTATGGACATCTTGTTTTGGGATATTGTCATGGCGACCAACCTTCTACCGCATGGCACAAAAAGTGAGCAGACGAAGAATAGGGTAGCGGCACTTTATGCGGCGCACACAAACACTTGGTTTGATGCACCCGGTCTGATGCTCGAGGAGATGTATCGGTGTCACCAGGACATCGCCACCACCACCATACCGGCGAAGCATGCAGCGATTCTCCTCCATTTCCCGCACTATGTGATGCATCTTTTGGATCACCTTGGCTGCCCTATTTACGATGATGAGGAGTTGGGCGACATGCAATTTTATTAGTATGGCATCAATGTATGGGATAAGAGCATCAAAGCGATTCTTCGTGCGCAGCCACCTCCGATTGATGTCGACGATGTACCTCCTCCTCCCCGTCCAAACCCCGGACAACGCCAACGTGGCGGTATTAGACGACCTCGTCCCGAAGAGGTCCCAGAATTTGATGCCGAGGCAGCTGTTGCTCGCCTCGAGGCGCGGATGGATGGGTTGAATGCAAGGCTTGGTGGTGTTGATCGAAGATCTAGGTTTCAGACCTCTCTTCTCATGCGGATGGCCCGGGAATCGTTCCCAAGGCGTGCCGACGAATTCATCGTAGGAGCGCGAGCGGCGATGAACGAGGAGAGGGACCCTAAATTTGATGATGATGATGATGATGATGATGTGTAATGTTTAGTGTGTGGTTATATGTGTTGTTTAGTGTTTTTGTCTGTTAGTGTGTGTGTTTGTTATTTTTGGCTGATCTTATATTTTTTTTTAAGTTTTTAGGATAGATTAATTTCAGTTTGACCAATGGGTGTAATCAATCGTTAAAAAAAAAATCAATGGCATCGGAGTGTTTTAATGTGTTAATTTTGCTGTGTTTGCATCTCAGGTGTGCATATGTTCATTAGTCAATCGATTGAGATGAAGCTCTCAATCGATTGAACACCTTACTTTTGAAATTCAGGAACTGCAACTCTTCTAAAGTCAATCGATTGAGATGAAGCTCTCAACCGATTGATTCCTGCATCCACAAACAGTAAAGTTTTGTAATGGGAAAGTTTTGACCGTATACCAGACGACATACTTGGTATTCAGGGTCAATCGATTGACAATAAAATGTCAATCGATTGACTTCTGCGTGGTCAAACTGTCACCCTCAGTCAGAAACAGAAAGTTGCTAAAAGATACGGTGTGCTGAGGGTGGATTTTTGAGCCGTGCACCATCGGCCTATGTTGACATCTTGTGTCAATCGATTGACACTAAACTGTCAATCGATTGACTGATGCTTAATTCCGAAAAGTTACACCACACCGTCCAAAAATCAAGTCTTTTAGAGTTCGTCTGGTAGGAGGTTTCGTAGAGGGTCTTTCGAGTCCATATTTTAGGAAACTTCTCTCTATTTAAATCACTCGAAGGGTAGTCCTATAGTCAAACTTTTAGTTTTTCTTCCTCACGTTTTAGCCATGTCTTCCATGCGGTATCGTACCTGATCCGCCATGAAAAAACTGACGGAGCCCACAACCAAACGTGCACGTTATCACGCTCCGCCGCCACCACTCGACTTGTCGAATCATGACGTCATCAACCTTGATGATGAATCCCCTCTAGAAGGCAACTCAATTTTCACGCGCTCCGCTGAGGCCGTCCACGACCCAATTCCGCCTCTCGTACCACCACCTCCTACCCCACCATTTTCACCACCCCGTGCACCAGTTCCGCCGCCTGGCGAGGTTGGCATCACTGAGGAGATGTGGAACTATGCGTTTCTGAAGCCAACGGAAGGAAGTTCTATCATGGCTGACTAAAAGGATTAGGATTTTCAGTTTTAGGGTCTCGTTTTAGGTGTCTTTAGGTTAGGTTTGTTTTTTTTTTTTATGTTTTAGTTTAGGTTTGATTTCAATTAATTTTAGGATCGGATTTTAATTTTGCAATAATTGTAATAGGTTTCCTTATATTTAATAATATTTAATTTCGTTAGTTAAATATTTGTGTTTTTATTTTTTATTTTCATCATCCCTTTCACTTGATCTAGTTCTTTTGGTCCTCGAGTGCATCATAACAGGTTTGGGGGGGTCTTACCTCCTATTTCAACACCAATGAGGACATTGGAGAGTTCAGGTTTGGGGGGGGGTAATTTCGGTGATTTTCATAAAGCTTCGGTTTAATACCGTTTAAAAAAAAAAGAAAAAAAAAAAAAGAAAAAGAAAACCGTTTTCAGACCTTGAAATCATATCAGTCAATCGATTGAGATTATTGTCTCAATCGATTGACTGCTAACCATCAATTAGTCAATTGGAAATTGTAACAGTCAATCGATTGAGACATTGGTCTCAATCGATCGACTGATGACAGGAAGGCTAATGAAATTCGAATTTTTATTCATATTCTCAAATTTGTGGATGACCTAAAATTCTTTAAAATTTGTTATCATACCATGATTATTTTTATGAATGCTTATAAAGTTCAAGATTAAAATAGTGATATTCATGATCTATGCCTGAAAAATTTGTGCACCATCACTTTCCTTCAATTCCAAGTTTGAGAATTAAGTGTATGACTTGAAATTTTCAGATCTCAAGGAAGGCTTAAACCCAGTGAGTTTTGAACTTTGTCTTCATTCTTGATGAGTGTTGAAATAAATTCAGAGTATCTTTGAATTCCTGCTTCAATTGTTAAAATCTCATTTATTTTACTTTGATTTGTTGATTGTACGTGTGTTATACCATTACACTAGAAATCAATGTGTATTAACTCAAGGCAAATAGGCATATTTTATCATAATGAAAGGAAATGATCTAAGGCCATTATTGGCTCGTTTGTGCCCAAAGTATCCCACCATATAGTGATCTATCTTGTTGCACCCCCTTTGAGCCTCAACTTAAAATTTTTGCCTTATTTATTCTTTGAAAGCTATATTAACCATACCCCACACCAGTTTTAAAAGCCTTACCCCTTTATCTCTGAGAAATTAGGGACGAGATCAAGGAAGGAAACAAAAGGTTATGGCGGTAATATCTGTAAGGAATAAATGGCAGAAAATTGAATGAGGAGAGAAAAAAAAAAAAAAGATTCAATTAGTGCAAAAAAGTAGAAAAATATATGGAAGTGATGTTAAGAAAAAAAAAAAAAAAAAAAGAGAAGAAAGAGAAAAGTGTTTATGAAAAGAGAAAGGTTCTAGAAACTCCGGAAAAGGAAGTTGAAAAATAAGAAAATCAGTATGTGTCTTATTCCGATTTCTCAGAGAAATTTGAATCTAATTTTCCCTTACTTTCTTAACCTCTACCCGAGCCCCATTACAACCTTAGAAAAGACCTTTTTAATCCAATCATGAGTAGTAAATGCCTTGTGGAGAGTGATTGCACAATGCCTATGGTGCTTGGTATATGCATGTTTGAAATACAAATATCTTTCTTAAAATGGGATTTCTTTCTAAAATTCTTTGATGCACCGTCTTTCTTATAACTTGTGAGACTTTTCTAAATTGCATTGTAACTCTATCTCACATGGGAGAAAATAAATAAATAAATAAAATCATTCATCAGGAGTGATTTCATTCTGAGTATATACCCATGGTAAGGATTGAGTCTAGGCGTGTGATCTAAAGGTTCCTAGTTTAAGCTTCTTCTCAGACAAAAGAATTTGAGTAGTGATAATTGCATAACATTCTAAGGCATAAAACATGAGCATTGAAAAATAATGGATTGGATCGAATGAGCACTAATGAAATGGACATGATCAGATGCATTTTAAAAGATTTTCCAGGGACATTTGACTGCTTAAGGGCATGACTAAAAAAAAAAAAAAAAAAATTCTGAAATTCATAAGTTTTGAAGTTTGTAGGTATCTTCACTGGAAACCTTCAGGAGACACAACTCCTCCACTAGGGATCACCTAGGGGTTTAAAGGCTTGTTGCATGCACTAAATGCAATCGTGTTCCCTACGAAAGTGGCATTTAAAATTTTTAGGATGTTAGTTGTATTTGCTTTACATATTTTTCATTCTCTTTGCTCAAGGACTAGCAAAGTGTAGGTTTGGGGGTGTGATCGGTGCCGAAATGTGACTATATTTCGCACCTTAATCCCTACATTTAGCTGTTCGATGAAATCATCTGATGGTTGTTGTAAGGTTTTGATGTTTACAGGTGTTTCCGACCGTTGGATCATTAAAAAGCATAAAAGAAGGTAATTAAAGGCTACACAAGAGCTATGGACAAAGAGGTCAAATGAAGCATTGAAATCCGTGAAGAAAATCAACATCTAGCAAGAGAGAGAAGACTTTACCCTGAGATATCAATCGATTGAGGTATAAGTGTCAATCAATTGACTCATGGAGAGAAGACTGTACCCTTAAATGTCAATCGATTGAGGACTAAGTGTCAATCGATTGACACATGAAGACAACTTTGTCCCGAATTAAAAGTCAATCGATTGAGATTTAATTCTCAATCGATTGAAGTTATTAGGGTTAGGGTTGCTCGGCTGCTATAAAAGGGAAGCTACGAGTTTGTTTAAAGGGGGGAATTTTTTAAGAATTAATAGAATTTTTGCATCTTGAGAGATATACTTTTTGGGAATTTGAAGGGTTCTTCTTTTCTCCTTCTTTTAGGGTTCTATCTGGGAAGATTGTACCGAGGATTTGTATTATTTTTCCTTTACGTTCATGAAAGCATAGATTATATTTAGGAAAAAGAATTGTAAACAAAGATTTTTTGGAAGAAATGAAAAGAGGAATGACTTTGAATGAACAAGGAGATCATACACCAAAGATGAGCGGCCAAATCAGTTGATCGGGGAAGATGCGATCCCCAGATAAGTAGCAATTTTTTATGATTAATACCACAGTTAATTTATGTCATCATGGAATCGTTTTGCTAGAAGTTTGTGTTATTAAAAATATATTGAATGCTTGTTATGAGTATCACGTAGAATTCTAGATCCGGACTTGATGATCTAGGCTGCAGAGCGATTATATTTTTACTGTCGTGATCTAAATATTATGAGATACGCTATGCTTCTTACATGACTCATACTGCAATGATAGGCTGAGTCATTGTTTTTAGATAGGGTATGCCGGATTGATGATCATGTTTTCTTACGAATCATTTTTCTAGACGAATGATAGTGTGAATGATGCTTTAATGAAACTGTGGGTTTTAATGATAGAAAAGGGCTACAAATCTGGGATAGCATATTCCTTGATCATATTTAAATATTATTCTTAGATTCATCCTAAATTAGTTGTTTAGATTAATTTATTTTTCTTTCATTTAAGAAAAGTGTGATAAATTTTTGGTAAAATTGAATCTGTCCTTTGGTACTTCCTTGGGGACGTTTTTAAATCTCTGAAAGAATTAATTAAAATTTACATTTCCCTGTGGGTTCGACACCCTTGTTCTTGCCATACTACAATAGATCTTGTGCACTTGCAAGGGTATACTTTAAAACCGATCAGGTACCTTTAGTTAAATAGTTTGTTAATTATATGCAATGATTCTAATGTGGTTTAACATAATTAACTTGAATGAATTTAAATATTAAATAATAGAATCAATGCAGAATTGACATCTCAACTTTAATGATACCTTGGATTACGTCATTCGACGTTTGGGCATCCTGTGCAGTCACCGCATAAGCTCAACCTTGAACTGTAGGTCGCGTCGACTTCTACGTAGAGACTGACGTAGTCCGTCCTTTCTCAACAGCAGGATAATCCTTGATCATATGACCAATCGGTCCACACCTGAAGAATCCTCTAGTGTTCTGTCGGCAATCCTCTGTCTTATGTGGTTTCCCACATCTTGCACACACAGTAGTGCTCCCTGCTCTGAAAGTTCGCCCTGGTGACGAACTCTGCGGTCTATGATAGGAAGACGACACTGGTCCTGAAGCAACAACCGGTCTAGAATACGATGGCTGACTAGGATAGGGAGGAGGTTTAGAGAACTTCGGCTTTTTGTTCACTGCTCTGAAGCACTCTGCTGTCCCTGGCCAAACCGATTTTTATTGCCTTGCTCTCGCCTCAAGTACTGTTTTTAAATGTCTTCCTCTCCAATGAGAGTCTTTGACATGATGCCCGCATACGTCTCCATTTCTCACATCGACACCCTCTCCTGAATGTTCGGCCTCAACCCTCTCTGAAATTTCTGAGCCCTCATCAGCTCAGTGGCCACGTGTAAGGGTGCAAATCGGGAAAGTCTATCAAATTCTGCGCCATACTCGCGCACCGACATCTCATTCTGCTTCAACTCAATAAATTGGACTTCCCACTAGTTACGTACAATCTTCGGAAAGTACTAATTGTTGAACGTCTCCACGAACGCTGCCCAAGTCCATGGAGTATTGGGGTAGTCCTACTCTCTCATCCTGGAAACAAACTTCCACCACGGGCTGGCCTCGCCCAAAAGTTTGAAGGATGCCCAGCATACTTTCTCAACATCTGGACACTGTAACACCTCAAAAATTTTCTCGATCTCATCAAGCCATGCCTCGGCCTCCATCGGATCTGTCTGCCCTGAGAATGTAGGAGGTCTCATCCTCCTAAACTCGGCAAATCCTCCTGGCTGATGTCTGGCTGCTAGCATCTCGGTCTATCGGTCTATGGCTGCAGTCTGTTGAGCCATGTTGTTGGCCAAGGCTGCCAACACGTGGTCTACATTTCCCCCTTTAGGTGTAGCAGCTCCCATGTGTGAATAACACTAATGTCACAAGAAGGCTATGTCAATAAATGATTCATGTGGTGTTTTGATTTCCATAAATCAATGCGCCTTAGGCATGTCAAACTTTTATATGACAGCCATCCGTGGTTACTGCAACTACCTCAAGATACTGTCAAAGATCCATTGCCATTTGCAATGAATATTGTGGCTCTGGGTACGCTTATTCAAGCAATTTTGTTGTTAGTGAGAGCCTAGATTTACTTGATTTTCTGATCATTATGGTTCGGTAAGTTATTACTTGGTCAAATAGAATCAGATAGGTTGTTTTTATATGGTTTTGTTTTTATCGATGTACTTATCTTTACTGTTTCATGTTGAAAAATAATCAATGTCAGGTTCTACAGTTCATATGTGACAGCCCGAATTTTCCCAACCTAAATTTTTTCACGATATATAAATATTTTTTTTTCTTTTAGACCAAAATCAAATGGGAAAACCCGGACCGCCTGATCGTAGATCACAATCTAATACAGAATATTTGGTACAAACATAATGTATAATTAAAACCTCCAGCTCTAATATCCAATATATATAAAGTAACAGACACCAGTGATGGCCAACAATCACCAACAGTAATGTACAACAGTACAAAAGTACCAAGCCTTAACTAACCAAATCCACAAATCCAAATTCTACGATCCCAAAATAAAAGACAAAAAGTGAAAGCTTTTATTCTTTAGTATGTAATCTGGGTCTTCCTCAAACCTATACCTGTGACGTATAGTTGAGGGTGAGCTAACATCTAAGCTCAGTAGAAGAACATCAATAGCAATTACATCTTACTAATGACAAAGCTCAAAGCAGAAGCAGATCAGATACTTAAAAGACGAAATTCAAGGATTTAACAGATCAGATAATTGAGATAGATCAAAAGCGATAACAGGGCAAATGACAGAAACATAATCTATAACATGGAAGATATTCGTTACAGAAATAAAAGCTCACATTTCTTGTTTACTTCACTCACTATGTTCACATCACTCACTGTGTTCACTTAAGTATGCTACGAAATGCATACGGATCGCCTCCATACAGGCCCACTATGTATGCTATGCAATGCGTATAGATCACCCCGTACAGGCCCATTATGTATGCTATGCACTGTACACTGTGTATGGATAACCGCCGTACTAGTCCACTTGTCAATGTCTACTCACAGTCAAAGTTCGAATATGTTCTCACTATTCACATTCACTCTCAGATACAGGGTTCAAGGTTCATACTTAGCAATTCAACACTAAGTCTATCTAGTTTCCAAGGTTCAGAGTTCAATCATCCATATTCTAAATTTTCCAGTTACAGTCAGATAACATCACCCAAACATCCAGAGATTCAACTTCCTATAATTTCTATTCAATTTTTCGAAACAGAGTCCCATATTCATTCTAATTCAAAGTTCATAGGCAAGTTCAACTAATCATATCTCTTACAAAAACAGAACAAATCAAATCATAAGCAAAACATAAAGAATTAGATTAAAACAAAATTGAACGGAACGAATCAGATCACAAGCGGAAGCACGGAATAATCAGATCATATACGAAAACAGAATAAAAACAAAACATATCAGAATATATGTGGAAACGGGACGAAAATAGAACATATCAGAATGAAAACAAAGAATCAGGTCGAATATCAAAGAAACTATGAATCAATTTATAAAATGTAATTTTCGTTGAGTTTCCCTACCTTAATCTCGGAGCCGTTCCAAAGAAATCCAAAAGTTCCTATCCACGGCCTCCAACTCTTGGTCTACATCACACATATGATGTTGTATTAAAAACTTATTCTAATTACTAATAACGTTGACATATTTAAGTATTTTCTCAAAATCGAGGCAGAAATGGCTAAGTTCGTGTTGACTCGAAACTTGACTCAACTTCCTGCTTAATTTTGACCCTCAAAACATTTGATTCATAAGCTAGCTAAATCATAAAAGTTGTAGATCTCATTGTTCTCTTTCCAACGCATCAAGAATTCCATTAATCAAAGTTCAGAGGAAAGAGTTATAGCTAAAATACCAAAGCTGTATCGGTACTTCAGTCAAAACGTGTTAACTTAGAACTTGGCCTAACTTACAGCTCAATTTTAATCCTTAAAATAATTTATTCATCAGTTGGTCAATTTATAAGAGTTGTAGATTTAGTTTTTCTCTTTCCGACGTCTCAAAAATTGCGTCAATCCGAGTTCGTAGTAAAATGTTATATCCAAAATACTGAAGCAGTGTTGACACTTCAGTCTAATTGATCGATCGTATTTTTCTCATTGATCGATCAAACCATTACATTGATCGATCAATTTCCACATTGACCGATCAAACCAACATTGATTGATCAATTTCCTCATTGATCAATCAAACTATCACATTGATCAATCAATTTCCACATTGATCGATCAAACCAACATTGATTGATCAATTTTCTCATTGATCGATCAATCCTATCGGGCATGAACTTCCAAAAAATACACTTTCTGTTTCTATAAAAGCATATATAATTTGATCGATCAATCTTCCAGATTGATCGATCAATTACCTAATTTGATCGATCAAAGATGACAGTTTCTGTCATCAATGCCGATCATCAATCTTGACCTATTTTCATCCAAATCTTTGATGATCTTCATCAAACCACACACACATACACACTAAACTAAAACCAGGATTTATTCTATAATCTAAACCATTAAAATTAAAGAAAAACTAACCTTTCTTCAATCGATTTCGCGACCTTAAGAATCGTTTTCCAAAAAGGGGTTTTCGAAATGAAACTTTGGATTCTTACAACGATTGATCACTATGACTTTAATATGACGTTTTGTACGATCACGGATCGATTTCAACCTCTTCGAATCGCGAAAGATGATGGTGAGATGATCGGTTCGCACTCGATTCAAATTCAAAGGTTTCCAATGGTTGGGACTTGGTAGAAAATGAAACCATTGTGGTGATTGGTGTCAAGCATTTTGCGAAGAGTGCGGAGTTCAAGGCACAATCACGATCTTCTTTCAAGCTTTCTCTTTCTTTCATTCTCTCTCTCTCTCTCTCTTCAAAATCCAAAAGGCTAAGCTTAGCATTCAAGCAACCCACGCCTCTCTCTCTTATACCTTAAAACCCAACCAAAATATCTAGATATTTTTACACCAAATTCTATCCACTTACCTTAGACTTGGCTTCGGTGTTGAGCGGCACACGGTGCGTCGGTACGTGACTTTCACAGTAAAGGCCCAAATACACATTTAAACCTTAATCCATTTGCACAAAATTATCTTAATATTATTTAATGATTTGTTATTATATAAAAATCATGGGGACATCGATTTTAGTGTCGGACACATACACAGGGTCAGTTGAGTTCCTGCTTGAATTTTTTGGGTCATTACATTCTTTCCACCTAAAAAGAAATTTCATCCTCAAAAATCGACGTGCCATATTAAAAAAGGTATGAATATAATTTAACATGCTCAAAAATAGGGTCATTACATTCACCCCTCCTAATAGGAATTTTTGCCCTCGAAAATTGATCCTGATACCGATGGAGTGTATAATAGGAAACCAATAGGACAAGAAATCAAAACCATTTAATTATAAAAAAGTTAAACCATTCATTTACAAGAAGGCATCACCACCACAAAAGTTTACAGCTAAAAAGAAAAACTGACTCCAAAGATGCAAACCATGGAATTCATACAAAAGACCGAAGACATTGAGTACCTACAAGGTGCAAACCCAACTCTTGAGTTTGTGACCAACTCACCTACGACTGTGTTTTGCTCCTTATGGGGACAATCTCTTATCCGATGTCCAACCTGTCCAGATTTAAGGCATGCGCCCTTAGCCCACCAACAGTCGTCAGACTTATGGCCTTTTCAACACCGTAAGCAGGACTCAACCGATGTTGATGAATTATTGTGGGAAGATTGTTGTACCCTTGAGACGGTAGCAATAGTAGGGTGTGAAAGGCGGAAATGTCTCGAAGACATAGGCATGGATGGTCTCGAGTAAGCAGTCTAAGCAAGCTAGATAGATGCAGGCGTCAGTAGTCTCGGTCCCGTGCCGGTCGGCTCAGATGTATAAGATTGCGTTCAACTGGCGTCACTCCGATTCTATTGGTCTCTCCTCAAGAACTGTTTCTGAATTTCTTCCTCTGCAATGAGAGCCTTTGATATCACGCCCCTAAAGGTTTCCATCTCCCACATCGCCACTCTCTCTTGTATATCAGGTCGTAAGCCAAGCTGAAATTTCCTAGCCCTGTATTCTCTCACAGTCATCATATTCTACTCAAGTTTTATTAATTGTACCTCCCACTAATGTCGTATGATCCTGAGAAAGTATTTATTATTAAATGTCTCTACAAATTCTGCCCCAGCCCATGGCGTATTGGGAAATTCCAGCACTCTAACTCTGGATACTGACTTCCATCATGGGTCAGCTTCTCCGTCTAGTTTGAAGGCTGCCCACCGTACCTTCTCAACTTCGGTGCATTGGAGCACCTCGAAGATCTTTTCCATCTAATTCAACCACTTCTTGGCCTCAAGTGGATCAACTTGTCCCAAAAAGCTTGGAGGATGCATCTTTCTAAACTCCATAAACCCTGAAGATTGGTTCCTGGTTGCGAGTAACTCAGCTTGTTGAGCCATGGAGGATGTCTGTTGAACCATTGAAGTTGTCTGTTGAGCCACATTGCTAGCCAAGGCTTCCAACTCCTTCAGGAACATCCATCATGAAGACCGTCCTCGGTCTACCTCTACCTCCTCTAATAGTGGAGACATACTGATCTGTCACGATGAAACAAAATTTCATTAAAAGTGATCATGAAGATCCAAAGCCTTAATCTTAATCGAAGATAATCTAAGCTTCTCTATGCTTCCTACGTTCTACCAAAACTTAAAGTCATATCCTCAGGACTCCCATAAAACCTAAAGCTGAAGCTCTAACATTAACTGCGACACATGGTGTCACAGATGACATGCCATATGGTGTTCTTCAGGATCTAATACCATATCCCTGACTTCCCAGAAGACCTAATCTGTCATTAGTAAGATGTAACTGCTATTGATGTTCTTCTACTGAGCTTAGATGTTAGCTCATCCCCGACTATACGTCTTAGGTATAGGCTTGAGGAAGACCCAGATTACATACTGAAGAATAAAAGTTTTCACTTTTGGTCTTTTATTTTGGGATCGTAGAATTCGGATTTGTGGATTTGGTAAGTTAAGGCTTAGTACTTTTGTACTGTTGTACATTACTGTTGGTGATGGTTAGCCATCACTAGTGTGAAAGGCATGCACCGACGCACCATGTGCACTGACTTCACAGTTGAATATCCTACGCCCTGACAGAATTTACTGCCATAGCTTCGGGTCCCAACAAGACCTAATACCTAAGCTCTGATACCAACTGTGACAGCCCGAATTTTCCCAACCTAAATTTTTTCGAGATATATAAATATATTGTTTTTCTTTTAGACCAAAATCAAATGGGAAAACCTGAACTGCCAGATCGTAGATCACAATCTTATACAGAATATTTAGTACAAATATAATGTATAATTAAAATCTCCAGTTCTGATATCCAATATGCATAAAGTAACAGACACCAGTGATGGCCAACCATCACTAACAGTAATGTACAACAGTACAAAAGTACCAAGCCTTAACTTATCAAATCCATAAATCCAAATTCTACGATCCCAAAACAAAAGACCAAAAGCAAAAGCTTTTATTCTTCAGTTTGTAATCTGGTCTTCCTCAAACCTATACCTGTGACGTATAGTTGGGGGTGAGCTAACATCTAAGCTCAGTAGAAGATCATCAATAGCAGTTACATCTTACTAATGACAGAGTTCAAAGCGAAAGCAGATCAGATACTTAAAAGAAGAAATTCAAGAATTTAACATATCAGATAATTGAGATAGATCAAAAGCGATAACAGGGCAGATGACAGAAACATAATCTATAACATGGAAGATATTCGTTACAGAAATAAAAGCTCACACATCTTGTTCACTTCACTCACTGTGTTAACTTCACTCACTGTGTTCACGTCACTCTCTATGTTCACATCACTTACTATGTTCACTTCACTCACTGTGTTCACTTATGTATGCTATGAAATACGTATGGATTGCCCCCGCACAGGCTCACTATGTATGCTATGTAAGGCGTACGGATCGCCCCCGTACAGGCCCACTATGTACGCTATGTAAGGCGTACGGATCGCCCCCGTACAGGCGCACTATGTATGCTATGCACTATACACTGTATACGGATAACTGCCGTACCGGTCCACTTGTCAATATCTACTCACAGTCAAAGTTCGGATATGTTCTCACTAGTCACATTCACTCTCAGATACAGGGTTCAAGGTTCATACTTAGCAATTCAACACTAAGTCTCTGGTTTCCAAGGTTCAGAGTCCAATCATCCATATTCTAAATTTCCCAATTATAGTCAGATAACATTACCCAAAAATCCAGAGATTCTACTTCCAATAGTTTCTATTCAATTTGTCGAAACAGAGTCCTATATTCATTCTAATTCAAAGTTCATAGGCAAGTTCAACTAATCATATCTCTTAAATAAATAGAACAAATTGAATCATAAGCAAAACAGAATGAATCATATTAAAACAAAATTGAACGAAGCGAATCAGATCACAAGCGAAAACATGAAATAATCAGATCATATGCAAAAATAGAACAAAAACAAAACATATCAGAATATATGCTGAAACAGGACGGAAATAGAACATATCAGAAGGGAAACAAAGAATCGGGTCGAATATCAAAGAAACTACGAATCAATTTATAGAATATAATTTTTGTTGAGTTTCCCCTACCTTAATCTCGGAGCCGTTCCAAAAAAATCTAAAAGTTCCTATCCACAGCCTCCAACTCTTAGTCTACATCACACATATGATGATGTATTAAAAATTGATCCGAATTACTAATAACGTTGACGTATTTAAGTGTTTTCTCAAAACCGAGGCAGAAATGGATAAGTTCATGCTGACTCAAAACTTGACTCAACTTTCTACTTAATTTTGACCCTCAAAACATTTGATTCATAAGCTAGATTAATCAAAAAAGTTGTAGCTCTCGTTTTCCTCTTTTCAACGCATCAAGAATTACATCAATCGGAGTTCGGAGGAAAGAGTTATGGCTAAAATACTGAAGCTGTATCGGTACTTCAGTCAAAACGTGTTAACTTAGAACTTGGCCTAACTTACAGTTCAATTTTGATCCTTAAAATAATTTATTCATTAGTTGATTAATTTATAAGAGTTGTATATTTAGTTGTTTTCTTTCCAACGCCTCAAAAATTGCATCAATCCGAGTTCGGAGTAAAATATTATAGCCAAAATACTTAAGCAGTGTTGACACTTCTGTCCAATTGATCGATTAAATTTTTCTCATTGATCGATCAAACCATCACATTGATCGATCAATTTCCACATTAATTGATCAGACCAACATTGATTGATCAATTTTTCTCATTGATCAATCAAACCATCACATTGATTGATCAATTTCCACATTGATCGATCAAATCAACATTGATTGATCAATTTCCTTATTGATCGATCAAACCATCATATTGATCGATCAATCTTCAAATTTGATCGATCAAATCTCAAATTTGATCAATCAATACTATCGAGCATGAACTTCTAAAAAATACACTTTCTATTTCTATAAAAGCATATATAATTTAATCAATCAATCTTCCAGATTGATCGATCAATTCCAAATTTAATTGATCAATTACCTAATTTGATTGATCAAAGATGACAGTTTCTGTCATCAATGTCGATCATCAATCTTAACCTATTTGCATCCAAATCTTTATTGATCTTCATCGAATCACACACACATACACACTAAACTAAAACTAGGGTTTATTCTACAATCTAAACCATTAAAATCAAAGAAAAACTAACCTTTCTTCGATTGATTTCGCGACCTTAAGAAACATTTTTCAAAAAGGGATTTTTGAAATGAAACTTCGGATTCTTACGGCGATTGATCACTATGACTTTAATATGACGTTTTGTACGATCAAGGTTCGATTTCAACCTCTTCGAATCGTGAAAGATGATGGCGAGATGATCGGTTCACACTCGATTCAAATTCAAAGGTTTCCAATGGTTGGGATTTGGTAGGAAATGAAACCCTTGTGGTGATTGGTGCAAAGCATTTTGCGAAGAGTGCGGAGTTCAAGGCACAATCACGATCTTCTTTCAAGCTTTCTCTTTCTTTCTTTCTCTCTCTCTCTCTCTCTCTCTCTCTCTCTCCCTTCAAAATCCAAAAGGCTAAGCTTAGCATTCAAGCAACCCACACCTCTCTCTTATACCCTACAACCCAACCAAAATATCTAGATATTTTTTATAATATCCCTGATATTTTTGGCCTATTTTTCGTTTACCTCGATAAGCGTGTCCGAAAATAATTGAAGGATTTTGGATTTTTGATAAGCTAAGGCTATGATAAGACTTGTGGCAAAAGGATTTTGTCGAAAGATGAGTGAAAGTCATGTGAGCAATGACTTACACAATAAGGTTGGTGTTTGTGTTTAGCACTGGATATGTTTTCAACTTAAATGGATAAGTTGTAATTATAAATATCTAGATTTTTATTAGGAATTGTTTGTATTATAAGAGAGAGATTGCAAGAGAAGTTACACTTCTCTCTCTCTCTCGTTTGAATTAGAATTTACAACCATTTGCCTTGCCTTTGATCTTTAGATCTTGTGAGCTTGAGAGTTCCTCTCCCCATCTCGACCATTGATTAGCCTAGTGTTTAAATTATGATCAATTTGAGCTAGTGGAAGAGAAGGATATGGGAGTGGATATTAACAAAAAGAGGGATATGTCCTGTGCACTAAGGAGAGGTTTGAGTGGCTACCTCATTAGAAGGAAGAACTGATTTGAAGATCTAAATCGTTGAGCTTTGGAGATGATTTTTCAAGGAGAGGTTTCATTTAAGAAGCATAATTTTGGAATTCTGTTGCACACAGCATGAATAAAACTCTGAATATATGACATAAATCTGAAATTGGAAACTTAGTTATGATTAAGAACTTTGTAATTCGAACCTTAGAACCTCAGTTAATCTTTGAATCAGAACTTTGAAAAATCAGTATTATGTTATGAATAATAAGCCTTGATATATGTTAGCATTTGTATTCGATTTGGGGTTCATACGGACGATGTCCTAGATTCTACCGACCGTGTTGACGGTATTTACTATGGCGCTAATTTCCCTCATAGCGTAGGGGCTTGTTGCACTTCAGAAATGGGTTCATGAACGACGATGGTCAGTAGGGTTTCCCATCGGTCACGTAGTCCGCTCTCATGCTATAAGAAATTTGGGAGATAAAATTAAGTTATAAATTTAAGAAGCATGCTAAATCAGAAGATTTTTGAACACATCAGATTTATGATTATCAGTTTTGACTCAGGATTAGAACTGGAGATTTAGTTTACAAAGCATCATTTGAAAACCATATTTGATCCGATTTATGTCTTTTAAAAATCTCACTTATGATAAAATGCAAATAGATCTGTTTCCTCTATTGGGCTTGGTTGTTAGCTCACCCTCGACTATACGTCACAGGTGCTGAGACTAACCTTGGGTCAGAGGATCTTGAAGACTCCGATTACATTCCCGAGGAGGAATTAGATATACCAACTGAGGAGTTTTTCCCTTGATCCTAGATCCCTTATTTTTGGTACTTTTGTCAGAATATTATTTTTGAATATTGGGCCCTAGGCCATTATTTTGGTTCTTTTGATATCACTCGAGGAACCATTATTGTGAGCCACTATTTTAGGTGTTGGATTAGCCATTACTAGTGGTTCTTCTTGGTTCCTCATAGTGACATATTTTATTGTTAAAAGCTTTTGTTTTTGGATTCATATATGTTTTGCCTCTGTCTTTAGATCTTTGTTATGTTGCCAGCTTCTGTTTGTTACGGCTTATTGAGAAATCAATAAGTTAATGAACTGGCCTTTCCTATACCTTAGGAATTGGAAAAGTCGGGTCGTCACATTTTTACACCAAATTCTATCCACTTACCTTAGACTTGGCTTCGGTGTTGAGCGGCACACGGTGCGTCGGTGTACGACTTTCACACTAAAGGCCCAAACACACATTTAAACTTTAATCTGTCTGCTCAAAGTTATCTTAATATCATTTAATAATTTATTATTATATAAATGCCATGGAGACATCGATTTTCGTGTCGGACACATACACTGGGTCAGTTGAGTTCCTGCTCGAATTTTTTGGGTCATTACATCATAAGAGTATTTTTTTTATTATAGCCATCCAAGTTGTTTGTGGTTAACATTCAAAGGATATGAACAGGTCATATTTCCGGAAGATCGTCTTATGCCTCGGTTGTATACTCCTTCCCTAGCTAAGAGATATGAAGAACTATATCAAGAGAGTGGTGTCGAATTCTTGAAGGTAATTCCATTTTTATGAATAGCCTGACTTTTGTATATTGATCATTTATTTGCTTAAAATTGCAGATGTTTGTAGAAAGATATTGATCATGCCTTTTAATTTCTCATTTGTGTGAATTAGGGTGTAATTGTTAACCCAATTGAAGTTGGTCCTGACGGACGGGTAGCTGTTGTCAAACTTAGAGATGGATCTACTATAGAAGCAGACACGGTACTTTTATTTCTTGATGGTTGTGCTTCAGAGTAAATGAAAATTAGTTTTTCTAAGAGCATAGCAGAAGCAAGGTTTCAGAATTTAGTGCTTGCTCAACTCGGCCGTGACCAATACCATATAGACTTGGTATGACTTGGCAGAGACTTGTACAGAAGTTAAATGACATCAATTGAAGAACAAGGGCCACAACTCATTACAGATAATAAATCCATAGCCAGCTCCCCTTTCTGACACCTCCTTAGAAGACTCAAAAAAGGATGCCGAGGACACATCAGATAAAGAAAACAAGGAGAAATTTGGTCTTGTAACAGATGAAGATCGAGAGACTAGCAGAGATGCTTTGCAGAAGCTTACAAATATGATGGAGGAGAGGTCAAAGAACATACCCTATTTTGTGTCATTATCATCTATCATTCTGCATGTAGGATTGGTTGGAATGATAGGAAAGATCCGAATTATTATCCAACTGTCCCAATATTGTAGCATTTCACTAGTATTTTTCTTATTATTGTAACTCTTAAAACTTTTTTTGGTTCATATTGTTACAGATGCTGCAAAAGATAAACATGAGGATGAGACATTGAGTGAAAACAGGCCAACTGTAGAGCATGATAGGACTGAAACAAGCCCTTCTGACAGGGGGCGGAAGTATGATAGGAGGAGCAAAGAGAGGGACAGAGAGTGGGACTTGAAATGGGAGAAGGAGCAGGAACTGGAGAGATATGAGAGGGAACGGGAGAGGGAGAGAAAATGGTATCGATCAAGCTTATGAAAGTGATTTTGGTCATGACAATCATGCAGGTAAGTTTCTTATGCTTCACTTTTTCTTGATTTATAGTTTTAAACATATATCTAAGCTAGATATGTGTGAATATGATACTGTTAATTCCGTAGGCACTAGTATGATTTAATATAGATACAAGTGCTCTCTTACACTCCTCCCCCCTACTCTCATCTCTTTTGCTAAACGGGATGGGTTTTATTATATACGGGGTGCAGTTCTCTCAAATGGTATTGGTGATGACGTGACCATGGGATCCGATTCCATGTCAGATACAAAACATAATAGCAATGCTCTGACTAGAAAGCTGGGATTTGGTCTCATGGGATTAGGAAAGCGAACTACTGTCCCTTCTGTTTTCAATGAAGAAGACGGCAAAGATGCGGATAAGGAGAAAAAGAGCGACCTCTAGCTCCCATTGATTACTCCACTGAGGAAATACAGGTTGTGCAACTGCAAGCTAATGTTTCAGGGTCACAGCCAAATTTGGTGGCAGCTGCCGAATTTGCTAAGCGCACCACCCATGTTAATCCCAAAGAAGAGAAGCATGAATTTGAGAAAGAAAGAAACAGGCGATCTACTGACAAGTCAAGTCAGAGGGAGCCGAGGAGAGTTATCGTGCACGAGATGAAAGCTGAGAGAAGGTTCATGAATTTTTTACTCTAGACTTTTAAATATCTCTGTAAATCAGTGCACTTTTGTATGGAATCCAACATAAAATTTTCTGGAATTATACATGGCACTAATTTGTATATGTTATTTTTTTGGGAATTAATTAATAGTTTATGGCAGTAGAAATATATTTTATACTTTATCCAACATGGTATATAATGCTAAAAACTTTGACCTCACCAGCCATATCTATTGGGAAATAAGCTTTCGGGGAATTGTACGAAATTTTTCTCTAAAGGTAGCATTTGCTGCTCTGAAGTTAATCGGCTTTGGGGACATGTTGGCGACAGGTGCATTTGGACAATCACTACGCCAGTGCACTCCAGCTCTCTGCCCATTTCTTGCGGAAGTAGGTTTAATTGCTTTCTTGGGGAGCTCATTTTTCACTTCAAGCAACCCCCCTCAATACAAATGGGTGCTGCAGGTCTAACAGTACCCCCGTGGTGCTTGAGAATTGCTGATTTTCTAGCCAAATGAAACTAATTTGATTTGACAAAACAAAACAAAAAAACCTTCGCCCACGACTGCAGCCGTTGGCATAGTTCCTTTTATTTTAAAAATTATTTTTTTTAAAACACCTATGCCGACGATTGTAGTCGTTGGAGTAGGACCTTTTATTTAAAAAAATATTTTTTAAAACACCTACGCTGACGGTTGCAGCCGTCGGCGTAGGTCTTCTTATTTAAAAAAAATATTTTAAAAAAAAACTTACGCTGACGGCTGAAGCCGTCGGCGTAGAGTCCTTGAGTTATGGCGACGGCTACTACTCGTTGGCGTATGTATTCGCCAACGGAAATATCACCGACGGCTTCAAGCCGTCGGCATAGAATTTCCAGCTGTCGGCAATTCTATTTGCCGACGCCTAGTATAGTCTAGAAACCGTCAGCGTAGGTACCTTTATCTGTAGTGAATGTGGATGAATCTGATATCAACAACTTAGTAAAGCTCCAAGCCATTGTCAAGGAAACATTGCGCAAACTCCTCTCGGACTACCGCATATTGCTAGAGAAGACTGCCATATAGGTGGCTTCTTCGTCCCAACCGGCACACAAGTCATGGTCAACCTATGGAAGTTACAACGGAACTCACATGTGTGGAATGAACTGTTAGAAGTTTCTATTTCGGTGGCCGTCACTATGGTCAATTCGTTGACCGGTGAATGGTGTAAGATTAATCTTGAAATGTAATAGCTGCTAATTCGGTGAATTTGAAGAGAATAAGCAACTAATAGTTAAGTCTTTTAGTTATAGTATGATTGTGATTTCTAATCATAATATAATTAGTAATTTAAGTCCTTAATGTGAAAGGACTCTTTGGTTATAAATAAAAGGGGTGCTTGGTCCCAACAATTGCTCGACACACTTCAACCCTCCTTATTAGCAAAAGCATCCCCATTGTGCTCGAAGGTATTGAGAGCGAGAAGATCGTTGAAAATCAGCAACCCATCATTCATGGCTCACACTCAAGGTGCGCACATATAGTTTAATTCGTGAATGGTCGATTTATTGTTTTGATTGATCATGCGCCCAGATCCTAGGGCATATATTTGGATGATAGGATCGACAGATTCATTAATTGGTATCAGAGCCAAGTTATTGGTGTTTGATAGGTCAAAGCATTAATATATGATTTTATTTCAATTAATTTTTTTATTAAATTAAGGGACAATTTGAATAAACGATTGTTCATGAATTGGCGTCAGAGCATGTTTTGATGGCTGTCAAAATCGCCACCGATCACTAGTTGGCGACCTACTCCGGCTACCGGTAGGTGGTTGACTGGTGGTAGGTGGTTGACTGGTATTAGAAGAGACCACGTCCCTGTTAGCCATGGGAAAAGGAAGGAGACCCAGTGGGTCTTATTCTTTAAATGACAGCCATGTTTTCCCTTTTATTGTGGTTGCTATTACAATCCCCAAAGATCTATTGCAAGTCAAGGTGAATGAAAACTAAAGGATAATAATTTTCCTTTGATATGTGTCTGCGGGGTGGTGGAAGGACTTATGGTGGTTGCCAATAAAAGAGCTCCAAGGTCTTTGGTTAGTAGTTCCTTTGGAGAAGACAACTACAATAGTCGTAGGTCGGTGGTTCTTTTTTCTTTTTTTTTTTAAGTAGTAGGTGTCTTAATTGTTTTTATTGCATGTGTAATGGTAGCATAAGACTCGACCTAGTCTGTGACCCGGCCCGGTTGATTATCGGACTCGGGTCATGACCCAATCCAGCCCGTGGGCCGGTCCAGTTCATTCCCGACCCAAGATTTATGACTCGATTTAGCCCGTTAGACGCGATTCATTTGCCTTAAGGCCCAATTGTGACCTATATCATTTCTTATTCTTTTTGGGTCATTTTTGGGCTATTTATAGGTCCAATTTTCGGACAATATATACAGATTTTGATTTTCTCGGGCATTTCGGATCTAATTTTAAGGTCTATTTTTGAAAATAAGCTCTCCGTTGTGACATTTGACATAACTTGATGTCATTTTTGATAATTTTAATTGGATAATTATTATATTTTTTGAATGCTTTTAATTAGGGTTGGGTGTTGGAGGTTGTACTCTAAAACTAAGGCTGATACTTATATAATGTTACATATGATTATTATTAATTTTTGGCACACTTACTCATAACACGAGTTAGTTTTGACCACTTGCATCTCTTAAGTGGCTTAATTTTTTTTAATGAATCACTTTTGTGACCATCTAAAATATTATCAAACACAAATAGAAAATATGGCTTGAAAGGATTCTTCTGTCGAACGGTGATGAACTTTCCTAGTGCCATGATTTTCATAGTGAGGTTTATTTTTGTCAAAGATGGTGTTATAAATTCAGTGAAAGTATATAGTAAACGTTCACATAATAACTTGAGGGATTACTTCTGTCCAACGGTGATGAATCACTTAATATTGAATAATGGTTATATTTTACTATTCATTATTTTGTGTGTGGGTACTGCTAGCGTGTTGTGACTCGACCCAACGGAGAGTCATAACGATGCAATTAGTACCACAATCATTAATGTAAATTGAGGAAGCAGCTAGTGTGTTATGACTCGACCCAACGGAGAGTCATAATGATACATTATTTCTCAATAAAATCACATTGGTTTTAATTTTATTATATTCCTTAACATAATTTAACTCTTGCGTAAAACACTATAAATATAATCTTGTGGAATTGATTATTGTTATAGTTGTATGTGGATATAATAAAGCTCTTAATTATTGTGCAACATTGAACCTGTCTTCTATTACTAATATGATTGGTGGAATTGAACTTTTGAGTAGCTCGAATTATGACAAATGAAAGGAACAAGTTGTAATTATTCTAGGTTGCATGGATCTTGACTATGTTATACGAACTAATAAACCAAAGGTGCTCACTGTTGAGGATCTAGTAGTAAACAATACGGATTTTAAAAATTAGATAGATCAAATTATATGAGCCTCATGATCATAAAGAGTTTCATTACTGATGCGATCCGGGGAGGTATTTCTAACTTGTACAATGCAAAGGAATACATGCAAGCTATTTAGGAATAATTTCAGGAGACTTCTAAAGCATGTGCCAGTAGTCTTATTGTTAAAATGGGAACTATGAAATATGATGATCATAGTAGCGTACGGGAGCACATTATGAGAATAAGTGGCATGACAACTCAATTGAATGAAATTGATATGGGTTTTTCTGAGGATTATTTTGTTTACTTCATTATGACTTCTCTTCCTGCACAATTTGACCCGTTTAAGATTAATTATAGCATGCAAAAAGATAAATAGAAGATGAACAAGTTAATCTCTCACTGTGTCCAAGAAGAAGAAAGACTTCGGGCTGTAAAACCTGAAAGTGCTCATTACGTCGCTCTTGGACTATCGAAAGAAAATTTTAAGAGAAAGAAGGGATCATATAAAGGAAAGAACATGAAAGCTTCTACACCGGAAACCAAAAAAGGAGAAGCTAGCGAATCTACTTCTTGTATGTTTTGAATCATACAAGTATCTATTCTTATAAGAATAGACACATCAAGAAGAATTGTCAGAAATACAGAGATTGGCTAGTTAAGAAAGGTAATGACCAAGTCTTTGTATGTTTTGAATCATTTTATATTGATGCTCCAAACAACACTTGGTGGATAGATTCTGGTGCAACTATTCATATAAGTAATTCAATATAGGAATTTCGATCCAGCAGGAAGCTAAGTAAAGGTAAACGAACCATCAAACTCGAAAATAGAGTAGAAGCAGACGTGGAGGCCATTGGGACTCTCCGTCTTATTTTAGATAGTGGTTTCATTTTGAATTTAGTTTATACTATTTATGTTTCAAGTATCACTAGAAAACTTATATCAATTTCTAAAGTGGATTCATTAGGTTTTGAATTTAAATTTGGACATAATATTTTTACGCTATTATTTGATTCCAATATTGTGGGTAGTGGCTCACTAGTAGGCAATCTTTATTAGTTAAACTTGAATTCATTTTATGCCCAACCTTTAGTTTCTATGGTTGTGGATGATAGAGTTAGTAAGAAACGAATACGAGCAATTGATAATTCCTCTATTTTATGGCATAAACGTTTAGGCTATATATCTAAAGATAGAATAGAGAGGTTAATTAAAGATGATATAATCTCTGATTTCAATACTTGTGTTAATTGCTTTAAAGAAAAACTCACAAAGACTAATAAGAAAGGAGCTATCAGGAGCATGAATTTGCTAGAAATAGTCTACACTGATATTTATGAATCGTTTTCAACTCCTGTTATTGGTGACCAAAAGTATTTTATTACCTTCACTAATGACTATTCTCGTTTCGGTTACATATTTCTCATTCATGAGAAATTTAAGGCCCTAGATATATTTAAAATCTATAAAATCGAAGTTGAGTTACAACTCAATTCGAAGATTAAACTTGTGAGATCTTATAGAGGCAGAGAGTACTATGGTAGATACTCTAAAACAGGTCGCAATCCAAGACCATTCGCCCTGTATCTACAAGAGCATGGCATTATTGCTCAATACACCATTCCAGAAACACCTGAACAGAATGGTGTAGCTGAGCAATGAAATCGTACTCTTATGGATATAGTGAGAAGCATGTTATGCAACTCTAAGTTGCCTATATTCTTGTGGGGAAAAGCCTTGAAAAGAGCGGTGCATATTCTGAATCGGGTTCTTAGTAAGACTGTTCCCAAAACTCCTTATGAGCTATGGGTAGGAAGAAAACTGACTTTAGGATATTTATACATTTGGGACTGTTTAGCTGAAGCAAAGGTGTATAATCCACAATTAGGAAAATTGGACCTTAAAACTATAAGTTATTATTTTATTGGTTATCCTGATAGGTCAAAAGGCTATAGATTTTACTGTCCCACTCATAGTACTCGGATTGTTGAGACTAGATATGAGAAATTCTTTAAGGATTGTGAGAACAGCGAAAGTGTTTAGCCCAAGAAAATCACTTTTGAGGACAATCGGGTTATAATTCATATTCCTTTTATCCAAGAAAAAGTAGCAGCAATAATAGTTATTCAAGTAAGTGTCGATGTACTTGTGGCCATACCTATTGCAACACCCCACATTGAGGATGCTCTTGCTCCTATGGTGACTGCCAATAATCAACCATTGCGTAGATCAAAGAGAGCAAAAAAAGTCAGTCATTTCTTGTGGCTATATCGTCTACCTCAATGAGAGTGAGTATGATTTTAGAAAGGAAACAGATCTTGTTTCCTTTAATCAAACTATGAAGAGTGACAAATCCACTAAATGACTCGAAGCTATGAAAGATGAGTTGGAATCAATGAAACATAACTCGATATGAATCTTTGTGAGTTACCTGCAAGAGTTAAGCCTATAAGCTGTAAATAGGTATATAAAATCAAGCAAGACTCCAAAAGTAATGTAGAAAGATACAAGGCCAAGTTAGTCGCTAAAGGGTTCACTCAAAAGGAGAGAATAGACTATAAAGAGACATTTTCTTCTGTCTCTAAAAAGGAATCATTCTGAATAGTCATGGCATTAGTAGCTCATTTTGACTTAGAATTATATTAAATAGATGTTAAAATTGCTTTTCTGAATGTTGACTTGCATGAAGATGTCTTTATGACACAATCTGAAATTTTTCAGGTTGAGGGGGAGAGCCATTTAGTCTGTAAACTCAAAAGGTTTATATATGGTTTAAAGCAGGCATCTCGATAATGGTACTTAAAATTTTACGAAGTTATTTCAAATTTTGATTTTAAAGAAAATATTGTGGATCAATACATATATCTTAAAATCAGTGGGAGTAAGTTTATCATTCTTGTTTTGTATATTGATGAGATATTGCTTGTAAGTAGTAGTTTGAGAATATTACATGAGACAAAGAACTTTTTATCAAAGAGTTTTGATATAAAAGATCTTGGTAAAGCTTCCTATGTGATAGGACTTGAGATTCATCGAGATAGGGCTCGTGACATATTGGGATTGCCTCAAAGAGCTTATATTGACAAAGTTCTCAAAATGTTTAACATGTATAATTGCTCCGTTATTGTTGCTCCTGTGCTTAAGGGTGATAAATTTAAACTACTTCAAAGTCTTAGAATCGATTTGGAGAGATAGCAGATGGAGACAATTTCTTATGCATCGGCAATTGGGAGTCTTACATATGCACAAGTCTGTACTCATCCAGACATAGCGTATATAGTTGACATACTTGGTATGTATCAATGTACTCCTGATTTGGACCATTGGAAAGCAACCAAAAAAGTTTTTCACTATTTACAAGAGACAAAAGGGCACATGCTGACATACAAAAGGTCGAATAACCTTGAAGTTATTGGTTATTCAGACTCCGACTATACTGGGTGTCAAGACACCCGTAGGTCCACATCGGATTATATATTTATGCTTGTAGGTGGACCTGTATCTTGGAAGAGCGTTAATCAAACGCTGACTACTTCGTCTACTATGGAAGCAGAGTTCGTTGCATGTTTTGAGGTAACATGTGAAGCGATATGGTTAAGGAATTTTATCTCAGGGCTTCGAATTGTTGATAGTATTTTAAGGCCACTGAAAATTTTATGTGACAATTGTGCTGCGATAGTTATCTCTAATAACAACAAAACTAGTGAAGGTTTTAAATATATTGACATTAAATATTTTGTTGTGAGGGTGAAAGTTCAGAATCAAATTATATTTTTTTAAAAGATCAGTACGACACTCATGTTGACTGACCCTCTCATTAAAGGCTTACCTCCCAAGCTCTTTTCGGAGCACGTTGCGCGCATGAGATTAACAGATAATTTTGATAGCCTTTGAAAGTGGATGTATGAGAGTGAATACATTTGTTTAATTGATTCGAAAGTAAAGATTATTTATTTGCTTTTTCATTTTTATGCAAATAAAATTTTTTGAACATATGGTGCCAATAGATGGCAATAAAGTAGGACCAATAATAGATTGAGTTTACATGTAATCATCATTCAGTTTGTAAACTTACAATTTATGTGAAATCTTACTGGTTGGAATTCATGTCGGTGATAAATTCTAATACGGTAACTAATGAACGGTCATGTATTGATGACATGATGCATTGACTACATTGATTATGTGTTAAAATTTTCACTGGACCGAACTGATTGTAAAGATTTTGATTGAGATTAATTAGAACTTGTCATTCAAAGAAAATTAGCTAATATTTGATAATCGTAGTTTATTGACATAGTGTGGCCAAGTGCGAGATTGTTAGAAGTTTCTATTTTGATGGCTGTCACTATGGTCAATCCGTTGACCGGTGAATAGTGTAAGATCAATCTTGTAATATAATAGTTGCTAATTTGGTGAATTTGAAGAGAATAAGCAACTAATAGTTAAGTCTTTTAGTTATTGTATGATTGTAATTTCTAATCACAATACAATTAGTAATTTATGTCCTTAATGAAAAATGACTCTTTGGCTATAAATAAAAGGGGTGCTTGGTCCCAACGATTACTCGATACACTTCAATCCTCCTTACTAGCAAAAGCTTCCCCATTGTGTTCGGAGGTATTGAGAGCGAGAAGATCGTTGAAGATCGGCAACCCATAATTCATGGCTCACACTCAAGATGCGCACATATATTTTAATTTGTGGATGGTCGATTTATTGTTTTGATTGATCATGCGCGTAGATCCTAAGGCATATATTTGGATGGTCGGATCGACAGATTCATCATGAACCGGAGGAGTTTCGGCCAGAGAGATTCCTCACTCGTCACGTGGACGTGGATTTTAGAGGTCAACATTTCGAGTACATCCCTTTTGGATCCGGATGAAGACAAAGCCCCGAGATCTCTTTCGCACTCCAAGCCCTACACCTAAACTTGTCTGCTTCATGGCTTTGAGCTAACAACACCCTCAAGCGACCATGTTGATATAACTAGGGGTGTGAGCTTTGTTATGGGTAAAGCATCTCCCATGGAAGTTGTTTTCATCTTGTGTCTTCCGAAGGAACTTCATCCATAACTGAATATAACAAGTTGGATAATTATTTTAATAAAACTTATAATGTTGAACAAGCTCGAGGTTTTCAAATGTGTGTCCCTTTGTAGGAATGTAAAGAAAAAATTAGAAAAACGAGACTACTTGAAGAAAGTTTCAGCATCTTAACTACTTCAGTGTTTGGGATTGCTCTTTGGAGGCAAAGAGCAGCTCTCTATTCTGGTGCAGAGCACTTTAATGTGGGAGTGTGTTTGGTTGGAAGTATTCTCAACTCTTTTTAAAGTGAAAGAGCAGAATTTGAATCTTTTTAAAAGAGCATTTTAAAACTGCTCTTTTAAGTCCTATTCTTTGTCTTTAAAGAGCAATCCTAAACACATCCATGAAGGTTTAGATTGGATATATGCATCTTTCAAATTAATTATGATACAAAAGATTGGAGCTGAATTTGGAAGCTGAAATTGCTATCTACCATTTGTTTCTTTGGACGGTGCACTCGGATAAAATTCCTATAATTGAAAATCTAATAGCTAGGGGTCTAACAAATTCTAGGTGGTTGTTTACTTTGCAATTTTGATACCGAAACTTTTGAGCATTTCTTTGTTCACTGTGATAAAAGTGAAAAATTTATAAGCATAAAATTAAATGCTTTTCAAATAGTTCAATCTAATCAATGACTGGCATCACGAGCGCTTCTCTGGAGTTCCTTTCAATGTAGAAGAAGTTGCAAAGCAAAGTATTATTACTCTTAGAAAATGGGTCGTTGCTAGCATAATGCGGACATATGCATTTTGGATCTTCACAGATTTCAAGTCGAAGAACTATTAAAAAATACATGATGTCATTTAGGTGGGTTGCCTTTATCTGTTTTTGGGGACTGTAGGGGCTTGTCCTTAGGGAGTGCAGGGGCTCCCTAAGAGGTTTTTTCTTTTAGGACATTTTGATTTCCTCCTAAGTGCAGGTTACTCTTCATTTTCGTAGAGATGTACTTCGGAGTTTTTTTTTTTTTTTAATCTTTTGCTCATTGCAAAAAAACTTATTTATATACTATTTTTTGTTTATTTATAAAAATAATCATTCAAAAAAATATAAAGTCTGAAAAAAATCGAAACATTGACACATTTTCCCCAAGTCTCCAAAACGATATTGGGTCAATGTGTGAAGGAAAGGGTGATTTAAAATTAACAAAAGGTCCCCAAAAGGTCTTCGGTCAATATGTTGGAAATATTTATAATTGAAATTATAAAAAACGTCCTTCTAAAAAATGTCATATAATACAAATGACATCATGTATTCAATGGCTAATTAAGTACGGTGATTCGATATTTTCAACTGTAAAGTTCTCTCGCTCGTTGACTGAATGGTTTATTGGGGACTCAAAAAATAGTGATAATCTTTTTCTTTTTAACTTTCTGAAATTGTATGATCATGGCATTAAATATCGGCCGATACTAGTATATATCGGCTCCGATACTTGTCAGGTATTGGCGCCCGTGTTGCAGTGCATACTCTATCTCCTTCTTTAGGCTTTCATGGTATGCGATCCGTTTGTTTTCTCTTCGTGTGGGTGACATAAAAAGTACGATTGGATGAGGCGGTAAAAGAACCGGTTACATCCGTTTAGCTAGGCGAGAGGTTGCTTGCATACAGCTGGCATGAGCAGTTTGAGGCTCTGCCATCATTACTTGGGCAATTTCTCGTGAGATAATGATAAAAGTGTGCCAGATATTGATCGGGCGAGGCGGGAGAGTATTAGAAAGTTTATTGTGAGTAACTCTATTAGGGCCCATGCATTCTCTGAAAAAGCTCATGTCTCAGATCCTTTAGAATCGTTGATTATTTTGGATCATATGATGGAGTTTGTGTATCACCCAAATATTATACACAATAGATCTTAAGATTATGGAATACCTATTAGACGGTCAATTTTTTATTTCATATGTCTCAAATCCCTAAAGAATGACTATAAAATCACGTTTAAGTGTGATGTGTGTCATATGATTGAAGAGCATTGTTTGGGGATATGTGACTCATTGAATAAAAAATATATCGTCTGATAGGTGGGAAAGGACCTAAAGATCGATTGTGTAGAAGATAGGGCTGAAAAACAAATTCCATCAGCTTATCTGAAGTAATCAACGACTTTGAAGGGTCTAAAATGCGGGTGCTCACAAAAAATGCATGGGCGTGAACAAAGTTACCTTTTTATTTTGTAAAAAAGGTAAAGTAGAAAGTGATAAAAGCATTTTGTCAGCGAGCCTACGAGACTAGCTGCAACCTGATAGAGTTCCTACTTCATTCACGTCTCATCTTTTATACCTACGTTTTTCTATTTTTATTTTACTAAAACTGTAGTAGTATAGTATATATCATTATCCGATATGTATTAGTCCTTTCCGTACCGATATCCAATACCGATTTTATTACCTGAAGTATGATATGTTGAGAACTTTTTTAAAATAATTCTTCTTCTCTAAATAGCCGACTAGTCGTTGATTTTTCAACATGCGACACTTTTTATCATCAAGTGTGCCACGTGATGCGATGTATCCTATATTTTTATGAGAAGATTTTGAGTGTCAAAATATATCAAATGTGATTAAAATCCTTCAAATGTCTTGAAAATTCATGTCTAAAATTACTTTTGGAGATTTACATAATAACTGTTTATTTTGCAAGCACTTGACCTTATATCAGCTCTTCCATCATATAATTCAAAGCAGTCGATCAAATGCCTTTAAAATTAATTTTGGGGATTTACCACTTGTGCATTTTAGAGGTATTTAACTGTATGCGAGCTCTTCACAGGATTTCATGGCTAAGCTTGATAGCTTGTGATGCCAAAAATTGGAATTATAGGTGCGCAACCCAAAAAGTGAGCAGGTCAATTTCATCCCAGTCAAAATATATATATATTTTAAATGTGCTTTAACTAAATTGGCTCCCATAAATATATATATATATATATATATATATATATATATATATATATATATATATATATATATATATATATATTATATATTTAGAGGTGCAAATGTATCGGGTTGACCGGGACCAGATCAGGGACCCCACCCAAACCCAAATTATTGGAGCCGGTTGAAGTTCAGGTTCGAGTCTGGTATTTGTTGTTGGAGACCCGACCTGATCCGACATGGACCCAAGTTACGCCAGAATCGGGTCTGGCCTGTTAGAGTTTGGACCTCGACTCAGACCTGACTAGGAGTTAAACCCAAATATAGCATAAATATATTTCTTTTCTATTAACATTGAATCACAGATTCTTTTCTTGAGAAGAGCGCACCCTCCTCCACCATGTAAACCATTGACTGGCTTGAGTGTGACAAGAGATCCTTTTTCGTCCAAATCTTTCGCATAATAGATCTTGAGATCTTGGCACACCTATTAGACGGTCAAATGTTGATTCCAAGTGGCACACATCTTTGAAACTGATTGTCCGATAAATATGCCTGTGATCATGTTCACTTTTCGGGATGTGTTGCACATGTAATAAAAAAGTTACCATCTGATAAGTGTCATGATCACAAGATATATTATGTGAAAGATTGGGACAAAAAACGATGTTCATCGTCATATTCAAGGCAATCAACGGATTTTATGGTGGAAGAGTGTGCTTTTCTCAAGAAAAATGGGTGCAAATAATGCTACCCAAAGAATTATTGCTAATTTATAGCTAAGATTTCTATTAGAAAGTTTCATATATCATTTCCTGATTATCCTAAAATTGTTGCAAAATTAATAAGAGTACCTTTAAATCCAGCCACTAAATCTTTGAGTTCACCCACGTTGAAACACATTGATTGCATTGAATTAGGCGATGGAGATTGTGTATCATCCCAATCTTTCACACGATGGATCTTGAGATCATGAGTATATCATCATACAGTCATTTTTTTTATTTCATGTGGTACACACTCAAAAAAGTGACCTTAAAATCAATTTTAAACTTGCACGTGATGTTAAGGTCACTTTTCTGAGATGTGTGCCACGTGAAATAGAATACTGACTGTCGGATGGTACGCTCATGATCTCAAGATTAATCGTGTCAAAGATTGGGAGGATAAACAATCTCCATCATCTCATTCAACATGGTCAATATGTTTCAGTGTGGATGAACTCAAAAATTTAATGGGTGGATTTATCACTACAAAAAATAAGACTATTCGACAGTTTTTTAGAGCAAAAAATTGCCGCTATTAACAAAAAAACTATTAAAACTATTAGCAACACTACAAAAAATATGACTTTTGGAGACGGTTATTAGAGACGACTTTTCGAAACCGTCTATAATAATCATTTATTAAAGACGGTCATTCAAAAGCCGTCTCAGATGCTTTTATTAGAGACCGCTAAATCCGTCTCCCTAAATAAAATAATATATTGTTATGATACAGATTTTAGGAGGCGATCCAATGGCATTAGATGTGGTGGAGCGCCAAATCCCATGTGAGTGCTCCACAATCTAACCCAACCCCCACACACACTCAATAGTATAGAAACTTTATAATTTTAGTTGGACCCGATTTCTAGCTAGCATTATAGTATTTTTTTTTTTAGGAAACAAAAACTAGCTTTTGTTTATGCCCACGATCCTCTAGATCTAATTAGTTTTGGAAGGAAAGCCGGGCCTTTAGACTCTTGCCTTCTCGGCAAACCTTGTCAACTAAACCTCTAACCTTCTCTCTATAAGTCCTAATACCCATAGCCTTCTTCCTTCTTCATCTATCTCCTCTCAATTTTCCTCTAAGAACATCTCGGCACCACCTTTATCGCGTTAGTTTTCTTTTCTTCTCGCATTCGACCTAGCACCCTGCCGACCCACCACCGAAATCACATCGTCGAATTGACGCGTGGGCTGCCGCCGCATCTCCCGCATCGCCGAAACGACGCACCGAGTGTTGTGTCGCCAAATCGATCGAAATCAACCCGTGCACGCTCCGACAGGTGGGTGCCCCTCGATCGATCTTAACATAGTCAATTTGTTTTTGAAAATAAAGGGAAAATATATATATATATATATATATTTTTTTTTTTTATCTTTTCTTGCTCCATTAATGGCTGGTTAACTATGAAGAAGATGATAAAAAAAAAAAAAAGTAAATAAATGAATAAACTAATAATGTATAAGTATTCTAAAAATAATAATCTATACTATTTATATAGATATGCATGCACAAGTAGAGGTGTATAGATGTACACCAGATCGGGTCCCCTCTATCTTCTTCTTTTCTCATCACTCCAACATGTCTCCGTAACAGAGGCCTTTTAAAATAAGAATAGAAATAATAATATATATATATATATATATATATATATATATATATATATATATATATATATATATATATATATATATATATATATATATTAGGTAGTAAAATTTTGTTGGCTTATATTGATGCAGAAATAAGTAGACTACTAGGTATGTCTTTCCTTAGTTATTTAGATTGTGCTTTTAGTACTAAGAAGGTGAGTTTTGCAGATTTTCATGAGTTGGGTTTCAATTTTGTAGAGGCGTAAGAGATATTTAAACTTTTAATGCAGCCACAGAAATTTCGCCTAAACACTTATATTGAATGTGTACTTTATAACCTGGTACGTCAAAAGGAAAAACCTTGTTGATGTCTGTTTATCGTTAATGTCTGCTGGCTGCAACTCAAGCCAAAATGACACCTTCAGACTAAAGGCATACATTTGAAGAGCATAGCCACACCCCAACAAACTTATTTATGCCTCATTCCATTCAGCCTCATGAGTACACTTTGACGCAAACAGATTCAGCAACAGCAATGATGCAAATCTAGAAAACACGCAGCACCAGATTAGTTCCTTCATATGCTTTCACGGGCAAAGATTTTATTAACGTGAAAATGGAAAAACCTTGCTATGTGTGATAATTTGTTTATTTAAAAATCTTCAAAAAAATAAAATAAAACCCAATGAAAATCTTTAGAAAGAGAAAAGGAGACGGACCAAACCTCCAATAGAGAGAAACTCAATCCCTCTGACCCTCTGAATCCTCTCCTGCAACCTTTGAGAATTTGAATTTAAGAGAGAAAAGGGCCAACAGAAGTTGTAGAGAGAGAAAAATGATTGATCAGAGAGAGAAAAATAAATGATCAGAGAGAAAATTTCAGTAGCATATTCTTCTAAATTTTAGATCCCTGCCATAGAAGGAGAGGCCCAACCTGAGAAAGCTAAACAAGAGAATCACAGTAAGAATAGACCCAACTAAATAAGAAAAATTTAGAGAAGGAAATATGGGAGAAACTCACAAGAGCCCCTCCGTTATGGGTTTAAAACTATATGATTTCTCCGGGCCGGAATAAAATGAATTTCGAGGATCGGCCTGACCAAACGCCGGCGATACCGGTGATAGCTTGCGCGTGCCAACCTGTGTAGTTGGGCACTTTGGAGAACTTTACCTAATATGGTTAACTTGGTGCAACCATTACTTGGCACCCCTAGATTTAAATAAAATAGATTCTAGTTGGACCTCATGGGTCCAACCCAAGAAATAGAGTCAAGATGAACCATCTACACAAATCGAAATTCTCGAGACATCCAACGGTTCAGAACTCGAGAAATCGAAATGTAAAATCAAGAAATAGAGCCTCCTTTTGGACACTATCGATCATGTAAGGATTGACCGTTAGATCTAAGGCCTTAGAAGCGGAAATAACTTGGGCCCAAAGACCTAACACCTTAAAATTATTCTTCTTAGGTATTTGATGGTTTAAGTCCGTTCAATCTGATCGCCACATGGTAGGTACACTAAGGGTGCACATGACTCCTAGATTTTGTGAAAGGTTGACTGAAGGATCTAGGGTGCTAGAGGTCGAATCAGGATCGGGACAAAGAACCAACCTTAGGTAAAATTTTATTGTTTAACCATCAAATGGTTCAGATTAGATGATAGATGACTCTAAGTTCATGCCTTCTTATTTTAGCCTTAGGTGCCACATGGAATAATACATGGGTTACCTCTGACCCTTAATTTTTTAGAATCAAGGCGCAATTGGCCCATAAGACCAACTTTGAAAAAAATCTCGATAATGACACAATATAATATAGCAGATCAGGAAAGTGTCACTAAAATTTCTGGGACGCACTTTGAAGCTCACAAATTGGAAGATTTAGTGAGGGATATTAACCCTTGTATAACTAGGCTAAGTGGATCATTTGACCGCCACATTGACCCACTCTTGGGTCAAATTAGTAAAGGATGTCGATACAGAAACTGCACAAATATTAGGAAACTTTAAAAACAGAAGGCCCGATCAATAATCTGATAGCCCATAAAAGTTTCTTCAAAATTAAGTATGAAATATGTGTTCTTTTCAAATTCTAATTATTACATTGTGGTCACATGTATGTAAGGTGTACGAACTAGTTCATTTAGTCAGGTACGTCTTCCCATCATACGGCATGCATCACATAGAAAATGACGATAGGGCATACGCATGATCAAAAAGGAATAAGTTATGTCACACGACTTTTAAGCCTTCGTCATGGTGGGGTTCCCGTCACAGTCACGTGAAACTTAGAATGTAGGCATCTCTGTACGGATGTAACACCTCTATGGGAGTATGGGCTGCCACACGAAGTACATCCAGGTTACTACGGAACCCGTCCCTTGGAAAGCGTGATTTTGTGAATCTTATCACACCATGACTCACTTCAAATTAAGTTTTAAGCAAACGATAAGAACTTATATATAAGATTAGGTAAGATACGAATACGGATAAGTTACGCTGTGAAGGCCAGCAAAATACAAATTGAGTTTCTACACGTGCCATGTCTTGCGTGCCACCGTAAGATCCAACGTCTGCAACCAAGACGGGTCTTAAGGACAATATCCTACGACAGTGTCCCGAATGTAAGGGGACACTGATTTAAAAGCATGCAATCTCATCGGGCTGGATGATGGTATACGTTATGATATGGAGGTTAGGTGGTTATCTACACGTGGACCTCGCGTGATAGACTTGAGCAGCGGCCCTGGCACAGGTTGTATACGTAAATTAAGTAAGATGCGAAGTACGTTGTGTATGCGTATAGAGCAATATTAAGTTTTAAGACATGCCATATAGGATAAGTCGACAAAGCAGACACAAAAAGATATCAGTACTTGATGCATCATTTTCATTCCATTTTATGTCAGGTCTTTTTATTTTATGTTATGTATTTTCTTTTTATGCTATATTTTTCAGTTTCAATATAATAGATATGAGATCATAGATATTTTTGTAATCATTTATAACTGTTTAATTTATTTCAAAATGTACCACAACTCAAACGATTGCACACACGATCACCTGGGTATTTTATGGTGGATCGATTGTGCAACCTGCTGAGTTTACGTGACTGAGTAAACTCACCTCCTCCCCAAAACTAATAGTTGCAGGTGAGAACTCTGATTTTTCCATTACTGAGGATGGGGATGCTACTGTTCTTGATGCGGCTCATGAGAGTGAGGATGTCGGCTACCATCTGAATGAGAGAATAGATCCGACGGACTACTTTGACCATTGAGAGATTCGTTAGTTATAGTTTTTATTAATTTCAGGGGAGACTTGTTATTAGTTACTTTTATTTTTCAGTACTACGTTTGGGTTTGCGTTGGGACTGTTTTATCCTACGTAAAACCTCTGTTTGTTTCCGACTATAGATGCATGATTAGGATTTATCACTTAATTAATGTCATCTACGTTTTCTGCTGTTGATTTCTTGAGCCATTTATTTTTAAATGATATTATTAAATGCCTTGATCCATATGCTAAATCGAGATAAGAATTATGTGTATGTTCGCTTATCGCCTTAACAAGCGTGCGGTATCATAACACAGAATTCTAGGCCCTCAAGATTGGATAAGGATTCTGAGTCGTGACATAGATAGACACGGCCATGATCGTCTCCATAAGTTCACTTCATGTATAGGTAAGTAAAAACTTTGGACACCACATTAAAAACAGTCCCTAAAAGTTCCATTAACACTGATAGAGACGACTTGGAGCCATCTCCGTCATTATTTTAGCGAATGGTACTTCTAGTTTGACATGACGAAGCCACTTACCCAATGCATATATAATAGCTTTCGCACTACTGTTCCATCACGGCGCCCAATTTTATATTTTTTTCTCTCGTTCCCCCGAACTCGGAGAGCGATTTTTTTTTTCTCTTGTTTTCCCTCCCTAGCCAACAACCCTAGCCTAGGTTGAGATTAGATCACGGACAATAATTACAGATCGACGAACTGATTCCTAATCTCAGATTGGTGAGCTCGGAGCTCAGATCTTCAGATTTCTCAATCACGGATCGTGAACTGGTTCCCAATCTCCAGATTTCTCAGTTGGAGTTATGATTTAGGCATTTTCGGAGTCAAAACTGCGTATTAAAAAGGTAGATCTATGATTTTTTTTTAATTCAAAGCATTATTGAAGCTTTGTTTAAAGATCTTTGTTAGTTTCATGTGTATTTTTGGGTATTTTCTGCGTTTTTTGTAGTGAGAAGTTTGGGATTTAAGTGCATTTGTAGTTGAAGACTCTAGGGTTTGAGATTCTGTTGGTTTATGTGTTTTTAATTTTTTTTGAGGTGTTACTAAAGAAGCTTATTTTACTATATATATGTTAATTTCTTAACATACTATCTGTTCATGGCCTTGCCGCCTTATTGGATTTTTCAAAAATTTCCATGCCCAACACACACTTGGAAACAATGCCCTGTATCTAGGTAAAACTGATACCAGGCAATCCCTAGCTAGCTAGCTTCGTAACAATGCAGTGCACACTCCTAAGAAATGGTAGCCAAAGCATCAGAATCAGTAAGAAACGCTAGCTAGCTTCTTCGCTATTTGATTTTTACTCCTTTTTTCCTCTTATTTATTTGTCGATTTCTTCGTGATTTGTTATGTATGTACTCATTCGTGATTGCAATGAAGTTATTAGCAGATGTGAGACCCACCCATGTGATACTAATTGTTTATTTTTGGTTAATTGAAACAACTACTGGTGTGGAAAATTCATGGTTTTCTTAATGAACTGATTGAAATTTATTGCAGATTTGAGAAGTATCTGAATGAGATTACCGCATGTTCTTGTTTAGCATTTCTGTTTGTGAGTCAATGAAATTTTTCTTTTTTTTTGGTTTCTAATATATATATACACACACACACGTGTGTGTGTGTGTGTATTATATATCTTTGGTAAAAAATATTAAATTAATAGAGCTAACCCATATACACAATAATTTAATTATATATCTTTGTCCTTTTTTGATTTTAAGGTTTTTCTTTTTCGTAAAAAATGCAGGTTCCATAATGGAGCCTACATCAATTGTTGGTTATTCTATTTTATTATTACAAGTGAGATGCTTGAGTCCACACTGCCATGTTAGACCTAGGATGTCTTGAAGCATTTATAGGTACATGGTGACAAGAGTATCATTTAGTTGAACAAAATCATAAAATAAAGTTCTAAAAATTGATAGGACCTTGCTCTGTGCATAATTACACCTTCACCTGAAGCCATGTAGTCGGGTGCCCTTGCCCCTCTGGCAAGTCCAAATCATAGTTGAACAAAACAGTATGAACAACACAACAATTAATCCATTAAAATCCATACTCTTTAGAAACATTTTCAACTCATCAAAACCTTTATGAATTATCCACACTGTCCATATTATCATAAATATATTCACTGAGAGCAAGTTCAAATTTCTCTTTCAAAGAGACCCAAATTCAGCTCTTTCACTCCGAAAGAGCTAAGAGCAATTACAACCAAATATAGTCTGATACTAAAGTGCTCTGCACCAGAGCAGAGAGCTGCTCTTTGCCTCCAAAGAGCAACCCCAAACATAGCCTTACAATAGTAATGTATTGACATTGGCCAACTCAAACTGGGCATACCAGTCACCTGTACTATGCTGAACCAAGTCAGACCAATACATTTGTTTAGTTTATTAATTGAAATGGGTTTTTTTGGTAGGCACGCTAGGTTGGTCGGATCTCACCATCATTATTAAATCAAAGAGAAGTTACATACAAGTATAAACAGTATTTATGTCTGCTCTGGAGAGATTGCAATCCCTTGGCAAATTACATGTCCAAATAACTTGGTGGTTGATATAGTTTGTGATTCTTAGTTTTTCTAGCTCTTTTGGATAGTGAGGGAGCTGAATTTGAGCTCTTTCGGATAAGAAAAGAAACCATTTTTCTCACTTAGAAAACTAAAGAAAACTTAAAAATATTTCAATCCACATAGCAGACATGCCTTCTCATTGTGAAAATTGTGACCATAATCTTGATTTATAAGCTTTTTTATGTATGATGTCTTTGCAAACTAATTTACATATTTGATTCCATTAGATCTTTCTTAGTTTGACTGGGCCAATATGGAAAGATTATTGAGAAGTGTATTATATTAAATGGTTTACAAAATGGCATTGCTAGGTTACCTCTATTATCTGACTAAATCTCCTAAGATTCTTTTGGCTACCATATTCTTTAGCTACATTTCTTGGAGCAACCAACTGCGCATCCTTTTGATGTTGTGTTATCGATGCAGCCAAGTATTTCTATCTACACCCTGTGGTTGATTTGATTCCATGGACATTACCAATTTTGGTTTTGCACTGTACCAATAGATGGGTTTTTTTGTGTATCTAGGGTGTGTGATGGAATTGAAGGTTTATTTTATCTTTATCCAGGTACGCTTATCTTCATTGTTGATTCTTGATGGAGTTCAGAATTACTGTTTATTTCATTCCCATGCAACATTACTGTAAGCAGTTTCCATAAAGGCTCAGATCTAGCACCTATAAGAACTTGAATAAATTTCCTACAAAAAGAGTTGCAGCCTGCATATATCATCAATAGATTATTATAGGAGACTGAGAATACACATGGAGAATCTATGTTTATATTTGGTTAGTAACTTAGTATAGATTACATGATAATCATACACTAATACAACATTGTTTAGCTTAATACTTAATTATTCGATTTAAGTACAAATTAATTGTTCAATTTAGATACCAAAGTCATCCACCGATCCATCTGTCTGTCTATCTCTCTATGACATGGAGAACCCATGTTGATATTTGGCTAGTAACTTACTGTGATATATATGAAACACATAGGCTGATATATCATTATTTTGTTTAATATTTAACTATTCAATTTAAGTACGAATTTTTTGTGATAGGTAAGCTGGGCTTGAACCTGCGGCCTTGAGGTTGCTATATTGTCAACCTTCCATTGTGCTACGTCCCAAGCCCCAACTTAAGTACGAATTAATATTCAAATTTAAGTACGAAAGTCATCCATCCATCTTATGTCTATCTAGCCACATCTCAATGTTTAAGTGTCTTCCCTGGCCAGTAATGTCAGGTTGTGTGTGTGTGTGTGTATATATATGTATGTGTTACCGGCCTAAACATCGGTTGCCTAGAGCAATATGACTCAAATAGCTACGTTAAACAAAGATTCATATATCATAACCAACCTTCATTCTGGAGTGTGACCAGGTCAGTCGATCTCATTATGCTAAAATGGTCAAACCATTACATTCACAGATCGCATGCTCCTTAATAACTATACACTTCCCTATTTTAGCTTAAGGAGATTTCAGGTTGGTTTTAAACAAAACCACTACTCAAAGAATCACTAAAAAGATATAAAATAACATGTATATAGCAATAAAGGTAGGCTTTTAGAAAATTAGATTATAGGAGAGCTGAGTTGACCAATCAATTCAAAGCATTCAATAGTTTTAGCATTTGATTCCCAGGGCTAAATAAAGGTAGCCTTTTAGAAAATTAGATTATATGATGAGCTGAGCTGAGCTGAGCAAGAGACCCATCATTGTGCTTCGGCCCATTATGGTGGTGACTGATCCATTGGTGATCACTGGCGAGCAACCCATTCAATGATCTGACTTGATAGTTTCTGCTGAGATTCAGCTCATAAGGCTCAAGATTCTCTTCTACTTCCATGTCATTTTGCAGGTGAGATTTCTCAGTTCTGTTACATTTCTTACATTTCTTTTAGAATATAATTTTTAATAATTTTCTTTCTAATAATTCCGAATGAAAGGCAATTTGAAATTAATAGTTTAGTAATGTGAAAGATTGTTCATAGGACTAATTTATATATTGTCATAATGGATCTTTATTTTCTAAAATTCTTACAAATATCTTCATCTTTTTCTCATTAAATAAAAAGTCAAGTGGCATGTTCTTTAAAAAAAGTTACTTCAAAACTCTCTATAATATATCCTGGAATAGAAGTCCTGTGGGTTCTTCTATCCTTGTTTTCCTTTTCCTGTTTGCCAATCATGCTAGGTCCTAACTCATTCACCGTGTAAGATGCAATAGCTCCGGCATAGATTATTGATACTATAAGAAAAATTAATTACACAATACCATAATTGTCCAGATGTTATGAGAAGTTCTTATGATGTTGGAAAATCAGACACATTATTCACTAGAAAGTTTAGATATCTATGTAGCTTAGATGCCAATAAATCAATAAGGAACACGTGTAATATAAGGAGCGAACATGGTAGATCCAGCACCGCAAATAGCACAGATTAGAGAAGCTCTAAGTACATTGAACAATGAGATGCCATCATGGTTGTGAACCTAATAGATAATTCCCTTTCTCACAAATATAATCCCTTCATTTTTTTGGGGGGAGTGGTTTCTGGTGGAAAGCCAGAATACCGATATGTATCGTTCATGATGGACCGATACCCGGTACTGATACCGTGGATACCATAATCATCATGACCATATGATGTATGGGCAGTTCATATGATATTCAAAATCCAGACACATGATCCTCATTAAATTTAGATGTTTATGTAATTTGGACACTACCACAGTTGTAGGGGTACACATTTACAGGGTTTGATTGTGGTAGCTTCAAGACACCTAATAAGCTTTTATGTCTTTCCAAATTAATATTATATACTGATAAAAGAGTCCTTACAAATTAAAATTTAATGCAAACTTAAAAATAAATAAATTTTAAGTATTAATGTTTGTTGAGTTGTATTGTATGTATGACTCCCTATAAACTAGATTGTGTGTCGGCTCGAAGCCCTTTTTATTCCATTATGGGCTTAGAGGGGCCCCCAATGGTCCCCTACCCCCTTTCTTTTTTCTAAAAAGAATTTGTAATTTATCCTTTTTTTAATCCCTCACCACCTTTCTTCTTTTTTTCTATCAGTAATTTGTTCTTTTTTCTTTTGTCTTTTGCTCTGTGTAGGTTATGGAGATTCTGGAATTGGTTAGGAGAGAACTAAAAGGAGAAACAAAAAAACCCGTATGATCAACTCTTCCAGTAAGGTGATTAGTTTCATCTACACCTCTTATCGATACCTTTCCGATGGTGCCAAATGTAGCTCCATTTCAAGAGCTACAACCTCTCGACTTTCTTTTTGTTTTTTTTTCTTTGAGTCCTTAAATAGGTGAAAAAAGTCGAAGTTGAATGGAAAATGCACAATCTTTCTGATGGTCTATCGTCTCCAGCAACAGGTGGTTCGATGAAATATATTGTAAATGCTATTAATTAGTCCCTTTTGTTTCCTTTTTTGTTTATATGGTTGGAGCCTTCTGTATAGGTATTGAATATATTCAATGTTGATCGAAAACTTGGGTCGAATGTGATCAAATGTAGCAGAACTGGTTTGGCCCATACTTTTTCTCTATACAGATTGTATATTTATCACTTAATGAGAAAGTTGGTGAGAAATTTTGGTGGTTAGAAAATTTTCATGTCTCTCACAGCATGGTTTGTATAATTGTGTTGTCTATTTGTTATTAACTAACTAATTTCCTCAAAGAGTTTTTAAAAGGGAACTACAAGTTGCACACGAGATTTGTATCGTTGTTTTTTTTGCACATGGCTAAAAAGGAAGACTGTTATTTTTGGGATCCCTATCACGTGGGACACCATCTAAGTTCTCTGATTTGAAGACCATGATGTAAAGATCTTTAAGGCAAAAAATTGGCACGAACATGATCTCTATCATTGGAGTCAACCATTGAATGAGATGATGTCCTTTGATTGTGTTCAATCAGATGATAGAGATCGCTTCTCTTTCCAATGTTTGGCCTCAGATATTTGCATGATGCTCCTCAAATCAGACGGCTTAGATAGTGTTTCATGTGCCATAGATCCCTTTAATGTTCAGGTTACAAAACTGTTTTGACGACTTCGATGATGGCCGTCAAGTATCTCCATGATCATCCGAGGGCTCTTCAAGAACTCAGGGTAAGAAAGTACTTCGTTATGGTCAGTTCAAATTCATTTTGCTCCATTTCTAAGCTTTTTATTCTGAACTTTTATGAACTTTAGAACAAGCATTTGGCAATCGGAAAAGGGAAAGCAACAGAGGATGGAATTGATCGGAATGACTACAATCCATGAAATTTACTCGAGCGGTAAGCCACCAAATCCATCGTCTGGTTTCTTTAATCTAACACTTAGATTCTTTCTCAACAGCAATAAATTACATAGTATTAATTTTTATGTCCATAAAAGTAGTAGATGCCAGATTATAGAATAGAGTTTCAATATCTATCATAATTTTCTCTCCTAAAATGTACAGGGGGTGTCCTATATATAATTCTGATTTTGCAAGGATATTCATAATTTAAAATAAATATAGGTTAAATTTTGTGTATAAACTACCAGAAAATAAATTGGTAGCATATTTTAAAATTTTCAAAAAAGTTTTAACAACTGTTAATTCATTCCAATTATTAATTGTTAAATTTACTTAATTCATATAGGGTCGAGTCAGGTCGGGTTTGATCAAGTTAAAACAAGTTTAAGTCAGTTTGGTTTGGGTTTCGGTTGATTTTAGGTCGGTTTGGTCAGTTTTCGATTCGAATTAGTCGGTTCAGTGTAGTCCAAGCCGGTCCGGTTTTGGTCAGTTTTCGCTCAGTCCAAAGCGGTTTTGACCCTGTTCTAATCTGTTTTGGCTTGATTTTGTGCCATGTTTCGGATTTTCAACACCAAAACTGAAACCTGACTGTTTTTCTCAACTTACCTCAGTTTTAAACTGAGTACTCTAGTTCAAAATCCATAGGGTTATTGTTAGTTTTTCATTGGATTGATTGATGATCTAATTCAACCATTGGGTTTTATGGTTTATTGATTGATTTTATTCAGAGTTTTTCATTCAATTGTTTAATGATCTTATTCAATTGTGCGTCCAAACACCTACTTCTCTAATGAGGTTAATTTAAAAAAGGCTACATATACATTTGATAGATAAGCATGTGATTTGAGCCCCGATCTAAACTCAAACGTGACTTTATGGCTACAGTTTTTTTATCTGTGAAATGTGAAATTAAAATGTGACTGCCTAGTGGTACTTTTCGTGGCAGCAAGATCCCTTGATTGGAAGATCAGAACTAAACATGATCTCCATCATCCGATCTAAAGCAATCAATGGTTTTAGCTGAAGGTACCCCTCAAGATTGGGTGGGTGCCTTTGAATCTACCCTTTTGACAAATCTAGATTCGTTTGTTTTCTGCTGCCACTACCTGGCCCGGGCACCTAATACCGGCTCAAACAAACTTTGGTAAAAAAGATAATAAAATTGGTGTGTTTAAAGAGTAGAACTGACCATTCATCACAGATCTAAATCGAAACTCAATTATCAATCTATGTATTTCTTGTGCAGTGGATCATTATAATATGATGAGTCAGTTCCATACTGACTTTCCATATATATGGTGTAGATATGAAGAGTTCACAAATATGTACAAGCTTAAACAAATTGGCAGGTAAATTTAACTATTATCTATTTGACATGCACAACATTCTATTCTGATTTGAGATTTTTGCTTTATTCTGATATGAGATTTTTTTCTTTCCCATTTCAAGTATTAATTCAAAAAATCTTGAACCTGATGATGCAGATGCTCTTGTTGCATGGTGGGGTCTCAGTGCTTGGCAGTGAATTTTGACGGCGTTTTTTTTGCTTGCATTCGAATTCAGAAGCAGAACTATAATCAAATAAATGATCTTTTGTTTGACCATTACTTGGCATGCTAAGGGAAAAAATGAGTTTGAACCCCAGAAGAGACCAGTTAACTGCATTGTATATTTGGAACATGTGAATGTGTAGTTGCTATTTTCCTTTATCTTTTTCCCTTTCTTTCTATAAAAACAATTGAAAATTTGAGGTAATGGTTGGTGCTAAGCAAAAAACATGTTACTATTTTTTTAGTTTATTTTATAAATAATTTTACTTCCCTTATATTTTTACCTAAATTTTTAAATATTTTGGATGTGCTAAATATAAAATAGAATAATTATTTCTTTTATATTATTTACAAATTATGGATGTATACTATTGGACAATATGATGCTTGGAAAAAAAAATTGCATTAAAAATAAATAAAAATTCATTGGAGACGGCTCTTTTGGCCGACTCTAATAATAGCATAAAACTTATTGGAGACGATTGCTAGCCGTCTCTAATAACAAAAGAAAACTCATTGGAGACGGCTTTAAGCCGTCTCTAATAGTAGAAGATTGTTATTGGGGACGGCTGAAATTTGTCTTCAACATGCGTTGATTTGACAATGGAGACGGCTTATAGCAATCTCCAATAAGCTCCAGTATTGGGGACGACCAAAAGTCGTCTCCAATGTTTGGTCTCCAAAGACATTGGAGACGAGGCTATCAAAGATTATGTGGAAGCCGTCTCTGATAGTATTGGAGACGGCTTAGACATCTTTGGAGACGACTAAAAGCCGTCTTCAATAAACATATTTTTTGTAGTGCAACACGAGTATTAGGGACAAATTTTTTTGTTAATAGCAGCTTTTTTTTGGTAGTATATAGGTACTCAATTAAGAAACATGATTTGATGATTTGCCTAAGATGGCTTTCCATCCCAATATTTGGCACTAAACTCAAGCCACTTACTTAGTACTAATTCAAATGAAGAAACTCATTCCCCAATCCTGCCTATACTCATAGGCTGTGTTATTATTAGGTATCTAACGAGCACTGATGCTCTTGGTATAACTTGGTCACTTTTGGAAATGCATGTCATTTGGAACCATGCCGTCCCTCTCATTTGATGTACATCATCTCAATGTCTACTAAGTAGAATAGTAGACTGTAAATTATTTCTATCCTCCCAATCAATGCATCACAATTGAAAAGTTAATGTTATGTATATACATAATCAATTGTTGTAATATTCAAAAAAATTTTGAACCGTGTAAGTCAGTTGAGTGCACATATCAACATGGCATGCGGTACTGTGTCGAATTTTCGAACAAATCAATTGAAATTGTTATAGGCTCATTTGAAATTTTGGACAAAAGATTAATACCTAGCTTAGGTGTATTAGGTTCACAAACAAAGTAAGTCATTAGTAAACACACAATAGGCCTGTGTGTGCTTCACAAGGAAGTAAGACTCGGTATTAAAGGTAATGGCTTATGTGAGAAGCTATTGCTTTGTTTTGCTTTGCATGGAAATTAAGGGAGAAAAGAAAAGAGAGTTGATCTTCAAGTGAGCTTTTGTGCATTGAAACCCCGGGTTCGTGGATGATCTTCCGCGCGATTTGTTCCATCACTTTGATCGGTAACACAAGAAGCATCATTTGAGCGAGTGGTTGCGATCCATAGGCGACATGAGAACCTCGTTCCTACGAGACCCTTTTTGAATAGAAACCCTCTTTCGTAGAGAGCTTCTTCGCGTGATTACCGTCAAGCGTGAGAGTTGTTGGTTGTGTATGATAAGAAGGATCTGGACTTCGTGTACATTCCGATACGATCGCAAGAAGGTGGGTTTTGAATCTATTGGACATGGGTGGCAAAAGTGCCATTATTTTCGAACTCCGATCGTTGTGTGCGTGATATCTCATTAATTAGAAAGGTGAGATCTCGTGGTTAAATTGTGGTTTAAATTATAAGTTAATTGTCCTAAATGTTAGATAATTAATGTGGGTTTGAAGAGAGAAAAGAGAAAAAGAGAACGAAAAATCAGAATTCGAAAAGAATTGCAGAAATTCCGATAGTCGCTCGTGCGACTTTAAACCTCGCATGCGCGACATCAAGTTGCTCGCGCGAGATATGTTTCAGAATAGATGTGGAAGCAAGTAAGAATAGTCGCTCGCATGACTAAGAGAATGCTAGCAGAAGTCGCTTGCGAGCACGACTGTCTTAGGCTATTTTGATAAGAAGTAAGTGCGCACAGTCACCCACGTAAGGTCGTGTGACTGGGGTGGTGTGCCAGGTGAAGTCGCTCGCGCGACATTAAAACTCGTGCACGCGTCTAAGCCAGTTTTGGCCATTTGAGATTTTCTTTGGAAACTCTTCCGAATATTTGACGTGTATGAATCCTTAAGCATTAGTTAGTGACCTTTGAATTCAATGTGATTTAGGTTGGGAGTCGGGAACACATATGAAGGAAATTGGCATCGTTCTGTGTGTTTCGCAACTGAGGTAGGAGAAATTCATTACCACTTGCATTTGACGTGATTTTTATAGATGTTGTGATATGATTCGAACTAAATGGGATAAAAATTGAAATGAAATAAACACTTGACTTATGAACTTTCAAAAATGAGTTTTGTACATGGATTCTAAAAATGTGATTCGATTGTGAAAGTGTTAAGAATGTGTGTGTTTGAACTCTGAAATTAGTTATAAAATAATCACACTGTATTGTGTTAAATTATATGTTAGAATATGCACAATGATTTAAGATTCATGTGGAATAATCTCCATTTGTGTACTGGTACGGCAGGATATCCGTACATTTACACCGGCCAATGGTAAACTTTAGCCGCACAAGTGCCCTCTTAGCGTAGGGGCATGCACACTTTCGAAAATGATTCATTGAATGACAATGGTTCAGGAATTCCCATTGGTAAAACCTGTGGCTCTCAATGTTATATCTGCTTGAGAGAATATTTAAGTTATTGATTTAAGTCAATCTTGAATTATGAGAAAGCACGTAAGATTTCGAAATGAGTAATAACTTAGAAACTAAGTAACTTCTCAAAATTGTCTTTGAGATTCTGTTTTTGTTCAATTCAAGCATCTTGAAATTCAATTTTTATGAAATATGCTTATGATATCTGTCATGAAATCGATGTTTGAAAGAATGATATAATTGGTATTGATATTCCCCCTATTAAGCTTAGACTGTTAGCTCACCCCTCGACTATACTTCATAGGTACAGGTGTTGATCCGGGAATTGAGGATCTTGAGTGTGAGGAAGATCCTGATTATAATCCTGAGGAGGAATCAGATCTTCCACCAGACGAGTACTTCCCTTAGGGGACGTCTGATCATTTTTGAATTTTGAGAGTGGGCTAGGTACGTCCAGCCTTTATTTTGTTGTGGAACATTCAGTTCATGTAATGTTTTACGTTATTTTGTGAATGTTTAGGTGATGGTTGGCTATCACCGGTGGTTCATTTTGGTTCTGTCATACTTATGAGCTACATAAGGATAGAACCATTATTTTTTCTCTATTTATGTGCATATAGAAATGGAGGTTTCTTTTGCCATATGTGTATGTCTGCTTTGAATTTTGTTGTGTGTGTGTGTGTGAATGTGCCAAGTGATCTGTTTCAGGGATCGTCTTTATCGGCGATCTGACGGTCCAGATTTCAAGGTATGGAAACTCGGGTTGTCACAATTGATATCAAAGCTTTGACTTTAGGTGTCTGACAGGACATAGACTTAGGCTATGGTGTGTAATCTGTCGAAACTCATAGCCGATGTGGTTTAAAAATTTTGTCAGGACCTAGGGACCTTCTATTAATTGAAACTTCTATTTCACTGTAACAAATCAGTATGGTCCCATGTTTGAGATGTAGAGGCAGACCTAGAATGGTCAGTGTGGAGAATGTGCTTGAGGGAGAGGGCACATTGCGTGGTGAAGGAATTTTCACGGGGCCGAATGCTACACCATTGGGAGAGGAGATGAAAGAGAGAATGACACAAGCAATGGAAACTGTAGCCAATGCAATGGTGCAACAGACGGAGTTAATGGCCGCAAGTAATGCTAATAGTCATCAGCCTCAGCGTTCATAGAGTTTCGGAAGATGCTTTCTCCAAGTTTCTCTGGACAAGCCGAGCCACTAGAAGCAGAAAAGTGGCTGAATGAAATGGAAAAAATCTTCAGTGTGCTTCCTTGCACTAAGGATGAGAAAGTTAGGTGGGTTGCCTTCAAATTGGATGGGGAGGTCGACCCATAGTGGAAATCAATGTCGATGACTAGGGAGCAAGGTAACCCCAATGTTTTGTAGACTTGGGAAGAATTCGTGAAGGCTTTTAATGAAGAGTATTTTCCAGCAGTGGTGCAGAATTAGATGGAAGGTCAATTGTTCAACTGGAACAAGGTCGGATGTTCGTACGAGAGTACGGGACGAAATTCTCAAGGCTTGCAAGGTTGACACCAGAACATGTGGCCTCAGATTTAATGAAGGCTAATAAGTTCCAATGTGGCTTAAGGCCAAATATCCAAGATAGGGTCTCGATGTTTCAGTTGGGAACGTATGCGGGAGTGATGGACAAGGCCCTAGTAGCAAAAGAAGATATAGAGAAAATGTATAAAAGGAGAGACCATCAAAATAGAGGTAAGGCAAGTCAGGTGCGGTTAAATAACTATGAGTCAGCAAACAAGAGGCCGAAATTCTTTACTCCGGTACCACGACAACTTGCTCAGAGTGTCTACTCAAGACCATTTGAGCCTACGCCTAATAGATTCTCTCGTCAGTCGGGTCCTACTATTACAATCGGAGCATCTGTTACGCAAGGCCATTCAAGAGCAGCATCATCTACTCCAGTGGAGACATGCACTCGTTGTGGAAAATCACACAAGACTGTTAATTGTAGGTGAAACTTGAGAGCGTGTTTTAAGTGTGGCAAGATAGGGCACATGATAAGAGATTGCCCTAAGATAATAAAGGAAGGGACGACATTAGCTGCCACACAGAGGCCTACACGACCCACGCGACCTACCGTTTAGGGTCGTGCATATGCTGTTACTGCCCAGGATGCTCAGACATCCAACGATGTCATCCAAGGTATAATTCAATTTGATTATCAAGTCTTATTTTAGTTCCATTAGTAAATGACATTATAATTGTTACAAATAGATTGCAATTCTTGAGTACCATCGCAGACTTTTACACTCTAAATCGAGTTGTGTGCTTGATACATAGGTATCCTACATCTATATCAGCGTAACAACATTTGTTATCACGAGGCACGGGTATTGATAGACTCAGGTTCTACACACTCCTTCATAACTTCACAGTTCACGATCGAATTGAGCATCATCCATGAATCTTGAGATTTTATTTTAGCCGTGTCTGTTCCTACGAGAAGTGCGGTGAGCACAGATATGTTTTACAGATCGCTTGTCATTTCAGTTGAGGGTCACGAGAAGACGAAAAATCTCATCCTATTAGATATGCAAGGATTCGATGTGATCCTTGTAATGGACTCACTATCCGCTTACCATGCAAGCGTTGATTGCCTATGAAAAATAGTTACTTTCCGCCATCCCAAAGGAACGTCGTTCTGATTTCGTGGTGTCAAGGCTAGCGTAACACAGTTTATCTCCACGATTTGAGCCGAACGTTTGATGAGGAACGCGTGCAGTGGATACCTCGTGTTCTTACAAGAGCAACGGGAAGAGAACAATAATATTTTCGATATTCTAGTTGCCTATGAGTTTTCGGATGTGTTTCCTGAAGAACTACTAGGGTTATCGTCTGATCGAGAAGTTGAGTTCGCAATTGACTTAGCCCCAGGCATGGAGTCAATGTCTAAGGCACCTTATCAGATGGCTCCTGCTAAATTGAAAGAGTTGAATGATCAATTGCAGGAGCTCTTAGATAAAGGGTTCATAAGACCAAGTATTTCTCCATGGGCAGCACCGATTTTGTTTGTTAAGAAGAAGGACAGGTTGATGAGATTATGCATCGACCATCGTTAGTTGAACAAGTTGACGATTAATATCCCATTATCCACTTCCAAGGATCAATGATCTTTTTGATCAATTACATGAAGCAAGGTTCTTTTCCAATATCGATTTGAGATTCAGCTATCACCAGTTGAAAGTTAAAGCCAAGGATATTCAGAAGACGGTGTTCTAAATCAGACATTGGCATTACAAGTTTCTAGTGATGCCTTTTGGCTTGACTAACACACCAACTTCATTCATGGATCTTATGAATAGGGTTCAATCCACATCTTGATAAATATGTGGTCGTATTTGTAGATGATATCCTTATCTACTCTAAGTCAAAGGAGGAACACGAGCAACATCTATAGATCGCTCTAAAGACTTTACGTGAACACCAACTTTATGCAAAGCTCAATAAGTGTGAGTTCTGGTTAGAACAAGTGAGCTTCTTGGGACATGTTGTCTCTGAAATGGGTATTACGGTCAATTCAGTAAAGATTGGGGTCATTGTACAATGGAACAACTGAAAACAGTTACAGAGGTACGAAGTTTTCTAGGTTTGGCTGGCTATTATAGAAGGTTTGTAGAAGGCTTTTCCAAGATATCAGGACCTCTCACACAACTTACTAGGAAAAATGTGAAGTTTGAATAGATTGAGTCGTGTGAGAAGAGCTTCCAAGTGCTTAAGAGAAGGTTATCTCTGCACTAGTGCTTGCTATTCCGTTAAGCAGTGGAGGTTTCGTCATATTTAGCTACATGTCACATAGTGTGTTGGATTGTGTTCTCAATCAAAATGAGATAGTTATTGCCTATGGTTCATGATAGCTCAAGGATCATGAAAAGAATTATCCAACACATTACTTTGAACTAACAGCCGTGATTTTTGCCTTGAATATATGGAGACATTACCTGTATGGAGACACTTTTGAGATATTTACGAACCACAAGAGCCTCAAGTACCTGTTTACTCAGAAGGATCTGAATATGAGACAGAAATATGGATTGATTTTCTTAAGGATTATGATTGTTCCATTCAATACCACCTAGGCAAGGCAAATGTAGTAGCAGATGCTTTGAGTCGAAAGACGTCAGCTCAATTATCAAGTCTTATTATAGGGATCTGTAGATGGAAATTATTAGAGGAAATTTCATTGTATGACATGATGATCGAGGTCAAAGATATAGGACCCCTAGTGCCAAATATCACAATCAGATCGACGATCTTTGACGTTATCTATGAGCTTCAGATGAAAGATAAAGATCTTGCGAAAATCAGGCAGGGAGTGATAGATGGTACTAAACCAGATTTCTCCATCAAGGATAATGGATCTCTATTATTCAGAGGGCATCTATGTATACTGAACAATGCCGATCTTCGGTATACTATTCTGGAAGAAGCCCATAAAGCAAAATATGTTATTCACCCGAGTGGTACCAAGATGTACCAAGATCTAAAGAACTTTTGGTGGAGAGGACTTAAGAAGGATGTCACCGAGTACGTCTCAAAGTGTTTGGTGTGTCAACAAGTAAAAGTGAATCACTGGCATCCATTGGGTCTATTACAACCTCTACCAATACCAGAATGAAAATGGGAATCCATTTCCATGGATTTTATTTTGGGATTACCGAGGACGATGAGAGAGCACAATGTCATATGGGTAATCATCGATAGGCTAACCAAATCAGCCCATTTCTTACCTTACAATACCAAGTATACAACGAGTAAGCTTGTAGAGATGTACCTGAAAGAGATCGTCAGATTGCATGGCATCCCTGTGAGTATTATCTCGGATAGAGATCCGTTGTATACATCACAGTTTTTGCAGAAATTTCAAGAGGGAATGGGTTCAAGGTTAGACTTCAACTCTGCATTTTACCCACAAATAGATGGACAGGCCAAAAGGGTGAATCAGATTGTAGAAGATATGCTATGAGCTTGTATGCTTGATTTTCAAAGATCATGGGATCAACATCTGCCCCTGATTGAGTTTTTATACCATAACAATTATCAGATAAGTATCGGTATGGCTCATTACAAAGTCGCTCGCGCGACTGTGGAACTATATATGGCATGCGGGTCATTTTGTTCTCAATTTTTTGGCGCGAAAGTTCTCCAAAGCTAGGGTTTCTTCCTCTGCTCTGTGAGGACTGGTTTGAATCGCTGGATTTGGGTTCGATCTTCATCCGTGGAGCCTTCAAATTTGTTTTTCTTCGCGCTCAAGAGTCAGATTTTACTTTTGTGATTTTTCCTTTGTAAGCTTTTCAAATTCTAAAAAAATGGGTCCACGGAAGATGTCGGCTTCCAAACCTTCTTCGTCCAAACGACACGAGGTGGATCCCCTACAGATTGTGAGAGAGCAACCCACCGAGTGGTGGGATGCTAGAAATTTAAGGTTGAATGGTTCATCGACAACAACCTATTCAAGGGCCATGAAGTCACACAGTGGACACTTGAATATTTGACTGCAGCTGACATGAAATCGCTCCTTGAGCCATTTCATAATTATTATTGCCCAAGATTAGTGCGCCTATTTTATCATAACTTAAGAATGAGTAAAGATGAGACAGAATTTATAATCGAAATCGATGGCCACAAATTTCAATTTGACCTAAGGGACGTCGCTACCACGATGGGATACCCATCAAGGTATGTGGATGATGGAGAGTTAAAACCCCCAAATCTTGAAAAAATACCATTCAATGACATTATCACCGAGATGACAAACAAGCGAATCGGATCTGGTTTTTCAGTTACACGGGCCCAGTTGCCCAACTACATGTGGACCCTCAACATCATTTTTTGAAAAAATCTATTTCCGCTGGGACATGAGCAGGAGAGGAGAGGCACTTTTCTCCAGTCATTATTTTCGGCTTATCATGGGAAGTGGTTCTCCGCCCCTGTTGTTGTAAGTGAAGGGATTGTATATGCACGTAACAATGGGAGGCAAGGTGCTCACAAGACACCCCTGAAATGTTTACCTTATGCTCAGTTGATCACACGGACGATCGAGCAATACGTGAACGAGGAAGTAGACGGGGGATACTACATTTCACAGGATGAGCCCCGATTCACTGGCAACACTCACCAACATAAGTATGAGGATTTGAAAATTAGTCTCACCAATTTAAATGCGAGCGTCAAACGTCGTTAGACCAAGGAAGTTATGCAACGTGTGCAACAACAACAACAACAGCAATAACAACCCCACCACGAGCCTGATCAAGCGGTTCAATATCCGATACCACCACCACTCCAAGTTCCAGTCCAACCATCGATTCCTCCATACTGTTGTGTGGACTTCGCAATAGAACTTTTCAGGAGAATGGACTTACAAGACCTGACGCTCAGGAAGTTAGAGCAACTGAATGAGCACACCACGCACTAGCTTTACTACCACGAGGCCTGGCTAAGAGACGCAATGCGATATATGTACCCATCCGATTACTTGCAGTGCATGGCAACAACACTGGCATATAAGCCAGACGCGTCTAGTTTTGGAGTTGGGTGCGCATATGATGAGGCCGAGCAGTCGGGTGGTAACGAGGACTAGTCGAGGACTTGGGTCAAGGGGTTTTATTATTTTTTTTTGTTCCATTGGTATGTTTTTGGACATGTAATTAAATTTTGTAAACAGTGTGAGGAAGTTGGTTTTAAAACAATGGTTGAAAAGTTTTGGTGAACGTTTGTAATTAATTAACGCAATGATGTTTAGTTCTTATGTAAATGGTAGCATGGGTGTCATGCTAGGATGGTTCTAAATTTTTTTTTCGCTTTGTATATATTTGGCGTGGTTTGTGGATAGACGGTAACGCGGATGTGTTACTTAGAATGATTATGTGCATAAATGGTTATGTATGGATGGTTTTGTCGTGATTAGCGTGCGTAAGTAATTGTCAATCGAATTATTGCAGCATGAATGGTCATGGAAGTTTCATTGCAGGTACTATCCATAATGAATGGATAATGGATAAAGTCATTGTCATTAAACAATGATTCATGCTTGTGAATACATGAATGTGAAATGTGAGAATAATATCTTGCGATGGATGTGTTTGTTTTATAGAGTAAAATGAAATGATTGATCATTGTAAATGATCGATATTTAATAGTGGACGTGTTCGTTGCAGTCATTATGTGAAATTAGCCATGGCTAATTGAATGTTGCTATGTTCAACGATGATAGATTGTGGACCTTAGTTATATGTATGTGGACAATATGTGTAATGAGTTTAGCTATGATTCTTCTTGAATCAATACAGGTATGCGTTCTGTTATGACAGGTAAACAAAATTTTGATGTGAAAAATGGGTAAATTTGATGGGCGTGATTAGGAAGTCTCGACATTTTCAATTAGACTTTTTTTACTGTATGATGTAGATCTTTGTTAGTAGATTGTGTTTTCTTTCAATAGAAAATTTCAATCTTCTTACTCTTCTATGCATTCTCTTGATTCGTCATCGGGAAGCAACTGAGTTGTGGTTAATTTTTTAGGACAAAAATTTTTGTAAGGAAGGGAGAATATAATAACCCTAAATTTTTCGAACTGTGTAAGTCAGTTGAGTGCACGTGTCAGCACGGCACGTGATACCATGTCAGATTTTTGAACAAATCAATTGAAATTGTTGTAGCCTCATTTGAAAATTTGGACAAAAGATTAACACCTAGCTTAGGTGTATTAGGTTCACAAACAAAATAAGTCATTGGTAAATAAACAATAGGCGTGTGTGTGCTTCACAAGGAAGCAAGACTCGGTATAAAAGGCAATCGCTTACGTGAGAAGCCATTGCTTTGTTTTGCTTTGCATGGAAATTGAGGGAGAGAAGAGAGTTGCTCTTCACGTGAGCTTTTGTGCATCGAAACCCTGGGTTCATGGATGATCTTCCGTGCGATTTGTTCTGTCACTTTGATTAGTAATGCAAGAAGCACCGTTTGAATGAGTGGTTGCGATCCATAGGGGACGTGAGAACCCCGTTCCTACGAAATCCTTTTTGAATAGAAGCCCTCTTTTGTAGAGAGCTTCGCCACATGATTACCTTCGAGCATTGAGAGTTGTTGGTTGTGTATAATAAGAAGGATTTGGTCTTCGTGTACATTCTGATACGATCGTGAGAAGGTGGGTTTTGAACCCATTGGACGTGGGTGGCGAAAGTGCCATTATTTTCAAACTCTGATCGTTGTGTGCGTGATATCTCACTAATTAGAAAGGTGAGATCTCGTGGTTAAATTGTGGTTTAAATTATAAGTTAATTGCCCTAAATGTTAGATAATTAATGTGAGTTTGAAGAGAGAAATGAGAAAAGGAGAATGAAAATTTTGAATTGGAGAAAAAATTGTAAAAATTTTTGACAGTCGCTCACGCGTGTGACATGAAGTTGCTTGCGTGAGATATGCTTCAGAATAGGCGTGAAAGCAAGTTAGAACAGTCGCTTGCGTGACTGAGAGAATGCTAGGAGAAGTCGCTCGCGTGGCTTAGAACTCATGCGCGCAACTATCTCAGGCTGCTTTGATAAGAAGTAAGTGAGCACAGTCGCCCGTGTGAGGCTGCGCGACTGGGGTGTGCTAGGTGAAGTTGCTCGTGCACACGATTGAGCCAGTTTTGGCCATTTTGGATTTTCTTTGAAAAATCTTTCGAATATTCGACGTGTATGATTCCTTAAGCATTAGTTTGTGACCTTTGAATACAATGTGATGTAGGTTGGCAGTCGAGAATGTATATGAAGGAGATTGGCATCGTTTTGTGTGTTTCGCAATCGAGGTAGGGGAAATTCATTATCACTTGCATTTGACGTGATTTTTATAGATGTTGTGATATGATTCGAACTAAATGTGAAAAAAATTAAAATGAAATAAACTCTTGACTTGTGAACTTTCGAAAATGAGCGTTGTATACGGATTCTAAAAATGTGATTCGATTGTGAATGTGTGTCTGAACTCCGAAATTAGTTATAAAATAATCACATTGTATTGTGTTAAATTATATGTTAGAATATGTACAATGATTTAAGGTTCACGTAGAATAAATCCCCATTTGTGTACCAATAGGGCAGAATATCCATATATTTATACCGGCTAATGGTAAACTTTAGCTGTACAAGTGCCCTCATAGCATAGGGGCTTACACACTTCCGAAAATGGTTCATTGAAAGAAAATGGTTTGGGGATTCCCATTAGTAAAAATTGTGGCTCTCAATGCTACATCTGCTTGAGAGAATATTTAAGTTATTGATTTAAGTTAGCCTTGAATTATGAGAAAGCACGTAAGATTTTAAAAATGAGCAATAACTTAGAAACTAAGTTACTTCCCAAAATTGTCTTTGAAATTTTGTTTTTGTTCGATTCAAGCTTCTTGAAATTCAGTTTTTATGAAATATACTTCTTATATTTGTTATGAAATCTATGTTTGAAAGGATGATATAATTGGTATTGATATTCCTCCTAATGAGCCTAGATTGTTAGCTCACCCCTCGACTATACGTCACAGGTACAGGTGTTGATCCGGTAACTGAGGATCTTGAGCGTGAGGAAGATCCTAATTATAATCCTGAGGACGAATCAGATCTTCCACCAGACGAGTACTTCCCTTAGGGGACGTCTGATCGTTTTGAGATTTTGAGAGTGGGCGAAGAACGTCCATCCTTTATTTTGTTGTGGAACATTTAGCGCATGTAATGGTTTTCGATGTTTTGTGAACCGCTGTTTAGGTGATGGTTAGCCATCACTGGTGGTTCATTTGGGTTCTGTTATAATTATGAGCTGCATAAGGATAGAACCATTATTTTGTCTCTATTTTGCCTTGTGTGTGGATGTGCCAAGAGTTCCATTTCGGGTATCTTCGTTATCGGTGATCTGACGGTCCGAATTTTGGGGTATGGAAACCCGGGCTGTCACAATTGTAGATGGCACTTGACTCTTTGAATCAAATGATGGGGATATTTTCTTCCCAATCTTTTTCATAACAAATCTTTAGATTTTGACGCACCTATAAGTAGGGCTGCAAAAGAGCCGAGCCAGCTCGACAACTCGGCTCGGCTCGGCCTGAAAAATAAGAGCTTTTCTCTTTAGAGCTCGGTTCGAGAGCTGAGCCGAGCTGGGCAGTTTGTAGCTCGAATGAACAGAGCCGAGCTAGAGCTAAGGCCGGCTATGCCCGGCTCGGCTCTATGGCTCGATTTATATATATATATATATATATATATATATATATATATATATATATATATATATATATATATATAATTAACTTTGAGAGGTCTATTTTACCCTTCAAAGTAACCTTTTAAGTTTATTCAACGGTTACTTTGAAGGATAAAATAGAAACTTTTGGCCCTCACTTGCCCTATTTTTCACTTTATATATTATATAGTACCTACTGTTACTCCGACCCACGGTTCTCAATATCACCTCCGTTTAAGAGAAAATTGAGATCAAACTAGTGAAGTCATTTTTATCATTTTATATATTTAAAAAATAATTAGTATTTTCATCTACCATATTTTTCATCTTGACTTATATATTTTATTAAGGGAATACAATAGTTATCAAGCATTTTTCAAGAGTTTAAATTATTATAAAAATATATTATTTTTCGTAAATTTTGTAAAAAGTTATGCACACAACGGACTTCACTCAATTGATATAATTTCATCGAAATTTATCATGCTACAAGTCTCAGAAAAATTTCAAACTCATTGCTTGACCATCAAATTAATCAACAAGGAGATACAAATCAAATGATAAGTGTCATTCAAAAGAATATCTACTAAAAAAGTACGCGATTTATATTTTGAGTTCATTTTTTATAATAGAACATACTTGGCTCGAAGCTCGGTCCGAGCTCGGAGAGCCGAGCTAGAGCTTAGAGTTTTTGAGCTCGAAGAGCCTAGAGCCAACCCCAACCCGGCTCATATAAGGTAGAGCCGAGCTAGAGCTGACCCGAGCTCGGGCTCGGCCCGGCTCGATTGCAGCCCTACCTATAAGACAATAGGCATCTAGATTCCACTAGGCAAAGTTAACCAGGATACCAAATCACTTGACGCTAATGCCGCTTACTTAGTACTAAATCATTTTCTTAGTGTCCCCGAGACCGATTCTACTGCACTCCTCTGGGATCACGTGTTGGCCCCTCCTTACGGGAGTCGATATTTTGATCTTCTCAGTTTGGTTACATGTCTTTTGAGTTTTGTCTTCGGTTTGCGAGCTGTCGTGGATATGGGCAGATGCCCGACCTCCTTCCCTCCTTCATTTTTGTTATCTTTCTATCATTTTTCCTTTTGATTCGTTTCGATGAGCTCCTCGCTCAGCTTTAATTTTGGTGTAACTTTATCTTCAATATACTTGTATAATTTACCGATAATAAAAAAAATAAAAAATAGAAAAGTTTCTTATTATGTGTGATAAGGTCTTGCCTTAATGAAAGAAAATCCAGCGTCCACCACTGCACCTGATGGAACCAGTTACCCTTGTTTCATGGGTAATAAAGCACATCATGGGTACGTCTGTTTGCGCGCAACTAATAACCTATTTTTGCTCCCTAAATCTCTCATGGGTACCACTGTTTGCGCCCACTCCTCAAATCCCTTGAAAGTCATTGATTGCTTCATATCAGATAATGGAAATCATTTTTCACCCCGATCTTCCACAAAATAGATCTTGAGATCATGTCTTACCTATCAGATGGTCCGTTTTCAATCTGTGTGTCACAAATTCCCAAAAAATCATTGATTCATATGGCATTTTTTTAGCATCATATGTCACACATCACACTCAAATATGACTTAGGGTCATTTTTTTGGGATCTGTAACACATGGAATAAAAAATAGACCATCTGATAAGTGAGACATATTCTCAAGATCTATTCTGTGGAAGATCAGGTTGAAAATCATTCTCCGTCATCAAATTTGAAGCAATCAATGCTTTCAAGGAGTAAAAGGCGTTGTCGCTTTCAAAGAACGCGTGGGCGCAAATAGAGGTACCAATCTCTCTTCTCCAAAGCTAGATCTCTTTACACATGCACTTAAGTGCTAATACCACTACGAAAAAAAAAACTATTAGTGACAGTCATAAACTGCCTATTAACAAAAAAACTATTAGTGACAGTCATAAACTGCCTATTAACAAAAAAACTGCCACTAATACCATGGATCAAAATATCATCCTTGGACTAGGACGATACAGTACATTGAATGTACCGTATCGTCCAATTTGTATGGGAAGGCCTGGATGATATTTTGATCCATGGTAATACCATGGATCAAAATATCGTCCTTGGACTAGGACGATACGGTACATTGAATGTACCATATCGTCCAATTTGTATGGGAAGGCCTGGACGATATATCGCCCGGTAAGTTACTATTCCGGTACGTATCATCCGATACATATCGGTTTGGAGCTCGGACGATACGTATCGGAATAGCGAGATTTTGACCCTTGACTAATACGCTTGCCGCTAATAGTCTTCATAGTTTTTTTGTTAATAACGACACTTTTTTACTGATGTTTTTAATCAAATAATGGAATTTATCTCTCAGAATTTGATTAATGAAAGTTTTGCAATTTTGGAGAAATCACTGAAATTTCGTCACCAGTTTCGTCCGACTCTTGTTTCGAGCGAATTTTGGCAAATTTCGTCAAATTTTGTCTCTCTAACTTGCGCCACTGAGCACTATGATGGGACACCAGCTCCAATTATATATTATAAATTTGTCTCTATAACTTGCCACAGTGGGCACTAGGATGGGACACCTCCAATTATATATTATAAACCTGTGTGCCAATATTAATGAGATAATGTGTTGCAGTGGGGCCAAGCCAAATCACGTGATCCAGCAGGGCTAACTCATTCTCACAAAATCGGCTTGTAAGGTGAGGAGTGCCCCGATTGATTATATATAACCTAAGACCTCTAAGACCACAGGCAATGTAGGAGTATTCCAACACTATCATTATCTCCAAATTGCCCAACCAGCCATGGATTTGCTTCTCCAATTGCAAGCCATCGTTGGAGTTTTGGTCATCGTCTTTTTCTACAATCTGTGGGGAGGCAAGGCTAAGAGAGATTCTACAGGAAAGGAGGCACCGGAACCAACTGGTGCATGGCCTGTAATTGGTCATCTCCATCTACTGGACACCCGAGTGCCCCTTGCAAGAACCCTAGGGGCAATGGCCGATATATACGGACCCACTTTCACCCTTCGGCTCGGTTTACGTCGCACCCTCGTTGTGAGTTCTATGGAGATAGCAAAAGAGTGCTTCACAACAAATGACTTGGCCCTTGCGAGCCGTCCCAATTCCATGCTCGGGAAACACATGTTCTACGACCATGTCGGTTTTGGCTTAGCTCCTTATGGGCCACTTTGGCGCGAGATCCGCAAGATAGTCATACTCGAGCTACTCTCAAACCGTCGGCTTGAGTTGCTCAAGCACGTTCGAATCACCGAGGTGGACACCGGCATAAAAGAGATATACAGGTTATGGGTAAAGAACAACCAGAACCCGATTAAGGTTGAGCTGAAGCATTGGTTCAAAGAATTGTCTTTTAACATGATGACTAAGATGATATCTGGGAAGCGGTATTTCGGGACGAGCGGGTCGTCTGATGATGAGGAAGCCAGACGAATTGTGAAGTTGCTTGAAGATTTGCAATACCTGGCTGGGGTGGTTCCTTTGTCGGATGTGATTCCATATGTTAAGTGGATTGATTTCAAAGGGTATGAAAGAGCCATAAAGAGAACTGCAAAGGAATTAGACTCCCTCCTTGTAAGCTGGATTAAAGAGCACCGCGGCAAGATACTCTCCAACGGCTCAAAAGGAGAGGACTTCATCGATGTGATGTTGTCGACTCTCAAAGATAGTCCGCTCTCGGGCCCCGACAATGATACAATTATCAAAGGAACTTCCTTGGTACGGTTTTTTTTTTTTTTTTTTTTTAATTACTAAGCTGGGCTTGAACCATGGATCAAAATATCACCCAAAATCTCAATTTATCGCCAAGGCTACTGGAAATTTGGCTAAAAATTTGACCAAAAGTCTTCAAAAAGAATGGAAATTTACCACAAGCTTGACCGAAATCCAGGCTGATCTCAGTTTCGGTCATGACCAAAACCGGGACCGAATCCCAATTTTTTATCCTTGGAACCTGCAACATTGAGGTTGTAATTACAAGTTGTTAATGCCAAACTTGTAACTATAAAAAAAAATAATTACAAGTTTGCCACCCAAAAAGCAAAAGGACAATTTTCCCCTCCATAAAGTTACAAAAATATTACCACATAAGAGCTTATTTAGTCCGGGTATGATGCTAACCTCACAATGAAGAGGGTGAGATTAGCATTCCCAATACACACACACTGATCGTTTTATTTCAAAACCTTGTAAGTGCACAAGTTCGAATGTACTTGGGCGAGTATAAGAGTGTCGAATCACAGGAACTAGTCGTTCATTTTAAACTACAACCTTAACTCGAAAGTGGGTTATATAATAGTAATATTCTAATTATTTTATCTAGAAAATCGATTTGGAAAATATTGAGAGACAAACCTGGGATCTCTCTTGGATCTCAAATTCATAAATAACTCGCATCATGTTCCTAATCTATTTTGAATCCCTGCCACCCCGCTTCTGGCTACAAGCTCAGTCACTTCGTATATGTATAAGGTAAATCTAATCGCGAGTTACATAGACCTAATCGTCAATGAACCATTGCACAAACCAACAAAGACTATCTTACAAGGTCTAGTTCATCGATGAACATCCTATCTAGGCTAACCCCAATATATCCCTACAAGTAGGGCTATCAACGGGTCAGACCAGGCCAGGTTCGGGCTGAGTTCTTCACCTGACCCATTTTTTTATATATATTTTGGGCCCGGCCCGGATAGCTAACCGGGTTGGGCCCAAATTTAAAATTTTATAGCCCGAACCCGGCCCGATTAGCTATCCGGACCGGGTTCAAGCCGAGCTTCTAGTAATTGTTAAGAGTTTTTTCCAAAAAAAAAAAAATTTAATAAGAAGTTCATTTTACCGGGTCGGGCTTAGCCTTACACCTTGTAGCCCGAACCCAAGCCCATTTTTTTATTCGGGTCAGACCATTTATTAAATTCCTAAAAAGTTGGTCCCGAACCCGGCCCATCTAGGTTGGTCCCTGGTTGAAGCGTGACCCGTTGACAACCCTACCTACAAGGCCACTGAGATTATTCTAAATAAGATTACAACGTTACCATCACGTTCTCGATCTAGTTGGAACCTCAAACATGCAATCGTACCATTAATAAAATTCAAAATAAAAGAGAAATAGAAATAGAGTTATTTACTTATCTTTGATCGTATAAGAGATCCCAAGCTTCGGGACGTTTAGCCATGCATTGTTGCTATGATCTTTATCATTGCTGAATCGATCATAGACCGATGATTATAAAGCCCTCAATCTCACAAACTCTCGCAGATCTGACATCTAATCCTAAAACTTACGAGCCAAAAGCCCTATGGCTGAAAGTTATTTTATTCCTAACCTAGGGTCCTTATTTATAGATGTATAAGGCCCAAGAACAAGTATACACGGCAAGTATTCTCTAAATCCTAAAAATCCTCCAAAGATGATGATTTTGGAAAGGAATCCGTGCCGATTTGGAGTTATCCAGCTTGCTTGAGAGATTCCCGGAGAAGTTCTCGGAGTTCGAGCTCATCTACAGTTGTGCAAGCCTTGATTTTCGCTCAGAAACTCTGTCAGGACCGGTCGAGTTTAGAGAACCAACCGGTCGAGAGTTCAGTTTCCTTCTCAAGGCAGAAGATGATCCACGAAGGCTCCAAGACTCTATTTTCCAGACCGGTCAAATCAGGATGGACCGGTCGAGTAATTCCTTCGAGATTTATATGTTATGTTTGCTCTTTTTTTGACCGGTCGACTAAGTCCTGACTGGTCTCTTTTTGTATTTCTGAAGCTTTTCGCATCTTGACTGGTCGATTCTGACACCTCGACCAGTCCATTTTAGCTGGGAACCCCTTCTGTTGTGCTATACCGACTGATCGAAATTGCACTTTCGACCGGTCCATTTGACCTTTTATAGCACTCTTTTCAGTTGCAGCTCCTTGAATTCTTGTCATTTGCTTGGGTTTCTTCCTAACTTTGCTCCTTTAATACTTTTTACATTTAACCAGCTTCTACACCTGTTGCAACACAATACAAACTAAAAGCACTCATTAGTAGTTAAGTGAGGATTAACAAAGCTAGGATTCGGGGGTGACACCTAACATTCTGGTGCATTGATACTTTCCAACTTTGACCACCTTTTGAACAGCAGATCAGAGATTTTTTTCAATTTCTTTTAGGATGGACCTAATCAATCTTGTGCACGTTACTTTGGCAACTCCAAATGACTTTAGTGTAGGGTTTGCTTGTTATTAGCGAATTGCAAATTGCTAACCCCGAATTCGAACCATGCTAACCAGTGACCTAAGTAACTTTGATTTATTAAGTTGCCCGAATTATATGATTATACGAACCCTTTCTCTTTTGCAAATTTTTGGGTTGAGGGATCCGTACACTATCTACTCACTCAGATTGTCACATTTGAAGAAGCATCCACCTCTTCAGAAGCTTCCTTTTTAGTGAAGAAGAATTTGACTTATAGTTTTCTAAGTAATAATTCCAATTTCTTTTTGTAGGTTCTTCTTACAGCAGGCACAGAAAGTCCAAGCATCACCCTAACATGGGCCATCTCCTTACTTTTAAACAATCCCCATGTGCTAAAAAAGGCCCAAGATGAGTTGGACAATCAGGTGGGCAAGACCAGAAATGTGAATGAATCTGACATTAACAACTTGGTATACCTCCAAGCCGTTGTCAAGGAAACACTGCGGATATACCCACCAGGTCCTATCGGATCACCGCATATGGCTAGAGAAGATTGCCATATAAGTGGAATCTTCGTTCCAGCCGGCACACTAGTAATGGTGAACCTATGGAAGTTGCAACGGGACCCACGCGTATGGTCTGAACCCGAGGAGTTTCGACCTGAAAGATTCCTCACAAGCCACAAGGACGTGGATGTTAAAGGTCAGCATTACGAGTACTTACCCTTTGGGGATGGACGAAGGCAGTGCCCGGGGATCTCTTTCTCACTCCAGGCCATGCACTTAACTCTTGCTCGTTTGCTTCATGGCTTCGAGCTGACAACACCCTCCGGTGGCCTTGTTGATATGACCGAGAGTGTGAGCATGGTTATGCCCAAAGCGTCTTCCTTAGAAGTCGTTTTCACCCCGCGTCTTCTGAAGGAGCTTTATGCATAATTGAACATATGCATCATCTCATTGTATTTCAAAAAACAAAATAACGAATAAGGTTGAGAAAGCTTGAGAGAGCTGCCCGCGTCTTTTGAAGGAGCTTTATGCATAATTGAATATATGCATCATCTCATTGTATTTCAAATAGCAAAATAATGAATAAGGTTGAGAAAGCTTGAGAGTGCTTTTTTTGTTTTTTTCTATATATTTTTTTATAATGGACTATTCGGCCTCTTGGAGCAGTCGAATAAGTCCTCGACTGTTGAATTCCATGGGCCTAACTCAATCTTATAAAACCGGCTTATAAGGTGAGGTTTGCCTAGGTTTATATATAGCCCAAGGCCATTGTGACCCAAGTGATGTGGAACTATCGTTCACGCTCTCTCACATGTAACGTGTCTCTTCTACATCCCTGTGGTTACCTGCTCTGATACCATATAGGATTCCATGGGCTTAACTCAATCTCACAAAATCGGCTTGTAAGGTGAGGTTTGCCTTAGTTTATATATAGCCCAAGGCCATTGACCCAGGCAATGTGGGACTATCCTTCATGCCCCTTCACGTGTTACGTGTCTCTCTACAATCTTGTAGTTACGTGCTCTGATACTATGTAGAATTCTATGGGCCTAACTCAATCTCACAAAACCGGCTTGTAAGGTGAGGATTCGTCAGGTTATATATAGCCCAAGGCTTCCAGCTAGTGGCGGAACCCAGATTTTCATCCAATTGGGGCGTAAGTTGAATTAGATGTAATTTTTTTATAAATTATATACATATAAAATAAGTTATAATTATTTATTTATAAAATATAATTTTCACCAAAATCGCACACAGAAAATGAACTTTTCATTAACAAGATATTGATAATTATATCGAATAGGGCTGTGCATTTTTTGGGCCGAACCAACCGAACCAGACTTAAAAATATCGACAAAAGTATAAAATTTCACAAAAAAATCCAAATTATACAAAGTCATCTATACATCCTAAAAATAACTCTAACTTCATAAAATATGAAATAAAATTACCCCCTAAAGAAACTCTATATCAAGAAAATCGTCAAATTAACCAAACTACTAAGAAAATTTGAAATCAAAATGAACATATTGATAGCTCCCTAAAGAAAACCAAATCATAAAATCACCCGGGAGGCCAGGACCTTTTTCTCCATCTAATATTAGGAAATATTATATATATATATATATATATATATATATATATATATATATATATATATATATATATATAATGTGTACAAAATCGATGACCGGCTCGGCTCAACAACTTTCATTAGCCCAGTCATAAATTTTGAGGTGGTAACTAGCCGTATGGAAACTTGGAAAAATTATTAGGCTCATTCCCCAATTGCCATTACTAATGTGAATCATAAAAATGAACACTCAATACTTTGAATAGCAAATGAAATAAACAGATTAAAAAAATAACACCTTTTGTTTTATCTTAACATCCAGAAAGCAACTCAAACAGATTCACTAGTCAAAACCCTTCTTTCTTTGAATCTTAGAGCAATAAAACACCCATTTCTGTGAGGAATTTGATAATACTAATGAAAAAAAGTTTTTTTTTTTCCCCTAAAATCCCCAAATTAGTGATTCGAAGTCCCAACCAACGTTTCACTAAATCATTCAACACATAATCTGTAACTAAAACCTTGACTTTGGAACAGAGAAATGAGAAAATAAAATCCCTTCCTTCTCTTCAAAACCTAGTTAACCAAAATAAAAACCAAACCTCCTCAACTTTTATCCTAGAAAATGATACCTAGAACCTTTGTTTTGATGCATATTCTCTCCAAAATCCTAAAAATTACCTCAATCAAATCCTCCTTTCGTACCTTTTTAAGCGCTAAAATTGCTATCCAAAACCTTGATCTTGATGAAAAAGAGAAAAAATTATCTTAAAACCCCCTAAACTCACCAGGCTTATTAGGATCAAATTAATTTTAATAGAGGTGCCAACAAGTTAGAGAGAGAAACAGAGATAGAGATGGTAGAGTCATGGTCTCATGGAGAACAAGAAGAAGAAGAGGATTTCACCTAAAGCAAGCGATTGGATCCAAGCGTATGCTCGGTATCGAGCTTACCGGCGGCAAGCGGATTGATTGGGCGACGGAGAGAGAGAGGGTGACACAGGCCTCGCAGTATCGAGCCAAAGGCGACAAAGAAGAAGGGGGGGCGATTGTTGTTGCTGTTTTAACTTTTTTAATTTTTAGGGCTTAAAAGGTGTTTATTTATAAATTTTTTTAAAAATGGTTTTGGTTGAGTGCGGGCGCTCGCCCATGAATGGGTCCGCCACTGCTTCTAACCAATAGGCGATGTGGGACTATCATTCACGCCCCCTCATGTGTAACGTGTCTCTCTACATCCCTACACTACAAAAATAAGGTGTATTAGCGGCACTTGCTGTTAAGGCAATTTTTTGTAGCGGCAAGACTAATAGTGGCAGTTTTTGGTAGCGACAGGACTAGTAGCAGCAATTTTTTGTTAAAAAAACTGCCGCTAATAGTCGTATTTTTTTTAGTGGGTACCTACTCTTGATACCATGTAAAAACTCAACCTCACAAAACCGGCTTGTAAGGTGAGGTTTGCCTTGGTTTATCTATATAGCCAAAGGCCATTGACCCAGGCGATGTGTGACAATCATTCATCGAGTATGTGCAACATTCGCACATCACACGTACTAGTTAGCCTCCGAGTGGCTAACATGGAGTGAGATTCGAATTCATAACTTCCGCTTCTTGAGACGTGGTACTAGCCAGGGCACGAACTGTTGGTTAGCATTCTCGAGGGTCTTAAGCGGAAATAATTTGTCTACAATGATGAATATGTCTCCCTTTGTAGGTATAAGCCTTTGCCGCGTAATGGAGCTTATGCAAGCACTGTTGTTGGATGGAGGCCATCCGACGTCCCTGATCCTCTTTTTGTTCTCGCTTTAGAAGATTTGAATTGTACCTTCCGTCATTTGCAAGGATCAAAATTTCGGCCGAAATGACCGAAATTTCGGTCCAAATTATAGGTTTCGGTCTCCACTGAAACGACAATTTGGACTGAAATTTGGGTCCAAATTTGTGACGACCCGACTTTTCCAATCCCTAAGGTATAGGAAAGGCCGGTTCATCAACTTATTGATTTCTCAATAAGCCGTAACAAACAGAAGCCGGCAACATAAACAAATGTCTAAAGACAGAGGCAACATTGTTAATCCAAAAACAAAAGCTTCATATAACAAAAATTAGATATATCACTGTGAGGAACCAAAAGGAACCACCGGTGATGGCCAATCTGATCACCTAAAATAGAGGTTCACAATAATGGTTCCTCGAGTGATATCAAAAGATAAAAAAAAATAGCCTAAGGCTCATCAATCCAAAATAATATCCAGACAAAATACCAAAAATACAGAATCTAAGATCACGGGAAGAACTCCTCAGCTGGTATATCCAAATCCTCCTCGGGAATATAATCGGAGTCCTCCGGATCCTCCCAAGGTCGTCTCAAAGACTGACGTATAGTCGAGGGTGAGCTAACAGCCAAGCTCAATAGAGGAAGACAGATCTATTTGCATTTCTTTATAAGTAAAGGTTTTCAAAAGACGGAATCAGATCAAATATGGTTTTTCAATGATGCTTTTCAAATTAAATCTCCAGTTCTAATCCTGAGTCAAAACTGAAACATGCTCTAAAGTGTTCAAAATGTTCAGATTTAGTATGCTTCTTGTCTTAAATTTATAACTTAATTTTATCTCCCAAATTTCCTATAGCATGAGAGCAGACTACGTGACCGATGGGAAGACCCTACTGACCATCGTCGTTCATGAACCCATTTCGAAAATGCAACAAGCCCCTACGCTATGAGGGAAACTTGCGCCAAAGTTTTACCGTCAACACGGTTGGTAGAATCTAGGGCATCGTACTTATGAACCCAAAATCAAATGCAAATGCTAACACATATCCAAGCTTATTATTCATATCATATACTGATTTTTCAAAGTTCTGATTCGAAGTTCTGATTCAAAATTTAACTAAGGTTCTGATTTAAATTTAGCTGAGGTTCTGATGTCTAATGATTCTTATTTATGACAAGGTTTACAAATTTTCAGATTGTATCATATGTTCAAAGTTTTAATTTCACTGTGTGTAATGAAATTTCTATATTTCATGCTTCTAAAAATAAAATAATTTATGACAGTTTATGTTTATAATTCATGCAAATAATAATTAGGATTCCCCTACCTTAACCAAGAAAATTCAAAAGCATGAACAAGCAGTCCTCTCCAAGGACTCCCAATTGTCAAAACCTACATATATTAACACCCTCAGTGTTAATATAGAACCCAAAAATCAACCCAAAAGCTCACAAAATAAAAATCCAATCAAATATTTAAAAGCCAAAAGCTGGACAGAATTCGACCATCGATTTCAAATTCGATGGTCGAATTTGAAATTCGATGGTCGATTTTAAATTCGACCATCGAATTTCAGAACTCTGTTTAAAGCTTAAAATCTTATTTTCATTGTCGATTTCCAATTCGATGATTTAATTCGACGATCGATTTTGAAATCGATCCAAATTTCCTGTGCTCGTGGTCGTTAATTCAACATGCCCGATTCTTTTCATCATTTTCTACCCATTCAATCCTTTCTATTGAATCCAAATCTTAATTTCTTAACAAAACCCAATAAATTTACATAAGGAGGTTTCAAGGCATACCTCTTGTAGCTTAATCTGTTGATCCCCTTGTACCGATTCACGCACCGGAACAAGCTTCTATGATTGAAGGTTTAAAAGCTTCAAGTCATCCCATTATAACCCTTCTTCCATTGCACAGATCCTATCGATACAGTGATATCCTCTCCTCTAACCTTCTCTTCTAATATCTCAAACTGATCCAATTTCTAGTACCAAATAAATCAATGGTTGAGATGGGAAGAGGAGCTCTCACTCTCTCAAGATCTAAAGATCAAAAGCAGCCCAATTGGTTTGCAATTTACTTTCCACCGAAAGAGAGAAGTGTAAATTCTCTCAAATCTCTCTCTCTTTATAATACAAAACAAAACCTAGATATTTGTAATTACTACTTATCTACTTAAGTTGAACATTATCCGGTGTTAAACACAAACACCAATGCTATTGTGTGAGTCATAGATTACATGACTTGCACACCTCTTAAAACGAAATCCTTATGCCAAAAGTCTTATCATAGACTTAGATTACCAAAAATCTAAAATAGTCCACAATATTTTTCGGACACGCTTATCGAGGTAAACGAAAATAGGTCAAAAATATCAGGGATATTACAAAATTTGTATGGGACCCAAATTATCAGCCGAAATTTCGGCCAAAATTTTGATTTTCAGCCGAAATTTCAGTTCAAAGCATGGATCAAAATATCGTGCAATACCGATACGTATCGGACGATATGTATCGGTATTGGACTCGAACGATACATTCAATACATTCAAATGTATTGAATGTATCGAACGATACATTCAATGTATCGTCTGATACAGACCAGTACCGATACGTATCATTTTGGAGCTCGGACGATACGTATCGGTAGCCCGATATTTTAACCCATAGTTCAAAGTTTGACCGAAACTGAAATTTTACCCGAAATTTTGATCCTTGGTCATTTGTAATCTTCAATATTTTTGCAATAAAAGGGTAGGGGTCCATCCAACTCCGCTTTTCTATTAAAAAAAAAGAGCCCTTGAGCTCTTGCAGTTTATAAATACCCTATAGAATCTTGAATAAAAGTGACTTCCATGGATGGAGATCAATAAATATGTATGAGGAGAAAATTAGATAAATTGGGCACATTTTCCACGGAAGTTTTATTAGCTTCAGTGTGCTATATGCTGCACAGAAAGTTTTAGGAAAAAAAGGATTGGCACACTTTCCAAGGTCCTCAAAAGCCGTACAATCACTGTGAAGAAAAAGTGATTTAAAAATAAGGAAAATGTCTCCAAAAAGTCTTTTTTTCCTTTTTTTATTATTTTTCGATGGATAAGCTTTTTGGGGCTAGAGGCTCCGCGCTCCCCAGTCCCGACACTCACAAAAGAATAAAAACAAGTCATTGGGTCAATGGGTACCTCTGAAAGCGCCGACGTCCCATAAAATCCGTTGATTGCTTTGTAGCAGATGATAGAGATCTTATTTCACTTTGATCTTCCACAAAACGGATCTAGAGATCATAAAGCATTTATCAGATGGTAATGTTTTTATTCCATATGTCACGAATCCCAGAAAAAGAGATTTTCAATCATATTACACACATCACGCTCAAACATGATTTTAGAAGCATTTTTTTGGGATATGCGACACATGGACGATAAAAATGATCGTCTGATAGGTGCACCATGATCTCATGATCAATTGTGTGGAAGATCGGGGTAATTAATAGAGGGCACGAACAGAGGTAGCCTACGCCAATCAAGCCCAACCAAGGATCAAAATTTCGGGTAATAATTCAGTTTCGGGCTTGACCGAAACCAAAATTTGAACCAAAATTTTGGCTGAAATTTCGGTCCCAATTATCATTTCGGTGGGGACCGAAACCAATAATTTAGACCGAAATTTCGGTCATTTCAGCCGAAATTTTGATCCTTGAGCCCAACCATAGTAATTATCCCAAAAAAAAAATATTTAGTTTGGCCCCATCAGTCGGACGTGGGCTAAGGCAGTATGCTCGGTCTAACTTGACTAGGGGTCAAGATTGGTCCCAATTTCTAAGGCCAAAGATGGATAGGCCTAAGAACGCCCATATCAAACCTAGCCAGTTGAGAGCCCTACCAGATGTTTACTTATTACCTCCTAGAACGATAGAGGTTGCTTTTCTCCCCGATCTTCGAACTAATGGATCTTCCTACAATCAGACGATCAAATTTTTATTCACATGACACATATCTCGAAAAGTCCAAGAAATATGTTTGATGTACACTTGTAACATCCGGAAAATTTCGGGCCCGAATGCACCCGATTAAGTGTACGGGTCTGATAAAGTATACATTACCCTGTTAAATTGTGTAAATTGATAAATGAGCCTCGTAGGAACATTAGGGTTTGTAAGTAATTGAGTTTGTGAGTAAAGTTGGATATCATTTTGGCCTTTAGTGAAGAGCCCGTGCACCAACTCATGGCATGCTGGCTTAACACCAAATAAGCCCCCATGTGTTAAAAGAGGATAAGACCACTTGAAACAAAATATCTTTGATATTTTGTTTTGTTTTGTAAGAAAAGAGTAGTGAGAGAGAGAGCTTCCACCCTCCCCAAACCCTCTTTGAAACCCCAAATTGTGAGACCCCCGAAAGCTTCTTCTTCTCCTTCGCAAGAATCGGCATTGATTTCGGTTGCTCCTTGTTGTTTCCGCCAGCGGAGAACCTTCAAGCTTTCATATCATTTGGATCGAGGAACGAGAGGGTGCATACCTCCGAACGAGCTCGAATTGACCATTGTAAGCGAGGCATGCGTGACTTAAATGATGGAGATCATTGCTTGTTGCTATTGAGCTTCGTTTTGATCTCGATCACCATGAGAATCCGCAAGTTTGACGCCGAAACCCCTTTTCGATAGCGATTATCGCGAGCTTCGCGAGCGCGATCTAGAAATGTGAGCTTCAAAGCATTATAGTATAAATTTGACTTCCCAAAAACATTAGTTTCATAAGTGTGTGGATCTGGATTAAGCCTTTTTGAAATTTGTGAAATTTTGATTTGGGAGGAAGAAACCCAATAGTTATTGAATCGGGTCAAACCGCTTGAGCGAGTTACCTTCAGAAGCAAGCTAGAAAATTCGCTCCAGCTCACTCGAGCAAATTTTCTAGGAAAAAATCTTCTGGAAAAATCCGCTCAAGCGATTTTTCAGTGTGCCACAGGGAATGGCCAAAACCGTTTGAACGAATTTTTGCCCTTTCGAAAATTGCTCGAGTGATTTTCCCTATTTGTGGGTTGTCTTAGTTTCTTTGGAAGAGCTTGGGAATGTTTTGAACCATCGATTTCTCCACCATTGACACGTAGTGTATAATCTTGATGTGATCTAGGTCTAGAACGGGAGACCATCGATAGGTGCCTTCGTATCGTTTTTGAACGGCACCGAACCTAAGGTAGGAAAAACTCAATACACAATTCTCATTGTCGATTTTGACTCATATACTCTATGTGATTAATGTAAATTGAACATGAATTTGAATATGAGATTCCAATGGGAACTTACATGTTTCATCGAAAATCAAATTCTGAATATGATCATTTAATGATAATGTGAACACTAGAATTTTGAACTAAGAACCATGGCATTGAACATTGATTATGAATTTTCGAATCTGTGAATATGGAACCAACGAACTCTGAAATTAGTTATGTGTTACAACTTTGACTTAAGCATTTTATATCAGTATTGCATGATGATTAAGGCTATGTGAATGAATCCCCCACACAATGGGCCGGTATGGCGGTTTATACTATACATTATGGACCAGTATGGTGGTTTATACCATACACTTTGGACTGATATGGCGGTTCAATTCATACCGTACATTTTGTAAGTATTTATTAAACGATGATGTTTAGGGGGATTCCCATCAATAATTTGGCTCAACAATGCTATACTCGCATTGGAGTTACTTAAATTGTGATTTAAGTCAATAATGAACTAAGAACAGCATGTAAGATGTGAAAATGAATAGAAAATCGGAATCGTATGAAATCTCTGAATTCTGTCTGAACATTGATTTAAATTTTAAAGCTCTTTTGAATTCTGTTTGAATATGAAATGACACTTGAAATTTCATCTTTTGATTCAGTTGTGATATGATAAAGCTTTCGATTATATCCATTGCATCTATGCTCTGATTTGATAAAAATGTGAATTGATATTGATCTTTTTTCTACTGAGTTTAGACTGTTAGTTCATCCCGACATTTATGTCATAGGTTTAGATTTGGATTAGGATCCTAGAATAAAAGAGGATCCTGACTACACACTAGAGGCAGAAGAGGAGCTGCCTGAAGATTATTTTCCATAAGTGGTTATAGTTTTTGAATTGGTACAGTATAGGAGTTGTTTTGTATATATTTATTTTGGTGTACCACTGTTTAGGTGACGGTTGGCCGTCACCGGTGGTTTATTTTTGTCAATTTGGTTACTGTCTGTATAGATATGGAATGATGTTAGTGCCATATGATGTCTATTGTCAGTTTTCTGTATATGTGTGGTTATGCTGGGTACCTGATGATCCAGTTTCTTCTAAAGTCTGCGTGGAGAAAATTGGACCATTGCAGTGGGTACATATCATAAAGCATCGGACGATCCGGTTTTTCCTAGGTTTATGTGTGGGGAAAATTGAATTGTCACCTGATGACTCGGCCTTTCTCAGAAATCCGTGTGTGAAAAAGTCAGGCTGTCACAGATATGAGAGAAATGGCTTTAGATTTGAATTTCATAGGACGATGAACCTGATTTTTCACAACCAGTACTGATCGAGGGCTCATCAAGTGGTGAAGGAATCGCCATTGGTCCTAACACCATCCCATTGGGTGGAGGAAACAACGATGGGCTGCATGGGCAATTGTTGGAGACGATGGTCAACACAATGACCCAACTTGCAACAAGACACCCACCTTCTAGATTCTAAGAGTTCACGAGAATGAATCCTCTGAGCTTCCAAGGTCAAGCTGATCCACTCGAAGTGGAAGAATGGTTGAATCAAATAGAGAAGCTTCCTCGGTTGATTTCGAGCACCGAAGAAGAAAAGGTTGACTGGGTTGCCTTCCAATTGGCAGGAGCAGCAGATGCTTGGTGGAAGTCTGCCGAGAAAACCAAACTACAAGAGATCTGAAATGCCCCATGGACATGGGCTCGATTTGTTTATGAGTTTAATGAACAATACTTCCCTGATGGAGTAAGAGATCAATGGGAAGTTAAGTTCGTATCATTGGAGCAGGGTCAGATGACAGTGCGTGAATACGAGGCTGAGTTTACTAGGCTTTCAAAATTCGCTCCTCTTCATGTCGCCACGGAACTTATGAAGGTAAAGAAGTTCGAGCGTGGCTTGAGGCCCAATATCAAGGAGAGATTGTTATTATTCAGGCTAAGGACTTACGTAGAAGTTATGGAATTGGCTCTCATTGCCGAGCAAGATATTGAGAATATGTATAAGAGAAGAGAGTAACAAAGCAAGTGCAAATTGAGTTGGACGCAATCCTATGCTTCCGTGCAGACAAGTAAGGAACAGAGGATTATGATGTCAACACTGATTTAGCCTACTCATTCCACTTATTCAAGTCCTGTTGGGTTAGCACCCACGAGACAGTTCCGCCCTTCCAATCAGGCTACTACTGGGGTGTCAAGAGGACAACCAATGTCACGCTCAGCTTCATCCGCACCAATTGAGAAGTGCACACGGTGTGGAAGGCCGCACAAAACAAACGAGTGTAGGTGGACAACGGGTGCTTGCTTTAAGTGTGGCAAGCAAGGACATCTGATTAGGGATTATCCCGAATGGAAGAAGGGGCCGAAAACGTCTGCAATGACTCAGAGGCCCTCACGACCTGTGGTGTAGGGTAGAGCCTATGATATCTCAGCACAGGATGCCTAGGCAACCAATGATGCGATCTAAGATATGATTTCATCATTGATGGTTAAATTATTGTTTTATTCTTAGTTGATGAATGTCCTTGGAAGTGTGTTTTCAGTTAAAATATTTCATCAACACTACTACATCATCATTGAAACACTTAATTGAACTACATTCTTTAAAACATAGGTAACTTACACGAGCACCAGAGAAGTGATATCTGTTTTTACAAGGCACGAGTGTTGATAGACCCAGGGTCTACTTACTCTTTTGTGACTTCTCAATTTGTTGTCGAATTGAGTGTCATGCCTGAGCTACTGGACTTCGTCTTGGCAGTGTCAGTCCCCACGGGAAACTTAGTGAACACGAACACAGTGTGCCGATCGGTCATCATTAGGATTGAGGACCATGATACCGTGGCTGATTTGATTTTGTTGGATATGGAAGGATTCGATGTAATCCTCGGCATGGAATGGCTATCTGCTGAACATGTGAGCATTGATTGCCTCCGAAAGGTGGTTACCTTTCACCCTCCAAAGGAAAAATCCTTTCGATTTCACGGCATTAAATCCAGCGTCGCTCCGTTTCTCTCCGCCATCCGAGCGGAGTGTCTGATGAACAATGAATGCTAGGGATACCTCGCATTCTTAAAGAAACAGTAGGAAGAGGAAATCAACGTCGCCGACTTTCTCGTTGTATCCCAGTTCTCGGATGTATTTCCCAAGGATCTCTCTGGACTACCACCAGATCGAAAAGTCGAGTTCGTAACTCTGAGCACCGAGCCGTTATCGAATGTACCATACCGTATGGTGCCAATGAAAATGAAGGAGCTTAAGGAGCAGTTGCAAGAGTTGTTAGATAAAGGATTTATCAGACCTAGTGTGTCTCCATGGGGAGCACCGGTTCTGTTCGTCAAGAAAAAGTTTGGTTCGATGCGGCTTTGTGTTGATTATCATCAATTGAACAAGTTGACGATCAAAAACCGCTATCCACTTCCTCGTATCAATGACCTCTTCGATTAGCTCTAAGGCATAAAATTCTTCTCAAAGATCAACTTAAGGTCAGGTTACCATCAATTGAAAATCAAAGTCGAGGACATTTTGAAAACCGCATTCCGCACAAGGTACGAACACTATGAGTTTTTGGTGATGCCTTTCGGTCTCACTAATGTGCCGACATCATTTATAGATCTGATGAACAGGGTGTTTAGACCGCACCTTGATAAATGTGTCATTGTCTTCATGGATGACTGCCTCATCTATTCGAAAGATGAGGAGCATGAGCAACATTTGCGAATCACTCTCCAGACACTTTGTGATCATCAGTTGTATGCGAAGCTAAGTAAATGTGAGCTTGGGCTAGAGCAGGTCAGCTTCTTGGGAGAAGTGGTCTCTGAGGCTGCATAACCGTTGATCCAGCCATGATCGAGGTCATTGTTAAGTGGGAGCAGCCAAAGACGGCGACGAAAGTTTATAGCTTCCTTGGGTTGGTTGGGTATTATAGGAGATTCGTTGAAGGCTTCTCCAATTTTTTGGGTCCACTCACGCAGCTCACAAGAAAGAATGACAAGTTTGAGTGAACCGAACAGTGTGAAAAGAGTTTTCAAAAACTTAATATTAAGCTAACCACCACGCCAGTACTTGCCATACCGTCAGGCAGTGGAGGTTTTGCGGTGTACAGTGATGCGTCACACAACTGATTGGGTTGTGTGCTTAATCAGAATGAGAGAGTTATCACTTACGGCTCTTGATGGCTCAAGGACTACAAGAAGAATTATCTGACTCATGACCTAGAGTTGGCGGCAGCCATCTTTGCCTTGAAAATTTGGAGGCATTACCTTTACGGGGAAACATTTGAGATATTCACTGATCATAAAAGCCTCAAGCATCTTTTCAGACAGAAGGATTTGAACATGAGGCAGAGAAGATGGATAAAATTTCTTAAGGATTATGATTTCTCCATCCAGTACCACCCCGGAAAGGCTAATGTAGTGGCGGACGCATTGAGCCAAAAGTCCTCTGCTCAGTTATCACACCTCATCGTGAGAGTGCACAGATGGTGTTTGCTTGAAGATATAGCCTTATGAGACTCAAGAATCGATGTTAAGGATTCTAGAGTTTTGATGGCTAACATAGTTATTCGATCAACACTTTTTGGAAGCATCCACGATCTACAAAAGACCAATGAGGACCTTATGGCAATCACACATGATGTAATTAACAGGAATCGACCAGATTTCTCCATCATGGAGGATGAATCATTGCTATTCAGGGGTCAAATGTGCATAGCAACCAACGTCGAGCTTCGAAACACGATCCTAGAGGAAGATCACAAGTCAAAGTACGCCATCCACCCAGGAAGTACCATGATGTACCAGGATCTGAGAACTTCTGGTGGAAAGGGTTGAAGAAAGAGGTCACAGAATACGAGTTGAAATGCCTAGTTTGACAGCAAGTAAAAGTGGACCATCGGAACCTTTCGGGTTTATTGCAGCCCTTGCCAATATCGGAGTGGAAATGGGAAGCCATATTTATGGACTTCATTCTAGGACTGCCAAGAACAGTGAAAGGGCACAAATCTATATGGGTGATCGTTGATCGATTGACCAAGTCCGCCCACTTCCTAACATACAGTATGAGGTATACTGCCAATAAGCTTGCAGAGTTGTGTACCTCAAGGAGATTGTAAGAATGCATGGTATACCTGTCAACATTATTTCAGACAAAGACCCATTGTATACATCAAAGTTTTGGCAACGTTTTCAAGAAGGAATGGGTTCCAAGCTAGATTTCAGCTCGACATTTCATCCTTAGACTGATGGGAAAACCGAAAGGGTGAACCAGATAATTGAAAATATGCTCCAGACTGTATGCTAGATTTCCAAGGATCATGTGGCAAGTATCTGCCCCTGATTTAATTTTCCTATAACAATAGTTATCAGACAAGCTTGGAATGGCCCCATTCGAAGCATTGTACAGTCGAAGATGCAAGTCTCCGCTCAATTGGGAGGAAACTGGAGAGAGACTCTTATTGGGTCTAGACATAGTTGAAAGCACGATCGAAACGATTCGGTTGATCCATGAAAGGTTGAGAGTCGCACATAGTTTCCAAAAGAGCTATGTCGATCTCAAAAGAACAAATGTCAAATTTCAAATTGGGGACAACGTGTTCGTCAAGATCTCGCCGACTAAAGGCGTGATGCGTTTCAAAAGATGTGGGAAACTAAGCCCGCATTATGTTGAACCTTTCGAGATACTAGGTGGTTCGATCTTGATATGTATATCTAATAAAGTCTTAACCTATTGCAAGCACACAACGGAAATTGTAGAGCTAGTATAGGATCGTTCCCACGAAGACAGGTTTAATATATTTATAATTTAGTTTTCTGAAAACTTGTATTTATCTTTTAAGTTTCTAAACTATTGGAGAAATATGAATAAAATAATGGATTTATTTAAACTAATTTTATAGAAAATAAATTCTAAATCCTCCTTCTTCAGATTATGGTCGTCAATCACAATCTTCGGCTATTGGATATTTATTAAATTACCGTTACACCATATATCAAGTTTTCTAGCATTGGGTATAAATCAATACTAAAATCCTATCAATACAGATTTAATCTAATCTACGATCTCCTAAAACTTGGGCGTCAATCAAATTTTAGAAAACTGAAGATGGAAAAAATAAAACCGTTACACTAATCTGCAAACATCAACCTAAGTCGTCAATTCAAATTAAAATTTAGAGATATTTACAAAGCAAGAAATTGCAATAAAAATAAATCTAAACTAAAAAGCAATAAAATTTTATCTTTCACCCCTCAGCTGCATTCGTCAATTGCTTCTGAGAAGCTACAGATATCTACTCTATTCTTCAGCTCCAATTGCAGGCGTCAATTGCTCTTGAGAAACCTTGGATATCTAATCTACAAAGTACTAGAAATCTATTATAAATTGATCAAAAGAAAATCCAACCTTAGTCATCAATTGATGATGAGAATTTCTTCGATGATTATTCCTATACTGAGCCCTCTTATTTATAGATCATAAGTGGTCAGTTTATAGAGATCTAACTCTAATAAAAGAAACTACTAAAAATAAAAGTATCCTAATATAACTCTAACTCCTAACTTTATTCTTCCTTGCTTTGAATAGTTGATGTGCTTTTGGAGTGTTCTCTGATTTTTAGCAACAGAGTCCTTTAAGAATCTTCTTCGTCAATTTTCTCAGATCCGTGATTGGTCAAACTTCTAATCATAGAAGACTTCTACAGATATGCATGGCGGTGTAGAACTTCACGTGATCAGTAGCACTGAGAAGTTTCTATTATGTAAAATCATAAATCACGATTTCTTCTTTTTTCTCTTTCTGAAAAATCATAAATCACGATTTTCTTCTTATTATAATGTTCACTCTCAGGACGATTCTTCAGTACGATTGATCGCTTCTCCTGTATCGCTTCAGCTTTGGAACATCTTTTCTAGAGAATCGTAAATTACGAATTCTCTCTTCTTCTCAGTACTTTGTTCTGTAAATCGTAAAACACGATTTTTCATTTCTATGTAGGCGAAGAATTGTCTCTTTACGCTTAATCATCTTTTTACTGCTTTATGAGTTCATTTTGATAAAGATTAATACTTTAGATCTATTTTGTTGGTTTTTCTTAATATCTACATATCGTTAACTTGTTAGTAGCAAACTATGGTCTAGCCTCACTAAGTTAAGGGTGATAAATTGGTAAATTATGTGACTGATCACACCCCCAAACTTAAGCTTTGCTAGTCCCTAGCAAACAAGAAAAACTTACTGTCTTAAAACTATAAATTTAAATGTCACTTTCGTAGGGAACACGATTTCATTTAGTAGATGCAGCAAGCCTTTAAACTCTTAGGTGATCCCTAGTGGAGGAGTTATAGTCTCCTGAAGGTTTTCAATGAAGTTACCTACAAACTTCAAATATTTTTTTTTCCTTTTTTTCAAAAACTTTTCAAACTAAAATTTTAAAACCTAAACTAATTTTGTACACTAAGTTAATCAAGTTAGTCATTATACAGTTATTATGATTTCCAAAAGTTTACAAATCATTTATCTTTACTTTCCATTATAACAGTTATCCTTGATTAGAACTCCAACATTTTCAATTCATAATTAACAAGAGTGTATGCATTAGTGAACAGTTTATTCTTCATAATTTTTTCTAAACAGCAGTTTTTAGAAAATATTTTTATTCAAAAGCTCACTACTGGCATGCTCTCAAAAAAAATATTAAAACTTTTTGGGTTCTCACATTTTAAAAAAATTCAATAAAGATAATTGCAAAAAAAATTTAATCTCATATAAAAGGATAACCTATTCTATTCATATGAATCCCTTTATAATCCATAATATCTATTATTCATATCTTTACTAAGCTTATGCTTTTGCAAATCGTAAATTAGAAAGGTCTTTCCTTCAGCCTGTAATGGGGCTTTGGGTTTTAAGGTGTCAAAGAAAGGTAGAAAAGGATTGAAAGTTTTTCTTTTTTATCTTTTTCATCTTCTTCTTTCAGAATTGTCTTCTTTTTCTCTGTTTGGAAGCATTTTGCTTCTCTTCTTTTTTTCTTGAAATCGTAATTTGCAATTTTTCTTTGCTTTATCCCATATATTTCTCTTTTTTTTTTCGTTGTACCCTTTTTCTATATTCCTTATCTTTTTGACTCATACTCCTTTTACTCCCTCTCCTCCCCTTCTTTTGCATTATAAATTCTCATAAAATTGTAAGGGTTAAAGGCTAAAAGCTTTGGGTAGTACATATGGTTAAGGGTTTATAATATCTTAGTACAAAGAAATTCAGTTTAAGCTTCTAATATGGGTTTAAAGAATAAAATATTTCTGGGATTTGGCTTTTTGGCTCTGATTTTTCAAAACATGGCCTTAAATCATCTTCACGATTTACTAGCACAGATGCCTTATTGTTTTGATATATCTAACAGATAGTTCTAGACAAAAAATCAGGTTATCATATTCATATAATATTTTGATTCTAAATTCAGTAATATGAAATTTTATATAAGCATAGAAGTTCAAAGAAATTCTATTTGAATCAAAACAGTTTCTCTCTGAAAGAAAGGAAAATATGACTCTAGATCTCACTGGTTTATATAATTTTGAAACTTGAATCTAAAATATTGCAACTTAGATCAATCTATTGTTTTAAACATCCATTCTAATACAGTGTTCCAGAGATTATACATGAATAAAAACTGTTTTATATTCTGATTATTAAACTCCTACTATAATGGATCGCAAGTTTTCTAGATTTGTAATTTTTTCTATCATAATTCCTATATGATGATTTACTAAAAAAAAAATTACTGAAATAAACTAACTAAATAAACTTAATGAATACTAAAAAAAAAAATTTACTGAAATAAAACTACTATACACAGGAATTGTGTATCCCCCTCTCCTCAAACATAAATCTGACAATGCCCTCATTGGCACAAAAAACAAGGGATATAAAATTACTAAAATTACTTATGCTTACTGATATTGCACCGGTGGAAAAATCTTATCATAAGAGAATCCCCCAAACTAGAGAAAAAACACATCCGAGTAATCATTGATCATAAGAAACAAAAAATGGAAATGAAAGTTAGTAACTACATCAGTTGGTTAGTCAAAAAGAAATATATTATATATAACTGAAATATTTACAAGAAAGAAATTGCTATAAAGAAAAAACTAATTACATAAAGGTAAATCCTAGAAAAAATCTAGACACACACTAAACTAAGACACCAACAATAACGTCTGAGAGGAAATATTCTTCGATAAAGATCGGCCATCGGCTTCTAACTGCCTGCAATCAAAATCTCATCATCCTTACTACAAAAGGAACTCCAACCTTTGGAGGGTCACTACTCCAAAAGCTGTCAGAACACTCCCCACTGCCCTTCAAAATCCCTCCCCCAAACAGAGCACATCATAGAGCTTCTTTTGGAAGAAATGCAATGACCCGGGCGTGATTCTGTGAAGCGTGGGGAAGCAAATACATCTCGCCGCATCACCCGTCACCTATACTACTCACTTGTGAAGACTATATGAAGAGAATGCACACAATTGGTTGGGAAAGTATGAGCAATGGAAATGGATGGCGGGAGATCAAGGATGGGATGGGAGATGACACTGAAAATTATAACCCATCCTCGCTGAAAAGGGACGTGCATTCTGGGTGGGTGGTGAAGGTATAAATGTTAGGAAGTGGGAGAAAATGGGGTCTTCGAATGTGGTTTCGGATTTGGGTTAGGTTTAGGGTCAAGGGTAGACTCGGTGGATGATTCAGCATTAGGGACGAGTCGTTGGCGCTTCAACTTTTCTACTTTCTTTACTGCAGCTAGGAGCTCGACCCTATGTATTTCAAGAATTTCATTAAGTCTTTTGCTGAAATCACTTGATGGATGCTCTTCCGTCATGGGATTTTAGGGTTAAGGACGGACGAAGAAGAAAGGTTATGGAATGATTTTGGTTTGTGGATGGGTATGGATTTATAGTGGAGGTGTAGGCTTTGAACTATCACTTCGAGTTAAATGCTGAGGTGTAGGTTCCTAGGCTTGGGTAGTTGGCAGGTGGCAAAATTGAATGCATCGCATGTCTGTTTCCTCTATAAATTTAAATGGGTTCGAATTCCAATGTTACCGATAAGACTGATCACCGGGTTCTCCTGTTCCCCAGAATTGTCGTTTGCAATTCTGGATAACAATCACGAGACTCTGCGACACTCTAAATCGTACTCGCTACGAGTAGACTCTATACTCACGAGAAATTGTAAATCCATATGCTCCAAGTGATTTAAAATAATTTAAAGAGTCTTTACGATTTGGTGCAATTTTATACCTTATGAATCATAAAGGACTCTCTTCAACACTATTTATGTACATATGTTACAAATGTTTGCTACTGGTGAGTCGAAAGTTCGACAGGTCCATGAGGAACTCAATATAGGTTACGGGGAGTTGATGTGCCTCCCATAACGATATGTCCTCCTGGGATACCAACTGCATGTGAACGAAGTACGTTAGTCTCCTCACAACGGTTAGTTGCTCAATTTGAGTTTCTAACCTGATGACAGATTGTCGAAGATAGTTCAGTAACTGTGTCTGGATGGGGCTATGTTGCATCCAGCTATTAGCTATTTGCAACAAGGCATCCTCATTAGCAATGTGGTCCTTTGCTTTTGTGAGGTAAGGAGAAACAGTTGGAGGTCAGGAAACTACTTGAGTTGGGTCATGGTTAAGACCACAGGCTTCTCTTTTTTTGAGATGTTGGGTACGATTTTATCCACCAAAGATTAAACTTTTGTTTTCCAAAGCTTCTGTTTCAGAAGACTTTTCATCATTGACATTAATTTATAAAATCTTCCTTCCTTAGGAAGTATATTTGTTAAAGTGTCTGAATCAATCTCACCTGATGCGTGGTGTTGCACCGGTTCCTCGTTGAGGGTCTCAAAGAGTTCCCAAGCTTCCTCTGCTATTAATTTACGAAACATACCGCCACAAGCCTCATCAATCCTACGCCAGGTTGCATCATCAAGGCCTTCATAGAAAGTGAGTACAAGTTGCCAATGTGCAATCCCATGGTGAGGGCACTTGTGCAGAAGATCCTTAAGACGAATCCAACACTCCTGAAGAGATTCATCTGAGAATTGATGGAATGTTATGATAAGGTCCTGGATTTTACTCGACCTACAAATTGGAAAGAATTTTGCAAGAAACATACATTCCAGCCCTTCCCAATTAGTGATCGAAGTATGAGGCAAAGAGTTTATCCACTGCTTTGCTTCATCTCTAAGGGAATATGCGAATAGTCTCAACCGAGTGGATACTTCCGTTAAGTTCTTAATTCAGATGATAGTACATATGTTCATGAACTTATTTAAATGCAAATAGGGATCTTCATCCATTAGCCCATGGAAAGTTGGAAGTATTTGAAGCACATTGGGTATAATTTTAAAAGTCCTATTATCGACTGTGGGGTGTCTTTGAATACATGGGGGAGGTGTAAGAGGTGTTAGAGCATAATATTCCCCCATTGTTTTAGCCACATATTGGTCTTTCCCTGCCACAATGAAGTTAGGACAGAGTAAGCTGGCTAAAGCAGTTATGTTAAATATCTATTTGATTTTTAGTTTTATTTAATTTTTTATTCTAGAAAGCAGGGAGAGAGAACAAATCTGAGCCTCTAATATTTGTGGCTAGCAGAGATTGGAACCTTAATTCATTGACTCCAAATAAACCTGCAAAAGTATTAAGAAGTGATCGAAGAAAATATAAAAATATAAAGAAATATAAAAAGAGAAAGATAAATACTTATTTTCCTAAATATATATTAAAACTATCCCCGGCAACGACGCCAAAAACTTGGTTCGATCTTGATATGTATATCTAATAAAGTCTTAACCTATTACAAGCGCACAATAAAAATTGTAGAGCTAGTATAGGATCGTTCCCACAAAGACAGGTTTAATATATTTATAATTTATTTTTCTGAAAACTTGTATTTATCTTTTAAGTTCCTAAACTACTAGAGAATTATGAATCAAAGAATGATTGTATTTAAACTAATTTTACAGAAAATAAATCCTAAATCCTCCTGCAGATTATGGTCGTCAATCACAATCTTCAGCTATTGAATATTTATAAAATTAAATAGTACCGTTACACCATATATCAAGTTTTCTAGCATTGGGCGTCAATACAGATTTAATCTAATCTACGATCTCCTAAAACTTGGGCGTCAATCAAATTCTAGAAAATTATAGATGAAAGAATAAAATCGTTACACTAATCTGCAAACTTCAACCTGAGTCGTCAATTCAAATTAAAATCAAGAGATGTTTACAAAGTAGGAAATTATAATAAAAATAAATCTAAACTAAAAAGCAATAAAATTATATCTTTCACCCCTCAACCGCAATCGTCAATTGCTTCTGAGAAACTACAGATATCTAATCTACAAAGCAACAAAAATCTACTCTAAATTGATTAGAAGAAAACCCAACCTCAGTTGTCAATTGATGATGAGAATTTCTTCGATGATTATTCTTATACCGAGCCCTCTTATTTATAGATCATAAGTGGTCAGTTTACAGAGATCTAACTCTAATAAAAGAAACTACTAAAAATAAAAGTATCCTAATATAACTCTAACTCCTAATTTTATTCTTCCTTACTTTGAATAGTTGATGCGCTTCTGGAGTGTTCTTTGATTTTCAACAATAGAGTCCTTTAAGAATCTTCTTCATCAATCTTTGCAGATCCGTGATTGGTCAAACTTCTAATCATAGAAGACTTCTAAAGACATGCATGGCGGTGTAGAACTTCATGTGATCAGCAGCACTGAGAGGTTTCTATTCTGTAAAATCATAAATTAAGACTTCTTCTTTCTTATCTTTCTGGAAAATCTTAAATCACGATTTTCTTCTTATCATAATGTTCACTCTCAAGACGATTCTTCAGTACGATTAATTGCTTCTCCTGTATCGCTTCAGCTTTGGAATGTCTTTTCTAGAGAATCGTAAATTATGATTTCTCTCTTCTTCTCAGTACTTTGTGCTGTAAAATTATAAAATATGATTTTTCATTTCTTTGTAGGTAAAGAATTGTCTCTTTACGCTCAATCGTCTTTTTACTACTCTATGAGTTCATTTTGACAGAGATTAACACTTTAGCTCTATTTTGCTAATTTTTCTTAACATTTGCACATCGTTAACTTGTTAGTAGTAAACTATGGTCTAACATCACTAAGTTAAGAGTGATAAATTGATAAATTATGTGACTAATCATCAGGCCAGGTCGGCGAAGTTGCATATCGACTTGCCTTGCCGCTGCAACTATCAAGTATGCACAATGCGTTCCACGTATCAATATTATGAAAATATGTGAAGGACGTGACTCACGTCTTGGACTACCAACCCATTGAACTCCAAGAAGATCTAACCATAGCGGAAGAACCGATACAGATTTTGGACCGTAAGGAGTAGACCTTGCGAATCAAGCAAATCCCCTTAGTACTTATGAAGTAGCAGAACCACTCCTCAGAGGAAGCCACTTGGGAACACGAAGCGGACGTAAGGGATGCGTATCTGCACCTTTTTTAGTAAGGCATCAAACCGTTAAGAGAGAGTTAGTACTCTAGTGGTTTTGTTGGAGTTACTAGGGGATGTATATGAGACCTTAAATGTGTGTAATACAATAAAACTAGGCAAGCATTGAGTTTTAGTTGAATTTAAGGAAAGCGCATTATATAATTTTCACTTTTGAAGGTTTGAATTTAATATCGATGATATCACGATAAAATTGGGCAGTCGAAGACCTGAATTTTTGTTCAATATGCAGTAGATAATTGTGTGTGGATATCCGAGTATAGAATACAGGTTCGAAGGGAAATGGAGGACATAAAACTCTCAAAATAGTCAATGGGCAGTTTACATACAAAGAACAGCTGAGGTAAAACAGCTCGAGAGAATTGTAGAAATCACTCGAGTAATTCCTTTAGAATTCTGCCAGAAAGTTTCTGGGAAAACCGCACAAGCGAATTTTTCTCGTTGGAAAAATCGCTCGAGCGATTTTGTCGAGCGGCCCTGTGTAAAGTAGAAATCGCTCAAGCGAATTTGGTTTTCACTCGAGTGGTTTTGACAATATATATTGGAAAAAGGGGCCCAATTTCCCGCATTCGCACGACCCCACTCCAAGATTTTTAGGGTTTTCCCCTCTTCTCCACGAAATATCGCCACATCTCCTTCAAATTTCGCGAGGACTTTGATTTTTCCCATGAAGAATCGATTCAAACTCATGTTTGCGCCAAAAGGTAACCCTATTTCTTCCTTGAAGTTTATGAATTCTTTGAAATTTCAATGGCACCCAAGAAGAGGGGCATCTAAGAACCCTACATCAAAGATGTAGGGTTGCATCGAAGGCCGCTTCCTCAAGGTGCACCAACATCGATCCCCCATCACCCCCACCATCACCGCCACTGGATCAACCCGAAGAATGGTGGGATGCCAAGTTGAGATCGAATGGTCCTTTGATGATGTCCTTTTTGAGGATGAGGAAACGACCCGATGGTCATTTAATTACATTAACACCGCTAGGTTGAAAGCTTTACTGAGACCCTTCCACGACTATTACTACCCAAGACTCGTTAAGTTATTTTATCAAAAATTTTATATTGGTGAGAACACCGGGAACATTTGCACTACGATTGATGGCAAAACGTTCTTGTTCAACATAGACCACATCGCCAATGCAATAGGCTGTCCCTCGACGTTCTATAAGGATCATGGTCTGTCAGAACCCTACCCCAAACCGATGCCATTTCACCAAGTTATCGTGAACATGACCAACAGAGAGCATGGATCGGGACAATCGGTGAGGAGATCCCAATTACCACCTGAAATGTGGATGTTGGATACCATCATTAGAAATAATTTGTACCCTCTGAAGCACGAACAGGAGAGAGTACGCGAGGTGCAACAGGCCCTATACTCTGCCTTTGAAAACTGATGGTTTAGTGCGCCCAAGGTGGTATTTGAGGGTTTGAAGTACGCCCGTAAATAGATGTTAGAAGACAAGAAGACGTCGTTGAAGTTGACGTCGTACGCTAGTCTCATCTCTCAAATGATCGAGGAATACGAAGATGATGAAGATGAATATGAGATAGCGCAGGATTAACAACAGTTGCCTGACAATGTCAAGAGGTTTAAGATGAGTGATTGGAGGTTAAGCTTTCAGAAGTTAGAAAAGAGTGTCCTCGATGGCCAGCAGCAGTACAAGGTGGAGCATTCCCAGCAGGGGCCGACACAACAGGAGGCCGCAGCACAACCCGGGAAAGCCACCCCACCTCAGATGCCTTCACCTCAGCAGCCACCTGCCCACATACTAACATGCACATCTTGGCAGAATTCAATCGACACATGGATGTGATGAACCGACGATTGAATTTTCACGAGGCCTTACTGATGGACCTCATGCAACAGGTGTACCCGACCACCGCCGGTCCACGCATCGCAATAGCAAGCAGCTATACAATAGGCACATCTACTTCTGAAGCCAAAGGTAAGGAGGGCCAGGGAACTGGACAATCGGATGAGCAGGCAGGTTAGTGACAAGGATTGTTGATGAAAATTTAGTTTAAGTTTTGAAGAGTTTAGAACGTCTTTTAATTTGGTTTTGAGAACTATTGGGTCATGGAGGCCCTACTTTTACTTTTGCTTATTATTTTAATTAGTTATTAGTATTTGAATTAGCTATGAATATTTTGGGTTACGCAGGGATATTGTTAGTTATTAGTTGTAAATATTTGAATTAGTTGTGGAGATGGTAGATATTTTCATCTAATTGTGGATGTTTTAAATTTAGTTAAGGATAATTTAATCTAGTTGTGGATATTCTGTGGTGATAATTATGGTGATGATTTAGTTGTGGATATATTAATTGTGGACAATGGTTGTATTATCTCATTGCGGTGATATTTGTTTTGGTCAGTGTTCAAATTGCTAGTCGATGGATCAACTGATGAGTTGTGGTTATTACAAAGTTGGGAAAGATAAGCATTTCATCTCAAATTGTTATGAATGTGGATTTTAGACTTATAGTGGATAATTTTTCCTAATTTAGTTGTGGATATTCTGAATGTTGCAGGTTTGTATATTTTGTCACAATGAGTAACAGGGATTATGATTGGTACTAGAAGTACCTTGTTAGGTACAATTGGGGATATGTTCTCGTATTCGGGAATGCATGTCATGCTTTGAATGATTAGTTGTGAATACATTCTAGCTTTTGTGGATGTATTTTTTTTTAAGATTTAGAACTTTTAGTTGTGTATGAAGAAAATGTAATATATGTGTTGAAGAAAATGCTCTAAGAGTTAGAACTTTAGATTCATAATCTAGAGTTTTGATGGTGAAAGTAGGGAAAACTACTATGACACCATTCACCAATGCATGGGAGATTTGAGACGACATTAAAGATTTTGAAACGATGGTTGATGAAATTTGACGATTGACATCTTCCAACCGAAAGAACACAGTGAGTTTTCGAGGACGAAAATTTCTGAAGGAGGGGAGAATGTAACATCCCAAAAATTTCGGACCCGAATGCACCTGACTAAGTGTATGGGTCCGATAAAGTATACATTACCCGTTATGAATAATAATGGACATGTGTTAAATTGTGTAAATGGATAAATGAGCCTCGTAGGAACATTAGTGGTGAGAGGTTGGGTTTGTAAGTAAAGTTGGATTTCATTTTAGCCTTTAGTGAAGAGCCTATGCACTGACTCACGGCGTGTTGGCTTAACACCAAATAAGCCCCCCATGTGTTAAAAGAGGATAAGACCACTTGAAACAAAATATCTCTGATAGTTTGTTTTGTAAGAAAAGACACCCCCCCCCCAAACCTCTTTGAAACCCCAAGTCGTGAGACCCCCAAAAGCTTCTTCTCCTTCGCAAGAATCGCCATTGATTCTGGTTGCTCCTTGTTGTTTCCGACAACGGAGAACCTTCAAGCATTTGGATCAAGGAACAAGAGAGAACGTAGCTCCGAACAAGCTCAAATCAACCATCGTAAGCGAGGCGTGCATGACTTAAATGATGGAGATCATTGCTTGTTGGTGCTGAGCTTCATTTTGATCACGATCACCGTGAGAATCTGTAAGTTTTACACCAAAACCCCTTTTCGATAGCGGTTATCGCTAGCTTCATGTGCACGATCTAAAAAGGTGAGCTTTGAAGCATTATAGTATGAATTTGACTTCCCAAAAACTTAGTTTGATAAGTGTCAGAATCTGGATTAAGCCTTTTTAAAATTTGTGAAAATCGATTTGGGAGGAAGAAACCCAATAGTTGCTGAATCGGGTCAAACCGCTCGAGCAAGCTAGCTTCATAAGCAAGCTGGAAAATTCACTTGAGCGAATTTTCCAGTCAAAAATCCTCTGGAAAAATCCACTAGAGCGATTTTTCAGTGTGCCACAAGGAATGGCCAAAACTGCTCGAGCAAATATTTTCCCTTTTGAAAATCGCTCGAGCAACTTTCCCTGTTTGTGGTTTGTCTTAGTTTCTTTGGAAGAGCTTGGGAATGTTTTGAACCATCGATTTCTCCACCATTGACACGTAGTGTATGATCTTGATGTGATCTAGGTCTAGAACGGGAGACCATCGATAGGTGCCTTCATATCATTTTTGAACGGCACCGAACCTAGGGTAGGGAAAACTCAATGCACAATTCTCATTTTGGATTTTGATTCATACACTCCATGACGTGATTAATGTAAATTGAACATGAATTTGAATATTAGATTCCAATGGGAACTTACATGTTTCATCGAAAATCAAATTCGGAATATGATCATTTAATGATAATGTGAACACTAGAATTTTGAACTAAGAGCCATGGCATTGAACATTGATTATGAATTTTCGAATTTGTGAATATGGAAATCGAACTCTAAAATTAGTTATGTACTACAACTTTGACTTAACCATTTTATATCAGTATTGCATGATGATTTAAGGCTATTTGAATGAGACCCCCAACTATGGGCTGGTATGGTGGTTTATACCATACATTATGGACCGGTATGGCGGTTTATACCATACACTTTGGACCAGTACGGCGATTTCATTTTGTAAGTGTTTATTGAACGATGATGGTTAGGGGGATTCCCATCGATAATTTGGCTCACCAACGCTATACCCGCGTCGGAGTTACTTAAGTTATGATTTAAGTTATTGATGAACTTAGAACAGTATGTAAGATGTGAAAAATGAATAAAAAACCGAAACCATATGAAATCTCCGAATTTTGTCTTAACATTGATTTAAATTTTAAAACTCTTTTGAATTCTGTTTGAACATGAAATGACACTTGAAATTTAATCTTTTGATTCCGTTGTGATATGATAAAGCTTTCGATTATATCCGTCGAATCTATGCTCTGATTTGATAAAAATGTGAATTGATATTAATCTTTTTCCTACTGAGATTAGACTGTTAGCTCATCCCGACATTTATGTCACAGGTTTAGATTTGGATTAGGATCATAGAATAGAGGAGGATCCTGACTACACACTAGAGGCAGAAGAGGAGCTTCCGCCTGAAGATTATTTTTCATAAGTGGTTATAGTTTTTGAGCTAGTACAATATAGGAGTTGTTTTGGTGTGCCACTGTTTAGGTGACTGTCGGCCATCACCGATGGTTTATTTTTGTCATTTTAGTTACAGTCTGTATAGAGATGGAATCATGTTAGTGCCATATGATGTATGTTGTGAGTTTTCTGTATATGTGTGGTTATGCTAGGTAGCTGATGATCCGGTTTCCTCTAAATTCTGTGTGGAGAAAATTGGACCGTTGCAGTCAGTACATATCAGAAAGCATCGGACAATCCAATTTTTCCTAGGTTTACTTATAGGGAAAATCGGATTGTCACCTGAAGACTCGGCCTTTCCCATAAATCTGTGTGGGAAAAAGTCGGGTTGTCACAACACCCTCTATCATATTCACTTTTTGAGTGGTATGTCATGTGAAATCAAAAGTTTTCACTGCCTGATGGTAGGCTTGCTCCTGATATCCAGATTCCTTGGGTGCAAAAATTGTGGTGAAAAATGATCATCTTCTAATTCAAAGCACTCAAAGTTTAGTTCTGTAACAGTCAACAATTGATTCGCCACTATAGAGGTAAGTAAGTAAAGTAAACACAAAGGCAAGAGCCACAGTAGGGGGCGGAATGTAAATATATATGACATATCTTAGGGGATCAATGAAAAAATCCCCAAAATTAAAGTGCACCAACTACTTGGAAGACGACGGCCAGTAGAAATTTTGTTTTAGGATACCAATATTATACTCTGTGGAACTATAACCTCACCCCATGACCTCCAACTGGAATGGATTTATCGTTTTGAATCATGATGTTCGAGATCATTTTTGTCCCTATCTTCGAATTGTGAGCATACCATCTTACGATCAATATTTGATTCCACGTATGTGGTACACATCCCAAAAAATATCCATAAAATCACTTTTGTGCCACATGATTTTATGATAATTGTTTGAGATATGTGCCATGTGGAATAAAATACTCATGACCGTATGATGAAATACTCCAGTTCTCGATATCCCTTCAATTGAAGATTGGAACAAAAATGGATCTCCACCACGGCCTCCTTTGCCTAATTCAAAGCAGTCCCATCGTGCTAGCTGGAGGAGATAGGGTGAGGTAATAGTTTCATTTAAAGAGTTAGTTGATAATGAGTGTCCACCCAGAAAATTATAATGAACGGATAAGAAACAACAAGCCATTAAACAGATGCTTATGTGGCGCGATATGAGTGTCTGCCCCGACGTGCATTGCTGGCCCCAATCTGCTTCCATTGCACCACAACAGCAGTTCATTTAATTGCCTGTGTCCAACCCTCATGGGTGGACTGCAGTGTCCATATGTCTATGTGATTGCATGACATACACGGATCCCTAATGCATGGAAGTCGGCACATGTCATGCAGTTATACAGATGTGTGGATTGCTGTAATCAAGGTGTCAAACTCGGTATTGGGTAACTGTGTCATTGGGGTACGCTTACCAATCCCATTGGGGTACGCAACCCTTTTCCTATATATATATATATATATATATATATATCATTTGATTTAAAGCAGTCAACGTTTTAAGCACGTGAAATCTAGGGTTTTTTTTTCTTTTTTTTGAAGGATCTTGGAGTGTGAATAAAGCCTTGTTTGGCAAACAAAGCATTGGTACGCACTTTTTCTGGGTTCCTTTCGGTCCTCGAAATTAGTGGCCTAATTCGGTCCACATAAACTCTGGCTAAAGGTGATAGAATAATAAATTAAGAAATATTATCTGTTAAAAGGAAAATACCTGAGTTGATGCAATCGCCAGCTGCAGATATTTATCGACGCTGCAACACGTCTGTGACAGCCCGAATTTCGGCACCCCAAAACCCGTGCCATCAGCACGATCATCTTGACCGTGCCCTTAGCTAAGCACGGAACACTGGTATATCAAGCATCAAAAGTACTATAAATGAAATTGCGGAATTTAAATCTATATTAATTAACTTCCCAAAAGACAGTTCTACCCTCATGCCTCTGCATGAATGGAGAACCGATCCGAACCATCGATGATAGAAATCATCACGGATGGTTCGTCCCCAAAAGAATAATCCCAACTCCCTATATACATGGTTTTAAACAAAATCAAGGCTTGACATACCAAGCCGTACAAAATCTCTCTAAAAACCCTCAAAGCGGCACAACGGAGTCCTCTAGAAGAAGTCCTCAGGAGGTGGCTCCAACTCTTCACCGGCCGCAAGGTCCAACTCGTCGGGATCAGCGTCTCCTGAAGCCGCGGCAGCTGCTAGTAGTAGACCCACACGATAGAGGGTGAGCTACATCCTAGCTCAATAGGGAACAAACACAGTTTGAACATATAAATTATAACTCACATGTATTCCATGATATGCCATGCATGATGTATCTATGCAGTTGTTAATGAAACAGATTAAAAGCATTTCGTTTTACTGTTGATTACTTATATTTTCATTTACTCATGAATGATGCTGAGAAGGCCTAAAGCAAAACTTAAACTTTCAACTTAAGTAATCCCCGAGCAATATAGCATCGAGCCCCGACGAGATACCCATCATCGTCATCTATATAGACAGTTTTAACCGTATTCCCTGGGAATACAAATAGTACCCAAGCCCCTTTCCCCTGGGGATTGGTGGCGGGGTTTCACTTGTCCCAATCAACACCCCTGGGGTGTGCTTACTATGTACGGATAAGCCTCCGCACTGGCCTACGGTTTCGCCGCCGTATCGGTCACGGATATCCTGCCGTGTCAGTCGTGGATATCCCGCCACGTCGGTGGGGTACCCTATCAAACCTCAAATAACAAAAATATCGGTGCCTTACATATAGTTATTCACCGTGTAATCGTGCTATCTTATATCAGTTAGGCCCTATCAAACATGATTCAATCCTTGGATACATCCTCGATGTATCCTTTACTTGCATCACACCGATGCTCTTATCTCTTACTTCTTCATCCCACGGGATGGGTCATTAGCTTACTGTTATGAATATCACGCACACACACTTTTCACAGTTCTTTAAGCAGTAAAATATTTGAATGGAAATCTATATCACTACATACATGCTCTTGTAAAATAAAGTACATGTTCAAGGTGTTCCCTACCTTAGGTCTCTATCGATTCAATGCATCAAGGTCCCACTCGGCTCCTTGTGCCCACTTTCATACGTATCACCTATGATACCATTAAACACACTCGAAACATCACAAAGATGTAATGAATAAGTCTCAAGACCCCCCTAGAGTCTTGAAGTAAGAATCAAAAGTCAACAAAAACTAAGTCAGTCGACTAGTCGAGTTCCTGGTTCGACTAGTCGAATCCAACTCGACTAGTCGATTCTCAAAATCGATTAGTCGAGGTCCAATTTCGATTAATCGATTATCAAAATCGATTAGTCGAAATCCCCTGTTCTAACTGTCCAATTTTCACTTGAGTAATTGATCATACAATATCGACTAATCGAGCCCAATTCGACTAGTCGAAAATCCTTACTCGACTAGTCGAAATCCAATTTTGACTAGTCGATTTCCTTCAACCCATTTTTACTCCTCACTGGAGGCTCTCAGTCGACTAGTCGACACCCAACTCGACTAGTCGAAATTCAAAGTCGACTAATCGAAATTCAATTCGATTAGTCGAATTCGTGGTCATCTGACTTTTCAACTTCTTGGTGAATTTCGATTAATCGAATCCAAATTTCGATTAGTCGAATCCTGATTCAAACCTTCTTTGGCTGTTCTTCCCCAATCTTTTCTCAGTTATTTTCTAAGCAATATTCCTACAATTTCCACCCATTTTAACCACAATTTATTCTATAAATCTACACCATTTATTTACAAGAATCTCACCTTAAATCAACCTCAAATTGATTTAAATGTAGGGTTGGAAGGTTAGGGTTTCACTTTGTCCTAACAGATCCTCCGCGTCAATCCGCTTTGATCCCAAGAAATCCCCTTCCAACAACTTGCAATAATTCCTCACTAGCTCCTTTACTCCTCTCTTTCTCTCTCTCTCTCTTCTTTACTCCTCTCAACAACCAAAATATGAAAATTAGGGTTTTCAACCCTTTTTATCTTATCTCTTTTCTCGGTGTGGAGCACATACACACCCCTCGGTGTATGTTACTCTACACACTCCTCTATCTCTCCACTCTTCTACACCGGTTCACACATCACATCCGCTCATCTCACCCCAAGTTCATCAATGAACTATCTCATGGTCAAACCTAAGACCAATCGGGCACGGATCCCGAGGTCCTCATTTGACGTGATTTTTCGGGTTATTACATCCTCCCCACCTTGGGAATTTTCGTCCTCGAAAATCACCCAAAGGTGTGGTGGTCTGCACTCCCCCCCCCCGCACACTCGGAGGTGAGGTGGTCGACCACTTAGCACACAAGCAAGTACATTTACATAGACAATTAATGAAACATATATAACAGTAACAAAAATTGTATATTATAAAATCAAAAGTTACAATAGTTACTGAAATGGGGACCACAACAAAAAAATGGTTCATCCCTATACAAAAAGATGTACAATGCACAAAAACAAAAACAAAACTACGGCAGTGCCGCCTGCACCGTGGATCTGGCGGAGCAGTCGAGGGGAGTGGCGGATCGCCACGGGATGGCTGGTGGCGGTAGCGGATGAGAAGTCTCTGCTTGGTGTGGAATCTCACCGTGCAGAGGTGGAATGGTAGTGGAAGTAGATGGTGGCTGCTGCTGCTCGTGGTGGGGGTGCGGTGGAAGTAGAAGCACCGGCATCATGTAATCGTGCCCTAAAGACCGGGCCCTGATGAAAGGCTGTGGTGCCGGCGGTCCATTCGTCCTCTCGGGCCAGCATGTCCTGGTAGGTGTGAGGGTAGATAAACTTGAGGGTGTGAAACATGAGGAAATCAATCCTCCTATTCATCCTGTCGTTATTCGCTTCCATTCTGGCCTCGAAGCGGGCCAGAGCCTCCTCAATGGTGGTGGTGGTGGTTGGGGCGGGTCGGCGACGTGAAGTAGAGGGGGTCGCCGGTGTAGGTCGAGGTGGTGGTGGTGTAGCTGCTGGTGGTGGTAGTGGAATGACTGGAAGGCGTGGATTGGAACTGGGGTGGCATGTGCCATCTACGGGCACATGTGACTGTGGCGGTGGGGGAGGGGGTGGTGGTGGGATTGCAGCTGCGCCCTCGGCTGCGCCAGCTGGTGGTGGTAAAGTCTTCTTCAGGAGATTGTAACTCCTGTTCCATTCGGTGTGGGAGAATGGTTTTTGCCTCTAGAATGCTAGAGATGATGCGCACGTAGGGCATCCCATCCCTAGCTCGAAGGTTGCCCTTCATGAGCTTCCCCTTGATGTACCTCATCCCTTCGAGGATGACCATGGTAACATCAAACCATCGACCGTTATAGGCCGCATAGAGGGCCTGTTGCACCAACTCAACACGCTCGGTGCTGTGGCGCATGGGGTAGAGGTTGGCGTGAAAAACAGAATCGAGCATCCACATATAATGTGGAAGGTCAACCCTCTTAGACGAGGTGCCCGATCCCTTTTTCCCCTTGGTCATGTCGGCAAGGATATCGTCGACATTGACCAGCCCCGGGAAGGGTGGTAGTAATGTGGTCTCGGGTATATAGTCCAAGTAGCACTCGACTGCTTCTTGGACATGACGACGTGTGATGAGGTATTCACGACCCTCAATCGTGGTCTTCACCACGTCGTCAGTAGGGCCATCCTTGAGGCCCTGGTAAAATAACCTAACCAATCGCGGATAGTAGAATTTCCGGATTGGTTTGAGGAGGAAGGTGAGACCGGCGTTGTTGAGGTAGTTTAGGGTCCAAATGGTCTCACCTTGGACCACATCCTTGTCAAAAAGGGTCTTGTCGAAAATGTGTTTGACTTCAAAGATCTTGGCTGCCCACCACTCAGTGGGTTGTTCAGTGGTTGGTGGTGGAATAGGGCTTGCGTCATGTGAAGACGCTGGCCGCGTGACGTAGTGTCCGATGTCGATGGTGAGGGTGTCCTCACAGGCGAAGGGGTTGGTGGTGGTGCGGCATTCTTGCGCCGTATCGGCAGTTTTGAAGCTGCCTTCTTTGATGATAATCGAGTTTTAGGCGGCATTTTCGCTAAAATGCAAGGAACTAGGGTTTCTAATATGCGAAATAATGAAGAAGAACAAAGATTAGGGTTTACCCAATCTTGAGAAGTTGCGTGAAGTCAAATCCGGTCGAGAATGGCCGGAAATGGTGCAAACCCTAGGTGGTTGAATCGCCGGAGAAGAAGAAGAACCGGATGCCCAAAACTCAAAAGTCGAATGGTTTGAAAAACCCCCTTTCACATATATATATTGGTTGGCTCGACTAGTCGACTTTCTCAGTTCGACTAGTCGAATTTCAAACCGAGAGGAACTCCCCGAATTCGATTAGTCGATTTTCCCAATTCGACTAGTCGGCTTCGATTTCGACTAGTCGAAATCCCATTTCGATCAGTCGAAATGATTAGGGTTCAAATTTCTAACTTTGGAGCCCACTGGAAGGACTCAGTCGACTAGTCGAAATCCGTTTCGATTAGTCGAAATTTTAACTTCGACTAGTCGAAATCTAATTCGACTAGTCGAAATCGTGTGCCCTTTTTAAACTTCTACAACTCCCTCCATAACTCGATTAGTCGAATTCAAATTTCGACTAATCGATTTTCCCTTTATGTCCAATTCGATTAGTCAATTTCACATTTCGACTAGTCGAAATTCCAAATTCGATTAGTCGATTTCACATTTCGACTAGTCGAAATTCCAAATTCGATTAGTCGAACCCTAGTTCGACTAGTCGAAATTTTCTAACTTATTCTTTTTGAACTCTGGCTCACTGGCATAGCCAGTCGATTAATCGATTTTGACTTTCGATTAGTCGAATTGTCAATTCGACTAGTCGAAATGTCTCAATTAATCGAAATTTCAAAAAAAAGAAAATTTTTATTTATTTATTTATTTTTATTTTTATTTTTATTTTTTTTTTTGAACAATTTGGATCAAAATTTCCATTGAATTACAAGTATCGTGGAGATTTCACAACCACGTTTGCGGTTTACATCGAATTCTCACGTCGTTGGAAACAAGGCTGGATATTGTTCCTTCACATCGGCCTCTAGCCCGCCTCTTCTTTTGGATGATTATTCCACCGAACAAGCACTAAGGGAATCACTTTAGTGCGTAGTACTTGTTCTTTTCGATCCAAAATCTCCACTGGTTCCTCTATCATGCTCATGTCCTCACACATCTCTATAGGTTGCTTTCCTAACACATGAGACGGATCATTCACGTACTTCTTGAGCATCGCTATGTGGAAAACGTTATGTACTCGGTCAAACAGCGGTGGCAAACCAATGCGATATGCAACTTCACCTACTCGTCCCAAAATTTCAAATGGTCCAACATAACGTGGACTTAACTTCCCTCTCTTGCCAAATCTCATTACACCTTTCATAGGTGACACCTTCACAAACACGTGCTCGCCCACATTGTAGTCAACACTAGTCCGCTTCATATCGGCATAACTTTTCTGTCTACTCTGTGTTGTCTTCAACCTTTCTCTGATAATTCGAACGACGGTAGCGTTATCTTCAAGTAGCTTTGGCCCTAATACAAATTTCTCACCTGTTTCCTCCCAATTTAGAGGTGACTTGCATCGTCGTCCATACAGAGCTTCATACGGTGCCATGCCAATGCTCGTTTGAAAACTGTTGTTATATGCGAACTCGAGCATCGGTAGATACTCATCCCAAAGATCCTTGCATATCCAAAGATGCACGCTCTGAGCATGTCTTCTATTACTTGGTTCACTCGCTCTGTCTGTCCATCAGTTTGAGGATGGAAAGCTGAACTAAAGTCTAGTCGTGTTCCCATTCCTTCTTGAAATTTCTTCCAAAACTTGGATGTATATAGTGGATCACGATCTGAAACTATGCTGCTTGGAATACCATGTAATCTTACAATCTCCTTCATGTATAAATCTGCCAATCTTCCTGCTGTATATGTAGTATTGTACGGCAAAAGTCTTGTTGATTTGGTCAATCGGTCTACGACGACCCAAATGGCATTGTGTCTCTTGGCAGTACGGGGTAATCCAACAATGAAATCCATTGAGATCGATTCCCACTTCCATTCTGGTATTGGTAAAGGTTGCAATAGTCCAGCAGGATGTCTATGATCAACCTTCACCTGCTGACAAGTCAAACACCGTGACACGTACTCGGCCACGTCTTGCTTTAGTCCTCGCCACCAGTAGTTCTTTTTCAAATCTTGGTACATTCTGGTGCTACCAGGGTGGATAGCATAATTTGACTTATGGGCCTCATCAAGAATCGTTCGTCTTAGATCGGCGTTGTCCGGAATGCATAGACGGCCCTTAAACAATAAAGAACCATCTTCTTTTAATGAGAAGTCCGACCTAATGCCTTCACTCACGTCTTGATGAATCTTTGTTAATGTCGGATCTTTCATCTGTAGATCGTGGATATGCTCAAATATCACTGGCTTTACTGATATGTTAGCCAAAAAGGATCCGGTGTCCTTTGACTCAATGTTCGCATCATAGAGTGCCAGGTCTTCCAATAATTTCCATCGGTGCATACCCAAAATCAAAGAAGCTAACTGAGCTGAACCTTTTCGACTCAATCATCAGCTACTACATTCACCTTACCTGGATGGTATTGTATGGAGCAATCGTAATCCTTGAGGAATTCCATCCATCTGCGCTATCTCATGTTGAGCTCTTTCTGTGTAAACAGATATCGGAGGCTCTTATGATCGGTGAAAATTTCAAAAGTCTCACCATACAAGTAATGTCTCCAAATCTTTAGCGCAAAAATGACTGCTGCCAGTTCCAAGTCATGAGTCGGGTAATTTTTCTCGTGTTCTTTCAACTGTCTTGATCCGTAAGCTATCACCTTCTTGTGTTGGTTGAGCACACAACCAAGGCCATTGTATGATGCGTCGCTGTACACGGCGTATCCTCCACTGCCTGAAGGAATCGCTAATACTGGAGCCGAAGTGAGTCTCGTTTTGAGTTCTTGAAAACTCTTCTCGCATGCCTCACTCCACTCAAACCTTGAATCTTTTCGTGTCAGCTTTGTGAGAGGTCCCGATATCTTTGAAAACCCCTCGACGAAACGTCGATAATAGCCTGCTAAGCCCAGAAAACTTCGGACATCGGTCACTGTCTTTGGCTGCTCCCATTTGACTACTGCTTCTATCTTTGCTGAATCTACAGTGACACCATGCTTGGAGACGACATGTCCCAAAAAGCTAACCTCTTCCAACCAAAACTCACACTTGCTGAGTTTGGCGTATAATTGGTGTTCACGTAGCGTCTGTAGAGCAATCCTCAAATGTTCTTCGTGTTCTGTCTTGGATTTGGAGTATATTAAAATATCATCGACAAACACTACGACGCAGGAGTCCAAGTGTGGTTTAAACACTCGGTTCATCAGATCCATAAACGACGCTGGAGCATTCGTTAATCCAAACGGCATCACAAGGAATTCATAGTGTCCATACCGTGTCCGGAAAGCTGTCTTCTGAATGTCCTCAGCTTTAACTCACAACTGATGATACCCAGATCTCAGGTCGATCTTAGAAAAATACCTTGCTCCTTGCAGTTGGTCAAATAGATCGTCAATTCTAGGCAAAGGGTAGCGGTTCTTCACCGTGAGTTTGTTCAATTGCCGATAGTCAATGCATAGCCGCATTGACCCATCTTTCTTCTTGACAAACAAGACCGGTGCTCCCCATGGAGACACACTTGGTCTAACAAACCCCTTGTCCATAAGCTCTTGTAGTTTTTCCTTCAACTCCTTCAACTCAGCGGGAGCCATTCTATAAGGTGCTTTTGAAATAGGCTCCGTTCCTGGTGCTAAGTCAATGGCGAATTCTACTTCTCTTTCTGGAGGTAACCCAGGCAATTCCTCTAGAAACACGTCAGCGAAGTCTCGCACAACTGCTATCTCAGAAATGACGTTCTTTTCTTCCTTGTCCTCCTTTAAGAAAGCTAAGTATCCATCGCACTTTTCCGATCATTTTCTAGGCCCTTATCACGAGATCAAGGGTACAGATGACGACCTCACTCCTTGAAACCGAAATGATCTTCTTGTGTTGGGTCTGAAAATGACTACCTTGTTCTTGCAATCGACGGACAATGTCACCAACCGGATCACATCAAACCCTTGCATGTCTAACAGTATCAACTTTGCTTCTAGTTCATGCACTTCTAAGTCTCGAACTTCTACAATGATGGATTTGCAAGCTAACTCCGTGTCTACTAACTCTCCAGTCGGAATAGACACAGATAGGACGAAATCCAATGTCTCTGGAACAATCTTCATCTTCTTAGCGAAACGTGGAGTGACGAATGAGTGGGTAGACCCGGGGTCTATCAACACTCGAGCGTCATATCCACCGAAGCATCCTTTTTCATATATATTTAGAGTACCTATAGTATACATACACACATACAATAATTTCCACATCAATTTACACTCTTAATTCTCATACAGCTTTTTGAATCGAGAAAAGAATCTATAAAATTTCTAATTCATGCTCCTTCTCTATCTAAGATCGTAATGAAATGACAATTTTTCTTTAGTTTTAAAAAAAAAAAGTCTCACCTTGGATGACGTCATGTACGTTCCCTGCTTCCTAAGCAGTGACTGCATAGGCTCTCCCCTGAAAGATCGATTTCCTTGCTTGAATTGGTCGTGGTGCTGCAACTGAAACCGTCTTTCTCTTATCAGCCTCGGTGCAATCCTTGATCAAGTGGCCCACCTTGCCACATCGGAAACAGCCTCTAGTTCCCGATCTACAGTCCACCGTCCTATGAGGCTTGCCACACTTTGCGCAAGTCTCCCGAGGTGCGGAAGAAACAGTACGAGAACCCGACGCAAGTAATGGAAACCTCTGTTGGTGTTGTTGTTGCTGCTGTTGCGCCGGTCTTCCGAAACCCCCTTGAGACTGTGGTCTCTGATTCTGGCCCATGAACCTCGGCTTTTTGTTCACTGGTTCATAGTGCCCCGTTCTTCCTTGTTCATTTCCTCCTCTCTGCTGCTCTCTCTGTCTATATCTATTATTATTCTCCTCTTCTACCACCAACGCTTTGCTCATGACCTCTTCATAGGTCCTCAGTTGAAATGGAGCTACGCCTCCCCTAACTTCAGGCTTCAAACCTTGCTGAAACCTCTTGGACTTCATCACCTCAGTAGCGACGTAATCCGGAGCAAAACGGGCAAGTCGTAGAAACTCTACCCCGTATTCTCTCACTGTCATTCTCCCTTGTACTAACTGCAAAAATTGTATCTCTAGTTGGTTCCTCACCACTTCCGGAAAATATTGTTTGTTGAACTCCTCAACAAACTCCTCCCAAGTCCAAGGCAACTCGGGGTCTCCCCGAGTCGAGTCTCAGATTACCGGACTTCCACCAAGGCCCAGCCTCCCATCCAACATGTAAGCCGCCCATCCGACACTCTCATCTTCCGTGCACGTCAGCACGCTAACGACTTTCTGCATCTCCATCACCGGCCAGGCCATTGTGAAATGAAGGAGGTCTCATCCTTCTAAACTCAGAATGATGAGGGCAGTGCAACGCAGTCCCAGTGGTGTAGGTGGTCATTGCTCTTGACGCATGAGCTGCAAAGGATGCGGCTTGTTGTGCCATGGCAGCTGCCATAGTCTCCATAGTGTGCATCATCCTTTGTCGCTCTTCTCTATCTTCTTGTCTTTCTCTCAATCTTTCATGCTCTCTTAGATCTTGATCTTGATGATCTCGATCCTCTTCATCCTGTTGTCTACTACTACTGCCCCCTGGGGCCTCAGTACCTCCTAAAGGCACTCTATTGGTAGGAGAGATGTAACCATCTCCACTACGTAGACTCCTCTGCTGGCCTCCCCTTGGTCGGCCTCTTCCTCTAGATGACATTTGCGGCTGCATTTGAAACTAAAGTTTCGTTAGCAGAAGCCCCTATGTTCTGACGAAAGAACCCTTGTCAGAATTGCTAAAAGAAAATAGCTTTGATACCAACTGTGACAGCCCGAATTTCGGCACCCCGAAACCCGTGCCATCAGCACGATCATCTTGACCGTGCCCTTAGCTAAGCACGGAACACTGGTATATCAAGCATCAAAAGTACTATAAATGAAATTGCGGAATTTAAATCTATATTAATTAACTTCCCAAAAGACAGTTCTACCCTCATGCCTCTGCATGAATGGAGAACCGATCCGAACCATCGATGATAGAAATCATCACGGATGGTTCGTCCCCAAAAGAATAATCCCAACTCCCTATATACATGGTTTTAAACAAAATCAAGGCTTGACATACCAAGCCGTACAAAATCTCTCTAAAAACCCTCAAAGCGGCACAACGGAGTCCTCTAGAAGAAGTCCTCAGGAGGTGGCTCCAACTCTTCACCGGCCGCAAGGTCCGACTCGCCGGGATCAGCGTCTCCTGAAGCCGCGGCAGCTGCTAGTAGTGGACCTGCGACGTATAGTCTATAGGGTGAGCTACATCCTAGCTCAATAGGGAACAAACACAGTTTGAACATATAAATTATAACTCACATGTATTCCATGATATGCCATGCATGATGTATCTATGCAAATTGTTAATGAAATGATTAAAGAATTTCGCTTTCTATCGTTGATTACTTATATTTTCATTTACTCATGAATGATGCTGAGAAGGCCTAAAGCAAAACTTAAACTTTCAACTTAAGTAATCCCCGAGCAATATAGCATCGAGCCCCGACGAGATACCCATCATCGTCATCTATATAGACAGTTTTAACCGTATTCCCTGGGAATACAAATAGTACCCAAGCCCCTTTCCCCTGGGGATTGGTGGCGGGGTTTCACTTGTCTCAATCAACACCCCTGGGGTGTGCTTACTATGTACGGATAAGCCTCCGCACTGGCCTACGGTTTCGCCGCCGTATCGGTCACGGATATCCTGCCGTGTCAGTCGTGGATATCCCGCCACGTCGGTGGGGTACCCTATCAAACCTCAAATAACAAAAATATCGGTGCCTTACATATAGTTATTCACCGTGTAATTGTGCTATCTTATATCAGTTAGGCCCTATCAAACATGATTCAATCCTTGGATACATCCCTGGGATGTATCCCTTACTTGCATCACACCTGATGCTCTTATCTCTTTACTTCTTCATCCCCTGGGGATGGCTCATTAGTTTACTCTTATGAATATCACGCACACACACTTTTCACAGTTCTTTAAGCAGTAAAATATTTGAATGGAAATCTATATCACTACATACATGCTCTTGTAAAATAAAGTACATGTTCAAGGTGTTCCCTACCTTAGGTCTCTATCGATTCAATGCATCAAGGTCCCACTCGGCTCCTTGTGCCCACTTTCATACGTATCACCTATGATACCATTAAACACACTCGAAACATCACAAAGATGTAATGAATAAGTCTCAAGACCCCCCTAGAGTCTTGAAGTAAGAATCAAAAGTCAACAAAAACTAAGTCAGTCGACTAGTCGAGTTCCTGGTTCGACTAGTCGAATCCAACTCGACTAGTCGATTCTCAAAATCGATTAGTCGAGGTCCAATTTCGATTAATCGATTATCAAAATCGATTAGTCGAAATCCCCTGTTCTAATTGTCCAATTTTCACTTGAGTAATTGATCATACAATATCGACTAATCGAGTCCAATTCGACTAGTCGAAAATCCTTACTCGACTAGTCGAAATCCAATTTCGACTAGTCGATTTCCTTCAACCCATTTTTACTCCTCACTGGAGGCTCTCAGTCGACTAGTCGACACCCAACTCGACTAGTCGAAACTCAAAGTCGACTAATCGAAATTCAATTCGATTAGTCGAATTCGTGGTCATCTGACTTTTCAACTTCTTGGTGAATTTCGATTAATCGAATCCAAATTTCGATTAGTCGAAATCCCTGCATTCAAACCTTCTTTGGTCGTTTCTTCCCAATCTTTTCTCAGTTATTTTCTAAGCAATATTCCTACAATTTCCACCCATTTTAACCACAATTTATTCTATAAATCTACACCATTTATTTACAAGAATCTCACCTTAAATCAACCTCAAATTGATTTAAATGTAGGGTTGGAAGGTTAGGGTTTCCAGCCTTTGTCTGAACAGATCCTCCGCGTCGAATCCGGCGCTTTGATCCCAAGAAATCCCCTTCCAACAACTTGCAATAATTCCTCACTAGCTCCTTTACTCCTCTCTTTCTCTCTCTCTCTCTTCTTTACTCCTCTCAACAACCAAAATATGAAAATTAGGGTTTTCAACCCTTTTTATCTTATCTCTTTTCTCGGTGTGGAGCACATACACACCCCTCGGTGTATGTTACTCTACACACTCCTCTATCTCTCCACTCTTCTACACCAGTTCACACATCACATCCGCTCATCTCACCCCAAGTTCATCAATGAACTATCTCATGGTCAAACCTAAGACCAATCAGGCACGGATCCCGAGGTCCTCGTTTGACGTGATTTTTTTTGGGTTATTACAACGTCACTGATCACGCTTTACGAGGTATGGGTTAACTCCTTTACTGAACGTCGGACAACTGACTTCAGCAGCTGTGGGTCACCTAAAGTTTAATTAGTCTAGTTTCCTAATCCTGCTCTAAGTCTAACTAATTGAGAATCTCCTAGTACTACTCTAAGTTTAGCTAATTTTATTTTCATAACTGCATTTGTTTCCGGATACTACTTTAATTCTAACTAATCTAGTCTCCTAATGCTACTTTAATTTTAGGGATTGTGGCCCGTTATGCTAAGGAGGATCGGCCCTGTTCCCGGGTACCCTCTATAAGCTCCCTTGGGCAAATCGGGTGGCTAAGGGCTATTTTATAAATATTGGAGATTAAAGGCTTGATTAGAATCGTAGATTAAGAATTATGACTAAGAACTATAATCAAAATTAAGAACTAGAACTGGAATTAAGAACTAGAACTAAAATTAAGAATTAGAACTAAGGACTAAGAATTAGAGCTAGAACTGGAAAGAGATTACCTAAAGCTGAGTGCTTCTTCCTCCTCCCTGGACTGCAGAAAGAGAAACTTGAAATTCCTAAAGGGAGCCTAAGCTTGAAAGAGAAGAGATTTCTATGAGAATTGGTGAGTTTGGGCGTAGGGTAAGGGTCTTTTTATAGGTATCGGGCTAATTCTGCACGTGTGAGCATATGCATAATTGGCCAATTACGCACATGAAGCCACTGATGGGATTTAATTATGTGCATGATCCTATGCGTGTAATTCAGTTTGAGTCAGCCACGGACTCAAGAATGACCAGTTGGCCGAGTGTCCTAATTCCACTATGCCTGGAACTAATTCCGCGCATGGACGTGTGCGGGGAATTCAATTACGTGTAGGGGAGCTTGTTCGTAATCGAGGACTTCGAGCGGCCATGGGAAGTAGAGTCCCAGTCCATGTCTGGACTGATTCCACATGTATGGGTACAAGTGTAATCGAATTCCATGCAACAATAGAGGAGCGGATTTTAGGACTTCAAGCGGTGCACAGAAGTGGAGTTTTGGTCTGTTTGGGACCAATTAAGCGCGTTACGGCATGCGTGTAATCAATTTCGTGCTTGGGTGACAGCACGGAATTGAAGGATCTCCTAGGCCGGGTCGGGTCCGAGTGTTTGGGTTGATATTTCAACCCATACCTCAACCATATACTATGTATATAGTATATAGTCCCCGTATTTAGGGTTTTAAGGTCTTAAAGGTTTCGGAAGAGGTGAGCCCTTTTCCGGGAGCCGTGGGCAAGGTCGAAGGTTGATCGAACAACTTTTTATACTCCAAGAGGGCGAAAATGAGGTGTTTACAAATGCCCCTCTTCGGCACATTCTTGTGGAGCAATAGTGCGTTAAAGAAGTAAACACTCCCTTTAAGGTGTCTTCTCGTTTCCTTGAGAGATCACAAGTGTGGATTGGGGAGCTGACATGAAATGCTTGCCTTTCTTATCTATCAACGCAAGCTAAAGAGGAGCATTCGGGGGCCCAGTGATAGTTGTTGAGAGGTGTATCCTCATTCACTGGTGCAAGTGGCATCCCGTCGCATATAGCGACCTTCTGCTAGTGGTAGTCAAACGGGGGAAATTGACACAATCGAGGTACCGGGGGCGTCATACGAATGTCCAGCGATAAGCTTAAGTAACCAGATAATATGATGTAATATGATATAATGGCAAAAGATTTTGCAAGTTATGTCAGGTCGGGCGCGTCATTGCTCACACCAACAATGCTTTAGGAGTCCTTTTTCAATGGATATTTGTGATTTCTCAAAGTTGAGTATGCTCTGTGTTTGGTTTCCCAGGGGAAAGAATGAATTGGGGTGATGAGAGGTGAAAGTTTGATAGATAGAGGTTTTTGAAATTTTGGGTTTTTAACTTAAGATCAATTCTGTGGTAAAATCTCAGAAAATATGGCTTCCAAGACGTTGCTAAGCAGATCCATTCGTAAGGGATTTGGTGACCCAACCTTTTTTTTGTTGTCAGGACGACGCTTGATATGTCGGATACTTCGTCTAACCTTCTTACGGATACTGATGATTGTCTCTAATGGGAGTACAATGATTCGCGAATCAGGAGAGTCGGGTTTTTTAAATATTTGTCTTAATATTAGCTATTTTATATTCTACAAAAAATATCGGGTGAGGAAGGATGATACTTACCTGATTTGTCACAGGTGCTTTAGTGCTCTAGGTGTAGTGGTCACACGATGGGACGTTGGAGAGTTTCCTCTCCTCTTCTGTTGGGAATGCATCTTTCTGTCGTGGTGGGCAAGGTGGTTATGGTGATGGGACATTTGGAGGGTTCGGCTCTTTACTCTTCGCGATGGGCTATTGGTTGAACCTTCCTTCTGTTCAATATGGTCAGGCGAGGCGACTTGGTGGTTATGCGATGGGACAACTGTGTTTATTTCTTTCTTTGACAGATCTTGAGTTATGTGATGCGATCAGGTTGTAGTGGCGTCGTGACTGGACTCTTCTTTTATGGTGGGGTTATGTGAGGGTACGCGGTGGGGTAGTGTTGCGATGGGACTGTGAGGGGAGTGATTTTCTCACCTTTTTTGTTTTGTTTATATTTATTTTATTTTATTTCATTATTTTTATTTTTATTTTATTTTTGTTTTATTTATTTTATTTATTTATTTATTATTTTTCTTTTTTCTTTTCACGAGTTGGGTTGGGCTAGGGATCTGGCCGGCTTTGGTGGTATAAGTGACAGGTTACATTTTGGGGTGTTTGTCTTGGGTTAAATGTTTGTCTTTGGTTATTTTGAATTTTGGGCTGGTAGAATTTTGCTTTCGTCATGGTGAAAAAAGGAACCTCATGTGTGTGTTTAAGGTATGAGGTTTCTTTTGTTCTTTTGTCTTGTGAGTATGCCACTTGTCTAGCATATGTGAGCTTGGATTAAAATGTGATGGTTGTGTGTTAGATGTTTTATTGTTTATTGGTTCATCCATTTTGTCACGGATTGTGTTTCTTAGGGGGATGCGTGTTTCTCAACTATTGGTTCATCTTGTCTTGTCATGTATTGTGTTTCTTTCAAGGGGGGTATGTGTCTTATTTTGATTTTGACGGATGAAGGGTGCTTATAAGTCACACTTGTCACACTAGGATTAAGAATAGGTGCTAAGGGCTTGGGTTTATCTTGTATATTTTTTGTTATTTTTAGTGGACTTGTAATTTTAGCATTTAGAATTTGGTACATTTTATTTACTTAATGTCTTTTCTTTCATTTTATTTTGTATCATGGGTATTATATCCTAAAGGGGTTGGTGGTGGAGTTTTATTTTGTGGGAATGAGCGGTATTGGGAATAAGGGGTAGTATATAGGGTGCTACTCTATTGAGAGAAGAGATGGAAGAGATAAAGGTGGTGGAAAGAAAACCAAGGAAAAGAAATGGATCAGAGTTCTCGTAATCGGTCCCAGTTGCTCCTTGGTAGGCCTTGTCAATTGATCTTTTGTGAGCCCTCCTTTGGGGGCTTTCTAAAATGGCCTTCCATAGGTGTATCCCTTGGTCTCTGAGTGGCCTTCTGTGAGCCACTCTTTCTTTTCCGCTGGCTCGGGATTCCACTGTGTTGTCACTCGATCGTATAACTTGGAAGATTGCATCATAGGCAGCGACTCAAGCAGCAGAGGTAGTGAAGATGAGATTTGTGTTAGAACTTCCTCAACTCATGCTTCCTCTTCGGGCCTCTCATTCATCTCTCTCCCTCTTGTGCATCATTATTCAGGCGCCCCTCGGGTGTCTTTGGGTGTTTGTCCTGATTTCAATTTTGTCTTTCGTTTTAGATTATATATTCTAAGGGGTATGCCCTTGGTGTGATTTGTAATATCTTTGTCGTATTTATGAGGGTGGTTTTATTGCTTATGACTATTTTTATTACTTTATTCGAGCTTCATGAATTTTGGTTTGATTGGATTTAGTTTGATTTAGTTTATCTCGGTTTGGTCTGGTGGTTAATCCCTGATGTGTTTTAGTTCAGTTTGGTTCACGTTGGTTCAATCAATGGTTAAGTTCGGAGTGTGCATAAGGGTATAGGTAAGGGCCTTTTCTAATTTTCGAAGTGTGGGCACTTAAGTCTGAAGCATTTCTAGGATAGTGTGGGCGTATGCGCAAGTTCTATGTTGTAGGTACTGTTTTATGTATAGTTATAAGTCTAAGCTTCATCTCTAACCACTTTTGGTTTGTATATATATTTTTTGTTATATCTGGATTATTGTGCGCACTGGAGCTAGCGCGGGTTCCCCTATGAGGGAATGAAGAGTAAGCGGGCTCATTTCGCATTTCAGGCTGTGCGTGGAATATGATTAGCGTGGTCATGGTAGCATGCGATTGAAAGTTTAGTCGTTATATGGTGTGAATATTTAGGCATCAGTTTGAATTCCGCTTAGATGATGGGGTGTGTATCTGTAATTGCACGCTATAACCCTAGCATGGGACCGATCTGTCGCTTTCCTGACTCGACGATGGTCGAATTACATGTATGATAATTAGCGTGTGACTTAGATTGTGCGTTTTGGTCAAAGCGCTTAATTGAATTACGCGCGAGGTGGAAAGCGTGGGATTGGTCGGGTGTCTATAAATTCGTTGGGTTTTTCAATTTTTCTTCATTCCTTTCTTTTATTTTCCTTTTCTTGGTGATCCGAGGGTTGACTTGGATGTCCTTTCTCCTGTTCTTCGTGGTTTATCACGTTCTTCGCCCCAAGATGACTCCAGACGCTAGTGTAACTTGGAGGTCTTGCTGTGGTCAAAGGGTTCATTATTGGAGGTGTCGTCGTGGTCAAGGCAGCGGCAAAGGAGGTGGAGATGGCAAAAGTGAGAGAAGTCATACAAATGGATGGAAAGGGGTTATGTTGTGGTGATAGAGTGTGCTAATTTATTGTGTAATGGTAAAAGCAACATACAATCAGATTAGAATAGAGGGTGGATTCAGCACAACTACAATCTCCTAGAACAGCAAGACACAAAGCTATTGTAGCAAGTTTTGATAGGTAAGTAAGGGTATGTCCACAGGGAAAATGTGAGTAGACTATGGTAAATCTCCAGATCTATAAGAGATCTGGCACTCTATCCTAATTGAAGATATTCTAAAACAAGAAAGAGGAGAGGTTTTTGGTTTTGTCATTACAAACTACAGAAATTAAATGCAGTTGATCCAGAGTTTAAGAAAACACAGAAGTGAAGGAAAATGTATTAAAAATCCAAGGATGGAGATCAGCAGCTAGGGATTTGGTATTTCACTAAAAATTAATTGAATCAAGGGTAATGTTTAGATCAGATCTGCAACAATCCTTCATCTGGCTACGAGCTCCCCAGGTTTTACCTCGGCAAATGCATGGTAAAAGAATCCAATCTCAACCAGAGAATTGGAGCAATCCTAAGGCTATGATCTGTGCACTTTAATGGTCACGGACCATCCCAGAGATAGTCCCAATAAATCAAAGCAATCCTAAGGTTATGATCTGTCCACTTTAATGGTCACAAACCATCCCAGAGATTGTCTTGAGCCAATGGTCTTAATTAGAACAGGTTAACCATTATAGATGTTGTGAATGCCAGGCTACATGCTCCCCATTTCTAGCTAGCTCACGGGAGTATCCAAACTAAGGAAATCAAATACGAATAAATGAAATCTAGCTCAGAATTAACTCTAAAACCCACAGTTCCATTGCAATACTACTACTTACAATGATGTGCTCAAATCTACAATCTGTGCAGCATCTAATCCCTCACAAAGCCTCTAAAACTCTTAATTACAGATCATGCCCTCACCCTAGCTACTGGAGAAGTTTTAGCCAACCATAAGTGGCTGAAAGCGAGGAAGAAGAGGAAGGAAAAGAGAGGGAAAAATTGGAGGGAAAATGAATTCGATCTGCTTTGCTTTCTCAATTTCTGGATGCCTTTTCAATGCGATTGCTCCTCTATTTATTCCCTTTTCTCATATCTATTTCAGCCAATCAGAATTCAGAAGAATAATGTAGTTATGCTGATGTGACTGATCCCTCTTCTAGAACCTCTCTCCTATTGGTTCACAACTGACAAGTACATGTGAGTTGGTTAACGTTCCCACTCATGCTCAGTTGAATGCCAAAAATATCCCCAGGGGTCGTTGTCGTGCCTCGGAACATGTGCGTGAAATTTGAAAGTTGTGGCTGCCAAAGAAGGGTCATTGGAAGTTCCCAAAATGAATGTTGAGAGGTTCAGAGAGCTTTTCGACTAGTTCTTAGTCTGTATGCTCAGTTTCGATAGGTTTGGGACAAACCTCTCTCTGGGTTGAAGTGAACTAGTCACTAGGATTAGCCTCTCTCGACAGGTTTGAAGTAGCTCTCGATACCCTCTGTTCAGTTCTTCCTTCATCCTGTCGACAGGTTGCAATCATCCTGTCGACTTGATGAAGTGATCGGTATGTTGGGGATCATCTCGACAAGTTCTAGAGAATCCTTGTCAAAAGCTTCTCTCATTCTGCTTGATAGGTTCATTTGAACCTCACGACTTCCACTGCACCTTCAGGTAAGGTGTCGACAGGATTCTTTCTCTGCAGGCACAACCTATCGACAAGCAACTGGAACCTTGCGATAGCTTACTGGAACCTCTCGGCAGCTTAGCAATTGAGCTTCAGAACTTCTCGACAGCTTCTGCCTTGAATTTTCTCATCCGACACCTATCGTTGGTGCGTTGTCTTCCATCTGTTAGCACTCAGCAACCTCTTAGTGGGTTCAATCTATCTTCTTCGCAATTGTGCTTAGTCTCAAGCATGCCTTGTTGAGCCCATGACCTTCTCATGAATTTATACAACTCTGATTGCTTTGACTAACAGGCCTTTGGGTTGTTGAGAACAGATTGCTTCTTTGGCCTTTTTAGGTGGATATCTGCACTAAGGCTATATTTTATTGCTTATCTACAAAACATACATAAAACATCTTATTAGTCAACTCAAGGGTCCACCAAAGGTCACGTCAGGAGGTGAAAAATGACATTTTTCACTGCTTAACACACCCCCAAACCTAAGCTTTGCTAGTCCCTGAGCGAAGGAGAAAATCCAAACAATATTTGAAAATAAAAAATGCCACTTTTGTAGGGAACACAGATGCATTTAGAATATGCATCAAGCCTTTTAAACCCCTAGGTGATCCCTAGTGGAGGAGTGAAGTCTCCTAAGGGTTTTCAATGAAGTTACCCATAAACTTCCCCAATGGTTCAGTTAATGTTAATGCAGCATGTTGAGAACAAAAATCAAGCCAAAATGAAATTCATTCCACACCTTGTTCCTTTAAGTTCAAAAGGTTTTTAATCAAAAACACAACCTCTTGAAAACTGAATTTCTGTTGCACTTCCTTCACCATCAATAATCTCATGTCAAGGCATCTTATCCGAAATTTAATACATAGCTAGCTATCAAATTGAGAATGTTTTGTTATGACAAAATCCCCAACAAATTTAATTTCAGACCCAAAGCTCACCAGGGTTATCACTCAGAATGAAACTAGAAGGGTGCATCAGTTCACACAGCTCAAGAGCAGTTACAGTCCTCAAATAGGACTACAAGCATGAGCATAGGCATTGCTCTAATTTCTTAAATTGTCTAACTCTTTTCACCATAGATCAGACATATCCTTGTCTCCACATGACAGCTCAATCCATTTCCGATTAGTAAGGTCTTTTTATTGGGTTGTAATGTGGCTTAGGGGTGAAGTTTACAAAGAATAAACGGGAAGGAAAGGATTCAAATGTGAGAAATCAGCAAGATAAGGAGGTGATTTGCAACTTCACAACCGTCATTTCAGCATATTCTCATTTTCTTTTTATATTTTCATACTTGAAGTGATCAGCTTCATCAGCTTCTTATCTTCTTGTAGATTTTCCAATGAAGTGACTTCTCTTTTCTTCTGTTTTGCTTTTCTGTTTTTCTTTTCTTTTTGTATGCATTTCTTTTGTGTTTTTCTCCATTTTTTTTTGTTATGGGTTGGCATGCCACATTTACACATCACTCTTGTCTTCAAATGTATTTTCTTCTTCTTTTAACCACATTGTCAAACCTTGCTCCTCTGACTTCTTCAATTCCTTCACCTATACCTTCTAAGATCTCAGAGTGGGCGTTAGGCTACATCAGGTCATTGAGGTCTTGGGTTCAAATCTTCTGAATTTTTTTTTTTTCAAAGAAAAGTTTGGATTTCAAGGCTCAATTGGTGTGTATCAAGGGCAGTTCAAAGGGTAAGGATATTTTAAGCTCAAACTGTCCAAGGAATGGCCTTACTTCATGTCCTCAATGTCAAGAATGTTGTCAAGCTGTTTCAACTCGAATTTGCCAAACTTCTAGTGATCAAAGCTAGAACCAATCAGTCCTTAGAGCAGAAAAATTGTCAAGACACTCTTCAAGGAAAAAAAATTTCATGCCTAAATCTCACTGGGTATGGTCTTCCATCAAATTTTATGGGGAGTATCCTCACAAATCTTCTCTCCTTTCAAGGTCACTAAGTGTTAATTTTTTTTTAGTAAAAATTCCTAACATTTGCTTTATTATAGTGTTAGAACTGCAGCATATTCCAATAAAAAAAAAATGCAGGTGAGAATTTATTTTATTTTCTTAATTTCTATTGAACTTTGTTGCACTACTATTAACTATCCATTGGCATGGCATACCTTGCCACACCCCCAAACCTATGAGGAGCAGTGTCCTCACTGTGTTAAAGATAACAGTGGGTGTGCAGCATGGTGAAAGCAGAGATACACACAGAAAGAAAACAATCACAAGACATAAATATCAAAGAAACTAAACAAAACCAAAAAGAGATGGCAATTAAATCCAAAGAATATATACAATGTCGCAATATGGACAGGAAGACAACCTAAAACAATCTACAATTATGTACAAGCATCATCATGCCATTCATAAAGATCTGCTAGATTCCTCAACTCTTTGTTGGATAGAGGTCTTTTCTTCTTGGGTTTAGACTTCTGGGCTGGCTGGCCTGGTGCCCCCTCAGACTGGGCAGCAGGTTCTTTGTCTTTCTTTAGAGCAACACTAGATGGAATAGACCTTTTAGCAGTGACCTTTCTTCGAGAAGAAGTTCGCTTAGACTCTAGAGGGGCAGGCTCAGTGTTTGGAGGGGCTTGGACTGGAGGAGGAGCAAAATCCATGGGTGGGGTAGGGACAGGTGGAGTAGGAGTAGGTTGAGTGGAAGAGGCTGTTATGGTTGAGAGGTCAGCGCAGCAATCTTCCTTTCCAAAATCTCAATTTTCTTCTCTGCATAAAGCAAATTGGACTCAGAGAGTTCTTTGGTGGCTTTAATTATCTCCTGGGCATTGTCTAATTTTTTCTGGAGAAATTTAGCATTCTTCTTCTCAGCTTTGGCAATGAGACTCTCAGCAGCAGCAAGTTGTTTTGCTGACTCATAACCAACCAGGATTTTCCTCCAACCTTTGGATATATCCCGGAGCTAGATTATGTGCTCCAGTTCCATGTTAACAATCCTTTCCTCATAGGAGGCTTCAAGGGAAGCGTTGAGGGTAGCCATTCCTCTTAGGACATCCCTATGGATGTAGGGATTATCCCTCATTGCATACAAAAGTGTGAGATAAGGGGGAATGTAGAAGGAATGTTGAGGCACAATGGGGAGGAAAGGGAGTGGAGTGGAGGAAGATGAGGAAATGGAGGATGTCAGTTCCTCAGGGGAGGGTGTAATGGCGGGCTAGCTGGGGAGTGGGGTGGATGAGATTCAGGGTCAGTTTGAGTGGAGGCATCGGTGAAGGCAGGTGGAGGGACCTCTGCAACAAGATGTGGGGGAGAAGAAGGTGGGGAAGGTATATGGGTAGGTGGCTGTGGAGATGGTTGGGCTAAATTGGTCAAGGAAGATTGGATGGCTACTAAGGAATGGGAGATAGAGGCCTGGTTGAGGAGGGTGGAGGTCATGGATAAGAGTGTGGTCTCAATAGAAGTTTGGGTAGTGGTATTGGCCATGACATGGGATTGGATGGATAGGAGGAGATCTAGGATTTGGGGTAAGGGATCAGGTTTGAGAGCAGGTTGGGTTTGAAAGAGAGGGGGTAGTGGAAATGAGGAAGTGAGGAAGTGTGGGCATGCTGGAAAGAGGTTGGTGGAGGTTGGGAATGAGAAAGATGGGGGGATGTGGGTTGTGGAGAGTCAGGTAGTGGATTATATTCATGCCCAATACCGTCCACTATGGATGTCATCAGGGATGAAAATCCTTTAGTGGTGGAAAGGTCCTGGGTTAAGGAAGGTGAGATGGAAAAAATTGGCTCACTCGCAAGGGGAGTGGAAAGTGGGGGTGACAAGGAAGGGCTAAAAGGGGTAGTGGTTGATATAAATGAGCTAGCTGGAATGGTGAATGAGGGCAAAGTAGGGATGGGGTCTGTGAGTGGAGGAGCAAAAAATGGGATGGAAGTGGTGGTAGTAAAAAGGGAGACTGGACTGTTGTGGGGAATGGAAACTGGCAAGGAAGGAAAAGAAAGTGAGATGATTGGTGTGAGAGATGGAGGGATAGTGGGGCTTGTAGCAATGGAACTGGCAACAGAGAAATTCAAATCAATGGTAGGGGTGAATGAGGGTGCAGAGGATACCAGTGGAGGCTCCAAGCCAGGAGCAGCAGATGTGAGCAAAGGATCATTGGTGACTGAGGTAGAGATTTTGGGAGGAGGTGCTGAACTATGGGAAATAGAAGTGCCAGGAGCAGCTTCCTCAAGCTCCTCAGTTGACCTATGGGTGCCTTTTCCAATGAGGGTCCCACTCACAGAGCAAGCCCTTTTTCGAAACACTGTGGTCTTCACCTTCTCCACTTCCTCATTCTCTTTAAACACAAATCCCTTTCTCCTAAGTAAAGCAATGATGAGTTTGCTGTAGGGGAGCCCTGGTAGGGCTTGAGCTTTCCTACATTTTTCATTCACATCCACCATTGCTTCAAACACCAATCCAACAGCATTAACAAATTGACCTTTAGCAAAGAAGTACAGGGCATCCACTATTGGTGTTCTTCTTTCTTGCTAATGTCCACTAGCATAGATATTCTTTCGCAAAATTGAATCGAAAAATCGCAAGCTAGGGGATAAATCTCTTCTCCTAATTGAGTCCCCAGACCCTACAATGCCTTGAGTCAGATGTCTGGCCATTGATTTGAAAGAAACATATTTAGGTGCAGCCAGGCCATAAACTGGGTCATAAACAGAAGGGACTCCCAATACTATCCCTATATCTCTGTGATCCACCACCATTTCCATATGATCAATCGGGACTACCAGGCAGGGCTCAAGAGAATCTGGCTTGGTTTATTTCTCGAGATTCTGATATCACAACTTAACTAGCCTTGGGTAAGATTTTTCATTCAATGGGCACATCATGGGTGTCAAGCCTGCCTTCACCAGATAATTCAAAGTATCCTGACACTCCCCTAGCTTAGAGAAATAGGGGGTGTTGATAGTAGTTTCAGGGATCAAATTTAATTTATCCACAAATTCATTGGGTGTGGATCTGAGCGAAGGGGCTTCTGGCACTATTTCAGAGTTGGGCTCAGCCTCAAGAGTTTCAGGCTCAAGGTTAGGTTGTGTTTAAGGGGCCTCCTCAACAATGTCTTCACTGGTTTGGGCCTTCTAAGATTTCTTAGGCTTCTTAGATTGCACAATTTTCTCAGCTTCCTCCATGACAAGTTTCCTTTTGGCTGGTGGGATTTCCTTAGGCTATGTGGCTTGCCTACTAGATTTCCTAGTGGCTTTGGTGGCAGATTTAGAAGGCACTTTGAAAAGATTTGCCAATATGTCCTCTTGCTCGGCCATTGATTACCCAAACGCTTCCAATTCACAACTAATAGCCACACAGGCTTCTTAGGATACTCGAATTACCCCCACAGATTAAAATTTCAAATACCCAAACCTGAAATAACAGAGCTAAGCTGAAGAAAAACTTACCAACATAAATCTAGGGTTTGGGAGATCTTGATGGGCACAAGACCAAAACAGCTCGAACTAGAAGCGAAATGTAGCTTTTGATGGATTGAAGCAATGTGAAAATTTTCTAGGAGGTTACGGTAACAGCCAGTGAGGAAGAGAGAGAAAGCAATAATGGAAAAAAATCGCCAAAGCAACTTACAGCGCAAAGAGAAGGTGTCGAATGACAAAAATGAAGTAGTCGTAAGGCTTAAAACAATGAAAAACGTTCGTCGATAGGATTGGGGCAAAGTGTCGACAGGTTGCAACAACCTGTCAAAAAGTAAAGGATGGCCAATCATCGCGAGAAGTTCAACTAATCCTATCGACTGGTCCCAAGGTGACAGACAAATTCGTTTCGAGAGGTTCAAAGAACCTCTCGACAGAATTTTGGGCTTATTTAACATTTTCTCCGACAAGTTCCCTGGACCTGTCGAGAATTTGTCGATGTGCATCATTAGAGACTTCAGAACAAGCTTGAAACCTTCCCCACATTCATTTTTCACACAAATTTTCTAAAACCCAAGTTATTTCAAACAATCCTAGTTTCTAGCCAACCTATGAAGGGCCTAAGATGTGCACATGTGAAACAATATGGAAAATGCCAAAAGCAATAAAAATAGAAGTAACAATAACTCACCACAGTAACTGATATACATAATGTACATTGTTGAGACTCGGCCGTGCTAAGGAGGGTCATGATAGTGGGTGATCAGCACTGGTTTCCCTGCATGTTGAAACATATCATCAGCATGACCACCAGGACCAGTATACTATAGCAGCTTGGGCAAAGTCAAAAGCTCATCCACTATCCCAATTGAGAAACAATCCTCGTCATTCAAGTGGGGTTGATTGGCTGAATTGTAAACATTCAGTTTAACTTTCATGTTACCAAATGATACCTCCATTATTCTTGATCTACATTGTATGCATGCATTGACAGTGGCCAAGAAAGGCATGCCCAAAATCATAGGAATAGGGGTGGTGCACTTGCTTGGCTCTATGTCAAGCACCAAGAAATCTGCTAGATAGCAGAATTTATCAACTCCAACTAACACATCCTCGATGACTCCCACTGGTTTCCTCTCAGATCTGTCAGCTAGTTGCAAGACCACATGTGTGGGCTTCAATTCTCCTAAGCCCAGCTTCTTATATACTGAATATGAAAGTAAATTCACACTAGCTCCTAGATTTAATAAGGTTTTTTCAATGGTATGATCCCCAATGATGCAGGGGATAGTGGGGACTCCAGGGTCTTGGAGCTTTGTTGGAGTTGCAATAGTCAGCACTTGATTCACTTTCTCAGCACAAAAGACCTTCTTATATAAGTGTATCCTAGATTGTCTTTTGTGGGTGCACAATTGTTTTAAGAACTTGGCATAGGCTGGCACTTGCTTGATTGCATCAAGTAAAGGCAGGTTGATCTTTACTTGCGTAAAGGTTTTCATCCTTTCCTCTACTTTGGCATTCCCCTTATCAAAAGGAGAAGTTGTTTTTAAAGCATCAGGAAATGGCAAATGGGGAACTGGCCTCCCATTTGCAGCTTTAGCCAACTCATCAATTTTTTCTTTTTTTTATTTTCATCAATTTTATGTTGGGGAACATTAACATTCCCCTTATTCAAATTGGGCTGCTCGCGCTGTACATTCTTTGGAACTATTTTATTATCTTTCTCTGAAATTTTCAAAGGCCCACAGCCTGCCTAATTGTCCACCAGCCTTCCACTTCTCAATGTGGTGACAGATTTAGCTTCCTCATGGGAAGAAGAGACCTCACCTATCACATATTGCCTCTTTAGATTGTCCATGGGCTGACTAGGCAGCCTACCTTCCTCTCTCTTTGTCAATGCATTAGATAATTGACCAAGATGGTCTTCTATCTTTTTTATACTCTGACTATGAGAGTGGACTGTTTGGGACAGAGAGCCTAAGTTCTGCAATGAGGTCAGAACTTGCTCTTCAAAAGAGGGTATTCTAAAAGCTGGAGTTGAGGCATTTGGTTGCACAGGCTGAACCATAGGTTGAGCCATAGGTTGCTAGTATTGGGTCCTTGGAATAAAATTTTGTTGGTAAGTTTGAGGAGCAGGTTTAAAAGGAATTTGTTGTGGTTGCTGGTAGAACTGATGCTGCTAGTTTTGGGTTTGAACATTTTCTTGCTTCCACCTTAGGTTCAGGTGGTTTCTCCAAGAATAACCAGTAGTTGACTGCTTACCATAGGACTGAGTAGCAGCCACATGTTCCATTACCAATTCTAGAAATTGCCCAGCAGAGGGGCAATCTTGAATGGGATGAGTGGGAGATTGATAGATGTGACATGCCTCTCCCACACTAGGAAACAATGGAGACTGCCTTTCTTCCATCATTTTCTCCAACTTTTGAGTTAAGCTGGCTACCTTTCTCTCCAAATCACTATACCCACCAATTTCATAGACTTTACCTCTTGATGTATTATCCTTCAACATTCCTCCTGGGCTGTCCATATCCCTAGCAAGAGACTCTTGCTGTAATGAATTTTCACTAATAACATCAAAAAATTCTCATGCTTCCTCCGCTGTTTTATGAAGGTATGTGCCTCCACAAGAAGCATCCACCATATTTCTATTCTTTAAGTCAATTCCTTGGTAGAAACTTTGGATAAGTTGCCACTCTGAAATTTGGTGGTGGGGGCACTACCTCAACAACTCTTTCAATCTCTCCCATGCCTCTTGGAACCCTTCAGTTGGGAGTTGAGAAAATGAGAGGATATTCTTTCTCAACTGACTGGTTCTAGACATTGGAAAGAATTTAGCTAGGAATTGGCTTTGCATGTCATCCCAAGAGCTGATGCTATTAGGGGGAAGCAAAGATAACCAAGCCCTGGCTTAGTCCTTTAATGAAAAAGGAACTAGCCTAAGCTTGGTGGCTTCTGGCCCTAAACCTGTAATGTTAAAGGTGATACACAAGGCAAGGAATTCATCAACGTGTTTGTATGGGTCCTCTTTGCTTAACCCATGGAAAGAAGGCAACATCTGAATGGTTGAAGATTTAATCTCATAATTAGTTTCCACAGCAGGAAACTGAATGCAAAAAAGAGAATTATATGCACCAAGTGCATAATAATCCTTCAACAACAACCTCGGTTGCTCACCCATTGCAACAGATTCAGTTTCAGCAGATGTAGGTGGGGTTTGTTTGGGTCTAAGAATTCTTTCAACCTTTGGATTTAATGGCAAAATTTGGGGGTTGAGAGTTCTTCTTCCAAACATACACCACTCACAATCAGTGCACAAAATACACCAAGTATAGTTCACAACAAATACAATAAACAGGAACAAGCACAAATAGCTAATAAATCTATAAATGCATAGATCTGAAAAAAATAATAGAGGAGTCAAGAGATGCTAACATTAGCACAACCTCTAGTACAATGCTCGGAGCACCACAGATTCAAATTTGAAAAGAGAACTAAGCTACAAAATACTACAGGAACAATTAGTCAAACACTTAACAGGCAATCAAAATTACAAATCTAAAAAATTAGAAGGAAAACTTAGATCTACCAAGTTTAGATCACATGATCCCCGACAACGGCGCCAAAAACTTGTTGTGGTGATGGAGTGTGTTGATTTATTGTATAATGGTAAAAGCAAAATAAAATTAAATTAGAACAGAGGGTGGATTCAGCACAACTACAATCTCCTAAACCTGCAAGATACAGGGCTATTATAGCAAGTTTTGATAGGTAAGTAAGGATATGTCCACAGGGAAAATGTGAGTAGACTATAGTAAATCTCCAGATCTATAAGAGATCTGACACTCTATCCTAATTTAAGCTTAAACAGGAAAGAGGAGAGGTTTTTAGTTTTGTCACTACAAACTACAGAAATTAAATGCAGTTGATCCAGAGTTTAAGAAAACATATAAGTGAAGGAAAATGGATTAAAAATCAAAGGATGGAGATCAACAGCTAGGGATTTGGTATTTCACTGAAAATTAATTGAATCAAGGGCAATGCTTAGATCAGATCTGCAACAATCCTTCATCTTGCCACAAGCTCCCCAGGTTTTACCCCGGCAGATGCATGATAAAAGAATCCAATCTCAACCAGAGAATTGGAACAATCCTAAGGCTATGATCTATCCACTTTAATGGTCACAGACCATCCCAGAGGTAGTCCCAATAAGTCAAAGCAATCCTAAGGTTATGATCTGTCCACTTTAATGGTTACAGACCATCCTAGAGATTGTCTTGAGCCAATGGTCTTGATTAGAACAGGTTAACCATTGTAGATGTTGTGAATGTCAGGCTACAAGCTCCTCATTTCTGGATGGCTCATAGGAGTATCCAAACTAAGGAAATCAAATACGAATAAATGAAATCTAGCTCAGAATTAACTCTAAAATCCACAATTCCATTGCAATACTACTACTTACAATGATGTGCTCAGATCTATAATCTGTGCAGCATCCAATCGCTCACAAAGCCTCTGAAACTCTTAATTACAGATCATACCCTCACCCTAGCTACTGGGGAAGTTTTAGCCAACCATAATTGAGTGAAGGCAAGGAAGAAGAAGAGAGAAAAGAGAGGGAAAAATTAGAGGGAAAATGAATTCGATCTGCTTTGCTTTCTCAATTTTTGGATGCCTTTTCAATGCGATTGCCCCTCTATTTATACCTTTTTCTCATATTTGTTTCAGCCAATCAGAATTCAGAAGAATAATGTAGTTGGCTGATGTGGTTGATCCCTCTTCTAGACGCTCTCTCCTATTGGTTCACAAATGACAAGTACAATTGAGTTGGTTAGAGTTCCCGCTCGTGCTCAATTAAATGCCAAAAATACCCCTCTAGGGGTCGCTATCGTGCCTCGGAACATGTGCGCGAAATCTAGAAGTTGTGGCTACTAAAGAAGGGTCATTGGAAGTTACCAAAATAAATGTCGAGAGGTTCAGAGAGCTTTTCGACAGGTTCTTAGTCTGTATACTCAGTCTTTTGATAGGTTTGGGATAAACCTCTCGCTGGGTTGAAGTGAACTAGTCGCTAGGATTAGCCTCTCTCGACAGGTTTGAAGTAGCTCTCGATACCCTCTGTTCAATTCTTCCTTCATCCTGTCGACAGGTTGCAATCATCCTGTCGACTTGATGAAGTGATCGATATGTTGGGGATCATATCGACAGGTTCTCGATAATCCTGTCGAAAGATTCTTTCGTTCTGCTTGATAGGTTTATTTGAACCTCGCGACTTCCACTGCACCTTCAGGTAAGGTGTCGACAGGATTCTTTCTCTGTAGGCACAATCGATCGACAAGCAACTGGAACCGATAGCTTATTGGATCCTCTCGGTAGCTTGGCATTTGAGCTTCAGAACTTCTCGACAGCTTCTGCCTTGAATTTCCTCAGCTGGCACCTATCTTTGGCGCGCTATCTTCCATCTGATAGCACTCAGCAACCTCTTAATGGGTTCAATCTGTCTTCTTCACAACTATGCTTGGTCTCAAGCATCCCTTGTTGAACCCATGACCTTCTCATGAATTTATACAACTCTGATTGCTTTAACTGACAGGCCTTTGGGGCTGTTGTGAACAGATTGCTTCTTTGGCCTTTTTAGGTGGATATCTGCACTAAGGCTATAGTTTATTACTTATCTACAAAACATACTTAAAACATCTTATTAGTCAACTCAAGGGTCCACCAAAGGTCAGGTCAGGAGGTGAAAATTGGTATTTTTCACTGCTCAACAGGTTACCCAACCATTCCGCCCTTCGCCTTTCTGTTACTTCTGATTGGACTCTCTTGCGCGTCGCGTGTCCATTTTGGGCTCCTCGATTTTTGTTTTGGTTTGTAGGTTAGGTTTTAGATTTTTGTTTTCGGTTATATGTTCAGGGGGTATGCTCCTGGTGATACCTATAAAGAATTTTAATTATGAATAATATTTTTTTATTATTTTTATTATTTTTTTGTTTTGATTTGATTAAGGCTCATTTCGGTTGTATATGCATATATATAGATGAGTTTTGGGGCTTCTTTGGCCTATATATATATATATATATATATATATATATATATATATATATATATATATATATATATATATATATTGGTTTGGATTTGTTAATTTCGCGTATAGGTCTTGGCGCCTAATGAAATTATGCGCATGTCTTTGTGCGCGGGATCTGAGGGTCAATGGGCTTAATTACATGCACAATGGTTAGCGTGCAATCCAAATACGCGCACTTTTCGTTGCGGGTAATCGAAAGGTCAGTGGTCCAGAGTGTCGAAGAGTCAGGGTGACGCTTTGGATTCCGCGTAGCGGTGGACGTGTGGATTCTAATTCCGCATGTAGGATACTGCATTGTTTTGGTTTGTCGCCTGCGCGGGTGGACAGGGAGCTAATCTCGCGAAAGAAGGTGTGCACGCGATTTGGAATATGTGCATCCTTTATAGCACTCAATTCAATTTTGCCCTATAAGGAACACATGGGATTGACCGATGTCTATAAAAGCTGAAAATTCCTCTCATTTCACCTGCGCATTCTAACTTTTTATGGTTTCTGTGGTTTCTCTACTTCCTTGGTACTCGAATTTCTGTGTTTGTGCGATATTTTGTGATCCGTCTGTCAGACTCGAGCACCATTTCTTACATTCTTCTCCATTTTTCGAGTGCTTTCTTTTGAGATGGAGCTCGAATTTAGTCCAACTGCTTCGGAGCTAAAGCTAGCAACTATTTTGGCAGTTGAGATGCCCGAGCTTCCATGTGTTGAGGGGAGAGTGGAAGTTCCCGTGGTTGCCGAGGGGAGTGCCCCCGAGACAATTGTCAAGGGTACTATTGCGGTGGTTGCTGAGGTTGGCGAGGGTGAGGTCCCTCCAGGTAGGTACCCGGAAACAAGAGCTCCTTTTAATTTCCTAGGCATTTAGGTTATAACATAGGCCACTAGGAGATGCGAACCTATTTACTTTTATGTCAAACTTGCATTTAGTTTTAGCGTGTAGGTGTGTTCATGCATCATGGCTGTATATAGTTCTTGTTCACGTTTATTTCATCGCTCAATATTATCTTTTTTCATGTTTTGCATGTGTATTATCGGTGGCTCTATTTAGTTCTTTTGTTGCTATGCTTATATCTCCTTATTGTCTTTTATTGTTTGTAATTATTAGTTTTTATTTTACTTGTTATTCTTATTAGTTTCATTTAGGGTTATTATTATTATTACTATCCTTATCGAGGTTTATTATTTAGTGTCACTTATTGTTATAGGTTCCTTTTGGTAGTTGAGTCCCTTATCTTATATTTTTGTTGTTCGTCTAGGAACCTCTCTCTTTGTGTATTAGTTTCGCGTGGGCAAAGTCCCATGCCTGGTACCGACCTCTCCTGCATTTCAGCAAGAGAGGTTGGCGTCTTTCGACTTCGAGCCGATTCTGGGGCTCGAGCTTTTCCATCTCAACATCGGTTTGGTCGAGGCCATAGTGGAGCAATGGAGGGACGAGCAACAGGCGTTGCTTTTTCCTAAGCAAATGATTCTTTTGACTCCAAAGGATTGGGTACGTGTGACAGGTGTGAGGTTCGAGGGCGAGCTTGTTATTGGGCAGATGTTGTCCGATTACCAGACGGTGAGTGTTGAGTTGCTAGGGCTAGTGGGTTTGGATCTGGGTTGATTCGGACCACCTGGCTCCTTGATACCTTTGGGGCAGGGTTCACTCCCCCAAGGCACCATCCTGAGTCTGTGTGGCGTACGAGGAGCGCCGCAGAGAGATAGAGGCTTGTGCTCTCATATTGGAGCAAGGATTACAGGCAGATCGTGTTATTAGAACCTTCCTGATGCACTTTTCAGTGTTGTACTATTTTCTTCCTCTATCCGGGGTGTATTACCGAGCTATTCCTGCCGTTGCTCGAGAATATGGACTGGGTATCCTCGTATGCATGGGGTGCAGCAGCGCTAGCCCACCTTTATCATCAGTTGTTTCATCCCGCGGCCGGCGTTGCCACCATCGGTGGTTTCATCCATTTCCTCCGGGTGAGGTTTTCGTTTTATAAGTCTTTAGGATGTGTTGTTTTCTTTTAGGAGTTCTTATTGACGTTGATTTGTTTCACCTTGTTCAGTTCTAGGTGTACGACCATTTCACTTTCCTTCGCTCTAGGGTCCCTCCAGGGATGCGGCCTACATTCCCACGGATGTACGTGTGGCGGGGGCTGATAGGGGCTCATCAAAGGAGTACAGACGTCCAGACTACGAGGTGGTTGTTTGAGGATATGCACCTCGATCAAGTATGTGTATATTTTATTTTGTTGGTTCTATTTCGTTCGGGTTTTATTGACATATTTGTTTCATTTGTTTTTCGGTCACAGGTCGTTTCGAGACCCTACTGGGATGACAAGGGCGCCGACCAGACTGTGATACGATCTGATCAGACTCTTTTCAGGCGGGTGATCAGTCACATAATTTACCAATTTATTACCCTTAACTTAGTGATGCTAGATCTTAGTTTGTTACTAATAAGTTGTTGATGTGCAAATATTAAGGAAAAGTAGTAAAATAGAGCTAAAGTATTAATATTCATCAAAATGAACTTAAACAATAGTAAGAAAGCTGATTGAGCGTTAAAGACGATTTGCTAAAAGTTTAAAGACAAAAAATAGCAAAAGACGATTAAGCGCAATACTAAAAGACAATGAAAAATCATAATTTACGATTCTCCAGAGGGAGATATGTTTAAGAAGCTGAAGCGATACAAAGGAAGTGAAGAATCGTCTTGAGTGTGAACACAATGAGAAGATAGAAAATCGTGATTTACGATTTTCTAGAGAAAGCTATATATAAGAAGAACAATCGTGATTTATGACTATATAAGAATAGAAACTTCTCAGAATTGCTGCTGATTACGTGAAGAACACCGCCATGCATATTTATAGAAGAAGCCTATAATTAGAAGTTCTACTAACCACGAATCTGAGTGATTGATGAAGAAGTTTTTTAGAAGGATTCTGCTGCTGAAGATTAAGGAACATTTTGGAAGTGCATCAACTAAAGAAAGCAAGGAAGAATAAAATTAGGAATTATAGTTATAATAGGATACTTATTATTTTTAGAAATTTCTTTTATTTGGATTATATCTCTATAAATCGACCCCTTATGATCTATAAATAAGAGGGCTTAGTATAGGAATAAGCATCAAAGAATTTCAGCATCAATTGACCCCTGAGGTTGGAGTTTCTTCCGATCAGCAGTGTAAAATAGTTAGAGTAGTTTAGATATCCAAGTTCCTCGATCACAATTGACGACTGGGATTGAGAGCCGAAGATTAGAGTAGATATGTGTAGTTTCTCAGAAGCAATTGACGATTGCGGCTGAGGGGTAAAGGATATAATTTTTATTTGCTTTCTAGTTTAGAATTTATTACTTTGTAAACATCTTCAAGTTTTGATTTGAATTGACGACTCAGGCTGGAATTTGTAGATTAGTGTAACTGTTTTATTTTTCCATCTTAAATTTTTTAGAGTTTAATTGACGCCTAAATTTCTGATTGATTGTTAATTAGATTAAATCTATATTGATAGGATTTTAGTATTGATTGACGCCCAATGCTAAGAGACTTAATATATGATGTAACGGTGCTGTTTAATTTCATAAATATTCAATTGCAGAAGATTGTGATTGACGGCCATAATCTGAAGTTTGAGGATTAGGATTTACTTTTATGCACTTTAGATTTAAGAAAAAAAATTTATTCATATTTCCCCAGTAATTTAGGAATTTAAAAGATAAATATAAGTTTTCAGAAAACTAGATTAATAATAGTATTATCTTCGTGGGAACGATCCTATTCTAGCTCTACAATTTCATTGTGCGCTTGCAATAGGTTAAGACTTAATTAGATACACATAGTAAGTTGATCAACGGGAGATATGGGTCCCCTGCTTTGAGATGGTGGAGCGAATCCCCCTCTCTTGAGCGGTGTGCCAGTTGGGACTCCCCCAGGGAGTCCCTTCGGAGCTTCGCCCACGAGTGGCAAAGAAGACGACTAGTCCCCCTGGCCACTTCTTTGAGAAGAAGATGCCAGAGCAGTATGCAGATTTTAGAGTTGGGGGGGCCGAGGTGACTGGGGCTCGTGACGAGGTGGATGCTCGGGCCTTTACGAGGTGGTTCCAGGAGCTAGGTGGTCGGCTTTTTACATGATTCCCCTTCCAGGGGAAGATCTCGTTCGGTGTCAACGGGCCTGACTCCACCGTGTCATTGAGGGAGAGGGTGGCCGAGCTAGAGCAGGGCAAGCTTAGCCCAGGAGTTCGCGGGGCATTGGAGGCCCTGCATCTTGCATAGGAGCCAATGGGGAGTGCCCCCCGTCCTAATGCGGAGATGTTGAAGTCACTGGCAACCTCCATAGCTGATGCTAGAGCCACGGAGGATGGTTTGAGGGGTCAACTATAGGTGACTCATCATGCTCTGGTGAGTTTGTTAATTTGTTGTCTTTTAGTTAGATTCAGTTTGCTGATTTTGTTTTAATCAGTTGATGTGTTTGCATTTTTCTTAGGCGACGAGGGAGAGAGAGGTCGTCCGCTAGGCATAGTATATTGAGTTGCTTCGAGGTGAGCAATAGGCTGGTCGTGAGGTGGAGGCCAGCTTGTACTCAAAGATTGATAGACTAGTGAGTGTTTGTATTTGGCTTTTAGTTAGTCATTAGTGTTGTCGTTTTATTATTTCGTTGGCTGTTATATTTGTAGAGAGCGGAGCTTTTCGCTGCTGGGGTGTCTGCTCCAGCATTCGATCCATCCTTGGTTGCATCATCTAGCCTGAAGGATCCAGTGACAGCTCAGCTCCGCGTTGAGTTGGACCATTGGGTGAGTTTTTAGTTTTCTGGGTTGTTTCGTTCTGCCTTATCTAGTGATTTGCTAATACTGTGTTGGAATATTTTCAGCGCCATCTTGCCTAGGACCTCTAGCTGAGAGAGACCACAGCTGCTTCTTTATGCCCAAAGAGTCAAGTATAGTATGTGTTTTAGTTTATGTGCATGTTGGTTGTTTGCTTTGTTGATCGGTTTTATCTGACGTGTTTGCGCTTGTTGTCTGCTTTGCCTTATGCAGGTCATCGCTGACTCTGCCCCCGAAGCTCCTATTTGGGAGTCTACTCCTCCTCCTGCTCATGTATGTTGAGCTAGTGTAATCTTTAGTTTTTGTTTTGTGGTTGTGATACTATTTGATGCGCCTTTTATTTCTTGCAACAACCTATGTCCGAGATTCCTCTTTAGCCGATGCCACCGGCTGATCCGATGGCTGTCGCCACCGTCAAGTGCCTTCTTCGGGAGCAGGCAAATCTGGTATGCTTCTTTCTCTCTCTCTTCAGCCTTTCCTTCCTTCACGAATATGCTTGGTTCTTGATTTTGTGCAGTCATGTAGGCTCGTCAACTCGAGTAGTCACGTCTGGAGACAAAGCGGGCTCGTGCCATCTCGGAGGCGAGGCGGGTTCTCTCGGGTGTGCATAGTCGTGAAGACTTGTTCATTGATATGCCCATTACACAAGGGACCCAGGCGAAGGCGGTAGAGGCTGCCTGTTAGACGGTGCGGGTAGAGATGCAGGCCACGATAGACCGACTGCAGTACTGGTTGTTGAGGAGAGAGTAGGGTGTGAGTGGGATGGTCGATCGTCTTTCCAGGTCAGAGTCGGTGGCTACTAGCTCCCTAGCTGGTCAGCCTCATCGTACGACACGCAAGCGTGTCAAGGATTATGTCCATGAGGACTCCATTATTCGAGAGCTACTTGCTGAGGGTCCTTCACGCTCGCAGTCTAGGCGAACTACCCGTCAGGCGAGAGAGGAAGGTTCCATTACCAGGCCCTCTCCTCCCAGGGTATGCCTACCTGCTCTAGGGGCTTGGATTGAGGTACCGATGGATCAGCCTTCTGATCCACAAGTCTATGATACCGGGGACAGCGGCGACCGGCCATCCCAGAGGCAGCGCAGGGAGTAGGGTGTATTCTTTTGTATTTTCCTCTCTTTGTTGTATATACAGGGGGTATGCCCCCGACGACAGATGTAAAAAGATCTTTGAGATGTATGCATATGGATTGTTTGGTTTAGATGTATCTTATTTCGCTCCTTTTCTTCGCTTCACCTCACATATCTTTAGTTGTTTTATTTCAGCATCGTCGTCTATTATTGGGACTCGGATGCTTCTGAGCTGGCCCCGTAGCAGTTGAAGGTTACTTGGTATCTGCCCATGAGGATAAGGTCATTAGTAATTTATTTTCCCACTTGCAAATTGTCAAGGGGGGAGGTGTCTCAGACCGAAATCTAGTAATAAAAGGAAGTATCGTCGCTTTTTTTTTTTTTTGCCTACTTTTCATTACAAGGAAAGGAAAATAATGCAACAGGAAAAGCAGAATACTAAAATAAAATCCTTTAAAAAATGCCCCAGTGTAGGAGCGTGATGGATAGGCCGCGTGACATTCTTTGGCAGTCTTCCTCGAGTGACAGTCTTGTTGTTCTACATCTTTTCTATGAGCAGGCAGTGGCCTTTGATGTAATCCTCCTTTTGAACAAAATAATGCCCCAGTGTCAAGGTTTAATGGAGCTTTTCCGGTTTTGTGAGTACTTGGGCCTATGGAGAGTTGTATTTGGTGAGTTTGTTTCGAGGAAATTTTCCTAATAACATTATCGAATCAGGGGAGGTCATTTGATTATATCATCCTATCCCATAGTCCATTAGGTGGGATGTGTGGTAGGTAGTAGGTGATTACATCAATCATCATTCACAAGTTTTCGATTTTACTTCTAAGGATATCTTAGGAAATGTTCTCACTCATCGTCCGAAAGTAAATGGGTGAAAGGAGGGGGTAAGGCTCAATGACGTGAGGGATAATTTTTACTTGGAAACTTTAAAAGGGATAGGCAACAGTCATTTTCTCGGGTAGTGTGTGGTGCCATAATTGAGCTCTTCATCATATTTTAGTATCATCAAAATCTCATATTCTGTGGTTAGCAGGGGTTTGTCCTCCTCCCACCACCTTCTGACGATATCTAATAGTGTAGAGACACCAGGGATGCCCTCACAGTTTCGCTTATACTTTTTTAATAAGACTACCAAGAATGTCCTAGCAGTTTGCTTATGCTTCCCTAGGCTTACTGACTTGTTCACTCGTCGTATTGCTCTCACTCGGTTATGCTTCTGTCAATTTTTTTTTTCCTCTCTTTTGAAGCATGTATATTTTTGAAAGCAGCCTGCTAACGCAAGAATAGGAGTTTTGATTGAACCTAACATCTTCATTTTCTATATTCTAATGTCTCCTCCAATGGCGGGAAAAAGGGGTGAGAATCGGGTGTTACCTACGCTTTTAAAGAGGTTGGGTATTCCACTGGTCCTTCCAATCAAATCACCCGAGTAAGGAGGTGGGTAGTGGGTCAGAAGATTTCCAAGATATTCTAGGAAATAAAGGCATACGACTAGTGAATTAGTCATGACGATTACGAGAGTGGTAAGTATAAGTATCTATGTCTGACTACTGGATGTGATGATCACGACGCTAAGGGTAGTATTTCCTCAGGTACATGGAGTTCCAAGGGTTAGAGAGTTCTTCCCCATCTTGGTTCACCAGTTTGTACGCATTTCCAGGGTATGCAGCTGCTATAACATATGGGCCTTCCCAATTCGACTTCAGCTTTCCTTTCGGGTGAGCATGCTTGGAAGGCATGATTTTCTTCAAGACTAACTCCCCAATTTCGAAAGTTCTCTCAAGGACCTTCTTGTCGTAGGCCCTGGTCACTCTCCTTTGGTATACTTGCGCGTGGTCGGCTGCCCTTAGGTGGGTCTCATTGAGTTGTTCTAGTTCAGTGAGTAGAGTGACTCTCCTCTCATCTATGGATAGTTGATCATCAAGTTATATGGGCAGGGATGGTACTTGTATTTCGTATGGTAGGAGTGCCTCCATCTCATATGTAAGGAGGTAAGGAGTTTGGCCAGTAGTTATGCGAATAAAAGTCCTATAGGCCCAGAGTGCTTCTGGTAGTCACTCAGGCCAATCGGCTCCATTACTCGTCTCTACTGTTCGTTTCAGAATTCAGATTAGCATTTTTTGTGGCTTCTGCCTGTCCATTTCCCTGAGGGTAGAATGGTGACGAGTGGTGTAGGTCGATGTCGTATCTCTTGCATAGTCTCTTTGTCTTTTCTGCAATGAATTACAATCTGTTGTCTGTGACGAACATTCTGGGAACTCCAAACCTTGTGTTGATGTTCCGGATAATAAACTTCATGAGCATTGAAGCAATGATTTTGATGTATGACTTGACCTCTGCTCATATGGAGTAGTATTTGGCTACAGTGAGAATGAAGGTGTGCTTGTGTGTGTTTCCAACTGTGTCTGTAAAGGGTCCAATGATGTCAAAGGCCCACATTGAAAATGGCCAAGCAAAGTTATGAGATTTAGTGGAACCAATGGGGCTTTGATGAGTGCGGCATGCTCTTGACATTGTTGACAGCATTGGATGTATAGGTGGCAATCTCTCATCATCATTAGCTAGTAGTAGCCTTACCGTATGGTCTGGTCTGTGAGTCTCTGTCTACCAGCGTGGGCGTCGCAAGCATTGGCGTGTGCTTCCCTGATGATATATTATCCTTCGACCACTGTAATGCATCGTAGCAGTACTCCTTTAGTGAAGGCTTCCTTGTATAATACTTCGCCTAGGATGCAGAATCTGGCACACCTGTTCCTTATTATCTTCTGTTCGATCCATGTTACATAGACAGGGATGTGTCGATATTTCAGAAAGTTTCAAATGTCGTAATACCATGGTTGTCCATCGTCAGTAGGTGATTTCTCATATCTGAAGCTCGCGATGGTAGACTCTTTCTTTGCTGAATTTTCTATGGTAGATGCTTCTTCCAGCTTCATGGTCTTTGGAAGAACTGATAGTTCTGGTTTAACTTTCCATGCCACCTCGTGCACTAGCATGGTTAATTTCTCGATGAAGAAGGATTTCGTGCTTTGTACGACTAGTATCTGTATGACCGAGGCTAGCGTGGCAAGCGAGTCTGCCAACTCGTTCTCTAATCTCGAAATGTGTGTAAGGGAAATTATCTCAAATTTCTTTATTAAGAACTAAGCTACTTCTAAGTAAGCCATTAGTCTTCTTTCTTTCGTCTTCCACTCCCCAATAACTTGTGATATCACAAGCTTGGAGTCGCCAATTGTCTTCAATTGTTTGACGCCTAGTTGTAGTGTTGCTCGTAGTCCGGCAATGAAGGATTCATATTCTGTGATATTGTTGGTGATCGGGAAATCGAGTTGAAAGACTTTAGATATGATGACTCCTTCTGGGCTCAACAGGACTATCCCGATGCCCTTTCCTTCTTTATTAAGAGCCCCGTCGAAGTATAGGGTTCATGAGGTTTTTTCGGGCTCTTCCTCGTGAATCGAGAGCAAGTCTTCATCGGGAAAGTCAGTGCATACCAGCTCTTTGCCTGGGAGTAGAAGATTTGCAAGGTAATCCATGATCGTCTGTCCCTTGATTGACTTTTGCATGAAGTAGGTGATGTCAAATTCTTGTAGTAGCATATGCCATCGAGCAATTTTTTCGAATGTAGCGGGCTTCTCAAAAATATACTTCAAAGGGTCCATGCGTGCTAATACCATTATCTCGTTCACTCCGAAGTAGTGGCGTAGTTTAGCTGAGGCCCACACTAGTTTTAGGCAAGTCTTCTCTATGGCTATGTATTTTTGCTCGTATCCGACCATTCGTCCTGCTAAGGTAGTAGATGGCCTTCTCCTTCTTCCCGTCTTTTTCATGTTGTCCCAAGATCACCCCCATCGCTTTCTCATTAGCTGAGACGTAGAGGATTAAGGGCTTTCCAGGGATTGGTGGCAACAATATCGGAGGGTTGAGGAGATGCTTCTTGATGTTGTCGAAGGCTTGCTGGCATTGGTCATCTACATACTCGGCTCCTGCTTTAAGTGGCCTATAGAAAGGGTCGCATCAGTCCGAGTGCTAATTGGAGCCTTCCTATCAGGCCTCGTAGTTCCTTGTTGTTGCCAGGAAGCAGCATTTCAAAGATGGCCTTGACTTTCACCGAATCGACTTTGATTCCTCGTTTGCTGACTACGAATCCCAATAGTTTTTCGGAGGTCACTCCGAATACGCACTTCTTTGGGTTCATCTTTAGTTGATATTTCTTGGATCGCTCTAGTACCAGTCGGAGTGCTTCAGCATGTCCTGCTCAAGTTTGAGACTTCACTAGTATATCATCGACGTAGACTTCTACACACTTGTGCATCATGTCATGAAAGATAGTCATCTTGGCACGTTGATACATGGCTCTTGCATTCTTGAGGCCGAAAGGCATGATGACATAACAGTAAGTCCCCCATAGCATAGGGAATAAAGTCTTCTCTTGGTCATATCCTGCTAATCTGATCTGGTTGTATCCAGAAAAACCATCCATGAAGGGCAACACCTCATGTTCGGTAGTGTTGTCGACCAAATTGTCGATGTGTGGTAGTGGGAAGTCATTTTTTGGGCATGCTTGGTTGAGATTTTGAAAGTCGATACATACACGTACCCTACCGTATTTCTTGGCGACAGGTTCTATATTTGCAACCCACTTAGGGTAGAGAACGACTCTGATGAATTTAGCTTTGTGCAGCTTGTCGACTTCTTTGGCTTGTAGCACGGTTTGCGAGTGGATTCTTCTGAGTTTTAGCTTGATGGGTTTTGCATCAAGCTCCAGGACGAGACGATGTTCTACTAAGCTCGGGTCCAGACAAGGCATGTGTTCGTAGGACCATGCGAAGGAGCTGAGGTAATCTTGCAAGACTTGGATTATTTTTTATCATTCCTTGGGGTTGAGTGTTGTGCTGATTAGTAGCTTCTTGAGCCTCTCGTCAGTGTCGAAGTTGATTTCTTCGATGGGTTCCGTCGTGGCTTGAGTTTGCTTGTCGAAGCACTTGATGACCCGTTGGAATTCCTGTGTTTCCTCAGTAGCTTGTCCTTTTACTTCATCATCAGTAAGCTCATAAACTGCAAAATCGCTATACTAGGGGGTTAGTTTTGTGAGAGGTAGCCCTTCGGCGGTGCAATTGAGAACCGCAACACCCCTAGTGAGGTGTAAGTCGAGGTTGTTCATCCTCCTCTCGAAGTCGCAGAGTATCTCATCGGGTATGATAACCGGCTTGTTGCTTCGTCGAAACGTTCTACGGTATCGCGAAGGGGGAGTAATAAAGTTGCGTTGAACAAAATCAAGGGGCGGCTCCGTAGTGTCGAAAGTAGCGGCACGACTTCGCGCAGGCATATCAGTTATTACATCCTTGACTTCGGTGGCGTAACCATTGTCCATAGCCTTAGGAGAAAAGTCTCTCGATCGGTCGCTAGATGTGTCTAGGATGAAGGGCTCCCTCCCATTTTCGAATCTTTCTAATTTTTTTGGATTTTCAATTTTTAAGTTTTTAGGGGTTTTGGGGTTTTTATTTTTTAATTTTTGATAATAAGTATGGTACAGGGTCGATTTCCTTAAAAGGAATCGACAAGGGTGCTCTCTCTAATTGAGGAAGCATGACTGCTGCTGGAGCCATTCATGCGAGTCTTCGAATGACGTGGATCCGTTCTGAATTTGACATCTTTTTTTGTGATCCTCGTCCGGTGGTGAGAGGCCGGTTGATGATTTGATTTCCTCTATCATCATTACTGCTCAGTCTTCAAAGAGTGTCCGAAGACTCCCCGACTCTTCCTCTTTGGGTGAGTCTGGTTGATCCTCTCCGAACACACGGGCTCTCTTCCTTGGGTTTCGAGGCATGTTAGGACGAAGGCGCACACTCTATAGCGAAGTTAGTAGGGCTGAGAAATGCAGGGGTATCCCCAGGGACATTCCCATTTTGAGAGTATCTGCTCAGGATTCGAGTCGCTACCAAAGTCCGAATCTTGGTGTTGGGGTTCGTCTTGGTCTTCGAATAATCTTTGGAGGCCTTCGCCTAATTGTTCCGCAAATTTGAGGGTTGAGAGATCTATCCATTAGTCTTCATTGTCACTCGGTGGCAGTTGTCATTCTTCCTCTAATGAACACCGGAATCTCTGAAGTTGGGGTGACTCTGGGGATTGAGGGATGTCCAACTCTAGTTCCTCTTCGACCTCTATAGTGGCAATATGAGCATTTTCCACATCAGTGGTTCGCCGAATTTCATCCAGGATAGCTTTCTCGCATCGTTGCATCATAATCGTGCACAGGCTGCAATAGGGTGATCTTGGGTAGGGACATCTGTGTGGGCATTGCCAATTGTCGAGTATGTGTTGATAATCGAAGTCCTCATCGGACTCTGAATCCCTATTTGGGGAATGGTCATCTTCCCTGAACAATTTCAGACGGTTCGCCTTTAGATGATCTTCTAGTTCCATGGCATGAAGATTCATCCAATAGTCTTCCTCGTCTCTTGACATCGACTGCCACTCCCCTTCTGTTGGTTCTTGAGGCTGGATTAACTGCAGAGATTGAGGAGTATCCGGTTCCTGCTCCCCTATAGCTGCAATTTAGAAATCTTCTTCGTCGGTTGATCCTCAGTCTTCTACATGCGGCTCAGGTTACGGAGGCTTCTGCCTTTCTATAAAAGAGGGCTCTTTGGTCTTGAATAATGGTCTGACTCCTTCGAGTGGTTTATCTATCGCGTCGTCATCTCGCTTCAAGTTTCTTAGATCGGCGAAAGCTTCGACTATCTGTTCAATCTCCGTTATCTATAGCTTGGTGAAGGGTACTTCTCTCTTCGGCGCATCAGCCTTTTCAATTGTTCTTTTAGTTAATTACTATTTCTTTGTTTTCAATTTTCTAGCCAATCCTCGTAGGAACGAACTCGTACTTCATTGATTTATTGCTAAAATCGATTTGTGTGCTTGCGACTACTAATTTATTTTCAAAACAAGTTTTTACCCAATCAAATATGTACGGGAGATTTAAACAGTTAATCCACAAAACTACTTCTAAGTATATGCTCTTCCTACAACTGCAAAAGAGATGGAGCCAAACATTTACCGTAAAAGCGATCTCCAATGACGGTAAATTAAGACTACAAATACAGACAATAAAGATCCCGGTGTAAATTCTATACTGCGGATTTGAGATCATGGGGATGCATGATTAGCACCCATATCTTAGATGACAATCGGAATTCAAAAGATCGGCAAGAGCAATAGAGCACTAATCAACAAGCATCTCTCGATAAAACAATATCACAACTATAGATCTATATTATTATAAATGAATACCTCGGATGGGGTTCATTAGATCCTCATCCTCAAAAAGATTTAGCTACACATGATTGAATTAAACGAAGACATGATTGAAATAAAAACTGGAAATAACATTAAAACACTGTATGAATGGTCCAACAAAAATCCACTGAAGCTTTGATCCAATGCGTACAATCTTCCTCAGTTGCAGAAACTAGTCTAAACTAGAACTAGGAAAATGCAAGAACAAAACTTGAAATATGGAAGAAGAAGGAAGTTAAGAAAAATGGTAAGGAAAAATAAAACTAAGGTAAGAAAAAGCTCCTTAAACCTAATTCTCCAATTTTCTTATATAGGACTCAGCTCAAGATTTGAAATTCAAATTCAAAATTTAAATGCAAATTAAAATTCAGGGCTCAGCTGTCCATTTGCTTCGGTGTTCCAATGTGAGTCAGTTTTATGCTCTTCTATACTTCCAATTGCATGCAATGGCCAGATTTTTCTGAAACACTAAAAGCCTTACAAATCTGTCAGCTAGCCTTCATCAGATGGCTAAATGTAGGTTTTAGGGGGTGAATTATCATCATATTTCACCACTCATCACTTACACTGCATACTAGCATTTACTATATAACTTTATACTTTAGTCTTAAAAAACTTTATTAATCAAAGTTTTACGTTTGGTCAAAGTTTGACTTTTATTAAAAGAGAATATTTGATCAAATTTTGACTAATGTAACCTAACAATGTATATGAATATTATAATGTTAATTTGTAGTTGAACTTTTGTAACTTGTTGGTATATTGCAAAAAAATATTTGGTCAAAGCTGAAATTTTGGTCAAATTTTGACTTTAAAAAAATAATCTCCTTTCAACGTATAACCTTATACTAGATACTAGCATTTATAACTTTGTTATTTAGCTTTATACATTTTTATTGATCAAAATTTTAAGTTTAGTCAAAGTTTGGCTTTTTATTTGAGTTTCACTTTTCGAACTTGGACTTATGTTACTTGGTAATAAATAATGATTATTATGATGTTAATTTGTAATGTAATAGAATATCATTAAAAAAATTATTGGTTAATATTTGACTTTGATTATGAATTTGATTAAAAAAAAAGTAGTTGAATACAAAATGATAAGTTAGGTATTTTACTAATAATTTTTTTTCTTCTTTTCTCACTAAGTATTTGTTCAATCTAATTTCATACTTTTATAAAAGTATAAAATATATGATCCAAACTTAACAACTCATTTTCAAATTCTTTTTCAAACATACTAATCAAGCAAGAGAAATCAATTTCCAACACTACAAAAAAACAGATTATTAGCAGCAGCTTTTTGGAAAAAAAAAAAAACTACCGCTATTAACAAAAAACTATTAAAGACTATTAGCGGCAAGGGCATTAGCGGCAGTTTTTGGCTGCCGCTAATAGTCTTGTTTTTTGTGGTGCAATGAAAGTCATTTCTAAAACACACTAATCAAACAGTAGAAAGCAATGAAAGTCATTTCTAAAACACACTAATCAAACAGTAGAAAATCCATTTCTAGAGGAAATCAACTAGGAAATTGATTTCATTTCCTCATTGGAGTTTCCTTGCTATTAAACAGGGGCTTAGAGTTTGGAAAAAAAAAAATTGAAACCAAACTGGTTCGTTTCTGTGCGATTTTCCATTCAAGTTGAACTGAAAAACAAAATTTTTGGTTTGGGTAGTAGCTTTGTTGGTATCCTCCTTCCTTTGTGAGGCTTGAGGTCGTGGGTTCTACATTCTATGTTTACTTCCTCTCTAATATTAATAATGTGAGAGTCGTTGGATAAGATTTATTCTCCTGTGTGTCATTCAATGTGAGTGTTTTGTTATGTTGTATAGGATTTACTCCCCGAGTGCTGCTCTTGAACCATCATACTCTTTAGGATATGTAAGGCACATCCAAGTTATCTGTGTCATATCGCATCATTCAAAAAAAATTGCATGGTTCATAATGCAGACGCAATCACGTTTTTTAGAGCATTAGAACATTCAGGTACTTAACTTGATGGTGCCCCTCTTTTCCATTTAGTTATGGCAAATATCGGGTCAAGAATAGCAAGGGGGGGGTCAAGTTCAGGTCAATAGAGAAAATGAGTTAGTATTATGTATGAGCATGAAATTAACATATGTACCATTTGATTTAAACACAAAAAAGAAAAAAAAAAAAACATATGTACAATTTGATATATAGACCATAATATAGTGACCTTTGTTGTAAAAGATGAGGACAAAAGTCATTTTTCATCATTTGATTCAAAGCCGCTAAATGTTATATAAAATTAGCGGCTGCCATGCATTGAAGTCAAACATACAATTATTTTTGATGGAATTGATTGCATCGAAAATAATTGCACCGAATCAAATGATGGAAGTTGCTTTCATTTTAATTTCTTCCAAAGTAAATCTTGAGATCATGGGTATCAAATTACGCAAAATATTTGATGATACTACGTAGCACAAATCTCAAAAAGTGACATGAGCGCCAATAGCGTCCGCTACCAAATAATAGCTGTAGATTAAAAGGGGGAGAAAAGGCGGCAGCTGTCTTTTAAGTTTTAACTAGTTGCCTGTGGTAGGTCTCGAATAAGCCTAACAGCTCAAGTTTTTTTTGTTTCTTTTCCTCCACTTTCAATAGCTAATCTTAATCCAAATGTAAAAATTCAACAGCTAGAAATATGATGTGCTTGAACTTCTCTCTATGAAACTTAATTTGGCCAAAAATTTAGTCCCTTTCGAAGCCCAAATTTCTTCTAAATAACGATTTTTATTTCTTAACTAAAATTTTCTGATATTTCTTTTTTATTGCTCCCCAATGGTCATCAATTCGAGTCCCCTAAGGACTACTGGAGTATTACTCGATTGTTAGCTCCAAGGCCCGTGGAATTAGTTGAGGTGCGCGCAAGCTGTCCCAAACACCCACGCATATAAAAAATAAAAATGCGAACGGGTTATGGACAGCTGATCTCGAGGCACATACCGATATTTTAAACCATATTCTGTTAGCCATGATATTTGCTGAATAAAGGCTTCACCAACTAATTGATGCACTTTGAAACCCGTGAAAGTCCATTTTTTAACGGACTACGCGTTTAAGATGTATGTACTCTGTTCTTGAAATTGCTTCTAACGGCTAAGGTTTAAAATAACTTGCCCGTTTTGTAGACTCTTATATTAGCCGGTGCAGACACAACATCAGTGACCCTAACTTGGGCAGTTTCCTTAGTACCAAACAACCCGTTAGCCTTAAAAAGGGTCCAAGATGAGTTGGACGTCCACGTCCCAGCAACTGGACGAATCAGATATCATGAACCTAGTGTACCTCCAAAGAAACATTATGCCTATACCCTGCCGGTCCACTGGCGTTACCACACGAGGCCATGGAAGACTGCCAGATAGGGGTTCGACATCTCAGCTGGGACTCAGATTACTACAAAAAACAACACTATTAGTGGCAACCAAAAACTACAGCTATTAACAAAATACTGTCGGTAATACCCTTGCCTCTAATAATCTGTTTTTTTGTAGTGGATTGATGGTGAATATTTGGAAGTTGCAGCGAGACCCAAGTGTTTGGGGGGACCCTACCGAGTTTCGGCCTGAGAGATTTCTCACCAGCCACGCGGACATGGATGTTAGGGGTCAGCATTTTCAGTACATCCCTTTTGGGTCAGGCAGAAGGTCGTGCCCCCGTTTTCGCTTGCCCTCCAGGTTGTCCACTTGGCACTTGCTCGTTTGCTTCATGGCTTCAACTTAGAGACCCCAGGCGGGGGCCCTCCTGATATGACCGAAGGAGAAGGCCTCACGGTGCCCAAAGCCACACCATTAGAAGTGCTCATCAGCCCTCGCCTCCCTTCTAAGCTTTGTTAATAGCAAATAGAGAGACGCAAAAATTGAGTTAACCATAGAGGTGGTAGGAGTTGAATATACTTATGTGGCGCGATGTAAGCACAGTGGGTCTCACTAAACGCAGGTTGGGCCAGCCACTTACATCGCATTACGGAAGTAATTGTTGTTTGAGATCCGCTCATTATAATTTTCTTAACATAAATTTAGTTGTTTTTTAATGAAAGGGTGAGGTCCCTTATAACCTCCATTGTTTATCTACAAACTAAAAAATAAATAGATAAATTTAGTTGTGATGGAAACAATTTTGGGTTTGAGCCGTTTGACTGCCTCCAAGTTTGAATAAAGGTTTGATGTAGCTTTGTTACTTTAACAATAAGTATACCGATATTTACATACATAAAATAGTGACCTCACCCCACCTCTTCCAATAAGTATGTATTGGCAGCTTTGAATCAGATGATATAAAATTTATTTCGATTCTAATTTTTTACAAAATAGACCTTAAGATCATAGGTGTACCGTCAGATGATTTATCTTTTTATTCCGCATGGCACAAAACCTAAAAAGTGACTCTAACCTCACATGGCCAACATCACTCTCAAACATGATTTGAGGGGACACATTTTGGGTTGTGTGCCATGTGGAATTCAAAACCGACTGTCCGATGTTAATCTCATGATCCAAAGATCATTTGTACAAAACATTGGGATGAACAATGATACCCATTGTCAGAGTCAAAGCAATCATTGCATGGCAACAAGAGGAGATGGGATGAGATCACAGTTTCACGGAATTCAATGGTACTCAATAATTAATTACTTTCTATATGTAACCGACCAAGATGAAAATTGGTGCAGCTCTATTAGGCAGAGGAAATTATAATAAACGGACCTCAAATCGCATACCAAAACGGACTGCTTATGTGGTGCGATGCAAGTGACTTATCCGACATACATTGCTGTTACCTGGCATCGCGCTTAGAAAGGTCAAACTATAACTCAGGGACATAGGTCTAGCTAGCTTTTGGCCTGGACGATTGAAGCATTTGTTTGGACTCTTCTTATGTATGGAAATTAATTATTTGGTTGGTACTTCAAGAGAACATGTCGTGGCGTGTGAGTTGGGATGTAAATTAAAATCGAAACCTGAGCCTCTCGAACCGTCTTGGTTCAATTTTGGTTTTGGTAGCCGAAAGCGGAAAATCTGAGAAAATTGTTAAAACCGAAAAATTTAAAAAATCTTTAAGAAATTAAAAAAATTATTGAAAAATAAATAAAAAACACCCGAACTGACAGAAACCAAAATCGGATCGGTTCGGGTTCGATTTTAGGTGAACCGACATTGAAACTGAAATTTCAATTTCAGATCGGTTTCGTTAACCAAATCTATACACGCTACTTGTGAGAGAAACACTACAAAATATGCCGCTTTTAGGGGTGGTTATAAACCGCCACTAATACTTCAGCGGTTGTCAAAACCGTCGTGCTTGGACGCATCGAGGAAACTTTTAGTCACAATTAGGGATGCAAACTTTGAAGCGAACACCGAACTGAAAACCGAGGGTCCCGAATCTGACTGAACCGCTCCGAAAATTGACTAAAACCGAACCAAACCGAACTCTAATTTGGTTCGGTTTGGGTGGCTCGAAACTGAAAACTGAAGGAGTAGGTTCAGTAAATCGAAAAAATACATTAAAAAGTAGTCATTTTACCTACACCGAACCAAATCATTTTCAGTTTCAGTTTCAGTTTCGGTTTCAGATAAAAATAAATAAATAAACCAATACCAAACCGAATGGGTTTCGATTCGGTTTGGGGAATACCGAACAAAACACCGACTCGGTTCGGTTCACCAAACTTGCATCCCTAGTCACGGTTAGGACTGTGTATTTTTTGGGTCGAACCGACCAAACCAAACCGCCGATTTTGGTCCGGTTTGGACAGATACTGGTTTGGGTTTGGTTTGGTAAAAAGTGAAACCGAAACGTAAGTAAATTTTATATATATATATATATATATATATATATATATATATATATATATATATATATATATATATATATATATATATAGTCAACTTGAGTCAAGCAGATGATTGGGCCTCGTATTTTCGGTCCAAAATTTGGGCTCAAATTTAGTGTTTCACAATCTTACTTAAGGCTCGAATCTCACAAAGCATTGAATTAGGGAGTAGAGACTCTCTAATTTCTAAAGGTTCAATTAATAAAAGTATATTTGATAAAAAGTAAAACGACCCCGACAAAAATGAAAATAGTAAAAGTGTAAAACAGGTTGAGAAATTAGGAAATTATTGATGTGCAAGTGGAACTTATAGGAAAACTAAACAGACCGAACCAAACCGAAATCGAATCGAATCGGGTTGGTTTGGTTCAATAGTTGGACGGTTTAGTTTGGTTTGAACATTTAGAAACTAATTAAAACTGGTTTAGTTTGTGATTTTGGTCCAAAACCGACCAAACCGAACCGAATACACCCCTAGTCGTGATTAAGCAATAACCGCCACTAAAAATGACAACTTTAGCGGCGGTTTTACACCCCCGCTATAATATATCACCGGTGGTCATTTTCCGTAAGCCAAGGAATCAATTTAATACTGGCGATAAAGAACCACTCGTAAACATCAACCTTAAGACATTTTTTGGCGGTTAAAGAATAACAATCGGTAAAACTATTAGTTTATTAAAACAGCAATTCGGTTTGCGCGCAGTTGGCTCGTTCACACTATTTAAAGAAAGACATGGTATATTATGGATCGAGGTCACGAGGAAATACCACCTCTGTCTATGGCACACGAGACCCATACAACACTAGCACCTCCAAGTCAGCTATCCACACCCAAGAGCGTCTAATCGCCACACTTGCACGCCACCTAGCTCGAGTAGCCATCTACGCCATATATACAAGGAGCACGCACGGGACACATGGCCCCATGTCTCCTCACTCGCACATCACACACCTAGCTCCAAGGCCCCCACGCCTCCCTGCTGGTATCCATAGTAATGACCACGTCACATCCTCCCCCACTCCATAATGTCAACGTCCTCGTTGACACCATATCACAAGAGAATGACCACGCCACCTCCTTCAATTTGGTAATGTCAACACCCATGTTGACACCAAAACCCTGCATCAGTTCCTCGACCTTCGTCTTCACCCCATGCAAAGTCTCCACAAATACATAGCCCCGAGGTCTAGCACCTCCCCGTTAGTTCAACTTGATCTTATCCGCATTCTACTCGGCATACAAACAAGAAACACATTGATTCTTCACGCTGCTCCACACTAGCGCTATCCACCGAAACTAAACCGAAAATCGAAAACCGAACTGAATTGAACTCAAATTTTTTGGTTTTCAGTTCGATACACCCCAAACTGAAACCGAACCAAAACCCATTCGGTTCGGATCGGTATTTTTTTTTTTTCTGAAATTGAAACTGATTCAGTTCAGTTTGGTTCAGTTCTGTGTGGGTATTTTGCCTACTTTTTTTTTTGGTTTTTTTTTTTCGGTTTACTCATCCTACCACCACGGTTTTTGGTTTTTGCCCCCCCCTAAACCGAAACTGAACTGAATTGGGGTTCGGTTTGGTTTCAGTCGATTTTCGGTGCGATTCTATCCAATTCAATGTAATGATCCTGATTTTCGTTCATGTTGAATCGTTGAATTTTGACGATAATGCAACTAGTTTGACTAATTTGACTCAAGTCAAACCTTGGACCCACATGTGGTAACATCAAGCCTACCTTTGGTAATGAGGCATATCCACCCCGGCACACTAGATTCCAACTCAAACCCTATGTGGGGCATACCTTCCCAAATCCATGTGTCTATGTCGAGAAGGTACATAAAAACCCGACTCATATCTTGGACTATCAGCCTATCGAACGTCACGAAGATATGACTGTTACTGAGGAGCCAATGCAAACCCGTGATCGTAAAGAACAACTCTTGCGTACCAAATGGATCCCACTTGTACTCGTGAGGTGGTAGAATCATTCAACTGAATAGGCTACTTGGGAACGCAAGGCTGAGATCCATGAAAAATATTTGCATCTCTTCAAATAAGATACCTAAATTTTTTAGGAAGAAAATTCTATAAGGAGGGCAGAATGTAAGGACTCGGATTTTTATATCGTTGATACACCCAAATAATTTATATGCACTTAATAACAAATACACTGCATACCTTGACTTTTCACAACATTTTGACTAAAGGATACATGTGTTGGTCTTCAAGGCTCTTATATTTATTCCTGTCATTAGGTGACATAAGTCAGGTGATAGCCTACTAGTTAAAGACTTAAGTTAGAGACAAGAGGTCTAAGGATCAAACCTCGGCATGTGAATATTGAACCATTATTTTGGACCTTAAAGTAAAAGCCTATACACCTTTCCTTGGTGTGTTAGCCTAACACCGGATAATCTCCATTAAGTTATAAAAAGTGTGTTACGAGAAAAATCTAATCGTAACCTCTTTAAGAATTCTCCTTAAGAATAGAGCTCGAGAAAAGCCTAGCTGTCTCTTCTTTTCTTATTCTTAAGAAAACCCTAGCCGTCACTACTGTTCTTCCTCAATTTTCTTCTTCACTTCACCCTAAAACCTTTTGAGGTATTCTCTACAAGAATCACCTTGATCTTTTCCACCATCAAGATCAAGGAGGGAGAAGAAAGGAACAACGGACGGACAATAACATTAATCGTCAATCTCCTCAAGCCTAGATCACCGTAGAATCATCGGTCACGCTTCAAGAGGTGAATGCTCATCGTTTAAGTTGCTTTCAAATCTTAAATTCAAATTCTAGAATTACTTAGGTCTAATTCGGATCTTAAACGGAATCTTAGAATCGTTGTGGTTGTTGTCGATCTTATTTTCGAACCCTAGAGAGTGCGACGGCAATGACAACTCACTGTGGCTATACCCACAACTCACTGCCATTGAAGGAGAACCAACACCGCTGAAATGGCATTTCAAACCTCATACCGAGTCCTCAAAACAAGTTCACAACTCACTATTACAAGGGGACAGCGAGCTGTCGTTAGAAGAATAAGAGAAATAGAGCCCAGCCACAGCTAGCTATTGGACAAGTTAGCTAGCTGTGTATTCAACAAAATCCACTGCTCGTTGTCAGGAAAATTGCAGCTCGCTGTGGATACAAAAAAAAAAAAAAAACCCACAGCTCGCTGTTAGGAGACTACAGCTCATTATGGGCACATGGCAACTCACTGTCAAGAAGAAAACACCTCCAGCTACAGCTAGTTGTGTATTCAACCAAAGTCAAGAAACAATAATCTACAGCTCGCTGCCAGGACACAACAACTCGCTGTGGATGTAAATAGAAAAGAAATAAGAAATACACATGCTATCGAGATTACAACTCATCGTGAATAATTTGAAAATCTGTCAGGATAATACAATCACAAACGTTGTTGCATCACAACAAATGAAATGTGAATACAAAAAAATTAAAAATAGTTCGTTGTCACATCACAACAGCGAGTCTTTGAGTACCAAAAATAGGGAATTTCTTTAAATCAATTTTCCTTATTCAATCGGCCAATTTGGACAGAGTCGTTTGACCCAGTTACATTTATTTTGAATTTCAATCAATAGACCATTGATATATCATTGTTGTGTGTGATGTATAAAGGGGAATCGGTCTCTATTGATAGAGATCATCTTACTTCCTTCTTGTAACGTCAAGACCTGAGGTAGGGGAATTTCAATGCACATTTGTATGTTATACTTGATTCATTGACATTTAATGAGTTAATGAGTTAGCAAATGGTCATCCGATTGCTAGAATTTGAACATTGAAACCCATCGAACCACACAAGTATTCCTTACAAGGCAGGAGCTTGGGCACATTGAAAAATTATTCATTTAACGACGATGATTAGGATTCCCATCGACATTGGCATTGGCTCTAGCGCTATATTCGCGTTAGAGAATTTTAAGTTATGTCTTTAAGTCATGCATGAAACTATGAAGCTGAATTTGAAATGAAAAATTAACGGAAGACACTTTAAATTGGACTTTTGCTTTAAAATGGAAACTATTGTAATCAGACACCTATATGAGATGTAATTGTAAGAACCTCTGAAACTTGATACTAAGACTCCACTGTAAATTAGACAATTCAAACTCAAATGACACTTTGACTCTTGATAATTTGGCATATTAGTTATTGACAGTGAATAATCATTGAATATCTATGTATTGGAAAGATAAGATATGATTGGTATTTGGGATACCCTACTGAGTATGTGAACTTTTAGCTCACCCCAACACTATTTGTCACAGGTACTAACGCCGACGAAGATCCTGATTTTGTACCGGAAGAAGATCTTCCACCTGAGAATTGTTCCCTTAGAAATCTTTTGGTGATTTAGACTTGGTATGCTGCAAAAGATATTTTCTTGAAATAATAATGGATTTCTTTTCAGATATAGATGTAAGTATCATTGTTTGTGTGATGTACGTCCATCACTAGTGGTACATTTTGGATTAGTATTTCATCATGGAACATTGAATGTTAATTGTTTCAGTTAAATCAGTGACTTGAATTAATCTTGTGCTCTACCAATCAAATCTCTGTTAAGGACTTATGAAATGAGATCTCACGACCCGGTATTTCATGTTATTTTCGGATGGAAATTTCAGGTTGTTACAGGGACCGTCAGTTTCCGATTCAATTTCAGTGTTCAGTTGAGAGCTTGCATCCCTAATATATATAGAAATGGGTTCCATCCTCCAATGGAGAACAATGAGTGTCTTCCAAAACAAACAAAATGCAAACACAAGATTTACGTGATTTGACAATTCGCCTACGTCCACGAGTGATGCTGAGCCCTTTGACTAATCTGTGAAAAATTAAGGTTACAAATCTCTTAGATCTCGCCTCACTCAATGCAGAAATCCTTCAATATAATTCCAACCACTTAAAGTTTATATCTAATATAAAGTGTGTGTGTGCGTGTGTGTGTGTATATATATATATATATATATATATATATATATATATATATATATATATATATATATATTGTCATCAAATATTGTAGTTCAAAATCCAAACTTGGTGCATTGAATTTTTCTCAGCTTTAACTCAATTTCCAACTATGGGAAAGCACCTTATTAATTTAATTTATTGTTAATTTTTTTTGGAATTACACTTAATCACTTTTGGATAAGTTGCCATGGCACTCGATTCTTGAATTGGGTGATCAAAGGTAGCACCCATATATATATATATATATGGGCAATGGATACGTGCCCCAAAAAGGTACGGTGAGCACTCCCCAATGGTCCACGTGGAGCACCATATGGCACCCAAAATAGTATTTTGGAGTTATGTGGAGCAAGGTTGTTTCGTTTAGATCATCTTTAAAAAAAATTTAAAAACTTATCCCCATCATGCATTTTTTGTGCCTTGAAATTTAGACCATTTAAATCAGTCAATGTTTGACTTTTGCCTCAAACAATTATTTTATTGAATTTATTTTTTAAAGAATTGATCTAGATAAATGCATCCAAGCTCCACGAAGCACCAAAACAGTATTTTGGGTGTCATGTGGAGCTCCAAATGGATCATTGGGGTACGCTTACCGTATCCCATTGGGGTGCACAACCCTTTTCCTACATATATATATATATATATATATATATATATATATATATATATATATATATATATATATATATATATATATATAAAATTTGATTTAAAGCAGTCAACATTTTAAGCACGTGGAACCCACGGGTTTTTTTTTTTTTTAAGGATCATGGAATGTGAATACTCCATGTAAATGTTCAATTAAACAAAGGAGCAACTGAATGACTAAGGCCTTGTTTGTCAACTCTTTTCCAAGAAACACTTTTCAAAGGTAAAATGTTGGGTGAGAAGCATTATAACTTGATGTTTTGAGAAGCAGCATGGTCTTCTTCTCCTTTCAATAATTGCGTATTTGAGAAGCAGCGTGGGGCTGCTTCTCACACCACCATTTGAGAAGCTACAAACTCATATTTCTTTTCCAGGTACATCATATTTCAGACAAGTTTATTCTACTCAAATAGAAGTCTTCCCTTGAAAAGTGCTTTTAGGATGCAATTTTGCCAAACAGGGCCTAATTCCACTCTCTGTTTGGCATCTTTTTTGGTTTAGGGATCCCTGCAATTTTTAATCACTTCACATTTGAAGAAGTTTTCCACCTGTTCGTAAGCTTCTAGATTTTTGAATAAGAGTGAGTACTAATTCCAATTTGTTTTGTGGACTCTTGTCATTGCAGCCGCGGACACTACAACAGTCACCCTAACATGGATCACCTCCTTCCTTTTAAACAATCCCCATGTTTTAAAAAAGGCCAAGATGAGTTGGACAATCAGGTGGGGAAAAGCAGAAATGTGGATGAATATGATATCAACTTAGTATAGCTCCAAGCCATTGTCAAGGAAACGTGATAAACCACGAAGATCTCAACGTGTTTCTCGGCCAAATCAGAAATATTTGGACTGAGTCTTGAGCTGCAACGCTTGGAGAAGAAGTCTGTTTGTGTTAGAGTGTTTCTTTCAGTTGAAGTCCTATTATTCTGCTAAGTCTATTCTTCTGCTAGTTTGTTATTTTTGCTTCCATAATTTAGTTTCTGTTTGTGCACAATAGTTGTGGTCGAGTGGTTAGAAAATATATGTATTTAAACTCTTTCAATGAATAAAAGAATATTAGAAAATTGTTCCAAACCTTGTGGTCTGTTCTCACCCGAAGTGTACACTTTATCCTTATTTCAGGACCTTTGGTTGGGACCTAACATTGGTATAAGAGCTCGGTTACAATGGCAACCAACAAAGAGAGGATTGAAGCCTTGGAGGCTAGACTCGGCCGCGTTCAAGATGGAATGCAACGACTTGAGGACACCGTCAACAGGCTGTCTGAAATTTTACTTTCAACTAGGGAAAGCTCCAACAATCACAACAATGGGCGAGAAGGATTTGTTCGGCCACATCGAGAAGAGAACGACAGCGGCAGACAAATTTTTTCTTCCAAAATGGCAAAATTGGAATTCCCAAAATACTCTGGAGCTGATCCAATAGAATGGTTCAATCAGGTAGCTCAATTTTTCGAATTTCAAGACACGGTAGATAACCAAAAGGTCTCTCTAGCATCTTTTCATCTTGAAGGAGAAGCTAATCAATGGTGGCAATGGTTGCGTCGTGCTTACCAGGAGGAAGATTGAGTGGTAACTTGGGAGTTATTTGAGGAGGAACTATGGGCTCGTTTTGGACCAACAGAGTGTGAAGATTTCGATGAAGCTCTATCCAAAGTTTGGCAAATTGTATCTCTTCGTGATTACCAAAAAGAGTTTGAGAGGCTGGGTAATCGGGTTCATGGATGGTCACAAAAGGTGCTCGTCAGATCGTTCATTGGTGGATTGAGGTCAGAAATTTTTGAAACGATTCGTATGTTCAAGCCCAAAACCTTGAAGGAGGTGACAAGCTTGGCTCGCATGAAGGACGAACAACTACAACATCAAAGACGAATCTCACGGCCACCACTACCTATTCGCACCCCGCTGGCTCTACCAACAACAACAAAAGCCTCACCTGTCAAGAGACTATCTTGGGAGGAGATGCAAAGAAGATGAGCACAAGGACTCTGTTTCAACTGTGATGACAAATTCACTCCTGGCCATAGATGCAAGGGTCCTCAACTTCTTCTATTGGAAGGTAACATCGATGATGACTCAGAAGGAGACACTAAGGAGGCCGAAACTGACCTTCCATCTGATCCCGAAATTTCACTGCATGCCTTAACCGGTTGGACAGCCACGAAGACCATGCGTGTTACAGCCAAGATTGGGACTCATGACGTTGTGGTCCTCATTGATAGTGGCTCTACACATAATTTCATCAGTGACAAGGTGGCCGCTTTACTACATCTACCTGTGGTGCCCACTGCACCTTTCCAAGTACGAGTTGCAAACGGCCAACCATTAAAATGCCAAGGGCAATTCGACAACATCCACATCCTTCTACAGGGTATTCCTTTTTCATTTACTTTTTACTCTTTACCACTAACTGGTTTAGACTTGGTGTTGGGTGTTCAATGGCTGGAACAACTAGGATTTGTTGTTTATGATTGGAAAAAGATGACAATGGAGTTCCAATGGGCCAACAAACCTCGATTATTACAAGGATCCAGCGCTCAAATCCTCCAGCAAGCATCACTAGAAGCAATCTCAAAGGATATGAGGCACACCAGCTCTATTTTGCAATTACCACCACCAGTTCGCGAAGTTGACCATTGTATTCCCCTCAAAGAAGGAATAGAGCCAACAAATGTACACCCCTACAGGTAAGCCTATTTTCAAAAAGCTGAAATTTAAAAACAGGTTCTTGACATGCTAAAATTGGGGCTAATTTGGCCCGGTACCAATCACTACGTCAAAAAGAGGAAAAAACTACTCTAGCAATATAAAATAAACCATTGTTTAAAAAAGTGGTGTGATCTACTAATGCCTAAAACAATGGCTTTTTAAGTAAAAGCTGTAGTATTTTAAATCATCTACTCATCACGTGTTATATCACGTGCAAATCCATCGGGCGCAACCCCCACCCCCTCTCTCATTTCTCTTTTTCACTATCGGGCCAAGCCTCTGCTCTCTCATTTCTCTTTCTACCAAAACAGCCTCTGCTCTCTCTCTCTCTCTCTCTCTTTCTAACAAAACCGATTCGTTGCGAAGGTCAGATTGAAAATGGCCTGATTGATAGCTGCTCGATGATTCCGTCACCCCAAGCCTATCTTCGATCTCAGATTTGGAGCGAATCGGTGCCAAGCCTCTCATTTCTCTTTCTAACAAAATCGCCTCTGCTCTTTCTCTCTCTCTCTCTCTCTCTCTAACCACAAAACCCTAGCTGCTCGATGATTCCGTCACCAAATGATTAGATTTCGGCATCGAACAACGTCTATCTTCAGATCTGTATTTGGAGCGAATCGGTGACGCTGAATTTTCCATCACAAGGTCGGCTTCAATCTCTTTGGGTGAATGCATTCGAAGATGAGTTAGGTTTGTTGTAAATGCATCTTTGATATCCTTTTTGTGATTCTCAATTTTCTGGAGCCCAAAATCCATTTGGTTGTGACAAGTTCTGTGAGTTTGATGTATTCGATTTGAGTTTGATGTATTCGCAAGAGTTGATTGGCCTTTTTTCGATCTACTGTAGTGGTTTCTTGCTTGCTTGAGATCGATGATGGCGGTTTGATTAGAGATTGGGATCTTGTGTGGTATCTTCATCGAATGAGAATTGTTAAGTGAAACTTTGAACTCGATGGCGGATTTGAGTTTCGCATGAAGTCCTCCATTAGGAAGACGATATGATATTATTTCGCAAATGTGTAGCCGCTATATGGGTATCAAGATGTTTGACCATAACTAATACATGAATGTTGGCCATGAATCATGATTTCGGATGGATCTTCCTATTGCAATTTGTGATTGGCAAATGATATTATATGTATGGATATGAGTTCTGGGAGGATGCATTTGGTTGTTGAATTATACTACTTACGATCAGTGTTCGCAGTTGATCTTCGTATTGATTTTGACCTTGATTTTGACGAATTTCCGATATTTTTGGGTTTTTTTTACATGTAAGATAGGGCATTTGAGATGTTTATACATGAGTGAATTAATGGCATGATGCTAATTTAAGTTTAGTTGCTTGGACACCGTGTCTATATCGTTATGTACAGAAGCCTACTCCAATATGACTGTGTACATGTGGCACTATTTATCTTTAGGAGCTATGGGCATGACCAGAGTTACCTAATTCATTACATCACCTGGCGAATTGCAAACCGGTTTGATGCGGTTCTGGACGAACTGGCCAACATAAGCTTGTGCCAAAATCCATTTGGTTTCAATCTCATCGTTTTTCATGGAGATTATGTGAAGTTATATTGATTTTCACCACGGTTCGGCAACCATTGAAAGTACTTTTTGAAATTTTTTTTTTTTTTGGAAATTACTTTGCTAGAAGCAGAACTGATATCTTAATTCTATAATTAAATGAAGGTTCGGCAAAGAAGCAGGTTAATTATTTAATTATTTAATTATTTATTATTATTATTATCATTAGTATATGCTCTTCCAAACAAAATATTCCGGTTTCCCCGGTATTGAGACAGTTAGAGTTGCATGAATGTGTAGATAATTAGTTAGAATTATAGTAGCATGAATGTGTAGATAATTAGATTGCAATAGAGTTGTGCATTTTTTGTTGAACAAATTGCCACTTTTAGTTTTTATTGGTTAATTTTATTGATCCTTTTCTTTCCCCCAAATCCCCCTCCTTGTTTTTTTTTTTTTTTTTTTTTTTGTAGAAGATGCCTCCAGCAATCCCATACAAAAATGGATGACAATAGTAGAACGTCTGATGCGTTGCATCATTTATTTTGTTTGCAAAACAAAATGTTGAGGATGCTAATTGGTGTTGTTGTCCGTGTTAAATGTCAAAATTTTCAAAAGCATAACCTCGAAACCATTATGGAGCATTTAATTTGTGTTGGCATGGTTAGTTCGTACACGACGTGGGACGTATCATGGGAGTCGTCTTCTACAAATCGTGTCAACGTTGGGGTTTCTAGTAGTTCAACTAGTAACCAAAATAATGATATGTTTCCAAGAATGGAAGAAATGTTGAACAACACATTTGGACATGTTCATCTTGAAGACTTACCTGAGGATGAAGATGATGATCAGGATGAAGGTGATGATCAGGATCCACATGATTTACCTGAGGATATGGAGTACAGTAATTTGAAGAAACATGCATTAGAACCACTATATCCGTCATGTAAGGGTGAGCATACGAAATTGTCAACTACAGTTGAGTTGTTGAGTATGAAGGCTAGACATCAGTGGTCTAATAAAAGTTTCACGGAGTTATTAAAAATGCTAAAAGAAATTTTGCCCGTGTCAAATACTTTACCTGATAGCACCTACGATGCAAAGAAGTTAGTTAAGTCTTTGCGCATGAAACATGAGATCATTCATGCTTGTGAATGATTGTATATTATATTGGAGAGATCATGCTGATAAAAATGAGTGTCCTACATGTGGTGAGAGCAGATGGAGACCCGTGGAAGCTTCAAAGCCAAATTTTAAACAATTACCGTCGAAGAAGTTAAGATACTTTCCACTAACCCAAAGACTTCAAAGATCATATAGTGTACCTTGGATTGCAGAGACGATGACATGGCATGCAAATGCAATTGAAAATGAAAGTTACATGGGTCATCCAGTGGATTCTTCAAGTTGGAAATCAATCAATGCTCGTTGGAGTGACTTTTCTCTTGAAACACGTAATGTTCGTTTAGGACTTGCAACAGATTTGATTTAATCCTTTCGGAAACAAGAGTAATTCTTATAGTTGCTGGCCTGTTATGATTGTTCCATTTAATCTTCCTCCATCTATGTGTATGCGAAAAGAGTTTACAATGTTAACTCTATTAATTCCAGGCCCAAAAGGTCCAAGGCACAACATTGATGTCTACTTACCATTGCGATTGAATTATGGTCCGTGCTACAACATATGACTCTTATAAAAATCTATGTTTAACATGAAAGCAATTCTATTATGGGCTATACATGATTTTCCAAAGATATGGCCATCTTTCGGATGTAGGACAATGGAAAGTATGGTTGTCCTGCTTGTAGTGAAGAGGTTGATTCGACATGGTTATCACATGGAAAGAAATATGCGTACATATGGGCTATGTAAAATTTCTTACTGATATTAGTCATCCTTTCAGAACTCAAAAGTCACAGTTTAATGGGAAGGAAGAACATAGAAAGCATCCCCACCGATTGAGTGGTTCTGAAGTACTATGCAAAATGAGGTGTATCAAAACAGAATTTGGAAAGGTAGCAAGCAAGAAGAGGAAGAGATCCGAGACTGAGCATGAAAAGAGCAGTGCATGGTCAAAGAGATCAATCCTATATGATTTACCATATTGGAAGGTGGATAATTAATATATTTTATTTTTCTAATATGAAATTTGTACTTCACTTCACTCAAATATTAACACATCTCCTTTATGTTTGTAGGATATTCTTATTCGTCATAATTTGGATGTAATGCATGTGGAAAAAAATGTCACAGAGAACCTAATTGCTACAATTATGGACACAAAGGGTAAAACCAAAGATGGTGTTGAAGCACGTTATGATCTCAAAGATATGAATATAAGGAAAAATTTGTGGCCTGTGGAAGAAAATGATAAGTTGTATTGTCCCAAAGCTCCATTTTGTTTGTCACGAGCAGAAAAAGAAATAATTTATAAAACCTTGCACAATTTGAAGGTTCCTGTTGGATACAGTGGAAATTGGAAGGACAAGGTATGTTTGAAGGAATTCCAACTCAAAGGCTTGAAGTCACATGATTATCATATCCTCATGCAACAGTTATTGCCAGTCTTGCTGATGCATGCATTCAAGAAAGAGAAACCATTGAGAGCTGCTATTCGACAATTGTCAATATTTTTTAATGTCTTATGTTCTAAGGTTATCTCCCGTGTTGACCTTTTGAACATGAGAGGACATATAGTCGAAACACTATGTGTATTTGAAAAGTACTTCCCGCCGTCATTTTTTGTTTCTATGATACACCTTGTTGTTCACTTAGCAGAGGAAGCGCTTGTTTGTGGACCTGTCCGATATCGATGGATGTATCCTTTCGAGAGGTAAACGATTGCAGTAAAATTAATAACTTCTTTTAGTTAATAACGTTAACATTGATATCTAATTGAAAAAAATGTGCAGGATGATGAAGACATATAAGCATTATGTGAAAAATCAGACATATCCAGAGGGATGTATTATGGAGCAATATCTCATGGAAGAATGTACGAGGTATTGCATGGAATATATGCCAAATTCTAGCAGAGGAAGCCATAAGAAAGGAGAAAATGTGTTCGTGGAACAAGATGCTACTTTTGGGTACCCTATTGATGGAAGTGGAAAAACTTATCTTCTTCAACACGTGCAGTATGAACAAATACGTAGATGGGTTCTAAAGCATTATCCAGAAAATATTGAGTGGGAGAAGTAAGTAATTTATTTTATATTTTTAAATGATATATTTTATAATATAATTAAGAGTTAATATTTACAGGAAGTACCAGGCTTACCTTCAAGATCACAAGTCAAGCAATAAGCATCAGAGGGACAACTACATTCCTTGGTTAAGAAAAGAATTAGAAAATGAAGAAAATTCTATCATGAAGAGCCTTGCTGATGGTCCAGACTTCAATGCCATATCATATAATGCTTACATGATCAATGGTTATCAGTTTTGTACCGCACAATCAGAAATGAATAAAAGCACACAAAATAGTGGAGTATCCATGAAGGCTTTAACTAGCTTCAGGTCAAGTGCGAAAGATAAGAACCACGTGGAAGAAGAAGTTAATTATTATGGTATTATCAAACAAATACTTGAGTTGGATTATGGTTACTTTAAAAAGGTCTTCTCGCGAGGCTCGTATAGAAGATAAAAAAAATGGTTGTGTGGTTGACCCAGAAACTGAGTTAGTGTTTGTTAATCTTAGGAGATTTATGAGGATTTCACATGAAGATGATGAGCCGTTTATTCTTGCCTCTCAAGCCACTCAAGTCTTCTATTGTAAAGATCAAACTAGGGATGATTGGTATGTATTGGATGCTCCAAAGAGATTGACTCGGGATGTGGATGCCTATGAAGATCCCTTAGAACTTGAAGGTAGACCAAAAGTAGATGCTTTAGCATTGGCATTAGCAACTGATGTTGTGGATGAGGACGAGGACGAAGATTAATCTAGTTATTTCATATTGTTCACTTGAACCTTATTTCTTCTATCCAATAATTGTAACACAAGAATAACTTTCATTTCTTAGTGTTGATTTTCCCATTTTAATATTGTTATAAGTTAGCTACAATTTTCAATTATCTTATTAATGCATATTATATCCTTAAATGATAGTTTGATCAACAACTAGAGTTTGCCAATGTTTTCAGCAAAAGATAATGGCACAATTTGGATCGTAACCAGTGGATCTGAATCACTTGGAACTCAAGAGAGTGGTTAGTCTATTATTTTCTATTGTTTGGTAAATGTTATTTACAAATTATTAACAATATTTTATTTATCCAGGTACGCGTTTGAAAATTCATATGAATGAATATGGGCAGCCTATTGGAGATGCTTCAACTCAATTTGCCACATTTGTTGGTGATGACGAGGACTCATTGTCCACCTGCATATGAGTCTTGGAAAATTGTACCTGTTTCTATAAAGGAGAAAATATGGCGCTTTGTCTCAGTGAGTGCATGTTGTTCATGCCATTTTCATTTAGTTATTCTACAAATAATTTTGATATCATTTTATTTTCATTATAGGATAAATATAATGTTCCAATTATTCAAAAAAAGATGGTCTTAACGAAAGCGAATTTAACTTGGAAGCAATGGAAACATGACCTTCGCAACGTCTATGATAAATATGAAACGGACGCAGAGCGGATGAAGTATCGACCAAAGAATGTGAAGGGAGATGATTGGAAAGCGTTATTAAAATGTGCTCGATGAGGAAGATAAAGCACGCCGAGAAAAGGGGAAGACTTGTAGGAAAATGATGATGAACCCACACACCACTGGTAGACGAGGATCAGCTAAGATGGCAGAAGAGATGGTAAAATCTACCACATAAATTTTATAAATAAATTTATTAGAATATTTACAATTGCTTATGACCTTATTGTATACGAGAAAAAGCAATATTTTTAGCCTCTCATAATAAGAAGGATGGGACATCCTTGGGCACGCAAATAGTAAGATTATTTTAACTATTCATTTGTCATTGATAAATAATTAATATTGATCTTTAGTATCACTATATTTAATAATTATTTATTTTATTCAGGATGAAATTAGGAGGCTTGCCTTATCTGATCCATTCCTCGGAGAAAAGGATTTAGATAATGACCCTGTTGCTACGGTTTGTGGGCGCGATGGAAGGGGCAACATACGGGGTATGGGTACGGGTGTATCTAAGACCTCCATTCAAGCGTCCGCTCAGGCTAGGGAGATTGCTCATCAGGAAAAGATAGCACGTGAGAGCATTCAATCACAGGTTGATATGCTTAGACATGAGCTTGATGAGGAGCGTAAAGCACGCAAGATCCTTGAGGAAAAAGTGAATTTACTATCACCTCTAGCTCCTTCTAAAGGGACATCTATATCCACATCGGTTGACCAATTCGATTCTTATCAGGTATAAATTTAATGTTATGAAATGATAATCATTGGAGTTGTCATTGTCATATCTTATTGAAGCACTTATGCATTGTTGTCTTAGTCTCTCTTAAACTCTACAATTTAAAGGCTATAATTTTTGTAGGGAACTCGACCGTCATCGGTTCAGCCCGAGATACTTGTGAACCAACCATCCATGCGTTGTCTATTGAAAAACTTAAAGAATAAAGCCATTGCACTAGGGCGAATGCATAGAGAGGCGACAACGTCAAGAGATTCATACGCCATCATAATTGATAATATTTTCGAGATCAATACAGAATTATATGCGAGCGAAGGAACATTTGGCGATGTTACAATTGGTGATATTATTAATTGGCCCAAGGGACTTGTAGATTTTATTTGATCTTGTTTAGGGGTAAATTTGTTTAGAGGTAAAATTTTCGTTTGTTGATGAACTTGTTTGAACTGCTTAGAGTAGTGAACTGCTCACTGTATTGAGCTTGGTGATCTTAGAATATACATGCACTGAAACTTTCCCAATATTTCATTAATATTCTGACTCAATGATCTGGTTTTGGTTTTTTAAAATTCTCTAAGAAAATGTTAATAAGTTTGGATTAAGAAAGATTGGGCAAAGAGAGCTGTGAAGTCGATTCATTCTGTTGGTTGAAAGTAAAGATAGTTTGGATTAAGAAAGATTGGGCAAAGAGAGCTGTGAAGTTGTCAAAGTGCTGTTGAACCAGTTTGGGAATAAGTCAGCACGAGTAAAATTCAGAAAAATTCTGCAAAATATCAGAAAGTATTATGATGCTGCTGCTGCTTTAATTCTCTTTCTTGATTTCTGTTGTTAATAATTTTAAAATATTGTATTGAAAGCTCATTTGTCGTCTATGTCTTATTTTTCTTTTAAACAAAGCTTATATGCTGCTCATTTTTTGTAGGGCAGATGATGATTGGAAGCTTCTGAAGGGAGCTAGAGAAGGCAACCAAGGTCTAGTAGAGTGCAAAAGATGTATTGTCACTTGAAAGGTATAGATTTTTCTATTTTTAATGGAGATTTTGCTTTTTAATGGAGGAAGATACAGTTTGTACGTTGTTGGACATATTGATCTTATTTTCATCATGCTATACTATGGAATTAAACACCTATGATCTTATTTATATGAATCGCACTGTGTGATTTCCAAAAAGTAGATTTTTGGAAGTTTTTATACTTATTTTGGGACATTTTAGTGTTTGTTGCAGATGATGGCTGTCGAGCATTCTGCACTTTTATAAGGCTTGTCTGAGATACTTCAACTTTCCGGTGTGATAAATTATCATATCTAGGGAGTGAAGATGGCGAAGAGGTGGTGGTGGAGGATGAGGATGAGGATGAGGATTTATCACAAACTGAGAATTGTTCAGTCTACAGGAGGTAATATATCACAAACTGATCAGATTTTATTTTTTTCGGATTAAAAACTGGGCAACAAGTAGCGGAAGTTCATTAGGCTCACCTGATATGCTTAGACTGGCTGAGAAAACAGAACAATGCTCAATATCTGTCATCCTCGTCAAATACATAATAACAGCTACTATTCGCAGTATCCTTTTTGCCCTACAAAGTAAAATAAAGAAAAGATAGTTGAATATAAGATAGCAAAACAAACACAAGCTGCATTGGATGAAATACTCCACTTCTGCATGAACTGGTATATGGTAACTGACCCTTGCATAATCTAGACTATGCAGGGACGCAATACCTGAAAAATGAAAAGGTTGGTAATACAAGTGAGCAGAACTAGTTTGTGGGCAAAACTAGTTTGTGGGCAAAACTAGGCTCTGTTTCAAGGCGCATAGATCTGTGCACTTTAAAAATATAAGTAACCCTCCATTTCAAGGCGCATAGATCTGTGCACTTTAATAGAGCTGTTGCTTTTACCAAAAAAATTTTAAGTCACTTTACCCTTGATCAGAACATTCAACACTATCAATCTGTGTTGCATTGTATGGCTCTCCACTGTGATGGCCTTGCAATATTTGCAATTTGCCGACTCTCTTCACTTAATAACAAAAAAATAATTTATTTGAGTTTTATTTGCTCCTGTAGACTGAACAATTCTCAAGCAATCGCGTGGTTTGGGTCGCCTCCGCCTCTCTATCAGTTCGAACGAATCAGAAACGGCCCCCCATGTAGGTATTTAAATCCCTTTTCCCTTTTGATGTCTATGTGTTTGATTGCTCAACAGTGTGGATTTTCTGTTGTATATGATATCGATGATTAAGTAAAGCTCTTTTTTATGTCTAAATTCTTGGTAGTCTATTTTGGGGTGTTATTAAATAAATGATGTTATTATGAAATGATTCAGTATACGATGCAAAGTCAATTGGTGGCACTCGGGTCAATCTCCTTTCAATTGAAATGGTCAATCCTCGAGATATGCACTGCAATTTATGAGCACACAAAACAGTGAGAGTTCACTTTTGGCATGTCACTGATTTGACACTCAAAATTATCGATATACACAAGGTTATGCTTGAGATTGGCGAGTGCACCCATACACTGCAATCGAATCGGTCGGCTACCTATACCAACTCTTGCGAAATTGACATCACAAATGTTAGTATATTGTGAAGAGGTAGATACTTAGTCATGTGTATTAAAGTCATTCCTGCGCTAGATTTCCAATTCATTTTTCAGGTCTGTATTAAACTTCATGTGTATTAAACTTAGTCATGTGTATTAAACTTCGATGGTTTTGTGAATGTTCATCTCCAGTTCTGTTCATTTTCTTTTACTTCGAAATGAAGGCATAGATAGCAGGAAGCAGGGCCTAAGGTGCAAAACGATTTACACCTCGGTCATTGTAAATAGGCAACCACTTCATAGAAATAAAACCCCCACTTTGTAAAATAAATCAATCAATAAATAAAATATATATAAAAGAGAAACATCAAAAATGATTTTATATGAGTATGCTGATGCATTTTGGTTTGCTTCATGTATAGCTTGTGGTACGCAAGCATTGTGTTATTGTCTTTTGGTGTACTTTCTTGGCTTTCCTTGCATCATATCATGCACTTACCGCTCCAAGCTGAGGAATATGTTCAACCTCGTCGAGTCTCCTTGCCTTGATTGGATGGTTCACGTTAGCTGCGAATTTTGTGCTCTTTGTCAAGAGTACAGGGAACTCAAAAATAACGGCTTCAACCCCTCCTTAGGTTTGATCTTTCCCAAGAAACTTAAAAGGTGCTGTACTCTAGTCCACCATCCCAATGCTAGACCAAACTGCAATTTCAAGTATATATATAATTATAAACTGTGGACAATTATATTTATAGACAATGTTGCAGACAATTTATATGGTGCCAATGTTGTGGGTACACATGTGGTGCCCAGCTGGTTCGAATGCATATATATATATATATATATATATATATATATCAACCTTTTTGTAGTGAGAAGTCATAAATATCTCAATTTAATTGCTTAATATTATAAATATTTAATTATGTTCTCTTTTTTATTTCAGGCGAAGCTTTTCAATTTGAAGCCCACCTCAAACGGATCACTAGGGGACGGGGATACTTGGCAGGAGAGGCGAAGCACATTTATTTTTTTTTAATTATGAAACTAGGTCATGGGGTCCTTAGATTGTTAACTCTTTTTTTTTTTTTTTTTTGTTTGAATAAAAGGATTGAACATGTAAAGTTTAAATATTTGGTTGATTTGAAAGGTTGGATAATAGGTTGAGATGCAATATTTTGTTTGAATAAAAGAATTGGACATCTATTTTATTTATGGATGTGCTTGAATATGAGATTGATAGTTTTTTTTCTTTATATAATTTTTTTTAAAGCATTAAAAAATTATATTAAAAAAAAGTATTACAAAAAGCATAAAAAATATTGCATTAAAAAAAAGCATAAAAAAAATATTATTTTAAAAAAATTTGCATAAAAAATTGTCGACGAAATTTTTTTTTAAAAAATTTTTTGCATAAAAAAAAACGCTTGCCCTAAGCGGTTGTAAAAAAAAGGTGGTTTTATTTTACCACTATACAAGGCAGTGGTTTATGAAGTTCATAAACCACATGCCTTGTATAGTGGTAAAAAAACCACCTTTTTTACAATTGTTTAAAGCGAGTTTGAAAAAACCATCAAAGTAGTTTTTGAAAAACTATTGTTTAAGGCAGTGGTTTTTTCCTCATTTTGACGTAGTGAATCCCTTTTCATCCTCTGTTTTGCTTGTTAAGAAAAAAGATGATACATGGCGTTTTTTGTACCGACTATCGAGCCCTTAATTCCGTTACCATCAAAGATCGATTACCCGTTCCAACTGTCGATGATATGCTCGATGAACTTCATGGGGCATCTTATTTTACCAAACTCGATCTACGGATTGGCTATCATTAGGTAAGAGTCAATCCGTCTAATATTCATAAAACTGCCTTTCGTACTCACAATGGTCATTATGAATATCTTGTTATGCCATTTGGTCTTTGCAATGCCCCATCCACTTTTCAGGTCATCATGAATTCCATATTTCGCCCTCACCCCCGACATTTCATTCTAGTCTTCTTTGATGATATTTTAATTTATAGCCCCAATTGGAACATGCATCTTGAGCATGTTAAGCAAGCTTTTGAGAGTTTGAAGCATCACACATTTTTTTTTTAACTCAAAAAATGTGCCTTTGGCCAGCAAGAATTAGAATACTTGGGGCATATTGTCACTGCTCATGGGGTCAAGGTGGACCAAAATAAAATGCAGGCCATGCTTGATTGGCCTCGTCCTACTAATGTTTCAGAATTACGTGGGTTCTTAGGCCTTACTGGTTATTATCGGAAGTTTGTTCGTAACTATGGCATCTTGGCTCGCCCACTCACTAATCTCTTGAAGAAAGGCCAATTTGGGTCGACTGCAGAAGCTGAGACCTCCTTCAAGCTCCTTCAGCAAGCTATGACTACCACTCCCACCCTTGCCATGCCAAATTTTCAGCAACCATTCACTATCGAATCTGACGCTTCTGGAGATGGGATTGGCGTTGTGCTCACCCAACAAGGCAAGCCCATTGCCTTTATGAGTTGAGCCTTAGGAGTCTCCAAATTATCCTGGTCTACATATGCCAAAGAGATGCTTGCCATCATTCGCGCCATACGAACTTGGCGCCCTTATCTTCTCGGGCAAAAATTCTACATCCAAACTGACCAGCGGAGCCTCAAGTACTTACTTGAACAACGTGTGGTAACACCAAAGTAGCAGAAATGGGTTGCAAAGCTACTTGGCTATGATTATGAGATACTTTATAAACCTGGCCGCGAAACTCAGCCGCCGATGCCCTTTCCCGCGTACCAGGCTCCCCAACTCTTAATACTTTATTTGTTTGGCAGGCTCAAGCAGCAACAACCGATGCTTACATGGCCCACATTAGCAAGTTGGCTGCTACCAAACCCGGCCTTCCCTACACCAACCGTCATGGGCTGACCTTCTACAAAAATCTAGTGGTGGTGCCTCCTCAATCCCATATTCCGAATCAGTTACTGCATGAGTTCCATGACTCTCCTCTTGGTGGTCACTCCGGAGTGCTGCGCACATATAAACGTATTGCTCAACAGTTTTATTGGCCATCAATGTATCGCATGGTGAATGAGTACGTCTCCTCTTGATATGTTTGTCAACGAGCTAAGGCGTCCACATTGTCCCCCGCTGGTCTCTTACAGCCACTACCCATTCCTTGTCAAGTATGGGACGACATCACCATGGATTTCATAGAAGGACTGCCTCCATCCCAAAGCAAGAACACAATCTTTGTGGTTGTCGATCGACTTAGCAAATCAGCTCACTTCTTGGCCTTAACTCACCCTTTTTCTACCAAGATGGTAGCAGAAAAATTTGTTGATGGCATCATAAAATTACACGGCATGCCCAGCTCAATTTTCAATGGCCGTGATCCTATTTTCATAAGCAACTTTTGGCATGAATTCTTTAAATTGTCAGGCACCCAATTAAAGATGAGCTCTGCATACCATCCCCAAACTGATGAGCATACCGAAGTCGTGAATCGCTGTGTCGAGCAATATCTGCGCTGTCTGGTTCACCAGCAACCACGAAAATGGTACTCCCTTCTTCCTTGGGCAGAGTTTTGGTACAATACAACCTACCATGCTTCAACCGACATGTCACATTTTCAAGCTTTGTATGGTCGCCTGCCCCCCATGATTCCACACTATCAGTTGGACTCTTCTCCTGTTAATGAGGTCGACCAAAACTTGGCCTCACGCAATGATCTTCTCAATCAGCTCAAACTCAACTTACATCAAGCTTCCAATCGGATGAAACAAATCGTCGATCCAAAATGGTGGGACATTGAATTCAATGAAGGCAACCTTATTTTCCTTAAACTGCATCCTTATCGCCAGCAAACAGTGTTCAAAAGAGCATCTCAGAAACTTGCTCACTGATTTTATGGGTCCTTCCCAATTGAGAAACGCATTGGCAAGGTAGCATATCAACTCCAACTTCCTGCGGGGTCTCGCATCCATCCGGTATTCCATGTTTCTCTGTTAAAAAAGAAGATTGGTGATTGAAGTGCGCGTTGTCCTACTTTGCCACCTCTCACCGATGATGGTGCCCTCATCATAGAACCTGCAGAAATCATAGATACTCGTTGGCTTAAAAAAGGGGGGAAATTTTTTGAAGAGTGATTGGTCAAATGGAAACACTTTTCCATTGAAAATGCTACTTGGGAGAATGCAGCAAAGTTGGAAGATCGGTTCCCTGACTTGAACCTTGTAGACAAGGTTCTAGTCAAAGTGGGGGGTATTGATAAACCACAAAGAACTCAACGTGTTTCTCGGCCAAATAAAAAATATTTGAACTGAGTCTTGAGCTGCAACGCTTGGAGAAGAAGTCTGTTTGTGTTAGTCTTTCTTTCAGTTGAAGTCCTATTCTTCTGCTAGTTTATTATTTCTGCTTCCATGATTTAGTTTCTGTTTGTGCACAATAGTTGTGGTCGTAAGTTTAGGAAGAGTGGTTAGAAAATATATGTATTTAAACTCTTTCAATGAATAAAAGAATATCAGAAAATTGTTCCAAACCTTGTGGTCTTTTCTCACCCGAAGAGTACACTTTATCCTTATTTCAGGAGCTTTGACTGGGACCTAACAAACGTTGTGCGTACACCGACTAGCTCCTCTCGGACTACCGCATATTGCTAGAGAAGACTGCCATATAGGTGGCTTCTTCATCCTGGCCGGCACACAGGTAATGGTCAACCTTTGGAAATTGCAACAAGAGTCACATGTGTGGAATGAATCGGAGGAGTTTCGGCCAGAGAGATTCCTCACTCACCACATGGACGTGGATTTTAGAGGTCAACATTTTGAGTACATCCCTTTTGGGTCCGAACGAAGACAAAGCCTCGGGATCTCTTTCGCACTCCAAGCCCTACACCTAAATACATCTACTTCATGGCTTTGAGCTAACAACACCCTCAAGCGACTCTGTTGATATGACTAAGGGTGTGATATTTGTTCTACGTAAAGCATCTCCCTAGGAAGTTGTTTTCACCCCGTGTCTTCCGAAGGAACTTTATCCATAACTGAATATAACGAGTTGAATAATTATTTTAATAAAACTTATAATTTAGAACAAGCTCGAGGTTTTCAAATGTGTCTGCCTTTGTAGGCATGTAAAGAAAAAATTAGAAAAAAGAGGCTACTTGAAGAAAGTTTCAGCGTCTTAACTACTTCAATGTTTGGGATAGCTCTTTGGAGGCAAAGAGCAGCTCTCTGCTCTAGTCTAGAGCACTTTAATGTGGGATTGTGTTTGGTTGGAAGTACTCTCAACTCATGTTAGAGTGAAAGAGCAGAACTTAGGCCGTTTTAAAAGAGCATTTTAAAACTGCTCTTTAAGTCATGCTCCTTGCCTTCAAAGAGCAATCCCAAACACAGCCATAAAGTTTTAGATTGGATCATTTTTCAAATTAATCATGATACAAAAGATTGGACCTAGATTTGGAAGCTGAAATTGCTATCTACGATACGATTTGTTTCTTTGGACGGTGCGCTCGGATAAAATTCCTATAATTGAAAATCTAATAGCTAGGGGTCTAACCATTCAAGGTGGTTGTTTACTTTGCCATTTTGATACCGAAAGTTTTGAGCATTTCATTGTTCATTGTGATAAAAGTAAAAAATTTATAAACATAAAATTAAATGCTTTTCAAATTGCTCAATCTAATCAATGACTGGGATAATGAGCACTTCTCAGGAGTTCCTTTCAATGTAGAAGAAGTTATAAAGCAAAGTATTATTACTCTTAGAAAATTGGTCGTTGCTAGCATAATGCAGACATATGCATTTTTGATCTTCACAGATTTCAAGTTGAAGAACTAACAAAATGAACGACACTCCTCCTTGCCCGAAGGCACTATGATCCTATTTCAGCCCTCGCAATCACCGAAATTTTGGCGGCGTCACGGCTCAAATTCTAGGTTGAAAGGAAGGCAATGAAGGTAGAGGAATAGCGGGGAGAGTCAGAGCTCTCGGACCCTTGTAGACTACTGTGGACCTTCGTGTTTATGTGCTCCCGGTGAGCTTCCGATGACAAACCCGTTGATGGATGAGCTTGAACCTCTAAGGCTTGGGAGCTAGGAGGTAGGAGGTGAAGGCCAAGGGCTAGTTTTAGCTAAATCTCAAGGATTTATGATGGGAAATGGATGAATCTCACTTCTGAAATTTTGGGGGTTTAGTGGTAGAAAATGGAGAAGGAAACTCTAAAGCTTTCTCTCTTTTTTTGGAAAAAAATTTCAAGCCCTAAATAAAGGGGGTTGTCTCTCTATTTATAGAAAATGAGAGGATTAGTGAAGGGTTAAAGGGTTAATTGGGTTAGCAATTAGGTAATCTAAGATCTAAGGTTTTCTAGGGTTTTGGGAGCTTAGATAGGTGGGAAATGGGTTTAATGGTAGATGATAGGGTGGGGCTTCAAATAGCTAGAGGGTTGCAAATAGGTTTAATAGGGGTGCAACAGTCCTAAAGAAACCCACCCTAAACATTGAGGTGGTCAACAAGTCAAACCGCAAAAGTGATTTTCGGACATTTTCTCAAAAACATTGTAGCTAAGCCTAGCATGTATATTATACACGCTAGGCTTAGGAATAGTGTCTCTAAGAAGTCCAGAGCCCATTCTGGAGCTCAATTATGGAGGAAGAAGGCAATTTCGCTTAGCGTGTATATTATATACGCTAGGCCAATTTTAGTGAAAAATTGGCCTAGTGTGTATAATATACACGCTAGTGTAATTTTCTGTATTTCTGCCCAAATTTCAAATCGCCATAACTTTTAATACATAACTCTAATTTGGAAGATTCTTGGCTTGTTGGAAAGCTGAGAACATCCTCTTTCCAATGATATAGGACTGGGCTCTAGTAAAGGCCTTTTTAATCTTTGGTATCCTTCTTTCCATTCATTGCTCACGAGGGTTTGAAGGGGCCTAGGAAGGATTCCCTCAAAAGTGATTTTCGGACATTTTCTCAAAAACATTGTAGCTAAGCCTAGCATGTATATTATACACGCTAGGCTTAGGAATAGTGTCTCTAAGAAGTCCAGAGCCCGTTCTGGAGCTCAATTATGGAGGAAGAAGGCAATTTCGCTTAGCGTGTATATTATATACGCTAGGCCAATTTTAGTGAAAAATTGGCCTAGTGTGTATAATATACACGCTAGTGTAATTTTCTGTATTTCTGCCCAAATTTCAAATCGCCATAACTTTTAATACATAACTCTAATTTGGAAGATTCTTGGCTTGTTGGAAAGCTGAGAACATCCTCTTTCCAATGATATAGGACTGGGCTCTAGTAAAGGCCTTTTTAATCTTTGGTATCCTTCTTTCCATTCATTGCTCAGGAGGGTTTGAAGGGGCCTAGGAAGGATTCCCTGGGTTAGGGTTGATTCCTAAGGGCTTGGGAAAGTTCCTAAGGGGTTGGGAAGGTTTCTAAGGTTTTGAGAGATGCTATCAGAAGCTCGGGGGTGCACCTTTCTCGAAGTATGTATCAATTAGGTCTTTAACCAAATTTGGGTGTCTACAGATGCCCCTATTTGGTATCTGATCACTAATAATCAAATGCCAAAGAAAAAGAGACATCTGAAGAGGCCCAAGGCGGGCTAATGGGTTCGCCATATTCAAAAGAGAACTTCGAACATCAGGTGGTGACATGGTGAGTTTACGGAAGTCTTGTATGTCGGGAAAAAATGTTTGTTCCTTAAGGCTATTGGTCCCCAAGCGCTTAGCTACATTACTGGGTATGACCATGATGGTGCAAGTAGCGAAAGCCTAATGTATTGAGAAAAAATGTTTGTTTCCTCGATATGATTGATGAGGTGTGATATTTGAGTTTCATTCTGAACAAAACAGCCCGCAAGCGGGAGGGTGATTGACCTCTACTTAAAGACTGGCATGAAGCAAAGATGCAAAGATCCACAGTTTGTACCCATTCTCATGAGGCATTGATTGCCTCATTTGATCGGCCACAGGTGCCCCTACGCGAAGTAGGGTTCGAGGTCTCTGAGCGAACTCATCGATCCCGAAAATAATTTAGCATAACTACCTAAGTGGAGCGAATATTGATGTCGCAACGCTTTTTGGGAATGTATGCCACTTTTTTGTTATTTTTATGCCTTATGCATTTTTTGATGTTTGTTCAGGGTTTTAAGAGCGCTTATCGACCTAGAACATTTTATTTTATCATAACTTCCCGAGCGGGCTGAATGGAGGTCGACGCATTTTTTGGGTTGCGTGCCACCTTAAACCACATATTTTTGCTATTTTGTGTATTTATTATTATTATTATATTATTATTATTAAATACTTCCTTTTTTTTGTACAAAAAAGGGGACAAACATACAAACACATATATATTGGGGGGAGGGGGGATTAAGCCTAGCGTGTATAATATACACACTAGGCCAAATCTGGCAATATTAAGCCTAGCGTATATATTATACACGCTAGGCCATTTTATGGCTTAAATCTGCCGGGTACAAATAGAAATCCCAAAACTGGGTATTTTTCAATTCTTTCTTTCTCCCTCTCTCCTCTCTCCAAACTGAAATGGGGGACCCTCCTTGTGTTCCTTTGATTCGATTCGAACCTCGACATCGCCGATCAATCGCGTACTCCACGTCGGATCAACGGATTTATTTTTCCACCAATGTAACCCATTCTAAACCCTTTTTCTTTGATTTATCTTCAGTGTGGCTAGGGTTTTTGTATCTAGATGATTTTCCATGTAGACGCGATCCACTTTATCATTATTGAATTCATTTGCATGAATTTTTGTTTGAAAATTGGATGCACTTTACTCTTTTGCGCCGAACTTTTGGAAAATGGATGGCTTTTCTTTGAAAATTTTGATTTCCCTCCACACAAAGGTGGCAAGGGTTTTTGTCATAGATGGTGAAAATTGGTGATTCTCTATGAATGTATCCCAACCCATGATCTCTATGTGCATGCATTGTGCGGATTTTTGACCTAAAAGTTTGAGAAAATTTTGGAAAAATGATGCTTTTCCCATGACCAAAATGCGGGGGCTGTTCTAAGACTGCCATTCGACGCCCCCCTCCGAATCTAATGTGAACATGTATGTGGATTTTTTTATTTTTCTTTAGCAAAGATTTTTGAAGGGCATATGACTTGATTTTTTTTTTTGGTTTGCTTATTTTTGTTGGAAATTAAATGATGGGGCGTGCCCTCCTTTGATGATGATTTTTTTTCTTTTACGAAAATTTTGGCGTGGATGAGGCATGCTTACCTTCCTTTGGTCCGGTGCACTTGATTTTCTTTCGCTTATCCTCTCCTAATACCTACTGCTTGTATATTTCTTTTCAGGATGTTGAGTGATGAGGATCAGGACCGTGAGGGCAACCCTGATGTGATTTTCGGTATCAGGGATGAGTGCCTTATTCAGGTGCAAAGCTCCTCTCACAGCTGGTATGAGATGCAAGGCGAGGCGCAATGGGTTGCTTTATTAGCAATACACCCACATTTCCAACTTTGAGATCGCCTCTGTAGGATGGGTCATGAGTTTGGTAAATGGGATAATGACCCCCCCAGGTTATGCACTGGCTGAAATAGCCAAGGTCCATGTGTTCTTCCTCTATTTGTGGCGAGTGGGGTACCTGTAAAAGGAAAGTGTAAAACAGGTTAAGTGGTGGACTTAGGTGTCCCAGCTTGTGGCATGGCGTGCCCAAAATGTGTGCAGGTGGATTGGTCCAAAGGACGGACAAAAATAGATTTTACTACCCTCCCTCTCTCTCTCTCTCTTATTTTTTGGCTCTCTGGTGTAGCGTGTATATTATACACACTAGGCAAATCTAGGAATTTTTTGGTCTACTGTGTATAATATACACGTTAGGCATTTTTTGGGTAACTTTAGCCTAGCGTGTATATTATACACGCTGGGAAAATTCTTGACATTTTTAGCCTAGTGTGTATATTATACACGCTAGATGATTTTGGGACAGTGGTGGGCCTATAAGGCCCGAGAAAGCACTCTTTTTCCTTTATTTTGAGTTGGGTTTTGGATTTTGCTCCAATCTTTTTGTCTTTTCTTCCCGAGAAAGCACTCTCTGAGGCCTCTTTTATATTGGGGGAGAGAGTTTCTCCCTTGCACTCTGCGACGTACTAGTGGAGCTTAAAAGGGGTCATTCTGTGATGCATTTTGTGCTGACCGAGCGTTACCGGGGCCTTGTTGCCTTTACTTCTAGCAAGGGGAGTGCTTCAAGGGATGCCCTGTTCTTCTTCAAGTCTGGCTTGGGGAGCATCTTGCCATTATGAGATTTGTGCCTTGCTTTTATGTGGTCCGGGGAGAGGCAACTCGCTACTTTTTGGGTCGATGTTCCAAGTTGCCTCAGGGGAATACACGCGAGATGCGTCTTTGGATGACCGATGCTGAGTTGGTATGGAGGCTTCTATGGCTTGATGGTACCTTCCCGACAGTCCGATCCAGAGATCATGAGGGTATCACCCTTCTCGGCCTAACTGGTAGCACCCACTATTTTCCTTCTCGGGTTCCGTGCCAGTTTGGCTATACCCAGCATGTACCTTGTGAGGAGAGATCTCCCTTGTGCAGACTAATTTTCTCTCAGGGGTCTTCTGGTTACTAGGATAGGATTGTCACTCTTTGGGAAACGCTTCAGTCGATGCACATGTGTGATATGGAGCAAGGGACCATGGGTCAAAATCTCAGGTTACCGATATGTATCGTCCGAGCTCCAAAAGATACGTATTGGACGATACGTCGGTATCGTCTGATACCGAACGATACATTGAATGTATCGTTCGGTATTTGCCATACAACTGAATGATACGGTACATTCAATGTACCGTATCGTTCAGCTCCAATACCGATACGTATCGGTATCGGACAAAATTTTGATCCATGCAAGGGACCTTCCTTTTGACTTCTCCAGAGTATGAGGCTTGGCTACTGATCGGACCCAAAAGTTGTACAAATTATCCCCAAATTCTGGCTTTGTTAGACCTCACTTAACTATTAATGTGTGTTTTTAGTTCGTGTTGTGTTGCAACAGGTGCAGAAGCGGGTTAAACGCAAAAAGGGTTAAAAGAGCAAAGATATGAAGAAACCCAAGCAAAAGGCAAGGGTCCAAGGAAGAGCAAATGAAAAGAGTACTTCAAACAGTCAAATGGATTGGTCGAAATAGCACAACAAAGGAGGTTTCCAGCTGAAAAGAATCAAGCTTAAATGGACTAGCCGAAGGATCACTTTCGACCGGTCAGAACTCCAAAAGGGTTTTAGAAATTTAAAGTGAGACCGGTCAGGACTCAACCAATCGGTCAAAACTGGAAGAACAAATGCACTTATAGGAATTACTCGACTGGTCGAAACCTAAGTCGACCAGTCTATTAATTCTAGAAGCTGAAGCCTTCGCGGATAGTCTCCTACCTGGAGAAGGAAATTAAAGTTGACTGGTTGGTGCTCCAAACTCGACCGGTCCAAACAAAGTTTTTGGGCGAAGAACCAAGCACGCACAACTGTGGATATCTTCTAAACTTCGAGATCTTCTCCGGGAATCTCTTCAACATGCTGGATAAATCTTAATCGGCATAGATTACCTTCCGGATTCATCTTCTTGGAGGATATTTAGGATCTAGGGATTACTTATCGTGTAGATTTGTTCTAGGGCCTTGTAATCTATAAATAAGGACCCTAGGGTTCAGTTTTAGGGGACTCGCATGCCAGAATCTTTCTAGAGGGCTCTGACGTGAGTTTCCATAGTTTTATGTTAGGAATAGTTCCGAAATAAGAGGGAGACTGGATGTAATCATCGATCAGAGTCTACATCAACAATGATGGAGATCTCTGAATTGATACTCACTTAAAGCTTCGGGTTGGGTCTCTTGTATTCTGGATAAGTATCTTTAATAAAGTTCTATTTCTATTTGTGAATTCCATTGATGGTACGGTTGCATGTTAGAGGTTTCGACTAAATCGAGAATGAAATAGTAACACTGCAGTCTTATTTAGCTTAATTCAGTGGCCTTGTAGGGATTGGGTTAACCTAGATAGGATATTCACTAATGGACTAGGCCTTGTAGGGTAGTTTTATTGGTTCGTGTAATAGTTTTTTGACAATTAGGTTTTCTAACTCGCGATTGGATTTACCTAAGCCATATACGAAGTGACTGAACTTGTAGCCAGGAATGGGCTACTAGGGATTCATGATAGAAAAGATGTAGGGTTTATTATTATACGAATTTGGAATCCAAGAGGGATTCCAGTCTGCTTTCCTCTTTTCATTGCCAAAACTATGTAGATTTCTTTAATTAATGTAGGAATCTAATGTTACAAAGTCTGTCGTAAAATCGGAATTAAATAAGAGATGAACAACAAATCCCTGTGGTTTGACACCCTTGTACTTGGCCTAGTACATTCGGCCTTGTGCACTTGCAAGGTCATATTTTAAGACGATCAAGTTTTTGGTGCCGCTGTCGGGGATTTTGGCTTTATTTCTCATTTGAATCCAATTTTATTGTATTTTGTATCATTATACCAACTGTAGAGTGTGTTGTAGGTCTGAAGAATCGAAGGCTCGAATACACCAAAGCTTGTCACGGATAGGCCAAGGTAAGCGTTTTTGGTTTCCCAGTAATAAACTAATTATTATTATTTTTTTCTTCTTTTCTCCTGTTTATGCCAAGGTTGAGGTCGCAATTTCCTTCTCTTGAGCGACTAGACCTTGAGCTTAAGAGGACGTGCCGGCGAATTCGAGCTAGTTCTCGGTCCTCTCAAAACATCATGAGTTTTGAACGTTCTAGCCGCCCCACCCTGCCCCCGATTCAATTCAATATGGCGGGAGAAAACCAAAATGAGTCTAATACATTGAGGGAATATTATACACCATCAACTCTTACAACTCCCTCTTGTATTCAATTACTCGCAGTAGTCGGAAATGGGAACTTCGAAATTAAGCCCAACCTGATTCAAATGCTTTCTAGCTTTCATGGGCTTAGCAACAAAGATCCCTATGACCATCTTACAACCTTTTTGGAAGTCTTGATCCTTTTTAAAATAAACGCACTTTCAGAAGAGGTTGCTCGTATGAGGCTCTTCCTGTTCTCATTGAAGGATAACGGGAAGAGGTGGTTGAACTCTTTGCCTAGGGATTCGATAATCAATTGGGAACAACTGCAGACAAAATTCCTAATAAAATATTTCCCGATTGGTAAGACAAACATCATCCGAAAGGTCATAACATCATTCAAACAAGATCCGGATGAATCCTTCCATGAAAGCTAGGAGCGCTTAAACGAACTTTTGCGTAAGTGTCCCCATCATGGGGTTCTGAACTATCAAACCGTGCAAGGCTTCTATGAAGGGTTGACTAGGTCAAATCGACAAATGATAGATGCTTCTTGTGGGGGGGAATGTTTCTGAAAAAGACCGCAGACGACGCTTGGGAGTTGTTTGAAAACTTAAGTGAGAATTCGATGCAACAAGCCACCTCGAATCGGATTGATCTTAAGGTTTCGCGAGTAGAACCCCCTAAGCAAGGAGGTATATACGAGCTAAAACCAACGACGGATATTTCTGCCAAGGTTGAGGCATTGGAAAAAAAAAAAAATCCATGTTGAGTGCGAAATCGCAGTCAATAGCTCAAGTGAGTGAGGTTTGTGGCATCTGCCAAAGCCCGACTCATACACCTCCCAATTGTCTAGTTGCTCCATTATACCCTAAGGCGGTGCAAGAACACATAAGTGCTGCAAATTCCTTCCAGCGATCGAATCAAAACAACTTTAGAAACACTTTCAATCCGAATTGGAGGAATCATTCGAATCTGGTCTGGAAGAGCAATGCGGATCAAGGTTCTTCTCAGCCTTTTAGACCCACATTTAATTCACAACCCCCGTAGTTCCAAGGCCAACAACAGAATAGACCTTGATGGAGTAACAACAATTTCGAGGAGATTATGTTCCAAGCAGCACAAAGCTGGCAGCAACAATCTCAACAACAAACACAGTTACTCCACTCCCACATGCAGTCCATTGCTAAGTTGGAAACCCAACTCGGACAACTAGCAATTGCTTTGAACAAAAGGGCCGAGGGCCAGTTACTATCTTAATCGGTGAATAATCCAAAAGGTCATGTCATGGCTGGGGAAACTTTGTCTTCCCCTGACCAACCAATACCACAGTAAGCACATAGACCTAGTCAAGCTACCGACATAACTGTAATGCTTCTTGGGAGGCAACCCAAGTCCATTGTAAAATATTAGTGTAGATTATTAGATTTAATATGTTTGGGTTTTGTTGTAGGTGTTAGAAAATTAAATTGAAGAGAAAAAAAATAAGTAGCGAATGTTGGGCTGAGAACTAGATTTTCAGAAGGGATGAATGCAGACCGGTCGAGCCTGGATCGACTAGTCGGGCAGCAGGGATCCTGCTTTAGAATAGAGGCACTGTTGGAGAACCATGTTTCTCCTAATTTTGTGACCGGTTGAAACGGTGTCGACCGGTCTAGATATTTTGAGCTAAGAGTTATATAAGGCTCTATAACCGGTCGAAGGAATTTCGACCGGTCTTGCCCTAGCTCCCTGCATTCCCTTCTTCATCTTCCTCCTGCCCGTGGATTTCTCTACAAATTTTGTGAATATTGTGCATGTCGTGCTGCATTTCAAGCTTATCCAAGACAGTACATGAGTTAACAGTCGACTCTTCGCAACAACATTCACACTTCAAGGGTAGTCCCGAGCTTTTCTTTTTCTATTTTTATTGTATGAGGTAGGAAATGGTTTCAAAGCGCAACAAAGGCAAGGTACCCATGGTGGATTCCCCGCCTAAAAAGAAGGCACAAACTACTATGCCGCCGAACCTTAGTGCTAGTATTTAATTTGGTACAAGGCCGTGGGCTGCTGCGCCACAACCACCACCGACTGTTCCCCAGACTCACCCCTTCAAGCGGGAGACCCCTAACCCACCAATGATGAACCATGTTGTCTTTATCGAACCCGAGTTCAATAGGAAGTTTTTCGGCCAACTCTCTGAGGCCCAGTTTACACTTGCCTACTTTAGGCAAGCCGACCTCGAGAGTTTGTTGATTCCATCAACGACAACAGTCTACACCCTCGCCTTGTTCGTCTCTTCTATCAAAATCTCATTTATAGTACTGACGAACAAGATAAAATTTTGATTAGGTTGACGTTTTTGATTTGTCAATCAATAAAGCTGCATTAGTAATTGTGTAACAGCCCGGATTTCCGTCTCCAGAAATCCGTGCCGTTAGGATCATACTCTGGATGATCCCGGATCGATCACACGTGTCCGCGCATATAGCGGAAGCTAGGTGGACACATCCGAGCAGCGGTATTCTGAGTCAAACAATTTCTATGCTAAACACACATCAATAATAGTAAATGGAAAGAAAACACACACATTCCCAAAAAGGAACCAAGAAGAACCATCGGTGATGGACGTACATCACCCAAACAATGGTTCCCGATAGTGGTTCTGAAATGGAATGTGGACTAACATAAAATAAGTAAATGCAGAACTATATACGTTTATACAAAGGTGGCCACCAGGCACACAGTAATCCAAAAGATCAAAAATACAAAATGTCGGGCATCAATACCCAGGCTACGGATAAAACTCGTCCGCCTGGACGTCCGTCTCCTCGTCCTCTGCCTCGGCCTCGGGATCCGGCTGATAATCCGGGTCACTCTGGTCTTGAACCTGCCTCCAAAAAAGTGTTTTAAAAGCAGGGTGAGCTACATCCTAGCTCAGTAGAAGAAGTTCGATTAATTTGCATCTAATTTATTAAACATGATTGCAGAACATATCTTAAATCGATAAGTGAAACAAAACTGAACAGAGTATGGATTGATGCTCAAACATGCAGGAGATCAGAATGCATAACTGGTAATAGCAAACAGAACTTCAGAATTTGCAAAATGCTATGCTTATTATATTTAAATGACTTAAATCATGCATATCTCTAACTTAAGTAACTCCCGTGTATATATATCACGTGGTAGCCAGATTGTCCGATAGAAACCCCAACCAATCGTTCAATGAACAATTTTCGGGAATGCAATAATGCCCCACACATGGAGTGCATATTTTGAGGATTTTCAAACAGCGCACATTGTGCGAAAGCGGATATACCGCCGAGTCGGTGGGGATCGTCTGAATATTAAACCTCAAATCAAATACATACTTATTACCTCATGAATCAGATTATCAGAGCAGATTATCAGAGCAGATTATCAGAGCATATGCAAAGAACAGAAACAGATATCAGAATACGGGAATCAGAGTTTAATGCATATGCAGGCATGCTTTCGAAAATCAGAGATAGAATACAATGTTAAGATATCATGCAATTAAATTTAGATACACTTTAAGTTGAATTTTCCCCTACCTCAGATCAGTTTATCTTCTAAGCAAATCCAAAGCTTTTTCGACGTGTCAGGGTTTATCCTATACCATATGCACAGTACATTAAGTGTTAGGAATGTCGGAGAACTACCCGGCACAATATCCGGGGTGTCTACTTCATGAAGTCAAGACAGACAAAAACAGGGGTGAGTGATCGATCACCACCCACTGTAGATCGATCACCACCCACAGTAGATCGATCACCACCTTGTTGATCGATCACCAACTCTTCTGTAGATCGATCACCACCTTGGTGATCGATCACCACAGCAAGTTTCAAAAACTCCTCCCTCTGTCCTGATTAATTTTTATACAAATTGATCGATCACCACCTTGGTGATCGATCACCAACTCTTCTGTAGATCGATCACCACCTTGGTGATCGATCACCACAGCAAATTTCAAAAACTCCTCCCTCTGTCCTCATTAATTTTTATACAAATTGATCGATCACCACCTTGGTGATCGATCACCAATACCCTTGTAGATCGATCACCACCTTGGTGATCGATCACCAGACTCATTGTAGATCGATCACCACCTTGGTGATCGATCACCACCTCGGGCCTCAACTTCTCAAATCTCTGGGGTCTCTGTTCCCCTTAAGCTTATACAGATTGATCGATCACCAGCCCTTGGTGATCGATCACCAACCCTCAGTGATCGATCACCACCCTTTGGTGATCGATCACCAATGACAGTAAAGCTGTCATTAATGGAGTTCACCTTCCTTCCATTTTTGCTCTCTCTCCATTAATGGTTGTGCAATCACCATTAATACATCATAAACATACCCTTTAAACTATTCATTTAACCATATTTAACACACACATCTCACCTTGTTCGTGGGTTTCTTGGGGTTCAATGGCGAAAAGAGGGTTTCAAACCTAGATCTGGAGCTCTTCCTCGATCCGGATCCGAGAAGCTCTTCACCGTTCGTCGATCAAGGTCTCTCACACCAATCTTAAACCCTGTGTAACTCAATCACTTAGGTCCAGCTCCTCTAGCTTAGAAATCCCTCATCTTCTCTCTAACCCTTTTCTTCTCTCACAAGGGACCTCTTTCACACTTTCTTAGCATCCTCCAACCTATGGAGCACGTAGGGCACGGGGATGAAGGAGAAGAAGAGTGAAAGTCTCTCTCCTTTGTCTCCCTTCCTTCTTCTATAAGCTACCCCCTCAAAACAGAATTTCTGTTTTGCCCTTGGTGTCTGCTCCGGTGTGAAGCACGAACACAGTTGCTTTTGCGCAACGTGTTCCACCTACCCTCTACACATCTCGGATCTAGATGAAATTTCACACGTGATCTCATCTCATCACGGTGCCACATTATTTAAACTAATATAACCTTAAAGTTTTTGAATCAACCTTGGTTTCCGTGCCGGGCACGCGAATCAAAGCAGTCAGGCTCGTGTTCTAATTTTCGGGGTCGTTACAAATTGCCTTTGGTCTCCCTGCTGTATGCCCTCTGGGAAGTGGACTGGTTATAGGACAAAACTTCCCTGAATTTTTGGAATTGGTCAATGCGGTCTCCAGTAAACCACCAGTGGGCCCTACCTATACCACACGAGCCGCCCTTTGACCCAAACTTTTCTTTGCGGATGTAGTGTTATATAAAACATTAAGTCCCATTACACACAAGACCCAACGCCGTCGGGACCTTTTGAGGGTCCTTTACGCCGTAATTAAGGGCTGGTGGGTGTCACCGGTGCAGTTGGTTTTCTTTGGGCTCCTTGATACCCTTAAGAAACTGGCAGCACCCCGCTCCCACAAAAAGTCAATTCGACTCCCGTACAGGCGAGCGATTACATGCTTGTTACTCCAAAAGGGGTGCAAGATCGACCTGCAAGAGCCACCATTGACAAAATTGCCCAAGCTCTACGATGCAAGCCAATAGAGAAAAGCCAGGCCCACTGCTGCAGAGCAGGCTGTTGTAACTTCTTCTTCGGTCATGCTTCCAATGGAGACACTGGTTGCCTCTGCACCTGACCCTGCTGGATCTACTATTCGGGCAGCCAGCACCACCATCCTGGTCCCTTCTTTTGCCTAGCCTATACCTTTTACGCCCTCACCATCACCACCACCTGAGACGGGGGACGCTTTCCAAACACCTTCGTCTCCTCGACCTTCATCTCATTTCCCATGGGTCGAGACTACATCCATTCACTCACCTACCACTGCACCTCCGATAATCGTGCTTTTCACGGACCCTATTATTACATCGGAGCGTGTACCTGCCCCATCCACTTCTATAGCATCTTCTATATCTTCAACCATGTCCTTTATCGACACTTTTGACATAAGTGTCGGTGGCTATAGTAACCTCTTAGGTGAGGCCATTCATGGAAGCTTTGCCCCGCCAGTGGATCCACTTTTCCCGAGCACATCTCAATCCACGGTAGAGCAGCGCCTTCATGCTTTAGAGGCGGGGTAGCTAGAAATCCGTGTTGAGCTCGCCTCTATGCAAGGTTTGTTGCATGAGGTATTAGGGGAATTTCATTATTACTGTCACGGACGGGTCCGAGTGGGTCACCCCACAATGATGGATCTGCTCCTTCATCTAGTTCACCTCCCCCTACACCTCATGTTGATGATTCCTTCATGGAGAATAACTCAACCATGACCCCTGAGGCCCCTCCCTCGAAACCTGCCGATTCGATTCCCCCATCTTCCTCGAGAGAGCCGAATGCCAACAATGCTCCAGGGCCTGAAGAGTTAGAGGAGCCCAGCTCCTCCTCCCCGATCACACAGGGGTTGGGGCAAGAGGTGCCCGAGGATGGAACCTCTTTAGAATTGGTTGTGTGCCACAAGGATCCATTTGACTTTGTGGTGTCCGACCCATTGACCTGGGCCATTGTACCTTTCCAGGGTAAACTTATTCGGTCCCGAGTCATAGTGGATGCCGCTCTTGTCCATGCTTTGGGAGTGTATACCAATGCACTCGAAGAAGAACTTTACTGATCCAACGCTGCGTTAGCCGCTGAAAGATCGATGATAGTTTCTCTTTGGGAGAATTGGCGTACACTGAAAGGGGGTTATGACGAAGTTAAACTCAAATTGAAATATAAGGAGTACTACCGCAGGGAAGATGCTAGATCTTTCGCGGAAGTTGCCTTGAAGTATGTTAGAGATCTTCAATGGGAGAAAGATATGAACTTGCGTAACCAATTGTCTCTTATTGTCCTCGATACCGATGATGATGATTTAGGTGGTTCCACCCTCCTCTCTCATGAGAAGGGTGTACCCTCACAGCCGCCTCCTCCCTCTTCATTTATCCGAAGTGGAAAAAGCAGTAGGAGAAATTATTTGTGGTGTGTGAGCTGATTTGATATATTATGTACTTGTCCTATTGCTGTTGAATATTGGTTAAACTCTTTTTGTGCAATGAGGACTCCGCACCACTTAAGTTTGAGGGTGTTTGTACTAAATAAATGGTTGATGGTTTTAACTTTTTTTTTTTTTTGTTTTCATCACATAAATAATCACTTTTTATACATCCCCCGTACCTTTGTTTTTAAAACCACCACACTTTATTTTGCTGTAGTTTCAAAGATGGATGTAATTTCAATTTTTAGATCATATATCAAAAGTGTATTTCTAATGGATCAATGAAAGACCGTTATCTCTATTCAAAATCAACACGTTAGTTTCGTTCGGAGCGGTGTTTCTTCTCCACAACCGCGGATTGGCGTCTACATGGTAAAACTTGGTGTGGCACTAGCATGACGCTTTTTTATTTCCTGCACAAAACCAAGCGTTTGTGTTCATCTCCAACGGATAAAAATAAACGAAATGGCGTCGTTGGGATCTCTCAAATCGGCGATTTTCGAAAAGGAGGAGAGAAGACAGTAAGATGATATATATATATATATATATATATATATATATATATATATATATATATATATATATATCGAGCTCATATTCTTCGAACTCTAAACCCTAGTTTCCTTCCACGAATTTGACCTAATTCGGTTAATTGCAGGCAATATCAAGCTCATATTCTTGGACTCAACGCTTACGATCGCCACAAGAAATTTGTCAAAGATTATGGTAAAAATAATCTTTTTTTTATTATTGATATATTCTGGTTTTTGTATTTATGAGACTAATTCTGAACTTGAATTCATTGTTGATTAGGGTTTTGATTTTGATAAAGTTGATTTTAATATCTCCATTTTTTCTTTTCCTGAGCAGTATCTCTCAATTGGTTATTGAATCGGTTTAGAAATCGTTACTGTTGGATCAGTATGTTTCATGTAGGAACCATAATTACCATGATAGATTCCCTAATTGCAATACACCCAACTATTATTTCTATGGGCTACTTTCTCTATTGCTATTTGGAATAATTATATATAGAGATCCTTAATTTGATCACTTCCTTAACTTAGTGTAGATAGGATTAGGTAGTTTTTTGAATTTGAATCTCAAAGGTTGAAGTTTGAACTGTGTTTGGAATCTCTCTCTCTCTCTCTCTCTCTCTCTCTCTCTATATATATATATATATATATATATATATATATATATATATTGAAAATGTAATCAAATAAGGAAGGAATGAAATATTTGTCTAGAGTTTCATTTACTCCATGAATCCCAAATAGATCCACAACCATCGAAGTGGTTTTTCTTATTTATTTTTATTTTTTCTTTATTTATTTTTCAAAAAATCCTTAATATGATTGGAGATCGTATCATACCAAGTCTCAGGGTTCGAAAATAAGTCGGAAAGAGAAGAATTCGAAAAAAATTCAGGAAAATATTGGAAAGTTCGGGAAAAATCGAGGAAAACGTTAAAAAAAATAAGATCAAAGAAAAACATAAAAATGTTTAAAAAATGCAATTTATTGAAAAGTACCAAATTAATCGCACAAAAATCGCAACTTTTCAAAAAATACGATTTTTTTTTTTAAAAGTTGGAATTTCTGCATGGATGTTTAATGAATAAATCATGTTTTATTGTTGCTAACTTTGGTGACAATGATAAGTACTAGGAAACACTACAAAATTTTAATTCGTTGCTGATTAGGGTTTTGATTTGATGGAGTTGATCTGATATCTCCATTAGCTTTTTGAAGTAGTTTAGAAATCATTATTGTTGAATCAGTATATTTTATATAAGAACCGAAGTCACCGGAGTCTTAGGGTTCAGGAATAAGTCATCAAGAGAAAAATTCGTAAAAATTCAGGAAAAGATTGGAAAGTTCGGGAGAAATCAAGGACAAAGTTGAAAAAAAAAAAGAATAGGATCAAAATGGCATGAAAATTTGTAAAAATAGTGAATTAATCGCATATAAATTGCGACTTTTTTTTTTTGGAAAAAGTCGTGGTTTTTTAGGGAAAAAGTTGGAATTTCTGCCAGGATGTTTTATGAATAGATCACATTTTGTTTTCGTCTACTTTGATAAGAAATAGGGAAAACTACAAAATTCTAATTCATTGCTGAATTGGATTTTGATTTGAGAGAGATGATTTTAATAACTTCATTAGGTTTTTGAGTTGGTGTATAAATTGTTATTGTTGGATCAGTATACCTTATATGGGAACCATAGTTACCAAGTCTCAGGGTTCGGGAATAAGTTGGAAAGAGGAGAATTCGGAAAATATGCTGGAAAAAATATGAAAGTCCAAAAAAGATAAACGATGAGATTAAAGAGTACAAAAAAATACAAAAATATTGAAAAATTATGATTTATTTAAAAGTAGGGAATCATGCACAAATTGCATCTTTTAAAATTTTTTTTTTTTTTTGAAAAATTCATGATCTTTTTCATCGTTGATTGGAATTTTTTCCTGTATATGATGGGGAGGATGGGGTTTGGGGGGTGGGGGAATGGAGAAATTGGATGAAAGGTTGCTATGCTTCACTTAGATTCTTGGCCATCATTAACGGACTCTTGAAGGGATACTTTGCAGCTCTAGAGGCCTCAGACAAGGAGACGTGCTTTCTCGAATGCTTTTCAATATAATTGGGGAGGCTTTGCACGAGTTGCTTCAGAAAGGTGCTGCTCTTTGCTCATTTAATGACTTCAAAGTGGTGAGGGGGGGTGTGGCTGTCACTCATCTTCAATACGTGGATATCACAATCATCTTCTGTGGACCAGACAAGGCTGAGGTCCAAGCAGTGACGAATATTGTAACCATCTTTGAAACTGTCTCGGGACAAAGAGTTAGTCTCCACAAATCCAAGCTGGCTAGTATAAACATTGAACATGATTTCCTCCCCAACATAGTTGAAGACATAGGATGTATGCATGATAAAGTCACGATTACCTACCTTGGTCTTCCCTTTGGCGTTGGAAGGTCAGAGCCCAGTATTGGGTGTGGATTTTGCTGAAGTTAAAAGAGTATGAAAAAATACAAAACCATTAAAAAATTGTGATTTATTGAAAAGTAGCAAATTAATCGTGCCCAAATCGCATCTTTTTTAAAAAAAGCTATTTTTTTTTAAAAATTCATAATTTTTTTCATCGTCAACTGGAGTTTTTTTTTCGTATATGATGGGGTGGATGGGGTTTGGGGGAATGGAGAAATTGGAAGAAAGGTTGCTATGCTTCCCTTAGATTCTTGGTCATCATTAACAGTCCCCTGAGGGGATACTTTGCAGCTCTAGAGGCCTCAGACAAAGAGACCTGCTTCCAATGTTTTCAATATTATTGGGGAGGCTTTGCAGGGGCTGCTTCAGACATGTGCTGACCTTTGCTCATTTAATGGCTTCAGTGCTGTCACTCATCTTCAACACGCAATGGCACAATCATCTTTTGTGGAGCAGACAGGGCTAAGATCCAAACAGTGACGAATATCGTTACCATCTTTGAAGTTGTCTCGCGACAGAGAGTCAGTCCCCACAGTCCCGGCTGGCTAGTATAAACATTGAACATGATTTCCTCCCTAACATAGTTGAAGACCTAGGATGTATGCATGATAAACTCCCGATTAGCTACCTTGGGTGCTGGAAGGTCAAAGCCCAATATTGGGAGTCGACTGTGCTTAAGTTCCAAAGGAGGCTTGCCACGTGGAAGAGAAAAATGCTTAGTAATGGAAGCAGACTCAGTCTTATTAAGTCTACTTTTGCTACTATACCTATTTAATTCATGTCTATGTATATTGCACTTGCGAAGGTCATTCATCAGTTGGAGAAGATTGTGAGAGATTTTCTTTGGGAAGGCGCATATCAGAGCAACAAGTTCCATATGCTTAATTGGACCATTTGTTGCAACAATAAGAAGGATGGGGGTCTAAGGATGATAAGATTGGTCTTGGTGAATAAGGCTCTCGTGTGAAAGTGGCTCTCGAGACTTGGGGAGGAAAGGGGTAAGTTATGGTGGAATGTAATCTCGGCTACGTATGGAATGGTAGAGAATGGCTTAGACTTTGAGATGGATGGCAGAAATGACTTGTGCTGGTGGAACACATTGAAAACTGTGGCTCCGGAGTTTCTAGAATGTATCAAATTTAGTTGGGGTGATGGTAAAAGGATCTCCTTTTGGGATAATAGATGGACAGGTGATGTGAGACTATGGGATGCTTTTCCAAACATTTATAAAATTGCTTCTCCGCAACATGCTAAGATTGAAGACATTACAGAGTGAAGGAACTCCACCCATGTTTGGAATGTTAGCACCATACACCTGCTTAAAGATAAGGGAATTGATGAGTTCATCAATCTCTTCCGGACCCTTCACACAATGAAGACTAACACGACCCTCATAGACTCGCATCTGGGACAAGAGTGCTAAAAGGTTTTCTCTGTCAAGTCTTTCTATAACTACGTAGTGGTTGCTTATCCTGTCTGCCATAACTACCCAATTGGACAAGGTTTTGAAAGGTCAAAATTCCACCAAAGATTGAGTTTTTTAGTGGGTCTAAGGTCTGGGGAAGATCTCTTACTCGAGAATAACTGATTAGGGGGGGGGGGGGGTTAATATTTGGGACAAATGCCTTGTATGCATGAGGGGCTCGGAATCAGTTGATCGCACGTTGCTAGATTGTACCTACTCGTCCAAAATTTTGGGCACTGTTCTATCTGCTTTTAATCTTTCCTGGTTCTTCCCTCCAAAAGTGGGACACATGCTTCAACAATGGGATTTGTTTACCTTCCATGACGTGAAAGGGGAGCTGTGGGCTATTAGCCCGTATGCTGTCTTATGGGTCATCTGGCTTGAAGGAAATAGTAGGGTCTTCAAGCGAATTGGGAAACCATATAAGTTTGTGTTGAAGTCTACCAGGGACTTTCTGAGTTGGATCAAGAGTAGCCTTAACGACACACTGATGGGAGATTTGTCGCTCTTGACGGAGTGGGATAACCTTCTTTCTAAATCCTGCTGCTTCTGGCTGTCCTTGGCTATTGGGTCCAATGGTTTTGGGATACTGCTATTCTTGGGTTTGTGAGTTTCCTTGAGCCATTTTTTTGGGATTTTTCCTTCTTTCCTTCGGGTAGCTATTTGCTACCCTCTAAGGGATGTACTTTTTCTGCTCTATGATATATTTTACTTTGTTATCGTTCAAAAAAAAAAATCATGATTTCATTTGAAAAAGTTGGGATTTCTGCCCGGATGTTTTATGAATAAATCGCATTTGATTGTCGCTGACGTTGGGGACTATGACAAGGACTAGGGAAAACTACAAAATTCCACTTGCTTTAAACTATGTATAGATTGCCTCCAAACTCGTGTCGCCATGAAAATTTTCATGGCAGAAATAACTTTGTATTCCAAATGGGCCACCCTCGCTTAGACTATCGTGCTGATAGTTGCTATCTCCTCAAGAAACTGATGATAAAGCAGCTCATCGAGATCATTTACTCTAAACCTTCAAGTCAATGAATTCAAAATTAACACTTGCTCATCGATCTCATCAATTTTCCTAGGGGTCATTTTGAAATGAAATTTAAAACAGGTGAATTGGTGTGATTTCCGTAAGAATCAAGACTTCCTGTACCCATTGCACATGATTAGATAAATGGGGTTCATCCTCTTTGCCAGTGCTGTCATATGTCATGGCAGAAGCGCTTATGCCATGGCATATATATAAATTGCATAAGCCTTATGCGATTTAAAAAGTATGCTATGGGATACTTTCTACACAGAATTTATTTGTTTATTTTTATTTAAAATCAAGAAAAAAAGTGACGCCATCGCTTATGTCACTATTCCAAATCCATAAGCCATTAGGCATGCCATTGCTTAGGATCGCTTATGCCATTTGACGGCCTTGCTCCTGGCAGGTCACCATATGTAAGGAGAATAGTTCAAATAATCTCCTCTTCTGCTTCTCATCTTTGAATTGTATAATCTACAATTTCATTCAGAATTAGGGTCTTATTTGAAGGAGTTATTGGTGGGCCGGAGTTTTGATGGGGACATCAACTGATACAAAGTGTATAAGAAGCGCAAGAAAAGGCTTAAAACATCTAGGCCTCTCATAGCACTTTGAGAGGAGGTTAAAGAACCAAGTGCATGTGTGCGCCATACGAGAAGAACCCGCTTTGGGAAGATGCGCACATGGGGACCACAGAAGCAAGAATTGGAGGAAATCACAAAGCACCTGAATTTTGGGATATGAGCGTACGATGATTCAGACCATTGGATTACCAGTTTTTGTCGTTGAATCTTCATCAACATTTATTTTGACCGTCGGATCTCGACCGTTCGTGATTCACACCGTTGGATTGTTGATCGAGTAAATAATCGTTGCCAGATTCACGCTGATTTGATCGTGCGATGGATTTTCATTTTGGTCTATTAGTTTTCATATGTTACATTTGTTTTATTTTAATATTTTATGTTAGGTCTTTGGGGTCAGGCACATATATGCAACATGTGACCACCAATTTCGTCACCTTCAGCACAGCCCTCGGAAAAGTAGTAATAACTTCTTCAATATACATCAGAATTGTACGATTCTTACCTTGTTGGAAAGCTACTTCGATAAGCTTTAAAACAAGACTAATTTCGCGTCAATCAGACATTGTTTGACCCATCAAAAGTGGTCACGTAATATAAAAAAAGATTAGTAGTGGAATTATTTGTGACCGTCAGATTAGAAAGTTTTAATGGTTAATTAGGAGTTTTAATGTTAGTAATATTCTTAGGGCTTTTGTGCTTTATAAAGGCACATTGTAAATCTCTTATTAGAAAAATTGATAGTTAATGAAATTTATGAGTGCTTTGAACTTTTGTTCGAACTTGAAAGAGTGATTCTTTCATCCTAGAAGAGTGATTCTTCTCCCGCTTGCGGTTTGGTGCAAGGCCAATAATTTCTCTGTTGAAATTTCAGGGATTTCCATTATTTTTTTTCTTATTTTCTTAACAATTTGTCAGGTAATATTTAGTCTTTATTTCTTTGATTAAATAAACCCAAAATATATTTCATGTACTTTGTGTTGCTGGAATTTATTCTTAATTCCTTGTTATTAAAATCTCATGATTTTCCCTTGATTAATTTAAATCCTTTTGGACTTTAAATTCTTCAAATCCTAGATAGGCGTCAATGACCATCATCTTGATGGTTGCTTGGTGCCGTAGACTAGAATGAAGATCTGAGTTCTATTATTAGAACCTTTTTTTCTAGATCGGGAAAGATTATATGCTGACAGAAGGCTAAATCAGATTAATCGAATTGTCCAATTGAATTTGTTTTATATTTTATGTGATTTAGGGATAATTTTAACAATTCCGCTGCTCAATTAAATCTTAATTTGATTTGAAATCGCATATATAGGGTTTAGTGTTTTTGTCCTGCATCAAGTTTCCTATAAAATTGTTAAAAGTTATGATTTTTATAACCCAGTCAGGGTTTTCCAAGTGTTACAGAAGGTAGTACTTGAAATAGAATGGTTTATTCAAACTTACTGATCCAAAAGTTATTTTTATTAAATGGTAAGTATCGCTAAAAAATTTGGTCTGTGTAAGTTGTAGACACAAATTTCTGAAGCTAAAAAAACTGAGGATGAATTCATCTAGATAATGAAGAACAAGGTTTTTATTTGAAGAGACTGTTACAGCACATGAGATCATTAGTTATTGGGGTGATTTGATGAAGTTTCGAATTTTGATTTTAATATCACAGATTCACAGTTGGGGTCCTGATTTGTTTGGTGAATATTTTTGAGCCTAAATTCAGGTCAGTGGTTATGCTTCTAAGACTATCTAAATACATTTTAAGATTTTCCATAGAACTTTGGAATTTATTGAAGTACCATAACTCTAATCACAAGTCCTTGTTCACCATAAAAGTTGTATTGGTGGAAAGCTCTTGCCAATGACCACCTTACACTGCAGCTGAAATATCTTAATCTACAAAGCTAATTAAAAAATAAGATAATTGAGATCTACCAAAGAAAATGTGCCACAGAAGATGAAGGCAAGCACAAAAAATTTTCCTTGAAGAAATCCACTAATTTTATCAGAAACCTCATTCTCCTTTTTACATCAACATTTAGTAGCTTATATGGACTCAACATCCTATAGCTTATATCCCGATATACTTTAAAAAACACCAATTATATCTAATCCTTAATTTCCATTGAAATTATTAATTACATATAATCATCCTATTCCAATGCAATAAGAAAACTTCTTAAGTGTTAAAAAAACACCTCTGAAGTTTTATCGTTGTGATCTCAATCTAAACTGTATCTTACAACTTACGTCAATAGATGTATAATTAAAATAAAAAATAATATAAATGCACGAAATCTCCGTTTGGCACATATTTCAAAACTCGATTACCTGAAATTTAATAAATCATAAATGCGTTGGTAATTTCCTACAAACCTTGGATTTTGCAGATCAAACATTGAAAGTTACCTATCAAGAAAAAAGAATTTGCAAACTTGCAAACTTGTTCAAAATGATGAGATGCATGTGATGGTATTCACCATTTCACATTTAAGTAAGTTCATCTAGTGTTGTCGATGCAGATGATATCATCATCACCTCGTATCTCATGAAACCCAAAATTGCTTTAGTTGTTGCTCGTTGTGTTATAATTTATAAAGCTAATTTTTTGGCCATTCTTGACTTTTTAAAAATATATGGAAGCCCTTTAACATGCATTAGTTATGTGGTCACAAAATTACATGGCTGACCAATGTTTACAAACTTTAACGAGGCTCAATCATTCTTTTGTGCATCGACTACACCACTCTTCTTGTTGGGAAATTTTTTTGCTTGAGTTTGAGGTTCTAATCGTGTTCTTGATTAGGCCAATCAGTTTACTAGGAAATGTATATAAAATCATTGCTTAAGTGCTGGCAAACTGTCTTCGGCCTCTATTGGGAACCATCATCTCCTATAATCAAAGTGCCTTGTGGGCGGCCGATAGAGTTTGGATGGCGCGGTGATTGCTCATGAATGTCTGGAGTCATTTGCAAACTTGGTATGGAAAATGTGTACGATAGAGTTGACTGGATGATGGAACATTTCGGATTAATAAGGGATTTATTTCCTCAACCTGGTTCTCAATTTTGATTAATGGTGCTCCTAAGGATTCTTTAAGAGCTCTCGAGAACTACGCCAAGAAGATCCATTCTCCCTTCTCTTTTAATTAGTTGGAGAGGTGCTTGGGAAAATAATGCAAAGGGTTGCTGAACAGGAGATGATTAAAGGGTTTGATTTTGTGTCAAATGGATCGTCTTTCACACACCTTCAATGTGCGGATGATATGATCATTTTTATGGTGTGCTAGAAGAAGAGGTAAAGTCCATAAAAGCTTTGATTAGAGGAAAATATGTTATGAAGTAATCTTTGGCCAAAGAGTGAATTGGAGGGCAACTACATTGTTTGGGGTTAGGATGGAAGATGGTGTGATGATGGGGTTGGTTGGGATGTGAATGGGGAAAGCTTCCATTCACATAGCAGGGACTTCATTTATGTATTAGAAATACGAGAATGAACTAATGAGATTATATAACTGAAAAGGTCCAATAAAAAAAAGGGTTGGCTAGAAAAAGTGCACTACTTTTGATTGGGGAAGGGTCATCCTGATTAAGGCAGGACTCTTGAATCTCCCTGTTAATGAGATGTTAATGTTTGAATGCTCAGTTGCAGTGGTGAAATGATTGGAAACAATTAAATGGAATTCTCTTTGGAGTGGAAATTGTGCGAATGAAAAGGTGCATTTCTTGGTATGGGATGTATCAGGACTCCCTATAGAAGATGGAAGCCTGGGGATCAAATTGCTTAAATGATGAATATGGAACTCCTGGGAAAGTGGTTGTCGAGAAGTGGGAATGAGGAGCTCACATTGTGGACTGAAGGCCCGGGGGAAATATATTGAAGGGCTAGCCATGGGTGGGCAATTAGAGAACCTAGAGGTAGAGGACGATCAGGATGGATGAAAGGAGTTTGGGGTGTGAGAAGGAAATTTGAGGAGTGCATGAGTTTTATTCTTGGGGCAGGCAGTAGGATTAGATTTTGGCAGGACAAGTGGTGTGGAGGAGAACCATTAGGGATGAGATACAAAGGGATCTATATGGTGGCTGTGTGCATAAATGCAATTGTTGCGGATTACTGGGATAGGACCGAAAATGGTAGTGGCTGGACCATACAGCTCCCAAGAAATTTATTTTATTTTATTTTTTGATCGGTAAGCTCCAAAGGAATATAAAGGAGGAGAAAATAGGGGACTTTGCATCTCTGATTGGTGAGGTGAGTGAGAGGGTCATAGGTAGGGATAGTCACGATAAAAGAGGTGTGAGATTTAGAGAAGAAATGATTTTTTACGATGAAGTCATTATGTAGGTACCGGAGCAGGAGACCGTTAGTGGTTCAAAAATGGACAGGAAATGGAAATGTGAAGCCCCTTATAAAGTCAAGATCTTCAATTGGAAGGTGGCATATGGGAAAGAGTGCTAAATGCTGACGTGTCCAATCGTGGAAAAGAGGAATGGATCTTCCGATGGAGTGTATTTTGTGGGATGAAAGAGGAGATGGTGGAGCACTTGTTTTTTGAGATGCGAGTTTGCAAATCGAGTTTGGGATGACGTCAAAGCATACGTCGGGATTAGTGATTTGTGTAGGGGAAGTGTGGGCCTCAGATCTAGCCAAATAGCCTAAAAATTGCCATCATCTGGGAGGTGTTCCCTATACCAATTATTATTATTATTTTTAAAATTTTGAAGGCGGGTAATAGATGAGTATTTGAATTGAAATTCTGGACTTCCAAATTTGTGATTGATGATGCTATTAAGGAGGACCTCTGTTGGTGGTGTCTCTCGTCTTCTCCGTGTTCGGTTAGTTGATAATTGAGCTCTTGTTGGAGTGGGAGGCTGGGAGCAAATCAGACCACCTTATGATTTCCTCCCACGGCTACTGCCTTTTGCTTTACTTTAGTTTGGTCCCCTATGTTGACTATGTTGTATGATTTATTTACTTATTTATTTTGGGTTAGTTTCTCACTAAGCTTCCTTTTGATCCGTCGCTACTTTTGAGGGAAATATAACTATAATTTGATAAAAAAATGTTCTTGATCTTCGACAACTGAAGTATATTGTAGCTCAATTTATCAAAAGAGAAAAAGAAAATTCTAGCTTTAAGAAAAGGTTAAGTATTTCTTCCTCATTGCCATCATAAATTTTGTATCTTGTTGGTCCATCAAATATTGCACCTTTTGTGCATCATCTTTACAACAATTATAGAATTTTTTTGGAAGTCCATAGATTTCCCCAAGATCGCCGTCAGCACACATATTGTTTCCAACCTCGGCTTCTCTGCACACATGAACATATCACCAGTTGTTCTACTTGTTGCAATAGATCTTCAATTGCCTGTTTATCCTTTCTTGATTAATTTGATCAACTTGTACAGAAGGGTCATAAGCACCATACGCCACTTGTGAAACCGTTACTAATATCCTTCGTCATCTTTGGGCATGATCCTTGCTCTGGTACCAATTGATGCAATGGAATCATCCAAAATTACCAAGCTAGCTAACAACCAATGATCAAGATGATTTTATGAAAAAAATCATGATGTTGTCATTTTAGCATAAATTAATCCATGAAAATCACTAAAATTCATTATTACACTCTGATCTTGATAGATAATCCCTCAAATTTGCAACATATTTGAGAATAATTGGATTATATAATCAAGAGGGTCTAGTTTTACTGTCTTTTGGAGATTGTGTAATTTATTCGTTGTGAATATTAAATAACTATCTCATGGAAATGTAAAAAAGCACATGCCAAGGGATATATAAGTTTTAATTTTGTATCTGTTGATGCTTTCAAATACATGAATTATGGAGGAGATTACAAGTATAGAAGGAGAAGAAGAAAATTCATAACAAAATGGGTTAAACAAAGAAGAAGAAGCTATGAAGTTATATTCAAAGGAGTCGATGGGTAGATCAACAAAGTCAAAGGAATTAGGTAATGAGAAGAAAGATGAGAGAAAGAGATTAACTCCCATTTGAGGGAATTAAAAAAAATATAAAGAGTTACATCAGGAGTTGATGATGGCATCTTGGAATGAGGGGAGTGGGGGTCGGGGTGTAGATTTCTCTCTTGGAGGCTTTATGTTCTATTCCTTCTTTACTGTAGTGAGTAGTATAGGTTGAGACAAGTTTCAGTAGTAAGAGTTTAATCATTTCTTTATTTTAACTCGGATGAATTTGGGAAAGATGTGGGAAAAAATTAGGGATAAAAAAACTGTATTTAAAAATATAAAAACATATCTTATCCTATTTAAAGTTTAAAATGATTTTTTAAGAAATACGTAGGTACATTTCATAACCCACATGCATCACAAACTCGCAATTGTAAAAAAAAACATGTATCACTAAAACTACAAAAAAAATCGAATCACTGAATTGGGCAATTAATCGCGTGGCAGACCACCAATGCGACGAACTTTTCTGAAAATTTGATTAATTTGGTGATTTTTGTTACAGAGGCTGTCAGGTGGTACTTTACTAGCATTAGGACCATTTTAGTTAGCTGTTTAAGTTAAGGGATATTAAACTTTTTACATTTAAATTAGGAACCAAGGGATTCCTATTAAATTTTAATAGATTCCAAGGATTGATATGGGTGTTGTAAATTTTAGTGGGATTACTCACACAATAAGGCTTAGAGAGGGCTATCCAACCCTAGTTTTGGATGTATTCTTTTTCGTTCGGGTCAAAGAGAGCTGGAGTTCCCTTTATCCATGGGCTCAAACTCATTTTTGTTTTGTGATAGTAAGGTAATTAATCACTTATTTTTCTAGTCTTTTTTGCTTAAAACCCTTTCTTTCTTGTTTTCTAGTGAAAATTGCACTAAGCTCCAAGTGTTTACTTGTTGGAAAAGCTAGGGTTTGCCTCATGCCCTACCTTTTTATTAGAGATGGATATTAGTAAGTAAACAAATAATGAGCTTTTTATTTGTTGAATCCTTGTGTCCTAAAGCAAGAGGATGATGAACAGCCCCCTCTACTAAGGGAACAGAAGGGGGCTACACTCACCCTTACATTTGAACCAAATAATTGAGTTAGATTATATAATCAATTAATCATAAAGAGTGTTTTTTTTTTTTTTTTTTTCTTTTATTATATTTTAAATAAAAAATATGTATGGTTTTCTATATTTGATAAGAGTGTATGTGTTGATAGCTTATATGTTTTTGTGCTTTGATGCCATTGGACTGTATAATTGGACCTTGCAATTTAATTTTCTAGTGAAAATTACACTAAGCTTCAGGTGTCTACTTGTTGGACAAGCTAGGGTTTGCCTCATACCCTACCTTTTTATTAGAGATGGATACTAAGTGAGTAAGCAAATAATGAGCTTTTTATTTGTTGAATCCTTGTGTCCTAAAGCAAGAGGATGATGAACAGCCCCCTCTACTAATGGAAAGGAAGGGGGCAACACGCATCCTTACATTTGACTCGAATGATCGAGTTTGATTGTATAATCAATTAATTGTAAAGAGTGTATGGTTTTTTTTTTTATTATTTGTTGATAGCTTATATGCTTTTGTGCTTTGGTGCCATTGGACTGAATAATTGGACCTCCTAAATCGAGAAGCTTAACTATGAGGTTTTTATGCAATTGTTGGATTTCTTTGTTGTGGAGCTATAATTCTCGCTGAATATTGTCAAGGAAAATATTAGATCATGCTAGAATTTGATTCAAACCACAACTTGCTTTGCAAGAAATTTGATATAGAATACGGAGCGAGCAACCATACTTGGTGATGCAAATTGAGTAGAGAGAGGAAAATGTAAAATAAGGTTTCATCATGAACTAATTTTGCGGGACATGAATCAGTCGAAGTGTTGGAAAGATTGGCAATTCCTAAGAAATGGAATATGGAGGAAAACGATCTTTTATGAGTAACTTAACTAGGAGATTGTGGATTGGAAAAGTTGATTGGGTAAGCCCAATCAAGGGGTGCCTCCTCTTGATCGTGAGAACTTGGGAGTGTCTTGTATGCGGTCACTTAAACTTTGCTTTCAGGTGCAATCACTAGAGATGTAAAGAACGCAGAAGCAATGAGGTCGTTTGAAGGCCATTATGTAAAGATCTTTGGTCCTAGAGATTGGCACGAAACACGATCTCTATCATTTGATTCAATACAGTAAAACCCCATCATCTTATTCAATGGTTGACTATGTTAAATCAGATGATAGACATTGTGTTTTGTGCCAATCTTTGCCACGAAAGATCATTACATCATGGCCTTCAAATCAATGGCTTAGATGGTGTTCCACGTGAAACTTGTCCCAAAAATACCAAGTCTTTCTTTTTGAATTATGTGCAACAACACAAATCTCGTGTGCAAGTAGTTGATTCCTTTCACATACGGATCCACTTCTCTTCCTTACAAACCTTATCTTAAGTGACATGCTATTACACTATGCTTACTCCTCTCCAAGTAATGGATATTTGAAATATGACTTGCAACTTTGTTCTCACTTATCACTGTGCACTTCCATAGGAAGTTAGACCTTGATCCTCATCTACAGGTACAAACTGTTGGGTTGGTGGAGTCCTGGACTTGACTCATTTTGTAATTTGGTCAAGCTTTAAACCTGGACCTACCCATTAATAATTAGGTTCGGTCAGGGTTAGGTCCAAATTAAAAAACTTACTGGGTCCTAGTTTTAGCCAGGTCCATACCCTGCCCATTAATATTTGGGTTTGGTGTTCGAGTCTGGATCCTTGTTTTATATCTCGCCATTAAATTCGCTCCATTGAAATGGAGTGTAAAGACGAAATACATGGAGAGCAAACTTAGTTAACGTGATAACCCGTAGGAGGATTTAGTTAAAATAGGAAATCGTTTAGTGCCACAATGCTAGAGATTTCGCTATTTAGGCTCTACTTTACAATGAGATGGGGATTTGAAGAGGACGTCTCAAATAAGATTAATTGATTTAAGGAAGACTTATGATATAGTGCCGAGACAAATAATCTGGTGGACGCTAAGGAAGAATGCATCCCATACTTACATATTGAGAATATTTAAGACATATATGAGAGAGCGATAACTAGTGTAAAAACGACGTGTGGAGAGACGAGTTAGTTCCCTGTCGGAGTTGGGCTACATCAAGGATCTCCCTTGAGCCTTTATTTGTTTGCCCTAGTCATGGATGTGTTAACCATAAACATACAAGAAGAGATTTGATAATGCATGTTATTTGCAGATGACATAGTATTAATTGCCCAAATAAGGAAAGAAGTTAACGATAAGTTGGAATTGTAGAGAAAAGCATTGGAGTCAAGGGGTTTGAAAATTTGCAGAACAAAGACGGAATACATGGAGTGCAAATTTAGTGATCATACTAGTCTGGGGAAGGATTTTGTTAAAACAGATAATCATTTAGTGCTACATTACCCTAGATTTTGCTATTTAGCTTCTACTTTACTATCAAACGGTGGATTTGAAGAGGACGTCTCAAATAGGATTAATGAAGGTTAGATGAAATAACAACAAGCAAGCGGAGTAAATTTAGTGATCATACTAGTTTGGAGGAGGATTTAGTTAAAATAGAAAATCATTGTCACATTGCCCTAGATTTTACTATTTAGCTTCTACTTTACTATCAGTCAGTGGATTTGAAGAGGACGTCTCAAATAGGATTAATGTAGGTCAGATGAAATAAAGGAAAGCAAGCGGAGTATTGTGCGACCCAAGAATTCCAGTTAGATTGAAGGGGCATTTTGATAAGACGGTTGTTAGACTTGCCATATTATATGGTGCAAAATGTTGGGCCACAAAAAAGCGATACAAAGATAGAGTACCTGTGGCGAGATGCGTATGTTGAGATGGATGTGTGGAGTAACAAGAAAGGATCAAATTTGGAACGCGTACATAAGAGAAAATTTGAGAGTGACAACTATAAAGGAGAAAATCACAGAATGTTGCTTGGGGTGGTTTGGAGTTTGGGCATGTTGGTCAGAGGCACGAAGCTGACCTTGTATGAAGGATTGAGATGCTACAAGCACAAGGAAGTAGGAGAAGAGGAAGACCAACGAAGACCTGGAGGGAAGCCGTGAGAAGGGATATGAAGGATTGCAAAGTTACAGGGAGCTTAGTACTACTTAGAAACCAATGGAGAAATTGGGCTCGCAAAGCTGACCCCAAATAGATGGGATAAGGCTGTAATATGATGCTGAGGCCTCGAATATGATTAATGTAGGTTGCATGAAATGAAGGCAAGCAAGCGAAGTATTGTGCAATCCAAAAGTTCCATGTAGATTGAAGGTATGCTTTTATAAGATGACTATTAGATATGCCATATTATATGGTGCAGAATGTTGGGCTACGAAAAATGACAAGAAGATAGAGTACATGTGGCTAAGAAGCGTATGTTGAGATGGGTGTGTGGACTAACAAGAGAGGATAAAATTCAGAATGCGTACATAAAGAGAAATTTGATAGTGGCACCTATAAAGGAAAAAATTACTGAATGTTTGTTGAGGCGGTTTGGGCATGTTCATCGGAGGCACGAAGCAGATCCTATACGAAGGGTTGAGGAGCTACAAGCACAAGGAAGTAGGAGAATAGATCAGTGAAGACCTACAGGGAAGCCGTGAGAATGGATATGAAGGATTGTGAATTTATCTATAAATATAATGCCAAATTTCTTGAAAGAAAAAACTATAGTAAAATAAATGACAACATACAATTTCGAAAGAAATGGTATATATGTATGACACCATAATTTGTATATAAAATCAAAAGTGTGATATTGTTAGCTGCCAATCTTGTCCATCGAGGCCTCCAAATTCCCTCGGGCTCGGATAGATACTTTCATATTCATTATTTTTGGAGATGGATTTGGCACCATTGCCGTTGCTGTGAGTACTAAACTAATACCTGTGTCCGTTGTTTCGTATCTTTGACTTCATCTAAAAATACATCTTTTCCTACTTGACAGCTATAGGTGCGGAACAGACCATCTTGCGTATTTTGATGGTTATGTGCGACCAGTTTTGTGCCATCTGAAGTGCTCGCCATTCTAAAGTTGCCATTGTTTTGTGAAATTTTTTTGCAGTCACCTAGTCACTATCTTTATCAGATCTGTTTGGTCTTCTCTTGGAAACAGTCAGTGTTGGTGAAGTATAACAGCTGGTGGAGCGATGCACTGAAAATTTGTCACTTTTTTAATTTTTAAAAATTTTAAAAATTTTAAAAATTTTAAAATTTGTTTGTATATATATATTTCAAGGATTTATATTGCCTTATTCTTAACTTAGGAATTTTTTTAACGGTTTAAATATATTTCACAGGTGATTTCTATGGGAAGGAAAGAAACCTGCATGATACGCTGCCCATTAAAACTGATCAAGATACTCTTAGAGAAGGTTACAGGTGTCATCATTTTTTCACTTGCATTAAGTACAAACTTTCTTATGCATGAATGGTTATGTTGCATTCAACTTTGTACAAATCTAATCGGGTTGCAAATCGTTTTGGAATTTGCCAATCGATTCGTTAAATTGTTAAATCGTAAGATTCACAGCTTTTTTTAGTAAGAAAAAAATCTGAAAAATAGCCAATGAATCTAAAAAATTGAAATACATCCAAAAACTCCCATAATCAATTTTATAATATGATGCTTCATTTATAAGTAGTATAAAGATGTAAGTCAAATATGTTTGATTGAACATCATCAATTAATCAGTATAAAATGTCCTAGAAGGCCCAAAATATAACAAAAAAGAACAAACAAAAGAGCAAAGAAACAAAAACCCACAGCCCACATGTTTATCGTTGAAGTGTGTAAAATGCAGACTAGAAAGTAAAGCCATAGGCCCACAAACAACATTAAAAGTTTCATGTCCCACATTCGCTGTTTTTTAACTTAATAAAAAGCTAAGACATCAACAACAATCTGATTATGCTGCTGTTTTTAATTTTTTTTTTAAAGCATATAGCAGCAGCAGCAGCACATTGCCATAAGCGGCAATAAAATTTTAAAATAATCATGGCTTGCATACATTAAAGCCACAGCCAGCACACGGCCAGACCAAAATATTGTGCAGTGTCCACAATATACGTACACACACACACACACACACACACACACATATATATATATATATGATCGATATGCCCAAAATATTTTTAAAGCATGCTAGATTGCTGGCAGCAGTGCATTTTCTGAAAGAAAAAATGTCAGTGTGAACACAGCTGTGGACACAACAGCCGTTTCACCAAAAAAAATGTCATGGATAAAAGGAAGATATATGGCAGCTGTGTACACAACAGCCATGACACCAAAAGGAAAAAAAAGAAGAAGGTATTAATATAAAGCTAGTGGGTCTCTGTAACCCAATTAACTATTCCTCTCTCTGCCTCCATTTCAAACCCTAGTCTCTAGTCCTAAACCTGAACTCTAAAGTCTCTTGACTACCCTTGGGAGTTAACTTGTATCTTTCTTTTCTCCATTATAATAAACTTGCATTTTACTGATATATATATATATATATATATATATATATATATATATATATATATAGACAGCTGAACGCTACATTAGCGATGTAGTGTTCAATGCTGCCCTAGTGCTATTTGGGTGCCACGTGATAGCTAATTCGAAGATCGGGTGCTACGGCAATGTTCACAAGGTCGATTAGGTCCATCTCCAAAAGAAAAAAGAAAAAATACATCTTATCCACCTTCCAAAATGTGGTCAAAGTTAGAAAAAATCAATGCACTAGGTTAAGGGGCGAAGGTCAAACTTTGACCATTTTTTTAGGGGCAAAAGGGTTGTAAAATTTTTTTTGTAGATCATATGCCACGTGGCTAATGATCCCAAAACAGGTGTTTATTTTGGGATCACATGCCACGTGGCACACGATCTCAGCACTAGTGTAGCGTTCAAACGCTACACCTCTAAGGCAGCTACCCTTTAGAGGTGTTATTCTTGTTATGATCCCTATATTTATCCCTTTTTGTCTGTAATCAGCTACCATGGCTTTTCAACCATGAGCCGTTTCAACTAAAGTTTCATTCTCGAATTGGTAGTATTCAGTATGCCATATTCATATACATTTATGGATCTTGAATGGCCTCATATGGAATTATAAATCCAGTAGGAGCTTCAGTATGGGAAGGTCATGCTCTAGATGTTTAATTTTGATTCTTATTCCTTGTGGAATATTGATAATACGCTAATGGTGAAATTCGATTTTCTTTGATGATTGCTGTCAACTGTATTTATTATTTAATTAAGTTGCTCGTCTTAATAGGTTCATCCGTTCTGAGGAGGATGATAGGGATCCATCTTGGGAGCAAAGATTGGTGAAGCGTTACTATGATAAACTTTTTAAAGAGTATCCTTTGCAAAGAAATGGTGCCTGACATTCTTTAATTATTTTTGGATTAGAATTATGATTCTAGATGTTGATCTGCTATATCATGTCATTCAATGTTTAATGGTGTCAGATAAAGGACTTCACTTTTCTAATTTGGTTGGCTTTGAGATATTCATGTCTTATATAAAGTGACACTTGAGAACCCTTTTTGATGGTGGTACGCCCTTGACCACAGTCACTTTTGGGGATGTGTGCCACATGGAATCAACATGTGACCATCTGATAGATGCGCCATGATCTCAAGATCTATTGTGTAGAAGATTGGGATGAAAAATGATCTCCATCGTCTGATTCAAGGCAGTCAACTTTTTTTTTATGGGGAAATGCATGTGTTCTTCACAGAAAAACGGGTGCAAATAATGCCACCCAAGAAATATTTCCTACTTTTTATTTGTATATAGAGTATTTGTTAGTCTTCTTTCATGTTTTTTCGTTCAAAACTTACCTTCGGTTGGTTGCGAAATGGTTTAGCGTGTTGGGCACTAAGAGCCGCACGAGGTGCACGTTGCAAAGAGTGACCTTGTGTTAGTGGGCTGTCTGTGTCGGTGCGCGTGGGGAGGTGCGCATGGGACTTCAGGTCTGGTCTGTGTTTGGGGTATATTTGTGTGGTTGTATCTCTCTAATGCGCAGGTTTGTACCCTTGCTTTTGTTTTAAAAAAAATATATAATTGACTTTTATTGGAAAAAAAAGAAATATTTGGACTCGGGAATGTCCTCCTGGGTGGTGGTCTGGAGGTAAACATACAAAAACTTTGATGGGGAAGATCCTAAGGTCTACAAAGGACTGTAAATCATCTGTAGACCCATAAATGGAAAAGCGAACAAGGTTTTTCTTCCCTAAATTAATTATTCTTTTGATCTGGCGCATTACAAAGCCAGGAAAATTGGGTTTTTGTGGCCCTAGATGTTTGCAATTCCTGACTAGGTGGCTTTCCAACATAAAAAAAGAGAAGTGGAAGATCCCGAGACCTACAAAGGTCTCAAAGTCTTTCGTCGATCCATAAATGAGGAAAAAACGAGTTGACTCGGCCGAGTTACTCTACTCGCTGGGATTTCAAGTTGAGTCCGAGTCGACTGAAGATTCCTCTAGGATGTTACAATCAGGGTTTATAAACTACCCTTTATATAAAACATTTTCATGAGACAAGGTTTTAGAAACCCTATCTTTTCAAAAGTATTAAACTACCCATTTTATGAACATATCTTTCCATCTTTTTCCTTGTAACATATTTTTGTATTTCTACAAAATATATATTTTCGAAATATATACTGAATTACCCCGACTAAGTCCCCGGGTACGTGCAAAACCCGCACATCACACTTACCAGTTAGTAGGGATAAATCCTTGTGAGTGACCAACAAGGGGTGGGATTCGAACTCAGAACCTCCATTTCTTGAGGCATGGTCCTGGCCACTGCTCCAACCCCCATTTGTTCATTCTGACAAATTATCTATCATTTTCTGTCACATACAGAAAAGAAATAATATTTTTCATCTTGTAAAAGTCGGGCACAACCTCTTATTTGTAATCATGGATATTTTTGTATTGAGCATATATAATTGCTTGTAAATCATATTTTTATTGTAAAAGGTTATACATCAGCAATAGTTAATAAATATGATATTCAACTCATGTTTTATATAGTATGTTTCTCCGTGAGTGGTTCATCTTACTACCATATCATGTGCCGCTTTGGTCTTTCCAAATTCAAACAGCAAAGACCATGCTGTTAAATGTTGGTGACCTTTAACTAGTTGAAGATACTGCATAGCTGACATGTCACAGTACAGGAATGGAAAGGTACGCTCAATTAATTGATTTATTAACTGACCTATTTTAATTGATTTTTTATGATGCCTCTATGATGCTCTTGGCGGAGTTCCCACATAGTGGATTTATGTTTCTTCTGCAACTTCTTTGCTAGTTGCATTTGGTGGTCTTAGCCGGGAAGGTTTGTCCTACATATTGTTATTTTTAATAGGGAAAGGGGCATATGGGTTCGAATTCATGAATGAACCCATGCATTAAAATCCCCCGATCACGTGCCACATGGCATGTGATCCCAAAACAACACCCGTTTTGGGATCATGTGTCATTGGGCATGTGATCTATTAAAAAAATATTAAGTTTGGTGGTCAAAACCATGGTCAAAGTTTGGGTAGCTTCCCACACATCCCGGTGCATTGAATTTTTCCCCCTTTGACCACATTTTGGATGGTGGCTATGCATAACATCATGACCAAATTTTTGGGTGTTCTCTGATCGTCCTTGGGTAAGTTTCGATGGCACCCAATCCTTTAGATGGGTGCCACGTGGACCCCACCTGGTTCGAATGCATGGATCCACCATGCATTCGCCAATATCCACAGTCCTCTTTTTTATATACTAGTAAGTAAAATTTATTGTCTTTTATTGTGGTGCGGTTAAGATTGAATATGTACCATACTTATTTGCTTTTTATTATGTAATAGGATTGACTACATCAAGTCTTGTTTTATCAATTTGTTTTTTTTTAATACAAATTTTTTAACAATTTGAATTAGCAATTCATGCATAGGATTTATTTTGACCTGTTATTCTTTAAATATGTTAGCCTAGAATCATAAATACTGTGTCGCTTGCGTGCATTGATTGTACCCCAATTTGGGAAGAAGGTGAACATCTCAAGGATATCAGAACATACAGACAACTTGTGGGAAAGCTCATCTACCTCATCATGTTTCACCCTGACATTGCTTATGTTGGGAGCGTGGTAAGCCAGTACATGCATGCACCAACAACCACATGCGATATACAGAATTTTGAGCTACTTGAAGGGTAGTCCAGGGAGAGTTGCTTTGCGGTAACCATGGACATTTTGATATTGAAATGATGCTGATTGGGCAGGGTCTTCAAGTGATACCCACAAACCAAAGAAAAAAACACATGGTACGTTCAAATATAAAAGGAGATTCATAACAAGGATATCCCACCTTAAAATTTCACAATGAAGGGTCAGAGAACGAAGAAGAAACTCATGTAGAAGATGATTGGACATGGATTTTGACCCTGGAAATAGATTGTTGTCAGAAAATAATTTCCATAATGATTGTCCCGGAGGAGATCTGGAGCATACTAGATCAACTTCGGTTTACTGCACATTCCTTGCTGGGACTTGGTCATTTGGAAAAGTAAGAAAAAGCATGCAGTGTCAAACTCTAGTGCAGAAATGGCATGTCCCAGGATGCCCGTGGAGGGATGCGACTTTGATTCATCCTCACCAATCTCAGAATTAATGTGAAGCTTCCTGTGATACTCGATGGAGATAATGAAGCAACTCTTCATATAGTTGGAACCTTGTTTACCACGAATGGACCAAGCACATTGAAGTAGACTGCCATTTTATAAGGGAAAAAGTTTGAATCCAAAGAATTTTGTATACCCCAAGTAAGGTATGAAGATCAGCAGGTTGATGTACTCATTAAGGCCGTGGGAAGAGGTCGCTTGCGCGATATCACGTCCAAGTTCAGCATGATCGACATCTATGACCCAACTTGAGGGGGAGTGTTGGTGTATCTACCTTATTTGTGTGGTGTGTACTTGTATGTGGGTGTGAGTATTAGTGCTTCATATGGGATCCTATTTTGTTAGTGGTATATACAATAATATTGAAGGCTGTGAGCTATAACTCATAACCTTAACCCATTTCCATCTTAGATTATCCAAAAAAATCAAAAAAGGAAAAGAGAAATCATAAAGGAAAAGAGTTCTTTGTAATATATTTAAAGAAAAACAAACTGAAAGAAAGTGAAAACCACAGCATACTTCCACTTGAAAAAAATAATGTTGTTTTTCTTTGAAATGGTAGTCCCGCTTGGGAAGACTTGTAGCTTCAAATGTGAAATCTGGTTAGTCATCACAAAGAAATTGTGAAAATAGTATGGTGGGTTTCATGGGCTATGGTTGTGAAGAATATAACAAAGAGATTACAGGTCTTTTTGATGTTTAAGAAGGAAAAAAAGTTTAATATTTGTTTGGGGGAAAAAAGCACTAAAGAAAGGAGTATTAAGCTTATGGAAATCCTGATTTCCTTGAGCGTACATTGTGAGGCATATGCCTTGAGGTGGAGGTGATGGCTTAACATGTTGATTTTAGGTCTCGAGGCTATTTGCCCTCTTGCTTTGAGGCAAGGGTCAAAATACCGGTTTTCCGGTACGTATCGTCCGGACCTCTCGGACGATACGTACCGGGTATCGTCCGATACATTCAATGTATCGGCGATACATTGAATGTATCGGTTTGTTACATTCAAAAAATCGTTTTTTTTTTTTAAATCCCAAAAAAATCCCAGAAAATCCCAAAAAATCTGAAAAAATATATTTATTTATTTTGTATTTATTTAAACTATTTTTGCTTTTATTTTTGACTTATTTGATGCATTATTTAGATGAATATATAAGTAAGATGCCTATTTTGTAACTTAACCCAAGTCACATCCCTATTTTGTAACTTATTTTTCTCTTAAGATCACATTTTTGACTTAATGTAATAGATCTTCTAACATTATGTTCGATCAGCTGATCACATGCCTATTTTATTAACAATATTTCATAATTTGATCGACGTAGACACGCATAAAGTAAATTACAATATATATTGACAAAAATAAATTATATATTGTCAAAAATAATAGCTATGTTGATAAAAATAAATTTAATTGTACATGAAAAACTTACTTTAGAGCCACATTGAATTTCGTGGTGGTTCTTGGCCCTCATGATCATCGTCATCATCGGTGCGCGAGCTTTCCGGCCTCTGCCTATCATATTCTCCATATTGATACTCATGATTATATGTGCCCCTTGAAACCGAGGCTCGTAGTAATGCGAAGGCCGGTCCTCCAAAAATCTGACCAACGAAGTCATATGGCATCGAATAGGTTTGTTGTGGCTGGTAGTATGGGTTACTAGTTGCTGAATCTTCGGTATTTTGCAAACTGAATCCCCCGAAGCTAGAAGTCATATAACCCATATCCGTATCATCTTGTGGTGGTGGTGTTTGATATGATCCCGACGCTCCTCTTCCTTCAACCCCTCCCATTCTAAATGTAGGAGTGTCGAACTGTGTTAACGGCGTCGAGTCATCGTCCCATGCCGCCATATCTCTATAAGGATCAGAGGTACCAGCTTCCTCCCCTCCACCACTAGTGCCAACATCCCCTCCACCATCATGCCCTCCACCATCATCCTCACCACTCCCATCATCACTATGCGTTTAGTCCATCGATCCAACCAAATGAATGCGATTCAATCTTCTTTTCCGCTTCGGCGGTTGGGAAGCTTCGCTCACTTCTTTTCAAAGATTGTCCAGCCATTCAGTGCTCTCACTATCCAAGACTGACTCTTCTCTCTCTTCGATCCATTCATTCAAAGGGTCATCCTCCTCGAATATATAATCCAACTGGATGGGATCAAAATAATCACCGTCTGCAAGGTAGAATATGATAGATGAATTAGTATAATATGTAAGTAAGACTTCATATAATTGAGGATCTAAGACTTCATGTAATTGCTTACCACGGTTGGTCCTCTGTATATTCCTGACCCTTAATCGCATGTTGTAGTGGCAGGAGACTAACTTTTCCAATCGGTCCATAGTTAGTCTATTCCTTGTCTTAATATGAATCAGAGAAAGTGCTCCAATTTATTTCATGATTGGACGAGGAACACGTTTGCGACAATACCCTCATTGCTACCCGCCTCAATATCGGACCATCACCTCCATAATGCATCCACCAATTAGCGGGTTTGTCGTGTTTAATTTGGGATTGCGCCAACGGAGTCCCAAATGACCCATGTCTCTTGCGAAACATGTCAATCTATAAAGATGAAACACAGTAAGGCACATATCAATAAATAGATGATAATATCACATGACATTTGACTTATTACTTTTAAGGTATGATACTATGATCACTCACATCTCTTATGGCTTGGCCTTGGTCCGCCAACTCAGGGAGCATTCTTTGGATTACATTGAGCAAACTGGTATACACTTCATCAGTGTCGCTCAGCTCGAAGCGTCGCGTATACTGGAAGGCTGGATTCAAGTAGTGTGCTACACATCAAATATAAGCAATTTCATCAGTATATGAAAATAATGAATAAATAAATAAAAATCACTACATAATTGTACAACATGTTATACTCGCAGATGCAATCTTGGTGAAATTGTGCATCCCACCTCTTGTCGATAATCGCTCAGTATCGTTTATATTTTGTAGGGCATTTGGTTTTTATAGCCAATTTTGCCTTATCCATTGACTCATAAACGTACCCCATTATTGGTTTGTCATCACCATCAACCAATCTCAACACTTGCACCAACGGGGTAGTGGCCGATCGGTGGTCGACATCGCCCAAAAGCTCGTCTTTATGGTCGGTCGAACTTGTGCAAGCTAGTCTCTTCGCTCGTGGAGTCCTATTTCATGTTGGTTCCATTCTTGAGCGACACACGCCTATATCTAGCCAAACTCAGTAGGGCTAAGAACCGTGTTGCAAAAGCGTGTAATCGCTGTGTCGAGCAACTCATTGTTCGTGAAGGCTCTCATCTTTGTTATGTCACGGTAGGAAGTAATCGTTCTTCCCTTTTGAATAGTTGCTGTGCCTTGCTTCTCTTCCTAAATCCTCAAGAATGAGGTCCACGCAATGTATGCGCACGGGTCGATCTGGTGGCGTCTCTTCGCCATTAGTTTTAATCCGGGGCTTTGTAGTTTGCCACATTATGTTACCACACCTGACAACCCGCTCCAACCTCATGAACTACCATATCCATTAGTTTAAAGAGGTAGTCGCCTTTACGTGTCTAGAAGCATCAATCGATTTCAAAATATCATCCCGATCGCGTAAACCAAAAAGTTTATCAAGCTCTTCTTTGTGGGACCTCCATCCATCGCACATAATTGTGCAACCTCTCTCATCCCATACATCCTCAAAGCTTACATGGCGGTTATCTCATCGTACTCATCTGTTAGTAAGGGCTCGGATATCTCATATGAAGAAGGCTTTTAACTCTGGACCAACTTACGCACTTGTATCAATCATGCTTTTGAAATGCAATGATGCTACTTGGCTGGAATGTGGTTCTATATAAAAAACTTGGCAATGAATTTTCCAAGCTTCTTCCCTATTTTTTTAAGTGAGATTGCACTCAATTTGGTTTGTTTAGAGCTTTCAGTGCGATACATGAATGGATCCATAGTGTAGTGGCCTTTAGTAGGCGACTATAATCCCTCCCAGATGCTGCCCTACGCAACCCGACAGTCTGCTCAACATCCTCATCAACATCAACAACATGTGGCCTATGACTAGATCCACCACCGGTAGCAGGCATGGATGGACCCCTCAACCTGGACCGAAACCGATAATCGGCTTCTTCCTGATCTCGACGCTGTTGTGCTTCCCTAGCACTCTCTCTCATAGCTCTCGCTTTATGCTCATCCTCATCCTCATCCTCATCCTCATCATCCTCAGGTGCACTGATGTAAACTCTGGATCTGGCCTCCTGATTCTCTCATACATTTTCCTATCACGATCGGCTTCAGCTTTTTTCTTTCCCTTTGCTTGTAAACTAGCTCGATATTTTCTTTTACCTCTCTGGGTACACTAGGACACCCTCTTGTCTCTCCCTTTACATGAGCAGATGCTCCTTTTAATCGTGATACCTCCTCCCAGTTTTTTTCCATAAAGATTACATTGAATTCTATTACCATCTATTCTTTGTACCATATTGCCCTGTTGGATCTGAGCGTACCATATTTATTTATTTCACCTGCATGAATGAGCAAACGATTGAAAATAAACATCTAATTTACACTTGAAAATAAAATTTACAAGAGTAAACATCTAATTTACACTTGAAAATAAAATTTATTTTTTAATTATTGCTATTTTAAAAATATCAGATTATATTTTATCAAATTTATTTGATATTATTATAATTTTTGAATATTTATTTGATATTATTATAATTTATGAATGTTTATTTGATATTATTTTAATTTATGAATATTTATTTGATATTATTATAATATATAAATGTTTATTTGATATTATTTTAATTTATGAATATTTATTTGATATTATTATAATTTATTAATGTTTATTTGATATTATTATAATTTTTTAATGTTTATTTGATATTATTATAATTTATGAATGTTTATTTGATATTATTTTAATTTATGAATATTTATTTGATATTATTATAATTTATTAATGTTTATTTGATATTATTATAATTTTTTAATGTTTATTTCATATTATTTTAATTTTTGAATATTTATTTGATATTATTTTAATTTATGAATATTTATTTAATATTATTATAATTTTTAAAAATTTATTTGAAATTTATTCCATATTATTCTAATATTTTATGGGACATATCCCATAATATTAATTATTTTAATTATATGTGACAATCAGATATAATCAATATGGGTCACATATAATCAATATGGGTCACATATAATTAAATTTATTATTAAAATTAATATGGGTCACATATAATTTAATATGTGAGCCATAAATTTAATTATATGTGACCCATATTAATTTTAAGTTTAAATTATATGTGACCCATATGATATGTGACCCATATTGATTACATGTGACCCTTAATTATAATTATTTATATTATTTTTGACCTATCAATTTAAATATTTTAAATGGGGTCACATATAATTATTTTTGACCCATCATATTATTTTTGACCCATTATTTATATTATTTTTAATTAATTTAAATATTTTAAATTATTTTAAATAATATTAATTATTTTAAATATTTAAATAATTAATATTATAGGTAAATGATAAATTTACCTATAATATTAATTAATATTAAGGTAAATCTACACTAAATAAGTGTAGATCTACACTAATTTAGTGTAGATCTACACTAATTAAGTGTAGATCTACCTTATTTAAGGGTAGATCTACACTAATTAAGTGTAGATCTACACTAATTAAGGGTAGATCTACCTTATTTAAGGGTAGATCTACACTAAATAAGTGTAGATCTACACTAATTAAGTGTAGATCTACACTTAATTAGTGTAGATCTACACTTATTTAGTGTAGATCTACCTTATTTTAGGAAATAAAATGAAATACACGTACCTTCCACGTTGATCCCGTGATATTTTGTGCGATTTGGCGCCGATTTAGGGTGTAAATAATCAAAAAATTAGAGAGGAGGAAGAAGGAAGGAAAAAGAGGGTTTACCCGACTTAAAAGTCGGGTCTATTGGTGGGGCCCACCAATATTTTCAAATTATCGGACGATAATTTGAAATTATCGTCCGATAATTTGAAAATATCGTCCGATACGAACGATATTTTGATTTTTTTTATTTTTCCAAATTTTATCCTTATTATTTGAAATTATCGTCCGATACGGACGATATTTTGTCCGTATCGGACGATAATTTCATTATTTAAATCATGGTACGATACATAGGGTATGTATCGTACCGTTCACGCCCAAAACCGATACGTATCGTCCGATACGTATCGGTATCGGACGATATTTTGACCCATGCTTTGAGGTGGTAACCTTTTAAGGCCATGGTAATAGGAATTTTTTAGTTGATCTAATTTCTCTTAGGTTTTAAATGGGTGATTGATACCATCTTACTGATCCCCTATGCCTTGAGTTTTGTGTGCAAACATCACAATGTTCTAGGAAATCTGGCGCTACACATTCACCACATTCACAAGAATCTCTTGTAGCAACTTGCTCTGATACCTCATTGATCTAGAAGGAAAAGAGAACTAATGAACATAGCAACACAATGCAATACCTCTAATAAATTGCAAGTAGAAAGACCAATTCAACTTAAGATAGAAAGATTGGGAACTCAAGCTTAAACCATAAAATTCACGGAAGTGATAAAAAAAATAATAAGAGCTTCAAACATAATAAAAACCAAGCTTAATCCAAACTCTAATTCGTCACTATACAAAATCCTGTTTTATAGTTACGAATTTATGATAATAACCTCAAAAGGTAACTTTATACTTCTACAACTCTATTCAACCTCCTATGGCTTTCTAATACTTAATTCATCTCTAAATAAACTTCAGATAAGACTAAAACTCTCTTTCTAATCTTACTATCGAAGTAATTTAACTTCCTTTAGTAACAATTAATAAAACAAAAAATTAATAATAAAATTGAACTCCCAACCTAAATCAGACATCCTAAATATTAATATCACTAACTGTACCTAAAATTTGTCACAGCCCTACATCATGTTCGTATATTAGCGATAAGTCACTAAATAGTCAATACTTATGCAAATTACATGATCTTAGTCTTGTTGGAAAGGTACTCAATAGGCTTTCCAACAATACCCATTTCATAGCATTTAGATGATGCTTTCCACAAGAATACAAGCCAATATTATGTACAAAATTACATTGCCGCAAATCTTTAGGTATAGAATTGAAAGTATTTATACCTTTAGCCTGCATCATATATATTCTGATTTGGAGTTCTATATTACTAGTTTAGTTGGCTGAGATGCATGTGCTATGATGGATGCGTGGAGGAACAAGGAGGATGGAAAGGGTACAAGTACATTGGAGGAAGTTTAGAGGTGACCTTAATAAAAGAGAAAATAAGGAATGCTGTTTGAGCTTGTTGGGCATGTCTAACAGAGACCTAAAACAGTCCCTATAAAAAAGATTGAAATGATCCAAGAACAAAGAAAATAGGATAAGGGAAGACCAATACAGACTAGGAGAGAAGCATTGAGAACCTACATGAAAGATCGAGTAGTGATAGGCAGTTTAGCCATAGACTAGAGCAAAGTGACAATACGTGTATAGGTTTAATACGGTGAGAAAGTCGGAAAGAAACGGCGAGATACAGGAAAAAAGGGAAAAAATTGAAAGCTAAACAAACTGTAAATTACGGAAGATAGAAAAAATGGAAAAAATCGGGAAAAATGAGATATTAAAAAAAAAATTAAAAAATCTTTAAAATAGCTTTTTTTTAAATATGGTAAAATACAAGGAAAAAACATTTAATATGTGAAAAAGTGCATTTCATACATGAAATACGTGTATAATAGGAAAATATTCATTTTATTAAAAAATACGGGTATTATACCTGTTTAGTACCTTGTGGCAAAAAGACGCATATTACCTGTCTAGTATACAATACTGGTTAAGAGAGAAATGTGGAAAACATTTTGTAAATTAAACTCACTATTTCGTTCATATATAAATTAATAAAATTTAGGAACTTGTAAGTTATTGATTAGTGAATGGTGATTGATCCATATCCGTTTAATAAATAGTAAGATATTATTAATGATGTATCATAAAATACGACAATATTTGGGTATAACAGCGCGTGCAGGTTTAGTATGGGATGAACCGAAGAGATCGGGCTGCATGATGCCAAACTTGATATCTCAAAGTCATTCTACGTGTTTCTGGAGTCTGGACATGTGACATTATGAAATTAGAATATGATCAAAACCGTAAATAACAGATAAAGGACATTATCTCTCTTCATTGATGTGCACAACCATAATTCAGTCCTTAACTTTTCTGAAAAGTTGAAGAGCTCCTTACTGTGAGATGCCAAACACCAAGACCCCCAACCTAGCGTCAAGTGCTTACTTTTTTTCCCTTTTTTTTTTATAATTTTCAATGGGGACCCACATTCCTTAAATAAAAGGATAAGGGCCAATATGGCACTACGTTCTTGGCTTAGGGGAGAAGCGCAAAAAGTTGCTAACTATTTTCTATATAGTCATTATCTCTATATAACTTACGGGGGCCATTACTTGCACACGCTTGATCCATATCCGTTTAATAAATAGTAAGATATTATTAACTATGTATCCTAAAGTACAACAATATTTGGGCATAATAGCTACGTGCAGGTTTAGTATGGGATGAGCCAATGAGATCGGGCTGCATGATGCCAAACTTGATATCTCAAAGTCATTCTATGTGTTTCTGGAGTCTGGACATGTGACATTATGAGATTAGAATATGACCAAAACCGTAAATAACGGATAAAGACCATTATCTCTTCATCGATGTGCACAACCATAATTCAGTCCTTAACTTTTCTGAAAAGTCGAAGGGCTCCTTACTATGAGATGCCAAACACTAAGAGCCCCAACCCAGCGTCAAGTGCTTATTGCATTACATTCTTGGCTTAGGGGAGAAGTGCAAAAAGTTGCTCACTATTTTCTGTATAGTCATTATCTCTATATAACTTACGGGGGCCATTACTTGCACACGCTTTTCACTTGGTTGCCCCGGAATAATTAAAAAAATGATACTATTTTTTGTTTTTAAATGACTAAGTGATGCGGAAACTACCACTATGCAAATGCTATGGGCTGAGATTAATAGTGAATTAAATGTAAATAACTAAAATACGAATTTTCTAACAAATGATCACAAAAAATAGCAAGGATTTCAATTAAATGGACTCGATCTAACTCGAAACAGTGTTACTTTCCGACACATACTGATAGACTTATTACCACTTTTCCGATGGTTGCACAGAAAGTAACGAAATCAATAGTTACATATCACATATATGTGCCTAACCCGTAAATAATTCAAATAAGGAAACTAATCCTAAAACAAACCACTTATTAAAGAATCCTAAAGCAACTAAAACACTAAAATGACAAATTTTGCCTCAAAATCCCGTAATTCCGTCAAATCTCGGACGCGTCTCACGAATGTCCATCCTGTTGTAATGTACTTCCGTCAATGTGCACCAAAACAGTGAGCCCCCATTTCACGGACGTTCGTATTGTAACACGGACGTTCGTCCTGACATAGCTTTAATGGGCCTTTTAAAAACCATTTGTGGGTCCACTTTCTCTTTCAACATCTCTTTATTAGGCCACGATCTCGGCGTGTAGGCTTCAATTCCGCATTATTCCCCCTACTTTGAATAAGTTTGACCTCGAACTTTGGCTGACATGGATTTTCATCGCAGAGGTCACAAATAATATATGGGGAACTTCGATCCGAAGCGGCTTGGACAAGTAAACCAGATTCAGCTCGAGCGAGATTCAATTTATCTTTGATACGCCTACGGGAATCGACGTCAACAAAACCAACACGATCTTGGGACCTGTGGGTCATGGGACCGATAGATTGCATTGCGGACTCGGTAGGACTTGTTGCGGAAACTTGCTCTTCAACGGTCTCGGGATTAGTTCTAATATTGACCGTAAAAGGGTTTTCATCTACCGGTACGGAATCTTCGACTGATTTTGGTGCTATCACGGGTTCGGGTAGATGATCAATTAGAATTTCTGAGCTTGGTTTCTTGAGCGCTTTGAGCATGGTAAGTTCACATGTACCGCATAGATTTTACACCGATAATGGAATCCGTAATAGGTGTAGGTATCACAACGGTTATGGAATTAAAACGGACGGTTAGTGATGGGGTTGGGTTTACAGATTTGAAAGCTTAAATTTCAAAGCTTCAAGTCTCGTCGATATGATTTCCTCTTGTAGTTTGAGAAGAAAATCTTTAAGAAATTGTTGAACGAAACTCCTGTTTAATGCCTCTGCTATCCGACGTGAAATTTTTAACTCGCATAGAATCTCAAAAGTGAACTCTCAAGTATCTAAAACTGACCAACATTGAGTTGTTAAATTTAAATACCTCAGACTCCGCGTTCTAGATTTCACTGCCTCCTATACTTGTCCAATCGTAAAAATCGTCTGATGCAAATCAAGTCTCTTTTGTCGATCTATGAACAATCCCATGCTAGCCATCTGATTATTCAACTCGTGAAAGACTTCAATAAACTGTTCCTTACTCATGATGGACTTCACATGGCGAGTGTTGAACCTGACTTTGATGCCAAATCTGATGTGGAAACTAACACTATGTAGATGATATGGGACGTATCTCGGAGATAAAAGAAGATAGATGGGAGAGAAAAGTTGGCCTCACACCAAACCGCACGCGGAACGAAGAATCACTCTTCAAGTTGAGAGAATCAAACCTTTATAGAAAACTTTGTTCAAAAGTTCTCAAGTTTGCAAAGCAAATTTTCATTCATCATCAATAATCATTTCTCCTAAGAGATTACAATGTGTATTTGTAAAGAAAATAAACCCTAAAAATACTACTTAAAATAAAGCTCCTAATCAACCATTAAAACTTTCTAATTTAACGGTCATAATTAATTTCACCATTAATCCCGTTTGTTATTACGCGCCCACTTTTAAAGGGTCAAACAATGTCCGATTGTCGTGAAATTGGTCCTGTTTGAAAGCTTATCGAAGTAGCTTTCCAACACGACAAGAATCACACAATTCCGACACATATTGATAAACTTATGACCACTTTTCCGATGGTTGCTTAAAAAGTGACGAAATTAACAGTCATATATTACATGTGTCTGATCCCTAAATAATTCAAATAAGGAAACTAATCCTAAAATAAACCACTTATTAAAGAGTCCTAAAATAACTAAAACACTGAAATGACAAGTTTTGCTTCAAAATCCCGTAATTCCTTTAAATCTCAGACGCGTCTCATGGACGTCCATTCTGTTGTCACATCCGCCCGTCCTTCCTGTTATCACAGACGTCCGTCGCCTGCAATGCGCACCAAAACAATGAGCCCCCATTTCACGGACATCCGTACTATCCCACGGATGTTCGTCCTGACGTAGCTTTAACGGGCCTTTTAAAAACTCATTCGCGGGCCCACTTTCTCATTCGACTTCTTCTCTTTATCCGGCCATGATCTCAGCGTGTAGGCTTCAATTCCGCATTACTAAGTTACCCTGGTGGTTGCACCTTGGGTATAAGAGGCAAAAGTTTGCATAACATCACTATTCTCTTGTTGTAAGCGAATAGGGAGACGAAGCGAACTCTAGCCGAGTTATGTGGAGACATAGACGGTGTAGAGAAAAAGAGATAACGTTGGAGAGAGAGAGAGAACTATTAGGGCTCATTCGGGAGCCAAGGAAATGACTTTCCTTAAGCATTTTCTGCAAAAAATGACTTTCATGAGCATTTCCTGAGCTTTTCTTCTGTTCTTGAGTTTCTTTGGGTTGCGTGTTTTCCGAGCATTTTCTGTTGAAAGTGACGGATGGTTTTTGGAGGAATTTGCTCAGGAAAGCTCAGTTTTTGAGTTGAGCTACAATTTTTATAGGATTGGTATCAGGTACCCCACCCATGCACCAAGGGCAGTGGATGAATCTAATTCCTTTAGCACCTATATATTTTAGTGCAATTTACAACAAAAATAAGGACCTTACATGAAGTTCAGTTATGGTTGTATATAAGATGATCTCTACCCTGCACATGATGAAGAGAAGTTTGGTTGAATTGATTTGAAAATTTCAATTTTGACAACTTAATAATTTTTGTTCATAACATTATTTTCGGTTTTAATACACTCATCCGACGGCCAATCAAATGTTGGTGGATTTTCTTATTTTGACTTTGTTTTGATTGGATTTGGTGGACTGACTCCAATTTAAAACTTTAGGATCAGCTGAATATGATGTACCCCAATTTTGTTAGTCTTGTGTTACATATTGTAGTCCTATGGATGACCCATTTGTCTCTACCATGCACACTAACGAAGTTTGGATTCAACAACTATTTAGCAAGGGTCAAGGCGGTTTAATTTGCATAAAGTTGGGAAAGATTTGGAAAAAATTCAGAAAAATTTCAGCTATTATAAAACATAAATATTAAAAAATATAAAAAGATATAACCTATTTAAAGTTTAAAATGATGTTTTTAAGCAAGAAAATAAGTGTATTATATAATCCAAATGCATCTCAATTCCATAATCATAAAAAAAGAACAATACATAGGATGTTTAAAGCAAGTGTCAAAAATCCTTCAAATTCAAAAAAATTGAAAAGATTCAGCGAAGATCCATGATTTGAAGATCTTTTTATGCATGATTGGGATGGTAAAGACCCATGATTCCCATGATCCCATGATCCCTCAAATTATTTATTTATTTATTTATTCATACTAAACTGAAACTGAACTGATAACTATCGGTTTCTAGTTTCTCAAATCGAAACCGAACCGATAAAAATCAGTTTTCGAGTAAGTCCCCATCGGTGTATACGTTTAAGACAACATTTCGAGAATCTGTCTGACCAAAGTGTTAAACACATTACCGATTTAAAGTATATAAATTTTGACGATCAACCGATCAATATAACCGCTTTGATGAAGGTCATTAATGCGTGCGGCTGTAGAGTGTGGAAGAACACAATACACTTTCTTGACATTTTCTTGAGAAAGTGTAGAACACAAGAAAATGTCAGAAATGTTAAGAAGATGAGTTTCTGAATAACTCAAGAACAACTCTCAGGAAAGTGACTTTCTTAGAAAATAGGTTTCTTGGCAGAAATTGAGCTAGCCATTTTCTTGAGAAAATAGGTTTTTGGGCAGAAACTGCCGACAAGCCCTCAGGGAATCTGTAAAATTACGCATGGATGCAATAAAGATTAGGATTTGGAGATTATGATCTTAATAATAGATATCTTAAATATTAAGATCCTAATCTTTACTGCATGGTGGAGAGAGTGAGAACCACGTAGAGAGAGAACGGTGGAGAGGGGGGGGAGGGGGGGGGAAGAGAGAACGGTGTAGTGAGAGAGAAGTTGGCCAACATAAAATTTTATTAAGGTGCAATTTTTTTTTAAATTTTATGTGCATTACAGGAAGCATGTGCAAGGACAAATTTTGGTTAAAATCGGTGCGCAAGTAACGGCTCCCATAACTTACCTATTTGGCTTTATGATTTTTTTAGCTCATTTGAGATGCAGATTTATATTTTTCTGTTCATTATGCTAATTAATTTGGTCTGGCTTTTTCCGAGGCATTTTTATTTTTTAAAGGTCCCAAAGGCCATTTGATTCCTTGGTTTCTTAAGGATTAATTTTCCTTTGTTTGAGTTTCATGCTTCATGCTACATGATTGTTTGGAGATGTATATATGTTTTAGGACAGTGGAGTGTGGCCTAATTGTTGTTGTTCTCCTTGAGTATTCTAATCATCCACCTTTGCTTTGTACTTACTACATCATATTGCATTTAAGATTTTCTGTTTATGAGTGGTGGGTTTCTTCTCCACAGATTGGCCTAAGATGGAGGACAGAAAAGGAAGTCATATCAGGGAAAGGTGACTAGGATATCTGTACATATGAATTAGTTATCTTTACATGTGTATACTTTTCAAATGTGATATACATAAAAATTTTCCCCATAAAGATGCTTCTGATATTGCTTTACTCATCATCATCGTCCTCATTCTTACCATGTCCCATCTAATTAAAATTGGCTTTGCGAGTCCTATTTCCCCACTCATTTTTGTAAAGAAATAAACTTTCCGTCACTCTGCAGCATGATTCCAAATCTCATCCGAAACCGGTACGTACCGGATGATACGTATCGGTTTCGGAGGTCACCGGTATGATACTTTCAATGTATCATACCGATGCATTACATATATATTAGTAATGTATCAAACGATACATACAAATGGATTGTCCAGAACCGGTACATATCAGATGATACGTACTGATTTTGGAGCTGGACGATACGTACCGGAAAATGGTATTTTATTTTTTTTTGTACGGTAATGGATCAATTCATAGAAAAAATCAGCGAGAAGCTGAACAAGCTACAGAAGCAAAGCCAGAGGAGGCTAAAAAAGACAAGGAAAAGAAAAACAAGCCAAAAACCGGCCACACACGGCCACTAACTCTCCCCGAGAGCACCAACTACACAGACGGGCAGCATCATTAGTGGCAAAACTCATTGCACTCCTACCGCCCATACTTATCCAGAGCTGCCTAGTGGATCATACAATCCTTGACCGCCTTTAGAATCGTGCCTATAGGAGGTCGTTTGCGGTTAAATATGCGGGCATTCCTTTTGAGCCATATATTCCACACCACCGCGTAAGCGCCCACTCTCCAAAAGGTGCTCTGCGGACCTTCCCACTTGAGGCAGTTCCAGCTATCAAGAAGCTAGGGGAGCGTGTCTGGGAAAACCAACAAAGATCGAAGGATTTCAAGATAGTGCTCCATATACCGGCGGCCACCTGACAATGAATGAAGAGGTGAGGGATCGATTCTTCGAAGGAGAGACACATGGGACATCGGTTTCGGATAACTTTGCCCCTGATAATCAGCTGATCGATGGTCAAGGTATGACCTCTATTCGCGGTCCACACAAAGAATCCGACTTTGGGAGGTATCGGCGCCTTCCAGATGAAGTGCCAATCAGCTATAATCAGCCGCCGAAGCGATGCTCTGCAGTCATTTATTTTGCAATGATACTCAAATGACATTTCTTGATTTTCTCCTTTTGGGGGGGCCTACCCAAAACTTCATATTACATTCTGAATTCAATTATTCTCCCTACCCTACACGTCCACCTGAGCATATGCATCTCAGCCACATGTTCTCTTGTCTTGTAGCTTCTTTGTTGACCAACGCTCAACACCATACAACAATGTAGGCCTTACCACCTCTCTGCTTACTGTGTACCGTCTTAGTTAAACTCCACCGTATGATTTGAGTATCTGTTCTAAGAAAACCTTTGGTACTAAAATATGCTCCAGAGTAATGTGGGAGAGAAGAAACAAAAGTCGAAGAACGATAGCCATATTTCTACCATGTCTCTGATGGACATGCTCAGTGCTGGAGTCAAAACGTGTCTAGCCCTTTCTGAAAATTGAGTTCTTTTGCGAGTCAGAAATTAACCCGATTTCCAAAAGTTTATTATTAGCTAGATGTTATTAGAATCTATAGAAAACCTTTAAAACTGAAAATTTCCTTCGTTTCAATTGTTGTCTAAAGAAAGAAAAAAAGCTTACAAATGAAAAACTTTAAAACTGAAAATTTCCTTCCAAAGTATTAAAGTTAATTTTAAAACTTTAACATAGATCATAATCAGCATCACAGCCTTATCCCAACTATTTGCGGTCGACTTTGCACTACCTATTTCTCCACTCGTTTTTTATCAGCGCTACCCTCTTTGTAACTCAACAATCCTTCATATCCCTTCTCATGGCTTCGCTCCACGTCTTCACAGTCTTCCTTTCTCCTAATCTTTGTGCTTGTAGCGTCTCAACCCTTCGTACAAGGTTTGCTTCATGCCTCTGATAAATATGTCCAAACCACCTCAAGTGACATTCTGCAATTTTTTCTTTATAGATGTCACTATCAGATTTTCTCTTATGTACTCGTTGCGAATTTTATCCTTCTTGTTACCCCTCTCATCTATCTCAACATACGCATCTCAGCGATGAGTATTCCATCTTCTTGTTACTTTTTTATGGCTCAACATTCAGCACCATATATTATGGCAGGTCCAACAGCCGTCTTATAAAAACGTCCCCTCAATCTAAGTGGAACTCTTGAGTCGCAAAATACCCCACTTGCTTGCCTCCATTTCATCCAACCTGCATAAATTCTATTTGAGGCGTTCTCGTCAAATCCACCTCTGATGGTAAAGTAGAGCCTAAATAGCGAAATCTATGGCAATGGGCACTAACTAATTTTTTATTTTAACTAATCCTTCCTCCATGTTATCATGTTCATTAAATTTTCACTCCATTTATTCTGTCTTTGTTCGATTAATTTTCAAACCCCTTGACCTTAAAGCTTTTCTCCATAATTCCAGTTTATCGTTTATTTTTTTCCTAGTTTGGGGAATTAATAATATGCCATCCGCAAATAACATGCACCATGAAATCTCTTCTTATATGTCTATGCTTAACACATCTATGACTAGGACAAACAAATAAGGGCTCAATGCAGATCCTTGATGTAGCTCAACTCCGACAAGGAACTCACTTGTTTCTCCACAAGGCATTCTTACACTAGTTACCACCCTCTCATACATCTCTTGGATAATCTCAATATATAATTAGAAACGACCAAAAACAAGAACTACGGAGGTAAAAAATCATAGAAGAGCAATTTTTGTAGTAGTCCATTTCACTCATATATTGAAACAAAGAACAACTTCCTTTGAATACAAATTCAGTCTTTTATCCGTTCTGATATTGGAATTGGTCCCTCTAAATTTTGTGGTTTTGCTCAAAGCTCAAGTAGTAAATAATTCATTAGTTTCATTTTTCTCATTGTAGTATGCCACATTGTATTGACTATGTAATTAACCAAGTTTCGTAATTGTTCTAGAAGATTTGAGTTTACAGTCATGGTAATGATATTTAAAACAGATTTATGTTGGATATCATTTATTTGTAGCTAGCTTTCTTCTTTTCAGGTTGAAAATCTGTGGTCCTTATTTTATAGCTAGAAAGAATCATGATGAGGATATTTAAAATTGGCTTTAGTGCTTTTGTTTCTTGAAAATTGGTTATCTTAAGGATGGATTGTTGAAGTAACCTTATTCCATATTTAAAGGGTGTTAAACCCGTAGCTTTTCTTGCATTTATCCTTTTCTATTTCTCTGGCCCATTTCCTGTTGAATTCTTTATGTGATAAGAATAGGGCTTAGAACTAACTATTTTCTTCAACAGGGCAGTTCATATGCGGTAACAAACAATGCAATGAGAAAGACGGATTAGCAAGCTATGAGGTATGTTTTACACTGGTATCACTTTATTAATCTGTTCTAAATATCTCAAAGGATACTGAGACGTACTGTTTTATAAGTCTCGGTATTAAAACTGGGCAATGAAGACCTGTTTCAATTTGTATTGGATGCTGCAACTCAATATGGGGACTTTTCACACCATATCATCCACCACAAGTTTGTATCTAATGATACTGGTAATATTGGCTCTTACAGAGCTGAATACACAAACCTCAATACTAATATTTTAAACCTTTCTGTTTGTGAAGCTGACCTTTTACCATGGTATCAAAACTCAGCCGATACCAATACGTATCGGTCTCGTCGAGAACCGATACTGATACCATCCCGATACCAGTATCGGGGTGGTTTCAGTATCTGTTTCGGTATCCCACTGATACTGACCGATGCAATCAGTTTTTTATGTTTTGTTTTCTTTCTTTTTCAAAAGAAATAAGATATCATCTGATACGATATCCGTGATACCGTGTCTGTATCGGCTGATACTTATCAAGATGGACTGATACCCAATACCGATACTGATATTGACACCTTGCTTTCAACTTGTTGATACTGGAGGAAAACAATAATCCGGACTGGATAAAAATGCTAACCAGAATATATTTTAATTAGCACTACTTAAATGCAAGTGCACTCTGTTTGCCAACAACTTGATTTATGGGTCACTTTCGAAGTGGATAATTGCCTAAGAATCTCACCCAATTGAATGGTCATAACTAAAAAAGTATTTTTCAAGAAGTTGTTTCTATATTATTGAGCATCCAAAAGTAAATTTTAAGACAAATGGTTATAATCATTTCATCATAGAGATCTGTGGGCTAGTGACCCATCCAAGATTTTTCGTATTAATCAAGCTGTCTAAATTAATGAGCACAGATACATGGCATGGTAATATTGTGGCACGTGACCAACCATAGTGATCTTAAGAACCAGAATATGATTCCTTTCTTCAAAGTTAGTTAGAATTGTGAATGTCAAAAATAACTTCTGAATCATATATTTTTTTATCTTATTGGTCAATATTCAATAATTGACAATTGAGTGAAAGTTCAAAAAGTGGCAGTAACCTTTCTTTTGTATTTTAGATGTATCATATTTTGACTTCATATCTTATTGCCTATTCCATAGAGCACCAAGCAACATCAAAATCTGATCATCCGTATTCAATCTAAACTAGGATTACGAGTTAGGTTTTCAAAGATTCGAACCTTGGGTTAGAAGAGATAAAAAAAGAGAATAGAAGAAGAAAGAGAGAGAGAGAAAGAGAAAGAGAATCTCACTAGACGGGGCTGCACAAGATTAGTGTCGCCCGTTCCATCTAAGCTCCTATATTATTATTCGTTAACAAATAATTACAAATTTGCTATTATGAAATTAATAGATGACTGTTATCCCTGCCACTTATCTACTTTTAATACATATAAATATCAACTTTCATGATGATAAATAACTCTTTAATATTCCTCAAGCTGGCGGATATATTTTATAGCTAAGCTTGGACTAAAGTCTTTCCAACTCGTTTTAGCGAAGGGCTTTTGTAAACCTATCAGCACACTAGTTTACGTTATTCCCACCTTTACCCTGACAAAGTGGCATTCCACCTCTATGTTCTGTTCTTTCATGATATAAGAGATTATTGGCTATATGTACTACAGCTTTGTTATCCCACAGAACCTTTTACTGGGAAACCAATCTCAGCCATTAGGGTCTTCACCAGTTCACGGGGTAAGAGCCATTGCTCTGCACTCAGATTCAACACTAGACTGTGATTCAATATCTTATTTCTTGTTTTTCCAAGTGACTAGATTACCTCTTCGAAGGTGCAATAATCAGCTGAGTGCTCTTTGATAAGGATCCAAAATAATCCGAATATCCCTCAATGCGAAGATGACTATTTGATTTGTAAAGGATTCCTTGACCATTTTGCACCTGCCAAGTACTTTAGTATACGAACTTCCATGCGGTACATGTGGTGCCTGCTTGGATTGGCTGACAACACTAACAGATTATGCATATTAGGCTTGGTCTTAATTAAATAAATCAGCTTACCAACCAGTCTATAGTATCTGCAAAGGTCTAGTAACTCTCCACAATCAACTTCTGATTTGGGTCCACAAGAGTTTCTATGAGTTTGGATCCAAAAAGCCCAATCTCAGTCAACAAGGCCACTACGTATTTCTGTTGAGATAGATAAATTCTCATCTATGATCTAGCTACTTCAATGCCCAAATAAGTAGCATAAACATGAATAATTTCTATGGTATCTGCCACTAACAATGTATGACATTGTTTCATACATATCTATGAAACTTATTGAATTTGTGGAACCATCCAAGAACTTGTGGAACCATGCCTTTCGACATTGCTTCAAGCCATAAATTGCCTTCGTCAAGTGACAAGCCTTCTCTGACTCCTCCTGAGCAGCAAACCCCGAAGGTTGATCCTTATACACCTCAACAAGATCACCGTTCAGAAAAACATTCTTCACATCAAGCTGAAGATTGTCAAATGGATGAATTAAGCTTTGCGATAGACGAGGTCTTAAACTAGTGTACCCCGGGATTCTGGGTGGACCCTTTAGCAACAAGTTAGGTGTTGAGAGTCGCTCCACAGATTGATCACGATCCTATTTGATGGTGTACACCCATCTACAGCCGTCTTTTTCTCAGAAGGAGTCACCAAATTCCATATATGAATTGTGTGAAGAGCCAAGATTTTCTCTTACATAGCCTCTTTTGAACCATGATGTGAAAGATCCTCGTCATATGACAGGAATATAAGCTGAAGAGATTGCTAATGCAAACGTACATCAAACAGATGAAAGTCCATCATAGGATTTGATTATCATCATCATAGCCTTATCACATTTATTTGGGGTCAGATTTATGATTCCTATTTCTCCACTGGTTTATGTTCAGCGCTAAGCATTCTGTAGCTGCAATTATTGCGTACTCCATTATCATGTCTCACTACTTCTCTCCAAGTTTTTAGGTATTCTTCATTCCCCCTTCCATGTTATTCTCATCATCTCCCATCTATTTGGGGCCATCTTTGCGAATCCTATTTCCCACTTGTTTATGTTGAGCTCTAAGCACTCCATAACTCCCCTTACGACACAATCTTTCGTATAATTTCTCATTACTTCTCTCCAAGTCTTTAGGTGTTCTTCATCTTCTCCCTTGTGTTCATCACCATCATCATCATCTCATTATTCATTGTAACCTTATCACATCTATATGGGGTCGGCTCTGCGAGTTTTATTTCTCCACTCGACTTGTTTCTGTTCAATACTAAGCTTTCCTTGACGCTGCAATATCCTCATGTCACTTCACTGCTTCCCTCTAGGTTTCAAGGTCTTCCTCTTCTCCTATTTTCTTGTTCTCGTAGCATCTCAATCCTTCTTACAGGGTTTGTTTCTTTGTTTTAGTTATATATCAAACAAAAAGTGAAAAGGTGTAACTTCGTACCAAATTTTCTGATACCCTTTTTGTTGTGATCATCTGACATAGATTTTTATTACCTATTTGTTTGGGCCTTTGTCTTATAATTGGGATGGTTTTTTCAAGTTTGTGCTTCATGTGCTCTGGTCCTTTTTTTACAGGTCAACTTTTCTTACTTCGAAGCAGGAGAGAATAAACAGGCCCTCGTGAAACTTGTTGCTTGCAAGAGGTCAGTCGCTTCTTACCTTGCCCGAAACCATGCATAAATTTCATTTCTTGTTCTTATCCTCGCAAGACATTCAAAAAATTCAGTTATATTAAGCTCCTTGCATCAAATTTGGTACGCCCACCCAGTCTATGGGAAGTCCACCCATCACCTATTGGGAGGACGTGAAAAAAAAACTGTGGTCAAAGTTTGAAAAAAAATTCAGTGAAAAGGCTAATGACATCAACCATAGAGTTCTACAGCTGTGAATGGGTGCATAAACACCCTAATCAATGCTTCTTTTAGGTTATAAAAACCGAAGAAAGAAATATAGATGGAAAAGTTGTGTATATGCTGCAGCAGCAAGTAGATGTTCATATTAATTGTAAAGTTTTGAAAGATAGAGAATGATGAACGATTAGTGAGGAAATGAAAGTTAGGATAACACTCGCACACTTTCCAATTTTCTATGGTGTTGAAAGAAAAAGTCTATGAGGCCTTGAAGTGAAAATAAATTGACGAGATTTCAATATATTTATTCTGCAAGAAAGAACTCATTTCTCTCACGGAATTAGATTATGAAATTTTTTCTCTGATGATTGCTCATCTACGATACTTTCGTCTCCACTATCTGAATTTTTATAATAACATAATTCATTTTTCATCCCGATAATCGAAGCATCAAATTATGAACTTGACATAAGATTTGAACTGCCTATGTCATAGGCATAAAATAACTATATATCATCTGTCATTTTTTTACCTGCATATTTTATTTCCAGAATATTATGATAGCCTTCACAAGAATAGAGTTGAATATATTAGTAATTATGATATGCACTAATTGGAGAAATATTTTCAATGCCTTTGTCTCACAAAGATGTGCAGAGAAGCTTGTTTATAAAAAACAGAAAGAGAAGAAGCAACTTGAGAAAGGATACAAAGAAAAGCACAAAAGAAAGAGGTGGGTTGGTCTGTTTTTTTTTTACAGTATACTAAGTGCAGGGGAAAGCAATGCTTACTTCTATATGTGTTTCAGGGAAAGGGTACGGAATGATGATGATGATGATGATGATGATGATGATGCAGATGATGAAAATGACAGAAGTAACAATAGAAGGATCAAAGGTTCCTTTTTACCTACTGAATTTGCTTTCCTACTGTATCTTGGTAAAAAGTGTGCTTGAATTTGATCAACCGTTCTTCATTTTTTTTCAAAAATTTATTTGGAAATCCATGATATCATTTTCTTCTTCATCATCACTACCCACAGATTATTAGATAATGAGGTTTGGCTTTTGAAAATTTCTTGGTGGTGTCTCTTCATCATTTTGTATCCTTTCTTTGAAGCTGTGGTTTGACGTCTTCTGTATATATCCTCGTATATTTGGTATTTTTTTTAGCTTACTCTTCCCATTGCCCTCGTCGGCCCTTTAAGATGCAAAAAACTTAATCATGGGCTGCTTAATCTTGAGTCACTTACAGAGGACGCTGCTGAGACCCTCTTGACGTCATCTTCATGAATGTGAAGATAAAGGATATGACAAATGAGGAAACATTGTAGGGTTTTTTGCATTTACTTCCTCAGATGTCTTATTTACACTCTGCCCCTCCATGTTTGACCTATTTACATTCCGGCCATTGTTTTGTGTTTCCTTTAGTTATTACCCCCTACAGTGACGGATCAGTCGTTGACTAGTACATCAAACGTGGAGATCTTTTTGCACCACAAGCTCCCACTGATTGGATCTTGACAACCCAAAAAGTGAACATGATCATCGGTATACATCAAACGTGGTTCTTGGATTACTTTTAAGATGTATACCATGTGACTCAAAATCTGACCGTCTGATCGTAGGTCCATGATCACAAGATCCATTAGGTCAAAGATCGGGGTAAAAAACAATCGCCATTGTCTGGTTCAACACAGTCAAGGGTTCTTTTGTCACGGAGTCCATTACTCTAAGGGGGTAATACGTAAAGGAAACACAAAAGCAAGGGCCCCATTGTAAATAGGTGAAACACAGGCCGAGTGTAAATAAGACATATCTTAGAGGGATAAATGCATAAAACCCAACACTAGATGTTGGAGGGAAATGGTTCAGAGAACAAAAGAATTAGAACCAACATAATCATGTTGGGAACCTACGCCAAAATCATTGATTGCTTTAAATCAAATGATGGAGATCATATTTTACTCCAATCTTCCACACAAGGGATCTTAGGGCCATGACCGTACCATCAAGCAGTCAGTTTTTGATTCCACGTGGTATAGATACCAAAAATGTGGCCCTAAAGTCACCTTTGAGCATGATGTGTGATTTAGGGCTATGTTTTTGGGATTTGTGCCATCTGGAATAAAAAACTGACAATCTGATGGTACTTTCATGGCCTCAAGATCTCTTGTGTGGAAGATTGGAGTGAAACACGATCTCCATCGTCTGATTTAATGCAATCCATGGTTTTGGGCATAGGTCCCCAGCAAGATTTCATGGGCACTAAAAAAGGTATGCTTTTACCATAGCTTTACTATTTTCCCTCTCTAATCAAGTGTATCCATTTCTTAAACCTTATATTTTAAAAGTGGTTTGGAATTGGGCAGGACGAAAGGCTTCAAAGACGGCAGATGATGGTGCGAAAAACGACTCAGACGAAAATTTTGACGAGTTTCTCAAGGGAATGTTTCCATGACGTATCAGAGCTGAAGCCGTCTGCCAGCAGGAAGAAATTTTCTGGAGCGCTTGCAGTTTGTGTGAAATGATTTTCTTGTCACCACTGTTTATAGGCATCATTTCGACAGCCGTTACTTATGTCTTTATAACCATTGAGACCATATAAAACGTCAATAACTTGTCGACAACCGAGAAAGCCGAAGCCTCATGGCTCGTTAAACTTTACAATGCTTCATATCTGATAGATCACAATCCAGCAATTGCATTGCATCTCCTAGAGTTGAAATGGCTCTACTTTTGGTCAGGGGCGAGTATAGGCCTTTAAATGACTAATATGCAGTTAGCATCAAAATTATGTTTTTTAACTTTTTTTTTTGGGGGGTTTTAGTAGGAATATGTACAGTTGTAAACCAACCAATGAAAAATTCATATCTACAAGTTAAATGATATTGGGGTTGGTTGTTGTTGTAATTATTATTATTATTATTATCATTATTATTATTATTATTATTATTACAAATGTAAACTAAATGGTCTGAGTGGTGGTTTTTTTATTTATTGAGCTGGCCTTGTCTTTTGATCTGTCTCGCTAAACCTTAAACCTTTAGTATTTGGTTAATTACTTGTTATTACGCACCCGACTCAAAGTGCTGGCACTCTTGTTACTTCATCAATTTTGAGATGGTTGTCATGTGTTTCGTGTGATTTGATGCCCATGATCTTATAAAAAACAAAAAAGCGGTTATGAATCACAAATTGACTGTTGGAATGTGCAAGTGCTCTAATAGGATGGTTTCAGTCATCTGGTCTTGATGACAATTTGCCACTTGGACATCTTGGATTGATGGTAATTGTGCATACAGGTGCAGCCCAGACAATTTGCCACTTGGACATCTTGGGTTGATTGTAGTCGTGCATACAGGTGCAGCCCACTGGGCTGCACTTGGCCAGTTGAGTGCCACGTGCACAAACACAATGTCAATGATTGATTGTAAAAAAATAATTATTTTTACAATGTCGATTTTTGATAAAAGTAGGAAATGTTCAATGGCAAAAATATTAGGTGCAGAAACTCATCTTTGACCTATAAAATTAAAGGAAAAATTGTATTTTTGTGAATTTATAAAATCCCAAAATGACTGGTGAACTTTTAGAGGATGTGGTACAACTCATGGCGTATGTCTCCTGGCACGGGATATAGCATCTATTATGACCAGCATATTTTTCCATTTCCATAATTTTATACCTGATGCGCCTGATCCCTAACCATGTCAATCAGTGCATTTTTTTAACTGTATTAAAATGAGCTGATTTTTCTCAATTTCATCTTAGTCATCTATTTTGTAAGCTCGTGTGATTTGATGGTTAGGATTTAGGAATGTACAACATGAACAGCTTGCATTAAGATACCAAGCTATGACGAGCTTAGAATCGTATTTTGTTTTAAAAAATAGAGTAGAAGCCCTATAGCACTTTGTAGCCCATGAATAATGGACTTCCTCATTGGGCTATGAACGGTTCGGATCAGCCAGATTTTTTTCCTGGGCGAGGCACATAAACTTGAACCATTAGATCAAGCATGAAGCATCTGACCCTACCTTCAGGTCGGGTTAGGTCAACTCAAAGGCCAGGTTAACCAAAAATCAGGGGATTTCAAGTTCAACCTCATTCGCTGGCCTTGGAAATAGGAGAATTTTGACTACACGTCCTCCTTTAAAAGTAAAAAATCATGAAAGTCAAAATTCTCCTATTTTCAAGGGCAACGGATAGGGTTGAACTTGAAATCAAGTTCAACCACGTTGGACGTGACCATTGCCCAAAATCGGGTTGGACAATCTGACCCAATATTTTATATAAAAAAACAAGGAAAATAGGAGGTTTTAACCGAGTCAGGTCAGGCATATACTCTTGACTCGTCTGGTCGGGTGGAGCATATGTTTTACCTGCAAGGAAGCCAAAAATTTAGCTTCACCCGACCTGACCCGGCCCATTGACAGCCCTACTTACACTTACTGTAACAGTTTATTTCTTCAACCATGGATTCTCATAGATTATGTGGCTAAGGCGCATACTGCATTTTTAAAATGGAGTACAACTCTACAAAAGAGAATTGTCCTCTTCTCACTTCTTAAACACATGCATGCTATATTGAACACCACTCATTCCCACCTGGATAAAATGACAAGTGGAGATAATCCATTGGTTCAATGATAGCTTGGGATAAGATAGTTGATTGCACTATGTGAGCCTCACTTTTTTCTCCATTTCATCTCCTTATACTTGCCTTGGTGCCATTCACTCCCATTCTCTCTGTGGATCATAAAATTTGAAGCAGTGAGTCCCATCAAAATTTGTTACACTAATGGCTTCAATCACCATGGCAGCCTCCTTTCTCCGCGGCGTAAACGTCTCCCAAAACCCGTCGATCAACCCCCGCAGGGTTGTTATGGCTAAGGCCATGAAACCCGAGCGCGCACAAACTGAGAACAGTGACAAAAGCAATGGCAGTAACAGAAGAGATGTGATGTTTGCGGCCGCGGCTGCAGCCATTTGCTCTATTGCGGCAGGCCAAGGTCGTGCAATTGCTATCGAAGAACCCAAGAGAGGGACCCCAGAAGCTAAGAAGGCCTACGCTCCGGTCTGTGTGACTATGCCCACGGCGCGCATTTGTCACAAATGAGGCTCAGGCTAAGTGGCTAGGTTTTGGGCGTCCATCGGTCGACCTATGGTCAACCTAGTGTTTAGAGGCTCTTATGTGTATGCATGTGTATCTTTCTTGTGGGAAACTTTGTTCAACTTCTTTATTACTGAAGATTGGTTTAGGGATGTTCATATAAATGCTTTATATTTTGGTAATTGGAACTTTCTGCATGCTGCTCCTAAATTAATAACTTGGCATTATATATATATATATATAAAATCTGAGTGTTCGGGCTTCTTAGAGCTCCCAATTAATCTCAGGGGCATGTGTGTACCCTAAGTTAACATGTGTCCGACCAGCATAGGATATAAATCCCTAGGGTAGTCTTAAGGGGATTCGAACTCAGGTCTCCCACTTCCTGAGGTGAGCCCTTAGCCATCATGCCAAAACCCCCTTGAGGTTAACTTGGCATTAGGTAGCCTACTTGGCGCCAGCATTGGCACTCAAGTCAATCTCCTCTGCTATTGGTAATTTTATCATCGCCTTGTACCATCAATATGGGGTTAGTTTTGCATGTATTATTTCTCTACTCATTTCATCTTAGAGGTAAACTCTTACTCCACAATCACATATCTTATTGTAAACAAAGATTGAACTCTTACTTTTAGGGATTTGGTTAGTATTACATTCCAAAGAGGAAGTGGTTTACAATCAAATTTAAATATAATTGATAATGAGCAATTAGTTTATGATTCATGACTAAATCACAATTAGTATATGATTAATGACTAAATCATATTAGATTATTGTCAAGTGAGATGGGAGTTCCCTATGAATTCAATGTCTATAATTGATTACACGACGTGATAAAAAACAATAGGGCTTGGATTTAGCCCATCCAAGCCGTACATTGATATTTGTATATAGGGCTTAAACAAACTCTTATATCCATGTTTGTATATGATTTTAGTTAAGGCATTGGATGTGATTAATCTTTCATTAATACTCGAAAAACCATCTGAGAGCGAGATTCATACACCTTTGTAATCTTTCATAATAGTACAAAAACCTTCTTGAGTGATGCATACACAACATCCTTTCTTTTATCAAAGGTTTTCCACCAATTGATATGTTTTCACAAATAATCACTACAAAAATAAAGTCTTTTAACGGCAACCAAAAATTGTCGCTATTAACAAAAAAATTGTTGCTACTAGTCTTGTTGTTACTGAAACTATAAGTTTTTTTATTAATAGCGATAATTTTTGGCTGCTAAAAACTGCCGCTAATAGTCTTATTTTTTGTAGTGAATTGAAATTCAATTCCTAAAATTATGTCTTCAAATTATGGAAATGAAGTTCTCCTGTTAATCCCTAATTAATGAAAAATCTCTCAAATTATCTTTGATTAAATTAAGATATTGCAAACACTCCCTCATTTTCATCTCATTATAAAAAAGGATGGTTTTTAGTAAGTAAATTAATGCCTCAGACAACAAAAGAATCATCATATGCCTCAGAAGATAGATTATTACGAGCCATACTTGACATTTAGGTACCACTGTAAGAGAAGCATATTAGAAACTACCTACAAGTGAAAGGGCCCGAGTTATTGATGGCGATGGATTTAAAAAGGGGGTTCAAGTTATAATTTAGAAATGATTCATGTATATATTTTACCGTATATATTTCACCGAAATGTGGAACCATAGAAGACGATAAAGTAGTTGAAAGAAATAACAGTATCCATAGACACTCGCAATCTCAATATCGAGTAGACACGTAGCAGAGTTCACCTTCTTTAGTTGGTTCCTATTCTCTTTTCTAACTTCCTACAAAGGAGGATTTACGTGCTCTAGCAGCAACCTCCCTACTCTCTACTAACTCCCTACCAGAGCAAATAAAATTTGCTCTGATAAGGAGTGAGTAGGGAGGAGGGCAGAACTATTGAACAAGTATATCTTACATAAAATTTTGCCATTTAAGGAGTTATCAAGGAAAAGGGGTACCTGCTAAAGGTAGCAGGATGTTAGCAAAGAGAATGAGAACATGCTACTAAAGCGGTGGAACTGTGGCGGCCAATTTCGGCACCGAAACACTGCCATCGACACGATCATCTTGATCGATATTAAGCATAAAATGAAATAATAACTGAAACTGCGGAATTTAAATCTATATTAAAGCAATTCTCCAAAAGACAGTTCTACCCTCATGCCTCTGCATGAATGGAGAACCGATCCGAACCATCGATGATAGCAATCATCACGGATGGTTCGCCCCGAAAGAATAATCCCAAACTCAATATATACATGGTTTAGTCAAAACAAGGCTTGACATACCAAGCCGTACAATCTCTCTCAAAAAGCCCTCAAAGTGGCACAACGGAGTCCTCTAGAAGAAGTCCTCAGGAGGTGGCTCCAACTCGTCTCCGGTCGCAAGGTCCGACTCACCGGGGTCAGCGTCTCCTGAAGCCTCGGCAGCTGCTAGTAGTGGACCTGCGACGTATAGTCTATAGGGTGAACTACATCCTAGCTCAATAGGGAACAAAACACAGTTGAACATATAAATTATTACTCACATATATTCCATGATATGCCATGCATGATGTGTCTATGCAATTCATCGGTAAACGATTAAAAGTATTACATTTTACTGGTGGTTTACTCGTGTCTTTTATTTACTCATGAATGATGCTGAAAAGGCCTAAAGCAAAACTTAAACTTTTAACTTAAGTAATCCCCGAGCAATATAGCATCGAGTCCCGATGAGATACCCATCATCGTCATCTATATAGACACTTTTAACGTATTCCCTGGGAATACAATATAGTACCCAAGCCCCTTTCCCCTGGGGATTGGTGGCGGGGTTTCACTTGTCTCAAATCAACACCCCTGGGGTATGCTATCGTGCGGATAAGCCTCCTGCAGCTTACTTTTGTCGCCAGTATCGGTCACGGATATCCGCGTGTCGATCGTGGATATCCCCTCAAATAACAAAAATATCGGTGCCTTACATATAGTTATTCACCGTGTAAGTGTGATATCTTATATCAGTTAGGCCCTATCAAACATGATTCAATCTTGGATACATCCCTGGGATGTATCCATTCACTTGCATCACACCTGATGCCCTTATCTCTTTATTTTCTCATCCCCTGGGGATGGTTCATTATGTTTACTCTTATGGATGTCACACACACACACTTTTCATAATTCTTAAGCAATAAAAGCAATTTGAATTGAATTCCATATCACTATATACATGCTCTTGTAAAATAAAGTACATGTTCAAGGTGTTCCCTACCTCAAGTCTTGTTTGATCAACGCATCAAGGTCCCACGTGGCTCCTTGTGCACTAGCTCACACGTACCACCTATGGTACCACATAACATGCGAAATACATCACTAAAGATGTAATAAAGAAGGTCCAAGACCCTCCAAGAATCTTAAAGTTAAACTCAAAAGTCAACATAAATTAGCTCAGTCGATTAATCGAACTCCAAAGTCGATTAATCGAATTTGATTCGATTAATCGATTTCCAAAATCGATTAATCGAAAGTCAATATCGATTAATCGATTCTCAAATCGATTAATCGAGATTCCCATTCGATTAATCAAAACCCAATTCGATTAATCGAAACTCCCTACCTATCAAGTCGATTCTCAATTCGAGTGATAAAATTTCCAAAATCGATTAATCGATCCCAAATCGATTAATCGAAATTTGAAATCGATTAATCGAAATCCCATTTCGATTAGTCGATTTTCCCCAAGTCATTTCCTCCATTCAGGGTCCACTGGAGGTCCACAGTCGATTAATCGATATACAAATCGATTAATCGAAATCCAAAGTCGATTAATCGAAACTCAGTTCGATTAATCGAACTCGGGTTCCTTGACTTTTCAACTTCTTGGCCAATTTCGATTAATCGAATCTCAATTTCGATTAATTGAAATTAGTCACTTCTTTTCCAATCTTTTTCCACTCTTTTTCCTCTATTTTTCTAAACCATTATCCTATAATTTAAACCATTTTTAACTACAATTTATCCTCTACAACCTATGTATTTTATTCACAAAAATTTACCTTTAATAAATCTCAAATTGATTAAATCAAGTGGTTGGAAGGCTAGGGTTTCCAGCTTTGGCTTGAACGGATTCTTTGCGTTGAATCGGCCTCTTTAATGCTTGAATCCCCCTTCCAATCACCCACAATAACTCCTTGCTTGATCACTCTCCTTACTCCTCTCTCTCTCTTCTTTACTTCTCTCTCAACAACCAAAACTATTGATTTTAGGGTTATTAAACCCTTTTATCTTTCCCCTTCCCCGTGTGTTGAACACATACACCGCAGTAGGTGTACGTGACTTCACATTTTCCATCATACACCACATAAACACTCAACCCATCACATCTCATCCGTTCATCACACTCCTTACTAACTATTTGACTTCTATTTGGTCAAACCTATGACCGTTCGGGCACGGATCTCGAGGTCATAGTTTAGTGTGATTTTTCGGGCTATCACATGAACTCTACTGTGGCAAGGGCTAGCAGAGAGTTATATCATACGCAGCCTCAGTATCTCAAAATTGATTAGACATATAGGCGGATCGACTCATCAATATCCTTGTATTGATTAGACATGTATGCTGATATGGTAGACTGGTAAAATTTCTCTTTGCCAAGGAGAAGATGCAGGTTTGATCTCCTTTATGCGCCTAGAGTGATGAATCTGATATATTAGTTGATTCATAGGGTCTTAACAAAGAGAATTCCTATCAGTAGCAAATAACTCTTATACAGTAAGCAATATAATAGTCAATCCACATCACATTCTGTAGGGGAAAATTTTTAAATCATGTCTAACGATTGTATAACGATTATAATAGTCAATAACTCCTTTATGCATTTAAAATCACGTCTAACTAATTAATCTTTGTGGGTCGCTCGAGGTTGAGAAATTTGACGTGAAGATTAATTTCGGATTGTGGTAAGTACAAGTCCATGATATCTTGATTCAACAAGGGCTACATAAAGCATTGAAAAGGTTAACCCGTAAGTCAGTGGATATGTCCAATGGTGATTGAGAAGAATTTGAACTTCAAACGTATAGTACAATTCGTCTATGTCTAGCGAAGGAGATTATGTATAATGTGACACGAGAGAACTCGGCGGCCGCGCTGTAGGCCAAATTAGAAAGTTTTTACATTACGAAATCTCTGACGAGTAGTATGTATCTCAAGAAGAAACTGTACAAGTTGTACAAGAAGGAAAGTACTCCTCTCAACGAACATCCTAATGATTCAATAAAATTATATTTAAATTATTAAATGTTGGAGAAGAGGTTAAAGATGAAGATAAAATATTATTGACTTTATCTTCCCTCCTCGATTCTTATGAGCACCTAGTTATTACGCTACTTTATGGGAATGATACTATTAAACTAGAGTTGATTACAGTGGCACTGCTTTGTAACAACATGAAGAAAGGTTCGGATAGTAATACACAAGCAGATGACTTATTGGTTAAGGGAAAATCAGAGGACCGTAAATATGGAAGGGATAGATCAAAGTCCAAATCTAAATCTAAAAAAAGAAAAATTATAGAATGGAACAAGTGTCATGAGAAGGGTCACATCAGAAGGTATTTTCCTCAGTTATAAACTAAGATGAACGATGCTCAGGATAAGTAGTAGAAAGGGGTCGTTGATGAGGTTAGTATAACCGAATAAGCTATGGATGATGATGAGAATATATTATCAGTAGTTTATGATAAATACTCATAGAATACATGGATACTTGATTCAGGGTGCTCCTACCACATATGTCCAAATAGGGACTGATTTACGTCTTACGAAGAGATGGATGGTGAAACGATTTTGATGAATAACAATATGGCATGTAAAATAATTAGAAATTAGAGTATTAGAATAAAGATGCACGATGGGATTGTGAAAATATTAACCGATATATGTCATATTTCGAAACTGAAGAAGAACCTCATATCGCTTGGTACACTAGACTCCAATAGTTTGTATCTCAAGATTGTGCTTTAAAGGTGATAAAGAGATCTCTAGTTGTGATGAAAGTGGAAAAAGCTCGGAACCTCTACTTTCAATCTGGGAGTACAGTGATAGGTGGAGCAGTAGTATCTACGTTAGATGCTAGCAGTTTGTCCTCTACACAGCTATGACGCATGCGCCTAGGGCACATGTCAGAAAGATGGATGACAGAGTTGAGCAAGTAGGGCATGTTGAAAGGTGTAAAGGCTGGCAAAGTTGACTTTTGTGAGCACTGTGTCTTCGAGAAACAATGCAGGATTAAGTTCAACGCAGCGGTTCACACTAGAAAATGCATACTAGATTATATATATTCAGATGTATGAGGGTCTTCAAAGGTTTCTTCTAAAGGTGATGCCATATACTTTGTCTCCTTCATCAACGATTACTCTCGGTATGTATGAATCTACATGATAAAGAGTAAGGATGGGGTGTTGAAAATCTTTAAGAGGTGAAAAATACTGTTTTTTAGAATCAGACTAGAAGGAAGGTCAAGCGATTGAGAACCGATAATGATGGTGAATACACCAGTGGATAGTTCTAGGACTTCAGTGAAGAGATCGGTGTTACTAGGAACTTCACAGTGAGGAATACACCACAATTGAATAGGGTAGCAGAACGCATGAATAAAACTCTACTTGAAAAAATAAGATGTATGTTATCCATTGCGGGATTGGGTAGAGAGTTTTGGGCTGAGGCAGTTATTACGACGTACTATCTAGTAAATATATCACCGTCTATAGTAATAGAGTGTAAGACTCCAATTAAGATGTGGTCAGAGAAGTTTGTAGATTACAGTGCATTGAGGGTATTTGGTTGCCTAGCTTACTATCATATCAGAGATAGTAAAATTTACCTAAGAGCTAAGAAGGTGACTTTCTTAGGGCATACAAATAGTATGAAAGGACACTGGTTATGCTATTCCGAGCAAACTAATGTTGTGATCAATAGAGATGTGACCTTTGATGAATCTGTTATGCGAACTTATAGCAAACAGAGCATGAAAATTGGAGAGATGGCAGAAGATCAGTTTGAGGTGGAGTTAGAAACTCTTATAATTATTACATCAGAAAAGGGTGTAGAAACAGTAGAGAGAGAGTTAGATCAATCCTTAGTGGGTGAAGGACCTAAAAGGAATGCGAGAGCACCAATTCGCTACGGTTATGAGGATATGATCGCCAATACGCTGATGTTGGATGGCGATGAGTCGCCTTCATTCAAGGATGTAATCAATGGAAGATGTGCACGAAAATGAAAGGTCACAATGAATGAAGAGATGGATTTTCTTTATAATAATCAAACTTGGGAACTGACAGAGTCATCTAATGATAAGAAAGAGATTGGGTGCAAGTGAGTTTATAAGAAGAAAGAGGGCTCTGAAAAGTAGTGCTCTAACGTATAAGGTACAACTGATAGCAAATGGTTATGACAAAAGGAAGGCATTGATTACAATGAGGTATTTTCACCGGTCATGAAACACACTTCAATTTGCGTTTTGTTGTTAATTGTAACACAGTTGGACTTAGAGTTGGAGCAGCTCGATGTGAGCATTTCTACATGTTGATTTGGAGGAGCATATCTATATGAACCAACCTGAAAGGTTCAAGTCTCCTAGAGAGGAAAAGTTAGTGTACAAACTGAAAAAGTCATTGTACGGGTTGAAGCAATCACTGAGACAGTGGTACAAGAGATTTGACACGTTCATGGTGAGCCAAAGTTATATTCGAAGTGAATACGACAACTATGTTTACTTCAAAAGGCTAACGGATGATTCATTATTTATCTTCTCTTATATGTTGATGACATGCTCATAGCTATAAAGAGCATGTTGGAGATCGATAAGTTGAAATCTCAACTTGGCATGGAGTTTGAGATGAAGGATCTTGGCGCAACGAGAAAGATTTTTTAGATGAAGATTTAGCGAGATAGAAAGAAAGGGCAATTGTGTCTGACACAAAAGAGTTATTTGGAGAAGGTACTCTCACGGTTTAGGATTGAGAAGTCAAAGGTTGCTAGTACTCCATTAGTAGCTCACTTTTATTTTTCGGCTACCATGTCTCCTACTACGGATAAGGAGTATGAGTCTATGACTCGTGTTCTCTATGAGAGTGCGGTTGGTAGCTTGATGTACGCATGGTGTGCACTTGATCAGATATTTTACAAGTCGTTAGCGTGATTAGTAGGTATATGGCTAATATGGGCAATGAGCATTGGCAGGCGGTGACATGGATTATGAGGTACATACTGGTATCAAAGATGTCGCGTTGGTTTTTCGTAGTGGTATAGATCATCTGTTATATGGATACGTAGATTCAAATTACGTGAGTGATTTTGTGACGACCCGACTTTCTCCTTTCCCTAATTACCGAGAAAGTCAGTCTGCCATCGGATCGGTTCATTCATAATATTAGTAGATACAATATATGGCTAAAAGATATTCTACCTCTATAGACATAATCAAAAAGGAACCAAGATGAACCACCGGTGATGGCCGATCATCACTTAAATAATGGTTCCCCAAAAAGTATATACAAACATTTAATATACCGAGCCTAGAGCCCATAATCCAAAATGTATCGAATTTAAAGTAATTCAAACAAAAACTATTCCGAGTTCAAAATCCCACGTCTATGGGTAGAACTCATCTGGTGGAGTCTCCGTCTTGTCCTTCGGATTGTAATCCGGATCGCTCTCAAATCTCTGATCCTGGGTTGCGTCTACACTTGTGACGTATAGTCGGGGTGAGCTAACAGTCTAAGCCCAGTAAAAGAAACTCAATTTCAATCATATCTTATTAGAACAAATATGGTTTCAAGGACGTGATTCGAAAACATATGATTTTCAAAACAAATATTCAAAGAAAATTTAATAATTGAATTTCAAAGACCAAGATCAAATGCATTTTCTTATACAAATAGCATTTTAGGTTCTATAAACTTAATTCAAACAAATCAGGATTTCAAGTTTTGGATGCTCATTTTTTCTTAACATGTACATGCAATGCTTCTCTTATCCATGACTTAAATCATAACTTAAGTAATCTCCCAAGCAACTATAGCTTGGGAGCTGGATTTTCCGATGGGAACCCCTACCTAACCATCGTCGTTCTTTGAACACTTTTCGAAAGATGCAACAAGCCCCTGCGTTTTGTGGATAACTTGTGCTATTTAAATTTACCGTCAACACAATTCAAAGAATTGAGGGGTTCGTTCGTATGAACTTAAAAGCAAATGCAGATTCTAATACTTAATTAAGAGTATTTAAATAAATAGTTAGATTCAGAGTTTCAGAGTTCAAAGTATCAGATTTCATATTCAGAGTATCAGAGTTCGAAATCAATTTCAGAACGTTTATGTAGAGGTTCAAAGCCAAAGTTCAAATCATATTCAAAGTGAAAATCAGATATCAAATGCTAGAAATTCAAGTCATAAAATCCATGATAATCTAGAAAAATATAAGTGATGTTGAGTTTCCCCTACAGTAAGTTCGGAGCCTTTCAGACGATACAAAAATCTCTATTCGCATCTCTCGTTCTTAACCTAGTTCATACAAAGACCATGTACTACGTATTAAAGGCGAAGAACACGTAAAATTCGAAGTTTTCAAAAAACAGGAGAAATCGATTGATCAATTTCTTTAGAAATCCTGCGTCTTCCAGTCTTGTCAAAATCAATCGTTCGATTTTGATAGATTCTGCAGCCCTTCAGGCTTCTTCTTCCTTGGTTTATTTTTCCCTGAAACTCATTCAACACAACTCAATTTTTATCCATTCATCTATCTAAGCTTAAAGTAATTATTTACTACATAAATCACAAAATTGCTCATCTTTCCTTAGCCGATTATGCGGCTTTCGAGAAGGTTGCCAAAGAGGTTCAATGCTGAATTCTTGGATTCTCATGGTGATCGAATCGAAACGAAGCACAAATCGAAGCTCCTCATTAGTACATGCTACTCCTCACCTTCTCAGCTCGCGGATTACGCATCCACAATGATCGGCTGACAATCGATTGAATCCACACTCTCTTGTTCTCTTAAATCTATTTGATGTCAGAGTTCAAAGCCTCTCCCCGCTCGGGATTGCAAGAGTGATTGGAAACTTAGGTGATCCTTGCGAGGGAGACGAAGGAATTTGCGGAGTGATCTTGCGACTTTGGTCTCACAAGAGGACTTGAGGAGTGAGGGTTTGCTCTTCTCTCTTCTCTCTTATAAAACAAAACAATGAGAAATAAATATCCTTAAAATTCTATTCACTTGACCTTAAAGGGTTCACTTTGGTGCTAAGCCCGCACACCACACATCGGTGCACGGTTATCCATTAAAGACCCAATTAATATTCTAAACTCCCTTTTTCACCCAAACTAAATCAATCATTCTTAAAAATTCATGATGTCATCGTGTGACTTGTCGGACACGAATACAGAGTCGGGTATGTTCGGATCCGAAAATCTTCGGGATGCTACAAATTTGGATAAGCATCAGTCTATAATGGGATATGTATTTACGCTGTCAGGTAGTCTGATTAGTTAGAGGATGATGTTACAGGATACAGTGACTTTGTCTACAACGGAGGCAGAGTATATGGTGGTAACAGAGGCAGTAAAAGAAGCATTGTTGCTTCAGGGCTTAGTTGGTGATTTGGGGATCGCACAAAAAAGTATTAATGAGTTCTATGATAACTAGAGTGTTATATACTTAGCAAAGAATTATGTATATTATGCTCGTACTAAGCATATTAATATACGGTATCACTTCGTATGGGAAGTGATGAGTACTGAAATATGATGATATTTCACCCCTAAATACCTATATTTAGTTGTCCGATGAAGGCTATCTGATGAGAATTATTAGATTTGAAGTGTTTCAGGTAAATACAAGCCAAGTGTGGAAAACAGCCCAAGAACTCTAAAAATAATGTCAAAACACTGTAACTTTGGGTCATCGAGAACTTGGTGCGACTTGTGGCTAAATTTAGACCTTCAAGATGGCCGAATTATGAAATTGTCAAAACACAAAAGTTGTAGATCTTTTCGTCAGCTTTTCAACGGCATATGAATCACCTCAATCCGAGTTCGGAACAGAAAGTTATAGCTGAAATACCAAAGTAGTGTCTGATACAAAAAGTGTACTAAAATTCACGGATTTCTGGGGGTCAATTAATCGAGGAGAAGGAGAGTCTGACACGGAATTGACTACTTTAAAGCTGATTTTGAGCCTCTTTTGTATGGTCGATGCATCGATTGGGTCGATTAATCGGCCCTAAATTGGCAGCTGGGGAGACTTCCGCGACCGGGAATCTATTTAAAGCGACTCAAACACTTCGAGAGAGAATTAGAAATTAGGGAGATAAGAGATTAGAGTTTTAGTTTTTTACTTTTCTTTTTCATAGTTAGACATAGAAATAGGGAGTTTTTATTTATTCCTTTTTGAGAGTTTTGTTCCTTTAATTTCCAGTACTCATTCCTCCAATTTATTATATTTTTGCTCAAGTTTATTGCTACATTATTCTCGTTTCTAAAGACCATCGTACTTTTGGATCAAAGTAATTTCTTTTGAAGTTGAGGTATTTTTAATTCATTAAATTAATGTTATTTTCTCTTCCTTATTTATTTATGTCATTTAATTGTAATATATGTGGCTAAATTTATAAAGATGGGGATCTAATGATTCCCATCCGAGGGATATACTTTTAATAATATAAATTTAGGATTAAAATATGAGATCTTATTTTATGGTTGTTGTGCTATCAAGAACGGATGAAATCCCCGCAACTAACCGGGATCGCGTGTGTCGAGTCATGCCCGGAATCTCAGATCTGTGACGGTAATTTTACCCAATCATTGTTATATGGTCTTTTTGCTTTTATCGTGTGGATCTAATTACGATTATGATCCGGGATCGAGTGTGCCGAGCCATGCCCTGGATCTTGGATCTGTAATGGTAATTTTATCTTAATTACTCCCTAATCTGAAATCAAGTGTCTTGAGCCATGTCCTTGATTTGGATCTATCAATGGTATTATTGTTTAAATTTTACCCACTTTGGGGATGATTTTATTTGAACACGAGATCAAGTGTAATAGCCATGCCCTTGATCTTAGATCTATATATGAAAATCATCTAAGTCCTGATTGCAGGGATGCAACGTGGAACCTATCGGGGTTTTTGACCATTTATCTTTCATAAAAGATATTTGTTCTCAATGGTATATCTCATAGTTTAATCCGTAGATTTGTATTATGGGAAGAATGAACCAAAGATGGGAGGATTTAGTATCTTCATCTTTATCTTTATTTTTGAATCATCAATTAAATTTTATTTTTGTAGTCAGTAATTATCATCTCATCAAACCGCTTAAATCATAAGACTGATAGAATACTGTTAGATCTTAGTAGATTTCTTAAATTATTATCTTGTCTTTTTAGATCTTTCAAAATTAGTCCTTGTAAGAACGATTTCGTACTCCGCACCTACTATATACAATCCGATTCGTACACTTACGAGTAAAATATCACAATTAAAATTAACATCAGGAAGTAATCGAAGATGACGAGATATCTTTGAAGACGGTGAGTACGAAGGAAAATTATGCGGATATAATGACAAAGGTGGTACTGGTGGTCAAATCTAAATATTGTTTGGATTTAATCAATGTTCAGCAGGTTTGATCGCCCTCGGGGTGCTAGTGGCAACGATGACCCTAGTATAGCGATGATCGAAAGAAAGAGTACATAGTGAAGCTACGGTAAAGAAGATATGGTCGCCTACGCGTTGACGTTGGATGGCGATGAGTTGTCTTCATTCAAGGATGCAATCAATGGAAGATGTGCACAGGAATGGATGGCCACAATGGGTGAAGAGATGGATTCTCTTTACAAGAATCAAACTTGAGAATTGACATAATTACCTTCGGGTAAGAGAGCGATTGAGTGCAAGTGGATTTAAAAGAAGAAAGAGGGTTCTCTTAAAAGTAGTGGTACATGGTACAAGGTACAAGGCATGTTTAGTAGCAAATGATTATGCGCAAAAGGAAGACATTGATTACAATGAGGTATTTTCACCGGCATGAAATGCACTTCATTCTGCATTTTATTGTCAATTATAACACAGTTGGACTTAGAGTTAGAGAAACTTGATGTAAAAATGGTGTTTCTACATGATGATTTGGAGGAGAATATCTATATGAACTAACCTGAAGGGTTCAAGTTTCATGGAGAAGAGAGATCAGTGTGCAAACTGAAAAAGTCATTATACGGGTTGAAGCAGTAGTCGAAACAATGGTACAAGAGGTTTGGCACGTTCATGGTGAGCCAAAATTATATTCGAAGTAAATACGATAACTATGTTTAGTTCAAAAGGCTAGCAGATGGCTCATTTATTTATCTTCTCTTATATGCTAATGACATGTTCATAGCTATAAAGAGCATGATAAAGATCAACAAGTTGAAATCTCAACTTGGCATAGAATTCGAGATAAAAGATCTTGGTGTAACGAGAAAGATTCTTGAGATGAGGATTTAGAGAGACAGAAAAAAAGGCAATTGTGTCTGACACAGAAGAGTTATCTGGAGAAGGTACTCTCATGGTTTAGGATGGAGAACTCAAAGGCAATGAGTATTCCATTAGCAGTTTCCTTTCGTCCTTCGGCTAGCATGTCTCCTACTATGGATAAGGAGCATGAGTTCATGACTCGTGTTCCCTATGCGAGTGCGATTGGTAACTTGATGTATACTATGGTATGTACTAAACTAGATATTTCACAAGCCGTTAGCATGTTGTCAGGTATATGGCTAATCCGAATAAGGAGTATTGGCAAGCGGTGAAATGGATTATGAGATATATACACGGTACCATTGATGTCAGGTTGGTTTTTCGCAGTAGTACATATCATCAGTTATGCGGTTATGTAGATTTAGATTACGCAGATGATTTGGATAAGCGTCGATCTACGACGAGATAAGTGTTTGCGTTATCAGGTGGTCTGATTAGCTGGAGGTCAATATTAAATGATACAATGACTTTCTCTACTATGGAGGCATAGTATATGTCAATAACATAGGCAGTTAAAGAAATATTGTGGCTTCAGGACTTAATTGGTGATTTAGGGATCACACGGGCTAGTGTTGATGTATTTTGCGATAGTCAGAGTACTATTTACATAATAAAGAATCACGTATATCATGCTCATACTAAGCACATTGATATACGGTATCACTTCCTACGCCAAGATCTTTCATCATGTTCTAAGATTGAGAGATATCTTTGAAGAAGGTGAGTACGAAGGACAATCCTGAGGATATAATAACAAAGGTGGTACCGGTGATCAAGTTTAAATATTGTTTAAATTTGATCAATGTTCAACAAGTTTGAGTGCCCTCGGGGCACCAGTGGCAATGGTGATACTAGTTTAGAGATGATCGAAAGAAAGAGTGCATGATAAAGGTTAGAGCCAGGTGGAGAATTGTTGTATTTAGGCTCTAACTTTGGTTTGATCGCTATAGCGAGATGACACGTTCTTTAGGGAAAAATTTACTAGTGTAAGTCGCTCAAGCAACTTTAGTTGCTGATTGAGTGACACGACGACCCAATTGCGCTTATACTCCGAGTTTAGCTAGTTTATTCTTTTAGTAGAAATATGATTTGTGTCTTTTATATAAGGGAAAGCTCTTTGACGAATTAGGTGCGGTAAAAAGCTTTGGTAAACCTATCTTGAGTTTTGTGAAGAGCTTAGGTGAGGCTTGAGTGTTCTTGTATTCTTATAGAATCATTATTATAGTGAATCATCGTTGTCCGTGGACGTAGGCATTTTGCCAAACTACGTAAATATTATCAGTTATGTAATTGAGTTTGATTTCTTTTATTTTATATTTTTATTTGATCATTTATCGTTGATTAATTTGAGAGCTTTCATGCAACAATATATATATATATATATATATATATATATATATATATATATATATATATATATATATATAAAAGAGGAATTACTTGCACACATTTAAGCCCTTGTACCGGTTTAAGAAACAATGTGATACCCGCCTTCATGTACATATAAGAGGTTAAAATACGCAGAAATCGCTAGAATGTTCAATGCTCGGATTCATACTGACAAACATCGTCGACTTCTTCAAAAAGTTAGCGATAGTCGCCAATTTTAATTATTTCGATGTATTCGGCGGTTTGTCGGTCAAATCGTCGAATCGGTGCTGCGTTGGCGATTTGGCCGACTAACCACTTTCGTAAAAAATAAAAAATAAAAAAATAAAAAATAAAGGTTTTAAAACTCTTATTTTTAAAATAAATAAAAAATAAAACATAAGCTCAAAGGTTAGAGTTTTCTTTTAAGATGAAGCAACAACAATCATTGTTAAATCCCGGCAGCAATTGACTCTCACGTTGTCCATTTGGTATTTTTCTTCTTCTTCTTCTTCTTTTCTTCTTTTCTTCTCAAGACTAAAATACTTAAAGAAGCTACAGAGCTTAGTTGCCTACAGCCTAATAAGTAGCCTATAACCTACAACTCTATACTTACACGACTAACGAAGTTAAGAAGCTACATCCTACAACGGTACAGCCTACTAGTTTACAGGCTTTACAAATTGCATATTATTGTAATATAATATCATATAATATATTATTATATTATATTATATTATATTATAATATAATATAATATAATATAAAAAGCTACAGCCTATAAAGGTACAACCTATTACTCTACAGGCTCAACAAATTATAGATTATTATATTATATTAATATAATATATTATACTATTATATGCTAATATTAGATTATATTATAATATAATATAGTATAATCTATAGCACATTTATAATACAATATATAAAATATTTAACTTTTAATAAATATCATTAGTTAAAAAAAATTTCATGTATATTTCTAATTACAATTTCCGACTTTTCTCTAATGTTTATCGATTTTTCTTCGATTTTATCGAAGTTTTTCGATTTTTTACCTTGCCAATTCATTATCGATTTGCTGACTTGTTACTATACTCGGATTCATGCTCTTCAGAAACTTTCAATGAATCCAGTCTATTTTTATTTTTAAATTTTATTTCTTAATGAAGCCTAAAATTCAGCCTTTTTTGTTTTTAAGTTTTAATCTCCTTTGTCTTTTTCTTTGATGGAATCTAAGCAAAAAAAATAATATAAAGAATCGAACCGCGTATTATAAGACAAGCTCATTGGATTCCTCCTTTATTTTATTTATTTTTTTCTTGGAGTTTTACGGTATTTGGACAATTTCTAGGTGAGCACCAAGCTCATCTGGATCTCACTTTTTGCAGCCCTTTTTATTTTTATCCTATGCGGTTTCGGTGATTTATCAAATAAAAATTATAAAAATTTGAGGCAATCTCCTTCTTTATTAATATTTCTGATTTGATTTAGTGTAATTACGATGTGTGGAATGCTTTAATCCACATTATGTGTGGACCCCACTGTAGGCTTAGTCATTTTATAAATGTAGGATTGAGCCTCGAGTCATTGAAATTAAAGTGGGCCCAAGGATGTGAACCATCGTTTCTATAATATTAAAACGAACAATTATTGTTATTTTTAGGAGGGAAATTTATCGTATCAACCCTATTAGATTTACCTTTTTCATCAAAGACCTTATATTTTCATTTTTTACTAAATCGACTAACTCCAAGTCGAGTAAGTTGCAGCTAGCATAAAAAGTCTCAAATATCCCTTCTTACACTTTTGATGATTCTATATAGTTTAAAATTTTAAAAAATTTCACTTTTTTATATTTACATGATGTGAAGTAGCATTTATGTCGTTTGATTTGAAAGCCACAATATAAAAATAAATGGTACTAAAAATTGACACAAAAAAAGGTCGCCTCTTAAAAAAAAATTTAAAAATCGTCTTTTTGAAGATGCGATATTGCCTCTCAAAACAGTCGATATCGCCCCTCTAAACAGTCAAATAATCTGTCTCTTTTAAATAGTCGATATAACCTATTAGAATGTATCTTATTTGATAACTATCACACATAAATTATCTCAACGAATTGTAGTTATCTTTTCTCAAAAAAAAAAAAAAAAAAAAATTATAATTATCTAAACTAATTGTAACCGCTCATGTCTATATTTTTAAGAAAGTATATAAATAAGATTATAAATATGATCGTGAGTGATTGCAAATTGGTTTAGATAACAATTGCTTTAAATAATTACAATTGATAGTTATCAAATAAAATACACTCTAATAGACTATACCTCCTGTTTAAAGAGGCGATGCGATTTTTTTTTATAAAGGCAATATCGCCTTCTTTTTCATGTCAATCTTTGGCACCATTGATCTTTATAATATGACCTTCAAATCAGACGACGTAAATGCAACTTCACATCTAATAAATATAAAAAAGTATAAATTTTTAAAATTGACTCGACTTGGAGCTGATTGTTTTGGTGAAAGCTGAAAATATAAGGTCTATAACGGAAAAGATGAATTTATCAAGGTCGATCCTATAAATTTCCGTTTTTAGGATGTTTATTTGAGGACAAATTTTATATAAATAATTGCAAGTGCTGTAAAGTTAAATTAATAAAGATCGGTGTAGTTAATTGCATCACGCCATATGAGCCGCTTATACTTTATCCTTGACAAATATGTATTTCGTTTATCATTTTTCTTATTTTTAAGACTTAAAATAAAGTATAGCAATCTGATGGTTGGAATCATTTAATAAGTCTGATTTTTGAGAGATACGTGTCAATGATAGCCTGCTAATTCTCCAAATTGAATTAATAAAATACAGTGTTTTGAAGACCGAACCGGCCCCAAACCCTCGATGGCTCCGGTACCGATTATCGCGGTTCAACTGGTCAATGAATCGGATTGACCACGATTCTTTGACTGGTCAACTATACAGGAATTGGAATGCGGACAGGTAAGGTTCGTGATTCGGCCGGTTTGACAGCGCTTTTTATTAATATAATATATAATATTATATTATTTAAATTTATAAAATTCTATTATTTTATATTTATTCTTATAAAATAATAAATGTAATATTAGTTATTTATTCCTGATAAAAAGGTATAATTTATTATATAATTATATTTATTATGTTTCTCTTAAAAAAACAAAAAATTCCTTACAAATAAGGATAATATATTATAAGGAAATTTGCACTTTCGGCCCTATATGTTTGCGTATTTGCAGAAACGGCCCTATAGTTTCAATCCTTGCATAAATGGCCAGCTCCAAGCCTAGCCGCGTGCACGTCAGATATCTATATATATGCTTCTCTATACAAGCATTGAATCTAGAATTTTTGTATCATCTTTTAACAATTTTTATCTCTCTTGAAAAGCGATTTCGAGATTCCACTAAAGGTCGTATAACATAGAAAATACAACAGGCTAGGTAAGATATCGAGTACAATATCTTTTAAGTTATTGTTTTCCCAATTTCTCAAAACATTGTAGGAAGTCCAAGATATATAAGTTATCGGTCGATATCTTAAAAGGTTTTTTTTTTTAGTTTTTGGATTATGGTTTACGTTAAAAGTCCATCCATCGGCTATATATCTTAGGATATCGGCCCGATATCTTAGGATATCGAGCGATAACCTATGATTGACAAAAACTCTAAAGTTTTCATTCCTTTAATTTTTTTAATAATATTTTTAAACAATTGTAGCGCTAAGTCAAGTATAACTCTTTATAAACAACTAATTTTAATTTTAATTTTGTAAATATTGTAGGTTGAAATGGATGTTCCCCTTCTTTGCCATTTTGATTTCGTACGCGTGAGAGAAAATACTTACAACGGAGGACATCGGAGGATTGTCACTCTCACGGAGAATATATCATTTGATGAGTTTATAGAGAAAATGTACAAAGACAGTCGGACACGACCGGAAGAACATTCTATTACACTTACTGTTTCATTACGCATAGGGAATGAGCTTGTATTTGCCGAATTGTCTGACTCTGATGATCTTACAAACTTATTTAAAGCATATCGTATCGGTGATGGTGTTATAAATATTTATATCGAAAAATCATTAGTCACTACTGTAGCAGAAATTTTGTCGTCTTTAGAAACATTTCAACCGTTTAAGGAAACAAACGAAGATGATTATGGTGTGGGAACAGAACATTTGATTGAAAATCAAGGAATACGATATGAAGAGGAGAACATTGTTGCACCGATAATAGCCGACGATAATAGAAATATAAATATAGGATTTCGCCCTGATGAAACTTCGAGCAACCCTATTTAGACATTCCGATGAGTGAAGGCGATGAAGATCAAGGATATTCTCATCAAATGAATCCGATGCATGATACATCTCAGTTCAACTTCGATTCGGTAAATCAGTGGGAAACGTTTTTAGTCGGCCTTAGTCCTTATCAATGGCCTTCCGAACAAATAGCTTCGGAGCCAACGATAATCAAGCCTTCAACAGAACAGCCTCTCATACATCAAGCATTCCCGCATCGGCTAACATCAATCCAAACAACTGCACATCAACCAAGCGTACATCGACGGGCTCAATCCCAATCACGTAATAACCATCCAGTCGATGACGGTGATAGTGATCCTGAAAATAATGAAGCCCCGTCTCCCACTTCGCGTGTTTATACTAATAGGGAATTGATCAACCTCTCGGTGGGCGAAGACTATCGACAATGACTCGGAAGGGAGTATATGGATTGACGATGAGAAAGCGTATGAAGGAGAAGCGATTATCATTGGTCGGCGTTTAGAAATAAGAAATCATTTCAAAAGTTCTTAAAGAATTTACGATGACAAATAATTTTGATTAAACCAATAAAACCAGTCCTCTTGAGTAGCTGCGAGGTGTCTTTGAAGTAGGATGCTTGGCGAATACATGCATCGAAATTAGTAGGCGTGAACACGTTCTTTGTGAAAACTTTCCACACGGAACACACGTGGGGAATGCCGACTTTTGAAGCGGGCATCGCCAATGTCGTGGATAGCTTCATTCGTTAGAGATAAACTATTAAAGGGTTTTGGAGACTCTGTTTCAATAATTTTTATATTGAAAAAAATACGGTATAACGATGAATTCTTGGAAAGCATGAAGAGGAAAAGAAATGGCGTTGAATGACATCCGAGGTAGTTGGAAGGAGCAATTTAAGATGTTAGTCATATGTTGCGAATTCTACAATGATCGATCGGACATCTGATCGAATTGTGTCTCGAGCACGATAATGCATTTGAGATTCTTCGTGGCATTGGACCTTGCATTGAAGCTTTAGTAATACTTTAAGAAGAATAATTGCGGTAGATGGAACGCATTTGCGTGGATGATATAAAGGTGTTGTTAATAGCTACGAGGATAGCGGAATAGACATTTATTTCCTATAGCGTTGGCGTTTGTCTTAGAAAGAAAATGAAGACCATTGGACATGGTTTCTTGATCTATTAGGGAGACGTGTAATCGGTGAATTTGAAGAAGCTTGTTTTGATATCGAATGACGAAGGTTTGATGGAAGCGAGGAAAAGTTTTTCCTAATGCCTTTCACAGCCATCGTATGCATACAGCTCTAAATCTGTTTGATAAATATAAGGATACAATCTCTAGACCGCTTTTCTGGGTTGCTGCCCGTGCATTTTCAGAAGAAAAATTTAAAAGAATTATGCGAAAAATAGAAGACGACGCCCCGCCGGAATGTACAAAATGGATTAAAGAAATTGGTGATCATTTAGACGCAGCTTATTCCAAGGGAGGCGTTATGATATGTTGACAACTAATATAGCTGAAAACATAAATAGTGTGTTGAAAATAGCCAGGGAAGAACCGATTGTGAGCATGTTAAAAACTATTCGCACAAAAGTAGCCGAATTTTATTTTCGTCATCAGGAGGAAGGAAATAAAATGACACATATGTTAACACCGATGGCAGAAAAACACATAAAAAGAAATTCGTGATGGGCCCGTCAAAAAACGCTACCATATGGTCGTGATATATTTCAAGTTAAACGTGGCGATTACACTCACAGTGTCGATCTAGAATCGCGAACATGTACATGTAGACGTTGGGCTATTCTTGGATTACCATGTTCACATGTGATTGCCGCATTATCGGCAAAGCAGAGAAAGAGAGATCCCCAATTTTGTGAACCTTTGGTTTACCGATGACTTATTTAGAAACTTATAAAGAACACTTTGTCCGACCGTTGACAAGCGCCAATGGACTTCGCAAATAGAAGACATTCAAGTTTTGCCTCCCACAAAATATCGTCAAAGGCGAGAAGAAAAGGAGAACAAGATCTAAAGGGAAGTTACCACTACAATGTAAAAATTGGAACAAGTACGGTCATAATCGTGGCTCGTGTAAATTTGTTAATATTGGAAATTAACTTATATTACATGAAAGGTTGAGATTGAAAAGCATTTAGATTAGATTAGACCTAGTGGCAATCGAGCTTCCAAATGATTTCATTATAGAAGAGTATTTTTTTTTTTCTTTTTCTTTCCTTCAATATAAGCAGTTAAACTCAATCAATAAAGAAGCGATCAACATCTACCAATTAATTAATATATTTTTGGAATTGTGACTAAATATATTATTGTGCTTCTTAATAAATCATTCATTCATTCAAACGAGTTTGAAGTTGCCAAATTAGCTAATCTACTATTGATTGGCATAAGTCAAACCAAAGATATCAGGCTTCACAATTCAGAAAGGTATATCTTAGATCATCGGCCGATATCTTAGATCATCGGCCGATATCTTAAATCATCGGGCGATGATTTAAATTATCGGCCGATGTTTTAAAATATCGGCCGATGTTTTAAAATATCGGCCGATGATTTAAAATATCGGCCGATGATTTAAAATATCGGGCGATGATTTAAAATATCAGCCGATGATTTAAAATATCGGCCGATGATTTAAAATACCGGCCGATGATTTAAGATATCGTCCGATAACTTAAAATATCGAACGATGATTTAAGATATCGGACGATAATTTAAATCATCGGCCGATGATTTAAGCTATCGTCCGATTACTTAAATTATCGGCCGATAATTTAAATCATCGTCCGATGAATGAAATTATCGGCCGATGATTTAAGATATCGGACGATGATTTAAGATATCGGCCGATGATATAAGTCATCGGCCTATTGGAATTGCTTCAAGATAGGAAGGCTCCATTGATACATCAGGCAAGGTGATACAAATAAGATAAATAAATTGATAACAACGATAATGAAAATTATACAAGTTAATAAAAATTAATAAAATTAAATAATTTACAATTTCATCAAAAAATATCTTTACAAAACACTAAAAATTTTTACAGATATTAACTCTTCTTCCCAAACGTGCACATTCGATGTCCAATTTCGGCTCTAAATTATTGCATATGTTTATCGTCGAAATCAATAGGTATTGTTGGAGAAGTATTCTATATACTTCAAAGCGTATACCGCAATCCCAACCATTTTCTTGGATCGGAGAACGACCTTTGTTGAGCCGATACCTTCCTTTGATTGATCGGTGACTTCAAACCGATAGCGTAAAGAAGGCGCGGAAGGTGATTCAATAGACATTCTTTATGCGCTTCAAACCTTTTTGAGCACTCTCGGTCTGCTGGATCAATTAACTTAATTTCTCGATCAACTAATGAAATTATAATAGCAGCCCAATGGCTATGTTTTTGGCTATGCATCGGAAGATAAATCTACACATAAACGGAACCGAAATTTTAAATAATAAAATTTTATTTAAAAGCCGTTAACGTTAAATAAAGCGAAGTTTAGTATTCAAAAACGTACCGTTCCACAGTCGATCGCGTGAATTCCGCGGATATTATTTGTCAATAGTGGTTCCATCGGCTTTGAATTGTTACGAACATTTCATTCGTCACAATAGGCCTGCCACCTATCGAGGTCGCTGAGCGCAGCTATACCTTCATTATCGATATATTTTTCAAATTTTTTCTCGTCTGCCATAAACAAGGTCTGATTGGCCGTAAACAGTAGAAGAAGTTAATCAAGAGTCGTGATTGAAAAGACAAATAAAAGAAACAAACGAGCTTCCAATAAATATTTGAAACCTTACGAGGGCAGAAGTGAACCAGCTTTTTTCGGCATTGGCCGTAAACATTGAATCGTTTATAACTTCAAGGACTCTCGGTATCGTCGATGACTTCATTGAGCCCAGAACCTTCAAAAGAGCAACTGTGATCTCAACACCGCTGATAGTATTGACGATCACATTGTCCTCGTTCTCCGGCCGATTCCAAAAACTAAGCATATACTTTTGCTCCATTGATATTGCCTCATCCTCCTCCTCCTCTACAACCAATCTTCGTTTTTTTATTAATGCTTTAGTGGTCGGAGACTTTCTCTTCTTATGAGCACGCAAGTCATAACCTTGACTTGTGATAGTTTCACTATAATTGTTTTTAGTGATGTCGGTTGTGACTCACGAGAAGGCTGCGTAAGAGGAGCACCATCATCACCCACATCAACCAAGGGTTGTTTAGTAGGCTGAGGAGCAATAGGTTTTGGGGCAGCGGGTTTTGGGGCAGTTGATTTATTTGTAAGTTGAGGAGCGGCGGGTTTTGGGGCAGTTGATTGTTGTCTAGGTGGATGAGCATAGGGTTTTGGGGCACTTGACTGATGGCTTGGTTGAGGCGATTGGTTTTTGGGGCACCTGGTGATGGCTTTGTTGAGGGCGATGGGTTTTGGGCGATGGTGATGGCTTTGTTGATGAGTGGTGGGTTGAGGACGGATTGATTGAGGGTAAGTGGGTGAAGGAACGAAGGTGTCAAAGAGCACAGAGGTTAAAATATTATCCTGCATAATTGCAAAAAAATATACATTACAAAAAATAAAAATAAAAATAAAACTGCATTATCGACCAATAATTTAACTAATCGATCGATAATTTAAATAGTCGATCGATAATGTACATTATCGGTCGATAATTTAAGTTATCGATCGATAATTTACATTATCGACCGATAATTTAAATAGTCGGTCGATAATGTAAATTATCGATCGATAATTTAAATTATCGACCGATAATGTAACTTATCGTCCGGTAATGTACATTATCGATCGACTATTTAAATTATCGGTCGATAATGTATATCGTCGAACGGTAAGTTCCATCTACGGACGACAGGCTAATTTTGCATTAAGTTGTAAAGAAATGATTTTGTTCTAAATTTGAAAAGTCTTGGTTTGATACCTTTCTTAAATGAGAGATGACCGCATCAAGATCCTTCCGTATTGCTTTATTTTCTTCTTGTAAGGCCTTCTTATCTCTGCCTAGTTGTTCAATGGTGAGTGCTTGCCCTTTAAGCAGCGTAAATGCACGCCGGAATTCTTTTTTCATTTCTTTTACAGCCATGCGGAGCGTCTTGCATTCTTTTCTTAGCTCCGTTACTTCTTTGGTTAGGTGCGGTTGCCTAACTGGCTGCTCTCTTGTTGGCTCGGGCCTAATTTCTGGTTTGCCCTTTGGTTGACGTACAACGACTTCAAAATCATCGTTATCGTCGCTATAATCTTCGTCATCCTCATTGTCGTCATCTCGGCTAATCGGCTCTTCGGCTCTTTCTTCCGGACGTGTTGGATGACTTGGGATATCATCATATTCATCTACATTTTCTTCGGAGTAAGGCTCTTCTCTTTCTTCTTATTTTCAATTTCTCTTCGAATCAAAAAGTATCGAACCCATTTATACTGTAATTCGTGCTTCTCAACTTCAAGCTCTATAATCACTTTAGACTTAAGAAAATTTTCTCTATATAAATTAGGATTACGGCTGAATTTCGGGCCTTCCCATTTCATTAGCCTTGGAAATGGTTCTTTAAGCCCAATAGGAGTGGTGGCGACTGCAGGAAAGTGCTCAAACGCCCAAATCTGTAAGGCGATAGTGCATCCATAGATATTGTATTGCCCCTTTTCTGACCTTCTCGCCATTTCCCTCCTGCCACTCGCTTTTGATATACTATCTAATAAATCATTGTAAACTATCAGGCCCCACGGTAACTTGTTGAACTCTTCAATGTTATCTACTAATTCTAAGTACCGTGTATCTACTTCCTGGTATGTGTAGGAGTAAAAAGAACATCTGAAAAATAATAATGAGTTTCAAAAAATCATCGTTGGATAAATCAAGATCACAATAATTTCTTCAATACTGAGATCTTTCACGGTTTCCGAAAGAATTTGTATCGAATAGTTGTTTCCTCTTTACGGCAACCTTCTCGGACTTCGGGTTAAGATGTTGAGGCCTAAAATCTAGGCTATATCAATTTGTTGCAGGAGTACATTGGTGTTCTTGACCTTGAAAATATTCTCTTCAACCCAAAAACTTAAAATAGCGTCAACCAAGTCTCCAACGAAACCTAATTTCTCATTCATCCTAAATAGATGACCGAATACTGAATCATCTAATATTTTCTTTCTCTCTTCGTTACAGTGCATGTAAAATTTCCTAACACCAACTCCAGAACATTTTCCGATGGGCTTTAGAGTCATGGTCATTTTCAATAACTTAGTAGGAACTGCAATATAAATAAAAAGCAATTAATAAATAAAAGAAGTGATTTTGAAAAAACTACTAATCCCCTAACCTACCGATAACTTACCGCTAATTTAAGTTATCGGTTGATAATTTAGATTATCGATCGATAACTTAAATTATCGACCGATAACTTAAATTATCGACCGATAACTTACATTAGCCGTCGATAATTTAAGTTATCTGTCGATAACTTAGATTATCGGTAAGTTATCGGATTAGGTGGGAAACATTGGGGACGACTAAATGTGTTGAAATGTAAAAAAAATAAATTACCTGAAATTGTAATGTGACCTTTGTGACCTTTTACCGCTTTATCGCCGCTAAGTCGTCGCTCTCTTATTTTTTTCAGAAAAGTTAAACTTAAAAGTAACAGTTACTAATAAAATGTAAAAATAGCTTTTATACTTTATGTTAAAGGGCGGTGAATTTTTTTTTTTATATTATTTAAAATAGGTCCTTGCTGACGTGGAGCAGGCGGAGGCGGCTAGGCGTGGAGCTGGTCATTAATGCAACGGTTGAAACTATATGACCGTTTCTGCAAATACGCAAACATATAGGACCGAAAGTGCAAATTTCCCTATATTATAATAATATAATTTTCTTTTCATGTCCAGCTTTCTCAAAAAAAAAATTGCTTTTCATCAAATTTATCTTTCTCAAAAAAAGTTAACATCAACTCTTCCAGTCATTTCTCCCAAGCCCACAGTTCTTCCGAAATCGGCCCGTCCGCACGGTTCACAATTCAATCGTTCGGTTTTGCTGTTCACACCGGACCGAATTGCTTGAACTCACGGTTCCACTTCGACCACGGTTCCGGTCCGGTTTTTACAACACTGATCAAACATGCGTGCGACATGATCACGGGCTAGTATAAGAGTCAACCTCTAAATCGAACGGATGTAAAGACTCTCCACGTGTACAGCATCAAACGGCATGTTACCATCTTTCCTCCTCGCAGGATTACACTACATAACTACCGGACTGTCGGCCGGGTACTCTATCATTTATCCCCAAAAAACTGTCTTCCCTGGGAAATATGAACGAAAGAAAGTGACTCTTTCTAGAGTTGAGGATCACTTGTGAAGCGCATATAACTAACTATCTTTTCTATTGTTCATAGTAAATTAGTAAACCTTTGGCATTCGCTTTCGCTCGTTTTGTTTAATAATCTCTAAAAGTGATTTGGGCAAATTCTTATTTTTTCCAGATTTCGCCGGGGAAAAAGGAAATCTACTGATAGATTCTTTTTTAAGAAGTTTTTGTGCGAATCAGAGTTGATATAGCTGAAATCGAGCCTTTTGGCGATTCAATTAGCATGAAGAAGTGTTTTTTTTGGTGAATTTATCATTTTAATTTGATATTTATCTAGCTCAGCGTGCAGCATTTTATTGAGGAATCTGTGGTGTTGAATTGGAAGAAATCGACTAGAAATTATGCATTTTTATGCTAAAGAGAGTTGATCTCTCGCGAATAGAAGCTTTTGACGACGAAATTTGCTTAATTTTAACTTCTAAGTGGAGTGGATTTTTCTAAGCTTGTGGCATATTATGAAGAAATTCGTGTTCTTGTAGCAAAATGTAAGAAAATTTTTAAAAGTAAAAAAGAAAAAGAAAAAGCAGATTCTATATATTTTTTCAGGTGTTTGAAGCTACAGATCTGGTTGGTAATTAAGTGATTTTGAAAAAAATCAAACCGGATTCTTGAAACTTTTGTTCATGTGGTTTTAATGTGCATTGGTCGGGAAGCTACTTGAAAATTTGAGCTCTGTGACTGGTGAATTGGCTACACATCTAGCTGAATTGCTAAGATTCCAATGGATACAGAAGGAAAGCCAGGGGTTAGTATTACAATTCTACTTAAATTTACATTTTTTTTCCTTTCTTTGACTGATTTTACTGTATTATGGATGGATCTGAATTACGATTTCAATGGTGATTTCGTCTCTGTATAGTATTATTCTAGCTGAATTGCGTTTTCCAACATAAATTTGTCAATTTTTTATTGTATATATCGAAATGTGAGCAAAGGTTGTCTTCTTTGGTGAGAATTATAGTTGATTCCTTTAGTTTTATTTTATTTGTTTGAATCTGGTTCTTGTTCTTTACAATTTATGTACTTCCCTCTTTTGTTATAATGAAATCGTGTTAAAACCTTTGAAATGGGGGATCGATCAGGTTTGCCAGATCTGTGGTGACAATGTCAGCAAGAATGTAGATGGTGAGATCTTCATCGCCTGCGATATCTGCGCCTTCCCTGTTTGTAGACCGTGCTATGAGTACGAGATGAAAGATGGGAACCAATCATGTCCGCAATGCAAGACTAGATACAAGAAGCATCAAGGTTTGGCTAATCCGACCTACACTCGGGGTATCAGTGTCGGTATTGGTATCAGGTATTGGTCCATCTTGGACCGATACATATCGGCTGATATGGATACGGTACCACCAATACCAAATCGTTTTTTGTTTTTTTTAAAAGTAGAAAAAAATTGTGTTGGTAAGTATCGGCCAATACCGAGACAGTTTCAGCTGATACTGATCCTGATACTGATACCACTCTGATACCTGTATCGGGGTGGTATTGTATCAGTTCTCGACAAAACCGATACCTACCGGTATCAGCCGAGTTTTGCTACCATGCCTGCATTGTATTGGCCAGCGTCTCTATCAATATGATGTATGGTACTAAGTTTATTTTCGTAATTCAGGGAGCCTTCCTGTTCATAGTGATGAAGGGGAGGATTTTGATGCTGATTATTCATCTAGTTATCAAAACCAGAAGCAGAAGATTGCCGAAAGAATGCTGAGCTGGAAACGTAGTCATGAAAGGGGTGAAGGTGCTAGGGCACTGAATTATGATACACATGAGATTCCACAGAACCGTATCCCTACCCTTGCCCATGGCCAGGTGGTAATGTTAACAACCTTAGTCGTATTTTTGCTTCTTCGCTATGTTTTATTTTAATTGAATAGATATTAAAACTTTTAGAATAAATTTTTGTTATTTCACAGCTATCGGGAGAATTACAGGTAGCCTCTCCTGAGCATCTTTCAATGTTCTCTCCTGGTAGTGAAAGGAAGCGCGTGCATCCTCTCCCTTATGCCGATCCCAATCAATCACGTAAAATTTCTGTCATTGATGTGATAGCGTAAGAGATATTTTACTCATGATTTATGTTATTAAGTACTAGGGATATTTTATTCTTGTCATTATATAACTTATATGCATGCGACTTGGCCCCCGTTTAGTGTGTCTCAACCAAGGAATTAAATCGGGGTATTGGAATAGGCATCGGCCACTCTTTGACTCATAACGTGTCTGCCCATACTGAGACATATGACCGATACCGTGATTTTTTCTTTTTTAAAAGGACAGTTTATTGCCCGATACCAGCCCAAAACCAATACTGGTAGCATTATCGGAATTGGTTTTGACTGAAGCCAATATGTATCGGTATCAGCTCAGACTTGATTCCTTGGTCTCAACTCTTTTGGGGACCTTTTGGCACATGTTCCAATTGATGCAGACCATAGTTCTAAAACTCGTCGGGTCAACGAATTAACTCGGCCGAGTTACTCGACTCACCGGGATTTCAAGTTGAGTTCGAGTTGAGTAGAGATTTCTCTTGGATGATGCAACCAGGGTTCATGAACTACCCTTATGTAAAATATTTTCATGGGATAAGGTCTTAGAAGTTCTCTTTTTAAAGGTATTAAAGTACCTTTCCATCCTTTTACTTGTAATTTTTTTATTTATACGATTATATATATATATATATATATATATATATATATATATATATATATATATATATATATATATATATATATATATTAAAAATTACGAAGTCGAGTTCATCCGAGTCTTTGAGTTAACTCGACTCAACTGACTTTCGAGTCGAGTCGGGTTTTCCCGTTTTAAAACCATGATCCAGGCAATTCAAAATTTTCTGCTATCAATTGGATGGGTCATATCTCACTAAATCGCACTAGACGTTGCCAACCATTTCATGCGGTAGCAAAATATTTAATGTTCCAGTATGCAAGTACTATGGTCTACAAAATTGATTTCATTAACCAAATGGCAACTGACAGTAAGTGGACCTTATCCCTATCTGGGTATAACTGATTTGGTTTGAGTAATTATTCAATGAAATGGAAAAAAACATGTTTTCCCATCTTGTTGTGCTTTTGAGTTTTGGTTAGAGGAGATTGTGTTAATTTAGGCTTATGAGCTTGTGCATTTTGTCCCGAAAATTGATCCCAATTTCTGATCATATACCTTTAACAGCCAATCTTAGGGTATCAAGAGAATTTGGTTCACCAGTACTCGGCAATGTTGCTTGGAAAGAGAGGGTTGATGGTTGGAAGGTGAAGCAGGACAAGAATGTGGGGCATATGACAAATGGTAGCCATGCCGCTTCGGAAGGCAGGGGAGGTGGAGATATTGATACCTGTACTGATGTCAATATGGATGACTCTTTATTGTGAGTTTCCTACTATATGGGATAGTTTTATTTTCTATTAATTTCATATGAAAAAGTACAGCATTAATTGATAACCAGGTTACTTCTTTTACCAATTAAGAGTTTCCTTTTTGGGCGTGTTTGTGCAATTTGTTACTGCATGGTGTTTCCTAGCTTTCTTGTGAATCTACATAGTGGTGCCTACTATTGAAGCTGCTAGTATTTGGGTGGTTCCCATTATATTGATACTATTGTGATTGAGATTATGTATTTTGAGAATGCAAATTTAACACCTCTTAAATCTTGTGTTTTGACTTACATTTAATGTTTGGCTTAATTTTGTGTGAAGTACTGTTTTGGGTCTGTGCAATTTGTTTCTGCATGGTGTTTCCTAGCTTTCTTGTGAGTCTACATAGTGGAATATACGGCTTTTTAAAAAACAAATACGTGTATAATACACATTTTTCTGCCACAACATAATAAACATGTATAGTTGCTGTATTTTTGAATAAAATGCATATTTTCATATAATACACGTATTAAACTTTTTTTCCCATATTTTGTCGTATTTAAAAAAAACTGTTTTCAAACTTCTTAAAATAGATTGAATATTATCTCGTTTTTTTTTCATCTTCTGTATTTTAGAGTTTTATTTACCTTTCAATTTTTTCCCCTTTTTCCCCGTATTTTACCCTTTTTTTTCAGATTGTCTCTCACCGTAATAAACCCATACCCGTATTTTGTTACTTTGGTCTTTACTACTGAAGCTGCTAGTATTTGGGTGGTTCCGATTATATTGATACTTGAGAATGCAAACTCAACATTTCTTAAATCTTGTGTTTGGCTTTCATTTAATGTTTGGTTTAATTGTGTGTTATAATGTTTTGGATTTAGTACAATATTTGTATTACCAGTTAACTCTATTATCGGTTCCTTATCTATTCATAACAGCTTCAATTTTGTGCTTTCTCAGTGCAGGTTTAAAGTTATGTGCATGTGGCAACACTAAACGTTTCGTAGTTTTTAAGTAAAATAAATGTCTACTTCCATTTGTGCTTCTGTTTTTGTTTTTTTTTAACGTGGTATTGAAGCTAAAATGTTGTAGGCTAATTCATGGTTCTGGAGTTCAGAAATCACTAGTGGGTTATTGTGATCAGGAATCAGGATCAATTTATGGTAATTTCTAAAAGAAAATGAAAAATATGTTCGCCAATATCTCCTGAGTTCCCCATATTTTTTTCTATCTTCTATTTATGTTACACACACATATGAAAGATAAAGGACTAAACCACCGTAGCGAGATTTGCACGTATCTAAGAATCCCCTTCAAAGTTCAGATTAATGATGGCTCAAGTGAGACCATTGAGAGTTTGCTTACCAAAAACTGATATCTGGTGGTGATCTGATTTTTTAAGACTGTAAATAAGTCCATAAGTTGTAATGGGGATGTAACATGCGGCAAGGAAATGGTCGTATCAATAAATCTCTATCTAACGAAGCGACAGTCTTATCCTTCTATTAACTATCTTGTCATGGAACATGAGGTTACTGCAGGATATCAAACTCGGTATCGGTATGGGGTATCGGTCCATCTTGGACCGATACGTATCGGCCGGTACGGATACGGTATTGCTGATACTGTATCAACCATTTTTTCTCTTTTTTGAAAAAGGAAAGAAAAAAATAGTAAAAGAGTACTTGTATCAATCAGCATCGGCCGATACAGAGATGGTATCAGCCGATAACGAGACAGTATCGGCTGATACTAACCCGTTTTGTTCCGATACTAATACCGATACCACCCCGATACTTGAATCGGGGTGTTATCGGTATCCATTCTCGATGAAACCGATACGTATCGGTATCAGCAGAGTTTTGATACCATGGGTTACCGACCATCCCAATGGCTCTCTTACTATCATGAAATATGGGGTTGGATCATTCGAATGACCACCGATATTTACAAGTGACCAATGAAATGAAACAATGCCACTGTGGTTGGTTGGACCCATAACACAATACTCGGCTTCAGCACTGAAGCAAACCACAGTATCCTGCCACTTTCCTGTCCAGGAAATGAAAGAATATCCTAGAAACACACATCAAGTAGATGATGTTGGTGTTGGAGATAGTATTAGTCGGCGTGTATTTAGTTAAGTACAGGTAAGTGAGTCTAGTTATGTTTTGTCCCACATTGGTTGTAAATTGGTTCTGTACGTAAGTAGCCCTCTATTTATAGAGGCCATCTCATGTAACTCATTACCACAATGCACAATTAGTAATAATGTAGTCAATTTAGTGTCATTGCTCTCTCTCCTCTCACTCTCTTCTCCATCTCTCTCTCTCTCTCATGAACCCTAATCAGGGAATTCTCATATTTATTTAGTTTATCATTATATTAGATTCTTAGTTTTAATTTGGTATCAGAGTGGGTCGGTCCCGCAGGTCTTGTTTAGGATTTTGTTTGAATATGCTCTGCACATTGCCACATAGACAAATCTTTGTTCATCAGAAATCGGAAACCTTTTTTTTCATAGTCTTTGTCTCTTCAACATGTTTTTCCTTTCACCTCCAACTATGGTTCATATTTAATGGTGTTGCAGCCATATTTCCTTGAGTAGCGGCCATCCAACCTTGTTTTTACATGTAATTCATTTCCCTTCCTCCTCTCTCCCTTTTCTGCATCTCTCTTTCTCATAAACCCAAATTAGGGTGTTCTCATCTTTATTTAGTTTATCATTATTTTAGATTCTTAGTTTTAATTGTTGTCTGAAAAAAATGTCTACCCAATTAGCATCAACATAATATTATCAAGAAACAATTCTTGAGAAAGAGTAGCATAAACATATTTAATAATATAATGAACAGTTGCCATGTATGTGGACTGAGGTGTCAACATTTCACTGGCTAATAATAAGAACTCCATTCACATGGTTAGGTAAGAGACGGTTAGATAGATCAAACTTTTAAATGCTGCAAGTAATCTATTAAACATGAAAAGGCTCTTCATCAGTCGGATGGAGTATAACATTATGCTTATAGAGTGTTTCTAGTGTCTTTGCATCAGAAAGGTTAGCTTGAGTCATATAATCATTGACACTTGGGAGCGGGTAAAGTAGCTTGATGAGAGTAGGCTACTTCTAGCTTGAGTAATTTCGTGAGTTTACGAATAGTGGGAGTGAGGTAAGCATTAGATCAGTATAATAGCATGCAAATCATCTTTATGGTAAACATATCACCTGCATAAAACAATAAAATGGCTCATCCTCGAGAAAAGGTAGAAAAATAGATGACTCAAGTTCACTATGGAAAGTGGCTCACATGCGCATTTAGTTTCTTTTAGGACACCAATAATTGTGGTCAAAGTTAATCTTTTTTTTATTTTTAGAACTCCAATAATAGTGGTCAAAGTTAATCTTATAGGGGAAATGCACAATGAATCTATGAAAATCAAGAGAAAATCCTCCTCTCAGTGAATTCAGCCTTTCATCTCTTTACGAGGTAAGGTGATTAGGAATGATATCAGCACACCATACATCAAGTCAAAAATCAACTTAGAGATATGTTGAAGAAGACCGTTGGCAGGGGAAGGCTGTGTTACTCTCTTGGAAAGTAGGCACGGTTCATATCTCTGCACCAACTCGAGGTTGAGTGCTGATGAGTAAATTTTATTAGTTTTTTAATCATTTGGGTTGTTTAATCCTTATTATTGTTCATTAAATTCTAGTTAAGTGTAATTTGGTATTCTTGTTTTTTATGCTTGAAAAAAGGAAATGGATGAGTAACATGTTAATAAAAAGGGGAGTTTACTGTGACTCCTCAATTTGAGATCTCAGAATACCAAAAGAATGAACTCATTCTCTCTTTTCGCTCATTCTCCATTCTTCTCCTTTTACTTATTATGTGATGCTTAGATAATCTATAACAAAGTCAACAGGGTCCTTTATCTTCCAATTTTTATTCATTTCGATCGCATCTACAGTATAATGCACAGATGAATAAATGCCGTCATTAATTGGTTGCTTTGGTATGCTGTTTTTCCAAAATCATGGCTATTTAGGTGTTTCTTAATCTGAGCGAAACAATGCAAACTTTTTTCATGATTTGTTTTTTTCCCTTTGTAATGCAGGAATGATGAAGCCCGCCAGCCTCTTTCAAGGAAAGTGTCTATCCCTTCATCAAAGATAAATCCGTATCGGTTGGTCATTGTTTTGCGACTTGTCATCCTAAGCATTTTCTTGCATTATCGCCTCACAAACCCTGTTCCTAATGCCTATGCGTTGTGGTTAATATCTGTGATCTGTGAGATATGGTTTGCAATATCGTGGATATTGGATCAATTCCCTAAATGGCTTCCGGTAAACCGTGAGACATATCTCGACAGGCTTTCTCTAAGGTGATAGATTCATCTATGTTTCCTCTCTCATCTTTAACTGATGTGATCATTCCACGTGGATAGGTTTCCAACTTTCTAACATTGTTAAAATAAGGGGTTCCTCTATTTGTGCCTACCAGGTTACTGGTGGGCGCCTATGCTGAGAACCATTGACTGTGTTGAATCAGACGATGGAGATTGTTTTTCATCACATTCTTCCACAGAATAGCTCTTGACACAATGGACGTTCCATCGGACAGTGACATGGCACATATCCCTAAAAAGTGCTTAAAATCACATGGCACTCATCACGCTCAAACTTGGCTTTAGGGACTCTTTTTAGGGAGATGTGACACTTCTACACAAAGACTGGCTGTCTGATGTTACACCCATGGTGCCAAGATCCATTCTGTGGAAGAATGTGGTGAAAAATGATCTCCATCATCTGATTCAACGCAATCAATGGTTCTCAGCGTAGGAGCCCACCAGTAAACTGGTAGGTGCGAATAGAGGGTATCATAAAATAAGCTCCTAACTCTTCTTTTTTTCCAAGTTCTGATTATAAGTTTTTGTGAGTAATAGATACGACCGTGAAGGAGAGCCATCGCAGTTGGCTGCTGTTGACATATTTGTCAGTACTGTTGACCCTTTAAAGGAACCTCCACTTGTCACAGCCAATACCGTCTTATCAATTCTTGCAGTGGATTATCCAGTTGATAAAGTTTCTTGCTATGTCTCCGATGACGGATCTGCTATGTTGACATTTGAAGCAATGTCTGAAACTTCCGAATTTGCAAGAAAATGGGTTCCTTTCTGCAAAAAATACAGCATTGAACCCCGAGCTCCAGAATGGTACTTCACAAAGAAGATAGATTACTTGAAAGATAAAGTTCATCCTTCATTTGTCAAAGACCGAAGAGCTATGAAGGTAACATATTGCATATTTTTTCCCTGTAAGTTGGGGTTTAATATTCTGAGAGATGTTCTATAATTTTATTTTTTGTTACAGAGAGAATATGAAGAGTTTAAAATTCGTGTCAATGGACTAGTTGCTAAGGCACAGAAAGTTCCTGAAGAAGGATGGATTATGCAAGATGGTACACCGTGGCCTGGAAACAACACTAGAGATCATCCAGGAATGATCCAGGTAGGTTCATGGTTCATTTAATTTAGAATTGAACTAGAATTATCCATGGTTGCTTAAATTTCAGGTGTATCCAAGGTATCAAACTCGGTATCGGTATCAGGTATCAGTCTATCTTTGACCCAGACGTATCCGCTGATACGTATATGGTATCGCCGATACCGTATCGGCCAATATTATTTTTCAAAAGAATGAAGGGTTTTTTGCATATACCCCCCCGTGTTATGCTAATATTATAAGAAACCCCTTGAGTTATGGGTATTTATTCTGCAGCCCTACTTTTGTGTTTCTGTTTCATATAACCCCCTGCCGTTAACTAGCCGTGAGTTAATGGACGGAAAGCTTATTTTGCCCTTAATGAAACCAATATTTTAAAAATACCACTATTTTAAAAGGCCCTTCATTCATCTATATTTACAAGTCATGCCATTAAAGTTTATCACCATTCTAAAAGGCCCTTCATTCACCTTTATTTACAAGTTATGCCATTATAATTTACCATTATTCTAAAAGGAGTACCTTTAAATCCACCCACAAAATCTTTGAGTTCACCCACGCTGAACACATCGACTGCATTGAATCAAACGATGGTGATTTTTTATCGTCCCAATATTTCATGAGATCGATCTTTAGATCATGGGTGTACCATCAGACGGTCGACTTTTTTATTTTAGGTGGTACACACTCCTAAAAGTGACCTTAATATCAATTTTAAGCATGCACGTGATGTTAAGGTCACTTTTTTGAGATGTGTGCCACGTGAAATAAAACACTGACCGTCTGATGGTACGATCATGATCTCAAGATCCATCATGTGAAAGATTGGGAGGATAAATGATCTCCATCGTTCGATTCAATTCAATTAACGTGTTTCAGCATGGGTGAACTTAAAGATTCAGTGGGTAGATTCAGGGGGGTATTTGCAAAAAACCCAAGAATGAAAGAAAGAGAAAATACTTGCATTGGTTTGTTTTGGCTGATACTGTCTCGTATCGGTCTGATATCGATACCACCCCAATACCTGTACCGGGTGGTATCAGTATTGGTTTTCGACGAAACTGATACGTATTGGTATCGGCCGACTTTTGATACCATGGGGCAAATCTATTGAAAAAGGAAATTCCAAAGGTTTTTGAATGATCTCATATATGTCTCAAGAAGGATTTCCTAAAAAGTTGATGTTTTACCTATAATTCACAAGGCCCCGGGATATCTGTTCGAACGCATGGTTCCTCCATTCGTTCAAACCAGCTTGGTGCCACGGAAACTTGCCAAAGGTCTATCAGGTTCATCTAATTTTTTTTTAATTCACTGTTCAAAAGATGGTCAAAGGTGCAAAATTTCAATGCAGCATGTTCAAGCGGCGGATGGGAAACTTTGATTTGTGATGCAAAAGTCCGAAAAATAATTTTTTTTCTTCTAAACCCCAAAGGTGCTGGGTGAACCCTTAGAGGATGGGTGTAACTTGTGATAAGGTGCCATGTGGCACATGATTTAGGTTTCACACGCATGGTTCACGCCATGCATTCAAAATCGCAATCCCATTTCTCTAATTTCATGTCAGAGTATCCATGCTTGAACAATGTCTAACAGCCATCGGAAATGGGGGATCTAAACACAAGTACCCTTATTTTGTAAGAGCCTGTGAGATAACGATACACGAGCCTCCTGCAATTATTTCTGCACTGTTGTAGCTGGTCATTTATATTTTGTAGTTTCCCAAAAGTGCCCATATCTCTGCTTACATGGAATTTCCCCACTCTATCTTCTCAAAATATTATAACTATGTGGTTCCTTCATTTTTCTAATGAAGCGACCAAAGACAATAGGTTCAAGGTGCCCCAGAGAGCATCTGTCAATGCTTATTGTGATGGATCTTAAAGTAGGTGACTACCACCTGTCGATAACACAGATCCTTAAGCTGCCACTTTGACTTTTTCTTTGTATTTTGGTCATGAGTGTAGCTGAAATCTTTATGCATCAACACGATTACCTTTTATTGCATTCAATTAGTTACCGTTTGAACACTTTGAAATTTACGGTTAAAGATTCCATTATTTCTTTTGGTCCAATCTGCTCGTAGATAATATAATGACGCTCCGGGTGTTGCACGTACCTGGGCACTTAGTTGGGGTGCTCTAAGAAGCCGGATACCTAGGGCTATCAACAGGCCGGGTCGACCCGACACCCGACCGGACATTTTACTGGGTAGGGTACATACAATTGGCTTGTCGGGCCGGGCCGGGCTGGGCATGAGACATGCAACCCGACCCGACCCAATATTTTATACTTAAAAAAAGAAAAAAATAGGATTTTTTTATCAGCTCGGGTCAGCTTGAGTGCACTATCGGGTCGGGTATGTGCAAATTTCTTGTTCGGCAGCCAAAATTTTTACCCAACCCGTCTCGTCATTCTGATTTGATTCTTTTGTTTCAAAGCTCTAAAATTTTTCTATTTCTCGCATTTTTTCAGGTTTTCTTAGGCCAGAGTGGAGGCCTTGACAGTGACGGTAATGAGCTGCCACGGTTAGTTTATGTATCTCGCGAGAAGCGTCCAGGCTTCCAACATCACAAGAAGGCTGGTGCAATGAATGCACTTGTAAGTTGTTATGCAATGACCACTCAAAATTTGGCCTTATTTAGCTCTGTCTAACCTCTTATGGCTGATTTAATCTCCTTTGACAGGTTCGTGTATCAGCAGTCCTTACCAACGGGTCCTATATGTTGAATCTTGACTGTGATCACTACATAAACAATAGCAAGGCACTGAGAGAAGCTATGTGTTTTCTGATGGATCCAAACCTCGGTAGATCAGTTTGTTACGTTCAATTTCCACAGAGATTTGATGGTATTGATACAAATGATCGGTATGCCAACCGTAATACTGTCTTCTTTGATGTAAGTCTGAGTTATTTTTTTCTCACAAGTTTATATAATTCTTGCTGTAGTTTTTAGGAAGGGTAAAGGTAACCCGGTACCATGAACCAGGGGGTTCCACACTACTTTGCAGCCACATGGCGCCTTATCACATGATCGGATGCCATAGATAGGAGCGGCTCGATGATCGCAATTATTTAGGTAAAATATATATATATATATATAAATATATATATAAATATAAATATATATATATATATATATATATATATATATATATATATATATATATATATATATATATATAAAACCAGGCAGTCAAAAGAGTCAATTTCAAGTAAAATGAACGGTAAAATATAGTTTGGTTTTATAATTCATTTCTGATCACTGTTGACGCTATTGACTATGCCATGGATCAAAATATCGTCTGATACGTATCGGTTTTGAACCGGAACGATACGGTAAAATGGTTTTTTATTGACTCCCCTAAAAAACAGTCAAATTATCGTTCGTATTGTCCGTATCGTCCAATGTATTGTTCGTATCGTCCAACTTATCGGTCAATTTATCGTCCATCCCAGAATTTTAGAGTTTTTCTATGGCCCCCTTAGAAACAGTCCAATTATTGTTCGTATTGTCTGTATCGTCCAATTTATCGTTCTTATCGTCCAAATTATTGGTCAATTTATCGTTCGTCCCAGAATTTTAATGTATTTTTTGGGGATTAAAAAAAAAAAAAAAAAAAATGTACTAGGACGATACATTCAATGTATCGCCGATGCATTGAATGTATCGGACGATACATGATACGTATCGTCCTGGAGGTTTGGACTATACGTATCTAAAATCCGATTTTTTAATCCATGGACTATGCATATTTATTTATTTATTTATTATTTTTTTTCACAAATAGTGATGATCATCGAGCCGCTCCTATCCATGACACACGATCATGAGATTGGGTGCCACGTGGCTGCAAATTAGTGTGGGAACAGGTAACTTACCTGGTCCATGGTACCATACTACCTTGACCCTTTTAGAATAAGGTTATGGTAATTTTGTGTATCATCAACATTTCACTATGTAGTCAATTTAGTTCCTCTTGCTATCCACCGGAATATAATAAACATCATGCTGATGGCTAAAATGTTCAAAACCTTGGTGTTGGCAATCATATATATATATATTGGCAGATGAAACCGCAACCATATGTCTCTTGGTTCAGTAGTCTCAAGCCGGAAGCTGGCTCTTTTGCTGGACTTTGTAGCAAATCAGCTAATCCATCTGTTGCTGCTTAGATTTCTGATTGTATGTAACTTTTTCATGTTGGTTTTAGATCAATTTAAGAGGTCTGGATGGTATCCAAGGCCCTGTATACGTGGGTACGGGATGTGTTTTCAACAGAACGGCTTTGTATGGTTATGAACCACCTCTGAAGCAAAAGCATGCAAGACCAGGTTTTTTCTCTTCATGCTGTGGTGGATCGCGGAATAAGAGTTCAAAATCTAGTAAAAAGAAGTCAGACAAGAAGAAATCAAGCAAGCAAGTAGACTCTACCGTGCCAATATGCAATCTGGAAGATATAGAAGAGGGCGTTGAAGGTATGGATCTTTCTATTTTGTCAGCTTTTTTTTTTTCTATCATCATCTATGCTAATTAAATACAAAATACAGTTACATTATGTGGTTCTTGGAAGCCTAAAAAATGTGGATTTAGATGATCCTTGCATATTCTTAAATAGATTTTAGCTTTTAGGTTTTGACCTTATTTGCGTTGAAAAAGGAGAATAGAAACTCAGCATTTTCTAAGTTTTTCCTTTGGGTAAAGTTTCCCACAACTCATGCACAGGTTAAGGAGCTTGAGATAGTATCTCAGCCAAGATGTAGTATTTAGTGCTTTAGAGATTTGATCTTATAGGGTCCTACAATATTATTTGCATTTCTTTTGTTCATATTTTTTTTTCCTTTGGTTTTTCTAAGATGGTGTCAAAGAAATATCCGATCCTTGTCTAGCATGCCACCCATGCTAAGGCTTCTACTTTTTCCTTTTACAAGCATTTGCTTGGGTAACAAAGGACTCTGTTGTTTTCCCTTCATTTTTCTTTCCCAATTTTAGGGACTGTTTAGACTCGTTAGTTGAATATCTGAAGGCTTGAAGGTTGAAGATCATTATTTCAATGTTTTGTTTGACGATGAATAGTGGTGCTTTAGTTCTTAGTTTGTATTTTATGCTTTATGTTGTGTTCATGTGCTATTGAATTTTGTCTGTTAAGTCCAACATTGGATAGTCTAGAAAATTTTCTCAGTCTCTTATCTACATGAAGGAGCTTGATTTGGACGACCCATGAATATTTGTCTCCTTTTCATGTTTTTTACTTTTGGTTGTTTATCTAACGGAACCCATGTCGTAGAACTTCTTTTTGCTACGCGCCTTGTCTTCGTAGTTGATTGCCAATACTCATATTTTTTTAGATTGAGAGAGAGAGAGAGAGAGAGAGAGAGAGAGAGATGAATTCGGTGAGCATGTCTAGCATACCATTTAACAGCAGGTATCGGGAAGCAATACTTAATCTTATCTTATTGATGGTGTGGATGTCTAATCAACATGAATTCGGCCGAAAGGTGAATGGAAGGCAACCTTCAAGATGCAAAAGTTGCTATTTGAATGTTTAATAATGCCTTATGGGTCACAAACTCTTCTTGCACTTTCATGCTAAGATGAACGAAGCGCTACTACTGTTTTTTGGAAAGTTTTTGGTTGTTTATTTGACAATATCCTCATTTATACAAATCTCAATAAGTGCACATTTACGATGGACAACTTGATGTTTTTGGGTAAAGTGTATATGTCGGTGGTATAAATTTTGATGGGGAGAAAGCATGGATCAAAAAATTGGATTTTAGATATGTATCGTCCAAAGCTCCAGGACGATATGTATCGCGTATCGTCTGATACATTGAATGTATCGTCATAGTACATTTAAAAAAAAAAAAAAAAAAATCCCAAAAAATACATTAAAATTCTGGGACAAACGATAAATTGACTGATATTTTGGACGATACGGACGATATGAACGATACGAACGATAATTTGATTGTTTCTAAGGGGCCATAGAAAAACTCTAAAATTCTGGGACGGACGATAAATTGACCGATAATTTGGACGTTACGAACAATACATTGGACGATACGAACGATAATTTGAACAAATAATTTGACTGTTTTTTAGGGGAACCAATAAAAACCATTTTACCGTATCGTTCCGGTCCAAAACCGATACGTATTGGTATCGGACGATATTTTGATCCATGGGAGAAAGGTAATACTTAATCTTATCTTATTGATGGTGTGGGTGTCTAATGAACATGAACTCAGCCGAAAGATGAATGGAAGGCAACCTTCAATAAGATAAGATTAAGTATTATCTTACGGGTTACAAACTCCTCTTGCACTTTCATGCCAAGATGAACGAAGCGCTACTACTGTTTTTTGGAAAATTTTTGGTTGTTTATTTGACAATATCCTCATTTATACAAATCTCAGTAAGTGCACATTTACGATGGACAACTTGATGTTTTTGGTAAAGTGTATATGTCGATGGTATAAATTTTGATGGAGAAAACGGTTAAGCCATTGAAGATGTACAAATTTCATGGACTTGCAATGTTTATTGCACATTTATCAGAATTTTCGGCTTTCTTATCATGCCGATTGGGAATTATTTAAAGAAGGCTTCATTTGTATGGACTCAGTAGGCCAAAAAGAGTTGCACAATAGTGAAGGAGAAGATATGAGTCGGTGTTGGACTTCCGAACGTTTATAAGCTATGCGAAGTTGATTGTGATGCTTCACGGATAGATATTGGTATTGTCCTTAGCAAAGAAGGTAAGATGATTTCATTTTTAAGCAAGAAATTGACTGAGGCTAAGCATTGCTACATTTCATACAATACATCGAAAGTAATATTCTCGACCAATAACTCACTCTACCACTAAAGAAAAAGTTCTTTTGATGCTTCACTTGGCGTCTGGAACTAGAAGGAATCTACGAGTAGTTCCTATGAGTTGCCCTATAAACCGCCCAAGAACGGAAAGAAGAGAAGGAACAGGTTTCCTTATGAACCGATTGCCCTAGAGGAACGAGCCACTATCAAAGCGAACTTAAAGCTCTACTGACGAGAGTTCCTAACTTGACTTGCCTGATAGATTTGAATCCTCAATAAAAGTAGTAGCAATCCAGTAACAAAGCCTATAGTTGCAGTTTTGGTTCTTCATTTAATAGGCTCAAAAGCTGAAAGAAACAACAATCTTTACTATCTACCGCAGAACATGAGGAATTTTTTTTAGCTTGACTAATGGGACTTGCCTACGCACTGCAACTCGGAATAGTGAATTGATCAATCAATATGCTGCATTTATTGCTAGCTTACCATATTGCAAAAAGGCAGAGTCAGAGGTAGCAACACCTTTGTGGGCAAGCGGAGTTGGAGTTGGACATCTTCGAGAAATCTGTAACTTCAGGCAGAATAGCTAGGTGGAAAATGTTACTCTATGTCAAACTTCACCCAGAAGTTTGACATTGTCTATGTCACCCAGAATATTAAAGTACAGGCCATTGCAGACCATCTCACACACCTCCTTTTGCCTGCAGTAGAGCTTGCCACTACAGAATTCCCTGATGAAGGTATCGTCGCGCTTCATGGTGAGCCAAGCAAATCAGCATGGATCCTTTTTTTTGATGGCGCAATGAATCAAAATGGAAAAGGGATCGGAAGAGTATTGGTGTCTGTAGAAGGGATCATAATTCCCAAGGCATTTCAGCTAGACTTCAGCTTCCTCAATAACATCACAGAAATACGAGGCATTCATCGCTAGCCTAAAAGTTGCAGCTCAAAGTCAAACAGTTGAAAGTCATAGGGGACTCCAAGTTGGTAATCAACAAAGTCATTGGGAATGGATATACTCTTTTTGGATCACGAAGTCATGAAATGTATTAATTGTCAGCGTTAATTGAACTGTAAGCATGGGAAATGAATCTCTAATAATCTTCAAAAATTCAAAATTGTCATATGTTCTTAGGCTGATTGCTGAATCATGTGGCCATTGAATTTAGCAGAGAGAATGCCTTGGCCAATACAATAGAGTTGCATGGCAATGAACAATTTGTTTGTTGTATTTAGTTCTCTCCATATTATATTTTTATTATACTAACAATCTGTAACTCTGCTATTTTTATATTATTTATAACTGTTTTAGTAAAATATTATTTTTTTGCTATTGCATTTGTTACTTAATTAGTTTTCTCTGTACTCAGACATAATTGTGTATCCCTTCTATTTTGAGCATCCATTGGTTTGTTGCTTATGCCCACATAAAACTGTTTCACATTAGCTCACAATTTTTGAGCATCCATTGGTTTGCTGCTTTGACTTCTCTTTTCTGTTTCTGATTTTTCTCCTCCCTTACATTTTATGAACTAGGTGCTGGATTTGATGATGAGAAGTCACTACTCATGTCAGAAATGAGCTTGGAGAAAAGGTTTGGCCAGTCAACTGTCTTTGTTGCCTCTACACTTATGGAACATGGTGGCGTTCCTCAGTCGGCCACTCCTGAGTCCCTTCTGAAAGAAGCTATCCATGTTATCAGTTGTGGATATGAGGACAAGTCGGATTGGGGAAGCGAGGTTTGCTTATAACTCTTGGTTGGTGATTTAGTTCCCTTTTTGGCTTTTATATTATCCTACTAACAGGTTACGGGAAAATAATGAAACATCTACAGTTTGGCATTGAACTAATGAATGCAAGGATTTGGAAACTAGGAGAAATCGTTGCGATTATTGTAGAAAAACCAAAATTGCAAAATAGCAACTTACGAAAATATTTTACTTGAGCAGAAGCGTAAGGTAATCTTACGTATATATGGAGGAGTAAATGGTTAAAACTTATTAACCATGGTTATGGGACTAAACCAATGAAACACAACGATACACTAGATATCAAACATAAGACTAGGATATGATGTTATATCCTCAATACTCCCCTCACACTCAGCATCCAAAATATCTTTGGTCTGGCTTAAAGCCATTTGAATCTTCGATTGATGAACCTATGTGCAAATGTGAGATTGAGAGTGCATCCCCATGAAAACTGATGTTCAATTAGGCACGTCGGATTGTCACGTATGTCATTGAATTTAATCGGAAAATCCTTCTTTTTTGTTTTTGAACTCACATACTTTTGAGTGTTAAAAAAAATGAAGGGAACTATGATGCTTCTAGGGATATTAAAGTTTTTACCCCCATTTTTTATTGCTCTGGTTTATAATTGGAAGATCAATAATTGAAGCAAATTTCAAAAACTCTTACTTTGTAAGCTTCTGTTGAGAAAAATGGTAGTATGTGTATTATAATTTTCAAGCTCGATTGATTAACTACAAGCATCAAAACTTCAACTTTTTTTTCATGAAAATGAGGAGCAGAAGGAGCAGCGATAGTAGGTGACGTGAAGGTGGTCTTCACGGCTACGGTGAAGGTGGGTTTCACAGCAATGGAGACGATAGCAGGTGAGGCAGAAACGATCGCTACCAGCACAGTGAAGGTGGACGTCGAAGTAATGCGGATGGAACTCTGGTGACAGTAAGGTTTTAAAACTGGTCCGTATCCAGGTTGGGGACTGGATGTGTAACCTTTGTGGTAACTTAAACTTTAAACCAAGCATGCGTTGCCATTTTCGACGCTGAGATGCCCATTGAAGCTCAGGCACCACGATCTCCAACTGCCTTAGTGTCAACAATGGTAAACCTGTTGGCCATGCTAATCAAGACTTTCTCTCTAAATGCTAGCTACGGGACCTTAATAGTGGGTGGGAGATTGCTGGTAAGAGATTCAAGAGAGTCAATAAAGTTCTTTAAGTTTGGGTCGAGTGGCAAGGTAACTCGTCTGGGGGATGGCCCGGTCATCATCAATAGGGTTTCTGATGCTCCCGTTATACCATGCAAGGTTATGCATGTCTCTAAGCCTCAGATCCCTAACGAGCCTCATAGGGTTGGGGGGGGCGGGGGGGGGGGGGGGGGGAAGGTTTTACCTTTGTTAGGTAAGAAGCCTCTTAATGAGGGCTTCTCTTTTAGGTTGTAGGTGCTCTCTATTACATTAATGAAAATAAATGTAGAGATAAGTTGGTGCTATTATCGACTGAAAACGAGAGCCTCCTTTCTATTGATATTAAAAAAATATACATCTGATGCCTGGAGATGAGCTTACAAAAACTTTTCATATTTTCAAATGGGGGGGTTTTAACGTCCAGCTCTTCAGGTGGGAGGAGGATATGTACAAACCCTCCTTACAAAAAGAAGACAACGGCCTTTGGATTCACATTTACAGTCTTCCCCCACATGCCTAGAGTTTGGAAGTCCTAAGTGGTATCGGACGAAGGTGCGGGATCTTCCTCGGAGTTGATAGGGCCACCTGCGACGGGGACGACTTTCGCTGGCCACCACCAACCCTCACCTCATACTGTGGTGGGGAGATGTCGAGGTCAATGGACGCCGGTATCGGTGCTGGCTCGAACTGGCCGGGACAAACGGGTAACAGTTCCTGATGACTGTGAAGTAGACGCCGGAACGGAAAGAACCAGAGATGTACACAACTCGGCAGAACGTATTTCTCGGCGAGAAGGATGGGGTTGATGGGAAAGGGAGGAGATGGGAGTCGGCGAAGCTCCCAGACTTCCATCACGCGCGGGTTGGGCTCCATCCGCAGTGCCACTCGGCGGCGGACTTGGAAGGCCCCGTCTCGGGGAACTCTATCTTGCACGGGTCGACGTGGCATGATCAGATGGAACTTGGTTTTCTCTGAGGGACAAAGACCTTTATGTGCCTTGCAAATAGACAATTGCGACCTTAATAGTAAGGGCACCCTACTTCTGACGGACCAGATCTTCCCTCAGATGACGGTTGCATCGAAAAATGGAGAAATGGAGGGACTTAAATGCGGCAGGGTGGATGCTGACGAAACTTTAACTTCAGCTGCTAATCTTCCCTCAAAGCAGCCTACAAGAACAACACGTGGCTAGAAAATTGACAACTTTACAAAGATCTTCCACAAAGGGAATCGTGCCGAGCGATTGGAGACGGCCGACATTTATGATGGGGATGTGAGATATCTTCATAGAGACGGTGGCTCGGCTCCCAATAGCTTTCCTTTCGTCGATCTAGCTGGGCCAATGATGAACGATCCTTGGATATTGAGTCTGACCGACTGTCATGGAAATTGGGAACTACTATAGTGGGACGTCGCTCTCTTGAAAGGATGGGGGAGCCATGGGGTTTTCAAGAAAGGGGAAGGAAAAACAAACGCCCTACATGGTTTTGGCCTCTCATGTTAGTGATACGGGCAGCAATGGATTTGTTCGACTGAACGGCTACACGGGGACCTCGACATGCAACATCAACACGTGGGCTATTGGATCATGGCCAACGGTGAATGGGTTTGATAATGGTAATGGGCCTGTCCGGATTGTTCAGGATCCGCTATGGTTCTTTTTTCTTGCTATGTTTTGGGTCTTGAGTGCAACATCAACACGGGGAGTAGTGGATTTGTGCTTCTCTTTTGTCTAATGATGTTTTGGGTCTTGAGTGCAGATGTATTGGTAGTCGGTGCAGGCTCGGTTGTATCTACAACACCACATCTCCTAAAGTGGCTACCGAAGCTCTGAGAAGGAAGTCAAGCAATAGAGATACAACTAGTTCTGACCTAATTGCACAATTCTGGTCTGAGGGTGAATAGAATCTGTGAGCGATGGACTACAATCTGGTTGATGAAGGAGAAAGGCTTCTCAGATTGGGGGATGCTATGGGAGTCTCTTTTAATGGCAACCGGAAAGGGCTCCTCAAGATTTATTGCGATATCCTTGCAAGAGGCCAACGGTTGGCTAATGTGGATTGAAATAGAGGTAAGAAGCACCATGTTAAGTTCAGATGGGGTCTTGATGGGGACGCTACATACATGGACATTGGATTCGGACCGCATCATTTCTACCGGCGTAGAAAGAAGCAGCATTATGGAAGTCAAAGTTAAGGAAAGATAAAAAGATGGAAATTCTGGAGAAAGAATGGCGAAATTTCGATTTGAAATTTCGATCGATCAAATTGACATTTCGATCGATCGAAAATTTCGATCAATCGAAATTCAAATTCGATCGATCGAATGTCGACGACGATTTTCATAGAAATATGAAATTTCGATCGATCGATTTTCAATTCGATCGATCAAAATTTCAAATCGATCGATCGAATTCCAAATTCGATCGATCGAAATCGCGCCGAGAATTTTAGTTATTTTAGGAGTTTAATTTCGAACTTTTGTTTCAAGGGTTTATTTGTCTTTTATTTAATATTCGTTTTAGGGTTTTCTTGTATTGTAAGACCTCCTATATAAGGTTTTTAAACAATGTAGTTAGGGGAGTTGATTGATTATTGAATGCTTTTATGCTTGAGTAATCTTTGCCTGAGATGGGTTTGGTGTGAGACTAAGGGAGTGATTCCCCTATATTTTCCTTATTGTTGTTATTGATTTGCGTGGTTTGCTTATATTTGATATCTCTAAATCTCTGTGTTCTTCTCTAGCCATAGCCTAAATCCCTCCTTGTGATCCTCGAAACCCTAAACCCGTTTTGAAGCCTAAATCACACAAGCCCATACCCTTTCTAAACCATAAACCGATCTCAAAGTCATAAATTGTTTACAAACCCTAATTCCCTTTTACAACCAAATTTGGAATTCGTGAACCTACATCGGACTGAAGACGAGCGCCCAATCCTAGAAAAGCTAGAGTACTATCTCTAGGCCGATCTCGCCTTGACTCTAACGTACTTGCGCATCGGACTGGACCCTATCTGGATCTCGTGTGATCTACCCATCAGAATTCTGCAAACCCTAAAGGTATCAAAGATAATTTTGCGATTAAACTTGATTTAATTTCATTAATTTCGGCAAAATCTGCATAAAATCATATTCCACATTTTAGGGTGGTTGTCCCACGTCAGTTTTGGTATCAGAGCCCTAGGTTTTCTAGGTTAGGGCATCTTTGCTTGTCATATTTATTTTATTGCATTGTTTTTGTGAGTTCATATTGCATTCCATATTAGAACCCTAATAGACCTTGTGATCACCATGGACTCGAGTGCGATTCTCAATGCCCTTAACGGTATCGAGAAGAGTTGGGTGCGATTAGTGCACGTCTGAATACCATTAAGCAAGCCCAAACATCACTAGGAGTTGGTAATGATAGATTACGTGATCGAATCAACCAACTGGAAGCGATGGGTGGGCTGAAAAATCAACACCAAGAGCGTGAGTGTCCACACTTTGAACGTAATCGTCGCCAAGACAACCGGAACCGTAGGGATCATCGTAGAGATGACTATGACCCTAAAGTTCAACTCCTTAAGAACGCCCGAGTTGAGATTTTGACTTTCGATGGAAGAATGGACCTTACTATCTTCCTCGATTGGCTTTCTGACATGGACCAACACTTTGATTGGTATGCCATGAATGACGACCGTTGCGTTAGACTTGCAAAAATGAAATTGGTTGGTCAAGCTCGACTTTTCTGGCTCAATGTTGAGCGCATTAGGGTGAACGCGAGTTGTCCTCCCATTACCTGTTGGGACGACATGAAGGAATAACTTATTGAGAAGTATGTTCCTTTATCATACCACCAACGCCTCCTTGACCAGTGGCAAAATTTACGCCAAGGTGGTATGCCCGTGACCGATTATATTGCCAAATTTGAAGAGTTCATGATGAGGGAAAAGTATCGGAAGACCTTGAAATCACTCTCTAGATTTTGGACTGGATTGCGACTGGATTTGCAAAAAGAATTGATTTCTCACCCCATAGAAACTCTTGAAAGATGCTATGCCGTTGTGCAAGATCTTGAACGGTATTTGAAAACTACGGTGGTGAAGAGGATTGAGCCACAATATAGTAACCAACGATCCGGTGAGGGACGATTCAATCCTCCTCCCAAACCTACACAACCTACTACAAATTCTAGGTTTGAAAAGGGAAAAGGTGTAGTCGAAGAATCCTCAAGGGTTAATTCTCAAGTAAAGTGCTATAAATGTCATGAGATGGGACACTTTGCCGCCCAATGCCCTACAAAAGAACCCCAGAGGACTCTCTTCATTGAGGGAGAGGAGGATGATGATGAGGTAGTGGTTGAAGAAGAAGTATTTGAACCGGTTAGCACACCCAGCGATGAGGAGGGTGATGCTATTGGTCATGCTTTAGTTGTGAGGTGTGCCCATGCACGGCCTCAACGGGATGAAAAAGATGACTGACATAGGGAGAAAATCTTCCACACCTAAGCCAGATTTGGTAAAAAGAATTGTAGGGTCATTGTGGATAGCGGTAGTTGTACCAACGTAATATCCACTCATGCGGTACGCCACTTAGGGCTTATACCTGAAGCCCACCCGAGACCTTATAAAGTCGCATGGGTCAATTCTTCATCCATTCCCATGTCGAAAAGGTGTCATGTACCGATTCAATTGGGTTCTTATTCGGACACCTTATGGTGTGATGTGGTGCCGATGGATGTGGGACATATCATTTTGGGAAGGCCGTGGCTCTATGACATGGATGTGACTCTTTCTGGTTGATCAAAAATATGCACGTTCATGCATAAGGGCAAAAAGATCACTTTACACTCTTTGCCTCCCAAAACACCATCGACCAACACAGTCGAAAAGAAGGGCGAGTCTTCTAAATCCATTAATATTATGAGCCCTTCTGAGTTCGAGAAAGCATCGATAGATGAGAGTGTGGTGTACGTAGTTGTCACCGTAGAGAGTGCTCCCGAGTCGGTGAGCGAGTGTCCCAAGGAGGTTGAGCCAATTTTAAAAGAGTATACTGATGTCTTCTCTGAAGATTTACCAAACGAACTCCCTCCTCTGCGTGATATCCAACATGCAATAGACTTGGTTCCCGGATCTATCTTACCGAACCTGCCTCACTACAGGTTGAATCCGGTTGAGCACACCGAGTTAACTCGGCAAGTCAATGAGCTCCTTCAGAAGGGGTTCATCCAAGAGAGCATGAGCCCGTGTGCCATACCTGCCCTACTCACTCCTAAGAAAGATGGTACGTGGCGCATGTGTGTGGATAGCCTTGCAATCAACAAGATTACCGTTAAGTATCGGTTTCCCATACCAAGGCTCGATGACATGCTTGATATGATGGTTAGTGCCACTATCTTTTCAAAGATAGACCTTAAGAGTGGCTACCATCAAGTCCGCATCCACCCCGGTGATGAGTGGAAAACCGCCTTTAAGACTAAAGATGGTCTTTATAAGTGGATGGTCATGCCATTTGGGCTTTCTAACGCCCCTAGTACTTTCATGCGACTCATGACCCAAGTGTTGATTCCGTTTCTCGGCAAGTTCCTTGTTTATTTCGATGACATCCTGATTTACAGTCATGACAAGGAACAACACTTGACCCACCTTAAGCTGGTTTGTGAATCTCAAGAAATGCACCTTCATGCAACGTTCTGTTGTTTTCTTGGGATTTATTATCTCAGCCAATGGAATGGTCGCAGACCCCGAAAAAGTGAGAGCCATTGTAGAGTGGCCCGAGCCTAAGAATATACATGATGTCCGTAGCTTCCATGGTTTGGCTACTTTTTATCGTCGCTTCATCAAAAGCATTAGCACCATCATGGCCCCAATTACTGATTGCATGAAAAAGGGGTCTTTAAATGGGGCAAAGCGGCGACAAAAGCCTTTGTTGAGATCAAACAACGAATGAGTAGTGCACCCGTCATGCGATTGCTGGACTTTTCTAAAGTCTTTGAAGTCGCATGCGACGCTTCGGGTGTAGGCATAGGAGGAGTGCTTAGCCAAGAGGGCCACCATGTGGCCTATTTTAGTGAAAAACTTAACGAGGCAAAGTAAAAATACTCCACCTATGACAAGGAGTTCTATGCGGTCGTTCGATCTCTTTGGTACTGGAAACATTACCTTAGACCGCTGGAATTTGTGCTGTTCTCTGACCATGAAGCCTTACGCTTTCTTGCTTTATAGAAGAAGTTGAACCCAAGGCACGCGAAGTTGGTTGAGTACCTTCAAGGGTTCACATTCGTGTTAAAGCATAAGGCCGGTGCTGAAAATAGGGCCGCTGATGCACTTAGTCGGCGAGTGGTGACTTTGAGCATAATGAGCACCGAGGTCGTCGGGTTCGAAAAGTTAAAGGATGAGTACCCCGTGTGCCCAGATTTTGGGGTTGAGTACACTGCTCTCCTTAGTAACCCGACCAGCACACACTTTGTGTACACCATCCACGATGGGTACTTGTTTAAAGGCAACCGCCTTTGCATCCCTCGCACTTCATTTCGTGACTTTCTCATTTGTTGCCTTTGCATCCCTTGCACTTCATTTCGTGACTTTCTCATTTGGGTGTTATATGCTGGAGGGATGGCAGGACATTTTGGGCATAATAAAACTGTTGCGCTCGTAGATGATAGGTTCTTTTGGCCTAGCCTAATGAGAGATGTCGCCCGGGTCGTTAAGCATTGTCGTACTTGCCAAGTGTCAAAACAGACCAAACCAAATACCGGCTTGTACACCTCGTTCCCGTGCCACACACACCGTGGCAAGACCTCTCTATGGATTTCGTGCTTGGACTTCCTAAGACCCTTAGGAAGCACGATTCTATTTTTGTCGTAGTGGACCGCTTTTCCAAGATGGCCCACTTCATTCCTTGTTCCAAAACCTCTGATGCGTCTCATATTGCTAAACTATTTGTCACGGAGGTAGTGCGTCTTCATGGGTTGCCCAAAACCATTGTGTCTGATAGGGATGTTAAATTTACGAGTTATTTTTCGAAGACCCTTTGGCACATGATGGGCACATTGCTCCAATTCTCTACAGCTTACCACCCTCAAACGGATGGCCAAACCGAAAGCACCAATAGGAGCCTTGGGAATCTCCTTTTTAGTCTTGTCGGTGATCATGTTAGGACTTGGGATACTATCTTACCCATAGCTGAGTTTGCATATAATAATTTTGTCAATAGGTTCATAGGTATGAGTCCTTTTGAGGTAGTGCATGGTCATAGGCCTAGGACCCCATTAGATTTGATCCCCATGTCTGCATCCCATAGAGTGTCAGAGTCCGCCGATGCATTTGCACAACATATTCATAGCTTGCATGCCGAAATTAAATAGAAAATTAATTCAAGCAACAATCAACATAAATTATCTGTAGATGCTCACAGACGTTCTAAAGAATTTAACGTGGGTGATTACGTGATGGTCCGGGTTAGGTCTGAGTGGTTCCCATCGGGATTCGCAAAGAAGCTCCAATCTCGAGGGGCTGAGCCTTTTAGTATTTTGGCTAAGAGTTGTCCTAATGCATATGTACTTGAGCTTCCTCCAGGTACGGGGGTTAGTTCAACGTTCAATGTGGAGGATTTGGTTCCTTACTGGGGTTTCACCCCACCTCCTGAAAACCCACTCCAGCCACCTCCTAGTCCCAGCCCCAATCTAACCTTGCGACCCATACCTCTTCCTTCCCCAACCAGACAGAGATCAGATGAGATAGAAGATATAATCAACGATCATGCCGTCTCTACCACATGATGGGGGCTTCTAGAAATACTTGGTTAAATGGGTTGGCAAACCGGAGTCCGAAAACACTTGGGTCCACGAGAATGAAGTTCGCCACTTGAACCCCGACCTGATAGATATCTACCACGAGCGTGTTTCATCGATGATGAGACCTTTTTGGTCCAGGGGAATTGATGGGGATGCCACATTCATGGACATTGGATTCGGACCGCATCGTTTCTACCGGCGTAGAAAGAAGCAGCGTTATGGAAGTCAAAGTTAGGGAAAGATGAAAAGATGGAAATTCTGGAGAAAGAATGGCGAAATTTCGATTTGAAATTTTGATCGATCGAATTGACATTTCGATCAATCTAAAATTTCGATCTATCGAAATTCAAATTCGATCGATTGAATGTCGACGACGATTTTCATAGAAATATGAAATTTCGATCGATCGATTTTCAATTCGATCGATCGAAATTTCAAATCGATCGATCGAATTCCAAATTTGATCAATCAAAATCGCGCCGGGAATTTTAGTTATTTTAGGAGTTTAATTTCGAACTTTTGTTTCAAGGGTTTATTTGTCTTTTATTTAATATTCGTTTTAGGGTTTTCTTTTATTGTAAGACCTCCTATATAGGTCTTTAAACAATGTAATTAGGGGAGTTGATAGATTATTGAATGCTTTTATGCTTGAGTAATCTTTGCCTGAGATGGGTTTGGTGTGAGACCAAGGGAGTGATTCCCCTATATTTTCCTTATTGTTGTTATTGATTTGCGTGGTTTGCTTATATTTGATATCTCTAAATCTCTGCTTTCTTCTCTAGCCATAGCCTAAATCCCTCCTTGTGATCCCTGAAACCCTAAACCCGTTTTGAAGCCTAAATCACACGAGCTCATACCCTTTCTAAACCATAAACCGATCTCAAAGTCATAAATCGTTTACAAACCCTAATTCCCTTTTACAACCAATTTGGAATCCGTGAACCTATATCGGACCGAAGACGAGCGCCTAATCCTAGAAAAGCTAGAGTACTATCTCTAGGCCGATCTCGCCTCGACTCTAAAGTACTTGCACATCGGACTGGACCCTATCTGGATCTCGTGTGATCCTAAACCCGTTTTGAAGCTTAAATCACACAAGCCCATACCCTTTCTAAACCATAAACCGATCTCAAAGTCATAAATCGTTTACAAACCCTAATTCCCTTTTACAACTAAATTTAGAATCCGTGAACCTATATCGGACCGAAGACGAGCGCCTAATCCTAGAAAAGCTAGAGTACTATCTCTAGGCCGATCTCGCCTCGACTTTAAAGTACTTGCACATCGAACTGGACCCTATCTGGATCTCGTGTGATCCTAAACCCATTTTGAAGCCTAAATCACACAAGCCCATACCCTTTCTAAACCATAAACCGATCTCAAAGTCATAAATCGTTTACAAACCCTAATTCTCTTTTGCAACCCAATTTGGAATCCATGAACCTACGTCGGACCGAAGACGAGCGCCTAATCCTAGAAAAGCTAGAGTACTATTTCTAGGCCGATCTCGCCTTGACTCTAAAGTACTTGCGCATCGGACTGGACCCTATCTGGATCTCGTGTGATCTACCCATCAGAATTCTGCAAACCTTAAAGGTACCAAAGATAATTTTGCGATTAAACTTGATTTAATTTCATTAATTTCGGCAAAATCTGCATAAAATCATATTCCGCATTTTAGGGTCGTTGTCCCGTGTCAGGTCTCTTGTATTCCAGACTTAAAGAGGGGTAGTGAAGAAACAGGATCAGGACGAGTGTCTCTCAAGACGAGGGATCCTTGCTGAAGGGGTCTTAAGATGGTCAGTGCTTTTTTTTGCCAGGATTTTCTTTCCTCTGTGTTTTTGATGAAGTTCCTAGCTTGGAATGTCTGAGGTCCTGGGGATGCTAATAAAAGGGCTGCGGTCAAAACTTTCAATATCCAACAAAATCCGGATCTGGTTTCTCTACAAGAAACCAAATGGGATAGGATTAATGAGTCCAAGGTGCGATCGACAATTGGGGGCAGTTCTTGAGAATGGCTGGCTATTGAGGCTGATGGAACCAAGGGTGGTATTCTGTTCGCTTGGGATTCTAATCTTTTTAAACATCTTGATTCCGAGATAGGTTGCTTCTCTGTCTCTGTTTTCTACAAGACTTATGAAACAGATCTAGATGGGTGGCCACTACTGTTTATGGCCCAACTGATAACAAATGACATAGCGATTTCTTCTTTGAATTGAGTGGTATTACTAGCAAATGCGATAGCCCGGTTTGTATTGAGGGGATTTTAATGGGCAACAAGACCCTATGTTGTGTAGGCTTGACAGATTCCTCTGCTCCATGGACTTTCTTGATTTGCTTAGTGATCCTTTTGTTCAATGCTGTCCTACTACCATCTCTGACCATAAGCCTATTGTACTTTTCTCCAATGCAGTTAAGAGGAGGTTCGGCTCCGACTCCTTTCAGATTCGACAATTCGTGGCTGAAGGCTGATGACTTCTGTGAATGGCTTTATGATTGGTGGAGTGAGGATAATATCACGGGAACTGGGTCCTTTATTTTCTGGGCTGAGCTAAAGAACCCCAAGCTCAAAATCAAGTAGTGAATAAAGATGAATTTGGGAAAACTTCCCGGATCAAAGAACACATTTTGTTTGAAATTGCAGTTTTAGACCAGCTAGAAGAAACCTCGCCCCTTTATGAAGAAGATAGAGAAGTGCACTGGCTCTCAAAATGGCTTTTAATAAGAAAGCGTTGGAGGAGCAGCAATGGGTAAACAAGTCTAAGGTGCATTGGCTTCGGGAAGGAGATGGCAACACTAAATTTTTCCATGTCATTGTAAATGGGAGAAGAAACAGGAACCGTATCTCTTCCATTATCATCAATGTGACTAGATATACAGAACCAGATCTTATTCATTCGAATATCGTCGATTTCTACCAGGAGTTGTACTCGAGGATGGAGGGATTAGATCTCAGTTGAATGGTATTCATTTTAATTCGATCAATTCGAAGAAGCAATCTTTTTAGAAAGGCCTTTCCAAGAGGAAGAGGCTAAGGAGGCCATTCGGAAGGTTGGATCCAATAAATCTCCGGGACTGGATGGGTTTATGATGGAATTCTATAAAAGTTGCTGGGATATTATTGGTTCTAACTTTTTGAATTTTATCTCGGGGTTCTATACTTATGGTAGAATGACTAAGAGTCTAAACTCCACTTTCATTGCTCTCATTCTGAAGTGTGAAGGAGCTGATAACATTTCGATTTTAGACCCATCAGCCTTACTGGGTGCGCTTAGAAAATAGTGGTTAAAGTGCTTGCCAACTGGCTTTAAGGAGTCATTGGGAAGCTTATTTCTAATTCTCAAGGAGCCCTTATCCCGGGGAGAGAGTTCCTTGATGTCGCGGTTACGACTATGGATACTCTTGATTCGGCTAAAAAGCGTAACGATAGGGTTGGATTTTCTAGATTGATATGGAGAGGGCCTATGACCAGGTTTAGTGGGAATTTCTCTAGTATGTCCTTGACGGAATGGGTTTTGGTGTGATCTGGAGGAGATGGATGAAGGGTTGTTACGCTTCGGTTCGATTTTCGATTCTGATCAATGGGAGTCCACACGGTTTGTTCCGTAGTTCGCGTGGGCTATGCCAGGGTGATCTTCTCTCCCCTATGCTCTTTAATTGTGTAGGGGAGGCTTAACACAGATTATTCCAGAGGGCTGAACACCTTAGTCTCACTTTGGGTTTACGATGGCAGATAATGGTTTCTCTATTTTCGCACCTTCAGTATGCAGATGATACAGTGGCTTTCTGTAACGACAGGTTTAGGGCTCAAAAAGTGAGCGGTTGTGGATGTCCTTATTATTTTCGAAGCAGTGTCGGGGCAGGGGGTTAACCTCAGTAAGTCTAGCCTTGTGGGAATTAACAATTCGGATGATGATACGGATCAAGTGGCGGCTACTATTGGGTGCAAAAAAGAGAAGCTTCCCATTTTTTATCTTGGCATACCTCTTGGTTTTGGGATGTGTAGAGCTGCTAGATGGGAATCTGTGGTCCAAAGATTCCATAAACCTCTGGCTACGTGGAAGTGTAAGTTAATTGGCAACGGTGGGAAATTATCTTTGATTAAGTCTACTTTTTCTTCTCTTTTGATCTTTACTATGTCGTTGTTTTTGGCCCCAGTTAGTGTTACTAAGAAGCTTGAGAAAATTGTTCGCAATTTGTTGTGAGAAGGGTGGGGAACCTAAAGAAAATTCATTTAGTTAACTGGGATAACTGTTGTGATAGTCGTAGATTTTGGGTATAAGGAGACTTCAGCTCGTTAACAAAGCCCTTCTTGCTAAATGGCTATGGAGGATTGGGGACGATAGAGAAAGGGACAAATTGTGGTGGTAGGTGGTTACTTCTAAATATGGGCTAATCAATGATGTTTGGAACATGCCTGGGGTTTCGTGTCACGATTCCGCATGATGGAAAGCTATCAAGGGCTCTATTGTCGAATTCAAGAAGGGGATTTCCTTTAGTTGGGGGGTTGGTGAAAGGGTGCGGTTCTGGAAGGACAGATGGATGGGCAAGTCCCCTTTGGAGATGGCTTTCCCTATAATTTTAGTTGTTTCGATGGTTGAGGACATGGGTTAAAATATCGGGTTACCGATACGTATCGTCCGAGCTCCAAAACGATACGTATCGGACGATACGTATCGGTATCGGTCTGTATCGGACGATACATTGAATGTATCGTTCGATACATTCAATACATTTGAATGTATCGAACGATACATTCAATGTATCGTTTGAGCCCAATACCGATACGTATCGTCCGATACGTATCGGTTTCGGACGATATTTTGATTCATGGTTGAGGATACTCTTATTAAGGATATGGTTGAGGTGAATAATGGTGTGCCGGTTTGGTCTATTAGCACGCGTAGAAACCTCAGGGACAGTGAGGTGGAGGGGTTCTCGAATCTTCTTTCTCTTCTTCAGCTCGTGTCCCCTAACAATGCCAACAGAGATTATAAAATTTAGGAGAAGAATAAAAAGGGCGTGTTCTCGGATCTATCTTTCTATGATTCTCTTCTCCAAATTGATGGTAACGACAATCTAGGTAGGTGGTGGTCAGGTTTCTTGTAGGTAAAATTTTTGCCTAAAATTATATTTTTCTCTTGGACTGTGGTTCGTCGAAGGATCTTGACCAAGGATCAGTTAGTGCAGAGAAATATTCCGGTTTTAAACAAATGCCTTCTTTGCATTAGTGGTAGGGAATCCGTGAGCCACACTCTCCAACACTACATTTCTCTCAAAATATTTGGAATGCCATCTTCTCTTCTTTTGACGTCCAATGGGTGACTCCTTTTTACCGGATCGGATGATGGAAATGCGGCAGGAGGTCTCGGTGGAGGGCGAAAAAGGGGTTTTGTGGCCTCTTACGGTCTATCCTGTTTTTGGGCTCTTTGGTTGGAAAAAAACAAGGTTTTCAGAAGAAAGGCCAAACCGTACAAGTTTGCCATTCAGGATATCTGGGATTTGTTGATCGGCTGGAATGCCTGGTCCGAGGAGGATTTCTCCGAGGGGACTCATCATCTTCTGCTCCAATGGGACACCCTTCTTCCTTAGCTCATGTGGTGCCTTTAGGATGATGGGGTTTGCCGGCTTCTATCTTTGGCCTACATCGCTGCTGCGGTGAGTTTCTGTTTTGGGGGGCTTTCTTTTTAGGTAGTTCCTTACTACCCACCAAGGTATGTACTCTCTGCTTTCTTTTTTAATATATTGTCTTTGTTATTGTTTCAAAAAAAATAAAAAATAATTGAAGCAATTTTGTTGTTACACCAACTAATGAAAAAATTACATATGATTTATATCGATTTAGGGCCTATGATAGATAATTCCATAGAAACCGAGGAAATGATGTTTGAATGAATACATTGAGATTATCCAAAAACGTATGAAGGGGCAGTTACTAGTGTGAGAGCTGTTTGTTGAGAGACGATTGAGTTCCCAGAACTGTAACAAGGGCATGATTTGAATCTATACTTGTTTGCATTGGTTATAGATGAGTTGAAAACGAAATGCAAGATGATATTCCATGATGTATGTTATTTGTTGATGATGCCTTTAATTGGCTAGACAAGAAAGTAAGTAATGATAAGCTGGAATAATGGAGAAAGAAGTGTACCCAATACTTTGATAAAACCACTCAAAGTCGTACTAATGCAAGTGGTTACAAAATGCATATCAAATATAAATTGAATTATGTTTCACTTTTGCATTTAAAGAAGGTAGATTCTACGGGCATCTAGGTTCAGTACAATGGACATGATATTGTCTTCAAATTTATCACACAACCTCAAACTAAATTGGTAAATAAAATTGAAACCAATTTATTGTTCAAAGAACAACAAATCAATTTTCTTCAAAAAGATGTAACAATTTTAAACATTCAGGATAAATTGCTTACTCCTAAGCTGAAACAATGAATTGATAATTTGTTACAATCTTATCTCAAAGATATATGCAATGATCTTCCCAATGCATTTTGGGATAGAAAGAAACATATTGTTTCTCTTGCCTATGAAGACACTTCTAATGAAAAACATATTCCCACAAAAGCTCGTCCAAGTCAAATAAAAAATGATTACCTGGAATTATGTAAAGATGAGATAAAATCTTTACTTGATAAAAAGTTAATTCGGAAAAGTTATTCTCCATTGAGTTGTACTGCTTCTTATGTGAATAAAAATGCTGAAAAGGAACATGGTACACCCTGTTTGGTTATCAATTATAAATCTCTCAATGATTGTCTGCAATTGATTAGATATCCAATTCCAAATAAAAAAGGCTTATTGGATCGATTACATTTTGCTATTATGTGTTCCAAATTTAATCTCAAATCTGGTTATTGGCAGATACAGGTTGCAGAGGATGATCACTATAAAACAGCATTTACTGTCCGATTTGGACACTATGAATGGAATGTGATGCCTTTTCGATTAAAAAATGCTCATTCTGAATTTCAAAATATCATGAACGACATTTTTACTCCTTATACGGCATTTTCAATTGGCTACATTGATGACATCCCAATTTTTTCCAATTCTATTGATCAACATTTCAAACATTTACAAATTTTTAAACTATTATTCTGAAAAATGGACTAATTTTTTCTGCTCCAAAAATAAAATTATTTCAAACTATTGTTTGATTTTTAGGTCATAACATTCACCAAGGGAAACTTATTCCTATTGATCGCAGTATTGAGTTTGCTTCTAAATTTCCTGATGAAATTATGGATAAAACTCAACTCCAAAGATTCTTGGGCAGTCTTTATTATATTAAATTATATTAAAGACTACTATTCGAATCTTGCTCAAGATGCTGCCATTCTCTACACTCGTCTTAAATAGGAACCAAGTCCTTGAACTCCTGCTCATACAGCAGCTCTTTGTAAGATAAAACAAAGCCAAACAATTACCTTGTTTACATTTGGCTACCCCAAATTATTCCAAGATTGTAGAAAAAGTTGCTTCTCATCTTGGATACGGGGGAATTCTTAAACAAAGAGACTCTTCTACTAATAAAGAAGAATTAATTCGTTTTACTTCTAGCAGATGGAAAGATGTACAGAAAAATTATTCTACCGTCAAACAAGAAGTTTTATCTATAGTAAAATGTATTTTAAAATTTCAAGATGATTTATTAAATCAATCTTTTTTACTCCGCGTTGATTGTAGTTCTGCTAGACAAATCCTTAAAAAAGATATAAAAAATATTACATTTAAACAGATATTTGCCAGATGGCAAGCAGAATTGTCTGCTTTCGATTTTACCATTGAACATTTAGCTGGTTCTTCTAATTCTTTACCTGATTTTCTTACCCATAAATTTTTGTAGGGATAAAAATTGCATGGCATCCTCCTCAGGAGGAAGAGGTAGAGGTCGAGGACGGGGCAATATCCCCTTACCACAATCTCGGGAATCAATTAATGAATATGATCTTTGGACAATAATCCAAAGCAATAGACAAAGAACCCAAAAAGGTTCAACTCAAAAGGGTTCTATTTCCAATACTTCTCTCAATAAAGAGAAATCCAATGATACTCTATCAAAGGAGATTGCTTACATCCAAAAAGATATAATATCTACCATTCTGGTAATTGAACCAGAAGATCAACAATGGATGTATAATCCTTGGGAGATTAAAGAAGATATTTAGATGATCAAGGTTTTCCTGCTTTGGATGGAAAAAACCGTATCATTGTAGAAGCAATTCTCACATCCATTGGTTCCATAACATTTACTCAACATATGGACAATCAAAGACCAAATAACCCAATAACTTATAGCAAGACTATCATTCATTCATGCTGCTATTTATTCCTATATTACTGTGATGTAAAAGAGGTGAGTTACCCACATATATTTTATGGGACCAACTCCTTGACTGTCATATAAGCACCAAAATGGTGTTACAGGTCGATCGGAAATCTTGAGGTAAACCATTTGAGTTCTCTTTATACACACCATTGATTTTGTAAACTATACAATGGCGTGTTTGGTGCTTAGGGAGGGTGATTGAATTTGTGTCCGGTGTCGCAACGTTAACTTTCGGCGTCGGACGATATGCCACCGTTTCAGTTGCGATTCCTCTCGTCCTTCAGGCACGATGGTAAAATTGGCCGACGGCAGGGTTCCTATGTCGAGGAACCTGCGCCAAACTATCCTAAGTGCGACGCAGCCTCGCGATCTCCAACGTGGTTGGTCGATTGCCGGGAAGAATTTTAAAGGGGTGAACGCTGTGATGGTTGCTAAGAAGGTGGCGACCGACCACTGGCCTTTACAGCCCCTTGCCGGGAAGGCGGGGTTGGATAGGCATATTGATGCCGGCGTAAATGGTCTCTCGGTGCCTAAGACACTTTGTTTTGATTCTACGTAGTTCCATTCCCTCGCCTCTAACCTCCGCCATTATCGGGTGGTGATTGACACTAGCAAAGATACGCTATCTCTATTTTTACTACACCGGCGGATTAATACAATGTGGGATGATCCTGAGAGATCGGCGGCCTCTTCTATATCCAATACAAGATTTCTACTTCGGTTTAGGGATGAAAAGGGTGCTACAGAAGTTTGCAACAAAAAACATTTTTGCATTCATGACTGCTGGTGGTTTGTCGACCATGGGATCCTACGGTGGGAGATACACATATCCACAGAGAAAGGGATGGCGTTTTGACGTGGGACGATAACCCTAAAATGCGTGATTATGATTTTATGCGATTTTGCCGAAATTAAATAAATTTAAATCAAGCTTAATCTCAAAACTATCTTAAATACCTTAGGGTTCAAAGAATTCAGGTTGGTAGATCACGTGAGATCCAGTTAGGGTCCAGTCCGATGCGCAAGTACTATTAGATTTGACACGAGATTGGCCTCGAGATAGAACTCTAGCTTTTTTCAGGCTTGGGTGTTCGTCTTCGATTCGATGCAGATTCGCAGGCTCTAACTAGGGCTTTGGAAATAGGTGTATGGTTTGTAATTGGCTTATGGTCTGATTTATGGCTTAAAAAGGGTTTGGGCTCTATTTGATTTAGGGTTCAAAACGGATTTAGGATTTTGGGATCGAAATCAATAGATTGAGATTTAGAAATTTAAATCAACACAGAGAAAGATTAAGAAAACAGAGATAGATAATAGAGAAGATAACAAAGATTGCTTTTGGGAATCACTCCCTTGGCCTCACATCAAAGCCATCTCAGGCAAAGAATATTCAAGCATAAAAGCATTCAAAATATTCAATAACTAATTAAAAAGTCTTTACAAGCCTCAATATATCGGCCACCAATAATTAAATTCGAAATAAAGAGTCCTAATACTAATAAAACACTAAAAAGGAAAGTTTTCGCAACAAAAAACTAAAAATTAGAAATCCCATTATGATGTCCACGGATGTCCGTAGTGCCCCACGGACGTCCGTGACCTACGGGTAGTGAGGGGGCAAAATCATGGATGTCCGTCACTGTTCATCAGGGACGTCCGTCACTATTCACAGACGTCCGTCACTGTTCATCGTGAACAGTAAATTTTTTTTTTTTTTTTTTTTGAAGTTGAAATTCTGTTGCGGTTCAACTTCAATGCTCTCGATCTTGACGTTTCCCGTCATTCTCTTCCACTCAAAATGTTTCATCACCGATGAAACATGCATGTTGTACTCGGGGTCACTCTCCTCTTCTTTCGACGCCGATAGAAATGATGTGGCCCGAATCCAATGTCTATGTATGTGGCATCCCCGTTAATTCCCCTGGACCAAAAAGGTTTCATCACTGATGAAACACGCTCGTGGTAGATGTTTATCAGGTCGGGGTTCAAGCGGCGAACTTCATTCTCGTGGATCCAAGTGTTTTCGAACTCCGGTTTGCCGACCCATTTAACCAAGTACTTCTGGAATCTTCCGTCATGTGTAGAGACGACATGATCATTGATTATATCCTCTATTTCATCTATTCTCTGTCTGCTTGGGGAAGGAAGAGGTACAGGCTGCAAGGTTGGGTTGGGGCTGGGACTAGGAGGTGGCTGGAGTGGATTTTCAGGAGGTAGGGTAAAACCCAAGTAAGGAGCCAAGTCCTCCACATTGAACGCTGAACTAACCCCCGTGCCTGAAGGAAGCTCGAGCACGTATGCATTAGGACCACTCTTAGCCAAAATTCTAAAAGGCCCAGCGCCTCGAGATTGGAGTTTCTTTGCGGATCCCGATGGGAACTGCTCAGGCCTAATCCGGACCATCACATAATCACCCACGTGATATTCTTTGAAACGTTTGTGAGCATTTGCAGATAATTTATATTGACTATTGCTTGAAATAATCTTTTGTCTAATTTCGGCATGCAAGCTATGTATGTTTTGTGCATATGCATTTCAGACTCTGACACTCTATGGGATGCAGACATAGGGATCAAATCTAATGGGGTCCTAGGCCTATGACCATGTACTACCTCAAAAGGACTCATGCCTATGGACCTATTGACAGAATTATTATAGGCAAACTCAGATGTGGGTAAGATGGTATCCCAGGTCCTAACATGATCACCGACAAGACTACGAAGGAGATTCCCAAGGCTCCTATTGGTGCTTTCGGTTTGGCCATCCGTTTGAGGGTGGTAAGTTGTTGAGAATTGGAGCAATGTGCCCATCATGTGCCAAAGGGTCTTCCAAAAATAGCTAGTAAATTTAACATCCCTATTAGACACAATGGTTTTGGGCAACCCATGAAGATGCACTACCTCCGCGAAAAATAGTTTAGCAATATGAGATGCATCGGAGGTTTTGGAACAAGGAATGAAGTGGGCCATTTTGGAAAATCGGTCCACTACGACATAGATGGAGTCGTGCTTCCTAGGGGTCTTAGGAAGTCCAAGCACGAAATCCATTGAGAGGTCTTGCCACGGTGTGTGTGGCACGGGTAATGGGGTGTACAAGCCAGTATTTTGTTTAGTCTGTTTTGACACTTGGCAAGTACGACAGTGTTTGACAACCCGAGCGACATCTCTCATTAGGCTAGGCCAAAAGAACCTATCCTCTACAAGCACAACAGTTTTATTGCGCTCGAAATGTCCGGCCATCTCTCCAGCATGTAACTCCCCAATAAGAAAGTCACGTAATGAAGTGCGAGGGATGCAAAGGCGATTGCTTTTAAACATGTACCCATCCTGGATGGTGTACACGGAGTGTGCCGGTCGGGTTACTAAGGAGAGCAGTGTACTCAACCCCAAAATCTGGGCACTCGGGGTACTCATCTTTTAACTTTTCAAACCCGACGACCTCGGTGCTCATTGTGCGTAAAGCCACCACTCGCCGACTAAGTGCATCAGCAGCCCTATTTTCAGCATCAGCCTTATGCTTTAACACGAATGTGAACCCTTGAAGGTACTCAACCCACTTTGCGTGTCTTGGGTTCAACTTTTTCTGTGAAGTTAGAAAGCGTAAGGCTTTATAGTCAGAGAACAACACAAATTCCTGCGGTCTAAGGTAATGTTTCCAGTACCAAAGAGATCGTACGATTGTATAGAACTCCTTGTCATAGGTGAAATATTTTTGCTTCGCCTCATTAAGTTTTTCACTAAAATAGGCCACAGGGTGACCCTCATGGCTAAGCAATCCTCCTATGCCTACACTCGATGCGTCGCATGCGACTTCAAAAACTTTGGAAAAGTCCGGCAATCACATGACGGGTGCACTACTCATTCGTTGTTTGATCTCAGCAAAGGCTTTTGTCGTCGCTTTGCCCCATTTAAAGTCCCTCTTTTCATGCAATCTGTAATTGTGGCCATAATGGTGCTAAAGCTTCTGATGAAGCGGCGATAGAAAGTAGCCAAGCCATGAAAGCTGCGGACATCGTGTATGTTCTTAGGCTCGGGCCACTCCACAATGGCTCTAACCTTTTCGGGGTCCGCGACCATTCCATCGGGCGAGATAATAAATCCTAAGAAAACAACATAACCTTGCATGAAGGTGCATTTCTTGAGATTTGCAAACAACTTCTCGCCCTTGAGGGTTTCACAAACCAACCTAAGCTGGGTCAAGTGTTGTTCCTTGTCATGACTATAAATCAAGATGTCATTGAAATAAACAAGGAATTTATCGAGAAACGGTCCCAACACTTGGGTCATGAGTCACATGAAAGTACTCGGGGAGTTAAAAAGCCCAAATGGCATGACCATCCACTCATAAAGACCATCCTTAGTCTTCAAGGCAGTTTTCCACTCATCACCAGGGCGGATGCAGACTTGATGGTAGCCACTCTTAAGGTCTATCTTTGAAAAGATAGTGGCACCAACCATCATATCGAGCATGTCATCGAGCCTTGGTATGGGAAACCGATACTTAACCGTAATCTTATTGATTGCACGACTATCCACACATATGCGCCACGTACCATCTTTCTTAGGAGTGAGTAGGGCAAGTACGACACACGGGCTCAGACTCTCTTGGATGAACCCCTTCTGAAGGAGCTCATTGACTTGCCGAGTCAACTTGGCGTGCTCAACTGGATTCAACCTATAGTGGGGTAGGTTCGATAAGGTAGATCTGGGAACCAAGTCTATTGCGTGTTGGATATCACGCAGGGGAGGGAGTTCGTTTGGTAAGTCTTCAGGGAAGACATCTGTAAACTCTTTCAGGATTGACTCAACCTCCTTGGGACACTCGCTCGTCGACTCGGGAGAACTCTCTACGGTGACAACTACGTACACCACACTCTCATCTATCGATGCTTTCTCGAACTCAGAAGGGCTCACAATATTAATGGATTTAGAAGATTCGCCCTTCTTTTCGATTGTGTTGGTCGATGGTGTTTTGGGAGGTAAAGGGTGTAAAGTGATCTTTTTGCCTTTATGCCTGAACGTGCATATGTTTGATCGACTAGAAAGAGTCACGCCCATGTCATAGAGCCACTGCCTTCCCAAAATGATATGACCCACATCCATCGGCACCACATCACACCATAAGGTGTCCGAATAAGAACCTAACATAATCGGTACATGACACATTTTCGACACAGGAATCGATGAAGAATTGACCCATGCGACCTTATAAGGTCTCGGGTGGGCTTCAGGTGTAAGTCCCAAGCGGCGTATGGCATGAGTTGATATTACGTTAGTGCAACTACCGCTATCTATGATGACCCTACAATTCTTTTCACCAAATCTGGCAAAGGAGTGGAAGATGTTCTCCCTTCGCCAGTCATCCTTTTCATCCCGTTGAAGCTGTGCAAGGGCACACCTCACAACTAAAGCATGACCAATAGCATCACCCTCCTCATCACTGGGTGTGCTAACCGATTCAAATACTTTCTCTTCAACCACTACCTCATCATCATCCTCCTGTCCCTCAATGAAGAGAGTCCTTTAGGGTTCTTTCGTAGGGCATTGAGCGGCAAAGTGTCCCATCCCATGACATTTATAGCACTTGAGAATTAACCCTTGAGGATTCTCCGACTACACCTTTTCCCTTTTCAAACCTAAAATTGGTAGGGGCGGATTGTGTAGGCTTGGGAGGAGGATTAAATCGTCCCTCACCGGATCGTTGACCGCTATGTTGTGACTCGGTCCTCTTCACCACCATAGTTTTCAAGTATCGTTCAAGATCTTGCACAACGACATAACATCTTTCAAGAGTTTCTACGGGGTGAGAAATCAACTCTTTTTGCAAATCAAGTCGCAATTTGGTGTGGAATCTAGAGAGAGTGATTTCAGGGTCTTCCGATACTTTTGCCCTCATCATGAACTCTTCGAATTTGGCAATGTAATCGGTCACGGGCATACCACCTTGATGTAAATTTTGCCACTGGTCGAGGAGGTGTTGGTGGTATGATAAAGGAACATACTTCTCAGTAAGTCGTTCCTTCATGTTGTCCCAACGAGTAATGGGAGGACAATCCGAGTTCACCTTAATGCGCTCAATATTGAGCCAGAAAAGTCGAGCTTGACCAACCATTACGTTCAAAGTGGGGACACTCATGCTCTTGATGTTGATTTTTCAGCCCACCCATCGCTTCCAGTTGGTTGATTCGATCACATAATCTATAATTACCAACTCCTAGTGATGCTTGGGCTTGCTCAATGGTACTCAGACGTGCACTAATCGCACCCAACTCTTCTCGCATACCGTTAAGGGCATTGAGAATCGCACTCGAGTCCATGGTGATCACAAGGTCTATTAGGGTTCTAATATGGAATGCAATATAGACTCACAAAAACAATGCAATAAAATAAATATGACAAACAAAGATGCCCTAACCTAGAAAACCTAGGGCTTTGATACCAAAACTGACACGGGACGATAACCCTAAAATGCGTGATTATGATTTTATGCGATTTTGCCGAAATTAAATAAAATTAAATCAAGCTTAATCTTAAAACTATCTTAAATACCTTAGGGTTCAGAGAATTCAGGTTGGTAGATCACGCGAGATCCAGTTAAGGTCCAGTCTGACGCTCAAGTCTATTAGATTTGACGTGAGATCGGCCTAGAGATAGAACTCTAGCTTTTTCCAGGCTTGGGCGTTTGTCTTCGATCCGATGTAGATTTGCAGGCTCTAACTAAGGCTTTGGAAATAGGTGTATGGTTTGAAATTGGCTTATGGTTTGATTTATGGCTTAAAAAGGGGTTTTGGGCTCTGTTTGATTTAAGGTTCAAAAGGGGTTTAGGATTTTGGGATCAAAATCAATAGATTGAGATTTAGAAATTTAAATCAACACAGAGAAAGGTTAAGAAAATAGCGATAGATAATAGAGAAGATAACAAAGATTGCTTTTGGGAATCACTCCCTTGGCCTCACACCAAACCCATCTCAAACAAAGAATAGTCAAGCATAAAAGCATTCAAAATATTCAATAACTAATTAAAAAGTCTTTACAAGCCTCAATGTATAGGCCATCAATAATTAAATTCGAAATAAAGAGTCCTAATACTAAATAAACACTAAAAAGGAAAGTTTTCGCAACAAAAAACTCAAAATTAGAAGTCCCGTCACGACGTCCATGGACGTCCGTAGTGCCCCACGGACGTCCGTGACCTACGGGCAATGAGGGGGCAAAATCACGGACGTCCGTCATTGTTCATTATGGACGTCCATCACTATTCACGGACGTCCGTCACTATTCATCGTGAATAGTAAATTTTATTTATTAATTATTATTATTATTTTTTTTCTGAAGTCGAAATTTTGTTGCTGTTCAACTTCAATGCTCTCGATCTTGACGTTCCCCGTCACGTTTGGCTTCGCATCTTCGTTTACCGATTCATGCGTGGTCACCGGAGGTGTTCCAACGGATCGTCGACCGATGCAGTCGGTTCATTCTCGTTGATTGGCGCACGGTGGACCTCTAGGACACGGACCACGCTAGGATCCTCGTCGACATCGATTCGCTGGCCAGCATTCCCAGATTCTGCGATATCAAGATCGGTGGCCAGAGTTACCAACTCCTCGTAGAGGTGGCGTGGCTGGAGAGGGTCCTCGTCCCGCATCACGCCAGTGAAGTGGTCGAGGGGCCCTAGTGCACCAACGTCGACATCGGCGGTGCTCCTCCAGAAGTAGTTCATACTCTCTTCAATCCAATCGGAAGGGGAGTGGTTAAGACTGCTTAGATGTTGGCGCGAGATGCGGAGAGGCCCGCGGTCACGCATGCGACGTACGGGCTGGTCCCATTCAGACCACCGGCCATGCCGGTGATGGATGTTGCCTCCCCTTGGGCGCTGGGGGTTCATGATCGGATATCGGTTGACGTGGACACAACTGGAGGTAAATGTCTGACCGTTCTTGCTACGGAGGAAGAAGAGGATGGGGAGAGGCTCTCGGCTGACGACTAGACCTCGGTCGGAGATGATAACAGAACCCTAGTTCTTCCGGCTCTGGCGAATTGCTTGCTTCCGGGGGATCCTATGGTTGATTTACTACCGTACCTTCCATCTGACGACGTGCGACTCTAGTCTCAGGGAGGGGGACAACCGTTGCAGATGATAGGGTCCACTGACGGTTGCGGTTGCTGGGATCCAATGGAGATGGAGGCAGAGAACTTGCCGTCTTTGGGAGGAACTAGAGGTGTTTTTCAGAGGTTCAAAGTCTATACCTGCAAGAGGAAAGATTTATATGCTGCCCAAAAGCCGTGGAAGAGTGGATGGCCGACACGTATGTGGCCTCGTGGGTCGCGCCCAGACAGGATGGCGACACGTCGTCCCCTAGAAGCTTCCGGGGCAAGGTACCCGACTGGCTCTTTACCTTCTACCAAACGTAGGGCGGATTTAAAGCTGCATATCGGGTTGGGGGAGGAGAGTATCCTATGGTCGACACGTGGAGGGTGGTCGGTCAAGGACACCACGTGGCGTCTGACGACTGCGGTAGTCTTTAGCCCTGGGGGACATGGACTTTAGTTTACTCGGGTCGATCTGATGGACCCACTTCAATTCGGTTGTGGGCTGGCCCGACTTTAAAAATTATGGGTAGAAGGAAGCAAAGCAAGCATACTACCCAAGGAAAACATAAGGATAGAAGGGCCCTTTATTCTTCAGTTATCGGGAACCAGGCGATGGTTTTTGACCTCTCCACAGACTTAGCCGCCTCACCCCTTCCGGTAGAGCTGGGTATGGAGCTGGATGATGACCACCAAATTTTGTCTCTCCTGGAGGAGCAGCCTCCCATGTCGGATTCTGACGTTCTCCTCGTCCCCCTGGCATGAGATCTGGAACTGGAAGTTTCTTTGGGTTTGTCTCAACGACTTGATGAGATGGACAACTCGGTGGAAATTGATCGCCTTATCAGGATTGGACACCAGCTAGGGATGACGTTTAAAGGCCCTGAGGAGGCACTGCGAGAGATGTTCCGTTCAGTTGTGGTGGCTCGCAGTGATGGTAGGAAAAAATGAAGGTCGGGTGCTCGAAAACTTGCGTGATTGGAGTGGGGTATGACGGATGGTAGGGGGATGGGGGTCGACTGATCCCCATCTGCTGTTTTTCGGGGTGGGTGATCTTTTGTTGCTATTATGAAGATGTTGTCATGGAATGTGCGGGGCATTTGCGACAGGGCTAAGTGTGCTAGAGTCAAGAGATTTATCCGATCGATTCAGCTGGCGGTAATCACACTTCAAGAGACTAAATGGGGCTCATGTGACCATCGCAAAGTCGCTTTAGTACTTTCAGGAAAGGACTGGGAGTTGACTAGAGTTGATTCAGCAGGAGCTTCGGGAGGCATCCTGGTGGCGTGGAGGCCGTACTTGTTCGAGAAGATTGAGGAAGAGATGGGGATTTTTTCGGCTTTGGTGGTTCTCCGGAATAGAGATTACGGGAAACAATGGACCTTCGCGGGCATTTATGGGCCGTCGGACAACTCGCTCCGAGGGGATTTCTGGGAGGAATTGGATGCGATGACTGCCAGGTGGGAGTACCCAATCTGCCTAGGAGGCGACTTCAACAGGCGACTTCAACGCAATAATATGGGGGTATGAAAAACAAGGGGGACCTCCAGATGTGGCGGTGATGACGAATTTCAATTCTTGGATTTCTGACTGGGCGATGGAGGATGTCCCGTTAACCGACTCTCGCTTCACCTAGTCTAATCTCCAAGACCTTCCCTCTCTCAGCCGGTTGGACCGATTTATATGCAACGCAGAGTGGATGGAAATGTTCCCGCCAGTCAGACTGGAATGCTTAGCAAGGGCTTCTTCCGACCATTGGCCGGTACTGCTGACTTGTGATGCGAGGGGGAAAGGGTCGAGTCCGTTTCGGTTCGAAAACATGTGGCTGTTGGATGACCGGTTCTGCGCGGCGGTACCAGAGTTGTGGAGAGAACTTAATCCTAGGGGAACAACAGTTTATAGATTCATTTCAAAGCTGAACAGGATCAAAAAAAGAACAATTGAATGGAATAGAGAGGTGCTCGGAAATCTGCAAACCAATAAAGATGCGATTCTGTTGCGGCTGAGGGAGCTTGACGATTTGGAGGAATCTAGGGCGCTGTCTGTCAATGAGCGCGAAGAACGTGATCAGAACAAACAACAATTCAATTCTATCGCTAAAGCTGAAGAGGTTGCTTGGAACCAAAAGGCGAAGGTGCGGTGGCTGAAAGAGGGTGACCTGAATACCAAATATTTTCATGCCATTGCCAATGCGAGGAATAAAAGGAACTATTTGGGGTCCGTGACTGTGGAGGGGGTGACGGCGGTCGGTTATGACCAGATTCGTGACCAGGTGGTTCGATTCTACTCGAAGCTCTATGAGGACGAAGGACTTGTGAGGCCCAAGTTGGACAGGGTACCATTTAACTTGCTCGCTGTTGAAGATAGGGATAACATCGAAAGGCCGTTCCAAGCAGAGGAGGTGTGGAATGCCATTAAGAAAGGGGGAAGGAACAAATCGCCGGGACCAGATGGGTTTACTTTCGAATGCTTCAGAGTATTCTGGTCGACACTCAATGCTGAACTGATGGAAATTTTCCATGAGTTTCACAACACTGTTTTTATTAGGCGTAGTCTTAACTTGACATTCATAACGCTCATTCCTAAGAAAGACGGGGCGCAGGAGCTCACTGATTTCCGCCCAATTTGTCTCATTAACTTCCTCTATAAGATCCTAGCGAAGGTGCTAGCTAACAGGTTAAGCCCCATAATGGAGAAGCTGATCTCTGACTTGCAAGGGGCATTCGTCAAAAGGAGACAGCTCGTGGACTAGGTCGCAGTGGCCCACGAGATTATCCATTCTGCGCATTCCGACCGAGTTTCGGCGGCGCTTTGGAAGGTCGATATGGAAAACGCGTATGACCGCATTAGCTGGTCTTGCCTTGATTACATGCTAAGTAGGTTGGGTTTCGGAGTAAATGGAGGAACTGGATGCGGGGGTGCTACTCTACCCCTTGGTTTTCGGTGCTGGTTAATGGTTCTCCGGCGGGGTATTTCAAAAGCTCGCAAGGCATTCGTCAGGGAGACCCACTCTCCCCCTTCCTCTACAACTTGATGGGGGAAGCCCTTGCGGTGCTTATTGCTTGTGCGAAATTTCTGAATCTAATCGTGGAGATTAGAGTGGGAGCCCACGACCGAACCATCGCGATTCTACAGTATGCTGATGACACGATCCTTTTTAGTAAAGCCAGAGTGGAGGAGTTCAAGAACCTGGCGGATGTGCTATCCATGTTTGAGGCAGTTTCGGGGCAGTGCATTGACCTCCACAAATCCAAAATAACGGGAATCAGGATTGATAATACTATCGTATGGGAACTGGCGCACACAGTTCATTGCGGCAGCCAAGATCTGTCTATCAAATATCTGGGTCTACCTTTGGGATTGCGGAAGCCAGCTGCTAGCTCTTGGGAGCTGGTGATTCAACGATTTCAGCAGAGGTTATCTACGTGGAGTGGCAAATTTCTCAGCAGTGGTGGCCGACTCATTCTGCTTAAGGCGGTGCTGTCAAGCCTTCCGATCTTCTACATGTCGATGTTTAGGTGCCCAGCTGGTGTCTTACTTCGGATCGAGCAAATCCAACACAATTTCCTATGGGAAGGTTCGGGATTGTAGAGAAAATACCATCTTGTCAACTGGGACACGTGTAAACTACCGTTGAAATGTGGAGGACTGGGAATCCGTAGTGCGAAGTGGGCCAACGTGGCACTGCTTGGCAAATGGTTCTGGCGTGCTGGAAGTGCTGATGAAGCGGACAGTTTATGGCGAAAGGTACTACTGGAGAAATATGGCCCGTCTGATTACAACTGGGGAGTTAATACCGCAGTTAATAGGGGTACTTCTAACTGGTGGAAAAATATTTGCAGCACGTGGATGCACTTCTCTAGAGGGATTCGTTTTAGCTGGAGTTGTGGCACCCGAATAATGTTTTTAGAGGACAATTGGGTAGAGGAGGGGAAGCTTTGTCCGAATTTTCAATGTATCTACTCTACAGCTCGGAATCCCTCGGGACGGATAATTGATTTTCTCTCGGATTCCAATAGAGCTAGAGTGTGGGAAGTGGTCACCCGGCGAAATCTGCTGACTAACGAAGAAGAAGAGTTTGCTAGACTCCTACAGTTGTTGTACAAGTTGACCCCGAATGCAGAGAATCTAGACCAGCGGAGATGGGGTCTGAATAAGAATGACATGTTCAGTGTGAAGACATACTACTGGATGCTGGCCCGTCGGCCGCTCATCAAATTCCAAGGTGCTAGGCTGTGGAAGACGAAAATCCCGTCTAAAATTAAGTTCTTTGCCTGTCCCTATTTAAAGAGAGTGCTCACGATGGATGTGCTCATTCGTAGGGTAAAGAACATCACCAATCGTTGCGTCATGTGTTCTAGGGAAGAGGAATCGGCGGCGCATTTATTCATCTATTGTGAGGTCGCTTTCGAAATTTGGGGTATAGTTTTAAATCTATTCCAGATGAAATGGGCCATGACTGCTATGCCTTATGACCTGTACCTTGGTCTGTGATCGACATGGACAACAGGATTAGGAACAATTGGATAGTATCTTTCTTCGCTGTAATCTAGAGTATCTGGAAAGACAGAAACTTGCGGATTTTTGAAGAGAAGAAGAAACCTGTGGGCTGTATCGTAAAAGCGGCCAAGGACCTAGTCACTCTATGGCTATCAACAGGAGTTGACTTGTGTTCGGAACCTTGGGAACCGGGGTAACCTCATTGTGCGATCCTGTGATTGTGGCGAGGGGGTGTGTTTTGTTTTACCGTTTCTATTGTGTTCTCTTTTCTTGATTGGCTTCGTGGCCCAACTGTTTTGGCCGTTCCATTGTATTGTTGTTTCCAGCATCTTGCTGGCTTTTCAATATATATACGTTTTTACCGATCAGAAAAAAAAAAACAAAACAAGACTATCATTCATAAAATTATGAAACCCTCAATATGGGGTGTTTTGATTTAAGTAAATCTTGTAAATTAAACTTAGGACATTCATTTAATTATATTGGGATTATATTCAATCCTTTTTGAATGCATTTTATTACATGAACCCTAAGCAAAAATATTCTTGGTTCATTAAAATGTGTCTTGATATCTTTCAAGTAGGCATACCAAATTGGTTTTATAAATGGTGGACTCAATTTGGTCCAACCTCACAAATTTTACCCAACTCTATAACACCTCTATTCAAACAATACGAAGGTGTTGAACCTCAATTCAAGGGTAAAACTCCCTATCATTCTGAATTGTCTCTTTATTTCTTTATTGAATTCGGAATTTCTTGGATCTGTATTGAAACATTCAAATTTCCATTGCTACTCTTATTCCTCTTCTTCAACGAACTTATTCGTTGGTGGGATAATTTCCCTGATTTGGATAACAAAATCCAAGAAATTTCTTCTACTATTACTCCATATGCTAAACAAGCAAAGCAAACTTCACCCCTATCCTCTTTGGAAACTAATCCTTTTGAGTTCTTCAAAGAAATGTTTCGCAAATAATTCCCTGCTTTATCTGAAGACCAATTAACTCTTAAATGTTTGGACTCCATGAAATCCAGTTTTTACAATCCTTCGGTCAACCATCTCTCTCCGAAGATGAATTTATGACTTCTGACCACAGTTCACCAAAACAAACTAATCCTTTTAATGTCCTTACCAGTTCCCAACCTGATGATTCAGATCCTTATCTAGGAGATTATTGGGATGCAATTATTCACCAAGTTAATGGGAAAAAGAAATCGTAAGTTCGATAAAATTGGAGCATTGTATGGAATCATAGTGGAGCCTACCATTATTCGGATATTTCTTTTCATCCGCCAGCAAAGCATCTCAATTATATTCGCTAGCCGCAATCCATTACGTCACAGAAGATACTTGTCCTCCATTATCAACTGATGACGCAAACCATGATGTGAACACTCAATTATTCGGGACGAAGCGACTGCCTCAACTCCACTCAACACACATGTCCGTCTCTTTTACGGACTTCAACCTCTCTGAAGTCCGTAATCATCTATCAATAGATAAGGCTTGGGGCTTGTCTAGGCGTCGCAATTTTGTTGTAAATCTTTCTTTCTGTTTAAACCTTCTCTTTGCTTATATCGGTTGTAGTATAAGAGGAAATAGCTTGCATATCGGTAAACACTTATTTCCTTTTTTTTTTTAGTATAAATAGTAGTTTGACTTTGTGTTTGTTTGTCCCTTCTTGTTTATATATGTAAATAAAAGCTTTGATATTATACATCTCGCTTTGCATTTCACATTGCGCTTTCTTTCTTACTCTATATATGGTATCGGCGGATTGATTATTGGCTAAATATGTTGTAATTACATATGGCGGGTATGTAATGTCGAAATTTTTATAATGAGTATTTAGTACTCCTAATCTCATTTATGTACTTATTTATTTTTTATTTATTTTGTGATCCGTAAATGAAAATATATTAAAAAACAGCAAGCTGCTGAAAGCTTAATACACAGTCAATCGATACAAAAACAGAAAGGAAAGACAAAAACCACATAAAACAAAAAAAATAATTAGCTCCAAACCATGGCTGATCCCCTTCACACGTCCTACCCCGGGTCCCAGGGCCCCGACTCAGTCCCAGACTGTTCCCCGACCAATGGAAACCAAAGTCCCACCAGGTCAACCATGTCCTTGAAAATAACTCCCACCGGTTTCGATTTGTGGTAAAAAATTCTCCTATTCCTCTCGCACCAAAGGCACCAAATGATCGCGAAAAAAATCCCCCTCCACCTGTTCCCATCCTGTTCATCCGATACACCAGCCTCCCACACTAAAAAGTGTTGGTTAAGTGTTAGCTGGGAGAAGCCAGCTCAAGTTAAAGGACCTCAGCACTATACTCCAGATCTGCTGAGCCACCGCGCAATGCAAGAACAGGTGAGAGATAGATTCGTCCTCATGAGGACACATGGCACAATTCGGAGAAACATCTAACCCTCTCCGAATAAGCTGGTCTCGTGTAAGTATTTTTTCCTTAAACCCCGTCCACGCGAAGAACTTAATTTTGAGCGGTACGGAAACTTTCCAAAGCGATGCCCCTTGAAATCTGATGAGGGGCCAGCGGGACAACAGCTGATAGTACGATTTGACTGAGAAACTGCCTTTCTTGTTAGGGTACCACAGCCGACGATCCTGGTTTTGTGTGTTTGGATGCATCTCATAGAGCAGTAACAGGAGCTTGGAGAATTCTTCCTCTTCACCAGCTCGAAGGTTTCTGCGAAGGGGAACATCCCACATTCTTCCTCCCCCCATATTGCATATGAATTCATCAATCCTCCCCCTAGGATTCAACGATAAGGCAAAGATAGAGGGAAACCTTGATTTGAGAGATCCCCCCTCAGCCCAGCTGTCCTCCCAGAAGTGAATATGCGTACCACAGCCTCAGCTGTACCGAATCCCCTTGGCATATTTAACCGCCGTGCTGCAAATCCTCTTCCACCAGGGCGAGGTTCTTCTGCTGATGTGTGTGTTAATGCCCCAGTTAAATATAGAGGTACCATATTTTTCCGTTAGCACCTTACGCTAAAGACTTTCTGACTCCTCATTCCCTGCTCTCCATAACCATTTGCCGAGTAGAGCAGTGTTGTTGTGCTTAAGTTGACGAATCCCCAGTCCACCACAATTCCTTGGCAATTGGCAAGTATCCCAGTTAATGAGATGATATTTCCTCCCGACGCCAGCCCCTTACCACAGAAAATTGCGTTGAATCTGTTCCATTCGGTTGATAACTCCGATCGGACATTTAAATATGGATAGATAGAACATTGGCAGGCTGACAACGATAGACTTCAGCAAGGTGAGCCGTCCCCCACTGCTTAACAATTTCCCTTTCCACGTGGCGAGCCGCTGTTCAAACCGCTGGATAACCGGTTCCCAAGCTCTCCCCGAGGGCTGTCGCAGGCCGAGAGGCAGACCTAAATATCTGATAGGTAAGTCCTCGCTTTGGCATTCCACCATCTCCGCAAATTCTTGCACCCGCGAACTGTCAATACCAATGCCAGTGATCTTTGATTTCTGAAGGTTGATTCGCTGTCTGCTCACAGCCTCATACACCGAAAGTATATCATCAAGAGCTTTGATCTCAGCCGTATCATTCTTAGCGAAAAGGATCGTGTCATCGGCATACTGCAGAATAGAGATGAATCTACCATGGCCCCCAACGCTGATCCTAGAAATCAAATTCTGTTGTCTCGCTCTTTCAATGAGACCCGTGAGTGCTTCTCCCATCATGATGAAAAGAAAAGGGGAAAGGGGGTCTCCTTGTCGGATGCCCCGCGTACTTTTGAAATATCCTGCTGGAGTGCCATTAATCAGAACCGAGAACCACGGCATAGCGTAACAACCCCGCATCCAACTCCTCCATTTTGCCCCAAAACCCAACCTGCTGAGCATATAATCCAGACCGTTCCAACACACCCGATCGTAGGCCTTTTCCATGTCGACCTCCAAAGGACAGCCGGGGCACGATTAAGATGGGCGGAGTGTAGTACTTCATATGCCACAGCCACTTGGTCAACAAGTTGCCTCCCCTGGATAAAAGCCCCCTGGCTGGCCGATATAATTTCTCCCATTACAGGTCTAAGGCGATTAGCGAGTACCTTTGCCATTATTTTGTAAAGGCAATTAATTAAACAAATCAGGCGAAAGTCAGCTATATCTTTTGCCCCCTCTTTCTTCGGTATAAGAGTAATGAAGGTCGAATTAAGGTTGCGACCAATGAACCCAGTAGTATGAAACTCATGGAACACCTCCATTAATTCCATTTTAATGACCTCCCAGAAAGTCTTATAAAATTCCATGGTGAAACCGTCGGGTCCCGGCGACTTATTCTTGCCCCCCTTTTTAATGGCTCTCCAAACTTCCTCTTCCTGAAACGGTGACTCGAGCAGATCACCGTCCGTATTGGAGATGGATAGGAAGGGCAACTCATCCAAAGTTGGGCGCGAGAGGTCGTCGTCCATGTACAGTTTAGTGTAGAATTCCACCACCTTATCCCGTATCTGATCGATCCCCTCAGACGTGACTCCCTCAACACCCACACTGCATAAGTAGTTGTTTTTGTTCCGAGCATTGGCAATTGCATGGAAAAGTTTGGTATTGAGTTTCCCTCCTTTACCCACCTCACTTTGGCCTTTCGTTTCCACGATATCTCTTCAGCCTGACAAAGGTCCTTGAATTCAGTTTTTTTTTGGGACCGTTCTTCCCGTTCAGCTTCCAATAAAGCCCTGCTTTCCTCAAGATTGTCGATCTCGAGAATCCTCGCAAGGATCGTCTCTTTATTGAAGTGTAGCAGCCCAAACGTCTCCCTATTCCACAGGATAGTCCGTTTCTTAATCCATTGAAGCTTGGATATGAATCTGTAGGCCGCCGTACCCGTCGCTCTATACTCGTTCCACCAAACTGGCGGTATCTCTCGGTATCGCTCATCAAGTAACCACATATTTTCGAATCTAAAGGGGGACAGACCTTTCCCCCTAGCTTCGCAAGTGAGCAACACCGGTCGATGGTCGGAGACCGCTCTCGCTAGACATCCAACCCTGGCCGTCGGAAAAATCTCCATCCATTCCGTGCTGCAAAGGAAGTGATCGAGCCTACTCATAGACGGATTATCCTGCAAATTGGACCACGTAAATCTGGAGCCCGAAAGCGGGATATCCATGAGGTCCCAGTCCGCAATCTAGGAATTGAAATCTCTCATGACCGTAAAGTCCGGAGGCCCACCCAGTTTCTCATGCTCCCACCTAATGGCATTAAAATCACCCCCCAAACATATCGGTCGATCCCACCTTGCCATGATCGTCGCCAGCTCGAACTAGAAATCACTCCATTGCCCGTCCGTCGATGGTCCATAAATACCTGTGAACACCCAGCGAAGACCATTATCTTTGTTTCGTAAAACCACCGAGGCAAAGAAGCTACCCAATTCTTCGTCAATTTTTTCGAAAAGAGCCGATTGTCAAGCCACCAGTATGCCACCTGAAGCCCCAATGGAGTCAACACCCACCCAGTCCCAGTGTCTTCCACTGAGGATGGTCCCAACCTTTCCCCTGTCACAATTACCCCATTTAGTTTCTTGCAGCGTAATGAGAACCGGCTTTATGACGCTAAAACTCGTCTGACCCCGGCACATTTAATAACGTTGGACATCCCCCTCACATTCCAAGACATCATCTTCATGAATCAAACAACTCAAAAGCCCGCCCATACAAGGAAAGTAGATATCAATCTCCCCCACTACCCCTCACATCATTCATCCCCCACTGAAGCCGAGCCAGTTCGCGTGACCCCGTTCGACGATGTTTCCTGTTTTTCTGTTGGTTATCAAGAATAGATTTAAAGACCTCCCGTAGGGAATCATCAAAGCCTTTGAACGACATCCCGAGACTGTGTCCCACCTGGATCAATCTGTTGATCTCATGTGCTTTCTCCTGGTACGCAACCCCCTCATCGGATCCCCCGGAATCCTCGGCCACTATCTCCAGATCAGCTCTATATAGTAAAGATGCAGAATCCTCCTGAAGAGCTTAAGCCGCGGCCCTACTCTCCCTCTGTAAAATAGTTCCCTCAATGAGAGTATATCTCGCTTGTTGGGTCCACGGGTCATAAGTCGAGCCCCTAGGGATAGGTAGTCCCCTACTCCAATTGATTGGCGTAGGTCGGATCAGGACCCAGGGAATAAATGAATCCGGACCCGACTCACCAATAAGAACCTTCGGGCCGCCATCTCTAGCCCATATTATGTCCCAAGCCCCTTTCCCGCCAGCTAGATCATCCCAATTAAAAGCCCCGCCACGTGTCGGCCAACTATTCACCCTCTCCCCCTCGGGATACATAAGACTTTTATACCCCTTTCCATCAAAGTCCTCGATTAGGTAAGTAACCGCAGTCAGCAGCTGAGAACGTGTTTCCATCCCCTATAATCTTGGCTCCCGAGACCTGCCAGCTGTCGACCATCGAGGAACTCCCGGACCACTCCCTTTCAAAAGACTTCTTCGTATGTAAACCCTACTCTTTAGCTTTCGTCCTTTATTTTCCTCCTTGAAAAGGGAAATCGTAGCCTCCATCCCCATCGGGTTCCAGGTATCTCTTCTGCAGCCAATATCCTCTGTCGACCTCCACATCGGTTCACCAACCACCAGTATTGTCTCTTGCAGGCTAACGTTGTCGGTGTATGGAAAGATCTCGTCTGTAGAAAGTATCAATGGACTAATATCCACCGGAGGGTCACTTTCCGAGCAACTGCACGACAGCTCCGGCGCCCCGGAGTTCACCAACTCCTTCGGCTTCCGATTGTGAGCCTCAAAGATAACCTCTTGGCCGGCTATCTCCACAGTTCTAGTCTCCGTTGAGGTAAAACTGTAACCCCTAACCTCCACCTCCCCTTCCTCGACCACGTTGTTCTAAACCTCCATCTCATTGCCTTCGGTGAAGGTAGTAGTAGCGTTGGCAGTCGAGATCGACAAGGTCGCCATTTTCGACCCCACTACCTCCATTACGGCTTCTCTACCCGAACTAGGATAGCTCGAGAGCGGGGAGACGAGACGGTCATCCCCCGGGGCCGCGGACGTCCACCGATGGTGCGACAGATCCGAGGACGTGCCCCTCTTCGCGGGGGGGGGGGGGGGGGGAATCGGGAGTACTACGGACCGTGGTTCCTCGTGCCCGACTGGTTCTACCGTCAACGAGATTTCTTTTGTGGCACCACCGAGTACGTTTATCTTGCTACCCCCGGTCCACTCGACTTCGTGGTTCGATTGACTCGGGCTGCACATCCCCTCCATACGCTCCACTTCTATGAAGACACTGACTTTTTGGCCGTTGAGGCGAACCTCGCAAGAACGGGGGATAGTCTCCCAACATTCAGCTCGCACCAGCACTCTAGCGAACCGAGTTTCCCACAGATCGACCGTACTTTTATCAGTGAGAATGTACCCTCCATAGACCTCTGCGATGTCCATGAGAATCTCCGGGATCCAGGCATGTATGGGCAATCCGAACAACCGAACCCAAACACCACCTAACCAGCGGTGGGGAAGAAAGGAGCTGGTGAGGGGTTCCCATTTTGAAGCAGCGACCGGTATACCATCTATGACGAAGTTTTTTTTGGATAGAATATCCTTTGCAACTTCCACCGACGGGCAGCGTAGCAGTATCTTAGAATCTGTTAATAGAGAAACTGTAGGTCTATCAAGTAGACTCCAATGTTGTAACCAGTAGTAGACTTGTATAGGTTGTAAGGTATCTTTACTGATGTACAGGATAACCCAATAATCTATGATGTTTTTTGCGATAGATTCAACCGAAGGAATCGAATAGAATCGCTTGAAGCTCCCTTCCTCATCCGATTTCAGCAGTCCAGTCTGAACAACCCTCCTTCGCACCGGGGTCCTAACCTCCCCGGCAGGAAGCGGTGTGTCCTTAGCCACAACCTCTGCAAAAGACACCCTCTGACTAGACCCAAAGGAAGGTCCAGACGTACTACGGACGTTCCTCCCACCTCCCCTTACCAATTTCCCAAGACCACCCACAATAGTCCATCCTGGGGCAATATCCTGACGTTGGGACTCGCTGACAAAGGTTTGATGCTTGGACTTAAAACTAAGATGCGGAATTCCCGTACTCTTGACTGGAATTCCTTGTGCCCGTAATGCCAGGCATCCAACTCGGCGGCACCTCGAGTGCCGTTTGAAGTTAACATTCCGGTAGTTGGTGCAAATCCAGTCCCCTGCCCGGAGAACTAGGACCTCCTTCGTTTTTTAGAGGTCGCTAGGATACAGTCCTAATTTCATTTATGTACTTATTAAACCCAATTAAATTTCTTCTTTGATTTATATGAGTATAAGAGAGATCTAGACATTTATTACTGCGCTTATGGTTGTCAAAAACTAGTGTTGGGATGTAGGCTAATATGCATTAGATTGCACTGCCGTTTTGATCCTTGTAAATCATTGACAGACGAGTAACTTTGTGGTATATCTGTCGATTTGAGTATTGTCCATTTGGATCTGGAGAAGACAATGAATAGTATTTAATATGTATATAAATAGTGTTCCGAGTTACTATTTGCTATAATATTATTATTTCGACTTTACTATTCCCATATGTAATTTCAGTCTTATTGGTAATATCCATGTCATTATTTAATTTTCAAAATAAATCAAATTCAATTTAAAATAATGAATTAATTCATTGGTCTGATGTTCGAGACCACTTAAACCGATGGACGATTCCATCCATCAATCTAAAAATCATTTACAAGCATGGTTGGGCTAATTGGTCCAATGACATGTCTATCAAAACAACTAAGCAAACAATCAATCTAAATGAAAACCAAGAGGGTCTTCAACTCTTATAAAATGAAGATCTCCAAACATAGCTAAATAAATTTAAATTCCTACATTTAAAATGTATTCAAATAGCTTTTAAACCTTTAACATTATTAGGTGTTAATTCTAGTTTACCGACAACCCTTCGAGATGCTCGATGCCTTGATTGGCACCCTTCTCTGATGGCTGCATCTGAGACCAGCTTATGCCATGGTTCGATATATTTCAATGTTTATCTCAATTTCACTCTATCTTTATCAGATAAAAATCTACTTCATGCCTGTACTTTACAACTTCTAACCAAAGGACACAATTTCCTTCCTGGATCAGAGACCAATGCTCTGGTCTATTGCCTTCACTATAAGGTGATGACTTCACTGACTTGTAGGGCTAATTACCATAGTGAACCAAGGAAGACGGTCTTAATTGAGACCAATCTTTTAACCTCTAATGTTGCTACTCGAATCATTCCTTGGGAATATATTACTTTTTCAGAATCATGGAGTATTACCCAAGCTTCACCACCAAGACCTATCCTACATCAGGATATTGAACAAATCGTTCAAACATATCAATGAGATGTGATCCTTAAATTTGATCAAACATCAACCTTAAGGACTCCTTCTAGAAGATCCTATTCTGGAACTAAAAATCCTTATAAAGTTTCTATGTTGTCTTCATCTAGAAACTCTTGTTTAGGAATAACCCCATCGGTTATCTCCAAACCTGATTAACCCAATCTTGAAGGAATTCAAATTTCAGAACAACAAATTTCTCATGATGTATACACTCAACCGCAGAGGGAATCTCCTGCTGCTAGTGAGATGAATTTCTCAATTTAAAATTTTTTTATGGATAAAATACAACCTAAAGAGTTAGTGATTAATCATCAACAAATAAATTCTGAATTTTATCAAGAAAAATAGGCATCATTTCGTGCATGGTATTTTACAAGATTTTCAAAAGAAAAATGACAAGAATTCAAGACTGAATCTTGGCAGAAATTAGATGGTTCTATTGTTCAATCGGTTCATTCACCAGTTGATGCTTTAAGATTAACCCAATCTAATTGTACAACAACTTTGGAAGCCCCCACTATCATAAAACTTGTTGAAATAACAAACCGATCAATATAGTAGATTTATCATATCTCTACGAACAAAATAATTTTACTAATTTGAATCTTCAAACAATTAGTAATCAATCAAATATGATAGAAAATAATATATCATTATCTTCTATTCCTAAAACTTTAATAGTTCTAAATCTTGAACAACCAAATATAAATCCACCTGTAGAAATTACTGGTTTTAATTTATCTTCCAAAATGCAAATCACTAAACAAGATGAATTTATTGACAAATTAACCTCTAGGTTAAAAGGATTATCTATTAAGCAAGATAAGCAAGATAATCTACAAATCAATGTTCCTAATAACTTTGACTCTGGCAGAGAAATTTCCAATATTTTGGAAATGCAAAATAATTTTCAATCTTTACAAAATGAGATGGAATTTAATAAAATTCAATATTCATCTAAATCCAAAAATAAATGGGATTTAAGTTCTAGGCATTATTATTGTAGATTATAAATCTATTTATTATCTATGCCTACACCCAAAGATCTTCTCTATGAAGAAGATTGTTTGCAAATGCGGACATCATATGATAAGAAATCTATTTATGGATGGAACATTGATGGTAAATTTGAATATGCCATCCTTGAAATTATACATAAGATGCTTATGTATAGTACCGTTTGTAAACAAGGTCAGAATACTGACCACCAAATTGTTCGTTTCATTACTACTCGTTTTACTGGCATGTTGAAAGGATGGTGGGATAATATTCTCACTCCTGCTCAACGTAATGGAATTCTCAATGCATCCAAACTCGTAAAAAATGAATTTACTGGTCAAATGGAAAATATCGAAGATGTTGTTTACACTTTAACCAATAACATTATTTTTCATCTTATTGGTTTATGGACCAATCACTATGAAAGAGGTCGAGAGCTTCTTCAAAGTCTTTGTTGCCCTTCTTTAACCCATTTTAGATGATATAAAGATGTTTTCATTACTAAAGTCATGCAACGCAACGAAGCCAACAATGAATATTAGAAAGCCAAGTTCATTGATGGACTGCTCAGCTTATTTACTGAAAAGGTTAGGAATAAACTTCGTGATCAAAATGATCAACAAATCATTAATTACAATCAATTTACTTATGACTAACTCACGAGTATTATTATTCGTGAAGATTTACGTTTGTGTAATGATTTAAAATTATACCAATAATTAAAACAACGATTGACTAGTCGTAAATAATTAGGTGAACTTTGTGATCAATTTGCCTATGATACTAAAATCAAATTTCCTTCAAAAGGAAATGAAAAAGTATTAAAAGATTTCTGACAGGGACGCCACATACATGAACATTGGATTCGGACCGCATTGTTTCTACTGGCGTAGAAAGAAGTGGAATGGAAATCAAAATTAGGCGAAAGATGAAATTCTGGAAATTGAAGGAGCACAGAAAAATTGATTGATTGAAATTGAATTTCGATTGATCGAAATTAAAATTCGATCAATCGAAATGTCAACGGCGATATTTTATGTATATGAGAATTTCAATCGAACGATTTTCAATTTCGATTGATCGAAATTCAATTTCGATCGAACGATTTTCAGTTTTGATCGATCAAAATTACGATCGAACGAAATTCAATTTCGATCGAACGATTTTCAATTTCGGTCGAACGAAATTCAATTCCGATCGAACGATTTTCAATTTCGATCGATCAAAATCGTGTCGAGTTCTTTTAGTTGTTTTAGATGTTTAGTTTCGAACTTTTGCTTTAAGGGTTTATTTGTCTTTATTTAATATTCATTTTAGGGTTTTCTTTTATTGAAAGGACTCCTATGTAAGGCCCTTAAGTGAACAATGTAATTAGTTGATTGATTATTGAATGCTGTTATGCTTGAGTAATCTTTGCCTGAGATGGGTTTGGTGTGAGACCAAGGGAGTGATTCCCCTATATTTTCCTTATTGTTGTTGTTGATTTGCGTGGTTTGCTTATATTTGATATCTCTAAATCTCTGCGTGCTTCTTTAAACCATAGCCTAATTTCTTCCTTGTGATCCCCAAAACCCAAAACCCTTTTGAAACCCTAAACCACCCAAAGCCAATACCTTTTCCAAAATTATAAACCCATCTAAAAGTCAGGCCTTTACAAACCGTAAATCCCTTTCACAACCCAATTTGGAATCCGCGAATCTACATCGAACCGAAGACGAGTGCCTAATCCTAGAAAAGCTAGAGTACTATCTCTAGGCCGATCTCACCTCGACTCTAAAGTACTTGTGCATCAGACTGGACCCTATCTGGATCTCGTGTGATCTACCCATCAGAATTCTGCAAACTCTAAAGTATCAAAGATAATTTTGCAATTAAACTTGAATTAATTTATTTAATTTCAGCAAAATCTTCATTAAATCATATTTCGCATTTTAAAGTCGTTGTCCCGCGTCAGTTTTGGTATCAAAGCCCTAGGTTTTCTAGGTTAGGGCATCTTTGCTTGTCATATTTATTTTATTGCATTGTTTTTCCCTTTTGAGTCCATATTGCATTCCATATTAGAACCCTAATAGACTTGATGATCACCATGGCTTCGGATGAGGTTTTTAATATTCTTAGAGCTATGCGAGAAGAATTGGGTGCGATTAATGCACGTCTAAATACCATTGAGCAAGCCCAAACATCCCTAAGAGTTGGTAATGATAGATTACGTGATTGAATCAATCAACTGGAAGCAATGGGTGGGCTGAAAAATCAGCACCAAGAGCGTGAGTGTCCTCACTTTGAACGTAATGGTCGCCAAGACAACCGGAACCGTAGGGATCTTCGTAGAGATGACTATGACCCTGAAGTTCAACTCCTTAAGAACGTCCAAGTTGAGATTCCAACTTCCGATGGAAGAATGAACCCTACCGTCTTCCTCGATTGGCTTTCTGACATGGACCAACACTTTGATTGGTCTGCCATGAATGACGACTGTTGCGTTAGACTCGTTAAAATGAAGTTGATTGGTCAAGCTCGACTTTTCTGGCTCAATGTTGAGCGCATAAGGGTGAATGAGGGTTGTCCTCCCATTACCCGTTGGGATGACATGAAGGAACGACTTACTGAGAAGTATGTTCCTTTATCATACCACAACGCCTCCTCGACCAGTGGCAAAATTTACGTCAATATGGTATGCCCGTGACCGATTACATTGCCAAATTTGAAGAGTTCATGATGAGGGCAAAAGTATCAGAAGACCCTGAAATCACTCTCTAGATTCCGCACCGGATTGCGACTTGAATTGCAAAAAGAGTTGATTTCTCACCCCGTAGAAACTCTTGAAAGATGCTATGCCGTTGTGCAAGATCTTGAACGGTACTTGAAAACTACAGTGGTGAAGAGGACCGAGCCACAATATAGCGGTCAACGATCTGGTGAGGGACGATTTAATCCTCCTTCCAAACCTACACAACCTGCCCCTACCAATTCTAGGTTTGAAAAGGGAAAAGGTGTAGTCGGAGAATCCTCAAGGGTTAATTCTCAAGTAAAGTGCTATAAATGTCATAGGATGGGATACGTTGCCGCCCAATGCCCAACGAAAGAACCCCAAAAGACTCTTCATTGAGGGAGAGGAGGATGATGATGAGTTAGTGGTTGAAGAAGTATTTGAATCGGTTAGCACACCCAGCGATGAGGAGGGTCATGCTATTGGTCATGCTTTAGTTGTGAGGTGTACCCTTGCACAGCTTCAACGGGATGAAAAGGATGACTGGCGTAGGGAGAACATCTTCCACACCTATTCCAGATTTAGTGAAAAGAATTATAGGGTCATCGTGGATAGCGGTAGTTGTACCAATGCAATATCAACTCATGCGGTACGCCGCTTAGGGCTTACACCTGAAGCTCACCCGAGACCTTATAAAGTCGCATGGGTCAATTCTTCATCCATTCCCGTGTCGAAAAGGTGTCATGTACCGATTCAATTGGGTTCTTATTCGGACACCTTATGGTGTGATGTGGTGCCGATGGATGTGGGCCATATCATTTTGGGAAGGCCGTAGCTCTATGACATGGATGTGACTCTTTCTGGTTGATCAAACATATGCATGTTCATGCATAAGGGTAAAAAGATCACTTTACACCCTTTGCCTCCCAAAACACCATTGACCAACACAGTCGAAAATAAGGGCGAATCTTCTAAATCCATTAATATTGTGAGCCCTTCTGAGTTCGAGAAAGCATTGATAGATGAGAGTGGTGTATATAGTTGTCACCGTAGAGAGTTCTCCCGAGTCGGAGAGCGAGTGTCCCATGGAGGTTGAGCCGATTTTAAGAGTTTACGAATGTCTTCCCTGAAGACTTACCAAATGAACTCCCTCCTCTGCGTGATATCTAACATGCAATAGACTTGGTTCCCGGATCTACCTTACCGAACCTGCCCCACTACAGGTTGAATCTGGTTGAGCACACCGAGTTAACTCAGCGAGTCAATGTCCTTCAGAAGGGGTTCATCTAAGAGAGCATGAGCCCGTGTGTCATACCTACCCTAATCACTCCTAAGAAAGATGATACATGGCGCATGTGTGTGGATAGCCGTGCCATCAACAAGATTACCGTTATGTGTCGGTTTCCATACCAAGGCTCGATGACATGCTTGATATAATGGTTGGTGCCACTATCTTTTCAAAAATAGACCTTATGAATGGCTACCATCAAGTCTGCATCCGCCCTGGTGATGAGTGGAAAATCGCCTATAATACTAAAGATGGTCTTTATGAGTGGATGGTCATGCCATTCGGGCTTTCTAACGCCTCGAGTACTTTCATGCGACTCATGACCCAAGTGTTGAGGCTGTTTCTAGGCAAATTCCTTGTTTATTTCGATGGCATCGTGATCTATAGTCATGACAAGGATCAACACTTGAACCACCTTAGGCTGGTTTGTGAAACCCTCAAGGGCGAGCAGTTGTTTGCCAATCTCAAGAAATGTACCTTCATGCAGCGTTCTGTTGTTTTCTTGGGATTTATTATCTCGGCCAATTGAATGGTCGCGGACCTCGAAAAGGTGAGAGCTTTTGTGGAGTGGCCCGAGCCTAAGAACATACACGATGTCTGTAGCTTCCATGGTTTGGCTACTTTTTATCGTCGCTTCATCAGAAGCTTTAGCACCATCATGGCCCCAATTACTAATTGCATGAAAAAAGGAGACTTTAAATGGGGCAAAGCGGCGACAAAAGCCTTTGTTGAGATCAACCAACGAATGAGTAGTGCACCCGTCATGCAATTGCCGGACTTTTCTAAAGTCTTTAAAGTTGCATGCGACGCTTCGGGTGTAGGCATAGGAGGAGTGCTTAGCCAAGAGGGCCACCCTGTGGCCTATTTTAGTGAAAAACTTAACAAGGCGAAGCAAAAATACTCCACCTATGACAAGGAGTTCTATGCGGTCGTTCGATCTCTTTGGTATTGGAAACATTACCTTAGACAGTAGGAATTTGTGCTGTTCTCTAACCATGAGGCCTTACACTTTCTTGCTTCACAGAAGAAGCTGAACCCAAGGCACGCGAAGTGGGTTGAGTACCTTCAAGGGTTCACATTCGTGTTAAAGTATAAGGCCGGTGCTGAAAATAGGGCCGCTAATGCACTTAGTCGGCGAGTGGTGACGTTGCACACAATGAGCACTGAGGTCGTTGGGTTCGAAAAGTTAAAGGATGAGTACCCCGTGTGCCCAAATTTTGGGGTTGAGTACATTGCCCTCCTTAGTAACCCGACCGGCACACACTCTGTGTACACCATCTACGATGGGTACTTGTTCAAAGGCAATCGCCTTTACATCCCTCTCACTTCATTGCGTGACTTTCTCAGTGGGTGTTGGAGGGATGGCCAGACATTTCGGGCGTAATAAAACTGTTGCGCTTGTAGAGGATAGGTTCTTTTGGCCTAGCCTAATGAGAGATGTCGCCCGAGTCGTTAAGCATTGTCGTACTTGCCAAGTGTCAAAACAGATCAAACAAAATAATACCTTGTACACCCTTTACTCTATATGGATTTCGTGCTTGGACTTCCTAAGACCCCTAGGAAGCATGATTCCGTTTTTGTCATAGTGGACCGCTTTTCCAAGATGGCCCACTTCATTCCTTGTTCCAAAACCTTCGATGCGTCTCATATTGCTAAACTATTTTTCGCAGCGGTAGTGCGTCTTCATGGGTTGCCCAAAACCATTGTGTCTGATAGGGATGTTAAGTTTATGAGTTATTTTTGGAAGACCCTTTGGCACATGATGAGCACATTGCTCCAATTCTCTACAGCTTACCACCCTCAAACGGATGGCCAAATCGAAAGCACCAATAGGAGACTTGGGAATCTCCTTCGTAGTCTTGTCGGTGATCATGTTAGGACCTAGGATACCATCTTACCAACAGCTGAGTTTGCATATAATAATTCTGTCAATAGGTCCATAGGCATGAGTCCTTTTGAGGTAGTGCAGGGTCATAGGCCCAGGACCCCATTAGACTTGATCCCCATGTCTGCATCCCATAGTGTCAGAGTCTGTCGATGCATTTGCACAACACATTCATAGTTTGCATGCCGAAATTAAACATAAAATTAATTCAAGCAACAATCAAAATAAATTATTTGCAGATGCTCACAGGTGTTCTAAAGAATTTCACGTGGGTGATTATGTGATGGTCCGAGTTAGGCCTGAGCGGTTTCCATCGGGATCCGCAAAGAAGCTCCAATCTCGAGGCGTTGGGCCTTTTAGAATTTTGGCTAAGAGTGGTCCTAATGCATACGTGCTCGAGCTTCCTCCAGGTACGGGGGTTAGTTCCACGTTCAATGTGAACTTGGTTCCTTACTTTGGTTTCACCCCACCTCCCAAAAACCCACTCCAACCACCTCCTAGTCCCAGCCCCAATCCAACCTTGCAACCTATACCTCTTCCTTCCCCAAGCAGACAGAGAACAGATGAGATAGAGGATATAATCAACGATCATGCCGTCTCTACACATGACGGGGGATTCCAGAAATACTTGGTTAAATGCGTCGGCAAACCAGAGTCCGAGAACACTTGGGTCCACGCGAATGAGGTTCATCGCTTGAACCCCGACCTGCTAGACATCTACCACCAGCATGTTTCATCGGTGATGAAACCTTTTTGGTCCAGGGGAATTGACGGGGATGCCACATACATGGACATTGGATTCGAACCGCATCGTTTCTACCGGCGTTGAAATAAGCCGAATGGAAATCAAAATTAGGCAAAAGAGGCGAAAGAGGCGAAAGATGAAATTCTGGAAATTGAAGGAGCACAGAAAAATCGATTGATTAAAATTGAATTTCGATCGATCGAAATTAAAATTCGATCAATCGAAATGTCAACGGCGATATTTTATCTATATGAGAATTTCGATCGAATGATTTTCAATTTCGATCGAACGATTTTCAGTTTCGATCGATCGAACGATTTTCAATTTTGATCGATCGAAATCGTGTCGGGTGTTTTAGAAATTGAATTTCGAACTTTTGCTTCAAGGGTTTATTTGTCTTTATTTAATATTCGTTTTAGGGTTTTCTTTTATTGAAAGGACTCCTATATAAGGTCCTTAAGTGAACAATGTAATTAGTTGATTGATTATTGAATGCTTTTATGTTTGAGTAATCTTTACCTGAGATGGGTTTGGTGTGAGACCAAGGGAGTGATCCCCCTATATTTTCCTTATTATTGTTGTTGATTTGCGTGGTTTGCTTGTATTTGATATCTCTAAATCTCTGCGTGTTTCTCTAAACCATAGCGTAATTTCTTCCTTGTGATCCCCAAAACCCTAAACCCTTTTGAAACCCCAAACCAGACAAAGCCAATACCTTTTCCAAAATTATAAACCGATCTAAAAGTCATAGACCTTTACAAACCGTAAATCCCTTTCACAACCAAATTTGGAATCAACGAATCTACATCGGATCGAAGATGAGCGCCTAATCCTAAAAAAGCTAGAGTACTCTCTCTAGGCTGATCTCGCCTCGACTCTAAAGTACTTGCGCATCGGACTGAACCCTATCTAGATCTCGTGTGATCTACCCATCAGAATTCTGTAAACCCTAAGGTATTAAAGATAATTTTGCGATTAAACTTGAATTAATTTATTTAATTTCGGCAAAATCTTCATTAAATCATATTCCGCATTTTAGGGTCGTTGTCCCGCGTCAAATTTTCAAACATTCTAAAAGAAAATATCGTCGATATTCTAACAAAGACGATAAATCCAAACCTTCTTCTAGATCTTATCGAGATAAGAAATCTAAAAGATCTAAATATGACATTAAATGTTATAAATGTCACAGATTTGGTCTTTATGCCAATAAATGTAAAACCAAACAAAAATTGGCTAACCTTCTAGTTCTTCTAAACTAGAAGATTCTGATTCCGAATAAATTAATAGTATTCATTCATCTTCTTCGTCTCATGAAGATACAATTTAGATTGCCATTGTAATAATATTGACGCATCTAATGATACTTGGCAAGCCTTTGCTGCCATGAATAATTTTAAGAAAGAAATGCAAAACGAGATGTATAATATCAAAGCTTTTATTTACATATACAAACTGGAGGGGACAAACAAACACAAAGACCAACTACTATTTATAATAAAAACAAAAGGAAATAAGTGCTTACCAATATGCAAGTTATTTCCTCCGATACTACAACCGATATATGCAAAGAGAAGGTTTAAACAGAAAGAATGATCTACAAAGAAATTGTGATGCCTGAACAAACCCCAAGCCGTAGTTATTTATAGATGATTACGAACTTAAGAGAAGTTGAAATCGGTAAAAGAGAGACATGTGTGCTTAGTGGAGTGGAGGCAGTCGCTTTGTCCCGAATAATTGAGTGTTGACGTCATGACTTGCGTCATCGGTTGATAATGGAGAACAAGTGTCTTCTGTGACGTAATGGATTGCGTCTGGCGAATATAATTGAGATGCTTTGTTGGCGGATGAAGAGAATATCCGAATAGTGGTAGGGTCCCTATGATTTCATACGATGCTCCAATTTTGTCGAACTTATGATTTCTTTTTCGCTTTAACTTGGTGAATAATTGCATCCCAATAATCTCCTAGAGAAGGATCTTGATCATCAGGTTGGGATTCACCGGCAAGGACATTAAAAGGATTAGTTTCTCCTGGTGAATTGTGGTCAAAAGTCACAGATTCATCTTCGGAGAGAGATGGTTGACCGAAGGATTGTAAAAAATGGGATTTCATGGAGTCCAAACATTTAAGAGTTAATTGGTCTTCAGATAAAGTAGGGAATTGTTTGCGAAACATTTCTTTGAATAACTCAAAAGGATTAGTTTCAAAAGAGGATAGGGATGAAGTTTGCTTTGCTTGTTTAGCATATAGAGTAATGGTAGAAGAAATTTCTTGGATTTTGTTATCAAAATCAGGGAAATTATCCCACCAATGAATCCAATAAGTTTGTTGAAGAAGAGGAATAGGAGTAGCAGTGGAAATTTGAATGTTCCACATAAAAATCGAGGGAATTTCGAATTCAGTAAATAAAGAAAGAGACAATTCATAATGATAGGGAGTTTTACCCTTGAATTAAGGGTGAACACCTTTGTATTGTTTGAATAAAGGTGTTATAGAGTTGGGTAAAATTTGTGAAGTTGAACCAAATTGAGTTCACCATTAAACCAATTTGGTATGCCTGCTTGGATGATATTAGGACACATTTTAATGAACCAAGAATATTTTTGTTTAGGGTTCATGAACTAAAATGCATTGGAAAAGGATTGAATATAATCTCAATAATTAAATGAATATCCTGAGTTTAATTTACATGATTTATTTAAATCAAAACCCCATATTGAGGGTGATGCCAGAAAATCACACGCTAACCCTAAAATAGCGTAAATCCCGCACGATAGGGGTTAGTTGGTCTCATACTAAGCCGCACGCGGGAGAAGAATCACTCTTCTAACGAAAACTCATCTCCAGTTCTTTAGAATTCACACAAAGCAAAACTCATAAATTTTTTTCATTTATTATCAATACTAATTCTCATAAGAGATTACAATGTGTATTTATAAAGAACAGAAATCCTAAGAATACTAAAAATAAAAATCCTAATCAACTATTAAAACTTTTTAATCTAACGATCATAATTAATTTCACCATTAATCCCTTTTTCTATTATGCGACCACTTTTGAAGGTGATGTCTGATTGACGTAAAATTGGTTTTGTTTGAAAGCTTATCGAAGTAGCTTTCCAACAAGACAAAAATCACACAATCCTGACATATATTGGTAGACTTATGACCACTTTTTCGATGGTTGCGCAGAAAGTGATAAAATTAACAGTCACATATCACATATTTGTGCCTGACCCTTAAATAATTCAAATAAGGAAACTAATCCTAAAATAAATCATTTATTAAAAGAATTCTAATAAAAAAGGAAACTAAACCTAGATAAAAATATTGCCAAAAATAACGTGCACACGGGTCTTTAACGGACCTTTTTAAAAAATCCATTCGTGGGTCCACTTTCTCTTTCGATGTCTCCTCTTTATTTGGCCACGATCTCGGCGTGTAGGCTTCAATTCCACATTATTTCCCCTACTTTGAAGAAGTTCGACTTCGAACTTTGATTGACACGAATTTTCACGGCCACAATCACAAACAATATATAGGGAACCTCGATTGGAAGCGGCTTGGACAAATAAACCGGATTCAACTCGGGCGAGATCCAATTTATCTTTGATACGCTGACGGGAATCGTCGTCAACACACAACCAAGACGATCCTGAGGCCCGTGGGTCATGGGACCGATAGACTTCACTGCAGACTCGGGTCTGTAGGACTTGTTGTAGAAACTTGCTCTTCAACGGTCTCGGGCTCTTCAACGATGTCGGGATTAGTACTGATATTGACCGGAAGAAGGTTTTCATCGACCAGTACGGAATCTTTGACCGATTTTGGTGCTATCACAAGTTCGGGTAGATGATCGATAACAATTTTGGGTGAGATGAGGTTGGCTAGGGTAACGACGATGACGGGCTTGGTTTATTGAATGGACTTTGGGCTGTAAGTTGTTACGGGGGCTGCAACCGGCATAGATTTTACACGTTAATGGATTCCGTAACTAGGTTTCACAATGTTTATGGGACTAAAACAGACAATTGGTGATAGGGTTGGGTTAATGGGCACGAAATTTGAAAGCTTAAATCTCAAAGCTTCAAGTCTCATCGATATGATTTCCTCTTGTAGTTTGAAAAGAAAATCCTTAGGAAATTCTTGAACAAAACTCTTGCTTAACGCTTTCACTGTCCGACGGGAATTTTTTAACTCACGTATAATCTCAAAAGTAAATGCTCGATTATATGAAGCGTTTCCTTACCTTCGAAGGACCCCGACGGTTCTTTCTCCGGTTGCGCCAAGAGGAGAGCCCTCTAACCCAACTCCACTTCAATGAAGACCTGAACGCGTTGGCCATTCACACCAACGATGTAACTTGTCGGGATGTTGTCGAGGCTGTTCGAGGAAATGAGGATTTGGGCGAAACTGTTCTCCCACAAGTCGGCGGTACTCTGATCAACGGAGATGAGAGAATCGCAGAGGGACCTGATCGCTGCGAAAACCTCAGAGGCCTAAGCATGTAGCGGGAGTCTGAATAAGCGAATCTAGGTTCCCCCATCAAAGATGTGAGGAGAAACCTCGCCGGTAGGGCTGGCAACAGGCCGGGTCGGGCCGGGTTTTTCACCCGACCTGTTTTTTTCAAGATATAATTTAGGCTCGAACCCGGCCTGATAGCTAATTGGGCCTGGTCAGCCCGGTTTTGAAATGTTGTAGTCCGAACCTGGCCAGGTTAGCTATCCGGGCCGGGCCAGGTTCGGGCCGGGTTTCTAATATTTTTTAAGAGTTTTTTTTTTTTATATAAGGACCTCAATTTACCTGGCCGGGTCGGGGCTTACACTTTGCAGCTCGAACCCGAACCCGAACCCATTTCTTATCTGGGCTTAGCCCGGCCCGTTTATTAAATGAGTAAAAATATTGCACCCGAACCCGGCCCATCCGGGCCAGGCCCAGGCTGAAACCCGGCCCGTTGACAGCCCTACTCACCGGTATGGATATCCCAGTGACGACTAGCAATTGAGACACCATCAACGAGAAAATTCTTTTTGGAGCAGAATTCGTCAGCGGCATCCTCATCCAGGAAGCAAAGTAGATAACTGGAATGGGACAACGGAGACGAAGAAAGGGCGTTCCAAGAAGCCCCGCCTCCGGTAAATCCAGCGGTAGTGTTGTACATGTAGTGTATTTTTTGGAAAGTGCACAAACACCCAAAACGCCTATAGGTTAAGGTCTAGCTATAGAAACTCGCTATTCACAAAATCAAAAGGCAGTCCATATCGCAACTGTCTGAATGGACGACAGCCTGAGGAGGGCCATCTACACCCGCCGGAGGGGGGTTACCGCCACTCAGGCGACTCTTGACCATATGTGCAAAGGAAACCTCGACTTGGACCCTTCCAAACCGCTTTGAGCGATGGTCGCCGCCACTACTCCCTGTACCTGACAAAGCCCTGAACCTCTTGCATGCACTAGACCATCTATTTTGTAAATCCTGTGCCTGAATACCATTAACGAACATCTGTCCCTTTGTAGTCCCTCTCGGAGTCGAAGACTCATTGTTTTTTACCCGAATCCCCTCTACTCTGCGCACCTCGCATCCGTTGCGATGACACAACGATCTTCGCCTGAAGTTCACATTGCGGCACGAAGAGCAAATCCAATCTCCAACGCATAGCACCAAGGGAGCAATCATTGTTCCCTTGCTCCCTACTTGAAAATGATGACTCCAAAAGAGTGAAAACATCAGATCAATCTCTGTGAACTATTGATGAGCACCAACAAATTAGTTTGAAGAAAATGTGAAAGTCTTCAATCGTCCACACAATTGCCTTGGGCAGGTAAAGATTGAGTTGGGCTTGCTACCGAACATTTGGTGTATGACATGCAAATGAGGACTGGGGCTGCTTGATATCGTGTCGGAATGTAAAACCATGAATAAGAGGAAGCAACAAAAATATTATATTTAATTAAAAGATTTGGTTCACTCTAAAATATTAAAGTTCTCAGGCTCAAAAGGAAATCTTGATTCATATGCCAAATCAAGTGACATAAAGATCCGTTATAAGTCAAAGAAACCAAGTGTTACTTTAAATCCACACTACTGACTAAACCTTGGATTTAAATTTCGGTGTTGGATATGTCTTATTAATACTAATAATGTGATGTTATAACCAAGTGCAACAAAAAAGTCACACTGCTGACTAAAACTTTCAAGCATCAAGGCCATAAATTATGGGTTGTGACTCTGGTTGCGATGTTGACTCTGGTTGTGATCCTGAGGTGAATTTAGAAAGAGTATAGCAGGAAGTTTTTTAATACAAAATGAGGTCTACACAAACAATCTTCAACAACATTAAGTGTTGGATTATAAGTTGGGCTTTGATATGCAATGGCTTTGAAGAACTAGGATGGAAACATTACAAAGAAATCAGTTGGATCCTAGCAGCTTTGGTATATTGGTTTACGATAATTTTGGTGCGATTCAAATGGGCCTTTCCAATTGTGTTAGTTGCAAATTAACCTAATAGTGTTTCGTGATCATCAAAGGTGATTCAATGAATGGGATTGAGTAGGTCATTTCTAAAGGGCACTTCCCATGGAGATTAGGGAATCAAATGGAAGAAAATTTGGACCGTCCCTTGAGTAACCAACTCCCAAGCAAAGTGAAAGAAGACAAAACTGTAATTTAGGGTTAGGGTTTAGTAATAGGCAGGTGGAAGAAGAAGAGAGAAGAAGAGAGAGGAAGAGAAAAGTAGAGACATTAGGGTTGAGTCAATGAAACTCAAATCCCAATGCAAAATATTATTTATATCATCTTAGCATGTTCACGTATTATATGGTTCCTGAGTTAAGTGAATTATACAACTTATAATTCACTTAACTATACACACACCCAAAGTTAGTTACTACAAACCCATTGACGGGGACACCGCCATTATAGACATCGGATACGGACCGTTTCACGTGTACCGATGTCGGAAGAAGCGGAATGGAAATTAGAACCACACGTAAAGGAGGAGAATTTCGTACTAGAGGAATACTGCACTTTCGATCGATCAAAATTGATCGACGACGGCGAGAGCGGCGAGAAAGAGACTTCATTCTGGAGTGAATATATATATATCGATCGATCGAGTACCACTTTCGATCGATTGAGTGTCACTTTCGATCGATCGAAATTGTGCAGATTAAATTCTCTCAAAATTCGAATTTAAATTTCAGGGTTAAAGTTGTCTTTTATAATTTAATTATTTTAGGGTTTTCTTTTATTTTAAGACCTCCTATATAAGGTCATTAAGAAACAATGTAATTAATTTTGATGAATGAATAGAGCTTTTGCTTGTGTGCTTGAGTTGAGCCTCCACGAAGAGTGATTCTTTGCTTGTGTGAAGCCCCCATCCATCTTCTATTTATCTCTTACTTTATTTTCTTTCTCTACTTTTAAATATTTTCATAAACCCGAAATCATGAACCCTAGTTTTTTTTTTCCTAAATCATTGAACCGATCTGATTCAACAATCGTAGATCCCATCAGAGCTATTAAACCCTTCCGCATCAAATACCCAAAGAAAACCAATACCCCATCATTGAATTGTGAGTGCCCTAATCTGGAAATCTAAAGTTCTACCTCTATAACTGATCTACACCGCAGACCTAACAGATCTAGCGCATGGACCGGACCTTTCCTGAACCCGAACGCGATCTCTCACATGGGCAACAAAGCAGCCCTAAGGTATTCACTTTATTTTCAAATTCATTGTTCAATTTAATTTAAATTAATTTCGGCAAGTAATTAATTCATCGCACGCACGTAGTTTAGGGTTTTGTCCTGCGTCACCCATATAATAAAAATAACATCTCCAACACTCCCCCTCAAGTTGGGAGTATAGATGTCGATCAATACCCAATTTGAAGGAGATGTCATAAAGTCTCTTGCCACCAACCCCTTTAGTCTAGATGTCGGTAAGTTGATCCTCAGTTCTAACTTGAGGAATATTGATTTCTTTGGACTTGACCTTCTCGCGAATATAGTGACAGTCCACCTCAATGTGTTTTGTACTTTCATGAAAGAGAGGATTCTCTGCAATATGATGGGCGGCTTCATTGTCACCATATAAGATAATTGGAGAGGATACAGCAACTCCCAAGTCTTACAAGATGAATTTAAGTCACATGCCTTCTCTCACTCCTTGGGACATGGCGCGATACTCCCCCTCGGCGCTGGAATTCATACTACATGTTGCTTCTTAGATTTTCATGTGTCCAAATTATCCCCCAAGAAGGTGCAATATCCGGTAGTTGATCTCCTATCATCCATAGACCTGACCCAATTGACATCTGTAAATATCTCTACATCCAAATGACCACGATTTTTATAGAGAAGCCCTTTGCTAGGACTTCCTTTCAAATACCTTAGGATCCTGTGAACAACCTCCAAATTTACTGTCCTTGGTGAGTGCATATATTGACTCACCACGCTTACTGCATAAGTAATGTCCGGACCGGTCATGGTTAGATAAATCAGTTTACCAACTAATCTCTGATAGGTACGTGGATCCTTGAGAAGATCACCTTCACCATTTAATTGGTGATTTTGTTCAATAGGGGTCACAACAGGCTTACACCCCAAAAACCCCGTATCATGAAGGAGGTCTATGGTATACTTCCGCTAGGATAAGGAGATGCCCTTCTTAGATCTCGCTACTCCAATGCCAAGGAAATATTTCAAGCTTCCTAAGTCTTTAATTTCAAACACTGCTCAAATACTCCTTCAGTTTAAGAATCTCATGACTATCATCACCAGTAATAATGATATCATCAACATAGACTAGTATGACAGTCATCTTGATTCCCCTTTTTACAAATAGAGTATGATCATAGTGACTTCTTCGGTATCCGAATCTCATCATAACATCACTAAATTTTTGAAACCACTCCCTTAGAGATTGTTTTATTCCATAGATAGATTTCTTTAATCTATACACTTTACTCTTCTCCCCTTCTTTTACAAATCCAGGAAGGTCCATGTGGACTTTTTCTTTGAGATCACCATGAAGAAATGCATTCTTCACGTTAAGTTGAGAGAGTGGCCAGTCTTTGTGGGTAGCCAGAGATAACAAGACCCTAATTGTGTTGGACTTGGCTATAGGTGCAAAGGTTTCCTGATAATCAACTCCTTGTGTTTGAGTGTACCCCTTTATTACAAGCCTTGCTTTATATCTTTCAACAGTACCATCAAGTTTATACTTAACTGTATACACCCATTTGCTACCAACAACTCTCTTTCCTTCTGGGAGTTCAACAATTATTCAAGTTTGATTCTGTTCCAGAGCTTTCATCTCCTGAATCATAGCATCATTCCATTTTGGCTGCAATAAGACATCAGAAACAGTAGAAGGGAGGGTGATAGAATCAAGAGAACAAATAAAACTACAATGAGATGATGAGAGATTATGATATGATACATACTTACTGATGGAATGACGAGTACACGATCTAGGAAGTTTTCTATGAGCAATGGGTAGGTGAAGATCAGAAACAAGATGACCCTCTTCGGGTAAGGGATCCTGGTTGATATTTTGAGAAGGTGACTCATCTACATTCTCATGCGCAATGGCTTCAACGATGCTTTTCTTGTTCCTTCGCACATACATCTTTCCCTTTTCCATATTTATCAAAGGTGGATTGTTCAATTTTCTGTGGCTCAACAACTTCATCATCCACTTCACAATCTTCATCATCTCTCATAGGTAAAGCTCTAAATATCTCAGAGTACTCTTCATTGTTAAGTTGTTTCTCCCCTTGAAGAGGACTCGGAGGACTGACAAAATGAGTGCCTTCAAAGAATGTGACATCCATGATGACTATCACACGACGAGTTAGAGGGTCAAAGCATTTGTATCCTTTCTAAGAAGAGGGATACTCAATAAAAATACACCTGATAGCCTTAGGATCAAGTTTACTTCGCTGAATATTAGGGATATGTGTAAAACACAAGGAACCAAAGATACGCGGTGGCACCAAGAACAGAGGTTGATGAGGGGACACAAGTTGGAAGGGAGAATGTCCTTCCATAATAGGCGTAGGCATTTGATTGATGAGGTAGGCAGCGGTGAAGACAGCTTCACCCCAGAGATGTTTAGGAACCTTCATATCAAACAATAGAGATCGAGCAACCTTAAGAAGATGCGTATTTTTACTCTTAGCAACCCCATTCTGTTGGGGGTATAAGGACAAGTAGTTTGCCACACAATTCCATGAGTGAAGATAAGACTGGAGAATGTGAGAGGAATATTCCCTACCGTTATCCGATCGAAGAATCTTAACATGCCCATAAAATTGTGTGCTAACTAGTATGTGAAACATAGGAAAAATAGAGGCAACTTCATCTGTGGTGCGCATAAGAAAGAGCATAGTGAGTTTAGTACAATCATCAATAAAAGTAACAAAACACCTATAACCATTCAAAGCAGTAATAGGAGAAGACCCCTACACATCAGAGTGAATAACTTCAAAAGGAATAACACATTTACTACCACTAAAGGGATAAGAATTACGAACATGTTTAGAGAATTGACAAGTTCCACAGTTAAACAAACTACTATCAAATCCATGAAATTTTTCTGAAAATAAAAGTTTCAAACGACTAATATGAGGATGGCCATAGAGGGAGTGTCACAATCTTGCTTTATCAATAAAAACTACCATAGCTGCAGGAGGAGATGCACCACGTAAATCCTTCGATACTATGACCCTTCCCTTCAGTACCATGACCAAGGATCTTCCCCGATTTCAGGTCCTGGAAAACACAATATGACGGAAAGAATGTCACACTACAATATAAGAAATTGGTAATTTTACTGACAGATAATAAATTCATAGGAATGTTAGGAATCAAAAGAGTAAAGTCAAGAAATAAGGTGCCTAATTGAACACTCCCTTAGCCCTTTATAGGAACAAGGGATCCACTAGCAATGCGAATATGAATAGAATCAGAAAGACTAAACACAAATGGAAATAAATTTGTCATACCACACATGTGATCCGTAGCCTCAGAATCGATGATCCATGAGGACTGAGAGGAAGAGGAGGTCACATGTGCAGACCCATAGGTACCTGACTCAGCTATATGAGAGGAAGATGTCTGTCCTTGCGTTACCGTCATGTGGTGAAGGCAGCCCTAGAGATCCTGAAGCTCTCTCTGTAAGCTATGGAAATCAGATGGAGGGGGAGATGGAGCTGAAGCAGTAGGGATACTATGACCACCAATTGGATTAGAAGTTTTCTCAGTGGAGGACTGGAATGTATGACCTGGAAGGAATTTCGATTTCCCATGTAATTCCGAACATCTTTCTCTGGTATGACCCTTCTTGCCACAATGAGAACACAATAATTTTTCTCTTTCTTCACGTGAGAGGCCCCCACGACCACCACCTCTACCACCAGATTTGCCTCCATCATGACTAAAAGAAGTGAAGGATGGTAGGGTAGATCTTTTAGATACATCACCACCAGGAATCTGTATAAACTGTTGTCTGCTCTCCTCATACTGAAGGAGGGCATACATGGTACCAAGTGGAGGACACTCATCTTTGCCTAGAATGTTTAATTTAACATTTTCATATTTAGGTCTAATCCCTTTTAGGAAGTTAAACACTCTTCTCCTTTCAGTATTTTTACTAGCCTTACTGGCACACGAGTTGCACAGTTCCTCTTTTTGATACTGGGCTAGTTCATCCCACAAACTCCTCATTTGAGTGTAATACTCTTCAATAGTCTTATCAGCTTGCTTCATAGTGTTAATTCCATCACTAACTTAGAAACATTTTTTCGAGATTTTGTTTCTGCGAGATCGCATCCTTCACAGCCTTCCATAATTGTTTAGCATTACTGACATACATAAAAGAATCACTAATGTCTGGTTGGATTGAGTGTAGCGGCCATGTCATGACAGTTAGATTGTCACTTTCCCAATCAACATACTTAGGGTCATCTTCTTTGGGTTTTGGGATAGTCCCGTAAATGTAATCTAATTTTTTCTTTATCCCTAAGTATATAGCAGCAGACCGAGATCACGAAAGATAATTGGCCCCATTCAATTTCTTCGCAGTAATTTGTAAGTTATGAGAAATATCTCCCCTACCAACGATTCCAGATTTATTCTCGTCCATGATTAAGAGATACCGAGATCAAAACAATTCAAAAAATAGAAGGCCCACAACTTCAAACAGGGAGAATGCCTACATAGTCCACTGATTAATCCCAAAACAATATTCAAAAACGTTGGGCAGCAGTTTTCTTAACAATCATACAATCATAAAAAAAAATCGACAAAACAACCGAACATAGCCTATGGCAGCCATTAAAACATTCATAATTCTTTCAAATGAACTCTGAATTCGACAAAACATGAACCATTAGTCTATAATTGAAATGAGCTTTCAAACAAGCCATGCCTTGCCAGACGAAAAAGCGATCAGCAATTGAACAGAGGAGATTTTTGTGGCTGGGCGGTAAAAGAAGGATTCACGATAATCGATTAAATAACACCAAAATAGATCCAAAAACAAAAAAGGAGTACACCAATCTCTTTTGGTGATTTCGGCCCAACCTGGTCCAATCTCGAGCTCCTTTAAGCCTTCACGGATCTCGGGTATCCAAAAAATGAAAAACACACTTTTCTTTAGAAACACCTTCGAAACTCCATGTTCCCGACCTCAAATCACGTCGAACAAGAAGAAGAAAATGGAGAGGGGAAAAAACCGATCAAAACCCCCCAAAAACCTTTGAGAAAAAAGGTCAGCGAGTTGACCCTGCTGACATCAGCGACTACGTGGATGACTTCAATAAGCTGTAAAAATTTTTAGTGTTAGGTTTTTGTTGGCTCTGATACCAAGACAAAACTGTAATTTAGGGTTAGGGTTTACTAATAGGCAGGAGGAAGAAGAAGAAGAGAGAGGAAGAGAAAAGTAGAGATATTAGGGTTGAGTCAATGTGACTCAAATCCCAATGCAAAATATTATTTATATCATCTTAGCATGTTCACGTATTACATGGTTTCCGAGATAAGTGAATGATACAACTTATAATTCACTTAACTACACACACACCTAAAGTTACTTACTACACACCCATACAATAGAAATAACTTCTCCGACAAAAGAAATGTTCATTACCGAGAGGGGAATTACTAAAAACTCCCTATTAGTAGGGGATGCGCTGATTTGATTTAAATTGCTAGGCACTTGTTTGTTACAAGTGGTGTGGTGGGGGAAAGGGTAGGGGGATGTTTTAGTTCCCTGGCTACCTTTTTGTTTTTTGTTTTGATTTTTGGTTTATTTTATGCTTTTATCCCTTGACGATCATTGCAGTTGCTCATTTCTTGGGTCTTTCTCTAAAAGTTGTCTGGTTTTAATAAAACTCTTCTACTATTATTCATGACCAATGGGAAAAATTGTTTATTTTGTAATGCCATTATTATTTCTTGTTCCCTTTTTCAAATGTTCCCAGTTTACAAAATTATGATCAATAACAATACCAGTTCTCAAATCCGCAAAACCTTGATTGGGCCACTCTTTGGAAGTGAACTCTTTCTTCAAGGTGGGTTTCTGGTATTTGAAGTTCTTAGTGTTGACGAAATGAGTGGCAAACTGGGTTATGCCTAGTCCAAGTAACTCCCATCCATTTATGAATGACTTCATCAGGCTGATCCAGAATATAGTTATATATGTTAGGTTTTAGCGTCCTCTCTCAATAATTTGTTTCACAGTATATTCAAATACTCTCTAGCATTAGATCATAGTGACAAGTCGACAAGTCGGGATTGAATCCGGGGGGGGGTTGATAGAAGTAAGAAAAAGTCGAAAGAAATTGAAAATAAATCGGGAATTGTTAGTAAAATTATAAAAATATATGAGAAAAAGTCCTATGCCAATATTTATGCATTTAGCCAATATCTGGAAAAAATCGGTAATTAATTAGAATTCGGAGACTTGACTGATTAATTGAAGATTTAATCGAATGAGGAAAAATCAGAAAATTTTGGAAACTTTTTAAAAAAAAATCGGAGACTTTTGTCACTAAGCATTAGATTGATAAAATATGTGACATAGGGTGTCCAAAAGCTCTCTATCAACATTTTCCCATTTCTCTTAAAGTTGGATCCACTTTTGGTTACCATTTATATGATATTCTTTTCTCCAACGTCTGTAACTTTGTCAAGTAGATTGGAGAAATTTTCTGTTCTTAATCCTGTATCTGCTAACTTTTGGAATATTGTCCCATGGTTGCAGTCATGGTTTAAATTTCGCCCGAGACGTGTCGGGCGATACGTCTCCTGTCTCGGGGCTTAGCAAGACGAGATTGATCTGCGTTTTGTCCTGGGATGCTGTAAAGAAAGTGTTCTCTTTTAAATATTAGCTTATATATGATGTTAAGTTAGCACACCATTGATAGTGTACTGCTCATCATCTTTGTACACATGGCACTAATTTTTCTCACCAGATCTAGTCTCTGTGATGATCTTGCGAATGGCTATCATGGTGTGTCCAAATCTGTGCACTCTATTATCTGTTATTATTCTTATGTTTTAATGCCTAATATTGAAGATCATTAATCGGACGGTATACAATTGATTTATTAGTGTGATTCTTTAACTGAGATATGTTCCAATCACGGACAGCCATGTGGACTGTTTAGATTGATCACAGATATTTGCCAAGTGGAATAACAGTGAAGTATTCTTCAATGGTGTGAGATCAATCACCTATTTCATTGGTGTAAGATCATTTAAAAGGCTATTTTGATTTCACGCCTTATCGCCGTGATGCGAGATGTCTCGGTCTCGGGGCTGTCTGAGACAACTCGGAAATCCAAGATTTCAAACCATGGTTACAGTTAACCATGAAGCATGAAGTAGATATGCTAATGGTGGTGCTTGTCACCCTCAACCATAGCTGTGCATGTGCACTCTTCTCAACTCTTGTTGAAGGTATAAATGTTGCTACTCATCTCCACTACCTTATTCTCGTCCACTAATATAATATATGTCCATAATGCCACCAACAGATTGAGCTCTTGCATCAGTCCTCAAGTCAGGAATCAGGAATTATTCGGCAAGGGTAAAACTTCGTGACTTGGGAAAAGTTCGAGGAAATAATTGAGATTTGGAAATTATTTGGTGAGGACAAAGAATCATAATTGGGGAAAAACATCATAAAAACTCAGAAGAATAAGGAAGAGAGAGTAGAAAATTAGGAAACTTAGGTTTTCTGTAGTAAAACCCCGATTCACTTATATTTAGTTGGATTTAAAAAAAAAAAAACTAAAGTAAAAATTTAAAATAGAGACTTGTAAAGCTAATGATAGTTAATAATGAAAATTACACTTCATAAAAAGAATCATGATTAAGATAGAAAATTTGTGATTTAATCTTAAAATTTGAAAAAAATAGAAAAATACGTGAATTTTTCAATAAGTCATGATTAAATTGTAAAAATTGCAATTTAATTTCATCGTAATTCAAAAAGTTTGTAAATTTTGTTGCTATGTTGGTATCGAATATTTGTTGAAAGGATGATGATGTAGCCATTCTAGGGCAAATGTTATGATACCAAGTCTCTCTCTCTCTCTCTCTCTCTCTCTTGCTTATGGGACCCACACTCAAGGTAACAATTTGGTATTGGTCCCCGGTGACCTATACGTACCGGCTGATAAGATTTTTTGGTGAAAAAAATCTTTAAAATTTAAACAAATCTAAAAAATTAGTAAAAAAATGTTTTTATATGAATTTTTTTTTTTTGAGTTGTAAGACATGTGAGTTGTGACCCGTATTTACGTACTTTGTTACTCAAGTAGCAAATAAAAAGTGAGAAGTGTAGGGTGTTAGACACTAACACCCTAAAAAGAATTAACAATGCTAGAGATTTGACAGGTACGTATCGACCGATACCTATTGCTGATACTATCGGCCATGTTTTGATACCATGCCCACAATATTTTCAATCGTTGTTGTTTGCTAGATCGTTTCGATGACAACTCCTTGGAGCTCCCTCTAGGATCCCATTTAGACCCAGTCCCTCCTTCCTGATGAATCGCTGATTTCTAACAGTGACATTCTTCCGGTAGATTTTGAAGATTTAGACTTACACATCTTGAGTGTTGTTACTTCCGTCCTACTCTTACCTTAACGACTGAGGCATTTCAAACTGATAATGATTACTTCTTTCTACTTCTAATTTTCCTTGCTGCCCTGCTTGCAAGCATAGTCACCAAGTCGGGGTTCGGCAATAATTCGGCAATGCTAAAATTCATAAAAGTTCAGAAAAATTCAGCATATTCAAGGAAATATTCAGGGAAAATTGGAGAGAAAAAATAAGATTGAAAAATATTAAAGTAAAAAAAATACGATTTTTTGAAAAAACCGTGAATTATTTGCCTTTATTCACGAATTTCTACAAACTCACGAATTTTCGAAAAATTCGCAAATAATTTGGGACTAATTCGCAGAACCTCAAATTCGTGAATTATTCGCGAATTTTTAAAATTCGAAAAATTTGGTGACTATGCTTGCAAGTGCCCCACATTTCCCTCCTTTTTTGAAGGACTTTAATGGAACAAAATATCCAGTTTCTACATGCTAAATGTTGTTCACACTTGCCACCCCACAGTTATTTCACTTACACATTTGTGCTTCTCTCCATATCAGCATTTTAGAAAAAGCTTTGCTGCTTCTGCAGATTGGATGGATCTATGGTTCTGTTACAGAAGACATCCTTACTGGATTCAAGATGCATGCCCGTGGTTGGAAATCAATCTACTGCATGCCTGATCCCCCGGCCTTCAAAGGATCTGCTCCTATTAATCTCTCAGATCGTCTGAATCAAGTTCTTCGATGGGCTTTGGGTTCAGTGGAGATTCTTTTGAGTCGACACTGCCCCATATGGTATGGTTATAGTGGAAGGCTTAAATGGCTCGAGAGATTTGCATACATCAATACAACCATTTACCCCATCACGGCAATCCCTCTACTTGCTTATTGTACGTTGCCAGCCATATGTCTACTCACTGGGAAGTTCATCATTCCACAGGTATCTACATTTCACACAATTTTGGTGATTTCAGATTACGCTGCAACATGGCTGGGTTGTGTAAGTCACTGACATGGTTGTGATAGTGGCTAGTTTCATGGAACTATTTTAGCCGTGTCAATGTCAGTTGAAACTTAAATACCCATGAAGAACCAAATCCAATTACATGGCCAATTTTGATGACGAAATCCGATTTTGTAGCTAGACATGACTGTTTGGTCACCATTGGTGTTGACTGGGTCATCAATTTTGTAAGCGTGACACTGTTCTGGTGCCTGTGGTGCCATGCGGTCCACAGCTATTTCCCCCACCCACCCACACGAAATTCTAAATATCCCTCACTAATCCTAGCTGAAAATCATTGACTGCTTTGAATCAGACGACGGAGATTATTTTTCGCCCCACTCTTTCACACAATGGATCTTGAGATCATGGGCCTACCATCAAACTGTCAGATTTTGATTCCACGTGGCACACATCCCACATTCGAAAAATTAACATGATCATGGCATACATCAAACATGGTTCTCCGACCATTTTAAGTATGTGTGCTACATAGAATCAAAATCTGACAGTCTGATGGTAGGCTCATGATTTCAAGATCCATTGTGTGGAAGATTGGAACGAAACACGATCTATCTTGTCTGATTGAAAGCAGCCAGCGGTTTTCAATTGTAGTTGGTGGGGGATACCGTGTATTTCATGGGGGCTTTGTAGCAGCCCCCCTAAAAAAACTCTCTTGCATGTGATTAAGGGCTTAAAAGTGCCAAAAATTTAACTGCTGCTTGCAACTTTGCAAACTTGTTTTAGCTGTTCAGTTTTTGGTGCTTGTAGTCCCTTAATCACATGGTAGATTGGATAGCCCAGGTCGATGGGTATGCCTACTGTTGTGGTCGGTCGATCGTGAGACTAATTGAGAAGTTTAATAGTTTTGGTTCCTATCATTTAATCTATACATAAGGGTATGCCATGGATACTTCATTACGATGACCAATGATCTCCAGTGCCTCGCACCAGTGTAGACTTGACATATTTCCAAGATCTACAGTTATCTGTGGTTCTGTTTCTTCTGACCATATCCTAACTGTTTAAACTTAAAAAAATCTTCGAAGTTTGAAATTCAACTGTGTTGGCTTTAATCCTGTGTGAACGTGTTCGAGTAGGGGTGGAAGTTTGGTAAACCGAACCAAAACCGATTTTTTGGTTTCAGTGTCGGTTTGGCCAAAACTGAGCCCGAACCAAAACATATCGGTTTCAGTTTCAGTTAACCGAAATGTGTTTTATATGGAAACCGAAACAGAACAGAACCAAACCAAACCGATCCTGTGTCGGTTTCAATTGGTTCGTTTGGTTCAGTTTTCAATTTTTTTTCTTATTTTTTTCGTTTTTCCGGATATTCGTCAGTTTTCTCTCCCTACTCAACCAGTTTTCAGTTTTTGGCACCCAAAATCGAAAACAAACCAATCCAAAACTGGTTTTGGTTTTGGACTGGTTTCTGATCGGGTTTTTCGGTTTTTTTCCCACCCCTATGTGTGCATGTGTGTGCGGGCGTGCCATTCCAGTAATGTTGGTTGAATCCAAACTTTCTTATCATGTCTTTTTTTTTTATCTGGCCATGTAGATTAGCAATATCGCCAGCATATGGTTCATCTCTCTCTTCCTTTCGATCTTCGCAACCGGCATACTAGAGATGAGGTGGAGCGGCGTGGGCATTGACGAGTGGTGGAGGAACGAACAGTTCTGGGTTATTGGAGGCGTGTCAGCCCACCTCTTCGCGGTCTTCCAAGGTCTCCTCAAAGTCCTCGCTGGCATTGACACAAACTTTACCGTCACCTCCAAAGCATCGGATGAAGATGGTGATTTTGCCGAGCTGTACATGTTCAAATGGACAACTCTCCTCATACCACCCACCACCCTCCTCATAATAAACTTGGTTGGGGTGGTTGCGGGGATATCATATGCGATCAACAGTGGATACCAGTCATGGGGTCCACTCTTCGGAAAACTCTTCTTTGCATTTTGGGTGATTGTCCACTTGTATCCCTTCCTAAAAGGGCTTATGGGACGGCAGAATCGGACGCCTACAATTGTTGTTGTGTGGTCAATCCTACTCGCCTCCATCTTCTCTTTGTTGTGGGTCCGGATTGATCCTTTCACCACTCGAGTAACTGGACCTGATGTTCAACAATGTGGAATCAACTGCTAATATGAAAAGAGAGTACGGCCGTTGAAAAAACTAAGGTACTGGCCTTGAGTTTACGCATTGGTTTGATATACCTATTGTGTCTCGCTTTAGTGAAGTTTGTGTAATATCTTGTATAACGAATTATTATTTATTTTTTTGATTGTTGAATGAATGAAATTTGGTATTGCTGTTTTGGTGGTAATGGGATCATGGGGAACAAGGTATCAAATTAGGTATCAGGTATTGGTCCATCTTGAATAGATATCGATATGGTAGCGGTGATATCGTATTGATTTTTTTTTCCAGAAAAAAAGAAAAATAATTTAATATCGGCTCGTACCGAGTCAGTATCAGCCCGATACCGATACCGATACCTATACCACCTAGATACCTGTATTGGGGTGGTATCAGTATCGGTTATGGAAGAAATCGATACATATCGATATTGATCGAGTTTTGATACCATGATGTAGAATGGTTATTGGTTATGTCATGTCATGTGATCATTGCATGCCATGTATTTGATTACATTGTTCCAATCAAAGGCGTCAAACTCGGTATCAGGTATCGGTCCATGGAGGACCGATACAAATCGACCGATAACGAGTTGTATTGGTACCTTTTGAAAAATATATATAATAAATTTAAGAAAATAGAGGTATCGGCCAATACCGATACCTGTACTTATTGGCAGATACCGATATCAATACTAATACTCGAGTTGATATCTGATATGTATCGATTTGACGAAAAACCGATACGTTTCGCCGATACCACCGATATTTGAGACCATGGTTCCGATTATATTCTCTTTCTTCTATGTTTTCTACTTGAATTCACATGTGAGCTAATAATTAGATATGAGGAACTTGAGATGTTGCGGTGCCCAGGCCAACTCTTGTTTAGTGATTCGAGGTGACAGCTCTAATTGCTTCATTTAATGTGATTAGTTTTATAGAAATGGAAGATTGCAAGAGAGGAAACGCATTAATCGTTAAGTTTTCCTAATTTCCTCTTGTATCCAAACTCAACCTATTTTTTATGTTCTCAAAAGAAAAAAAAAAAATTCACCTCTTGACATTTGGCGCAGTTATGAAGGATCGAACCTGGGTCATCCTCAAATGTGTTCACTTTTCATTATTTGTTCACTTTTCATTTCAGTTATCTCATTCTTCATTTCAGCTTACAACATTGATTTTAGTTTAGTTGCTTTAGATTCTAGCTAAATATGTTGTCCGATTCACAGTTCAGTTTTCACTTGGATTCAGTCGCCTACTTGCGTGTGTGGTTGCATTGGTGCTAATACCTTATTGAAGCAAACCCTGTTACTTCGTTTTTAAGTCTGCTGAGTACATGTCAAAGTCACTTAGTTCGCTGGTGTTGGAAAAATTGTGTACGGTCCAGATAAGATAATGAGGCACGAGAAATCTCGTTGTCTTTAAGGTCCTATTTGATAGCAATGAAACTCCAAAGAAGAAATGAAATTAATTTTTAAATTGATTTCCTAGGAAATGATTTCCTCTATATATGAATTTTTCACTGTTTGATTAGTGTGTTTGAGAAATGAATTTCATTGACTTGTTTGATTAGTATCTTTGAAAATGAATTTTTAAGTTTTGATCATTTATTATTAAAATTATAATTAAAGTCAAATATTACCCAATAATTTTTTTAATGATATTCTATTATATTACAAATTAATATCATTATAATCACTATTTATTACTAAGTTATATAAGTCAAAATTTGAAAAGTCAAACTCAAATAAAAAGTCAAACTTTGATCAAACTTAAAATTTTGATAAAAAAAATACATAAAACTAAATAACAAAATTATAAATGCTAGTATCTAATGTAAGTTTATACGTTGAAATGAATTAAATTTTTATAAAAGTCAAACTTTGATCAAAATTTCAACTTTAATCAAGAGATAGTTTTGCAATGTACCAATAAGTTATAAAAGTCAAACTGTAAATTAATATAACAATATTCATATATATATCGATAAGTTACACTAGTCAAAATTTGATCAAATATCCACTTTAAATAAAAATCAAACTTTGACCAAACGTAAAACTTTTATTAATAAAAAATTTTAAGACTAAAATACAAAGTTATATAGTAAACGCTAGTATGTATTATATATTGAAATAAAATTAAAATTTTAAACTTGAAAGAAAATTTAATTTTAAAAAAAAGTCAAACTTTGATTAATTTTTTAAACTTTGATCAATAAAAAATTCGACAATCTAACGCCAACCTACAAATTAACATAACAGTATTTGTATCCATCGCTAGGTTACACTAGTATAAACTTTGACTAAATATCAACTTTTAAAAAAGTCAACCTTTGACCAAATATAAAAAAAAGTAAAATAAAATTTGGTAATGTACTAGAAAGTAATAAATTAAAAAACTGATAATCTCATTCAAGATACAGAAGTTCAAAAAAATTAAATATTAAAAAGTCAAAGTTTGACTGAATATCAAACTTTGACTAATTAAAATTTTCATTACCAAAATATAAATAACAACAGTAATAATTAATATCTACTGTCAAGATACACTTCTCAACTTTTTAATTATAATATTTTACTAATAAAAATTTATAACATTTTATAAAAAATCAAACTTTGACCAAAAGTCAAACTTTGACAAAGAAAAAATTGCACTCATACGATATAAATTTATGTAGTAGTAGACTCTACCTATAAGTAGGTTTCGAGTTTGACTAAAAATAAAATTTGTGTAAAAGTCAAAGTTTGACTAAAGATCAAACTATTGACTAATACAATTGAGAATCTAGTTTCAAATTATACATCAAAACGATAATATCCTTTTTTTTTCATCAAATTATTGGAGTTTAACTTTAATAAAAAATAAATTTTAATTAAAAGTCCAAGTTTGACCTTAAGTCAACATTTGACTTTTAAAAATTTGATAATATATTACTAACTTACAACTTATTATCATGTTTCAGTAATTAAAGTTTGATCAAAAGTTAAAACTTTATATAACTTATAAATCCAATTAAAGTTTGATTAAAATTCAAACTTTGAAGAAAGTCAAATATTAGCTGAAAAAAGTATGATGTAGATAATGTGGTGGTCATAGTAATCATGTCGGTATGTTGATCATAGAAATTGAAGTTACTTTTTAATAGTCAAAAAATAATTTTTTTTGCTTTTAAGATTTTTACAAGTAACTTTCGATTTGCAATCACAAAACTTATTATTTTGTTAGTAGGAAACTCAATTTCAGCCATTTAAATGGTTGAAATGGTTTCCTCCTAAAATTATTTGGTGTATGGAAATTCAATTTCCATGCGGGATGACTTAATTTCATTTTCATCTCCTTCAATAACTGTCAAGCAACAACAATTGGAAACTAAATTTCATTTCCACCATGAAATTACATTTTCATGTTATCAAACAAGACCTAAACTAATATGTTTTCTTACCACTTAGTGCAAGCGATCACTAATAGGTTATCAGCAAACTGGTTCTAGGATACAACGAATCGATTGTGTATTCTTGTAATGGATTTGGTGAATTTGATCACTAAATATGACAAGAATGCTTTGACCAAAACCCTAAAGACAGAATCAGTGAGAAGGAAGACTCCATTATTGTGAGAAAATAATAATTTTAGATTCTTTAAATAGAAAATCACGTGGTGTGTTAATGCACTACAATAAGGTGGCTCCATGATGATTAAAGATCCAACCACCATGAAAAGCATAGCTAGTAAAGGGGGAAGTGACTCATGCTACTTTGGGATAATGGCTCCTGACCGATATTTAAACAAGTGGTGCTTAAATGATGCTACACCACTAAAATGTCACTTTTTCTCTCACCATCAAAGTATGATTTATCATTGTGCCATGTGACACACATGTATGATCAATCTAAATTGGCCAAGTGCTAATCTATCGTTGGAACATGTCTCAACCAAAGGATCATGCTTCTAAGTGAATGTAAACCATCCGATGGGTGGACTTTATTCTCAGCCATCAAAATTAAAAACAACCGTTTGTATTAGAGTGCCTAGATTGGATGGTTCGAATCTCCCAAAAAGTGTGATTTTTGAACTCATAGTCCTTCAATTGATGATATATCATTTTCATGGTATGAATTTCCAAGATCATAAACCAATAAATGGTATAAGATCCTTCAAACATCATTTATTGTTTAAATGACAGTAAGGAGAGTCGATCTATCAGGTACATCAAACAATTCAAATATCATACCTACCGCTTCAAGCCAATCGAAAAAAGTATCCACATCTAATCTTTGTCAAACTTGGGAATTTTGGTATTTTTCAAATTGTTATAATGGTAGATTCCGAATCATTTTGATAAAATACGGCATTTTTTTGAAAAATATACATATCATACACCTTTTTTCGCCACAATATACTAAACATGTATAAAGTCCATATTTTTAAATAAAATGCATATTTCTAGTATTAAACGTGTTTTTCTCGTACTTTATCATAATTTTGAAAAACTGTTTTAAACTACTTAAAAAATTTAACATATCTCAATCTTTCACTCAATTTTTTCATTTTTTTTGTCTTCCCTATTTTATAGTTTTTTTGCTTTCGATTTTTCTTTTCACTTTTTTTTTTTTTTTTCTCTGTACTTTGTCATTTTCTTTCGACTTTCTTGCTCACCGTATTAAACTTATACCCATTTTTTGTCACTTTTATTCAGAATCATTTGGATGATCATCCTCATCATGAAAAGCATGTTCTTCATGTCCTTTGTGATATCCGATGCTGCATACACAGTTTCAATCTCTTTGGTTAATGCCCATGACGGTTTGGCTGTCACAAACACTATTTCAATCGTCGTAAATGATATATTGTTCCCGTTGATTGTCTAATGACCATAGTGATAAATTTCGTTTTCGGAAACATTTCGGTAGGGGGTCATTTCGGATAAATTTTGAGAAAATTTTGAAAAGTTTCAGGAAAATTTCGGGAAGTACAAAAAATATTAAATATAAATTATATTTAAACTTCATAAAAAATTTATTTATTATTTAAAAAATGACAAAAATTAGAAAATATTTATTAATTTCTGTGAAATTTCGTTAATTTCACCGAAATTAATGAAATTTCACCGAAAGTTTCTCCTGACCCCCGTTTCGATAAATTTCAAAGAAATTTCGGAGAATTTCGAACAAATTTGTCACTATGCTGATGACACAGAAGAACTAGAACTTCCTTATGATAGGAGGCCTTGGCTTTCATCACCAACTTTCCTTTTGAGCAACTTTTATGGTTGTGGGCCTTGAGGCAAAACCTTGGTGACTCGTTCAATTTGACCGTTGATGTTTCATATGGTCCCTTCTAATATGTTGTTTTTGCATTTCAACAGCATCTCAACTGAAAATGCAAAAGTAAGGAAAGAAAAATAAATAGAATCATACGGGGGCACAAGAATTATTAGAGAGAGGGCAATGGAGAAAGGGCAATGGTAAGGTTCAACTAGGTTGAATCGGATTTCAAGTTCAATCACATCTGCAGCCCTTGGAAATAGGAGCATCTTGACTGCACATCATACGTCATCCTATAAAAAGTAAAAACCATGAAAGCCAAGATTCTACCATATGTGAGGGCTAGCTACAGATATGGTTGAACTCGAATTCAGTTCAACCTAGTTGGATTTGACCATTGCCCATTAGGGAAATCACTACACTCCGAGAAAAACTCTTTTTATTCACTTTTTATGCAAATAACATCTTTACTATTATAATGCGAGAAGGGGAGTTGTCACTGGAAGGATTAAGTTTCTTTAAAATGTGACAGGAATACACTTTCCTTAAAATCTCTCATACATCCCTAGGTTACTACTCCCTTTTCTTTTGCCCACGTACATTTTTTTTTATTTTTTTATTTTTTTATAATGCCATACGGCATAGAGTGCCTGTGCAACCAGCACGCAACTAGGATCCATGTGTTGTACCTGGGGAATAAATTCTACACGACAAACCACTCACTTTTCTTAATACAAAGGGATGAAGCAAACGTGGAGTCTAGAACCCAAGACCTCATCCTACAAAAGGGGCAGGATACCAACTAAGCTATCACTCAATCGGTCTCATGTACATTATAAGTGCATTCTACTAGTTAGTAATAATTAATATTCAAAAATCTTACAGTTATACATACTAGGGGCACAATCCATGTCTATTGTCATCACAAACCAGAAAGCAAGTTGGTCGAAAGAAAGATTTCTCGATTATATTGTAGCTACACTCCAAGGAGATGTTCTGCAATGGTAAAAATTATGGGAAAAATCAGTTGAAGGAAAACAACAAAAAGAAAAGCTTTTAGAAAGTTTTCTAACCTTTCAAAGATATCCTAAAACATTTTACGATAATCATCAAAGAACATCTTTGTAGTTATACTGGTGAAACATATCTACAAGAAGAAGCTATTTTTATTTTATCAAAAATTGAATTATACAATATTTGTCAATTTCAAGAATATTGTAATATGCTCAAAAAATATTATTATCAATTGGAACCTCCAATTCATAAACAGTGATTATAACAATTTTATAATAAATTACCAACCCCATGTGATGAGTTAGCCATAAAAGGATATCTCGAATGGATCAATAAATTATCTAAACCAGATAATTTAGAGTTAAGAATAACCTTTATGCTAAGATTAATTGTAGAAGATGTCTGGAATTAAAAGCTAAAAAACAAGTTAAAAAGCAAATTACAAATGCAAATTTTGGTCAAAAATGTTGTACCAAAACTCTAATACTCAACAAGGCTAAGGCTTTGATACCATTTACAAAGATCACTGGAAACTTAAGACTTGATGTCTCAACAAGGCTGAGGTTCTACCTATTTATAGAACTTTCAAGATAAGCCATGATTCGATCTTATCTCTACTTTTCAAAGAGATCATTACTTTACAAAAAGAAAAGGACGAAAAGAAAATTGACTATAATCTACTTTTATTTGTTCAAAAGTAAATTTAATTCTATTTGCTTTTTTGCATGGGAGAAGCGTCATGGGTGACGTCATTTTGGTAGCAACATGTCCTGGATGAGCTGAAGTCGATCATTCTACTCTTTTCTTTGTGATAGTGGTGTGGTCCATTATGCTTCTATATAGTTTCCGAGATTGTGATAGTACACTAAGTCTTTAGAGGCAGGACTATCAGGGGTGTGGTTGCCGTGTGCAGCAGCTTCTTCTTTCTTAAGCATTGTGGTTTCAATTTTGAGATTTTCAAGAAGATCAAGGTCTTTCCTGGTGTCAAATTTCTTTAGTAATTCTTGGACTTCAGAAATTTGCTCAGGGGTTCTCATGTATTCAATGGGTAGACTTGTGGTGAAGATTCTTCGCCTATTAGTAATACTGAATTGATTTTCTGCCATGAGAATTTGTCTGACCATTGAAGAGAAAATCTTTAAATTCCTTATCCAATAAGATTTTAGATTAAGGACTAGGATGATTGCCTTTGCCGTTGGATCATCGAATACTTCATGAAGAAATTTATAGTCTCTGGTTAAGTCTAAAAACCATATCTGATAGGGTTGGTAGAATTTTTCTTTTGATCTCCAACCGACTGTACTTATAATCCAGAAACTGTAGTAAACAGTTCTGTTTAGATGTTTGGTGGCATGATAGATCAAGGTTTTGATTATCATAGGAAATTTCATCATTGGTCTTCTTGGGAATATGATGTGTTTCATTAATCCCCAATCCATGCATTCTTCGAAGTCATACGAATGTTATTCCGAAAAGAAAGATAAATGTGGAATATCTCCAGTTTCATACATCATTGAATGTCTGTAATTTTTTAATAAAATTTCTTTTATTTTAATCTCATGATCTTCAATTTTAGGGATTATGGTCTGGCTAATATCATCTGGGATTATATGTTTGATTTTTTCAAACATACAAATTCGTTTAAAGTTATGAAATATAAGGTCTGGGTAATGTGAATCTAATAAGTCCGCTATTTCTGAAAAATGATTTGTTTTTTCAAGATCAAAATCTTCAGGTTCCCATGTAAAATGGAGCAGGAGCATTCTTGTAATTTTTTAAGTTGCTCTTCTATGCCTTTGATTTTTAAACCCAAAGTGGTCATGCTTTTTTGAAATTATTTTTTATCATTCAAGATATGACATTTCCATATTTCATTTAAAATATGATATAATTGAGAAAAAATTCCTAGATTAAAGAAATGTCTGAAAACTTTGTTTTGACTAATTGTTGGGTGATTTCGAATAAAGCAATTACTTGTTTGGCCTCGCGGAGAGATAAATGTTGGGTGGATTGATAAAGATCAAAGGCTGTTCTGACTTCATTTAATGATTCATGTACCTGATAACAAGAATTTGGATAACCTGTCAATTGTTTTTTACATGATAACCAAGAAATGTAAATTCCGGGTTGGAATCCTCTGATAACTACATATACTTTTTGTGGAGAAGGCTTTTCTTCTATCATTTTTGCCTTCTTTGTAATTGTTGCCCAGTTTGATGGATTTTTTTCCATCTCCTGCAAGGAAATTAACAGCTTTGTTAGTTCACTTGTTTTAGTGGTTTTATGGTTGGATCCCTTCTTAAAAATATTAGTGGTACCTTTAACATGTTCTACTTCAAATGTATAAATGATAATTTGGTTATACCATTTTAGCCTTCTGCCATCTATGATATTTCTTTTATTTATTAAGAAATCTCTAATTATTTGATTATCAGTTCTTACAATAAATACTTCAGGGGCTAAGTAGATATAAAATCTTTTGATAACATGTTTTATTGGTATTAATTCTTTTTCAAAAATGATGTAATTTTGTTCATTTGGTTTAAAAATTTCAAAATTGTATCCACATAGAAGTTCTTTATTTTGTATCTTTTTTGTAAGAGGTGTTCTTCTTGATTTTATACCATAAAAATTGGGAATATCTTTTTCTTCCCATTTTTGGGATGAAATTGCTTTTAAAACGCATCCCCAACATAGATTTGAAGCATTTGTTTCTAGAATGAGTTTATCACTGTTTTGGGGGAAATAAACTGTAGGACATTTTTATGTCTTGTTTAATTTGTCTTAGTAGAATTTTATCTTGTTCTGTCCAAGAGAATTCTACTTCTTTTTTGAGTTTATTTATTAAAGGGTTTTCCTTTTGTACTAAATTTTTAAAAAAATTTCTTCCATAATTTCAAATTTCCTAAAAGAATTATTTTTTATCAGTTAATTCTTTCGAAAAATCTTTAATCTTGATAATAATATGATCTTGTAATTTTAAACCATCATGATTTAAAGTAAGACCTAGAAATTCTATTGATTCCTTTTCGACTTCTATTTTTGAAGGTGATAAAATAATTCCATTCATTTGAAATATTTCACACATTTGTTTTAAATGTTGTTTATGTTCATCTCTGATTTTAGAGAATACTAGTATGTCATCAATATAGACAACACAAAAATCTTTGTATGGATGAAAAATAGAATCCATCCACCTTTGATATATCTGGGGGGCAGTATTTAATCTAAATGACATTACCGTCCATTGATAATAACCACATGGTGTGCTAAAAGCAGTTAATGCTTTAGATTTTTCAGTTAGTTTTAATTATCAAAATCCAAATTTACAGTCAAATTTATCAAAAAAATTTTATCATTTGATTTGATAATCAAAACATCTTTTCTTGAAATAAAATATCCATCAAATTCAAGATGATCATTAAGTCTTTTATAATTTAAGACAATTTTGGCTTTTCCTCTTTTTATTTCTGCATGTTTTTCGTACAAGGAATCACTACAAAAAAATAGATTATTAGCGGCAGTTTTTTGGAGCAAAAAACTGCAGCTATTAACAAAAAACTATCAAAGACTATTAGTGGCAAGAGCATTAGCGGCACTTTTTTATTAATAGCGGTAGTTTTTGACTACTGCTAATAGTCTTATTTTTTTGTAGTGAATGCAAGACTTGAATGAGGACTTTTAGTAGGTTCAATGAGTTGTTTCTCAAGTAACTCTTTTATTTGGGTTTCAAATTCATCTATATCCTTTTTGGTATAGATCATAGGATTTTCTCTTATTATAATTGTGGGGTCTTTTAGTTTGAGACTACAATATCTTAGGTTTCTATTCCAAAGTTTTAGTGAAATTTCACTAAAGTTTTCTTTAAGGATAGAATAAAGCCAATGAGTTGGTTCAATTAAGGTGATTTGTGATTGGTTATCACTACGCTGGCTGAGCGTAAAACCTTTTTCACATTTTATTTTATGGACCTGAAGCAGTGGGATATGTACTAAATCTTTGTTTAAGGTGAGACCAATAGAACCAATGTTTAGGTGTATTGGTAAATAGGCTATGAGAAAATTATTTCCTAATAAAAAATCACCATGCATGTTTAGAAAGCAGAGAATTTTTGGATTTATGAATTTTTTATCATTAAGCCAAATGAAAATGTTTTTAGCTTTCAATTCAATAGTAGTTTGTCTACCTTCAATTCCTTTAACAAAAATATGATATTTTATTTTAACCCATTTTTCAGAAAGAAGTGCATTATATCGACAAGCACTAATGGTTGCTCTAGTGTCCATAAGGACATATAGACTATATGGTTTATAGTGTTGGAATATAAAATTTCCTAGTACATAAGTATATCTTCTTTTCCCATAGCTAGGGGAAAAATGTATTTCCGCATTTTTTGTTTGGAAATGATAGATATGAAAAGTTTTAATTTCATCATCATTTTGATGAGTTTGTGATTTTGTTCCTGGTAAAATAGGAACTTGCACAATTTTTAATGCAATATGTGGAATCTGATGTGGTTCACCAGATGTGAATGGTCGAGAGGAAATACTATTGCGTACAACATTCCATTCATCAGTCTCATTATTTTGAGTACTAAAAGAAATAGAACGATTATCTTTAAAAAATAAGTTATTTCTTGAGGCTTGTATTTCCATAATCTGTGGTTGAGATTTTGGTTTTGTATCTATCAGATTTTCAAATAACCATTGTTTTAGTATTTGTAAATCTTTTTAATTAATTAATCTTGGTCTAATTTCATAATCATATGGTCTTGGTTCAAAGATTTTAATTAGATTTTTATCTGAATTATCATGAATTTTTGTTATAGGCTTGAATGTTAATTCACGTTCAGTATGCCATTGTATGGCTAAATTATGAGAATCTTGTATCATTTCTAATCCTTTGGTTTAGATTTTGATCTTTATTGTATCTTCAATATTAGGGTCATCAAGAGAAATGAAATAGTTTGGTTTGATGTTAAACCAAACAACACCATATGCTAGATTTGATTGAATACCTCCTATTAAGGATTGCAGAGGATTTAATAGTCTTTACCATAGCAAGTAGAGGGGTGTCTATTCCTTCCCTGAATAATCCAATGATACAAATATGTATTAATCCTATATGAATATACCTTATTTTAGGATTTTCTTTTTTTCATCTTAAAATTTTCTTTTTATCAAACAAAATTATTTTTGCTATTAGATTTGTTGTGCTTTAGCAGTTGTATTACCATTAAAAGCTTCAAATATTATTTTAGAGAATATCTTATCAATAGAAGAGATTTTATATATTTCATTTTTATTAATTTTATTTCTTTTATTTTCAAATTTTCTAAGTTGTTCTTCAGAGAATGTTATTTCTTTTCCAATTATATCTTTTAATGTAATCATTTGATGTTCTTCTTTGGGTGTTTCGAAGACATTCATCATAAATATAATGTCACTTGGTTCTAGATCATAGTCTGTTTCTGATTTAGATTCAAGTTCATAAATGATATTGTTATAATCACTTAATATATCTTCTCTGAAATAAACATATAAATCTTGTTCATCTAGACATTTAATCATTTTTCTTATATTTTTTTTCCTTTTTTGAGCATTGAAGAGCATAATGACCTTCTTCATTGTAGATAAAACAACGACATTTCTTTTTTGACATTTATGTTTTATCTGTAATTTTCTTTTTCTTTATATATTTTGTATATTTAAAAAAACTTTTCTTTTTATTCCATGCCTTTCATTTAAATTTTTTCTTTTTAAACTTTTTCTTGAATCCTTTTGCTTTAGGATTACATCCAATCTTCCATTCTTCTTGGAGAATTTTGGTACAATACTTTTGACCAAAATTTGTATTTGTAAGTTACTTTTTAACTTTTAATTCCAGACATCTTTTTGCAATTAATGTTAGCACAAAGGTTATTTTTAATCCTAAATTATCTGGTTTAGATAATTTATTGATCCATTCAGGATATCCTTTTATGACAAACTCATCCCATGGGGTTGGTAATTTATTATAAAATTGTTCTAACCACTGTTTATGAATTGGAGGTTCGAATTGATAATAATATTTTTTGAATATATTACAATATTTCTGAAAGTGACAAATATTGCATAATTCAAATTTTGATAAAATAAAAACATCTTCTTGTAAATTTGTTTCGCCAGTATAACCACAAAGGTGTTCTTTAATGATTATCGTAAAATTTTTTAGGATATCTTCAAGGGCTAGAAAACTTCCTAAAAGTTTTTCTTTTTGTTGTTTTCCTTCAACTGATTTTTCCCATTGTTTTAATCGAGAAATCTTTTTTTCGACCAGCTTGCTTTCTAGTTTGTGATGACAATAGACATAGATTGTGTCCAATCATCAATAACTTTTTCTTGATCTTTGAAAGAACATTTGTAAGGTCAAGATATGTTCCTCCTTGAGCGACGTTTTGTTTGTTTAAATCGTCTTTCCTAGTATTTGTAGGAATTGGTTCATTATCTTTTGTTCCTGATGTAGAACCACCATCATTTGTATGTATATATGTTCTTTTAAATATTCTTCTTGATCTTCAAGAGTAAGAGTTTGTAAGAATTTTTTAAAATTTTCAAATTCTTCTAATGGTTCTTCTACTTTTCTCTTCATTAGAGTCAAAAGAGTTTGTGATTTACTAAGGGTTGAAGAGGTCTCTAATTCTAATTGATCAGAGTTAATAAAAGTATCTTCCATTTTATTATCTAATTCCTGATCTTGGAAATAGTTTAAAAGAGGTTCATTTATTAAATAAACTTCTCTTATTTGAGATACGATGTGATTCTTATCTTCTATTGGACGGCTTTCATCCAGATAGAGATTTTGCCAATAATCAAGAATTTCTTTTACATTTAGGTATTCTTGATAGTTAAACTTTTCATGTATTTCAAGAGTTAATATATTATCTAATCCATAATATAACCTTGGGTTAGGTGTATATTAATCTACTATTGTTTTAGTTTCTAAATTCAACTGGTCTAATTTGTGTATTAGAGTTTCTAATTTAAATTTTGTTTCTTCTTTGAGATCTAAGTGTACCAAATTCCCTATTTTAGAAATCGGATTTTTAGTATTCATTAATTCATTATGGATAACATTGAGTTGTACTTTCATATCATCTTGTTTTTTATATATTCTTTTCAACCATGTTCCGATTATATCTAGAATATTATTTATACAACCACTAATATTACTCATATCATTTTCATAATTTTTATGAATATGAAAATAATGCCTAAAATCTTCTTGACTTTTATGCACCCCAGAGCTAATACAATCAATTGGTATTTCTATTCCTTGACTAAGTTTACTTGATGTTTCTGTCATTTTAATTAGTAATGGTACTTAAAATCTCTTATAGTATTGATAGTGCCTAAATCATTTCCGATAAGACAAAAAGTCATCTCAATACAGCCAAATAGTCTTGTAAGGAATATAGGCTTTTCAATAAAATAAGTACATGAGTTTTATACCAATTAAACTTATAGAAGCACTTTGTAGTTTTAATCAAATAATTTTTTATTTTTTATTTTATTTTTGATTTTTTTGATTTTTTATTTTATTTATAACACTTACTGTTATGATATATAAAAATTGCCATTAGCCAACAATGAATAAAAATATATAACACAGCTAAAAAGATATAAACATCGTAAGTAAAATATAAATTTGCATATTAAAAAAAAAAACATACTTACAGTCTTTCTTCATGCTTCAACAACCAATTCTAATACTCACACTAATGCTCATGCTCTCACTTGTACTCTTCCTTACAAAGGCCCGATAGTGCACTCAAACCGAACCCGAGGACTTGACCCGATCCAGTACCCAACTCAATACATACCCAACCCAACCCGATAAAACCCCCAATTTTTATAATTTTAAAGGACACAATATCTGGTCTAATCGGGTCAACCCGACCCGACCCGATGGTCAGGTTGGATGTCTCATGCCCGATGCAACCTGACAAGCCAATTTTATGTTACCAGAAATATCGATCGTGTCGTTTTGATATCGGGCTAACTAACCCGACCGTGTCGACAACTCAGAGAGATGGTGCATGCATCTCAAGGCTGGTGGATAAATCGGGCATCAAACCTAATACAACCTTTTCAAGAGCCTTTTACCCGTGCAGCCCACGGCACACATGCCATGTGCCGCTCCGAATACCAACTTAAAAAGCCTTTTTCACCCGTGTAGCCCACAACACACATGCTGTGTGCCGCTCCGAATACCAACTTAAAAAACCTTTTTTACCCATAACGGTCACGGCACACATGTTCTGTGCCGCTCCGAATACCAACTTAAAAAGCCTTTTTTACCCGTACCGCTCACGGCACACATGCCTTGTAATATCCCGAAAAATTGAGCGTTAAACAGTGACCTCGGGATCCGTGCCCAACTGGTCGTAGGTTTGACCAAGTGATGGTCAAATAGTGGACTCATAAAGTGATGAACTGATGTGATGTAAATGTGACCTAAGTGTAGTGTATAGTGTTAATTTAGGTCACATTTACATCACCTATCTCTAGTGTATGCGCTTAACATCGAAATCGGAGAGAGGATATAAGGGTTTAATAGCCCTAGAATTCTTTTGTTTGGTTGGTGAAGGAGAGTTAAGAAGAGAGAGAGAGAGAGAGAGAAGGTAATTAATACCAAGGAGTTATTGTGGATGGATTGGAAGGAAGATTGAGCAATAAATGTCGGATTCAACGCGATTGGAATCGTTGGAACAAAGCTGGAACCCTAGCCATTCCAACCTAGATATTTGATCAATTTGAGATTGATTGGAGGTGAGTTTGTTAGAATTAAATGCATAGATTTTTTTTTACTGATTAAATTCAGTCAAGTATAGTTTAAATGATATATTAAAAACATAGAAAAAAAAGAAAAATGAGAAGGAAAAGATTTGGAAGAACAACCCGAAAAGGGGCTGAGTCTGGTCAAATCGATTAATCGATTTTGGTCTAGAAGTTGAAAAAGCAAGGATGCCCGATTTCGATTAATCGATCTGAAAATCGATTAATCGATTTTGAAAGTCGATTAATCAATTTGGAAATTGACTAATCGATTGGGTACCTCCAGTGGCTGGAGAAATAAAACTTGGAGAAATCGACTAATCGATTTGGGAAATCGATTGATCGATTTTGAGTTTCGATTAATCGATTTGGGATCGACTAATCGATTTTGGATTTTCGACTGCTCGATTTGAGAATCGATTTAACCATTTTGGGGAATTCGATTAATCGATTTGGGATCGATTAATCGATTTTGGATTTTCGATTAATCGATTTAAGGTTCGATTAATCTATTTTGGGAATTAATTAATCGATTTTGACAGCTTCTCTTGACTTCTTAATTGGACCTTGAGGTTCATGGAGGGTCTAGGACCTTCTCTATTGCATCTTTAGTGATATGTTGCATGTGTTATGATGTACCATAGGTGGTACGTGTGAGAGCAAGCATAAGGAGCCTTGCGGGACCTTAATGCTAGGACCTTCAGAGGCTTGAGGTAGGGAACACCTTGAATATGTACTTTAATTGCAAGAGCATGTATGTAGTGATATAGAAATCAAATTGAAAATGTTTTAAGTAAGTAAAGCTTTGTAAAAATGGGTGTGTGTGTGTGACACTAAGAAAGTGATAAAGGCATCAGTGTGATGCGAGTGACTAAGATCAAGTAAACTAATGAAAATGAGGCATCCCCAGGGGATGAGAAAGTGTTAAAGGCATCAGTGTGATGCGAGTAATTCAAACATCCCAGGGATGTAAGTAAGATTGAATAACTAATGTTAAGGCCTAACTGATATAAGATAACACATTTACACGGTGAACAACTATATGTAAAGCACATATTATTTTTGTTATTTGAGGTTTAATTAGGATACCCCACCGACGTGGCGGGATACCCACGACTGACTCGGCAGGATATCCGTGACCGGTACTTCGGCCAATCCGTGCACTAGTGCGGAGGTCTATCCGTAAACAGTAAGCACATCCCAGGGATGTTGATATGTGATTTAACCCTGTCGCCTATGAGAAAGGGGCATGGGTCGTATTCACAGGGAATACATATAACTATTGTCTATTTAGACGATGATGGAGGGTATCCCATCGGGGATCGATGCTATATTGCTTGGGGATTACTTAAGTTAAAGGTTTAAGTTCTGCTTTAGGCCTATTCAGTGTCATTCATGATCAATTAACAGTAAAGTGAAACATGCAAACCACCAGTAAAAATTGAATACAAATTGCCATTTTTTAAACTATTTTTTCAGCAAATACATAGATACATTATGCTTAGAATATCATGGAATATATGTGAGATTTTGACTTATATGTTCATTGTGTTATTCCCTATTGAGCTAGGATGTAGCTCACCCTTTAGACTATATGTCACAAGTCCAGTGCTAGCAGCGGCCGAGGCTTCGGGAGACGTGGATCCGGGTGATTCGGATTACGTGCCTGGGGACAAGTTGGAGCCCCCTCCTGAGGACTTCTTTTAGGAGACTCCGCTGAGTACTTTGAGAGAGTAGTTTTTGAGAGCACATTAGTACGGCTTAGTATGTCAAGCTTTTATTTTGATAAACAATGTAATAAATTGATATATTCTTTTTGGCGAACCATCTGGGGTGATCTGTTTATCACCGATGGTTTGGATCGGTTCTCTCTTCATGCAGTAGCATGAAAGTAGAACTGTCTTTGGAGTTTACACTTAGAATAGTATTTTACTTCTGCATCGTATAATTATTGATCAATTTTGTCTCGATATTACTTGTTATACCAATATTTCGTATATAGCTATGGGACACGGTCTAGAGGATCGTACTGATGGCACGGGTTTCAGGTGCCAAAATCCGGGCTGTCACATGACTTGTGCCGGTGCACAAGTTGGGCACATAATATCGACTCTAAAGAGTCTTCTATCCTATAATGCTATTACAAAGCTGAAATTTAAAAACGTAAGGTCCCCTAAAATCTGTGCAATCTTTTGATAGAAGGAGGACCCTACAAGATTGTTCATAAGCTTCATACTTTTATGTAGGGACGAGAACCAATAATCCCTACTATTCTCATTTGACTCTATGGTCATTTACTCATGTGGACTCTTTGGAAGCTCACTGTCACGACCCAAAATCCTTACCCGATCTCAAGGGCCTAGAATTCAGTGTTATGACACCGCACGCTTGTTAAGGCGATAAGCGGACATACACATAATTCTTATACCGATTTAGCATATGGATCAAGGCATTTAATAGCATCATTTAAAAATAAATTATTCAAGAAAACAACAGCGGAAAACGTAGATGACGTTAATTAAGTGATAAATCCTAACCATGCATCTATAATCGAAAGCAAGCAGAGGTTTTACGTAGAATAAAACAGTCCCAACGCAAACCCAAAATTGGTGCTGAAAAATAAAAGTATCTAATAACAAATCTCCCCTGAAAATAATAAAACTATGACTAAGAATCTCTCAATGCTCAAAGTAATCCGCCGGATCTATTCCCTCGTCCAGATGGTAGCCGACGTCTTCACGCTCTTGAGCCGCATCAGGAACAGCAGCATCCCCATCCTCAGTGATGGAAAAATCAGAGTTCTCACCTGCAACTGTTAGTTTTGGGGAGGGGGTGAGTTTACTCAGTCACGTAAACTCAGCAGGTTGCACAATCGATCCACCATAAAATACTCAGGTGATCGTGTGCAATCGCTGAGTTATGATACATTTTGAAATAAATCAAACAACTATAAATGATTACAAAAACATCTAAGATCTCATATCTATCATAACAAAACTGAAAAATATAGCATAAAAAGAAAAAGAAGTAACATAAAATGAAAAGACCTGACATAACATGAAATAAATATGATGCATCAAGTTCTGATCTCCTTTTGTGTCCGCTTTGGTCGACTTTTCCTATGTAGCATATCTTAAGACTTAATATTGCTCCATACGCCTACACAACGTACTTCACATCCTACCTAATTTCAGAATGCGACTGCGTGTCGCCGAGCCTATCACGCGAGGTCCACGTGTAGATAACCACCTAACCTCCATATCATATCGTATACCACCATCCAGCCCGATGTGGTTGCATGCATTTAAATCAGTGTCCCCTTACATTCGGGACACTGTCGTATCATATTGTCCTTAAGACCCGTCTTGGCTGCAGACGTTAGATCTTGCGGTGGCACGCAAGACATGGCACGTGTAGAAACTTAATTTGTATTTTGCTGGCCTTCACAACGTAACTTAATTATCCGTATTCGTAGCTTACCTTATCTTACATATCATTTCTTATTGTTTGCTGAAAACTTAATTTGAAGTGAGCCACGGTGCGATAAGATTCACAAAATCACGCTTTCCAAGGAACGGGTTCCGTAGTAACCTAGATGTACTTCGTGTGACAGCCCATACTCCCATAGAGGTGTTGCATCCGTACATGGATGCCTACATTCCAAGTTCCACGTGACCGTGACGGGAACCCCACCATGACGAAGGCTTAAAAGTCGTGTGACATAGCTTATTTCTTTTTAATTGTGCGTATGCCCTATCGTGATTTTTCTATGTGGTGCATGCTATATGATGAAAGGACTAACTTGGCCTAAAGAAACTATTTCATACACCTTACATACTTGTGAATATAAAATAATAATTAACATTTGAACAGAACAGATATTTCATACAAAAAAAAATTGTGAAGAAACCTTCTGTGGGCCGTCAGATTACTGATCGGGCCTTCTGTTTTTAAAGTTTCATAATATTTGTGCAGTCTTAGTATCGACACCTTTTACTAATTTGACCTAAGAGTGGGTCAATGTGGCAGTCAAATGATCCACTTAGCCTAGTTATACAAGGGTTAATATCCCTCACTAAATTTTCCAATTTCTGAGCCTCAAAGCGCGTCCTAGAAATTTTAGTGACACTTTCTGATCCATTAGATTACATTGAGTTACTATTGAGATCGTTTTGAAGTTGGTCCTATGGGCCACTTGCGCCTTAATTCTCAAAAATTAAGGGTCAAAGGTAACCCATGTATTATTCCATGTGGCACCTAAGGCTAAAATAAGAAGGCACGAACTTTGAGTCATTTATCCTCTAATCTGAACCATTGGATGGTTAGACAATAAAATTTTACCTAAGGTTGATTCTTTTGTCCCGATCCCAATTCGATCTCTAGCACACTAGATCTTCCAGTCAACGTTTTACAAGATCTAGCAGTCAAGTGCACACTTAGTGTACCTACCATGTGTCGATCAGATTGAATAGATCTGAACCATCAGATATTTAAGAAAAATGATTCTAAGGTATTAGGTCGTTGGGCCCAATTTATTTTGACCTCTAAGGTCTCAAATCTAAGGGTCAAATCCTTCATGTTCACTGATCTCTAAATAGCCTTTTAATTTTCTTGATTTGTGGGCCAAATTCTCGAGTTCTGAACCATTAGATGTCTCGAGGATTTCAATGGAGATGGTCCATCTCGTTCTATTTCTTGGGTTGGGCCCACAGTGTCCAACCTTGAATCTATTTCATTTGAAATCAATGGTGCTAAAAGGATGGTTGCACCAAAGTATTCATATCGTAAAATTCTTCAAAGTGCCCAACTACAAATAGTTGGCACGGCAAGTTATCACCGGCATTGTCGGGCGTTTAGTTGGGCCGATCCACAAAAATATATCTTATCTTCGATTGTAAATTGTGGAGAAGAAGAGTTCTCTCTCTCTCTCTCTCTCTCTCTCTCCACTGTAAACACCTATATAAGCAATACAAGACACTATATATATTCATTTTATATCTATATATATCAAGGGCAACTATTATATGTCCATGTATAGGATTTATGTTATTATACACACCGAAATACATGTATATATATAACTTTTGAATACCTAAATAAGATAAATAGATATTCATTTAATATATATATATATATATATATATATATATATATATATATATATATATATATTCTTATTATTATTAAAAATAAAAAGTTGAATATTTTAAGATCGATCGAGGGGCACCCACCTGTTGGAGCGTGCACGTAGGAGTTGATTTTAAGCGCTAGATCGGCGATGCGACTCCTACGCGTCAATTCGGCGATGTGCTTTAAAGGATCGGATCGGTTTCACACTTATGCAAATCGATTCAAGGCAACACTTTGGCTCGGGTGTGGTATTTGTGCCACCCGGTACGATCGACAGAGGGCCTGCTAGGCGTTTTGGAAGGGAGCGTGGCTGTTGGGTTTGGTTCAAAAGTGAGAGAGGGAGGCAGAGGAAGATGGCTGTTTGGTTTAGTGGGTTAAGATATATGTATATTTATAAACAAGTCTATCTATATATAGAGAGGGAGGGTAAGGTTTTAGGTTAAAAGCCTTTGGTGGCTCTTATTTATAGAGAGAGGAAGAGACGGACGTGGGTGACCTAAATGGGTAAGTTCCCAAACCTAAAAGGGGCAAGAGTTCCAAGAGAGTAGGAGTCCTTTTTGGGACTCTTCTTATTTGGTAAACAAAATAATTTAGTTGCCATATACAGTGTAAACATAATAAAATAGAAATTCCTAAAATTAGCATTTGTGTGGGTCAGGATAGAGTGTGCGTATACGTACCCCCTCTTGGTGCATCCTAAATCTATCGCCATTCATTTGAGCCACAGATAACCGGGTCATAACACTCACTAAGATCAAGCTAACAAGTGATCCAAACCTAATGTGGACTCTTTGGAAGCCCACTAAGATCAAGCACAAGTGATCCAATTGGGTCAAGTTCACCTGATCCAACTTTGGTACCTGACTCAATTGGATCGGACAGCTCGAATTCGATCTTAAATCTGAGAACCGATTGGAAATTGGATCCTAGTCTAGGTCACACAAACTTTAACCTGACCCAACCTGGCGCGAATCGAGTTAGTTTCTAGTGGTTGGCCATGGACCCGATGGTGCATAAAAGGCGCGTTTACGTTGGGAGGGTTGGTTCTTGGACCTAACCTATAATTAATGGGTGGGCATGGTTCTCCCTCTATAATAAGATGAAAAATTATGAATTATTCATAAATTTTTGAAATTTTGTAATTAATCCAATACACCCAAGAAATTGTGAATTATTCATAAATTTTTAAAACATTCGGCGATTTTGGTGACTATATATGTGATCCAAGGGGATGGTCAGGTCCAATCAGCTTGAATCGGATTTCGAGTTCAATCACATCTGCAGCTCTTGGATATGGGAGAATCTTGACTTTTATGATTTTTATGTTTGTATAGGATGACGTGTAGTCAAAAATTTCTTATTTCCAAGGATGGCAGACGAGATTGAACTCAAAATCTGGTTGATGAACTTGAAATCCGATTCAACCTGACCATTGTCAATGAGATCAAGGATCAAAATTTCGGCCGAAATTATCGGTTTTGGTCCCTAATCCCCATCAAAATGATAATTTTGACCGAAATTTCGGTCCAAATTTGTATGTGACCCAAATTATCGAAATTTTTGGTTCAAATTTTCGGTCAAGCCTGAAACTAAAATTTTACCTAAAATTTTCATCCTTGCATGAGATCGAACCCAGAATAAAAAATTAGTCAACCCATTTTTAATTATTTTTGTACAAGCACTTTTTGAGTTTCTTGATTCCATTGCTCACTTTAAGGAAACTAGCGTTATGGTTTTTACCCGATCAAATTTAAAGGAATAGTGGCATCTAAAAATAAACTTATTATATATTTAATTATAAAATAATAATTAAAATTTATAACTTTGAGTCCTCCTTCTTCATCATTTACTGTGCCTACAAACTCTCATCTTTCATGTTATACTAGGAATCAATCACTTTCAACTTTTCAAGTCAGGTTTCTTAGAAGTATAAAAAGTCATCAAACACATGAAACAAAGCACCATCTTTGCCCCAAAAGGCAAAAATCAACATCAATATATTTTATGGTCAAAATGGTAGCCAATACATCTGTAACCCTAATTATGCCACATTCCCACAGCTAGGAGACTAGTCTCCTATAGCTAGGCATATATAGGCATCTAGAGGCTATAGAAAGATTCCTAATACACATTCAAAACACCTTTTTAAAAGCTAATTATACACATCAAAACACTTATTACCATTAATATTGGCAATATTGTGAATTTGATAGTGGAAATTTAGTTTAGGTAGATACCTTTATTTGCACCTATCCAATCTTTGAGGGTACCTACACAAAAAAATATTGACTGCTTTGAATTAGACGATATATAGAGATTATTTTTCATTCCAAATTTTCATGCAATGAATCTTGCGATCATGAGGGTACATTAGATGATTGGTTTTTTATTTCACGTGACACACATCCCAAAAAAGTGACTGTAAAACCAAGTTACAAACTTCATGGTCAAACATAATTTTCAAATTATTGAGACATGTGCCGCATGAAATAAAAATTGATGGTGCACCCATGATCTCAATATCCATTATGTGGAAGATCGAGATGAAAAAACAATTCATTATCTGATTCAAAACAGTTTATGATTTTTGGAATAGGTGCTCTCAATGATTCTGTGACTGCAAATAAAGATACCTTTGAGTTTTCAAATACCCTTTATGAAAAATGGCTGGGTTGGGCTGGACTGGGCTGGGCTTTACAAATGAATTTCACTAATTTGTTGAGGTTGAGGCTGACCCCAGGCCCAAGATTTAGGACTTTATATAGGAACCTGACCCGAACGCCAAGTGGCTTGATTCACAAGTAGTCACTTTTTCAAGACATATGAAGTGTAATTTTTATTTCTTTTATCATGTGAAAAGCGTGATTTGAAGACGATGATCTAAAGATTTAATGATGTAGAAGATTGGAAAAAATCTCCCCAATCTAATTAAAAGTAGTCAGCCTCTCTTAAAATTAAGAACAATCATATAAATCTCCAAGACCATAAATCTTTAAAAGGTGTTGGCTTATTCAAATCGCATGATATAAATTTCCTATATCCCAATCTTTTACCTTATATATCCTTATCATGGGATTCAAATTACACAACCTATAGGAACCATGTGCGTCACTTCCCAAAAAGTGACTCATGAACTAACTCCACTTGGCGGTTGAGTTGGATAACTAATGCCATCTCAAAATACAGTAGCTTGGCATGCAATGGTGGCCCAAATGAATGGAAGTGGACCTAGATGATAATAATGATAGATAACACTACCTTTTATATATATATATATATATATATATATAAGACTAATAGCGACAGCCATAAACTATAGCTAATAACAAAAAAAATTGCCGCTAATAGTCTTTATAGTCTTTGGTTAATAGCGATAATTTTTTACTGTAAAAAACTGTCACTAATAGTCTTAATTTTTGTAGTGTGTGTGTGTATATATATATATATATATATATATATATATATATATATATATATATAAACTCGAGTTATGGGACATAATTTTATTACTCGAGCTTTTATTGACTGTATATCACATCAAGTAATGATCCTCTAACTCGGAGTCATAGGATATAATCTCATGACTTGAGTTATAGGACATAGCCTCTTTTACAAACTAAGCACAGTTCAAGGCCATGGCCCACACCAAACCATATCAAACACTCAACTGTGGGCTGACGTTTGAAAGTCCATTATTGTGGCCAACCCCCTAATTTGTGGTCTTCGGACTTGAATTTGGTAAGTTTGTATTTAAGAGATATGACAGCTTAGTTAAGGGTAATCCAAGCGTTACTCATCTCTTCACTCTCAGAGTCTAGCCATAAGGACACACTAAGCTGTAAACAAGATCTAATGGACACATCGAAAGAGAACCCCGATCGACATCAATCTTTATAATAAAATAATTTTGAGGGCAGCAAGTAACTTCGATCACACGATACTGATCATTCGCGTGTTTTCGATCCGTCAAAAAAGACCTTAGGAAGGTCAGTTGAAGGTGATACCGGAGACCGAAAGGCACACATATAATAGTGTCACCCCTGCAAGTACGAGTCTAGACTAAATCGGAGTGGGACACCCCGATATTAGACTCTCCGATGAGTAGCCACCGCCTAGAAGCTACCGAAAGTTGCCTAATCTAAGCTCAAACACACTCACGCCACGCGAAACATAGATCAATACACCGAGCCACTACTTTCCACCTTCAAAATTTGACACGACAACTGCACGAAATCCGTGCCCAATTCTATGTGTCACGATGAAAATGCTCATGACTTCCATGGTTGCCACCAGTCCACTTGTATCAACTCCATTGAAAGAAATTGTAAGGTGGGCAAAGAGCCCCAAAGATATAGATGTCCAAGCCACACTTTTCTCTCCTCAGTGGAAGCCATTCTTTAACCCTAAACAGCCAGACACACAATCATGTCAAATATGAAAAAGACCATAACAGAGAGAGAGAGAGAGAGAGAGAGAGAGAGAGAGAGAGAGAGAGGGGGGGGGGAGAGATCAAAGGGGGAGGGCAGTGCTCTGATACCCAATCGTGGCACACACATTTGACTTTCTTAGGGCTCAAGAGACGGTATGCTTTAATCGGAGTGACGAAGTTGAGGCGCACAAATAAAACAGCCCCAAAAATATATGAAAAAAAATGATAAATTTCAAGAAATAAAGGAATAGTTTCCGAAAACCATAAAACTTTTTAATAACTATAAAAAAGGAAATGATGGCCTAAGTCTAATTATGAGATATATAAGCTCATAACTAGATCTCTAATTGGCTGCATGTCACATCAGCTAATTTTTAAAGTCAATTAATGTGACATGTAAAATGATAGATCGTGCCACTAGAGTGAGGAGTATATATATATATATGACCTTTTAATTGAAAGTGGATTTATTTTGCGAATAAACACCTTTTAAACGAAGTTTCATGCAATTTTAGTTTTTTCAAAAAAATGTGTTCCGAAGAAACAAATGTTTTGTAGGGAAGAGATCGGAGAAAGTCAAAGATTCAATATATTCCACGATCATCGGTGGAAAAAAGTGTGACCCGCGATACATACCGGAGAAGTGGGGCCCTGCTAAATAAACTAATGAACCAAGAAGTGTAAAAAGTCAGCTTGTGGTATGTCACCAAACAAACTTAGGTAAGAGAGAGCGCCTTACCCTCCAAACCCCATCCCTCCCCTCCCCCAAAACGAAATCACCCACGGCAACTCTCGTGACTTCCCTTTTTCCCACCAAAACGAAAACAACACGCAAACCAAATCCCCTTACCATAAACTCACCACCTTCCCCTACTCTTACCCTTAACTAGCAACATGTAGCTTCCCCCAACACCCCCTTCTGCATCACCTAAATGTACAAATGGGCCTTCTTTTTTGCCCTATGGGGTAGGTTTGGTAATAAACAATCATAAAATCAATCTTCCGTGACCCATAAGCCACTTGTTATTGTTACTCTTTATTAATAAAATATAACCCCTTAAATCCCCACGTGCTTGAAATGCTAATGATAGACCGGTACGCATTCAATCGCAGCATGCATCCATGCATCCTATCCTACCAAAATATTCGTACCATGGTGGATACGTATATATGCATGCAGTAGAAAATTCATGCTTAGGCCTCTTACCTCCATCCGATCAAATCATTTTCATTTAAACTATGACTAAATATCTAGAAAATGGGGAGGGGCGTATTGAAATCAGCACCACCCAAATCAAGCACTTTTTTTTTGAACATAGGAGGGGCTCGTATGCATACCATGGTGGATACATATATATACATGGAGTATTGGACCCAAGATTTTCTTCATATAAAAATTAATGTATGTAGAAAATACATACTTCAGCCTCTTATACTCATATGATGAAAGCACTTGTATTTAGACTATAACTATTTATCAATAAAAACCCCGCCAATTGGCAATGGTTGACCACTTGGGTAGGCTCCCCAAAGTCGTGAGTTCGGGTAATGACTTCTCTTTTGCAACAACAGGATATGCCTTGGAAGGTGCGTAATTCGTGAAATACTCATGATGTAGTGGTGGCGAGGGCATCCTTTAGAGATTAGTCCAAGCGTAAATTTCGGATAAAAATAAAATAAAATTATATATCTATAAAAGAAAGAGGGGAGCATTGAAATCAGTACCACCCAAATCAATCATTTTTTTTTTCCGAATACAAGTCAAATGTAGTTTGGCTTCCACATTTGAGGGGGGTTCAATTTTTTGTGACACCTAAAATTGTTCCAATCGTAACTTGGCAGCCCACATAATGTGAGCTTTCAAGGGCTTAGTAGTTACTAGTTAGATTTGTATATGTACTTATAGTGTCTGATTGTGTTCATGCATGCGAATGTTTATACGTATTCGGAATAAATTGAATATATAGAAAATAAACAGATACACATTTGAAGGCTAGATCACGTGTCATATGGCATGTAGTCATGAGTTATGCCACAACTCTAAGAGTTTAGAGTGTCCCTAGGTTTATAGAGGAAAAAAAATTATACTTTTTTACCCTCCAAATCACAAGTTACATTTGCAATTCGTTGCTTAAATATGATGCATTAAAATTTTGACTTAGAAAAATTACTCATTTCAATTTTTTTTAATGGTACCTGGTCAACCTTGAACATCTTACCATGGCAACGGAGCCTTGGATTTGGTGCCACGTGGCACCCAATTGGATTGAGTGCACGGCCCAACGTTCAGTCAAATACATATCCGGAGCCTTATATATATATAACATACACCCACACCCACACCCACACCATGCATGCACATTCATATATATATATATATATATATATATATATATATATATATATATATATATATATATATACATGAGTAATGATCTTCTTACTCAAGTTATAAAATATAATTTCATGATATTAGCAATCATTGTCTGCATGTCACATCAGGTTGACTTTTAAGTCATCCAGAGTCATCCAGATGTGACATGTAGCAAATAGGTACTCGAGTCATAAGAGTATCCCATGACTCGAGTCATATAATCATTTCCGTGTGTGTGTGTGTGTGTGTATATATATATATATATATATATATATATATATATATATATATATATATATATATATATATATATATATATATATATGGCAAAGGGAAAAATGCGCCTGGGCATAAAGATATTTCTACACCAATTAATATGGGCGCGACACAAAGTGTCTTTTTTGTGAAGTAATAAGTGACATGGGGCCCACTTTACTAACTAGGGTTAAACTTTTAAATTATTTTAAAAGTTATATTCATTTTCAGCCGTCATTCTTGACTTTTTTAGAAGTCTTTTTATAGTCTCTTTCTTTTCTCTTTCTTCCCTCTCATTTTATAAGAAAGTGTCAGACTAATTTTTTTAAGTATATTTTACTAAAAAAATATGAGCGCCCGGTAGCAAAGCTCTAATACCGAAGCACTGACACTCTGATAGCGAAGCGCTGGCACCATGGCGCCGAGGTGTCGGTGCTTCGCTAAAATAAAATAAAAAAAATGGGGCATCATCTCCTCGTTTTAGGGGCGTCGACGCTTCTATATCGATGTACCAACGCTTCGATAAAAAAAAATAAAATTGTGAAGCTCCGAGGCACCAGCGCCTCTATATAGAGGCGCCGACGCTTCTATAAAAATAAATAAATAAATAAATAAAATAATAATAATAGATTTATTTTTTAAGGTTGTCGCCTCACTATCGGGGTGTCGGCGCCTCATTTTTGATGTGTCGGCGCTTTGCTATCTGATAGTCACATTTTTTGAATAAAATATACCTGAAAAAGTAAGTCTGACACTTTTTTGAAAAAAATGGAGAGAAGAAGAGTAAAGAACGAGAAAAGAAAGGGACTTTAAAAAAGTCAAGAATGACAGCATTCAACTTTTAAAATATTTTAAAAGTTATATTCCTTTTCAGCTGTCATTTTTTACTTTTTTATAATTCTTTTTAAAGTCTTTTTGTTTTCTCCTCTCTCTTATTTTAAAATATTTTAAAAGTTTTATTCCTTTTCATATGACATTCTTGACGTTTTTAGAAGTCTTTTTAAAGTCTCTTTCTTTTTACTTTTCTCTCTTATTTAAAAATTTTTAAAAATTTTTATTCCTTTTCACCCATCATTTTTTATGTTTTAGAAGTTTTTTTAAAGTCTCTTTCTTTTGTCTCTCTTTTCTTTCTTTTTCTAAGAAAGTGTCAGACTTAATTTTTTCGATATATTTTACTTGAAAAATGTGAGCGTCCGGTAGCGAAGCGCTAACACCTTTGCAGCGAAGCGCCAACACCCTGATAGCGAGGCACTGACACCCCGGCACCGAGGTGCCAGCGCCAGGGTGTCGGTGCCTCTATTTCAAAGTGTCGGCGCCTCGGCACTTTGCTAAAAAAAAATAATGGGGCATTGATGCCTCGTTTCAGGGGCGCCGACGCCTCTATATTGAGGTGCCGACGCTTCCCTAAAAAATAAAAAATAATAATAATAATATTTTTTTTAGCGAAGCGCCGATGCGTCGATGCCTCCATATAAAGGCGCCAATGCATCGATAAAAAAAAAAAAATGACGCCGGGGTGCCAGAGCCTCACCATCGAGGTGCCAGCACTTCGCTTCGGAGTGCTATGAAAGTGTTAGCGCTTCGCTACCGGGCGGCCACATTTTTTGAATAAAATACATTTGAAAAAGTAAGTTTGAAACTTTCTTAAAAAAATAGAGAAAAGAAAGAGACTTTAAAAAGTCAAGAATGACGGTTGAAAGGATAATTAACTTTTAAAATATTTTAAAAGTGTAACGCTAGTTAGTAAAGTAGGCCCCATGCCACTCATCACTTCACAAAAATGATGCTATGTGTCGCGCCCATATCAATTGGCGTAAAAATATCTCTACGCCCGGGCACATATCCCCGGCCCTCTCTCTATATATATAGATATATATATAGAGAGAGAGAGAGAATTCATCAACATCATAGCCATCAAGTCCTCCCAAGCATGGGTCAAAATCCCCATTTTTTCGATACCTATCGTCCAATTCTGAAACCAACACATGTCAATACATATAGGTACGATTTGTGTACAAATTTCCATTATGTGTGTGATACATGAAATGTATTGTATGTACGAATCAGAAGATCTGTACTAGCATTGTGCAAGAATTTGACCCATAGTCGCAAACCGTGACTGTTACAAATTTTCACGACCCCTATAATGGAAAAGTCAGCTTTTGACTCGATTGATGGGCAAAAGGCATTTCAGAATTTTATGTAAAGTTATAATAGGGCGTTCCATTTCCGAAACCGAGAAAAAGTTATTTTTGCTGAAATATCCAATGAAAATTTTACTTCCATCGATCGACTTTGAGGGTCAGCATGTAAACTGTTGACCCTTGAGCTCTGTAAAAGTCTTCTTTTGTATGATCAGGGACCTAAAAGCCAGATACTCCATTTTTTTGTTCTTAGCTTTTTTTGAAGTAAAGTACCAACCTGAGAAGTCATTATATATATATATATATATATATATATATATATATATATATATATATATATATGGAATTGGGAATTCATCAAAATACTATATATAATTTGAGAATGAGGTGAACGAGCATGGCTTGGTAAACGTTCCCCGACCGGCCAAGTTATTCTTCCGTCTCAATCTCTTGTATCTAAAATCCATACCCCCATGATTATGGAGAACAAGGAACCTAGCCGCCATTGATTGAGTACAAGACTCTCTCTCTCTCTCTCTCTCTCTCTCTCTCTCTCTCTCTCATATTGCTTACTATCAAACCTCACCTTTATAATCTATATATATATATATATATATATATATATATATATATATATATATACCCATCATGACATGTCTCCACCACCATACCTCTAAAGTTCCTTAACAGTCAGAGATAAAATGGGCCTACAAACCTATTTACTTCCCTTTTTTATCTTGTGTTATTCTTCATACTCTTGTTATAGTAGTTTACAAAATGCCCCACCACTCTCTAATTGCATAGATCAAGCCACTGGTTATAACAGATGTGCGTATCCTACGTACTTCGGCACCATTGATGACAACGAAGACGCAGAAAACGAGTCTGAATTCGCGAGCACGATGAACTACAAACCTGAATTGTTTAGCATGGAGAGATATGTGGGTAGTCCTGAATCATCACCTCGAGTGGTTAATGTGGAGGATTTTGGAGCTAAAGGCAATGGAAAAGATGATACTCAGGTACCCTTTTACGGAAAATTGATCATATTTCTTCCTTTTTGAATTGTGATTCAATTCTCCTTTCCCCTTTGTTTTTGGAATTTGGGTATTGAAAATATTTAGTTCAGGAGTTGTATTTGTCGGTGGAAATGTAGTTTAACTAAATCTTTATTGTGTTGTTAGGCATTTGTGAGGGCTTGGAGAGAATCTTGCTCATCTGCTCCATCTATTCTTGTGGTGCCTAAGAACAAACACTACCTTGTTAAACCAATAACATTTTCAGGTCCTTGCAGATCAGATATTACAGTGATGGTGAGATGATCAAATTCTGCAAATCGGATGGGCTTTTTTCATTTTTTTTTTTAAAGATTCAATTTTACTCATTGAATATAATATTTTTTCATATAAGATTCAGTTGAATAAATTTTTTTCTTTTATGACAGATATATGGAACTATCCAAGCACCGTCGGATCGATCGGCCTGGAGTGAAAGTAATCAGAGACTGTGGATTATGTTCAACAAAATTCAAAATCTTAGAATTCAAGGTGGTGGAACCATCAATGGCAATGGAGCAGTATGGTGGAAAAACTCTTGTAAAATAAATAAGGCCCTTGTAAGTGGTTTTTCAGTTAAAATTTCCTAAATTCAATTCAATGAACTCCTTCTCTCTTACATTAATAAGAATTTTTTTTATTTGCAGCCTTGCAAAGACGCGCCAACGGTATGTTCATGGCCACCTTGCATGATTATATATAAATTAGCCCTATATTTTTCATGAATATAACTGAAAGACCCATCATTTGGCTCACATGATTGGGTGCCATGTGAAGTAGTCCCCATTGATTATATATGATTGTGAGAAAAACATTAATATATATATATATATATATATATATATATATATATATATATATATATATATATATATATATATATACCATTAATAGGGTCAACCAAGCCGAAAAATGAAGGGTGAAGCTAAATAAGTTTTCAACTTTCATTTTCCGTGTGGTCGCACTACAAGAAATAAGATTATTAGTGACAATCATAAACTGCCCTTATTAACAAAAAACTGCCGCTTCAGCTCTTAACAACATGTGCGGCTGAAACACTTTATTTTTATAGTGTCTATATATTGTTGACTGTATTATTTTTTATATCTACATTTTTTTTATCAATGGTGCCACCGGATCATGTGATTGAGTGATACCTGCCAAACAAAAGTGGTCGTTCCAGGTTACCACTGTTAATTTTTCATTTTCGATATTTATTTTTTTGCTTTTTGGGGTTTCCAAATGAAAATATGGTAAAAAGTGTTGAATCGTCATATAATTTTATGTCCAATTTTTTCTTTTGGTAGCTCTATTTGCACCTATCTAATCTCTAAGAGCACCAACAATGAAAATAATTGATTGTTTTGAATCATATGATAGAGATTGTTTTCCGTCACGATCTTCCATACAAAGGATCTTTAGACTGTGAGCGTACCATTTGACAATCATATTTTGATACCATGTGGCACACATTCCAAAAAGTAAATCAATCATGGTCGTTTGATCAAATATAGTTCTCGATCACTTTTTGGGATTGTGCCTCATGGAAACAAAACCTAGCCGTCTAATGGTACGCTCATGTGGCACACATTCCAAAAAGTAAATCAATCATGGTCGTTTGATCAAATATAGTTCTCGATCACTTTTTGGGATTGTGCCTCATGGAAACAAAACCTAGCCGTCTAATGGTACGCTCATGTTCACAAGAAACATTGTGTAGAAGAGTGGGACCAAAAACAATCTCCATCTACTTCTAAACACTCAATGATTTTTGGCATTAGTGCCCTTAGAGATTCGGTAGGTGCAAATAGAGCCATTCTATTCTTTTCTTTTCCTTATGGCTTTTTGGGGTGCTTTTCCCATGAGCATGTAGTAGAAAATGTCAGATCATTTTCATCAACTTATAAATTAGCCCTCCAGTTTTCTTATATCTATATAAACTCTCAAAGGCTTTCCAAGTAGAAGAATGAGAGAAAGAGACTGAATTGTGTCGTTGTTTGTTTTGTTTTAATAGGCACTAACATTCAATTCATGTAAGAACTTAAGGGTTAGCAACATCAAGATCAAAGATGGCCAACAAATGCAAGTTTCTTTTCAAAATTGTGTCAATGTCAAAGCTTCAAATCTTGTGGTAACTGCACCAGGAAACAGCCCCAATACAGATGGAATTCATATCACAGCCACTCAAAACATTCAGATCATGAGTACTGTCATTGGCACAGGTAAAAACCCATTAAAGAAAAATCAAACTCAATTTCTCCTCTTATTTAAATTTTATATTAAAGGTATAATATTGGGTATCCATTTTTCCTCTAAATTTTATTTTAAATAAATATTTTATTCTAAAGAAAATAGAAAACAATGGATACAAGGAATTCTCAATCTAAATTGCACTAGGACCAAGAAAAGTGATTTCATCCTTTGTATGTTTGAAGCATGAGTTCTCCAAACAAACAATGGAATAAAAGAAGTAACATAATGAAGAGGTATTTTGTTGAAATTCTTGTTTTGTTCATTCACTATGAACATCATTCCATTCATTATATTGATGACAAACAACTTTATTCCCCCAGTCAAACGGTCAACTATTCTTGGACAATGATAGATTAGGAATAAAACTAAGGCTCTACTTCGGTTAAGAACGAAATGGTTCAACTCACTATCAAGGATTTAAAGACCGATATAATATTGGCATATCTCCTAGACCGGCCGATATGTATCAGATATCTCAGTTACGTATCGGCTAAACCAACCGATATTAAAGTACTATGTATTTTAAAAATATTAAAAACTATAAATAATCAAAATATAGACAAAAGGGCGTTATTCGTATTTTGTCCGTTTCATAGCAGATACATATTGGCCGATATGGGCTAAGATTTGACCCGTCTGACCCGATAATTGACCCCATATCGAATTGGTGGTGTATATTATATTGAATGAGGCCTAACCTGATAAATATAATTGACGCCATATCAGATGTGGCCGACATATAAAACCATGTTCTCCATCCATATATGAGCTTGAACGTCAAACCCTAGATATCAATGATTTGCCTTGACATGCTTATTAAATTGTTGAAGGTGATGACTGCATCTCAATAGAAAGTGGGTCTTCAAATGTCAAAGTTAGGGACATAACATGTGGACCAGGGCATGGAATCAGGTCTCACCCTCTTTCACATATTTTTTATTTATTAGAAACTCTTTTAATAGGATTGAAAATCTATTACTTTAATTGTTAATATTTACATATTCCTAATTTTTTAATGGCGAATCCAGTATTGGAAGCTTAGGAGATGGAAACTCAGAAGCCCATGTCTCCGCTATAACAGTAGATGGAGCCATAATTCATGGAGCAACAAATGGAGTCAGGATCAAAACATATCAGGTAACACACACCCACGCATACACACCATGCACTCGAATGCTAGACCATGTGCCATGTGACACATGATCTGGAATTACATTTCACCCTCTAAGAGTTCACCAAGCCCTTTAGGGTTTTAGAAAAAAAAAGAGACTATTTTGCCCTTCAAAACTTAGGTTAAACTTTTTTAGAAAAAAAAAAAGACTATTTTGCCCTTCAAAACTTAAGTTAAACTTTCTCATCTGCCACTTGAACTTGGTGGATTGGAAATTTGCATCTCTGATCAGCTTTTAAAGAATGGATAAATTTCCCTTTTAATTTATTTTTGGATGGACTTGATTAAAATTGGGTAAGTTACCATGGCATCTGATCCTCGAGTTGGTTGCCACGTGGGGCCCAAGTGGTTCAAATGTTGGGATCATCCATGCATTTAAATGCATATCCCCAAGGCTCTATTTGTATTGTGTAAAATCCTCTCACTCGAGTCATGGGATTAAACCCATGGTTTCGAGTTCCTATTGATTGTAAAATTGTCTGACTTTTTAAAGGCAGTTGAAATGACATGCATCTAATAAGAGTTCAAGTCATTGGTTTATATCCTATGACTCACTAGGATATATATATATATATATATATATATATATATATATATATATATATATATATATATATATATAATTCACTCATTCAAGAGTAATAGGAGATAAGATCACTACTCGAGAAAGGATTGGTTCACGCCAAAGTAGGGAACATCTTCAAACACATGAGTGAAAGGATCATTAGCAATGTCTAAAACCAAAATCATTTGACATCTCTCTCTCTTGTGAATGTTTGGGAAATAATCTCTTACTCAAGTTATAGGATAGAAATCCATGATTAGGGCTCTTATAATTGGCCACTTTTCTTTCCAATATGGTAAATGATTTCTTATGTTTCATGACCAGGGTGGCTCGGGTGATGTGAAGAACGTCGTTTTTCAAAATATTGTAATGCAAAATGTCGATAATCCTATAATTATAGATCAAAACTACTGTGACTCTAAGACCCCATGTAAACAACAGGTAAGCCCCTCATATACAAAGACCAAACAGATTTTTGTTTATTTTACTTTTGCTAATCAAAACCATAATCTTTTCATCAAAGTAATTGGTTTGTATTTCTTCCAATTTCTAATGTGTGACTAATCAAATCTTTTGTAGAGCCAAGCTCTGAAAATAAGCAATGTGGTGTACAAGAACATTAAGGGAACAAGTGCAACTAAAGTGGCTATGAATCTTGATTGTAGCAAGAAATTTCCATGTCAAGGAATAGTTTTACAAGACATCAATTTGGTGGGAAATGCAGGAAACCCCACTACAAGCTTCTGCAACAACATTAATGGTTCTAAAAGGGGCACAGTAGTCCCTAAACCTTGTTTTTGAAAAAAATGCAAGGCATACTTTATTCATTATTCATATTGGATTACTTGAATAATATAGTAGTTTAGGTAGGATGATATGAAATTGTGTGGATTTTGTAAATGATCAAAAAATAAAAGAAACTGCATGGATGTATTTGTCTTAGCCTGTGACAGCTTGGATTTCGGCGCCTCGAAATCCGCACCATTGATGCGACCCTTAGGGCTGCGCCCTCAAAAACACTTGCGGAACACTTGGTACATCCACATACAATGTAGAACAAAGCGTACATTTCATAATATAAAAAGAGATCATGAGAAAGAGATCTCCCCAACGGTCATATAACCAACTACAAAAACCCAAAAGACGGTTCTAGTCTCATGCCAATTGCATGAGCAAAAGAATCAAATCGAACCTTCGGTGACATCCAAGGGTCACCCTTTGATGGTTTGCCAAAAGAATATAACATCTAAATATTACATCACTTTCAAGTTTAAATGGCCGAACGTAAGCCTTACAAAATAATATCAAAGTGGCGCAGTGGAGTCTGCTAGAAGAAATCCTCGGGAGGAGGCTCATTCTCCTCAAGAGGCACGTAGTCAGAATCCTATAGATCCTGATCCTCCGCTACAGAGTCCTCACCTGCACCTCTGACATATAGTCGAAAGGAGTGAGCTACATCATAGCTCAATAAGGAAATGAATATAGCATGCGTATTTTCAACATCAACATATCTTTCATGATATTGCACATTTCATATCTTACTGGAAAGAAACATACAATTTAAATGCATTTTTAAATTGATGAAAACTGATAAAAGATGCAGATGCCATAATCACACTTATCATTATTCAGAAACGCTTTTCTTATTTTACAATCTTAAATCATTCACTTAAATAATTTCTCGATCAGCTATAGTGTCGAGCTCCAATGGAATACCCACCATCGTCGTTTAATTGAACCCTTTTCATATAGATACAAGCCTTCGGGAATGGAGTGACTTGCCAGACAAAATATTATCGTACATGGAAATCGAAGACCGGATATCCCGCAGGACCGGAGCGCAAGTTGTACAGATATCCCGCCGTACCGGTCGTGGACATCCTGCCGCGTCAGTCACGGTTATACTGCCGTGTCGGTCGGGTATTCACATAAAACCTTAAACCAAAGTGCTAAAACTACATATAGTTATTCACCGTGAAATTGTGATAAATATAATAATTTTAAAGTTCTCGAAGTTTACACATACACATATGTTCACATCAGGCTGATGTCACAAGTACATAGATATTTGAGATGATGGTTGAGAGCATAAGCGCACTTATCGAAATTCACATACACACCCACACATAAGTCTTATCTTAGTGATCACACACACACACATAAACACACACCGAATTTTACACATTTCGAAGCATAGAAAATTCATGTTAAATCATGTCCGTAAAATACTTTAACATCACATCACTACAATATGTCTACTGAAATCAAATACACATGCTAGAGGGTTTTCCCTACTTGACGATAAGTCACCAAGCTTCCATAGTTCAAGAACATCTCACATCAAGCTCGAAGCTCGGCTCACACCTAACATATGCAGAATTATGATCGGAACGTCAGAATTGACGTAAATCAGCAAGACACATCATATCCCCAAAGTCTACAACTCAAAACAGAAGACAGTGCTAACTATCAAGAATCTACTAGTCGAATCCCAAATCGACCAATCGGTTTCCCAAATTGATCGGTCGAATTGTAAATTCGACCGGTCGGTTTCCCTCAGGAAACCAAACCTTCCCTTCACATCCAAACCAACCAATCGATTTCAAAAATCGACCGGTCGGATCTACAAAATTGACCGGTCGGTTTTGGTTCGACTGGTCGAGTCCCCAAAACTATAAATTTTAACTTTCCTGTTTCGTGAAAATTGACCGGTCGAAATAAATTCGACCGGTTGGTTTTCAAAATCGACCGGTCGAATTTCGTTCAACTAGTCGGAATCACTCTAGGGTTCTATAATTCCATCTCATAAAGAAATCGATCGGTCGATTTAGAATTCAACCGATCAATTTTCACCCAGCTAGTGTTTGTTCTTCCTAAACCCAAATTTTCTCCCTTCCTTTCTAATTTTCTTCTTTCACATACACATTTAAACTACAAATATACTCTACACATTCTTTACCAATTTCTCATAAAATCTTACCTTCAAGTCGATCGATTCGTCAATCCAAAGCTTCACACTCTAAGCTAGAGTTTGGCAGTTAGGGCATTCCAGATTTCACAAGATCCAACGTCAAATTAAATGCTCAAATCCTCGTATACACTCACCATGCCGTCATAAATCCTCTCCTCTTTACTTCTCTTGCTCTCTCTCAATAAATCACCCTCATTTACTCCACAATCACCAACCTAGGATTAGAGCAATAACTCCCTTTATTTTTCTCCCCTCTTATATCAGTTTTGTTTTAGGTGTAAGACCCATACACCCATGCTGGGTATACTTAACTTACCTAAAACTTATACACAGCCTTACACCCCTCTAGTTTCACTTACTCATGACTTACTTGACTTGTTAACTTTTTACCGGGTAAGGCACATGCACTGACGGGCATGCATCCCGAGGTAACTGTTTCAAAGGTCAAAATTTTTTGGAACGTTACATTCTCCCCTCCTTAGGAATTTTCATCCCCGAAAATTTACTAAGGTTGGACAGTGTATAGGGGTCCCCACCCCCGTCAGTGTGAGCACACGCCTGCACTCAGAACACCAAAGAAAGGCCAAAGTGACCAGCTTTAGAGAATCCATCCTTTAACGAGGATTGAACAAGTCCTAACTTAACGCAAAACAGCTAGCGAAAGCTAGCCAACACTTATCTAGTGACAACACATACAAGACCTCACCTACGAACTCATGACGTTAAACTTCTCTAGTTTAAGTACCTGCATGAAAACACATTGACAATTCCATATGAAAAGCTACAATCATGGCATACATTGTATAAACGAAGTCAAAGATATCTGTATACACTTCCAAAAAGTTATATATATATATATATATATATATATATATATATATATATATATATATATATATATATATATATATATATAGCAACCATGCCACAATAGTTCACACATTACAACCCAATTTGTTTTAATTACAAAATATTTCAACAAAACAACCAAAAGAACTTCCTAGCATAATCCCCCAAATCAAATCCCAGAAACAAACCTTCGCTCAAATCCCCGCGTTCCCCGGTGGCACGCCAGAAGGTCCTGCCTCATCTGTAGGCGCCACATCGTCACCAGGAACACCGCCAGATGAAGACGCTCTAGTGGAGTAATACCATTGACCTGGTACAGCCGCACGAGTGTATGCTAGGTGTGTCATGTAATCATGAGGGTACGTATGTTGCATCCACTATGTAAAAACACCCTCATGATAGTCCATCCGCCGGTATAGTAGTCAGTTGCTCTCCTCGACTTGAGTCGTACGAGCGAGAATATCGTATAAAATTGCGGAGTCTGGGTGTGGTGGGGGAGGCATCTAATAGTGGGCCTGTTGTTGGACTAGTGGTTCTGGTACTGGGGGCACTGGCTGCTCTGGCTGGGGAACTTGTTCTTCTTGTCCTTGCTCAGCCTCAGGTGGAGGAGGTGGTGCTTGTTCATCAACTGGAGGTAGGACTTTCTTCAATTGGTTATAGGTTCGTTCCAATCCGCAAAGGAATACAACTCAACATGATCATTTAATCTCGGTTCGTCAGAAGAAACTTTATATTCACCCTTGTTGGCATACTCCTCAAACATAGAGGAGATAAAACAAGCATAGGGTATACACTCGTTCGGTTTTACTCCACCCCTCAATAACTTCCTATGTATATAAATTATACCTTCAAACACCATCTTGGGTGGGTTGAACCAACGGCCCCTAAATGCCGCATACAAAGCTTGTTGCACCTCCCCTACCCTCTCAGTATTGTGTCGCATAGGATAGAGGTTACACTTGATTATGGTGTACAACATCCACAATTGGAGAGGTAAATCAATCCTCAGAATGGCCTTACCGGACCCATTTCTTTCCTGGGTCATCTCGTTCCTAACTTCCAAATGATCAATTCCGCTAAAAAGGGGGGCAAAAGTTCAATGTCGTCCGAATACTCGTCATAACACTCTAGGGCTTTGGATGCGCGATCCCATGTGAATCAATAGTCGCGACCATCTACTTTGGTCTCAATCACTGAAGACGTACTAGTTGATTTGAGGTTCTGATAAAACAACCGCACCAACCTCAGGTAATAACAATCATGTAGCAGTTCTAATATATTGATCAGACCGGCTTTCTCAATATAATCTCAAGCCCATACGGTGTTTCCCTATACGTCCGAGTCCTTAAACATGGCCCGATCAATTCTATACTCGTCTTCAATCTTTTTACTTGCCCACCACTTGTTGGGCTGGTCTAAAGGTGGTGGTGGTGGTGGCGAAGCCAGCGCTGGCATTTGCGGTGCCGCAGGTGGTGGTGGTGGTGGCATAGACATACTAGGGCGTTGAACCGGAATCTTCGAAGCCGTAGGCTTTGAAGCTGGCCTCGTCTTGGGTGGCATGGTTAGGGTTTTGCACAAAAGTTTTCAAAAATAGGCCTCCAAATAGAAAGGCAAACACAATTTCAAAGGTTTTGGGGCTAGGGTTTACCTTTTTGCTTCCGACTCGGACTCGAGTTTGCGGAAAAATCCAAGCTAAAAGACCTCCCAAACCCTTGTTCCTTTTTTTTTTTTCTCCAAAAACCCTAGCAAAGCCCTAATAAAAGCCCCAAACTGAAAATATCGAATCTAAAAGAAAAACCCAATTTAAATATGTCTGAACAAAATCGACCGGCCGAATTTCAAAATCGCCGGTCGGTTTTTCAAGTTAAAACCCTGCATCACGATTTCTTCTGGTTGATTTTCAAATCGACCGGTCGAACTCAGAAATCGATTGGTCGGTTTGTCATTTCGACCGGTCGGTTTTTCAAGCCCATTTTATATACTTTTATTTTGTTCTGTTTGTGAGAATTGACCGATCGGTTTTAAAATTTGACCGGTCGATATGAATTTTGACCGGTTGGTTTGTGACAGAACACAAATTTGTTTGGTTTTTTTTTTCACTCCTGCTTTTATAACTTCAGAAACTTTCTAATTTTAGGCGTTTATATACCATTTAAAAAACTCATGGCCCAAAATTTTCTTTCCTTCACTAGACAACCATGAGTCATACATATCTAGTTACAAGTTACTATGGAGTTACAAGAAAATAAGATGCTCTCAACTCTCTTGAAACAATTGCGGATATTGTGCTCTAACTTCCGCCTCGCGTTCCCATGTAGCCTCTTCAACAGGATGATGTCCCCATTTGACAAGTACCAAAGGAATACGCTTTGTACGTAAGATTTGCTCCTTTTGATCAAGAATTTGTAATGGCTCCTCAATTATTGTCATATCTTCATACATTTCGACCGACTGATCATCCAAGATATGTGTAGGATCTTTAACATATTTTCGGAGCATGGATACATGAAATACGTTATATACTCGATCAAAAAGAGGAGGTAACCCAATCCTTTAGGCAACCTCACCAACTCTATCTAAAACCTCAAAGGGTCTAAATTATTGTGGGCTTAGCTTTCCCCTCTTCCCAAATCTCATCACACCCTTCATGGGCGAGATCTTAATGAACACATGATCGCCGACTTCAAAATCTACACTCATTCTCTTGAGATCGGCATAACTCTTCTGCCTACTCTGAGCTGCCTTGATTTTACCTCTAATCAAACAGACGATATCGACATTATCTTCAAGTACTTTTGGACCCAATATGAACTTTTGCCAGTTTCCTCCCAATTGATCAGTGATCTACATCATCGTCCATAAAGTGCTTCATATGGCGCCATATCGATACTCGTTTGAAAACTGTTATTGTATGCAGATTCGACCAGTGATAGGTGCTGATCCCATGATCCTTAAAAATTGAGCATACATGCTTTGAGTATATCTTCTATTACTTGGTTCACCCATTCTATTTGTCCATCCGTCTGTGGGTGGAATGCCGGACTGAATTCTAATAGCGTGCCCATCCCTTCTTGAAACTTCTACCAAAATCTTTAAGTGTGGAGTGTAAAGACCGTCACTATCCGAAACAATACTAACTGGAATGTCGTGCAGTCGAACAATCTCCTTCATATATAGCTCTGCAAGTCTTCCAGCCGTATACGTAGTGTTGTATGACAATGGGTTGACTTGGTCAGTCTATCGACAATTACCTAAATGGTATTGTGTCGCTTTGCAGTCCGTGGTAACCCCATAATGAAGTATATTGAAATTGTGACAGCCCGAATTTCAACACTCCGAAACCCGTGCCATCAGCACGATCCTCCAGACCGTGCCCTAAAACTGTGCACGGAACATTGGTATATCAAGCATAAATTAAATAATTAAGCAGATAATCTCATAAAGCGAAAACAGTTAATATGCCCAACTGGCATATGTAAAAGACAGTTCTACTTTCATGCCATCGCATGAACAGAGAACCAACCTAAACCATCGGTGATATACAGATCACCCCAGATGGTTCGCTAAAAGGATAATTCAATTTAATTACATGTTCAACAAAATAAAAACTTGACATACCAAGCTGTGCAATCTGCTCTAAAAACTGACTCTCTATCAAAGTACACAGCAGAGTCCTCTAAAAGAAGTCCTCGGGTGGAGGCTCCAACTTGTCTCCAGGCAAGTAATCTGAATCATCCGGATCTACGTCCCCCGAAGCCTCAACTGCTGCTATCAGTGAACCTGCGACGTATAGTCTAAAGGGTGAGCTACATCCTAGCTCAATAGGGAACAAACACAATGAACATATAAGTTAAAACTCACATATATTCCATGATACTCTAAGCATGATGAGTCTATGCTTTTGCTAGAAAAATAGTTTGAATCTGATAAATTACATTCAAGTTTACTAGTAATTAGCATGTATTACTTTACTGTTGATTTATCATGAATGACACGGAACAGGCCTAAAGCAAAAACTTAAATCTTCAACTTAAGTAATCCCCGAGCAATATAGCATCGAGCCCCGATGAGATACCCTTCATCGTCATCTAATTAAACAGTTGTAAAAGATGTATTCCCTGGGAATACGACCCAAGCCCCTTTCTCACTAGGCGGCGGGGTTAAATATCACACAACATCCCTGGGATATACATACGGTTATGGATAAACCTCCGTACTGGTGTACGGATTCGCCGCCGTACCGGCCACAGATCTCCTGCCGCATCTGTCGTGGGTATCCCGCCACATCGGTGGGGTATCCTATCAAACCTCAAATAACAAAAATAACATGTGCTTTACATATAGTTGTTCACCGTGTAAGTGTGCTATCTTATATCAGTTAGGCCTCAACAGTAATTATTCAATCCTATGTATACATCCCTGGGATGTATACATACCCGCATCACACCTGATGCCTTTATTACTTTCTCATCCCCTGGGGATGTCTCATTCTCATTAGATTACTTGTTCTTAATTACTTGCATCACACAGATGCCTTTATCACATTCTTGGTGTCACACACGCACCCATTTTCACAAAGCTTTTCATAATTAAAACAACTTCGAATTTGATAATTATATCACTACATACATGCTCTTGAAATTAAAGTACATGTTCAAGGTGTTCCCTACCTCAATTCTCTAATGGTCCAAGCATTAAGGTCCCACGCGGCTCCTTGTGCTCGCTTTCACACGTACCACCTATGGTACATCATAACATATGCAATACATCACTAAAGATGTAATGAAGAAGGTCCTGAACCCTCCATAAATGTCAAAGAAAAATTATAAAGTTTAAGCAAAACTGTCAAAGTCGATTAATCGATTCCCAAAATCGATTAATCGAAATATAATTCGATTAATCGATTAATCAAAATCCAAATCGATTAATCAATTCTCAAAATCGATCAATCGAGATACAAATTCGATTAATCAATCCCAAATCGATTAATCGAAGTCTCCAACATAAAGCAGTCGACTCTTAAATCGAGTGGTCGAAATTCTGAAATCGATTAGTCGATCCCAAATCGATTAATCGAAATTCAAAATCGATTAATCGATTTCCCAACTCGATTAGTCAATTTCTCCAGGTCTCATTTCTCCAGTCACTGGAGGTACCCAGTCGATTAGTCGATTTCCAAATCGATTAATCGAAATCCAAATCGATTAATCGAAATCGAGCTCTCATGACTTTTCAACTTCTGGGTCAAAATCGATTAATCGAATCTCGATTTCGATTAATCGATATTGCCAGATTCAGTCCCCTTCCAGGCTGTTCTTCCAAATCTCTCTCCTTTCTTTTTCTATGCCTTTAATCTACCCCTTTAAGCATATTTGACTGAATTTAAACATCTACAATCTATGTATTAACTTTAATTTAAAACTCACCTCAAGAATGCCCTCAAGGGATTTATTTGTTGGGTTTGATGGCTAGGGTTCCATCATTTGCTTCCACGATCTCAATCGCTTGAATCCGTCAATGAATGCTCTAATCTCCTCTTGATTTGCATCCACTTCTTCCTCAATAACTCCTCTTTACTCCTCTCTCTCTCTCCTCTTAACTCTCTCTTCAATAATCAAAGCAAAAAAAAACTAGGGTTATTAAAACCCCTTTTTTTTCTCTCCTGCTTGTGTGTTAAACACATACACCAGAGATAGGTGTATGCGACTGTAACTTAGCACAATACTCTACACTTAGGTCACACTAATCTCACATTAGTACATAACTTCATAAATTTAATGTTTGACCATCACTTGGTCAACTCATGACCAATCGGGCACGGATCCCGAGGTCAAAGTTAAACGGTCATTTTTTAGGGATATTATAGAAATTGACTCCCACTTTCACTCTAGTATAGGTAGAGGTTACAATAACCCTGCAGGATGTCTACGATCTACTTTCACCTGTTGACACACTAAGCACTTAGAAACATACACGGCTATATCCTGTTTCAACCCTCTCCACCAGTAGTTCTTTATCATATCCTGATACATCTTCGTACTACTAGGGTATATAACATACATCGACTTATGAGCTTCATCTAGGATGGTCTGCTGCAGATCGGCATCAACTGATATGCATAGACGTCCCCTGAACAACAACGAACCATCTTCCTTAATCGAGAAATCGAGTCTAGTACCATCAATTACACATTGTCTGATCTTCACCAACTCTAGGTCTTTCATCTGCAACTCTTGAATATACTCAAAGATCGTCGACCTAACTATAATGTTGGCCAAGAAGGCCCCTGAAACTTGCACCTCGATCCTTGTGTCATACAAAAAAAGATCCTCGAGCAACTTCCATCTATGAAATCCCGTAATAAGGCTAAACAATAACACTGAATTCTTCCTGCTCAAGGCATCCGCTACCACATTGGCTTTGCCTGGGTGGTACTGAATGGAGTAATCATAGTCCTTGAAAAATTTCATCCATCTGTGCTGCCTCATGTTAAGCTCATTCTGTGTAAATAGGTATCTGAGGTTTTTGTGATCTGTGAATATCTCAAAGGTTTCGCCTGTTAGTGTGCACCTTTTCTGGGTTCCTTTCGGTCCCCGTGAATCAGTGACCCAATTCTGTCCTAGGCAGACTCTGGCAATGCGGTGTTTTGAATGCTAAAAATAAAGGGGGGTTTTTATGAAGGTTCCTAGTTTGTTGCGATCACCAGCTGCAGATATTTAACGACGCTGTAATACGTCAGTAATCACGCTTTGGAGTGGATGTGGGATACTTCTTTACTGAATCGTTGGCCTACCAACATCAGCAGCACTGACTCTTCTTTGAGTTTAGATAGTTTAGTTTTTCTTATTATTGCTGTAATTCTGATTGGCTTAAGTTTCCTAATTCTATTATGAGTCTAACTATGTGAGCCTGTTGTGGTAAATTAATCTAAGATTCTAGTGTCCTAATCCTAATGTAAGTCTACTTGGTTTGAATATTCTAATATTATTAGAAGTCTAGCTAGTTTGGAATCTGATTACTTTTGAGCGTCCTACCTTTATTAGAATTCTATTGTGATTAGGTGTCCTAGTTCTATCATGATTCTAAAAGGTCTCCTAATGCTATTAGAAGTGAAATTAATTTTAGTATTTTACTCTTATTAAAAGTCTAAATAATTAAGTTTTTTAATCCTACTAGGAGCCTAATTAATTCAAATGTTCTAATCTTATTAGAAATCTAATTAATTAAGTTTCCTAATCCAACTAGAAGTCTAACTACTATTAGTCTCCTAATTGTACAAGGAATGCAAATATGTTAATTTGACTAAAACTCTAATTAAAGCAAGTATACTAATTGTACTGAAATTCTAAGTAAAGCAAATATATTAATTTCACTAAATTTCTAATTAAAGAAAATGGACTAATTCTACTGAAATTCTAATTAAAGCAAGTGGACTAATTTTCCTAAAATTCTAATTAAAGGAACTAATTTTACTAAAATTCTAATTAAAGTAGTGAACTCATTTTACTAAAATTCTAATTAAATTAGTAAACTAATTTTACTAAAAAAAATTAAAGAAAAGGAGTTTTGGGTCCGCTATGCTAAGGAGGATTGGCCTCGTTCCTGAGATTAAAGCAAATTGAATTTTGAATTATAAGATAGTTTTTTTTTTTTTTTTTAAAGTTGATAATTTTGGGTTATAATTATGAATTAAATTTTGAAACTAGAAATTAAGAACTAAATTATAAATTGGAATTCTAAAAATCTTAAATTAAGAAATTAAAACTAAAATTTAAAATCTAAGGACTGAATTTGGGATCGAAATCAGAAAATCAAACTGTTTGATTAAGGGCTAGTTCTAGAAACTAAGAACTAGAACCAGAGATTAATAATAAGACTGGAGATTGAGACTTTAGAACAAAATTAGAGTTTAAGGTCAGGGATGAGGCCGTCTAATTAAGGACTGGTTCTAGAAACTAAGAACTAGAACCAGATATTAAAAATTACGGTCTAAAAAAAAAGGTGCTACAGTCTAAGAGTAAAAATTTAATATTAATAGTTAAAACTAAAAAAAAAAACTAAATCTAAGAACTAAAAACTAGAGTTAGAAACTAAAAGCTAAATTATTACCTAAGGCCGGGGTTATAGAGAGAATCTCAAAATTCGAAGCTTGGATGCGGGGGACTTGAAACTTGAATCTCGAAGTCATTGCTGTGTTTCTCTCTGTATTCCCTCTGTTCACTCTTTGTCCGTCCCTTTGGGGTCGAAGTAAAAAAAGTCTTTTATAGGTTTTTTTCTAATTACGCGCTCTGTTTCAGGCGTTTAACTAAATTACGCGTCGATTAACCGGCGCTTATTCGCTTTGGGTCTGTCATTGACTCAATGAACGACCGGCTGACTGGCTCAACCGAGTTCCCTAATTCTAATAACGTTAGGACTAATTGCGCGCCCCGTTTGGAGTGTGCAATACGATTAAGTACTTCATTCTGAGTGCTTAATGGTAAAATTTTAGGGTCAAGGACTGTGAGACTAGGTCTGGCGTAGGCCAATTACGCGCCTGTGATATGGCGCTTAATCCGATCTTGCGTGCCATGTGGAGCACATAATCGAGTCTCGAGGTGGTCTAGAGAAAGGAAGTTTGGTCTGAAAAGGGACTAATTGCATATTTGTGGGTTTGCGTGCAATTGAATTATGCGTGTAGTTTTAAGCGCGTAATCCGGGGTTATTTGGGTCGGGTTTGAAATGTCAGACTGTTGTTTTAGCCTGTGTTTAGCCATATACTATTGTTTCAACATATGATTCCCATGTTAGGGTTGTGGGATTTGAGCCACAGAGCTATTGTTTCAGCCTGTGTTTAGTCATATACTATTGTTTCAGTATATGGTTCCCATGTTAGGGTTGTGAAACTTTAAGAGAAGATAAGTCCTTTTCGAAAAGTCACAGGCAAGGTCAAAGGTTGATCGAACGAATTTGTATATTCTGAGAGGGCAAAATGGGGGTGCCTACAGATGCCTCTCTTCAGCGTACTCTTGCGAAGTAAGAACGCGTCGAAGAAGTAGACACCGCTCATTCGAGGTGTCTTCTCGTTTCTCTTGGGAAATCACAAATTGAATTGGGGATACTGACATGACATGTTTGACTTTCTTATCTATCAACGCAAGCTAAAATGGAATATTTGGGGGCCCAGTGGTAGCGTCAAAAGGCATATTCCATGCCGTGGATGCAAGTGATCTCGTCGCATATCGCGACCCGCTGTCATAGACAGTCGAATGGAGAAGTCAGTGTATCCTAATCTGCTGGTACAAGGGCATCCCATCGCGTGACATGCCCTGCTGTGAGTGACAATCAAACGGAAAGGAGAATCACCATATCCTAATCTGCGGGTGCAAGGGGCATCCCGCTGCATGTCGCGATCTGCTGCAAGGGACAGTCAAATAGAGGGATATGACGTAGTCGAGGTATCGGGGAGTGTCATACGTATGTCCATAAATAAGGTCAAGAGACTAATAATAAAATCATGTAATATCGAAGGCTTTCGCATGTAATGTCAGACCGGGCACGTTATTGCTCACACCAATGCACGTCAGGCGTTTCCTTTCTAATAGGCGTTTGTAAGTTCTTAGATTAAATATACTCATTACTAGATTTCTTAGGGGAATGACTGGTTTAGGTGAGTGGTGAATGAGATGAATTTTGGTATGTAAGAGGTCCCTTTGTTTATTATTATTTTAGTATTTATTTATTTATTTTTATTTTTTTTAAAGAGTTTTAAAATTTTGAGAACTTTAACTTAAGATCAATTCAGTGGTAAATCTTCGAAAAACGTGGCTTTCGAGACGTCACTGAGTAGATCCACTGGTACGAAATTTGTGGACCTGACCGTTTATGTGGTTGTCAAGACAACACTTGGCATGTCGGATATTCCGTCTAATCTTCTCAACGAATATTAATGATTGTCTCTTATGGGAGGACTACAGTGATTTGCAAGTCCAGAGAGATGGGTTTTGAAAATATTTGACTTAATCATAGCTAATTATATATATCAGAAGCAATATCGAGTAAAAGATAGGGTGATGATACTTACCTGTGTAGCCCGTGATAGGACTGATTGGTTGTCGTGATGTCGTGATGGGACGTGGTGGTCTTTCCCGTTGCGATTGCATGCTGGAATGAGTCCCGGTGGTTGCAGGTGTGATGGGACGCAAGTCTTTTCTCTTCTTGTTGTAGCACATCATAGACGTGATGGGACATTGGGGATCTACTTAGGCTGGGGGATTACTGGTCGTAGGTCTGGTAGAGGCATTTGGATCCTGGTGGGACTTTTTTTGTGTTTGAGATGCGATGGGAAGTGGGAGGAGTCCCTCTTCTTCTGTTGAAGTCTAACAACTGTTGCGTAGCTAGGAATTTGGGAGGTAGGCTATCTGCTTCTGTGGTGGGACATTGGGGGAGCATAGTTAGCGATGAGATTTTTAAAAGGTTTGACTCTATGTAATGGTGCATGATGAGGATTTCGAGGAGGTGTGATTGGTGTCGGGCTTGTAAGACAAGATGTTGTCGTGCCGCGGTGGGACATGTTGGTGATGAGATTAAGTCATAGTTGCATCGCGAGGGGCATGCTCATAGATGTGTGGCGGGGTTGTGTCTGGATGTTTCGGGTAGTGATGTTTGCGATGGGACGTTGATGGGATATTTGTGCGATAGGTGCGTCATATTTCTTTCTTTGGTTGATCTTGGGTTATATGAGATCACATTGTGGTTGCATCGTGTCTGGACTCTTTTTTGGCTTTGGTCATGTGCCTGAGTTTTGGAAAGGTTTGCTTTTGGCTTTTCACGATGGGATGTGTGGTGGCATAGTTGATTTAGGTCAATGAGCTTAGATATTGGGATGTCGTTGTATGTATGCATCTTATCGTGATGGGATTTTCCCTCTCCGGTTAGATCGTGATGGGATGAGGGAAGGTGACAGTGCCACAATAAAGCATGTATGTCTTATCGCACCGGGATCAGGGGCACGGTCAATGGACATGGGAGAAGAATCTTGACCGAGATGGGATAAAAGGTGTGAGGATGCAGATTCTGTCTGAAGTTGGGTATTGCACGCCTGGTTCCGGGCATTTAATCTAATTGCACGACTGTTTTCAGGCATACAATTGAAAGTTTGAAGGAGTATTACGCATTTGGATGTCTACGTGCTGATGAGTAGTGAAATATGATCATATTTCACCCCTTTAAGCCTACATTTAACAATCCGATGAGGGCAATCTGACATAATTGTGAAGTTCTAATTGTTTCAAGAACATTTGACCATTGGATGCATTTGGAAGCATAAAAAAGCATAAGAACAGCAAACGTTGGAACATTTAAGCAAAGGAGTTAATGGTCCTTGAAATTTAAAATTCAAATTTGATTTTTGAATTTCAAATCTGGAGCTGAGACTCTATTTAAGCAAACTGGAGAATTAATTTTGGGGACTTTTAACTTAGCTTTTATTTTTTCTCTTTCTAGGAATTTCCAGCTTTCTTCCAATTCCTTCTTCCATTTTTCAAACTTTGTTCTTGCATTTTCTTAGTTCTAGTTTAGATTAGTTTCGATTTTTACAACTGAGGAAGATTGTACCTGCTTGGATTAAAGCTTTTGTGGATTTTATTATAGCCATTTTACGGTATTTTAATATTTATTTTAATTTATCTTTCAATTATGTTGTTCATTTCTAGCATGAGTAGATAAATCCTTTTGAGGATGGGGATCTAATGAACCCCATTTGAGGTTTTCATCTATACTACTATAGATTTGTGGTTGGGATATTATGTTATCATAGATGCCTTGATCTTTAATGCCTTATTGTTCTTGTCGAATTAGTAAATTCCGATTGCCATCTAATATAGGGGTGCTAGTCCCACTCCCATGATCTCGGATCTGCAATAAGAAATCTACTCCGAGTTCTTTGTTGTTAATATTTGCGGCATTAATTTATCGTCATTAGGAGTCTCTCTTTTACGGTAGATGTTTTGTCCTATTTTGCTGCATTAATCTATCGTCATTAGAAGTTCCTTTTACGGTGAATGTTTTGCCTCATCTCTTTTACGGCAGTAGGAAAATCATATACTTAGAGTTGGTTTTGTAGATTAAGTGAAATATTTTCCGTAAATATTTGATTGAGTTTAATGTTTATGTGCTTTGCATCTTGTGATGGTATCATATCTTAACCGTTAGATCTATATTTCATAAATGATAAACAAAGGATGGGAAGAGTTAGCATCCTGATCCTCTCTTTTATTCTTCATTTAATTCAATTTTATTGCCTAATCTTCATTTCTCATTAAAATCTCAGAAATCGGTAAACTAATGTAGTATTACTTTAAATCTATAGTTTCTTTCTTTGGATTAATTGCTATGTCTATTTCATTTCCTATAATTTTTTGCCCAATCTTCGTGGGAACGATCTCGCACTCCATTAATCTATGCTACATCCGATTAGTGCGCTTGTGAGTTTAAAACAATATTAAAATTACAATAAGTTTTTGGCGTTGCTGTCGGGGATTGAATATAGAAAATATGAAATTTTTAGGAAATAGATAGTTAATTTTAAGAATTTCTTTAGATTTAAATCAATATTTCTACTAGTTAAAAATTAAAAATAATAATAATAATAATATTTTGAAATTTGAAATTTGAATTGTTTGGAATTTTTGAAATTTTGGATTTGTATTATTTTTTTTGGTAGGATTTTTAGAATTTCTAGTTTAGGAGTTTTAAAGATTTTTTTTAGGATTTTTTTTTTTTTTTTAAGATCTTTAAGATTGGTAAGATTTTCTTCTCTTCCTTTCTTTTCTTAACTAAGATTTTTAGGATTTGTAGATTTCTTTTAAATTATTTCCTTTTAGTTTATTTGTAGGATTTATAGGTTCCTTTTTTATTATTTTCTTTTATTTTATTATCTTTTTAATTCATTGCCTCTTTAGGATTTAAATTTTGAATTTGAATCCAGTTTTAAATTTTAAATTTTAAAATTTGAACTTAAATTTTGAATTTGAATTTTACTTTTGAATTTGAATTTGAATTGATTTTTTATTTTGAATTTTAAAATTTGAATCTGAAGTTGAATTTGAATTTGAATTTTAAAAAAATAAAAATAAAATAAAATAAATAAAATAAAATAAAAATAATAGAAAAAAAATAAAAAAATAGAAAAATAAAAAATATATAATTTTGAAAATTTGAAATTTTACATTTTGAATTTTACCTTTTGAAATTTGAATTGTTTGGAATTTTGGAAATTTTGGATTTGTAGGATTTTTTTTAGTTGGTAGGATTTTTAAGATTTCTAGTTTAGGATCTTTAAGATTTTAGGATCTTTAGTTTATTACCTTTTAGGATGCTTAGAATTTCTAGGATTTGCAGGTTTCTTTTAGTTTATTCCCTTTTTAGTCTATTGCCTTTTTAGGATTTGAATTTTAAATTTGAATTTTAAATTTGAATTTGAATTTTGATTTTTATTTTGAATTTGAATTTGAATTTAACTTTTGAATTTGAATTTAACTTTTGAACGTGAATTTGAAAAAAAAAAAAAAAAATTTTGAAAAAAAAAAAAAAAAAAAAAAATTTAAAAAATTTAAAAAAAAGAATTTTTTTTTTTGAATTTGAATTTAACTTTGAAAAAAAAATATTTGAAGTTTGAATTTTAAATTTTAAATTTTAAATTTTAAATTTAAAAAAAAAAAAAAAAAAAAATTTTAAAAAATTTTGAAATAATTTTTTTTTTTTTTTGGAATTGTTGAAACTTCTAGGGTCTCTGATCTTTGAATGCACACTAGGTCCTCTAGGGAGAAATCTTTAGAACCCTTTATACTTGAGATCGAACGTGCTTGTCGCTCGAATCGCAAAGAAACAAGATCAAGATGAGAAGTTTCAAGTGAGCCATCAATCGAAGTTGACATGGCTACAAATGGATTTGAGGAACCCCCACATGGGAATGAAGAAGAACCAACCTTGAGGGAGTTGTTTGCCCTGATTACCACAAACACCCTGTCTTGCATTAGATACCCTGTCAGACCCGGCGGCCGATTTGAGATCCAGACGAATGTGATTCAAATTCTCCTAATCTTTCATGGTATGGAAAGGAAAGATCCGTACCAGCACATCAAGGACTTCATTAAAGTCTGTTCATCCGTGTACCAGAATTTTAGTGAAGAATCAGTGAGGCTAAGGCTGCTTCCTTTCTCCATAAAGGATAAAGCCAAAGCTTGGCAAAATGCCCTACCAGCTGGCTCAATAACCACTTGGGATCGACTGGTTAAGATATTTCTGTCGAAATTCTTCCCTATGACAAAGACTAATGCATTGAGAAGCAAGATCTGTGATTTCGTGCAAGAAGGAGAAAAATTCCATGAAGCATGAGAAAGGTTGTAACGTCCCAGAAATTTCATACTTAAATAGCACACCTCGAAAAGCAGACCGACTGGTCACATCTTCGACCGGGTCAACATTGACGTGGTTGACTTAGTAGATCATATATGAGATGAAATGTATGATAGAAACCACTTAGTTGGACTAAGTATCCAAGATATTCACACATACACATTAGTGAGTTACAAGTGATTAACACCCTAGTTAAGTAGTAGGTGATAAGAAAAAGGGAAAAAGGGTTTATTTCCCTTGAATGAGTAGTTGAGAAGAGTGAGAGAGTGAGTTAATGAGAGTATGATTTTTGTGTGAAATTGAGAAGGGTGCATTGAATGCAAATAAGTGATCTGGGCTTGGAAAATTAGCGGATCGAGCTCGGGATTGACGTAAGAGTAGGGATTTGGAGGTTTATGAAACCCTAGTGAGCTAAAGCTTGGAGCAAGGGAAATCCAACCATTAGATATGGTAAGATCCACTATTTCAAGTTTGTTTAGTTATTAGATAGAGAATCTAAACTATTTTGTATGAAAAAATGGATGATGAATGGGATGGATGATGATGAGATGAGTTCTAGAGGATAGAACACGATCGGATCTCAGAATGGACAAATTCGATCGAACAAAATTAGAACTCGTTCGATCGATTTTGACCAATGAGGAAATAAGGTGAAAAATGAATTCTGAAGAAATCTTTCAAACGATTTTAGAAATCGTTCGATCGATTTGAGAACCTGTGTGAACGATTTAAAATCGTGCAATCGGTTTACTAGGGGACAAAAATAAGATAGAATGGATTTCTTAGGAAATCGATTGAACAAATATATTCGTTCAATCGATTTTGGATTGTGTTCAATCGATTTAAAAATCGTTGGATTGATTTTCCAAATCATTCGATCGATTTTCTAAATTGTTCGATCGATTTTCCAAATCGTTCGATCGATTTGGACAAATTAAGGTTTTGTGGAGGTTTTCATACGGGCTGTTCTTTTGTTGGGGTTAGGTTTCTAACCCAATGTTTTTATACTTATAGTGATGAGTTATATATGTTTGGTCAGGCCTAGTTATGCCGAACATAGTGATGGTTGAGTACGGCTCGGATTGAAGGATCTGTGGATAGTAATCACGTGAGAGGTAGGGGATTATCTGAACTTGTACCCTCAATTACGAGAATATGTATGTAGTGATATTAAGGATGCATGTTCATTAAAGCTTAGTGTAAATCTCTGTGTTTTGTAATGCTATGAGTAAAAATATGGAAGTACGGTATGTGTGCGTACAAGGTTAAAAAGGGTAGAAACCAATGAGTGTAATACATGAGCCAACCCAGGGATGCATATGTACATTAGGCATCTGAAGGATGCATTAGAATGTGCGACATCCTAGGGATGTATGGTGGATAGAAAGATCCAAGTTATGAGATAAACCATAAATGGGATTGAACAGGCTGTAAATTAATATATTTTTAGCACAATTACATGGTGAATAACTATATGTAAAGCATAATCGATTTAAGGTTTGTAGAATACCCAACCGACGTGGCAGTATACCCGTGACTGATTCGGCAAGATATTCGTAACCGGTACAGCAGCCAATCCTTACACTAGTAGGCATCCCAGGGATGTATAGTGATATGCCTTAGTCTATGAGAAAGGGATGTGGGTCAGAATACTTGAAAAATAGTCTGATTAGATGACGATGGAGGGTATTCCATCAGGGCTCGATGCTATATTGCTCGGGGATTATTTAAGTTAATTATTTTAAGCCAAGAGACCAGCCTTATTATCATTAAGAGAACTAGTGAATAAGAACGTCAGATGTTATGATTAGAGTAACAAAAGTATGTTGTTTATTTTTATTGCATCTTAAACTGCTTTCAAATTAAATTACATTTATGTATTCATGCGTTATTTATCTCATGAAATATATGTGAGTAAGAAAGATGTACATGTTTAGATATTGTCCCTATTGAGCTAGGATGTAGGTCACCCTTTGACTATACGTCACAGGTGCAGAGTTAGGAGCAGCTTCTGGTGAGGTAGATCTCAAGGACTCAGAGTATATTCCAAGAGAGGAGTCTAAGCCCCCTCCTGAGAGGTTCTTTAGAAGACCCTCTGCATACTTTGATATTTGGAGAGAGAGATATTTGCGGCTTGGTACGTCCAGCCATTTTTTTTTGTAAGGTTAATGGTACATGTAATATTCTTTTACCGAACCATCTGAGGTGACCCTAGTTACGACACTTATGGTTCGGGTTGGTTCTTTTACCCATGCGAGAGCATGGGATTAGAACGATATTTTAAGCAATTATTTTGGGCTTATATAGTAGAACTGGAGATTTGTTCTACTTTAGTTTGGTTATGTTTTTGCTATGGTTATGTGATTATACCAAGTGTTCCACATACTATTTGGGTCACGGCCTCGAGGGTCGTGCTGATGGCACGAGTTTCGGGGTACCAAAATCTGGGCTGTTACAGTTAGTATCAAAGCCTTTTCTTTAGAATTTCTGACAAGTCAGGAATTTTGTCAGAGTAAAGGGCTGCTAATGAAACTTTAGTTTCATATGCAGAACTTGATGCCTTCTGGGAGGAGGGGTCGACCTAGAGGTCGCCAGAATAGAAATCAGAGAGGTGGAGAGGAGTTTCGAGCAGGATATAGTAGAGACCAAGAAAATCCTCATGAAGGGGAGGATCGAAGAGGAGATGCGACAGATCGTATCGCATTAGCCATGGAGGCTATGGCTGCTGTGATGGCCCAACAGACGCAGCAGACTATGTTACTAGCCGAGCATATGACATTGATGGCGGCTAATAATGTCGCTAGTCATCAGCCACCACCACCACCTCCTCCAGCGTTGTTGCCCTCTTCATTCGTAGATTTTACGAGATTGAGACCTCCTAGCTTCTATGAGCAGACGGATCCATTAGAAGCCGAAAAATGGTTAAACTAGATGGAGAAGCTTCTGGATAGGTTGCAGAGTACAGATAATGAGAAGGTAGGCTGGGCCTCCTTCCAGCTTGAGGGAGATGTTGATCCCTGGTGGAAATCAGCATTGAGAAAGAGAGAGATTGAGAACCCTCATCGCCTATGGACTTGGGCAGAGTTCATCAGAGAGTTTAATCGGGAATACTTTCCCAAGCAGGTGAGAGTTCAAATGAGAAGAGAATTTGCAAATCTTCAGCAAGGGAGCTTGACTGTGTGAGAATATGGCGTGGAGTTTACAAGATTGTCACAATTCGCGCCTGAGCTGGTAGCTACAGAAAGCATGAAGGCTGCCAAGTTTGAGGAAGGTTTGAGACCCAATGTCCGTGAACGAGTATCGATCTTTGAGCTTGAGAGCTATGCAGATGTGATGGGAAAGGCGATAGTGGCCGAGAGGGATATCAGTAATATATATAAACGAAGAGAATAACAAGATAAAGGTAGAACCTTTCAAGGGAGAGCAGGTGAGTATGACTAGGGGAATAAAATGCCGAGGTTTACGACACCATCTCCAATCCCTAGGTAGATTGCTTACCCAAGTTATTCCAAGCCACCTATATCCACATTGGCTAGACCGATCCGATATGAGAACCCTACTGGCACCACAGGAGTGTCCGCTACTCAAGGCTTCTCACGAGCAGCCTCTTCTACACCGAATGAGACTTGTGCCAAGTGTTGCAAGTCTCATAGAACAGTTGACTGTAGACGGGAAATGAAGGGATGCTACAATGTGGAAAGATCGGCCATGTGATTCGGGATTGTCCGGAGATGAATAAGGAATACGCACCTGCATCGAGTCAAGCAAAGAAGTCATTACACAAGGAAGGGCCTATGCGATTCTGACTCAGACGCCTTGAAATTCAAATGATATCATACAAGGTGAGCTTTATTTGGATAAGTTATACATTGTGTTAAGTATATTAAAATTTTTATTTTTAAATAGATAAGGTACTTCTATCTAGGTTATATTGTGAGAGTAATTGATTTTACATATTATATTTTGTTGTGTTGCATGAGTGAAATGCTGAAAGGTGTATGATTTATAGGTACTTTAGAAGTATATGGGAAGGAGAGTTATGTAGCGTACGTGGCTAGAGTGTTAATTGACCCAGGGTCTACTCATTCCTTTGTCACTCCTCGATTCACAAGGAAGATGAAAGTTAAGCCAGCAATTTTAGATTTTGTCTTGGCAGTGTCTATCCCGATGGGAAAATCGGTTGATACGGACTTAGTCTGCAAGTTGATGATAGTAGCCATTAGAGATGGGGATGTCTTTGAGCTACCAGTGAATTTGATTCTATTAGACACGCAAGGATTCGACGTGATCCTTGGCATGGATTGGTTGTCACATCATTATACAACGGTCGATTGTAAGAACAAGGTTGTCATATTTAGGCCGAATACGAGAAGATCATTCCGATTTAGAGGGGTGAGAACAAAGTTTCTACCACTCGTGTCCGCCATCAAAGCTGACCGTCTGATCAGAAATGGATGTAGTGGGTACTTGGCATTCTTGAAAGAGGACAAAGAAGGGAAGAACATTATTTCTTAGATCGCAGTGGTATGCGAGTTCGATGGCGTCTTTTCGAAAGAATTGCTAGGGCTACCTCCGGATAGAGAGGTGAAATTTGCCATCGACTTGGCACCTGGAACAGAGCCGGTTTCGAAGGCACCATACAGGATGGGTCTGGCCGAGTTGAAGGAATTAAAAGAGCAATTGCAAGAGCTCTTAGACAAGGGGTTTGTAAGACCGAGTGTGTCTCCTTGGGGAGCACCATCTTGTTTATAAAGAAGGACGGATCAATGAGATTGTGCGTTGACTACCGTCAGCTAAACAAGCTCACTATAAAAAACAAATATCCGTAGCCAAGAATAGATGACTTGTTTGACCAGCTGCAAGGGGCAAGATATTTTTCTAAGGTCGACCTACGATCTGGATATCATCAACTCAGGGTCAAGGCAGAGGGCGTCCAAAAGACTGCGTTTAGGACGAGATACGGACACTACGAGTTTTTAGTGATGCCGTTTGGATTGACGAATGCGCCGACATCGTTTATGGATTTGATGAATTGGGTGTTTAAACCACACCTGCACTCTTGCGTCGTAGTCTTCGTCGACGATATCCTGATCTACTCCAAATCAAAGAAGGAACATAAAGAACACTTGAGAACCGCTCTATAAACTTTGCATGAACACCAACTGTACGCCAAGCTCAGTGTGAGTTTTGGTTGAAGAAGGTTAGCTTTTTGGGACATGTCATCTCAAAGGAGGGTGTCACGGTGGATCCAGCCAAGAGCGAGGCCATCGTACAATGGGAACAGCCCAAGACGATGACTGGCATTCACAGTTTCCTTGGTCTGACTGGGTATTATAGGCATTTTGTGGAGGGATTTTCAAAGATATCAAGGCCGCTAATGAGACTCACACGGAAGGATGTGAGGTTCGAGTGGAATGACGCGTGCCAAGCAAGCTTCCAAGAACTCAAGAAGCGGCTTACTTCAGCTCCAGTACTTGCAATTCCTTCACGCAGTGGGGCTTTTGCGGTTTATAGCGATGATTCTCATAACGGGTTAGGCTGTGTGCTCAACCAATACACGAAGGTAATTGCTTATGGGTTGAGGCAGCTGAAAGATCATGAGAAGAATTACCCGACCCATGACCTCGAGCTAGCAGCAATTATATTCGTATTGAAGATCTAGAGGCACTATTTGTATGGGGGGAGCTTTGAGATCTTCACTGACCATAAGAGCCTCCGATACTTATTCACACAGAAAGAACTGAATATGAGACAGCGAAGATGGATGGAGTTCCTCAAAGATTACGATTGCTCCATTCAATATCACCCAGGCAAGGTTAATGTGATAGCAGATGCTTTGAGTCGTAAGGGTTTAACTCAGTTAGCTAGCCTTGTGATGGGAATGTACAGGTGGAAATTATTTGAAGACCTGTCATTGTATGATGTGAACATTGAGGTACAGGCTTCAGGTACTCTTTTGGCCAATATTTCAGTGAGACCGACCATATTTGAACACATTCACGAGTTATAGATGAAAGACTCAGAGTTGGTCAAGATTCGACAAGAGGTGGTTGAAGGCACCAGACCAAATTTCTCTATAAGGGAGAATGGTTCTGTGACAGCCCCGAATTTCGGCACCCTGAAACCCGTGCCATCAGCACGATCATCTTGACCGTGCCCTTTAGCTAAGCACGGAACACTGGTATATCAAGCATCAAAAGTATAATAAACGAAATTGCGGAATTTAAATCTATATTTATTAACTCCCCAAAAGACAGTTCTACCCTTATACCTCTGTATGAATGGAGAACCGATCCGAACCATCGATAATAGCAATCATCACGGATGGTTCGTCCCAAAAGAGAAATCCCAACTCCTCATATACATGATTTTAAACAAAATAAAGGCTTGACATACCAAGCCGTACAAAAACCTCTCCAAGAATCTCTCAAAGTGGCACAACGAGTCCTCTAGAAGAAGTCCTAAGGTCCGACTCCGGATCAGGCCTCCACAAGCCGCCAGGCTACTAGTAGTGGACCTGCGACGTATAGTCTATAGGGTGAGCTACATCCTAGCTCAATAGGGAACAAACACGGTTGAACATATAAATTATGACTCACATATATTCCATGATATGCCATGATGTGTCTATGCAATTATTGATGAAACAGTTAAAAAGCATTTCGTTTTACTGTTGATTACATATGTTTTCATTTACTCATGAATGATGCTGAAAAGGCCTAAAGCAAAACTTAAACTTTCAACTTAAGTAATCCCCGAGCAATATAGCATCGAGCCCCGATGAGATACCCATCATCGTCATCTATATAGACAGTTTTAACCGTATTCCCTGGGAATACAAATAGTACCCAAGCCCCTTTCCCCTGGGGATTGGTGGCGGGGTTTCACTTGTCTCAATCAACACCCCTGGGGTGTGCTTACTATGTACGGATAAGCCTCCGCACTGGCCTACGGTTTCGCCGCCGTATCGGTCACGGATATCCTGCCGTGTCAGTCGTGGATATCCCGCCACGTCGGTGGGGTACCCTATCAAACCTCAAATAACAAAAATATCGGTGCCTTACATATAGTTATTCACCGTGTAAATGTGCTATCTTATATCAGTTAGGCCCTATCAAAATGATTCAATCCTTGGATACATCCCTGGGATGTATCCATTTACTTGCATCACACTTGATGCCCTTATCTCTTTACTTCTTCATCCCCTGGGGATGGCTCATCATGATTACTCTTATGGATGTCACACACACACACTTTTCACAAATTCTTAAGAAATAAACATTTGAATTGAATTCTATATCATTACATACATGCTCTTGTAAAATAAAGTACATGTTCAAGGTGTTCCCTACCTCAAGTCTTCATTTGATCAATGCATCAAGGTCCCACGTGGCTCCTTGTGCACTAGTCCACGCGTACCACCTATGGTACCACATAACAGGTGAAACACATCACAAAGGATGCTATAAAGAAGGTATAAGACCCTCCAAAAATCTTAAAGTCAAACCCAAAAGTCAACATAATTTATCTCAGTCGATTAATCGAATTCCAAAATCGATTAATCGAAGGTCAATATCGATTAATCGAAGTAATTTCGATTAATCGAAATTCTTCGCTGGTCATGCGATCTCGCTCAATCAGCTTTCATTCGATTAATCGAATCCAATTTCGATTAATCGAAATTCTCCTTTTCGCAAAGTCGATCCTCAGTTCGAACAGTCGAGTTTTCATTCGATTAATTGAATCCAATTTCGATTAATCGAAATTCTTCTTTTCGCAAAGTCGACCCTCAGTTCGAACAGTCGAGTTTTCATTCGATTAATCGAATCCAATTTCGATTAATCGAAATTCTTCTTTTCGCAAAGTCGACCCTCAGTTCGAACAGTCGAGTTTCAAAAGTTGATTAATCGATCCCAAATCGATTAATCGAAAACTAAAATCGATTAATCGAAATCCCATTTCGATTAGTCGATTTTTCCTCAAGTCATTTCCTCCAACCCCTGGGGTCCACTGGAGGTTCTCAGTCGATTAATCGATCCCCAAATCGATTAATCGAAATCCAAAGTCGATTAATCGAACTCCAATTCGATTAATCGAAATCGAAATCTTCGACTTTTCAACTTCTGGCCAATTTCGATTAATGAAACCCAATTTCGATTAATCGAAATTGTCGATTCAAATTTCTTCGAGTTCTTCCCAATCTTTTTCCATACTTTTTCCTCTATTTTTCTAAGCCATTATCCTATGATTTAACCTACATTCAACCATAACTTAACCCCTATAATCTATGCATTTTATTTACAAAAATTTTACCTTGAATAGATCTCAAGTTGATTTCAATCCAGTGGTTGGAAGGGTAGGGTTTCCAGCTTTGGCTCTAACAGATCCAAATCGGGTTGAATCCGGCTTTTATTGCTCGAATCCCCCCTCCAATCAGTTGCAATAACTCCTCTCTTACTTCTCTCTCTCTCTCTCTTCTTTACTCTCCTTCAACAACCAAACTCTTGATTTTAGGGCTATTAAACCCTTTTATCCTCTTCCTCACTTGTGTGTTGAGCACATACACCGCGGTAGGTGTATGCGACTACACCCTCACAACACACACCATATAAGCATTCTATTTATCACATCTCATCCGTTCATTACACCACATACTAACTGTTGGACTTCCATTTGGTCAAACCTATGACCGATCGGGCACGGATCCCGAGGTCATAGTTTAGCGTGATTTTTCAGGCTATTACATCCTCCCCACCTTGGGAATTTTCGTCCTCGAAAATAACCCAAGGTTTGTCTGTCTGGGTCACTCCCCCCCCCCACACTCTCAGGTGAGGTGGTCCAGTTGACTCAGACGTATTTAGGGAAGCACAACACAAGCATAGAAGTAATAAACTATGTACTCAAAAAATATTTTGATTTCTATTAATATCAGAAAGTTTTTACAAAGCGCCACATGAGTTGGCGTACAAAACATACATCGATACAATCATGACTAATAATATAAAAAATAAAACTCATGCAATCCCTCCGTCAGGCAGGTCTGGTGCAACAGGAGCTGGTGTGTCTGCTGGAGCTGACTGTGGCTGTGGTGGTGGTGAGTGTGCTGGCTGGGTGGTCGGCTGTGGCTGCGGCGTCTCGGTCGGCGGAGTGGATGTGGATGTGGAAGGAGCCGCGTCTGCAGTGGTGGGATGGAAGACGGGTCCTCTGTGGAAGGCGGTGCGTCCAGCGGTCCACTCCTCCTCCTGGGCGAGGTAGCGGCGGTAGTCGGTCGGGTAGATGTGGCGGAGTGTGTGGAACATCAAGAAGTCCATCCTCCGGTTCATCCGCTCGTTGTTGGCCTCCATACGAGCCAACACGTCCTCGATGGTAGGACCGGATGGAGCGGGCGGTGAGGATGAGGTGGGTGTCATGGGCGCGAGTGGGGGTGTGGCGCTGGTGAGGCTGCGGTGTGGGAGGAACCCTCTCCACGGATGGCTCTGCGGGAATAGGGTGTGCCCCACCCACGTGTGGGTCCCGAGGTGGTGGGGTTTGCCGCTGGCCAGGGCGGGGACCGGAGCTGGTAGGGTCCGCTTTAGAAGGTTGTAGCTACGGGCCCATGAAGACTTTGTAAACGTCTTCACGCGATCCGTAGCCCTCACCTCGTGAGGTGAGATGGTGTAGGAGGGCTCGTCGGAGTAGCACTCCAACATGCTCGAGATGAGCCGAGCATACGGCATCTTCTCCTTGGGCCGCATGTTGCCCTTCATCAACTTGCCCTTGATGTATTTCATCCCTTCTAGGATGACCATTGTGGCGTCGAACCACCGGCCACAGAAGGCCGCGTAAAGTGCATGTTGCACTTTGTCCACGCGCTCGGTGTCGTGGCGCATCGGGTAGAGGTTACACTTGATTATTGAATCAAGCATCCACATGTAGGGTGGAAGGTCAACCCTCTTAATGGAGGAGCCCGACCCCTTCTTGCCGTTGGTCATGCGGGTCATGACCTCCTCAAAACGGGGTTCCTCCTCAAAGGGTGGGAAAAGAGTGGTCTCCGGGGTGAAATCGAGGTAACACTCGAGTACCTCGTGGATGTGGCGACGAGTGATCGTGTATAGACGACCCTCGATCTTGGTTATAATGCAATCGTCGGTAGGGCCATCGATCAGCCCTTGGTAAAAGAGTCTAACCAATCTAGGGTAGTAAGAACCCCGAATTGGTTTTAGAAGGTTGCCGAGACCGGCATTATTTAGGTAGTTTCGAGCCCATTGGGTCTCGCCCAGTAAATCGGGATTTGTGAATAGGGTAGGGTCGATGATATACTCGACCTCGAAGGTCTTTGCCGCCCACCATTCATTTGGTTGCTCAACATTGGTAGGTGGGGGTGGCATGGGGGTGGATTCGCGGGAAGACTCGCGCATAGACGCGCTCGTCGAACCGGAGGTGGTCTCTGATTCCGACGGTGATGGAGTCCTCACCGGCGATGGGGTAGGTGGTGGTGGCGCAGCGTTCTTACGCCTAACCGGCAACTTAGAAGTCGCCTTCTTTAAAGATAAACGGGTTTTGGGCGGCATTTTGAGAAAACTAGGGTTTTTAACTAACTCAAATGGAAAGAAAAGCGGAAATCTAGGGTTTACCTTAGGTTTCGAAGGCGGATTCAGAAGCGAATTAATGAAAGATCCAAACCCTAGACCACTCGGTTGGTTGGAGAAGAAGGAGAAGACGAAACGCCAAAAAATCCCAAGCAAGAAAAATTTCGAATGGGAAATGAAATCCCCAATTTCATATATATAGGCCTACCGATTAATCGAAATTGAATCGATTAATCGAGATTCAAAACTAGGTTAAGCAAAAATCGATTAATCGATTTCAAATCGATTAATCGAAGTAAAATTGACATCAAACCTTTTCGATTAATCGAAATCGTATCTATTTAAAATTTTAAATTTTTAAGCTCACTGGCGCGAGCCAGTCGATTAATCGAAATCCATTTCGATTAATCGAAATTCAAAAATCGATTAATCGAATTTTAATTTTGATTAATCGAAATCGTGCTGTAACTTCTAATTTTCCAGAATTTCTTAAATTATTCGATTAATCGAATCCATTTCGATTAATCGAAATTTCGAAATCGATTAATCGAAATCCACTTCGATTAATCGAAATCGTCCTTTTGATTTCAAATTCTCGTAAGTCCTTTTTGTAAATCGATTAATCGAAATATAATTCGATTAATCGAAATTTCAAAATCGATTAGTCGATTCCAAATCGATTAATCGAGATTCCAATTCGATCAATCGAAATTGGTCTTCTATGTATATTCTAACTCTCTTTTAAATTTCCAGTCACTGGCACATGCCAGTCGACTAATCGAACAAAATCGATTAATCGAAATTCCAAATCGATTAATCGATTTGAAATTCGATTAATCGGTTTTGCCCAATTTCTGCAGAATTTCAATCTCTTTGTTTCTTTGATTTCTTTAGGTAGTTTATGACATCAAGTGGTTCATCCATAGAGTTATATATACTTGATCATGTACGTATAATTCTGTTCCTCAAATCAGATTGGATCAACTTTTCCATTTAATTACACGTATAGTGGAGATTTCACAAACATGTTTGTGGTTTACACTACGTTCTCACGTCGTTGGAAACAAGGCTGGATATTGATCTTTCACATCGGCCTCTCGTTCCCAAGTAGCCTCTTCTTTTGGGTGATTATTCCACCGAACAAGCACTAAGGGAATCACTTTAGTGCGCAGTACTTGTTCCTTTCGATCCAAGATTTCCACTGGTTCCTCTATCATGCTCATGTCCTCACACATCTCTATAGGTTGCTTTCCTAACACATGGGACGGATCGTTCACATACTTTCTGAGCATTGATATGTGGAAAACATTATGTACTCGATCAAATAGCAGTGGTAACCCAATGCGATATGCAACTTCACCTACTCGTCCCAAAATTTCGAATGGTCCAACATAACGTGGACTTAACTTCCCTCTCTTGCCAAATCTCATTACACCTTTCATAGGTGACACCTTCACAAACACATGTTCGCCCACTTTGTAGTCAACACTAGTCCGCTTCATATCGGCGTAACTTTTCTGTCTACTCTGTGCTGTCTTCAACCTTTCTCTGATAATTCGGACAACGGTGGCGTTGTCTTCAAGTAGTTTTGGTCCTAACACAAATTTCTCACCTGTTTCCTCCCAATTGAGAGGTGATTTGCATCGTCGTCCATACAGAGCTTCATACGGTGCCATGCCAATGCTTGTTTGAAAACTGTTATTATATGCGAACTCGAGCATCGGTAGATACTCATCCCAGTATCCTTGCATATCAAGCATGCACGCCCTGAGCATGTCTTCTATTACTTGATTCACTCGCTCTGTCTGTCCATCAGTTTGAGGATGGAAAGCTGAACTAAAGTCTAGTCGTGTTCCCATTCCTTCTTGAAATTTCTTCCAAAACTTGGATGTATATAGTGGATCACGATCTGAAACTATGCTGCTTGGAATCCCATGTAATCTTACAATCTCCTTCATGTATAAGTCTGCCAGTCTTCCTGCTGTATATGTAGTATTGTACGGCAAAAAGTGCGCTGATTTGGTCAATCGGTCTACGACGACCCAAATGGCATTGTGTCTCTTGGCAGTACGGGGTAATCCAACAATGAAGTCCATTGAGATCGATTCCCACTTCCATTCTGGGATTGGTAAAGGTTGCAATAGTCCAGCAGGATGTCTATGATCAACCTTCACTTGCTGACAAGTCAAACACCGTGACACGTACTCGGCCACGTCTTGCTTCAGTCCTCTCCACCAGTAGTTCTTTTTCAAATCTTGATACATTTTGGTGCTACCAGGGTGGATAGCATAATTTGACTTATGGGCCTCATCAAGAATCGTTTGTCTTAGATCGGCATTGTCCGGAATGCAGAGACGGCCTTTAAACAACAAGGAACCATCTTCTTTTACTGAGAAGTCCGATCTGATGCCTTCACTCACGTCTTGATGAATCTTTGTTAATGTCGGATCTTTCATCTGTAGATCGTGGATATGCTCAAATATCACTGGCTTTACTGATATGTTAGCCAAAAAGGATCCGGTGTCCTTTGACTCAATGTTCGCATCATAGAGTGCCAGGTCTTCCAATAAGTTCCATCGGTGCATACCCAAAATCAAAGAAGCTAACTGAGCTGAACCTTTCCGACTCAGAGCATTGGCTACTACATTCGCCTTACCTGGATGGTATTGTATGGAGCAATCGTAATCCTTAAGGAATTCCATCCACCTGCGCTGTCCCATATTGAGCTCTTTCTGTGTAAAGAGGTATCGGAGGCTCTTATGATCGGTGAAAATTTCAAAAGTCTCACCATACAAGTAATGTCTCCAAATCTTCAAATAAAAATGATCTGGCCCAAGTCATGAGTCGGGTAATTTTTCTCGTGTTCTTTCAACTGTCTTGATCTGTAAGCTATCACCTTCTTGTGTTGGTTGAGCACACAACCAAGGCCATTGTATGATGCGTCGCTGTACACGGCGTATCCTCCACTGCCTGAAGGAATCGCTAATACTGGAGCCGAAGTGAGTCTCGTTTTGAGTTCTTGAAAGCTCTTCTCGCATGCCTCACTCCACTCAAACCTTGAATCTTTTCGTGTTAGCTTTGTGAGAGGTCCCGATATCTTTGAAAACCCCTCAACGAAACGTCGATAATAGCCTGCTAAGCCCAGAAAACTGCGGACATCGGTCACTGTTTTTGGTTGCTCCCATTTAACTACTGCTTCTATCTTTGCTGGATCTACTGTGACACCATGCTTTGAGACAACATGTCCCAAAAAGCTAACCTCTTCTAACCAAAATTCACACTTACTGAGTTTGGCGTACAATTGGTGTTCACGTAGCGTCTGTAGAGCAATCCTCAAATGTTCTTCATGTTTCGTCTTGGATTTGGAGTATATCAGTATATCATCAACAAACACTACGACGCAGGAGTCCAAGTGTGGTTTAAACACTCGGTTCATCAAATCCATAAACGACGCCGGAGCATTCGTTAATCCAAACGGCATCACAAGGAATTCATAGTGTCCATACCGTGTCCGGAAAGCTGTCTTCTGAATGTCCTCAGCTTTGACTCGCAACTGATGATACCTAGATCTCAGGTCGATCTTAGAAAAATACCTTGCTCCTTGCAGTTGGTCGAATAGATCGTCAATTCTAGGCAAAGGGTAGCGATTTTTCACAGTGAGTTTGTTCAATTGTCGATAGTCAATGCATAGCCGCATTGACCCATCCTTCTTCTTGACAAACAAGACCGGTGCTCCCCATGGAGATACACTTGGTCTAACAAACCCCTTGTCCATAAGTTCTTGTAGTTATTCCTTCAACTCCTTTAACTCAGCGGGAGCCATTCTATAAGGTGCTTTTGAAATAGGCTCCGTTCCTGGTGCTAAGTCAATGGCGAATTCTACTTCTCTTTCTGGAGGTAATCCAGGCAATTCTTCTGGAAACACGTCAGCGAAGTCTCGCACAACTGCTATCTCAGAAATGACATTCTTTTCTTCCTTGTCCTCCTTTAAGAAAGCTAAGTATCCACTGCAACCCTTTCTAATCATTTTCTCGGCCCTTACTGCTGAGATCAATGGCACAGATGACGACCTCACTCCTTGAAACCGAAATGATCTTCTTGTGTTGGGTCTGAAAATAACTACCTTGTTCTTGCAATCGACGGTTGCACAATGCTGCGCCAACCAGTCCATGCCAAGGATCACGTCAAACCCTTGCATGTCTAACAGTATCAACTTTGCTTCCAATTCATGCACCTCTAAGTCTCGAACTGCTACAATGATGGATTTGCAAGCTAACTCCGTGTCTACTAACTCTCCAGTCGGAATAGACACAGATAGGACGAAATCCAACGTCTCTGGAACAATCTTCATCTTCTTAGCGAAACGTGGAGTAACGAATGAGTGGGTAGACCCGGGGTCTATCAACACTCGAGCGTCATATCCACCAAAGCATCCTTTTTCATATATATTTAGAGTACCTATTGTATACGTACATACATACAATAATTTACACATCAATTTACACTCTTAATTCACATACAACTTTTTGTATTGAGAAAAGAATCTATAAAATTTTTAATGCATGCTCCTTCTCTATCTAAGATTTTAATGAAATGGAAATTTTCTTTAATAAAAAAAAAATCTCACCTTGGATGACGTCATGCACGTTCCCTGCTTCCTGAGCAGTGACTGCATAGGCTCTCCCCTGGACGATCGGTTTCCTTGCTTGAATTGGTCGTGGTGCTGCAACTGAAACCGTCTTTCTCTTATCCGTCTCGGGGCAATCCTTGATCAAGTGGCCCACCTTGCCACATCGGAAACAACCCCTAGTTCCCGATCTACAGTCCACCGTCCTATGAGGCTTGCCACATCATAAGTCTCCCGAGGTGGAAGAAACAAGACGAGAACCCCTGTGATGGGCGCCAGTAGACATGGCAGGGCTCTCATAGCGAATAGGTCTCCCCGACGCAAGCAATGGAAACCTCTGTTGGTGTTGTTGTTGTTGCGCCGGTCTTCCGAAACCCCCTTGGAACTGTGGTCTCTGATTCTGGGCCATGAACCTCGGCTTTTTGTTCACCGGTTCGTAGTGCCCCGATCTTCCTTGTTCATTTCCTCCTCTCTGCTGTTCCCTCTGTCTATATCGATTCGTATTCTCTTCCTCTACTACCAGTGCTTTACTCATGACCTCTTCATAGGTCCTCAGTTGAAATGGAGCTACGCCTCCCCTAACTTCAGGCTTCAAACCTTGCTGAAACCTCTTGGACTTCATCACTTCAGTAGCGACGTAATCCGGAGCAAAACGGGCAAGTCGTAGAAACTCTACCCCATATTCTCTCACTGTCATTCTCCCTTGCACCAATTGTAAAAATTATATCTCTAATTGATTCCTCACCACTTCTGAAAAATATTGTTTGTTGAACTCCTCAATAAACTCCTCCCAAGTCCAAGGCAACTCTGGGGTCTCCTGAGCCCGAGTCCGTATCACGGACTTCCACCAAGGCCCAGCCTCCCCATCCAACATGTAAGTTGCCCATCTCACACTCTCATCTTCCGTGCAAGTTAGCACGCTAAAGACTTTCTCCATCTCCATCAGCCAGGTTCTCGGGCCATTGTGTCCTTGAGAAAATGAAGGAGGTCTCATCCTCCTAAACTCTGTAAAAGATGAGGGCACAGGCAACGCAGGTCCTACAGGTGGTGTAGGTGGCTGCTGTTCTCTTGACGCATGAGCTGCAAAGGATGCGGCTTGTTGTGCCATGGCAGCTGCCATAGTCTCCATAGTGTGCATCATCCTTCGTCGCTCTTCTCTGTCCTCTTGCCTTTCTCTCAATCTTTCTTGTTCTCTTAGATCTTGATCTTGATGATCTCGATCTTCTTCATCCCGTTGTTCACTACTATCGCCTCGGGGCCTCGACTTCCTAAAGGCACTCTATTTGTAGGAGAGATGTAACCATCTCCACCACGAGACTCTGCTGGCCTCCCCTTGGTCGGCCTCTTCCTCTAGATGACATTTGCGGCTGCATTTGAAACTAAAGTTTCGTTAGCAGAAGCCCCTATGTTCTGACGAAAGAACCCTTGTCAGAATTGCTAAAAGAAAATGGCTTTGATACCAACTGTGACAGCCCCAAATTTCGGCACCCCGAAACCCGTGCCATCAGCACGATCATCTTGACCGTGCCCTTTAGCTAAGCACGGAACACTGGTATATCAAGCATCAAAAATATAATAAACGAAATTGCGGAATTTAAATCTATATTTATTAACTCCCCAAAAGACAGTTCTACCCTCATACCTCTGTATGAATGGAGAACCGATCCGAACCATCGATGATAGCAATCATCACGGATGGTTCGTCCCAAAAGAGAAATCCCAACTCCTCATATACATGATTTTAAACAAAATAAAGGCTTGACATACCAAACCGTACAAAAACCTCTCCAAGAATCTCTCAAAGTGGCACAACGGAGTCCTCTGGAGGTGGCTCCAACTCGTCACCGGCCGCAAGGTCCGACTCGCCGGGATCAGCGTCTCCTGAAGCCGCGGCAGCTACTAGTAGTGGACCTGCGACGTATAGTCTATAGGGTGAGCTACATCCTAGCTCAATAGGGAACAAACACGGTTGAACATATAAATTATGACTCACATATATTCCATGATATGCCATGCATGATGTGTCTATGCAATTATTGATGAAACAGTTAAAAAGCATTTCGTTTTACTGTTGATTACATATGTTTTCATTTACTCATGAATGATGCTGAAAAGGCCTAAAGCAAAACTTAAACTTTCAACTTAAGTAATCCCCGAGCAATATAGCATCGAGCCCCGATGAGATACCCATCATCGTCATCTATATAGACAGTTTTAACCGTATTCCCTGGGAATACAAATAGTACCCAAGCCCCTTTCCCCTGGGGATTGGTGGCGGGGTTTCACTTGTCTCAATCAACACCCCTGGGGTGTGCTTACTATGTACGGATAAGCCTCCGCACTGGCCTACGGTTTCGCCGCCGTATCGGTCACGGATATCCTGCCGTGTCAGTCGTGGATATCCCGCCACGTCGGTGGGGTACCCTATCAAACCTCAAATAATAAAAATATCGGTGCCTTACATATTGTTATTCACCGTGTAAATGTGCTATCTTATATCAGTTAGGCCCTATCAAAATGATTCAATCCTTGGATACATCCCTGGGATGTATCCATTTACTTGCATCACACTTGATGCCCTTATCTCTTTACTTCTTCATCCCCTGGGGATGGCTCATCATGATTACTCTTATGGATGTCACACACACACACTTTTCACAAATTCTTAAGAAATAAACATTTGAATTGAATTCTATATCACTACATACATGCTCTTGTAAAATAAAGTACATGTTCAAGGTGTTCCCTACCTCAAGTCTTCATTTGATCAATGCATCAAGGTCCCACGTGGCTCCTTGTGCACTAGTCCACACGTACCACCTATGGTACCACATAACAGGTGAAACACATCACAAAGGATGCTATAAAGAAGGTATAAGACCCTCCAAAAATCTTAAAGTCAAACCCAAAAGTCAACATAATTTATCTCAGTCGATTAATCGAATTCCAAAATCGATTAATCGAACCTGATTCGATTAATCGATTTCCAAAATCGATTAATCGAAGGTCAATATCGATTAATCGAAGTAATTTCGATTAATCGAAATTCTCTGTTTCGCAAGGTCGATCCTCAGTTCGAACAGTCGAGCTTTCATTCGATTAATCGAATCCAATTTCGATTAATCGAAATTCTCCTTTTCGCAAAGTCGATCCTCAGTTCGAACAGTCGAGTTTTCATTCGATTAATCGAATCCAATTTCGATTAATCGAAATTCTTCTTTTCGCAAAGTCGACCCTCAGTTCGAACAGTCGAGTTTTCATTCGATTAATCGAATCCAATTTCGATTAATCGAAATTCTTCTTTTCGCAAAGTCGACCCTCGCCTCGAATAATGAGTTTCACAAGTTGATTAATCGATCCCAAATCGATTAATCAAAAACTAAAATCAATTAATCGAAATCCCATTTCGATTAGTCGATTTTTCCTCAAGTCATTTCCTCCAACCCCTGGGGTCCACTGGAGGTTCTCAGTCGATTAATCGATCCCCAAATCGATTAATTGAAATCCAAAGTCGATTAATCGAACTCCAATTCGATTAATCGAAATCGGGTCTTCTGACTTTTCAACTTCCTGGCCAATTTCGATTAATCGAAACCCAATTTCGATTAATCGAAATTGTCAGATTCAGCCCCTTTCGAGCTGTTCTTCCCAATCTTTTTCCATACTTTTTCCTCTATTTTTCTAAGCCATTATCCTATGATTTAACCCACATTCAACCATAACTTAACCCCTATAATCTATGCATTTTATTTACAAAAATTTTACCTTGAATAGATCTCAAGTTGATTTCAATCCAGTGGTTGGAAGGGTAGGGTTTCCAGCTTTGGCTCTAACAGATCCAAATCGGGTTGAATCCGGCTTTTATTGCTCGAATCCCCCCTCCAATCAGTTGCAATAACTCCTCTCTTACTTCTCTCTCTCTCTCCCTTCTTTACACTCCTTCAACAACCAAACTCTTGATTTTAGGGCTATTAAACCCTTTTATCCTCTTCCTCACTTGTGTGTTGAGCACATACACCGCGGTAGGTGTATGCGACTATACCCTCACAACACACACCACATAGGCATTCTATTTATCACATCTCATCCGTTCATTACACCACATACTAACTGTTGGACTTCCATTTGATCAAACCTATGACCGATCGGGCACGGATCTCGAGGTCATAGTTTAGCGTGATTTTTCAGGCTATTACAGGTTCCTTGTTATTTAGAGGACGCCTCTGTATTCCAGTTGATGCCAATTTGAGATAAACTATTTTAGATGAAGCTCATAAGTCTAAATACGCGATTCATCCTGGTAGCACCAAGATGTATCAAGATATGAGGAAGAGCTATCGGTGGAGAGGTCTGAAACACGATATAGTTGAGTACGTGTTACAATGTTTGACATGTTAGTAGGTGAAGGTCGATCATAGACACCCTGCTGGATTGTTGCAACCTCTACCTATATCGAAATGGAAATGGGAGTCAATCTCTATGGATTTTATTATGGGGTTTCTGCGAACAGCGAAAAGGTATAACGCTATATGGGTTGTTGTAGATAGACTGACGAAGTCAGCTCACTTTTTTCCCTACAACACTATGTATACAACAGGAAGACTTGCTGAACTCTATATGAAGGAGATAGTGCGGTTGCACGACATGCCAAGCAGTATTGTATCTGATCGCAACCCGTTGTATACTTCAAAGTTTTGGCAGAAGTTTCAGAAAGGTATGGGCACTCGTTTGAATTTTAGTTTGGCATTCCATCCGCAGACTGATGGGCAAACGAAATGAGTAAATCAAGTGATCGAAGATATGCTCAGGGCATGTATGCTAGAGTTGTAAGGATCATGAGATCAACATCAACCATTGATCGAATTTGCATACAATAATTGCTTTCAAGCGAGCATTAGGATGACGTCGTATGAAGCTCTCTACGGAAGGCGATGCAGATTGCCTATCAACTGGGAAGAAATCAGGGAGAAATTTCTATTGGGTCCGGAAGTTCTCGAAGATAATACTATGGTCGTACGTATGATAAGAGAGAGGCCTAAATCGGCTTAGAGTAGACAGAAGAGCTATGCCGATGTCAAACGAACTAGCCTAGACTTTACCGTTAGCGATCATGTTTTTATAAAAGTATTGCCCATGAGGGGTGTAATGAGGTTCAGAAAGAAAGGGAAGTTGATTCCCCGTTATATAGGACCTTTTGAAGTCTTGGGTCGAGTCGGTGAAGTGGCCTATCGTATCGGGTTGCCTCCGTTATTTGATCGCGTGCACAATATCTTTCATGTCTCTATGCTCCGGAAGTACGTAAAGGACTCTACACAAGTTTTGGGGAATCAACCGGTTGAGCTGCATGAGGATATGACTATAGTTGAAGAAGTGACCCAAATTTTGGATCGAAAAGAATGAACTTTACGCACTAAAATCATCCCTTTAGTACTTGTCAAGTGGGAAAATCATCCGGTCGAGGAAGTGACTTGGGAAAGGGAGGCAGAAATTAGGGAACTGTATCCCCATTTGTTTGAACAACAGTAGATGAGCACAAGTCCGAACCTTGTTTTGTAGTTATAAGTTGGAATTTACATGTGTGAGAGAAAATGTGTAAGAATGTTTTGAGATTTTTTTTATACTTATAAGCGTATTGAAAATTTATTTGTTTGTACTTGTGGGTCGGACTCGACGACGTATAATCGACGAGATGCTACCAAGTTGGTGGAGCTACCACTTTGTTCATGGATTGGCAAACCATGCGAATGATCTATGCATAACGTGATCAATCACACTGTGGACGATCATTTTTATTTTTGTAACTAAAGGCTAGTTCAAATTCCATTAAGGGGCTGGTAGGAACAACCTCCAATTCCATTTTTGGGAATTTCGTTCGATCGAAATTCCGTAGGCTAGGGCCTTAGAAATAGTCAGGGAACCGTTCGAATGATTTTTCAAATCGTTCGAATGAAATGCACAGACCAGTGACAGCTCCAGCTGTTGTAAGAAATCATTCGATCGATTTTCTAGACCGTTCGAGTGAAATGCTTGGGCCAGTGGAGTGAAAAGTAGCATACAACTCAACTTCAGAAAATTGTTCGATCAATTTTTAAATTCGATCAAACGAAAATTTTAGGACCACATTAACTAATGCAATTCGTTCGGTCGAAATTCAGCTCCGTTCGAACGAATTTTTGGGGCTTGCATTAATATCTGAAAACCAATCGAACGAATTGTAAAATCGTTCGATTGATTTTGCAAACTATATATGTTTGGGTACGATTTTTGCCTTTCATTCAAAATCCAACCACTCTTCTTTTTCTTTCTCCTTGGGGAGAGTTCTAGGGTTTGAAAGAGTCGTCGGTTTTCATCGATTCCGGCCATCTTCAAGCTCGAATCTGCACGAAAACACCTCCTCATAATGCAACGAGGTAACCACTAACCTCTCTTGATTCTTTAAGCTTTCCATTTCCTTTGTACCCTAGGTTTTTGAGTAGGGCTAAACCCTTGGACATATACCCTAATTTTCTAATTAGTTGCAATGCCACCCAAGACTCGCCAAGCCACGGTGAGTGCGGCACCAAAGAAACCCACTCCGGGTTCTTCTTCGCAACAGCCACCGAAGTAACCACCTACGGCTTCTTCATCGGCACCACCTACACCTACACAAGCACCACCTCCACCACTACCACGTGAACGACCGAATGAATGGTGGTCTGACAAAGACTTTGAACTCGCGTGGATTATTGATCCTAAAACTTTTGCCAAGTGCAATGAGATTAAGTGGGCTTTTGACTATATTTCCACCGCAGGTTTGACTGGAATCCTTCGCCCATGCAAGGACAGCTATTACCCTAGCATAGTCAGACTATTTTATCAAAATATGGAACTGATCAAGGACCCAACCATCCTAAAGACCAAAATCGATAACATGCCTTATACGTTCACATTTGATGACGTGGCCAATGCTTTGGAGTGTTTCCACACTTATAACCACGAGGACATTGCCCTCGCTCAGCCTTTTCCGTCCACTCTTGATTACAAATATGTCACGGCTGAGATGACCCATGGAAGAACGGGTTTGGGTCGCTCGATTAAATGTGTCGACTTGCCACACGAGCTGTGGATGCTCGATTCGATAATCCACTACAATTTGTACCCCTTAAGACATAAAACGGAAAGGGTGGGTGAAGTCCAAATGGCGCTTTTTGCGGCCTTCAGTGGCCGATGGTTTAACGCGCCGAAGATGGCCCCTGAAGGGATGAAATATGCACGTAAAAAGATGCTTGAACACGCCAAGAAGCCTGTCGATGACATTCCTTATGCTCGACTGATCTCCCTGATGATCGAGGATTATGCAGGCGGCGATATGTACACCCTATCTCCGAATGAACCACGACTAATGGGTAATGTCCAACCATTCACCATGGTCGATTGGAATCGAACCTATGTAAAGTTGATTAAGAAGTCGCTCGTCCAAGAACCACCACCACTGGAACCACAAGCTCCAGATCAGCCAGCACATGACACCCCTATTCATGATGACCATACTGCTACTTTTCCATTGCAGCAGCCTGCTAGGCGCGGTGCTTAGACGCACATACCCCCACCACCATGTGAGGGCATTCCTGCGCCGACTGTTGCTGATCTTTACGCCTTGTTGGAGGCCAACACGTGGCAAATGGCAGAGAATAATCGCCTTCTCAATCGCCGCTTGGATTATTACGACGCACTGCACGCCGAGGCGATGTGCTTTATGTATCCGGCTGATTACCTCCAGCGTACGGCAGCAGTGCAGGCCTGGGTCCCGGACGCGTCGACTTCAGGTGAGGGACAACATGGTGATGGCGGAGATCTGCCGGGCGACGAGGACTCTTGACGGCTATTGCTTGGAGTGTGATGATGGAGTGTAAAATTTTTGGATAATTGATACTTTTTTTAGGAAAAAAAAAATTGTAAATTTTAACACGGGTACCCGGGGACATAGGTCCTCTTGAACAATCGTGGCATGGTTGCCATTTAGAACTATGTGCATAACTTTTTGGTGATCTTTTATATATATGTTCATGTTTTGGATATGGGCCATGTTGGTCGTTTAATTTGTTGGGTGTACTCTCTCGTTTGAATATGTGGCTGTTTATGAATGTATGTGTTCTTGCAGGCTGAGTGTTTGCACAGCTCAATTATGTGTTATATTATATTCTCCCAAATCTATGGTTTTATTGTGCACAATCTGTTCTTATGGCTAACCTATATGGTGTGTGTGGGCTCCCATGCCGGAGTGTGGGGGGGCGCCTTGTGTCTAATTTTCGCGGACAAAAATTCTCGAGAAGGGGTGAATGTAACGTCCTAGAAATTTTATAATTAAATAGCACACCTCGGGAAGTGGATCGACTGGTCACATCTTCGACCAGGTCAACATTGACGTGGTTGACTTAGTAGATCATATGTGAGATGAAATGTATGATAGAAACCACTTAGTTAGACTAAGTATCCAAGATATTCACACATACACATTAGTGAGTTACAAGTGATTAACACCCTAGTTAAGTAGTAGGTGATAAGAAAAAGGGAAAAAGAGTTTATTTCCCTTGAATGAGTAGTTGAGAAGAGAGAGAGAGAGTTAATGAGAGTATGATTTTTGTGTGAAATTGGGAAGGGTGCATTGAATGCAAATAAGTGACCTGGGCTTGGAAAACTAGCGAATCAAGCTCGGGATTGACGTAAGAGTAGGGATTTGGAGGTTTATGAAACCCTAGTGAGCTAAAGCTTGGAACAAGGGAAATCCAACCATTAGATATGGTAAGATCCACTATTTCAAGTTTGTTTAGTTATTAGATAGAGAATCTAAATTATTTTGTATGAAAAATGGATGATGAATGGGATGGATGATGATGAGATGAGTTCTAGAGGATAGAACGCGATTGGATTTGAGAATGGACAAATTCGATCGAACGAAATTAGAACCCATTCGATTGATTTTGACCAATGAGGAAATAAGGTGAAAAATGAATTTTGAAGAAATCGTTTAAACGATTTTAGAAATCGTTCGATTGATTTGAGAACTTGTGTGAACGATTTAAAATCGTTCAATCGATTTGCTAGGGGACAAAAATAAGATAGAATTGATTTATGAGGAAATTGATTGAACGAAATTTATTCGTTTGATCGATTTTAGATTTTGTTCAATCGATTTTCGAAATCGTTTAATCGATTTAAAATCGATCGAATTTTCCAAATTTGTGGAATTTTTCACACGGATTGTTCTTTTGTTGGGGTTATGTTTCTAACCCAATATTTTATACTTATAGTGATGAGTTATATATGTTTGGTCAGGCCTAGTTAAGCTGAACATAGTGATGGTTGAGTACGGCTGGGATTGAAGGATCCGTGGATAATAATCATGTGAGAGGTAGGGGATTATCTGAACTTGTACCCTCAATTACGAGAACATGTATGTAGTGATATTAAGGATGCATGTTCATTAAAGCTTAGTGTAAATCTCTATGTTTTGTAATGTTATGAGTAAAAATATGAAAGTACGGCATGTGTGCGTACATGGTTAAAAAGGGTAGAAACCAATGAGTGTAATACATGAGCCATCCTAGGGATGCATATGTACATTAGGCATCTGAAGGATGCATTGGAATGTGCGACATCCCAGGGACGCATGGTGGATAGAAAGATCCAAGTTATGAGATACACCATGAATGGGATTGAACAGGCTGCAAATTAATATATTTTTAACACAATTGCACGATAAATAACTATATGTAAAGCATAATCGATTTAAGGTTTGTAGAATACCCAACCGACACGGCAGTATACCCGTGACTAACTCGGCAGGATATCCGTGATCGGTACGGCGGCCAATCCGTACACCAGTAAGCATCCCAGGGATGTATAGTGATATGTCGTCGCCTATGAGAAAGGGACGTGAGTCAGGATACTTGAAAAATAATCTAATTAGACGACAATAGAGGGTATTCCATCGGGGCTCGATGCTATATTGCTCGGAGATTATTTAAGTTAATTGTTTTAAGCCAAGAGACCAGCCTTATTATCATTAAGAGAACTAGTGAATAAGAACGTCAGATGTCATGAGTAGAGTAACAAAAGTATGATGTTTATTTTTATTACATCTTAAACTGCTTTCAAATTAAATTACATTGATGTATTCATGCGTTATTTATGTCATGAAATATATGTGAGTAAGAAAGATGTACATGTTCAGATATTGTCTCTATTGAGCTAGGATGTAGCTCACCCTTTGACTATACGTCATAGGTGCAAAGTTAGGAGCAGCTTCTGGCGAGGTAGATCTCGAGGACTCAGAGTATATTTCAGGAGAGGAGTCTGAGCCCCCTCCTGAGAGGTTCTTTTAGAAGACCTTCTGTGTACTTTGATATTTGGAGAGAGAGATATTTAAGGCTTGGTACGTCCAGCCATTTTTTTTTGTAAGGTTAATGGTACATGTAATATTCTTTTGCCGAACCATCTGAGGTGACCGTAGTTACAGCACTAATGGTTGGGGTTTGTTCTTTTGCCCATGCGAGAGCATGGGATTAGAACGATCTTTTCAACAATTATAATTTGGGGTTATATAGTAGAATTGGTGATTGGTTCTACTTTAGTTTGGTTATACTTTTACTATGGTTGTGCAATTGTACCAAGTGTTTCGCGTACTATTTTGGGCACGGCCTCGAGGGTCTGCTAATGGCACGAGTTTCGGGGTGTCAAAATCTAAGCTGTCACAAAGGTTCATGGATCTGTTGCTAAAATGCCCATACCACAGGTTTGCCAAATGGAGGTTGGTCCAATACTTCTATAACGGACTTGATACAGCAAACCGACATTTGATTGAATCTATGAACAATGGAGGATTCCTAGAACTCAGGGAAAGTGAATCCTACAATTTCTTGGAAAAATTGGTTGAGAGCTCTCAACAATGGGATTTCACAAAAAGTCGGGACCAATCAAGAAAGAGTAGGGATCAAGCAGGTAATTCAGCCAAGAAGGGAGGGTTGTATGTGGTCAAAGACACACCGAATCTGAGTGCGAAAATAGACTTCCTCACTCAACAAGTTGAGGAATTGAAACTGATGAAAAATGTGAGTGTTGTGAATGTACAACCAGATTCATGTTCATATTATGCAAGTCCAATGCACACATCTGATCATTGCCCTTCAATGCAGAATTACTCAGAAAATCCTTGCAAGCAATTGAATGCATTGAACACCTACGATCGAAATCAGGGAAATATATTTAATGAAAATAACCCGAATAGTTGAAAATATCATCAAAATTTTTTATGAAAGCAAGGAAATCAAAAACCTCAAGCTAGGGGACAAGGAATGAATTTTTACCCAAGTCAAAATTTCAACCAAGGATCACAACAACAGTTTGGTCAAGGGCAACTTCAATAGCAGAATTATGGAGGTGGAAGCCAATTCCACCAAAATCAAAGTAAAAATGGGCAACCCAGGCAATCCAACTAGAATTTTCAGTTCTCACAACCAATGGTAGGATATAAAAACCAACCCGCACAGCAACTCTTAAGTCAACCTGGTTTTGCGCAAAATTTTCCACCGCCTGGATTCAACAATCAACAAGAAAATACTACGCCACATCATCCTCAGAACCAATATCCTCAGAATGAGGATGTGTGAAAGTTCATCCAATCCAATACTTCTTCAATATCAAGGATAAAGACTCAAATTGGGCAATTAGTGACACTCCTCTACGAAAGAGAGAAGGGATCATTCCAGAGCCAATCAATTCTAAATCCAAGAGGGTAGATGGCTATTGAGCATGCCTCAACCTCATCACAGGAAGAAAATTAATAACAAATTAAAGCAGTCACAACATTGAGATCTAGAAAGCAGGTTGATAACAAAGTGAAAATGTCAGAAGAAGATGAGAGATCTGAACTTGGGGATAAGATTGAGATGAATGAGGAAGTTGAAGAAGAGGAGGAAGAAAAGAAAAAGGTTGAAGAAAAGAACGAGAAAAAAAATAGTTTCGTGCCTAAAGTCCCATATCCTCAAAGGCTCATGACACTGAAGAAGAACCGCGATATGGAGGGATCATTAAAATTTTTAAGCAATTAAAGATCAACATTCCCTTCTTAGACACCATCCAGCAAGTACCTGCTTATGCTAGATTCTTAAAGGACCTGGTCACAATAAAAAGAAAGACTAATGTCCCAAAGAAAGCTTTCCTAGCCGAGTAGGTTAGTTTAGTTTTACAATCAAGATTCCCGATAAAGTATAAGGACCCTAGCTGTCCCACCATCTCAATTTTCATAGGGGAGAATCGTATTGATCGAGCACTTTTGAACCTTGGGGCAAGCGTAAATTTGTTATCGTACTCTGTCTATAAGGAACTCGAGTTGGGTGACCTAAAATCTACAGCAATGACCCTTCAGCTAACTAATAGGTCAATTAAAATTCCCAGGGGAATAGTAGAGGATGTCTTAAGGAAGGTGGACTCCTTCTACTTTCCAGTTGATTTCATTGTCCTTGACACCGAACATGTCCCTAATCTGAAGAATAGTGTCCCGGTGATCCTAGGAAGACCATTCCTAGCAACATCGAATCCACTGATAAATTACCGAAATGGGATAATGAACTTCTCATTTGGGAATATGACTATAGAGCTGAACATTTTCAATATTGCAAAGCGCCCTGCTGAGGATGAAGAACATGCACAAGTCTGCATGATTGATAATGTCGTGGAAAAGACATTTTTTGCTTCTGAATTTAAGGATCCTCTAGAGGCTTGCCTAACCCATTTTGGTGAGGACTTTGATGTTGATCATATGATCCAAGAAGTGAATGAGATATTAGATTCCACACCACTCCTGGGAGACAATGGATGGCAACTAAAAACTAAGGCCATAAATGAAGTAAGGAAAGAAATGCCTAGGGAAGAGGAGAAACCAAAGCTGGAATTGAAACCTCTCTCGGCTGATCTAAAATACGCATCCAGTGATAATTTCATCAAAATTGAATGAGGACTAGGAGGATCAACTTATAAAAGTGCTCCAAGACCACAAAAGTGTAATCGAGTAGTCTATAAAGGACATAAAATGTATTAGCCCAACGGTGTGCATGCATCATATTCATTTGGAAGAAGATGCTAAACCTTCTAGAGAACCGCAACATAGATTGAACCCAATTATGCAGGAAGTGGTCAGAAATGAGATTATTAAATTGCTGGATGTCGAAATTATATACCTTATTTCTGATAGCAAATGGGTTAGTCCAATACAAGTGGTCCCTAAGAAGTAAGGTGTTACTGTTGTAAAGAATGAGGAGAATGAGTTGGTACCAACTAAGGTTCAAACTGGCTGGAGAGTATATATCGATTACAGAAAGTTGAATTCAATGACCAGAAAAGATCACTTTTCCCTTCCATTCATTGATCAAATGCTCGAGAGATTGGTCGGGCATCAATACTATTATTTCCTTGATGGCTATTCTAGATACAATCAGATAGTCATTGCACCAGAAGATTAAGAGAAGACGATATTTACATGTCCCTTTGGAACGTTCTTCTACTGAAGGATGTCATTCGGACTTTGCAATACTCCAGCTACATTCCAAATATATATGCTGAGTATATTCTCAGATATGGTGGAGAGGTTCCTAGAGGTCTTCATGGATGACTTCTCTATTTGTGGAGACAATTTAAGTGATTATTTGCACCATTTATCCCTTATTCTTGCAAGATGTCAGGAGAAGAACCTTGTTCTGAATTGGGAAAAGTGTCATTTTATGGTACAAAATGATATTATTTTGGGACATATCATATCGTCCCAAGGCATTGAGGTAGACAAGGCGAAAGTACATCTGATTTCAAACCTTCCACCACCCAGAACAGTCAGAGAAGTAAGGTCTTTCCTTAGACACACCAATTTTTATCGACGTTTCATAAAGGACTGCAGCAAAATTGTGAAACCATTGTGTAGTCTGCTGGCTAAAGATGCCTCATTCATTTTTTATGAGAAGTGTAAAAATGCCTTTGAAATTATCAAGGCGGAATTGGTCAAAGCTCCTATAATCCAATCTCCAGATTGGACTCTCTCATTCGAAATCATGTGTGATGCATCAGATTATACAATTGGAGCTATTTTAGGGCAAAGGGTAGAGAAAGTGCCTCATGTCATCTACTATGCAAGTCGCAATCTCAATGACGCAACTAAATTATTCTACTACGGAAAAGGAACTCCTAGCAGTAGTCTTTGCACTAGATAAATTTTGATCCTATTTGTTGGGATCAAAGATTGTGGTGTTTACGGGTCATGCGGCTCTTCGCTACCTCTTTGCGAAGAAAGATGCAAAACCTCATTTGATCAAGTAGATTTTACTCTTGCAAGAGTTTGATATGGAAATTAAAGATAAGAAGGGATCAGAAAATGTGGTGGCTGACCACTTATCTCAAATTATTATTGAAAAATCTGACGATCTGGTTCTGATTTTGGAAAACTTTTTTGATGAGAAAGCTATTTTTCTAGCATGAGCGAAGCACTATTTTTTCGAGGACTTGTACTTATTTAAATATAATCCTGATCAAATAATTAGGAGGTGCATTCCTGAATCCGAACAATCGGATATAATCTCATTTTGCCATGAGTTGTCCTATGGAGGACATTTCAGTTCACAAAAAACCGCTACAAAGATTCTCCAGAGTAGTTTCTATTGGCCGACGTTCTTCAAAGATTGTCACCAACATTGTATTCCTTGCAGCAATTGTTAAATGTTGGGTAGAATTTCAAAGCAAAACATGATGCTGTTAAATCCAATTCTAGAAGTTGAACTGTTTGATGTCTGGGGGATAGACTTCATGGGACCATTTCCCAATTTTTTTGAAAACTAGTACATCCTCGTTGCAGTCGATTACGTATCTAAATGGGTTGAGGCCATAGCTTGTAAGACAAATGACCACAAGGTGGTTATGAAATTCTCCAAGGAACAAGTATTCTCCCGATTTGGTATTCCCCGCGCTATCATTAGCGATGGTGGAAAACACTTCTGTAATAAAGTGTTCGGGCAGCTCATGAAAAAATACAAGATCACGCACAAAGTGGCTACACCGTATCACTCTCAAATCAGTGGACAAGTTGAGGTTTCGAATCAGAAAATCAAATGCATTTTAGAGAAAACAATAAAGCCTAATCGGAAAGATTGGTCGTTAAAATTGAATGACGCACTTTAGGCTTATCGGACAATATTCAAGGCTCCCATCGGAATGTCTCCTTACAGGATGATTTTTGGCAAAGCTTACCACTTACCCGTTGAGTTGGAACACCAAGCGTATTGAGCCATCAAATCGCTGAACTTTGATTTAGAAAAGGTTGATAATTAGCGAAGCTTAGAGATTGATGAACTGGAAGAGATCAGAGCTGATGCTTACGACTGTACCAAGTCATACAAGGACCGCATGAAGCGGGTCCATGATCAATTTATCCTGAGAAAATCTTTTACCCCTAGCCAAAAGGTGTTGCTATATAACTCAAAACTCCATATGTTTCCTAGGAAGCTAAAAACTCGATGGACAGGGGCATTCCTGGTTCACCAGGTATTTTCAAATGGAGCTGTCGAAGTTATCAACTCAAACAATGGAAATAAATTTTGGGTGGTTAAAACTTTTTAAAAAAAATAATATTGTTGAGTCCGATGAAATCATGTTGACTGATTTTGATCAGTCAGGATAAGGAGAAATTTTGAAATGTCGGGCTGATGATATTAAACTTAGTGCTACTTGGGAGGCAACCCAAGTTTATAAATTATGTAAATAAAAAATAAAAGAAAAAAATAATAATAACGAAAAAAAAAAGAAAAAAGATTGTGAATGAAAATTTAGTTATTAAATTATTTTTAACATTTTACATATGAATCTGCTCTTTTGCAAGTATGATAGATGAATGACCAATATTTTTGTGATTATTTCTGTCAGATGATACTTTTCACCTGTTCTTGCCTATTGGTCTGTAATAGTTTAATGCAGGTTTGGGGGAGACCCTAAATTTTGGTACAATGGGGACATTGCACTTAATAGGTTTGGAGGTGTGAAAGTTCATACCTTACAAAGTAAGGTCATTCCTTTTTTTTTTATTTGGAGCAGTCTTCAAAAAAAAAAATCAAGTTTTCTACTATTTTGGAATCATCATATTGGTTATTTTTCAACAGTTTTCAAACTTTGATCGATGATGCATGCAAATTTAATTTTAAGAATATCGATGTCATAGTTTGATTACTTGTATCTAGGATGATAAAATTTAAGGTGATAATTTGAGGATGACTCTGTGCTTAGATATTTTTTACACTTATACCATGCTAGGATCTAGAAATCAAGGAACCAATTTGAACTTTAAATCTTAGGTTCTTAGTGGAGACTAAACCCGGTGAGCTTTAGAGCTAATTTCCTTTCCTTGATAAGTGCTTACATAAACTCAGAGTTATCTTTGAATACGAATTACTTTTGCATAATCTTATACACTTTGCTTTGACTTGTGACTTTGCATGACATTAAATTCATATCATTGTGTTAGAACGTGTTGTATATTTGCTCAAGACAAATAGGCAGGGTTATCATCTTTTGAGGACATGATTGAAGGCCATCTTTGGCTTGTTTGTACTTAAAATGCCTCACCTTATATAAATTTATCCTTCTAGTACCCCTTTGAGCCTATTAAAAAATTTAAAGTTTTTTGTCTCTATACATTCTTTAATAAGTTACGTTAACCTTTACCCCTTCACCATTTCTGAAAATTTAGCCTTACCCTTCTTACTTCTGAGAAATTAGGAACAGGGGATGAGAATGAACGAAAAAAGAGTAAGTGGAGAGATATCGAGTTGTGGTGTTTTGTGACGACCCGACTTTTCCAATCCCTAAGGTATAGGAAAGGCCGGTTCATCAACTTATTGATTTCTCAATAAGCCGTAACAAACAGAAGCCGGCAACATAAACAAAGGTCTAAAGAACAGAGGCATCATAACATAATCCAAAAGGAACAAAAGACTACAGATAGCAAAAGAATATATCACTATGAGGAACCAAAAGGAACCACCGGTGATGGCCAATCCAATCACCTAAAATAGAGGTTCACGATGATGGTTCCTCTAGTGATATCAAAAGGACAAAAAAAATAGCCTGAGGCTCAATATTCCAAAATTAATATCCAGACAAAATACCAAAAAATACAAGGATCCAAAGATCAAGGGAAGAACTCCTCCGCTGGTATATCCAAATCCTCCTCTGGAATATAATCGGAGTCCTCCGGATCCTCTGACCCAATGTCGGTCTCAGCACCTGTGACATATAGTCGAGGGTGAGCTAACAGCCAAGCTCAATAGAAGAAGCCAGATCTATTTGCAGTTTATTATAAGTACTGGTTTCCAAAAGACGGAATCGGATCAAATATGATTTTTCAAAAGATGCTTTCAATTTCAAATCTCGGTTCTAATTACGAGTCAAAGCGATAGTAAGTTCAAAGTGTTCAAAATGTTACGATTAGATGCTTCTTGTCTTAAATTTATAACATTATATCTCTCAAATTTCCTATAGCATGAGAGCGGACTAAGTGACCGATGGGAAGACCCTCGACCATCGTCGTTCATGAACCCATTTCGAAAATGCAACAAGCCCCCTACGCTATGAGGAAACTTGCGCCAAAGTTTTACCGTCAACACGGTTTGGTGGAATCTAGGGCATCGTGCGTATGAACCAAAATCAAATGCAAATGCTAACACGTATCCAAGCTTATTATTCATATCTTATCGATTTTCAAAGTTCGATTCAAGTTCGATTCAAAAGTTAAGCGAGGTTACGATTCAAATTTAACCGAGGTCCGATGTTGGATTCCAAAGGTTCTTAGTTATAGCAAGGTTCACAAAATTTTCAAATTGAGCCATGTGTTCGTAGTTTTATTTATACGTGCAGCAAGAACTTTAAAAATTTACCCTTAATTGAAATAGTCAACAATTTATCCTTATAATTTGATGCAAATTAAATACAAGGTTCCCCTACCTTAACCAAGCAAAATCAAAGGCATGTCTAAGCAATCCTCTCCAAGGACTCCCAATTTGACCAAAACCTACATATATTAACACCCTAAGTGTTAATATACAACCCAAAATTTAATCCAAAGGCTTATAAAACAAAAAATCCAATCAAAATTTAAAAAGCCAGAACTGGACAGAATTCGACCATCGATTTCAAATTCGATGGTCGAATTTGAAATTCGATGGTCGATTTTAAAATCGACCATCGAATTTCAGAACTCTGTTATAGCCTTAAAAATTTATTTTCGACTGTCGATTTCCAAATCGACAGTCGATTTCCAATTTCGACAGTCGATTTTGAAAATCGATGGTCGATTTTCTCAGGTACTTTGGCTGTAACTTTTAACATGCTCGGATTCTTTTGCATATTTCCTACACAGCCAATCCATCATTTCTATTGAATTCAAAACTTATATTCTTAACAAAAATCAAACAATTTTGCATAAGGAGGTTTTAAGGCATACCTCTTTTAGCTTAATGCGTTGCTTTCTTTGAACCGATTCACGTCCGGGAAAGATCTCCAAGCTCAATGATTTTAGATCTTCAAATCAGTCCCATAAGAAGGGTGGTTACAGCCACTTCACTCAATAAAATCACACAGATTTTCACCCTCTCCACATCACTCTTCTCTTTTAATTAATTCAAACTGATCAGAATTGAGGCACTACTCTGATCAATGGTTGAGATGGAGAGAAGAACTCTAAAACTTCCAAGATCTAAAGATCACAAGCTGCCCAAAAGTTTCCTATTTGGTTTCCAACCGAAAGAGAGAAGTGTATTTTCTCTAAACTCTCTCTCTCTTTATAATATGTAAACAAAGCATACAAAAATCTAGATTTTTGTATTTGCAACTTATCCACTTAGTTTGAGAGCATATCTAGTGTTAACCACTAACACTAACCCGATAGTATAAGTCATCGACTTCATGACTTGCACACCTCTCGAGACCAAATCCTTTGGCCATTAGTCTTACCAAAGCCTTAGCTTACCAAAAGTCCAAAAATATTCTACAGTATTTTCCGGGCACGCTTACCGAGGTAAACGAAAATATGCCGAAAATATCAGGGATATTACATGTTTACTCAGAATGTATAGCAGAAAAATGTAAAAAAAAAAAGGGAGAAAAAGAAAATTGTGAAAAATAATGAAAACTATGAGGTGGTTCAAGAAAATAAAATTCAAAAGAAGAAAAAAAAGAGTGAGAAAAAGAAAAGAAATAGAAAAATCAGAAGCTAGATTATTTTCCAATTTCTCAGAAACTTTGAATCTCAACTTCCCTTTCTTTCTTACCCTCACTTGAGCCCCGTTACAACCTTATACAAGACCTTCATGATTCGATCTTGCATTGGTAATTGTCTTGTGGAGAGTTAATATACAATACTTATGGCACTTGATATGACATGCAGAGGAATACAAGTATCTTTCTATGAGATTCTTCTTTATTCATTGATTATATCGTGCTTCCTCTATCATGTGAGACCTTTTATTTGTTTTGTATTGATCCCTCACATATGTATGAAAATTTTGCCATCATCTAAGTGTTTCTATTTTTGAGAGTATATCTATTGTGAGGATTGAGTTAAGACATGAGATCTGATGATTTATTGTTTGAATTGGTTTCGAGATAGATGGATATTAGCATTGGTGTACACGCACTTTAAGTTTAGGCATGAATGAATGAGTTATCTAAAAATTGCAGCATTAGACTAATTTGAATGGATACTAGTATTATTGGTATGGGATTAATATTTGAAATTGAGAAGTCGCATGTTGAATTAATTAATGATTTTATGCTTTGAAGTTAAATATGTATGAAAACCATGCTTTGAAAACTCAATTTTATCGATGATTTCAAAAATGTGTTAAAGTTTGTGGGTAACTTCACTGAAAACCCTCAGGAGACGAAACTCCTCCACTAGGGATCACCTAGTGGTTTAAAGGCTTATTGCATGTGCTAAATGCAATCGTGATCCCTACGAAAGTGGCATTTATTGATTATGTTAGGATGTTAATTTTTTTTTCAGTTTGTTTATTTTCTCCTTTGCTCGAGGACTAGCAAAGTGTAGGTTTGGGGGTGTAATGAGTAGTAAAATATGATAATATTTTACCCCTTTAAGCTTATATTTAGCCATCCGATGAGGGCAATCTGACATATTTATAAAAGTTCTAATTATTTTAAGAATATTTGACCATTATATGCATTTAGAAGCATAAAAGAGCATAAGAATAGCAAACATTGGAACATTAGAGCAAAGGAGTTAATGGTCCTTGAAATTTAAATTTCAAATTTGATTTTTGAATTTCAAATCTGGAGCTGAGACTCTATTTAAGCAAACTGGAGAATTAATTTTGGGGACTTTTAACTTAGCTTTTATTTTTTCTCTTTCTAGGAATTTCCAGCTTTCTTCCAATTCCTTCTTCCATTTTTCAAACTTTGTTCTTGCATTTTCTTAGTTCTAGTTTAGATTAGTTTCAATTTCTGCAACTGAGGAAAATTGTACCTACTTGGATTAAAGCTTTTGTGGATTTTATTTGAGCCATTTTACGGTATTTTAATATTTATTTTAATTTATCTTTCAATTATGTTGTTCATTTCTAGCATGAGTAGATAAATCCTTTTGAGGATGGGGATCTAATGAACCCCATTCGAGGTTTTCATCTATGCTACTATAGATTTGTGGTTGGGATATTATGCTATCATAGATGCCTTGATCTTTAATGTCTTATTGTTCTTGTCGAATTAGTAAATTCAGATTGCCATCTAAGATAAGGGTGCTGGTCCCACTCCCATGATCTCAGATCTGCAATAAGGAATCTACTCCGAGTTCTTTGTTGTTAATATTTGCGACATTAATTTATCTTCATTAGGAGTCTCACTTTTACGGTAGATGTTTTGTCCTATTTTGGGACATTAATCTGTCGTCATTAGAAGTCCCTTTTACGGTGAATGTTTTGCCTCATCTCTTTTACGGCAGTAGGAAGAGCATACACTTAGAGTTGGTTTTGTGGATTAAGTGAAATATTTTTCGTAAACATTTGATTGAGTTCATTGTTTATGTACTTTGCATCTTGTGATGGTATCATATCTTAACCGTTAGATCTGTATTTCATAAATGGTAAACCAAAGATGGGAGGAGTTAGCATCCCGATCCTCTCTTTTATTCTTCATTTAATTCAATTGTACTGCCTAATCTTCATTTCTCATTAAAATCTCATAAATCGGTAAACTAGTGTAGTATCGCTTTAGATCTATAATTTCTTTCTTTGGATTAATTGATATTTCCATTTCATTTCTTATAATTTTTTGGCCAATCTTTGTGGGCACGATCTCGCACTCCATTAACCTATGCTACATCCGATTCATGCGCTTGCAAGTTTAAAATAATATTAAAATCACAACACATGCAATTGGATTACACGCTGTAGCCTAAACATGTAATTCAAACGTCACCAGGTCACTATGCGGGCGACCTTTCGTATTTCGTGGTGTAAGTGGGTCGTATAATAGGATTACGCGGTCTATATTGGGCGCGTGAAAGGAGGGTCACGCCGCCTGCGCGGGCAATGATTTTATTGCGCGCTTCGTTCAGAGTGTGTGATTTAACTTGCCGCAGTATGCTCTACGCGTGACTGAGTTGTGCACATGTGTCCTGAGTCATGCTCTACGCGTGACTGAGTTGCGTGCGTGATTGGGTCCGTACTTTATATAAGCGGCAGAGTTTTCATTTCTTTTGCATCTCTTAGTTTAGTCTCAAGTTTTACCTTTTCTGAATCCTTTATGCTCGGATATCCATGTTTCTATGATATTGGGTGATCTAACGTTCTGATTGAGATATTGTTTCTTCCGATGCTCATAATTTGACATGATCTTCCTCCCGAGGTGATGGTTGGGGAAGGGATTTTCCTGAGAATGTGCGGTATTGGGAAAGAGGAGGCTAGTCTTCACATCGGTCCCTTTTAGGGAGCAGTGAAGGCAGCGTTGAGGAGACAGCGGCGGAAGAGGTGAAGATGGCGGAAGAGAAGGTGTTATGAGTGGAGGGATGTGTTTCTCAACCAATCCTTCCTGAAGCCTCCGATTGGACACTCCAAGTCAGGCGCTGCTCTTTGCTTGGTCTCCGTTTTAGGTTTAGTTTCCATTTTGGGTTGTAGATTAGGTTCTAAGTTTTCGTTTTGGGTTGCAAATTCAAGAGGTATGCCTCCGGTGACATTGTATAAAGGAATTTGTTATATGAATAACAAGATATTTATTGTATTCCTCTGTATTTAGTATTATTATTTTTTTATTTAGATTAAACTTTAGGATTTAAATTTTATTTTAGATTGAAGGGCTTTAATGTTTGTCAAGGTGAGAGGATGTGTCCCATATTTAAAGTATTTCGTTTTGGTCTTATGTTTAATTCAACATGTCAGTCGTGTGAATTTAAAACTTAATTTAAAAGATTCTAGATGGGTGTTGGGTGCCTTAATCCTATTGGTTTATCTAGATTTGTGGTGAATTTGTGTTTCCTAGGAGTAAGTGTTGTGTGATTAGTGGTTTATTTAGACTTGACATGGATTGTGGTCTTTTAGAGGGTATGTGTTTAGTTTAAATTTAATTAGATTGGAAGAGTTTTAAAATGTGACACTTGTCACTCTGTGGTTTAGGAGGTATAGTTTATAAATGTAAGCCAAAGACTTTGGGTTTTATTTTGAATTTTATTTCAAGCTTAGGATTAAAAGTTTAGGGTATATTTTTGTTTGTGATCTAGCGCATTTTTTTTGTTCATTAGTGTCTTTTCTGCATTTTTATTTTGTATCCCGGGTATTGAACCTGAAGAATTATGATTACTAAGTGAATTATTGGGAATGGACGGGATTGGAAATTCGGGTCGATGCTAGGGTTGGTGCTATCAATCCAACTAGAAGTGTCACCCCATTGGGAGAGGAGATGGAAGAGAAAAAGGTGGTAGAAAAGAAACCGAAGGATAAGGCAGGGTCAAAGTTCTCTTGACCGACACCTATTTTTTCTCGGTAGGCTCTGCGGATTCAGTGTTAGTTGCTCCTCCTTGTTATGCTTTCCAAGGTGAGCTTTCATAGGTGGATCCCGCTGGTCCTGGGTGGCTTTCTGTGAGCCACTCTTTCTTTTCTATCGGCTCGGGGTGGGGAAAGGTTGTCATTGTCAAAATTCGTTCAGGGTGCGTTCCTTCTCCGGGCTTCTCCGAGATTTCTTGCTTCCCTAATAAATCTGAATTCGGGCATTACCTGAACGTGCTGATTTTAAATTTCTTATTTTAAGTTGTATATTCAGAGGGTATGCCCTCGGTGTATTTTGTAATTATTTTATCTATTTATGAAGCAATTGCATTTTCAATTCCATTTGTGGTTACTTAGTAAATTTTTGGTTTGGTTTATTTTGTAGCTTACTTTATTTGTTTTGAGTGTGATGTTTATTTATTATATATTTCTTTGAATTTGGTTTGATTCGGTTTATTTATACATTTTATTTTGGGGTGTGTTGGGGACATTTTTGGTTTAGTTTAGTTTGGTCTAAGGAAGTAATTCACTTTGGGGATGGCGGGCATTTTTTTTTTATAGCTTTCGGAGTGTATATTTTCTAAGTTTAAGAGGGAGTTTTTTTTTTAGATTGGTCTTAGCAAGGGCGTAGTTTGGGTCGGTAATTAGTGTCAGAAATCTCCTAATTTTTGGGCTGTAAATCTGCTGTTCTTGGCATATATTTTTGTGTTTCACCTGAGAAATTACGCGCTTTACTCCGGGCACATAACCAAATTGCGCGCTGTAATGGGTGCATGCATTTGAGGGGTTCGGAGGGTTATTACGCGTCACTGTTCCGTCGTTTAACCAAATTAAACGCGTTGTATGGGACGCGGGATTAGGGCGGCGTCTGGTCACTGTGCGGGTGACCTTGGCATTTACGCGCCACAATGATAGTGCTCGGTATAATTACGCGTCTGGCATGCAGCACGCAACCGGGGCGTTGGGTTAGTTTGAGCGGGTGATGATCTTTTTACGCGTTCAAGACTGGGCATATAATCCGGATTAAGTGCATGGAGTATGGTGAGCAATTTTATTGAGCGCGTCAGTCCAAGCGCGTGATTTGACCGCGTTCTATATATACTTTAAAATTTTTCATTCTTCCCGTGCTATCCGTTTTTGTCTTCGATTCTTTATTTCCTTGTTTCCTTGGGCTCTAATTCTCGTGTTTTCACGATATCTTTCGATCCAGTCATCCGTTTTAGGCGTCGTTTCTTCCGTTCTTTCTAATTTTTTGAGCTGTTTCTTCTAGGATGGAGTCCAGAGGTAGTGATCTATTCTATTTGCCTGTATCATAGATGGAGCGGATGCTAGCGACAGAGATCGATGAGTCTTCTGAGGCTCGGACCGGTGCTGTAGTCATGGAGGAGGACGTCAGGGAGATAGTTAGAGAGGAGGTACTAGAGGGTGACCAGGTGGTGGTCCAGGAGGAGGTACTTGCGATTGATCAGGGTGTGACTGAGGGTGAGGGCGAGAGGCTGAGGATGAGGAACGTCAGGTTCGCACACACTTCCCGCTGGAGGATTTCTTCACTCGAGGTTAGGTAGGTACTCGTGTGCAAGAGTTCCTTCATTTTTCTAGGCATTTAGGTTACGACATAGACTTATTAGGATATGGAAACCCTTTTAATTTATGTCGAACCTGCATCGATTATTTATTGTGTGCTCATTCATGCACCATGACTCCATCTAATGATAGGTCATGTTTATGTCTTATTGTTCTTATCATGTTTAATGCTTGTTATGAACTGTTACTCTGTGTTTTAATATACCTTATTTGCTTTTAGCTCTAGGTCTACTTGTCTCTTGTTGTAGGTATGTGTGTTAGTCTTATTATATGTTTGTGCTTTTTTTTTGTTCGATTGGAGCCCCCGCAGCTGGCTATCAGCTCGGCATGGACTAAGTCTCATACTTAGTATCGTGCCTTGTCGGAGTTTCAACGGACGCGATTGGTATCTTTCAGCTTTGGGCCGATCTTGGAGTTGGAGCCTTTTTAGGTCGATTGTAGCCTGATTGCGGCGGTTCTGGAGAGGTGGAGGGAGGAGCATCAAGCACTTCTCTTTTCAGTTGGTATGTTGCTACCGACTCCAGAGGACTAGGTCTGCATCACTGGTCTTTGTTTCGACGGTGAGCCGATTACGGGGCGAACGATGGGAGATTATCTGAGAGTGTGTGAGGAGATTTTGGATATCTCATATAGATCTAGTGGATCGGGGTCAGGGGTAGTTCGGGTCACTTAGTTCTTTGACACTTTTGTCAGTGGCATTGTCCCTCGGAGGTTTCATTCAGAACTGAGGGCGTCTTTCGAGGCGCGTTGCGTGGCGATGGCGGGTCAGGAGCCCGTGGTTGAGCTGGGGTTGGCTGCAGATAGGGTGCTTCGAGCATTCTTGATGCATTTCCTTGGTGCGGTACTCTTCTCTTCTTCGACTGGGGATATGTCACCAGATTATTTTTAATGGTTCTCAAGGACTTAGATCGAGTCCCTACCTATGCTTGGGGTGCGACCACATTGGCGCATCTCTATGAGCAGCTTTATCGTCGGGGGCGAGGTGTTTCGACGATCGGAGATTTCCTTCCCTTTCTCCAGGTGAGTTTTAGTTAATTGGTGTCATAGTGTCTTCAATTTTTTTGTTGCTTTTTTTTATCATAGTAGCTATTTAGCATTTCTTTTTATGTTTTCTAATTTTAGGCATATGATCACTTTGCGTTTCTCCGTCCATGGGTCCCGGCGGAGATTACGTTCACGTTTCCGCGGATGCATGTGTGGAGGATAGAGTTGAGTGGTCGCCTTTGGTATTTGAATCTTCAAACCGTGCGAGGCCTTTTTGAGGATATGCACGTTGGGCAGGTAGGTGTTGTCTATATTGTTGTTATATTCTCTCAATTTGGTGCTTTTATTTATCGGGTTTCAGCGTTTATTGACGAGTTTACCTCTTGGGTTTACAGGTGATTTGGAGGTCCTATGCAGCTAGGGAGGATGCCAATGTGCCAGTGATTCAGTATGGCCAGGCTTTCTTCAATGTGGACATATGGGTCCATTTTTTTAAGAAGGTGGAGAGGATCCACCTATCTCGAGTGGTTCAACAGTGGGGATTCGCTCAAGGAGTCCCTCCGGAGATTTAGCACAGAGTGGCGAAGAGGATGACCGGTCCCCCTGGTCAGGACTTCGCAAGCCGGATGGCGCTTCAGATGGCTAATTTTAGAGTTGGGGGGACCAGGGCGATAGGGGCGTGTGATGAGGCTGATGTCCGAGAGTTTGTGAGATGGTTCAGGGTATTGGGTGGTGGGCGCCTCTTCACACATCCCTTCCATGGGAGTGGTTCTTTTGTGGTCAACGGGCCTGAGTCGGCATCAACATTGAGGGAGAGATTGACCGCGTTAGAGCAGGGCCATCTCACGGCGAGTGTCCGGGGAGCATTGGATGCCCTTCATAGGGCGATGGAGCAGATGGGGTTCACTCCTCGTCCTGATGAGGAGATGCTACACTCCCTAGCCTCCTCGATTGCTCAGGCTTGGGGAGTGAAGGATGAGATGAGGGTTCAGGTAGCGGAGACTCGACGGCTCCTTGTAAGTTAGTTCATTGGTCTAGTTGTTTATATCTTATGTTGACTCAATTTTCCAGTCGTTCTGATATAGTTGTGGTGTCTCATTTTCTTTTGGCCAGTCTAAGAGGGAGGTTGAGGCCTCCAGTCATGCGGCAATGGTCGAGTTGTCACGTGGTCAACAGCAGGCTGGCCGGGAGGTGGTGGCCAATATATAATCTGAGATTAATCAATTGGTAAGTGTCTTCCTTGGTTTATTAATTATTGGTAGTTTGTGGATTCTGACTAATTCTAGTGCATTTGTCGATATTTGCAAAGGGTAAAGCTTTCCGTCCTGAGGGCTTCTGCTCAGGCATTTGATCCTTCCTCAGTTGCCTCTTCTAATCGGGAGGATCCAGCGATGGCTCAGCTACGGGCCGAGCTAGAGCACTGGGTGAGTTTCTTCAATCTTTTGACCCGTCCGTATGATTATAGTAGTTCGTTGGGTGTTATTGTTTCGCTTTTCTTAATAGTTTACTAACATCATGTGGTATTTCAGCGTCAGGTCGCCAAGGATTTTCGAACGAGGGAGGCGACTGCTGCCTCTCTACACCTCGAGAGTTAGGTATAGGTTTTGGTTTGGTGTAATTCAGTTTAGGTTATTTCATTTATTTTGTTTTGACATATCTTGTGTTGGCTTGTTTGGCTTTTGTGTGGGCTGTTTCAAACTCTGCTCTTGAGGCTCCCCCTCAGGGGTCTGCCCCTATTCCTTCTAAGGTATGTTTTAGTTGATGCATTTATAGTTTATTCGTCATCATAGTATTATCTAATATATTTGTTTGTTCTTGTTATAGCTGCCCACGTTTGCTATTCCTTTCGTGCCTCCACTGACCTAGTGATCGGTGTGACGTTGAGCGCCTTCTTGGGGAGAGGGTGGATCTGGTATGATTCTCTTCTTTTTCAATTTTTTCCTCTTACAAATGCTCGTATATATATATATATATATATATATATAGGTTTTCTTTGACTCGGTGTGGTAACGCAGGTTCGTTAGCTTGAGGAGGTGCGTTTAGAGGTGGCATGAGCGCGTGCCACTCCTGTGGCGAGACAGATCCTTGGGGACACGCAGAGCCACAAGGACCTGTTTGTTGAGATGATGGTTGCGCAGAGGACTCGGACTGAGGCGTTGGAGGTGGCGCATCGGATGACGCAGGTAGAGATGCAGGCGATAATAGATCGGCTACAGTATCATCTGATGAGGAGTGAGCGGGGAGTGCGTTGGATGGTTGGTCAGCTTGCTGAATCGGAATCGAGGGCTACGAGTTCCTCGATCGGGCAGCCTCGCCGTACGACACATGACTGTGTCAGGGATTATGTTCGCGAGGATTCTGTTACTCAGGAGTTTCTTGCTGGGTATCCTCTTCGTTCTCTATCGAGGCGGTCTGCTAGTCAAGCGAGTGAAGGGGGTTCAGTAGCGGGGCCTCCTCGTCTAGAGGTTCCGCCGACTCCGGGTTCCAAGATTGTATTTTCGGAGGATCAATCTATGAACCTTCGGGCTTATGATACTAGGAAAGGCGGTGATCAGCCATCCCAGCAGTAGCGTAGGGAGTAGAGGTGCATGTGTATTTTTTTGTGTTCATTGTACGTGTTCATTGTATATACAGGGGGTATGCCCCCAGTGACAGATGTAAAAAAAAAAAAAATTTGATATATACGGAGATTTTTTGGTTTAGATGTACCTGATTGGCTCCTTTTTTTTTAGTTACCTCTTGCATTTGCCTTTCGCTTTTAGTGTCGTCAGTTGTCATCGGGACTTGGATGCTTCCTGAGCTGGACCGGTGGTGGTTAAAGGTTTTTTTGTATCTGCAGATGTAAAGGCAAGGCTATCAATAATTTTTGTTCTCCCTCTTGCTAGTTGTCAAGGGGGGCGAGTGTCTCAGACTAGGGTCTGGTAGTAAAAGATGAATATATGCTCTCTTTTTTTTTTCTTCTCTTTTTTTTCTCTTTTTTTCTTCTACTTTTTTTTTTCTTTTTCTTTCTTCTTTTTTTTTCTTTTTCTTTTTTTTTTCTTTTTTTCGAAACTGAAAATAATGTAACAGGAAAAGCAAATAACTAAATAATTAATTATAAAAAATAAAAAATGCCCCAGTGTAGGAGCGTGGCAGGATCAAAAGTGGAGTATCTTCGGTAGCATTATTCGGATGGTGACTTCGTTATTCTGCATCTTCTTTATGGACGAGTCAGTGCTTCTAAGGTGATTCTCCTTCTAAAAAAAATGCCCAGTGTCTAGATGCAATGGAGCTTTTTTTGAGTTTTAGGTGAACACTTTAGGTCTACAAGAAGCCACGGGTATTTGGTGAGTTAGTTTTGAAGAAAAGTTCATCAATACTTTCATCGAACCGGGGGAGTTCATTTTGATTATGTCAGTTGCATACCAGGGTCTACCTTTGGGTGGTGGTCATCCTATCCCGTGGTCATTATCAGGGTGGGTGTGATAGATATAGTAAGTGATTGCATCAGTCATCATTCACTGGTTTTCGGTTTCATTCCTAGGGGTATCCTGAAGGGTTTCCGATTTATCGTTCGAAATAATAAAAAAATAGAAAAGGGGTAAGGCTCAGTGATGTGGGGAGTAGTTTGTACCGGATTGGCTTCTATGGTTAGTAGGAGCTTGTCCTCCTCCCGCCACCTTACGACGATATCTAATAGTATGGGGACATCAGGGAGGCCCTCGCAACTTGCTTATGCATTTCTAGTAAAGTTACTAGAGATGTCCTCATGGCCTACTTATGCTTTCCTGAGATCATTGACTTGTTCATTCGTCGTATTGCTCTCACTCAATTTATATATATATATATATATATATATATATATATATATTTTTTTTTTTTTTTTTTTGAAAGCATCCTGCTAGCGTAAGAATAATGAGTTTTGATTGAACCTGACATCTTCATGTTTTTTGCTCTAACGTATCCTCTAATGGCGAGAGAAGGAAAATGAGGATCAGGTATTACTTATGCTTTAAGAGAGGTTAGGTATGTCACTAGTCCTTTGATCAGATTACCCGAATAAGAAAGTGGGCGATAAATTAGAGGTCTAAAGGATATTCTGAGAATTGATGATGTATGACCAATGAATGGGTCGTGACAACTACGGGGGTGATAAGTATCAGTATTTAACCACGGGGTGTGATGATCACAGGGATAAGGATAGTATTTTCTGAGGTACACAACATTCTAAGGGCTAGGGAGCTCTTCTCTGTCTTGGTTTGCCAGCTTGTATGTATTCCCAGGGTATGCGATTGTTATAACATAAGGGTCTTCCCAGTTCAGTTTCAATTTTCCTTTCGGATGGGCATGCTTGGAAGGCATTATTTTCTTTAAGACTAATTCTCTAATATTAAGGGTTCGTTCGAGGACTTTGTTATCATAACCCCTGGCCACTCTCCTCTAATATACCTGAGCATGATCAACTACCCTTAGACATGTTTTATTGAGCTGCTCTAGCTGCACGAGTCTCCTCTTGTCTAAGGATAGCTCATCATCTAGTTGAATCCATAAGGATGATACTTGTATCCCATATGGTAGGACTGCCTCCATCCCCTAGGTAAGGAGGTAGGGAGTTTGGCCAATGGCCGTACGAATAGAGGTCCTATAGGCCCAGAGTGCTTCTGCAAGTCATTCGAGCCTGTCAAATCCATTGCTCATCTCTACTGTGCATTTCAAAATTCGAATCAGCATTTTATTTATAGCTTCTGCTTGTCTATTTCCTTGAGGGTAGAACGGTAATGAGTGGCGTAGATCGATGTCAAACTTCTTACATAACTTCTTCGTCTTCTCTGCGATGAACTGTGATTCGTTGTTGGTGACAAACATCCTGGGTACTCCAAACCTGGTGATGATATTCTGAACAATGAACCTCACGAGTGTTGAAGTGGTGATTCTGACGTAAGACTCAGCTTCTGTCCATTTGGTGTAGTATTCGGTTGCCGTAAGTATGAATGCATGCTTGTGAGTGTTCCCAACTGTGTCTGTGAAAGGTCCAATGACAACGAAGGCCCACATTGAAAAAGGCCACTGCGAGGTCATAGTGTTCAATGCAACTGATGGAGCTTTGATGAGTGTGGTGTGTTCTTGGCATTATTTACAGAATTAGACATAGAGGTGGCAGTCTCTTATCATCGTCGATCAGAAGTAGCCCTGTCATATGATTTGATCGACGAGTCTCTGTCTACCGACGTGGACACCACAAGCACTGGTGTGTGCTTCTCGGATGATCTATTATCTTTCGACGGTTGTGACACATCGTAGGAATACTCATTTAGTGAAGGCTTCTTTGTATAATATTTTATCGAGTATGCAGAATTGGGCGCATCGGTTCCTTATAGTCTTCCGTTCGATATTCGTGGTGTATGGAGGAATGTGTTGATGTTTCAGGAAGTCTCAGATATCGAAATACCATGATTGTCCATCATCGATTGGTGATTTTTCAAACAAACATAGCAACTTCGGTTTCTGACTTGACGTGATTTTTCAGAGTGATTGCTTCATTTGGTCTCGTGCTCATGGGAGGATTGGTAATTCTCTCTTAACTGTCCATGCTACCTCGTGGGCGGGTATTGTCAGCTTTTGACGAAGAAGGTCTTGGTACTTTGTCCGATGGGTATTTGGATAACTGAGGCTAATGTGACAAGAGAGTCTGCGAGCTCATTCTCTAATCTAGGGATGTACGTGAAAGAGATTCTTTCAATTTTCTTTACCAAATATTGAGTGATTTCTAGATATGCCATCAATCTCCTTTTCTTGATTTCCCTTCTCCTATAACTTATGAGATTACGAGATTGGAATTACTAATGGTTTTCAACTGTTTAACGCCTAATTGTAGTGATGCTCATAGTCCAGCTATGAAAGTTTCGTATTCTGTGACATTATTAGTGATAGAAAAGTCTAGTTGAAAAGCCTTAGTTATGACAACTCCTTTAGGGTATAATAAGACTATCCCGATGCTTTTTCCTTTGTGATTTAGAGCGTCGTCGAAATAAAGGGTCCATGACATCTTATCAGGCTCTTTGTTATGAATTATGACCAGGTCTTCATCGGGGAAATCCGCATGTATGGGCTCATTGCTTGGGAGTAGGAAATCTGCGAGGTAATCGGTGATTGCTTATCCTTTGATCGACTTCTACATGACAAAAGTAATGTCGAATTCTTGTAATAGCATATCCTAGCGAGCGTTCCTGATGTTGTAGGCTTTTCGAATACATACTTCATAGGGTCCATTCAGACTAGTACTAGTATCTTATGTGCTTCGAAGTAGTATCGTAATTTGGTTGAGGCCCACACCAAGGTGAGGCAGGCCTTCTCTATTAAAGTGTATTTTCGTTCATACTCGACCATCGTCCTACTAAGATAGTAGATAGCCTTCTCTCTCTTATCATCTTTTTTATACTGTCCTAGAATTAATCCCATTACTTTATCATTTGCCGAGAGGTAGAGGATTTGGGGTCTTTCAGGAACTGGTGGCTATAGTATTGGTGGGTTAAGGAGGTATTTCTTGATATTATTGAAGGCTTGCTGACACTGGTCATCCCATTTATACTCAGTTCCTCCTTTAAGTAGTCTGTAGAAAGGATCGCATTTATCCGAATGCTGAGAGATAAATCTCCTGATGAATTGCAATCTTCCTATCAGGCCTTATAATTCTTTGATATTACTGGGAGGTGGCATCTCATGGATGGCTCTGACTTTTGCAGGGTCGACTTCGATTCCTCGCTTGCTGACTATGAATCCGAGTAATTTCCCAGAGGTGACTCCGAAGACACATGCTCTTTGTAGCACCAATCAGAGTGCTTCAACGTGTCCTGCTCACGTTTGGGACTTCACTAATATGTCATTAATGTAGACTTCTACACATTTATGCATCATGTCATGAAAAATAGCTATCATGGCGCGTTGATATGTGGCTCTTGCGTTCTTGAGCCCAAAAGGCATGACAACGTAGCAATAAGCTCCCCATGGTGTAGTGAAAGAAGTCTTCTCTTGGTCAGACTCTACTAATTTGATCTAATTATACCCAGAGAAACCGTCCATAAAGGATAGCATCTCATATTTAGCGGTGTTATCGACTAGAGTGTCAATGTGCGGAACTGGGAAGTCGTCTTTTGGGCATGCCTGGTTGAGGTTTCGAAAATCAATGCAAACCCGTACTCTGTCATCTTTCTTAGCGACAGGTACTATGTTGGCGGCCCACTTGGGGTAGAGGACGACTCGGATGAATTTGGCTTTGTATAATTTGTCAACTTTCTCTTTAACTTGGAAGGCTGGTTGTGGGTGCATCCTTCGGAGTTTCTGCTTAATAGGCTTTGCATCGGGTTTCAAGACAAGACGATGTTCTAATAAACTTGGGTCTAGATCAGGCATATCTTCATAGGACCATGCAAAGGAATCGAGGTGTTCTTGCAGGACTTGTATAATTTGTTGACGTTCCTTGGAGTTGAGCGTTGCGCTAATTAGTAGCTTCTTGGGTTTCTCTTCAGTGCCAAAGTTGATTTCTTCTGTAGGTTCCGCGACAGCTTAGGTTTGCTCGTCGAAACGCTTGATAGCCCGTTGAAAGTCCTGCACCTCCTCAGTGATTGGTATTCCTTCTTCATCTTCAGTAAGCTCATATACTATAAAATTGCTACACTAGGGATTTGATTTTGTGAAAGGTAGCCCTTCATCGGTATAATTTATGACTAAAAGATCTTTGGTAAGGTGAAGGTCAAGGCTATTGATTCTTTTCTCAAAGTCGCGAAATATCTCATCTGGTATGATCATTAGCTTGGTGTTTAGCTTGGACACCTTGCGTCTTCGTGCGGGAGAGGGGATAGAAGTCTCAGGAGAAAAGTCTCCTTATTGGTCGCAAAATTGATTCGAGACGAAGGGTTACCTTTCTTCTCTGAGGTTTTCTGGTTTTTTTAGATTTTGTATTTCTAAATTTTTAGGGTTTTCTGCTTTTTCTAATTTTTTGATTTTCGATAGTAGATATGGTACAAAATCGATCGCCTCAAGAGGCAAGGGGGAGTTACTTCCTCTAATCGAGGGAGCGAGACGGCTGTCGGAGCCATGAGGGTAATTCTTCGAGAAATGTGGACCTGCTCTGAATTTAGCATTTTTTTTGGAGTCCTCATTTGATGAGATCTTTTAAATAAACGATGTCGGTGACAGTGGCACTGACGTTCAGATTTCCTCTATCATATTGATTGTCTTATCTTCGAAGAGGCTCTGGAGATCGTAATCGGTCGAACTATCATCTTCTGAGTTATAATGTAATTGCTCCTCCTGTCGAGGGTGACCTCCTAAGGGTGACTCAGGGGTAGTGAACTCTTTCCGTTGAACTTCATAGTATGTTAGGATGAACACGCATGTTCAGCAGTGAGGCTGATAATAGTAAGAAATGCAGAGAGATTCCCAAGGGCATTCCCGTCCTTCAAGGCCGAAGTCAGGGCTGGTATCGAACTCGTCTTCTTAATTTGACAATCCCTGAAGTCCTTGGTTGGCCTGCTCAGCTAACTCGAGTGCAGGGATGTCTATCCAGTAGTCATCATCATCGCTCGGAGGGGGTTGCCACTCTTTCCAAAGAGATTTTCAGAATATTTGGAGCTGTGGCACATTTGGGGATGGAGGAGTATCTAGTTCGAATTCCTCTTCAAACTCTATGAAGGCGACATGAGTGTCTTCTTCTGGGTCGACCAGATGGTCATTGGAATTTTCTTTTTCTTGTGTCGGTAGCCAAGTTGGTAGGTCATTACTTGTTTCTGTCATTACGAGGTTGAAATCATTCGATCCTACTATTGTTGAATGTCGGATCCAGCTAGCGAAACGTTCTAATATACTGGTGCATGCCCTACAGCGCAGTTGGTATGGGTGAGCGATACAAAGGGAGTCCCACGGGCATTCCCATCCTTCAAGGCCAAGGCCGAGGCGGATGCTATTCGAGCTAAAATCTTCTTGTGGGGTGTCGTCCTCTTTCAACACGTGGATACGGTAGTCTTCGTCATTGCCTGTCATGATCCAAGCGTGCTCTTCTCATGCTGACTGTAAGTACTCTTCACCATCTTGCAAGGTTGCTATATAAAAATCTTCGTCATCAATGGATTCCCAATCTCCTACTCGCGGCTCGAGTTCTAGAGGTTCTTCCCCTCTCTCTTCTGTAAACTCCTTAGTGTCAAATAAGGGTTTGATTCCCTCGAGTGGTTTGTCAATATCGTCATTTAGATTTGTTAAATCATTGAATGCTTTAATCATTCGTTCGATCTCAGCTTCTTGGGATTTAGTAAAGGACACTTTCTTCTGCCTTGGTACATCTGCTTTCTTAGTGGTCCCATAGATGAAGTGGTCATATAGAGAGCATTTTGGGGAGGTAGAGAACAAGTCAGCTTGTGGGTCGACTGATTGGTAACCTAACCCTTATGTGTTTTTATATTTTCCTCTCTTCTCATTAATTTTTGCTGACGTGTTGGGGGAGAACTAGGAGGGGTAGGGGGACGGACTTCTGCAATGGTTGCCTCATCGGAGATTCAGGCCTTCTGAATATGGCCCATGTTCAACGCGAAATTATGGGTTGTTGAAATACTCACCGCATAATCAGTGTCCATCTCCTGGAGGGTGCATCAGCGTATATACGGACAATGGAGTCTTCATACGGAAATTTGACATATTGATGGTACGTGGATGCGACGGCTTTCATTGACTTTAACCACTTTCTTCCTAAGATAAGATTGTAAGTACTGGAGGAATCAAAAACATGAAAAGTGGCGACTTTTGTTACAGGTTCGAGGCAAACCTAGAGTTTGATAGTTCCTTTGATGAAATGACGCGATCTATCATAAGCTATAAGAGATAGTGTTGCGAGCCTGACATTCTACTCCGTGTACTCGAGCGTCTTTAATGTTGTGATAGGGCAGATATTGAGTCCTGCTCCCGTATCAACTAACTCATGGGGTACAGAGAATCTTCTAATTATGATCGTAAGGTATATGGGAGCTTAACTTTCCCGGAGTGACTCTTTAGGCATGTCTGCGTCCGTAAAAGTGAGTGTCAGAGGTTGCGCCATGACCGAGGTGATTTAATGTTGCTCATCCAATGTTGTGTCCTCGTCCACTTGTGTGTCTTCAAGCGTCTTTATCAACAGTCGATGATGGTCAAGCGATTTCTTGATGAGTTTTAATATTGATATCTAGGCTCAGAACTTTTGGAGATGTCCCAGAAGGTCATATTCTTGTCTTGGCTCGAGTGTAATTTCTTTGCCTGGCTGATGAGCCTTGGGTACGAGTGATTGGAGTGGTTGAGGTGCAGGGATTGGTGGAGCGATAATGTGAGGTGTCAGAGGAAAGTTAATTTCTTTTTCTCTCATGTTCCCCTCTGGTGGTTGTGCGTTCGTAGACTCCTTATTTCGAGAAAAAGGCAGAGGTGGATAATTGGTTCCTGACTTAAAATTAGCCAAGTCGGTTGTTGACCGAGCCTGGTGTTGCTCAACGTCGATGTATCTGTGAAGTGAGTGAAATTCGAGGACGGAGCGCGCACTTGCACTATGCCGCTTCAAGGTGGGAGGTACTATGTGTAATCTTCTTCTTTTTAGAAAGCAGAGACTAGTGTCTCGCATAGGTCAGGATGTCCTTCTTATTCACTTTCGTCTATGTTTAGTAAACACTCGGTCCTTATCTCGCCTTCTTGGCTTGGAGTCTTTCGGGTGACACTGTCTACCCATGCAGCGATTTGGATTGTAGTTTGAAGACCATGATCTCCATACTCGGGCTCTGAATCAGACAAGGGGAGCGACAATGGTGTTGGTTTAGGATTTGAGGGGGTTGAAGGTTCTGGTGGGCGACTATGGAGGAATAGTCTTCTGGCCCTAAAGGAGTGGTCTTCGGGCCCTAATCGTCCACGGTGGTGACCTGGGCTGGTATTCCTTGGTTGTGGTTGGGCATGGGGTTAATAATGATTCCTAAGTTCTGTTGGGGTTGACTATGGTTAGGATTCCTGAGCGCTTTCCAGTCAATTTTCTTTCGATCATTCATGTCATAGATTACATCCCGGAGGACCCAACAGTCTTTCAGATTGTGTCCCACATACCGGTGAAACACACAGAATTTGCTATAGTCTAGATTTGTCGGGCAGGTAAAGGGGGATAGTGTTCCCACCTCGGCTGGTAGGGGCCTCTAGTTGGGTTGAAGTTTTATGGTGGGGGTACATTATTGTAGCTCTGCGTGTGGGTCGATCGTTCTGTATTGTATTTTGGTTCTGGTAAGTGTTGGGATATTGGTTTATGTTCTGGTATTGGTTATGATTCTAGTTCTAACCTTAGTTTTGGTTCGCATATCTTTCTTAATTCGCGCCTTAGTTTTGATTTGTGTACCGCTGCTGATTTTGATTATGTTCAAAATTTCTCGACTGAAAATTTCCGTTCTCGAAGTTTTATCCTTGGTTGATAACGGTGTTAACCTGCTTGGTTCCTGAGGCTTTCTTATTATTTTTTGACTTTGATTCACTGGAAGAGCCTACTCTCGACGTGACTATGGATAGGGCGAGGTCTCCGCTTTTGATGTGTCGCGCTAGTCAGGACGCTCGGAGTGGAGTGCCATGAAGTTGGGACAGTCGCTTATAACGAGTGCGCTCTTTAATGGTTCTCTAGTGTTATCGATGATAATGTCAATCGAGTCTTTCTCTTTCATTGAAGTGCCAGTCCTAGCAGCGAGTTTCCTCCACCTGGCGACAAAGTCGGAGAACTCTTCATCTGGTTTTTACTTTGTCACCATATGATCGCTGAGACTGACTGTCTCTTGGATCAAGTGCTTGTATTGTCCAGGAAATGACCTACTAAATCGTCAAATGTATCTATCTTATACAGCGGGAGTTCTGCAAACCAATCTAGAGCTTCTCCTTCTAATAAGCGTTGGAAATAATGGATGAAAAGTCCTTGATTATCGCGTATGGATCGAAAATTATTGCAAAAGAGGGTCAAGTGATGGTTTGGATTTCCCGTGTCGTTGTACTTGATAAATTTTAGCGATTTGAATCCCGTCGATAAGTTAAATTCAACATCTCGACAGAACTTGTCGAATTCGAATGAGTGACCAGGGCACTCCCTCTTGGCCATGTATTCATCGAGCATCTTGGGGAGATTTTCGATCTTGATGGTGCCATCTTTTGGAGTAACTTGCGAGCAAACCTTATCTAAAGAATCATCATTGAAGAATTTGTGAGTAGGTTGTCTCAATGGTGAGGCGTGGGCTGACACTGTGCTCGGGGTAGGCGGCGATCTCTCCTTCCGTTCTTGTTCTTCTGAATATTGTCATGCCCTAATAGTCTCATATGCGACAACCAATCCTCGAAGCAATCCCTCGGTGTTATCATCTCCTCTCTGTATTATCTGAACACTGAGTTCTACAATTTGTTGAGTAGTGAGGTTTTGTCCAGTGTTATTGTCTCTCCCGTTGTGGTTATTACCGATGTGCGGGGTAGAAAAGGATTTTTTTTATCGCCAGCCATGTTAATCTTAGGTTGTCGTAGGCTAGAATTGTAAGGTGATTTTTTCTTATATACGGGATTGTCATGATATCCCCACAATGGCGGGTCTCCTAAACTCAATCTTCATATACCAAGCATCTTGAGTCTTTGGCGAAGACTCATATATTCATGAGAATTTGAAATGAGGCAATGGAAAGAAAAAGATGGAAAATAAAAACTAACTATCTAAGAAAGGAAGAGTTTGGCAAAAGTGTACCATCGTGATCGCCAGTTTGTTGGTGCGCGCTTTTTCTGGGTTCCTTTCAGTCCCCGTGAATCAGTAGCCCAATTCTGTCCTAGGCGGACTCTGGCAATGTGGTGTTTTGAATGCTGAAAATAAAAGGAGATTTTTAGGAAGGTTCCTAGTTTATTGCGATCGCCAGCTGCAGATATTTAACGACGCTGCAACACATCAGTGATCACGCTTTGGAGTGGTGTGGGTTACTTCTTTACTGAATCGTCGGCCTGCCAATGTCAGCAGCACTGTCTCTTCTTTGAGTTTAGATAGTTTAGTTTTTCTTATTATTGCTGTAATTCTGATATGCTTAAGTTTTCTAGTTCTATTATGAGTCTAACTATGTGAGCCTGTTGTGGTGAATTAATCTAAGATTCTAGTGTCCTAATCCTAATATAAGTCTACTTGGTTTGAATATTCTAATACTATTAGAAGTCTAACTAGTTTGGAATCTGATTACTTTTGAGCGTCCTACCTTTATTAGAATTCTGTTGTGATTAGGTGTCCTAATTCTATCATAATTCTAAAAGGTCTCCTAATGCTATTAGAAGTCTAATTAATTTTAGTATTTTACTCTTATTAAAAGTCTAATTAATTAAGTTTCCTAATCCTACTAGAAGTCTAATTAATTTAAATGTTCTAATCTTATTAGAAATCTAATTAATTAAGTTTCCTAATCCTACTATAAGTCTAACTAGTATTAGTCTCCTAATTGTACTAGGAATGCAAATATGTTAATTCTACTAAAACTCTAATTAAAGCAAGTATACTAATTGTACTGAAATTCTAAGTTAAGCAAATATATTAATTTCACTAAAATTCTAATTAAAGCAAATTGACTAATTCTACTGAAATTCAAATTAAAGCAAGTGGGCTAATTTTACTAAAATTCTAATTAAAGTAAAGGAACTAATTTTACTAAAATTCTAATTAAAGTAGTGAACTAATTTTACTAAAATTCTAATTAAAGTAGTGAACTAATTTTACTAAAAAAAATCGAAAAAAAGGGGTTTTGGACCCGCTAGGCCAAGGAGGATTGGCCTCGTTCCCGAATACCCTCCGTCAGCTCCCTTGGGCAAATCGGGAGGCTGAGATTAAAGCAAATTGAATTTTGAATTATAAGATTATTTTTTTATTTTTTTTAATTGATAATTTTTGGTTATAATTATGAATTAAATTTCAAAACAAGAAATTAAGAACTGAATTATAAATTGGGATTCTAAAAATCTTAAATTAAGAAATTTAAAATAAAATTTAAAATCTAAGGACTGAATTCGGGATCGAAATCAGAAAATCAGACCAGTTGGTGCGCGCTTTTTCTGAGTTCCTCTCGGTCCCCGTTGAATCAGTGTCCAATTATGTCTAAGTGGGCTCTGGCAATGCGGTATTTGGAATGTTAAAAGTAAAAGGGAGATTTCTAGGAAGATTCCTAGTTAGTTGCGATCGTCAGCTGCAGATATTTAACGACACTGCAACACATCAGTGATCACGCTTTAGAGTGGGTGTGGATTACTTCTTTACTAAATCGTCTGCCTGCGAACGTCAGCAGCACTGGCTGTTCTTATAATTTAGATAGTTTAATTTTTCTTTTCTTTCCTTGTTATTAATGTAATTTTGATTGGTTTAGATTTCCTAATTCTATTATAAGTCTAGTTGTGGTCTTATTTGGAGTCTAATTAATTTAGAGGTCCAATTAATACTAGTCTTCTAATTGTGCTAGGAGTCTAATTAATTTAAATGTTCTAATTTTATTAGAATTCTAATTAATTTAGTTTCCTAATATTACTAGAAGTCTAATTAATATTAGTCTCCTACTTGTACAAGGAAAGCAGATATGTTAATTCTAATGCAGTTCTAATTGAATCAAGCATGCTAGTTATATTGAAATTTTAAGTAAAGCAAGTATACTAGTTCTACTGCAATTCTGATTGAAATAGAGAACTAATTTTACTAGAACTCTAATTAAAGCAAATATATTGGTTCTACTGAAATTCTGATTGAAATAGAAAACTAATTTTACTAGAACTCTAATTAAAATAAAGGAATTAGTTTTATTAAAATCTAATTAAAATAAATAAACTAATTTTATTAGAATCTAATTAAAATAAATAAACTAATTTTATTAAAATTCTTATTAAAGCAATGAATTAACTATACTAAAAATCTAATTAAAATAAAGGAACTAATTTTATCAAATTTTCTAATTAGGTCGAGGAATTAACTTTACTAAAAAATATATGATTTAAAGTAATGAATTAACTATACTAAATTTTAATTGAGATAAAGGAACTACCTTTTACTAATTCAGATTAAAGCAATAAATTATATTATACTAAAACTCTAACTGAAGCAATGAATTAATTTTACTAAAATTCTAATTAAAGTAATAAATTAATCCTACTAAAAATTTAAGAAAAAGGGGTGTTGGGCTCGTTATGCTAAGGAGGATTGGCCTCGTTCCCGAGTACCCTCCGTAAGCTCCCACGAGCAAGTCAGGTGGCTGAGATTAAAGCAAGTTGAATTTTGGATTATAAAATAGTATTATTAGATTTTTAAAGTCGTTTTTGGGATTATAATGATGAAATCATGAAACTAGAATTTTAGAAAACTAAATTAATATTTTGGGTTTTAGAAATATTAAACTAAGGAATTTAAACTAGAATTTAAGAATTTAAGGACTGAATTCGGGTTCGAAATCAGAAAATCAAACCGTATGATCAATGACTGGTTCTAGAAACTAAGAATTAGAATAAGAGATTAATGATAGAACTGGTGATTAAGATTTTAGAACAAAATTAAAGTCTATGGTCGATGAATTAGGCCGTTAGATTAAGGACTGGTTCTAGAAACGGGGGACTAGAACCAGGTATTAAAATTATGGTCTAAAAAGGGGTGCTACGGTCTAAAAACTGAAAATTAATATTAATAATTAAAACTAAGAACTAAAAAAAAACTACGGTCGAAAACTAAAAACTTACCTAAGGTCGGGGCTAGAGGAATCTCGAAAATTCAAAGCTTGAATCTCGAAATCATGGTTGTGTTTATCTATGGGTTTGTTCTTGAAATTCTGTGGTCTCGAAATCTCAAACTTCAAAAAAATTCATTCTCTCTCCAACCTCTCTAGGTCGGATTAAAAAAAATCTTTTATTGGATTTTTTCTAATAAAACGCCATATTTTATGCGTTTAATGAATTACACACCAGTCTCCCGGTGCTTAATTGCTTTGAGTCGGTCACCGACTCAGTGAGTGACCGGCTGACTTGCTCAGAGAGTTTCTTAGTTCTAACAAAGTTAGGACTAATTGCGCACTTGGTGTAGGGCGTGCAATCCGATTAAGCGTCTCTTCTGAAGCGCATAATCGAGAAAGCTTGGGGTCAAGGACTGTAAGACTAGGTCGTAGGCCAATTGTGTACTGGTGGTGGGGTGCTCAATCTGATCGCTCATCTCATGCGAGGCACGTAATCGAGTCTCGAGGTAGTTGGGGAAAGAAAGTCTGGTCTGAAAGGGGATAGATTGCACGTGTGTGGTTTTACGTGTAATTGAATTGCGCACATGTTTTTGGTACGTAATTCAGGGCTGGCTGGGTCTGGGTCGGGTCTGAAATGCCAAACTATTGTTTCAGCTTGTATTTTGATTATATACTTTTGTTTCAGTATATAGTCTCCCTATATTAGGATCTAAGCCACAGAGTTATTGTTTCAGCCTATGTTCAGCCATGTACTATTATTTCAATGCATGGTCGCTACGTGAGGGTTACGGGGCCTGAAATGCTAGACTATTATTTTAGTCTATATTTCGACTATATACTATTATTTCAGTATATAGTCTCCCTACATTTGAATTTGAGCCACAGAGCTATTGTTTCAACTTATGTCCAGCCATGTACTATTATTTCAGTGCATGGTTCTCAATTTAGGGTCATGGGGCCCGAGCCACAGAGCTATTGTTTCAGCTTGTGTTCAGCCATATGCTATTGTTTTAGCATATGGTTCTAATTAGGATTATGAGGTCAAAGGTTGACCGAACAGATTTGTATATTCCAAGAGGGCAAAATGGGGGTGTCTACAGATGCCTCTCTTCGGTGCGCTCTTGCGAAGTAAGAACGCGTCGAAGAAGTAGACACCCCTCATTCGAGGTGTCTTCTCGTTTCTCTTGAAAAATCACAAATGTGAACTGGGGATGCTGACATGATATGCTTGACTTTCTTATCTATCAGCGCAAGCTAAGATGGAGCATTCGGGGGCCTAGTGGTAGCTATAGAAATGCGTGTCCATGTCGTGGATGCCCAGGGGCGATCCCGTCGCGTATCGCTACTCGCTGTCATAGACAGTCAATGGGGAAAGTCAGTGTACCCTATTTCGTGGGAGCAAGGAACATCCCGTCGCGTGACCTTCTACGAGTGATAGTCAAATGGAAAGGAGAATCATCATATCTTAATCTGTGGGTGCAAGGAGCATCCTGCCGCATGTTGCGACCTGCTGCAAGGGATAGTCAAATAGAGGGGTATGATACAGTCGAGGTACTGGGGGTGTCATACAAATGTCCATAAGGTCCAAGGACTGATAATAAAATATAATATAATATCGAAGGGTTTCGTAAGTCATGTCAGACCAGGCACGTCATTGCTCACACCAATGCAATGACCAGGCACGTCATTGCTCACACCAAGGCTTTCATAAGTCGGTGTGCGAGTATGGTGTAGAATTTGATAGACTTGCCCGATTCGTACCCTTACACGTGGACACTTAGTTGATGAGGGCTCAAAATTTTCAGAGGGGTTTGAGGCCGAATATTCAGGAGATGGTGTCGATGTGGGAGATGGAGACTTATGCGAGTGTCATGGCAAAGGCTCTCATTGGAGAGGAAGATATCCAGAAATAGTATCTGAGGTGAAAGCAGGGAAATAGAAACCGGTTTGGCCAGGGACAGTCGAGTGCGTCTGAGCAGACGAATAAAAAGCCGAGGTTCTCTAAACCTCCTCACTATCCTATTCAGCCATCGTATTTCAAGCCGGCTGTTGCTCCAGGACCAGTATCGTCTTCCTATCAGCAATAGTAGAGTTCTTCACCTGTGCGACCTTTTAGAGCTGGGAGCACTACTGCGAGTGGAGCTTCTGTGGCTCAGGGGTCATCACAGGGACCAGCTGTTACTCCTGTTCCTACTCCAGCATGTACACGATATGGGAAACCACATAAGACGGAGGATTGCTGAAGGAACACTGGGGGATGCTTCAGCTGTGGACAGATTGGTCATATGATCAAGGATTGTCATGCGATGGACAAGGGAAAGACTACGCCAGTCTCTACGCAGAAATCGGCGTGACCTATAGTTCAAGGTTGAGCCTATGCGGTGACTGCACAGGATGCCCAAAAGTCGAATGACGTGATCCAAGATATCATTAAAGTTGAGATGTCAATTCTTGTATTGGTTCTATTATTTGATGTTTAAATTCATTAAAATAAACTTTCAAAATTGGAATCATTACATATAATTAACCAGCATTCTTAATAAAAAGGCACCCTTATGATGAGTCGTGGAAGCAACTTGAGTAGAATTGAAGCGTGAGTTTTGATAGACCCCGGGTCTACACACTCGTTTATTACTCCTCTATTCTCTGAGAAGTTGGATAGTGCTCTCGAACCCCTTGCTTTCATCTTAGACATGAAGATTTCTACGGGAAGTTCGGTAAGCACAGATACAACATGTCAGTCAGTCATCGTGATGATTTATGAGCATGAGACAATGACCAACATGATTACGTTGAACATGGAAGGATTCGACATAATTCTTGGGATGGATTGGTTGGAGGCTTATCACGCGAGCGTGGACTGTCTACGAAAGATCGTGACCTTCCCACCGCCAAAGCAAAAATCCTTCCGATTCTGTGGAGTTAAATCAAAGGTTGCACCGCTTGTTTTAGCTATTAAGGCCGAGCGCATGATGAGGAATGGTTGTAGCAAATATCTTGCTTACCTGCAAGATCATACTTAAATGAAAAAAGACTTGGCTCTTATCACGATGGTCTGCGAGTATCCTGATGTCTTGCTAGAAAACTTACCTGGATTACCACCTGATCGAGAGATTGAGTTTACGATCGAGCTAGCACCGGGTATAGAACCGTTGTCTAAAGCTCCATATCGGATGGCGCCTACGGAATTGAAAGAACTCAAGGAACAACTACAGGAGTTGTTAGATAAAGGCTTCATTCGACCGAGTGTTTCTCCTTGGGGCGCACCGATACTCTTTGTGAAGAAGAAAGACGAATCGATGCGTCTGTGCATCGATTATTGCCAGCTCAACAAGATGACGATTAAGAATCATTATCCACTTTCGCGGATAGATGACTTGTTTGATCAATTGTAAGGTGAAAAGTTATTCTCAAAGATTGATCTGAGGTCAGGCTATCACCAGCTCAAGATCAAGGCGGAAGATATATCCAAGACTGCATTTCGTACGCGATATGGCCACTATGAGTTCTTAGTGATGCCATTTGGGTTGACAAATGCGCATGCATCTTTTATGGACCTGATGAACCACGTGTTCAAGCCACATCTAGACAAGTCTGTGGTAGTTTTCGTAGATGACATCCTCATCTATTTGAAAACCAGAGAGGAGCATATGCAACATCTACGAGTGGCTCTTCAAACACTCAGGGACCATCAGTTGTATGCTAAACTTAATAAGTGTGAGTTTTGGCTTGATCATGTCAGTTTCTTGGGCCATGTTGTCTCTGAGACTGGTGTATCAGTGGATCCTACAAAGATCGATTCTGTGGTGAACTGGGAATAGCCTACAACAGTTACAGAGGTCCGAAGTTTCCTTGGTCTGGCAGGGTACTATTGGAGATTCGTCGAGGGTTTCTCGAAGATATCTGGTCCGCTTACACAGCTTACAAGAAAGAATGCAAAGTTTGACTGGACAGAGTAGTGTGAGCAGAGCTTTCAGGAACTGAAGCGTCGATTGACTACAACACCAGTACTTGCTATACCTTCAGGCAGTGGAGGCTTCGCAGTGTATAGTGATGCTTCTTATGAAAGATTAGGTTGTGTGCTTAATCAGAATAAACGAGTCATTGCATATGATTCTAGGCAGTTGAAGGACCATGAAAGAAATTTTCTTACACATGATCTCGAGTTAGCAGCAGTTATATTCGCCTTGAAGATCTAGAGACATTACCTCTACGGTGAGATATTCGATATATTCACCGATCATAAGATCCTCAAGTACCTATTCACTCAGAAGGACTTGAATATGAGACAACGACGATGGATAGAGTTTTTAAAGGATTATGATTGCTCGATTCAGTACCATCCGGGAAAGACGAGCGCTGTTGCGGATGCTCTTAGTAGGAGATCTTCAGCACAGTTATCACATTTTGTCAGTCGGATACAGATATGGAAGCTTTTGGAAGATATGGCCTTAGGCAGCTTGCAGTTTGATGTGAAAGGCTCGGGAGCATTAATGGCTACACTTATACTGCGCCCTACGCTCTTTGAGAATATCAGGAAGCTTCAGATGACGGACGATGAGCTTATGGCTATTAGGCGAGATGTGGATAGTGGAACCAAGAAGGATTTCTCTATTAGAGCAGATGGGACCTTATTTTTTCGAGATCGAGTATGCGTACCGACGAGTACTGAGCTTCGGGATACCATTCTGAAAGAGGCTCACAAATTCATGTATGCCATACATTCTGGTAGCACCAAGATGTATCAGGACTTGATAAAGAGTTTCTGGTGGCGAGGTTTGAAATGCGACATTGCTGAGTACGTATCGCGATGCTTGGTTTGTCAGTAGGTTAAGGTTGATCATCAAAATCTAGCAGGGTTAATGCAACCTTTACCTGTACCCGAGTGGAAATGGGAAGCCATTTCAATGGACTTTATCCTGGGTTTGCCGCAAACACTGAGGAAGAACAATGCTACCATACAATACTACGTATACAGCCAGTAGAGTTGCAGAGTTATACCTCAAGGAGATCATTCGACTGCACGGCATACTGGCTAGTATTGTGTCTGACAGGGATCCGTTGTTTACTTCACAGTTTTGGCAGCGGTTTCAAGAAGGAATGGGTTCTCATCTCGACTTCAGCTCAACATTTCACCCACAAACCAATGGCCAGACTAAGCGAGTAAATCAGATCATTGAGGACATGCTGAGAGCTTGCATGTTAGATTTTCATGGGTCATGGGACCAACACTTACCTCTGATCGAGTTCGCTTACAACAATATCTTCCAAGCTAGCATCGGTATGGCACCGTTCGAGGCTTTATATGGGTGGCGATGCAGGTCTCCTCTAAACTGGGAAGAAGTGGGTGAGAAGCTTATTCTAGGCCCTGAGATAATCGAGCATACGACCGAGGCAGTTCGGTTGATTCGCGAGAGACTACATATAGCTCAGAGTCGTCAGAAGAGCTACGCTAATCTCAAGCAGCAACATGTGGATTTTCAGGTATGCTTGAGTACGTTCATGTGTACTTAAACACTTAATACGTATTTCGCAATGAAATTGTCGCTAACAATTGATTTTCAGGTCGGCGATAATATTTTTGTTCAAATTTTGCCCACGAAAGGCATTATGCGATTCGATAAAAGAGGGAAGCTGAGTCCTCGGTACGTTGGGCCTTTTGAGATATTAGGCCGAGTCGGGGAGGTTGCATACCGAGTGGTGTTATCATCGCAATTATCTAGCATGCACAACGTCTTCCATGTGTCGATGTTGCGTCGATACATACGCGACCCGACTCACGTGCTTGATTACCAACCCATCGAGCTTCAGGATGGTTTGACGGTGATCAAGGACCCGGTTCAGATTTTAGATCGCAAGGAGCAGATCCTACATGCGAAGCGGATTCCTTTGGTTCTTGTCAGATGGAGGAATCATACACCAGAGGAAGCCACCTAGGAGCGAGAAGCTGAGCTCCGAGAATAATTTCGAGTCTTTTTGCTTAAAATTTTTGGGAAATTGTATCTTGAATGTATGATGAATTGTGGATTTTGATGTACTTGTCTATATATATATATATATATATATATATATATATATATATATATACACTTTTAGGGTACAATCGGATGTCTACTATCAGTGTCTTTTTCTGTGTGACGATTTGTATATTTTCTACTTCAAACAGATATACAAATTTTTGGGCGAAATAATAGTTGCCTCGATTAAATCCATGCGCCCAAATATCATTTTGGCACTTGTGTAATAGTCACATTCAGGGTTTCACATAAAAATGCTCCAAAGAAGTCAATTTGGACCCAAAGCTATAGCCTACATTTCAAATTAAATGAGAAGGAATTTTCCACTCGAGAAATTCGAGGGTCGAATTCCAAAAGGGAGGGTCGAATTTGTATGAACAGTGCACAGCCTGTTTGAGGCAAATTTTTAAGCCTGACAAACTTTTGGGAAATTCGAGGGCCGATTTCAAATTCGACCGTCGAATTGAAATTCGACCATCGAATTTGAAATCGAGGGTCGAATTTATCGGGTTATGTCAACCCGGATTTGGGGGTTTTGTCATTATTTTTTTCTTTCTCTTGTTTGCAAACAGGGGTCTGCGCGGGGGTTTTTGGGGGTTTCTGGTTTTCTTGATTTCTCTTGACATTTTAGGGCTGCAATTGAGAGGGATTCCACTCGGATTCGCATGGGAAATTGATTGCATCCTTCAGGAATCAATTGTGGGCTTTTCACAAGGTAAAACCCTCATTTACTTATATTTTTTTGTGTGGATCATTCTTGCTTCGATTTTAGTTCTAGGTTGGTTTCTTACATTTTAATCCCATGGGCCCAAAGAAGCAGACATCTGTTCGGGTCCCTACATCAAAGAGACCAGCTTCTAAGGCTAAGTCCTCAAGCCAACCTCCACAACCGGCTCAGCCACCTCCACAGCCGGTTTAGGCACCATTGCCCCCTCAAATCTGTGAACAACCAAATGAGTTTTGGAGTATAAAAGGGTTTGCTACTGAGTGGATCTTTCATCCCGAACTTTTCGATCAACAGACCACTACTCAGTCGGCTTCCAATTATTTGGAAAAAGCCCATTTGACCTCTCTATGTCAAGCCTTTAGTGACCATTTTTATCCTCGGTTGGTACGCTTGTTCTATCAGCGTATGCGCAAAGAGGATGGTAAGAAAATTTACACTACAATTGATGGGCGTGATTACGCCTTCTACCGGGACAACATTGTTGTAGCAATGCACTGCCCAACCTCACATTCATCGACTATGGGTTTGGGTCCTCCCTTCCCTAAATCTGTCCTAGTCCATGAGGTTATGGCACAAATGACCCAAGGTCGTCATAGGTCCGGTAAGGCTATTACCCGATCACAAATGCCCGACTCTATGTGGATTTTAGACGTGATTTTCAAGGCAACCCTATACCCGTTTTGACATAAATTTGAGCATCGCGACCACATACAGCAGATTTTATTTGCAGCTTTTAAGGAACATTGGTTCAATGCCCTAGAAATCATCTTCAAGGGGATTATTAAGGCTCGTGAGAAGATGGGCAAGCAAGTGAAGAAACCGAAGAAGGGCATCCTTATGCTCGCCTAATTTCGGTTATGATTGAGAATTATCGTGTGGGCCCAACATCTGAGATTCCCCCTACTGAGCCACAATCCACGGATGGTCTCAAGCTTTATAACCTCGTCAGTTGGGGTCGGACCTGCAATCGGTTGCTCAAGGCTCCCAAGGGTGCGATGGTTCTGGATGAGGATGAAGAGGATGATGCAGAGCACGCAGCAGCAGAGCCTGACGCTCCTGCACCCGACCAGCCCCCACAGACCGATGTACTCACTCTCAGAGTTTACTCGCCAGATGACTTCTGTGAGCCAGTAGATTCAGGAGCTCACACAGCATACCAGCTCCATGAGTCGGGAGTTGGACGTTCATGGTGGGGCTCTGACGTATTTGATGCAACATGCGTTCCCTACCGACTATGCCACATATATGGCTGACATCCGAGCGTCGATTCACCACCCTTTTACATCGAGAGCAGGTCCCAGCGTACCTCCAGATGCGGGTGACGACGACACAGATGATGATGATGCTAATGGTGGGGACGGTGACCAGGCTTTGGCTAGTCAGGCTGCTGAGGGGGAGGACTAGATCAGCCTGTGTGCTGTTTTGTTGTTTTTGTTGTCCTGTTCATGGATTGTATTTATTTTTATGGATACTCTAGAACCTTCTAGTTCTATCTTTTGCTATTTCTTATAAACTTTTGTTTTGTAGTTTATAGCCATCTTTGCTTCACTTATGGTTGTGCATTTGGTTCTTTTGCATTCTATTTTGGTATTTAGCTCATTTTGTGATTCGATTTACTCAGCCCTATTACTTAAATCACATATTTTGTGTCCTTTATGTTTTGATTTGTACACCATGAGTCATGGTGAGGTTCTTTCCCGGCACGTGACACTTGGGGTGTAGGCATTCATGTACGGATGCAATCCACTATGGCCCTTCGGGTGCCACATGCAATACATCTAGGTTATTACGGATCTCATCCCTTGACTTGCGTGCCCTGTGAGGCTATCACACTGTGGCCCATGTTTTTTGTTTTAGTTTTATCTTTTCAGTTATGTTTTGCCTGAAAGGTCCTGATGGGTTTCTTTCGCGCTTTATTTCGTTTGTCTTCTACATTTTCGAGGGCGAAAATTTCTAAGGAGGAGAGAATGTAATATCCCTAATATTTTGGATGTATTTTTTATTTACCTCGATATGCGTGCCCAGAAAAATTTACGAAACCGATTTGGTTATTTAGGTAGCTTAAGTTTTGATGTGAACTTTGGTCAAAGGATTTTTGATTTGGACTTGTGAAAGTCATATACTCGATGATATATACATTAGGTTGGGTGTTTGTGTTTAACACCGAAAATTAATGCAATTTAAGTAGATAGGTTTGTAACTTTTAAAATCTAGATATTTGGTTGCTATTTTAGTATTATAAAGAGGGTGGTGTGAAGGAGAAGCTTGGTCTTTCTCCCTCACGTATGAACCAGAATTCTTGCACACCTTTGCCTCATTTTTTTTTTTCTTTGATCTTAGATCCCTTGTGTTTTGGAATCCCTCTCCTCATCTCAACCATTGAATAGCCTCGTATTGGAATTCTGATCTGTTTAAGCTATTAAGGGAGAAGGATAGGGGAGAGAGGATAATTCTGTGGATGGGTTAGGTCTTTTGCTCTTAAAGCAAGGTGGTGATGGACTGACTTGGAGGTCCAGGCCTACTAAAACCTCAAGGTTTTATTCCAATGCTTGAAATTTGTGCAACAGGACCCAAAGGACTAACTTCAAGAGGTAGGCTTTTAAATCCCCTTTGAGTTAAATATTTTGAACCTTGCTTAGAGTATAATTATGGTGAATGTTGTAAGGTAAACAAACTGTGGTTGAATGAGCAAGCAAGTCAGAAGAATCAATTTTGAACAAACACAGACCTGGAGAAATTCGAGGTCGAATTTGGAATTCGACCATCGAATTGAAAATCGAGGATCGAATTTAGGCTTTTACAGCCTAATGCATTTTTGGAAATTCGAGGGTCGAATATTAATTCGACCATCGAATTCCAAATTAGACCATCGAATTTGAATTCAAGGGTCGAATTTTGCCTTGTTTCTGGCCTTTATTTTTTTTGTCGAATTTCTTTGTGGGTAGCTTTCGGGTTTGATTTTTTGGACCTCTATTAACACTAGAATACTCATTCATTTGGTAGCATCAACCACGTCTTCCCCCTACCTCTATTAACACTGGTAGTGTTAAATCCTTGTAGGGTTGATAGTAAAGAGTCCATTATGAGGACTTCCTTGTGTGTTTTGGATCGCTTTGAGTCGATGTAGGGGAAACCTAAACCTAATTTGCATTATATTATAAGTTTTGGTTATTTATTGCAAGCATTGAAATCTGAATTTTGATAAACCTAGCATGATTAAGAACTCCGAAACTTTGATATAAGAACTCAGAAATTTAAACTTTCGAGCTTCATTTGCGAATGTGAACTTTGAATCAGAACTCTGAAAATCCGAAAAATGTATTAATTACATAACATACGATATGTTTAGCATTGCATTTGATTTGAGGCACATACGAACGAAACCCTAGACCTATCAACCGTGTTGACGGTAATTCTATTTGGCGCAAGTTTCTCTCATTACGTAGGGCTTGTTGCACTTTAGAAAAATGGTTCATGAATGACGATGGTCAGTAGGGTTTTCCATCGATGATATTCCTGCTCTCATGCTAGTATGTAATTTGAGAGAATATTTTTAAGTTATAAATTTAAGACAAGAAGCATGCCTAATTCAGAAATTTGAAAATATCAATGAATCAGCTTTTGGCTTTCTATTTAGAATTGAAAATTTAGTTTGCAATGCATCTTTTGAAAATCATATTTGATCCGATTTTGTCTTTGAAAAACCTTTACTTGTGATAAAATGCAATTGGCTAAGTTTCCTCTATTCAGCTTCGATGTTAGCTCACCCCGACTATACGTCACAGGTGCTGAGACTGACCTAGGATCTGAAGATCTGGATCTGGAAGACTCCAACTATATTCCTGAGGGGGAATTGGAGACCCCAGCGGAAGAATTCTTCCCTTGATCTAGATTTATACTTTTGGTACTTTTGGTTTAAAATTAATTGAATTTTAGGCCCTAGGCCATTGTTTTATCTTTTTTTTTAAATATCACATGAGGAACCATCATTAGGAACCACTATTTTAGGTGTTGGATTGACCATCACCGGTGGTTCTTCCTGGTTCCTCAGGGTGATATATTGTTTTGAATGAGCTTTTGTTCTTGTTTATTTTTTTGCTATGCTTCTGTCTTGTCATATGCTTATGCTGTCGGCTTCTGTTTGTTACGGCTTATTGAGAAATCAATAAGTTGATGAATCGGCCTTTCCTATACCTTTAAGGATAGGAAAAGTCGGGTCGTCAAAAAAATGGTAATTTTGTGGATGCTATTGGTCGGTCCGGTGGTTTGGCCCTTCTATGGAAACATAGTAGCTCTGTTTTGCTTTAATCAATGTCAAAAAGACATATAGATGATGTGATTGAGACCAGCAATGATTGTGGTGATTGGCTGACCTGGGGCTCCATCTTCTCAAAATTGTGTTGTGTTCTACGATTTATTGGGAAGAATTGCTAGCAATTTTAATTTCCCTTGAATTTGTGTTGGTGACTTCAATGAAATAATGTTCTCTCATGAGAAACGAGGCGAACTCCCAAACAATCATGCTCAGATGGACCTTTTCAGATAGATGATGGACCGATGTGGGTTAAGAGATCTTGGCTATGTGGGACCAAAGTTCACGTGGTCTAACAAAAAAGAAGGGGCTGATCTTATTGAAGAATGCTTGGATAGAGTGTTTGCTTTTGATTCTTGGGGGGGGGGGGGGCCATATTCCAAAATGCAAAGGTTAACCATCTTTTCTCATCTCAATCTAACCATGCTCCTATTTGTGTTTCTAATGCTCTGGTTTCTGATGAATGGAAGCATGGTATAAGGCCATTCAGGTTCGAGTCCATGTGGACGATGTCAGATCAATGTGAAAATGTTATCAGGGATGGTTGGGATTCTCCTAGCTATCGAAATGGCTTAACTGAGGTGTGTAGCAAAATTACGAATACCACTGTCAAACTCAAGCACTAGAATACTCATTCATTTGGTAGCATCCACCACCGGATTAGGTAAGCCCATGATCAACTTGCAACTATGTAATTGCAATCCCTGCTACAATGTCATCAAGTCATCCCAACGCGACTTCCCACGCTACCACAGCATAGTAGTAAATCTAAACAGACCATTATAAGTCATCCATAAAAACCGCTGAAGAAGACGATGAACAGTAGTTCATACGCTCATGATTAGCCACTCAAATCACGACTCACTACCTCTCAAGATTCCAACACTAGCCACCCGCAATATGTAATTACTACGGGCTTAGCCGGACATGGCTCTGATACCCTTTCTTGTTTTTACTGTTTGAAAAAAAAAAAAAAATTTGTAAATGTCTCTTTTCAATTTTCCAATTAAAAAATTAATTAAAAATAAACAATTAGACAAATGGTCTAAAATCGATGACCAACAAAGTCAATTAAATCGATGGACAATTCCTTTCATCAATCCTAAAACAATCTATCAATATGGATGGAAAGATTGGACCACCGACATGTCAATCAAAACTACTAAGCAAACTCTCAGTATAAATGAAGAAAGTCAAAATGAAGGTTTTCAATTACTTTCAAATGAAGATCTTCTGCATGACCTTCACAAATTCAACTTGCTACATCTAGGATGTATTCAGGTTGCCTTCAAACCTTTGACCTTATTGGGTCTGGAAAATACTAGTATACTTAGCACTCTCAGAGATGCTAGATGCCTTGATTGGCGATCCTCTCTGATGGCCGCTATTGAGACCAGCTTATGCCTTGGTCCAATATACTACAATGTTTTCCCAAATTTAACTTTATCTTTAACAGATAAAAATATTTTACATGCTTGTACCCTTAATCTCCAAACTGAGGGATACAATTTTATGCCTGGATCAGAGACCATTGCTCTGATCTATCGCCTTCATTATAAGGTGATGACTTCTCTGATTCCTAAAATTAATTATCAAAATGAACCAGGAAGAGCAATCTTAATTGAGACTAATAGTGCAACCACTAATATTGCTACATAAAAACTATGCGAATGGAAAAATATTAGCTTGGCGTATACCTCAAGCTGTCTCTCCTAAACCAATTTTAAACCAAGAAATTGAATAAATTGTTCAAAATACCCAGGGAGATGTAATTTTAAAATTTGATAGATCTACATCCCACAGAACTTATTATAGGAGTTGTTATTCTGATTCGAGGTCTCAAGGTCCTTATCGAGTTTCTATACCCTCGACTGCTCGATCATCTTATTCAGAAGCTAACTCATTTGTTCCTTTTGAATTTAATCAACCTAATCTTGAAGGAATCTAAGTTTCTGAACAACAGATTCCTCATGGGATATATACCCAACAGCAGAGGGAATCTCCTACTGCTAGCGAGATGAATTTCTCAATCCATTAATAAAGTTTTTATGGCTTTATAAAATCAGAAAACTTTGTTATTAATAGACAAGAAATTAATGTTGAATTTCAGCAAGATAAATATACACCATTCCGTGAATGGTATTTTAAAAAAATTTCTGCATCAAAATTGTAAGAATTCAAAGAATAATTTTATCAATATATTGAAACTTTTTATCAAATAATTCCGTTTGTTACTTGGTTCAAAGCAACAAAATATCTTGAAATGAATCAAGAAGAAAGGAGAATATTTCTCCTTGAGGATTTTCAAAAAGAATGGCAGAAACTTGATGTTTCAATCGTTCAATCGGTTCATCCTTCTGTTGCTGCCCTTAATCTCATTCAACCTAATTCAACAGGAAATTCGGAAGCCACTGCCTTCATCAAACTTATTGAAAAAACAAATACTTCCTTAACACAATATACTAATCCCCAACAAGAATTTCTTCATCAATTAAAATCCCGATTAAAATCATTGTCATATAAGAAACAGATAAAACAAACAAATTTTCAGATAAATGTTTTAACTCAAAAAACAGAAAATCCTAAATCCAAATCTTATCCTCCAAGTTTTTATAAACAGAAAACTCAAAAAATGTTTGAGTCTTCTTCATCAAAGAAATCTAAATCAAAATCAAAATCACAAGAACATATTCAATGTTATCAATGTTCAAAGTTTGGTCATTATGCCAACAGGTGTAAGGTCAAGAAAAAACCAGACCAACTTTATGACAAAGACCCAAAACTTATTCAGACAAAATCATAATTTTCTCCATCTTTTGATCAGTCAATAATAAATTGCCAAAATTCTGGAACCACTATTCCTACAAATAATCAACCATCTTTATTAGAATTAGCACACAAAACTACTAATCCAATAAAAGAATCTCAACCTCAATACTCAAATAATGAGTTTATACCTAGACCTGTTACAATCAGTGACCTTAAGCATGAAATTAATTCATTAAAAATTGAGATGAGTAAGCAAAAGAAATCTCTTACTACTCAACCACCAATTCAACAACATCATCAAATCAATGTCATGAGCCAAGTAACAGCTCAAAATTGGTATATTCAAATTACTTTGGTAATCAATCAAGAATTCACTATCAAAGATGTTGTTGCCGTAATTGATAGTGGAGCTAATTTAAATTGTATACAGGAAGGATTGGTTCCTACCCAATATTTTGATAAAACCACTCAAACCCTTAATAATGCTAGTGGTTCCAAAATGCAAATTAAATACAAATTAAATTATGTCTCAATTTGTAATAATGGAGTATGTATTCCAGCCAATTTTATACTTATCAAAGATTTAACTCAAATAGTTATTCTTGGTACTCCTTTTATCACCTCAATTTTCCCCTTAACCAAGGTAGATGAAAATGGTATTTATGCCCAATATTATGGACATAATCTCCTATTTCAATTTGTAACTCCACCGCAAACAAAAGTTATCAATTCTGTAGAATCTAATTTATTTTTCAAAGAAAAGCAACTTAACTTCTTACAACAAGAAGTCAAATTTTTATCTTTAGAAAAACAATTGGAATCCCCTTCAATCCAAACCAAGATTTCTCAACTTTTGAAATCTTACCACAATGAAATATGTAGTGATATACCAAATGCTTTTTGGGATCGCAAGAAACATATTGTTTCTCTTCCCTATAATCCTTATTTCAATGAACGACATATCCCAACTAAAGCAAGACCAAGCCAAATGAAACTTGCTTATTTGGAATTATGTAAAACTGAAATTGCCAGTTTATTGCACAAACAACTTATTCGTCCCAGTCACTCCCCATAGAGTTGTACAGCTTTTTATGTGAATAAAAATGCTGAACGAGAACGAGGAACTCCTCGACTAGTGATCAATTATAAACCATTAAATGATTGCCTCCAATGGATTCGTTATCCTATTCCTAACAAAAAGGATTTGCTAGATCGCTTACTTTCAGCCACTATTTTGTCCAAATTTGATCTCAAATCAAGGTATTGGCAAATTCAGGTGGCCGAGACTGACAGGTATAAAACTGCTTTTACTGTTCCTTTTGGACACTTTGAATGGAATGTTATGCCATTTGGCCTTAAAAATGCTCCTTCTGAATTTCAGAATATTATGAATGATATATTCACCCCATATACCGAATTTTCTATCATTTATATTGATGACATACTTATCTTTTCAAAATCTATTGAAATCCACAAAAATGGATTAGTCGTTTCTGCTCCTAAAATCAAGCTATTTCAAACATCTATTCGATTTTTTTGTCATAATATTCACCAAGGTCAAATTATTCCAATTGACAGAAGTATTGAATTTGCCTCAAAATTTCCTGATGTAATTCTAGACAAAACCCAATTATAACGATTTTTGGGCAGTCTGAATTATGTTGCAAATTTTATTCCTAACCTGGCATATGATGCAAAAATATTACAATCGCGACTCCAAAAGAATCCATCTCCATGGACCGATGATCATACCAAAGCAGTTCGACAAATAAAATTAAAAGTCAAACAAATTCCCTGTCTTTCTTTAGCCAACCCACTTTGGTATAAGATAGTTGAGACAGATGCCTCCCAACTAGGCTATGGGGGAATTTTGAAACAACTCAACCCTTCCAAACAGAAGGAAGAATTAATCAGATACACTTCTGGTGTTTGGAAAGATGCCCAAACTAGCTATTCAACTATCAAAAAAGAAGTTCTCGCCATTGTCAAATGTATTCAAAAATTTTAGGATGATTTGCTTAATCAATCCTTCTTACTTAGAATAGACTGTAGTTCAGCAAAATCCGTTTTACAAAAAGATGTCAAAAATCTTGCATCAAAATAAATCCTTGCTAGATGGCAAGCTGAACTATCCTCCTTTGATTTTCAAATTGAATATATACAAGGAGAAATAAATTCTCTCCCTGATTTTCTAACTAGAGAATTTTTGCAGGGTATTTCTTAATGGCAGCATCCTCCTCAGGAGGAAAAGGCAAAGAAAGGGGCAATATCCCCTTATCTTCAACTCAAGAATCCATAGATGATCATGCCCTTTGGACAATTATCCAAAGCAACCGATATCGAACAAAAGGAGGCTTTCAATTTAAGGACTCTGCTCAAAAAGATATTTCTCTCAATAAAGAGAAAATTGTTTCCAATAAAGAGAAAACTTCTCTCAATAAAGAGAAGATTGAAACAAAAGAGATTTCTTATATTCAAAAGGATATATTTTCCACCATTCTGGTAATTGAACCAGAAGATTAACAATGGATATCTGATCCCTGGGAATTAAAGAGAAGATATCTTGACAATCAAGGATTCCCTGCATTGGATGGCAAAACCCGTCTAATTAAAGCAATTTTCCCATCATATGGAAAATCAACGGCCAGATAGCCCAATTACTTATAGTAAAGCCATTATTCATAAAATTCTTAAACCATCCATTTGGGGTTTTGACCTAAACAAATCCCGAAAACTCAGTTCAGGCCACTCTTTCAATTATTGGGATTATATCCAGTCCTTCACCAATGCCTTTTATTATATGAATCCCAAACAAAAACATTTTTGGTTTCTAAAGATTTATCCAGATATTCTTCAAGCTGGTATTCTCAATTGGTTCTATAATTGGTGGAGTCATTTCGGCCCAACCACAAAAATTTTGCCCAAACCATTAATTCCTTTATATAATCAGTATGAAGGAGTTAAATTCAAAGGAAAAAATCCTCATTACTCTGAAGTTGATTTCTTTTTCTTCACAGAATGCAGTATTCCATGGATTTGGATGTGGAATATTCAAGTTACCAATATTGATCATCTTCCCACACTCCAAAGAACTTACTGGATCCGATGGTGGGACAATATTCCCGACTTTGACAAAAAACTTCTTGAAATTTCATCTATTATCTCTCAGTATGCCAAAACAACAAAACCTGAGGCTTCTTTATCTTCTTTAGAATCCAATCCTTTTGAAATATTCAAATCCATTATTCGAAAACAACATCCCGATTTATCTGAGACACAGATTAATCATCATTGTCTTGCTTCCATGAAAGCTCATTTTCTTCAAACCTTTAATTCAGTATCCCATTCGGATGAAGATTCCTTCACTTCATCGGAAAATAATAATTCCTTCCATGTTCTAGCAGGAGAATCGCAACCAGACAGTCCTGATCAATCACTCGGTGAATATTGGGACTTAATCATTAACCAGGTCAAAAGCAAGAAATAATTTGTCAATAGTCAATACAGCGATCTACCATAATCTGGTGCCCATCACTCCAAGCAACATCAATACTGACCAATGTCAAATTAATAAAGCGACAAATCAGTCAAAGTAGCTATTTGCTCACGCATCATCATGGACCCAACCATTTAAATTATTGACGGCCAACATAGCCTCCAATAGCCCTGGCTACTCAATAGCCTTGTCAGCTGTCGATGACGCAAGACATGAAGTCATCCTCCAAATAATGAAGCACTGACGCATGCCCTTACGTCATAACACAATTATCAAGGGACGAAGCGACTGCAACCAATCCACCTAGCACACGTGTCCCACTCAGCGACGGATTTCAATTCATCTCAAGTCTGCATTCATCATTCAGTAGCAGATTTCAAACCACTTCAAATCCGCATTTATCTATAAAAGGGTTAGCCTGGGGATTGTCCAGGACACCGAACATTACACCGAGCAATTCTCTTCTTTCCCTTTCTCTCTTGTTCTCTCTGTTTTTCTTTTAGTTTGTATCAGTGTGTCTCGGAGAAGCTCTCCATATCGGTAAGCCTTCTCTTAGCTTTGTTTATATTAGTTTAATGCATGCATAGTAGCTGCATAGTGTGTGTATAGGAATTAGATTTCATATGTTTTAAAGCTTGTAATTGTATCTTGTTTTATTAGGCTTTTGTTTATGCAATAAAAGTTATCTTTATTTAGCTCCTCTTCTCTTCCGCAACCACGTCTTCCCCCTACTCTTTACTATCAAGCACTAGAATACTCATTCATTTGGTAGCATCAACCACGTCTTCCCCCTACCTCTATTAACACTGGTAGTGTTAAATCCTTGTAGGGTTGATAGTAAAGAGTCCATTATGAGGACTTCCTTGTGTGTTTTGGCTCGCTTTGAGTCGATGTAGGGGAAACCTAAACCTAATTTGTATTATATTATAAGTTCTGGTTATTTATTGCAAGCATTGAAATCTGAATTTTGATAAACCTAGCATGATTAAGAACTCCGAAACTTTGATATAAGAACTCAGAAATTTAAACTTCCGAGCTTCATTTGCGAATGTGAACTTTGAATCAGAACTCTGAAAATCCGAAAAATGTATTAATTACATAACATACGATATGTTTAGCATTGCATTTGATTTGAGGCACATACGAACGAAACCCTAGACCTATCAACCGTGTTGACGGTAATTCTATTTGGCGCAAGTTTCTCTCATTACGTAGGGCTTGTTGCACTTTAGAAAAATGGTTCATGAATGACGATGGTCAGTAGGGTTTTCCATCGATGATATTCCTGCTCTCATGCTAGTATGTAATTTGAGAGAATATTTTTAAGTTATAAATTTAAGACAAGAAGCATGCCTAATTCAGAAATTTGAAAATATCAATGAATCAGCTTTTGGCTTTCTATTTAGAATTGAAAATTTAGTTTGCAATGCATCTTTTGAAAATCATATTTGATCCGATTTTGTCTTTGAAAAACCTTTACTTGTGATAAAATGCAATTGGCTAAGTTTCCTCTATTCAGCTTCGATGTTAGCTCACCCCGACTATACGTCACAGGTGCTGAGACTGACCTAGGATCTGAAGATCTGGATCTGGAAGACTCCGACTATATTCCTGAGGGGGAATTGGAGACCCAGAATGGAAGAATTCTTCCCTTGATCTAGATTTATACTTTTGGTACTTTTGGTTTAAAATTAATTGAATTTTAGGCCCTAGGCCATTGTTTTATCTTTTTTTTTAAATATCACATGAGGAACCATCATTAGGAACCACTATTTTAGGTGTTGGATTGACCATCACCGGTGGTTCTTCATGGTTCCTCAGGGTGATATATTGTTTTGAATGAGCTTTTGTTCTTGCTTATTTTTTTGCTATGCTTCTGTCTTGTCATATGCTTATCTTTGTAAACCCATTTGTTACGACATTGAGAAATCAATAAGTTGATGAATCGGCCTTTCCTATACCTTTAAGGATAGGAAAAGTCGGGTCGTCAAAAAAATGGTAATTTTGTGGATGCTATTGGTCGGTCCGGTGGTTTGGCCCTTCTATGGAAACATAGTAGCTCTGTTTTGCTTTAATCAATGTCAAAAAGACATATAGATGATGTGATTGAGACCAGCAATGATTGTGGTGATTGGCGTTGAACGAGATTCTATGGGGCTCCATCTTCTCAAAATTGTGTTGTGTTCTACGATTTATTGGGAAGAATTGCTAGCAATTTTAATTTCCCTTGAATTTGTGTTGGTAACTTCAATGAAATAATGTTCTCTCATGAGAAACGAGGCGAACTCCCAAACAATTGTGCTCAGATGGACCTTTTCAGATAGATGATGGACCGATGTGGGTTAAGAGATCTTGGTTATGTGGGACCAAAGTTCACGTGGTCTAACAAAAAAGAAGGGGCTGATCTTATTGAAGAATGCTTGGATAGAGTGTTTGCTTTTGATTCTTGGGGGAGGGGGGGGGGGGGAAATGCAAAGGTTAACCATCTTTTCTCATCTCAATCTAACCATGCTCCTATTTGTGTTTCTAAAACTCTGGTTTCTGATGAATGGAAGCATGGTATAAGGCCATTCAGGTTCGAGTCCATGTGGACGATGTCAGATCAATGTGAAAATGTTATCAGGGATGGTTGGGATTCTCCTAGCTATCGAAATGGCTTAACTGAGGTGTGTAGCAAAATTACGAATACCACTGTCAAACTCAAGCACTAGAATACTCATTCATTTGGTAGCATCCACCACCGGATTAGGTAAGCCCATGATCAACTTGCGACTATTTTTAAAGGAGATATTTTAGAACAAAATAGGCGAGAGGTGTATATGTTGAAAAAAACTATTGGCGGTCTATTGGAACATAAGGAAATGTTCTGGTTATAGAGATCTAACGATTTGTGGTTCAAACATGGGGATAAAAACTTGAAGTTCTTTCCTTCTAATGCTTCATATATGAAAAAGTTGAATCGAATTGATGGTCTATTGGACGAGATGGCACGTGGCGAACCACAAAAGATGATATTGAAAGGATGGTCACAAAGCACTATTCTGAGCTTTTCCAATCTCTGAACCCTTCTAGAATTGATGAGGCCTTGGAAAACTTATCTGCATAAGTCTCACAGGAGCAGAATGATGGCTTGGTGAAAGCCTTCACTGCAAAGGAAGTTAGAAAGACGTTTTTCTAAATGCACCGTACAAAATCTCCTTGCTCGGATGATATGCCTCCCTTGTTTTTCAAAGATTTTGGAATGTCGTTGGTAATTCTATTATTCGATTTGCTCTTGAGTAATTGAATGATCATGTTGATATTACTGAGTGCAATGACTCATATTATCCTTATCCCCAAAATTAAAAATCTAAAAAAACTGTCGAATTTCGGGCCAATTAGTCTTTGTAATATCACTTACAAAATAGTTTCTAAAGTTTTGGCGAATCGTTTTAAACTCATTTTACTTATGATCATTTTTGAGTCACAAAGTGCTTTTATTCCGGGGAGATTAATCACAGACAACTCTCTTCTTGATTTTAAGATTTCTCATTTTTTAAAGAATAAATGAAAAGGGAAAGACGGTTGATGCTCCTTAAAACTTGATATGAGTAAGGCCTATGACCGTGTTGAATGAGTTTTCCTTGAAAAAACTTTGATCAAACTAGGTTTCTTTGATAGATGGGTCTATCTTATTATGGGTTGCATCCGCACTATCTCCTTTGAGTTTCTTATCAATGGTCAAATCTTGGGCAATGTCATTCCTAGTAGGGGCCTCCGACAAGGCGATCACCCCTTGTCCCCTTATTTATTGTGTGTGCGGAAGTCTTCTCAAATATTGTTAGTCTTGCAGTCAACGAAGGAAAAATTCTAGTATCTGTGTTTGTAGAGGTGCCCCTATCATATCCCACTTATTCTTCGTCGATGTGAGCATTATCTATCATAAAGCGGATGAATTCGAGTGTGGGAAAATTGTGAACATCCTTAAACTCTATGAGGATGCGTCGGGTCAAGTAATAAATTTTGACAAATCGGCGTTGTCCTTTAGTAGCAATGTTCAACATGGGCTTCATACTAGTATTCACAATTGCCTTCGGATTAAGAAATCGGTGCCGAATGATAAATATTTGGGACTACCACTTATGGTGGGAAGATAAAAGAAAAATGCCTTTAAACGTATTAAAGAAACGGTGTGGCGTAAGTCGAAGAGTTGGAAAGGTAACTTGCTTTCTAAGGCTGGAAAGGAGGTTTTAATTAATGCGATGGCGCAAGCAATCCCCATGTATTTCATGAGTTGTTTCAAACGAATGTCTTATGTTGTCTAAGAATTATATCCATCATTGCTAGATTTTGGTGGGATAAAAATGGTGTAGAAAGGAGTATTCACGGGAAGGCATGAAGGATGTTTGCATCCCAAAACCCTTTGGGGGAATGAGTGTCAAAGATCTTTCTGCTTTTAACTCGGCCATATTGGCAAAACAATTTTGGCGAATTATGTCTTCCCCCCAAACACTCTCAAGTTGATTACTGAAAGCCAAGTACTTCCCAAAGTCTTCTATTTTTAAGGCTAAAAGTCAGTGCAATGCCTCAATTATTTGGAAGAGCATTATGTCTACAAGGAATGTCATTAGCAACGAAATGATTTGGAGAATTGGGAATGGCTGCTCTGTTGATATTTGGAAGGACCAATGGATACCAAAAGATTTGACCTGTCGGGTTATATCACCAAAGGTACATGGAGAATTGGGAATGTCATTATGTCTACAAGGAATGTCATTAGCAACCAAATGATTTGGAGAATTGGGAATGGCTCCTCTGTTCGGGTTATATCACCAAAGGTACATGGAGCACCGTTATGTTGGGAAATGTTGACTGTTGGAATGCTAAGCTTAACAACAATTGTTTTCTCCAAGTCGATGAGGATGTTACTCTTAGGATTCAGCTACCGAGAAACAAAAGGGATGATAAAATCGCATGGGTATTTGATAAAAAAGTGAAATTCACTGTCCGAAGTGCATATAAAGTGGCATTGGATTCACTTCATCACTCCTATGATTTGTTGTCCAACAGTTCTGTGGAAGAACAAAATTTGTGGAGGGATCTTAATTTGGTCTGCGCAGTAGCCCAATAAAGTGAAATTATTTGCGTGGAGAGCATGCCAAAGTATTCTTCCCGTAAAAAACTCTCTTCATAAAATGATTGGAACTATTTCTCCAACTTGTGATCTACGTGGGGTAAGTTTGGAAAGTGTATCTCATGCACTTCTTGGCTGCAATATGGCCAATTGTTACCGGTTTCTCTCTTCCTTAGGTGTGCGTGGTATTCATTAAAATTTGTCCTTTAAAGAGTAGGCCAAGGTGTTTCACCAAGGTGCTGGAAAGGCAGTTCTCGATAGATTTTTTATCATTGCTTGGGCTGTTTGGAATGAAAGGAACTTGATTGTTGAGAGTGCTAAAGCGAAAGATCCAATCCATATTGTTCAAGGTGCGGAAAAATACCTTAATGACTCTCAAATGGCTATTGATAAATCTCCGTTGCCTCACTGTCGATTCCTTCAACCTCGGATGGAAAATGGTCACCACCTCACATTGGCAGCTTTAAAGTTAATTTTGATGGAGTGTGGTCTTCATCATCTAAGGCAGCAGCCATAAGTGTCATCATTCGTGATCATAAAGGACTCATAATGTCTATTTTAAGGGAGACTCTTCGTGTTCTAAATGGTGTGGCGGACCTTTCTGATGAATCTGATCTATGCTTCAGTTTTGAGGATATCAGAGAAGGCCTTAATACTTTTAATACTAAGTTGTATTCTCATGTCAAGAGCTCGGCCAATGGAGACGCTGATGCTTTAACTAAGTTAGGATTTATGTGCGACTGTGATGAAATCTAGATGAAGGATGCTCCCCCATATTCATGATATTGTTATGTTGGATATTTCTAGTTAATGAAACGTTTTTTCCAATATAAAAAAAAAAAAAAGCATTAAAAACTAGAATGATAGTTATGTTACCGCATAGGAGTAACAGTGAATTATATACCCAACTCTCAATGGATCTCTGCTCAAGCTCCTTTCTTAAAATTAAATACAGATGCATCCTATAGGGATGGAAAATTTTTTATAGGTGGATTCTTCAGAAACACTCAAAGACAACATGAAATCAGTTTCCATGGATCCATTGAGAGATGTTATAACATTACCCATGCTGAATTTCAGGCGTTTCAATATGGAATGCAATTTTCCGTTGAACAAAACTACACCGATCCAGAGGTTGAGTCAGATTCTCTAGTTGCTATCAGCTATATAAATGGACAATACAAAACGTCATGGCATTATATCTTCACTGCTCGGAGAATCAAGCTTTTAACTCTCTTTTCACTTAATAACCTTAAAGCACATATAGAGAGAGATGAACTTTTAGTATTGACTTGCTATCAAAGATCAGACAAGGCTCATTCTCAATTATTCGATAGACAAATTCACCTTCTAATCCTTTCTCTCCACTCTCGCATTGAGAAGATTTAATTTGTAATTCAACTCATTTGTAATCTTCTCCTCTTTTAATAATGGGTGGGATCCCATCAAACCCAATTAATTATCAAAAAAAAAAAGAAGATGAATTACCCAGAGGGTACATTGACTTTTGTTTTTTATCCAACAATGTCTGAACTATAGTTAATGACCAACGAGGGTTAGGGCTCTCAATGGGTCAAGTCGGGTCGGATCAAAATTTTGGATGCCACACAAGAAATCTGCATATGCCCGACCCGACACGATGGTGCACCTGACCCGACCTGACTCGAGAACTTACCCCGACCTAGCGCCGTCGAAAACCCGACCCGACCCGTTGACAACCCTAAGGAGGGTGCAAACCCTAAAACTATGTTTTTGAATTTACTTAATAGGGTTAAAATTTTTGACATGTACATAAATTCGAATTAAGTGAAAAATGAGTCAGACAAAAATACCCTTAGGTCCCATATGAGATCGATCTTATAGTCTCATATGAGACCAACCAATCTAATATGAGACCGATCAATCAGTCTCATATGAGACTGACCAGTCCACTATAAGACCGATCAATCGATCTCATATAAAACTGATGGATTTTTATCGGTCCCATATGCAACCAATCAGTCTCATATAAGACCGATCGATCAGTCTTCTAGTGGACAAATCGATCTTATATGAGAACCGATCGACAGTGTCTCATATGAGACTAATTGATCGATCTCATATTAGACTTAAGGGTATGTTCATCAAACTCATTTTTCACTTAGATCCGAATTTAAGCACATGTCAAAATCTTTTAAAAGATAACATAGGCACACATCTCTTTACCACCTCCGAAATGAAACAGGGTCTCTGATCCTGTTTCATTACCGATAGATAAGACCCTGTCAAGTAAATACTTGATAGTTTAGGTCCTATCATTTAGAAAAAGGAAGTCATTATTTGCACTCGGAAATTTGACCCTTCATCAAAGTTAAAGAAAGACTTTATATTTTAGATACCTGTGACATGTGAAAAAGCAATCTGGGCCATCTGATTTAAAGTTTATTTCAAAAAGTTGCCGCTAATAATCTTATTTTTTATAATAATCACATGATGAAGATTATATTTCGTGCTAATATTTTATATTTAATATCTTTAAATAACGGGCTTCAAATCAAACAATTTAAATGGTATTTTTATATGATAGAGGTTGCCAAATTTGCAATTCTTTGTGTTAAACTTGGTGTAAGAGCCAAGTTTCTAAGTGCAAATAACGGCTCCCTTTAAAAAATCTTAAGAATATTGGTAGATGACCGCCAACTTATTACAGCACGTGACATGTATTTTGAGTTCAGTAATCTCGGTCATCAAAAGAAGTTCACATATTAAATTAAAGTGAGCCCAAAAATATATTAATTGGAGAATCAAAACAGTCCAATTAGACACTCTAAAATGGACAATAGTTCTTTTTTTGTTTTTATAGGTCTGCCCATACGGTTGAGACAATCTTGAGAAACAAGGAGCATATATACATATGGATGTGATAGTTATGGAGCAACATGAGAGAGAGCACCAACTACAGTAGTGATGGTTAACAATAGAACCCAACTTACACCTTGTAAAGACAAGGGTGAAAACACAGTAGAAGATGAAAATCTACGAGAATCGAACCCACGACCGACTCCCCCACCGTACAATTGGGCTAAGTCTCTTTAGTAATATAGATAAAATTTAAAGTGCCTTAATCAAATGGTTCCAATTATTTTATATACAAAATTTAAAGTGCCTCAATCAAATGGTTCCAATAGTCTAACAAACATTTTTTGTTGCTTTAATTAATCAAATATATGTAGCATGCAGAAAAAAAGTGGACACTCATTATACAATCTATATACAGCGGTGATAGGGGTCGCTCTCTATTGTCACAGATTCACAGCCTTTCAAACAAAGTTGAAATTAGTTTGAATAAATCAAAATCCTATACATGAAGAGAATCTAGCATCCATATATACTGAAAATCTTTCTTCCTTTATTTTTATTTTTATTTTTATTTTTATTTTTAATTTTTATTTTTTTAAGAACTTGCCCTGCCCCAAGGCACGTATCGGCCGATACCTATATTATTTATTTTTTTTATTTTTTTTTTAAAAGGCCGATACATATCAGTATTGGTTAATTCGTATCAATCCTCCAAGTAGGGTTGTGCATTTTTTTGGGCCGAACCGACCAAACTGACCAAATCGGACGGAACCGCTGGTTTTAGTTCGGTTTGGACAGGTACCAATTTGGGTTTGGTTTGGCAAAATAAAAATCCGAAAAGTTCGGTTTGATTTTGATTCCGAGCCTTCCCAAGCCGAAACCGACCGAACCGAACCGATTGTAAGTAGATATTTTTAATATATATAGTCAACTTGAGTCAAGCAGATGATTGGACCTCGAATTTTCGGTCTAAAATTTAGGCCCAAATTTAGTGTTTCACAACCTTACTTATAGCTCGAATCTCACAAGACGTTAAATTAGGGAGTAGAGACTTAGGATTCTAATTTCTAGAGGTTCAGTTAGTCTTCTCTCTCCTTCCCTCTTCCCCTCTCTCTAGATGTTGAATTAGAGTTAATATTTGGGCATTCTCTAGTTGAGATCAGTATCTTATGTTGGATACTTTTAAATTTTAAAATATCCTTTGCATTACTTTTTGCTTTTGTATAAAATATCATTTGCAGTTTTTTGCTTTGTGGATTTGTCTCACATCATGTAACCCAAACAAATGGATTTGCCTTTACATAATTGTGTTGGCTCAAGGCTTGTAGTCTTCACCCAGGGGGCACTGAATTTTATAGATTCCACCACCATGCATCTCATTAGTCACACACGAGTGCGCGCACGCCAAGCCGAGGCACACATACACTTGATTGAGTCTCAGGTTGTTAGTGAATCGTCAAAGAAGAGGAAGAGAGGATATTCTCCTTCCAAGAAGAATAAAAATTTCACCAAGAAGAATAAGATCATGGTACCCAAGAATGATGGATGCTACCACTGTGAAAAACCCGAACATTTCAAATGAGAGTGTCGCCTCTTCAAGAAGTTGAAGAATCAAGCACTACGTCAAAATAGACGAAAAATGACGGTTTAAGGCCATCTTATTTTTAAAAAATGACGGCTCAAAACCGTCCTCACGTCCATTCTTGTCTTTGGCGTCTTAAATATACAAGACAGTCCTAAACCGTCTTATATTCCATAAATAAGACGACAGAAAATAACTGTTTTTCACAGTCCTAATATAGGACGGTCCGAAGCTGTCTCATAATAATCAATAAAGGACAGTCACCGACCCTTCAATAATTTTTTAAAAAAACCTATAAGATGGTTGGAAACCATCCTTTATCAAATGTTCTATTAGAGATGGTCATAAGCTGTCCTAATTATATCAAACAGTCATTTATGAATCATTTTGTTTGAATGATAGTCGAAATAAAACGGTCTTCGACAGTCATTTTTTAAAAATAGTAATAAAAAAAATATTTATAATTCTGAGAAGGGCCTGTACCCCAAAAAATCCCATTCATCCATCAAAAAATTACAAATGGACATTAGTAAAACAAGAAATTTACCCTACTTATCAAACGACAATTTACACTGCTTAACCAACAGAAAATCACAAATGAGTATGATAAATATTTTGAACTAAAGTCACAAATTTGCCTTGCTTTTTCACTATAAAATTATAAATTATGGGTATAAATTATGCCTTCCTTCCACAAAGTTTCTCCCATACAAATTATGGATATAAATTAAGCCTTCCCAAAATGCTATGATTATCGTCTCTTCTTCTTCAAATGAGAACCTCCCTCTCTTAATATCAAGTCTCAAATAATTAGCCCATCAAAGCTGAAAACTCTTCCCGCACCTCGAAAGCCCTATAATATTCAATAAATCCATCAACAATCTACACTTAAAAAACTTCAAAAAACACAAAAACCCCTATCAGAAAACACGAAACTCATATCTTAGCATCTCCACCCTTTTCTGCATAGTAGAGATGTGATTAGTAAGTGTCTATTCAACAAAAGAGAGGAGAAGAAACTTGATAGACAACTAGAAATAAGCATAAAAAGTTTACACCAAACAAAATAACACTATAATTCCTACCTCACACCTCTGAAGCTCAATTGAGCGAGCCAAAGCATTCTTCTTTGTCAAGAGATTCTTGGGTCTCAAGGTGAGAGGTTGCTTATACTTTCGCTAAGGCCAAAGCCTTTCTGTTGGCTTCAAGAATTCTTCCACTTTCAATAAAGCTCTTCCTGCTCTCGCTAACTTGTGCTCAGCCTGTTACACAAAAACCAGGAAAATGCAGAGAAAGCAGCAATAATGTCCTCAATAGGAAGGGCTTATGATGCAGGGGAAGCATAAAAAATAAGACCACATAATCTCCTCATCAGCAACAGAACTAGCGTCAGACACTATTGCTGCCAAACCTGTATCAAAATCAGCTGTTAGCATCAGGTTTTAGTCAGGTTTGAGAGCATCGATTTTTGGTTTTAATTTACAGTCTTATACCCTAGCCCTCAATATTAATCAGTCAGAAAAATTATATAACCAAATATTCTATTACTTTAAGATGAGCTAAACAAAAAAGTAATATACCTTCTGAGCCTTTGAAATTTTAAGGGTAAGTGAGAGAAGAGCCTGCACATGCACACACAAAAAAATGCCTTTACTTTAACTACATCCATCATATCATCATGCTACTTTTGTTTTTCCCACATCCATCATATCATCATGCTTATTTTGCAAAAAACATGCCATGATATCAGCAGCCATCATATCATCATGCTTATTTTTTCCTAATGCAAAGGTGCAAAAATTTAGTCTCCATAAGTCAAGATTAGATATAAGCATCAAAATTAGAGTTTTCTTGATTTGATAAGCCAAACATGAAACTTAAATGTATGTGAATAAAGCAAGAATTAGAAAATGTGCACTGTTCGAAGCAATACTTTTAAAAACAAATAAAAATACCAATAAAAAATTTTCACGTACACCAGAATGTGCAAGGAAAAAAAGATGATATGGAGTATGATATCTCTAGTAAAAATTGATAGCCCAATAGATGGCACTCCCCTTTTCTCACTCTTTGTGATCAGCTCCTTAGAATTTAAAAGAGATTTGCTAAGTTTTGGTTAGTGTTTTTAAACTAGTAATAATGTGGTAATCCATTCCCCAACCCCACCCTCTCCTTTTCCTATTCTGTTATTTTTTTGTACAAATGCTGAATTTTTACTTCCAGATTTGTTTTTCCCACAATGATTACTATGGTCCCCATTTTGTAGAGAATATTTACATTTTGTCATTCCCTCAATCCGAAAGATTCTACCCATTTTGTTCAGTAGCTGAGAAACAAAGATAATTAGCATATACAGAGGTTTGAGTAACTACAAGTGGCCTCACCCCAGACATGGCACAACTTCAGTGCCAGCTGTCTAACTGATCTCCTGTCTGCTGGATCAGAGAAATCCATGGTTCTTGCTTCCTCAATTGATCTTAAGAACTCCTTCCTTCCTTTCAGAGACTAAAGAAGGTGAAATGGTTCAAAAGTAGTGGTTAGGTCCACCACCTATATTATGAATAATGGCAGCATAACCATAATTAGATTGTGATCAAAGTATCCTTTCCCTAATGAACTTCTATGGTTGAACTTAAAGTTATCGATAAAAAAAGAAGTAATTCATATCATTACCTTACATTAATAGGCTTAAAGTTTAAATGCACTAGGAAAGCCATCCAAGACTAATGAAAAAAAAAAAGTTATATTTCATATAACTTTAAAGATTTTGTTTATAGCAGTTTGTATAAATAAAAAAAAAGACTAAATCTAGTTTCCTAATGTAACTAGAATTATTTCAATCATTATAAGGGTTTCTATTGAGATGGTGACACTACAGCTCTACCACATTCTCTTGAGTAATTCAAGAGCAACAGTTGAGAGAAGAGAGAGAGAGAGAGAAGAGAGAGAGAACAAAACACACATGTGAACAGGCCTGCTTTCACTGTCTCTTTTATAATGCATGGAGTCTCAAATTGGCCGCCCTAGCAATGAATTATAAAAACATAGCTAAACAGATATACCTCCTTAATGAAACAATTTTCCCATCCTACTCTCAACTTGGTGGTGGACCAAGTTGAGAGTAGGGCAACTTGGTGGACCAACTCTAGGGCAACTTAACTTGATAAATGGTGGACTAAAACCCTTAGTGGACGTAAAAAATTGTCAAATCATTTTTGGCATGCTGTGGACCAAAATACTCTTCCATCTGGGGAAAAAAATAGCTCATATCTCATTTTTGAGGTCGGTTAAAGATAATTTCATCCAAGCCAAAGCTTGAATATCTTCTACAACAAATTTCAATTTCAAAAAAAAATCTATAATTAAAAAAAAAAAATTGATAAAGAAGGGGTTCAAAGAACGGGTTTAAAAAAAAACTGATAAAGAAGGGGTCCCGCGTACACAGAAGGGGTTCAAAGAAATTCAAATAAAATAGAGTAAAAAACTGATAAAGTATTGGTCAATGCCCTGATAAGTCAATACCTTTGTTTTTGGCTGATACGGTAGGTATCTGCCGACACCTACGGATACAAGTATATGTGTGCAATACTAATTGCTATCAGTATTGGCATTGGCCGAGTTCTAAAACCATGATTAGCACGACAAGGATTCAAAATAACAAATGCTTCAACAAATAAATAATAAATGGGAAGCTGAAAAAACTAACTCCTTGGCCTCTGTTTTAGCGTAGTGTCTGTCCACAACTCAATATTATAAATATACAAATTTACATTGTCAAATGGATGATCTAATGGTGTTGGATGAGGAATAGTTTTCCATCATAGTGTTTGTGACAGTTGGTGGGGTTGCTCCTACATCCTAGTGCTAGATCCTGGATTTATCGACAGGTGCTTTCTTTGGCACTTTAGATATAAATGCTCTGTTACCGATTACAGACCTTAGGTTACATGTGGACAGAGCATCACAAAGCAAGAAGACAGAATATTCATTCACAAGTCACTAGAGAATACACATTTCACACAACCAATAAAAAAACAAGGAGCTACATCCATAGTAATGGAGTTAGTCTTGGTTTCAGGAGTGAGTTTTGATTCATTAATCCCAAAGGCCAAGCCAAGCAAAGTTGGGATTGATTCTACCATCATCAGGATTCTTCTTGTCAAATACTTCATGAAAACAAGAGTAGAAACCTGTTTAGGCATGAATTTTCCATTTAAAAGTAGGAAAGTACCATGGGGCTAGAGCCCTTAAAACAAATAATGGACAAGCACAAATACAATAATGATATAAAATAAGTACATTCCAAGCCTCATTTCCTCACTTTATGATTTGTACTTTTGGAGCCCGCCAAGACAAACAAAAGAGGAAAACATTATAGACATATCCAGGAGAAAAAATGTAAAATCTAAATGCCAAAGAAAAATATTTTTTGTAGGGAAAATGATATGTTGAGAGGGCTATTCCCAAAGATCATATCAACTATCATTCTATCAACACAGATTGAATAATTCGTCAACAAACCTAACAACAAGAAACACATATAATATCAACACAAATCCATCAAGATGAGTTCAGATCTATTAAAAAATAAAAAATAACAGACTGAAAAAAAAAAAAAAAAAGATTACCTTTCAATGGGCGGCAGCAATGGTGATCGAAGCAGAGGCGGCGACAATGGAGAGTCGTTGAAGCAGACCTAGGGTTTTTTTTTTTCGTTAGAGAGATGAGAGAGAGAGAGAGGGAGAGGAGAGACGAGCTGAGAGAGAGGGAGATGGGAAGAGCCGATTTGCTCTGGGTTTTATTTTACAAATTTGGGCGCTTATCTTAGAAGGGTAATCACCATCGTAAAAATAAGACGATTTGTACCGTCTTATTAATCGGCCTAAAATTCCGTGTCATTAGTTAGCATCTGAGCGTCCTATTGCTAAATTTAAGACGGACGAGAAAAAAATATTGAAATAAACTTCGTAACAATTCTCTCAGAAGTCAATCTAATTTGTGACATTAATAAATTGTTGATCGACATTGGTGTCATAAAACATGTATAATAATTATGATATATTTGTGAGTATGATAAAATTGGCGATGATCAAGATCTCTTCTTGGAAAACTTATATATAGCAAAGATTATTGGGCGTGACAAAGTGAAATTAAATTTTACATTCTAAAAAGTCACGATGCTCACTATGTGCTCCATGTATCCGATATTCGCAAGAATCTTATATCGGGTAGTTTACTAATTAAGCATGATTTAAAACGTTTTTTTGAATCGGATAAGTTTATCTTATCAAAAAATGGTAAATTTGTTTGAAAAGGATATGATATGGGCGGCATATTCAAATTGAATGTAATTGATTAAATCAATAAAATCTCTCATTCTTCTTACTCGGTCTCTCTTTCTAATTTATGGCATGATAAATTATGACATATTAATTGTAGATTCATGAAATGCATGACTAGTTTAGATCTAATTCTCAAGCATGAATATTTTGCTAGTAGTTCCTGTAATGTATGTGTTAAGACTAAGATTATTAGAAAACATTTTCCTGGTGTTTTGAGAAATTCGTGTTTATTAGATCTAATATACAGTAATATTTGTGATTTAAATAATGTTCCTACTAGAAGAGAGAAACAATATTTATTACTTTTATAGACGATTTTTTAAAATATGCTCATATATATTTATTAAATACTAAAAACAAGGCTTTTAAAAATTTTAAGATTTATAAATCTTTCGTAGAAAATCAATTAAATAAAAGAATTAAAGACATTAGATCTGATAGGGGTGGAGAATACATGTCTAACGAGTTCTCAGAATTCTGTGAAGTACAAGAAATTCATCATGAGGTGACGGCCCATTACACGCCCCAACAAAACGGTATTGTCGAAAGAAAAAAGGAAATTTACCTGACCGGCCCTGTCAAATACGCCTTTTACATCAGAAGCCCTGTAGTTTCACCTTTACCCAAACCAACCAGCTCCAAGCTTAGTTGACCCTAAGGAGAGTAAAAGGTCCAAATTACCCCCTTCTATGACCTTCTTTAACCAACAAAGCATCCTCTTCTTCCTCATTTTATCCTGCAAAAAAGTTAAAGGTGCAAAACCCTAGACGATGTCTCCTTCCTTAGTCTGATCTGCTCCGATCTGCTATTTCGAAGAAGAAAATAGAGGCTTGGGAGAAGAAGCCCTTGCATTTCTTCATTGTGGCAAGAAGACCCTGCAGTTTGTCCTTGCGACGCGAGGTATCCTACTTAAACCCTATTTTCAGTTTATTAGTGTCTCTTAGTGATGCAGTATCTCCTATTCGTGTAGTATAAGAAAGTCTTTATATCCTTCGATCCGTTTTTTTTAAAATATATATCGATTGCAAATACAATCATCATCGACTCCATATAGAGTCGATATCGATTGTATATAAAGTCGATAACGACTACATATACAATCGATATCGATTGTATATATAATCGATATCGATTATGTATATAATCATTATCGATTGTATATGTAGTCGTTATCGACTCTATATACAGTCGATATCGACTCTATATACAATCGACTAAAATTTATAGTCGTCTTTGCTCTTTTGTTTCATCAGTCTTATGACCCCTTCCTTCTCATTCTTAAACAGACGATGACGGATGTGAGGATTCCTCTTCTTTGTCACTATGATGGCCTTCTTGTAAACGATGATGGTTTGTATGAAGGTGGCCGGCAAAGGCTTATTAACATTTCAACTGATATTTTTTATGAACAATTCATAAAATGAATATACGCTATCGGTTTTTGCGAAAGCGAGATAAATTTCCACAAAGTTTCATATGAAGATAGTGAATACGCCTGTGGTTGCCGACATTTTGGACTCTGATGATTTGGCCACCTTATTTATGTTTTATAAATCCGCGATGGACGTTATAAAAGTATTCATCATTAAGGAACCGTCATCCTTTTCAGTCGAAACTGAACAAGTAAATCTCGGCGGGACTGATTTTATGACTCATTCATTTCAGTCATGTAAATTTGAAGATGAAACTGTATACGATACCATCCCGTTAGGCGATGACGGTTATATTGCGGCGAACGATGGCAGAGGGAAAGCAACTTTTGATTTAAACGATGCTCCGATTGAATCGTATGATGACCCAGTAAAATACATGCATGGGTCACAACAATGTAGTCAATGGTTAGACTACACTTCAGAAAGGGTGGTAGATACCGAAGATTTCAGTCATATCTTCCCCAGTAGATGGACAACTTGGTTTACTCAAGAATTATGTTCTACCATGCCATCGATGGGAATTACCGGAGAAACTCAACCTCATGTCCATACACATGAGCACCCCTTCGGTGAAGGGCCTAGCCAACCATGCCATTATCCATTCGGTGAAGGATCCGGTCAATCACATCAGAACCACTTCAGTGAAGGATCTAGTCAACCACCCGAGAACACCGCTAGTGAATGGCGTAGTCATCCTCAAGCCACTAATGAAGATACCTTAGAAGAAGAATATGAAAGCGAACCGGATGTGTAATATCTCAAAAAATCACGTTAAACAGTGACCTCGGGATCTGTGCCCGACCAGTCATAGGTTTGACCAAATAGGAGTTCAATAGTTGGCATAGGGTGCGATGAACGGATGAGATGTGAAAATTCGAGTGAATATGGGGAGTGTGATGAAAATCTGGAGTCACATACACCTGTTCTTGTGTATATACTCAATACACGGGTGGAGTGAGAAATAAAAGGGTTTAATAGCCCTAGTTCTTTTGTTGGTTGTTGAGAGAGAGTAAAGAAAAGAGAGAGAGAGAGAGAGGGAGAGCATAGTTAATGCAAGGAGTAATGGTGAGTGTTTGGAAGGGGGATTCAAGCGTTTAAAAGGCTGATTCGACACGTGGGATCCGCTAGATGCAAAGCTGGAAACCCTAGCCTTTCCAACCACTTGACCAAATCAATTGGAGATTGATTGAAGGTAAAATTTTTGTAAATTAAATGCATGGATTGAAGGGTTAAATTGTAATTAGAAATAGCTAAAATCATAGGATAATGGCTTAGAAAAGAAAGAAAAATCAGTTTGAAGAAGATTAGAAGGAACAACCAAAAGGGGGTTGAATCTGGCCATTTTGATTAATCGAAAGTGAGATTCGATTAATCGATTTGTGCCAAGAAGTTGAAAAGTCAGAGGACCCCGAATTCGATTAATCGAATTGAGTTTCGATTAATCGACTTTGAATTTTGATTAATCGATTTTGGTATCGATTAATCGACTGGGAACCTCCAGTGAACTCCAATGGAGGGAAGAAAAGGACTTGCTGAAATCGACTAATCGAAAAGGGATTTCGATTAATCGATTTCGAATTTCGATTAATCGATTTGGGATCGATTAATCGATTTTGGGAATTCGATTACTCGAATTGAGAATCGAATGAATAGAGTGGAGAATTTCGATTAATCGAATTGGGATTCGATTAATCGAATGGGAATCTCGATTAATCAATTTGAGAATCGATTAATCGAATCAGATTCGATTAATCAATTTTGGAGTTCGATTAATCGACTATGCCAATTTTTGTTGACTTTTGAGTTTGACCTTAAGATTTTTGAAAGGTCTTGGACCTTCTTTGTTACATCTTTAGTGATGTATTCCATATGTTATGTGGTACCATAGGTGGTACGTGTGAACTTGGGCACAAGGAGTCACGTGAGACCTTGATGCATGATCAAGCAGAGACTTGAGGTAGGGAACACCTTGAACATGTACTTTAATTTCAAGAGCATGTATGTAGTGATATAATTATCTAATTGAAACTGTTTTAAATGTGAAAAGCTTTATGAAAATAGGTGCGTGTGTGACACCAAAAATGTGATAAGGGCATCTGTGTGATGCAAGTAACTAAGAATGAGTAATCAAATGAAATTGAGACATCCCCAGGGGATGAGGAAGTAATAAAGGCATCAGGTGTGATGCGGGTGTGTATACATCCCAGGGATGTATACATAGGATTGAATAATTACTATTGAGGCCTAACTGATATAAGATAGCACACTTACACGGTGAACAACTATATGTAATGCACATGATATTTTTGTTATTTGAGGTTTGAAGGATACCCCACCGACGTGGCCGGATACCCACGATTGACGCGGCAGGATATCCGTGACCGGTACGGCGGCGAATCCGTACACCATCACGGAGATTTATCCGTGACCGTAAGGACATCCCAGGGATGTTGTGTAATATTTAACCCTGCCGCCTAGTGAGAAAGGGGCTTGGGTCGTATTCCCAGGGAATACATATTTTTGCAACTGTCTAATTAGATGACGATGAAGGGTATCTCATCGGGGCTCGATACTATATTGTTCGGGGATTACTTAAGTTGAAGATTTAAGTTTTGCTTTAGGCCTGTTCAGTGTCATTCATGATTAAATCAACAGTAAAGTGATACATGCAACTTACCAGTGAATTGAGTATAAGACATCTATTTTTAATTGGTTTTCTAGCAAATGCATAGATTCATCATGCTCTGAATATCATGGAATATATGTGAGTTTTAACTTATATATTCATTGTGTTTGTTCCCTATTGAGCTAGGATGTAGCTCACCCTTTTAGACTATACGTCGCAGGTCCTTTGATAGCAGCAGCTGAGGCTTCGGGGGGTGTAGATCCGGGTGATTCGGATTTCACGCCAGGAGACGAGTTGGAGCCTCCACCCGAGGACTTCTTCTAGGTAACTCTGCTGAGCACTTTGATAGAGAGAGTCAGTTTTGAGAGCAGTTTAGTGCGGCTTGGTATGTCAAGCCTTTATTTTGAAATAATGTAATTAAAAATAGATTATTCTTTTGGCGAACCATTTGGGGTGATTCGATTATCACCGATGGTTCGGGTCGGTTCTCTATTCATGCAGTGGCATGAAGGCAGAACTGTCTTTTGAATATGCCAGTTGGGCATATTAACTTCTTCCGCTTTAATGAGATTAATTGCTTTATTTATTTAATTATGCTTGTTATACCAATGTTCCGTGCTAAGCTTTGGGGCACGGTCTGGAGGATCGTGCTGATGGTACGGGTTTCGGGGTGCCGAGATCCGGACTGTCACAGGATGGGTTTATCAAAGAGGATCCAAAAAATTTTGTGAGAGACATTGACAATCCCCTAGTAGACGAAGATTACGAAATGTCAGAGACATCGGGCGACTCCTCCGATGAAGAGGTGAAAACTGAATATCGGGATTGGACGTTTAAAATTGGAGAGATCTTCCGAGACAAACAAACATTTCAAAGAGCATTGAAAGAGCACGCGGTGGAGAAAAACTTTCAAATTCGGCCTTTGAGGACCGCTAGTTATCGAGTGACAGTCGGATGCAACGAACTCTATTGTTCGTGGCAAATACATGCTTCTAAATTGATTGGGCTCGATTCTTTCCAAATCAAGACATTCAATAGTACTTACACATGCGGAGCCGCTAAGATCGGACCGCACGGTCACCGTAATGCAACAATCTCCTTCGTAGCGAACTATGTACGGGATAAACTTATGGAAGGATTCGACTACACACCGGCGTCGATAATGTTTGATATTGCAAAAGCTTATAATGTGAAAATCTCATATGCAAATGCTTAGAGGGGAAAATAACTTGCCCTTAATGATATTAGAGGCAGTTGGAAAGGACAATTTGTTGATCTACCGGCCTACGTGAAGGAGATAGAGAGGGTAAATCCTAATGTACAAACATCTTTTCAACTTACTCTTGACGATAAGTTTCAAAGCTTTTTTTGGAGTTTTGGCTCATGCATCGGAAGCTACCGCAATACACTTCGTCGCATATTGCTTGTAAACGGCACACACTTACGAGGACGTTCCGAAGGGATCCTACTTATCGCCCCTGCGCAAGACGGTAATGGTCATATATTACCGTTAACATTTGCTGTGGTCGAGTTAGAAGAAAAGGATACATAGATGTGGTTTCTTGAACGAGTAGGTGCGTTCATAATCGGTGGGTTTAACGAAGATTTCGTATTTATCACAGACAGGTCGAAGGGTTTTAATAAATGCGGTAAAACGTATCTTCCCTAACGCATATCACAACTACTGCATGCAGCATATGACACAAAATTTGCAGCACAAGTATCCCAGGAACAATGTGAAGGGTCTATGGTGGTGCGCCGCGCGTGCATAATCGAAAGAGAAATTTGATTATTTTATTAACAAAATGAAAAAAGATCCTGCTGATTCTCAGGCCGTAGAATATATTTTGAAATTAGATCTGAAGTATTGGGCACGCGCACATATGGAAGGAAGGCAATACGATTCCCTGACTACGAATATTGTCGAAAGTTTAAACAGCGTACTAAAGATAGCTCGAGAGAGACCAATTATCGACTTAATCAGAATTACTAGAGAGAAAGTCGCCGATCATTTTCAAAAACGCAGAGAGATATCTGAGAAATGGACCACCCTCCTCTGCCCGAAAGCAGACGCGCACATAAAGGTGTTGCAATGGGCCGGTAGAAAGAGAGTTCAACCATACGGGCGCGATCAATTTCAAGTCAATTTTGGAAATTTCATTCATCACGTCGACTTGGAACACAAGACCTGTAGTTACCGCCGTTGGCATATTCATGGCTTGCCTTGCTCCCATGCCGTGGCGGCCATCAATCGAAGAAGTTACGACTACCATAACTTTTGTGAGAAATAGTTTTTCACCGCTTGCTTTAGACAAACATACTATGAGCAATGGGTTCCCACCCTCGATAAAAGTCAATGGGAGTTTCAAGTAGAGCAACTCCCTGAAAATATGAAAGTGAGACCACCCTATTATTGCCGAAAGCAAGCCGGCCGTCCGAGGAAGAGAAGGATAAGATCTAAGGGTGAGGTTAGGGCACTACAGTGTAGCAGGTGCAGTGAATATGGTCACAATCGCAGGAGCTACACGGTAGTGGGACCGATGAGTTGACAGTGTATATTTTTAATAATGATAGATTGAATGTAAACGAGAAATTTAGAATCTATGTTTTTTTACTGTAATATAGTCTTTACCGATTAATCATAGAGTCGTCATCGACTGTATACATAATCGATATCGACTCTATAAAGAGTCACCATCGACTATTTATAAAGTCGATACCGATTCATTTAAGAATCGGTATCGATCACTTATGCAGTCGATGATGACTCTATGTAAAGTCGATAGCGACTCTATATAGAGTCGTTATCGATTATGTATAGAGTCGATGACGACTTTATATATAGTCGATAGCGATTACATACAGAGTCGTTACTGATTATTTATATAGTTGATGACGACTCTATATGTAGTTGATAATGGCTGCGATTTCTACTTTTTAACCACAGCTACATAAAAATGGTGCAATTATATTCAAAAATTTTCATTAACAAAAAATATTTCATTTACATTTATAAAAATATTAAAATACAACCACACTACTACTATCGCTACTTGCCCTTCTTTTGTTGTCCTTCGCCAACTCTCATCCATCTGTGTATGTAGCCAGTATATGGCCAATTTCTGCCCTGATCCTATCTATATCTGATTACGCGAAGTCAAATTTCTTCCCCATCATGAAGTACTCGACATACTTCACAACAAACACTTCACAATCACACGAGTTGGTCTGTCGGGGGAGGGCTTTGATCTGGCAGTCACTAGATGACCAAGGATAGTTCTTCACGATCAGTGCAGTGGAGTCACCGTATGAATATAAAATCACAGGAAGGTATTAGATCTGTTTCGAAATAATAGAGAGGAGTGTTAGATATGCTAAGCTAACAATGATAAAAGATATGCTAAGTAAAATATCTTATCAGCGCCTGCAATTGGGACACATATCTTTCCTTGGAGGGCCTATTAAATATAGAGTCGACGATCATTATCGATTGTTCAACTACCTTTACGATCGCAAGCACCCAGTGTAGTGGTTGTTCTGAATGTATTGACATAAATATCTACAAAAAAGTAATATAATTTCAAAGGGTATGATAGAAAAATTAAAAAGAATAATTATAAAGAGGATAAAAGCATACTACGCTGCATTCGTGAGCCCACAGATTCCAAAACTCGTTGAAGAAGAAAGTTTTCATCAGCTTCTTCCCTTCGGTCTCTTTTTGTCTATAGGCACCCCACCGTTGAACTTGAACCTCGATCGATTGGTCGTATAATTTTTCAGCAAGCAGGAACTTGTTGAAATCTCTCAATTCATAGCCCATATACGTCAGCGCGGTAAGGTCCATAAGAAAGTTTTTGAGCTTTTTATCAGGATGAATTTTATCATCAATTACTTTCAAATGTCTCAGGTAGGCGCCCATAACCTGAAACCAATGCAGTTAGAGTTAAATACATAATCGTTATCGACTCTATAAGTCATCGATGCCGATGACTTAAGTAATCGTTATCGACTCTCCAATGAATCGATATCGATGAGTTACAGAGTTGATAACGATTACATAAGCCATCGTTATCGACTCTAAAATCCATCAATATTGATTAATTTGAGAGTCAATAACGATGATGTAAGTCATCGTCATCGACTCTATAATGAATCGATATCGACTCTATTTCGAGTCGTCGACAGCTTTAATTATTCTTATTTTTGTCTACAGTATGTTAAATTTACAAAGTTATCCAGGTATTGCGTGGCCGCCAGACATCTGAAGGATTGCACCACCAGTTTATACTTACCGACAATTCTTACATATTCGTTGCATAAATAATGGCCAACGTAACTAATCTTCACGATAAATATATAATAATAAAGTTAAGGAATCAGGAAAGAATAACTTACTCGTCCTCCTTCAGAGGCTTGTTCAATATGTCCAACATATATTTTTACTCCGCTATCAGCTCAAGTGGAAGCTTAGCAGGAGCATCTTCAGCCGTAGACCCAGGACCAGCGGTAATGAGTGCCACTTTTCCAGGCTCAACAGTTGGTCCTTCACTGGCCTTCTCGGTAGGCTTCTTTACAGCCGCTTCCCTTCGCTGTGCCTTAGGTCTGACGGTAGTTACTTTGCTGAGTTTCCCTTGCCTAGGTCTTAAGCGAGGCTCAGCTTGTTGGTGAGGCAATTGGGAAGAGGTTTCCTCTTCACCAACAGGGCCCTTATCAGTTTGAGTCTCAGGCTGCTCGTCAGCAGCTGCCATCACCTCATCAATGGGAGGAGGAAGAGGAACCTGATGCACAGGAGCTGATGGTTCCTTATCGTCGGTTGTGTCGCACACCTTCGATATCAGCTCCTCGATAGCCAAATCCTGTACATCAAAATAATGGTGCAAAATAAGAATTAATTTTTAGTCCCCATTTTTAAAAGTTCAAATCGATTTTAAATATAATCGTTATCGACTGTATATATAGGCGATATCGATTTTATATATGATCGTTATCGACTCTATTAACAATCGTTATCGATTTTATATAGAGTCGATATCGATTGTAAATATAATCGATATCGGCTCGATATATAATCGATAATGATTGTATATATTATCGGTATCGACTCTATATACAGTCAATAACGGTTGTGTATATAATCGTTATCGTCTCTATATACAGTCGATATCGATTTATGTTAATTAAATTAAACATATAAAATTAGATTTCAACACATACCTTAGGTCTCGCCTCCAATAAATTTTCAAGGAGTTATTTTATATTCAACTGACCCATTCTGACCAAAGAGTTGTAGTGATTTAACTTCTGTAACTCCGCATCCCTTGAATTCAGCCGCTCTTTGAAGGAGTTGCATAGTTTCTCTACAGAAGTGCAACGTTTAGTCAGAGCTCTCTCCCTCCAAATCGCTCACTCTTTGGGTGAGCTTCAAGTTCTCCAGCGACAAATGGTCGACCCTCCTCAACAAAGAATCATGGTTAGGCTATCTTTATCTTCGCCGGGCTCTCCTTGGTGGCCCCCCTAGTTCTTGGCCGACCCTCTCCCACGCACATGGACGGGGCCCTTTTTCGAGGGGGGTTCTTCTTCAGATGTCGATGCGTCATCCCATTCTTCCTCTCCAATATTCTCGACCGGAATGTAATTTCTTTTCTTCTTCGGTCGCATCTCTTCCACAACTTTCTTAACATGTTCTTTCCTCTTCCCCCCAACCTCCTTTTGAACCCGTAGATATTCTCTTAACACGGGTATCTCTAATTCAAAGCCCTAAGACACAAGGGGAGCGCGAACCTATTGAAAGAAAAGGAAACATGGTAAATAACATAATAAAATGATCGTATATATAATAAATCATTCTCGATTATGTAAAGAATCGGTACCGACTATTTAATAAATCGTTATCGATTCGGTAAGGAATCGCTATCGATTATTTAATGAATCGTTATCGACTGCTTAGTAAGTCGTTATCGATTCGGTACTGAATCGCTATCGATTATTTAATGAATCGTTATCAACTATTTAGTAAGTCATTATCAATTCCGAAATGAATCGCTATCAACTTACTAAGAAGTCGATACCGATTCTGTACTGAGTCGCTATCGACTTCTTAAATAGTCGTTATCGATTCTGCAATGAATCGTTATCGATTCTAGAATGAATCGGTAAGTTACTTTTTAAATTGGCAATAGACCTCATACCTTGCTGTCTAACATCTATCCGCGAGTGTAACCTTTGATCCTTGACTGCGCCCTGTCCGACCATGTCAGCAGTCGTGGGAAATGGTCCTTGAGGCCTAGCTGGGATGGCAATATGTCGGGCAGGATCTCATAAGCCCACCATTGAAGTACACATATGCATCCATATGTGTTGTACGTCTTCAGGGTTTTATCCATCTAGGCAATCTTTCTATTCGCCGCGCCTTTCATTATATACTCGATCAAGTCTTGGTAGACGTGCAGACCCCACGGAGTTCGGTTAAAGGTCTCCACATTATCGACGAGGTCGATGTGGTCTTCCGAAAGTTGATGGTGGGACCCGAGGAAGAGAAATATGCACAACACAAATAAAAGGGACAACTTTACGAAGTCCTCATCACTTTTCGCTCTCCAAATTGCAGCATCTATATGAGACCGGAGAATTTTTTCAAGAGGCGTTCCACGAAAGTATTTGTATCGAATGGTTTGTTCTTCCGATGGTTTAACGGATGGGGTATACTTTTCTGGGCCTACTACGGCAAGGCCCAGTATCAATGCAATATCTATCTTCCGAAGATAGACATCAGTTTTCCCAATTCAAAAGTGGTTTTTTTCAACCCAAAATATCAACATCGCATCCACCACATCGGAAAGAAATCTCACACCCTTAGGCATTTGAAATATTCCACCAAAAACTGAATCTCTCAACAACTTCTTTCGAGTTAGGGTAGCATTTTCGTAGAGATTCGAAATGGCACTGGGCGAACACTTGGCAACAGCTCGGTGTACAACCATTTTGACAGCCTTTTGAAATGAACAGTAATAAAAAAGAAAGGACTGAGCCTCATACTAATAAGGATAGTTTAAATGTTGAATGAAATGTAATATATAAAACTGATATCGATTACATATTTAATCGATATCGATTACATATGTAATCGATATCGACCCTATATGTAATCGATATCGACTCTAGATGTAATCGATATCGAGTCTATATATAATCGATATCGACTTCATAGTCGTCATCGATTACATATAAAATCGCCATCGACTATTTATGCAGTCGGTATCGACTCAATATAAAGTCGCATTGATCTCAAAATATTTATTTACATTGAAAATATTTAATTTACTGACTCAAAAGATTTCATGAAGTCGCCATTGAATCAAAATGTTTCATTTACTTTCAAAAATTTTCAATTACATTCATAATATTTCATTTACAATTAAAAATGAAAATAAAATATTGCAGCAACGTCCTAAGGAAGATTCTTTGATAAAAGCGGTCATCCACTTCTAACCAAAATTTAGGAAGATGGATGAAGAGCAGGTGGTGGATGGGGTGGAGAGGCGGGTGGTTCCGTCTTAAGTTTCCTTTTCTTTCTTTTATTCTTTTTCTTTTCTTCCTTCGCCAAAATTTCTATTACTTCATCGTACTCGTCCCACAGGAACTATAGAGGATCTGGTTCTGGTGGTGGTGGTGGGTCCCCCCATACAGGCTCGAACTTGATTGAGTTATAGTAGGTTTTTTCTTTGTCGTCTGACATTGGGAAAAATATGGGCTGGTATGGATGATAGGTTTGCTAATGACGAACTAAACCTATATTTAAAGCTCCTAGATGGTAAAATACGAATCGTTGTATTAAATTTTCTCATTCTTCCAAGATTACTTGCCATAATGGTTTTACAAAAGGGTAGTTGGCAATAAATTGAACGTCGGCTGAGATAAATATAAAACCTCGTATGATTTATTATGGGTTATGACATCGAGGGTAATAATTATAAGGAAATTAATTCATATGATGAGTATTAATTATACTCATAGAGAGTCGATATCGATTTTTTATAAAGTCGTCATCGACTATTTATATAGTTGATTATGACTACATATGTAATCGTTATCGACTCTACATGTAATCGATAGCGACTCAATATATAATCGGTAACGATTACATATAAGATCGATATCGATTACATATAAGATCAATATCGATTATATATGGGAAAACCTTAAAAAATTATGTCAAAATGTGCACCAAAGAGAGGAGAAAAAAAAAATCTAAAGCAATGGAAGGTAATTTTAATTCCAACTTACAGATTTGGTAGCTTGAAGATTGTAGATCTGAACGCTAGCGTTCACGAAGCGACAACGACTCTCCACCGACTTCGAACGAAAAAGTAAAAAGTAAAAAAGGTAAATAGTAAATGATTTGAAAAGAGGACGGCTATTTATTACTTTGGGAGTAGTTTGGGCATTTCCTAAAGGCGAACGTCGGCTCGGCGCGCAGCGGGTTTGTTTCGGTAAAAGTGAAACTACAGGGCTTCTGACGTAAAAGACATATCTGACAGGGCCGGTCAGGTAAATTTTCCTAAAGAAAAAATTGAACATTAGTAGAAATGACTAATGTAATGTTGGTAAATAATTTGAAACTAGTCTTTCAAAAGACTATTATATCTATTTTATTAAAAAGAATAGGACAAAAAGTACTAAGAAATATTTATGTCTAAATATAGAAGATGATCCTATAACTTTTAATGATGTCATAAAATCTAGGGATAGTGCTTTTTGAAAAGAAGCTTTCAATGATGAAATGGACCCATAATGAGAAACAAAATATAAAAATTAGTAGACTTACCTGGAAGATCTAAACTCATAGGTTGTAGATGAATTTTTAAAAGGAAACTTAGAACGGATGAAACTATAGAGAAGTTTAAGGCAAGATTGGTTGCTAAAGGGTCTAGGCAAAAAAAAGGTGTTGACTATTTTCCCACTTACGCACCCGTTGCTAAAAATTTTATTATAAGACTTTTAATTATTTTAGCTTTTATCCATAAGTTAGAAATTCACCAAATGGATGTTAAAATTATTTTCTTAAATGGTGATTTAAAAGAAAAAGTTTATATAGAACAACCAGAAGGGTTTGTTCTACCTAAACAAGAAAAAAAAGTTTGTAAACTCATTAAATCGTTATACGGGTTAAAGCAAACACCAAAACAATGACATGAAAATTTTGATAATACCATTACTAATTTTAGATTCAAAACCTAATGAAGCTAACAAATGTAAGTATTATAAATTTTCTAATAATCATTGTGTCATAATATATCTTAATGTAGATGATTTACTTATTTTTGAAATTAATTTAGAAGTTATTTTGGAAACTAAAAACTTCTTACGTTCATCTTTTAGCATGAAAGACATAGGAAACGCAGATGTTATTTTAGGAATCAAAATTATAAGAAATAAGAATACGTTAACTTTAACATAATCTCATTATGTTGAAAATATTTTGAAAATATTCAATTACTTTGATTTGAAACCTGCTAATACACCTTTAGATATTAACATTAAATTAACTAAAAATGACGAAAGATGTGTATAACGATTAGAATATGTAAGGGTTATTGGTAACCTTATGTCTGCAATGCATTGTACAAGGCTAGACATTGCATTTACGGTAAGTAATTTAAGTAGATTTACAAGCAATCCTAGTTTTGTTCATTTGAATGTCATATCTCATCTTTTTATATATTTAAAAGATACTATTAATTGTTGTTTACAATTTTCTAGATATCCTCAAGTCTAGAAGGATATAGCGATGTAAGTTGGATATCTGGTTCGAATGAATCAAAGTTTACAAGTGGGTGGATATTCACTTTTGAAGGTGTTGCGATCTTATGGGGATCAAAGAAGCAAACTTGCATCATCTATTCCACTATGAAATTAGAATTCATTGCCTTAGCGACAAGTAAAAAAAAAGCGGAATGATTAAGAAATTTACTAATAGAAATTTTAATTATGATTAAACCATTTCCACCTATCTCTATACATTGTGATTGTGAAACAACACTATCAAAGACTTATAGTCAAATGTATAATTAAAAAAATAGACACATTGGTCTAAGACATAGCTATGTAAAACAATTACTTAGAGATAGAGTAATCTCAGTAATTGGGGTTAAGTCTACAAAAAATCTGGCAGACCCGTTTACTAAAAGCCTTGGCAGAAATAAGATTCAAATGGCATCAATCAGGATAGATTTAAAGCCATTAAACCTAAACAGCCACTTATGATGGGAACTCTACCTAATATTTTTTTAATCAATATTTAGGTTCAAAGGAAAAAATAAGTCGTAAATACATGACGGCTAAAGAGTATTACATTGATGAGAAATAAATCTTATATACGTAGCGGCTAAATGGTAGTGTTTAACCTGTAATGGATAAGGGGAGGTTAAGCGTTATTCTTAATAGTCTTATAACACTATATGTTAATATGTTAATGTTATAGGAATATTTCTTATAGGTCTACCTATATAAGTGTGAGGGTGGAGCTGCTTTCAATGAGACATGGCTTTATCTCATAAATACTTACGAAAATTAGGGTACTAGCATAGGGCCTAAATGTGCTAACATATTTATTGAACACCAAATATATAAAATACGTGTATGAAATAATTTCGATTTATCGTATAAGATCTTTAGTTCAAGACTTAGTTTCACTAAAGACTTTGACAAACTTTGAATTATTTTCACTAAAGTGAAAATTCAAGTCTATAAGACATTTTCATTTATGCACATATTTCTGGCTTTGATCTATTTCAAATCTTTAAAATAGTGGGAGATTGTTAGATATTTTAAAATTGTGGGGGATTGTTGGATAATTTTAAAATACCCTTTGCTTTACTTTTTGCTTTTGTTTAAAATGACTTTTACAGTTTTTTGCTCTGTGGATTTGTTCCACATCGTGTAACCCAAAAAAATGGGTTTGCCTTTACGTAACTTTGTATTGGCTCAAGGCTTGTAGCCTTCACCCAGGGGGCACCAAATTTTGCAGGTTCCACCGACATGCATCTCATCAGTCACACACACGAGCGCCACGGGCCGAGCAGTTGGGTGACGGTAAGGCTGCGCATATGCGATGCGATCTGATTTGATGTATTTAGAAATTAATTTTTTGGACAAAAAACTAAGTGTATTTTAACCGTTTGGATTTGAATTTTAAATAATTCTTTTAAATCGTTGTGTCTTAACGAATCTTTTGTAACTGTTGTGTCCAATTAGTCACTATAACCGTTCTGTCCAATCGGTGCGGTTGCACCTGTTGTTTTCTATAAAAGGGACCCGAAGCCTTCCTTTTTACTACTGCGTTTTCTACTTCCTTTCTCCCAATTTAAGGATTTACTTCAGAGTTCCTCTTCCCTATTTGGTGTTCTGGTAGCGTGATTAGATTTACCAAATCTGATCACACGAACACATAGCCGATTCGTTGTATTCTGAAATTATTTTGCCGATAACTTGTTGGTGACCACTTGATCGAAGTGGTAGGGGCAAAAATTGGTTTAATGGCAACAGAATTCATCGTCCCTCGAATCGGATCGGTGTGCTTCTTCTTGTAATCCAAACCAATTTTTCTAACATCCTAACTAAAAGTCTTCATCATGTAAATTCTAGTTCAATAGTGAATAATTTTGAAATGCTATTAGTATTTGATTCTTTGCCATGTTCTTAAAGAGAGTCATTCGTCATTATTTGTCCGTTGCTAAAAGTGAATAGACTATAAAAGTAAAACGACTCCCAAAAAAATGAAATAGTAAAAGTGTAAAACAGGTGTAGAAATTGAAAAAAAAATTATGTGCAAGTAGAACTTATACAAAAACCAAAACCAACCGAACCAAACCAAAACCGAATGGAATTGGGTTGATTTGGTTCAACAATTGGATGATTTGGTTTGGTTTGAATATTTAAAAACTGATTAGAATCGATTTGGTTTATGATTTTGGTCCAAAACCGACTAAACCGAATCGAAGACACCCCTACCTCCAAGGACTGATACTCGATACTCGATGCTGATAGTGAGTTTGGTACTTTGGTGGGAACATATTGATTGCCATATATTGGCTCATCTAAAATGCTCGCAATAGGTGTTTCTCAAAAAAAAAAATTTACTCGCAATATGTAAGCCCTGTTACAATTTTTTTTGAAATAATCAAAATTTTCAAAAAATTATCTGAATAGCTGGCCTCTCGAACATTTTGCATACTAATCAAACAATTTGGCAATTGTTGCAATTTTACAAATTTTTATGATTATAATACATGCTTTAAGAATCTTTCATATTATTTACTTTTGTAATTGTGAATTCATGATGCAAGTCAACTATATAATGCACCTATTTTATTGCCTAGCGACATCATTAATGTTTAATTCATATAAGTTAAGGATTAAGATATCTTACAATGGGAGGTTGCCAATATTACAATCGGTCAAAAGTTTGAAGTTAGCTTACCTATCTTTTAATTTAAAAATTAAGATATATTGTCTTATTTTGTACTCTCTGAACTTTTTCAAAGAGTAAAGATTTTTGCATATGAAGATGGTCTTATTTTGTAATCTCCGAACTCTTTCAAAGGGTACAGATTTTTGCAACCAAAGAGTGTCTTTGCAGCTGTTCTTCCACACTTAAAACCATTGACTTACTTGAATTTGATGACGGAGATTATTTTTAGCCCAATATTTTACACAATAGATCTTGAGATCATGACGAACATATCAAACGGCCAGATATTTATTCTACATAGCATACATCTCCAAAGTGATCATAGTCATGGGTTACTATGAGAAGAGTTCTCAAATCACTTTTGGGGATGTGCTTCATGTGGAATTAGCATTTGACCGTCTGATAGGTTAAGCATGATATCAAGATATACTTTGTGGAAGATTGGGACAAAAAATTATCTCCACCATCTGATTCAAAAAAGTCAACGGCATTAACAGTGGAACCATTACTTGGAGAGACAGAATCGTTGGTTGCAAAAACTTGTACTCTTTCTGAATATCCTTTTAAGATTAAACTGAAAGTAACCCTGTCAGAATAATTGCTGAAACTGAACTTGGTGCTTATGAAAGAAGGCGCTCTCTCTCTCTCTCTCTCTCTCTCTCTCTCTCTCTATATCTCTAAAAGAAGAGTTAGCATCAGCTTCTGAACCCGTGCACTGAAGGCAGCGCATGTGTCAGTCTCACTCCGCCCAGTTTACAAATTTGGGGCTCAGTGGCTCATAGATAGCTACGCCCAGTTTGACAGAGGGACATGGATGCATGTACAGCCATTGGATCACAGGTCAGGCACCCAATATAAAAGAGAATCATGTACGGGATTCACATCACATCCAACCCCTTCTCTTAGTTGACCTGATATATCCGGCACCGGTTGACTTTGACTAGGCTCAATCTAATGATTGCCACCGAATGATCCGAATCATGACTGCACGTCATCCTATTAAACACGAAAAACCATGAAAGTCAACATTTTCCTGTGTCAAGGGCAATGTTGAGGTTGGACCGGATTTCGAGTTCAACCACAGATGCAACCTTCTTAGAAATAAGAGATTTTGATTACACGTCATCCTATAAAAAATATAAAAATTATGAAAGTCAAGATTCTATCATATCTAAAGAACTGCAAATGTGGTTGAACTCAAAATCCAATTAACCATTGCCCTGTATTGAATATTTCTTGCTCCGAGAAATAATTTCTTGTTGTGGGTCACTTAATTTATCTCTCACTCTGCTAGATATTATATGGACCCTACTATGACTACTACACATTGGATTTTGAGATATATCAAAACTAGCCCAAATCGTAGAATTCTTTATCATCCACATGATCATCTTCATACTTTTGGATAGGGACTGACTCTCCTGAGTGCCATTTAAACACCAAAAGAATGTTTAAATCATCTTACACCATCAATGATTTAAGATGTAGGTGATTTGAATCATCAAAGTGATATATCATAGGTTGAAGTGTGCGATAGGCCCAAAAATGATTTTTTAGAGAGATTTACACCAACTGATCTGTGGACTATAATATCAACCACTATTTTTAGTTTTAAAGATCAATATTAAAGTTCATCAATCGGATGGTTCACATCCACTAATTGACATGTTTCATTGGGCTAAGACATTTGCCAATGACAGATTGCCACAGGCACAATTTAGATTGATCATTGATGTGTGTGTCTAATGCCATAATGATAAATCACTCTTCAATGGTGTGAAATAAAAAGTATAATTTTAATGGTATAAGATCATATAAGCACCATTTGGTGTTTAAATGTCGGCAACAACAATTGGCCCTTTTGGATATAGTGATGCAAATTTAGTTTGTGCCATTACCGGTAGGCGATCTACTTCATGATATTGTGTCTTTCTTGAAGTCAACCTTGTTGGTTGGAAGAACCGAAAAAGTAACGTGATCTCTCTCGCTCTAGTGTTGAAGCTAAAGATGGCGCTATTGCCCATAGAGTGAGATGCTATAACTTTGTTTTCTTATTATTGAGCTTGAATTTCCTATCAGTGGGCCTATGCCTCTTGATTGTAATAACGAAGCGACTGAGAAAATTGTATTTGACTCCATCTTAAATGAGATAACGAAACACATAAAAGTGGATATTCATTTTCGTACGATAGATCTTAATTCTAATTTTTTCCCAGTAATTTACAGATATATTTATCAAGCCACCTCGACACTCCATTCTTCCATTCTTCAAGATATTATGGTTAAGTTGGCATGCAAGATGTCCATCCCAGAGAGAGAGAGAGAGAGAGAGAGAGAGACAGACTTAGTGGTGTGTTATTTATATATAGTATTTATATCAGATATGTGGTATGTCATACAAAATAGAAGGTGTGGAAGTAATATTATGCGTATTAAAATAAAGCTAATAAGGAATATTTCCTCTCTAAACTCTTTATCCTAAAATTCTCTTCTCTTCTTGTTCTTCTTCTATTTCCTCGCATAACAGACGGGAAAAGGGTAGATTTCAGCAATTATGGAAAAAAGGGAATATTTCATAAATTAAAAAATATTATATATATATATATATATATATATATAGAGAGAGAGAGAGAGAGAGAGAGAGAGAGAGAGAGAGAGAGAGATGTGTGTGTGTTTGTGTGTGTGGTGACCAAACATGAGTTTTAAACAAGAAAAAAACGTTTCTTTAAAAAAAAAAAAAAAAAATTCCGTAAAGAACGGGAATTTTCATAAAAGACATTTTTTTGCGTTTTCTTCTTTTTTAACAAAAAGAAAGAGTTTTAAATGCATTTTTTTTATATTTTAAATAAACACTTTTTGGTATTCACTAAAATGACGGCCTTTTATTCAGCATGGTCTCAATCAACAGTTCACCACCACTAGCATCAGATATATGACAATGGCAATTAGTTAAAAAAACTGGAACTTGGAACTAAATTAGTGCAACAATTTGAGCGCTAAATCTCTACTGTTTCAGGTTCATAGGTTACGAAATGGGTTTTATTGCTTCAGTTCTTTAGGATAAAGAGCTTAGAGAAATACCCATAACAGAAGTTTTCCAAATTAGATGAATGGTCATTCTTAAATATATAAACTGCATGTAAAACCCATTTAAGCGTCCTTTCTTACTGCTTCAGAAGTTGGTAAGTTTGTACAAAGCTTCCAGAGATGGAAGTTTGTATCCTTCATATATTTCAAGATGAAAATGTTCTATGAAAGGACATGTAATCTTCAAGATCATGATTTTATATTATACTATAGAAAGGACTGCTGTTTGAACACCAAATTTCGAGCTTGAACCTCCGTCAGATTCATGGTCAAATGGTGATAAGGGGTTGGACCCATCACCTGTAAAAAAGTGGAGAAAACCTCAAACATACAATAAAACCGCGTCCAAGTCAAACATTTGAATGCAATTTCTCCCAAAAACTCAAATTCTTACCCTGATCAGCGTAAGTGGCTACATTAGTATTTGCCTGATCATCATCATAGCTTTATAACATCTATTTGGTGCAAATCTTATTTCTCCATTCGTTCCTATTTACAGCTAAACTCTCTGCTACTCTTCCTTCATATTGCTTCTCACTGCTTCCTTTCAAGTCTTCACGGGTCTTCCTCTTCTACTTTCCTGTGCTTGTATAATATCAAGCCTTCATACAGATCTATTTCTAGTCTCCAATGGACATGTTCAAACCATCTCAAACAACATTCCGTAGCTTTCTCCTACATAATTCTTGATTTGATCATTTCTTGTTATTAATACTTGCTTAATAACAATAAATCCATGATTTGAACCCATCAAAAATTAAATGACGACAGGAGCTCTTTAAAACAGATTATGTAAAAAATTTATCAAAAATAAAAATAAAAATACATAAAACAGATTATATCAAATAGCAATTGGTAGATAAATATATGTATGATATATTCACTGCATGACATTGAAAGGGCCGTAATATGCAACGTCCCCAAAGTCCTTTTTTATTAGATTGATAAAAATAATATAAATGACAACATATAGAACACAACAGATTGAGCTTAAAGCATGGGTGAACGCACCACATCATGTATTCTTCTATGTATTTGTGTCATCGGAAGGCCATTTCACAGTTTCGATAAGTCGTTCCCGCATCAACTCCAAGTTCTGATCAGAGATCTCTTGATATATTTTTGCATGATCACATTTCTGAATCATTAAAAATAATAATAATTAAAACGTATGGCTTATGTTTTAGTCAAAAAATCAGTCACGAAAGGGAGAAAGAACACACCTTAATCCATTTACCATACAGGTGAAGGCGCGTTACCATAACTCTTTCTGCCAGATCCTGCTTCTCCTGCCGATAATACAGGTGATACTGTATTTGTTACACCACTGGGCTATATATAAACTACTTATACGGTTATACCCAATTCAAGCATAATTTCGAGTTTTGAAAGGATACCTTCCCAAGAGTACGGAGGAAACGCTTCCCATCTCCGGGCTTGTTCCTTACGATAAAACTGCAGTAACCAAGCAAAACTAAGAAGAGAAGGTAGGCAATGAAATATAGAGACTGGCTCTGTTGACCGCATTTAAACAGTTAGGGCCATTACAGCCCACTTTTAGATCATGTGGCACAAATCTTTGGTCAATTCAAATAGGCCAGAAGCCCATCGTTGTAACATACCGGTGCACTTTAATATTAACCATTGAAAAATATGCACTACCGTTCATATTAGAGTGCATAGATTGGTCGGCTCAAAATCCTCTAACGAGTATGATCTTTCGAAACTATGGTAGGTTCTAATATGAGCTACCACTTTGATGAATTGGAATGCTAAAAGGGTAGAGTACCTTTAAATTCACCCACACCCATCGAATCTTTAAGTTCACCCACGTTGAAAACCCACTGACAGCTTTGAATCAGATGATGGAGATCGTTTTTCTTCCCAAATTTTGACACGATGGATCTTCAGATCATTGGCATACCATCAGATTATCAGTTTTTTTTTCACCTGGCACACATCCCAGAAAAGTGACCTTAACATCACGTGGAACTCGTCATGCTCAAACCTGATTTTAAGATCACTTTTTGGGATGTGCGCCACTTGAAATAAAAAAACTGACCGTTGATGGTACACCCATGATCTCAAGGTCCATCATGTGAATGATTAGGATGAAATATTATCTCCATCGTCTGATTCAAAGCAGTCAGTGGGTTTCAGCGTCGGTGATCTCAAAGATTCAGTGGGTGAATTTTTTGGTACCCAATTGTATGACACTTGGCCACAAATTGAAGTAATCAAGCCCCAATCTGTAGTCAATGGCCCATTTATCCAAAATATGTGGGACATATCAAAAGCCATGAAGCCACCTTAGAAAATTAAAGATAAGGAATCCACTTACTCGTAAAACCACGTGTACTGTGGTGGATTCATCTCGTAAAGTTGGTGAAGAACAGTCCTCACAGCTTTGTACGTGAAATAATTGAGTATTTGCTGCAAGCAAAAACAGATCCTCTGTCAGGAGAAATCTGATGTGTATACAAATTTATGTCAAAATTGGTGATACCATATTCTTCTAATTTATGAAGTTTTTGGAAATTTTTTGTTTTTTTCTATCAACAAATATGTAGATTTCATTAAAGGAAGAAACATGCATCAGACCAAAAACTGTGTGAGCCACTTAGCGAAAAAATGGAAAGAAAACAAAAAAACAAAAAATTAAAAAGAGGGAAGGCCTCTATAGCAGAGAAACCAAAGAAAACACTACAAAGCTCTAGAAATTGAACACCAAAGACTAGTAATTGACCTCAAAGTTCAATATTCCTACTTCTTAACAAAGTCCAACCAAGTAATACTGAGTGTGGCCAATTCTGACGGCCAATGTTACAAGCAAATAGTTCAAGTTCAATATTTCAAGATAAGTGGTCTATGTATTTTTATTTTTTTGATTGGGAAAAAAAACTATTGATAAAATTATAAAAATAAAAGTACAGAAACAACGACTGATGCACTAAGCAAAACCGCTTAGCGCAAAGACCCACTCTTTCCTAAAACAGAGAGGAAACAAGAAGATACATTTGATTCACAGCTCACGCCCAGATATGACCAAGGACCAGCAACCAGCCAGCGCCTCTACCGAAAAGCTAGCAAAGAAAGCTGAAATGGAAGCACATCAGATGGTTGATTCTCTAATAGCCCCGGTGATATCGGAAAGGGATTATTCTGAGTCATTGAAAACCATGGAGTTTCTTTCACACCAAATATGCCAGAAAATCGATACAACCAATAACCTCCATAGCAGTGAGCTACATGCACATGAAAATAAATGTGTACCAACATATCACATGGGTTCACAAAGTTACACGAGGCTAAAACTCAGACATAGAACAAAAGGCTGGGGCAACCTCAATTGCACGAAAAGTAGAAAGATTATAACCCCCCTAGTTGCATAGAATGACATATCTTGGCTGGGGTATACAAAACCTAGAGAGTTCATTCATGTAGATGACCACCAAGGAACTGAAGGAAGGTGTCAAAGTTAGTATCGGTATCGAGTATCGGTCTAGCTTGGACCGATACATATCGGCCGATATGGATATGGGATCGCCGATGCCGTATCGGTCGATATTTTTTTTTGAAAAAAAAAGTAGAATAAAAAATTGGTTGTATCGGCCGATAGCGAGAGAGATCAGCAGATACTAACCAGTATTGGTCCGATACCGATATAGATACTGATACCACCCCAATACATGTATCGGGGTGGTATCGTTTCGGTTCTCAAGGAAACCAATACATATCACCAATGCGTATCTGTATTAGCCAAGTTTTGATACCATGCCACAAGTACAAAGCTGAACTGCATGTTGCCCACAACAAAAAAAACTCTAACCAAAATGGATAATAAAAGTGAAGACTCATGAAATGTTTGCAATCTCAAAATAATACTAAAAGCTGACATCATAACAAAAGTAAACAAAGATAAGTTCCAGTGTCCTGAAAATCAACTCAGATTGCAAAATCAAGAGACGAAGATTAAATAGAATTGATTATTTGTTGTTAATGGCAATATTACAGGAAAGAAAAGCAAGTATAGCAAGATTGTAGATTGAAAAAGTATATATATATAGGGACGGGGATATGTGCTTGGGCATAGAGATATCTCTACACCAATTGATATGGGCGCGACACATAGCCCCCCTTTTGTGAAGTGATGGGTGGCATGGGGCCCACTTTACTAACTAAGGTTACACTTTTAAAATATTTTAAAAGCTAAATACCTTTCCAGCCATCATTCTTGACTTTTTTTAAGTCTCTTGCTTTTCTCTTTTTTCTCTCTATTTTTCCAAGAAAGTGTCAGACTTACTTTTTCAAGCATATTTTACTCAAAAAATGTGGCACCCTGTAGCGAAGCGCTATGTCACGGAGTTACTCTTTGCGACGTAATCTCTCGTGCCGCGAGCCCACGTCACATCTAGCACTTCAGCGCCGACACCCCGAAAACTAGGCATCAGCGCCTCGTTTTAGGGGCGTCGATGCTTTGATTTAAATATATATATATATATATATATATATATATATATATATATATATATATATATATATATATATTAGTGAAGCGTCGGCACCTCGGTGAGGTTATGGCCCCGCTTACGCCCTGAATGTTGAAACTTAGCTTCTCGGGCACTCATATTTTTTGAGTAAAATATATTTGAAAAAGCAAGTCTGAAACTTTCTTAGACAGAGAGAGAGAAAAGAAAGAGACGTTAAAAAAGTCAAGAATGATGGCTGAAAAGGAATATAACTTTTAAAATATTTTAAAAGCTTAACCCCCTAGTTAGTAAAGTGGGTCCCATACCACCCATCACTTCACAAAAAGGACGCTACGTGTCACGCCCATATCAATTGGCAAAGAGATATCTCTACGCCCGGGTGCATTTTCCCCTTTAATATATATATATATATATATATTAAAATTATCATCATCATAACCTTATCCCATCTATTTGGGCTCGGCTTCGCGAGTCATATTTCTCCACTCGTTTCCAATCAGTGCTAAGTTCGCTTTGACTTTTTTTTTTTGGTGAAAAAAACTCGAAAAAACAAACAACAATATCGACCTACATTTGATACCATGGATAGAATAATAAAGATATAAACATCATATTTTCTATATATATTTTTTTAAAATATGGAAAATAAGATATTTCTAAATCTTCACTATTCATAATATCAAGTATCGGTTGATACTATCATTTTTTCAATTTTTTTTACCCAAAAAAAAAAAAATCAATATCGGCCTCTATGTATCGATCCAAAGTTTGGAACGATACCGATACCGAATTTGATACGTGGATTCTACCACTCACGATCAAATTTTAATCAAGTTAAAAAGTTGATACCATTTCCACCAAATATCAATGACGATACAAAGCATCCGGAAATAAATCTGTTATGACTTATGACACCAGAGTAGTAATAAGGGGTTAACTTTTCTCTCCATTTACACCTAAGTGCCTTCGATGTATTGGCTAGGTCCTTTAATCAGAGCCAGCACTGCATCTCCGATTCAAATCCGGGAAAGACATGAGGAAAGGGCTACATGAGGGGGCATCAAAAGCTTCTTAGAGTTAAAGCCACCATAGAGTGGCCTACCATGGATGTCGGGCTGCAGAGAGTGGTGGCGTGTTACAACCCCTAAGTAATAAAGAATTAACTTTTTGCTCCATTAACGCCTAGGTGCATTTGGTGTACTGATTAGGTCCTTAACCGAATCATACAATTTGTTTATAGTTTTTTGTCAAATAGATTTCAAGTTCAATCATTGATCTTTCCTACGTGAAACAACTAGAAGCATATAAATTGAATTCTAAACCAAAAACTTCTAAGGCCCTGTTTGGCTTCCCGACCAAACATCACACTTCTGTGAACTGATTCTCAAAAGTGAGAATCTGGATTCGGGTTTTAGCTGCTTCCAGATTCTCACCCAATTGAATCGCTTTTTAGCTTTTTGCAAGAATCGGCTGGGCAATAAGCTGTGCGAGAAAATGGGTACTACCAAACGGTAATCTTTAGCGTGTTTGCTTCTGCTTTTCCGCATCCAGAAGTCGGAATCAGCCCTGAAATGCATTACTAAGCAGGGCCTACCTAATACAATGAAACTAAGATCTGAATCAGAAAACTTTGAATACCGTTTTAACATCCTCGAAGCTCTCTTCGTACTGCCCGGCAAGCTCCCCCACGACAGCGAGACCCCGCATCTGTTGCTGCTGCTTCCTCTCGTTCCCATGAACAATACTCGTTAACACTTTCGCCGAAAGGCGCCATTCGTGCCACGCATCAACGAACAAACTGCTGAGCACCAACGACGAATTCGAACGCCTCAATTGCTTTTTACCCACTAATTTTCTACATAAACCCAGATCGGCTCCACTCCTGAAATTCAAATTCGATAAGGAAAACGAATCCACACAGAGACATGGACACGTATGGGAATCGACGAGCGGAGTCGCCGCCATCGACAAAGATCCAACCATTATCACTCAAATACTCGGAAAAAAAAGGTCTGCAAACCCTTAAAACCCTAGATTTTCTCCAATCACAGTTCACTGGAGATCAAAAGAAGAGATACCCAGATGAGAGAATTGAAAAAATATTGGTGGGCAGTGAGTAAAATCGAAGATCAACAGTGGCATAGAGAGGACTTGGTGTTAGGGTTTGCAGGGAAGAGGGTTTGGTTCTCGCATAAAGTATGAACTAAAACCCTCGCCAAACGATTTCTATGGTCCTAATTCTGTCACCCAGGCGTTCAGCGAACTAAGCATCTTCTTCCAATTAAGTGGCTCTTTTGCCACGTGGCAGAATCTTACTGGAATTCCCTGACCTGTGAGGTTCTCACGTCCTAGATGCATGGAACACTTTTTGGGCCGTGTTGGTAGTGCCTGACCTGTGCACAAACTCGAGTGAACGGGTCTACCCTATTGCAGCTCTCCTAAGCACATGAGCCTTCCATTTGTAGAACCAGTCTATCCTATAGTAGCTCTTCTAAGCACATATGAGCTCTCCATTCATACCTCAATAGTATATGAGGAACGGTCCACATTAAAGCACAAAAGTGGCTTGACCAGATTCCTCAGAAAAGCATGAATTTTGTGATGAATTGACAACCCATACAGCACAACTGGCGCACAGCAATGCACCTTATATAAATTCAAAGAACACTTATTTGGAAAAGTGAATTAAATGGGTCAAAGTTTGCCCTTTTTAGCCTAGTGAATCCAAATGTCCGATGCATGGCCGGTGCACCTAATTTAAACACATGATGCATGATGCATATTTTGGGGTTTCATTGGGTGGCCGCACACCAAGGGCAGTGGACAAGTCTATCTCCCTCACCTAGTATATTTTTGAAGTTCAAATCTTACACGTTTACATATTTGTGTACTCATAAATATTTATGCATCTCTCAATGTGTAGCGACTTTGAATTTTATTAACGTTGAATCATTGACTTTTGATGAGAAGCTAAGACTATAGAGAAGTATTTCGAGCTTATTATCTTATTTACGTAATTTTCGAGGACGAAAATATTATAAGGGGGAGAAAATATAACACCCTAGATTTTTTTTTTTTTCCTTTATTTAACGGTTTTAGATGATGTACCACACTGTGTATGGTGCTAATGTTCCACACCGAAACTCACCTTCTTTTAATTTTTTTTTTTCTATATCAATATTAGATTTATTTCAAAGTGTTCGTCGATACGATTCCAACGATATATAATTTGTCGATTTTCGATACGAAAATAAAAAATTACGCCCGTTTTAATAAATGAAGCAGGTTAAAAGGTATAACTGTAATTTTGGAAGAGAAACACCTTTTGCGTGTTCTTACACAAACCACGAAACATTTTCTAAAGCTATCCAAGTCTCATATGAATTCTTATTGCGTGGAAAAACTCCTATTTTATTAAATCTCTTACAAAAAGTCTTAATTAGAGTTAACCTAGAAAGAGATTTAGAAATATATCACTTTTTCTCTCAATTGCCTCTCTCTGTTTTCTCTTTTCTGCAGAAGCTCCGGCCGTACCATCTTTGAGAACTTCTCATCGAATCTCCATTAGTTTTCACGACGGAACTACACTGTGGATTTCAATCTTATCGGTGATCTGTGCATCCTATTATGAAGCTTAACCTTCTACCATCGAAGTTTCTCATCACCGCGACCGATCTATCGTAAGAAAGGAGTTCTTGCGAAAAGACTCGGGCATATCGTCTCTCGAATCTCAATCTCCATCAACCTAAATCATCGTGAGATTCGAATCACGCTTCAATAGGTGGGTGCCTCTAAATCCATCTTAAATTATTCAGTTATTTCTTAAAAGAAAACTCTAATTTTTCCTCAAATTCTAATTAATTTCGGGTCTTAAAAACATAAAAATTCAGCCCAAAATCGATAGGACCATTTTTCTCAGATTTTTATGAAATTCGGTCAAACTCTTAAACAAATACAACCTCGGTAATTTAGCCATAACTTTTTACTCTGAACTCAAATTGACGAGTTTTTTATGACATTGGAAAGAAGGCAACGAGCTCTACAACTTTATATGAAATAGTAATTTAATGAATATGATGTTTTAAAGGTCAAAATTGAACTGCAAATCGGGATACGTTTTAGATGATTCAAAATTGCACGGATTTGACATTATTTTCTGAACTCTTAAATTATATTATGCTCAACTTCTCTCAAGACCTGTAAATCACTAAAACTATATAAAATATATTAAATAATTTTCATCGGACAAAAATCTAAAAGTTTAAGGGCAAACATTAACATTTTTCAACACTTATCATACGTTACCTCTTTTAAGGCTCGTACAACCATTGAATGGATACGTGTGTCCCTTTAGGGTTCGAAAATATATCTGATTGTTATACCAATCAATCACCAAGTTCCATATACACAATTAATCCCAATGAAGTATTTTTTTGACCCAATTACAAAATAAATGTAGTTAAATATTTATTATTCTCTGTTTTACTTCAATATTTTATGTGTTATGCTTTATATTAATTTTCTTCAAAAATATTAAATATTTAGAGTTTATGTTATAATTCTTTCTTACATATGTTCACCATCATCATATAGAAAATCATGATAGGACTTATGCATATGTTAAGAATAAGATATGACACATGATATAAGCTTCATCACGGTGGAGTTTCTTTCACGGTCACATGAAACTTGGAAAGTAGGCGTCCATGTACAGATGCAACCCTCTATGATAGTATGAGATGTCACATGAAGTACATTCAGATTACTACGGAACTTGTCTTTGGAAAGAGTGATTTAGTGAAGCCTATCGCACCGTAGCTTATTCTAATTAAGTTTAAGAAAAGATGAAATATGAATATGTTAAGATACGAGATGTTAAGAAAGTGGAGACTTAAGTTCACGCAAATATGAAATTTGGATGGAGACTTAAGCTCATGCCAAAAATAAAATCGGGGCAGGAAACTAAGCCCAAAATCGAATAATGAAAAGTTATGATAAGACATGTTGTGAAGGCCAGCTAAATATGAATTAAGTTCTACACGTGTCATACCTTACGAGCCACCGTAAGGGTCCAACATTTGCAGCCGAGACAGGTCTTAAGGAAATTATAATTTTGTCTCGAACTAAGGGGACATTGTGGTTACTATGCTGGCAACCTCATTTGGCTGGATAGTAGTTTATGTTACGATATGGAGGTTAGGTGAATATCTACACGTGAACCTCGTGTGATAAGCTTGAGCAGCGATCCTGGCACAAGTCGTTTAAATGAGATAATTAAGATACGAAATATGTTGTGTAGGCGTTTGAAGTAATAATAAGACTTAAGATATGTCACATATGATAAGTTGATGGCACAAATAAGAAAAAATATAAGAAAATAGAAGCATCATGTACTTTTCATTTTATATTATATCTTTCAGCTTGATTATGATATACTATGAGTTATGGATAGTTTGGTCACATTATCTAAATGTTGATTTTATATTCAAAATACACTGCAACTCAAACGATTGCACACACAATCACCTGGGTAAGTTATGGTGGATCGATTGTGCGACCCACTGAGTTTACGGGACTAAATAAACTCACCCCCTCTCAAATCTAACAGTTTCAGGTGAAGACTCCGTTTATGATGACATGGAAGCTGCTATTCCGGAGGCGACTCATATAGATGATGACGTCGGGTACTACTTTATGTGAAAATAGTAATTTTATGAATATGATGTTTTCAAAATTGAGCTGCAAATCGGGATACGTTTTAGATGATCCAAAATTGCACGAATTTGACATTATTCTCTGAACTCTTGAGTTATTTTATGCTCAACTTATCTCAAGACCTGTAAATCATTAAAACTATACAAAATATATTAAATAACTTTTATTGGACAGAAATCTAGAAGTTTAAGGGCAAACATTAACGTTTTTTAATACGTATCATATGTTATCTTTTTTAAGGCTCTTACAGTCATTTAATAGATATGTGTGCCCCTTTAGGGTTCGAAAATATGTTTGATCGCTATACCAATCAATCACCAAGATCCATAGACACAATTAACCCCAATGAAGTATATTTTGACTCAATCACAAAATAAATGTAGTTAAATATTTCTTATTCTCTGTTTTACTTTAATATTTTACGTGTTATGCTCTATATTAATTTTCTTCAAAAATATGAAATATTTAGAGTTTATGTTATAGTTCATTCTTACATATGTTCACCATCATCATATGACATTCATCATATAGAAAATTACAATAAGACATATGCATATAAGTTAAGAATAAGATATGATACATGATATAAGTCTTTGTCACGGTGGAGTTTCTTTCATGATCACGTGAAACTTGGTGATTGATTAGTATAGCGATTAGACATATTTTCGAACTAGACATATTATCCATTCAATGCCTATAAACTTGGTGATTTATTAGTATAGCGATTAGACATATTATCCATTCAATGGCTGTACGAGCCTTAAAAGAGGTAACGTATGATAAGTGTTAAAAAATGTTAATGTTTGCCTTTAAACTTTTAGCTTTCTATCTGATAAAAGCTTTCTGTCTGATAAAAGTTATTTAATATATTTTGTATAGTTTTAGTGATTTGCAAGTCTTGAGATGAGTTGAGCATAAAATAACTCAAGAGTTCAGAGAATAATGTCAAATTTGTGTAATTTTGGATCATCTAAAACATATTCCGATTTGCAGCACAATTTTGATCTTTAAAACATCATATTCATAAAATTGCTATTTTCACATAAAGTTGTATTGCTTGTTGTCTTTTTTCCAATGCCATAAGAATCGCATCAATCCGAGTTCAGAGTAAAAAGTTATAACCAAATTACCGAGGTTATATTTGTTTAAGAGTTTGATCGAATTTCACGAAAATCTGGGAAAAACGATCCTATCGATTTTTGGCCGAATTTTTATGTTTTTAAGACCTGAAATTAGTTAGAATTGGGAGAAAAATTAGAGTTTTCTTTTAAGAAATAACTGAATAATTTAAAATGAATTTAGAAGCACCCACCTGTTGAAGCGTGATTCGAATCTCACGATGATTTAAGTTAATAAAGATTATATTTGAGAGACGATATGCCCGAGTCTTTTCGTGAGAACTCCTTTCTTACTATAGATGAGAAACTTCGGTGGTAAAAGATTAGGCTTTAGAATGGGATGCACAGATCGCCGATAAGATTAAAATCTACAGTGTAGTTCCGTCATGAAAATTGATGGAGAGGAGTTGTGAAAGATGGTACTGTCGGAGCTTTTGCAGGGAAGAGAAAACAGAGAGAGACAACTGAGAGAAAAAGTGATATATTTCTAAATCTCTTTCTAGGTTAACTCTAATTAAGACTTTGTGTAAGAGATTTAATAAAATAGGAGTTTTTCCACACAATAAGAATTCATAGGAGACTTGGATAGCTTGAGAAAAAGTTTCGTTCCAGCGCTTTGTGTAAGCACTGCAAAAGGTGTTTCTCTCCCGAAATTACAGTTATACTATTTAACCTGCTTCATCTCTTAAAATTGACGTAACTTTTTATATTCGTGTCAAAATTTGACAAATTATATATCGTTGGAATCGTATCGACGAACACTTCGCAATGAATCTAATATTGATACATAAAAACATATTTTTTTTTAAAAGAGGGTGGGTTCCGGTGTGGAGCGTTAGCACCATGCACTGTGGTACATCATCTAACACCGTTAAATAAAGTAAAAAAAAAAAGAGTTGTTACATTCTCTCTCTCGTATAATATTTTCGTCATCGAAAATTGCGTAAATGAGACAATGAGCTCATGGTACTTCTCCATAATCTCAGCTTCTTATCAAAAGTCAACGATCCAATGTTAATAAAAATCAGGGTCATTACACAAAATTTGACTAATTTGGTAGAGGAAGATTGACCGATGCACCGCCCTTGGTGCATGGGTCGAGCACCAAATACCCATTTTGTATTGTTATGTAGGACCTCGTAGTTCAGAGGTTGAATGGTTTAATTGTAGTAACATTTACTTTAACAACCTTCTCTTTCCTCAAAAGTAGAAAAAGTTGTTGCATCTTAAAGGTTCAATTGTGTATCCTTTAGTGAGTAAGAGTCCTCCATCAAATTAATTAGTGATGGAGGGCTCTCCTGAAAATAATTAGTGTTGGAGAGTTCTTTATATTTGAAAGGCCAAATTATCCTTATAAAATGGCTGAATGTATATTGGAAGACTTTCTAACATACTGAGTGGAAGCCAATTACTGGACGACAGTCTGATACACTAGACAATCGTCTAATATAATTGAGAGACAAAACTATGATTGATAAACTGAACGACCATATGATATACGTCAAAGTATAATCGGTATTGGTGTCGGTTATCGGTCCTTGGAGGACTGATATGAATATGTTGATACCGATACGTATCGGCCTTTTTTTTTTTTTTTTTTTTTTTTTTTATTTTAAATATAGGGATCGGCTTATACAAGATACGTATCGGTATCATCCGATATTTAATACCTTGCTCAATGGTATTTTCACCATTTTGGTGAGTTTAGGACATAAACAACCCTCCAGTACTAATTATTTTTTTGGGAGAGCCCTCTATCACTAATTAGTTTGAGGGACCACTCTTACTCATACGTATCGATATCGTCTGATATTTGATACTTTGATAAGGGTATTTTCTACATTTTGGTGAGTTTAGGACACAGACACCTCTCCAGCACTAATTGTTTTTGGGAGAGCCCTCTAATTAGTTCGAAGGACCACTCTTAGGGCCTGTTTGGATAGGGGGAAAGGAAAAGAAATCATGGGAAATGAAATGAAATGTGATACTTTCTTATGTTTGGCAACAAAGTTGTGTCACTGGAAATCATAGAAAAATTTAAAATTTTCTTTTCCATTGGAAACCGACAAATCCCTCTAAAATAAGAGGATTTCATCGAAAAACTTTTGCCGATTTCTCTCTTTCTCTGTCCTCTATCTCTCACTCTCTTTTTTAATGAATAAATTGAAACAAAATCAATTATTGAAAAAATTACAAAAATTATAAAATTTTAATTTTTTAAAAAAAGAAAAAATAAATAAAGATGAAATAAAAAAACAAGAATAAAAATAACAAATAAAATAAGACTTAAAAAATAATAATAATAATAATAATAATAATAATAAATTTTAAAATAAAATAAAAATAATTAAAAATAAATTAAAAATAAATAAATAAATAAATAAATATTAAAAAATTAAAAAAAATAAAATCTTTAAAATAAAAATAAAAATAAAAATAAAATAATAAAAATATAAAAAATATTTTTTTTATAAAATAAATAAATAATAAAAAATAAAAATACAAAAATACAAAAATTTAAATTTAAATTTAAAAAAATTAAAAAAATTAAAAATATTAAAATATAAAATAAATAAAATAAGATTTAAAAATAAATAAAATAAAAATACAAAAAGAAAATATAAAAAAATTAAAAATTAAAGATTAAAATTAAAAATTAAAAATTAAAAATTAAAAATAAATAAATAAATAATAATAATAATAATACAAATTTTTAAAAAATTATAAAATTTTAAAAAATAAAATAAAAATACAAAAATATAAAATAAAATAAAAAAATAAAAAATTTTTATAAAAAAAATAAAAAATAAAAAATTAATTAAAATAAAAATAAAAAAATAAATTAAAATTAAAAAATTAAAAAAATAAAAATAAAAATAAAAAAATAAAAAAATAAAATAATTTTTTTAAATAAAAAATAAAAATAAAAATACAAAATTTTAAAATTTTTTAAAAAATACAAAAATAAAAAATAAAATAAAATAATAAAAAATTTTTATAAAAAAAATAAAAAATTAATTAAAATAAAAAATAAAAAATAAATTAAAAATAAAAAAATTAAAAATTAAAAAATTAAAAAAAAATAATAATAAGAAAATAAAATAAATTTTTTTAATAAAATAAATTAAAATAAAAATTAAAAATTAAAATACAAAATTTTAAAAATTAAATTTTTTTTAAAAATTTTAAAAAATACAAAAATAAAAAATAAAATAAAATAATTTAATAAAAATAATAATAAATTAAATTAAAATTAATTTTAAAAAAAAAATATAAAATAGTTAAATAATAAAATAAAATAAATAAATAATAATAATATATTAAATAATAAAAAAAATAATATAAATAAAAAAAATATTTATTTTTCTATTTTTATTATTTAATTTAATTTAATTAATTAATTAATTTATTTTATCAAAAGAAAGAGAGAGAGAGAGACAGAGTGATTTTATTTTTTATTTAATATTTATTTATTTATTTTAAAAATAAAGTAAAAAAATAATAAAAATTAAATTAAATATAAAAAATTTTAAATTTAAAAAATTTTTTAAAAATAAAAATAAATAAATAAAAATTAAATCTCTCTCTCTCTCTCTCTCTCTCTCTCTTTCTTACTCTCTATTATTATTCTTCTTTTTAGATGTCTCTTTCTCCGAGTCTCTCTCTCCTAAAGTTTCTCTCTCTATATATTTCTTTTAATTTCTCTCTTAATTTTTTTCTCTCTCCTCAAATTTCTCTCTTCTTAGACTCACTTTTTCTCTTTCATAATTTTTTTTTCTCTCACAAAATTTTCTTCATAATAGAAAATTAAATTTTTTTGGTGTATGAGATATACTATCGATAATGGTCATTTTCAATTTTCTATGTGCCAATTATACAATCTAAACACCGTAAAACAATGAATTCCTATGAATTCTCAAAGAGCTGGAATCCATTGAATTTACAAAATCTTTTCCTATGTTTTCCGAAAAATTGCTAAATAGACCCGTACTCACTAAAAATCCTTCAATTCTTGAAAATGGAATTAGATTGGAGAATACAGCACCACGAACTGTGAGTGGGTCAATCTCATCTAGCAAAGATATCAAAATAACACTTTCACCGATTTCGTGCCTATAAACATCTGTGGATCTTCTGAAGACTGACCAGTTTGGCAGTGAGAAATTTACCATTGCTGCACCAAGATCTAGAATGGAATGGTGTTAGATGAGATTACACCCCCACATGCCATGAGTGGGCTAATCTCATTCGTGCCTATAAACATCTCCTGAAGATTGAGGAGGTTGGCACTGAGAGATTGGCTATTGCAGCAATCCTTGGTGCTTAAAACCAACTCATGAGAAAAATACTGGGTACTGTTGGGGAGCACTTCTACTATTTTTTGCACCGATGTACACATGGTGCTCCAGCATGCAGTCACTAATTTGGGACAGGTTCATAGATTTAGACCCTAAATCTGTGCGAATTTTTCGGTGCCGCCATCATTTAGGCCTCTTTAACAAAACCCCGCCATCATTAGCCCCTTTAACAAAACCCGACTAACTCCGGTCAGGGTATTCAAGGCCTAACCCGACCCAAAGGATAAACTCATATATCCAACCTAATTTTAAAATGGAATAATGCATCCAGGCTGACATTTAAGGCCAATATACTATCAAATAATAGGCTGATGCGTGTAGTATCATTCCAAGTGAAACTTGTATTAGCCTCAAAATGCGCTTCGCCATTACATGCAATCAAACACACCCTAAAACACTAAAATCGTGTGTAAATGATCTTACAATACTGCAGTGTGGTTGAAAAGAGGTGTTACTCCCACACCCTTTTTTGTTACAACTGTATCACTTAAGTAAAGAAAAAAACCGTTGATTGCTTTGAATTGTTTTTTGTCCCAATATTCCACATGAGATCTTGAGATCATGAGATCATGGACCTACAACCAATTAGAAGTTCATTTCACATGGCACACATCCCAAAAAGCGAAGGTGACCCACGCTTGTATGGTACCTAGTGGTAAACTATATATGCCTTCAATTTTGATAAATAAATGATATATTTTTACAGTGCCAAAATACCATTCACAATTATTTTTTTATTTCTTAAACAAAATTTCGGGGAACCCAATTGGAGCTCCAAAAATGCACAAGATGCTAGATTTTGACATATCAAATATCAATATTACAAACCCAATTTCCTTTACATGATCAGGAAACCTCATTAACATCTTACAAGCTTTTGATATTGGACTAAACCCATACAATAACAAATAGGTAAGAAAAAATATGACCATATTTACAAACTAAGAATAGCCGATCAATATATATATAAAAATGATACCCAGGTTATAAAAATAAATAAATAAATAAAATAAAAAATTGTAACGAGAATCCTGACCCACCCAGCCTATCATTGACGATTGCTGTTTCAGGCGTGTTTCAAGCGGGTCTTCAATTTCAAGAATGAACCACTTCGTCACATTTGCCACCAGGCTAATCCGGCGTCATCTCTCCTGAAAAGGACCTAGCGAGATCTTGTACAAAGTTAGAGAGAAAATTAAGGAGTCTTATCTCCCAAATATTATATATTTAGCAGATCTGAATTTACAAATACTACCATTACAATGGTTGATATAATAATAATAATAATAATAATAATAATAATAATAGGAATATTAATCACAATAATAACACCAATTACTAATAATACTAACCATATGGTTACACATCAAACTGTTGAAAACAACCTTGGTGCACTCACTTCAGAACACTGAAGTATCCTTGATCCAAAGAAGCCAACAAACCTGAAACCGCATCTCTCACTTCCCTTGGGAACTCCGAAGCTGAATAATACAAAAAAAGTAAAAGAAAGTGACGAATCTGCTACAAAAAAGTAAAACACCTCCGCAACCTTGAGCACCACATGATGGTTCTTCCAGTTGCCGACAAATATCACCGGAAGCTACATGGGTGGGACCCATGACCACCGATACCTGAATTTCTACGGCTTTGACGGCTACATATGGGTTGGGTATTTCGATGTCTTTATTATTTACCGTCAACAACCAGCAGCCTTGAGAAAATTATCAAATGGAGTTGAAGCTGGAAGCCTGAAAAACTGGGGTTGATGCTGGTACTCGGTTGCACACGGCAATGAAGCAAAGTTGCCAGTAGAGGGTTTGTATGGAATTGCATCAACGAAAGGATTACCGGTCTGCAGTTTCAGTCATTTTGTTCAATATCAGATAGTTTAATAGAAATTAAGGAGCAACTAAAATGTATGCATATGTACTTTACGTATCCCAAGGAATTACAACATGATGCTTAGAGCCATCAAACTTGGAGGTACGACTGTGGTTTAAAATACCAGTTTTCCGGTAGGTATCATCCAGCTCCAAAACCGATACGTATTGGTTCCGAACAATACATTGGTATGTATCATCCGCTACATACCAATACATATGCATATGCACCGGTATGATACATTCAAAGTATCGTACCGGTGACCTCTGAAACCGATAGGTATCATGGGGTGTGTACCGGTTTCCGACGAGATTTTGAACCATGAGTATGATCCAACTCTAATTGCAATCAATATGGATTGCAAAATTGAAGATGCACCTCTCGAATAGTAGCCATAGTCCGAAAATTGCACCTATTGAATATTCTCATCTATATTTCCCTACTCATGAATGGTCAACTAAGTTATGGGAAAATTGGATGGAATCATTCACGTTATTGATAGGTTAGCTGGGAATGAACCTGCGACCTCAATGTTGCGTCATCATGCACCTTCCATTGAGCTACAGGCCCAATAACTTAGAATCATACAATTCACAAAATAAATCAAAATATTTATATCAATCCTAGGTGAAATGATTAATATAGCTTACCTTCAAATTATTCTTAGAAGAAGTCATATGTGAATCTTACTTTTTTTTAGCAGAAGCTATTTAAATCTTGGATTCAACATTTGTCGAGAAAAGATCTACGAACCATTTTTGGAATCTATGACTCAGACGTCAAATTGAATGATTTAGTTGAATCATATGCCAAGGTCCCTTGATGGAGAGTATTTTCTTGTTGTAAATTTATTTATTTATTCTAATTTTCTCCAATATTTGGGGCCCTTATTTCCCCAAGTAAAGCCTCCTCTCCATTTTATTTCTATAAGATAATTGTTAGGTTTTGGAATTTTCTAATCCCTATAAATTACAAAGAAGGAACCACATCATATTTCCATAAACCACCTGAATTGAAATCGAGCGCTTCCAATGTTTTTACATCATCAGATGATCATTTGGACATAGCTTCAAGATTATTTAATGGCCATGACATTGACGCGTAGTAAGTCCATAAGCATTAATTTTTTAGGCTTTTGAAATTTCTAGATTTAAACCTTACAAAGAAACCCCCATATTTTTGTAAACAAATGGAATTGAAAGCCACTGCTTCCAACGTTTCTTGCATCATCAAACGATCATGTGGACATAGTTTGATGGTCTTTCAGTGGTCATGACCGACGTTTTTCAGTATCGGTGGATACTAATAGTCTGATACTAAGACTAGCATGGGTCAAAATAGTCCGATACCGATACGTATTGGTTTTGGACCTCACCGATACTGTACATTCAAGGTACCGTATCGGTGCCTCCCATACAAACTTTTAAAATTTCAGACGACACATTGGAATGTATCATCAGAAACCGATACGTATCGTCCAATACTTATCGGTTTTGGGCCTGGACGATACATATCGTTTTTCCGAGATTTTAACCCATGAAGACTAGTATCATATCACGTATGTATCAGCCAATACCACATGGTATCAACCAGTACTAGCCCTATCTATATATATATATATATATATTTCGAAGTTCGCCAAGATTTTCATGTGTAGTAAGTCAATATGCATTAATTTATTTTCGCCTACATGATTTCCTCTATTTCCAAAAACAAAAAAAAGGGGAACAACATCTCTCAATGGTGTATGGCAACAAAATAAAATCCACGAAATTATTGGGGACATAGATACAATAGTGGTGTTTTTAGCATGAAAAAACAACCAAGCTAGGATAAGGAAAATTGTAGAATCATGCACAATATGATGAAGAAATTTAAGAATTTTTCGGAGTATAATGAAGAAGATATGTAGATGAGGCTATGCATGAGGGTGGAATTCCAGATTAAAGTTAGTGTGCATGGGGTATCATCACGAATATGAAAAAAAAGGGTGCAGCACGAACATATAAAACAAAATGTCATACATGGAAAAAGGGTGAGATATAATACTTTATATGATGATATCATGAAATAAGTAACATCTTCCTCAAGAAAGTGAAAAAGTAAAAAAAAAAAAATACTGGAAAAGCAAAATAAAGACATGGAAGGATATTGGATATAAAACGAAGTTTGATGGGAATAAAAATTATATTCAACACTCAGTAAGATGGAAAATAATCTATCTAACAAAATTTTCGGTAAATATACGTAATGGGACCATTTTCAAGGTCACATATATAATTCAGATATATTAGTTCACTGAAGAAATCAGAGAATAACATGTTATTACAATGATATCTGTTGACATTGTAGCAAACATAGTAGTTTGGAGAAAACTGATGGAGAGTAATACAAATATTCTGGTTGCTATGTGTCGCGTACGGTTTACGCCTTATGGTTGGAGACATATGAGCGAACTAACTGCCTAAGCTGCAAAGTGTATAAGACAAGGGCAACTATGCAAAACACTCATGAATATGTTGGATTCTAAATTAACCAATAAGCATACCTAGTGGAAAGGATTTAACCAAATCTGGTCATCCACTTTGTTTCAGGTCTTTTTCATCTTAACTTTTTTTAATCAAGAGATTTAGATTTGGAATTTCTGTTCATTCAACGAGAGTCCACACTTGGGAGAATCAGTGGTGGAAAGCTTTGCATTAGCTTGTTAACTTTACTAAATTATTAGAAATCAATCAATGTTGCTTGAAGTGTCATTCAATTGTAAATAACATTCTTCGTTTACTTGGTTACAACGTTAATGGGATGCATTTACAAAGTAATGGCTTGGTTATGAAAAAACTAATTGCCAATGAGTGTCAGTTTAGATGATGCTGGATAAATGGAATGTGTCGCTTAGCTCCAGAAGCCGTTAGACCGCTAGGATAGTCTGGGACCATTGTTGCATTCTGACATATCATTAATAGCATATTTAGAGAATAAGCATTATATGATTAAAAAAGAGGATGGTTCCTACTGCAAAAGCACAGTTGATAATCCATGTAAAAAAGGACATTTTTCGGAAGGTTTAAGATTTAAAGTTGTTAGAGTTGGATAAAATTAGTGTTAAAGTTTAGTTGGAGGAGGAAGAGGAGAAAGATGAAGGGAGATGGAGGAAAAATCAGGGTAATGAGGTAGATAACTCTCATCACCTCAATCAATAATATTTATATTTCTTTACAATGATATGGACACACCCACTCCTACTAAAACACTCATTTATGCAAACACACCTACATTCACATACACCAACTTAATATGAAATCCATGTACACACTAACACTCCCGCTCAAGTTTTTACCGATTAAAAAATGAGAAAGAAAATACTCAGCCTCAAGTTGTTGCATAGATATCCATGCTCAACTTGGAGGTAATGTCATACAATGGTTTGCCTCCAACAGGTTTGGTAAGAACAAAGTAACAAAGTATGGATACTGGTTCAATAGGTCGAGCGAAAAAGTCGGTAAAAAGGGTAAAATACAAAAAAAAATTGGAAAAAAGCAGGGAAAAAAATCAGATGCTAAAAAATTATAAACCATATATAAGTAAGAAAAAATGGAATCAGTTGGGAAAAAGGAAAAGAGAGGGGAAAAACGGGTTTAATACGTGTATTTTGCGTTTAGAACCTGAAAAGTGTTTTAAACTAAACTACGTATTTTAAACAACATATATAGGTATAATAGCTTTAATATGTTGGACCAATAGTATGCGTATTCAAATGAGTATTTTTCAAAAAAAAAAAGTTTTTTTGTCACTATGGGTATGAATATCTGATAGCTGATCTTTTGTTCTCGCTTGAGGTATGCAAAATTCTTTTCATTCCATATTTTCCCTTATGAAGTGGCAGTCAGCATTAATATGTTTCATTCTTTTCGTGATACACTAAAATTTCTGAGATGTGAATAATGTCGTCAAATAAAACCATGAAGAAAATTACATGAACTCCTAAATTCGCGAGAATGAACTGGAGCCACATACCTTCTCGTGCTCCTTGTGACAGACCATGATACTCACCTTCAACATTAGAGTTAGAAACAACTGGTTGTTTCTTACTTGTCCACGTGACAAGATTTCCAAATATAAATGTGCAGTAACATGAAGTGGACCTCCTATAACTCAATGAATTGGCCCAATCTGCATCAATAAAACCTTCAATATCCAATCTGCATCAGTAAAAACTTCAATATCTAGATGCCCATGGATACTGTAGGCCTCTTCCTCGACTTCCTTTCAAATACTGCAGAATCCTATATACCGCATCCAAGTGAGTGTACATGGGAGAATGGATGTGCTATCTCAATTCGCGGCATATGCAATATCGGATGAGTCATTGTCAGGTAAATGAGCTTTCCTACAAGCCATTGATAAATTCGTGTATCCTTAAGGAGTTCACCTTCTTCTCCATTAAGATGATGATTCCGCTCAATAGGAGTAACCGCAGGTCTACAATCCAACATCCACGGTTGTCTTAATATATCAAGAGTGTATTTCCTTTGAGATAGGACAATACCCTTCTTCGATCTGGCCACTTCAATGCCCATAAAATATTCCAGAGGAGCCAAGTCTATTATATTAAAGACTTGACTCAAATAGTATTTCAACTTTAATATTTCCTCGTTGTCATCACCGTATATCATCCACATATAAGTGTTGTGATATGAGTTCCTCTCTTCACAAAGAATTTGTGGTCATAGTGACTCCTTTTGTATCCAGACATCGCTTCACAGAACTTTTGGAACACCAGTCTAGGTGACTGATTTACCCATAGATGAACTTCTTTAGTCTGCAAACTTTACATTCCTCTATGACAAGAAAAACTTAAGGGAAATGTCATATATAATTCTCCCTTTAAAGTTGGTACAAAAGTCAATTTTTGTATGCCGCGAGAGACGAGTATGCGAATAGTATTCGACTTGGCTACTAGGGCAAAGGTTTCTTAGCAGTCAATGCTCTGTGTCTGTGTGAATCCCTTTGCAACCAACCTGGCCTTGTATCTCTCTACCAAGCCATCTAGTCTATACTTCACAGTGTAGACTCACTTGCATCCAACGACCTTTTTCCTAGTAGGGAGTTCTACCACATCTCAAGTTTTGTTATGTTTTAGGGCTCCCATTCCATGTTCTGGGCTTCTTTCCATTGTGATTGGGACAGGGCATTATATGCACACGTAGGAATGGAAAAGGAATTTAAAGCAGATACAAAAGAAACATGAGAAGCTGAAAGATTTTCAAATGACACAAACTTACTAATGGTGTACCTGGTGCATGACCTGAAGGCTTTTAATAGGACAATTGGAAGATTCAATTCATTTTGTGTCGGACTTGTTCCATGAGAAGGCTCTTGATTTGGACTTGCTTCAGGAGAGGACACTTGATCTGTAGCCCGAGGAGGCCGTCTTCATATTTTTGAAGGCTTCACCTCGGATGAGGGTTTTGCCTTTCCCAAATGTATTAAATACAGCTGTAGTAAGAGCCTGCTTTTGTTGTTCCCTTGAGAAATCTTTATTTCCATCATCAATGTCATCATTTCAAAACAAGGTACTATAGGCATAGTGGTATCTTCCTTAAAACTCTCCCCTGAAAAGGGCACTGAAGGATAAAGAGTAGTAGATTAAAAAAAGGTGACATCTATTGTGACAAAGGTTTCTCAGAGAGGGGATCATAACATTTATACCCTTTTTGAGTGGGGAGATGACCAAGGAAGATAAAGCCTTTAGAGACACTTATCACAAGAAGACAAAGAAGTGTGAGCAAAACACAGGAATCCAAATACACGAGGAAGAAAGGGAAAGATGCAATTTGGAGGACACAACAACTTGTAGGGATAGTCACTCTCCAGCACAGGAGTAGACGTACGATTGATAAGAAATTTTGCAGTGAGAACTGCATCACCCCAAAAGGGCTTTGGAACATGCATATCAATTACATGACATGAGCAACTTCAACCAAATACCTATTCTTCCTTTCAACCACCCCACATAAGGGTAAGTGGTTTGCCACTCAATTCAATGTGTTAGGAGGTAGGACTGAAGGTGATGTGAGGCATACTCTCCACCATTATCAGATCTCAAAACCTTCATGGTGGCATAAGTTTGGACCAACTTATGAAAAATAGGAAAAACAGAGGTAACTTCAGCTTTGGACTTCAACAAATAGAAGACCGTAAAATGACTGCAATCGTCAATGAATGAAACAAAGTACTGATAACCATGGTAAGCAACAACGGGGGATGGTCCCTAGACATCCAAGTGCACAATATGAAAAGGAGTAGTGCTCCGATGACCACTGAAAGTATACAATGCTTGGAGGTGTTTGGCCATTTGACACACTTCACATTGAAAATTGGAGCCATCATAGTCATGGAAGTTTTGAGGAAGTAGAAGGCGCAACCGTGGGAGAGGAAGATGCATAAGACACATTAGCAAATATCGGTCTCCGAATAGGAACATCCTCAAACAAATATAATCCTCTCCCCTCACGATCATGACCAAGTACCTTTTCTGCCGACAAGTCCTGGAAAACACACTGTGAGGGGAAAAAGGTTACAGGATGAATTTTGAAGATGGGTAGCCCCTACAGGATGTTCGAATGAATCTTAGGCTTGTTGGAAAGCTGATATATCTCACCATCACTCAAGAGATCTCCTATGATATGGGTGTTGAGTCAGTATATTTATTCTCTACGAACTATACAGTATTGTACATAGGATTCTTGGATAGCTGAAATCCTGCACTTAGTAAAACGATTGCTCTACAATGACCATGGTCACTTCAATGTAGGAGTATATATTGATGCCAATTGGGCTGGGTCTCTTAGTGATAGGAGATACCTACTGGATATTGTGCCTTTTTTGAAGGTAACCTTGTTGCATGAAGAAGCCAAAACAGTATGTTGTTTTCAATTCCTTTGCAGAATCAGAGTATAGAGTATCAAAAGGAGCCTGAGAAGGAATGTGGATCAAGTTTATCCTGGTCGAGCTGGGAATCCATGTAAAATTCTCTATGAATCTCTTTGGATATATTGAAGCAGCCAAACATATAGCAGGATATTTAGTTTATCATGAAAGAACCAAGCATATAGAAGTCGATTGTCATTTCATACAAGAGAAAGTATAGTCAAAATGAGTTTTGCATCCCAAAATTTGGCTCTGAAGAATCATTGCTAACGTACTCACCAAGGCCCTTGGTAAACTAGATTGCATGATCTTGTATCCAAGTTGGGCATGATTGATATCTATGATCCAACTTTAGGGGTCGTGTTGGTGTATTGCTTGTAATCGTTGGGTGTGTCTCTTGTTGGTGTAATATGTACAGGTTGGCACCAATGTTATATAGGGGATCCTATTTAAGTAGTACATATAATAATGAAAAAGGGTTTTTTCTCTCACAACCCTCACTCCTCCACATCTCTTTCTCTTCCTCTTCTCCACTACCAAACCCTTAATAGATCTTCCTCAAGGTATAATTATAGAGCCCCTTCACTAAAGTTCGCCCCCCCACTTTCCTAACCGAATTTCTTGGACTTGAAAGCACTGTTCGGGGTGGGCTGATGGGCTACCAATATGGAACCTCAAACACATCTTCTTTTCAAACTGGGCCTCGACAACTAAATGGACTAACCTTACACTCAACCATCTGATTCCACAAAAACTATTTCGAATTTTCTAGGTGTGAGACTGGGCTCTAACATTCCTAGTTTTCAAAATCCAAAACTATGGAAGTTATTAATGGCCATGCGTGATCACTTTCATCACACACATGGTCATCTTTAACACCATCTATGACCAGAATTTCACGCAAGAACACGTGTTCTTAAAAAATCAAAACCAAACAAATAAACCACAACAATTCCTACACAAATCTAACCATCACTTTACCTTAGCTAACTTTCAAAATCTTCAAACTTCAAAGGGCTGTTTTTAGACTAGAAGAAGCTCAAGGAGAGTGTGGTTTAGAATAAGTTTAGACTGTGTAACTAGGGTGGAAGGGGAAGAGTTTGGTGGTGTTGGATTAAGATTCTAAGGGTGGGATGAAGGAGGTGGAGAAGAGAGCTTCAGGGAGCTCTAATGGAGCTAGAGCTTGGAGAAGATGAAGTTGAAGGAGAGAGAGGAGAGTGGTCGACCACTTTGGGAGCGGGAGCTAATGCTTTAAGCCTTGGCTCTCTCTCTCTATCTCTCTAGACGTGTCTAGTCCAAGCTCCCACATAACCCTCCCCCTTGTGTTACCTTTCCCTTATGCACATGAGATGTGGGACCCCAACTTGGAGGTCTCATCTTGACCTCCCTAGCCCTCTTAGCCCTTGATTTAAGTGAAAGTCCCATGGTTTTTTAAGATTTTGTGGTGCATGGGTTAGGCCTCATCTTACACCATCCATTTAGTTTAATGGATCCAATGGTGAGAGATGTGGTCAACCTTATCAATGGTTGAGATTTGTTAGGATTTGATAATCATGAGTTTTCTTAATTTCTAAAAAAATTAAAATCCTAACTAATACCCTTGGGTTTAAGGGTTATTTGCCACAAGGTCATGCCATAAAGTGAGGCATTAACACATGCTTTCATGTGCTAGTCAATGTGGGCCATTTGATTTCGAGGTCCAATTTTGACCTTGTTTTTCAGATCACTGCACAGGTGGCCTCTCAAATCTCAGACCATATAAAATGATCTTTGAGCAGTCCTCTTTCTTTCGGTCCTGCTCAGGTCAAAATCTCAGGTCAGTTCCCTCCCTGTGCACAGTCAGGTCTATTTATGGGGTTTAAGATGTGTTGTGGGTGGCGTTAGTAATGCCCACACCCCCTTAATTAATTGTTCTAGGGTTTATCGGTGCCACTAGTAAGTGCCCCTCAATGCCCCTAAACAGGTTATCTGATGTGGGTGCTTCACGTTTTTGGAAGGCCCTTGAGTCGGGCAGCCTCATGGTACAGTCAGCACCTGCCAGGTCTCAGTCAATGTTTGACTGGTCCTTAGAAGCCGGGTATTACATTATCCCCTCCTTAAAAAGAGATTCCATCATCAGAATCTGTATTTATTAAGTACTATCACGTACCTGGGGGTACCATCAAGAGTTTAATCTCCTCGATGAGACCGGTTATCCCTTTGAGATCATCCAGGGATCTTAGAGATCAAGCCATACCAGTCAAGCTTCCAGTCATTGCATTTATAGGGTTCCTTCTATTCTCATCCATCGTAGACTTATTCAGTCCAATATTTCAGAGAGTGTCAATAGTTGTGCAAATTTTAAATCTTTTTCAGTAAATTGTTCGATGTTTCGAAAATATCGACTTCAAATATTCAATCTTCGAAAATGTCAAATTTCAAATAATCTTTGTAACTAAACCTCCAAATCGTTTTGAATGTATATATTTCCTTTGGTTTGGAAAAAGGTATGCCTTTCAGTTTATTTATGATTCCACATTTAGAAAAGTTTTAAATTTACCTGTTATTCCTAAGAAAGGAATGAATTATTGATAATTGGATAGGTTAACGAGACTGTGATTTCCGCAATATAAACAAAATGTTTATTAAATCGAATGGAAACTAAGCAAGCATTGTATCATATAACCGACCCATTGAATTAGAACCCGAGGGTTCATGTAAAAAGGACTCGAAATGTTATTTTTAGATTACACTAGTCACTTTTAGAGAGATTTTGACAGTTGGACTTTGCTACGAGACGAGAAACCTTATTTTTGGTATTGGCACCCACATGTGCCACTGACACACCCCACTTTGACAGGTGGCAACCACTAGCCAAATTCAAGTGCGAACTTGAGTAAAATATTATTTTGGTTTACGAGAATCTCGTCAATGATAAATTTGGTCACAATTAGTGGTTTTAAACTTTTGTCCCGATCAGTACCGAGGATCTTATGTTTCGATTATACACCCGAAATCTACTATGAGCACCCCAAAATGCCACGTTAGGTTACAAAGGCCATAATGACCTTACGTAACTACCCGAGATATGATTTCAAAGGATCAGGACCTTTGTAAGACTGGTCGTTGACCAGTATTGAGTCAAATAAGAAATTAGTGAACGGTCAACGAGTTGATCTGACTTGTTAACTCTAGACTTGTATGTAAGTAAATATATTAATATTACTTGGACTTGTATTTGAATCTGAACTTAGTAATCGACTAATTTGTATGTGTAACCAAACCTGATATTTGGGTCGAATTGCATTTGTACTTGAACTTGATATCTGACTGAAATTGTATTTGCATTCAAACTTAGTATTGACTAAATTCATATTTGAATCCAAACCCGATATGGATTAAACTTGTATTTGAATCCGAACCTGATATTTGATCAAATTTATGTTTGTCTCTGAACCGGATAGGGATTGAACTTGCATTTAAATGTGAACCCGATATTTGATGGAACTTCTATTTCAAATGGAACCTGATATTTGATCGAACCCATATTAGAATCTGAATCTGATGTAGATCGAACTTGTATTTGATTTGACTGAACTGGCACTTACAACCAAGCCTGATATTGACCGAATTAGTATTCATACATGAACCTGGTATTTGATTGAACACATATCCGAACTCCAACTCTGTATTTGAAATGGAATATAGTATTTGAAATCAGACATCGTATTTAGACTAAATCCTATATTTGAACTGGACTTTTTATCTGACTGAACCCTGTAACTGAACCAGATTTCGCATTTTAACCTAGACTTAGTTTTTTTCTGAATTTTAACTTCGGGTCTTATCAGTAACATGACTCAAGTCTGATCCTGATCATTTGTCAAGTAACCTGGATTCCTTCACAGATTCCAATATCCAGGGTCAAATTTACTAAGCTTCCTTACAAAGCCTAGATTTTCCATAATTTTCTCATTTCAGGGGTTCAGGGGCTTACGGGTCAAAATTTGACCGGGTGAAAGAAGTTGATCAATATTTTTATTTAACCAATTTATTTTTAATGGTTAAAGGTCATAACTCAATCTGGTCCTGATCTCGGATAACACAGATCTCAAGATTCAAGTCAATTTTTGACTTAATCAATGCCTTATGCAGATTTTTACTCTAACGTTACGAACCTTTACCAGTAAATCGGCTGCCATTTTCGTTCCCAATTGAATTTTCGGATGATTCCAAAATTCAGTGAAAGAGAACTAATAACTTCATCTTTCACAAGTGATGGTACTCAAATTGTCCATCTGATGTGATCACAGCCACAGATTTACTTTTCACAGATTTCAGAAATCTGTTCATCAGGCAAGATTTCAAGGTTTTGATAATCGGGCCGTGAAGTTTTGTTCCGATATCGAAATCGGGCAATTTATATCTCGTTGGAAAGCTTTTGAAGACTTCTGCAACTTCTGTGCACATTGCTAAGGCCAAAAATCAAAGGATCTAGATGGAAACTGAACCATCTAATCAGCTGTCAAACAGGGGTCACTTTTGGTGCCATGTGACAATGATCTTTTACCATAAACTTCTGGATTTTAGATCGAACTGTCCTGATTAAGTTAGGACTTGAAATTTTGCACAGTGGTTAGTAACTAGTCAGTCAGTGCCCACAAATTTTCAATAACTTTTTTTTAGAGTGCATACACCATTCAAATGGTGATCACATCACAGCCCTATTTTCAGGCACAAGATGACAGATTTGCATATGTTTGCCTCGAGAGCTGTGCCAGTCAAACTATAGAAGATCTGTAGCTCAAATTTGACTGAGTCTTGATGGACTCATGAAAGTACCACATGAAGTTTTCTGAGTATTTAACTTATGAATTTGGTATACACAATCAGTGACAGAAATCTGTTTTTCACAGATTTCCAGATCTAGTTCACTCAAGAGGTGTTCTAACACCAGTTGTAACACTTTTTAATCATCAATAAGTTTGGTGAATCATTTCTGATCGTGTGGTTACAACCACTGATCAGAAATTCCATGGTACTTCATTCAAATTATTATTCAGTTCTTGTACAATCTTTGTAGTTGCTGCTATGAGCTCACTATAGGGCCTATTCTTAATCTTTTTCAAGCTATCAATCACATGGGCTTTCAAACCCTTAAATTGTTGTTAAAAATAGTCAGCCCAAAATTATTTGAAGGTTCAAACCATCATACAAGTCCACTTAAAACAGTTTTTTAATTCAAGTAAGCTAGGATAATTAAAGCTTAAGCTTCAATGGTGAGTTCCATTCACAAAGTATCCAATATTTTTAATTATGATGCACTTTTCTCAAAACTGAGAATTAAAGTATATAAATTAGTTTTTAAATCATTAAAACAGTGATGATCATGGATCTAACCCATCCATAAACTAGTCCCAAGAGCAGTTTTTCAAACCCTCATAGTTTAGACAATCATTTGGCTAAAATCTTCAAGTTAGTCTATCTTTAAGTCTAGTAAAGCATGCTCTATCAAAACTTTTTAAACAAAGCTATATGCTATAGACAATCAGATTTCCAAACTTCTAAAACAATTATTATGGTGCTCTAAATAAGCCATATATCATATGCTAAACAGTTTTAATAACTCAAAGAGAGCCCTCAATCACACTATTTAAGCAAGTAGTTTCAAGGAATCACTTTAGCTAACTTGTATAACACAAAACTTAACTAAAAACATTGATCAAAGCCATAAAAATATGATCCTAAACTTGGTTTAAAATCTGTTTTCAAACACACCTTTAAATAGAGTTTAAAACCCATAAGTTTCAAGCCATAGTTTCAACAAGCTTTCGAAAGTTTAAAAACTCACTGTTTTCTTTCAAAAACTCCACACTTAAACATCAAACAAAGATCAGTTTTAAGAGTTCTATGGACTCTTTAAAACAAGGAATCATCACCTAACCAAGTGTTGGAGGGAGAGAGGATGTGCTAAGTCATCTTGTGGCACACAATCCTTACTCAAACCTACCATACTTTCAACCATGGGTGACTTGAAGAACCCATCCATAAGATCACTTTGAGACCATCAAAGGAGCACCTTGATGATCATGTGTGATCATCAACTTCACACGCATAGTCACCAAGCTCATGTGCTATAAAATCAAAGGAAAAATCCAAGGAAAAACCCTTCAAATTTTTGAATTTTCTAAGCATGAGAATTGGCTCTAACACTCCTAGTTTTCAAAATCCAAAACTATGGTAGTTATTGATGGCTATGTGTGATCACTTTCAACCATGGGTCAAAATATCGTCCGATACCGATACGTATCGGACGATACGTATCGGTTTCAGGGGTTAGCGATACGATACATACCCTATGTATCGTACCTACCTTAAAAAGAGGAAATTATCGGACGATAATTTGGCTGGAATTTGAAAAAATGGTAAAGTTGAAATTATCGGACGATAATTTCAAATTATCGTCCGATAATTTCACTTTTTCGTGGGCCCCACCCATAGACCCGACTTTTTTAGTCGGGTTACCCCTTTTTCCCCATTTCTTTCTTCCTCTCTTCTTCCTCTCACATTTTTTGAGTATCTACACCATAAATCGGCGCCAAATCGCACAAAAAATCACGGGATCAACGTGAAAGGTACGTGTTTATCATTTTACTACCGTTTTATTTCATTTTAAATAATAAAATAAGGTAGATCTACACTAAATAAGTGTAGATCTACACTTATTTAGTGTAGATCTACCCTAAATAAGTGTAGATCTACACTAAATAAGTGTAGATCTACCTTATTTAAGAGTAGATCTACCCTAAATAAGTGTAGATCTACCCTTAAATAAGGTAGATCTACACTTATTTAGGGTAGATCTACACTAATTTAGTGTAGATCTATCCTAAATTAGTGTAGATCTACACTAATTTAGGATAGATCTACACTAAATTAGTGTAGATCTACCCTAAATAAGTGTAGATCTACCTTATTTAAGGGTAGATCTACACTTATTTAGGGTAGATCTACACTTATTTAAATTATTTAAAATATTTAAATTATTTAAATATTAAATAATTAATTATATTTAAAATAATTAATATTATTTAAAATAATTTAAATATTTAAATTAAGAAGAGGGAAAAAATAATTTAAAATATTTAAAATATTTAAATTAATTAAAAATAATATAAATAATGGGTCAAAAATAATATGATGGGTCAAAAATAATTATATGTGACCCCATTTAAAATATTTAAATTGATGGGTCAAAAATAATATAAATAATTATAATTAAGGGTCACCTGTAAGCAATATGGGTCACATATAATATGGGTCACATATCATATGGGTCACATATAATTAATAAAATAATTGGGTCAATATGGGTCACATATAATTAAATTTATGGGACACATATTAAATTATATGTGACCCATATTAATTTTAATAATAAATTTAATTATATGTGACCCATATTGATTATATGTGACCGTCACATATAATTAAAATAATTAATATTATGGGATATGTCCCATAAAATATTAGAATAATATAGAATAAATTTCAAATAAATTTTTAAACATTATAATAATATCAAATAAATATTCAAAAATTAAAATAATATCAAATAAATATTCAAAAATTAAAATAATATCAAATAAACATTCAAAAATTAAAATAATATGAAATAAACATTCAAAAATTATAATAATATCAAATAAATATTCATAAATTAAAATAATATCAAATAAACATTCATAAATTATAATAATATCAAATAAATATTCAAAAATTATAATAATATCAAATAAATATTCAAAAATTATAATAATATCGAATAAATTTGATAAAATATAATCTAATATTTTTAAAATAGCAATAATTAAAAAATAAATTTTATTTTCAAGTGTAAATTAGATGTTTACTCTTGTAAATTTTATTTTCAAGTGTAAATTAGATGTTTATTTTCAATCGTTTGCTCATTCATGCAGGTGAAATAAATAAATATGGTACGTTCGACAGATCCAGCGTGGCAATATGGTACAGCAATAGATGGTAATAGACTCCAGATTCAATGTAATCTTTGTGGAAAAAAACTGCTGGGAGGAGGTATCACACGATTAAAGGAACATCTGGCTCATGTAAAGGGAGAGACAAGAGGGTGTCTTAGTGTACCCAGAGAGGTAAAAGAAAATATCAGAGCTAGTTTACAAGCGGCAAAGGGAAAGAAAAAATGGGGCCGATCGTGATAGGGAAATGTATGAGAGAATCAGGAGGCCAGATCCACAGTTTACATCAGGTGCACCTGAGGATGATGAAGATGAGCAGATAGCGAGAGCTATGAGAGAGAGTGCTAGGGAAGCACAACAGCGGCGAGATCAGGAAGAAGCCGATTATCGGTTTCGGTCCAGGTTGAGGGGTCCATCCCTGCCTCGCTACGGTGGTGGATCTAGTCATAGGAGGCCAGTTGTTGATGTTGATGAGGATGTTGAGCGGTATCCGGGTTGTAGGGCAAAGATCTGGGAGGGATTATAGGCCGCCTACTAGAGGTCACATTTCCCCCATGGATCCATTCATGTATCGCACTGAAAGCTCCAAACAAACCAAATTGAGTGCAATCTCACTTGCAAAAATGGGGAAGAAGCTTGGAAAATCCATTGCCAAGTTTTATATATACAACCACATTCCGAGCCAAGGCAGCGGACTCAGCATTTCAAAAGCATGATTGATACAAGTGCGTAAGTTGGTCCAGAGTTAAAAGCCTTCCCCATATGAGATATCCGCCCTTACTAATGATGAGTACGATGAGATAACCGCCTATGTACGTGAGCTTTGAGGATGTATGGGATGAGAGAGGTTGTACAATTATGTGCGATGGATGGTGGTCCCACAAAGAAGAGTTTGATAAACTTTTGGCTTACAATGATGCCGGTATTTTTGAAATCGATTGATGCTTCTAGACGTAAAGACCTGACTACCTCTTTAAACTAATGGATATGGTAGTTCATGAGGTTGGAGAGCGCGGGTTGTGCAGTGTGGTAATGCATAATGCGGCAAACTACAAAGCACCGGATTAAAACTAATGGCGAAGAGACGCCACTGTCTTCGACCCGTGCAGCCGCACATTGTGGACCTCATTCTTGAGGATTTAGGAAAGAGAAGCAAGGCACAACTATTCAAAAGGGAAGAACGACATTCCTACCCGTACATGCATGACAAAGGATAAGTCGGTCAATTTAATGAGAGCCTTCACGAACAATGAGTTGCTCGACCTGCGATTACCGCTTTGCAACATGCTCTTAGCCCTACGAGTTTGGCTAGATATAGGCGTGGTGAAAAGCATGGTGTCGTCGGAAGAATGGAATCAACATGAAATAGGACTCCCAATGAAAGCTTAAGAGACTAGCTTGCGACCGGGTTGTCGACCGATCTACAAAGACGCAGCTTTGGGCGTAGTGTTGAGATTGGTTGATGGTGATGAGAAACCAACGATGGGGTACGTTTATGAGTCAATGGATAAGGCAAAATTGGCTATAAAACCAAATGCCCTACAAAATATAAACGCGATCTTTGGGCGATTATCGACAAGAGGTGGGATGCACAATTTCACCGATTGCTTGCATGCGGTATAACATATTTGCACAATTATGTAGTGATTTTATTTATTTATTCATTATTTTCATATCGATGAAATTGCTCATATTTGATGTGTAACACACTACTTGAATCCAAATTTTCCAAGATACGCTGACGCTCGAAATGACAATCGATGAAGTGTATACCGGTTTGCTCAATATTATCCAAAGAATGCTCCCTGAGTTGGCGGACCAAGGCCAAGCCATAAGTGATGTGAGTGTTCATAGTTTCATACCATATAATTAATAACTCAAATGTCATGTGATTTTTTCAGCTATTTATTGATATGTGCCTTCATCGTGTTTCATCTTTATAGATTGACATGTTTCGAAGAGACATGGGTCATTTGGGGACCCCTGTTGGCAATCCCAAATTAAACACGACAAACCCATGATTGGTGGATGCATTATGGAGGTGATGGTCCGATATTGAGGCGTAGCAATGAGGGTATTGTCGCAACGTGTTCCTCGTCCAACCAAGCGAGCACTTTCTCTCATTCATACTAAGACAAGGAATAGACTAACTATGGACCGATTGGAAAAGTTAGTCTCGCCACTACAACATGCGATTAAGGGTCGAATATACAGAGGACCAACCGTGGTAAGCAATTACATGAAGTCTTAGATCCTCAATTATATGAAGTCTTACTTACATATTATACTAATTCATCTATCATTTTAACCTTGCAGACGGTGATTATTTTGATCCCATCCAGCTTGGATTATATATTCGAGGAGGATGACCTTTGAATGAATGGATCAAGAGAGAGAAGAGCCGATCTTGGATAGTGAGAGCACCGAATGGGTGGACAATCTTTGAAAGAGTAAGTGAGCGAGACTTCCCAACCACCGAGGCGGAAAAAGAAGATTGAATCGTCATTGTGGTTGGATCGATAATGGTAGTGATAGAGTGGTGAGGATGATGGTGGAGGCATGATGGTGGAGGGGCGTTGGCACTAGTGGTGGAGGGAGGAAGTGGTACCTCGATCCTTATAGAGATATGGCGGCATGGGGACGATGACTCGGCAGATTAACACAGTTCGACACTCCTACATTTAGAATGGGAGGGGTTGAAGGAAGAGGAGCGTCGGGATCATATCAAACACCACCACCACAAGATGATACGGATATGGGTTATATGACTTCTAGCTTCGGGGGATTCAGTTTGCAAAATACCGAAGATTCAGCAACTAGTAACCCATACTACCAGCCACAACAAACCTATTCGGTGCCATATGACTTCGTTGGTCAGATTTTTGGAGGACCGGCCTTTACGTACTACACTGAGCCTCAGTTTCAAGGGGGCACATATAATCATGGGTATCAATATGGGCAACATTATAGGCAAAGGCCGGAAAGCTCGCGCACCGATGATGACGATGATCATGAGGGCCAAGAACCACCACGAAATTCAATGTGGCTCTAAAGTAAGTTTTTCATGTACAATTAAATTTATTTTTATCAACATAGCTATTATTTTTGACAATATATAATTTATTTTTGTCAATATACATTGTAATTTACTTTATGCGTGACTGCGTCGATCAAATTATGAAATATTGTTAATAAAATAGGCATGTGATCAGCTGGTCGAACATAATGTTAGAAGATCTATTACATTAAGTCAAAAATGTGATCTTAAGAGAAAAATAAGTTACAAAATAGGCACGTGAGTTGGGTTAAGTTATAAAATAGGCATCTTACTTATATATTCATCTAAATAATGCATCAAATAAGTCAAAAATAAAAGCAAAAATAGTTGAAATAAATACAAAATAAATAAATATCATTTTTCAGATTTTTTGGGATTTTTTTTCAAAAAACCGATTTTTTCAATGTATCGCCGATACATTGAATGTATCGGACGATACCCGGTACGTATCGTCTTGGAGGTCAGGACAATACGTACCGGAAATCCGGTATTTTGACCCTTGCTTTCAACACACAACAATTCCTACACAAATCTAGCCATCACTTTACCTTACCTAACTTTCAAAAGCTTCATTCAAAGGGCTGTTTTTAGGCTAGAAGAAGCTCAAGGAGAATGGTTTACAATAAGCTTAAACTATGTGTACATAGGGTACAAGGGGAAGAGTTTGGTGGTGTTGGATTAAGATTCTAAGGGTGGGATGAAGTAGGTGGAGAAGAGAGCTTCAAGGAGCTCTAATGGAGCTAGAGCTTGGAGAAGATGAAGTTGGAGGAGAGAGGGGAGAGTCGCCGACCACTTTGGGAGCTAAGGCTTTAAGCCTTGGCTCTCTCTCTCTCTAATATTAATCGAACACCACCAAACTCTTACCCTTCCACCCTAGTTACACATAGTCTAAACCTATTCTAAACCACACTCTCCATGAGCTTCTTCTAGCCTAAAAACAGCCCTTTGAAGTTTAAAGATTTTGAAAATTAGCTAAAGTGAAGTGATGGTTAGATTTGTGTAGGAATTGTTGTGGTTTATTTGTTTAGTTTTGATCTTTAAGAACACTAGTTCTTGTTTGAAATTCTTGTCATAGATGGTGTCAAAGATGACCATGTGTGCGATGAAAGTGATCACACATCGCCATCAACAACTACCATAGTTTTGGATTTTGAAAACTAGGAGTGTTAGAGCCAAGTCTCCCACTTAGAAAATTCAAAATTTTGAAGATTTTTCCTTGGATTTTTCTTCTGATTTTTATAGCACGTAAGCTTGGTGACCATGTGCGTGATGTTGATGATCACACATGATCATCAAGGTGCTCCTTTGATGGTCTCAAAGTGATCTAATGGATGGGTTCTTCAAGTCACCAATGATTGAATGTATGATAGGTTTGAGTAAGGATTGTGTGCAACAAGATGGGTGAGCACATCCTCTCTCCCTCCAACACTTGATTAGGTGATGAATCCTTGTTTTAAAGAGTCCTTAAAACTCTTAAAACAGATCTTTGTTGGATGTTTAAACATTGAGTTTTTGAAAGAAAAGAATGAGTTTTTAAACTTTTGAAAACTTGAAGCTTGTTGAAAACTATTGCTTGAAACTTACAGGTTTTAAACTTTATTTAAAGGTGTGTTTGAACGCTTTGAAAACTGATTTTAAACCAAGTGTAAGATCAGATTTTTATGGCTTTGATCACTGTTTTTAGTTAAGCTTTGTGTTATACAAGTTGGCTAAAGTGATTCCTTGAAACTACTTGCTTAAATAGTGTGATTGAGGGCTCTCATTAAGACCCTTATTAAAACTGTTTTAGCATATGATTTATGGCTTGTTTAGGACAGCATAATCACTGTAATAGAATTTTGGAATACTGATTTTGTCTATAGCATGTAGCTTTGTTTAAAAAGTTTTGATAGAACATGCTTTAATAGATTAAAGAGAGACTAACTTGAAGCTTTTTGGCCAAATGATTGTCTAAACTATGAGGGTTTGAAAAACTGCTCTTGGGACTAGTTTATGGATGGGCTAGATCCATGATGATCACTGGTTTAGTGATTTAAAAACTGATTTATATGCTTTAATTCTCAGTTTTGAGCAAAGAGCGTCATAGTTAAAAATATTGGACACTTTGTGAATGGAACTCACCATTGAAAGCTTAAGCTTAGATTAGCTTAGCTTACTTGAATTGAAAAACTGTTTTAAGTGGACTTGTATGATGGTTTGAACCTTCAAATAATTTTGGGCTAACTATTTTAAACAACAATTTAAGGGTTTGAAAGCCTATGTGATTGATAGCTTGAAAATGATTAACAAGCGGGTCCTTTCAGATTAGTCAATCCTCAGCCACATCACACCGTCATAAGGAGATGGCAAGCGGGTCTGAAGTTTCTGGACCCGTAAGACCCTATAACGATAATCAAAACGATACATGGGACACTTCAGGAATCTCGATAACCCATGTCAGCGTTTCGGATAGCAGTGATATTAGGTCCAGCGGAAAGCCCACTAATCTTCATTGGGCTAATCCGGACGACGGGAACTGTGGGCAACTCACAGACCTGGTCCCGATTGGGTCTTCTAAAATGTTGAAGGAACAAACAGCGAAGCAGATGGGCCGGGTATACACATGATTCTTAACAAGGAAACAGTGCTCCGCGAAATCAACGTCTCTAGTTCCACTACAGCGGGATCCAAAGATCGGTTAGATAAAAGCATTTGTTTTTACCGGGAACCTGGGCCGTCTAGACCCAGGTCTCCCATTACTGTTACTAACTCTTTCTCTATTTTGGGTTTGGAGGGCAAATGTACAAGGCCAGGTAACAGATCCGAGGATCAACTCCGATCCCCATCGATAACAACAGAGTTCACTTGCAATGGAAGAGGGGGAAAAAAACGATCTGAGGGGGAGACCAGTATGTGCAACTAGAGGTTTCAGGTATCAGACGAAAGACGCAGAGTCCGATCTGTGAAGACTAATAAGGCCAAAGACAGACTGGTGAAAATGGGAAGGGACCTTGGGATATCATATCAAGCGGACCGGAAGGGGCTTCTCAGATTATAGGGGGAGATTATAGAAAGGGGGAAAAAACTGGAGAAGGCGGAAAGACTCACTAGCAGGAAGGGCAAAATCAGGTGAGGCTGGGGTCTGTACAATAGTAGGCTAAGGAAGGGTCAAAGGGAAGCCTGCAAATCCTTGGGGATTTCCTTGGAGAAGGGGAACTAGGCGAGCCTTGTCGGAGTTTGTTCTTCTTGTGGTTTGTCGGGTTTTTCTTGGTTCTCGTTTTTTTAATGAAGTTTATTAGTTGGAATGTGTGTGGTTTAGGTGTATGGGGAAAAAGGACTCTGGTCAAGTATTTTCTGTTGCATCAGAGACCTGCGATCATAGCCTTACAAGAAACAAAATGGGCCGATGAGAACCCAAATTATATCCGGTTGGTGCTCCCCACTGGTCCTTGGGAATGGGTTCTGCGCGAAGCTGAGGGGTCCAGGGGCGGCATCCTGCTAGCCTGGGATACAAATAGGCACAAGATGATCGAAGCGGAAGTTGGCGAGTTCTCTGTCTCTGCCCACCTTTAAGATTGTTCCAACAAGAGGGACTGGGTAGCAGTCTCGATTTACGGCCCTAACCATAACAGGGATAGAAAGGATTTTTTCTTCGAGTTAAGTGCGATTATTAGCAAATGGGAGTTCCCGGTGTGCGCCCAACTTCAAGACTGTTCCAACGGGAGGGGTTGGGTAGCGGTCTTGGTTTACGGCCCTAACCATAACAGGGACAAAAAGGATTTTTTCTTCGAGTTAAGTACGGTTATTAGCAAATGCGAGTACCTGGTATGCATTAGCAAGGATTTCAACGCCATGCTGTACAACGAAGAGAAAAACACGGAGCTGAATGACATTACGACAAAAAATTTGTTCAGCGACTTCATTTCTCAAGGAGCTTTAATGGACCTTGGGATGATAGGGGGAAGATTTATCTAGTCAAATGGGCAGGAGGAACCAACGTTATGTAGATTGGACCGATTTCTCTATCAAGTGGAATTCTTGGAAGAAGCTTCCGATCTGACTGTCATGGTTCTGACGACGACCATTTCTGATCATAAACCGATTATCCTATCGTCCAATGGGGAAAGAATCTTTAGATCGAAGCCGGGCCCTTTCAAATTCAACAATGCTTGGTGATGTGCTCTTTATGTTGTTCTAATTAAGTCTTAACCTATTGCAAGCGCACAACAGAAATTGAAATGCTAGTATAGGATTGTTCCCACGAGAAAGTGATTCATCTTTGTATTTTGCTTTTCTGAAACTTATATTTATCTTTAAGATCCTAAACTACTGGAGAAATATGAATAAAAGAATGGTTTTTGTTTAAACTAATTGCAAGAAAATAAATCTTAATCTTCAAACTTCTGGATCCTGGTCGTCAATCAGTTTCCTTCTGTTCTCAGATATTTATAAAATTAAAATACCATTACACTATATATAGAGTCTCCAAGCATTGGTCGTCAATCAAAACTAGAATCCAATCAATACAGATTTAATCTAATCAACAATCTCCTAAAACTTGGGCGTCAATCAAATTCGAGAAAATTGAAGATGGAAAAATAAAACCGTTACACTAATCTGCAAATCTCAATCTGAGTCGTCAATTCAAATCAAAACTTGGAGATGTTTACAAAGCAGTAAATTGCAATAAAATAAATCTAAACTAGAAAACAAAGTAAAAATATATCTTTCACCCCTCAGCTACAAGTGTCAATTGCTTCTGAGAAACTACGGATATCTACACTAATCTTCCAGCTCTCAATCACAGTCGTCAATTGTGATTGAGGAACCTTAGATATCTAAACTAAACTAAACTAAATTTTGATCGGAAGAAAACCCAACCTCAGTTGTCAGTTGATTTTGAGAATTCCTTCGATGAAATTATTCCTATGTCGAGCCCTCTTATTTATAAATCATAAGGAGTCGGTTTACAGTGTTCTAATCCTAATAAAAGAAAATACTAAAAACAAAAGATTCCTAATATAACTCTAATTCCTAATTTTATCTTCCTTGCTTTCACTAGTTGATGCGCCTCTGGATTTTCTCCTTAATTTCAGTAACCAAGGTCTTTAGGAGTGTATCTTCATCAATCTTCTCAGATCCGTGATTTGCCAAATTTCTAATTTAAGAGGTCTTCTAAATTGGTGCATGGCAGTGTAGATCTTCACATGATCAGTAGTGTAAGAGCTTCAATCTATACAATCATAAATTACGATTTCTCTTTTCTTTACATAGCTTTCTGTCTAGATAATTCTGAATCACGATTGATCGCTTTCTTTCTGTATCGCCTTCCGCTAGAATGTCTTTTCTAAAGAATCGTAAATTACGATTTTATATTTTTCTCTGTAGCGCTCCATCGTCTTTTGCAATTTTAGACTTTATTCATGCGTCTGATCGTCTTTTTCGTTCAATCGTCTTTCTAACTGTCTTTTGAGCTCATTTCGATGAAGATTAACACTTTGGTTCTCTTTTACTGATTTTCCTTAATATCTGCACATCATCAACTTGTTAGTAGCAAACTGGAGTTTAGCATCATTAAGTTAAGGGTGATAAAATGGTATATTCTGTGATTGATCACCTGGTTGCAAAGGGAAGAATTCAATCAACTAATCCTTGACTGGTGGACTCTTGACAATACATCGAGATCGTCATCCTTTGTATTCACAAACAAACTATAAAATTTGAGAACAAAAATTAAGGACTGGAATAAAGGGGTTTTCGAAAAGGAGAAAGAGGAAACTGAGAGGATAATGGCAAAGATAGCAAATCTGGACAAGGTGGAAGAGTTCGCCTCGCTTTCCGATAGCGAAAGGGAAATCAGAATGGCTCTCAAAGTCGAGATAAATCGGCGGGTTTTGACCGACAAACTGTTATGGAGACAGAAGGCAAAAGCTCATTGGTTATGGGAAGGGGATGGCAACAATAAATTTTTTCACATGGTTGCCAATGGGAGGAGAAAAAGAAACCACTTAGCTGCCATAAATATCGATGGCGTTCACCATGCGGATCAAGTTTTGATTCCAACCAATGTTGTGCATTTCTACGAGCAACTCTTCACTCCTGAGGAAAGGGAAAGGTAAAAAATGGATGGGATCCACTTTCAGGCGACTACTGTTTCTCAGGCCTCTGACTTGGAAAGAAGGTTTGAAGAAGGCGAGGTGAAGAAGGCGGTTAATAGCACAGGTTCCAACAAATCGCCGAGGCCGGACGGCTTCACCGTTGAATTTTTCAAGAGTAGTTGGGCGACAATTCGAACAAACTTTATGGCGATGATCAATGAATTCCACGTCAAGGGTAAAATAGCAAAAATGCTGAACTCGACTTTCTTGGCTTTAATCCCGAAGCGGAAGGGGCTACGAACTTGACTGATTATCGCCCGATAAGCCTGATTGGTGTCACGTACAAGACTATTGCCAAAGTTCTGGCCAACCGTCTCAAAAAGGTTATTCACAACATCATTTCTAATGTCCAAGGTGCGTTCATTCCGGGAAGGCAGCTAATGGACATTGGTGTGGCGGCTTCTGAATCCATTCATTTTGCTAAGAAGCATAATGACAAAGCCTGGGTTTTCAAGATTGATATGGAGAAAGCCTACGATACAGTACAATGGGATTTCCTGGACTACGTGCTTCTACGGATGGGATTTAGAGAAAAATGGAGGAAATGGATGAAAGGATGTTACGCGTCAATTCGATACTTGGTTTTCATCAACGGAGTTCAGCACGAGTACTTTAGAAGCAAGCGTGGTCTTCGGCAAGGAGACATGTTATCCCCTCTTGTAACAACCCGAAATTTTTGAAAAGGTTGAATCGTTGACCTTTGACGAGAATGCGACCTTTTGACTGATTTGACCCGAGTTAAATCATTTAACCCAGGTAACGTAGCCTTAAACCCCATTTGTTATAAATGGGGGTACGCGCCAAACACATTAAAGCCCAACCCGTACCCTGTGTAGAGTGTGTGCGTGTTTGTGCGTGTTGCACACGAACCCAGACCCAATTTTGGAACTTGGGCCTCTAACCGAATACGCCGACCGTTTGGGCCGACTTTGGGACTCAACTAGAACCTTTGAAGAAATGGCAAATAACCAAATTCTGGACCCATAGGTCCTGATCAGGTGCGTGTCCGTTAAGAAACGCGTCATCGTTTCGGATTTTTCAAATGAGATCGTTTCGGGTCCGTTTGAGCCTCGTGTAAGACTTTTGGACCAAAGCTCATACACCGTGGTGGTGTATTGGCTTAATGCCGAATCTCGTGTGACCAGTGGTTCAGGCATGCAAGCACCACTCCGAACCAAAGATTATTTTGTGTAATAGATAACACCTTACTTAGGTGTATCCGTTTCACGAGGAAACTAAGTTCTTTCGATAAGAACTAACACCCAAATGGGTGTATGTGCTTCACATGGAAGCAAAAGTGCTTTTATAAAACAAACTTCTCAAAGAAGCTTCACCCGGTTTGCATTTGCTTGGGGTTTGGATTTCTAGAGAGAGAGAGAGCTCCCACCTCAAACCCTCTCATGAGATACAACCGCGGCAATCGCTCCGCATTCTTTGCAAAGAACGCGTCGATCATAGCAAGAGTTCCACCGTCGTGTAGATTCCAATCGTGAGGGGCCTTGAGCTTGGGTCGATTAGATCTAAGCGTGTGAGAAGGTGTGGATTTGAGCAAGTGAGAACCAATCCTCGTGGACGCATCATCCACAAGTTGAGGAGGTGGAGATCGTTACGTTTTAGTGAGGAGCTTCGAGTTGAGCTTGGTTTTGATATCGATTGTTGTGAGAATCCACGAATTCGACACCAAAACCCTCTTTGGCAACATTCTGGAAAGCCGCATAATCGGCCAAGGAAAGGTGAGCAATCTTGTGTATTTAGGTAGTAAATAACTACTTTAAGCTTAGATATATGAGAGGATCAAATTTGAGTTGTATTGGATGAGATTTGGGGAAAAAAGAACCAAAGAAGAAGCCTGAAGGGCTACAGAATCTGTCAAAATCGAACGATCGATTTTGACAGAATTGATATGTAAAATTTTCTAAAGAAATTGAACGTTCGAATTTTTGTGCCTTGGAAAAATCGACCATTCGATTTTGACTGAAGTGTTGACATATGCTCAGTATTTCGGTCATAACAGTTTACTCCGATCTCGGATTTACGCGATTCTTGAGGCGTTGGAAATAGGACAACAAGCTCTATAACTTTTGTGAATTAACAAATTTATGAATCAAATGTTTTGAAGGTCAAAATTGAGTGGAAAGTTGGGTCAAGTTCTAAGTTAACATGAACTTGCCCATTTCCGCCTTGGTTTTGAGAAAACACTTAAATACGTCAAAGTTATTAGTAATTAGAATCAGTCCTTAATACATCATTGTATGTGTGATGTAGATTGAGAATGGGAGGCCGTCAATAAGGACCTTGGTATCGCTTTGAACGGCTTCGGACTTAAGGTGGGGAATATTCCATACATAATTGCATTTCAATTTGATTTTTCATAGATGCTATGAGATAATTGTGATTTTAAATTGTAATTGCACTTGTAATTGAAAGTTTTTGAATCTTTGAACATGTATTTGAAATTGTACTTGAATTTTTGAAATTGGGACTCCGAAAATGAACATGAACATGAATTTAGAACTTGAATCCGAACTCTAAGTCTGAACTTTGAATCCGTTGATTTCGAACTCTGAGCTTGAATTTGAATCTGAAACCTTGATCCGTTCTTGAATCCGAACTTGAAACGTTGAAATTGAATCTAAATCGAACCGGCACGGCAGATAACTGTGAATCGAACTAGTACGACAGTCTCTGTGTATCGAACTGGCACGGCGGCATATCCGTGAATTGAACCGACACGGCGGCTTATCCGTGAATTGAACTAGTACAACAGTTAATCCGTGAATCGAACTAGTACGACAGTCTCTGTGAATCGAACCGGCATGGCGGCATATCCGTTAATTGAACCATAAGTCGGGAAAATTGAAGTAGACCGCTATGGCGGATTATAAGTACACACTGTGGACCGCTAGGGCGGATTATATATAAGTGATCAAAACTTGAACCTTAATCCGAACTTGAACCTTGATTCGAACTTGACCCGTGGCTGCAAATTCGTTTGAATCCTAGAAAATAAGAAATAAGAAATTTTGTTTCGTTTGACATGAAAGTACATGAACCCTGATCATTGCTAGAAGTTTTGTTTTGTAATTGATAACTGAAAAGATTCTTCAAATACTGTTTTGATATGAACATGTTTTCCGCTTTAATATGAAAATGCTTTGAAAACTATCATTGAATCTATGCATTGATCTGATAAAAATGTAACTGCTATTGAGTTTTCCCTATTGAGCTTAGACTGTTAGCTCACCCCGACTGTATGTCACAGGTGTAGATTCTGATCCGAACCTCAGAGCTTGTGAACCAATTGGAAGACGAAGGTCTTCTGCCTAAGGAGTTATCCATAGGTAGTGATTCAGACTCGTTAAGGTTTTGGGTTTTGGATTTGGTACGTTTAACGTTTCTTTTTTGTAGAATTAGCTTTGTAAAGGCATTTTGTATGCCACTGTTTGGGTGATGATAGGCCATCACCGGTGGGTTTATTTTAGTTTACTGTTCCTGTTGGATATTAGAACTTGAAGTTTTAATTATGTCATCTGTATTGTCTGCTTTGATTTCCGCATGTGTGGATGTACCAAGTAAATCCTGTTTTCAGATTGTGATCTACGATCTGGCGGTCCGGGTTTTCCCAGTGTGTTTAAAGTTTAAGAAAAAAATAAAAATAAAAATAATAATATATATATATCAGAAAATTGTGTTGGGAAAATCTGGGTTGTCACACCTCTTCTCTTTAATTACGTGGGGGAGGCCCTTCACAAGCTGCTCAAAAGGGCTGTTGAAATATCTTTGATCAGTGGCTTTAGAACGGCGCACTCGGGCCCTTTCATTTCTCATATTCGGTAAGCGGACAACACTTTGGACTTCTGCAATGGAAACAACGGGGAAAGGGAGTTATGGAACACGACAAACATTATTATGATTTTCAAAGCTGTTTCAGGTCAAAGTATAAATTTCCATAAATCTAGTCTAGTTGGGATTAACATCCCTTTGGAGGACACTTAGCGGGCGGCAAGAAGGGTAGGATGCAAGGCTACTAGCTTCCCTTTTGTTTATTTAGGGATCCCTTTGGGTTTTGGAAGAAACAGATAATGCCTATGGGAGTCGGTCCTGCAGAGATTTCAGAAGAGACTAACTATATGGAAAAGCAAGCTCCTCAGCTACGGGGGAAGACTAACGCTTATCAAGTCCACTTTAGTGTCCATCCCTATTTTTATGATGTCCTTCCTTAGGGCACCAGTGGCTATCATCAATAAAATGGAGAAGATAGTCAGGGACTTTCTTTGGGAAGGGGCGGGAGACCGGAAGAGGATCCATTTGGTTAGATGGGATCATTGCTGTGAGGCGAAAGACTTTGGGGAGCTTGGAATCAGAGATCTAAGGCTGGTTAACAGAGCGCTGCTGGCTAAGTGGGTATGGAGATTAGGGGAGGAGAGGGAAAGAGATAACCTGTGGTACCAAATTGTGGCCACAAAGTATGGGAGAACAATGGGGAAAGTTTCTAACACTAATAGGGGTTCGAACTGGTGGAAGAATTTCAACATCGAAACCCAAGAAATTCTTGACGGAACAAAATTCAGTTAGGGAGACGGACGATTAATTCGTTTTTGGAAGGACACGTGGTTTGGGGATCAGCCTTTCTCCACAAGGTTTCATGTGATATTCCTGTTATCCGAAGCTAAGGAAGAGGTAGTGCGCCATTTTTTTACTCCCTCTGATGGCAAGGTGGAGTGGCAGATTTTGTTAAGACGCCCTCTAAGGGAATGGAAGAGCGAAATAAACAAATCTGTTGTATTTGGTGTGAGACCAAGGGAGTGATTCCCATCTATTCTCTTTGATTTTCTATTATCTTTGCAATATATTTTCTCTATTTCTCTCTTATAATCCATTACCCATATTGAATCCCTAATCCAAAACCCAAAACCTATTTCCATCAAAACCCTAGTTTTCATCCGAGCCATCAAACCTACCCAATCCTACAACCCTAGTTCGAACCCGTGAATCTACATCGGATCGAGGACGAACGCCCAAGCTTGGAAAAGCTAAAGTCCTATCTCTAGGCCTGATCTCACCTCAAATCTAACGGGACTTGCGCATCGGATTGGACACCCTATTCGGATCTCGCGTGATTTACCAACCGAAATTCTACGAACCCGAAGGTATCGTGATAGTTTTGAGATTAATCTTGAATTAATTTTATTGAATTTCGGCAAATCGTATCAAAATCATATTCACGTATTTTAGGGTTCCCGTCCCGCGTCAGTTTTGGTATCAGAGCCCTAGATTTTCTAGGTTAGGGCATATTGTGTGACATTTTAATTTTCATTGCATTTTATCGCATTTGTGTTCAAGGTATGCATGTCTACTGTTTGACAAAATTCATCATCCATTGTGGTTCATGTTTGCATGTCATCTAGCACTTGTGTTAGTAAGCTGTGTTCACCATGAGCATGAGTGAGCACGGGCTTACTAACACAAGTGCTAGATGAGAGGACAAGTACTCGGGTTACTAACACAAGTACTCGGGTTCACGCTAATCGTAAGCCCATCACAAGATGGGAGGACATGAGGGAACGACTTATTGAGAATTATGTTCCTTCCACGCACCGTCACCTCCTACAACGTCTGAAAACCAAGACAGATAGGTGTCCTGATTGCCTTAAGTGTCAAGGGCTCGGACACTTTGCTTACCAGTGCTCCTTTAAACTTCCCACTCCGAATTTATTGACTGAAAGCGAAAGTTCTAAGGAGCCGAAAAATATGAAAGTGGAAGAGGAAGTGTATGACCCTAGAACAGTGATGAGTGAAGAGGAGAGAAGTTGAAAAAAGTTTAGTTTGTGTTAAGGAGGCTTCTATCACTCATGTGAGTAGTGATGTGGAGTCACCCACACACAATTCGACCGAGTCACTTACGCACGATCTGATAATGTCCGTAAAGTCAATTGTGCACAAGTCCCTGGTTTTGGTTGACACGAGTACACACAAGTTACTCGAGCCGAGTGCACCTGAGCCATTAGTGTCACTTGATTCAATAGCACATGAGTCGGTTACATGTGTCGTTATCGTCGCATGCACATGAGAGTATCGAGTCCATAGTTACGCATGCACATCATAATCTCGAGTTGCATACCGCTCTACATTTCGAGTCTTATTCTGTATTGCATGCCGAAATTAAACAAAAGATTAATTCAAGCAACAAGCACTACAAATTATCTGCTAATACTTCGATTACCGAGAGTACATGGGCCAGTCATGAAAGAGTTTGCCGCTTGAGTTCTCATAATCCCGATCGATATCGCGATCACACTTCATCGGGGATTACTTCCTTCGGGTCCGGGAGAGTTGATGAGAAGCTTCAAAAATATTTAGTAGAGTGCATTGGCAAGCCGGGTTATTTGGTTCGTAGAGGAGAGGATTACAGTGTGTGTCACGCTACAATCAATCGAGATCATGATCATACGCCACCTAGTGCCGAGTTTGTTTGGATTAGTTGCAAAGACTTCCACCGATCGGGTCCCGATACACTTGATCAGTGCCACATGCGTGTTTCATCGGAGATGAAACATTTTGAGTGGGAGAGAATGACGGGGAACGTCAAGATCGAGAGCATTGGAGTTGGACCACATCAGTTCTACCGGCGTTGGAAGAAGCATAGAGGAAGTCCGAGTACTGCAACTTCAAGGGAGAAAAGAAAACTGAAACCATCATCAGGAAATCGATGCAATGACGTCTTTGTGAATACGATTATCTTGTGTACGTCAGGTGAACAATATGACAGCGCGCTATGAAGGGTGCAACAGCGCACCGTCGAATGACGAAGTTTCTATTTTATGCGAAAAACTACCTTTTTACTTTTTATTTCTTTTAGGACTCTTTTTTATTTCGAATTAATTATTGGTGGCCAATATAAAGAGGCTAGTAAACACTTTCTTTTTTAATTAATGAATATTTTGAATGCTTTATGCTTGAATGTTCTTCCTGAGATGGGTTTGGTGTGAGACCAAGGGAGTGATTCCCATCTATTCTCTTTGATCTTCTATTATCTTTGCAATATATTTTCTCTATTTTCTCTTATAATCCATTACCCATATTGAATCCCTAATCCAAAACCCAAAACCTATTTCCATCAAAACCCTAGTTTTCATCCGAGCCATCAAACCTACCCAATCCTACAACCCTAGTTAAAACCCGTGAATCTACATCGGATCGAGGACGAACGCCCAAGCCTGGAAAAGCTAGAGTCCTATCTCTAGGCCCGATCCCACCTCAAATCTAATGGGACTTGCGCATCGGATTGGACACCTTATTCAGATCTCACGTGATTTACCAACCGAAATTCTAAGAATCTGAAGGTATCATGATAGTTTTGAGATTAATCTTGAATTAATTTTATTTAATTTCGGCAAATCGTATCAAAATCATATTCACGCATTTTAGGGTTCCTGTCCCGCGTCAATACTGATAAAAGAATTGAAACTGAAAAGTTATTGAAATTGATAATGAACCTGAAACTGATAATGAAACTGAAATTGAGAAGGATACTGATAAAAGAATGGAAGCTGATAAGTTATTGAAATTGATAATGAAAAGGAAATTGGAGCTGATAATGAACCTGAAATTGATAATGAAATTGGAATTGATTGAATGATAATATTGAAAATAATATTGAAATTGATATTAGAATATTGAAAATGGTATTAAAATTGATATTAGAATATTGAAAATGATATTGAAATTGATATTAGAATATTGAAAATGATATTGAAATTGATATTAGAATATTGAAAATGATATTAATTGAACATTGAACGTGTAGGAATAAATACTGAACATTTGTATTAATCCCTTGTACTGATAGAATATTGAACATCTGATATGATTGAATTTCTTATTTATGAAATTGCACATTGAAAAATGATCGGTGAATAATGAAGTCAAAATATTGTTGAAAACTGGTATAGACTGCCAAAACTGAACTATTGAATGATTGGACTTGAAATCGAATTATCGAATCGTGGAAATTGGAATATTGAACTACTGAATATTGAATATTGAAAACTGAACTATTGAATATCGAACACTGAATATTGAAATTGAATATCAAATACCAAATATGGAATACTGAATATCGAATATTGATATTGAGTATTGAAACTCGGACATCAAAGATCAAATAGCGAGCATTGATTATTGAACAAATGACATTGAATATTCAGAGTGAAAATATGATACTGATTATTGAACCTCACATGTTAACCATTGTTCTTACGAACAGGCTCGCAAGAGCAACTCATATTCAAAAGAGCTTTCATATTAGCAGAGGTTTGGATCTAGTTAAACTAACATGGTCCTTGGATCCTTGTCTTGATTGAGTAAACGGCATAGAGTGTCGACCCTTGTAGCACAGGTTTGGGAATTGATATCGATATCGGACCATGGTTGGTGTTAGTATCGTATCGTATTAATAATAAAAATCTTTAATAAAAACCTTATTTAATTTCAATAATAATAAAACTTCTTACCTTAAAAGTTAGTAATTATCTGATAAATCAGTAAACTTACTCATGCTATTTAATGATTCTTCTCAATTATTATTCAAATGTTGAATGTTGATAACTACTTAGTTAAAAGTTAACTGTAAATTTTTAGATCTGATTGTTGGAGAACTTAGTTGGCTTGTTAGTTGTTTTGTTACTTGTTTTTGTTACCTTGATGTTATGTCCGAGGTGAAAGTTGAATCTTCGCCAAAAGTTCACAATAATTTAGCCCCTTCACAATAATATTAGCTCCTTTCAACCTTTCACAGTAATCTTAGCTACTTTTGATCACCATTACAATACATGATCAGAACTATTGTCTACTATAGGAGAATAACAGAGATTGATTGCTACTTAAGGAATTGATTCATTGAAATTATTACCTAAGAAATGAACTCTGTCTATTGCTACAACATGAATCATCATAACTATGACTTTATTAAGCTTCATAGCTTATGGTCCTTCTATGACCCAAAAATTCCAAACCTAGGCCAGCAGCTGCCCAAACCGAGGTTAGGAGCGGAGAGGAGGGGGAATCCAAGAGCATTCTACCGAGCTGACAGTAATTGACTAATAGCTCATTTTGTCTACGAGCTACCAACCTACTCACGAGATTAAATCATTTGAAAACTTTACAGTGGATTTCTTGAAAGGTTTTGAATAGGATCAGTTACTGCTTTAAAGTTATCTTTGTAACTGAACCTCCACATCGTTTTGAATGTATATATTTCCTTTGGTTTGGAAAATGTTATGCCTTGTTATTTATGATTCCGCATTTAGAAAGTTTTAAATTTACCTGTTATTCCTAAGATAGGAATGATTTATTAATTGGATAGGTTAACAAGACTGTGATTTCCACAATATAACAAAATGTTTATTAAATCGAATGGTATCTAAGCAGACATCGTATCGTATAACTGACCGATTGATTTTGAGGCGTGTATGTCGTGTCGACCCGGTTCGTGTAATTTCTTTGACCCCACAAGTCCTTTCTACCTCTTTCAGGTCAGTTCTTAGTCTTAGCTCCTCAACTATTCTATCTTATCTAGCACATGGCACTTCTCCCACCACATCCTCAACATTTCTTGTGGAAGTTGCCTTTCCATTGTCATGCCTGCCACTCCCAGACACTTCACCTTTGGAAACCACTCTTTCTTTTCCCAAAACATTATTGGATCCAGTCTGATATGTGTGCCCGGGATCATACGTACCATGTGTTGCCTCAAAATCCATTGTCATTAAACCAATCCCTCTTAAGGCAAATAAACTCAGGTTCAAAATCTTCACCGCAATCGACGTTCAAATTCCCCTTGTATCGTCCTTCAATCGAGGTCTAATCCCAACCATTGAATCATTGCAAGGGATTTGTGGTCACAGATCACTCCCCCTCTGCTTCTCCAGCATCAGCCTCAATCACTCCCCTTCCTCCATCTCGGTGGCGCCCATATCTTTCATGGAGTTAACGAAAACCGCATGCACCTCTAACACATCTTCACTCCTCCCTAGTCATGCTTTACTTGATGAGTTACCTCCATCTCCCTTCCCTCACCATAGATCCTTCCATAACCTCCTTTTCCCTAACATGCCCCGCTGGCGTCACACAAAACTCTTGATCCCTGATGACTAGGATAACTTCTTCAGGAGGTACTGGACTATTTGTCGTGTTTGCGTACAAGCCCTCGAGCTCGGGCCCAAGTCTGACCCCAAGTCCTTCCCTAATTCCGTCCCACAATACAATTAGAACCAATCGTATCTCTATCGCCCTCTCTATCTCAAGGATACACTTGAATTTGGTCCCATGGACAATAATGTTGCCCCATTGAGGGACTAAACCCCATTGAGGGACTAAACCCCATTGATCAACTGCAACCAAGATTTGGGTAAAGCCTGTCACTTCGTAGCTGAAAGTTCATCAATCAATGCCCAAGAAAATCCAGCACCTCTGACCGATCCCACTCAGGACAACAATAGTCCAAGCATGGAGCAGGAGGCCGTGGATCCTTAGCCAGACGGCATTACCTTCCTTTTAAGCTTGACAGTCACCATCTCTTGTCCCCATGGTGTAGATACCACCTTTTGTTATGTGCATATGACAGTTCCTTTTTTTTTGTTTCTGTAGCCACAATAGGACCATGTCGTTGTTGATGATGGAAATTTTGGGATCATTCTCATTACCCCACGGTAGCCCACTCTTAGACTTCAAGGTTGGAATGAAAACACTGAAGGTGACAGCCATCCAAACTTTCTGGAAAATTTTAATTGTCGAAATAAACGTTGTCCCAGACTTCAAGGCATCCCGACATTCCTCTCAAGGGGGGAGCACTCAACCCTTGTTGTGGACCTCCAAACTCTCAAGCACCCCTTGGCTTTTGCAACAAAGGATCTGAGGTAGACGCATCCCTAGCTCCGGGGAAAAACAGCTGGCTTGTGGCCCCAACCGCATGCATTTTTAATGGTGCCTTAACACTACAATGTTATATTCCGAGATTTTCGATCCCTTTTGCACAACCATATCTTGCTATTTGGATAACACCAGTTGGGCCTTGCAGTTTACACTCGATTGCCAATCACACTTACCCTTAATAATTTTGCCATCCCTCAACTCCACAAAGCAACCATACTAGTGATATCAGAACCTTCTTTTCGAATTTAATGTTGTTGCACCTGCCACAGACCCATTCTCACCATTGGTCACCGAGGACCTGACCACCTAGAAGCACCACCATTCACCAATAATGTCACTTGCAGACTATGGCAAAAGAAACAGATCACTCGATTGTAGGTGTAACCTGCGTTTAGGGTTTTTGCAATGGTGGGGGTTTGGGATTGTTTATTTCTATCGCCATCGACTGTCTATTTTATTTTTGTTCAGTGATAAAAAAGTGTACAGCGCATATACTGTCATTTTTTGTTAGCATAAGTATACTACATTTTATAACTAATCCACGTCTTGTTTTTTTTTTAAAGAAATTTTGATGCTTTAGAAATAAAGCTTCTTTTATTAATGAAATTCATTTCAACATTTAAAAAAAAAAAGTTTAATTTAAAAAAATGAAGGTATCATTTAGAATAGGAATGTGTTTTTTTAAATGTTTTGGGAACATTTTCCCTGATATTGGTACACAACAATATTGGTAAAATGAATCAAATAATTTTTTACGGCAACTATGGTTTTATGTTGTAACATTCAGGATTGATCTTCATGAGCTTTTTGAAAGTGAGTGAATGCCATCCATGATCAATGCGTTAGTTAGTTCCTATTAAGGTGATGGAACATGGATGTTGATGGATATGGATAAATAATAAATACCCAATTCATATGACCTATTTTCAAGCTTTAAAAAAAAAAGAAATTACAAATAGTCTAAACAGATAATAAACAATCTCTTGATTTATGATTAAATTCACTCTGACACCCAGCAACCTAATACAGATTTCTAATAATCCTTATGGAAAAAGTTCCATTACTCGGAAATAGGTAAGGAAGAATCATCTTATCTTTAAATACAACATTTTTTATATGATCATACGAGAGGTGGTAACACATCACTTGGATGGTCCCAACAGGGGAGCATGAGCTGCACCCGATCACAAATAGGTTTCAGATGCACAGCAAACTTTGGTGGTTCTAAGGATCACACAACGATTTTTCAAATTCATGAAAACATGATTTATATAGTTGTATATATTTATATATGTAGCCATGTATGTATTCATGCATGTATATCCCTATATCAATTTATGAATATTTTGTATTATAAACAAGTTTGTACCGTTTGGAAGCCGTGATTGGCATGCAGATATGAGAACAGATTTGCTTCACTATAATCTTGTGAAGAGCCATTCCAAGAGTTTTCCTGTTTTTGTTGGGCATTAATAAAAGCGGACATCTTCTGCTGTTTTCCCATCAGAAGGGCCTCACAATGATTAGCCATTTCTTTGTAGGGTATGTCGGGTGCAGAAACTGAAAACCTTCCAACTTGACATGCAGTTTCTAAAACCTGCACACATTTCACCACCTTAAGCATCATCAAATGCACTTAGACACTTAGAAAATACACACCAAATTGTGAAAAACAAGAGTTTACTGCATCGGGTAAAGCCATCTACCATACTTAACACAATCAAAGCAGTGCGCAGGTGTTAGCATCACTGATATATAATTTATATTGCAGCACTCATAGCCAAGCTTTCCCATGAAACAAATGTAACAGTAATTAGTACATAAAACAAAATGCTTTAAGATAAGGATGGATCATTCTTGGGCATGTTTCCCTGTTGATGGTTCACCTTCCATCACAGAGCTCCGAAATAAGCCTTTGCCAATCATTTACTTTCACAGGCTATTGATATTGATGGTGTGTCACTATTTGGGTGTGTGCAGTAGTGTTAGAGCGTAAGATGTGTATATGTGCTTTACATGGTATACCAAAATTAAGTGATATGAATGTCAATGATATGGGCATGAGAGACCTTAATTCCACTATCTTCTCTCTACCTTCCTCTCTCCTCTTTCTCCATCAAACCTTAATCTTCTCATCTAATCATTGTCATCTAATATCTCCCCAAGAGATTTTCTGTTGTTTTGTTTTTTGATGATGGCAGATTTTATCAATAAAAATCCAAGCTGGTAAAGTTTACCCTAGGGCAAGAGTTTTTTAATCAACTTTACCAAATTTGGCTCATAGGATGAATCCTATCGAGCATGCTGAGCTAACGAGACAAGTTGATGAACTCCTCTGGAAAGGATTCATAAAGGAAACTCAGTCCTTGTAGCTTGCCCACGCTCCTCACACCCAAGAAGAATGTGTCTTTGAGAATGTGTGACGAGTCATGCAATTAACAAAATTATGGTCAAGTATCAGTTTCCGATATCGAGCTTAGACAATAGGTTGGATATGATGGTAGGCACAACTAGGGCTCTCAATGCGCCGAGTTTGAGCCGAGCCCGGGTCAGCTTAAGATCAGCTACTTTATATTTGAGCTGAGCTCTTTTATATTCAAGCCTAAAACTACTCAACTCTAGTTTGGCTCTATTGCGCTCGAGTCGAGTTCGAGCCACGCTCGAGTCGATTTCAAGCCAAGCTCTAGCTTAGCAATATGCTATTATTACTTTTTATTATTCAGAAAAAAAAAAAAAAAATTATTAACAAATTCCAATAAAAAATTAGATCTAATGATCAAGAAGGCTAACCATTAAGTGTTATTTGCTAATAACATAAAACTAGAAAAAAAAAATCTATTAACAAAATTCCATTAAAAAATTAGATCTAACAATCAAGAGGGCTAACCATTAAGTGTTATTTGCTAATAACATAAAACTAGAAAAAACCAAAAAACATGACTGACCCCCACCAAGATCCGAGGCGAGAACTTGCATACAAAGTGACTTTGTGCCTGCGAATCTTGATTGAACGAGGGAATGAACTTCTCTATGTCAATCTATTTATGAGGGGAGAATGAACATTTTTCGTAATAGAGAAATTCAGTAGAAGACATTGTGTTATACTGCTATGTGCCATCGTATTGTAGCCGAGCGTTTGAGAAAAGGTAAGCAAAGTGTAGGGAGAAGAATGCAGAAGATGGGAGGTAGGTAGGTATCTTTCTTTGATGCTTTTATTTATTTGAAAAGGTGCTCCACTGGAAATTACTAGTGTACCCTTCATTGTAAAAGATTTCCACCGATTACTTTTGTGTGTGCAATATTAAACCCAAAAAGTACAAACTAGTAGTCAAGCACTCTAGCTGGCTAGTAGCTTTTGATATATTCTTATATGTTTATATATTAAAATATAAATATAAGGTATTATTATAATGAAGTCGAGCCGAGTTACAGGGTGCTCAGCTAGAAACGAGCCTAATATTTGGAGCTCGACTCACCTCTCGAGTCGAGCTACAGGAGGCTTGCACCTATTTTCTTCCCAAGCTGAGCCGAGTGAGCTGGCAAGCTGGCTCGGCTCCTTAAGAGTCCTAGGCACCACAATTTGTTTAAAAATAGATCTTAAGAGTGGCTATCATCAAGTTTGCATTCGTCATAAGGCCTAGTGAAAGATTACCTTTAAAACCAATGATGGTTTATACAAGTGCTTAGCATGGTAGTCAAGGTGTCGCCCTGGCGAATGGCGTCGTAGATCGCCATATATACCCCAATGGCGAGAACTTGGCAAATGGCGAGGCTATGGCGACGATACGGCGATATGGCGCCATAGCGTTGCCATACACGCTATTTATAATAAATTATATAAGCTATAATAATATACCTATAAGTTATTAGATAAGTCATAGTACTTATATTATACCTAATAAGTTATAATTTATAAGTTATTTAACTTATAAAACTCCTATAAAAGGGGGTTGGGATTTGGGACTTAGGGTTATTAGCGAGTCATCTCTCGCTGCACTCTTGCTCTCCCTCTCTCGCTGCTCTCTCGCTCTCCCTCTCTTGATCTCCAACACCAACACGGCTTCACCAAGACCAACACCTTCAGCAGCTCCTCCACCAAGGTACGCCATTTTATTTTATTTTTTCTGCTTTATTTTCTGTTTTGTTTTGTGTTTTTTTTTTTCTATTTTTTCCGTTTTTTATTTTGATTTTTTTTTTCGGTGTATTTTTTTTTCACTTTTATTCTTTTTTCTAGCTCCTTCATAGCTTCACCAACACCAACACCTTCAGCAACTCATTCGCCAACACCAACACCTTCAGCAACTCCTTCGACAAGGTATGCCATTTTATTTTTATTTTATTTTTCCTCTGTTTTTTATGTTTTCTATTTTTTTTCTCTTTTTTCTATTTTTTCCTTTGTTTTTTTCTATTTGTTTTTTCTGTTTTATTTTTCTATTTTTTTCTGTTTTTTCTATGCCTTTTGACATGCCACGGTGTAGGCTTGTAGCTCCCATATTAATATGTGATTTTGCCACGGTGTAGGCTTGTTGCAACTTTATTGATGTACCATATTTGATTTTTATTTATTGGTATTTATTTATGTTTGATTTTTCATAGTTGAATTTTTTTTGTCTTCTATTAAAATATTAAAATTATAAAAAATAAAAAAATAAAAATAATAATGATTAATAAATATAAAAATATATATATAAATAATAAATAGCTTCGCTATGGCCTAGCGAGCTTTTTCACCATAACCTCGCCACCCCGCCTTAACTACCTTGGTAATTAGTATGTCTTTTGGGGTTTTAAATGCCCCTAGCACATTCATTAGGATCATGCCACAGATTTTCAGGCCTCTCTATAGGCAAGTTCCTTGTAGATTATTTTGATGACATAAGGATCTACAATCACAACAAGGAATGACATTTAGACCACATGAGGCAGGTCTATGAAACTCCCAAAGGAGAGAAGTTATACGCAAATCTTATGAAGTGTACGTTTATGACGCATCAGGTAATCTTCACATGATTTGTCATATCGTCTAAGGGAAAGACTACGGACCCTAAAAAGGTAGGATCCATCATTGAATGGCACGAACCTCAGAGCATTCATGATGCCAGTAGCCTTAATGGACTAGTCACGTTTTTGTAGGAGGTTTATTTGTGACTTTTTTTTCCATCATGGCCCTTATTATTGATTCAATTAGAAAAAGGGAGTTCTGAAGAACAAGTATTACGGCTAAGCTTTTAAAGAAATTAATTCAAGGATGACCGAGGCTAATGTCATGCACCTGCCAAACTTTTCTAAGCTCTTTCAAGTTGTGTGTGACTCATCCGTTGTAGGAGTAGATGGAGTTTTCAGCCAAGATGGTAGCCCAATTGCTTATTTTAGTGATAGGCCGAATGAAGCAAAACAGAAATGTTCCACTTATGACAAAGTTTTATGTGGTGGTACAAGTTGTCAGATATTGGAGACATTACCTCCTCCCGAAAGAATTTGTCTTGTTCTCCAATCATGAGGCCTTGTGATACCTCAATTCTAAGAAGAAACTAAACTCATGTCACGCAAGGTCAGTAGAATATTTTTAGGAATATTCATTTGTGCTGAAGCATAGGGTAGAGGTCGAGAAACCCACGGATGCGACTAGCCGTAGAGTGGCAATGTTATGCTCCATGAGTATTGAGGTTACTAGATTTTACGCAATTAAAGGATGATTATCCTACTTGTTCGAATTTTGGGAAGGAGTAAACCATACTCTGGAGTGGTCAGGAGAGGTACTCATGGGTTTATTCTACATGATGGTTTCCTATTTAAGGAAAATTACCTTTGCATTCCTCGTACCTCCCTATGAGATGTTCTCATCTGAGAACTCCATGCGGGGAAAATTGAGAAGGAAGGTCATGTTGCATGGCTGCAATAAATGGGGACTGTTAACAAGGTTGAATAAAATGTATGGGGACTTTAGGAGGAGCATAATGGTTGCACTAAGGGACAGGTTGTTGGGCCAAAAGAGGGCTAAGAAGAACAATAAAAGAGGAGTAGCGGTTCTCGTTGGAATGAAGATAAAGTGGGCTCTACTTCATTCGGAAAAATCTCAAACGAACATCAATGAAGTCGGCACCTTCTACAGTAAACGTAAAGGGAAAATGACGAAATATAACTGTTGGGCAGGTTTCTAGTGCACATACTAAGTGTTTTCGATCCAACGAATGAATGTCCCAAAATATCAGCCAATATATGCGAAAAATTAGTGGAGTAAACCGGGGAGGAAAAGCATGAGGAAACATGTCCAAATGAGTTGTTGCCCGCCACTTTATATGGCAGTCCATCACACCATGAAGATGAAGAAGAAGGTCTGAAGGGGATTGTTAGTGAGGGAGACACATGTAGAGAAGCATTAATGGCTTCTCGAGTAATCAAGTCACCAAATAATGAAGATGATGAGGGATGGTTGGTACCAATATTTTCTGAATGACACGTACGTCAGGGGGGAAATTGTGTACTGTTACTATCAATAATGGAAGTAAGGGAAACATGGTGTCAAAAGCGATGGAAAAATTGAAGTTACCGGTGAAGAAACATGATGACCACCCATACAAGGTTGCATGGTTCAAAAATGGGGGAGAAATCGTTGTAAAAAATAAGTGTTTAGTGAAATTTTCGATAAGGTCAACCTACGAAGATGAGGTATGGTGCGACGTAACTCCAATGAACGCATGCCAAATCTTATTAGGGCGACCTTGAAAATTTGACCATGACGTCACCTTTCATGGAGCAAATAAGAGTTACACCTTCACTAAAGATGTCAAGATTGTGACACTCTTGCACCAATGTGAGGTGACACAAGCTATCCAAGTGCACCATCATTGTTCTACCTTCATCATCAGGATACGGAAAAGAAATTGCAAGGGTTCAAGCAAGAGCAGTTTCATCAAGTTAAATTCGAAATCGAGTTTCTTTCAACCGGGAGAGAATCATGCGATGAGAAAATTGAGAAGTAAGGCCATGTTGGATGGCTGAAATAAAGGGGAACTGTTAACGAGGTTGAAGAAAATGTACGTGCACTTTAAGAGGAGCAAAAGGGCTGCACTAAGGGACAGGTTGCTGAGACAGAAGATGGCTAAGAAGAACAACAAAGAGCGGAGTTATTGGGTAACAATCGAGTCAGGTTTCAGGCAGTCCAAGGACAACGGTGAGGCGGAAGGGTCACGAAACCGATTTCAAGGGGACCAGAAACTTGTGTATTATCACATGATAACTTAAGTTATCATGCGACAATAAAGTAAGCAGCAAATTGAAAATCGCAGAAATTTTAGTAATCTTGAATTACCAAAAGCTGATATTTGCTGCTTCTTTCATGGTCATGTGATAACTTAAGTTACATTGTGATATTACACAAGTTTCGGGTCCCCTTCAAATCTGTTATGTGCCCCTTCATGAAGACCCCTGTTGGACTTAAGATATAGGCTGTATTGGGCCTTTAATATTACTTATTTTGGGTCTTGGAGCTGTCCTACATGGGTCTTTATATCCAGCTCTGATTTCTAAGCACTTTAATTTCCTCTTCGTGGGCTTCCTACAGGCCCATTTAAAGCATTGTTTTTATCAGTTGTTTATGGGTCTCACCTCTGTCCTTGGACTGCTTGAAACCTGGCCCAATCTTTACCTGATAACTAACCTCTTTGTTGTTCTTCTTAGCCCTCTTCTGTCCCAGCAACCTGTCCCTTAGTGCAGGCCTTATGCTCCTCTTAAAGTCCGCGTACATTTTCTTCAACCTTGTTAACAGTCCTCCTTTATCACAGCCATCCAACATGACCTTCCTTCTCAATTTTCTCATTTCATTATTCTCTCCCAGTTGAAAGAAACTCGACCTCGAGTTTAACTTGACGAAACTCCTGCTCTGACTTGAACCCTTGCAAATTTCCTTTTCCCATCCCGATGATGAGGGTAGAACAATGACAGTCTTGTGTCACCTCACCTTGGGGCAAGAGTGTCGCAATCTTGCCATCTTTAGTGAAGGTGTAACTATTCTTTGCTCCAAGAAAGGTGACATAACGATCAAATTTCCAAGGTCGCCCTAATAAGATTTGGCATGCATTCATCGGAATAACGTCGCACCATACCTCATCTTCATATATCGACCTTATCGAAAATTTCACTAAAACTTATTTTTTACCGCAATTTCTCCTCCATTTTTGAACCATGCAATCTTCTATGGGTCATCAAGTTTCTTCACTAGTGACTTCAATTTTTCCACCATCGCTTTTGACACCATGTTTCTCGTACTTCCAGTATTATTAGTAATAGTACACAACTTTCCTCCCTACGTACATGCCATTCGGAAAATATTGGTACCAACTATCCCTCATATCTTCATTAATTGGTAACTTGATTGCCCGAGAAGCCAACAACGCTTCTCTACATGTGCCTTCCTCAATAACAATCTCCTCCACACCCTCTTCTTCATCTTCATGGTGTGTTGGACTATCATATAAAGCAGCGGGCAGCGGTTCATTCGGGCATGTTTCCTCATGCTTCTCCCTCCCCCCCCCCCCCCAAAGTTTGCTCTACGCTAAGTTTATGCATATATCGGCTGATCTTTTGGGACATTCGTAGGACCTATGCCTCCCTTTGTTGCGTCGAAAACACTTAATATGAGTACTTGAAACCTGTCCAACAATTACATTTCGTCCTTTTCCCTTTACGTTTATCATAGAAGATGTCGACTTCGTTGATTCTTCGGTTGAGAATTTTCCGGATGAAGTAGACCCCCTTTATCTCATTTCAACAACGACGACTACTCCTCTTTTATTGTTCTTCTACTGTTGAAGCCAATTGATAGGCTTCATCAAGGCCATTTATCCAATGTAACTAATTACAACTTGAATTGCCAACCTTAGACCACCGATATATCTCGCAATGTTTTGATCATCTGTTTCGTTCAAATTGTTACGGACAGAGAGTGGGTGAAACTCTTTCGTATCTTCAGAGATGGTTTTAGAACCTTGTTGAAGTCGATGGAACTATTGAAAAAGGATTCGAGAATAATCGGACTGTAGGAATCGTTGCCGTAAGTTTCTTTTCATCTTATCTCACGTATTTTATCGGCGCCTTTTCATCTCTACAACACTTCTCTTTGAGTTGCTGCCATCATAGTTGTGCATGACCCTTTAATTTTAGAGACAAATTTGACCTTTCAATACTCAGTCATCTCTTTCCATTCAATGAAAGTATCAATATTTCGACCCAGTCTAAAAATTCATCTAGTTGTAGACCACCATGAAAATCCGCAATCTCGATTTTAGCCCCTTGATCGTGGCTCCCGCATTCCAAGGGTTGCACCAACCGGTCTTCTACTCCGCCTTCCAGTATGGTAGAACTTGATGTACTACCATTCACAGATTGTTGATAATCTACATGACGACCATCCTACCATTCTCCACGTCTAGTAGAATGTTGAGGGTTCTCTCGACGTAATACAACTTGTGTTATGTGATCTAATTGTTCAGATAATTGTTGAACGGAGACATGCAGACTTTGAATTTCAGGAGATCTTCTAGCTCGATTTCTATGAGGGAGGGTTGGAACAAGGGGCAAGGATTTTCCCGCTCTTATACCAAACTGATGTAGCGTGGAAAGGAGGAGAAAAGAAATTAAAAATTCAGAATTTAAATATGCAGTAGACGCGCTTTATTTAGCAAAATATCTAACAAAAAGAGTGAAGAAGCACCATAAAGCTATAGTTTCACAACTCCAATGAAGACCCAGGTCGCACGGTCGCACACACAAAAATAAAAAATTATTAACTCCTTAAGGTTCAGTTTACAGCAGAATATAAATTTGAATTTAAAACCTAAATATAGTGTCCTAATATAACTAGAATACTAACCAAAGTCAAACTTTCTAGCAGTCAACTCCCAATAGTACTTGAGAGACCCACCTAATTAGGTTTCTTTCTTTCTTAAAAACATCGTATATTAGGATTTAAGAGACCAACCTTATTAGGCTTCTTAAACAACCCTCGTGACCTCTTAACCAAGAACCACACTAATTACCAAATAAGGCCTAATCTAATTTTTCCTCGAATAAAGACTCCTAAACAGAATAGGAAATTGTATTAACAACTAAACTCTCTCTAAAAATTAGCCCACACAAAATCACCGAAAACTATCTTCTTATTTTTTCTTGACCTTGCCACGTCACATTTGGTGATATAAGATTCCTAAAATTTCGGTGTTTTTCAATTTGCTGCTTCTTTTATGGTCACGTGATAACTTAAGTTTTCATGCGATATCATACAATTGTCTGGTCCCCCTTCAAATCTGCTTTGTGCCCCTTCTTAGAGACCTCTGCTTGCCCTTTAGATATAGACTGTATTGGGCCTTTAATGTTATTTATTTTGGTTCTTGGATATGTCCTACATAGGTCTTTATATCCAACTCTAACTTTTGGGCTCTTTAATTTCCTCTTTCTTGGGCTTCCTACAGGCCCATTTAAAGCAATATTTTTATCAGCCTGTTTCTGGGCCACACCTTTACCCTTGGACTGCTTGAAACCTGACCCGATCTTTATTTGATAACTGCCCTCTTTGTTGCTCTTCTTAGCCCTCTTCTAGACCAGCAACCTGTCCCTTAGTGAGCCCTTATGCTCCTCTTAAAGTCCACGTACATTTTCTTCAACCTTGTTAACAATCCCTCTTTGTTGTTCTTCTTAGCCCTCTTCTAGCCCAGCAACCTGTCCCTTAGTGAGCCCTTATGCTCCTCTTAAAGTCCACGTACATTTTCTTCAACCTTGTTAACAATCCCTCTTTATTGCAGCCATCCAACATGACCTTCTTTCTCAATTTTCTCGCCGCATTAATTTTGGTCACAATAAGACCATTGTCCTTGTAGAGGATCGATTTTATTGACCCGATCTCATGCGAGACGTTGCCAAAATTATCGGGCAATGTCAGACTTGTCAATGGGCAAAGCAACAAAGCAAAATACAGGATTGTATAACCCATTACTAGTGCTCCACAATCAATGGCAAGACTCAGCATGGATTTCGTACTCGGACTTCCTAAGACTATCAAAAAGCACAACTCTAGTTTTTAGTAGTGACGTTTTTTCTTAAATTGATCCATTTTTATCCCTTGTTCCAAAACCTCTAATTCAAATCACATTACTAAATTACTTTTCGAGGAGATTGTTCGTCTTCATGGATTGCCTAAAACCATTGTGTCCAGTCGAGATGTAAAGTTCATTAATTATGTTTGGAAGACACTTTTGTATCTGATGGGAACTAAAATTCAGTTTTCTTCAGCTTATCACACCCATAAACCGATGGGCAAATTACAGTTGTGAATAGAATTCTCGGAAATCTCCTACGTTGTCTTGTTGGTGACCATATTAGGTGTTAGATTCAACCTTGCATGTAGCAAAGTCTGCATATAATAATTCAGTCAATAAGACACAAGGTATGAGTTTATTTGATGTAGTGCATAGGTACAAGCTTAGAATACCAGTAGATCTCATCTCTGTGGCAGCTACCCATAGGCCATCAAAATCTCCAGATGCATTATTATGTCACATTCATGAGTTGCATGCTAAGATCAAGAGGAAAATAATTTTTAAGCAATGAAAATTATCTTTTTTGCCGACTATGATAGAAAATTCAAGGAATTTCATGAAGGTGATTTTGTCATGATTCAGAATAGACCTGAGCGATTTCCACTGGGAGTTGCAACGAAATTGCAAGCACACAATGTTGGACTCGTTAAGATTTTGAAATGGGTTAACCCTAATGCATATGTTCTAGATCTTCCATCTGACATAGGCTTCAGTGAGGCATTCAATGTGGAAGACGAGGTTCCATTTCTAGGTCCAACAGTTATTCCCACCAACTCGTTCCTTGATTCTTCTTTTGCACTGAGCCTAACCCAGTTCTGCAACCAATTCAACCTCCCCCGCTTGCATGTCCTGGAAAATAAATCATTAAATATCGTGGAGGACCAAGTCGTCTCTACCAACCAAGGAGGATACCAACAGGATCTTATGAAATGGAAATATCTGTCAGAGTCGGAGAGTATTTGGCTCACCAGAGGAACTTCAGAGATTGGACCCGCAATTTCTTGAGAGGTATCACAGTCATGACTCATCAGTGATGAGTCCTTTTCAGTCTAGGAGAGTTGATGAGGACATTAGACCATTCAAAGTGTACCAGACGCAGAAGAAGGGATAAAAAAGATATGTCCCTCATGTAAAACTTTGAATGGGTAGTTGAAGGCCTCATATGTAGATGTGCAACATGATAGAATGCCCAAAATTGGGAGCATGTGTACATGGGATGATTTAGACCGTTGGATTACCACTTTCCATCATTGGATCTCCATCATTCTTCGTTTCAATCATTGAATCTTCACCATTCTTCATTTCAACCGTTGGATCTTCACCACTCTTCATTCCCATTGTTGGATCATCATTTTATTACAGCTTCACTATTGAATCATCGATCAAGTGATGAACCATTACTAGATACATGTGGATTGTTGATCGTGTGGTGGACTTTGAATTTTGGTCCATTAATTTATATAGGATGCGTTTTTTTTATTTTAGGTCATATGAGTCATGTACATGTGCTACATGACCCCTTAAATTAGTCACTTTTAGCGCAGCCTCTAAAAAATGGTCATAACTTTTCCATTACTCATCAGAATTGTGTGTTCTTAGCTCGTTGGAAAGCTACTTTGATAAACTTTCAAATAAGATCAATTTGACATCAATCTGGTCTCCTTTGATACTTGAAAATTAGTCATACATAAAAGTGACTAAGGAGATTGAAAGTTGAGCACTCTGTGACCATCCGATTGAGATTTTTAATGGATAGTTTTGATATTTCTTTGAAAGAAAAGAGAAGTCCTTAAAGAGAAGTCCCATTCAATTAGTCCTTAGAAAGTACTTCAGAGATTTTTAATGGATAGTTTTGATATTTCTTTGAAAGAAAAGAGAGATTCTTCTTTTTCTTCTTCCCTGAGATGGGTTTGGTGTGAGGCCAATAGTTTTTTGATATTTTCTCTAATTTTCTTGTCCTAGTGCAAGGTAAGTAAATTATTTTTTAATTGCGTTGATGAACATTGAATTTTATTAACTCTATTCTCCAGAAGAGAAGTGTCTTTCTGTGAATCTGGAATTTAGTCCTTAAAGAGAAGTCCCATTCAATTACTAAAGCAGATGAGGCACATCTTAAAGGCATTTTAACTTCATAACTTTGTTCCCATGTTTAAGTACTTTCTAATTCCAGAAATTCCTCTTATATTAGGCTGGTCAGATTTGGCCTCACTTTCTCATTGTCATTTTTTTCATATACCTTTTCTTCTCGTCCACTTTTCTATTTATGCCTATTTCGCTTTATGGGTATGTTCTAGCCCTTCTCTAAATCCTCCTGCTCTGGATGCATAGCAGAAGTGAAGTTTTTTGTCTGGCACCATGATTCTAGATTATACCCATTTCCCCCTCTTCTTTGGTTGTTGAGCATTCTTTTCTCTTCAATGTTTGTACATATATTAAGTTTAAGTTGTTACAAGAGCTGAAATACATTACCTGGATGTTTATGCTTTTTTGGTTCATCCTGTTCCGTTACTCCCATGGATCAAAATTTCGGCCGATACCGATACGTATCGGTATTGGTATCGAACGATACATTCAATGTATCGTCCGATACCAACCGGTACCGATACGTATTGTTTTGGAGCTCGGACGATACGTATCGGTAACCCGATATTTTGACCCATGGTTACTCCTCCCTAATCCTCTCTCAAATCATTTCTCCATCGACCATTTTGCGTCCCATGCTTCTGATTCCGACTTTTTTATGTCCATCAACCGTTCTGTCTCGAGTTCTCACTTTCCCTATCATGAAAGACCTCCTCCCTGGAAGTGGATGACTTTTTTCTTTGAGGATTTTTTATGATTAAAGGGTGATATTTTGAAAAGGAAATGACATTCAAGTCTTTGCAAATATCATGAATAAAATCTGATTAAACCATGACCCTTCTACTTTTCCTACATTTAATTATTTTCTTCTTATATTTTCTCTACTTTTAGTCCTTTTTTACTTTTTCAAATTTTCTTACTTTTCCCATACTTTTCATAACATTTTTCCCAAATTTGTTGATTTTTTATGAAAATTTTCCCCTGCCAAATAATTCCCAAATTCTGACTTAGTGTTAGTGCCAATTATTAAGTCGGACAACGCATATTGCAACTAAAAGTTAAATTTTGTTCAGGACGTGGGAAAATTTAATGCCAGAATATGAGGATAGATATTTGTTACATGCATATTCAGCATGAAAGAGTATATTCAGCATATTCCAATTATTGTCAACAAAAACATAGCTCGTCTTGGGGCTTCCACTTGTACCACCTCTAATTTCTATAAAGTTTAAAATATGATGATAATTGTGCAAAGATACTTTAATATAAACAGCAGCACTAGCCTTCACCAAGAACATTCATTCCATTCCCAACTATTAGAAACAATCAGTACGTATTTACTGTTATTTCTTTTATAATTAAAGTTCCATGTTTAGTGACCTACAGCTTACGCTTCATCATGCTAAGCCCTTAAATCATTTTGGTTGAGATATTACTCAGTGTTATTGAATAATTTACCAAGCAAGTAAAAACAAACATCCATCAAATTATCAATTTGCATAGTTTTCACTAAGTTTAAGCTGTTTGAATCACAAAAACTACAGAAATCATGAATTAAACAGTTTCCATACTGATTCTAGAAGTTGATTGACGCTCAAAAGATTGGGGGGCTGCAAAGAAAACTCTGATTTGGGGTCTGCTTGACTTTCAAATGCTTCAAGAGAAGTCTCTTCATCTATTGGAAAAGCTGAAGGCATGGTCTGCAAATAAAAAAGTACATATTAAGCTCATACAAGTTTTCAATAGATAATTCTTGTAAAAGGGTAAGATTATGACCTCATCCTGAGACTTATAATCCTTTGATCCAAAAGGGGATATTTTTCCTGGTGTCTCCATGAACAATTGAACTCCCAATGGGCATACATCGTCAGGCAAAAATTCGTCTAACAGCTGCTCCCTTATTGCATATGAGTCTGTCTGTAAAAGAAGCATAAGTCAAATAATCATGTTTTAATAATATAATGAACCATTTCTGGTTGGAAATGTACTGAGATTTATATGATGTATAAGATATCTATAAGAGGGATTACATCTGACATAGTTTCCAAGCTCTCCACAATCAAAGAGGTCAAGAATTCCTTTGACTGGTTCTCTGTTATGACTATCGATGAGAGAGATTTCAAAGCAGCATTATCATCTTCTTTTGATCCATAAAATTTTATCTCACGTCCAGAAGCAGTGTTCACAACCTGCAGTCTGCAATCTTCAACCAAATGAAGAAAAGGGTCGGCCTGATAAAGCATATCCAACCATAATTGTTAATAAGCTTAAAGGTGGAACTATGTCATCATGTGTCATATGGCTAATTATGCATCATGTACAGGTTATAGCCTAATTTCAATGCATCATCACTCACACGTGTAATCGTGGAATGCAATAAAGCAGAGTTAACAGGAAATAGATAGTACAAACCCTCCAACAACACCTAGCCAGCAACAAAGTACATACTGTTTTATCTGTAAGTGAGGCCTTCACACAAGGGATAAGAGGAAGAATATGGTAGGCTTTTGAAGAAAATACAATCATTGATAATGCCAATGTAAACAGAGAACGGCGACGTGATGGCTGCAACAGACCTGTAAAAAGATGGGAAGGTGTTATCTATAATTGTAAAGTTGTTGAATAAAATGTGTGCATGTGAAATACTTAGTAACAGATTTGTCACAATTCAGTTAGTGCATATATCTTCATTCCATCCACTAATAAAATAAAATTAGTTACTTGAATACTTATATAATAGGTCTATCTCTGTTAAACACAATAAATTACCGATGGTATCAGAATTTAAGAACATCTACTGTAACAATAATGATGACCCGTTCTGTACAGTGCATTTTGCAACAATGATACCCACGTATGGCACTAATACAGCATGGATAATGATGGGCTTGGATTTTATGATTGAAAATGATGCATTCCACACAGGTCTAGCATGAATATAATACTCATGTTTAAGTATTTATTTTTTCTTTTCATTTGGTAATCAGCAATATATTATAAACAAAACGGAAGAAAATACAATTCTTTGTGATAGTGGGGATCTAAATAACAGGATAGAATAAAACAACAGAGACAAAAACGGAACAAAAAAAACCAAAGACAGCCCAAACAACATAGAAGCCCCTAGGGACGAGGCCAGCAGATCAGGAAAATTACAGGGCCCAAAGCAGCCCTTCAAACCACACCTAAATCGTCCCAGGCATCTCCCCCACCTCCATATCCATAGCATCTCTATCCAATGTTGTAGCTCAGAACCCAGTCCCTAGTATTCAAAATCACCGAGGCAATAGGTTTCCAAGTTAAATGAAACACTATCATTTCTTTCCAAACAAATACCCTAGCGCATCACATACAATGTAGCTCTCCGGAAAGCTCTTTTAATCTCTTGGAATATGCCACAATCTCAAGCAGGAATTAGATCCCGACAAGAACATAGAAGAACCCACTTCACTCCAAAGATCCTGAAAACCGTAGTCCAGATTTCTCTAGCAAACAAGCAGTGAATGAAAAGATGGTCGACTCCACCTCAGATAAACACATACATATTTATTCCAAAGATTGATAACCTTTTTATGTAATTGATCAACCCTTAGTAGCATGAAGCAGGAGTGGAAGCGTCTGCAATATATACATTTATATTATAGAGGGGAAATAAAGAGAGAATCATACATAATTCACTGAGATCATAACAGTGAGAAGACAAATTTTCCTCACAAAATATGAAAGGAGTGTACTCTTAACAACCAAAAAGTTTAATTATCTATTACAAAAGTCATCCACTTGTAGATACGAAAAGTTCTACTAATATATATTTTTTTAAAAACCATAGACTTGAGGCATACAAAGAAGTTTCAAAAAAAGAGAAAAGATTTTGCATCAATAACGAAATCCAGCTTCAGCTCCTTCGCGGCTTCTTTACCTTCTAGACATCTTGTGCATGTGTCAAAGATTGGCTTTGAGACAATGGTTGTAAAGAGGGGCTTGTTGGAGAAGGATCAGATGCTTGAGAAACATGAGGAAGCTCACAATCTGAATCAAATCCTGCATAATCCTCTTTTAGCAACAACTTATCCTGTACACAACCTTCTTCTGTGTCAATGTCTCAAATTTTAAAATTTGTCAAGTAATCATTTCTAAATCTGCTCAACACTCTAAGGTTATAGAGAACATAAACTAATGCGTCTGCCCTCAATGCACACATCTTATTTCCTTTTACACTGTGAATATAATTGCATGTACTCCAACATGTTTCTGCACATGATGAATTCATATTTTGAGATAACACTTTTACTGCCAATGAATATAATTTTGTAGAGGCACCATAAAGATTCTACAATGAAATAGGATCCAAAGTCCCTTGATCCGTGATTGCTGCAGGATATGAAAATGCTCCATTGTTACTAACAAAATCACTTATCTCCTCCTAATTAGTTATGAGTCCATTGGATCCAATACCAACTTTCTAGGTGCGGTTAAATAAACTTTTACACTTCCGCATCAACATGAGGCTTTTGTCTTTTCTACCCTCTGAAGCAAGAATAACCAACCAGTCTTGTGAGTAAAATTCAAGAGTTAGAACAAATGCAAGACATTGGAATGGAATATTTGCTTTATCCCATCTTTGAACCATAATTTCATAAACTGCTTGATAAAGAATTTCCTCATCATGAAGAGCCTCTTTTACACGCCCAACTGTAGTGTCCATCAATTCATAAACTACAATCACATCTTTATCTGAATCAACAAATCTTAGCATATTAAAGATGGCCTTTGTGAATTTCAAATTTAGTTCAATTTTCGTCCAAAAATCATTACTAAGGATGATCGCTTCCATTTCTTCATGGTCTTCATCTCTACTAGCAAGTTGCATTTCTCTCCATTCTTTGCTTAAAACCATAGATACTAAAGCAACTCTAACTATGATCAAACGTCGAAGAACAATATAATAGTGCCCAAATCTTTTTTATTTACTTTTAACACGCCTAATTCTGAAAATGTTAGACAACAATATTGAATGGAAGAGTGATTCATGACATACTTCACAATTTTCTTACCTTTTTTGCATTGGTCATTTACAAATGCCAAACATGGTTCTTTAAATCCCAATATCTTCAATTAGCAAATTTAGTGTATGTGCTAAGCAACCTGACCTAAATATGTGAGGATGTCGAAGTTCGATCATTTGGCCTACTGCCTTACAATTTGCTGCATTATCGGTCAATACTTGCAAAACATTATATGGGCTACTCGAATTTATTTCTTTCAAAGTAAATCCGCAATATTTACTCCTGAATTAACAACTCCAGAGCAATCATGTGCATTTACAAACATAGAATACCTTCGAGAAATCACCATGATATTAATCAATGTCTCATTCTTGATATTTGTCAATCCACCAAAAACAATTGAAACTCCATATGTATCTCATTCTTGAGAAAGAGAAGCCAATAAGTTTTGCATCCTTGTCTTTTCTTTATCAAAGAGTACAAGTACGTAACTTTTAATAGTTAGGCGGTTTGTACCCCTTGAGAGTAGTGTTTATTGCACTAACTATATCCATCCAATAAGGAGATCTAGTAATATGGAAAGGTATTCAATTGGCATACATACAACGTGCAATTTTAGCGTCTACTTCATCCCGCCCACCAATGTCCAAAAATTTAGCTAGTAGCCCACTTTTTTAATGTGTTTTTCGATTGTTGTTGCCACTTCAGTCAATGACAGTTGTTTGTTTGATTTCCCCTTATTGCTAGCATCTCCATGGAGTTCTCGAGCTTCCTTCTCTTCTTTTTCGTAACCTCTACCTTTCAACGGGAGAAACCTTTGGACACGCGGCTATTACTTGAGCTGGTTAATTAGGCAAAATTCCAATCAAATGAGCTCTACCTCAAGAATAAGAGTCGGAGTAAGGTTTCTCTCGACAACAATAGTTGCATGTAACTTTCAAATTACCTCCCCCTTAGATCCTTTGCTTTCAACAATCTTAGTAACATACTTCCACAATGAAGTAATAGTTCCTTCATCTACCTCATGAGGCGGGACGATAACCCTAAAATGCGGAACATGAATTTTTATGCAATTTGGCCGAAATTAAATAAAGTAATTCAAGTTTAATCACAAAACTATCTTAAGATACCTTAGGGTTGGAGAATTTTGATGAGTAGATCACACGAGATCCAGGTAGGGTCCAGTCCGATGCGCAAGTACTTTTAGATTTGAGGCGAGATCGGCCTAGAGATAGAACTCTAGCTTTTTCCAGGCTTGGGCGTTCGTCTTCGATCCAATGTAGATTCGCAGGCTCTAACTAGGGCTTTGGAAATAGGTGTATGATTTTGTAATGGGCTTATGGTTTGATTTATGGCTTAGAAAAGGGTTTTGGGCTCTGTTTGATTTGGGATTCTAAAAGGGATTTATGATTTTAGGGATCAAGAAATCAATAGGTTAAGATGTAGGAGAAACAAGCAGGGATCAATAAGGCAAAAATCCAAAGAAGACAGTGATAGATAATAGAGAAAATAACAATGGCTTTTGGGAATCACTCCCTTGGCCTCACACCAAACCCATCTCAGGCAAAGAATATTCAAGCATAAAAGCATTCAAAATATTCAATAACTAATTAAAAAGTCTTTACAAGCCTCTATATATAGGCCACCAATAATTAAAATTCGAAATAAAGAGTTCTAATAGAAATAAAACACAAAAAAGGTAACTATTCGCCAAAAAGAACTCAAAATTCGAAAGCCCGTCACGACGTCCACGGACGTCCGTAGTGCCCCACGAACGTCCGTGACCTACGGACAGTGAAGGAGCAAAATCACGGACGTCCGTCATTGTTCATCACGGACGTCAATCGCTTCATCGTGTGAAGATAAATTTTTTTCTTGGCGTTCCTGGGCTCCCTCTCCTCTTCTTTCGACGCCGGTAGAAACGATGTGGTCCGAATCCAATGTCCATGTATGTGGCGTCCCCATCAATTCCCCTGGACCAAAAAGGTTTCATCATCGATGAAACGCCCTCGTGGTAGATGTCTAGCAGGTCGGGATTCAAGCGGCGAACTTCATTCTCGTGGACCCAAGTGTTTTCGGACTCCGGTTTGCCGACCCATTTAACCAAGTATTTCTGGAATCCCCCGTCCTGTGTAGAGACGGCATGATCGTTAATTATATCTTCTATCTCATCTTATCTCTGTCTGCATGGGGAAGGAAGAGGTATAGGTTGCAAGGGTGGATTAGGGTTGGGACTAGGGGGTGGCTGGAGTGGGTTTTCAAGAGGTGGGGTGAAACCCAAGTAAGGAACCAGGTCTCCTCCACATTGAACATTGAACTAACACCCGTACCTGGAGGAAGCTCGAGCACGTATGCATTAGGACCACTCTTAGCCAAAATTCTAAAAGGCCCAGCACCTCGAGATTGGAGCTTCTTTGCAGATCCCGATGGAAATCACTCAAGCCTAACTCGGATCATCACATAATCACCCACGTTAAATTCTTTAGAACGCCTGTGAGCATCTGCAGATAATTTATATTGATTGTTGCTTGAATTAATTTTCTGTTTAATTTCGGCATGCAAATTATGAATATGTTGTGCAAATGCATCGGCAGACTCTGACACTCTATGGATGCAGACATGGGGATCAAATCTAATGGGGTCCTAGGCCTATGACCATGCACTACCTCAAAAGAACTCATGCCTATGGACCTATTGACAGAATTATTATATGCAAACTCAGTTGTAGGTAAGATGGTATCCCAGGTCCTAACATGATCACCGACAAGACTACGAAGGAGATTCCCAAGGCTCCTATTGGTGCTTTCGGTTTGACCATCCGTTTGAGGGTGGTAAGCTGTTGAGAATTGGAGCAATGTGCCCATCATGTGCCAAAGGGTCTTCCAAAAATAACTCGTAAATTTAACATCCCTATCAGACACAATGGTTTTGGGCAACCCACGAAGACGTACTACCCCCACGAAAAATAGTTTAGCAATATGAGATGCATCGGAGGTTTTGAAACAAGGAATGAAGTGGGCCATTTTGGAAAATGGGTCCACTACAACATAGATGGAGTCGTGTTTCTTAGGGGTCTTAAGAAGTCCAAGCACGAAATCTATAGAGAGGTCTTGCCACGGTGTGTGTGGCACGGGTAAAGGAGTGTACAAGCCGGTATTTTGTTTGGTCTGTTTTGACACTTGGCAAGTACGACAATGTTTGACAATCCGAGCGACATCTCTCATCAGGCTAGGCCAAAATAACCTATCCTCTACGAGCGCAACAGTTTTATTACGATCGAAATGTCCGACCATCCCTCCAGCATGTAACTCCCAAATGAGAAAGTCACGCAATGAAGTGCGAGGGATGCAAAGGCGATTGCCCTTAAACAAGTACCCATCCTGGATGGTGTACACTGTGTGCTGGTCGGGTTACTAAGGAGAGCAGTGTACTCAACCCCAAAATCTGGGCACTCGGGGTACTCATCCTTTAACTTTTTGAACCCTATGATTGTGCGCAAAGTCACCACTAACCGACTAATGCATCAGCGGCCCTATTTTCAGCACCAGCCTTATGCTTTAACATGAATGTGAACCCTTGAAGGTGCTCAACCCACTTCGCGTGCCTTGGGTTCAACTTCTTCTGTGAAGCAAGAAAGCGTAAGACTTCATGGTCAGAGAACAACACAAATTCCTGCGGTCTAAGGTAATGTTTCTAATACCAAAGAGATCGAACGACCGCATAGAATTCCTTGTCATAGGTGGAGTATTTTTGCTTCGCCTCGTTAAGTTTTTCGCTAAAATAGGTCACAGGGTGACCCTCTTGGCTAAGCACTCCTCCTATGCCTACACCCGATGCGTCGCATGCAACTTCAAAGACTTTGGAAAAGTTCGGCAATCGCATGACGAATGCGCTACTCATTCGTTGTTTGATCTCGGCAAAGGCTTTTGTCGCTGCTTTGCCCCATTTAAAATCCCCTTTTTTCATGCAATCTGTAATTGGGGCCATAATGGTGCTAAAGCGTCTGATGAAGCGACGATAGAAAGTAGCCAAGCCATGGAAGCTGTGAACATCGTGTATGTTCTTAGGTTCGGGCCACTCCACAATGGCTCTCACCTTTTCAAGGTCCGCGACCATTCCATTAGCCGAGATAATGAATCCCAAGAAGACAATGGAATGTTGCATGAAAGTGCACTTCTTGGGATTGGCAAACAACTTCTCGCCCTTAAGGGTTTCACAAACCAGCCTAAGGTGGGTCAAGTGTTGATCCTTGTCGTGACTATAGATCAAGATGTCATCGAAATAAACAAGGAATTTGCCTAGAAACGGCCTCAACACTTGGGTCATGAGTCGCATGAAAGTACTCGGGGCATCAGAGAGCCCAAAAGGCATGACCATCCACTCATAAAGACCATCTTTAGTCTGAAAGGCGGTTTTCCACTCATCACCGGGGCGGATGCGGACTTGATGGTAGCCACTCTTAAGGTCTATCTTTGAAAAGATAGTGGCACCAACCATCATGTCGAGCATGTCATCGAGCCTTGGTATGGGAAACCGATACTTAACGGTAATCTTATTGATTGCACGGCTATCCACACACATGCGCCACATACCATCTTTCTTAGGAGTGAGTAGGGCAGGTACGGCACACGGGCTCAGACTCTCTTGGATGAACCCCTTCTGAAGGAGCTCATTGACTTGCCGAGTCAGCTCGGCATGCTCAACCGGATTCAACCTATAGTGGGGCAGGTTCGGTAAGGTAGATCCGAGAACCAAGTCTATTGCGTGTTGGATATCACGCAGAGGAGGGAGTTCGTTTGGTAAGTCTTCAGGGAAGACATCCGTAAACTCTTTTAAAATCGGCTCAAACTCCTGGGGACACTCGCTCACCGACTCGGGAGCACTCTCTACGTTGACAACTACGTACACCACACTCTCATCTTTCGATGCTTTCTCGAACTCAGAAGGGCTCACAATATTAATGGATTTAGAAGACTCGCCCTTCTTTTCAACGGTGTTGGTCGATGGTGTTTTGGGAGGCAAAGGGTGTAAAGTGATCTTTTTGCCCTTATGCATGAACGTGCATATGTTTGTTCGACCAGAAAGAGTCACGTCCATGTCGTATAGTCACGGCCTTCCCAAAATGATATGGCCCACATCCATCGGCACTACATCGCACCATAAGGTGTCTGAATAAGAACCCAACTGAATCGGTACACGACACCTTTTCAACACGGGAATGGATGAAGAATTGACCCATGCGACTTTATAAGGTCTCGGGTGGGCTTCAGGTATAAGCCCTAAGCGGCGGACTGCATGAGTAGATATTACGTTAGTACAACTACCACTATCCACGATGACCCTACAATTCTTTTCACCAAATCTGGCATAGGTGTGGAAGATGTTCTCCCTACACTAGTCATCCTTTTCATCCCGTTGAGGCTGTGCAAGGGCACACCTCACAACTAAAGCATGACCAATAGTAGCACCCTCATCACTGGGTGTGCTAACCAGTTCAAATACCTCCTCTTCAACCACTACCTCATCATCATCCTCCTCTCCCTCAATGAAGAGAGTCCTTTGGGGTTCTTTCGTAGGGCATTGGGCGGCAAAGTGTCCCATCCCATGACATTTATAACATTTTACTTGAGAATTAACCCTTGAGGATTCTCCGCCTACACCTTTTCCCTTTTCAAACCTAGAATTGGTAGGGGCGGGTTGTGTAGGTTTGGGAGGAGGATTGAATCGTTGGTTACTATATTGGGATTCGGTCCTCTTCACAGTAGTTTTCAAATACCGTTCGAGATCTTGCACAATGGCATAGCATCTTTCAAGAGTTTCTACGAGGTGAGAAATCAACTCTTTTTGCAAATCAAGTCGCAATCCGGAGCGGAATCTAGAAAGAGTGATTTCAGGGTCCTCCGATACTTTTGCCCTCATCATGAACTCTTCAAATTTGGCAATGTAATCGGTCACAGGCATACCACCTAGGCATAAATTTTGCCACTGGTCGAGGAGGCGTTGGTGGTATGATAAAGGAACATATTTCTCAGTAAGTCGTTCCTTCATGTCGTCCCAACGGGTAATGGGAGGACAACCCGCGTTCACCCTAATGCGCTCGACATTGAACCAGAAAAGTCGAGCTTGACCAACCAACTTCATTTTAGCGAGTCTAACGCAACGGTCATCATTCATAGCATACCAATCAAAGTGTTGGTCCATGTCAGAAAGCCAATCGAGGAAGACGGTAGGGTCCATTCTTCCATCGAAAGTCGGAATCTCAACTCGGACGTTCTTAAGGAGTTGAACTTCAGGGTCATAGTCATCTCTACGATGATCCCTACGGTTCCGATTGTCATGGCGACCATTACGTTCAAAGTGGGGACATTCACGCTCTTGGTGTTGATTTTCCAGCCCATCCATTGCTTCCAGTTGGTTGATTCGATCACGTAATCTATCATTACCAACTCCTAGGGATGTTTGGGCTTGCTCAATGGTATTCAGACGTGCATTAATTGCACCCAATTCTTCTCGCATAGCTTTAAGAGTATTAAGAACCTCATCCGAAGCCATGGTGATCACAAGGTCTATTAGGGTTCTAATATGGCATGCAATATGGACTCACAAAAAGAAAACAATGCAATAAAATAGATATGACAAACAAAGATGCCCTAACCTAGAAAACCTAGGGGCTCTGATACCAAAACTGACGCGGGACGATAACCCTAAAATGCGAAATACGAATTTTTATGCAATTTGGCCGAAATTAAATAAAGTAATTCAAGTTTAATCACAAAACTGTCTTAAGATACCTTAGGGTTGGAGAATTTTGATGAGTAGATCACACGAGATCCAGGTAGGGTCCGTCTTGCAAGTACTTTTAGATTTGAGGCGAGATCGGCCTAGAGATAGAATTCTAGCTTTTTCCAGGCTTGGGCGTTCGTCTTCGATCCAATGTAGATTCGCAGGCTCTAACTAGGGCTTTGGAAATAGGTGTATGATTTTGTAATGGGCTTATGGTTTGATTTATGGCTTAGAAAAGGGTTTTGGGCTCTGTTTGATTTGGGATTCTGAAAGGGATTTATGATTTTAGGGATCAAGAAATCAATAGGTTAAGATGTAGGAGAAACAAGCAGGGATCAATAAGGCAAAAATCCAAAGAAGACAGTGATTGATAATAGAGAAAATAACAATGGCTTTTGGGAATCACTCCCTTGGCCTCACACCAAACCCATCTCAGGCAAAGAATATTCAAGCATAAAAGCATTCAAAATATTCAATAACTAATTAAAAAGTCTTTCCAAGCCTCTATATATAGGCCACCAATAATTAAAATTCGAAATAAAGAGTTCCAATAGAAATAAAACACAAAAAAGGTAAGTTTTCGCCAAAAAGAACTCAAAATTAGGGCTTGATCACGGCGTCCACAGACGTCCGTGGTACAGACGTCCGTGACCTCTACAACGATGAAGAGCAAAATCACGGACGTCATCTTTGTTTCACAGACGTTAAATCACTGTTCATCACGGACGTCCATCACTGTTCATCTTGAACAGTAATTTTTTTTCTTTTCTTTTCTTGACGTTCCCCATCACCTCATCACCACCATCTTCATTATGTACTTGATCTATATTAGGGTCCATATTTACGATGAAAAAATAAAATAAAAGATAAATCTTTTACCTCTAGAAACTTTGAAAATAGGTTGTAGGAGAAGAAAATCACAGGTTCAACCAAATCCACCAGCAGCTTAGACTTAGCTGTCCAAAGTAGCTTAGTTGAAGAAGAAGAAGAGGCTCGATTGTTTAATTGGAAACATTGCAAAGTTTTAAAAATAGTTACATTTTAATTGCTTATAATGATGAGGAGAAGATGTTGCATTTATTTATTACTTAGATTTTTCTAATTTATTTTAAAATTTCTATTGACTTTTAATGACTAATATTCGGTCATGGGTCAAAATACCGGTTTTCCGGTACGTATCGTCCGGTCCTTCCGGGCGATACGTACCGGGTATCGGCCGATACATTCAATGTATCGGCGATACATTGAATGTATCGGTTTGATACATTCAAAAATCCGGTTTTTTCCCCGAAAAATCCAAAAAAATCCCCAAAAAATCCCAAAAAATCCCAAAAATTATATTTATTTATTTTAACTATTTTTGCTTTTATTTTTGACTTATTTGATGCATTATTTAGAGGAAAACCGGTATGTATCGGACGATACGTACCGGAACAGTAACATACCGGACGATACATTGAATTTCGTGGGGTATTAGGCATATAAATGGGCGATATGGTACATTTAATGTAGTAAATCCACCCTCCGATCTTATCGTATATCGTCGTCGTATCGGCATTTCAGACGATAATTTGATCCATCGATGAAGATTTTTGTAATTTATTTTGTCTTAAGATCACATTTGTAACAATATTTCAAAATAATAGCTATATTGATAAATTAAATTTTAATTGTACATGAAAAATTTACTTTAGAGCCACATTGAATTTCGTGGTGGTTCTTGGCCCTCATCATCATCGTCGTCATCGGTGCGCGAGGTTCCCGGCCTTTGCCTATAATGTTGCCCATACTGATACCCATGATTATAAGTGCCCCTTAGGCGAGGATCGATGTGATGCGTAAAGACGGACCTCCAAAAATCTGACCAACGAAGTCATATGGCACCGAATAGGTTTGGTGTGGCTGGTAGTATGGGTTACTAGTTCTTTGAGTCTTGATTTTGCAAACCGAATCCCGGCTAGAAGTCATATAACCCATATCCAGATCATCTTGTGGTGGTTGTGGTGGTGTTTGATATGATCCCGACGCTCCTCTTCCTTCAACCCCTCCCATTCTAAATGTAGGAGTGTCGAACTGTGTTAATGGCGTCGAGTTATCGTCCCATGCCGCCATATCTCTATTAGGATCAGAGGTACCAGCTTCCTCCCCTCCACCACTAGTGCCAACGTCCCCTCCACCATCATGTCCTCCACCATCATCCCCACCACTCCCATCATCACTACGCCATGCGTTTAGTCATCGATCCGACCCAACGAGCAGCGATTCAATCTTCTTTTCCGCCTCGGTGGTTGGGAAGCTTCTTTGCTCACTTCTCTTTCAAACTTTGTCCGACCATTCAGTGCTCTCACTATCCAAGACTGGCTCTTCTCTCTCTTCAATCCATTCATTCAAAGGGTCATCCTCTTCGAATATATAATCCAACTGGATGGGATCAAAATAATCACCGTCTGCAAGGTAGAATATGATAGATGAATTAGTATAATATGTAAGTAAGACTTTATATAATTGAGGATCTAAGACTTAATGTAATTGCTTACCACGGTTGGTTCTCTGTATATTCCTAACCCTTAATCTCATGTTGTAGTGGCGGGAGTCGAACTTTTCCAATCGGTCCCTAGTTAGTCTATTCCTTGTCTTTTATGAATGAGAGAAAGTGCTCCAATTCCGCTCATGATTGGGCGAGGAACACGTTTGCGACAATACCCTCATTGCCACCCGCCTCAATATGGACCCTCACCTCCATAGTGCATCCACCAATCGGGTTTGTCGTGTTTAATTTGGGATTGCATAGGGTCCCAAATGACCCATGTCTCTTGAAATATGTCAATCTATAAAGATGAAACACATGAAGGCACATATCAATAAATAGATGATTATATCACATGACATTTGACTTATTACTTATAAGGTATTATACTATGATCACTCACATCTCTTATCGCTTGGCCTTGGTCCGCCAACTCAGGGAGCATTCTTTGGATTACATTGAGCAAACCAGTATACACTTCATCGTTAATATTTCATTTCGAGCGTCATTAGTAATGTGCTACACATCAAATATGAGTAATTTCATCAGTATGTGAAAATAATGAATAAATAAAAAAAAATCACTACATAATTGTGCAACATGTTATACCTGCTGCATGCAAGTACTGGTGAAATTGTGCATCCCACCTCTTGTCGATAATCGCCCAGTATCGTCTATACTTTGTAGGGCATTTGGTTTTTATAGCCAATTTTGCCTTATCCATTGACTCATAAACGTACCCCATCGTTGGTTTGTCATCACCATCAACCAATCTCAAAACTTGCACCAGCGGTAGTGGCGATCAAGTGGTCTACATACGCCCAAAAGCTGCGTCTTTGTGGTCAATTGACAACTTGATTGCAAGCTAGTCTCTTTGCTGCTCATATTGATTCCATTCTTAAGCGACACCATGCTTTTCAGCTCACGCCTATATCTAGCCAAACTCTGTAGGGCTAAGAACTGTGTTGCAAAACGTGTAATCGCAGGTCGGAGCAACTCATTGTTCGTGAAGGCTCTCATTAAATTTACCGACTTGTCCTTTGTTATGCGGTAGGAAGTAATCGTTCTTCCCTTTTGAATAGTTTCCTGTGCCTTGCTTCTTTTCCCTAAATCCTCAAGAATGAGGTCCACGCAGTGTGCGGCACACGGGGCCCAGTACAGGTGACGTCTCTTCGCCATTAGTTTTAATCCAGCGGCTTTGTAGTTTCTTGCATTGTTCCTTACCACTGCACAACTCACCTCATCAACTACCATATCCATTAGTTTAAAGAGGTAGTCGGCCTTTACTTCGTGCCTTGAAGCATCAATCGATTTCAAAAATCTTGTCCCAAAGATCAGAAACCAAAAAGTTTATCAAGCTCTTCTTTGTGGGACCACCCATCCATCGCACATAATTGTACAACTCTCTCATCCCATACATCCTCAAAGCTCAGACGTGGCGGGTTATCTCATCGTACTCATCATCATTAGTAAGGGCCCGATATCTCATATGGAGAAGGCTTTTTAACTCTGGACCAACTTACGCCTTGTATCTATCATGCTTTTAAAGTACCAGTCGAGTCTGCCTACTTGGCTCGGAATGTGGTTGTATATAAAAACTTGGCAATGGATTTTCCAAGCTTCTTCCCCATTTTGCAAGTGACATCGCACTCAATTTGGTTTGTTTGGAGCTTTCGGCGATACATGAATGGATCCATAATGAGTGCGACCTCTGTAGACGGTCTAGTGTCCCTCATCGATCTTTGCCCTCACGCAACCCGAGCTCCTCAACATCCTCATCAACATCAACAACATTGGCCTATGACTAGATCCACCACCGTGCAGTGCATGGATGGGCCCCTCAACCCGGATCAAACCGATAATCGGCTTCTTCCTCGATCTCGCCATGTGCTTCCTAGCACTCTCTCTCATAGCTCTTGCCATCATCCGCTCATCCTCATCCTCATCCTCATAATCCTCAGTGCACCGATGTAAACCGTGGATCTGGCCTCCCATTCTCTCATACATTTCTCTATCACGATCGGCCGACTTTTTCTTTCCTTTGCCGCTTGTAAACCGGCTTTGATATTTTCTCGACCTCCTTGCGACACCTCTTGTCTCTCCTTTACATGAGCCGATGTCCTTTAATCGTGTGATACCTCCTCCGAGTTTCTTTCCACAAAGATTACATTGAATCTGAGTCTATTACCATCTATTGGTGTACCATATTGCACTTGGATCTGTCGAGCATTCATATTTATTTATTTCACTGCATGAATGAGCAAACGATTGAAAATAAATATCTAATTTACACTTGCAAATAAAATTTACGAGTAAACATCTAATTTACACTTGAAAATAAAATTTATTTTACTATTTTAAAAATATTAGAATAAATTTTATCAAATTAATTAGATACTTTATATAATTTATGAATGTTTATTTGATATTATTTTAATTTATGAATATTTATTTGATTTTATTATAATTTTTGAATGTTTATTTGATATTATTATAATTTTGAATGTTTATTTGATATTATTTTAATTTATGAATGTTTATTCATAAATTATTATAATTATGAATGTTTATTTGATATTATTTTAATTTATGAATGTTTATTTGGTATTATTTTAATTTATGAATGTTTATTTGATATTATTTTAATTTATGAATATTTATTTGATATTATTTTAATTTATGAATATTTATTTGATATTATTTTCATTTATGAATATTTATTTGATATTATTTTAATTTATGAATATTTATTTGATATTATTTTAATATTTAAAATTTTATTTGAAATTTATTCCATATTATTCTAATATTTTATGGGACATATCCCATAATATTAATTATTTTAATTATATGTGACAGTCACATATAATCAATATGGGTCACATATAATTAAATTTAAACATAAAATTATTATGGGTCACATATAATTTAATATGTGACCCATAAATTTAATTATCTTTGACCCATATTAATTTTAAGTTTAAATTATATGTGACCCATATTATATGTGACCCATATGATATGTGACCCATATTATATGTGACCCTTAATTATAATTATTTATATTATTTTTGACCCATCAATTTAAATATTTTATATGGAGTCACATATAATTATTTTTAACCCATTATTTATATTATTTTTATTTAATTTAAATATTTGATATATTTTAAATTATATTTTCCCTCTTCTTAATTTAAATAATTTTATAAGTGTAGATCTACTTTATTTAAGGGTAGATCTACACTAATTTAGTGTAGATCTACCCTTAAATAAGGTAGATCTACACTAATTTAATTATTTTAAATAATATTAATTATTTTAAATCATTTACCTATAATTAATATTATAGGTAAATGATAAATTTTAAAGTTAGATCTACCTAATTTAAGGGTAGATCTACCCTAATTTAGTGTAGATCTACCGTTAAATAAGGTAGATCTACACTTTTTTAGTGTAGATCTACACTAAAAAAGTGTAGATCTACACTAATTTAGTGTAGATCTACACTAATTTAGTGTAGATCTACCTTATTTAACGGTAGATCTACACTAATTTAGTGTAGATCTGCACACTACTAGTGTAGATCTATTTAACAGTAGATCTACACTAAATTAGTGTAGATCTCACCTTAAATAAGGTAGATCTCACATTTAGTGTAGATCTACACTTTTTAGTGTAGATCTACACCAATTTAGTGTAGATCTACACTATTTAGTGTAGATCTACACTTTTTTGGTGTAGATCTCACGTTAAATAAGGTAGATTTACACTTTTTTATTGTAGATCTACACTAAAAAATTGTAGATCTACACTAATTTAGTGTAGATCTACACTAATTTAGTGTAGATCTACCTTATTTAACGGTAGATCTACACTAAATTAGTGTAGATCTACCGTTAAATAAGGTAGATCTACTATTTTTAGGTAGATCTACTTTTTAGTGTAGATCTACACTAATTTAGTGTGATCTACACTATTTGGTGTAGATCTCACCTAATAATAGATCTACCTTATTTAAGTGTAGATCTACGCTTGATGTAGATCTTTATTTAAGGGTAGATCTACACTAAAATGTAGATCTAGTAGATCTAAATTATAAAATGAAATAAAACGGTATAAAATGATAAAAACGAACCTTACACGTAGATGGCGTGAATTTTTGCGATTTAGCGGATTTGCGTGTAGATCTCCCAAAAGCGAAGGAAGGAAGAAGAAGAAAGAAGAAGAAGAAAGGAAGAAGAAGAAGAAAAGAAGAAGAAAGGAAGAAGAAAGGAAGAAGTTTGAAATTGGGGTGGGCCCATTTAATATTCAAAATACCGGACGATATTTTGAAAATATCGTCCGGTATTTTGGTATTATCGTCCGTACCGGACGATATTTTCAAAATATCGTCCGATACGGACGATAATTTAACCTATCGGGAGGGTTTTTGGGGTCTTTCAAATTATCGAGCGATAACTTCAAATTATCGCCCGATAATTTGAAGTTATCGTCCGATACGGACGATACGGACGATAATATGTCCGTATCGGACGATAAATAGGTAATTTTTGGGGGGGTACGATACATACCCTATGTATCGTACCGCCACCCTCCGATACCGATACGTATCGTCCGATACGTATCGGTATCGGACGATATTTTGACCCATGTATTCGGTACATTTTCCCATGCTCATCTCAGGTTGCAGGAGACAGCTGCTTGAGCAAATCATAGTCACTACAATTGTCTAATCAAATATGAGACTTGGTATTAGGTGTTTAGCTGAGTACCAATCAATATACCAATTGTATTTGAAATGGTTATTTTGCTCATCTAATCGCTATAAATTTTTAGCTAATAAATGTACTGATGGGCTGCCAAGTATTTTATTTAGATTAACGCAAATACAAGTATGCCACTTGGCCTAACAGGTGTGACCCACATAGCAAGCACCTAAATCTCACCTCACATGCATCTAGCTGGTGAGACCCAACCAAATTGGTATTAATTTTATATAGGATAACAGTATTCGCAACAGAAGATTCGGTTAGCACAGCCTAGAGTCTCCACTAGTAAAAATTTTTACTGCATTGAATCAGAGGATTCAATCTTTTTTTTTTGTCGTAATCTTCCACACAATAAATCTTCAGATCATGGATACCCTATCATACAGTCAGATTTTGATTTCATGTGGAACAAATCGCCGAAAGTGACTCGAGAAACCTTATCATGGTATTCCATGATTACGGCCACTTTGGGGGTGTGTACCACGTGGAATCAACACTTGACTGTCTGATAGGTGAGGTGATGATCTCAAGACCGATTGTATTGAAGATTGCAACGAAAAGCAATACTCACCATCTGAATCCAAGGCAGTGAACGGTTTTAACAGTGGAGACTGTAGACTACACTGACCAAATCTATGGTTGCAAATACAGCTATCCTATTAAATATGCAAACTTTAAATAGCGCCTAGCTGCCTGCCCCTTCATTTCTAGCCCACTTTATATGTAAAAAACTCAAATGTTAGACTCCTATACAATAATCAACTCATTCCATTATTGAGAGATTTTAAAATTTTCCAGCCCACTTTATATGTAAAAAACTCAAATGTTAGACTCCTATACAATAATCAACTCATTCCATTATTGAGCGTGGACATGTGGCATGTGATTGCATCAAGTGTGTTTGTTTGATTTGAAGGACCTGATACAGTGATGTGGTGGGTTGACAATTGCATCGAAAAAGGAAATTTTCATTGTGTGATTTGATGAGGTGAAATGCTGTCATAATGAAGGGCTCTGACGTATATCTTTAAAAGTAGTATTGGTGGACCATTAGATCACTTGATGGAAATGTCTTTTACATCTCAATTTTCGACACCATAGATCTCTAGATCACGGTGATCAAATCACACAGTACATTTGATAAAAAATATTTCAACATGTCAAAAAGTGACGCGTTCTAATACTCTATTTGGAAAGGGTAATGTCCTATACCAAGTTTGTACACTTTTAAGGTTAATAGAGCAGCACCTCATATACTTTAGAGATTGAGAGGGGTATCTTTATAAAAATCCCAAGGTATTATTTATAAAACCCTAATAGTTAAGGGTATTAGTTATAAAACCCTAAAAGCATAAGGGAATTATTTCTAAAAACACTCAAATGAGTATTATGTCTAAAACCATACAACTATAAGGTTTATTTCATCTATCGTCTACAATGAGTAGTTTTCCAGAGTTAATCAGAGATGAAGATATCGAGAGAGATCGAGAGAGAGAGAGAGAGCTTTATCGTACACAAATAGAGATTAAATCTTGGCCGTTAAAAGCCAAATGGCGAGGTATGAATCGTATGATCCTTATCTTTCCTTTTTTTATATTTTTACATGATCCTTACTACTATGTAAAAGCATGAATGGTTTCTGTCAATTTCAGTGTTTCCACACTTCAGGAACAAAATACCCCTAAGCTACTCTATCTACCCTCATGTTCTTCCTTATAAATTCCTATATTTTATAACTTTCTATAACTAGACTTTTAATTAAACTAGGATATGTTTTATAACTTTCTTAAACTCCCCTAAACGAATAAATCTCTCTGTCTCCCTCTCTCTTCTCCCGAAAACAGAGTTCTGCGAAATCTGATTTCTAATTAACAGAGTTCTGCGAATGACCACCAGTTTCTGTGAATTTTTTGTTTCCACAATTTAGGAACAAAATAACCTCTTTTAATCCAATCTACCCCTATATTGTTCCCTATTTAACTTATATTCTCATAGATTAGCCGGTTCCTATTTTAACTCATATAGCAAGAGTCCTCTTTCAACTTTTCGTTTTCACGTTTCTCCCTACTTTTATCTATTTGCTTATAATCCAATTAGATATATTATTGTAATAGGATTCTCTTCCTATCTTCTCTCACTATTAAACGTGAAAATGAGACTTACTCATTATTCATAAGATATATAGAGAATTAGAGATCGGTTATCATCCCATATTCCACACCGAGGTTTAGAGTCATACAAGGGTATTATTATTTACACTCCATACAACTGTGATCTTACTCCATCTCCATGCTGGCATGCATTGATCGCTCTTGAATCCTACGATAGAGATCGTTTTTCATCTTAATCTTTCACGTCACAAATTTTGAGATCACGAACATTCTATTAATCGCTCAGTTATCTATTTCACAAGGCACACATCCCAAAAAGTGTCCCTAAAATATGGTACTATGACACATTATTTTTTTTTAAGATGATATCTGTGTAACACCATTTGAGCCATCTGATTTAAAGGCTATGATGTAAAGTTGATGGGGTCACCGAGTACGTGGACATCGATTTTGGACCACATCGCTTCTACCGGTATCAAAAGAAACGAAGAGGAAGCCCGAGTGCTACAGCTTCAGGGGAGAAAAGGAGGCACAAGACGTCATCAAGTGACGGACGTCCGTAGGTTCAGGACGGGCGTCTGCAAATCGAAGGTTTCATTGTTTTTGTGCCACGGACATCTGTGACCTTCACAGACGTCCGCGGATAGGTGACGGACGTCCGTGAGCTCCAGAACAGACGTCCGTGGAGAGTTCCGCTCTGCGACGAAAATTTATATTTTCTGCTAAAATTTGTTTTTTTCTCTTTTATTATTTTAGGACTCTTTTTATTCAAATTATTAGTTGGTTGCCTATTTAAAGAGGCTTGTAAATACAATTTAATTAGTTATTGATAAATATTGAGGAGTTTTTGCTTGCATAAAGAGTCTTCTTATTCGTGATGGGTTTGGTGTGAGGCCAAGGGAGTGATTCTCAAAGTTACCGTTTTATCTTTTCTATTATCTATCTCTGTTTTCTCCTATTATCTTTCATCCAAGTCATTCATCTTTTCCGAAACCCTAAATCATCCAAAACACTAGCTTTCAACTGAGCCATCAAAACTACCTAATTCCCCACAACCCTAGTGAGATCTAGCGATTCTACATCGGATCAACGACGAACACCCATGCTAGGAAAAGCTAGAGTTCTATCTCTAAGCACGATCTTACCTTAAAGCTAATGGGACTCGCGCATCGGACTGGACCCTAACCGGATCTCGTGTGATCTGCCTATCAGAATTCTCAGAACCCTAAGGTATTGAGATAATTTTGCGATTATGGTACTTTATTTAATTTCCGCAAATCCTCATTAAATCATTATTCACGCATTTTAGGGTTCCCGTTTTGCGTCGATTTTGGTATCAGAGCCCTAGGTTTTCTATGGTAGAGCATAACTTCTTGTCATATTTCATTATGTTGCATTTTTTTCTTTTCTTTTGTGAGTCCATGCTGTATTCCATATTTGAACCCTAATATACATATGTGATCACCATGGACTTGAGTGAGATTCTCGATACTCTTAGAAGTATGCGAGAGGAGTTGGGTGCCATTAATGAGCGTCTAAATACCATAGAGCAAACCCAGGCAACCCTAGGGACTTCTATTGATAGGTTGTGCGACCGAATCAACCAGCTAGATGGGTTTGATGAGCACGGTGATCAACGCCGAGAGCGTGAAGGTCCACGCTTTGAATGCAATGGTTGCCAAGATTATCAGAACTGAAACCGTAGAGATCATCATAGAGATGACTCCAACCCCGAAGTGCAACTCCTCAAGAATGTCCGAGTTAACATTCCAACCTTCGATGGAAGAATGGACCCTATAGTCTTTCTCAATTGGCTTTCCGACATGGACCAACATTTTGATTGGTATGGCATGAATGACAACCGTTGTGTTAGGCTCGCAAAAATAAAATTAATTGGGCAGGCTCGACTCTTCTAGGTCAATGTCGAGCGCATAAGGGTGAATACGGGTTGTCCTCCCATTACCCGTTAGGGGACGACATGAACGAAAAACTTACTGAGAAGTATGTTCCTTTATCATACCACCAACACCTTCTCAACCAGTGGCAAAACTTACGCCAAGGTGGTACGCCCGTGACTGAATACAATGGCAAGTTCGAAGAGTTCATGATGACGGCCAAGGTATCGAAAAACCCTGAAATCACTCTCTCAAGCATGGATCAAAATCTTGGATTTTCGATACGAATCATCCAAGCCCCAAAATCAATACGTACTAGACGATACGTATCAGTTCCGGATGATACTTCCCGATTTTTTCCCAAAAAAATTAAAAAAACAACAAAATCGATAATTTCAAATTATCGTCCGATATGAACAATACATTGAACGATACGAATGATACTTTGAACGATAATTTGACTGTTTTTTAAGGGGGGCGATAAAAACCCAATGTATCATATCGTTCAAGTCCAAAACCGAAACGTATCGGTATCGGACGATATTTTGATCCATGCTCTCAAGATTCCGCACTAGGTTGCGATTTGAATTGCTAAAAATGTTTATTTCTCATCCCGTGGAAACACTTGAAAGATGTTACGCCGTTGTGCAAGACCTTGAACGGTATTTGAAAATATCGGTGGTGAGGCGAAGTGAGCCACAACACACTGGTCCTCGTTCCGAAGAGGGACGATTTAATGTTGGAAACCCTCCTCCCAAACCTACACAACTTGTCCCTACCAATGGGAGGTTTGAAAAGGGAAAAGGTGTAGTCGGAGAATCCTCTAAGGGTAGCTCTCAAGTTAAATGCTATAAATATCATGGGATGAGACACTTTGCCGCCCAATGCCCTACGAGAAACCCCCAAAGGAATCTCTTTATTGAAAAAGAAGTGTTTGAGCCGGACGTCACACCCAGCGATGAGGAGGGTGATGATAGTGGTCATGCTTTAGTTGTGAGGTGCGCCCTTGCACAACCTCAACGGGATGAAAAGGATGACTGGCGAAGGAAAATATCTTCCACACCTTTGCTACAATGGGGGAAAAGAGTTGTAGGATCATCGTGAACAGCGGTAGTTGCACTAATGTAGTGTCAACTCACACCATACACCGCTTAGGGCTTCCATCCGAAGCCCACTCGAGACCTTATAAAGTTACATGGGTTGACTCTTCATCCATTCCCGTGTCGAAAAGGTGTTGTGTACTAATTCAGTTGGGTTCTTATTCAGACACCTTGTGGTGTGATGTGGTGCCGATGGACGTGGGTCATATCATTTTGGGTAGGTCGTGGCTCTATGACATGGATGTGATCCTTTTTGGTCAATCAAATATATGCACATTCATGCATAAGGGCAAAAAGATCACCTTACACCCTTTGCTCACAAAACACCATCGACCAACAAAATCGAAAATAAGGGCGAGACATCTAAATCCATCAATATTGTGGGTCCTTCGAAATTTGAAAAGGCTTTCTTGAATGAGAGCGTGGTCTACGTTGTCATCACTATCGAGAAAGCTCTCGAGTCTATAGGCGAACATCCCAAAGAGGTTGAGTCGATTTTAAAATAATTTGTGGATGTCTTCCCCGAAGAGTTACCAAAAGAACTCCCTCCACTGCGTGACATTCAACACGCCATAGACTTAGTTCCCGGATCCACCTTCCGAACTTGCCTCACTACAAGTTGAATTCGGTTGAGCATGCCGAGTTAACACGGCAAATTAATGATCTCCTTAAAAAGGGATTCATTCAAGAGAGCATGAGCCCTTGTGCCGTATCCACGCTACTCACACCTAAGAAGGATGGAAGTTGGCGAATGTGTGTAAATAGTCAAGCGATTAACAAAATTACAGTCAAGTATCGGTTTCTTATACCGAGGATCGACGACATACTAGATATGATGGTTGGTGCCACTATCTTTTCTAAGATAGACCTCAAGAGTGGCTACCATCAAGTCTGAATCCGCCCCGGTGATGAATGAAAACCCGCCTTTAAGACTTAGGATGGTCTTTATGAATGAAAACCCGCCATTTGGGCTTTCTAATGCCCCAAGTACTTTCGTGAGGCTCATGACCCAAGTGTTGAGGTCATTTTTAGGCAAATTCCTTGTATATTTCGATGACATCTTGATTTATAATCACGACAAGGAACAACACTTGAACCACCTTAGGTTGGTTTGAGACTAACGCGGGACAAAACGCTAAAACCCTAATATGCGAATTTGGGATTAACTTTAGAATGAATTGAATAGCGGAAATATCCAAAATCATGCAACACATAAAATTAATTCGATGAATTCAATAAAACAGTTCGATTAATTCATTTTAGCGTTCGCATGCACGACGATCTCCCGATCTAAAAAAACGGCTCCGATGAAGGAACTCAAGTTTCGTTCTAGTTTAGGGCATCAAGCGATAATTACAATATCATCTCTCGACTCCTTGGGGATTTTGGATGAAATAAAACTTGAAGAAAGGGGAAAATTAAAGATATCAAGGAATAAGGTTTTGGGATTTTTGATCTTTTTATCAATGGAAATAAGGAAGATATTACCTGACAATAATCTAGAAAGACATAAATAAAAGGGATAGATTTTCAAGGCTTCACACCAAGGATTTTCCGAAGCTTCACACCATGGATCAAAATCTCGGATTTTCGATACGTATCGTCCAACTCCAAAACCGATACGTACCAGACGATACTTTCCAGGTTTTTCCCAAAAAAAAAAAAAACAAAACAAAACAACAAAACCGATAATTTGAAATTATCAGACGATAATTTGAAATTATATCGTTCGATAAGAACGATACGAACGATACTTTCAACAATAATTTGACTGTTTTTTAAGGGGGGCGATAAAAACCCATTGTATCATATCGTTCAAGTTCAAAACCGATACGTATCGTCCGATACGTATTGGTATCGGACGATATTTTGATCCATGCTTCATATCACGGCAGTGCATCGGCTTCGCACCAAGTCGCACGAGAAACAATTGCTCACTCCTCAAGGTTTGAAGGATTCACTCTCTCGGTGGAAAACTCTTCTCAAGCTTTCTCAGGTTTGCACAAAAGCAACTCTCTTTTCATTCAATAATCAATCAACTAACTAATAAAGTCTTTACAATGCCTTTATATAGGCTAAGAAAACCTAAACTCGAAATAAAAGAGTCCTAAATTAATAAAAGACTAAAAAGGATCATTTTTGTAACAAAAATAGAAATTCCGTCGCTGGGCGGAGTCCTCCACAGCGTGTTGTGGTATTGTTCACAACAAGCTGTGATTATTTCTCCTGAAGACGGTTTCAGCCTCCTTTTCTCCTTTCTTTCTTATTTTCTCTTTCCACTTTCACCTGTCTTACTTTGTGTGATATCCCCATCAGAGACCCTAAAGGGCGAGAAGTTATTTGCAAATCTCAAGAAGTGCACCTTCATGCAATGTTCCGTTGTCTTCTTGGGATTCATTATCTCGCCCGATGGAATGGCCGCAGATCCCAAAAAGGTTAGAGCCATTGTGGAGTGGCCCGAGCCTAAGAACATGCACGATGTCCGCAACTTCCATGGCTTGGTTACTCTCTATCATTGCGTTATCAGAAGCTTTAGCACCATCATGGTCCCAATCACTAATTGGATGAAAAAAAGGGATTTCCAATGGGGCAAAGCCGCAATGAAAGCCTTTGCCGAGATCAAACAAAGGATGAGTAGGGCACCCGTCATGCGCTTGCCCGACTTTTCTAAAGTCTTCGAAGTCGCATAAGACACATCGGGTGTGGGTATAGGAGGAGTGCTTAGCTAAGAGGGTCACCCAGTGGCCTATTTTAGTGAAAAGCCTAATGAGGCAAAGCAAAAACACTCCACCTATGACAAGGAGTTTTATGCGGTCGTTTGTTCCTTATGGTATTGGAAACATTACCTTAAGTCGCAAGAATTTGTGTTGTTCTCCGACCATGAAGCTTTACCCTTTTTAACCTCTTAGAAGAAGCTAAATCCGAGGCACGCGAAATGGGTTGAATACCTCTAAAGCTTCACCTTCGTGTTGAAGCATAGGGCAGGTGTTGAAAACAGGGCTGTTGATGCACTTCAACGTCGGGTGGCACCTTTGCACTCTATGAGCAGCGAGGTCGTCGGGTTCGAACGATTAAAAGAAGAGTACCCCGAGTGCCCAAATTTTGGGGTAGAGCACACTGCTCTCCTTAGTAACCCGACCAGCACACGCTCCGCGTACACCTTCCAGGATGGGTACTTGTTTAACGGCACTCGCCTTTGCATCCCTCGCACTTCATTGCGTGACTTCCTCATTTGGGAGTACATGTCAGAGGGTTAGTCGGACATTTCGGGCGTAATAAGACTGTTGCGCTCGTAGAAGATAGGTTCTTTTGGCCTAGCCTAATGAGAGATGTTGCCAGGGTTGTCAAACATTGTCGTAATTGTCATGTGTCGAAACAGAGTAAGCAAAATTCCGGCTTGTATACCCCGTTACTCGTGCCACACACACCGTGGCAAGGCCTCTATGGATTTCGTGCTCGGACTTCCCAAAACTCCAAGGAAGCACGATTCCATCTTTGTTGTAGTGGACCGATTTTCCAAAATGGCCCACTTCATGCCTTGTTCCAAAACCTTCGATGCATCCCACATTGCTAAATTATTTTTCGTGGAGGTAGTGCGTCTTCATGGGTTGCCCAAAACCATCGTGTCTGGCAGGGACATCAAGTTCACTAGCTATATTTGGAAGACCCTTTGGCACATGATGGGTGCAATGCTTCAATTCTCGTCGGCCTATTACCCTCAAACGGATGGCCAAACCGAGAGCACCAATAAGAGTTTTGGGAATCTCCTTCGTAGTCTTATCGGTAATCATGTTTGGAACTGGGATACCATTTTGCCCATAGTTGAGTTTGCTTATAATAATTGTCAATAGGTCCATTGGCATGAGCCCCTTTGAGGTTGTACATGGTTACAAGCCTAGGACACCTTTAGATTTGATTCCCATGTTAGCGTCACACAGAGTATCTGAGTCTGCCGATGCATTTGCACAACACATTCATAGCTTGCATGCTGAAATTAAACATATGATTAATTCAAGCAACAATCAATACAAATTATCTACTGATACTTACAGGCGTTTCAAGGAATATCAGGTGGGTGATCAAGTGATGATCTTAATTAGGCCTGAACGGTTCCCATCGGGACCCGCAAAGAAGCTCCAACCCTAAGGTGCTGACCCTTTTAGAGTTTTGGCAAGGAGTGGTCCTAATGCATATGTCCTAGAGCTTCCCCAAGGTACGGGGTTAGGTCAACATTCAATGTGGAGAACCTAGTTCCTTACATGGGATCAACCCCACCTCCTGAAAACCCTTTCCAGCCCTCTCATTGCCCCAGCCCCACCCAAACCTTACAACCGGCGCCTCTCCCTTCTCCAAGCAAAAAGCGACAAGATGTGATTGAGGATTTCAGACAAGATGTGATTAAGGATATACTAAATGATCATGTCGTATCCACACGTGACGGAGGATTTCAGAAGTACTTAGTCAAGTGGGTCAGAAAATCGGAGTCTAAAAACATATGGATCCATGAGAATGAGGTTCCCCGATTGGACCCCGACTTGCTCGATAGCTACCACGACAATGTTTCATCGGTGATGAAACCTATTTGGTCCGCGGGAATTAACGGGGACGCCGAGTATGTGGACATCGGTTTTAGACCACATTGCTTCAGGGGAGAAAAGGAAGCACAAGACGTCATCAGGTGATGGACGTCCATAGGCTCAGGACAGACGCTCGCAAATCAAAAGCTTCACTGTTTTTGTGCCACGGACATCCGCGACCTTCACGGATGTCTGTGGATAGGTGACAGACCTCCGTGAGCTCCAGGACAGACGTCCGTGGAGAGTTCCACCCAGCAACGGAAATTTCTATTTTCTGCCAAAATTTGCTTTTTCTGTCTTTTATTATTTTAGGATTCTTTTTATTCGAATTATTAGTTGGATGCCTATTTAAAGAGGCTTGTAAAAACAATTTAATTAGTTATTGATGAATATTGAAGAGTTTTTGCTTGCATGAAGAGAGTCTTCTTCCCCGTTATGGGTTTGGTGTGAGGCCAAGGGAGTGATTCCCAAAGTTATCTTTTTATCTTTTCTTTTATCTATCTCTGTTTTCTCCTATTATCTTTCATCCAAGTCATCCATATTTTCTGAAACCCTAAATCATCAAAAACCCTAGCTTTCAACTGAGCCATCAAATCTACTTAATTCCCCACAACCCGAGTGAGATCTAGCGATTCTACATCGGATCAACGACGAACGCCCAAGCCTGGAAAAGCTAAAGTTCTATCTTTAAGCCTGATCTTACCTTAAAGCTAATGGGAGTCGCGCATCGGACTGGACCCTAACCGGATCTCGCATGATCTACTAATCAGAATTCTCAGAACCCTAAGGTATTGAGATAATTTTGCGATTATGGTGGAATTACTTTATTTAATTTTGGCAAATCCTCATTAAATCATTATTCACGCATTTTAGGGTTCCCGTTCCGCATCAAAAGATCGTTGCTGCCAAAGACTAGCCAAAAACATTTCTTTATCATCTAATTCAATATAGTCAAAGCCCGTCTAATTTTAGGATAAACAAATGAGTGACACCAATAATATTGGCACACGTAGGGAACCATCGGACAGTCAATTTTTATTATATGTGGTACACAACCCTAAAGTAACTCTAAAATCACATGGAAAATATCACTCTCCAACGTGATTTTAAGGATACTCTTTTAGATGTGTGCAAAAAAAAGGACCAAAACCATAACGAATCGATCCAAAAAACAGACTGAAATATTTGGGTTCGGTTCGGTTTCGAGGAAAAAAAAAAATCAAAACGGAACCGATTGTTTTGGTTACGGCTATTCCAAACCGAAAATTTAACGCTATGACACGTACATGATCGTATAAAATGAGTTTTAATTGAAGTATCAAAATTTTGGAAATTATAAAAATGACTATACTCGATAAATATAAAATTAGTATAATATTTAACACCTATTAATCTGTCAATAGTAATTATATGTAAGGAGACTTTAGAAAAAGATGGTCCATTTTAGGCTATTATGCTAGAAAAAAAAGTTTTAGGTAAAAGGGGTTTCACGGAAATTAGGAGCTCAAAGATATGTGAGATCCCAATATTGGGGTTTTGAAAGTTTCTTAGCAAATTACATCACTACACCTCTTTCTTAGCAAATCACATCACTATTCTCTTTCTTAGCAAATTACATCACTTCCCCTCTCTTCATTGGTTTTTCCTCCCGAATCTTTTTGGCCCCTGGATCGAGGCCATTTGAGACTGTCTGATCTAAGTTTCAGAGTGTTGCGTGGGTCATCTTCAACTTCTAGACCAGTCGCAAAACCTCTGGTAGGGTGTTCTTGGAAGCTTCTCCGATCCAACCTACACTCAGGGTTTTGATTGGAATCTAATTTGGAGCTGGATCGAGTGTCTTGAGGCCTGGTTCTCAGGGTTTCAATGGTATTTGGGGTCATCTTCTCCCTTTGGCTGAAACTCTAGGGTTTCTTATTGCAGGAGTTTGTACCCACTGATCCTAACTCAACCTCACAAAACCGGCTTATAAGGTGACGTTTTGCCCAAGATATAAAGAGCCCAAGAAGGGCCACCCCACAGCCAATGTGGGACAAATCCAACACTTTCCACAAGCTACAAATCTCAGTGTAGTAGGCACTTATAGATCTCTCTCCCCCAGATGAAGTCTTCCAATTTTATCAATTACTTGGAACTTTTTTGCTAAGTTCCATTTTGAGAGAAGACATCCTGCAAGGAATCCCACGTCTCCTTAGCATTTCTGGCTTTCATAAAGGATTTACTAATGGTATGGTGCATAGAGGAATACAACCATGTCATAACAGTCAAATCTGCACTTTTCCAGTCCACATAACTTGAATCAGTAGGGGATGGTTCGGGTATAGTCCCCAAGACATGACCATATTTTTTCTTGGATTCCAAATACATGGATTGCGACAATTCCAAGTAGTTGCTCCCATCAAATTTCACGGCAGTTATCTGCAAACTGTGAGGTCTATCTTCACCATATGTGGTACCAGTTTTATGCCCTCCGTTACACTTATAAGATATAGAGCAGATCAGCCACACAAATTTCACAAGAAAACTGAGCAATACAACCTCTTTTACCTCACAACAGCAGTATACACCCCCGTTTCAGGTCACACGACCTTTTAACAACCACAACCACAATAAAGAGCTTCACAGCTCAAGGTGCAGTGCCCATACACACTGTACGTGGCTCCCATCACCGGCACACTTTCAAGAACTCAAGTACAGCCACAACACCAAGCTCAAACACCCCATATTCATCGCTGAGATTTCTACGAGAGCATACACATCATATTGATCACAAACAAATGGAATCTCAGATTTCCGATGAATCTCCAGCGAGGACTCACACAAAACGATAGGTTTCGGCAAGGAACTCACAGATTTATCATAAAAGAAATGAAATTCGCCCTTTTAATACATATCAATACTGATTCACATACCTCAATGATTGTTTTTGAGGTTTATTATAGAGCCGTGGATAGAGTTACACCTTGCCGGAAAACATGGAGAACCAGTAGTAACTGGAGATGAAGAAGATGATGATCACTACAAGTCATCTTTCCAGTACCCGAATGAAGAAGTGACAGAAGCGCAAAGGAACCGAAACCGAATTTCAATCAGAACCGAACATCGAAATTTGATCATCAGGTCAAAGATTAGCCATGTTGACGTCAGTGTGACATCAACAGACACGTCAGCAAATCTAGGATGATGTCAACACACGCAAAGTGATATCTGATGAGGATCAGTTGCTCTGATACCAAGTCAAATTTAATAATCTTACGGTTAGGTTTGGAATAAGAGGAAGTTTGAGAGAATTAGGGATGAGTTTCTTAACACTAATCCCAATGCATTAACACCTTATATATGGAATCATTAAATCACAGAATATAGGGAAAACAAAATAATTGAAGAGAGTAACTGAAACCACTTACTCTACAAACATCCAATCTAAACTACTAACACACTGACTAAAGTAAATACATTTGCATCTTCATCAATAACAGGTCCTGTAAGTATCACTAATTCTATTAGTCCTTTGCCTTCTACTTCTGTTGACTATATTGCCCTTGACTTGTTTATAGCTTTTCGCAAAGAAATCTGATCTTGTGTTACACCATATCTCATTGCAAAATATATCTCCTATCTAGATTTCACTCCTTGCTACAGAGCCTTCCTTGTTGCAATAGATATCAAGCCCATTCCTCATACTGTTAAAGCTGTCTTAGACCATCTGTCATGGAAAGCTGCAATGATTGAGAAAATGACTGCTCTTCAAAGCAGCCATATTAGGATATGGTTACTCTTCCTCTTGAGAAGAAGATTGTGGGATGTAAATGAGTGCTCGTTGTGAAACACAATCTAGATGGAACGGTGACTTGATATAAGACTTGTCTGGTTGCAATAGGGTTCACCAAACCTAAGACATTGACTATGAGGCGACTTTTGCTCCAGTTGTAACGTTCACATCTGTGCGAATCCTTCTCTCTCTCTTGCGGCCATGCAGGATTGGCCTCTCCATCAGCTGGACCTTAAAAATGTCTTTCTCAATGGTGATCTTACTGAAGAAGTTTATATGGACCCTCACCCTGGTTTCTTGCTTCAGGGGCAGACAGGCAAGTGTGTAGACTCCTGAAGTCTATCTATGGGTTAAAGCAATCACCCAAAACCTGATTCCAGCAGTTCAGTAATGTAGTCATGGATTTGGAATTTCTGAGGTGTCACTCTGACCCTACTGTTTTCATCCACTCAAGCTCCTCTGATTGCATTATTCTTTTGGTATATGTGGATCACATTATTCTTATCGGAGATGATCAAGCATTTATCAGCCATTTGAAATCTGAGTTGGGCTGCATTTTTTAAGTAAAGGACATAGGGAACCTCAAGTACCCTTGGGCTTGAAAGTTCAAGAAAGGGACATTCCAGAGGAAATGCACAATTGATCTACTCAAAGATACAGAGACATTGAGATGTAAGTCATCCATTTCTCCAATCGATCAGAAACTCTCTCTACATGAACTTGATGGTATTTTCTTCTAGAGTACCAAAGATTTGCTTGAAGGCTCGTATATCTTACCTTGACCAGACCTGACATCACTTTTGCAATCAGTCTCGTGAGTCAGTTCATGCATGCTCCTCGCACTTCCCATAGTTGTTGTTCATCATATCCTTCAGTACATCAAGTCTAGCCCAGGGTTTGATCTGGTTTATCGCTCACATGGTGAAATGAGCTCATTTACACCAATGCCGATTGGGCTGGTTCTATTATGGATCGACAATCTACGTCAGGATATTGTGTCTTCCTTAGAGGCAATTTAGTGCCCTGGAAAAGAAAGAAGCAAGTTATGGCCTTTAAGTCCAGTGTTGGCGCGGAATATGGAGCCACTGTACATGGTACATGTGAATTCATATGGCTTCACTCCCTTCTTTCAGAGCTCAGATATCACACTAGCCACCCAATACTGCATCATGGTGAGAATGGCGTTATTGAGAAAGGAGCATCAGACTCAGTTCTACATGAAAGAACAAAGAAAATTGAGGTCGACATTCACTTTGTTCAGAAAAAAGTTAAAGATGGGTCACTGGAGCTTGTTGACGTGGCCTCCTCCCAGCAGCTTCCAGACAACTTCACCAAAGTTGTTGGGCCTAATGTTCTTCAAGAAGTTGTTGTGAAGCTAGGCATGTTAGATGTACATGCACCAGCTTGAGGGGGGTGTTGTTAGTGTCATAAGTATAGTGTTATGTTATGTGATTATAATGGGTATGTGAGTATCATATGTTGGTGTGTCAGTAATAATTGCTACAGCTTAATATAAATGATAGTGAGGGGACCCCTAACTCACTAAGCCTTCTCATTATTTCTCCTCTTTATCTCTTGTCATCTTATCTTCTCTTCTCTACCACTAAACCTAACACTAAAACCATCATCCTATACAAGTCAAATGATGCTTATTATAACCCGTACCATCTTTGCAGGCCTTTCTCATCCAACATGAAAAGTATTATGGTGGAATAAATGAATGCCTTAGAGGGTTATCATACTTGGGGCATGGTTCCACTTCTTTTAGGAAAAGAAATTGTGGGATGTAAGGGGGTCCTAAGAGTGAAGCACAATCTTGATGGCAATGTTGAACAATATAAGGCATGTCTAGTTGTCCGTGGATTTGCTCATAATTATGGTATGGATCACAGTTCTAAAATTCGATTGAGTTATTCGAAACTCATAAGAGTTGACTCGACTGAGTAACTCCAAGGAAAACTACAAAAAATGAAGTTTTTTTGAGTTTTTTGAGTAACTCAACCGAGTTAACTCGAGTAACTCATATAAGTTATTTTACAAAAATTGCTAATTATTTTTTTTTTAATTGTTAATATTTTATATTTATATATATATAGGAATTGAGAAAATACACTCGAGTGTAGAATTTTTGCGCTACACTCTGAGTGCTTTATCACATGCCACGTGGCACGTGGTGCCAAATGGATGGTCCCTTTAAGGGTCGTCTGATTTACATTACTCTTCCATGACCGGACATCTCTTTTGTGGTCAGCCTGGTCAGTCAGTTCATGCACGCTCCACATGCCCCACATCTTCTTGTGGTGTCATCAGATTCTCCGATACATGAAGTCCAGTCCTAGTCAAGGACTTGTATATCACTCTCATGGTCATCTACATATTCTGGGAAACAGATGCTAATTAGACTGTCTCCACAACTAATTGATGTTCTACATTTGAATATTGTGTCTTCTTTGGAGGCAATTTGGCTGCATGGAACTCCTCTGGAGCCCATGAACTCCTATGGCTTCATTCTCTATTATCTGAGTTTAGATTTCAATGGTTCCATGCTACCTCATTGTGATAATGAAGTCATTGAAAATATTATATTGGATACTATTCTATGTAAACGGACAAAACATATTGAGGTTGATGTGAATTTCATTAGAGAATAGTTTGGATCATACTTCGGAAATTTTTTATGTGATTATTCTCAATAGCTACCAGATGCTCTTACTAAAGTTGTTAGGCCTGTCCTCTTCCTGACGCTACTATCAACTGGGTATGTTTGAAGTTTATGCTCCAGCTCGAGGGGATTGTTGGTGTGTGTTATATGTATGTAACGTAGATGTGTAGAGTATATAAGTCGGTGTGTCTGTAGTAAGCTTTTCAATCAATATAAAAGATAATTGTTTTACCACACTTCTTTTATCAATAAAAAATGAAAAAACTTAATGGCTACCATATAAGTCCAACATACAAATAATTTTCAATGCCATTTAATTTCTTTGAATCAGATAATGGAAAACGTCTAATGGAAAGCGTCTTTTGACCAAATCTTTTGCACCATAGATCTTGAGATCATGGGCATCAAATCATTCGAAACACATTGTGGTTTCACATGGCATGCATCCCAAACAGTGACCAGAGTACCAAGTTACCAGTTACTTGAGCCGCTTAGTGTGTGCCGCATGGAATCATCATCTGCATCGCCCAACAAGTGTGCCACAATCTAAATATCATTGGTGCAAAAGATTGGGACGAAAATGATCTGCCTCATCGGAGTCAAAGCAATCAACCACCATCTAAAATAAACGGCTACAATGTAAATCCAATGAACCATTAACATTAGATGTCCTTTGATCACTTTGAATCAGGCGATTGAGATCCTCATTCAACCCAATTTTTGCACCATAGATCTGGAGATCATAGGCATCAAATTGAAGAAATTAGAATTCTACATCTTTGCAATGATTTTTCTTGTAATTTTCATTATAGAGAAGTCTCTTTATATAGAAGTAAATACGGTCTATAAAGATCACAAGAGATCTGTAATTATTTAAAATACTTCCTAAAGTATTTTATAAATCCTAATCAATCCTAATTAGGCCTAAAATAGAAGATACGTATCATATGATGTGTATCTCTATTACCGAACTTCAATATCCTCTATTTTCATCCTGCAATCGCATGTTCCTTTGGAGAAAGCATGTGATTGGTTACATTAAATATCAGCCCTCGATCTCATGAAGTGAGTCGTCAATCCGTAACATCACATCGTGCCTGCTAGTAGTCACCACCTGCCTGTGAAGTCTATCACTGTCGCATCCCGCTCTTTTTTTAGACTGTCGGAGCCTGTGGCCCACTAGGTCAGGTCCGTCATGATCCATCCCAGAAGCTTACAATGTCGGATCGTGTGACTTAAAAAAAAAAGTTAGATCATGAGGCATGACTGTGTAGATTAAGGGAGCTTGTAGAGAAGATATGAAGGAACCCTTGATTTTATTGGGAAAAAAAAACTTACGAAAATAGAGACAAAAGTAAAAGGAAAAAGATAAATAAAGCTCTAAGAGGTAGGCCACAGGACCATGGCCGACCTGATCGCAAGATTGGAGCCGGCCATGTCTCTGATACCATGAAGAATCCCATGAGCCTAACTCAACCTAACAAAACAGGCTTGTAAGGTGAGGATTGCCCCAGGTTTATATATAGCCCAAGGCCATGATACCCAGGCGATGTGGGACTATCGTTCACGCCCCCTCACATGTAATGTGTCTCTCTACGTCCCTGTGGTTACCATGATAAATTTGGTGGTTCCAGATGGCATGCATTCCAAAAAGTGACTCGAGTACCAAAAGCGTCGCTGCTCACGTTGGTTAGATAATATCAACTCAATTTATAATGAGAGCATCGTACAGTAGTGGTGGTGGTTGGTGGGGAGTGCATTAATTTTAGATGGCCTTTAATCGTTTTGAATCAGATGATGGAGATTGTCTTTTGACCCAATCTCTTGCACCATATCATCAAATTACACAGATCACATGGTGGTTCCACTTGGCATGCATCCCCAAAGGTTGAGTATGGGAAACTACCCCCTACTCATCCCTACATGGCTCCACCAATATTAACACTTGTCCTATCATTGAAATTCCTAACTTCTATAGCTCAAAACGATCTTCTACGTCATTATCAAAACTTCGCCAACACAATAATGTATCTCTGTCTCACTGGTGATGGGCTCAACCATGTAGCTTTTTAGGCAAGGATTTTAATTACCAAATCACAAGGAGCATGACTATGATTGAATCAACTAAAATTTCACGAATTTATGTTCTCTTGATTATTTTGAGATTAACTCATTAGTATGGTCAGGTTTTTTCTTGATTAAAAGTCAGTTATTGTGTTGTCTGGTTCATAAAAATTGATTGATCACTCTGTTCCTACATTTTGCAGGTTTAGGATACATTCAAATTCTTAAAAGGTTATGTAATAATGTGAATTTTTGGTTGCATTTTTTGTGCAATTATCAATAATCTGTTCAAATTTTATGGACCATCTACTTGTAGTAGAATGGTTGATTGTAATTTGTATCCTGTGCATCGTAAGGGTTTCTCACTAGCACTTGCAAGATAATTGAACATACATATATCAGGGAATAAGTTTGCAACAACACTGAGAATTCTTCCTCCCTCCCTCCCTGTCACACACACACACACAGGTACCTCTCTTGTTGTTGCGCCATGAACCACAACTCCTAGGTGACGCCCCAAAGGAAAAAATGATAAGAAAAGAGGAGGATCCCGATGCCAATAAAAACTTTGAAATCCTTTGTAGATCCATAAATGGGGAAGAAAAAAAAAATTAATTTTCCTGAATTTTTATTTTTCATGTTAGGGGACCTTAAGGAACCAAAACAATTGGGTTCTTGAGGACCCAATCTTCATTTGAAAAGTTGATGAGTGATGCCTTTTTGGATGGCACCTCAAAGGCAAAAGGGATAAAAAAAAGATGGAAGATTACCAGGCCAATAAAGTTCATGACATCCATCTTTTATCCATAAATGTGGAATAGAACAAGGGTTTATTTTCGAAAAACTTTATTTTAGTGATCCAGGGCACCCTAGGGGCCCTACCCTTCTTATGAAAACTTAACTGTCGGGCCCAAGGGGCAAAAAAACAAAAAATAGAGAGGAAGGTTCAATGCCTTTAAAGTCTCAAAGCCTATACACTAGAGCTCATAAGAGGTAACCTTTTGATAACTACTGTTTATATTTGAGTGCCCCATTCATTAGTTTATATCTAGATAATGGTTATGTCTTCTGTCTTCAAGCAATAAAGGCCCCACTAGACTCAACAAACATTATACAATCACTCAAGAGAGGAAGGAAATGGGACGTTTTGTGTTGATATATATTTGATGATTTATTACCACGGAGCACAATCATGGCCACAGAATATCACTTGGAGTATAGAAAGCAACTTAGACCATTATTATAGCAAAATTTGAGGAATTTACCTCCTTCTCTGAGAGAGATGCTCCTTAAGGAAAATGCAAGCTGAAAACTCCGAATAAGAGCTTCATGGCTCGAGCTCTACAACATGCAATGAGCTATAAGATAGTGAAGAGAAACAAGGATAGCAGAAACTTGTCAAGATTAAAAAGAAAATTCACTTAGTTCATTAAAATCAGTATGAAGGATCATAGTTTCCTTTTTACCCAGTCACTATTCATACATTAAAATTCAATCAGTATGAAAAAGACACAGTAAGATATTGATTTAGACTATAAAGTGGCATGCATGTATAGACGTAAATTATGCATCTGTAAGTTAAGATCCAAAAAGAAAATATATAAAACATTATATCCATTATTGAGGAAGACAGGCGTTTCACATCCTAAATGAAGTCTAAGCCGTTCAAAAAAAGAGAAACTCATCACAATCAGTATAGAATCTAGTTCTTTTTAAAAGATAAAAAATGCAACAAACTAAACTTCAAGGTGCCTTTACTAATGCTGAGAAACAAAAATGTAGCCCCACAATAAAACAGTTGATCAAGCTAAACTAGCAATTGGTAAAACATTATAGTGAACCAAAGAGGAACTCTATTTGTAGCATTAGCAGTGAATAGAGTAAATGGTGAAAATAAAATGATAAAAAGCTTATCTTATGTGTTCATCCAAAAAATGAAGTTTTAGTTTTCGAGTATTTGAGGCGAACAAGAAATTTAATTCGAAAGACCATAATTAGGCTGTCATGTTAGAAGTACTCAAACTGTGCCCCCAAAGCATGCCAACTATAAGTCATACCGCTTAGCTTACACCTCAAGGAGAGGCTCCAAAAAATTTTAATTCAATAGAGGCATACAACTCTTAGGTATGCTAGCTAGAAGGGCTACACCTTGAGGCATGCCTCAAGAGGGACACCCTCAGCCTTGAGGCCTCCACAAAGACATATTGTCCTTAAAGTGGACTGAAAGTCTCGACGTGTTACTAAAAGGCATATTGCTTCCAACATGTATGCCTTTGGGGTGAGGTGAGGCATCTTCTCCTTCCAATCACTGTCTCCTCCCCCTCGTCTTGTGTGTGTGTGTGTGGGGGGGGGGGGGGGGGGGAGGGATTGAATATGCGACCTTAAGTTGCAACATTTTCAACCTTCCAGTTGAGCTATAGGCCCAAACCCTCCTCGTTTACTCTCGCACACAAGAGAGAGAGAGAGAAAGAGAATGGCACCATCTGTCAAAACCTTTTATTACACTTTCTGAGCAATGACAAACTCTTAAATGCATATATTGTTTATTGCATATGCTGTATTTAAAATTTTAAATTTAAAAATGTGTTGAATCAGAAGCCTTTCATACAATGGCGCATATAAAAGTTGCCTATATGTGTTGTACAAGTCAGTGCCATTCAGTATAAAAAGAACTCTATCGACTCAACAAAACTTTTAAAAAATAGGTGAAAATGCAATTCCAATTTATGCTTTTGCTATTTCCTTTTTAACCCATCATTAAATTAAAACTACAAATAAGTTAAATGTATCAGGGTAGAATAAAACCTTGTTGAAATATCTTTCATCAAAACTTGGGATCAACTCCTTCGAATATTTTCTGATAGTTTCCCCTTACTTTCCCTTTTTTCTATCTTTTAATTGAACATATGTACACAACATGAGGCTCATGACTCAAGCCTTGAGGCATATGCCAAAAGGGTTGGTGGCTCTGCCTTCGCCTTTCACCTCTAGAGACTACCAGAATACATGTAATTAATTAGTTTCGGTGTTATTAGTCATGTTGGGTGTGTCAAAGGTAAGTAGGTTTTTATTTGCTTTCTACGCTTTTCTATTGTACCAATATATGTGAGATATTAGATGGATTATATATTGTGATAATCGAGCGGTCTGAGATTACAACACTCAAGCCTATTTCTCCACATCCCTTCTTCTTCCTCTTCTACCTTATTCTCCTGTAACTGTAACCCTAATCTATTAACAAATTCCAACTTGGTATCAGAGCAGGACCCTGCGAATCAAATAGTTAACAGTTGGGGTTGGAGGATTAGGATCAATCAGTAGTACCAGGGTTAGTGACGGAGAAGAAGAGAGAGAGCAAAGAAAGGAATAGTGAGAAGGCTTAGAGATTTAGGGCTCCCTCATTAACATATATATTAAAACGTAAAAGACAACATACACACCAAAAAAATAATGCTCACAGACACAAAACAACCACATAACACTAACACACTCTCCATCAAGCTGGGGCATGAACATCTAACATGCCCAGCTTGACACTAACATCTTGAAGAATATTCAGCCCAACAGCTTTGGTGAAAATGTCAGCAAACTATTGGGAAGAGTCCACATTAATAGCTCAAAAGGTCCTTCTTTGACCTTCTCTCGAACAAAGTGCATATCGACTTCAATGTTCTTTGTTCTTTCATGTAGAACGGATTCTGATGCCATCTTCTCGGCAGCTTCAATACCACAGTGAAGAGGTATGGGATGACTAACATGAAATCCAAGCTCAGAAAGGAGCAAGCAAAGCCACAAATTTCACAGGTACCATGGGCAACGGCTCTATATTCTGCTTCAGCACTTGACGTTGAGACCACTGTCTGAATCTTGCTTTTCCAGGATACAAAGTTACCTCCAAGGAATACACAGTATCCGAATGTGGATCTTTGATCCGTAACAGCACTAGCCCAATTGGCATTGGCACAAACAGAGATGCTCATATCACTTTTGTGGACGATGGAAAAGACTAAACCCCAGACTAGATATGATATACCGAACGATGCAATGCAAAGCGGCAAGGTGAGTCATATGAGGGGCATGCATGAACTGACTCATGAGACTGACTGCAAAGGTGATGTTACGTCTAGTAAGGTGAGATAAATAAGTCTTCCAACAAGTCTTTAATACTCCTGAGGATTCAAAAGGATGTCATCATCAAGTTCATGAGGAGAGAGTTTCTGATCCATTCGTGATGTCGCAGGCTTGCATCCTAGCATTCTTGTATCTCTAAGAAGGTCCAACGCGCATGTCATCTACGAGAGGAAGATATATTTCTTTGACTTAGCAAGCCCAAGCAAGTATTTGAGATTCCCTAGGTCCTTTACTTCAACAATATAGGCTAGTTCGAATTTCGCATGGCTGATGACTATCTGATCATCCCCAATAAGAATGATGTCATCCACATAAACGGACAATGCCCCTTACCTTTTTCTTTTAGTGAATTTACCTTTTTCCTTCATTTCTATGTAGAAACAAACAATGTCCATCTTTGTACTTATCATTATCTTTGATGGTAAGCCTTGACCACCTTCAAGGGCTAAGTCTCGGATCACCTTTCAACAATGTGTAGAATTCCATGAGCCCAATTCAACCTCACATCACATGCGGGCTGGAAGTCTTGGGCAATATATAACCTAGGCAATCCTCACCTTACAAGCCCGTTTTGTGAAGTTGAGTTAGGCCCATGGAATTTTACATGGTATCAGAGCAGATAACCACATGGATGTAGAGAGACGCGTTACACGTGAGGAGGCGTGATGATGGGGACATCCAACAAAACAAGGCAGATGAAAGCATAAAGATGAAACCAAAAGAGAAGGTGGAAAATAAGACACAAGACGTCTGTGAACAGTCCTATAGCACGCTGTGAATGTACCACAGCACACTGTCCCACAACGCGCTGTGAACAGTACCACAGTGCGCTATATACCACAACACATTGCCCCACAACATGAATGTGAATAAAGATTACAATGCTAAGACGACACTCCAAAGAAAGGAAATTTTTATTTTTGAAAACTGTCATTTTTAGTTTTTTATTATTTTAGGACACTTTTTGACGGAGGACAAAACCCTAAACTACATGCGTGCAATGAATTAATTACTTGCCGAAATTAATTTAAATTATATTGAACAATGAATTTGAAAATAAAGCGAATACCTTAGGGCTTCTATGTTTCCCATGTGAGAGATCGCGTTCGGGGTCAGGAAAGGTCTAGTTCATGCGCTAGATCCGTTAGGTCTACGGTGTAGATCGGTTCTAGAGGTAGAACTCTAGATTTTCATATTAGGGCGCTCACAATTCAATGATGAGGTCACTGGTTTTCTTTGAGTATTTGATGCGGAAGGGTTTAATAGCTATGATGGGATCTACGGCTGTTGAATCGGATCGGTTCAATGATTTAGGAAAAAAAAAACTAGGGTTAATGATTTCGGGTTTATGAAAATATTTAGAAGCAGAAAAAGAAAATAAAGTAAGAGATAACTAGAAGATGGATGGGGGCTACACACCCTTGGCTTCACACCAAACCCTTCTCGGGAAGCGAAGAATCACTCTTCGTGGTGGCTCATCTCAAGCACACAAACAAAAGCTCTATTCATTAATTAAAAACTAATTACATTTTTTTCTTCATGACCTTATATAGGAGGTCTTAAAATAAAAGAAAACCCTAAAATAATTAAATAATAAAAGACAACTTTAACCCTGAAATTTAAATTCGAATTTTGAGAGAATTTAATCTGCGCGATTTCGATCAATCGAAAGTGACGCTCGATCGATCGATCGAAAGTGGTACTCTATCGATCGATTTATATATATATATATATATATATTCACTCCAGAATGAAGTCTCTTTCTCGCCGCTCTCGCCACCGTTGATCGATGGAAGCAGAATTTCAATTGAAAGTGCAGTATTCCTCCAATACGAAATTCTCCTCCTCTACGCCTGGTTCTGATTTCCATTCCGCTTCTTGAGCCTCTCTACGCTCGGTTATGGTTACGATTTCCATTCTATGTCTAATAAATTTTACGAAAGCATTGTATCCAATGTCTACAATGTCGGCGTCCCCGTCACTTTTATTGCGAATTTTATGTTATTTAGGATTTTCTTAGCCTATATAAAGGCATTGTAAACACTTTATTAATTAGTTTTGATTATTGAATGAAAAAGAGTTACTTTTGTGCAAACCCTAGAGAGTTTGTGAAGAGTTTTTAACCGATGGAGTGAATCCTTCAAACCTTGAGGAGCGAGCAATCGTTTCTGGTGCGACTTGGTGCGAAGCCGATGTACAGCCGTGGTGTGAAGCTTCGGAAAACCCTTGGTGTGAAGCCTTGAAATCTATCCCTTTATTTTGTCTTTTCTCTAGTTGTTGTCAGGTATTATCTTTCTTTAATTCAGTTGATAAAAATCAAAAATCCCAAATTGTTCCCCTTCTACTGAATTATTTTAAGCCTTATTTTATTTAAAATCCCCGAGGAGTCGAGACGATATTGCGATTGTCGATTGATGCCCTAACCTAGAACGAAACTCGAGTTCCCTCATCGAAGCCGTTTTTCTAGATCAGAAAATTTTCACACATGCGAACGCAAAATAGATTAATCTAATTGTTTTATTAATTTGATGTGTTGTATGATTTTTAATATTTCCGCTATTCAATTCATTCTAAAATCAATCCTAAATTCGCATAATTAGGGTTTTTAGTGTTTGTCCCGCATCAGTTTTGGTATCAAAGCTAGGTTTTAGTTTAGGGTTCTCCGTGTTCATATAGGTTTTAGAGTTTATTTCTTTCCATTTCAGATTTATCTTACACCATCTAATTTTGCATAATTCCGTCATGGATACCAGTAGCTTAGAAGCCCTGATTAGAGATCTTTCATCTAAGGTGACCGCTAGTCAAAATCTGATGGATGAGCACATCGTTGATCAACAAGCCAGGCATGAGGCTTTCGAACTGCCCGAAACATACGTTCCCGTATCATATGATGAACGTATTCTTAATCAGTGGCAGTCATTGCATCAAGGAGATTCCCCGGTCACAAAGTACATCGATTGGCTGGAGGACCTGATGACCTAGCACGATGCAGACGAGCCAGCAAAAGTTACCCTCTCAATGAGCGCACTGGTATTATCGCGCCCGAAATGTCCGGCAATCCCTCCGGCATGTAACTCCCAGATGAGGAAATCATGCAATGAAGTGCGAGGGATACACAAACGATTTCCTTCAAACAAATATCCATCTAGCAAGGTATACTCGGAGTTAATGTTAGGATTTTCAAAGATAGCAATGTATTCCACCCCGAAATCTGGGCACTCAGGATAATCTTGTTTTAACTGCTCAAATCCGGTGACCTCGGTGCTCATAGACTGCAAAGTCGCCACTCGACGACTAAGCGCATCAGCTGCCTTGTTCTCAGCACCGGCCTTATGCTTCAACACGAATGTGAACCCTTGAAGGTACTCGACCCACTTCACGTGCCTCGGGTTCAACTTTTTATAGAAAGCAAGGAAACGTAAGGATTCGTGGTCAGAAAACAACACAAATTCCTGCGGTCTCAGGTAATGTTTCCATTACCAAAGAGATCGGACGACCGCATAAAACTCCTTGTCATAGGTGGAGTATTTCTGCTTTGCCTCATTAAGTTTCTCACTAAAATAGGCCACGGGGTGGCCCTCTTGGCTCATCACTCTGCTTTATGCCTACACCCGATGCGTCACATGCTACTTCAAAACTTTAGAAAAGCCTGGTAGGCACATGACGGGTGATGTAACCATTTCTCTTTTATCTCGGCAAAGGCCCTCGTCGCAGCTTTGCTCCACAGGAACTCCCCTTTTCTCATGCAATCGGTAATGGGCCATGATGGTGTTAAACTTTCGAATGAAACAACGATAAAATGTGGCCAAGCCATAGAAGCTACGCACTTCATGAATATTCTTAGGTTCAGGCCAATCCACAATGGCCTTAACCTTTGCAGGGACTGCAACCATCCCATCTACCGAGACAATGAATCCAACGAATACAACAGATTGCTGCATGAAGGTGCACTTCTTGAGATTCGCGTATAACCTTTCTCCCCTCAAGGTTTCGCAAACCAACCTTAGGAGGATAATGTGTTGTTCCTTGGCCGTGCTGTAAATTAAGATGTCATCAAAATATACATGGAATTTGCCAAGAAATGGCCTCAACACTTGGGTCATGAGCCTCATGAATGTGCTCGAGGCATTGGATAGCTCAAAAGGCATGACTATCCACTCATAAAGACCGTCTTCGGTCTTGAAGGCGGTTTTTCATTCATCGCCAAGGCGAATACGAACCTAATGGTAGCCACTTTTAAGGTCTATCTTGGAAAAGATAGTGGTGCCAACCATCATATCAAGCATGTCATCGAGCCTCGGTATGAGAAATCGATATTTAACCGTAATCTTAATAATTACACGGCTATCCACACACATGCACCATGTACCATCTTTTTTAGGAGTGAGTAATGCGGGTACAGCACACGGGCTGAGACTCTCTTGGATGAACCCCTTCTGAAGGAGCACAATGACTTGCCGAGTTAACTTGGCGTGCTCAATCGAGTTTAAGCTATAATGGGACAGGTTTGGTAATGAAGATCCAGGAACCAAGACGATTGCGTGTTGAATGTCACGCATGGGAGGGAGCTCATTAAGTAAGTCTTCGGGGAAGACATCCGCAAATTCATTCATGATTGGCTCGACCTCCTTGGGGTACTCACGTGCTAACTCAGGAGTACTTTCAACGGTGACGATGACATACACTACGCTCTCATCTAACGATGCCCTCTCGAACTCTGAAGGGCTCACAATGTTGATGGCCTTGGATTGGCCTCCCTTCTTTTCAACTCTGTTGACTGATGGTGCTTTGGGAGCCAAAGGGTTAAGAGTGATTTTCTTACCCTCATAATTGAATGTGCAAATATTAGATCGACCAAAGATGGTCACGTTCAAGTCATAAAGTCATAGCCTCCCTAAGATGATGTGGCCCACATCATTCGGCACCACATCGCACCATAAGGTGTCTGAGTATGAACCCAATTTTATGGGTACACGACACCTCTGTGAGACGGGAATGGATGAGGAGTCAACCCATGCGACTTTGTAAGGTCTCGAGTGGGCTTCGGGAGTAAGCCCTAAGCGGGTGACGGTATGTTCTAACACCACATTGGTGTAGCTTCCGCTATCCACGATAACCCTACAACTCTTTGTCCCACATGTGGCAAAGGTGTGGAAGATGTTCTCCCTCCGCCAATCCTCCTTTTCATCCCGTTGAGGTTGTGCAAAGGCACACCTCACAACTAAAGCACGACCCATGTCATCACCTTCCTCGTCACTAGGTGTGGCATTCGGCTCAAAGACCTCTTTTTCATAAACTCCCTCACTCTCTTCTCCTTCTCCTTCAATGAAGAGATTCCTTTGTGGGTCTCTCGTGGCGCATTGGGCGGCAAAGTGCCCCAAACCTTAACATTTATAACACTTGACATGAGAACCACTCTTCGAGGACTCTCCGACTACACAATTTCCTTTGTCAAACCACACATTGGCAGATGTGGATTGTGTGGGTTTGGGAGGTGGGTTTCCAATACTAAGTCTTACTTTGCTGGTACGGGGTTGACCGATGTGAAAATCAGATCGCCTAACCACAGTCATTTTCAAATATCGTTCAAGGTCCTAAACGACGGTGTAACATTCAACGAGTCTCAACAGGGTGGGAGACTAACTCTTTTTGTAAGTCAAGCCTCAATCCGGTGCGAAATCTGGATAGAGTGACTTGAGGGTCTTCGGACACTTTGGCTCTCATCATAAATTCTTCAAATTTACCAATATAGTCCACTACGGGCATAGTACCTTGGCGTAGATTTTGCCATTGATCGAGGAGACGATGGTGGTATGAGGAAGAAACTTATTTCTCTGTAAGTCGCTCCCTCATGTCCTCCCAACAGGTAATGGGAGTACAACCCGCATTAGTTCTGATGCACTCAACGTTGACCCAAAAGAGTCGGGCTTGGCCTATGAGCTTCATCTTAGCAAGTCTAACACATCTCTCGTCACTCATGCCAAACCACTCAAAGTGCTGGTCCATATCGGATAACCAATCGAGGAAGACTTGAGGGTCCAATCTTCCATCGAAAGTTGGGAACTCAACTAGAACATTCTTGAGGAGTTTCCCTTCCGGGTCAGTCATCTCCATGATGATCCATCCTATGATTCCGGTTTCGATTATGTTGGTAGCCATTTCGTTCGAAACATGGACCATTACGCTCACAGTGTAGTTCGAGGTACTCATCACCCTCGTTTAACCGATTGACTTGGTCTAACAACCTCTCATTGGACGTATCAAGGCTCCTTTGGGTTGTTTCCATGGCAGCCATTTGATCATTGATAGATTTTAGATCAGCCCTCATGTCGTTAAGAGCCTCGAAAATCTCATTCATGTTCATGGTGGTACGGTTCACTAATGGCGGGTTCTAGAATGGCATGCAAAATGAACTGACAATGAAAGGGACTTTTGACAAACACGGGATGTGCACACTTTGGCCAAAAACAGAAATAAGATGCAATGAAAATTAAAGTGCAATGAATTCAATGCCACACAAATATGCCCTAACCTAGAACTTAGGCTTTGATACCAAAACTGACGCAGGACAAAACCCTAAACTACGTGTGTGGGATGAATTAATTACTTGCCGAAATTAATTTAAATTAAATTGAACAATGAATTTGAATATAAAGCGAATACCTTAGGGCTTCATTGTTTCCCATGTGAGAGATCGCATTCGGGTTCAGGAAAGGTCCAGTCCATGCACTAGATCTGTTAGGTCTGCGGTGTAGATCGATTCTAGAGGTAGAACTCTAGATTTCCATATTAAGGCGCTTACTCATGGTTAATGGTAGGATCTCAAGTTCTTCTATGGTTTATGGGATCGGGTGTTTGGAGATTTAATGGTTGAAATAGGGATTTGTGAGATAGGTTCGAATCAACGGTTCCAATGGGTGTTAGGATTTATGGTTTTCGACATGCACGGAGGCTCAGGCTCGGGTATATTGGAAACTTGCTTTCTTTGCCGTTTGCTGGAACTTGTGGCTTGCTCGAAATGAGAGGATATTTTCTAACATATCGCGTCCAGTCGGCATGATCATCAAGGGGGTTCGGGACTATATATTGGGATGGGCTCATTGTAGTGGGATCTCTGAGGGGGAGCTGGCCATGACATGGGACCCCGGCTAGTGCTGCTTCCTTTTCTGGGCTGCTGGGTTTCAGGGCTATTCGGATACTAGGCTATTCAGTCTTCTTTTCTTTGTATACTCTTTCTTCTGATGTACGTCTATGTTTGACGGTGTACGATTTTCAGCGCCTTGCTGGTTTCTAATATATTTCCTATTACCGATCAAAAAAAAAAATTATGGTTTTGGGGATTTGGAAAAGGTGACGGCTGGATTTGAGATTTATAGGATCACACAAAGTAGAGAAAGAAAATAAAAATGAAGAGATAGATAGAGAATAGATTTTAGGCTTCACACCAAACCCTTCTCGGGAAACGAAGATTCACTCTCCGAAGATGCTCATCTCAAGCAAGGAAGCAAAAAGCTCTTTTCATTAATCAAAACTAATTACGTTGTTATGGAGAGACCTTATATAGGAGGTCTTAAAATAAAACCCTAAAACGAAGCTAAACATAAAAGAAAGAAAAATTTGCCCCTAAAACTTAAGTTCGAATTCTAAAAAAAAATCAACCTCGCCCGATTTCGATTGATCGAAAGTGACACTCAATCGATCGAAATTAATTCGATCGATCGAATTATATATATATATATATATATATATATATATATATATATATATATATATGCCAGAGTTGAATCCTTTTCTCACCGCCGTCGATCGATCGAAATATGGGCTTCGATCGATCAAAGTAGGGATTCGATCGATCGAATACTGGTTCGATCGATCGAGATGCGCAGATTCATCGTTTCGTCTTCTTTACGCTCCATTCCGCTTCTTCCGACGTCGGTACACGCGAAACGGTCTGTATCTAATATCTACAATGTCGGCGTCCCCGTCAATTCTCCCGGGCTAAAAGAGCTGCATCACCGATGAAGCGGCATCGGGATAGCGATCGAGCACGTCGGGGTCTAGGTGTCACACCTCATCTTCAGATAACCATGTGTTCTCCGAGTCCGGCTTTCCCAACAACTTAACCAAGTATTTCTGAAATCCTCCACCATGGGTGGATACCGCAAAATCATCAAGTATCCCTTCGATCTCATCTCTCCTCTGCTTCCTTAGGAAAGGGAAGGGTAGGGGCGCAGGGTGGGGCTGAAATGTGAGCTCGGGTCTGCTTGGAAGGGGTTGGTGGGGGTGGGGCAGAGGCCGAAGAAGGAACTAGATCCTCCACATTAAACGTAGAGTTGACCCCTATATCTGGTGGAAGTTCGAGAACATACGCATTAGGCCTGCTCCTTACCACAACTCTAAAAGGCCCAGCGCCGCAGGCTTGGAGTATCTTTGTGGCTCTCGATGGGAATCGTTCAGGCCTAACCCGAACCATCACATAATCCCCCACTTGGAATTTTTTGAAGCGCCTATGCTCATCCGCAGTTATCTTGTAATGTTCATTGCTCGCATTAATTTTTTTCTAATTTCGGCATGCAATTCATAGATGTGTTGTGCGAACGCATCTACTAACTCGTAAACTCGATGGGATGCAGACATGGGGATTAAATCAATGGGTGTCCTAGGCCTATGACCAAGTACAACCTTTAAAGGAGTCATGCCTAGGGACCTATTGACTGAATTGTTGTATGCAAACTCGGCTATAGGCAATGTAAAATCCCAAGTCCTAGGATGATCACCGACTAAACAACGAAGGAGATTACCTAAGCTCCTATTGGCGACTACTATTTGGCCATCGGTTTAAGGATGATAGGTGGAAGAAAATTGGAGCATGGTACCCATCATATGCCATAAAGTTTTCCATAAGTAACTGGTGAACTTCACGTCTTGATCCAACACAATCGTTTTGGGTAACCCATGGAGACGCACAACCTCCCCGAAAAATAATTTGGCAATGTGAGTTGCATCGGAGGTTTTTGAACAAGGTATGAAGTGGACGGGCCATTTTGGAAAAGCGGTTCACTACCACAAAAATGGAATCGTGCTTCCGTTGAGTCTCGGGAAGTCCGAGCACGAAATCCATAGAGATGTCTTGCAACGGAGTGTGTAGCACAGGTAACGGGGTGTACAAGCTGGTATTCTGCTTTATCTACTTCGCCACTTGGCATGTACGACATTATTTCACGACCCTAAAGACATCTCTCATAAAGCTAGGCCAATAAAACCTATCATCAACGAGCGCACTGGTCTTATCGCGCCCAAAATGTCTGGCAATCCCTCCGGCATGTAACTCCCAGATGAGGAAGTCACGCAATGAAGTGCGAGGGATACACAAACGATTTCCTTTAAACAAATATCCATCCAGCAGGTATACTCGGAGTTAATGTTGTTCGGATTTTCAAGGATAGCAGTGTATTCCGCCCCGAAATCTGGGCACTCAAGATAATCTTGTTTTAACTGCTCAAATCCAATGACCTTGGTGCTCATAGACTGCAAAGTCGACACTCGACGACTAAGCGCATCAACTGCCTTGTTCTTAGCACCGGTCTTATGCTTCAACACGAATGTGAACCCTTGAAGGTACTCGACTCATTTCACGTGCCTCGGGTTCAACTTTTTCTGGGAAGCAAGGAAACGTAAGGCTTCGTGGTCAAAAAACAAAACAAATTCCTACGATCTCAGGTAATGTTTCCAATACCAGAGAGATCGGACGACCGCATAAAACTCCTTGTCATAGGTGGAGTATTTCTGTTTTGCCTCATTAAGTTTCTCACTAAAATAGGCCACAGGGTGGCCCTCTTGGTTCATCACTCCGCCTATGCCTACACCCGATGCGTCACATGCTACTTCAAAGACTTTAGAAACGTCTAGTAGGCGCATGACGGGTGCAGTAACCATTTTCTCTTTTATCTCGGCAAAGGCCCTCGTCGCAGCTTTGCTTTCACAGGAACTCCCCTTTTCTCATGCAATCAGTAATGGGAGCCATGATGGTGCTAAAATTTCGGATGAAACAACGATAAAATATGGCCAAGTCATGGAAGCTATGGACTTCATGAATATTCTTAGGTTCGGGCCACTCCACAATGGCCTTAACCTTTGCAGGGTCCGCAACCATCCTGTCTACCGAGACAATGAATTCCAAGAATACGACAAATTGCTGCAGGAAGGTGCACTTCTTGATATTCGCATATAACCTTTCTCCCCTCAAGGTTTCGCAAACCAACCTTAGTGGAGAATGTGTTGTTCCTTGTCCAGGCTATAAATTAAGATGTCATCAAAATATACAACAAGCAATTTGCCAAGAAATGGCCTCAACACTTGGGTCATGAGCCTCATGAATGTGCTCGAGGCATTGGATAGCTCAAAAGGCATGACTATCCACTCATGAAGACCGTTTTCGGTCTTGAAGGCGGTTTTTCATTCATCACCAAGGCGAATACGAACCTGATGGTAGCCACTTTTAAGGTCTTTCTTGGAAAAGATAGTAACGCCAACCATCATATCAAGCATGTCATCGAGCCTCGGTATGAAAAATCGATATTTAACTGTAATCTTAATAATTACAAGGCTATCCACACACATGCGCCATGTACCATCTTTTTTAGGAGTGAGTAATGCGGGTACAGCACACGGGCTGAGACTCTCTTGGATGAACCCCTTCTGAAGGAGCACAATGACTTGCCGAGTTAACTCGGCGTGCTCAATCGGGTTTAAGCTGTAATGGGACAGGTTCGGTAATGTAGATCCAGGAACCAAGTCGATTGCATGTTGAATGTCACGCATGGGAGGGAGCTCATTAAGTAAGTCTTCGGGGAAGACATCCGCAAATTCATTCATGATTGGCTCGACCTCCTTGGGGTACTCACATGCTAACTCAGGAGTACTTTCAACGGTGATGACGACATACACTACGCTCTCATCTAACGATGCCCTCTCGAACTCTGAAAGGCTCACAATGTTGATGGCCTTGGATTAGCCTCCCTTCTTTTCAACTCTGTTGACTAATGGTGCTTTGGGAGCCAAAGGGTTAAGAGTGATTTTCTTACCCTCATAATTGAACGTGCAAATATTAGATCGACCAAAGATGGTCACGTTCAAGTCATAAAGCAATGGCCTCCCTAAGATGATGTGGCCCACATCCATCGGCACCACATCGCACCATAAGGTGTCCGAGTATGAACCCAATTTTATGGGTACACGACACCTCTGTGAGACGGGAATGGATGAGGAGTCAACCCATGCAACTTTGTAAGGTCTCGGGTGGGCTTCGGGAGTAAGCCCTAAGCGGGTGACAGTACGTTCTAACATCACATTGGTGTAGCTTCCGCTATCCACGATAACCCTACAACTCTTTGTCCCACATGTGGCAAAGGTGTGGAAGATGTTCTCCCTCCGCCAATCCTCCTTTTCATCCCGTTGAGGTTGTGCAAAGGCACACCTCACAACTAGAGCACGACCCATGTCATCACCTTCCTCGTCACTAGGTGTGGCATTCGGCTCAAAGACCTCTTTTTCATAAACTCCCTCACTCTCTTCTCCTTCTCCTTTAATGAAGAGATTCCTTTGTGGGTCTCTCGTGAGGCATTGGGCGGCAAAGTGCCCCAAACCTTGACATTTATAACACTTGACATGAGAACCACTCTTCGAGGACTCTCCGACTACACCATTTCCTTTGTCAAACCACACATTGGCAGATGTAGATTGTGTGGGTTTGGGAGGCGGGTTTCCAACACTAAGTCTCACTTCGCCGGTACGAGGCTGACCGGTGTGAAAATTAGATCACCTAACCACCGTCATTTTCAAATATCGTTCAAGGTCCTGAACGACGGTGTAACATTCATCGAGTCTCAACAGGGTGGGAGACTAACTCTTTTTGTAAGTCAAGCCTCAATCCGGTGCGAAATCTGGATAGAGTGACTTGAGGGTCTTCGGACACTTTGGCTCTCATCATAAATTCTTCAAATTTACCAATGTGTACTGCGGGCATAGTACCTTGGCGTAGATTTTGCCATTGATAGAGGAGACGATGGTAGTATGAGGAAGGAACGTATTTCTCTGTAAGTCGCTCCCTCATGTCCTCCCAACAGGTAATGGGAGTACAACCCACATTTGTTCTGATGCACTCAACGTTGACCCAAAAGAGTCAGGCTTAGCCTATGAGGTTCATTTTAGCAAGTCTGACACATCTCTCGCCGCTCATGCCAAACCACTTGAAGTGTTGGTCCATATCGGATAACCAATCGAGGAAGACTTGAGGGTCCAATCTTCCATCGAAAGTTGGGAACTCAACTCGGACATTCTTGAGGAGTTTCCCTTCCGGGTCGTAGTCATCTCCATGATGATCCATCCTATGATTCTGATTTCGATTATGTTGGTAGCCATTTCGTTCGAAACATGGACCATTACGCTCACGGTGTGGTTCGAGGTACTCATCACCCTCGTCTAACCGATTGACTCGGTCTAACAACCTCTCATTGGACGTTTCAAGGTTCCTTTGGGCTGTTTTCATAGCAGTCATTCAATCATTGATCGATTTTAGATCAGCCCTCATGCCATTAAGAGCCTCGGCAATCTCATTCATGTCCATGGTGGTACGGTTCACTAATGGCGGTGGCATGCAAAATGAATTGACAATGAAAGAGACTTTTGACAAACACGGGATGTGCACACTTTGGCCAAAACAGAAATAAGATGCAATGAAAATTAAAGTGCAATGAATTCAATGCCACACAAATATGCCCTAACCTAGAACTTACGCTTTGATACCAAAACTGACGCAGGACAAAACCCTAAACTACGTGTGTGGGATGAATTAATTACTTGCCGAAATTAATTTAAATTAAATTGAACAATAAATTTGAAAATAAAGCGAATACCTTAGGACTTCTTTGTTTCCCATGTGAGAGATCGCGTTCGAGTTCAGGAAAGGTCCAGTCCATGCGCTAGATCTGTTAGGTCTACGGTGTAGATCGATTCTAAAGGTAGAACTCTAGATTTCCAGATTAGGGTGCTTACTCGTGGTTCAATGGTGGGATCTCAAGTTCTTCTATGGTTTATGGGATCGGGTGTTTGGAGATTTAATGGTTGAAATAGGGATTTGTGAGATAGGTTCGAATCAATGGTTCCAATGGGTGTTAGGATTTATGGTTTTGGAGATTTGGAAAAGGTGACGACTGGATTTGAGGTTTATGGGATCACACAAAGTAGAGAAAGAAAATAAAAATAAAGAGATAGATAGAGGATAGATTTTGGGCTTCACACCCTTAGCTTCACACCAAACCCTTCTCGGGAAACGAAGATTCACTCTCCGAAGATGCTCATCTCAAGCAAGGAAGCAAAAAGCTCTTTTCATTAATCAAAACTAATTATGTTGTTTATGGAGAGACCTTATGTAGGTCTTAAAAACTTAAGTTCGGATTCTAAAAAAAAAATCATTCTCGCACGATTTCGATCGATCGAAAGTGACACTCGATCGATCGCAATTAATTCGATTGATTGAAAGGGGTAATCGATCGATCGAATTATATATATATATATATATATATATATATATATATGTATGTGCCAGAGTTGAACCCTTTTCTCGCTGCCGTCGATCGATCGAAATATGGCCTTCGATCGATCGAAGCAGGGATTCGATCGATCAAATACTGGTTCGATCAATCGAGATGCGCAGATTCGTCTTCTTTACGCTCCATTCCGCTTCTTCCGGCGTTGGTACATGCGAAACGGGCCGTATCCAATGTCTACAATATCGGCGTCCCCATCATGAAGGTGAAGTTCTGGTCAAAACCGTAGGTTGCATTAGGACAATTCCTATTATCGGAGACAGTGTGTCCACACCAAGTGAGTCATTAGAGTTGGTACGAGCATATCCTCATTCTAAATTGCATGGGATTAACAATCAGAATTTATTGAACATTGGAAATATGACTGATCGCACTAACACGTTGAATATGTTTAATGAATTTGATACTAAAAGTTTTATATTAATTTCTGATAGTCTCGAGCATATGGGATTTTTTCAAATCATAGAAAAGGGTAAGGATGGAGGTCTAAATTTTCTTCTAGACAAGGGCAACCATCCGATAATTGTCGTAACGGATCTTACGCCTATTCTAGATCCCACAACCCCGCCCTTTGATCCATTCCTTCTTGAGCACCCAATCGAACCACACCCATTTACCCAGTTCCTATCCCGTACCTTACCTGTCCAATATGAGAAAGGGTCGATTGAGAAGGTCATAGAATTTTCAAGCTTCTATGCCAATGAAGGTAAAAATCAGAAGTATCTCACAGTGTGGAAAGACAAGCCAAGAGTTGAGCTTTCAAAATGTAGTATTCGTGGGTTCCCTAATTCATCAGAGAATAGTTTTTCTCACCCGGGTAGTATTGATGGGGACATTCAACAAAACAAGACAGATGAAAGCATACAGAGGAAACCAAAAGAGAAGGCGGAAAATAAGACACAAGACGTCTGTAAACAGTATTGTGAACAGTATCACAGCGCGTTGTGGATGACTCCGCGCTAGCGACGGAAATTTTTATTTTTGAAAATTATCACTTTTAGTCTTTATTATTTTAGGACTCTTTTACTACGAGTTTTATGTTGTTTAGGGTTTACTTAGCCTATATAAAAGCATTGTAAAAACTTTATTAATTAGTTTTGATTATTGAATGAAAAGAGAGTTGGTTTTGTGCAAACCTAGAGAGTTTGCGAAGAATTTTCAACCGAGGGAATGAATCCTTCAAACCTTGAGGAGTGAGCAATCATTTCTCGTGCGACTTGGTGCGAAGCCGATATACAGTCATGGTGTGAAGCTTCAGAAAACCCTTGGTGTGAAGCCTTGAAATCTATCCCTTTATTTTATCTTTTCTCTAGCTGTTGTCAGGTATTGTCTTTCTTTAATTCCGTTGATAAAAATCAAAAATCCCAAATTGTTCCACTTTTACTGAATTATTTTAAACCTTATTTCATTTAAAATCCCCGAGGAGTCAAGAGACGATATTGCGATTATCGATTGATGCCCTAAACTAGAATGAAACTTGAGTTCCCTCATCGGAGCTGTTTTTCTAGATCGAAAAATTTTCACGCATGCGAACGCTAAAATGGATTAATCTAATTGTTTTATTAATTTCATTGAATTAATTTTATGTGTTGTATGGATTTTGAATATTTCCGCTATTCAATTCGTTCTAAAGTTAATCCCAAATTCGCATAATTAGGGTTTTTAGCGTTTGTCCCTCGTCATGTGAAAGATAGTCCCACATCGCTTGGGTCAATGGCCATGGGCTATATAGAAACCAAGGTAAACCTCACCTTACAAGCCGGTTTTGTGAGGTTGAGTTTGGCCCATGGAATTCTACACAAGGCACCTTGACCTGATCTGCTTTAAAGTGTCAAGTGCAAGGCATCACCTCAATTGCGTTCATCACCATCTTGACTATGCTGCATCACCTCTTTGATTGTGTCCCTTGGTCATCTCCAAGAGTCAAGTGTCGCATCACCTCCTTAACTATGTTGGATCACTTCATTGACTATGTTTTATCACATCCTTGACGGTGCCCCTTGGCCATCTCCAAGGGACAAGTGTTGCATCAACTCCTTGATTATGCCCCTTGGCCATATCTAATGACCAATTGATGTATTACCTCATTGATTGTATCGCATCAACTCCTTGACTATCTATCTAGGGTTAAGGCGTTAACTAGTTACAGTTAAGTTAGGTATATCAATTCATGTAACATTATCATTTTGTCATTGTTCTTCGAGAGAAATGACCTTTTTTTATCTTTTAATTAATATTATTGTTTTACCCCTAGTTTTTTTAAATGACTTTCATGTCCCAGATTTAAAATTACTATATTACCCATGTCATTCTCCGAAATAGTCATCACATCTCTAGACCAAGATTACCCTTTTACCCTTGTCTTTCTCTTAAATGTTACCGCATATGAGAATATACGGTCGTATATGCTATTTTAGGAGGTCGGCATATGCGATCCAGTGCAGTATGTGATTGCATATTGCTCCAACGGTCATAAATATAACCGTTGGACTTTAATTTTCGAAAATTGGGGCCCCACTACATCTATAAATAGAGGAGCTCTCTTCCTCCCTTCACCACAACTCATTTAGAGTCTCTCTCTCTCTCTCTCTCTCTCTCTCTCTCTCTCTCTCTCTCTTGCATGCCCATTCTATTTCCAATCTCTCTCTCTTTCTTCCTTTTTTTTTTAATTTATAATCTTCTTCAAACAAGAAGGGGGGTCCCTTCCACGGCTCCATCGGCACTCTAAAGTTCCCTCTGAGGCTCCTACTATCCTTCCTCCATCTCAAAGCAAGAAAAGAAGCATTAAATCAAGATCCAAAAATCAAGATTGACGCTTTTTCTTGTGTGGGAGGTTTGAGTATTTAATTTTAGTTTTTATTTATAATTTTACATCAAGTTCTCTTTCATTTTTCAACTTCTTAAATTTATATTATTATTATGTCTTCGTCCACGTCAAATGATCATCTTAGATCGAGGCCTAACGATTCGGGTTGAAAGTATGGACATCATAAAAGTCCTACGGAGAAGACCAAGATACAATGTACCTTGTGTCCCTATGTTAGCGTAAGGACAATATTGTGACACAAGCAACACTTGGCTCACCAACCCAAATCGAATATTAAAGTATGTCCAAATGTAACTCCCAAGATTGTAAGGGAGATTTTACAATGGAATGATAAGATTTCAAGGATGAAATATAATGATGTAATTTAGGAGACTACCGGGAAGGGGGTAGTCAACATTATCACTATGAAGAGGAAGAGGAGTTGGAGGATGATAGATTCACTCCCTCCACCACTGCCTGTAATGGTAGACTACCACCTCCTCCTCGTAAAAGAGCTTGTGGTAGTGGTAGTGGTAGTGGTGGTAGTGGTAGTGGTAGTGGTACTAGAGGTGGCATAGAAAATTTTCTCTTATAGACTACACCCCGAGGATGTGGTCAATGCAAGAGACAAACATGGACCAGTTCAAACTACCATAGAAAACCAGTTTAAAGATAAAGATAGACCCACAACTATTCAATATGTAGCTAAGTGGATGTACCAAGCCAGTATTGCCTTCAATACCGTTACATTAAAGAGCTACCAAGTTATTGTTGAAGCTCTAGGACAATTTGGGAATTAAACCGTCCCCATATCATGAAATAAGACACTTGTCTTAGAAAAAAGGTCCAAGCGACCAATAGTTTTCGATCCAAGCATAGAGAGGATTGGAAAACAAATGGGTGCATGGTTATGGCTGATGGATGGACGGATAGGGTCGATAGGTCACTAATTAATGTGTTGGTTAATTATCCTACCGGCACTATGTTCCTAAAGTCGGTGGACGTTTTGGCTAAATCCCACATGGGCGAATACCTTTTTGGCCTCCTAGATAAAGTTGTGAAGGAGATTGGAGAAGAGCACATTGTCCAAGTTTGTAGGGACAATGCCGCAAATTACGTAGCCGCAGGTCGGCTTCTTATGCAAAAGCAACCTCGCATATATTGGGCACCATGTAAGGCCTATTGCCTTGACTTAATTTTAGAAGACATCGGCAAGGTCCACATTAAGACCGTAGCTAAGGCTAGGAGAATAGTAGTTTTCTTTTATACGCATGCCCAACTACTCCATATGCGCAAAGCATTGGGTGGAAACATTTTATGACCCCTTGTCACCCGCTTTGCTACGGCCTTCTTAACCCTACAAAGTTTATACGGTAAAAGAGAACAACTACCTAGCTTTGTAACGAGAACCAAATGGAGGAATGGGCCATGGGCTAAGAAGAGCGAGGGAAAGTGGGTAGCCCAAACCATCCTTACACCAACGGCTTGGAATAGTGTTACACAAACACTAAGAGACTCTGAACCATTGGTAGATGTACTACAATTGGTTGATAGCGATAAAGCCCCATATGGGTTATATTTATAGCTTTATGGAGAAAACTATACAGAAAGTTAAATCAAATAATAGCCAAAGAGTTCGACTTGTCGCGGATGCGACATATATGATTGATTTTCTTAATGTGTTAAAGAGAATGGTTCCAGATAAAAATGACCAAGATAGGATAAGTAACCTATTAGATTGCTAGAAGAAGTCGTTGGCATGTTCGAAAGGGATATCGTCGTTCGACATAGGGATATGAAAAAACCGAGGAAGTGCCTAACGTGTAAATGCAATCCTTATTCATTTATTCATTTTAAGGCTTTAAGCTTTTGAAATGATAACTAATTTATTAAAATCAATGTGTAGCCAATTCGTGAGCCGCTTATGGAGTAGATACAAACAATAAAGATTCTTCTTTGAAGACATTGGCCATAAGAGTACTAAGCCTTACTTGTTCGGCATCGGCATGTGAGTGTAAGTGGAGCTCGGCGAGATGGTAAGTGTCTTGTTAATTATTATACTTATAGAAATTTTAGATTAAAAAAAATTAGATTAAATTTTAACATATTTTTAATGTCTTAAATAGATTCATAAGAAAAAGAGAAACATACTTGAGCAATCCAAGCTCAATGATTTGATCTTTGTTCAATACAACCAAAAGGTTCGAGAATGTTTTCTCAAAGCAAGAGAAAATCCAGGATTTAATGATCCCATTTTGATTGACGATTTACCTGCTGATGATCCTTGAGTGGCGGATGCAAGGGATGAGCCAATCTTCACGGGTGAAGATCTTACATGGGATCAAATGGAGGAGGCCTCTTTTGGTGGTGAAGGAGAAAAACCTAGATGGCGTAGGAGATCGGTGGGGGGAGTTCTTCAAGCCAAAGAAGAAATGAAGAAGATTGAATCCAAGAAAAAGAGGATCTGGATAATATAGACTCCATCTTGGTGAGATCGGATGAAGAAGAAACTAAGGAAGATGAAGAACACATTGAAGAAGGCGATGATTAGGATGATGATGACCATGCCGGAGGTGGAGGAGCCGATCAAGCACCACGATGGGTTACAGAGCAATGCGTAGAGTGCATGGTCAGAGGACAATACAACCCTTAAAATATAAGTTTTCAAGTGGTTTTTTAAGTTTTCATATAGTTAATGTATTTTGTTTGTTATTTCTCTAAATAAAATGGAAGTTTATTACCTTTATTAAATGAGTTTTTTGTATTATAAAGACCGGTATGTATTTTACTTATAAGACTTTATATTATTCCCATATTTTTCAAAAAAATCACCTTTTTTTCATATTTAAAAAAATATAGAAAATCAATATGCCATCGCAAATGAGATGATGCGAATCGCATATGCGATGGCACAGTGAAATCGCATATCATAGGATATGTGATTTCACAACAATGGAAATGGCCATTACGTCCTACCAATAGCACAAGTTATTTTACTAGTAAAAGTTGGTTTATTAGACCAATAGCACAAGTTATTTTACTAGTAAAAGTTGGTTTATTAGATATTGATTAGTGCTATGAGATTAGGGTTAGATAAAAGTTAGTGCTAAACTAAAAGGAAGAAAGGAGATAGATGGAAATTAGGGTTATGAGAGTTGTTTCTCATCCCCTTATCTAGTGGATTAGATACTAATTAAAAGGTGAACCAATGTGAACCATTAACACATTATGAAACATATTCTGACCGCTATATACACACCAATGCCATACTAAAAGTAAACCAACATTCTCCACCTGGCTTTCTACTTCCAAGAGAGATAAGGAAGGTTTGCCGCCTTCATCTTGCAGCTATCCATCACATTCTTCGAGATAGTAGGTCTAGCCCCATTGCAGACTTTTGTATCTCTCGCATGGTCATCTTGACATTTCTGGTTACATGCACGCTTGAATTGGATACTCAACTGATTTTTTCTTGACATCAAACGATTGTGCCTTCTTAGGAGGCAATCATGTTGAATGGAAGAGCAAGAAACAATCAGTTGTCTCTTGCTCTAGTGTTGTAGCAGAGAACTAGGTCATTGCACCTGGTATATTTGAGATTATGTGGCTTCGTTCTCTTTTCTTTAAGTTGGGGTTACCTGTTAGTGCAACCTAAAGCTGCAATTCATATTGCTTCTGATTTGGTTCTACATGAGTAGAGCAAGCACATTGAAATTATTCTGCAGTTTGCTAGCAAGAAGCTTTGGGATGGGTCGTTTGAGATTCCACATGCTTCCTCTTCACGACATTTTTGCAGATGTGTTTACTAAGGTTGTAGGGCCTATGTTTCTTCACAACAATTCTGTTAAACTGGGCATGTTTCATATTTATGTTCCAGCTCGAGGGAGAGTGTTGTTAGTATGTGCTTAGTTTTGCTAATGTTTAGGTATATATGACTTACCTTGTATCTTCCTTTGTGATGTTTTTCCTGTTTGTAACATTGAACTCGTATGCTAATATAGAATGACTCCCTTAAGCCCTTTACCTTCTATCTCTCTCCTTCATCTTCTCTTATTCTCCCTCTTACAATTTCCCTCTCTCATCTCAACATTATCCAAGTGGGTTACAATGCTACGAGAACCAGGGGGGGGGGGGGGGGTTGAAGAGGAGATCAATAATGACTTGCATTGGAGGGGGGTTTGAAGAGGAGATCAATAATGACTTGCATAGACGTAGTGAGAACCGACATGGAGGTTTGCTATGTAACAGAGATTTTAGTTCAGAATATAAATGTGTGGAGAAATTAGACTCTGCAAAGCCAAATCAAAATAGATAGGACAGGACAATAGTTATGGTGATGAAGATGGTGGTGGTGGTGGTGATAATGACGACAAAGTGACTATCCATCTTCCACGAGAATTTTCTTTTCTTTCGTATAAATGTCGATGAATACTCCACATAAATTAGTTTTTAGATGCAATAGGTTAAGCTGTATAACTATGAAGATATATTCACAATTTAGAACAATAAGTCGATAGTTTTTCAGCATATAATATGTCACCATATTTTCCTACCTTTTCTTTGAGACGATCAGAAAAATTAATATAAACACATCCAAATGTGCAGAGCAACTGAAACTGTACACTGAACAAAGTATTGCCATATGAAATTTAACCCTTAGAAGAAAACTGCAATCATTATAACATCCATGCAGTGCTAATTTAAATCTCTTACCTTTGCCCGAGAAAATAGCAAGACTAGACAGTAAGTATGAGAGATTGCTTCGTAATTTTCAGGAGTGTTTCCAGAGGAGATGGCCTGAGACCATATGGAAGAAAGCAAAAGTGTAATCTGGCGACTACTCAACCTAAGGGAAATTGGATCCTGAAGTTTAGTAGATGGGAGAATGGTCAAGCTACAATGTTACTTAAGGAAAATCTGTATAAAATTGCTTTAGTTTGACTAACAATATAAGCACTTAAATTGAGAAGATCTCAGTGACACACTTACCAGTCCCTTACATGAATTGGCCATAGAATTTCCATCTGCAGTTGAAGGTAAAGGATAACCTCTAATGCTATTAACTCGGCCACTAATTGACTTTAATGTAAGGGGCATTACATTATCACTGTTCTTTCTTCCATCAACCTCACTGACAACTTTTTCCATCCTGCCTTGACAACTACTTTCTCGTAAGGAAGATTTCTCCTTTCTCAGCTTCTCAAAAAGAGCAGCGGAAGATGAAAAGACAGAGACTGTTCTTGACAGAGTCCTTCGAAGATCATATCCTTTTGGTGAGTCAGGAGTATCTGAACAAAGACGAGGGCAAACAGAAGTTGGTACAAGAACAACAGAAAATATGCGATGAGCTCCAACCCGTGTTTCATGATCTGGGTAGACCATTGCTAGTAGTATTTGATGAAATAATGGTTCAGGGAATGCCTGCAAGATGAAATAGATGTTTAAATAAAAAATGGTGACTGAAATGGATTGTTTTTTTAGCACTTTTGAAACATGGCACCAAACCGAATAAAAATTTGACAGGATGGAATAGATGTCTAAAAAAAATGGTGACTGAAATGGATTTTTTTATGCAACTTTTGAAATGTGACAACAAAACAAATCAAAATTTTGGCATAACTAGTTAACTTGCCTTGTTATTATATGATAAATTTGGAACCGATGCTATTATTTGTGCAATCCGATAGACAGAAGAAATTGTTGCCCTAGCTATAACTGTAACAGTTGAGAGGTTTTCCAACATCACAGCCATCATGTCAAGAACAGATCCCGCATCTCCCACCTGTTTACCAAGGGCACCATCATTTTACATTCTTCATTAAGTAAAGTTTTATTGCCATGCAACAAAATAGCTACCATATTTCTGCAGAATCCCTAGCTTAAGTAGAAGGTAGATGCATTTGTTAAATTATTTGCAAGTTGAAGCAGATGCTACTTAAAACTGAAGGATAAATAACAACAGATATAAGATATCTTAATTATAAGAAATCATCGAGGAGATGGAATACCACCTTATTCGACAACTGTACAAGGCACCCATCAACTGCTGATTGAAATTTTTTGTTCCAGCTGATTATGTCATTGCCCAGGTTTGAATCATCGAGTGAGACATGCATGCATTTTCGTAATTGCCTCATCAGGTCACTCATTGCACCAATTATTCCTACAGAAGGCTCAACTTTTGACTGCTGAGCAAGGCAAGCGGTAACTTCAATAATGTTAAGCTGCATGTCAGGGTGTTTAACGACAAGCTTGTGCTCAAGATGCTTGATTATGATAGACAACAATAGGTGTGTATTCTGCCCTGCAAGTTAAACAAAAAATAATTAAGTGTAGGTGTTTGGCGTGCTGGCCAGGTACCCCGCCTCAGGAAGCGGGAGATCGGAGTTTGAGTTCGCCCCTTGAGGCCACCATAGGGATTTATATCCCGTGCTGACCCGGCATGTGCTAACTTGGTTCCCATATGTGCCCCTGGGGTTAGTCGGGTGCTATAAATGGCCTGGACCCCCAGATTAGGGATTAGTCGGGTGCTCTAAGAGGCCCAGACACTCAGGTTATCAAAAAAAAAAAAAAAGATCAGTCTTGCCTAGGCAAGAAAGAACTATTATGTCATCAGAAGTGGTCAGTAAGATACAAAACAAAGAATACAATACGAAAGTACAAATGAACAAATTGCTACCAGATTTTTCCATTAACAACTGCATTTCCAACAAGACTGAAAGAGCAAGTCCATGTTTAGGAGACCAGAGATTCCCATTATCAAAATAGCGAAACAAAGATTCCAAGACACGACGTATAGTTGTAGCCTCCTTGGCTAGCTTGGCCATGTTATGCATACAAACCCGAGACCAAAAGCTGGGGTTCTTGGCATCTTCCCTGTCAAAAGATGGCGACAGATAGAAGTAACAATTATCTACCAGAAAAAGATGGATAATATTAACAAGGACAGGGTGCAGAGTCTTACGTAGCCAGATTCAGTGTGCCTTTGTAGTTCATAATGCTATTCCAAGAAGGAACCCTTGTAATGACATCTGAAGGAGCAGATGCATGACCCTCAGCTTTAAGCACTTCTTGCACCCACCGGTTTTGGGGTTCTTGCGTGTGGCTAAGATTTTCTACCACTTTATTAGGATGTCCATAATTTTCCAATACTACCAAGACAACCTGTTACAATGACGCAAGATATAATGTTTTAGGATAATAAAGAGCCATTACATAACGTGCGAAAGTGCAACAATACAGTTGAGTGCTGGAGAACAATTCTAGTATCATTAATTTGGATAGGTTGAACACAGGGACATTTGTGAGCACCACAGGTGAAGGAGCTTGTAGCTCATACTTCCATAATGAAAAAATCATATTTGTGCATTTCAGTGACGGCCTCCAATGAAAGAATAGAATCAAAGCAAAAGAAAATTTTAACTTTAGAGACACAAAGAAGACATCATCATGATCATCATATCATAATCACATCCTTATCCCATCTATTTGGGATCAACTTTATAAGTCCAATTTCTCCACTCGTTTTTGATCAAGTTCTTGAAGCAATCTCAACTTGTTTTCTAGTTTTGTCTTTCTTACTTCTAGGTTCCTTAGGTCTATCATTGTTGTTCTCATGTGTTGTATATCTAATATTGATAGGTCTCTTCTCTCTCTCTCCTCAACATGTCCAAACCACCTAATTTCTAACTCTAAATATCATCAAGTATTCTATGTTAAAATCCCCATAATTAATTGTATACCCTCTCTCTAATAATTTCTAACCATGATTCTCCAAATCAAAAAGTATTCTTGGTCAAAGTTTTTTTTACATATTTGTTGTTCATGAGATATAGGATCATGGGGCATGTCAATTTGTTTACATTTATATATTGACATCTACATTTTTAGCTGATGGTTACAATCAAAGGATTTTGATTTTGTTCATTTTCTATTTGATACATTGTGATGTTTTAACCAATTGGTTTGATTTCATACAACTTGATTTTTATCTTTTCATGAGATTTCATGTATTTTTTTTCATGGTGTTGTCAATGTATAAACATTTCATTATTTTTTTGATTTTCTCCTTTATTTTGATTTTTTTTTTATATATATTTGGTTCTTTATTTCTATTCTTTATTCTTTATTTTCAGTCTTATTTTTTCCCTCAACACAGGATGTAAAATCACTTTATTTTGCCTTGATTTTCTTGATAATTAAACATATTATTAAATGTTTCAACTATTCAATATGAGTTATATGCTTAAAATACATTTCTATGTTCAAATTAATCTAATATTTAGTAAGATTTTATATTCTAAGATTCTATAAATCCAGATTGGATTACTTCTATTAATCCATAAAACTTTCTCCAATTTATTGACCTCAAGATTTTAGCCATAAAACTATAAAAATCTTATTATTTTAGGTTTTCATTGAAAATGTTGGTCTAAATTCTCTATTTCTAACAATCTTATGAAAACTTCCTCCACATCTATTAAAAAAAAAAAAGGTTATCAAACAACTTTTCTCCTCATTTTCGATTACTTTTTCCTCTTCATTGTTCACATATATTTTCTCCTCTGATTTTCTTGAACATTGTTCATCTTCAGGTTATATTTTTGTGAAGATTTCAAAATGATTTAGTGATTTTATGTTGATGCCAATGAATGATCAAGAGAAGAACAGGATCTATATTTTTTTAAGATCTTTTTCTTTTATTTGTGATTACACTTTTTATCCATGACCGACTCTGATTTGGTTCTTCTCGAATTTTCTAAAAGCTTTGGATTACTTGTAGAGTCATTGATCCTTTGATGACACAGCAATGACATAAATATGCCTGGCAAAAGTGATTTTTGCCATTGATATGTTGAATGAATACAAAGTATGTAGCTGTGTTGCTCATTCTTGAGGAGCCACCTTGAGTATCTGGGCTGAGTGCCCTATAATCAGCTGTACTTCGTGAGCATCGAGGATGTCAGATAAATATATTAGGGCATGAGTGAACCATTCAGCATGAATTCGATCCATGTTCTTGGAAGTCATGCTCGTTTGGATGGGGCATAGCCCAAGTGGGGCCATTCTCGGTTCAAGCAGGCATCAGCCATCAAGCAAGCCATAGGGCCGCGTGGTGCAAGGAAGTAGAATTGGTGCTTGACCATGGTGGCACCAAATGCATTGGTCATGGGTACGAGGCTGTTGGGATGAAGGGTTGAGACTTGGGCACGACACGGACGCGATGTGGTTGTGGGGCAGGGATGCGGGGCGTTACGGTGTGAACAGTAAAGTATGTCAAACCAATACGTTTGAGGTCCTCCCGTCATTTCGACTGAATTACTATTTTACCCTTATATAGGGGGACATGAGCTAGAGTCCCCAAACCACTAACGTGGGCAGTCTGAGAACCATGCTTGGGCGTCATCTACGTGTACTAGGGCCATCGTTTCAGTGAGTCTTAGCCCAAAGGTATACCTATTACTGTGCATTCTTGTGTCCACGAACTTTCTTGCGTTGCCAGAAAGGCAAGTAAAGGAGGACAAACATTACTCTTTAGTGGAATCCGCATTACGTTGCTCGGATTGAATTGGGCCATGACTTTCATCGTTGTGTCAAGGTGACCTGTTTGAATAGTGACATTAATGCATCACCAGATGCTGAGATAGTGATGAGAGATGACGTGCGATTACATTCTTCCTTTAGTGAGCATTTTTAGTTATGGATTTGGTGAAGGAGGCACATGGAAGATTGTGGCGTGGGCGTGGAGGTGAAATGACTACTCATTAAGTGGTTGAAATGACCACGGTTGGTTTTCTTTATCAGGCGACATGATGATTATCAAGCCTCATGTACTTGTCCATGGCATGCTTCTACTCATATTGTGCGAATACAAATTCAAAATCTGCTCCATCTCCAGCATCTTATTGATGCATATGCTCTTTTCGTTTTAGAATTGGTGCAGGAGCATCTGGAGTGAAGTGCCTTCCCTGTCCAGGTACTTTATGCTGCTTCTGTGAGGACATCTCTTCTCCATCATCTACTGTGGGCGATGGTCTGAATGCTATATGATGGGTGGACACATCTATCGTGTACCTACATAAATTATCATAGGCAGGTATGTATGGTTGATGGTTCCTACACTCCTATCACTAGTGAAGTCGGTCTTCCCATCGCGGCCAATCTTTCTCTTTCAGAAGTCCTCCATGTTCCACAATTAAATACAGATTTGCTATCTGTCAGTTGCCTTACTAAATCCTTACATTGCTCAGTAACTCCATGTGCATTTCAGGACCTGATACAAGGCAAACTTTTTAGCATGGGGCATGAGATGAATAGACTCTACTACTTCATCATGAATGGACAAACTGCTTTTTCATCTTCAAGTTTCCATAGTTTACCTATTTCTAGCCGTAGTGTGTTAAGTCTAAATACTTTGCATTTATGGCATGCTAGGCTTGTCCATGCTAATATGCAGAACTTATATTTGCTATTTTCTTATTTGAAACCAAAAAGTGAATCAGTTTAAATTTCAATGTCAGACATGTGAGTTATCTAAAGAGACTCATTCATGTTACCCTTCATATATGCATCACTCAAATTCTTTATTTGAGATTATGCACAGTGATGTGTGGGGACCAACTCCACTGGCTTCCTTGATGGTTTCAGATAAAATGTTTCTTTTATTGATGACGACTCACGATGTACTTGGATGCACTTGCTTAAAACTAAAGATGATGTCCGCTCCACCTTTATCAGCTTTTGTACTATGATTCAAACTAAGTTTGAACAAACAATTTAAGTTTTACAACTTGATAATGATGAGTACTACACATCTTCAGATCCCTCATTCTAACTCCAAAAGATGGGATATTGCATCAATTTTTCTATCCATATATTCCATAACAAAATGGTGTTGCAGAGCGTAAGAACAGACACCTTATGGAGATCACACGGTCTTTACTATGAGGGATGCATGTTCCTAAATCCTACTGGTCCATGGCTCTTTTGACTGTGACTTATTTAATCAATTGTACCCCAAGTTGCAGCTTGAATGGTCAGTCTCCTTTGCACATTCTTAAACCCGATTCTATGCTTTTTGAAATTGAACCTGGGGTTTTTAGTTGTAGATTTGCATCATTAGCGACACAAACTTGATAATAAAGTTGTTTGATGTATATATTGGGATATTCTTGAAGAGATATTCCTATTGTATATGGGTGTGTGAGTAGTATATTGTGGGGTGTAGTGTGTAAGTGAGTTACTTACATCTACCATACTATCTATGACACCGTAGTCCGTATCACAAGTAAGATCATATATATTCTTAATGAAATGGGAAGAGTGAACACAACACTCAACCCTAATTCTTCTCTCTCTCTTCTCTTCTCTCTTCTCCTACCTAACCCTAACCCTAATTAACTTGGTATCAGAGCAAGGTAATCAACCACGAATTGATACGATTCAACAGCGGACGTCACCGCCAACTTGCTGATGTCACGCTGACGTCAGCGATCGCCAGAGCTCGCTGGAACGGTCCTAGATTCTACGGTTTGGATCAGAATCCAATCCCCAGCAACAAACTCACTTGCAGCCACCATGTTTGAAGCTCGGAAAATAGACTATGAGAATTGGGAGTCATCTTCTTCCTCAAGACTCCACTGTCAAGGAGTTGCAGAACCGCTAGGGTTCTCATGTAAGCTTCGAATCCCTCCACAGCAGTATGTAAAGCATCGGAATATTCAGTAAATCAGATTCCGATGCATCGGAAGTGAAGTTCTGTGGTGTTTTTGACGAGCGGAGTATGATCGGAGTTGTGTAAACCTCACCGGAATAGCCCAAATGTCGCCAGAAACTGTCAGACACTCTGAAATCTTTCCAGAATTATTGTCAATGGTCTCTTCAATGTGGTAAACTGCTTTTTACCCTTTTTCTCACTGTTTTCTGCATATTTGGAGGTATTTTACAGTTATTGGCCTGTTTTTTGCATCGATCGGTGTGCATGATGGGGTATTTGGACAATGATCTGAGTAGTAACTCCATGTGATGTGGGCAATTCTTAGCTATTTTTAGCTATGGTGGTGACTGTTTTGTGGCTGTGTAGCTGTAGTTAGGAGTGGACTCCTTGTGAAAATTGTTTCTTTGAGTTGTGTAGTTGTTGGAGTGAGGTGTACACCTCATTGTGGTTAGAACTATATTGTGACTCTTTCTTGGGAGCATTCGAAAGTGGAAGAATCTAAAATGAATGTTGGAGGAGTAGCGGATGGTTCACATGGTTACCAAATCACTACTAAGAAATTTGACGGCAAGAATTATCTATCTTGGTCGAGATCTGCCTACATGGCATTGGGGGCAAAGAAAAAATTGGATTATATCAATGGTACCGTAGTACCTCCTGCTGCGACGGATCCCAAGTATGGTGACTGGGAATTCAAAAATTGGTATGTGGTGACCTTATTGCTTCATTATATGGACCGTGACATTAGTGAGTCATTTCTGAGTTTCACTACGGCTCATTCTCCGTGGTAGGCTGTTCGTGGAGCCTACTCACAACAAAAAAAATTGGCGAAGATATTTCAGATCAGTGATAAGATTAGCAATATCCGTCAAGGAGAGAGATCGTTGAGTGACTATTACACTCACCTTTGGTCCCTATGGGATGAGTTAGCACAGTATTAGGAGAGTGATATGTGTAGAGCCTGCAGTGGCAAGGTGCAACAGATGGTTGATTGAAAGAAAGTATTTGATTTGTTGAGGGGTGTGAACCCCGAGTATGAAGCCATCGGGGCCAATATTCTGGGACGAGGGGAATGTCCCCCAATTGGTTCAGTGTTTACAGGTATTTCATGAGGAGAGTCAGTAGGCAGTTTATGCATGTTGGACCTCTGAGTGGTGGCTCAGAGTGGTCTGCTCTTCATCCTTCTCTGAGTTTCGTAGAAGTGGGGCAGATCTAGTGGAGGTCGTGGTGGTAGAGGTGGTCGTGGTACTTCTCTGAGAGATGACAAAGAAAAATCAAAATGTACACATTGTGGAAGAAAGGGATATCAGATCGATACATGTTGGGATCTTCATGGCAAGCCTAAATTTAATCCAGGGTCTCGGGCATATCAGACAGCTAGTGATGAGGGGACAAGTCCTCCGACGCCTGCTTCAGCTCCTCCAGTGACTGCATCATCTCATGTGCAGGTCACCCTTTCTCAAAAGGAGTACTAGGGCCTTCAGAACCTTCTTCAGCGTGCTACCATTTCACAGGCCTTTGTTAGGACCATCCTCCGATTCCTCCCATTTGGCTGAGTCAGGTACCTATGGCTCTGTGCATGTATCATCCTCTTCCTCGTCCCCATGGATCATTGATTCTAGGGCTACCGACCACATGACGGGTATGTCGCATTTATTTCCTACCAACTCTAGCATTTCCGATAGCTATCAGATTCATGTTGCAGATGGTTCTCTTGTCCCTATGCAAGGTAAGGGGACTATCCAGTTGGGTAGGTTCTCTTGTCCCTATGCAAGGTAAGGGGACCATCTAGTTGCGTACCCTATCGGTAGACTCTGCATTATTTGTTCCTAAAATGCCTTTAAATCTTTGGGGAGGATATTTGGTCATGGTCGTGAGGTGAATGGGTTCTATTTGTTTGAGGTATCAGATCTACAGAGGGTACAGAGACCTATAGCTGCCAGTACCAGGATAGGGGAGCTTCAGTTGTCGCATGCCCAATGTGACCACTTACCTATTTCTCGTCTCTCCTTACTCTTTCAAAAAAAATTTCAGAATTGTGATTGTCTTTGTTTAAGTGTGAAATTTATCAGTTTGCTAAACATCAAAGACGTTATTATCCTGTTAGTGATAGTAGAAGTAAATTTCCTTTTGAGTTAATACATTCAGATGTTTGAGGACCATCTCCTGTTGTTTCTGCTCATGGTTATAGATATTTTGTTTCCTTTATTGATGATTGCACTCGTTATACCATGCTTTATTTGCTTAAAACAACAGATGAGGTTGCTTATGTGTTTCCTACAATTCATAAATTGGTTCAAACTCAGTTGCATGCCTATGTTAAGGCTCTACATTCTGATAATGAAGGGGAGTATGCCTCACACCATCTTCAAACACACTTACCTGAGCATGGAATTGAGTGGCAAACCAACTATCCTTATACCCCACAACAAAATGGGTCTCCGAAAGAAAAAACCGTCATGTCCTTGAAGTTGCTCGCACTCTTATGTTAGGGATGAATGTTCTCAAGCCTTTGTAAGGTGAAGTAGCTCTCACCTCCATATTTTTGGTCAATTGCATGCCTACTCCAGTTCTCCGAGGAACATCTCCATGAAAATTAGTGTTCCCTGATCATGCTCTTTTCTCCATTCCTCCCCATGTCTTTGGGTCATTGTGTTTTGCTCATATTCCTGCAAGGCATCAGACCAAACTTGATCCTAAAGCCACTCATTGTATCTTTGTTGGGTATCCTCCTACTCAAAAGGGTTATAAGTGCTATGACGCTATCTCCCGGAAATTCTTTGTTACTATGGATGTCACATTCTTTGAAGATTCCCTCTTCTATACAAGACAGTGGGAGAGATCTCAGTGCCCTCTTCAGGAGGAGACTTAATGGTGAAGAGAGCACAAGTGTGTTACCAAGAATGGATGTGAATGAGGTGTTTCTGGACGTCGTTGATGGAGAGAATCAAGAAGCAAAACAATCAGAAATACCCACATTTGATAGGTTTGCAATAGTGAAAGAAGGAAAATTATATGTTAAGAAATTCAAGGATACTAGTGTACCAAAAGAGCCACCACAAGAACCTCCTTCAGAGACCATTGACCAAAGTTCTTTACCAAGAGGAAGGCCCTCAAAGTCAAAGTGAGCTCAATCTTCCCATTGCTCTTCGAAAGTCATCCAGATCATGTACTCGTCATCCTATTAATAAGTACGTTTCTTACCAAAATATGTCAGATTCACATCGTGTCTTTGTTAGTTCTTTAGATTTCATTTCTATTCCTACTTCTGTGTCTAATGCTTTATCTCAACCAAAGTGGAAGGAGGCTATGGTATAGGAAATGGATGCCCTTGAATCTAATCATACATGGGAAGTTGTTGATCTTCCCCCAAGAAAGAAGGTGGTTGGATGCAAGTGGATTTATATTGTGAAGTATAGACCTGACGGGACAATTGAGAGGTATGAAGCTCGACTTGTGGCAAGAGGCTTTACATAGACGCAGGGTGTAGATTATCAAGAGACTTTTGCTCCAGTGGCTAAACCTAACACTATTCTATCCCTAGCTGCTTGTAAGAATTGGCGACTTTATTAGTTAGACACGAAAAATGCATTTATTCACGGTGTCTTAAAGGAGGAGGTTTACATGTCATTGTCACCGGGTTTTGTAAAACAGGGGGAGCCAGTGAGAGTCTCCAGGTTAAAGAAATCGATCTATGGGTAAAAGCAATCTCCTAGAGCTTGCTTTCAGAAGTTCAATGAGGCAGTCATGATTATTGGGTATCATAGGAGTCACTATTACCATACCTTATTCGTCAAGAAAGGAGTGCATCTTGTAGTGGTGTTGGTATATGTTGATTACATTGTTGTCATAGGAGATGACAGTGATGAGATACTTCAGTTGAAAGGATATAAAGTTTTTGAGATCAAGGACTTAGGTCCATTAACGTACTTTCTTAGAATTGAAGTTGTTGGATTCATAAAAGGTATTGCCTTGCCTCAAAGGAAGTATACCTTGGATGTGCTCAGAGATACCGAAATGATGGGATGTAAGCTAGCAACTACACCCATTGAGCAGAATCATAGACTCAGAGGCAGTGAAGGAGAGCCACTCAAGAATGCTCACATGTATCAGTAGATTGTTGGTACACTCATCTATCTCCCAATGACACGACCAGATATAGCATATGCGGTTAGTGTTGCTAGCCAGTACATGCACTCTCTAAGGAGTATCCTTCTTGATGTTGTCTACCGGATTTTGAGATACTTAAAGAGTAGTCCAGGTCGAGGACTTACATATAGAGATCGGGGTCACCTTGATGTAGAGATTTTTACTAATGCAAACTAGGCAGGTTCCCTTGATGACAGGAGATCTACCAAAGGCTATTGCACATTTCTGGGTAGAAACTTGGTCACTTGGAAATAAGATAAAATAAAACATGTGGTCTCTAACTCAAGTGTTGAAGGAGGATACAGAGCTATGTCTCAAGGCACTAGGGAAGGAATGTGGATGAGACACATCCTTGCCGATTTGGGGGTTGAGGTAAAGCTTCATATGATTTTTTAAGGAGATAATGAGGTTGCTCATCACATTACTCAGAATCCAGCATATCATGAAAGGACAAAACATATAGAGGTGGATTGTCACTTTGTTCATGAGAAGGTTGAATCTAAAGAAGTGTGCATTCCCCAAGTCAGATATGACAATCAGTTAGCAGATGTTCTCACCAAGGTTGTTAGTGAAAGTCAGCTTTATGATATCACTAGCAAGTTGGGCATGATTAATATATATGCACTAACTTGAAGGGGAGTGAAAAGATATTTCTATTGTATATGGGTGTGGGAGTAGTATATTATGGGGTGTAGTGTTTAAGTGAGTTACTTACATCTACCATACTATCCATGATACCGTAGTCCGTGTCACTTTTAAGATCATATATATTTTTAATGCATTGGGAAGAGTGAACACAACACTCAACCCTAATTCATCTCTGTCTCTTCTCTTCTCTCTCTTCTCCCACCTAACCCTAACCCTCATTAACTATCCTGTTATGTCAAAAGGGTATAGATGATTAGATGTTATAATCATGTGTCTAGGCGTTTCTATACATCTATGGATGTTATTTTTGAGGATTCTCCATATTATCTTCGTGTGTCCTCTACCTTAGAGCCCACCATTGCATCCTCTGTTGATAAGGATATTTCTATTGTGCTCCTTCTTCATGTTTCTTATGGCTATGCAGGTTCCCCAACTCCTCTAGCACACCCCAGCTCGCACACGAATTCATCCTCCTCACGAGCATTTCTATTGTCTCTAGGGGCAGTCAGATAATCTCTCTCATCCATATGAGCCATTAGGACCCTCTAAATCAGGTTCTTTAGGTATATTTGCACCATCTCGTCCTATTTCTTCTTCTCCTGTTCAGGAAGACTTCTCTCTCCTATTGCTCTTCCCTCCAAAGGTCGGAGAAGTTGTGTCACCCCTCATCTTATCTCACACTATGTTTCTTATCAAAGATTATCTCACACTATCAAGATGCTTTAGCTATTGCTTCCAAAGTTTAACATTCCTCGATCAGTCTCTGAGGTCCTTAAAACTTCTTCTTGAGTTGTTGCTATGAAAGAAGAAATGGAAGCACTTGAGAATAATAAAACATGGAATCTTGTCGATCTCCCACCGGATAAGCAAACGGTTGGATGTCGGTAGGCGTTCCCTGTCAACCACATAAAGGATGGAACTATTGAAGAATATAAGGCTCGACATATCGCAAAAGGTTTCACTCAGATGCCTAGCCTTGATTTTACTGCTACGTGTTCCCCTATTGCTAAGCTTACCTCTAGTATGGTGCTTATCTCTCTTGTAGCTCATTTTCATTGGCCACTCTATCAATTGGAAATTAAAAATGCTTTTCTCCATGGGCATCTTACAAAGGAAGTTTATATGGACCCTCCTCCTAGTTTTCAGCCTTCAGGGGAGTATTGTGGAAAAGTGTATCGTCTTCTTAAATCTATTTATAGTCTCAAACAATCTCCTTACACATGGCTCCAGAGATTTGATTATATCGTTCTAGCGATGGGTTTCACCAAATGTCACTCTGATCATACATACTTTGTGCCTATTGGCTTGGGAGGTCTACGGACTATCCTTTTGATATATGTGGATGATACCACCATTACTGGAGATGAAAGTACTTTTATTTCTCAAGTGAAAGTTGAACTAAGCATTGTGCTGAAATTAAAGACTTTGGGAAACCTTCGATTCATTCTTGGCACAGAGGTTGCTCTGTCTCTGTCTCCTCATGAGATAAGTCTATTACAAAGGAAATATGGTTTGAATCTTTTAAGAGACATTGGTATGTTGGGGTGTAAAGTAGCTAAATCTCCCATGGATCCTAAGCACCATTTTCATGTCAACGTGGGTGAATTTCTTCCAAATTCAAGAGAACATTAGAGATTGGAGGGACGTCTCATTTACCTCACCAATGCCCAACCAGATCTTACTTTAGTTGTATCTCTGATTGCCCAGTTTATGCATTCTCCTCGAATTCCACATCGTGTTGCAGCTCATCGTATTTAGGGGTGCAAATGGGTCGGGTCTGGGTCACGGGTGTACCAGACCCAACCCACTTAGAATCGGGTCGGGTCCAGGGCAAGTCACATTGAAAAATTATGGACCCATTTTGGTTACGGGTCCGGGTCAAGCTATATCAAACTCGACCCAACAAAAAAGGGATCGGGTCTGGGTCAAGCCCTAATCGGGCTTGTATGTTTTTTTTTGTCATAAGAATGTACCCATTTCAAGAAAATATTAACCCAATGAACCAAAGAACAAAGAGTCACTTATAAGCTTCTTTAGCCATTGAGTCCACCAAAAGCTAATTTTCAATGATTTAGGGATGTAAAGTATGTGAAAGTTAACTTTCAACTAAATTCAATGACTAATTGATTAACTTTTAAGTTTTGATGAAAAAATTTCTCTTCAGCCTGCCTATTTTAAATTCAGTTACATTTAGGCGGGGTTTCGTGGATCTATTATTTATCACTTGCTAATTATATACTTATTCTAATTATATTGTTTCTTATTTTAAGTGTATAATTTGTATTCCATAACAATCCCAAAAAATCAGCACCAAAATATAAGAAAAGAAAAATATTATATTTATATCGGGTCTTGACTGGGTTTGGGTGGTCCGGGTCGGATCCAGGTTTGGGTCTAAAATATAAAGACCCAAACCCAATTCTAAGTTGAGTCCAAGTCGGATCGGGTCTTTATTGACAAATACCAAACCCAGACCCCAAACTAAAATTGGTCCAAGTTTTCGGGTCCAGGTCGGTTCTAATCGGGCCGGGTTCCGAGTTGGGTCTGGATCGACCCGACCCATTTGCACCCCTAATCGTATTTTGAGATATATTATGTCCTCTCTGGTCGTGGGCTATTTTATTCTGATGTTGGGCACTCTGGTTAGTTGTTATACCACTGTTGATGATGTTGGGGATTTGACCAATCACCACTCTACATTCAGGTATTGTGCTTTCTTGGGCAACTTGGTCGTTTGGAAGCAAGAAACAAGATGTTTCTCGATTTAGTACTGAATCTGAAAATAAAGCTATGGCCCACGACACCTATGAACTTCTTTGGCATTAATCACTTCTCACTGAACTGGGGTCTCCTTCCATACTGATGCCTCTTCACTGAGACAACCAGGCTGTTATTGATATTGCTTATGACTTTGTCCTCCACAAAATAATTAAGCATGTTGAGGTTGCTGTACATTTCCTTTGTGAAAAATAACAAGTCGGGATTATTGATACAACCAAGGTTTCTTCGTCTAAGCAGTTCGCTGACATTTTACTCAGACAGTTGGATCTACTCTTCTTCAGGATATGCTTTTCAAGTTGGGCATGATTAATATCTATGCACCAGTTTGAGGGAGAATATTGGGATACATGAAGTTATATTGTATGATGTGTAATATGCAATATTTGATTGTGAGGTGTAAGGGTATTGTGGCCTTATGTCGCTCCCGAAGCCTTCTTGCTATCTCTCTCTCATCCTCTCTTCCCTCTCTTTCTCTCTCTATCCCACCTGACCCAAACCCTTATTTCTAACCCTAAACTCCAAATCTAAGTCTTTTAGATAGACCAGACAAAACAATCATCACTAGCATTAATGTGAGTATTTTTACAGTCAATTGTTTACTTTGTCAGACTAGCTAATAAATACCCTTGCAAAAATTGCATGATATTCAAGTGCCCAATGAAAACACAAACAGATGATTACATTCTAGAATTTAGAGAAAAGATAAAGTTATGACATGCGGCAAACAGAACGGTTGCAAAAAGTTGAGTAAATTACGTTGACAATTGGACTCAGTCATGAAAATTAGGAGGATTATGTGGGCTTACATTATCAAATTCTGCTGAAATATGAGAGAATTCACCCATGAACCAAACCTGTGCTTGAAAATAAAGCAAAAAATGTATTAGTGGGATGGATGAATGGCATCATCATCTCAATAGGCAGAACAAAATAAATAAATAAAATTCAGACTAAAACCAAAAACTACGCTATGCAATACAATTACCAAAAAAAATTCCTGGAATAAAGGAAATAGAACCACATCAACTTTAGAAAATGAAAATTTTGTAAACTTTCACAATGGAGCCTCTTTAGATGACATTCACAATTGCGCTTCCAAAGAGAAAAGTTGGGCACAAAAAGGATTTTGTTATAAAAATAAGCAACTCCAAAAGGAAGATCATATTAATGATTGACAAAACCAAATCAACAGCCAGCAATGTATCCTTTTTTGACAATGACTTTACTAGGTAGAAGTATACCTTTAAATAAAGTCCCATAATAAAATTGAAGAAACTTTTCAAAGCAAAGGATAGTCACATAGAAACCTAAGCTATTGTGGATACAAAGTAGAGTTGTTAAGGACTCGAGATACTCAAACAATTTATTCATGGTAGTTAAATAAAAGTCAACATGTTTAAAAGCCACATAAATATCCTAACATATTGTGGATACAATGAAGTCGTAAGTGTCCAAACTCCCAAGCAAGGAAGAGAGATTCATGATTTCAAGTAAAAAGTTGTCTTTGACCAAAAGACTATTGACAATTTTGTCACAGTAACTGCTTTGGATTCAACTAGTAAAATTATATATGCTAAAAAAATTCTTCACATTGGAGATTTTAGAAAAAAAAAAATCTCCAAATGTAAAATTGTGGAGAAAATTTGATGCGGGACAAAACCCTCGACTACGTGAATGCTTATGAAGTGATGATTTGTCGAAATGAAACTAGATTAATTAAGCAAAAATCAATACATAATCGCAATACCTTAAGGTTCATGGCTTTCCACATAGATGATCGTGTAGCTTTGGGTAGGGTTCAGTCTATGTGCTAGATCCGTTAGCCTCGCGGAAGGAAAATGCTAGAAATAAAACTCTAGCCGCTTCCAGATTAGGGCGCTCGTAGTTCAATAATGGGATCGCTGATTTTCTCTGAGATTTTGATGCAGAATGGCTTAATGGTTAAAGTGAGATTTAAGGTCTATTGGATCAATCGATTCAACGGTTTAGATGACGGCTGGGGTTGATGGTTTTCGGGATATTTAAAAGGATGATGGTTGAATTTAGGATTATGGGATCAAAAGAAAAGAGAGAAAGATGAACCAAAAGAGAAAATATAAAAGGATAGATTGTGTGGGCTTCACACCAAACCCTTCTCGGGAAATAGATTTTGGGCTTCGCACCCTTGGCTTCACACCAAACCCTTCTCGCGAAGCGAAGATTCACTTTTCGAAGAAAACTCATCTAAAGTTCCAAAGCACTTTTTCATTAATCAAAAACTAATTACATTATTTATTAAAAGACCTTATATAGGAGGCCTCTAAAACATAAGAAAACCCTAAAATAAATACTAAAAAAAGACAAGTATGCCCTCAAAACTTAAATTCCTTCAAAATTCGCACTGTAGCTCGATCAATTGAGGTACTGTAGTACTGTAGCTCGATCAATCGAGTTATTGTAGCACTGTAATTTTTTTTTTTTACCTAACTACAATTGATCGATCGATTGAATGGTCGATCAATTGACTAGGCATTGCTCCAGCACAATAATTATGCTCCTTTCTGCTTTCTTAAAGCTGAAAATTCGATTGCGACCCAACTTCAATGCTCTCGATCTTGGTGTCCCCATCATTCTCCCTGACTCAAAATGTTTCATCACCGATGAAACACGCATGTAGTACTGATCAAGTGTATTGGGATCCGAAGGGTGGAACTCCTTGCAACTAACCCAACAATCTCAGCATCTGGTGACATATGATCATCATCTTTATCGATTGTAGCGAGACACACATGGTACACCTCTCCTTGACGAACCCAATAGTCCGGCTCGCCAACCCCTCTACCAAATACTTTTGAAGCTTCTCATCAACTCTAGCGAACCTGAAGGAATTCTTCCCCAATTAAGTGTGATCGCAATATCGGTCGGGAATATGAGAAAGCAAGCGACGAGCCCTCTCATGCACTTCGGTAGTCGACTTATCAACCCTCTGCATCTCATAAACTAGAAACTCTCTGTCGCATGTGAAGGCCACAAGAACGTTCTCAATTACTTATTTCCTCTGCCTGCTTGGGAATGGAAGGGGTATCGGTTGCAAAGTTGGGATGGGATCGTGAATAGGGAGCGTTTGGAAAGGATTGCAAGGTCGTGGGGTTGAGCCTAGAGAAGGATCTAGGTCCTCCACATTGAACTTTGAGCAAATCCCTGTATCTGGAGGAGGCTCAAGAACGTACGCATTAGGACCACTCCTTGCCACAATTCTAAAAGGTCCAGCGTCGTAGGCCTGGAGCTCCTTTACGACTCCCGATGGGAATCGTTTAGATCCAATCCGAACCATTGCGTGATCATTCAATTGAAATTTCATAAAAGCCTTAAGTAACTGCAGTGGTACTTTAAGAGTTTCATTGCATAAATTAATTTTAAGCTTAATTTCAGCATGCAATGCGAAATGAGACTCAAATTTTGACTCACAATAAGACTCAGAATGTCAAGCGCTATGTAACTCAAGACCATAATGTGTATGTGTATCTATGGACTCGATACTCTCACGTGCATGCGATGCTAATGACTCACATATAACCGACTCTAGTGCTCTTATCTCTGTTAACACTAACGGCTTTGGCATAACCGACTCTGTGGGCACTATCAGCTCATGTGTGATCGAATCAAGGGACACTAAAGGCTCATGTACAGTCGGCTCGATTAACTCATATGTACTTGCATCAAGCAAAACCAAAGACTCTGGGGTACTCGATTCAATTGACACTAATGGTTCTTGCGTATCCAATTCGATGGACTCGCGTGTACTCGGTTTGACCAACTTCAAAGATTCAAGTGCACTCGACTCTACCACCAACAAGAACTAGTGCACAACTGGCTCTACGAGAACTAACAAATCATGCGTAGGTGACTCGGTCGAATCGTGCGTGGTTGACTCAGTTAACTCAAGTGAGGGTCATACACTTCCTCTTCTACTTTTAATCTTTCCTGCTCCTTAAACTCTCTTTTAATCACTAAATTCGGAGTGGAAAATTTTGGAGTGCATAAGCAAAGTGTCCAAATCCGTGACACTTAGAACAATCAGGACACTTGTTTGTCTTGGTTTTCAAAAACCGTAGAACGTGACGGTATATTACAGGAACATACTTTTTTATAAGGTTCACCTTCATGTCCTCCCAAGTGGAGAGAGGTTTACTCCGAAGAGATTCAGTACAGTGCTCTATGAGAGTCCAAAAAGTTTTGGCATTACCTTCCAACTTGGTTTTTGCTAGCCTAATTTTGTACTCATTCAGTACGCCATACCAATCAAAATAATCCTCTACACTAGACAACCACTCTACGAAGGTTTTAGGACTCCCCCATACCTCAAAGTTTGGAACCTCATTCCAAATAGATTTTAGAAACCTATCGACAGGGTCATACTCGGGTTTACAATGATGGGAGTATCCTGTGACTCCAGTCTCATCACGACTTTTGGGGCTTTGCCAAGAATTTGGAATGCAGCGACTCCTATTATTAATCGCACACATTTCAGCTTTGATGTCCCCAAGGGCATCGACAAGCTCGCCCATGTTCATGGTGATCATGACTCACTAATCACGGGTTCTAAATGACATGCAATTATGAACCAACAAAGAGTGAGGAATTTTATCAAACACTAGATGAGCATGCGAATGAAGACACAAATGACATGAAATCAAAGACATGGAAATGACATACACATGTCACTCAAAATGAGTAAGGACTTTTGTCGAACACAAGACGTGCACAATCAAGACCGAAATAAAATGCAACAAATCAAAATGTCACACACTATGCCCTAACCTAGAACCTAAGCTCTGATACCAAAATTGATGCGGGACAAAACCCTTGACTACGTGAATGCTTATGAAGTGATGATTTGTCGAAATGAAACTAGATTAATTAAGCAAAAATCAATACATAATCGCAATACCTTAAGGTTCATGGCTTTCCACATAGATGATCGTGTAGCTTTGGGTAGGGTTCAGTCTATGTGCTAGATCCGTTAGCCTCGCGGAAGGAAAATGCTAGAAATAAAACTCTAGCCGCTTCCAGATTAGGGCACTCGTAGTTCAATAATGGGATCGCTGATTTTCTCCGAAATTTTGATGCTGAATGGCTTAATGGTTAAGGTGAGATTTAAGGTGTATTGGATCAATCGATTCAACGGTTTAGATGAAGGCTGGGGTTGATGGTTTTCAGAATATTTAAAAGGACGATGGCTGAATTTAGAATTTATGGGATCAAAAGAAAACAGAGAAAGATGAATCAAAAGAGAAAATATAAAAGGATAGATTGTGTGGGCTTCACACTCTTGGCTTCACACCAAACCCTTCTCGGGAAGCGAAGATTCACTCTTTGAAGAAAACTCATCTCAAGTTCCAAAGCAAAAGCTCTTTTTTATTAATCAAAAACTAATTACATTGTTTATTAAAAGACCTTATATAGGAGGCCTCTAAAACATAAGAAAACCCTAAAACAAATACTAAAAAAAGACAAGTATGCCCTCAAAACTTAAATTCCTTCAAAATTCGCATTGCAGCTCGATCAATTGAGGTACTGTAGCACTGTAGCTCGATCAATCAAGTTACTGTGGCACTGTAGTTTTTTTTATTTTATTTAACTAACTACAGTCAATCGATCGATTGAATGGTTGATCAATCGACTGGGCATTGCTCCAGCACACTAATTCTGCACCTTTCTACTTTCTTGAAGCTGAAAATTCGGTTGCGACCCAACTTCAATGCTCTCGATCTTGGTGTCCCCCGTCAAAACTATATCAAAGGTAACTGTCCTGCTTGAGCAGTATTATGATCTTTTTAAATTTGAATCATTTAAAAACTCGACCATAAAGTAAATCACAACTAGCATATTATGATAAGAGGATTATTAGAATTGGCAAAAGACATTTAGAGGAGGGATTAACAAAACAAATGACATTTAGAGGAGGGATTCAACTCATTTCATCTGAATTATGATGGCTTTTTGTTGGATATTCTGTAACACATTTCAGGATAGAAACTTACGTATGGAAGGGAAGAAAAGAGAAGCCACATGGGCCCTCAAAATAAATCACTTTTGAGTAAAGAGCAATTAATTTCAGTGTGCAATCTTTTGCATGCAATTTTTGATTACACAGTTAGTCCAAGCAAAGACCTGATTAGAACCAATAACAAATAATGTCTTTGAAAGGGAAAAAAATTTCTTAATATCTACGCATATACATACAACAAAAACGAAGTGCAAAATGGCACAGGAAATGATGCTTCTCTATGGGGTTAAATCATCTTTAATGAATGACCATTGACCAGTAACACATTGTCTTCAGCTATTAAGTCCAAACCATACTAGCAATCATTGAAAAAAGTTTGCAGCTTGGCATTTGGCAATGGGAAAAAGGGATCCATTATAAAAGAAGTCCTATAAAATATCTTACATAAATTGTGGCAATAAAACTAACATATATACAAATAGTAGATATTTTACCGCGACAGGTACATAAACTTGACCTGTCAGGTCCGGTCGGGCATGAGACATCTGACCCGACCTTCAGGTCAGATCGCGCCAGCTCAACCAAAAGATTTTGTCGGGTGTCGGGTATTTTTTTGGATCGGGCTGGGTCGACCTAACCAGGCCCGACCTCATATATTATATGTAAAATGTACAAAAATAGATCGGGCACCGGGTCGGGTCAGGTCGGGCATTTGTGATTTTCTTATTAGGCAGCAAAAATTTTGACCCAACCAGCTCGACCCGTTCACAGCCCTAAAAAATAGGCATATGTAGGGAACATCTCATATACAAATAGGTGTATGTAAGGATATACCATCGAAGAAAGAGCTTGCAGCCCTGCTGAGCGCAAATTGTGCGTCCTCTCATCCTCTCCTAATTCTTGAGCAAGCTGACAGAGTTTTGGAGTTAAGCCTTCTAAGTTGAACATGTAAGTACCATCAATCTGGTGCAATAAGAAATTTGAGATGAATCTGAAGTGTCTTTAAGGAAGAAATCGAGCAAACCAGGCATGTTCTGTAACTACCCAGACCACATGCAAATGATCCTGATTCCTGATTTCTCAAGCTTAGCATGTGACTTTCAGAATATGAAAGAATAAACCAATAGCACCCACCTGGGTATTTACAAAGTCAAAAAGAGTCTCGCAACCTATAATTAGCAGTTCTTCCTGACGAGTTTGATCCAGAAGAGTCTGAATAATGCTCAGTAAGCTACTAGCAAACAGTGGCCTGTGATAGATTCAGTTGCTTATCAAAATTTATAATTAAAAAGATATCCACTTAAGACACTGAGAGTAAAATTCATAACAACATGGAAGAAAGCACTGGTGACTAGAAAATAAATAAATGATAATTCACTTCATCAAATTAGTGACAAGCACTATGTAAGAATTCAAAGCATAAAAATCCATTCTATGAAATTTAAGAAATAATTATAATAATAAATAATTCACTTTATCAAAGTAGTGAATGCTCTAGATAAGAAATCAGCAAATATGAATCCATTCTTTTATATTTGTCAAAAAACCAGAAGTAAGGATTATAAGTTGAACATATCAAATAGCCTTCATCTTCATCATTGTCTTGTCCCATCTATTTGGGGTTAGCGTTGCAGATCTTGTTTCTCCACTCATTTTTATGCAAAAAAAAAATGAAAAACTAGATAACCCTACCAGAAAACAAAAAATTGAGCTTTTAATAACTTCAAAATTCATGCAAAACAATAAAGATACTTGTAGTCAGTATTCTCAGGGGTGATTGCCTAGGCACTGAAAGGGACCCACCGCCTACACTAAGACCTACACTGGCCAAGGCAACCACACAGGATCATTGGTGATGACCTAGGTGATTGCCTGCATGCCTAGAGTTTACCTAGGGCCTAGGCGAGACCGCCTGCTGTTCCCAAGAACAAATAGATGCTCCTAGGTCTATTTTAAGTGATTTCACCCTTACAACAGGGAAAATTGAATCAAAGGTCAAGTTTTTATGCTTGTAAAGCATTCATGAAATCTCTCCAATATTCTATAGATCAAATGGATGGAGAACGTACTGAATCCTTTTTTTTTTTTTTGAAACATTGAAGTTCTCATTCTATATTGAATATCAGGGATGCAAATGTGTAGCCTTTGCCAGATGGATCACACATCTAGGACAAAAGCTCAACCCCAAGGAGAAGAATAGAAAGAAGAAGAGGAGATGAACACTCAGAAGGAGGACATCATGGCAAAAGATAAAGTGTCGAAGTTATGGCGAGGCAGAGGTTCAAGGGTGACAAGATTGTGACCTCGAGATTGTAAGATCAAGCACAGCTTACCCAAAAAAATAAAAAGAGTGTTGAAGCCATAAATGGAGTGATCCAAGGGAAAGCCTAATATGGATGGATCGGATTTTGGCATAACAACAATTTCAAATTGATTTAATTCAATTCAGTTCTGATTTGAGGAATGTATGGAATTTTTATTGTGACCGTGTAACTGTGTGTCCCCTATTCCTTGTCTTCTGGACTATTATCAAAACTTGAAAATTACTGGTAACTCATGGGTATCTTTTGTTCACTCTTTATGTACCAATCATCCACATCATTGAATTGTTGTCTGATTTAAGGACAGATCTTCAAGTCCAGATATATGCTTGTTTTTAGTGGATGATTGCAGAGTTACCTGAGTACAAATTTCTCTATAACTGGTCCAGTTGCTGACTTTGTGCTCCTCCATCTTCAGGTCATCAATCTACTTGTTAATATGGAATCCAAAAATATTTATGGACAATCGGAAAATGCTCCACTATGTATCACCGTAGTAAAGTTTGAAGATGACAACTCCCTTAGTCACAATATGTTAAAAATGTATGTAGGGAGGAGGATGAATCTTAGATATCTCACTGATAGTTAAATCACCGAGTGAAGGAGACCCTGTGTTTGAAAGATGGGATTAAGATGATTGTATAATCTTAGACTGGTTGCTTAACTCTATGAAATCACATATTGCTATCAGTCATATAAGACAGCCCACCAATTACAGGAAGCTCTTCATCATACCTATGCTTTAGAGGGAAACGAAGTGATGACATATCAGTTAAAGAGAGATTGCTCACTTTCAACAAGGGATAAGTCCCGTAGTGAGTATTGGTGTTGGGCTTCTTGTAATCATATTGTAGCATTTTTGTAATTAAAACATAGTCGCACACTAGTAATATTAACATGTTATTAATGTAAACACAGAGAGAACTTTAGGAGAGTAATTTTTTACTCTCGTAAACCTCTCTCTCATCTTCAATAATGATGGACTTGGGATGAAAGAACTTACATTTGCTCCTTACATGAAAATAATAATTTCCGATAAATACTCATGACCACATTTACTGAGCCATAGTGCTCACTTCTCAACTCCTTGTAACATCTTTGCTCGAGATAATTTGTGATCTGCACTCAAGACAGTTCAGTTAATAAAGAAACAAGATAACAGCTAGAAGAAAATTCAACAAAAGAGCTTGCTAGTGAATTGATGAATAAGTTCAAACTTTAAAGAACACAATTACTTGACCACTAAGTAAATGATTATTCGAAAAACCCTGACGACTCCAATAAGTAAATAGGAACAGGCAGAGATCTTATGTGTAAAGCTGACGGGGACGCCACATACATAGACATCGGATTCGGACCACATCAGTTCTACCGGCGTCGGAAAAAGCATAGAGAAAGCCCGAGTACCATAGCTTCAAGGAAGAAAAGGACGATGAAACTGTTGTCAAGTGACAACATCCACAGCATGCTATGAAAAGTACCACAGCGCGCTGTTCCAGCACGCTGTGAAAAGTATCACAGCGCGCCGTAGACAACTCCGCCCAGCGACGGGAATTTTCTTTTTGCGAAAAAAACTTGCCTTTTTAGTTTCTATTTCTTTTAGGACTCTTTTTATTTCGAATTAATTATTGGTGGCCTATATAAAGAGGCTTGTAAACACTTTTTTATGAAATTATTGAATATTTTGAATGTTTTATGCTTGAATGTTCTTCCCGAGATAGGTTTGGTGTGAGACCAAGGGAGTGATTCTCATCTATGCTCTTTGATCTTTTATTATCTTTGTCATATATTTTCTTTGTCTTTCTCTTATAATCCATTACCCATATTGAATCCTTAATCCAAAATCTAGTTCCATCAAAACCCTTGTTTTCATCCGAGCCATCAAACCTACCCAATCCTACAACCTTAGTTCGAACCCGTGAATCTACGAATCGAAGACAAACGCCCAAGCCTGGAAAAGCTAGAGTCCTATCTCTAAGCCGATCCCACCTCAAATCTAATAGGACTTGCGCATCGGATTGGACACCCTATTCAAATATCGCGTGATTTACCTACCGGAATTCTACGAACCCAATGATATCGTGATAGTTTTGAGATTAATCTTGAATTAATTTTATTTAATTTTAGCAAATCACATAAAAATCATATTCACGCATTTTAGGGTTCCTGTCCCGCATCAGTTTTGGTATCAGAGCCCTAGGTTTTCTAGGTTAGGGCATCCTTGTTTGTCATATTACTTTTATTGCATTGTTTTTCCTTTTTGAGTCCATATTGCATTCCATATTAGAACCCTAATAGGCCTTTGTGATCACCATGGCTTTGAATGAGGTTCTCGATACTCTTAGAGCTATGCGAGAAGAATTGGGTGCGATTAATGCGCGTCTAAATACCATAGAGCAGGCCCAAACATCCCTAGGAATCGGTAATGATAGATTGAGTGATCGAATCAACTAATTAGAAGTGGATGATGAACTTCAGGATCCGCGCCAAGAGCGTGAAGGTCTGCACTTTAAATGCAATGATCGCCAAGGTAATTGGAATCAGAATCGTACGAATCCTCGTAGAGATGACTACGACCCCAAAGTGCAACTCCTTAAAAATGTCAGAGTTGAGATTCCGACTTTCGATGGAAGAATGGACTCTACAGTCTTCCTCGATTGGCTTTCCGACATGGACTAACACTTTGATTGGTATGCCATGAATGACGACCGTTGCGTCAGGCTCGCTAAAATGAAATTGGTTGGTCAAGCTCGACTTTTCTGGCTCAATCCCGAGCGCATCAAGGTAAATGCAGATTGTCCTCCCATTACCCGTTGGGAAGACATGAAGGAACGACTTATTGAGAAGTATGTTTCTTTATCATACACCAACACCTCCTCGACCGGTGGAAAAAGTTATGCCAAGGTGGAATGCCCGTTACCGATTACATTGCCAAATTCGAAGAGTTCATGATGAGGGCCAATTACAATATACAATATAGTGGTCAACGATCCCGTGAGGGACGATTTAATCCTCCTCCCAAACCTACACAACCTGGCTCTACCAATACGAGGTTTGAAAAGGGAAAAGGTGTAGTCGGAGAATCATCGAGGGGTAGTTCTCAAGTAAAGTGCTATAAATGTCATGGGATGGGACACTTTGTCGTCCAATGCCCTACGAAAGACCCCCAAAGGACTCTCTTCATTGAAGGAGAGGAGGATGATGATGAGGTAGTGGTTGAAGAAGTATTTGAGCCAGTTAGCACACCCAACGATGAGGAGAGTGATGTCATTAGTCATGCTTTAGTTGTGAGGTGTGCCCTTGCACAGCCTCAACGGGATGAAATGGATGACTGGCGAAGGGAGAACATCTTTCACATCTTTGCCAAATTTGGTGAAAAGAATTGTAGGGTCATCATGAATAGCAGTAGCTGCACAAACGTAGTATCGACTCATGTCATACGCCGCTTGGGGCTTACACCTGAAGCCCACCCGAGACCTTATAAAGTCGCATGGGTCAACTCTTCATCCATACCCGTGTCGAAAAGGTGTCGTGTACCGATTCAGTTAAGTTCTAATTCGGATACCTTATAGTGCGATGTGGTGCCGATAGATGTGGGCCATATCATTTTAAGAAGGTCGTGGCTCTACGACATGGGCGTGGCTCTTTCTGGTCGATCGAACATATGCATGTTCATGAATAAGGGTAAGAAGATTACTTTACACCCTTTGCCTCCCAAAACGCCATCGACCAATAAAGTCAAGAAGAAGGGCGAGACTTCAAAATCCATCAATATTGTGAGCCCTTCAGAATTCGAGAAAGCGTTGTTAGATGAGAGTGTGGTGTACGTAGTCGTCACCGTTGAGAGTGCTCCCGAGTCAGTGAGCGAGTATCCCAAGGAGGTTGAGCCGATCCTGAAAGAGTTTACGAATGTCTTCCCTGAAAACTTACCAAACGAACTCCCTCCCTGCTTGATATCCAACGAGCCGATTCTAAAGGAGGTAGATTCAGTTTCCTGAATCTACCTTACCGAACCTGCCCCACTATAGGTTGAATCCGATTGAGCACACCGAGTTGACTCGGCAAGTCAATGAGCTCCTTAAGAAGGGGTTCATTCAAGAGAGCATGAGCTCGTGTGCCGTACCTACCCTACTCACTCCTAAGAAAGATGGTACGTTGCGCATGTGTATGGATAGCAGTGCAATCAATAAGATTACGGTTAAGTATCGGTTTCTCATATCAAGGCTCGATGACATGCTCGATATGATGGTTGGTGCGACTATCTTTTCAAAGATAGAACTTAAGAGTGGCTACCATCAAGTCCGCATCCGCCCCGGTGATGAGTGAAAATCACCTTTAAAACTAAGGATGGTCTTTATGAGTGGATGGTCATGCCATTTGGGCTTTCTAACGCCCCGAGTACTTTCATGCGACTTATGACCCAAGTATTGAGGCCGTTTCTAAGCAAATTCCTTATTGTGTATTTCGATGACATCTTAATTTATAGCCATGACAATGATCAGCAATTGAACCACCTTAGGTTGGTTTGTGAAACCCTCAAGGGCGAGAAGTTGTTTGCAAATCTCAAGAAGTGCACCTTCATGCAACATTCTGTTGTCTTCATGGGATTCATTATCTCGGCCAATGAAATGGGCGCGAACCCCGAAAAAGTTAAAGCCATTGTGGAGTGACCCGAACCTAAGAACATGTACGATGTCCGCAGCTTCCATGACTTGGCTACTGCTATCGTCGCTTCATTAAAAGCTTTAGCACCATCATGGCCCCAATTACAGATTGCATGAAAAAAGGGGACTTTAAATGGGGCAAAGCCGCAACAAAAGTCTTTGCTGAGATCAAACAACGGATGAGTTGTGCACCCGTCATGCGCTTGCCAGACTTTTCCAAAGTCTTCGAAGTCGCATGCGACACATTGGGTGTAGGCATAAGAGTGCTTAGCCAAGAGGGTCACCCAGTGGCCTATTTTAGTGAAAAACTTAATGAGGCGAAGCAAAAATATTCCACCTATGACAAGGAGTTCTATGCGGTCGTCCGATCTCTTTGGTATTGGAAACATTACCTTAGGCCGCAAGAATTTTTTTTTCTGCCCATGAAGCCTTACGCTTTCTTGCTTCACAGAAAAGGTTGAACCCAAGGCATGCGAAGTGGGTCGAGTACCTTCAAGGGTTCACATTCGTGTTAAAGCATAAGGCCGATGCCAAAAACAGGGCTGTTGATGCGCTTAGTCTTCGAGTGGCGACTTTGCACTCTATGAGCCACGAGGTCGTCGGGTTCGAACAACTAAAGGATGAGTACCCCGATTGCCCAAATTTTGGGGTAGAGTACACTGCTCTCCTTAGTGACCCGACCAACACACACTCCGTGTACACCATCTATGATGAGTACTTATTTAAAGGCAATCGCCTTTGCATCCCTCGCACTTCATTGCGTGAATTTCTCATTTGAGAGTTACATCTTTGAGGGATGGCCGAACATTTCGGGCGTAATAAAACTGTTGCGCTCGTAGAGGATAGGTTCTTTTGGCCTAGCCTAATGAGAGATGTCGCCCGGGTTGTTAAACACTGTCGTACTTGCCAAGTGTCAAAACAGACTAAACAAAATACCGAATTGTACACCCCATTACCCGTGCCACACACACCGTGGCAAGACCTCTCAATGGACTTCGTACTTGGACTTCCCAAAAGTCCAAGGAAGCACGATTCCATCTTTGTCGTAGTGGACCGATTTTCTAAGATGGCCACTTCATTCCTTATTCCAAAACCTCCAATGCATCTCATATTGCTAAATTAATTTTCGCAGAGGTAGTGCGTCTTCATTGGTTGCCCAAAACCATTGTGTCTGATAGGGATGTTAAGTTCACTAGCTATTTTTGGAAAACCCTTTGGCACATGATGGGCACATTGCTCCAATTTTCGACGACTTATCACCCTCAAACGGATGGCCAAACCGAAAGCACCAATAGGAGCCTTGGGAATCTCCTTCGTAGTCTTGTCGGTGATCATGTTAGGACCTGGGATACCATTTTACCCACAGCTAACTTTGCCTATAATAATTCTGTCAATAGGTCCATAGGCATGAGTCCTTTTGAGGTACATGGTCATAGGCCTAGGGCCCCATTAGATTTGATCCCCATGTCTGCATCCCATAGAGTGTCAGAGTCTGCCGATGCATTTGCACAACACATACATAGCTTGCATGCCGAAATTAAACAGAAATTTAATTCAAGCAACAATCAATACAAGTTATCTGCTGATACTCATAGGCATTTCAAAGAATATCAGGTGTGTGATTATGTGATGGACCGGGTTAGGCCTGAGCGGTTCCTATCGGGATCCGCAAAGAAGCTCCAGTCCCAAGGCGCTGGACCTTTTAGAATTTTGGCGAAGATTGGGTCTAATGCATACGTGCTTGAGCTTCCTCCAAGTACGGGGGTTAGTTCAATGTTCAATGCGGAGGACTTGGTTCCTTATTTAGGTTTCACCCCACCTCCTGAAGACTAACTCCAGCCACCACATAGCCCCAATCCCAACCCCACCTTACAGTCGTACCTCTCCCTTCCCCAAGCAAACAGAGAAGAGATGAGATAGAGGATATAATAAATGATCATGTCGTATCCACACAAGACGGGGGATTCCAGAAGTACTTAGTTAAATGGGTCGAAAAATCGGAGTCCGAAAATACTTTGATCCACGAGAATGAGGTTCGCCGATTGAACCCCAATTTGATTGACATCTACCACGAGCGCGTTTCATCGGTGATGAAACCTATTTGGTCCAGGGGAATTGACGGGGACGCCACATATATGGACATCGAATTCATACTACATCAGTTCTACCGGCGTCGGAAGAAGCGTAGAGGAAGTCCGAGTACCATAGCTTCAAGGGAGAAAAGGATGATGAAATTGTTGTCAAGTGATAAGTGCCACGGTATGCTTAATGCACGACATCTTTGTGAACATTACATGATCGTTGTGCCACAGTACACTGTGAAAAGTATCACAGCACACCGTGGACGACTCTGCCCAGAGATGTGAATTTTCTTTTTGCGAAAAAAACTTGCCTTTTTAGTTTCTATTTCTTTTAGGACTCTTTTTATTTTGAATTAATTATTGGTGGCCTATATAAAGGGACTTGTAAACATTTTTTTATGAAAATTATTGAATATTTTGAATGCTTTATGCTTGACTGTTCTTCTTCCTGAGATGGGTTTGGTGTGAGACCAAGGGAGTGATTCCCATCTATGCTCTTTGATCTTTTATGATCTTTGTCATATATTTTCTCTATCTTTCTCTTATAATCCATTAACCATATTGAATACCTAATCCAAAACCTATTTCCATCAAAACCTTAGTTTTCATCCGAGCCATCAAACCTACCCAATCCTACAACCCTAGTTCGAACCCGTGAATCTACATCGAATCAAAGATAAACGCCCAAGCCTGGAAAAGCTAGAGTCCTATCTCTAGGCCCGATCCCAACTCAAATCTAATAAGACTTGCGCATCGGATTGGACACCCTATTCAGATTTCGCGTGATTTACCTATCGGAACTCTACAAACCCCCAAAGGTATCGTGAATTTGTGATAGTTTTGAGATTAATTTTGAATTAATTTTATTTAATTTCGAAAAATCGCATAAAAATCATATTCACGCATTTTAGGGTTCCTGTCCCGCGTCAAAAGCTTATATGGAATTGATACAGAAGTACCCTATGGTGTCCCAGCATTGATTCGACATCTTCATGAATCATCTCATCATTATCACACCTTTTTATATAAACAAACCATTATTATGGATGCCAGAACTTCATATATAGAAAGTATCAAACCCATGACTCATATGTACCAGCACTGGAACTCATTGTCCATAATGAACTCACTGAATTAGAAATGCATACCAAAACCGGTTGGCCATGAGATAAATATGAACTGCCCTGCTCCAAAATTGCTTACCAACACACACTTTAATGTATTGAGAACAAACCTAATGTTTCTTATGATCATAGATTATGTTAGAAATTTTTTATTTTGTTGTTTTGTGCTCATAGATTTATTCCCATAATGGATGATCGTAGAAAGTTTCCCAAGTCTCCTTTCCATATAAAGGAGCTTGAATATCTTGGTTTAATATTCCAATCAAAATGTAGCATCTTGTGTGCCTAGTCTAATTTTTAGATTACATCAGTCACAAATCGGGCTACAACAATAATTCAGCAAGGGCTCAATTCGGGAAAATTTAGACAAATTCGGGAAAATTCAGTAAAATTCAGGAAGGAAAATAAAGACATAATAATAATAACTATAAAAATATATTATGATATATTTTATATTAGAAATAATGATTTTAATAAACAAAATAAGCTATAAGGTGTTTGATGAAAGGCACATCTATAATTATATAATCCATGTAACCAATAAATGCACATATATGATTCATCTCAGTTAAATTCAGCAAAAATCAGGACAACTCTGTAAAAATAACAAAAAATGTTGATTAATCGGCAACTTGCAGAATCAGCCGATTAATCAACAATTTATTCAGCACATCCTTAATTGGGAGATTTTATTGCCCTTATTTCAAAAAACACGCCAACTTTTGCCACTATGGAGTGCATTGCACATCTACTTATATACTAAATATTTGTGTTTCTCATGTTCTTGCTTTTCATTTATTTTAGAGTTTTTCGGGAAAAATCCTCCTTTTTAATTTTATAACTACAGAGAACCTGGTATTGATTATAATCTCGCGGAAGATTTATTTTCTTACACATGGTATGAGTTTCCAGTTTTACCCTCGACTGTGAGTTGAATGGTTTGAAAAGATATCTCTATTTAAAATCAATAACGCACCTGTTTGTAATCTCGAGAGTCAAATGTCTTTTCATCATTCTCTTAGTTTAAATTTCTGGTACCTTTCCTCTAGAACACCCCTTACTGCTTAGTGAATGTGTAACTTGAGCAAATGCGTTGTTTCCGGCATGTTCAAACATTGTCTTTGCACCGCAGTCGCATAAATACATTATACTAGTCAATGGTCATGGATTTTATAGGCTGGTGCGTCTTATTTTACGTCGGACACTCCAGTGCAAGGATCAAAATTTCGGTTTTCGTTTTGGTTTCGGAGGGGACCGAAACCGAAATTTCGGCCGAAATTTTGAATTTCGGCCGATAATTTCAACCCCATACAATTAATGACCGAAATTTCGGTCATTTCGGCCGAAATTTTGATCCTTGCTCCAGTGCATTATAAATCCACATAAATCACTGCATGATAAGTATGCTGTCCCACACCGGTGTGGTTTACACTGGAGTGTCGTGACGTAAAAAAGTAGTCATACACTGAAATTACAGACAGGTGCATTATCCCTTGTTGCATTTGCAGTAATGGTCAACATTTTCGTCGGGCCTTAATTATACACTAGAGTGGATTTATAACCATCTTCAACTCACTTTATGGTGTACATGCAAGGAAGTGCGTCTATATTGCATTAGTGATTCTATATTGCAATGAAGTGCATCTGTACATTCAGACTATTTTATTGCAATAAAGTGCATATATATACATTAAAAGTTTAAAACCTTGTCAGTCTCTGCATCGCAGTCACACGAATCTATTATATTCGTCTCAGTGTCCATAGATTTATAGGTTGGTGCATTTTACTTTATGTCGCGGCACTCTAGTGCATTATCAATCCGCATCAATTACTAGATGATAAATATGTTGTCCGATAATAGTGTGATATAGTGTGATTTGCACTGGAGTGCAATGACATAAAAAAGTAGCGTTCACTTCTACACCGAAATTACCAGCAGGAGCATTATTATGACTCTCATTGAGTCTACACCGAAATTACCAGCAGGTGCATTATTATGACTCTCATTGCATTTGCAATAGCGGTATCCATTTGTGTTAGGCTTCAATTATGCAATATTGTGATTTAGGACCATCTTCAACATACACTTTCCTTTGCACATACAAGAAAGTGTGTCTGTATTGCAATAATGGTTCTATATTGGAATGAAATGCATCTATATATTCAAACTATTGCATTGCAACAAAGTTTGTTTGTACATTCAAACCTTGCCTATCTATTCACCACAGTCACATGAATGAATTATATTGTCTTAGTGTTCATTGATTCTATAAGCTGGTGCATTTTACTTTACTTCACGACTCTCCAATGTATTATCAGTTTGCATTAATCATTGCATGATAAGTATGTTGGCCCACCAATGTGACTTACAGGAGTGTCATGACGAAAAAATAGTCTTCAATGTTCATCGAAATTACTCCTGCATATATTGAAACTTGGCAGCCCCTTGTTCCCTATTGAATCTCACATCTTTGGGTGCACTTGTTTTGTACAAGATCTCTGTACCCAAAGACACAAGTTGGATGATAAGTCCATCAAGTGTGTTTTCTTAGGATATTCTAGGGTATCCAAAGGGTATAGGTCCTATGATCCAGGACAAAAAAAACACTTTACTACGATGAATGTATCCTTCTTTGAGGATACTCATTATTTTTTTATCAGTCTTCTGCTAATATCCCTATGTCACCTTCCAGTGTGCTTCCTGTTCCTGTGCATCATCGTCCTGCAGAGCATAGTCCCTCCCTTGGTCGGTTGCATATCAATCACATATTAGCTTCGAAGTCAATCTATGCCTCCTACACATGCCTCATTGCCAAAGGTTCACTCGGACTCAGCACCTTTAAGTATATTTCTACCTTCTCCTCCTTTGGATTCTCCTGTTATTATTATTGCTTCTACTGTTAACGATCCTTCTATTCTTATTGCGTATTGTAAAGGAAAGAGGAGTTGTGTTACCTCTTATCATATTGCTTAGTATGTTTCATATCAGGATTTATCTCATTCCTGTCATGTTGCCCTTGAGAAGGCTTCTACTATTTACATTCCCCATTCTGTTGGGAAAGCTCTTAAAAATCCCTCATGGTCTGTTGTTATGGCTGAGGATATGACCGCTCTTGGGAGGAATAAGACCTAAAAATCCTGTTGATCGTCCACCAGATAAGTGTGTCGCCGGATAAGTGTGTCGCCGGACGCAAATGGGTCCTTGCTGTCAAATACAGTAAATATGGCATTGTTGAGAGATATAAAGCTCGCTTGGTTGCTAAGGGTTTCACCCAAGTTATTGGCCTTGACTACACTGCTACCTTTGCCCCTGTGGAAAACTCACTTTAGTTCGGGTTCTTATTTCTTTTGCGGCTTCTCATCATTGGCCTCTATATCAGTTGGATGTCAAGAATCCCTTCCTTCATGGTGAACTCGATGAGGAGGTGTACATGGCACCTCCTCCTGGTTATCACTTATCAGCTTCAGGGGGAATTTCCTGGGAAAGTGTGTTGACTTCTCATGACAATCTAGGGTCTGAAGCAATCTCCTAGGTCATGGCTCCATCGCTTCAGTACAGTTATTCTTACTATGGGCTTTGTGTGATGTTATTTTGACCATGTGTGCTTCATCCAGACTAGTTCAGAGGGATTTCGCACTATTCCATTGGTTTATGTTGATGACATCATCATCACAGGAGATGATGTTGCCTCTATAGTCAAGGTAAAGGTTGGGGTTGGTCGGGCTTTTGATGTGAAGGATTTGGGACATCTCAGGTTCTTCTTGGGCATTGAGATTGCGAGATTCGATCGTGGTCTTTCCTTCCAAGAAGCGGTACTCTCGTGAGTTATTAAGGGACACTGGCATGCTTGGGTGCAAGCCTGCCAAATCTTCCATGGATCCTAACCATTATCTTCATGTGGATGTTGGTGGCTCTCTCACTAATCCTTCAGAGTATCAGAGGCTTGTTGGCAGGCTCATTTACCTCACCAACACTCGTCCTGACCTTACTTTTGCTCTCTTTTGGCTGCTCAATTTATGTGCACTGCTCATGCTCCTCATAGGGTTGTTGTTCATTGCATCCTCCACCACATTAAGGCCTCTCCTGGTCGAGGGTTATACTATAGTCCAGGTCATTTCTCTATTAGTTGTCACAGTGATGCCAACTGTTCAGGAGGATGGGGACCTATAGATCGCCACTCTACTTAGAGGTACTGTACCTTCGTTGTCGGCAATCTTGTAGTTTGGAAGAGTAAGAAATGGGAAGTTATATCCAAGTCTTGTGTCGAATCTGAGCATAGGGCTATGGCCCATGGGACATGTCAGCTATTATGGTTACGATCTCTCCTCACTAAGCGTGGTTTTCCACCATCCATTCCTATGCCTCTCCATTGCGATAACCAAGCTGCTATCAACACTGCTAGGGATTTGGTTCTTCATGAGAGGACCAAACATGTTGAAGTGGATATCCACTTCATTCGTGGAAAGATTCAAGATGGTCTCATTGATACTCCAAAGGTCTCCTCTTCTCAGCAACTTGCTGATGTCTTTTCTAAAGCTCATGGTCTTTCACAACTTCAGGATGTTATTATCAAGCTAGGCATGATAGATATCTATGCACCAGCTTGAGGGGCAGTATTGGGTTATCTGTTTGGTGTGTACGTAGTATTATCAGTTCGGGTGCCACTTATGGTGTGCATATCTGAATATTCAGGGGGAGGGGGGGTGTTATAATGGTTCTATTAATATAAAGGCAAGTAGGGCTAGCCTCAGTCATTCTATTCTAACTCTCTTTCTCCTTCTCCCTCTCCTTCTACCAAACCCTAACTCTCTAACCCTAACCTATCCCTAAACATCAAGTTATATATATATCATCATCATCATCACCGTGGTCAATGGCAGTCAACGTGTCAAAAAATGAACAGTGAAACGAAGTTTTATTTCATCCTTCATGTTAATCACCATTGATCACATCAACAGTGATTAAATTTTTTGCATTTTTTTCTTTTTAAAACCCACTAGGGAGGGGTGAACCATAGGGGGGAAGTGGTGACACGTTGCCTTTGCAAGGTTCACATATCATACTCTTTCCAAGCACCCTTTGCTCGTGCGCATTCATACTTAAGGCCTAGGCTTACTTAATAAATAATCTAAGCAAAAAAAATTAAAAAATAGTCACGGAAATACCTATCTAAAGAGGATGGTGTGTTTTAATTATACTAACAGGTTGTATTTAACACCAAAGATAAACTAATTCAGACAAAATGAATATGAAATATAATCTTCAAATCTTCCTTACGGATCAAATTATAAACAATCACTATTACTTATATTGGTAGCTTCACTTGAATGAATAAACCAAACCCATGTTCCTTATTGAAAGGAGCTATTGGTGCAAAATAATTTCAAGCATTATTAGTTCCAAACTAAGATGCAAAAAGCCAAGGAGTTTAGGCCCAGATTCAAGATGACAAGGAGAATAATTTCCAAACATTTTCTATTACTTTTTAACCAAATGTAGATATTCAATTTCCTTAGTCAAAAATTATTGACGACTAAATCAATCAATCATTTTTTAAAACAATCAATAATTCAAGCACATTAATGAAATTACGTAATTTTTTGCATACAAAGAAAAAAATACCTTTGGGATGCGCAAAGGGTTCTTTGACGCATATTCACACAATTTTCCAATCTTCCGGTCATTTGGTGGTTCGTCCTGCCAAAACATGACACGTATAGGTCAGAAATTAATTATGATCTGTACAGTAAGAAAATCTTATGAAAAATCTAACCTAGTGGAATGTTAGCATCTATAACAAATATATACATAGATATTTTATATATATATATATATATATATATATATATATATATATATATATATATATATATATGTCAAATTCGGAAGGCCCAAAATTCAATTGAGTAAGCAGACCTATAGTTAATTATATAATGTATAGCTTTATTAAGCAGACAACTACAAAATGTAGTATAACATGACCACATGTTGAATGACTAGAGTATATGAGAGAGGAGAAAAACAAAGAGTGAGAGATAAGGGAAAATAGTTTAGTTAGGGAAAAAGTCCCCACTAGATTTAATAATAAGTGGGAAAAAGTTGCATACACACCCAATAATACTACTCTTTATACATCACACACACACTATATAAACTATACACGACACACACCAACAAATCGAACAACTGGGAAATCACCGTTTGATATCGTCTATGAGAGAACACCTATTCATGTTCTAGATCTGGTCCTACGACCTATTCTGATGCAGGGCATAAATGGGAGGACTTTAACAATCTTTTACCGCAGATATTTCATGAAGATGAATCGGACGAAAAGACGAAAGAAAAGAGAAATCTAAAATTCACCGATGAGGAGTCTTTGATCAAATAGTCGAAGTCTTCAACTTTCAATCTCGTCACTTTTATATTTGGCATATTTTCAAGTGTCAAACGATGTCAGATCGATGAGAAATTAGCCTTATTTGAAAAGCTTATCGAAGTAGCTTCCCAACAAGCCAAGAAACGCGATATTCCGACAAGTATTGGAGAAGCTATGGTCAGTTTTCGAAGGCTGCGCTAAAAGTGGCACATTTCAAAACTTCTACTTGAATTAGGAATAGTTTTATTATTATTTTATTTCAACCAATAAGAATTATTTATTTTATTAGAAATACGTTTAGCTTTAGGACTTTGTTTTATTATTTTAAGAGAATTAATATATCTATTTTAATTTAAATTAAGAATTAGAGTTAGACTAAGATTTCTAAGTTTATGCATTGTAAAAAGCTTATTTAAAGGCCAGTAATATTGAAATTTAATATAGAAAAAGTTGAATGAAATATTTTGTTTGGAGCTTTTGAAGCCCTACTAGCTGCAGTTAGTATTAGGTGTCCTGCAGGAGAGGAATTTTGGTGAGATATTCCTTAATTCAACCACATCAGAAGACTAATTTCAACCTTCATGCAAGTTTTGCTAGTTTTGTGTCAAAACTAAAACCCTCTCAAGTAGTTATTGTGCATGGATCGCATTATTCAAGGCAAGAATAGTGACAATACTAACACTTTTGTCGAATATATTTATGAAATTCAGCAACAAGAGCAAGAGAGAATTAGAGAAACAAATGAAAAATATCAATGGGCTGAAAATGAGCATAGGTTAGCATCATCATCATCATCATAGCCTTATCCCATCTATTTGGGGTCGGCTTTGCGAGTCCTATTTCTCCATTCATTTCGGATTACCGCTAAGCTCCTTGTAACTTCGCAATCCTTTATATCCCTTCTCACGGCTTCCATCCAGGTCTTCATTGGGCTTTCTCTTATTCTACGTCCTTGTACTCAAAGAGTCTCAACCCTTCGAACCAGGTTTGCTTCTTGCATCCGATGAACACGTCCAAACCACCTCAAGTGACACTCAATAATTTTCTTCCTTTACAGGTGCCATTCTCAAATTCTCTTATATGCTCATTTTGTATTCTATCATTTCTTATTACTCCACACATCCATCTCTACATACGCATCTCAGCTACATGTACTCTATCTTCTTGTCGTTTTTTTATATCCCAATATTCTGCACCATATAATACGGCAGGTCTAACCGTTGTCTTATAAAAGCGTCCCTTCAATCTAAGTGGAACTCTTGGGTCGCACAATACTCTGCTAGCTTGCTTCCATTTCATCCAGCCTGCATTAATCCTATTTGAGACGTCCTCTTCAAAACCTTCATTTGATTGCAAAGTAGAGCCTAAGTAGCAAAGTCCATGGCAATGTGGCACTAAATGGTTTTCTATTTTGACTAAATCCTCCTCTAAACTATCTTGTTTACTAAATTTGCACTCCATGTATTTTGTCTTTATTCTACTAATTTTCAAACCCCTTGACTCCAAAGCTTTTCTCCATAATTCCAGCTTATCATTTATTTTTTCCTTGTCTAGGCAATTATGAGGCGCCGCACGGGTGTCGAAAAAAGTTACCCCGTGACATTTGGTATCAGAGCCAGATCGTTCTGATTGGGACTACATTGGCGAGCTAGAGCGATAAGGTGCGCTCTGATTTGGTGACAGTTAGAGTTACTTGTGTGCAGTTGAGTTGCACGTCTACAGTTGAGATGCGATTAAGTCGCACGCAGATGGATGGTACTACTGGGTTATGTTGTTGCGAAAATGTGCTCGACACTAGTTGGCCATGCGAGTCACGCGTTGAGTTAGCGGGTCGGTCCGAGGAGGATGAACGCTAGTGACGTTCAATATGAGACGTTGAGTCACACAAGTGCTGAGAGCACCGTTGCCATGTCGGCATGGAGCAAGAGGGATACTCCGTTCTCACTTCGTGATGATTGTTGCCCATGAGGGCTATAAGTTGTGGTAGCGGGACGGTTCAGGAATACGTCGTTTGCAAATAACATGTACCATGGAATCTCTTTTTGTATATCTATACTTAATGCATCCATGACCAAGGCAAGCAAATAAGGGTTGAAGGCAGATCCTTGATGCAGCCCAACTCCTACAGGGAACTCACTCGTCTCTTTGCACGTCGTTCTAACACTAGTTACTGTCTTCTCATGCATGTCTTGGATAATCCCAAGATATAAATTTGGCATGCATTTCTTTTTCAGTGTCCACCACATTATTTGTCTTGGCACTCTATCATAATCCTTCTCTAAATCAATAAAGGCCATATGTAGGTTTTGCATTCTCTCTCTAAACTTCTCCATAAGTTGCCTCAATAGAAAAATAGCTTATGTTGTTGATCTTCACGGCATAAATCCAAACTCGTTCTCTAATACATTTGATTCTTGTCATAATCGTTGTTCAACTATTCTCTTCCAAAGTTTCATAGTTTGGCTCATTATCTTGGATGTCTCCCTTATTCTTATAAAAAGAGACCACAATGCCCTTCCTCTCCATTCCTCGGGCATTTTCTTTGTTTTTAATATGTTATTGAATAATTTAGTCAACCAGTTCAGTTCATTCTCTCCTAAAACAATCCACACTTCTATAAGATAACCGTCTGCTCCTAATGCCTTTCTTTTCTTCATTTTTGCTAAGGCTACTTTTACTTCAGATTTCAATAATTCGTTGATCATCCCTTGGTTTGGTTCGTCTTCTTCATCAACTTCTTTCGCATATTCTCTATTTAATAGATCTATAAAGTATTTTTGTCATCTATTTTTTTATCTCATCCTCTTTCACCCAGACCTTTGATCTTCATCCCTAATGCACCTTGGTCGAGATCTCTATTTTCTTTTCTCTAATCTTGGCAAGTTTATAAATTTCTTTCTCTCCTTCTTTTGTTCCCAACCTAGTATATAAATCATCGTACGTTTCAGTGTTGTAAAAGGCGCTAGGCGCACCTGAGGTCCCCAAGGCCTAGGCGCATGGCAATTTTCTTTGAGGCGCATTTTTATTTTTATTTTTATATATTTTTATTATATATTAAACATATTTATGTAGTTATATATTACTATTAATGGTTTAAGAAATATAAGAGACCGACTCTCTTAACCATCATTTAAACACCAAGATAGTGTTTAAATGATCATACACCATTAATGGTTTAAGAAGTGGGTATTCTACATCGTCAAAGTGATAGATCATAGGTACCAGGGCAATGGGCCCAAAAATCATATTTTTTGGAAGGTTTGAACCATTTGATCTGTGGACTCTAATACTAGTTGTTATTCTTAGTTTTAACGGTTGATATTAAAGTTTGTCAATCGGATGGTTCACATTCACTTATGGACATGATTCTTGTTAGAATAGTCCCACATTGCATGTGGGCTTGGAGGTCTTGGGCTATATATAATCCGGGCACTCCTCACCTTACAAGCCGGTTTTGTGAGGTTGAGTTAGGCCTGTTGGATTTTTTATCATGGTATCAAAGCAGGTATTTCTCCACTCCACGTTACCCAATTCAATTGTCCACGTGATTTAACTTGGCTCAATCCCGCCAACACATGCGGGGGCGTGTTAGAATAGTCCCACATTGCATGTGGGCTTGGAGGTCTTGAGCTATATATAATATGGGCACTCCTCACCTTACAAACCGGTTTTGTGAGGTTGAGTTAGGCCCATTGGATTTCTTATCATGGTATCACTCGATCTTTAAAATTCAAAGTACTTCTTAAAATATTTAGAAATCCTAATTAATATAATTTCTGTCAATCCTGAATATTCTCTATTAATTCTCTAGCTAAAACATGTTCTAATGATTGATTGCCACTTGGACAATTTAGATTGAGCTCAAATGTGTGCCACATGGCATAATAAAAAATCACACTTCAATGTTGGAGATTAAAAGTATATGTTTAAGGGATTAAACACCATTTTGGTGTTTAAATGTCCGTCAGGAGCCATTATCCCTAAATATAAACAAGTATATAAATATATAATGAATAGTAACATTCAACAAATATGGAATACAAGAAATAAATAAATATCATAAAGATTTAAAACATTATGTGCACTAAAAAAACGATTTATCAAACTCGCAAGTAGCAAATAGTATAATTATCTAAGAACGAACTAATGAACTAACAACTAAATGAGTCACAACTAACAAGTAAGATTACGCCTGTAGCTCAATGGAAGGTGTAAGGTGAGGCAATCTTGAGGTTGCAAGTTCAAAAACTAATAAACTGACAATTGAGCAACTCTTACATAACTTACAAGTATTTAAACAATAAAATTTATATATGTATATATAAGGCGCAAAAAATGCATAGGCGCAAAAATCACATGCCTAGGTGCGCCTCTCTACACCTGCGCCTAAAGTGCAAGGCCCAGGCGCAAAGGGTGCGCGCCTAGGGCCTAGGCGGGCCATTGACAACACTAGTACATTTCATACTTACTTTACTCACGGCTTTCTTCACTTCTCTTTTGGCAAGCTTATAACTTTCAAGATCAACTGTAGTTCTTGTTCTTTGTCATTCTTAAAAAAACGTCTTCTCCTCAGCAGTTGCCTTTTGAATGTCACTATTCCACCACCCAAATTATTTTTTTGTACACCTTTTTTTCCTTTAGATTCTCCGAGCACTTCCTTAGCAACTCATTTAAGGCATAACACCATATTTTTCCATATCTCATTTAAATCACCTTCTTGACACCACATTTCTTGGTCACTCATTTTTCCCATTAAAGGATGTCTTATTCTCTCCTATTATTCCCACAATTTTATTTTTGGGGGATCCTTCGTCATCTTTTTCCTCACTTGCCTCTTGATCAGAACATCCAAAACTATTAATCTATGTTGTGTCGTAAGGCTCTCTCCTGTTATGACGTTTCAATCCTTGTAGTTTGCCCACTCTCTTCGCCTTAATAAAAAATAATCTACTTGGGTTCTATTTGTTCCACTCTTGAAAGTTATAAGATGCTCATCTTTGTTCGTGAAAACTGTATTTGTTATTGCCAAGTCAAAAGCTACTACAAAATCAAGGATAGCTCCTCCCATCTCATTCCGTTCACTAAAACCATATCCTTCATGTATCCTTCCATATCCATAATGGGACTTAGGGCGCTCCTTGTGCAAAGAAAGGTTTCCCACCAGCATGGACAATAAATTGAAAGATAAGAAGATTGAACCTGTCCCGTTTATCGAGAGGATCCATGAAAATGCTTATCATTTTGAACTTCCCAAAGGTTTGGGCATCCCTCCAGTGTTCAATGTTACTGATATTTACAACTATCAAGAGGATCAAAATGAGGGACCAGCCAAGAAAGTTGTCAAGCCTAAAGGGGATAAAGTTCAAGGAATGTGATGAAATTCAGTGTCTTGTAGCCGCTAAGACAACAAAAATGCAAACAGAAAAACAACCACAACACTTGATCGAATGGAAGAATCGTCCCGCAATGGGGAATAGGTGATCCCTGAATCTGAATTAAGGAAGCTGAATAGGCAGCTCTTAGATATGTACGTCGAAGACAATTCACTGAGGCCGAGTTCTTCTCAACCCAGGGAGGATGATGAAAGAATGTAACTCATTCGGGTATCGACAGATTTTGAGACAGCACATATGCTTTTTTTGTGAAAACGGGCCTGTTATTTCAATAACATTGATAAGGGCCTGAAAAACTGTTATTGGTCCTATTTAAAATTAAGTAAGACCACTATTTAAGGACTCACGTGTGAAATTAATTACCACGTGAGCCTTTAAGTAATTTAAATGACCAATAAGGTCGCACGATAACTTTAATCACTTAACTATGATGGGGGACTGAGATTTTTGAGAGAACTCAATCCTTTTTTCTTAGTTTTCATTTTTGTTTTAATTTTTCATTTTCTTTTTTTGGTTTCCGAATTGACCTTTCTACTTTAGCCAATCATGTGGAATCTTAGGGTAGTTTTCCTCGTGGTTAGCATTTTATTTTGAGTAGGAAGCTTGGGTTACGTAATTATAAGCAAAGGGTTTATTTTCGGGCTGTTTAGCTATAGTATTCTACTAATCTATTGTTTGTTTTATACATGATCTTCAGCGGAGCAAGCTGTGGTTTGCATCACAATTTCATAAATTATACAATTCATTTTACCTCTCCGGTACTTGCTCCGTCCAATGACTGGCAAGTAACATCATAAGAGGGAGGAATTAACAACAAGCTAACTAACAAGATGTTATTACCAAGCTGCGGTATCCATTTCATGTCCCGCCAATCCAAAGCTACAAGCTGACCAAGTTCAAATTATTAACCATCATTATGGCCGGCACCATTTCAAATTTGAGTGAACCATACAACTTTTTATGATTTAATACATTTTTTTGTGATTTTTGTCAAGTTGAATCATATCAATTTTTTTGTGAGGATTGAGTTGAGTCAAATCATAATGATCCAACCATGCATCTTAAAAGTGTATGTCATGTTCACTGAATTACAACCAAGTTATAACGAAGACATTCGTGATACGAAAATCAATTTACTTATTATTAATCAAAATTTCAAATTATTGTGATTGAAAATCTCAATCAATACAAATAAAATGAAAAAAAAAAATTAAAAAAATAATATTCTACAGTTACAAATCTCAATCAGCATAGACAATGAAAACAAAATAAAGTAAAACAAGTGGAAATTTTTTTAACCCCTATTTTTAAGTTTTACTTCTGTTTAGCCCCTATATAGTTTTTCAATTGCCAAATAAACCTCAGATCCAAAAGTTGTGTTGGATGATCCTGAAGCCTTTTCCTTCTTAGAATGTACCCAGTTTTACTAGAACCCTTTTGAACATTCCAAGTAACAAAATACAAATTCAATTCTTGTTTTGGGATTGGGAGGTAATTTCTCTATTATGTTCCATCTTGAAAAGAACATTTTTTATTTTTTCTTTTTTAATTTAGACTTTGGTAAAAAAAATAATAATAATATAACTATTAAAAATAAAAAAGTAAAAAAAAAACAAGGACTATCCCAGCATAAAAATTTCAGAGATAATGTATCATTTGCAAGTTGTGATAATATATGGACTAAACACTATACAACATTGAAATTTACAAATAGGGAACTATAAGGCAATTTTCCTAGGAAAAGAGTATAACCTGCGACCGAGGAAAAATATCCGCCAACAGCTTCTTGTACCGCTTCACCGGCTGCCTAGATCTTGCTCGCATTGAAGGGCAGAAGAAACACAGGCTTCCACAGATTGGAAAAACCTTCCTCGATATCACCCCCATTTTTAACCAAAAATTTAACAAACCCTAATCCCTAATTTTCCTCTTTTTCCCTCGATCAAACTCACCTCTCTCTATCTATTGAACCAGAACAAGAAACTCCAATCAGAAGCTTTCAGAACCAAGGACCAGTTTATTATCAACTTTAATAAATCGAACAAGCTATAAAACTTGATCTTTACAAATCTCAACCGCATTTCTATTATCCATGTTTTTAACTCTTAGAGTAAAACTCATTTAGAAAAATAATAATAATAACGAACAATAAAATTCAAATCTCTGGTCATAAAACAATTCCAAAACGAATCCAAAAGAAATTTTTCATTAACAGTAATTCAGCAAAACAAACAATAAAATTTGAAACTCTAATGGTCAAATATATTTTAACAAAATCAGGAACAATAAAATTCGAAAATCTGGTTATAAATACTTCCAAAACGAATCCAAAAGAAATTTTTCATTAACAGTAATTCAGCAAAACAAACAATAAAATTTGAAACTCTAATGGTCAAATATATTTTAACAAAATCAGGAACAATAAAATTCGAAAATCTGGTTATAAATACTTCCAAAAGGAATACAAAAGAAAAAATTAATTACAAGTAATTCAACAAAACAATAAACCTCAAATCTCTCAGACTAAACCCTAATTAATCAAATCCAGAATGGAATTTCACCTAGCCTCGAATCCCTCAAACCTAAACCTTTATTCAAAAAATCCCTATCAAAAATCCATTACCATTAACTAACTCAAATAAAAAAGATAAAACTCATACATCTCGACCCAAAAACCCCTAATTTGATGAAAAATATAGATCGAATCCACAAAATGCGCAATGCGAAATAGAACAAACGAGCTTCGATTACGCCACTTCGACACGTAAATCAAAGGAATTCAAAGCGATTTTAGACGATAAAATTCTTTAATTAATCAATTATCAAACTAGAATTGTGCGACCGCCTCGTATTGATGACAAATATGCGCATGAGAAATCGCACAAACGAGCTTCGATTACGCCATTTAAAGGGATTTTAGTCGATAAACTTGTTTAATTGTTCGATAATTTTTACCTAGAAATTGCGGAGGCCGGAAATCCAACAAGAACTAAGAGATAGCACACCGGATCTCCGACATTCACCACCTCCAATTGCGTTTTGAGAGAGGAAAAAAGAAAACAAACACTACAAACAAAACCAAACAAAAACACCCACCACCTCCTCCGCTCGGTCACTTTCTCTCTCCTCTGTTTATAGTTTTACCACGGGAGAATTTTTCCACGTGACACAAATCTCCAGATTTAGATATTTTCGTGCAAGTAGGTACGTGAAGGGTACCTCTGTTCGGGCCAACGTATTATGTGAAAGCGCGCACGTCTTATACCCCTTCAAAATCGTTGATTGCTTCGGATCAGATGATGGAGATCGTGTTTCACAATGGATCTTGAGATCATGACGCACCTATCAGATGATCAGTTTTTTATTTCATGTATCCCCAATCTCCAAAAGATGGCCTTAAAATCATGTTTGAGCGTGATGTGTGCCACATGATTGAAGTTATTTTTGAGGGATCCGTAACACATGGATTCAAAAACTGACCCGCAAATAGGTGTTCCATAATCTCAAGATCCATTGTGTGGAAGATGTGGCAGATTGGGGTAAAATAAGACCTTCATCATCTGATCCGAAGTAATCAACAATTTTTAATGGGTCTGGAATGCAGGTGCTTTCAGAGAACGTGTGTACGCCAACAGAAGTAGCCTGTTTTAAATATGAAATTACAAAAGGGTGGTCTTATTTGCACCCGATATTTACATGAAGGGTACGTTCGTTTCAATGTAAATAGGGGATATTACATGTAAAGCTTGTAATATCACCCCAACAGCTCTATTTTTTATACCAAAAATCATTTGGTTTACCGTAATTTCTCGTGGATTGTGCTACAAAAATTACCTGTAATTTTTTTTACTTATGAGGGTGATGGCTCGTAATATTAAAATATTACTTGCAAAAGTAAAAAGCAAACCCTAAAGGCTCTATTTTTTACAAAAGTGAACTTTACACCAAAATTTTACGGTAAAACAAACATGTATTTTACATGAGAAAAAATAAAATCTACATGTAATTCAGTCAGCATCATTTTACAGGTAAAATGATTTTTACAGGAAACCAATTACAATGAACCAAGCATACCCGAAGAACACACGCATATTAGCACCCGATATTCCTCTAAAAAAACACACGCATTTCCACCATAAATTACTTCCGACTGCCTCGAATCAGACTATAGAGATTATTTATGTTCCAATCACACCTATCATATGGTAAGATATTTATTCCATGTGGCACACATTCCTAAGAGTGACACTTGAAAACCTTTTTTTTATGATACGCATATAATATTGTCTGAAACATGTGTCATGATCTCAAGATCTATTTTGTGAAATATTGGGATAAAAAATGATCTCCATTATTTAAATTTCTATCAGTTCGTATGGTCAATGGTGTTAAGAGTGAAACCATCTGTTGGAGAAGAATCTAAGGTTACAAATACCGCTATTCCTTTTCTTGATGGTTGTCTAACTTCCAAAGGTCGAAATTGTTCCTTTTAATAAAAAATAAAAGTTCCAAATCATTTAGTTGGTCTCACGACATAAGGGGGCAAGTGGAAGGGTGGTTTCCTATGACACCCTTCGTGGCCAGGCACCTTTGGTGGACTTCTCGACTTCTCCATTAAATTAGTATAATCGATTGTGGAACTTATAAAAAGATTACATTTATAGGAAACTCTTATTCATCTTATTATCGATTTTTGAGGCTTGGGCTATGCACCCAGGTGTACAGAAATATCTACACCCACTGTCATTTGGACATTATGTGGCATCCATAATGAGGATCGGATGCCACGATCACTTAGGCAAAGTTAATCAGATTATATTCAAAAAAATATAGAGAAAAATTAATGCACCAATTTTTTAGCGCATTACCTTATCTTTGACCTATTAAGATAAAAAAGTCAAAAAAATAATTTTTTTTTTTTAATCACTTGTCCCATGAGATCATTCTAAAACGGAATATGTTAACATGACATGTAATACGGCCACCGGGCGCATAAGTCTTCCTTTGCGCCAGGACGTATTCTCCCCAACTCCTTGATAATTTACCTTCAGAGGTGCACATTCGTTTTTTAGTTTATCAAAATCAAACAATTAATTTTGCAAATATAACTTTATTCATTATTTTTTAAATATAATATTCATTTGTGTATATTGACTTGAAATTATTTCAATTAAAATAATATAAATTTACGGGTTTTATTTTTCTTATGCTAATGTTTCTATTAATGTCTCTATGTAATTATGCGGCCGGCCGTTACCCAGAGCATTGGCTCTTTGTTCATGGCTCTTTTCTAATATTGTTAAAGCAAATCTTTTAGATCCATTAGTCTTACTAATGACATTTATAAAATTTTCGCCAAGGTTCTATCCAACCTGGTTAAGGGAGTGCCTCTTCTAATTGGCTTTTAAGGAATTGTAAAATTATTGATGGTGTTCTAATTGCTCATGAATATATCGAAACTTGGCACAAAAAGAAATTATAGAAGTTGATGCGTATCTAGAAAAAGTTTTCGATAATGTGAATCGGGATTTTTTTAGATTATATGAAGTGTTAATTAGGTGGTGATAGATGGAGAACTTGGGTCACAGAGTGCATCTCGTCGGCACGGGTGCTGGTTTTGGGTAATGGGGTTGCGGAAGGTCTTTTCACTTTGCAAATGGGGATTTAGAAAATAGTACATTTATTTTTACTCGCAAATTCTTTGAGTTCACTCACATAAGTGGGTGCATGACTTAAGCAAACCGAATCTTTAATTTCACCTGTTGGATCTACCGATTCAATCACTCAAAATAATTGCCTTAGGATCTAGGCGTATGATCAATTAAAACATTAAATCCACAATCCATATAAATTAAAATATTTGTGCGTACCTTATCGCAAAGATCGTGACCGTCGCTTTAGCTTTAATCCGATGTATTAATCCCGAAGTTTTTCCTATAAGGAAGAAGAAGGTGACTCTACCCGCCTATCTTGCTACACTTTCTTGATGGAAAGATGTCAAAAGACTTGTGTGTAGTGAGCGGGGGACGTCCACCAATATATATAGCATGAAGAGTCATGTCCTGCTTAGAATACCGTCCATCAAGGTATTCTAATAGGAATAAGAGTCACATGTAAATTAGGAAACCTTGAAGTTTCCTTCAATTCCCAATAATGCCCTTTATTATTTCAAGCAACTGCAATCCAGGGTTTTATAAAATCCTAATGTGTGTGGGTCACACAAAATAAGAATTTTAGTTTCTATAAAAAATTCCAACAATCTCCCACTTGGTCCACACACGGGCTATGGTTTTAAAAACGACTCCCACTAGATTAGACAACCAACACAAGTGCACTCTGAAAATAAAACGTTGTTTGAAATAATTTAGGCACTCCCAAAATCACCCAAATGTAATGAAAATATAGAAATGGATTATGAATGCACATAGTATACCATTTTCTGAAATCGATACTACAACAGTTCCATGGTCACAAAACTATAACTAATAATAAATTTGAGAGATGATAACCAATTTAACATGTGAACTAAATGCACAACCAAAAAGTGCAAATCCATAATGTCCCGCTCCATACTCGTCGTATGTTGTTCTGACATCCAGAAAACTATGGCTTGTGAAATACTTCACCTGATCCTCAGAATAAGAAATTATTAACGTGGTGCCTAATCACGTTTAACTCCGAGCAAATCCAAAAGAGTCCTAATACTCACAAGCAAGATTAAGGTAAAACCTTATTGGCTTACTCACCAAGGTATGCCACCAAAAATTGTGAAAAACTTCACCCTTAATTTGTGAAAAACTCCACCCAAAATAGAATTTTTCTATTGGCTCACTCACCAAAATGTGCCACTCAAATTGTGAAAAAAAAAATTCACCCTCAATTTGCGGAATACTCCACCCAAAATATAATTATAGAAAAATTCAACCTGATTTTGTAGAAAACTCTACCCATATATATACAAGACAAAGATTTTAAGATGCATCAATGATAATTATAATTTAGAAGTGAGATAACTCCCACTTAAATGTAAAGTCTAAATGTTTTACGATCCCACAAAATGACATACTAGAGATAATAATAAAGCCCAACATAACAATTAACCACTAATAACAACAAAAGTAGTCAAATAGCTGAAAATTAAAGAAATGTTCATAAGAATCTTTATCATTCGATTGGCTTAAAGTTCTCCTCATGATGAATGCCATTAGGATTCTCCTTCAACCATTTCTTGAACATAAAACAGTTCTTTATAATATGACCTTTCTTCTTACAAAAGAAGCACCCATTATTGGCTTGATCTTTAACTGCTTTGCCTTTATCTTTTCGGTTATTGTTGAAATCTCATTTTTTGAAATTCTTCTTGCTACTCTTATTGAGGGTGAGATGCGCAGATTCAATTTTAGAGCCTTTAAGACGTTCTTCAGCAACACAAAGTATGATAAGTTGAGTCAGATCCCATTGCTCCTTTTGAGCATTGTAGTTGACTTTAAAAGTGTCATAAGCGCTTGGCAATGACCGAACACCCATGTGAACTACCAGTGCTTCTTCAAATTTAATACCTTGTTGACGAAGTCTAATAGCCAGTGTAGATAACTTAAGAAGATGCTCACGAATGCTTCCATTACCATCATACTTAAGGTTCATGAGTTGACCCAAATATTCATATTATAAAGCCTTCTTTGAGCCTACAAACTGATTCTGAATGTTCTCAAATAATTCCTTCGCGGTTTCGGTAGATTCTATACCTTCTCGAATGACTTCACTAATAGAAGCACGAATAATCATCATGGATAACCTATTAGCCTTCTCCCATCGAGTAAAATAAGTCTTTACAGACTCCGTAGCATTCGCTGGTGGAGGGGAAGGCTTGTTCTCCGTAAGAACAAAGTCATAATTTGAACAATAAAAAATGATCTCAATGTTTGTTTTCCAAGAAGTATAATTAGAGCCATTCAAATGTTCTATCCCTGCCACACTTTTCGAAATAGAAGTTCCTTCCATTACTCTACAATTTCAAAGAATAATAATAAATGCATCACTAGTGAATGGAAAAATGTCATGAGACTATAAAATTCACCAAGGATATAGACAATAAATGCATCATTAATGAATGAAAAAATATTACGAAATCATAAAATCCAAAGGACTAATATCCACAAAGGACTCCAAAATGACTATAAGTCATTAATATCCACTAAGGATATAAACACGATAACATGTCACCAAAAGATCTAAAAGACCAATGTCCACAAAGGACTCCAAAATGACTTTAAGTCATTAATATCCACCAAGGATAAAACAATTCGTATTAGGGGTATGAACGAATTGATTAGAGTGTTTTATCATGTGCAATTAATCCACTCTTTGGCTATAGATAATGTGCATCATTCAGTATCACCTTTGGGCAGAAACTGAGTGTACAACCTATCCTCTCCCCCGGGGCGCAGAAAAATGCGTGTAGACCTAATCACTTATGTTTTCGATTTGATCTCGATGATTCACTACCTTTGGGCAAGAGAATCATCATTCTCTCCCCTTCACACTTACGACTATTCTACTCACCTCATTTACACAAAATTAATGAATCACCTTTGGGCAGAATCAATAACTCCATGCAAATTAGTGCACAAGGTGATCTTAATGGGATAAAATCTCAAGATTCAAGAAATAATAATCTCTATAGAATGGTCACCTTTGGGCAGATCCAATCCTACTTTAATTATAGTCTCTCGAACGACCACTTTAGCGGTCTTCCTTAACCCCATTGGAAAGACCTAGACCTGATATGTCTAGTCTCAAGAGTTTAACTAACTCATCGTAAAGTGTATATGTGTAGCCATGCTCATAGTCAATAAAAACATGAAATAATGTTTAAATAAATTTGAAATGATAAAATTTAGTCATAGACTTATAAGCTTGCACACACATACACTTAGGTCATAGGATCAAACTAAAAATCCAAAAGCACATGTAATAACAATATACTAGACATATCATTGGGTCACCCAAATATTTTATTCCATTATATACAGTCATTAACTGTTGCCAATAATAAGTCCAAAGCATAGGCTTCAACAAGTAGATCGAAAACGACTACTAATGGGTCAAAATCGGACTAGAAATAGAGTCGATACACCCAAACCAAGAAAACCTTTTAAATGGGCTAAATTGGATCTTATATAATTAGCCCAAGCTCATGTCCGTTTAAGCTTAGAGACGGGCCTAAAAAACTAAAAAATATCAAGCCATTATAAGGCGACAATTACAAGGTCCAAATCATGATAAGCCTACAAACATATTGTTTTCAAGAATGAAACCCAAAAGAAGTTAATTAGATTACCACCAGTTTTAGACCAAAAAGAAAACTAAAGGATAATTGATAATTTGATACCCATGACCACCATCATCAAATCCTGCAATATAAACAGATGCAAAACCTCCACAAACATCAACAACCAAATGAAGCCGAGAAAATTTGTCGTGTGTTATGATTCCTTGCCAGAAGGAAGATGAGAAAGTGCAAAAGCACATTGAGTAAATCTTATGCGATGAAACCCATGATATAAAAAACAGATCAAGTTTCCAAAACCAATTCTCGCCCACAAATTTGAGACACTGACTATCAAAACATTCTTACCATTAAACCCAAAGCAGTAAATATAACCGATGATAAGGACCAAAGCTTTATTACATGACACCCAAAGCTTGGCAAAGTAGTACCATATTAGAAAGTACCAATAGCAATGCTTCTCAATACATAAAATACTAACCCACAAAAAAAGATTCCTTCTTTGTTTCTGAATTCGAAAATATTATTAAACGTAGCCATAAGTATATAGTTGCAAAAGTTATTAATAAACTTTCTACTTTATTGTAAGCCAATTTTGTCTCTATGGGAGAGGACTAAATACAGTGCTTCCGCTTTGCACTCAATGAATGACTCAAACTCTTCGTCTCCAACAAGTGCTCTCGGAACACTAAATTAAAAAAAAAAAAAAAAAAAAAACTAATCTTGTTGAATAGAAAAACAAACCAGCACCAGACTGCCTTAGAATAAAACGAAGTGAAGGTCGAAGTGGCAGATCCCCATTCATTCTCTACGAAGACCAGAGGGATCTCTAGCTGCCCAACCAATAGCTTTTCTTGGGTGTTCTGCTATGGAGTTTTCACCAGCTTCTTGGTTCCTTTGTTTTTTTTGGCTAATTAGAGAGATGGAAAGAATTTTAGATGCGATACGCCATGCTTGTTATATCTCCAAAACCAAATCTCTCTGTTTCAATATCTACAGCCTACGTGTATAAATATACAATCCATATGCTCATCGATGCTTTGATCGATCATGGGCCAATCCAGGCTCTGATACCAATTGTTGGATCTAGCGATCCGACCACTCAAAATAATTGCCCTAGGATCTAGGCGTATGATTAATCAAAACATTAAATCCACAATCCATATAAATTAAAATATTTGTGCGTACCTTATCGCGAAGATCATGACCGTCGCTTTAGCTTTAATCTGATGTATTAATCCCGAAGCTTTTCCTACAAGGAAGAAGAAGGTGACTCTACCCGCCTCTCTTATTACACTTCCTTGATGGAAAGATGCCAAAAGACTTGTGTAGTGAGCGGGGGATGTCCACCAATATATATAGCATGAAGAGTCATGCCCTGCTTAGAATACCGTCCATCAAGGTATTCTAATAGGAATAAGAGTCACATGTAAATTAGGAAACCTTGAAGTTTCCTTCAATTCCCAATAATGCCCTTTATTATTTCAAGCAACTGCAATCCAGGGTTTTATAAAATCCTAGTGTGTGTGGGCCACACAAAATAAGAATTTTAGTTTTTATAAAAAATTCCAACATCACCTACATATTCATTTTATTTTCCAAATGTTCGAATCCATCCACCAGTTTCTTTTACTATACACCCACATCATCTTCCCTCTTCCTCTTCCTCTTCTAGCGCTTGCGCCATATTTGAATTTCGTTCCTCTGAGGCCCTCTAAATCAATTCATTTTTCGTGACTATACAATCACATCATCTTTCCCAATCGTCTTTTTTGCACTGTGCAACGTTAGGAAGGGTTTCCGTGATTGTACGAACCATTTTTTGGACTCGGGGCTGTACTCACATCGTCTTCCCTAAACTTCTTCTCGTGCTGCAAAAACGTGAGAAACGGATGAAGATTGGGATTTGAAGAGCGGTAGAGAAATCCTCAAATTCTTGTTAGGGATTGTGAGACCACGACAGTCAACGGTATGAGGTAATTTTAATTTTTGTATTTATTTTTATATAATTTACATGTTAAATTGAAGATCTTGATAGGGTTCGTTGATTGTTCAACATATTTAGTTATTTTTATATTCTGAGTACCTTTAAATCCACCAAACAAATCTTTGAGTTCACCTACAGTAAAATACATTAATTTGGTTGAACTCAAAGATTTGATAGGTTAATTTAAAGGTACAAATTTTTTATTGTGATTATAAACCAATCGTCAATGATGTGATTGGATTGACCGTCGGAGTGTGAAATGGATGATTTTCGTAAATGACTTATGGCTTCCTATAGAAGAAAGCTTAACAAAGCCCTAATCGAAGAAGCATCCGAAGAGAGGTTTTTAGATTCTGAAATTGATGTTAATAATTCTGAGATTTTAGCAATAGTTGTTGAAGCTACAACAATAGTGATATCCAAATTTTTGAGTGAAGTCTCGTCTTTATTAAATGCAGAGATGCAAGAAAGAAAAATATTAAAAGAATGGAATATGAGAGAGTGGAGGAGGGGAGTGTGGTAAAACGGACGGTGGAAGAGGTTATTGGAGAGGGGAGGGTGGATGATATAGATATAGAGGGGAGGGTGAAAGAAATTATTGGAGAGGGGAGAGTGAATGATATCACAGTAGAGGAGAGTATGAAAAAAATCTTAGAAGAGGAGAGCACGACATGCGTTATCGGGGAGGTAGAAGGGATTAGGCAAGGGAGTATGGAAGAGAGAGTGGAAGTGGGTGAAGGTGAGGAGCTGAGGAGATGGTAGAAAGTAGATTAGAAGGGAGAAATGTTGTGGCTGAAGATGAGAGGGTGAAGGAGAGAGCGGAAGGTGAAAAAGAAGCAATTCCAGTTTGAAAAAAAAAAAGAGAAAAATACAAGAGGTCGACGTTGAGCCAGCCTAAACTAGAGTCGAGGATAATTTGGCATCATTTCTTGGAGGCCCTACGAACACTTCGCTTATATGATAGTATAGAAATCATGTTTCCCACAATCTATGGGTTAACAAAGTATGTAAGCAACAACATTCAATTCATATAATGTATTTATCTTTTTTATTTAAAATATGTGTACATAATTATAATTGTCTTACTAATTTTTTTATTTGTTGATGTAGAATCGAGGTAGGCTTCGTTACATACAACATTCAGCCAAACTCGATATCTGGTCCATCGTTGAAATGTCTCGCAAGTTTAAACATAGAATCAAGACGGCTAGGTTTGGTTGCTTGCTAGGGTTGCATTCAAAACCATCAATCGTGTGTTAATATCTACCTTGGTTGAGAGATGACACCCTGAGATGAATATATTTCACTTCGTTATCGGTGAGATGACTATCACTCTCGATGACGTGAAGCATCTCATTGGCCTATCTATAGTTGGAAAGGCAGTTGTTAGAAGCTCTTGTAGTACACTTGAATTGGTGTCCACGTGTGCTCAAGCATTCGATATTGATGCCAACGATATGATCGAAGAATTGAATCACAAAGGATACAAGGGGAAAGATTTATGCTTGGAATGGTTGCGTGCCCGTTTAAGCTAGATACCTGATTATGCATCTAATGATCAAATTGACTGTGTTGCAAGGGGATACATTCTTTATCTACTAGTCGCATAATCATTGCCGATAAATCAGGTAGTATAGTGTCAGCTGGGTACATAAAGTTGTTGGTCGATCTGAAGAAAGTTTGGGAGTATGCGTGGGGAGCAGCTGCACTCGTTTATCTTTACAGGCAGTTGGGCATCACATCAGGAAAGAAGGTTGTATAAATTTTTGGACTACTTACGTTGATTGAGGTATACTAAATAAATTCGTATAGTAGTGTCTTACTGAATTATATTTCTAATATTTAATAAATAGTTGACTAAATTATATGTTCTGTATTTTCAGGCATGGAGCTACGAGCACCTAGTTCTTAAGCGTCCAACGCTTAGGCAAATGTCTTTTGATAAATTACTTTTGGCCTTTAAATGATAGTAACCTTTAAGTCAACTCGCGCATCCCGAATCAAAGTTGATTCTTTTACGTGAAACATTAGATGACTTACGAATGGATCAGGTAATGTTATAATTAGTTATTTATCTGAACTTATATACACATTGCATTATAATTGTAATATCTCTCTCTCTCTTACATGTTATTTGAGATCCATATTATAAGATTAGATCAAAATATCCGTTTACTCCTACGGAGTTTTACAAAAAAAGACAAGTTTACCTAATTGAAACTTGGAGTGAAGTGATGTGAAACTTGGAGTGATATGGGATGGAGAGTTTTTTTTGTATATGTATATATAAATTTTTCTATTTCTATGGATTGAAGATATCAATTTTTTGTGTATTACTTGAATATATCAATTTTTTGTGTAAATGAATGCATTACTGTCGAGTTGACTTATTAGTACGACTTACAAATGTCTGTTTAAATTATTTTAGCCTAACACCTTCAAAAAATGTAAAGATGGTTTGAACTTAGATCAATTTCCTTCTCTCACCTTTCTCAATCCCACCATATAAATAAATCTTTGAAAAGCCCATCAGCCACACATTACAAACAGAATGAAAAAAGATCACCAAATCAGTAGGGATATTGTTGGTTAATTAATTATAAAAGGATTATTTATGGGGAGACATGCTATCATCTCAAAAGGCATAGAACTCATATATAAGAAATGGCCTAATGAATACTTGACAGTTGAAAGCATTATTGCACTTCACTACAGGTTCATAACCAAATTAACCAAGTGTATGATTGGATTGAACATAAAAAAAAGTGTTAGTGTTGTGAGGAACAAAAAATTATGTTGTGGTCCTGAGGCTTTGATTGGATTTAACAAAAAAAAAGTGTCAGTGTTGATAAAAAAAAAAAACTGTGTTATGGTCTTGACGGTGGGCACCCACTGTCATTGTCTCAAACATGGCGGTGGGCACCCACTGTTAGAGGGAACTACAAACAAATAAGTGACAACAAGCACCCACTGCCACCTACAAAATTTTCTCCTGACAATGGGTGCCCACCGTCAGGTCTATGTGTGTGACAGCAGACACCTACCGTGAGGCCATCAGAGGATGAACTCCTATGAGGAGCCTCACTGGATTGTATCCTCTGATGGCCTCACGGTGGGTGCCTGCTATCATAAACATGTACCTGACAGTGGGCACCCACCGTAAAAAAGAACAGGTTGCCCATTGACCGTGGGTACCCACTATCACAATAAAAGAACCCAATCAAAATTTCCTTCTGAAGTTGGGCCCCCATTGTCAGATACTATGAGGCCATCAGAGGATGCACTCCAGTGAGGCTCCTCATAGGAGTTCATCCTCTGATGGCCTCATGGTGGGTGCCTGCTATCACATACATAAACTTAACAGTGAGCACCCACCGTCAGGAGGAAATTTTGTATGTGGCGATGAGTGCCTGCTGTCACTTAGAGGGGAATTTATTTTGTTTGTATTTCCCTCTGACAGTGGGTGCCCACCATCAGGTTTGAGACTGCAACAGTGGGTGCCCATCGTCAAGACCACAACACAATTTATTTATTTTTAATCAAAATTGACACTATTTTTTTTGTTAAATCCAATCAGAGAGGCATGTCTATTTTTCCTTGGTGTTGCATAAGATTTGATGCACATGCTAGTACAACACATGGAGGTGTACAAGGATGCCTCCATGTGCAAATGGGTTGGCTTTGCTTGTCATCTACAAATGATGGGGTCTATGGATGCATAATTATGGTTTGAAGAAAATTATTATTATTTTCAATTGTTATGGGATTGAGAAATATAAAGAAGCCTCTATACAACCCAAACTAATCAAAACATTTTATAGCATTTGATTTGAAGGCCATGGTCTAAAGATCTTAATAAAAAAGATTATAACAAAACACTATCTCTTTCATATGATTTAGCACAGTCAGTTGTTGAATCAGATAATAGCCTTTGACTCCATTGAATTATATCAATTGTTGAATTGTGCTAATTTTTTACACCAGGATCTTTAAATCATAGACTAAAATTAGACAAAGTAAACACATGACACAAGTCTCCCATTGCCAAATCTTTCTTTTAAACTATGTGCCAAGGCCAACTTCTCATGTGCAAGTACTCTAGGGGAGCCATTACTTGCACATGAGGAAATGGAGCCATTACTTGCACATGGGGAGCCATTACTTGCTCCCCTACCTTATCTACCCTTAAATCACCTTAAATTGCTTATTGAGGAAATGGAGCCAACATGGTTATAGAATTCTTGACACTCTTAAGAATTCAAATATAACTCTAAATAGGATTATGACAACCAACATAGAGCCAACATGGTTATAGAAATTGGGGGATAAAGAATCTTAAAGCTATGAATCAGGCATTGTTGGGGAAATGATCAAATGAAATATTAGCAAAAGAAAATAAACACTTTAAAAAAAAAAAAAAAAAATTTCTATTCATTTCTGTATCATTTCATAGTATCTATATTCATACCAGTTACACAAAAAAATGCTAGTATGATCACCATTTACATGAATATACCCCACCCCGAACAACAAAAAACTATCAATTGAGGTCAATGAACGGATGATCTTAGGTCACAACTTTCTCATCATCATTGACAGAGTTGAAGTTCTTAGATTGTTCCACCAACTGAGACAGTCATCCTGCTTGACAATTATCTCAGTATCACTTCCATACAGCTCTCGATGATGGAATGAGATTATCATTAATCAAGGTCACTGGGACTAAGTGACACCTGTTCATATGAGTGATGCAAATGACCTTATCCATTGTGTCTACTGTTGTCCATAGTGGAAAAAAGGTCATACAAAGTCGGGTGCTAAGAATGACTAATGGGATATGATAGTACGACGCTATTAGGTATCACATATCCTGCATAGTCATCCAGTAGGCACTCCAAGCATGATCTGTGAAGAAGTTGAGGCTCGCATGTATCTAAATTATTCGTTCTTGACTGTCAAAAATCGGTAAATAATTCCTCGCGCAAGAGGTCAACTCAGCTAATAAATCTGCTCGCACTACCTTTCATCCATCGTAGCCCATCTCTGACTAGTGTGCAACAACTCTAAACACATAGTGCCCATCTGCCGTTACTTTCGTGATATCAGCTACGATAAGACGCACAAACTTATGAAGTATCTTTAGATATAATTTCATTCTGAGGTTTTCTTGAAGCTTCGGAACTTCAAACGATTGCAGTCTTCTTCCCTTTCTCTTTTGCATTCGCCTTCGTATTAATTTCTTTTATTACTTGCTCAAACTCGAATTTCTCTCTTTTCGAGGAAGCATCACATTTTCGTTTGTTCCCCTTCCCCTTAGGTTTGCCGCATTTACTCTACGCCAACTTCGGCTCGACCATATAAATCGTAGTGGGGTCTGCCATCTCATGCAACTATCTAAAAATTTGGTCCTGGATAGTTGGGTCGGACCTATCATATCTATCGTATATGCGACAAAAATATTCTAGCACTTCAACACCTCTTGAGGATGCACCAGCTTTTAGGTGGTAGAGTTTCTTTCACCGAGGATGAATGGATTTGAGAGGAATTTTGTCATTGGCCAATAGCCATGAAAAGAGTTCATGAAAGTATGGAAGGCCATGTGTCCTGCGCAGTACATGCCTGCACTGAGATTCCATAATAGGTTGCGTCTCAACTGCAACTCTGTTTGTTTCTATAATTTTTAACGCGACTCCAGACACGTGACCCACTATGAGCTCTTAGAAATAGGTGGAATAATGATGCCCCCTCTTCATTTTACTTTCCTCAAAGGATGCTCGTATGTGAATATGTTACAGCTCAACGACGCCATCAGTCTTCTCCCACGATTGCAAAACGTCAATGATAAAGGATCTTAACTTGCGCTTGATCTGAGCATGCGCACTCTTCGTTTGGTTTGAAGTTGTATTACTTAAATGCATATACTCATTCGTTCATGCTGACACGACTTTTTTCTTGTAGGGTTTTATCCAAGTCGCATATAGATAGTGGAGGATACTTTGATGATTCGCGTATCAATGGACCATGGTACCTATCGCGGCTTCATATTCCTCTACCAATGAGCTATACATGACACGATTCCATGTCTGGAAGAAGGTATCCCATTCTTCTGTAGTGTCCAACACTTTTCGACAGTTCTTTAACACACCCATGTTTATGTGCCATACACATAAAAAGCGTTTGGCTTCCGAAAAAACCACCTCGATCGCATTCATGAGTGCTAGCTCCCGATCGGTGATTAATATAGATAGAAGCTTGCCTCCCTTGAAAAGAGATTTGAATGCTTGCAATGCCCAAACATAAGTATTCTCTTTCTCAGATGACATGAATGCGAATCTAACATAAAAGTTTTTCTGTGTGGGGGTCACTCCGATGATGCTCAATACCAGAAGTTTGTATTTGTTTGTCTTGTATGTACAATTTGTAACAAACACATGAAGGAAGATGTTCACTAGCTTTATCGCATCCGGATGAGCAAAGAAGATGTTAGTCAATTCATCTGTTTTAAGATCTTTACAAAGAAAATAGATGTACTTACATTATTGAAACTTGAACATCAACTCTTGGCGATCAGTCCTCCCTTCTCTCTTAGTCAACCGCATCGCATGCCTTGCATTGTAGATTGCTTGGATTATTATACAATTTCACAGATCCTTCTTTCGAAGCCTATGCAGTACATGACTACGCTTCACCCCGACAGCTGACATATCTTTCAGAACCTCTCTCTCATTTTCTTTCAATCGTCTGACATACAAATGACCTTCCCCAAATTGCCTCGGGGGGTGATTGTGAACTCCGCAAAGTACTTCCAACTTTCATATAGACTTTCCTTCTTGTTTGATCTTAGCTCCTCGTAATGACAACGGACAACCTGACTTTTTCATAAAAGTTTTTCTCGTTGCTATACTCTTGGATTGTCCCTTTATACGCGGACGAAAGTTGTCTCCTCTCTCGCAAGCCAACATCACCCTGGCACCGTCGCCTTGAAATCCCTTATCGGACCTCTGTATCGTAAGCACAGTTTTTGCTTTATTCGGGGCATTGCGAGCCCACTCAATCATTTCCTTTTGGGTACTAAAGAGCTTATTTGTGCTCATAAGGAGAGTAAGGCCTGCTGTAATATCCCGAATTTTTTTTTTCGAAACCATAGGTCCTGATTAGGTGTGGGTTCATTAAGAAATGCAAAATTGTTTCAAAATTTTCAAATGTGATCGTTTCAGGTCCATTTGAGCCTCGTATAAGATTCTTGGACCAAACACTTATACACAATTTCGATGTATAAGCTTAACACCTAATCCAGTGGATAAGTGGTTTGAATGTGCAAGCTACACACCGAACCAAAGATTTTTTGGTGAAATACGAAATACCTTGCTTAGGTGTATGTGTTCCACATCAGAACAAAGCTTGAGGAATAAGTCTTAACACCCAAATGGGTGTATATGTGTTTAATAGGGGAACCAGCCCCTTTAATTTATAAAAAGGCAAAGCTTCATTTACAAGCTACTACCCGTTTGCAAAGTGTTGGGAGTTTTTAGGTTTTAGAGAGAAAGAGAAGGGAGTTTGAGAAGAACGTCGTTCTCCTCGCTTCCGAATTTGTGCCGACCTCCATGCCTAGATTCGACGTTGCCGATCTCCCCTGTAAATCCTTCTTCTTGGATTGATGATCGCAAGAATGAGTGGAAATTGGCATGATTTCGACCCACGAAGGTGGAGAAAACCCAAACCCTCTTTCATCAATTCATTTCGATTCTTCGTAGTTGCGCTAGAGAATCTTGAGTGTGTTGTGTGCGTCGGAGAGATTGGATCGCCAACCCCGTTGATTTGATCTCCCATGACGATTCGATCGCAAAGGGAGAAAGGGGTTTCAAATCCCTCAAATGTGTGCGAGGACAAGCGCCGATTCTTTGATTTCAATCATCGTAAGCGTTGCATACGCGAGATTGAAAGGTAAGATTCAATTTAAATTTGTTAGAATTAGTTTGGTTATGATTTATAGGTGATTAGGATGCTTGAAAATGAGTTTTGGGTGATTTAGACCAAGGAAGAGGAAGCCGAATGAGTTTTGAACCCGTCAGAATTGAGCGTTCGAACTTGAAATCGAAGGTTTGATTTGGAAAATCGAACGTTCAAGTTTTGTGCCTTCAAAAAAAAATAAACGTTCGAGTTCTGTGCCTTGAAAAAAATTGACCGTTCGATTTGACTGAATGTGCCGACACAGCTACTGTATTTTAGCCATAACTTTTTATTTCGAACTCCAATTGACGTGATTCTTGTAGAGTTGGAAAGATGACAACAAGCCCTATAACTTTATTCCGAACTCCGATTGACGTGATTCTTATATTTTAGCCATAACTTTTTATTCCGAACTCCGATTGACGTGATTTTTGTAGAGTTGGAAAGATGACAACAAGCCCTATAACTTTATGAATTAACAATTTAATGAATCAAATGATTTAAAGGTCAAAGTTGAGTAGGAAATTAGGTCAAGTTTTGAGTCAGCACGAACTTGCTCATTTCTGCCTCAATTTTGAAAAAACCCTTAAACACGTCAAAATTATTAGTAATTAAAATTAAGCCTTAATGCATTATTGTACATGTGATGTAGATTGGGAACTAGAGGCCATCGATATGGACCTTGGGTTGCTTTTGTATGGCTCTAAACTTGAGGTAGGAGAAAACTCAATGAAAAATTACATTTTTTGAATTTGGGTCATAGTTTCTTATGGTTTCGATTTGATGTTTGATCTGATACTTTGTTTTCCATTATGAAATGTTCTATTTTCATCTTGTTTCCGTATATGATCTGATTGTTCTATTTTTCCGCTTATGATCTAATTTGTTTTGTTCAGTTATGGTTTGATCTGATTGATTATGATGATACGTTTGTTCTGTTTAATCTAATTCATTTTGTTTTTGTTTATGATCTATTCTGTCTAACTTGTATACGAACTTTGAATTTGAATGAACACGGAATTACGAATGATAAGAAAATTTATGCGATAAGACACGACTTCTAAGCATGAGTCACAGCGAGGACTCATTTCTCAAGCACGTGAAACTTGGAAAGCAGGCGTCCATGTACGATTGCAACTCTTCTATGATAGTATGAGATACCACACGAAATGCATCCAGGTTACTACAAACCCTGTCCCTTGAAAAGCGTGGTTGGTAAAGCCTATCGCACTGTGAACCATTCTAGTTAAAACTAAGACAATATAGAATATGAATATGTTAAGTGCCTTTATTTAGAATAAGGGTTAACCATAGACTTGAACTGTACTTGCTGAATTTTCGAGGACGAGGTAAAAGGTGAAAGAATGGATTATTGGACTATGAATTTTAGAAATAAGATAGACTTAGTGTTGAGTTATTAAGTTAAGTATGAACCTTGAATCTCGTATCTGAGAGTAAATGTGAATATTGAGAATATATCTGAACCTTGATTGTGAGTGGACATTGACAAGTGGACCGGTACGATGGTTATCCGTATACAGTGTACAACGCAGAATATACAAAAGTGGGCTAGTACGACGGCTATCCGTACGCATTGCATAACATATATAAGTGGGCTGGTACGGCGGCTATCCGTACGCATTACATAACATACATAAGTAAACAAAGTGAGTGAAGTGAACACAGTGAGTGAGTGAGTGAGTGAGTGAATGAAGTGAACACAGTGAGTGAATTGAATGTAGTGAACAAAGTGAATGAAATGAACACAGTGAGTGAAGTGAATACACAATGACTAGTGGACATTTGAATCATCAAATAATGAATGATGAAATCTGAGTATTAAGTAATGAATAGTGTATAGGGAGTAGGAAAATCCGAGTTTTTATTTTGTCATCAAATATTTGCTCCGTGATCGTTTTTAGTTTCAGTTATCATTTTTGTTTCTATCATTGAATCCATGACCTTATTTTGAACTCTGTCATTGATTCTACGCATTGAGAAGATGTAATGTTATTGATTTTTCTTCTACTGAGCTTAGACTGTTAGCTCACCCCGAGTATATGTCTCAGGTATAGCTCTTGATCAGTACCCTGAACTTGAGAAGAATTTGAAGTTGTCTGCTGGAGGGAGAAGCTCACTTGGATTGGCACAGTGACTTCTGATATTTGAGTTTTGTACTTAATTGTATACTGCTGTTTAGGTGATGGTTAGTCATCACCGGTAGTTGAGTTTGTCTCTTTTGGATTATGTGTTCTCAATATAGAGTTGGATATTTGGTTTTAGTTCTGTCATATGTATATTTGTTTTAAATTCTGCTTAAAAGTGTATATATCAAGTGAATTATGTATTAGATTGTGTTTTGCGATCTAGCGGTCCGAGTTTTCTCATTTAGTTTAAAGTTGAAGGAAGAAAAAAATATATATCTCAGGAAAACGTGTTGGAAAAATTCAGGTTGTCACAGTTGGTACCAAAGCCCAGGCTTTAGGTCTTATGGGAGATTGTGAGCCATAGCTCTAATTGCAAGAATATGACATTAGATTATGTCTAAACATAAGAGAGTCAGCCTATGTTAGGTTGTGACAGTGAGAGTGGTTGATAGCTTTTGGAGACTATGGCCATTGCAATGACGCAATAGATGACTTCCATGGCACAACAGACTGAGCTACTAGCGACTACGCAGCAGCCTGCCGGATTTTTAAAATTTAGAAAGATGCATCCTCCGAGCTTTTTGGGTCAAGTCGATCCACTTTAGGCCAAAAAGTGGTTGAATGAGATGGAGAGGATCTTTAGTGTACTTCCTTGCACTAAGGATGAGAAAATGAGGTGGGCAACTTTCAAACTCGATGGAGAGGGTGATCTCTGGTGGAAAGCTATACAGAGAGATCGGGTTCAAGTAATCCCAAATACACTGTGAACTTGGGCAGAGTTTGTTGAGAAATTCAATGACAAGTACTTCTCCAAAGTAGTGTGAAATCAATGGGAAGTCTAGTTTATAGAGTTGAAACAACACCGGATGTCTGTACATTGTTGTTTCAATGATGAGTTGAAACGACACCGAATGTCTGTATGCAAGTATGGGGTCAAATTTACTAGATTCGAGGTTTGTACCTCAACACGTGGCCACAGAATTGATGAAGGTCAAGAAGTTTCAACGTGGCTTACGACCTGATATCCAAGAGAGGATCTCAGTCCTTGAGTTGGAGACCTACACTGGGATAATGACCAATGCCCTTGTCGCTGAGAAAGACATCGAGAAGATGTATAAGAGGAGAGACCAACAAAATAGGAGCGTGGCAAGTCGAGCGGAATCTTATGCCTTCGAGCAGATAGGCATGAAACCAAGACTACTGATGCTAGTACCTATTCAGCCTGCTCAGACCGCCTACTCGAGACCATCCATACCTACGTCTTTAAGGCCTTTCTGCCTTTCAACCCTACTATTGTTGTCGTATCAGGGGTGTAGCAACCTTCATGCAGTACTTTGATCAGTCACATAATATACCAATTTATCACCCTTAACTTAGTGATGCTAGGACCCAATTTGCTACTAATAAGTTAATGATGTGTAGATATTAAGGAAAATTAGTAAAAGAGAGACAAAGTATTAATCTTCGTCAAAATGAACTCAAAAGAGCAGTAAAAGACGATTGAGCATAAAAAGACGATTTGCTATATACTGAAAGTTAGAAAATCATGATAGATGATTGAGCGTTGTTACTAAAGAAGAGAATAAGAAATCATAATTTATGATTCTTCAGAAGACGTTCAAGAAGCTGAAGCAATACAGAAGAAAAAAAAAAAGAATAATCATAATTCAGAGAATCATCCAGAGAGAAAGTTATAAAAGATAGAAAATCACAATTTACAATTTTCCAGAAAGGGAGAAAAAGAAATAATCGTGATTTACGATTGTATTAATAGAAGTTTCTTGTGGCTATTACTGTTGCTAATCACATGAGAATGACCACCGCCATGCACAAAATTAGAAGATTTCTTATCTTAGCTGATTACGGATCTAGAAGATTGATAAAGACAGACTCCAGAAGATCTCTACTACTGAATAAAAAGGAACAATCCAGAAGTGCATCAACTATGGAAAACAAAGAGGAATAAAATTAGAATTAGAGCTATAATAGGAATCTTTTTATTTCTTTTATTAGAATTAGAACTTGTAAATCAACTCCTTATGATCTATAAATAAGAGGGCTAGGTGTAGGAATAAACCATCGAAGAAATTCTCAGCATCAATTGATGACTGAGGTTGGGTTTTCTTTCGATCAACTTAGAGTAGATTTTTATTGCTTTGTATATTAGATATCCAAGGTTTCTCAAGAGCAATTGATGACTGAAATAGGGAACTGAAGATTAGTTTAGGTATCTGATCGATTTAGAATGTAACCCTTGCAAGTGCACAAGATCTATTGCAGTATGGCAAGAACAGGGGTGTCGAACCCACAGGGAAACGTGAATTTTTAATTAATTCTTTTAGAGATTTTAAAAACATCCCTAAGGAAGTACCAAAGGGCAGATTCAATTTTACCAAAAACTTAACGCACTTTTCCTAAATGCAGAAAAATAAATTAATCTAAACAATTAATTACTGATAAATCTACGAACAATATTAAAATGAGATCAAGGAATATGCTACCCCAGATTCGTACCCCTTTTTCTATCATTAAAACCCACAGTTTCATTAAATCATCATTCACACCATCATTCATCTAGAAAAATGACTTGAAATAAAATATGATCATCAATCCGGCATACCCTATCTAAAAACAATGACTCGACTAACATTGGTATGAGTCATGTAAAAAGCATAGCGTATCTCATGATATTTAGATCACGACTAATCAAGACATAATCGCTCTACGACCTAGATCACCGCAGTACAGATCTAATGATTACAAGCATTCAAAATATTTTCAATCACACAAACTTTGAGCAAAACGATTCCATGATAACAATAATATCATGTATTAATCATAAACATGGGTACTTATCTGGGATCGATCTTCCCGATCTCTTGATTTAGCCGCTCATCTTTGGTGTTTGATCTCCTTTTCTTTCAAAGTCATTCCTCTTTATTTCTTCCAAAAGATATTTGCAATTGTTTTCCTAAATACAATCTATGAATTTCTCAGAGAAAATAATGCAAATCCTAGGTACAATCTACTAATAAACCCTCAAGAAGGAGAAGAAGACTTGAAAAGATGAAGAAAATATTCCCCAAAGTGAAGAGCCCTAAAACTAAAAAGAAAGAATGAATAATATTCTAATTGCAAAAATAATAATGATCCTAAGAAACTCGTGGCTTCCTTTTTATAATAGCCTAACCCTAATACCTCTCTCTCGATTGACATCTAAGAGTAATTTTCGTGAATTCCTAGCTTTGCATCAGATACTGCCTCGGTATTTTGCTCATAACTTTCTGTACCGAACTCGGATTGAGGTGATTCTTGAGGCGTTGGAAAGCTGACGACGAGCTCTACAACTTTTATGTTTTAGCAATTTCCTGAATCTGACGTCTTGAAGGTCCAAATTGAGCTGCAAGTCGCACTAAGTTCTCAATGACCCAAAATAGCGGTGTTTTGACATTATTTTCGGGATTCTTGGGCTGTTTTAGAAACTTGACCATATTTACGAAACACTTCAAATCTAGCAAATCTCATCAGATAGCCTTCATCGGACGGCTAAATATAGGTATTTAGGGTGAAATATCATCATATTTCACTACTCATCACACCCCAAACCTACACTTTGCTAGTCCTCGAGCAAAGAGAATGATAGAAATATAAAGCAAATCAAACTAACATCCTAAAATTTAAATGCCACTTTCGTAGGGAACACGATTGCACTTAGCATGTGCAACAAGACTTTAAACCCCTAGGTGATCCCTAGTGGAGGAGTTGTGTCTCCTGAGGGTTTCCAGTGAGGTTACCCACAAACTTCCAAAATTTCAAACCATCGGTAAATTGAGTTTTCAAATCGATTTTATAACATATATTTAACTTCAAAGCTCAAAATCAATAATCAATTCAACATGCAAATTCTCAATTTTAAATAACAATGTTATACTAATCATACCAATATCCATTCAAATTAGTCTAATGCTCCAAATCGTTAGATAACTCATCCATTCATGCTTAAACGTGTAGTGTGTGCATACCAAAACCAAGATTCATCCATCTCAGAACTAGTCCAAACGGGAAATCATCGGATCTGTTGTCTTGACTCAATCCTCACTTTAGGTATACTCTCAAAATAAAATCACTCCGATGATTGGTAAGATTTCGCACATGTGAGAGAGATCAATACAAAGCAAATAAAAGGTCTCACATGATAAATGAAACACGATGCCAATCAATGAACAAAAATAAATCTCATAAGAACAGATACTTGTATATCCTAAGCATGTCATATCAAGTGTCATAAGTATTATATATTGACTCTCCACAAGACAGTTACCAATGCAAGATCGGATCATGAAGGTCTTTTGTAGGGTTGTAATGGGGCTCAGGTAAGGGTAAGAAAGAAAGGGAATTGTGATTCAAAATTTCTGAGAAATTGGAAAAGGAACTAACTTCTGATTTTTTTTTTTTTTTTTTTTTTTTATTTCTCTTCTTTTCTTTTTTTTTTCTTTTCTAATTTCTCACCATTTTTTTTTTCTTTTCAATATTTTTCTTTTCTCATTCTTTCTTCTCTTTTGAATTTCCTTTTCTTGAAGCACCTCATTTTCATTCCTTTTTTTTTTTTTTTTTTTTCTCTCCCTTTTTTCTTTTATATTTGCCATACACTCAAGAACACCATAACTCATTATCTCTCCACTTACTCTCTTTTCGCTCATTTTCATCCCTCGTTCCTAATTTCTCAGAAATAAGAAGGGTAAAGCTAAATTTTCAGAAATTGTGAAGGGTTAAAGTTAACGTGGCTTATCAAAGAATGTATAAGGGTAAATTTTTCTATAGGCTCAAAGGGGTACTAGAAGGATAAATTTATATGAGGTGGGGCATTTTAAGCACAAACGAGCCAAAGATGGCCTTCAATCATTTCCTTAAAAGATGGTAACCTTGCCTATTTGTCTTGAGTAGATATACAGTACGTTCTTACACAATAATATGAATTTGATATCATGCATAGTCACAAGCCAAAATAAAATGTATGAGATTATGCAAAATAATTCGTATTCAAAGAAAACTCAGTTTATATATTCACTCATCAATGACGGAAATTAGCTCTAAAGCTTACTCGGGTTTAGTCTCCACTAAGAACCTAAGATTCAACGTTCAAAATAGTTCATCGATTTCTAAGTCTTAGCTTGGTGTAAGTGCAATAAAACTAAGCATGAATTTCAGAGTCATCCACAAATTATCACATTAAGCTTCATCATCCTAGATACAAGTATTCAAAATATGACATCAATATTCTCAAAATTAAATTCACATGCATCATCAACTAAAGTTTGAAAACTATTGCAAAGTAAATCATGTATGATGGTTCCAAAAATTACCCACTTTTTTTTTTTTTTTCAAAGAAAATCAAAACTAAGTGATGAAAGATAGATAATCATACATACCCCCAAACCTAAAAATGACAATGTCCTCATTGTTTGAAATAAGTAGGTACCCCCAAACCTGTTGAAAAGTACCTCAACACAAAGATCAGGTGCAGAGAATATGGGCATCAAATTAGAACATGACCAAAAATAGATTGAAGGTAATGTGGCTACACTAATTTGGAAATTAAAAATAACCTAAACTAAACTAAAACTAATATTCTAGAACTAAACATACGAAAAGAGAAATAAATCCTAAATCCTAAACTAAACCTGTGTCCAACTCCTAAATAAAACACACCTTTGGTTGCCTCCTCAGAAGCGTTATGAAGTTTCATTGATCAAGAATCTGGATCACTAAGGTGCATCGCCTCAATCTTAAACTGGGTCATCGGCTCAAACATTGGTTTGAGTCTTTGCCCATTCACTTTGAAAACTCGATTGTCCTGAAGGCTTTGAATTTCAATTGCACCGTGCTCACTAATGGAAACAACTCAAACGGCCTTCCATCTAGATTTCAATTTCCCAGATGAAGCTTAAGTCGGGAATTGAATAACCAAACTTTTGGCCAACATGAAACTCCTTCCGAAATTAATTGATCGTGCAACTTTTGTACCTTTCCTTGTACATCTTTGAATTTTCATACGCATCGTAGCGTAACTCTTCTAATTCACTCAATCAGAACCTTCGATTCGACCTCGCCGCTTGCATATCGAAATTAAATCGTTTGATCGCCTGAATGCCTTATGCTCCAATTCGACAGAAGATGACATGCCTTCCGTGAGACAATTCAAGGAGACATTCCGATCGGTGTCTTGAATGCGATCGATAGGCCCACAAAGCATCGAGCATAGCGGTTTGACCAATCTCTTCTATCCGGTCGTCTGCCTTTTCTAGAATTCGCTTGATTTCGGTTGACACTTCCACCGACCACTAGTTCTGTGGATGGTACGCAGTGTAGCGACTTTGTGAGTGACGTCGTATTTCTTCATTAAAGTGGCAAAATGGCTATTGCAAAATGCGAACCGCCATCAATGATGATTGCTCTTGGGATCCCGAATCGGTTAAACACATGTTCTCTCGAAATTTGACCACAACCTTGTGATCATTTGATCGGGTTGCCACACTTCAATCCATTTGGAGACATAGTCAATACCACCGTAATATATGAATACCCAAAGGATGGTGGAAAAGGTCCCATAAAGTCAATCCCCCAAACATCGAAAATTTCAACAATCAGGATTGGATTAAGGGGCATCATATTTCGTCGTGAAATATTGCCAAGCTGTTGACACCGTTGGCATTCCTGGCAGTATTGAGCAGCGTCACGAAAGATTGAGGGCCAGTAGAATCCGCTTTGAAGGATTTTCTCAGGCGGTCTTCGTCCTCGAAATGGCCTCCACAGGCCCCAGCATGGCAAAAATATAGGACGCTTAGTTGCTCGTCTTCTGGCACGCATCTCCTAATAATCTGATCCGAGCAGAATTTAAACAAATATGGTTCATCCCAGAAATAGTATTTTATTTGGGAGAAAAGAGATTCTTATCATTCTTACCCCACTCAGTGGGAATTCTGCCAGTGATAATTCACGATGTTAGCAAACCACGGAACTTTTGCACCAGCTACATCAATTGCCATCAAATGTTCATCCGAAATGTGTCACGGATGGTCTCGTATAGATGATTCTTCAGTGCACTAGATGATGATCGACCACAACGTTCTCAACCCCTTTTTATCTTTAATCTCAAAGTTGAATTTCGGAGAAGCGTGATCCAACGGATCAGCCTTTTGGTTTCATCCTTCTTTGCTAAAAGATATTTCAAAGCGAGTGGTCCGAAAAGACCACTATTTTCGATCCAAGCAAATAGGAACGGAATTTGTCCGAAGCATACACCACAAATAATTAATTCTTCTGGTGGTGTAATTCATTGGGCATCAATTAATGTCTTGCTAGCATAATAAATTACGTGAGGTAATTTATTCACCCTTTGCCCTAAGACGACTCCGATCGCATAATCGATGCATCACACATGAGTTCGAATGGTAAAGAATAATCCGTGGTTGGATTATTGGTGCATTTGATAAGAGTTCACAATTTTAGGAATGCCTTTATGCAATCCTCATCAAAATCAAAAGGAACATCTTTGCCAAGCAAAGTGCACAATGGTTTAGCCACCTTGCTAAAATCCTTAATGAATCTTCTATAAAATCCGATGCCCCAAAATGATCGAATTTGTAACACTTTTAGGAGGTGGTAAATTTGCAATTAAGTCGACCTTCGCCTTATCAACTTCAATTCCTTTCGTTGAAACAATATGCCCCAACACAATTCCTTGTTGAACCATAAAATGGCTCTTTTCCCAGCTGAGAACAAGTTTGGAATCTACACAACGTTGCAACACCTGTGAAAGATGATTCAAACAAGAATTAAATGTTTTTCCAAAAACCGAGAAGTCGTCCATGAAGACTTCGATGAATTTGTCGATCATGTCCGAGAATATGGCCAACATACATCGTTGAAACGTGGCCGGAGCATTACATAAGCCGAATGGCATCCTTCGATATGCAAACGTACCATATGGACACGTGAATGTTGTCTTCTCTTGATCAGCTGGAAAAACGGGCACTTGATTGTATCCCGAATAACCATCAAGAAAGCAATAAAACTCTTGCCCAGCTAACTTCTCAAGAATTTGATCAATGAACGGAAGGGGAAAATGATCTTTTCTGGTGGCTGTGTTCAATTTTCGATAATCAATGCACACACGCCATCCAGTAGTTTCACGAGTGGGCACCAATTCTCCCTCCGTAGTTTCTTTCACTGTAATTCCAGACTTTTTCGGAACGATTTGTACTGGACTAACCCATTCACTATCAGAGATCGGATAGATGATTCCAGCATCGAGGAGTTTAATGATTTCCTTTAAAACGACTTCTTGCATGTTCGGATTAAGTCGCCTCTGTGGTTCCCTCGATGGTTTACTCTCATCCTCCAGATGTATTTTATGCATACATACTGATGGGTCAATCCCCTTGAGATCAGCTAAGGTCCATCCGATGGCCTCCTTGTGCTCTTTCAGCACCTTCAACAAATCATTCTCTTGTTCTTCCGATAATGTGGATGAAATTATCACTGGAAGTGTTTCTCGAGGTCCCGGAAAAGCATATTTGAGGGACTCAGGCAATTGTTTCAATTCCACAGTTGGTGGCTGCTCAATTGATGGAGTCAGCACATCCTTTACCTCAGTAGGTAGTGGTTCTACCTTAGTCACAACTTCACATAAGTTATCATCTTGACATGATGAATTTGACTTTTTCTCTTCTGACTGCTTCCTTTCAAGCCCTTTGTCCTCATAGATGGCTAACAAAGCAGTTTCAAATTCCTCTTTGGTGAGCATTGATGGTAATGCTTCATCCACCACTTCGTCCATCTGATCGATGTAAAAACATTCGACCTCATCCTCATTAGGGAAATGGTTCATCGCATGGAATATGTTAAGCCTGACTTTCATGTTTCCAAAAGAAACGTCCATGACTCCGTGCATGCGATAATTAATGCAAGCGTTGGCGATGGCGAAAGCGGACGTCAAGAATAATTGGGACTTGATTGATTGATTTCGCAGTGGTTCCATGTCTAAGACAACGAAGTCCATGGAAAGACAAACTTGTCTATTCCAACCAAAACATCCTCGATAACACCCTCGGTCTTCTTTTCCGATCTATCTCGCCATTGGAGTGTGACCGTCGTGGGTTTCAATTCACCCAATCCGAAGTTTCTTGTACATTGAGTATGGGATCGATTAACACTTGCTCCCAAATCCAATAACGCCTTTCCAATTGGTTGCCCACCAATGACACATGGAAGCAGTTGGGACTCGTGGTCTTTCGGTTTCTGGGGTTTCCAATCGCAATATCGAATCGACTTGATTTGTTAGGAACACTTTCTTTGAAACGTGAGTACGTGCCTTTCTCTTAAGTGCACAAATCTTTGAAAAACTTGGCGTTTCGGGAACTTGTTTGATTGTTTCAAGTAATGGAAGATTTATCTTTACTTGCTTGAATGTTTCAAAATTTCTTCCATTTTGTGCGGTCCCTTTCCCATTCTAGATGGAGGAGTTAGGCATTGAGGAATGGTGCCTTTGGGACATAAGGTGCGATTCCATTTCCGATTCTTTTCACGTCCTTGTTGGACGGTTGAAGGAAACTCTTCCTCTAATACTTTTTCTTTTCCTTTCTCTCTTCCTTGCTCTTGCACTTTTCTTATCTCGCTCTTTGTCTCTTTCTTTCTCTTTTCCTTTTCCTTTCTCTTTTCCTTTTCCTTTCTCCTTTCTTTTCTCGATTCTTTTTCTCTCATCGCTTCTCTTTCTTCATCGCCTTCTACTGTGCATTTCCACTTGATTATCAACCTCTCGTCCACTTCTCAGCACCGTAACAGCTTTCAACTGTTGACTATTCGATGGTCCTGCTTCAGATGGTGCTTGGCCTCGAGGATTATTGATGGGTTGGCTGGGGAGCCTACCTTCCTCTCCCTGGCTCAGTTGATTGGCCAATTGACTGACTTGGTCCATTATCATCTGCGAAAGATTGCATGCTTCAGATAAGCTTTTCTTCCCGGATCGTAATCTTTCAATCTTGGCATGAGATTGATTAAGATTCATTGGAATTCGATTTTCGGAGTCGAATTTGGATGATAACTGTAGCATTCTGCTGAAAATTGGAATTCGCTGGAAATTAGAATTCTCAAAAATTGTTGTGGACGAAAATTGTGTTGAAAATTTGGTTGAAAAGGTTGTTGTCCACCCATTGTGTTGGCTCTATGTTGCTGGTTTACCTGGCCAGTTTGGTTCGATTCACCCCATCCTAAGTTGGGGTGATTTTTCCATTCCGGATTGTAGGTATTGGAGTACATGTTTCTACCCTGCCGCTGATAAGATTGAGTCACATTTACTCTTGAGGATTAGGTTCATCGGGGAAGAATGACAAGGTAGTAGGGCACTCATTAGCCATATGACTGGTGGTCACAAATTGAACACACCGTGGGGTGATAGAGCTTTAGCTTGCTTGGTAGCACTAACAACATGTTCATCTGCTGTTTGGACAAGATGTCAACCTTTGTTGAGAGATCTCGAGGCATTATTGTTGACATCGCATAATCCGCCTTTTGTCAACACATGAGATTTAGGTGCCGTGTTCAAGTTGGTTCGCCCAGGTCTCACTTTGTATCAAGTTTGATATAACTTTTCAAACAATGCCCACAATTCGCCACCTTCTTTCGTGGCACAAGATCCACCACAAGATGCATCAACCATGCTCTCTTCGTGAATCACCCATTGTAAAACTTTGGACTTGTTGCCACCTTGGAACTTGATGATTTGGGCAACTTCGATCAATTCCTTAAACGCTCCCAACATTCATGGAATGTTTCGAGGTTGTTGGGAAAAGAACTGGATCTTCCGACGCAATTCAATGGCCTTAGTCATGGGAAAATATTTTTTAAGGAACCGATGATGCGGTACGCCTTCAACTCGAATAGATTGTGGTTCTAAGGAATAGAACCATGTTTTTGCCTTTATCTCTTAAAGAGAACGGAAGAGTCGAGCTTCGCTTATCTCATCAAGTGACATTGTGGACTCAACATTTTGCATACCCCTGCTGAATTCATTTAAGTGAACGTATGGATTTTCATTTGCTAACCCATGGAAAATTGGTAGCATTTGAATCATTCGATTTGAATTCATAGTGGTTCCCCGGAATGGGAGCATGCATAATACATTCCCGATCCTCGTAAAACCGGATCGTTATAATACTCCGTTGTTCTAGGGCCCTCATCAAAATTATTGTTCCTATTATTTCCATTATTGACATTCCCATTGTTGTTATTCTCATCTCACTCTTGCCTTTGGTCCGCCATGGTCTCGGTTGTTGATATTGATTCCTCCTACTCTTCGATTCTCTCTACAAGCTCTTTCGATTTCAAGATTAAAGTGGCAGATGTGGGTGATGAGAACGAGTAAAGCTCATACACCAACACTCACAAACAGGTTAAAGAATCCACAACAAACCCACAAAATTTCGCTCAAACGATTTAAACAAAGATGATAAACAAGAGCCAATATCGCAGGAAAGATTTCTTTTTTTTTTTTTTTTTTTTTTAATTAAAATTGAATTTAAATTAATTTTTTTATTTTTTTATTTTAAATACAAATTAAAATTAAAATTCGAATTTAAATTAATTAATTAATTAATTAATTTTTTTTTTTTTTTTTTTTTTTTTTCTAAATTCAAATTAAAATTAAAATTCGAATTTAAATTAATCAAATTTTTTTTTTTTTTTTTTTTTTAAATTGAATTAAAATTTTTTAATTTTAATTTTAAATTTTTTTAAATTAAATTCGAAAATTAAAAATTAAGATTGAAAATCCTATAAAAGCTTTGCTAAAAGAGAAGAATAAGGGGGAGAATGAAAGGTCCCTAAAAATCCTAAAATAAAAATCCCACAAAAGTTAATGACTAGATTTAGAAAATGCTAAAAATATCTAAAAGAGGAAAATAAGGAAAAAGAGTCCTACCAAATCTAAAATAAGAAGTCCTAAAAATCTCTACTTCCTAAATTTCCTAAGGAAGGTATCCTAAAAATCTAAACTTCCTAAAAAGACTCCACAAAATCTTATCAAAGAGAGAAAAATAAAGGAAATAATAATAATAATAATTATTATTATTTATTTATTTTATTTTTAAACACTCAAAAATGTAAAAATCCCTATCCGAATTAATCAAAATTTCACCGATTTCCCCGGCAGCGGCGCCAAAAACTTGATCGATTTAGAATGTAACCCTTGCAAGTGCACAAGATCTATTGCAGTATGGCAAGAACAGATCGAACCCACGAGAAACGTGAATTTTAATTAATTCTTTAGAGATTTTAAAACATCCCTAAGGAAGTACCAAAGGGCGATTCAATTTTACCAAAACTTAACGACTTTTCCTAAATGCGTAAAAATAAATTAATCTAAACAATTAATTCTTCGATAAATCTAACAATATTAAAATGAGATCAAGGAATATGCTACCCCAGTTAATTGCACTTTTCTATCATTAAAACCACGCTTCATTAAATCATCATTCACACCATCATTCATCTAAATGACTTGAAATAAAATATGATCATCAATCCCAAGATACCCTATCTAAAAACAATGACTAACATTGCGGTATGAGTCATGTAAAAGCATAGCGATCTCATGATATTTAGATCACGACAATCAAGACATAATCGCTTCTACTACCTAGATCACTGCAGTACAGATCTAGCGATTACTACGTGATACGCGCAATCAACGGTCATAACAAAGCATTCAAAATATTTTCAATCACACAAACTTTGAGCAAAACGATTCCATGATAACAATAATAGATCATGTATTAATCATAAACATGGGTACTTATCTGGGATCGCGATCTTCCCGATCTATCGATGAAGCCGCCATCTTTGGTGTTTGATCTCCTTTTCTTTCAAAGTCATTCCTCTTTATTTCTTCCAAAGATATTTGCAATTGTTTTCCTAAATACAATCTATGAATTTCTCGAGAAAATAATGCAAATCCTGAAATAATCTACTAATAAACCCTCGAAGAAGGAGAGAAGAAGACTTGAAAAGATGAAGAAAATATTCCCCCAAAGTGAAGAGCCCTAAAAACTAAAAAGAAAGAATGAATAATATTCTAATTGCAAAAAATAATAATGATCCTAAGAAACTCGTGGCTTCCCTTTTTATAATAGCCTAACCCTAATACCTCTCTCGATTGACATCTAAGAGTAATTTTCGTGAATTCCCGCCTAGCTTTGCATCGACATCGCCTCGGTATTTTGCTCATAACTTTCTGTACCGAACTCGGATTGAGGTGATTCTTGAGGCGTTGGAAAGCTGACGACGAGCTCTACAACTTTTATGTTTTAGCAATTTCCTGAATCTGACGTCTTGAAGGAATTGAGCTGCAAGTCGCACTAAGTTCTCAATGACCCAAAATAGCAGTGTTTTGACATTATTTTCGGGATTCTTGGGCTGTTTTAGAAACTTGGACTGTATTTACCTGAAACACTTCAAATCTAGCAAATCTCATCAGATAGCCTTCATCGGACGGCTAAATATAGGTATTTAGGGGTGAAATATCATCATATTTCACTACTCATCAGTATCCATAGTTTCTTAGAAGCAATTGACGACTGCAATTGATGGCTCAGGTTGAAGTTTGCAAGATTAGTGTAATGATTTTATTTTTCCATCTTCAGTTTTCTAGAATTTGATTGACACCCAGGTTTTAGGAGATTATTGATTAGTATAAATCTATATTGAATGAAGCTAGTTTTTTATTGATGCCCAAATTCTAGAAGTGTGACAGCCCGAATTTTGGCACCCCGAAACCCGTGCCATCAGCACGATCATCTTGACCGTGCCATTTAGCTAAGCACGGAACACTGGTATATCAAGCATCAAAAAGTAAAATAAACGAAATTTTGGAATTTAAATCTATATTAATTAACTCCCCAAAAGACAGTTCTACCCTCATGTCTCTGCATGAATGGAGAATCGATCCGAACCATCGATGATAGCAATCATCACGGATGGTTCGTCCCAAAAGAGAAATCCCAACTCCTCATATACGTGATTTTAAACAAAATAAAGGCTTGACATACCAAGCCGTACAAAAACCTCTCCAAGAATCTCTCAAAGTGGCACAACGGAGTCCTCTAGAAGAAGTCCTCTGGAGGTGGCTCCAACTCGTCACCGGCCGCGAGGTCCGACTCGCCGGGATCAGCGTCTCCTGAAGCCTCGGCAGCTGCTAGTAGTGGACCTGCGACGTATAGTCTATAGGGTGAGCTACATCCTAGCTCAATAGGGAACAAACACAGTTGAACATATAAATTATGACTCACATATATTCCATGATATGCCATGCATGAAGTGTCTATGCAATTATTGATGAAACAGTTAGAAGCATTTCGTTTTACTGTTGATTACATATGTTTTCATTTACTCATGAATGATGCTGAAAAGGCCTAAAGCAAAACTTAAACTTTCAACTTAAGTAATCCCCGAGCAATATAGCATCGAGCCCCGATGAGATACCCATCATCGTCATCTATATAGACAGTTTAACCGTATTCCCTGGGAATACAAATAGTACCCAAGCCCCTTTCCCTTGGGGATTGGTGGCGGGGTTTCACTTGTCTCAATCAACACCCCTGGGGTGTGCTTACTATGTACGGATAAGCCTCCGTGACCGGGCTTCATGCCACAGACGGTCACTTGGATATCCCGCCGTGTCGGGTCAAACCTCAAATAACAAAAATATCGGTGCCTTACATATAGTTATTCACCGTGTAAATGTGCTATCTTATATCAGTTAGGCCCTATCAAACATGATTCAATCCTTGGATACATCCCTGGGATGTATCCATTTACTTGCATCACACCTGATGCTCTTATCTCTTTACTTCTTCATCCCCTGGGGATGGCTCATTATGATTACTCTTATGGATGTCACACACACACACTTTTCACAAATTCTTAAGAAATAAATATTTAAATTGAATTCTATATCACTACATACATGCTCTTGTAAAATAAAGTACATGTTCAAGGTGTTCCCTACCTCAAGTCTTCATTTGATCAATGCATCAAGGTCCCACGTGGCTCCTTGTGCACTAGTCCACACGTACCACCTATGGTACCACATAACAGGTGAAACACATCACAAAGGATGCAATAAAGAAGGTATAAGACCCTCCAAGAATCTTAAAGTCAAACCCAAAAGTCAACACAATTTATCTCAGTCGATTAATCGAATTCCAAAATCGATTAATCGAGGGTCAATATCGATTAATCGAAGTAAATTCGATTAATCGAAATTCTCTGTTTCGCAAAGTCGATTCTCAATTCGAGTAGTCGAGTTTTCATTTGATTAATCGAATCCTAATTCGATTAATCGAAATTCTCATTTTCGCAAAGTCGATTCTCAATTCGAGTAGTCGAGTTTTCATTCGATTAATCGAATCCTAATTCGATTAATCGAAATTCTCAGTTTCGCAAAGTCGATTCTCGATTCGAGTAGTCGAGCTCCAAAAATCGATTAATCGATCCCAAATCGATTAATCAAAAATTGAAATCGATTAATCGAAATTCCATATCGATTAGTCGATTTTCCACAAGTCATTTCCTCCAGCCCCTGGGGTCCACTGGAGGTTCCCAGTCGATTAATCGATTTCCAAAATCGATTAATCGAAATTCAAAGTCGATTAATCGAACTCCAATTCGAATAATCGAAATCGGGTCTTCTGACTTTTCAACTTCCTGGCCAATTTCGATTAATCGAAACCCAATTTCGATTAATCGAAATTGTCGATTCAAATTTCTTTATCTTCTTCCATACTTTTCCTCTATTTTTTAAGCCATTATCCTATGATTTAACCCACATTCAACCACAACTTAACCCCTATAATCTATGCATTTTATTTACAAAATTTTACCTTGAATAGATCTCAAGTTGATTTCAATCCAAAGGTTGGAAGGCTAGGGTTTCCTTTGGCTCTAAGATCCAAATCGGGTTGAATCCGCTTTATCGCTTGAATCCCCCCTCCAATTAGTTGCAATAACTCCTCTCTTACTTCTCTCTCTCTCTCTCTTCTTTACTCTCCTTCAACAACCAAACTCTTGATTTTAGGGCTATTAAACCCTTTTATCCTCTTCCTCACTTGTGTGTTGAGCACATACACCGCGGTAGGTGTATGCGACTACACCCTCACAACACACACCACATAGGCATTCTATTTATCACATCTCATCCGTTCATTACACCACATACTAACTGTTGGACTTCCATTTGGTCAAACCTATGACCGATCGGGCACGGATCCCGAGGTCATAGTTTAGCGTGATTTTTCAGGCTATTACAAGAAGAGTGAGATATAGTGTAACGGTATTTTAAATTTGTAAACATCCGATAGTTGAAGATTGTAATTGACAATCATAATTTGAAGTAGGAGGATTTAGGATTTATTTTTTATAATTTAGATAATAAATAATTCTTTATTCATATTTTTTCAGTAGTTTAGGATCTTAAAATATAAGTATAAGTTTTCAAAAAATTTGAATTAATATATATAAACCTGTCTTTGTGGGAACGATCCTTTGCTAGTACTATAATTTTCATTGTGCACTTACAATAGATTAAGACTTAATTAGATGACATAAACAAGCCGCTAATAAGTTTTTGGTGCCACTACTAGGGACAGCGTTTATATTTTTATTTAATTTAAGAAAATAAGTATTTATCTTTCTCTTTTTATATTTCTTAATCTTTCGCAGATTTATTCAGAGCGACGACTCAAAGTCTTAGCTTCTCCTGATCAGAGAAGCTCAAGGCTTAGATTTGTTCTCTCTCCTTACCTTCTAGAATAAAAATTAAATAAAGTTAAAAAAATATTTATAAAGTTTTCCTTCGTGTATGCATCACACTCAATCTCAAAGCCTAGATTTCTTCGAGTGTGATCTAGAAATTAAGAGGACTCTCTTGCGAAATTTGGTAGAAAATCGATTTTCTGCGAGAGAATTCTGAGACATGGTTGACGATCTGTCAATACAGGCACATTTCATCCCCATAACTTTGACCGAGCTCTCTTATATAGTTATATCGGTGCCTACAGGTCAAAATTATGAAATCAAGCTCAATACACTTCAATCTATACTGACCTTTCATGGGCTAGATCGAAAAGATTCCTACCAACATCTAAGGGACTTCATAGAGCTTTGCACAATGTTACAACTATCAACAGCCAACAAAGATGCCGTAAAACTATGTCTGTTCCTATTTTCTCTCAAGGATAGGGTAAAGGCATGGTTAATTTCATTACCTATCAAAAGTATTATTACATGGGAGAAACTGCAGTCCAAGTTCTTGGGCGAATACTTCCCAATTAGTAAAACTAATCAAATTCGTCAAGCAATTCAAGGCTTTAGGCAAAAGCGAGGAGAATTATTTCATGAGAGTTGGGAACGGATGAAGGATTTGTTACGAAAGTGTCCTCATCACGAGGTACCAAATTGGTCGATAGCGTAAAGTTTCTACCAAGGGTTGACTGATCCTAACCAGTCTACAGTCAATGTCGTAAGTGGAGGAGCCTTTATGGCTCAGAATGGCTAGTAGTCCTGGAGCTTATCGGAGAAACTGACCAATAACTCAAAGCAGAAACAGACCTTGCTTAGATCTGATCCAGATGTCACTCGCCACACCCCGCTCGCCAGGGTGGACTTTACGATATCAACAAAAATAAAGTAATGAAGGAGGATGACATGAGTGCAAAAATTTTGGCTTTGGAACATCAAATCGCGACATTAATGGTAGCCAAATCTAGCATTTTGGACAGCTCCTTGGCAATCTATTCTAATTGCCATACTCAAAATTTTACTGAAAATCTAACTGCTCTACCATACCAGGAGGTAGTAGAAAATAAACAAGTAATGGCTTTTCAGAAGGGAGATTATGGGAACACCTATAACCTGTCATGGAGGAACCACCCTTCAATTATGATTCCATGGGAGGAGCATAGCTAGCACCAATAGATGTGCAACCTAGATTTCCCCATACTTAAATTTTCCATCAAAGACCTCAATTGTTGGCCGCGTAGCCCCAATCTGGACCACAAAGCAACGCACCTGATGCCACAGTTGTTCAAATCTTCAAGGATTTACAACAACAGTCGCATCAACACTCGAAAGACTTACATCAGCTTGCTCAATTCTCTCCAGTACTCGATTCATATAGGCAGTCTATTTCGAAGCTGAAAAACCAAATAAGCCAACTAGCCTCTCAAGTGGCCAAAAGGGAGAGTGGTCAATTGCCTACGCAACTAGTGAATAATCCTAGAGGACAAGTGTTCTTAGGGAAGACACGGCTCCCCAAAATTAAATATAGAAACCTCTTGGATCGTCAAACTACCGACTCATCCATAGCACCAACTGTAAAATATGTAAACTATGTCTTTTTTTTTTAAGTTTAGGTATTACAATACGACTTAAATCGTTGGAAAACGATAAATCGTAAATCATACCTACTGTACATTATAACGAACAATCGTATGAATTTACGATTGATCGTTGTTATGTCTATCAGTAAAAGCGCAGTGATTGCGATTTCTACTTACTGTAGGCTATAATCAACTGACGATTTTAGGTCAAAACTCAAGTGATGATCGGCTCAGCAAGTCGTCACTGAAAATAGGGCCTACATATTCGTAAAAAAGATACGTCGGCCCCATTTTGAAACTCTTCAATTTTCCCCTCCTATCTTCCCTCTCTTTTTCAAAACGTCCTTAATCTTAACCGTTATCTTACTTACTCAACCATTTTACTTTCCTATAAACCCCTTACTTCCTCTGTTCTATTTTGGGAACCCTACGTGCATTCTATTTCACATCTATAAATTAGGGTTTCAATCGTCAAGAGGTACAATAACGATTTTAACGATCGAAAGGAAGGGTTTCTGCAAGAAATTTTTATTCAATATATAGAATCCATGGTTAATTAATGGTATTGTCATTAACTTTTGCATAAAAAAGTTGTAGCATGACGAACGAGACGGGCAGGCAACAAAGGGAAGATGAAGAAGAAGAGGGAGGTAATAGTTCTGATAACACCCCAATCATTAACCGTATTGCACGGTCTGCTGCCCTTAAGACTAAATTAAAAGCAACAAACCCACCTAAGAAGAAGTCCAAATCTTTCAGGATGGTTATCAGAGAAGTTTCCAAAGACACACGTGAGACCAACTCTGTGTCTGCCCCCAAAGAGGGCATAAAATTGGGTAAGGGCAAAAAGCCAGCGTCTTCCGAAGTTACAGTAGAACGACTCTCCAAATCAATGAAACACCATATTGTGGGGACCAAAATTTTAATATACATTGCTTTTTGGGAAGAATGTGAAATAAGTAGAGGGGTGATCCAATACTTTAAGGATGCTGTGACAGCCCGGATTTCGGCACCTCGAAACCCGTGCCATCAGCACGATCATCTTGACCGTGCCCCTTAGCTAAGCACGGAACATTGGCATATCAAGCATAAAATGAAACAATAAAGGAGCTGCGGAATTTAAATCTATATTAAGTAATTCTCCAAAAAACAGTTCTACCCTCATGCCTCTGCATGAATGGAGAACCGATCCGAACCATCGATGATACCAATCATCACGGATGGTTCGTCCCAAAAGAATAATCCTAACTCAATATATACATGATTTAAACAAAACAAGGCTTGACATAACAAGCCGTACAATCTCTCTCAAAAGCCCTCAAAGTGGCACAACGGAGTCCTCTAGAAGAAGTCCTCAGGAGGTGGCTCCAACTCTTCGCCGGCCGCAAGATCCGACTCACCGGGGTCAGCGTCTCCTGAAGCCTCGGCAGCTGCTAGTAGTGGACCTGCGACGTATAGTCTATAGGGTGAGCTACATCCTAGCTCAATAGGGAACAGCAGTACGCTTGAACATATAAATTATTACTCACATATATTCCATGATACGCCATGCATGATGTGTCTATGCAGTTATTGATGAAAACAGTTAAAAAGTATTGCATTTTTCTGGTAATTACTTATGTTTTCATTTATTCATGAATGATGCTGAAAAGGTCTAAAGTAAAACTTAAACTTTCAACTTAATTAATCCCCGAGCAATATAGCATCGAGCCCCGATGAGATACCCTTCATCGTCATCTATATAGACACTTTTAACGTATTCCCTGGGAATACAACATAGTACCCAAGCCCCTTTCCCCTGGGGATTGGTGGCGGGTTTCACTTGTCTCAAATCAACACACGGGTGTGCTTATCGTATGTGGATAAGCCTCCGCATGGCTCTACGGTTTGCCGCCCAGACGGTCACGAATATCCTGCCGTGCCAGTCGTGGATATCCCGTCACGTCGGTGGGGTATCCTATCAAACCTCAAATAACAAAAATATCGGTGCCTTACATATAGTTATTCACCGTGTAAGTGTGCTATCTTATATCAGTTAGGCCCTATCAAACATGATTCAATCTTGGATACATCCCTGGGATGTATCCATTCACTTGCATCACACCTGATGCTCTTATCTCTTTACTTCTTCATCCCCTGGGGATGGCTCATTATACTTACTCTTATGGGTGTCACTCACACACACTTTTCACAATTCTTAAGCAATAAAATATTTGAATTTGAATTCTATATCACTACATACATGCTCTTGTAAAAGAAAGTACATGTTCAAGGTGTTCCCTACCTCAAGTCTTCATTTGATCAACGCTTCAAGGTCCCACATGGCTCCTTGTGCATTAGTTCACACGTACCACTTATGGTACCACATAACAGGTGAAATACATCACTAAGGATGTAATAAAGAAGGTCCAAGACCTTCCAAGAATCTTAAAGTCAAACTCAAAAGTTAACATAAATTAGCTCAGTCGATTAATCGAACTCCAAAATCGATTAATCGAAAGTCAATATCGATTAATCGATTCTCAAATCGATTAATCGAGATTTTCATTCGATTAATCGAATCCTAATTCGATTAATCGAAATTCTCTGTTTAGCCAAGTCGATTCTCAATTCGAGTAATCGAGTTCCTAAAATCGATTAATCGATCCCAAATCGATTAATCGAAAATTGAAATCGATTAATCGAAATCCCATTTCGATTAGTCGATTTTCCCCAAGTCATTTCCTCCAGCCCCTGGGGTCCACTGGAGGTTCTCAGTCGATTAATCGATACCCAAATCGATTAATCGAAATCCAAAGTCGATTAATCAAAATTCAATTCGATTAATTGAGATCGGGGTCCTCTGACTTTTCAACTTCTTGGCCAATTTCGATTAATCGAAACCCAATTTCGATTAATCGAAATTGCCAGATTCAGCCCCTTTCGAGCTGTTCTTCCCAATCTTTTTCCACACTTTTTCCTCTATTTTTCTAAACCATTATCCTATGATTTATCCATTTTCAACTACAATTTAACCTCTACAATCTATGCATTTTATTCACGAAAATTTACCTTGAATCAATCTCAAATTGATTTCAAATCAAGTGGTTGGAAGGCTAGGGTTCCAGCTTTGCTTCTAGCGGATCCCTCGCGTCGAATCCGACGTTTATTGCTCGAATCCCCCTTCCTCAACTAGCATTTACTCCTTGCATTAACTATGCTCTCCTTCTCTCTCTCTTCTTTACTTCTCTCTCAACAACCAAAGCTATTGGTTTTAGGGTTATTAAACCCTTTTATCCCCCCCTAGCTTATGTGTTGAGCACATGCACCTCAATAGGTGTATGTGACTTCAGATTCACAACACACACCACATAGCTTCATAAACCATCTCATCTCATTCGCTCATCACACTCAATGCTAATTATTGAACTTCTATTTGGTCAAACCTATGACCGATCAGGCACGGATCCTGAGGTTATAGTTTAGTGTGATTTTTTTCGAGCTATTACAGATGTCGAGCTACAGTTGTTCCTAGAGCTAGGAGTCACACAAGTCTACCCAAGATTGGTATGACTATTTTACAAAAATATGGTTAACAGTAGCAAGGGCTCAGATCCAATTTTATCCACAACCTTGACGGATTCCTGATTGCAATAACAAAAGTAATGGTTGCCGAGGTGATGAATGCACCATTGGAAAGACCCAAGGTATCCCCTGACAATCCGGCAACCAATATTCTAAGAGAACGACCCAATATTCTCCCTGATTTTGTTCAATTGGAGATGGAACTACTAGGCAAACCACCCAAAGACAGATCATTTTTCTTGAGAAAAGATGTAGAATCACGGAGTCTACAGATTCAATTCTTAGATATCTTAATTCATAAGACTATCCACCCTACGGGTCATGGGACACAACGAAGAGCACTCTTCGTAAGAGCCTTATATCTTATGGCTAATCGCTACTGGTTCAGTGTTCCGGCCTACCTACTATAAGTAATCAACACCGTGAGGGAAAAATTAAACCAAGAAAAATATCAAACGAAGAAGTTATGTATACCCTTTGGAGGGTTAATTACAAATGTGTTACTGAATGTGGGATATGCATTTGATCTCAAAGAAAAAGCTCTCCCTAGAATAGAGGAAAGTCTTATTGCCAAGACCTATAGGAGAACTCTGAGTGCTACAAACAAACAGAAAATACCTATTTTAACACGCACAGAGAGTGTCCCCTCTAGGTCTGAGGGCTGAGAAGAGATTGTTAGGGAGCAGCCAACAGAAAGTACAGCAGCAGAAGTAGTAATGGAAGAGAGAGTGAGTACTTCTACTCCACCTCATGAGAGAGCAGAGATTAGCTCTCCACTATCAAAGAGAATAATTGAGTTAGGAGTCCCAGTTGCAGACCAAGTCAATCTGTATGACCCTGCTTTAGACTCACTAGTAGGGCCTGCTATGCCCCCTTCAACTGAGGCAGCCTCACTGCCAATTATTACTGACGCAGACCCTGTGAGCCCAAATGTTAAAATAAATCTAGAAATTCCTTCACCAATGGACCAACAGATTGTGGCTACTTCTAGCCATACCTGCATGTTGCTCAGCCTTCAATTGTAGCCACTATAGAGAAACCTTTCATCGTTCAAGCAGTTGAAGCCAGATCAAGCTCTGAATCACCACGAGGGGATTTCACATAATTATTACATAGAGAAGAGGTACCCCTCGTTGATCCTCCAGTTGCCACCACATAAATCCCCGAACTAGAAAGGAGATTGAGGGCAGCAGAGTAATGAAAACTTACACATGAACCAAATTTATTGTCATTCCAAGATGTAGTGAGCAAATTGAGGGAAGTAGAGAAATGGTTCAATACATATTCCCCAAATTTGGCACCACTACCAAATGTGATAAAAAAGTGGATGGAGAACTTTCAAAGACTAAAGAAGAGAGTCTTTGATACTACCCTGACATCACAAAAGCGCACAAAAATAATGGAAGGCTTGCGACAAAAAGCTGCACAAGATCACCATGCGAAATGGGCAGCAGAAACAGAGAAAAGAGTTCAGGAAGCCACTTCAATCCTTCAAGCACAAACCACCCCAGCTGAGTGAAGAGAATAGAATAATGAGTGAAAATCAACAAGTGTGGGAAGAAGAAAAGAAGTTGTATGAAGAAAAAATTGCAAGCATGCTTGAACAATTTGGAAGTTTGATGGTAGTCCTGGATGATGTAGAAACTGTAAGGGAAAAAACTCTTAAAGACTACCAGCAAAAACTCCATCAACAGCTGAGTAAGAAGGATCACCTATTGACTGTAATTGAAGGGAAAATAATGCAATCACATGAAGATAAAGATTCCCTAAGTTTAATCAATGCTGAGCAAAAGCAGATCATTGATTCCATAACAAAGAAATGATTTGTCGCAGTAGCAAAAGAACAAGCTAAAGCAAAAAAGCTGAGAACAGAAATTAACTAAAAGTTGTTGTGATTAAGAAGTTGACTGCGGATCTCAAAGACAAAGAGAAGGCTGATAAAGAGCAACAATGTCTGGAAGGAACCTCTTACCGAATGATTGATGAAAAGGAAAATACAGATGAGGTTGAACCGGCAGCACACGGGGATTCACCTGTAGAAATAAGAATAAGATGATTATTCTACAGCTGAGGTGTCAGACTGGGAAGATGACCCCACTACTTCTATCCTTATACCATACCCTATATCACCAAGGGAGTAAAAATAATAAAGAAATATTACAAATCTCACAGGTATGATCTCTCTAGATTTTTCCTAGGTTTACACTTTTTTATGTAATTAGTTTTTATTTTTCTTTTCTTGTTCATTGTAAATATTCAGTTAATATATGAATTTTTTTTTTGACTAATTTTTTTTCTTTTTCACTAACTGTGTAATTGTTACTAACCTTTCTTTAATTTTTGTTATTGATATCTTTGAGAATAAAACAGATGTGTTTTCCTCAAGTTTGGGGGACATTCTTTACAGAATTTTTTTCACATCCAGTAAATAATGAGTCATATTAATAATTTTTAGGAATAAATTTTTAACTGTCCCCTATTTTTATGTCAATGAGGGCATTGTCCGACTTGAGTTTGGGGGGGGGGGGGTTACAGTAGTAGTAAATTAGTATAGTAGTTAGTTTTATTTTGTTTGTTTTTGTAAAAAAAAAAAAAAAATCAAATTTTTTATAAGTTGATCAGTACATATGAATTATGATAAAAAAAATCTCAAATCTTGAAAAACTTACGATTCGTTATATTAGAAGTTTAATAATTAGAATATAGAATAATTACAATTCATGCTTAGCTCGTTAAACACTGTATTAGAATGGATGTTTGAAATAATAGATTGATCAGAACTGCAAAATTTAGACTATAGTTTCAAAATTATAAACCAATGAGATTTTGAGCCATATTTCCTCTTTGATTCAAAGAGAGACTGTTTCTATTCAATCACAAAATTTCTTTGAGCTTCTTTACTGTTATGAAATCTCATGTTGCTGAATTTAGAATCAAAATATTCTATGAATATGATAAACTAATTTTTTGTCTAAAACTATCTTTTAGAAATATCAAAGTAATAAGACATCTATGCTAGTAAATTGTAAAGATGATTTAAGGTCATCTTTTATTTAAATCAAAGTCAAAAAGCTAAAATCTCATAAAATATTTTATCCTTTTATCCTTTAAACCCATATTAGAAGCCTAAATCGAATTTTTTTATACTAAAATCTAATAAACCCTTAACCATAAATACTACCGAAAGCTTTCAACCTTTAACCCTTATAATTTCTAAGAGTTTAGAATGTAAAAAAAAGGGAAGAAGAGGGAGTGAAAGGAGTAATAACATAACAGATAAGGGAAATGTTAAAAAGAGGTACAACTGAAGAAATAAAATGAAATGGGAAATGAGTCAAATAAAAATCGTAAAGAGCGATTTGAAAAGACGATTTAGAAAAAAAACAAAGAAAAATCGTGAAATACGATTTTACAACTGAAGAAATGGGCTTTTTAGATTAAAGTAAATGGGAAGAAGTTATCCAATCTTGGATACTTACTGAAGTAGAATAGAAAAGAAGTCTAAAAAGATAGGAGAAAGAACTAAATTCTCAGAAAAACTTTAGATCCTTCTACCTTTCTTTGATACCTTTTGAACCCAAAGCCCCATTACAAGCTGAAGGAAAGACCTTTCTTATTTACGATTTGCAAAAGCATACGCCTAGTAGAGATATGAATACTAGATACTATGGATTGCACTGGGAATCATATGAAGAGAATAAATTATCTTTTCCATGAGATTCATTAATTTTTGTAAATATTTTTGACTGAATTTTTCTGAAAATATACTGAGAGAACCGAAAAGTTTCGATATCCTTTTGAGAGTATGTTAATAATGAGTTTTTGAATGAAAATACTTTCTAAAATTGCATTTTAAAAAAATTTATGAAGAATAAACTGTTCACTGATGCATATACTCCCTGCTTATTATGAATTGAAATTGTTGGAGTCTTAATCAAAGATAACTGTTATAATGGAAAGTAAGGATAAAAGATTGGTAATTTTAGAAAATCGTAACAAATTATATGTTGATAACTTGACCACTCAGTTAACTTAGTCAACTTAATTAATGTACAAAATTATTTTAGAATTTTAATTTTTAATTTTTGAAAAATATATTTTTTTTAAATCTAAAAATATTTGAAGTTTGTGGCTAACTTCACTGAAAACCTTCAGGAGACTACAACTCCTCCACTAGGGACCACCTAGGGGTTTAAAGGCTTATTGCATTTGCTAAATGTAATTGTGCTCCCTACGAAAGTGACATTTAAATTCTTAGTTTAAAATGTTTTATATTTTCTTGTTTGTTAGGGACTAGTAAAGTGTAAGTTTGGGGGTGTGATCAGTCACATAATATACCAATTTATCACTCTTAACTTAGTGATGCTAGGACCCAGTTTGCTACTAATAAGTTAATGATGTGCAAATATTAAGAAAAATCAGTAAAAGAGAGTCAAAGTATTAATCTTCGTCAAAATGAACTCAAAAGAGCAGTAAAGGACGATTGAGCGTAAAAAGACGATTCGATATATACTAAAAGCTAGAAAATCGTGAAAGACGATTGAGCGTTGTTACTAAAGAAGAGAATAAGAAATCATAATTTACAATTCTTCATAAGACGTTCAAGAAGTTGAAGCGATATAGAAGAAAAAAAAATTGAACAATCATAATTCAGAGAATCGTCCAGAGAGAAAGCTATGAAAGATAGAAAATCGTGATTTACGATTTTCCAGAAAGAGAGGACAAGAGACAATCGTGATTTACGATTGTATTAATAGAAGCTTTCCTGCTGCTACTGATGACGTGAGAATGAATATCGCCATGTACAAAATTAGAAGAATTCTTATCTTAGAAGTTTGGCTGATCACAGATCTAGAAAATTGATGAAGACAGACTCCAGAAGATCTCTACTACTGAATAAAAATGAACAATCCAGAAGCGCATCAACTATGGAAAGCAAGGGGGAATAAAATTAGAATTATAGTTATAATAGGAATTTTTTATTTCTTTTATTAGAATTAGAATTTGTAAACCGACTTCTTATGATCTATAAATAAGAGCACTCGGTGTAAGAATAAATCATCGAAGAAATTCTCAGCATCAATTGATGACTAAGGTTGAGTTTTCTTTCGATCAACTTACAATAGATTTTTATTGCTTTATAGATTAGATATCCAAGGTTTCTCAAGAGTAATTAACGACTGTAATTGGGAGCTGAAGATTAGTTTAGATATCCATAGTTTCTTAGAAGCAGTTGACGATTGCAGCTGAAGGGTGAAGGATATAAAATTTATTTTGCTTTCTAGTTTAAATTTCCTGCTTTGTAAACATCTTCGAATTTTAATTTGAATTGATGAATTAGGTTGAAGTTTGCCGATTAGTGTAATGGTTTTACTTTTTCATCTTTAGTTTTCTAGAATTTGATGACGCCCAAGTTTAGGAGATTGTTGATTAGTATAAATCTATATTGAATGAAACTAATTTTTAATTGACGCCCAAATTCTAGAAGGGTGAGATATAGTGTAATGGTATTTTAAATTTGTAAACATTCGATAGCTGAAGATTGTGATTGATGACCGTAATTTGTAGTAGGAGGATTTAGGATTTATTTTCTGTAATTTAGATTAAGAAATAATTCTATATTCATATTTCTCCAGTAGTTTAGGATCTTAAAAGATAAGTATAAGTTTTCAGAAAAATTGAATTAATAGATATAAACCTGTCTTTGTGGGAACGATCCTTTACTAGGACTATAATTTCCATTATGCACTTGTAATAGGTTAAGACTTAATTAGATGATATAAACAAGCCGCTAACATACTTCATCAGTAACGGTTAAATCATGCACACAGTGTGGAAACAACATAGGTCAGACGAATGTTGGTGGACTACGGGTGCATGCCTTAAATGTGGACAGGTTGGTGGACATCGGATAAGAGATTATCCCCACATAAGGAACGAAACGTTCACGTATGTGACTACTTAGCAGCCTCTTAAACCATAGTGATGCCCATATGACGAGTGGGTCGCAACATCAAGAGTTGGGTTTACGCCTTCTAGCTACTCAATGTCTCCAGCATTTGTATGAGCTCCATGAGAATGTGGCCCTTTTATTGTAAATTTCCATAAACCTTACACTTTTGTCATGATAAATGGATGGTCTTGTAAATGAATAGTTTAGATTTCTTGTAAATGAATGGTTTAAGTTTCTTTATGATAAAGGTTTAAATGTTGAGCCAATCTTTAGCAGGCGGTTGATCACAACCATTTCCTGAGATAACCGCCACATGTAATGGGATGAATTTTCGAGGACAAAAAAATTCCTATTAGGAGGGGTGAATGTAATGACCCTAATTTCGAAGATGTTGAACTGTATTCGTACCTTTTCGAATACGACACGTAAATTTTTGAGGATAAAAATTATATAAGGAGGGAAGAATGTAATATTTCGAAAAAAAATAAATTTCAAAACCATAGGTCCTTATTAGGTGTGGGTCCATTAAGAAACACGTCATCGTTTTGAAATTTTCAAACGGGATTGTTTCGAGTTCATTTGAGCCTCGTATAAGATTTTTGGACCAAACACTTATACACAATTTCGGTGTATAAGCTTAACACCTAATCTAGTGGATAAGTGGCTTGAATGTGCAGGCACCGAACCAAAGATCTTTTGGTGAAATACGAAACACCTTGCTTAGGTGTATGTGTTCCATATTGGAACAAAGCTTGACGGATAAGTCTTAACACCCAAATGGGTGTATATGTGTTTAATAGGGGAACCAGCCCCTTTAATTTATAAAAAGGCAAAGCTTCATTTAGAAGCTACTACCCGTTTGCAAAGTGTTGGGAGTTCTTGGGTTTTAGAGAGAGAACGAATAAGAGAGAAAGAGAAGGGAGCTTGAGAAGAAGAACGTCGTTCTCCTCGTTTCTGAATCTGTGCTGACCTCCATGCCAAGATTCGACGTTGTGATCTCCCCCGCAAATCCTTCTTCTTCGATTGATGATCGGAAGAACGCATGGAAATTGGCATGATTTCGATCCACGAAGGCAGAGAAAACCCAAACCCTTTGTCATCAATTCGTTTCAATTCTTCGTAGTTGCGCTAAAGAATCTTGAGTGTGTCGTGTGCATTGGAGAGATTGGATTGCCAACCCCGTTGATTTGATCTCCAACGATGATCCGATCGCAAAGGGAGAAAGGTTTCAAATCCCTCGAATGTGTGCGAGGACAAGCGCCGATTCTTCGATTTCAATCACCATAGGCATTGCATACGTGAGATTGAAAGGTAAGATTTAATTTAAATTAGTTAGAATTAGTTTGGTTATGATTTATAGGTGATTAGGATGCTTGAAAATGAGTTTTGGATGATTTAGACAAAGGAAGAGGAAGCCGAATGAGTTCTGAACCCGTCAGAATTGAACATTCGATTTGAAAAATCGAACGTTCGAGTTTCATGCCTTGAAAAGATTCGATTGTTCGTTTTTGACTGAATATGCCGACACAACTACCGTATTTTGGCCATAATATTTTACTCTGAACTCCGATTGAGGTAATTCTTACAGCGTTAGAAAGAGGACAACAAGCCCTATAAGTTTTATGAATTAAATTTTTAATGAATCAAATGATTTAAAGGTCAAATTTGAGCAGAAAGTTGGGTCAAGTTCTAAGTCAGCACGAACTTGCTCATTTCCGCCTCGATTTTGAGAAAACACTTAAATACGTCAAGATTATTACTAATTAAAATTAAGCCTTAATACATTATCGTATATATGATATAGATTGGGAATGGGAGGCCATCGATAAGGACCTTACGTTGATTTTGTACGGCTCCGAACTTGAGGTAGGGGAAAACTCAATGAAAAATTATATTTTTTGAATTTGGTTCATAGTTTCTTATAGTTTTGATTTGATGCTTGATCTGATACTTTGTTTTCTATTATGAAATAATCTAGATCCATCCTGTTTCCATATATGATCTGATTGTTTTGTTTTTTCGCATATGATCCGATTTGTTCTATTTAGTTATGCTTTGATCTTATTCGTTCTGATGATAAGTTTGTTCTGTTTAATCTAATTCATTCTGTTTTTGTTTATGATCCATTTTATCTAACTTGCATACAAACTTTAAATTCGAATGAACAAGGAATTACATATGATAAGAAAACGTAATAAGATAAGACACGACTTTTAAGCCTGAGTCACAGCGAGGTCTCTTTTTCAAGCACGTGAAACTTGGAATGTAGGCGTCCATGTACGGACGCAACTCCTCTATGGCAGTATGAGATACCACACGAAGTACATCCAAGTTACTACAGACCCCGTCCCTTAAAAAACATGGTTGGTAAAGCCTATCGCACTGTGAACCATTCTAATTAAAACTAAGAAATATGGAATATGAATATGTTAAGAGCCTTTGTTTTGAATGAGGGTTAATCGTAGACCTGAACTGTACTTGCTAAACTTTCGAGGACGAGGTAAAGGGTGAAAGAGTGGATTATTGGACTCTAAATTTTAGAAACAAGATAGACTTACTGTTCAGTTATTAAGTTAAGTATGAACCTTAAATCTCGTATCTGAGAGTAAATGTGAATATTGAGAATATATCCGAACCTTGACTGTGAGTGGACATTGACAAATGGACTGGTACGGCGGTTGTTTGTACGCAGTATACAACGCACAATATATATAAGTGGGCCGGTACGACGGCGATTCGTATGCATTACATAACATACATAAGTGGGCTGGTAGGGCGGCTATCCATACACATTACATAGCATACATAAGTGAACAAAGTGAGTGAAGTGAACACAGTGAGTGAGTGGGTGAGTGAATGAAGTGAACAGAGAGAACATGAACACAATGAGTGAATTGAACGTAGTGAACAAAGTGAATGAAGTGAACACCGTGAGTGAAGTTAATACATAGTGAATAGTGGACATTTGAATCATCAAATAATGAATGATGAAATCTGAGTATTAAGTAATGTATAGTGTATAGGGAATAGGAAAATCTGAGTTTTTATTTTGTAATAAAAAATTTGCTCCGTGATCGTTTTTGGTTTCGATTATTGAATCTCTATTCAGTTATCATTTTTGTTTCTGTCATTGAATCCATACCTTGTTTCTACTTTGACCTCTGTCATTGATTCTACGCATTGAGAAGATGTAATGTTATTGATTTTTATTCTACTGAGCTTTGACTGTTTGCTTACCACAATTATATGTCACAAGTATAGCTCTTGATCAGTACCCTGGACTTGAGAAGAATCTGAAGTTGCCTACTAGAGGGAGAAGCTCACTTCGATTGATACAGTGACTTCTGAAATTTGAGTTTTGTACGTAATTGTATAGCACTATTTAGGTGATGGTTAGTCATCACCGGTAGTTGAGTTTGTTTCTTTTGGATTATGTGTTCTCGATATAGAATTTGATATTTGGTTTTAGTTCTACCATATGTATATTTGTTTTAAATTTCGCTTAAAAGTGTATATATCAAGTAATTCTGTATCAGATTGTGTTCTGTGATCTGGCGGTCTGGGTTTTCCCATTTGGTTTAAAGTTGAAGAAAGAAATATATATATATATATATCTCAGGAAAACATGTTGGGAAAATTCAGGCTGTCACATCCGTATTTTTTGATTACATATTTGTCACCTGAACATAATAACATAATGTTCATAACATTATCACTATTAAAATGAACAGACTCATGCACATAATTTTAAAGACAATGGTATTTTAAAAACTTATATACCCTCTTATAGCTTACTTCGAGATACTCAAAGATTCAATGACAATTTTTTTTAATTTTATCCAAAGCCAATATATGTTTGAACCACAGTTGATTAATCAAAAATGTATATTACTCTTTTATAAATAAATTCGATCTAAAAATGAAATGGAACCTTCATTTTTTATTAATGCATAGAAACCCTAAGTTTACTTAGATTGAAAAATTATATAATGAAAACTAATACAAATATAATAAAAAATAATGTAAATAGAATGAAAAATAATCCATTTTCCAAACCCTAAGTTTACTTAGAATGAAAAATTATATAATGAAAACTAATACAAATATAATGAAAAATAATGAAACTAGAATAAATATAAATAGAATGAAAAATAATGTAAATAGAATGAAAATAACTCATTTATCAAACCCTAAGTTTACTTAGGATGAAAAATAATATAATAGAAATTAATACTAATAGAATGAATAATAATAGAATAAAAATGAATATAAATTGGATGAAAAATAATACAAATAGAATGAAAAAAGACTTATTTACCTATACAGGAGGTTGTGATTCTGTCCGAGGGAGTTTCGTCAACTCCAAACCATCATCATAGGATAACAGCTCTTTGGAGCTATCATTTGCGTCTTTCGAACCCATGCTCGGTGTTCCCAATAGCACAAAATCGAAACCAAAAAGAGAGGAAGAAGAAAGTAAGTGGGTATATCGAAAGGAAGAAGAAGAGGGTTGTGGGTGTCCAACTAAGCGAAGAAGAACGAACGTGGGAGCGTGGAGAATGCTCGGTGTTTAAAGAGGTCGTAGTGCGGGAACGAGAGGAAGAAGAAAAAGAGTTCGGGAGGTTTGTATGAATAAGTGGGTGTACCGAAAGGAAACGGTGGGTGTATTTGGCTTACAAATTTCGGGGGGGATTTGAGGTTTATTTTAGCCGCACGTGGGAGAGTGGGTGAACTCAAAGAATCTGTGGGTGGAAATAAAGGTACTCTTTAGAAAAGGGGCACTCATCCCCTTCCCTCTTTTTATTCGAGAAGGAAGGCTTGAAGTTTACTCTAAAGGGCTGGTGAGAATGGGCTTCTCAAAGGTTTCAAGGTCTAATTAAGAGGATCTCAGTCATAAATCATTTGGTATACACTGATGACACTATCATTTTGTCAATGGTGGAAAGGGAGCTGAGAACTAGAAACATTATTTCTATTTTGAAGTAGTTTTGGAATGGAAGGTGAATCACTCGAAATCTAGTCTTATTGATACGACGGTTAGTTCGGATCATGGTTCAAAATTTCGGTCGAAATGTTTCGATTTTGATCCCCACTGAAACCGAAACGAAAACTATAAATTTCGGATATTTTCAGCACTGTAGGAAGATTTCGATTGAAATTTCGGTCCGAAATTTCAGTTTTGGTCCCCACTGAAACCGAAACGAAATCCGATTTTTTGATCCTTGTTTCGGATGAAATTAAACGGCTCGCCTTTCTTATTAGTTGTTTCATAGAAAATCTCCCTTTCTCTGACGTCGGGCTTCCTATTGGCCACAATATTTTGGAAAAAGAAGTTTTGGTGCCCGTTATTGAAAGGACAAAAAAAGATTAGTTGTCTAGAAAGGTAAATTACTCTCTTGTGTTAATAAATTAGCTTTGATTATATCTACACTGAGTGCCTGAAAAGTCGAAGCTCTAGCTCGGCTCTATCTAGATCGAGTCGGGTCGATTCGGGCTTAGAGTTAAATAAATTTTATTATAAATTATTTTTCCTAATATTGTTTTAAATATTATCTTTGTTTTAATAGATGAAAGCTTTAATAAAATTAAAGAAATGAAAGCCCTAATATCTTTTAATCCCTTAGTTCTCTTGGATTTAACAGATTGATAGGAGAAAAAGGTGTTTAAATTTAATGTGCTAAATATTGATTAAGAGCATAGGTGTTGGTCGTAGGTGTTGATTGGCTGGTTAATTATTATGCTAGTTGTTGCTTATTGAGACAAGTGAGAAAGATCTTTAATAGTTGTAGAAGGAGAGAGAGAGAGAGAGAGAGAGAGAGAGAGAGCAAACTTCAATAGACGATTATAAAGATTATATATTTATTACAGATTTATCCATTATAAAGTAACAATCAGATGAATCTTATTATAAGTGGAGACAAGTAAACAAAAAATAAAAATTATATATATATATATATATATATAATATTTTATTATATATAAAAGTATTATATATTATTAATCAAGTCGAGCTGGTTCGAGCCGAGCTTTACAAGCTCAGCTCTAGCTCGGCTCTACTTCAGCCAAGCTATAAATAAAAAAATCTACTATGGCTCTCGAGCCAAGCTTAAGAGAGCAAAAATTCTCATTTCAAGTCGAGCCGAGCTGTTGAGCTAGGTCGGCTTTGTTGCAGCCCTACTCATAACTCATGGTGCTATGAGACATCATGACAAGTGTGGTGAGTACGGATTCAGTGTAATCTCGTATATGGTGGTATATGCGGTGACTCTATCACCCCCAAGTTTTAATATGATAGGATAAGATAAGAGTTAAGATATGAAATTTGATCCTTATGCCTTAGTTATAGTAAGGTTTCTTTTATGGTCACGTAAAACTCAGAATGTAGGTGTCTATATACGGATGCAACACCTCTATAATAATATGGACAGTCACACGAAATACATCTAGGTTACTATGGAACATGCTCATTGAAAAGCGTAATTTAATGAAATTACCGTACTATAGCTCGTCCAAGATGTAAGTTATAGGAGTATGCAAGGTAAGATAAGATACGAGTATGATAATAAGACATTGCTGTGTAAGCAAGCATAAGAGTAAGAACTTAAATCTATACATATCGTTCCTTATGTAGCCACCGTACGGGCTACAATGTCTTATAGCCAAGACAAGTCTCTGGGAAGACAGTATGAGTATGTTGTGAGTTACGATTGGCTATGTCTCCCCATTAGGCTAAATAGGGTGTATGAGTATATTGTGAAGGGCGTTATGTTATGGTGGTAAGCTACTATAGTGACTCTCACATGGTAAGCTTGAGCAGCGACTCTGACACAGGTCGTATTAGGATTTACGAGTATGTAGGTACGTTCATGCGATGTAGAGACATATGTGTCGTTGTGATAATAAGATATGTTATGTTATAAGGTATAGTGAGGTACGTTTGGATATGAGTGTGTCTAGATCATGGTCCCGCATTTATGTTATGATATGAGTTTTACATTATACATATGATTTTGTCATTCTTTTTTTCTGATTTCATTGCTATTACTATTATTATCACTCACGTGAGGCACCTACAATGCACTTGAATAGTGTATTATAGATTGGTGGTGTATCAACTGAGTTTACGTGACTGAGTAAACTCATCCCACAAAAAACTAACAGTTATAGGTGATTATATCGACGGAGTGGATGCTAATTATGCTGATTCTTTTGGCGCTGACTTTGTTGATTTGATAGACACAAAGTACCAGGAGCCTTGGGAGGGCGACGTGGCAGGTTATCAGGAGGACCTTGGTACTGACCTCGATACTAGTGCCAACTATTGATAGTAGTAGTTTCGATACTAAGATTAGTTTTATACAGTTATTGTTTATTTACAGTCTCGTACTTTTCATTTATGTCTGATATTTATTTCCTCATCGATTATTAGATATTTAATTGATTTTTATCGCATTTATTCAGTATTTATAGTTCCCCATTTATTTCCTTCTTTTATTATTAGGTTCACGGATTACGTGGAGCTATATCAGCGCGAGAACTTTAATTTTGTGTATGTCCGCTTAGCGTATCTGGGATGCGTGCAGGTCATAACTCGGAATTTTAGGCCCTCGAGATGGGATAGAATTTCAGGTCGTGATAACAAATCTCTTGTTTTGATGTTTACCTTAGGATTTGGCCCAAGGATTTATAGGTACTTCATTTGACTATTTTTTTTATAAAAAAAATTTATATTTCATTGGTCTCCTTCATTCTACGTAGGGGGAAAGTTAGGTGAGCCGAACCAAAACCAAAATTGAAAATTTCGGTTTCGGTGTCGATTCACCTAAAACCGAACCGAACTGAAATGTTTTGAGTTCGGTTAACCGAACTCCCCACTCCCTGAACCAAACAGAACCGCTTTGTTTTAAGTTTTTTCCATATATATATATATATATATATATATATATATATATATATATATATATATATATATATATATATATATATATATATATTCAGTTTTCTTTCCCTACTCAGCCGATTTTCAGTTTTTGGCATCCAAAATCGAAACCAAACCGATCTATCGATTTCGGTTTGGTTTTGGTTCAGTTTCATCGATTTTTTATTTTTTTTTGTCCACCCGTAATTCTATGTATGGATACCAACGTGTCGGGCCAAAATTTTGGTTGCTTAATAGGCCAAAATGACAAAAGCCCGATGGATTCGACCCGACTAGTTGACGCACTCTACCTGACCCAATAAAAAAACTATCTATTTTTTATCTTTTATGTATAAATTATCAGATTTACCAAACCTGAAAGTCAGGTCGGATGTCTTATGCCCGACTCGACACGACGGGTCAAGTTTATGTACCAAACCTATGTAAACTATTGGGTTGAGTCAGGCCTAAGTTTTAGCTGTCGAATGGGAAATCGGCATATGCCTAATCTGGTCCAATGGTGTTCCTAATATGGCCCAATGGTGTAGCTGACTATGCCTAACCAAACCCAATGCCTGATCCGAAAACCCAACCGAACTAGGTTAAAATCTCCTTATTTTCATTGATATTATATAAAATATTTGATCAAGTCGACCCAACCCAACTAAACCCGCAGGTCGGGCCGGATGCCTCATGCCCAACCCATCTAGATCAGTCAAGCTTAAAAATACTCGGCTCAGGTGAGTCGAATATCAGGTCAAACTATACCTATAATAGCATTGGGTAACAACTTTTTATTCACTAAACATAATCAATTATACGTTCGTGTAAGATTTGAATTTTCAAATAAGTCTAGGATGGGGTGTTATTTATAAAATCAATTTTTTTATAACGCAGACATTGAATTTACCAAATCCAAACTCAAAAAGGTAGAAGCAAATAATAGAATGGGTTAATTGCACTGCAGTCCCTATATTTCTCTAATATTATATACAGGCCCCTGTGTTTTTTATTATTTGAATTTCATCCAAACCTTTGGATGTATTGTGCATAGGAGCCCCTATACTAACCTGAGGTAATCCAACTATTCCTTTTACTTAACTAGGTATGATTTATGTACTGAAAATACCAGATTTGCCCTTCCTTTCACTTAACTATAACGGGTTAGATTCGGGCCGGGCTTACTAGCCCGATAAGTTTAACAAATATAACGGTCAGTTTAAGTTACACATCAAAGCTCGAATCCTAACCCGTTTATATTCTTGTTTATGAAAATTCTTTGAAGCTTCGGCCCGAACCTGGCTAATCCGGGCCAGGCCCTAGCTGAAACCCACCCCCGTTGGCAGCCCTACGCATCATGTCACAAGTATTTCATGCTTACATAAGTCTCTTTCTTTGTTGTAGTTGATAAAATTTCTGTTTTAGGTACCTTACTTAAGGTCTTACCTTGAGATCCTCTACTATCACTCTATCACTATTGTGTTAAGTTGCCGACATCAATCCTTGAGCGACGAATAAGCAATCATGTCTAAGGACTTAGACATGATTTTAGCCGCACCTGTTCTTATAAAATGGTATATAAGACAGAACATAGTAGGCAAGTTGCTGTGATGTGAACCTTCGATTGGTATAGATCATGTCTCCATCTAAAATGATGGTCCCCCTCCTCTATCTACCAAATGGGTGTCTTGATATAAAACACATTCGCAGTTTTTGAAACACATTGGGTAGGGGCATATACCCTTGACCCATTGGGTGGGTCGAGGGCAAAGGGTTCGGACATACTTAAATTTGGGTCCGATGCGAGCCGTTTAAAAAGCTAAGAAATCCACAATTTCAAAGTAAAAAACTCCAAACAATATTAGTAGCATTTAAATTAGAGAATTAAAACTATGTTTAATTTTTGTTTGTATTCTTGTTTTGGTTAGATCTGTTCTTATAGAACCATCTATTAAAAACAGAGAGCTGCTAGTGCAATAAGATAAAGCACACTGCACTTTGTATTTTATTTGCTTCACAAACTCTGGCATGGCAAGTTGGCTTGATCCCATGCACGGATGGGGACAATGTTAATAATGTCATCCCCTGCAATAGATTACACAAGTTTGGTATTTATAGACCAAAGCATACTACTTCAGAGAAGTAAATTTAAAAAATAAATCAATGAAACCTTAAATTGATTACCCAAAAGTATCAATTTCTTATCTTATAAAAATAAAATAAATCTGATTGAAGGAAGAGCAGATCTGATATTTTCAATACATAAATCATACCTAGTTAAGTGAAAGGAATAGTCGGATTACCTCATATTAGTGTAGGGGCTCCTATGCATAATACATCCAAAGGTTTGAATGAAATTTAAATAATAAAAAACACAGGAGCCTGCATATAATATCTGAGAAACATAGGGACTGCAGTGCAATTAATCCTAATAAAATTAAGAGATCCAAATCCAAAATCCAAAATTCAAATCCACGTTCCCAAAACACAGGTGTAATTGCACGTGATCCAAACTCATAATAAATTCTGTTAGCTAACGGGAAGCCCCTTCAAAGGCACGGCATCATTAAAAAGCCATTAAGACAAGACCTGCAGATATTGAACCCCTGATTCCCTGAATCAACTTGCAACGACTTAGTTGACAGAAGTTACACAAGTTGCGAGGCTCTAACTACTTTCTACGCCACATCAAATGGGTGCAGACTGCAGAGTGGACTGGAGTCACGCTTTTGGTGATGTGGGTAGGTACTAGGTGCTTCTCCTTTTAAAATGCACTTATTAACATTTAATGATGGAATCTAGGGCCGCCAACGGGTCGGGTTGACCTAATACCCGACCTGACCTGACCCGATTCAATATTTTACCTGGTCGGACATAGAAACTTGCCCCATCACGTCAGGTCAGGTCAGGTCGGGCATGAGACATTCGACCCAACCTTCGAGTTGGGTCGGGGCGGGTCGGGTATTTACCGGGTAGGGTCGATTGGCCCAACCCAATATTTTAAATGAGTAAATTGTAAAAAATATGGTTTTTACCTGGTCGGGTTTTTGGGTCGAGTGCACCATCGGGTTGAGTTAAGCACATGCAATTTTCTTGTTGGGCAGCCAAAATAATAAGTTGACAGCCCTAGATAAATCTTTGCTTTTATTCATCATCATATAGCCTCTTGATCAAGAGGCTGACAAGAAGCCAACTCATTCATTATGATGAGTCTTCAATGAGCCCTTCACTTATTATTATTCTCGCCAACAGTTTTGTTGAACACTCTCTTCAAACCCATTGATAGCTTTGATCAAATGATGGAGACCATTTTTCACTCTAATCTTTTACACAATGGATCTTGAGACCATAAGCGTTCCATCATACGGTCGGTTTTTATTCCATGTGGTACGGATGCATAAAAAGGGGCTCTAAAATCATAGGGCACTCATCATGCTCATACGTGACTTTAGGGCAATTTCTTGAGATCCGTGACATGTCTAATCAAAAGCTCGACTGTCTGAATGGAAGATCATAGTCTCAAGATCCATTGTGTGGAAGATCATGATAAAATAATCTCCATCGTATGATACAAAACAGTCAATAGTTTTCAAGGGGTGTCGAGCGTTGGCACTTTCAGTAAACCTGTTGGTACGAATAGAGGTACCTATTATTATTAGAGGCTCGGGACCTAACATCCAACAGTCATAAGTGCTACCTCTAGACCAGCTGGGCACCTTGTGAGTTGTGGCACCTATCACAAGGATCAGGTGTCACGACAACTTGGACAAGATCAATTAGGTGCCGTACAAACAATTTGGGTCTAATCCAATGCATATTCGCAGTTGAAAATGTGGTCAAAGATATTCAAATTCAATGCATCGGATTGTTTGGGCGTTCCGTTATCTTTGACCCATGAAAAAAGGTACTCAAAAAAAATAATTCAAAAAAGAATTTTTTTTTTGAGTACCTTTGTTCGCACCTACATGATTTTTGAGGGCGCATACTTTTGAACCCACTGAATCATATGGACTGCATAGATTTAAATGATGGAAATCATTTTTCAGCCCAACCTTCCACACAATGGATCTTGAGATCATAGGCATACCATCAGACGGTCTGTTTTTATTGCATGTAGTAGATATCCCCAAAAATGACCCTAAAATCTTGTTCGAGCATGATATGTGTTATGTGAGTTTAGGGCCATTTTTGGGGATTTGTGATATATGGAATAAAGAATTGAATGTCTGGTGGTATGCTTGTAGTCTCAAGATTCATTATGTAAGAGATTGGGGTGAAAACCGATCTCTATCATCCTAATCTAAGGAGTTCACAGGATTCGAACGTAGGTGCAAACATAGCTACCCCACCTCTCTTCGCGCCAATAGGTTCTTTGAAAGCTCCAATGTGTGCAGCCCCCTTGTAACCCATTCACTACTTGAAATCAGACGATGGAGATTTTTTTTCACCACGATGGAGATTGTTTTTCACCTCGATCCTTCACACAACGAATCTTGAGATCATCATCTTACCATCACATATTAAGTTTTTAATTCCACATATATGCAAATTCCAAAAAAATACCCTAAAATCATGTTTGAGTGTGATGTGTGCCATGATTTTAGGGCCACTTTTTGGTGATGTGTGCCATGACTTTAGGCCATTTTTTGGGTATTTGTGCCACGTGAACTAAAATATGAGCGATGGTACGCTTATGGTCTCAAGATCCCTTCTATATATATAAAAGATCAAGGCAAAATATGATCTCCATCATCTGATTCCAATCACTTGATAGGTTTCAAGGGGTTTTGGACGATGACGCTTTCAGTAAACATATTGGAGCGAATAGAGGTGCCGCTTTTTTTTTTTTAAGGAAACTAAAACTTGCACACGAGATTTGTAAGGTGCCACATGTTTAAAAAGGAGTTCCTTACCTTTTTAGATTTCTCACGTGAAGATCATATAAGCCATATAATTTGAAGATAATGCCACTAAACACTACCTGACGGTCTCTTTTATACTATAATCTGTGGAAAATTATAAATGGACGATAAATTTATAAAGGAGAAATTACACATTTATTGAGGACAAAGTGCAGGAATTTTATGTGGCATGACATGATTGGTTGCACCAGTGAGCCCTATCTCACTTGCAGCCAATTGGATCGCACCACATTAGCCACTTGCATTTTGTCCGTATAAAATGTGTCATCCGTATAACACTATCTATTCTTTATAAGGTAGCTATAATAGCGCTCACAGAATCTTTTTGGTACCTATATTAAAAATCATTGATTGTTTCAGATCAAATGATGGAGATCATGTTTTACTCAGACCTTCCATACAAGGGGTCTTGAGATCATAGTGCACCTATCATACGGTTAGTTTTATAATCCATGTGACACATATCCCGAAAAATATCCCTAAAATCACATGGCACGCATCAGGCTCAGACGTGAGTTTAGGGCTACGTTTTTGGCATCTATGCCATGTGGAATAAAAAAAGGACCGATTGATATGTGCACCATGATCCCAAGATCCATTTTCTGGAAGATTGGAGAGAAATGCAATCTCTATCATCTGATATGAAGTTTTCAATGATTTTGGGCGTAGGTGCCCTGAATGATTTTGTGAGTGCTGTGAAAGCTACCTTTATTTATGGACAGTGTTATATGGAGGACATATTTTATGCACAAAAAGTGCATGCGATTGATGTGGCGGGATGCAATTGGCTACAAATGCGATGAAACTCAATTAATACAGGTCGGTGCAGTCAATCATATCATGCCACATCAATTACCTACACTTTCTCTTCAACAAATCTGCCCTCCCCTTTATAAAATTTCCCGCTTTCTCAAATCTATCACCATGAATTTTCGATAGAAAAAGCATACGGTATAAGTCAATGTTCTCACCGAACCCTTTTCGCTACTCCAAGATTTTTGAAAATTCTAACTACTAATAAGACATCAAAACCAACAAAGACAAAGAGTTGTCTAGTGGGAAAAACAAAAACAAAAATCCTCCAGAAAAATAGGGCTGCCAAGGGGACCGGGTGGATCCGATACTTGACCCGTCCAACAGTTTTTAAGCGGGATCGGGACATAAACTTGACTTGTAGCGGCATATTAGGCATGAAGCATCTGATTTTACCTGTGGGTACTCTGACGAAATACTCTAACCGTTTCAAAGTCGCGAATTTTGTGAACAAAAAGAAGTCTTTTGACTCTTTTTTTGTTACATTAATTTAATTATTATTCTCGTATTTTCTCAATTGCTTTTTATTTTCCTAATTTCTTTAATTTTTATTAATACCATAACTTTTCTTTTTTCAGTTTCTCCGAAAAATTTTATCTATGATTTTTTCCAAAATTTTCAAAATAAAACTCACGCTAATTTGATGTTTAATGTATAAAATATAAAAAGATTAGCAAATTTTAGAGGATATGGAATCAAGTGGGATCGGGATAGGCATATACTTTTGAGTCTTGATCGGTAAGGATTAAAATTTCGGCCAAAATGACCAAAATTTTGGCTGAAATTATCGATTTCGATCCCCACCGATATGATAATATGTGACTGAAATTTCAGTCATTTTTGTGTGGGGTTGAAATTTTAGGCCGAAATTTCGGTCCAAAATTTCGGTTTCAGCCCCCTTTAAAACCGAAATGAAACCCGAAATTTTGATCCTTGCTTGACCATCATCGCGATGAGTTGAGTCGGGTCAAAATTTTGGTTGTCTATATAATTGATCAAAGGTTATACACTCTACCCATCACAACCTGGCCCCACTACACTTGCAACCAATTGCATCGTACCACATCAGTCACCTGTACTTTGTCTATATAAAATTTGCCTCCCATGTAACAGTCTCTCACCCCACCGCCGCACCCAATAGTAACTTGTGCACATAACTCACATACAGAATTCAACCTATGCGAGAGACACACACGAGCTTAGCTCGGAAAAAGCCAAAAAGAGACGTTTGATTTAAATGTTGGTTACCCAAAACGAAGAAACACGCCCGCCTGCCCCGACTCTGGTTTCCTCCCACATGTGTCCTCTGTCAACCTCCCAAAGCCACTTCCCAACACCCAGTTTGCTCTCCACCATTTAAAATTTAAACACCAAAACAAGCGGTTTTTGGCTCTCTCTCTCTCTCTCTCTCTCTCTCTCTCTCTCTCTCTCTCTCTCTCTACGAAACCTCGCCGGCTCAGAGAGAAAACTAAACGATGTCTACAAGAAAACCAAAATGGCTGCCTCCACCCCCACCAACTCCTAAAATCCTCCACTTGCCAAGACGAGCCAGACGCCCCAAACCATCCAAACCGCTAACCGGAAAGCCGCTCACGGTAAATGACTCAGACTACCGATCAAATCGTCGGGAGAAACTTGAAACCCTATTCGACCAAGAACGAACCTTCGCCCGTTCGGTTCCGCTCGTCTTCTTCAACTCCGGCGAGTGCGAGAAGAGAGAGAAAGTAGAAAGCGACTATGATCTCGAAATCGGAGAGAGTGGAGAGACGAAGAGATGGAGATTCCAAGCGGAGATTCTTCGGGCCGAGTGTAATTTTCTGAGAGTTGAGAGAGAGATTGCAGACAAGAAATCGGAACGGGATTGGTTGCTCATGGAAAGAGCCTTCAGATCTATCCTAAAAACCCTAATAGCGGTTGGTGGCCTCGTTCATGGTTTTCGATTTGATTTTGTTGGGTCCCATAAATATCTCAAATCCTTGATCAATCACCCAATTAATCCTTTAATATGTAATAAAAATTTAGATTTCGCTTCTGAATCATCTTGTTTCTCTTTTAATTAGGGGAGAAGCAAAATCTGGGAAGGAAGAAAAGCTAGGGTTTTTTGGGAAGAGGAGATAGAGGATTTAGAAGAGGAGCTGCAAGAGTTACAGAAGAGCTGCTACAATGGAGGAGACGGAGAACTTCAGATTCGTAGCTGTAGAAATTTCGATAAACAAGCGAGCGTTCTTCAGAAACGGTTAGAGAAGATCGGAGTACTTATTCCTTCAGAAGCGAAATGCGTTCGAGAGATTCGGGAAATGGCGGAGGCGAGCTTGAGTTACGTGTCGGAGGACCCTTCCGTGTCGGATCGGAAATGCCGTTTCGCTGATGTGAGATTCGGTTCCGAAACTTTTGCTGCTTTTCTTTTGGGGGAGCTGCCACGAGCACCCTGCGTTTTTTCTTCCCGCACACATAAAAGGAAAATTAATGGTGCGCGGATAGGAAGCTTAGCAAAGTTGGCGTGCACCCAAAAGCGTTTTATTTTTGAACACGATATATAGTTTTTTGCTAATCAGAGCACTATATATTTATGAGCCACTGAAAAACAAACAGAATTGAATTGTTTTTAGGGAGTCATTACTTGCACACAGTGACAAACTTTTCCGAATGTTACCGAAAATTCTGATCTCCACCAAAATTCTCTGAAATTTCTGTGTGAATTTTAGAATATTTTGACTTATGAAATTGGATTCACGGGTTAATTATACTTTGTATTATCTCTTTGTAATGTTCTTTTCACACTTGTCGATCTGTAATACCCACGGACAGTGGATTACATAATGCACCTATTTTATTGCTTAAACAATAATATTTTTGAATATAAATATATTAATAATATTTAAATAGTTTTAATATCGTGTGTATATATATATAATCTTCGAATTTTCTAGAATTTTTGTCCGAAATGACCTACTGAAATATTGGCAATAAGCGAAATTTGCTACTATGCTTGCACACACTGTGTGCCCTCACACAATTTTAATACATCTGTCATGGCAACCTGCCAAGCTTTGATTGCCTACACATTGCTAAGGATATGATCAAGGATAAAAATTTTGGATTTCGTTTCGGTTTCAGTGGGGACCAAAACTGAAATTTTCAAACCAATACAAAAAAACCGAACTTTAGTGTTATTGTTTTGGTTTCGGTGGGGACCGAAACCAAAATTTTGGACCGAAATTTCCTTCATTTCGGCTGAAATTTTGATCCTTGGATATGATAATTCTTTTAGAAAATACAAAATAGGATCTTTTAAAAATTGTGTGCAAGGACACACATTGTCTGTGTAATTAATGGATGATAGAAAAAGTTAAGAGTGCAGTTAGAGATTTCATTTGTTGGTGTGCATAAGTAACAAAGTGGTGTGGTCGTAGCAGCTCTCTTCTTCTTTCAAAATTTGTTCCTATTGAGAGAATGCATGTGATGTTTGCATAGCACAACTTTGATTGTCTTTGTGTTTTATTGAAGGTGGAGATTCTTAGGAGGAAAATGGAGGGTTTATCCAATGGGATGTTGGAGAAGTTAGAGGAATACAGATCAATGGTGAGCTCTGCTGCCAACTCAGCTTCTACTTCCAAGAGAATTGAATATCCCATCTCAGCTAAAGTAGAACGAGTAAAGGTTATTACCTCCTTCTCTTTAAAGCACTAACATTGGTACTTGATCATATCATAGTGGTACACGTGGGAGACCACGTGTACCAATGTCACTGAAATCGTGGATTTTTTGGCATTTGTTAGGCTTGACCCCAACTTCATAATACTTCACTGGTTAGCTGGCCTCTGAACTTGACTTCATAAGACTTTGATTTCATAACAGTAAGCCTTTACTTCACTTGACTGAATTTATTAGCCTACCTTCTTGAGTAAGTCACGAATTTTTGGTTTAATGAATAAATTGCGAATTAATCCCAATATTTTAAAAAAAATGTGAATTTCCTGATTAAATCACGGATTAATTCACAACTTTTTCAATAAATCACGCTTTTTCAAATTGAGTTTGCCAATGTTGGGTTTAGTGGATTAACATTGTCGATGCTATGGTTAGAGAGAGAGTTGTGAGCTATCTAAGACTCAACTCCTTTTCATTATTATTTTTATTACTTACCTTGGATCCCATGTACATCTTTAACATCAATCTCTAGTACTGCTAGTGGAACACCCAACTAACCACATGTGACACACAAGCATATTCGGTTTCTCATTTCAAGAGCAAAGTTCCATAACAGATTGTACTTAGTGGGTTAATGACATGTTGAGTGTTCCCAATGTTACCCATAGTCATCAAGATTTTGGGCTAAAATAAGTCATGGCATTGTTGGGTTCCCTTATTTATATCAAGCCCCTCATACTTACATCCTTAAATGTGGAGAATTTTTTTTTTTTTTTTTTGAATCGGTAACAAAGGATTGCATTAAAAACGAGAAAAAAGAGAAAGGAAAACATACCTTGGTAGGTAGTAAGACGCTACCCAAAAGCAAAGCCCCCCATAAAAATGTGGAGAAGTTACGCTGACTCTTTCCTTTTTAAATGTGGAGAAGTTACGCTGACACTTAAGGATATTTTTTGTCTTTCCTTATCTAGAAGTAACGTTTTCAGAAGTTATGGTAGCTGAAGTGAGGGATGTTGAAAAGACAAACACGTTAAAGAATGCTTCATTTCGGTAAAAAGCCCCAACCGAGAATCTAACTTCTCCACATGGGTCAATCACTTCCAGAAAGGAGAGAGTCAGAACCATCCCCAACGCTAAGAGGCGACGTGATTGGCAATGTGGTTATCATCATATGTTTCCTGAGCGCTTGTACTTTGGTGTTTGAGGGGCTTGTTGTTGAAGATAGTAATATATTTATGGTGTGTAGGAAGCAATAGTGTTAAGTTTGGAGTGATGTGTCCTCATAAAAGTAAGTGAGGATCATTAGTTACGTGTGTGGTGTCCTTAGTGAATGTAATGACTCTTGTATATAAGATCACCTCTTGCAATTCATTTTACATCTCAATAGTAACAATGTAGTTTTTTGTGTTCATTGCTCTCTCTCCTTCCTCTTTTTCTAATAAACTCTCAATGGGTATGTCTTATCTTTCTCTTTAGTTTATTATCCATGTTAGATTATAAGTATATTTATTTTAACATCTTTCAATTGCTAATTTGAGTAGCAAGAGGCGAAATTATTACTTTAGGACCCACCTTTCTAACAAGCCTTTATTACTATTTGAACGCGAATCAAGAGGACATGGTAACATCTCATGTAATTTTTTTAGTTGAAACATCTGCCGTATAGTCATTTATTCAACTATGGCTTTGAGAACATTTTGTGCACTTAGCTCATGAACGAGTGACCTTAGAGGAGTTTATAGAAGAGGTTTTTGTTGATCAAGGCACCAGATATGTTACAAGGAAGCAGGTGCAGAACAAGTTTACTAGTATTACTATTCTCACTTGTTTTGGTAAAATTCCGCTTAAAGGCGTAGATGTGAGAAAAAGGACTAGAGAGGGAATCAATTTGAGTAGTATCCTACATGGTTTCCATCTCTAACAATGTTACAAAGATCTATATTATAGAGGTCGAGTCTGATGGGCAATGAGTTGATGTAATGTTGAGCGTGTCTACTATTTTCTACTATTTTCTCATCACCAAAGTGATTTAGTGGGAGTTCAAGATCAGGCCATGGTAATAGCTGCTTATAAAATCCTAGTAGAGTTTTGCTCAACAACTAGGTTTTGATCAAGTATTCCTCGAACTCGTCACCATGCCGATAGTATTCTTGTTGCATTTTCCTCTTATGATACCCTCTTGAACACTTGTATGTTTGTGACTTTGTTCTATCATCTTCACAAGTTGGGTGATTTCATCCCACTGCATGGCGTTGGTGGGATCATAACTCAAGAATAGGTTTTTCCATGTTATCGCACACAATCTGATGCAATTAGATCCTACTATGCTACCAAATCTACGCCTAAGGAGAGGACATATTGAAGAAAAATAGTCCAGGTTCACTCATAGCTCATCTGTTTTGCTTATGGCTGATGAGGATCCAAATTTTTGGATAAAAACTTAAGGTCCCATGTGGGAAAGAAGGGCAACACAATCTAGCAATGACGGGTCATGCCAGTGAGGATACTTCAATCTCAACAAAATGACATAAGCATCTTACAAAGAAGCCGAATGGCCCCAACATAATTAGTTATTAATTCACGATATCCATACACTAATTGTTTTACTCATGACAATTAGTTATTAATTGTTATATATATATATATATATATATATATATATATATATGGAAAAGGCCTCCGTCCTCCATGGGAGGACGGTCACCGTCCTCCAACCTTCCACGTGGCACCTAAAACACTTTTTGGGTGCCACATGGACCTTGGGTGCATTGCTTAGATCATCTTTGAAAAAAAAAAAAATTAAAAATCCATCTCCAACGTATATATTTTGAATCGTGAAATGTGAACCAATGAAAACCGTCAAACTTTGACTTGTGAGTTAAATTTTTTTTTTTTTAATATTGATCTAAACTGTCCACCTGTGCTCCACGTGGATCTTGGAGGACGGTCACCGTCCTCCATTGGAGGACATAACCGGCTCCCTATATATATATATATATATATATATATATATATATATATATATATATATATATATATTACAAAAAAGACAAATTATCAAAATAAATCAATTATGGACTGTCCATAATGTCTATAATACCTTGTATAACAGGTAAATGAAAATAATTAAAAAAAAGAACTATTACACAATGTTATAAAATAATTAAAAAGAAAGAACGTTTATGAAACCATTGTAATTACTTGTAAAGGTTGTTATAGCCAATATACGGCATTTTATAAACCTTGGTCAAAAGTGTATCTACATGGGTTTGGTGCAGATAAACTGAGATTGGTCTGTGTACCAATGGTGGTGCCAAATTCAAATTCTTCTAGAAATCAGTACAGGTCAATTGTTTACCATGAAGCAGACTCAGATTTAGATTGGTATATGTACTACTGTCAGTTTATGCCCGTGTACTTGACACAAATTCTTTAGATAGAGTTGGTATTCGGTGCCTAACTCGTCTGCTGTACGGTTCTGTAGACACCTATTGACCTTAAGGGCCCAGAGATCTCTGCACATCTCGACCACTGTGTGCACAGTACATGGGCCAACTCATTCAAATACGATTAGCTTTGCTCCTAGAGTTGGTATTAGGTGCATGATGTGTCAAATCAGCAACTGTGTGCTCCTAGTCTTTTGGGCTGTTCACTGTTGTGGTCACACACTAAGTTCCTACTCCCTTTTCTATAGCAGTAGAAATCTGTTATATCTAATATTAGTTCGCACAGTCAAAGTTTTTATTCTCGGGAATCTCATCCACCAATTTTTGCTCATTTTTTTCTTGCACATGCCAGAACACTTCTTTATTCCATCGTGCATAATCCTTTGGTTAAAAAGAAAATCCTCCGATTTGTGCATTATCCTTTGATGGGCAATTTCATAATACTCTTACTTGCTTTTTTTTAAAGGCTTTATATGATTACACTGAACAATTTACATCATGTGTTCATAATTCATGACCAAATGATCATGCATATTAATGAATCATGCTTATATTGTACTTTTTGTTCATTAAAAACATTATTTCTAACTTGAAACATATTATGATCCATATATATATATAAATTATTTTCCTGAATTGTGGACCCTTGCAGAATGGTTGTCATATCCTGACTTTGTCACTATGCTTGAGTGGACCATGATTAAAAATCCCACAATGCTAACATTTGGATAAATTTCTTTCGTTTTTGACTGCCAATTAAAAATGCAGTGATTCACTGTGGAAATATTGGATGGTCTGGATCATAATAAACACTCATCTTGGTTAGGAACTAGTGATGGAACACATACTATAGATCCTTAATAAAATAAACAAGTTTCAGGAGACGGAGTGGCAATGTTCGGGGCGTTGCAAGGCGATCGTACGGAGGATGGTGGAACAGGTGCGAGCAGAGACAGATCAATGGTCTCAGATGCAGGGAATGCTGCGGCTGATCAGAGAAGAGATGGAAGAACTACAGGCTTCTCGTGATTTCTGGGAAGATCGCGCCCTTGAGTCCGACCACGACCTTCATGCCATCCAAATTTCTGTAACAATTCTTCTCCTTCTTTCTCAGATATTATTAGAAAGCTATATGCTATTTTTTAAAACTGGTAGCCGAAAATTATAGCGAACGGGTCAATCCCTTTATGTTAAAATGGTCAAACCTTAGGAAGGGCAGTCATTTATGAGCATGAAAATCAGTGAAAGTACAGATTTTGACAATCTATGATAAGGAGATTGATCCATTCACAATTTGAAAGTGAACTCATCCACTATTATGCTATTTTTAATGTCTGGGATCCATTTATTATAAAATCAAATGATGTGTATGGATTTAGCTATTAGTACATTTTTTTTTTGTGATCATCAATTGCAGCAGTCAAATCAACTGATTCGTATTAAAAAACTTGCGCTGATCAGTTGATCCTAGCCTCAGATCAGCGAACTTTTTATAGTCCAACTCTGCGTGCCGTCTGATTGTTTGGAAGCTTAGGAACAAGACCCATTGCATTTTTTGGGATGTGAAACCATGCAAAAGTAGCACCATCCATTTGATTATCTAGATGGATGTGCACTCGATTGATGGTGGATAAAAAATGGTCTGTACACTAGCATTTTTGGGGGAATTTTCGTAGTTTAAATTTGAAAAAGATGTATTATATGTCGTAGTTTTTCAATATATATATATATATATATATATATATATATATATATATATATATTGTGACAAAAAAATACGATCCTGACCATCATTTAAACACCAAAATGGTGTTTAAATGATCTTAACTATCATTGGTTTAAGATGTAGGTGATCCGTTCCGTCAAAGTGATAGATCATAGATTAAAGTGCAACAGGCGTAAAAATGGTGTTTTAGGGAGATTTAAACCATCCGATCTGTGGACTTTAATATCAACTGTTTTCAGTTTTAATGGCTGATATTAAAGTTTATCAATTGGACGGTTCACATCCACTTATAGACATGTTTCTTTGGGCTGAGATATGTTCTAATGATAGATTCCACTTGTACTATTTAGATTGATGGAAGATGTTCACCACATGGCATAATGATAATTACACTTCAATGGTGTGAGATTAAAACTCTAACTTTAATGGTGTAAGATCATTTAAACATCATTCTGGTGTTTAAATGTAAGATTATTTAAATATCATTCTGGTGTTTAAAGGTCAGGAGCCATTATCCCTTTTCAATTTGATTTCTAATATATGGTGGTTCTTGTTTCAGATGAAGGAGTGGAGGCAAAAAGCTTGGATTTCTGAGAACAAGGTACTCGGATTACAGAAACATGTCTCCAGTCTTCACATTGAGCTTGAAAGATTGCGGGTTTTATCGCTGGATGTGTCCTCACCAATAGGACCATCGCCACCAGCACCACCGGCCATTCTGAAATCGGCCCCACCAGTTTTTAAACTGATCAAAGGCGCCCATAGAACATCTGAAAGCAGCCAAGATGAGAAGGAGAAACGGGTTTTGATTTGTCGGTTGAAAGAGAATTCGAATCCTCGGAGAGGAGGAGAAAGAGAAGCAGTAAAAGAAAACAGGAGATCGCGTTCTCCTCTGGGAGAGATTGGAAATTCCTTGCCATTGTATAGACAACAATAGAGGAGAGAAGTTTGCCACTTCAAGGGGGGAAAAAAAGTGCTGGTACTTCCACACTGAGATTTTCTTATTACATACCAACTGAACATGCCATAACAATGAGAATATCCTTTTGGTTGTTGAAGGGTTCAATATTCGACATTTTAAACTTTTGCTTCAACGTAGAGTTTGCATGTGGACCCTGAGAAGCATGTGTTGTATGCTGTGTGGACCTCAAGAAGCATGTGGTAGTTGAAAGCATAGTCACCAAGTTGGGGTTCGGCAAGGTTAAAATCCAAGTAATCCAGCAAAATTCCCTAGTTCGGAAAGAAATTGCCGAAAAATGAAATAATAAGATTAAAAAGTATAGAAGAAGGTTTAAGAGCTATTAAAAATCACCATTTATTAAAAAAAGCTTGAATTATTTGCAAAATATTCATGAAATTCGTGAATTTCTAAAAAACACATGAATTTTTAATAAATATTTGCATAATTTTTTTATTTATTTTTATCAATGGTGTTTTAATTTCATTCCAAAATAAAAATTACAACGTAGAACAAGAGGGGGAGCAAGGTGCTCAACCGCAGAAAAAAATAAAGGGAAAGATGAAAACTAGGAGGTCTGCTCCCTCCACTCTCACATCCCTCTCCTCTTGGTTAAGGGGGAAGGGATGAGGATACCCAATCCCTTGAGAGCTGACCGTGGAGTTGTCCTGGGTTGTCCGGGAGAAGAACCAACAGACCAAATCATCTGCCACGGACGAAGATGATCAGCTTTGCCCATTGAATATTCGGAAGTTTCGGTCTCTCCAGATGGCCCAAAAGATGATAATCGGAATGACATTAGATGGGGATTGTCTCTTTCTATCTGGGCAGAATTCTGCTAGTGTTGACCTACATGACTTCGGAAGACATCCTTGTATGTTGAACGTAAATTGGAAGTAGTTCCATACTTGCTGAGCAAGGTGCAGTGTAGAAGGACATGATTGGAGGATTCCGCATCTCGATAGCAGAGTGTGCATCTGTTAGGGATCGGGATCCCTCTGCGATTTAAAAGGTCGACAGGTTTGATGCGGTTTTGTGCAATACATCAAGCAAAGGTGATTGCTCTCGGTGGGGCTTTCACTCTCCAGATCCCTGTCCAATTCCGCATTTTCAATGGCCTCTTCCGTAACGTGCTATAGGCAAATTTAACTGAGAGACAAACCATCATTGTTGTTTCGCCATCTCCTTTCGTCAGCTCTTGATGGCAGATGAGGAGGGGTTGTTGGTAATTCAGCGCTCAAATGAGCTAATTCTGCATTCTCTCTTCCTCTAAGATCACGTCTCAAGTGTATTTCCCATACTAAATTACCGTTGGTGAGTGTAATTTGCCACAGTTTCGTTCTTCTTACGGCTGATGGCATAAATGGAAGGGAACATAGTCTTCAAAGAGGAGTGTGTGGCCATCTATCTTCTTAGAAATTCGTTGACATGCCATTGTTAATGGTAAAGGATATGCCCCGATTGAAACTTGTTGTGTGCCTGACTACTCCTTTCCACCAGCCTGATGCCTTGTGAAGGCCATTGGTGGGTATCTGTCAGCCCCCTCTCTTTATTTTATACTTCTTGCGGATCATTTATGCCAATAGTGACTCACTTCCATAGCCTAGTCTCCATAGCCATTTGCAAAGTAGAGAGTTGTTTAGCTGTGTCAGGTCCCTTACTCCCAGTCCACCATCCTTTTTAGATAGATATACCCTTCCCCAACTAACCAAAAGTATATTGTTCTCATTTGAATTTGACCACATGAAATTCTTCATTAGTGTCTCAATTCTTTGAATTATACTGGTTAGACATTGGACATTGATAGCTGGTAGATTGACATATTTGAGAAGGCACACTTGATGAGGGTTATTCTGCCTGCCATTGATAGAAATTTTCCTTGTCAAACTGATAGCTTTGATTCAATGCAAAGCTGTAACCCCAGGTATGTTGATGGTAGGTTGCCCCCTTCGCATCCGAAATATGAAGCAAACGAGGAAACCTATGAATTGGATAAGTGCACACCTGATGGCTTGGACTTGGTTAGGTTGATCTTCTAACCTATTGATCCGAGCACCCAAATATTCGCTCTAGGATCTAGGCGTATGATCAATCAATACAATAAATCAACAATCTATAAATTAGAATATATGTACGTACCTTGGGTGTGAGCCATGAAAGATGGGTTGCCGCTTGGATCTTCAACGATCTCCTCGCTCTCAATACCTCTTAGCACAATGGGGATGTCTTTGCTAATAAGGAGGGTTGAAGTATATCGAGCAATCGTTGGGACCAAGCGTCCCTTATATTTATAGCCAATGAGTCATTCCTATTGAGGAATTAAATTGCTAATTATATTCCCTAACTAAAAGACTTAATTATTAGTTGTTTATTCTCTCAAATTCACCGAATTAGCAACTATTACATCTCAAGATTGATTTTACATCATTCACCGATTAACAGATTGACCTTAATGATGGCTACCAAAAATAGAAACTTCTAACAGTCTCCCCCTTGGCCACACTATGCCAATAAACTCTGATTACTAAATGTTAGCTAACTTTCTTTGAATGACAAATCCTAAACAATCTCAATCAAAGTCTTTATAATCAACCCAGTTTAGTGAGAATACTAACATAGAATCAATATAGTCAATGCATCATGTCATCGACACATGACTGTTCATTAGTTACCGTATTAGAATTTATCATCAATATGAATTCCAACTAGTATGATTTCACATAGAATGCAAGTTTGCAAACTAAATAGTGGTAACAAGTAAATTCAATTTATTATTGGTTCTACTGTATTGCCATCTATTGGTATCATATGTTCTAAAATTTTATTTGCATAAAAATAGAAAAATAAATTAATAATCTTTATTTCAGATCAATTTAAACAAATATAGTCACTCCTTTAAATCCACTCCTAATGGCTATCAAAATTATCTTTTAATCTTATGCGCGCAAGTGCTCCGAAAAAAGCTTGGGAGGTAAGCCTTTAGTGAGAGGGTCTGCCAACATGAGTGTCGTACTGATCTTTTCAACAGATATAATTTGATTATGAACTTTCTCCCTTACAATAAGATATTTGATATCAATATATTTAGAAACCTCCACCAGTCTTGCTGTTATTGCAGATGGCTATCGTAGTGAAATTGTCACATAAGATTCTCAATGACCTTAAAATACTATCAATAATTCGAAGCTCTAAGATAAAATTCCTCAACCATATCGCCTCATATGTTACCTCAAAACATGCAACGAACTCTGCTTCTATAATAGACGAAGTAGTCAACACTTGTTTAACGCTCTTCCAAGATATAGGTCCACCTGCAAGCATAACTATATAACTCGATGTGGATCTACGGGTGTCTTGACAACTAGCATAGTCGACATCTAAGTAACCAATAACTTTAAGGATATTCGACCTTTTAGATGTGAGCATTTATCCTTTTGTCCCTTGTAAATAGCGAAAAATCTTCTTGGCTAGTTTTCAATGGTCCAAACTAGGATTACATTGATACCTACCAAGCATGCCAACTATATACGCTATAACTGGACGAGTACAAACTTGTGCATACATAAGACTCCCAACTATCGATGCATAGGAAATTGTCTCCATCCGCTCTCTCTCCAAATCGATTATGAGACTCTAAAGTAGACTAAATTTATCACCCTTAATCACAAAGGCAACAGTAGCGAAGCAATTATGCATGTTAAACCTTTTGAAAACTTTATCAATATATACTCTTTGAGACAATCCCAATATGTTACAGGCTCTATCTCAAAGAATCTCAATTCCTATCACGTAGGAAGCTTCACCAAGATCTTTCATACCAAAACTCTTTGATAAAAAATTCTTTGTCTCATATAACATGCTTAAGCTAGTACTCGCAAGTAATATATTATCAACATACAAAACAAGGATAATAAATTTGCTCCCACTGATTTTAAGATATTGATCCATAATATTTTCTTTAAAATCAAAGTTTGAAATGACTTCGTGAAATTTTAGGTACCATTGTCGAGATATTTACTTTAAATTATATATAGATCTTTTGAGTCTACAAACTAAATGGTTCTCCCCCTTAACATGAAAATCTTCAAGTTGTGTCATAAAGATATCTTCATCCAAGTCACCATTTAGAAAAATAATTTTTACATCCATTGATGCAATTCTAAGTCAAAATGAGCTACCAATGTCATGACTATCCTGAAATATTCCTTTCTAAAGATAAAAAAAAGTATCTTTATAGTCTATTCCCTCCTTTTGAGTGAACCCTTTAGTGACTAATCTGACCTTGTATCTTTCTATATTACATTTCTTTCTTTGTTTTATATATCCATTTATAGCCTACAGATTTAACTCCTTCAAGTAACTCGCAAAGATCCCAGACTGAGCTATGTTTAATTGATTATAATTCATCCTTCATAGCTTCGAGTCATTGAGTTGATTTGTCGCTCTTCATAGCTTGGTTAAAGGAAACATGATTTGTTTCCTTTCCAAAATCATACTTACTCCCATTAAGGTAAACGATATAGTCATCAGAAATAGCTGACTTCTTTTCTCTCTCTGATCTATGCAATGATTGATCATTGGTGGTCACTATAAGAGCAAGAGCCTCCTCAATGTGGGGTGTTTCAATAGGTATAGCCTCAGATACATCAACACTCTCTGAAATGACTAGTGTTGGTACCACCTTTTCTTGAATTAAAAGGATAGAAATTATAATCTGATTCTCCTCAAAAGTAATTTTCTTATGCTGAACACTCCCACTGTTCTCACAGTCCTCAAAGAATTTCGCATATCTAGTCTCAACAGTCCGAGTACTATGAGTGAACAATAAAATATGTAGCCTTTTAACCTATCAAGATAACTAATGAAATGACAACTTACAGTTTTAAGATCCAATTTTCCTAATTGTGGATTATAAATCATTGCTTCTGCTAAACATACCCATATGTGTAGATATCCCAAAGGCGATTTTATTCCTACCCATAGCTCATAAGGAGTTTTAAGAACAACCTTACTAGGAATCCGATTCAGGATATGCACCGCTATTTTCAAGGCTTCTCCCCACAAGAACGTAGGTAACTTAAAGTTGCATAATATGCTTCTTATTATATCCATAAGAGTACAATTTCATCGCTTAACTACATCTTTCTGTTCAGGGATTTCCGACATGGTATATTGAGCAACAATGCCATACTTTTATAGATACATGGCGAATAGTCCTAGATTTGATATATTTCAGAGTATCTACCATAGTACTCTCCGTCTCTATCAGATCTCACAATTTTAATCTTCGAATTGAGTTATAACTCAACTTCAGCTTTATAGATCTTAAACATATCCACGGCCTTATATTTCTCGTAGATGATAAATATATAATCGAAACAAGAATAATTATCAGTGAAAGTAATAAAATACTTTTGGCCACAATACCAGGAGTTGAAAATGGTTCACAAATATCAGTGTGGACTATTTCTAGCAAACTCGTGCTCCTGATAGCTCTTTTCTTTTTAGTCTTCGTGACTTTTCCTTTAACGTAATTTACACAAGTATTGAAATTAGAAAAGTTGAGCTCATCGAGTATATCATCTTTAATTAATCTTTTCATTCTATCTTTAGATATATGGCTTAAACGTTTATATCATAAAATAGAGGAGTTGTCAATTGCTTGTTTTCATTTCATACTAACGTATCAGCCACATGCATAGAAATAAAAGATTAGGCGTAAGATGAATCCAAGTTCAATTTATAAAGATTGTCCACTAGTGAGCCACCACCTACAATATCGGAATCAAATAATAGAGTAAAAATATTATATCCAAATTTAAATTTAAAGCCTAATGAAATCCAATTTAGAAATTGATATAAGGTTTCTAGTGATACTTGAAACGTAGATAGTATCAACTAAATCTAAAATGAAACCTCTATCTAAAATAAAATGAAGAATCTCAATGGCCTCCATGTCTGCTTCTACTCTATTTCTGAGTTTGATGGTCCATTTATCTTTACTTAGCTTCCTGCTGAATCGAAATTCCTTCATTGAATTACTTATGTGAATAGTTGTACCAGAATCTAACCACAAAGTATTACGTGGAGTATCAACATAAAGTAATTTAAAACACACAAAGATTAGATCATACCTTTCTTAACTAGCCAGTCTCTGTATTTCTGATAATCCTTCTTGACGTGTCCCTTCTTCTTACAGAAGTGACACTTGATGCTAGAAGTAGATCCGATAGCTTCTCGTTATTTGGTTCCTGGTGGAGAAGCTTTCACGTTCTTTATTTTATATGATCCATTCTTTCTCTTAAAATTTTCTTTCGATGGTTCAAGAGCGGTGTAATGAGCACTTTCAAATTTTTCAGTCCAAAGTCTTTCTTCTTGGACAATGTAAGTGATTAGCTCGTTTATCTTTTATTTCTCTTTTTACGTGTTATAATTAATTTTGAACGGACCAAATTATGCAAGAAGAGAAGTCATGCTGAAGTGAATAAGATAACCCTCAGAAATGCCTATGTCCATTTCCTTCAATTGAGTCATCATGCCACTCATTCTCATAATGTGTGCCCGTATGCCACTATGACCATCATATTTTATAGTCCCTATTTTAATAATAAGACTATTGGCAAATGCCTTAGAAGTCTTATGAAATTATTCCTGAATGGCTTACATGTATTCTTTTATATTGTGCGAGTCAGGAATACTTCTCCGAATCGCATTAGTAATGAAACTCTTTATAATCATAAGGCTTATACGATTTGATCTATCCCATTTTTTCAAATCCGTATTATTCACTTCAAGATCCTCAGTCGAGGAATCAACAGTGAGCACCTTTTATTTTTCAAATCGTATAGCATAGTCAAGATCCATGTAACCTAGAATAATTTGGACTTATTTTTTTTATTTGCCATAGTTTGAGTCACTCAAAGATTCAATTCCACTAATAATATTAATAATAGAAGATGGGCTCAATGTTGCACAGTAATTAAGTATTTATTATGTCCATATACAATTATAGAAACTATAAATTCCACAAGGTTATATTTATAGTATTTTACGCAAGAGTTAAATTATGTCAAGGAATATAATAAAAAATAAAATCAAAGTGGTTTTATTGAGAAACAATTTGCATAATTATAACTCTCTGTTGGATCGAGTCACAATGCGCTAGCAGTACCTACATATAAAATAATGAATAGTAAAATATAATTATCACACAACATTGAGTGATTCATCACCGTTGGGCAGAAGTAATCCCTAAAGTTATGATGTTAACGTTTACTACACACTTTCATTGAATTTGTAACGCGAACTTTTACAAAAATAGACCTTACTAGAAAAATCACAGCACTAGAAAAGATCATCACCGTTGGACAGAAGAATCCTTTCAAGCCATGTTCTTAATTTCGATTTGATAATAGTTTAGATTTTCACAAAAGTGATTAAATAATAATAAATAATAAGCCACGTAAGAGATGCAAGTAGCCAAATCTAGCGCATATTGTGGGTAAGTGTAAAAAATTAATAATAATCATGGATAACATTATGTAAGTATTAGCCTTGGTGCTAGAGCACAACCTCCAATACCCAACCCTAATTAAAAGCACTCAAATATACAATAATTATCAGATTAAAAATTGTCAAAATGACATCAGGTCATAAAAGCGTCACAACAGAGTGCTCCTGTTAAAAAAAAAAGGTCAAAAATAGATCTGGAATGTCCGAGAAGGTCAAAATTTATATATAATATTCAAAAATTGGACCTATAGATAGCCCAGAAATGACTCGAAAAGAATAAGAAATAATATGAATTAAAATTGGGCCTTAAGGGCAAATGGATCGTGTCTAACGGGCCGAATTGGGTCATGATTCATGGGCCGGGTTTGGATTGGACCAGACCATGGGCTGTTTCGAGTCATGAGCTTATATGAGTCCATGGGACCGGTCGGGTACGAGGACAGGTTGGTTTGGATCAAACCGGGTTGGGTCATCAAGTCATATAGAGTTGGGAAGCACCAACTTTGGTGTTGCAACTAAACACATGCAATAATATCTTGTATTATTAAATAGTGAGAAGACCCAAATAGAATAGAAGCTCTCTCTCCTTCTACCTTATGGAAAAGACAGAGAGGTCTCCTTCCTGTCTAGTTCTTCCTTACGTGTCTCTATAACCTACCACAGCTAACCAAAATCGGCGGTCAATGCAAGTCACTGACCGGTAAACAGTGGTTGGCCGGTGACCTGCCAGTGACTTCGGCAATGGCCGATGACATTCCGGTTGCCATTTAAACTACATATCTATCTTTCGAAACGTAAAAAATTATTAACGAATTTATTATAAATTGATTCATAACCTTTAAACTCAATAAAAATATATTTAAACGCCAATAATCAATTTACATCGGTGACACCCAATTAATATGATTCTCAAAAGCTTACACCTGCAAGTTCAAAATCCGGTGAAAAATAACGATGAGAATCGATACGGCAAACCTGATTTTGATACCAAATGCTGGGTCTATTAATCCGAGCACCCAAATATTCGCCCTAGGATCTAGGTGCATGATCAATCAACACAATAAATTAATAATCCATAAATTGGAATATATATGTGTACCTTGGGTGTGAGCCATGAAAGATGGGTTACCTTTTGGATCTTCAACAATCTCTTCAGTCTCAATACCTCCGAGCACAATGGGGATGCTTTTGCTAATAAGGAGGATTGAAGTGTGCCAAGCAATCGTTGGGACCAAGCATCCCTTATATTTATAGCTAATGAGTCCTTCCCATTAAGGACTTAAATTGCTAATTATATTGTGATTGAAAATCACAATCATACCCTAACTAAAAGACTTAATTATTAGTTGCTTATTCTCTCAAATTCACCAAATTAGCAACTATTACATCTCAAGATTGATTTTATACCATTCACTGGTCAACGGATTGACCATAGTGAAGGCCACCAAAAATAAAAACTTCTAACAATATATGATGTTAGAAGTTTCTATTTAACCTGAAGCAAATTGCTTTTGTTTGCATCACAAAAGACGATTGTGTCGTTTGCAAACTGTAGATGAGTGACATGTTTATATTCCTTAGCAATTTGAAAACCTAATATTGCCCCCAATTCAGATCGTCTTTCAAATAGTCGGCTGAGACATTGCCCAACAAGATTGAAGAGAAGTAGGGAGAGTGGATCTCCTTGCTTGAGTCCCCGAGAGCCCTTGAAATACGCATTTGCTGATCCGTTAATGAGAACAGAAAATGCAGGCCTACTGATGCTGAAATTCCGTTAATGTACGGAATTGATCGGGTATTCGATCAATTCTAATTAATCTAGTGATTATACAATAATGCCAATACTCATCATAACACGAGATATATGTGAAAACCCAATCACTAGAAAAAACCACGGGACGAAGTCCACTAACCAAATCCACTATGAAATAACTGATTAAAAAAGTTTCGAATAATATACCGACACATGCACATGCCCTATCAAACCCCCATGCAAGCTAACTCCCCAACACGGGTCACCTCCATAGCTTTCTGATTTGGATGCTTTACTTTACCGTTGATGAACGCACAACGATCTGCCTTAAAGCTCACAAGGGTATCAATCACACACCCTAATCTCTAGAGATAAATCACACTCAACTCTCTTGAGTAAATCAATGTAAGATGAAAGTGTGGAAGGAAGGGAAACCTTTGAATCAAAATCTTTTTGCAAATCACAATGGTTTCAAAGGTTGAAGAAGATGGAGGATTAGTTTTTCTCTCAAGGAGGAAGAAGCTCTCTTAGCTTGCTTAACCTTCCTCTTTATTTACAATACCTTTTAACAAAATCCTAAAACCCCCAAAAGACCAAAAAATCAGAAAGGTCAAAAAAATCCTTTCTCCTCAAAAGTGAAGTTTTGTCTCGAGGAACTCACAACATGCTGTGATGTCCATAACAGCACACTGTGAAACTTCACAGCACGCTGTGATGTCCACAATAGCGCCCTGTGAAACCTCACAGCATGCTATGAAGAGCATCACAACACGCTGTGAGCACTGAGAGAGATCCGTAGTAACAGCACATTATGGAGACCACCACATCATGTTGTGGACATAACTTCAAGTTACTTAAAATAAAAATCATTTTAAAGTCTTTTAGAGGTTAAGAAAACATGGTCATAGGATGTGTGACTGATAATCTTGATTGATCAAGGTAGAATCCATCTATCTTGGCACACGCATATCCTAAGGGAGATCTACACGAATTTTTGAAGTAGAACGTGACAAACAGGATCTAACAATCTCCCCCTTTGTCACATTCTACGACAAACGCCATGCTTACATCAAATAAAAATAAATTACATTAAAGTAGCCCCACTAATCCTATACATTGATCTACATGAGAAATACAAATAGTAAAAGATACATGGACTCTTGATCTCCCCCTAAATCTATGCCTATCCAAAGCCAAGATGGGTCTTGATCCATCACCTGCAAAATAAACAACTATGCATACATCCACAACTAACAGTGATATTAAGATAATCAAACCGACCTGCCCATCATCATTAAATATTGTAAACATTTCTCCCCCTATTTGTCTGAATTGATAAGGGGAGACAATCTAACTCCAAGACAAGGCACGACAAGGCCACACAATTATCCATAAATAATAAAATTAAAGAGCCAACATCCACCATTAAACTGATCATCAAAATATAGGGCACGACATGGCTACAACCATCAACCATGATCAAGCATAACCATAAATAGAAATAATAGCCGCCTCCATCAAACTAACACAATCATGAATTATCACTAAAATTAACCAAATCACCATCTAGTTGAAACAACTCCACATAAACAATAATAATATCAACCAAAAATAAAATGAACCAAAAGAAATCCACCATCCACACACAAATTAAACAACCCAACATCCAAGTTAGAAATAGTGAAAACTGTCACATGAAGTTAAGAGATAATTCCCTGTTCAAGTGGGTTCGCCAGCACCTGATCCATCATCCTCATCTTCCGAAGCCTCGGTGGCACGCCAATGCTCAAAGTCACCCGCCAATGGTCAACACGTGCACGTACAATGCTCACTTCAGCGTTCACTACCCAAATAGCACGATCGACATTGTCGAATTGTTTCAAGAAAATATTATGAAAATCAAGGGTAGAGAGTGGACGATCACGTGCCGAGGTGGAGGAGGACGCACCCGGGGTGGACTTGGGAGGATCGGAGGGATCATTATGGCTCTTCTAGGTATTCTCTATCGTAGCCAGATAGGAGGGTAGAAAATTAGTACCCTAAGGTGTTTTGACAGAATGCACGGGGACAACCGTGAAGGAATCAATGATCTTGGAAACGATGATGGGGAACGAGATCGATGCATGGTCCCTCGGTTTAATACACCGTGCACAAATGATCGGTGGAAGCACGCATGGGATGAGTCTTGTTAATCAGCCACATAAGGAACATCTTTGGAAGCCTAACTTCATTAAGGTTTCCAACCTTCAGCCAGAGAGTGCCAAAAATTAGACTACGTAAGACGTAGAAGTGGCATTTGAGAAACTTTGCAGGAATAGCAGATTGGGGATTCAACCCAGAAGAAATACACACGTGATCAATGACGACTTGCCATGAGAGATTTGACAAGTCATCGGAGGGAGAATCCGAGTCACGTGGATATAGCACCCCATTGGAAACAAGATTAATCCAAATAATCTGAGAAATAGACGTGGGGTCACGGTGATTTTAGTGCCATGGACATATGACACAAGAATTTTCTCTTCAGGGGAAGAGACATTGGAGGCAGCGTCATAGTTGGCGTAGAAGTACAAAACTAATTCCGTATAGGCCAAACCACAAAGAGAAAATAAAGGGACCCAATCACGAGAAAAAAAATCTTATCGTGGAAGAAGTATTCCGATAAGCAACCAAGATCAAAGTGGCACTCCATCGCGAGTGACTGAGATTGAAGGACACCAAAGCTGTACTCTGCCCTATTCGAAAGAAAGAGAGGTGAAGCCGCGATGGAGTACAAAGAAGCACCCATCTTAGACTTTTTTCGAGGACCCATTGATCAAAGAGAGAAAGAAGTAGCAGAGAGAGAGAGAGAATGAGGAAAGGAGAAGGTCGGAAGGAGGAAGAAGGAGAGAAGAGAGAACAAAATAAAACAACATAAAAAAAATGTTTCCTCAAGATAAATGAAAACAGTCTTAACAACGTGTTGTGAAACAGCCAACAACGCGCTGTCATTAAGGAGCAGCAACCACTCCCACGAAAAGACATTTCGAATACGCTTTGAAAACTGAAAACACATACAACAACGCGTTGTCGTAGGTACTACATCACGATGTCAGGTTGGCAATAGCTTGCCGCCTGGGAAATTACACTTTATTAGTCATTACCCAAAAATACCACAACGCGTTGTATAACTTTAGCGGCATGCTGTGGCCCTCATAAACAGGAAGACAAGAAAATATAGAAAAGCCACAACGCGTTGTTGAGAAATTATGGCGTGCTATCCCCAATAGCAGAAATCCTAATAGATATAACCATAGCGAGTTGTTCGAAAACAACAACGCGTTGTTGTCCTCACAAACAGGGAGAAAAAAATATACAAAACCCAAAACTCTAGCCACAACAAGCTGTAGAAATTTAACTGCACGCTATCCTAACCCACAACGCGTTGTCAACAGAGACAATGAGAAAAGCCAGAGAATCTCAAAAACACAACTCCCCAACCACAGCACGCTGTGATTTTTTTTTGAAACAACATAGGATGCATATAATCTAAAAACCAATGACGATATTAGAAGTTGATTTTATGTGTAACAAACAAATCACCTATCATGAACAAGGAGCATCAAATCAATATCCAAAGCAGAACAATTTCAACGATTGATTTACTTAATCATTTATGATTTTAGCAATAAACAAGAATATCTCATGAATACGATGAAGTCTCATCTTCACATTGCAAGATCAACCAGTACACATACACACTAAAAAGTAACATCTCTATCTGGGGCATTACTCAGAGGTGGTTTAAGGACGCATCACACTCATGTCATACATATTGTCATTGCCTCTCCTGCAATTTGAACACACTTGTAGACACAGTGCGTATGTGGGTAAGACGCTTGAAAAGGCCGTTTAAGTGACTTGCAGTAGGTAGCTCTCATAATGTAATAAACAAAATGCTCATGATTTTACCCCTCTATTTGACTTTTCCACTGGACTTCCTTTTCCCAGATTTTTAAACATAGAAGGAAGGCACACATTAGGGGCGAATTATATGATTCACAAGACATAATTTTCAAAAATTTTAAATCGTCCAGACCAATGGAAGCTATCTCACATATCCTACAGAGTGATACGCCAACTTACACTAATTAGATGTGTATTATGATCACTATAGGAGTAAGGAGAGCTTCATATAATCATATGAGATACATAGGATTGGAAAGTTACTCTTATTATGCATCAACAGATAAACTGAATAAAACTAGAAGATGGGAGATCAAAATTTCATGAGACAAATTTAGAATAGGGCAGAAAATCATGAACAACAAGTAAATCAACCACATCAATAGCCAATGACTGACAAAAAATATAAACTCGGTTCATGATAAATAATTCAATAGAAGCATCAAACCAAACACTAATCTCACCAAAGAAATTTAAACATTAAGAGCATCTTGCAAGACCAAAGGCAAAAATAAAGCAACAAAAAAATAATCACAAGAGAAGGATCTATAAAAACAAAGAGAACAAAACACACAAAAACACTACTCAATGATGCACATACCGATAGACTTGCTAAGATACTCATACCAGACAATGTCTAAAGATTTTGTAAGAATATTGGTTAGTTGAAGTTCAGTGTCAATATGAGTCAAAGTGATCACTTTATCCTCAATTAGCTCACGGATGAAATGAAAGCGAATATCAATGTGCTTTTAGTGCGAGAGTGTTGAACAAGATTATCACAAATACAAATAGTACTAGTATTATCACAGTAAAGAATGATCACATCTTGATCAATCGCGTAATCCAGAAGCATTTGTTTTATCCACAAAATTTGAGTACAACAGCTCCCAGCTGTAATGTACTTGACCTTAGCAGTAGATAGGGAGATGGAGGATTATTTCTTGCTGAATCAAGAAATAAGACAATTTTCAATATAAAAATAACCTCCACTACTACTCTTACGATCATCAGTATTCCCAACCCAATCGACATCGAAATAGCAAGCAACAGAGGATGAGGTATCGAATGGGTACCAAAGACCTAACTCAGACGATCCGTTCACATAACGGATGACATGCTTAACACATTTTAAATGGGATTCACGAAGGGAGGCCTGATAACGAGTACACAAACCAACGCTAAAAGCAATATTAGGACGAGTAGCAGTTAGATAGAGAAGACTTCCTATCATACTGCAATAAAGTGTGTTATTTACCTCCACTCTCGTGACATATTTTGAAAGTTTAGATGTAGTGCTCATGGGATTCCGAGCATGCTTGGTGTGTTAAAGCCCAAATTTCTTAACAAACTCACGTGCATACTTGGATTGAGAGATAAAAATTTCAGAATTGCATTGCTTAATTTGCAACCCAAGAAAGCATGTGAGCTCACCAAGAAGACTCATTTCAAATTCAAATTTTATTAGGTTAGAGAATCATTCAATTTTGGGCTCATGTGTAGACCCAAAGACGATATCATCAACATAGATTTGAGCCACAGTTAAAGCATTATCCTCCCTCAATCTAGCAATAGGGGCAAAAGTCTCATGAAAATCGATCCCCTTAACTTGAGTATACCTTGGGCAACTAACCGTGCCTTATTCTTAATGACATTCCCTTGCTCATCCGTCTTATTCTTGAAAATCAATTTAGTTCCAATAACACGAATACTAGACGGTTGAGGAGCAAGATCCCAAACATCAATCCTAAAAAATTGAAGTAACTTATCTTACATGGCAAGAATCCACTTTTCATCAAAAAAAGCTTCCTTCATATTTTTTTGGCTCAAATGAAGATGTGTAACGCACATTGCAGATGACATTAGCTGCATGCTTCAAGCTACAACGAGTTCGTAAACCGACACTAGGTTCACCCAGGATATCACTCTAAAAGTGACTTTTCATATCCCTCGCATACGAAGGATGCTTCTTTCTGACACTGGGCGGTTCCTCAACAACAGGAGTAGAGGAATCATTATTTACATCGATTAGTTGACTCTCATCAATAGGAATAGAGGAGAGAGTACCAACGTCAGAAGCACCATGAGGAATCAGACTACCCTCACCATTATCAACAACATGAGAAGTGCTAGCAAGGTCATCAATGACCACATTGTATGACTCCATCATGGACTGAGTTCTCAAGTTGAAAACTCGAAATGCTCCACTATTTTGAGCATAACCAAGGAAAATTCCGAGGTCACTCTTGGGATCAAATTTTCTCAAGATATCCCGATCATTCAAAATATAGCATTGACTCTCAAAAGTCCTAAAGTGACTCATTTTAGGTTTTTTGTCATTCCAAATCTCATAGGGTGTTTTGATAGTCCCAGGACGCACAAACACTCTATTTGATATATGACAAGCCCTAGAAACAACTTCAACCCAAAAATGTTGGGCCAAATCTTTGACATTTAACATGTCGTGAGCCATCTCTTGAAGCACATGATTTTTCCTTTCACCCACTCCATTTTGCTGAGGAGTGTGAGGTGAGGAAAACTCTTACATAATTTCTGAGGAATTGCAAAACTCATCAATTTTAGAATTACTAAACTCACCACCTCTATCACTGCGAATGCGTTTGACATTAAAACCTTTCTTCACCTGACACCGTTTAACAATAATGACTAATTCACCAAAGGCACTTGATTTCCCTCTCAAAAAAGCAATCCAAGAATATCGAGAGAAAACATCCACCATAATTAAGAAGTATTTCTTTCCTCCAATATTGCTAACTTTCATTGGTCCAAAAGATCAAAATGAATAAGATCAAGAACCCGAGAGGTAGCAGTACCGGAGAGTTTCTTGTGAGGAGCTCGAGTTAGCTTGCCCAACTGACAAGCACCACAAATCAAGTAAGAAACTTTTCTTAGTTTGGGTAGACTTTGACAATTTCGTCATTAGCAATTTTCACAAGGTCCTTTGTATTCATGTGACCGAAACGAAGATGCCACAGTTCAAGCTCATCACTAGAGGCCAATAGGCAAGTGGGATCAGATTGCACATGAAACGTGTAACAATTATCATAAGATTTGATTTCACTTAGAAAAATATTTCCAGATATGTCTAAAACAGAGCACACTGACGTAGTGAAAGTGATGTTCATTCTTTCATCACACAGTTGACTAATGCTAATCATATTAACCTTCAGTCCATCAATATACAAAACTTTTGAGAGCTTGGGGCATCTTGGAGCATCAATAACTCCTTTCGCACAAATTTTAGAACCGCCCCCATTTTCGAAAGTGACAGAACCAGAGTCACATTTTTCAAGAGATGAAAAATATGACTTGTTTCCAGTCATATGTTTTGAGCACCCACTGTCAAGGAACCACTTAGATGGCTCAAAAGCTTGCAAAGCAGTGTGAGCAATTAAAATATTTACAATATTTTTCTTCACCCATTTTCACTCCATTAAATTTTCAAGAGCCCTCAAATGATAGAAAACTATTGTGTCATGCTTTTGGCGAAAAGGGTCCATTTTCCTTACATGATAAGTGAGATTTATGTGTCATATTCTATCGCAGTAGAAATAATTTGGTCCCTTTTTGCCATTAGTCAATTTAGGATGTGAAGGGGTAGGTAGAAGAGGAGGTAAGATGGATGAAGATTCACTGTTTGAATTTTTTAGGAGTTTGGGATCATATGTCAATTTTTCTTTACCTTTGGTACCAGAGGCAAAGTGATTAACTTCCTTAAAATCGAACCCTATTTTGTCCCCATTCCCTGTAGGTATCCCAAGCCCTTTGAGTGTCAACCCTAGCATTTTGCAATTTTCCTAGGGTGATTTTTTCATTTAAATGCTCCTTCTTAAGCCTTTCATTCTCAACGCAGAGACTGATGTATTTGGAGCAATACTCAGCTCCGTCAACTTCCAAAAACTTAATTTTATCCCTTAAGTTTTTTGCCTTACACTATAAAAAATGGATTATTAGCGACAATTTTTTGAAGCAAAAAACTGGCGTTATTAACAAAAAACTATTAAAGACTATTAGCTGGAAGAGTATTAGCGAATTTTTTTTATTAATAGCGACAATTTTTTACTGCGGCTAATAGTCTTATTTTTTGTAGTGTTATTTTCCTAGGATTCAACATTTTTAAAAACATATGAGGACGTGAGAGAAGACACATCTTTAATCAACTTCATCTTCTCTTTGTTCAATTGAACGCTTATAAGATATAGTTCATCGTAGACTTCAAATATGCCCACCTCATCCTCCTCTTCATCAGAAACAAAAGGGCTCGCAAGAGGGGAATATTTGGTCTCCTCATAAATAGATGCAACAAATGCTTGAAACTCATGTTGGGACACCTTTGACTCATCAGAGAAACTCTCGTCACTCATGACATCTTCTTTTGCCATGGCCATGACTTTAGGTTTTTCAACATTTTTCTTCTTGTTGGGACAATCATAAGCAAAATGCCCATAGTCGCGACACTTTTGTGTTTCCTCAAATGATTCCTTATGAGATTTTTTGACAAAAATCTTTAGGTTCTCATAGGACTTGCTAGCATTATTTTTATTTTTGAAAATTTTCTTAAACTTCGTAGCAAACAAAGCAAGATCCTCATCATCATCATTTCCACAATCCTCACCCTCATCCTTTTTCTTAGAGGATCGAAAAGCAATACCTTTTTGCTTTTGACTATCTTGAATCTCAGATTCGTAGGTTTGAAGAGATTCCACAAGTTCATCTATATTGAGATAGCCGTCACTTTAGGTCTAAACCTTTCAAGCAAGGATCTTAAAACCTTCCTGACAACTTTATTAGGTAGTATCTCCTCTCCAAGGTAGAAAGTGAAATTCCTAAAACTTTGGAATTTGTATGGGTATTCGATTTATTCTAATTAATCTAGAGAATACACAAAGATCACAACCAATCAATCCACAACACAAGATATACATGGAAACCCAATCACTGGAAAAAACCACGGGACCTAAGTCTACACCACAAATCTACTATGAAAAAATGATTACAAGAGTTTGAAAGTTATACCAACATATGCTCATGCCCTAACACACTCTCTAGCAATCCAACTTCCCGTCACGAGTTGCCTCCATAGCTTTTCGATTTGGATGACATTCTTTTCCGTTGATGAGTGCACAACGATCCACCTTGAGATTCACAAGGCTACCAATCACACCCTAATCTCTAGGGATAAACACTCAACTCTCTTGAGTAAAACAAAATGAGTTTTTAAGGTGAAAGAGGGGGAAGAAGAACCTTTGATTTCAAAAACTATTTTTGCTCAAAAATAACAAGGGTTTCAAAGGTTAAAGAAAAAATGGTTTTCTCAAGGAGGAAGAAGCTCTCTCTAGCTTCCTTGCTTCCTCCTTGGTTTTAAAGTGATTTTATTAAAAACAAAGACCTAAAAAGCCAAAAGACAAAAAAGCTCTTAGAAGAAGCCAAGAGATACTTTTTGCAAAAAATAGTAAAAAAGCTATTTCGAGACTCCACAACACGCTGTGATAACCATGACAGGGAGTCAGGACACGACCTGTGGCTACCATCACAAGACATCTGAATAACCATGTATTGTTACCGATACTGTTCATTTGTGGAAAAAGTTTCTCATTTGCAATGACAGCTCGTTGTGGAGCATACCACATACCATTTGTGAGACCGGACAACAGATTGATTACATATGGTCTTATGCTTTTGAAAGATAGATCAAAAGGGTAGTGATTGGTGATCTTGTAGGATCAAAGGCAGACCCTTCCATCTTGACACACAACCTAACCTAGGGAGATCTACATAGGTTTTGGAGTAGAGTGAGACAATCAGGGACTAACAAAAAGACCCATTGACAATATCATTCAGTTTGGTATAGAAGTCCATAAACTTCTCATCAACATCCATCCAAATATGTTCAAATTGCGTTGTTAACATTTGCAATTTGTTAATCTTAACTTGTGGAGGCCCTTCAAACGTGGTCTCTAAGATCAACCAGGCATCTCTCGCCACCTCACAATTATACACCCTTTTAAACTCAGAAGCTGTTACAGCTCCAAAAATGACATATAAAGCTCTAAAGTTATCATTTACAGCCTATTTTTCTTCACTACTGTAACGGTTAGCGGGTTTAAAAGTGATTTTCTCAATTCCATCTAAATGAACCATTTTTTTAGGTGAAGACTAACCGGTTTCAACTGTAGACCAAACCATAAGATCCATAGATCTAAGAAAGACCCTCATCATAGCCTTCCAATAAAGATAATTATAGCCATCAAACAACGAAGAACGTGTTGTGGAGATGCCCTCTCTAGGTAATCAGAATTTTCCGAATACGCCATAGATGCTCAATTAAAAAAGAATCAAAACAAGCGAACCAACTTTGATACCAATTGAAATTCCGTCAATGTACGGAATTGATCGGATATTTGATTAATTCTAATTAATCTAGTGGTTACACAGTAATGACAACACTCACCATAATACGAGATATACGTGAAAACCCAATCACTGGGAAAAACCACGGGATCGAAGTCTACAAACCAAATTTACTATGAAATAAATGATTATAAAAAGTTTCGAATGATATACAAAAACATGCACATGCCCTATCAAACCTCCATGTAAGCCAACTCCCCATCGCGGGTCGCCTCCATAGCTTTCTGATTTGGATTCTTTCCTTTACCATTGATGAACGCCAAACGTCCGCCTTGAAGCTCACAAAGCTATCAATATATCACACACCCTATTCTCTAGGGATAAATCACACTTAACACTCTTGAGTAAATCTATGTAAGATGAAAGTGAAGAAGGAAGGCAAACCTTTGAATCAAAACCTTTTTACAAATCACAATGGTTTCAAAGGTTGAAGAAGATGGAGGTTTAGGTTTTCTCTCAAGGAGGAAGAAGCTCTCTTAGCTTGCTTAACCTTCCTCTTCATTTACCCCAAAAGACCAAAAAATCAGAAAGGTCCAAAAAATCCATTTCCCTCAAAAGTGAAGTTTTGTCCTGAGGAACTCACAGCACGCCGTGAAGAGCATCACAGCATGCAGTGAGCACTGAGAGAGATCTGCAGTAACAGCAAGCTATGGAGACCACCACAATGCGTTGTGAACATAACTTCAGGTTACTTAAAATAAAAATCATTTTAAAGTCTCTTGAAGGATAAGAAAACATGGTCATAAGATGTGTGACTAATAATCTTGATTGATCAAGGTAGAATCCATCCATCTTGGCACACACATATCCTAAGGGATATCTACACGAATTTTTGGAGTTGAACGTGACAAACAGGATCTAACATATGCATCCTTGAATCCACTTCCGCCACTTTTGTATGAAGCCCATTTTGACAATTTTTTTGTCTAAATACACCCAATTGACCCTATCAATTGCTTTCTCCATGTATAGTTTGAGGATGATGCCTGGCTTCTTTTGAAGGTGTCTTGAGTGGAGGCATTCGTGGGCAAGGATGGAGTTGTCCACAATCTATCTGCCACTGATGAAAACTGTTTGATTCAAGATTATAAGATGATTCATTACTGGTTTCAGTCGATTTGTTAACGCCTTTTCACCATCTCCTTGGAAGACTGCAGTTTTCACCTCATCATAATGAAATGGTTCTTCCAATTTGATTGAAATTTAGTGTGCTGATCAAACGAAAATTCTGACCTGCAGGGAAGGGCCTCGTTTCAAATTCCTCCCGGTACCTTTCTGCAAAATGATTGATAATTAAAGATTTGATTTGATTTTTCTCCGTGATTGATGATCCGTTTAACAATATGGAGGATATCCAGTTGCTTCGGCATCGAAAATTGGCTACGCTGTGAAAAATTTTGGAGTTGAGATTGCCTTCCTTGACCCAATGCTCTCTAGATTGTTACTTCCAATATATTTTGTCTTCAATTATCTGAGAGTTTAGCAATTCTTTAAGAGCGCAGCAGTCAGATCAGTCAGCTGAGGATAGAATTCCTGTTTATTCTTCTCTATGATTTAGGGCCGCTATTTTATCCTCAAGATTCACCTTGGTTTTCTAAAAGTTGCCAAACACAGTTTTGTTCCTGATCTTGAGCTTCTCTTTAAGGAGCCTTAGTTTGAGGCTAAAAGTGAATTCCCTTGACCTCTATGTTGACCATCCCTTCCATGAATCTCCCACCATTTGGAAAAAGTTATCGTGTTTTTAGCCAGGCTAATTCAAATTTAAATTGTTTTGGACCCCAACCCTCATCTCGGGATGTGAGGGAGATTGGGTTATGATCTGATACTGAGCAAGTGTACCCCTCAGATACAAGGCTCAGGCAAATGTCTTCCCAAGCAGTGGACATTGAATTGCTCCTCGTAAATAGCTACTAACAGTTAACAACCTAATTAGCCTGAAGTTGAAGTCTGAAACATAGTGAGATTGGTTGACTGGGACTTTCGATGATCTTTTCCGATGATATAGGTTGACTGGGACTTCCGATGATCTTTTCTGATGATATTGGTTGACTGGGACTTCATTTGAAAAGTCCCTGGCCCGCCAAAGGTGAAAATTTTCTGCTGGATGGTGACCCTCAGTCGTATTCTGACGATTGATTAGCTAGTTAAGAGGGGCAAAGGTATTCCCAATAGGTGCCCGATGTGTCTGAGTAATGAAGAATCGAGCTCCCATCTTTTTGTCCATTGTTGGGTGGCTTTTAAGATATGGAATTCCATCTTGCTGTCCTTCGAGATGAGTTTGGTTATCCCGGAGTCGGTTCCTCAGTTGCTGGTCTCTTGGTATGGGCACAAATTTTCCGGCGACCATAGAGCTTTCTGGAGAGTAGCTGTCATAGCGGTTCTTTGGGGTATTTGGCTTGAAAGGAACAATCGGGTTTTCAACTGAAAGCGCCACCCTTTTGAGTCTATTCTTAAGAGTGTCAGAGACCTTATGTTTTTGTGAATCCCCTTCGATAAGGGTGGGACCTGGGACCCGGGAGACATTCCCAGCTAGCTCTTTGAAGTCCCGAGCGGAAGGGGTTTGGCTTCGTTGCCGAAGCCCAGTTCTTTTGTTTTTAGCCTTTTGTTCCTTGGTCTTTCTTTCCTTGTTCCCTTTCCCAGCTTCTCGCTGGTGTTGATTGCAATGGAATGAATCTTTAACCGATAAAAAATAAAATAAAATAAAATAAAATTTGGGTTCAGATAGTGGTTTGCCAGTCGAAGTTAGAGAGATAAAACTCTCTATTTGAACTCAATAAACACTCTCAAATGGTAACAATAACTATCTAGGATCTCCACAAGCCATAATACCTACACAATATATGATTCTTAAACTTTACAGTTATAAAGTTTGAAAAAAAGTGATCAATCTCTTCTAAATGACTGAGAATTCTTCATCGATTGCATTGTGATCTCTCTTTGGATTCTGTTGTTGAATGATCAAGACCGAGGCCCTTACTGAGAAATCAGACGCTGCAAGTATGTCACCTATGGGTCCGAGCTCCGGGCATTCCTCCCATGCACTCATACCTGTAGTCAATATTGAGCTCCACCTCCCAGCTCTCCCCACAATGAAAAGTGTGAAGAGCCCCTCCATGGTTCTCAACGCCGCCACCGTTTCCACCCCGTCGGCAACATACTTCTCCACATATCCTACTTGCCCATTTTTCACATGTCTCTCGTAGAACTCCCCAAAGCACTTGTCGTCCAACGACATCTCCCTATTGCGCTCTGGCATGGAAGACAAAATCCGGGAACTGGCTCCAGTCAATGAAGTGTCTATGCTTTGATCAGGTAGGAATCGGACAGCCGTGAGTTTGATCCCAGGGTGATGTGCCACACGTCCAGCGTAGGCTAGTGCTTCGCGGTCATCTCGGCCACCGATGAACACGATCGCTGCTTGTAGGGAGGCTTGAGACTCTGAGGCCTGGTTGTTCCTGCCGAGGCCACGGTCAACTAGTATTCCCACTGAGCAGGTGGCACACCGAAGAACCTGTCGAAGGAAAAAAAAAAAAGGAGACACAAGTGCTACTTCTGTCAGATTAAGCCCAGAAATTATGTTTTTGAACAATTTGTAATGTTTGATCATCATCATCGGAGCCTTAGCCCATTTATTCGGGTGGGATGGTTAGAAACCTCCAACAAGAATAATTTTTGGCCTGCCACTTTGACAACTCAATTGTGGAGTAGAATTGCGACACGTGTACCAATATAGATGACGCTTGCACCTAATAGGTGCTCAAAACCCTGAGTGGGCATACCCATTGGTTTAAAGAGTTCAGCAAATGGATCAATTCTTCAAGGCTTGTAGGTGTGAATACCAATTTTTTGCTGTGGAGTGAATTATAAATACTAATATCTTTCAATACATGTTACTATGCTTTGAAGAAAGTTTAGGGTTCAGTAAGTTCAGAAATGAGTTGCTTAGTTCTGTAGTTCACTCGGTTTGCAATTCGTAATCCACTACTATCAAGTAAACCCGATTCGCTTAGGGTGAGATGAGTTTTAAAAACTTTTATTAATTTTGTAATATAGATTTACATTATTTAATAAAAGAAATGCAAATGACCATTTGGTTAGATGTAAGACTTCATGGGAGGGAAAATGGTCCACCCATTAGTGTGACCTTGTTAAGTGCACGGACTCCCATGCACTAAGTCCGTGCAAGTCACATTGTTCGCACGGATGGGTGGACGAACCACCCATCGTAGACAAACTCAACTTAAAAACCTTAAGGTCTTAGGTCCAAGTCCTCTCTCTATGTTATTGAAAATTTATTTTTAAAACAAAATAGTTATCATTAACCAATGAATTCACTTGTCATGCCGAATCAGACCGAATTGAACTGCGAACCGAGTCATTGTTCCCAATTCGTAACTCACTAGTTGAATGAGTGAATTAAGTAACATATGTTCATATCACTATCTTTTCGTATCATTATCGTTTCGCAAGGAGCCCGTAACTGACCTTTTCGTTCACCTGCTTGAACCCATAGTGGTCACCCTCCACCATCTCCCCGTTGATCTGCTGATCTTTATGGAACGGCAAAATGATGAGCGTCGATACTGTGTCCTTGGCCGCATTGCATATATCTTTGTGCATGTTATTGTATGTTGAGATGGCGAGCAGTCGTCGGACAGTAAGCCCCTCACCACTCTCCTTGACATACGTCTGGAGAGTGTCTGTGATCTGCTGCCGCATAGCTACTACCGACTCCTCCGTCACCGCTACCGCATCAAAACCTTCTCCATGGATGAGGGTGGCTGCTGTCCGTTCGTTGAGCTCTATCAGGTCCATGGCATACACCATGAGCGACGAATTGGTCGGTCCGTGAGTGGCCTCAATGATGTTGATGGCAGTGGGCACATTGTGTGGCCCATGGAGGCACAGTACCACTCGGAGCTCGTTCAATGGGTTGTGCCACTGGAGGGCTAGGTGGCGATCGTGCATTTTCCGCCTTTCACGACGCACGATGATCTCCACAAAAAGAGGGATGTATATGATAGTGATCAGCACGACGAAGATCATCACAAGATAGGTATCTTGACCTATAAAAGCTAGCTGCAGGGAAGTCATCGCCGTGTTACTAGATCCTTAAAACATGACATGGACACCCACAAATTTGCGAATTGGGCACAACTTAAATAACTAAACTCATTATCTGATCACAATTTTGCATCAATTGGAAGAAAGAAAAATCACCAAATCGCAAAACCTGGTGTTTGGAGAAATGACAGTTGAGTTTTGAAAATGACCGAATTTTTTTTTAAAATGAGAATGATTTTGAATTTTTTTTGTGATAGATAAAAATGGTTCTAGGATTGAAAGAATTTTCAGGAATATTTTGTTTATAAACAGAGGAACCATTTTCAAATAGTGTTCAATCCATTAGCTATGAATCAATAAGATTGATTAGTATGAAAACGATTTAGGCTACTAGGCTAGAAAAGAAAGTTTTAGGACAAAAAGGATATGTAGGGTTTGAAAAGGTTCTTAACAAATTACATCACTACCCCTCTTTCTTAGCAAATTACATTGAGGGATAGTGATGTAATTTGCCAAGAAAGATGAGTAGTGATGTAATTACATCACTACTCCTCTTTCCTAGCCTAAACCCTAAATTACACCACTACCCTCTTCCTTAATAAATTACATCACTACCCCTCTTTCTTAGCAAATTACATTGAGGGGTAGTGATGTAATTTGCTAAGAAAGAGGAGTAGTGATGTAATTTGCCAAGAACCTTTTCAAACCCTGCATGTGCCAATATTGAGATCTCACATATCTCTAAACTTCTAATTTCCGTGAAACCCCTTTTTCCTAAAACATCGCCCATCAAGGGTTAGTGATGTAATTTGCTAAGAGAGAGGGGTCGTGATGTAATTTCTTAAGCAAGAGGGTACTTGTGTAATTTGCTAAGAAAGAGGGGTAGTGATGTAATTTGCTAAGCAAGAGAATAGTAATATAATTTGCTAAGAAATAGGGGCAATGATGTAATTTGCTAAGAACATTTTCAAACCCCACATGTGCCAATATTGGAAATGTTCAAAAACATCTTACGCACTTGCAACTCCGACTTAGTGCCATAGAAAATAACGAGAATTCTAAAGAAATGAGGGCAGAGGGTACTAATATTCGGAAAGAAATTGATGAAATCCTTAAAAAGGAAGAGCTTTTGTGTTAACAAAGAGCGAAGGAACTTTAGCTGCAACAAGGAGACAAAAACACCAAAATTTTCCATTCAAGAGCATCATAGAGAAGAAAGCAAAACCAAATTTCAAGGCTTTTTTATGAGAATGATTGCTGGTGTACGTCAAAGGTTGAGATCAAGTGCTTGATCTCTTCCCATTTATCGAAGCTATTTAAAACAAGTGGACCAAATTGAATCGAGGAAGCTTTGGTGGGTATTCTCCCTAAAGTTTCTATGGAACAAAATGCAAAGATTGTCACTGAATTCACGACATCGGAAGTTCGAAAGGCATTGTTTTAGATGCATCGAATAAAATCCTCGGGTCCAGATGGTATGCCTCCTCTCTTTTTCCAAACGTATTATTGGTCTATTGTTAGCAAGTCGGTCTTGAGTTTTGTGTTAGAATACCTCAATGGTCATGCGGATTTATCTCATATCAACAAGACACATAGTTCTTATTATGAAAACTAGAAATCCAAAAAAATTGTCTGATTTTATACCTATAAGCTTGTGTAATGTCGTGTACAAAATGATTGCAAAGGTCCTAGCAAACCATTTTAAGTATCTCCTCCCCAGTATTATCTCGAATACTCAAAGTGCATTTGTCCCTGGTAGAATGATTTCAGATAACTCTCTTCTTGCCTTTGAGATTGCTCATTTACCTAAAAATAAGCGTAAGGATAAATAAGGTTGGTGTGCTCTTAAGTTGAACATGAGTAAAGTTTATGATCGTGTCGAATGACCTTTCTTAGAAGCTGCTTTATTAAGATTAGGCTTTTGCTCTAGGTGGGTGCACTTAATCATGGGGTGTGTCAAATCGACTTCTTTTTATTTCTTGGTTAACAGTCATATTCTTGGAAATGTCCTCCCATCTTGAGGTCTTAGGCAGGGATGCCCCTTATCCCCATACCTGTTTATTATGTGTGTTGAAATTTTATCTAACCTTCTTCAATCAATGGTAAATAATGATTGTATATCCAGTCTTAGTATTTGTCGAGGTGCCTCAAAAATTTCCCATTTATTCTTCGCTGATGATAGTATCATTTATCATGCGGCTGAAGAAAATGAGTGTGGCGAGATTGTGAACATTCTCAAACTTTATGAAGATGTGTCGGGTCAAAAATAAATTTTGATAAATCGTCGCAATCGTTTAGCAGAAATGTTCAACAAAATTCTCATGAAATTCTGCTCAATACTTTGCAGATAAAAAGATCAGCCCCTCATGATACATACTTGGGGCTCCTGATTGTGGTGGGAAAATCAAAGAGGGTCATCTTTGAAGGAGTCAAGGACAAAGTATGGAAAAAGATAAATGGGTTGAGGGGGAAACTTCTCTCAAAAGTAGGGAAAGAGATCTTGATTAAGAAACTTCTCTCAAAAGTAGGGAAAGAGATCTTGATTAAGGCGGTTGTGCAGGCTATCCCTACCTGTATGATGAATTATTTCAAGTTACCAATGACACATCACAAAGAACTTTCCTCTATGATTGCAAAATTTTGGTGGAGTCAGTGTGGAAAAGAGACGGGCATGCACTAGAAATCCTGGAGAGAGGTGTCCAAATCCAAAATGTGCAGCGGTTTGGGTTTCAAGGATCTTGCGGATTTTAATAAAGCGTTATTGGCCAAACAATTATAGAGGATACAAGCAAATCCAGATTCCCTAATCAGCAAGTTTTTCAAGATAAGATACTTTCCTAGATGTTCTCTCCAACAAACTTACTCTGGAAAGGAGGGACTTCTTTCATGTGGAATAGTTTAATGTCTACAAAAGACATTGTTGTTGCGGGCTCGATTTAGAGGGAAATGGTAGGTCCATTAACATCTGGAAGGAGAGATGGATCCCTCGACCGTCTACATGCAAAATTATAATATCAAAAAATAACAACCGAGAGGAGATGGTCTCAACGCTGATTTGGCCACACTTGGGATGTTGGGACGAGGAAACGCATAAATTTTCTTAGGTGTGATGTCAATGCAATTCTCAAAATCCCTCTTCCTAGATCTGATTGCAATGATAGAGTGGCTTGGGTGATGGAGAAAAATGGAAAATTTTCAGTAAAAAGCGCATACAAAAACACTGGCTATGGAGAGATCTGAACGCAATGTTGCTTCTTCGAGTTCTACTATGGAAGGTCAATTTTGGAGGGACTTATGGGGATCTAAAATCTCTCATAAAGTCAAAATATTTGGGTGGAGAGTATGCCATAATATTTTATCGGTGAAAGCTGAATTACATAAGAAAATCCCATCTATTCCGCCGGATTGCGATTTGTGTGGAGAAGGGTGTGAATCGGTAGCTCATGCTTTAACAGACTGCCCCACAATAGAACTGTGTTGGTTTCAATCGTCTTTGGGTGCTAGAACCCAAACTTCAAGAAATTTGTTTTTCAAAGAGTGAGCGCTACAATTTTATCAGGGTATTGGGAATGATCAACTCGTTCGCTTTTTTTATGATTGCGTGGGCCAAATGGTACGATAGAAACCAAGTTTTCCTTGGGGACAAAGGAAAAAATCCCTGGAAGATAACAGGAAAAGCGGAAAAAAATCTTTCGAAATATACTGAAGCTTCAAAAAGACTAAAAAATGATGAAATATCGAGATCTCAAGTGCAAACTTCACGGGATAGATGGACTAAACCTCTGGCTGGAAAATTTTATGTCAACTTTGATGGGGTTTGTTGTGGCGTTTCGAGTAGGGCAGGGATTGGAGTTGTAATTAGAGATCATGAGGGTGTGATTATGGCAACAAAGGCAAAATCCATGGATTATATTGCTAGTTATGATCGTTGTAAGGCAGTAGCAATGCTTGAGGCCACATGGTTTGCTTATTAGTGTGGATTTCAAGACGTTATTCTAGAAGGTGATTCACTTCGGGTGCTGAATGTCGTTTCCAAGAAGGATGGAGATCTTTCGGAGCTAGTTTTCCTTTTTGCTGATATTTGTAGGATTTTAAAGTCTTTTAGATTCTGTCTATGTTCGCATGTGAAACGATCGAGTAATCAGGCTGCTAGGAGGCAGCTAATACCCTAGAAAAAATTGGCTTGCAGCCTGGTTGTGATGAGATCTGGTTGGATGAAGCCCCTCCACAGATCCATGATGTTATTTCCTTAGATATTTTCCAATCTTGATAAATGAAATCTTTCCTATTAAAAAAAAAAGGTTAGTTTTCAAAAGTATAAATTGTGAAATGAGGGTTTTCAATCGGTAGCAAATTTTCAAATTAGCACTAAATCAAATTATCATTCGCATGTTTGTGATTCCATTAAAATAGAAATTTCGCCACAATTCATGAATGAGATGATTTTAGGTAGGACCTATTTTCATCTCGTTTTTTAAATGGGGCATTCATGAATCTGGAATATGCCGGCGGGTGTCCAAGGTCATGTATTAACTCAAAAGTGAGATGAAGGTGTCGTTGATAGAAATAATCGTCGATTAATTCGATCAACGACATCTTCATTTCACTTTTGACTTAATACAGGTTCAATCGGGGTGTAGTCTAATACCAGTGAATTACTTGAAGTAGGCATCGACGATCAAAATAAACGGGAGCCATTACTTGCACACATAATGTTTGCCCTAGCGCACTAGTCAAAAAAACTTGCACACATAATGTTCGCCTTAGCGCACTATTCAAAAAAACGATATGGTATTTTGGGGACCCCTATACCATATTGCAACATCATTAATGTCATATGATTTGTAGGTTGTGATCTAAAGATCTGCAAAAGATTTGCATAAAACATGATCTCTATTATATGAATCAAAGCAGTCAACTGTCGAGTCAAATGATGGCTTTTGACTGCATTGAATCAAATGATTACCTTTGACTGCATTCGAATCATATGATAAATATAGTGTTTTGTGGCAATCTTTGTCACCAAAGATCTTTAGATCATGACCTTCAAATCAGACGGCTTAAATGGTGTTCCACATAACACAGGTCCAGGAATACCAAGTCTCTCTTTTAAATTGTGTCCAAGGCCAAACTTTGTGTGCTCAAGTAATAAAACCATCGTAACCCATATACCGGAACTCGCCTGATATGCCATAGTTGCTATGAAAATGTGGTAATGGCCCTTGACATTCATGAGCAACCCAATTGTGACGGCCTCCGGCCACTGAAACCCGTTAAAAATGGCTGCGATGAGGGTTCCAAACACTTTTCCGATGGTCCCGACGGCGACTAAGAAGCCTAGCTTAAACCATGAGTCCTTAGAGGCACTCCAAGCTTTAAGTTGAGTAGACCAACCAACCCAAAAAAAGAAGAGTGGGAAGAGCAAGGAGCTCAACAAGTAGTTAACCTTGCTAGTCATCAACTTTGATAGCCTTCCCTCCCTTGGGAAAGCCAACCCCACTATGAATGCATTCATAACCCCATTATAGCCCACCAAAGTAGAAATCGAGCAAACCACACCAACGATTGCTAGTGATACTGCCAGGTGAGTCCCCTTCATTGGTTTCCCCTCTGGGTTGCTCTCATTCACCCAATTTACGAGAAGCGGAACCACCTTAACTACGAACAAAGTTTGTAAGCTCAATACGACGATTTGAACAAAAATTTGGAAAGAACCGACACCGCGCTCGTCTGGTCCATTGTAGTTGGGTTGTTTGATGAGCATCCCAAAGGCCATGAGGACTGTGGAGACCATGTCGTTGAGGACGCCCGCGCTAACCACGAGCCGCCCGATCTCCGACTTACCGATCTTGAGCTCGGTAGTTAAACGGGTTAGGAGAGGGGACGCGGTGTTGGCGAGGGCGAGTGCTAAGGCAACTGCGACGGTGAAACGATCGTCATGTCTCATATGGACGACGATCTTTTGATCACCGACGAGCAATGTTGTAATGCCTACGAGTAGAGTGGAGAGAATTCCGGTGTAGGCGATCGAGGCTTCTCGCCGGGGGCTGCGCCAAATCAAGTGAGGGTCCATCTCAAGGCCAACTACAAACATGTAGAACATGAGGCTGACGCCGGAGAGAGTGCTCAATATGCGAGGGACTGAGTCAGAGACTTTGTCTCGGATCCAACCCACATTGCTTATCAGTATCCCTACCTGGATGGAAAGAAGGAAAAACTCAAAAAAAATTATCATTATATCTTAATTATATATGATTCTCAATCACTATATGAAGAATGGCCAATGCTAGCTAGATCACATGCCACATTTCATGTCACTAAGGATTCACCAGTCTCTCTACGATTTTAGGAAAAAAAAAAAAAGTTGGATTTTTTTGCCCTTCATTTTACCACTTCCACAACATTTTAGTATAACCAGCAAGCTGCACCCATATGCATATATGAGAACCACACACACAAGCATATATATATATGTAAAATCTCTAAGCCAAGTCACAGGATATAAACTCATTACTCAGGCTTTTATTGTTGCATGTCATTTCAATTGGCTTTGAAAAGTTAAAAAGCAGATGTTGCCATGGTTTGCAATCTTGCCTGAGACGAAACACCTTGCTTTTAGGGCCTAACGAGATAAGATTAGGTTGTGATTCATTCCGAGAAGCAATATAAAAAATATTAATTTTATCTTTTAGTTTATATAGGGTGTCGGGTATACTATTAAAAGTGTACCACCCATTCTATTTGTATATGTGACACCATTTTATCTTACTGTATCCTATCTATGTGATGATCTCGTGAATGACTATCACGGTATGCCCAAATCTGTGCACACTAATATTGCTATTGTTCTTAATTTTTAACAGCTAATATTAATGATCCTTGATTAGACTGTATGCAATTGATTAACAGGTGTGGTTCCTTTACTAAAATGTGTTCCAATAATGAACAATCACTTGGACTGTTTAGATTGATCTCAAATATTTGCCACATTGCATAATAGTGAGGTATTCTTTGATGGTGTAAGATCAATTACCCACTTGAATGGTGGATGATTATTCAAAAGGTTATTTTTTGTTTCACGCTATCTCACCAAGATGAGAGAAGTCTCTGTCTCAGGGCAGTCCGAAACAACTCTGGAAATTCAAGATTTCAAACCATGTTTTTTGCAGTCAATGAGAAATAAACTCATGGAATGTACACCCATATCATTTCAACTGCCTTTGAGAAAGTTAAAGGCAGTTGTTTTTTTTTTTTATAGAAGACAACATTTATATTAAATCAGGGAAAATCGAAAATAACAATATCAAAGAGCTGGGGAGCGGCATCCTCCAACCAAATCTCATTGCACCCATCGCTAAGCCCTATTTTAGATAACAAATCAGTTGCACCATTTGCAGATCTTTAGACAAGTGACTAGGAGTACGACCTAAAATTCTTCACAAAACTTTTTTAAGTTATCAAAGAGATTAGCAAACTCCAACAGATCCTCGCCCTGACAATCAGCTCCATGAACAATTCTTGAAGAGTCACCTTCGAAAATAACTCTATCAAAACCTGTTTCATAAGCAAATTTAGCAGCTTCAAAAAGACCAATAACCTCACAATGATCAGTCGAAGAGACATTCTTGCAATTCTTTTCTAGGGCACCCATAACATGCCCCAAGTGATCTCTTATGATAACTCCTATCCCAGCAGCCCCAGTTTGCAAGCAACAAGCTCCATCAAAGTTAACCTTGTATATGCCTGTAGCAGGCGACACCCAAGTTCTTGGAATAGGCAGAAGCGGGACATTTAACATAGTAGGGGGCTTCACCATTACCGAATGAAAGTCAACAAGTAGGCTTGTCGCAGAGCTGACAATGGACAAGGGCTCCCTCGATTTTTCTCTGTGAAGAATTCTATTCCTTTCATTCCATAGTGCCCACGCCAAAGTAAAGAAAAGATTCAGGTGAGAAGGGTCAGCCACAAATATAAATTCCAAGACCCACTCTTTGAAATTAAGGTTGTTATGCAAGTAAATCATAATACTCAGAGGAGAACTGAACCACGTAGCCTCTGCTTTAGGGCAATCTCTGAGAGCATGTTCCACATATTCAACTGAGTTGTCACAACCATTGCACATAGGGAGTATACTATGAATTTTTTGATGGAGGAGTTTCTTAACAGGGAGGATGTTGGAACACCCCCGCCATGCAAATATTTTTATTTTGTTCGAAATTTTTGTATTTCATAGATGCTTCCAAAGAGGGCAAGTGGGATAGTTGCTGGAAGAGGCTCTCTTATCATTGTTTTTAGCAAACTCCTGGGCTATTCCGTAAGCACTTTTAACAGAAAAACGACCATCCTCTAAGAGAGCCCAGGCCAGTTTATCTTGTTTGTTGGACAAGGGGAGAGGAATAGACAAAATAATTTTAGAATCATCCTCAAGAAAATAATTCCTAATCTTATGCTCATCCCATTTGATGGGATCATTGAGAATGAGGTTTGACACTTTTTCATCAATTTTCACAAGAGGAGAAATAACTGTAAAAGTGGAAGGCCTAGGGATCCACCTATCCCCCCATATGGAAATAAGCATTGGCGTAGCCACATAGAAGGGTGTGGGGGCTCAAGCCCCCATTTAACTACAAAGTTTCTATTAAGTATGCTACTTATACAGTCTTCATTTGTATATAAGCCCCAAACTTACAATGTAGATGCTCCCAGATTGATGGTAAAATAATCACTAATAGTATATTTATCATTTTTAGCCCCCACCAACAAAAATTTCTGGCTACGTCCCTAGAATAAGGTCACCATTACCAACCCTCCAGACACAACATTTTTCCACAATGCTTCTAGCGGAAAATATGCTAGCCCACGTGAAAGAGGAATTAGGCTTCACTTTTGTTGGAAAAATGGTACTATTGGGATAGTACTTAGCTTTGAGGACGCGTGATACAATAGCTATAAGATTTGAGCACAGTCTCCAAAATTGTTTGGCAAGGAGGGCAGTATTAAAGGACATTAGATCTTTAAAACCCAAGCCCCCCCTCACCTTTAGATTTGCAAACCTCCTTCCAAGGCCGCCAATGAATACCTTTCTCCTTTCCACTATGACACTACCAAAATGTCGCAATAATCGCCGAAATTTCTTGAATAAGTGAGATTGGTATCCTGAAACAACTCATCATATATGTGGGGATAGCCCGGGCCACAACTTTGATCAAAATTCTTTCCAGCTTTAGAGAGAATTTTCCTTTCCATCCCATAAGTCTTTTCCAGATTCGATCTTTGATGGGCACAAACATAGCCCTCTTAGATTGTCCCACAATCATAGGTAAACCCAAATATTTCTCATTTGAACTGGCTCTTTTAACCTACAAAAGACTGAGAATATTTTGTCTCAAAGAATTTGGAACATTCCTACTAAAAGAGATTTTTGATTTATCAAGATATATAATTTGACCCGAAGCCTCTTCATAAAGTTTGAGGATGTTCACAATTTCCCCACATTCCTGCACATTTGCCAAATGATATAGGATACTATCATCAACAAAAAATAAATGGGAAATAGCATACGCTCCCCTACATATTCGGATACCAGAGATCTTCCCACAATTGACCTTAGATGATATAAGTTTTGACAAGACTTCGGCACACAAGATGAAGAGGTAGCTGTTGTAGCCATTGAGAGCTAAAGTCATGAAATAAACACCCATGACTTGAATGCGACGATAATTACCTATATATATATATATGGTCAGATCACATGCAATGTAGCATGCCATCTTCAAACAAACACCTGTTTTGAGTAATACATCCATGGGACATGTGATTTGTAAAAAAAATTGATTTTTTAGGACTTTTTGCCCTTCAAATCATGAGTAAGATAAGGTAACGCCTACCTATATGGGTGCATTGATTTTTTCCTAACTTTGACAACATTTTTAATGATGGATAAGCATTGGATCCTGCCCAAATGCTGCCTTTGAACTAACAATACACCACATGACACTCAACCCAAACATCGGGTGTCACGACAATTTTCCCAAGGCCGATCGGTTATCATACAAAAAATAAAAATAAAAATAAAAAAGTGTATTTATCCATCCTAAAAAAGCTAGTAAAGGGAGCAAAGGTCAATGCACCAAGTTTATTTGGCAAATAAAAACTTTGACTTATGATTTGAAGGGTAAAATGGTATGAATTTTTTTCTTTTATCTAAAACCTTATGGGACTAGGTGAACACTTAAAGCATCAGTGTAACTCTTAGATCACATGCCACGTGATCTAGCAGTTGGATGTAGCGCCAATGCCCTACATTTGAATGCATATCTCGGCCACCGGCCGCATGAAAAACCAATGTTTTTAAAACCGATCCGGAGCTCGAACCGTAAAAGGGACTGGTTGGGTTCAAACTAGTTCAACCACGGTCAGACCGTGGTGGAACAGTGACGTCATTAACAAAATTAATTAGTTAAAATTAATTTTTTTTTAACTGAATCCGAATTTAAATCGTAAAAGAGACTGATTTGGTAATCTTTATCAAATTGTTTATCGATTTTTTAGGCCTCAAATCGCTCACATTTCATTATGGGTAATCTGTAGATTCTTTACCCGAATTTTTTGGCACTAAATATTCTACTACAGTCTGTACTGATGCTAAGAACATCTGGTTCGACAGCCCGGTCCGGTTCAAACGGTTCACTGATTAACCGAACAGTTCACCAGTTTACTACGACTCACAAAGACAACCAGCATTAACACCAAACCGGACCGCATCCTCCGCCAGTTCCTAGTTAAACCGGTCAAACCGGCCGATCCGGTCTGATTTTAAAAACACCGTGAAAAATTATATGATATAAAGGGTAGCTCTGTTCGCACCCACGCATTCTTAGAAAGCACCTACATCATAGACCCCTTAAAACCCATTGATAGGGTTGGATTAGACAATGGACATTGTGTTTCACCCTGATCTTCCACTCAATGGATCTTGAGACCATGTCACACTTATCAAACGGTCAATTTTTTATTTCAGATGTCACAGATCCCCAAAATATGACCCTAAAATCACATTTGGGCGCGATGTGTGCCATTGCACACAAGGTGCACTTGTTGGTGATATGTGGCATGTGGAATAAAAAACTGACCGTCTGATAAGTGAGACATGGTCTCAAGAACCATTTTGTCAAAGATCAGGGTGAAAAATGATATCCATCATCTGATCTGACTCAATCAACGAGTAAGGGGTAGCACACGTGGGTGCTTTCAAAGAACGCATGAGTGTAAACAGAGCTACCCTAACATAAATAAGTATAGTTATTACAACTTTTCAAATAAAAAGTGGGTGCAATTATTATGTAGGTGCTTTTAGAGATTCATTTGGTGCAAATAGAGGTTCCCACACTACAAAAAACAAGACTATTAGTGGCAGCCAAAAACTGCGGCTATTAACAAAAAACTGCCGCTAATACCCTTATCGCTAATAATCTTAATAGATTTTTTATTAATAGCGACAATTTTTTGAAGTAAAAAACTGTCACTAATAATCTTATTTTCTTAATAAATAGCGACAATTTTTTAAAATAAAAACTGTCACTAATAATCTTATTTTTTGTAGTGTCAGGTGGATATAGACCCAAAAAAATGGCAGATGCTGGTGAAGGGAAATCCATTAGGGTTTCATACATAGATGGCAAAGATCTCTATTGGTATGCTAACACTTAGGCTGAAGGAGTTGTTAGTTGCTCATAGCATTCTATGTGATCGAGTATTGTTAGACCTAGTTCTTAGATCTTGGTCTTATTATTTGCCTTCCTTCAAGAGAAAATTAGAAAAACATATCTGCCTTACATTTAAGAAAACATGCTAGAGTTTTTTCAATTTTAGAAAATCAGAGCCCACGATTGTTTACAAAAATTTTATGATCTATACGTGGAATGCATATCTAGGATTGGATGTCATGGCAACTTGAACAAAGATATCATTTACTACCCAAAAAGTTTGAGCATAAAAAAATAGCTAGTCAAAAGTGTTCAAACCAATCTCAAGGGGTTGGTGGTACTGGCCAGGTACTTGCTCCCAATAGCAAGAGACCTGAGTTCCAATCTCATCCCCTCCTTGAGGTCACCCTAGAGATTTATATCCCGTGCTGACCCGATAGGTGCTAATTTGGAGTGCACAGGTGCCCTTGAGATTAGGCAGGTGCAGCAAATTAATTGGGCGGTGCCCCTAACTTTGACCCCTCAAATAAGGGCCAAAAAGTGTTTAGAAAGTTGAGTTTTTTACAAAAAAAAATCACATTTTGAGTAGATCATCTACCCAAAACGGATCTAATTATTTTTAATTGAATCACTACGGATCTAAAATTATGAGCATTGTTTTCCTAGAACTAAAAATATGAGGCATATTTTCCTAAAGTTAACTGATTTTAGACATTGTTTTCTAAAAACCCCTTCTTTCTAAGTATTAGTTGTTTGTATGTAGTTTCTCCTTTATGGTTTATTGGCTATTTCTATTTACCCAACCAGATCTCATTGTAATGCCTTGCTTCTTGTTACAAATGATTACTACAGTTTACCTAAACTTAGGTTTCCAATTAGTAAAAATCATTCTCTATTTGTTTAAGACTTTGTATAAGGTACCCAACCCAAGCATCAGAAGCTAACGTTCCGGCCAATCTCTGTCCATCAACCTTGAAAAATGCGCTGAATTTTTGAAATATTAAACCATTGAAAGGTTAAAAAGTTACTTCCATTGTGTTTACGAATGCTTGATCTCTCGAACATAGAGATTGACCCGAACACCACTGCTGGGATTTGGGTTAGGTACCAGCTCTTAGTTTAAAGCCTTCGCTTTTTAAGGCTGCTAGGCGCACACAACTTTCCATTCCCGCACACTATTTTTAGTCGCACACCAACTTTTGTTATCTCATAATAAATCTTGCTTTGTTGTGGCTAATAAAGATTCAAACATGTATTATTTAACAAAATAATTTGTTCAAAGTACCTTTTGGGTGAGCCCAGACTTTTCTTAATTTTATTTTTTCTTTATAGCTAACTTTTCTAGTCCCACACCAACTTTTACTATCTCTGTACACTTAATTTTGTTTTTTGTATGCAGGAAAGAACAAAATATATTATGCCCTTGCAGCTCCCTTTTTAGTTTGGTGCACGGGTTGTGCACCAAGTAAAATTCCTTCCACCAAATTGGTCAAACCTCTGTCAATGCAAAGACTTATAATATGACACTTATACGTCGGTGATTAGGGATGATGGTAATATAGATGAGGTAGCAATATTAGAAATTTTTAAAAAAAGTAATAAAAAGGAAGTAAATGCAAGATATTATCATATAAACTATATCATTCATTTGGATTATCTGGTATGAGGAGAGAGAGAGAGAGAGAGAGAGAGAGAGAGAGAGAGAATTACTATGAGTTCAGAGAGTATTCGAGGTTGGCCCAAGCGTCTAAAGACAACGTGGAAGAGTTTGCACATGAGAATGATGATGAGCACTTCGGCGAGGAATGCTGTGTAAATTCCCGTGAAAGAAGAATTTAAAATCGTGCAATCATTTGCAGCAGAACCCATTATCGTTTCTTGAGAGAGAGAGAGAGAGAGAGGTTCGATATGTAACCTTTAATGGAAGGTTGTCATCTTCACCTAAGAAAAAAAATTGTTAGTTTATTTATTTTCTATTTTTTTCAGTTTTTTTGTTCTACTCTATATTTTTTTTTATGGTGTAGCGGTTTTGGCGGTCTCCTTTTCTAAATATATATAAACCTGTGGCTGAAGCCATCTGATGTGCTCCCTCTCCCTACTATTTTGCAAGTTAATGAAAGGTTTAAAGTATCGGCCGATACGGGAATGAGTACCTGTTTTTGCAACCAAGGAATCTGTAGGTGCCACCAAATTTTCAAATGCAAAAGTTGTTGATTTCTTTGGAGATTATTTTTTCCAATAGATCTTAATTCCATGTGGCGCATATATCTTTTAAAAATGATTAGAAAACTGTGGCACGATATATAAACTTTTTATAATGTGTGCTACGGGAGGTCAAAGAATGCATTTGAAAGGCACCTATTTTGCAAATAAACATATTTTTGTCACAAGGGCATATACATATACTTTGATATTTTCTTAATTATTAATATTTTCATAATTTTTTAATTTTTCAACAAAATTTTATTTTTCTCAAAATTACGAAAATTTGTTGTTTTCTATTTCTTTGTATATATATTTAAAGCCCGCACCTAAACTCGGTCACTGTGATCCAAGGGTCAAAATTTCGATTTTCGTTTCGGCTCCGCTCAAAATCGAAATTTTGAAATTTCGGTGTCCTTTTTTTTATTAAAATATATTTTTTTTAAATTACTGCAACAGCAAAATATCGGCTGATAATTTGAAATTATAGGCTGATAATTTCAAATTTTTGGCCGATAATTTAACGTTTCGGTAATTTCGGCGAAAAATTGAAGTTTTTATTTCAGCCTCCATCGAAACCAATGCGTTTCGACTGAAATTTTGAACCATGCTGTGATCCATATCTCAAAGACATGGATGCTATTAGAAATTTTGGCATTTGTGTCTGAGATTTTGGAAGTAGGGATCACAGTGACCAGACTTTAGGTATGGGCTTTAGAAATATACGAAGGAAAAACGAAGGGCAAATATTTAGTTATTTCGGTCGCTGTTATACTAATAGTCACTAAATTTGCTGAATTTTCAAAAAGTTTGTGAATAATTTTTCAGTGAACTTCTCACAAGTTCGAGTATTAAAAGCTCACAAAATTCGTGAATAACTCATGATTTTTCAATAAATCGTGACATATCTAATATATTCAGAAGTTTTTGTACTTTTTAGTCTTCATGTTATTTTCTAATTTTCTCTCCGATTTTTCGCAGACTTGCCGAATTTTTCTTGGTGAATATGGTTACGATTTTCAATGCTATAAGGTAGAATAAAAGATGAGCAATAGTTTTAGGGTACCTCTAAATGCACCCACGCGTTTTTTGAAAGCGCCAACATCCCAATCCCCTTCCAAATCGTTGATTGCTTCGAATCAGATGATGGAGATCATTTTTCACCCCCAATCTTTTACACAATGGATCTTAAGATCATGGTGCACCTATCAGACGACCAGTTTGTGATTTCACGTGTCCCAAATACATTACAAAAATAAGACTATTAACAAAAAAAATTGTTGTTTCAATAGCGACAGGACTAATAGTGACAATTTTTTCGTCAATATCGACAGTTTTTTACTACCGTTAAAACAACTTATTTTTGCAGTGATACCAAAAATGACTCTTGAATCATATGGCACACATCACACTCAAACATGATTTTATAATCATTTTTTTATATATGTGACAAGTGGAATCACATACTAACCGTATGATAGGTGCACCATGATCTCAAGATCCATTGTGTGGAAGATCGAAGTGAAAAACGATCTCCATAATCTAAGCCGAACCAATCAAAGTGTTTGAAGGCACTACAAAAAACAAAACTACTTAGCAATACTAAAAATTGCCGCTATTAACAAAAATAAAAATAAAAATACCTCTACTAGTTCGTGTCCTTAATGAAACAAATTTTTTTTGTTAACAGCGGCAATGTTTAGTCTTATCTTTTGTAGTGAGGGGTTTGCAACGCTGGGGCTTTCAGATAAGGTGTGGGCACGTTTATGAACCTTTAGTTTTATTTTTAGATCTATTACTGCCACCCATCATTTGCCAATTCCACACCTTTTAAAGAAAAGAGGTTTACGTTTACTAGTCTGAGGATATCATTAGCATGTGATTCAGCAGCAATTTATTGATTGATTAGTGTGTATATGATTTTTTTCATTAGTTAGTGTGCAACTAGCATTGTCATTAACTGGGGTGCCATAAATGTTACCTAGCTATGTTCGCGTCGGAGACTATTTAAAAATAATTGATTATTTTGGATCTGATGATAGAGATTGTGTTTCATCCTGATCTTTCACATAATGGATCTTGAGATCATGTTGCACTTATCAGACTGTCTGTTTTTTATTCCATATGTCATAGGTCTCCAAAAAATGGATCTTCAATCTTATGGCACACGTAATGCTCAAACGTGATTTTAGGGCCATATTTTGGGGATTTGTGACATGTAGAATCAGAAACTTACCATCTTATATGTGATATATGATCTCAAGATCCGACCCGATTAATGAGTTTTAAGGGGTCTCCAACGTAGGCGCTTTTAGAGAACGCGTAGAGATACCCTAAATGTTAATGTTATAATGGCAGTAACAGGTCTCTTATTTTTATAACCCGGGTCCAAAATATGAAGTCTAAATTCTGTTGGAATTACAACAGATACAGGTGGTCATTTAGTTCTTCTTTAATCTGGGTAAGCTTTGTAAATCTCTTAAGTTGAAGAAGCAATTTGATCTTTTAATTGAACGCATTTAACCAGATTAGTCCAGAGATCAACAAGTTTGGCCCGTGGTTGCATGAATCTAGGGCTGTCAACGGGCGCGGGGCTTCAGCCTGGGCCTGGCCCGGATGGCGGGTTCAGGCCTAATTTTTTTAGATATTTATTAAATGGGCCAGGCCCGGATAAGAAATCGGGCCAGGCTCGGGCTGCAAAGTGTAAAGCCCGGCCCGGCCCTGATAGCTGTGGTCCTTATTTTTTAAAAAAAATCTTTAAAATACTCTTAAAAATTACTAGAAATCCAGCCCAAATCCGGCCCAGCCTGGATAGCTATTCGGGTCGGATTCGGGCTACAAAATTCCAAAACCGGGCTGAGCCCGGCCTGGCCCGATTAGCTATCTGAGCCGGGCCCAAACTATTAAAAAAGAATAAAAACAGGCGGGTGAAAACCCCGGCCCGGCCTGTTGACAGCCCTACCTGAATCAATGGTTGACAACATTGTAGCCATAGTGACAAATTTCTCCAAATTTTACCAAAATTTTGGATTATTGAAACTTTTGGCGATTTGCTGAAAGTTTTGGATATTCTACAAAATTTCGGTGGAAATTTTAGAATGTATGAATTTTAAATTTCTATTTATGGATTAGTTACACTTTTTGTTATCTCTTTGTAATGTTGTTTTTATGATTGTTGAGTTGTAATGCGTACGGATAGTGGATTATATAATGCATCTATTTTATTATTTATTAATATCATTTTTTACTTTAAATACGTTTTTATATATATATATATATATATATATATATATATATATATATATATATAGTTTAAATATTATATTATTTTATTAGAATTCTCAAAATATTCCTAAATTTTTCTTAATTTTTTTCTGAAATGAACCTAAAGGAGCCGCAACCAAAATATATAGCCGAAATTGAAAATTTCTGTTATTTCAGCCTTAGGGTAAAAAGGTTCAATTACCCATAAAAATAAAAATAAGAAGAGTAACTCGGTCTCGGTCTCGTCTAACCAACATCGAGAGCCCGGCAATTGTAATCGCAGACCGGAAATATCAAGGTGGCAGGCCATCTACTTGATAAAAGACAACCCAAAGTGCTAATTTCTTGAACATTCAAGGCAATTTCACATTTACGAGCCCTCGATCGAATGGTTAGAATCATTCTATCAGTGTCCATCGAAATCATAATACTAACATCTAACATCAACCGCGTAATGTAGACTATTTGAGGTCTCTATTGTTGGATTTGTCTCACTTCAGCTGTGGGTTACAATTTCTTGGGCTCTTTAATTATATCTTTGGCAAACCTCAATCCGGTTTTGTGAGCTTGAGTTAAGCCATAGGAATTCTTATCATCCATCTTATGAACCTGCCACCCAATTCGAAAATTAATATACAATTACAGATAATCACTATTTCTCAAGCAGACCTCAAAACTAAAGAATTAATATTCCCCCTTCACCATGTTTGAATTCTTTTGCAAAGCCAACCCTAAATAAAATAAATAAGATAAGGCTACAGTGATAATGATTGATGATGAAAATGTTCAGAGTTCTTCATTTGGAAGGTAACATATTTGTGTACTATAATCTTATCCCGATACATATTCGCCAATATGTATCGGGTTAGGACTCATCCGATACGATATGCACCCCCGATTTTCTATGGGGTACCATATCAAGTCATATCGGCCGTATACAATATGAACTGGATGAAATACCAAAAATGTCCTTTGCCAAAGTTTTTAATATATATGTTTTAATATTTTAAATATATAAAAGAAAGTCCTTTAAGATCGGTTGGTTTGGTCGATATATATCTGATACGTATCGGCCTGAGACCTGCCCCATATGCCGACTGGCCTCAAAATTAACAGAACCTCACTAACTAGTTGACACTGATCCCATGGGCAGCCATCAGTTCTGCTTCACTTCTGAGAGCAGCTCAACTACTTTCTTCATCTTCGGCCGTTTAGCCGGAGTCGTATCGGTACAAAGCAAAGCAATCTTCAATATTCCGAGCATCTGTTTCCTCCACGCGAAAGAGACCGTACTAAGCCTCGAATCAAGTATCTGCTCCGGGGTATCACCTCTTGCCGGTGTGCTGTGAACCCATTTTACGAGATCGATCCCTTCACCGAAGGCTTCATCGACCGGTAACCGGCTCGTAAGGATCTCAAGCAACACAACTCCGTAGCTATAAACATTTCCTGGTGCCGTTACTTGCATTGTGTAAGCATATTCTGATAATGACAAAGAAATAGATTTAAGCATTAGATAATAAAAATATCGGTCTCGGCTCGTAGATTTGGGCTGGATTTTCGTTATTTTTTTCAAAAGAAAAAAGAAAACCAAAACTTTTTTTTTTTTGTTTCCTTGTTGTACAGATTTCTTATCCCAAAACCAGTTGAGCTTCCTTTGGTTGGCAAATGATGATTTTCTATGGATGCATTAGACTTATTTGGTAATTTGGAGACATCAATTGAGGGATTCACCAGACTTGATATAAAATTTGAGGTTCTGAGAATTAATCCCAAATAATTTAAAAAGTTGTATGTTTTTCAAAAACCGCGAACGATTTACAAATGACACGATGGTTTTAATAAATCCTGATTTTGAATTACTTTTTAAATGTTTTGTACTTTTTTATCTTATGTTTTTTATTTTTTCTCTCCAATTTTCTATAAATATTTCCCTGAGCTGTCCGAATTTTAACCTTGTCCAATTATTACTCCGACTTGGTGACTATGGCTGTGTTTGGGATTCCTCTTTGGAGGCAAAGAGCAGCTCTCTGCTCTGGCATAGATGACCTTAATATGGGACTATGTTTGATTGCAAGTGCTCTTTGCTCTTTTAGAGTGTGAAAGAGCTGAATTTGAATATCTTTAAAAGAGCAATTTAAACCTACTCAAGTACAATAGGTGACACTTGAATCAATCTCAAACCTACAACCTTGGATCGGGCCCTGACAATTTTGAGCTCCAAATCAGTGAATGGTCAAAAGTGAACTTTCAATCTTTAGTGTGCTCGTAAATAACAATGTGGCTTCCCGAGGCTTGACTATTTGGATACAAGGAGATCGACCTGAGTGCCACCGTTGGCAATCCGATCGGGTGCCTATTATCAGCTCTCGAACAGTATGGCTTTTTGGTGAACAGAGGTTTGTGTAGAACATGGTGTAAAATCTAGGATCTGTATCGGTACTGAGTATGACCGGGATCAGTATTTTGAAAATACCGGCTGCTATAAATGATATAAACCCATAATTAAAAGGGTTAGTTACGGGCGGTTATTAAGCCAGTCAGTTTGTACCAGATTGTCCGGTACCGAAATATACCGGCTGCTATTTTTGGTATTTTCTTGTATTTTAAACCGTTGTGTAGAGAGATTTTAGTTCAAGGAAAAAATTGTAACAATTTCCGCCAAATCTCGAGATGATACTAAATTTTCTATGATGAACTGCGAATTGCTTCGATGTATAAAAGCAGTAAGTGCTCAAATCGGTGAAGCATGGAAGAGAGGAGGAAAATTCCGTACCTGGGGGAATATAACCGAACGAGCCGGCCACAGCACTGATACTTGCCGTGCCTTTTAACGGATCCAAGAGCTTCGATATCTCGATCTCCCCGATCATTGGGCTGAAATTTGAATCTAAATATACGTTACCCGAAGAGATGTCGAGATGGATAATAGCGACATTGTGAAGAAAAGCAAGTCCTTCGGCAATTCCGATCGCAATGGAGAGCCGTCTCGGCCAGTCAGGTTCGGACTCCAATTCAGTGGACTCATGAAGGAGCTGGGCTAATGTACCGTTGGATAAATAATTGTGAAGTAACAACGCGACATCTTCATAGAATACGAAACCGATTGGCCTCATTAAATTATCATGGCACAGATTCCCTAATCTTTCGAGCTCTCTGATCATTTTGTTATGGTGATGGATTATGGTCCGGTCTACGGATTTCAGCCGCTTCACGGATAAGATGAGTCCTGAAGGCATCACTGCTTTATATACTGTACTAAAAGTCCCGTTACCGATCTTATTCGAATCCTTCAGAGTCTCTTGTACCACGCGATCGAAATCTATAGCTTGTTTCAAGTTCTCGACGAAGACATTGCCAGCTATTATCGATGGAGCGGCCACATTTCGTTCCTCTTTAACGGCCGCAGCCATCGCAGCCATTTCCTGCTTCTCCCTCATCATAAACAAGATCACGATTAGTATCACCGATAGAAAAACTGTCAAACAAACACCAATAACAAATAAGATGATCTTGTACGAGACCCGGTGGCGGTCGGCCTTATCGCCGGAACCGAAATGGTTCACACAGGAAGAGCTCAGTGGGTCTCCACACAATCCCTTATTGCCTGAAAAACTCGAGTTTGGGCTCTTTTGAAATGGCCCAAAAACGGGTACCTGTCCTGATAGTTGATTCTTCGAAAAATTAACCTCTATCAAGCTCAACATGCCCTTCAGCGCTAACGGAATATTTCCAGAGAGTTGATTGTTAGAGACATCCAATGAAACTAGCTTGTCGAGTTTCCCCAATTCGGGTGGCAGTTGTCCTCGAAGGTGGTTGAAGCTAAGATTTAGAGCGATTTGCAAATTCTTGATTCGACCGATCTCCGGAGGGATCGTACCAGTGAGATAATTACTGCCCATTTGCAACTCGAGCAACCGAACGCAGTTCCCGATCTCCCGAGGTATCTCGCCTCTTATCAAATTCTGACACATGATCAAATATTGCAATCTCGACATGTCGCAGAGGTCTTCGGGTACACTACCGTTGAATCTATTGTTGCTTATATCAAGTTTGCTAAGGTTCTTACACTTAACAAGCGATCTCGGGATATCGCCAACCAGACTGTTACCCGAAACGATCAATTCTTGCAAATTTACCAGATCTCCGAGCTCCGAAGGAACAATTCCCATGAACCCATTAAAGGCTAAGTTCAAGAGGGTGAGATTATGACATTTCGAGAAATCCGCAATGATCTCACCGGAGAAGTGATTGTTATTCGCTTCGAAGTAAGTAAGGCTACTGATATTGCCAATGGATTTCGGAATGCTCCCAATGAGCTTGTTATTCCCGATCCGAAGATTCGAGAGGCCTCTACATTTCCCAATTGATTCGGGAAGATAGCCGTTCAACTTGTTCATTGTTAAAACCAAAATTTCGAGCTTACCGGAGGTGAAAATGCTCTCGGGTATGGGTCCTTCCAGCATGTTTGAGTGAAGATTTAACACGCGAAGTGCCGATACTGAGCCCAAGTTTTCGGGTATACTTCCACCTAATTGGTTCTCGTATGCTGCGAATACGATCAGATCGGTTAAATTGCCTACCCAATTAGGAATTAACCCACTGAATTTGTTTCCTGATAGCTGAAAATCAGTTAATCTCTCTAGGCCATGTAGCTCGTTTGGAATTTCATCTGTAAGCATGTTACTAGAGAGATTTAATGATCTAAGGTTCCGAAGATTTCCCAACAGAGGAGGGATTTTTCCCTCGAAGTAGTTCACCGATAAATCGAGAAATTCGAGTTTGGTTAATTTTGAAAGAGAAGAAGGGATTGCTCCATTAAAGTAATTGAAGGAAAGGTCTAGCCATTTCAATGATTTGAGGTCAGTGATTAAAGAAACGTTACCGCGGAGCTCGCGATGAGAGAGATCGAGCATTTCGATGGATCGATTCGAGTTGCAATGAACGCCATTCCACGAGCAGAAGTTGGAATTGTTTGAGTCCCACCCCGAACCGATCAAATCGTTACGAAGAAGGAACATGGTTGCTTGGTCGCCAAGCTGCTGAGAGGCCGCGAATTGAAATTTCAGGAGAGAGCTAAGAAGATAGAGAGTAAACCAGCTGAATAAGGCCATTGATTTCGGAAATATAATCCGAAAAAAGGAAATCCTTCTTTTTTGGTTCTACAAGATCATAGCTTGTTCTTCGAATCCATTTCTTCTTCCAACTAAAAGAATTATATGAAATTGGATGAGAATTCTCTACAAAACCCAAAAATGCTTCTTCCCTGTTTTGAATCAACAAGAACTAAACTTCAGAGCACCAAATCACCTTTTTTCCTTGAAAAAAAAACCAAAAAAATAAAAAAACAAAACTTTGTGGAAACCAACTATCTCTTTCTCAAAACTCAAGCTTCTGTCTAACAAAGGCCTGGAATTGTACCCCACACACCATTACTTTAATGAAAAATTATAATATAAAAAAACCACTGCTCTTTTTCTCAAAATCAGACATCTGACAGAGGATCCATGAACCTTTGAATCCAATGTCCATTATATATTTTTATTTTTCAAATTTTGGATCTTTTGATAAAGACCCAGCAACTGTTTTGACTCAAAAATCAAAACTCACTGATAAAAAAAAAGGGGGCTCCTAAAGTCATCTTTTAAGATTTCAGAAAGTTCATTAATTTTTCGTTTTGAGAATTTTTGAGCTTTTGATTCAGACCCATTTACTCTTTGGACTCAAAAATCAAACCTCAGGACTCCTAAACTCATGTTGAGATTTCGTAAGGTCTACTAGTTTTTTAATTTTCAAAATTTTGAGCTTTTGATTTTCAATCCCATTAACTGTTTGGACTAAAAAATCAAAACTCCTAAACTCATCTGGAGATTTCAAGACATCAAAACCTCAAGACAACTCAATCTACAACAGGGTTTTAATCACAATATCAGAACAGAACTTAGCAGTCTTCAATGGAAATGGTTAGTCCTATTTAATCTACAACAGGGTTCATCACTCTGAAAAGTGCTCCAGAGTGATGAACCAATGAGGCAAAACCAATTAAATTGCAAAATTCTATGTTAAACACCCCCCAAAAAAAGGAACCTCTATCTGCACCAACCGAAAATATAAAAGCACCCACCTATCCTTATATGTAGATGATTTGACGGGTGGGTGCTTTTTGAGTTTTAATGGGTGCAAATAGAGCTTCCCAAGAAAAAACATAAACAGTGGATTGGTGATAAACTAATGTGGAATAACTAAGGAGAATATATTCCCTACTCACACAGAACTAATAGAATGGCATTCATAACATCTCTGTCGTACATATGGAATTCATGATCCTTGATCCAAACCGTCCTCATGATAGATATGGTGGACATTTTTCACTCTATGCACTTCTGCAAGTCAAATCTCGACCGTTGCTCGTACTCATTTTAATCGTTGATTTCCAAGATCCTGATGTCGCAGTCATAATAATTTGATGAAGTTTCTTTTGGGTGGTGGATAACCATTCGATATCATGCCAAGTGGTCACATGCCACTTGTATAGTACGGATCATCGCGAGTACCATGCATGAGTACCCTATATTAAAGTTTAACAATATAATAAGAAGAATTAACCTCAAGGGGTTAGGTGAGCTGGCCAGGTACCTGCTTTCAAAAGCAGGAAATCTGAGTTCGAATCTCCTCTCCCCCTTGAGGCTACCCTAGGGATTTATATCCTGTGTTGACCCGACATGTGTTGAATTTGAGGTGCGCATGTATCCCTGACACCGACTTACATTAATTGAGTCCCACCGCACTTGCAGCCAATTGCATCCCACCACATCAACCGTCTGCATTCTGTGTGAATGAAACTATCCTCCATATAACACTTTCCATTTAAGAATGCAAGCAACGTTCTCCTTTTATTAAATTTGATCTTCCCTCTAAATATAAATGAAAGATATTATATCATGAACTTATTAAAATTCCCATAAAACAAGGAACTTGTTAAAATTTCCACATTATGAAATAAGAAATATTTTTTATGGGTTGTTGAGAAGGAATCATATATTTAGCTCTCAATAGATGATGAAGGGCAGGAAGTCATCAACCAAAGTGTTTGTATAAGGTTTTAGGGCACAAAACCCGCTAATGGTCCTCCAATTATGTACATACTGGCCCAACTCGAAATTCTATACGTATCGATATCAGTCGAGTTTTTAAATTATTATATACCATAATTTATACTGTAAAAAAATATTGATGGATTGTCTACTTAAAGTCACCAACTATGAATGTTGAGGGGCCGAGTTGGATTGGGCAAAAATCTAAGTCATTTTGATGATTCCAACCTGACGGGGTTAAGGTTATATGCGTAACTTGACCCCAAAAAATGGGTCAATTAGGGTTAAGCTGACCTGATTCAAAATAATAGATAAATAATAAATTTGTTATTTATGTATAGGAAACCCGTCCTATAGGATCAAGTGCCACTTGGATGTGCACATGATCGATCCAAAAAAAACTTTAAAATTTATTTTACTTATAGTAGTCCATGATGGTCAATGATTATTAAAACGAATGGTCTTAAAAATTCAAGTCACTGTTAATTTTTACACTAATAATTCGAAATTATATACATAATTTTATTTTATTTTTTCAAAACTTGTTAGGGAACAGATTTGAACTTTAGGGGAACGGGTGTTAAATGAGATTTGGGTGACATATGGGAGCCGAAAAGGGCACTATCGTAGTGTTCAATCTCATGACACCATCGAATGACCCTCTATGTGTGTGCGCGTATGAGATTGCAAGAGCATGTTTGAACTCTACATCCGAGTCATTTGAGTGTCACGTGTCCCACGTGACATCCGATGCAATGATCGGGTGGCACCTACACATTCACAAGGTTAATCAATAATCATTAACAAGAAAAAAAGGGAAAAATTTTAAGTGCAAAAGTTTTAGGTGAAAAATTTATACTTTTAACCCGTGAAATGAAGGGCAAAATAGTTATTTTATAAAATAAATAAATAAAATTTATGACTAGGACCATATAACAACATGTAAATTAATGTTACAAGAAAAAAAACATGTAATTGAATGGTTGAATTGAATGTTAGAAATGGTCCATGTTTGATGAGAATTTTGAACCGCATCTAAACCACAAGATGGATTTGGATTAGTGTACACCAGCCTTGGTACTCGTGGACGTGCATCTAATACAAACTTTTCTTTTTACTAAAATGATAACAAGGCTATGATGACAAGTAAAAATAAAAAATTAAAAGTTCTCTCCTCATTTCAAGATTCCCATATTAAACATTGCATATTTAATTCCTCTGGTTTCTCTCTGACCTTTTTATATGTGTCCAAATTAAATCAAAGTACTTTTATATCTTTCATGTATGGAAATATGGTATTGTGTTAAGGCGCATGGTTTCAAAATAATGGTGGGTTCATTACAAAAAAGGTAATGTGACCATATTTTAATCAAGAAAAGAAAAAGAAAAAGAAAAAAAAAGTACTGTTATTTTTTATTACGAAAATGTCTCGTGATAGGGGTCTATACGACCCGTGTTCTGAAACTGAAAACCAAAAACCAGCTTTGGTGGATTGACCCAAGGCATAAAAACTAATTTCGATGGGCTGACCCAAAACATGTACTATAATATTGAAGCAGACCCAATAAAGTAGCCTGAAGAGTTTTTAATTCATAGTAAATGAATTCACTACAAAAACAAAGACTATTAGCGGCAGTCAAAAATTATCACTATTAATAAAAAACTGCTACTAATACTCTTGTCGCTAATAGTCTTTAATAATTTTTTGTTAATTATGACAGTTTTTTGTTCCAAAAAACTGCTGCGAATAATATGTTTTTTAATAGTGATTGACAAACCTAAAACACACTTCAGTGAACTGACCTCAAAGTAACACATATTCAACTCATGTTGAACTTTTTCGTCATAAAAAAATATCCCTACTTTTTTTGTGTTTAATATAAGTGCAGAATACGATTTGATAATTTGTCCAATAAAGTTTGTCTTAGAGAAGGATTAGTGAGCTTAGGGTCATGCTTGACCCTATCCTGATACTAGGTCCAGCCGCCAAGGCGTCAGCACTGGCCCTGCTCTACGGCGAGCGAACAAGTACTCAGCCCAATCCCAGCCCTAAGGCGAGCTGGGCCAAGTTGCGGGCTTGTTTTATTCATACTTTTTCATTTTATTCGTAAACTCACTCTTTTTTGTTTAAATATTTTTTACTGAAAAATCAATTGATCGTAAATTTAATTTTGACGTAAGTCATGATGGTGTTGTAGTAATCCTATTATTAAAGAATAAGTTTTAAAATAATATTTTATATATATATATAGGGTAATGATCCTCTCACTCAAGTATTCATGACTTATTTTTTATGATTAGCAATCATAGGTTATATATTTCATTACTTATTTTTCATGACTAGCAATTATAGATTACATCTCATATCAGGTTGACTTTTAAAGTCATCTTATGTGACATGTTGCTAATAAAAGCTCGAGTCGTGGATTTCTGATCCATGAGTCGAACCATATAATCATTTTCATATATGTTTTTATATATAATTAAAAGTATCATCACGATGATCCTGCATGTGGCACCCAATTATATTATTGGATGTCACATGGCGACCAATCACTGTGGGACTGTGTAAATGATTTAGTCTAAATGACTGGGGTACCTTTAGAAAAGGTAGTAATCACAACTGTAATGCTATTTGAGTTAGTATTAGGTAAGCGGCCTCAATGCAAGGCAAAGATTAAAATAGCGGTTTCTTTTTTTTTTTTTTTTTTTATATGATCGAAATCAAAAATTTGAAAAAAAAATTTATATATTAATTCCTTAACCAAAATTTTGGTTCAAGATTTCGTTTCAGCTGAAGTTTTGATCCATGGTGAAAAGTGTACTTGATACTCGGGGAAATTTGTAGGAGCAGGTGGCTCTTCGAATCATGTGTGTTGTCTGATAAGTGTAATATAATTTGAAGTTTTAAATTGTAAAAGATTGTAAGAGAAAATGAGCTCCACTGTCCAATTCAAAGTATTCAAACACTATATACAGTTAACTTAGTTAAGGATATCTGCCTGGCGGAAATTTAAAAAAAAAAAAAAAAAACCAAAAAAAACTTATTTAAGGATATATATAGCTTGGATTTATATGGTAGCCCTTAGTTTAGATAGCATTTGACTGTTTTAATTACGCGAACATGGATAATTTTTTGTTCCCAACTTTTATGGCAAAGATTTTCAGATCATGGCACACAGACCAGCCGACACACAATGATTTTACAAGGTCACATCCTAAAAAGTGGCTTGAGTATTAAGTCATCCAGCGCTCGGGTCACTTAACTAGTACTATTTCGTAAATATTTATAATATGACTCGATTTAAGGTGGCGAATGGTATTTAGTTTTCGTTAACAAAATTTAAGTTGAATATAAAGAGATTAAAATCATTTGAAGTGTCAATTGTGGGCAAATATTTAAAACGGATACATATCGGCCTGATCCCAAGTCGATAATTAAATACAAGAGATGTCATGTGTATCGGCCCAATCGGCTGATATTGAAGCATCCCTTTTTTAATTTAAAATATTATATATATTATATAACTTAAAATAATTAAAAATATACATTCAAAGGACAATTTTGATTTTTGATATTACATTAGATACATATCGGCTCTAGTGGTGGATAGTATAGTGACCAAATTTTTCGACTTTTTGAAAAAATTATGAATAATTTATGATATTTTGAAAAAATTAATAATTTTATAATTATTCGCGACTTTTTCCAAAAATGTTAAATTGTAAGAATTATTCATGAATCTCCCAATATTTTTTTGAATATTTCCGAACTTTTTTATTTTTAAATCTTTTTTTTCAACTTTAATGATTTTTATTAAGTATACTTTTAAAAAATAAAATTTATTTTTCTGAAATTTGACAACTTTTTCCTCAATTGGATTACTTTTTTTTGGACTTTTCCAGATTTTTTAAAGATGAATTATTCTTGAACCCCAACTTGATCGCTATGGCCGATATTTATATCCGTTAGTTATCGGGTTTCACTGATATGCATCTTATATGGCCAATATTTAAAATCATGATTGTGGGGACACATAAATCTGTAAATATTGTAGACCGGCAGACACCATCAATCAGAGATGTCCAAAAGATTCAGACCCAACATTATGCACATAGGAGGATCCAACCATCCGATCAGACTACTTTTGTTGACTTGATTTCCACTTGTCCACACATTCTTTCATTTTCTATGACGATAGTAGGAATTATGCAACAGTGTAATTGGGCGGAAATCGTGAAACCCATATTATTTAAGACTAGTATTACTAGCACACCACTTTATGTCGCAGCCGCCTCACTTAAATAAGAAAAAATACGGTTGCTGATTTAATTTGGATGAGGGAAATTGTCTTTTTTTATCTTAATCTTGCACAAAATAAATCTTGACATCATAAGTCTTCTAACAAATGATCAAATGTTGATTCTGCGTGGTATGGATAACAAATGTGAAAGTGATTAGTGTAGTATTTTGGAATTTGTGTCGCTGGGACAAAAAAATTTCTCCATTATCCGATGTAAAGCAGTCACCAAATTTTTCCTTATATCAATGAGGTGGCTGTGATATGAAGTGGTGTGGAAGTAGCACCATCCTAGCGTAATTCTTAAAATATATCTTTTCCCAAACCTTACATAATTTGTACTTGCTTTCACTGAAATTGAGGGAGAAGTAACTTAGCATCGCCTTGTGGGACTTTCTAGATTTCATGATTCCGGTATTCGGCTGGCCGATGAGACCGTCGGATATCACGGAAGCTGGAAGTCGGTTCAGACCCTATTTAGCAACACTTTTCTGAAAAAACACTTTTAAGGAGAAAATTATTAGGTTAAAAGCATTTTTTAACAAAGGACATGGCCACCTTTAGCTAAAAATGATATATGACACACCTCTTTACAACACTTTAAAAGTATTTTTTGGCAAAGGATTGTCAAATATAGTCTTTGGCCCCTATTTGACAACCCTTTCTAAAAAGCACTTCTCAAAGAGTGCTATAAAAAGGTGTCATAGGGTGCTTCTAAAAAAAGTTTATAATATGTTAAAAATGGTGTTGTGGGAGAAACACCATGATGTAGCTTCTCAACACAACATTATTTTTTCCTAGAGGTGGTAAGGTACTTGGGTGAACGTCTTTTTCACCCACCATTTTTTTATTTGAAAAAGTATTTTTTGAAAAACGGCTGCCCAAGAGGGCCTTAGGCCTTGTTTGAATGAATAAAATTTGAGTATTGCACACATTTTAAACATCTACAAAATTTATTTAGACACACTTTTGACCATTTATTGGATGCCAGAGCATACCCTCTACAAAGAGTTGAGACTCTACAAGCACAATGAAGTAGGAGAAGAGGAAGTCAAATGCAAACTTGGAAAAAAACAGTAAGAAGGGGCATAAAGGACTGCAAAGTTATAAAAATGTTAGTGCTGATCAAAAACAATGGAAGAAATAGGACTTTCAAAGCTTAGCTCAAATAAATGAGATAAGGTCGTGACGATGATGGCACTTTTGACCATTCAGACAGACTTTGATTGGTCTATCTTCTATAAACAATAAGCAGGGTCTGGGAGAGGTAGATGATAAGGTTAAGTCCCTGAGTCGAACTATTGATCTATTGTTTTGGGCTGATACATCTCGCGTCTCAGGCTTAGTGAGATGAAACTTGTACTTTGTTTCGCCCTAGGACGCTGTAAAAGAATATTGTTTTCAAATTGTAATTTTTACAGGATGTTAGGCCAGTACACCTTTGAAAGTGTACTACTAATGATCTTTATACACGTGGCATTATTTTCTCTCACTGTATCCAATCTATGTGATGATCTCGAGAACGGCTATTCTAGTGTATCCAAATTTGTGTACTCTAATATTTGCTAATATTCTTATTTTTTAATGATTAATATTAAAGATCATTGATGAGACGATATATAATTATAATTTTATAACTAAGATATGTTCCAATCATAGAGAGCCACTTGAACTGGTTAGATTGATCACAAATATTTGTTACATCACATAATAATGAAGTATTATTTAGTGTTGTAAGATCAAACACTTATTTTAATGGTGTAAAATCATTTACAAGGCTATATTTGTTTCTCAGGGTCTTGCCGAGACATCTCAGTGTCAGGGCTTTTTGAGACAGCTCGTAAATCCGAGATTTCAAACCATGTACACACCTCCATTAGGGATGCAAGTTTTGAACCGAACACCGGAATTGAACCGAAAACCGAGGGTCCTGAGCCGCACCAAAAATCGACACAAACTGAACCGAACCCCAATTCAGTTCGATTTCGGTTTGGGTGGCTGGAAACCGAAAACCGAGGGGATAGCTTGAGTAAACCGAAAAAATATCCTAAAAAAATAAAAAAGTAGGTATTTTACCTACACCGAATTGAATCGGTTTCAATTTCGGTTTCAAAGAAAAAAAAAATCGAACCGAACCGAATGGATTTCGATTCGGTTTCGATTTGGGGTGTACCAAATTGAACACTGAAAAAATTAGATTCAATTCAATTTAGTACACTAAACTTGTATCTCAATCAAAGATCAAAATTTTGGCCGAAATGATTGAAATTTCAATCTAAATTATTAGTTTCAATTCTCACCGAAACGATAATTTAGACCGAAACTTTGATCTTATTTTGTATGAGATTGAAATTATTGACCGCTACTTTGATCTTAGATCCCACTCTCACTCCCCATAAGTGATACAAACTCTCATCCACCTAGGTGTGTGAATAATAGGGGTCTAAGGGTTCAAAGAGATAACAAGAAGGTCACATCAACCAGACATGTTAGGGACAGAAATGTCGGTTTGACAGTAGAGTGAGCTCCATGATGTGTTAAAAGCAAACCCACATTATAGGGGGTCACCCTATTCTCATTCCCTTTCTCTTGCATTAATGTAGGCAAAAAGAGCAGGGACACCATCATAGATGCCCTAGCTTTTTACTCGTGATTGATGCAAGTTGAAGCCAGATAGTATTAAATCGTAGTCCAAAGTCAAAACCCTAAACTCCCACAGCCGCAGACCTAATCTAATTTAAATTTGGCATTTAGTAACCAGGGAATTGAAGACAATTTTTTCTATTTTTAAAATATTAAAAAATAAAAAATAAAAGAATTGCCTAATCGGCATTTTTTATATTTTGTGTGGCTCATATCAAATACATATTCCGCCATATAATTTAATATGGGCCGATATTTAACCAATTTAACCAATATTTAACCTCATATTAAAGCATGATGACCCCTAATCGGAAGCATAGGCTGATTTATATCGGATATGTCAGATATTTAAAACACTCATAGAAATTGACCCGTTTGATCGAATCATTTATCTAATAGTGTTCATCAAATGTGTCATTAGATGTGAAGACCACAAGTAAAAATCTATGGTGTCAAAGGTTTAAATAAAAATTATCTCTATCATTTTAATGGCGTTTGATCACTTTAAATCATTCTATTGAAGTGTGATTTATCATTATATCATGTAACACACTTCTATGATTAATTTAAATTGACTAAGTGGCAATCTATCATTGAAATATGTTCCCGTCTAACAAAATAGGCCAATAAGTGGATGTGAATCATCCGATTGATGAACTTTAATATAAGCCATCAAAATTAAAAATAATCATTGATATTATAGTCCACAAATCAGATGATTTAAATATACCTAAAACATCATTTTTTAGCTAATTTTTGCACTTCAATTTATGATCTATCACTTTAACGATTTAGATCACCTATATTTTAAACTATTGATGATGTAATCGTGTAAGATCATTTAAATACCATTTGTGCTTAAATGACAATCAAGGAGAATCGGTTCCAAAAATGTAATCTTGAAATGGTGAATTGCTACTTCAATCATTTAGATTAGTCACAGATTTTAGCCACGTGGCATCAAGAGTGAAATATACTTTAATGATATAAGATCATTTAAATCTCATTTAAACTCCATTATTGCTATTATTTACTTTATTAACCCTATACAGTATACAGTATTCTTTTCTACTTTCAAAAAGTTGATCAAAAGAAATGCGTATCATCATTGTGTTTGATAGCCATTGATTGCTCCCTTAAAGTTGGAAGAATTTGGTCGAAGAATCTGGTTTAAAATACAGCAATATTATCGATGACGATTTGCCAGCAGTAACGGGATTTATGGTCAAAGAGTCAACCATTTTGAAGGTCTGTAACGGCTTATGTGGCACACTCTTTGCATGAAACGTGGCAGCTCCAAGAGTGGCAGTATGGAAAATTATAATCAGCGGACCTCAAATAGGAGACCAACAACGGACTGATTACATGGTGCGATGCAACTGGCTGGGCTGACCTGCATTGTTGAGACTCACTTCGCTTGCATCGAGCCACATAAGCGGTCTATCGAATGGCCTGCTGTTTGCAATCCATCATATATCCGTGTTATCTATCTATGACATTTATGCTAATGTGAACACGCCGCGTTTATTGAGATCCTCAACCTAAACTCGAACATAACGGGACCTATTTAGCGAAAATTTGGGTCGTATTGGATAAACTAGGTTAGATATAGGGGTTAGTAAGGTCTAATTGGTTAAACTCTAAGTGCGACTCATCTAAGTTTGAAACCCTTGGATGCAAAAGAATCTTGACTTTTATCTTTATTGATTTGCATTCACTTTTGGAACTCATGCGTCCAACAATCTCACAAATTGGTTGACTCACATTTAGAGTCCAACGGATTGACCCTGACCAAACCCCTAAAATATAACGGACGAAGTCAGAGTCAAGTTGAGTCGGGTTACGAGTCAAGAAACTTCCAACTCAAGTCCAACCTGTTCAACAAACAAATCGGAGTTGGAAAATGCAACCTGCCCGACCCAACGGGTCAGAACTGTTAGGTTGAATTGACCCGTTTGGGCTCGAAATGTGGCTAATTCATACTGGCAAAGTGATAGATCATAAGTTTATAGGTAGTAGTTTTAACAATCCGATCTGTGCGCTCTAATATCAGTTGTTGTATTTAGTTTTAATGACTGACATTCAAATTCACTAATCGGATGGTTTACGTCTATTTATGGATATGATTCTTTGACTAAAACATTTTTTAATGATAGATTGCTGCCAAAATCATTTAAAAATTGATGCCACGTGAGATATTAGGAAACCACATTTGAATGGTGGTTGATCGTTTAAACTTTAAACAAATTTGGTGTTTAGACGTTGGTCAAGAGCCGGTATCCCAATTTAGAAATATCTAACCCGATCACCAAGTTCCTCCTTTTCTTTTCTTGGAAAAAAAAGTCGCCATCCAAGTTCAAAAATAATGATTAGCCAGAGGAGATTGAGGTTGTGTTTGGAACAGCTCTCTCGTAGCTACTCGCCATAACAGGGTTTACCCAAGGTGTCAAACTCGGTTTTGATATCAAGTATCGGTCTATGGATGACCGATACGTATGGGCCGATACCGATATATATCGGCTTATTTAAAATATATATATATAATAAATAATAATAAAATAGAGGTATCGGCTGATACGGGCCCATATCTGCTAATACTAATACCAATACATATTGGCGCTGATACGTATCGATTTGCCAAAAAACCTATACGTATCGCTGAACGTATCAATATCGGCCGATATTTGATACCATGGGTTTACCTGCTTTATCAAGTTCCCTTTTTATTTGCTAAATCCCTGCTACCTACTTTAACGAATCCTCCTTCTCCCCGCTACCTACTTCAGCAAATCCCCATTCTCCTTGCTAACTCCCTACATAGTAGGATTTACCTGCTCCAGTAGTATTTTCCTGCTCTCTGCTCACTTCTTGTCAGAGAAGATTTTATTTGCTCATGCAAGGTAAGGATCAAATTTTCAATCCAAATTATCGATTTCAGTCCTCCCCGAAACGATAATTTGGACCGAAATTTTGGTAATATTTTATATGAGATTCAAATTTATGGCCGAAATTTCGGCCAAATTATCAATTTTCGGCCAAAATTTCGGTCATTCCCTAAACCGAAATTTTAATCCTTGGTGCAAGGAGTTAGCGAGGTCCTGCTAAAACAACTATACCATAGCTATGCCAAACGCACCCGGCTCCGTGGATACTTAATTTCATCTAAAGTACAAGTATTTAATAAAATACGTGTTTTAAACGTTTCCGACGTTTTATTAAAAAAAACGTGTTTTAAAGGAGTTTTTTCCGGAAAAAAAACAAATGATCGCACGCATGGGGTATTATTGCCGATTGGTTTTGAGTTTGATGTTGAAATATTCAAATATAATTATCCCACACTGAGCATTGTTTCACATGTAAACTTCCAATTGGTGCCTGTATTGGTCCCAACCATATCCCAACCATATTTATGAGTCAACATTGAAAACCCATTGATCACCTTGAATCTAATGGTGGAGATGATTTTTCACCCCCAATTTTTCACACGATGGATCTTGAGACCATAGGCATCCTAGTATACAATCACTTTTTTCGTTCACATGGGACAAATCGCCACAAAGTGACCCTAAAATCATGTGGCACGCGTCACGGTCGAACATCACAATCGAATGTGACTGCAGGGCTACTTTTGGGGGATTTCTCTCAGGAGGAATCAAAAAGTGACTGTCTAATAATACGACCATGGTCTCATGATCCATCTGTAGACACCCAAAATTGGCTCAAGGCTCAATCTGCCCATACTTCGAAAATGGCGTACCTTCGAGCTTCTGAAGCATTTCCCAAACCCTTAGAGGCTTTCTCGGAACTTTAAAAACTCCAACCAAACCCATATAACCCAACTAAATCCAATAGACCCATACTGGACTTAACCCAAGCCCCCTAGGCAACCTTTAAGTCTTTCTCCCAAAATTTGGCTATGCGTGCATACTATACACACCTAGGCAATTTTTAGCAGAAATTGGCTATGCGTGCATAGTATGCACGCATAGCCAAGTTGGCTTTTGCTTAAGATTTGGGCCCCAACACGGGCTCTGGACTTCTCAGTTTTTGTAAAAACTATTATTCCTAAGGCAAACGTGCATACTATGCATACAAGATTTAAAATATTGATTTTCGTAAAAAATGACAAAAATTAGATTTGGGGTTTGACTTTTGGACCATCTCAGAGTTCAAAGTGTGTTTATTTAGGGCTGTTATACCCCTCCCAACTTTCAGTATTACTCTTTTGCCATCTAATCTATCACCCTATCATTTACCATTAAACTCAATTCACACTTCTCCAAGCTCCCAAAACCCTAAGAAACCTTAGATTAAATATTGCCTAATTTCTAATCCAATGAGTGGGTTAACCACTCACTAATCTCCCCAAAGTCTATAAATGGAGAGCCACCTTGATCGGCTTATTATGTGTATTTAATTAAGTCTTAACCTATTGCAAGCGCACAATAAAAATTGTAAAGCTAGTGTAGGATCGTTCTCACAAAGAAGTTTTATCTTATTTATATTTCTATTTTAAAGTTTATATTTATCTTTTAAGGTTCTAAACTACTTGAGAAATATGAATAAAAGAATGACTTTTTAATCTAAAGTGTATAAAATAAATCATAATCCTCCTTCTTCAAATTGAAGTCGTCAATCTCAATCTTTAGCCATCGAATATTTATAAAAATAAACAATACCGTTACACCGTATTGCAGTTTTCTAGAATTTGGGTGTCAATCAAAAACTAAAATTCTTTAACATAAATTTAATCTAATCAACAATTTTCTAAAATCTGTGCGTCAATCAAATTCGAGAAAATTGAAGATGAAAAAGTAAAAAATCGTTACACTAATCTGTAAATTTCAACCTGGGTTCGTCAATTCAAATTAAATTTTAAGATGTTTACAAAGCAGTAAATAAAGCAAATAAAATTTAAACTAGAAAGCAAAGTAAATATATCTTTTACCCCTTAGCCGCAATCGTCAATTGCTTCTGAGAAATTATGATATCTACACTAATCTTCAGCACCCAATAGCAGTCGTCAATTGCTCTTGAGAAACCTCTGATATCTAATCTACTCTAACTATTTTACACTACTGATCGGAAGAAAATCCAATCTCAGTCATCAATTGATACTAAAATTCTTCGATCCCTTATTCCTACACTGAACTTTCTTATTTATAGATCATAAGGAGTCAGTTTACAAAGACTTCTAATTCTAATAAAAGAAACTACTAAAAATAAAACATTCCTAATATAACTCTAATTCCTAATTTTATTCTTCCTTGCTTTCAACTGTAAATGTACTTCTGAATTGTTTTCCTTTATTTCAGCAACCGAGATTTCCTAAGAGTTTATCTTCATCAATCTTTATCAATATTTTTAGATTCATGATTCACCAAACTTTTAATTTCATAGATCTTTTAATTATATGCATGGCGGTGATAATCTTCACTCACGTGATCAGCAGCGGGAAAGCTTTTCTTTTATACAATCGTAAATTACGATTGTCTCTTCTTTTTTTAGAGAATCATAAATCGCGATTTCTCATTTTCACACAGTTTTCTCATTAGACGATTTTTTATTTCAAACAATCCATTTTTTACTTCTTTGTCGCTTTCTGAAGAATCGTAAAGTATGATTTCTTAGTTTTCTCTTTCTTTTTGTTTTCAACTTTAGCGCACAATCGTAAACTATGATTTCTTAACTTTCAGTAGTGGCGAATTGTCTTATTTCGCTCAATTATCTTTTTATTACTTTTTGAGTTCATTTTGATGAATATTAATACTTTGGCTCTCTTGTACTATTTTTTCTTAATATCTGTACATCGTTAACTTGTTAGTAACAAACTAAGTCCTAGCATCACTAAGTTAAGGGTGATAAAATGATAAATTATGTAACTGCTCACACCTTCCCCTTGATTAGGCACTTTTGAAATCCAAGAGGAAAAACTTTAGAAAAATAGCATTCCCTCTCCAAGCTTTAAACCTTAACCCATCTAATACCATCACCCTTCTTCCATCGTACCTTCCAAGCTTTAGCCTTAGAGAGACCTTACATCACTTCTCTCCATCCTCATCTTCTAAGCCTTAGAAATTAGGACCATTCTCTAAAACAACTTGCTTTCGGAAGCTCATCGGAGTTAGCATCAACGCGGTGATCCGACAATAGTGTTACAAGGTTTTGAGAGCTCTGGCCCTTCCCTCTATTCTTGAACCCTCTTTATTTTCCTTCATCCTAGAATTTGAGCCGTTACACCGCCAATATTTCGGGGATTACGGGGGGCTCAAATAGAATCGGTGTGCCTTCGAGCAAGAAAAAGTATCGTTCACTTATATATATTTTTTATACACACTTGGCTATAGTAAAGACCTCTACAAGCGGGTCAATCGGGTGACTAACACCTTCCCGATTAATAACTGAAGTCCTTACCCAAGAGGCTTTGATGTAGACCTGCAATTCGGAGTTAAATTTAGCACTTCGGTGCTCATGATATTGATTTGAGGGTATCCCAACACACCAAAAGCTTCAGGTGGTGACTCCATTTTTGAGTGCATTGTCGCGACAGATTGATAAAATCTACGGTTGCACAGATGGTGACTCCACTGGAGATTATAGTTTGTAAAACTTCTCTTTGAAACAGGCCCCATTGAATGCATATTTTTTTCTTATTTCTTATTTTTGTGTTTGTTTGTTTACTTACCCCTACGTTTTCACATTTTTTTACTTACCCCTACAATTTCTGTCATTTATCGTCTTAGCCGTTTGGCGGGCCTATTTGATAACTTAACGTAAATTTATCTCATTTACCGCCTTAGCTGTTTGGTGGGCCAACTTGACGCACTTTACATTTCCTGCCTGGTCGTTTGACTGGCCCCGTCATTTTTCTATTACTTATCATATCTCATCAGTGGACGCTAGCCTGTAGTGGCGGCGCTAGACTCTCATAGCCTGATTTGAACGGTGGCGAAAGCTCCACTGGTGGACTTAAGCAAACCCCCCCTAAATTTGAATGCTAAAAAGAACCAAGGGACATAATTAAATTTTTTTCTCATGGGTAGCTTTTGCAAAGGGGTAGAAAAATTAGGCTACGATATACCCGACTCGGTTCCAAGTAGAGTGACAGCCCTAGTGGTGATGTTCTCGAAAAGAACCACCCCATCCAGTATCTGAGAAGGCGCTCACACCAGAGGTATATTGGGTGGGTGACCGAACTTGTTACTGAGCTTAAAACCTTGGGGAGCACGTTAGTTGCATTGAATCAATCTTGTATCCTTTAAGCGCGGTGAGGAGAAACCCGATAAACAAAGAAAAACAGTCTCCGGAGGCATTGTGTTGAAAATACCCAATCAAAGGCCAACTCGGATCTGTAATCTGAAAAATATACATATATTAACCTGTGTGTACATACTATGCACGTATAGCTAAAATTTTTAGAATTTCGCTCATGCATGCATACTATGCACGCATAGCTTATATACTATTTCTAGATTTTTTGGGCCTTTTATCACAGTTCCCCGAACTCCCTCATAAGCCGGTTTTAGATTCTCGATAATTCCTACATTTTAAACCCCCAAACGCCTCCACTAGTCAAAAGATATTACCCTCTTATTGACTCTTCCGAAGGATTGGGGCATCACGTGAAAATTCGTGCCTTTAAAGATTAATAGATTTTCTCTTTTATTTTTAAAAAGGGCATCCGGGTCCCCGCCATAGGAAGCATTGGGAGTTTTAATACCGCCCGAGAAGGGAGTTCCAGGGCCCCAAAGAGCGCCGTGAAGAAAGGAAGAATTAAAGAGAAAGAGATCCAAAACATTCATTTTAAAAAAAAGGGGGTTCAAAATCATCCAAAAATATAAAAAAAATCAAAAGTTGTCATAAAATAATATATATATATATATATATATATATATATATATATATATATATATATATATATATATATATATAACTCAAAAAACCAAAAAAGAGAGTAAAGGGTGTCGTAGCCAAGGCATCGTCGCACCCACCATCATCCCATAGGGGAAGGAAGAAGTCTTTCGGGTCATATCCGAGAAATCAATACTCCACCTGCCACCAAACCATGTCTTGGGTGGTTAATTCAACCGTCTTTGATCCAGATTCATCCCCGCCACATTCCCACATAGGAAAAATTCTCATATCCGATCCCTCTACCCAAGCTCGATTTAATTTCACAGGTCCGTTTGGAGCACCCATTTTTCCCACTACAATCACTCAAGATACACCCCATTTTTCCACATCCACCCGACATATACCCAACTTTCCACCCTGCTATCCTTCCACATCAACCCAAAGCATCCCTAATTTCCCCCTACATCAACCCAAGTCATGCCTAATTTTCCTACATCAACCTAAATCATGCCCAATTTTCTCCTCACATCAACCCAATCATGGTCTCCACCTCATATATTGACAGCTCTATAAAATGCACTATCTTAACCTATTGAAAGCGCACAGTGGAAATCATAGCACCAGCGATAGAGTCGATCCCACAAGGAAGGTTGAATTATCTGAGAGCTTTTATTTGTCTTTAAAGGTTGAAAAAAATGAATAAAGAATGGTTATTAGACTAAAGTGCAGAAAAATAAATCTAAATCCTCCTACTTCTAGATACTAGTCGTCAATCAGCCTCTTCAGTTCTCAGATGTTTATAAAATAAAAGTACCGTTATACTATATCTCAGCCTTTCAGACTTTGGTCGTCATTCAAAAACTAGAATTCTTTAATATAAATTTATACTAATCCACAGCTAACCAAAGTTTGGGCGTCAATCAAACACTCGAAAATTGAAGATGAAAAATAAAATACCGTTACACTAATATGCAAATTCTCAATCTTACGTGTCAATTAAAATCAAGAACTTTTAGATGTTTACAAAGCAGTAAATGAAAGCAGTAAATCTAGACTAGAAAGAAAATAAAAAGAGATCTTTCATCTTTCAGACGCAAGCATCAATTGATCCTGAGAAACTATAGATACTCAACTCTAATCTTCAGTCTCCGATCACAGTCGTCAATTGCTCTCGAGAAACCTTGGATATCTAAACTACACTAAACTAAGGTGATCGTCGAGAAACTCAACCTTAGTTGTCAAATGAAGCTGCGAATTCCTCTGATAAAATTTTTTTCTATATCGAGCCCTCTTATTTATAGATCATAAGGGGTCGGTTTACATTATTTGAATCCTAATAAAATTAAAATTCTAAAAACAAAAGCCTCCTAAGTTAAATAAACTTATAATCCTAATCTTCCTTGCTCTGAATAGTAGATGCACGTAGGACTCTTCTCTTTGATTTTAGTAGCAGAGATCTTCATGATTCTTTAGCTAATCTTTTCAAATCCGTAAGTTGCAAGACTTCTATTTTAAGCGATTTTCTAATTTTGTGCATGGCAATGCAATTCTTTACGTGATCAGTAGCAGCGGCGAGCTTTAATAGTACAATCGTAAATACGATTGCATCTCTTCATTTAGTACGATTCTTGCTCTTCGAACGATCATATCTCTTTACAATTTCTCTAGTCTCTCAAGCGTCTTTGGTAGGGATCATAAATTACGATTCCTTCTTTCTTTCTTCAGTTTCGCTCTCTCGTGATTACGATTTGATCGTAAGTTCTCTTTCTTTTACTAACGGACTGGTTCTCCATACGAAAGGATCGTATGTGCGTATGATCGTCTTTCTTATTACTTCTAGAGTTCATTTTGGCAAAGATTAACACTTTGGCTCTATTCTGCTTACTATTCTAAACGTCTGCGCATCAGCATCTCATTAGTAGTAAACTGGGGTCTAACATCACTAAGTTAAAGGTGATAAAATGATAAATTATGTGACTGATCATGCATCTCCCCCATCAAATGGGCCATTCACATCCACCTCCATGACCGATCCCAGGGCCATCATAGAGGAGATGATGAAAACTTTTTTAGCATAGAAGGCTTCCCAAAACCTTCCCAATCCATCCCAAACATCAAACCCACAACAAATCCTCCAAAATCTCCACACCCCATTCACCCAAGATGTTAATACTAATCAAACACCCATAATCTACGCCACCCAAAGTTTCCATTATCAACCAGGGAACCACCCAAGTAGGCCTCAAAGTTCCCCTATTCAAGAGCTACATTATCAAATCAGCCATCATTCCCCTAATTTCCCACATACACCGACATCCAACAAACACACCCCATGCCCCCTCAAATGGCAAACCAATATCCTCCCCAACATGGGAACCCATCTCAAACCATCCAAAATCCCCAATTCACGCATCCCCCCAACCGGGTCATCCAAACCTGTACCAACCCAAGCAAGTGCAATGGCCTCATCAGGCACCCATTCAAATTCCACCAATTACACATTCTCTCACTCCACAAACCAATTATCAAGACCAATCTCAATGGCCTCATCAAGCACCCACTCAGAATCCTCCTGATAACCTCCTTCCTCCTCCATTTGTTGATGCAGGACATCAATATGAAGAGGACGAGGCCCGAAATAGTTGACCCTACATAGGTGCTTTCACTAGTTTTAATCTCCCACCACCCAACCAACAGACAATCGAAAATGAATAGGGGCAACCCAACAGGGGAGTGGGCCTAGTTCTACTGTCTAGGGAATCAGAGTTGTTGAAAGAACATATGGATAAAATTCAAAAGTAGTTGACGAAGCTAGGTGAAGCCAAAATGCCTACCACAGACTTCTCAGGTCTATGCTTATTCACCGAGGTGCCTTTGCCACCTAAATTTAAAGTGTCGTCGTTTGAAAACTATAATGGCACCGACAATCCGATCACCCATCTGAAATCATACTGTGGAGGCATGTGTCAATATGATGGAGATAAACGACTCCTCATCAAAGTATTCCAAAAAAGTCTCACATGCCCAACTTTAAGGTGGTTCACTTCCATCGAACCACCCATGATAAGAACATGGAGGGACTCACCCACCTGTTTCAAGAACAGTACATGTACAACGTTGATATTGAGCCTCGTAAATCTTATTTGGTCAGATTGAAATAAAAGTCTGATGAAATATTTAATGAATACCTTGGAAGGTGGAGCGCCTTGGCAGCTCAAGTAAGGAATAAAATACCAGATGAGGAATAAATTGAGATGATTTCAAAAACAACACTACCAATTATATTCGACTTTTTGGTATATCAACAACATGCCATTTTCGCCGACCTAGTAAGAAATGCCAACCACTGTGAGGACGCGATAAGAGAAGGAAGTTTGAACAAAATTGTGGTCAATGGGGCCTAATTTACTGAGCAAAGGAATGAGAGGATAACGGGAGTAGAGGTCCAGGAAATAATGGCTTCACAACCCGCCGCTAGCATAGCACCATTTCAATATGTGGCAGTACCATAAGCATTGGCACAGGCAGAGCCAGCACCAAGCCCAACGGTGGTCTAAGGGCCCAGATGACCCTCGAGCAAAGAAAAGCTCGATTTAACCGAGTGTTCACATGGGGCTGTCACTAAACATCCTTTTACTCCTACTAATTGAAAAGGGTTTGATTACTCCATTCCAGCCACGGCCTCCACCAAACCCGCTCCAGAGGAACTACGATCCCAGCGCACACTGCAGCTTCTACCAAGGGTTTGATCACTCAACTGATCGTTGTTTTCCCTTAAAGCATGCGATATAAGATCTAATAGAGGCCGAGAAATTCATCCCTTCGGCAACTCCCTAGGCAAATCAACACACCAATATCCATCAAGCGCCGATGCCGCCACACCCGCAAGGAGTGGTCGACCCGAGGCCCACCGTCAACATGGTGGAGAAAGATAAGGCAAAATTTGACCCCTTAGAATACATCAAAACTCGAGAAAATGTCACGACACAAAGGCGAAGGAATCAGGAGGATGAAATCATAGGAGTAGTCAAGCCCTTAAACTTGGCCAATTATTTGCCCAACCTCACACCCCAAGCATAACCTCTAGACTTAAGGTTGTATTTCCTAGTACCAGCTCCCGTCAATTATGTTCAGCCCAATTTTGCTCCACAATACCAGCCCTTAGCAATACCAACCTCGGCTAGTCATGCATTGCCCAACTTTACTTCACCCCCATTGATCCAACCACCTTTAGCTCACATCAATCATATTTGGCCCAACATTGCCACACCACCCATCCATCCATCCTCGATGCCTTCACCTACTCCGTTTCAGGTCCCCGGACCAACCTACTACCCTCACAAGGTTCCTCTCAACTACAATCAAACAAATGTTAACACAGGCAGCAACAATGAAGGGGTGATTGAGATTATCAAGCGATTGGGGAGGATCCCTAAGAATCCAGATCAGGTGTCGCTCCAACCAAGCCCAAGGAAAGAAGAGAGCCAGTGGCGGTACATCCCATGAAAAGAATGAGCCAGGAATATACTTTGGAAACACAATTAAGAAGAACTCCAGCTCATATCACCATTTGGGACCTACTAATGACATCTCCACCACACTCTATAGCTTTAATGGTGGCCCTAAAAGACGCTCATGCCTCCGATAAAGTCTCCCCAGATAAGGTGAGACAAATGATTGGGCAAGTGCTGGCTCCCAACGCCATCTCATTTTCGGGCGCCGATCTTCCAGCTAAAGGAGGCAATCATTCCTGATCCCTCAATATTTCAGCTGAAATTGGAAACTTGGGGATATTGCTGGTATTAATAAATAATGGTTCGGCATTAAATGTATGCTCACTACGAACTGCAACCAAAATAGGGGTCGACCCATCCATGTTCCGGTCAGCCAAGACAGGAGCCCGAGGGTTTGATAACACAAGGAGGGAAGTAATAGGAGAAGTCAATCTTGAGCTCACCATTGGGTAAATGACCTTCTCTACCGCTTTCCAAGTTATGGATATTAAGTCCACCTTTAATTTACTGCTAGGGCGCCCATGGCTGCATGAAATAGAAGCGGTACCTTCCACCCTGCACCAAAAGCTCAAGTTCATCTCAGAGGAGAAAGTCATAACAATCCTAGGTAAGGGACAAGAAGGAGAAAGAGCAGCACACATCATAGAAAACCTTAAAGTGCTAGATGTGCCACACATGGCTGAGGACACAGATCTCCACAATTTTTTGTATGATGTATCAACAGTAGCTCCAGAACCTCTCGAAAAGGTCACCACAAAAATCGGAGGAGGAATGATTACAGCGATAACGAGGCTCCAGAAATGGGGCTACCAGAAAGGAAGGGGATTGGACCCTCACCTTCAAGGCATGAGAGACCCAGTAAGAGGCGGATAACAGATCAAATTCATCTTAGGTTATAAGCCTACCGAAGAAGAGATCCAAGAGGCCAAGGAAAAGGTCTACACTACTGCAGTCACAAAAGTCAAGGGGATAGTCTCGGAGGAGGAAACCCGTCAACAGCTGCACATCAGGAACACATTTATAAATGCAGGGATCGTAAAAATTGACCAAAATGGGACAACCCAACTAACCCCACATAAAAAGGTCGTTGTCCACCAAACTAATCTCCAAATTATCCCCCCGTAAATTGAAATAGACATGGCCTTCATGTCCCTTTTTTAGGAGGCACCCTTGCCTGTATAGCCACCCAGCCTGAACCATTCCAAGCCAGTGTTAATGTTCGAGGACCAGGTTCAAGTTGAGCCTGGGGTAAACATGATGGGGGTTGATCCTGAAAAGTCATCTCAATCTAGCTCCTCCACAAGGCAAGGTAAAGGAGCAGCACCCCAGGTAAGGAATTGGGCATCAATGCCCTTAACTCTAGAAGCTTCTGGTGGCCTGAAATTTGGCACCAGCTTCCTAAAAAAAAAACTTATAAAAAGTAAGATTAGCTCTTGGCAAGCAATGTCATGCATGTACAAAGACCCACGTTGCCAAGAGCCGATCTCCGAAGAAAAGAAAAATACTAAAAAAATAGAAAAAATATAAAATCCAAAAAAAATGTCTTTTAAAATTCTCGTGAAAAAGAAAAATTATGTCTTACAAGAAGAACCCATTCGACGTGAAATCGACCTCTTTCTTGTGGAAATACAAGGAGAGGTAGGAGTCACGAATCTGGATGAGGAGGTCCCAACTGAGGAGCTTTCCAATGAGCTTCTTGAGCAATATGCCAATTTTGATAATGACCCTACCCCAATCGCCGAAGAGACTGAAGACGCCAATCTAGGGACCGAGGAGGTTCCTAAAATCACTAAAATCGGAACGTCACTGTCTCTCAAGGAAAGAAAATGCATGATTGATTTCCTTTGGTCATACCAAGATGTCTTCTCATCGTCATACGAGGACATGCCTGGATTAGACACCGATTTGGTCGAGCATGAGTTGCCACTGTATCCCAATATAAAGCTGGTCAAGCAGAAATTGAGGCATCTCAGGCCTGACTGGATGTTAAAGGTGAAAGATGAAGTCATCAAACAGTACAATACGAACTTCCTCATGGTCTCCAAATACCCGCAATGGTTAGCCAATATCGTGCCAGTACCGAAGAAAGACGGAATGGTTCGCATGTGAAAGATTTTAGAAATCTCAATAAAGCGAACCCAAAAGACGACTTCTCTTTACCACACATCGATATCTTGGTCAATAATACTGCCAGGCATGGGATGCTCTCGTTCATGGACCGATTTTTAGGGTACAATCAGATCAAAATGGCATAAGCAGACCGAGAAAAGGCAATATTTATCACCCCGTGGGGAACCTTCTGCTACCGAGTCATGTCGTTCAAATTGAAAAATATTGGGGCAACATATTAGAGAGCGATGACCACACTATTTCACGACATGATGCACCGAAAATTTGAGGTATACGTCGATGACATGGTCGCCAAGTCAAAGGAGAGAGGTGATCATTTGATGAACTTCCAACAACTATTCGAAAGATTGAGAAAGTACAAGCTATGTTTGAATCCTCATAAATGCGCATTCGGTGTCATGCCTGAAAAATTACTAGGTTTCATCGTCAGCAAAAGAGGTATCAAAGTTGACCCAGTCAAAGTAAAAGCTATTGTAGAAATGCCTCCACCATCTATCGAGAAAGAAGTCAGAGGCTTCTTAGACAGAATACAATACATCAGTCGATTAATTACATAGTTAACTCTTATCTACACTCCGATTTTCAAGATACTAAGGAAAGATTCGCCTGTTAAATGAAACGATGATTGTTAAGCCGCGTTCAATAAGATCAAGGGTTACCTTCTCAACCGTCCTGTTTTGGTACCACTAGTACCCGGGAGACCACTCTTTTTTTTTATAACTTGGGTATCCGGGCCTCTTAGAGCACCCACCTAATCCCAAGGGCACATGCGCACCCCAAATTTAACACATGTCGAGTCAATACAGGATATAAATCCCTAGGGTTGCCTCAAGGGGGGAAGGGATTCGAACTCAAGTCTCCTACTTTTGGAAGCAGGTACCTGGCCAACTCGCCTAACCCCTTGAGGTTCCTGGGAGACCACTCTTAATGTACCTCTCTACGATGGAAATCTCAATGGGATGTGTCTTAGGGCAACATGATAAAATCGAAAGAAGAGAGCAGACCATCCACTACCTAAGCAAGAAATTTATTGATTACGAGATATGCTACTCTTACATGGAGAAAGCATGTATGACTCTCGTTTGGGCTACATAAAGGCTCCATCACTACTTTCTATCTCAAGCAGTTCTCCTTTTAGCACGAATGGATCCGTTAAAGTACTTATTTGAAAAATCGGCTCTCACTGGGCAGGTCGCGCACTAACAGCTTCTCTTATCATAGTCAGCTTCTCTTATCAGAGTTTGACATCACGTATGTCACCCAGAAGTCAATCAAGGGGCAAGCACTCACCGACCATCTTGCCGAGAAACCCTTACCTAATTATGTGTCTCTGAGAATCGAATTCCTAGATGAAGACATCTTGTTCATGATAGAAGATGATATCGAAGACACAGTAGAGTCCTAGGTAATGCGCTTCGATAGGGCATCGAATGCCCAAAGTCAAGGAGTTGGCGTTGTTATGATCTCGCCTAAAGGGTACCCAATACCAGTCTCCATCAAGCTCAATTTCCCCTGTACCAATAATATGGCCGAGTATGAAGCCTACGTGACCGGATTACAAGCAGCTCTCTATTGGTATGTGCTTTTTCTGGGTTCTTCTCGGTTCTCGTTGAATAAGTGGCTTCCAATTCTGTCCTGTTGGACTCTAGCAATGTCGTGTATGTGATAAGGTGGGGATAAATAACAATAGGAGGAATTTCCTAGAATGATTCCTAGTTGATTTGCTATCGCCAGCTGCAGATATTTATCGACGCTGCAACACGTCAATGATCATGCATTTAAGCCGGTGTGGATTACTTTTATACTGAATCGCTCACCTGCGAATGTCAGCAGCAATGTCCTCTTTTAATTAGATAGTTTTAGTTTTCTTTTTAGTTTCCCTTATTGCGGTTATGGTCGATTTAGATTCTCTTTTTTTATTATGAATTATGATTATGTGAGCATATTATTGTGGGTTATTTTAGTGTCCTGATGCTATCAGGAGTCCAATCTTTTTTAGTTTCTCGAAATCATTAGGAGTCCAATTAATATCAAAGTCCTGGTACTACTAAGAATCCAATCAGTTCCAGTCTCCTACTGGTACTAGGAATGCATGTGTATCAGTTTCAATAATATTCCAATTAAATAAAATAGTCCAAATATATCGCAATTCTATATAGAGCATGTATGCTAATTTTATTGCAATTCTAGATAAGCAGAGGTATCAATTGTTTGGCAATCACAATAAAACGCTTAAGGTAATCTTACTAATATTCTAATTTAAAGAAAACAAAGACTAATCTTTTTTTTAGATTTTTTATTGAAGCAATAAATCAATTTATTAAAATAGAAATAAATGATCGAGGCAACAAAATTAGCTCTTTTTTATAGAATCGTAATCTACGGATCAATTATGGTAAAAATCTAACTAATAATAAATGAATTAACTTTCCTAAATTTTGGTTGAGATAATAAATTGACTGAACTAGAAGACTAAATTGAATCAAAGCAGATAATAATATAAGGGCCTATTTGATGCAATTAGCCAATTATATTAATATAGAAAATTTAACTATAACTAACTAGTTAGCCCTAAACAATCTAAAAAAAAGGAGGTTGGGCCCGCTATTCTAAGGAGGATTGGCCTCGTTCCCGAGTACCCTCCGTAAACTCCCGTGGGCAAATCGGATGGCTGAGATAAAAAAATAGGTCGATAGTTAAATAATAAAAGGGGGATTTTTAGAATTAAATTTGAAATTGTAATAAGAAATTAGATTGAGAAACTAAAATTATAAACTGAAATTTATATTTTTGGATTTTTGACAGTATGAATATATAGAATTAAATTATAGATTAAAATTTTAGGACTGAATTCGGGTTCGAAATCAAAAAAATCAGGCTGTATGATTAAAGACTAGTTCTGAACTCTGAGAGTCAGAACCAAAAATTAATGATAAGACTGTAAATTAAAATTTTAGAGTAGAATCAGGGCATAAGGTCGGTATATCGAACCGCTAGATTAAGGACCGGTTCTAGAAATAGAGAACTAGAATCGGATATAGAGAATTTCGGTTCGAAGAGGATGCTACGGTCTAAAAATTAGAAATAGAATCGATTAATTAAACTGAGGGGAAATCCTAAGTCTAAAGCAAAATTAAATTCTTACCTAGGATCGGAGATGTGGAGAGGAATCATCGAAGATTCGGGGGTTTAAATCTTGACATCATGACTAATTTGCTCTATGGGCTTATCCTCGGAGTTCTCTGGTTTCGAAGTCCCAAAAAATTTTGTTCTCTCAAAATTGTCAACCTCTTCTCTCTCTTCGAGAAAAAGGCTTTTATAGGTTTTTCTTCAATTACGCGCCTGTTTTCGAGCATTTAATTGAATTGTGCGCTAGTTTTCTAGCACTTAATTGCTTTGAGTCTGTCACCGACTCAGTGAGCGATCGACTGAATTACTCAGCGTGTTTCCTAATCCTAACGAAATTAGGACTAATTACGCGCTTGTTGGGACGTGCGTAAACCTATTAAGAGTGTTACCTAAAGTGCTTAATCGAGGAAACGTAGGGGTCAAGGGTAGGAGACTACGTCAGGCGTAAGCCAATTGCACGCTGGTGCTTTAGCGCTCAATCCGATCGCGCGTCTATTTCCAGGCGCGTAATCAAATCTCGAAACGGTCTATGAAAGGAAGTTTGGTCTGAAAGGGGATAGATCGCGTGCTTGTAGTTTTGCACGTGATCGAATTACGCGCGAGTTTTCAGACGCTTAATTCAGGGTTGTCCGGGTATGATCTCAAGAATGGAATGCAGGACTATTGTTTCAGTCTGCATTCCGACTATATACTATTGCTTAATATATAGCCTCCCTACGTTGGGATCTGAGCCACAGAGCTATTGTTTCAGCTTGTGTTCAGTCATGTACATTTGTATGGTCCCATGTCGAGAGCTAAAAAGGTCAAGGGATGACCAAACGAATTCATGTACTCCGAGAGCGCGAAATGAGGGTGTTTACACTCTCGACCTGAACGTAACTCACCTCAGGGTGTTTGGAAACTCATAACTGATCATATGTCAAACCAATGGAGACTAGAGGATGAAAGATGAAAAGCTAATCTCATATCATGAGCACCTCGAAGAGCTAATAACATGCTTTAACGATGTCACATTCTCATATGTTTCACGGGCAAGAAATCGCTTTGCCGATGCACTAGCAACTCTGGAATTAATGGTCGAAATCTCCTATGGCGTCGCATTAAAACCAATCATGATCAAATAAAGGAATGAGCCAGCCTTCTGCCTCCAGATCAAGGGATCAGTAAAGCCAAAGAAAATAAACTATGCAATGACAAGGAGTGAGTAGAGAGCAGAGAACACTGGAGCAGGTAAATCGTACTATGCAGTGGTTAGCAAGGAGAAAGGGACCTGCTACCCCAAATAAACTATGCTAGGGCAAGGAATGAGCAAAGAGTAGAGGATAATTGTTGGAGCATATAAATCGTGCTATGCACAAAGTTAGCAAGGAGAAATGGGGCATGCTAAAGCAGGTGTCAGGGATTTAACAAAGAGAAAGGAAACTTGTTAAAATAAGTAAACTCTGCTTTAGCATGAGATAGAGAGCTATGACAAACACACCCAGAAAGGAAACTTGCTAAAAAAGGTAAACCCTGCTTTAGCATGAGATAGAGAGCTTTGCCAAACACACCCTAAATTTTTTTATGGGATTTATTGAGCTAAGTTGGTATAAGGTAATCCCACCATTCTTTATTTAAAGGTGTTTATGGGCATAGACACAAATTCGACGATATTTCAGTATGGGATCAATTCAAAAAAATTGGATTTTCATGATACGTATTATCCTGAAGTTCATGATACATTCAATGTATCGGCGATACATTGAATGTATCATTTCAATATTATTATTTTATTTTTTTTCAAAAAATTTAAAAAATCAAATTATCGTCTGTATCGTTCGATACGTATCGCGTATCGTCCGATACATTCAATGTATTGGCGATACATTGAATGTATCATTTTGATAAAAAAAAAAAAAATTTAAAAACTCATAGATCAAATTATCGGACGATAACTTGAAATTATCGCCCGATAATTTGAATGTATCGTCCATATCGTCTGATACGGGCGATACATTGCCCGTATCAGACAATAATTACCCTATTTTTTAGGGGGTATGATACATAGGCAATGTATCGTACCGCCCAGGTCCAAAACCGATACGTATCGGGCTATACGTATCGGTTTCGAAAGATTTTTTGACCCATGATAGTAACACAAGCCCTAAAACTTGCCAGCCACCAACCCCTACCAATTTAATAAAGGGTACATTTAAATAAGTCTACCGAATCTTAAAATGTGCCCACGCTATTGATTGCTTTAAATCAGACAATGGAGATCGTATTTCGCTCTAATCTTTAACACAAGGGATCTTCAGGCCATGAACTTATCATCAGACTGGTAGCTTTTTATTCCACAAGTCATAGATCTAAAAAATGTGGCCCTAATGTCACGTCTGAGTGTGATGTGTGCTTAGGGCCACGTTTTTAAGATCTGTGATATGTGAAATAAAAAATTAATCGCCTGATGGCACATTCATGGCCTCAAGATCAAGATCCTTGTGTAGATGATTAGAGTGAAACACGATCTCCATCGTATGATTTAAAGCAATCAAATCGATAGCTCCATCTTTCGTCTCTCGATCTCCCTGGTACGCTATTTTTTCTGTTTTTTTTTTGTTTTGTTATAATTTTTTTCCTGTTATTTTTGTTTCTGTTTTTCTTCTTCTTTTTTTCTCTGTTTTTTCCCTCAGTTTTTTCTGGGTTTTTTTTCTTTGTTTTTTTCCTGTTTTTTTTTTCCTAGTTTTTGTTTATGTTTTTTTTTTCCTGGTTTTTGTTTATATTTTTTTTTCTTTTTCTCTGATTTTTCTATTATTTTTTTTGCTTTATCTTTTTTTCCTGTCTTTTTTTTCTTTTTTTTTCCTTTGTTTTTCCTGTGTACGCTTGTAGCTCCCATATTAATATTAATAATTTAATATGAATTCTGAAACAGTATTTTATGGAAAACTCAAGATTTCTATATTTACTTATATTTGATATTTATGTGCTCATATTGCAAATTTATTGTTATACTATATTTGATTTCTATTTATTGGTATTTAGTTACGTTTGATTTTTCATCTTTGAATTTTTTTCGTTTTCTATTAAAATATAAATTTTTTAAAAAATAGTAAAAAAATTAGAAAAAAGAAATAATAATGATTAATAAATATTAATAAAAATAACAAATAGCCTCGCCATGGCCTGGCGAGCCTCTTCGCCATAACCTCGCCACACCACCTTAACTACGTTGCTGATAACGGGTCAGTTGTCACCCATCTGCAATAAGCGGGCGACACAGTGGTTTTCTATGGGGCCAATGAAATGGAAGTGCAGTCGATCGCTAACGTTCTAAACATTTTCGAGGTAGTACCGGGGCAAATAGTGAACTTACACAAGTCTAAGTTGATTGGCAATAATATTAGCGACATAATGATGGACAACCTCATTAGTAGGGTGGGATACCTTCAAGAACACTTACCTTTCCTTTATTTAGGTCTCCCGATTGGAGTTAAGAAGCTTCGAGCCACTAATTGGGATGGAGTTAACGGCACGGTTTCGAAAAAAATTGACCACATGGAAAAGAAAGACCCTTAGTTCGAGGGAGGGGGTCTACTGTTGCTTCCCTCCCGGTTTTCTTCATGTCACTACACATAGCCATGGTCAAAGTAGTAAAGGAGGTCAAAAGGATCATTTGTAACTTTCTTTGGGAAGGGGATGGGCAGGGCGGGAAGCTACACCTTATCAACTGGGAGACGTGCTACAAGCCATATGCAAATTGGGTATCAAAAAGATGACACTTTTTAATAAGGCACTGTTGGGCAAATGGTTATGGAAAGTGAGGTGCCCAAAAGAGGGGGAAATTGTGGTGGGACATTGTTACTACGAAATAGAACCTCCATGATAATGAATGGAGTGTAGCAAATTCTACGGCGGATGCCTCGATTTGGTGGAAAGGAGTGAGAAAGGTTTCAGAAGATTTTAATCAGTGTCTAAAATTCAGCTTGGGGGATGGTGATAGGCTCACTTTCTGGAATGACATTTGGGCGTCAGAGACCCCTCAGGGAGGGATATATTCTCGAAATTTTTCCGAATTGCATCTTCTCCGGCATCCAAAATCTTGGACATGGTGGATTGTAGCTACCTTGTTCCCTCCTGGAACATTGCTACCAGGGGGGCTTTGAATGACAATGAACTTGAGGATTTCCTTTCCATTCATAAGCTACTGGTTACGGTTGTCCCTAACAATACCCGCAGAAATTGCAGAATCTGGGTGAAATGTGCCAAGGGGACGGTGGGCTCGTTTTAAAAACACCTGCACTCAATCTTTAGTCAACCACGGGATCAACCTCGGTGGTTGCAATTTTGGAGGGTAAAGATACCCCTCAAGATTCGTTTCTTCGGTTGGTATGTCGCATGGGGAAGAATCCTTACTAGCAACCAACTCATAAGAAGAGATATCCCGTGACAAATAGATGCATGCTTTGTATGCACCGACAAGAATCTGTGGGGCACACACTATTTCACTGCACCTTCTCGGTCAAGGTCTGGGGGCCCATACTGCAGATGTTCGATGTTTAGTGGGTATCACCAGAGAAACCGATCGATATGATGGAACAATGGGCAGGGATTGGGCTTCCTAAGGGGACCTGTGACAGATTATGAGGTACGCAAGTATGTGAGCCGTATGACTTGAAAGAAATGGTAGGATATTCACGAAACGGGCTAGGCCCTACCAGGTGGTTGTTAAGGCGGCGAAAGACCTTTTCTCTTGGCTCCACGCCTGTAGTAGGAGCGACAACGAACATGGAGAAGAACAGATATTGCAGTGGGATAATCTGTTGTTCCCTTAGGATGTTACATTAGTTTTTATCTGAGGTGTCCTCTAATGAGGTCGTTTTCCAGTTTTCTTTTTCTTTGTTTTCCCAATTTTCTTTTTCTTTGCTTTATTGTTTCGGCAGTGTCTCACCGTCATCGTGAATGTACTATTTTGTTTATTTTAATATATACTTTTCGTTACCAATCAAAGGAAAAGGCCTCCGTCCTCCATGAGAGGACGATCACCGTCCTCCAAGCATCCATGTGAACCTTCACGTGGCAGCCAACATATTGTTTTGATGCCACGTGGAGCTCGGGTGCATTGCTTAGATCATCTTTGTAAAAAAAAAAATTTGAAAACCCATCTCCACCGTGTGTTTTTCGAACCGTGAAATGTGGATCAATGAAACCCGTCAAACTTTGACTTGTGAGTTTAAAAAGTTTTTTTTAATTTTTTTTTTTTAATATTAATCTATACCGTCCACTTGTGCTCCACGTGGTACCCAAATAGTGTTTTGGATGCCACATAGAGCTCCATGAGAATCTTGGAGGACGGTGACGGTCCTCCATTGGAGGACCTAACCGGCTCCCCCAATCATATATATATATATATATATATATATATATATATATATATATATATATATAACCCATAGCTCCTAACCGATTTACACATGTTGCCTAGGGGCATAGTTGTCAAAGTATGGGAGAGAACCCAATGAGTTTTCTTTTTCTTTGCTTTATTGCTTCGGCAGTGTCTCACTGCCATTGTGAATGTATTGTTTTGTCAATTTTAATATATACTTTTCGTTACCAATCAAATATATATATATATATATATATATATATATATATATATATATATATATATATCCCATAGCTTCTAATGGAGACTATGTTTAACGCATAGCTCCTAACTGATTTACACATGTTGCCTAGGGACATAGTTCTCAAAGTATGGGAGAGATACCTTATAAAGTTTAATCATACCATGCACACATATAGATAACAAGAAAATTAGTAATCAACTAATGAAGTCATTAACGTGCAAACAAATAAATAATAAACACAAAGTCTTACTAAACTGGCTTTCCATGGCATAATATATATATATATATATATATATATATATATATATATATATATGACAATTAAGATAATAAAGAATTACAGTTCAAGTTGGTATCCAGAATGCCGAAAAAACAACTTTCTTTTAAAAAAGGAAGACACAAGTACAATGGAGTTGATACCATGAATAAAAATATCGTCCGATACCGATATGTATCGTCCGATACGTATCGGTTTTGGACTTGGACGATACAATAAATAGAGTTTTTCTCAGGCCCCTTAAAAAACAATCAAATTATCGTTCGTATCATCCAATGTATCGTCCGATAATTTCAAATTATCATTTTGTTTGATTGTGTTTTCTTTTTCCTTTTTTTTGGGCAAAATACCGGAAAGTATAGTCCGGAACCGATACGTATCGTCCGCTACATATCGGATTTGCGGCTGGACAAAATGTATCGATTTTCCGAGATTTCGATCCATGGTTGATACATTAAACCATTCTTCTAAAAAACAACTCTCTTCCACAATTAGGGCCTACACTCGATCAAACTCCCACACACCCTCTTCATACAAACAAAAAAAAAGCAAGATTTTGGGGCCAATCAGAGATGAAGAAAAAAGTAATGGGACTCATTCACGGGCGATCATTTCCGACACCAAGAATCCACTGTGCAAGATGTGTTAAGTAGGGTTCGGCCTGTGAATTGCTGCTCAAGATGGGCCCGAGACTCTCGAGTTCGGCATTGAATTCCTTCTCAAATTTCCTGCAACATCAAACAAAAACCAAAAAAAAAAATCTCAAGTTGACGAAAAAAAGAGACCCGACTCTCCTGACCGTGATTTAAACACCAAAATGGTGTTTAAATGGTAATCCATACTGTCAAAGTGATAGATCATAGATTGACATGTAACAGGCCCAAAAATGGTGTTTTAGGGAGTTTAAACCATCGGATCAGTTGACTATAATATAAACCATTGTTTTTAATTTTAATAGCTGATATTAAATTTCATCAATCAGATGGTTCACATCCACTTATGGGCATGTTTCTTTGGGCTGAGATATGTTCCAATGATGGATTGCCATTTCGACAATTTAGATTGGTCACAGATGTGCGCCACATGGCAAATGATAGATCACACTTCAATGCTGTGAGATAAAAAGTATAATTGTGATGGTATAGGAACATTTTTGGTGTTTAAATGCCGGTCAGAAGCCATTATCCCAAACAAAAAAGGGTGCCTTTAATAGCGCCCATGGAATCCTGCTGGACACCTACGCCAAATATCATGGATGGCTTTACACCAGATGATGGAGATCATGTTTCACTCCAATCTTGAACGCAGGGGATCTAGATGCCAAGAACTTACATGTAACAGATCCCAAAAAGTGGCACTATGGCAAACATCATGCTCAAACGTGATTTTAGGGCCACGTTTTTGGGATCTGTACCATTAGACATGATACAGTCACGCTCAAACATGACTACCATGTCTAATGGTACAGTCATTGCCTCAAGATCCCCTGTGTAGAAAATTCGAGTGAAAAATAATCTCCATCATCTGATTTATCATTGAATTTTGGCATCGGTGGCTAGCAAGATTTCGTGGGAGCTATTAAAGGTACCCAACAAAAAATCCTCCTTGGAAGTTATATTTTCATGAGAGAGAGAGAGATCGCTTTAGCATTATGCTTACATAATAGAAGCAGTGCATTTTGTGATTTCTGCTGATAGTTTTAATGTCTGGCCACTCCGCCTTGATCTCCGTGATTTGGATTTTTCCATCCCGAAAGAGTCGTCGTTCCCGATCTCTATCTTGGGGATGTAGCATGATGGTATCAACCATTGAATTGCAGCAGCATACTGAAGGCATATCGATTTTAGTTTCTCCACCTTCTGCATATTGAAAATTTAAAAAAGAGAACCATGAAGAGAGAAACGCATGGAAGGGTGGTCATTACTGTACATATTTTAAAATTATTATCCAAGCGTGTAATTTCCAATATAAACTTTTTGGCAATAGATTTTTTGATCTCAAATATATATATAATTCATTCTTATAAGAGAATGTATTTTAAGAGAAATACATGTGATTTTTATTTTTTTCTTTTGATCGATAAAAGTGCAATATTAACATCATAAAATGAGAACACTACAAATCAGAGGAGCTGAGCGATGGACTCGGTCAGAGAAAAAAATGGAAACACACAATAGGGAACCAGGAAAAAAATATACAAATGATACAAGGGGGTATGAGGGCCCCCATCCCCAAACAAAAGACAGATCTAAGAAGGCTACTTCCACTCTCCGGCAATCTCCTCCATTGAGGAGGCCAAACATTTGGGTGATGCCAAACACCACCCAAAGATATCATCAAGGTTCACATCAATTACTGGATTTCTTATCAAATATCGTTCTATCTCGTTCTTTCCAGATCTTCCAAAGGATCGCCATCGGAAGCAATCTCCACAAGATAGCAATATTCTCCATAAATGGGAAATCAGACAACTCCGCAAGGATATGAGCAGCCGATTCCCCAAGACACATGGATACCCCAAAGGTGCAGAGGGGCAGGAGAGAAACAGATGAGGGGCAGTTTCCTCCCTCTCCCCACAGAAATAGATGTGCTTATCTATACAAAAATGTGATTAACTTAATAAAGACCAATTTGATAAATGTAATGTAATATCTATTTGATTATAATCTTACCTAGGAGAAATAACCTCTATAGGCAGCAAAAAAATAACCATTACGCCTCCTGACTATCAAAAGATGCAAATATGAAACTACATATTGAAAGTTATTTGACAAACCAAAACATCATGATAACGGTGGTGGAGGGAGGGGAGGTGGTCATAGGGTTGCAAAACAAAACCAAAACCGAGCCTTCCAAATCAGACCGAAACCGAACCGACTCGGTTTTGGTACCTAAAAACCGAAAACCGGCTGGGTAGGGTGAGAAAACCGACAAAAAAAAGGAAAATATTCGAAAAAAATAAAAATAAAAAAGAAAATAAAAAAATATGAAGAAAAATCGAAAACCGAAATCGGATCGGTTCGGTTTCAGTTTGAGGGTTGAAAAGTACAGTTAACCGAAACCGAAATGTTTCGGTTAGGGTTCGGTTTGGGTGGTATTTTAAGTTGCTACACCTTTTAAAAAAAATTTCCATATCGGCCGATTCGTATCGGTCCTCCATGGACAGACAGCCGATACCAATCCCGAGGTAGATAACTTGGCATGCACATAAAAAAAAACTATGACTGGCCCTAAGTTCAAAGATTCAGTTAAATTTTTTGTCTGCCTTAATCAGAAGATGAAAGAACACACATCTTCCTTTCAAGAAACACAAATCAATAATACACTACAAAAGTTTATATCAGGTAGATAAGGGAACAATTCCACTGACCTTGAGAAGTTGAGGCAAAAGAAGCAAACATTCTTTCAGACATTTTTCAAGGAAAAACTCATGGTACTGGATAACCTGTCATGCGCCAAAAAAAATAATAACAATTACATATAGTATAAAATCATCAGTGGCTTTGAAATAAGCACCTAGGCAAAAGTAGAAGGGTAACTTTATTAACACCCAGGGAATCTTGGAGGGCACCTACACCAAAAACCATTGACTGCTTTGAACCAGATGATGGGGATCGTTTGACTCCCCAATATTCTGAACAAGGGATCTTGACATCATGGACGTACCATCAGATGATCAATTTCTGATTCCACATGGCACAAATCCCCAAAAAATGCCCCTAAAATCATGTTTGAGCATAATATGTGCCATGTGATTTTAGGGCCACTTTTTTGGGATGTGTGCCACGTGGAATAAAAAATGACTGTCCAATGGTACGCTCATGGTCTCCAGATCGCTTGTGTGGAAGATTGGGGCGAAAAATGATCTACATCATCTGATTCAAAGCAGTCAATGGTTCTTGGCATAGGTGCCCTCCAAGATTCCGTGGGTGTTAATTAAGCTACCCAAAGTCAAATCTTGAGAAAATAAAACCACCTCATCTATGCTCTTTGCAGTTTGAAGTCTACTATGCATCAAGTGCCAATTGGGTTCTAGAACCTGAAAAATTATACAAAAAATAAATGCAATGAATCAAGACAACACTTCAGTTCTACAATAAAATGAAAATACTACTGAAATACAGAAACTAGAACTTGCCTCAAATGTTAAATAATGTAAAAGGCTATTTATAAATTTAAGCATGCTACGGCAGAGCAGTGAAGACCGGGAGATAGCTGTTCCAAGCGTATTATGGCCACGGACTTCCTGTCAAAGAAATTCAAGTAAATGTCAAAAGCAAAAGTGGGGTATCCTACACGAGGCTAAGCTAAAGAAAGCATAAATGCACACCTGATGTACTTGCCATGCCCCACAAAGTTGGCGGTTGACGTGTTTACAGTGGAAAAGGAAGCGAAAAATCAGCTGATATTTTGCTAAGGCTTTTCTTGAAATAACAAGAGACAGTGGCCATTGCACCTATTCAAGTACCAAAATTTAGGAAATGGAGATTAATGGAAAGGATCTAATGTGATTTGTAATGATCAATGAATACAAGCAAGGTGTCAGTGTCGGTATCGATATTGGGCATCAGCCCATCTTAGACCGATACGGATAGGGTATTGCCGATACCAAACCGACTTTTTCTTATTGTTGAAAAAATATATATATAAAAAGAAAATTGTATCGGTCAGTATTGACTAATACCAAGACAGTATCGGCCAATACTGACCCGTATCGGCCCAATACCGATACTGATACCGATATCTGTATCGGTGTGGTATCGGTATCAGTTCTCGACGAAACCGATACGCATCACTGATACGTATCGGCCAAGTTTTGATACCATGAACATCAGAATACAACAGACCTTGTAACTCAGAGAAAATATTTCCAAGCCGGTGATGCTCACTGGCTCCGTTGGTTCATTCCCATTAGAAATAGGCATATTAATTTCTGAAGGAAGAGTAAGTAAATTTTTTACGCCAGATTCCAGATCTTTGAGTGTGCCTAATCTCTTGAGCAAAGACGATCTTTCCTGCGTTCCAATAGAAGAAATATATGAAAAGGGAATCACATACGTGATGATTCAATTCTCAGAAACATGTCTTGGAAACCCGAAAACTTGACTCGCTCGAAAGTCAGCTGAGTCGAGTTAACTCGAATAAACTGGGCTCACTTCGACTCGGCATATATATATATATATATATATATATATATATATATATATATATATATATATATATATATATATATGGGAATGCTAACCTCACCCTCGGACTAAAATGCACTCATGGAATAGCATTTTGGTAAATACATGAAGGGCAAAATTGCCCTTTTTTCTTTTTTTATGGCAAAGTTGTAATTACAAGTTTGTGGTGGCAAACTTGTAATTATAAAAATAAAATTATAAGTTTACCACTGAAAAAGTAAAAAGGGCACTTTTGCCCTTCATGTAATTACAAAAATGCCACCAGATGGGGGCATTTTGGTCCAGGGACAATGCTAACCTCACAATGAAGAGGGTGAGATTAGCATTCCCTATATATATATATATATATATATATATATATATATAAAGAAAAAAATGGAAAGATAAGTTGGTAAAATGGGTAGTTTAACACTTCCTAACACTTTTTAAAAAGACAAGGTTTCTAAAACCGAATCCAATGAAAATTATTTTTATATATAAAGTACTTATGAACCCTAGTTGCATTATCCTAGCAAAATCTCGACTCAACTCGAAATTCTGGTGAGTTAACTCGACGAATAGCCGAGTTGTAGAAGTATGCTCAGAAATCCCTCGGTTTATAATTAGACATACGCGTGACTATATCAGAAGCAACTTACCACATAACATGTCAAGTCTTCATGAGAAGGATCCGCTGCAGCAGCCGTGGTGCGCAAAGCAAGGTCCAAAAGAGACTGTTTCATTACACAACAAAAAATGGGTACCGAATTTTCCATCAGTTTTCACGTAAAAAATGAAAGCATGAGGAAAACTAGAACGTAACCTGCAGTTTCTCCACGGAGATCTCATCGGGCCTTTTAGCAAGCTCATCTCTAGCTATATCCATAAAATGAACTAGGAAATCACCCTGGAGACAGTGAAATTGGTAGCCAGGTCAAGAAGTCAAATCACTAGACTCCCCAATGGATTCAACAGTGTATATGCACAAACCAACAGGAGAGTTCATGTGCTAATTAGAGTAGCCAAAACAACTTCATGGTGAGAGAATTTTGTAAGAAAAACCTTCGGTAAATTTGTTAAAAACGAACCACATGCTGGAAATGCCATAATCAGGGATGGTGATGGCAGTTTATACGTAGTCATATGCTAGAACCATGATTTTAAAACTCGGCCAACACCAATAACAGTATCGGTATCCCATAGGTATTGGCTGATACCGAGACATATCATAAATATTTATATATATATATGGGGAATGCTAACCTAACCCTCTTTGTTTGTGAGGTTAGCATCGTTCCCGGACTAAAATGCCCTCATGTAATGGCATTTTGGTAAATAAACGATGGGCAAAAGTGCACTTTCTGCTTTTTCACGGAAAACTTGTAATTACAAGTGTGTGGTGGCAAACTTGTAATTATAAAAAGTAAATTACAGGTTTACCATGGAAAAAGAAAAAAGGACACTTTTCCCCCGTCATTTATTTACCAAAATGCCATTACATGAGGGCATTTTGGTCTGGGGACGAACTAACCTCACAATGAAGAGGGTGGGGTTAGCATTCCCCATATATATATATATATATATATATATATATATATATATATATATATATATATATATATATATATATATATATATATATATATATCTGTGTGTGTGTGTGTGTCTATATCCGCCAGGTATCGGCCAAGACCTACTGGCATAGTTTTAAAGTATCAGCCGAAACTGAAAGGTATCAATATCTGACCTAGCCGATACCGTAGCTGCCCTTGATATCAGCCAATATGAATCAGGATCTTCAAATTTCATCATTTCTTTTCCTTTAATCCCCCCGCCCCCCAAATTCAATCGAGACATGATATCAGCATTGACCGATAATTTCGATTCGGGTATCAACCAATGTGGTACTGGTATCGGATAGAATCGACCAATACCTCTACATCTGAGACTATCAGCTCCACAAGTAGATCGGTTTGGTTATTAATTCATACTTCTTTAATATATAATAACTGAAGTCTTTTACATAAAAACAAATAAATCTGGGATATTAGTCAAGGGGTTTCATGTTAAGTTGACTTTAAAAGAAGAATTTGGAAATTTTGAACCTTTTCAGAAAAACTTTCAGCACTTTTAGAGTTTTCAGGTATATATTAATATGTGTTCATGCTCCTTTTGTTGTCTTCTCATTTGTTTCATAAATAAAGTGATTTTTGGTTTGATTAACTAAGGAAATATTGAGCAAAACAAGTCGAAATATGAAAAGTTGATGTAATTGTAGCATTGTATTTGTATATTTTTAAATATAGTATATATCATTAATAATGACACAACAATTCATCATCATGCTCAACCACTAATAGTGTGAAATTTTATCTATATTAGTTTGCAATATGTGCACTAAAAAAGAAAAAATCAATATTCTTAATCACCCACTTATTTACGATTGAATTATTAACTAAACCACAATATAATGAGTATTTATGTATAATATGTTCGTATATATAAAAATATCATATTTATATTTAGGAATCGTGCAATCTGCTTCGAATTTGCAAAGTGCGCACTATCAGTATTGGCCGAGTTTTGATACCATCGGTATCAGTATCAGTGAAAGCTCATGTTGTGTAATGAAGTTGACTCATCCTAACTAGTGGAATTAGGGGTGGTAATGTGCTGGGTAGCCCGGCACAGCCCATTAAGCCCGGGCCGATTTGAGGAGGGATTGGGCCTGACATAAAGCCCGCAGGCTGGGCTTGGGCATAAGCTCTTAGGCCTGTTGGCTCTAATACATGACGTGTGTGTTAGTTTCACTTGTAATATTTAAAAGAAAAACTTAAAGAACTATATATTTTCTATTTTCAGACTCTAGACTTTCTTGGAAATAGATATTAACTTATTATTAGGTATTTGTAATATATTAATTTCTCTACGGAGCTAATTTTTTATATTAATCAATAATTTATAAATAAAAGGGCCAGGCCTGGCCGGGCTTGGGCTTTGAAAGTTTAGTAGGGGTCGGGCATGGGCTTGAAGCAATAAGCCCGACACGGGATTGGGCCGGGCTTTGGCTGAGTTCAAAGCAACCGGGGCCCCTAACCCAGTCCATTGCCACCCCTATGTGGAATGTCGCATAAACATGTTAGAAACTGTCTTATGCAACTGACGTAAGGATGGAAATGACCTAATTTGTAAAAGTGACCAATATACTTCATAAATGAGAAAAAAAAATTTCAATAAGCAAAAAAAAAATCGATAAGCATAAATTAGAATCTCCTTTGAGTTGAGTTCCCATTTTTTCTATTTTTAAGATTTTTTATCAAAGGAAAGTCCCATGAAGAATCAAATGAGACTCTCCATTTTTACCAATAAGGATCGCCATTTTTTGAACCTTGCTGCTAATATCAACCAAAACAGCTAATATGGCTGATACTTATTGGCAACAAAGGATATGGCATACCTTGGTATCAGCCCATACATATCACTATATCAGTATCAGCTGATATTGCCGATATGTATCAGCCGATAAAGGAATTTGATGTCCCTCGGTATCGTCCAATACAGCTGATACGTGTCAATGATACGAGATTTGGTGTCCCAAAGTATCAACTGATGCATATTGGTATCGACATGTATCAGCCAAAATTGTTGATACATACATGGTTCAAAATCTTGGAAACATACCGGCCGATACATTGAATGTATCACCAATACATTGATTCAATGTATTGGCCAGTTGTTTTTAAATCTTAGACGATACTTTGAATGTATCGTCCAAGATTTTGAACAAACCAAAATCGTAGACGATACAAACGATACCATCACCATATCATCAGAGATTTTGGATGATCCACTGTCACTTAAGTGGCACCACTTCCTCAAAATCTCGGACGATACTTTGAATGTATCAGCTGAGATTTTGAAAAAAAAAAACAAATCTCAGACGATACAAACAATACTATCACCGTACCGTCCAAGATTTTGGACGAATATTTAAGGGTACAATAAAAGGCTTTGTATTGTACCGCTAGCTGGCAATACCGGTACGTAACGGACCATACGTACCAGTATCATCCGAGATTTTGATCCATGGATAGATATCAGCCAACAATGAGATTTGGGATCGCTTAGCATCGACCAATACATATCAGTATTGGCGATTTGTGTCACCGTAGAGGCTAGCCTATACCACCTTCATACCAAATTTTTAAATGTTCACTAGATTTATAGTAGTAGCAAATAGAACTAAAAGCTAAAAGCTAAAAGATTGCCGATTGATAATAAAGAACTAGATAAAACTAAAAGCACCTGATCAAGAAGAAAATAGTGCTTCATAGACCGCAGTTTTCCAATGAGATCATACTGCACCAGTAAACAAAAAGATTCATATGAGAAATTTGATATTTACACATGGATAAAGGTAGACCTGGTACTAAGGACCAAGTAACTTACCTGGTCCTACATTAGTTTGCTGCCATGTGGCCCCAATCACATGATTGGGCGCCGTGGAAAGAAGCGGCTCGATGATCGTACCTATTGTGAAAAATGTAATAAAAATAATAATAAATTATGTTAAAGCTGTATAGTCAATGGAGTCAACCGTGTGGAAAACGAACGGTGAATCTAAATGTAGTTTTGCCGTTCATTTTTCTTACAATTAACCCTACTGACCGTACAACTTTATATTGCTCATTTTAATTTTTGTTTCTCAAAATAGTTATGATAATCGAGCCGCTCCTTTATATGGCTCCCAATCATGTGATTGGGTGCCACATGGCAGCAAACAAGTGTGGGACCAGATAAGTTACCTGGTCTTTAGTACCAGGCAACCTTTACCCTTTACATATAGCATCTCCAGTTAAGGAGAAGTAGAAGCCAATATGCCTGGATTTGATCAATGGGAACCAGAACGTACCTTTTCTTTTATAAGAGTCAGCAGCTCACCACTTGCAAAATCATAAGCAGCTTTAATACACTCGAGGTAATGATGGTTCGTCCCAACACTCATCAATTTTAAATTTTCTGAAATCGGAATCTATCCACGATAAACAAGTCAGAGAATATTAATAATGAAGCATAATGAAGGCTTCGCGAAAAAATTATTTTATAATAAAAGCAATAGATACCCTGAAATACCAAAACCTCAAGGGCTTTGGCGAGCTGACCAGGTACCTGCCTCATGAAGTGGAGACCTGATTTCGAATCCCCCCTTGAGGTCACCCTAGGGATTCAGATCCAGTGCTAACCCGACATGTACTAACCATGGTATCAAAACTCGGCCGATGCCGACACATATCGGTTTCGTCGAGAACCGATACTAATACCACCCCAATACAGGTAACGGGGTGGTATCGGTATCAGATCGATACTGCTTAGTATCAGATGATACTGGTAAGTATCGGCCGATACTGACCGGTACAACCAATTTTTAATATATATATTTAACTTTTTCTTCAAAAAAAAATATATCAACCAATACAATATCAGCAACACCATATCCATATTGGCCGATACGTAAAGGTCCAAGATGAACCAATACCTGATACCGAGTTTGACACCTTGATGCTAATCTGGGGCACGCACGTCCCCCTGGGATTAGTCGGGTGCTATAAGAGGCCCGGACACCCAGAAGAAGAAAAAAAACCTGAAATACCTGTACACTATGCCCACATTCTCTAAGAACATTTAGATATTTTCCAGTCATCAAAATTGTCCCCGCGGCATTTTTAAGGAAGCTGGGAATGCCATCCTTGAGGCTATAGCGTTGTTTCCAGTATTTAGCATCGTAATCCTGAGTGAGACTCTCCTATGAAAGGAAACCATAGGGTCTTAGGAGCCTAACCAAAAATACACTAAGGCTGTATTTTAGGGTTGATATCCAATACCTTCTGCAGTGATTTATTCTCCGCAATGAAAAATTCACCATACGGATCGTCAATTACCCCTTCGTACACCCACCTAAAGATTGATTCTTCCATAGGAGTGAGAATATAATATAAGATACTCGTATTAAAAACAGTCAACAAGACTAACATTCCATGCAAAGAATTTCTGAATATACAAAATCAAAATTTAAAAATAAAAAAATTATAGTCCTATTATAAAGAACATGACTACTGCTAGCTAAAATTTGTAATTTACAAAAAAACAGTTGGTAATTTACTGAAAAACTTGATTTTATATATATATATATATATATATATATATATATATATATATATATATATATAAGGGTTCCATACTCCCATGGAGGATGGTCACCATCCTCCAAGGTTCCACGTTAAGCGCTGCGTGGCACCCAAAACATTGTCTAGATGTCACGTGGAGCACGGGTGCATCTCTTAGATCATATTTCTTTTATAAAAAAAATCAAAAATTTGAGGCTTGAAATCCAGACAATTGAAATGAGTCAAACTTTGACTTGTGCTTTTCTAAAAAAAAATGAACTTTTTTTAGAAAAATTGATCTAAATCATCCCCCATACTCCACATGGCACTCAAATAGTGTTTTGGGTGCCACATGGAACCTTGGAGGACAGTGACCGTCCTCCATGGGAGGACGAAAGTGGATCCCTATATGTGTGTGTGTGCCATGTGTGCGTGTGCCAGTGACCGTCCTCCATGGGAGGACGAAAGTGGATCACTCTGTGTGTGTGTGTGTGTGTGTCAGAGATATGCAGAACTTGCATACTCTGTCATTTTCTCGAGCAAAATACCTTTCTAATATGCAGAGATATGCAGAACTTGCATACTCTATCATTTTCTCGAGCAATGACCTCACAACATTATCGCCAGCCATAGCCATAGCCTGAAATTGCAACATGTAATAGTTGTAACTTAAGGGCCAAAAAAGGAAGTGGAAGAAGAAGAAGAGGTTCTATCACAGTTACAAGGATTATAATAAGATCTGGTATAGGGTAACCGACCGGTTCCAGACAATGATTTGGAACCATGGTTTAAAATACCGGTTTTCCTGTACGTATCATCCAGCTCCAAAACCGGTACGTTTCGTCCAATATGTACCGGTTCTGCACAAGACAGTGGTATGTATCGTCCAATCCATTACCAATATATATGTAATGCACCAGTACGGTACATTCAAAGTATCATACCAGTGACCTCCGCAACCAGTACGTATCGTCCAGTATGTACCAGTTTCGGAAGAGATTTGAACCATGTTTGGAACGGGTCACTTTTTGGGATGTATGCGATGTGGAGTCAACAGGTGTGCCGTTTGATAGTACGCTCATGATCTAAAGATCTATGGTGTTGAAGACTAGGGAAAAAAACAAGTATGTCATTTGACTCAACGCAGGCTACGAGGCTACGCCCTTTAAAATGAACTGCTAAATTGATTTTAGAGATTTAAATGACGGCCATCAATTAAAGGGCCTTGACTTCTTTGAATGACATCATAGACACGTTTCTTCGCCCCAATCTTCAACACCCTAGATCTTTAGATCATGGCCGTTCCATCAAACGGCACACATGTTGACTCCACATCTCACACATCCCAAAAGGTGACCCAGATCAGAATGGGTCAATTACCCTATATCAGCTCTTAAAACAATTTTGAAGCAAAAAACAAGTATCAGATATTTATTGATAGAAAATATACCGTAGGAACAAGACCAATATCATTTATAGTCACTACTCAGAAGCATGGTTCGAAAACTTGACCGATACCAATACGTATCAGTTTTCAGCCGAGCCGATACCCATACTCATACAGTATCAGTATCAGCCAATGGCCTATAGTATAGGCCGAAAACTATTTTTCTCTTTTGTTGACATTTTGGAAAACGGGTACATTTCAATACATATTGACCCAAATCGGAGGCAAGAAGCCCCCTGATACCAAAATTTAAAACCTTGGTCCACAGGATTTCATGCTGAGGCATGAACTCTCACCAATGGCAATCATAATAAACTGGTTAACCAGTACCCAAATCAATGAAATCACAGACCACAAAAACAAATCAATAATGTGCCGATCCTGCCAACAAATGTCAGTGCTCTAACCATGGTATCAAAACTCGGCCGATACTGATTCATATCGATTTTGTCGAGAACCGATAACGATACCACAGGTATCGGGGTGGTATTGGTCTCGGACCGATACTGGTCAATACCGGCCAGTACTGACCGATACAACCAGTTTTTTTATTTTTTTTTACTTAAAAAAACAAAATAATATAAAAAAATTGACCAATTCAGTATTGGCAACACCATCTCCGTATCGGCCTATACGTCTCCCAATATTGGCACCTTGGCTCTAACAATGATTAACTCCAAATTAATGATTAGTGACTACAAAACTATAAGCATAAATCACCCAGACGTAGAGATTGAGATCAACGGTTTTCATACTGAAAACATAATGCTATAGCAGATATTGGAAACAGTATGATATGATGCAACGTCAAAAGTAGTACCATATTAATAAGCAAATGCCAAATATAAATTAAGAAAGGAATTAGATTTGCCATCATTAGTCACCAAGTCAGGGATCTGCAATAATTTGGTAAGGTCAAACTTCAGAAAAAACCAGCAAAATTCGGCAAGTTCGGGGAAATATTCCGAGAAAAGTCAGAGAGAAAAAATGAAAGAAAAATAAGATTAAACAGTATAAAAAAAATTAAATATTAAAAAATCATAATTTATTGCAAAAATATCTTGAATTATTTGCGATTTTTTAAAAACACAAGAATTCTTTTTAAATTCATGAATAATTTGGGAATAATTCGCAGAACCTCAAATTCGTAATTATTCACGAATTATTAAAACACTCAGAGAATTTGGTGGCTATGGTTGCCATGCAGATCTCATAACCATAGTAGCAAAAGTGTCAGACTTTTTCAAAAAATCGGAAACAGTCGGCGACTTGCACTCATCCCGACTCTATCCCCGATTAATCAGCCAAGTCGCATCTTATGCAATTAATTGGCAATGTTTGTGATGTGGTTCGATTTTTTTCTTTTTCTTCACTTATATTTAAGGGGGGAAAACTTTTAGGCTTTGACTATTTTGTTCAATTTGTTCATAAGAAACCTTTATGTTTTGCCTATTTTGTCCATTAAAATCAATATTTTTAACTTGAAATATATTATGATATACTTTTTTTATTTTTTCCGATTTTTTCGACTTTGACAGATTTCTCCCAATTTAGACCCTTGCCAATTTATTGCCAACTCCTGAATTTGTGACTGATATTATCAATAAAAAAATATTCATTAAGAAAGAAATTAGAGTTGCCATCATAGTCGCCAAGTCATGGTTCGGAAAGAATTTGGTAAGATTAAAATTTAGAAATATTCGGCAAGTTCGGGGAAATTTTTGTAGAGAAAATATAAAAAGTAAAATTATAAAAGATTAAACAGTATAAAAAAAAATTAAACATATTAAAAAATCATAATTTATTTTAAAAAATTTTGCATTATTCACGAATTATTTGCGATTTTTTAAAAATTCGGGATTAATTTGCAGAACCTCCAATTTGTGAATTATTCACAAATTTTTCAACATTCGGAGAATTTGGTGACTATGGTTGCCATGCGAATCTCGTACCTGGCTTTGTAAGAGATTAAGAACGGCAGAACCAAATACATTGTTAGCCAAAGCCTTTTGTATTACAATTGCCAAAGCGTGCATTGATCCCATCATCGGCTGGCACAAATAATAAAGAAATCGCAGTAAAATGAGTGGGTATCCGGGAAAATGTTGACAAGAAAAGGAAGACCTGAGACACATTTAACCTGACAGAAGAACCACAATCCTTGCATGGAAAGTCTTCCTAGTCGGAATTGGTGTTCCAATTGTGCCACCATAGCCTGGTAATCCTACTCAAAAAAATCATCTAAAATGAGCTTAGATCTTATGAACATAGAAATACATGTGAGATGGAATATAGAAATGAATGATGCAAATATACAGTCTCTGATCATAAACGAGAGGTTAAAATAAAGAGCCTGACTCTCCTGACCGTCATTTAAACACCAAAATGGTGTTTAAATGATAATACACCATCAATAGTTAAAGATGTGGGTGATCCGTACCGTCAAAGTGATAGATCATAGATTGTAGTGCAACAGGCCCAAAAATGGTGTTTTAGGGTGATTCAAACCATCTGATCTGTTGCCTTTAATATCAACCAATGTTTTCAGTTTTAATGGCTGATATTAAAGATCATCAGTCGGATGGGTCACATCCACTTGTAGGCATGTTTCTTTGGGTTGAGTGATGTTCCAATGATAAATTGCCACTTGGATAATTTAGATTGATCACAGATGTTCACCACATGGCAAAATGATAATCACACTTCAACAGTGTGAGATTAAAAGTCTAACTTTAATGGTATAAGATCATTTAAACACCATTCTGGTGTTTAAATGTCACTCAGGAGGCATTATCCCTAAAATGAATTTGAGCATCAGTCATAAAAGATTGAAAATTTTATAATAAAATAAGTTCAGAACATTCTCATGCACTTGTGTGTATCAGACCCAAACAACTTTGTTGGAAAACGAGCACCTCTATCCCAATTCGTTGTCAGCGATGATGTCAGTGATGACTTCAGCATGACATCAGCATCTCGGTGATGATGAAGGGGAATTTCTAGTGGTTTTTCTCCAAGAATTGATGCTCTGATACCAAGTTACGCTTAGGTATTGATGATTAGGGTTAGGGTTGGGTGAGGAAGAAGAGAATATATATATATATATATATATATATATATATATTTACATACACACACCCCCCCAATTACACTAACACATCCACACATACATTAAAGGAAATACCACTAAACGCACACACCAACATTATGATCTTGCAAATGTGACGCAACAATTAATAATTCGATTATGTGAGTTATCAATTGAACTGGGATGGACTTAAGCTAATGATCAATTGGCACAACTACCACTTGACACCTAATACGAACTTCTTGGATGTGTGCTTCTAACCAAATGGATGGATGGATGAGCATTTGACAATAGCCTGCAACTCATTTTTCTGTCATCAACTTCTCATAAGAATCATAGTCCATTGAATCAAGTCTAAAGTTTGACTTTATCGATATAAAGCCTGCTAAAAAAGAGCCCTCGGTACAGATTTTTCACTTGAATTATTAATAAGTATGAGGGCATCGATATTGTGTTTTGATGGTCTCAACATAAAATGTCAGTGCCGGTGTAGTAGGCTATTGTGTAAAAATGACTTACTGATTTCCAACAAATATGTACGGTTTATTTTGACATAGGCTACTTATTTTACGCTCTGATCCATCGATTATAATCAAAATGTCATAGATGTGATCTAGTCATAAGATCTCTATCATTGGCCAACTCCTAGTCTATAATTGTGGATTTATAAACGAAAGGATCATGATAACAAGCAATTTTCCACAGTAGGGAATTTTTCAAGGAAAATGACAACAAACATGAGAAATAAAAAAGCCAAAGAATCCTTAATTGAGTAAGCAAACATGAGGCTCCCAATTCCCAAAAATAATTCTAGAGAGAGTTTCAGAGATTCCTTTTTCCAAAATTCCCATTTCCAGGATATTAACAAGGGATAATGGCTCCTGACCGACATTTAAACACCATTTACATTTAAACACCAAAATGGTGTTTAAATGATCTTATACCAATAAAAATTTTGTTTTCATCTCACACCGTTGAAGTGATATTTCTCATTATGCATTGTGGCATACATCTGTGATCAATCTACATTGTCCAAGTCGCATTCCATAATTAGAATATATATCAACTCAAAGAAACATGCCTATAAGTAGTTGAACCATATGATTGAAGAACTTTAATATCAGCCATTAAAACTAAAAGCAATGCTTGATATTATAGTCAACAGATCGGATGGTTTAAATCTCCCTAAAACACCATTTTTGGGCATGTTGCACTTCAATCTATGATCCATCACTTTGAGGATACGGATCACCCACATCTTAAACCACTGATGATGTAAGATCAATTATACACCAATTTAGTGCTTAAGTGACAGTCAGGAGAGTCGAGTCCTTGTAACAAACATGCCCCTGTAATTGGGTAGTTTCTGTTTTGACTTCTCTGTTCTTTCCTATTATCAATGAAATCAGCAAACAAGCACGCATATACAAATATATATATACATATATATATATAATGGGAAAAACCTACTAAAAGAAGAGCCCTCAGTGCAGCAGCAAAGGCATGATTGACTAAGCCATTCTTGAAATGTGACCTTGACTCAACAAATTGATTAATCAATAAAAAGTTCTCGCACAGAGGAAATATATGCATGCTCAATTCCTGCATAAGCAACCCCAATTAGTTCGTGCTAGCAACCACTACTAAGATTTTGTCAGCTCCAAAACAAGTTTTTCTCCTCACCTGAAGAGCTAAGTCCATGGATGAATCGATCTGAAAGGTGAATTGGCATTCCTTCCCACGGACTCTCTTTATTGAAATATACCGTCCCTCAATCCCAACTAAGGCATTGAGCAGATCATCGATAACTAGGAGCTCCTAGATTTTCATAAGACATCAATAAGATCACAACAAAATAATGAAAAAAATGATAATTATTATAATAAAGAATAACTAATATATGAAAAAAGTTCTAGCGTCATGCCAAATGTGTCCGAAAAAGAAGTGCAATTTTAAACTAAAGCAGGAGGGAGATTTTTTTCATTTTGAAAATATTACACTCCAATTAAATGGCACTATTATATTTCTTGCGTGGGGCTTAATCCATATAAATCTATTAACGTCACTTTTTTACATAATCTAATGGATCTAACAAACATTGTATAAATCAGAGAAATTGGTTTCCAAATAAAGAGATAGAAGTATCAATTATGTTGGAACTGGTTTCCTTTTTAATCAAAACGAGTTTCTAAAATATGATATGTGTCGAGACGGATAGGCCTCCTTTTAAACGAGACCAATCGACCGATCAGCCTCGTTAATGCAAGAACCGTTATTTCTATCAGCCTCGTTTCGAGAACGATACATTAAAAAAAATGTATCGCGAGACAGATACATTGACCGGCTGATACATTGGAATGTATCGGTAGATACACCGATACATATTGGTCAGGTAGGTGATCGATTTGTATTGGTAAACCGGGAGTTTGAACCATGTCAGTGTCTATTTTAAATAAAACAAGTTTCAATTATACATTGAAACGCTTTTCTATAAAAGATTCGGAAACATTTCGTACCAGTCGACGATACTGGTACACATAGGTACTGGTACGATAAGGTAAAAAAGTGGTTCTAGGTAACTATGATCTATATACTTGTTTTTAACGTTGAAGTTTATAACTACCAAAAAATTTATATACATTATATATATATATATATATATATATATATATATATATATATATATATATATATATATATATATATATATATATATATACATTGAAAAGTAAGTGAGGTGTCATTAATAAGGTCATCAATAAGTACAACGACGAAAGATATTAAAAATAAGTGAAGTTATGCTTGACTTTGTAAGGGAGGTCCTCCAAGTTCCGGTAGTTGTGAGAAGAATTAGAATCTAAAGAAAAATTTTGCCAAAACACCCACAATTGAGTTTCCGTCCCGATAAATATGAGTGACCGATCAATTTATCTTTTGAAGGGAATTTAACTGCCCCTCCACTGCCCATGGACAATTTCCTCCCTCAAGAATGTTGACCAACAGATTGATATTCATCTCAATGTTGATACGAGAGCAATTCGGCAATGTATTTTCCAATCACTTAACTAAAGCACTTATCTATGCATCTTGATTAGAACATAGCCATAAACCTTATGATAAGTGAATATAGTGTCTCCCTTTTTGTCTTAATTGGGTATAATGATGTAGTACACCTGCAAAAGGTTTTTCGCAGCAGTAATGTATTATTGTGGCTATTTAGCCTCCGATTTAAAAAAGTTCTAGCGGTATCGCTATTTTTTCGAAAAGAAAAAAAGGAAGCCTTGATCAATTGTATTTGTTGTAGTAGTGCAGCTTAGTTTTACATAGTATGGTGGTTGTGCAGCCTATTACTTGTGAAGTTGATCCTGTCGTGTAGCAGGGTATAGTTGAGGTATCTCAACCATGGATAAATCCAAAGTGGGGATCAGGTGTGAACCGTCTATGGCAAAATTAAAGAAAGGATATGGCTCATGAGCTCCTGATTATGACAATGTGTTATTTACAGCTTAATCCTTGAAAAATGTATTGGTGGATCGGCTCACACTTTTGTATCTCCTTGATCCTTATGGATCATTGATTCTGGAGCAACCGATCACATGACTGGTATATCTTCACTATTCCATTCTTTATCTCCTTTGCATGCATCTTGTAGTATTTGTGTGGTTGATGGATCTCATGTCCCTGTTGTTGGAAAAGGGATTACTCATGCTGGCCATTTGTCCTTAGATTTCACCTTACATGTTCCCAAGATGTCAGTTAATCTTCTTTCAGTTAATAGTATTACTAAACATCTTAATTGCAGTGTGACCTTCTTTCCCTCTCATTGTGCCTTCTAGGACTTGTCGACAAGAAAGGTGCTTCGTTGTCGTGAAGAGAAATGATTATATTTGTTCAAAGATCATCACATCCAAAGACCGATAGTTGTTGATGTTGAGTCCACTGAGGATGTTCAGCTATGATATAATCATCTTGTGCATTTTCCCCTTAAGCGTTTGCATCTTTTGTTTCCACAAAAACCCTGTTGTTTTGATGTTTCCAAGTTTCAATATGATGTGTGTCAAATGGAAAACCTTGTAAAACATCTTATCACTTTAGTGGTAACAGGAGTACCACTCCCTTTCACATTATGCACTTTGATGTTTGGGAGGTATCTCCTGTTGTTGCTCTACATGGTCATCGTTATTTTGTGTCCTTCGTTGATAATTGTATTCGCTTTACAGTGCTATATTTGTTGAAATCCAAAGATGAAGTTGTTTTGATTTTTCATGTCTTTCACAAGTTGGCTCAAACTCAGTACCATGCTACTATGAAGATATTGAGATCTGACAATGTTGGAGAGCATGTCTCCAACATCTTCAGTTATACCTTCACCATGGAATTTAGTGGCAAACCACTTGTCTTTAAACCCCACAACAAAATGAGGTGGTTGAAAGGAAAAATCGAAATCTACTTGAAGTTGCCCATGCTTTATTGATAGGTATGCATGTTTCTAAACGTTTATGGGGTGATCTATTCTTACAGTCAACCTCCTTATTAATAGAATGACTACTTATGTGTTTGACGTTAAGTCTCTTCACCAACTGTTGTATCCCCAAAATCGTATCTTTCTTGTTCCTCCTCACATCTTTGGATCTCTGTGTTTCATTCACATTCCATTCTCTCATCGTGATAAGTTATCGCCAGAGGCGGCTACCAATTGCATCTTCATTGGTTATCCTCATCGTGATAAGTTATCGCCAAAGGCGACTACCAAGTGCATCTTCATTGATTATCCTCTCACTCAAAGAGGATATAAATGTTATGATTCTATCTCAGGGAGAGTGTTTGTTATTATGAATGTCACATTTTTGGAATCAACTGCGTTCTCTTCTCCTCCAAAGTGTCTTTTTTAGAGAGCGAGTCTAAATGCATGTGTTACCCTATATCCCAAGTGATGTTTTTCCAATGATGTTGATGATGAAGCTGAAATTAACGTGAAGATCAAGTGATCCTAAATGGGCAGCAAAGAGAGTTTGTTACTACAGGAAGAGTTGATGCATTTAACAAGGTTGGAAAAGGTAAATCATTCATCCAGGAAGAAGCCTTCAAGAAGAATGAAGAAGACCACCACTCCTCCTCAGACTACTGATCAAGTTTCTTATCCTTAAGCAAGTCCACCAAGTAATGATCTTTCTCCACCTAATGAGTCGGATCTTCCTATTTCCCTTTCCAAAGCTTCCAGATCGCGTACCCGTCATCCCATCAGTAAGCTTGTGTTATATCAAGGATTTTCTACATCACATTTATCGTTCATTTCTTCATTAGACTCTTACTATTCCTGCTAATGTTTCTGATGCTCTATCTTAGCCACAGTGGAAGGAGGACATGATACATCAAATGAAAGCTTTGGAACGGAACAATAGGTGTGACGTTGTTGAATTCCCTGAAGGGAAGAGATAGTCGACTGCAAGTGAGTCTACATTGTAAGGTTTAGACCGAGTGGCTCCATAGAAAGGTAATAGCCAAGGGGTTCACACAGACACATGGCATTGACCATCAGGGCACGGTTGCATTTGTACCTAAGCCAAATACTATTCGGTTGCTTCTCTCACTTGTGGCATGGAGAAATTGACCGTTATACTAGTTGGATGTAAAAAATGCTTTCATACATAGAGATTTGCAGAAGAGGTATGCATGGCTCTTTCACCTTGATTTTCTCTTTAGATATAGAAAGATAATGTTTGTAGAATCAAGAAGGCTATCTCCGGATTGAAACAATCCCCAATTCTGGTTCAAAAAATTCACTGATGTTGTTTTGAAGTCCGGGTATGATAGTAGCCGCTATGACCACATTGTTTGCGAATAAGGGATCTCATCTCACAACATTGGTTGTGTATGTTGTTGACATAATTGTTATGGGGATAACAGCGAAGAAATAATGAAGTTTGAAGTATTACTTGAGTCAAGTCTTTGATATAAAAGACTAGGGTCCACTCGGGTATTTTTGGGCATTGGAATGGCAAAATCAAAGAAAGGGATAATTTTGTCACAATGGAAGTATACACCCTTGATGTTTTGAAGCAAACTGGCATGTTGGGGTGTAAATCTACATAAAACTTATGGAACAAAATCATGGAATCAATTGAGAGGATGGTGAACTCCTCAAGGATCTTAGAATGTACCAACGACTTGTGGGAAGCTTATTTACGTTACTATGACACGTCCTGATATCAACTTATGCGGTGCGCGTGGTGAGCCAACATATGTATGCGTCGAGGACCGCTCAATTAGAAGTCGTGCATAGAATCTTGAGATATTTGGAAGTAGTCCAGGAAGAGGCTCACTCTACAATAACCAGACATTTTGATGTTATAAGGTTTTTACCAATGCCGATTGAGCTGGATCTCTAAGTGAAAGGAGATCCTCTTCAGACTACTACACCTTGCTTGGTGGGAACTTAGCGACGTGGAAAAGCAAGAAACGACATATTGTTTCAAACTCCTGTGCAGAAGGGGGAGTAAATAGTCATGTCCTAAGGTACCCATGAAGGGGTGTTGATGCGGGACAAAACCCTAATCTACGCGAATGTTTATGAGATGATGATTTGCCGAAATTAAACTAAATTAATTAAACAATAAACCTGAAAATAATGCGGATACCTTAGGGTTTCATAGTTTCCATTGGAGAATCGCGCTTGATTTAAGTAAGGTCCGGTCCGTGCACTAGATCCGTTAGCCTTGTGGTGTAGATTGGTCCTAGAGGTAGAACTCTAGCTATTCCAGGTTAGGGCGTCGCTCGAGATTCAATGATGGAATCACGAGTCCTTTAAGGGGTTCTGATTCAGGTTGGTTAACGGCTTGTATGAGATCTAAGGTTCGAATCAGATCGATTCGGTGGTTCTGATGGATATGTAGGTTTTGAATATTGGGGCATTTCTGGTTGGATGGCTGGGTTTAGGATTTATGAGATAGGTTTGAATCAATGGTTCTGATTTTGGAAATTTTGGAAAAAGGTAACGGCTGGATTTAAGGTTTATGAAATCAAAATAAGCAAAGAAAGAAAATAAAAAATAAAGAGATAGATAGAAGATAGATTTTGGACTTCACACCAAACCCTTCTCGGGAATAAATTGCGGGCTTCACACCAAACCCTTCTCGGGAATCGAAGAATCACTCTCCAGAATTGCTCATCTCAAGCAAAAGTTCTTTTCATTAATCAAAAACTGATTACATTGTTTATTAAAAGACCTTATATAGGAGGCCTCTAAAACATAAGAAAACCCTAAAACAAATACTAAAAAAAAGACAAGTATGCCCTTAAAACTTAAATTCCTTTAAAATTCCCACTGTAGCTCGATCAATCGAGGTACTGTAGCATTGTAGCTTTTTTTTTAAAAAAAACTGACTACAATCGATCGATCGATTGAATGGTTGATCAATCGACTGGGCATTGCTCCAGCTCACTAATTCTGCTCCTTTCTGCTTTCTTGAAGCCAAATCGGTTGCGACCCAACTTCAATGCTCTCGATCTTGGTGTCCCCCGTCATTCTCTCCGACTCAAAATGTTTCATCACCGATGAAACACGCATGTAGTACTACTGATCAAGTGTATTGGGACCCGAAGGGTGAAACTCCTTGCAACTAACCCAACAATCTTAGCATCTGGTGACGGGTGGTCATCATCTTTATCGATTGTAGCGGGACACACACGGTACACCTCTCCTTGACGAACCCAATATCCCGGCTCGCCAACCCACTCTACCAAATACTTTTGAAGCTTCTCATCAACTCTCCCGAACCTGAAGGAATTCATCCCCGATGAAGTGTGATCGCGATATCGGTCGGAAATACGAGAACACAAGCGACGAGCCCTCTCATGATTGGCCCATGCACTCTTGGTAGTCGACTTATCAACCCTCTACATCTCATAAACTATAAACTCTCCGCCGCAGGTGAAGGCCACAAGATCATCCAAATTTTCTCAATTACTTCTTTCCTCTGCCTGCTTGGGTAGGGAAGGGGTATCGACTGCAAAGTTGGGAGGGGATCGTGAATAGGGAGCGTTTGGAAAGGATTGCAAGGTCGTAGGGTTGAGCCTAGAGAAGGATCTAGGTCCTCCGCATTGAACGTTAAGTTAATCCCTTTATCTGGAGGAAGCTCAAGAACGTACATATTAGGACCACTCCTTTCCACAATTCTAAAAGGTCCAGCGTCGTGAGCCTGGAGCTCCTTTACACTCCCAATGGGAATCGTTCAGTTCTAATCCGAACCATTGCGTGCTCAGCAATTGAAATTCCATAAAAGCCTTAGGTAACTGCAGTGGTGCTTTGAGAGTTTCATTGCATAAATTAATTTTAAGCTTAATTTCGGCATGCAATGCGAAATGAGACTCAAAATTTGACTCGCAATAAGACTCGAAATGTGAAACACTATGTAACTCGAGACCATAATGTGTGTGTATCTATGGACTCGATACTCTCATGTGCATGCGACGCTAACGACTCACATGCAGTGGCCTCTATCAACACTAGTGACTCATGTGTGATTGAATCAAGTGACGTTAATGGCTCATGTACACTCAGCTCGATTAACTCGTGTGTGCTCGTGTCAACCAAAACCAAATATTCAAGTGCACTGGACTCTACCACCAACAAGGACTCGTGCACAACGGGTTCTACAGGCACCAACAAATCGTGCGTATGTGACTCAGTAGATTCTTGTGTGGGTGACTCGGTTGACTCACGTGTGGGCGACTCAACATCACTACTCACAAGGGAAATAGAAGCCTCTTTAACACAAACTAGACTTTCTTCAGCTTCTTCTTTGTCCTCTTCTACTGTCAAATTTTCCTGCTCCTTAGAACTGTCTCTTTTAATCAATAAATTCAGAGTGGAAAATTCTGTAGTGCATTGATAAGCAAATTGTCCAAATCCGTGACACTTGGAACAATCAAGACATTTGTCCGTCTTGGTTTTCAAAAATCGTAGAAGCCTAGAAGGTGACGGTCTGTTACAGGAACATACTTTTTGATAAGGTTCACCTTCATGTCCTCCCATGTGAAGATGGGTTTACTCCGAAGAGATTCAATACGGTGCTCTACGAGAGTCCAAAAAGTTTTGGCATTACCTTCCAATTTGGCTTTTGCTAGCCTAATTTTGTACTCATTCGGTACACCATACCAATCAAAATAATCCTCTACACTAGACAACCACTCTACGAAGGTTTTAGGACTCCCCCATCCCTCAAAGTTTGGAACCTCATTCCAAATAGATTTTAGAAACCTATCGGCAGGGTAGTACTCGGGTTCATGATAGTGAAGATATCCCCTAACATACAAGTCAGCTTTGATGTCCCTAAGGGCATCGACAAGCTTGCCCATGTTCATGGTGATCACGGCTCACTAACATGGGTTTTAAATGACATGCAACTATGAATCAACAATGAATGAGGACTTTTATCAAACACTAGACGTACACACTGATGAACACAAATGAAATAAATTTTCATTAAATTAAAAAGACATGCACATATGAACCAACAATGAAAGAGGACTTTTATCAAACGCTAGATGTACACACTTTGACAAGAACTGAAATAAGACGCAATGAAAATTAAAATGCAATCGAATTAAATGTCACTCAAATATGTCATAACCTAGAACTTAAGCTTTGATACCAAAACTGATGCGGGATAAAACCCTAATCTACGTGAATGCATATGAGATGATGATTTGCCGAAATTAAGCTAAATTAATTAAACAATAAACCTGAAAATAATGCGGATACCTTAAGGTTTCGTAGTTTCCATTGGATAATCGCGCTTGATTTGAGTAGGGTTCAGTCTGTGCGCTAAATCTGTTAGCCTTGGGGTATAGATCGATCCTAGAGGTAGAACTCTAGCTATTCCAGATTAAGGCGCCGCTCAGGATTCAATGATGGAATCACAAGTCCTCTAAGGGGTTCTGATTCGGGTTGGTTAACGGCTTGTATGAGATCTAGGGTTCGAATCAGATCGATTCGGTGGTTTTGATGGATATGTGGGTTTTGAATATCGAGGCATTTCTGGTTGGATGACTGGGTTTAGGATTTATGAGATAGGTTTGAATCAATGGTTCTGATTCTAGGAATTTTGGAAAAAGGTAACAGCTGGATTTAAGGTTTATGGGATTAAAATAAGCAGAGAAAGAAAATAAAAAATAAAGAGATAGATACGAGATAGATTTTGGGCTTCACACCAAACCCTTCTCGGGAATCGAAGAATCACTCTCTAAAATTGCTCATCTCAAGCAAAAAAGCAAAAGCTCTTTTCATTAATCAAAAACTGATTACATTGTTTATTAAGAGACCTTATATAGGAGGCTTCTAAAACATAAGCAAACCTTAAAACAAATACTAAAAAAAAGACAAGTATGTCCTTAAAATTTAACTTCCTTCAAAATTTGCACTATAGCTCGATCAATCGAGGTACTGTAGCACTGTAGTTTTTTTTTTTTTTTTTTTTTTTTTTTTTAACTGGCTATAATCGATCAATCAATTGAATGGTCAATCAATCGACTGGGCATTGCTCCAGCACACTAATTATGCTCCTTTCTGCTTTCTTGAAGTCGAAATTCAGTCTGTTGCACTGTTGTCATAAGCGATCGCTTAATCGATTAAGCGATCGCTTATGCGATCATAACATACAAAATCGCATAAGTCATCATGGCTTATGCGATTTTCGCATTATGCGATCACATACAAAAGCATGCGATCGCATACTCAGTATGCGATCGCATAATGCTCCAACGGTCATTATGCGATCGCATACTGAGGACCCAACCCACCCTTTATGTCCGTTGGAGCATTATGCGATCGCATACTGCATACTCAGTATGCGATCGCATATCGAGCACTTTAATATATTTTTTTTTGTTTTTTGAGGTCCCATTGCCTCTATGAAAGGGTGGGTTGGGTCCTCTATTCTTCACACAACTATTTTAGCTTAAACTTTCTCTCTAATCTCATTTCTTTACTCCCAATCTCCTCCCATCTTTCCTATCTAGTTTTTTATTTTATTTTATGCTTTGTAATTTTTTTTTAGTGAATTAAATTGTTGTAAACTTTGTAATATTAGTGTTAGTGTGTTTAAAGTCTCAAAGGGAAAAATTAAGGATCAAGATTTAAGAGTGAAGAAAGCTTATAGTTCTAATCTTATATCAATCAAGTGGCCCGGATCAAGCAAGCACGACTTTTGGGAGGTTTGAGTTTTATTATTTTTGTTTTAAAAATTTTAAATCTCTAATTTCTTTTCCTAGTTCCTACTTTCTATCATCATTCACCAATTAATTATGTCTACATCTTCAACCCCGGATCATCTAAAACCTAAATCAAATGATCCGGGTTGGAAATATGGACGGTATAAGAGTCCAACCGAGAAAGCAACCATAGTTTGTACCTTGTGTGATTATGAGAGCACGGGTGGCATAGGCCATCATAAACAACATCTTGCTCATGGAGCCGGAGTAAAATGCTAGGGCTTGTAAAAAAATTACTCCGGAAATCCGAAAGGAAATAATGGAGTATATGGACAAGCATTCTAGGAAAAAACATGATGAAGATGTTGTTTTAGAAGACTATATGGAAGGTGATCATGATGATTATGAAGATGATAGATCTACACCATCAACGGCCCAAAGTAGACGACCTCCACAACCACCATCGAAAAAACCATGTGGTCGTGGTCGTGGTACACTAGAAGGGTGGTGTCAACCGCATCCGGAGGATGTGGTTAATCAAAGGGAGGGTAAAGGACCCGCCCAAACAACACTAGAGAACCGATTTAAGGGTAAGGATAGACCCACCACAATCCAATATGTGGCTAAGTGGTTCTACCAAGCCGACATTGCTTTCAATACCGTTAAGTTAAAGAGCTTCAAAGTAATGATTGAAACTCTTGGGAAATTTGGGCCCGGACTTAAACCCCCTTCCTACTATGAAATCCGGGAAACATGTCTCAAAGAAGAGGTAAGAGTGACTAACAATATATCAGCCGAATACAAGGATGCATGGAAAATATACGGTTGCACATTGATGGCCGATGGATGGACAGATAGAACCGGTCGGACATTGATCAACTTCTTGGTAAATTGTCCTACCGGAACTATGTTCCTAAAATCAGTAGATGCATCGGCCCATTCTCACACGGCCGAATATTTATTTACACTTTTAGATAAGATCATCGAGGAAATAGGACCCAAATACGTTGTCCAAGTTGTAACGGATAATGCGGCATCCTACGTAGCCGCCGGTCGCCTCCTTATGGAGAAGCGACCACAACTATATTGGACGTCATGTGCGGCCCATTGTTTAGACCTAATCCTAGAGGATATAGGCAAACTACATATTAAAACAATTGCTAAAGCTAGGAGGATAGTTGTTTTTATGTACAAGCATGCGCTTCTATTTCAAAGAATGCGCAAAGCAATAGGAGGTAATTTATTACGTCCCGCCGTGACCCAATTTGTAACCGCATTTTTAACTTTACAAAGCTTGTATGCGAAAAAAAAGGAGCTTAGAGGTTTTGTAACATCGGCCAATTGGAACAATGGACCTTGGTCAAAGAAAGCCGATGGTAAACAAGCTGCACAAGCATTGCTCCAAAACCAATTTTGGACTAGAATTGCACAAACCCTACGTGACTCCCAACCAATCGTAGAGGTGTTGCGATTGGTGGATGGTGACAAGAAACCACCAATGGGATATATATATATATATATATATATATATATATATATATATATATATATATATATATATATAGTTTTATGGAGGGTGCCCAAGAAAAAATAAAATCTAATAATCAATTCAAGTCAAGATTATATCAACCCGTGTTGGATATAATCAACAAGAGGTGGGGAAATCAAATGGCATCTCCACTATATTCGGCCGCCTTCATTCTTAATCCGGCGGTGTACTTTGCATACCCGGATCGAGATGATGCGGATGCCACTCACATGGTTGGCTTTCTTGACTGCTTAGCAAGGATGGTCCCTAATAGAGGTGAACAAGATAGAATAAGTCATCAGTTAGACCGTTACAAGGCAAAAGGATTTTTTGGAAGGGACATAGTTATCCGACATAGAACTACGAAAATTCCAAGTATAAACTTTAAAAGTCTCTAAAGTTCAAACTAATTAATATATTTTTATTTCTACTCTAGTAGTTCTAACTTCTAATAATTCTCTTTAATTTACAGCTGACTGGTGGGCAGCTTATGAATGAATCCGATAACAAAGGATCCCATTTTGAAAAAACTGGCCATTAGGATACTTGGCTTTACTTGTGCCGCTTCCGGATGTGAGCGGAATTGGAGTTCTTTTGAGATGGTAATTGAAGTCTTAAACAATTAAAGTCAATTCATGAATCATGAATATCTTAATTAAATTACAAGGTTTTAATAGTCCTACTCCTCGTGTTTAACAGATCCACACAAAGAAAATGAACCGACTTGAGTAAAAGAAGCTCAATGACTTGGTGTTCGTGCAGTACAATCAAAAATTGTATGAACGATTCCTTGCAAGGCGAGAGAAATCGGGGTTCTATGATCCCATCTGTGTGGATGATGTGTCTGTTGACCATCCATGGATGGTTGATTCTCCAGATGAGCCTGTCTTTTATGGGGAAGATTTGACATGGGCCCAAGTTGAAGCAGCGGCTCTTGGTCCGGCACCCACTAATAGGAGGAGGCGAGCTGTTGGTGGAGGTAGTAGCAGCCAAGGCATACATATTGATGAAGAAGATGAAATAATAGAAGAAGATAATAGACAATCAGATAATATAGATTCCATACTAGTGAGATCGGACGAAGATGAAACAGAGGAAGAAGAAGAGTATGTAGAAGAAAGAGATGATTCCGATGACGACGGCAATGCTAGTGATGATGATGATGGAGGAGATGTACCACAACGGGTTAGAAATGAATGTGTAGAGTACATTACTGGTACTCAGTATCAAAATTAAAGTTATAATTTTGAATATTAGTAATTTAGTATGTAAAACTTTTTTTTTAAATGCAAGAATGTCTATTTTTCCCTTCTAGAGACTTGAATACTTATTGTTAATTTTATTTTTATTTTTTGAGAAAAAAAAAAAAGTATGTCATGGCTTAAGCGATTAAGCGATTCGCTTAAGCGAAATTGAGCCAAATCGCTTAGCATCGCTTAAGCCATTTGACAACATTGGTCGGTTGCGACCCAACTTCAATGCTCTCGATCTTGGTGTCCCCCGTCAGGTGTCACTTAGATTCATCTTGGCCGACCTCGAAATCAAAGCTCCTTGTGACACTCTATGGAGATAATGAAGTAACACTTCATATTGTAGAAAATTCAATATACCATGAATGAGCCAAGACATTGAAGTAGAGTGTCACTTCATAAGGGAAAAAATTGATCCAAATAAATTTTTGTATACCCCAAGTAAGTTCAAAGATCAAGTGGCTAATATACTCACTAAAGTTGTCGGAAGACATTGACTGTATGACAACACTTCCAAGTTGGAAATGATAGATATCTATGCCCCAACTTAAAGGAGAGTGTTAGTGTGTCACTAGTGTTAGTTAAGTGTGTTAGTAGTCACTATCAAGTACCTGTGTAGGTGGCATACACTGGAACGTTTTGTAAGTGGTATATATGATAATAATGAAAGGTGTGAGAACCAAACTTACAACCCCAATTCTCTCCAACTCCTTTCTCCTTTCTCTCTTCTCCTTCTTCTCTATCTAATCTTAACTTGACCTATCCTAATCTAACCAAATCATCTCCTTGCATTCTAATTCTTCTTTAGGAAAGGAATAGTAGAAAAGTGCATCAATTATACACATCAAACCATAATCCCTAAAAATAGTGGAGTGGAAAGTTGATCAGTCTTTCGGGTAGTAACTATATAATCATTGTCAAAGAGCCAGCAAACCGCCTTAGGCCTCTAATGGAGAAATCATCTCCCACAACCAAACTGCTTTGTGGATGCAGACAAATTTGGGATAGCGTGGTGATGTGCATGAATGCATTGATAGTAGACACAAGGCTGCCCTGCAGGAGTCATTATCATACAGCTTGACATGGAGAAGGCGTACGATAGGGTCAACTAGGAGTTTTTAGATTACAAGATGCAGAGATTTGGTTTGGACAAAAATGGAAGTTTTGAATTAGGGGATGCATTTCCTCGGTTTGGTTCTCAGCACTGATTAATGTAGCTCCTAAAGGCTTCTTTAGGAGTTCCCGGGAGCTACGTCAAGGAGATCCCCTAATCTCTTTCCCATTTGACTTGGTTGGAGAAGCTTTTGGAAAATTGACACCAAGGCAGCCAAACAAGAGATGGTCAAAACTTTGACTTCGTACGAAACGGCTTGTCAAATAGACATCTACAATATGCGGATGATAATATCATCTTTTGTGGCGTGTCATAAGAAGAGGTAAGAACTGTTAAATCTTTGGTTAGATGCTATGAAGCAATCTTTGGTAGAAAGTGAATTTTAAGAAGATGATGTAGGCTTTTTGGGGTTAGATCGAATGATGTTGTAATGGCAGATTCGGCCAATGTGATGGGATGTGAGTGGGATAAACTCCCCTCACATACTTAAGGTGGCCTCTATGTACAAGGAAGCAAAGAGTATATCAATGGGATAACATTGTCGAAAGGTTCAATAAGAAATTGGCGGGATGGAAAGGAGCCTTATTGTCAACTAGAGGGAGGGATAATTAAGGCCAACTTTTGAACCTCCCTATATACGCTCTCCATGTTCGAGTGCCCAGCAACAATAATCAAAAATCGGAAAAAATTCAAAGTGATTTTCTTTGGAGTGGGAGTTGCGCAAAGGAAAGCTCCATGTAGTGAACTAGGATGCAGCTAGATTGACCATGGAGGAGGGTGGTTTGGAAATTAAATCACTTATATAGATGAATTTACCACTATCGGGAAAATGGCTATGGAGATGTGGAAGTGAGGAGGCCTCTTTATGGGCTGAAGGCTTGGGGGAGAAGTATGGAAGAGATAGGCATGGGTGGGCCATTGGGGAGCCTGGAGGTAGAGAAGGGTCTAGGTGGTGGGTGGTGGGTGGTAGATGGTGGCGTCCAAAAGGCTAGGAAAAAGTTTGATGAGTGTATTAGCTTCAGTGTCGGGTTGGGGCTTAGGATCCGCTTTTGGTTGGGTAGATGGGGAGAGGAAGAGCTCCTAGAGTGGAAATATAAAGCAATCTATAGGTTGGACATAAACAGAATGGGCGACAGTTGCAGATTGTTGGATGGATTAGGTAATGTTATTGGATGGAATATCCAACTTCACAAGAACATGATAGACGAGGAGATGAGGAATTTGTGGATGTTGTGAGGTGAGTGAGAGGGTCCTTAGGATGGAAAGTCAAGAGAGGAGGGTTTGGAACTTAGAAAACAAAGGAATTTGCACAGTGAAATCTTTCTATAAATACTTAAGCAGAATACCTTTGGTGGATCAAACGTGGACAAGGATGTGGAAATGTGTGGCTTCGTTTAGATTGAAGATCTTTATGTGGGAAGTAATTTGGGGTAGAGTTGTTAAGTGAGTTTAGTTGCAGAAAAGACATAAGGATGTCCCCGTGGAGTGTACGTTTTGTGGCATGGAGGAGGAGATGGTAGAGCTTTTTCCGAGATCGGGGTTGGTTGGCATGAAGGTGTCTTTGTGGGAAATTTGGCCATCAATTGGATGGCACTCCCCCTCGCAATCTGCAGGTTGGTCTAGAATGAGCAAAAATAGACAAATTTTCTATATTAAATATAAGCATCTAAATTATGTCGGTCCTTCTTACTCAATCGGGTCGATGTCCGAGCTATTATTGGATGGGAGTAATTACAACTGCCATAGACTTTCCTCCTCTGCCTTTGCTTGGGTTGAGTTGTGTGTGTGGTGGTGGGGGGTACTGCATGGCCATCTTCGTATTGTTGTTTAATTTTGGCTCTTTTTTTTTCTTTTTTCTTTTTTTGACCTACCTCCTCACTATGCCCATAATTCTCTTTCTTTAATGGAAATATAGCTATGATTTGATTTAAAAATAAAAAAGATCAAATCATGCTTTCACTTATTTGCAAATTAATACATGTCTATGGCTCTAAAGGTTTGACCAGATTAGCAGCTAAAAAATTGTCCCATGCACTGCTATTGGTTCACGGGTCAAGAACCTAATACAAACTATTTTGGTAAGAGTTGGAAAAATCAGTACGAAATTAAATTTCTTAACATCCTACCATGTGCATCACAAGGATTTCTTATTAGTTATAAGCTAATAACAAGGGCTTGCAGCTGAATATTCTACATCTGCAACCAGCAATTTCGCATGTTAAAATCATTGACTGCCTTAAATCAGACACTGGATATCGTTTCTCGGCCAAATTTCCCACATAACTGACCTTTAGATCATGTATCACCTATCAGGCATCTGATGTTGATTCCACGTGGCACACACGCGTAAAAGTGACCTGAGAACCCCTTCCCATGGTACACCCATGATCATAGTCATCTTGGGAGATTGTACCACGTGAATCGACATTTGACTGTCTAATAGGTAATTCATGATCTAATCAGTTTCGTGGAAGATTGCGCCAAAAAACGATCTCAACTGTCTGATTCAAGGTATTCAATGGCTTTAACATGTGAAAACCCTGGTTCCGGTTACTAATTCTTCGGTTGCAAATACAGGTACCCTAACAATCATGTTTTTTTTAGCACAATATTGCATTGAAAACGTTCAATCAATTATATAACTCCAAAATCATAAAACTTAGACACAAATACATGCATTGGTGACAAAGATGATGTCCCAAGAAAACCATATACAGCAACACATACATACAGTTATGTGACAACTTTATTTACTACCACACCCTTTTTTGTTACAGCCACATCACTTAAGCAAAGAAAAACAACCGTTGACTGCTTTGAATCCAAAGATGGAGATCCTTTTTCATCCCAATCTTCCACACAATAGATCTTGAGATCATGGGCCGACCATTAGACGGTCAGATTTTGATTCCACATCCCAAAAAGTGAGTGAACCACGTTCGATGGTACGCCATGATCACGGTCAATCTGACCTTCTAATGGTAGACCCATGCTCCCAAGTTCTATTTTGTGGAAGATTGGGACGGAAAATGATCTCCATTGTCTAATTCAAAGCCGTCAACGGCGCATAGTCACAAAAATCGCCAGACTTTTTTAAAATTCACGAATAGCTCACGAATTTAAAGGTTCCACGAATTTATCCCAAATTATTCGCGAATTTTTGTGTGTTCACAAAATCGCAAATTTTTGCCAAATAATTCCCAAAAAATTCAAAATTTTGTATTTTCTTATATTTACAAAAAATAATTTAAATCTCATTATTTTTTATATTTCTGCCTGATTTTTCCTCCGAATATTTTCCCCAACTTGCCGAATTTTTCGGAATTTTAACCTCGCCGAATTATTGCCGAAGTGACTATGCTTAAGTGATGTGGCTGTAAAAAAAAAGGGTGTAGCAGTAACATTTCAATAAAAATATAATAGACGTATACCCAGATATTCAAAACACAAAATTATGTAATTCATATACAAATAATTCTTAAAAAAAAAAAAAAAAAACTATTTATTTGCATTGTAAGTTTGTAACCAGTAAACATACCTGAAGAGAAGGAGAATAAGAGCCAATGGGATTTTCCGAACCCATATTTCTATATATAAAAATAATAATAAATAATAAGTAAAACTTCATTTTGAAATTTTTGAATTATATTATAATAAAAGAAAATGATACACACCTAAACAAGTCGGTAGAGATGGGTTTCGATCCGGTGTGTTGCGGCATAGATTTTACATCCTGAAAACGAAAGGCCAAAAACAGATATGAATGATCGAGGGGTTAGGGTTTTAAACTTTCTGTAATGTAAAAGCTAGTTAGGTGAAATATTGAAACGGATGGACCTGATGAAATCGCCCAGTGAGAAACGGACGTTCGAGATTCCATCGGGGAGTTGCCGGGGAAGACGAGGGATCCATAGAAATTTGAAAGCCTGCAAGAGATTCAACTAGAAAAACTATCTTACTGAGACCATAACCAGGTAACAGGCATAAACTCCATCATTCGGGTCGGGTCGGTCGGAGTCAACCATTGGTCGGGTTAGACGTTAGAGTACTTTAAATCCATCTACCAATTCTTTGATTATATTGAATCGGACGATGGAGTTTTTTTATCTTCTCAATTTTCCACACGATAAATCTTGAGATCATGGGCGTACCATCAAACAGTCGATTTTTTATTTCATGTGATATGCACCCAAAAAAGTGACCTTAAAATCATTTTTGAGTGTGCACTTGATGTTAAGGTCACTTGTCGGAGATATGTCTCATGTTAAATAAAATACTGACCGTCTGATGGAATGCTAATGATCTCAAATCCATCGAGTGAAAGATTGGGAGTATAAACGATCTCCATCGTCTAATTCTATGCAGTCAATATGTTTCAACATCGATGAACTCAAAGATTCGGTGGGTAATGGTGGAGATTGTGTTTCACCCCAATCTTTCACACAATGAATCTTGCATCATGGTGCACTTAGCCAACGGTCATTTTTTGATTCCGCGTCTCCCAAATCTACAAACAATGGCCCTAAAATCAAGTTTGAGCGTAATGTGTGTCATATGATTAAAGGGCCATTTTTTGGAGATCTGTGACACATGGAATCAATAATTGACCGTAAGATAGGTGTGACATAATTTAAAGATCCATTATGTGGAAGGTCAGGGTGAAATAAGATTTCCATCATCAAATCTGAAGCAATCAACAATTTTGAAGAATGTAGGCGCTCTCAAATAGAGAGCGGGGCGAACAAAGGTGTCCTTTTATTTACAGCCCCAAATCTTTGAGGGCATCTCCTCTAAAAAACCATCGGTGAATTGATGGAGATTCTTGTCTATTCCAACTTTCCCAGCATGGTTTGAGATCTCTCTCGTGACGAGATGGTTTGAAATCTCACCTGACATGTCTCGGGCCTCAACAATGGAGAGATTAGGTTGTGTTTCATCTAAAGAAACAATATAAAAAATATTAGTTTTATATAGGGTGTTAGGCTTATATATTAGTCAAAGTGTATTATTCATTCTATTTGTGTGAGTGGCACTATTTTATAATATCACATCTCATCTATGTGATAATCTCGAGAATGACTACCATGGTATGCCAAAATCTATTCACTCTAATAATGCTATTTTTCTTATTTTATAACGGCTAATGTAAAATATTCTTAATTGGAAGGTATACGATTAATTAATAAGTGTGATTCTTTTACCAAATGTGTTTCAATCATAAACATCCATTTGAGCTATTTAGATTGATCCCATATCAAAAAGTTTGGAGAAGCAATATAAAATGAAAAATCAAAAAGTTTGGTTTGGTTACGGCACCAAGCCTCCCCAAATCGAAACTGATCGAACCGAACCGAATATAGTTTGTAAGCATATATATAGATAAATAGGCGGGGATTTTGATTAATTTTAAAGGACATTTAAGTAAAATGTATATTTTTATATAAAATTCTACCCTTGTCTTTAGCCTATTCCTAAATCTTAAAGCGATAAAGTTGAAATTATAGGAAAATCGGCTGAAAAGTTGAGAAAATTTTGATGTACAAGTAGAACTTATAGGAAAACCGAAACCAATCAAACCAAATCGAACCAAATCTAATCGGGTTGGTTTGGTTTAAGAGTTTGATGGTTAGGTTTGGTTTGAAAATCTGGAAACTGAATATGACTACTTTGATTTGTGATTTTGGTCCAAAACCGACTAAATCGAACCAAAAACACTCCTACTAGAGTGTATAGAAGATTGACTACAAAATATTTTTTAGATCTTTTGTTTAAGCGTTTGAAAATTACATGAGAACTAAAAATTTGTTAATTTTGTTTCTGAATCATTTTAAATGTCATTAACTTCCACTCAACTAATAAAATGATTGATATCCTTATTTTTTAAACAAATAATACAAACAAAAATAGTTAAAATAGTCTCTCAATGGGTTGAGCCTCTTAGAACTCACCTTCGCTGAGCAGATTTTATCTGCTCTGACATGGAGCAGACAAAAAACAATTTTTTCACTTAAAACAGCTCATTGCCAAAGCAAATGGGGCGAGGAGCTATGTTACAAAACATAAAAGTAGTTCTCTGTCGGAGCCAAAGAGTATAAGAGCTGCTCTTTGCCCTGAAAGAGCCAACCCAAACACAACTTAAAAGACTAATTGGTCTTTGATCAACCTGATTCTCTTTTTATTACTAAAATGTCTTATTTTACGTTAAAACCATTTAAGAGATTATTTTTGCCAATCAAAAGAATATTTTTGTTTATGAGTTGGGTGGAGGTTGGTAACAATTGAAAGAGCAAGAAGAGCGAAGTTGATAAATTTTAAAATTTTATATGGGTTTTTGGACAATTTTTTAACTAGAATACCAGATCTAGCAAACTTTCACTACATTAAATTATATTTCTATGGGACCGATTATCCTGACCATCATTTAAGTACCACAATGGCGTTTAAATGATCACACATCATCAATGGTTAAAGATGTGGGAGATCCATACTGTCATAGTGACAGATCAACTATATTAGTGCAACAGACCCATAAATAGTGTTTTAGAGAGATTTAAACCATCTAATCTATGGACTTTAATATCTTCCCTTGTTTTCAATTTTAATGGTTGATATTAAAGATCACCAATGGAATGGTTCACATCTACTTATAGGCATGTGTCCTTTAGGCTGAGTTATGTTCCAATGATAGATTTCGACTTCGATAATTTAAATTGGTGACAAATGTGCACCAATTGGTAAAATGATAAACGCAGTAGTTTAATGGTGTAAACGATTAAAAGTCTAATTTGGATGTTGTAAGATAATTTAAGCACCATTTGGTAACCATTATCCCTATTTTTATACTCAAACCAAGGTATCAAATATTGGTCGATACCGGAGATACGTATCAAGCATCGCCGGCACCGCTTGTATTTCTGTGTTTAGCAGTTCGTATGGGTGAGGACCACAATCACAAAAATCGCCGATTTTTTGAAAAATTCGTGAATTTAAGGTCCCCCGAATTATTCGCGAATTTTTCGAAAATTCTCTGGATCACAAAAATTCATAAACAATTCGTGAATTATTCGCGAATATTTCCCATTTTTTCGAAAAATTGTAACAAAATATTTTTTTTCTCTTATAATTTTAAATCTTTTTTATTTTTTTATTTTTCTCACTGATTTTTCCTCCAAATATTTCCCCAAACTTCTCGGATTTGCCTGATTTTTTCGAATTTTAACATTGCCGAACCTCAATTTGGTGACTATGGTGAGGACTGAAGAGATGCGTCAGGCGTTGGCAGCTGACATGAGAAGACTTGTCAGACAACAACTGGCATGAGAAGAGTAGAAGGCGCGCTAGGCAATGCTAGGAAAAGAGAGCTAATTTGATCCGCGGCTAAGAGGTGAGCATTTAGGGCTTTAATTTTGGATATCTCTGATCGCAACCACACATTCTCTGAAAGCAACCACGTCCTAGACCCCTTCAAAATCGTTGATTGCTTTGGATCAGATGATGGAGATCATGTTTCACTTAGATTTTCCATGCAATGGATCTTGAGACCATGAAGCACCTATCAAACGATTAGTTTTTTATTTCATATGTCCCAAATCCTCCAAAAATAGCCCTAAAATCATGTTTGAGTGTGTATTGAAGATTCAATTTTTGGGGATTTGTGATAAATTTAATAACAAATTGACCGTCTGATAAGTGAGAAATGATCTCAAGTTCAATTTTGTTAAAGATCCAATTGAAATACGATCTCTATCATCTGATCCAAAGCAAGCAATCGTTGTGAAGGGGTATGAGAGGTGGGTGCTATTAGAGAAAGTGTGGGCACGAACAAAAGTACCCATTTAACAGTATTTTCGAGTTTTGAAAAAGGTCAAATAATAGTGATGTACTGATGTGACATAAAATATAATGTACCGTTCGAACATGTATACCTCCCTTTTTCTTTGTTATTCGTTTTTAGCTAATGGGTCGAGTCGTATCGGTCTCGGACAAATCGATAATTAAGACCGATACCCATTTTGCTACCTTGATTCAAACCCATATGGTAGGTCCCATACAGATTCATTGTCCTCTTTCGTAAAAATAATAAAATAAGCGGCGTGTGGGGCCAAAATGAAAAGATATGAAGATCTTGCCAGTAGTGGCTACACAACATTCTACTTTAAGCTTTTGTCTTCATTTATGGCTTTGCTTGATCTCCTTCTTTATTACATGGACCGGCACATGCTATGGCTGCCAACTTGGCATCCCACGAGCAAAAGCCGTTTAAAGGGACAGTTTGACATTTGAGAAAGGATTTGTGGCCCCACCACTTAGAACATAGAACATGACTACTTAAGTTTGGGTTGCTAAATACTACTTTAATTATTGTTATAATACTTTAGATAATACTACAATAAAAATCATTCCAATCATAATGATAAATTTCGTTTTCGGAGGTCCTTTCAGTAAACTTCAAATTAATTTTGATGCATTTCAAATTAATTTTAGAAAAATTTCGAGAATCAAAAATATATAAAACAATATATTTAAGTAATTGTGGTAAGCACTAAAGCTTAAATACTCCCCCCTCAATAAAAAAAAAACATTGAAGCTTAAACATAAAGTTAGAAGGCATATAGAAAAAGTGTTATTTTTCTTTGCTAAGTAGCTTTAGTCCACATCGTTGGAGAGAGAAATATGGACACTCCAACCCTTCTATATAATAAGTTCTTGCTTCAACTCGACACTTAAGCAATTCACAGCTGGTGACTTGTAAGCAAAGAGTCAACTTTATTTTTGCCATTTATTATCAAATTACTAATAAAAAAGTAAAAAAATTTGAAAATGTTGAAATTTATCTAAATTTCTGAAATTTCGCCGAAAAAATTGAAATTTTCGAAAAGTACCGAAATTTCTTCGAAAGTTTTGTTTGACCCTCATTTCGCTATTTTTCGCGAAATTTCATCAAAAATTTTCACTATCACTCCAGCAGGCATTCTATTTTAGCTACTCATTTCTTTAAAATATTATTTTTTATTTTTATTTTATTATATTTTATTACCCACACTTAGGAATACAAGTTTGGTATACCGAATCAAAACCAAAGTTTTCGGTGTTCGGTTAGGTACACTCCAAACTTAAAATGAATCGAAACCCATTCGATTTAGTTTTTTTTTTTTTTTTTCAATCGAAACCGATTTGGTTCGGTTCGGTATAGATAAAATACCTACTTTAAAAAAAATAAAAATTAGGGTATCTTTTCGTTAGTTCGGATTTTTTTTCGGCTTCAAGCCACCCAAACAGAAACCGAACCGAATTGGGGTTCGGTTCGGTTTGGTTTGTGTCGGGTTTCAGATGGATTTATTTATTTTTCCTAAAATCGAAACCGATTTAGTTCGATGTAGATAAAATGCCTACTTTTTTTTTTTCTTTTTAGGATTTTTTTTAAAAAAAAAATTCGGACTTTTTCCGCTTTCAACCCACTCAAACCAAACCGAATTGGGGTTCAGTTCGGTTTAGTTTGTATCGGGTTTCAGTGCAGTTTGGTGTAGGTAAAATACCTACCTTTTTTTTTTAGGGTATTTTTTTATTTTTTCAATTTTTTTTTGCTTTCAAGGCATCCAAACCGAATTGAGTTAGGGTTCGGCTTGGTTCGGTATGTATCGGGTATCGGCACGGTTTGGGACCCTCGGATTTTGGTGCGGTTTCAGTTTATTCTTATTTATTATTTTACACCTAGATAAGAAAGTGAGAGGAGAGAGAAAGAGAGTTATCCTTAAAAAAGTATTATTTTAATACTTAGCTACTGCTATAGTAATAGTTAAATTTACCTATTACTATAGCAAACATCTATTTTGACAGGTGGGATAGTTTCCCTGCTGGAGCTCATTTTTTGGCATTTGGATAGCCAAAATAGCTTTGGCAAGTGGGATAATTTCTTTGCTAGAGATGCTCTTAAGTAAGGTTTCGTGTGTTTGGAATTGCTCTTTGGGGGCAAAGAGCATCCTTCTATTTTTGGCTGTAAGTGCTCAAGTTATTTCAAAGAGAGCGAAAGAGTTGAATTTAGATCTCTTTAATAAAAATAATCTTAATAGAGAATATCTAAATATGTTAGGAATCAATCATGCCTAAAACATAAGATACACATTTATGATGTGGATCTTTCTTTCAATTATATATATATATTTTTATTATAAATTACTAATTATGTAAATTTATCAAATTTACAAGACATTAGGGTGGTTTTATTAATTTTAAATCCATCGATGCGAAATCAAATGCACCCTATGCGACGGGATCTGAGAAGAATAGAGAGATTTCTAAAAGATAGTAGGTTCCGATGTGGAGCGCTAACACCGTGCACAGATTAGTGCATCAACTAACACTGTAAAATAGTCAAAATGGATCAGATTGTTACACACACACACACACACACACACACACACACACACACACACATATATATATATATATATATATATATATATATACACCTTTATATAAAAATGAGAAGAGCATCTAACTTTAGATTTCTTCCTATCACAAAAAGACAAAATGAGTAAATGTCTCACCTTAGCAAAATATTATATATCTATATAATAATATTTGAAATTGTAAAAACAAAGCTATAAGAAAAATCTCTCCTTTTGATAATTTGGTTTTTGGTTTTGAGTACCTTTAAATCCACCCACATAATCCTTGGGTTCACCCACACTGAAACACATGGACTGCGTTGAATCAGACGATGGAAATTGTTTATCCTCCCAATCTTTCACATAATGGATCTTCATATCATGGGCGTACTATCAAACGATCAATGTTTTATTTCACGTAGCACACATATCAGAAAGGTGACCTTAACATCACGGGAATGCTTAAAATTGATTTTAAGGTCACTTTTTTTAGTGTACCAATGATTTTTTTCGGTGCTCAATGATTTTTTTTTTAACACCCAAAATTATCGGCTGATAAATTGAAGTTATCGGCCGATCATTTGCTAATAAATTTGAAGTTATCGGCCAATCATTTGCTAATCATCAAATTATCGGCTGATAACTTCAAATTGTCGACCGATAATTTTTGGGTTTTTTTTTTAAAAAATATTTGGGCACCGAAATTTCGGCCCGGACCACAAGATTTTGGGCAAAATTTCATCGGAAATTTTCGACCGAAATATCGAAATTTCAGTGGAGTTCGAAACCGATTTGGTTCGGCCGAAATTTTCATCCATGTTACAAGGTATGACATTATGGCCGATACCAATACATAACAGCGATAAGTATTGGTTTTTCAGCATATCGATCCGTATCGATTCTGATACTTCTCGGTCCTCCAGTTTGGTATCGGTATCGCCTGATACAGGTTCGTATCGGTTTGCGCCGAGACCTTGGATTTTTTTTTTCACAAGGGCTAATATGTATCTGTATCGGGCAATTTGTTTCAGTCATCCATGGACCGATACCGATACCGAGTTCCACACCTCGATCCCAAACGATTAACGCTTCATTTAAGGATCAAAATTTTGGCTGAAACGCATAAGTTACGAATCCCATCAAAACAAAATCCTAAAATTTTTGGTCAAAAATCACAATGGAGTTAGACCTGACCATTGTCCTATTTTAGGTTATAATAAGTGAGCGCTTTTAATGTGAAGGTGCCTTTAGAGATTACTAGGTGTCTTATTCCAAAAGGGCCCAACTCTTCTCACCGTCATTTAATGGTGTTTAAAGAAAGGTCAAATTTGGACTCCATATCAAGTATCGATTTATAGAGGACAAATACGAATCGGCTAAGACCGATAGTTATTATTGGTCCACAGTGTAGTATTGTATGTACCCCATACATAAGGGTCTATATCTTATGCTTATTCGTTTGGAAATGAAAAAAAAAAGGCACTTTAGAAAATAATGCCTAAAAAACAAACGTTTTAGTCAAAAAAACCTAATTTCAAACGTTTTAGAAAATTAGTGTTTTCACTGATTTTGGAATTTTAGAAAATCATGAAAGCACTGGTTGTAAAAAATAGTATTTTCACGATTTTCTGAAGTTTTAAAATCTATGAAAGCACGATTTTTATAAAATATTTAAAGTTGGGTCTTTTTTTGTTAAAAAGTTTATTTCATGTTTCTCTAATTATCTCAAAAGAATATAGATATAGGCAGTAGTCAACTTTTGAAGTAGATTTATTCTTTGTTGTCAATTATTATGTCAGTCGTCAACATTTAAAAATAATTATATATTATTTAATCAAAAGTTGACAACTGTGCTACGGCCTTTTTTTTTTTTTTTTTTTTTTTAGATAATTAGATAAATATGTCTCAAAAACAGACTTTTTAAAAAAACAGACTCCACTTCAAATGTTTTAGGAAAATAAAGCTTTTACAGATTTTGAAACCTTAAAAAATTATAAAAATATTATTTTTTGGGAAATTTGCACTTTCGGCCCTATATGTTTGCGTATTTGCAGAAACGGCCCTATAGTTTCAACCGTTGTATTAATGACCAGCTCCAAGCCTAGCCGCCTCCGCCTGCTCCACGTCAGCAAGGACCTATTTTAAATAATATAAAAAAAAAAAATTTCACCGCCCTTTAACAGAGAGTATAAAAGCTACTTTTACATTTCATTAGTTACTGTTACTTTTAAGTTTAACTTTTCTGAAAAAAACAAGAGAGCGGCGACTTAGCGGCGACAAAGCGGTAAAAGGTCACAAAGGTCACATTACATTTCCAGGTAATTTATTTTTTTTACATTTCAACACATTTAGTCATCCCCAATGTTTCTCACCTAATCCAATAACTTACCGATAATCTAAGTTATCGACCGATAACTTAAATTATCGATCGATAACTTAGATTATCGATCGATAACTTAGATTATCGGTCGATAATTTAGATTATCGGTAAGTTATCGGTAGGTTAGGGGATTAGTAGTTTTTTCAAAATTACTTCTTTTATTTATTAATTATTTTTTATTTATATTGCAGTTCCTACTAAGTTATTGAAAATGACCATGACTCTAAAGCCCATCGGAAAATGTTCTGGAGTTGGTGTTAGGAAATTTTACATGCTTTGTGAAGAGAAAGAAAATATTAGATGATTCAGTATTCGGTCATCTATTTAGGATGAATGAGAAATTAGGTTTCGTTGGAGACTTGGCTAACGCTATTTTAAGTTTTTGGGTTGAAGATAATATTTTCAAGGTCAAGAACACCAATGTACTCCCTCTGGTCGATATAGCCTTGATTTTAGGCCTCAACATATTAATGGAACACGAGTGCGAGAAGGTGGTAGTAAAGAGGAAACAACTATTCGATACAAATTCTTTCGGGGGAAGCCGGCGAAAAGATCTCGTATTGAAGAAATTATTGACAGTGCCGATTTATCCAACGATGATTTTTTGAAACTGTCATTATTATTTTTCGTATATTCTTTTTTACTTCCGGACACATACCAGGAAGTAGATACACGGTACTTAGAATTAGTAGATAGCATTGAAGAGTTCAACAAGTTACCGTGGGGCCTGATAGTTTACAATAATTTATTAGATAGTATATCAAAAGCGAGTGGCAGGAGGGAAATGGCGAAAAGGTCAGAAAAGGGGCAATACAATATCTATGGATGCACTATCGCCTTACAGATTTGGACGTTTGAGCACTTTCCTGCAGTCGCCACCGCTCCTATTGGGCTTAAAGAACCATTTCCAAGGCTAATGAAATGGGAAGGCCCGAAATTCAGCCGTAATCCTAATTTATATAGAGAAAAATTTCTTAAGTCTAAAGTGATTTTAGAGCTTGAAGTTGAGAAGCACGAATTACAGTATAAATGGGTTCGATGCTTTTTGATTCGAAGAGAAATGAAAAATAAGAAGGAAGAGACCGAAGAAAGAGAAGAGCCTTACTCTGAAGAAAATATAGATGAATATGATGATATCCCAAGTCATCCAACACGTCCGGAAGAAATAGCCGAAGAGCCGATTAGCCAAGATGACGACAATGAGGATGACGAAGATTATAGCGATGATAACGATGATTTTGAAGTCGCTGTACGTCAACCAAAGGGCAAACCGGAAATTAGGCCCGAGCCAACAAGAGAGCAGCCAGTTAGGCAACTGCACCTAACCAAAGAAGTAACGGAGCTAAGAAAAGAATGCAAGACGCTCTGCATGGCTGTAAAAGAAATGAAAAAAGAATTCCGACGTGCATTTACGCTGCTTAAAGGGCAAGCACTCTCCATTGAACAACTAGGGAGAGATAAGAAGGCCTTACAAGAAGAAAATAAAGCAATACGGAAGGATCTTGATGCGGTCATCTCTCATTTAAGAAAGGTATCAAACCAAGACTTTTCAAATTTAGAATAAAATCAATTCTTTATAAATTAATGCAAAATTAGCTTGTCGTCCGAAGATGGAACTTATCGTCCGACGATGTACATTATCGACTGATAATTTAAATAGTCGATCGATAATGTACATTACCGGACGATAATTTAAATTATCGACCGATAAGTTACATTATCGGTCGATAATTTAAATTATCGATCGATAATTTACATTATCGACCGACTATTTAAATTATCGGTCGATAATGTACATCGTCGGACGATAACTTAAATTATCGACCGATAATGTACATTATCGATCGACTATTTAAATTATCGACCGATTAGTTAAATTATCGGTCGATAATGCAATTTTTTTTTGATTTTTTATTTTTTGTAATGTATATTTTTTTGTAATTATGCAGGATAATATTTTAACCTCTGTGCTCTTTGACACCTTCGTTCCTTCACCCACTTACCCTCAATCAACTGTCCCTCAACCCACCACTCATCAACAAAGCCATCATCTCTTAAAACCCTTTGCTCCTCAACAAAGCCATCATCCAAAGTGCCCCAAAACCAAGCTCCTCCTCAGCAAGCCATCAGTCAAGTGCCCCAAAACCCTCTGCTCATCCACCTAGACAACAATCAACTGCCCCAAAACCCGCCGCTCCTCAACTTACAAATAAATCTACTGCCATTAAACCCGCTGCCCCAAAACCTACTGCTCCTCAGCCTACTAAACAACCCTTGGTTGATGTGGGTGATGATGGTGCTCCTCTTACGCAGCCTTCTCGTGAGTCACAGCCGGCATCACTAAAAATAATTATAGTGAAACTATCATCTACAAAAAATGAAGCCGAAGGTTATGACTTGCGTGCTCGTAAGAAGAGAAAGTCTCCGACCACTAAAGCATTAATAAAAAAACCAAGATTGGTTGTAGAGGAGGAGGAGGATGGGGCAAAATCAATGGAGCAAAAGTATATGTTTAGTTTTTGAAATCGGCCGGAGAACGAGGATAATGTGATCGTCAATACTATCAGGGGTGTTGAGATCACAGTTGCTCTTTTGAAGGTTCTCAAAGGACGCTCGTGGCTCGACAATGAAGTCATCGACGCATACTCGAGAGTCATTGAAGTTATAAACGATTCAATGTTTACGGCCAATGCCGAAAAAAGCTGATTCACTTCTGCGTCTGCCCTGGTAAGGTTTCAAATATTTATTGGAAGCTCGTTTGTTTCTTTTATTTGTCTTTTCAATCACGACTCTTGATTAACTTCTTCTAATTTATTTACTTACTACATTATCCTGTTTCAAACCTTGTTTATGGCAGACGAGAAAAAATTTAAAAAATATATCGATAATGAAGGTATAGTCAAACTCATTGACTCGATAGGTGGCAGCCTATTGACGAATGGAATGTTAAGTAACAATTCAAAGCCGATGGAACCACTATTGACAAATAATATCCGCGAATTCACGCGATCATTTGTGGCAATGCGTTTTGAATACTAAACTTCGCTTTATTTAACGTTAACGGCTTTTAAATAAAATTTATTATTTAAAAATTCGGTTCCGTTTATGTGTAGATTTATCTTCCGATGCATAGCCAAAAACATAGCCATTGGGCGTTGGCTATAATTTCATTAGTTGATCGAGAAATTAAGTTAATAGATCCAGCAGACCGAGAGTGCTCAAAAAGGTTTGAAGCGCATAAAGAATGTCTATTGAATCACCTTCCTCGCCTTCTTTACGCTATCGGTTTGAAGTCAGCTTTCGATCAACAGTGGAAGGTATCGGCGTTCAACAGTGTCGTTCTCCCGATCCAACAAAACGGTTGGGATTGCGGTGTATACGTTTTGAAGTATATAGAATACTTCTCCCAACAGCGGCCTATTGATTTCGACAATAAACATATGCAACAATTTAGAGCCGAAATCGGACATCTAATGTGCACGTTTGGGAAGAAGAGTTAATATCTGTAAAAAAATTTAGACTTTTGTAAAGATATTTTTTGATGAAATTGTAAATAATTAATTTTATTAATTTTTATTAACTTGTATAATTTTCATTTTCGTTGTTATTAATTTATCTTATTTGTAACACCTTGCCTGATTTATCAATGGAGCCTTCCTCTCTTAAAGCAATTCCAATCGGCCGATGACTTAAATTATCGGCCGAAATCTTAAATCATCGTCCGATATCTTAAATCATCGGCCGATAATTTAAGTCATCGGCCGATATCTTAAGTAATCGAACGATATTTTAAGTAATCGGACGATAGCTTAAATCATCGTCTGATGATTTAAATTATCGGCCGATATTTTAAGTCATCGTCCGATATTTTAAGTTATCGGACGATATCTTAAATCATCGGCCGGTATTTTAAATCATCGGCCGATATTTTAAATCATCGGCCAATAATTTAAATCATCGGCCGATGATTTAAGCTATCGTCCGATTACTTCAAATATCGGCCAATGATTTAAGATATCGGCCGATGATTTAAGATATCTACCTTTCTGAATTGTGAAGCCTGATATCTTTGGTCTGGCTTTATGTCAATCACTAGTAGATTAGGGGCGAATTTGGCAACTTCAAATCCTGTTTGAATGAATGAATGATTTATTAAGAAGCACAACAATATATTTTAATCACAATTTCAAAATTTAATTATTAGTCCAAAAAAATATATTAATTAATTGGTAGATGTTGATCGCTCTTTTATTGAGGTCTAATCTGTTTATATTGAAGGAAAGAAAAAGAGAAAAAAAAAAATACTCTTCTATAATGAGATCATTTGGAAGCTCGATTGCCACTAGGTCTAATCTAATCTAAATCTGTTTTCAATCTCAACCTTTGATGTAATATAAGTTAATTTCAAATATTAACAAATTTACACGAGCGATGATTATGACCGTACTTGTTACAATTTTTACATTGTAGTGGTCGAACTTCCCCTTTAGATCTTATTTTCCTTTTCTTCGGACGGCCGGCTTGACGTATTTTGTGGGGAGGCAAAACTTGAATGTCTTTTATTTGCGAAGTCCATTGGCGCTTGTCAACGGTCGGGACAAAGTGTTCTTTATAAGTTTCCCTAAATAAGTCACTGGTAAACCAGTGTTCACAAAATTGGGGGATCTCTCTTTCTCTGTTTCGGCGCGATAATGCGGCGATCGCATGTGAACATGGTAATCCAAGAATAGTCCAACGTCTATATGTACATGTTCGCGATTCTAGATCGACACTGTGAGTGTAATCACCACGTTTAACTTGAAATATATCACGACCATATGGTATGACATTTTTTCGACGGGCCCATCCTGAATTTCTTTTTATGTATTTTTCTGCCATCGGTGTTAACACATGTGTCATTTTATTTCCTTCCTCCTGACGACGAAGATAAAATTCGGCTACTTTTGTGCGAATAGTTTCTAACATGCTCACAATCGGTTCCTCCCTGGCTATTTTCAACACACTATTTATGCTTTCAGCTATATTAGTTGTCAACATATCATAACGCCTCCCTTGGAAATAAGCGCGTGCCCAGAAATGATCACCAATTTCTTTAATCCATTTTGTACATTCCGGCGGGGCGTCGTCTTCTATTTTTCGCATAATTCTTTTAAATTTTGCTTCTGAAAATGCACGGGCAGCAACCGAGAAAAGCGGTCTAGAAATTGTATCCTTATATTTATCAAACAGATTTAGAGCTAGGTGTCGGATACAGTAGCTGTGAAAGGCATTAGGAAAAACTTTTTCCACTGCTTCCATCAAACCTTTCTGTCTGTCTGATATCAAAACAAACTGTACTTCAAATTCACCGATTACACGTCTCCCTAATAGATCAAGAAACCATGTCCAATGGTCTTCATTTTCTTTCGGTATAATGCCGAACGCTATAGGAAATAAATGTCTATTCCCGTCTATCCCCGTAGCTATTAACAACACTCCCTTATATCGTCCACGCAAATGCGTTCCATCTACCGCAATTATTCTTCGTAAAGTATTACAAAAGCTTCGAATGTAAGGTCCGAATGCCACGAAGAATCTCTGAAATACATTATCAGGCTCGAAACACAATTCGGTCTGTATGTCTGGATCGACCCGCTGTAATTCGGCAACATATGACGGTAACATCTTAAATTGCTCCTTCCAGCTACCTCGGATGTCATTCAATGCCATTTCTTTTCCTCTCCATGCTTTCCAGTAACCTACTGTTATACCGTATTTTTTTTCAATATAAAAAATTATTGAAGCAGGAGTCTCGTCAAAACCCTTTAATAGTTTATCTCTAACGAATGAAGCTATCCACGATGTCGTACATTGGCGATGTCCGCTTCCAAAAGCTGGCATTCCGCACGTGTGTTCCGGGTGGAAAGTTTTCACAGCAAACGTGTCTACGCCTACTAATTTCGATGCATGTATTCGCCAAGCGCATCCTACTTCAACACACCTCGCAGTTACTCGAAGAGGACTGGTTTTTATTGGTTTAATCTGAAAATTATTTGTCATCGCAAATTCTTTAAGAACTTTTTGAAATGATTTCTTATTTCTAAACGCCTGACCAATGATAATTGTTCCCCCTTCATACAGTTCCTCATTGTCTGAATCCATATACTCTCCTTTCGAGTCATTAAGCTGATAGTCTTCGTCCACCAGAGGTTGATCAATTCTCCTATTAGTATAAACACGCGAAGTGGGAGACGACGGGGCTTCATTATTTTCAGGATCACTATCACCGTCATCGACTGGATGATTATTACGTGATTGGGATTGAACCCGTCGATGTACGCTTGGTTGATGTGCAGTTGTTTGGATTGATGTTAGCCGATGCGGGAATGTTTGATGTATGAGAGGCTGTTCTGTTGAAGCCTCGATTATCGTTGGCTCCGAAGCTATTTGTTCGGAAGGCCATTGATATGGACTAAGGCCGACTAAAAACGTTTCCCACTGATTTACCGAATCGAAGTTGAACTGAGATGTATCATGCATCGGATTCATTTGATGAGAATATCCTTGATCTTCATCGCCTTCACTCATCGGAATGTCTGAATAGGGTTGCTCTGGAAGTTTACTGTAGGGATGAAATCCTATATTTATATTTCTATCATCGTCGGCTATTATCGGTGCAACAATGTTCTACTCTTCATACCGTATTCCTTGATTTTCAATCAAATGTTCTGTTCCCACACCATGATCATCTTCGTTTGTTTCCTTAAACGGTTGAAATGTATCTAAAGACGGCAAAATTTCTGCTACAGTAGTGATTAATAATTTTTCGATATAAATATTTATAACACCATCACCGATACGATATGCTCTAAATAAGTTTGTAAGATCATCAGAGTCAGACAATTCGGCAAATATAAGCTCATTCCCTATGCGTAATGAAACAGTAAGTGTAATAGAATGTTCTTAAATTAGTGTCAAGTGACTTTGTACATTTTCTCTATAAACTCATCAAATGATATATTCTCCGTGACAGTGACAATCCTCCGATGTCCTCCGTTGTAAGTATTATCTCTCACGCGTACGAAATCAAAATGGCAAAGAAGGGGAACATCCATTTCAACCTACAATATTTATAAAATTAAAATTAAAATTAGTTGTTTATAAAGAGTTATACTTGACTTAGCGCTACAATTGTTTAAAAATATTATTAAAAAATTAAAGGAATGAAAACTTTAGCGTTTTTGTCAATCATAGGATATCGCTCGATATCCTAAGATATCGGGCCGATATCCTAAGATATATAGCCGATGGATGGACTTTTAACGTAAACCATAATCCAAAAACTAAAAAAAAAACCTCTTTTAAGTTATCGATCGATAACTTAAGTTATCGACCGATAACTTATATATCTTGGACTACCTACAATATTTTGAGAAATTGAGAAAACAATAACTTAAAAGATATTGTACTCGATATCTTACCTAGCCTGTTGTATTCTCTATGTTATACGACCTTTAGTGGAATCTTGAAATCGCTTTCCAAGAGAGATAAAAATTGTTAAAAAATGATACAAAAATTCTAGATTCAATGCTTGCATAGAGAAGCATATATATAGATATCTGACGTGCACGCGGCTAGGCTTGGAGCTGGCCATTTATGCAAGGATTGAAACTATAGGGCCGTTTCTGTAAATACGCAAACATATAGGGCCGAAAGTGCAAATTTCCCTTATTTTTTTACAAACAATGCTTTCACGGTATTCTGAAGTTAGATCCAACACGATGTGATAGATGAACCACAATTTCAAAATCTATTTTTAAAAGATATGAGTTAAATACTACCTCATCATCTTATATAAAACAGTCAATGGTGTTTTAAGGGTCCACTACAGGGGTGCGACCAGACGAACCCCTTTCCCTAACTCTCTAGCCTATAATAATGGCACACACCGGCTGCACTGCTGTGCCCCGTTATAAGAATATATGATATAAAAAGCAGACTCCAATAATGCGGGATTGACAACATAGACCTAATTTATAAAAAATATTATAAAACTAAAAACAAAGCATAAAACTTATTATAATAAACCCAGAAAGCAGAAACCAAATGAGAATCGTTATGCCTGATAGATATCGGTTTGCCCAGAAACCGATACATATCGCCGGTACGTATTGGTATCGGTCAATTTTTGATACGATAGTTTAAACGATCTTACACTATTTATTAGCTTATAATCTTGAAAATTCATGCAGTCAAAGTGATAAATTATCAATTTAAGGGTAATGGATCCAAAAATCACACTTTTTTGAAGTTGCGAACCATCCGATCTGTGCGCTCTAATATTATCAATTGTTTTTAATTTTGATGGCTGATATTAAAGTTCACCGATTGCATAATTTACATCCACTTAGAAGGATGATCCAATCGTTGAGACATGTTCCACTGATGGATAGTGTCTTGGGCATCATAAATGGGTGTCACATGACGCAACGATAAATCATACTTCAATGGTATGAGATAAAAATAATATTTTAGTCATGTAAGATCATTTAAATACCATTTGGGATTTAACTGTAGGACAACGCCATTATCACATTCTAAAATGTGCAATGATTTAATCCTTCCCCTTCTTACAGATGACTCTACTATTTTATCATACAGTCAGAGACCACGACACGTGACATGATTGGTGACACGTGATACATGATGTATAACTTTTCGGTTGTTGTGGAGGCTAATAAGAACAATAAAAAAATATGAAAATCAAAGAAATTGAACCGAAAAATATCAACCCAAAACTTATCAAATCTCAAAAATTAAAATCGGTTTTAGATCAGTTCAATTCTTGTTTTGGGTGCTGAAAACAAGAGATCAGTTGGATGGGGGAGAATAGACCGAACGTAAAACCGAAAAAAAAATGACATTTTAATGATGTAAGCATTACATCTCCATTGTTGTATTTTATATCCGAAGTAGCTAATTTGAGATGAATGAGAAGTGTTGTGCTATCGAAAATGTATCCTACATCCTATGTGGATATAGGATATGAACTTGATATCGTATCCTATATTTTAAAAGTAAAATATTTTTTTATATTTTTTTTTGCTTAGTTTATATATTTAATTAATTTTTATTTACTAGTATTGTTTAAATAAATAATAATTTATTTAAAATAGATTTGAAAAAATAATTAAATATGCAATTTTTTAGGATATATGGTTGGAGTCATGGTTCAAAAATTCAGCCAAAATGTTTCGATTTCGGTCTTCACTGAAATCGAAACAATAACACATATTTTCGGTATTTTTTTTGTTGGATTGAAGATTTTGGCCAAAATTTTGGTTTCGATCTTCATCGAAACCGAAATGAGATCCGATTTTTTGAACCTTTGTTAGAGTGCATCATATCCCAAATATTTGACATCCAAGTTAGTATCCTAAATTTGGCCACATAAGAACATCTCCAGTAAGAAAGCTAAAAGAGAAGCAACAACTATTATAGCTCTCCAAACTCTTAAAAGTGAGCTCTAACAGGAGAGCTATCTTAGAAGTCAAATAGCTTATTTTTAAAGTAATAGCTAAATTTAAGTATTACTGTAGCAAGAGTTAAAACAAACTTTATAATATATCAATTAAAGCGATTTTTACTATAAGAGAAGTTAAATGGGTATTTAGCTACCCAAATTTAACTCTCTTTCTTGGACATGCTCTAAGTAAAAAAAATTGACATACACCATTAGAGATGCTCCAAGACATGTGACGTGACTCGTGACATGTGATAAGTTATAACTTTTTGGCTATTGTGCATGTTGATTAAAACAATTGAAAAATTTGAAAATCGATGAAATCAAATCGAAAAATATCGACTCTAAACTAATCCAAAGCTAAATAGATAAAATCAGTTTGGAATCGGCTCATTTTTGTTTTGGGTGCCGAAAATTGGAAATCAGATAGATCGGGAGAGTAAACCGACCTGAAACCAAAAAATAAAAAAATTATGTCTCCCTCGCTCTCTCTCTCTCTCTTTCAAATATATATATATTTTTTAAAAATGAAAAATGAAAAATGTTCGAAACCAAAATTGGATCGACTTGGTTCCATTTCTCGGGGGTGCGAAGTTAGGTTAACTGAAACCGAAATATTTAGATTTGGATTCAATTTTAGGTGAACCGACATTGAAACCGAAATTTCCGTTTCGGTTCCGATTCGGTTGAAGTCCAGTCTCGCAAATTTCAAATGCCTTCAATTTCGGTTTCAGTTTCGATTCGGAAAAATTCCAGTCTGGCAAACCTCAAACCCCTTCAAACCCCTTCACTGCTGTCAAGTAATGGAACTTGCCGAAAGAGCTTCTTCTCCATAAATAAATAAATAAATATATACCCCAACAACAAGGCTTCCTTGTTTTCTTCAGAAGCCAGCCAGCTGTAGGGTTTCGCGATTCCCCATCTTGGATCGCTGAATCTTCCAATGTAAAGTTGTTGTTGTTCTTCAGTTTCTGTTACACGATCGTTTGATTTTCGAATGCGCTGCAGATAAATCGGTTTTTAATGGCGTCTCTAGTTTCTGTTACGAGATCTTTTGATTTATTTTTATTTTTATTTTTTTATTTGGTTTGGAGATGGAGCGAAACAGATAGATTTCGCTGATACATTTTTAAAATTTTTGAATGCGCTGCAGATAAATCAGTTTTTTGTTAGTTAGTTTTATTTTTTGATCGTTCTAAGCGAGCGATGTCGAAAGCTGGTGCTATGGATCTGGCTTCTGGCCTCGGCGGAAAGATCGAGAAGAAGGAAGTTCTTTCTGCTGTAGAACAGTACGTTCTAACTTCTTTTGATTTTGCTTCTGTTTTCTATGTAATGCATGGATATTTTGTAGATGTTTTGTTAGATCTCTGTTTTTTCTCGTCATCTAAATGTTGTGTTTTGATGTTTCAGTTTTTAAATTACAGTGTTTAATTCTGGCATCTGAAGAACATGAGCGAATCGATCTAACAGAGTCGTAAAAAAAGAGAATTTTAATTTATATTGACAGAAATTTAAGCTTTTGATCCTTTATTATTAGCTCGGTATGTTATTTGTGTAATGCATGGATGTTTTTTGCATGTGTTGTTAGATCTCTGTTTCATTTTTGGTAATCTAAATGTTTTGTTTTGCTGTTTCAGGTTTTAGACATTACTGTTAAATTCTGGTATTTGAAAACACGAGCTTATTGATTTAACAGAGTCGGAAAAAACAGGCTTTTTTTTTTTTCCCATTTTCAATGAACAGAAATCGAAGATATTAGTGACTGAATGCATTAATTATAAGATTGGAATATTTTTTTATTTTTTATTTTTCAATCTGGAGATTTCTTTAGGAGAAGGTTGAACACTTGAACCGCAGATCTACTGATGTAGAGTAAGTGATCATTCAAGGAAAAATGACGAAAGAGGCTGAATGATCTCGAAGTTTCACTAGATCTGGACTCGATGACTTTACTGAAGCATGAAAAGCATTTGGTAGATTAATAGAACCCTGCTTATTAGAAAGTCAGGGCAATAGAACTTTCGATTAATGTCAACATTGACGGCTGAGATTATTTAGTTTTCCAGAAGCTGCATTGAGGACTGTTTGGTTTGACTCGTTTGAACTTGAACTAGACACACGAATCTGTTTGCTTTAAACTTTAATAAAAGGAGGGCACCTTTGGAATCTTTGGAATCTTTTCATTCTGTTATCAATATACGATAAACCTGAACCAATTTGTACTGGACCTGCTGGATTGATCATTGCGCAGCTTTCAATCCAGTCTGGTTTTCAAATAATTGATATTTTCCTCATGTTATTTCTTTCAAATATCATTAATATAATCGAATTTACAGCTGATTAAAAGAAGGCACAACGAGGTGCTTTGACAAAAAGGAATAAAAAACAAACAAAGAAAAGGAAAAAGAAAACGTGGGTCCATATTTCCCACATGCTGCTGCTCAAAATGAGTTAATATGTCTGGTAGTCAAAATTTCCATTCATTCTCATCCTCTTAGATAAGCATTTTCATCTAAACGCCTCCTTGATTTTCAACATAGTCCCCCTACGGGTACATTTTGGCCTGTCAAATTTGTGAATTCTCAAAGGACGAATAAGCCTTAGTCCTTGTATTCCGTAGAATTAACTATTCAGGTTAAGGTAGCTTCCTATGGATGTTTAAGCACTTTGGAAATGCGCTGCATTTTGCATCTCGGTGTCCTAACAGCTGGGATCATCATCTTCTAAAATCACTGGATATTTTTTTACTTTAAAAAGAAGTAAAAGCTTGGGCAGAATTTTAAACATGGTTCGAAGATTCTTTGACACTTACGCCACTGGTCTTCATTTTTTAATGTGTTCCCTACTTCTCTAGAAATTGAGCCTGGTTCCCAAAGACTTCTTGCTATATCTACATGAAATGACTACTTTTCCATCAATCCCATTTCTGGAGCACTGGTAAGAAACCTGTGTGATGCATGGTGAATAAATTTTAAAAAAGCATTGACATCAACTCAATGAATTTTGATTCATGTGATTGATATCCAACTATCATCGGAACCAACTTAAAGAACTTTTGTATGTGAAAGCACGTTTTCGTTAATTTATCAGTTTCAGTTTTAATTTAACTAAAATAGACTATTTCTTGAGATTCAAACAATTTTCTTTCATTTTTTTTAGTGGGCAAGCCATAAGTGTGTGGTTGATGTGTCCTCACCCATTTTATCATGCAATTCTTGTGTGCATTGTACCCGATTTATCTCTCCACAGGCACGGATAATTTTTTTGCACTTGTTTGCCTCTCTCTAAATGTGTGAAAGCTGCCGTGAACACAATTTGGAGAGCAGAAGTCTAGTGTGAGAGACTAGCACCCTGCATTTCCAGGGAATTTTCTAGAAGCCTAGAAGCATGTTAACAACTACCTCTGAGTTTGATTCAATCTAAATGCCATCAAGGTGAATTTATACAGAGATCAATAACGCTTTTTTAGCGACAAGTAAATCAATGATAATAATGGCCTTCAGGGAGCAAGAAGATGTGAAAACAGCTACGGGATTTCTTTTCTGTCTCTTACGATGCCTCCGTAACCCACCAGTTTTTGGAAACTGTTCCATCACTGTTGATTTTTATACAATGTGAATTTGGTTTCACCGAGTTACATACTTTTGCAGGAGGCCTGAATGGAACCAATTGTAGATTCAAATTATGACCAACAGAGCAGGTCTGATTAAATGACCCATAGAAGGCCGTTCTATATCTCTCTCTCCTTTTAAATTTTATTTTTTTCAAACAGAATTATATCTTTCTTCCCACAAATGAGTGATAGCTTCAGCAAGGGCAAGCTTGCCCAAGTTGGGAACCTGTCATTGTCCTTAAATCTAGAAATAAAGTCCCTAATTTCCTCTTGAAGCGTATCATTAAGGCCCTCCTCACATCAATTTTGTAAAGGGTTGATGCATGAAAAAAAGGTGTTTATGAGAATCCCTATCAGATCAGCAGACACCTTACCTTGAAGAGAGAAGAAAGCCTCTTCTTTGAAGTGAATCCTGGGTGAGTAATTTGTTGCCCTTCAAGTTATAAAGACCTGTTTATGTACGTGTTTTCAGTGGCAAATGGAAGTAAACCAATCTTTATTGTCACTTGGAGATCTGAAACCCTCCCATGTGGATTTTAGAGTGAATTCACTATTTCAGTTCAGCTTCCATATGATTGTATCTGGTTTAAATGAGGGGGAAATGTCAATCGCTTGAATTAGACTCCATGCTTCCGTAATTTGTTTCATAGTTGGGTGACAAGAGAGACAAACTACCTTTATGGGGTAACTCTGCAAAAGGATAGATCACCAATCCCACATCATAAACAGCATGAACCTGGGCAGAAGATGAGTCTACTTAGAGGGACAACCCAAGGATCCACCCAAAATCTTGTTAAAGGATCATCACCATGGCTTACGATACACAATACTATAGAAACCAATGCGTTTCTATGATATATTTCTCTTTTTAAATGCATCTTATGATACACGATACAATACAGTTTGATATGTTGCGATATACAATACGAATGATACATATAATTTCGATTATAGCTATTTTTTTTATTAAAAAAATAATTATCTCTTATTCACCCCCAACTCTAATCACAAAAAAATATAAAAAAGAACATGTAGAATAAAGAAAGAAGAGGAAGATGTCAACATGAAGAGAAAGAAGAAAAAAATGATTATTAACTAATAACGAAGATGACGGTGTTGACATTGGGGATAGAGATGAAGAATGAAGACATGCATTTTTTAACATTCTTTTTATATTTTGGGGATTACAAACTTATAATGTCAAGACATAAGTATATGATTCTTTTTAGCAGAAGTTGAAACTTGAAATACAAATATCCTATCAATATATAATACAAGTCTAATACACACTTACACCTATACTTGTGCAGCTATAGGGTTTCTTTTTTATCTATTGAAAATTTGAAAAAGTTTATTTGATTCTTTTGTGAGGCTAATAGTTAATTTGTTTCTTCCCACATTCTCAATATTATATCACATCCTATTGGAGTAATTTGGAAACAACCATGGATTCTGAATAATGCTGTGCTGCCAGATACTCTTCCTCTCATTCACTACATACGTCGCAGTGATGAAATACCCACAAAATGTTGCAGTATAGAAGCTGGTCTCTTTCCCAACTGATAGATATACCAGATGAATCTTTCTCTTAAAATAATCAGCTACTACCGGAGTTGTTCAATCTCTAATGGTCAGAAATCTCTTGTCAGGAAAAACATTCCTTCAAATTTTGTGGGCATTTTTCTGAAACACTTTAGTATCTTCTAGTCCCATAATGCTTAATAGAGTTCGAAGGATACCATTATCAACCATAGGAAGAGACAAAATGATGATCACATATATTGGGAGCATGGTTCAAAAACCTGAAAACTCGACTCGAAAGTTAGCTGGAACTTGAAGGCTCCAAAATATCTGGACTCATTGTGATCTGATACTTAAATATATATTTATAAATTAAAAAAAGGTCTACTGGGACGTGGGAATAAGGGTCTTTTTGAAAATCAATAATTTTTTCAATTTTGACAACATACTATAGAGCATGTTAGTACATCTTTACATCCCAAACCAATTGTCTCCGCAAGGGCTGTAATCCTATGAATCCCAGATTACCATCTGTTTATTCATGAGCCTTTAATAAGGGAGACTCCTATCCTTAGGTATCCATCTTCATTTTCGCTACAACAAAGATCATTGCTAATATCGATTCCGAAATAAATCATAATATTTATTTGGGGGATAAGGGTCTACTGGGATGTGGGAATAAGGGTCTTTTTGAAAATCAATAATTTTTTTCATTTTGATAACATACTATAGAGCATGTTAGTACATCTTTACATCCCAAACCAATTGTCTCTGCAAGGGCTGTAATCCTATGAATCCCAGATTACCATCTGTTTATTCATGAGCCTTTAATAAGGGAGACTCCTATCCTTAGGTATCCATCTTCATTTTCGCTACAACAAAGATCATTGCTAATATTGATTCCGAAATAAATCATAATATTTATTTGGGGGATTCTGTAGTCATCGTTTCCAGCAGAATTAATTGACATGGCTGAAAGATTTTGAATTTTTTTTACCAGATTTAGATAGGTTCGGCTTCATAAATATGCCTTGAAGATTTTCAAGTTGTATAGTTACACCCAGATTAGCTTTGAACTAAACTCCTTAAGGTTTGTGCTGGTATCTTACAGTATTTGCCGGGACTTTTTTACAATCATTAAAATATACTGTGGATCCTGAAATTTCTTTCTATTAGTCAATCAACATCATCCAATTTCTTTTGGTTAGTTTGCATACTTGAAAACTTCTTAATATATTTTCTGGTTCAATAATCTAGGTATGAGAATTATCATGGCTATTTTGGAGGGGAGGAGGAATCAAGAAAATCTAACTACACTGACATGGTGAGGGGATTTTATTTTTCTGACTTTTTTCTATTGTTCTTGGCTTTGTTAAAGATGGATTCTTCCTATTACCTACATATTGTGTCATGTTGTTGAATTTTTGAGCGTCTACTGTTGACTTTATATTAGTTAGTCCCTTACACAAAAATTCTTAGTGTGTGTACTTGATATTTTACCTTTTTTTTTTGGAAGTGTTTGATTTCAGAATAATATGACAAGTAACTGTGGGGGCAGCAATGGTCATGTTCACGTTTGTGTTCCATCTCTTTGACGTCGAATTTTCTTTTTCTTGAGCATGACATATTGAAAATGTTCATAGATTTAAACCCAATCCAAGAACAATACAATTGAGAACATGATGTTGGAACTTACTAAATGCAATGTTAGGGCTGAGATTGCGATTAAAATTAATTTAATCAATTAAAAAATAACAATTTCTCATAACAAATTACTACGGAAAATTATAGAAATTCAATTAGGTGATTTAATTTCGACCCAAAATAGCGTTACTTTAGTGTGTGTTCCCTATCGCGGATCTAGAAGACTAGGGTTCTTATGAACAACTAGATCTCCGATAGTTTTAGGGTGTCGAACGAACTTGCAAGCCGGGGCTTATGAACAAAATGTTGATTGTGGATTCTTATGAACAAAATGTTGATTTTGGATTTTATGAAATAAATAAAATAATTAGGGTTACACTACTTACGCAAACCGTAAATCTAAAAAAAATAGAGATGGAAGAAGAGTTGGCCTCGCATCAAACTGCAAGCGGAAATCGAAGAATCGCTCTCCGTTTGAGAGAATCACACCCTCACGAAAGTTTAGAACTCTCAATTTTACATAAGCAATTTTTATTAACCAAAAACTAATAATAAAAGTGTTTACAAACCTTTAAATTGACTAACCAATGCATAAATTAGAAATCCTAGTATAACTCTAATTCCTAATTCAAAAGAAATATCCTTATTCTTCTAAAACAATAAAGTCCTAAAACAATAAAGAAACTAATCCTATTTCTAATAAAAGAAACAACTCGTATTTTCTAAAATAAAATAATAAAAGAGACTAATCCTAATTCAATTAGGATTCTTGAAATTCCTCACTTTCTGTGCAGCTTCCGAAAACTAATCACAACTTCTTCAATACTTGTCGGAATTACACGTTTTTTAGCTTGTTGGAGAGCTACTTCGATAAGATTTCAAATATGACCAATTTCGCATCAATCCGACTTCGTTTGACACTTCAAAATAGGCCAAACATAAAAGTGACGAGATTAAAAGTTACTCTTCTTTCGATAAGTTACTTTTCTTCTTTCTGATCACTTTGATGTTCTTTTATCGCCTCCGATATGTTTTAGGCGGTTGCTTTAATCGGATGCCCCCATCAGAACATTTGATTGTTTAAAGGAGCATATGGTTATTGGAGGGATTACAAACAAGGTTTCAAAACTTGGTTACCGGAGGCCGTATTGGTCGTCCCATGGGGCATAGACCAAGTAAATTTGCAAATAAAATGTAATATTGCCGATATTGTTATCTATAAGTCTAGAGGGATGGTCGGTATGACCACCAATATCGAGTTCTTAAATCTTGATGCACACTCCTCATATTGAGCTATACTAATGGTGTTTTAATTGTCTCTTGTTGGTAGTGCTAGGAGCTTGAGCATTGACACTAAAACCAAAATCTGCCATAATAAGTATTCTTTGATTAGAGGGTCATACAACCACATTGCCGCCACATTATGGTGCTTTATCTCATCATTATTGAATGATAATTTACAATCGTATGATAAAAATTGCCACCTATGCAATCGTAAATGTCATAAACAACTATCTTGTATTTTTTCTTATAGGTAAGTTGGGCTCGAACTTGCCACCTGAACAACTATATCGCCATAATCTTCTGTATCTCTCCTATTATTAGCACCACCACACCAACACTCACTTCTAGAATCACCACCAATACATCACCATCAACTCCATCACCATCACCGTCTCTTAGAGCTTTGCCTTTTTTTCCGGTACAAGGAAATATATTAAAGGAGGGAAAATACAAACCTAGTGCCGTAGCAACAAACTGAAGCACATAGACCCATAGAGAAAAACCAAGGAATAAAGGAGACAGAAAAAGGTAACTCCCCTCTCCCCAGACCCGAAGGGCAACCTAAAACCATCCCTAGGAGGCCCCTCCACCAATGAAAGGGAAAGCAGGTCCTCTCATTCATCAATCAGCTCCCGACCCTCGCTAGCAATCCCTTTTTTTATATATCAAGAATCGCTTAGCTGATGGCCAAGTCCCTAGCCATTTTCATAAGGGGTAATGGCTCCTGACTGACTTTTAAACACCAAATGGTGTTTAAATGATCTTCCAATATTAAATTAGAAATTTTGGTCTCACCCCGTTGAATTGTGGGTAATGACATGTGGCGCACATTTATGATCAATCTAAATTGCCCAGGTGGCAAGCCATCATTAGAAAATGTTTTTGCCAAAGAATCATGCGGATAAGTGGATGTGAACCATCCAATTCGGGAATTTTAATATCAGCTGTTAAAATTAAGCACAACGGTTGATAGTAGAGTGCACAGATCGGATGGTTCAAAGCTCTAAAAAAGGTGATTTTTTGGCCCATTGCCTTTCAATCTATGATCTATCATTTTCACGGTGTGGATTACCCACATCTTACACTAGTGTTGCTATACTATCATTAAAACACCATTTTGGTGTTTAAATGGTGGTTAAGAGAGTTGGCCCCTTTTCATAATCATAACCATAGGCTTCCCGACCTTCCAGAAAATTTGATCATTCCTCTCGAGCCAAATCTCCCATAACGTCTCACACAAAGACGCTTTCCAGAAAACCCCTTTGATCCCATCAAAACTGATGCCATCCCGAGGCACAATCCATTGAGTGGAAAAACCTAACTGATATCAAAGGTCCTCAACACCATAGCTGATAGGTCTCTAGCCAGGCTTCCCATCTTCATACCTTGTCCCCTCCACCAAGCTTCCAATAGTACTATTATTGTATCCAACATTAGCGACCTTTGTATCCTCCTTTTCTTAGTCAACGATGGGTTTAAGGGATCATCATCTTGGAATTTGTCATCCAGGCCAATTAGATTGTAGGAGTTGTCATCTTCTTCCCTTTCCTAATTTGAACCCATAGCACATGTTACAATGAACAAAACCTAAATTTTCTAATATCTGCGATGTTTATCTATTTATGATTTTTGTACGGATGAGAGAGAAAGCCCAGTTTATTTCCTTTTGCAACTAGATGCACAGAGAGAGTCAAAATATTTATACTTCTATATTCGTCAATGCCCATGCATCATACTAATAATTCAACCCCCCTTTGCATAGAATGAATAAAAATTGGGGAAAAAAAATTAAATAAATCATCATAATGCAGGATATATGTCGCAAACATTTTAATTTGGAAAATTATAATTTACTTGGATTGGAATACAAGATCGATAACCTCACATTCACAGATCTACACACCCTTTAGGTCAATATTTAACTCACAGACTTACATTCTGTAATCTACTTGGATCCAATTTAATCTAGTTTGTATGCATAAGCATCATTATCATCATACTTTTTCATCTTTCGTCAAGTTTTAATTTGTTCTCCTAACTACGTGTGAAGGACACTTGGCTGTATAAAATGAAGCCAATTGTCAAGGTGATTCTAGTAATTGTTATCTAGGGGTTGTCCAGGACCGTGTATCCTGGTTTGTTTTTTCCACCTGAAGCCAAAATTTAGTTTCACTAATTAGAGTATCTACGTTTTATAACTTATGGAGCACATTTAGTCCACAGAGATGTACATAGATACTTGTTTATTTGGAACGTAGCTCTAAGGCATCCAAAATTAAAATTTGAGAGGGAAATCTTACAGCAAGGAATTTAAATTATTTCTTTATCGTTCCTCTCAGTTCCCCTTTGAAAAAAGAGAGGATAAGAGAATAGAGAACTTACCTTACAGTACTTTCTTATCAAGAGAAGCCTCTTGGTGTAAAATAAGAGCAATCTTACAGTATTTCTTATCAAGAGAAGCCTTTTGGTGTAAAATAAGAGCAATCTCATTCAAGAGGGATTTTATGATTTATACAACAGAAGACATTTTAAGCAAATGGAAACCTTGTTAAGGTCTTACTATGATGAGAGTATTTGTCTTTATAAGTCAATAACATAACTACAAGTCTCTTAAAAAGAGGTAATTGGATCATATTTAAAACTTTAGTCTCTTATTTTTGTCTTTTAAACTTTGTTTAAAAGATAAACATATGGCATTGGACTAAAGTTGTTCTCATGAATTCGGATATATTCAACTGATCACCTTTATAGAATCCGGAAGTGTACAAATTTCATCGAATGATGTGTACACTCCAATTTGGTGGGAAATCTATGCAAACTTGTTTGAAGTTTCTTTTGTATCTGGTTAGAGAAGAATTAAATTTGATGTTATGGATCTTATTTTTGTCAGGTAAACAAATACTATGATCTTGTGACCAGTTTCTATGAATTTGGCTGGGGAGAATCTTTTCATTTTGCTGCCAGGTTAGCATTACCTATATATAACTGAAAATAAGAGGTTTCTTGATGCCTTTTCTGTATAGATTAAAAAGCAAATTAATTACAACTTCGATATCCATTTTTGGCACATCTGCATGGTTGCTTGACTCAAAATAAGATACAGAATAACCAAGATCATAACTTTTACTCTTGCAGATGGAAAGGGGAATCACTTCGAGAAAGCATCAAGCGTCATGAGCACTTTCTTGCTTTACAACTTAATTTGAAACGTGGAATGAAGGTTGTTTCAGCATTTCTTGCTTTATGATGTGCATATATGACACCCCTGAAACTTATTTCAAATGTGAATCTGTGCAAATCTGTAAATTCTCAATTTGGGATTTTCACTGCAGGTGTTGGATGTGGGCTGTGGAATTGGTGGACCACTACGAGAAATAGCTAAATTTAGGTAGCAATTTCTCTCAATTACAATTTTTTTTTCTAGTGGAATCTCCGCTTCTGAATCCAAATGATCTGCATAGATTTTGTTAAATCTGTGACTTGTGTTTCAAATTGAATATATATATCTGGGTTGTACCTGTGTAGTTACTTCATTTATTAATTAAAGTTTGGCCCATCTATGCACATTAATGTCATATCATAATGCAACATGGTATAGAGATATCAACACAAAGGCTAACGAATGGATGTTTCCATCTTTGTATATTATACCATTCGGTTAACTTTAATTTGTAATGCTTGTGGGTTGTTGAAATAAATTTTTGGATCTCCAAGTTCCAAAATGGTGACCCAGTAAGAGTAGGTTTTAATAATTTTGGTATGCTAGGAAGGAGGCTGCCATGTACCGGTATCGGATGATATTTTGACCAATGGCTGCACCTATCTCAATACACCAATTCGTATATGTGATGATCGATTTGGGTAGCCAATTGATGTGTCATCGTCTAGATGGGGTTACTCTATAAACAAATCCATCAAACAACTCTAATAGTTTAGTCATGGATATTTGGCCCAAGTCTCATTTTAGAGGTAGCCCACCGATTGGATACTCTGGATCATGGACAAATGCATTAATTGTTGGGTAGAGCTTGATAATATTAAAGACTATAGTCTCTCTCTCTCTCTCTCTCTATCATGGACAAATGCATTTAGTGTTGGGTAGAGCTTGATAGTATTAAAGACTCTAGTCTCTCTCTCTCTTCACCACCACACCCACCCACAAGTATCAATTTTTTTTTTTTTGATAATACAAGTATCAATTATTTGATAAATGGAGTGATAACTACTTGGTAGAAGTATGAATATTGAATCTTCTGGTTTGAGAAACAATTTTCTTCGTGTGCACATTACGAATATTTTACCCATGTGTTTGTAATATTTTCTCGTTTCATGGTGAGCATACTTGTAGTTTTATATTCCTCCGAATATTTATTTTTAAATTTTTTTCAAAACTCTTGATGTTGTGTTGAGCCACAATAAGCTCAGTAATATATGCACAACCAGAAACTTGCTTGAACTTTGCAGACTCTTGCACTTAACTTTTAAGGTCACTCGATTTAACAGATTTACGTTGTATCGTAGCCAAACAAATAAATTTCTGGTGTTTGTTTCGATCTAGATGTGGTAGATTTCTTTTTATTTTATGGTGTGATAATACTAAATCCTTCTTTCAGAGATATTTTTGGGATAACTGATTGATCTCACGTTTTGGGTTCCAATTATTCATTGAAAGCTAGTATTTAACCAAGGTGTCTGTATTTTATGACTTTTTGGCGGGGATCTTTCAGTTTTTTTCTTTTTTCTTTGGTTCTACAGTCTATTTGTCTAGGTTTTGCCTGCATTTAGGTCACACATTGAGATCCTTTTCCTTCTTCCCCATGTTTGGATCTCTCTGTCTACGGTAGATTGTGTCTAATGGCTACAGTCAGGGGCGGACGCACGTGTAGCGTGGGGGGGTCCCCGGACCCCCAAACTTATTCTTTTCGGTAAAAAAATTAGATTTGGTTTTCATTCACTTTAAAGCTCGGGTTTTTATAGAGATCCTCAATATTTCTTTATAGAATCCCCCCAATTTTGCAAGCTTCTAAGCATTAATTTAAAAAAAAAAAACAAACCTCTACCCCCATAACCCCTCTCTCTCTCTCTCTCTCAAAAGAAAAAAAACAAACCCCCAACCTCTACCCCGTAATCCTTAACCTTTATCCCCCTAACAACTAACACCCCGAAGCCTTCCCGGCTTCTCCTGTCGCCCCCGCTCGTCACTCCCACAGTCCCATAGCCGTCTCCATCGGTAAGATCTCGCTGCTTCTTCTTCTTCTTTTTATTCTTCTTCTTGTATGTTGGGGTTTCTTGATTGATTGAATATCTAGGGTTTTTTTTGTATGTTGGGGTTTATTTTTCATGTTAATAGGGATGTAATGAAGTTAAATTTAGGGTTTTATTGATTGATTGAATCGTCTTTATTGTTAAGGATTTATTTTGTTTTAGGGTATTTCAAATTTCTTGTCTTTTATGGGTTATATATATATATATATATAATGGTTTTGGTGCTTTTGGAGTTGCTAGAGATGTGCTGAAGTTAATGGTATTTCAAATTACTTGATTTTTTTAATGTGTTTTTTTTGTATGAATTGGTTTTTTTTTTTTTTTTATGGTTTTTGGTTTTGGAGTTAGTAGAGATACTCTGAAGTTAATTTGGTTGACTATTATGGGTCTCAATGGGCTGGGCTAGTCTGGACCGAGATCGGGCCGGGCGTCAAACTGACTGTTTATAATCAAGCTCCTACCCTCCTTGGATCTAGCCCATACCGCCCCGATTACTAATCACTCTCCTCTATTTCTCTCTTTTTGTTGAATTATTTTAGTGCTCATCACCTATTTGTGAAAATGCCAATATCATATTTGTATTTTCTATTTAAACACATCTTACTGAATACCCATCTTTTCTTTTGATTTTAATATGGTTCTATTCAAGCTAGTTCTATTAAGTTTGTTGGATCAAATTGTTTGTTGTTTGTCCTTTTTTTATATTTTATGATTTTCAAAGGAAATTTTTTATTTTTTCTCTATTTAAATATGGGAGGTAAAATTTTTTAAATAATATATATCGACTACGGCCCCCCCATCAAGTAAATCCTGCGTTCGCCCCTGGCTATAGTTATCGGCATTGCCTTTTCAATATTATTCATCTAGATGACCAGAACTATCCTTCATGGACCTCCCCATTGATGGATCTCTTACCAAGCAGGATGATGCCAAGGTTGTGAAAATGTTGGTGAAGAAGACCGAGATTATTATGTGGATTTTGTAGCCTGGTAACCTAAATGCCACAATCTATTTCACTCCATTGTAAATAGCTAAGAGATATGAGGCTTTTCCCAACATATGAGTAGCACTGTCGAAGGGTCAGGTCAAAATTTTGGCTGCCCAATATGAAAATAACAAATGCCCGACTAGACCCGACCGGATGGTGCACTAAAGCCGTCCCGACCCGAGAACCTGACCCGACCTGGTAAAAAACCCCTATTTTTTAATTTTTTGCATATGAAATGTCGGGTCGGGTCTAGTCGCCCCCCCTCCACACCGGAAAATACCCGACCCGATCCTAAGGTCGGGTCGGATGTCTCATGCCGGACCCGACCCAACAGGTCAAGTTTATGTACCTGAACCAGTAAAATATCAGGTCAAGCATAGGCTTTCAGAACAGCACATCGAACCTGTTACTTTTGTAGCTTGTTCAATTCAGAAAGAAAAGAAATAGAAAAACTCACCGCCATAAGTTTGAATTCATGAGTTTGTTTCTTTGAGCAAGTTGCCTTCTCATTTGTACATTTTAGCAGAGTTTTTGAAAATGGAGATTTTTAGTAGTTTCTTTAAAATCATGTCATTTTCTGAGAGATTTGTGAGAATGATGACTTTCTATGATATGATCTATTGCAGCTCAACATTCATTACTGGCTTGAACAACAATGAATACCAGATATCAAGAGGAAAAGTACGTACAATATTTATTTGTTGCATGATCTGAGAAGTTTCTAGGGCACTTGTTACATTTTTCTTCACCTATGGACTTTTTTTTGTGATGGGAATCACAGATTTCAAAATCCATCATGATACATTTTCCTTTTTTTGTTTTATCAGTAGAATGCAAAATCATATTCAAAATAAAAGTATAACAGTGCTAAGTGAGATGTTTAGAACTGGCAACTCAGAAGTCAACCCATAAAACAGTACACCATATGGTGGAAACAACACACCCAAAATAAACAACATACAGGAAACAGAGACAACTAGGGGTGGCAATGGGCTGGGTTCCTGCCCAGCCTGCTAGGCCTGGCCCGATTTAAGGAGGGTTTGGGCCTGACATAAAGCCCGTGGACTGGGCTTGGGCTAGCATTAAGTCCGAAATTTAAACGGGCTGGGCTTCGGCTTAAGCTCTTAGGCCCCGTGGGCTCTAATATGATATGCGTATTGAGTTTCACTTGTAACATTTAAGAACAAAACCCGAACGAACTATACATTTTCTCTGTTTAGGCTCTATACTTTCTTGAAAATAGATATTAACTTATTATTAGATATTTGCACCAAATCGCAAGCGGGAATCGAACAATCGCTCTCCGTTTTGAGAAAATCACACCCTTACGAAAGCTTAGAACTCGTAATTTTGCATAAACAATTTTCATTAACTAAAAAGTTGTAATAAAAGTGTTTACAAACCTTTAAATAGGCTAACCAATGCATAAAATTAGAAATTCCAGTATAACTCTAATTCCTAATTCAAATAAAAGAAATATCCTAATTCTTCTAAAACAATAAAGTCCTAAAACAATAAGGAAACTAATCCTATTTCTAACAAAAGAAATAATTCTTATTTTCTAAAATAATAAAATAATAAAAGAGACTAATCCTAATTCAATTAGGATTCTTGAAATTGGTCATTTTCCATGCAGCTTTCGAAAACTGATTATAACTTTTTTAATACTTGTCAGAATTGCACGTTTTTTGGCTCGTTGGAAAGCTATTTCGATAAACTTTCAAATATGACCAATTTCGCATCAATCCGACTTCGTTTGACACTTCAAAATAGGCCAAACATAAAGCTGACGGGATTGAAAGTTGAAGCCCCTAATAAATTTTGGATTTTCTTCTTTTTGATCAAACAGGTTTTTAACGGGCCTTTATTTAAAAACCCATTTACGGGCCCACTTTCTCTTTTGACGTCTCCTTTTTATCCCACCACAATCCAAACATGCGGATTTAAAGTTCGCATCAACAGGGCTTGGGTTTAGGTAAACCCAAGCCCGGCCCATTGCCACCCTTAGAGACAGCTGACCTACATGAAGAGCCCCAAAATTACGCTCCCAAGCAACCCCTTAGGTTTTTTTGTTTGAGACAATAACAAAGAAATATATTAAAAAACGCAAGCCACATAAATACATCCTCGTCCACAATTGTCAAACCGGAGCAGGAACCGAGAAAGGAGAGAGGTAGCATGGATAAAAAAATCGGATTTTCGATATGTATCGTCCAAACCTCCAGGACAATACGTATCACGTATCGTTCGATACATTCAATGTATCGGTGATACATTGAATGTATCGTCCTGGTCATGGATCAAAATCTCAGTTTCGGTTCAGTTTCGTTCATGACCCGAACTGTAAATTGGTCTAAATTTCAGTCAAATTTTCGGTAAATTTCGGATTTTTTTTAAAAATATGCTCTGAACTTTACTGAACTTTGCTGAACTTTATTTTATTGATTTTTTTAATCTCTTTAACATTGTTAGAATACATATTTATACTAGTGAAGCTGATTTTTTTATCACACAATGGATCTTGAGCTCATGCAAAACATATCAAACGGTCAGATTTTGATTTCACATTGAATAAATCTCAACTGGCCCGAGAACCCTTCTCATGATATGCCCATGATCAGGGTCATTTTGGGGATGTATGACACGTGGAATCAAGATCTTACTGTTTGCTAGTTGGGCTATGATCTCAAGATCTACAGTGTGAAATATTGTGTACCTCTATTACCGCTCACGCAATCTCTGAAAGTGCCCATATGTACAACCCCTTTAAATCGTTTGATTGCTTCTTATTGGGAGCCATTACTTGGACATGCTTTTCAAGTTATTGCACCGGATTGCTCTGAATTTAAAAGAATAACTTGCAAGTTTGGTGTCCTCTACTATGTAAAAACATGATCTAAGCCATTTGATTTGAAGGCCATGATTTAAAGATATCGATTGCAAGAGGGTATAACAAAATATAATTTTCAACATTTGATTAAATGGAATCAAAGGCTATTATATAATTCAATAGTTGACTACAATAAATCATATGACAAGTATCATGCTTTGCTCCAATTTTATATACTAGAGATTTGTTGATCATGAACTTCAAATCAGAGACGGCCCATATTGCATTTTTACATATCACATGTCCCTAAAATGCCATGTCTTTCTTTAATCCGGTGTTATCACTTGAAAAACGTGTGCAAGTAATGACTCCCCTTATTATATTTAGGGAGCTATTACTTGCACTCGCTTTTTAAGTGATTGCACCAAGGTTAAAAAAAGACTTTGTATTTTAGGGACATGTGATACGTGAAAATGCAATCTGGGCCGTTTGATCTAAAGTTCATGATCAATAGATCTTTAGTGGACAAGATTGGCACGAAATATAATCTTCATCATGTGATTAAATATAGTCAAAGGCTATTATTTTATTCAACGATTGACAACGATAGATCATATGATAAATATTGTGTTTTTCTCCAATCTTCTCCACCAAGGATCTATAGATCGTGAACTTTATATCAGACGGTCTAGATTGCATTTTCCCATGCCCCTAAAATAAAAAATCTTTCTTTTACCTCGGTGCAATCACTTAAAAAGCGTGTGCATATACTTATTGTAGGCAAACCCATCTCTCTCTCTCTCTCTCTCCTATTAAAACCCACGAAACCCAAAACCAAACCCATCTCTCTCTCTGTCTCTCCCTCTCCCTCTCTCTCGTCTACACGCAGGAAAAAAAAATAGAAAACAGAGAAGAAAAAAGAAACGAAGGAAAATACAGCCATGTACCTCCTTTTTTTTAGGGAAAAAATGGAAAAAAATGGAGAGAAGAAAGGGAAAAAAAATGGGATTTTTTTTTTTGTTGCAAAAATTGGGTTTAAACCCTATTAAAAAAAGAAAGGAAAAAAACATGGCCTTTAGTTTTTGTTGCAAAAACTGGGTTTAAACCCTATTAAAAAAATTTCAAAACTCAAATGTGTGATCTCGGACGATAATTTCGAATTTTTTGGGGGTTGCCGATAAAATGTATTTTTTCAAAATTTCGGCCAAGATTTTGATCCATGGTCCTGATACATTTTTTTTTTTTAAATATCAAAAAATACCTTAAAGTTTTGGGGCGAACGATAAATTGATTGATAATTTGGACGATGCAGACGATAAATTGGACGATACGAATGATACGAACGATAATTTGACTGTTTCTAAGGGGCCAGAGAAAACTCTAAAATTCTAGGGCGGGCGATAATTTGGATGATACGAACGATACAAACGATAATTTGACTGTTTTTAAGGGGCCCCAAGAAAAACCCATTTTACCGTGTCATCCAGTTCAAAACTGATACGTATCGGACGATATTTTGATCCATGAGAGGTAGTGAGAAACTACCCAACCCTTCAAAACCTTGGGCTCGAGCAAAAGAAAAGGAGCGGTCCCGATCAAGAAAGGGTGCTGCCCTAAGGTTCTACTAGAAATAGATTGAGCCTAAAAACACTCCCAATAGTTTCAACTATAGCCCCCCTCGGTCCAGGGAACAATGGGGGACCAAACTTCTTAGCTACCGAGAAACCCCCAAAGCGACGCCTTTGAAGGAAGACCGCCACATGCCACCCTCCAAGAAGCCCCCGACATTAGTCGTTGTTATTCCCTCTCTCCATCTTAGACTTAGTTTTGGCCTTGTCATATGAGAGGCCCCGAAAAAGTTTCTTGAGCTCCCTCTTTTTTTTTTTCCTTGGCTTTGAAGTCTTCCCTTTGATTGTTTCTATTTTTAATAATGTCGCCAAACATCACTTGGAGACCCTCATCGGATCCTTGAAAGGTCATTCCAAGATTCTTAGCGAAGTCGATCAAGCTGTTGATCGTGTCTGGCTGTGATGGCTTAGTCTGTTCCACCACAGAGCTGACATCCGTATTCGGTGTCTTGCTGCGCGCCCAACTCTGTAGAACTAAAGGCTCTATTACTCCTCTTCAAGGCAGTTAACCATAAGATTCCAAGAAATAGGTGTCACTTGGCCCTTTGGGTAGGACCATCGTCAATGTTCACCTCATTTATATCGTCCGTTCTAGGCTTACCAGCATTGATACTAATCTTAGTTTCTGAGCCGAGAGCAGAAATACATTTTTTATCTTGTCCAATATGGTCACTAATGTTTCCTTCCAGAGTAACACCAGGTAGGAGGTCTTGGCTATCGCTGATCTCCATATCCTTAAGGAAATATGGTTGGACCAACTTTTTAGAAGTACCTTCAGATAAGGACAAAAGGTCAAATAGCTTGTTGGAACATTGGAGCAGGGGTAGCTGTCAGCTTTATTTTGAAAAAGTTCCGGCTCATCCTCTCCAATGGCTCATATGTGAGAGCTAAAGGCTTCTTGAAATTTGAAATTCTGAAAATTTCACCCAAAACAACCTGCATTATCGACTGAATCTTGATCGGTTGGTTCCAGATCCGAAACTTTCTCTGACGAGCAATGATCATCATTGGTAACCTCCTTGCCTGAATTGATCCCGACCTACTGCTCGTTGACTGTAAGAAGTACGTATTGTGGAGCATTCTCGGGTGTGGAAAGATTATTGGTTGACACCTCCTTACCTGGACCAGCTTCTCCTTGAACAGGAGAGGCTCCAGCATGTTGACTAACAATCCTCAAATGCTTAGTTGTTCGATTCGCCTCTTTGCCATCAGTCCTTTTGGCCTTGCTAAGAACCTCGATGCTAACGTTAAATAACAGCACTTCCACTTTTATCTTGACAAACTCTGGGATCTTAACTCTTTTCTCAACTTTAATAAAGACAATCAGTGGAAAAAGATAATCAAGATCAGAAGCCGATGATGCACTAAACTTAATGAGTTTACCAATCACGTTAGCAACAACTTTAAATGTCTCAGTAAACCACGCGTGGAGAGGGACCCCACTGATTTTGACCCAACGTTGTTCCAAGGAATCTTGTACCATCCAAGCATGATTCCAAATAAAAAAGGAGAATGAGATATTGCTATCCAAAATGCTAGTACTCTTGAGGACCTTTTCTTTGTCATCTACGAAGATAAAAATGAAGAGGAAAGTAAAATCATCGATTTGAGCGAGATTTGGAGTTCTTTCGGGCTTCACGTCTTCGATGACCACATTCTAGCCTGATAAAGATCAATCTTGCTAGTTGTCTTTCCCGATGAGACAACGATGCTGAAGGAATCTACTTCGATCATAGGTATTAGAAATTTTGAGAACTTCCCCATGCGAAGTTGAGATTTACTAAACTACCCAATTATCAGGCCAATGATCGAAACCAGAAGAATGAACCACATCAGCATAAGATCCGTTGTCACTAATACCAAAAATAGTTTTCCCCTTCACATCCATGATAAACCATCCATCACCAGAAGATTAGTAGAAAAGGGCTGCTTCTGTCCCCCTTTCGACTTCTTTAACCGAAGAATCTTATTGTTGTCTCGAACATCCTTGCAACGACTATTGTAACTTCTATACCAAAAACCGAAATTAAGAAAACCACATGATTTACAGGTCCAATCACCATCTCTAATGGCAAGCTTATTAGATGCCATCTCTAATGGCAAGCTTATTAGATGTCATCACTAAAGAGAGTGTTATACGAAGCTACATTTTTATGAGGCATTTGGTCAAACACCTTGAAGGCATACCGTAAAGAGCGAAAATTCACGTTGTTCCTGTTGCTCTTTTACCAATACCCACTCCTACAATTTTATCTTTTCTCTTTCTTTAAACCAAGGAAATCCAACCACGTATTCGTCTATTTCTCCGGCAGCTCAGCTAAATCCACGTCGGAAAATGTGCCCCCTGATGGAGTTTCGAAGGAAGACAAGATTGATACAAACGATTAGAGGAAGACGAAGATGAGATCGATCGTTCTCTGTCGAGGTCCCTGATGATTTTCAAACGATCTCTAGTTTTCTGGTCTGGAAAAAATGTCGATCATCCCTTAAATCCATTCTTTCCCCAAGTCTTGCTGGAAGCTGATTTTTGGAAGTGGAGAGTGTCATACAAAAATAGATTTGTGGATGCTAAAACATTCTTGATGGAGAAAGAAAGGAAGAAACCCTTATTTCTTCCTGTAGCAGATGGTCACCCTCCAGATTGACTGGTTTTTCATCTGTGTTGTATAAGATAGAGCATTTTTGGATTTCAGCAGAAGGCTACCCTCCAGATTGACTGGTTTCTCACCCGTTGCATGTTATAGGATTTTAGGTCTTGGCATTTACAGACTATTCAAATGTTGGTAATGGTGCATTCGATTGTTGTTGGGGATATGGCTTATGTACTTGCCAAATAGTGACCGAAACGGTCCCTTAGTTGAGGTGAGGAAGAGCTCGTGTGCGCATTAATTTAGAAAGTTCTCTATATCATCCCATAAGTCTACAGCAGCACACACCTGGATGCTAATATCTAACGTTTTCCACTGTTTCCCAAGCTAAAATACACTCCCTCAGCTGGCTTTACAACCATAGGGAGGGCCGGTTACCCTAATGGAAGGTCCTGTCATTTCATTCCAGTCAAATAACTCACAGGACGACCATATCACTGATATTCCAAACCACTTTTTGATTTCAAGGAAATTACCACCCTCCCATGAGGCAAACACCTCAGCACATGATCTCGGAAAGTACCAATTTACCCCAAAAAGTGTTAGAAACACATCCCAAACATAGTCACCAAATTCTCTGGACTTACAGAAAATTCGTATGTTTTTTAAAAATCCACAAACTACGCAAATAATTCATGAATAGTTCACGATAGTTTTTTAATTTTTTTAATTATAATTTTTAATCTTTTTTTTTAAAAAAATTTTCTCTGAATATTTCCCCAAATTTGCTGAGTTTTCCGGATTTTTCTGAATGTTAACCTTGCCGAATTATTGCCGAACCCCGACTTGGTGACTATGATCCCAAATAGTGTTGGAAGCTGTACAAGGGACAAGGAGATGATCTGCAATCTCAATGCCATGGGAGCACATGACATATTCATTTTGATACACAACCCTTGTTTTGGTAGTTGATATCTGGTGAGAATTCTCCCCCAAGCCATTGTCCCAGAGAAGAACATTATTCTAGGTGGCGCCCTCCTCTTCCGTATTGAAGTTCAACTCCGAGCAATAAGTGGTCGGTGATTGAGAGAGGAATAGAAAGATTTGACAAGGAAAAAAATCACCTTTGGATTTTTTTTAGGGAAGCTGGACTCAAACCTGCGACCTTGAGGTTGCAATATTGTCAACCTTCTTTGGAAAATCGACACACTTTCCAATTTAACAAGATTGACACATTTATTTCCCCCTCTATTCTCTCAAAGAAAGTTCGTCTCTATTATTTATACTAATAAGTTTTGCTCCATAGGTACTGAATTCTAAAGCAGGAGTGGATAAAACCTGCAGCTTTGTAAAGGTGAGGCTTCGTTTTTTTTTTTTTTTTTTTTTTCAGAGTTCATTTTCTTGTAAGCTTGATTTACTGTTCTGTAATGCTTTTCCTTTTTTAGCTTAAGTTTGACAATTGATTTGTAAAATTTTAGTACCAGTTACAACCAAAATGTACATAATTTGGTGTTTAAATCATGGTCTGGAGAGTCAGGTCCTTCAATTATAAAACAGGTTTTCTCTCATTAACTGGTCCTCATTGACCGTGTTTTTTTTGCTGTTACAGGGAGACTTCATGAAAATGCCATTTGCAGACAATAGTTTTGATGCAATATATGCAATAGAAGCTACCTGCCATGCACCGGACGCAGTATGTGCTCTCAAATATTCATTGTGAAATAAGCATTTCCAGTGGTTCTATCCCTTTTTTTAATAACCTTGGTGTCCGGGCCTCTTAGAGCACCTGACTAATCCGGGGGCATGTGTGCGTCCCAAGTTAGCACTTGCCAGGTCATAACGGGATAAAATCCCTAGGGTTGCTTTAAGGGGGGATTCGAACTTATCCATGATCTCCTGTTGTGTGTTTGTAACAGCTTGGATGCTACAAAGAGATTTATCGGGTGTTGAAGCCGGGTCAATATTTTGCTGCCTATGAATGGTGTATGACTGATTCTTTTGATCCCAAGAACAAAGATCACCAAAAAATCAAGGCAGAAATTGAGGTTGGAGATGGTCTTCCTGATATAAGATTGACAGGGCAGTGCCTCGAAGCACTAAAGCTTGCCGGGTTTGAGGTAATTATTTATATTGTTGCTTGGGTACCTTCACGGAATTTTTAGTTTGAGCAGGCACAGAGATACCTTTTTAATGATTGGATGATGCTTTCTTCTGAAGGTTATATGGGAGAAGGATCTCGTTTTGGACTCACCTGTACCGTGGTATTTGCCTTTGGACAAAAGCCATTTCTCTCTAACTAGCTTCCGTTTAACAGCTATTGGCCGTTTCATCACCAAAAACATGGTATCGAAGCCCCCCCTCCCTCTCTCTCTCTCTCTCTCTCTCTCTCTCTCTCCCATTCTTTGCATATAGTATAAACCATGGTTTAACAATGCGAAAACTCGACTTGACTCGGAAGTCAGTGGAGTCAAGTTAACTCTCGTGTCGCTCGACTCGGTTACTTAGTATATATATTGAAATATATATATCTTCTAAAAATAAATAAGAAAATACGCTACAAGGAAAAAGGTGAAGAGGTTGTTTAATACTTTTAAAAAGATTTCTAAATACTTATCTCATGAAAATATTATATATATAGGGTAGTTTATGAACCCTAATTGCATCATCCTAGCCAAATCTTGACTCGACTCGGAGTCAACGTGAAATCCCGGCGAGTCGAGTGACTCGGCTGAGTTAACTCGTTGACTCCCCGAGTTTTAGAACTATGGTATAAACGTAACAATTTGAAGAATTCTTTTTGTGGCTTCTATTGTTGAAAGAGACAATGGCTCCTGACTGACATTTAAACACCGTAACATTTAAACACCAATACGGTGTTTAAATGATCTTAGGCCATTAAAATTAGACTTCTTATTTCACACCATTAAAGTGCGATTTACCATTATATCATGTGGCGCATATGTGATTAATCTAAATTGTCGAAGTGACAATCTATCATTGGAACATGCCTCAACCCAAAGAAACATGCCTATAAGTGGATCTGAACCATCAAATTGATGAGCTTTAATATCAGCCATCAAAACTAAAAATGATGGTTAATAGTGTAGTCCGCAAATTGGAGGGGTTAAATCTCCCTAAAACTCAAATTTTCGGCCTGTTGCACTTTTCAGTCTATGATCTATGACTTTGACGGCATGGATCACCCTCATCTTAAACCATTGAGGGTGTAAGATTATTTAAACACCATTTTGGTGTTTAAATGATGGTCAAGAGAGTCGAGTCCTTGTTGAAAATGCATGGATGGATAATGCAAGTTGGCTTTTTAAATAATAATAATAATTTTATGGACAGTGTTAATGTGTTATATGGAGGACAGATTTTGTGCAGACGAAGTGCAGGCGGCTGGTGTGGCATGATGAAATTGGCTGCAAATGCAGTGGGGCTCAATTAATGCAGGTCGGTGCTGCCCGTTACATTGCACCACGTCAGCCGCCTACACTTTGTCCTCAACAAATCTGTCCTCCGTTTATAATTTTCCTAAGTTTCTTTATAGTTTTTGTTAAATATCTTGAGAATGCTTCATATGTAAGTACTTTGCTTTTATAGGTCATGGCCTTGGAATATGTGGGTCTCGCCCCAGAAGGCAGTCTTAGAGTTTCATCTTTTCTAGAGAAAGCTGCTGAAGGACTTGTTGAAGGCGGGAGGTAAGGAAGCATTGCACATAAATGTTATTAATTGTTTGATTCTTTTTCCATGATTGCAAACCCTCTTTTCAACGGAATAATGACTTTTACTCTTTTTAAGATTATATATATATATATATGTAGGGAGCCGATTAGGTTTTCCAATGGAGGGCGTCCTTCAAGATACACTTGGAGCTCCACGTGGCATTCAAAACACATTTTAGTTGCTACGTGGAGTACGGGTGTGTTGTTTAGATCAATTTAAAAAAAAATAGTTTCAAAAAACTATTTTTAAAGCACAAATCAAACTTGGATTAATTTCAAGGGTCCAAATTTTATTGCTACAGGAATACATGGTAAAGATGTTTTTAATTTATTTTTTCTAAGATGATCGCATCTGTTCTCAAACTCCCTTGTCAGATTTAATCACAACTAACTGAAAATTCACTTTTTTTTCCCCTATTTTTAATGAACTTAAGCAAAATAATCTTTAGTCTCTGGTTTAACATTATTTTTCAGTTGTTATCTTTAATATCCAATTAAGTATATGTGAATTGGATTTTTGAATAAAAAATCTTTTATGTTTCATAATTTTCTATTATCTTTCCGAATTTCTCTGAACTTTACTGCCATTCTCCTGAATTGTGATATTTTTATTCATCGAAAAACTTTTTGAGTCCCAGTTTTTTCCTCGAATTTTTTCTGATTTTTTTTTTCCCAAAGCACACGTTTGTCCTTGCTGAATAATTTCCAATTCCCGACTCGTTGACTATGGATGCATCCAATGGAGATCGTTCTTTTTAATATTTCAAATCGGGTATCGCTGGTTTTTTTTCTTCAAAAAAAAAAAAAAATCAAATGAAAGAGGTATAGGCCGATACCCATTCCGTATCGGACGATACCGATACCGGTATACTATATCGGGGGCGATACGTATTGGTTGGCTAAAATACTGATACGTATTGCTGATACCTATCGGTATCGGCCGATTCTTGATACCTTGGTGATGACACCTTGTGCTGCACCATTACCTAAAATGATTCTATTTGATTTTCCTTTGCTGTTTCTTGACACCTTTGGAATTGCCCTGTAAGTAAAACCGACATTTTCCTTTCCATTTACGAAGCTCTATGGTGAACTGGTTCGGAGGAAAAGCAAATTCAGTTCTACACTGCACATTTCTGGAAGGAGTGCCATTATTTAAGCCCTGCGAAACTGTGACCTCACCCCAACTCCTCCAGCTGGCATGAATTGATCGTTTACGAATCAGACGACGGAGATCGTTTTCATCCCAATCTTCCATTCGATTGAACTTGAGATCATACGCGTACAATCAGACGGTACATTTTTTATTCCATGAAGCACCTCGAAAAGTGACCCTAAAATTATGTGGCACACATCACACTCAAACGTAATTTTAGGATCACTTTTGTGGATGTGTGCTACGTGGAATAAAAAAATGACCATCTGATGGTACGCCCATGATCTCAAGATCCGTTCTTTGGAAGAGGTGAGAAAAGATTTCCAGCATCTGATTCAAAGCGATCAATGCATACCAACTGAAGGAGATGGGGTGAGGTCACAATTTTACGACATGTAAGTAATGTTGCCAAGGGTCAAAATCTCGCTATTCTGATATGTATCGTGCAGCTCCAAACCGATACGTATCGGAATAGTAACTTACCGGACGATACATTGAATGTATCGTCCGGGCCTTCCCATACAAATTTGACGATACGGTACATTCAATGTACCGTATCGTCCTAGTCCAATACCGATACATATCGTCCGATTCATATTGGTATCGGACGATATTTTGATCCATGAATGGTGCCCTTCTGAAAGTCTATCTGTTGATATATCTATACTCTCTACATCATTCCATCTATTTATTCTTCTTTATGTAATAAAAAACCAAGTTTCCTTTATTTTACGCGGCCAAATTCTCTGAGAAATCTATATAATACATGGCAGTAATTGATACATTTCTTGTGTTGACTCTTACAGGAAAGAAATCTTCACACCAATGTACTTCTTCTTGGCTCGGAAACCGCTTTCTGCCTCTTCAGAATCCCAAGATGCTGCAGATGATATGTGAGGTTACTTTTAATCTTCTAAACGAAATTGGATTCTGATGTCTTACCGAGTGATTAAATTCTAATAATGGTTTTTTTATTATTTTAATTTGATTATTCAAATAGGTTATTATGACTAAAATCTTGGTTAAATGAATGTTACAGCATAGCTCTTTCTAGGGAAGAATTGATCATGATCATGTGGATGGCACGGATTTTGAGGTTGACAAAGCAGTAGATGTTCTCATCGACTGCCGTTTCTCAGCGTTGAGATCAAGGTCCTAGACAGATTCTCCCTGTGGCCTGTACTCTGGTTCTTTTGGAAGGGTAGCTCTATTTGCGCTCACACGTTCTTTGAAAGTGCCTACGTCTCGGATCCCTTGCGAAACGTTGATTGCATCTAATTCGATGACAGATATTGTGTTGCACCTTGATCCTCCACACAATGGATCTTGAGATCATGACGTACTTATCAGACGGTCAGTTTTTAATTACATGTGTCATAGATCCCAAAATAAGGATCTTCATTCATATGGCACACATCACGCTCAAATATGATTTTAGGGCTATTGTTTGGTGATTTGTGACACATGGAATCAAACACTGATCTTTGGATGACTGCGCAATGATCTCAAGATCCATTGTGTGGAATATCGGGGTTAATACCGATCTCTATCATCTGATTCGAAGCAATCAACGGCTTTTAAGAGTTTTGAGACGTAGGCGCTTTCAGAGAACAGAATGCGTGGGCAAGAATAGAGCTACCCCTTCTGGAAAGGGTGCCTTTGCTTCCATAGGTTATGGTGACTGATGCTTGCCACTGATCCTGAACATGGTCACCAAATTCGCTGAATTTCTAAGAATTCACGGTGCGATTTTAATTTTTTACAAATTAATCACAAATTTTTCAAAAATTCATGATCAATTCTTTTAGGGAGATGCATCTTGCACACGAAATTTGTATCGTTGCACATCTTTTACAAAAAAATAATTTATATTTTTAGGACTTGTGTCATGTGGAACACCATCCAAGCTGTCTGATCCAAAGGCCATGATTTAAAGATCATTCGTGTCAAAGATAGGCACAAAACACGATCTCTATCATCTGATTCAACCCAGTCAAAGCCCATCATCTGATTCGTTGGAGACAATGTTTGGTGCCATTCTTTGGCACCGAAGATCTTGGCTTAGATGTTGTTACATTTGACACAAGTCCCCAAAATATCGTGGTGCAAGTTGTAGCTCCCAATCTTTTATTGTTCGTGGGCACCATAAGTCCTGACTTGTAAATATATTTAAAATCAATGTCATTTTTTTATTATTGCTATGAAAATTCTCCAATTATTTTCCCGGATTATAACCTTGCCAACCCCGACTTGGTGATTATGATCCTGAAATTGAGGAGCATTATTTGAACTTTGAAATCCGTGCCATAGGTTCCCTTCTTTTTCAAATAAAAAGCGGGGACCAGAAAAGGACTCATTTTCGTTTGAAAAATTTGAGCTGTTTGCGTTTCCTCACTTGTATTGCATATTTGCATCTAAGAGTGAGCTGCTTATCAAGGAAGCCTGAAACCGAAATTTCAGCCGAAAACATCACCATACATTCTAAAACCGAAACATTTCAGCCGAAATCTGAAGATTTCGGCCGAAATTTTGATCCATGGTGCGTATGCTCTGGGAGGTCTCTTCCTTTCCATCTGATCGCACAGATCAGGGCATCAAAATGGGAAGTACAACAATGTAGTTGTTGAACATGGATGAACTATGTTGTGAATTGGTTCACACACCATATCCAAAAGGGCTTTTTTAACATAACTTTGAGAGTCTGCGAGATCCTTGACCCAGCGGTTTTAACTAATGCTAATTATCTGTCGAGATACCAATATTACCATTGCCTTATGACACATTTTTACGAAGTAGTTCAATTTCTTGCCAATCAAATTATTCAACTGTTTGATTCTGAAGTGGTTGAAATGTTTCGTTTAATCTTGTTTTGAGGTGGGAGAGAAAATAGGAAAACAAAATCCATCCTTATCTTAAACTTATTAAGGGATTTGAGAGAAGAGGAAATAATGATTATCTTTTAAAGTTATTTAGAGGATAGTAGAGAAAATAGGGAAAAATTGTAGTTTTTTTTACCATGTGATTACAACACGGCTATGCATGTTTAACTTGGACGATCGTATGATTTTGATCAGGGAGAAATTGAATGACCAAACATTTTTTAACCACTATGTTAGGATATATGTGTCGTTTTTAAAATTACTAGTAAAAGGGCACGTTTGAACTTTATTTTTTAGAAATCTATCAGTTGATTTGAACATAAAAAAAAAAATATAGTATATCTAGTGTTCGATACTATATTTTATGATTTATTAAAGACAAAAAAAGAAACTATATTTTATGATTTATTAAAGACAAAAAACGAAACTTATTGCATGATTTATTAAAGACAAAAAAGAAACTATATTTTATGATTTATTAAAGACAAAAAAAGAAACTTATTGCTATATTTCATATGTCTTTATTATTTATAATTTAAAATTATAGAAAATTTAATAAAAAATAAAAAAAATATAACTTATATTATCAACTATAGAACATAAAGAAAAAAAATAAAAATTAACAAATAAGTATAATCTGGAAAATTCAATTAAATCGAAAACGAGTATTTATTCCTTCTCCTTCTCGACTTTGATAAATTGTATCTTAATTCTTTGACACATGTATGACCTTGTAAGATAATTTTGATAAATTATATTTTGCACTGATTTTTGATATATTTGTTCATGTGACTCTTTAATTATTCTAAATTAATCCTAAAATTGAAAAATAAACCATATTTTACTTATAAAAAAGTCTTGGCTCATTATACTTTTTCTAAGATAATTGGAGATACTCATATTGTTGGATTGTGATGGTAGGTACCTAAGAGAGTCAGAGCCTAGACATCATGCACCCATGTAGCCTTGGAATAGGTCTATTAGTCTACATCATAATATGAAACTCTTAAGTGGTACATGTGAAAAATTTGAGCGAAAACGTTATTTATGCACCAAACATTGTGGGATAAGACAAGCTTGATAAGACATGCTTAAAGCTTCAATTGACTTGGGTGACTTCAGCTAAATACCATTTGAACAATATCATGGTCTTCCTTAATATATTTATATATACTAGTAAAAGTACATGTGTGTTGTACGTGGATACTATAAAATGAAATATTGTGATAAAAAATGATTTTAATTATGAGTTAAAATTTATTGATCATATAAAATTATAATCGTATATTATTAGTTAATTATTAAAACATTAATAACAATTATTGTTAAATATTATATTGATTCGAGTATTTTGTAGAACTTATTCTTTTATAATATCTAAAATTTTAAATTTAATTAAAATTCGTCTTACACAATGGTACACATGTCAAAATATTAATTTTGATTGATGAAGAAAATCAAATCAATAAAAAATTAGGCTGGTAAAGTAACAAATCTAATTAAATTATCAAAATTATTTGGTTTCAATAGTTTCTTAATTTTTTCATTTATAGTAAATACTACATTTTTATTTATGCATGATAATATACGATTATATTTATTTACTATATTTAAATGTTTACTTTTTACTATAGATACATGTTTCTATCTTATTACGTTTGATTAATTCGATGATATACTAATTTTATATGTTTAATAAAAAATTTTAATTGTTAATTTCTACTTTAATTTTATAATAAATAATGTAACTAAATCAATAGGCTTCGAATTTTCATACCCTACTTATTTATTAATAATTATTAAAAACATGAATAGTAATCTCCATCCATCCATAGGGGTGCAAGTTTTGACCAGAAACCCGAACTGGACTTGAAAATCGGCGAATCGAACTGGTCTAAACAGACTTGAAAATCGATATTAAACCTATTCTGGACCCGTTTTGATTTTGGGGAGCAAAGTAGAGAATTGATTAGGTAGGATGAGAAAATAAAAAAAGTAGCCTAAAATAATAAAATGGTGATTGCACCCATTCAAATCCATGATTGCTTGCAATTAGGTGATGGAGATCGTTTTTCACCCCAATCTTTCATAGAATAGATCTTGAGACTATAACCTTACCCTCAAATGAGTAGTTTCTTATTCTGTGTGGCACATATCTCAAAAAGAGACCCTACAATCACGTTTGAGCTGATGTATGTCATGTGATTTTAGGCAACATTTTTGTGATTTATGCCACATGAAATAAAAAAATGATTGTTCGATGGCATCGAACGCCCATGGTTTCAAGATCGCTTAGAGGAAGATTGGGGAGAAACATGATCTTCATATTCTGACTCCAAGCAGTCAATGGGTTTGAATTGGCTTTAGACGTAGGCGCGGACAGAAGTACCTATAAAAATACGGGGAGTGATTACTTGCATCGAAAAATTATGCTATTACACCCAATTTAAAAGAAAATTTAATATTTATGGGACGCAGCCACTTGGACGATATACATCTTATTTTTTACTAAGATGTGTTCCGATCATGAACAATCACTTGGATTGTTTAGATTTATCCCAAATATTTGTAATATGACATAACATTGAGGTTTTCTTTGTTGGTGTAAGATCGGAGCTGTTTGAGATAACTCGGAAATCCGAGATTTCAAACGATGCTTTAAACCCATTGATTGCTTCGGATCAGGTGATGGAGATCGGTTTTCACCCCGATCTTTCACAAAATGGATCTTGAGAACATTAAACACATATGAGACAGACAGTTTGTGTGAAAAAAGATCCTTTGTGGAGAAGATCAGAGTGAAAAATGATCTCCATCATCTGATCCTCATCAATCAATGATTTTCAATGGACCTGACATGTTGACGCTTCCTATATTGGTGAAAGGCTAATCCACGTTACAAATCTCGTGTGCAAGCTTGAGCTCCCTGTATTAGCCGATGCACCTTACTCCAACAAAAGGATTAAAGGGAAAACATCTGAAGCTATATCTCCACCCTCCAATCAATAATAGCCGGAGTAACAGACTAATAGCGCATGGAAACCAGCTAGCTATTTTATGGTATATACTATAGTACTATATATCATAAAATATATTATAGTATAAATTTTTAAAATTTATATTATTGATGGTGTAAAATCTTTTAAACATCATTTAAGTGACGGTTACGAGAGTTGGCCCCTTTCTATTTTCACAAAATAGATCTTAATATAATGAAGCATATATCAAACGATTAAATTTTAATTACATGTATCACATATTCTCAAAAAATGCCATAAAAATCACGTTTGAATGTGATGTATTTCATGATTACGGCCATATTTTGGGGAGTTGTAAAATGTAGAATAAAAAATTAGCCGTCTGATATATGAGTCATGATCTTAAGATCTATTATGTGGAAGATCAACGCGAAATACAACCTCCATCTGATCTGACGCAATAAGCAATTTTCAAGAGGCTTGAGGCGTGGGTGCTTTCACTAAATAGGTGGGCGCAAATAGAGTTGCCCAAATGAGTTTAATGCTCTCAGCTTGCAAGCAACCGCCTTAGGCGGTTACTCTGTCGGATACCAGTTCATCTGGTCACCATTCTCTCAACACCCATACACCCATACGGTCACCATTCTCTTTGTTTTTTTTGGCCTTAAAAAGCTCCAAGAATTTGTATGGTCGTCTCCATAGAGGTGAAGGAGAGAGTGACTTTGGTCCATGGTCTCCACTCCCTAATCCTCCCCTCAACCTTCTCTCTCCTCATCACACCTCAAATCTTAGCCCAGGTATTTCCTGGCTCGACACTCACTGCTTCCACCCGAAACGTTACATGGCTCTCACCAAATAGCGGTTTCTCTTTCGGTTTCTTACCCACCACAACCAACCCATCTCTCTTCTTCGCTGGCTTCTTCCTCTCAAACAACCTGGTCTGGACCGCCGCCAACGGCTCCGCACCTGTTTCTTCATCTAGCACCATCGATTTCCAATCCAACGGTAATCTATGCGTGGTCAACGAATCCGGCATCGTGGTCAAAGAAGAGGCCGACGACAACGATATAATATGCCCCTCCCTCTTTGGTGGTGGGGACAACAATGGGTCTCTTCTTTTAAGGGCGGAAGGAAGCCATCACTTAACATGACTCTTCTACGCTTTAGTTGGTTTTGCAACCAAGGGTGTAGTGAGGCTTTTACTACCGTTTTGGAATCCGGCCAGGGAGCCATATATTGGTGAGAATTTGGCTCACGAGAAATTGAACAAAATTTGTTGAATTGACCTAATTTTTGCATTAGTATATATATATGAATTTTTAAGAGATTAGTACTCTAAAATCAAAAGTACTAGAGATTCAAGCTTGCTCGCTAATTATTTAAACAATGATGTTTTCTCTTTCTAAAAGGACTTGAATACCCTTTAACTAAATCGAGCGGCTAGTCATTGATGTTGCCGGGGCTGCCAACAGACATAGCGGTTGCTTGATACGGTAATCCCATCAGGTACATAAATACACAAACAAAAAAAGATAATAATTGATTTACCATTTTGCAGCAGCTCCGTTGATGAAATCCCAACTCTCGAATTGCTTGTGGGCTCTTAAAGAATCTCAATTTCAGCAGCTCCTTTGACGAAATCCCAACTCTCTGAATTGCTTGTCGGTTCTTAAAGAATCTCAATTTCTACCAATTTCATGTAGATTACAAGCTTTAGTAAAGATGTTGGAAGAGGAAATAGGAAATGGCGATTTGAGTCTTTTACTACTGCTAAAAGTACTAACATCAAAAGAGGTAAGATTTTCTAGTTTAATTAGAAGTGTAATAAGTTTAGTTAGATTTTCTACTTTAATTTGAAGTGCCCAGTTCCTACTTTAATTAGAAGTGCTTTCAAATGTCTACTTTAATTAGATTTTGTTTAATTAGCTGGAAAAGTTCCAAGAACTTCGTTAATTTCCTACTTTAATTAGAAGTGTCAGTTCTTACTTTAATTAGAAGTGCCTAATTCAAATGTATACTTTAATTAGATTTTGTTCAATTAGCTGAAAGAGTTCCGAGAACTTTGTTAATTAGAAAATATAGGGATAGAGAAGGAAGAACTTGAGGGTAGATAGAGAAGCTTAAGGGTATTTTGTTCCTAGGGATATTTTGTTCCTAAAAGTATGAAAATATCAAAATTGACAGAATAAAACGTATCATTCGTGCTTTTATATAGTACTAGTAAAAAGACACGTGCAAATGCACGTGGATATTAGGACCTTTAAATGATCGAATTTTATTTTTAGACATCTATAGGGTGATTTGAACATAAAAAAATATAGTATTTCAAGCGTTCGTTACTATGCTTTATGATTTAGTAAAGACAAAAAAATATATTTATTATTAAGTTTCTTATATCTTTATTATGTATAATTTAAAATTATAAAAAATTTAATAAAAAATAAAAAAATATAACTTATATGGTCAATTATAGAACATAAAGAAAAATAAATAAAAACTAACAAATAAGTATAATCTAGAAATTTTAATTAAATCGAAAATGGGTATTTATTCCTTTTCGACTTTAACTTTCTTGAGGATTTGATCGTCTACATCATCCGTAGTCTCAAATTTAATGTTTTGGGATATCTACAACCTTGTAAGATAATTTTGATAAATTGCATTTTGCACTTTGACTTGAAAGAAATACTCATTTTCGAAATATTGACACCAAATTTGATTTTAAGGTCACTTTTTTGGGATCTGTGTCACGTCAAATCAACGTCTGACCATTTGATGGTACGCCCATTATCTCGAGATCAAGTGTGTGAAAAGTTGGAACAAAAAAATTCTCCATCATTTAGTTTAAAACTGTCAATTAGATTCGGTGGACATAGTTAATTAAAGGTAAAATTACATTTTGATAAAATCACCTGTCATTCATCTCGTTTAAATTTGATTTTAAGGTCACCTTGAAATTTATGCATGTCAAATCAATATCTAACTGTCTGATGGTACGCCCATAATCTCAAGATCAAGTGTGTGAAAGATTGGAACGAAAAACACTGTTATCATCCATTTCAAAGCAGTTAATGGGTTTTAACATGGGCGTTCTCAAATATTTAGTTGAGATATTTAAAGGTATGTTTGGAGGTGGGATTTTAATTGGCATGCTGAGTTGCTATAGTTTGATCAGGTCTAATTGGTTGAATTTTAAATGCGGTTCAAACATATTTGAGAAGTACATGTGCATTGCACGTGGACACTGTAAAATGAAATATTTTGTTTAAGGATGATTTTAATTATGAGTTAAAATTGACCGATCGTATAAAATCATAATCGTATATTATCAGGCAATCACTAAAAAACTAATAACAATTATTGTAAAATATTATATTGATTCGAGTATTTTGTAGAACTTATTATAGATACATGTTTTTATCCTATCATGTTTGATTAATTCGATGATATACTAATTATATATGTTTAATAAAATTTTCTTAATTGCTAATTTCTACTTTAATTTTATAATAACTAATGTAATTAAGGCTTCAAATTTTCATACCCTATATATTTATTAATTATTATTAAAAATATGAATAGTAATGTTCACCCATACATAGGGGTCCAAGTTTTGACTCAAAACTCAAACCTGGCCTGAAAATCGGCGAATCGAACTAGTTCAAACAAACCCGAAAAGCGATAATGAACCTATTCTGGACTGTTTTGATTTTTGGGGGGAAAAATAAAAAATTTATTAGATAGTATGAGAAAACTGAGAAAGTAGTTTAAAATAATAAAATGGTGATTGCACCCCATTCAAATTCATGATTGCTTGAAATTAGGTAATGGAGATCGTTTTTCACCCTAATTTTTCGTAGAATAGTTCTTGAGATTACGATCTTACCCTTGTATGGGTGTAAGTTTTGAATCGAAATCCGAACTCGCCCAAAAAACCTAAGTAATTGAACCATCCCCAATCGATTCAAAAATCGGTTCAAACCGAATCTGATTTCGATTTAGGTGGGAAAAGTCGAAAACCGATTAAGTAAGATGAGAAAATTTGATTAGGAGTATATTAATCGTGGCTCAAAGGTGGTTTCAACATGCCAATAAATTATTATTTGGGTAACTTAACACCCGTGAAATCTTAGAGGGCATCTATGCAAAAAATCATTGACTCTTTGTATTAGTTGATGGAGATCATTTTTCTGCCCAATCTTTCACATAAGGGAATTTGATATTAAAGTAAGTCAAATATTATATAGCAAAATTGTTAATTCTAATAACTTTGTGGGTTTCTTTAAAGGTGTTAAAAAAGATAACTTTTATGGTAAAGTTGTTAATTTTTTTAACTTTGTAAGTTTCTTTGAAGGTGTTAGAAAAGAAAACTTTTATGGCAAAATTGTTAATTCTCTTAAATTTGTGGGTTTCTTTGAAGAAGTTAAAAATAAGGAAGGAAAGAGAATTTATTTAGATACCATTATTCACATATTCTCATTGGAAAAGAGATTCTATGTTTTAGGGAGGAGTTAAGGATATTTTTGGTATTACAAAATGTGACAGAAACTATTTTTACTTTTAGAAAAGTCCTCCTGTCCTCCATGGGAGGACGGTTACCGTCCTCCAAGCTTCTACATGGAGCTCCACGTGGCAACCAAAATATTGTTTCGATGCCACATGGAGCGCGGGTGCATTGCTTAGATCATTCTTAAATTTTTTTTTTTTTGAAAACTCATCTCCACCGTCTGTTTTTTGAACCGTAAAATGTGGACCAATGAAATCCGTTAAACTTTGACTTGTGAGTTAAAAAAAAAAAATTCGATTTTTTTTTTAAAGTATTGATCTATACCGTCCACTTGTGCTCCACGTGGCACCCAAATACTATTTTGAGTACCACGTGTATCTTGGAGGATGGTCACCGGCTCTCTTGACTTTTATATGACTCTTAAATTTGTGGGTTTCTTTGAAGGAGCTAAAAATTAGACAGAAGAGAGAATCTATATTTTAGAGAGGAGTTAAGGGTATTTTTGATATTACAAAATGTGGAGTGAGGTTACATAGAGATAGAGCGAGGGTGTACCAGAAAAGAGGAAATAATGGTTATCATAAACTCATGAAGAGGATATAACAAAAAATAAGGAAAAATAATGGATACATGTCGTTTTAAAAATTATTTATCCTAAAAAATAAGTCATTAATTACTGAACAAAAAGGCCAAGATAGTGTTGGTATTTTGATATCTTACAATTAGTTAGCATCACTTAAAAATTGTTAGGTAACAGATCTCACCAATTCCCAAAGTTAGTTAAGTCATATTACAAAAATCCTTACACGTCGGTCATAGTCTTAAGCCAGTGCCATAGAATAAGGTAGTAATGATGATGATGATTCATAGTTCTAATATGTAGGATGGCAAAGTAAACCAGATACCATAAAATTGATCAGAAATAAGGTTACCAATGGGTTGGGTCGGGCCATCAACTGATCGTGCACCCGACCCGATAGGCCAAGGATATATGCCTGAACCAACCCGATATGCCACCTTACTTGGAAACCCCTTCTGACTCGGTTGAAAACTCCCCATTTCCTTCATTTTATCTCTATAGATCATTGGTTGGGGTTGAGCCGTCCTAACCTTTCAGCTGACCCAACCCGACTCGAACGTCGGTCGAATGCTTATGCCTGACTTGATGGGTCTAATTTATGTGTCTAACCCAATAAAGAACTTGAGTCGGTCAATTAAAAGCTACAAGTGTCACGAAAATCAATGGCTAAAATAGATTGTTGACAAAGGCACGATAGTTGATCAATTTTTTATTTTTTTGGCAAAGCCGATTCTAAATTGATGGGATAAAACTCTATTAATCATATGATTGAGATAATTTTTCAATGCAATCTTAAAATAAATTATATATATATATTTGTTAGTCAGCATGAATCACGTCTCATGATATGAAACCAAGATGAAAATAATAATGGAAACAACACAAAAACCTCTTCCCTTGGATCCCCAAACAAAATCGAATCAGATAAGTTGGATGGCATTGCTAGAAACCCTTAGCTGGTGTCCAACTGACATAAGAGAGACATAGAAGTTAAACACCAAAATGGTGTGACCCATTATTTAAATACGTCTCATCCAAAAAATTTATTAAACAAAGCACGCCCAAAAGATGATTTCCCCTTCCGCACATTGACTAGTGGGCCATAGAATTTACAACATGTACGTATAGTGACAAATATCGTTTTCGATAATTTTTCTTTGGGGTCCTTTTGGTACATTTTGGATTAATCTCGATAACTTTCGGAAAAAATTCGGGAGAGTTTCGGGAATTAAAAATATATTTAATATTTTTTTAAAAAAATTATTACAATATATACTAAATTACTAACATGCTTAAAAAAATAAAAATAAATTTAAACATAAAAAAAAATACCAAAATTTTCTGAAATTTTGCCAAAAAATACCGAACTTTCCCCCTTCTGCACATTGATTGATTAGTTGACAAAAGATTTACATGTAAGATCATTTAAACACTAGTTTGATATTTTAATGCCGGTTAAGAGAATCATGCCCCTGATTTTTAAACGAGTGACTACTTGCACACGGTATTTGTGTTGTTGCACATAATTTAGAAAGAAAGACTTACTATTTTTTAGACTTGTGCCACTTGTAGCACCGACTAAGCCGTCTAATTTGAAGGTCATTATAAAAAATGGGTAAAATTCAGCAAGCATTTTTGGAAAAAGTAATGGAATACTTAAAATATTAAAAAGATAAATAATTTTTTGGAAAAAAATGAAGAAATATTTGGGAAAAATTCATAAAAAATTCATTTAAAATGTAAAAAATGCGATTTTATAAAAATATGAGCATTGTTTAAAAAGACGGGTTTTAAATGTATTTCCGACATTTAAGGAAAAAAATAAACGAGTTTTCTTTTAAAAAAAATATCGATTTTGGTAACTATGTTGTTGATCGTAATCCCTGTTCTAATCAGATTGCACTTACCAGCCAAGTAACCTACTTTCCGGTGTTCAATGGGCCGGCCGGTTTTAGGTTGGTCTTTTCATAGGCTAGACTATTATCGACCCAAAAATTTAGGCCTAACATTGGCCGGATATAAAATCAGGACGGGCCCGACTCGATTACATTTGGGTTCAAATTTTTTATTTAATCCCAAACCCGACAGCTCGGGCCCAAACTAATCAGGCCGGGCCAAGTCCTTGTTTCGGTGGGGTTCGATACTTTTCAAAAAAATTTTAGGAAAGTTTTAGAGATTACAAAAATATAAAAAATGTATTTAATATTTAAAAAAAAATTAGCAATTGATCCAAGTGGCCAAGCACTGAGGCCAAGCTCAAGCATAGAACTATAGAAGACAATTGACCAAGGGTGCCGTTATACTCAACCCAACATGATGCTTTTTCACCCCTTCTCCTCCACATGCAATGCATTGACCGCCTTTGAATCAGATGGTGGAGGTCATTTTTCGCCCCCATTTTTGCACAATGAATCCATGGATTTCGAGCGTACCATCAGACACTCGATTTTTTATTAGATATGATACACATAAAAAAGTGACGCTAAAATCATGCTTGAGCGTGGTGGGGTCATATGATTTTAGGGTCACTTTTTGAGATATGTGCCATGTGTAATAAAACATCGACCGTCTGATGGTACCCCCACGATCCATGGATCCATTGTGAAAAAGATGGAGATGAAAAACAACTTCCACCATTTAATTTAAGGGCAGTCAATGCATGTCGGCTGAAGAAGGTGAGGTGAGAAAGCAAGCTAATGGGTGAGCATAATGGTACCCACAAACTACACGTTTTTGTAACTTCATTTAGTCCCACATTGGTGGCTAGAGAAAACTCTTCACTCTAGTCACTTATATAAAGTGTTCTCCATTTATATTAGCAGCACAATCCATGATAAAAAAAACTAAAAAAAGAAAATATTAAAATTTCTGAAAATTTTAAAATTTATTCAAAAATTACGAAAATAGACAACTAATTTTCCTAAATACACTCAAAATAAAACTAATCTAACTATAAAAAAAATAAAACTAATCTAATCTAATCTTAAATATGTTTTATTACCCTTCTTCAATAGATTATAAAAAATGGCACCCCTATATGCACCTGTTAAACTTGTGAAGAACACATTCACAAGTGTTATATATATATATATATATATATATATATATATATATATATATGTATGGGCTGGGTGTTGGAATATTCAACTCAAGCTTGATTCAGATATCGGGCCGGATTTGCTTGATAGAAAGTATCACTTTTTCTGAGTCGGATGCGGGCCAAATTTTGGCCCGGCCCATTGAAAACCCTAATTCCAAGTACGTGGTATAAATAGGGCTGTCAATGGGTCGGGTTCAACTGATACCCGACCTGATATTTTACCGTTTGGGTATATAAGTTTGACCTGTCGGGTCGGGTTAGGCATGAGACATCTGAACCGACCTTCGAGTCAGGTTGGGTTGACCAAAAGTTTTTTTTGGCCAATCTATATATGTATCGATTTTTTTTTTTGATTGACAAAATTTTTAACTGACCGACCCGACCCATTGACAGACCCAGGTAAACATCCTCATAAGCAATTGCAATCAGGTTCTCGGTTCACTTTTGGAAATGTGTGCCACATGAAATGAATATTTGATAGATGTGCCATGATCTCAAGATCTCCTGTGCCAAATATTAGGATGAAAAACGATTCTCTATCGTCTGATTCGTTGGAAAAACCTAATTATTGTTGGTAAAGAATAATTAGTTTAAAAAAAGGTTATCCATAAAAGATAACATGCCCATATTTAGGCCAATCTTTAACTACCGGCAACCACAGATACGTAACAAACTTACTCCATTTATTACTATAACTTAAGCTTCTCCTCTAATCCTTTCATTAGTTTATTACTATAACTCTATAACTTTGTTTTAGTTATAACTTAGAAGAGACAGTGGAAAAAAGAATTAAACCCTCCCTTTTGGTTTTCTGCCTCTTCATAGACTTAGAAGAAAAGCCTCCTCTCTCGCTTTCACCCAATAATATACCCATTCGCTTCTATCAGTGATCAAGAACAACAGCATAGATCTTGTAAGTAACATGTATTTTTATTTGGTTTTAACTTTTAATATATATATATATTATTTATTTATTTTCTCTCGTGCTTCTGCCTTTGAAAGCCGGAAACACAGTAAGAGAAGTTGTGTTTGGTAAGTTTGCTTCCGGCTTGCTTTCTGCCCTTTGAAAGATTCTGCATCCAGAAGCATAAAAAATAAGCTTCAGGATTTTGCTGTTGGGCATAGTGACAAATTTCGTTGAAAATTTTGGGAAATTTTGGTAAAATTTTCGATATTTTTTGATAAATTTTGGTATTTTTCTGTAAATTTTTATAAATTAAAAAAAAAAAAAAATTTTTATATATATATATATATTCGGAAGGTATGGAAATTAATCCGAAGTGTACCGAATGGACTCCTCACCCAAAAATTCCCGAAAACAAAATTTGTCACTATGGCTGCGGGGATCCAATTATATTTTATAGCTTCTTTATTATTATTATTATTATTATTTATTTATTTATCTTATATCTTGATACTTTTAATGGTCTCGATCTTAATCGATGATTTACTTTGGTAATCTATATTAATGGTTTCCGTATTCAATTGGAATCGGACAATAGATTCTATATTTTCTATAGACTGATTTTCTTGGTGTTTTTAGTTATCTCGAAATTTATTATTGCTATTTATGGCTTTATAATACCCCTATAATTAGTTCTATCTTGAATCCATGATCCATGCATGAAGAAGGGTTCCTACATTTCCGGATTTAGATTAACATTGCTTCACGGATCTCTAGGGATGCATGTAGGGCTGTCAATGGGTCAGGTTGGGCCAGGTTGGGTCGGGTCAAAGTTTTGGCTGCCGGCGTGATCCAACCCGAGAGCTTGACCCAACCCAACCCGGTAAACCCCCTATTTTTATGATTTTTTAAGTACAAAATATCGGTCTGGGTCGGGTCGACCTGAACCGACCCGATGTCTATCCTCGAACCAACCCGACAAGCAAATTTTATGTACCTGACCCGGTAAAACCGGGTCAGGTCATATCGGGCAATGGGCTGATCCAACCGTTGGCATTCCAACACGTATGAAGATCTTTAATAATTTGCTTTATGAAAGATAGCATGCTATCTTCCCCCATAGCAGTCCTCACGTGAATTTCACGTGACCCTCAACAGCTGACTATAAGATGCGTAGAATGTAATAAAGATTTATTTCTAATTTTATTACCGTATAAAGAAAGAAAATTTCCTAACTTCTCGGTTAATATTCTTCCAAATTTATTGCAATCTTATCCCATATCAAAATCAACGTATCAGATTTCATTAAATATATCATTCTAATATGTGATCATATTTCATCATTTTTCTCACTTTAATTTTCATATATATGGTGCAGCAATATTGATTATACTATAAACTGCAAATTTTTGTGAAGAAGAAGAAGAAGAAGAAGATCGAAGAAGCAGCAGCAGATATGCCTGCAGTTGTGAGATCGAATGAGGGAGGACAGGAGTTTGAAGGGAAGATTACAGTTTATGTGGTGGTTTGTGGGCTTATAGCAGCTACTGGAGGCCTTATGTTCGGATATGATATTGGGATCTCAGGTATTTATTATTAACAATGTCAACGGTTTCTGTTTTATGGTTACTTAGGTTTTTTTCCTTTATATATATATATATATATATATATATAGAGAGAGAGAGAGAGAGAGAGAGAGAGAGAGTGAGTCATGGGATGTAAATTTATGACTCGGGCTTCTATTGATTGAATGTCGCATCAATTAACTTTTTAAAATGCACTGATGTGACATGTAGCTAATAGGGGATCAAGTCATAGATTTATATCTCATAGCTCGGGTCATATAATCATTTCTTATATATATATATATATATATATATATATATATATGATAACTTGAGTATTTGGGCCTCTTAGAGCACCTCTTTAAAATCTCAGGAGCACATGTACAACCTAAATTCAGCACATGTCGGGTCAGCACATGATATAAATCTCAAGGGTTGCCTCAAGGGGGGTAGGAGGATTTAAACGCAGGTATCCTGCTTTTGGAAGCAGGTATCTGGCTAGCTCGCCTAACCCTGAGGTTATATCTATCCTTATATAGCACTGCCCTAAAAGAATTTTAAAAAGACTTTTTAGTTTTGGCATGAAAATCATGCCATGTTTGAATAAAATAAAGACAAAAAATTATAATTGTCATTAGGGAGCCATTACTTGCACTCGCTTTTTAAGTGATTGCACATGTGAAAACGCAATCCGGGTCGCCTGATTTAAAGTTCATGATCTATAGATCCTTAGTGGATAAGATTAAAATGGAATATAATCTTCATCATGTGATTAAATATAGACAAAGGCTATTATTTGATTCAACGGTTGACAACAATAGATCATATAATAAATATCGTGTTTTACCCCATCTTATCTACTAAGGATCTATAGATAATGAACTTTAAATCAACCGACTTAGATTGCATTTTCACATGTCACATGTCTCTAAAATATAAAGTCTTTCTTTAACCTTGGTGCAATCACTTAAAAAGAGTGTGCAAGTAATGACTCCCTTGTCATTGTTGTGTAGTTGAATATTGGGAGTAATGATAGCATGGTGCACGATACTTCCAAAGTCTACGGTGGATGGGTCACCAAACTTTTAGATGGTCCATAAAGTTGAGAGACGTTCACTTTACCGAAATCGAATGAAATCGGTTTGGTTTTCGTTAGTTTTTCTAAATCAAAACCAAATGGAAATTCAAAATTTCTGTTTTTTTTGTCGGTTTTGTTTGTTTGTTTTTTTTTTTTTTTTTTTCTTCCTTCTGTATTTTAATATATTTTTTCAATTTATTTCTTAATTTGTTCAATTTTCTCATCCTAACTAATTGGTTTTCAATTTTGGCCAACTAAATTGAACCATAACCGATTCGTTTCAATTTCAAATCAGTTTTGGTCTGATTTGATTTGAGCAATTTTCAGGTCAGGTTTGAGTTTTGAGTTAAAACTTACATCCCTATCTATAAATAACACATGGTGGGTAATGATCTACTCTAACTCGTTGAATCTGATTTTGAGTTGATCAGATTTGCAGCCGTTTGATACAAGAGAATTTTGATTGCATGGAAACCGTTGGGTGTCAAGATTCTCTTCTATCCAACGGCTGCAAATTTGGTAGAACCCAAAATCAGATTCAACCAATTGGACCAGACCCTTACCCAACTCATCACTATTAGAAAAAAAAACCTATCACTATTAATAAAAAAAAATTATTAAAAACTATTAAGACTATTAGTTTGATAGCAATAGTTTTATTATTTATAGTGCATGATAATGTTCATAATAATTATATATAATGTAAATTAAATTTAATCCAAAAAAAAATGCGCATTAAAAGATGCTTAACATTAAAAGACTGCCATGCGGCATGAAACTATTATGGTGAGGGATTTATCAAGTGATGCTGCCAATTAGCCTTACAAGGCAACATTCCATAAAAAAAAAATATATTGGGTCACACATATGGGGCTGACAAAGAGTCGAGTTGGTTCGGGACCGGTCGAGCCAAAATTTGGCTTTCAGGCGGGCAAAAGGCACATGCCTGATCCAACCCAGACACTAAAACCCGAGCCAACCCAGATTTTCTTTGATTATATATATATATAATATTGGGTTAGATCAATCCAACCTGGCCCTACCTTTGAGTTGACCTAACCTGACTTGGAGATCAAATCGGATGTTGCATCCTCGATCCCACAAGTCAAGTTTATGTACTCGACCCGGTAAAAAAAAACTCGTCAGGCATTCTCCTGACCCATTGACAGCCTTTGGACACTTCATTGGGGATCCCGCTGACCATATTTACCAAAATCTCTAATTTTATAAATACTCATATTTTAAAAAAAAAATCGTAATTTTTATGTTTAAATGCATTTTTTACATTTTTCCCGGAATTTTCTTTGTTTTTGTCAAAAAAATATATTTAATTTTTAATAATTTAAAATTTCGATAAGTATTCCCAAATGCTTCCTGATATTTCTTTTCGAATTTTACCAATTTTTGGCTCACTTTTTTTTTTTCCTTCTCGATTTTTTCCCGAATTCCAACTTGGTAACTATGCTGTTGACAGTTGTGAGATGAGATGATGAGTGCACAATGCACAGTGACACTGTGGATGCACCTAATCTCATTAGTTATTTGGAATTTAACTGTTTTTTTTTTCATATATATTAGGAGGTGTAACAGCTATGGATGATTTCTTGGAGAAATTTTTCCATAAGGTTTATGTAAGGAAGCATCATGTGGCTGAAAACAACTACTGCAAGTACGATGATCAGGGCCTTCAATTATTCACATCTTCTTTGTACCTTGCGGCCCTCTTTTCGAGCTTCGTAGCGTCGAAAGTGTGCAGTAAACTCGGCCGGAAGCCGACGATGCAAGCTGCATCAATTTTCTTCTTACTCGGAGTTGCCTTAGATGCTGGGGCATTCAATCTCCCAATGCTGATCATAGGTAGGATTCTTCTTGGCGCCGGAGTCGGATTCGCTAATCAGGTATGTTTAACCACCTTTGACTAATGGTCCGATCGTGCCATACATCATCCTTGGATTTATTTTGATCATTTTATAAGGAATGAAATCCGATTAGAGAGCCAAAAGTCTGCATAGACGAAGGTTTTCAAGTCAATTAGAGCTCTCCGATTATATTAGAGCGCCAAAAATTAACGGCCCGCACAATAAGTAATTAATCACGCTATTTAAGGATTAATAGATTTAAAAAAATTGATACAAACTAAATTTTACTCATTTTCTTGCCAAAAAATGTAAAAACATATTGAAATCTATTATTATTATATATTATTAAAAACATATTGAAATTTATATCAGAGCCGTATTGGTTTTGCTTGGCCAAGAGATTGGTATATATCGGTATAGGCCGATACTTGATATTTTGATGGAGAGACACTAAAAATATCTGTAGTCATAAAGATTTATATGTAAAACAAATATGTTTTTTTGAATTAGAAACAGGTTTATTAGTAATACAATTGCTTAGAAGTGGGAGATTTTTACCTAGGTAAGGTATATGATCTCTCTGTAATATTTCTTAAGGATGGGAATCACTTAAAGTATAACTTTGACCATGCACTCTTTATTTGTTGCTAAAAATATCCGCACAGCTCTTAGGCGGTCAAAATGGGGCAGTGTTAGTATAACAAAAAAAGGTTACCTCTATTTGAGCTCATATATTAGGGTTTTTGATGCGTATTTTAGATTCGTCTGTTTAAATCGTGGTCGGATAAAGAGGAGACCTCAAAAGAGAAAGTAGACACACGAATGAGTTTTTAAAAAAAGGCTTGTTAAAGACCCGTTTGATTAGAAAGAGTCTTCAACTTTCAATCCTGTCACTTTTATGTTTGACCTATTTTGAAGTGTCAAACGAAATTAGATTGATGTAAAATTGGTCATATTTGAAAGTTTATCGAAGTAGTTTTCCAACGAGCCAAAAAATGGGCAATTTCGACGAGTATTGAAGAAGTTATGGTCAGTTTTCGAAAGCTGTACATAAAGTGACGAATTTCAAGAATCTTAATTAAATTAGCATTAGTCTCTTTTATTATTTTATTTTAGAAAGTAAAAATTATTATTTTTATTAGAAATAGGATTAGTTTCCTTATTGTTGGTTTTCAATTTTAATACTATGACGTGCGATCAAGATTCTCCTATTTCCAAAGACAACAGATGGGATAGGATTGGAAATCTGATTCTACTTGGTAGGACCTGACCCTTGCCCCCTCAAGGTGCTATTTAAACACAAAACTGGAAATTGGGAAGTTATTTATAAATAAGTGAAAAATGGGTAGCATTTATATAGATGCATGCCAAACCATAAGGGTATATGCAAAAAAATAACTCGACCGTAGCTAACACAACAATAGTTATTCGATGATTTAAAATTTTGAAGAGCTAACAACAATTTCAAAGATTTATATTGTAGCCAAAATTTTCTTCTCCAAATTGTTCTTTATCTTTATATAGTTTATTAGAAATGAAACCTATATATAATATTCAAATTGCTGTACCTCTAGTATACAGCCAATAGATGCTCAAGTCATGTAATCATTTTTCTTGTTATATGTTATCGATTGCAGGCAGTTCCTCTCTTCCTGTCGGAAATCGCTCCGGCTAAAGTTCGAGGCGCTTTAAACATATGCTTTCAACTCTTCATAACAATTGGAATTTTCGTCGCGAACCTCGTTAACTACAAAGCAGCCAAAATTCACCCTAATGGATGGAGGCTAGCCCTAGGCCTCGCCGGTGTGCCGGCAGTAATCTTGTGCATCGGATCGCTATTCATCGCCGAGACCCCCACAAGCCTCATCCAGCGCGGTAAATTGGAGGAAGGGAGGAAAACTCTTAAGAAGATAAGGGGCATTGAGAAGGTAGATGCCGAGTTTGCTGAGCTATTGCAAGCGAGCGAGAGGGCGAAGCAAGTGACCGAACCCTTTAAAAAGTTGATGAAGCGATCGAGCCGTCCGCCACTAGTGATTGCAATCTTCATGCAAGTGTTCCAACAATTTACGGGGATCAATGCGATCATGTTCTACGCGCCGGTTCTCTTCCAGACGATCGGGTTCAAGAACGATGCTTCCTTGTTATCGGCTGTGATTACGGGGTCAGTGAATGTGCTCAGCACTCTAGTTTCCATCCTCTTGGTTGACAAGGTTGGGAGACGGATGTTGCTACTTGAAGCTTGTCTTCAGATGTTCCTTACCCAGGTGAGAGTTCCTCATGCCATCTACTTTCATGTGTTTTTAAGTACAATTAGGGCTTTCAATATTGGGTTGGACACATAAACTTAACCCCTCGGGTCAGGTTGGGCATCAAGTTCCTTCGGTTTGAGTTGGCCCGTACTTGACCTGCCAGACTCAAATATTTTATCAGGTCGGGCACATAAACTTGACCCATCACAGTTCGCATCAGGCATCAGGGACCTTTGGGTTTTGTCGTCCCGTGCCTGACCTGCCATACTCAGATTTTTTACCGGGTCGGGTACATAAACTTGACCCATCACCCTTTCGGTGGGGTGGTTAGGTTGGGTTGGACATATGCCCTTCCATCACCCTTGGGATCAGGTCGACTCAAAGGTTGGGTCAGGTCAGGCATAATGCCCTATACTTGTCCGGCAACCAAAACTTTTACTCTACCCGGCCCATTGACAATTCTAAGTACAATGAGCTTAGGGCTCATTATAGACAATGAGCCCTGTCTTGTCAGCTTTTCATTTATTGGGCTCATTGTGGACAATGAGCTTAGGGCTCCCTAAAAGTCTCGCCAGGTCGGGTTGGGTCACAGCCCGACCTGACCGATTTGACAGCCCTACTCCATGGAGTTTGGTTGCCCCTAATAAGTACAGTTTTATGTGATGTGTGCCATGTGGAACCACCATGTAATTTGACTTTCATTGACCTCAAGATTTATTTTGTAAAATATTAGAATGATAACAATCTCCATCCTCTGATCCAACATAGTCAAATGCAATCAAAACTTTGACATATGATGAATTTACATGGTAGCCACGAAGTTAGATTGATGTTTGACGGATTTGAATTAAATGATGGAGATCGTTTTTCTCTCAATCTTTTACACCAAAGATCTTTATATCAAGGAGCACCTATCAAACAATATATATAATTAGTTTCAAATATCACATATCCCAAAACGTGACCTCAGTATCAATTCAAATAGCTTAATTGGTGTTCTCCATGGCACAAATCCCTAAAATAACAAAATCCTTCTTTTTAACCATGTGCCACGGTAGTTTACGGATGACCCGAAAACTCAACCAGGCCAGGTTAAAATCACCTTATTTTCATTGATTCGTGTATAAATATTATTAGGTCGGGTCGGATGCTTCATGCCCAGATCAATCCGATGAGTCAAGCTTATGCCTCCGATCTCGTATCGGGCCAGCCCGACCCGTCAGACAGCCCTAACTAAAGTTTCGGAACCACTAGGGTTATGTTGTGGTCTTTGGGCATCAACTGATTTTTTGATTTCTATTATGTGATGATGCAGGGTGCAATTGGAATAATTCTATTTCTAAATTTGAATACTACCAACACCCTCGACCATGGCGCAGCCATATTCGTTGTGGTGCTGGTGTGTCTCTTTGTGATGAGCTTTGCTTGGTCTTGGGGTCCCCTTGGTTGGTTGATTCCAAGTGAAACCTTCCCCTTGGAGACGAGGACCGCCGGCTTCGCCTTCGCGGTGAGCTCGAACATGCTCTTCACCTTCATCATAGCTCAAGCCTTCCTTTCGATGATGTGCCACTTGCAAGCCGGCATCTTCTTCTTCTTCGCGGCGTGGATTTTCATAATGTGCATGTTCGTTATCTTCCTATTGCCGGAGACGAAGAACGTTCCGATTGACGAGATGACCGAAAGGGTATGGAAGAAGCATTGGTATTGGAAGCGATACATGGATGATGGTGATCACTAGGGGGCGGACCTACGTAGTGGCGAGTGGGGTCAACTGGCCCCTCTCGAAATCTCGACCTTCCAAACTCTCTCTCTCTCTCTCTCTCTCTTTTCGCCTCTTCTATGACTCAGATCCCCTGTCCCACTCCAATAGAAGAAAATCCTGGGTCACCACTGATGATCACATTTTAATTGGACCATCAATGTGATCCTGCTTTGTTTCTTTCTTTCATTAGTACTTTGCACAACGTAAGTGTTTTAATTTTTTTTTTCTCTAGCATAATTTTTAAGTTTTTTCTCTTGCTTAATTTTTTCATAGTAATTTTTTTCTTAATTTTTTTTTTTTCATATTGATAAGTTAGCTATGTTAGAAATGTTAGATAAAATTAGGAACAGAAATTCGAAAGTAATGAAGTGGGCAAGAGAATTGGACTCGAGGCACGTAATCGTTGTCTTTAAAACGCTATTCGCTCCCTATTCGAATAAATTCTCGAGTTTGTAAAAGGGTTTCAGCGAGACGTTTCCAGGATACAACGAGCCCAATCTCTTGGATGCAATCCTTTACTTTGCAACAGTAGAGGATCGCCTCAGAAAACTCAATTTGATGAAATACCATCAAAAGAAGAAAGCCAAAGAAAATTCTCAGGTTTATGCAAGGATTCCGATGGATTTCAGAGTCTCCGAATCTGTTTCCTAAGGCCTCATTATATAGAATTTTTAATATGACTGTTAGACCAACAGTCATATTTTGGACGACTAAAATCTTTCAAAGATCTCAACTGCTACATGAAAGGAATAATTTGATAGTTGGATCTACCTGGTCAAAATCACCAATCACCAATCGCCACGTACGCGCGCGCAAAGCCACACTCTTCTCTTCTTATTGTCAAACAATAATAGAAGGTGAAAGGTTTTATATATAGCTTAGGCACTTTTTACTTTTACCAATGTGGGACTATTCATTTGCATATAAAACTTCAGAATATCTATTGTCTAAAACTCAACCCAAAACTAAGAAATCAAAATAAAGTTTTATTTTCTTTAAATTATTAAAATATTTATTATATTAATAATAAATATAACAAGAAATTGCCACCTTGAGGTTACAATATTGTCAACCTTCCATTCTTGTTAGATTTGTCCCACATAAGCTATGAGCTAGCCCTTCTTGGTCTCTTTGTATCTTGGGCAAACCTCACCTTACAAGCTGGTTTTGTGAGGTTGAGTGAGGCCCATTGGATTTCTTATCATGATATCAAAGACGTTCTTTATCCCCATGTCACCCATTTCTTGTCCATGTGATTTAGCTTAATCATGCTAACACGTGCGGGGGCGTTTTGGATTTGTCTCACATCGATTGTGGTTGGTCTTTCTTGGGCTTTTTATATCTTGGGAAAATCTCACCTTACAAGCAGGTTGAGTTAGACCCATTGGATTTCTTATCAATTGTACTACATGCCCACTTCTTATTATGGGCACTTACCAAACAAGGAACTAATATATAAAATAATAATCAATTTACACCATTTTAAAAATAATAATCATACAGGGTTTTATAAAAAATGATTTACTGAAAAAGGTATTTCAAAAACATACCTTCTATTACAAAATTACATACTTACCTGTGATTTAAATCTTACCCACAAATTCTCATTTAAAAAAACAATAAAAAATTTGGACATTTTTTTATTAGGCATATGAGAGAATGCGTACGAATACGGTCCCATATTGGCCCGTATGGAGTGCATTTTCGTAATTAAAAAAAATTGACTTTTTTTATAATAAAAATATAAATGGGGTGCGTTTTTATACTTTTCTCTTAAATCTTATTAAGCATTTAACATATTGGTAGTCTAGTCATTTGCTAAATAAGATGATACCCCTTTAGGTATATATTTTTATAAATTCTCTCTATGATAAAATGTTTAAAATGGGTATAAAATTGATATTATTTTTAAAAATAGAGTTATTATGGTAAATTTACGTTTTATTATTTATAAACTCCTATTGAAGTTAAAAAACCTTTGCATGAGCCTAAAGTGGTAAAAGAGGATGACCAGCATTGCGGGATCACATTCCTAAAAGCCGGAAAAAGATGCATCTCGTGACAAAATGGAAGCAATTTTGATTTTTGAGTATAAACTATGAGCATGGAACATGATAGGTAATTAGTGAAAATTAGCATAACAAAACTGGTATCTATGAAGTATAAATTTAGTGAACATAATAGCCTAAAGGAGTATTTATTTAAAATTAAGGATCAAAATTTTGGCTGAAATGACCGAAATTTCGGTCAATTTTGTATAGGGTTAAAATTTTTGGCTGAAATTTCGGTCCAAATTTTCAGTTTCAGTCCCCTTCGAAATCAAAATAAAACCCGAAATTTTGATCCTTAATTAAAGTAGAAAATCATCTATTGTCATATTGTCATAGATTCTACTATGTAGGCATTTCTTAAATAGGATAAATACATGTTAAATGTAATGGAGACAAACAAGCTGAAGATTGTATGATCTAAGATTATCACCTATTAAGAAAAAAATTAAGAGCATTGCTTGAGGTGGTTTGTAGAAGTTTGTATGAAATCAAAAACAAACCTTGTATGAAGAGTTGAGACACTATAGGCATAGGGATGCAGGAAAAGTTGAAGGTCAGTGAAGAACTGGAGGGACGCAATGCGAGAAGGGATGAGAAAGATTGTGATATTACATAGCGCTTAACCCTAATAAGAAATGAGTGGAGGAATAAGATTTATAAAGCCGATCCCAAATAGATGGGGTAAGGCTATGATAAAAGTGATGTTGATGATGATAAACTATTAAGGTGGAGCAAAGGAAAATCCCTTCTTAAAACAGAGGTGGTGACCACGACTATGCAATAAAAGGCTAAGCTTGTTAAAACACCACATTAATCCATATATGATATGTACATATAAGTATGTATCAAAATATCGGATTTTCGATACGTATCGTCCAACCTCAAAACCAATATGTACCGGATGATACGTATCGATTCCGGATGATACATTCTGGTATTGATCTAAAAAAAACAAAAACAAAAAAAATGATAATTTGAAATTATGTGAGAGAGAGCGCTCTCCAATATAAGATGATATTATGTGTGCTAATAACGACGGCCTTTAAAAATTTTGCCGATGGAACTATTTTCACGGGCGGCTCGTGATAAATCACTAGTGTAACAACATCGATAAAAATCTCTATTTTTTGAGTGTAGGTCTAAGATCTCAAGATCATTGTGTCGAGGATTGGAATGAAAGATGATGGAGTGAAAAATAATCTCGATCATCTGATTCAAAGCATATAACGATTTAAACACTTAAAACTAAAGTTGAGGAGGAAGAATCTTGGATGGTAAATAAAAATACGCTTAATTAATATGAATACCCATTGTATGCAGAAGGATGAAATAGATCTTTAAATCATAACTACGTTATAGTGACGTAAGCGTCACAAGGATCACAATTTTGTTAGTGACATAAGTTGAATCAAAAGTTCCCAATTTTAAATACCTTTCATGCTCACAGAATATCTACAGTCACAAAGTTACACGTGGCATAAATTTTCAATGCGCCGTGATCCATGGCCATTTGGCCACCCACAAGCCATAGACTACTAAAGCACTTAAAAAAGATGTGGGAAGCCACTAGGAAGTCAAATAAAAAACCCATAAAAGGAGTGGGAAACTTAAGCCTGCTTTAATTAGCTAGCTTTACTTTTCTCACTGTGTTGGTGGTCTCAAAGGCATGAAACCACCCACCCAACTTTGAACTACTTTTGGTGACGTGGCAACTTTGATAGGGACATGTGTATGGTATCGATTTCGCGATTAATATTCCAATTAAGAGGTCCGAGGATATGGGTTGGAATGCATTGTGGATCCATGCATTTGAATCCTGTGAGGTCTGCGTGGCACCCGTACAACAGATCATGTACCATGATAACTTGCCCGAGGAACATCAGAGGGCACCCAAAAAATTTGGACACGATCTGATGTATATCTACCATCCAAATGTGGTGAAAGGCTAAAAAATTTTAATATACCAAAATGTGTGAGGTAGTATATAAACTTTGACCACCAAAAAAATTAAATTCTTTTTAAAAATAAAAATAAATTGTATGTTATGGGACACATGATCCCAAGAGGGGTATTGTGAGCTACCCTGGGCTTCTAAGCATGGATCAAAATATCGTCCGATACCGATACGTATTAGTTTGGGACGTGAACGGTACGATAGTTTGGGTATTTATTGCCTCCCCTGAAAAAATAGTCAAATTATCATTCAATGTATCATCCGTATCATTCAATGTATTGTCCGTATCGTTTAATGTATCATTCAAATTATTAGTTTTCATGTTTTTTTTTTTTGTAAAAAATCGGATAGTATCGTTTGAAACCAATACGTATCGGTTTTGAGGCTGGATGATACATATCGAAAAAGCGATATTTTGATCCTTGCTTCTCAGTCTCTAGAGAATTTGAAATATCTGATCTAGGCAATCTAATATGGAGAGTTGAGTTTATATATATATATATATATATATATATATATATATATATATATATATAAAACTTGGTTGTCTGAGCCTTTTAGAGTACCCGATTAATCTCAAGGGCATGTGCCTGTCCCAAGTTAGCATATGTCAAGTTTGCAAGGGATGTAAATCTCTAAGGTAGCCTATGGAAGATTCGAACTCAAGTCTCCGATTGCCTGAGGCGGGTACCTGATAATTAAACTCGTCAAATCCATTACGATTAGTTGAGAATTTTTTAAACCGTTCGTTGCTACAAGATATACTCATTGAATGGTTCCGATCATTTGATAGGCATGAGAGTTACGTTGGTTGAGACATGTGTCAATGATGAGTCACTCGGCGATTCTTCTTATTATGCCTACAGCTATGCTGAAAATGCCTACGAGTCTGAAACCCAATGAAATCCGTTGACTGGTTCAAATTGGAAGATGGAGATCGTGTATCATTCTAATCTTTCGCACGAAAGATCTTAAGACCACGTGCGTATCATCAAACGGTCTGTTTTTTTGTTTCTACGAGATATAGATCCCATAAAAATGACCCTAAAATCACAAGGCACACATCACACTCAAATGAGATTTTAGGATTTTTTTTTGAGGAAATATGTGAGACATAAAATAAAACCACTGACCGTCTGATGGTTAGGTCATGGTATCAAGATCCGTTTTAAAGATTAGATAGAGATACAATCTCCATCGTTTGATAATTAATCAGTAGGCACAAACAGAGTACCCATAAAACACATGATAGCTCTATTTGCACCCACAATTTAAAATGCCCCTATTTGAACTGCTGGAATTCACATGGCATATAACCTACGAGCTTAATGCGATCAGCAAAGTCGGTCTCTAAATTCTGTTTGAACAGACTTTTGGCAACCACTTCTACACCATTGACCGTTGATACTAAAATGTCAATGGCCCAAAAGTCAATAAAACTTGAGAGGTAGGGTCACACTATTTACACCCACCAAAACCCTAGAAGCACCCACTTGTCTCACTTGTCAAATCTCCAACAAGTTGGTGCTTTTTTGGTTGGGATAAATAGAGCTTCCCTAAAAAATATTGGACCCAACTCTTCTAGCCGCCAGTGATCTATATCATCAAAGTGATAGATTATAGATTGAAGTGCAAGTGATCCAAAATTAATGTTTTAGGGTAATTTAAATTATTCAATTTGTACACTATAATATCAACTGTTACTTTTAATTTTAATAGCTGACATTAAACTTTACCAATATAAGTGGTGTTAGATAAAAGTAAGAACAAAAATTCAAAAATAATAAAATGAGCAAAAGAATTGGATAGAAGGTGAAAGATTCTATATATAGCCCAGACACTTTTTACTTTTACCAATGTGGGACTATTCATTTACATATAAAAAAGAGAATACCTATTGCCTAAAAATTAATTTACAAAACTAAGAAAAAAATCAAAAGCAAGTTTTATTTTCTTTAAAATTATTTAATATATTTATTATATTTTAAACTAATAAATAAATATAACAAGTGATTCATCTACTTAGAGACATGTTTTTTAAGGTTAAGACGTACTCCAATGATAGAGTGCCACTTTGTTAATATGCAACACTATCCTATTGACTTGGACTTAGTATAGCAATCCAATCCATCCAGCCAAAGGCCATTTTCAAATTTAAATTGGCTTCTATAGACTGTGCGCTACTAGATGTTGTCCTCTTTATTGGTATATGGGAATAAAAATCTAAGGATCAAAGTGATAGATGCTCACTAGAAAGCCTCAATGAAGGTGATCAACAGCCTCGCGGCACTTTTTTCAAAGATCATGTAACGATAGGTGATTAATCAACAATCCAAATTTCATGAGACCTGACACTCTTATCAGTGACTCATTGGACGATTGATCTACTTTACAATCACTGGTCCCGATATTGTGTTTTTAGTTCATACGCTTAATCAGTTCATGAACCAACCTCGAAAACCGTTTTTAGATGCAATTATATGTGTTCTATGGTATCTCATAGGCACACCTGATCAGAGAATATTTCGGTCTACGCATATCGGTCTACACATGTCGGTCTACCAGTAATTATTGTACAATGTTTGGCGACAGTCTTGTTTCACATAAATTGTTGGTGGTCTCAAAGACATGAAATCACCCACCGTACCTCTCCATTCAATTCTCTTCAACTTTGAACTACTTTAGGTGACGTGGCAACTTTGATAGGGACATGTGTACGGTATTGATTTCGCAATTGGAAAGACCACAGATATTGATCCATGCATTTGAATAGTGCGAGGTCCACATGGCACCCATAAAAGGGCTCATCTATCACGACCATTAGCAGAGTCACGTTATGACTTGGGTGGTCAATTGACCACTTAAATTTTCTAAAAATTTGTTATAAAGTTTTAGGTGTTCTAATTTATATTAGTGGATTCTCATCCATCTAAAATTATATTGACCACCCAAAATGATCTAAAATCTTCAAACAAATTTCTTTATGGTATTTGTTATCATAACAAATATTTATTCTTTAATTTTTTTAACTAAATCCTATAATTTTGGCCTATTTTTAGGCTTCCCTTCATCTATTTAGATACTCGACTTATTTTAAAAAGATTTCTCTCATAGGCTCTACTATGTTGTAGAGCTACATACTCACATATATGACGTATAGGGTCTAGTATAATTAATTAAAAAAATTAAGAAATTTATTATACATAACAAATATATGTAAAGAGCAAAAAAAAACTTAATACATATATAATTTTATAAAGGCATCAAAATTATTAAATAAAAAAAATGTTAAGTCTTCCCGTTCATTATCGGGATATGTTTAACAGCTTCGATGGTCTCACGAGCTCCATGTAACGTACTGCCACATCATCCTACTATTTGGAGGATGAGGATGATACTACCTCGTAGTCATTCTTCGAGGGAATTTTGAATTAGGTCAATTTTGTTGAAGCGACCTAATCAATATGTATCTGATTTTCTTTTATTTCGCATCTAGTTTCATTTGTAGATATTTTTTTTTTAGCATTTGCTTAAAAAAAAATTATATAATTTTTCAACATTAATTGATTAGATGACCACTCTATGAAAAAATCCTGACTTCATCCCTGACCATGACAAATTGTTGGAGAATGATCAGAGGCCACCCAAAAAATTTGGACACGATTTGATGTTTGTCGTGCTTTAAAATGATTAAAAGCCACCCAAAATATTTGGACATGATCTAATGTATATCTACCGTCCAAAATATGGTCAAAGGAAAAAAATTCAATATACCAAAATGTGTGGTGGTATATAATCTTTGACCACCACAAAAATTTAACTTTTAATTTTTTTTTTAATAAATTGTATGCTATGTGACACATGATCTCAAGAGGGGCATGATTTTGAGATCAAGTGTCAAGTGGCATGTGATCTAGGATTTGAGTGCATGAGTTCATCGGTACCCCAACCCATTAACCTATTACCTTCAATTAATAAGGCCTTCATCACAAAATTCTATTTTCGTACTCCCTGATTTTATTTTATTTTCAATATTTGTTTGAATCATTCTCCAAATTTGTCTGAAATAAAATGAAACAACCTCTTAGTGAAATATTATCGAAAAAGAAAGTTGTCACTACGATATTGGGAGCTACCTTAGGCTTGTAAGGCTGCGTATGGTATAGCTCTTTGTTAGCCCCTGCCACAATGGAGTTCGTCGGCTTTAGTTTGTTTTCATTTTCTTTTCTAATTCCTTGCAAATGAAGATTTATTTGCTCTAATAGTAACCTCCCCGCTCTCTACTAGCTTCCTACCAGAGGAAATAAAATCTGCTATGTTAAAGAGTGAGTAGAGAGGAGGGTAAAACTACTGAACATGTAATTCTTGTATAAAATCTTGTTATGCAAGGAGTTATCAAGGAGAAAGGGTACATGCTAAAACAAGTAGCGATATATTAGCAAAGAGGATGAGAACCTACTAAAGCAGGTGAACTCTGCTATGACAGGGGCTACCAAAGAGCTATGCCATACGCAACCTAAATCTCTACAGAATTTGAAATATCCGATCTAGGCACTCTACTGTGGAGAGATGAGTTTTTATATATATATATATATATATATATATATATATATATATATATATATATAGAGGGCCGCGCAAGGATCAAAATTTTGGCCGAAATGACAAAATTATCGGTTTCAGTCCCCACCGAAATCGAAATTTTGGACTGAAATTTCGATCATTTTTGCATAGGGATTGAAATTTCGATTTCAATTACCTCCAAAACTGAAATTTTGATCCTTGGGATTGAGGATATGCGCTCAAGCGTAGAGATATCTCTACGTCAATTGATATGTGCACGACACATAGCGCCTTTTTTGTGAAGTGATAGGTGACATGAGAACCACTTTACTAATTAGAGTTACACCTTTAAAATATTTTAAAGGTTAAATAGCCTTTCAGCCGTCATTATTGAATTTTTAAAGTCTCTTTTCTCTTTCTTCTCTCCACTCTTTCAAGAATTTTTCAGAGTTATTTTTTCAAATATATTTTACACAAAAAATATGAGCAGCCGGTAAAAGAGAGTTAGCACCTTGACAGTAAAGCGCTGTGTGACGGAGGTACGCAGCGTGACTACTCAGGCCATCCGCGACACCACTCGTGCACTTGGTGCTCCACGCAGGGATACGCTATGTGGTGCCAAGAGGGAACGCAATATAAAGTCACGAGGGTTTCGCAACATAACCGCGATACAGTCGCATGGGAAGATGATGCAGGGGGTCATGGGCGTAGTGGTGTGAGGCATGACATTCTGTGCCATAGAAGGATTCCATGTGTCATGAGGGTATGACAAACCAATACGTTTGAGGTCCTTGAGTTATTTACCCATAGATAGTGTTTGGACCATTTATGTGAGAGAGGTGCTGGATGAGATGTCTCCTACTCACACGGGGGCCTTGCATCGTCAGAGGGTGCTCAAGTGTCTCCTGGCTCGAAAGGGTGGGCCTAAGACGTTGCTTCGATAATACCGTGTGACACTAAGGTGAGGTTGTCATGTGGCCCCGGGCCGACGTCGCAGTGCACATGGGTCAATAATGAGGTAGGCACTCGAGGGCTACATGAGACACGGTAGCTGAAGGTCGGATGTAGACGTGTGTTAGTAACGGGAAATGCACACGATGGTAGGCTTGGTTCGGTATGTTGGCGAGTTATATTAGAATGAGACTACATGAGAAAATGCATGCTACTGTTACGAAGCGAGGTACTAGTGTACGCCATGCGAGTTTGAAACTTGAGCAGGTCAAGCAAGGTACAGAAATGCTGGCAGGCATGTCGTAATAGGTATGATGCGATGAATGGTTGGCCTCGAGAGAAGGCAACCATGAACGAGAGCTCCCGTCCTCTAGGCGGGTGATATTAGAGTCTGATGGTTGGGTAGGTTGGCTTCGTTAAACACGACATTGAGGCGCCACACGGGTATGATAGTCGTGTCGGGCTGCGCCCCCATGACAGATGGTGATGTGTTGATTTAATTTGTACTCGTAAGTGCACGAATCGTGATGTAGTCAGTGGGTGCAAAGTACGAGATCGTTCCTACGAGGATTAGTTAGAAAATTTAAAAATAAAAAATAGCAATTAACTAAAAGAGTTTCCACAGATCTATCACAGTAACCAACAATCTAGGGTTCTCATAAATGAGATAAATGCTAACAGATAAATACTAAAGGAATTTAACAATTAATGAAAGATAAGGATTGAGATGCTAAATCCTCCCATCGTAAGTTTATCATTTACAGAATACCAATCTGTGGATTAAGAAATGAGATCTTTAACAGATTTCTCAAAAGAAGCACTGCCCTATACACACGTGAGTTCTAAAATATATATCTGATATCACGGAGATGTATGATTAACATCCTATGAGTGTATGATTAACACTCACACCTCGGACAACATTTAGAACCCAATCTCTAGGGTGATTTCCAAAGGACAATATAAAATCAAGGAGATGTATTATTAACATCCCATGGGTGTATGATTAACACCCACACCTCAGATCGTGATTGGAACTCACCACTGGGATAAAGTCATACTATCAATCCGAGATCAAGGAGATGTATGATTAACACCCCATGAGTGTATGATTAACACTCACACCTCAGATGGTAGTAAAACTTCACCCCGAGATGGGTAATAATTAGGATAAAATTATTATTGCAGATCTGAAATCATAGGGCTCCTAGATCTCGGACTGAAATGATGATTTCACCATTTTCAAAGAATATTAAGGTCTTAAAAAGTATCTAACATCTCAATCACACAGATTTATATTAATATAAAATGAATACCTCGGATGGGGTTCATTAGATCCCCATCCTTAATGAAACTAGCCACACATAATTGAAATAAGTAATAAAATAAATACAGAAGTTGAAAATACCATTAAAATACCGTAAAGAATTATCCACAAAAATTCACAAAAGCTTTAATCCAAAGTACGTACACCTCCTTCTTGAAAGTGGATCCAAATCAGAAAACTAAGACTTATCTTCTCTCACAATAAATATTAAAAAGATAGTTCAAGAAACTGAGACTCTATGCTCTTACAGGTTAAAAAGCAGAAGACTAAAAAAAATAGAAGAATGCAGTAAAAAAATGAAAACTCTCAAAAACAGAAGTCCCTCAAAAGAAGAATGCAGAAAGAAATAAGAATAAGAATAAGAATAATCATCTCTGAAGGACTCCTCAAATGAATATATCTCAAAGAATATCTTTTTCCTTAATTGTCAAAACAGAAGCCGCTTTTTCCTCCAAGATTTTATTCCGTGAAAAGAGTACCGAGATTTTCGAGGCCAAACAAAATTTCGAACTCAAATTCAAATTTGGTCGATCGATCGACTAAAGAGGGTCGATCGATCGACCATATCAGATTCTGTTTTGAAATTCCAAATCTTCCGGATTAGGTCAATCGATCGACCAAAAAGGGTCGATCAATCGACCTCACAGATTTTCGTGAATTCCCGCTACACTTTGTATCAGACACTGCCTCGGTATTTCGGCCATAACTTTCGATCCCGAAGTCGGATTGAGGCGATGTTTACGGCGTTGGAAAGCTGACGATGAGTTCTACAATGTTTGCGTTTTGACAAATTTCTGAATCTAATGTCTTGAAGGTTCAAATTAAGCTCCAAGTCGGGATAAGTTTCGAATGATCCAAGGTAGCACGAATTTGACGTTATATTCTGAACTTTTGGATTATTTCATGCTTAACATATCTCCAGGCCTGTAAATCACTAAAACTATATAAAACATGTTAAATGACTTTCATCGGGTAGCTAAATGTAGGTCTTTAGGGGTAAAATATCATCATATTTCACTGCACATCATATGGTATCAAAGCCAAGTTCAATCCGGAAGAGGTGATGTGGTGCCAGAGGGCACGCAATATCTTGGTGCCAAAGGGCATGCGATGTAGTGTCAAGATGGCACACGATATCTCAGAGCTAGTTAAGAGGTGAGGACATTGAGACTAAAGAACCAGGTGAATCTGAGATGGGTGACGCTGGGGAGATAGTGGAAATGTGTGGACCTAAGAACTAGGATAAATCGGAGAGTTTGGGAAATAGAGGGGTTAAATCAAGGCCGAGGTATCAAGGTGTTTCGAAAGCTGAACTTAGTCAGCGAACAAATTGCTTTGTCATGAAACGACAATGCACGGATGGTGTGTAGTGAAGACTTGAAGTTTAGGGACTACATTATCAAGTGAGGGCATATTTAAGAAAAAGAAGTGTCTTTGTGTTAATGAGGACATTGACGATTTTGAGTGGGGGAGGATGTGACGGAAGTAAGCAGTGTGGCTACCCAGGCCATCCGCAACACCACTGTTGCACTTAGTGCTTTGTGCAGGGGTACGTTATGTGGTGTCAGAAGGGCATGTTATGTGAAGTCAGGAGGGCTTTGCAACACGGTCGCATAGGAAGATGATGTGGAGCGTCATGGGCATAGTAGTGTGTGGTATGACACTGTGTACCACGAAAGGAATTCGTGTGCGGTATGACAAACTAATACATTTGAGGTTATCGGATTATTTTTTCATATATGATGTTTTGATCATCTATGTGGGAGAGGTGCTAGATGAGATGTCTCCTAGCCACACGAGGCCTTGCATCGCCAGAGGGTGCGCAAGTGTCTCATAGGCTTGAAAAGGTAAACTTAGAAAATTACTCTGACAATGTCGTGTGACACCCAAAGTGAGGTTACCATTTGGCCCCAAACTGGCGTCGTGGTGCACTTTGGTCAATAATGAGGGAGGCACTTGAGGGCTATGCAGGACATGGTAGTGCACGATAGTTGAGGGCCTGATGCAGATGCGTGTTTAACGGGAAACGCACATGATGGTGGGCTTGGTTCAGTATGTCGGCAAGTTATGTTGGAATGAGATTGCATGAGGAGCTGCATGCTACTGTTGCGAAGCGAGGTACTAGTGCAGAGCACGCGAGGGTAAAGTTTGAGCAGGCTAAGCGAGGCACAGAGGTGCTGACAAGCGTGTGTAAGGGACACAATGCGATGAATGATTGGCCTCGAGAGAAGGCAACTGTGAGCGGAAGTTCCCGTCCTCTAGGCGGGTGGTATCAGAGTCTGATAGTTTGGTAAGCTGACTTTGTTGCACGTGACATTGAGGCGCCACACGAGTGTGATAGCGGTGGCGGGCTGCGCCCCCGTGACAGTTGGTACCTTCGCGCGCCTCTATATCGAAGTGTCAGCGCTTCGCTAAAAACAGAAAAAAAAAATGGCGTCGGCACCTCTAAATTAACGTGCTAGTACTTTAAAAAAAAATAAACAATAAATTTTTTATTTATTTATTTATTAGCGAAGCGCTCGTACCTCAATATAGAGGCGTTAGCACCTCGACGTCGGAGTGTCAACGTTTCGCTGTCGAGGTGCTAACAATTTGTTATCGGCTGCTAATATTTTTTTAATAAAATATACCTGAAAAAGTAAGTTTGACACTTTCTTAAAAAAAATAACAGTGAGAGAAAAAAGAAAATAATTTTTAAAATTTTTTTAAAAAAATAAAAAATAATGACTGATAAAGAATATAACTTTTAAAATATTTTAAAAATTTTAACCCTAATTAGTTAAGTGAGCCCTATATCATTTATTACTTAAAAAAAAAAAAAAAAAAAAACATGTATCACGCCCACATTAATTAGTGTAGAGAAATCTTCCAGATAGTCCCCAAAAAAGATTTGAACGTAGGTTTTTCACTTTATGAAGCCAGCAGTCGATAAACTCGTCATATCCATTGAGGTTGGTTGAGAATTTTTTAAACCGTTCGTTGTTAAAATATGTACTCATCGAAGGGCTTCGATCATTTGATAGGCATGAGAGTTGATTGAGACATGTGTAAATGATGAGTCAAACCCAACAAAATTAATAAATAAATTTAGTAGGATCTATATAAATAAATAAATAATATCTACTATTGACCTTTCATTTACCTTTTGGACTAAAAGGTCAACAGCCCAAAAGTCAAACGTGAGTATCACGATGGTTCCACTCAAGGTATAAAAAATACCGATATGTATTGAATTTAAGCAAATCGATACATACCAGTATCCCAATAGGGATACCCGATCGGCCGATACATATGGGTTTATCCCTAATTTTACAATTCTTTTTTTTTAAAAGTAAAATTGGCTGATACATATCGATCGAGTCGTATCAGTCTTGGACAAACCAATACCCGATCGATACCGATTTTGATAATTTGGTCCCTATAGGCATAGTCATCAAATCGGGGTTCGACAATATTTTTATGCAAGGTTAAAATTTGGAAAATGCCAACAAATTTGGGAAGTTTGGGAAACCATTCGAAAGAAAAATCGGTGAAAAAAATTAAAAGATTTAAACCTATAAAAAAGAAAATTTAATATTATAAATTCAAAATTTTTTTGAAAAATTTAGGAGCTATTTGCATGTTATTTGCGAAATTTCAAATTCCTGAGACCTTAAATTCGCGAAATTTTCAAAAATTAGACTATGTTTGTGACTATGCCTATAGGTATGCCGAATGCGCCTACGAGTTCGAAACTTAGTGAAATCCCTTGACTGGTGCAAATCACCTGATGGAGATCGTATTTCACCCCAACCTATAACACAATAGATCTTAAGACCACCCGTGTATTATTAGACGGTCTATTTTTTATTTTCACGTGACACAAATCTCATAAAGATGACCCTTGTATTATAGGACACACATCACACTCAAACATAATTTTAGGATTTTTTTTTTTTTAGGGGTGGGGGATATGTGAGACATAGAATAAAAAAACCAACGGCCTGATGGTTAGATCATGGTATCAAGATCCGATATAAGGATCAGAGTCAAATACAATCTCCATCGTTTGATAACTAAACTGTAGGCACCAGCTGGTACTGACAAACCAAAGGGTAGCTCTAGTTGCAACTACAATTTAAAATTCCACTATGCGAACCGCTGGAATTTATATGACCTACGAGCTTAATGCAGTCAACAAAGTCCGTCTCTGAATTCTGCTTGAACAAACTTTTGGTAACTGACTTCTGCACCATTGACCTTTGAGGCTAACAAGTCAATGACCAAAAGTCTATTAAACTGGAGAGGTAGGGTCACACACTATTTACACTCACCAAAACTCTAAAAGCACCCACTTGTCTCATTGGGTAAATCTCCTACAAGTGGGTGCTGGCTTGGTTGGGGTAAATAAAGTTTCCCTAAAATATACTGGACTCTTCTAGCTGTCATTTAAGTACAAAAATGGGGTTCATATCATCTTACATGCATCTGGTTTCACATGCCAGCCATGTATATCATCAAAGTGATAGATCATAGATTGAAGCGCAACTGACTCAAAAATAATATTTTAAGGCGATTTAAATCATCTGATCTGTACACTATAATATCAACCGTTACTTTTAATTTTAATGGATGACATTAAAGTTTACCAACATAAGTGGTTCATCCACTGAACCACTTACATGCATGTTTTTTGGGGCTGAGACGTGTTCCAATGATAGTGTCACTTTGTTAATATGCAACACTATCTTGTTGATATGGAATTAGCATAGCAACCCAATCCATCTAGCCAAAGGCCAATTTCAAATTTAACTTGGCTTCTACATATGGTGCGCTACTAGATGATGTCCTCTTTATTGGTACATGGGAATAAAAATATGAGGATCAAGTGATAGATGCTAGTGGGAAAGCCTCAATGAAGGTTATGAGCAGCCTAGCGGCACTTCTCTCGGAGATTATATAACGGTAGGCGGTTGATCAACAATTCAGATTTTATGGGACCTGACACTCTTATCGGCGACTCATTGGATGATTTATCTACTTTACGGTCACTAGTCTCGATATTGTATCTTCAGTTTATATGCTCAGTTCGTTCATGAACCAACCTTGGAAACCTCGCCTTGATGCAACTATATGAGTTCTATGATATCTCAAAGGCACACTTGGTCGTCAGAGAATATTTCTTTCTGCATCTAGCCCACTGTGCATGTTAGTACATTGTGACTCCTATTGGGCAAGCTTTCCTATCACGTGTTGCTCTACCAATGATTATTGTACAATGCTTGGTGATAGTATTATTTCATGGAAACAAAGAAACAACCCACAGTCCCCCATTCATCTGCTGAAGTGGAGTATCGCTCCATGATAGTTGCATCTTATGAATTACAATGGTTATGCTACCCTTTTACAGGACCTGAAGTTTTCTCAAAAGAGGCTCATGACTCTCTTTTGTGATAATAAAGCCACCATACATATCACGACTAATCCCTTTTGTTTCGATCGTACAAAATACATTGAACTTGACTCTCATCTAGTTCTTGAACATCCAACAATGACTTATTCAAACAAGTCACATATCAACCACTCAACAACCGACTGACATATTCACAAAGGCACTTCGAAAGGATCAATTTTATCGTCATAAGCGCAAGTTCAATGTTCCGAAGAAGAAATTATAATAAGCCGACCTCAAATAGCATACCAACAACGAACTGCTTATGTGGCGCGATGCAAGTAGTTGGCCCGACTTGCATTGTTGGGACTCATTGCGCTTGCATCGTGCCACATGAGTGGACTGTTGAATGGTCAGTTGTTTGCGGTTCGTCATATATCAGTGTCCCAATCCAATCCATCTAGCTAAGTTCAATTTCATATTTGAATTTGTAGCTACTGATTTCATGGATCGGCATACTTCCTTATTTGGATTTAGGGAAAATTTTAAAATAACCCCTGAACTTTTATCACATCATTTATAATGCACCTAAACTATTGCTCTTATCTAATAGAAATCCAAAGTACACATAAGTTCATCAACTAAACCCCTACCGTTACCTTCTATGCAAACGAAAAATATTGAGTTGGCATACAACACCCCAAAATAGCATGAGTGGCATACCAATGTGGGAGAAAGGACCAACGGTTCTTTGAGATTTTTTTTGTTCTTTTTTCAAACTATTTTGGAGAGACAAGTCAAATCAATAGTCATGCCTGTTAAGTCCTCTCCACGTTTGCATGCTAGGCACACTATTTTGGGGTGTTGTATGCCAACTCAGTATTTTCCGTTCGCATATTAACGGAAGGTGACAGTAGGGGTTTAGTTGATGAACTTATAAGTACTTTGGGTGCTTATTAGATAGGAGCAATAGTTTAGGTGTGTTAGTGTTGACGGGGTGAAAGTTCAAGGGTTATTTTGAAAATTTCCCTTGGATTTATATCCTAACAATCTTGAAATATTTGTTCCATATGTAATCTATATATACCTGCTATACTAATGTATTAATATACATTTGATTTTATTTTAAAAACTAACATACTTGACATTTTAGATTAGTCATTTATGTATGTCACATGGCATAATGATAAATCACATTTCAATTATGAGACCGTGAGAGATAAAAATATACTTTCACTAATATAAGATCACTTAAATGATGGATCTATTGATCCAAACACCCAAATATTTTTCCTAGGATCTAGGCGTATGATTAATCAAAACAATAAATCAACAATCCATAAATTATAATATATATGTGCATACCTTGGTTGTTAGCCATGAAAGATGGGTTGCCGCTTGGATTTTCATCGATCTCTTCGCTCTCAATACCTACGAGGACAATGGGGATGTTTTTGCTAATAAGAAGGTTGAAGTGTGTCGAACAATCGTTGGGACTAAGCATCCCTTATATTTATAGCCAATGAGTCATTTTCCATTAAAGACTTAAATTATTAATTATATTGTGATTGAAAATCACAATCATACTCTAACTAAAAGGCTTAATTATTAATTATTTATTCTCTTTAAATTCGCCGAATTAGCAAATATTATATCTCAAGATTGATCTTATATCATTCATCGGTCAACGGATTGACCATAGTAACAGCCACCAAAAATAGAAACGTCTAACATTAAATACCATTTTTGTGTTTAAATGTCCATTAAGAACAATTATCCCTTAAATTAAATTCTTTATCAACCTTTTTATTATTTTATTATATTTCTCATGAAAGAAAATGTAAGCATCTTAGCATAGCTTTAAAATTGTAATGTTTTATTTATTTTTTGGTTTCCCCCTTTATGAATGAAATTTCTCGAATTCATAAAAATAAAAAAATAAATAAAAGGTGGTGCCCATGTGAGTCTCATTTAAACACCATTTTTTTTGTTTCAATGTGGATTAATTAAGAACCATTATCCCTCATATTGCATTATTTTTTAAACTTATTATTATTATTTTATTATATATTTCTTAAAAGATAATGTGGGCATCTTAGCAGAATTTTAAAATTGTAAAAAGAAAAATTATAAAAAAGTGTGGTTCCCATGTGATGATCAATTTCTCTTTTGTTTGCTTCATTGGAGGCTATAAAGGTGCATGGGGATGCACAGTGCACTTTACAGTCTTTATTTTGCATCACTAACTCATTATTTGCGCTTTGTCCATCGTTCATGCAACCGTTAACTTTGACTCATCATTTGATCCGGTGATTCCCTCGTGTGTAGAGCAAGGATTAAAATTCCGGATGTCTTTACGGTTTCGGTGCGGACCGAAATTTCGGCTAAAATCTTCAAACACATATAAAATAAGCCGAAATTTTATATTATCGTTTCGGTTTCTGTGATGCCAGAAATCAAAACATTTGGGCCGAAATTTTGAACCATAATATGGTGTTATGATTATTGATCCAAATTCAATGCTTATCTATCAAAAAATATATAATATTTTATTAAATGTCCAAATTCAATGCTTATCCATAAAAAAAATATATAATATTTTATTAAATGTTGAAATGTTATTGTTAAAAATAATTGGTGGAAATGATGAATTAAAGAGGCAACGAACTTATATGCAAGTACGCGAATTGAATCCGATGTTTATATAAGCCTTTCTTCCTACCCGATGTGGGATTTATCCGACAAGTATATATATAATTTTAAAATCTTTAAAATAAACAATAACTATAATGCCTATGTCCATTGTATTGAGCTTTTGAGGTAACGTAGCAAGTTAGAAATGATTTGCAACTTTTTATACATAATATGGTGATTTGGAATTAATGTTACTTAATTTGTTCATTCATATATCAAATCTATATTTAAAGGATAATGGAATATTTCTAGAACCAATGAGAGTTTGACGTAGTGGCTAAGACCATACTTGAAGAAGCGGAGGTTCCGAGTCCGAATCTCACCCTCTGTTGGCCTCTTGTAGAGATTTATCCCTATTAATTGGTATGTGTGATGTGTTGCACATGCATATCCAAATACATGTTATAATAATAATAATAATAATAATAATAATAATAATAATAATGCAAGAATTATAAGACATCATGCTTTTGGGAAAAATTAATGTAAGATTGGTTTGTGTGATGTGATGCACATACCTGAGTAAATGTTATAATAATAATAATAATGCAAGAATTATAAGACATGATGCTTTTGTGAAGAATGTAGGCTCAAGCCATGTTATTAGCTTTTAGACAAATGGTTATACAATTATGCTTTTGTGAAGTAGCAGGGTTTAAAATTGCACTAATTGAATGACTCCACTATTATTTTTTTTTTTTTTTATTTTTATTTTTTTTGATACGGCTCGAGAATCGAGGAGCAGGCACGCACACATATATGATAGTCGGAGAGCAACATCAAAGAATACCAACTATAGTGGTGAGGTTTAACTAACAAAACCCAACCCACACCTTATAAAGACAAAGGTGAGAAATAATATGGAGGACAAGTATCGAACCCACGACCTCCTCCCTCACAATGGAGGGAGGTTATCAACTGGGCTAATGCCTCTTTTGATAAATGACCCCACCATCTTATTAGCGTTTTTTTGTTAAACAGAAATTGTTATACAATGCTTTCATTATATATATAATACCCTAAGCTTGGCCCCATTGATAGCCCACATGCACCCTATTTAATATATTTTGCAAAACTATATATACAGGGAGTCGGTTAGGTTCGGCCAAAAATTAAATGTTTAAGGATAAGAAGAAATTGAGGAAAAAATAATTAAAAAGTTTGAAAGTAAAATAAAATAAAATAAGAAAAACAAAAACAACTAAAAAGTTGTGAACTAATCACAAAATTAGTGACTTTTTCAATAACCCAATATTATTTTATTTTACTTTGAAAGGGTCGTGATTAAAAGTTTAAAACGTAATTTATTCGTTTTACAAATAAGTCGTATTTTACTCATAACTTTTTCAAAAAGTCGAAGAATTTCGTGACTATGTTCTCTAACAAGATGGGAGTAGATTAATTGATAAAAATGATTTTCTTTTAGTTATTAGTAGACAGATTGTAAATAATTTTTAAACTCAAAAATTAAAAACTTTATGTACTTTTTACCTATTAGGAAAATTATAATGAGCAGACCTCAAACAACGGACTGCTTAGGTGGTGCAAGTGGCTGACCTGACTTACATTGTTGGGACCCACTGCACTTGTTCACATCGCGTAAACGGTCTATTGAATGGATTGTTGTTTCGGGTCAGCCATATATAAGTATCGTACTTTTTACATGAAGGTGATACAAAAAAAATGCTAGAAATGATGCTTCCACACTATATGATTGGCAAGGCTCCTGAAGAGTTGATTTCACTTAAAATTGATTCCCACATAAGCAGAATCCCAAAATGGGTTCTTGCTTCTTCCATAATCCATCTTTTTTTCCCTTAAAAAGGATTCCCTCAAAAGTTGATCATTAGTGTGTTTTTGCCAGTTTTTATTATTTTGGTTTACAAAACCCATATAGGGCCCAAATTAGAGGACCTTTATTTTATTACTACTTGAGATTTTTGGTTGTCAACCCGAGTTTCATATGTTAAAATTATTAATTGCTTTGAATAAGATGATCGAGATTGCTCTTTCATCTCAAACTTCCACTCAATAGATCTTGAGATCATAAGCCTACCATCAAACGATCTATAGAATTTTATGGGCCTAACTCAATTTCACAAATTCGGCTTATAAGGTGAGGAGTGCCCCGGACTTCTTGGGCTATATATAATCGGGCACTCCTCACCTTATAAGCAATATGGGACTCAGTTCTCGATATCATATGGTGAAAAATAAATTTAAAATCTTACTTAGAAAAAGTAAGTATACAAAAAGACAATTCAAACTGTTAAGCATTGTATTTTATTGTTGTTGTTATTATTAATTATTACTACTATTGTTTCTATTATTATTATTATTATTATCATTGTTATTTATTAATATAATAATTATTAGGGCCCCATTACTTGCATTCATAATTAAACTTGGCGCTTCCACCAAACTTAAAACAAAAACTTACAAGTTTGGTGATCTCTACCATATTAAAACGCTATCTAAACTGTTTGATTGGAAGGTCATGATATAAAGATATTAAGTGCAAAAAATTAGCACGAATTATAATTTTTACCATATGATTAAATATAGTTAAAAGCTATTATTTGATTCAACAATTGACTTTAATAGATCTTATGACAAATATTGTGGTTTGCTCCAATCTTACACGCCAAAGACCTATAGATCATGAACTCCAAATCAAATAGCCCAGATTGTATTTTCACATGTCATGTGTTCCTAAAATATCAAATCTTTTTTTTAACTTCGGCGCAAAGGCCAAGTTTACGAGTGCAAGTAATGGCTCTCTAATTATTATTAGCATGTTTATTATAATTTTGTTTAATTAGAAAGTAAATCCCTCAAATCTTATTTAAATAAAAAGTAAATTCAGTACAAAATATCATACATGTAGCACAAATAATATAGTTTCTTGACTTATTTTTCTTCTTATTTTAAAAGTTATTTTATTGCCTAATATATCTTAATAATGCGTCTCTATTTAAAAACATACCTTTCCTAATTTTCCTTGATTATTATTTTTTTTAAACTTGTTTTCTTTTGATGTGCCAATGACCATATATTGCATAGTCACAAAGATAGAGTATGTGAATAAAACGGCAGGAAAAAAAATCGGTAAAAACAGAAAGTACCAAAAAAGAAAGGGGAAAAAGACGGGTGACAGGAAGAATGTGTCGAGGGAAAAATTAAAAAAAAAAAAAAAACAGGAAAAATATATTTAAAAATTTAAAAATATAATATATATTTTTCCCAATAAAATGCGTTTTATATGAAAAAAAACATGTTTTATACATTTTTTAATATAAAACAGCTTTTCATACATTTCTTAAAAAATATATTTTTTATACATATTTTGATAAATAAGGCACGTGTTTAGTGGGCTATGTAATTGTGCACTTTCAGATATGCACATGTATTTAGGGGTGACTAGATATGTGAATTTGGCATTGCTCTTTTCTACTCTCCTGAAGAATAATGTTAAATATAACCTAGGTGACCAAGTTGGGGTTCAAGAACAAATCGATCAACTTGGGAATTTTTTTTTTTAAATTGGGAAAACAGGGATAAATTTTAGAAACGTAAAAAAATAAAATTAAAAGAAATATTAATAAAAAGGATAAAGGTCTTCTAATCTCATGGACTAGGTAAGTTACCTACACCTAGGGATTCAAGTTCGGTACCCGTATTGAATCGCCCAAATTTTTCGGTTTTGGTTCGGTACACCCGAAATCGAACCGAAACCCATTCGATTCGGTTTGGTATTTTAGTTTTTTTTGAATTGACACCGAAATCGAAACCCATTCGGTTATGTTCGGTGTGGACATTTTACCTAGTTTTTTAGGTTTACTCATCCTACCCCCACGACTTTCTATTTTTGCCACCCTAAATCGGAACCGAATCGAACTTTGGTTCGGTTTCAATTGGTTTTCGGTGAGATTCAGACTGGTTCGAGAGTCTCGATTTTTGGTTCAGTTCAAGGCTTGCATCCCTATCTAAACCCATGCTTGGTGGCTGCCAAGTGACGCTTGATTACATGGTGGGGTGTTAAATGGATGTGCAGGCCGATGATTTGGACCATTGAAAAAAATCCCAAAAATAGTTATATATATGGGAAATTTCCCAAATCAACCCTGTCAGATTCAACCTTTCCGTCAGAGACCTTATATTTTCACCTTTCACCTAACCGATCAGCTCTAACCTCAGCCGTCGCCCGCCTTTATGAAGTGCCGAAATTACCCCCAAGGTAATAAATAGTTGTCATAAATATAGGGTCATCATTGTTTTAGCTTTTACTTTTTACTTTTCGTTCAAAGTCGGTGTAAGGCAGAGTCGTTTCAAAGTCAGTGATGCTCGATTGTTCAATTTTCAAGCTACCAAATATGTAAGTTAGAAACCAAATTAGCTTCCATTTCTATAGAATTTTATCTTCTTTCGACGGTTTATATTTTGAATTAATTTTTTTTTATTTCACTATCATAACGGAGCGATAACGACTGTTTATAGACAATCGATATCGATTGTCTATGCAGTCGATATCGCTTGTTTAAAAAGTCGTTATCGATATTATATACAGTCAATATCAATTTTCTATGCAGTCGATATCGATTTTCTATACAGCCTGATTATAATATACAGTTCATTTAAACAATCTGTTTTAGTATGGGAGTCACTCTTTTCAATTTTGTTACAGTTCATTTTAACAAGACTTCAAGATGGTCGTACAGCGGGCTATTGCCAAATGTTCCCCTACTGGCATTTGGACGTTCTACGATGAGGCTAGCCCGGAGCGGAAGGAGTTACTAAGAGCATCAGTTTTCGATGGAATATTCCAAATGCTAAAGGTTGTGAGTTTTCTTGAAAATGTCGTCGATGCGATGTTGAGTTTTTGGGTTGAAAAGAATCACTTCCGAATCGGAAAAAAAAGATGTTTATATTTGAAAGATGGATATTGCCTTAATGCTGGGCTTTGTTGTGGTTGAATCCCAACAGTATACCCCTTCCATTAAACCATCGGAAAAGAAAATGATTCGCTACAAATATTTTCGTGGACTGTCTACCGGGAAAATTCTTTGGTCTCATATAGACTCTGGAATCAGGCTAGCGCAAAGTGACGAAGACTTTGTAAAGTTGGTTGTTCTATTTATGTTGTGAACATTTCTCTTTCCGAGGTCCCACCATCAACTTTCGAAAGATTACGTTGACTTCGTCGATGCCGTCGAGAACTTCAAATAAACTCCGTAGGGTCGCTATGTGTTCCATGACTTGCTGGAGTATATAGAGAAGGGTGTGGTGAATAGAAAGACTGCCGACAAGGATATAGCTTTTAAGCCGTATAATATTTATGACTGTATTTGTGTACTTTAATGGTGGGGCTATGAGATGCTGCCAGAAATCTCACTTGAAATAACGCCCTTGAAAAACCCTTTCCCACAATAGTTGAAATGGGCAGAGAAGGCACAAATGAGGACGAAAGGCTACTCTCTTGGGAGGATACAGAACAACAAAACATGATGTCTATTTAAATACTTCAAATTTCTAAAGATAAGGACTGTAAAGAGTACCATTGCCAATTGTATAGGGATATCGACTTCTTTCACTGTCGATATTGACTTCTGTCACAGTCGATATCGACTGTGTTAGCAGTCGATATCTTGCGCTAATAATCTATTTTCGATTTTGTATTTTGATATTTTGGGTGTTTCCCATTTTTTTTTAAAGGTTTGCGCTCCCCCCTTGAACCGGTTTCCTTCGAGTTGTAGATACCCGTTGTAAAGGAATATTTGCGAGGTCGAAAGGCTGTTGGGGGGAAGAGGAAAGAGATTGATGAATATGTCAAGTAAGCTGTGGAAGTGAATTTACGGTCGAAGAAGAAAAGAAATTACTTTCCGATTGAAGATATTGACGAGGAAGAATTTGAGAGCCAATCGACATTGGATGAAGACTCGTCCTCAATAGAGGGCCCCGTCCAATTAGAGTGGCCGAGAACAAGAGAGGCAACGAAGGCAAGCGACAGTGCACCAAACTCCTCTAATAAAGTATTGTTGAAGAGGATTAACGATATGACACTCGACAACTTGAAACTCACTCAGAGAGTGAGCCATTTGGAGTAGAGAGTGAACCATTTGAATGAAGAGAATGCGCTCCTCCAGACACGATGCAACTTCTTGGATGACCAGCTCACTTCAAGAGATGTGGAGCTGCAGACGATTAATCACACCAACAAGTTGATCAGAAAGGATCAAGGGATTTTCAAAGAACTCCTTCAAATTATTTTGGAGGTAACACCTAAGGTAGTGTTGTAATGTAGTTTGTATAAGTGAATAAAATTATAACTTTCTAATAAAGTTTGTTTTGATATTCAGGATTGTGTTATTTCGGAGATGATATTGAAGGTGCCTAGCACGGTCTTCGATATCCCATCTAAGGGATCAGCTGATAAGGGACCAGCTGCTGAGGAGGTGGCAGCTGCTGACAACCAACCCGAGTCTCATGTCGAAAAGGGTCTTGTTGGTTATGAGTAACCCTCTTCCCATCCCGAGCAACCAATTGACGCTCGCTTGAGGCCTAGGAATAAACAAAACAAACTGTCGTGAAACCTAGGACCGGACGAAAGGGTCAGCAAAAAAAAACACCTAGAACGGAGACAACCATTGAGGAGAGGTTGGTCATTTCTACGATTGAGCTGACAGGTAAGCAAAAGTACATGAATGCCCTCTGGAGCAGGCTTGCTGCGGATGACAAATAAGTTTTCCCATGATAGTTAGTAGTTAACTTTGTTATTAATATAGCACCTACGTAAGCACAGTCGATGATTTTACGCTCCAACTGCAGTCTTTGAGATGTTTGAAAGGCACAGAATACTTGGACAATATTGTAAGTAACCGAATTTTCTCATATTGTTTGAGTGATGTTCATTTTTTTATGAAATTAAATTCGATCGCTTGTTCATGTTTAATTGCTCTCATTTTTGCTATGAAGTAAGGTAAGAAGTACCGAATGAAAAAATGATCGACCTTTTAAACAATCGATAACGATCGTATGAACAGTCGATACCGATTGTATAAAGAGTTAATAACGATTGTCTATAAAGTCGATAACGATTGTGATACGGGTTGATACCGATTGTCTAAAAAGTCGATAATAATTATATATAGAGTCAATGACACTATTTTTTCCTTTCAGATAATAAGAGCCTATTTAAAACTCCTGAAAGCCATTAATGACAGTGTTCATCCTGAGATAAAGGATGAATGCTTCCTTATGGGCCCCACCGATTTGACCTATATGGGCTTAGACTTTAAGGATTTCAACAAATTTATTGTTTCTGAAAAACTCAACGAGTAAGTGTTGGGGATACAAATCGAATGGTGGTCTGCCCATAAGGAAGAAGTAAACCAACGTAGGAAAGTGCTACAAAACTTCTTTTTCGATCGATTGTTGGATCTGTGGGCTCACCAATGTACCGCGGTACATTACGATTACTACCAATAATGTTTCAAATTTTCAAATTGTATCCACTAATATTATATTATTCTTTTCAAATATTTGTCCCAATTCATTCTCATAATCTATTACATTGGGTGTTTGCGATCGTGAAGGTTGTCGAACGATCGATAATGATCGTCGATCTTATTTTGGATAGGCCCTCTAAGGATAAATATCTGAAGCAATTGAATGTCCTGGTAAGAATATATAATACCAATTGTCCAAACTTACAAGTTTTCAACCCATATGCTTATCTTATCTGACATTGCATTTTTTTGAAACATACCCCATTACCTTCTCGCACTTGTGTATTTATACGGAGATTCCACTGCACTGAGCGTTGAAATCTATCTTTGGTCAAGTTCTGACTTCCGGATCAAATCCCTTCCCTGACAGAGCAATGGGTGGGATTGTGGGGTGTTTATGTTGAAGTATGTGGAGTACTTCATGACAGGGAAGACATTCGACTTCACGCAAGAAAAAATAAGTCAAATCAGGGCAGAAATTGGTCATGCCCTTGCTACATTCAATGGCGATGGAGGGGAGGAAGAAAGCGACAAAGGACTTACTAAAGATGCACCACCCTCGTAGTTTTTTTCAAATGTAATTAAATTGTCATGTATATTTAAATTTGTCAGTAAATTGGCAATCTCAAATATGTACAAATTTATATGTGAAAATATTTGAAAGTCAAAAATTTGTAATTTGAAGTATGTACAAATGTATATGTGACCATTGCCTGTTGGACTGATTTTGGACATGTGAACGACTGTATAGACAGTCGGAATCGATAGTTGACAGTTAAAACAGTCGTTATCGATTGTATATATAGCCGTTGACAATTGGATAAAGGATCGATATCGACTCTTTAACTAGTCATGGACGACTGTTTATGAAATTGATATTGACGGTTTTCACACTTGCCAATGACTGTTTATGCAATTGATGACGACTGCGTATACAGTTGACAACGACTGTTTATGCAATCGTCAACGACTATTTATATAGTCGTTCATTGCTACTCTTTAATCGATTGTAGACCTATTGCTGAAGGTTCTGAGAAAATATTGCAAGTTCTAAGAAAATGTTGCAAGTTATAAGAAAGTGTATTTTTTGGCATTGTTAATATTAGATTCAAAATTTATAAAAATTACTAACCGAATTTTTTCATTCCTATTTTATGAAAAAATATACATTCGAAAATGGTAATTCATTGTATATATTACATTCCAAATTTATAACTATTAAGAACCAAATTTGCGGCCAAACTTTGCTTCGTAATGTTCCTTGTATGATCTATGCAGCTTCTTGTACTGTTTCTAGATGCGATCTATCTCCATCTGCTGCGCATGAATTACAATCCTATCATCTATCGGTAGATGACTTGTGTCAAATTTATACCAACATATCCTATTTTCGGAGAATGATTCTGTATCGGAGGTTATTTCTTCATTCTTAAAATTTAAAATAATTACGAAGGCGATCATATAATAAAGAAAAAATTTAATATAATAAAAGTTGTACCTAGTGGTAGTAAAATTAGTCTAACGATTTTTCATGTCCACTAGTTTGAAAGTTTCAGTGCGTAAATATCATCTTGCCCTTGTCGGAGGTGCAAGCCTACAATTATCGTTTGGGTTACGGGACGTGACGTACCTTCACAATGAAAAATACAAACCAATCTCTGTCGGTAAATAAGTTACCAAATAAAATCTCATTTGTTAATAGACAGAAAAATGTAAGTTATGAAACTCTTAATGAAACACTTCCGCACTCATTGCTAGGATTAGAGAGCGATTTACTATATATCAACCCATCGGTCCCACAGCCGTACAACTCCTGTAATTGTGATCATACTCACTACACCTATCACATTGTAGGGCCCTAATTTTATCCTCAGATCGAATCATTCTCTTCCTCAGATGTCCGGCCTGCTTTCGTGCATTATAGGGTAGTTTTGCTTTCATATTTTCCGGCAGTTAGTCAGCTTGGATTGCCCATTGGCTTTTATTGAGTGTGAGAACTTATTGTTCGTCGTATATTTGTCTAAAGCAAGCGATGAAAAATTACTTCTCACAAAAGTTGTGGTAATAATAATTTCTCCGATTGATGGCTGCAACCGCATGTGAGCAAGGCAAATAATTAATGAGTCAACGGCGACAAGTACATGTCTTATGTTCCAAGTCAACGTGATGAATGAAATTCCCAAAATTCACTTGGAACTGATCGCCCATATATGGTTGAGCTCTCTTTCTTCTAGCCCATTAGAGCACCTTCTTCATATGCTCGTTTGTTTTTGGATAGTAGACGATGCTCCAATTCTCATAATTCTATCGGTGTTTTTGAAAATAATTCGCAACTTTCTCTGTAGTAGTTCTGATTAAGTCGATAATTGGTTTCTCTTGAGCCACCTTCAGTACGCTGTTTAAGCTTTCAATATTATTCATAGTAAGAGAATCATACTGCCTTCCTTTGAAATATGCGTGTGCCCAATGCTTCAGATCTATTTTTGAAATATAGTCGAAGGCCCGAGGATCAACATCTTTCTTGATTTTGTTAATAGAATAATCAAATTTGTCTGTTGAAAATGCACGGGCAACGCACCAGCTAGATCCAACGCACCATTCTTGGGATACTTGTTTCCCAAATTTTGTGTCATATATTGCATGCAGTAGTTGTAGTGTGCGTTAGGAAAGATTTATTTTATCGCCTTTATTAAATCCTTCGACCTGTTCGTGATAATAACAAAATCTTTGTTAAACTGACTAATCACGAACACACTTACCCATTCAAGAAATCACATTCACGTATCCTCTTCTTTTAACTTGACGAGGACGAATGCTAACAATAATATATGACCATTACCGACTTGCGCTAAGACGATAAGTAGGATCTCTTCGAAACATTTTCATAGATTTATGCCATCTATAAGTAATATGCAATAAAGTGTATTGTAGTAGCTACCGATGCACGGGCCAAAATCTCAAAATAAATCTTTGGAACTTACCATCAAGTGTAAGTTGAAAAGATGTTCGTACATTAGGATCTACCATCTTGATCTCCTTTACGTAGACCGATAGATCAACAAACTGTCTTTGCCAACTTCATTTAATATCGTTTAGGGCGATTTCTTTTCCCCTCCAAGCCTTAAAATATTTGATTTATACATTATAAGTTTTTACAATATCAAACATTATAGATGCAGGTGTATATTCGAATCTTTCCATAAGTTAGCCCCATACATAGTTGGCTACGAACGAAACTATTGCATTATCGTGTGCTCCAATCTTAGCAGCCCCGCATGTGTGAGTACTATTGAACGTCTTGATTTTGAAAGAGTCGAGCTCAGTCAATTTAGACGCATGTATTCGCCATGAACAATCGGGTTCGTAGCATCTGACTGTCACTCGATAACTAACAATTTTCAAGGGCCAGATTTGAAAGTTTTTCTCTATCGCATGTTCTTTTATTACTCTTTGGAATGCTTGTTTGTCTCTGAAGATCTTTCCAACTTTAAATATCCAATTCTGATATTCGGTTTATACCTCTTGATCAGAAGAGCTGTCCGATGTCTCTGACCCTTCGTAATCTCCATCTACTAGAGGATTATTAATGTCTCTCACGAAAATTCTCAGATCCTCTTTTATAAACCCATCTGATTCGCTATCATAGTCTTGTGCGTTCTCTTCTAAGTTATCTTCATTAGTGGGTCGGGGATGGCTACCCCCTTCACCAGACCCTTCACCAGTGGGGTTCTGATTAGGCCCTTCACCGAATGGGTTCTGGCGTGGTTGACTAGGCCCTTCATTGAATGGGTTTTGGCATGGTTAACTAGGCCCTTCACCAAATGGGTGCTCATGTGTTTGACTAGGCCCTTCACTGATGAGTAGTGAAATATGATGATATTTCACCCCTAAATATCTATATTTAGCCGTCCGATGAAGGCTATCTGATGAGAATTACTAGATTTGAAGTGTTTCAAGTAAATACAATCCAAGTGCAGAAAACAGCCCAAGAATTCTGAAAATAATATCAAAACACTGCAACTTTGGGTTATCAAGAACTTGGTGCGACTTGCAGCTCAATTTGGACCATCCAGACTTTAGCTTCACGAAATTTCCAAAACACAAAAGTTGTATATCTTTCTGTCAGCTTTCCAACGCTGCAAGAATCATATTAATCCGAGTTCGAAGTAGAACGATATGGCTGAAATACCGAAGCAGTGTCTGATATATAAGTGGGCTAGAATTCACAAAAATCTGGGAGGTCGATGCATCGACTCTTTTGCTTGATGAATCGAGGGACAAAAGTAGTCTGACATGGAATAAACTCTTTAAAGCAGATTTTTAGAGATTTTTGGAGGGTCGATGCATTGACCCTGACTTTTCGAGCTGGAAAACCTACGCAATTTGGAAACTATTTAAAGCCGAATAAACACTCCGAGAGGGGAATTAGATAGATAATTAGAGTTAGTTTTAGTTTTTCTTTTTCATAGTTAGACGTAGAAATAGAGATTTTCTTTATTCATTTTTGAGAGCTTTGTTCCTTTAACTTTTCAGTATTCCTTCCTTTAATTTATTGTTCTTGTTCAGTTGATTCATACTTTAAATTTAAAGATTAGTAGAGAGCATTATTAATTTTGTTTCTGAAGATCATCGTACTTATGGATCAAAGAATTTTTATTGAAGTTTGAGGTATTTTTAATTGATTAAATTGATGTTATTTTTCCTTCCTTATTTATTTATATCATTTAATTACAACATGTGTGACTAAATTTATAGGGATGGGGATCTAATGATTCCCATCCGAGGGATGCACTTCTAATAATATAAATCTATGATTAAAATATGAGATCTTATTTTATGGTTGTTATGTTATCACGAACGGATGAAATCCCCGCCACTAACTGGGATCGAGTGTACTGAGCCATACCCTGGATCTCAGATCTATGACGGAAATTTTGCCCCAATCATTGTTATATGGTATTTTACTTTCATCGTGTGGATCTACTTATGATTATGATCTGGGATCTCGTGTGTCTAGCCATGCCCTGGATCTTGGATCTGTAATGGTAAGTTTATCTTAATTACTCCCTAATCTGAAATCAAGTGTGCCGAGCCATGCCCTTGATCTCAGATCTATGGTGAAATTTTTATTAGAATTTTTACCCACTTTGGAGATGATTTTTATTTGCATCTGAGATCAAGTGTGTCGAGCCATGCCCTTGATCCCAAATCTATATATGAAAATCATCTATGAAGTTAAGTCCTGATTGCAGGGATGCAACGTGAAACCTATCAGAGTTTTGACCATTTATCTTCCATAAAAGATGTTTTTCTTCAATGGTATATCTCATAGTTTAATCCTTAGATTTATATTATGGGAAGAACAGACCAAAGATGTGAGGATTTAGTATCTTCATATTTATCTTCATCTTTACCTTTATTTTTGAATTATCAATTAAGTTTTAGTTTGTAGTCGGTAATTGTCATCTCACAAAACTAGATCATAATATTGGTAGGGTACTGTTGAATCTTAGTAGATTTCTTGAATTGCTGTCTCATCTTTTTAGATCTTCAAAAATAGTCCTCGTGGGAACGATCTCGTACTCCGCACCCACTATATACAATCTAATTCGTGCGCTTGCGAGTAAAATATTACAATTAAAAATCACATCAAGTTTTTAGCGCCATTGCCGGGGACTAAATCAAGAAAATCTGAATTTTTGGGAAATAGACAATTAATTTTAGAGATTTCCATGGATTAAAACAGTATCTCTGCTAAAATTTAAAAAAAAAGGAGTATCGATCGATCGACCTAAACAGTCGATCAATCGACTCCAAAAAAAAAAATAATAATAAAAAAAATAAAATAAAAAGAAAATTTTTTTTTTGGTGTTATTGGTGAAATCATGTCAATGCATGAATTCAATCTAAAATCATATGCTATTTGTGGAAATTCGATGCACATTTCACCTATGTGTCCCTTGAACAACTCAAATTATTAGCCTGAACAAGTCCAGCTAAATCCTGTTTGGAACAATCATGACTGGCAGAGTCAATCTAATGACATGTGGGGTTTTAATCAACCTCTAATGTGTGATATGATGCCTTACAATGATCAAAATTCTTATCCCAACAAATTTTCATGAGTTTTCACAGCAAACTCAATACTTTCAAGACACAAAACCATATGAACCAGCCCAAAATTCTTCTTACCCCTTAGAATATTTAAAAGGTTTGGTGCACACCAACACTCAAAGAATTTCTAGGATACAATCTCAAGTTAGTCAGATGATCGAGTACTTACAAATGAAAGTTGAAATGGTGGATTCCCTCATTGATACCGATCGGAATGAGGAACATTTTCAAGAGGACTCATCTGATTTTGTTCAAAAATACGAGGATGACCAATTGGTCACTACGCTTGAGAGTGACATAACGAGCGTTGAGGTAGTGCAAGTGCAAGGAAAAGAGGAAATGGAATGGAACGATACTTATGTCGAAGAGGGACTTGAGAATCAAATTGAGATGAGAGAGAAAGAAAATAGCACCCTTACAACACCTGATAAGGGAAACATAACTTTTTCCGATAAGTGTGAATTCGGTTTAGAAGAAAAAGAGGAATTTCAAATTTGTTGCCCATTCATTGAATACATTGATAATCAACAGAATGTCGAAAAAAGATTAATGAGTTTGAATCTGGAGTGCGATTTTGGGAATGTCAAGTACAGGGTAGAAATGGATCATAATAGTGGCACTTGGGCACATCATGGGAGTGTAACTAAGTCCTTGAAAAGAGAAATACCGGGACGATTAAATAAATCGCTGATCCTGCTTAGAAATTTTTTTATGAAGATTTGGGATCCTGGTGGACTCGAAATGAATTACAACCTTGTAGATTAATTTCGCAATTTTCCTTTAAAAAAAAATATAAATAATAATAATAATATTAATAAAATTAAAATTAAAATTAAAAAAATTCTGCTTTTGGTCGACTAATCGACAAAGGAGGTCGATTAATCGACCCTTCCACTCAATTAATCGACCTCTTCATGTCGATTAATCGACAGTAATGATGAGTGTCTCCTTTTTCAAGGAGACAACATTTATGGAGGGGCTGACTTATATGTCAGTCGATTGATCGACTTTCAAAGTCGATGCATCGACTACTCCGTGTTGAAGACCGTGCTGTCTTTTCAGATTCTGTCAGGATGTTTTTTTTAATGGAGTCAATTCATCGACTCCCAGAGCTGATTAATCGACTTAAATTCTGTGCATGCGTTTTTGTCTTTTCACTGCCTCGATTAGAGTCGATGCATTGACTTCGAGTGTCGATTAATCAACCTTTCCAATTCTGGATGTTGCGTCTTTTCATTCGATGCCGTTGTGTGTTTCCATGCAGTGCAGTTAAAGCTGCGCCTTTTCCCACTGAAGTCAATTAATCGACTATATGCGGTGTGACCGTCCAGAAAGGACGCCTTTGCGTCTACTTAGGGGAAGGACTCTATCTTCCCTTCTCATTCGATCTTTCTCCTGTTTCTCTCCTGACAGCCTCCGACATTTTGATCGTGCTTTCATGGCTTCCTCACCCGCCGCGCCGCAAAAGCTTTCCCAACGTCCTGTTGGTCATCCACGTGAGCAGCCACGTGGTCGCTTCGCTTCCCGAGATCTTTCTTTCGAATATCTTTTCGATCTCACGCCATTTCAGGACATGCCTGTCTGCGTCGTTTCCCTTGCCTATGTAATGGCTCTCAACGTCCATTTTCTCCTCACTCCGCCTGTGATCAAAGTGTCCGAACGGGTCGTTCGTTTATTCTATCATAACATGGCATGGGTGACCGCCTCCGTTGAGGATCATGTCACTGCCCACTTCACTATTTCAATCGATGGGTGGTCGCGCCAGTTTATCCGCACACCATTGCGGATGTTTTTAACATTTCTTGCGAGCGTCCTCACAATCACACTTTGGGTGAAGAGATTGACGATTCTCAGGAGGATATAATCAACGATATGTGCCGCGGCATATTTTCTTCAGGAGTCGCCACTAGGCGATCGGCGTTATCGCGCCCGCTTTTGTTCTAGGATAGTGTGGTCTGTAGTAACCTCTGCCCCCGTGGCCACATTTCTGAGAGCACCGGTGATCGGGTTCAGGCGCTTTATGGTGCCCCCGAAATTTGTGGATCAACGTGCCCAGGATTCTTCATGATGGCATGTGACGATGCCATGAGGATATCACCAACCCTGCCATTGGTGAAATCCCATTGATATATTTTCCTCATTATGTTATGAAGCTGCTTAATTTCCTTCGTTTCCCGTTTTATCGGGATGATGATCTTGGGGACCTCGCATTTTATCGCTATGGTGCAACCCAATGGAACCGTGATCGATTTTAAATGTAACCCTTGCAAGTGCACAAGATCTATTGCAGTATGGCAAGAACAAAGGTGTCGAACCCACAGAGAAATCTTGAATTTTAATTAATTCTTTCAGAGATTTAAAAACGTCCCCAAGGAAGTACCAAAGGGCAGATTCAATTTACCAAAAATTTATCACACTTTTCCTATTTGCAAGAAAAATAAATTAATGTAAACAACTAATTACTAATGAATCTAAAAATAATATTTAAATATGATCAAGGAATATGCTACCCCATATTTGTATCCCTTTTCTACCATTAAAACCAACAGTTTTATTAAAGCATCATTCACAGCATCATTCAGCTATAGAGATGATTCGTAATAAAATATGATCATCAATCCGGCATACCCTATGTAAAAACAATGACTCAGCCTATCATTGCGGTATGAGTCATGTAAGAAGCATAGCGTATCTCATGATGTTTAGATCACAATAGTAAACACATAATCACTCTGCAGCCTAGATCAGTCTACAGGTCCAGATCTAGCGATTATAGCCATGATAGCATTCAATATATTTTCAATAACACAAACTTTGAGCAAAATGATTCCATGATGACATAATAGACTATGGTATTAATCATAAATATGGGTACTTATCTGGGGATCGCATCTTCCCCGATCAACTGATTTAGCCGCTCATCTTTGGTGTATGATCTCCTTATTCATTCAAAGTCATTCCTCTTTTTATTTCTTCCAAAGATCTTTGTTTACAATGCCTTTTCCTAAATACAATCTATGCTTTCATGAACGTAAAGGAAAAATAATGCAAATCCTAGGTACAATCTACCCAGATGGAACCCTAGAAGGAGAAAGAAGAACTCTTGAAAAGATGCCAAGAGGAGTCTAAAACCAAAAATAATAATAATGAATAATAATCTTCTAAAAAATTCTCTCCAAAAACTCTAAAAAAAGAAAAGCCAAAACTAACTCTCTAATTATCTATCTTTAATTCCCCTCTCTAATTCCTATCTCTAATTCCTTATCTCTAATTATCTATCTCTCATTCCTCCTTTCCGAAGTGTTTGATCCGCTTTAAATAGAGTCGAAGTTTTCCAGCCACAGAGGTGTTCCAACTCAAAAATTTAGGGTCGATTAATCGACCCAATAGGGTCGATGCATCGACCTCCCAGATTTTCGTGAATTCCCGCCGAACTTTGCATCAGACACTGCTTTAGTATTTTGGCCATAACTCTCTGTCTCGAACTCGGATTGGGGCGATTCTTAATCCGTTGGAAAGCTGATAGAAAGATCTACAATGTTTCTGTTTTAACAATTTCATAATTAGGCCGTCTTGAATATACAAATTGAGCTACAAATCACACCAAGTTCTCGATGACCCAATGTTGCAGTGTTTTGACATTATTTTCAAAATTCTTGGGTTGTATTCTGCACTTGGCTTGTATTTACCTGAAACACTTCAAATCTAATAATTCTTATCAGATAGCCTTCATCGGATAGCTAAGTATGGGTATCTAGGGGTGAAATATCATCATATTTCACTACTCATCAAACCGCAGTATGCGTCTTTTGGGAAATGTCCCTGATACTCCACCACGTCAGCGCCGCCGCGTACGCCAGGATGACCAGCCTGCGCTTGATCAGGGACCCGAGGAGGGTGTGTCTCTTGGTTCGCTCTAAGCTCAAATTAACTCTTTACAGGAGGAGCAGCAGCGGCAACATGGTGCAATCTTGCACCGAAGCTACTATGATCGTTCCTTCCTCCATCAGATCGGGCAGCGCATGCGGCCTGATAGTTATGATGAGATGTGCGCGAGGGCTCGCCAGGCTGAAGAGGATGGGGATGATTAGTTTGTTTAGTCTAGGATTATGATTTTTCGTTTTGTGTTATTTTTCTTTCTTTAGGTTAGGTTGTTTATTTTAGGAATTAAATCAGAAGTGTCCTTGTAGATTATCTTGCTTATCAATGAAAGAGTGTGTTTTCTAATCTGTTTGGGATTGCCAATATTTTTGCAAATTACCTGTTGCATTTAGAGGAGTTGAACAACAAAATTGAAATACCAATATCAGCGACTTTTCACCTCTCTGCCCAGATGGAGTCGATTAATCGAGGGTTATACTCGATTAATCGACCCACGATTTTCAAAAAATAAAAAATAAAAATTTTGGGGGGCCAATTTGGGAGTCGATTAATCGACCCCCTGAGTCGATTAATCGATCCCCCAGGGTCGATGCATCGACCTCCCAGGGTCGATTAATCGACCCCCACTTTTTGGGATCGGATGCCTCCTGCGACTCTCCTTGTCAGTCTCCGTTATTTTTTGGAGTCCCTCAAGCGTACTGACACACTTTTCATTAGTTCTTTTTGCGGGACACCTCTTTCCACTCCTACTCCAACTCTATCAATTTTTCCCTTATATTCACCCTTAGGCTCACGTTCCATTAAATCTTGCACAACCTTCTCATGGCCCAACGATTCTATCTCACCAGAGCACGGTTATCAAAGATAGAGGAGACTGCTAAAAAGCGGGAGCGCCGCTCTCATCAGACGGTCGCTTTTGAGCCTAGCAATATTGAAATCATCGACCTTGATCCGATGATCATTCCTTCCTGGGGAGAACCATCTAGAAAGAAGGTAAATCCTTCCAAATCTCCTACACCGTGCATCAATACTAATATCGAGATAATTGATGTGATTCCGTCACCACCTCCCTCATCTTCATCTCCTACTGTCGCCTCACCGCCTCCATCCATACCATCGGCGGTGTCTCTTCAATTTTTCCTTGATCTTTGGGAGAAATTGTTCCCTGTGCCTACGAACATCGATTTAAGTGAACCAAGGTGGATGGGCCCGCCTACCACTGATTAAAGGAGTTGGATTCTTGATTAGTTTAGGATTTAAGATTTAAGATTATTATTATTTTATTTTATTTAGTTTAGGTTATTTTTAATTCCCTAAATAGTGTACCCTTATTCCCTTCAATAAATTTTTGGTTATGTTCCAAGTTGATGCACATATTCTCTGCACCTGATCTTTGTGTTGAGGTACTTTTTAATAGGTTTGGGGTGCAATCCTTATTTCAAATCAATGAGGACATTGTCATCTTTCGGTTTGAGGGTATGGTTATTTATTTTGTGTCACTTATTTTTTATTGCGTCACTTATTTTTTATATATGAAAAAAAAATAATTTTTTTTTTTTTTTTTTTGAAGTCATCATGCACATTATTTTGTAATTATTTTCAAACTTTAGTTGATGATGCATGTGAATTTAATTTTGAGAATATTGATGTCATATTTTGATTACTTGTATCTAAGATGAGGATACTTAATGTGATATTTTGTGGGTAATTTTGATATTCATGCTTATAATTTTTGCACTTATACCAAGCTAAGACTTGAAATCGATGAACTGTTTTGAACGTTGAATCTTAGGTTCTTAGTGGAGATTAAACCCAGTGAGCTTTAGAGCTAATTTCCCGTCATTGATGAGTGAATACATAAACTCGGAGTTTTCTTTGAATACGACTTATTTTGCATAATCTCATACATTTTATTTTGACTTATGACTTTGCATGAAATCAAATTCATATTATTATGTTAGAATGTACTGCATATCTACTCAAGACAAATAGGCAAGGTTATCATCTTTTAAGGACATGATTGAAGGCCATCTTTGGCTCGTTTGTGCTTAAAATACCCCACCTTATATAAATTTATCTTTCTAGTACCCCTTTGAGCCTATTAAAAAATTTACCTTTATACATTCCTTGATAAGCCACGTTAACCTTTAACCCTTCACCATTTCTGAAAATTCAGTTTTACTCTTCTTATTTCTGAAAAAAATTAGCAACGAGGGATGAAAATGAACAAAAAGAGAGTAAATGGAGAGATATCGAGTTGTGGTGTTTACTGAGAGTGTATGGTAAAAATAAAAAGAACAAAAAGGGAGAGAAAAAGAAAAAAAAAGCTGTGAAAAATAATGGAAAAATATGAGGTGCTTCAAGAAAATAAAATTCAAAAGAAGAAATGGAGTGAGAAAAGAAAAAGAGAAGAAATAGAAAAATCAAAAGGTGTTCCCTTTCCGATTTCTCAAAAATTTTGAATTCTAACTTCCAATTCTTTCTTACCCTTACCTGAGCCCCATTACAACCCTAAAAAGACCTTCATGATCTGATCTTGCATTGGTAACTACCTTGTGGAGAGTAAATATGTGATACTTATGACACTTGATATGACATGCTTAGGATATACAAGTATCTTTTTATGAGATTTATTTTTGTTCATTGATTGCATCGTGTTTCATTTATCATATGAGACTTTTTTATTTGCTTTGTATTGATCTCTCACATGTGTGCGAAAACTTATCCATCATCGGTGTCTTTATATTTTGAGAGTATACCTAAAGTGAGGATTGAGTCTAAACAACAGGTCCGACGATTTCCTATTTGAACTAGTTCTGAGATGAATGAATTTCGGTTTGGGTATGCACACACTTCACGTATAGGCATGAATGGATGAGTTATCTAACGATTTGAGCATTAGACTAATTTGAATGGATATTAGTATGATTAGTATAAAATTGTTCTTTAAAATTGAGAATTCACATGTTGAATTGATTAATGGTTTTGAGTTTGAATGATATATATGTTATTAAAATCATGTTTTGAAAACTCAATTTTATCGATGGTTTCAAAAATGTATTGAAGTTTGTGGGTAACTTCACTATAAACCCTCAAGAGACACAACTCCTCCACTAGGGATCACCTAGGGGTTTAAAGGCTTGTTGCACATGCTAAGTGTAATCGTGCTCCATACGAAAGTGGCATTTATTTTTCTTTAGTTTGCTTTGCTCGAGGACTAGTAAAGTGTAGGTTTGGGGTTATGATGAGTAGTGAAATATGATGATATTTCACCCCTAAATATCTACATTTAATCATCCGATGAAGGCTATCTGATGAGAATTACTAGATTTGAAGTGTTTCAAGTAAATACAATCCAAGTGCAGAAAACAACCCAAGAATTCTGAAAATAATGTCAAAACACTGCAACTTTGGGTCATCAAAAACTTGGTGCGACTTGTAGCTCAATTTGGACCATCCTGAAGTCGGCTTCATGAAATTATCAAAACACAAAAGCTGTAGATCTCTCTGTCAGCTTTCCAATGCAGTAAGAATCATGTCAATCCGAGTTTGGAGTAGAACGATATGACCGAAATACCAAAGCAGTATCTGATACAAAAGTGGGTTGGAATTCACGAAAATCTAGGAGGTCGATGCATCGACTCTTTTGCTCGATTAATCGAGGGACAAAAGTAGTCTGACACGAAATTGACTCTTTAAAGTAGATTTTTAGAGATTTTTGGAGGGTCGATGCATCGACCCTATAAGGTCGATTAATCGACCCTGACTTTTCGAGCTGGGAAACCTACGCAATTTAGAAACTATTTAAAGCTGAACAAACACTCCAAGAGGGGAATTAGATAGATAATTAGAGTTAGTTTTAGTTTTTCTTTTTCATAGTTAGACGTAGAAATAGAGATTTTCTTTATTCATTTTTGAGAGCTTTGGTCCTTTAACTTTTCAGTATTCCTTCCTTCAATTTATTGTTCTTGTTCAGTTGATTTATACTTTAAATTTAAAGATTAGTAGAGAGCATTGTTAATTTTGTTTCTGAAGATCATCGTACTTGTGGATCAAAGAATTTTCATTAAAGTTTAAGGTATTTTTAATTGATTAAATTGATATTATTTTCCCTTCCTTATTTATTTATGTTATTTAATTACAGCATGTGTAGCTAAATTCATAGGGATGGGGATCTAATGATTCCCATCCGAGGGATGTACTTCTACTAATATAAATCTAGGATTAAAATATGAGATCTTATTTTATGGTTGTTATGTTATCACGAACGGATGAAATCTCCGCCACTAACTGGGATCGAATGTGTCGAGCCATGCCATGGATCTCAGTTCTATGACGGTAATTTTACCCCAATCATTATTATATGGTCTTTTACTTTCATCGTGTGGATCTACTTACGATTATAATGTGGGATCGAGTGTGCCGAGCCATGCACTAAATCTTGGATCTGTAATGTTAAGTTTATCTTAATTACCTCATAATCTGAAATCAAGTGTGTCGAGTTATGCCCTTGATCTCAGATCTATGGTGGTATTTTTATTAGAATTTTTACCCACTTTGGGGATGATTTTTATTTGCATCTGAGATCAAGTGTGTCGAGCCATGCCCTTGATCCCAAATCTATATATGAAAATCATCTATAAAGTTAAATCCTGATTGCAGGGATGCAACGTGAAACCTATCAGGGTTTTGACCATTTATCTTCCATAAAAGTATTTTTCTTCAATGGTATATCTCATAGTTTAATCCTTAGATTTATATTATGAGAAGAACAGACCAAAGATGAGAGAATTTGGTATCTTCATCTTTACCTTTATTTTTGAATTATCAATTAAGTTTTAGTTTGTAGTCGGTAATTATCATCTCACAAAACTAGATCATAATATTGGTAGGGTACTGTTGAATCTTAGTAGATTTTTTGAATTGCTGTCTTATCTTTTTAGATCTTCAAAAATAGTCCTCGTGAGAACGATCTCGTACTCCGCACTCACTATATACAATCTGATTCGTACGCTTGCGAGCAAAACATTATAATTAAAAATCACATCATTCACCATAGTGGTGCTCACCGAATGGTTGAGCTCATCCGGTAATCTCCATCGATAGAATGGTAAAATATAATTCGTCAGTCAACCAAATTTGGAATCCACCAGGGAAAATATGACCGAAATAGTTATCATCCCCTACTCTTACAGACGTGTAGTCTAACTCTTGACTACATTGTTGTGACCCATGCATATACTTTAGTGGGTCATCATATGATTCAACTGAAGCATCGTTTAAATTCATAGCCACTTTCCTAATCGACATGTCTGCCGTAAAGTCGCCGTCATTGCCTAATCGGACGGTATCATATATAGGTCCATCATTCTCAAAGTTACATGGCTGAAAGGAATGGTTACTCACAAAATCAATCCCACCAAGAGATACTTGTTCAGCTTCGACTCAAAAGGATGATAATTTTTTAATGATGAATACATTTATGACGTCCACCCCGACTTTATAAAATGAAAATAGGGTGGCCAAATCATTCAAGTCTAAAACATCGAAAATCACAGGGGTATTCACTATCTTCATAGAAAATTTTATGGAAGCTATTTCATCTTCCCTCGCAAAACTGACAGCGGACATTCGCCTTATGAATTATTCATAAGAAATAATTCTTGAAATGATAATAATCCTCCGCCGACCACTTCATATGAACCATCATCGCTTATAAGCAGACCATCATAGTAACAGAGAAGACGAATGCTCAACTTTGAAATCGCTTGTTTAAGAGGAGGAGACCATCATACGACAGATGACAGAAAATGGATATACCAATTGTATAAACGGTCGATAACGACTGTATAAACGGCTGACATCGATTCCATAAAAGGTCGACACCGATTATATAAACAATCGTTATCGACTGTTTATACAATTGTTATTGACTGTATAAACGGTCGATACCGACTGTAGACCGTTTATATAATCGGTGTTAACCTTTTATGAAATCGGTGTTGACCGTTTATAATATCGACCATTTCTTAAAAAAAAAATTGCCAAGAATATATACATCTTTTTTATTATACTACACCAGTAAGAGATCGAACGAAACTGAAAATGGGGTTTACACTGAAAAATCGCAATGGTAAACTGCAGGGTGGTCTTTTCTTAATAGCAAAATGAAAGGTCTTCTTTTCCCAATGACAAAATACAAGGTTTTCTTCTCCCAAGCCTTTGTTGTCTTCTTCCAAATAACAAACTGCGCGATCGAACTGAGGAAGAAGGCGTCGTCACCAGCAAAATCCTAACTTTTTACTAACTGTGGCAGATTAAAATTAGGAAGAAGGGGATGCCTTTTAGGGTTAAAGAAAGTCATAGAAGGGGTAACTTCGACTTTTTACTCTCCTTAGGGTCGGCTTGGCTTGGAGTTGGTCGGTTAGGTGAAAGGTGAAAATATAGGGTCTTTGGCATAAAAGGTGAATATGACAAGGTCGATTTGGAAAATTTTCCTATATATATTGGTAAAGTCAATTGTGTAGCTGTGCTGAGAAGGAATGATGAAATTATATTCAATCTCAATTGTCTATTTTCAGAGTAGTCGCTCCAACAGATTCAAGAGAGGTCGCTCCAGCAGATTCGCCAACCCGACACGGACCGATATCTAATATTTAAAACATTAATTCGGTCAAAGACTTTTGCTCTAAAGACGGATTGAGTTTATGGTTCTTTCATTCTTTTTAATGCAGTTTGTGTCAAATACTAAATTGATTCAGTATGAATTGGTTCTCTTGGGTTTGTGCCGCGGTTTGTATGTTTTTTGTTCCTTTTTTACAATCAAATAGATATGAATGGATTGATAATCATTGGGTTCTCATTTACGATTTTCTTGAATTTGTGTGTGAATGATTATGCTTTAAGAAGGATTAAATTTTATGGGTTCTTGTTTTATTGTAGTTGGAATGAGTGAGTGAATTTATTGGGTATGAATTGGTTTTGTTGGTATTCTTGTGAATTTGGGTGGATGAGTTTTTGTTCTTTTTGTTTACCTTTTTGGCAATTGATTATTGACAAAATAGATTGATAATCATTGGGTTCCATTTGATAGTTATGTTGAAAATGGTTCAAAGGCTTTTGGTTGGTGTTATGACAGATAATCTACTGTTTTTGGTAGTGAATTCTCTTATAGCCAATTTGAATTTGAGGGGGAATCAAAATTGCAAATGGTGTAATGTCCCAACAGGTCCTTATATGATAAGCTGCTACTTGGCTATATCTTGAAACAATTTTGTATTGATATTAAGGGAGATGATAGTGTTGAATGATTTCTACTTTCTTCTCTTGGTGACTTCTTGTGATTGATGTGTTGGCTGATAAGTATAAGTTCAATCCTTCAATAAAAATTAAAAAATTTTTTTACAATAGTTTTTTTGTTGCGTAGCAAGTATTGATATAAACCCTTTAGTGGAGGAAAAATGTAAGATCCTTGGGAGTAGTAATTTTTAAACTTTGATAGTGGCAGTCTTCTGGGCCTAGTTGACCACGCAGGAGCCAAATCAATTGGTAGGGGCAGGACCGGGCATGAGAACTGAGACAAGAAAACAAAATTGATGGAGTCATGGAACAAAGAACAAAAAGTCTCTCCATTGTAGAGTGGCCAACTATTTTATTCGTGCAAAGCATTGCAGCAACACTGCAGTTAGTAGAGTTAAATTGTTTCATACAAATGGATAACTGGAATGATGCACAATTGAACAGAGCAGTCACAAAAGTAAACACTGAATCTCGTCACCTTTCACTTTTACTGCAAAAGGCATGCCACCTGTCATTACCATGTTTCTATTTTTATTTCAGCTCTTTTACATCATTTCAATTATAATCCATTTCCCACTCAAAAAGGTTCTTCCAACAAATAAGAACATGTTTTGTAAAAATTCACACAATAACACTGGAACATAAATTAATGATCCAGACAAGAGGAAAATAATCTCCAGCGTCTCCATCAAGTTGAGAGCCAAGTTGATGGATCAAAAGTTCAATAACTACATGATCCTTCTTTGAAAAAAGCATTCACCAAGACATTAGCAAGTAAAGAATTTGTAGGAAGATATATGAGCATGGTTTCTTCAGCTAAGCCTCCCCCCACTTTATTGATCTATTTAATTGTTTGCTACGTGGAAAAGTAAGTGGATAATACATGAAGTGAACATCCTTTCATAGTGATATCAACAACACATGTAGGAGTAGGACTAAGCAATCAAAATCAATCCAATATTATTCAGCGCTTTTCTCTGTTGTAGGCTTGGATCTTTGAATAACTGGATAACAAGATATATTCCCCATCCTGTGTCATGTTCATTTGACTTTGAATGGTAGGATTTGATAGTAGTACCCATTCACATATGCAAAGTGAGTGAAAGAGTTTTGGTAATTGGATATTCATATGGTATTAAGGAGCAAGGTTGGAAAATTAGTGACAGAATTGACTCGACCAATCATATATCTAAATGGAAATGGTTTAATATGTAGGTAATCCTCATTGTTAAACTTATAGGGCATAGATTGAAAGGCAATGGGGCAAAAAATCTCATTTTTTGAGAATTTTGAACCATCCGATTTAAGCACTCTATATTATGCTTAGTTTTAATGGTTGATCTTAAAGTTCACCAATTGCATGTTTTTTGTTCCTTTTTTACAATCAAATATATATGAATGGATTGATAATCATTGGGTTCTCTTTCGCTGTTTTCTTGAATTTGTGTCAATGATTCTGCTTTAAGAAGGGTTAAATTTTATGGGCTCTTGTTTTATTACAGTTGGCATGAGTGAGTGAATTGATTGGGTATGAATTGATTTTGTTGGTATTCTTGTGAATTTGGGTGGATGAGTTTTTGTTCTTTTTGTTTCCCTTTTTAACAATTGATTATTGGCAAAATAGATTAATAATCATTGGTTCCTTGGTAAATAGATATGTTATCTAGTTCAAATCCTTGAGAGATTACTTTAATTTACCTCTTATCTTGTCTCCTTGTTTGGATCCTTGGTAAATAAATTTAAATTTTATTTTTTTACACTAGATCACTCGTTCAATGGAGTCACAAATGGAAGAGAACATGTCTTTCATCAATCTCTTAAACGAGGGGTCCTACGTTGCCGATGAATCAATGAGATCTCCATACCGAAACGATAGTCCATCTGACCCTTGAGTTGAACAACAAGCTAGCGCAAAGAAAACATGGACTAGAAATTTCAGCATGGAAAAAGATATACTCCTGATAGATGCGTGGATAAATACTTCTACAAGCATTATACGAGGAATTGAGCAATCAAAAAATGCATATTAGTCTAGAATTTATTCTAACTACCACGCTAATATGGCCTTTAATACTTCACGCAATCAAGTATCACTAAGTAATCACTGGTCTACAATTCAGAAGGTAGTCAATAAGTTTTGTGGATGTTTGGCTCAAATTGAATCGATGTGTCAAAGTGGGTTGACTCAAGCAGACAAAGTAAAATCTCTATTGACTCTTGGGTTGAATTTCATATTTTGTGTATCTAAATTTGCATCGCTTGTTATTTTGTATATTTAATGCAAACTTTTTAATTACACAAATTGCTCAAACAAAAAAATTGTATAAGGCAAAGAATAAAGCCTCTTTTTAGGTCAAACATTGTTAGACAATTTTGAAGGAATGTCCAAAGTGGGTGAAAGAGAGGGAAAATTCGGGTAGGAAATCACTTCCAACACCGTCTTTGGAGTTTACTGAACCTGTGGTCAATCTAGGGGAGGACAATATCTCTACCAGCAACTTTGTAGAATTGGAGAGACCTATGAGGAGGAAGGCTGCAAAAGCACAAATGACTAAACGAAAGAGCACAGATAGGCTTAATAAAGAAAGTTTTATGAGATTACTAACAGACACGAAAGAAAGCGTGGATACTGCAAGAAAGGAAAAACTAGAACTTTTGCGAAAAACGGATGCTCGAGAAGAAACAAGACTTGAAATTCAACAAAGTAAACTATGTATCGAAGAAGATAAAATTATGATGATGGATACAAGTAGATTATCGGATCTCCAAAAAGAATACTTTCGTATCCGACAAATAAAAATCATTGAAAAGTCTCAAAGATGAATAGTTTGGCTTAACTGATTTTGTCTAGATTTAATAATTTACCCCAGGACATTTTTGTTTATTTAAGACAATCACCAAGTTAACTTTCTACATTGTGTTTGGTTTTCTTGTATAAGACAATTGGAGAGTTTCATATCCTAATTTATGCTTTGGTAGTTATTTTATGCTATGATTAAAGTTTATGAGGTGGTAAGGTATCCTTTGATAGTCGTCATCTTTTGAAGAGATGATATATTTAAAAAAAAAAATTAGTACATAAAGGAACATTAAAGTAAAAATATTATTATAGAAAAATTAAACGTCGAACATTGAACATTAAACTTTCAAAGGTAAAAAAAAATAAAATACAACAATTGCAGCATATTATTTCTTCAGTTTTGGCCATGTAGTTGCCATAGGTGCTCGATGAGATCCAATTGCAGCTGAGAATGAGTTTCTCTATCTCGAATGTTCAAATGCCTTTAAATGAATTTCGTTAATTCAACAATGTGCATACATAAAACTTCTACATTATGAGTGTCATCAACTTGTTCATAGTCAAAGTCAATAGCATCATCACTATTTCGCTCGTATTCGATAATTATGTTATACAATATTATACACATTGTCATAATCAATTTTAGTGTTTGACGGTTTCATCCACGTGTAGGTCCATGAACTATTGTGAAGCGTGCTTGAAGCACACCGAATACACGTTCAGCATCCTTTCTTGCTAACTCTTGTGCTGCAGTAAAATGTTCTGCCTTCCTTCCTTGTGAATGATAAATTATCTTTGCAAAGGTCGACCACCGTGGGTATATACCGTCAGCGAGGTAAAATTCTACAGTATAGTCATGACCATTTATTGAGTAATTGGCAGGAGGAGAACGCCCTTCAGTAAGCGCAAAAATACAGAAGATCGCTCTAATACATTGATATTATTATGTGAACCGAGTGGCTCAAAAAAGGCATGTCATGTTCATAGATCATATGAAGCCACTTCTTCCAAAATAATCATTGGTTCACGAGAATGAATAAAAATTGTCCCTTCTACCCAGCTGGGCTATTTTTCCACTTCTAATGCATACAATCAATGCTACCTAGCATCCCTGGAAAGCCACGTTATTCACGAACTTCTAACAATTTAACGACGTCATTACTATTTGGTGACCTTAAGTACATGTCTAAAAAAATTGTAACTACCGCTATAACAAAATGTTTTAAGGACTCAATTGTGATAGATTCTCCAATCCTCACATACTCATCCACGTAGTCAGCCGCTACTCCATAAGCTAACATTCTAAGTACGGCTGTTATCTTTTAAAGGGAAGATAGGCCGATGATAATTTATTTTTTTGTGCAAAGTATGGATCATAAGCTTCTACCGTAGATAAAATATGAAGGAAAAGAGAGCAGTTCATCCGAAACCGCCTTTGAAATAATTTTAGAAGATATACTGGTAAATCAGTAAAATAATCTTAAAAAAACCTCTGGTAGCCTTGCATAGTATCACGACCGATAAACACACACCTTGAAATAAAATCATGACATGCTCTGCTCCCTCCCTCTCTATAAAAAAGTTCATGTGCCGTAACAATTACGGTAGTTAATATCAACTCATTATCGGAGTCAGAATCTTTAAATAGCATTTGATATATAGAATCTTTAGACATTTGACCGAAAATATAAAATGAATGATGTAGAGAATTAGTATACAAACTTGTGAAAAAGAGATAATATTTTGTTGTATGGAACACTAGAATAGATTGACATATTTATAGACCAATCTGATTTCCATTAAGAGAATATAACCGTTTGAAAATATGACCGTTGGAAAAATATAGCCGTTATAAGAGAATTTGACCGTTGGAAAAATATAGCCGTTACAGGAAAATATGACCGCCATTACATAAAAAAAATGACTGTTGGGAAAATATAGCCGTTACAGAAAAAATATGACCGTTTGAATATGTTCTTATTTATTTATTTAATAATTGATTGATACGTATCGGTATCGGCCAATTCGTATTGGCCACGGCATATCGATACTTGAGACCAATACCGATTTGGCACCTTGCGTTCAAAAATATAATCGTTATAAAAATATAGTCGTCCAAGAATTTGAATTTTTAAAAATTGAGTGTTAGTATTAAAATATATTAAAACAAGAATAAAAAATAATATTTTAAAAAATAGAGTAGCTAAAATAGAGTGTCTGCTGGAGTAATTTTTATTGTAAAGGTAACTAAATTGGTGTTTAGCTAGTCAAATTTAGCTCTTCTTGTTGGAGATGCTCTTAGAAATTAATTGTTTCTATTCCTTTTCTTATTCTATTTTTGGGAGAGCATTAAATGGCTATACTTAGTTGGCTCCCATTCATAGCAAATAGCTGGTGTCTACTAAAAGGGTACCTTTGTTTTCAACCTAAGTTTCTTCCATCTACGTCCAAATTCATAAACCCTTAAAATCCGAGTTGAGAAGGAAGAATCTTGGGCTGTAGAAAAAGGTAGGGTACTCTATTTGTGCCCACCACTTTACTAGTGGGCAGCTATACTAAAACCCATTGACTGACTTAAATCAGACGATCCTGATCTTTTTCCTTCCGATCTTTGACACAATGTATCTTCAGATGATGGGCGTGCTATCAGATGGTCAAATTTCTATTTTCACGTTACACAGACGGCTTTAAAATCACGTTTGAGCATGATCTATCTTGTGTGATTTTGGGATTTATGCCATATGGAAGCAAATGCTTGGCCGATTGATGGCATGCTCATGATCTCAAGATATCTCTCTATATCATCCGATTTAAAAGGGTAAAAGGCTTTAGCATAGGCACCCACCAAGGTATCTTTCCTAAAATTAAAATTACAAGAGCAATCCTAAAGGTGCTGCTTATAACACGAAATTACCAAATTTTAAATTACTTAGGGTTGCCTTTTAACTCTTGGAAATTTTATTCATTTATAAATCTTCCTTATTTAGGACAGTTATTAATTAAAGCCAGCTTCTAGTGCTACACCAACTCTTACTTATGGCAAACCACTTAATAAAGGGGTATCTTTATTTGACCAAAGATTTTGATTCTACGTGACACACCTTTGGAAAACTGAAAATAATTATGGGCGTACATCAAACATGATTCTTGGATCCTTTTTCAAGATGAGTGTTACAAGGGAACAAAATCTGACCATATGATGACTGAGTATGTTATAAAGATCCATTACATGGATGATTTGGATCATTTTTTTTATGTCCATCATTTGGCTCCAAGTAGTCAATGGTTCTCCCATGTTGGTGCCCTTAGAGTTTCAAAGTATGAATTATCACCGAAAGCTTCGCCCGCGCCAATAAATTTCGGAGAAATTTGTCACAATGGGCACAACAATTAATTAAAGGTACCTTTATTTTCATTCCAAGATTTAGTCTCAAGCAAGGTTTGATGTGCTTAAATCATTGACTACTTTGGATCAAACGGTCTCAATTTAATTCAAAATTCCATTTGAGGCATCCCGAAAAATGAACATGACAATGAGTATATATTAAATAAAGCCTCAACTTATTTCTTCTTGTACACACAAAAAAAAGGTGGTGTGCAAATAGCAAAAGTTGTGGTGCGCTTGAAAAAATATTTAATTTGATTAAAAGAAACACAAAATTAGGAAAAATTTGTGCCCGCTTATAAGCTGCCGTGAACACAATTTTTGACACGTGAGACACATTTTGAAATTTTATTAGCAACAATAACGGGTGTGCCGTTAGCAATAGTTGGTGTTCCACTAGGAAAGAAGAAAAGTGATGTCCATGTAGCAGGCTAGCAGCCCTATCTTTTTTTCTTTTCTTTTTTCTTTCCTAACGTGTGAATAATTAAATAATTAAATGTTGGTCTGGAAGTAGCATCTCCCTTAATGAAACAGGTAAATAAATGGACGGTCCAGATCAATAAATAGCTATAGTAGTCAGCGGATAATAATAGTGGGGGTGAGAAGCACCATTACTCCCTGTTGGAGTTGAACACAAAGAGAGCTCTATAACGCGGTTTCCTTTTTCGTACACTTTGTGTTATAAAGTAAGTAGCAGTGAAGCAGAACCCCTATATAAACTGCACCCGGCAGTTCCAAAAGCTCAAAAGTTCCTCTCTCTGTCTCTCTCTTGTTTTTAGTTTTTGCAGCCATGGCTACTGCTTCAAAAACCATGGTCATCTTCCTTGTCTTCGCTGCTATGAAGCTGGGCATGTGTGCGGTTTATAGGGTCGGAGATTCTACTGGTTGGACTATAATGGGCGCTCCCAACTACACTGCTTGGGCCTCTAGGCACACCTTCCATGTTGGTGATAGACTCCGTAAGTAATTTTTTATATATTATTTTCTTCTATTTGTACTCTTTATTTTTTGTTTCTATTTTTCTTGTTATGTGTTTTTTTTTTTTTTTTTTTTTTTTTTTTTTTTTTTTTTTTAGGTTTTTATATTTGGATCTCGTATATTTCTTGTTTTTTATTTTTTCTTAGCCCACAAAAACTCAGGCGCAATCCGGACATGGGTTCGATTGAAAAATTTTGTGGGTTGCAAATAAAGCCTTCCTTGGTTTGTTTTATTTGCAACTTACAAATCTTCAGGCTCAACACACCTATGGTTTGGATCGAAAGATTTGTGGGCTGCAAATAAAGCCATTCAATATTCCTTTTTCTTATATATATATATATATATATATATATATATATATATATATATATATATATATATATATAATCCTGTGGGCTTCTTCTTTTTCTTTCATCCATATAATCTGTTTAGTTGTTTTTAGAGGCCTTACCCTATACCTTTTTTCTCTTTCAATATATGTCTATAAATTTGGACCATCCAATCTATTGGCTAGCCGATCTATGCAACGGTCAGGATCAAAAGTTACGTGGAGCAGTATGATCCTTTCTGGTGCTGAGCACCATCATATTTTTATGAAGCTCTTATCTTCTTTAGGATCCTATCTCTCTCTCTCTCTCTCTTTTGTTCTTTTCTTTTGTTTTGTCTTATTTAGTAAAGAGCGGTAGTTTAGTACTTGCAACTGCGTGGAGTACCCGATACTAACTCCCAGATGCCTCATTTAGTTCTCGTGAGTCGCGACTGTGACTCGTGAACCTGCAAAGCGCTTCCACGTGTGGATAGCATAATAGCGCCACGAAGGAGTGGTTAGGGATTATATCTGGTGTGTTTCTTGCATAACGTAGGAAGCTGTAATGTCTAGTGTAAAGTGCCCGACCCGATGACCGGCACACGGTCCGCTCGAACATCTCAATTCCTAATTAACCAAAATTTAGGAAAATATTGCTATAAACGATTTATCGAATATTCACTTGATTCCTTGATTCTTCAATTTTTTTCAGAAATATTTTCAAATATACTTTTTATTTTTTTGAATTTTTATCATTGTGATCTATGATTTAAAATTGTTAAGGATGCGGATTGCTTTACACTTATTTTATTATTTAAATAGATCATATAATTTTTTTTAATAGAAAATCCTTTTAACTTTAAATAGATTAAAATATATTTTTACATATTTTAATAATTTAACACTTAATTTATTATTTAAACAGATCCTTAAACTTGAAATAGGTTAAAATATATTTTTTAATAATTTATTATTATTTTTATAATTCTTAGTAGTGACATTCGATCTGGACCGTCCATTTTTGTTTTGCCCCTCCTTTCTCTCCCGTTTTTTTTCAGTATACAAAGTGAGGTGCTGCGCTTTGTCAACTTTGGAAATCCTGTCGGCTGGTGTAGGTAGATCTATTCCCTGTTTTTCTTAAATGAGAGAAAAAGTTTAGCTATTGGCCGTCCGATTCTCCCGATGTATGGTACCTGATTCGAGAATGCCATCACCTACTGTGTTCTGCCAGTTGTGTTATTGAAGGTGGCCCCGTGGGTGTCACGTGAGATGCATGAGTTTGTGATACCAACGTGACCGGTGCACCAAGGCGTTGCACGGGTCAATCTTTGACCGTCTAACTTTGCGGAAGGGTAGCTCTATTCCTACCTACCGAATTATTTAAGGCACTTACGCGGAAAATCATTGACTGATTTGATTCAAACTCTAGAGATTATTTTTCATCCTGATCTTTCACAAAATGGATCTTAAGTAAGGAATCGGTATCGATCCATGGAGGACTGATACCTACAAGGTCGATACGTATCAGCCGATTCCAATACGTATCGGCCTATACCGTTAACAAGTTAGGATTTTAAATCTAAAGAATAGGTTTAATTGAGCTGTCACTGCTAACTCAATGCTCAACAGGTTTTATGGGATGTGACAAATGATAATTGATAAGTCACTGCAGCCCATCTCTTGACTAAAAGCGTCTCTGACACATTTATAGCATTGACTGAAAGCGCCTATTGACTGAAAGTGTTTCAAATGCATTTATTGCATTTAGTGAAAGCTCCTATGGAACCAATGGGGAATTGGGGGTAACTTTGTTTGTACCCACTTATTTACTTAAAGCACCAATTACAGTTCTATGATATCATATATGTATCGGAATCGAGACCGATACATATTAATTTGGCCGAAAATCGATACGTATCGGTATCAATCGATTTTTTATACCTTGATCTTGAGCCCATGGGTGAACCATCAGCCGATTGATTCTTTTATTCCATGTGGCACACTTTAAAAAGTGTGACGTGAAATCACTTGGCCTCTTAGAGCACCCGATTAATATCAGACGCGTGCGCACCCTAAGAACTTACCAAATTCATTGTCTTTCAAACCTTGCCGAATTATAGCCAAACCACTATCTTGGTAGCCGGTCAAAATAGTGTATAAAATAGATGTCTCCTTATAAAAAAAAAATTAAAAAAAAAAAATAGATGTCTCCAATAGTGGTATTTAAAAAATTGCATGAGAATGTGTGATGGTCAACTTTGGATGGAATTTAGTCATCAAAAGGTACTGCTAGGCTCCTTATATTGATTTCGAAAACGAGAGGGTCAATGCTATTGATGAGCATATAATAGTCTTCAATACCTTTAGATGCTACTTCAATTTCCAGTTTAAATTATTAAGTCTTTTAATACCCTTGCTTTAAGAGGGTCTAAAAGACTGCAAGATTTTTATTAGTATTATTATTATTATAATAATGCAAGAAGGCATGACATACAAAAGCAGTTAAATTTTTATAATCATCAAAGCACCCTTATATTTGAAGAATCTGAAGTGCTTGAGTTAAAGGCAAAGGGGTTTTTGAACATTTGGATAAGCAAGGTATCAAGCTTTGGTTTTGATATCGAGTATTAGTCCAATCTTTCAACCGATACATATCAGTCGATACCGATCGAATGATATATATTTGTTGATACCGATATAGAATTTATTTATTTTTTTATTAAAAAATGATCCTATCTGTTGATCTCGGCTGATACTGATAGAGTATTACTGATACCAATACTGGTCCGATATTGGTATTTGACTAGTATTGATTTCGGTTCTCAATTGAACCCACTACGTACTGCCAATACTTGACACCATAGTGGAAAATTTGTTCAAACATTCATGTCAAGCTATAAATATATGGAGCTGTGAACATCAAGAAGTTTCTATATCGGGGTCCTAAAATTCGTTGAACAGCGTTAGGGTCAAACCAGTTGGTCCCAACACTATACCCTCATGACTGTTTATGGATCAGGTCAAGTTGGTCCAAATTTTAGATACATCCGGTCGTTTGGACACTCTATTGGGTGCTCTTTAACCTTAACACCGGATTTGTTGAGTCTGATACTTACAAATAGCTTAATTATAATTTTTATTGTCTCTTTGTAATGTGGATTTTACAATTCTACGACACTATTAGAATATGTTGAAGTTTAGTCCCACATTAGATAAATTGTAGTTTTGTCTCTCTCCTTATAATATTTCGGGCCCATCTACTCATTGTCAATTGGTTTTGAGATGGATACTCAAATTTATCATGGTATCAGAGTAGATCTTTCTGTTGATAAAAATTGGTATTGAAGATGGCTCCGAGGCACGTAGTTCATTACGTTGTCTTAAAGACAATAGACGCCCTCACTCTGTCGAATAAACGAAGATGTAATGGGGTTCCCAGCGAATTTTCCTTCAGGATACAATAGAGTCCGGTCTTGCCAAGAACCTTATGTTTTTTTCTAGATTGTACTTTCTAGGAAAAGAACCTACCGCAGATTTTCTGATACAAAAAAAAGATTTTAGAAAAAAAAAAGAATGTAAGAGAAGAAGAGAACTAAATGTTATTTTAGTTTCTGTTATGTCTTTTTAATTCAGATCTGATCTCTATTTATAGAGAAAATCATGAACCATTGTGTCTTTTTAGAGTTGTGAATTTTCATATTTTCGGTGAAGAGATGCCAAGAATGTGTCCTTATAAATAGATAAATCGAATTCACTTTGTCTTTTCAAATTTCAAAAAAAAAATAAGAATGTAATAGAAGAGGAGAAATACTCTCACTATAAATGTTATATTGAGTCTAATACACTTCATTAAATATATAAGACTTCTATCTCAGTGGCAATAAACTGTAATTCTTGAACTTGTTCAAGAGTCGGTTTATCTCCAACCATTTTGAAATCAAAATATTAGAGACTAGAAAAGCCTTTGTATCTGTATCTTCAATTAGATATTTCTTCGATGATGAATCTCAAAATCTTTAGTAATTACAGAATGTGTTGAACAACCTATCGTTCAATATATTGAGGATGTAGTCTTGACAATTTAGATCATCTTTCAACCATTTGAGTCGAGTATCCGTTCCTCTACTAGTCGTACTTTTTGTTATTCCCGCTATAGAAATTGGTAGACATGGTGTAGTGAGGACGTAAGCAATCTTGAATTGTTGCACGCTAAATTACACATTTTGCTGCTATCTTTTGAAATTTGACCCGTCAAATCAGTTAAGTTTGATGAGATCTTGATTTATGAACTTTATGCTCTGAGTCATTAGAACGATCTATTGTCTTCAAATTGTTGATAAAAATTGGTATTGAGAATGGCTCCGAGGCACGTAGTTCATTACGTTGTCTTAGAGACAATAGACACCCTCACTCCGTTGGATAAACGAAGATGCAATAGGCTTCTCAACGAATCTACTTTCAGAATGTAACAGAGTCCGATCATGCTAAGAACCGTATGCTCTTTTCTAGATTGCACTTTTTAGATAATGAACCTGTCACACAAATTTTCTGACACACAAAAATATTCTTTAAAAAAAAAAGAACGTAAGAGAAGAAGAGAAATAGATGTTATTATAGTTTATGTTGTGTCTTTTTAACCTATATCTAATCTCTATTTATAGAGAAAATCACAAACCATGTCTTTCTAGATAATTGTCTTTTCAAATTTACGTGATGAGATGCCAAATTTGTGTCATTATAAAAAGATAAATCGAATTCACTTGTGTCTTTTCAGATTTACGGTTGTTTTTTCACATTTATGGTAAAAAGATAAATCCAAAAGACACTTCTTTATAGAGATAATATTTACAAGTTTGTCATTGAATTATTATCAATATATATATATATTATAATAATTATAAACTTAATTTTGAAACTATAAAATAGATATTACTACACTAATATATATAACACTTTCTCCACTTCACGTCACCCAGTTCAATTGTTCATATGATTTGGATCAGTCCACTCAACATGTGGGGGGCATGTTGAAGTTTAGTGCCACATTGGGTAAATCATAGCCTGGTCTCTCTCTCTCTCTCTCTCTCTCTCTCTCTCTCTCTCTCTCTTTATAATATCCTGGCCCCTCCACTCATTGCCAACTAGTTTTGAGATGGATATCCAAATTTATCAGTTATGACTGGTGAAGTTTGATTCATTGGATAACTATACAATATCGTGTCTCTTTCTAATGTTCATTTTATATAATGCATCAATTTTATAATGTATATTGATAACGAATATTATAATGCATCAATCTTGTTATTTAAAAATATTAACTATAATCTTAAATATGTTACTATAAGTTTTAACATTTTTTTAAATATTATATATTGTTTATAATCCCTGAATTTTTTTAGGAGTTTTTCTGAATTTTGTCCGAAATGAACCCCAATTTTCTTTTTTCCATTATTTTTTTTCGACATGAAATGGTGTTGCAGTTTTCAGTTACAACAGCCAATACCACAATGTTCTCACTGTGACGAGACTGAACTACGATGCATGCAATGCAACGGCGCCTCTCGAAACCTACACCACCGGTAATGACTCGATACCCCTAACTAGTACCGGCCACCACTACTACATCTGCGGCATTCCAGGCCATTGCGCCAGCTTTTTCCAAAAGGTGGACATCAATGTCGTCCAAAAATCGTCATCAATGGCTCCCAGCAGTGCCCCTAGCCCTTTGATGATCCCACCGCCGCTGTCGAAAGCCCCTAGCCCTTCGGTGTTGCCATCGCCTTCTTCAACTCCGGGGTCATCGTCATCGTCATCGGGCCCGGCAGGGAGTCCTGGTAGTTCACCACCTCCTGCTGCTGGCGCAAGCAAGGCTCCCTATATAAGGCCCAGTTTTTCTGGGTTTGGTAAAGTTGGGTGGGCTCTTGCCGTTGTCGCAGTCTATAGTGTTTCTGCCTTCTGAGTTGGTTTTTTAGGGATTTGATTTTTTTTAGCTGATGGTCACAAACGTAATTATCATTTTTCTCTTTTTATGATTTATACTTTGGAGTTTGGGTTTGAAATTTTTCTTTAGATTACGTTAATGTTATAGCCACTTTAATTGAATGGATATATAGAGTGTTGAGTTGATCTCTGGCCGTTAAATTGAATGAATCTGATCCGTAGGTTTACAATTATTAAACCAATGTTTTCTGATTCACTAGTTCACTTGGTTTGAATTCGGGTTTGAGATTCGCTTTTTATAAGCAAACACGGTATCATCATAAGGGTATATGAGTTTTGACGTGCTTATAAATTATAATTATTGTTTATGTTAAAAAAAACTTAGGTTTTCTTTCAAAAATCAGCCATGAATAAGTTGGTTAAAGCCTTAAGGTAACCTAGTGTGATCCTTAAATTAGTTTGCTCTCAACCAATTATATAATCGGATGGCATGTAAAGGAGTGACTCAATGATACTAACTATTGTAAATAATAATAATAATAATTATTATTATTATTATTATTATTAAATATATAAATATAAAACATATAAAATCGTATGTCAATGGTATTAACCATGTTTTGACTAAATGGTTTTATATTGCTTCTATTGAGTTTTTTTCACAACATGTCAACTTGTTGCTTTGTTTGCTTTGTGAGATCACGTGCCAGAGTTGGTGTGCGGCTAGCAAAAGCTGGTGTGCCACTAAAAATTGGTGTGGGTGGAAAAAGTACTGTGCTCGTAGCAGCTCTTAAACAATTTAGCCCAAAAAGATTGACCTATTCACACTTGAGAGCCAATGGCTCCCACGGCAATAAAAAAAACTCTCCTAAATGTGTTGTAAGGAAAATAATAAGAGAATCTTTAAATTCACCCACCAAATCTTTTACTTTACCTACATTGAAATACATCAATTGCATTGAATCAGATGATGGAGATTGTTTATCGTCCCAATCTTTTACTCAATCGATCTTTAGATCATGAGTGTACTATCAGACAGACGATTTTTTATTTCATGGGGTACACACTCATAAAAGTGACCTTAAAATTAATTTTAAGTGTACTCGAGATGTTAAGGTCATTTTTTTGAGATGTGTGTCATGTGAAATAAAATATTAATCGTCTGATGGTATGCCGATAATCTCAAGATCCATTGTGTGAAAGATTGGGAGGATAAATGATCTCCATCATCCGATTCAACTCAATCAATGTGTTCCAGTGTTGGTGAACTCAAAGAGTCCGTAGGTGGATTTAAAGGTACTCAAATAATAAATGGTGGACAATTTTTTACAAATAATTTTGCAACAACTTATGTGGGGCGATATGACCAATTTACAGTGCTCAGGCCACACTATGTATGTAGCCAATCATGTCACACAACATAAGCTAACTACATACGGCGGGGTTGTTACAACGGTTGACTACTTGGGTGTGCTCCCCAAGGTCATGAGTTTGAAACGGCTCCTCTTTAGTGATAAAAGGGTACCTAGTAGCGTGCGTAAAGCATGCAACCCACTCCAAGATGGGTGCAATGGCACCAATTTGAATTAGTTCAAGCACGAGTTTGGGGCACCTTATGTTATAAAAAGAAATACCGAAATTTTTGTATGATCTAATTTTAGTTGGGACATTTTTTTTGCATGCTACTTTTTCGGATATTGTCTTGGGGTCTATGGGCTGAATTGGAGCCTAGCTTAGATTGAAATTGGCCAAGTATGGACTAAGATTGGGAGGACCAAAATATTAATGGTTTGGCCTTGCCCAAAACCAGCCTAGCCCACTCCTTTGGTGAGATCATTTTTATATCGATTATATAGAAATTGTTGGACGGCTCAAATCTCGGCCTGACCCATAATGAGTTGTGTAGCGATCCGAAATTTCATAAAAATTAATTATAAGATCCTAGGCCGTACTTTCGTATCATGAATCATAAAAATATAATGAGACAATAAAAGTGTCATAATAGCGAAAGATAAATTTTTTTGAAAATATTAATTAATATCATAATCATTATTCTTATTCCAATAATGGAGTTCGACATAATTAAAACTTAAACATTCTTAAAGAAATATTAATTGATTATTTGTCTCATTTATCTAAAACCAATAATAATAATTAGAAAGGAAAATAGATAATTAGGCCACGAAACCTTCATCGTCATTCATTTCAAATACTTGAGCATTACGTGCAGTCTCATCATCATAGAATCATATGTTATCTTTGGCTATACATGTCTCATTTGATCTCTCCCATCAACAATGGGTGTAAGTTTATACTTGTGTGGATCAGACATGCAATTCATTGAAGTATAAATTATCAATCATAATAATATGAACATTTCTGTATATTTCATATGTGTGCTTGTGGCATGTATAATCCCAATAAACTGAAATGAACTGAACATAAATGTGGATATCAATGTTGCATAAATGTATCATTTCTTTTAATTTCATATTTTTTTCTTGTCATTTAATGAACTGAATATAAACGTGGATATCACTGTTGCATGAATGCATCATTTCTTTTTATTTCATCTTTCTTATCATTTAATACACGTTAGACTCTATTCCACTCAAGACGTTCAGTCGTAATCATGTTTATCATTTGTTTAGTTAGACTTTGTCATGCTCAAGATGTTGGGTCTAATAAATCATATCATTTATTGCACGTCAAATTCCATCCTGCTCAAGACGTTGGGTTTGATCATGCTCATCACATTCTTGTTTAGTTAGACTCCATCATGCACAAGATGTTGAGTCTAATGCTTCTTAATTATGTTTAGTTAGACTTCATCAAACACAAGATATTGGGTCTAATAACTTCTTAGACTTTATCATGTACAAGATGTTGGGTCTAATGCTCATTAATCATAATTTGACATTTTATTATGTTTTACGTATCTTAATTGTGCGTTGTATAGATCATTATGGTACACAAACATGAAAAATGCATATAATCATGGAATAATGAAGTACATATGTGATCATGACGTATAAACTTTAACATTGCATGAAACATATGTAAAAAGAATTGAGAGATAAACGTAATTGTCCAAAATCAATTTATTGATTTCATGTTTAGACTCTATCTATTGATTTATCAGAATTAATCCATTGACTCAAATCCGTATATTTTCCAAAACAATTTCATTTATCAGCATTTGTTCAGACTCAATCGATTGATTCATCAGAATCAATCCATTGACTCAAATTTGTGCATTTTCTAAAACAATTTCATTATCAATATCTGTTCAGGCTCAATTGATTGATTTATCAAAATCAATCGATTAACTCAAATTTGTATATTTTTCAATAGATTATCTCATAACTTGTGTCCATTAATGACAGAAATAAATATAAAAGTTTGAAAATTCAAACCAAGTATTTTTAATTAAAACGTTTTAAAAAATCGAGGCACACAGTGTATACGCTATTAGGCACATATATAAAATTTAGGTATATCAACGATATGAAATTCATATCACAAGAAATCGAGTATGTGTTGTGTTAGGTAGGCTCAATCTGGCTCAATTACTAATCGGGCCAGGTGTGGGCTTCCAAAAGGCTCGATTATACTCGTCTGCTTAAGGCTTGACCCGAATTGGGCCCATTAATACCCTATTTAAAAGGTCAAGAGTGCCCATCCGTTTAATATGTGGCTCATCTAATTCATGCTTGGGGACAAAACGGGGTTTGACCCTTTGTACACATGGCTCACCTAATGAGGTCAATTGAGATGTCCAGTTGGCTGGCTGACATTTAGCTGGGAATATGTCCAAATTCATGCTTAACAAACCCTTTTATGCTGTGTTTGGGTCCGCTCTTCTTTTAGTGGAGGCCAACTCCCCACTTGTTCTCTAGGGCTGCGTTTGGGTTAGTTCTTTAGGGGCAAAGAGTAGTTCTTTCACTTTATGGCTCCGACAAAGAATTATTTTTATATTTGGTAACACGGCTCTTTGCCTCATTTGCTTTGACAAAGAGCTATTTTAAGTGATAAAATTGTTCTATGTTTGCTCTATCTCAGAGCAGATTTTATTTACTCTGACAGAGAGTGGGCAAAGAACTGCTTCTGCTCTTATAAAAGCTAACCGAAACACAGCCTAGAGCAAGTTGTATATGTTCTGACGGAGAGTTGTTTATCACTTAAAATAGCTCCCCGTCAAAGCACACAGGGCATAAAGCTATGATATCAAACGCTTATATACCTCTCCGCCAGAGCCAAAAGAGCCAAAGAGCTGCTTGGCCCGAAAGAGCTAACTCAAATGCACGCTTAGCATATAGGCAAAGTGTTCTTTTATGTTTTATCCCTCAACACTAAGTCAGTGCAAATGCCTTCTTACCCAAATGTTTTTGGGAGCCAGGAGAAGTTGGCCCTTCACGTAGTTTAAAAGAAATGATTAGTGTAAACAATGGGCACAAAAAAGATCTTAGTTGTAAACAATGGGCACAAAAAAGATCTTTATCATATGATTCAGCGTGGTCAAAAGGCCAATGTCTTATTGTATAATTGAAATCGTGTTTTGTGCCAATCTTTTGTGTAAAAGATCTTTAGATCATATCCTTCAAATCCAAGTGATTTAGATAGTGTTTTCATATGACACGAGTTTCTAAAATATTAAATCTTACATTTAAACTATGTGCAATAGCCAACTTCCCTTGTGGAAGTAATGACTTCCAATGAGAAGTCACGGCTCATTGTAGGCCGTGCTGCACAATGCATTGACTTTGAGACGTGTGCAGAGTTCTATGTTTTTAAAAGTCCTCATGAATCTAAAAGTCAATGAGATGTACGGTTCATTGTAGCCTAACTTTTGAGATGTGTACGGAGGTATGTGATTGTCAAAGTCCGTATCCATCTCAAAGTCCACACTCACGGCTCATAACTTACAACATGGGTGCGAATAAGTTGGGTCCGATTGTGTTCGGTTCTTGTCATGATCCACCCGAGTTGAGTCCAACCCAACCCCTTTATTTGCAACCCCAAGCCGACCCAATCCAATTAGCAAAATTCACAGGTCGGATCGGGCTGGGCCAACTTAAGTTAAAATATAAGGTAGGGAGTCCCGTGGAGTCTGGTCGGGTCAAGACATAAAGATTTGAACCGTTTAATAATGTCACCCAATTCGAAGGGTCAAAAATCAAAACCCAAACCCTCTTTGAGTGCCCATCATAGTGAAAAATTTCTCTGAAATTCTTCACAATTTCTTTGAAATTTATCGAAATAAGGGTCGGGCGAAACTTTCGACAAAATTTAGATGATTTCTCTAAATTCGCTAAAATTTCATTAATTTTGGCGAAATTAACGAAATTTTGCATAAATTAATAAATCTTTTCTAATTTTTATCATTTTTTAAATAATAAATAAAAATTTTATGAAGTTTAAATGTAATTTATATTAAATATTTTTGGTACTCTCCAAAACTTTTCGATTTTTTTCTCGAAATTTATCTGTAATGAGCCCCGTTTAGAAATGTTGCCGAAAACGAAATTTATCACTATGGTATCCATCTCAAAATCAATTGACTATATGAGTGTTGACCGGACTGAGCCAAATAACGTGGAGAATTGAACTAGGTAATGCGGAGTAGATAAATGCCTCTCGAGTCGGGACTCAACAGTAATTCAGTCACATCAAGATTATGAAATTTTTTGCTAGTCCGGGAAAATTTGGAGAAAAAGTAAAAAAATTTAAAAAAAAAAAAGAAAAAGAAAAACAAGATTAGAAAGTTTGAATTATTTTAAAAAATAAGATGTGAACAAATCATGATTTAATAGCCAATTGTGTAAATTTTTTAATAATTATAAATAATTCGTGTTTAGTTTGTAGAACATCAAAATCGCCTAGTTTTCAAAAATGGGTAAGCTTGGACTTGGAGTAGACTTTTGAGCTACCGGAAAATATGTCGCCCATCGAGGAGACTATGAGATCCGTGGAGGATTTTAAAAGCCTTCAGATTTGATCCTAAAGCCTTCAGATTTGATCCTTCTGTATGTCTAACAGTACAATGTTGATTTAAAAAGGTTAAAACGAATTTGGATTTCCCTAGACATTTGGTAAAGAAAAAGTAGTTTATAATAAAATAATTATTAATTAGTATATAATTTTTATTATTAAATTGTTTTTTTATAATACTCCATATGATCTACCCACACAAAGGTCAAGAAATATAGTTTTAAAATTATTATAAAAATAATTAAAAATCATTCGTAAGATCTAATCCTAAATTTTGAGGGAAATATTTTTAAAAGGCCTAGAGCGTTGTGGATGAGCTGTATTCTTTTATCTCCGGATTTAAGGCCATTAGACCAGGAAGTCTTCTTTCTCTAGATTGACTAATTTTATGATCAACAGACACCATTAGCGCCAAAGTGCTACCCACGTGGGGTGGGTTAGAGCACAGGCCATGTGACATATAATGGCCAAAAAAAAATCTTGTTTTTGGTAATATAGCTACGGGACATGTGATTTACTAGGGATGTAAGTTTGGTGTACCAAACTAAACTGAACCTGAATTTTTTGGTACAATTCGATTCGGTTCGGTTCAGTTCAGTTCGGTGTAGGTAAAATACCTAATTTTAAATTTTTTTTAGGATATTTTTTCAATTTTATCGATTTTTTCAAGTTTTTTCGGTTTACTCAACCTACCCCCTCAGTTTTCTATTTCAAGCTACCCAAATCGAAACCGAACTGACTTAGGGTTCAGTTCGGTTTGTGTCGGATTTCGGTGCGGTTCGGGACCCTCGGTTTACGATTCAGTTTCGGTGTTCTGTTCAAAACTTGTATACCTATGATTTACTAAATAAAGTTGACTTTTATGACTATTTTACCCTTCAAATTATGGGTCAAATATAAGGTAACGCTCACCTACCAAAGTGTATAGATTTTTTTTTTCAACTTTAACCACATTTTTAACGGTGAATAAGCGCTAGAATTTGCTCAAATTTGTTGGGTGGTACCTGATCGATCTTATATAAGTTGCCTTTGAATCTGATCTTCGGATTGGGTACCAAGTGGCGTCTAGTGGAATCGTGGGTAGCGCCAAAACACTACCCTCATAAGTAGCATGTCGGACTTCATATATATATATATATATATATATATATGGGCTAGGATGCTACCTACAAGGGTAGCACTTTGGCGCTACCCACGAGTCCGTTGAGCATCATGTGGCACCCAACTCGAAAATTAAGTGATACGGCAACTTAGAGAAGGTCGATTATATCCCAGAAGACAAACTTGGGCAAGATCCGGCGCTTATCCACAGTTAAAAATGGCCCCAAAATCCACAATTGATCATAATGTGTATCATATGATTCAAAAACCAGTTTTTGAAGATTTGTGACACGTGAAATAAAAAATTGACCATATGATAGGTGAGCCATGATCTCAAATTAAAAAAGGAAAGGATTGATACTCATAAGATTTGTGACATGGGGAATCACAAACTGGCAGTCTGATAGGTGAGCCATGATCTCGAGATCTTTTATGTGAAAGATTGGGGGTTAAAAACGATCTCTATTATCTTATTCGAAAGAATCAACAATTTTTAAAGTGATTTTAAATGTTAGCACTTTCAGAAAACTTGTGGGCCCGTTTAGAGGTACCAAATATATTAAAGAGAAGCAGAAGCAGACTAAGGTGGCGACGCAGAGATTTTTGTCTAAAAATATTTCACTCAGACCATCTAAACCTTAACCTGAAAATGTAACTCCTCATTTCCCATTGAAACTTGATGATGATCATAGATTCCCTTTACATCTATCAATCCAAAAAGTTTGAAACCCTTGGCCCTAGCAAGAACATTTTCATTTGATGAGAAACAAATTTGACATAAATCCTTCAAAAAATCTAAGTTGAATAATAAATATGTGGCTTGCACACATGGCCGGTCCTAACCACAGGCCTAAGAGGTTGTCGAATAGGGCCCCAAAATTTATGCAAAAAATGGAGCCCCGCAATACAAAGATGTAATCCAGTTCGGTAGTGTAGGGCCTCATTTTAGGAACTCTCCTAAAAGTGTTTTTTTGAGAAGGTTTGCCAAACAGGGCCTCAAATTTGTATATAGCGTTTATATATATATATATATTCAAGCGAAGCAAAAGAAGGCTGGCATGGCATCACAAGAGAAATTTTGGATATTTTTGTCTTAAAAAATATTTGACTCATCCATGCAACCTTAAACAAAAAAATCTCATCTTAGATAGGGTTGTCAATGGTTGAGCCGGGTTCCAGGGGGGTTTTGGCCGGCCATATTATTTTCGACCATAAAAATTATGCCTGAGTCCGTCTCAGATAGAACTTCCGGCTAGTTTTGGCCCAAGTCTTTTCGGGTCGGTTGGGCCGGATTGAAGCCATCCCGCCTTTTTATCTTGGGCATGGTCAAGCCAGGACGGGTTTTATTCGGCCTAATTATTTTTTAACTCAAAAAGTAGCCCAAACCCGACCCGAATAGAAGGTTCGGCCTGGGTCCCTTTTGGGCTCAGGCTTTTTATTTGAGCCCATACTCGACCAGAATTGGGCCGAGCTCGGGCTGATGTTAGAAGTTTCTATTTGTGGTGACTGTGGTCAATCCGTTGACCGGTGAATGGTGTAAGATCAATATTGAGATGTAATAGTTGCTAATTCGGTAAATTTTAGAGAATAAACAACTAATAATTAAGTCTTTTAGTTAGGGTATGATTGTGATTTCCAATCACAATATAATTAATAATTTAATTCCTTAATGGAAATGACTCATTGGCTATAAATATAAGGGATGCTTGGTCCCAACGATTGTTCAACACACTTCAACCCTCCTTATTAGCAAAAATATCCTCATTGTGCTCAGAGGTATTGAGAACGAAGAGATCGTTAAAGATCCAAGCGACAACCCATCTTTCATGACTCACACCCAAGGTGAGTTAAAGATCTTTTATTTTAAATTTTTTGATAAAATCATAATCATTACGATCTTCGCGATAAGGTACGCACATATATTTTAACTTATGAATTGTTGATTTATTATTTTGATTGATCGCACGCTTAGATCTTAGGGCAAATATTTGGGTGCTCGGATCAATAAATGCATCAATTGATATCAAAAGCAAGTTCGGTGTATGATTGATCATAGCATATATGTTTGTGTTAATGTTTTATAAGCTTCTTTAACTTGTGTGAGAAAGGATTTCTTTTCTTTTATTTTGGAGTTTTTGACGAAAGAATCGATGGGGATTTTGTGCGATAAGATCAAAGAGTGTGTTGATACCCTTGGTCGACCCAATCGATTATTCATTATCATGAACCCTTTTGATGGTAAAAGATGTGCCTTGAAGATTTTCAATGAGAATTGGTACCACTACTTGTAGCCGCGGATATCCATATGCAGTGCAAGAAGCCCAATTTCAGCTTCACGCAAAAGAAATTATAAAATCTCTCAATATTTTAAAATATGATGGGATTGTTTGTGTTGGCATCCTGATTAAGGTCGGCCTTCTCTCAATAATAATAAACTTCGAAATCACTTGGAAAGATAATTTTTTGAATTCTGTGTTTGATTCGACTGAGTCGGGCTTATATATAAACTCAGTTTAGACTCAATGTTAGGAACCCAATCAAATTGACTATTTTGAAATTTTGGTTAAATCATTAAATATTTGCTAATTAATATATGAGACTTTTATAAAGTGGTGCGTTTTCTATTATTTATAATTAAAAAAAAAAAAAAAAAACATTAAGTGACTTATTTTTATTATTATTTAATCACTTTTGTGACCATCTAAAATATTATCAAACCGAAATAGAAAATATGACTTTGAAGGATTTTTCTACCCAACGGTGATGATCTTTCATAATATTGTGGTTTTCATAGTGTGGTTTATTTTTGTAAAAGACCATATTACAAGTTCAAGGAAAGTTTATAATAAATGTTGACATAACAACTTGAAAGATTATTTTTGTCTAACAGTAATGAATCACTCAATGTTGTGTGATGATTATGTTTTACTATTTATTATTTTGTGTGTGGGTACCGCTAGTATGTTGTGACTTGACCCAACAGATGGTCATAATGATGCAATTACTAGCACAATCATTAATATGAATTGAAGAAGCTGCTGGTGTGTTATAACTTGATCCAACGGAGAGTTATAATGATGCAAATTATTTCTCAATAAAATCACATTGATTTTATTTTTTATTATATTCTTTAACATAATTTAACTATTTTATAAAATATTATAAATATAATCTTGTGGAATTGATAATTACTACAATTGTATGTGGATATAATAAAGCCCATAATTATTGTATAGCATCGAACTCATCTTTAATATGAATTAAAGAAGCAGCTAGTGTGTTATGACCGACCCAACGGAGAGTTATAATGATGGAAATTGTTCCTCAATAAAATCGCATTAATTTTATTTTTTATTATATTCTTTGATATAATTTAACTCTTATGTAAAACACTATAAATATAATCTTGTGGAATTGATAGTTACTACAATTGTATGTAGACATAATAATACCCTTAATTATTATATAGCATTGAACTCATCTTCTATTACTAATATGATTGGTGAAATTGAATATTTGAGTGGCCTCAAACTATAGCAAATGAAAAGAATAAGTCTAAATTGTTCTAGGTTGCATTGATCTTGACTATGCTATACGATTTGAAAAACCTAAGGTGCTCACTATCAATGCCTCGGTTGAAAATCTAAAAGTGAACAATACTAATTTAGGAAAATGGGATATATCAAATCGTACGAACCTTATGATCATAAAGAGTTTCATTACTGATACGATCCGAAGATGTATTTCTAACTCGCATAATGTACAGGAATACATGCAAGCCATTCAGGAATAATTTCAAGAAACTTCTAAGACACTTGTCAGTAGTCTTATTGTTTAAATAGGAACCACAAAATATGATCATAGTAGCGTACGAGAGCACTGATGTGATTTTTTTTTAATGTGATGTTTTACTCGCAAGTGCACGAATCGGTTTGTATATAGTGGGTGCAGAGTACGAGATCGTTCCCACGAGGACTAATTTTGAAATATCTAAAAGAGACAAGCAATTCTAGAAATCTATTAAGATCTAACAGTATTCTACCAGTTTTATGATTTAAGCGGTTGATGAGATGGTAATTACTGACTACAAAAATAAAACTTAATTGATAATTCAAAAGGAAAGGTAAAGATGATGATAAAGATGAAGATACTAAATCCTTCCATCTTTGGTCCGTTCTTCCCGTAATATAAATCTAAGGATTAAATTATGAGATATTTCATTGGTAACAAACATCTTTTATGGAAGATCAATGGTCAACACCCTAATAGGTTCCACGTTGTATCCCTGCAATTAGGACTTAGATGATTTTCATATATAGATCTGGGATCAAGGGCATGGCTAGGCACACATGATCTCAGGTTCAAATAAAAATCATCCCCAAAGTGGGTGAAAATTCCAACAAGAATACCACTTATAAATCTGAAATCAAGGGCATGGCTAGGCACACTTTATTCAGATTAGGGAGTATTTAAGATAAAATTACCATTACAGAATCAAGATCCAGGGCATGGCTAGGCACACTCGATCCCAGAACATAATCGTAATTAGATCCACACGATGAAAGCAAAAAGACCATAACAATGATTAGGTAAAATTACCGTCACAGATTTGAGATCCCGGGCATGGCTAGGCACACGCGATCCCGATTAGTGGCGGGGATTTCATCCGTTCATGATAGCACAACAACCATAAAATAAAATCTCATATTTAAATCCTTAATTTATATTATTAAAAGTACATCCCTCGGATGGGAATCATTAGATCCCCATCCCTATAAATTTAGCCACACATATTGTATTTAAATGACATAAATAAATAAATAAGGGAAAATAATATTAATTTAAGAAATTAAAATTACCTCAAACTTCAAAAGAACTTACTTTGATCCAAAAGTACGATGATCTTCAGAAACGAAATTAATGCAGGAATAAACTTTGAACAAAATTTATAAACTGAAGGGATGAGTACTGAAAAATTAAGGGAACAAAGCTCTCAAAAAAGAATAATAAAACTTCCCTATTTCTATGTCTAACTATGAAAAATAAAGGCTAAAAACTAAGAACTCTAAAACTAAAACTCTCTCCTAAAATTAATTCTATCTAATTAATTCCTCTCTAATAATCTTTTCCGAAGTGTTTGAGTCGCTTTAAATAGACCCTCGTCGCGGAAGTCTCCCGAGCCAAAATTTTAGGGTCGATGCATCGAGCCGCCAAAAAGTCCCAAAAATTTGCTTTACAGTGTCAGTTTCGTGTCAGACTCTGACTTGTCCTCGATTAATCGACCTATAGGGTCGATGCATCGACCCTCAGAAATCCGTGAAATTCAACACTTTCTTTGTATCAGACACTGCTTCAGTATTTAGGCCATATCTTTCTGTCCCGAACTCGGATTGAGGTGATTATTGCTCCGTTGGAAAGCTGATGAAAAGATCTACAACGTTTATGTTTTGATAATTTCATAATTCGGTCGTCTTGAAGGTCCCAATTTAGCCGCAAGTCGCACCAAGTTCTTGATTACCCAAAGTTGCAGTGTTTTGACATTGTATTCAGAATTCTTGGACTGTTTTCTATACTTAGCTTGTATTTACCTGAAACACTTCAAATCTAATCATTCTCATCAGATAACCTTCATCGGACAGCTAAATATAGGTATTTATGGGTAAAATATCATCATTTTTCAGTACTCATCATACCCCCAAACCTACACTTTGCTAGTCCTCGAGCAAAGCAAACTAAAGAAAATAAATGCCACTTTCGTAGGAAACACGATTGCACTTAGCATGTGCAACAAGCCTTTAAACCCCTAGGTGATCCTAGTGGAGGAGTTGTGTCTCCTGAGGGTTTACAGTGAAGTTACCCACAAACTTCAATACATTTTTGAAATCATCGATAAAATTGAGTTTTCAAAACATGATTTTGATAACATATATACCATTCAAAAAAAAAAATCATTAATCAATTCAACATGCGAATTCTCAATTTTAAATAACAATATTATACTAATCATACTAATATCCATTCAAATTAGTCTAATGCTCAAATCGTTAGATAGCTCATCCATTCATGCCTAAACATGAAGTGTGTGCATAACCAAACCAAAATTCATTCATCCCAGAACTAGTTCAAACGAAAAACCGTTGGTCTGTTGTTTTGACTCAATCCTCACTTTAGGTATACTCTCAAAATATAAAGACACCGATGATGGATAAGTTTTTGCACATATGTGAGAGGTCAATACAAAGCAAATAAAAAGGTTTCACATGATAAATAAAACACGATGCAATCAATGAACAAAAATAAATCTCGTAAGAAGATACTTGTATATCCTAAGCATGTCATATCAAGTGTCAGAAGTATCACATATTTACTCTCCACAAGGCAGTTACTAATGCAAGATCAGATCATGAAGGTCTTTTTAGGGTTGTAATGGGGCTCAGGAAAGGGTAAGAAAGAATTGGAAGTTGGGATTCAAAGTTTCTGAGAAATTGGAAAAGAAACACCTTTTTTATTTTTTCTATTTCTCTTCTTTTTCTTTTCTAATCTCTCACTATTTTTTTCAATATTCTTCTATTTTTCTCAACTTTCTTTTTCTCTTCCTTTATCTTAAAGCACCTCATATTTTTCATTATTTTTCATAATTTTTTTCTTTTTCTTCCCCCCTTTTTTTTTTCTTTTTTTTTTTGCCATATACTCTCAGTAAACACCACAATTCAGTATCTCTCCACTTACTCTCTTTTCGTTCACTCTCATCCCTCATTCCTAATTTCTCAGAAATAAGAAGGGTAAAGCTGAATTTTCAGAAATGGTGAAGGGTTAAAGGTTAACGTGGCTTATCAAAGAATGTATAAAGGTAAATTTTTTCAATAGGCTCAAAGGGGTACTAGAAAGATAAATTTATTTGAGGTGGGGCATTTTAAGCACAAACAAGCCAAAGATGGCCTTCAATCATGTCCTTAAAAGATAGTAACCTTGCCTATTCGTCTTGAGTAAATATACAGTACATTTTAACATAATGATATGAATTTGATTTCATGCAAAGTCACAAGTCAAAATGAAGTGTATCAGATTATGCAAAATAAGTCGTATTCAAAGAAAACTTTGAGCTTATATATTCACTCATCAATGACAGGAAATTAGCTCTAAAGCTCACTGGGTTTAGTCTCCACTGAGATCCTAAGATTCAACATTCAAAACAGTTCATCGATTTCTAAGTCTTAGCTTGGTATCAGTGCAAAAATTCTAAGCATGAATATCAAAATTATCCACAACATATCACATTAAGCTTCATCATCTTAGATACAAGTAATCAAAATATGACACTAGTATTCTCAAAATTAAATTCACATGCATCATCAACTAAAGTTTGAAAACAATCGTAAAATAATGTGCATGATGACTTCAAAATTTAATTTTTTTTTTTTTTTTTCAGATAAAACATATAAGTGACGCAAAATAAATAACCATACCCCCAAACCTAAAGATGATAATGTCCGCATTGATTGAAAGAAGTAGCGCACCCCCAAACCTGTTTGAAAAAAAGTACCTCAACACAAAGATCAGGTGCAGAGAATATGTGCATCAAATTGGAACATGACAAAAAATATATTGAAGGGAATATGGTTACACTATTGAGGGAATTAAAAACAATCTAAACAAAACAAAACAAAACAAAACAAAAAGGAAAGAAGAAAAAAAAACTAATAAATCCTAAATCCTAAATCCTAAACTAAACATGAATCCAACTCTGTTAGTCATTGGTAGGCGAACCCATCCACCTCGGGTCACTTAAAATTGATATTCTTAGGCACATGGAACAATTTATCCCAAAGATCAAGGGCAAACATAGGGTCGATTAATCGATCCCTAAAGGTCGATGCATCGACCCTTTGGGGGTCGATTAATCGACATTGGGGTCGATACATCGACTCCCAAAAAAATTTTTTTTTTTTTTTTTTTCGCAAACATTGGGTTGATTAATCGACACCATCTTGGCAGAGAGTTGAAATTTTTTTAAAAAATGACATTTAAATGGTGCTCTTCAACTACTCTAAAGGCAACAGGTAATTAGCAAAATTTTTGCAATCCCACACAGATTAGAAAATACACTTTTTCATTGATAAATACGATGATTACAAGGACACTTCAAATTTGACTCCTAAAATAAACAGCCTAAACAAAAGAAAGAAAAATAACACAAAACGAAAAATCCTAATCCTAGACTAATCAAACTAATCATCTCCATCCTCCTCGGCTTGGCGGGCCCTGGCGCGCATCTCATCATAACTATCAAGCCACATGCGCTGCCTGATCTGATGGAGGAAGGAACGATCATAGTGGCTACGGCGCAGGAGTGCACCATGTTGTCGCTGTTGCTCCTCTTGTAAAGAGTTAATTTGGGCTTGGAGCGAACCCAGCGACACACCCTCCTCGGGTCCTTGATCAGGTGCATGTTGGTCATCCTGGCGTTGTGGCGTCTTTGGCGTGGGGAGCAGTTGGTGATGTGCATCGAGGCATTAGGGATATTTCCCAAGAGACGCATACTGTGGTTCCATTGGGACGCACCATAACGATAGAATGCAAGGTCCCCGATATCATCATCCCGGTAGAACGGGAAACGAAAGGAAATTAAGCAACTTCATAACATAATGGGGGAAGTAGACCAACGGGGCTTCACCAGTTGTAGGTTTAGTGAGTTCGTCATGGCATCGCCACATGCCATCATGAATAATCCTGGGCACGTTGATCAATGAATTGCGGTGGGCCCCATAAAGCGCTTGAAGTAGATTGCCATCGACCACACTATCCCAAACAAAAGCGGTAACGCCGATCGCAGTGGCGATCGCCTAGTGGCGATCCCAGAAGAAAATATGCCGCGACACATCTCGTTGATTATATCCTCCTGAGACTCGTCGAGTTCCTCACCCAAAGTGTGATTGTGAGGGCACTCGCACGAAACATTAAAGACCTCCGCAATGGTGTGCGGATAAATCGGGCGCGACCACCCATCAATTGAAACAGTGAAGTGGGCGGCGACTTGATTCTCGATGGAGGCGGGCACCCATGCCATGTTCTGATAGAATAACCGAACAACGCGTTCGGACACTCTGATCACGGGCGGAGTGAGGAGAAAATGGGCATTGAGAGCCATCGCGTAGGCGAGGGAAACGGTGCAGATAGGCAGTGCTTGAAAAGCCGCGAGATCAAAAACATATTCGAAACACAGGTCGCGGGTCGCGAAGCAACCACTTGGCTGATCACGTGGATGACCAGCAGGGCGTTGTACAAGTCTTTGCGGCGCGGCAGAGGTCGAAGCCATGATTGCACTGTCGGAATGTCGGAGGCAATCAGAAAAAATAGGATACAAACGAAATAAAAATCTGAGTGAGACTCCTCCATTTAAATAGGCGCAAAGGCGTCCTCTTGGGACGGACACACGCAAAATAATCGATTAATCGATCAAAAGGGTCGATTAATCGACTCTATTGAAAACGGGGGCGTCAGAAGTCCCGACGCATGGAAACACGCAACGTCTTTAAGTGAAAACACGCAACGTCCAGAAGTGGAAAAGTCGATTAATCGACTTACTTCCTCGATTAATCGACATAAATCGAGGCAAATAAAAACTAAAAACGCACGCCCCGAAATCAAATTCGATTAATCGACTCAAAAAGAGTCGATTAATCGACTACAAATAAAAACAAAAACTGACAGATTTTCAACAGAGTACGATTTCCAAAATCAACAGAGCACGATTTCCAAAATAAAAAAAGTCAAAAACCATCATAAATGCAGTCTCCTTGAAAAAGGGGACTCCATAAATACTGTCGATTAATCGACCAAAAGGGTCGATTAATCGACCAAAAGGGTGGATTAATCAACCTTGGGAAGGTCGATGCATCGACCCAGGGTGGGTCGATGAATCGACAGAGGGGGTCGATGCATCGACTCCCAAAATTTATTTTTTTATTTTTTTATTTTTTTAAACCAAAACAAAACCAAACCAAAGTACACAATTGGGTTGCCTCCCAATGAGCGCTAGTTTAAAGTCGATAACTCGACCTTGGGAATTGCTTAGTCAGGGTGAGCCAGTGGCTCACTTAAAGAAAGAGTGTCAGAGAATGCAATCGCATTCTTAAGGAACGGTTTCAATCGTTGACCGTTAACTCGAAAAACATTCCCGTGTTTCTGGTTGATAATATCTACTGCCCCATTGGGGAGTATTCGAGAGATTTTGAAAGGACCATTCCAACGGGTTTTTAGTTTCCCCAGAAATAGATGAAGTCGGGAATTATAGAGTAGAACCTGTTGACCAACAACAAATGATTTCCGCAGAATAGATTGATCATGAACCCGTTTCATACGGTCCTTGTACGATTTAGCACAGTCATATGCATCAGCACGGATTTCTTTTAATTCATTTATTTGGAAACCCCTTTGGGTACCAGATTTCAGGAGATCGAAATTCAATGACTTAACGGCCCAAAATGCTCGATGTTCCAATTCAACCGGGAGGTGACATCCTTTACCGAAGACCAACCGATACGGCGACATGCCAATCAGAGTTTTAAATGCAGTTCGATACGCCCATAGAGCGTCATTCAACTTTAACGACCAGTCTTTACGGTTCGGATTGATTGCCTTTTCTAAAATCTGCTTAAGTTCCCGATTAGAGACTTCAACTTGGCCACTTGTCTGAGGATGGTAAGGTGTAGCAACTTTGTGTGTGACACCATATTTCTTCATTAATTGGGTGAACACTTTATTGCAAAAGTGCTTTCTATCATCGCTGATTATCGCCTTTGGAATGCCAAAACGTGAAAACACTTGATCCTTGAGAAATTTGATCACTACTCTGTGATCATTAGATTTACAAGCCACGGCCTCTACCCATTTCGAAACATAGTCAACACCGACAAGAATGAACGTATTTCCAAACGAATTCGGGAAATGACCCATAAAATCGATCCCCCAAACATCAAATAATTCAACTTCTAAAATTGGATTGAGCGGCATCATGTTGCGCTTTGAGATTCGGCCCAGCATTTGACAGTTGTGACAAGATTTGCAATGTTGATGACAATCCTTAAATATCGTCGGCCAGTAAAAATCACTTTGAAAGATTTTTGCTGCAGTCTTTTTGGAACTAAAGTGACCTCCACAAGCTAACTCATGACAGAACGAGATGATTCGTGGTTGCTCAGATTCGGGAATACATCTTTGTATGATTTGATCAGGACAGTATTTGAATAAGTACGGATCTTCGAAAAAATAGTGTTTCACTCGAGCTAAGAAAATGGATTTCTCATTCTTCGACCAATGGTGAGGTAATTTCTCGGTGACTAGGTAATTGACAAGATCCGCATACCAAGGTGGGCAATCAATCCTGAATAACTGTTCATCCGAGAAGTGCTCCAAGATCGGAACAGGCTCGTTAGGTTTCTCAATAATTATTCGTGACAAATGATCGGCCACCACATTTTCTGAACCTTTCTTGTCCTTGATCTCCAAATCGAACTCTTGCAACAACAAGATCCACCTAATTAAACGTGCCTTAGCGTCTTTCTTAGCGAACAGATAACGCAGGGCAGCGTGATCTGTGAATACCACAACTTTAGATCCTAATAAATAGGATCGAAATTTATCCAACGCAAAAACTACTGCCAAAAGTTCCTTTTCAGTGGTCGAGTAGTTCAACTGGGCATCGTTGAGAGTGCGACTCGCATAGTAGATTACATGCGATAATTTTTCTATTCGTTGTCCCGAAACGGCTCAATTGCATAATCGAGGCGTCACATGATTTGAGCAGGAAGGCCCAGTTCGGAGATTGAATTATTGGAGCTTTTATCAATTCGGCCTTAATGGTTTCAAAGGCCCGCAAACATTTATCATCAAAGATGAATGGGGCATCTTTTGAAAGTAAGCTGCAGAGCGGCCATGCTATCTTACTGAAATCTTTAATAAAACGTCAGAAAAATCGGCGTGGCCCGAAAAGATCCGATTTCCTTCACCGCCCCTATGGTGGTAGGTCGGAAATTAAATCAACTTTAGCCTTATCGACCTCAATACCCTGGGACGATATGATGTGTCCCAAAACAATGCCATCTTTAACCATGAAGTAACATTTTTCCCAGTTAAGAACAAGGTTCTTCTCCTAGCATCGTGCAAGCACTAGCGACAAATAATTCAAACAGTCAGCAAAACTGTCTCCATGTATCGAGAAGTCGTCCATGAAGACTTCAAGGAATCGCTCGACCATATCCGAAAAAATACTCAGCATACATCTTTGGAATGTAGCTGGTGCATTACAAAGCCCGAACGACATTCGTCGATAGGAGAAAGTACCAAAAGGACATGTGAAAGTGGTCTTCTCCTGATCCTCCGGTGTAATGACTATTTGGTTATACCCGGAATAGCCATCGAGAAAGCAATAGTACTCATGCCCGGCCAATCTTTCTAACATCTGATCGATAAACGGAAGTGGAAAGTGATCTTTCCTCATCATCAAATTTAACTTCCGATAATCAATGCACACTCTCCACCCTGTTTGAATTTTTGTAGGGACCAGTATATTTTCTTCATTCTTCACCACTGTGATTCCCGATTTCTTAGGGACCACTTGTGTGGGGCTGACCCATTTACTGTCCGAGATGGGGTATATGATTTCGGCATCTAAAAGTTTGATTACCTCATTTCAGACCACATCTTACATTATAGGGTTCAGTCTCCTCTGTGGTTCTCTAGAAGGCTTAGCATTGTCTTTCAAATGGATTCGGTGCATACACACCGTCGGACTAATGCCTTTGATATCTTTTATCGACCAACCGAGGGCACTTTAGTGCTCTTTGAGTACATTCATGAGTTGGCCTTGCTGATTCGCATCCAGTGTTGATGATATTATAACGGGTTGAGTTTCATTCTCCCCCAGGTAGGCATACTTGAGATTTTTCGGAAGAGGTTTAAGTTCTAAGGACACTTTCTCCTCCTCTTTCGGCTTTTCCGTGATTAATTTAATTTGAGTTCCACACTCTATTTCCTGTTCTACACCCAGACGCGGTGTGGAGTCCAACATGTGATTTACTTCTTGGATTAGTTGATCCACATCGAAATTTTCTCCAAAATGCGCAAGACAAGCTGCTAAAGGATCTTCAGATTCAGATGCATGAAATATTTCCTCTATAATTTCATCGAGTATGCATGCTTGTGCATGCTCATCATCCTCCATGGGCTGCTTGGCAATATTAAAAATATTGAGTTCCACTGTCATATTCCCGAATGACAGATTCATGATCCCGCTTTAATTGATCAACAGATTGGAGGTTGCTAGGAATGGTCTTCCTAGAATCACCGGAATATTATTCTTCAAATTTGATGCGGTTCGATTCTAGAACAACAAAATCTACAGGAAAGTAGAAAGAATCCACCTTAATGAGGACATCTTCCACAATTCCTCGAGGGATCTTTACGGACCGATCAGCTAATTGAAGGGTCATCGCAGTGGTCTTAAGTTCTCCCAATTCGAGCTCCTTATACACAGAATAAGGCAACAAGTTGACACTTGCTCCTAAATCTAAAAGGGCCTGATCAATACGGTTATCGCCGATGATGATCGAGATTGTAGGACAACCTGGGTCCTTGTATTTGATTGGGAGCTTTGCTTGCAACACTGAACTAATCAGCTCAGCTAAGAAAGCCTTTTTCAGAATATTGGTCTTTCTTTTGATTGTGACCAATTCCTTCAAAAATTTAGCATAAGCAGGTACTTGACGGATGGCATCCAGGAAGGGAATATTAATTTTTAATTGCTTAAAAATATCATTTATTCCTTCCACATCGCGATTTCTCAGTGGTGTCATCAATCTTTGCGGGTACGGTGCTTTCGGAACAAAACTTTTCTTCTGTTCACTCTTTTCTTCTGATATTTCTTTTGCTTGTACTTTGTCATCAATTTCTTCTCTCTCTTCAGATTTCTTCTCTCCATTAGACTCTTCCTCCTCCTCTGGCAACACTACTTTATTATCAACCTGCTTTCCAAATCTCAACGTTGTGATTGCCCGAATTTGTTGTTGATTATCCTCTTGTGTTAAAGTTGATGTTTGTTCAACAACCATTTGGCCCCTTGGGTTAGGAACAGGTTGGCTAGGAAACGAACCTTTTTCTTTTTCACAGAGAAAGGATGCCAATTGCCCAATTTGGGTCTCTATTTTAGAGATTGAGGGCGTGTGAGAATGAATGAGTTTCATCAGGTCCTCAGTAGAAGGAGTTTGTGTATGAGGACGTTGGGTAGGATTTCCCTGTGGGTTGTTAAATCCAGGTGGTGGAAATGTCGGCACAAAATTTTGTTGTGGTTGGTTTTGATAACCTCCCATTGGTTGCGTAAACTGAAAATTCTGGTTCATTTGCCGTGGCTGCCCAACCTGATTTTGATTGTATTGAAATTGATTCGGGTTATTGAACCCTTGCTGTTGAAAGTGCCCTTGACCGTAGTTCTGCTGCGGTCCTTGATTGAAATTTTGTTAGGGACAAAAGTTTGTCCCCTGTTTCCTGGGCTGCATTCTTTGATTATCTTGTTTCCATGAGAAATTTGGGTGGTATCTCCAGCTATTTGGGTTATTCTCATTGAAAACGTTTCCTTGATTCCGCCCATAATTATTCACAACATTTAACTGTTCAGATGTGTCTTCATGATAGTTCTGCATTGAAGGACAATCATCTGCCATATGCATTGGACTTGCACAAATTGAACATGGCTCAGGTTGTGTATTGACCATATGCACATTCTTCTTTAATTTTAATTCCTCCACTTGTTGAGTGAAGAAATCAATTTTAGCCATCAGATATGGGGAATCCTTTACTACGTATAGTCCTCCTTTCTTGGTTGAACTCCCGGCTTGATCACGGGCTTTGACTGGTTGTTCCCGAGTCTTTGTGAAATCCCAGTGCTGAGAATCCTCAGCCAGCTTTTCGAGGAAAGCATAAGATTCGGTTTCTTTAAGGCTCAGGAATCCTCCGCCATTCATTGACTCCACCAGATGTCTATTTGGTTGATTCAGTCCATTGTAGAAGCACTGGACCAGTCTCCACTTTGAGTATCCATGGTGCGGACATTTGAGTAAGAGATCCATGAATCTATCCCAAGCTTCATATAATCTCTCATCTTCCTCTTGCGTGAAATCCTTGATTTCACGCCTATGACATTCGCCTCGCCATAGGGAAGAACTTTGATGAAACTTTTGACCATCTGATCCCAGGTGGTTATGGATCCCAATGGTAGAGAATTTAATCATGCTTTTGCTTTATCCTTTATAGAGAAAGGAAATAAGCACCAATGCAATTCTTCAACAAATTTTGGTAAACAGATGAGCAGACTTCGACGAAGTCTTTAACGTGCTGGTATGGATCTTCTCGCTCCATGCCATGAAAGATTGGAAGGATTGGGATGACATTTGTCCAAATTTCAAACCAGCCACCAGGTGTGGCGGGGTATACAATGCATGATGGGGTATTTGTAGTTATCGGAGAAAACAGTTCTCTCAATGTTGGTTCTTCCTCTTGTTCGAGTTGTCCATTCATGTTGTCAGTCATATTGACTTCAGTGGATGATTCACTTAAAAATTTCTGCCTTGATCTAGCGTCCTTACGATTTGGCCGCGAACGCTCAATCTCGTAATTTAATTCTAAATTTCTTTCTTTAGAGGACCTAGTGTGCATGCAAATGATGCACATAGTGGAGGTTTCAGGCAGGAAAACCTCAGAATTTTTTTATTTTTTATTTTAATTAAAATTTTAAAATTGAAATTTCCGAATTTTTTTTTTTTTTAATTAAGCAGAAATACTATTTTAATCCTCGAAAATTCCTAAAATTTACTGTCTACCAAAAATTCATATTTTCTTAATTTGGTCCCCGGCAACGGCGCCAAAAACTTGATGTGATTTTTTTTTAAAGTGATGTTTTACTCGCAAGTGCACGAATCGGTTTGTATATAGTGGGTGCGGAGTACGAGATCGTTCCCACGAGGACTAATTTTGAAATATCTAAAAGAGACAAGCAATTCTAGAAATCTATTAAGATCTAACAATATTCTACCAGTTTTATGATTTAAGCGGTTGATGAGATGGTAATTACTGACTACAAAAATAAAACTTAATTGATAATTCAAAAGGAAAGGTAAAGATGATGATAAAGATGAAGATACTAAATCCTCCCATCTTTGGTCCATTCTTCCCGTAATATAAATCTAAGGATTAAATTATGAGATATTTCATTGGTAACAAACATCTTTTATGGAAGATCAATGGTCAACACCCTAATAGGTTCCATGTTGCATCCCTGCAATCAGGACTTAGATGATTTTCATATATAGATTTGGGATCAAGGGCATGGCTAGGCACACATGATCTCAGGTTCAAATAAAAATCATCCCCAAAGTGGGTGAAAATTCCAACAAGAATACCACTTATAAATCTGAAATCAAGGGTATGGCTAGGCACACTTTATTCAGATTAGGGAGTATTTAAGATAAAATTACCATTACAGAACCAAGATCCAGGGCATGGCTAGGCACGCTCGATCCCAGAACATAATCGTAATTAGATCCACACGATGAAAACAAAAAGACCATAACAATGATTGGGTAAAATTACCGTCACAGATTTGAGATCCCGGGCATGGCTAGGCACACGCGATCCCGGTTAGTGGCGGGGATTTCATCCGTTCATGATAGCACAACAACCATAAAATAAAATCTCATATTTGAATCCTTAATTTATATTATTAAAAGTACATCCCTCGGATGGGAATCATTAGATCCCCATCCCTATAAATTTAGCCACACATATTGTATTTAAATGGCATAAATAAATAAATAAGGGAAAATAACATTAATTTAAGAAATTAAAATTACCTCAAACTTCAAAAGAACTTACTTTGATCCAAAAGTACGATGATCTTCAGAAACGAAATTAATGCAGGAATAAACTTTGAACAAAATTTATAAACTGAAGGGATGAGTACTGAAAAATTAAGGGAACAAAGCTCTCAAAAAAGAATAATAAAACTTCCCTATTTCTATGTCTAACTATGAAAAATAAAGGCTAAAAACTAAGAACTCTAAAACTAAAACTCTCTCCTAAAATTAATTCTATCTAATTAATTCCTCTCTAATAATCTTTTCTGAAGTGTTTGAGTCGCTTTAAATAAACCCTCGTCGCGGAAGTCTCCTAAGCCAAAATTTTAGGGTCGATGCATTGAGCCGCCAAAAAGTCCCAAAAATTTGCTTTACAGTGTCAGTTTCGTGTCAGACTTTGACTTGTCCTCGATTAATCGACCTATAGGGTCGATGCATCGACCCCCAGAAATCCGTGAAATTCAGCACTTTCTTTGTATCAGACACATTTTTAGTATTTAGGTCATATCTTTCTGTCCCGAACTCGGATTGAGGTGATTCTTACGCCGTTGAAAAGCTGACGAAAAGATCTACAACTTTCATGTTTTTGATAATTTCATAATTCGGCCGTCTTGAAGGTCCAAATTTAGCCACAAGTCGCACCAAGTTCTTGATTACCCAAAGTTGCAGTGTTTTGACATTATATTCAGAATTCTTGGACTGTTTTCTATACTTGGCTTGTATTTACCTGAAACACTTCAAATCTAATCATTCTCATCGATAGCCTTCATCGGACAGCTAAATATAGGTATTTAGGGGTGAAATATCATCATTTTTCAGTACTCATCAAGCATATTATGAGAATAAATGGCATGACAACTCAATTGAAGGAAATGGACATCGACTTTTTTTAGAGTTATCTTGTTCACTTCATCATAACTTCTCTTCATGCATAATTTGGCCAGTTCAAGATTAATTATAATACGCAGAAAGAGAAATTGAAGATGAATGAACTAATCACTTACTGTGTCCTAGAAGAAGAAAGACTTATGACTGAAAAACCTTAAAGTGCTCATTACACCGCTCTTAGACCTGAAAGAGACTTAGGACTGAAAAACCTGAAAGAAATTTAAGGCTGAAACTTCAATACTTGTATAGATTGTGTTAAAGGAAAACTCATGAAGACTAATAAGATATGAGCTACCAGGAGCACAAGTATGCTAAAAATAGTCCACACTGATATTTGTAGACAGTTTCCATCTCTTGTTATTGTTGTTAAAAGTATTTTATTACTTTTACTAATGATTATTTTCGTTTCGATTATATATTTCATCCATGAGAAATCTGAGGCCCTAGATATATTTAAGATCTATAAAGTCGAAGTTGAGTTATTACTTAATTTGAAGATCAAAATTATAAGATCTGATAGATATGGAGAGTATTATAATAGATACTTCGAAATAGGTCATAATCCATGACCATTCGCCCTATATCTACAAGAGCATGACATTATTGTTCAATACACCATGCCAGGAACACCTAAACAAAATGGTGTAGCTGAACGACGAAATCGTACTCTTATGAATATGATGAGAAGCGTGTTAAACAATTCTAAGTTGTCTATGATCTTGTGGGGATTAGCCTTGAAAATAGCGGTGTATATCTTAGATCGGGTTCCTAGTAAGATTATTCTCAAAACTCCTTAAAAAAAATCGACTTTAGGATATTATACATTTGGGGTTGTTTAGCTGAAGCAAAGGTGTATAATCCATAATTAGAAATTTTGATTGTAAAATTATAAGTTGTCATTTCATTGGTTATCCTGATAGGTCAAAAAGCTATAAATTTTATTAACTCGCTCATAGTACTCGAATTGTTGAGACTATATATGCGAAATTCTTTGAGGACTATGAGAACAGTGAGAGTGTTGAGAATCACTTTTGAGGAGAATTAAGTTATAATTTTTATCCCTTTTATCCAAGAAACGGTGGCACCAATACCAGGTATTCAAGAAAGTATTGATACACCTGAGGTTATACCTATCGAAACACCCCACATTGAGAAGACTCATGCTTCTATTGCAACTGCCAATGATCAACCATTGCATAGACTAGAGAGAGTAAAGAAGTCAACCATTTCTGATGACTAAATCGTCTACCTCCATGAGAGTGAGTATGATTTTGGAAAGGAAATAGATCATTTAACCAAGCTATGATAAACCATAAATCAACTCAATGGCTCAAACCTATGAAGGATGAGTTGGAATCAGTGAAACATAACTCAGTCTGGGAGTTTTGCGAGTTACCTGAAATAGTTAAGCTTGTAGGTTGTAAATGAGTACATAAAATCAAACAAGACTCTAAAGATAATATAGAAAGAAACAAGGCTAGATTAGTCGCTAAGAGACCCACTCAAAAGGGGGGAATAGACTATAAAGAGACATTTTCTCTATCTTTAGAAAGGAATCTTTTAGGATAGTCATGACATTGGTAGATCATTTTGACTTAGAATTATATTAAATTGATGTAAAAATTACTTTTCTGAATGATGACTTGCATGAAGATGCCTTTATGATACAACCTGGAGATTTTCAGGTTGAGGATGAGAACCATTTAGTTTGTAGACTCAAGAGGTTTATATATGTTTTAAGCAGACATCTCAACAATGATACTTAAAATTTCACGAAGTTATTTCAAACTTTTGTTTTAAAGAAAATATTATGGATCAATGCATATATTTTTAAATCAGTGAGAGCAAGTTTATAAGCCTTGTTTTATATGTTGAAATCATGTAAACTTGCAATCTATGTGAAATCATACTAGTTGGTAAACTTATAATCTATGTGAAATCATGCTAGTTGGAATTTATATCAGTGATGAATTCTAATACGGTAACTAATGAACAGTCATGTGTCGATAACATGATGCATTGACTATATTGATTTTATGTTAGTATTCTCACTGGACGGGACTGATTATAAAGACTTTCGTTGAGATTGATTTGGATTTATCATTCAAAGAAAGTTAACTAACATTTAGTAATCGGAGTTTATTAATATAGTGTGGCCAAGTAGAGACTGTTAGAAGTTTCTATTTTTTGTGGCCATTACTATAGTCAATTAGTTGATTGGTGTAAGATCAATCTTGAGATGTAATAGTTGTTAATTCAGTGAATTTGAGAGAATAAATAACTAATAATTAAAACTTTTAGTTAGAGTATGATTGTGATTTTCAATCACAATATAATTAGTAATTTAAATCCTTAATGGGAAGGGCTTATTGGCTATAAATATAAGAGATGTTTGGTCCCAACGATTACTCGACTCACTTCAACCCTCCTTATTAACAAAAACATTCTCATTGTGATAGGAGGTATTGAGAACGAGGAGATCGTTGAAGATCCAAACGGCATCCCATCTTTCATGGCTCACACCCAAAGTGAGTTAAAAATATTTTACTTTAAAGCTTTTGGTATAATTATAACCATTACGATCTTCGTGATAAGGTACGCACATATATTTCAATTTATGAATTTTTTATTTATTATTTTGATTGATCATATGCCTAGATTTTAGGGCAAATATTTAGGTATTTAGATCAATAGATTCATCAGTTGAATCTGACCTTTTGAAAGCCCTACTCTTAGATGCCACAATGTCCCTTCTACCAAGATGTTTCACATTTAGTTTTATCAAGCAATAAAAAATCATGTCCCTAATGGTTAATGGAGAGAATAGCCTTCCGTTCCCTTAAAAATCATGTCCCTTGTATTGTGACAGCCCGGATTTCGGCACCCCGAAACCCGTGCCATCAGCACGATCATCTTGACCGTGCCTCTTAGCTAAGCACGGAACACTGGTATATCAAGCATTGCAATAAAATAATAAATGAAATTGCAGAATTTGAATCTATATTAATTAACTCTCCAAAAGACAGTTCTACCCTCATGCCTCTACATGAATGGAGAACCGATCCGAACCATTGATGATAGCAATCATCACGGATGGTTCGCCCCAAAAGAATAATCCCATATATATATATATATATACATGGTTTAAACAGAATCAAGGCTTGACATACCAAGCCGTACAAAAACTCTCTCCAAAATCCCTCAAAGTGGCACAACGGAGTCCTCTAGAAGAAGTCCTCTGGAGGTGGCTCCAACTCTTCACCGACAGGTCCAGGCTACATGGGATCAGCGTCTCCTGAAGCCTCGGCAGCTGCTAGTAGTGGACCTGCGACGTATAGTCTATAGGGTGAGCTACAGCCTAGCTCAATAGGGAACAAACACGGTTGAACATATAAATTATAACTCACATATATTTCATGATATGCCATGCATGAAGTATCTATGCAGTTGTTAATGAAACAGTTAAAAGCATTTCGTTTTACTGTTGATTACTTGTATTTTCATTTACTCATGAATGATGCTGAAAAGGCCTAAAGCAAAACTTAAACTTTCAACTTAAGTAATCCCCGAGCAATATAGCATCGAGCCCCGATGAGATACCCATCATCGTCATCTATATAGGCGACTTAAGTATTCCACAGGAATACAAATAGTACCCAAGCCCCTTTCCCACAGGGATTGGTGGCGAGTTTCACTTGTCTCAATCAACACCACAGTGTGCTTACTATGTCTGGATAAGCCTCACTTGACCGCCTCACGGTTTCGCCATTATCGGTCACGGATATCCTGCCGTGTCAGTCGTGGATATCCCGCCACGTCGGTTGGGTACCCTATCAAACCTCAAATAATAAAAATATCGGTGCCTTACATATAGTTATTCACCGTGTAAATGTGCTATCTTATATCAGTTAGGCCCTATCAAACATGATTCAATCCTTGGATACATCCCTGGGATGTATCCATTTACTTGCATCACACCTGATGCTCTCATCTCTTTACTTCTTCATCCCCTGGGGATGGCTTATTAGAATTTCTCTTATAGATGTCATACGCACACATACTTTTCACAATTCTTAAGCAATTAAACATTTGAATGAAAATCTATATCACTACATACATGCTCTTGTAAATAAAGTACATGTTCAAGGTGTTTCCTACCTCAAGTCTTCATTTGATCAATGCATCAAGGTCCCACGTGGCTCCTTGTGCACAAGTCCACACGTACCACCTATGGTACCACATAACAGGTGAAACACATCACAAAGGATGCAATAAAAGAGGTATAAGACCCTCCAAGAATCTTAAGGTCAAACCCAAAAGTCGACATAATCTATCTCAGTCGATTAATCGAATTGCAAAATCGATTAATCGAACCTGATTCGATTAATCGATTTCCAAAATCGATTAATCGAAGGTCAATATCGATTAATCGAAGTAATTTCGATTAATCGAAATTCTCCTTTTCGCAAAGTCGATCCTCAGTTCGAACAGTCGAGTTTTCATTCGATTAATCGAATCCAATTTCGATTAATCGAAATTCTTCTTTTCGCAAAGTAGACTCACAGTTCGAACAGTCGAGTTTTCATTCGATTAATCGAATCCAATTTCGATTAATCGAAATTCTTCTTTTTGCAAAGTCGATTTCTCGATTCGAGTTGATTAATCGATTCCAAATCGATTAATCGAAAACTAAAATCGATTAATCGAAATCCCATTTCGATTAGTCGATTTTTCCTCAAGTCATTTCCTCCAACCCCTGGGGTCCACTAGAGGTTCCCAGTCGATTAATCGATCCCCAAATCGATTAATCGAAATCCAAAGTCGATTAATCGAAATCAAATTCGATTAATCGAAATCGGGGTCCTCTGACCTTTCAACTTCCTGGCCAATTTCGATTAATCGAAACCCAATTTCGATTAATCAAAATTGTCAGATTCAGCCCCTTTCGAGCTGTTCTTCCCAATCTTTTTCCATACTTTTTCCTCTATTTTTTGGCTCTAACAGATCCAAATCGCGTTGAATCCGGCTTTTATCTCTTGAATCCCCCCCTCCAATAGTTGCAATAACTCCTCTCTTACTTTTCTCTTCCTCTCTCTCTTCTTTACTCTCCTTCAACAACCAAAATACACCTCTAGGGTTATTAAACCCTTTTATCTATCTCCCTCTTTGTGTGTTGAGCACATACACCGCAGTAGGTGTAAGTGACTTCTCATTTACATCACACACTACATAATCACTCAAACTATCACATCTCGTCCGTTCATCACATTCTATGCTAACTCATGATCTCCTGATTGGTCAAACTTGTGACCAATCGGGCACGGATCCCAAGGTCATAGTTTAGCGTGATTTTTCGGGCTATTACATGTATCGTATAAAAATCACCCCCAATTGAAACCTTATGAATTTTCTTCACATATGTCAAATTCAAACAATTTTAACCCTAGAAAGAATATGCTCGCTTCAGAGGAAACGAATCCAACATTAATCTAATGCAAAGCATTTATTGAATCAATTTAGAGATGCCCATGATCTCGAGATCCATTTTGTAAAATGGAATGAAAAACAATCTTCATCATCTGATTTAAAGCAATCAATAATTTTGAGTATGAGGCACCTACCTTTTCATGCAGGAAAATATTGGCACCCCAGTTTATATGAGGTACATTTTTTTAGGGTGAGTGATATTTATTTCATATTTAAGCATGAAAAAGTGACAAGAAAATAAAGTACATATGGGTTAAGATGTGTATGTTTAGATGGATGGGTGGCGTAACAAGAAAACATAAAATTCGAAACTATATAAGAGAAAATTTGAGAGTGAGAGCATTAAGGGAAAAAATTACATATTCACCGAAGGCATGAAACTAACCTTGTACGAATGGTTACGACACTATAAGCATAAAGAAGTAAGATAAGAGAAAGACCAATGAAGACCTAAACGTAGTGGCGGAGCTAGAATTTTTCTGATGGGGGTCCCTAATAGTTTTGTCAATGACAATCACAATTACCAAATAGGAAAAAAATAATAAATAATTGAACAACTCTTAAAAAGATAGAAGCAATTTTTGTTCTCACTAAAAGTCATTTGATGGTTTTAATAAAAAAATCCTTTACAACTGTCCTCGATGAGGTTTCATGTATTGAAAATAAAGAATTTTTTTTTTTCTAAATGATCATGTATCCTATATCTAAATGATCGTATTTCATCAATGATTAAAGATAGGCGTAATCTACACAGTCGAAATGGTAGATCATAGATTGAAAAGTTGGCCAAGAAATTACATTTTTTGAGAGTTTTTAACCATCCGATCTATGCACTCTACTACCAACCGTTATTCCTAGTTTTAATGGTTGATATTAAAGTTCGTCAATCGGATGATTCACATATCCACTTATGGGCACGATTCTTTGGCTAAAACATTTTATAGTGATGATTTACTGTTTGAAAAATTTAGATTGATCATGTAAATGTATGCCACATCTCATAACAATGAAGCACACTTCAATGATGTGAGATCAAAATTTGTAATTTAATAGTGAAAGGTTGTTTAAATATCATTTAGTGTTTATGTTAGAGTTGTTTTCCTTAAAAAATTATACTACCTAAAATTATATATATATATATATATATATATATATATATATATAAGTGCAACAATCGATGGTCCTTGAGGGCTCTTGGCATTAGCGATCAGAGAGAGAAACAAGATAGAGATGGCCTAAGATTTGAGATTATGAGAGAGATATAGGTGACTTAAGATTTCAGGAGAGAGAGAGAGAGAGTGCAAGGAGGGATAAACACGTTGGGCTTAGAGAGAGAGAGAGAGAGGCTTGGCTGGGTCCTAGGTAGTGGAATCTAGAGAGAGATGATTGGTTGTGTCCTTGGAATTTGGGAATTATAGTGGAATCAAGAGAGAGAAAGAGAGAAAAGGGGAGCGGGAGCGAGAGTCTTGGTATCGTTGGAATTAGAATTGTCTGCAAGAGAAGTGGAGAAAGAGAGGGCGTGAGAGTTGGGATTGGGATTGAAATTTTTTTACTTGCAATAAAAAAAAATGTTCCTTCAAGGGAAGTTTTCAGATATGGCGGGTCTTGTTAAGGTATATTGCCGTCCACAATTGAGTCTTTAAACGGACTTTTAAATAAAATTATCACCAATGAGAGATCTTGGGTTCCCCAATCGGACAACGTGGCCCCATCACTACTTGAAGGATAGTTGTCAGAAGGGATATTAAAGATTGAGGAGGTAGAGAGAGCTTAGCGGTGATAAAATATAGGTAAAGAAATAAGCCTCGCGAAGCCAACCCTAATAGTTATGATAAGGCTGTGATGGTGATTTAGCCACTAAGACACCTAAGTTAGTACTTGGGCCACTTTTACTTGGGCCACTTTTCAGGGGGTGTATGTCATGTGAAGTCATTATGTGTACCGTTTAATAGGGTTCAAAACAATCAAAGGTCATATGAAATTAGGCTTTTGATATACTTGAAGAGCAAACAGCAATTGCATTAAGGGTGCTTTATTTGCACCAACCAAACCTCTATAAGCGACCACCTACCCCATCAGTAGATGACTTGACAGGTGAGGGAGGTAGGTGTTTTTGTGATTTAGTGGGTGCAAATAGAGCAACCCCTAGATCATTTGTTCTAAAGTTTTGGGTAGCTCTATCGGATTAGATGGTGGAGATCATGTTTCACCCAAATCTTTAACACAATAGATCTTGAGAACACGTCGCACCTATCAGACGGTCAGGTTTTTATTCTACATATCACAGATCCCCAACATATGGCCCCAACATCACCGATGAGCGTGATGTGTCATTGCGCACAGGGGCTTTTTTCGGAGATCTATGACATGTGTAATAAACAACTTACTGTCTGATAGGTGAAAAATGATCTCAAGATCCATTGTGTGGAAGATCTGGGTGAAACACAATCTTCATAATCAGAGCTGAAGCAATCAATGATTTTTAAGGGGTTGCACACGTACTGCAAACAGAACTACCCTAAAGTTTTCATCAAAATAATATAACTATCGTTGTAATTAACAGCAGTCAAACCCAATAAATATCAATGGCTAAAACAATTTTGGAGATAACTTTTCATAAATTTACTCGTAAGTTTGTAATCTCAAAGTTTGACTAGATTAGTGGTTGGAGATTGGTCCAAACACTATGTTTGGTGCACTGGTAAGGTACTGAATACAAACGATTTTGATACGTCAACCAGTTTGGCCTTCCCATGAACCAGTTTAAATTTTGTAACGGTGTAAAATTATAAAAATACGAGTAAATTTTGTTGGTTTTATTACCTTATATTGAAAGCTCCACCAAAATAAGTAGACAAGTAAATGCACCTAACGACCATTTCTTCATCTTCAAGCCAGAGAGAGGGTTTTGCATAATAAATAAATAAAATCTATCTTAAATGGCACTTCAAGTGAGTTTTGTTGAATTTTCAACCCAAGTTTCTTCCTTTTTCAACTAAGGTTTCACATCCATTCTCAAAATAAAAAAATTGAGTATTGTTCATGATATAAAAAATCAGCTTATACTGATGATACGTGTCGGTTTCTCGGCAAAACCAATACATATCGGTATCTCAACTCGATATCGGTATCAGGTATGGCTAATACGTATCGGTTTGAGCCGAGTTTTGAAGTTTTTTTTTTTTTTTTTTTTTTTAAGTGACCGAGTTGTATCGGTATCGGTCAAGTAGTATCAGTCCTCCATGGACCGATACCCGATACCCAATACCGATTTGGACACCTTGGTTTTGTTGATTTTAATTAGGGTCTCAATGGGCCAGGCTTGAGTCCATCCCAGTGTGGCCCACAATGGGTTGGTTATGGGCTAAAGTAGGTATAGGCCCGATGCATAAATGGGCTGGCTTGACTTGGACAGATTAGTAAATCAGGCCCGGAAGGGGCTAGCTCCAAAAGCATGCATGATTACTAATCGACCCATTTAAAGCCCGATCCGAACTTGACCTGATCCCATAAAATGTGTTATTTTCTATAGAAATTATCAAGCAGACCGCGGCCCAGCCTAACCAAGCCCGCCATGGGTCAGAAATGATCTAATGGGAGGTAAGCCGAAGTCATAAATGGGCTGGCCTAGCCTGGACCGATTAAAAATTAAGCCGATTGTGAGGTAGCTTCTAGAAGCCCATTAACGGCCCAGCCCAAATCAAGCCCGGTCCGGCCAATTGAGACCACTATTTTTTTTAAGGGGTTTTTACATTTACCCCAAGTCGTATTTACACTCCGCTCCCCATATTTCACCTATTTTATGTTTCCTTTGCATTTTCCTCTTACCGTAGCGAATAAACCGTTGACTATGACAAATAAAGTATTTGCTGAATATGACAATTTACACAGGTCATCTTCACCATAAATGCCAGACTCGAAACACCATGGATAGATGATCTTAACCGTCTGATCACCAAAAATGACTGATTTTTGGCTTTGATTCATCTAAATCCAAAACCCATTGGATAAATTATCAAATTCCTAATGTAAAACCATAGGGTGAACTAAAGGTCAAAATATGGGCTAAAATTTTGGTTTCACGTTTGACTGAAACCAAAATTTTAGCCAAAAACTCAAAATTTGACCGAACCAAAACCGATAATTTCAGCCTAAATTTCGGTCATTTCAACTGAAATTTTAATCCTTGGGGTGAACTAAAAGGGGATGGATGATTCATCAAAATTTTCGCCTAAAACGGTCATATGGATGATGCTCGATTACGTGATGTATCAGAAACGATTACGGCCTAGACGAAAAGTACAAAATTATGCAACTCCTTCGCCTCAACTGTTCAACATAACGCTGAAAAATTATGCAAAAAGTGGCCATGTTGCACACAAGATGGCTTTCAACTGTCCATCTCTTTGTAAATTGTTTTGTAATTGCTGATGTGGAATTTCATTTAATATTTTTGTCTTACGAGTTTTTGCCTTGATAAAACTATGGGCGCGTTTGATTGAAGACGTGTTTTCTAAACACGTCGTTACACGTCACGACAACAACATACGAGGGTGCCCCCTCATATATGATTTTCGTATCCGTAAGCCAAAAAAGCACGAAAATGTGTTTTATCTGTGCCAATCAAACAATCATTTACAGTCAAACTATCCGTTATAACAAAGAAAACACGTTTGGTATGACAATCAAACGTGCCCTATAAAATCACGAGTGAAAAATGCAGCAGCTACTCATGGAAAGAAAATTTCATAAAAAGGTGCAACTATATAACCACTTATGCTAAAACAAAAACATATTTTAACCAAAGAGGCATTAGCCCAGTTGGTGACCTCCCACCATTGTGAGGGAAGAGGTTGTGGGTTCGATACTCATCCTCCAGGCTTTCCCACCCTTGTCTTTACAAGGTGTGGGTTGGGTTATGTTAGTTAATCATCATCATTGTAGTTGGTGCTCCTTCACGTTACTCCCCAACTGTTATATGTGTATGCGTGCCTGTTCCTCGGTTCTTGAGGTTGTCTTGGCCTAAAAATGGCCGTATCAAAAGAAATATATATATATATATATATATATATATATATATATATATATATATATATATATATATATATATATATATATTTACACACATATGCCTTGTTTGAAAACCCAAAAAAGTAGGGAAAAGGTAATATTTTTACGGAAACTAAATCTTTTCAGCTGTTTGGGAACTCCATGGGTCGCACTTGATGGACCTATCGATCCGACCATCCAAATATTTGCCCTAGGATCTAGGTGCATAATCAATCAATATAATAAATCAACAATTCATAAATTAAAAAATGTGTGTGCACCTTCAGTGTGAGCCATGAAAGATGGGTTGTCGCTTGGATCTTCAACGATCTCCTCACTCTCAATACCTCCTACCACAATAAGGATGCTTTTGCTAATAAGGAGGGTTGAAATGCGTCGAACAATCTTTGGGACCAAGCATCCCTTATATTTATAGCCAATTAGTCATTTCCCATGAAGGACTTAAATAACTAATTATATTGTGATTGTAAATTATAATTATACCCTAACTAAAAGACTTAATTACACCAAATTAACAACTATTATATCTCAAGATTGATCTTACACCATTCATCGATTAACAAATTGACTATAGTGATAGCCACCAAAATAAAAACTTCTAACAGTCTCCCACTTGGCCACTCTATGTCAATAAACTCCGATTAACTTTTTTTGAATGACAAATCCTAATCAATCTCAATTAAAGTCTTTATAATCAGTCCAGTGAGAATACTAGCACAGAATCAATATAGTCAATGCATCATGTCATCAATATATGACTGTTCATTAGTTATCGCATTAGAATTCATCACCGACATGGATTTCAACTAGTATGATTTCACATAAATTGCAAGTTTACAAACTGAATGATGATCATATGTAAACTCAATTTATTATTGGTCTTACTTTATTGTCATCTATTGGCACCATATGTTATAAAATTTTATTTGCAAAAAAATAAAAAATAAAATAAATAATCCTTATTTTCAAATCAATTTAAACAAATGTATTCACTATTATACATTCACTCTCAAAAGCTATTAAAACTATCATTTAATCTCATGCGCGCAACGTGCTCAAAAAAAAGCTTTGGAGGTTAGCCTTTAGTGAGAGGGTTAGCCCACATGAGTGTCGTACTGATTTTTTCAACAGATATAATTTGATTCTAAACTTTCTTTCTTATAATAAGATATTTGGTATCAATATATTTGGAACCTCCACTAGTCATGTTGTAATTGGAGATAGCTATCACAGCGAAATTGACACATAAGATTCTCAGTGGCCTTGAAATACTAACAATAATTCGAAGCTCTGAGATAAAATTTCTCAACCATATCGCCTCACATGTTGCCTCAAAACATACAGCGAACTCTGCTTCCATAGTAGACGAAATAGTCAGTGTTTGCTTAGGGCTCTTTCAAAATATAGGTCAACCTGCAAGCATAAATATATAACCCGATGTGGACCTACAGGTGTCTTGACACCCAACATAGTCGTCATCTAACTAACCAATAACTTAAAGGTTATTCGACCTTTTGTACATCAACATGCGCCCTTCTGTCCCCTGTAAATAGCGAAAAAACTTCTTAGCTGCTTTCCAATGATTTAAACTAGGATTACATTGATGCCTACTAAGCATGCCAACTATATACACTATGTCTGGACAAGTACAAACTTATGCATACATGAGACTCTCAAATGCCGATGCATAGGGAATTATCTCAATATTCTTTCTCTCTAAATTGATCATGGGATTTTGAAGTAGACTAAATTTATCACCCTTAATCACAGGGGCAACTTTAGCGGAGCAATTATGCATGTTAAATATTTTGAGAACTTTATTAATATAAGTTTTTTGAGACAATCCCAATATTCCACAGGCGTTATCTTGATGAATCTCAATTTCTAATATGTAGGAACCTTCGCCAAGATCCTTCATATTAAAACTCTTTGATAAATTTTTGTTTGCCTCATGTAACATGCTCAAGCTACTATTCACAAGCAATATATCAACAACATACAAAATAATGATGATAAACTTGTTCCCACTGATTTTAAGATATATGCATTGATCCACAATATATTTTTTAAAACTAAAGTTTGAAATAATTTCTTAAAATTTTAAGTACAATTGTCGAGATGCGTGCTTTAAACCATATATAGATATTTTGAGTCTACAAACTAAATGAGTCTCCCACTCAACCTGAAAATATTCAGGTTGTGTCATAAAGACATCTTCATACAAGTCACCATTCATAAAAGTAATTTTTACATCCATTTGATGCAATTATAAGTCCAAATGAGTTATCAATGCCATGACTATCCTGAAAGATTTCTTTATAAAGATAGGAGAAAATATTTTCATAGTCTATTCCTTTCTTTTGAGTGAACCCTTTAGCGACTAACCTGACCTTGTATTTTTCTACATTACCTTTGGAGTTTTGCTTAATTTTATAGACCCATTTACAACCTATAGGCTTAACTCCTTCAGGGAACTCATAAAGATCCCAGACCGAGTTATGTTTCCTTGATTTCAACTCATCCTTCATACCTTCGAGCCATTGCATTGATTTGTCGCTCGTCATAGCTTGGTTAAAGGAAATAGGATCTATTTCATTTCCATAATCATACTCACTCTCATTGAGGTAGACGATATTGTCATCATAAATGACTGACTTCTTTGCTCTATCTGATCTATGTAGTGGTTGATAATTGTCGGTCACCATAAAATCAAGAGTCTCCTCAATGTGGGGTGTTGCAATAGATATAGCCTCAGGTGCATCAACACTATTTTGAATGACTAATGTTGGTACCACCTTTTCTTGGATAAAAGAGATAAGAATTATAACCCGAATCTTCTCAGAAGTGATTTTCTTAGGCTCAACAATCTCACTGTTCTCACAGTCTTAAAAAAATTTCGCATATATAGTCTCAACAATCTGAGTACTATGAGTGAGGCAATAAAATTTGTAGCCTTTCAACCTATCAGGGTAACTAATAAAATGATAACTTATAATTTTAGGATCTAATTTTTCTAATTGTGGATTATACACTTTTGCTTCAGCTAAATAACCTCAAATGTGTAAATATCCTAAAGTCGATTTTCTTTCTACCCATAGTTTATAAAAAGTTTTGGGAACAACCTTACTAGGAACTCGATTTAGGATATGCACCGTTGTTTTTAAGGCTTTTCCCCACAACGTGTTTTTCACAATTTTTAAGACAATTTAGAGTTGCACAACGTGCTTCTCACCATATTTATAAGAGCACGATTTTGTCGCTCAACTACACTATTCAGTTTAGCTGTTCCCAATATGGTGTATTGAGCAATAATGTCATGCTCTTGTAGATACAGGGCGAATGGTCCTGGATTGCGACCTGCTTCAGAGTATCTGGCATAGTACTTTTCGCCTCTATCAGATCTCACAATTTTAATATTTGAATTGAGTTGTAGCTCAACTTCGGCTTTATATATTTTAAACATATCGAGGGCCTCAAATTTCTCATGAATGATAAATATATAATCAAAATGAGAATAATCATCAGTAAAGGTTATAAAATACTTTTGATCACCAATAGCAGGAGTTGAAAACGGTCCACAAATATCAATGTGGACTATTTTTAACAAACTCGTGCTCCTGATAGCTCCTTTTTTATTAGTTTTTGTGAGTTTTCCTTTAACACAATCTACATAAGTATTGAAGTTAGAGAAATCGAGCTTATTAATTATATCATCTTTAATTAACCTCTTCATTCTATCTTTAGATATATGGCCTAAATGATTATGCCATAAAATGGAGGAGTTGTCAATTCCTTGTTTTCGTTTCTTACTAACTTTATCATCCACATGAATATAAATTAATGATTGAGAGTAAGATAAATCTAGGTTCAATTTATAAAGATTGCCCACTAGTGAGCCATCACCAACAAATAACCCTCCTCTTTTGTCTGTGTCGCTGCTGATGCTCAATCCGACGGGCAGCACCGATTCTGCCTACAAAAGTAGGGAACTAAACCCAAATTAATCCCAAAAGAGCACAAATTTTCCATGCACGTATTGGACGCTCTACTCTTATAAGAGCGCTGAAGGATGGTTGTTACTCATTGATTACGCGTCTATATATGTTGACAGGCAACGAAAACCTAATCCTCGAGTTTGAGTACCCAAGCATTGTCCCCAACATCATTCTCTCCTTCCTAGGGTGAGTACACATGGACATTGTCATCGCCAATCCCCAAGACTGGGTAGTCAAAACCATAGTTCAAAATTTCGGCCGATAATTCAAATTATCTGTCAAAATGTAACGGTTTCACTCCCCACCGACACCAAATTTTGAACCAAAATTTCGGTCAAAATATGTATAGAAGGGAAATTTTTTGGCCGGAATTCAAAATTTTAGTTCAAATTTTCAGTTTTCAGTTGTGCCCGAAACTAAAAACGAAGCCGATATTTTGATCCTTGGTCAAAACTCACAACAACTAACTTTATTTTTATCTTAATTTTAAATATATAAAAATGTTTGGTTCATTGGCATTTTCGATTATTATAATTATTTCCCTTTTTAAGATGAGTCCTTTATGGCATGAGAGAATGGGTATCATAGTTCATGTCTACAGGATTATTGAGAGAGCATGCAGTCCAAAATGTATTGATAGTTTGGAATCGGCCGATGGAGATCGTTTTTCACCTCAATCTTCCATGGATATTGAGACCACTATCTTTTACAATGACACATTCAATTTTTTTATTCCATGTAACATAGATAGAGAAAAAAGGCCTCCAATTTTTCGGGACCTGTGCAGCGTAGAATCAAAATTGATCGTTTGATTATACGCTCATGGTCTCAAGGTCCATTGTATGGAAGATTAGGTTGAAAAATGATCCGCCATTTTATTCCAAGCAATCAATGGGTTTCATTCTTTCGTAAACACGTTTAGGAATCTTACAGGCATGAACAGAGGTTCCTTTCGACAACATGTCATGAAAGTCAGTACTTGAACATGAGAAGTTGGGCGTTCAATATGGTATAAAACAAAGACATTGTATTTTGAAATTTTTGCCATGTTAAAATATCATCTAAGATATATGATTTGAAGGTCACGCTTTAAAGATCTTAGGCCAAAAATATTAGATAAAGGATGTTTTAGAAAATAATAGTTTACACATTTTGCATCCAAACAGGTGGAAAAAATAAAAATCACAACCATTGTAAAATTCTAAAAATGTCATGCCCATGAGTCTTTTTTTTTTCAAACCCATGTAAAGTGAAAAAATAAAAAAAATTCCAAGAGTTTACAAGAGCGAAATTTTAAGCGATAGTTTGAGAAAAGAGTACTTATAAATTTACTTTATGATTTATGATATAAAGTCTTTATGGCAAAGTGAACACCCTAAAAGTGAATTTAACACTCAATTTTTATCTTGAACTAGGGACGCAAGTTTGGAACTGAAAACTAAAACCAGTTTAAAATCAGTTTGCCAAATCGAAATTAAAATCGGATTGAAAGCAACCCAAAACTGATTCACAATCCATTTGGTTTCAATTTTGGGTGGCTGAAACAAAAGGCCGATGGGGTAGGTTTAAGAAACATACCAAAACCTAAAAAATAACAAATAAAACCCAAAAAATGAATAAAAAAATAAAAAATTGAAACCAAACTAAATCGAACCACGTTTATTCGATTTAAAATTCAAGTTTACAAAATTTAACTGAGCAAGTCTGAACCGAAAGCTTAAACTTTCGGTTTCGGTTTGATTCGATTACGCGAATCTGTACCCCAATGGTGAATTGAAGTTGCTAAACACCTACTTTACCTATAGTGGCAAATTTCACCGAAATTTGGCGAAATGGGGGTTTGTCGAAATTTCAGTAATTTTTTAAATTTCGTTAATTTCGTCATTTTTCGTAGAATTTTGATAATTTCAGTAAATTTCCGAAAATGTACCCCACACTCCACTATGCATTTTTACAAGATGCAGCCCCAAAAAATAACTTGCAATCGTCTCCTAACTTAAGAGTTGTTTTAAAAGACTCAAAACCCATCGAGACTTGAGAGGATTTTCTGTTGAGGGTTGAGACTTGAGAGTTGAGAAACCCTAAACCCATCGATCCCATCCTCGCGCCATCGTCCCGTCCATTGATTCGACAAACACACAACTAGACTCTCACCGCCGACCCCCCCTATTTATCATCTTTTTCTTTTTCTTGTTGTTCTCTAGGTTTTTTATTTTTTTTAGGAATCCTCAACGAGGAGGAAACTATGACGTCCGACAAGCCTCTGAAGCTTCGAACCCACACAGGTGTATATATATATATATATATATATATATATTTTTAGTTTTTAGTTTTTCATTCAATGGAGTTATTTTTTTTTATCAAATGGGACTTTAGTATATATTTTAGTCATTTATATATTTTTAATCCATGAAATTTTTCCGAAAGTTATCGAAATTAGTCTGAAATGTACCCAAAGGATCCCCACAGAAAAATTGCCCAAAACAAAATTTGTCTCTATGATTTTTTTTTTTTTGAAATGAACCCCAAATTCATTAAGGTTTCTTGGAGATTAAAATATGGCTAATTTGGTGGGAAGAATCATCCAACCAAATTCGCATGTCAATGCATTCTAAAGCCATTTTAGAAAGGAAATCAGCTGCTTGATTTGCGTTGCAATTGGTATAGTGCACACTAGACCTAGGAAGCCTTTGTAACTCAACTTTTATGTCCTCCACAATTAGGCCAACAAAAGAAAAATCCATACCATAGTTGTCCACAACTTTGATCACGTTCAGTGCATCATCTTCAAAGGTGACTCGATTGAATCCACAATTGGTAGCCAAGGAAGCAGCCTCTCGCAACGCCAATGCTTCCATTACCTCTGCCGAAGTCACATCTTTAAAGGGTTTAATCATATCAGCTACAGGATTTCTAAAATTGTTTCTAGTAATGATACTAGCTCCTCCCGTACTCGTTCTACTACACCACGCGTCATTAAAATTGATTTTGATATCTGAATCGGGTGGTGCCTCCCATCTAGACATGGCTATTGTCTATTGGTTAGGATCTCGACGATCATGAGCTTCATCAAACTCGTAGAAGTATTCGATTGAGTTAGATACAATAATCAAAGGATCAATCGATTTTTTTTCCATGAGCAATCTTATTAGGATGGATCCAAATACTCTATGTCCGTCATGCAAAATATGAGAAAAAGATTATCCTTTTTTCTTTCCATGATTTCTTCTATCCAATCATGAAAGGAGGTACGGTCACATTTAATAAAAGTCAGAATTTCCAAACAACTCACAAACCTTACCTTTGAAGCATGTCTACAATCCCTCGATGCATCTAGAATGGATTCTAGTTTGACATATGTAACCAAATAATTTTTTTTATTTTATTTGAGAGTTTTGCACCCAAATGTCTTTTCCAAAATGTACACTCTTTGTTTTCCTGTACGATGGTAGTGTTTAAATCATGAATAGACGATTCACCGAGAAAAGGCCCTTCCTCTGTGATTTTACCAAAGTTAAAATAAATTTACTTTTTTACCTCTAAAGTGAATTTTACATGCGTTCGGGTTGCCGGCTTACTGAACCTGAACGTGCCCTTAATATCGATGCCCCCTGCTTGGCGCCAGAGGTTTTAGCTTTTTACCCCTCTCTCTCTCTCTCTCTCTCTCTGGTTATTAGTTCTTCCTTAACCCTCACGATTACTCTTTCCTCCATCTTCTCTCTCCTCTCACCGATCAGAAACCCTAATCTCTGGATCTCTCCTCTTGATCGCCTCTCTTCTCTCGATTAACAACGCTAACGCTCTTCGCTTCACTTTCTCTTTCTTTCTCTCTCTAGATCGGCCGCAGCTTCCTCCTCTAGATCAGAAACCCTACTCGTCTTCTCTCTTCAACTACGAACTGTTCAGTAGAAAACAGAGCGCCGAGATCTCCTTCTCCTGATATCATCATATCATTGAGCAATTTTTATTTTTATTTTCAGTGTTTTTTTGCCAAATTTTGTTGTGTGATTCTCCTATCATCTCTCTTCTGAATTCGAGTCGAGAACTTGTCGACGAAAGGGCATCAAACCTGGGAAGCCCGGTGTCAAGACGCTGTCGAACAGTTTGAACCTCTCATCGATCAAGGTCACCTATTTATTTATTTATAATTATTTTTTTCATTTATTTTTGTTTTCAATTGAACACTATCCTCGATTTATAAGCCGTAGATGCTTTATTGTATTTTTATTGTTGCAATGGACTACGACCACGTTACATGTCTTGAGTTTTTATTTTTAACTATTTTTCTCCGATCTATGTGGTGTTTATGTGAATTTGGGTGATTTTATGATGGAGGGATTTATATTCTCGATGTTGTTTATTTATTTATTTGATGATTTGAGCTGTGTTTGCAGTAATGTAGCTATGGAATTTTTTGTTGTGTGAATTTGGATGTTTTTTGGTGGAGGGTTTTTATTTCTAGGGTTTTATGTTTGTTACGGTATCTCATAGATTAGGGTTAGGGTTTGCAACAAAGAGAAGGAAAGGAAGTATTAAAAAGAGAGGGAAAGCAGAAAGGTGTTTCGCTCACGTCCTACTTCCTCTTTACGTATTATTTTTTTTGAAAAATTATAACAATGCTCTCGTAATTAAAGACTATCGTGTTACATGAAAACTAGCAAATACAGCAGAAACACATAAAGAATATGTAGATCTTTAACAGTCGCCCTCAAGTTGGAGCGTAGATATCAGCCATGCCCAACTTGTAACAGATTGTACTGCTTGAAGCTCGACTTAATCCTTTGTGAAGATGTCTATGAGTTGATTCTGTGATGAGACATACGGAGTGGATATCTCACCATTAGAATTCTTATCATAAATGAAGTGATAGTCTACTTCAATTTGCTTTGTCCTTTCATGAAAAACAGGATTACTAGCAATATGTATGGCAACCTGATTGTCGAAGTCAAATTGTATTGGTTCTGTCACATGTATCTCATATTCAAGAAGAAGTGTATGCTACCATATAAGCTCGTACGTAGTGTAAACCATAGCCCGATACTTGGCCTCGACAATTGACCTTGCCATGACACGGTACTTTTTTGTTTCTCCATGTAACAAGATGTCCACCCACGAAGGTGTAATACTCAGTAGTAGATTTTTATCATAGGGTCAACCAGCCCAATCAACATCTATATATCCTTCGATGTTAATGCGATCATTCTTCTTGTATAGAAAACCACGACCAGGAGTCCCCTTTAATATCTAAGAATTTGAATGACAAACTCCATATGAGTGGCCATTGGTACATGCATAAATTTACTGACAACACTAACAACAAAGGTGGCATCAAGATGAGTGATGGTCAAGTAGATGAGTTTCCCAACAAGTCCCTATATCCTCTCAGATAACTTAACATTTCTCCTTGATCAACCGCCAACTTTTAATTCGGGTTCATGGGGTATCAACTGGCTTAGCCCCCAACATGACCGTTTCAGTGAAAAGGTCCATCACATATTTACATTGTGAAAGATTAATACCAATTTTAGATCTAGCCGCTTCAATGCCTAAAAAAGATCGCAGTGAGCCAAAGTCTTAACTACAAAAATGCCTATGAAGGCGGTTTCTAAGATCTCAATACCTTTGTCACCAATACCAGTGCAACAATATTGTCAACATATTCCACAAGAATGATAATCGCCCTTTTGATCCTTTTAAAGAATACAAAATGATTGACATGAGATTGCTGCATCCCATAAGTTGTTGCACCTTGCGACGCCACTGAACTTGTCGAACCATGCCCAAAGCGATTGCTGAAGCGCATGAATTGACTTTTTCTGTCTACATACTCTATGTGACCCCCCCGAGCAACATATCTAAGTGATTGCTCCATGTACACGTCTTCAAGCAGATCTCCATGAAGAAAGACATTCTTCACATCAAGCTGAAACAATACCCACGACATTCTAGCTTCTAGAGAGATAATGACACTAACCGATTTTAATTTGCTGATGGGTGAAAAGGTCTCTTAATAATCTATATCATAAGTCTGGGTGTAGCTCTTAGCTACTAATCAAGCTTTAATCTTTCCACGAAGCCATCCGAGTTTTGTTTCACGGTGTACAACTATTGACACCCTTCAATAAATTTCTTGTAATAAAATCATAATAGAAAAATAGCGGATCATCGGATTCATATTCGATCACATGAACAATATGATTAGATTCAATTTACATACCTTGTGCCATTGAATCCAATCGTACAGCTCAGATTGGATAGGCAATGCCGATTTTCCACATGGCTCCGCTTCTCGCTTCTTACCCACGATTTCTAGAGCTTGTGTGTTCTTGATGGATATAACTCTCTGTAGGCTCTATATTTTATAGGTGAAGCAAGAGCCGTGAGAAGGTTTCTTTCTTTATACCTCTCATAGTCCATGAAGGAAAGATGCTATGTTTATCTTTTCATAGTTTTCTAACTTCTTAAGCTTCCGTAGTTAACTGGGATTTGACTCATGATAAAATCCAATTATGTTAAGAAACCAAAAATAAAGTTGACTTTGGTCAAAGGTCAAACAATAGACTCTTATGGGTCTTACATCATCCCACTTGTCCATGTGACTGATTTAGTTTATAAATATATTTTGACAAAACAATTTTATATTAAAATACACACCAATTGGATTCAACATTAAAGAAAAATACCGATAAAAAAAAACATTAAAGAAAAGTACCAGACATGTGCGAGCTTTAAAAAATTTCTCACTTTACTTAATTTTGAAGTTAGCCATCATAATACCTAATTAAATAATTCACTAATGTGGGTCATGGCGGTCATACATCAATCTTCGACATACTTTCCATCCATGTACTACAACACTACTAATTTTATTTAACTCAGTTCAAAAAAGGAAAGACTGTTGTCTTCTAACATAATGGTCCATGATAATGTCTTCTCAAGACTTTTTCCTGTTACCACATTCTCACATAATTTGTGCCCATACATAAATACAACAAGAAAAATAGAAACATCTCATTATAAGATAACAACAATGTCGTAGAGTATCATCAAATAATTTATATGACCAAAAATTACATACTCTTAATAGGACCCATTCAGGATGTTCTTTGTAGGTCTTTGTTGGCATTTCTTTGGTCAGTGGATCTGCAATCATGAATTCTATTCTGATCTCTTATATAGACACTCGACGTTCCTCAACATCCTCCTTTAGCGAAAGGTATTTAATGTCCATATGCTTCATACCATTACAATACTTGTTGTTCTTTGAAAAGGAGATTGTTGCGAAATTATCACAATAAATTGTCAGCGACTTAGTGATGCTGTTAACAACCTTAAGCCCCAGAATAAAATTTACAGTCATAAAGCATGATTTGTGGCTTCGTAACAAGCCACAGACTCGGCTGCCATAGTGTGTCCTGCAGTAATAGTTTGTTTTGCACTCTTCCAACCACCACTTCAGCCAACATAAAAACTTAACCAGATGTTGACTTTTGGCTTTCAAGGCAGTCGACATAATCCGAGTCCGAGTATCAAATCACCTCTAAACGATCAAATCTGCAATATGTGAGCATATAATCCTCTGTCCTTTGTAGATACCATGGGTTAAAATATCGGGTTACCGATACGTATCGTCCGAGCTCCAAAACGATACGTATCGGTACCGGTTTGTATCGGACGATACATTCAATGTATCGTTCGAGTCCAATACCGATACGTATTGTCTGATACGTATCGGTATCGGACGATATTTTGATCCATGGTAGATACTGAATCACTTTCTTCACAACTTTCCAATGATCCATCCCTGGTTCACTTTGATATCTACCAAGCATCCCAACAACAAAACTAATGTCGGGTCTTGTACAAGTTTGAGCATACATCAAACTCCTCACGGCGGAAGCCTAAGGAATTTTCTTTGTCTCTTCTCTTTCTAAATCACTCTTGTGTATTGTAACTTACTGAATTTATCATCTTTTCACAATTGGTGCATTAATAGCTAAACAGTACTTCATATTGTATCTCTTAAGAACTCTTTCTATGTAGGCTTTTTTAGACAATCCTAACATACCTTGAGACCGGTCCCTAATAATCTCAATTTCAATCACATAGGTTGCCCCACCCATATCTTTCATTTCAAAGTTCTTAGTGAGATAACGCCTGGTCTCGTACAAACGACCAAGATCGCTACTAGCAAGTAAGATATCATCCATGCATAAAATAAAAAAATAAGCTTGCTCCCACTAACCTTCAGATATATAATCTATTAATAATATTCTCTTTAAATCCGAAGGAAGTAATGGTACTATTAAACTTAAGGTACCATTGCCGGGAAGTTTGTTTAAGTCCATAAATGGATTTCTTAAACATATATAGTAGATGTCCATTCCTATTATCTGAGAAACCCTCAGGTTGTTCCATGTAGACCACTACATTCAAATTTCCATTGTGAAAAATAGTTTCCGCATCCATCTGATGTAGCTCCAAATCAAAATAAGCCACTAGTGCCATGGTGATTCTAAGTGATTCATGCTTAGATATTTGATTAAATCCAACACGTAACCAATATCTAAAATCAAACGATAAGTTTCTATTACAATTGCTTTAGCTTTTAAACGGTTTCCCATGAGAATGGATCTTTCACTTTGGTTTAGACTTCGGCTGGTAAGGAATCCCTACATTGAATTTAAAACATAGGCAGTAGCGCCTGAGTCAATCCACCAAGTGTTTAAAGAAACTTTAGCAAGATTTAATTCGAAACCTACAAGAGGTAGATTATCGTCTTTCTTTTTAAACCAATTCTTGTGCGTAAGACAACCTTTCTTTAAATGCCCTTTCCTTCTACAGAAGAAACATTTAAAACTGTTTGCTTCCATATGATGAGACAAAGAATTCAAGTTTAGACAAGGAAATCAAATTGTGAGAAATTGAAGGAACATAAAGGTGTTGATTAAATCCAACGCATAACCAATATCTAAAATCAAACGATAAGTTTCTACTACAATTACTTTAGCTTTTAAACGGTTTCCCATGAGAATGGATCTTTCACTGTGGTTTAGACTTCGGCTGGTAAGAAATCCCTACATTGAATTTAAAACATAAGCAGTAGCACTTGAGTCAATCCACCAAGTGTTAAAAGTAGCTTTAGCAATTTAAAAGGAGCTTTAGCAAGATTTAATTCGAAACATACAAGAGGTAGATTATCGTCTCTCTTTTTAAACCAATTCTTGCGCTTAAGACAACCTTTCTTTAAATGTCCCTTCCTTCTACAGAAGAAGTATTTAAAACTGTTTGCTTCCATCTGATTAGTCTGGGAACTGAAGCATGCTCTTTTCCTTTCTTTGGTGAATGTCTCTTGCCTTTTCTACGCTTTCGACTTTTCCTCCTTGAATTTTGAGTCCATAATTCACTGAATATGATTTATCCTGATTCAACCTTCTTTCTCTTGTACACACATGCTGATTAATTGATCCACATTCTATCATCATTAGTGATGTTGTAATGGACCTGAAATGAACCGTACTTGGGAGAGAGAGAGAATTCATGATAAATTGCACTAGGAATGATTCGCTTACATCCATTCCCGAGGTCTTTAATTTTGCAGCTATGTTGGTCATGTCGAGGATGTGATTTTGCATTCCTTGAACCCGGCCATACTTCATGGTGGTAAGTTTGACCATAAGGGTGTCCGGAAGTGATTTGTCAGAGACCGAAAACGGTCTTCAATAGATTTCAGAAATCCTTTAGCATTAAGAGTTTGAGGAAGCGATGATTTGCTCGATCTTTCCCAAGGAGTGAAAACGGTCTTCAAACGTGTTATTTTTTTCCCCAAAATTTCAAAAAAATATGAAATAAATTCCAAAAAATCTCTAAAATTATCAATATAAAAAACCACTATATTTTTATTAATTGTGTGCTCTATATTGTATAATGAGTAGAATATATCTCTCATAAGGTGGAAGGAAAAATATAAGTTTCATTAAAAAATAAGTCAAAATAGTATAAAAATAAAGTGGACCATACAAAAGGGAAGGAAAAAGACCCAAAACATCCCTTTGAGAGTTGTGGTTTGCATTAGGAAGAGAAACCCCTTATTTATAGGGCTTGAGGAAGCCTAAAAAGCCAAAAAAAAAATCAATGTTGGAGAAGTATGCCATGACATACACTTTATGTGATGGAAGACAATTGTATACGATGGCATACTTACTGTATTGCATATGCCATCATGGCATATGCTATACACCCTTCCTAGATGGCATATGTGATCGCATATGACAACACTGCCTAAGTTTGCAAGAGATGCAGTGGAAGTGTTGGCGGAAAGATTCATTGACAGAAAATTCGTCGTCAGTTTGGAGTACTCTTCTTGTAGATGTGCAATCTGATCACTAGTAGATGGTTGTGCTGGCTGTGTTGGAGTTGTGGATCCCCTAGGAACATTATCGTCCTTTTCCTCTAGCATGAGTACGTGGTTAGCTCATATCGATTTGCCTTGAAGATTCCAACAATAATCCATAGAGTGAGTAGTTAACCCGCAAGGAATACACTTTTCGGATCCATCGCCTCGGCTGCAGCCTCCCCCTGAATCATGACCTCCCCCACTTGGAGGACATCCACCTCTTACCAGATTTTCCTCGAGAACTCATGGCCAACAGGAACAATAATGGCAGAGCTATCTCCTTCTTCAACATTAAGGGAGGTGCTTCCCTGAGAGACGCGGAAGTCATCAGTAAACTTCATTCAACGAGGGAATTTCTCGGCTTCCCAAAATCTGAGCACGAACTGGCTCATATTCTGGTTTCGTCCATGACAGGGAATTTGGTTACCAAATTCCTCATTTTGTTTCCTTTGAATATTGACATCAGTAATGAAATAAGAGGTTGGTACACATTCAATTTCTCCCACATACCTCTCAAAGAGGAGTAATATTCATCTAACGACTTATCTCCTTGTTGTAGGGAGAAGATTTCTCCAAATAATTTGTAGGTTCTAGAAATGTTCATCAGTGATGAATACCTATCACCAAAAGCATCCCAAACCTCTTTGGTCGTTTGGCCGTATCAATAAACATGGGCATGTTTGATTCCCCGTATGTACTAACATGTTGCTACGCGTTGTCAACGAGGCTTATGGGGATCAGCCTCCTAAGACAAATCTCCGATGTGTTGCGTAAAAAGTGAATTAACACGTTTTGAGTAAAGCGCCTCAAAACAGTTGTCATCCGTAAAGTGTGCACATTATGCCACTTACGTGAATTCAAACATACCCATAATATTTGCACTCATGGAGCAATCCATGTTTTTCCATAGCCATGCATAATTTGTACATTCTCTTGGATCCATTCTTCATAGCCACTATATCCTACATTCAGTTTTTCCTTAGTCAAGTACCCCTTTGCAGTTAGAATCTCCTGTACGACTTTGACCATTGCAAATAATTCTTTCCATTCAACTTGATGGATGTCACTTGAACTCCAAAGAATTGAGTCGGGGATAATACCATGCTTCTCATCCATATGTTAAATGATCAACTAGATGACAAATGATTTTATGTTTAAAAATGTCTGGCAGTGCATGGGTTCTTCCTTTGATGCTCCCATGAATTGCACGGGTTCCTCAAATTTACAGGTCCCTCCTTTGATCACTCTCATGCATCACATGGGTTGCTTACTAGTTTGGGTATATGTGATATGATTTTATATGAAAAAGTTGTCTTTGTAGTTTTTGTGCAATTTTGGTACGTGCTTATTGACAATTTGTTGGTTTCATGGGAAATTGTAGTATGAAATGGGTCAGTTTTTTTTACAGATAAATGAAGTCTATGGGTATCTGTGGATGTCATATTTTACATGAGTTTAATGAAAATATCATCACAAATGCATTGGTTTGATTCATAGAAGATTTTGAGAATTTAGGGTCGGTATTGGTGGACGAACGAATCTAGTAAAAGTCATTATTAAACTCTTGGATAGTATTTCCATACATTATTCAAATTCTGATGTGTTTCTCTGTAATAACAACACTTGTTTATGCCTAAAATCCATTGTTGGTCGATTAAGATCCAATGGTATTTGAATCATCAGAAAATGAAATATTGATAGCCTTGTTTCTAGGTGATGCTGCCTTGTTTTGTGCTAATTCGGCTGTATAGGACACTTGGAAATAATATAGTTCGTGTGTAATCTCAGTCTGACCAATTTTTCTCTTGAAGCTTTTCGAGATTGTGATCTCCAAGATATATACTAATATACAACCTTATTATCAGTTCACTAGTTGGTGCATTCACTGGCACAGGAATTTTTTTTTTTTATTAAAAAAATAACATTTACTGGCGGTCATAAACTGCCGGAAATGGTTATGTCCGTCGGTCAAGCATCGCCAGTAAAAAGTTTTTTATAAAGAGTTATAAGATCTTTACTGGTGTTCAAAAACTGTTGGTAAAATCCAAGTTTACTACAGAGGTTGCAACACCGGCGGTAATGTTATCATCAGCAGACAATAACCATTGGTAAAGATTAAATCACCCCTGATAACAGGTCTGTATTAGTAGTTAAAAGCATTTTAGCAGTGGTTAAAACCGCTGGTAAAACAAATCTGCGACGGAGGTTTTAGCAGTGCTTTGCCTTCTGCTGGAGATGTTTTTACTGACAGTTTTCATTTTTTTTTAGGGGCAGTTTTTGGCCACTGCTAAAAGTACACATGCATTAGGAATTGACCATTAAGTCTGATACCAACTTAGAATTAGTGAAGGTTCGAGTTAGTGAAAGAACGAAGTAGAAGAAGTAGAAAAAGAGAAGTTCTTACGCCCATTATTATTTATACTGCAATAGAAAAATATTACATGCACACCATATAGGTTCTATAGACACCAACAATAATCATTATCATATTAATGAAAATAAATAATATATTATATAAAGCCCCTGCGTGCACGTGCACATGTACATATATGTATTTAAATTGGGTCGGGGCCGGGCCAAGGGTTCAAGCCATAAAGCCCTAGTACCCTGGACCTTAGCCCTCTTTTTTCCAGGCCGAGCTTGCTTGCCAACCCTACCCATTGACAACCCTAATCCCCTCTCTGCTGGGAGATGCCAAGAGAACTGATCATAATCTTTTAATAAGCATAAAAAAGTGTGGAGATTGATACCAAAGAAGAATGTTATTCCTCTTTGTTGGCAGAGAGCAGATCTTAGTAGCCTAATAAGCTAAATGGGAATGACATGTTTTTCTCAATCAGGAGGAAACCTTTTGAGAAAGTAAATCTCGGATTTCCTAGTGCCAAGATGGGGATAACAATACTGCTTTTTCCCATAGATATGTCACAACTAGAGGTATGAAGAAATTAAATGGTATACTGAAGTGAATGGAGTGACACTGGAGGCAGGCAATGGGAAGAAAGAAGAATTTGTGGAATTTAGACCCGTAGATCCCCTTGGAGGTGCACGATCAATGTAGTCAAATCGCATATGCGACCCTATGCGATGGTATAGGGTCATCGCATATACGGATTGCATATGCGATTATGTCATGACATAATTTTATTTTTTTTTCAAAAAAACGTAAAAAAATCCCCAAAGTTCCCCATATTGACCAGTAATGTGTTTTGCGTTAATTTTGTAATATCTAAAATGCGAAATAAAAGTATATAATCCATAAGTTAGAAGGAAAAATATAAATTTCATTGATGTTAAACAAATTAGTACAAAAATGAATATAGGAACATACAAAAAAGAAGGAAAAGAATAAAGAAGAAAAATATTATTTAAGTAAAAGTATCTTAACATTTGTTTCTACTTCTTAATGATATTGTGTACCGGCAAAAAATTCTACATATTGGTCTCTAACACAGAATGGTACATCTCCACCTCCACCATCGTCGTCACTTGCATTGCCGTTATCATCTCTATCGTCTCCTTCTCATTCTTCAACATATTGTTCTTACTCGATTTCTTTATCATCCGATCTCACTATGACGGTATTTATACCGTCTATGGGTTCTTTTTCATGTATTTTGTTTTCTTGTTGTTGACGCTAGCGTTAGCTACCTTCCCTCACTATCGATCTTCTCCTCCGCTCGGCAGAAAGCTCATTTCCAAAAGCGGCCTCTTACACTTGCTTCCATGTAAGATTCTCATTCGTAAAGACTCGCTCATCGGAGACATCCGCCATCCAAGGAGAATCGGATAGCAAGTCTTCGAGAGAGATGAGATCATAGTTTCTTGGATGTTCATGGTTTTTTAGGAAGCAATCTCGTAGCTTTTGGTTGTATTGCACAAAGATCAAATCATTGAGCTTTCTTTGCTCAAACTTGTTCCGTTTCTTTGTGTGTCTATTTAAGAGAAACGCTTAATAAATTTAATATCTATTAAATTTAAACAATAATTAAATTGATATTATGAGACTAAAAATAAAATAAAAATTAACTAGTTACCATCTCAAACGTGCCCCAATTTTGTTCACATGCCGAAGCTGCACATGTGAGGCCAAGAACCTTAACGGCTATCTTCTTCAATAATCAATATTTTGTCACCGAATCTGCTCCATAGGACAACCAGCAACCGGCTATAAATAAGAGTATTATATATATATATATATATATATATATATATATATATATATATATATATATATAAAGAGAAATTATTTAATTACAATAACGAAATGTAATAAAAAATAAATCATAAAATTGCTTACTAGATATTTTGGATTTACTTTGTCGAATCACAATTTCTCTTTCGAGCATTCTTGTATTGGTTGAAGGAGTTGCTAATCCGATCTTACACGTCTCTATCCGAAACCATCTTTTATAAAATATCAAGGAAACCACTAATATTTGTTACTTATGCCGCTTCCTGGTTTAGATAAGAGAAATAGACCGCGAGATTTAGGAGGAATGCGGCGGAATAGAACGGGCTAGTCATTTGGATATCCCATCTCTTCTCAACTATGCCAATAATCAGTTGATAGCGACATGATTTGTACATATTATTATATTTAATTTTTTCTATAGCTTTCTCCATAAAACTATAGATATAGCTTATTGCCGGCTTCTTATCACCATCAACCAATCGTAGCACTTTTACGATTGGTTGCGAGTGTCTAAGTGATTGGGTAACGTTGTTCTAAAAAGAATTGGTTAAGATAGTTTGTGCCACCCACTTCCCTTCGGCTTTCTTTGACTAAGCTCTATTCTTCCAATTTGTGGAAGTTACTAAACTTCTAAGCTCCTCTTTTAGTATACATGCTTTGTAATGTCAAGAAGGCCGTAGAAAAATGGGTGATGACGGGGCGTTGCAAATTACCCTCAATTACATTACGCATGTGGTGGAGTAGAAGTGTATGTTTATACATATACACTACTACCTTCATAGCCTCAACTACGGTTTTAATGTGCACTTTGCCTATGCCTTCTAAGATTAAGTCTAAGCAATGGGCCACACATGGGGTCCAATATATGTGTGGTTGTCATTCCATTATTAGTCTACCCGCGGCCACCAAGTTTGATGCGTTGTCTGTGACAACTTGGACAACGTATTGTGCACCAATGTCATTTTCTATCACCTCATCTATGAGGGAAAATAGATATTCGGCCGTGTGAGAATGGGCCGAAACATCAACGGATTTAATGAACATAGTTCAAGTAGGACAATTTGCCAAAAAGTTGATTGACCTATCGGAACAGCCGTCAGTCATTAGTAAGCACCCATATGTCTTCCAATCCTCTCGATACTTCTCGAGAAAGGCTTTTGTGAAGACTACATATTTTTTAAGACATGTATGTCTTATCTCATGATATGAGGGAGCTTTTAGGCCGGGTCCAAATTGTCTAAGAGCCTCAACCATTACTTTGAAGCTCTTTAACTTTACGATATTGAATGTAATACCGGCTTGGTACATCCACTTAGTCACGTATTGAATGGTCTCGGGGCAGTCCTTAGCTTTAAACCTATTTTCTATGGTGGTTTGAGCCGAACCCTTACCCCTAGCGTCTACCACATCCTTGGGATGTGGTCTACAAGAGAAGAATTTGTTTATTCCCTTCCCATTTCCACCACCTGCTCTTTTAGGTGGTGATGATCTTACACTACGAGTCGTGGAGGGAGTAAATCTATCATGTCTTTCCTCATCTTCATCAACATCATAGTATTGTTGTAAACTCACTTCGTCATTATGTTTCGACCTTGAAGTCTTACCCATCCATTTGATCTCTTTTCTAATCTCCGGAGTGACATTTGGACATGCTTTCGCATTCGATCCGGGTTGCGACTCAAGATGTTGCTTTGTGTCTCCTTATTCCCCCATGCTGACATAGGTGCATAGGATACATTGGAGCTTATTTTTTTCGGTTACACTCTTATAGCGTCCATATTTCGAACCCGGATCGACGGAATTTGCCTATCTAAGAGCGTCGTTCGATGACGTAACATAATGACAATGTAATTTAAAGAAGTGGGGGGAGAAATTAACAAGTGACAGCCACACTAAAAAGGAACAAAAATGAAAGAAATGAGGTGTAATGAGGAAAAACAATCAAACAAACTTTAATAGGAATTATAAATTAATTCTAACTCTTGAGTCTTGTCTCTTGATTCTTGAAGTGATTTCTTCCCTCTTTGCTTGAAGAATGATGGAATGTCAATGAAGATTGAAACTCTTTGCTTAGTTAACTACAAAATAGAGCAAAAGAAATTATCAACAAAGCTATAAGAAAGAGAACACTAAAAGCTCAAAAAGAGACCCAAAAGATACAAATCATACCTTGGATGGATGTGGTATAGATTAAGAAAAGGAACTCCCCATTTATAGACTTTGGGGAGCCCTAAAAAGCAAAAAAATTGATAAAAAAAGCTCCAACGGTCATAAATATGACCATTGGAGATGTATGCACTCGCATACATATTCCTGTCGCATATGCGACAGACCCTCCTAGGATCACATATGCAATCGCATATGACGACAATGACGATGACCCAACCTTATCTAACAAAATAATAAATAAGTAAATAAAAATAAAAATTTGTGAGCTTTATTTAGGATATTTATCGCTCTGAATGAAAAAGAAAAACAAGGCTTGGGAGGAGGGGACCTCCCAATGATCTTCCCTAAAATTGAGCAGGCACATTGAAAGACCTTTCCTAGGTCAAGAAACTAACGTTGTGGTTTTTTCTTTCGAATAGGATAAAACCCCTAGCCTTGATGGTTTTTATCATGATTTTTTGGATCTAGTGGTAAGAGATTTTGGAAGTGGTTCGTCGATTTAATTTCAAAAAATGAGAAATGCAAAGGATATTAGCAATTCATCCTATTAGGTTTGTTGGTGGGCCCCACAGGATCTTTCTCATTGTACTAGCAAGTAGAATTCGAAGCTTGATGTGTGACCTGGCCCCCCCTAACTTTGTTGCCAAATGTGGTGCCTAGGCCTCACCTAAACAGCAGCCTCGCTGCCTAACAAGGATCAAATTTTCGGCTGAAATGACCAAAATTTCGGTCGAAAATTATCGGTTTCGGTCCCCACCGAAACCGAAAATTCGGTCTATTTTGTATGGGGATCATATTTTCGGCTGAAATTTCGGCCAAAATTCAAAATTTCGGTTTTAGTCCACTCCGAAACCGTAATGAAACCTGAAATTTTGATCCTTGCTGCCTAGGCATATAGGGCTCCTAGGCTCCACCTACTTATAGCGGGCCCACCAAAAACCGAAGCAGGCACCTCGGCATATAAGGCCCCGAAAGCAGGGACAATTTTTTATAATACCTAGTTTTTGAAAATTTTCAAAATTTTAGTATATATACTTTAACCTTCATATAAGCTTAATATTATCTCGAACCTTTTAGGGCTAAGGGCCTTAATCAATTTGTTTGCAAACCCTAAACCTCTTCTCTCACAAAAACTCATGGCTCAGTGAAGATTAGAAGAAGAGGTGGCTGGTGATGTGGCTGCGCTCTCAAGGTACACTTCAGAAGATATAGTAAAATGATGATCATCACCATCTAGTCCCATCTATTTCGGCTCGACTGAAAAGCTTTGGAAGCTATAGAGGAGTTCTGACGCGGGACAACGACCCTAAAATTCGTGAATGCTCATGATATGCTAATTTGTCGAAATTAAACTAATTAATTGATCAAATTAATCACAAATTAAGGCGATACCTTAGGGTTTCGTGGGATTCCACTTAAGTGACCATGCTCGGTTCACACAGGGTCCAATCCGATGCTCGAGATCTATTAGGAAATGCAGAAGAGGCGATCTTAGAGATAGAACTCTAGCTCCTTCTAGGTTGGGGCGTTCGTTCGTAGTTTGCGGTGGAATCGGAAGCTCCTTGCTAAGGCTTTTGAATCGAAGCGGTTAACGGTTCAAATCGAGCACGCTTGAGGCCAACAACGGTCATGGATTGATGGGCAAGGATTGGATTCGATCCACAAGGATGGACATCAAGGTTGCTCTAGATCTAGGGTTTGGAAATTGGAACAATCAATTAAAAGGGAAAAATTGGATGCACGAGATTTAAATGGAAGTAGAATGATTAAGCAAGATCAAGAAGTAAAGAGAAGATAAAAGATAACATGGGCATTACACCCTTGGCCTCACACTAAACCCACATGGGGAAGAAGACTCACTCTTTAAAGCTCTTCTCAAACTCAAAATGCAATGCACTTTCATTAATTTTCGACAACTATTGCCCAAAATGGTTTACAAAGTGTGCTTTGTAGTGCTCACAAATAAGAAAATCCTAAAATAGAAAAGTACCATGTTACCCAAAAGGGTAACTTACATCTGAAACAAAAAAAAAACTGCAAGAAAAAGGACAAAAATGACAAATTACGTCACGACACTCGCTCGAGCGACTTTTGGTTCTCGCTCGAGCGGGAATCTTAAAGGGGTCGCTCGAGCGACAACCAGGGGGTCACTCGAGCGACCATTGGCTGAAAGTTTTTGTCCTAGATTTTGGGCACATTTTCGCTCGAGCGACCAAAATCCGAAAGTTTTGGCCGAATTTCTAAAGTTTCTCGCTGGAGCGAGCCTAGGCAGAGGCTCTCCCTTTGGGGCTGATTTCTGTCTTTCCTCGGTGGATCTTGACGCTCCTTGGCCCTTCTGTTGCTTCTTCCGCCGGTACACCTTATACGGCCTGAAACCTAGGTCCTTGGTGGTGGCGTCCCCATCAATTCCTTCGGACTCAAAAGGTTTCATCTCCGATGAAACACACTTGTAGTACTGGTGAAGTGTATCGGACCTGGTTCTGGTTCTCTTTTCGTTTCTTGCGCTGGAAATCTGTTGCGGCCCAAATCCAAGGCTCCCCATCTTGGCGTCCCCCGTCATTCTCCCCAATTCAAAATGTTTCATCACCGATGAAACATGGATGTAATACTGATCAAGTGTATCGGGACCTGAACGGCGGAACTCCTTACAACTAGCCCAACCAATCTCGGCACCTGATGACGTATGATCATCACCTCGGTCGATTGTATCGGGGCGCACACGATAAACTTCTTCTCGACCAACCCATTAACCTGGCTTGCCAACCCACTCTACTAGATATTTTTGAAGCTTCCCATCAACACTTTCGGACCCGAAAGACTTCATCATCGATGAAGTGTGATCGTGATATCGGTCGAAATTTAAGTGCTCAAGCGGTGAACTATCTCTTGATCAGCCCATGCACTCTCGAAAGTCGACTTACCAACCATCTTCATCTCATCAATCAGAAACTCTCTGCCACAAGTGAGTGTCACAAGATCATCCGAGATCTTCTCACTGACCTCGCTACTCATCTTGTTCAAAGGAGGAGAAGATAGGGGTTGTGGGATTGGGATTGGTGCACAAAGAAATGACGTTTGAAAAGGAATTCTAGGAAGTGGGGTTGCGCCTAGATGAGGAACTAGATCTTCCACATTGAATGTCGGACTAACCCCCATACCTTGAGGTAGCTCTAGCATATATACTTTGGGTCCACTCCTTGCCACCATCCTAAAAGATCAAGTAACGCGGGTTTGGGAGTTTGCGATCCCCAATGGGAATCGTTCAGGCCTAACCTGATCCATTTCATGGCCACGTATTTGGATTTCCTTAAAGCTCATAGGTAAATCCATCAATAATTTGGAATTATCATTGCACAAATTAATTTTAGGCATAATTTCGGCATGCAATGCGGAATGAGACTCAAAACTTGACTCACAATAAGACTCAGAATGTGAAGCGGTATGCAACTCGAGACTATGATGTGTATGTGTATCTATGGACTCGATACTCTCATGCGCATGCAACGCTAACGACTCACATGTAGTAAACTCTATCAACACTAGTGACTCATGTGTGATCGAATCAAGTGACACTAATGGCTCATGTGGACTCGAGTCAACAAACTCCAATGACTCATGGGTAAGTGAATTGATTGGCCTGTGTGTACTCGGTTTGACCAACTTCAAAGACTCAAGTGCAATCGACTCAGTTGACTCGCGTGTGAGCAACTCAACATAATTGCTCTCAAGGGAAATAAAAGTTTCTCTAACACAAACTAGACTTTCTTCAGCTTCTTCTATCTCCTCTTAACTCACCATGGTACTAGGATCATACATAATTTCTTCCACTTTGACATTTTTCGGCTCCTTAGAACACTCTTTTAATCGATAAATTTTGAGCAGAAAATTTTGTGGGACATTGATACGCAAATTGCAATGGTTAATTACGGGTTTCAGAGGAGTAATTACGGGTTTCGGTGATTGAACCCCAAAATTATATATCTCGTGGATAATTCCTTTCCGGTGATCAATTTGGGGTTTGGTATGAGTATTTGCAATGGTTGAACCCCAAAATTAGAGCTCTCTTTAGTGTAGATGTTCTTAGACTCAAACTTGCGAAAATCATGACACTAATGCATTTTAGCCTCCAAACACTGTAGAAGGTAGTGGTGCATGAAAGGAACATACTTCTTGGTAAGCGCTCATTCATGTTTCGAAGTGACTCGCGTTGAAACTCCACATTAGCCCAATAGGTTTTGGCATGGCTCACCAACCTCGTCTTGGCTAACTCAACTGTACACTCATCCAACACATCATACGAGTCAAAATACTCTATGCTAAACAACCATCCGACGAAGGATTTAGGGTTCGCCGTATCCTCAAAATCCGGGACTTCGACTTGAATAGACCTTAGAGATTTTTTATCAAGATCATATTCGGGTTCCCAATGATGGGAGTGTCTCCTAACTCTAACCTCATCGCGACTTTCGGGACTTCGCTTAAAATTTGGAGTGTAACGGTTTCCTTATTTGACTCTCATTCATGTGATCATCATGGCTTGGATGCTCCTAAAAACATAAGCAATCTCACTCGTACCCCTGGCGATCACGACACACAAAACAAGAGAGCTACGATAAACAAACAACTATGAACCAAAAGTAATTGAGTAATTTTAACAAACATAAGGTGAGCACACAAATGTGAACTGTACATCAAGTGAGTAATTTCAACAAACATAAGATGTGCATACAAATGAACACCTATGAACACACAAATGTGACTACACAACAAGTGAGTAATTTCAACAAACACAAGATGTGTACACAAATGAACACACATATAAACACACAAATGTGACTACACAAACGACATCGAAATGACATACACATATGAATCAAAATGAATGAGGACTTTCGTCAAACACTAGACGTGCGCACTAATGAACCCAAATGAAATAAACTGCAATAAAATTGAAATGACATGCAAGTATGCGCTAACCTAGAACCTAGGCTTTGATACCAAAACTGACACGGGACAACGACCCTAAAATCTGTGAATTCCCATGATACGCGGGATTCCGCTTAAGTGATCATGCTCGGTTCATGTAGGATCCAATCCGACGAGCGAGATCTATTAGGAAATGTGGAAAGGCGATCCTAGAGATAGAACTCTAGCTCCTTCTAGGTTGGGGCATTCGTTCGTAGTTTGCTGTGGAATCGGAAGCTCCTCGCTAAGGCTTTTGAATCGAAGCGGTTAATAGTTCAAATCGAGCATGCTTGAGCCTAACAACGGTTATGGACCAACGAGCTAGGATTGGATTCAATCCACAAGGATGAACATTAAGGTTGCTCTAGATCTAGGGTTTGAGAATTGGAATATTATATTAAAAGGGGAAAATTGGATGCAAGAGATTAAAATGGAAATAGAAAGATCAAGCAAGATCAAGAAGTAAAGAGAAGATCAAAAGATAACATGGGCATCACACCCTCGGCCTCACACCAAACCCACATGGGGAAGAAGACTCACTCTTCAAAGCTCTTCTCAAGCTCAAAATGCCATGCACTTTTATTAATTTTCAACAAATATTGTCAAAAACGGCTTACAAAGTGTGTTTTATAGTGCTTACAAATAAGAAACCCTAAAATAGAAAAGTACCATGTTACCCAAAAGGGTAACTTACATCTAAAACAAGAGAAACTATAAGAAAAATGACAAATTATGTCACGAGACTCGCTTGAGCGACTTTTGGTTCTCACTCGAGCGGGAATCTTCAAGGGGTCACTCGAGCGATGACCAAGAGTCGCTCAAGTGAGTATTGGCCGAAAGTTTTGGCTTCGATTTTGGACACATTCTCGCTCGAGCGACCAAAACCCGAAAGTTTTGGCTGAATTTCTGAGGCTCTCTCCTTTTGGGACTGATTTCTAGGGTCTTTCCTCGGTGAATCTTGACGCTCCTTTGCCCTTTTGTTGCTTTTTCTTTCACCGGTACACCTTGTACGACCTGAAACCTAGGTCTTCGTTGGTGACGTACCCATCAAATTCTCTACGGAGTGGTCTAAATTATACTCAAGAAGTCCATCTAAAGCTAGAAGATTCTGTCATTTCTCTCTAAACACAAAGCCCAAATGACAGCCCGAAGGGTGGTTTTCCAAATAGCTCTTACCAACCCCAAAAAATCACTGTAATTCCACGATGCCATCGATTCTCCACACGAATAGGGGAAGACCTAACCAACACCAATAGTGTTCAGCACCAAATTCCAAATCTCTGTCGCCACAGAACACTGAATGGATAAATGGTTAGCCGTCTCCTCATGTAGATACATGGCACACCTATTTTTTATACTCTTCCCCCTCTTAACAATGGAGATCCAATATGAGAATTCTGCCCAAGCCTAGCTCCAACCAAAAACCTAACCTTAGTTACCCGAAGCAATAGGGAAGCGTGTAGTAGGTCAGACACAGGAGCATCATCAAAAGCTCGAAACTGAACTATTTTGTGATCGGAAGAGGGAGCGAGATTCCGAAGCAGGAGAGGCACACTGAGTGGAAGATTCCTGCTACTAGGAACCTAACTCTTTTAAGTGGTGGTGGTTGGGTGTGACCAAACTCCTTAAGTGGTGGTGGGTTGGGGGGAGGGCGGAGGTCACAGGCTCTCCAGATATCGGGTCAACTGTGAACAATCACTAAGAACCCATAAAAAGATTTAACCGAGAAGAATCCTTTCGGCTCCAAATGTCAAATTCTGCCATCCTCCTTGCTTCGATTTGGTTTACAATTGCATAAAATCCAAGTTCTCAGCCAACAATATCGTTTCATCATCCGAAAAATTTCTACGCAACCAGATATCTCGAACCACACTGCCCCGAACCCTTAACAGAACATATCTGATATGTGAATTATTTGGCAAGAGTGTAGATGCTACTGAATATACAAGCAAGGGAAACATCATCCACCCAGACATTTTCCTAGAAAAAATATGATCACTGGTTCCCCAGTCATACCTGATGCACAAGCTAAACTCCCTTTTTACTGAACAAACCCCTTTCCACCATGCCGATCCCGTCCTCCTAGTGTGAATACTGTCATTTCAAATTCTCCCGTACTTCTATTGGTATTAATTTATTTTTATCATTATTATTAAATTACCATTCATTTCATTATTATTATTATTATTATTGAGGCACCACATCCTCCTCTCTGAAAGATCAATGCAATATTTCAATAACCTTTCTATCCGCAATCCAATTTGTTATATATATTTGTATCCCTTTATGCCTGCCATGGATTAAAATGCCGGAAAACCGATACGTATCGTCCGAGCCCAAAACCGTATCGGACGATACATATCGGTACCGGACAGTACCAGACGATACATTCAATGTATCGTCCAGCTATGTCCGTATATATATCAACGATACGGTACATTCAATGTACCGTATCGTTCACCACCGATACCGATACGTATCGGTATCGGACGAAATTTTGATCCATGATGCCTGCACTACACTTAACCCATGGATCAAAATTTCGTCCAATACGGTACATTGAATGTACCGTATCGGTGTTTCCCATTCAAATACCGGACGATACATTCAATGTATCGTCCGATACGGTCCGGTACCGATATGTATCGTCCAATACGTATCGGTTTTGGGCTCGGACGATACGTATCGGTTTTCCGATATTTTAGTCCTTGACTTAACCTCAAGCGTCTTGAAAGCAGCCATGCAAGAACCCACCCCTATTGCATTAATTTTCACTGTGAGCACTGACACCTCTTGTTCTTTTGAGATTGATTGGTAAATCTATAATCTCATATGAGAGGAATACTATTGACTTTTCTTGCTTCATTTTTTGTACTTATTAATTGTCATCTATTAGAACTGATGAGTTTTATTTTGTCATTTTGTAACTACTACAGCAATGTATGACAATATGGGAAGTCAACCTGGGATACAGCTTCAGAGACCTCCATTAAATCCACAAATGCCACAGCCTAATCCTTTTGGGGGTGCATTCTATGGTGCTGGATCTGGAATCATGAGGAGTGGGTTGGGTGCATATGGAGAAAAAATCTTTGGGTCGAGCTCCGAATATGTACAAAGCAATGTATGTAAAATGCCTACGATGCGAAGGGCACACACATGTACACTCAAATATATATATATATATATATAAAATAAAAGGCGATTTCCTATGTGCATAAAAAATGCAGTCACCTACCGATAAGCATATAGAAGTACACATTTATTAGAACTGCTATAGGGTAATCGACCCGTTCCCAATCTAGATTGTAACGGGTCACTGATTGGGTACAGCTGGCACTATTTTTCATATCCTTTGTGTGATTCAAAGTTGTGGAGCATCTTTAAAATGAACGGTTACCATGTAATTCTCCAAACCTGTGTTCACTGTTCATTTTAAAGGTGTTTGACCAGTTTGGATCACACAATGGAGAGTGTTCTAATGTAATCTTCAACCCACCAGATCTTTACATCGGGTTCTTTGCATCAAGTGGCACACATGATACAAAAATAGTGCCAAATGTTCCCGACAGTGACCCGTTACAATTTAGATTGGAAACGGGCCGGTTACCCTATTACAGCTCTATTTATTAAACGATACTGGTGGGAAAATGCCACAAAATTTCTTCCTTTTCTTCTAGTGGGGCCAGTGAATGCTTTATTCAAACATAATTTGTTAAGGTTTCTTATTCTCCCCATACTGTTTTCTGCATGCCAAACCTTCTAGGTCTTCTCATGCCAAACCTTACCCACCTCGGGAAGCAGGAAACCTGAGTTCAAATCCCCCCATTGAGACCAACCCTAGTTCAAATCCCATGCTGACCCAGAACGTGCTAACTTGGGGCGCACACTTGCCCCTGGGATTAGTCGGGTGATCTAAGAGGCCTGGACAACCAGGTTATCCGAAAAACAACAGTAGTTATAAGGGATTCTTATTAACCTTCTGCGATATTGTGAACAGATCAGCAGATATTTCTCCGACCCCCAATACTATTTTCAAGTGAATGACCAATATGTGAGGAATAAATTGAAAGTGATCTTGTTTCCGTTCCTACATAGGGTAAGTGTTTAACTGACCTGGCGATTTCCCATTGGGTGCCTGGAAATCTCATTTTCTCCATTTTCTCCATTTTCTTTCATCCAGGGACACTGGACGAGGATAACTGAACCAGTTGGAGGAAGGCTTTCCTATAAACCGCCGATCTATGATATAAATGCGCCAGATCTGTACATTCCATTCATGGCATTCGGGACCTATGTGCTGCTCGCAGGCTTCTCATTGGGCTTTCTTGGAAAGTAAGATTTGTTAAATTTAAAAGAAAGAAATTTTGCTTCTTAGAAATCAATTCGTTAAGAGCAACTTAGATCTTTCATTACATATATTTGAATTTTATATAAGAGGCCCGGCACACTACCCACAAGGGTAGCGGTTAGGCACTACCTTCGAGCCAGCTGGACGCCATGTGGCACTCAATCCGAGGATTGGATGCCATGGCAACTTGCTTAAGGTTGATCAGGTACCAATATTGGGTAAGAGTTACATAAAATTTCAATGCACCATGTTTGGGGAGCAAACCATGATCTTTGACCTATGATTTGAAGGGCAAAAAAATCCAAAAAAAAATAGTTTTTTTCGTAAACCCTAGGAAATTTGCTGAACCATTAGAGGATGTGGTGCAACTCCCGATTACGTGCCACGTGTCATGTGATCTACCACTCAAAGGTAGCGTGAATACACTACCTTTGTGGGTACCATCCCTTTTCCCTTTATTATACATGTTGTTAATCGATGCTTGGAGGGTATTGAGCTTTTCGGACTTCTAGTCCCATAAGGTAATAAACCCGAGGTTTGAAGAAGGTGATGGGAAAATCTCAGTCTAATATGTAACCACATTTTAAGATAGGGATAATGGCTCCTGACCGACATTTAAACACCATTTTGGTGTTTAAATGATCTTAAACCATTAAAATTAGACTTTTTATCTCGCACCCTTGAAGTGTGATTTATCATTGCTCCTAGCCGACATTTATCACCATTTTGGTGTTTAAATGATCTGCATTAAAATTAGACTTTTTATCTCACACCATTGACGTGTGATATATCGCTACGCCCTGTGGCGCACATCGTGATCAATCTAAATTATCCAAGTGGCAATCCATCCTCGGAACATATCTCAGCCCAAACAAACATCCTATAAGTGGATGTGAACCATCCGATCAATGAAATCTAATTTCAGCCATTAAAACTAAAAACAATTGACAGATCAGATTGTTCAAATCTCTTGAAAGGTTTGATTTTTGGGGCTGTTGTCTTTCAATGTATGATCTCTCACTTGGACGGTGTGGATTACGCACATCTTTAACCCTTAATGGTGTAAGATGAGAGTACTAAATGTATTGGCTAGTATTTGTCATTATTATTTTTATTTCTTTAAACAAGAAGTACAAAATGTATTGGCTGGTAAGATTCCCAAACCATGTAATTGACGAAATGTAACTGTTTTTTGAGTCAGCCAACTTGCATCATGCAGTTGGTGTTTTGACCTTGTAAGTTCCCAACATGGATGTGATTTACTCTTGTTTCTTTAGATTAGATATGAACTTATTTTCTATTTAAAACAGCTGATTTTTCTCACACCTGTTTGATGTTGCCGCCCGCCCAGGTTTAGCCCCGAAGCCCTGAGCCTGCAGTTCTCCAAGGGACTGCTTGGTTGGTTTTTGCAGGTCCTGCTGCTTAAAGGATCGTTATATTCATTGGGAAGTGGGGAGGCTCCGTTGCTCGACATAGTAGCATACGGTGGGTACGCATTTACCGGAATATCGGTAGCGGTTTTGGCGAGGATCATGTGGAGCTACTCATATTATTTTCTGTTACCGTGGGCATGCATCTGCATGGGGGTCTTCTTAGTGAAGACGATGAAACGGGTTTTGTTTGCGGGGGCAAGGAGTCACGAGCATTCAAGCAGGCATCACTATCTCCTGCTTTTCATGGCCGTCGCCCAGTTCCCCTTGTTTTTTTGGCTTGGAAATGTTGGGGCATGATTTTTGACTTGAGAGACTTGTTTTTGTGGGTCTCTCTCTCTCTCTCATTTTTTCTGTATTGTGGATCAAACGATCAAACTCTGTTGAAATTTAGTCTGATTCTTCTTGAGCTTGACATGTTTGTAAGAGGCTGCTGCTTGGTGCAATAATAAAAGGCGTAGGCTGTGAAGCGTGAAGATGCGGGTTTGAGTAAGGAGGGCAGCCGCTATGTAAAATGCCAGAGGTTAGGTCTGTATCCCGTCAACCCCTCCCAGCGCCTAGTACGTACGGGAGCAGCTCAGGGTAAAGGCCTTTTTAATTCTTTTGCAACTTAAGCTCCTTTGTCGTGCGGATCATATGCTCTAAAAATGGCATGTTAGCCTAAATTGCACCATTTGGATGACACAGGTCCTGCCTCATGATGTTGTTCTGCCTAGGGCTCTCAATGGGTCGGATTAGAGCTGGGTTAGGGTTCAACCCTGCCCTAACCTACCCGGGTTGGGTTCGCAAAATTTTAAGCCTGGTCCTAACCTGGGCTGCAATGTACTCAACCCCTACTGCGCCAGACTTGGGCGTTTTTTCGGGCTTTTTTTCGACTGTTTTCTTTTTTAATAAAATTTAGTTGCGCTATTTTTTGGGGCTGTTTTTAAAGGCTATTTTTTCTAATAAAATTTGGTTGGGCTTTGGCTGGATTTTTTGTTAATATAAGTTTGAAGAATATTAAATAATTATATTAACATTACAGAGGCTCAAGTATATACTTTTATTCAAATATTTCATTGTAGTTTGTTGCACAATAGTTATAACAGACAGTGCTTACACAATGATTATAACGGACAAAGATTTATCTCATCGCATTTAGGTAAATTATATTTAATTAAAATATATATATATATTTTTTATAACTTTAAAAGAATAAGTATATAATAATAATAATAATATATAATATCCGGGCTGGGTGCAGGCCGGGTGTTGAAACACAACCCAAACCCGGCTTGGATTGATCCGGGTTGCAACATGTTTAGCCCGGTCCGAATACTGGGCCGTGTTTGTTTGAAAGTATCACTGTTTTTGGGCCAAGGGTGGGTCAAAATCCAGGCCAGCTTGGCCCATAGAGAGCCCTAGTTCTGCCTGTAGGGTCGTCAATGGGTTGGGTAGGTCTGTTAGACGGACCCAACTGACCCTGGTTTTTAACTAGGTTGGGCAAAAATATGTTTGATCCAATATTTTTCAATGTATAAAATAAAAAGGGTTTATAGGGTTTTACCGATTTAACTGATTTTGAACGATGTCAGCCTGATCCGATCTAACCCATGTGTCTTCGACCGGTCGGGCATAGAAGCTCGACCTGTCCAGTCGGATCAGGTTGCATCCTTAGGCCTCGTTCAGGTGTTTCTTGGTTTTTCTCAGAAAAGCTCAGATTCTTCCCACTCAGATTTCTGATTTTTCCCATATGTGTTTTTAAGTTACTCAGATTCCTAACAGATTCTTATAAAATTTAGAATCATTTATTTTTAAGTTCCTATCAGAAAATTCTCAGAATCGATTCAATCAATGATTATTCTATGACCGTAGAAACGTGATCTAATCATCGGTTTATCTGCTACACTCAGATTTCTCTCAAAATTTACGGGTAATCAATCGAGATGGGGGGAATATATTTGACGGAGTCTTTTTTCGGTCACTTTCATGAGCGTGTACCATATAAAATAAAAATCCGACCATCTGATGGTACACCCATGATCTAAAGATCGATTATGTGAAATATTGGGACGATAAGCAATCTCCATCATCTGATTCAATGCAGTCGATGTGTTTCCGCGTGGGTGAACTCAAAGATTTGGTGGATAAATTTAATGGTACTCTAATATAAATATAAATATATATATATATATATATATATATATATATATATAAAGGCTATTGTAAGTCGGTTTCCCAAAATAAATAAAAATAAATAAATAAATAAAACATAAGGAAGCCATTTCTTGCACTCGGAGGTGTTGGCCGTTGCACTAAATTTAAACAAAGACTTGCTACTTTAGGGACATGTGATATGTTAAAACTTAATCTGATCCGTTTGATTTGAAGTTCATAATCTATAGATCTCCCGTGCATAAGTTTGGAGAAAAAATGATATTTATCATATGATCTATTATAGTCAACTATTGAGTCAGAGAATAGCCTTTGACTCTATTTAATCACATGATAAAGATTATATTTCATGCTAATCTTGTTCAATCATTATCTTGAAATCATGACCTTCAAATCAGACGGTTTAGATGATAATTATGCTTACCAAAGGTTACAAATCTTGGAAGTCTTTCTTTAAAATTCGGTGCAAAGGATAATTGGCCGTGTACAAGTAATGGCTCCCAAAGCATAAAGCTTTTGTAAGACCGGTTGCCTTTTCAAAAGCTGTTGTACAACAGCTCTATATATATAAAGGGAAACAGCAGCAGCAATGTTTTTACAGCATTTATAAAAAGGATTTTACAGCGTTTTAAAAAAGGGTTTCTCTTGTGCGCCTTCCGCCGGTGAGATCCAATCTTAACGGAGTAAGCGATCACAAACGTGACGGTGCAGCAGCCCGGCGAATGGCCCCCGACGTCAACATCGTCCGGTACCGGTCCGGTTGCCGTCCGATGAGTAAAAAGCGAGTACCGGCGACGGTGAACAACTCACCGTCATCTTCTCCATTCTTTCTGTCGTTTTTCTTTTTATTTTATTTTTTATTTTTAAACAAGAGTTGGGATCTGATGTATATAGTTCTCTTGTGTATACAATGCCGCCGCAATCCGAGCTCAGATTCTGAGCTTTTTCCGAGCAATTTAGTCGGACGACTACATGTCGTTTTCAATCGGAAACCATTCAGATTCCCAGTTCCCCAAAAAAACTAGCGAACGCAAGAATCAATCGGAAAACGACCCATTCTGATAACTTTCTGAGTTTAAACTCAGATTCTCGATTAAATCCGGCTCCCGAACGAGCCCTTAGGGTTTAGGCAGCCAAAATCTCCGCTCTTACCAAGATTCATGCTCAGAGTTTTGCTCTAAATAAATATCATATTTATTTATGAGCTTTAAGCAATGTTTATTCTCTACGATAAATTATATTATATTGTGTAGGATAGCGGTAATCATAACTAAATATTCTATGGGCGCAACTGATGGTTTCATAGTTAGCACTGTTGAGTGTATGAATCAGATGATTGAGATCGTTTCTTGTCCCAATTCTCCCACAGTTGATCTTAAGTTCATTTCCCATCTATCAGATGGTTAGATGTCGACATCATCACGATCATGGTGTACTATGAGAAAGGTTCTTGGGTCACTTTTGGGAATGTGTTCCACATAGAATTAACATCTAACTGTCTGATAGGTACGCCTGGTCTCACGGCCTATTGTTTGAAATATTGGGACAAAAAGCAACCTTCATTATCTAATTTAAGGATGTTAAGGATGAGACCATTAGTTGCACAGAAAGAATCTTCAGTTGCGAATACTGCTACCCCATTTTGTAAGCCATTTTGGTGTTTTGTATTTTTCTTCTTACTTCTAGGTTGGAGCTTAGTAAATCAAATGACCAAATTGGCATCATGGAGAAGTATAGGAGACAACTGATTACTGAAGCCTGCTCCAACATTAATGATCTTGACCATTGAAGTACGTTTTTAATCTTGCAAAACTAAAGTAGGCTTCAAATAATGTTACATCACGTGGCTCACATGCATAAATAATTATAGGGAAATTTTCTAAAATCTTCTCTTTGCTAAATGGTCCTTTAATCATATGGCACACATCATGCTTAAATATGAATTTAGGAACATTTTTTAGGGATAAGGAATATATGAAATAAAAAATTGATCATTTGATAGGTGCATCATAATTTTAAGATCTAACACAAAGATTAGGTCAAGTCAAATGAATAGTGACCAAGCTGGGGTCGGCTTGAAAAAAATTTGGAAAAATGTTGGTAAATTTGAGAGAAATTGTAAAAATTGTGGAAAACTATAAAAGAATAAAAAAATTATAAAGTTAAACAATAGAAAAGTACAAAATTGAAAAAAAAAATCCAACAAGGTTGGAAAACTTGCTTTTTATTCGCAAAGTTCCCAATTTCAAAAAAGAATTGAGACTTTTTCAAAATGTCGCAATTTTAAACTAGATTTAATCTTCGACTGAAAAAGTTGTGATTAATTAAAATGAAAATTAGAAAAATAAAAATAAAAAAAAATCGACCTATTTGGCACATTGGTCAAGGGCCCAAAGGACCAGATCAACATAGATTTTGGTCTAACCCCGATCAACAGGGCCGGCCTTGGACCAAGGCCAATCAGGCGGCTGTCTTGGGCCCCTGATTTTATAGGGAGGGCCAATTATGAAATATCTATTATAAAATAGGTTTAAAAAAATATATATATATATAAAATAGAGGGCCCTACAAAATAAAAATAAAAATTATTACCCCTCTCTCTCTCTCTCTCTCTCTCTCTCTCTCTCTCTCTCTCTACTCCCAAGCGAAGGTTGGACCCATTGCAGCACTGCTATCCGAACCCTCCCACCTGAATGGCTGAACCCGATGCCCTCCCCCGCTTGAACCCCTCCCGACGATTAACGCTAGCGACCATTCGGTAAGCCCCACTTCTTATTCTTCTTTTTCTTCTCTATAGGTTTAGTTTTTTTTCTTTTTCTTCTTCTTATCTCTCTCACTAGATTTAGGGTTTTCTTAATTGATTTAGGATTAAGATTTCATTGCATATTTTCATTAGATTTAGGATGTTATTAAATTTAGGATTTAAATGCTAAAATATTGATTGTATATTTACTAATTTTTTTGTCGATTTTCAACAAATCAGATTTGTATGATACTCGGATCATACAATCCGATTTGAGCTAAAATTTTGTCGGATCACGCTAAATCGAAGGTAATTTTTAGATCTTTTCGAGCTAAAATTTGGTGTAGATTTTTAATATATATATTTTTCATATATTTTACAACTTTTCCCCAATTTTACCCATTTTTTTCCCATTTTTCAATTATTTTCCTTGCCCATTTTTTTATAGATCGACTTAGTTTCTATGATTTCCATCATCTTCTTCGGAGTGGTCAACCCGTTTCTTTAAAGGGAAGCTTTGTTTAATCAGACAATGGAGATTTTTTTAATTTCGATCTTTCACACAATGGATCTTGAGATCATGTAACAAGTATTAGACAGACAATTTTTTATTCCACATGTCACATATCCCCAAAAAGTGCACATTGTGTGCAATGGCACACATCATGCTCAAACATGATTTTAAGGCCATATTTTGTGGATCTTTGACATGTGGAATAAAATGACCCTCTGATAGGTGAGACATGGCCTATAGATCCATTGTATGGAAGATCGAGGTGAAACACGATCTCCATTGTTTGATCCGACCCAATCAATGGGTTTTAAGGGGTCACTGACTTAGGTGCTTTCAAAGAACACGTAGGTGCGTCAAGAGCTACCCTTCATTATATATTCCATGTAAATCTTACCTAGGTAGACATGGCAAGTTAAAGGTGTCACATGAGCAGATTTGACTCCTCCCTAGCTTTGTTGATTGAGAAAGGGTCCAACCAATTACTGCCCTTAAATTTTTATTCTTTAGTTGAATGTGACATTTTACAAATGAGTTGCACTTGAGATGGATGTTTCTTTAAGAAATGGATGTTTGAGAAGCCAATTAGTGTCCTTATTTTTATTGATAAGTTTATTTATTATATTGATAGTTAAATGATAGAGATGGATGTTTCTTTGAGGCTCTTGGGAGCTAGTTTCTACAAGCTCTTATGAGAAGGTGATTTTTTGAAGAATTTGAGAAATGAAAGTTTAACTAGTATAATATTGGATGAGGACTTTTCAGTCAATAAATTTGTCAAAAATGAAAGTTTATGAGTATTGTTGAGTCCTTTATAATTGTTAGAAGTATATCGTCATCGACATTTTAAGATTACCACACCAAATTGATGATCTTATCTTAACTATTATGTGTTTGTTATAAAATGTGTTGATGTCAAAAGAATTTTATGTTTTTCTTTTAATATGTACTTATATTTAATTTTTAGTTATATTTTTAAATTATATGTAGTAGAATAAAATATAAGCATTATTTTATTTGCCAAAAAATAATTATGACGATTTTTTTATATATTATAAAATAATATGAAGTGGGGACCCCATTTTAAGAACTCGCTTTGGGCCCCCAAAACTTCAGGACCTTGGGCCCTATCTAACCATTGGGATTCCTACATATGATCATAGCAGAGACATTTTGCATGCAGATTATTATTAATAATTAATAGTGGTACAAATTATTATTAGGACTACTAGTATAGCTATGGCTACAAAATTTGACATTGTGGGAGGAGAGAAATTATAGAATTTTGTAAGAATTTAAAGAACAAAGAAGTCATAATATCCTTCCCAGATATAAGTCTCGAGGTCAAAAAAGTAGATTGGGCAAATCCACCTTACCAAGATATTGATCGGATTCCAAAGCTGCTCGTGACCAAACTCGCCGACTTTTTAAAAAATTCACGAAATTTATAATTTGCAAAAAAAAAAAAAATACAATTATTCACGATTTTGTGAATAATTTGCAATTTTTTTTTTTTACTTTTTTTCATTCTCCCATCTTTTTCTAATATCTTTTATTGATATATTTTTATACTTTTTCTTATTGTTTTTCCATATTTTGCTTGTTTTCCCTTGAATTTTTCCGGATTTTACTCATCCCAATTTATTCCCAAACCCCAACTTGGTTATAAGATATAGGCCAAAAAAAAATTTTGAAATAAAAAAATCGTATTAGGTACTTGACCAGATCAAGTACTATTGACAGTGCTCTGGTCGATATTATATATATATATATATATATATATATATATATATATATATATATATATATAATGTTTGTAACATTGAAATAGAAGCAAGCTGCTAGGGTCAATCTCCTTTTGTCAAAATGGTCAAGCCTCAAGAGGTGCACAACTATTTATATTTAAAACTTAAAAATCCTTATTTTATTAGTAATCCACACAATAGAATTATATAAAAAAATTCCAGATTAAAATTGTTGGAAATGATCTGCATTTGGTACTGAAACCATGTACACCAATGAAAGTGTACTACTCATCATTTTTGTACACGTGACACTAATTTTTCTCATTGTATTCAATCTATGTGATGATCTCGTTATCAATTATTATAGTATGTCAAATTTGAGCACTCTATTATCCGTTATTATACTTACTTTTTAACAGCTAATATTGAAGATCATTGATCAAATGGTATGCAATAGATTTATAAGTGTGATTTTTTAACTGAGATATGTTCCAATCACGGACAGTCACTTGAACTATTTAGACGGATCACAAATATTTGCAAAGTAAAATAATAATGAAGTATTCTGTATTGGTGTAAGATCAATCACCTATTTTAATGGTCTACGATCATTTAAAAGGCTATTTTTTGTTTCATGCAAAAAGCTCAGATTGCGCATCTTAGGTCAAAACAATTCAAGGGTTCAGATCATGTCATCAAGGTATGCAAGTAAATATAATTTTATGGAATTTTAATTTGGATTGTGGAGCTCGAAAATCAGTGCCATGTGGAAGCCTTCAACTTCAACTGACATAACGCTGGTTGAATCGATTAAGAGATCAACACCATCTACAGAAAATGCCCTTCAAAAGAATGAATCAGCACTGATTCCTTGCTGGCCACCAAGTGCATAGAGTAAGAAGAAATCAAGAGGACTAGAGATGGGTGGTAGAGAGAGAGAGAGAGAGAGAAAAAAAATCTTAAGGTAGTAAAGGACCTGAAATGAATGAAGGTAATGTTGTTAGGTAGAGTAGTTCTTGTAGTATTGATTCGGCTGTGTTTGGGTTAGCTCTTTCAAGGCAAAGAGCAGCTCTTTTGTTCTTTAGCTCCAGCAAAGAACTGCTTTCATGTTTGGTAACACAGCTCTTTGCCCCATTTGCTCTGGCGGATAAAACTTCTCTCTCTGCTTCTGCTTCTACTCTTATTGATTCGGGTGCGTTTGGGTTAGCTCTTTGGCTAAAGAGGAACTCTTTCACTCTTTGGCTCCATCAGAAAACTGCTTTTACGTTTGATAATATAGCTCATCGCCTTATTTTCTTTGACGGGAACTGTTTAAGTGATAATATTGCTATATGCCTGCCCTCTTCTAGGGCAGATATAAAATCTGCTTTGGTAGAGAGCAGGGAAAGAGTTTTGTTTGCTCTTATAAGAGCTAGCCCAAACACATTCAAGCTTGATTAGTAATCGGGCCACTTATGGGCTTGTTCTAAAAGCCCGATTAAAAGTCAGCCAATTTAAGCCCGGCTCGAACCCGATTATTTGAGATAATTTTTATAGAAATTGTCAAGCGGCCCAGGCCTACCCGACATGGGCCGAGTATGAGCTGAGGTAGGTAGCTTTAATAAAATAGGCCTGACCTAGCCCGATTAGTAATAGGGCCAAGTATGGGCGAGTTCTCAAAGTCTAATTAAAAATTGACCCACTTAAGGCCTGGTTCGGCCCATTGAGACCCCTATACAAGATTAAGTGGGTTGTGTACTTTGTCAAAAAATTCTTCAAATTAATCCAAATTTCAAAAAAAAATCCAAAAGGTTGCTTTAAAGGCACCCACCAAATCTTGTTGGGCAGTTGCACTATAAAACGTAGATTGCTTTAAATCAGATGATGAAGATCGTTTTTCACTCTAATATTCACACAAGGGATCTTGAGATCATGACGCACCCTTCAAATAGCCATTTTTTTTTTATTTCTCATGGCACATATCCCAAAAATATAGCCCTAAAGTTACATTTGAGCGTGATGTGTGTCAAGCAATTTTACGACCACTTTTTTGGGATTTGTGCTATGTGAAATCGAAAATTGACCATTCGATAGGTGTGCCATAATCTCAAGATCCCTTGTATGGAATATTAGAGCGAAAAATGATCTTCATCCTCTGATTTAAAGCAATCAATGATTTTTTGCGTAAGTGCCCAACAAGTTTCAATGGGTATCTTTAAAGTTACCATTTTCCAAATCTTTTCCAAGTTTAAATGGGTAGGTTGACCCATGCAAACTTTGATCGCATAGTCACAAAATTTTGAAAAATTCATGAATAATTTTCGGTTTTGAGGTTTGTGAAACTAAAGACGAATTTTTTGCAAATTTTTGAAATTTTATGTGTTGTTTGAAAATTTGCAAAAAAATTCACCATTAAATCATGTGATAAGTTAACCATTTTTTCAATAAATTGTGAGTTTAAAATATTTTATACTTTTAATCATTTTTTATTTTTTCTCCAGTTTTTTTAAAGAGGTTGGAGAATTATTGGCCGATAATTTTAAAACATTGGCCGATATTTTGCTACTTTGAAATTTTGAATTTAAAAATAAAAATAAATAAAAGTCCGCCTGGCCCTCAAAATTTCGGTCGAAATTTCAAATTTTCAGTTTTGGGCTAGACCGAATTCGAAACGAAAACCGAAATTTTCATCCTTATTTTGTACTGATCAAAATTCCAATGAGAGATTTCTAATTATAATGATCAAATTCTCCGACTTTTTAAAAAAAGTTACGGATAATAATTCGTTGATTTTTTTAAATGAATACGACAACAATTTTTATCACCTTTCAAAAACTTGTGAATTTCAAGAATTATTCGTTAATTTCTCTAATTTTTTATAATTTTAATTAGTATATTTCTATCATTTTTATTTTTCTGAAGTTAGACTGATTCTTTGCTGAATTTTTTAAAACTTTTCTAAGCCGTTTTATTCCCAATCCCGACTTGGTGGCTGTGTGTCTAAGGTATCAAAAATGGGTCTATACCGATACATATCTGCGATAAGTATTGGTTTTCGACCAAATCGATACGTATCGGGTTTCGGCCGAGTCTTATACCTTCTTTTTTTTTTTCAAATGGCTGATACCGCGATTCATGGATCAAAATATCGTCTGATATCTATCGGTTTTGGACTGGAACGATACGATAAATTGGATTTTTATTGGACCCCTTTAAAAACAATCAAATTATTGTTCAAATTATCGTCCATATCGTCCAATGTATCATCCGTATGTCTGATAATTTCAAATTATCATTCTTTTTTGTTGAAAATACCGAAATATATCGTCCAGAACCGATACGTATCGATTTTGAGGCTGAATGACACGATATGAAATTCCGATATTTTGATCCATGGGCCGATTCGCATTGGCCTCAGGCAAACCGATACGATATGAAATTCCAATATTTTGATCCATGGACCGATTCATATCGCCCTCAGGTAAACCGATATGTGAGACCGATACCAATTTGAATACCTTGGTCTAACCATCCGGTCAAAGCACATTTTCTTTCCATTGTCTACGTGAGGGCCCTACTAGGCCGTTGATTAGACCCAAAAAATTATCCAATGTTTCATCTTTTAAGTGGAATCTATTCTAAACTTTCCACGTGTCACATGTTTAAATTTCATGAAAAGGTATTCCACGTGTACAATAGGGCCCTGTGGTGCCCGCCCGTGCACCTAACGCCAACTCAACCCTTGGCCTACAATGGGTGTCCGCATATCTCTCTAATCGAGTGACTTGCACGGATTTCTATATATTGGAAGTATGTGCAAGTCTCTCAATCACAATGACACGTGGACTATGATGTCTAATCAGGATAAGTGGACACCCATTATAGATTAACTCTAAATCCTTAGGGTTATATTATAACCGTACCTCTTTTCGCGCCAATATGTTTATTAAAAGTGTCAATGTGATAGTCTCCTTTTAAATAGGGAAAAGTATTGACCCTGGATTATATGTGATTGCAGATATTATATGTCATGACGTGTTTTAAGTGGGGACGGCGAAACGTAATGCCTATGTCATAAACAAAATCGGAGTATAGACTTAAGCTTAGAACCGAACAATATTGTGGTGTGCGAGCCTAGGTTGTCACAACCAACATCGGGAACCCTGTAAACCCATTTGTTTCAAATTAGATGATGGAGATTATTTTTTACCCTGATCTTTTACACAACGGACTAAGTTTTTTATTACACATGTCACAGATCTCGAAAAATGCCCTAAAGTCATGATTGAGCGTGATGTAAGCATGTGATTTTAGCACCACTTTTTAGGTATCCGTGCCACACGGAATAAAAAACTGACCATCTAATGACACACTTAGTCTCAACATCCATTGTTTGGAAGATGAAGGAGATAAAATAATCTCGATCTTCTAATCCGAAGCATCAATGGGTTTCAAGAGGTTTCTGACGTTAGCGCTTTTAATAAACTTGTTGGCGCTATGCAGTTTACGAAGCTTGATTATTTAGACATAAGGGGTACGTTTGACTGCCAAATGAAACATGTTTCACCGTTATAACTAATAAGTTGACTGTGAGTAGTCGTTTGATAGACTAAAGATTAAACGTCTAAACGTGCTTTTTAACTTACAGTTACGGAAAATTACATGCGAAGATGGACCCTCGTATCCGCTCGTCGTTACACATCGTCACCTGTAACCACGAGTGCTCTTAAACTCGTCTGTAATCAAACATGCCCAAGGAAAATGAACTTAGCACTGCAGCTAGTGTTCGGATTGAGAGCATAGCTTTACCTATCGGTCATACATGATATTATCGTTGGATACTAATTTATGCCGGAAAATAGAGTTTATATCTGGGTTGTATCTAAAGTAAAAGTGGATGGAGTAATTAACTATTGATCGTTACACTGATGATGATTAGCAAGTTAACTGAAGCGCGGACCAAGTCGCTTTCTTTAAGACGATTCGCGTCCCCTAGTTAATCCACCGGTGCATATAGTTAACGGCACGCATCCTCCAAAATACAACAGTTTGCTATCGTCGGATCTTTCGTCAAACACATAGAGCCGGTCTCACACCACACACCGTTGATTCATCATGAAAATATAAAATAAAACAGAGAAAACTCTGATTGCCTAGTTGGGCATGAAGTCCTAGATTTCTAATGTGGGGCTAAAATATAAAATAAGTAGCCTACTAAACAACAGGAAAAATAAAATTTTAAGATACACCAACATTTGATATATATGGGTTGTGGCCTGCTCCGATACGACACGAATCCCCCGATTTGATATGGGTATAAATATCATCCTATAAGGGGTGAAGTTTATTATATATCGGTTCATATGACCGAGACGACCTGAATATAATATATTAAAAAAATAGAAAAGTTTCTCTCTTAATTACTTTAGGTTACATATTTTTTAATAGCGGCTAGTCTGATTATGGACATCCAATATATCTACATCGGGTGAAAATAGCAAGGTACGTCGACACTTATCGGGTCCCACACTAATTTGCAGCTATGTAAAATTTAATCACATAATTAGATGTCATAAATAAGAAAAGATTGTTGATTATACTTATATTATGAAAAAATATATTAAAATAAATAATATAAAATTATACAATCAAAAGAGTCAATTGCACTTAAAATGATTGGTTAATTCACTTTTGATTTTACCATTCATTTCTTGCTACATTAACTATGCAGTTTTATATATATATATATATATATATATATATATATATATATATATATATATATATATATATCAAAAATTAGTTATGATCATCGTTGCTATGATTATATAATTGGGTGTCACATGGCTACAAATTATTGTGGGGCCAGGAAAGTTACTTGTCCATGGTACCAAGCTACCTTTACCCATTTATGTTTGATTTAAACAACTCAACAATTTACCCCAATTTTTCCTAGTCCCACCATTTATGCGTTCCGGTAGTAAACTGTTGACGGGTTTAAATCGGATGATGGAGATCATTTTTGGTTGCCCCAATGGTTTACAAGACAAATTTGAAACCATCAGACAACTCAAATGTTGATTCCATGTAGCACACATCTTTAAAATACCATATAAATAATAAATACACTTAGTTTTTGGATCATTTTTAAGGTTGTATGCGGCATGAAATCACAATATAAGCCATCTGATGGTACACTCATTATCTTAAGATCTATCATGTGGAAGATTGAAATGAAAAGTGATATCCACCATATGATTCAAAGTATTCACTCGTTTTGAATATATTTACGATTTCTATATTAAATGATTCATGTTTTATTCTCACCTGTTTAATACCACGAACAAAAATCATTGACTGATTTGATTCAGATGTTGGAGATTTTTTTTGCTCCAATCTTCCTCATGGTAGATCTTAAAATCAAGACGTGCCTATCAGACGGTCAGATGTTGATTCCACATGACATGCATCCTGATCATGGGCAAAAGATTTGACCTTCACTTTTAGAGATGTGTGTCATGTGAAATCAACATCTGACCGTCTGATAGGCGTGCTATAATATTAAGATACTATTGTGAGGAAAATTGGAACAGGAAACAATATCCATCGTCTGATCCTAATCAGTCAAAGTTTTTCATCTATAGCCGTACCCCCACCAGATTTGTGGCTATGGATGTCTTATATAACCATTGACTAAGTTATATGCGTTTCACAAGATATCCCCAGTCTCCCAATCTGAGAGTGTTGGATGTGATGTATCTACGTGAACTAACTGTATTTTTTGTCCACGTGGCAATAAAAAAATCTTTTTAGAGATCCTATTAAGTGGGCCCCACTGAACTCCGTACTTTAAAGGAATATAAAAGTGGCGGGGAATCTTTATATTTTAGCCCTTCGATGTCCTCTGTTTCTACCAGCTAAACTCGCCTGGTCTGCCCGGAAATAGTAAAAAGATTATAGGGTTAAAGAGTCATTTAAGTACTAGAAAAGGCTACATACTCTAAAATTAGTACAAGCGCTGATTCCCACAGACAAGCTTGCGTCAACCAGGCAAAACAATTATGAGGGTTATTTTTGGGAAGAAAAGTATTGGGTGTTAATCAGCTAATACACATTCGGGGATCCACACGATCAACTAAGACCACTCAAATTTAATCTTAAATTGGTACCCTCATTTACAACTCAAGATTCTTCCTTCCCAACTCGTCCTTAACCGTTGTCCGTTTTAAATCAGACCAGATTGGTTTTATCCCAACCTTGAACAAAATAGATCTGGAGACCATGAGGCTATGGTTTAAAATTTCTAATTTCGGTTGAAATGTTTCGATTTCAGTTTTCACGAAACGAAATCGAAAACCCATAATTTAAGTTTAAAATGTATGGGTTTGAAGTCTTCGACCAAAATTTTGGTTTCAGTCCAGCTCGAAACTGAAACGAATCCAAAACATTTATCCTTACATGAGGCTATCATAAGATAAATTTTGATTTTATGTGACATACATCCTAAAATATGAACAAGATCATCAAATGTGATACTCTGATCACTTTTGGAATGTGTGCCAATATTCTTCATTTGGATTAGATGATGAAGATTGGTATAAAAAAATAAACTCTATCGCCTCATTCAGAATAGTCAACAGTTTAAGCACATCAAACTCAATTAAGGTGGAAGAAAATTGGGCTGAAAAAATATACCCACTTAAGAAAAAAAAACACCTTTATGAGAAGTTTTTATTTTAACCTTAAGTCTTAAAATGTAAAAAATCACCCACTTTAGTTCAATACGTTAAGTATGAGTTGCCGTTAGGATTGCCAAAAGCCGGCCCACCGTAAATTGGCCGGACCAGCCCTAAATGTTAGGGCTACGGCCAAAATTTGAGGCCCTAAAGGTAGAGCTTGGGCCTTGAAAATAACAGTCCTAAGATAAGGCAAGGTCTGATAGGTGTAAAAAGATCCATTATGTGAATACATACATGGGCTGCGCGCTTTCAGAGATTATGTTAGCACTAATAGATGTACTATATATATATAGGTAAAGGGGAAAATGCTCTTGGGCGTAGAGATATCTCTGTGGCAATTCATATAATAGACGTAATGCCTTTTTGTGATGTGATGGGTGGCATGGGGCTCATTTACTAAGTAGGGTTAAACTTTTAAAATATTTTAAAAATTTTATTTCCTTTCACCCGTCATTCTTGAATTTTTTAATAGTCATTTTAAAGTCTCTTTCTTTTCTCTCTTCTCTCTCTTTTTTTAAAAGAGTGTCAGACTTACTTTTTCAGATATATTTTACTTAAAAAATGTGAGCGTTCAATAGCGAAGAGCTAGCACCTCAGTAGCGAAGCACCGACACCCCGATAACGAGACACTGGCACCCCGGAGGCAAAGTGCAAGCACTCCAACTCTAAGGTGTTGGCGTCAAGGTGTCGGCACTTCTATGTTAAGGTGCAGACTGTCACGGGATAACTTTTTTCGACACCCATGCGGCGCCTCGCTGCAGTTATAGCGAGGTCAGCCTAACTCAGATACTAGTTTTCACGAGACACAATCTAACAATAACTATAACACTCGTGCTACGCTTCGTTGTCACGCACAACAAAGCCATCTTTTCTAACTATCACTCTGATACTATCCGCCTAGAGGACGGGAACTCTCGTTCATGATTGCCTTCACCTGAGGCAAATCATCTCAACGCATCGAGTCTACTCGCGAGACGCATGTCAGCACCTCAGTGCCACTTGGCCTGCCTAGCTTCACCCTGTGCACTGCACTAGTTCATTGCTTGTGACAGTGGCATGTATCTCTTCATGCCATCAAAGGCAACTATCGTGTGTGGACCACGCGACCAGTACACTTGGAGTAGCATGCAATTCTTTATGCTATCTAAACCAAGCATTGTGTGTTGCCCGTGTGACCAGCACATGTCCGCATCGAGCCCTCAGCTAGCGCGCACCACTGTGTCTCACGTAGCCTTATAGTGCCCTCGTGAGGTTGCCAACCCATGTGCACCGCGACGCCAGCCCGGGGTCACATGGTAACCTCACCTTGGGTGAAACATGGCATCGCCGCAGTGCCACATCGCTGCAGCGATGTTTTAGGCCTATCCTAATTTAGAAGACCTATGCACCCCTCGAGCAACGTAAGACCCTATGTGTGAGAGAATAGCTCAACAGCTCCCTTCCCCCAATTATAGTGTAAACACCAACTTGAGCTATCCAGCAGAAGAACGTTAAACATATTGGTTTGAGATACCACTATGACACACAACCCTCTTCTCGTGGCACACACCTACAAATGTAGGGATTTAGCATTAATTGTGGCACACAAATCTCTGTTTGTGACACACAATGTCATCTACCATGCCCATATGCTTTGTGAGGTAACGCATCAGTGTTACATGCGACCGTGTTGCGTCCGCATCGCAACTACGTCGCGAGGCCCTCATGGCCTCATGCCCACATAGCACTGTGTCGCGACCATGTCGCGTCCGTGTCGTGACCATGTTGCGACTATGTCGCATCCGTATCGTGACCATGTTGCAAGGCCCTTATGACCCCATGTCGTGTGTCCTCGTGGCACCATATGGCGTACCCTCGTGGCATCGCATCACGTTCGAGTCGTGACTGTGTCTCGTACCCACTCGGCATTATGTCGAGTCCGTCATTGCACCCGAATGCCGCGTGCCCTCTTAGTACCGCATCGTGTGTCCTCTTGGCACCGCATCGCTTGTCGTACAAGCTAGATGTCGAGTGTCCTTTTGGCACCACATCGCGTGCCGTCATGGCACTGCCTCACGTGCCTTATGGCACCAGGACGTCACATGCCCTCTTGGCGCCACGTCGCATGCTCTTACGTGAAGTGCCGCATTACGTGCCTTATGACAGCAAGACGTCGCATGTCCTTTTGACACCACGTCGCGTGCCCCTACGCGAAGCACCGCATTCCAAGCACTTCACGCGTCTAGTCACCACACTAAATCGCAGCATGCGTAGGAAAACATGCACGCGTCGCAGGGCCACGTGCCTCTGTGCACACGCGCTATATAACTAGATACAAGGTACGCCCGCCTTCTTGCTAGCCAAATGTCCGGCTCCAAGGTTGCCATGCCTTCATGCTAGCGCTCAGATTAATGAGGTCGTCACACAACACTTCGCTGAAAAAAAAAAAGAATGAGCGTCAGCACCTCATTTCAGGGGCATCGACACCTCTATATAGAGGCGTCGGCACCCCATTCTTTTTAAATAAAAAATTTAAAAAAAAAAAAATTTAATTTTTTTTAAAATTTTTTACAAGAGTTTCGCTAATTTTTTTTAAAAAAATAAAAATTAGCGAAGCATCGACACGTCGATATAAAGGCGTCGGCACCCCATTTTTACTATTTTTATTTTATTTTTTAAAATCGAAGTACCAACACCCCTGAAAAAAGGTGCCGACACCCCATATTTTTATTTAGTTTTTAGCGAAGCAACAACACCACGCCACTGGAACCCTGCCACCGGGGTGTTGGTGTCTTGCTATCGGCGTGTCAGCACTTCGCTATCGGTTGACCACAATTTTTAAGTAAAATATATCTGAAAAAATAAGTCAGATACTTTCTTGCATAAATGAAAAGAAAAAAAAAAAAAAGAGCGAGACTTTAAAAAGGTTAAGAATGACGGCTGTAATGATATTTAACCTTATAGTCAAGAATGACGGCTAGAAAAGGAAGTACTGATGCCCCATACCATGCCCCATACCGCTCATCACTTCACAAACATGCACTATGTGTCGTGCTCATATTAATAAGTGCAAAGATATTTTTACACCTGGACACATATCAAATGTAACCTTCTTTTTAACCTTATAAATCATTCTTCATAAATATATAAAAGGTTAATTTGATAATTTTAAAAGTACAGCTATTTTTTTCATATGCCATACTAAAATTGATATTTAAAATTATGTAATAATAGGTAGTGTATATATATATATATATATATATATATATATATATATATATATATATATAAAAGAACAAAAAATAATAATATTAATCATAATGATATTGAAAAGGCTACAGCCCAGCCTAGCCTTTGAGATATCTGAAATTTTTTTCCTTAAATTAGGAAAAAAATCCATAGAATCAACAAAGCAAAAAAATTCGCTAGATCACCTTGTTCGAATTTATTTTCCAAAATTTTGATTAAGTCAAAAAATTTGTGACGTGGCTCAATCTCGGCCTGCAAATATGATTAGAATTTTTTTTCTCACTTTTTACTATAATCTTGGATGGCTGTAATTCCATATTTCCCAATAATAAGTGCTCTGCACTTGCTAGTATTGGTGGTAATGGGCTGGGTAGCCCGGCCCACCCCCGCTAACCCACCCCCGCTAGGCCCAACCCTATTTAAGGAAGGTTCAAGGTTTATATAAAGCCCATGGCTCGGGCTTGGACTAACACTTTAAGCCCAAAATTTAAATGAGTCAGGTTTGAGCTTAAGCCTTAGGCCCGTTAGGCTCTTTTATATATATATATAGGGCTACAACAGAGCTGAGCTAACTCGATAGTTCGGTTCGGCTCGGCTTGAAAATGAGAGCTTTTGCTCTCATAAACTTAGCTCGAGAGCCAAAGTAGAGTTTTTTTATTTAAAGCTCGGTTGAAGTAAAACTGAGTTAGTAAAGCCCGGCTCAGCCTGACTCGACTTCATTAATAATATATAATACTTTTATATGATAAAATATATTTTATATAATTTTGACAGATTTTTTTTTTCTTTTTTTCCCTTGTAATAAGATTCATTTAATGATTATTTTATAATAGATAGATATGTAATCAACATATAATCCTTATGATCCTCTATTGAAGTTTGCACTTTCTCTCTCCTTCTCTCTATATCTCCGTGCAATTATTAAAGTTCTTTCTCACTTGTCTCAACGAACAACCACTAGCATGACAATTAACCAATCAATCAATACTTATGACCAACACCTATGTTTTTAATCAATATTTAACACATTAAATTTAAGCAAATTTTCCTCCAATTGATCCGTTAAATCCAAAAGGATTAAGGGATTGAAAGATATTAGGACTTTCATTTATAAATTTTATTAAATCTTTCATCTATTAAAAAAAAGAAGATATTACTTAAAATAATATTAGAAAAAAAATTATAATAAAACTTATTTAGCTCGAAGCTTGACTCAGCCTGACTCGAGCTCAAATTATTTAAGCTCAAAGGGCCTTGAACCAAGTTCTAATTCAGCTTGTATAAGGTAGAGTCGAGCCATAGTTGATCCAAACTCAGACTCAGCCCGACTCTGTTGCAGCCCCAATGATACATATAGTGAGTTTCACTTACAATATTTTTAGAAAAAAAATTCATAAAAGATTATAGATTTTCAATTTTTAAACTCCACATTGACAACAGAGTAGTCCGTACATCTATGTGATTGATTGCACGGAAATCCATATATAAGAATTACGTGCAACTCAAGTCGTCACAAAGACTTGAGGACGACTTTACTACCTATTATATGTGGGCCACCTATCAAAGACATACTTTACAATATATCAATGTTATTAATAAGTAATTTATAAATAAATGTGCCGGGCCGAATTTGAGCTTTGAAAGTTTATGACAGATTTTGCTTGGTCTTAGGGTTATAAGTTCGTGACAGGCTCAGATTAGGCTTTGGCCAAATTCAAATCTGTCCGGCCAAGCTTATGTTTACCCTAAACCCGGCCATAGCCACCCCTACTTGCTTAGAGTATAGTCACTAAATGAAGGTTCGGCATTAGTTTGGTGAGGTTAAAATTCGTGAAAATCCGACAAATTCGAAAAATTCAGAGTAATATTTAAAGGAAAAATCAGTCAGAAAATTTTAAAAATTATTAAAATATTAAAAAAATTAGTAAGTCACAATTTTTTAAAAAAAATTTTGGAATTATTCAAGAATAATTCGCGATTTTTGTGATCAAGGGAATTTTCGAAAAAATCATGAATAATTCGGGATTAATTCGGGGGATCGTAAATTCTTCAATTATTCGCTTTTTTTTTTTTTTTTTTTTTTTCTTTTTAATTCGACAATTTTTGTGAGTATGGCTTAGAGAGAGATGGCTGCCACATGCATGAACATATCTTAACGAATGTATTATGTCATTCTTATGCAACTGAGTCTTCATTAAATTAATACAAGTGCAAATAATGACAACACCACACCCTCCACCATCCTTCAAACTCTTTATGCCACATGGCAAGTCAAGGTGGTTGCCACCTCATCTGTTGCCTCAAAAGAAAGTTATAGATATAAATGTGATCCTTGCTTTTGTCTATTGCAAAAGCTTGGATCTAGTGATTTAAATAATAGATAATTATTGATTTTTTTAATTTATTTTTTTATTAAGTTCTCCAAGAGTCGAAAGAACTTGTGTGGTGGTGGGTCCCACTACCATTCAATTTAATTAATAAATATGTAATATAAACCTGGAAACCCTTCAGGCTTTATTATTAATGAGGGGATTTGGTTAGGTCCAACTGGGTTAACCATAACTCTGGTTCAGCTAGTTTTAGAGAAGGTATATTAAGAGGAACCATTACTTGCAACCAGAGATTTTTTTTTTTTTTTGAAAGATAATCAAAGATTCTTTGATGGAGATCATTTTTTATCTCAATCATACACACAATGAATCTTGAGATCACGAGATTACCATCATACGGCCAAATTTTGATTCCATTGCGATTTTGGGAGTACGATCAAACCTGGTTGTCAGGTCACTTTTTGATATGTTGGACGTGGAATTAAACATATGCTCATCTCATGGTAGGCCCATAATCTCAAGATCTATTGCATGAAATATTTGAACTAAAAACGATCTCCATAGTCAGATTTAAAGCAGCTTATAATTTTTGCAGATGCAAACGTAGTTGTGAAGAAAGAATCCCTGATTAAAAATAAAGGTACTCATAGGAGTAGCATTGATGATATACATAATACTAGTATTATTCATTTGCATGATAAATATGTACCCTAAGCTTTATATACGCCCATTGAACCTGTGAAGTACACATGATTTCCCACCATTAAAAATTGTTGACTGCTTTCAATCAGATAATGGAGACCATTTTTCATCCCAATCTTTCACATAATAGATCTTGAGATTATGGCGCATATATCACACGGCCAGATCTTGATTAGACATGACATACATCCCCAAAAGTGATCGTGATCATCGGCGTACCTATCATACGATTACTTTTGGGGATGTGTACCATGTGGAATAAACATGTCACTGTCTGATAGGTGTGCCACGATCTCAAGATCTATTGTATGGAAGATAGGGACGAAAATAATCTCCATCGTCTGATTTAAGGCAATCAACACTTCTTTTATAGTGGAAAATCACGTGTTCTTTATATGTTTAACGGGTGTATATAACGCTACCCATATTATATTTGCACGTATTTCATGGATGTTAGAAATCCGTGCACATTTAAAAGTCTAATTGCTTAAACGGATCGAGATTACTTTGTACACTTCGTAGCGTTTACCTAATACAAATTATATATTTAAAATCCTTACACACATACGGAGGATTCCTACGTGGAAAGCATTTGTAAAGACCACAATATATATAGGAAAAGGCCTCCGTCTTCTAACCTTCCACGTAGAGCTCTACGTGGCACTCAAAACATTTTTTGGGTGCCACGTGGACCTTGGGTGTATTGCTTAGATTATCTGTGAAAAAAAAATATATTAAAAACTCATCTCCAACGTTTATATTTTGAATCGTGAAATGTGGACTGATGAAAACTATCAAACTTTGACTCGTGGCTTTAAAAAAAAATTTCAATTTTTTTTTCTTAATATTAATCCCAACTGTCCACCTGTGCTCCACGCGGATGTTGGAGCACGGTCACCGTCCTCCATTGGAGGACCTATATATATATATATATATATATATATATATATATATATAGGTCCTCCAATGGAAGATGGTGATCGTGCTCCAAGATCACGTGGAGCTCCACATGGCACCGAAAACACTTTTTAGGTATCACGTGGAGCACAAGTGAACATTTTAAATCAATATTAAAAAAAAAAAATCGAAAAAAAAATTTTAAACCCACAAGTCAAAGTTTGACAATTTTCATTGATCCACATTTCACGGTTCAAAATATAAACGTTAGAGATGAGTTTTTAATTTTTTATTTTTTCAAAGATGATCTTAGCAATGCACCCAAGGTCCATGTGGCACACAAAAAGTGTTTTAGGTGCCACGTGGAGCTCTATGTGGCACCCAAAAAGTATTTTGGGTGCCACATAGAACTCCACGTGGGAGGTTGGAGGACGGTGATCGTCCTCCCATAAAGGACGGAGGCTTTTTCCTATATATATTTAAAATTAAAAAATATATAATAATATATAAGTTGAGTTGGTATCAACTGCAAATTACTTTGCCTCCACCATTGAATTTTCCCCGTTTTAGGGTTTATAAATATATGTGTATCTCTTAAGGTTTGACTAATTTGACAGAGGGATCTAATGGTTAGGATTAATTGAAATTTGGCCGGAAAGTGTTATGTATATTTCAAAGTCAAAACCCTTTCTATCCAACGGTTTAAAAACCAAGTGAACCTAATATAGGGTTTACCCAATCATACCAAAGCAAAGCCCAATTACTGACTATATAATTAGGTCAAAATAATATTATAATAATAAAATTTTATATAGTATAAGAAAGTTAGGTTTATTTTTATAGGTTTCATGTATTGGAGCTAAGCTATGGGGATTCCTTTTCTAGGGCTCCTTCAAAGGTTAGAAAGCCTAAAAAGCATGCCTTGGAATAAAAATAAACCCAAAAAAATATGGAAAAGGTCACTAAACAATAAGACATGTTTTGCTGCCTTACTATATAATAATATATCATCACTAGCACAAACTTTATAATACATATAACATATTATATGATATTATAAAAAATGTTCCATCATAAAATATATATTATGGTTTACCAATACTATTATAATACTTCTATAAAAAAAAAAAAATACTATTATAATACTACTATAAAAAGAATAAATGAGATCGTTCAGTCGTCGGCTTGTTTATGATTATAATATTAGTTTTAAATTAATTTATTAAATATTAAGATTATTATTATTATATAGATATACACGGAATTATCAAAGTAGATTATCAATTTTAAATCATTTTGTATGGTGTTTAGAACTCTTAATGGGTCGGGTCGGATCGGAGAAATCTTTTTTATTGCATGACGGGTAAAGGGCATATGCTTGATCTGATTTGACCCGAAAGTAGCATATACCTTTGACCCGATGGGTCAAGGATATACACCAGACCTCACCAAAAAAGTCAACCCACCCAACATGATGCATGAAACCCGAAACCCGAAACTCCAAACCCGAAACATGACCTAGCCTTATACCTATTAGAAACTTATGACCCTAATTCAATGCTTATACCAGTTGCCTAAGTCGAGCACAAAGGACAGTGCGTAGGTGCTTAGGTCATTCTCCTTCCCCAAATTGGTCAAACCTTGAGATACAGGTAGCATTCTTACGTTCGAATAAGTAAAGACTTAAAAAGACTACAAACACAAGAAAGTAGGAGGAGAGGAAGACCAATGAACTTTGGCCATTCATCTAATACGAGTCTATATAAACTTTAGGGTACCTCTATTTGTGCTCATGCATTCTCTAAAAGTGTCCACAGCCCAAATCCTATGAAAACGATTGATTGCTTTGGATAAGATGATGGAGATCATGTTTTACCTTGATATTCCACACAATAGATCTTGAGATCATGACACACCTATCAGACCATCAATTTTTGTTTTTACGTGTCATGGATCCCCAAAATATGACCCTAAATTCACGTTTGAGCGTGATGTGTGCCTTATGATTCAATGGCAATTGTTTGGGGATTTGTAACACATAGAGTAAAAAATGCACCATCATATAGGTGCGTCATAATCTCAAGATCTATTGTATGAAAGATCGGGTGAAGCACAATCTCTATCATCTGATCTGAAGCGATCAATATTTTTAAAGGATCTAAGATGTGGAGGCTTTTAGAGAATGCCTGAGTACGAATAGAGGTACCCTAAACTTTATAGAGAAAAGTAGGAAAAAACGCCCTTCAAACATTTTAAATATCATTTCGGTGACTTTTTTTTTTCAAAATTATAAAAGGGCGCCCCTGGAGGTTGAAAACGGGTCACGGTGCATTGCCCGATGTAAGCATTTGACAAAATAGCCCCCGTCTTCTCTAATGAACACCTGTCTTCTCCGGCGAACACTAAATATGAACCTCGTGTCTTCTCCAGCGAACACCAAATAGCTCGACGAAAACGGGTTTCGATGCATTACTCAATGTAAGCATTTGACCAAATAGCCTTTGTCTTTTCCGACGAACCCCTGTCTTCTCCGGCGAACACCAAATATGAACCTCGTGTCTTCTCCGATGAACACCATCGTGAACCTCGTGTCTTCCCCGGCAAACCAAATAGTCAAACCTATTTTCATGAACATCGTGTCTTCTCTAGCGAACACCGATAAGAAGGGTAAAAACGTAAATTACCTTAAAGCATATAAATTGCCCTACTTGCCCGTTTCTTGTGTGTATGGGCGCTGTTGAAGAATAAAAACTGGCACACACATTTTTTTTATCATAAAAATAGGCAATGGGCGTCTTTTGGTAAAGTGCCCAACTTTATATGGACTGTACTTTTATTGACATTTTTCCTATTGACAATTAAAAAATTTTGGGGGAGGGAGATTGACACATCATCGGCGGTTGGTGAACGGCCCGTGCACCTATTACTAATTTAAAAATTAAAACATAAAAATTAGGTTTAGGCAACATCCTTTCTCAACATTTCGATGTGCAAGCCATGTGGGTCCAATCCATTTAGATTCCACATCAAATCAGTTACTTGTTTTAAGTCCCACATGAAATAATTTTTTGACTTTGGTTTTATGGCTTCAACACAAGTGCCTTTTTGATGGCCAAACCCAATTTGACATTAGACATCAATTTATTTGACCGATAAATCACTTTGGAACAAATTTGGAAAGGAGACCTTTATTTACAACTCCCATATTATGGGTGTATTCGGTACGATTTGGTCTGTTTTGAACCGAAATCACAAATCAAATTGGTTCTAATTGATTTCTAAATTTTCAAATTTTAATTTGGTTCGGTCGGTTTCAATTTTCCTATAAATCTTATATGCACATCAAAATTTTCTCAACTTCTCAACCGATATTCCTATAAATTTTATTTTATGGCTTTAAGATTTAAGAATAAGCTAAAGATAAAAGTAGAGTTTTATATAAAAATATTCATTTTACTTAAATGTCTTTTACAAGTAACCAAAACCCCCTCCTATATATATATATATATATATATATATAACTTACAAAGTATATTCGGTTCGGTTCGATTGGTTTCGATTTAGGGAGTCTTGGAACTGAAATCAAACCAAACTTTTCGATTTTCCTTTTTTTCACATCAAACTCAAATCGGACCAAACCCGGCGGTTCGGTCCAAGAAATGCACAGCCCTATCCGAGATCAACTTAGGTTTTATTCATTGCTCTGAATCAGATGAAGATTATTTTTTATCCCAATCTTTCATACAATAGATCTTAGGATCTTGAATTATTATCAAACGATCAAAATCAAAATTTGATTTCACGCGACACACATCCCAAAAAGTCATCTGAGAATCACGTTTGATGTATGCTACGTGGAGTAAACATTTGACTGTTTAATGATAGGGCTATGATCTCAAGATTGGGACATAAAACATTATCAATCATCTGATTAAAAACGATCAATAATTTTAGTATGTGAAACTCAAGTTGAAAGAATCTCGAGTTGTCAATAAAGGTTCCTGTTTTCAAATATTTGGAAAGATAAAATCCAAACTAAGATAAGGTCATAAGACACTACTTTATCAAAGCATAGCCACCAAATCATCAGAGTTCAAAACATGTCACCAAATCCAGGTCAGCAAGGGGAAATTTCAGAAAAAACAAGGGGCAAGACGGGGAAAGTTCATAAATCTTAAAGAAAAATTTCAAATTACAAAGGGCTAATGGCTCTGACAGATGGTGTTTAAATGATCTTACACTATTAAAATCAAATTTTTTTTTTGTCTCAGCACCGTTGAAGTGTGATTTATCATAATACCATATGACACATCTATGATCAATCTAAATTTCCCAATTGGAAATCTATGATTGAAATGTGTATAGTCCCAATGAAACATGTTGATAAGTGGATGTGACCATCCGATTGATGAACTTTAATATCATTCATTAAAACTAAAAATAATAGTTGATATTTCACCAATAAGATAATTTAAATCTCTCTAAAAGATCATTTTTTGGCACGCATATTTATGATCAATCTAAATTTCCCAATTGGCAATCTATGATTGAAATATGTATAGTCTCAACTCCCAATGAAACATGTTGATAAGTGGATGTGACCATCCGATTGATGAACTTTAATGTTAGTCATTAAAACTAAAAACAAAATTTGATATTATAGTTCACGGATCAGATGATTTTTTTATTTTATTTTTATAAGAACGGATCAGATCATTTAAATTGGTGTTTAAATGACGGTCAGAAGAGTCGTCCAAAGTTATGAAAAAAATTTAAAAAATATATTTAAGAATTTATGAATTAAATGCGATTTAATGGCAAAATCCACAACTAAATTTTCTTTTATGAAAAGGATTTTCTAGTAGCATTTTTTTCAAAGAGTCGCCAACTTTGGTTACTACCTAGGCTGCGTTTGGGTTAGCTCTTTTGGAGCAAAGAGCAGCTTTTTTAGTTTTTGACTCCTACAAAGAACTATTTCTACTTTTGGTAGCTTTTTGCCTCATTTGCTCTGGCGAAGAGTTGTTTTAAGTGATAAAACTGCTCGATGCCTGCTCTATCTTAGAGCAGATTTAATCTGCTCTAACAGAGAGCAGACAAAGAGCTGTTTCTGCTCTTATAAGAGCTAACCCAAACACAGCCTTAGGATGATCTAAAGAAGCCTTCAGAATATCTTGCCCCCTTTTGTATGTATACTCGTCAAGTTATAAGAGAGAAGGTTAATGTTACAATCCTTTATGTGATATTAGTCTCTTTTATCAAAAAGCGCCTAGAAACCTGTTGACTTCTTGGATTCGGACAATTGAGATCATTTTTCACCCAAATTTTCGCCACAATGGATCTTGAAACAAAGATCTTACCATGAGATAGTTAGTTTTTTATTTCACATGACATAAATCCTAAAAAAATGCTCCTAAAATCAAGTTTGAGCATAATGTATGCGATGTAATTTTAGGGCCACCTTTTGGGGATCTATGTCATGTGAAATAAAAAGCTCGTTGTCTGATGGTACGCTCATGATCTCAAGATTCATTGTGTGAAAGATTAGGGTGAAAAGTGATCTCAATCGTTCGATTCCATGTAACCAACGAGTTTAAGTAGGTTTTAGACATAGACGTTTTCAATAATCATGTAGGCGCGAATAAACGTACCCTATTAAAAAACTTAGACATAAAGCACTTTTGTAGAATCCTAAAAGAAATTTAAACTTAAATATATATATATATTTTTAAATGCTTTCTTGTTGTTTTTGTACATGAATATTTTATCTCTTATCATTTTTATTCAGAGGTCTAGGGATATGAGTTCGAACCAAGGTATTAAAATCGATATCAGTCTCGGGTATTGGTTTGTCCGAGGCCGAAATGTATCGGCCATTTAAAAAAATAAATAAAAAGAATTAAAAGTCTTGGTCGAAACCGAGACGTATCGGCCGATATTTATAGGCGATACCGATACGGGATACAGATATGTATTTGATTGGGCGAAGACCGATATGTATCACTGATACGTATCAGTATCTGCCGATTTTTGATACCTTGGTTCGAACGCACACTTACGATATGCCTTCAAATCTGTTGGGTGCCACCTATTTTGATTAAAAGTCGACCAATGACATTAATAGCATTAGGAAAAAGGTGATTTTACACTATTGATTTTTAGTTGAAGGCAAAGATTTTCATCGGCCAAAATTTTGGATGGAAGACTCAGAACTTTGACCTTAGGGAAAAAATGCTCAAAATAAATAAATTGGATGTCGATCGTATGGTACTACAAGCCATGATCCATCCAACAGGAGATCAAATAATTAACAAGTCCCAATCAATCAGCAAATGCATTGATCCTATGATAGAATAAATAAATAAATAATAAAAATAATTTTAAAAATTACAAAGAATAGATTTTGAAATGCACCTTATAGAGATATCACCAAATGATTAATATGTTCCAATCAATCAACAACTCCACTAACCTTACCCTAAACTTAAAACTGATATCAAATTATTTAAAAAATAAAAAATATAGAAAAAAGATGAACAAATTCAACAAAATAAAAAAGAGATCATTTGATCATGAATTAGATGTCGATCTAATAGCATCGCTGAAAAGACACTATCAGAAATGACGATAATCTTGTTCTTATCATGGGCGAGGATGATCATGTCGATGAATGCACTGCCTTCTCCCTTACAATATTATTGGAATATCTTCTAAGGCTGCTATTATAGACGTCACTACATCACAATATTATCACCAAGGTAGCAAAATCAGTATTGGTATCGGATATCGGTTCTTGAAGGACAGATACGAATTGTCCGATATATATTGGCCTCTTTTTATTTATTTATTTAAAGGTTTTAATCGATACCGGATACGGATCGGCCGATACGGGCCCGTATCGGCCGATTCCGATACCTATACCGAGTTGGATACCGATATGTATCGGCACCGATTTATCGAAAAACTGATGCATATCGGTATCAGCCGATATTTAATGCTTTGATTATCACATCTAGGGCTTTTATTACACATTAATAGGAAATAATTTTTGAAGCAAATCTTTAGAGAGAAATGTTTGAGTCGTCATACTTAAGGGAAGTGAGAGATTTTTTTGGATTTTTGGGAGTGGAGAGAGTTTATAACTGATAAGGGTATTTTTGTCATTTACAAAAATAAGTAATCGTTTCATTTAAAAGCCGTTCTCGTTCAATTAATCATTTGATTAAGAATTTGATGCACATTCATTTGCCAACTAGTCAGGACAATTAAGGTTAATATCCTTGAGTTTTGGTTTCTATAAGATGATTTTAAGAATCTTGAAAATTTTAGTAATAAGGTTTTTTTAATTATTTGATAATTGTATATTCAATTTTTTTTTTTTTATATAATAAGGGCGAGAGCAAGTGTAGAGAATAGAAACTCATGATCTGCTGATTCCGCAAGGGGAGAATATATATTTAAATTTTAATTAAGTTGTTGTATTGTTTGCATTTAAATAATTCTTCAAAACCTATCTTATATTATAAATACATATGTTTTGAAAAATATTTTTATTCAATGTATTTCTAAATCATTTGGTCAACATCTATTCTAGATGATGCTTATATAAAACATGAGCTTTAGTGAGATAATTATGGTAGCTTTTCTGCTAGAATTTGAATCTTAATGTCACTTAATCATTTTGTTAACTTCTGAGATGCTTGTGGATCTATTGACAAAAGCACTATCAAGAGATATAATATTGAGAATGTTAAAGAGGGTGAGCTTAAGATCGATATCTTTAAAGGTACGATAGTTGAATTTCAATTTAGTAGAGTTGGATATTTCAAATCCTAAGTTCAACGAAATAAAAAATTATTTCGTAACTCTTAACAGTGCACAAATGTATGTTACCTATTGGTCAATCCTATGATATTAAATTTCGTCCATATCTCTTCTAACGTATGAGGGTGAGTTTAATTCTTAATGATTTTGTGAGCATTTATTTGCAGGGGTAATAAAGTAGTTATAAGAGCACTCATGACAGATTCATTTATATGAGTATGTAAGTGAAGCCACTTGAAGAGAGATTTGATCCTCTATCTGAGATACTCATGAAATCAGGATTTTAGCTTATGACTATAAAACGCAAGCCTTATGTCACTGATAAATTAGGTCATAGTAAGTGTATATGTAATTTTGATCTGTTGGACAAATTTTAAGTTCAAAACTATAAGTTAATTAAAGTCTTTAAAGTCTTTATAAATTTTGAGTTGTATGTACTAGTCAAAGGATCAAATCGAACAATACCTCTGATGATGCTTATTATGATCGCTTTGATACATTTTTTTTATTATTTTGAAGCAAGTAGGGGATTGTTATATATATTAGTGTAATAATATATATTTTATTATTTTAAAATTAAATCTATAATTATCATTATATATTGATAATAATTAGATGACAAACTTGTAAATATTATTCTCTTCAAAGAAGTGTCTTTTAAGAATTTTTTTTTAGAGAGTCTTTTCAGATTTTGATTTATCTCTTTACCGTTAGTTGAAAAGACATAAATCTCTTCACTATAATTATAAATCAGAATAGACATAAGTGAAATCGATTTATCTCTTTACTGTTATCCGAAAAGACATAAAATTAAATCTCTTCACCATCATTTGAAAAAACGCAATATTTTTCTCTATAAAGATAAATGAGATCTCCATTAAAAAGATATAAGACACAAAGGAAATAATATTTTTTTCTCCACTCTTACATTCTTATTTTGTTTATTTATGAGTCTTTTTTGTGTATTAGAAAATTTGTGTAGCAGATTCTTTTTCTATAAAATACAATATAGAAAAGAATATACGATTTTTCGCAAGACTGGACTTTGTTATATTCGGAAGATAGAATCACTGGGAACCCAATTGCATTTTTATTTATCCGACAAAGTGGGTGATCAGTTTATTTAAGCCTGACCAAAATCGATCAATTGGACCCCTTTATATAGATATTGTTGGGCCGATGGTGGCCCACTCAAGTCAGACATCCATTGGCTGATTATGGGCTAAGGTAAGGAGGCCTGGCCCATAAATAGGATGGCTAGGCCTGACCTGATTGGGAAGTCGGGCTTACTGTAGGCTAGTTTAAAAAGATACCCAATTAGTAACCCTCCCAAACCCAGTACGGCCGAAGGCCCAACTCATTGAGACGCCTTTTCTCTCATTTTTACACTCATGGTTTTGTGTGGATGAGTTACTTCGAAGTTCCAACCCTCACACCCCAACTCTCATGTTTTGTTGCCTTCTATTAAAATAATATTATTGTTTTCAATAACTTATCTTTAAAATAATATTATTGCCTTCAATAACTTATTATTTTATTCAATTTTTTGAAAAGCCAATATAAATAAAATATTTAAAAAATTTAAAGCTTATGTATTTCAAACTGAGAATAAAGAGGAGTTTAATTTAATTTTCAAATTTAATAATATTTCTTAATCCCCATCTTTCCTTTTATTTTATTCGCTTTTTTTTGGTAGTGGATGGTGTTGACGGCCGAGTCTCTATACACGTCAGAGGGCTGCCACATAACAAGTGACGTGGCTTGTACGACTTACGTGGCTGTCGATGGCGGGTTCACGAGACTATCCGAAAGCGAGGGGAATGAAAGATAGCTTGAGACAAAAGATGGCCAAAATAGGATCCCAAATTTCTTATGTGGCACCCACATCTGACATGGCATTTATTTTTCTTAATTTTTAATTTTACAATTCAATAATTTGATATTAAGTGGTGTGTCGGGATCACTTATTATCCCTATATAAATTTCAAGGTTATATTTGTATTTGTCTTTTTGTGTCTTTATAAAAAAAAATTTAAAAATTTCATTGCAAAGATATTTTTACCTTAGAAATCTAGCATTTGTGTGTAAAGATTTAGCTTTATTGATTTAAAAATAGGTTATAAAATATAATATGTATGCGTTTCACAAGTGAATCTATTGCTTAAAACCTAAAAAGGAGTCAGTCGAGCGGCTGTAAAAGATATGTGCTGGGAGCAGCCAGCCGGTCATGGGAAAGTGGAGCGCGTGGCCAATAACCAGATCCGAGGCGACCAATGGGAACGCCTGAAGATGCCACCTGTAAAATTAAATAAAATATTGACACGTGGCAACCCTGGATTTACGGTTCCTGTGTAACTCTTCGAGAGAACGCGTGGGGGAAATAAAAAAAAAAACAAAAAAAAGGAGGTTTCACCCTTAGACCTTTATTCACAAGGCAAATATACGGCATAAAACGTTTACACCAAACTTACTATAAAAGCAATAAATGGATACATATTTACGGATTAGATGTGACGGCTTCATACGAGATATTTCCACTTTCCGTTCATGATGTGCGGTTAAATTTGACCACGGAGGGCATGTGATGTCATAAAAAGCCACGTGTGCAACATATACAAAGGCCCCCGCGAGGAAATAATGCTGGGGTGGCAGCTTACGTGGGCCCCACCTTTCTAGGGAGTTCCGCGACCGTGACACGGGTTTTTTTTTTTTTTTTATTTATTTAAATTTTAAGCCCGGCGGAGTAACTAGATCCGTCGGATTTAATGAGATCAACGGTGGATGACGTCCTTCCAGTCTAATACGCACGAAGCGGGTGGTTCGGTGCCAGCTTGGATCGTGTTCGTTGGGAGTCGGGCACAGCGATTGGTGGGAGTGATGTTAGTGCCACGTCAGATGAGTGATCAGACGGTTCAAAGTGCTTCTCGGACGACTCAACGAAATCTCAGCCGTTGAATGGAGTCTGTCGCTTTCAAAGTGGGCCCCGCAGTCAACTCGTAGGAAACTAATATAGATTATTAATTATAAAAAAAAAGAGGCGAAAATGCGTAAAATGGGAAATTAAATGAATTTGACCGGCCAGGGATATTTACAACCGGAGTTAGCCGGTTTCGATGATGTACGGAGGTCTAGAAGGTGTGTTGTCGACCGACACGTGTCGGTTACTTGAAGAAAGCGAGAGAGAATATAAATCATGTTCGAGTAATTAACGGAACTTGTGGGAGAAGAAAAGAGATACTATAGATGACACGTGTCGGTTATGGCTCAGAAGGGCTGAGACTTTGATATGTCCTGTCTATTGGACGGTGAAGATTTATGCCATGTTGGCAAAGTGCAAAGGCAGCCGTGCGATTAACTAGTCAGCGGATGGCTGAGATTAAAGAACGGGAAAGAGAGAGTGAATCCTGACCGTTGTTTAGGGTTTGGAGTGGGTTTCGGAAAGTGTATAACCAAAAGGAGGATGAGGTTAGAGCAGAAGAAGAGAAAGAAAAGTAGAGGCGAGAAGAAGAGAGGTGAGCTGAGGGGAGAGATAGAGAGGTGAAGAAAGATAAGATTTTTCCGATCTTTCGTCGTCTTTTGAAGGATTCCGATACCGTGAAACGCTTTTTTTCCACGGAGAAGGATCGGAATCTGGATTTTGCCGGTGTTTTTGGGCCGGAAATCTGTAGAATTATGGTGGAAATCCGTCTGTGAAATCTTTTCGTCTTGAGAATTCCGAAAAGATTGATCAGGGAGCGGATCTGATTTCACAAAAAAAGAATCGAAGGAGATGGAAAGAAACAGGGAATCCAGAAGAGGACCTGTGACGGCGTCGAACGGATTATCGAGGCGGAGACAGAGAAGCAATAGTTTGAGAGATTCGCCTGGTTCGATTCCGTAGATCTCTCTCCGATCTCTATGATTTGATGAAGTCCCGATTTTTTTTTTCTTTTTTTCTGATTTTTGGTGTATTTTTGCAGAGGAAGATGGAACGATGGAGTTGCAGGAATCGACGAGGTTACGAGATCGGACGGTGAAGAAAGATCGAGATCGAGATCGAGATCGTTCGAGTCGGAACAAGAGGAGGAGGGGAGATAGACTGTTGCATGGGAGTAACAGAGAGGAAGGTGGGGAAGAGAGCACAGAAGAAAGCATAGACGAAGACGATGAAGATGATGAAGACGACGAAATGTCAGCCGTTAGATTTCCACCGCCAAATCCTTCACCGCCGCAGATAAATCAGCATAAGAAGAGCTTCCCGCCGAAGGTCGGAAGGGCGACGGCGGCTTTGAAAGTCGCCGATGAGATGATAGGAGTTTCAATACCTAGGAAAGCTCGATCAGGTAGAGAGAAAAAAGTGTCAAGAGCGAAATTTGATTTTTTATTGATTTTGCAGTTCTTCATCTGATGACTTCGAAGTTTGAACTGTTTTGTTTTTCTGTCTTCGTTATGATTTTTTCAGCGTCGGCTAAGAGGTCGCCGGAATGTTGGATTTCCGGCGGTGGTGGAGATCAGATTCATCGGCAAGCTTCGACGTCTCCGGCGAGACCGAGTGGAGTAGCCACTCCAATCTCACCGTCTTCTTCAAATGTTTCAATCATTAAGAAGAAGGTATAGCTCTTGTTCACCACCTCTCTCTGTTCTGAGATTATGATCGATTATAGAGGTTTTTTTTATTCCTTTACCAATCTTGTTTTGCTGTTGCAGAAACCTATCGGAATAAAGCACCGGTCGCAGCAGCCGAAGATCTCAAAGGCGTCTTCTTCGTCGATTCAGGAGATCGAGATGGAGGTTGCTGAGGTTCTGTATGGATTGACGAGGCAGTTCCAGTGCCCTACTAAGCAAGAAATCGGTACAAATAAGCTCGAACCAAACGGATCTTGCACCGATTTGAAGCAGGGAGTTTCGCCTCCAATGCCGATCGCATCTCAGCCCTCCGTTTTGCTGCAGAACTCGAGCTCGATGTCGTCAACTGGTATTGGTGAGTAAATCCTGATCTAGTGAATAAGAATTTGGTACTTAGTTTTAGATTCGATATAAAAAAAATAATCTTCACTGGTTGATGCTTGTAGCAGCACCGAAGAGGAAACGGCCGCGGCCTGTGAAGTTTGAATCGGAGATTTTTGCTGTTCCTAACGCTACCAAGATTGATGTCGGCGAGCAGCCAACAAAGATGGAAGTTTCATCTCCGAAATCGGAGAAAAACGGCCCTTCCATTGCGGAAAAATCCGATTTTGGGACTTCTGAGCAAGAATTTGCTAAGCCAGAGAGCGGTAACCTATCAGATTCGAAGCCTGTGAAAGAAGAATCAGAAGCTCAAGTTGAAATCGCTGCCTCGCCCATAAAAGAGCAGGGGTCTCCTTCCAAATTGGATGTCAATCTTGATTATGCAGCAGAGAAGAACACGTAAGTATTTGCTGTTAGTTATTCAATTGAGATCTGAGTTTTTCCTTAAAAAAAAATAATGATTGTGTGCTGAATCCATAGATTTTCAATGGAGTCGCCGGTGGTTGAACCTCCGCGGGAAGAGAAGTACACGTTCGATCTGATGGTGATGATCCACCTAGTGAATTTATCTAATATATAATAAAAATTATGTTATGTAGTTTCTCATGACTGAAGTTTACTCACAGAAGAATGAATTTGATATGCAGGAGCTTCCAGGGAAATCCTCTCCTGTGGAAAGGGACTGCACATCCGATTTCGCAATGAAGACAGATCACAAGCCTCTTGTTCAAGATATTGAAATGGTTTGTGATTCTAAAACCCATCTACATATCCGGCTAATGGAATTGAATTACATATGTTTTGATATAAATATTATATCAGGCACCGAAGATGACGATTGGGAGAAGTGAAGATGATAACAAGCAGGAGGCAGCGGAGATTGGTTTGGAAGAAAAGAAAAAGAGTGAGGCATCGAAGGAATTGGAGTTTGAATCGCAGAAGCAGATGGTTAAGGAGAGGATCCTCGACCTGCAACTTGACGGTGCTGAGAAGCAGGACGAAGATCGGGGCAGCTGTGGAAGTAAACAGCAAATTCAGAAGCAGCATCAGCAACCCAAAACTGCCAGAAACGATCCAAAATCCGAGAAATCTGGTAAATTTTAATTGCTACTAAATCTCAATAATTAATGGAGAATGTACGTGATCAAATTCAATTGTAAAGCTGATGCGATCTACCCGTTCGATTATTCTTTTTACAGTTCAATCCGCAGCTCTACCTTTGCCAATGACGGTTGCAGGCTGGGCGAGTGGTGCCGCTGCCTTTCCACCTCTAGGGTGCGTGGAATTCCGTTAAATTATCTTCTTTCTTTTGATGTTTTCGGCACCTTTAATAGAATTAGCTTCATCTTCATGAGCAGGTATATGGGTCAAGTTCCATCCCTTCAAGCTGTGGTATCCATGGACGGTAGCACTGGATCATCGACCCCGATGCAGGTATTTTTGCTACTTTCTCCTTCTCAGTTAGTATTTGTCAATTTCCGATGGCATTGGGGATTTTTGACCCAAAAACTACATATTGCAGCCGCCTCATATCCTTCACACACAACCCCGGCCGAAGAGATGCGCAACCCATTTCTACATTGCACAGAACATCCGTTGTCACCAGCAATTTTTGAGGATGCACCCGTTCTGGCCCCTGGCTGCCGGCTCTGCTGCGCCCCCTCTATACGGAAACAAGCCATACAATCTCAATGCCGTTCCCCCCTCTGAATCTGCTGTTCCCTGCAACCCGTTGCAGGCAACCTATGCAGCGAGGAATCTTAGCGTGATGCAAGACAAGGGTCATCATGCTTCCAAGGAGAAGAACGCAAAACAGCAACTCATAATTCAGCAAGCTCCACCTCAGCCAGCAAGTAACATTCTGGTAAAAAAATTGATCCTTACATATTTTTTTTCCTTCAATCTGATCTTTTTTCGTCATTATGAATTTAACTTTTTCCTTTAAATTTCAGCATGCCCCTGCTTTCATTTTCCCTCTGAACCAGCAGCAGGCTGGGGGAGCTGTGGCCGTCCGATCTGCTGCTATGAAATCTGCCACCTCAGTTGGCAATGCACCACCTACGACAAATGCGGCTGTGAGCACCGGATCAACAGCAGCGCCTGCCATGAGTTTCAACTATCCAAATATGCCCACCAACGAAGCTCAATATGTTGCAATACTACAGAACAACTACCCGTTCCCAATGCCTGCTCACGTCGGAGCTCCGCCCCCTTATAGAGGAGGAAACCATCCCCAAGCAGTGCCCTTCTTTAATGGCTCATTCTACTCTTCTCCAATGCTGCACCCTTCCCAGCTTCAGCAGCAGCAGCAACAGCAACAGCAACAGCAAAATCATCAAAATACGAGCACATCAAGTGGTTCATCTTCTTCCCAGAAGCATCAGCAGCAACAGCAACAACAACAGCAGCAACAACGAATGCAAGGAGTTCCAGGGAGCTCCATTAACTTCCCCACATCAAAGCAGCGGCAGCAGAACCAACACATGCAGCCTCACCAAGCTCGACAGCTCGAATCTGAGACAGGCGGTGAAGACACTCCATCGTCCACTGCCGATAGCAGAGTCACACATTCTCAGAAGAGCATCTATGGCCAGAATTTTGCAATGCCGATCCACCCTCATAATTTTGGCTTGTTATCTTCTTCCCCTGTGACTTCATTGGGTGGTGTGAATCATGGGGAGAAGCAACAGCAGAGCTTGAAAACCGGAATCGAGCAGCTAAACCCCTCTCAATCATTTGCCATGTCATTTGCTGCACCGCCAGGTCTTGACTTCCACCCGGTCTTCCAGAATCTCCCGGAAGCAGCTCGGCGTGGATACCAAATGGCCGCAGCTCAAGCCGCAGCAGCTCAGCAGAAGAAAACCCATCAGTCTACAGAGGATACAACCAAAGACCCAGTTGCTGGTGAAGAGGAAAGGAAGATGACCCGATCGCTTGCGTTTGGGAGATCAGATGGCAGCAATGATCCGTCCATTTCTTCAATTCTAGGTAACAATAGTGTTTTGGGTAACAGTTCCGCCCGGACTCTGAACCTAATCCCGGCTTCTGTGAATGGAAACCGAGCTCCTCCTAGATCTTCGACCACAACGAACACCACTGCAGCTGCTGCAGCTACTACAGCCATCGGTGTCAATAATGATACCCCTAGTTCTTTGCAAATGCAACAGCAGCCGGCTTTGATGCTGCAGAAACATCAGCAGCAGCAGCAGCTGCAGCAGCACCTCCAGCAGCAGCAGCAGCACCTCCAGCAGCAGCAGCACCTCCAGCAGCAGCACCAGCAGCAGCAACTCTCTGCTCGCACCCGATCGGCAACGAGCAATGCCAAGTTCTCCAACACGAATCACTCTGTTTTCCCACAAACGCTTATACCGGGTAGCAGCAGCAGCAGCGCTGGCGGCAACCCAAACCAGTCCTCTTCTCCCCAGTACAAGAATTCCGTGAGAACAGTTGTCCCTTCTCCCCCACAGCCCATCAAGAACAATAACCTCTCCCAACAGCAAGGCAGGTCCCAACAGGTTTCTTTTGGGGCAAATTCAAATCCAAATCCAAATCCAAATCCAAATCAAAATCAAAGTCCCAAGCTGGCACCGGCTTCACTTCCCGCTAACAGCCCATCAGCCTCTGTAGCCGTTGGGTCTCCCTCCAATTCTATCTCCAAGAATGCCGGCAAACCCGCAGGGGGACCTGCATCTACTACATTGCCATCACAAACCCTAAAAAACTCACCATCGGTCAATACCGGCAGGAAGTTGTCACCGTCAATTCTCGGAAATCCTCATGTTAGCTCTGCTCAGAGCCCCACTTCTAGACAGCAACAGCAACAGCAGCAGCAACAACAACAGCAGCAGCTTCAGAAGCAGCCATACCAACAGGCTCAGCTTTTCTTCTCAAATACTACCTATATGCAAGCACAATCTCCTCAGTCTACTACTGCCACAACTACTGGTACTACAACTGCTACCGCTTCCACTTCTGGGTACTACCCGAGACGGCCATATGAACAGCAGCAGCAGTCGCTAAATTTAGCAGGCTCTGCTACTTCTGATCCGGCAAAAGCAGTTGCAGCCGCGGCAGCAGCAGCGAGTAACTTGAAAGGGATGCCGCAACAGCCACCAGGCCTTATACATGCAACCCAGTTTGCAGCCGTGGCGGCCCAATCTGGCCCCAACCCACATCCTCTAATGTCAACCGCTGCCTTTCCATACGTCCATTCGGTGCCGTCGGTGCCCTTGAAGTCCACCGAACAGAAATCTGCTACTGGTAAAACTTATGCTTCACTCTCTTTCTTTTGTGGGTGGACATGGATTTCTAGCTTTTAAACATAACTGCTCTGCGACTTTATATATTATCATGCTAGTTAGAGTATGGCAAAATGTGATGGAGCTGCCACCATCTGATCAACCAGCTATCTCGTGATGGACCATTGTGCGGAAAAGTGGTTGGACGAATCATAACTATCCGCGAGCCAACTTATTTTGGATTTTCGCAAATTTTTCATTTGTCTGTCCAAAAGCAAGCAAGCTATCGATGGGAGAGTTAGAATTGTCTGATCAGTTGCTCATCGTCATTCATCCAAGTGGCGGCTTACTGCTTACCCATCGATCAAAGATAGTGAGTTGCCTGTAGCAATGGGAGGCACCACCACCCATATCCCCTAACCTGTAGTACTGGCATGGTGCTTAGCAGCATCATGGTGCTCCCATTTCATACTCTCTCTAGGTAGGTAACGAAAAACGTCATCATCTTTCTGAAAGCAGTAGTTGGTATCATTGTTTGAAATATTGGTCATATCCGTTACATATAGGCCGATATATGTATGGGTTAACAACCCCAATCTGATATGTATATACGAAATACACCCCTGATTATGCATATGGGGTCAAATATCGAGGTTCATATCAATATGTATATGATATGAGCCATAGACCACCAAAAATGCCCTTTTTGTGTTTTTTGAACACACACACAGATATATATATATATATATATATATATATATATATATATATATATATATATATATGGGACTTTAATTCCCTCTTGGTAACAAAGAGTAGTAGGATCTCTATCTCATGAAACTTTTCCTTGATCAGGCAACGACAATCTGCATACTTGCTGGCAACCTGAGAAAAGATGATCTGATGCAGCGCCACTTTTGCTAACCTGCGCTCGTGGAGGAGAGGAAAAAAGAAGAAGAATCCTAACAAATCGTCAGGGTTGTCGCTGCTGCTGCTGCTGCCGCCTGGGCTTGCTTTGATTATATATATATATATATATATATATATATATATATATATATATATCCCCCACAATTTTGGAACGGTGATTTGATATTTTGTGTAAATTAATTATGATCCATATATAAGAGGAGTAGGCAGCAGAGGCGTGGTGGGTGGGAGGAGAGAGAGAGAGAGAGAGAGAGGGAGAGGGAGGGAAGGAGGGAGGAAGAGATTTATTTATTTATTGGTTGGTTTTCATCAAAGCCTCAAAGGTGTAAAGAGAGAGGTGGTAAGGAAAGAGATACTTTGAATTTTTTGTTTTTTGGTTTTTTGGAAGCCACGTTTACAAACAGGTAATTGACATGTGTCACTTTATATAAGGGGAACAGCTTTTGGTATTCCTTTTTGGGGGAGAGGAGAAAGGGAGGAAGTGCGGCGGCTTTCATGTACATGTAATTGATGCTCGTGATGATGAAAAGGAAAGGGAGTGGGTGGGCGGATGGATGAGAGAGAGAGAGAGAGAGAGAGAGAGAGAGAGAGAGTGATGTGGCTGGCAGGCAAGGAGTCAGGCAAGCATATGGCTGGGTTTGGGTTTTGTCTTTGCTTGCCCTCTCTCTCTCTTAATTATTTTGGTTTGTCTTTTTTTTTTTTTTTTTTAAATTGAAATGAAAGATGAAAAAGATATTGAACAATAAGTTGACAAATCAATTACCTGATCTGGTAGTGGGCTCAGGTAGCTCCATGATGATGCCTCCACATACTAGTGTCTCATATACTATGGTTTTTGGTAATTTTTTTTCTTCTGATCTTTGATGGTATGTGATATTATTTATTGAGTAGGTTTTCGCAAGCAAGGATTGGGTCTGGGCATCTGGTCGTGGACTGGTTCTACAGTTAATTGCTTTTGAATCAGATGATAAAGATAGTTTATATATCTTATGAGAGAGAGAGAAATCGGCGTTTGATATGTTGTCAAAATCTATTTTGTGAGGCGAAGATTGAATCTTCGGTTGCAAAAACCTGTTCCTTTATATATTTTGGTTGTGGGAAAAGATTGAGCTGGCATATAACAACCGAGCTGATCATCACCACAGCATTGGAGTCTGTGATTGGTGGACCCTGGTGTGCAGAGTTAATGAGCGTGGAAATCCGTGTGGGTCGAGTAATCAGGTTTGCTACAGACCCAACCCCGCACATGGCTGACAATTGTCAGCTCCCGCTCTACAATGAGCCATCGGTTCATCGTAGACTCCTCGCCTACAGCATCCGTCAATAGTTACTAGTTAGTCAAGCTGATGAAAAGTCTTGGCTTGAGAATCCAATTAAAACCTGCTTTCAATCTCTTTTCAGGGGCCTTGAGATCCGTATATGCCAGCTTCCATGAAACAACAAAAGATAACAAGAAAAGTCACCTACAATATCTAAAGAGAAGAAAGTAAGCAGTTGAATGATAGCCCTCAAAATGTTATCAAATTTAACTTAGAGGGGTAGCTCAGTTGGTGAGGCCTTGGATTTGTTCTGTAATGGTCATCAATTCGAGTCTTCCTAGTATTATCCGGTGGTTAGTTTCAGGGCTTTGTGAGATTAGTCGAAATGAAGTGCGTTCAAGTTTACCCGAACACTCATGGATAAAAAAAAAAAAATGGTATCAAATTTCTTTGTCAATAGTCTGGATTGAAAATAGGAGAGGATAGCAATTAAGGTATTTGGGAACAAAATTAAGTGGAGAAATAAGAGACGTAAACCAATGCGTGTATGGAGAATTGGGTGCTGGGCCCGAGCACCAATAAATAAATACCCACCCTCTAGCTCCTAGGTGCTGCTCTATTGTACACGTGGCTTGTGAGTTTTGTCTATTATGAGTCGGTTTGAAACTCAATCCACTTGCACGTGATACTAAAAAATCGTGGACCATGTGGTGCGTGGGGTCCGTCTATCTGGTATCTAATCTGGACAGTGTAAAGTGGAAATTGATGAGAGACCCAAATGGGTACCTCTCTTAGCAACCACAGGTTTACTCAAAGTACGCAAAACACATTGACTGCTTGGAGTCAGATGGTTGAAAATTATTTTCATCCTAATTTTCTACAAAAAAAAATCTTAAGAGCATCTCTAGCAAGGAGAGTAAAATTTAGATAACTGAAATACCATTTTAGCTATTATTACAGTACTCGAGCAGATAATCTATTCTTTTCTTGAGTAAAAGCTTTATATTCAAAAATAATATTTTATTATTTTATCTCTTGCTGCAGTAATAGCTAAATTTAACTATTACTGTAGTAAGAAGCTATTTTGACTTCTTGGATAGCTCTTTTATAGGAGCACAATTTTGCGAGCTTGGAGAGCTATAATACTTGCTGGGAGGTTTTTAGCTCTCCTGCTGGAGATGCTTAAGATAAGATTTCAAATGACATAAATTCTAAGAAAATGGTCCTAAAATCACATGACATATACCACACTCAAACCTAATTTTAGGGCCATATTTTTTTGGTCAGTGATAGGTGAAATAAAAAATTTACCGTTTGATGGTAAGTTCAAGGTTTCAATATCGGTTTAGTGGAAGAGGTTAAAAACGACCTGTATTGTTTGATTCCAAGTAGTCAATGGGTTTCGTTGGTTTCAGATGTAGGTGCTTTCAGTGAACCTGTAGTTGTAGGTATCAGACGCAAAAGGGTACTTCTAAACGCGTCCACACGTTCTTTGAAAGCGCCCATGTCGCAGGTTCGAAAACCATTGATTCCTTCGAATCAGATGATGAATGTTTTCACCTTGATCTTCTACACAATATACCTTTAGATCACGCCACATCTATTATTCAGTCAGTTTTTATTCCATATGTTACGGATCTAAAAAAAAAAGGCCCTAAAATCACTTTTGCGTCTGATGTGTGCCATTTGATTCAATGGTCAATTTTTTAGAATCTGTGACACATGAAATCACAAACCTTCAGTCTGATAGGTGCACCATGATCTCAAGATCTATTGTTTGAAAGATCGGGGTGAAAAACAATCTCCATCATTTAATTTGAAGGAATCAATATTTTTAAAGGGTATGCGACGTGGGCGCTTTTAGAGAACCCGCAGGCGCCTTTGGAGGTACCCCACACAAATTTTCCAAAAGATTTAAAAAGATAAAAGGAGTTGAAATGGGAAAACGACTCTTCTTACCAAAGACAACCCAACTTGTAATGATTAATCTAACGACGTGCATTTAGGGGATCAGAAGATTCATGCACCGTATTTAGACATAATGCTGTTTTGAGGAATATATAAACCATGCCAGATTTGAAAATATATAGGGGCCAGGCTTGAGCGTGGCCCGGCCTGCAATGGGCCAGATATGGGTTAAGGTAGGTTGGGCTGACCCGGCCTGACTCAATTAGTAAGTTGGAGTTGGTTGGGCTATGGTGAGTAGGCCCGATTCATAAATGGGCTGGCCCCATCCAAGTGTAGATCAATTTTAAAATTAAAAAAAAAAAAGTAAAAAAAGTGAAACATTTATTGATTTCAATGGTCCAAATTTTAGGGGTAAAAAATCATATAGTAGAATACGTTTTTGGATTTTTTAAAAGATGGTCTGACGTCTAGAAGTTCGGAGGGACGACCCGAGCCCACAGGCCAACGATATTATCCCATTCAGGCTTATCACATTTGCAGCTCATTTTTTTGGAATTCTAAATCATTGGTGACCGTTGATTTGGCTTTGGTCAATTGTTTTTTTTTTTTTTCATTCAGTGTACTTGTATTGGCCCTGTCAACTTTGACATGGCACCCAAAAATAAGTACTAAGTTTGAGTGTCACATGGACAGATCTGCTGGGCCTTCCCCAAGTCCAGTGTTAGGGGAAAAACGTCCATGGTCTACAGCATGTGTGTGGGAACACACAGGACATGACACTACATAGTGTCACATGTGCAGCATCAAGGATTTTGTTACAGCAACTCAACTTTTTTGTAGATTCTTGTCCTTCCATAAACCTATTTGGGCTCTCTCTCTCTCTCTCTCTCTCTCTCTCTCCCTCCCTACTTTGCTGTGCGGCTCTCTGGGCTGTCAACGGGATGGGTTCAGCCAATATCCAAACTGACCCGACCTGATAGTTTACTAGGTCAAGCGCATAAACTCCAACTGTCGGGTCGGTCGACTAAGAGGGGGGTTTTATATGTTGGGTCGGGGTTTCTAATGTGGTCGGATTGGGTTAGGTCGAGGGCTCCATCTAGTCCGTTCCGGTCGGGTCGGGTCGGGTTGGGCGCACCGATTATGTTAGGCATGTGCCATTTTTCCATTGTGCAGCCAAAGTTTTGGGGCCATAGGTCAACCTCGGATTGGGGAACTCATTTACTAACCAACCAATGAGGGTCAGGCTTCGGCCTTCACTTCAAGAGTTTCATTAATGTTAGTTTGAGGATTTCAATTTTGTTCAATTTTAATTCTGTTTAATTGATGGTGTATGATTGTATCTAAGTTTTATCTTTTAAAGGTTTTTATTTATTTATTCCTTATTTTTTTAAACTTTTACTTTGATTTCAAATTAGTAGAAAGTTAATTAAAAAGGTTTTTCCTCTTTAATTGCACTCTCTCTCATGATTGAATTTTTGAAATGAAATTTTGTGGATTTGTGTTTTGTTCAGTTTTACCTAGTTGATGGTTGATATCAAGGTATCAGTACCAGATGTCAGTCCATCTTAGACCGATACGTTTCGGTCTCGCTTATACAATATCGGCAAATATATATAATTTTTTTTTAAAAATAAAATAAAATTATATATATATGGCCACGACACGTAGAGATATTTCTGTGCCAATTGATATGGCCACGACACGTAGAGATATTTCTGTGCCAATTGATATGGTCACGACACGTAGCGCTTCTTTTCTAATGTGATGGGTCGCATGAGACCCACTTTACTAACTAGGGTTAAACTTTTTAAAAGTTATATTCTTTTTCAGTTGTCATTCTTAACTTTTTTAGAAGTCACTTTTCTCACTTTTCTTCATTTTTCTAAGAAAGTATCAGACTTATTTTTTCAGGTATATTTTACTAAACACCAACATCCCAGAGATTCTGCCCGACACCGATAGTCAAAGGGCACACAGTGAAGTGTTGGCACCGACACAAGACCGGGTGTTTGCGTTTGCTATTGAGGTGTCAGCGCTTCACTACCGATGTGAAAAAAAACTAAAAAAAGGGGTGTCAATGCCTTGATATAGGGGCACCAATGCCTCGATATCGAGGTGTCTGCGCTTCGCTAAAAAAAAAAAAAAAAGTGTTGCCGACGCTCCTATATTGAGGCGCCGACACCCATATATCGAGGTGCTGACACTCCATTTTGTTTTGCACCTCGATAGTGAAGTACTGACACCTCAGTAGCGAGGCGTTGACACCTCGCTATCAGGGTGCCGGTGCCTTTTTATAAGGGTGCGGGTGCTTCGCTATTAAGTGCCAACTTTTTTTGAATAAAATATACATGAAAAGTAAATCCGACACTTTCTTGAAAAAAGAGAGAAAAAATGAGACTTTAAAAAAAGTCAAGAATGACGGCTAAAAGACTATATAATTTTTAAAATATTTTAAAAAGTTTATAACCTTAGTTAGTAAAGTGGTCTCATGCCACTTTTCATTTCACAAAAAAAAGCTACGTGTCGCGCTCATATCAATAGGCACAAAATATCTCTCTCTCTCTCTCTCTCTCTCTCTCTATATATATATATATATAGAGAGAGAGAGAGAGAGAGAGAGAGAGAGAGAGAGAGAGATTTTTTGTATCGATCAGTATCAGTCGATACCGGTAACTGATATGATCCTCATATTGAAATCAATATTGGTTTGCTAAAAAATCGATACGTACCGCCAATATGCATTGGTTTCGATAGATACTTGATACCTTAATTGATATAGTTTTAATTTGATCCTAAGTTTTTCTCATGAGTGTTGTATCCTTTGAGGAGCAATGATTAGGTCCAATCAAGTTAAATCAGATTTCTGATTCAACATCTGCAGTGTTTGGATATAGGAGAATCTTGACTACATGTCCTCTCATATAAGATAAAGACTATGCAAGTCAAGATTCTCTCATATCTAAGGGCTATAAATATGCTTAAACTTGAAATCCGATTCAACCTAATTGGAGCTAATCATTGCCCATCCTTTTGAGAGGGGCAAGGCCCCCTTTTTTAATTAATCCACAAGGCAAAAAAGGTGGGCTTTGCACTTTACTAAAAGCTTGTAATCCAGTTCCAGTAAGGAAAGAAGCTAAAATGCATAATCCACTTTCAATAAAGGGAAAGAGAATTATGCGCTTAAATTATTGGGACTAAAGCAGGTTTAGAGGAGTCTAGGTTTAGCCAAGTGGGGTGCTGGGTGCACTTGTTTGAAAAGCTTAAAAAAGGTAAAAACTTAAGTTGTGCAACTCCTTATTAATGCCTGACTTGTATGGTGTATTGACTCACGGGTGCGTCTACCGTTTTAAGGACTGCAAATACTGGTATCCTATTTTAAATTAGAAAAATTAGTCTACTTAGAAAAATTTTAGTGCATTATACTATTTTAGAAAGTGTTAGAAAAACGAAGGGTATTTTAGAAAGTATTATAAAGTCATTCGTGACCAACGACCGGAATATCAGATTTCCTTTCAGTTTCAGGCTATGACCGAAATCAAAAATGAAATCTGAAATTTCGGCCGAAATTCCCCCCCTCCCCCCCATACTAAAAATCCTGAAATTTTGGATTCATGCTCGAAACCGAAACATTTCAGCCTAAATTTTGATCCATGTTCGTGACAAAAAGGATAATTTAAAATTACGAAAAAAAAGTCTCCAAAAAAGTACAGTATCCTTCTACTTCTTTATTTTTTTCTGTTTTTTTTTTTTGTTTTTTTTTGTTTTTTGTAGAGATGATAAAGTAACCTTCTACTAAATGTCATATAATGATATAACACAAATGTCATGTAATTAATTAGAAAGCAGGGACCCACCGACTGTTGGCGCAGTTGATAAGGACTTTGGTTTGTTACCAATAGGTTATGGGATCGACTGTTGGCGTCTCCATTCTGCTATAATAGGATGCTCTATAGGGTGTGTAAATCGTGAAATATTTGTTACACGGTGGGATCGAGGGCATCTCTTAAGGATTAGTTCAAGCATAAGCTTGGGATTACCCTAAGTTATCGAAAAAGAAAATAAAAAATTAGAAAGCGAATTTCTCAGTAGGAATCTAAAATGATGACTAAATCTCTCATTGATGAACTCAAAAAATTGTGATAATTCATTTTTTAAAAAAACTTTTTATAGTAGTATAATATGTTAAACCTTTTTAAAAGTAATAATTATTTTCTAAAACACCCTATTTTAAAAGGATCCGAATCTCTTGACCATCAATAAAATACTATTTTGGTGTTTAAATGATCTTATATTATCAATGATTTAAGATGTGGGTGATCCGTACAGTCAAAGTGATAGATCATACACTACAGTGCAACTGGCTCAAAAATGGTGTTTTAGGGAGATTTAATTCACTTGATCTGTGGACTATAATATCAATAATTGATTTTAGTTTTGATGGCTGGTATTAAAGTTCATCAATCGGATGGTTCATATTCACTAATAGGCATGTTTATTTAAGCGGAGGCACATCCTAATGACAGATTCCCACTTGGACAATTTTGATTCCGCATGACATAATGATATAAAAGGTTTTAATTTTAAGAGTGTAAGATCATAGCGACTTTCCTGAGTGTCATTTAAGCACCAAGTAGTATTTAAACGATCTTATACCATTTATTGGCTTATGATCTTGAAAATTCATATTTTCAAAGTGGTATATGATCCATTGAAGGACTATAGGTATAAAATCACACTTTTTGGGAGAGTCAAATCATCGGATCTCACTACAAAAATTAAGACTATTAGCGGCAATTTTTTTAATAAAAAACTGCTGCTATTAGTCCTGTCGCTACAAAAAACTATCGCTATTAGTCTTGCTGCTATCAAAAATTGTCTTAACAACAAGTGCCGCCAAAACACCTTATTTTTATAGTGTCTGTCCACTTTAATATCAATGATTATTCTTAATTTTGATGACTAATATTAAAGTTTATTGATCGGATGATTTACATCCACTTATAAGCATGATTGTGTGGCCGAGACTTGTTTCAGCCATAGATTGTCACTTACGAAATTTCGAACATCTAGAATAGAGATGCCACATCAGCTGCACCCAATGACTCCTTTTGACGCTTATAATATCTCCAATGCAATACCATATCTATGTGGAATCATAGATCAAAATCTCGGTTTCGGTTTCGGGTAGGACCCGAACCGTAAATTGGTCAAAATTTTGGAAATTTTGATAAATTTTGGGTATTTTTAAAATATGCTCCGAACTTTATTGAACTTTGCCGAACTTTATTTTCTTAGTTTTTTTTAAGCTATTTAAACTATTTAACATTAGAACAGATATATACCATGGATCAAAATATCGGTTTGATCCTTTTGATCCATGACGATAAGTAGACCATGATCTTGAGATCTAACGTGTGGAAGATTCAAAGGTAACGTGATCTGTATTTCTGATTCAAGAAGGTCAATAAATCTAATGGTGGAAAAGTTTGAGTTTCGTTAAATAATCTTGGGTGCACTTAAAAGGAGGGTATAATTTTAAAAAGATAGCCATTACTTACACTCGCAAAGTTGACGCTTGTACCGAACTTAAAAGAAATACTTGTATATTTAGCAACCTATGCTATGTGAAAATATCATCTAAGCTGTTTGATTTAAAAGTTATGCCTTAAGGATATTAACTGCAAAATATTAGTACAAAATACAGTCTTCATCAAGTGATTAATATAGTCAAAGGTTATTTTTCATTCAACAGTTGACCACTATAGATCGTATGAAAGGTATGTTGTTTTGTTCCAATCTTATGAAATAGAGATCTATAGATCATAAACTTTAAATCAGATGGTCTAGATCGCGTTTTCGCGTGATAGTGTCACTAAAATACCAAGTCTTTCGTTAACTTTGGTGCAAGAGCTAATTTTTCGGTTGTAAATAATGACTCCCTTTTAATTTAAAAACCAAGTGTATTTTGATTTTGTAAAACAGCTGTCACCAGCCGTCCCATCTTCCAAGACCAAAAAACAAATAAAATAACTATAAGAGAGGTACCTCTCGTTGCTACTTCCAAAGCCAAAAAACACAAGAGAGAGGGAATGAGAGAGAGAAGAAGAAGAAGACTGGCGGTTCTCGCGAAAAGAAAGAAGAAGACTAAGGCTGCTCCGGCGAAAAAATGGCTGTTCTGGCGAAAAAATGGCTAAATCCGACAGAGGGACAGAAGAAGGAAAATAATTTTTTTACAAAATCTAAGTTTTAATTTTAATTATTTTTTGGTTTTTTTTGCAAGATCTGTGGTCTCGGCCGATAATTTGAAATTTTAGCCGATAATATGATATGTTCAGAGGGGGCTGATTATATAGTATTTTCGGTCTCGGTGCATACCGAAGCCGAGACGTCTCGGCCAAAAATTTAAAATTTCTGTCGAGATTTTGATCCATGTGTGGAATAGGGTGGGTATCCGGGCATAAGTGGTTAATATTGACTACTCGAAATTTCAAGCTTCAAATTTAAATAATACTATTTTATATAAAAAATGTGACTTTCTCCTCATTTAATATAATTATTTGTAGCCAAATGACCACTTTTGACATTTCTAATTGGACATCCCGAAATTTAAAACTTAAAATCAAGTAATTATATTTGCCATCTTATTCTCTAAAAGGTATTTTTGACTAATTCCTTTGGAGATTTGTGTCACATGTCATAATGATTAATTATTTTTTAATTGTATAAAATAAAAATTAATGATATAAGATCAACGGCAGTCAATAATCATTATCCCATAAATGTATTATATATATATATATTTCTCTCCAATGATCATCGGTCCTTAGTTTCAAGCAAGGGTTAGAATCTCGCTTTTTCGATACGTATCGTTCGAGTTTCAAATCGATACATATCGAAATAGTAATTAATCGGACGATACATTTAATATATTGTTCAAGCCTTTTCATACAAATTGGATGATAGGGTACATTGGTGTATCATATTGTCTTAGTTCAATACCAATACGTATCGTCCGATACGATATTTTAATCCTTGGTTCCAAGGCCTCATAAGATTAGTCAAAGAGGTGGGCGTAAGCTGGCTATGGCACCGACGAATATAAAATAGTAAAAAAAATAAAATAAATGTATTATATTTACTGCCAATTTATTGCTCTGCTGCCACATGGCATGTAAGCAAACCATAAGTCAAAAAAAGAAGGTGGAAAAAAAATATGGAAAAGTGGAAGGTTTACAAGGAGTTCAGAGCCTTTCCTTAAATTATGACTCTCTTTTCAAAATATGCCTAAGGTGGGAGTACATAAGGTTAGCATCCTATTGATGCAAGAGTATTAGGTAAGCTGCCTCACTATTTTTTATTTTATATTCTAATCACTTTTTAGTGTGTACATATTAGATTAACCGAAACTGAGATTTCAGTTTTTGAGTTCGTTTTTGTGTAACAGATCCTAATTGAAACATGTCAATTTCGATAAGTCAAAATTCACTCCCCAAACTGAAACCGATCCGATTTCGATTTTAGTCTGTACGGCTCAGTTGGCTTTTCGGTTTTTCTTCATTTCTTTCTGATTTTTTTTTTTTTTTTTTTTTTTTTTTTTTCAGTTTTTGGTCGATTTTCTCACCCCACCCCACCAATATTTTTATTTTCAGTCATCAAAACCGAAACTCGAACCAAGCTGAATTGGTTTAGTTCATTGTCAATTTTCAGTCGGTTTTAATTCGATTCGAAAGGCTTAGTTTTCGGTCGATTTTGGGTTTCGATTTTTTTTGAATTAATCATCTTGAGTGCAATATGATAACTGTTAGAATCTAAAGATCTTTGATGCCAAAGAGTGATTAAATTCCTTTATGTTCAATCTTTGAGGGCACCAACATTGAAATAGGTCTACCGCTTTGAATCAGGATTGTGTTATTTTTCGGCCCAATCTTCCGTACAATGAAACTTGAAATTATGGGCGTTCCATCAGAAAATTAGTTTTTTATTTCACGTGACACACATCCAACAGACATGTATGATGGTATGTCCATAATCTCAAGATCTATTGAGTGGAAGGTTAGGATAAAAAGCGATTTCCATCAACTAATTCAAAATCCTTAATTGATTTTAAGCATAAGTGTCCTCAAAGATTCGGTGAGTGCAAATAAAGGTACACAGTGAATTTGTTTGGGAAAAGGTTAAAGCCTAGATTTCCGAGATAGTTACAGATTCACCAAATGTTTTAGGCTTTTAGCACATGGTGAGATTTAGTGTTTTGGTCAAAATGTTTAAAATCCGAATACTTTTATGGATGGCGTTATTTGCACCCTCTTTTTTTTGTGAAGAGTGCACGTTCTTTTAGAAGAAAAATTTGTTGACTGTATTGAATCAGGCGATAGAGTTCATTTTTCATCCCTATCTTCTACACAATAGATATTGAGATCATGACTCACCTATGAGACGGTCACATGTTGATTCCAAGTGGCACACATCCCTAAAAGTGATTGTTTGATGAATATACTCATGATCACAATCACTTTTGGGGATCTGTGTCACCGATCGTTTGATAGATGAGCCATAATTTCAAGATCTATTGTGTGTGAGATTGGGATGAAAAATGATCCCCATCGTCTGATTTAAGACAATCAACAATATTTCTCTATGAAAGAGCATGTACTCTTCACAAAAAAAACTGGTGCAACTAAAGCCACCTAAATGGTTGAAGAGGCACTCCCACATTTGTAGAACGAGCTTGAAGCCATGGGATGAAGGATCAAAATTTCAGCCGAAATGACCAAAATTTCGCTCATTTTTATATGGAGGTCAAATTTTTGGTTGAAATTCAAAAATTTGATTTCGGTCCCCTCCAAAACTGAAATGATAACCAAAATTTTGGTCCTTGCAAGGGAGTGCCTATTTGAGGGAGGGAGTTGACCAAAATGCAAGGGGAGGCGGAGGCAAATGTCCGCTATAGTTTCTTAAGAATGACTGATTCGATATCTAATCGATCGATACATTATTGTATCGTCCAACTCAATATCAAATTGACCGATTCTATATCGAGTCATCTACTTTTTTTTTTCTTGTACTGATATGATATCGCATTGTTCGGTCCAGTGTCGCATCAATATTGAACCTTATATTTTTTAAAAAAAGTTTTAACTATTTTTTTCAACATTATTGACAAGAAAAATTGTGTAAGCGAGGTTTGAACTTACGACTTGAGATTACAATATTGTTAACCTTCCATTGTGCTACAGGCCCGACCCCCTCATCATCCCCTCGCGCTATCATATGTTGGTCTAACACTGAATCGATGAACCGATTCTTCCTTCATTGCAGCTACACGGCTTGGATTTGGAGATTAGTCAAATATTGTGGGAGCCTTATGTGCTTGTTACACATAAGGTGATTAAGACCATAGATCAAAATTTCGGCCGAAAATGCATTGGTTTCGAGCATGACCGAAATGAAATTGAGAGTCGAAATTTCAGTTCAAATTTGTATGGATGGGAAAATTTCGGCCGAAATTTATATTATCGGCCAAAATTTTGGTCCAAATTTTCGGTTGCGGTCATTATCAAACCCGATATTTTGATCCTTGATTAAGACCTCTTAGTGGAAAATCCATAAGTTACTATTGATTGCTTATGTAAGCTATGGTTAAAGAAGCGAGAAGTTGGCATGGATACGCGGGACGAGCTCTAGATCAATTGGATGAACCGTGATAAACGACCACCAGTCTAGCGACATGATTGCCCTTTTGATCGCGTTATGTGGTACCGGTTCAAGAATCATTCAGTACCCTGTTAGTTTATTTATCCGACATTCTCGGTATTATATGTATAGCATTTTTTTTTTATGATAAGCTGGGCTCGAATTGGTGACTGACTTAAGCTTCGCAAGTCACTGTTTTGGGCACATGACACATGGTTTTACCATATGTGTTGTGCACTTTAAAGACCATGACCTAAAGATTTATAGTATCAAAGGTTGAGACAACAAACTATTTTTATCATCAAATCCAAAAGAGTCAACACTTTTAAAATAAACGACTAAAAATATTTTATGACAGTTGTTAGTTTTAAAGCATTTGACCCCTTTGAATCATACGAGAATTTTTCATCTCAATCTTCTATACTATAGATCGATTGATTATGCTCTTTAAATCACACGACACACTTTATGAAATCAAAGAACTAATTTCGCGGCGCTCAGGGTCAGTTACCTAATACAAACTTTATATGCAAATTGATTTGCTTTAATTTGAAATCAATTTTTAAGAGCTGCTACTTCAACACCAACATTTCTTATCCAAATCAATTGATGAAATTATCCTTCACAAATCAATTACTTTTAGAGTACTTTTATTTCCACCCACGGATTCTTTCAATCCACCCACATAAGTAGGTGCACGTTTTAAGCAATTAAAATATTTGTATCTGCCCATATATTCAACACTTTTCAAACGGTTCAGTGCACCCACAGTTCTCTTTTGCCATACACCCACATTGTCTTTTCCTAAGCTTCTTCCCGCGCTGCGTCATTTTTGAACTCCTTATTTGAGGTCCTTCAAATCAGTCATTCAAATCACTGTAGGTGTCTTCCCCCATCTTCTTCTCGCGTTGCGCTAGGTGAGGAAGGGTTTGTGGGACATTTTTGAACTCGGTTCCTCCGAAGCCGTCAGATTCATTGAGATCTCTTAAGCAGTGTAAGAACGTGTGGAAGGACGAAGACTACGATTTGAAGAGCGGTGAAGAAACACTCAGTTCATATTATTAGGGTTTGTGGAGCAACGTTTCGAGGTATTTTCAATTTTCATATTGAAGTTCTTTATAGGATTCGTTGATTGTTCAACATATTTAATTTTTTTAATATTTTGAGTACATTTAAATCCACCAATCAAATCTTTGGGTTCAACGAAATCTATGTGGGTGAACTCAAATAATTGTTTGGTGGATTTAAAGATACTCACTGTTTGTTGTGGTTTCAAACCAACTATCGATGATGTATGTACAAATTGACAGTTGGAGTGTAAAATAGATGATCGTAAACGGTCTACGGCTTCCTATAGAAGAAAGAGTACAAAAATCCGAATCGAAAGAGCATTCGAAGAGAGGACTTTAAATTCTGATATTACTGAAATTACTGTTGAAGCTGTAGCGACAATTATATCTGAAACACAGAGTGAAGGGACAATAGTAGAAGAGAGTAGAAGAAAAGAGAGTAGAGGAGGAGAGTGTGGTAGAAGGGATGGGGGAAGAGATTATTTTAGAGGGGAGTGTGGATGATAAGGTAGTAGAGGGAAGGGTGGAAGAAACTATTAGAGAGGGGAGGGTGGAAAAAAATATTGGAGAGGGGAGAGTGGAATCCGTAACAGTAGAGAGGATGGTGGAAGAAATTACTAGAGAGGGGAGGGTGGAGGAGAGAGTCGAAGTGGGTGAGGGTGAGGGAGCTAAGAGGGTGGAGGAGAGAGTGGGTGACGGTGAGAAAGCTCAAAGGGTGGAGGAGAGAGTGGCGGAAGGTGAGGTAACTCAAAGGGTGGAGGAGAGAGTGCGTGAAGGAGAGGGAGATGAGAGGGTGGAGGAGGGAGCGGAAGTGGAAGTGGGTAAAGGTGAGGGAGCTCAAAGGGTGGAGGAGAGAGTCGGTGAAGGTGAGGGAACCGAGAGGGAGGAAGAGATAGTTGAAGGCGAAGAAGAAGAAACTCAAGTTTCGAAAAAGAAGAGAAATTAAAGAGGTTAACGTTGAGCCAGCCCAAATTAGAGTTGAGGATAATGTGGCACCATTTCTCGAAGGCTCTACGAACACTTCGCTTCTACGATGGTATAAAAATTATGTTACCCACGATCTACAAGTTAATAAAGTAAGTAAGAAACAACATTCAATTAATGTAATGCATTTATTTTTTATTTAAAATATGTATACATAAACACAAATTTTTTACTAATTTTATTGTTGGTTGATGTAGGATCGAGAAATACTTCGTTGCATCCAACATTTGGCCAAACTCGATACCTGGTCCATCGTTGAAATATCCTGTAAATTTAAAAGTAGGATCAAGATGGCAGAGTTTTGATTATTGGCTAAGGTTGCATTTAGGACCATCAATTGTGTCTTAGTATCTGCCTTGGTTGAGAGATGGCACCCTAAGACAAATATATTTCATTTCGTTATCGGTGAGATGACTATCACTCTTGATGATGTGAAGTATCTCATTGGCTTATCTGTAGTCGACAAGACAGTTGTTGCAAACCCTTGCACTATAGTTGAATTGGTGGCATTGTGTGTTCAAGCATTTGGTATTGGTGATGACGATGTGATGGAAGAATTAAATCACAAAGGATGCAAGGGGAAAACTTTTCGCTTGGAATACTTGCGTGCTCATTTGAGGCACATACCTGATGGTGCATCTGATGATTAGATTGACTGTGCTGCAAGAGGATATATACTTTATCTACTAGGCTGCACAATCCATGCCGATAAATTAAGTAGTATGGTGCCGGCTCGATACGTAAAGGTGTTGATCGATCTGAAGACCATTGGGGACTATGCGTGGGGAGCAGTTGCACTCGCTTATCTTTATAAGCAGCTCGGCATCGCATCAGGAAAGAAGGTTGTACAAATTTCTGGGTTGCTTACGTTAGTTGAGGTATACTAAATAAATTCGCATAGCAATGTCCTACTAAATTACGTTTCTAATATTTAATAAATAATTAGTGTGTGTGTTGCTGTTAATCTATATGTTTTATATTTTCAGGCGTAGAGCTACGAGCACCTAGCTCTTGAAGGTCCAGTGCTTATACTAAAATCTTTTGATAAGCTGCCTTTGGCCTTTAGATGGAAGCAACCTTTAAGTCAACCCGCACATCCCGAATTAAAGTTGGTTATTTTACGTGAAACATTGGATGACTTACGAATGTGGGCAATGATTAAACCAAAAAATAAAAAAAGATTTATTCAAATAAACTCTTAACAATGTGGGCAATGATTGAATATAATCAGGAAAAAAAAAAAAATTTACTTCTTGTTCGCCTAACGGTGGGAACCCACTGTCAGAGAACAAAAAGCCCAAAAAAATTTTGGTTTGATGGTGAGCACTGACTGTCATTATAGCATGGATGATAGTAGGCACCCACCGTCAGGTTCAAGATTTTGGCCTGACGGTGGGCACCCACTGTCAGGTTGTACAGCCTGACAGCAGACCCTCGCCGTCAAGGCATTATAGTTTGAATCCCTGTGAGGAGCCTCATTGGGATTCAAATTCTGATGCCTTGACGGTGTGAGCCTGCTTTCAGCGTGTACAAGTTGACAATGGGTACCCACCAACAGGACGAAATTTTGATCCTGACGGTGGGCGCCCACTATCATCCATGCTAAAATGACAGTGGGTGCCCACTGTCACATTGCTATATTTTTTTTAAAATAAAAAATTTTGACGGTGGGAACCCACTGTCAGTATATACAATTTGATGGAGGGGGCTTGCTATTAGTGTGTACAACTTGACAGTGGGTGCCCACCGTCAGACAAATTTTTTTTTTGAAAAAAATAGCAATGTGACAATGGGCACCCACTGTCACGTTGGCTAAAATGACAGTGGGTACCCACCGTCAGGTTCAAAATTTTGGCCTGATGGTGGGCACCAACTGTTAGGTTGTACAAGCTGACTGCAGGCCCTCGCTGTCAAAGCATCAGAGTTTGAATCCCAGCGAGCCCATCGCCAGGCCAAAATTTTAAACCTGATAGTGGGTACCCACTGTCATTAATGCTATAATGACAGTGGGTGCCTACCGTCAGACCAAAACTTTTTTAGGCTTTTTTGTTCTTTGATAGTGGGTACCCACCGTCAGTTAACGTTATATGACAGTAGGTGTCCACCGTCACACTCACAACAAGAAATTTTTAATTTTTTATTTCTTGGTTATATTCAATCACTGCTACATTGTTAATGATTTATTTGATTAAATCCTTAACAATGTGGATGCCATTCACATAGTATTTGATTAAATTTTTTTTTTTTTGTTTAATCCTGTTGATGCCATTCATTTTGATTCCATTAAATTATATCAACTGTTGGACTGTGCTACTTTTTGCTCAAAGTTCTTTTACCTTTGCTATTTTTTTTTCTTTTTTATGACATCCAATCAAACCCTCAAAACCACAACACAAACAATCACTAATACTTTTTCTGTTTGAGTTCTTTACTTTTTGAGATGGTGTGAAAATAAAGATTACTACTGTCTCACCTTATTTCCACCCCAATATTCTTTCCATCCACCCACTTATGACGGTAGATGGAAAGATTTGGTGGGTGGAAATAAAGGTTCTCTATAAAGAAACCTCTATGCAATCTTTAAAACATGACCTTAAAATCAAACAAGGTAGATACATATTGAAGGGACAAGTCTCCCATTGCCAAATCTTTCTTTCAAACTATATGCTAAGGCCAACTTCTCATGTGCAAGTAATGGCTCCCCCTATCTTATCTACCCTTAAATCACCTTAAAGTGCTTGTTGGGAAAATTGAGCCAACATGGAGCAACATGGTTATAGAATTTGGGGGGATAAAGAATCTTAGAGCTATGAATCAGGCATTGTTAGGAAAATGGTCAACTGAAAACTAATAGCAAAAGATAAAATAAACACTTTAACAAAAAATTCATTTCTGTATCAGTTCATAGTATCTATATTCATACCAGTTACAAAAAAATGTGTTGGTATAATCATAATATTTTTACCATTTACATAAATATACACCACCCCCAAATAAAAAAACTGTCAATCAAGCTCAACCACTGGATAATCTTTGGTCACAACTTTTTCACCATCATTGTCAGAGTTGAAGTTCTTCGATCGTTCCGCGAACTGAGACGCCCATCCTGTTGCACAATCATCTTGGTAGCGCCTCCATACAATTGTCAATGATGGAATGTGACTATCTTTAATCAAGGTCACTGGCACAAAATAACAATCATTCATATGAGCGATGTAAATCATCTTATTCGTTGTATCTGTTACTGTCCACAATGAAAAAAATGTCATACAAAGCCGGGTGCTAAGAAGGACTAAAGGGGTACGATAGCATGACGCTATTAGGTACCCCATGTCTAGCACAGTCATCCAGTAGAGACTCTGAGCATTGTTAGTGATGCAGTTGATGATTGTATGTATCTAATTCATTCGTTCTTGGCTGTCGAAAATCGGTAAATACTTCTCCGCGCGGGAGGTCAACTTAGTCAACAAATCAACTCACACTATCTTCTACCCATCGTAACCCATTCGTAACTAGTGTGCAACAACTCTAAACCCACAGTGCCCATCTATCGTTACTTCCGTGATATCAGTTACGATAAGACCCACAAACTCAGGGAGTGTCTTCAGATATAATTTCATTCTAAGGCTCTCTTGAAGCTTTGAAACTTCAATGCCTGTAGCCATCTTTCCCTTCTCCTTCATATTAGCTTCTTTTATTATATGCTCAAACCCGGATTTCTCTCTTTTCGATGACACATCATATTTTCTTTTGTTCCCCTTCCCCTTAGGTTTGCCGCATTTACTCTGTGACAACTTTGGCTCGATCATATAAGTCATATTGGGGTTTGCCATCTCATGTAATTGTTTATAAATTTGGTCCTGGACAGCACTGTTCGGACCTCTCATATCTTTCATATATACGATGAAAGCATTCTAGTAGTTCAACACCTCTTGATGATGCAACAAGAGAAATTCTGTTACTAGCCAATAGCCACGAAGAGAGTTCATGCAAGTATGGAAGCCCATATGTCTTGCGCAGTACATGCGTGCACTGAGATTCAATAACAGGTTGCGTCACAACTTCAACTCTGTTTACTTCAATAATTTCCAATGCGGCTTTAGACACGTCACCAACTATGAGCTTGTAGAAATTGGAGGAATAATGATACCCCCTCTTCAATTTACTTTCCTCAAATGACACTCGTATGTGAATAAGTTACAGCTCAACGACGCCATCAATCTTCTTTCATGATTAGAGAAGGTCAACGATCGTAGATCTCAACTCGCTCTTGGTCTGAGCATGCGCACTCTCCGCTTGGTTTAAAGCCGTATTACTGAAATACATATATTCATTCGTCTATGCTGACACGAACTTTTCTTTGTTCGGTTCTATCCAAGTGGCATGCAAATAGTGGAGGATACTTTGATGATCCGGGCACCTATGGACCAAAGTACCTATAGTGGTTTTTCTATCGATGAACTGTATATCACATAATTCCACTCCTGGTAGAAGGCATCTCATTCTTTCGTAGTATCAAATACTTTTTTACAGTTCTTTAGCACACCCATATTTACGTGCTATACACATAAAATATGTTTGGCTTCTAGAAAAACCACTTCGATCGCATTCATGAGTGTTTGCTCTCGATCGATGACGAATAAAGACGAAAGCTCACCTCCCTTGAAAAGTGATTTGAATGATTGCAATGTCCACACATAAGCGTTATTTATCTAGGATAATATGAACGCGAAGCTAACGTAATAGCTTTTTTGTGTGGTGGTCACTTCGATGATGCTCAATACCGAGAGTTTGTATTTATTCGTCTTGTATGTGTAGCCCAAAACAAATACCTGAGGGAAGATGTTCGCTAGCTCTATCGAATCCGGATGAGCGAAGAAGATGTCAGTCAATTCATCTGTTTTAGGATCTTTATAATGAAAACATACGTATTTGGTTTCTTGAAACTTGAATATCAACTGTTGGAGCGAGTCCTCATTTCTCTCTCAGTCAACCGCATCGCATGCTTCCCATTGTAGATGGCTTGAATGGTCGTACAATTTTTTGGATCATTCTTTCGAATGCTATGCAGTATGTGACTAGGCTTCACCCTAACAGCTGACATCTCTTTCAAAACCTCTCTCTCATTTTCTTTCAACCGTCCTGCATACGAATGACCTTCTCCAAATTATCCCGGGGGGTGGTTGTGAACTCCGTAAAGTACCTCCATCTTCCATACAGACTTCCCTTCTTGTTTAATCTTTGTTCTTCGTAATGAGAACGGACAACCTGACTTTTTCGTAAATATTTGTCTCGTTGCTGAAGTCTTGGATTGTCTCTTTTTACGATTACGAAAGTTGTCTGCTTTCTCGCAAGCCAACTTCACCCTGACATTGCAGCCTTGAAATCCCTTATCGAACCTCTGTATCGTTAACACAATTTTCGCTTTATTAGCGACATCGCGTGCCCGCTCTATCATTTCCTTGCGGGTACTAAAAAGCTCATTTGTGGTCAAAATGAGAGTAAGGTCCGTATTCTGTACTTGCATATTGTCCACATAAACATAATAATATAACGTTCAAAACATAATCACTATTAAAATGAACGAACGAACTTATGCATATAATCTTAGAGATAATGCTATTTTTGTACGAGTCCCTCTTGTAACTTACTTCACAATCCTTTTTTAACCAAAGTCAATCTATAAAAAATCATAGGGGACTCGTACAAAATGTATTGAAATGGAATGAAATTCGATATAAAAATGGTTTGAAATTTGATATTAAAATGGAATTCAATATAGAAATGGAATGAAATTCGATATAAAAATGGTTTGCTAGGTTTCATTCAATTTCTATAGGTGGAAATAAAGGTACTCAAATGTATATTACTCTTTTATAAATAAATTCGATATAGAAACCTTAAATTTACTTAGATTGAAACCCTAGCAAATTATTTTTCATTAATGCATAAAAATTCTAAATTTACTTAGATTGAAAAATTATATAATAAAAACTAATACAAATAGAATAAAAAAGAGAATGAATGAAAACTAATGCAAATAGATTGAAAAATAACCATTTTACAAAACCCTAAATTTACTTACAACGTGAAATTATATAATGAAAACTAATATAAATAGAACGAAAATTATGAAATTAAAATGAATACAAAACGAATGAAAAATAATCCAAAATAAATCCACCCCCACTATCAAACTCTAACTTTACTTCGAATGAAAAATAATAAAACGAAAATTATATTATTATAGAATGAATAATAATAGAATGAAAATGATTACCAATTGCATGAAAAATTATATAATGAAAAATGAATACAAATAGAATGAAAAAAACTCATTTACCTGTACAGGAGGCTGTGATTTTGTTAGAGGGAGTTGGGTGAACTCTAAATCATCATTGTATGATAACAGCTCTTCGGAGCTATCATTCGTGTCCTTCAAACCCATATCGAAACTAAAATGAGAGGAAGAAGAAAGAAGAAGATGATCGTCAGTGTCGAATGAAGTGAAGAAGAACGAATGTAAGAGCGTGGGAAATGCTCACTGTTCAAAAAGGTTGTAACGCGAGAACGAGAGGAAGAGAAAGAAGAACTTGAGACTGCATGCATGAATCGGTGGATGGAAATAAAGGAATCTGTGGGTGTATTTAGTTCACGACTTTCAGGGTGGGTATTTTTTTTTTAAACTTGTACATGGGAGCATGGGTGGATTGAAAAAATCTGAGCAGAAATAAAGGTACTCTTACTTTTATTTGTAGATAATTAATTATACAACACACTTCACACAAATTAATGAAATGTTATTAACACCCGTTTTTCTTATGAAGAGCACACACTTTCACAAGGAAAAATTGTTGACTGCCTTGAGTTAGAGGATGGAAATCATTTTCGTCCCATTTTTTCACACGATAGATCTTGAGATCATAGCACACTAATTAAGTGGTCAAATCTTGATCTTGAGAACATAGCACACCTATTAGGCAGTCAAATCTTGATTGCACATAACTTACATCCCTAAAAGTTACTATGATCATGGGCATACCTATTACACAGTCACTACTGGGGATGTCTACCACGTGGAATCAACTTGTGACCATCCGATAGGTGTGCCGTCATCTCAAGACCTATTGTGTGGATTCAAGGTAGTCAATCGTTATTTCCTGTGAAACGTGTGCTCTTCACAAGAGAAAGAGTGCAAATAACGCCACAGTTATTTCCTATATGGAGCTCCTTGTGGCACTCGTAACACTATTTTGATCTAAACAATGCATCTGTAATCCATGTGACACTCAAAATTTATTTTGAATGTCATGTGGAGCTCCACGTGTAACTTGTAGGACATAACCGGCTCCATATATATATATATATATATATATATATATATATATTGGTGGAAAATGTGTTCATTTCTTCCCATTTTTTGTGTAATCGGAAAAGCGAAAATTTTAGTGAAGTCTCATCCATGCCACATCCATAAATCTGACATTGCAAAGAATCACCCTTAGGAGGAAAGGGCAGTTTCTTACAAGCGATACACGCCGTTGGATGACAGTTATACAATGGCATCATTAGAAGAAAAGAGAACCATTGGATGCACACAGCTCCATCCAAGCAAACCGTACTGTAAATAACATATAAGACCGATTTGCCTCATCGGATAAACAGTCTATCGACTATAAGCACAAAAATGTAAGAGAAGAGGAAGACCATTGAAGACCTAGATGGAAAGTTAGAGAAAGCTTAGTGCTAATTAAAAACAACTGGATAAATAAGACTTGCAAAACCGGCCTCAAATAGATATAATAAGGCTATGATGATGATGATAAACGCTCTATCGACTATATTTTTTTGTCGATCCACAAACCGTATCGGAAACCATAGACAGATACACAGCTAAGTCCAGCTGGATAATTTTGTGGAGTTCTTGAGTTTTATCGTGAGCTTGATAATGTTACGATGCTAGCATCTACGGTTACTGAGAGAACTGTGAAGATAAAAAAATAAAAATCAAAGTCTTTTATTTTATTTTTTATAAGATGAGTGGCCGAGCCACTTAGAGCACCCAACTAATCCCAAGGGCATGTGCACCGCCAAAGTTAGCACGTGTTGGGTCAACAAGGGATAAAATCCCTAGGATGGCTTAAGGGGGCTGTATTCGAACTCAGGTCTCCTGCTTCCTGATTTCCTGAGGTGGGTACCTGGCCATCAGGTAAAACTCCTTGAGGTTAAATAATAATAATAATAATAAATTATATCAAAGTCATTAAGATTTGCTGCACCACCGCACAATTTTAGCAGCATAAAACCACCACTAATGTCGAAGAAGGGGGTCCAAATACAGGTTGAGAGGAGATAGTCTTGCACACCCAGCGAAAAAATGAAGCTTTCTTTCTCACTCTTGTATCGTCATCTCTTCAGATTAACCGTGCGATATCATTCCGGCACCGGCAGTGGAGTTGTAATCACAGCATTTGTATATACAACCTTTAAACTGTACGAATCAATGGGACAGAAGAAATCCCCCTTTGGCCTGACGAGATGCTTTGTTCAACAATCTGAGCATCGGTAGCCTGTAAATGCGACCTGTGAGACATTTCAGTGTATTCCTCCCAGCACTTAACGATCTACGTTGCCCGTAAATCATGACAGGAACCTTTTAAAAATCGATCATTTTCGCAAATCATGACAGAAACCTTTTAAAAATCGATCAGTGTTGAACATGCCGCAGCTCAAAATTTTCGTACATCAAAAAAATTGCATAGAATTCAAATAGTGACTTTACGGTAGAAATTACGATGAGAAGAGCATGCGTAAGTGCACTTTACCTGCGAAATTGGCACTAGGCATGTATTATTCAATGTTTATGTCGATGTGTACGTGCATAGATGATTGCATCTTTTTAGTACGTAATATGTTTTGGCCATATTTATGGTAACTATACAAGGAAAATTCATTTGATATAGAAAATACAGATTTATTTCTTTGAAAGCGGCTGGGTGTTGTTCCGAAGCCATTCAAGAGCAGATCCTTCTAGCAACGGAGAGACCTGAGAAAGGGAACCACAAAAGAAACAGCTCAGATTAGGATATCATTGTACAGGCATACATGATTATTAGTGCTGAAAAATTGGATAAGATTGCAATTAGGGCTGTCAACGGGTCGGGTCAGGTCAGTTCGGGCCAAAAATTTGGCTGCCCAATGGGAAAATGGCATATGCTCGACCTGAGCCGATGGTGCACTCGACCCGATCTGGAAAACTCCCCTGTTTTCTATGATTTATATATACCAAATATGGGGTTGGGTCACCCAACCCAACCTCTTAGTTGATCGAACCTAATTCGACCTGACGGGTCAACTCTATGTAACCTTTGGTAAAAATCCGGGTCGGGCAAGCCAGCTATCAGTTCAATGTGACCCGTTGACAGCCCTACAGCTCTGGTTGCAAATTTGCATTGTATATACCACTCAGAGAAAATAAAGAAAAGTTTGAACCAGACAAGCAGCCATTTTCATAGAAAACCGGCTGGTTCAGTGGGTCAAATGTAAAAAAGCCTCAATAAGTGGTTCTTAGGCCTAACCGTACCAATAGAACTGCCGGTTCCGGTCCAAACAGGTCGAAACGGCCGGTCGGGTCCTGTTTTTAACTCCCAACTAGTGAAATCAAGTTAACCTCGAACTGCCAGCATTAATATGTTGTTCCTTGGTTCTAACATTCATCGAGTCCATGAGATACTCGACCGAGCCAACTCAACTTGATGATAATTCAAGGTGACTTGAGAGCTGACTCAAGTCCCTCCCAACTGACCAAGTTACTCGGTCTAGTTTCTAAAACAATTATTTTTCAAATGTTTGTGTCGTTTAGTATAATTGGAGATTATATGTTTTTGTCTACTGTGAGATAAGGGACCCAACGTAAGAGAGGGCTTCTTGTATCGATAAGCCATCTCTCTCTCTCTCTCTCTCTCTCTCTCTCCCCCATTTTAAAAAGAATTTATGCAATTTTCCCCTCTTTATCCATTGCTGAAAGCTATTATAATATAAGCTGAGAGAGTACCTTAGAAATGAAAACCCAAATGAATTCAAATTTAAAGCTGACAGGTTGTAAATGTAAAACCTAAGGATCTTTAAATATAAAACCTTCTCTTGGCTTTTTAACATGAGAGAGAGAGAGAGAGAGAGAGGGTTCTAAATTTAAAACCCTCTCTGTCATCTTCTCACTAAAAAATGACAAGTAGACACTGAATTTAGTGAATAACTTTCACTTAATTTAGAAGAAATTATTTTATTTATGTATTTTAAGGTTCAAATAATCTTTTCTCTTATATTCTTATTTTTCTTGAGAGAACATGTAAGATTTTACTTTAATTCCATAAAAAATTCAATTCAGTTTATGGCTATGTGATGTTTAAATTTTCGATAGATGGATTATTAATAGATTTATTCTTAGAGTATTTTAATATTTTTATTATATATACATGTATAATTTTTCACATTTTTAAATAAAAAATTTATGAAATATTTTCTCTTTAAATATTAAATTGTTAGTCGACAATTGGTCGAATCTTTGAGCCAACTGGACCCAGCTAACTTTCGGGTCAAGTTGAATTTCTGGGTTTTTAACTATGTGGTGTTTTATCAAAAAGTAATTTAATTGAAAACTAAAAACCAAACACTACATTATAATTAATCTGAGGGTACCTTTATTCGTGCCTACCAGATTATTTGGTGGACGCTTACACTGAAGGCCATTGACCGCGTTGAATCAGTCGATGGTTATCGTTTTTCATTCCAATCTTCCACACAAAGGATCTTGAGACCATGGGCAGGCCATAAGACAGTCAAGTTTTAGATTCCATGTGGCACAGATCCCAAAAAGTGGTCTAAAATAACGTTGGGGCGTGATGTGTGCCATGTGATTTAAGGGCCAATTTTTTGGGATTTGTCGCATGTGGAGTTAAAAATTGACCGTCGATAGCATGCCTATGGTCTCAAGATCCGTTTTATGAAGCAATGTTTGAATCTAAAACTAACTCTGGGAAGAAATATATTTGCATTAGATGATTAAAACATAAATTTAATATGAACGCAAGTAATTATTCTTGAATTTACTAGCTTATAAATTAGCAAGTAATCAAGAGAAAGAATTAAGGAAACAGATCAAGATTTAGCCTCAAAATGATCAAGATAACTGACCTTTTCCCAAACTTGGGAATGGTATTCATTGAGCCAATTGATCTCCTCAACAGACAGTAGAGACAAATCAATGAGTTTACCCTGCACAACCAACCGTAAGGTGATCAATCACAATTATTTATCAAAAAAAAAAGAAGATCAATCACAATTGAGCCACACAAAATTAAATTGGACATAGGTTCTAAGATTAATTGATTCAACCCTAAACTTATAAAGTAAAAAACCATAACTATATGTATTCAAAGAAATATGACAATGGATATTTCATCTTTCATGTTCATTTATGATTACCATTTTCAGAATCACGTCATATTCATCACGATTCGGTGGAAAACTAATTTGAAGAATTTTACCACCCTCTTGGCACAAAGTTACAGTATATAATGATCTATCAATTACGCAACTCGAACTGTAGTAATTTAGACAAAGAGAAGCTCCCACTTTCAGATTGATAGATCTGAGAATCAATGTGATTCGGCTGCATATATCGAATCCCCAAAATCATGAGTTGCAATAACTTTCTTCATGGTGCAAAACTTATAAAAAATCTACGACAACAAGAACCAAAGATAATATCTCAAACCATGTAGAGGAGCCTGCAACTCAATCTTCAATTCCCTAAAACATTTCCTAGATCTACCAGGGGTCTAGGACACAACCGAGAATATGACTAGCAACCACATTCTATATGGTGGAAAACACTTCAAAATATAGTAATAAGATTCGTCCAAATGCAGCCCTGGATGGTTGCACCGGGATGCCATATCACATGCCACATGGCATGATCAACCCAAAACAACACCCGTTTTGGGTTGATCATCCATGGGCCATGTGATTTTTTATCTTTTATTATAAAAAAACTTTTGACCACCGTTTGATGAATCAAAGATACGGTGAGGCACAACCAACCTGGTATATTGATTTTGAGCACCTTTGACCATGGATCAAAATATCGAAATTCCGATACGTATTGTCCAAACCTCCAGACCGATATGTATCGGGTTTCGTCCTATACATTGAATGTATCGTTTTGATACTTTTTTTTTTTTTCAAAAAAATCCCCAAAAATACTCTAAAAATCAGAAAAATTATCTTTAATGATTTTCTATTTATTTCAACTTTTTAAAAATTTATTTAAGGCTTATTTGATGCATATTTCGAAATTTTATCAACGCATAACCTAAATTACATTATACATGACTCATGATCAAAATTAAAGTCACATTGAATTTCGTGGTGGTTCTTGGCCCTCGTGATTATCATCATTAGTGCGCGAGCTTTCCCTAGAGTATTGGCCATATTGAAACCCATGATCATACGTGCCCCCTTGAAACTGAGGCATTAGCGACGAATATGACTCAGTGTAATAGGTAAAGGTTGGTCCTCCAAAAATTTGACCAACGAAGTCATATGGCCTGGGGTAGGTTGGTTGTGGCCGGTATGGGTTACTGGTTGCTGAATCTTCGGCGTTTTGCAAACTAAATCCCTCGAAGCTAGAAGTACCCAAATCATCTTGTGAACCTTGTGGTGGTGTTTGGTAAGATTCTGACGCTCTTCCTTCAACCCCTCTACCTCTAAAAATAGGAGTGTCAAACATTGTTACTGGTTCATCATCCCATGTGACAATACCTCCATAAGAATAAGAGGGACCAAAATCATCCCCTCCACCACTAGCGCCAACGTGAGTTTCATCGCTTCCATCACCCCCAATATCGTCATTATCATCGTCATCATCCCCCTTATTACTACCGGGCTGCATTTCGTCATCAGATCCAACCACTGAATGACGATTAAATCTTCTTTTCTGCCTAGGTTGTTGGGAACCCTGCTCCTCCGTTATTCTTTCAGCATTGTCCAGTCATGCAGTGCTCTCACTATCCAACACTGGCTCTTCTCTCTCTTCGATCCACTGATTCAAAGGGTCATCCTCCATGAATATATAATCTAACTTGATGGGATTAAAATATTCAAAATCTGTAAGGTAGAATATGATAGATGAATTAGTATATGCCTCATCAATTACATCAAATAAAAATTGTATGAACTAAGACTTCAAATAATTGCTTACTAGGGTTAGTCCTCTACATATTCCTGACCCTTGATCGCATGTTGTATTAGCAATAGGCAAACTTTTCCAATCGATCCATAGTTAGCCTATTCCTTATCTTCGTGTGAATGAGAAAGAAGGTACTCCAATTTTGCTCACAGTTGGATGATGAACATGTTTGCGATAAAACGCGCATTGCAATCCGCCTCAGTATCGGACTATCATGTCCATAGTGCATCCACCAATTAGCCAATTTATTGTGTTGGATTTGGGATTGCGCTAACCTCGTCCCAAATGATCCATATTTCTTGCGGAACATGTCAATCTACAAAGATGAAATACCATAACTCACATATCAATAAACATATCATATGACATTTGACTTTTGAGTTATAAGTTATGACTACTCACGTCTCTTATGGCTTGACCTTGGTCCGCCAACTCAAGGAGCATTCGTTGGATCACATTGAGCAAACCACTGTATGCTTCATCGGCCTCACTCAACTCGAAGCGTTGCGTATACTGGAGGGCCGGATTCAAGTAGTGTGCTATACATAAAATATGAGCAATGTCATCAGTATATAGAAACTGTGAATAATATGAAAAATAATAAATAAATACAAATCACTACATAAGCAATTTAGCATGTTTTACTTGCGGCATGCAAGTACTAGTGGAATTGTGCATCTCACTTCTTGTCGATAATCGCCCAATATCGTTTATATTTTTTAGGACATTTGATTTTGATAGCCAATTTTGTCTTGTCTATTGACTCGTAAACATATCCCATCGTTGGTTTCCCATCACCATCTACCAACCTCAACACTTGCACCAATGGGATGGTGACGAGGATCAAGTGGTCAACATCTGCCCAAAACTATTGTAGATCAGGTTAGCAACTTCAGTGCAAGCATATCTCTTTGATCGTGGGAGTTCTAATTCATATTTTACCCATGTTTTGGACGACACCATGCTTTTCAGCTCAAACCTATATCTAGCTAAGCTCTGTAGGGCTAGGAATTGTGTCGCAAACCGTGTAATCGCAGGCCGGAGCAGCTCGTTCTTAGTGAAGTCTCTCATAAATTCACCAACTTGTCACTGTTGTACAAAAAATAAGTAATTGTTATTCCTTTATGAATAGTTGGCTATGTCTTGCTTTTCTTTCCCAAATCCTCAAGAATGAGGTCCATGCATTGAGCGGCACACGGAGTCTAGTACAAATGAGGTTTTTTCAACATTAATTGCCTTTCAACGGCTTTTAATTGGCGACATTGTTTGTTACCACATGCACAATCCGCTTCTCTCCAACCTCTTCAACTACCTTATCCATTAGTTGAAAGAGGTAATCAACCGTCTTCGCGTGTTTAGAAGTATCAACTGATTTTAGAAATACTGTCCTGGCATCGTTGTAGACCAAAAAGTTTATCAAACTCATCTCTATGGGATCGGTCCATCCATCGCACAAAATTGTGCAACCTCTCTCATCCCATACTTCCTCAAAGCTCTACACATAAGCTCATATCTCCGCGTACTCATCATCTAGTAGGGGCCCAGATACCTTGTATGCAGAAAGCTTTTAACTCTTGGACCAACTTCTGCACCAGTATCAGTCATACTTTTGAAGTATGATGACTCCACAACCTGACTTAGAATGTGGTTGTATATCACAAACTTTGCAATGGATTTTTCAAGCCTCTCCCTGCATTTTTTTCTGTGAGGTTGCACTCAATTTAGTTTGTTTTGAGCTTTCTGTCCGATACATAAAAGGATCCATGGGACCTGTAGTACGACCTGTAGTAGACGTCCTGGTCTCCCTCACGGTAGCTGACCTACACAACCCGGCAATCTCCTGAATGCCCTCATCATCATCAACAACATGTGGTCTCTCTGACTAGATCCACCACCAGTAGCATTCATGGATGGGCCCCTCAAGCTGGACCGAAACCAATAATCGACTTCTTCCTCATCTCGTCGCTGTCGTGCTTCTCTAGCACTCTCCCTCATCACTCTCGCTGTCACCTCACCCTCATCCTCATCATCCTCAGGACCAGGTGCAAGAAACTTTGGATCCCCCCTCCTTATTCTCTCATACATTTCTCTATCCTGATTGACTTCTGCTTTTTTCTTTCCCTTAGCTGCCTGCATGCTGGCTCTGATAACTTCTCTCACCTCTCTCGGTACATGGGGACATCCTTTTATCTCTCCCTTAACGTGAGCCAAATGTTCCTTCAACCATGTTATACCTCCTCCCAACAATTTCTTCCCACATAGCTTGCATTTGATTCGAAGCCTATCATCATCTATTATTGTGCTGTATTGCCAGGATGGATCTTGTCCACGTATCATATTTATTTATTTCACCTACATGAATGAGCAAATGAATAGATTAAATCACATGTGACACATCATCGCGTGTTGATTACATGTCCATTGATAATATGTGATGATAGATGTGTCACACGTAATCACCATGCGACACATGCATTATTCTAATTTTTAAAATATTGGAATATATTTTACCATATTTATTTGATGTTATTCTAATTTATAAAATATTAGATTACATTTGAAAATTTATTTGATATTATTCTAATTTGTAAAATAATTGTAAAATATTAGATTTCATTTGAAAATCAAATTTAGTTGATATTATTTTAATTTTTAAAATATTAGATTACATTTTACCATATTTATTTGATATTATTCTAATTTTTAAAATATTAGATTACATATGTGACACATGTGTAATTGACGTGTTACATTTGTAATTGATGTGCCACATGTGTCATGGGGTATATGTGACATGTGCACATGTAATTGATGTGTCACATGTGTCATGGGGTATGTGACATGTGACACGTGTCATGGGGTATGTGTCACATGTCACACATCAATTACATGTGTCATGGCGTATGTGACACACATGTAATTGATGTGTCACATACCCCATGACACATGTGACACGTGTATTACTAACATATATTATTTATTAAGTATTTCTAAATAATTTTATAAACTAAATAAATTAAGTTTTTATATAATAAATAAATTAAAATTTTAACTTAGTTTTTATAAATAATTTATTAACATATATTAATTATTAGAAACAAAATTGACCCACATATTTGCTAAAAAACCCTCCCAAAATTGACACACATATTTGCTAACAACCCCCCCCCCCCCCCCCAAATGTGACTCACATATTTGCTAAAAAAAACCCCAAAATTTGACCCATTATAGGCTCAAATTAGGGTGGTTTTAATACAAAACTCCCTAATTTGGGCTTAAAAATTCAAGATCTACCATATATAAGGGTAGATCTTAAAAATAATTTCAAATTATCGTCCATATCGTCCGATACGGATGACTGTATTGTCCGATAAATTAGTTTCTTTTGTGGGTAACCGGTAAAAACCATATTTATCGTATCGTTGAGCCTAAAAGACGATATGTATCGGGCGTCGATATCGTCCGATATTTTGGTCATTTAAGGGTTCAGGTCAATCTGCCAAATTATTGGCCGATAATTACAAATTATCGTCCGATAATTTGTAATTATCGTTCATATTGAAATAATTTGACCGTATTGTCCGATAAATTAGTTTCTTTTGTGGGTAACTGGTAAAAACCATATTTATCATATCGTTGAGCCTAAAAAACGATATGTATCGGGCGTTGATATCGTCCGATATTTTGACCATGCCTTTGACCACAATTTTAATGGTGGATATACATCGGATCATACCCAAATTTTTTGGGCCGTGACACCTGATCCACGTGATGGATGCCACATGGTGCCCAGATGATCTGGACGCATAATCCCGGGCCTCTAGTAATAATAATATTAATAATAATCTACATTATCATCACCAACGTAGCCATATTGCATGTGCTATTTCTCCATTCACTTCTATTCAAGGCCAAACTCTTTGGTACTTCACAATCCTTCATGTCATTTTTGACTATTTCCATCCAAGTCTTTAGTGAGTTTCCCCTTCTATTTCTTCCTTGCGTTCGTATCGTTCCAATCTATTTTACAGGGGTGTTTTTGTTAGTGTGGTGTTACATAGGTTATATTGAATAATGTGGTGTGTGGTACTTAATTGTAGATGTGTATATACAATTTTGGTTTTAAGATATAAGCTACTGTATGTACTAATTCTTCTATCTTAAACCCTAATTACTCAAACCCTAATTTAGCTTACCAACTCTCACCCTAATTACTCAAACCCTAATTTATCTTACCACCTTTCATCCTCTCTCACTACTAGGTATCAAGGACAAGCCCCTTGGGCCACGTCATCTCAGCTGACGTCTGCAAGGTCAAACTTTTGACCATCATTTTTCCTCGAACATACCAGCATCGGGATCAAAATTTTATGTAGATTATTGTCTCTTGGCACGAAATAATATGAGCAGTCTTTGTTTGACTTTCGAATGGCTCTTTAAACCGTCATTGTTAAGCTCTTTCTCGGTTTTGAGGTCCCCAATCACTGTGCAGCTTCATGATACCAGATTGTTGGCGGGATAGGGATCAGGTTCATTTACAATCAGGTTTGATTATTGTGTTCTGATTTGGGTGAGATATGTGGAATCACATGGATATATGTGTTGACAGTTTAGCTGTTTTTTTGATGATATCTGTCTCAAGTGATTAGATCTTGAATTTCAGCTAGTTCTCTATGAGCCTTGTTTGCTGCCCTTATTGATCGAAGCCATCGTTGCCCCTCTTGTTCATGTTCTTTGGTTCTCTATCCTCACGGATATCAGAGTTTGTATCTATTTTTGGAGCTGTTTATTGCCCAACTACTGCCATCAGAGTCCTATTAATTCTATTTTTGCGGTCTTTTTTTATCCCCCTTTTCTGCAGTTTATTGTACTTCTGCTGTTTTTCTATGTTGTTGAAGTGATTGTTATTATTTGAGTCAATGTGTTCTGACAACCTACCCTCTAGTTATCAAAACTGAATTCTTCTATTACCACCAAAGGAAAAGCGCAATTACTTTATGGGTAGCTTTATTAACATCCACGGAATATTGGTGGCACCTACGCCACAAATATTGATTGCTTTGAACCAGACAATGGAGATCATTTTTCTCCTCAATCTTCCGCACAAGAGACCTTGAGAGTTGAGACTATAAGCATACCATCAGACTGTCAGTTTTTTATTAGACATGTCACAAGTACCAAAAAAGTGTCCCTAAAATCATATGACACACATTCCACTAATCACTCTAACCATAATTTCTTGTACCTAACTCTCATCTTCTCTCACTTTTGTTTCAAGTCTTTGAAGGATATGCTGGGTTAAAGTATACATTTATTATATGTTTACACGCATATTGTTAAGCAATTATAATGTTCTAAAAAAGTTTTAGGAGCAGTTTGGGGATATTGGCTTTTATACTAAAGAGTGACATAGTTTGTACTTTCCGAAAAAAGCTTGTAATTTCACTGCTACGATCCTTAAAAAGCCCCCAAATATGATCGCTGGATAAAAGAGAACAGACGATGCCAACTGCCATCAGCCTCACTATGATACTAGAAAGAATTCATCGAGAGCATTGAATAACAACTGTCTCCGCAAAAGACCATTATTCAGGAAATCTTCAATGATTGTATATACATGTTCTTTCTCTATTAGAAAAATAAACTAAAAAAAAATTATATTTATAGATCATTATCATCATCACAGCTTTAACCCATGTATTTGGGGTCGGCTTTGCAATCCTTCATCATCTCTACTCGTTTCTGATTAGCGTTAAGCTCTCTGTACCTTAGCAATCCTTCATATCCCTTATGATGGCTGCCCTCCAGGTCTTGACTAGTCTTCCTCTTCTCCCACTTCTGTGTGCTTGTAGCTTCTCAACCCATCGTACATGGTGACGCGGGATGGGAACCCTAAAATGCGTGAATATGATTTTTAATGCGATTGGCCGAAATTAAATAAAATTAATTTAAGAGTAATCTTAAAACTATCACGATACCTTCGGGTTCGTAAAATTTTGGTAGGTAAATCACGCGAGATCCGAATAGGGTGTCCAATCCGATGCGCAAATCTCGTTAGATTTGAGGTGGGATCGGGCCTAGAGATAGGACTCTAGCTTTTCCAGGCTTAGGCGCTCGTCTTCGATCCGATGTAGATTCACGGGTTCGAACTAGGGTTGTAGAATTTGTTAGGTTTGATGGCTTGTATGAAAACTAGGGTTTTGATGGAAATAGATTTTGGGTTTGGATCAGGATTCAATATGGGTAATGGATTATAAGAGAAAACGGAGAATATAGAGCAAAGACAATAAAAGATCAAAAGATAATAGATAGGAATCACTCCCTTGGTCTCACACCAAACCCATCTCAGGGAAAGAATACTCAAGCAATAATGCATTCAAATATTCAATCAACTAATTAAAAAGTGTTTACAAGCCTCTATATATAGGCCGCTAATAATTAAATCCGAAAATAAAAGAATCCTAATACTAATAAAACACTAAAAAGACAGCTTTCGCATAACAATAAAATAAAATAAAAAAATCCCGTCATAAGTTGTCGGCGGTGGCCATGTAGTGGCAGGTGACAGCTGCTATGGTTTTTACAACATGCAGGTCTTGTGACAACGCGCTACGGTGCTGTTCACCTGGCGGTTTGTGTCATTTTCTCCTCTGAGGCTACGGTACTCGGGCTTCCTCTACGCTTCTTCCGACACCAGTAAAACTGATATGGTCTAAATCCGATGTCCATGTATGTGGCGTCCCCGTCAATTCCCCTGGACCAAATAGGTTTCATCACCGATGAAACGCGCTCGTGGTAGATGTCAATCAAATTGGGGTTCAATCAACGGACCTCATTCTCGTGGATCCAAGTGTTTTCGGACTCCGATTTTCCGACCCATTTAACCAAGTACTTATGGAATCTCCCATCTTGTGTGGAGACGGCATGATCATTTATTATATCCTCTATCTCATTTTTTCTCTATTGGCTTGGGAATAGAAGAGATACGGGTTGCAAGGTTGGGTTGGGGCTATGAGGTGACTGGAGTGAGTTTTCAGGAGGTGGGGTGAAACCCAAGGAACCAAATCCTCCACATTGAACGTTGAACTAACCTCCGCACCTGGAGGAAGCTCAAGCACGTATGCATTAGGACCACTCTTAGCCAAAATTCTAAAAGCTCCAGCGCCTCGGGATTGGAGCTTCTCTGCGGATCCCAATGGGAACCGCTTAGGCCTAACCCGAACCATCACATAATCACCCACGTGAAATTCTTTAAAACGCTTGTGAGCATCTGCAGATAATTTATATTGATTGTTGTTTGAATTAATCTTTTGTTTAATTTCGGTATGCAAGCTATGAATGTGTAGTGCAAATGCATCGACAGACTCTGACACTCTATGGGATGCAGACATGGGGATCAAATCTAATGGGGTCCTAGGCCTATGACCATGTACTACCTCAAAAAGACTCATGCCTATGGACCTATTGACAAAATTATTGTAGGCAAACTCAGCTGTGGGTAAAATAGTATTTCAAGTTCTAACATAATCATCGACAAGACTACGAAGGAGATTCCCAAGGCTCCTATTGGTGCTTTCGGTTTGGCCATCCGTTTGAGGGTGATAAGCCGTCAAAAATTGGAGCAATGTGCCCATCATGTGCCAAAGGGTCTTCCACAAATAGCTAGTAAATTTAACATCCCTATCAGACACAATAGTTTTGGGCAACCCATGAAGACGTACTACCTCTGCGAAAAATAATTTAGCAATATGAGATGCATAGGAGGTTTTGGAACAAGGAATGAAGTGGGCCATCTTGAAAAATAGGTCCACTACGACATAGATGGAATCGTGCTTCCTTGGAGTTTTGGGAAGTCCAAGCACGAAGTCCATTGAAATGTGTCTTGCCACGGTGTGTGTGGCACGGGTAACGGGGTGTACAAGCCGGTATTTTGTTTAGTCTGTTTTGACACTTGGCAAGTACGACAATGTTTAACAACCCGGGCGACATCTCTTATTAGGCTAGGCCAAAAGAACCTATCCTCTATGAGTGTAACAGTTTTATTACGTCCGAAATATCCAGGCATCCCTCCAGCATGTAACTCCCAAATGAGAAAGTCATGCAATGAAGTGCGAGGGATGCAAAGGCGATTGCCTTTATACAAGTACCAATCGTGAATGGTGTACATGGGGTGTGTGCTGGTCGGGTCACTAAGGAGAGCAGTGCACTCAACCCCAAAATCAGGGCACTCGGAGTACTCATCCTTTAACCTTTCGAACCCGACGACCTCAGTGCTCATTGTGCGCAAAGTCACCACTTGACGACTAAGTGCATCAGCGGCCTTATTTTCAGCACTGGCCTTATGCTTTAACATGAATGTGAACCCTTGAAGGTACTCGACCCACTTCGCATGCCTTGGGTTCAATTTTTTCTGTGAAGCAAGAAAGCGTAAGGCTTCATGGTCAAAGAACAGCACAAATTCCTGCGGTCTAAGGTAATGTTTCAAATACCAAAGAGATCGAACGACTACATAGAACTTCTTGTCATAGGTGGAGTATTTTTGCTTTGCTTCGTTAAGTTTTTCACTAAAATAGGCCACTGGGTGACCCTCTTGGCTAAGCACTCCTCCTATGCCCACACCCAATGCGTCGCATGCGACTTCAAAGACTTTGGAAAAGTTCGGCAATTGCATGATGGGTGCACTACTCATTCGTTGTTTGATCTCATCAAAGGCTTTCGTCGCCGCTTTGCCCAATTTAAAGTCCCTTTTTCATGCAATCTGTAATTGGGGCCATGATGGTGCCAAAGCTTCTGATGAAACGACAATAAAAAGTAGCCAAACCATGGAAGCTACGGACATCAAGTATGTTCTTAGGTTCGCGCCACTCCACAATGGCTTTAACCTTTTCGGGATCCGCGACCATTTTATCGGTCGAGATAATGAATCCCAAGAAGACAACGGAATGTTGCATGAAGGTGCACTTCTTGATATTTGCAAACAACTTCTCGCCCTTGAGGGTTTCACAAACCAACCTAAGGTGCTTCAAGTGTTGATCCTTGTCATGACTATAGATCAAAATGTCATCGAAATAAACAACAAGGAATTTGCCTAGAAACGGCCTTAACACTTGGGTCATAAGTCGCATGAAAGTACTCGGGGGTTAGAAAGCCCAAATGGCATGACCATCCACTCATAAAGACCATCCTTAGTCTTAAAGGCGGTTTTTCACTAATCACCAGGGCGGATGCGGACTTGATGGTAGCCACTCTTAAGGTCTATCTTTGAAAAGATAGCGGCACCAACCATCATATCGAGCATGTCATCGAGTTTTGGTATGGGAAACCGATACTTAACCGTGATCTTATTGATTGCACCGCTATCCATACACATGCACCATGTACCATCTTTCTTAGGAGTGAGTAGGGCAGGTACTGCACATGGGCTCATGCTCTCTTGGATGAACACCTTCTGAAGGAGCTCATTGACTTGTCGAGTCAACTCGGTGTGCTCAACCGGATTCAACCTATAGTAGGGTAGGTTCGGTAAGGTAGATCCGGGAACCAAGTCTATTGCGTGTTGGATATCACGCAGGGGAGGGAGTTCGTTTGGTAAGTCTTAAGGGAAGACATCCGTAAACTCTTTCAGGATCGGCTCAACCTCCTTGGGACACTCGCTCACCGACTCGGGAGCACTCTCAACGGTGACGACTATGCACACCACACTCTCATCTAATGATGCCTTTTCGAATTCTGAAGGGCTCACAATGTTGATAGATTTAGAAGACTCGCCCTTCTCTATTTTGATGGTCGATGGTGTTTTGGGAGGCAAAGGTTGTAAAGTGATCTTCTTGCCCTTATACAGGAACGTGCATATATTTGATCGACCATAAAGAGTCACGTCCATGTCGTAGAGCCACGGTCTTCCCAAAATGATATGGCCCACATCCATCGGCACCACATCACACCATAAGGTGTCCGAATAAGAACCTAATTGAATCAGGACACGACACCTTTTCGACACGGGAATAGATGAAGAGTCGACCCATGCGACTTTATAAGGTCTCGGGTGCGCTTCGAGTGTAAGCCCCAAGCGGCGTACGACATGTGTTGACAATACATTGGTGCAATTACCGCTATCCACGATAACCTTACAACTCTTTTCACCAAATCTGGCAAAGGTGTGAAAGATGTTCTCCCTTTGCCAGTCATCCTTCTCATCCCATTGAGGTTGTGCAAGAGCACACCTCACAACTAAAGAATGGCCAATAACATCACCCTCTTCATCACTGGGTGTGCTACCCGGCTCAAATACTTCTTCAATCACTACCTCAACATCATCCTCCTCTCCCTCAATGAAGAGAGCCCTTTGGGGTCTTCTGTAAGGCATTGGGCGGCAAAGTATTCCATTCCATGACATTTATAGCACATAACTTGAGAGTTGCCCCTTGAGGATTCTCCAACTACACCTTTTCCCTTTTCAAACCTCTTATTGGTAGGGACAGGTTGTGTAGGCTTGGGAGGAGGATTAAATCGTCCCTCACCGGATCGTTGACCTCGTATTGTGACTCGATCCTCTTCACCACCGTAGTTTTTAAATATCGTTCAAGATCTTACACAACGGTATAACATATTTCAAGAGTTTCTACGAGGTGAGAAATCAACTCTTTTTGCTATTCAAATCGCAATCCGATGCAGAATCCAGAGAGAGTGATTTCAGGGTCTTCCAATACTTTGGCCCTCATCATGAACTCTTCGAATTTGGCAATGTAATCGGTCACGGGCATACCACTTTGGCGTAAATTTTGCCACTGGTCGAGGAGGCGTTGGTGGTATGATAAAGGAACATACTTCTCAGTAAGTCGTTCCTTCATGTCGTCCCAACGGGTAATGGGAAGACAACCCGCATTCACCCTGATGCGCTCGACATTGAGCCAGAAAAGTCGAGCTTGACCAACCAATTTCATTTTAGCGAGCCTGACGCAACGGTCGTCATTCATGGCATACCAATCAAAGTGTTGGTCCATGTCGGAAAGCCAATCGAGGAAGACTGTAGGGTCCATTCTTCCATCAAAAGTCGAAATCTCAACTCTAACATTTTTAAGGAGTTGCACTTCGGGGTCGTAGTCATCTCTATGAGGATTCATACGATTCTGATTCCGATTACCTTGGCGACCATTGCGTTCAAGTGCGGACCTTCACGCTCTTGGCGCAGAGAATGGAGTTCATCATCCACTTCTAATTGGTTGATTCGATCATGCAATCTATCATTACCAATTCCTAGGGATGTTTGGGCCTGCTCTATGGTATTTAGACGCGCATTAATTGCGCCCAATTCTTCTCGCATAGCTCTAAGAGTATCGAGAACCTCATTCAAAGCCATGGTGATCACAAAGGTTTATTAGGGTTCTAATATGGAATGCAATATAGACTCAAAAGGAAAAATAATGCAATAAAATAACTATGACAAGCAAAGATGCCCTAACCTAGAAAACCTAGGGCTCTGATACCAAAACTGACGCGGGACGGGAACCCTAAAATACGTGAATATGATTTTTAATGCGATTGGCCAAAATTAAATAAAATTAATTCAAGAGTATTCTCAAAACTATCACGATACCTTTGGGTTCATAGAATTTCTGTAGGTAAATCGCGCGAGATCCGAATAGGGTGTCAAATCCGATGCGCAAGTCCCGTTAGATTTGAGGCGGGATCGGGCCTAGAGATAAGACTCTAGCTTTTCCAGGCTTAGGCACTCATCTTCGATCCGATGTAGATTCACTGGTTCGAACTAGGGTTGTAGAATTTGTTAGGTTTGATGGCTCGTATGAAAACTAGGGGTTTTGATGGAAATAGGTTTTGGGTTTGGATTAAGGATTCAATATGGGTAATGGATTATAAGAGAAAGCAGAGAATATAGAGCAAAGACAATAAAAGATCAAAAGATAATGGATGAGAATCACTCCCTTGGTCTCACACCAAACCCATCTCAGGCAAAGAATACTCAAGCAATAATGCATTCAAATATTGAATCAACTAATTAAAAAGTGTTTACAAGTCTTTATATATAGGTCACCAATAATTAAATTCGAAAATAAAAGAATCCTAATACTAATAAAACACAAAAAATGCAGTTTTCGCATAACAATAAAATAAAATAAAAATCGCAAAATGCGTCATGCTGAATAGTACTTGACAGTATCTTCTGACAGTACATCAGGTATCTACTACTTTATTCTCAGACGGTTTGTGTCCTTTTCTTCTCTGAGGCTATGGTACCCGGGCTTCCTCTATGCTTCTTCCGACGCCGGTAAAACTGATGTGGTCCAAATCCGATGTCTATGTATGTGGTGTCCCCGTCACATGGTCTGCTTGCTTGCCTCCATTTCATCTAGCCTGCATTAATTTTATTTGAGACGTCCTCTTCAAATCTACCATTTGATTGTAAAGTAGAGCCTAAATAGCGAAATCTATGGAAATATGACATTAAATGGTTTTTTTTTTATCTAAGCCCCTCCTCAGTCTATCATGTTCACTAAATTTGCACGTAATGTATTTCATTTTTGTTCTGCTAATTTCAAACACCTTGACTCCAAAGTTTTTCTCCATAATTTCAGCTTATCATTTATTTCTTTTGTCGTTTGGACAATTACTACTACGTCATCCACAAATAACATGCACCAAGGAACCTCTTCTTGTGTGTCTATGGTTAACGCCAAATATGACTAGGGCAAACAAATAAGGGCTCAAGGTAAATCCTTGATGAAGCCTAACTCTAACAAGGAAATCACTACTCTCTCCACAAGTTGTTCATATACTAGTTACCAACCTCTCATACATGTTTTGGATAGTCTCAATATATAAGTTCGGAATGCATTTCTTCCTCAGAGCGCACCAAATAATCTATCTCAACACTATCATAAGCCTTCTTTAATCAATAGATACCATATAAAGGTTTTCCTTCTCTCTTGTCTCAATAGGAAAATCATGGTTTTAAGACTCGCTGAGTCGACTCGGAACTCGGGCGAGACGACTCGACTCGACCCAGTTTAAGGTCGACTTGGTCAACTCGGAGAGTCGACTCGCAAACTCGACCGAGTTTTTCGACTCGGCCAGTCGACTTAAATTTCAAGACAGTTGGGCTGGCGGGGTTTTAAAGGGTTTTGGAGGGCATACTTGTAATTTGGGTGCTTTATAGTTTATCTAATTAAGGGCTTTAGCCCCGACGAGAAAGATGAAAGAAAGAAAAAAAAAGAAGAAAGAAGAAAGAAGAAAGAAAGAAGAAGAGGAAGAAGAAAGAAAGAAGAAAGAAGAAGAAAGAAGAAGAGGAAGAAGAAAGAAAGAAGAAAGAAGAAAGAAGAAAGAAGAAAGAAGAAGAAAGAAGAAAGAAGAAGCCCTCAGCCGCTCCTCTCATGCCCTAAAATGTGAGTTTTTTTTTTCACTTTATAAGCCCTAAAATGAGTAAAATCCTTTTTTTTTGTTTTTTTTTTCACGATTGCGCCACAGGTGCCCTAAAATCTTTTCTTTTTCCCACTTTATAAGCCACATGTGCCCTGAAATCTGGTTTTATTGATTTTTTTTAGGGCACCTGTCCTGTGGCTTATAATGATTTTAGGGCCCCTTTGTACACAAATTAATCACTTGTTTTTTTTAGGGCCCCTTCGTACACAAATTAATTATTATATGGATGAGATATGGACAATAATGAATTTTCATCTATTAAATATTTAAATTATATATATATATATATATATATATATATATATATATTAAATAGTCCGAGTTGGAGCGAGTTGAGTTGGACCAATTTTTCGTGTTGACTCTACTCAGATGATTTTTGAGTCGAGTCAAGTTTCCATGTTTAAAAATCATGAGGAAAATAGCTTTGTTGTTGATCTTCTCGACTTAAATCCAAACTGAATCTATGATACATTTGATTCCTGCCTTAGGCATTGTTCTACTATTCTCTCCCAGAGTTTCATAGCGTGGCTCATTAGTTTAATGACTCAATAGTTGACAAAGTTTTAGATGTCTTCTTTGTCCTTTTAGAAAGGGACCAAAATGCTCTTTCTCCATCCCTTGAGCATTTTCTTAATCTTCAGTATCTTGTCGAATAATTTAGTCAACCAACTTAGTTCATTCTCTCCCAACACAATCTAAAATTTTATAGGTATGTCATCTAGTTCTGATGCTCCTCTTTTCTTCATCTTTGCTACGACTACTTTTACTTTAGCTTCCAATATTTCGTTGATCATCCTTTGAGTTAGCTCCTCTTCTTGATCAACTTCCTTTGCATATTCTGTATTTTATAGACTGTTAAAGTATTTTTATCTCATCCTCTTTTGCCAAGACCCTTTGATCCTCGTCTCCAATGCACCCTACTTGGTCAAGATCTCCAGTTTGCTTTTATTTAATCTTGGCAAGTTTATAGATTTCTTTCTCTCCTTCTTTCGTTCCCAACCTAGTATATGAATTGTTGTACGCTTCATACTTAAATTTACTCAAGGCTTTCTTAGCTTCTTTGTTGGTGAGTTTATATCTTTCAAGATCATTTGTAGTTCTTGTTCTTTATCATTCTTTTACACTTCTCAACAATTAACTTTTATATGTTTGCATTCAACCATCATGTTTCTTTTTGTATACCTTTTCTTCATTTAGATCGCCCCATTTGTTCTCACGCCTCATTGGGCTCCCATTCCCACCACCATACTTCTGGGTCATTCATTTTCCCTTTAAAGGTTGTTATTTTGTCTCCTTTTAATTCCTATTATTTTATTTTTTTGGGATCCTTCTGTCATCTTTTTAATCACTTGGCTCTTGACTAGAACGTCCAAAATTATCAATGTATGTTGCGTTGTAAGGCTTTCTTTTATGATGACCTTGCAATACTTGCAGTTTGCCCACTCTCTTAGCCTTACTAAGAAATAATATATTGGAGTTCTATTTTTCCACTTTAAAAGTTATTAGATGCTTGTCTCTCTTTTTGGAAAAGGTATTCACTATTGCCAAGTCAAAAGCTACAACATCAAGGATATCACCCCCCCCCCTCCAACTTTCTCATCTCATTCCTTTCACCAAAATAATATCCTCCATCTATCCTTTTATATTTGTTTCACATCCTCTCTACGTGTCCATTAAAGTCAACTCCAATCACTATGTTTTCATTATTGCGTATCCCTTGTACTTGTTCCTCCACCGATTGCGAAAATTCTTGTTTCACGTTTTCACAGTCTAACTTGGGGTGCATATGCACTAGTAACATTTAATATTTCCTTTACCCAAAATGATTTTAACCATCATAATCCGATCATTCTTTCTCTTGACCTCAAAAATCTTATCCTTTGAATCTTTGTCCACTACTATGCCTCCCCCATTGTAAGAGTTAATCTTCCCCAAGTAGTAAAGCTTATACCCATCTCCAAGGTCCTTAGCCTTCTCCCCTTTCCATTTTGTCTCTTGCAACCGCATTACCTTAATCTCCCTTTTTTGCATGACATCTATTAGCTCGACAATCTTCCCAGTTAACGTACCTACATTCGAAGAAGCCATATGTAACTTCTAGACCTTCTTTTCCTGCACACATCTATGTCGATGTGGAAGCCCTAACCTACTACTCGCAACTATTTGCTATCCTTCTGATTGTCGCTTACAGGGAACGGCCTTGTCAATCCTTGCCTATTTCTCAATACAACCAACCTCCGTCATAGTGCGTTGTTTATAGGGAAAGCCCTAGCCAACCCTTGCCTTCTTCTCACTATACCAAATAATTATAAATCAATATACAAAAAAAACTATAACCAATTAACCATCAACAACCATTTGAAATGTTTGACCAATGGAGTACAATAGTACTCGACCATTTAAATTAAATGGCTGTGGACAGCTATACTTCATAGGTCAAACATTTCACATGGTTGCTGATGGTGATGGATATGTGCATGGGAGCCGCAGTACACTTCAGTGTATAGCATGTTGTCTCTTCTTTTCAATAAAACATTCTTATTTTCTATATTAGGATATGACCGATGCACGCATTTTCTATAATATTTATGTTTCTTGAAATTCTTATGATTAAATTAAAATAAATTTCCTATTAATTCATGTGAATTACATGATTAAAGATCCCAGAGTATTGGGTTACCTTGTTGTAAGGTAGTCATTTTTCTTCGCCTCTTGTTTTCTATGTGCTCACACATGTCGTTGTGCTTATGTATGCTTTTAATTCTGATATAATTCGGCATTTTTAACCATATACATTTACAAAAAGAGTTCTGAATTGACTTGGCCACTTGCCAAATGGTGCAGTCAGGATCGAAGCCAGAGTTTCCAAAACAGACTTGCAATTAATATATAAATAATGGTGCCATATATATGAAGAGTATACATTATAATCGTGGCAAAATTCCACCTTCCTGTTCTACAATATGAGTACTATATAACCTGAAAAATTACAATAAGAACAACATTTAATTCATTATAACCTTAAAAAAATGCAGAAACGTTTAAAGAGTGTAACTGAGAAGGAGTTGCTTTCAGAATTTTTTAATTGTAGATTCTCATAGTTGCCCCCAAACATTTAAACTGTCTTTTCATAGTAACGAGATATGAAGCAATTATGTCATTGCTATAAACGATCATTAGGTTAACAACACATGCTCCCCATGATGAAGTCCATTGCCTCTATGGAGTTTAAAAAAAAAAAGTCTCAGGCACACCTGAATGGGGACAAATGTCAGCTTTTCAAATCCAAGATATTCAATTCCTCCGTAACGGTTTGGTGTGTTGACCTCATTCACACAAAGAAGATTCTGTAGAAAGACATGAGAAATGAAATCTTACTTCCACATAAATCCATGTGAAAACCATGTTTCTAATCCAGGAATAGGCATTAGATACTGTTAATTTGCCAATAAACGATGGAATAAATTAACTAGTTAACTTATTCTTGAAACATTAAAGCCTAAGATTGTGACCATAGTTCTAAACTCGGCGAGTCATCGAGTAACTCGGCCGAGTTAATCGACTCGCCAAGATTTCGAGTTGAGTCTGAGTTGAGTCGAGACTTCGCTAGGATCATGCAACCATGGTTCATAAACTACCCTTATATATAAAATGTTGTCATGGCATAAGGTTTTAGAAACCCTACTTTTTAAAAAGTATCAAACTCCTCATTTTACCAACATATCTTTCCACCTTTTCCTTGTAAAATACTTTTCATTTTTATAAAATATATGGCAAATGGGGCAATGGGGTTTGAATCCATACCGGAGGCGGTGGGTTTGAACCCCATATCACATGCCACGTGGCACGTGACTCCAAAACAATACCATTTTTGGATCATATGCCATGTGGCATGTGATCTATAAAAAAATTCAAATTATTATTTTGGTGGTCAAAACTATGGTCAAAATATGGGTACCACCCACACATCCTGGTGCATTGAATATTTCCCCCTTTGACCACATTTTGGACTGTGGATATGCATCAGATCATGTCCAATTTTTTTGGGTGGCCTCTGATTATTGTCGTAGATCCCTGATCCCTTTGATGGATGCCACGTGGACCCCAACTGATTCGAACCCAGTGCCCTAGGGCGGGTTTGAACCCCTAGTCCCGGGCCTCAAAATATATAAACTTTTAGAATATTTTCTAAATTATTGAGTCTGAGCGAGTTGAGTTTATCCGATTCTTCGAGTTAACTCGACTCATCTGACGTTTGAATCGAGTAGAATATTTGGGTTTTCAAACCATTACCTCGATCCGAATACCAAAGGAATAGTCCTCGTAATAGCCTGGTTCGTTGCTAACGATCATGCCTTTCCGCAAAGGAGTCATGTTTCCGAACCGAAAGCTTATACTTTGAGGGCCTTCGTGAACATTCAATGCAGCTCCGACACCATGGCCAGTCCCTAAAACACAGAGAGAATATAAAATATAGCCATGTACATCTTAATGTGAATCTTTAATCACTGGAAAGATGTGTAAATGAGAACTTCTGTTACACAACTCGGTGCAACATTCCGAGAGAAGAAGTGTGGTGGAGAAGGATAATTACCATGTCGGTAATCAAGTCCAATCTTCCAAAGGGAGGAGCGGGCAAATGCATCAAGTACAAAACCAGGAGTATTTTCAGGGAAGACGGCTTGATCAAGAGCAATATGACCCTGCAACTCAGATATTCAGTCATAAATCAAAATGGAGACCACATAAATGCTCATTTTGTAATATATATATATATATATATATATATATATATATATATATATATATATATATATATATATAGAGAGAGAGAGAGAGAGAGAGAGAGAAGTCATATCAGTCTACGTGGCACCCAAACACATGCATTTAGGGAGGATCAACCAAATAAACGGTGAAACGTGGTGGGTGAACCATTGATGGTGGTCAAGGGTTTAAAAATGAACGATGAAACCAAATATCAGTTCACCATTCATTTTTATCATGCTGATCATGGTGATATAATTAATTTTTTTTCCAAAACCCTAAAGGGATGGGAAATACTAGGGGAGAACGGGTGCCATGTGGGGAGTGCAGTGGTGGCACCCAAATGGACACTCTTCTCTAGCGTTCTTGACTAGGGAAGGGTATAGCTTCCCTTTTCCCATATATGCATATCTCTCTCTCTCTCTCTCTATATATATATATATATATATATATATATAGAGAGAGAGAGAGAGAGAGAGAGAGAGAGGCCTGGGGATATGCATTTGAACGCATGGTTCATCCATGCTTGCACCAGCTGGGCGCTACATGGTACCCAACCGAGGATCAGGAGCCACCGCAACTTGCCCAAGGTTGCTAAGGTCCATCTAAAAACAAAATTAGAAGGGTATTTATCCATCGTACAAATGTTGGTCAAAGGTGCAAAATTTCAATGCACCAAGTTCTGGTGGTGTATGGGGAACTTTGACCTGTGTTTTGAAGGGAAAAAAAGTTCATAAATAATATTTTATAAAAACGAAAGGGGCTGGGTGAATGCTTAGGGGGTATAACTCATGACCATGTCTCACTGGACGTGATCTGGGATTCGAACGCCCGGTTCATGCCGTATGTTCAAACTCATATTCCCATTTCTCATATACATATGTATTATATATATACACATAAATCCACATCAAAATGAGGATTGGCCATGTTCTATGTTACATTGCATAAATTTCAAAGTTTCACATATCCAATGTTGCATTGGATATCATCACAATGCAACACTGGGACAAAGAAATCTGATGTAATCCAAAATTATCCGAATAAGGAAAGAGAAGCACGAGGGTTGAGCCAGAGATGTAGGCCCATGAGGAGCTTATTGGGCCTTTAACCAGGTCCCCAATTGAGTTCATAGTCACCAAGTCGGGTTCGGCAATAATTCGGCAAGGTTAAAATCCGGAAAATTTCAGCAAGTTCGGGGAAATATTTGGAGAAAAATAAAAAAATAAGATTAAACAGTTAAAAAATATTAAATATATAATTTATTGAAAAATTCAGGAATATTCGCGAATTTCAAAAACACGCGATTTTTCAAAAAATTCGGCAAATATTCATGACTAATTCAGGATTAATTCGTAGAACCTCAAGTTTGTGAATTATTCGCGATTATCCTTTTTTAAAAGTTCAGTGAATTTTGTGACTATGATTGAGTAAAAAATGGGCTGTCCATGAGTCCCTTGGTGACTTCTTAAGTAGCTCACATGGCCAATTAATCAAAAGGGAGACCTTGTTTTATTAGAGAGTTTAACTACAATTTGACCCAAAAAAAGAGGCGGTGGGGTTTTAAGATTTGAATTTTAGATTTGTGCATGGGAGTTATTTTGGGATATTAGAGTTTACTAGATGACTTCTGTGAATTGGGGTTGCTTAGTTAAGTTATTTTTAGTACCTCTGTTTAATTTTGGAATCCTAATTAGGAAAGTTTTAGAGTTTAGTTATGTAAGCACGGGCATTAAAACTAACTAGTTTTTTTGCTTATGAAAATTTGAAGAGATTATATAGCAATTTTGTAGGTTTCCTTGAAACCCTAGTTAGGGTTTGAAGAGTTGAAGGTATGCTTTATTTATGTGAAAATTTTCTTCTCCTTTGTGGTTTCTCTTCCCCCAATATCACATCAGAGAAGTATCAGAGCTAGTTGATCCTAGGCCAATCAATTCTGAGCACCTTAATTGTGAGAATTCAAGATGCCACCATGTGGAATGCACCGTAGAGGAAGAGGTTCTGAGAGTTGGCAAGAAGCCGTTCAACATCTCCACACACAATTTGATTAAGTAGCGCAACAGTTGTTGCACCAATAAGCTATTGTATCCCTCCCCGACGAGAAATTCATATAGATCATGTTTTGTATCAAAACCATTATCAATAATTCATGGAAAATCATACTTTGGGGATTACGGATGAAAGCGGATACTGGAATTGATGTAATAGAGACCACACTCGATGAAGGAATCAGAAGAGAGAGGACTACAATACACATACGAGATTAAGAAGCAAGACAGCTTGGTCACAGATAAGGACCCACGATTGGTCCTTAAAGAGTGTCCAATTGAGTTAAAGAAAGGGTTGACTTGTACATGAGGGATAATTGAGGATCTTAAATTTGACTAGGTTGACTTTTATGAATGGGAATTTATTAATTAAGTTATAGTTATTTTTGTAACTTAGTTTAATTTGAGAGTCCTAATTAGGAGAGCTTTGGAGTTTATTTAAGTAAGAAAAAAGCATGACACCCTGATTGGTTTTTATATTTATGAAAATTTGAGGAAACTCTGGTGAGTTGTAGGTTCTCGTGAAACCCTAGTTATCAAGTTAAATTCCTCTCTCATCTGTGAATGGATTGAAGAGTTAAATGTACACTTTATTTTGGTGTTAATGTTCTTCTTTGTGGACCCCCTACCTCCAATATCACCACACATCTACTACAATCAATTAAAATGTGAATAAATGGCATAGGGGTGCAGATTCAGTTAACCGAACCGAATTGAAACCGAAATTTTGGTTACGGCATCGCCTAAAACTGAACCCAAACCCAAACCAAAAAGTTTTGGTTTCGGTTAACCGAACTTCCCACCCCCCCCTGAACCGATCCGATTTCAATGTCGGTCGGTTCGGTTTTCAGTTTCTTCCATATTTTTTTTCTTTTTCTAAAGAGAAAATTTCGGGTTTTATTTTATTTTTCAGTTTTTTCGGTTTTATTTTCTCACCCTACCTGGCCGGTTTTGGGATTTCAGCTACCGAAACCGAACTGGTTCGGTGCGGTGTCGGTTTCGGTCCAGCTCTGGAGGGTTGTTTTCGGTTTTAATTTACACCCCTAAAATTGCATAATTAAATCTCATGTGATATTCATTAGAACTTGACGGACAGACACCTGTAAAACTCTGGTGAAGCATTCTTTTTGACGTGAAGTAGGTTCACCAAAATGTACAGTCCTTGTTATGTCTGTTGTACCATCAACATACTGACCACCACTGTCCAATAGGAAGAGCTTCTTGTCATCCAAAGTATTACAGCTTTCGGGCTCGGGTTTATAATGTATGATAGCACCATTTGCACCGTAACCTGAAAATCAATTGACTATTATCAACTGAAATCGGACGGTTGTATAGAATTCATTATATTATATTGAAGAGCTTCTTGTCCAATAGGAAGAGCTTCTTGTCATTATATTATCAACCTGAAAATCAATTGACCACCACTGTCCAATAGAATTCATTATATATATATATATATATATATATATATATATATATATATAACTTGCAAGCAAAATACTATAATACTAAACAAATAACTTGCAAGCAACATTTTAGAAGTCTAAAGAAGGGAGAAAACAAGTAGTCAGGCCCTGAGAGGAGGGGAGACGTAAGCCCCGATGCATATAAAAGGTGAAAGCCTTTGAAAACACATATTAAAAGGATAATGGCGCCTGACTGACATTGAATTAGAGTTTTTATCTGACACCACTGAAGTGTGCTTTATTATTATATCATGTGGCACACATTTGTGATCAATTTGTCCAAGTGGCAATCCATCATTGGAGCATGTTTTACCCAAAGAATCATACCCATAAGTGGGATGTGAACCATTCGATTGGCAAACTTTAATATCAGCCATTAAAACTAAGAACAATGGTTGGTATTAGAGTGTACAGATCGGATGGTTCAAAACTTCAAATCTCCCAAAAAATGTGATTTTTGGGTCCATTGCCCTTTCATATATGATATATCACTTTGACGGTGTGGATTACCCACATCTCAAACCATTAATGGTGTGAGATCATTTAAACACCATTTTGGTGTTTAAATGACGGTCAGGAGAGTCGGGTCCTTTATTGAATAATTAGTAAATATGAGAATAATGTAAGAAAATGATCAAAGATGGCAAAAAAGGCAAAGTAGGATAAGTTATATAATATATGAAAATATAAACGAAAAAAGGCAATAAAAATCATAACATCAAGTAAAACCTTTCAAAATCTATGTATCGAACAGGAATTAATTTATCAGGTATAAAACATAAAACAAGAGGGAAAAATTCATGTATTATTGATGATCTTCTTAGCTTCTTATAATTTACAAAAAAAGATAAAGTAGGCACAGTCAAATAAGTAACCAAACCACTAAGCCAAACTAGTAAGCAACATAAAAATATTTAACATGCAAATAAAAAAATTTATGGACACTAGAAATAGCATAGTTAAAGGAAACATGAAACAATTTGAAGGGAAGTGGGAAAGACAAATTAGCAATAAATCAGAAGAAAAAAAAAGATGCTTGGTGCTGCAATATAGTCATAGATGTAAATGATCCCATACACTCAGGGGATTTGAAAACTGATGAAATTTCATAGAAATAATCATGAAAACAAAAAACAGGTTTCTGCATATGAATTGAAAAGAAGAAAATAGAGGTCAGATAAAAGAAGTTTCTAGGCCCTGGTTTGTTAAAAGAATAATGGGATATTAGAAGCATTTATAGGTATTGTCAATGAAAAGCACCGACATGATACATCTTTTAAGCAATCTAAGCCATTAAACTTGCAGCTCATGTTGGGAGCTACCTGTAGAATTATGTATAAGGGACCCATTACTTGCACACGAGAAGTTGGCCCTTGCACGCGTTCTAAAAGAAAGGCTTCGGATTTTGGGGACTTGTCTCATGTGAAAGCATCTAAGTTGTCTGATTTGAAGGCCATGATCCAAAGTTCTTAGGTGCAAAAGATTGGCACCAAACTCTATTTTTATCAAAGGATTGCCACTAAGTCAATAGTTGACTGCATTGAATCATATGATAGAGATTGTGTTTTGTGCCAATCTTTTGTACAAAAGATCTTGAGATCATGGCTTTCAAATCAGACAGCTTAAATGGTTTTTTCACATGGCACGGATCCCCAACATACCGAGTCTTTCTTTTAAACTATGTGCAAGGGCCAACTTCTAGTGTGCAAGTAATGGCTCCCTATGTATAATTACATTAGTAGGTGTGTTAATAGTACCTATGTTTGGGTGTGTCTGTAGTAAGTGACTTCACTTACTCTTTTCCCTTTTTTGTTAAACTCAGTTTCCGTGATGTAACAAGTTTCATATATAAGCTACTAATGTATTGGGAAGACTGAAGAGTGCTAAGAACTCAACCCTAATTTTCCTCAACTTGCTTCTTCTTCTTCCTCAAAAAAAGCTATTTAGCCTGAATGGTTTTCAATTTGCATAAAGTAAAGCCTCGAGTCTAGAAAGTCCTCAGTTGAGAACCAAGGCTTTGAATTATGCATTACCTACCACTTTATACGCTGGGATGAGACCTTCAGCATTTCATCCACGTGATTCAACATGATGGGATTAAGGCTATCAAAGGAGAATTTAAGAAAAATCATGTGTTATTATTCATTAGTTTACTTGTTGATTATGCCTCCTAACACTATATGTACAATTACATATTATATATTAGTATAACCCTACTTGTGCTATTGATGAAACTTACTAGGGTTGCATGTATTGTGACATTACAACTGAATGACGCTTGAAGGACTTGTTTGTGATAGGGTTGCATGTATTGTGCCATTTCACTTTGGTGTGGTTTTTATCCGCGATGGTGGCGAACTAATCCGAATGTTACACATACCTTACCCTTCCTGCTGGATTGCCCTGTATTTCTGTAGGACATACCCCAATCCAATTTACTTAACTCAATTTTTCGTTGTTAAAATATTAAGCTAGACCATTTTGGGCCACTATATGTGCATGGACTGTGGACCTCTTACGCCTCACTCTTTTTGGGTCTATGACCTCATCTTAGAAGTTTGACTTAGTAGTTAAGAGTTTAGTTATTGTAGCTTTGAACTTTGCAAAGTCTTTATGTTTTGGGTTTATGTGATTTCATAGGAAAATGAAAAGGTATCTTAGGGAAAAGAAAGGTGACGTGGGACGACCCTAAGATGAGTGTGAGATGATAATTGCCGAAATTAGACTAATTAATTAAGGCGATACCTTAGTGTCTCATAGAATTCTTCTTAGGTAATCATGCTCGGCTCGCTTAGAGTCCAATCCGGCACGCAAGTCCGTTAGAATTGCGGAATGTGCGATCTTGGAGAGAGAACTCTAACACCCTCTAGGTTGGGCGTTCACTCATTAATCGATGTGGGATGTCGTAGCTCCCCGCTAGGGCTTTCGAATCGAACGGTGGGTTGGGAAAATTGAGCGATCTCTAGCCCAACAACGGTTGTGGATCGATGGATGGTGGAATGAAATCAATCCACAAGGATGGGCATAAAGAGGGCTCTAGATTTAGAGTTTTGGGGGTCTTAAGGAATCCACTAAAAGGGGAAAAGGAGGGTAAAATAGCAAGTAAAAGACAAAGAGGTAAAGAAGATCAAAGATGGAACGTGGGTATCTCACCGTTGGCCTCACACCAAACCCACAAGGGGAAAAAAAGAATCACTCTTCACAAGCTCATCTCAAGCTCTCAACGCAAAGCATTTTCATTCATTCATCAAATCCCTTACAAATGCTTACATCATTACCTTATATAGTAGGTACTAAGAATAAAAAACTCTGAAATAGGGAAAGTACATTAATACCCAAAATAGCAAACTAAAAACTAGAAAAGCAAAGGGGGAAAACAAAACTGAACAAACCCAAATTGGGTAAAACACGTCACTTGAGTCGCTCGAGCGAGTTTGGTTCATGATTGAGCGAGAACCACAAGTCAAAATACTTAAGCCTATGGTTGGGGTCGCTTGAGCGACAACCAAAGTTGCTCGAGCGACAAATGGCCGAAAGTTGGCCCTGCTTTTCTTATGCATTCTCGCTCGAGCGATAATGGTGCTCGCTCAAGTGGACATGGGCAGTGAGCCCTATCTGCGGCTCTTCAAAGTTTCTTTCGGTGAATGTTGGTGCATCGTTCGCTCCTCCGTCGCTTCTTCCTGCGATACACCTTGTGTGGTCTAAAACCTAGGTCTATGGTGTCGGCGTCCCCGCCAACTCCCCCTGACCAAAAGGGCTTCATCACCCCTATAAAGAGTGGTCGTGATATCGATCGAGCATATCGGGGTTCTAGGAGGCAGATCTCGTCTTCATTGACCTACATATTCTCAGATTCCGGCTTACCCACCCACTTAACTAAATATTTTTGAAACCCTCCTCCATGTGTGGAGACCACAAGATCATCCAAAATCTTCTCGATTACCTCTCTTTTCGGCTTGCTTGGAGGAAATGGTATAGGTTGCAAGATTGGGTTGGGATCGTGAATAGAAGACGTTTGAAAATGATTGCAAGGAGGTGGGGTTGAGAGTAGATAAGAAACTAGGTCTTCCATGTTGAACGTTGAGCTAACTCCTTTATCTTGAGGAAGCACAAGAACATATGCATTAGGGCCACTCCTTGCCACAATCCTAAAAGGTTCTACTCCGCAAGCTTGGAGCTTCTTCGCGATTCCCGATGAGAATCGTTTAGGTCTAACCCGAACCATCACATGATCACCGATTTGGAATTCTTTGAAACGCTTATGCGAATCTGCTGATAATTGTAATTATCATTGCTCAATTTAAGTTTACGTCTAATTTCGACATGCAAATTATGAATAAGTTGCGCAAATGCATCCGCGGACTCGGATGTACGATGTGATGTATACATAGGGATCAAATCTAGGGGTGTTCTAGGCCTATGATCATGCACCACCTCAAATGGACTCATACCTATAGACCTATTGATGTGATGCAGACATAGGAATCCCAAGTCCTAATGTGATCACCAACAAAACATTGAAGGAGATTGCCTAAACTCCTATTGGTAGCTTCGGTTTGGCCATCAGTTTGAGGATGATATACCGATGAGAATCGTAGCATAGTACATATCATGTGCCATAGGGTCTTCCAAAAGTAACTAGTGAATTTAATATCTCTATCCGACATAATGGTCTTGGGTAACCCGTGAAGACGTACCACCTCTCCGAAAAATAATTTCACAATATGGGTTGCGTCGAAGGTTTTAGTGCACGGAATGAAGTGGGTCATCTTAGAGAAGCGGTCTACTACAACAAAAATGGAGTTGTGCTTTTTTATAGTCTTGAGAAGCCCAAGCACGAAGTCCATCGAGATGTCTTACCACGGTGTGTGAGGCACCGACAAAGGAGTGTACAAGCTTGTGTTTTGCTTACTTTATTTGGAAATTTGGCAAGTACGACATTGCCGCACAATCCGGGTGATATCTCGCATGATACTAGGCCAAAAAATCTATCTTCGACGAGCGCAACGGTCTTGTTGCGCCCGAAATAACCGGCAATTCCTTCGGCATGTAACTCACAAATGAGGAAGTCACGCAATGAAGTGCAAAGGATGCATAGGCGATTGCCCATGAACAAATATCTGCCTTGTAAGGTATAAATGAAGCAAGTGCTCGCTTGGTCACTAATGAGGGTGGTGTAGTATTTCCCAAAATCTGGATGGGATATTCTTCCTTCAACCGCTCAAATCTGATGACCTCGGTGTTCATGGATTGCAAAGTTGCCACCTGGCGACTAAGCACATTTGCAACTTTGTTCTCAACACCGGCTTTGTGCTTCAACACAAATGTGAACCCTTCTAACACGGGACACTGACCCTAAAATACGTGAATGCCCCAGATATGCTAATTTCCCGAAATTAAACTAATTAATTGAACAATGAAACACAAATTAATGTGATACCTTAGGGTTTTGCGGATTTTCGCTTAGGGAAACCATGTTTGGTTCGGCTAGGGTCCAATCCAGTGTGTGAGATCTGTTAGAATTTGTGGAAGGTGCAATCCTAGAGATACAACTCTAGCATCCTCTAGGTCGGGGCGCTCGCTCGTTGATCGATGTGGAATCTCATAATTCTTTGCTAAGGCTTTGAAGGGAATGATTGATCGACACGATTGGAGTGATCTCGAGCCCAACAACGGTTATGGATCGATGGGTATTAAAGAGAATCAATCCACAAGGATGGACATCAAGATAACTCACGACTTGGGGGTTTGAGGGCTTTAGGCATTCAAATAGATGGAAAAAAAAGCAAGAAAATAGCATACCTAAATAGGAACAAGAAATAAAGAGAAGATCAAAGATAACATGGGCATCTCACCCTTGGCCTCACACCAAACCCACATGAGGAAGAAGACTCACTCTTCAAAGCTCATCGCAAGCTCAATGCAAGACATTTTCATTCATTCTTAAGCAATCAATCTCAAATTTGGCTTACATAAAGATGTCTTATAGTAGCTACAAATGAGAATAAAGCCAAAACTAGAAAAGTACAATGTTACCCTAAAAGATAACACATTCTACTACTACCCCCCTCTTGTGTGAAAGGGTCGGTGTGATCATCTCTTCAGGGATTTGATTCGAGGAACTTCCTACACATTAGACCTCCCCGTAAGACCTAATTAGGCAGGGATAGTACCCACCCCCCGCATATTCGGTAAGGAAAGCCTAGGTACCCAGAGTAGAATAGGAACACTCTATTACCCTAGTTTCAAAAATCTAGTGAGATTGAGAGCTCATGCAAACGCTGTTTTTAAAAGCATAAAAATGTCTAGAATTAGGAAATTGAACTTCAGTAGTAATGACTCATCGCTATTAGGCTTCCATAATAATCCCGAGTATGGTGTTGGGTCGTTTCAATAGATAGCCCAAGATCGTAGTCAGGTAAATATGGCTGGCGAAGATGAAGAATTACCCTTTACTCCTCTACCAAATACTAGAGACAATGGCACTGGGCTGAATTGTACCATCGAGCAAATTGTAAACCTCGATGCCCATACACTGTCAAAAGGAGGAAGAGAATCTTAACCATGGTTCAAAATTTCGGTCCCCACCAAAACGAAACCAAAAATTCAAAATTTCGGTTCATACTGTATGGGATTCAAGTTTTCAGCCATAATTCAAAATTTCGGCCGAAATTCGGTTCAAAATTTCGGTTTCAGTCCAACTCAAAACGAAATCTAAAAATTTGATCCTTGATCCGAACTTCTACTTCAATCCTTGGTTGGTTTGCACCAAGGCATCCTTGACCAACAAATTGTGGATGATCAAGGACGTGTCATCGATGAACACGTAAACTCAGAAAATGGACGCCAAGAAAGGTTGCCAACTCCTCCACGTGCCCCGACGCCCCCAGAATAACCTAACAGGCGTGCTTTCAACACCTCGTACAACCATAATCGCCGAAAACAGCTCTTCCCTGAGACGCCTAAAAGGAACGCCCTCATAAACATGGAGAACCTCACCCAAGTCTTAGATGATTATATAGTTAAGAGAGAGCGTCCAAACCACTCTTTCGGATTCGACAAGTTTTGCCGAGGCCAAAATTCAACAAGTATAATGGTACGGGAAACCCGAATCACGACTTAGCACTCTTTCGTAACGATTGTCGACCAGTCCGCGACAATCAAGGACTTCTAATCCATTATTTCCAAAGATCTTTAGAAGAAGAAGCCCTCGATTTGTTTGCGACATTACCCCTCAACAAAATTGAGACGTTCGATGACCTGGCCGGTGGATTCTAGATTAGTACAAACATAAAGTCCATGAAGCTGTTAGTCTCAGCGACCTAATGGCTACAAAACAAGAGACCGATGAGGACTTTGCAGTCTTTGTTAGTTGTTGGAGAAAGCTCGCCGCTCAAACAGGGAATCAAATTAAAGAAAGGGACATGATATATCGTAATCAATAATACCCGAGAGCCCCTTCGGAGTGCTCTTATTCTAAATGATGTGACTTCTCTAGTCTTCATCTGCATGCCTCGCGCATACAACGACACATTAAGAATAAAGACTTCTCTTTCTCGATGCTAACATATGAGGAAGCCTCTCCTAAAGACCCAAAAATGAAGACCATAAGCCCCGAACAAATCGACACGAACCAAGAACAAAACCAGATAAACTCTCGCCCATATAATCAAAATGACCAAAAACAAAACCAATACACGAACCAATGCCTTAACCAAAACCAACATCTACACCAGCACCCCAAAACTAGTGTAGGATACCAACCTAGGAGAACTAGTTACCCATCATTGCCAAACACCATACCAACTAACACCACCTTCCACGACTCTTCACTTGACCATGCTCAATCAAGCCCTCAACTCACATACGATACTGCACACTCATTCACTCCCGCCCCAGGTCACCCAGCTAGCCTAATCCGTAAAATCAAACTTCCTAAAAATCACACCCATGCTGCTCACTCGCAGCCAACAAACCATGTCACCCACACCATTTAACCCGAAATCACCCTTCATGCCCAACCTATCACCAAACTTATTCCGACTCAACCTATCACCAAAATCATCAAATACAATTTCGAATCAACCCAACTAATCCTTACTATCAATAAACCTATCCCCGAACCAACTCGACTTATCTTTAAACTCGATAACTTACTCGCCAATGAATCAATCCCCACGCTCCCTGAGCCAATACCTAAACCAACTTTACGATCAATCCCTGAACAAACTCATCTACCGGTTTCAGAAGCAACTCTTGAACAAACACATCAACACACTACAAAACCACCTATACCTGAACCGATCATCCCACTAGTCTCAAAACTAAACGTTGAACCTAGATCCATAAGCAAGTTGATCTCCAAAACCATCAATCTTCTCTCTCCCAAACCAACTCTTGAACCAATTTCCACACTCACTTCAAAACCTGAACCCACTACCAAACTTATCACACCTCACCAACTTCGAAACTAAATCTTGAACCTGAACCTATCGTCGAACCTATCTCTACGACATCAACTTCACTCACTCCTAAACCAATCATTAGACCTGTCGATAAACCAATCCATAAAACTCTTCCCATTCCTGAATTAAAACCAAACTTACAATCAAATCACGAGACTCCGATCAACGTCCAAATCAACATATCGTCAGATCCTCAAATCTAACCACGAGACAAACATAAAATCGACATTATAACTAAGATTGCCCTGACCCCCGAGTTCAGGTTTCTATAGATCTCATGATTAAAGTTCTCGTAGAAGCCCAGTCGGCGACAATATCACAATATCAAACTTTCAACACTGAGCTTCCTCAAAAAAATTATAAACAAAACTTTAAAGCAACCTTCCAATAAACTCAAAGTGTATTAAACAAGACAGGAAAAATAAAAAAGAACTAAAACTCCCTATGCCAAGGAAGGGTCCACCGTGGTCTACACTTACTCATCTTCTCTTGTTTTTCTTTTGCTTAGCCCTACTGCTACTTTTACGAAGTCAACATCATTATCCCTTTGAGTAGACTCCTTTTATAAAATCAAAACAATACAACACAAAAACATTCTCTAATAACTCCCAATTAAAACCAAAAATGATAACACACGAAACCTCATGGGAAGGACCCTGTCCCATTCTCCAACTTTACAGGATGCCTCACTCCACTAGGAGACAAAAAAGGGTCCCTTTTGACAAGGAGGCTCCATTCATAAAAGATTCATCAAAAGAAGAAATTAAAAGACTTTACACCTTATTCAATGAATCTTATGTCATCCAAATACCAACGTAAACATATCCTCCTTTTCATCCCTGATCCATCAGATCGAGGGTGATCGAGGCCCCACAAATCAAATCACAAATGGGTGGTCACTCCGACCGTTCAATATGTCCCACTAGTTGGACCTTCTAAGTCAGTCTCTCCTTAAGGAATTGATGTTATATCTTAACAATATATATATATATATATATATATATATATATATATATATAAACACTTAAAAACATCAAAAAAATATAAATAGTTAAAAATCAACATATATATATATATATACACTTAAAAATAAAAAATATATTTTTACCCAGCAACGTGCCACGGAGTCATTGTTCCAGCAGTGTCAGCCCGTGCGGCACCTAACGCCCGATGCACTAAGTCAGCCTATCTCTAATACCAACTGTTACGGGGCGTCCTTCGACGCGCCATCAACCTGCGCGGTGCCTCGCTACCGCATGCAACGAGGCCAAACAATCTCTTCATCAGCTCTAATACCACCCTCCTAGAGGATGGGAACTTCCCCTCGTGGTTACCTTCTTTCCAAGACCTACCATCCGATAAATCGTGCCCCTTACGACACGCTCGATTGCACCACTGTTCCATACTTGACCTGCTCAAGCTTCACCCTGTGCACTGCACTAGTACCTCGCTTTGCAATAGTATTGGCATGAAGCTCCCCATGCCATCATGTCTTGCTCGCATACCGAACCAAGCCCACAGTCATGTGCCTACCTCATGCTACCGTGCTCAACGGAGTCTCACGCAGCCCTCATGCTGTCGTGCTCTACTGAGTCCCACGCAGCGCTCGTGAAGTTGCCTAGCCATATGCACCACGACGTGTAGTCCGGGGCCATACTTCAACCTCACCTTGGGTGCCACACGGCATCGCTGCGTCGACGTCCTAGGCCCACCCTTTCAGGCCTAAGAGACACTTACGCCTCCTCTGGCAATGCAAGGCCCCATGTGGGTGGAAGGCATTCTCCAGCACCTCTCCCACATAGATGGTCCAAACACCATCTATGGGTAAACAACTAAAGGACCTCAAACACGTTGGTTTGACATACCCCCATGGCACATGTCTTCTGCCCGTGGCACACAGTGTCAAGTCCCAACCATCAAGCCTGTGACTCCCCGCATCGTCTTCCCTTGCGATCATGTTGTGAGGCCCTCCTGGCACCACATGTCGTGTCATCCCGACACCAAGATGTCACATGCCCCAGGCACCAAGTCGCCACTGCCTCTACGCGGAGTACAAGCGGCTCGAGTGACGCTACGAATGGCCCGGGTAGCCACGTTGCGTACCTCCGTCACATCCTCCTAAACTCAAAATCGTCAACGTCCTCGTTGACGCGAAGACACTTCTTAACCTTGAATGTGTCCTCACTCGATGTTGCAGTCCCTGAACTCCCAGTCTTCACTACACGCCATCGACGCCTTGTAGCTTCATGACAAAGCAAATATTCGCTCACCAAATTCAGCTTTCGCAACACCTCGGTAACTTGACCTTGTCTTCACCCCTTTGTTCTCAAGCTTTCCTTCGGCTCGTGCTAGTTCTTAGGTCTCTACCTGTTACCTAGCTCGGGGATGTCACGTGCCCTCTTGGCACCACATCGCGTGCCCCGCTGGGACCGATTAGCTCATTAATATCATCCCTTCTGGATCGAACTTGACTCTGATACCAAATGTCATGGGGTTCACTCTTCCAATAGTGTCAGCCCGTGCGATACCTAATGCCCGATGCGCTAAGTCAGCCTATCTCTGATACCAACTGTCACGGGGCATCCTTCGATGCGCCATCAACCCGCGCGGTGCCTCGCTATCGCATACAACGAGGCCAACCAATCTCTTCCTCAGTACTGATACCACCCACCTAGAGGACGGGAACTCCCCCTCATGGTTACCTTCTTTCCAAGGCCTACCATCCGATAAATCGTGCCCCTTACGACACGCTCGATTGCACCACTGTTCCATACTTGGCCTGCTCAAGCTTCACCCTGTGCACTGCACTAGTACCTCGCTTCGCAACAGTATTGGCATGCAGCTCCCCATGCCATCATGTCTTGCTCGCATACTGAACCAAGCCCACAGTCGTGTGCCTACCTCATACTGTCGTGCTCAACGGAGTCCCACGCAGCCCTCATGCTGTCATGCTCTACTGAGTTCCATGCAGCGCTCGTGAAGTTGTTCAACCGTATGCACCGCGACGCTTAGTTCGGGGCCATACTTCAACCTCACCTTGGGGGCCACACGGCATCGCTGCGTCGACATCCTAGGCCCACCCTTTCAGGCCTAGGAGACACTTGCGTCCCTTCTAGCAACGCAAGGCCCCGTGTGGGTGGAAAGCATTCTCCAACACCTCTCCCACATAGATGGTCTAAACACCATCTATGGGTAAGCAACTAAAGGACCTCAAACACGTTGGTTTGACATACCCCCATGGCACACGTCTTCTGCTTGTGGCACACAGTGTCAAGTCCCAACCATCACGCCCGTGACTCCCTGCCTCGCCTTCCCCTGTGACCGTGTCGCGACCACCACAACACGACCACGTCGCGAAGCCCTCCTGGCCTCATGTCGTGTGCCCTCCTGACACCACATGTCGTGCCGTCCCGACACCAAGATGTCGCGTGCCCTCTTGGCACCACATCGCGTACCCTAGGCACCAAGTCGCCACTGCCTCTACGCGGAGTACAAGCGGTTCGAGTGGCGCTACGGATGGCCCAGGTAGCCACGTTGCGTACCTTTGTCACAAACGTCTCTAACCCTGCTATATTATGCTCAAGCTTTCCAAACTTAAAATTCTTATTTGATCGAGAACTCGAAGTTGAGGAGCTAGTGCTAAGGAAATAATGCTTACGCAACCGCCTCGCCTGAGGGAAATAAAAACCCATGTGAGAAGAACTTATGTTATTTTGGCTGCACACCCAGGAAACAGCTACAAGTTGAAAGACCAAGATAGGGAGGAACTTCCTAACCCTTGGAATGTTATTCATAACTCGATCATCATGTTCTGTAGCCAAAACATATGTATTTATATATTTATCATCCTTGTAATCATCACGATGCATTCACCAGCTGTAGGTCATTATCTTCGAATCATTTGACTCATTAACCACCTACCTATTCGGGCAAATTGATCGAAAGGACTAGTGGATCATAAAACTCTTTTTTGAATTATAGAAAACTCTGGATTCTCACACACTATTTCTCGCCATTAGAGTCCATGTTAGAGCACAAAAAAATGAAAATGTAAGGTTCCATCAAATCTCACAATTCTTGCGTTAGCAGTTTATTAAAAAAAATAGACATACATGCTTAAAAAGAACAAAAAAGAGAAGCACAACCGAGTGAGAGCATGCGACGAATGAACGAGTCAATGAACCCAGGGAAGCATAAGCAAAATTGCGAGGGCATCCCTGACATCTTCACACTTCTAGATGTCATCGTACGGTGGTGGGAGGAGGACAAAACTCCTGCTAACCACATAATTTGATGATTTGATGGTGCTGAAACATGACAAAGAGCTCAATTATGGCACCGCACTACACACATGAGAAGAAAGTGGTTGACTATTACTTTCAAAATTAGTTGAATAAGAAGCTACCCCTATATCAATAAACCTTATCCTTTTTCCCTCTATGTTTTCTTTTCAGAAAATGAGTCAAATGAATTTTAAAATCTTTTTAAGCATAAAATTGAAAACTTTTGAATGACAAACGATGCAACCACCCATTACTTACCACCCATCTCATTCTTGTTAAAAGCTACTATACATGATTGTCATTACTGAATCAAGCCTAGTATGTGGCCAAAATTATTAAATCAATTCCCAACATGGGATCATTACAAGCACATCTCCTTCATTCATTCAGAATTCCCAGGTCGCTCCAGGATATCTGTGAGGCCGAGAAAAGTCCCATCGTGACCTGACACTGGGGCATTATTTTTTAGCACTAACACCTTACCAGCGATAACCAGGTCACGAGACCAATACCCTGAAGCTGGGGCATTTTTTTTATTAATATTTTATTTTATTTTCTCCCATTTTCTTCCCCCAACTTCCCATCGTGGAACAAAAAAAAAAAAACTTTCAATATTTTCATTCTTGCATAATTTATTTTCTAACCTATACAAAACAATATATATATATATATATATATATATAATACATATATAAACAAGATACCTCTTTACTACTTTTCTCTCTCTTTATCTTTCTCTCTATCACACCTATAAAATTCCTCTAACCAAGAATGACATCGCAGAACCACTCCTAAGCATACGTAAGAATAATTTCCCAAGAGAATAACCGAATATTGCTCGAAGAATGCCCTTTTTTGAGCTGCACCATGATGCACTCGTTGATATCACTTAACATCTTCTGATACCTTTTTATCTCAATATTATCTTACTATCACTCTAGTTGCACCACCTGTGTTTCGACTGCGGCATAGTCCACCTGCGCGGTCGCGACATGCACCCACGGCAGCGGAAAAGTGTCTCGATCACGACAACCGGTCTTCAAATGAATCAACCTTTTTTATTTTGCGCTTCATGATAAGGAAGACAATAGTCGATATCAACCCCTCATTGAAGAATATTCGTCATTCTATCCCGCGCAAAAAGTTTGTCTCTGCGCGCAAGTTTCTGCACTCATTCAGGTAAGTATCATCCCTTCACTCGATATTTCCATAAAGATAATTAACTTAATATTGGTATCAAAACCCTACTTTCCTAAAATCACAGAACTACTGTACGTCTCCCATAAGCGACAATCATCAGTATACGTGAGAAGGTCAGAAGGAGCATTTGGCACATCGAACGTCGTCTTGACAATCCAAACAAATGTAGGGTCCCCAAATCCCATTCCGATGAATCTGCTCAGTGGCGTCTCGAGAGCCACGTTTTTCGAGTTTTTATCGAATTGATCTAAGTTAAACCCAATATTTCAAAAAAATTGCATGCATCTCTCTCTTATCTATCACCTTCTATCTTATCCTTTTATTTCCCCCGTGGAACTGAACATCAAGTATACTCAATTCTGAGAAATCATAAATATTTACCGAAAGAGACCCCTCGCGCGTCGCTAGAGTGAGCAACGACGTACTTGGTCTGACATGATCTGCAAGGCATCCGCCATCTCATCAATATCATTTCCCTTTTATTTTGACATTCACTTGCGCCACCCCATCCTTCGATTGCATAAAATCCCCCCGTCTAGTCTCAACATGCAACCACAATAGTGGAAACACCTCTCGACTGCTACAATAGGCCTCTGAATTAGCACTTTTACTTAGCTTGTGCAGGCAGATAAGAAAGTCAAGCATTTCATGTCAACTCATTTCGGTTCACACATGTGATTTTTCTAAGAAACGAAAGGTCGCTTGCACGATGTATCCTTGCTCTGCAAGAATGTGCAGAGGAGGGGCATTTGTAGACACCCCGTTTTCGACCCCTCGGAGTATACAAAAGTTTTCGATCAACCACTGACCTTGCCCTGATTTATGGAAAAGCCAACCTTTTTCAAGAATCTCGAAACTCTCTATTTCTGGGAATTATACGTTGGACTCCTAGCGTATAACTGGACCAGACCGGGAATGAGTTCCTAATTATACACTGGAATCCAAGCATATAATTGATTATATGTTGGACTCCCAACATATAATTGGTCCATATTGGACTAGGACTCAAATACTCTGCAAACCAAATTTCCTCTTGGATTATACACCTAAATCATAGCGCATAATTCATTATACGCAGAAACAATAGCGTATAATCAGTCCGAAATGGACTGGGACTCTCTCTCTCAAACCCAACCGGTCACGACCAGTCACCTTGACTGACTTCCCCGAAGCCACCTGAATTATAAGCTGGAACCACTGCGTATAATTCATTATACGCGGGATTACCTGCGTATAATTAAGAATATACATCGGACTTCCAACGTATAATTCCGAATTATACACTAAACTCCAAGTGTATAATTAGTCGGAACTATAAATACCCCCTACCCCACTCATTCTCGACACACCTTTCATTTGCTTTCTCTCTTTAGAACTCTCGAGGTTGGCTCTGAGATTCCGAATTATAACTGAGTTGAACTCTAAGTGTTTGGGCTTAGAACTTCGACTCTCTTCTAGGAATCTCGTAGAGTAGTCGTTCTAGTTGGGGCTGGCTCTTCTATTTCGATTCCCAAGTAGTCCAAAGAGAGATAAAGCTAGCCTTAGATCCAACCCTTAGGAAACCCCTGCCGAAAATTCCAACTTGGATCCAATTAGATCCACACCATTCATCATATTTTCAAAGCCCAATCATAGCCATCAAACTGATTTTGCCCAAGGGAGCCAACGGAGGGTACTCGGGAATGGGTTCGATCCTCCGGCGCACAACGGGCCAGCACACCCCTCTAGTTTGACTATTTAGGATTAGGAGAAAACTCAAATTAGCTAAAACCCCGCGATCAATGACGTTATCCCTAGCTGTTAAAGTCGACAGACCGGTATTTAGTATAGGAGTCCAAACTCACAACATCCCCGCGATCAATGACGTTCTACAGCGTCGATAAACATTTGTAGATGGCGATCACATCAACTCAGGTATGTCATTAAATTCGGTTGCAACTAACAATATTTCTCTGCAGGTGCACATACGTAAATACCTTTATTGTATCTCTAAATCCCTTTGCCCCCTGTTCGCAAACAGAGTCCCATGTGACCACATTCGGCCATTTTTCCCGAATCCGAGAGAGTTCCCGAAAAACGCATACCAATAAACCCATGCGACTTTGTATGGTCTCGGGGCTTCGGGTGTAAACCATAAGCGGGTGATGGTGTGAGTTGACACCACATTTGTGCAACTTCCGCTAATCCACAATGACCTTACAACTCCTTTCGCCGCATTTGGCATAAGTGTAAAAAATATTATCTCTACGCCAATCGTCCTTATCATCACGTTGAGGTTGTGCAAGAGCACACCTCACAACCAAGCAATCCTTGGTGCACACTTGAGCACGACCACGGTCATCACCCTCTTCATCACTAGGTGTTATGTTCGATTCATTAAGATCCTCCTCAATATCTTTGTCCTCATCAATCTCTCCTTCCACCAAGAGATTTCTTTGTGGGTCTCTCGTAGGGCATTGGGCGACGTAGTGACTGAGCCATGACATTTGTAGCACTTGCTTTGAGAACTACCCTTTGAGGATTCCCCAACCACACCTTTCCCTTTTTGTCAAACCTCACATTTGTAGGGGTGGGTTGTGCAAACTTAGGAGGTAGGTTATCGACACTAGACCTCATCTCTCCGGCTCGATGGCCACTGGTATGTGGTTCAAATTGTCTCACCACCGTCATTTTCAAGTACAGCTCAAGGTCTTGCACCACGGCATAACACTCTTCAAAAGTGTGAACAGGGGTGAGAGATCAACTCCTTTTGCAATTCTACGCGCAATCTGGTGCGAAATTTAGAGAGTGACTTGAGGATCCTCCGAGACATTAGCCCTCATCATGAACTCCTCAAATTTGCCAATGCACTCAATTATAGGCATACTGCCTTGGAGTAAATTTTGCCATTGGTCAAGCGATGGTAATATGACAAAGGAATGTACTTCTCCGTAAGTCGCTCCTTCATGTCCTCCCAATGGGTAATGGAAATACAACCCTCATTCACTCGACGTTGGTCCAAAAGAGCCGAGCTTGACCGATGAACTTCATCTTGGCGAGTCTTAACACATCACTCATCGCTTCTTCCATCAAAGGTCAGAAACTCAATTCTAACATTTTTGAGGAGTTTCTCATCTGGATCATAGTCATCTCCGTGATAAAGTACTTCCTACGATTTCGATTATGATCATCATGTCGACCATTGCGTTCAAAGTGGGAACCCTCATGCTTACGGCGTCGGTCATTATAACGATTCGCATGTTTCGTACACTCGATATAACGAGATTAGGTGTATATGCTTAATAAGAAATACACATTAGCTTCAAGACAACTTTATATTTAATTTTGCCAGTAATTACACAAGCTAAGTGATAGCATGTTGGAAAAAGAGTTGACTTATAGACAAGAGGTCTAAGGATCAAGCCTTTGCAAATGAATTTTTAGAACCTTTTTAGATTTGGAGGCAAGGGCCTATACACCTTTCGTTGACGTATCAATTTACACTAAATAATCTCTTTAAGTGTAGAAAAGTGAGTTACGGAGAAACCCAAATTATAATCTCTTCGAAGTCCTCCCTAAGAAAAGAGAGTAAGAAAACCTTTCCTTCCCTTTCAGAAAACTCTAATCGCCACCTCTTGTTCCCCTCAAGTCTACTTCATCACCCTAAGATCTTTTAGAGTGTTACGTTCTCAAGAAGCTCTTCGATCTCTTCACCATTAAGATCGAGGAGAGGAATCAAGATATCAAACGAACGAGAACTTGGGCGCCGATCTCCTCAACCACCAACCATCATAGATCTATCATTCGTGGTTCAAAAAGGTAGAAATCTTAGTCCATTATCACAAATTTTGTTATCATAGAGATTCAGAAATTAGTTAATCATTTCGAAATTTGGACTTCGAATCCCAAGGAAAGGCCTCACGAGTAGGACCGCTCGAGCGAGATGCATATTTCTCTCGAGCGAGAACTCCTCTGGAACAAGGAAAAATCTTGGGTTGAATCTCGCTCGAGCGATTTTGGATGTCGCTCGAGTGAATCAGTGAAGACAAACACAGAAATTTTCTGTGCAAAGTCGCTCGAGCGAACACAGCCTGTAGCTCAAGCGAGTCAGAACAAAATTATTTGTCTCGATCTTCTTGAGGTAAAACCGAAAACTTAAGTATTTCAAATCGTTGTAATCATGCATGATCTTGATACATTACTTTGATATGTAATGTAGAAGGAGAGCCAGTAGACTCAGATACGAATCACCTCAACTCTTTCTCGAGATGCTAAAATCGAGGTAGGGGATTTACAAAGCTTTTTACACTTTCTCAGAACTCATGAACATTTAATGATTAACTACCTAGTACAAAATTTTGATTACTAATGTTGGACGTGTGACATACTTAGAATGTAAAACGTTGCTCCGATTATTGAACTCATTGAATGCCGAAATGTATTGACCATTCAGTAGATGCTAGAAATTTTTGAATATTGGAGTCACATTTAACTCTCACTGAATATAGCATAATTTATCGGATATTGAATCTCATTGAACTTGTAATCAAGCAATTGAATTCTTTGGACACTAAAAATCATTGAACTCTTAGTGAGCGATAGAAATATCATCCGAACATCAGAATATTAGTTATGTCTTATGAATCCAATATTATACTTAGAATATTGCATTTGATTTGAGGTTGATGAGGACGAATCTTGTGCGACGGCACACTCTGAACCGTTATAGCGGTATATCCGTATCTGAACCGTTGCGGCGGTATATCCGTATCTGAACTATGCGGCACCTACTGAACCGTGAAAACGGCCTCTGAACCGCCCAAGTATTCCTCACAACGCATGAGCTTGGGCACTCTGAAAAAGTGTTTATGAACGACGATGGTTAGGATTCCCATCAGCTGCCTCTGGCTCGAAACGCTATACTTGCGTTAGAGATCTAAAGTTATTATTTTAAGTCATACATACCAAGTTGCATAGAAAGGAAAAATGAATGTTACGTAAATTCTGAAGAAAAATTGAAATGTGAAACATCCGACTAGACCATTGCTTAGAATTAAATCTCAAAGTGACGGAATGATCTTCTGAATCCCAACTTTAATGTCGATATCAGTACAGTCATTGAATATCATGTTGATTGGATAAGATGTAGTTGGTATTGTGAATTACCTACTGTGCTCGTGGAAATTTTAGCTCACCCCAACACTATATGTCGAAGGTATTGAGGCGGACAAGGATCCCACAGTGGTGTTGGGAGAAGAAGAACTTCCGCCAGAGAGCTACTATCCGTAGAGAATCTCACCCACTCTTTTGGTACAATGCTGTTGGTTATTTTTCAAAATGCTGAACATGTTGTAAATTGCCACTGTTTAGGTGACGAACGGCCGTCACCGATGGATTAGTTAATCATGTTCTTCTAACGATGTTGATCATATTATTTCAGTTTATAGTTGCTTAATCTATATTGATGCTAGGATATTCTATGTATAGATTGTGATCTACGATCTAGCGACCCGGAAATCTCCACCTTTCGGTTTGGAAATTTCGGGTCATTACAGTTGGTATCAGAGAGATGGCTTTAGGTCCTGTCTAGACACAAGTAGGAATTTTATGATCTTCATTGACATGTTCCTTGTTCAATTTTAACATATCTAAATGGCACCATGTAGTAGACCAAGAAATGTTCGTACAGAGGGTACGCCGAGTAGAATAGGAATTGCCACGGGTCCGAATAGCGTTCCCTTGGGAGGAAATAGCCCTTGATCGCGTCAGACAACTGCTGGAAGTCATGGCCAACTCAATGGCGCAACAAACCACCATGCTTGCATCTAGGCAACCATCGTCAGGTTCCAAGAGTTTCGAAGGATGAAGTCTCCCAGCTTCATGGGGGAAGCAAATTCGAGTGAAGCAGAAAAATGGTTGAACCAAATGGAGAAGATCTTCCGTGTGGTACCCTGCACGGAAGACGAAAAAGTGATATGGGAATCCTTCCAGCTTGAAGGAGAGATAGACCATTGGTGGAAATCAGTAGAAAGGTCTAGAGAACAGGAGGCCCCAAATACACCGTGGACGTGGGCTTAGTTTACTGAAGTATTCAATGAAAAGTACTTTCCAGAAGCCGTCAGAGACCAATGGGAAGTAGACTTCATTTCTCTAACCCAAGGACAAATGAAAGTAACTGAGTATGAAACTGAGTTTACGAGACACTCGCGATTCGCGCCACAACACGTGACAACAGAAACGATGAAGGCCAAGAAATTCGAATGCGGTTTGAAACCCAACATCCAAGAGAGAATTTCTTTATTTAAGTTGAGGACCTACGTAGAGGTCTTGGATAGAGCCCTCATCACCGAACGCGATATAGAAAATATGTATAAGCGATGAGAGCTACAAAAAAGAACAAAGGAGGTCGGGCAATACCTTTCCCCGATGATCAAGCAAACAAAAGGACTAAGCTTTCAGCTCCAACGCTGGCTCCACCCGCACCAACTACGAATATCAAGCAGGTGTCTCCTACACCTATGAGGTCCTCCCGCCCTGCACAGTCTACGACAATTGAAGTGTCGGTGGCACAAAAGACGATGTATTCCACTACATTCGTCCCTCCTGAATCATGCCCCAGATGTGGTAGGCGTCACAAACTAGAGAATTGTAGCTGGACCACAGGCGCATGTTTCTGTTGCGGCCAGAAGGGACACCTGATAGAGGATTACCCGGAGAAGAACAAGGAACAGGTCGCATCAGCATCCAATCAGAGGCCTTCTCGACCTACAGTCCAGGGTCGCACATACGCGGTTTCCACACACGACGCACAAGCTACTAACGATGTCATCCAAGGTATAACTGAAAATTTTCGTTTAGAATAGTAGAAATTATCATTCCTTTTTATGAACATCGCTAATAATTATTCAATTGAGAAATTGCATGAACACTACATCAGCTAGCGTAAAATTGACTTTTATTTAACTACATGAACCCTAAGTACCCTACAAATGTATCAGAGTAGCGATATTTGTCAGCATAATGCAAGAGTACTAATAGACCTCAGTTCCACACATTCCTTTGTGACCCCTCGATTTGTCACTGAATTGAGTGTCGCACCAGAACCACTGGACTTCATATTGTCTGTGTCAGTCCCTACCGGGAATGCAGTAAGCATAGATACCATTTGTCGGTCGATCATCATTCCGATTGAAAATCATGAGACAACAGTCGATCTAAATACCCTGAATATGCAAGGATTTGACGTGATCCTTGGTATGGATTGGTTGTCCACATACCACGCAAGTGTGGATTGCCTCCAGACAATAGTCACCTTTCATCCAACAAAGGGAGCACCTTTCCGATTCCATGACATTAAATCGAACATCGCACCGTTCGCCTCAGCCATTCGAGCTCAACGATTAGTGGAAAAAGGATGTCGTGGGTACCTCGCCTTCATGCAAAACCAATGTGGAGAAAAGAATAATATCACAAACATTCTTGTTGTGAGTTCTTCCTGAAGACCTACCTGGACTACCGCCAAATAGGGAAGTCGAGTTCGAATTGATGTAGCCACAGGCACGAAGCCAGTATCTAAAGCCCCATACCGTATGGCACCGGCCGAACTAAAGGAACTCAAGGAACAATTACAAGAACTACTAGATAAAGGGTTTATAAGACCGAGTGTTTCTCCATGGGGAGCACCGGTTCTATTTGTCAAGAAGAATGACAGGTCAATGAGACTATGCATCGATTAACGTCAGTTGAATAAAATAACGATCAAGAACTGCTACTCCTACCCCCTTCCCCGAATTAATGATCTCTTCGACCAATTACAAGAAGCGAGGTTCTTCTCGAAAATAGAAATAAGATTGGGTTACCATCAGTTGAAAGTGAAGGGCGGAGACGTTCTGAAAACTGTTTTCCGCACGAGGTATGGATACTACGAATTTTTAGTCATGCCTTATGGGTTAACGAACGCGCCAGCATCATTCATGGACCTGATGAACAGAGTGTTCAAACCACATCTTGACCGATGTGTAGTGGTCTTCGTAGACGACATCCTCATATTCGAAGGCAAGAGAAGATCACAAACAGCATATGCGTACCGCCCTCCAGACACTCCGTGATCATCGATTGTATGCAAACTTGAACAAATGCGAGTTTTGGTTAGAACAAGTTAGTTTCCTAGGACATGTTATCTATGAGGCAAGCATAACCGTCGATCCAGCAAAAATTGAGGCCGTCATGAAATGGGAACAACCGAAGACGATAACAAAAGTACGCAGCTTTCTAGGTTTGGTCGGGTATTACAGAAGATTTGTTGAAGGTTTCCCTAAAATTGTGGGACCGCTCACTCAACTCACCAGAAAGAATACAAAGTTTGAATGGAGCGACTCTTGCCAAAAGAGCTTCCATGAGCTTAAAAACAAGTTGACTTTCGCACTGGTTCTTGCCATACCGTCAGGCAGTGGAGGCTTCGTGGTATTTAGTGATGCGTCACACAATGGTTTGGGTTGTGTGATTAACCAACATGAAAGGGTCATCGCTTACAGATCGCGACAACTCAAGGATCATGAAAAGAATTACCCAACGCATGATCTTGAACTAGCAGTGGTAATTTTTGCCCTAAAGATTTAGAGGCACTACCTCTATGGAGAAACCTTTGAAATCTTAATCAATCATAAGAGCCTCAAATACTTGTTCACTCAAAAGGACTTAAATATGAGGCAAAGGAGATGGATGGAATTCTTCAAGGACTACGACTGCTCCATTCAGTATCACCTCGGGAAAGCAAACGTAGTGGCAGACACATTGAGTCGAAAGTCCTCTGCTCAATTATCCCATCTTATTACGAGGATAAACAGATGGAGGTTGTTCGAAGAGATATCCTTATACGACACGAAGTTCAAAGTCAAAGACTAAAGAGCCTTGATGGCAAATATTACCATCCGACCGACAATCTTTGATAACATACGCGAACTTCAGAAGACCGATGAGAGCCTTATGACCATCATGCAAGAGGTGACCAAAGGGAATAGACCTGACTTCTCCTTCAAGGAGAACGAGTCGTTACTTTTCAGAGGCCGATTGTGTGTACCGACCGATCCCGACCTTCAATGCTCGATCTTAGAAGAAACTCACAAGTCAAAATATGCCATCCACCCCTCTGGTTTATTGCAACCATTGTCAATACCTGAATGGAAATGGGAAGCCATATCCATGGATTTTTATCCTCTAGCTACCGAAAACACTGAAGGGACACAACGAGATCTGGGTAATTGTTAATCGCTTAACCAAATCTGCACATTTCCTACCGTACAGTACAAAACATACTGCCAGTCAGCTCGCAAAAATGTACATCAAGGAAATCGTCAGATTACACGACATCCCAGCTAGCATAGTCTCGGACAGAGACCCATTGTATACTTTAAAATTTTGGCAACAATTTCAAGAGGGTATGGGCTCGAGACTGAACTTTAGCTCGGCGTTCCACCCGCAAACAAATGGACAGGCAGAAAGGGTGAATTCGATTATCGAAGACATGCTTTGGGTGTGCATGTTAGACTTTCAAGGGTCTTGGGACAAACACCTACCATTGATCGAATTTGCTTACAACAATAGCTACCAGGCAAGTATTAGGATGACCCCTTTTGAAGCACTTTATGGTAGAAGATGCAAGGCTCCGCTCCACTAGGAAGAAGTCAGAGAGAAATTTTTATTGGGTCCAGAGATTATCGAAAACACAACCGAAACAATTCAATTGATCCGTGAAAGATTGAGGGTCGCGCAGAGCCGGAAAAAGAGCTACGCCGACTTAAAAAGGAAAAATATTGAATTTAAGGTAAAATTTAGTCAAAATAATAATAATAATAATAATTTTTCTATTCATGTCACTTTCCCTTACGTATATATCCATTTATGAGACAATGACTTCTTTTCAAAAAGGAGACAATGTTTTCGTCAAGATCTCTCCCACGAAAGGTGTAATGAGATTCGAAAAACGGGAGAAGCTAAGCCCACGTTACGTTGGGCCCTTTGAAGTATTAGGACGAGTCAGGGAAGTCGCCTACCAAATTGCCTTACCCCCTCAATTCTCAGACATGCACAGCGTCTTCCACATGTCCATGTTGAGAGCATATGTGAAGGATCTGACCCACATATTGGATTATCGACCCATTCAGATCCACGAAGACATGATCATTACCGAAGGATCAATACAGATCCTCGATCGTAAGGAACAAGTCCTGTGCGCTAAGTGAAATTCGCTTGTACTCGTGAGGTGGTAGAACCACTCGGCAAAAAGGCTACCTGGGAACGCGAGTCAGATATCTGTGACAAGTACCCACACATTTTCGAATAACGTATGAACTATTTCGGAAGCGAAATTTCAATAAATGTTACAAATACCCTCTCTCTTATCATAGGATATGAAAATATTGTTTGAAAATAAAATAATCAACGGAAATTGAAATAGAACCTATCACCAGTGAATGGAATGGAACCAATCCAAAACTCTGACTTTAGAAATTCTGAAGCTTTCCGCTCGAGCGAACCATGGTTTTCGCTCAAGCGAGATTCCTCAAATGTAGCCAGAAAACACCTTTTGATCATGTTCACTCGAGCGAAAAGTTCATTCCGCTTGAGCGATTTCCAGCATTCCGCACAGGTTAAAACCTTTTGTCAATTGTCGCTCGAGCGACATTCAGTTACAGCTAGAGCGATTTTAAAACGACATTTTGTATTTTACAAGTCGCTCGAGCGACAACCAATTACCGCTCGAGCGATTTTAGCGATTTAAATACCCCAAGAGCCATTTCAAATTCATTTTCTCAAGCGAAATTAGTGGATCAAGGCGTTCTGGCTACCTTCTTCCACAAGACCTCATCATTGTTCCTCGCGCGTCACACTACGTTTTCCTTTGCGCCATGGTAACATCTACTTTCGAATTTGAATTATCTTTAAATTCTTGCAATGGCACCGAAGAATACCACGACTTAGAAACGTCCAAAGATCGATCCTCCAACAAAGAAAGACAAACCCACCCCTTGGTGGAACGCGAAAACTTTTGAAACCGAGTGGTCTTTCGACCAAGAAGATCTCAAGAGCGAAATAACGATCCAGTGGACTTTCAATTACCTCACTAAAGCTCAAATGGAAACCTTACTCGTCTTGGTTCACGAACACTATTACCCAAGATTGGTCAAGCTTTTCTATCAGAACTTGGATCTTAAAGACGACGGAAAACTGTATACGAAGATAGATGGTAGGATATTCCGATTCGACGCAAATCATATAGCGACCGCAATGGGTTGCTTCACAATTTTTAGCCCCCGGCCATTGAACCGGCACCATTCCACACCATCATTGCAAGAATGAGCCACAGAGAGCATGGCTCTGGACAATCAGTAAGAAGGTCGCAACTGCCGGCCAACTTGTGGTACTTGACATCATCTTCAGGAAGAACCTATACCCCTTAAGGCATGAACAGGAACGGGTAGGGGTACTCCTGCAAGCACTTTACTCTGTCTTCGAGGAAAGTTGGTTCAACGCTCCGAAAATTATTTGGGAAGGGCTAATTTACGCCCACGATCAGATGCTAGAATCGAAAAAGAAGCCACTGAATTCAATCCCGTATGCTCGTTTAATATCTCGCCTCATTGACGAATACAAAGAAGATGACTATATAATACCATCTAACACAGAACGGCGAACAAATAACATTAAGAAATATGGTTTAGACGATTGGAGTCTGAATTTCACGAAACTAAACAAAAGCGTTCAAAATCAACGGTATGCTTGAAGGTGATCGGGCCACCCAGGCAGAGTTCGATCGTAGGATGAACTCACACCAACAAAGGATGGACTTTCAGGAACCGATGCTGAGGGAAGTGATGCTGAATATGTTCCCGGCCGACTTCGCCTTATGCATCGAGCGTGCTCGCACGTACACCTCTGGTGCATCTAGTTCGCGCGTCGGAGGTGGCGTGGAGGAGGACAAATGGGCGGACGAAGAGACAGATTGGTAGTAGATTTCGTTATTTGGACTACATTGTTATTTTTTCAGACATGGAAGGCTTTAGAACTTTTGATGTGTTTTGTTGTTTGGTTGTTTTCTCTTTTATGGAAAGGATTTTCAAAACTTCAAGGATTAATTGTTAGATTCCTTGTTAGTTTACAAGTTTCTTCTCAACATATCTGATTGTGAAGAGCACAATCTACTTTAGTAATGATATAAATATACTTTTGGATAATGCTGTCAATATCATGTTGTTAATCAGACCAGTACATTTGATGATAATACCAAATTACCAATCAACTATCAAATAACAAATTTTCGAGGACGAAAATGTCCAAAGGGAGGGAGATTGTAACGATCGAGACATTCTCACACGTGATTGACCCCTTTGAATGTAAAATTTCGAAATGGGAATGAAAAATTTTCGAGGACGAAAATTCTACGAGGGAAGAATGTGACGATTTGCATGTTTCGTACACTCGATATAACGGGATTAGGTGTATATGCGTAATAAGAAATACACATTAGCTTCAAGACAACCTTATATTTAATTTTGCTAGTAATTACACAAGCTACGTGATAGAATGTTGGAAAAAGAGTTGACTTATAGACAAGAGGTCTAAGGAGCAATCCTTTGCAAATGAATGTTTAGAACCTTTTTAGACTTGGAGGCAAGGGCCTATACACCTTTTGTTGACGTATCAATTTACACTGAATAATCTCTTTAAGTGTAGAAAAGTGAGTTACGGAGAAACCCAAATTATAATCTCTTTGAAGTCCTCCCTAAGAAAAGAGCGTAAGAAAACCCTTCCTTCCCTTTCAAAAAACCCTAACCACCACCTCTTTTTCCCCTCAAGTCTACTCCATCACCCTAAGATCTTTTAGAGCGTTGCGTTCTCAAGAAGCTCTTCAATCTCTGCACCATTAAGATCGAGGAGAGGAATCAAGATATCGAACAGACGATGCCTTGTGCGCCGATCTCCTCAACTATCGACCATCATAGATCTATCATTCGTGTCTCAAAAAGGTAGAAATCTTAGTCCATTATCACAAATTTTGTTATCTTAGAGATTCAGGAATTAGTTAATCATTTCGAAATTTGGAGACTTCAAATCCCAAGGAAAGGCCTCACGAGTAGGACTGCTCGAGCGAGATGCATATTTTGCTCGAGCGAGAACTCCTCTGGAATGAGGACAAATCTTTGGGTGAATCTTGCTCGAGCGATTTTGGATGTCGCTCGAGCGAATCAGTGAAGACAAACACAGAAATTTTCTGTGCAAAGTCACTCGAGCGAACACAGAATTATTTGTCTCAATCTTCTTAAGGTAAAATCGAAAACTTAAGTATTTCAAATCATTGTACTCATGCATGATCTTGATACATTACTTTGATATGTAATGTAGAAGGAGAGCTAGTAGTCTCAGATACGAATCACCTCAAGTCTTTCTCGAGACGCTAAAATCGAGGTAGGGGATTTACAATGCTTTTTACATTTTCTCATAACTCATGAACATTTAATGATTAACTACCTAGTAAGAAATTTTGATTACTAATGTTGGACGTGTGACGTACTTAGAATGTAAAACGTTGCTCCGATTATTGAACTCAATGAATGCCGAAATGTATTGACCATTCAGTAGATGTTAGAAAATTTTGAATATTGGAGTCACATTTAACTCTCACTGAATATAGCATAATTTATCGGATATTGAATCTCATTGAACTTGTAATCAAGCAATTGAATTCTTTGGACACTAAAAATCACTGAACTCTCATTAAGCGATAGAAATATCATCCGAACATCAGAATATTAGTTGTCTTATGAATCCAATATTATACTTAGAATATTGCATTTGATTTGAGGTTGATGAGGACGAATCCTGTGCGACGGCACACTCTGAACCATTACGGCAGTATATCCATATTTGAATCGTTGCGGGCGGTATATCCATATCTAAATTGTGCTTCGGCACCTACTGAACCGTGACAACGGCCTCTGAACTGCCCAAGTATTCCTCACAACGCATGAGCTTGGGCACTCTGAAAAAGTGTTCATGAACGACAATGGTTAGGATTCCCATCGGCTGCCTCTGGCTCGAAGCGATATACTTGCATTAGAGATCTTAAGTTATTATTTTAAGTCATACATACACCTAACAAGTTGCATATAAAGGAAAAATGAATGTTACGTAAATTCTGAAGAAAAATTGAAATGTGAAACATCCGATTAGACCATTGCTTAGAATTAAATCTCGAAGTGACGGTATGATCTTCTGAATCCCAACTTTAATGTCGATATCAGTACAGTCATTGAATATCATGTTGATTGGGTAAGATGTAATTGGTATTGTGTATTACCTATTGAGCTTGTGGAAATTTTAGCTCACCCCGACACTATATGAGACAAGGACCACAGTGGTGTTGGGAGAAGAACTTCCGTCAGAGAGCTACTATCCGTAGAGAATCTCAGTCACTCTTTTGGTACAATGTTGTTGGTTATTTTTCAAAATGTTGGACATCTTATAAATTGCCACTGTTTAGGTGACGAACGGCCGTCACTGGTGGATTAGTTAATCATGTTCTTCTAACGATGTTGATCGTATTATTTCAGTTTATAGTTGATTAATCTATATTGATGCCAGGATATTCTATGTATAGATTGTTATCTACGATCTAACGACCAGGAAATCTACACGTCTCGGTTTGGAAATTTTGGGTCGTCACAGTCATGGTGCTTATCAACTCCTTCCAACCGATCTAATTGGTCATGTAATCGCTCATTGGAGGCACCTATAGTCGTTTGGGTTTACTCAATGACATTCATCCTCTCATTAATCACGATAATCGTGGCTTAGATGGTCCTAAGAGCATCAACAATATCACTCATGTCCATGGTGATCACAACTCACTAACACGGGTTTTTAAATGAACAAGCAACTATGAACCAAAAGTAATTGAGTAATTTTAACAAACACATGATGAGCACACAAATGTGAAATACACAACAAGTGGGTGACTTTAACAAACACAAGATGAGCACACATATGTGAACTACACAAAATGAAATAAAATCGGAGGAAGTCGAAATGACACACACATATGCCCTAAACTAGAACCTATACTTTGATACCAAAACTGACGCAGGACAACGACCCTAAGATGAGTATGAGATGATAATTGTTGAAATTAGACTAACTAATTAAGCAATAGAACCCAAACTAAGGCGATGCCTTAGTGTCTCATAGAATACTTCTTAGGTAATCATGCTAGGCTCGCTTAGGGTCCAATCTGGAGCATAAGTCTATTAGAATTGCAGAAGGCATGATCCTAGAGATAGAACTCTAGCACCCTCTAGGTTGGGCATTCAGTCATTGATCGATGTGGGATGTCTTAGCTCCCCACTAGGGCTTTCTAATCGAATGGTTGGTCGGGCACAAATTGAGCAATCTCTAGCCCAAAAACGGTTGTGGATCTATGGATCGTGGAATGGAATCAATCCATAAGGATGGGTATAAGAGGGCTCTAGATTTAGGGCTTTTAGGGTTTTAGGGAATCCACTAAAAGGGGAAAAGGAGGGTAAAATGGTAAGTAAAATAGAAAGATGTAAAGAAGAAGATCAAAGATGGAACATGGGCATCTCACCCTTGGCCTCACACCAAACCCACAAGAGGAAAAGAAGAATCACTCTTGACAAGCTCATCTCAAGCTCTCAATGCAAAGCATTTTCATTCATCCATTAAGTCCCTTACAAATGGTTACATCATTACCTTATATAGTAGGTACTAAAAATAGAAAACTCTAAAATAGGGAAAGGACATTAATACCCAAAATAGCAAACTAAAAGCCTAGAAAAGCAAAGAGGAAAAACAAAAGAGAACAAACCCAAATTGGGCAAAACATGTCACTTGAGTCGCTCGAGTGAGTTTGGTTCTCGCTCACACGTCAAAATACTCAAGCCTATGGTTGGGGTCGCTCAAGAGACAAATGGCCGAAAGTTGGCCCTGCTTTTCTTATGCATGATCGCTCAAGCGATAATGGTGCTCACTCAAGCGGACATGGCAATGAGCCCTATTTGCGGCTCTTCAAGGTCTCTTCTCGGTGGATGTTGACCCCCTGTTCGCTCCGTCGCTTCTTCTTCCGGCGATACACCTTGTGTGACCCGAAACCTAGATCTACGGTGCCGGTGTCCCTATCAAAATTTCATAGAAATATGAAATGTTTCTTTAGGGAAGTGAAAAGTCTCCTTGAAATGTGAAATCCGCTCTTGTACTTAGCTATATATTTTGAACCCCTATATTTCATCAAACACGAAGTTTTTTAGTGAAATTTGAAGCCTTCTATATAGTACTTTGTATTAGACTTCATTTTTTAGGGTTTTGAGCTCAAGAGACCAATTTTCTTCCATTGAAAAGTTACATCCATTTTTTATCCGAATTTTGATTTATTTTCAAGAAAGCGGTATTAGAGTGCCCTGTTTTTGTCCATGACTTCCAACAACAATTTGTTGCAACCTCAACTGCCTCGAATCAACGGGAAAAATTACAACCGATGGAGCATCCAAATGAAAGTATTATATGGATCCCAAGATCTATGGAATACGGTTGAAACCGGTTATGTTGAACCGCAAGATCAAACGACACTCTACACAACAACTCAATGAGTTGAAAGAGAATCGTAAGAAGGTTAAGAAAGCATTATTTTTCATCTATCAAGTGGTGGATGAAGTCATCTTTGAGCGAATATCATCGGTGAAAAAGGCAAAGCAAGCATGAGATACTCTCTATACGTCTTATAATGGTGAAGATAAAGTTAAAATAGTGTCTTCAAACTCTTCTAAGTGAGTTTGGTACCTTAAGGATGAAACATTCCGAGACAGTTGAAGATTATTTCAATCGTGTATTTGCTCTTATTAATCAACTAAGAGTGAATGGTGAAAAACTTGAAGATCAAAGGATTGTAGAGAAAATCCTTAGGAGTTTGACTCACAAATTTGAGTATATTGTAGTTCCAATTGAAGAATCTAAAGATTTGTCTACGTTGTCTATTGAGAGTTTATTGGGATCTCTTCAATCCCATGAACTTCACATAAAGCAATTTGATTTTTCTCCTTTAGAGAAAGCTTTTCAAACTCAAGTTTCCTTTAAAGAAAGTTCTAGAGGTGGAAGAGGAATGCATTCTAATCGTGGACGAGGAAGGCATAATGGAGGAACATCAAGCAAATGAAAGAGATGAGAATGAGTCATCTACTTCATCAAGAGGAAGAGGTCGCTCTTCTTTTTCTAATATTCAATGTCACCATTGTCAAAAATATGGGCACACCATCAAGCTTTGCAAAATAAGATTGGCGGAAGAAAGAAAAAAAGAATCAAATTTTACGCACGAAAATGAGAAAAGTAAGGAAGACGATACTCTCTTTCTTGCTTGTCATGTTCAAGAAGTTGCACTTAATGGGGATTGGTATCTTGATAGTGGTTGTAGTAATCACATGACGGGAAACAAAGGCGCATTTGTTACTTCGGATGAATCTATTCAAAGTGAAGTATGAACCGAAGATGATAAAAGATTTTCCGTTAAGGAAAGTGGTGATATTCTTGTCAAGACGAAAAAAGGTGTCAAATATATTCCTAATGCTTTTTATGTTCCGGGACTCGAACATAATCTTCTTAGTGTTGGACAACTTCTATTGAAAGGCATACTGTTCATTTCAAAGAAGCGGCATGTGAAATCTAAGACGAAAATAATGTTCTTCTCGCAAAGGTGATGATGATATCTAACAAAATGTTTCCCATAAAACCCTCTTGAGCTTGTTCATTCGGATTTATGCGGGCATATGCACACCACTTCAATGGAGGTAATCAGTATTTTCTCATCTTCATCGATGATTATAGTAGAAAGACATGGGTTTATTTTCTCAAAGAAAAATCATAGGTGTTTGCATACTTCAAATCTTTCAAGGCCTTAGTGGAAAAGCAAAATGGGTTCATGTTGAAGACTTTGAGTTCCGATTAAGGTGGTGAATATGTCTCTCATGAATTTGGTGATTTTCTTAAAGAAGATGGTATTCGTCATCAATTTACTACTCGTAACACACCTCAACAAAATGGGGTGGCCGAAAGCAAGAATCGGACAATCAAGAAATTGGCTAGAAGCATGTTAAAAGTCAAAGGGATGCCTAATACATTTTCGGTGGAAGCCGTTGCATGTGTCGTTTATCTTTTGAATCGTGCCTCATCCAAAACCGTCCAAGGCATGACTCCTCAAGAAGCTTGGAGTGGATATAAACCATGTGTTTCTCATTTGAGAGTATTTAGTAGCAACTCATGTGCCGGATGAGAAAAGAAGCAAGCTAGATGCTAAATCTGAAAAATGTATCCTTGTTGGATATAGCAAAAATTAAAAGGCGTACAAGTTATTTAATCCCATCACCAAAAAAATTGTCATAAGTAAAAACATAATATTCAATGAAGAAGATGCTTGGGATTGAAGCGAAAATGAGAAGAAGCAAAAGTCACATTGCTAGATGTGGAATCGGAAAAATAAAATGAAGTCGCAAGCCCTCAATTCTCACCATCTAGTGGGAATGAAGAATATACCAATGATAATGAAGAATCACCTCAAGCACCATTAAGGAGATCTAGCAGGCCACATCAACGTTCCAAAAGGTATTCATCAAGAAATTGAAGCATGCAATGGATCAAGAAATTGATTCTCTCGAAAGAAATGATACGTGTGAGCTAATGGAGCTTCCAAATCGGCACAAACATGGATCAAAATATCGGACAATACCGATACAATAAAATGGGTTTTTATCGAGTACCCCCTAAAACAATCAAATTATCATCCGATACGGGCAAATTATCACCCGTATCGAACGATAATTTCAATTATCATCCGATAATATGCTGTTTTTAGGCTCTCTAAATCAGAGAAATTATCATCCGATACAGGCAAATCATTGCCCATATCGTCCGTATTAGACGATAATTTGAAACTATCGTCCGATAATTTCAAAGATTCAGAATTTTATAGTATTTTTTAAGATTTTTCTTGGAGAACAAAAATGCATTAGTCTGATACATTCAATGTATCGCCGATACATTGAATGTATCGGACGATACGCGATACATATCGTCCTGGAGGTTTGGACGATACGTATCGAAAATCCGATTTTTTGAACCATGCGCACAAATCAATTGGTGTCAAATGGGTATATAAAACAAAGTTGAATGAAGAGGTGAAATTGAAAAATACAAAGCTCGTTTAGTGGTCAAAGGCTATAAGCAAAAACATGGCACTGATTACAATGAAGTTTTTGTTCCCGTTGCTCGTCTTGAGACTATTCGAATGATCTTAGCATTGGCAGCTCAAAGAAATTGGAAAGTACATCAAATGGACGTCAATCTTGAATGGATCTCTTGAAGAAGAGGTCGACGTTGATCAACCACCCGATTATGTGAAGAAAGGTGAAGAACATAAGGTGTGTCGATTAAAGAAAGCACTTTATGGGTTGAAGCAAGCTCCGAGAACTTGGTATAGTCACATTGACGGATATTTTTTGAAAAGTGGCTTCAAAACATGTCCTTTTCAAGCATACACTCTACATCAAGGAAAATGCGCAAGGTGAATTTTTAGTAGTATGCTTATATGTTTTTTTTTTTTTTGAAACGATAGCAAAGCAAATATATTAACCAAAGAAAAATAAAGAGAAACATACCTTGGCAGTAGTAAGGAACTACCCAAGCAAAGAGACCCCCCCCCCAAAAGACACTCAAAAGAGGGACCCGAGCAAATCCACAAAGCAAACAGACCACCATCACAGAGAAGAATCCCAGACGTAGTTACGGGCTACAGCAATCCCATAGCATCATAAAATGCTGAAAACTCTCGTTGAACTCGGATGTCTTGACAGCATTCCAACTAACCACCAAATCTTTGATATCGCGAATGACCAGCATAAAAGGATTTGCCTTTCGTCTAAAAATTATGTTGTTCCACTCCAGCAAGATCGCCCAAAAAACCGCGTACACTGTCAGAGGCCATACCTCCATCCTATGATCAATTACACTGATCTCCTTCCACATCTCCATCATTTGGGTAGGCCAAAAAGGAAGAACCCATTTCACATTGAAAATATGAAAGATCTCATACCAGATGGTTTGCGCAAAAGACCAATGCAGAAGGGTGTGTGTGACCGATTCCCTTCCCATCAAACAAAGAAGGCATTTAAGTATGCTTATATGTTGATGATTTAATTTTCACCAACAATAGTCCTAATCTATGTCAAGAATTTAAAAGGGCTATGATGCATGAGTTTGAATTGACTAATATGGGACTTCTTCATTTTTTTCTTGGCATTGAAGTTAAACAAAATGAAGATGGAATGTGCTAAACCCGTTAACACTCTAATGGAAGTAGGATTAAAGCTAAGCAAACATGGTATTGAAGAAAAGGTTGATAAGACTCTTTATAAAAGTCTCGTTGGTAGTCTCATGTATTTGATAGTTACAAGACCAAATCTTATGTTTGTGGTTAGCATAATTAGTCGATTCATGAAATCCCCAAAAAGAAGTCATTGGGAAGTAGGTAAAAGAATTTTGAGAAGTGTAAGTGGTACACTATGGAAGAATTCAAGATTCAAGCACAGTTAGCTATTGTGATAATGACTGGGGTGGAAGTATAGATGATAACAAAGTACTTCCGGTTATGCTTTCAACATTGGTTCGGGTGTAGTTTCATGGGCATCAAAGAAACAAACTATTGCAGCACTTTCTACGGTGAAAACGGAGTATATTTCATTATAGCACTTTCTATGGCGAAGGCGGAGTATATTTCATTAGCATCGACAAGTTGTCAAGCACTATGGTTGAAAGGGATCTTAGAAGAATTAAAGGATCCTCAAGGTGAAGCTACAAAATTATTTTGTGACAATAGTTCCACTATTGCACTTTCAAAGAAGCCAGTTTTCCAAAATCGAAGCAAGCATACTCGGATCAAATACCACTTCATTCGTGATCTAGTCAAAGATGGCGAAATCGACATCAAATATTGCAAGACGGAAGATCAAATGGCAGATATATTTACCAGAGCTTTGAAGCATGTAACGTTCATCCAAATGAAAGAGAAATTTGGCGTAGTTGAAGTCTAGCTTAAGGGGGGTTGTTGAAATATTAACCTAGACCATTTTGGACCACTATATGTGCATGGACTGTGGGCCTTTTGGGCCTCACTTTTTTTTGGGTCTATAACCTCATCTTAGAAGTTTGACTTAGTACTTAAGAATTTAGTTATTGTAGCTTTGAACTATGCAATGTTTTTATGTTTTGGGCTTATGTGATTTCATAGGAAAATGAAAAGGTATCTTAGGGAAAAGAAAGGTCACATAGAAATTTGAAATGTTTCTTTAGGGAAGTGCAAAGTCTCCTTGAAATGTGAAATTCGTTCTTGTACTTAAGCTATATATTTTGAACCTTTGTATCTCATCAAATATGAAGTTTTTTAGTGAAATTTGAAGCCTTCTATATAGTACTTTATATTAAACTTCATTTTTGAGGGTTTTGAGCTCAAGAGAACAACTTTCTTCTCTTGAGAAGTTGCATCCATTTTTCATCAGAATTTTGATTTATTTTCAATAGTAGTTGCCTCTTGTTAGTGTGGAGTTTGTTTAAACCATGGATACCAACTCATTGCAAGGGCAGTTACTTAGATCCTACCCTTACACGTCGCTCTAGTGAAGTTTGATGAGAGATATTTCCTTCCTATGGTCACAATTGATAAGAATGTACATTAGTGGGATAAAGAAAATGAATATTTAACTAGAAGGATTAAGCAACTCAATGAAGGTAAGGCTGAGATTGAAACATGAGAAGCAGAGAATTATATCATTCTCGGGTTTCTCTTCAACTCCATGCAGCCACATATTGTCGTCAGTTAGATGTTCTACAACTCGGCACATCAGTTATGGGATGCCCTTGACCATGGCTTAAAATACCGGTTTTCCGGTCGCTATGTATCGGACAATAGGTAGCAGTTCCGAACAATACATTGGTATGTATACCCTAAAACATTACCAAAATATATGTAATGCACCGGTATGATACATTCAAAGTATCGTACCGGTGACTTCCGAAACCGATACGTATCGTCTGGTGTGTACGGTTTCGGACGAGATTTCGAACCATGCCCATGAAAATAAACTTGCTAAAGTAAAGGACGTCTGGTATGTCAGTTAAAGCGTACAATCGCTCAATTTCAGCATGGTGACCAATCACTAAGTGAGTACTTTGGAGGCTTCTAGTGTCATTGGGAGCATGGGTCAAATTCTCGGAAATCCGGAACGTATCGTCCAGGCCTCTTCGATGCCGGCCGATACATTGAATGCATCACCCGATACATTGAATCAATGTATTGGCCAGTAGTTTCTTTTTTTTTTCTTTTTTCAAACAAATCTGAAAAAATCTAAAAAATGGAAATTATTTATCTAAAATATTTTCAATTTTTTTTTTAAATATTCAATTTTGGCTTTGATTTGGCGTTTACAGAGGCATCATGGTTGTCAAAAGCGATCGCATATGTGATCCTAAATGTACAAATCGCATATGCCATGATGGCATATGCGATTTGGGAGGTATGCGATCGCATACCCCTCCAGCGGTCATAAATATGACCGTTGGAGCTTATTTTAAATTTTTTTTTGTTTTTTAAGCCTCCCCAAAGCTTATAAATAGGGGGTTCCTCTTCCTAATCCATAACACATCCATCCAAAGTATGATTTGTGTCTCTTTGGTCATTTTTTTTAAATTTTTAGTGATATCTTCCTCTCTCTCTCTCTTTCTCAAAGCTTTGTGAATAATTCCTTTTGCTCTATTTTGTCGTTAACTAAACAAGCAGCTTCAAATATCATTCTTCAAGCAAAGAGGGAAGAAATCACTTCAAGAATCAAAGATTCAAGGATTCAAGAGTTAGAAATTAATTTATAATTCCTATTAAATTTTGTTTGATTGTTTTTCCCCTTTATTACACCGCATTTTTTTCCTTTTTTTAGTGTGGTTGTTACTTGTTAAGCTCTCCAATCTCCACCCACTTCTTTAAATTAGCACAACATATATTATACACTTTTGGGAATTTTTGGGGATTTTTGGAGATGTTTTTGGGTTTTTTTTTTTTTTAAATAATTTATGCCATCGCGCAATCGCATATGCGATGGCACTATACCATCGCATAGCATCGCATATGCGATTTAACAACATTAGGAGGCATTCTTAGCTACCGGAGGAGAAAGAAGAAAAAGAAGACAAGAGAGAAGATACATTGAGGAGAGATAAGCACTAAGGAAAAGAAGTGAAGAGAAGGCTCACGGGTTCGAAGAAAAGAAGCGAAGACAAGAAAACACAAAAAAAGGCACACTTGTCATAAAAGGGGGCTTAGAAAAAAAAAATCAATGTACCATCCGATGCATTGAAAAAGTCAATGTATCGCCTAGTACATTGGTCGTACCGGGCGATACATAACGATACATCCAATGTATCGTACCGGAGGTGGCTGATACCAGTACGTACCAGTATCGGCCGAGATTTTGACCCATGATTGAGAGAAAATCATCACGATGAGCCTCTCACTAGGCTATGTTTCATGCATAGTCACAAAATCCACCGACTTTTGCAAGAAAAAGGCAAAAGTGACCTATTGTGGCCAATTAATGGAAAGATCGGCAACTCAGTGATATGTGTGCATCTCTCTCTCTCTCTCCCTCTCTCTCTCTCTCTATGTATATGTATATGTATATACATATATACACACACATACATATATGTATACGTGTGTGCGCGCGTGCACACTTGTTTTGTCAACTAAAAAGGTGAAGGTAAAAAAATGCTTTTTGGGGAATTTCTTCATAGTGCAGAGCACTTGAAAATGCACAACTGTTTTTTGTTGGTGAAGATGTAAGTTTATTAAAAGCAACAAAACTACATATGGATCGCGCTAAGAAGGACCAAAGCACAAAAAGGAAAAAAATGAAAAACAAACAAACAAAAGGAAACCCGAGGCAGGAGCAGCCCAACTAAGACAAAAGTTTTGGCAAGGCCATCACCCTCGAAATAGAAGGCCTTAAACCAGGTCAAAACTGAGCGGATCAAGCCGCCCAAATAAGCTTGTCACAAGCAGAGTCCAACTCGTGAGGGCAGCCAACCTCTGCAAGCCTTAGAGAGCGTGATCCACAGAAGATGTTTTTTTTAACTTCCTTAATGCATAATTAATACTTTAATATGATGGTTGTAGACAAAATTTTGGCAGATCATTATCAACATCTTCATGGTGGCTCCCTAGCCCCCACTGACCCGAAAATGACAGTTTGACTTTTGACAATATGTCAGTGTGTCAAGGTATGCTCAACCTGCGACCAACAAAACTCGGCCGATACCGATACGTATCGGTTTCATCTAGAACCGATACCGATACCACCCCGATAAAGGTATCTAGGTAATATCAGTATCAGGCCGATACTATCTCGGTATCGGCTGATACTGTCTCGATATCGATCGATACTGATATATACATATGTTCTTTATTTTTCTTGGAAAAAAAAAAAAAAAAAAACGATACTATTTCGGCAATACCGGATCCGTATCGGCCGATACGTATCAGTCCAAGATGGACTGATACCCGATACCGATACTCATACTAAAGCCTTGCCTGTGACCCCCCCCCCCACCTATGAGTAACACATGTTGACATGTATCAACCAGTGACCCCCCACCTAGGAGGGTCATGTAGGAAATGTCATAGGTAGTACCAAATTGTTAGGACTTCCGATGAGGGAGAAGCACTGGTTGTCAAACAGATTAGATGCACCAACAGAGAAAAATATAGGCTGGAATTACTACCACGCCACCTTATGTTACGGTCACCTCACTTGAACAAAGGAAAATTTGGTTGACTGCTTTGAATCAGAGAGATTATTTTTTGCCCCAATCTTTCACACAAAAGATCTTGAGATCATGGGCCAACCATCAGATGGTCAGATGTTAATTCCACATAGCACACATTCCAAAAACTGAGCATGATCACAACGTATCATCAAACATGGTTCAAGTCACATTTTGGGAGGTGTGCCATGATCACAAGATCTGTTGTGTGGAAGATTGGGACGGAAAACGATTCCCATCATCTGATTCAAAGTAGAGAACGGATTTTTCCTTTGTTTCAGTGAAGTGGCTGTAACATAAAGACGTGTAATAGTAACACCAGCCAAAATATAAGCATGAATTTCAAGGTGTTATACCACTAATAGTATCGAAACTTGTATCCAAAAATCCAGCCTGTTTTGCGCGGAATTCAAGTAGTCTGTCGGCAACTTCTACTTCCGTTACTACCACTTTTTTACGAATTTCCTCTTCAAGCCAAGCCCAAAACTCCGCCAGAGCAGCTGCATCTCTGTAAGAAAAATATGATAGTTATAAATCATGCGTTCTACTATTTAAATTTATTTATTTTTTATCGATAAAAAAAGTGTATATAGAAAAGCAGCAAGGCGCTGCAGAAACCCAATACAACAAGACACGAGCAAAACCGGAAAAAAAGAAAAGCACAAAACACAAAACCGAAACTGCTGTGAACAGCACACCCACATCTCCTGGGACTCAACCCGGATTCCACAGAAACACATCCCCCCCCCCCCCGACCCCACATTCCCCTTAGTAACCCAGAGCCACATCAGGTACCGGACGTGCTTCATAATCAGCCCCACCGAGCGACTCTTATCTTCAAAGACCGTGCGATTTCTTTCACCCCATAAAGTCCAAAAAACTGCGAACGGGGCCACCTTCCAGTACTCAGAGCACAGAACATTAGCAGGCACAGGATACCACATCAAAAAAAGAGAGAGGGTCGACGCCGGCATCACCCAACACATGCCAAAGGATTTAAGTACGATAGACCACACCGCATGGGCCACCTTACAATGAAGCAGAAGATGATCAGCGGTCTCCTCATCCAGATTACACATAACACAGCAGTTGAGGATAGATTTCCCCCGACGAATAAGGTGGTCCAACGTTAAAATCCTTCCTTTGAGAGCGAGCCACATAAAGAATTTGATTTTGGCCGGGACAGCCTCCTTCCACAGACTAGCAGCACTGAATCTGATGAGGGGCCGAGATGAGAGCATCGAGTAGTACGATTTAACCGAAAACAGACCCTCAGTACATGGCCTCCACCTGCGCTGATCCGTCCCCACCCGATTGCGTTGCATGGTATACAACAGCAGCATCAGGTTATCAAAGGCAGTGACCTCATCCCTCAGCAGCCTTCTAGTAGTAACGGTCCATAGTCTCCCCCCCTCGGTCTTGGAGACAAAGTCAGCAATCATCCCAAGTGGGGTCACCGAGATGGAGAAGATATCCGGGAAAGAGGACTTTAGGGGCTCGCTGCCCGCCCAGATATCCTTCCAAAAGCGGATGTGAGTACCACACCCCCAACTAAAGCGCAGGCCTCTGGAGAACTACACCCCCATACAACAAATGACCTTCCACCAAGCCGAAAAACGCCTGTGACCCACCATCAAGATGCCCCAGTTCCCAACCAAGTTACCATACTTCTCGCTAAGAACAACCCGCCACAAACTGTTCATCTCTTCCTCCCGCCCTGCCCGCCAAAGCCACTTACCAAGCAAGGCAATATTAGTGTTCTGCAGACTCCGGATACCCAGCCCCACATGATTGAAAGGCAACCCGACGGTATCCCAGTTAACCAAGTGGTACCGTCTGGGAGTCCCCGAGCCCTCCCAAAGGAAAATTCTTTGGATTTGCTCAAGGCGCTTGATGACCTTCACTGGGCATTTAAATAAGGATAAGTAGAAAATAGGCAGCGATGACAAGACCGCCTTGATCAGCACCAAACGCCCTCCACTACTAAGCATCCTTCCTTTCCAAGTAGACAATTTTTGCTCGAGCCGCTGCACCACCGGATCCCACTCCCTAATTGTGGGCGAGCGCAACCCAAGGGGCAGACCCAAATACCGAATTGGCAGCTTCCCCCCCCCCCCTACAATTCACGGAGGCAGCCAGCTCATCTAACAGGGCATCATCGGTTCCAATACCCGTTAACTCAGATTTCGCTAAATTGATCCTCTGACCCTAGACCGCTTCATAAATGGAGAGAACATCAGCCAAAGACTTAAATTCCTGAACATTGGCCCTACCAAAGATTAGAGCATCATCCGCAAACTGAAGATGCGACAAAAATCTATCATTAGATCCGACCTTGATTCCGGTTATGAGATTAGACACCCTGGCCCGAGTGAGTAGCCCTGATAAAGCTTCCCCCACAAAGTTAAAGAGAAAAGGAGATAGAGGATCCCCCTGACGGAGACCCCGAGAGCTCTTGAAGTAACCAGCAGGAGTACCATTGATAAGGATGGAAAACCATGGCGAGGAATAACATCCCCTCATCCATTTCCTCCACAGCTCTCCAAAACCCAGCCTACGCAGCATATACTCAAGGCAATCCCAGCTCACGCGATCGTAAGCCTTCTCCATGTCCACCTTCCAAATGGCAGCCGGTCTTCGCTGGAGCTGTGCCGAATGGATGGTTTCCTGCGCTACCACGACTTGATCAAGAATGTGCCGGCCAGCCACAAAGGCCCCTTGATTAACCGAGATAATGGCACCCATAACCAGTTTGAGACGGTTAGCCAGGACCTTCGCGATAATTTTGTAGAGACAATTAGTGAGGCTTATAGGTCGGAAGTCAGCGATGTCCTCAGCCCCCTCTCTTGGGAATGAGAGTGATAAACGTCGAATTGAGACTTCGCCCTATAAACCCAGAGGAGTGGAACTCCATCATCACCGCCATCAGCTCCTCCTTAAGAATCGGCCAAAAACACCTGAAAAATTCCATAGTATAACCATCAGGACCAAGGGTTTTGTTTTTAGCTCCATATTTAATAACCCGCCAAATCTCATCTTTCGTAAAAGGCAGCTCTACCGACATCTGCTCCTCGCCAGCAATGGTCGGAAAAAGAAGACCATCTAAGTCAGGCCTCAGAAACCCCTCGTCCGAGTACAGCTCTCTATAGTAACCGACAATTTTTTCTCTCACCTCTTCCTCCTCCGTAAACACCACCCCATCAACCATAATTCGGCCCAAGAAATTGACCTTATGCCGCACATTGGCGATCGCATGGAAAAACTTCATGTTAGCGTCCCCCTCTCGCAGCCATTTCACCTTGGATTTTTGCTGCCAGCACACCTCTTCCGCCAAACAGACATCGTTGAACTCCAATTTCTTAAGATACCGCACTTGTCTCCTTCATCCGTAAGGCTTCTCAACTCCTCCGGATTATCTAATTCCTTAAGTGTGGTCAGAATGTTGTCCTTTTTCACCTGTACCATACCGTATTCTTCCTTGTTCCAGATTCGGATCTTGTCCTTGACCCGCTGCAATTTGGATATAAACCTAAAGGCCGCCGTCCCGGAAACGGACACGCCACTCCACCACTCCCCCACCTTGGTCCGAAAACTCTCATCCAACAGCCACATATTCTCAAACCGAAATGGGGTTGGCCCCCAACTGCGAGAGTCACACGAAAGCACAAGTGGTCGATGATCGGAAACAGCTCGAGCCATACATTCTGACCGCGCCCCCAGATAAAGATCCATCCAATCGACAGTGCAGACAAATCTATCCAGCTTACTCAAGGATGGGGAGTCCTGAAGATTCGACCACGTGAACCACGAACTAGTTAGCGGCACATCCATCAGTCCCCAATCACGAAAAAAGGAGTTAAAGTCCCGCATCACAGCCGCGTCCGGCGGCTCCCCTGCTTCTCCCACTCCCATCGTATTGCATTAAAGTCACCCCCCAAGCAAAAAGGGAGATCCCACCTTCCTGCCAAAGCTGCCAGCTCCATCCAAAACTCAAGCCAATCCCGATCACACGACGGACCATATATTCCCGCAAACATCCACTCAATCCCTGAAACTTTGTGGCACAGAACCACAGCAATAGAAAAAAGGCCCACCTCTTCATCCAATTTATCAAAATAACGGTTATCCCAAGCAACCAGAATGCCCCCAGAAGCTCCGTCCGAATCAGCTCCCGTCCATCCCCAGTACTTTCCTCCCAACACCGAGGCCACTTTCCTTGCATCACAGCTGCCCCATTTGGTCTCCTTTAGCGTAATCACCAGCGGCTTAAGAGAAGCGATCATCCTCTTCACCCCCGCCCTTTTTCCGACCCCACAAATTCCTCTAACATTCCAAGATAGCATCTTCATTACCACCATGCTCAGCCCTCCCCAAACAAAACTATAGGAAGCTAGGTCTCCCCCACCCCCCTGCCGTTGGCCATCCCCCAATGTAGTCTAGCGAGCTCCCGCGCCCCTCCCCGGTTCCTCCTTTTAATCCTAGTACGGTTCAACAAAATTGAACGGAAGACCTCCCGAAATTCCTCGTCTGTCCCTTTGAAGGACATCCCTAAATCACGTCCCACAAGAATCAACCGGTCAATGTCTTCACGCTGATCCGTTACACGAGCATCCCCCTCACCCCTAGCAACAGTCGAACAACTGAAAGAAGATGAATCCATCGTCTCCAGCCTTGCCTCCTCCTGACGACCCTGAAACATCGCCTCAGACCTCTGCTCGAACCGGGAAATAGGCTCCTCAGGAGCCGCGACGAACTCAGCCCCAAGGCTTAGCTCCAAACCTTTGTGCACCTCGCCTGGTCTGGGCAGGGATTCCCTCTCACCTGAAGCCAGAAACTGCAGATCCTCAACCTCTCTCCCAGCCCTCTCGTCCCAATCGCAACATGGAGAAGAAAAACCTTCGCTAGCAACGTGAGAACAACCCTCCTTATCCATGCCAGACCCGACAAGGCCGTGGCCCAGTTCCACGTTAGAATGACCACGCGAGAGGGACCAAGAACTGAGGCCCTTGGTGACCCGATCGAAACTAATCCGTAGCCCTGCCCTGTATAGGCCCTGGTCGCCAAGATCGACAGCCCACGTCAACACCTGTGCATGTCCACCGTTAATCTACCGATGGCCCCCACGGCACTTAAAAGCATCGGCGGCGAAGACGTGGACCGAACACGTGGTCCTCAAACAGCTGGCCCCTAAAGTCAAAAGAGACCCTGTTTCCAGAAGCTACTGAGACACGTGTCGATCTCCTAGTAAACCACCCCCCACGTCTTCCTTTAAAAGGAAACCTTCTTCTGTAAACCCTAAAAGCCTTGAGCTCCGCAGGAGGCTTGTCCCCAACGACCGGATTAGAAGCTTCCATTGCCATCGGATCCCAGGTACGTTGGCAGACGTCATACCCTTGCTTAGGAAACTCCACAACCTCACCAACCACTGTACCTTGCAGCTGTCCTTGGTCGGCGAAACGGTACAAGGAGATCACATCCGTAGGAAACTTCGACGGTGGCAGATGGAAAGCGGATGGCTGCATCGTCGCCGTTGAAGCAGCACCGACGTTCACGCGCAACGATCCGTGCAAGAGCCCCCCCGGCAGCCTATTCTCTTCCAACACCCATCCACCCTCCGACTGAGACTCAGGGATCATCTCCCCTTCTTCCAAGTCCCCCATCTCTCTAAACTCAGCATGCATCCCAGTAGCCGAGGCACCACAAGTGGCCAAGGGCAAGAAGGAGAGCGCAGACACCACCGGCAAGTCCTCTTCACCATCTCTTCCCGCGAACTCAGCGCCGCACTGAGAGCCCGAAGGCAAACCCGAGACCGCGATCGGCATTGGATGGAGCGTCGTATCCTGGGCACCCCCCGAGGCCGAGCCATCCTCCGAGGTCTGTCCCGGTTGCAGCATGGGCCCTGGTTCCCGGTCCCGGAGTGGGTCGACCAACGTCGAGAGTTTTTCTGTGGAACCGAACACGTGTACGTCGGCAACCCCGAGCCTCGCGGATTCGTGATGCACCTGGAAAGGGGAAAAAACCCTCTCCACGAGCTCAATTTCTACGAAGATAGTGAGTTCTTGGCCGTTGAGGCAGATCTTGCACGCTCAGGGGATGGTCTTCCAATCGTCGGCCCGAACCAAGACCCTGGCGTACCTTGTCTCCCACAAATCGTCGGTACTCCGATCAATGAGGATGCACCCCTCACAGCGGTCAGCAATCCCCCGGATGACCTCGGTGGTCCAGGCCTAGAGGGGGAGGCCCAGTAACCGAATCCAAAAACCCCCCATCCAATGGTGAACTTGAGGCCTAATAATATCCATTTCACCGAAGAAGAACCGGTTTGGTTGATGGAGGAAAACTTTTGTCAAGGATAGCTTTTAATCACTCGAGGGGCACTCAGAATAGAATTTCGTCTCGAATGAAGAGCCGAAACCGACGGTCTAGAATGGAAATCCCACTAGCGCAGCCAAATGTAAATTTGTATCAATTGTAAAGACTCTTTCACGCAATGAATGACAAGCCAGTAATCTTGAATATTATTAGCAACCGACGTAAACTCGTTGCTCAAAAAGGAGAGGGAGCTTCTACGAACTCCCTCCTCCACACGAGGGGAAACGGAAGGCACCGGCGAAACCCGAATCGGACGACCACGGGGACCCACTATCGACCACCCCAAAGAAAGGTCCCGTCGCTGGGCGTTGGCGAGGGTGGCCGGTTGCCTCGAAAGAGCCGGCCCAACATCGGCCCTGGCGCTTTTGACCACCTTCCCCATCGACCGCTCCGAAGAGCATCCCTTCCTATGGCACCGAGCCCTTCGTTTGAAATTAATATTCCGGCACCGGGAGCAAATCCAATCCCCCTCCCGTAAAACCAGAAAGTCCCTCACCAAAATTTGCTTTCCACTAGTTATCATATATTGAATCCAAATTTTCAAATGGGATCCATCTGATGAATGGGATCCATCTTATGAATCTTATATATTATCTGTTGCCTAGAAAATTCACGAATAGATTACGAAATTGAATTAAATCGCATCTCTTTTATGACTTGGAGTAGAAAATGGATTGTCAATAGCAACATGAGAGAATGGCATCTATTTGTCTGAGTGAGAGAATGACATATTAGATAGTTATAATATAATTTGTCCCCATTGATGAGAAAATGGACCAAAATCTTCAAGAATGAAAAGAAAAGAAAAAAAAAAAAAAAAAAAAGACAAAAAGACCAATTCTGATAGATTATCAATTAAGTTGCATGCAAGTTGTATGCATCAGAGAATAAAATTACTTGTTCTTATCAAAAGTGCAAAGGAAACAACTCGAGGCATATGGTCATACCAAAAGTGTTACACCAAAGGGTCAGTGAAAAAGGAAGAAGTTAGTAGCATGATCAAATTCTTTCAGAAAGACCTGCATCTTTCTCATAGAGAATGACCTCTATCTAATAAAACTAGGTTTTTTTTTTGTATAACCTGGGTGTGTGGGCCTCTTAGAGCACCCGACTAATCCCAGGGGTATGTACGCACCCCAGGTTAGCACGTGCCGGATCAGCACTGGATATAACTCCCTAAGGTGGCTTAAAGGGGGGGTTCGAACTCAGGTCTCCAACTTCCTGAAGCAGGTACCTAGCCATCAAGCCAAACCCCTTGAGGTTAATAAAACTAGTTTTTAAACTATATCCATTTCAAAATTTATGCAACTGTCCATGAATAAATTTGACACGATAAAACGAATATTGAATAAATCGGAAGCTATCGATAATGAATCACTATCACATTCAACAATAATCAGGCGTCATTAAAAGTATTTCATTACCTTAAGTGAGAATTTCGCATTCCTTCAAGTTCTGCAGGATTTTTCACTGCTTTCGCTAGAGTGATGGGGGAAACCTTGTACACTCCACCAGGTTCCTCAATCTGAGACCCTTGAATAAGGGTTATTTTCTTTTGGCTTCTATCGCAAGCAGATTTAAAAATGTTGACAATAGCAGCGTTTACACATGATGTATCCAACCAAAGTTTTGCCCCTCGAGCTGCTAAACTGAAAAGTTGATTATATTTCAGAAAATTAGAAATGAGGAATTAGTATATTTTCCATGTAAAATTTGAAAAAAGTGAACAAAAGTGTGAAACAGAGTGCAATAGAAACTATGGCAGGATTTTGATTGTATAAGAACATGGCAAGTGAACGGCATCAAACATAATCTAGAGAGTTAGTAAGGAAATCTTATTTTAACTTTGTAGTTAATATTTTCTTTGCTGATCGATAATTAGAGCTGTTAATATGTTGATTTAATTAAAAAAATTCCTTTTTCGATAGATAAGCTTGGGGTTGTTGGATCCCCCTGATCGGCTTACTATGTATGTCTAATTAAGTCTTAATCTATTGCGAGCGCACAACGGAAATTGTCGAACTAATATAGGATTGTTCCCATGAAGAAGTTTTATCCTCTAAATATATACTTCTATTTTAAAGTTTAAATTTATCTTTTAAGGTTCTAAACTACTTGAGAAACATGAATAAAAGAATGGTTTCTTAATCTAAAGATTAAGAGTGCAGAAAATAAATCCTAATCCTCCATCTTCATATTGAGGTTGTCAATCTCAATCTTCAGCCATTGGACATTTATAAAAATAAACAGTACCGTTACACCGTATTGCAGTCTTCTAGAATTTAGGCGTCAATCAAAAACTAAAATTCCTTAACACAGATTTAATCTAATCAACAATTTCCTAAAATCTGGGCGTCAATCAAACTCTACAAAATTGAAGATGGAAAAGTAAAAATCTTTACACTAATCTGCAAATTTCAACCTGAGTCGTCAATTCAAATTAATACTTGAAGATGTTTACAAAACATGTAAATAAAGCAAATAAAATCTAAACTAGAAAGCAAATAAATATATTTTTCGCCCATCAGCCGCAGTCGTCAATTGCTTCTGAGAAATTAGGATATCTACACTAATCTTCAGCACCCAATAGCAGTCGTCAATCGCTCTTGAGAAACCTCTGATATCTAATCTACTCTAACTATTTTACACTACTGATCGGAAGAAAATCCAACCTCAGTTGTCAATTGATGCTGAAATTATTCAATGCTTATTCTTACACCGGACTCTCTTATTTATAAATCATAAGGAGTCAGTTTACAGAGACTTCTAATTCTAATAAAAGAAACTACTAAAAATAAAAGATTCCTAATATAACTCTAATTCCTAATTTTATTCTTCCTTGCTTTCAATGGTTGATGTGCTTCTGGATTGTTCTCCTTTTTCTTAGCAATCGAGATTTCCTAAGAGTTTATCTTCATCAATCTTCTCAGATCCGTGATTTACCAAACTTCTAATTTTATATATCTTCTAATTCTGTTCTTGGTGGTGATAATCTTCATTCACGCGATCAGCAGCAACAACAATAGTAGGAAAGCTTCTTTTATGGATAATCGCAAATCCTAATTTTCTATCTTTAATAGTTTCCTATTCGGACGATTCTCTGGATTACGATTTTTTGTTTTTCTCCTTTTGTCTCTTTTGTAGAATCGTAAATTACGATTTTATGGATTTTAGTAGGCGGGAAATCGTCTTTTTTGCCCAATCGTCTTTCTTACTGCTTTTTGAGTTCATTTTGACGAATATTAACACTTTGGCTCTCTTTTACTATTTTTCCTTAATATCTGCACATCGTTAACTTGTTAGTAGCAAACTAAGTTCTAGCATCACTAAGTTAAGGGTGATAAAATGGTAAATTATGTGACTGATCATCCCCCCCCCCCCCTCTGAATCATTAAAAATCTAGAACCATACAAGAGTCAAACAAAGTAAAACATCCGCTCCAGATGAAGCTTCAGCAATGCCATCACCTCATCGAAACTGATGGAAAAAAGGAACATAGCAAACAATACAATCAAAAAAATAATCTACTTTCAAGATCAATAAACCAGCTATAATTCTCGATATCCACTTCTTCCATTACATCTTCATTAAGCCAATCTTTAACCCTATGCCCAAATTGGGTAACGATATTTCTGAGGACATCCTTTTTTTTTTAAACCAAAACTTTGATCCTTGCTTCAACCTCCTCCTCAATGGTGCCCAGAGGATCTCTACAAATTCGAAGTCTATAAAGAATAGATCTCCAAATCCGTAAAGGAAAAGGACATTGAAAAAATAAGTGATCATTAGTCCCACATTCTTTCCAACAAAGCACACACCTTGAAGGAATCTTTAGTGCCATTTTCTTCAAGTTTACATTTGTGAGTAACTGTCTATTCACCGCCAACCAGGCACAAAAAACTATGCTTTGAAATATTGTGGTTGTGCTAAAGAAATCTAGTCCACTCAACTATCCGTTCACTAGGTCTCACAGCTGCCCCAATGGATTTGGAGGTAAGCTTCCCAGATTCATTTGGCTTCCAAATGATAGTATCTTGAGTAGGGGGATTGGGAATCGGAATGGCTTTGATTCTTTCCCAAATTAATTGAAAGTTGATGGACGAGGAAGATTCCACTCTCCATTCAAAATCACTTCACTAATCTTTGCTTCTACCAGGATTCCTGATTGGAGCATCATTCTCCTATCACACTTTCTTAAGATTGTAGCTTCATCAACTCACGGACCTTTCCAAAACCTTATATTTCTCTCCATTGCCAATTTTGAAGGAGATATGTTTGACAACCATATATATAACTCTAATTAAGCCTTTCCAACCCCAAGAGTGATCTTTCGTGAGACAACATGACCAAATGTCACTAGCTCCAACATAATTATCATGATCCAAGAAGCCCAAAGGGAGTTGCGATTAGTAACTAATCTCCAAAAGAGCTTAACCAAGGCAACATCATTCCATATTTTGAGCCTCTTAAGGCCAAGACCACCTTCATTAGGAGGCTTACGAATTTTTTTCCAAGAGACCGGGTACATCGACCTTCCTAATGAAGGACCCTTGCATAGAATGTCGGAAAAAATGGATTCAATTCCTTTAAGGGTTTTTGGCGAGGATGCTGACACCGTACACTTAGGTTTCAGACCACTCAAGGTCTACCGTTGGAAGAAGAAGTGACGGAGGAACCACAAGGCGCCAACATCTACCGAGGAGAGGCCTTGAAGAGCAGCAAAGAGGATCACTGCCTATGTCCGCTCGAGCGAGCACCATTCTCACTTGAGCGAGAATGCTTCAGAAAATAGGCTAAACTTTTTGTCATTTGTCACTCGAGCGAGAATGCATCAGAAAGCATGGCCAAAACTTTCGGCCAAACTTCGTTCGAGTGACCCCTAGCTATCGCTCGAGTGACCACTGATTGTCGCTCGAGCAACCCCTTTTAAGATTCTCGCTCGAGCGAGAACCAAACCCGCTTGAGCAAGAACCAAACCCGCTCGAGCGAGTCAAGTGATGATAGTTGTCATTTTCGTCCTTCTTGTACTTTCTTTTTTTGTCAAATGGAAGTTACCTTTTAGGGTAACACTGTACTTTTCTATTTTAGGGTTTATTCCCACTTGTAGCTATTATAAAGCATCTTTTTGTAAGTCATTTTTGGCATTGTTTATGAATGAATGAAAATGCCTTGCATTGAGCGTGAGATGAGCTTTGAAGAGTGAGTCTTCTTTCCCCATGTGGGTTTTGTGAGATGCCCATATATGTTCTTGATTTTCTCCTTACTTGTTCATATTTTGATTGTTATTTTCTTGCTTTTGTTTCCATCTATTTGAATGTCTAAAACCCCCAAAAACCCTAAATCTTGAGTTATCTTGATGTCCATCTTTGTGCGTTGATTCCCTTCGATACCCATCGATCCACAAGAGTTGTTGGGCTAGAGATCACCCCAATTTTGTCGCTCGATCGTTCCCTTCAAATCCCTAGCAAAGAACTATGAGAAGCCACATCGAACGGATCTAGTGTGTCGGATTGGACCCTAGCCGAAACAAACATGGTCACTTAATGGAAATCCACGAAACCTTAAGGTATTGCTTTAGTTTGTGATTAATTGTTCAATTAATTAATTTAATTTCGGTAATTATCATCTCATATTCATTTTAAGGTTGTTGTCCCACATCATTTTTCCTCGGAATTGAGAAGATGGGAAACCAATAGACATGCAAGGACTTAAGGACAGATTTTATGAGTTCAAGCCTTCCCGCATAGGATAAAAAGTAACTTCTCCAACTCTCAAGCCTTTAAGTAATTTTCTCAATAAGAGGGGAACAAAGGGAATGAGACAGGGCTTCGAAAATAAGTGGGAATTCCAAATACTTTATGGGGAGAGTATCCAAAGAAAATTCCAAGATTACTGCAATATCTTTATCATTTTGGCAATGAGCACTACAAATACCTTACTTTTATGATTGCTAACTTTAAGTCCCGAGAACAAGAAGAATTCATCAAGTTTTTAATTCGGGCCAAATGCGCCAAGTCATCCAAAAAAAAGGTCATTGGCAAAAATGAAGTGAGAGATAAGGGGATTTTTTCTGCTCAACAAGGGTGAAGAGTGCCATTGATGATTTTTTCTTGAAGCAAACACAAGAAGGCTTCCATTACTAAAGTAGAAATAAGAGGGGACAACAGATCCTCTGGTCTAAGTCCGCATGAAGAAGGGAAAAAGCCATGCAGTGACCCAAACCCATTTTTTCCATGTATCATTGAAACCCAATTGGTCAAATATGTTGGTGGGTTACACAGGAAATGATGGAACAAGACCGGAAATTGGGCGCGATTAGATCGCTGACTTTAAGACAATATTTGCCCCACTATGATATCGGCAAATTCGCCTTCAGGATACAATGAAGCCTCGGTGATGCACCGATCTGTTACACACTACGTTGCACTGTAGTGTGTTCCCAACGAAATGAACGCACATAATTATTCTAATAGGCACACGAATTTCAAGGACACGGAGATGGGTTTCGAGATCTATGCACCCTTTCAAGTTGGTTGTGTTTGTTAGTTTCTCGTAATCGAGGGCTCTGATCGATCCGATCAACGGTTACAAGGATCCAATGGTACACAATGAACAGTTGCAGCTTTTGGTTATTCAACAATCACTAACGGCTATGTCTAAACTGTTTTCATGAATGGTCGGATCTTAATGGTGGGAAATTGCCTAATGAACACATGCGGCGCACACATGTGAAGTCAATCCGCGCCCAGTCAACCAGTCAGTCGATCGAACTATCTTAGGTCAAATAAGAAATACCCTTCAAGACAATGCGCATAGTGCAAAGTCGCCTTAAAAAGCGCATAATTCGCCATTATTCGCACACGCAGACGTCTTTATCTGTGATGGCAAATGGGCATTGTTTCTGCCTTCAAGCCAAACAATATAGAAAGTAAGTCTCTATATATATGGTAGGAAACTTTTTTGTAAACAAGTGAGGTATGACTAACTTTTACGACACTTTTAAATTTTTGGTGGGAATAGTTTCCCTCCAAATACTTTTCAAATTTCAAATTACTTTTGACTAGTAGGTTGTAGGTTCAAGTATTGACAAAAGCAACTTTTGTACATAGAACCATTAGATAAGGGAACTATTTTAAGCCAAAACTTTTAACCTAAGTAATAAATATTATTTATTTAAAATTAATAATAAATATTTAATTTATAAAATATCCAACATTCCTCCCTTATTTATAAAATAAAGGTAATTAGAGCTAACCTTAAATCAAATAATCAAAGACGGTACATATATGTACCAAATATATCTTGAGCACTTCTCGACGTTGTATGCATAAACGAAATTGTCCTAAGGAATTGAACCTTCACTCGGTGATAATACATCACAGTTAATAAAGAACCTTAGTGATCTAACTTCTTGAACTAATTTTTTTGTATAATCAACCGGATATACCACACACATAAGCAATCTAAGTTTCATTTCATTCTTACAACCAGCACATTATGGCATTGTGCTTATACCCCGGTATTCATGAGTTTTACAAGAAGAGCCTTTATCTATCTTGGAAGCAACCACACTTCCAACTCATATAGGTCAGTTCTATTATAAATGCCCTTATAACTTAGACATTCCAACATTATATGTTATAGATTGATTAAGGGAATTAACTCAACCTTTCCCATATAATACAAATACCACATTATTACTTGGGATGGTTTGAGTTCTGTACTCACATTTTAATAATGTGCAATCACTTCTTATGATTTATTTTTCCCATTAAACCTTTAGTTTTTGAACTATAGAAAATAGGTCAGGTTACCATCATAGGTGATGTAATTTATTAAACTTTAAACTCATCTCTTTCGATGTTTTAATTATCACATATCTTGCAAGATCGTTTGTAAAGGGATCTGTTAAATTTGCAAAGGTCCTTATTGAATTTATAGTAATTACTCCTTCACGGAGTAATTGACTAACCTAACTATGTCTTAGACTTTCCATTATAAATTTTGTTATAATTCTTAGATAGCGCAGCTTCACTATCATAGAATAAATATATTGGTGTCTTAAGCTTAGGCCAAATAGGAATTTCTAATAATAAATTCTTTAACCACTTTGTTTCCTTGCTCTCTGCCGAAAGAGCCATAAATTATGATTCCATAGTCGCATGTGTAATGCATGTTTATTTCTTCAATCCCCGAGAAACTACGGCACTTCCAAGAGTAAATATTCATCTACTCGTAGACCTTGATTCATTTGAATCAATGTTGCAACTAGCGTCTGTGTATCGTTTAAGTATTGTAGGATAACCAACAAAATAAAACGTGTAATCCTTAGTCCTATTAAGATAACTTAATACTCTACAATTGCTTTCTAATGTTCATAACTAGGATTACTAGTGTATCTACTTAATTTCCCTACTGCATAAGCAGTATCAGGTTCAGTGCAATAAGTAGCATACAATAAACTACCAATTACTCTAAAATAATCTAATTGTAATACACTTCTTCCATCATTGGATTTTAGTTTCACTTGGATGAAAAGGTGTTGGTGCTAATTTGTCATTATGTTTAAATTTCTTTAACACTTTTTCTATACAGTGTCACTAAGATAAAATAATATTATTATCTCGTTTAAATAATTTTATTCCAAGAATTACATCGGCTTCACCCATGTCTTTCATATTAAATTTGGAAGCGAAAAATCTTTTTATATTTTCAATACTTTCTAAATCAGTATCAAAAATTTAAAAGGCCATCCACATATAAGCAAATGATCACACCCTTATTGACGCGGGACAGGAACCCTAAAATGCGTGGTTATGATTTTATGCAATTTTGCCGAAATTAAATAAAATTAAATCAAGCTTAATCTCAAAACTATCTTAAATACCTTAGGGTTCAGAGAATTCAGGTTGGTAGATCACACGAGATCCAGTTAGGGTCCAGTTCGATGCGCAAGTACTATTAGATTTGAGGTGAGATCGGCCTAGAGATAGAACTCTAGCTTTTTCCAGCCTTGGACGTTCGTCTTCATCCAACGTAGATTTGCAGGCTCTAACTAGGGCTTTGAAAATAGGTATATGGTTTTGTAATGGGCTTATGGTTTGATTTATGGCTTAGAAAAGGGTTTTGGGCTCTGTTTGATTTGGGATTCGGAAAGGGATTTATGGTTTTAGGGATCAAGAAATCAATAGGTTAAGATGTAGGAGAAACCAGCAGGGATCAATAAGGCAAAAGATTCAAAGAAGACTATGATAGATAATAGAGAAAATAACAATGGCTTTTGGGAATCACTCCCTTGGCCTCACACCAAACCCATCTCAGGCAAAGAATATTCAAGTATAAAAGCATTCAAAATATTCAATAATAATGAAAAGTCTTTACAAGCCTCAATATATAGGCCACCAATAATTAAAATTCGAAATAAAGAGTTCTAATAGAAATAAAACACAAAAAAGGTAAGTTTTCTCAAAAAACTCAAAATCCGGAAAGCCCGTCACGACGTCCACGGACGTCCGTAGTGCCCCACGGACGTCCGTGACTTACGGACAGATAGGGGGCAAAATCACGGACGTTCGTCATTGTTCATCATGAATAATTTTTATTTTTTTCTTCCTTGACGTTCCCCGTCATTCTCCTCCACTCAAAATGTTTCATCACCGATGAAACACGCATGTTGTACTCGGACTCGGGCTCCCCCTCGTCTTCTTTCGACGCCGGTAGAAACGATGTGGTCCGAATCCAATGTCCATGTATGTGGCGTCCCCGTCAATTCCCCTGGACCAAAAAGGTTTCATCACCAATGAAACGCGCTCATGGTAGATGTCTAACAGGTCGGGGTTCAAGCGACGAACTTCATTCTCATGGACCCAAGTGTTTTTAGACTCCGATTTGCCGACCCATTTAACCAAGTACTTCTGGAATCCCCCGTCATGTGTAGAGACAGCATGATCGTTGATTATATCCTCTATCTCATCAGATCTCTGTCTGCTTGGGGAAGGAAGAGGTATAGGTTGCAAGGTTGGATTGGGGCTGGGGCTAGGAAGTGGATGGAGTGGGTTTTCAGGAGGTGGGGTGAAGCCCAAATAAGGAACCAAGTCCTCCACATTGAACGTTGAACTAACCCCCGTGCCTGGAGGAAGCTCGAGCACGTATGCATTAGGACCACTTTTAGCCAAAATTCTAAAAGGCCCAGCACCTCGGGATTGGAGCTTCTTTGCGGATCCCAATGGGAACCGCTCAGGCCTAACCTGGACCATCACATAATCACGTGAAATTATTTATAACGCCTGTGAGCATCTGCAGATAATTTATATTGATTGTTGCTTGAATTAATTTTCTGTTTAATTTCGGCATGTAAGCTATGAATGTGTTGTGCAAATGCATCGGCAGACTCTGACACTTTGTGGGATGCAGACATGGGGATCAAGTCTAATGGGGTCCTAGGCCTATGACCATGCACTACCTCAAAAGGACTCATGCCTATGGACCTATTGACAGAATTATTATAGGCAAACTCAACTGTGGATAAGATGGTATCCCAGGCCCTAACATGATCACCGACAAGACTACGAAGGAGATTCCCAAGGCTCCTATTGGTGCTTTCGATTTGGCCATCCGTTTGAGGGTGGTAAGCTGTCGAGAATTGGAGCAATGTGTCCATCATGTGCCAAAGGGTCTTCCAAAATAACTAGTAAATTTAACATCCCTATCAGACACAATGGTTTTGGGCAACCCATGAAGACACACTACCTCCGCGAAAAATAATTTAGCAATATGAGATGAATCGGACGTTTTGGAACAAGGAATGAAGTGGGCCATTTTGGAAAATCGGTCCACTACGACAAAAATGGAATCGTGCTTCCTAGGGGTCTTAGGAAGTCCAAGCACGAAATTCATAGAGAGGTCTTGCCACGGTGTGTGTGGCACGGGTAAAGGAGTGTACAAGCCAGTATTTTGTTTGGTTTGTTTTGACACTTGGCAAGTACGACAATGTTTGACAACCCGAGCGACATCTCTCATTAGGCTAGGCCAAAAGAACCTATCCTCTACGAGCGCAACAATTTTATTACGCCCAAAATGTCCGGCCATCCCTCCAGCATGTAACTCCCAAATGAGAAAGTCACGCAGTGAAGTGCGAGGGATGCAAAGGTGATTGCCTTTAAACAAGTACCCATCCTGGATGTTGTACACAGAGTGTGTGCTGGTCGGGTTACTAAGGAGAGCAGTGTACTCAACCCCAAAATCTGGGCACTCAGGGTGCTCATCCTTTAACTGTTCGAACCCGACGACCTCGGTGCTCATTGTGCGCAAAGTCACCACTCGCCGACTAAGTGCATCAGCAGCCCTATTTTCAGCACCAGCCTTATGCTTTAACACGAGCGTGAACCCTTGAAGGTACTCAACCCACTTGGCGTGCCTTGGGTTCAACTTCTTCTGTGAAGCAAGAAAGCGTAAGGCTTCATGGTCAGAGAACAGCACAAATTTATGCGGTCTAAGGTAATGCTTTCAATACCAAAGAGATCAAACGACCGCATAGAACTCCTTGTCATAGGTGGAGTATTTTTGCTTCGCCTCGTTAAGTTTTTCACTAAAATAGGCCACAGGGTGACCCTCTTGGCTAAGCACTCCTCCTATGCCTACACCCTATGCGTCGCATGCGTCTTCGAAGACTTTGGAAAAGTCCGGTAAGCGCATGACGGGTGCACTACTCATTTGTTGTTTGATCTTAGCAAAGGCTTTCGTCACTGCTTTGCCTCATTTAAAGTCCCCCCTTTTCATGCAATCAGTAATTGGGGCCATAATGGTACTAAAGCTTCTGATGAAGCGACGATAAAAAATAGCCAAACCATGAAAGCTACGGACATCGTGTATGTTTGTAGGTTCGGGCCACTCCACAATGGCTCTAACCTTTTCGGGGTCCGCGACCATTCCAACGGCCGAGATAATAAATCCTAAGAAAACAACAGAATGTTGCATGAAGGTGCATTTCTTGAGATTTGCAAACAACTTCTCGCCCTTGAGGGTCTCACAAACCAACCTAAGGTGGTTCAAGTGTTGATCCTTGTTATGACTATAGATTAAAATGTCATCGAAATAAACAAGAAATTTGCCTAGAAACGGGCTCAACACTTGGGTCATGAGTCGCATGAAAGTGCTCGGGGCATTAGAAAGCCCAAAAGGCATGACCATCCACTCATAAAGACCATCTTTAGTCTTAAAGGCGGTTTTCCACTCATCACCGGAGCGAATGCAGACTTGATGGTAGCCACTCTTAAGGTCGATCTTTGAAAAGATAGTGGCACCAACCATCATGTCAAGCATGTCATCGAGCCTTGGTATGGGAAACCGATACTTAACGGTAATCTTGTTGATTGCACGGCCATCCACACACATGCACCACGTACCATCTTTCTTAGGAGTGAGTAGGGCAGGTACGACACACGGGCTCAGACTCTCTTAGATGAACCCCTCTGAAGGAGCTCATTGACTTGTCGAGTCAACTCGGCGTGCTCAACCGGATTCAACCTATAGTGGGGCAGGTTCGGTAAGGTAGATCCAGGAACCAAGTCAATTGTGTGTTGGATATCACGCAGAGGAGGGAGTTCGTTTGGTAAGTCTTCAGGGAAGACATCCGTAAACTCTTTTAAAATCGGTTCAACCTCCTTGGGACAGTCGCTCACCGACTCGGGAGCACTCTCTACGGTGATAACTATGTACACCACACTCTCTTCTATCGATGCTTTCTCGAACTCAGAAGGGCTCACAATATTAATGGATTTAGAAGACTCGCCCTTCTGTTCGATGGTGTTGGTCGATGGTGTTTTGGGAGGCAAAGGGTGTAAAGTGTTCTTTTTGCCCTTATGCATAAACGTGCATAAGTTTGATCGACCAGAAAGAGTCACGTCCATGTCATAGAGCTATGGCCTTCCCAAAATGATATGGCCCACATCCATCGGCACTACATCACACCATAAGGTGTCCAAATAAGAACCTAACTGAATCGGTACACGACACCTTTTCGACACGGGAATGGGTGAAGAATTGACCCATGCGACTTTATAAGGTCTCAGGTGGGCTTCGGGTGTAAGTCCTAAGCGGCATACGGCATGAGTTGATATAGCATTAGTGCAACTACCGCTATCCAAGATGACCCTACAATTCTTTTCACCAAATCTGGCGTAGGTGTGGAAGATGTTCTCCCTTCGCTAGTCATCCTTTTCATCCCGTTGAGGTTGTGCAAGGGCACACCTCACAACTAAAGCATGACCAATAGCATCACCATCTGCATCACTGGGTGTGCTAACCGGTTCAAATACTTCCTCTTCAACCACTACCTCATCATCATCCTCCTCTCCCTCAATGAAGAGTCCTCTGGGGGTCGTAGGACATTGGGAGGCAAAGTGTCCCATCCCATGACATTTATAGCACTTTACTTGAGAGTTAAACCTGGAGGAGTCTCCAACTACACTTTTTTCCTTTCAAACCTCGAATTGGCAGGGGCAGGTTGTGTAGCTTTGGGAAGAGGATTGAATCGTCCCTCACCGGATCGTTGACTATTATAATATGGCTCCGTCCTCTTCACCACCGTAGTTTTCAAGTACCGTTCAAAATCTTGCACAACGGCATAGCATCTTTCAAGAGTTTCTACGAGGTGAGAAATCAATTCTTTTTGCAATTCAAGTCGCAATCCGGTGCAGAATCTAGAGAGAGTGATTTCAGGGTCTTCCGATACTTTTGCCCTCATCATAAACTCTTCAAATTTGACAATGTAATCGGTCACGGGCATACCACCTTGGCGTAAATTTTGCCACTGGTCGAGGAGGCGTTGGTGGTATGATAAAGGAACATACTTCTCAGTAAGTCGTTCCTTCATGTCGTCCCTACAGGTAATGGGAGGACAACCCGCATTCACCATGATTCACGACATGCTTGACCAACCAACTTCATCTTAGCGAGTCTAACGCAACGGTCGTCATTCATGACATACCAATCAAAGTGTTGGTCCATGTCAGAAAGCCAATTGAGGAAGACGGTAGGGTCCAGTCTTCCATCGAAAGTCGGAATCTCAACTCGGACGTTCTTAAGGAGTTGAACTTCGGGGTCATAGTCATCTCTACAATGATCCCTACGGTTCCGATTGTCTTGGTGACCATTAAGTTCTAAGTGAGGACATTCACGCTCTTGGTGCTGATTTTCCAGCCCACCTATCGCTTCCAGTTAGTTGATTCGATCAAATAATCTATCATTATCAACTCCTAGGGATGTTTGGGCTTGCTCAATAGTATTCAGACGCGCGTTAATCGCACCCAATTCTTCTCGCATACCGTTAAGGGCATTGAGAATCGCACTCGAGTCCATGGTGATCACACAGTCTATTAGGGTTCTAATATGGAATGCAATATAGGCTCACAAAAAGAAAATAATGGAATAAAATAAATATGACAAGCTAAAATGCCCTAACCTAGAAAACCTAGGGCTCTAATACCAAAACTGACGCGGGACGGGAACCCTAAAATGCGTGATTATGATTTTATGCGATTTTGCCGAAATTAAATAAAATTAAATCAAGCTTAATCTCAAAACTATCTTAAATACCTTAGGGTTCAGAGAATTCAGGTTGGTAGATCACGCAAGATCTAGTTAGGGTCCAGTCCGATGAGCAAGTATTATTAGATTTGAGGTGAGATCGGCCTAGAGATAGAACTCTAGCTTTTTCCAGGCTTGGGCGTTCGTCTTCGATCCGACGTAGATTCGCAGGCTCTAACTAGGGCTTTGGAAATAGGTGTATGGTTTTGTAGTAGGCTTATGGTTTGATTTATGGCTTAGAAAAGGGTTTTGGGCTTTCTTTGATTTGGGATTCGGAAAGGGATTTATGGTTTTAGAGATCAAGAAATCAATAGGTTAAGATATAGGAGAAACCAGCAGAGATCAATAAGGCAAAAGATTCAAAGAAGATAGTGATAGATAATAGAGAAAATAACAATGATTTTTGGGAATCACTCCCTTGGCCTCACACCAAACCCATCTCAGGCAAAGAATATTCAAGCATAAAAGCATTCAAAATATTCAATAATAATTAAAAGTCTTTACAAGCCTCAATATATAGGACACCAATAATTAAAATTCGAAATAAAGAGTTCTAATAGAAATAAAACACAAAAAAGGTAAGTTTTAGCAAAAAACTCAAAATCCGGAAAGCCCGTCACGAAATCCACGAACGTCTATAGTGCCCCACGGACGTCCGTGACCTAAGGACAGATAGGGGGCAAAATCACGGACGTCCGTCAGTGTTTCACGGATGTCCGTCACTGTTCATCGTGAACAGTATTTTTTTTATTTTTATTTTTTCTTCCTTGACGTTCCCCGTCACTTATCATTTGACATTTTACTAGAAATATATTTATCGGATTCTTTAATCTTGAACCCATATAACAAAATAATTGTAACAACTCGAATTTTCACATCTTTGATACGCCTAAATTACTTATATGTGCTTAATAATGTATACCTCGTGTGCCTTAACTTTTCAAAACGTTTTAACTAAAAATACATGTTTTGATTTTCAAAACTCTTATATTTATTTATGTCATTATTTCACACAAGTTGTGTGATAACCTACTAGTTAGAAGCTTGAGTTTGAGACAATAGGTCAAAGGATTGACCCTTGGTATGTAGGTTTTAAACCTTTATTTTGGACCTTAAAGTAAATGTCTATACATCCTTTTTGGTGTGTCAGCCTCACACCGGATGATTCCCTATAAGTTATAAAGAGGTGTGTTACGGAGAACCCTAAATCATAATCTCTTCGAGAATTCTTCTTAAGAATAGAGTCGTAAGAAAACCTACCCGTCTCTATTATTCTCTTTTCTTCTTCTTAAGAAACCCTAGCCGTCACCACTTTTTTCCTCAACCCCTCTTCTTCAACCCTCCCTAAAATCTTTTAGGTATTCTCCACAAGAAGCACCATGATCTTTTCCACCATCATGATCAAGGAGGAAGAAGGAAGAAAACCTTGGACGAACCATAGCGCTGCACGTCGATCTCCTCAACTCTAATCACCGTAGATTCACCGTTCACGCTTCCAGAGGTGAATAATCATCCTTTTCTAATTTTCGGATCTTGTTTGCGAAGCCTAGAACACACATAAATTTTGAAATCGATCGATCGACTTTCTATTCAATCGATCGATTTCGGGCCGAGCAAAACAAAAGGGTTTACTTTCCTTGATTCATTTGCGTTCCAAATTTACAATCTCTGTTGTGGAACTCTAAAATATATGACCGATCGATCGAAATACCATATCGATCAATCAACTTGGAAAAGACAAATTTCAAGTCTCTGATTGTATAACTTTCGGTTATACAATCGATCGATCGATCGATTGTGACAGAATTCTGAAATCAGTCATTCTGTAACGTGACCAATGACAACTATATATATATATATATATATAATCGATCGATTCTAACAGAGACCATTCTATCGACGTATATAATTGTTGGCATTACTGATCAATCGAACAAGGACCCCTTGTTTGATCGATCGATTAGGGACTGAATTGAATGAACTATTATCATATTATTGATAAATGGATATACAAAGATATGGTTGTTGATATGTTGCCTGTGTTTGAATTATAGAAGAGGGAATCAGGTGCATCTTCATGGAAGCCTAACACGACACTCACATTCTATTATCGATCTTCAATGCGACATTAGGAAACGAGGTAGGTTAATTTCAATGATCAATTGTGTTTTATAATTCTGATTCATAGATATTTAGTGGCTTTAAATAAATTAGATATTATTTGTTATGCATTAAGATACATGGTCACTTTGCTCTTATGATTTGTTGAACACTTAAGCACGAAGTTCGAAAATATTAGAATCTCATTGAATCTCTAATGAATCTCATTGAATTTTGGGAATTGATTTTGAATTCTGAATTAAGTAAGAGGAGATACATGATGTGAATTTCATCGAACCTTCGAAACTGACTTTGAATTTGGAATTAATTATAAAGGAACGAATATCATATTATACTTAGAATATTGCATGTGATTTGAAGTTTTGACTTTGAATGGATCCTGTGCCACGACACTCATTGAACCCTTGAACCGTTGCGATGGAATTTTTAACTTTGAACTGTTACGACGGTATTTTGAACTTTGAACCGTGACAACGGTATTTTGAACCGCACGAGCTGCCTCACATCGCAGGGCCTATGACACTTTGAAAATTGTTCTAGAACGACGATGATCAGGATCCCCATCGGTACTTTGACATCGACTCTAGCGCTATATTTACGATAGAGATTACTTAAAGTTATATTTTTAAGTCATGAATGAATATAAGAATTAACATATGAATGAGATGCAAAGAAAATATCATGATTGGACACTTACATGAAATTTACCTTTTAGACTCTCTAAATATGACATCAAGGAAAAACATCATAATTGAACACTTACATGAAATTCACCTTAGATTTTCTAAATATGGCATCAAAACTCCACCATAGACTATATGATCCAAATACAAATTTGCACTTGAAGTTGTTTATCTCAGAACATGAAAGACTGAGACTCCTTATATTTATGGTGTCTCAATTATTAATATTGAAATGGTCACTAAATCTATGTATTGGAAGGTTAAGGTACAATTGATATTGGGATTGCCCTACTGAGCATGTGAATTTTTAGCTCACCTCGACACTATGTGTCACAGGTACCAACGTTGATAAGATCCTGAGTTTGTAGGGGATCATGATTTTGTGCCGGAGGACAAGGAAGATCTTCCACCCGAAGAATTTTATCCTTAATAGAAATTTTGTGATTTGGACTTAGTACGATTCAACGAATTTTCTTTAAAATATTTACTTATTGCATTCCACGTATTTTGATGTAAGTACCATTGTTTGTGTGACGTACGGCTGTCAGCGGTAGTATCCTTGGAATTGTAATTTCATTTATGAATGTTGGAGTATTTATTTCAGTTATATAGACAATTCGATTTTCGTAACTATATCATTGCTTTAAGAAAAATAACAGAAATTCCGCTTATAGGCTTATGAACTAAGTTCTATGAACCAGTATTCCATATCTTTTGGGCTTGGAAATTTCGCGTCGTTACAATAATATTATCAAATTTTCCATGACATTGTTTGGGAGCCTATTTTAAACCATATAGGGACCTAATGAGTTTTCAAACTTTATTTTCGTCTCCTTGCATTATAACCCTTCTGGTTGTTCCACATATACGTCATCTTCAAGTTCACCATTTAAAAAAGTTGTCTTAACATCCATTTGATGAACCTTGAGATTATATATGGAAGCAATTGCATATAATATCCTGATTGAAGACATTCTAGCCAATGGAGCATAGGTATCAAAATAATCAATACGATGCTTTTGTCTAAAACCTTTGGTAACAAGTTTAGCCTTAAACTTATTTATAGTGTCATTAGGATTAAGTTTTCGTTTGAATATTCACTTACAACATACAGGTTTAGATCCCGATGGTAAGTCTACTAATTTCCATGTATTATTAGACATTATAGAATTCATTACATAATTTATGGCTTCTTTCCAAAATGCGAAATCAATAGACTAAATAGCTTTATCATATGCTTTAGGATCTTTTTTGATATTCAAAATAAACTTCAATTTCATAATTATCTCATTTCCGGTTCCTTCTACAAGATAAACATAAAAATCTGAACCAAAAATAGTGGCTTTTCTAGGTCTCTTACTTATAGGTTCTATCTCTTCATCTTCACTATAAGAGAAATGAGAAGAATTAGAAGATTCTCCTAAGACGGAGGTCCCAAGAGGTTTAGGAATACTAGAAAATTTATTCTCATAAAACACTGCATCCCTTGATTCAAAAATTGAATATTTTTCAAAAATATTATTATGCTCGCATACTAAAAATCGGTATATAGGACTATTTAGTGAATATCCCACAAATACACATTCTATGGCTTTAGGACCCAATTTTGTACGTTTATAATATGGTACCCTAACAAGCGCTCTACAACTTCGTACTTTAAAATAATGTAATTTGGGAGGTTTGTTCTTTTAAACTTCTTATGGAGTTTTAGAGGATTTTTATGCAGTATCCGATTTAAAATATAACATGCAGTGAGTAAGGCTTCTCCCGGTGGACTTGAATTCAAACCAAAATTTGTTAACATAAAATTTATCATTTCTACTAGTGTCCAATTTTTTCTTTTAGCAATTCCATTAGGTTGGGGAGAAAATGGTGCGATAACCTCATGAATGATTTTATACTTGTCACAAAAATCTGAAAATTCATGTGACATGTATTCACCTCCTCTATCCGATCTCAATGCCTTAATTTTAAAATCTAATTGATTTTCTACTAAGGCCTTATAAGAGATAAATTTACTAAATGATTCACGGATCAAAATCTCGGTTTTCTGATACATATCGTCCAGCTCCAAAACCGATACGTACCAGACGATACGTATCGGTTCCGGATGATACGTACCGATAGTTTGAAAAACTTGTATCCTCACTCGACAAACTTGTACCCTCACTAGACGATAATTTGAAATTATCGGACGATACATTGGATGATACGGACGATATAAACGATACATTGAACGATAATTTGACTATTTTTAAAGGGCCCCGAGAAATACCCTATTTATCGTATCGTTCAGGTCCAAAACCGATATGTATTAGACGATACATATCGATATCAGACGATATTTTAATCCATGATGCTTCCTCCTTCAATTTAAGTAGGTAAACATATTTAAATCTAGAACAATCATCAATAAAGGTTATGAAATACATTTTTTCCGCTTCTACTAGTAATATTATTTAAAATATACAAATCCATATGAATTAAATCTAATAATTTTGATTATCATTTAACACTTTTAAATGGGTTCTTAGTTATTTTAAATTGTACACAAATACTACATCTATCTTTACCATAATTTATATGCATTTTATGAATAAGTTCTAATCTAACCATACTTTTCATAGACCGTAAATTTAAATGCCCTAATCTACTATGCCATAAATTTATTAAGTCACACATGTAAACCGAAGAAGCAGATTTTTCAGTGAGGTTGAACTTAGATATTTCGCAAGAGGCATATCTCTCTACAAACATTCATTTCTTAGAAAGTACAATGGAATCGGATTCGATTACAATCTTGAATCCATGTTTGTTCAGAATATTTGCCAATACAAGATTTTTACAGATTTCAGGGACATTGAGTACATCATTAAGGGTAATAGATTTTCCAAAAGTGAAGTTAAGAACAACTTTGGCAGAGTGGAATTTCCCATGAACAATTCATGTCCATCATGTGCCTTCTCATAGGATACAAAATTATTCCTATCGGAGGTCACATGCCCAGTAGCCCCAGATCGAGCCACCATTAGTTTTCACAATCTACCATGTTAACCTCGGAGACTACTGTAACAAGATCTTCACCCACAACGTTTGTTTGATTTTTATTCTTCAAGAATTCTCGGCAATCACGTTTGAAGTAGCCAGGTTTCTTGTAATAAAAACAAGTACCCTTTTCGCCTTTTCCTTTCTTGAAATTCTTCTTGTTTAGCTTTAGTTTAAAGTCCTTCCCTTTGTTCTTCTTCGATGAATTGGATGCATCGTCAACGATGTGAGCCTTGGAGACAAGTTCAGATTTCTCTTCCTCCTTTTCACGTAGACGAGCCTCTTCTTCTATGCGAAGATGAGTCGAGAGTTCCTCCACAATTCGATCTTCATTAGTATGCTTCAAACGCTTGCGGTAATTTTCCATCCCAACGGTAATTTTACAATAACCGCAAAGACTTGAAAACATTCGTCTATTGTGCTTCCTTCCGCCACGAGATTGTTGAAGATAATCTGCATCTGGTGCACTTGCTCCAAATAGGTTTAGAAACATGCATCTTAAAATTAAATAACTCACTAAATATGTGTGCACGCCGACTTCCTCTACTTTGTATTTTCGCTCAAGACCCTCCCATATCTCCCTTGTAGTCTTGTAGGATTGATAAACATCAAAGACAGAATCGGCCAGAGAATTGAGGATATGTCCCTTGCATGTGTAATTGTCGCTTTCTCATTTTATACGAATTCTACCTTCTTCAAGACTTCATGCTTCGGTGGTGGTGTGTCCATAGCGAGAACGTAAGCGACTTTCAAATTCAGGAGTAGAAAATGCACTTTTGATTGCCATCGTTTGAAATTGGTGCCATTAAAGCATTCGCGTTTATTGATTTTATATTTGGAGAGATCCATCACCTTTCCTATCATGATAAATATCGTCTTAAAATTATTGGTGGGTTATATAAGAAATGATGGAACTAGGCCGGAACTTGGCTTCAAAGCGCAATTAGATCGTTGTTTTTAAGACGATATTTGTGCCCATTATGCAACGAGATATCGGCAAATTTGCCTTCAGGATACAATGAAGCCTTAGTGATGCAATCTGTTGCACACTACATTGCGGTGTAGTGTGTAACCCAACGAAATGAACGCACAAAATTTCTCTAATAGGCACATGAATTTCAAGGACACAGAGATGGGTTTCAAGATTTTCAAGCGCCTAAAACCCTCCCCTCTGGCCCTATTTTTACTGTTCTATGCACCCTTTCAAGGGCGGTTGTGTCTGTTGGTTCCTTAGAATTGAGGGCCCTGATCGATCCGATCAACGGTTACAAGGATCCAACAGTACACAATGAACAGTGCTTCTTTTGGTTATTCACCAGTTATTAACAGCTATGTTTGAACCGTTTCCATGAACGATCGGATCTTAACGGTGGGAAACTGCCAAATGCACACATGCAGTGCACACATATGTAGCCAATCAACGCCTGGGCAACTAATCAACCGATCGGACTATCTTAGATCAAAGTGCGCCTTAATAGCGCCAACTACGTCATTTCGCACATCGAACGGGTGTGCGGCGGCAAACCACCGCTATGGGCATTGTTTCCACCTTCAAGTCCAACAATATAGAAGGTAAGCCTCTATATATTGTAGGAAACTTTTTTGTAAACAAGTGAGGTGGGACTAACTTTTTACAACACTTTTCAAGTTTTGGGCGGGAATAGTTTCCCTCCAATACTTTTCAAATTTCAAATTACTTTTGACTAGTAGGTTGTAGGTTCAAGTATTGACAAAAACAACTTTTCTACATGGAACCATTAGATAACGGAACCATTTAAAAGTTAAGCCAAATTTTTTAACCTAATAGATAATAAATAAATATTATTAACTTAAAATTTATTAATAAATATTTATTTTGTAAAATATCCAACAAAATAAGCTCATAACGCAAGACCAACTTTGTCATTGGTTTTTTTCAAATCAATTTTAGCACACACTTTCCTCTTCCCATGTTTAGAGTCAAACTTTCTAACAACTTCATGAGCAAGAAGGATATTCTCATGGATTCCCCTACCTTGAATGAAAGCTGATTGAAAAGAAGAAACTAGGGAAGGAAGCACTATGGCTAATCTATTTGAGAAAATTTTAGTTATAACCTTGTAACGAAAGTTGAACAAGGAAATAGGGCTATATTTATCCAATGAATCGGTCCCCGGTTATTTAGGAATCAATTTTATAAGCATAGAATTAAGGGATCTAAGCATGCGACCTTTGGAAGAGAAATTACTTGCAAGTTACAACATCAATGATGTCGGCACCAATCTCCTTCCAAGAATAAGTAAAGAACTCGACCAGAAAGCCATCAAGTCAAAGAGCTTTATTCTTAGGAAATTTAAAATTGCTTACTTTTTTTCATTGAATGTAAGTTGGCATTTTGTTCCTTTCTTAAAAAATGTGCATGCAGTACATTATATTGGAAATTGACGGGAACAAAGCAACAATTGATTGTGCATGCTTAGATTCAATTGCTTTTCCTGGTCTCTAAAATTTCATAATTTTCTTTTATTTTGTTATGATTTATTTTCATATTTTTATTGGTCTATAAGATGAGGCCAACACCTTAATAATGCATCAATGTCTTGGGGGTGAGGTTGATTTAGAGCCCCACCTTGCTTTTGAATACCTTGAACATTCTAGGCTAGCATATTGATCAAGTGTACACTTTCCTATAAGTGTCTCATAACTCAATAAATTTTAGGACACCCAATTCTCCTGACCATATCTTACACCATCAATGATATAAGATGTGGGTAATCCGTACCGTCAAAATGACAGATAATAGATTGAAGTGCAACATGCCCAAAAATTGTGTTTTACGGAGTTTTAAAACATCTGATTTGTTGATGATAATATCAACCATTGTTTTTAGCTTTAATGGCTGATATTAAAGATCATCAATCAGATGGTTCACATCCACTCATAGACATGTTTCTGCAAGATGAAATATGTTCTAACGATAAATTGCCACTTGGACATTTTAGATTGATTGCAGGAGTTCATCACATGGCATAATAATAAATCACACTTCAATGGTGTAAGATAAAAAATTTAATTTTAATGGTGTAAGATCATTTAAACACCAGTTTGGTGTTTAAATGTCAGTCAGGAGTCATTATCCCTTAATTTTTCCTTATTAATATTCTCAAATACTTGCTTAAATACACAATCTATAGTTTTAATAAAAGTAGGATAACATTATATTGAATATGAATAACACCTGGCTGATACAAAAGATAGTTGAAAATGGCAAAAGATAATGACTTGAAGAGAACATACAACTGTTAACAATAATTTCATATGTTCCAAAAAATGAAAGCCGTGCATAACTTTGGAAGAGTAATATTGGCAATTAACTAAAATACCTCTCTATTTCAGATATGATGGCTTCATAAGGTCTCAACTCTACCCCTGAATTTTTCAAGTGAGCCATCACTTCTTCAGTGACTTTAGAATTATCAATGAATAATTTAGCACTTTCTCTCTCCACAATTAAGTATGAATAAAACACAGGTGAATGAGGAATATCATTTCCTCTCTGCAACAAAACAAAGCACAAGTCCATTAATAGAATGAAGGCATTCATAAACATATATATATATAGGAAAAAAGGAGTATGCGTTGGAACGCACGGTGTGATCCATGTGTTCGAATGCTAGATCATGTGCCGCATGGCATGTGATCTCCAAACCAATACCCGTTTTGGAGTCATCAGCCACGTGGCACGTGATTTTTAAAAAATACATTTTTACGATTTTTTTGCCCTTAAAAACATGGTCAAAGTTTCCCATCCGCACCCCTGAACCTGGTGCATTGAAATTTTGCACCTTTGACCAGATTTGAACGGTGGATACACACCCTTTTTAATTTATTTTTTTTAGATGGACCTGATCGTCCTTGGGCAAGTTGCCATGGAACCCATCTGGCTCGAACGCACGGGCGAACCATGTGTTCGAATGCATGTGTGTGTGTGTGGATAATGATCCTCTCACTCGGTAATGAACTACGAATAAAATGAACTTCAAAAAAAAGTAATTAGGCAAAACATAGCTAGGTTAAGAAATAATTGAGCATGCCACGACATTGTTAGGATCTCATGTAGGCCTTTATGGACGTGTCCTGTGTATGGACCATTATGAGCCTCTCAAATATCTTTCAGCCCATGGACAATGCCCCCACAAAAAATTAAAATAAAATAAAAACTAGATCGCATTGAAATCATGTTCCCAGTGCCATTGCATTAACTGGCCCGTATGGCAAAATTTGCCAAGCTTGAAACAACAGGTCACGGGGCAACAACCACCACTCTCCAAGTTCAAGTGTATTCACTATTGAGAATACAACTCTTTCCCACATGTGCATACTAGTGGATGTGAAAGCAAAAGATTCTTTCTTTTTCGCTTTGTTTTCAACAAAAACAAATATATATTGGCCGATATGGTATCAGCAATACCGTATCTGTTTCGGTCCGAGATGGACCGATACCCGATTCTGATACCGAACTTGATACCTTGCTTGAAACTACATAATGCAATTAAGAAGGCATTCTCTAAGCAGGCAGTCAAGCTTGTTGATTAGAAGAATTACCAAGTTCAACAGCCAAGCAATTTCATCCAGCATAGAAATAACAATGGCTGTAGAACCAGCTTCAATGAGCTCAGATCTCAACAAAGACAATTTTGATGAGACATCCATGCCAGAAAAATTTATGCCGTGCACTCTTATCGGATTCACAGGAGGATTTGGTCGTGATTCTTTCCAAATTTCATCCACAAGATCGAAATCATATATATAAACCAACTTATGATTCTTCGTAGAAATGGCTGCGTTCAGTTCCTCCGCTGCATCAGAAGAAAAAAGAAACTGCTCCCATCTTAAAATACAAGAAGAAATAAGACACCCCAAATTAAAGAAGAAAAGAAACAACCACAGATGAGAAGTTAAATTGAAAGAGAAAATACATAAATAATAACTTTGACTTTGTTAAGGGATTAACTATGATGAATGGATGGCCATGTGATTTAAAAAGCATTTAAATTCTTTCTAATATATGTTTTTGTTATCGATAAGAAAAAAGCATTTAAACTCCCCAAGTTACTAAAATTAAATGGAGAAAAACGTCCCAAACCGAAAATAAAATTCTTGCTTCTAATGGAAATAGCATATTGAAATGATAAAGCCTTTCCTTGAATTGTAAGGAAAGATTAAAATAACCTAAATATAAGTGGGAAATAAGAGGAAAATAAATTCCTGTCCTTGAAGCTTTAAGCAAAAGGTATATAGCAACAAGTAAAAGATTATAACTAGGACAATACTGCCCGTATTGTAAGGGGACATGGAAAGGGTATATTATAAAAACAAAAGGGTAATACATTAATATGTATCAACCGATACGTATCGGATGATAAGTATCAGTTTTGGATGATACATAGGTATGTATCAGCCGATACCAATAGGTATGGGTCAATACACTCAATGTATCAACTCGGTGACCTCTGAAACCGAATGTATCCAATGATACATATTGGTTTCGTCCAAAATTTTGAGACATGGTGCAGTGTCCAAAATTTGGAGAACTAAGTGCTAAATACTAATTAGGGGATCCAAAATATTGTTATACATTTCTCTTTTTATTCATTGAAAAAAAAAAAAAGCACGTTTGCTTTTTCCCTTTCTATAAATTTACTGCTTAACTACAACATACAAAAAATTTCATCTTTCAAATTCTTGGATAAAACGAATCGTGATTAATGGTCATCCACTATTTACAATTTTCATAAATCACAATCCTCTATTGTTCATTTTTTGGGAGTTTGGGTAGTTACGAAAGAATGAATTTTTCACTTACTTTGGATAGCTGGCGATGATTCACTAAAGAAAAGCAGAATGCAAAAATCATTATGTGATTTCGATGGAAATTCCATTAAATTTTCTAGGGATATAATTCTCACAAAAATAAATCAGATTAATGAATAAATGTTGAGAAGTCCCAATTCTAAATTAACAAACGAACAGATCAATAGAAACCATCTCCTTATGTGTATGCGACAGTTTAAGTCCATGAGTTAGTACTTACAATATAAGCCATAAGCATTAGTTATTCTAGAAAAAATTACAAATAATATATACAAAATTGCCACTATTAGGAGGTAAATTTAACTCACAGGGTCGATGCCAATTTTGCAACCAGGAGCCAAAACGTCGTTAAGCCATTCACTAGTTGTGGGAACTCCGAGATTTCCCGCACGCATAAGGATCCAATCAGAACTTAACTGCTTCTCAGCCTAATCATCATAGAGAAAAATATCAACTAACCATCAAAACCTAGAAGCTGCGATTGATACGTTTCTTAATCAAAGTCGAACTTTTCCAAAAGAAGCTAAAAAAAAGGTAGTGTTACTCCCACACCCATTTTTGTTACTACCACACCACTTAAACAAAGGAATACCGTTGACTGCTTTAAATCAGACGATGGCGATCATTTTTGGTCCACACAACAGATCTTTATATAATGTGCCTACCATCAGACTGTCCCATGTTGATTCCATGTGGCTCACATCCCAAAAAGTAGACGATCACAACACCATAAAAAATGAATCATGTCCACTTTGTGGGATTGTGCCACATGGAATCAACATGTTACCGTCTGATGGTAGGCCCATGATCTAAAGAGATTGTGTGGGAGATTGGGACCCAAAACAATCATTATTGTTTGATACAAAGCAGTCAACGGAATTTACGTTGTTTAATTGGTGTGGCAGTAACAAAAACGGGTGTGGCAGTAACAAGGTTCAAAAAAAATATTCGGATCTGAGAGCATAGGAGAGACAAAAAGGGTGGAATACCTGAAGAAAATATCGACCATCTGTCCAAAGAGCTGCTTTATTTTTTGTAACAACGGCAGTGCCAGCACTACCAGTAAACCCTGTGATATAGGCCCTCCGCGCAAAACATTCAGCAATGAACTCGCTCTAGAGAAAAATGAAGATAACATTATTAAAAAAATAATCAAGGATGGAAATAAATACCCCCTGGCCAATGAGATGATTGGGCATTTCCATTGGAGACCTGAAACAGCCAATGTATGAAAGATTGCTCCAATACGAGTACAAAGAAGTAGGAGAAAAGAAAGAACCGTATAGACTTGGCAGGAAGCAGTGAGAAGCATGAAGGATTGCAGAGTGACACAGAGTTTATCCCTAAATATAAATAAGTGGAAAAATGGTACGCAGTGCCAAGGAAAAATAGATGGGAAAAGGTCTGATGACCCACCCCAACCCGATAAGATATTGTCCAGTTCTGCCGCACTAGAGTCCCCAGTTTTGTTTTCATTCCCAGGACTGTGTCATACTTGGAAGTGGAGGGACTCACTTATAGCCCAAGTTGAGGACGAATTTTCAACTGATGTGGGGCTAAAGGATCCCATTAGCTGGGAAAAGAGCATCCCATAGCGGGAATAGGGTCCCAACCCCGAGGCCTCTACTCTTCTCCCTCACTCAATTGCAAGAGTCAAGGAAGGGTCTGAATCAAGTGAGGGAGGGGAGTAGAGGCTCCATAGAGGGGTAGAGGTTGTGACCTTGTTCCCGCTATGGGATGCTCTATTCCCACCTAATGGGATGCTTTAGTCCCACACCGGTCGCAAACTTGTCTTGAACCTGGGCTAGAAGTGAGCCCCTTTCCTCCAGGTATGACACGTTTTAAAACCGTGGAGCCTAGTGTGGCAAAACCGGACCTTATCATACCGGGTCGGGTTGAGTCGTGACAAGGTGGTGATGATGATTAAGATGATGATGATCATCAGAATTATACGTTCAAACGGATAAGTATTTGGGTTGAGAATTCCTACCCGTTCCAAATGAAGAATTGAAACGGTACATTTCTTTGAAATGTGGCACCATTTTTCATCAATGGGCTATGTGATTCAATGAGAGTGATCTAAATGTCGAAGACTGGGACAAAAAAAGCCCTTCTATCATGTGACTTTTAAGCAGTCAACGCCTTTAAAATGAACAGCTAAAAATGATTATAGAGATTTACATGGTAGCCTTTCATTTTAAAAGCGTTCGACCACTTTGAATCAAACGATGGAGATGTTCTTTCGATGCAATTTTGTCCCACCAGATATTGGTCCTTCGAATCAAACGCCACACTTGATGAAATCGAGTGCCAAATCACACACCACACTTGATGAAATCGAGTTCCATGTGAACACAATCAGTGACTCATTCCAATTCTTCATTTGGAACAGATTAGTCAACACATATAAGCTCTTTTTTATAGGTAAGCTGGGATTGAACTGCGACCTCAAGGTTAAATCAGAAATGTGCGATTTTTTCTTTTGAATCACCGTTGATCGACCTTGTGCTTGTACACGTGGCACCCAACTGGGACTCTAATGCTAAGAACCAAAAGGCAAACAAATCCAGCAATTCACCATCCCAATAACCAAACAGGTAACGGTATTTGCAATCGAATATTCTACCGCAACCAGGGGCTTCGCACATTAAAACCGATGACTGCCTTGAATCAGACAATTGAGATCGTTTTTCAGACCAATCTTCTACATAACTGATATTTGGACCATGGATCACCTATCAAACGGTCAAATTTTGATTTAACGTGGCACACATTCCTAAAAGTGACCTGGCAATCCCTTCTCATGATACTGCCCATGATCATTCTTGGGGATTGTGCCAAGTTAAATCAACATCTAACCATCTGATAGATGATCCATAATCTAAAGATCAGCTCTGTGGAAGATTAAGCTGAAAAACGAACTCTGTCATCTGATTCAAGGCAGTCCCCTTGTTAACTTTACCTAGGATGCAAGTTTTGAAACAAAAATCGAAACTGACCGAAAACGGTCCACAGAACTGGACCGACCCCGACCCAAAACCGAAATCGATTCCCAATCTGTTCGGTTTCGGTTTTGGGTCGCCAAAACTGAAAACCGGTTGGGTAGGTTTAGAAAACCGACCAAAAAAAATGAAACCGAATTGAACTGAATCAAATCGATTTTTTTTCTTTCGGTTTCGAGTTTCGAAAATTTAACTGCAACCGACAGATTTATTGCAGGTTCAGGCTTGAACCAAGCTAAAAACCGAAATTTTCGGTTTGTGTTTAGTTCGGTTAACCGAATCTACACCCCTACTAGTTATCTAATCTTCTATCGCAAATATCGGTACCCTAACCAAATTTCAGCAAAACAAATTATTATTTTTAACAAAATAGAACATTACATGTGACGACTGAACTTAACCGACCCATTACTTGTTTCGACCCATGAGCACGCACACACTATCTTACATACGTTGTACAACCTAACCTTCCCCTTACAAACTTAAATCCCAAATTGTCGTTTCTCTTTTCTTCTTCTTCAATTCAGTAACGCCCTTCATTAGTCGTCGATTAACTCCGAATCTGAATGGTCACCCCACCGAGCCTATATATAGAGCCCACTTCCTCCTCTTTCACATCAAACTCTCTCTCTCAAACTCCTCTAAGGTATGTTTCTTTCTTCTCTTTTCTTTTTTTATTTCTTAAAATTTCTGGTTATTTTGTTTAAATTATGTTTATTTTATTCTCCTATTTTTCTTTTATTTTTATTCTATTTTTCCTCCTCTTCTCCAGTCACCGGAACCGCCGCTGGTGAACCCTTATGTTGTTCCGATCATCGATATTAACCTACGATTAGCATCTTAGCACCCTCATCTACACCCATTATTCCATATGTCGCCTTATCATCATTTATCAATGAACTCTTTTTCTTACTTTTAATTAGAAATAACTTTAAATTTCAAATCATGGTTATAAATCCTGTAGTAATTATTAAACTAGGTATTCTTGTAAAATAAGTATTTATTTTTTTAAATCAGGTTTATTTAAATTAAAGATTTTGCAAACCAAGTTTATTTTTAAATTAAGTTTTAAAACTAAAATTTTATTATTATTTAAAATCAAATTTTCTGATATCAAATCAGAGGGTATAGTTTAAAAACATAATTTTGCTATTTAGTCAGAGATCTTTAGACCTTACTTTAAAACTGAATATTATGATTTGAACATCGATTTTATCATGTTTTAAATCTCTTCCTTTTTCTTCCCCTCAACTTCTTATAGACACTTTACTGATCACCCTCCTTTCTATCTGGTCAGATAGCAACTGAAATCGATGAATTTCACCCACTTCAACCAATGCCCTTGAATCCCACGATTGAGGCAAGTGACCATACTCATACCATTTTAGTTTAATAACAAGTATAAATACTATCTTTATATAAATCGATTATGTGAATACCATATGGTGAATAATGATAGTGAACTTGCATATGTAATGCTCTTATTGTTGTTAATAGCATAGTGACATCATAACTATTGCATACCTTTTACAATCACTCGTATAGTTTTTTTTTTAATGTTGAAATATAGTTTTTATGATGATTCATATGCTCTTGACTGTTATTGAGATTTCCTACTGATGAATATCAAAAGTTGGTGAAATGAAGTCTAACATGAAAAATGACTGCAATATATATATATATATATATATATATAGAGAGAGAGAGAGAGGGAGAGAGAGAGAGAGATGAATATAATATTTAGTTAAGATCCCCATAGGGCCACGTGGTAGTATTGGACGAACGGGTTCATTTGTGTACTTCCGTAATAGGAAGTAAACCCCGTCAAGCAGGATAGGCACGGTTGACATTGGGATTAATAAAAGATATGGAACCCTCCTTTGTGACTGGTATCCAAGATGAATGGTTATATGAATACAACTGCACTTGAATCGGTGCTATCATCTTAACAATTGTACGATATATGTAGTACAATTGTAGACTAAGTTATTTTTGTTCTTCTTCTCCATATTGAACTATTGAATTTTATATAAGGATATAGATGATAGTATTTCTCTCATGACAAGTGGTATCCAGTATTCTCCATTTGAAATGATAGAACTGTATTCATAAAAGCTAAAGGAATTATATTACTTATTTTGGGGATTACTTGTTGATTTTTATCTCATGCCCGTTGCTATTTAAATTTCAGAGACCGGACCTCGTGGCTCAGGAGTTGCTTTTCAGGAAGAGACCCTAGAAGACTTGTTGAGTTAGTTATGATTAGGAGTTGTTTTAATTTGAGGATGAAATGAATGTAACTTTAAATTCTAGTTAATGAGAATGAACCGATGTGTTTCCTTTATTTGAATTTTGATTATTGAATGTGTTCATGTGCCGAAATGGATCATGTATCGGATTTCGGGGGATTTCAGTGACATTACCACTCTCATTAACAGCTGAATTCAAAACAACAAAACAAACTCAAGAAGGCTAGATAAATCCCACCTGGTGGGCATCTTGAGAAGGGATTATGTAAGCGTCGATGCCGATCTCAGGCTTAGAGAAAAGCTCCCGAATGGCGCGGAGCTTCTGGTTGGGCTTCCCCGAATCACCGTCACCTCGATTCTTACGGATTTGCGACGACGGTTTCGCCGTCATCATAGATCGGACGATCGGCAAATGGGGATTTCGAGAGCCTCTGCGTGTGGATTGGTGGGTTTTGAAGCTGCCCAAAAATGGAATCGAGAGAGAGAAGAAAAGGAAGCAGCGACGAGGTTGAAAGGGAGAACGGGGGAGAAGAGAGGCAGCAGAGATTGAAGCTGCTGCGTCCATTGATGGAGGAGGGAGGTCTCTGAAGCAGAGGAGAGTAGATTTTTAGTGGAAGTTTAAATGGTTAGGGATATCGTTGGGCGAAGAATGGAGAGGGTGTGATTCATATTTTAGTGCCCCTTAAAATCCGTGAATGCCAATCCTTGAGATAGGAGAGTGAATTTTAGTGGACTTTTGTAGGGCAATTGTGACGTCCTAATAGATAGAATCGGATTTCCAGGCATACCCCATCTGCTGCCCTATGAAATAGGAGAATATTGACTTTCTTGGTTTTGATTTTTACTTTTTATAGTATGATGTACAGTCAAGATTCTTCTATTTCTAAGGGCAGTGAATAGCATAAGACCGGAAATCCGATTCTACCTTGGTAGGACATAACTATTGCCCACTTTTGTATGAGCCCTAAAATCTGTGAATGTCAATTCTTGAGAGAGGATAGTAAATTTTAGGGGAGAGGGGTTATTGACAACTGCTTTTCCTTTTATCATGAAAGAAACTTGGACTGCCTTGAATAAGATGATGGAGATTATTTTTCGTCCCAATCTTTTAATTGAAATCATGATACACCTATTAGACGGTCAGATTTTGATTTCACATGACACACATCCTCAAAAATGATTGTGATCATAGGCAAATCTATTGGACGGTCACTTTTGAGGGTGTGTACCATGTGGAATCAATATGTGACCGTCTGATAGGTACATCATGATCTCAGCATCTGTACTCCAAAAGATTGGTATGAAAACAGATGTTCATCAACTGATTCAAGGTGGTCAAAGATGTCTCTTATACAAAAAAGTGTGCTCTCCACTAACAAAATAACGAGTGTAAATAACACCCCACTTTTTAGTGTCGAGAGGTTGGAAAGTGTATTAGAGAAAAATAAGGCGTTTGCACTTTCAGTACCCCTGAAGTCCGTGCATTTCAATGGTGTCAACCCCGGGCAAAAATGACTGTTAAAACTACATTTAATTTTATCCTTACTACCACCTTGACTACGCGATTTTATGATTTATTTTAATATTTTTCCCTCATGACATAATAATGGCCACCGAGCAGCTTCTTTACGTGACACTCGATCATATGATTAGATGTCATGTGACAGCAAATGCCAGATAAGTTACCTGATACTTAACATGGTTACCAAATTTGGTGATTTATTGAAAAAGCTCACGTTTTAATCACGATTGTTTAAAAATTTTGTTCCTGTCACGGTTAAAATGTGATTTTTTCAACAAAAAAAAGTGATTAATTGAAAAAAAATTGTAATTTTTATATTTTAAACGCACTTTTTTCACAATAAATTCAATAATAACGGTCAGGTTAAGGGTTTCATAAACAAGTAAGGTTAATCCCTCAATTTCTTTATTTTTTTTTATATTATATTTTTCCCGATTTTACCAAATTTTCTCCCTATTCTTTTGTTATCCCAACAGTAAAATTTTCGGTTTGGCCTTATTTTTTTTTTTCAGTTAATGTGCGAAAAGAAAATGTTGGTGTGGAAGTGGCTTTCTCCCCCATCAAAATCAAAATCAACAAATAAAAACCAAATTGAAAAAAAAAAATAAAAATCTCCAACGCCTTCAATACCCTCTCCATGAGCTGCTGCGGCGAAGAAGAAGACTCTGCCGTCGCCGGCAACGACCTCTTCGCCCCCCTCATCCTTGCCGGAACCCTAGACCACTCTGACGTCATCTCCCCCATGAACTCCAACTTCTCAGCCCTAGTTTCCCTAGACATTCTCCAGCTCATCTTCGAGAGGCTCACCATGCCCGATCTCGCACGTGCCGCGTCCGTGTGCCGCGCCTGGAAATCCGTGGCCGGCGACCCCGAAATGCTATCCAGAGCCTTCAGATCGCCGTGGAAACTGAAGGACGTCGTCGGCGTGCCGTCTTCTGGCGCTTTCTGGAAGGATAACGGAATCGGACGGTTCGCCATATCGCACCGTCTCGTAAGAGGGGATACCGTCGCTAGTCTCGCCGTTAAATACTCCGTTCAGGTGTTTGACTTTTTTACTTTTTGGTTTATCAGTATCTTCTTTGGTTTGATTGATATTTGGTGATTTAGGGTTATGGTTTTTGGTCCTCTCTTTGTTCAGATGTCAATTGTAAGCATATGGTTTAAAATCTACGGTTTTTATGGATCAAAAGAAACAAATTGGGGTTTTTATGAAATTATATAACTAGTGTGAATTATCATCATACTCATCATAGTAACAAAGTTCTCAATTTTTTTAGTAAGTCCCGTTGAAATTGAAGATTTTTACTCAAATGGTATTTTTCACGATTTAATTGTAACTATATAAAACTATTCATAAAAAATGCAATTTATTTAAAATTTTGCATATTTATTTATTCTTTTTTTTTTTTCAAAAATTTGATTAAATTGCGAATTTTATGTATTAGTCGCTTTTTATTTTATTCAATTTAAATGTTTTTGTGAAGTGTAATCTTCATTATTGGTTTAGTTAGGTTTTATTTGATTTGGTAATTTAGGGTTAGAGTAAAAAAGTTGGGTTTCTCTTTGATCAAATGTCACTTGTAATAAACTCTAGGGTTTGAGAACTTCCTTATAACATTACATAAAAATTCTATAATTAGTGTCAATTGATATTTGTTAAATCATCGTTATCAAATATAGTAACACAAGATTCTGTTTTTTGAATGGGTAGAGGGAGTATACATTTGTGTGCAGCCGAAAAATCCTGCACAATGATGTTGTTTCACATGGTGCCATGTGGCACAGGCTCTTCTAAGGGTTCACCAGTCCCCTTTGGCTTTTAGAAAAAACAATTTGAAATTTCCAGTTGTATGGTCCTGATTTAAGGGGTAAAAAATATTCATTTTCTTTGCAAAAATTTGACCATTCATTTTAAACACCTTTGACTAGGTGATGAACGGTATACGTGTTTTTTTTAATGGTCAGTGATGTAGTTAAATGGCACATGCGCCTATGTGATGGCATAACCCCATTGCATATGCGGGTTGCATATGGGATTGTGTCATGGCACAAAATTGATGTATTTATTTATTTTCAAAAAAACCCAAAAAAATCCCCAAAGTTTCCCATATTGAAAGTAATATTAAAAGTATATAATATAAGTAAATAACCCATAAGTTGGAAGGGAAAATATAAAAAATAAGTCCAAATAGTACAAAAATAAAGTTGACCATACAAAAGAGAAGGAAAGAGACCCAAAACATACCTTTGAGAGTTGTAGTATGCATTAGGAAGAGAAACCCCCTATTAGTAGGGCTTGGGGAAGCCTAAAAAGCCAAAAAAAAGAAAAAAAAGAAAAAAAAATCAATGTTGGAGAAATATGCGGTGGCATACTATCGCATATACAATGGTATGCCATGACATACAATTGTATGCGATGGCATACTTCCTGAATCGCATGTCATCATAGCATACTTCCTGAATCGCATATGCCATCATGGCATATGCGATCCACCCCTTCCTGATGGCATAGCAATCACATAATGGCTTGATGGCATATGCGATCCGCCCCTTCCTGATGGCATAGCAATCGCATAATGGCATATGTGATCGCATATGACAACATTGGTGATGAACCTTGTGTATGTGCACATGGCGCCCGACCCTTCAATTTAGTGCCATGTAGCACCCAACTGGCTCGAGTGCAGCTGATTCAGCTGCACTCGGATGTATACTTCGGGCTCAATTTTTGAATAAGTCACGTTCAAATCGCAAACTTTACTCATGCATTTTTCATGATTTAGCTGCAACTGATTGAAAATTTTGCATATTTGTATATTTTTTTTTCTAAACTTTGCAATTAAATTGCATAATTTATGTATTAATCACACTTTTTTTAGTGAAGTGTAGTCTGCACTATCAATTAACTTTAGCAAAATAATCTTTGTAGTTTACTTTAGACTTTTATTTTTAAGCTTCAATTAAATATAAGTAAATTGATTAATCTGTGCATCCAACTCAAAACCAATTGGCAATGAGTGGAGGGGCCCAGGATATTATAAGGGGAGAGACAAGGCTATACTTTACCTGTTGTGGGACTAAACTTTAACATAAATGAAGGTTTTTTTTTAAAAGAAAATCGTAGTTTAATAATTTTCTAATGTATTTTCCCCATTTTCTCCGATTTTTTTGGAATTGTGATTTTTTGTCGCCAAATAATTTCCGAATCTTAATTTTGTCTTGAATTTTTTTTTAGTTTTGCTGACTTTTCCCTCATCACAAATTTATGTTGTCGCCAACAAATTCACAATTCTGTTGACTTGGTGACTATTATCATCATCGTCTCCCATGTATGTCAGGTTGGTCTGCGAGTCTTTATATCTCCACATTCCTTCATGTCTTTTTGCTAATGCAAAAAACAAAAAGAAATGTTTGTATATCATTTCTCAATGCTTCTTTTGTTTGCTAAATATTAAATAATATGCACTTATCATCATCATAGCCTTATCCCATCTATTTGAGGTCGGCTTTGCGAGTCCTATTTCTCCACTCGATTCTGATTAGTTGAGCTCTCTGTAACTTTGCAACCCTTCAAATCCCTTCTCACGGCTTCTATCCAGGTCTTCACTGGTCTTCCTCTTCTCCTAAGTCCTTATACTTGTAAAGTCTCAATCCTTCTTACAAGGTCTGATTCTGGCCTTCGATGAACATGTCCAAACCGCTCCTCAAGCGACACTTAGTAATATTTTTCCTTTAATAGTTGTCACTCTCAAATTTTCTCTTCTTACTCATTTCGTATTTATCCTTTCTTGTTACTTCACACATCCATCTCAACATACCAATCTCGGCCACACGTATTCTTATCTTTTTGTCGCTTTTTTGTAGCCCAACATTCTGCCCCATATAAAACAATAGGTCTAACAGTCGTCTTATAAAAACGTCGCTTCAATCTAAGTGACACTCTTGGGTTGCACAATACTCCGTTAGCTTGCCTCAATTTCATCCAACCTGCATTAATCCTATTTGAGATGTTCTCTTCAAATCCATCATCTGATTGTAAACTAGAGCCTAAGTACTAAAATCTATGGCAATGTGACACGAAATGATTTTTTATTTTGACTAAATCCTTTTTCCAAATTATCATGTTTATTAAATTTTCACTCCATGTATTCTGCCTTTGTTCTACTAATTTTCAAGCCCCTTGACTCCAAAGCTTTTCTCTATAATTCTAGCTTATCATTTGTTTCTTTCCTTGTTTGCGCAATTAAAACTACGCCGTCTGCAAATAGCATGCACCACAATCTTCTTGTATATCTGCAATTAATGCATCCATGGGCAAGGCAAACACATAAGGGCTCAAAGGCAGATCCTTGATGTATTCCGAACTCTGACAGGGAACTTACTCGTCTCCCTGCATATCGTTCTAACACTAGTTATTGTCATCTCACACATGTCTTGGATAATCTCAATATATAAATGTGATATGCATTTCTTCCTCAGCATCCACCATATTATCTGTCTCGGCATTCTATCATAGGCCTTATCTAAATCAATAGAGGTCATATGTAAGTTTTTCCTTCTCTCTCTAAACTTCTCCATGAGTTGCCTCAAGAAGAAAATAGCTTCCGTTGTTGATATTCCAACCATAAACCCAAATTGGTTCTCTGATACATTTGATTCTTGCCGTCGTCGTTGTTCAATTATTCTCTCATAAAGTTTCATAGTCTGGCTCATTAGCTTAATGTCTCAATAGTTGGCACAATTTTGAATGTCTGATTTGTTCTTACAGGAAGGGACCACAATGCTCTTCCTCCATTCCTCAGTTATTTTCTTCGTGTTTTATATCTTATTGAATAATGCAGTCAACCAGTTCAATCCATTCTCTCCTAACACAATCCATACTTCTATAGATATCGCATCTGGTCCTATTGCCTTTCTTTTCTTCATCTTTGCTAAGGTTGCTTTTACTTTAGATTTTCATATTTCGTTTGTTCCTTGGTTTGGTTCCTCTTCTCCATCATCCATATTCTGTGTTTAATAGATCTTTAAAGTATGTTTGTCATCTATTTTTTATCTCATCCTCTTTCACCAAGACTCTTTGATCTTCATCCCTAATGCACCTTTCTTGGTCGAGAGTTCTAGTTTTATTTTCTCTAATCTTGGCAAGTTTATAGATTTCTTTCTCTCCTTTTGTTCCTAGTCTAGTATATAAATTATCGTACACTTCATACCCAACTTTACTCACAGATTTCTTAGCTTCTCTTTTGGCAAGCTTATATCTCTCAAGATCATTTGTAGCTTTTATTCTTTGTCATTCGTTAAAACACTCTTTCTTCTCAGCAATTGCCTTTTGAATATCATACTAAATAATATGCACTAAAAAATATAAATAAAAGTACTCTAAACATTTGTATCGATTCTAAATTATAGAACAGTTATAAATCTAATATTCTAAATGATGATTGTGCGAAAATAATAAATCCAATAAAAAAAAATGGACACGGTAGGTTATTTACATTAAACTTAAGTTTTAGCAAAATCTTTTAATCTTAGATATAATTTGGTGTAAGTCTGCATGATAATTGGTCAATCCATCACGTGCAAAATGAAAATTAATTAAATCCAACACTAACCTCGAAAGATTAACATAGGACGATAAGAGACATTTTCTGTTTAATTTTATTTTTATTTTAATTATTTGGGAATTTTGCAAAACATTCTTGATATTAGCAGCAATGTGGTGTAAATCCACACAATTATTAGCTGAATGCGGCGTTAACACAAAAAATCAAATTATCCAGCAATAAGATTTTGTTATTTATTTTTCTTTTTCTATTTTGGTTTCTTCTTAAGTTAGAACTTGGCTGACACACATTTTATATTCCTCTCAGCCATGTCCGAATCCTGAGATGCTTCGTTTAAGAGAAATTTAGAACCTAGCTTGTAAGACACATGTACTTTTGAAGATACATCTCCTGATTATAGCCAGAAAGTCTGGGAATTGCAGAATCCGAAGACGAAATTTAAGTCTGGGATTTGCAGAATCTGAAGACGAAATTTATTGGATTTAGCTACACGTACGGTTTGACCCATTGAAGTTTGTTGGCATAGTCATCAAAATATATCTTTCGGAAATGTGTTTTACTAGTTATCCATGGTATGAATTTTTATCTTATACTTTTGGTGCTCTCTTGTCTCTTAGTTTATTTGATTTTAGCAATACGAGTTTAGGGCTTTTATGCGGGTTGATTAGTGAGATTCTTTATGTTTATGTCAAAAGTAAGAATTTGTTGAATCATTGTGGTAAATATGAAGTTTTTGGCATATCATGATGAGGTATTTGCGGATTGTAATTTCTTTTAAGGTGTATAATTATAAACAGAAGTATCAACAAAAACACGATTGTTGATAGAACCTCCAGTACGATGCTGAAAAGTATCTTAATAGAGTTAATTTAAGATTTGCAAAACGCTTTTGCTGCAAAAAATGTCCAACCAGTTGTTTGGCCTGGAAGCCCTGGGGATAACAAAATAAAACTGTTTGACAAGCAGCCCGCTTCCCGGAATCTCAATGTGTTCATCTCAAGTTGAAATGCTTGCAATGTTTGTGATATGCAAAAGGAAAATATTAGGCAAAATTCCCAATATCACCTCTAGATGTTAGTGGTGGCTAGGATCTATCTGACAAACCGTCGCTTGGGAGAATACACATTTAGATGCGTGATGAACATGTAGTGGCACACTTTACGTTACATTGTCGTACTAAAGAAATGCCATCTGTTGTTGCCGTTTTGTTTTTTAGATGATGGCTTGTTAATAAGCTTGAGATCGAAGAGCAGGGACTTCTGGTTTAGCTATAGTAGAGAAATCTCGAGACCAATTCTTAATTTTCTGAATAATGGATTCATGAGATGGAATCAGACTGCCATGTCTAACTGCCTTCCTCGCTAACCAAACTTACAAACATAGAAACCAAGGTATTGAGTTGTTGCGAGAATTAAGAAGCATTCTAACCATATGATTGAAGCTGTAAATAGAAAGTCCGAAAATTTTAGAGAACTCCTTCCAAATAGTTCTATAAAACCGACAATTGAAATAAAAAAAAATGGCCTCGGGATTCCTCTCATAGTGATACATAGAACACATCGAAACCAAAGGGATTTCTCCAGATTTAATAGCTTGATTTATAGGCGCCATTGCTTGGTTCAATGGTAAAAGGCTTAGGCCGTAAGCACGAAGACGTGGGTTGAGTCGGGAGGGCAGCCACTTTGTTGTGTGTTATGGCCTGAAAGTAATAAGGCTTAGGTTTCTGTTCCATTGACGCCTAGATGCTAGGTGCTTTGGGCCCATTGGCTAGGTCCTTGACATGTCTCTAATTTCTAGAAATGTCACCATAATCAAGAATGAGTCATTTATAAAGTCCAAGTGTAATTTGTGTTCTCATTAGTGTGACAATGATTCTTGGAGGAGGGTCAATGTCCACAATAGGTGTACCCTATGCATGCAGGGTAGGGAGACTATTGATCATACCCTGGTGCATTGCTCTTTCTCTAGTCAAGTGTGAGAGGTTGTCCTGCGCTTCTTTAATACCATCTGGGCCTTCCCAGAAAGTTCTGCCATGCTGCCTGAACTGTGGGATAGTATCTGCTTTCAGGATTTTCAGAAAAAATTGTGTTTACGCGTCAGTCATTTGGGCTACATGGTTGGAAAGAAAGGGTAGCTTTATTAACACCCACGGAATCTTGGAGCGCACCTACACCAAAAACCATTTGCTATGAATCATACGTTGGAGAGCATTTTTCGCCCCCATCTTCCACACAAGGGATCTGGAAACCATGAGCGTACCATCAGATGGTCAGTTTTTTATTCCACGTGGCACAAATCCCAAAAAAGTGGTCCTAAAATTACATGGCACACATCACGCTCAAACGTGATTTTAGGGCCTTTTTTTGGATCTGTGTCACCTGGAATAAAAAATAACCGTCTGATGGTGCGCCCATGATCTCAAGATCCCTTGTGTGGAAGATTGTAGAGAAAATGATCTCCGTCGTCTGAAGATTCAAAGCAGTCAATGGTTTTTGGTGTAAGTGCCCTCCAAGATTCTGTGGGTATTAATAAAGCTACCTGGAAAGAAATATCTGAATATTTTGTATGGTGGGGAGACCTCTTAAGTTGGTAGTCACTTCCACCAGGGAATTTACCCCAAGTTGGGTTAGTCTTGCTCATGATCGGGGGGAAGCGCTCTAGACGAATAGGGTAACCTGCTTATGAGCCTTTAATCCTTCCGCAGGGGTTGGTGTCCTGCTTTTCCTTGGGATGCCTGTTTTGGCTGGGTGTTAGTGAGACAGCTGGGTCTTTGGTTTTTTGGTAGCTCCGTGCTACCTCCTTTGTTTTTTCCTTGTACTTGTGTTCATTTATTTTAATGAATTTCTCTGTTACCAATTAAAAAAAAAAAAAGAAAAAAAATACAATGACTGATTCTTTATTTCATTTTGTAGCAGTTCTTAACTTTTGCCTTGCATTTTGCTTCATATAATCTCTCTTCTTTGCAATATGTTTAAAATTCAATTACTTATAGACTTTGATCACTGAATCATCTCTAGGTGATGGACATAAAACGCTTGAACAACATGATGAGTGACCATGGCATACACTCAAGGGAGAGGCTTCTAATCCCTCTAAGCAACCCGGATCTTCTTCTCGATGGCACCTGTTACATTGAGTTGGATACCTACGCAAAAAGGGAGGTTGCCGTACTGTATTTGGAAGGCGGGCCCGATGGAAAATTTGACTTGTTGAAGAACGGGTCAACCACCGGCCGCGGCAAGAGGTGGATACTAGAATCGATGAGAAGAAGCATGAGAGTGGATGACGAAACTGCAGAGTACTACTTATCGATTTCAAATGGTAACCCGAGGGCTGCATTTTCGGAGTTCTCGGATGATCTGAGGTGGGAAAGTAGCAGGCAAGGGAGTGGCAGTTAAGATGAAGAGGGACAACAGTGTGGTGTTCCTTGGCCCTAAAGTTGGCGAGTTGAATATCAGTGCATGCTCTTTCTGATATTCACAATGATCTGATCAACCGGTTGCTTTTGGCCAGGCAATGGTCGACAAAACTATCTACTGGCTGGACTGATAGGGTAATCTGATCGAACAGTCTGGATTGATGGACACATTGACACGTGTTGTCGATATCATTTGTGAATATGACTCTTGTGATTCAGTGTGTTGTTTCCATTAAGATCATTCTGTATATCAAAATTTTAGCTTGACTTATCATTAATTCTGTTGTGATGATCTAAGAATTACCATCTTCATTATCATGATTATTGCATTCTTCCCTCATTTAGGGTTGGCTGATCCTCCTTAAAGATTTGGACAAGATTTTAGATCCAGCTGTCTATCTCGTTTGAGCTCTTTGATGAGAAGGGACATGAAGGATTGCGGAGTTACGAAGAGCATAGCGCCAATCAAATACGATTGGAAGAATACGACTTGTAAAGCACATCCAAAAGAGATTGGATATAAGGCGATGATGATGATGAGTGTATGGTGATCAGTATCGTACACATTTTATTTGTGCGTAAACCCAGGGCTGGCCCTGGACCAAGGCAAGTCAGGCGGCTGCCCTGGGCCCCCGATTTTCAGGGGCCCCCAAATCCAAAATTTCTTTTAAAAAATTAGGTTTTCAAAAAAAAGAAAAAAAAAAATATATATATATATATATATATAGATAAGGGCCCCATCTCCGCGCCTATCTCTGTTGGTCTCTCAAAGTCCAATCCCTCTCCTCTCTCTCTCCAGTGATTCTCTCTCTCCAAACCCAAACTAAACTGGCAAACCCTCTCCTCTCTCCAAACAGACCAAACCCTCTCATCTCTTTCTCTCTCTCTCTCTCTCTCTCTCTCTCTCTCTCTCTCTCTCTCTCTCTCTCTCCAGCGATTCTCTTATCTCCAAACCCTCTCCAGCGCCTCTCTCTCTCTCCAGCATTGGAGCCAAAGTGAGTAACCTTTGCCTTTTTATTTTAATTCTCTTATATAAAAGATGTTAAAAACTAATTTGACCCTCTTATGTTTGTTGTACTTGCATTATGTTTTGGATAAATTACTATAAATGGTTTTCATTATAAGTAAAATTTTGCCTTTCATACGTTTGTATAAATGTCTGAGAGGGTTTTTTTTTTTAACTTTTTTTTGTTTTGAATATCTTGTGCACAAATTTTTTTCTCTCATTGTCTTGTAAGCAAGTTTTAATTGCAAATTAAAACTCTTGGCAATAATCTCATGCGAACGTGCACCTAAACACAACTCTACTGCTCTCCTACACTCTTCATACAAAAGTGCATGCTATTTTTTCTTGTATTGTAGGATTTATTTATTTACTTTTTGATTCTCTAGTTTGATTTTTATCACACTTTTATCAACATTGAAAGCAATAACTAAAAATGGTCCAAGAACAAGATCGCAGAAGATGAAAATGAAACTCAACCCATATATCTATTGGTACGCGTGAGATGTATTGTAGATTATAACTGGCATAGTACAGTGAATAGTATTGCAGCTAGCACTTGAGTTGGATGCCTAATACCAGCTCTTAGGTTTAAGGGTTTTATTTTCGTAATTTTTATGTATATTGTTGCTAATCTTTTAGTTTAAAAATAATTTTTTCTTAATTTGATGAAATTTATTTTAGATATTTAGTACACTATTGAGTAGCACTGAGTCGAGTGTTAGTTAGTCTTTGAGTTAACTAATTTCAACTAAATTTCAAGTCGAGTTGAGTTTCCGGGTTTTAGAATCATGATGCCAACATAACCCAAATCCCAACCAATAATACAATTAAGGAGTACTCTCTAATTGAATGCACCGACCGAATTTCCGAATTCCCTTTGCTGGTGCCATACTTTTCTTTCAATTTAATTTACAATAAGGCCTCAAAATCAATCTCTACCCTCCACTGCCATTTCCCAAGAAACACCCAGATAAGTTCCTTAAACTTCTTAAACTTTTGAATTCTCAAAACCGGCCAATCATTTAGACCGGCATGCCATTTCTCATTTGACAATGTGGTATTTCGTGCTCTTTTGACCCATTCTAAGGAAGTTTCTTTGCAGCTTGTCTCATTTCTTACTCATGCTGGGCAATAGAATATTGACATGTACACTGGCACTAGTAAAAGTTTCCTCTCATCCTTTCAATCATAGTAGTCATATGAGCCCTTGGGAGACCTTCCAATACCAAAAGGAAGGCCAAGATATACAGTTGGGAACTTATCAATCGAGCCGCCCATGCATTGGGCAATATCAGCCAGCTTATTGTCCTAAACTTTTGCGATTTAGATGTACTAAGTTTAAGAATTCATTTTACATTGTGGGCTTCCTTCGTATTTGGCTCGGCGAAAGTCAAAGTTTCAGCGGGAAGTTGGAGGTGAGTTGTTACCAATCCCCCCTTCCTGACCATGCAAGCTTCAGTAAAACCTAAATGGTTAACTTCCTTAATAAGTCAGCTTAACTCCTCCATAATTATTAGGAAAATATAGAGGAAAGTGGATCACCTTGCCTCAATCCACAAGAGATGCGGAAGAGACACTTGGCGGTCTATTCACATGAATAGAGACCAATGCCTATGAGTTATATGGATATATGTGTCTATGTATGATTTATGTATGTATGTATGCATATATGTGTGAATTATGTATGTTTGTATATTTTCTAAAGGTATGCTCGTTTCACAATATTCCCCTAAAATCATGCGTAAAGTGGTGAAAATAAGGGCAACGGTCTGATATATTACGCGTGAGACTTGTTCGATTCACGTAATCTATATATGAAAAATACTATACACTTTGCTTGTAATTTATTTGCGTTACGAGCCTAAGGCCTCGTAATGCCATAATATTACTTGCAATTTTCTACCGTCTCAAGCAACGGCTATATTTATTACAAGAGTCGCTTCTCTCTTACTATAGTTTTTAATATCCATCTTCAACGCCAACTTCCAAATCTTATTGGAAGAAAAAAAAATTTGCAGCCGCTGGTCGTCGATAAGAGAAGTTCTTGAAAAGCCCAGAGGTCTTCAAACTTTTAACAGAGGCTTTTAGTGAGACAAGAAGTTGACGGCCGATTTTGATGGGTAGGTGTTGATTTTGAGGAATTTGTGGTTTTAAGGCCGATGTTTGAGGTATTGCGGTTTAGTTTTTTGGAAAATTTTCTATTTTTTTAGGCGATTCACTGATAGGTTTTGTTAAGAAGGTTGTTTTGTGATCTGGGCTAGTGTTGGTTTTGAGGGATTTGGGGGTTGACTAATAAGAATGAGATAGAGAGAGTTAAGAGGAAGTAGGAGAGAGATTTAGGGTAATGCTTATATAAATTAGGGCTCTTAAGCAAAAAAATTCTTAGGGCTTAAGCCTTAGAGAGAGAGAGAGAGAGAAGAGGAAGAAGAAGAGAGAGTTAGAGAGAAATCCTATTTGACCGAAGGGGTGTCGCCATGTTTGTCCAGGCCGCCGTCGGCGAGGTTTGGGTTGCCAAGAGTAGAGAGTAGAGAGAGAGACTCGGGCGACATTTCTAACCCTAATCGAGATGGCATAGAAAGAAAGAGAGGTGATTCTAATTGGGAGAGAGAGAGAGAGAGAGGAGACGGCTATTAAGCTTGGGTTTGCGATTAGCTCTTGGGTAGCATTATTTGCCCCCGTTTTTCATGGGAAGAGCATACAAAACATACCCAAGAGTGGTGATGTGTGACACATGTAATCAACATGTGGCTGTCTAATAAGTAAGGCTATCAATAGGGTCGGGGTTGCTCGTCAACTTGCTTGGCCCGACCCTAAAAATTGTAGGGCTAGGGCTTAAAAATAATGTAAGATGGCAGGGCTAGGGCCTCGAAACTAAAAGTCCATCATGCCTGATGAAGTCGAATACTAGCAACGATAAATGGGGAATATCAATTTTCACATAAATTTACACTCAAATTTTACATGCAAAGTGAATTTTACATGTAATCCAGTCATCAAAAAATTACATGCATTCTCTATTTTACATGGCACGTTTGTTTTTTTGAAACAAATATGCCCTTAGTTACATTTTCAATGTTACATTTTCAAATTGTATTGCATTTTCTTTTAATATTTACTTATATTAAATTCTTAGTTACATTTTTCAAATTATATATAGTAAGATAGAAAATGAGTATTATTTTATTTGTCAAAAAAAATTATAACGAATTTTTTTATATTATAAAGTAATACAAAACAGGGGGCCCATTTTAGGAACTCGCCTTGGGCCCCCAAAATGTCAGATCGGGCCCTGCATAAACCCCTAGAAGTGGTAAATATCAATTGGTATTGACCATGGATCAAAATGTCGGAAAAACGATACGTATCGTCCGAGCCCAAAACCGATACATATCGGATGATACGTATCGGTATCGGCCTATACCAGACGATACATTGAATATATTGTTCAGGTATATACATATATTTAACCGATACGGTACATTCAATGTAACGTATTGGTATCGGACGAAATTTTGATCTATGGTATTGGCCCTTTGGAACTTGCCTTTGCCTAGTAATAGCCTCGTACTAGGTAGGGGCGCAAGCAGGTACTGATCACTTAAAAGAACCCTTATCTGGACCTGACCTAAATCCGACAAACTTGCTAGACCTAGACCTAGACTTGGAGCTGAATGGAGCTGCATTAAATGCGGACCTGACCTAAACCCAATTTGCTAGTGTAATTCAATTGTGTTTCCAAGTATGGACCAAGTTGTTAAGCACTTTACACCAGACTTGGAACTATTAAAAAATGCAATTGTATATTTGTCTTTTAGCAAACAGGTGTCATGCTAACTTAGAACCAACCTGTTTATGCAACAGGTCGAGATTTTCAATTATGTAGGTAAATTAATAATTTAGTTGGTAATGTGCTCATAAATCATAGAATTAGTGTTAGAGTACCTCTATTTGTACTTGTACCCACCAAAACTCTAAGGGCACCAATGCCGAAATTCATTGACTGCTTTCAACCAAATGATAAAGATGTTTTTTTAATTCCGCATTCCACCATTGATCTTGAGATTATAGGTGTACCATCAGATGGTCACATTTTGATTCCATCTGATACATCTTGAAAAGTGATCAGAGAACCAAGTTCATTATCACGTTCACTTTTTGAAATATGTGTCATGTGAAATTATAATTTGATTACCTTGGAGAGTGAAAAAAGTTCTCTCTTTGTGTTTAAATTCTTAGGACTGACACCAAACACAATTTTCTGTGTTTGAAAGACATTGAAGAGACTTTTAGCGAATGATTAAAATTTCGGATTGAATTTCGGTTTCGGGCATGATAAAAATCGAAACCGAAATCCAAAATTTTGCCACCCATACATTGAATATCGAAATTTTGGATTTCGGTTTCGGACATGCCCGAAATCAAAACATTTTGGCCGAAATTTTGAAACATGCTTGTAGCTACCCATACTAAGGCTAGTGATATGTGGAGCAGAAACATATCTATGGTCCAAGTGGTCTGATAGTCAACTTATCACGTGGTTGTAATCGCGATCCTTTAAATTTTTTTACAAATACCGTAACGCTTCTGCAAAACTCTTACAGATCGGCTGTTGATCTGCGTCCAATGGGGATGAAATTGGGGCTTGATTAATAAAGGCTGGTGTTAATACCACGCCACTTTATGTTACAGACAACTCACTTAAACAAAGGATAAATCAGTTTGTCGTTTTGAATTAGACGATGGAGATCAGTTTTCGTCCCAATCTTATGCACATGATCTCGATATCATACATCTAATATCAGATAGTCAGATGCTGATTTAAAGCAGTTAAGGAAAAAAATCCATTAACTGCTTTAAATCAAATGATGTCATTTTTTGTCCCAATCTTAATAGATCTTGAGATCATGAGCCTACCATCATATAGTCAAATGTCGATTCCACATGGCATGCATTCCAAAAAATAAACATGAACCACATTTGATAGTATGCTATGATCATGCTCACTGTTTTGGATTTGTGCCGCGTGAAATCGACATTTGACTATAGGCTTGGACTTATGTTTTAAATCATTTTTCTCACAAAAGCCTAGCTTTAGCATTTAAATGTTCTATGATTTTAGGGAGGGCTGCAACAGAGCCGAGCCAGCCCGACACCTCGGCTCGGCATGAAAATAAGATGCTACGTAGATATCTTTCTGTGCACCATTAACATTCCCATAATCAATGCGCAACTTTTCCTTGAATCGACGAAAAAACTTATCGATAAATGCATTTACAATGATGAAACAAATCAAGAAGGAATTGACGAAACAAATCCAATCACAAATTACTTTATTTCGATCATAAAAAATTCATTTTACTAATATTAGTAATAATAATTTACAGATTTATTGTAACCAATCCTCATTGTCCCAAGCATATGTATTTTACAAATTATCACAAATTAAGCTCGGCTTGAGAGCCAGAGCCAAGCTTTTTATTTGAAGCTCAGTTGAAGTAGGACCGAACTTGAATTGAGCTTGTAAAGCTCGGCTCGACTTGATTAATATTATATAATATTTTCATATATAATAAAACATATCATTTATTTATTTTTATATGTTTTTTACTTTTTCTCCCTTATAATTAGATTCCTTTAATGATTACTTAATAATGGATAAATATGCTATAAATATATAACTCTTATAATCCTCTCTCTCTCTCTCTCTCTCTCTCTCTCTCTCTCTCTTCGCAACTATCAAAGCTCTTTGTCACTTATCTCAATAAACAATCAACAGCATGAGAATCTACCAACCAATCAACACCTACGACCAGCACCTATATTGTTATACGACATTGACTCTATCTACACCGTTACACGGTTAAACGCTAGTCACCATCATCTCCACACATTATCCATGGTCAAGGGCAATAAGAACTACATTTCATATTCTCAAGTAATCCTAATATGAGATTAGGGCATTTAATCAATATTTAATACACTAAATTTAAGCACCTTATTCTCCAATAGGTTGGCTGTCAATGGGTCAGGCTTCAGACCAAGCATAGACCAGCCTGGCCCAGTTTGGGTAGGGTTTGGGCTTAAATAATAAACCCAGGCCTGAATGTATCAATGGCGAACCAGACCCGATTTTGTAACCGGCCCTGGATCGGTCCTAGCTTTTAGGGTAAAAAGGAATTAAGCCTATCAAAGCACCGCTCAACCAAGCCCAATTATATTAAGGAAAAGGCCCGAAGTGGCCTGAACCTGGCTCAACTCATCTCCTATTTTCTGAGCCTATATAGCTATCTTGCCATTCTTTGAAAGGTTTTTTTCCACCATTACCATGTTGTTAAATTATTTTTGCCCACCAAACGAAAAAACTAACAAAAGAACAAAAGATGGCCTAGATTTCCTCATGGTGACATAGAACACATTGAAACCAAAGGGATTTCTAGAGATTTAATAGCCGAAGCTATAGGGGCCATTGCTTGATCCAATGGTCAAAGGCCTAGGCTGTAAGCGTGAAGATGTGGGTTCCGGTCTGGAAAGCAGTCACTTTGTGTGTAAGAAGCCAAAGATTAGGGTTGTATCTCATCCACTTAATGGCTTTTTTAGGAGTCGAATCTATAAAAAACTATAAATCAAGGTAGTTAAGGGAGTGTAGTGAGGTCATGGCAAAGAGGTTTGTCATTTCATGGCGAGACTATAGCGAGGCCATGATGAAGTCATTTACTATTTATTTTTTAAAATAAATTAAAAAAATTATTTTTATTTATTAATCATTACTATTTATTTTTCAAATTTTTACTATTTTTTAATTTCTATATTTTTTCTAGAGGACAAGAAAAAAAGTTCAACAAATTAAATAGGCATAAACAAATATCAAAAGATAGAGAGCAAATATGAATTATGAAATATAAAACCTCACTAAATTCACAAATCCCAACATGAACAAGTATAAGTAAAATATACATTAAAAAAGTGCCAAAACATTAAAAAAGTGATGTGCATATAGCCAAAAAATATATGCAAGTTAAAAACGACAAAAAAATATATGCACATTAAAAACAACCAAAAAAAAATTTGTGCACAACCATATCAATGCAAATTATTAATTTTTTTTTGTAAACAAGCCATAAATCCCAGAAATAACAAATTGAAGAAAAAATGTCCCATGCAACAAATTTATGGCCTATGCAAAAAATCTGTAGCCTGTGCAAATTTTACCACCCAATTTGTGCAAAAAATTGGGAGCTAAAAATTTGTGGCCTGTGCACAATAATTTGTAGAGAACCCGACAGCTTAGAAAATTTTGTGCACAAAAATTTTATAATTTTTTTTCAATTAATCGTACTCTAAGCACAAAAATTTGTAAAGAATCCCCAAAAAATTAAAGAAATGAGAAACTAGCGAGATAGGGAGAGAGAGAGAGAGAGAGGGAGAGAGAGAAAGACTACTTGTGCACTACTTCTTTCGTTTCAATGTTGTGTGTGATGGGGGTTGTGTCTAAGGTTTGCGATGGAGTAGAGAGAGAGAGAGTTGATAGTTTGGATGGACTTTGGAGAAGTGTAGCCTCTGCCTCTCTCTAAAAAAGGGTTTTAAAATGCCTTAAAAGGGGTTTTTTAATTATTTGACTTTGTTATAAACCTCATACAACATTCATAGTGTATTAGTTTTATTTATTTTAATTTTTAGCTCTCTTTTTTTAACTAATAATTTATAAAAGTATAACTTACTATTATATAACTTATTAAAATATTAGTTTTATATGTTACTTTATATAATGCGGCTATGGCGGGCGCCATCCCTCTATGGCATCGCCATTTCAACAATGTCTCAAGGGGTTAGGTAAGCTGGCCAGATACCTGCCTCCAAAAAGAGGAGACCTGAGTTCGAATTCCCTCCCCCCCCCCGCCCCTTAGGCCACACCCTAGGGATTTATATCCTATGCTGACCCGGTATGTGCTGAATTTGGGGTGCGCATGTGCCCCTGGGATTTATATCCTGTGTTGACCCGGCATGTGCTGAATTTGGGGTGCACATGTGCCCCTGGGATTAGGCGGGTGCTCTAATAGGCCCGGATACCCAGGTTATCAAAAAATTAATTAATTAATTAAACAATATCGCTATTTCATGACGACTCTATGGCGTCGCCTTAACTACCATGCTAGAAATAACTTGATATAGAAATTCACAAGTTAAATTTACCAGCCATACCCATCTCCTTCTACTCTCTTCTAATTTACTTGCACGGTTGTACCTACCAACGTTCAACGCAGATTTAAACGTAAATCCACCAGAAGAAGTTGATTGCCAAACAACATTTTCGTAATGGCTTTATAAAAGAGAAGTAGACATCACTTCATTTGCAATTTCATGTTTCAAAACTTTCCAATTACGTCGAAGAAGAAAAGTATGATTTCCATGAGAACCGTCTCGTTTACTGTTTTTAATGGTCGTTTGAATCATTGGGCAAATTACCCTACAAATCTTAGATCACCCGCTTTTAACGGACGCAGACCAAGCACACTATTTGGTGCACAACAAATTTGTTATGGACATATCTAGTCTAGTACATAAAGAGTCTTAAATCATCAATCTCCAACTAAGCTTCATCAAACCCACACTACGAATATCCTAAATTTTTCGTACCCCCAGTGGTTCGGTTAATATTATCCCAAGAGCTGCAATGACCTTTTTTCTTACCTTCACACTTGCCCCAAAAAAAGTTAGAAAACTTCCAAAATTTCTACTATCACATATTTGGGAATAAATAATATGGATAATATATTTATTTATTGAGACACTAGCAAGAACAGGTTTTGAAACAGTAAGTCGACCTCCTCCGAAAATAAACTTTAATTTCTAATTCAAAATTGTTGTCAAAATTCTAAACCAAAGACCAACAAGCTTCTCTAGTTAATCAACCAGAACAGAGAGATACCCGAGTAGCTAGAAAGAAGAGGGCCCTTGTTGAATCCTAGTATTCTCTTTATCAGAATTCAGAACCACCTTTTAATGAGGGGACAGGGATCTTTTACGAAGGAAGGAATTATTCTTCCTCGAAATTGACTATTTGATCATAAATGGCCCCATACTCTAGAAAGGAAAGTTTTTAATGGATTCTGTGAACATAAAAAAATCATCTGCTAAGAGGTGACTTGGGCTAAAACATCGAAAACCTTCAATTTTATTGGAAGCAAGGAGATTCAACAGGCCACGACTTAGAACTTCTCCACAATAATAAATAACGCGGGAGAAAGACGGGTCAATAATGAAAGATATTTCATTTTATTGCTCATCTATTCTCTAAGTTGCTTTTCCATACATTACTTTACTTCTGTAAATTTTAAAATTTTAATGCTCTATATTAGGAATAATAAATTTTGAAATTTTTCTCTAATTATATAACAGTAGAGCATGTTTTCAAGTTTTAAAGTAAAAACCTGTAAAAGTCACATTTTCATAAGATTCTGTGGCTAAAAGATTATTCATATTACTGGTCAATCAAATTCAATTGGAAGATGATGAGAGAGCGAATATATCTATACACTAGTACTTTCCCAAGTGGTGCTTAAATAAGGCATTTGGAACAAATTCAAAGATCAACCATATTTTTTCATTAAATGACTTGGGTTGAGTTTGCCCACAGAATATTCCAAAATCTTCTTTCCTTCAACAATTAAATTAAATAATCGCATTTCTTTCTTCTTTTTTTTTGGTCTTCACATTCTTCTGCATCTTCCAACAAAGACATCTTGCAGACCGTTCAGATTCAATTGTGTGACAAACTTGCCCGTATTTGTAGGATTAAGAAAATAGAGAAGATTGAAGTTCTATTTACTGAAAAAATAACTCTTCAATCAACTCTTTGACTTTCTTGATGAAGATTTCTTACTAGTCAATTCGGCCAACTCTGCTTCCTGCTGTTTCTTGAGGAACCTCTGCGCGGTTGCTGTCACTATTTTGGCGAAGAAGTTCATAAGCATGAGCCATACTATGGTGTTCCAGATTAAATTAAATGATAGATTCCATCCCTTTGCCTGAAGAGAAGAAAACAAAGAGGATTTATAAAATCAGAAACAGATTTTTTCGCAGTCATTTCACAGAACACGGTGAAAAAATAGAGAGAGCATCGCCAATTTTCATGGTAGATTCGAGCAGCCGACACAGCTCTGCCACTACTAATTTTCAACATTTTCGAAGCCCAAACACTCAAAATATTAGCTTCTGCATACAACACATGATTCTCAGATACATGACACATTAGTTTAAGGTTATTTTTTTTGGCTGGTGTTAGTACCACACCATTTTATGTTACAGCCACCTCACTTAAACAAAGGAAACATCCATTGACTGCATTAAATTAGATGGATGAAGATCATTTTTCGTCCCAATCTTCCACGCAATAGATATTGAGATCATGGACCTACTATCATACAGTCAGATGTTGATTCCACGTGGCACACAAACCATTTTGTTTGCATAACATAGAATTAGACCCAAGCCCATTAAAATATAAAATAGGAACAAAATGAAAACAATACCTTTATATTTGAGGGGGCTGGAGCTGTTAAGTACTTCTCCTTAACTGTGTGCAACTTGGCGATGAGATTGGGCAGGATAGAAGAGAGTCCAGGGATAAGACCAAGCACCCAAATCAGCTCATTCTCTATCCATTCTAAGAGTTGATTATTGCAGACTGAGATGATAAAAACCGTCTGCGACAACAGAAGCCAATTGGCTATGTCATAAGCCATACCAAGGGCTCATACAACATGTTAAAATGGCTTTTGATTTCTGTGACGAGTTATGAATGCAATATATTTAATGGCAATTAAATCGTTAACTGAGTTTTATTTTTTCCAACATTGAGCCACCGAACAGTAACTCAATTGATATATGCATCATGTCAATGAAGAAGAAATCCGATGACAATTAGTCTTCAAGTATTGGTAAATCCATCTACGGTGAGCTTATTCATAGTCAAATCCTGATCCCCATAAGTCAAGATTTGACTTGGCCAACATAATACAACTTAGACTATGTTACCAGACACTTTAAAATGTCTAGGTTTGCTTGAGACTTCAATTAGAATTGTCGTAGACAAGTATGGATGTCATACCCGGGTAACAGTGAATTGGTACTGAGGGTACTATAAAAGTCAAACATTGGATTTGGGAATCAGACTCATGCAACAAGTATATATATACATTATATTTTTATTAATCCCTTTAATGTCAGGATGAAATTTTGATACATAAAAAATCCTATTTATTTTATTTGGATCATTAAGAAAATCCCTTTTTTTTCAAATTTCGAATCCATGAAATCAGATAAACGAAAAATGAATGATAAAAAAGATGAGATAGAAAAAAAGGAGGATATTTTAGTTCTAAACTTCGACTGAGGGCATAACTATCTAGTTTCAACTGCTCCAGGAGAACTTATACTATATGAAGTCTATTGTTAAAACTGATATCATACCAACGTTCAAATATAAATTTGATCAAGTCTTTATTCATCAATTCTAATGCTTTCTAATATATATTGCTTTGAATCCTTCAATATAAATAAATAAATAATTTTATATATATATATATATCTATATATACATAACTTCTTTTAACTTCATATTATTTGTTTTAAATATCCAAAAGATGTTCAAATTGTATTCATCTACTGGTTCTGGTCAGCATGAATCTGATATGATTGTAAGGCCAAGTCATATCAGTACTATAGTTGGTCGACGTTCGAAATCAATGTTTTCTAAGCATAGTGCCTATCATGATTGTAAATGGCCAGACTTGACAAGTGGCAATTCATGATAGATTCTATTGTAAAAGCATCGGTTGAACCATTGCATAAAGGTTGTCTAAATGGATTAATGGAGTGTCACCAGCATCATAAGATTATCAGGCTTATGAAAAGCCTTTTACCCCAACTCATGCTGGCAATAGCTGACTTCCACAAATTTCAGGAGCCTACAAATTTGTGAAAACTAGTCCCTGACCGAGTTTAGTGACTAAAAGACTAAGCATAAGCAAAAAAATCCTCCATATACCTGTATGTGGGTCTTAATAATTGCCTTTCCAGTTAACGTTGCGAGAAAGAATTTCCAAAATGGAATACCAAATTGTCCACACATAATACCAGCAAGATCAAATAGTGGGTTTGGAACCTGAAAAGATAAGGAGTTGCAAATGAACAAAAAAGGAAAATGTTAGTCAACCACTAAAAATGTTAATAAACAAAAAATGAATTCAAGTAGGGAAAAGGTTTTTAAATAATGAAGTAAAGCATTATTAGGAAATGAAGTGAAGCCTACAGCATATGTTTATGCTAGTTCAAAATTCAAATATGCACCAATGAATTACACTAGCACCTACAAATTTCATTTTCCTATTCTGGATGAGGGGCGAAGAAGAATAGAGATCACATAACAGAAAGAGAGGAGAGATACGGAAAAAGTCGATCCTTTGGCTACAATCAGGGTGGGTTTTAGAGAAGACTGAGTTTGTTGATATAGCAACCCGACATCATAGTTTGCTAATTTATCTGCAGTCAAATTAAAGGTATCAAACACGTCTTGGCCAATACCGATACTGAATATTTTTTTATGAAAAATAAAAAAAGTCTAGAAACACCAAATTCGGTACCGTTCTCAGACTAGTATTGGCATTAGAATCGGTATCGGCCGACACTTGACACCAAGGTTAAAATATAATGAGTGTAAAAAGCTACAAGAAAATTTTTGTGTAGATTTCTTTTCACTTGTGTTGCCCAGTATTTTTGTCTGCAACATCACCCCCATCATTTCTTGTCGGACTAGGGTACTTCAAGGATATAGAAAGATATTGGGAATCATAGTTGATACCTGAAGATCCCTATCTTCCACAATCTCACATATGGAGGAGAGCTTTACAGACAAGTAAGGCTGTCTTTTAAGTTTGTGACTAAGCCTTCCAGCTTCATCAATTGAAATTTAGCTTTGTTTTCCTATGGAGTAAAAACACATTCATAATATTGTGTTAATTTGCTCATCAACCGTGTGAATGGTGAACTGGTTTGGAGCAAACCAGTTCGCCATTCGGTTCACTCGGATTCAGTGAGATTGGGTGAATTTTGCCTTACAGTACAAAAATAATTGCTAGTATGTAGATTTGAACCAGCGACCTTAATAATTGTGGACGCAACTTCCACACTCACCTAACCAGTAGGCTAACAGCTGTTATTTATTTAAAAAGTTAATGTTGATAAATATATATCGACTTTTTTATTAGATTACCAAAAAAAAAAGTAAAAAAGAAAGGAACATTAAAAACTCATCCTACCCCTAGCGAATCGGGTTGGCATGAGAATAACGAATTACAAATTCGAATTCGAATTGAGTGAATTAAGTAACTTAGGGATAGACTGGGTGGACCTGGTTTGACTGGAAGAGACGTGAATGGATTGCTGGCACTGAAACTGCTAATCAGTTGACATAATCTGATGATACCAGATCTAAATTCTTGGATTCTCACAGTAACATGATTTAAGCGGATTCCAATTTATTCTAACATGAAATGAGAATGACAAGCATTTCTCTCCTTTCGAAATTTCATTTTCTATATTCAGAATCCGTTGTCAAGAACCTATGCCCCAGTCTTTGTTGGCATGAGAGGGCATTACCATCTGTGTTTTCCCCAATCACTGTGCATAGCATTAAAACCAACGCGGAGGAAATTGAGTTGGTATAGGGCAACAGACTTGTTCACTCTCAAGTATGAATGGGTCGATATATGTTCTAGCTCATACTTCTAAAGTCCTCTAATTCTTATCCTCCATTACTGTTGTTCTACCAAACCACATAATTCAATTAATCGTGATCTATAATTTAATTTTATAATTTCATTATCTATATTTGCTAAGTATATTAGTATATAAAAATTATATAAATAAATTTCTATAACTTACCAAATAAAAGTATCAATGGAAAAGGGAAAAAAGACAAATAAGAATGCATCGTTTACGAACTTAATATCGTCTAAGTGTGCTTATCGGGCACTCTAGCTTCTTCATATAGAAGTGTGTCGCGTGTACTTACTTTGCACTTGCCTCTGGAACAAAGGCACATGCACCAATAGCCGGCAGAGATGAGGCACCAGCATCCTTGAAGGTGCTAAGCACCATCAGATAAATATATTTATAGGAATCTAAAAACTGGATAGTATAAGAAACTTACTAGAGGAAATAAAGAAGAAAAGAAACAACATAAGAATGGAAAGAAAGTTGCATGAAGAAAATAGTGAGAAAATAAAAAATTATCCACTGGCATGGGGTTTCAGACTAAAGCAAAACTCATGAAACAATTGTACGTGTTTATGTGTGTGTGAAGCAACATAAAGAAAAACAGAGGGAAAGACGGGTGGATCATAATGGTGAACCCATTAGTGAATCCGATGAGTGAGTGACTGTGTGCATGTGTCAACGCCCCTATGAATATGGACCCAACTCTCCTAACCGTCATTTAAGCACCAAAATGGTGTTTAAATGACCTTACACCATCAACGGTTTAAGAAGCAGGTGATCTGTACTGCCAAAGTGATAGATCATTGATTGAAGTGCGACAGGCCCCAAAATTGGTGTTTTAGGTTGATTTAAACCATCCGATTTGTTGACTATTATATTGATGGATGCGTGGGGGTGACTTGGAGTGGAGAAAGGCCTGCTGAATACATGCAGGGGAATGTTGAAGTTTAGACCCACATCAGGTATTCATAGCCTTGTCTCTCCTCTAACAAGATCTTGGGCACCCTTCACTCATAGCCAAATGGTTTTGAGATGGATACCAAATTTATCATATATCAACTGTTGTTTTTAGTTTTAATGGCTGAAATTAAAGTTCATCAATTGGATGGCTCACATGCACTTATAGGCATTTTTGTTAGGCTGAGATATGTTCCAATGATGGATTACCACTTGGATAATGGGTCATAGATGTTTGCCACATGGCATAATGATAAATCACATTTCAATGGTGCGAGATATAAAGTACAATTATAATGGTGTGAGATACAGTGTCAACACCTAGCACTTGGGTTCGTGATTGACTACAACACTAAGCAGGAAAGGTATACTCCCAGCCCGAAAGATTAGTGGCGAGAGGGCCTATGCAACATATCTACTTGTCAAATATATCTAACCTGTATAGATTGGAAAAAAAAAATTGGTAGGGTTGTAACTGAACAGGATGGTCCACTATGATGCAGGTAAGCTAACAAAATAGATTGATGTACATGGAGATAAAAGCTACATTCCAACAACGAGAATATGTATCAGCAACACAAATCAGTATTTGGTTCGGCATCGATACTAAGAGTGTATTAGGGATCCCCTTGTTATCGATTGATACCAGCTGCTTTTGGCAGCTAGAAAGCAGCAGGTGGCAGCTGATATCGGCAAATATTGGTGATTTGCATAGTCTTGAAGATATGTAATGCTCTGCTGGATCCCCTAGGTATTAACAATGTCAACACGTTTTGGTGAGATAGCCGATACGTTTTGGCAGATGAAAGGGGGAAAAGGTATTCCTTAGTGTTGGACAATACATAGAGGCCTGGAGGGTTGCGAGTACATATCCGTGTTGGAGATCTGTATCGGTGTAAGGCACAGTACATACTCCAATACCAAAATAAAAATAATAAATTTTAAAAAAAAAAAAAAAAACCTCGGATAGACCTCTCTAGAATTTTAGCCTTCAGCTCATATATATATATATATATAGCTGAATACCACCACACCTGACATAACATATCAGAGCATCTCGTCAACTGTATTTGCGCATTTCTATAGTCTATAAAGTACTGGCATATCCTTATCCAAACTTACTGTCTACCATACCTTTGTTCTAGTATCGAAGTACATCATATTCATTCCAGTAAGCATTTTATAAGCCTCTATTACTCAACCTAAAAAAAAATTCTTGTTTCGCTAGATGAATCTGAAAATACATTTTACCTAGTTTTTCATATTATCTGTATACATATGAGGTGAGTGTCTGCAAAATTATCTAGAAAAGATTTGATTTATGGGGTTGTAGACACAAAAAAAAAAAAAAAATTCTTGAATAAACATACAGATATAGATCTGTCTTGAATAAATACACAGATATAGATTTGTATATACACATTATTGTGTCCTTTTTTTTTGGATAAAATAAAATATAATATATATATATATATATATAAAAAGAGAGAAGATCAATAGAAACCCACACAGGTCATCTTATTTCTCTCTTTTCCTCCTATTTTTTAAATATGGCTCACGCAGGCCATACCTGCATAGGTAGTATGCTCACATAGGTAGTTATGTCTGCCTAGGTCGTGTCCTTCGAACAGGCCATACCTGTGTAGGTCGTGTCTGTATAGGTAGTTATGCCTGAATAGGTAGTTATGTCTGTGTAGGTAGTTATGTCTGCAAAAGTCGTCTCCTTCGAACAAGTCATACATGCGTAGGTCGTGCATGCGTAGGTTGTTATGCATGCGTAGGCCATACATGCGTAGGCCGTGTCTGTGTAGGTCGTGCCTACGTAGGTTATGCCTGCGTAGGTAGTTATGTCTACTTAGGTCGTGCCTACGTGGGCCATCTCCTTCAAACATGGGTCCTCTATTTTCTCCGCTCAAACAAATAATCACTTGCGTAGGCCAAATATCTGGAGAATAATCTTTTGTAAATCCGCGTGAAAGCTAAGACTCATGCAGCCCTCACAACCCTTAATTTTTGTGAAACTTTTGCGGAAACCGTACGATTATAACTTTCCAAAACCGCTACCACAGATCTATAAATAGCAAATTCGTTCTCATTATTAAGGAGCTAAAATTCTTATACGAGAGCACTGCCGAAAACGTCTCTGAGATTTTTTCCGCTCCCTCTTTTTTTCATTTAGAGTTTACGGGAGGAACAAGTCCGGATGGAGACACTTCAGATAAGCACTACGGCCCTTACCTAAAGGTAATACGCTTAGGATAAGAGTTACGGCTCTTCCTTAAGTAAGATTTAGAGTTACAATTTGGGATTACGCGTTACAGCACGTACCCAATTTCTTGTGTACTTAGAGATAGTTCAGCTACGTGGGTACAACTCCTCGCATAACTCTTAGTATGCTGGGATTGCAACCACAAATTCAATACTCGTAAGGGTTGCAATCAAGAACACAAAGAATGATTCCGGATTCTGAACTCCGACACCCGAAATATTCATCTACAATGACTCATAACCATCAAATTTACTGGATCTGAATCACGTCCAGAAATTAGAGTTTCTCTCGCGGTTCAGGTCATCACTCTCTCAAATGTATGGTTTGGATCTTAACATCGAGATCGAAAATTCTTTTATGGTGGATCATTTGACTTTTGGTCAAACGATCATAATACGAGAATATAACGAGATCCAATGGTGAATTTATTGCATGTTGACTAGATCTTGTGATTTTGATCAAATCGTAGACTCGTTGACTTTTGGTCAATCAACATAATACAAGATCGTAACGAGATCCAACGGTGAATTTATTGCATGTTGACGAAATCTTGTGATTTTGGTTAAATCCGACAGTAGACTCGTTGACTTTTAGTCAAACGATCATAATGCAAGATTGTAACTAGTTCCAACGGTAGATTTATTGCATGTTGACTAGATCTTATGATTTTGGTCAAATCAAACGATGGACTCATTGACTTTTAGTCAAATGATCATAAAACAAGATCGAGACAAAATCCAACGGTGGATTTATTGCATGCTAACCAGATCTTGTGGTCTTGGTCAAATCAAAGAGTGGACTCGTTGACTTTTCGTCAAACGATCATCATACGAGATCATAACGAAATCCAACAGTGGATTTGTTACATGACCAAATCTTTTGATTCTGATCAAATCTAACACTGAATTAGTTGACTTTTAATCAAACGTTCATAATACGCGACCATAATAAGATCTAACGATGGATTTATCATGGATTGATCAAATTTCATTGTTTTGGTCAAATCCAACAGTGAATTCATTAACTTTACATTAAAATGATTCAGACAAGATCCAACAGTGGATTTATTGCATGTAGACTAGATCTTGTGGTCTTGGTCAAATCCAACAGTGGACTCGTTGACTTTTTCTCAAACTATCATAATACATGATCATAACGAGATCCAACGGTGGATTTATTGCATGTTGACTAGAACTTGTGATTTTAGTTAATCTGATAGTGGAATAGTTGACTTTGGTCAAACAATCATAATACAAGATTGTAACAAGATCCAACGGTGGATTTATTGCATGTGGACTAGATCTTATGATTTTGGTCAAATCCAACAGTAGACTCGTTGACTTTTGGTCAAAAGATCATAATAAAAGATCGATACAAGATCTAACGGTGGATTTATTGCATGTTGATCAGATCTTGTGGTCTTGGTCAAATCCAATGGTGGACTAGTTGACTTTTGGCCAAACGATTATAATACGAGATCATAATGAGATCCAATGGTGGATTTGTTATATATTGACCAAATCTTTTGATTCTAGTCAAATCTAATATTGAATTAGTTGACTTTTAGTCAAACGATCATAATACACGACCGTAATAAGATCCAACGGTGGATTGATCATGGATTGATCAAATTTTATTGTTTTGGTCAAATCCAACAGTGAATTCATTAACTTTACATTAAAATGATTGTATTAAAAAATCATTGCATGATCTAACAGTGAAATCATCACAAAATAACTTATGATGATCAAATCCTTAGGAATTTGATGATATCTGACCCATGAATAGATACCACATAACAAGGATCAAAATTTCGGATTTCGTTTCGGTTTCGATGGGGACCGAAACCGAAATTTTGAACCGAAATTTGGGTCATTTCAGCCGAAATTTTGATCCTTGCCACATAACCAAAAGTGTTAATTCTTTAGATGACCAAACATCAGAAAATGGATCCGGTGTTTGAATTCGTCTTCCAAACAAGTAAGCATGAATTCATTATGAGACTCATCCACGAACTCCGCATGCCCATATTTAACCATACCTATCGATCGGATGGGTCTAACTTCCGGAGAAGGGGCCCTCATCTCCCACGTCCTTTATTTCACATCGCCCGAGTCTTTGACGACGAAAGCATACTGCGCGTCCATCTCGTACCGTGAAGACGAAGACATTAATGAAGACATAAACATTAGGATTTATCTTGTTTATTTCAGAAATGTAATTACTTTATTTTTCTTTAGTAGTTTTTAATCAGAGGTATTCAATTTTGATATAATTAAAGGAGAATCGATTGCGATACTCGAAAGTGTAAAGTCTGCCATTTGTAATAAAACCCTCTCCTAGCGAGGGGAAATTTGTTATGATTGATTTGTATTAGATTTATATTTTACGCAAACTTGTTGTTTACAGGGGTGCATTAAAAACCAAACTGGAAGATATAACACAGTTGCAACTTGTACTAAGCAAAAGGATACCTGATTTTGGAATAAACTACTAAAACATAATAAAGGTCAAGAACTAACAAATCAGTTGTCGAATCATATTCTCAAAAGATATGAATTGCAATAAAAAAGTAAACTAATAAGTAATATGAATTGCTAATCACTTATTTCCGTCATGATATAAAAGTAACCAACTCATAATCACATGTACAGCAAAAAATAGTCAATCGGGTGAACAGTTTGCTTCTATTCAACCATTAACAAAAAGGGCTATATTCTATATGATTTTGCTAAAAAAAATTAATGAATAAATAAAGCACGACAGGTGCACAGGTAAAATCCACCTCTGCTACTAGTAAATGTATTATACTATAAAAAAATTGAGTAGGGAAGAAGTCAATCTAACCGAAGCAAGTAATAAAATTGTAAAAAAGTTCAGATGCTGCGAGTGAAAAAAGAGCCAGCGTTTAATTTTCTTGAGGCGACTGGGTCTATCTCCATCTTCTGAGGAGACATCCAATTCTTCCATGGCATCCAATTTGCTTCCAGAGATGTGTGCTGCAAAGGAGCCAATGATCAACAATCTAATTTTCAAAAAAGTACAGAATCTAAAGCATGATTAATTAATGAATTAATTCCAGATCATGGCAAATCCATCCTACGGAGTAGAATGCTCTTTGATGAGAAGAAAAATAAGAGATCCCAAAAGATATTCTTAATAAAATCCTAGATCCATGAAAAGGAAAGTATCAACATTGTACAGTGTATAGCCTGACCACCTGATAATCGATGTAAAATTATATATATATATATTGCATCCCATTGTGATAATTAAGAACTCTACATAAGGGCTGACTTAGTCAAAAACTTAATTTCTGTGGCCAAGCCCCTTGGCATGGATTCCGCAGGTCAATCCCCTTGGCATGGATTCCGCACACAAAAGATACGTTCCTAAAATTCGCCTAATGTGCGACCCTGATTGCAAGATAACATATCAACGGGGGATGTCACATTCATAAGTGACACTTTTTAAATGGATTCCAGATTACAAACCAAACATCATCTCAACCAAACACATTTCGGCTTCCTAGTCAACCAGGAATTGCTAGGAATCCCTCAAATTCCTAAAAATTCGATTCCTAAGTATTCTAGGAGTCGCTAGGAAACAGCCAAATGAAGCCTAAATGAATTCTATATAAAGTAATATGTATATTGTATTCAATTCCTTATATTACCAGGAGCAAGATGCCAAATCTTTAGGTTTAATAAAGCCTATGGGCATAATTGAATGCATTGAATATCATAATACTTCCACCACTATTTAAGATATCAATAGAATAATATACTTTTCTTATTATTACCAATTAGACAAAAAGTGCATCAACATTTGCATAAATCAAAACTTGGCATTTGGCTGAGAGACAAAAAAATCGAAAGCAGCCTTTGAAACACAGACAGAATGAGATACATTTACTTTAAGCAGTCTAAGTAATCTAACCATCTTAGCATTGAATCATAAAAGATAGCAGGGAAACTAATTATTAAATCACTTCTATAGAAGAAAATTCACATACTTCCCGCAATTAAAACTGACATGTATCTTGGCTACTTGGCTAACCAACATGGAAGCAATTTATGACGAAATTCACCTTCCTACCAATGAATGGCTCTAGTTAATCTACATCACGGCATAGTTTTTTTTGCCTATCAACAAATTCTGCAATATATACAATAAAATGGGAGAATTCAGTAATGTGGCATGAGCATATAATTTAAATAGGTACCTGCTCTTGAGATAAAATAAGGAGGAAGCTCCCCAAGTGCAGTTCCAAGGCCCCACAGAATAGCTTCTATCTGAACCTGAGGCAGTATGCTGCTGAGAGGAACCCTAATAAGAGAACCAGGAATTGATGAAAATACTGGGGGGCCAAATTCTGAACAATCCTTTTCAAGCCATGAGGGACCTCTTTTCAATTGTATGGTATCATATAGTGTGGTTTTCAAATCAACTCGCCCACAGTGCATGGCTTTTATGGTAAATAAGGCTATATGGGGGCCCAGATACAGCACAAATGTGTGCAAACCAGATCCTGAAAAATAGTCACGGAAACAGGTCAGCATATGATTTATTAAAACCTTTACAAATCAATAAGAAAACCATCTCAATGATTTAAATAACAGATGAGAACCCTGTAACAGTTCGTCTACATACTTATCTACATATGTTGTCATAATGGAGAACATCCATTCACTTTGTAGGAAAAGATGCTACGAGATATCACTGCCCCTAGACCAAGTGATTAGTCTTTCACTATGTTACTTAATTCGTAATTCGTTCGATGGCATTAGAATTCACAATTCGCTGCGTTCATATTAACCCGATTAGCTAGGGGAAAGATGATTTTTTTTTTGCTAACCTTACAAGAAGTTAAACTAAATAATTATTAAAGTCAAGATACATATCACAGATCCATTTGGTTTCTTAGTTAGCCAAGCATGACGCATAGTCAATAGGTGTTACAGGTCTTGAGTTCAAGTCTCCCCAGCCACGTGCTTTTTATTATACATTAAAAATCAAAATCGCCCAATTTGCCCAGTTTGGCCGAATTACACTGAACGGAATGGCAAATTGATTCGCTGCGAACCAGTTCGTCATTCGGAGGTGTACAAGCGAATTAAGTAACGCAGGTCTTTCCTTGTATGCGTGTCAGCTTTTGTTAGAGAAGAGAAAAGTAATTATTAACAGGTTTTCGGGTACACAAATGACTGGAGGTTGATTAATATCATGCTAAATCGTTGGGAGACACTGTTGCAGAGAGAGTGCGTGATGCAGGAAAATCGCACGCTAACCCTAAAATAGTATAAATCCGGCACGATAGGGGGTTAGGGTTCTCAATCTTCAATTTTAAAATAATAATAATAATAATAATAATAAGATAGAAGATCTTCAGAATCGCTCCAAAGAGGCTTGTCGGTCTCGCACCAACGATAACTTTGAAGAATCACTCCTCAAAGGCGAAAACTTATCTCAAGTTTTTAAATGAAAGAATCACTCTTTCACAAGATGCACAAAAGTAACTTAATTTTTTTATTCATCATTTACTAATAAAATTTGTTTTTACATGACATTAAATAGACTAAGACAATAAAAACTAACTAAATTCAAAATAAAAAACTAACTAACTAAAACCGCCAATAACTAATTGAAAGCGCCAATAACCGCTAACTTGTAGACGTCCGTTCTATAACCACGGATGTCCGTTCTAAAGCCACAGACATCCGTCATATGGTGACGAACTTTGCTTCACGGATTGTTTGAAAACCCATTTGTGGGTCCACTTCTTCCTTGTTGGCTTTTTTCGTTTGACCAGGCCACGATCCAAACATGCGGATCTAAATTTCGCATCAATCCCCTTTACTTTGAAAAAGTTCAACCTCGAACTTCAGCCGATATGGATTTTCATTGCAGAGGTCATAGACAATATATAGGAAACCTCAATAGGAATCGGCTTGGACAAGTAAACCAGATTCAACTCGGGCAAGATCCGATTTATCTTTGATACGCTGACGGGAATAAATGTCAACAGACAACCAACACGATCCTGGGACTTGTGGGTCATGAGACTGATAGAAATTATTGCGGATAATTGTTCACGATCTCGGGATCAGTAGGATTAATTGCAAAAACTTGGCTCTTTAACGATCTCAGACTCTTCAACGGTGTCATGATTAGCACTGATATTGAGCGTAAGAGGGTTTTCATCAATAGGTATGGAATCTTCGACCGTTTTGGTGTTGTCACGGGTTCGGGGTGAAGAACGGTTATGGGATTAAAACGGATGATTGGCAATAGAGTTGGGTTGACGGGCACGGAATTTGAAATCTTAAATCTCAAAGCTTCAAGTCTCGCCGATATGATTTCTTCTTGTAATTTGAGAAGAAAATCCTTCATAAATTGTTGAATGAAACTCTTGCTTAATGCTTCTGCTATCCGACGTATAACTTTCAACTCACATAGGATCTCAAAAGTAAACGCTCGATTCTCTAAAACTGGTCCATATTGATTTGTTAAATTCAAATACCTCAGATTTCGCGATCTAGTTTTCACTGCCTCCCATACTTGTCCAATCACAGTAACCGTCTGATGCAAATTAAGGCTCTTCTGCCGATCTACGAACAATCCTATGCTAGCCATCTGATCATTCAACTCGCGAAAGCGTCGATAAATTGTTCTTTACTCATGATGAACTCCACGTGTTGAGTGTTGAACTTTCTCTTATGCCAAATTGATGCAGGAAAATCACACGCTAACCCTAAAATAGCATAAATCCCGCACGATAGGGGTTAGGATTCTCAATATTCAATTAGAACAAAAATAAAAAAATAAAAAAAGAAGAAGATAGAAGATCTTCGGAATCACTCCAAAGAGGCTTGTCGGCCTCACTCCTCAAAGGAGAAAACTCATCTCAAGTATTATAAATGAAAGAATCACTTTTTCATAAGATGCACAAAAGCAACTTAATTTTTTTATTCATCATTCACTAATAAAATTTATTTTTACATGTCATCAAATAAGCTAAGACAATAATAACTAACTAAATTCAAAATAAGAAACTAATTAACTAACTAAAACAGCCAATAACTAACGGAAACCGCCAATAACCGCCAACTTGCGGACGTCCGTTCTGTAACCTCGGATGTCCGTTCGGAAGCCACGTCTGTCATATGTTGACGAACTTTGCTTCAGGGATCGTTTGAAAACCCATTTGTTGGTCCACTTCTTCCTTGTTGAATTTCTTCGTTTGACCTGGCCACGATCCAAATATGCGGATCTAAATTTTGCATCAGTGCGAGAGGCTCATAACTATCATGCAAGATCGTGCGTGTTGTTGCAGAGAGTTTGATTTAGATTTCCTTTGTCATCATATCTAACACAAGGTTACGAGGGCCTTTTAGTGGCTAATAATTTCAAGCTTTGATCTACACATATTTCAAAAGGCAGCTTTTACAAATTTCAATGACAGATTAATGTGAAATTCATCTTATGGGAAAGATTATCGAAGTAGCTTTCCAATGAGTTAAGAAACATGCAATTCTGAAAAGTATTACAGAAGTTACAGTCAAATTTCTGAGGCTACCTTGAAAAATGATGAATTTCATGACTTTTACTTGAATTGGGATTGGTTTCTTTTATTATTTATTTTATTTTATATTATAATAATAAGCAATGGATTAAATTGGAAGAAAATTACAACCCCCATGATCCAAATGAGAGACTTAGATCCACAGTACAGAGACGAAAGTGGAACACAAATGATTACTCGAAACATGTAAGAAACTTTGAAAAAAAAATCCTAAGAATTTGAACGCTGCCCTGAAACCGAAACAAGTGAAGCTTTCTTTGTATTGGGACTCACCCTGGCCCAACCACCAACACCCTCGGGATCGCACTTCTCTAGAAAAAACAAGTATCCCTTCAAATGCCTAATCAATCCCATTGAGGGAAATGCCACTCTTACAGCCCAATATTCTGTATAACCCCTATTGATGTATGCTACTACAACGCTTTTCCCTTACCAGGATTCAGAGATTTGTCTTCGACACCAAAGGAGTGGATGATGGATTTGGAGAAGGCGAGCCACTGGGAACATGGGACACCCAGACCCTAAATCCACACAAATCTAGGTGCATCCTTCTCAGATCCTGACCCACGGATGGGATGTTAAACCTCTAGGGGCCTTGATGTCGTAACCCAACCTCGAGAAAAGAGAACATTTTGGATTGGATTTTTGGATCTTTCTCACGATTACATCACGGGTCGCAGCAACCTCGGTCCGTGCGGCACCTAACGCCTAGGTCGACCTCGATACCAAGCTGTCGCGGAGGCGTCCTTCGACGCAGCTTTCAGCACGGCTGCTTCGCATGCAACGAAGCCAACCCATCTACACATCAGCTCTGATACCACCCGCCTAGAGGACGGGAACACCCCAACATGGTTACCTCTGTTTCACGGCCTACCATCCAACTCATCGTGCCCCTTACGACACGCCACTTGCACCACTGTTCTAAACTTGGCCTGCTCAAGCTTCACCCTGTGCACTACTAATACCTCACTCGCAACAGTCTTGGCATGCAGCTCCCCATGCCACCATGTCATGCTCACATACCGAACCAAGCCCACAGCCTTGTGCCTCGCGCTCGCGTGCTCAACCGAGTCCCACGCAGCCTGCCTTCATGTGCCTTCCGAATTACTAGCACCACTTATCCTTGGCCCACGTGCTGTCGTGCTCAACTGAGTTCCACGCAGCGATAGTGTTCTCCTCGCGAGGTTGCCCAGCCGTATGCACCACGACACGTAGTCCAGAGCCATACATCAACCTCCCTTGGGTTCCACACAGCATCGCTGCGTCGACGTCCTAGGCCCACCCTTACAGGCCTAGGAGACACTTGCGCCCCCTCTGACAACGCAAGGGCCTGCAAAAGGGAATAGCTCTCAAGCTCCCTTCCCTATATAAGGGTAAAAGCAGGTCATTGATCGAGAATGGCGGAGAACCTCAAACCCTTGGTTTGACATACCGCAACGCCTCTTGCATCGCTAGCCCACCTTGGCTATGTCGCGATGTCGGCGTCCTCGCCGACCCGCGTCGCCAGGCCCACTTGGCCCCATGTCGCGTGCCCCTGGCACCACATGTCGTGCCACACGCACCATGCTACAAGCTCGAGTATTGGCCCCGTCCACATCCTCCACCACTCCATAAATGTCAACGCGTCCTCGTTGGCGCGATGATCATAGTGACCCGCCAACTCCTCCCGGCTTGTTCACATCTCATTTCTAGTTCTTAGGTCCCCACCTTCCCACTGTCACCCCGGTCGGGTCAACTTGGTTCTGCTGTCACAAGGCCCTCACCTGTTAACTAGCTCAGGGATGTCGCGTGTCTTCTTGACACCACATCGCGTGCCTCCGCACCAGTTGTTCATGGATGTCACGTGCCCTCTTGACACCACATCGCGTGCCTCCGCACCAGTTTGCTCAATAGCATCATCGCTTCTGGATCGAACTTGGCTTTGATACCAAAATGTCACTGGAGCGTCCTTCCGCAACCTCAGTCCCGTGCGGCACCTAACGCACGCTTCGCTAGGTCAGCCTACTTCTGATACCAACTGTCGCGGGAGCGTCCTTCGACGCGCTTTCAACCCGCACGGTGCTTCGCTACCGCATGCAACGAAGCCAACCCATCTACACATCAGCTCTGATACCACCCGCCTAGAGGACGGGAACACCCCAACATGGTTACCTCTGTTTCACGGCCTACCATCCAACTCATCGTGCCCCTTACGACACGCCACTGTGCTAAACTTGGCTTGCTCAAGCTTCACCCTGTGCACTGCACTAGTACCTCGCTCCCAACAGTCTTGGCATGCAGCTCCCCATGCCACCATGTCATGCTCACATACCGAACCAAGCCTGACCTTGTGCCTCGCTCAGCGTGCTCAGCAAGAGTCCCACGGCAGCCTTCATGTGCCTTCCGAATTACTAGCACCACTTATCCTTGGCCCACGTGCTGTCGTGCTCAACTGAGTCCCACGCAGCGATAGTGTTCTCCTCGCGAGGTTGCCCAGCCGTATGCACCACGACACGTAGTCCAGAGCCATACATCAACTTCCCTTGGGTTCCACACAGCATCGCTGCGTCGACGTCCTAGGCCCACCCTTACATGCCTAGGAGACACTTGCGCCCCCTCTGACAACGCGCAGGCCTGTGCAAAGTGAATAGCTCTCAAGCTCCCTTCCCCTATATAAGGGTAAAACAGTCATTCAGCCAGAATGGCAGGAGAACCTCAAACCCCTTGGTTTGACATACTGCAACGCCTCTTGCATCGCTAGCCCACCTTGGCTATGTCGCGACCGTGGCACTCTGTGTCCTACCCTCATGCGACCGTGTCGCGTCCTCGCAGCGCGACCACGTCGCCAGGCCCATTGGCCCCATGTCGCATGCCCTCCTGGCACCACATGTCGTGCCACACGCACCATGCTGCAAGCTCGAGTATTGGCCCCGTCACATCCTCCACCACTCCATAAATGTCAACGTCCTCGTTAACGCATGATCATAGTGAACCCGACCCTTAACTCCTCCCGGCTTGTTGCATCTCATGTCTAGTTCTTAGGTCCGCACCTTCCCACTAGCTCCCCACTGTCACCCTTGTTGGGTCAACCTGGTTCCGTTGTCACAAGGCCCTCACATGTTAACTAGCTCGGGGATGTCGCGTGTCTTCCTGGCACTACATCGCGTGCCATCGCACCGATTGTTCATGGATGTCACGTGCCCTCTTGACACCACATCGCGTGCCTCCGCACCAGTTTGCTCAATAGCATCATCGCTTCTGGATCGAACTTGGCTTTGATACCAAAATGTCATGGGGTCGCACTTCCGCAACCTCAGTCCCGTGCGGCACCTAATGCACGCGCTTAGCTGTACCCATACCAATCGCGGGGCGTCCTTCATGGAGCCGCCCTTCGACGCGCTTTCCGCTACCGCATGCAACGAAGCCAACCCATCTACACATCAACTCTGATACCACCCGCCAGAGGATCGAACTCCCAACATGGTTACCTCTGTTTCACGGCCTACCATCCAACTCATCGTGCCCCTTACGACACGCCACTTGCACCACTGTGCTAAACTTGGCCTGCTCAAGCTTCACCCTGTGCACTGCACTAGTACCTCGCTCGCAACAGTCTTGGCATGTAGCTCCCCATGCCACCATGTCATGCTCACATACCGAACCAAGCCCACAGCCTTGTCTCTCGCGCTCGCGTGCTCAACCGAGTCCCACGCAGCCTGCCTTCATGTGCCTTCCGAATTACTAGCACCACTTATCCCGCCGTCAGGTGCTCAACTGAGTCCCACGCAGCGATAGTGTTCTCCTCGCGAGGTTGCCCAGCCATATGCACCGCGACGCGTAATCCGGAGCCATACATCAACCTCCCTTGGGTTCCACACAGCATCGCTCTGTCGACGTCCTAGGCCCACCCTTACAGGCCTAGGAGACACTTGCGCCCCCTCTGGCAACGCAAGGCCCCGTGTGCGGGGGAATAGCTCTCAAGCTCCCTTCCCCTATATAAGGGTAAAACAGTCATTCAGCCAGAATGGCAGGAGAACCTCAAACCCCTTGGTTTGACATACCGCAACGCCTCTTGCATCGCTAGCCCACCTTGGCTATGCCGCGTCCATGTCGCGACCGTGACACTCCGTGTCCTACCCTCATGCGACCGTGTCGCGTCCTCGCAACGCGACCACGTCGTCAGGCCCACTTGGCCCCATGTCGCGTGCCCTCCTGGCACCACATGTCGTGCCACACGCACCATGCTGCAAGCTCGAGTATTGGCCCCGTCACAATTCGCTTTCCGAATCTATATGAGGTTCCTGGGTTCCATCCTAATCCATTCCATTGGGTTGCCAGTCACGTGGACCCTACCCCAAACCATGGAGATAGCATTTAGGAAGTATTCCGGATCTATATGAGCTTCCTGGGTTCCATCCTGATCCATTCCATTGGGCTGCCAGTCACGTGGACCCTACCCCAAACCATGGGATAGCATTTAGGAATCCTGTCAAATGGCTTCACATGAGTCACCATCAACTGAGCTTCCGATGGCACGTACCCAGCCGTCATATCCTCAAGCAGTGTTGTGCAAAGGAAATCCCTAGTGGCAACACATTGCTCAGGCACGAGTGTCTGCTCGGGCTCACTCAAGTGGGTCGGTCAGTAGTCATCCCACATTTCCTAGAATGTTCATACATTACCATCCTCGAGTGCCCTTCAATTGATGAGACAAGACAGCTTGCTCTCCCAACTTCAAACATTCCCCATGCATCCATCCTATCGTATGAAACCTTGCCCTTTGTACTGTACTAGCCTCAACATGATACATATCCCAATTAATTCCCCATCGTCATTTGTAGACGTGGGACATAGTGAAATACCCATACTCCCCTTAGCTCCACCCCCCCCCCCCCCCAACCCTCTTTGATACCTCGATGTGTTGCATGTCTGTTATTTCCCTCCACATTGTTACCTCCCTTCCCTTTACCACTTAAAATGTATATCTCTTCCTTTCCATTTTTGGACATTTTTACCAAGCTCGCTCAATTTGGAATTCAAAACACCTAGATTATACTGTTTGATTTTGGCCAATTTATGTCGACCACGGGATAAGCCGGAATAATCTCCACATGCAAATGACCTTTCCTGTCCCCTCAAGTCACATGATAGAAGGTAGCACACCATCGGCATAATCTCCACATGCTTAAAAAAGTGATCTTTCTCTATGAAGTTGGTTGATTAGGACAAAATTGGATCCTTAAGAACCATCCATGCACCTTTGGAGGAATATGATTCAAAAAATCAAAATTGCTAAAGAAAAATCAATGTATTGATTCCAGCCCTCTTTCTTTTTCCGTGCCAAACTTTTCCTATTCCTAACAGTCCAAATGCGTAAAGGCACTCTGTAGATCCGAAGCCAGTAACCCTCTCCCCCTTTCTTTTGGAATGAAACGGCCACCCACCTCTAGAGTCCACCGACTGAGGATGATGCATTGGATCCTGAAAACCATTAAAAAAAAAAAAAAAAAAAAAAAATGTACAGCTTCCTCCCATTTTTGTCGAGCAGAAGTGAAGCAATCTTTAGAATTCTATGACCGAGATTTTGGGGCCAACCATACCCCCCATGTTATAGGCCCAAAGTTGTAAGGATTTAAGCATCAAGACAATCTCCAAGAAGGAGGAAACAACCGTATTTTGTTGGAAGAACATCAATCTCTCTTTGTAATTTATGTCTTCTACCACAATGGACGCCTCAATTGGGTATCCTCATCGAAATATTTTGTGAAAGAGAAGGGAGTTTCTAATTATTTTCGTTTGTAGTTTTTCCCTTGTGTTGGCCCTGCGTAGTCCCACCTCCACACTTGAGCTGCACAATGACCCCTTTTGGACCCGACGACTGAAATTTTGTGGGAAAGAAGTCCACTCAGACAACTTATGCAAAGACAAAAATAATAATAATCCTTTCTAAAGAGTCCCTAAAAAAATGGGTCACTGTGGTATAATATTCCAAATTGTAAATAATTAAAAATGATAATCCAAAGCCAAAGTAAAATTGTACCAAATATTTAACGTAAGAAATTGAAGATTTGGTTGGAGAAGGATCCGAGATGGGATTGAGGATTCAAAATCATTTTTCCACCTAGTCAATGTAGGGCAAGAAAGAGACTAATAGGCAAAATTCCCCTCAAAGACATGAACAAGAGCAAGTGCTTCTTCTCACAAATGTGCTTAACTTCCTTAACTCCCACCCCTCTCAACCAGTCACTCATGGCAGGTTTAATCGTGATCAAGCACCCTTCATACTCGTGTAAAATGATTAAGTTCTCCAAGTCGATCATCTTTAAAGTCAACACCAAGAAGTGAATGTGGGATAGTAACAGGATTCCCATAAAAGCATGCGTGGGGTATTTCATAGCCATATTCAACTTCAACCATTCATGCACCAAATAAAAAGGTGCATGTCATAGTTTCAAGTATTAGGAATTGGGATAGTACCAGGATTCCCATAAAAGCCTAGTTTACTGGAATTCCAAAGAGACGTGGGGTATGTCATAGCCATATTCAACTTCAGCCATTAATGCACCAAATAAAAAAGGTGCATGTCATAGTTTCAAGTATTAGGAATTTATGTGCAAGAATTTTAACGAGTGCATGTGCATGGAACAATGCATACATATCAAGTAACGTGCCTAGTGTTTGAAGTTTGAAGTCCTGTGGAAAGTGAACAAGGATATATTTCGTGGTCTTTCGCACCGCCAGTGGTAGTGTTGCATTCTAGCTACAACTGTCAACGGATCAGGTCAGGCCAGGTCAATATTTTGGCTGCCCAATAAAAAATCACAAATGCCCAACCCGAACCGACATGATGGCACACTAAAGTCGACGCAACCCAACCCGAAAACCCTACCCGACCTACTTCCAGACCCAACAACGCAACCAGACCTGGTAAAAAAACCCTATGTTTGTACTTTTTACATATAAAATACCGGGTCAGGTCAAGCAGAGCTGACCCGGCAAATACCCGACCCGACAAAAACTTTTGGTCAACCCGACACGAAAGTCGAGTCGGATATCTCATGCCCCACCTGACAGGTCAAGTTTATGTACCCGACCCGGTAAAATATCTGGTCAGGTCAGATATGGGTTCGACCCGACCCATTGATAGCCCTATTTCTAGCTCTTAAATTGGAGCGTGCTCCCAAAGTGGGAATGTCCAATCAATGGGACGCTTCTCGGAAGACGATACCCATTATAAAACACCGAAAGTGTTGTAATCCATCTCTTAAATTCGTGTGTGATCCTAAATTGGGAGTTTCCCATCGATGGGAGGCAACTTTGATGGACAATACACAATATAGGAACTCAGATGACAGCAATCCGACCAATGTATTATTTGGTGGCCACTCACCAAAAAAGCATTGACCATCCAAAATTAGACAATGTATAGTTAAGCTTTGGTAATTGTGAGTTTCAAGATAAGGGATCCAAGAGGTAACTTTCTGACTGGTGGTTTCAGCCAAATAGATGAGTACCACAACCAAATGCAAGTAGAGTTTATTTGTACCACCTTTATTGGTGAACAGAAAATTTGAAAATGTTATAAACATAGGTAGAGTGATAACAAATTAAAAGAAATATTATAAACTATAAAAAGCTTGCATATAGAAAAATAATACAATCTCTTTACTGATGTCAACCAACATGAATGATTAAGAATGTTACTTTTGAAATGATACTTTAAATTGCTAATCAATTTCTAATTTTATATCATTGTCATTTCATTTTTATTAATTACTAGTAAAAGTGCACGTGCGTTGCACATGTTAATATAAATGTGGAGACACCATCGAATTCGTCTTATTTAAATGTCATTTTCTGAAGATCTTTGATCTCTACAATATGACTTAACACAATAAATGGCCATCATCTCATCCATATGTGACCCCTTTGAATTATATAATAGAGATTTCATTTTATACCAATCTTTTGCATTAAACATTTTTAGATCATGACCTTCAAATCCGATGGCTAAGATGAAGTTTTCACTTGGCCTAAGTCCTCCAAATACCAAGTCTTTCCTTTTAAAAGATAGCTCTAATTATACCAACCAGATCTCTAAGTGCACTACATTCGAATATACCAACCAGATCTCTAAGTGTACTACATTCGAAAAATCATTAACTGATGAACCAAATGATGGAGATCGATTTTCTTTTCAATCTTTCACAAAATGGAGCTTGAGATCATTGGTGTACCATCAAACGATCAATTTATGGCTCCTATGACATACATCCCAAAAAAGTGATCGAAAACTATAGAGAACACATCATACTCAAACGGGATTTTCAATCACTTTTTGAGATGTTTTATTTGTACCACGTGCAATAAAAAATTGACTGTCAGCACAGTCATGATCTCAAGATCTACGATTTGGACGAAAACAATCATTATTGTCTGATTCAAAACAGTCAGTGGTATTCAGCTATGGCATCCTTCAAAATTGATTTCTAATTCAATCTTCCACATGATGATCCTGAGGTAAATGGTGTACCATTAGACGGTTAATTTTTAATCTACGTGACACACATCCCAAAACACTTGAAATAAAAAGTTGATTGTCGGTACACCCATGATCTCATACATTATGGGGAAGACTGGGCGACAAACGATCTCCATCTTCTTATTCACAATAGCCAATGCTTTTCGGTTATAGTACCATTTAAAATTCGGTCACTGTAAATAGAACGGTTCAATTTTCGTTTTAATCTTTCATCCCAAAAAATAACTAGAAATCATCTGGCACACGGCATACTTAAACATGATCATGGGCATACCATCAAAAAGGTAAAGAGCCATGTAGCTTACTAATTTTTGAAACATGTACCAAAATTTGGTTCATGCAATTGGCAGACCACCTCATGTCATTTGACATTCAATCGGTTTATTGATTATATAATTAAAAACTTAGAATCATTAACTATAAATCTAATAAAAATGCATGTGCATTGCACATGTGGCTCAAAGGGTTTCAACTTTCCAGTAAATTATTATTTTGGTAGCTTTATTAACACCCGCGGAATCTTAGAGAGCACCTATGCCAAAAACCATCGACTCTTTGTATTAGTTGATGGAGATCATTTTTCGGCCCAATCTTCCACATAAGGGATCTTGATATCATGGGCTTACCATTAGACGACCATTTTTTTTATTTCATGCGGCGCAAATCCCAAAATATGGCCCTAAAATTACATGGCATACATCATGCTCAAATTTAATTATTGGGGTATTTTTATGTGATCTATGCCACATAATTCAAAGCAAGTCAAATATTTTATGGTAAAATTGTTAATTCACTTAACTTTGTGAGTTTCTTTGAAGGTGCTAAAAATAAGGAAGGAAAGAGAACTTTTATGGCAAAATTGTTAATTCTCTTAACTTTTTGGGTTTCTCTGAAGGTGCTAAAAATAAGGAAGGAAAGAGAACTTATTTGGGTACCGTATGCCCATTGGAAAAGAGATTCTATTTGGGTATTATTATTTACACCCCTTAAAATTGTGACCTCACCTATATCCTCTATTAGGTATGAAATAACTGCTTTGAATCAGAAGATGGAGATCATTGTTTATCCCCACGTTTTACCCAAATGATCTTGGGATCATGAGAGTATCATTTGACCGTCGGTTTTTTATTTTACATGGCACACGTCTAAAAAATGATATTAAAATCATGTTTGAGAGTGATGTAGGCCATATGATTTTAGAGTCACTTTTTGGGTTGTGTGCCAAGTGAAATAAAGTTTTTACCGTCTAATGATACAACAAGGATGTCAAGATCAACTATATAGAAGATTGAGACGAAAAATAATCTCCATCGTATGATTCAAAGAGATCAATACATTTGGACTAAAGGAGGTGGGATGAGGTTACAGTTTTATGGATGGTAAATAATGGTACCCATATTAATTTTATTGTCACGGCTTACGAATTTATATAGGGGTAGATTGGGTTGGTTAACAAGGGTATTTTGTTACTAAAGTGTGGAAACAAAACTTGACAGAAACTATTCTTGCTGTTATATAGTAGTAAGGATACATTTATCCTTTTATGTTTCCATAATTTTATCAAGTTTTGCTAAAGAAATCAATATTTTGAACTGTAGCAAAATTTTCCCCTCCAGTATTTTTCGAGAAAGGAGTTTGTCACTAAGAAGCATCCGTCAGTGGAAGCCAGTACATAAAATTAAGTATACATAAGATTGGAGCCTTGTCACCATTATTCTTTAGATTTGTTTCCCAACGATAGGGCTCTCAATGGGCCGGGCCAGCCAGGATTTTGGCCCGCACCCGGCCCGGAAAAAGTGGTATTTTTTATTAAGCAAAACGGCCTGGTATCCGGACTGGGCTAAGCATGTTGCAACCCGGATAAATCCGGGCCGGGCTTGGGTTGAGTGTTGCAACATCCGGCCTGGATATATATATATATATATATATATATATATATATATATATATATATATATATATATATATATATTACTTATCTTTTTAAAATTATAATTTTTTTTATATCATTAAATATGATTTACTTAAATGCCCTGAGATTAAACCGTTGAATGATTTAAACTTGGGGCATCGAAGTCAAAAGCGCAATATCCTTGTGCATATATTTTTTGGTTGGACAAATTGGATGGCTTAATTTATTTTCAAGCAATCGTTGCATAGTTTTTTAGCTACACAACTTGGATGACTTGTTAATAGATTTGCAAGCAACCGTTGTCCGTTATAACCATTGTGCAACAAATTAAAATAAAATATTTGAATAAAATCATGTACCCGATGAGCCTCTATAATGGTAATATAATTATTAAATTAAATTTTTAACCTTCTTCAAACTTTTATTAGAAGAAAAACAATCCAATTTATTAGAAAAAACAGCCCCAAAAAATTGGCCAACCAAATTTTATTAAAAAAAAAGTCAGAAAAAAGCCCGGTAAAACACCCAAGCCCTTGCCCGACCCGGTAGGGGCCGGGCTTGGGCTGAGTACATCGTAGCCCAGGTTAGGGTCGGGGTGAAAAATTTGGAAACCCGGCCCGGGTAGGTTAGGGCCGGATTGAACCCCAACCTGGCCCTAATCCAGCCCATTGAGAGCCCCACCCAACAGCGGCCTTACGTAAGTCACTTCAGAGCCTAAGATTTGTACTAGTTAAGATTCATAGCTCTGAAAGACAAATTCTACTTACCTAGTCCAATTGAGGATGCCACGCCAAGTGCGACCCACCACAGTCCAAATCTCATATAGGACAAGAACTCCTGAACATGCTGCATAAATATGCAACTATGGTGAAAATGTTAACCATGTTTGATCAAAGAAAATTTTGACAGCTTTTATCAAACAAAAAAAAAATTGACAGCTTCATCAGAAAGCATGCTTGGGTAAACTACAATATTTGGAAATAATCATTTTTGGATAGCCCATAAAAATATATGTTTGAATGAGAAGACCACAATATTGTCTGTCATCTAACTACTACGAACCACCATGGAATTAACGCTGCATAAATATGCAACTATGGTGAAAATGTTAACCATGTTTGATCAAAGAAAATTTTGACAGCTTTATCAAACAAAAAAAACTTGACAACTTCATCAGAAAGCATGCTCGGGTAAACTACAATATTTGGAAATTATCATTTTTGGATAGCCCATAAAAATATATGTTTGAATGAGAAGACCACAATATTGTCTGTCATCTAACTACGACTAACCACCATGGAATTAACGAATATATCAAAGAGTACCTTTAAATTCACCCACTGAATCTTTGAGTTCACCTACGCTGCAACCCATTGACTGCTTTGAATGAGACGATGGAGATAGTTTTTTCGTCCCAATCTTTCACAGGATGGATCTTGAGATCATGGGCATACAATCAGAAGGTCAGTTTTTTTATTTCACATGGTACACACCTCCAAAAAGTGACCTTAAGATCAGGCTTGAGTGTGATGAGTTGCATGTGATGTTAAGGTTACTTTCTGGGATGTGCCACATGAAATCAAAAAATGAACATCTGATGGTACGCCCATGATCTCAAGATCCATCGTGTGAAAGATTGGGACGAAAAATGATCTCCATCATCTGATTCAAAGCAGTCAATGGGTTTTCAACATGGGTTTCAAAGATTCGGTGAGAATTTAAAGGTACCCTATATCAAATTAATATTTGCAAGGTAAATTTTGTAATTGAGATGATATGCAATCAACAAAACGATAACAGAAGTTCCAAATTCTTGATATTTGATAGTTATTGGCATTGCACACAAGCCTTGAAGAAGCAAATAAAATATTACAATGAAGATTGCTATTTGGAAATCTGCATAAATAACAATGTATCCAGTACCTTCTCATGAGACCCATCAATGGTCATAAGCAGAAACCCAAAAGCCGCTACCAAAGTACTCAAAAGCATGAGCCAACCACCCTTTCTTAGAACATATACTATTAATTGCATCAGGTACTCCACACTAGCCAGAGCAAAGAACTTTAATGTCTTTAACGGTTGAGTTGTTAATGCCAAATTTTCTAGGTACAATCGATGCTTTTCACGAAGTTCTGTAAATATAAGCAAATTCTTCAGCTAAGAAAAATTTATAGCTTGAGACTCATTAGGTGTTTATACTGAAATAATAGCATTTCAAAAAATATTCAATAAGAGAAAGGGTACAATAATACTCATACAAGGAGCTAATGAAACTATGATTTAGTGCAAGCTTAAATAGAAGTATAACCACTATAAAACCTCACTAAGCAAGTCAAGGACATCAGTTGATTTTGCATGATGACATTGTTATGGCACAAGGGGTGTCCTTAACTACCAGAAAATACTTGATGGATATCTAATCGCTCATGAATGCAAGATAAATTCAGGTCATTGTATGGAATCTGGGAGTGGTCTTTTTTTTTTTGATAAAATTATAGCTACATTTTCATTAATGATAAATGGACAAAAAAAAAAAAGCAGATCAAAGGCTGGCACAGCGAGAAACTAGGCCGACAAAGGAAAAAAGGAAAAGAAATAAACAAGAAAACCATATAAAAAGCCCACACAGAGGTGCAGAAAAACCAGGATCAAGAGTGCTATGGTGGACAGATCTGCGCCCAAGGGTGTGGTCTTTAAAGCGCGTATGGAGAAAGATTAAGACTATATAAAGTGGAATTCCTTCATTTGCATTGGATATGATGGCATTCGATACCGATGAAGACATTGGATGACAGTGCTTTAATCATCTGCTTGGTTATCCAAAAGACTTATTTTGAAGTTCCCACAGCCTTAGTCAAGGGACCCAGTCTATTAATTATTCAACTATTAAGCTGCCCTATTGAGAAAGCTAGTCATTTGAAATCTATTACTGGCCTTCAAGTGACTGAAGAGCGTCGAAATATCCCGTATACAATCTTTCGATGACACGATAATTTTCGTGGTGACTTAGAAAGTGATTTTGAGATGCTACAGAGCTGTATTGGACAATAGAGTAAATGAGGTATTAACCATCAAGGTTGAAGAAGCTAGAGTTGAAGAAGCTAGAGTTGAAGACAGATAGCATTCTTGATTGTAGGTCCAACTAACATATTATCTTGTGCTGCATTTATGGGTGAAAGCCTCCAAAGGTGTGGCACGGCACCCTATTGTAGAAAGGTTCAAAAAAAAGTTTTTTTTTTCCCTCAATAAGGAAAAGAAGTTGTAGGGAGTCCTCTCCCCTTTTATTAAGTGAAGCAAAACATACAGTTTACAATGACCTAGTTACTATGTAATTACAAATCTAACTTCCAAAACATCAAGCAAGGAGTAATGTTGTTGTTTGTACATGTGCTTAGCACCAGATTTCTTGTGTAGCGGTATGTTTGGTGTTTTCCCTCAACTATGAGGCATACTCGTCATGTACATTATAGTAGCTAATATATGGCTGAGGAGGTAACCCTCACTTAAGCATTCTCACCTACTTCCCCTTCATCTACCCTAACACCCTCAAGCTAACCCTAATGCCACCACACCTCCCCTACTATCTCTTGGTAGCAAAGCCCCGTTCTTGAGGTCATACCTTGCTGGCATCAGTATGAAATCACGCTGATGTCAGCAGATTTCAAGCTCATGTCAGTAATAGTCAACTCTTTGGCCTCCAATTGAGATGAAAACAACAGATTTCAAGAGCTCTGGAATTCACAAGTTCTTTTTTTTAAGCTCATATTCAAATGGGACTCGATTGACTTAAAAGTGTTAATTGAGGAAGTTAATTTTCATGATTTTCTGAGTAATAGAGGGACTTCATATGATTGGTTTTTGATGAAACTTCAAAGGGTTGGTGGAAATCCAAGTAGAGACCTTCTGAAGGGCAGATCTTGAGGTTGAGGGGATTTGCTAGATCCTTTGCAATGTTTCTACCCTTTCATCCCACTGTCTTGGGATTTCTTGTGTGTGCTCATTGTACTCACTCAGCCAAGGTTTCAACATATATTTTGATATGCTTTTGGTCTATTTCTGATCTCTACATTGTCGTCCAGAGTGGTTGCTATAGTTTTTTGCTTATTTGGATGGTTTTTCAAACCTCTAATTTATCGATTCTCTGTGGTATTTACTGCGAACAGATTGCTCTTCAATCCTATATCTGCTGAAAGTATTGGTGGACCTGTGATTCTTTAATTTTGATCCCTTGATGATCAGTTTCTTGCTCTTCATCAGTGTTATCACTTTTCGCATTGCCTGAATAGATTTTGTGACTTTATGAATTCGAGATGGCTGAAGGATGTTTCCATGAACTTCGACCTACCACTATTGAATTGAGTTCCACTAATTATCTGCAACGGAAGCGAGCTACATTCAAAGGCCAAAAAAAATAAAATCCTCACGATACTATCCCACGACCTAAAATTGGATCTACATGCACCATTTCTAAAATATTCATGCTCTATCATTCTTTGATGCAGGAAAAAAGACTAATCTACTATGATGTGACAGATTAATTTCAAATTAACGTGATTAATTTAAGAATTAATTTTCACATAGAATTTCAAAGACAATAAAAGAAATAAATCTAACAAGTTTGAAACAATTCGGATTTTAGAGTTACATCTGTAGCACGTTTTCTTGCAGATCTAGAAGACTAGGGTTCAAACAAACGGCTAGATCTCCAACATTCTAGGGCATTGAACAAAACCAATGAAGGATTCTTTCAATTCCATGCTAAACAAAGAAAAACGTATTTAAAATTTTAAAGCTCAAACGAATCGGCCTCGTAATTAAGACTTAAGAACTATCTTGGGGTTAGGGTAAAAGAAAAGTCAATCAAACAAAATTTCGACAGTAACTCAAGATCAAGGATGGAGAAATTTTTATTTTTATTTACGTGAAATCAAGAGATAAAGGTAGATAAATCGGATTGGATAAATTGGCCTTGCACCAAACCCACAAGGGGAAGAAAAATCGCTCTTCTAGTTGAAAAACTCTCTCTCTCTCTCTCCCTCTCTCTCTCTCTCTCTCTCTCTCTCTCTCTCTCAATATTGAAACTAAATTCAATACATTCAACAATCAATCAATAGCTCCCGAATTGTCTCTACAAAGCTATAGTTATAGCTTAAGAAACCCTAACTAAACACAAGAAACAAAATAGAAAGACTTCTAATCCAAAAAAGGAAACTAAACACAAAATTCGAAATTTTAAAAAAAAAAATCCGTGAGCAAATTCACTCGAGCGAAAGAAAAATTTGCTCTGGCGAGTTCCTTCAGAATTGCATCCATGACTCCTTGGCCGAATTCGTTTGGGCGAGAATAAAACTCGAGTGAATTTAATCTGCGCTTCAGCAACTTCTCTGGTCGAATTCGTTCGAGCGAGAATAACATTCGGTCAAGCGAGAATAACATTTGCACGGGGAATCTGGGCAGAAACTGCATCTTTTACTCGCATGCTCTGAGCCCTATTTGTTTTGGCCCTTTCTTGTATGTGCTCTCGAGAATCTTTGATCCACATTGTACAAAGCGCCTTGGGCTTCTTGCGTCTTCGGTGCACATTAAATGGTCCATTGGCACGGATGTCCCCATAAAAAATTATGGAGTAAGTTAGAGGAAACATTTCCCCTTGCCAAGCATGCTACTCTGATTATGATTTACAAACTTACATTAGGGATTGTAGAGTGTAGACATGGTATATGTCTATAGGGGAGTAGGTTTAGTACAATGTAGAGTATGTGGAAAGAACACTATCTTAAGAGCCCTTGTCGGAGTTTGGTGTAGAGGTGGCTGGGAAGATTGCTCAATGACATGAGCGTCATCAAATTTACATGTTTATTGGGGGCCTCTGTCCTCTGTTTAGAGTATGAGCAGATTATAACCCAGATTCTTACGACACACCCACTTCCCTCTCTCAAAATTGTATATAGGGATTCATTTTGCCGAGGAGCAGCGTCATTTTGTTATGTCTGTGACTCCATCTATTGCTCCTTGGGAGAGTGCAACCTTTGCTTTTGTCTCTCATCCCTCTAGTGGTCGTGGTAGGGGCATTGATTGTAGTCGTGGTAGGGGCCATGGTGGTCGTGGTCATTCTAGTATACTATGTTCTCTCTGTGGGATTGTTGGGCATATGATTGTGATCATTGTTATCAACTTTATAAGTATATGATGGCTCTCTTACTCCATATTTAGGGGTGGGACCATTCCTTTATCTTACTTCTCTTTTTCTTACCCTTACTCTACACGTTCTTTCTATTAGTCATATTGCAAAAAAAACTGAAGTGTTGTGTTAAATTACCATCACCCCAACTTCCTTAGTTTTTTATAATATTTATCAAGTGCCAAACTATAACTTCCAACTACAATTCAAACCACCTCGAGGAAAATTTCTCTAAGTCATATGACTGATCTATCTTGTTTTTTGCCATGATGAGAATGGTGTAAATAGACAAAAGTAGATAGCTAGATTTGCAAGGGTAGCATTCATCATTGTGATTTTTCTTGCTAGTATTCATACATTTCCATACTCTAACCTAGATTTAATCTTTGTGATGAAAGGGTCCAATTATTAACATTAAGATTTCTCCATTTCAAGGGAAAATAAGGTAATTAATGAGGGAACATTGTTTGCAGTGAAAGATACTCACAATTGCAACGGTTAATGACTCAGTGGAGTTAATGTCCCAGACTATTGAATTTGCCATGTTAAATTTCCAACTTGTACTGACATCAATTTCTAGCAAATTGAATCTCAATGCTCTTGCCTGAACAAGTGCAACTTCAGCGAAGATAACCAAATAATATACGTAGTGTAAGCAGGACAAGGGAAAAGGATTCCTAACAAGTAATTTGATCACCTCTGTACCAATGAGATGGGAATGATGATGAGTGAGCTCCTCCTTTTCTCAGTGCTACTTCATTCATTTAAGGCCAAGATTCATCCTTTCTATATTATGTGTAGCGAGAGGTAAATCAATCCTATGGGGGAATTCCAAGAACTCCTAAAATCTCAAGTAGCCCATTATGAAAAATCTCCGGTTCTCGGACTGCATCCCGATGCTTGTGACAGCAAGCCAAAATGCCTTTATGGCAGCTATTCCCTCTATAGAGGAGGTACATGCTGCAGTGCTGAATATGAATGCTTATAGTGCCCCAGGCCCTGATGGGTTCTCGGGTTCCTTTTACAGATCAGTTTGGTAAATCATCAAGTTTGACATATTCTACGCGGTCAAGAACTTTTTCATTGAAGGTGTTATCCCTAATCGGTAAACTCGAACTTTATAGTTTTGATTCCAAAAAATGGCAATCCTACTAATTTTGCAAATTTCAGGCCAATTAGTTTATGCAACTTCTTGTACAAAATTCTTGCGAACAGGTTGAGCGGGATTTTGCCTCGGCTAATTTCTAAAGAACAAGGTGCTTTGTTCAAGGAAGAAGCATATATGATAACATAGTGTTGGCCCATGAAATCATCAATCACATAGACATGAAGTCTCACTCGGGTAACATTGCTATGAAAATTGATATGGCGAAGGCGTATGACAGAATGGAATGGGCGTTTATATTGGATGTATTAACTAAATTCGGGTTTGATAGCCAAGTAATTAAGTTAATCAATGGCTGCATGCACATCTGTAGGTTACTTCCAAAGTTCTAGAGTTTTGCGTCAAGGCGACCCTTTGTCTCCTGCGTTGTTTATATTGGCGGAAGAAGTGCTTAGCAGAGGCATAAAAGACATGTTTGACAAGGGTTTAATCGGCAGGTTCTGGTCTCCTCAGAATTGCTCATGCCCCAGCCATATTTTATTTGCAGATGATCTATTAGTGTTCTCTAATGCTTCAAAAAAATCACTTTTGAATCTTAAAGATTTCCTGTCTAAATATGAGAAAGCCTCGGGACAATTAGTGAATTTTTCCAAGAGTACGTTCTTTGTAAGCAAAAAGGCTCCTTTATCTCTGATTAGTAGGATAAAGAATATTATGGGGTTTAAAAATCTAGGAGCTCCTCTATTCAAAGGTTGATTCACTCGTAATGACTGTTGGGTACTGGTACAAAAAATTTCTAATCAAATTTTAGGTTGGAAATCAAGGAACCTACCAAAAGGGGGGAGAATTACTCTAATCAGGCACGTCCTCACTACTATGCCCATGCACTTGATATCAATACTTCCTTTCCCAAAATATATCATTGAAGAAATGGAAAGATGCTTTGCTAGGTTCTTTCGGGGATCGAGTGATAATAAAGCCCATTGGTTAAGTTGGGATGAAATAGCAAGCCCAAATTCGAAGGTGGATTGGATATAAGAAAACTTGTAGACATTCAAAAATCTGGTATGGTGAAGTTAGTTTGGAAGTTGCAGACAGAAAATTCACTATGGTCAGAGCTTTGCTATGAGAAGTATTTGCACTCCGACTACGCTTACAACGCTCCAAAATCATCAGTGGATTCCAAAATTTGGAAAGCGGTGAGGCCATGGCTAAAGCCAACCATAGAAAATATGGTTTGGAAAGTGAATCATGCAGAACACATGATGCTACTACAACATAACTGGACTGGTCATGGCCCACTTATAAACAAGTTCCACTTACCAGTCAAACATGATATGTTGTTATGTCAAGTAATCAAAGATGGGCAATGGGATTATGAAAAAATCAGAGACAAGTTTACTGATGAATTAGCTAATGAATTAGCCAATATACAAGTTCCCCACCATGTTTCTGAAACAATAATATGGAAGGGCTCTAAATCAAGATCTTTTTCATTTGCTTCAGCTTGGGATATGGTTAGAGTGAAGTCAATGGAAAACAAAAAGTGGAATTGGGTTTGGAAGAGTAATTGTCCCACAAAAATCCAAAGTTTTGCATGGAAATTCTTAAGGTCAGCTATACCGGACGACTCTGTAGTAAGAACCCGAAAGATTCCTATAGTTTCCCAATGCCTTCTTTGCAAGATGGAGGAGGAAACCATTCATCATTTATTTTTCAACTGCGCTTTTGCTAAACATTGTTGGGGCTTTCTACTGGCTAAGTTTGATGTTACAATGATAGGTAGGCGTTACCTCCATCGATTGGCTAAATGGTTTCAAAGTATAGTCGCTACTAAAATATGATGCGAAGAATGATCCCATGGCTCCTAATATGGGAAATCTGGCTTCTAATAAATATGATGCAAAGAATGATCCCATGGCTCCTAATATGGGAAATCTGGCTTCTAAGAAGCAGAATAAGGCATGGGATTAATAGGTGGCACTATCAAGAAGTACTCAAAAGGTTCTAAGGTAGGTATTTGAACTATTTGAACTACAGGGGAGAATTTCAGTTAAAATGAAGGCTTCAAATAAGGAAGCCCAGCTTCTCAGTGAAGCTGGTATTAATATTTTTCATATACCTCGGAAACGAATGCAAGCTATAAAGTGGTCTAAGCCTCCGTGATTGGCTGTGAAACTCAATTCATTCGGCTACTTTAATGAGAAAAAAAATCAGGGTGCAGGTTGAGGTGCCGTTCGGAATAGGAAGGGCCAAATCATTACAGCATTTAGCTTAAACTATCGTGTTTCATCGAATAATGAAGCTGAGGTGTTAGCATTGCTGGAATGTTTATCACCATCATCGGTTAACATCATTATTAAATCAGATTCTAGTGATTTTGTCAAAGCACTGATTAACAGGCAGTATTCATGGTCCCTCGACAGACACTTTCAACGTTGTTTCAAGCTCCTAGAAGGAATTCAATGGTCTACTGTTGTTTCTTCTGTAGAAGCTAATGCCTTAGCTAAGGAGTTAGCAATCTATGCCATAGATTCAGGTTCTCTCATGTCTTTCGAAATTTTGAAGACCTTCCTGCTAAAGCCAGAGGAAGATTTATGGATGATTTTCTGGAACTTGCTAGGATTAGATTAGTTTAATTTTGGTCCTTAGATTAGTTTTGTCTGGCCAACAATTTCCGGTTCTTGTTCGGGTGATGGCGATGCCGAAGCTCTGCTTGAATCTCTCAATTTGTTGGATTTGTACTCTCTTCCTTTTTTCTTATGTTCTTATGAAAACTTGCTTAATTTCCAATATATATATATATATATATATATATATATATATATATATATATATATATATATATATATATATATATATATTTCTGCTATGAATATTCACCCCTCCGAACTAGCGACCGCAAGGGCAGGGTGTCACAGTTTTTTGAATTATAGATTTTAAGATTTTCTTTTTTTAAGTAGCTACATTGCGTTAAGATATAATAATATGGACATTTATCATGATAATCCAATACATAATCATAACTAAAAGAATAAAAATAACCAAAAATTCATAACTTCAATCTGAATTTCATAGTTTAGAGATTCCACATCAATGAGATCCTTAAAGAGACCTACCAAAAATTCCTTTTTCTTCTTTTTATGATTCAAATCCAATGAAATATATTATATAAAAAGTTAAACGAGATTACAAATGCATAAACGTCCAAAACCGAATCACTCACCGGAGACAGTCTCATCTTCGACGTTGTCTTCAGAACCTGCCAGCGCCAGAGATTTTGCAGGTTTTCTATATCGCCCCATCGTTCTTCACATGCTACAACGAATCTGAGACCATAAAACCGCTCGTCGTACGTAAAACACAAGATTCGAAAACCAGAGAACGGGAATCGAGATCAAACTGATGAATTTCGAAATGAAAAATCGAAAAAACTTTATAGTTTTTCAATTAAATATCGAAGAGATGAAGGGAAAATTTGATGAAACAGAAGAGGGTTTCTGCTCATCAACGAAGAGGAGAACGCAAATACGCAATGGAGACGTTAATGCGTAGGATTGCTATTCTGAGATCTGGATACAGTGTTTTTATGCATGATGGAGCATTGTACTTCACCACTGCATTTGGATTAGCTCTTTTGGGGCAAAAAGCAGCTCTTTCGGGGCAAAAAGCAGCTCTTTCATTTTTTGGCTCTGGCGGATAACTACTTTTACATTTGATAACACAGCTCTTCGCCTCTTTTGCTCTTGCGGGGAGCTATTTTAAGTGATAAAACTGCTCTATATCTCCTCTATGGCTCTATCCCAGAGCATTTATCTACTCTCACAGAGGACAATCACAGAGTTGCTTCTGCTCTTATAAGAGCTAACCCAAACTTACATATAAGCACTAAGCAGCAATGATCAATGCTTTGTGAGATATAGATCATTTGATCATTATGATTTGTGGGACATAGATAGAGACTTGGGGATATGTGTTAGAACTAGTTGGGTGCATGCACCCAACCCAATAATTAGGTGTCACGACAACTTGCCCAAGTACATAAGGTCCCTGTGAAAAATATAAGAAGGGGGTGTATTTTGGGTACCTCTATTCACACCCACCACTTCTCTCAAAGCGCCCAAGTGTGTAAACTTAAAAAATAACCTTTATTTTTTCACGAGCACATGCCTACTTTTACCTCGTGGGCGCCCACGTATATAAACTTTTCTTCCTTTTTTCTTTTCACTTTTATTTCTTCTTCTCCGTCAACTCCGTCAGCCGCAACAGTGTCATCGGCAAGATCGAATCACCCTCTTCTTCTTCTTTCTCTCTCCTTCTTTCTTCTTCCTCAATTCCAACCTTCGCAACAATGATATCGGCATCACTGAAAAATCCTCTTTTCGTTCTTTTTCTTCATCTTCTTCCTGAACTCTATGCGCGACAACGACAACGGCATGATCAAAACATCTTCTTCTTTCCTTTCTCCTTCCTCATGTACAACGAAAACCCTAAAAAAAAAACTCCTCATCTCCTTCTTCGGCCTAAGAAACCCTGGAAAAAAAATCTAAAACCTTTTAAAAAATAACCCTGAACTTATAATCGTAAGCACCCACCGCTAGATGTAATAATCTGAAGGTGGGAGAACTTACTGTTAGATGTAAAATACTGGCAGTGGGTACTCACTGCCAACCTTTTACAACTGACAGTGAGTACCCATTGCCACAAGTTCAAGGTAGTTTTCTTAAGTTTTATAATTTTGTAGGGTTTCTTAGGTTTAGGTTCTTTATTTTATAGGGTTTTTTTTTTTTTAAGTTGCTAGTTTGGTGATGTTGCGAGTTGTTGGAGAAGAAGAAGGAAAAAAACAAGTCACTGGAGAAGAAGAAGAAAAAGAGTCATCGGAGAAGAAGAAGAGTCGGAGGAGGAAAAAGAAGAGAAAATAAGAAGAAAATGGTGATTCAGTAATGCCGACGAGTAATGGTTGGGGAAGAAGGTGGTCAGAGAAGGTTGTCGGAGAAGATGAAGAACAAGGTGAGTGTTCCCTCGAAGGAGAAATTAGGTGAGTGCACATTTTTCTAATCCCTCCAATAAAATTGCATTTCAATAAATGGGCGCCCTCAGAGAAAGATTGTTCTTTGTGTGGGCGCTACCAGAACATGGGCACTTTCAAAGATTGTGTGGGCGAGAATAGAGGTACCCATCAATTTTGGTCAAGATTATATGAAAATTAATTTTTTTTCTCAAACCATTTGGGGCTGGATGAACCTTTAAAACAAGGGTGTAACTAGCATACATGTCATGTGGCATGTGATCATGGGTTAAGGTTCGAATGCATCTGTGTTCAAACTTATAACCCACTTCCATATACATATACAAGCAACTTATGTCACATACAGCTAATAAGAGCTCCAGTCATGAGTCCTATGACTTCTTATGACTTGAGTTGGGAGATTATTACCATATATAGGTGGGAAAACGTACTATATAAGAAGATTCAGGTGCTTGGGTCTGCATTCCAAATAGAGAAAATTGTAGGTAAGTGGCCTATATGGCATCCTTTTTCATAGGCTTCATGCAAGGATCTCAAACTAAGGTTGTGAATGTTTCTTCTTAGGAAACTTATGCTTTTTCTTGGCCTTCTGATTCATTGGCAAACGACATGAGGTTCATATCTGAAGGGTTGTAGGAGATGCACTCATCTGACCTTTTATCATGACAACTTACCTTGTTTGGGCTAATATTTATATAGAGTTGGGATTTTTTTTTCATTATCTTTTGTGAACTGTTCTATTTGATTTATGATTGTGATTATCCTGTTAGCCAAATCCTATGTTAGTGAATAATTTACCTAATCCATCGATCAAATTTGAATGGTGATTCACAGGTAATCTTATTATTTATTATGAAATATTTTCCACATATCCTATCGTCAATTCATATAATGAAATTGGATTACTTTTTAGGTAAAGATAGCCTACTACAAAGGACTGAGTATTGAGAAATAATCATTAGTTTGTTGTCACTTTGCACCTAATCAAATATTCGGGTGTCACATAAAGAAGCAACTCAATCATCATAATAATAATATCGAGAAATAATTAAAATAAGCCATATAAAACCGTGTTAACGATAGCTTCATTGATATGAAAAATGAGCAGTCAACATTTGGTTTCACCATTCATCTTCCACATGATTCATTGTCAATAGAGTATAAATATTAGAGAATAAGGGGATGAGAAAATATGGAACTCAACCTTAATTCTTTCTCTTACTTCTTCTCTTTCTTCCTCACCTAACCCTAGACAAACTAACTCGGTATCAAAGGAGGTTTTCTACATTGAAGAAAACCTAAAAAATGGGTTGTTGATGTTAATTTTTTGTTGACGTCAGAATTACTGGAATATTCCCAAAAATTGAAAGCGAAGATAGATTTTTGAAGGCTTGTTAATTAGGCCACCTTTTGGACCCTTGTCATCTCATTTGAGTAGTGGAAGGTCTTAGATTTTATTTTTATTTGTTTTTTATAGCTTGGGTATCCAGGCCTTTTAGAGCACCTGCCTAATCCAGAGGCCCCCCAAATTAAGCACATGCCCGAGTCAACACAAGATATAAATCCCTAGAGTGGCCTCAAGGGGGATTTGAACTCAGGTCTCCTGCTTTGGGAAGCAGGTACCTGGGCAACTCACCTAATCCCTTGAGGTTGAAGCTCCTAGACCCAGGTCATCTTCAACCTCCAGCCCACACCTCATCATCTTCAACCTCAACCCTGAAACCTGCAATTTTTTTGTATAATATTTCAGCCACCATACCTAGCCTAAACCACGCCGGGCCCCTTTCTTCCACCAGATCAAGCAAGATCCAGCTTGCTACCCTCCTTAGAAGTTGAGATACCTCGCTGGAAACCTATAATCAAGCCATAATCCACCAAAACTCTCCAGGTCTCTTGCAAAAACACCCTAGATTGCTAACTGGGGTATTTTACATGCATCTGAAATATTTTCTATGATTTTTCTAATGGTTTCCGTTGAGATACCAACTAAGGTTTGCCAGAGTGCTTTAGGCCCTATTTGATAGCAATGAAACTCTAAAGAGGAAATGAAATCAATTTCTTAGTTTATTTCTTGGGAAATGATTTCTTCTAGAAATGAATCTTTCACTGTTTGATTAGTGTGTTTGAGAAATGAATTTCATTGGAAATTGATTTCTCTTGTTGGATTAGTATCTTTAAAAATGAATTTGAAAATGAGTTTTTAAGTTTTGATCATTTGTTATTAAAATTATAATTAAAGTCAAATATTAATCAATAATTTTTTTAATTATATTTTATTATATTACAATTAATACCATAGTAATTACTGTTTATTACTAAGTTACATAAATCAAAGTTTGAAAAGTTAAACTCAAATAAAAAGTCAAACTTTGGCCAAACTTAAAATTTTGATTAAAAAATATATAAAGTTAAATAACAAAGTTGTAAATACTAGTATCTAATGTAAGTTTATACGTTGAAATGAAATGAAATTTTTATAAAAGTCAATTTTTGACCCAAATTTCAACTTTGATCAAGAGAAAATTTTGCAATGTACCAGCAAGTTATAAAAGTTTAACTGTAAATTAATATAACAATATTTGTATACACCGTTAGGTTACACTAGTCAAAATTTGATCAAATATCTACTTTTAATAAAAGTCAAACTTTGACCAAATGTCAAACTTTGATTAATAATAAATTTTAAGACTAAAATACAAAATTATATAGTAAATGCTAGTATGGACTATAAGATTACATGTCTAAACAAAATTCAATTTTTAAACTTCAAAGAAAGTTCAATTTTTTAAAAAAATCAAACTTTGACCAAAATTTTCAACTTTGACCAATAAAAAATTCAATAATCTACCGCCAACCTACAAGTTAATATAACCAGTATTCGTATCCATCGCTAAGTTACACTAGTAAAAAATTTGACTAAATATCAACTTTAAAAAAAGTCAAACTTTGATCAAATGTAAAAAAAAGTAAAATAAAATATGATAATGTACTACAAAGTAATAAATTAAAAAAATAATAATCTCATTAGGGAAACAGAAGTTCAAAAAAATCAAATTATGTTTAAAAGTCAAAGTTTGACCAAATATCAAACTTTGACCGATAAAAATTTACATTATCAAAATACAAATAACAACAGTAATAATCAATATCTATTGTCAAGATACACTTTTCAAATTTTGATTACAGTCAAAATTTGAATAAAAGTTAAACTTTGACCAATAAAAATGAGTCAATGTATTTTCATGTTATAAATTAAAATAATGATAAATATTTTTAATTATAATATTTCACTAATAAAAATATATAACATTTTATAGAAAATCGAATTTCGACCAAAAGTCAAACTTTGATCAAGAAAAAATTACACTAATACGGTATAAATTTATGTAGTAGTAGACTCTATCTATGAGCAGGTTTCGAGTTTGACTAAAAATAAATTTTGTGTAAAAGTCAAAATTTGACCAAAGGTCAACGTTTGACTAAAGGTCAAACTATTGATTAATACAATTGAGAATCTAATATCAAATTATACATCAATGTGGGAATATCCTTTTTTCGCCATCAAATTATTGGAGTCAAAGTTTAATAAAAAGAAAAGTTTTAATTAAAAGTCAAAGTTTGACCTTAAAGTCAACCTTTGACCCCTAAAAATTTGATAATATATTACTAACTTACAACTTATTATCATGTTTCAGTAGTCAAAGTTTAATCAAAAGTCAAAACTTTATATAGCTTATAAATCCAATTCAAGTTTGATTAAAATTCAAACTTTGACCAAAGTCAAATATTAGGATACCAAATTCTCCCATCATTGGTTCATCATCTATGTAATACAGGTCTATGGATAGAGATATGAGATTGTCATAGGATGCACTACATGTACCCATCGAACCCAAGTACACATAAATTCCACATCGTTGATCTGAGATCATGGGGGTGTATGATTAACACCTCATGAATGCATAATTAACATTCATACCTTAAATAGCAATCAGAATTTAATCATGGGGTAAATTCCATATTCCAGATCTAAGATCATGGGGGTGTATGATTAGCACCCCATGAATGCATGATTAGCATCCATACCTTAGACGGTAATTAGAATTTATCCTGGGATGGGTAAGAGCAATATAGAAGAAGTCCGGAGTAAAATTATCATTGCAGATCTGAGATAGTGGGGCATGATTAACACCCACATCTCATATAGCAATTGAATTTTACAACATCGCATTAGTATTAGAGCACTAAAAAAAAATAGAGCATCTGTGACAAAGTAATATCTTAATCATGGATCTATATTATTATAAATGAACACCTCAGATGAGGTTTATTATATCCTCATCCTCAATGAAATTAGTCACACATGATTGAAATAGAACTGAAAAATAATATTAAAATATCGTAAAGTGCTTCAACACCTCAAATGAAAGCTTTAATCCAACAATTACAATGATTCTTCAATTATAAAAAAGGAAACTAACCTAAATCTTAAGACTAGAAAAATGAAGAACAATGCTTGAAAAATAAAAGGGGAAGCTAGAAAGAAACTAAAACCTAGAGAAAAATAAAAGGGGAAGCTGGAAAGAAACTAAAACCTAGAGAAAAATAAAAGTGAAAAAAAAAATCCTCACTAATTTTTCAAATTTGCTTAAATAGTTCTCAAGTTCGTCGATTCCAAATTTGAAATCGATCGATTGACTCTAGTGGTCGATCAATCGATTTTAAAATTTTGAAATTTTTGCTTTTAAATATTTGTAACTCGATTAATCGATACTATTCAACTTGATTAATTGAGTGTACACATGACAGAGGGTTTTCTTCCGACTCCTTTTGTTATATCGATCAATCGACGTGAGTGGTCGATTGATCGACTATTCAGAATAGTTTTAGCTTCGCATTTCCTTTGCTCCAGTGTTTCAATCCTAGTTGGTATTATGTTCTTTTATGCTACTTAATGTATCCAACAGCCAAATTTACCTGAAACACTTAAAGTCTCACAAATCTTGTTAGATAGCCTTCATCGGATGGCAAAATATAAACCTAGGAGGTAAAATATCATCATATTTTATCACTCATCATACCCCCAAACCTACACTTTGTTAGTCCTCTAGCAAAAGAGAAAATAAGCAAACTAAAAAATAAACTAACATCCTAGAATAATCAATAAATGTCACTTTCGTAAAGAGCACGATTGCATTTAGCACATGCAACAAGCCTTTAAACCGCTAGGTGATCCCTAGCGGAGGAGTTTCGTCTCCTGTGGGTTTATAGTGAAGTTACCCACAAACTTCAAATATTTTTTTTAGATATTTTCAGTCATTAATTTTCATGAAAATCGTCAATTGTTTTTATCATGCAATTCCTCATTATCAAATACGCATGCCATATTAATCTCATTGATACTTATTTAAGTTAGTCCAATGCTTTAATTTCCAGATATTTCTATTACCCATCCTTAGATGTATCAAGTGTGTTTACCAGACCAAGTTCTATCCATCTTAAAATTTATCTTATTTGTGAACTATTTGGATTTGTGCTTTGACTCAATTCTCACAACAGGTGTACTCTCAGCAATGAAAATTCTCTGATAAAGGTTAAATTTTCTCTCGCACGTGAGATATTGATGCAAAACAAAATAGTGGTAACTCACGTGATTATCAAAACACGGTGTTATGTTGAATAAAACGAAATCTCATAAGAATAGATGTTTGTTGTTCCATGCATGTCATATTACTTGCCATAGACATTATGTTTTTTACTCTCCACAAAGCAATTACCATTCAATGATTAGATCAAAAGGAACTTTTACGAGTTGTAATGGGGCTCAGGTAAGGGTAAGAAGAAAAATAATATAGGGTTAAAAAATTCCTGAGAAATTGAAATTCTACTCTATTGATTCCCTATTTATTCACTTTTGTTTCACATTTCCTCACATTTCTTTATTTTTCTTCTTCTTTTTGCCCTTCTTTTGGGTTTTTTTTTTTTTTTTTTTTTTTTTTGAAATAAAATAAAAACTAGTAACCTTCTTGACGAACATCACAACTCTTTTTCTTTTCACTCACATTCCTAATTTCTCATAAATTAAAGAGGCGAGGCTAATTTTCAATGCTAGTGTGAAGGGAAAGGTAATTATGGTTTAACCAAGAATATTAAAGGTTAATGATTTTTGAGTTCGGGTACGAATAAGGAAAAATATATAAGGTGGGGTAATTTAAGCACAAACGAATCAAAAATGGCCCTCAATCATTTCTTCACAAGATGATAGTTGTACATATTTGTCTTGAGTAACCAACACAGTGTGTTCTAACAAAATAATATGAAGGTAATGTCATGTTTCGTTACAAACCAAATGAATGTATGAGATTGTATTACTAATTTGTGTTTAAGAAAACTCCGAGTTATTTTATTCACTCATCAAGGACAAATATCAGACTCTAAAGGTCACTAGGCTTAGTCTCTTCTCAAATTCTACAGTTCATACTTTAGATAAATTTCTTACTTTTTAGAGCTTTGACATAGAATAAGCACACTGATTTCCAAGGATGGATTTAAATTTATCTATCAATCTCCACATTTGATTTCACTTTCATAATTACAATAATCAAAATATGGCACTTGGTATTCTTAAAGTCAGATTTGCATGCTTCAACAATTTAATATTTCAGAAAATTAATCTGAAAATTCATTGAAATTTCAGAATTAGGTTCACTCTACTCAGTCAATCGATCGAAGCACACTGATAGATCAATCGAGTTTAGAAAAGTCCGAAAGCTTTTAGTTTTTTATTTTTTATTTTTATATAATACAAGAAATTTCAAATCTTACCACCCCCAAATCTAATTTGTGCAATGTCCTTATTGTACCAAAATTGAGGGATACCCCCAAAACCTGCATCAAAATACTCATAAACCAAAATGCAAGAGGAGGTGAAAAGAATAATTAAAAGAATAACTGTTTATTGATTCTAAATGAATTTAATACACTTATTGAAATTAAAAATTAATTCCTAAAACATCTTAAATCCTAAAAACAGAAAGTTGACTAAAATAAAATAAAAAGAAAATCCTAACACATCCTAAAAACTTGTAATCTTCTTCACGCCTCTTCATCATTTTGGAGCCCGGGTTTTGGTTTCGGGAAGGCAAAGTTCCACATTGCCTCAATGATCCTACCAAAAGCAGATGGATCAGGAGGAGGCGGGGTTGGTGGTGCGGCGACGCTACTGGTAGCCAGCTCCTGAAGTGTGGGTGTCGGATATAGTTTCGCCCAAGTTTCAATAGGGATCGTATCAATCACAACCTTCAGAATCGATCTTGGAATAAAGGCCGCCAAAGGGTTGCAGCGCAGAGTGGGCAATGGAGATGATGGTGGTGTGGGTGGTGGTGGTGTTTGAAGATTGGATGATGAAGGGGTGTGCAATGAAGGTGGTGTGGGGGGTGGTGGTGTTGGAAGATTGGATGATGAAGGGGTGTGCGATGATGGTGGTGGAGAAGGTGGATCCAAATCAATCATTTCGATGTCATCTACGATGATCAGTTTGAGATGGTTTGAATGATTTGTCCTCTTCCGTGCCCGCTCTTCCCACGAAGGAACAAGGACTGGGTCTAAATCGACCATCTTCACATTGGTGAGATCAACTGGAGTCGATGGTCGATCACGCCTTTCCCTCTTTCGGGCTATCTCTTCCATCTTCTTGTTGGCAGAGCGTGTTCGAAGTCGATTTCCAACCATTTTTGAAGGTTGATTGGAGAAGGAGAGTTTAAAGATGATTGAAAGATTATGAAGAAGCTTTAAAACCTTTTGGGTCTTATTTAAAGAGAAAAAGAGTCCTAAGACATTTAAAAGAGTCTTTATATATATATATATATATATATAAACTCTTGAAAACTGTTCAGTCGATCGTTCGACACAAGTTGCTCGATCGATCAAGTATCGGCGTCAACAAACATATAAACTGTTTGACTATATAGATTCTCGATTAATCGATAGTGCAGATCGATTGATCGAGTATCTATAGAGAACGTATTTTGAATAGAGGCCATTCCCTTTTATTTTCTGAAGTTCAATTAATCGAACTAGAGAGTCGATTAGTCGACTGCTCGAATGGTGCACAAAATATAACTCGAAAATGAAAGTTTTTCATTGATTTTTCTTTTATTACATCACACCATCAAGCTCTGAATCCTAGACAGACTCAAAATAAAAATCCTAAACCTAAACAACAAAACAAACACATAGATCAGAAATTGTATCTCTAATTATCTCCTTCCTCCTCATCTTGGCATGCCCGAGCTCTCATCTCGTTGTAATCTTTTGGCCACAATCGCTGTCCTAGCTGGTGCATGAAGGACCGATCGCAGCGGCTTCAACGCAGAATCCTGCTATTCTGCCTTTGCTGCTCATCGATCAACGATTTGATATGAGTTTGCAGGATCTTGAGGGACACTCCCTCATTGTGGTCTTGGGCGGGCGCGGTAGGATCTTCTTGGTGCACACGGCGGCGTTGACGTGGTGATTGAGCAGGAGGAGGAGGCTGAGCGGCAACATCGGTGGTGGCTTAGGGAATGTTGCGAAGAAGGCACATGCTTCTATTCCATTGGTTTACCACACAATGATAAAATTGTAATTCCCCGTAGTCATCATCCCGATAAAATGGAAAACCCAGGTGTTGCAAGAGTTGCATCACCATGTGAGGGAAGTATATGAGTGCGGTGTCGGTAGGGGTAGGGTTAACAATTTCCTCATGGCATCGCCACATTGCATCATGCAAAATCCTGAGGGTACATTGATCTAAGAATTTCTGTAGGCACCGTACAACGCCTTTACTCGATTTCTGATTCGTTCTGAGACATGACATCTGGGGCAGAGATTGGAGCAAACAACAACATCCCAAAATAAAATATGGCGAGGGAGCGTCGATTGCTTGGTGGCGATCCCTGAAGCATACACTCCATTGCACATGTTGCCGATCATCTCAACTTGAGTAATATCGATCTCTTCCCCAAGAGGGTGATTGAGTGGACAATCACAAAAGATGTCGAAAGCATTGACGATCGTATCTGGATAAATCTCTCTTCATCAGTCATCGATCGAGATAGTGAAGTGGGCATCGACATTATTTTCATTTGATTATGAGAATTTCGGAGGAAACTAGGAGTGCAGGAGCGAATGAGGGAAAAGAAAGGACTTTCGTCCTTAAACAAGTGCAGAGGCCCTTTGGCTTTCGGTCCCACCCCTTCACCTCGATCAATCAAGGCTATAGAGTCGATTAATCGACCAGTGCACTGAAAAGACGCGCCTTAAAGACGGTCTAAAAAAACGTGCATGTTTTGAATAAACTCAATGCATCGAGTATTGGGGTCGATCCATCGACTCTGATGCACATCCGCTTCCCAAGACGTTGGATAGGCGTGACAATCAATTCATCTCGGAGAGCGTACAGTTGCTTGGACTTTTAATAAATTTGATCGATCGACCATATACGTCTATTGATCGAGAATAGTGCATGTCACCGTCCAAGAACTCGAAAAGACACGACAATAAAGTCATACAGGAAACGTGCAGACGGTTGTCATTTTGTCATAAACTTGACCAATCGAGGGTTATTTCGATCGATCGAGTATGGGATTAAGTTATTTCAAAAGAATTTGAAAAGATGTTGGTTCAGATGATTAAATGAAGTACTCAATTGAACGTCATAGCATCGATTAATCGATCTTTTCCAAAGTCCTAAACCGACTATTTTGAGGAATTTTCAAGAATAGTTGATAGTCGATCAATCGACTAGACAACTCGATGAATCGATTTTCTTAATATTTATTTATTTATTTATTTTATTTTTTAGAGAAATTATTTGTTCATACAAACTTGGGTTGCCTCCCAAGAAGCGCTAGGTTTAATGTCGTCAGCTCGGCATTCCAAAATTTTCATTTCCGCCCAGTTGATCTGGATCACTTAACAAAATATCATCAGAATCCACAACGGGGTTTTCAAAAAATGGTTTCAACCATTTCCCATTGACTCAAAACTTGCTACCATTCTGAGGGTTGATGATTTCAAGTGCCCCATTTGGAAATACCCGACTATCCTGAAACGGGCCATTCCATTGAGTTTTAAGTTTTCTTGGGAACAGATGAAGTTTCGAGTTATAAAGCAAGACCTTTTGACCAATGGTGAAAGATTTTCTCAAGATAGATTGATCATGGACACACTTCATGCAGTCCTTGTACGATTTTGCACAGTCATAAGCATCGACTCTTATCTCTTCTAGTTCATCAATCTCAACACATCTCTAATCACCGGCTTTTTGTAGATCAAAATTCAATGATTTAACCGCCCAATAAGCTCGGTGTTCTAGCTCAACAGGTAAATGACAAGATCGATCAAAAATCATCCTATATGGGGACATTCCAATCGGAGTCTTATACGTTGTTCGATAAGCCCATAAAGGATTGTTCAATTTCAACGACCAATATTTTCGGTTTGGCTTAATCATTTTTGCCAGTATGGATTTATGCTTCCGATTTGAGATCTCAACTTGTCCATTTGTTTGAGGGTGGTATGGTGTAGTCATTTTGTGTGTGACACCGTACTTCTTCATTAGTTGAGCAAACACTTTGTTACATAAATGTTTTCCACCATCGTTAATGATAGTGTGGGGAATACCAAATCTCATAAATATATGATCTTTTAAGAACTTAACTACCACCCTGTGGTTGTATGTCTTACATGCCACTGCGTCAACCCACTTGGATACATAGTCCACAACTACAAGGATATACAAATTCATGAAAGAATTAGGGAAGGGTCCCATGAAGTCTATCCCCCAGACATCAAATAATTTAACTTCTAATATAGGGTTCAAGGGCATCATGTTTGTTTTCAAAAAATTTCCCAACATTTGACAATTGTTGCATGAGATATAATGTTGGTGGCAATCTTTAAAGATCATCGGCCAATAGAAACCGCCTTGAAGAATTTTGGTGGCTATCTTCCTAGAACTAAAATGTCCTCCATAGGACAACTCGTGACAGAATGAAATTATTTCTGACTCTTCAGATTTCGGGATACACCTTCTGATGATCTGATCAAGAAGTATTTGAATAAATACGGTCCTAAAAAAAAATAATGCTTTGCCCGTGCTAAGAAAATTGCTTTCTCATTCTTAGTCCAGTGTTGTGGTACTTGATCTGTCACCAAATAGTTGACCAGATCTGCGTCCCATGGTACACACTCGATGGCAAATAATTGTTCATCGGAAAAAATTTCTAAAATCTGAACCAGATCGTCATATTTCTCTACAATGATTTGAGATAAGTGGTCAGCCACCACATTTTTCATTCCCTTCCTATCTTTGATTTATAGGTCAAATTCCTGAAGCAGTAAGATCCTCTTGATCAAACATGCTTTAACGTCTTTTTCGCAAACAGGTATCGGAGAGCTGCATGATCTGTAAACACCACAACCTCAAATCCTAACAGATAAGATCAGAATTTATCCAATGCAAAGACCACTGCCAAAAGTTCTTTTTCTGTGGTAGAGTAATTCAGTTGCGCATCATTGAGAGTGCGACTTATATAGTAAATGACATGCGACATTTTCTCTACTTTTTTATATAGAACAGCTCCAATTGCATAATTCGATGCATCACACATAATTTCGAATGGAATCGTCCAATTTTGGGATTGGATTATAAGAGCTTTGATCAATTCAGCCTTGATGTTTTCAAAGGTCTTTTGACATAAAAAAGGAATGTAACATCTTAATCAGTAGACTACACAACGGTCTTGCGATCTTGCTGAAGTCCTTTATAAAACGTTGATAAAAATCAGCGTGTCCAAGGAAAGACCTTATCTCTCTGACTGTTATTGGTGGTGGAAGGTTTGCAATCAGGTCTACTTTTGCTTTATCTACCTCGATGCCACGGGATGATATGATGTGTCCCAGAACAATACCACTTCGTTCCATAAAATGACATTTTTCCCAATTCAAAACGAGGTTTTTCTCCTGGCATCTTGCAAGAACGAGGGATACATGGTGCAAACAATCACCAAAACTGTCTCCAGAAATTGAGAAGTCATCCATAAAGACCTCTAGGAACCTTTCTGCCATATCAGAGAATATGCTCAGCATACATCTTTGGAATGTAGTTGGGGCGTTGCACAATCCGAACGACATTCTTCTGTAAGAGAAAGTTCCAAAGGGACATGTAAATGTTGACTTCTCTCGATCTTCTGGTGCGATGACTATCTGATTGTATCTAGAGTAGCCATCAAGGAAACAGTAATACTGATGCCCGACCAGTCTCTCGAGCATTTAATCAATGAATGGAAGAGGAAAGTGATCCTTCCTTGTCATTGAATTTAATTTTCCGTAATTGATACACACTCTCCAGCCAGTTTCAACCTTTGTTAGCCCCAGTTCATTCTCCTCATTTTGTACCACGGTAACACCTGACTTCTTAGGGACCACTTGTGTTGGACTAATCCATTTACTGTCAGAAATATGGTATATGATTCCGACATCCAACAATTTAATAACCTCATTTTTTATCACATCTTATCTTATCGGGTTCAATCTGCATTACGATTCTCTAGAAAATTTCACATCTTCTTCCAAATGAATATGATGCATGCACACCGTTGGGTTAATACTTTTTATGTCCTTTATCGACCACCCGATTGCTCTTTTGTGGTCTTGGAGCACTTCTATAAGCTGCCCCTCCTGGTCCTCATCCAATTTTGATGAAATTATCACTGTATGGGTTTCGTCTTCTCCCAAGTATGTGTATTTCAGATTGGCAGGGAGAGGTTTGAGTTCCAACATGGGTTTCTCCTTCTCTTTTGTCACTTCTCTTTTGCTTCTTCTTTGGCCTCAATTTTCGATTGTCATTCCTCTTCTCCTAAGAGTAGTGTGGAGTCCAACATATTGTTTACTTCTTGGATCATTTGATCCACATCAAAGTCTTCGCCGAAGTGGGCTAGGCAAGCCTCTAGAGGATCCTCAATTTCAGAAGCGAAAAATGTCTCTATCACGATATTATTAATCATGCAGACTTGTGCATGTTCTTCATCCTCATCATGGTGTTTTGCGATGTGAAAAGTATTCAATTCCACAGTCATGTTCCCGAATGATAAGTTCATTATCCCGTTTATCAATGCATTTGATGTTGTCAGGAATGGTCTTCTTAGAATCATCGGGACACTATTCTTCAGATTGGAGATAGGTTCGATGTCCAAGACAATAAAATCAACTAGAAAGTATGATCCTCTCGAAATCCGAGCCACCAGCACGATCCTCCAGACCGTGCCTCAAAAGTATGCACGGAACATTGGTACAACAAGCAATGATAAATAAATAAAGCAAATAATTTCATAAAGCGGAAAAGTAACATGCCTATCTGGCATAAGCAAAAGACAGTTCTACTTCCATGCCACTGCATGAACAGAGAACCGATCCGAACCATCGGTGATAAACAGATCACCCCAGATGGTTCGTCAAAAGAAATAATCAATTTAATTACATTGTTAATCAAAAACAAGGCTTGACATACCAAGCTGTACAATCTGTTCTCAAAACTACTCTCTGTTAAAGTATACAGCAGAGTCTCCTAGAAGAAGTCCTCGGGAGGAGGCACCAACTTGTCTCTAGGCACGTAATCCGAATCACCTGGATCTACGTCTCCCGAAGCCTCAGCTGCTACTAACAATGGACCTGCGACGTATAGTCTAAAGGGGTGAGCTACATCTTAGCTCAATAGGGAACAACACAATGAACATATAAATCAAAATCTCACATATATTCCTTGATATTCTAAGCATGATGTGTCTATGCATTTGCTAAAAAATAGTTTAAAAGATGATGATTTGCATTCAAGTTTACTGGTAATTTGCATGTCTTACTTTACTGTTGATTTATCATGAATGACACTGAACAGGCCTAAAGCAAAACTTAAATCTTCAACTTAAGTAATCTCCGAGCAATATAGCATTGAGCCCCGATGGAATACCCACCATCGTCGCCTAAATAGACAGTTGTTAAAATATATTCCCTGAGAATACTACCCAAGCCCCTGACTCAATAGGCGGCGGGGTTAAATATCATCTCAGCATCCCTGGGATGTGCTTACTGTGTACGGATAGACCTCCGCACTGGTGTACGGATTGGCCGCCGTACCGGTCATGGATATCCTGCCGCGTCAGTCGTGGGTATCCCGCCACGTCGGTGGGGTATTCTAAACAAACCTCAAATAATAAAAATATCATGTGCTTTACATATAGTTGTTCACCGTGTAAAGTGCTATCTTATATCAGTTAGGCCTCAACTGTAATTATTCAATCATATTTACATCCCTGGGATGTCTAATTTACTTGCATCACACTGATGCCTTTATTACTTTCTCATCCCCTGGGGATGTCTCATTCTCATTTGATTACTTGATCTCAGTTACTCGTATCACACAGATGCCTTATTCACATTCTTGGTGTCACACACGCACCCTTTTTACAAAGATTTGCATAGATAAAAAATTTCAGTTTGAGTTCTATATCACTACATACATGCTCTTGCAATTAAAGTACCTGTTCAAGGTGTTCCCTACCTCAAGTCTCTGAAGGTCCAAGCATCAAGGTCCCACGCGACTCCTTGTGCTCGCTTTAATGCATGCAATACATCACTAAAGATGTAATGAAGAAGGTCCTAGACCCTCCATGAATCTTAAAGTAAAACTAGAAAGTTAAGTAAAACAGCCAAAGTCGATTAATCGATTCCCAAAAATTGATTAATTGAAACACAAATCGATTAATCGATTCCCAAAATCGATTAATCGAGACCCAAATCGATTAATTGATTCCCAAAATCGATTAATCGAGATTCAAATTCGATTAATCGATTCTAAATCGATTAATCGAAGTCTTTAATATAATAAGGTCAATTCTCAAATCGAGTGGTTGAAAATCCGAAATCGATTAGTCGATCCCAAATCGATTAATCGAAATCCAAAATCGATTAATCGATTTCTCAACTCGATTAGTCGATTTCCCCAGGTCTTGTTTCTCCAACCACTGGAGGTACCCAATTGATTAGTCGATTTCTAAATCGATTAATCGAAATTCAATTTGATTAATCGAAATCAGGCATCCTCTACTTTTCAACTTATGGGCCAAAATCGATTAATCGAACCTCTATTTCGATTAATCGATTTGGCCATATTCAGCCCCCTTTCGGGCTGTTCTTCCGAAACCCTTTCCTTTTCTTTTCCCTTCTTTTTCTAAGTCTTTAATCTATGATATTAACTATGCTAGACTGAATTTAACTCATCAACGATCTATGCATTAATTTACCTCAAAACTCCAGCTTTAGCTTCAACGGCTCCAAACGCGTTGAATCTGGCAATCAATGCTCAATCTTCCCTCAATCCAACCACAATAACTCCTCTTTACTCTCTCTCTCTCTCTCTCTTCAACAACCAACAAAAGGAATTTTAGGGTTATTAACCCTTATATCCTCCTTCCTGTTTCGGTGATAAGCGCATACACCAGAGATAGGTGTATATGACTCTAGCTTAACACCATACTCTACACTTAGGTCACATTTGCACCACTTCAATTCATCACTCCATGAGTTCATTGTTTGACCATCACTTGGTCAACCCTATGACCAATCGGGCACGGGTCCCGAGGTCAAAGTTAAACGCTCAATTTTTTAGGATATTACACTTTTACCATGTACGACCCTCCCTTGGTTGAACTTCCTCCTTGCTCTCAATTTTTGATTAGTTGATCACAATTTTTGGTGAAGTCCCATTGTTGTGAATCCTCAGCCAACTTTTTCAGGAAACGGTAGGATTCATTTCCCTGAGTCTAAGGAAGCCTCCGTTGTTCATTGATTCGACAAGATGTCAATTGGCCTAATCCAATCCATTGTAAAAATATTGGACCAATCTCCACTTTGAAAACCTATGGTGTGAACACTTCAGTAAAAGATCCATGAATCTATCCCAAGCTACATAGAATCTTTCGTCCTCTTCCTATGTAAAATCTGTGATTTTGCGTCTTAAGGCGTTAGTTTTTGCCATCGGGAAGAATTTTGACAAAAATTTCTTTACCATCCGATCCCAGGTGGTTATAGATCCAGTTGGTAATGAATTTAATCAGGCTTTGAGCTTATCCTTTATGGAGAAAGGAAATAGTCGCAGTCTCACGGATTCCTCACTGAAGTTCTGATATACTGAGGAGCAAACTTCAACAAAGTCTTTGATATGCTGGTATGAATCTTCTCTTTCCATACCATGAAAAATTGGGAGAATTTGAAATACATTTGCACGGACTCAATTCGACTGTCGGGTTTGGCGAGGTATGTAATGCAAGAGGGGGTGTTTGTGGTGATTGGAGCAAACAACTCTCTCAGAGTTGGTTCCTCCTCATTATCATATGGGTATTCTCCATTTCCAATTACAGTCATCTCAACTTGAACTGAAACCTCAATTCCGAGTTCACGTTGTGATCTGGTCTCCTTTTGATTCGAGCGACAAGTACGCTCGATTTCAGAATTCAACGATTTTAAAGATTTCCCCCTAGAGGACCTAGTGTGCATATAAAAACACAGGATCCACGGGTCTCAACAGTTTAAAACACCTTAAAAGAACCCCCCCCCCCTTTTTTCAGGTTTGATTGATCGAATGGTTGACTCAATTAATCAAAACTCTATTCAATTGATCGAGTGGTTGGGTCGATCGGTCGAAATTTTTTTATTTAAAATTTGAAATTTGAATTTAATTTAATTTTTATTTTAATAAAAATTTCAATTTTTGAATTTTAAACTTCGAATTTTGAATTTCAAAAATTTTGAATTATTATTATTATTATTTTATTTTTTTTTGGCTCGATTGATCGAGTGGTTTGCTCGATTAATCGAAACTCAAAGCTTTTCAATTTTTCAACCCCCTTTTTTAAAAAAAAAATTAAAACTAGTGAAAATACTGATTTAAACCTATAGGAATTCCTAAAATCAATTTTCTATTTCCTACAAATTGTGAATTTTCTATACCCAATCCCCGACAATAGTGCCAAAAACTTTTTGTGAAAATAAAGTTGTACTTGCAAGCGCACGAATCTATTGTAGCAATAGATCAATGGAGTACGAGATTGTTCCCATGAGGATTGGTTAGATAATTAAAAACAAGGAAAAATCAATTAATTGTAAGAATAACCACAGATTACAAGTAATATTTAACTAGCTTACTGATTTTCGAGAAAGTGGAAAGATTTAAAGCTAGGCAATAAAATGAAATTAAACAGATATTAAAAAGCGAGGATTAGGATATCAAATTCTACCATCATTGGTTCATCATCTATGTAATACAGGTCTATGGATAGAGATATGAGATTGTCATAGGATGCACTACATGTAACCATTGAACCCAAGTACACATAAATTCCACATCACTGATTTGAGATCATGGGGGTGTATGATTAACGCCCCATGAATGCATGATTAATATTCATACCTTAGATAGCAATCAGAATTTAATCATGGGGTAAATTCCATATTCCAGATATGAGATCATGGGGGTGTATGATTAACACCCAATGAATGCATGATTAGATGAGATCATGGGGATGTATGATTAATACCCAATGAATGCATGATTAGCATCCATACCTTAGACGGTAATTAGAATTTACCCTGGGATGGGTAAGAGCAATATAGAAGAAGTCCAGAGTAAAATTACCATTATAGATATGAGATAGTGGGGTATGATTAGCACCCACATCTCATATAGTAATTGAATTTTACAACGTCGTATTAGTATTAGAGCACTAAAAAAAAAAGGGCATCTGTGACAAAGTAATATCTCAATCATGGATCTATATTATTATAAATAAATACCTCGGATGGGATTTATTATATCCTCATCCTCATCCTCAATGAAATTAGTCATACATGATTGAAATAGAACTGAAAGATAACATTAAAATATCATAAAGTGCTTCAACAACTGCAATGAAAACTTTAATCCAACAGGTACAATGATTCTTCAATTGTAGAAAAGGGCATTGACCTAAATCTTAGGACTAGAAAAGTGAAGAACAATGCTTGAAAAATAAAAGGGGAAGCTGGAAAAAAATTAAAACCTAGAGAAAATAAAAGTGAAAAAAAAATCCTCACTAATTCTTCAAATTTGCTTAAATAGTTATCAGGTTCGTCGATTCTAAATTTGAAATCGATCGATCGACTTTAGTGGTCTATCAATCGATTTTAAAAATTTAAAATTTCCGCTTCTAAATATTTGTAACTCGATTAATCGATACTATTCAACTTAATTAATTGAGTGTACACATGACAGAGGGTTTTCTTCCGACTCCTTTTGTTATGTCGATCAATCAACTTGAGTGGTCGATTGATCGACTATTCATAATAGTTTTAGCTCCACATTTTCTTTGCTCCAGTGTTCCAATGCTAGTTGGTATTATGCCCTTTTATGCTACTTAATGTATCCAATAGCCAAATTTGCCTGAAACACTTAAAATCTCACAAATCTTGTTAGATAGCCTTCATCAGATGGCAAAATGTAAGCCTAGGAGGTAAAATATCATCATATTTCACCACTCATCAAAGGTGTTACGTTTGGTTAATGGTGAAGAATAGTCTTCCCATTATCTCCAATCATACCTTTGCACTTGTGGGATTGAGTGGCAATTCACCTGCCCCTATATCCCCAGCGAAATGGGGTAGTTGAAAGAAAAAATCATCTTTTGGAGGTTGTCCATACTCTTTTGATTGGTATGAATGTTTCTAGGTTTTTATGACGGGATGTTGTCCGTACTGTTGCCTACTTGATCAATCACATCCTACACTCATTTTACATGGTAAGTCTCCTTCTAATTATTGTGCCCTACTAAGCGTCTATTTCTTGTACCACCTAGTGTGTTTGAGTGCTTATGCTTTGTTCATATTCCTATCATTTATCATGACAAATTGGAACCTATAACTTCGAGGTGTAAGTTCATTGGGTGCCCTACTACTCAAAAAGGGTACAAGAGTTTTGATCATGTGACTTGACGTATGATTGTATCTATGAATGTTACTTTCTTTGAGGATACACCCTTCACCATGCTTAAGGGGGGGTAGTCCTCAGTATCCTCTTCATAAGTGGAAAGGGAAGAGATAAGTGAGCATGATAAAGATAAATGAGTGATTATTGGGCAACCACAATTTTATAGATATGGGAAAAGGTAGGTTTATGTGAGAAAAAAATTAAGAAGACTCAAATTCAAGAAGAGCCTCCATCTCAGACTAATGAAGTCAAGAAAAGCCTCTATCTCAAGCCATTGATCATTATTCTATCCCAATGACAAATTCTTCTTCAGATCTTAACCATCCCATTGCCCAACGCAAAGGTACTAGACATCCTATTCAAAAATTTATTTCCTATAAAGGTTTGTCTGCTTTCCATTATTCATTTATCTCATCCCTTGATTCTACTACTATTCATACTACTGTTTCGAGTGCTTTGTCTCAACCACATTGGAAAGAGAGTCTGTTTCAGGAGATGAATGCCTTAGAACAAAACCAGACATGGGATGTTGCTGATCTGCCAAAGGGTAAGAAAATTGTGGGTTGTAAATGGATATATACGATAAAGTATAGACCGGATGACACTATAAGAAGATATAAAGCAAGATTGGTTACAAAGGGGTTTACACAAACTCAAGGAGTGGATTACTATGAGACATTTGACCCTGTGGGAAAGTCCAATACAATTTGGGTCCTCCTATCCTTGGTTGCCTATAAAGGATGACCACTGTCTCAATTAAATGTGATGAATGCCCTCCTCCATGGTGGTCTAAAAGAGGAAGTCTATGTCTCTTCCACCCGGGTTTATTAAACAGGGGGAGATAGGGAAAGCATGCAAGCCAAATAAGTCCATTTCTAGACTGAAACAATCTCCACATGCGTGGTTCCAAAAATTAGTGATGTTAGCATAAACTTTTTGTACATAAGAAGCAATTATGATCACACCCTCTTTGTAAAGAAAGGGGTATGTGTCACTGCATTGTTAGTACACATTGGTAACATTATAATCACTGGAGACGACAGTGATGAGATATTTCGGTTGAAATGTTACTTGAGGCAGGTTTTTGAGATAAGGGATTTGGAGCCCTTAAAGCACTTTCTTTACACTGAAGTACCAAGGTAAAATATATGTATTGCATTATCCCAAAGAAAAATATCCCTTGGATCTTTTACATGAGATAGGTATGTTGGGGAGTAAACTAGCCATCACTATTGAACAAAATCATCGGCTAAGGGGAGGATAAGGTGAACTCCTCAAGGATCCTCATGTATGCCAAAGGCTTGTGGGGAAGTTGTTATACTTGACAATGACCCGTCCAGACATTGCCTATGATGTAAGGGTAGTGAGCCAGTATATGCACTCACCATGAAGTATTTATCTTGATTTCGTGTACCGAATTCTACGGTATCTGAAAGGAAGCCCAAGGAGAGGGCTCCTATATAGTGACGACGGGCACTTGGACATTGAAATCTTTATAGATGGAGATTGGGTTGGATCTTTGGAAAATAGGAGATCCACGACAAGCTACTGTACATTCATTGGAAGAAATTTGGTTACTTGTAAATCAAATAAGCAACATGAAGTTTCTAACTCTAGTGCAGAGGGGGAGTATAGAGTAATCTCTCAAGGAGCCCGGGAAGGCATGTAGTTGAAGCATATTTTGAGTAATCTTGGCATCAATGTCACGTTTCCCTTGACACTACATGGAGATAATGAAGTTGCACATCATATCACCAAGAATCTAGTATACCATAAGCAGAGCAAGCACATTGAAGTGGATTGCCATTTCATAAGAGAGAAGGTAGAATCCAATGAGATTTGCATCCCTCAGGTCAGGTTTGAGGATCAACTTGCAGACATTCTTACCAAAGTTGTTAGTGGGGGTAGATTGTATGGCATCACCTCCAAGTTGGGCATGATAGGTATCTATGAACCAACTTAAGGGGGAGTATTGGTGTGTACGTAGAATATATCATAAGTTGTTGTGTGTAGGTTATCTTATGTAATGGGGTATATTTGTATTTGCTGGTATGCCAATATCATTGTCAAAAGAGTATAAATATTAATGAATAAGGGGATGAAAAAAATATGGAATTCAACATTAATTCCTTCTCTTACTTCTTCTCCTTCTTCCTCACCTAACCCAAAACGAATTAACTGCACCTGATCATGTAATCGGGTGATCTAGGACCAGGTAAGTTACATGATCCTTAGTAGCAGGCTCCCTTTTCCTTACTTTTTCAAGTTTATTTAATAGTCTTTTTATAAATAGAATTACCCATTTTGTTTGTTCTTTTGATCATTTTATTCTTTCATTGAAAACTCTTAGAAGTAGAAAACATTTTCTTCTCGCTTTTTAAATAATTTTTTTTGAGTTCTTCACAAATGAGTTCAAAAAAGGAAGGACGTTTTTGGGCAACACCAAAAGTTAGTTTAGTTTCCATTCTCCAAATTGTTTAAAAAAATAAAAAATTAAAGTATTATTAGCCTATGGTTTACCTCTTTAACCATAGACATTCTTTCGGGAGTGGTATAAACTAATTAGGCATAGGGATCTTATTGGGACAAAGACCTCACAAAAACTTGCACATTTATTACTTGGACCACATTCAGGGTTTATTTACCTACTAGAATGAATAAAAGTTTGCAAGGTGCAAAAATTGGCTCAAGGTTTAGATCCTTAGCTTGAGGGCTAAGCTCATGCAAAAATGTACCTTGGAGGGAGCTGGACCACTTTTGAAATCAATGAGGTAAACATAAACTAAGTTTGTTTGGTTGTTGATCTTTTCCAACCTAAGTTTGCTCGATTCGTGACTGAAGACTAATGCTTGTACGGATGGCTCATCAAATTACAACTCATTGTGCTTGGGCCTGTAGCACAAAGGAATGTTGACAATATTACAACCAAGGTATCAAAATTCGTATCGGTCTCGGGTATCGGTTTGCCTAAGGCCGATACAACTCGGCCGATACCGATACGTATCAACCTATTTTAACATTAAGCATCGTATACAGTGCATATGATTTGCAAGTTATATTTACTACAATATTTTAAATGTCAAAACTATAAAAATAAAAAATAAAATAAAAAAGTTTTAGTGTTTATTGCAGACTCGGCTGAAGTGACAACTGACGAGTCACGACCATCATCTACGCACCCACCTATTTACTAAAAGCGCCAACATCATAGATCCCTGAAAGTTGTTGATTGCATAGAATCAGATGATGGAGGTCGCATTTTACCAAGTTCTTTCACTTAATAGATTTTGGAATCATGGCGCACCTATCAGACGATAGGTTCTTGATTTCACGTATTACAAATCTCAAAACATGGCCTAAAAATCACGTTCAAGCATGGCGTGTGCCATATGATTCAAAGGCCATTTTTGGGGGATCTGTGACACATGTAATCAAATATTGACCGTCTAATAGGTGAGCCATGATCCCAAGATCCATTTTGTGAAATATTTGGGTGAAATATGACTAACGTCATCTGATGCTATGCAATCAACGGTTTTCAAGGGATTTGAGATGTGAGCGCTTTTACTAAACTAATGGGCGTGACTAGAGTTACACTACTTGTTTGAGTTGCTTCTTTCGACATAGCTGTTGACTGTTGTTGCTTCCAAGCCTTTCATTAAATAGTCGTCAAGTCACTTGACTCACTTCAAGGCAGCAGTCACACTCAACATTAAAATGACCTAAAAAAAATAGAGTAGGTGAAAGAAAACTGTAGCGAAAATTAAACTGAGAAAAAGAGAAGGCTAAACCGCTTGAATAGGTGGGCGAATCACGATACATATCGGTTGGCCAGAAAATCGATACGTATTGGTATCGGCCGATTTTTGATACCTTGATTGCAACCTCAAATTCGCAGGTTCTAGTCCAATTTACCTACAGGAGGACACGTTTGATTGCAAGTAACACAAGTGATGCGGGTTAACCCTCGTCATTATACATAACGAGATATATGAGATTCCACGATCGTATGCAACGACGCTTAAGCGTAAGCTAAAAAGTGCTCAAATGCATTTTGTGAGAGACAAATTAAACAAAATTCTAGGTCAATGGCATTGTTATAATGATCATAATGCTTTTACAAAAGGCTATCAAACGTGCTCTAAATAAACCAAAGGGTACCTTTGTTTGTGCCCATGCATTCTCTAAAAGTATTCACGTCCTAAACCCCTTGGAAACCATTGATTGCTTTAGATCAAATGATGGAGATCATGTTTCACCCTGATCTTCAGCCAAATAAATCTTGAGAACATGGTGCACCTATCAGATGATCAAAATTAGATTCCACGTGTCATAGATCCCCAAAACATGACCCTACATTCACATTTGAGAGTGATGTGTGTCGTATGATTCAAGGGCCATTTTTTGGGGTTCTTTGATATATGAAATAGAAATTGGCTGTTTGATAGGTGTCATGATCTCAAGATGTATGGTGTCTAAGATCAGGGAGAAACCCAATCTCCATCATATGATTTGAAGAAATCAATGGTTTAAAATGGGTTTGGGATGTGGGCCCTAAACCAAAATACAACATACAATTTGGATGATTTAGGATCATTTATAGAGAGGCCAACATACAACCCGAAGCAATCAATGGCTCCAAAACTAGATTGGGATCATTTGTGGAGAGAGCCAAACATACAATTTGGATGATACTTCACATGCATCCAAATAGACCTTAAACAATTGAATAACCAAATACTCTTATACTCCCATCACAATATCTAATATAAAACTGATGTTTGCAGTTTACCTTGCAATATCAAACTGTCTAATATCATCAAACTTTCTAATATCAAATTGACCTTATTCGAGAACATGGATCATTTGAGGTCCTTTTCAAATCTCTATTTGTCGTGGGCTGATTTTAAAGAAAACTAAGAATCAAACCACTACTATTGGATAATCCTTACTACTATATAATAGTAAAAATAGTTTCTGTCTAATTTTCATACCTAAAATGCCCCTAACTCATATCTCTTATATGCCGCAAGTCCCAAATTGTAATAAATTAAAGGAAGAAAGTGAGACGCCACTGTTGACAGCAAACGTTGTATTGTAGTGAACCTATCATATAAATAGGTTTATAAGGGAAATAGGACCGGAAATCAAGATTTTCTTATTTCTAACCGCAGCAGATGGAGTTGGGTACCTTTATTTACAACCTAATATTCTTCCTTTGCAACCCGGGTTTGCACTCCTAATTGAGCCCTAAAGACCATCCAGCTAGCCTACCCAATGAGTTGGTATTAGCTAGGTACCGGGTACCTCTGTTTGCGCCTACATCATTATTGAAATCGCCTACCTCATTACTGAAATCGCCCATCCCTGAAAACGAGGTAAAAATATAAGGTAAAGGTCTCAAAACTAAAAGGTCGTTGTCTCTTGGATCAGGTGAGGGCTTAACAAGTTAAACCTCATAGCCCGACCCCTGCATCTCATTAATTATATATTACATAATATTAATCTATAGCTAAAAATATATTGTATTATTGACAATTAAATTATCAAAATATATATTATATTATTATTAGTTATATTCAATTATAATTATAAAAATATTTTAATAATTTAAATATTTACAAAGAGCATAGTGACAAATTTCTCTAAAAATTTCTAAAATTTCTCCGAAATTTATCGACATAAGGGTTGGACGAAACATTGGCGAAATTTCGGTATTTTCTCTAAAATCGTCGAACGTTCATTAATTTTAGAGAAATTAACGAATTTTTATCGAAACAATGATTTTTCTTTTAATTTCCATTATTTTAAAAAATAAAGAATTTTTGTTTATAAATATTAAACATAATTTATGTATTTTTTTTGTACTTCCCCAAAATTTATCCGAAATGAACCGAAATGACCCCCTACTGAAATATTGCCGAAAATAAAATTTGTCACTATTATAAAGAGAGGTCTTAAAAAAAATTCCCTGATTGAAATATCTTTTTTGTATTAGTAATCTTATCTTACACTCTTAAAAGCACAAATCATCCCTAATTTTGGTCAATTTTGTGTTTCCACACTTTAGAAACAAAATACCCCTCATCTACCCTTATTTCTCTACTCATTGTAACCCTATATTTTTGCCCTTCAAATATTGCCGACACTCTTTAGCCGAATCTCTCTCACACAAGAAATTTTCTCAATGAAAAATCTTTGCTAATTTATTGTTATACATAACTTCACTAACATGTTAAAATCTGAAAAATCAGTTGGATGATTGATATAATGTAAAATATATGCAAAGCAAATTCATGGTGAATTTTGGAAACTAAAATTGTCTATTGTAGCAAATTCAATGGAAGATAAATCAAATGAAATAAAAAATGAGCGGCTGTTTCACAAGTATTACTCATTGGATGTAAATAAATTCAGTTTGAACTATAAATCAATCGATCAATTGTATTCATAGGGCAAGGTCAACTCAACAAACTTTGTGATTATAGTTTTTTATTATCTTCAGGTGATATTAATATAAAAAAAAAAACTTCATTGGAAGGTTCACCATATCCCAACTGTAGTGTTCTTTGAGGGTGTGGATCAACCCAACAGAAATGACAGAATTAACCCCAGTGCATAAGTAGATATCTACCTCGATAGCAGTGAGACACCTTTTTGGGCGGGAGGTTCTCTCAATCCTGATATGAGGAGCTATTATGCATTATGAATGAATGACCTCCCCAAGGAAAGTGGCATAATTCTTAGCAAATTGGATACAACGAACTAGTTAACTTGATTAAATTCGACATGACAAGCGAATTGACTGGTTAGTGCTAACTATTTTTTTAAGCGGATTTTTAAAAGCATAAAGAGGGAGTTTGAGCTAATACTTTATCATGTTTGAGTTTTGTAGCTAACCAAGTGTTCATTTGCATTTCTTTATATTAAAGTATGCAATTTTATATTATAAAATTAATAAATACTTTTAAAACTCATCCTACCCCTAGCGAATCGTTTGCTTGATGTCACGAATCCGAATTTGAACAGAGCGAACCAACGAGCTAATGCCCACGTGCATTTGCACGTGCCTTTTACTAGTTATGTTTAAAAACATTTACCTACGAGGACATCCTCTCATAACTATTCAAGTAATTATTTTTTCAAGAAACATAGGACACGTGTAGGGGCCGTAATAATTTGGGCTTGGGCCGAGCCACGATAAACCCAATCCCAGCCTGTCAGATTTGAACTTTCCCAAACCCGGCCCAAGCTTGTGGGGCGCTTATGACCCCAAAGCCCAAGCCCGAACTGTCATAAACTTTCGAAACTCAAGCCCTGACTCATTTATTTATAAATTACTTATAAATTTATAAAATTAGCTCTATGTTCATAAAAACAAAAGCATCGATATATTGCGAAAACTTAATAAGAAAATATCTATTTTCCAAAAAGTGTAGAGTTGGAAAATAAAATATTACAATTCTTTAGTTTTATTTTAAAAAGATGACAAGTGAAACTCAATATGCATATCATGAGAGCCAAACAGGTCTAAGGGTTTTAAAATAAGTCTGGCCCGTTTAAATTTCACCTTTAAAGTGCTAACCCAAGTCCGGCCCATGGGCTTTACGTCAAGCTGAACCACCCTTAAATCAAGCCGGGCTACTTAGCCCGTTGCCTCCCCAAGACACATGTCCTTAAGGCAAATATTTGTAATGAGTACCTTTAAATCCACCACCAAATCTTTGAGTTCACCCACGCTGAAACACATTGACTTGGTAGAATCATATGATGGAGATCGTTTATCCTCCCAATCTTTCACACGATGGATCTTGAGATCATGAGCCTACCATCAGACGGTTAGTGTTTTATTTCTTGTGGCACACGTCTAAAAAAAATGACCTTAACATTACGTGCACGCTCAAAAATAATTTTAAAGTTACTTTTATTGCGTGTGTACCATATGAAATAAAAAATCGACCGTCTGATGGTACGATAATGTTCTCAAGATCCATTGTGTGAAAGATTAGGATAATAAATAATCTCCAACGTTTGATTCAATAAAATCAATGTGTTTCAGTGTAGGTGAACTCAATGATTTGGTGGGTGGATTTAAAGGTACTCATTTGTAATATGTCTATCAATTTTTAAACCTCTTTGGATTTATTGTTATGAAACCTCTCTTGCACGTTCCAAACCCATTGAAACCCTATAATGCTTGGATTCATATAATGAAGATCATTTTTTTTCAACTCAAGCCCGAGGAATGGTCAAGTCATATAAGGTAGAACCGGATTTCTAGTCCTACTCCATCCGCTGCCCTTGGAAACCGAAGAATCTTGACTCTTTTGGTTTTCACTTTTTATAACATGACATGCAATCAAGATTCTCCTATTTCCAAGGGCAATGGATGGGGTAGGACTAGTGTAGTCACATGGCATATGCGATCCCATGTGATGACATAGGGTCATCGCATCTGCGGTTCGCATATGCCATTATGCGATGGCATAAATTTATTTATTTTTCCAAAAAATTTTCAAAGTTTTCCAAATTGATCAATAATATGTTTTGTGTTCATTTTAGGCTCTATTAATTTTATAGTGTCTAAAATGCGAAATAAAAATATATAATATAACTATATAAGTATATAACCCATAAGTTAGAAGGGAAAATATAAATTTGATTAATGTTAACAAAATAGTACAAAAATAAACATAGGAACATATAAAAAAAATGGAAAAGAATAAATTATAAGTTCTAAGTCTAACCCACAATGCTACATTTTTATTGTAGTCATGTGACTCAAGTCTTAACGGTATTGTGTATCGGGCAAAAATTCTACACATTGGTTTTTAATCCATAATGGTACAACTCCACCTCCACCTCTACTATCGTCATCACTTGCATTGCCGTCATCATCCGAATCGTCTCATTATTCAACATATTATTCTCTCTCCTCGGTTTCTTCATCATCCGATCTCACTAAGACGATATTTATATCGTTTATGGGTGTTTCTTCATATATTTCGTCTTCTTCTTCTTCTTGACGTAAGCGTGAGCGTAAGCTACCTTCCTCCGCTGTCGATTTTCTCCTCCACCCGGTAGGAAGTTCATCCCAAAAAGCGGCTTCTTCCACTTGCTTCCACGTAAGATCCTCATCCGTAAAGACTCGCTCATCGGAGGCATCCGTCATCCAATGAAAATCGGATAACAAGTTTTCGAGAGAGATGAGATCATAGTGTCCCGAATGTTCCCAATTTTTAAGAAAGCAATCCTGTAGCTTTTGGTTGTATTGCATAAAAATCAAATCATTGAAATTTTTTTGCTCGAGCTTGTTCCGCTTCTTCGTGTGTATCTATTTGAGAGAAATATTTTATAAATATTACTATCTATTAAAATTTAAATAACAATTAAATTAAGATTATGAGACTAAAAATGAAATAAAAATAAACTAGTTATCTCAAATGTGTTTCAATTCCGTTCACATGTCGAGGCGGCACATGTAAGGTCAAGAACTTTAACAACCATCTTCTTCAATAATTCATATTTTGTCACAGAATTCACTCCATAGGACAACCACCAATCGGCTGTAAACATTAGTATTAATTAGATATATTTATAGTATTAAACTATTAATTTAGAAGAAATTAAATATAATAAAAAAATATATCATAAATATGCTTACTAAGTATTTTGGATTCTCTTTGTCGAATTATAATTTCTTTTTCGAACATTCCTTAAAAATTTTTGTATTGGTCAAAAGAGTTACTAATCTGATCTTGCTCTTTTTTGTCTGGAACCATCTTTTCTAAAACATCAAGGAAACCACCAATATGTGTTGCTTCCGCCGCCTCCTAGTTCGGATAAGAGAAATAAATCGCGGGATTTAGAACGAATGCGGTAGCATATAAGGGGCTAAACATTTGGACACCCCATCTCTTCTCAACTATGTCAATAATGGGTTGAAAGAGGCATGATTTGTATATATTATTAGATTTAATTTTTTCTATAGCGTTCTCCATAAAACTATAAATGTAGCCCATAGCAGGCTTCTTATCACCATCAACAAATCGTAATACTTCTACGATTGGTTGCAAGTTTCTAAGTGATTGGACAATATTATTCTAAAAAAAGTTGGTTAAGATGGTTTGTACCACCTACTTTTTTTCGGCCTTCTTTGACCAAACTCCATTCCTCCAAATTGTGGAAGTTACGAAGCTTCTAAGTTCTTTTCTTTTAGCATACATGTTTTGTAATGTCAAAAAGGCCATAGTAAAATGGGTGATAGTGGGGCATTGCAGATTACCTCCAATTGCTTTACACATGTGGTGCAGTAAAAGTATATGTTTATACATATACACTACTACCTTCTTAACCTTAACTACGATTTTAATATTTACTTTTTTTGTCTTTTAAGATTAAGTCTAAGCAATGGACCGCACATTGGATCCGATATATGTGTGGTTTCTGTTTCATTACTAGTTTACCTGCAACCACCAAGTTTGTCGCGTTGTCCGTGACAACTTTGACAACATATTATGCATCAATGTCCTTTTCTATCATCTCATCTATAAGGGAAAATAGATATTCAGCCGTATGAGAATGGGTCGAAGCATCTATAGATTTAATGATTATAGTTCTGGTATGACAATTTGTCAAAAAATTGATGATTGACCTACCGGCCTTATCGATCCAACCGTCGTCCATTAGTGAGCACCCATATATCTTTCAATCTTCTCGATACTCCTCGAGAAAAGCTTTTGTAAAGTCTACCTCCTTTTTAAGACATGTTTGTTTTATTTCATGATATGATAGCGGTTTTAGGCCATGTCTAAATTGTCCAAACGCTTCAACCATTACTTTGAAACTTTTTAACTTTTCGGTATTGAATACAACGTATTGAATAGTGGTAAATCGGTTCTTAGCTTTAAACCTATTTTCTATAGTTGTTTGGCTCGGACTCTTACCCCTAGCATCTACCACATCTTCGGGATGTGATATATAAGAGAAGCATTTGTCTATTCCCTTCCCCTTTCTACGACGTGTTCTTTTAGAGGGTGGTGGTCTTACATTACTACGAGCCATGGAGGGAGTAGATCTATCATGTTCTTTCTCATCATCTTCATCAACATTATAGTATTATTGTAAAATCACTTCGTCATTATGTTTTATCATCGAAGTCTTATCTATAAATTCCAAGATCTCTTTTCGAATCACCGGCGAGATGTTTGGACATGCCTTCGCATTCGATCTAGGTTGTCAAGCAAGATGTTGCTTGTGTCTCCCTATTCCCCCAATGCTTACATAGGGGCATAGAGTACATTAGACCTTATTTTTTCAGTTACACTCTTGTAACGTCCATATTTTCAATTTGGATCTGTAAAATTTATCGACCTAAGAGCGTCGTTTGAGGACATAGACATCATGATAACGTAATTTAAATAAGTGGGTGGGTAGATATTAATTACAAAAAAAAAATGAAAGAAATGAGGTATAATAAGGAAGGAAAACAATCAAACAAAATTTAATAAGAATTAGAAAATAATTATAACTTTTGTTTTTTGATTCTTAAAGTGATTCATCTCTCTTTGCTCGAAGAATGGAAGTTAAAGCTTGAACTTCTCAACTCTTTAAATTAACTACAAAATAGAGCAAAATAAATTATGAGTAAAGATTTAAGAAAGAGAGAACATAACAAATTTAAAAAATAGCCCAAAGAGACAAAAATGATACCTTGGATGGATGTGGTATGAATTAGGAAGAAAACCTTCCTTTTATAGGCTTGGGAAAAGCCTTAAAAGCAATAAAAATAAAAATAAATCCCTAACGGTCATAAATATAGTCGTTGGTGCATGTATGCCATCGCATAAAGTGTATGTGATGACATACATGTTTCTGTCGCATATGCCATCATGGCATATGCGATAGAGCCATATAAAATGGCATATGCGATCGCATACTCGCATATGTGATCGCATTTGACATCAATAGGTAGAATTGAAAATCCGATTATACTTAGAACGACCTGAGCGTACAATCAAATTTAATTTTGCACAGCTCAAATTCTCCTTAAAAAAAAAAAAGCATCACATTCAAAAGAGATTTTAAGCCAAATTTTGGGATATGTGTCCCCTTGATAAAACAAGGGTACCTCTAATAGCGCCCTCGCAATCTTTGAAAGAGCACACCCACCCACCTTCAAAATCATTGATTGCTTTGATAAGATGATTGAGATCGTGTTTCACCCTATCTTTCACACAATGGATCTTCAGATCATATCACACCTATTAGACCGCCATTTTTATTTTACATCTCACAAATCTCCCCAAATGCCCTAAAATTACGTTTGAGTGTGATGTGCATCATAAGATTCAAGGGCCATTTTTTGGGGACCGGCGACGTGTGAAATAAAAAACTGACCATCTGATAGGAGTGAAATAATCTTAAGATCCATTTTGTAGAAGATAAGGGTGAAACACAATTTCTATCATGTAATCCGAAGCAGGCAATGATTTCCAACGTGGGTCACGACTTTATGGGGTTATAAGGTAGGCGCCCCCAGAAATCAGGCAGGCGCGGAAAAAGGTTCTTATGGGATTCGGATTTAGGGCGCTTAAATCGAGTTGGAGTCTTTTAGAGGGAGCAACAAATAAAAACCCTCCTTCCCTATTCAGTCGCCTCTTATAGAGTCGCCGTCGTCTTCGTCTCCGTCTCTTCCAAAGGCAACTGCCAGAAGAGAAAAAAAAAAACGGGTTCGATCAACTCGCTACCATGGCCTCCAACGATCCAACTCACTCTCAGCTCGCCGCCATCCTCAGCCAAGACCCCTCCCACTTCGAAACCCTCGTCTCCCACCTCATGTCCACTTCAAACGACCAGCGTTCCCACGCCGAATCCATCTTCAACCTCTGCAAACAAACCCAACCGGATGCCCTAACCCTAAAACTCATCCAACTCTTACAGTCATCCGTTCACCTCGAGATCCGTGCCATGTCTGCGATCCTCCTCCGCAAGCAACTCACCCGCGGCGACAACTATATCTGGCCTCGTCTCTCTCCTTCCACCCAATCCGCCATTAAATCTCACCTTCTTCTCTGCGTTCAGCGCGAAGAGGCGAAGTCGATCTCCAAGAAGCTCTGCGACACAGTCTCCGAACTCGCCTCCACCGTCGCCCCCGATGGCGGCTGGCCCGAGCTCCTCCCCTTCATGTTTCAGTGCATCCGATCCGATGCCCCGAGGTTACGCGAATCCGCACTTCTGATCTTCGCGCAGCTCGCGCAGTTCATCGGCGAAACCCTAATTCCCCATCTGGACACTCTGCACTCAGTGTTCCTGCAGTGCCTTGGGTCGTCGTCACCGTCGGATGTTCGTATTGCTGCTCTTGGCGCGGCAATCAACTTCGTACAGTGCCTGTCGTCACCGTCCGATCGTGACAGGTTCCAGGACCTGCTGCCTGCGATGATGCAGACTTTGACGGAGGCTTTGAATAACGGGCAGGAAGCTACTGCACAAGAGGCGCTTGAGCTGTTGGTTGAATTGGCGGGAACCGAGCCGAGGTTTCTTCGGCGGCAGATTGTAGATGTTGTTGGGTCTATGCTGCAGATTGCAGAGGTCAGCAGGCTCGAGGAGGCCACCAGGCACCTTGCGATCGAGTTTGTTGTAACCCTTGCTGAGGCAAGGGAGCGAGCGCCAGGGATGATGCGGAAGTTGCCGCAGTTTATTGGACGGCTTTTCGCGATTTTGATGGAGATGTTGTTGGATATCGAGGATGATCCCGCTTGGCACAGTGCCGAGAGCGAGGAGTATGAAGATGCAGGGGAGTCGAGTAATTATAGTGTTGGGCAGGAGTGTTTGGACCGGCTATCGATTTCGTTGGGTGGTAATACAATTGTTCCGGTGGCTTCGGAGCTTTTGCCGGTGTACTTGGCTGCGCAGGAATGGCAGAAGCACCACGCAGCGCTAATCACCCTTGCGCAGATTGCAGAAGGATGCTCAAAGGTATCATCACACTAGTATTTTTTCTTTGAAATTTTTGTAAAATTCAGTTGAATTGATGCAAAGTTGTTTTCTTTGATGAGTTGTTAATATTCTATGTTGAAGAATTTGCAAATTCATGGCTTTGTAATTGAAATCAAGTATAAAAGAGAAAATATAGTCAAACGAATTTGATGTAAGACAATTGGGACAAAAAATGGTCTCCAACTTTTGATTCAAAGTAGTCAAACACCATAAAAAAATTAATGGGTACCATGTAAATCCAACTTAATGTTAATTTTAGATGACGTTTGACTGCATTGAATCTGAAGATGGTGATCATTTTTCATTCCAATCTTTTACACGATAGATCGTGAGATAATGGGTGTCAAATCACATGGAACATATGATGGTTCTATATTGCACACATCTGAAACGTGATCCAAAAAGCCAAGAGTACAGCGCTCTGTTCGGGTACGTAATATTAACAAAAAATTAAAATAGGGAGGATAAAAATTGGGTTGTGCCGCGGGGGGGGGGGGGTCGATAGCCATACCATAGGTAAGGTTAAACAAAAAAGGGGCAACTGCCTTCAACTCTAGTAGCTGTATTTATGCAGACCGCAGTCCACAATATTGTAAATGCTGGTTAGTAGATAAAAAACTACTTAAAAATTCTAACTCACGGTATCAAAACACAGTCAGACAAACCCCAACTCACAGTATTTTAGTTCAGATTTGCTGTGTAAAAACACAGAAGAACAGCAGCAGTAAAGACTGCAATCCAACTCCAATAATTTGTGTGAAGACACGATTTCCAACTCAAAATTTCATGATCACTCTTTTCCTTCAAGACAGCACATAGAGATTTTGGGTAGTAGACAAAACGTAATACTAACTCAAAATTAAAAGAGGGAGGCTAAAGAAGAAGGGGTGGGGGGTCGGGGTGTGTCAACTGCCTTTAACCTAACTACCTAAGTAGCTGTACTTCTGCAGCCCACAATACTATAAATTTTGGTTAGTAGATAAAACCTACTTGAGAATTCTGTCTCACGGTGTCAAAACACGGTCAAACAATTCCGATTCACAGTATTTTAGTAAAGATTCTATTTGTAAAAACACAGAATAACAGCAGCAGTAAAGACTGTAACCCAACTTCAATAATTTGTGTGAAACACGATTCCCAACTCAAGATTTCACGATCACTGATTCTGAGTATTTAATGTAATTATAGCTGAGAAAGTTAATGAGATAAACGGTGAAAGACTACCTTCGAGACAGCACATATAGATCACAAAGTAGAGTAATGTCCACTGTTCGAAGACCACAGCAGCAATTCCAGGAATTTCACTCAGCCATTGACTATGAGATCGATATATGTGAAGGACTACGAGTTCTATATCGATCTCATGGTCATTTTTACATATCTGGATGCACTGATACAAATTGGGCATGTGTTGGTACATGCAAGAGATCCACTTCTGGGTATTGTGCTTTTCTGGGAGGAAATATTGTGGTTTGGAAGAGTAAGAAACAACATGTAATTTCTCGCTCTAGTGCAGAGGCCGAGTATCGCACGATTGCTCATGGTGCTTGTGAGATCTTATGGCTGCAATTTCTTATGACTGAGTTGAGTTTCCCTATTTCTGGTTCCATGCCTATCAATTGTGATAATGAGGTTGGAGAAAAAATTGCTTCTGATTCTGTGCTTCATGATAGCACAAAACACATAGAGGTCGACATCCACTTTGTTTGTGAAAAAGTGTGGGTGGCTCCCTTGAGCTTATTGGTGTTGTTTGTTCTCAACAACTTGCAAATGTTTTCACAAAACCTTCACAAAACCACTTGGTCTTACTGTTCTACAAGATATCATAGTCAAGTTGGGCATGCATGATATACATGCTCCAACTTGAGGGGGAGGGTTAGTGTTAAATGTCTTTAGTTATTATTGGGGTGTAATTCATAAGTATTGGGGTGTGTATATATTATTTTAATATAAAGGCTAATGACACAATTAAGGTCATTAAGCCATTTTTCCTTTTCTCTAATCTCTTTCTTCTTCTTCTTCTTCTTCTCTGTCTCTCTCTCTCTCTCTCAACCCTACACATCACGTTAACCCTAATCACCATCACCTTCACCATCACCATCACCATCACCCTATCAACTCGAACTAGATGTGCCACTTATGGTGCGAGTGTATTACTTATGGGTGTGTGAGTTGTAATTTCCTTGATTAATATAAAGGCTAGTAGGGTTCTTCTAACCCTAACTAAGTCATTCTATTTCCAACCTCTCTCTCTATCCTCTCTTCTTTCTTCTTCTTTTCTACCCTAACCCTAAACCTTCTCACAAAAGTCAAGTTGGTATTAGAGCCAAGACCTCTGAATAGGTTTTTTTTGGAAATATAATGACTTAGTTAGGGTTAGGAGAACCCTACTAGCCTTTTATATTAATTAAGGAAATTACAACTCACACACCCATAAGTAATTCACTCGCACCATAAGTGGCACACCTATCTAGGCTATTATCCACACACACATTAATAACTACTATATACACACACCAATAAGGAACATGTAGATAATTCCCATATCCTGGCCATTCCCATTTAATTTCTGCACGTGTGACAATTTCTTTGGTGATTTGCTTGTACATCATCCTCATATCCTTGCTGTTCCCATCTGATTTCCACGTTTAATGCCTTTGGAGCCGCTTCTCTTGATTCTTTAGGTGCAGGTAAAGACTTCATAGGGTGTAGTGAAATCTTGACACTTTCCTCCATCAAGGAATAAGTGTTCGACCTGGTTTTATGATTTGTATCTTGATCAAACATCTAGACGATTATGATAAGCCTCCATTGATGCCGTGTCATACTATATCTCTTCCCAATTGAACTGGAAAGTTAACCAGTGGTAACCAAAACCTCTCCTTTTTAACCATTTGACTGACTAGGGCTGTCAACTGGGTGGGCTGACTCGATACTCGACCTGCCTTACCTGGGTTTTTACTGGGTCAGGCACATAAATTTGGTCCGTCTTGTTAGGCCAGACATGAAGCATCCGACTCGATCTTCGGGTCAGGTAGGGTTGACTCAAAGGTTAGGTCGACACCCGTCAGAATCTGTAGTTCCAAAAACTCTGTATATAAATTCATCAAAATGACAGAACCCTTTTTGCACGATTCCGCTCTGGACGTCGAAATCCTTCACCTTATGGAATGGGGTGAATGATGCAGAGTCGGGTCAGGTCAATTTTCGGGTTGGGTCCGGCATTTACCCTTGCCCATCGGCTCAGGTCCGATCTGCCATATGCCCTCCACACGCTGGGCAATCAATATTTTTTGGCCGATCTGACACATTGGCAACCCTTCATCCGACTTAATACAGAGTTAATTTCAATTTCTTTACCATTCCATGACATCATGAATAAAGTTTTCACTCGTCAATATTAGTCCCATCAATGATTATAACCTACCTATGGATGTACATGTGTGATCTGAAATATATCATTGCGCAACCAATTTCAATCAATGTTGGTGAAGTTAATAAATTCCTTTGAATTGCTATGGACTAAATTCCCACATCACCATAAACATTTTTGTTTACTTTGCTGGTGAGCTCCTCTTGTAAAAACTCTTTTGCCACCTTTGCAGTGCCCTTTTCGTAATTTTTCTTTGGGTCCTCAAGTTATCGTCTGCTACGGTGACTATAATGTATTTTGATGTAAAGGGTCATTCAGACTATCAATGATTGAGCTGTTTACAATTAAAAGATACCTCTTGAGACCTGTTTTAAGCCGTACCAGTTCCACTTCCCATGGAACCTCTCCCCTGGTTATGGTTTGGACTATTTGGGAAGCTGTTCCATAGGTTGCCACACCCCAGTTTGTTTCTCCAAATGTATTAGCGTTCCGCCTTGCCATAGTGGTTTCTATTTTTTTATTTTTCATTTTTTTAAAGTAATTGATGCATTGTCATCGAAGTTGACATATTATGGTTGAATCTCTCTCCAGGTTCATATTTAAGAATCTCCTCTGCCTTTAGTGCTAGTGAATATGGCTCACACATCTCGTGAATTCCGTAAAAGCCAACTAATGCCTTAATTCTTCCCATTTAGATAGTTAGTCTTTTTTATCACTTGTATCATAAAAATTTCCCTGCGATGACAAAGTATAAAACTCCTCCGTGTTCACTCAATGATTTGTCCCGTTGTTTTAGATTTTGACATCTTTGGTACCAGTTCGTTAATCATGATCATCGTCATTTATTACAACTCCCTTATATTTGGTATAAGTTTCTCATGTGATTATTCAGTAATATATATTTTTTGAATGGTAGACAGATTATAGAAAACCTATCTGTGCCGGTAGCGAGAAGCTATAGCACATAGCATCAAACCAAAGAAAACAAAAGAACGACGTAAAGCAACAGAAAAACAAAGCCCCAAAAGGGAAAAACTAGAAGCCCAACAAGAAAAAAAGCCCCTAGCCAACATGGAAAATCAAACCAGGCCATGTGAACAAGTTAGATGATCCTCATATTGTCCCAACACTCGAGCAATCCCAACTCATCAACTCGCACGGTCCCCCTGCCAACGACGCTCAATTAAGCACCAAATCACTAGCGCCCGTGCCACATAACCAACACATCCTCTTCCTTTGAAACACTAACATTTCTATCTAACTAGATCACCCAAATAACAACCATCAAAGAAGCATTCTACAAAGCTTTCTTGATATCACTGAAAGCCCTACAATCCCAAGGCGCCAATAACTCACCACAAGTTCTTGGGAAGCTCCAACTAACCCCAAAACTTTAAGAACCATGATGCATATTTCCTTTGCAAACAAGCAATGCTGAATAGATGGTTGGCCGATTCTTCCTCATTTAGGAGCATGGGACACTGATCTCGTAGCCTGTTACCTCTCTTTATCAATTGATTAATTGTGAGAATGCTACCCCATGCAAGAGTCCACCCAAATAACCTAACCCTTGGAGGGCACACCTTTTCCAAATTGACACCCAATCACGGTGAATGAAAGGATGACAAACAAAAATTCATAAAAAGACCTAACAAAAGGAAATCCCTTTGTTTTCTAGAGTCCACAACCCACAGTTAAGTCTACTAGTGTTGGTTTACATCTAGTAATGAGATCCAAAATTTCCATAAGAATCACACTTCACTATCCCTTAGGTTCCTCCTCATTTGCAAGTTCCACACATGCTCATTACCCTCCATGCAATACATATCCGCGATCACCCTCCAAGGATTCGTCGCAATCTTGTGAATACCATTGAACCGGTCCTTAAGATACGAATCCCCCAGCCAGAGTGACTCTCAGAGGGATATTCTATCTCCCAAACCCCAATCGAACTTTATGCAATATTAAACTCCTCCCTAATCGAACAAATTCCCCCTCCATCAAGTAGAGGCTCTAGTCTCTCTACTATTTTTTTTTTTGTTAATATCATTTCCCAACACTAACCGCAACTATGATACTTATTATTGAGCACCTGAACTCAGAAATTGCCCCCTCTCCTCCCCCACTCTCCACAACTACTTGCCTAGGAGGGGCTTTGTTTCTAACACAAAGCCTCGTTGAATTCCTGGGCCCCTTCCTCTTTCAAGAAATGCCACACTTCCCAATAGATTAAGTGATAGGTCCTTTCCTCCCCCTTCCTTCCCATAGGAAATCCCTGTCAATTTGTTCTAAACACTCGATAACCACCATGGGACACTGAAACATGAACATGAAGTGGACAGGGAGACTAGTGGTAGTCTTTTTTATGAGAACAAGCCTTCACCAATAGACAACAAATTTCGTTTCCAAATCGCTAGTCTTTTTTCTCAAATCGTTGCACTACTGGTTCACAAAGCCGCATTTGGCTTTCCAACACAAAGGGGAAGCCCCAAGTACATAGAAGGAAGGGTGTCAACTGCTCAACCCATCTCCCACACTAACGAATTTAGAACATTCACATACATGTTAACCCCATGAAGCCTAGTCTTGTGAAGATTGACCCTGAGTGGAAATCGTTTCATATATAGTCAACACCACATGGACATTCCACAGTTCGCTACCTGATGCCCCGCAGAAAATCATGGTGTAATTTGAAAACTGTAGGTGAGCAATAGACACACCATTTCTAGCCACAGCGAAACCCGTGACGAAACCATTGGGCATGAACGTAAAATTTCATTGCCACCAATTTAACCATTTATTATCAGCTGTCTTTGTATTCAAATGCCTTCTCAACTTTGCTAAGGCAATCCTAATTCCTTGTTTTTGATCCTCATATAAGTGTAGGATTAGATTGTTCTAGTCTTCATTGGCCGGGCTATTTTGTTGTTGGTTTAGAACATTCATTACTGACTCCGCACTTCAGATTCCGCTGATGTTAGAGTTATGCAGGTTCTTGCTTAAGTATAAGTCCTTCAATTTAGTGTTGGAGTTGATCCCTTTGTTCCAATGAGAGCTTGGATGATTTGTGAAGTTGCGTAACCTCTTGATTGTCCATCACCAAATATTCAGCCGTTCTCTTATACCAATTTGATTCAAATAGGGGTTCACTTTCACCAAGAAGATAAGAAAAATTAAAAGAGAAGAAAGATACCTAAAAAGAGAAAATGAGCTCTTTATTCAAATATGGAATAACTCTAAACCATGTCCCCTTATTTTGTTTATCAAGAGTCCTCAACACACTAACAAATGACTCCTAGTTGGCTTTAAACACTATCCCAATCTAATGTAATAAAAATGGCAACTAAAATTTCTACTATTCCTACTAAAATAATGGCACGTCAATGTAGGCCCATATGCTTCAAGGGAGAGGAAAAGGGGATTTTCTCCCCAGAGAGGGAGGAGGGAGAGATTCTTCTTCTTCTTCTTCTTCTCTCTCTCTCTCTCTCTCTCTCTCTCCCTCCCTCTCTTAATCACCACGTCGTCCTCATATGATCACTTACGGAGTTCACATTAGGGAGGAGCTTGGTCCTCCCGTGATGGCATACACGATTTTCTTTGCTCTTAGTGTGTCTTTTAGATTAGTTGATTTGAGAGATTTGTCTTCTATCTTGTTGTTTGATCGTCAATGGGGTTCGCTAGTGTCAGTTGAATTGTTGACAATTCTTTTTTAGAGAAAATTTCCTTTTTACTCATCACCTTTTTTTTTTCCCGAACAATTGAAAACTAGCTACTTTTATTTCAATATAAAAACAGAGTTAAAAATATTGATAAAATGGAAAAATCAATACTAAATCGAAGTACCAAAAAAATGCCCCGCAGAAAGAGGTATCAGAAGAATAACATTCAGGCTCTTCCCAGCAGGATCTTCAACCAGAACAGAATATTTTAATGGTTAGCTTCTCAGCTTGTATGGTTTTTTATAGATACAGGGGAACCTTTTTAGTTCCATGCAGTGAGTGATCTATTGTACTAACTTCTGGGAAGCTCATCTCTTGTCCTTAGACCCCCCAAACATTTCTTATTATGTTACAGCAATTATCTTATTATTATTATATTTTTTTCTAATGCAGGTAATGATAAAAAATCTGGAACAAGTGGTGAACATGGTTCTGAACTCATTCCAAGATCCCCACCCTCGTGTACGCTGGGCAGCCATTAATGCGATTGGGCAGTTATCCACTGATTTAGGTCCTGATTTACAAGTTCAGTATCACCAACGGGTGCTGCCAGCATTGGCCTCGGCTATGGATGATTTCCAGAATCCTCGTGTACAGGTTTGTGTTTTCCTGACTTGGTGGTTTATAGAATACCGTTTACTATTTATCTGTTCAGAATACACTTAAGTAGATTTTTGACTTTGTAGTTTAGCAGTTTAGCTATCTGTATGCACTTTTGATTGGTAACAATAAATATCTATTAAAAAGCACAACAATGAAAAACATAAACTAATTCACGACATTAATTACCCTATATGCAACTTCCATTTCTAACTCATGTTGCATTTAAAGTCTTACTGATGACTACTGAGCATGGTTTACGAACATTTGTAGTAGTCGAAAAGCTTATTTTTAGTTTTTATTTATTAATTTATTTTTATTTTTTAAGTGCTTGAAAAGCTCAGCAAAATTGGTTCATCCCTTGTCTAGTTGAGTATTAGGTACATGCTTCATAGGCAAAGAAAAGTTGAATAAAGCTCAAAATTCTTGTGGATAATCTAAGAACTCAATAAATTTTGTATTAATTTTTTATGAGAGTGAAGAGGTTTTGGAGCAAGACTCATAAAATATACGCTGAGTGACTAGTGGAATCATTTTGCAAAAATTTGTGAAGACTGTCAAAATCCTTTTGGGTAATTGACAAAAGATACGAGAACCCACAGTCAATGTGAAAAAACGGTCAGATCCGGCTGTAGTGTGAAGAGCAGTGTTACCTTGGCACTTCTACTTTTGGGATTTTTGCCGTACCGACACTTGGCACCAAGGATCAAAATATCGGGTAAAATTTTGACCGAAAACTGAAAATTTGGCTGAAATTTCGGGTCCCACACAAATTTAGACCGAAATTTCAGTATAATTTCGGCCGAAATTTCGGTCATTTTGGCCGAAATTTTGATCCTTGCTTGGCACACTTCTCAAACATTACGAAACTTCTAGATATGTATGAAAATACCAAAAATATCACATAATACCATCAAAATGCTCATCGTTTTGACAACGACAAAATGAACTTCGTTTTAAAATAAAAATTGTGTGAAGTTTAGTAACTACTAAAACAACATGTTGGGTTCTTGAAAATTGTTTTTATAATATAGTATACTTTTATTTAGGTTTATGACATATACTATGTTTCTTTTTGTTATATATCTTGATTGGCTCTCTAAGATTTTCCTTCAATTTTTTTCTATATATGTTCTATTTATTTAATTTATTTTTCTTAATGCCGTGCCGCCGTATTGGAATCTTTAGAAATCGGCGTGCCAAACATGTATTGGCACCTTGACACTTGGGACCCGTGCCACGTGTCTAGGTAACACTGGTGAAGAGTCATCATATTTATGTAAGGGTCCACATGGTTTTGGGGTGATTAGCCATTTAAAGTGGGTAGGAGAAGGGAAGCTGTATTTAAAATGCTGAAGATTGATTTTGCTTTATTTTAGTTATATATATATATATATATATATATATATATATATATATATATATAAATGTGTGGATACTTGATATTCTGAGGAAGACATGTCAAGTGATAAAATTTAGAAACTGCTTGAATTAGTAAATAGTGAACACCACGTGAAGCTCAAAACTTTGCACACCGATTTTTTGGATTGTTCTTGAACATAGATGTTTCACTTATTTAAATGATGCATATCATAATTTTGAGATACAAGGACCGGTGAGGGGATGGAAGTTAAACTTAGGAATACAAAACAATGATAGGAACATCAGGTGTAGGCATTGATGTCGACGAAATGCCTTTTTTGACATATCAGATATTGAGGGTCCTATCCCTTGAAATAACTTATATATATATATATATATATATACACCCACACAAGAATTGTGAAGATGGATTCGAACCCACCGCCTGCGCGGTGGGTTTGAATGCTAGATCACGCGGCATTGATGTCGACGAAATGCCTGTTTTTGAACTATCAGATATTGAGGGTCTTATTGGGAAGATGGATTCAAACTCACCACTTGCGTGGTGGGTTTGAATGCTAGATCCCGTGGCATGTGGTCGCGAGTTCGCCCACATCCTCTAAATGTTTCACCAGTCCCTCTAGGGTTTTAGAAATTTTTTGGGACTTGTATTCCCTTAATTTCAGGGGTCAAAGATATGGGTTTCCACCCAAGAATTTCGCCATCCAATTTTTTTTCCATTGACCACAAATTCTACGACATAAGATCAATTTTTTTTTGGCAGCCGTTGATCGACCTAATGCATATACACATAGCACCCACTTGGTCAGAACCCAGCGTCCCAAGCTGGTTTCAAACCCATTATGAGTATTAATCTATTAATGAATGATAAGCCAAAACAAAAAGAAAGCTACATCAAGTGAGTGGAAAGGGGAAACCCCTCATTTTGCTTACAGATGATTAGGCCAGCTGCATTGTTGAGTAGTGCAGTCGGCTCTTGTCCTTGTGTACTGTCATTACTGGTTGCAGCCATATCCCTTCTATTTGGAGTTGGGTTTGCGATTTCTGTTTCTAACTCGTTTATGAACAACGCTAAGCTCTTTGTAATCCTTCATGTCCCCTTGTCACAGCTTCCCTCCAAGTCTTGACTGGTCTCCCTCTTTTCTTATTTCCTTGTGCTTATAGCGTATCAATCCTTCGTACAAGATTTGTTTCTAGCCTTTGGTGGACATGTCTAAACCATCTCAAGCGACATTCCATAATTTTTCTTTAGGGTAGCTTTAAACGCACCCACCGAATCTTGCTGGGAACCTACTTTTAAAACCATTGATTGCTTCGATGGGAATCGTTTTGCGCTCCGATCTTCCATAGAATGGATCTTGAGATAATGGCGCACCTATCAAACAATCAGTTTTCGATTTCACTTGGAAATGATCCCATAAAAGTGGCCCTAAAATCACATGGCAGACATCACGCTTAAAAGTGACTTTAGGGTTACATTTTCTGGGTTTTGTGCCATGTGGAATTGAAAACTGACCGTCGAATAGGTGCGCCATGATCTCAAGATCTTTTGTGTGGAAGATTAGAGCGAAAAACGATCTCCATCGTGTGATTTAAAGCAATCAATGGATTTTAGCGTAGGCTGCGTAGCCTAGCAAGATTCGGTGGGTGCCTATATATATATATATAAATTGTTATATGCTCCATAGGAGCAGACCTACCTGCTGTGAACCTCCAAAACAGTGACATATGGCACCTAAAACATGGTTGGGTGCCACGTGGAACAAGGTGTGTGTGCAACATAGACCATGTATAGAAAAAAAATTGAATTTCTACCATCTTCTGTTTGAACCGTCCATCTTCTGGTACTGAAAATCACATGGTGGAGTTTCATTTTTTATTAGGGTAGCTTTATTAACACCCATGGAATCTTGAAGGGCACCTACTCCAAAAATCATTGATTGCTTTGAATCAGATGATGGAGATCAGTTTTCGCCCCAATCTTTTACACAAGGGATCTTGAGATCATGGGGGTACCATCGGACGATCAATTTTTGATTCAACATGGGCATAGTTCTAAAAAAAAGGCTTTGCAATCATGTTTGAGCGTGATGTGTGCCTTGTGATTTTAGGATCACTTGTTGGAATTTATGCCACGGGAAAAAGTTGACCATATGATGGTACGATCAGTCTCCATATCCCCCGTGTGGAAGATTGGGGAGAAAAACAATCTCCATTGTCTCATTCAAAGCAATCAATGGTTTTTAGCGTAGGTGCCTTCCAAGATTTTGTGGTTGTGAGTAAAGCTACCCTTATTTTTATTATTATTTTAAATGTAATCTATGTAATGCCCCCTTTCTCCATGTGTCACCCAACCCATCTTCTGGGTGCCATGGGGACCAATATGGACAACAAAACTATTTTCCTTATATATATATATAGCAATTGATATGAGTGCGACACGTAGCATCCTTTTTATGAAGTGATGGGTGGCATGAGGGCCACTTTACTAACTAGGGTTACACTTTTAAAATGTTTTAAAACTTAAATACCCTTCCAGCCGTCATTCTTGACTTTTTTGAAGTCTTTCTTTTCGCTTGCTTCTCTCTATTTTTCCAAGCAAGTGTTAGACTTACATTTTCAGGCATATTTTACTCAAAAAATGTGGTGCTTGGTAACGAAGCGCTAGCACCTCGGGAGCGAAGCGCAAGCATCCCGATAGCGAGCACGCTTCTCTATCGAAGCGTCGGTGCCTCTCTATCAAAGTGCCGACGCTTCATTTTAGGGGCGCCGGTGCTCCGATAGAAAAAAAAATTATCAAAGCGTGGACACTTCGTTTTAGGGGCGCTGGCGCTTCGATAAAAAATTATTATTATTATTATTTTTTTATCGAAGCGCCGACGCTTCTCTATCGAAGCGCCGACACCTCGTTTTAGGGGCGTCGGAGTGTATATATATATATATATATATCGAAGCGTCAGCGCCTCGTCTTAGGGGTTTTTTTTTATATTGAAGCTTCAACACCTCGTTTTAGGGGCGCAGACGCTTTGCTGCCGAGGTGTTAGTGTTTCGTTATTGGGCGTTCATATTTTTTGAGTAAAATATACCTGAAAAAGAAAGTCCGACACTTTCTTAGAAAAAGAGAGAGAAAAGAGACTTTAAAAAGACTTCTAAAAAAGTCAATAATGACGGCTGAAAAGGAATATAACTTTTAAAATATTTTAAAAGTTTAACCCTAGTTAGTAAAGTGGGCCCCATGCCACCCATTACTTCACAAAAAAAGTGCTATGTGTCGCGCTCATATCAGTTGGCGTAGAGATATCTCTACGCCGGGGTGCATTTTGCCCTTTGCCATATATATATATATATATATATATATATATATATATATATATATATACAAATGACTTCTAATTTCAGTCAATTTTGTGTTTACACACTTTCGGAATAACCTCCCCCTTTCTATGCTCAAAATACCCCTAAAGTACTCTATTTACCCCTTTATTTTATTCTCTTCAAGATTAAATTTTAAGTCATCCTCTTAACGAATCCTAATTGTAATAAATCCCCCAATTTCTCGTTCATAATTTAAGAGTCAATTTCTATTACGACAAGTCACTGATGCAGGTTTTGTAAGATTAGATTACTATGGCAAGTTTAGTGGATTTAGATAATATTATTAATTGAAGTTTAGTTAGATACAAACAAAACTTCTTTTAATCTGGTTAATTCTCTCAAGCCCATTTCAAAATTTTGGTCTCATGCGCCACCATAGTGTTGAAACTTGAAACACATACTATACACTGTAAAAAAATTCAACCGAATCCAAGGGTCATTAGGATGTTAAAAGGCTGGAAAATTCACATAGGGGCAACTTTCCATCATAAATTCTTCGAATGGTGTAGCTACAATAACAAATTATAGCCTCCCAAAACCTGTGCCAACACTAAAACAATGGGTCGTCCAAACCAAATTATTGCGGATGTTTGCCTCGTGGAATCAACATCAGTGGCCGTCCGATATGTGGGCCATGATCTCAAGATCTTAAGTGTTCGAAACTACAACGAATAACTACCTCTAGCATCTGATTCAAGGCAGTCAATGGTATGAGCAATGTCCATAAGTTGCGCTCCAAGAATCTTTGTTTGCAAAAATCACTGCCCTAATAAATATGGGTACCTCTATCTGCGCCTACACCTTTATTGAAAGTGCCAACCATTGTTGTCATTTCACTTATGCGACCATACGCAAAATGCTTTGCCATTACATATGCGATCGCATATTGCATTTTTTTAAAAATGCAAAACAATATGCAAAAAATCTGAAAAATAGGAAAATATATTGGAATAATATAAGGTCTTACAGATAAAAAATATACACCGTGGATAAAAAACTCCCCCAATAAAGGTGGTAAACTTCCATTTTATTAAGAGAAATAACAAAAAAGATACATTAACTATATGAAAATTAAAAAAACTTGAAAAAATATATTTTAAGAGAGATTGAAATAGAGTGAGCACGCAAGAGAGAGAGACTCGAATGAGTTGTGGTGAAGAGAGGAAGAGAGCCCATTTATTTATAGAGGTAGAGGGGTCCCATTTTCTGACAAAAAAAACCCAACGGGACATGTGCGACAATATGTGATTGCATATTGCACTATATCACATATGCCATCATTGCATATGTGTGCGATATAGTCATATGGGACCTCCTATTCACATATGCGGTCGCATTTGACAACAATGGTGCCAACGTCCGAAACCCCTGCTTCGATACCCTTGACTGCTTTAAGTCAAACGATGGACAACGTACTCCATCCTGATCTTCCACAACGGATCTTGGGACCATGTGCGTACCATCAGACGATCATTTTTGATTCTACGTGGCACAAATACCTTAATAGTGGCCCTAAAATTGTATGACACACATCTTAGTTATCGGAAGCGGTAGGAAGCGTGTGGAAGGTTGGGAGCGGGAGCGTCATCCAAAGCCTAAAATTACACTATTTTATGGTGGGAAGCGGGAGGGGGGAGCGAGATTCTGAAGCGGGAGTGGCACACTAAGTAGAAGATTCCTACAACTAGGACACACATCACACTCAAATGTGGATTTTTTTTTTTGACTAGTAACGAAAATATATATTAAAAGAAGCACAAGTATTAAAAGCAAGGCAGTGAGGCACTGTTGAAGCTAGAAAAGGATATGGTAGAAAAAGCAAAACGAAAGGCTACCTCAATAGCAGAACACCGGAGAAAACGCAACCGAAAAGGACGAGAATACCGTGCACCCAAGGGCATCAAAACACACAAGAGTAGGTCTATGTGAAAAGCAGATTATCCCACTGAAGTAGCTGTTCCTCTCTGTGTTCGTCATCGGTCCCACTGCGGTCCTGGAGCCAAGAGAGTAGGTCTTTCGTAGCAGTAACAACCTGATAAGGCCTAGCCCGTTTCGTGAAGACCCTATCGTTCCCTTCTAACCATAAGGCTCACATAATAGCATACCCCACAATCTGCCATAGGCCTCCCTTTAACCATCACCACTCATTGTTCCATCATGTCCACCGGTTTCTCTGATGAGACCATTGAACACTGAACATCTGAAGGACGCGCCTAGACTTTGGAACAGAAAGGGCAGAGAAGGAGGGTGTGCCCTAGAGATTCCTGTCCACACTTACATAATAAGCATATGTTTCTCATAGGGATACATCTTCTTATTAGTTGATCTCTAGTAAGGATTCTCCCCCATGCCACGGACTAGCTGAAGGAACAAATCTTGAGACGTATCTTTAATCTCCAAAACCGAAGCCACCGAGGTTGATCCCGGAGTTGACTAGACGAAAAGGCAAGGTGTTTGTAGAAAGACCCAACAATGAACGTCGCCTTGGCACTTTTCCTCCAAATTTTGCTATCTCTTTGCGTGTTATTAGGGATGATCGTAGCCAGGGGCCTATGAATGCTAAGAAAATCCTTAGTTTCATCATCTTTCAAAGCCCTCCTAGTAGCAATGTTCTAGGAGGGAACCTAGTAGCTATAGTTCACCATGTTCGAGATTTTGGCCTCTAGAGAAGACGCGATTTGGAAGAGCCTCGGAAACTGATCCCTCAGGGGTCTCTCGGATGCCGAAATATCGTTCCAAAAGTTCAACCTGTTGCCATCCCCCAACTGAATTTGAGACACTGGTTAAATGCCTTGGAAACCTCTATAACTCCTTTCCACCAATTCAAAACATCTGCCGTAGAGTTAGTTAAGCTCCAACCATTATCGTGTAGGTTATACTTAGCAGTAACAACCTCCCAACATAATTTTCCCCTTTCTTTTGGGCACCCTACTTTCCACAACCATTTACCCAACAATGCCTTATTGAAACCAATACGGGCTTGAGAGATTTAAGGAGATTAAAAGAAGTTTTGTTTGTAACTGACTAAACTTCCCATAATAGTATTATTTGAATCCAACTGAACTTGCCATAATAATAGTCTTACCAAACCTGCATGCACATGAGATTTAAAGAGATTAAAAGAAGTTTTATTTGTATCTGACTAAACTTCGCATAATTTATAGCTTGTGCAAGTTTTACCATCCAATTTGTGCAGAAAATTGGGAGCTAAAAATTTGTGGCATGTGCACAAAAATTTGTAGAGAATCCGACATCTTAGAAAAATTTGTGAAGTTTATTGTGCACAAAAATTATATAATTTTTTTGTCAATTGATCCTACTCTAAGTACAAAAATTTGTAGAGAATCTCCAAAAATTTTTAAAAAGGAGAAACTAGCAAGAGAGAGAGAGAGAGAGAGAGAGAGAGAGAGAGAGAGAGAGAGAGAGAGAGAGTACCCATGCAAAACTTCTTTCATTTTGGCATTGTGTGCGATGTGGGCTGTGTTTAGGGTTTGCGATGGAGCAGAGAGAGAGAGAGAGAGAGGCGATAGTTTGGATGGACTTTGGAGAAGTGTAGCCTCTCTCTCTCTCTCTAAAAAAGGGTAAAAGGCCTTAAAAGGGGTTTTAAAATGGTTTGAATTTGTTATAAACCTTATACAACATTTATAGTGTATTAGCTTTTTTTATTTTAACTTTCACGTCTCTTTTTTAACTTAAAATTTATAAAAATATAACTTACTATTATATAACTTGTTAAAATATTAGTTTTATATGTTACTTTATATGTTGCGGCCATGGCAGTGCCATCCCGCCATGTCGTCGCCTTGACTATCATGCTTCTCCCCCACTTGATTGCAGATCTGTCCTTAGATCTGATAGGGAGGGAGGGAGGCCACGTGCACCCAAACCGAAAATCGGGTACCACGACAACTTGCCCAAGTTCGACCAGTTACCATACAAGCAATTTAAAATGAAAGAATATTTGTCCTCGGTTGGAAAGCTGGTCAAAGGGGGAAAAATTCACTGCACCGGGTTTATTGGCGGATGACAATTTTGACTTGTGATTTGAAGGGAAAAATTCTCTGAAAAATAATTTGGTTTAGTAAAACCCTATGGGACTGAGTGAACCTGATGCGAACTTTAGATCCGCTTGTTTGAATCATGGTCGGATAAAGAGGAGACGTCAAAAGAGAAAGTGGACCCACGAATGAGTTTTTTAAGAAAGGCCCGCTAAAGACCTGTTTGATTGGAAAGAAGAAATTCCAATATTTATTAGAGTTTTTAACTTTTAATCCCGTCACTTTTATGTTTGGCCTATTTTGAAGTGTCAAACGAAGTCAGATTGATACGAAATTAGTTATATTTGAAAGCTTATCGAAGTAGCTTTCCAACGAGCCAAAATTTGAGCAATTCTGACAAGTATTGAAGAAGTTATGGTCAGTTTTCGGAAGCTGAACATAAAGTGACGAATTTCAAGAATCCTAATTGAATTAGGATTAGTATCTTTTATTATTTTATTTTAGAGAGTAAGAGTTGTTTATTTTATTAGAAATAGGATTAGTTTTCTTATTGTTTTAGGACTTTATTGTTTTAGAAGAATTAGGATATTTCTTTTATTTGAATTAGGAATTAGAGTTATAATAAGATTTCTAATTTTATGCATTGGCTAGCCTATTTAAAGGCTTGTAAACACTTTTATTATAAGTTTTTGGTTAATGAAAATTGCTTATGCAAATTAAGAGTTCTAAACTTTCGTGAGGGTCTGATTCTCTTAAAACGGAGAGCGATTCTTCGATTTCTGCTTGCGGTTTGGTGCGAGGCCAACTCTTCTTCCATCTCTATCTTCTTTAGATCTACGGTTTGCGTAAGTAGCGTAATCCTAATTATTTTATTGATCTCATAAAAGCTCTAAATCAATTTTTTGTTCATCATTAATTTTATTAGCCTTTTATGTTCGTTTGGTATCGAGAGAACCCGCTTGCGAGTTCGTTTGACGCCCTAAAACTATCGGAGATCTAGCTGTTCATAAGAACCCTAGTCTTCTAGATCCGTTATAGGGAACGTACACGAAAGTAACACTATTTTGGGCCGAAATTAAATCACCTAATTGAATTTATAGAATTTTCGTGATAATTTGTTATGAGAAATTGTTATTTTAATCGATTAAATTAATTTTAATCCTAATCTCAGCCCTAGCATTGCATTTAGTAAGTTCCCGCATCAAATTGGTATTAGAGCCCAAGTTCAACACTCGGCACGTGAAGTCCATCATGAGTAAAGAACAATTTATCGAAGCCTTGCACGACTTGAATGGATTCATGATGGCTAGAACGGGATCGTTCGTGGATCGGCGAAAGCTCCTTGATTTGTATCAGACAATTGGTAAGATTAGACAAGCATGGGTGGCAGTGAAAACTAGATCGCAGAGTCTGAGGTATTTGAATTCAAAACCTCGATATTGGCCAGCTTTATATAATCGAGCGTTTACTCTTGAGATTAGACGTGAGTTAACAAATACACGTCGGATAGCGGAGGCATTAAACACGAGTCTCGTTCAAGAATTTCTTGAGGATTTTCTTCTCAAACTACAAGAGGAAATCATATCGGTGAGACATGAAGCTTTGAGATTTAAGCTTTCAAATCCCGTGTCCGTTAACCCAACCACTTCACCAACCGTCCGTTCTAATCCCATAATAATTTCTCATCCCATAACTATTGTGAAACGTACACCCGTTACGGAATTCATTAACGGTGTAAACTCTATGCCGGTTGCAACCCCCGTAACAACTTACAACCCAAAGCCCATTCAAGAAATCAAGCCCGTCATCGTCGTTATCCTAGCCGACCTCATCTCACCTCATCTGTATTAATCCCAACACCGTTGAGGAGCCCGAGACCATTGAAGAAAAGTTGCCGCAATCAGTCCTTTCGAGCCCGAGATCGTCGAAGCACAATTATTTGAAATGAAGACTATCGCACCCACGACCCACAGGTCCCAAGATAGTGTTGGTTGCATGTTGACGTCCATTCCCGTTGGTGAATTGAAGATCAAACGGATTGAGCCCGAGTGGAATCTTGTTTACTTGTTCAAGCTGCTTCCGATCGAGGTTCCCTATATATTGTCTGTGATCGCAACCGTGAAGATCCATGCCAACCAAAGTTCGAGGTCGAACTTTTTCAAAGTAGAGGGGATTGATGCAAACTTTAGATCCACTTGTTTGAATCATGGTCGGATAAAGAGGAGACGTCGAAAGAGAAAGTGGACCCATGAATGAGTTTAAAAAAAACGGCCCGTTAAAGACCCGTTTGATTAGAAAGAAGAAAATCCAAAATTTATTAGGGTCTTTAACTTTTAATCCCACTTTTATGTTTGACCTATTTTGAAGTGTCAAACGAAGTCAGATTGATACGAAATTGGTCATATTTGAAAGCTTATCGAAGTAGCTTTCCAACGAGCCAAAATTTGAGCAATTCTGACTAGTATTAAAGAAGTTATGGTCAGTTTTCGGAAGCTGGACATAAAGTGACAAATTTCAAGAATCCTAATTGAATTAGGATTAGTATCTTTTATTATTTTATTTTAGAGAGTAAGAGTTGTTTATTTTATTAGAAATAAGATTAGTTTTCTTATTGTTTTAGGACTTTATTGTTTTAGAAGAATTAGGATATTTCTTTTATTTGAATTAGGAATTAGAGTTATAATAGGATTTCTAATTTTATGCATTGGCTAGCCTATTTAAAGGCTTGTAAACACTTTTATTATAAGTTTTTGGTTAATGAAAATTGCTTATGCAAATTGAGAGTTCTAAACTTTCGTGAGGGTCTGATTCTTTCAAAACGGAGAGCGATTCTTCGATTTCCGCTTGCGGTTTGGTGCGATGTCAACTCTTCTTCCATCTCTATCTTCTTTAGATCTACGGTTTGCGTAAGTAGCGTAATCCTAATTATTTTATTGATCTCATAAAGCTCTAAATTAATATTTTGTTCATCATTAATTTTATTAGCTTTTATTTTCGTTTGGTATTGAGAGAACCCGCATGCGAGTTCGTTCGACGCCCTAAAACTATCGGAGATCTAGCCGTTCATAAGAACCCTAGTCTTCTAGATACGCTATAGGGAACGTACACGAAAGTAACACTATTTTGGGCCGAAATTAAATCACCTAATTGAATTTCTAGAATTTCCGTGATAATTTGTTATGAGAAATTGTTATTTTAATTGATTAAATTAATTTTAATCCTAATTTCAGCCCAAGCATTGCATTTAGTAAGTTCCCGCATCAGAACCCTTAGAGGATGGGTGTAAGTCACAGATCACGTGCCATGTGTACCTTGGGCGCCATAAAGAGATTGCTAGATATTTAGGAAGACATTTAGGTGGGCCTACCTAGGGGTGCCACCACAATGGTATCGAGTGAGATGAAAATACTGCTTCCAAGCTTTACTTGGGAGCTATAATCAGTCTTGCTTTGATGCATTAAAATTTGCATCCTCTAGGGGGAATAGAGCCACACTCCACCACCTTCTATGTTTCAGCGGAAGCATAAATCCTCTCTTTAAGGTACAAAACTTCTGATCTATCCCCGGCCACATGAAATGGGGTCTCCTAGTAGAATCACGAAATTTTAGAATCAACAGATGAGTACGTCAACTTTTTTGTCTTTTTTTTTGGGCGCAAGGGGGGGGGGGTCGACTCAAATGAAATAGAAGCTTGGGTCTACCTTATAGATTCAAATTTTCATAGCTCTTTGTAGAGGCTGAGTGATGGAGTTAATATATGCTTGGAGACTGGCGACCTGTTTGAAAGATATTTGGATCATTGTAGAGGATTTCATCATGAGCTTCTGGAGGGCGACAAAGGTTGTAGACTCATTGGCCATATGATTAAAGGTGGAGGGCATTTTTTGTTTATGAAACTCATCCTCCTTTAATTGTTTTCTAGCTTTCTTCTTTCCTAAGGATCATTGTAGAGGATTTCATCATGAGCTTCTGGAGGGCGACAAAGGTTGTAGACTCATTGGCCATGTGATTAAAGGTTGAGGGCATTTTTTGTATATGGAACTCATCCTCTTTTAATTGTTTTCTAGCTTTCTTCTTTCCTAAGGGCTTCTTGCATTTGGACTATCTCTCTTTCTCTCTAATAAAACTTCCTTGCGCTGGCACCTATTATGGCATAACAACCCATAGAGAGCTGAGATTGAATAATTGGATTCATGCGCTAACGATAGTGCCTACCAAGAAAATAACATATAGGTTATATTGAAACGGGTAAAACCTTACTGTTCAAATGGAATGAATTTGTATTCATACAAATGGAGATATAAGGGCTGCTCTCCCATTAGTTTTTTTTTTTAAGACGATAACAAAGCTAATGTATTAAAAGAGAAGAGAGATACATACCTTACCGGGCAGTAAGACACTACCCAAAACAGAAAACTCCCCAAAAACTCACCTGGGAACCCGAGCAAAGCCGCGACGAAGCCTATCCCCCAGGAGGCACCACCACAACACAGCACTCCGAGACCATTAGCCGGCACAGCGGTCTCAGAGCAGCAGAAAATGTTGCAGCCATTCCTCAAAATCAGCCATCTTTATAGCATTCCAACTCACAATCAGGTCTCTGATTTCGCGAATAACCATCCCAAGCGGCTTAGCCCTTCTTTTAAACACTGCTATTTCTCTCAATCCAGATTGCCCAGAACGCTGCATACACGGTCAAGGGCCACAGCTCCTTCCGCTGCTCATCCACAGCTGCCTTCCACATTTCCATCATGTGAGCAGGCCCTTCCGGCATAACCCAATAGACCTTGAAGAACCTAAAGCTTTTACACCAAATGTTACGCGCAAAAGAGCAATGCAGAAGGATATGTGCCACCGATTCTCTATCTCTCATGCAAAAGAGACATTTGTTTCTCACCGGAATGTTCTTCCTCACCGGAATGCTCTTCCATTAATTGACACCTTACTAATTAGAAATGTTATACTGCCATTTCTCCGTTGTAACGAACAGTGTGCACTTGCCTTACTAATATTTCTACTTCTTAAGTTTCTGTTTTTGACCGTAAATTTTGAGAGGAAGTATTCTATGTTGAGGAGATATGCTGTACTTACTAATCTGTTGGGATGCTTTCATAGTTAGATTTATTCCCCAATCATTTTTCTCCTCTACTTAGTTGCTGATTGCTTATGGTGTTCTTTGTTGCATTGCTCAGTTCTATTGCTTGATATATCCTTCTATTCACCTACACATAAGTATATCATACTAACTAGTGGGTTGCACGTTCGATGCATGTAGCAAGAGAGAGAGTTTAGAGAACCCTTTAAAAAGGCTTTAATGTTATGTTAGTAATAAAATGATGGATATTCTTTATCGTTATAAAAAAATTAATACTGGGTGATATTGGGCTTCTTATTATAATAGTAAACATGGTTTGAAACCACGGATTTCCAAGTTGTCTCGGACAGCCCTGAGACCGAGGAGTCTCGGTGATATGGCGTGAAAACGAAAATAGCCTTTTAAAATGATTTTACACCATTAAAATAGGTGTTTGATCTTACTCAATTAAAGAATGCTTCACTGTTATGCCACGTGGCAAATGTCTGTGATCGATCTAAATAGTTCAAGTGTCTGTCCACAATTGGAACATATCTCAGTTAAAGAATCACACATATAAATCATTTGGATACCGTCCGATCAATGATCTTCAAAATTTGCCATTAACAAATAAGAATACAATCGGATATTAGAGTGAACAGATTTGGACACATCATGATATACGTTCCTGAGATCATCACATAGATTGGATACGGTGAGAAAAATAGTACCATGTGTACAAAGATGACGAGTATTACACTTTCAAAGGTGTACTAGCCTAAATCCTATATAAATTAAAATTAAAATTAAAATTAATTCTTTCGGTACAACATCTCAGGGTGAATCGCATATCAATCTCATGTCGCTAAGCTTCGAGCCACGAGATGTATCACCCAAGACGCCTCGTCTCGGGCGAAATTTAAAACCATGATAGTAAAGATGTCCATGTTGTTTGTTTTATCACTCCTTCCAAGCCTCATTTTTTTGTTCTTGTTATTTTTTATTTTATAGGCACATGCAGCCTCAGCAGTACTCAATTTCAGTGAGAACTGCACTCCTGATATCTTAACACCGTATTTGGATGGAATAGTGAGCAAGCTACTCGTACTCTTACAGGTACATTATTGCACTTTTTAAAAAGTTGTTCTCACTATACCAATTTTTGTATTTTTGGAGTATGGCTTTCGATGATCTGTATTTAATTAATTTGTTCCTCATATGAAATCCAGAATGGGAAACAAATGGTGCAAGAGGGGGCTTTGACGGCTTTAGCCTCTGTTGCAGATTCATCTCAGGTATTTCTTGCTGGCTGCTTTAATGTTTTTTTTCCTTTCGGTATTTCCTTTAAAAAATTTGTCTGATTCTATTTGTATTCTTCATAGGAGCACTTCCAAAAGTATTATGTCGCTGTTATGCCTTTTCTTAAGGCTATCTTGGTGAATGCAACTGACAAGTCTAATCGCATGCTTCGTGCTAAATCTATGGAGTGCATTAGTTTGGTTGGAATGGCCGTGGGAAAGGAGAAATTCAGGGATGATGCTAAACAGGTACAAATTGTGTCTTGTTGATTCTCTATGTTTGAAGGTTTCTAAATGTGTTACAGATGGGGAAATATATTAAGGGTTTGTATAAATCAAACCATTTTAATATATGCATTTAATAGAAATGAATCAAAGATTTGGCAGAATCGTTGTCGTTGGGTCACTATTCAAGGATTGTGATTTATTGGTTTATAAATTATATAAATTTTAAGAGTGTCTACTGGATTTTTACATCTACTGATATTCATAATTTTTTAAGGATGGCTACCCCATGTTTCATAGATCAAAATCTCAGATGATACCGAGACTTATCGGGCAATATGTCTTGGTATCGTAGTCATCCGAGGCAAATGTGATGTCTCAGGTTTCGCTCGATACATTTTTCTGTAATATGCTGTATCGCTGATACCCAAAAATGCTGATATTAAGATTTTAATCCTTTCTGTGCTTATAATTTATCATTTCATGCCAGGTCATGGATGTACTTATGTCATTACAAGGATCACCTATGGAGGCAGATGACCCGACAACAAGCTACATGTTGCAAGTATGATTCTATTTGACTGCTAAACTTAACAAGGCGATATATGTAGCTTTGCTCGGGTCTCTTTCTTTTTGTTAACCGGATGACTTCTTTATGTTTGGTAGGCATGGGCCAGGCTCTGCAAGTGCCTCGGACAAGATTTTCTTCCATACATGAGTGTTGTAATGCCTCCATTGCTTCAGTCTGCTCAGCTTAAACCGGATGTAACAATTACATCTGCGGATTCAGATGAAGACATAAATGATTCTGATGATGAAAGGTTTGTGTTTCACTTTCAGAAATTCATCAAATTATATAGATTTTGTTTGCAAATATTTCAATAGATTTGGTATTGGTTGCCCGGATCATCTATAAAGTCATGTTCATCAATCCAAAGATTTCCTGGTTGGAGCGCATAATGGTGGGACTCAGCCAAAAAGCAGTTGGAGGACTCCAACTGTCTGATAAGAACAAGTTTGTGTATTTAACCTGGACGGTGTCCATGCAAAAGGAATATTCTGAAAAAGAAAAAAAATGTGTAAAAATAAAAAAAATCAATCTAATGAGACACCGTTGGAAGTTGCAAGTATTAATGAGTCTTTGCTTGTTAGCTTCCCTCTAGGGTATATGGTCTCCAAGGTCAGTGTTAATGTGGAGATGAACTGACTTGTTGGAATGTAATGCTCGGTTCTGAGCTTGATTGCACAACCCAAAATAAGTTGGATTCACTGGCTCTTGTGTAATTTTTTTTTTTAAATTGCAAAAAATTTAAAAAACTAACAAAAGATACAAAATCGTATTACAGATGAGCCAAAATTTTAGCTAATATTAAATGTTATCATAACAGTTACATAATTCGGGTTTGCTTACATCCAATAGTTATTATGTTAGAAGTTAAATGTTAAGATGCGTATAAACTTTAAAGGAGTTTGACTCGACCACAGGTGAAGAGTTTGGGTAGCACTGTCCAAGGGTTCATAGCATGTGTTCTAGGATCTTTCTTGCTTTCTATTTTAATGAAATAAATAGGATACCATAAATGCCTTACAGTGGTGAATTTCGACCTTGACACTTGTCCTTGTTTGTTGATGGTGTTTCTAAGGAAGACGAATGAGAGCTCTCAACTCTACTAGCCAACACCTTATGGCGGGGACGCTGACGTTAAAGGCATTTTGGGGCTGCATCAGGTCTACCGGCAGAAGAAGAAGCGAAAGTGCCGACAAGCCGGGGAGGAGGGCCAAAATCACCCCCTGGTCGCCCATGCGAGAATGGGCTCGCCTAGGCGACCATAACCAACAATTTGGAGAGGACCTGGCCGCCCGAGCGACCAGAGGAAGGCCAAAGTAATGATAAAAGGTCGCCCAAGCGAGATTAAAGTTCTCCCCCAGGCGAGAATGGACTCGCCCAGGCAAGAACACTTAAGTTCTTGTCCAAGCGAGTTCCAAAGGGTTTCCAATGACGTGTTTTGTTCTGATTTTTGTCCTTTTCATTCCTCTTCTTTGTCTTTCCCTTTCATTGTAATATTCTATTTTTGGGCATTTTAGGACTTTTCTTTTTTAGGGGTTCTCTCTTTTGGTTCTTTTTTAGGGGTTCTCTCTTTTGGGTACCTATTATAAAAGGTCCTTATGTAAGCCATTTTAGAAAATTGGTTGATTTTAATGAAAAGTGAGTACACTTTGAGCTTGAGAGAAGCTTTAATGGAGAGTGAGTCTTCTTCCCCATGTGGGTTGGTGTGATGCCAAGGGTGCGATGCCCATGTTTATCTTTGATCTTCTCTTTACTGCTTTCCCTATTTGCTATCACCATTTCTACTTCTTGTTGCTAAAACCCTTAAAACCTTAACTCTTGAGTAACCTTGATGCTCATCCTTGTGAATTGATTTTAATCACTACCCATCGATCCATGACCGCCGTTGGGCTCGAGCGTTCTCTACTTGCAACCGATTAACTATTCAATTTGAAAGCCCTAGCGAAGAGCTACGAGAGTTCATATCGTTCCACGAGCGAACGCCCAAACCTAGAGGATGCTAGAGTTCTGTTTCTAGAATCGTTCATTTCGCAATTCTAATGGATTTACGCCAGATTCGACCCTAAGCGAACCTAGCATGGTTACCTAATAGGAATTTCATGAAACCCTAAGGTATCACTTTAATTTGAGTTTAATTGCTTAATTAAATAGTTTAATTTCGGCAAATATCATCTCACATTCATCCTAGGATCGTTGCCTCGCATCAATTTTGATATCAGAGCCCTTGGTTCTAGGTTAGGATATTTTTGTTTATTTTTCTTGATTTATTTTATTTGTTGTGTGGTTCATAGTTATGCATATGTGTCAATCATCATGCGTGATTCTATTGAGAGTAGTTGTGATTTCCTTAATCTTATTAAAAGGGAACTAGCCGACCACGAAAGTCGTCACACTCAAAACTATAGGCGAATTCCTGAAGGTCGAGGTGGGACTAGAGTTAGAAGATACTTCCATCGTTGTGAACCCAAGTATGACCTTGATTGGAAGTTTCTAAAGTCTATTCGAGTCGAGGTTCCAAAATTTGATGGAATGATGAACCCTAAAGCCTTCGTGGATTGGTTGTGTAGCATAGAGGAGTATTTTGATTTGTATGATGTGTCAGATGAGTGTAAAGTTAGGTTAGCCAAAACGAGGTTGGTGAGCGATGCTAAAATCTATTGGGAGGATGTGGAGTGTTGACACGAGTCACTTCGAAGTAAACCCATCACACGATGGGAGGACATGAGAAGCGACTTATTGAGAAGTATGTTTCTTTCACGTACAACCACCTTCTATGGTGATTGGATGCTAAGATGGATAAGCGTCATAAGTCCACCCGACTTGAGTCCCGGGGTACCTATGCCAAAGAGAGATCTAATTCTGGGGTTCAACCATTGAAGCCCTTGAATACTCTTCCGAATCCCTAAATTGATAACGGGGAAGGAGCGATCAAGGAGAGCCCCAAGAATAGTGGTCGCAACAAGTGTTAGAAGTGTCAAGGATTTGGACACTTTGCTATGACCCCACGAAAATACCCACTCAATATATTAGTTGAGGAGATTTGTAAGGAGCTGGAAAATTTGGAAGTGGGAGAGGAAGTGCATGAACCTGATACCATGTTGAGTGGAGAGGAGATGGAGGATATAGAAGAAAACCTAATTTGTGTTGGAGAAATCTCTCTTTTTGCTATAAAGGATCATCCTGTGTTGGTCACACATGAGTCAATCGAGTCACTCACACATGAGTCGTTAGCATTAGTAGAGTCGATCACCCATGAGTCATTGGTGTCCGTACACATGTGGGTATATAGTTCTTAGATGCATGTGCACGTACACATGTGGGTATATAGTCCATAGATGCATGTGCACGTCATAGTCTTGAGTTGCGTGTTCATTCACGTTCAGAGTCATGTTGAGTTGAGTCTTGAGTCACATTCTGCATTGCATGTTGCTGAAATTAGGCGTAAGATTGAGTTGAACAATGATTGCCACAAATTATCGACAGATGCACCCAAAGAGCTTCATGGAATTCCTAATAAGGGATCATGAGATGGTTTGGGTTAGGCTCGAACCATTGTCGTCCAAAGCGATCGCATATGCCATGATGGCATATGCGATCTGGAATGTATGCGATCACATACACCTCCAACGGTCATAAATATGACCGTTGGTGGGTGTTTTTTTTTTTTTACATTTAGGCCTCCCCAAAGCTTATAAATAGGAAGTTCCTCTTCCTAATCCTTACCACATCCAATCAAGGTATGATTTTTGTCTCTTTGGTCTCTTTTTTGAGTTTTTAGTGCTCTCTTTCTTTCTTAAATCTTTGTTCATAATTTTTTTGCTCTTTTTATGGGTTATCTACTTATCTTATTTACTTTTAGAGGGTTGGGGATATGCGCCCGGGCGTAGACATATCAATTGATATTAGCGTGACATGTAGCGCCTTTCTTGTGAAATGGTAGGTGGCATGGGGCCCACTTTACTAACTAGGGTTACACTTTTAAAATATTTTAAAAGTTAAATACCCTTCTAGCCGCCATTCTTGACTTTCTTAAAGTCTCTTTTTTCTTCTCTCTATTTTTCCAAGAAACTGTCAGACTTACTCCTTCAGGCATATTTTATTCAAAAATGGGCGCCACAACCTCGTGCAGTAAGCGCTGACGCCGACGCCTCTATATCGAGGTGTCGGTGCTTCGATAAAAAAACAATTATTTATTTATATATATTTTATTTTTATCGGTTAGACGCCTCCTCGCTATCGGTGCTTGGTCATTGATTTGGTGCGCTCGCCACGGGTGCTCATATTTTTTGAATAAAATATACTTGAAAAAGTAAGTCTGACACTTTCTTAGAAAAATAAAGGAGAGAGAAAAGAAAAAGACTTATAAAAAAATCAAGAATGACGGCTGAAAAGGAATATAACTTTAAAATATTTTAAAAGTTTAACCCTAATTAGTAAAGTGGGCCCCATGCCACCCATCACTTGACAAAAGAAGCGTTACATGTTGCGCCCATATCAATTGGCCTAGAGATATCGCTACGCTTGGGCGCATTTTCCTCTTTCTCATACTTTTATTCCGTATTCTAGACACTACAAAATTAATAGAGCACAAAATTAACACAACATATATTATATACTTTTGAGATTTTATTTTTTGTGTTTTTTTGGAAAAAAAATGTTATGCCATCGCATAATCGCACATGTGATGGTGCCATCGCATAGCTTCGCATATGCGATTTGACAACAATGGCTAGAACATTTCCCATCGGGAATCGCAAAGAAGCTCCAAACTTGCGGTGCCGAATCTTTTAGGAGTGTAGCAAGGAGTGACCCTCATGCATACGTTCTTTAGCTTCCTCAACATATGGGGGTTAGCTCAACATTTAATGTGGAGGGCCTAGTTCCTTACCTAGGCTCAACCCCACCTCCTAGCAATCCTTTTCAAACGACCATTCCTTTTGAACCAATCCCGATCCCACAACCCATACCCCTTCCCCCTCTGAGCAAACCAAAAAGAGAGGGAATCGAGAAGATCTTGGTTGATCATGTGGTTTCCGCCGCCGTCTTAGAGTTTCAAAAGTATCTGGAGGGGTGGGGTGGGTTGGCAAGCCGGGTTTTGAGAGTGCTTGGATTAATGAAAAAGAGGTTCGTCGCTTGGATCTCGACATTATTGGCCGATATAATGAGCATGCTTCATCGGTGATGAAGCCTATTTGGTCAAGGGGAATTGCTGGGGACGTATATGTAATCGACCGATATCATGAACTAGTTTCATCGTTGATGGAACGTTTTTGGTTTGTAGGAATTGGTGAGGACGAAGATGTTAAAGGCATTGATTTTGGGCCGCATGGGTCTATCGACGGAAGAAGTAGCAGCGAAAGAGCCGATGAGCAGGAAAGGAGGTCCAAAATCAGCGCCTGGTCGCCTAGGCGTCCAAAGCCAACAATTTGAGGAAGACCAAATTAACAATAAGAGGTCGCCCAAGTGAGACTTAAGTTCTCATCCAACTCGTGTTTTGTCCTGATTTTTGTCCTTTTCATTCCTTTTGTTTATCTTTCCCTTTCGTTGTAATCTTCTACTTTTGGCATTTTAGTACTTTTCTTTTTTAGGGGTTTTTCTCTGTTTGGTGCCTACTATAAAAGGTCCTTATGCAAGCCATTTTATAAAATTGGTCGATTTTAATGAAAAGTGACTACACTTTGAGCTTGAGAGAAGCTTTAATGGAGAGTGAGTCTTCTTCCTCATGTGGGTTTGGTGTGAGGTCAAAGGTGTGATACCTATGCTTATCTTTTGTGACGACCTTGGCTTTTCCAATCCTCTCGGTATAGGAAAGGCCGGTTCATCAACTTATTGATTTCTCAATAAGCCGTAACAAACAGAAGCTGACAACATAACATAGATCTAAAACAGAGGCAAGACATAGAGTAAGGAAAGACAAAAGCTTAAATTAAAACAATATATATCACCATGAGGAGCCAGGAAGAACCACTGGTGATGGCCAATCCAAAACACCTAAAATAATGGTTCCTAATGATGGTTCCTCGAGTGATATCAAAAGACAAAACAACGGCCTTCGGCCCATAATTCAGAATAATTCTAAACAAAATACCAAGAAAGGACTAATAAAAATCAGGGAAAGAACTCCTCAACAGGTGTCTCCAGTTCCTCATCAGGAATGAAATCGGAGTCCTCTGGATCAAGATCGTCCAATCCCAAATCAGCCTCAGCACCTGTGACGTATAGTCAGGGTGAGCTAACATCGAAGCTCAATAGAGGAAACTTATCTAAAACATTTTATCATAAGTGAAGGTTTTTCAAAGAGAAAATCGAATTAATAACCTATCAAAAGATGCTTTGCAAACCAAATTTTCAATTCTAAATAGAAAGTCAAAAACTGAATCAATGTGTCAAATGTTTTCAAAATTTCGAATTAGGCATGCTTCTTGTCTTAAATTTATAACTTAATTTTATCTCCCAAATTACATATAGCATGAGAGCAGAAAAAGTCACCGATGGGAAACCCTACTGACCATCGTCGTCCATGAACCCTTTTTCTGAAGTGCAACAAGCCCCTACACTATGAGAGAAACTTGCGCCAAAAATTACCGTCAACATGGTTGGTAGAATCTAGGGTTTCGTTCGTATGCGCCTCAAATCGAATGCAAATGCTAACTTATATCAAAGCTTGTATACATTATACAATTACGGATTTTCAGAGTTCTGATTTGACGTTCAAGTTCAATGTTTCGAAGTTCTGAGTCCTTAGTCATATCAAAGTTTTACAGTTCTGATTTGTGTCATATTTCAAAGTTCTTATGTATGCTTAGTTGTTCAAAATGTCGGAATTTCATGATTGATACCACCAACCTACAATTATAATAGAATGCAAATCAGGTTTAGGTTCCCCTACCTCACAAAAGCGGTCTAAAACAAGTAAGGCAGTCCTCACAATGGACTCTCTAATCCTAATCCTACAAGTATTAATACTACGCGTGTTAATAGCGGACCAAAAGTCAAACTCTAAAAGATTGCCGATAAAATTTTCAACAAAAATTCAAAGGCTAGAAACAGGGCAAAATTCGACCCTTTAATTTAAATTCGATGGTTGAATTCAATTTCGACCCTCAAATTTCCAAAAATTTCATCAGGCCTAAAAATAAAAATTCGACCCTCGATTTTCAATTCGATGGTCGAATTCCAAATTTGACCCTCGAATTTCTCTAGGTCTGTGGTTGTTAATTTTTGATTCTTCGAACCTTTCTTTCTCATTCAACCACAGTCTGTTTATCTAATTAAAATTCACCATTTTCTACTCTAAGCAAAACATAAATTAATTAACTCATGGAGGTTTAAAAGCCTACCTCTTGACATTTAATCCAAAATCAAGCACTGGAACCAAACTTCAAGGTTTAATATGCTTGGATCTCCAAGTCAGTCCATCACAAGGTTGCCTCAAGAGAAAACAACCAAAGTTTCACACAGAACAAGCCACTCTCCCCTATCTCTCTCTCTCTCTCAATACCTTTAACAGACTAGAAAAACTATATAAGGTTATTCAATGGTTGAGATGGGGAGAGGGATTCTCAATCACTATGGATCTAAGATCAAGGCAACCAACTATCAAGCTCAAAGTTCTACTCTCACGTGAAGGAGGAAAGATTAAGACTTCTCCTTCACACCTCCCTCTTATAATACTAAGGTAACTCAACTATCTAGATTTTTGTGATTAAAAATTCTATCTACTTAACTTGAAATTATTTCCGGCGTTAAACACAAACACCCAACTTAAAGTGTATGTCAACGCATACATGACTTCCACAAGTCACGAGACAGAATCCTTTGGTCATCAATTTCGTCATACCCTTAGCTAACCAAAAACCCAGAAATATCCCGTAACTGTTCTCGGGCATGCTTACCGAGGTAAATGAAAAACAGGTCCAAAAATATCAGGGATATTACATCTTGCTGGTCGGGTGCAGGAGCATCAGGCTTTGGTGCGACGTGCTCTGCATCCTCCTCCTCATCTTCATCTGGTACCACCGCACCCTTAGGAGCCTTGACGAGCTGGTTGTAGGTCTGACCCCAATTGACGAGGTTATACATCTTTGATCTTTTCTCTATTTATTTCCCTATTTGTTTGCTATTTCTATCGCGTTTTCTATTTCTTGTTGTTAAAACACCCCTAAAACCTTAACTCTTGAGTAACCTTGATGCCCACCCTTGCGGATTGATTCTAATCACCACTCATCAATTCATGACTGCCGTTGGGCTCGAGCTTGCTCTACTTGCAACCGATTAACTGATCGATTTGAAAGCCTTAGCGAAGAGCTACGAGAATCCACATCGATCGACTAGCGAACGCCTAAACCTAGGGGATGCTAGAGTTTTGTCTCTAGGATCGTACCTTCCGCAATTCTAACGGATTCGCTCGCTGGATTGAACCCTATGCGAACCTAGCATGATTACCTAAGAGGAATTCCACGAAACTCTAAGGTATCGCTTTAATTGGAGTTTAATTGCTTAATTAATTAGTTCTGGAAGATCAACTAGACATACAAGTGCCAAGTGTCAAGGTGTCATAGATGTTTGGCACACCAATTTCTAAAGATTCCAATAAGGTGGCACGACCTTAAGAAAATAAAACTTAAAAAAAAGAATGCACATAGAAAAAAACTGAAGGGAAATCTTAGAGAGCCACTCGAGATATGTCATAAAAAGATACATAATGTATGTCATGAAGCTAACTAAGAGTATACTATATTTTGCATATGTTTTCAAGGACCCAAGCATTTTAATTTTTAAGTTACTAAACTTCACACAATTTAAAATAAAATAAAATGACATTTCATTTTATCATGTCAAAACGAGGAACTTTTTGATGGTATTATATGGTATTTTCATACATGTCTAAAAGTATCGTGCTGTGTTGAGGAGTGTCCAAGTGCCACCAAGTGTCGACACGACAAAAATCCCAAAAGTAGAATTACCTATCTAACACTAACAGCAACCATTCAGTCAATCAGCGGTAGGACATCCAAAGAAGTCCATTGTCAAAGGCATATGATGGGATGTCACCTTCAACATGGGAAAGACGGTCCAAATTCTAAACAAATTGTTTGATTCGAAAAAAACAACAACACTGCCTCCCTCTTGCAAACACATCAACTCTTACTGGTTTTTTTGGATTCATAGATTTGTATGTAGTTTCCAAAAAAACATTTTATTTTTCTTTCGAAAAAGCAGCAAAAACTCGTAAAAAAATTCCTCAAAAATAATATTTTTTCTTTTTCTAAATTCACGCTCTCTTGAAAATGGTTCTTGTTTGACTTGTGTGAGGTCAAAATTTGACTTTGGCCTGACGCCCCCCCCCCCCCCCCCCTCCTCGACTTCCATGGGCTGCCTACAACAACAACCATCAAGGATATCCTCCTCTCCTTCTTGATATTTTTTCTTCTTCATTGGCTGCTATAGCAACCCTTTTATTTTTTCTTTCTTCTTCACATCTCTTATCCTCCTCCTTCTGACTCTTTCCCCCCTCCTCTCCTTCTTGATATTTTTTCTTCTTCATTGGCTGCTATACCAACCATGGATCAAAATATCGTCCGATACCGATACGTATCGGACGATACGTATCGGTATCGGAGGTGGACGATACGGTACATTAAATGTACCGTATCGCCCATTTATATGGCTAATACCGGACGATACATTCAATGTATCGTCCGGTATGTTACTGTTCCGGTACGTATCGTCCGATACGTACCGGTTTTCGGCCCGGACGATACGTACCGGAAAACCGGCATTTTGATCCTTGATACCAACCCTTCTATTTTTTCTTTCTTCTTCACATCTCTTTCTATTCCCCCCCTAAAAAAAGGTAAGATTACATGATAGAATAACTATAGGAACATTGAAGGTATTATGGATTGAACAATACACAAAAAATGGAGGTGACAAATGAATTTATTGGAGAAAAAAAAAGACTATTACAACACAAATGTTTTCAATTTCTGATGCAGAAACATCATGAGGCGGCAAGGTGCTGACCATACATCAAACTCGCGTGGTTGACCCATTCATATGCCATGTAGGAATCTAGAACCTAATAATGTAAAGTTGAAATAACTAAAGAGACTCATATCCTAGTTCAGGTTTATTAGAAGAAAGAGAGATGGAGATAAGAGGGAGAGATGAGAGATCTAGAACCCAAATGGACTACATTGTTCTTAATAAGATGGTTTGGGTTACATTAGATCGTCCGTATATATTAGAGGGTAACTTAAATTCAAAACTCATTTTCAGTCAATGTGGGACTAAACCTACACTTAACTAAACACACCAGGCCACATACAACATATATTATCTCCAACAATTATGTTTCACGCATGAAAATTATTATTATCCGCATTTAATATTACCAGGTTGATAATGAAATACCACTTTCTTGATAAAGAGTTGGTACTAGGTGCACAGGCCCTTGCTTCATCTGTGGTGCACGGGTCGTAGTTCTATACTGATGATGCATGTCTTCTTTAATTTTGTCCATGTTGTACATGAGACCATCATTTAGATTGGATTCAGCCCAAAAATTGTGATGTTGAACAATTTCTACTGTCCTGATTAAGAGCCGCTGGAGCTTTGAAATGGACTGCTAAATATCATGGCAATGGCCTACATTGGGGGACTAAGGCTGCGTATGGCTTATCTCTTTGCTAGCCCCTGCCATAGTAGAGTTCACCTGTTTTAGCAGGTTCCCATCATCTTTGCTAACATCCTGCTACTTGCTTTAGCAGGTATTCCTTCTCCTTGATTACTCCTTGCATAGCAAGATTTTATGCAAGATTTACCTGTTCAGTAGTTCTACCGTCCTCTCTACCCACTCCTTCCTAGAGTAGATTTTATTTGCTCCGGTAGGGAGTTAGTAGAGAGCAGGGAGGTTGCTGCTAGAGCAGGTAAATCCTCCTTTGCAGAGAGTTAAAAAAGAGAATGGGAACCAACTAAAGCAGGTGAACTCTGCTGTGTCAGGGGCTACCAAAGAGCTATGCCATACACAGCCTAAATGTTCTTTGATTGGACATTTAGAAACCTTGGTCAAGAATGAATTTGAGCCATCAACCATCTGCAGGATACCCACATGATTATCTCAATTGATGACTAGGATTACCAAAGTGTATGATTATAGGATGACCGTTGCACCACAGTTGGTGCGTGAATCCTGTGGAACGAATATCAGCTTCTTGATAAATCCTGCAAATTTAATTATGGTTAGGAGATTTAGTTAATTTTTTTTTTCTTCTAATTTAAATAAAATAGTTTCCGATCCTCATTAAGTCCGCACATATCAATTTTGACTAAGCAGATGACTATATGGACTGCTCGTCTCAAACTAGTGAGTAGTGACTACCACTACTCATCATTTCCATCTGAACTGTTTGATGCACTGCAATATTGCATTTCATGAGATGACCCAAAGCATCAATTTAATTTTCCAGCTTTCCACCACTGTTATACAACTGATCAATGTAATTAGAATGCCTAGTTGAGCTTCAGCAATGTACTTCCCTACGGATAGGTTAGGAGAATACTTATGATACTTACGCTGGGGCCTGTAATTCAATTGGAAGGTGCCTGATGACGAACCTTGAGGTCACAGGTTCAATTCCAGCTTATCTAATTTTTTTAAAAAAGCAACCTGCTTATAATACCGAGGCAATTAGAACGCCTAGGTGAAGGTAGTTAATATCATGGTATTAAAACTTGACGAGTTGACTCGGAACTCGGGGCAGTCGACCCAGCTCGACCAAGTTTCGAGCCGACTCGCCAAGAGACTCGAATAAGTTTACAACGCGATCGACTCAGAAACTCGACCGAGTTTGTCAGCTCAGCGAGTCGACTCAGTCTCTTACTTAAACGAGGATAGGCGGGGATTATTTTAGATTTTAAAGGGCATTTAAGTAAAATTACTTATTTATATAAAGCTCAACCTATTCTTCGACATTCTAGCTAATCCCTCTCGAGCATTGAACTTAAACCCTCTCGAGGCTCCGAAAAACTGACAAAAAAAACCCTAATCTAGCGCAGAAACCCTAGACTCTTAACCCTTGCAAAGAAGAACGGAGAAAGAAGAAGATTGAGAACCACTCTTAAGTTCTTTTTTTTTTTTTTTCTGTTTTTTTTTTTGGTTATGTTGGAGCTCAGGCCTGAGGGCTTTTCTTTTTTATTCACAATGATTCATGGTGAATCACACTGCACAATGATTCACGGTGGATTTTCTGCTGGAGCTTAGGCCCATAATCTATTTTTTTTTTTATTCACGATGATTCACGGTGAATCCCAGTGTTCTCGTTGTATAAAGTGTAGGTACTCTTAATATAAAAGAGTACCTTTATTTATAACCCAAGATTCTTCCGTTTCAACGCAATTTTTACATGCTTAAACCAGTGGTTGCTTTAAATTAGACAATAAAGATCATTTTTTTGTGCCAATGTTCATCACAGTAGCTATCATGATCATTATCCTATCATCAGATTCTGGGATCACTTTCTCAGTTTGCTTTCTAATTCATAGATGGATGGGATCTGTATATTAGATGAATTTGAATATATCAAATATTTAAAATTTATTTTTATTTTTTATTTTTTAATATATATTAAATACCCGAGTCGGAGCGAGTCGAGTTGGACGAAGTTTCCGAGTTGACTCTACTCAGCTGACATCCAACTTGAGTTTTTGTGTCTTAAAACCATGGTTAATATTGTATTCTATATATTAATTTTAGCATTTATTATTCTTACGCTCTACTTGTCCTTGATGCAAGTAGGAAAAACTCAATACTTATTACTCATTTTTAAACATGATAGCAAATCCTATAAATTTCATGTGTGGGGATAGTAGTATTATTCATGCATTATTCGTTTATCTGTCTTCTTGCTGTCACTTTTGTTTAAAATCTTGGTGCAAAGGCTGGCTTCTTAGAAAGACAATCCCTTTGTTAAACAGTGAGTAATATTGTTTTCAATTTTAGTTGATGGATTTATTTTTATTGCAGTATTGAAACCATCACTCTTGGGGATAAACGGATAGGAATCAAGACTAGTGTCTTGGAGGAGAAAGCTACAGCTTGTAACATGCTCTGCTGCTATGCTGATGAGCTAAAGGAGGGATTCTATCCATGGATTGATCAGGTTGGTTATGATGCAGTGAATATGTACTTTTTTTTTTTTTTTTGGGTTTAACATAGGTTACACTTTGTTTTTTGAAGAAAAGATGAAGATTTGAACCAGAGCCTCTTTTTTCTAAGCTAAAATTTAACCAACAAGCTATATAACATTTATTTAAACAAAGAGTTTGTTTACATTGATTACACTAATCACATGGGTTTCATGGAATATGCAGGTTGCCCCAACGTTAGTCCCGCTTCTCAAATTTTATTTCCATGAAGAAGTTAGAAAGGCTGCTGTTTCAGGTGTTTATTACAATTTAAGTTTCTGGCATTTCTTTTGGGAGATGCTACTTCCACACCAACATTTGCATCTCCCAAACAGTTAATGAAATTTCTCACCACACATCAATAAATGAAAAGTTACATTGCACGCCATATTAATGAAATTATTGATGACACATGCACTAGTACTATGCACACACAAATTATAACAAGCCTCATTTTTTAGATTGTGTACAATGAGTAAATGATGGCGCGGAAGTAGCAGCCCTCTTGCTTGTTTTTATTGATTGTTTTGAGCATTGCAAGGTTCCTGATGTAACTTCTTACTGCATGTGCCCAGCCATGCCGGAGCTATTACGCTCAGCTAAGTTAGCTGTCGAGAAGGGACAAGCTCTAGGTCGTGATGAGTCCTATATTAAGCAGTTGTCGGATTACATTATTCCTGCTCTGGTTGAAGCTTTGCATAAGGTCATTGTGATATTTTTGGTTCTTTAATATTGTTTGTGTTCTAAATTCTCTATCTGGTCTTTATTGATTAATCAATTATATTTTGGTGCTGAGATATACATTCTTTACTGCGACTGGCTTGCAGGAGCCGGAGACAGAAATTTGTGCGAGCATGTTGGATGCATTGAATGAATGCATACAGGTTTGCCCTATAATTCATGAAGTTTTATTATTTTTTTGTTTAAGCCCAAATCTGTTACATTTGTGCATCGTCATTAAATGGAATTGTACTCCTCTTTGTTGAATAAGAGCTGGTATTAGGGTGCCCCAATCCGAGTGTCTGCAGCAGCACTCGGCAATCTCCATTTCTCCAAATGATCAAATCTCGAGAGCTGCACAGCTATCTAGGAGCCCTCGATTCAGTGAATGTTCACCTTTAACTGATTTGGCGCTTAAAGTATCTGCTCAATTACCAAGATTGGTGGTTTAAGATTGACTCGAGTGCTTCCTCTGGTGCTTGGGTTGGGTCCCTTGTACTAAGTTGTTGAATGATTTGGGTTGCTAAGTTGCTAATCACATGTTCTATCATGTTCCGGATACTTTCTGAGACTAAATTTATGTGATCAGTCTGCTGTGCCAGTAGCATTTGCTTAACTGTGTAGTGCATACAAATTCATGTGATCTACTTTATTTATTATTTTTTGATCAAGTAATGAAAAAGTTTTACTAGACAACACAAGTTTTACAACTTGTGTGCATATTTGGACGATAATTAACAAAGATATACTTATCTTATGGCAGTTGATGATTTAGGAAATTAGGCATAAGGTCACACCATTAACAAATTACATTGTAGACCAATATTTGCCAGCTTATTTATATGGGGAATCTCCTCAATCGGAGGAGAAAGTTATTCCACGTCCTAAAATGTGGGTACTGTCTTCCTTGGAGGCCTTCCCAGCCACCAATGTTCAGAGAGTTACTTGCAGTCAGAATGTAGCTTGCTGATGTTTATTTTTTATTTTTTCATGTTGAAGGGACTGGAAAGGACTCTTGCCATTGCGTTTGTTGCAGGGATCATTTACAAGCAGTTGCCTTCTCATTCCTTCTTGCAGACATGCTGTTGTTGCAAATATTAGTGAATGAATGAGACAAGTTCAAATCAGTATTGGCTTTATAAACTAAACCAGTGATACTTAATTCGCTGGGCAAACTAGCGAGAACTGCGAATTGGGTTCGGACAAACCAATTCGCCATACGGTTTGCCCCAATTCGGTGTGACTGGGCGATTTTTACGAATTGGTATTTTTTGTTTAAGCGCTATTTTATTAAAAAAAAGCGCAGGAGAAGACCTGAACCCACGACCTGTCACCAATTCACCTTACCTAACCGACAACTGACCAGTAGGGCTACTGTTAGTTTTATTTTTAAAACACAACATTAAAGTGTTATATCATAAAACTATATGAAGTTTATTGAAAAATAAAATAAAAAACTCATCGGGTTCACATGACAATTGCGAAATCGAATACAAATCAAGCGAATTAGCGAACTAAGTAACATAGAATTAAACAATGAATGAAATGATGCTACAAGTAGTTTTCTTACTTCTCTTATTAATAAATCTCCTATTTCCACCCGAAAGGAAAAAGTAAAGGTTTTTTCAAGCACAATCTCAGAATTCACCGGCTGTCGTGCTTTTACATTATGTTTTTCCCTTTAGTCACCTCAAGAATTCTGTCTTCTAATGCAAGCTATTTGAAAAACAAAGACTGATGGGGTTTCTCCAACCTGTAGATTAACATTTCAGATTATACCTTGATGATTAAGTGATTTTTTTTATCCATAACAGCAAAATATATCAAATCAAGAGAAATGATTTCATACTTGTGTTGTAGGGAGAGACTACTACACAATGAACGAACAGACTGGGAGAAAAAAAAGCAAGAACCACTGGAATTATAATCCTCCCACCATATCGTCCGATGGCCCTGATCGACTCTGGTGGAATCTGCCCTTTCATGAGCTTAGCACAAACTCATTCTAAAATTCTTTCGCTAGTGAATCTCATCACTATCGCAGCTGGCCTTCTACTCCTACGAAAAGTGCTGTCATTTCTTTCTAACCAATTGGCCCACATGACAGCCATATGGGCTACATCCCAAGAACTTCTGGGGAAACCACTATAATAGCTGCAAGTAGACTTTCACAAGACCTAGGAAAGCACCATCTCGCTCCAAAATGCCAAATCATCATAGCCAACTCATGCCCAGGGAAATCACAATAAGCAGATGATTTGCATCTTCCCAAAACATACTACACGGCACAATTGTTTAATGGAACATCCCTCTTTTTAGCAATGAGCCATAGAGCAGAAGAAACGTATCCTTTGGGGGGGGGGGGTGTGCATACCCTCTTCCACGAATTTACCCGATCCTGATCCTCTCTCGGCTTACACAGAGAGAACTTCTGTCTTTGACCCAAATCCTTCTATCAATTCAACTCTGATTAGGAACACAAAATAGACCACTCCGCCAACAGCCTGGAAGAAACACTCAATCTCCCCTTCCCTTAAATTCCTATGCAAGTTCACCTCCCAAGACCTGGCCCCCCTGACTCATAAACAGACTTTACCAAGAGCATATTTTGGTGGACAGGCAGCCTGAACTCTTCCTCATATCTGTGGCTCAATTCAGTGCCCAACCAAAGATCTTGTGAAAAGTGACTCTGTCCCCTATAATCCACTTGAATCTGATACACTGGTCAAACCTCTCCTTGATTGAACACAGACCTCTAACTATATCGAGCATCTTCCCGATGCCCAGAAGCACAAACCAATCCAACCTACTGAACTTGCATTCAAAAAGCACACCCTTCACTATGAATCCAACAATGCCATTTGCTAAAGAATGCCAGATTCGTCACACGACCTTCGTCATCGAATGCTGAAAATAAAAATATTGAAGGCATTTTGTTCAAATGTTTCCATTCTGCCTATGCCACTCATCCCAGAGATCCCTTAGCAAGTAGTTAAATCGAAATTAATATACATTTCAAATTCCTCAGAAAAAGGAAGTAAAAATTTAAATTCAGGAGCATTTATCAAATAGATGGAGTAGTGTTTCCTCTGGGCTTGTTAGAAAAACAGGGGATTATTGGTTCTATGTTTCTACTCCCTAATTAATTAACCCTTTAAGATTTTAGCCTTCAGTGCAATTCATACAAAGGTTTGGACCCTAGTAGAAGGATAAGACTCTGATAATTGAATCTAAAATGGACCATATAAAATGAGTTCATAAGAAAATCCTTCAAGCATTAGACACAAAATGTTATCTCACATTCTGTACAGATTTGAGAGTTCGTTGAAAACTGTTTAAATCCCTTCCACTACAAACCAATCTATTCATTGAGAACCATGTTAGCGAGAAGATTAAGGTCGCTTATACAGATGCGTAAACCAACTTGTGGGTGCTTATTTCACCTCAATAGGTGTCTTGTAAGAAAAACTATCATATATGTCCCCTAAAGTAAGTCGGCTATATTCATAAGGGTACGGCTATTCTCACCCATTTATTAGTAAGTACCACACGGTTTTTTCACGGATGAAAACCATTGACTGGTTTGAATCAGACTATGGAGATTATTTTTTGCTTCAATCTTCCTCACGATAAATCTTAAGATCATGGCACGCCTATCAAACGGTCTAATGTTGATTCCACGTGGCACACATCCCCAAAAGTCACCTAGATCATTGGAAAAAGGAGTTGATCTTCACTTTTAGTGATGTGTGCCATATGTAATCAACATCTGACCGTCTGATAGGCTTGCCATGATCTTAAGATCTATGTGAGGAAGATTGGAGCAAAAATAATCTCCATTGTCTGATTCAAATCAGTCAATGGTTTTCGTCTGTGAAAAAACTGTGTGGTACTTACTAATAAACAGGTGAGAATAGCCATACCCTATTCATAAATGGAGTCATGAGTTACGTTCCTTTGCAACCAGGGAGCGGAGCTCTCCAAATTCCATTTTTCCTAAGCAAGGATGGAGCTTGAGTCCACCTTTATTCCATCAATCCACAATTTCGAGGAATTCCTAACCTTAACAATTTGTCATCTTCACTCTGTTTAGAATGCCAAATTGAATTCGACCAACAATCTAACACCAATACCTTGAGCTTCGATAGGCGCGCTCAACCAGCTCCCAATTGATCATATTGGCCTCTTCTCAATATTGATCGCACATCCCGATTTTTTTTTTTCTAAATAAGAATTTTTATTCCCACATGCATGTTACTGAAAGACGTGAAGGAAATAAGAATGTTGGACAAAGTAGTGTTGATCATAACAGTTTGGCCTGCTAGAAAGAGATTTCCCTTTGCAGGTGTCGCGTGAGGATTCAAAAATTTCCTTCACTGGGCTTCAATTTGACTCATTTACTTTTTCATGTTTTAGGGCACCTTCAAGCAAGGGTCAAAATCTCGGATATCCGATACGTATCGTCCGAGCTCCAAACTGATACATATCGGACGATACGTATCGGAACAGTAACTTTCCGGACGATACATTGAATGTATCGTCCGGGCATTTGTATGTACAATGGACGATATGGCATTTGAATGTACCATATCGTCCTGGTCCAATACCGATACGTATCGGTATCGGAGGAAATTTTGACCCATGCCTCCAAGGCTCCAAATATTTTAATGGAAAATATCGATTTCACACCCAATGATGCTAGTGTTGTCTTGTGATAAGTCATTTTGCCCTTTCATGCCACACTCTACTGATTTGTTACAGATAATCTGCTCGTGAATCTCTGAGTTTTAGAATAAATCTAACCTTTTTAACTTTATACTTCAACTTGATACCATGTTGCCTTAGCCATGATAAATTGATAATGGTATAGTCCTTGTAGGGCAAGTGGTTCATTGGGAATAGCTGATGTGGCCCCCATTTAAAAGTACCAAGAAACGAAATGAGGATCTACAGAACGGCGTCCTTTTGCTCCATTAAGCTGAAATCATTTTCCCCAGAAACAACATAAGTGGTGGCTGCTTGATTGTATTCAATATTACTTTTCCAAATGGGAGCAGATGCTTCATAATGAACCAAAATCCTGCATAGTTAATAAACTCAGATTTGACTCTGTTCACACATGCTTCATGTAAGAAAATTTTGTTCCCTAAACTTGCAGCCTTTGGCTAATTGGCCTCAATTCACATTTGAACCAAAATGCTGTATTCTTATTGAATACGGGTCTCTGTATCCATGAATTTCAAGCCGCTCACAAATGGTTTGATTGATGTGTTTTGACTGTTTTTTTTTTTTTTTTTGATAACTGAGGGTAATCCTAAGCTTACACTTGGACTAATCCCTAAAGGATGCTGTCACCCCACCGTGTAACGAGTATTTCACGATTTACACACCCTACGGGGCATCCTCTTATCGCAGAAGGGAGACGCCAACACTCAATCCCATGACCTGTTGGTAACAAGCCAAAGTCTCCTACCACCTGGTGGGTTATGTGTTTTGACTGTTGAAATACAGCTGTACACCATAATATTCAAGTGGCTTGATTGGGATTCAGGACTCCTAATTTCTAGGCAAGTTTATAAAGTTTTAAAATTAATATTCAATTTGCAAGTCATTGACTTTTAGTTGTGCCCATTCTACTGTTCTCCTATGACTTAATAAGTAACAAAATGAAGAGATTACATTTTGACTGCTTATTTAAATAATATTTTAGATCATGTGGAATCTTCTTGAATGAAATATACTTAAATCTAAATGTGCCATTGTACTTTTCTTCGGACTTTTACTATGCTGATTCGCTTGTACAACCACAGTTGACTTTCTTTTCTAGTCAAGTTTCATGTAGTTCTATAAGAATGGTACTTTCTTCGGTGTAAGCCCTTTTATTTAATTATTTACTGATTGGAAGGCATGTATGATTTATTAAAAGTGGATCTATATCAGAATATAATGAAGCATAGATATTTGGTTACTCAGCCTATGGTACATCTATTCTCATTGTGCTCTGAGGCTATTGGGAAGAAGCATACATGATATGACTTTTCACCTTTTTTTTGGTTTTGTTGTTTTCCTTTTTTTCAATTTTGTTTTATTATTTTTTACTCATTGATTAATGTTGCTGCTAAGAGATGTCTCACATAAGTAGTATGTTTCATATGTTGATGTTTGCTGAACGTGGGAATTGATGCTTTAACATGAACTTTTCTGGGTGGATCACTTTATGTTCTGCCATAATATTCTTGAAGTCCACAATCACATCTTGAATCTACCCTTCCATTTTTTTGTTCTTCTTCCAGATTTCTGGACCACTTCTTGATGAGAACCAGGTGCGATGCATCGTGGATGAGATAAAGCAGGTGATCACAGCTAGCTCAACAAGAAAGAGAGAAAGAGCAGAAAGGACCAAAGCAGAGGACTTTGATGCCGAGGAAGGGGAGTTACTTAAAGAAGAAAATGAGCAAGAAGAGGAAGTCTTTGATCAAGTTTGTCTTCAAAACTTTCAATTAGTTATTATGTTTTATTTTTATAATTTTATTTAATGAAATTTTGTTACTTCTGTAGTCGAATATCAAATTTTGCGTACATAAGCCATGCATGTGTACTTAAGCTCGTGATTCTTTTCTAAATACAGGTTGGTGACTGTTTGGGTACTTTGATCAAAATATTCAAGGCTTCTTTCTTGCCTTTCTTTGATGAGCTTTCTTCATATATAACACCTATGTGGGTAAGATTTCATACAATGTATGCCTATATATATATATATATATATATATATATATATATATATATATATATATATATGTATTCTTTATAATGGTGTTTGTGGTTGATTGAGATTACTTTCCAACTTCTGCACTCATGATTGTTAAAATTTGGGGGACTTAAAAACTGGGTTTTGCCAGTGTTATTTTTTTTTGTAAATGCTTGTATATATATATATATATATATATATATATATATATATATATATATATATATATATATATATATATATATATATATATATATATTAGTAACCTGTGACCTAAGTGAGCAAGCTAGAAGACTTGTCCAATGTAGACAATGAACATGATAGTTCCATCCAGAATCTCACGCGTTTGGCTCATGCTTCCTATCTCTGCTGATCATATATCGTTCAGGCCTGCCGCCTATGCATTCATCATCATCTTCACCACAGACTTATCCCATCTTTTCGGGGTTGGCTTTGCGAGTCTTATTCCCCTACTTGTTTTTGATAAGTGATAACCTCTTGGTAACTTTGCAATCCTTCATGTCTCTTGTCACTGCTTCCCTCCAGGTCTTCATTGGTCTTCGTCTTCTCCTACTTCCATGTGCTTATAGTGTCTTAACCGTTCGTATAGGATCCGTTTCTGGCCTCCCATGGACATGTCCAAACCATCCCAAGCGACATTCCGTGAGTTTTTCCTATATAGGTGGCACTCTCAAGTTTCCTTTAAATACTCATTTCGAATTTTTATCTTTTCTTATGATTCCAGAGATCCATCATAACATAAGCATCTCAATCACATGTACTTTATTTTGTTGTTGCTTTTTCGTAGCCCAACATTGTGCACCATATAATAGCCGTCTTATAAAATCGTCTCTTCAATCTAGTTGGAACTCTTGGGTCATAAATAATCCACTTGCTTCTCTTCATTTGATCCAACTTGTATTAATTCTATCTGAGTTGTCCTCTTCAAATTCACCATCTGATACTAAAGTAGTAGAGCCTAAATAACAGAATCTATGACAATGTGCCACTAGATGGTTTGTATTGTAACTAAATCCTCCTCCGAGCTATCATGTTCACTAAATTTGCTCCATGTATTCCACTTTGTTTTGCTAATTTTCAAATCTCTCGACTCGAGGCTTTTCTCCATAATTTTAGCTTATCATTTATTGCTTTCCTTATTTGGGCAATTAGTACCACATCATTCTTAAATAATAAGCACCATGAAACCTCTTCTTATTTGTCTATGGTTAACACATCCATGATTAGGGTAAACAAATAGGTGCTCAAGGCAGATCCTTGAAAGCATTCATCTCTCTGCACCCCGTTCTTACACTAGTTACCCCCTTTCATACATGTCTTGAATAATCTCAATATATAAGTTCAAGATGCATTTCTTCCGCAATGTCTACCAGATTATTTGTTTCGGTACTCTGGTCTCTATCATAAGCCTTCCCAAAATCAATAAAAACCATGTGTAGCTTCCCAATAGGAAATAGCTTCTATTGATCTTCCAAGCATAAATCCAAACTGTTTCTTTGATACACTTGATTCTTGTCTTAGTCATTATTCTACTATTCTCTCCTAGAGTTTCATAGTTTGGCTCATACGGTTAATGCCTCGGTAGTTGCACAATTTTGGATGTTTCATTTGTTCTTAGAAAAAAGATCCACTATGCTCCTCCATTTCCTCATGTCTGCCATAGATCCAGGAAGTTTAAATTTAATATTTTGTAGTAGGGTTTATATGAACATAAAAGACTCCTAGAGCGGACTTTTTTGTTAGTAGCCTGTTTGCATAGGTATATAAATATTTTAGATTTTTATACTGTTATGTCATCAAATCTCCTATTGAACTTCACTCAGAAATCATCAAATCCCATATTGTTATCATCCATTTATACATGAAAATTAACAATCACAACTGATACAAAGTTTGTTAACTGATCAAAATTATCAGTTTCCATATCCATATAATCCACATTCCATCCTCAATTCTCTGAAAATTCAGTAGTAGACTGATGATCGTCGTTTTCAAGGTCATTTTCCCTTTGGTGCATGGGCATCTGGAGCAGTGTTATTTAATATCAAAAGGCAGAGCGAGGGAGGCCTAGGCGAGCTTGTTTATTCTACCTATATATAATTATATATTTATATATATGTATTATACTTTTATAATAATTTAATTATTTACTTTTATAATGCACTGTTGGAGTTCAAACAATTAAAGATTCATTGCCATTCCAGTTCCACTAGATGAAAATTCTGTCACTCTGTTCCCTCATCCTTGTACATTTGCATTGACTTAAATTTAAGTTTATCAAAATTCTCCTTAAATGGTAGGAATTTTTTTTGTATTTTTTTTTAGTTACATGGTTTTGATATTTAGGGTAAGGATAAAACAGCCGAAGAGAGAAGGATTGCCATTTGCATTTTTGATGATGTTGCAGAACAATGTCGAGAAGCAGCTCTTAAGTAAGCATACACCCTTGAAATGTTTAAATTCGAAGTAGGCATTCTTATTGGAACCTTATCTTTAATGTTGAATGACCAGATATTATGATACATATCTTCCTTTCTTATTGGAAGCATGCAATGATGTGGACCCAGATGTTAGGCAGGTTTGATCTCAAACCAAACTTGTTAGTTTCTGGTGTTATTTCTAACTCTAAAGTTCTCATGGGTCGCGTTTAAATTAAATTTTATTTTCAGGCTGCTGTTTATGGAGTTGGTGTTTGTGCGGAGTTTGGTGGATCTGTGTTCAAACCTCTCGTTGGTGGTATCTTTCTTATTCTAGGTGTTTGTGTTAAGGAGTTGTGCCGCCCTTAAAAACTGTATATGAACGCCTGCTTTTTATTGGCTTTCTGCAGAGGCTCTTTCGAGGCTAAATTTTGTAATAGGGCAGCCTAATACACCCCATGCGGATTATGTGATGGCATATGACAATGCTGTTTCATCTCTTGGAAAAATATGCCAGTTTCACCATGACAGAATAAATGCAGCTCAGGTACTCCCAACTTCTTGCTCCTTTTCTGCTTTAGGTTAAAGCTGCATGTTTGACCTAGTATTCTGAGTACAAGCAATGAAACATTTATTATCATTATATTGTTCAGTGTTTTCTTTCTCTGTCAACCTCTTTTCTATCAAAGATGAATTACTGACTCATTATTTTTGTTTGGAAAAAATGCAGTCAATATTCCCATGGTCAGAGTTGGGCTGTTGGCTGTCCTCGCAAAAATTTAAAAAAATTTATTGCCAGTTCGGTTCTGCTTTTTATGAATTTTATAGTTGGGTTTATATGAAAGGAATGTGTAGGCTAATACTGATCATTGTGTTAATTAGTTAATTTTCGAGCAATCTCACTCATGATCAGGGTAACAAAATGAATTGCTCAAGTTGTCTTTTAGTTCTCCTATGATATTTTCCATGACTTCATGAACGTCCCAAATGAATTGCTCTCTTTGATATATAAACGTAGTCACCTTATAAATATGTTTGGTGCAGCCTAAATCTAGTTTTACTGATGCCCAAATTTTTGTAGACATCACTTCCCATTGTACCTTTTTACCCATTTCTTTAGTGGACTTGGCATATGGACACTTCACTCATTCTACCCATGCATCATTGAACACTTACGTCCTAAGAACTTTTATAACAAACTTCCTCTTATGTACCCATTCCTAATTCTACCTTTCCTTGTTACTCCACTCATTACCTTGGCATACACTTCTTTACTGTGTGTAGTCTATCCTCTTATTGCTTATTTATAGCTGAACACTTGGTACGAGACAGTAACAGTACTGCAGGTCTTAAGGTTGCCTTATAAGAATGTCACTTTAATTGAAGTAACACTACTTGGTCAGACAATACATCTCACTCACTTTTGTCCACTTCACCCACCCATCATTGAATCCGATTGAGATGTCTTCAAACCTACCATCCGGTTGTATAATAAACATGGTATCAAAACTCGGCCGATACTGATACATATTTCGTCAAGAACCGATACCGATACCGATACCACCCTAATATAGGTATCAGGTGGTATCAAAACGATACGGGTCAGTATCGGCCGATATTTTCTTGGTATTGGCCGATATTGACCAATAGAACTCTTTCTTATGTTTTTTTTCTTTTAAAAATAAAATAAAATATAGGCCGATATGGTATCGGCAGATTCCGTATCTGCCAATTGTATTGGTCCAAGATGGACTGACACCTTGATAATAAAGCCCAATTGCTTAAATCTATGACATTATTCCACTAAAGTGTTTTTGATTTTGACTAAAGGTATCCTCGTACTTTCATTTCCAATAACCTTGCATTCCATATAGCATGTCTCTTTCTATTAACCCAAAAGCTTTTCTACATAGTTCCAACGTATCCAACTTATTATTGACTTGTTTGGAAGTTTTCCTCCACAGTTACAACTTTTTTTTTCGGGGTGGTGTGTGGGTAAGTTTGGATTGAGCCTAGGACCAAGGTTGCAGCGTTGTCAACCTTCCAGTTCAGCTATAAGCTCAACCTCACCATACTTCCAACTAATCATTTACTTTTTTTTTTAAAAACTTATCATTTACCTTACTTGCTTGGTTGACCAATTAGCACCACATCATCTGCAAAACAGCATACACCCGTGGAACCTCATCCTGTATTTTATTCTCATCCACAGCTGAGGCATTGGAAATTTGATTGTTCAGTTCATTCCGAAGTTCCAGAGCACTGCTAAAAATATTACTAACACAAACAAATAGCTTGAGCGATACCTTGTTGTGAGTTCCGAGCAATGTAACTTCCAAGCAATCCATAATCCCATGATGTTATTAAATGCTTTTAAATCTACCGTTTCCAAAGATTGGGAAAAACCCTACATAAATTCGTGGGGTTCATAGGCATTTGATGAACAGACAGGTAGCGTCTTCAAAGATGTGGCAACAGTGGATCATGGGACAGATATTGCGATAAAACATCTCCTATTAATATCCTTCCGGGAGGGCCATCCAGACAAAGCACTGAGATCTAGGGAAGGCCTGATATAAAGATATAACTAAAAAAAATACCAGAATTGAATTGACCAAACTCAATCGTCTCTTTGTACGTAGATCTTAATTAAAAAACTGAAAACCCTTCGTACATGTCTTTGGATAATCTCAATATTTCATTAAGGGCACATTTCCTTCTTTTCTCCCCACTATAATCTACCCTGACAGCCAAGCATAGGACATCTCTAAATTGATAGAAACAGTTCATATTTTTCATCCTTTCTCTAAACCTTTCCATCCCTTTTCTCAATAAAAAAGGGCTTCAAATGTTGATTTCCCCGAGAGAAACTCAAATTGGTTCTTTTAAATATTTGATTCTAGACTTATATGTTCCTCTACTTCAATTGTTGATTTCCCCGAGACTTATATGTTCCTTTACTTCAATTGTTGATTTCAGAGTTTCATAGTGTGACGGCTATGACCCATAATCTTGAAACCTTGATACTTGATACAATTCTGGATAATGCCTTTATGCTTATGAAAAGGAACCACAATGCTCTTTCGCTATTTTTCAAACACTTTTCTTGTTTTCAATATCTTGTTGAACAATTTGGGCAACCAAAGAAGCTCCTTATCTGCCATCAAAGTCCATGCCGTTATTAGTATCCCATACCTAAGGATGTCATTTTCATCTTTGTGGAAGTGGTTTTAAACTTCTACTTGAGATACCTTCTTAGTCACCTCTTGCTCACTTTCTTCATATACTTCCCTGACCTATTCTGCATTTAATAAATTTAAATATCTTGTCCATCTGTTCTTTACCTCATCTTATTATCCAAGACCCTTTAATGTTCATCTCTAATGCACCGTCTGATCAAGGTTTGTGTCTTCCTCTCTCTTACCATAGCAAGCTTGTATATAAATTGTCATATGCTTCATATTTACCTTACGGCTTTCATAGTTTCTCCTTTTGTCATCTTCTATCTTTTAGGTTCTGCCCTTTTTTCCCCCATTCCTTGAAGCATGTTTTCTCTTTAGTTGAACCTTTGTATTCTACCATTATGTTTCCGTATGCATATAACTCTTTGTTTTAGACTCCCCAAACACCTCTTTAGCAACCCAATATGATATAATATGAAATTTGTACTCGCATCTTTTGGTTCCTCACCTCCATTCTACACCATTCATCAGTTTTTATTTTGTCTCTTTTTAATTTTCACCACCTTAATCTTGGGTTACCTTTTTATTTAGGGTACCTCTGTTTGAGCCTACCAGATTACTGGTGGGCGCCTGCACTATAACCGTTGATCGCCTTAAATCAGACAATCCTAATCGTTTTTCATGCCAATCTTTGACACAATGGATCTTGAGACCACGGGCCTGCCATCAGACGGTCAAGTTGCTGATTCCATGTGGCACAGATCACAAAACGTGGCCCTAAAAATCACGTTTGAGCATGATGTGTGCCATGTGATTTTAGAGCCACGTTTTGGAATCTGTGCCATGGGGAATCAGAAATTTGATCGTCTGATGGCACGCCCATGGTCTCAAGTTCCATTGTGTCGAAGATTGGCATGAAAAACGATCACGATCGTCTGATTTAAGGCGGTCAACGGCTTATAGTGTAGGCGCACACCAGTAACATGGTAGGCGTGAATAGAGGTATCCTTTTGGTTACTTGTTGAATTTTTTTCTCGACAGTGTATGCTATCCTCTCTTAAGGTTGATTTGTTATGGGCCAGAACATTTTTCTGTATAAGTATATGCTATCATCAATGACTTTTCAATAGTTGATTTTAAGTAGATAAATTTTTCGTTATTTGATATCGTTGTTATTCTTAGAAACACAATATGCTGTGACATTTGTTTTCCTTTCATGTAACCGTTCTCCCTTTTTAATAGGTTGTTCCCTTTTGGTTAAACTGCTTGCCGATTAAAAGTGATTTGATTGAGGCCAAAGTTGTGCATGAACAGCTTTGTTCAATGGTGGAAAGGTAGGACTTGGTCTTCAAGGGACATGTAATAATAAGTTTACAGAATGAATCTTTTTCCAGTTTCAACTGTATTTTTTTGTAAAAATCTTTTGGACATTTATTCTCATGTTCTCTCGATTATCTACAGATCAGATGCAGATCTTTTGGGTCCTAACAATCAGAATCTTCCTAAAATTGTTGCAGTGTTTGCTGAGGTAAAACCTTGATTTCTATAATTGCATAATGTCTTCCTTTCCTTCATTGTAGAAATTTGTTCTAAGCAAGGTGTCAGTATCGGTATTGGGTATCGGTCCTCTTGGACCAATACGTATCAGCCGATATATCTATATATATATATATATATATATATATATATATATATATATATATATATCTGAAAAAAGCAAGTAAAAAACTGGTTGTATCGGTCAGTATTGGCCAATACAGAGACAGTATCGGCCGATACGTGTACCGGGGTGGTATTGGTTCTCGACGAAACCAATACGTATCAGTATTCTGACTTCTAAAACCATGATTCTAAGTGTGGTCTGCTTCACCACCATCATTTCCCATCGGTATATTTCAACTGGACATAGTACCATACTCTTTTGGATGGCCTGAATTAAAGTAATCCTATCTCCGTTAAGTCCTTCCTGCTTATTCTTAATAAAGGATTCAAGTTCTAGTACGGGGACTGTCCAATATTCTGTAGCAGCTTCCATCTTTAACTTAATTATATGTTACATAGAAGTTATAAAATAGAAGTTATATTTTATGAGGTAATTATATAATATGTGCCAGAATTATATAATTTAAATATTTTTATTTTGTGACAGCCCGGATTTCGGTACCCCGAAACTAGTGCCATCAGCACGACCCTCAAGGCCGTGCCCCTTAATCCTGCACGGAACATTGGTATAACCAAACAACAATGAAGCAAAATAAAGCATGAGAATAGAATCTAACTAAATCTCCATGCATTAATGATATATTATTCTAATAAGCACCCAAAATGCAGTTCTAATCCCATGCCACTGCATGAGCAGAAGAACCGGCCCGAACCATCGGTGATAAAACAAAGTCACCCCAAATGGTTCACCAAAAAAATATATCAATATAATTACATTTTCACACAAAAAGGGCTTGACATACCAAGCCGTACAGTACTCTCACAAAATTGAATCAAAGTACGCAGGGGTCTCCTAGAAGAATTTCTCAGGAGGGGGCTCCAAATCCTCTCTGGGTTCGTAATCCGAGTCCTCCGGATCAACGCCTCCAGAAACAGTGACAGCTGCAAGCACGGGACCTGTGATGTATAGTCTAAAGGGGTGAGCTACATCCTAGCTCAATAAAGAAACAACTGAATGAACATATAAGTTAAACTTTCACATATATTCCATAATATTTGACAGCATGATATATCAATGAATTTACTGGAAAAACAGTTAAAATGACTGAAAAGATGCATTGGAAGTTACTGGTACTTTACACGTTTCGTTTGTTCTCAACTTGTTCATAAACCACGATGATTCGGCCTAAAAACTTAAATCATAGCTTAAATATTCCCTGACTTACTATAGCGTCGGGCGCCGGATGGAATGCCCACCATCGTCTCCTAATCAGACAATTTTCAAATATTTTAATACTACCCATGTCCCTTTCTCATAGGCGGCGGGGTTTATATCTCATACGTAAGCACTTACATCCCTAGGATGTCCAACTGGTGTACGGATTGGCCGCCGTACCGGTCATGGATATCCTGTCGCGTTAGTCGTGGGTATACCGCTACGTTGGTGGGGTATTTTCTAAACCTTAAACATCAAGTGCACTGTGTGATTGTGCTAAATAGAGTAAATTAGGCCTTATCATTCTCATTCTCTTTGCTTTACATGATCACATATATCCCTGGGATGCCTAAGTCCATGCATCACATTGATGCCTTTATCATATTCACATCCCCTGGGGATGTCATACTTATTCACTTTACTTTGTGTTCACACACACACACACGTACTTATGATTCACATTTTAGATGCATGATTTCATTTCTATATCACTACATACATGTTCTTGCTCTTAAATTATATGTTCAAGGTGTTCCCTACTTTACGCGTCCGGATTTTCAAACATCAAGGTCCCACGCGGTTCCCCATGCTTGCATTCACTCGTACCACCTATGGTACACCATAACACAAGCAAAACATCAAGAAAGATGCATAGAAGAAGATACAAGACCCTCCCTGAACCTCACAGTCTAAAACAAAAGCCCACAGAAATTGTCCAAATCGATTAATCGAATTTTCAAAATCGATTGATCGATTTCTCAAATCGATCAATCGGTTTTCCCAAGCTTCCATTTTCCAGTCACTGGGAGTGCTCAGATGATTAATCAATTTTCAATCGATTAATCGAATTTCAAAAATCGATTGATCGATTTTAAAATCGATCAATCGGTTTCGGGCATCCCTACCCAACTAACTTCTAGGCCAAAATCGATTGATCGATTTTCCAAATCGATCAATTGATTTGGTTAGAAATTCAGCCCTTTGCGGGCATTTGTTCCAAATTTCTTCCTTATCATTTCTCCTTCATTCTTACTTCTCTAATTCATCATTTAAACTACAATTGAATGCACAACATGTTTAAAGCAAATTCAATATAACTCACCTCAATCAATCTTTTGATTGAACAATTGGATCGGTCTATAGGTTAGGGCTTCCAGCTTTGACTCCAACGAGTTCCAACGCGTCGAATCCGGTATTAAATGCTCAAGCTTATCTTCAAATTTGGAATCCACATTAACTCCTCTTAGCATTTACTCCTTCCTTTCTCTCTCTCTCTCTCTCTCTTCTTAACTCCACGCCAATTACAATAAAGAGAAATAACTTCTCTTTAGTTATTAGGCTCTTTAACCCCCTCTTACTTCAGTGTTAGGCACATACACCCAAGACTCGTGTATGTGATCTCTAAACTGGCTCTCACACTTCGCACACGTGCTTGTTCACCTCGAACTCAGTTGAGTCATAGTCATCGTGCTGACTTCCACTTGGTCAAACCTACGACCAATCGGGCATGCATCCCAAGGACACTGTTCAACGCCCAAAATTCGGGGATGTTACATATTTTGTTTTATTTATTTATTCATTGATTGGCTAAATTTTATTTTATGTTCTACAAGTGGCACAATCCAGGTCATAGTTATCAGGAAGAATTAATATCAGGAAAGCAGCCTGAGTGCCAGGTGACCTGGTTCTCGGTCTCTTTTTGGGACGTGTGCGACGTGGAATCGTCATGTGTGCCGTTTGATGGTGCCGTGATTTAAAAAGGCCGGGAAGAAAAATGATCTCCATTATCAAAGTCAAATCAGTCAAATGCCATTTAAAATAAACAGCTACACTGTGACGCTAACATATAGCATCACTTTTAGATGGCCTTTGACCAAAATCTTCTTTTGACCTAATTTTTTGCACCTTAGATCTTGGGATTATGGGTGTCAAATTAGACTGAACACATGGTGGTTCCACATGGCATGCATCCCCAAAAGTGCCTCAAGTACCAAGAGTGTTGGTTCTCTAGTTGGGTACCTAATACCGATGCTATCACGAATCCTATCTTCTCTTCATAAATATCCACATTTCCACTTCCCGTTTCCAATATCCATTTCTCGCATCAGGTTCAAAGGCATAAACGTTGTAAAACGAAACATTTCCTAAAGGGTTGTGATTTCTGAAGCGTCGGGATTCTGAGGGAGGGAGCATTTTCCGGCAACCAGCCAAAACCATCGCCCAGGTCTCCCCTAGGCAACCGCTAACCCCAAATTGATCCAAAGAGAAGGCAAGGTACATTCATCCTCTTGAGAGGTCTTCTGAAGGAAGATTTATAAAAGCACTAGAGCTCTATTGTCAATTTCGCTCGCGTAATCCTCAAGTTCCTCTTCTCGCAATTTCCTTCAGAGAACAACATTCCTGACGGCATTACATCCATTCCTCTCCCAAACATCAGAAACCCTCGCCCCTCTATAGAGAGTCAGATTGAAAATCCTAGCCGTACATCCCCTTCAGGGCCTTATCACTACACCATCTGTAATGCCAGAACCTAACCTTCTGGCCCGAGCAAACCTCAAACCTCACATCTTCCTCAAACAACTTACCCTATTTACTCTCTTGCTCCGTACAAAACCATGGCGACACTTTTGGCCCCTAACGGATCAACCATGGCTATCATTTACCTAGAAGCACAAGATTCATACCCTGTAGTGAAAGAATGCCCAAACCCCGTCTTCCTTCGATCGTTGGAAAACCGCATCTCCCATTAAGTACATGAATCTTTTCTCTGACCTTCCGACCACTCCACAAGTTCCTCTGAATCTTCTACAATCTTCACAAGTTCCTCTGAATCTTCTACAATCTTTTAACTATCGTAATAGGACACTCAAACATTGACATAAACTAAATTAGCAAGTTGGGTATGGTAGACTTGATCAGGGTAACCCAACCCCCTTTCGATATGAGCGCTCCTTCCCAACAAGCCAGTTTCTTATCATTCCGTTCCTCCAACTGGAAACTCAGCCATCTTTCCATATGCTGTTCTTCAACTAGTTACCACCCTTTTTTGTACCTGTTTTAAAATTTTTTAATAAATAGATTCGGATTGTGTTTCCGTAATATTTTACCAGATTATCTGTCTTTGCAGCCTATCATATGGGACTTTTTTTTTGAAAATGGTAACAAAGGCCCCACACACACACACACACACACACACACACATATATATATATATATATATATATATAAGAAAAAAACCGAGAGTACATACCTTGGCTGGTAGTAAGAAACTACCCAAAAAGAGAGACCCTCCACAAAAAGAAACGCACCCCAGCAGCACTACAGGCCAGGGAGCGAAGACGTCAAACCCCATCCTCCAAGAGGCTAAAGAAGAAGGGCGTCCCATTGAAGTAGAAGAAGATGAACCCCGCCAGATAAATTCTCCTGAGCCGAGGCATTCCAACTGATCACCAAATCCCCGATGTTCCGAATGACAAACTTGAACGGCTTCCCTTAGAGAACCCAAAACACAACATACACCATTAGAGCCCATAAGACTCCTTTGTCACCCTCAAAGATGACCTCCTTCCACATTACCATCAAGGATTTGGTGTTAGAGCCCAAATCACACCATATGGAACTTTTCTTAATGGAAAGTTATAAACGTTGGACAGATTTGATAGACAAAGTGCAGGCTGCTGATGTGGTATGACGTGACTGGCTGCACTGAGCCACCGACCTGCATTAATTGAGCCCCACCGCACTTGCACCAATTGTGTCGCGCCACATCTGCCGCCTGCCCTTTGTCTGCATAAAATTTGTCCACCATATAACACTATCGCTTCTAAATTATTAGAGATCATACATTAATTCTTGTTTTTTAGGACTTTTTTCGTAAGTTGCTTCAATTAACAAATGATTCAATTATTGATTTTCCTGGTATAAACCAAAATCAGTTTTAAGAACTATTTGGTTCTTGTCTTAGAGACTGCTCTACTGTGCCCTCTCCCAGTGTTTCATAGCATGCTTAATAATTTTAATACCTCAATAGTTGACATAATTTTAGATGTTTCCTTTGTACTTAAAGGAACCCTATGTTCTCTCCATTTTACCGGTATTTTTCTTTGGTATCAGTAACTTGTTAAAAAGTTCGGTGAACCAAACACGCCTCCTCTTTCCCATCAAAATCTAATCCTCTATATGCATCCTAGCTGTTCCTAATGCTTTCTTTTCTCCATTTTTGGAAAGGTGTTTTTGTTTTGTTTTTTTTATTTAAATTTTTTATAAATGATTTATGGGAGCCACTACTTGCACACGGAAATTAGCCTTTTGCACACGGAAATTAGACCATTGTAAAAGGCCAGGTTTCCGTGCAAGTAGTGACTCCATTCTTTGTTTATTTATGTATATACTTCCATGACAGATCCTGTGTTTTGGTTATCCTTTTTGGTCACTTCTTTCATATGCTTTGCATTTAACAAGTCTTTAAAATACCTTTTCAATCTAATATTTCTTTGATTTCCTTTCACGAACACCCTTGGTCATCTTCCTCAATGCAGTTTCCCGAATCTGCACCCCCACCCCTTAATGATCCAAAGTTGAACTGAAATGCTAAAATCCTCGTTAAGGGATGATTGTCTTCCTCACTAACTTTGCCGGAAATTATTTTATCAATACAGGTTCTATGCGTGGGAAAGGATCTGGCAACAGAGCAAACTGCGAGCCGGATGGTTAATCTTCTGAGGCAGCTTCAGCAAACATTGTCTCCGTCGGCACTTGCATTGACTTGGTCTTCACTGCAGCCACAACAGCAGCTTGCGTTGCAATCCATCCTCTCATCCTAGTTATGTCTCCGGTACTGCACTTTCGAGTCAGTTTGTGTATTTTTTTTTTCCTTCTGTTTATTACCCATTCTTTATATATATTTATCCATTCCTTGCGTGGATTTCTGGTGTTTTGCGGGCGTGTTGTTTAGTTGTTGAGGGTGAAAACCGTGCGAGGACATGATATAAAGGTCGATGTAGCATGTGTATATTATTATTAATATTATTACGAATTGCATTGGCGTGGATTAAGGGTTGACTGCGTTGAATTTTATGAGCTAGATCGTGGTTCATGCCAATCTTTTGGACTAAAGATCTTTGGATCACGGCCTTCAAATCAGGCGGCTTAAATGGTGTGGAAAGGCAGGCCCCAAAAATGTGATAGTGTCTTCTCTGCCTGAGAGGAATTAAGTATGACGAGTTTTTTGGTGGGGGTGGAAAAATGCCAATCAATTGCTTCTCGCAGTGTGTAGTAATCTGCCGTCATCGACATCCATCGTTTTCCTTTACGAGGCAGATTCCAATCAAAATCTGGTTTACAGTTGTCAGGATCCTTGGCAAGTGTGATTGTCAACTTTTGATACAAAGCTAAGCTCTGACCTATATATATATATATATATATATATATATATATATATATATATATATATATATATATATATATATATAATGTATGTATGTATGTAGGGTGCAAATGGGTCAGGTCAGATTTGGCAAATTTAGTTAAAATATGAGGTAGGGAGTCGGGTCAAGTTGGATTAGGATGAAATTTTGTAATACAAATCCAACCCATTTAATAAGAAGGCCATACTTTAGGACATCGAATCTAGCTCCTCGTGGTCTAGAATCGGAGGGTAATAAGAAGGATTGCGGGTACTACTTGGGGCGAGCAATCCCTCATTCACCCTCTTTGGAAGGTGATTGCATCTCAGCACGAGCTGACGATCAAAATCTTAACCCAAAACTGACTGATGGTTTGTCAGGTCTTGACCATTAAGTCCCATTTGTGCGCCTAGTAAAGGACTTGCATGCCATCCATAAGAAGATTTTTTAGAATATTTTTTTCACACTCCGTGTCTCTATGCGATGCATTGTGGCTTGTCGGTTGATTGGATCTTATGGGTCAAGGTTATGAGCCCAACCCAATTTGAAAATCGGATCCGTAGATGTCTTGTGCACCAGGCGCAAATTCTTCATTTTGATTGATTCCATCCATCCCCAAAATCACGTAAAAAGGGATCCGTAGATATGTTAGTGTACTGAGTGCAAATTCTTCATTTGATTAATCCCATCCATACAAAATATCAAGTTCAAAGTGTGACGTTTGTGTGGTTTTCATGTCACTTGTTGGAAATGTGCCACATGGAATAAAAAAATTGACTGCCTAATGGGATCATAATCTCAAGATTCATCATGTGGGAAGATTGGGCCCAAAAACATTCTCCATCATTAGATTCGAAGCAGTCAATGATTTTCAGGCTGTGGTGCCCTTAGGTTCGGTGGGTGCAATCAGAGGAACCATACATTTAACGGTCAAGTCTTAATTCTATCAACTAAAATTGTTAACAAAATAAGTAACACTTGGAGCGGAGAACAACGTTCGAATTACTATAATTTTGAGATTCGACCACCCTCAGGCTTGAAGAGACATTCCCTGAGTCTTACTTTTAGCTAATGGCGTATATTTATAACCTAACCAATCCAAGCCATCCACAGGCAGATCACAACTATTAGAGGATTCATACCATCCCAACGTAACTCTTTAACATGAAACTAAGGTAGATATGAATAATAGTCCATATTAAACTGTAACGACTGTATTGTTTATCCTTCTAATTTTTTATTAGAGCTTAGTCCAAACTTCAAATGATGGCTCGTCATTTAGACAACTTGGATAGGAAAAAAGTTTGCTGACACCTAGCTGGTGAGGGTGTGATCCCCACCATAAGGTGAGCTCCCATTAATCCTTTGCATTTTAATTTTTTGTAAAGCACCACCTTCATATCATGTAATTCTTCTCCCCAAAATAAGTCTCTGGCATTGGAGTCCTGCTCCCTATCCAAAAAAAATATAAAATGCCCTCCATCAGGGGTAACAGTATTGAAAAGGTAGGCACACCCACTGATAGTTACAATGCATAAGCTCGGCAATAATTAAGAGTTGCATCTTAAGTTTCAATCTTAAAAAAAAAAAACACGTGTTAGTGGCTAATCACCAATAATCTGGTCGGTGGCACTATTGGGTTGTTTTACATATACATATTGGAAGCGAGCCACCGACAACTAACAACTTCTAGTTGCTTGCATGCCCACCGACACTTTCAATATTGTAGTCGATGACACCCCCAACATGTGAACTGGAATGGTGCCTACCAATTTAGTGGGTTGTACACCGCGTCGTAAAAATAACAAACTTCTATTAAAACTGGCGCAAACTACCGTATGTATATGTAAATACTGGTGCCCTTCTAGAGAGAGAGAGAGAGAGAGAGAGAGAGAGAGAGAGTCCAAAGGCAGTCCCATTTTTCCAAACTCCTAAAAACGAAAAATTGAAGTAACAGAAAGCAGAGAACAAAAGAATAAGGTGCCAATCGTCCAGTCAGGTTTAAAGCAACAAAACATTGTTTGCCATGAGCTGATACTAATGATGCAACACAGAAATAAAGGCACAAAAGGAGAATGAATATTACCTATTTTCCTAGTACTCTTCGCCTTCATCTACGTCGTCCTCATCGGCCCCCTCCGCTCCCACCTCCTCGTAGTCCTTCTCGAGGGCCGCCAAATCCTCACGGGCTTCCGAAAATTCTCCTTCCTCCATCCCTTCACCGACATACCAGTGAACGAAAGCACGCTTGGCATACATGAGATCGAACTTGTGGTCAATGCGGGAGAACACTTCAGCCACTGCCGTGTTATTGCTGATCATGCACACTGCACGCTGGACCTTGGCCAGATCACCTCCTGGAACCACTGTCGGGGGCTGGTAGTTTATCCCGCACTTGAAGCCAGTAGGACACCTGCAAAAGGGTAAGAGAAATGGGAGGTACATAGCTTGCAAATATTGCACCAATTGGATGTTATAAAATCGCTAATAAATAGTCCAGTTACGTTCTCCATATGTTCCTAAAAAAATATCCAGACCGTGGACTGTGGAGGGTTACAATCATCTCACCGGTGCTGGTTTTAAAGGTGCAGCGTACCAAAGTGGCATTAATTTAAGGTTCAGATAGTTGAGCATATGCATCACAGAGTGGCCCCACGAAAGAGACTGACATAATTATTCCTCGCTTATTATTTTCTGGAGGCCCATGGATATGCATATGGGTGCAACCCAGAATGCTCAGCCAGTTGGGTGCCAGAGTGACTGAGGGGTTGGCAAATAGTTTTTGGAAGGTTTTGATGTTCCCAGTGATGTGGGCTGTTTGGCTTGAAAGAAATACTAGGGTCTTCAGGAGAGTCAGAAATCTGGTAAGTGCTGTTATCAAATCTGCAGTTGATGGCATGCTGAACTCGGATCGTATATATATGAAAGAGAAAAGGAGTTTGGGGCAGTATAGGGATGATTGGGATAGCCTGCGCATGACCCTTTCTACCTCTTGTTGACCAGGATTGTTGATGGGTTCAGTGGGTTTAGCCTTTAGATCTATGGGGTTACTTTTTGTTTTCTTTTCTTTCGTAGAGATAGAGGGGAATCTTCTCGGGTAGTTTAGGTTGTCTGCAGTTGTAGTCTGGGGCTCTGTTTTTTTCTTTTCTGGGAGTTTATTGGAGGCTTTGTGAGCTTCCACTATCTGTTGTACTTTATTTTTGCTTTAATGAATTCCTTCATCTATCAAAAAATAAAAAAAAGGTCAGTTGGGTGCCAAGTGGCACCTAACTGATTTCATTCCCCTTGGAGTTCCCTACTTGAAGCCTGGAGTCCTGAAACATCAAAGTTTTGCTCATGAAGGCTTGAAGTTCCACCCTCGAAGCCTCAGAGTTATCCTCAAAGCTCCGAAGTTCTGCCCAAATTGCCTCAACTCTCCTCCAAAAACATCGTCCCTTTGTTGTCGTGATGCCAAATTAGAAGAGGAACCCTCTAGTATGATTTTGTAATTCATTTAAATCTTTGTTAAAATGTCTTCAAAATAAGTAGAGGTTTATTAAAACTAGCCTTGGAAAGATTTTTTAGTCCGAAGGACTGACGGAGCCAAGTGTGGAAGCACGATTTGATCCCTTTGTCTTAAGACTAGTAAGTGTATTGCTATTTCCATGAACTATATATATTGTAATGAAATCACAACCAGTTACGACATAATATGGAACATCACATCAACTGATCATGGAAATAGACAAAATGATGATCACATTTTTGGAGCCTTGCAGCTAATTACTCTCTGAATAACGAAGAGACGGAAAAGAACAAGAATAGAAAAACATGAAAGGAAAGATATCCACCTCAAAATAGGAATAGCGATTGCATAAGGAGACGGGAAAGAACAAGAACAGAAAAACATGAAAGGAAAGATATCCACCTCGAAATAGGCAGACACTACATGAGGATTCGTGCGCATATGCACCCTTCAAGAGGGCACGCTGGACGTGGTCCAATACATGTGAACAATAAACTAAAACAAACAAGGGAGACAATTGAGTTCTCTCTCGCTTGAATAGTAGGAGAGAACATCCTCTCTTGGCTATGAAGTTGGAGAAAGTTCCCTCATCAATAATTTAGGAATCTGAGCTAAGAAAGAAGGCATAGTAGGAAAGAGAAAAAGATAGGGGGAATTTTTTTAAAAAAATTTAGAAGAAGGGAGTTTGACCCCATTGATCAAATGATAAGCGATTGGAGAATTCTGACTTAAGAGATGTGAGTTTGAACAGAAATAAGACACCCTCCTTTAATGAAAGATAATTACGAGATGCATGCTGACAAAAAGATAAAAGTTCAACCATGTTTACAAGAACGATGGGTATGAACTTTTATTTTATTTCCTAGTTTAAGTTTGTTTAGTTATTTGATGATTTGATCTATGATAGGAAAATGAAGTTTCGTTATTGCATCTATATGTAAAGGACACCTGAGACTAGAAAGATAACTATTATTGGTATTAGCTTTCACTAAAATCGAGATTCCCATTTGTGAAATTTTGTGAGTTTAGTTACAAACCGTAATTTATTATGTTGTTGCTCTGGTGATTGATCATTTAAGGTACATTTTTAATTTCATGTTTTATTCCTTCTTTTATGGATCAGTCTTCCTCTTTTATCGCATAACAATTTTACTACCAAAAGAGATAGGCATAAAGGATTTATCTGTCAACAATGATCATGGGAAATAGACATGAGAATTCATGTAAAAATACTGCTCATCATTCTTGGAGCTAACTATTTAACTTTTGTATAATTAGATACTCACCAGTCAACAAACTGAACAGTCCGCTTAGTTTTGATAGTTGCAACGGCAGCATTAACGTCCTTGGGAACGACATCTCCACGGTACATCAAACAGCATGCCATGTATTTTCCATGCCTCGGGTCACATTTTGCCATCATATTTGATGGCTCAAAGACTGCATTTGTAATCTCTGGAACTGATAATTGCTCATGATATGCTTTCTCAGCAGAGATAACAGGAGCATATGAGGAAAGCATGAAATGGATTCGGGGATATGGTACAAGATTTGTCTGGAACTCGGTAATGTCAACATTGATTGCACCATCGAATCTCAAAGACGTGGTCAGAGATGATATGATTTGAGATATCAACCTATTCAAGTTGGTATAAGTTGGTCTCTCAATATCCAACGATCTCCTGCATATATCGTAAATAGCTTCGTTGTCCAAAAGAACCGCAACATCCGTGTGTTCGAGTAGGGAATGAGTAGAAAGAACACTGTTGTAAGGCTCCACAACCGCTGTAGATACCTGACATCAAGGACGAGTGCCAGAATAAGGAGAAATCCACTCTACATAGAAAACAAAGAGATAAGGTTCTAAAGCAAAAAACTTGGCATCGTGAACTTCACACAATAAATCCGGGAATAAAAGGTCAACAATAAAAATAACTAGAGAAAGAAACTCAATTTCAATGATGGAATAAATGAAAGAGAATGTATAGATAATTCCATCCTGATTAAATAAAGACCTGCTTTTACTGCAATACAAATTTGATTAAATATTTCAATACAACTGAAGGATAAAAAGGCTTTGCTACCTGAGGGGATGGATAGATTGTGAACCCAAGCTTCGATTTTTTCCCATAATCGACAGACAAGCGTTCTAACAGTAAGGAACCCAAACCAGATCCAGTGCCACCACCTACAGCATTGAAAACCAAGAACCCTTGCAAACCAGTGCAATTGTCTGCTAATTTTCTCACTCGATCAAGGCAGAGATCAACGATTTCCTTCCCAACTGCAGCTCATAAGTGAAAAGCAAGTTAAGTTCAGATATAGGAGGCAAACAATCACGGATCATGAACCCAGGGGCAAGAAAAGGCATTTTACCAGTATAATGTCCTCTTGCAAAGTTATTAGCGGCATCTTCCTTGCCAGAAATAAGTTGCTCCGGATGAAAAAGTTGTCGATAAGTCCCGGTCCTAACTTCATCGATGACAGTGGGCTCCAAATCGACAAATATAGCTCGAGGAACATGCTTGCCAGATCCAGTCTCACTGAAGAAGGTGTTAAAAGCATCGTGTGCAACACCTACTGAAGTATCACTGAAAAGAAGACAGAACTCATGAGGTTACCATTGCGTATGAGCTGAACGAATAACATAACAAAGACTCAGTGCTACAAACAAAAAAAAACCATTCGGATTATGAAGACTTATATCAAATCACAATCCTTCGAACAGAATAAAATCACAATATATAACTCACAATATCCATTTGCTTGTAGCTTTAAGGTCAGAACAAGAAACTATAGAATCACAAAATATATGAGATCCTTTCATATTATTAACAATAATGTAAAATTTAAGACTGCCAATTTGGTTAAAAGTGGCATAAAAATTAAACGAAAACATACAAATACAAAATCTAACAGAAATGCTGTAACAATTTACTAAATTTTTTAGTACATATTATTCGTAGAAAAATGCAGGAAAGTAAAAGCAATCTTTCAGATTAGTGCCCATCCATAACTTTCAAATCAAAGATGCCAACAGGAAAGTGACACTAGAAACAGAAAATCCTCTCAATTACAATAGTATTAAAAGCTCCTAAAAGATCACCACGAGGCACAGGCACAAAGTCGGGAGTAGGCAATAAATTGGCAAGGGTCTAAGTGCCGAAAAATAGGTCAAAGCCGAACAAAATCGGATAAAATAAAAGAAAAATAAATAAATATATAAGAAATTTAAAATATATATATTTCACGCTAACAATAATGGTTTTAATGAACAAAATAGTACAAAATAGACAAAAGGAAGAAGAGCAGTGAACTCCAAGATGGGCAGAAATCAGAGAGGGCGATAGCCCTAAAGGTTTTTTTCCCCTTGAAGTACAAATAAAAAAAGGACAGAAAACAAAATTGGACAACATCACAACATTGCCGATTAATCGGCCGAGTCGCCGACAAGGACGATTAATCAGCGATGTGGGATGACTGCAAGTCTCCGACTTTTTTTGTGACTATGACATGAGGAAAATATGCACCAGAAACACTTTTGGTCAAATGCCCACTAAGGGAACTATTATTTATGAGCATGGAAATCAGGAATAGTATGCTTTTGACCTTTCATTTGTGCACCTAAGATAGAACTTTTTTGAACCACCATAAAATTATGAGCATATCCGTAGGTTTTCATTCAACTTCAATTCCAGATACATAAAATGCCATTAACCGATACCTCCAATTCCAGATACATAAAATACTATTTAACTCATACAAAAGAAAGAAAACAGATCACTCCATAAACATAAAAAGAATTATTCAATAATTCATAAAATTTTTCAAATTTAGTTAAAAACACAGAATCTCACAACAAACATAACAGAAGTATAAATTCTACCAACACAAGAAGTGTGGCAGAAGCACTACCCTTACCCAAATCATCAAAAATTAATTGATGTATAAAATATGTCAACAAAAAATGGAGGTCATCAAGGGATGGACTTGAAAAAAATTTCTAGTTCAAAAATGAAAACTGGAAAAATAATCAACAAAATATTGTAGAGAAACCCACATAGGCAAAGGGAGTTTTCTTCCTAGGCGATTTGTGTGCACACCATTTGGATGCATGGAATGCCAAAAACATGCCTCTGATTCTCTCAATGAAATAAAATAGGAAAACTGATTAAGGCTATGAGATGTCAAAGTCCATTTGCTTTCTCCATTATAGTAATATCCAAAACATCGAACCAACCTCTGTTCCAAGTAATTATCATATAAGATCAACTTTGGCATCATACAATAATCAAAAGAACTTGGTGGCACTTGCTTTCTCCATTATATATATGAGGTCGATTCCTGTGATCACTTTTAAACAGATTGTGCCATGACTGTCCACCAGTGTTACCTAGGCACTTCTGCTTTTAGAATTTATTATGTGCCGACACTTGGTGGCACTTGGACACTCCACAACAGAACACAATACTTCTAGAAATGTATGAAAATACCACATAATACCGTCACAATGGTCCTCGTTTTGACACGATAAAGTGAACCGTTGTTTCATACAAGAAATAATTATGTAAATGTTTAGTAACTTATAAAATAAAAAACTTGGGTCCTTGAAAACGGTTTGTATAATGAGGTCGATTCCTGTGATCACTTTTAAACAGATTGTGCCATGACTGTCCACCAGTGTTACCTAGGCACTTCTGCTTTTAGAATTTATTATGTGCCGACACTTGGTGGCACTTGGACACTCCACAACAGAACACAATACTTCTAGAAATGTATGAAAATACCACATAATACCGTCACAATGGTCCTCGTTTTGACACGATAAAGTGAACCGTTGTTTCATACAAGAAATAATTATGTAAATGTTTAGTAACTTATAAAATAAAAAACTTGGGTCCTTGAAAATGGTTTGTATAATATAGTGTACTTTTAGTTAGGTTCATGACATCCATTATGTATCTTTTCATTACATATCTCAATTGGCTCTCTAAGGTTTTCCTTCATTTTTTTTTCTATATACGTTCTATTTTTTTCAAGTGTATTTTTTTTAAGGCCGTGTTGTCGTATTGGTATCTTTAGAAATTAGCGTGCCAAACATCTATGACACCTTGACACTTGGCACTCGTGCCACGGGTCTAGGAAACATTGCCGTCTACTTTCAGGCCACATGGCACACATGTTTGATCAATCCAAGAAGTTCAACTAGAAGCCCATCAGTGACATTTGTCAACAAGCAAATCACGCTTATTAGAGGATTATAACCATCCGATTGGTGCACTTTAATTTCAACCCATAAAAAATATGAACAACCATTCATTTTAGAATGAATAATTGGATGGTTCAAATCCTCCAATGAATAAGATATTTGGGTCCAATTTAATTCAATATATAAGCTATCATGACATAATTTGTAAAGAGGGGGGGCATATGCCATCATTCCTTAGTATGTCGAGTGCAACGAGAGTGCATGCATTTTAGTTGTCTTTATCATCATATGATGAGGCACTACGACCTCTGCCACAGCCACCCAGTGATTATCATATTACCTAAAGCAAGGGTTGTCCTCTTTGCAGTACTGCTAGGCATGAACAAATCCATAACTTTATGACGTCTCTCTTCCTGCTGAAAAAGGAAAGACTGTCCCAAAAGAAGGAAGACTCTCCTTACTCACAGGACTGGCTTGAATTAGTTTATAATCTAAGTTTACCCTACGTAGCAATTCAAAAATCTTTTGTTCAATTTCCCTCCTCTGCTCCCAACAACACACTGTTTGAGAGTGGCTCAACTCTTTCCACAATCCTCTGAGCTTGAAATAATAACCACTGGGAGATCTATCTCTTTGGCAAAGGGATCAAATACAGTCCAACTCCTACACTTTGGTGAAATTTTGCTGGTGGAGAATCAGATTCAGCCATAGGATCTCACACTTCCTTTGCCGAGTCCATAAACATGAATATTTACTAATATGAGGCTCGTCGATTAGATTAACCATGGCAATACGGTCATATTCTTTGATTCCCAGTCAATGCATGTTGGATAATCATGAGTAGGTTGTTTTATATCCCCATTTTTTCTTCGTGGCCAAAAATATCTTTGTGGCCCTTGACCGCTCTAGATAATTTGCTCCATCGAATCAAACAATGGTAATAAAATGGGGTTTGAACCACTTAGACATCATTACGGCTGGGCATTTTCTTGGACTCATCCATAGTCACAATACATAGGAAAAATTGATTATAAAATCAATCTACCACACGATCAAATTAGGCGCATCCGCACAACAATGTTCCACACTTTTACAAGACCAAACACAGGTCAAAATCTTCACATATCCAAGTATTTACAGAGCCTGCAGCAACTAGAGTAGATAAACTCAGGCAAGAACAATTGAAATACGGCATCATCATCAGTCAAACTCCCATGAAACATATTGTAGAACCAATCTCACTTCACAGAGGCATCAAACAACATCTAAACTATCAAAAGGAGGGATTATAGAAACTAAAACAATACATTGTTACAGAGTAAAAATATCCCCAATTTCCAATCCACTTGCATATGTCTAAGACAATTTCGACCAACTGTTTGAAATGTATTTGAGATCTAACAATCCAACAACATCAAAAGCCCCAAATGTTGAGTCCCCTGTTTTTGGCTGATTTAAACAAATGACTGAAACAGCTTCCAAACTTTGCATAAAAAACCTAGAAAAATAAGGATAAACAAAGAGAAAAAAAAAGTTTGGTTTCAAGCACCATCGAGGTCAACCATGTTGACTTTTCTGATGTCAGAAATGATAGAATCAAGACACGAGTAACTTGGATTCTTGCTGTAATAGCAAGTGAAGTTTAATGCAAATGCCTAGATTGGGGTTTGGAGTTAAAGAGGAGAGAAGAAGAGTGGGGGAAATGAAAAAAATTAAAGTTATGATTAATTTCCTCCACCGAGAATATAAATATATAGGGCCGTTACGCTACCCACGGGAGTAACATTTTGGCGCTACCCATGAGCCAGTTGGGCGCCATGAAGCACCCAACCTGAAGATCGAGAGCCGCGGCAACTTGCCCAATTTCGATCAAGTAACATTTATAAAAATGAAATTGAAAAAGAGTGCTTCTCCAACATTGAAAATGTGGTCAAAGTTGGAAAAAAAATCAATGCACAGGGTGGGTCCTTATATTTAACTTATGACTTTAAGGGTAAAAAGTCTTTAAAAAAATTAAATCACATGCCACATGGCTGTACACTCCTAAACGGGTATTGTTTTGGAGGTCACATGCCACAGGGCATGTAATCTAGCTCACGGTGGGTAGCGCTTGGTGCTACACCCGTGGACACCAGCCTTTTCCCCATATATACACACACACACACTAACACAATTACAACACTACCCCCGTAAAAAGGCAACAAAAGGCACCAAAGCACAACCAACAAAAATGACTAAACTACCTACAAGAATCCTACGCAATCACAATGAACACTGCCAACAATTTCAATTTTTTTTAAAATTGTTCTATGCAATATCCCCTTTGGTCCACATGGCACCAAAATAGCATTTTGGGTGATGCATGGGTTAAAATACTGGATATCGGATACGTATCGTCCGAGCTCAAAACCGATACGTATCGGACGATACGTATCGGAATAGTAAAATATCGGACGATGCATTGAATGTATCGTCCGGGTATATGCATACAAAATGGCGATACAGTACATTGAATATACCGTATCGTCCCAGTCCAAAACCGATACGTATCGTCCGATACGTATCGGTATCGGACGAAATTTTGACCCATGGGGTGATGGCACCTTTTTTTAGAATGTCAGACTATGTTGAAGGTAGTCTTCAGACTGCGTAATCCATATATATATATATATATATATATATGCACACACACACACACATACAGGAAAAAAATTGTAATAAAAAAGAAAACAGAAATAAACTTCTCTACCAAGGAAAAATTGTAATAAAAAACATGTAATAAAAAACAAAGCGACATCAAATTGTATATCCTTCCAAATCAGCTCAATCAGACAATGTCCTTTATACATAATCCAAGAATCTTAATTGAAAGCTCATAACTGGCCCAAAGATACTAGAAGGCCCAAAAAATACCATCACCACCACCACAACAACAGGAAGAATTTTAGCAAATGAAAGATATAAAAAAACTTCACTTCAACTCATCCAATGAATCTGATTGAAGTATAAACAAGGACACAACAACAGAACAGACAAAATCACTTGAGGACAAGTAATGTAAGCAGGGTTTAAGACCGATACAAACATATCAGGCATATCAGCTGGGTCTTAGGCCGATTCATATCAGGTATATCGGATATGCATCGGCCATACTGGCCGATAATAAAGTGTCTTTTTTTTTATTTTAAGGTATTAAAAATATATATAATTGTATATAACTTAAAAAAAAAAAAGTCTAAGGACATTTTTGTTATTATGGCTCATATATAGGGTTCATATCGGTCATATTGGATGATATAAACTGATATTTATGCCCATATCGAGTCGGGGGCTTCATATCATATTGGATCAAGCCTAACCCGATATAAATTGGTCGATATGTATCAGATATGGCTGATATTTAAAACCATAAATGTAAGATACAATGTATGTACGACAACCAATTCAAGCACAAAAAAAGGAAAACAAGTAATGAATTTTTTTATCAAAGCAAACATAGAATCCAAAATTCTTTCTTGTTCATACAAAATACCAAGTATAAAAAAGAACAACAAACAGGAAAACAAGAAATCAATCACATTCTTGTAATAAAAAAAAATAAAAATCAAGGCAGATAAAACAATGTAGCATCCATCCATCAAAATTAACCAATTCATTCATTTTCAAAAAATATGGAAAATAAAAAAGGAAGCGAACCACATTCCAGATCATATAAAATAATAAAACTATTATAAGGAAGTAAATCATATTTTCGTTACAAAAACACATCAAAATAATACATTCTTCAAACTTGCCATAAATCTCAACTAAAATTCAACAAAGGCAAAAACCACAAAACAACTAGAAAAATTAAAACACGTACATAGATCTCTGCAAATCTAACGATTCCGCTTTGAATTCATAAAACAATTAATGAAAAAATTTATCGTAGAAAACATAAAATCTCAAATGCTTTCTTATTCCCACAACATATCAAAACTAAAAAAAAGAACAACAAATTCTTGTGATAAAAACAAAATAAAAATAAAAAACATAAAAACAAAAAATCACCGCAGATCAAACAATGTAGCATCCATTCGTCAAAAATAACCAATTCAAACAATTTAAAAAAATAAACATGGAAAATGCATACCAAGACTATTATAAGAAAAAAAAAAGAGCATATTTCCGTTACAAAAACACATCAAAATAATACATTCTTCAAACTTGTGATAGATCTCAACTTAAGGCTCCCTGAAAGACCAAAAACCACAAAATACCTAGAAAAATAACAAATGAAAAATAGATCACGGCAAATCGAACGATTTCCCTTGGAATACAGAAACAAAATCAAATTCAACTACAAAAATGAACTAGAAATGCTAAAAAACAACAGAAAATGACAAACTTTCCCAAGATCAAACAATGTAGCTTCCAGATCACAAAATAAATCCAATTTCAAGCCCAAAAAATAAAGAAAAAATTCCAAAAAAATCGTGCACAGACCTAGGCATGATTCCATCAGGCTGAATCTCATGTTCCAGGCAATAGAGCTCCCAACAAGCATTTCCCACCTGAATTCCTGCTTGCCCGATATGAACACTAATAATCTCTCTCATTTTTATTTTTTTTTCTCAAACTTCAAAACCCTAACTTAGATCTTACGATAACAACCGTTTCTCTGAGCAACCAACATTTTATTTCTCAAATCTAAGGGATAAAAGGGTTCTCATCCTATGTAAATCCTATATATCATAATAAGTGCTATAAACCCAACAAATTCTGGTGGTTCAAAGCCATTGAGGAGATCTAACCGTCTATGTAAAGATTGACTAATTGGATGCCACCGTCTTCAAGAGATAAAAACCTTACACCACATTTTTTATGCCATGGGTGGAGTAAATTTTACAACAAATCCAACCGTCCAAGTGGCAGAATAATATACCAACTGATCTTAGCATGTAAAGAGACCCACTCTCCTGACCGTCATTTAAGCACCAAATTGGTGTTTAAATGATCTTACACCATCAAAGGTTTGAAATATAGGTGATTCTAATTCTCAAAGTGATAGATCATACATTGAAGTGCACCAAGCTCTAAAATGGTGTTTTAGGGAGATTTAAACCATCTGATCTATGGACTATAATATAAATTGTTATTTTTAGTTTTAATGACTGATATTAAAATTTTTCAATCAGATGGTTCAAATCCATTTATCTGCATGTTTCATTAGGCTGAGGCATAGTCCAATGATATATTGCTACTTGGGCAATTTAGATTGATCATAGCTGTGTGTCACATCACATTGCACAATGACAAATCACACTTTAATGGTGTGAGATGAAAAGTCTAATTTTAATGGTGGAAGATTACTTAAACACTAAATGGTATTTAAACATAGAACCATTATAGCCATGGTTTGAAATCTCGAATTCCCGAGTTGTCTCAAATAACCCTAGGACCGAAACGTCACGCATCTTGTCGAGATGACATGAAACGAAAATAATTTTTTGAATGATCTTACAACATTAGAATAGGTGTATCATTAAATAATACTTTATTGTTATGCTATGTGAGAAAAATATTTGTGATAAAGCTAAATGATCCAAGTGGCTGTTCATGATTGAAACACATCTTTGTTAAACAATCACAGCTATAAATCAATTGTATACCGTCCAATCACAGATCTTCAATACTAGCCGTTAAAAAATTAAAAAATAGTAATATTTGAGTGCATAAATCACTATGATGGTTATTCACAAGATCATCACAATGATAAGGGATAAGGTAGAATAAAATAGTGTTGTGTGTATAAAGAATGAGAAGTAAACTTTCGATACTGTACAAGCCTAACATTATATATAAATTACAAAATAAAAATACTAGTTATGAGGTTGCATTTCGAAATAAATCAAGATCTCGTCTCGTTAAGGCCCAAGACGAGAAACATCTCGTCCGAGAAGAGATTTGAACCCATGACTATAGCATAGAGGGTTAGTGGAAGCTAGGGATAGGTGGTTCCAGTTTGGGGTTACCCGAATCAGACCCGTCACCCTTGATCTAAACCTGACTTGAGCCATTTATTGGAACCCTCAATTCAAGCCCAACTTGACCCGACCCGTTTAGCAAATACCGAGGTCGGATCAGATTAGACAAATTAGGTTAAAATATAAGAGACAGAGTTGAGTTGGATCAGGTTGAGACAGGTTCAAAATAAACACACTAAACACAAAACTCAAGCCCGACCCATTTAATAAATGGACCGAAAGTTTTGACTGGACTCAATTTGACAGGTCACAAATTTAAACACAAACCACACTTGTGACGGGCCAAACCGCTTGATCTCTAAAGTTGACCCGACCCACTTCCATCGTAATAGTAGCTCACCTTAAGCCTAAGATAAAGCCCTCGCATGCCCTTTTTAAGTGAGACCAATCATGAGAGTTATGTGAGACCAAAGATGAGAGACCGATTTGTTAATGTGCATAGTAAGAGCTAGGCGAGACCCAGTAATATAAATGTATTGAAAGGTGGGGACCCTCCAGCTAAATTTTTTATTTTTTTATTTGTAATATATATATATATATATATATATATATATATATATATCTTAGGAGAATGGTGAAGAAATTATATCTCCTTCAAAACATTTAATTAAGGGGTATCCTGCCACATGGATGACTTAGATTTGTACAAATTGGGTGCCATGTGGCCCCAAGTTGCCTAATGATTAATGATTATCCTTCAAAATTGTGGCTATATAACCATCGCACATATGGTTGTTATCTATGCGTTTTACAACGGATTCTAACTACAAAATAAAAGAGGCAACTTGTTAGGCTTTACAGACAACGATAGACAGTGAGATTTATCTAAAGCATCAGCACCTTAATATATGTGAAGGTCAAACGTTTGACTTAGTCACCAAAGGGTGTTCTTAAGCCCGATCCGAGTGGGAGCAGTGGCACTCAGGCTGATCGGGTTGGGTCGAGCCAAAATGTTAGCTGTCCAAATGGGAAAATGGCATATGCCCGACGAGACGCGACCTGACTGATCGAAATTATATGACTAACTTGATCCGCTTAAGAAAAGGGGCACCTTAGAAAACAATGCCTCAAAAACAAACTTTTTAGTAAAAAAGAGCCCGACCTCAAATGTTTTAGAAAAACACACTTTCACAGATTTTAGAACTTCAAAAAATCATGAAAGCGCCGTTGTTCTAAAACGTTTGAGGTTGGGTCTTTTTTCTGAAAAGTTTGTTTTTGAGGCATGTTTCTCTAATTATCCCTTAAAAAAACTCCTATTTATCTTCATTTTATATGTAAAATATTGGGGTGCTTGTGTCAAGTCAACCTAATCAGGATTTTTTTCGGTCCGATGCAAAGGTCGAGTTGGATGCCTCATACCCAACCTGCCCAATAGGTCAAGTTTATGTGCTTGACTTAATAACAAAAACCTGGGTTGGGCAAGTTGGGTATCGAGCTGACCCCACTCATTGACAACCCCTACTTGTGAGCCACTTATCTATTAAGATCGGTTGACTAGATTTGCTCTCTCTTAGAACTAGTCCCTGCTGTGTTTGGGGTTGCTCTTTGGAGACAAAGAGCATCTTTGTACCCTGACACTTTAGCATGAGACTGTGTTTGATTGTAAGTGGTCTTAGCTCATTCCGAGAGTGAAAGAAATAAATTTGAGTTTATTTAAAAGAGCAATTTAAACCTGCTCTTTTAAGTGAGCTGCTCGTTGCCTCAAAGTGCAATCCCAAACACAGTCTAATGGCGTCAATTCAAAGAAGGTAGCTATTACTTGCACACACACTTACTCAACACACAACTTAAAATAAGGACTTGAAATTTTGGGGACCTCTTTCATGTGGAAATGTCATCTAAGCCATTTGATTTGAAGGCCGTGATCTAAAGATTCCTTATGTAAAACTTGGCACAAAACACGATCTCTACGATATGATTCATCACAGTCAACCATCGATTAGATGATGGCCTTTTACTATAGTGAATCATATGATAGAGATCATGTTTCATTCCAATTTTTTTCATCAAAGATCTTTAGATAATTTCCTATAAAATGGTGTTTAAACATAGAACAACTCCCAAAAGTGTCATTATTTCAAATTGTGTGCAAGAGGCAACTTTGTGCATGCAAGTAGCAGCTCCTTTAAATTGATGGTGCTAATTTTCAAGGGAACCTTTGTTTGCATCTACAGGTTGACTTCTTGGAATCAGATTATTGAGATCATTTTTCATCCCAATCTTCGACACAATAGATCTTGAAATCATTATCTTATCATCAGATGGTTAGTTTTTGAGTTCACATGGTGCGGATCCCAAAATAATGGCCCTAGAATCATGTTTGAGCATGATTGTGCCATGTCATTTTACAACCACTTTTTTGGAGATATGTGCCATGTGAATAAAAAAATTAACTGTCTGATGGTACGTTCATTGTCTCAAGATTCATTGTGTGAAAGATTGGGGTGATAAATGATCTCAATCATTCGATTCCAATAAATCAACGGGTTAAAGTGGGTTTCCAATGTAGGCGCTTTTAGTTATCTTGTATGTTCGGACCATAGTTACTTAATTCCTTGAATTGCTCAATTCATATTAGGGGGTTCGCAATTCGCTATTTCCAAACGAATTCAATTCACTCGGTGTTGAATAAGGTTTAATCCCAACCACAAGTGTCAATTGATTGAGTCTGAAAAATCAATCGATTGACTTTTGGGCGAATCCAGATCCGCAAGTTTGAATTTTGACTCTTTTTTGGAAGTGTTTTGAATAATTGCAAAGTTTAGAAGATTTGTGAGTTATGTTTCCAAAAAAGTTTGGAGTTTATTTGCAGAAAGTTTCTCTAAGGGTTCCAAGAATGGTTTGAGAAAGTTTTCTAGAGAGAAAACTGGAGAGAATACTTGGTGAGAAAAAGTATTGAAGAATTGCTTGGGGATTGAAGATTTGATTGAAGACGTTCTTGTGTCGGAATCGTTATTATATTTCGGTAGATCTCTTCTCTGTTATTTGAAGGACTGCGTCCTTATTTTTACAGTGTGTTGGCTGTATAAATTCGTATTTGATCTTGATTGAGAGTGCACTAGAGAGAAGAGAGTGTATGCGTTGTAAACGTTCATAAGTAGTGCATATACTCTCGTGGACGTAGCCCTCGATTGAGTGAATCACGTAAATCTTTGTGTTGTATGTGTGTGTGATTATTTTTTGCCTTCATCTTTTTAATTTTTTCGCATTCATCGCGATAAGGAGTTTGATAGAATAAGTAAAATTCCTAACAAGTGGTATCAAAGCAAACAAGTGGTATCAAAACGAGACTTATGCTATAATGGCGATGAAGGTCTCAAATACATGATTCGAGGTGGAGAAGTTTTCTGGGAAGAATAACTTCGCTCTGTAGCAAGTCAATGCTATAGATCTCCTTGTCCAACAAGACATTGATGATGCTCTACTTGGAAAGGAGATATGAAGGAAGGCAGAGATGTCCGATGAAGAGTGGAACTCTATTGATAAAAGAGCCGTAAACACTATCCGAATGTCTTTGTCCGATGAAGTTATGTACAACGTTCTTCACGAGAAGACGATCGTGAATTTGTGAAAGAAGATGAAAATTTTCTACATGACAAAGTCATTGTCCAACAGACTCTTCATGAAGAAGCAACTCTACACCCTTCGTACGAAGGCTGGTACACGTATTCATGACCATTTGAATTAGTTTAATAATATAGTTAGTGAACTATTGAGCATTGAGGTGAAACTTGAAGAAGAAGATTTCGTACTTCTCTTGCTCACGTTATTCCACCATCTTATGAGCACCTTGTTACTACATTAATTTCTAGTAAAGATACTATTGTCGTCGAAGAAGTGACTGTTGTACTTCTTTCCGACCAATTGAGAAAATAATCCGAATCTAACTCTGAATGGAATAGTCTCTTGAGCGAAAGGGGTTGAAACCATGATCGCAAGAGAGACAAGTCCAGAGGAGAGAATAAATCAACAAGAGGAAACAACAGGTCCAAATCTAGGGGTGACAGAAAGGATATTATTTGTTACTTTTGTAAGAAATCTGAACATATTCGCAAATATTGCAAGCAGAGATTGAATAATAATAAGGGTGATGAAGGGACTTCGCAATAAGTTAGTGTTGCTAAGTCAGATTCCGGTGAACACCTATTGTGGGCATTGTTAAGCTCCAGCCAGTTTGATGGTAGATGGATCATAGACTCAAGGGCATCATATCACATGTGTTTGTATATGGATTGGTTTGACCAGTACAAGGTAGTCAATGGTGGGACGATTTTGATCGGGAATGATAGTGTATGTGAAGCAGTAGGTATCGGTTCTATCAGAATTAAGATATTTGATATTTGTGTTCACACTCTTACTGGGGTTAGGCATGTGCCTGATTTGAAGAAAATTTTGATCTTGTTGGGGGCATTGGATGAGATAGGATATCGAGTCATCCTAGAATCTAAAAAAATAAAGGTTGTATGTGGTGCTGTGACCTTGATGAAAGGTGAAAAGATAGAGAATTTGTATACTTTAGTAGGCAATACAATCAACGATAGTGGTGTTGCAGCTACAAAAGATTCTAAGGATCTTTCAGATTTGTCGCACAAGGGACTTGGTCACATGAGTGAACTTAGGCTGACAGAGCTCATAAAGAATAAGGCAATTTCTGAAATTCAAACTTGTAAACTGAATTTTTGTGAAGATTATATCTTTGAGAAGAAAAAGAAAGTCAATTTCTCCATTGAAAAATACACTTCGAAGGGACTGATTGATTACATACATTCAGATATATGGGGACTGGCTAAAGTCACTTAAGTAGGTGGAGTCAACTACTTTGTGTCATTCATAGATGACTACTTCAGAAAAGTTTGGGTGTATCCGATTCAAATGAATCGGATGTGTTTCAGAAATTCAGATAGTAGCAGAGCATGGTTGAAAAGCAGATAGATAGAAAAGTAAAGATTCTCATATCAGATAATGGTGGGAAATACCTGTCATCAGAGTTCAAAATTTACTGTGATAATTAAGAGATTGTTAGACACTTAACAGTTTCTGAAAATCCTCAACAAAATGCTGTAGCAGAGAGGATGAACAGAATATTATTAGAAAAAGTACGGTATATGTTGAACCATTCCGGCTTGAGTCATGGGTTTTAGGCAGAGGTAGTGAATATGACATGTTATTTGGTCAACCGATCACCTTCAGCAGCATTAAACTCGAAAATTGTAGATGGGGTTTGGCATGGAAAATATGGGAATTACTCTCACTTGAGGGTGTTTGGATGTGCGGCTTATGCATTACTTCATGGAAGTGAACGATCCAAGTTGGATCCAAAATCCAAAAAATGTCTTGATTGCCTATGGCGAATGAGTCAAGGGTTATCGTTTGTGGGATACACAATCTTACAAAGTGATAGTTGAAAGAGACGTTACTTTCAACGAAAATGAGTTTTCGATGAAAAAGGCGGAAGACAAATCCCAGTCATTTGATGAACCTCAGGTACAAGTTGATGTTGAAAGGAATGAGCAAGATAAGAAAAATAATGAAGACTGAGATAGAGCATGATGACACAATTTGTTAAGACTTGTAGTCTCAGGTATCGGTTTAAACTATTTTTAGAAGGTCAAAGAGGATGAAGAAACGTCCTGAAAAGTTTAAGAATATGGTTCCCTTAACACTTGCACTTATCACAGAGAATGGAAAACCAAATACAGTTTCAAAAGCTCGGGTGGATACAAATGTGGTAAAGTGACAATTAGCTATGAAAGAAGAATGACAATCACTTTTGAAGAATGAGACTTGGGATTTCATGGAACTTTTTAAAGGGAAGAGAGCCATCGGTTGTAAATGGTCTTTCGAAAGAAAGAATGTTTTAAGAGTGAACATCCGAAGTTTAAAACAAGACTAGTTGCAATGGGGGTTTCTTAGAAAGAGGGTATCGATTATAATGAAATATTCTCTCCAGTTACGAAGCATACTTCGATTCGTACGTTATTGGCAATCGTTGCTAAAAAAGATCTCGAATTAGAACAGATGGATGTGAAAACAACTTTCCTCAATGGAGATCTTCAGGAAGAAATTTATATGAGATAGCTAGAAGGATTTGAAGTAGAAGGATCAGAATCACTCATTTGAAAATTAAAGAAATCCTTGTATAGTCTCAAGCAGGCACCCAGGCAGTGGTACAAGAAGTTTGATTCATATATGTTGGGTATAGGGTATCACAGGGGATAATATGATTGTTGTGTCTACTGAAAAGAGTATGGTAAAAGAGATATAATCTTCTTAATTCTCTATATTGATGATATGCTGATAGCAGTAATAAGCAATGTTGAAATCAATAAGCTGAAGCAATCATTGAGCCAGAAGTTTGAGATGAAGGATCTTGGTACTGTAAAAAAGATCGTAGGTATGAAAATCACGAGAGATCGTGAGAAAAAGAGGCTTTGGTTAACTCAAAGGACCTTTATCCAAAAGCTCATTGAGAAGTACAATATGAGTGATGCCAAGCCTGTATCAATTCCTCTAACAGAACATTTTAAACTGCAAAGAAGATAATTCGTTCACACATGAAAAAATGGAATACATGAAAAATATTCCGTATGCAAATGCTGTTGGGAGTTTGATGTATGTCATGGTGAGTACACGCTCAGATTTAGCACAGACTTTGAGTATGGTTTGCAAGTATATGTCGAATCTCGGTAAAGAACATTGGCTTGCAGTGAAATGAATATTGAGATATCTGAAAGGTATAACTAAACATAATTTAATGTTTGAAGGTGGAGATACGAGCAAGTTGGATCTCTATGGGTATGTCGATTTCGTCTATGCTGGTGATCTTGATAGAAGAAGGTCTACCACGGGTATGTGTTCGTCTTGACAGGTGGAGCGATTAGTTGGAAGTATATGCTCCAAGGGATAGTTGCGTTGTCAACTATAGAGGCCAGTATATAGCGGCTACAGAAGCGGCTAAGGAAGCCTCGAGACTGAAAGGTTTGGTCAGTGAATTTGGTGAGGTTGATGAGAGCATTGATATTTTCTATGACAGTCAGAGCGCCATTCACCTAGCAAAGAACCATGTCTTTCGTACTAGAACAAAGCATATAGATGTCTGGTATAATTTTATGAGGGATATGATAGAAGATGAGGAAATATCGATTGAGAAGATTGATACAAAAGAAAACGCAGCGGACATGTTGATCAAGCCGGTTACGCAAAATAAGTTTAGGCATTGCCTAAACTTAATTAACATTTTTCGAAGATGTTGATATCCATTGGGGTGGTGACGTGGTTGGGGATGAAACCTTGTTGGAGATTGTTGAATAAGGTTTAATCCCAATCATAAGAGTTAATCAATTGAGTTTGGGAAAATCAATCAATTGAGTTTAAGAAATCAATTGATTGAGTTTGAGAAATCAATTGATTGGCTTCTGGGTGGATCCAAATCTTCAAGTTTAAATTTTGGCCCTTTTTTGGAAGTGTTTTGAATACTTGCAAAATTTAAAAGATTTGTGAGTTATGTTTTCAAAAGAGTTTGGAGCCTATTTGCAGAAAGTTTCTCTAGGGGTTCCATGAATGGTTTGAGAAAGTTTTCTAGAGAGAAAATTGGAGAGAATACTTGGTGAGAAAAAGTATTGAAGAATTGCTTAGGGATTGAAGTTCCTAATTGAAGCCGTTCTTGTGTCGGAATCGTTATTATATTCCAGCTGATCTCTTCTCTGTTATTTGAAGGATTGCAAACTTTATTTTTATAGCGTATTGGCTGTGTAAGATCGTGTTCGATCTTGATTGAGAGTGTACTAGAGAGAAGAGAGTGTGCGTGTTGTAAATGTTCATAAATAGTGCATATACTCCCGTGGATGTAGCCCTCGATTGGGTGACCCACGTAAATCTTTGTGTTGTGTATGTGTGATTATTTTTTGCCTGCATCCTCTTAATTTTTTCGCATTCATAGTGATAAGGAGTTCGATAGAGTGGGTAGAATTCCTAACACTCGGGTAGGATGAGTTTTACTATTATTTATTAGTTACATAATATTTTAGGTATAAGTCATATTTCTATGCTTTCAAAACTTTTTTATAAGTAGAATATTCAATATTAATTCAACAATTTGCTTGTATTGCTGAATTTGATTCGTTGTATTCAATTCGCAATTCGCCTAGTGAATGAGCGAATTAAGTAACATAAGTTTCAACAGAGTGCCCATTTTAAATTAGTTGAAGCCCATTTAGAGTTTAATTAGAAATTCGACCGAAAGCCTCTGATCATAATACGAACGAACCCAACCTTAAAAAACATGGCCACAAGAATATTCATTCTATTGAATTAAATATCGGCCGATATCAATACATATAGGTCGATACCCGTATTTTCCTTTATTTATTTATTTATTTTAAATGGGCCGATCCGTATTAATAGCGGCCGATACTTATATTTTTCTTTTTCTATATTTTTTGTTTTAAATGAGCCAATCCGCATCTATATCGGTCGATATTTATCGGTCCTCGAAGGACCGATATCAAGTTTGTTATCCTGATTCATACTATCCAATCTGAGTATTTTGGACCCTACAGAAATAAGGTCAATAGTCTATTAAAGTGTCTACATTGAATACTTTGAATCCTCTCACAGTACATTTTTTGATTTTCGATTCATATAGTGTGCAATCACTTGGACGGCTAGATTGATAAAAAAATAGGCCTAAAATGTGTGACACCGAGGATTATATCTATTGATATCAAGAAACATCTCATATTACAATTTTGTGGTTTAAGTTGTTTGATTAGGTAATTGTTAGACTAGATATAGTAAATGATTGTCATCCACGAGGAATGCTTCATTGATCTAAGAAATATGCCACATGGACATGTTATATGTTCCTGACATTAGTTGTTTTTTAGGTTTTACTTAAAAGATTGATTTTGACTTGTTGAGCACACGTATCTCAAAGGCATTTAGTTAAAAAGTGATACAACTTTTTTTTTTTTTTAGGATGCCATACAGCTAAGGTATCAAAATTGGTATCGGTTTTGGGTATCGATTTGCCTGATGTTGATACGACTCGGTCAATACCATTACGTATTAGCCTATTTATATTAAAAAAAAGCCCGAATAAAGCTACCCTTTAGGCCTTGTTTGGCAATCCGAGTTCTTTAAAAAAACTCGTGGAAATTTTGATTTTTTACATAAAGTGGATTTCCAGCCGTTTGGGAAATTCAGTGGGTCCCACTTATTCGGGAAATATGATAAAATAGCCCACAAAATATTTTCAGCTAAAAATCTGCTGAAACTATTTGCGCCCATGTCCCATGCCCCTTTTAAACCATTGATTCCTTCTAATCAGATGATGGAGATCGTATTTCACCCTGAACCTCAACATAATAGATCTTAAGATCATGATGAACCTGTCCGATGGTCGGTTTTTTATTCCACGTGTCACGTATCCCCAAAATCTGGCCCTTGAATCATATGGCACAAATCACACTGAAATGTGACTTTAGTACCATTTTTGGGGGATCTGTGACACTTGGAATAAAAAATTGACCGTCAGATCAGTGCACCATGATCTCAAGATCTATTGTGATTTGTGCTCCTCTATTTGCGTCCACGTCCCATACCCCTTGAAACCATTGATTCCTTCTAATCAGATGATGGAGATTGTCTTTCACCTTGAACTTTAATATAATAGATCTTTAGATCATGATGAACCTATCAAATGGTCGATTTTTTATTCCATGTGTAACGTATCCCCAAAATCTGGCCCTAAAATCAAATGACACAAATCACACCAAAATGTGATTTTAGTACCATTTTTGGGGGATCTGTGACACTTGGAATAAAAAATTGACCGTCAGATCAGTGCACCATGATCTCAAGATCTATTGTGTGGAAGATCGGGGATGAAACACAATCTCCATCATCTAATTAGAAGAAATCAATGATTTTCAAAGATGCAGACGGCGCTTCAGAGAATGCGTTTAGAGAAAAGCGTATATCTCGAAACCACCCACAACCCTTAAATAATAGGGTAGGTACCTCTATGGGTGTGAGACGTGGGCGCTTTCAGAGAACGTATGGACGTGAACAGAGGTACCCATAAACAGCGACGCCAATTAATATAACCCAACCATCGAAGCCACTTAATTTGAAGGCCATGATCTAAAGATCATAAATGAAAAGATCCGCACCGAGCATAATCTTTACCAAATGACTCAAAGCAACCTCACCTCATAATCGTACCATTTATTTGCACTGTAAAGTCGTAACTTCGCCCCATCTCCTCCGGCCAACATGCATTGACTGCTTTGAATATGACAAAGGAGATTGTTTTTTTTATCCCAATCTTCCACATGATGCATCTTGAGATCATGAGTATATCATAAAAAACTAACTATATGAGTGTATGCCCATGATCTCAAGACTCATCTTGTAAAAAGTTTGGACAAAAAAAAAATTTCATGTTCTAATTCAAAGCGATTAATGCATTTTGGCCCGACGAGATGAGGTGAAGTTACAGGTATACATGGTGTGAAGAATGGTGCCTTAGGAAAATAATTTTGCACAATGTAGCCAAATAGAAAAAAATAAAATCAAACTATTGTAAAATTTTAAAAATAAAACTTCCCATGAGTTATTTTATTTACAAGCCCATGTAAAGTAAAAAAAAAAAAATCATTTCCATGGAACCCTCATGAGAGCTTCTTCCCCGTGGAACCCTCATGAGAAACCATGAGATTTCGATTGCAACCGCGCCGCAATCTCCCCAACCTTTGCAAAGCACATGACGCCGGCCTCGCTTGAGTGTCCGCCGTTGGTGAATTCCAGCCGTTAGAGATCCGGGAACTTCAAGCCATTCAAACCCCTTTTTCCTTAGAAACCCCGTTTTTCAAGAAACGCTCCACCTCGTGATCGCTAACCAAGCATTGAAGAGGTTAAGATCGATGCGTGGATCATAGACGACTTCATCTTGAATTCGTGGTGATCAATCGTGGTGAAATCCCCGTAGAAATTCGGAAGATTTGTTTTGAAACCCTTTTGGACAACGATCCTTAAAGGCGCGAAATTGATCGAAGAAAGATTAGTTTTTATTTGATTTTAATGGTTTAGATTATAGAATAAATCATTGTATTAGTTTAGTGTGGATGTGTGTGTGATTCGATGAAGATCGTAGAAGATTTGGATGAAAATAGGTAAAAAATGACAAAACCTTATGGCTGTGCATTTCTGAAGGTTTTGATCGATCAATCGATTAGGTATTGATCGATCAATTTGAGTGATTGATCGATCAAATTATATATACAATTAGAAAAACAGCAAGTTTGGTTGCTGGAAGTTCATTCCCGACAGGATTGATCGATCAATGGGAAGATTGATCGATCAATGTGATGTGTTGATTGATCGATCAATGTGATGTGTTGATTGATCAATGTGATAGTTGATCGATCAATGGTGAAATTGATCGATCAATGTGGTATTGATCGATCAACATGATGTATTGATCGATCAATGGTGAAATTGATCGATCAATGTGGTATTGATCGATCAACATGATGTATTGATCGATCAATTTGAATATGCCGACGCTGCTTCAGTGTTTTGGCCATAACTTTTTACTCCGAATTCTGATTGATCTTATTCTTATGGCATTGGAAAGAGAACAACTAAATCTACAACTTTTATGAATTAACTAACTGATGAATAAATTTTTTTGATGATAAAAATTAAGCTGAAAGTTTAGTCAAGTTCTAAGTTAGCACGTTTTGACTGAAGTATCGATATAACTTCGGTATTTTGGCCATAACTCTTTGTCCTGAACTCCGATTGACACGATTCTTGATGCGTTGGAAAGAGTACGAAGAGATCTAACTCTTTTATAAAATAGTCAAATCTTTAATCAAATGTTTTGAGGGTAAAAATAAAGTGAGAAGTTGGGTCAAGTTTTGAGTCAACACGAAATTATCCATTTCCGTCTCGGTTTTGAGAAAACACTTAAATACGTCAAGATTATTAATAATTAGGATCAATTTTTATACATCATCATGTGTGTGATGTAGATAAGAGTGGAGGCCGTAGATAAGAACTTTTGGACTGCTTTGGAACGGCGTTGGATTGCTTAGAAAGATCCGTTAAGGTAGGGAAAATTCAACTTAAAATGCATCTAATTTTGACTGCATGATATCTTAACATTTGTATTCTGGCTCTGGTTTTTAAAAGCATGTCTGGATATACATCAAGTTCAGTGAAACTCTGATTCCTGTATTCTGATACCTACATATATGATTCATATATTAGATATACATTTCCACTTTCGCCATAGCTCTAATATCCCGATACGGAGGTCATGTGTGTATTTGATTTTAAGTTTGAATTCAGACGATCCCCACCGACTCGGCGGTATATCTGTTTCTGGCACACTCGTGCATCTGCTTGGAAATCCTCGGCACAATTGCACTCCATAGTTGAGGCATTGTTGCATTCCTGAAATTATTCATTGAACGACGATTGGTTGGGGTTTCTTATCGGCACACATCTGGCTATCACGTGCTATATATTCACGGGAGTTACTTAAGTTAGAGATATGCATGATATAAGTCACTAATTATATTACACATAACATCTGTTTTGACTACTCTGAAAGTACATCTGTCTGACACTTTGTATCTGCTCTGTTCTTTTTAAAATTCAGCATCTGTTATATGAAAATCTTTATCTGCAATAATTAAATTTATCATCTGTTCTGCATAATGTTATACAAGTCATGTTTTACGAAATTGATGCAAATTAATTGAAATTCTTCTACTGAGCTTAGATGGTTAGCTCACCCTGTATATAAATATATTTTAGGTTCTGAAGCCCTTGCTCCCGGCACTGATTGCCACCCTGACTACCCGCCTGATCCGGCGGCTGAGGTTGAGGAAGAGAATACCAATACCCCTACTGACGAGTACCACCCGTAGCTAGGGTATTTGATTTGACTGGATATTTGAGATCTGTAATGTTTTAGATTATTGTGGTTCTGGTGGCCACGATTTTTGTACTTAAAACTTTGTGGATACTTTATTTTAAATTTTTTTTTTTTATATATGCATTGTTAAATTCTTCTCTCTTTTAAAGCCTTATATGATGACTCGATCTGCCACTACTGGACAGTGTCTGCTCTAATTTTCGCTAAACGAGTAGACACTCTGTGATTTGTCCTGAGAATCATCCAGAGCAAATCCTGATGGCACGGATTTTTGGGCGCGAAAATCCTGGCTGTCACAATTGGTATCAGAGCCTAGGCTTTAGGTCGTGTTAGGACTCCAGACTAGGCTATAAATGTAGGTATGATCGGGACGTGAGTTTTCTATGACCCAATTAGGACTTTAGCAAACTTAGTAGAGATTTGGTTTTAGGTCTTCTAGGGGAATCACGGTTGTAGCTGTAGGTTCTATTTAGAACTTGGAATTCGATTTAGAACTTGGATTGTGGATCTCATAATCACTTTTAATGGAGATACATGATGATTTGATCGATGTATGACTAGTAGATGAATAAGTTTTACAGTTTTGTTGGAACATTAGGCCATGGTGATCGCAACAATTATTGATTGGATTTTATGTCTTATTGACAGATCAAATGGTGCCACGAAAGAAAACTAAGATTGGAAGTACTGGAGGAAGTGAGCCATGTTTTAGATGTGACGGGCAACACCTAGTGAGAGACTGTAGAAGATCTACTGGGGCTTGTTTTAAGTGTGGATGAATGGGACACTTGATAAGACATTGTCCTGCTTTGAAAAAGGAAGCGATGACCTCGACAACCACTCAAGGTAGTTCTCGCTCTTTACATCCGGCGACGACTAGAGTTACTTCGGTACGGCAGGCCTTACTTGTCTCCTCATCTACACCATTTGTAATATGTGCGTGGTGTGGGAAACCTCATAGAATAGAGGCATGTAGGCTAATCTCGGGTGCTTGTTTTAGGTGTGGTGAGAAAGAACACCGAGTCAAGAACTGTCCATATAAGCGACAAAAGCAGGAGACCTCGACGTCTACTTCCAAGCTGATTCTTCCTGCGATTCAAGATGCCGAAGGTATAAGTTCAATATCAATTGCCAAGATTTTGTTTTAATGTTCAGATGATTAGGAATTTTATTGGTTTTGACACGTGCGAAATATCATAGCATTATCACTTGTGTATCGACTTAAATCACTTGCATGACATAAACGAATTCTAAATTTAGAAGATTAACTATGTAAGTGATAGTTATATTGGCAGACTTAATAAATTTTGACAGTTACAATAAATTTCTTAAGGACAATTGTTTAGTGAATTTGAAATTTCCTTAATACTTATGAGAAATGAAGTTGAATTAGCAGGCTTAATCCTAGTATTCTTTTTCCCGACTAATGAGTCATGATTATGGTGTGTTTAAATGCATTCCTTTCAAACGTGAGTTCAGTTGTTAATCACTATAATTTACTCTGAAAGTTTTCTGATAATTAGAAAAGTCTAAGATAATCATGTTGGTAATTGACAGAGGATAAGAAAATTTAATTACGGATATCATGGAAGAGCAGAATTGGATGTTGCTATAGTGGATTGCGCTGTTTTCACCTAAGCCATGATGAATGGCTATGGATTCTCAAGGAATATATGGAGATTTAGTTAGTATAGAGAGTGTGTTGAGAGTTGTACATATGAAGAGTCGATTAATCATGCCTAAGTATTTATGTATGACATTGAGAGCAATCATTTGCAATCATCTCCTTGATTTGAAAGGCTAGATGTGTCACACTCTTTTGCCCTTCCTGTATGATCGGAATTCTATTCGCGGATCATAAGATTGGTTAAGGGCATAAAGTTTGAAGATTTTACGATCGTTGTGATAGATTTTAGAGGTTCTCATATTAGTGATAGCTTTATCTCATTTTGCTGATGGCTTTACCTCATGTTGGCAATGACTTTATCTCATTTTGTTGATGGCTTTACCTTATTTTGGTAATAGGTTTATCTCATTTTGGTGATGGTTGTACCTCATGTTGGTGATGACTTTATCTCATGTTGGTGATGACTTTATCTCATGTTGGTGATGACTTTATCTCATTTTGGTGATATCTCTTACCACCGTTGCGTATCAGAAAGTAGGTGAGTGTGAACATTTGTTCGTAGACAGATGAGACCTATACCGAGTCATGAGTTGAGTTGTTCTGATAATGATAGCATCAATTTGGTGAATCAGATTTTTTTGGATGAATGGTATGCTTCAACATTGGTCCACTGTGCTCCATGAGTATTTTTTTTTGCAATCGTAAGGGGTCACTGTGATTAATATAATAGAAATGATGCATGATCCCTAATGATTAACATCGTTGAAGTGAAGATCTGTTGAATGGACAACACATTGTATGTTCTTCAAGGTTTGGTTGATCCTATTTATAGATATATTCTGGTTAAGTAGTCTTAATCTCACGATCAATATACAATTCTTTGTGGAATGAACATCAGTCTAGTAAATAAGAGGGGGGCATCCTTAATGAAAAGCCCAACAGCTAGTTTTTGCCTATGTGTGAATTTTGCGGGCATTATGGTCACTTTCTTTTGACTAATGATTCACTTGATGGTGACATATTACGGTATATAATTGCTTATGGAGGTGTGATATGAGATACCCGGTGCATGAGAAGACTGTCACACTTTTTCAATAGATTTAGGATGAGCTTAGCGACCTGTACATTAACCCTACAATTTTACCTATAGGGGTCATGTGGATACATTGATTTTAGGAGAAACTATTTCGACTCTGGATACGTGTGAGTCCATTGTGGGTGTGTGGACTCAGAGAGAGAGGTTGTGCATATATGAGTGGCGACTGTATGGTTGTGACTATTTCACACATAATACCTCTGCGCACGTGTATTGACGCTATGACCAATTGAGTTTTACTCGGGATATCTTTAGGGTATTTTTGAGGACGAAATTCCTTCCAGATGGGGAGATTATAATAACCCTAATTTGGAGGACGTTGCAATTATGATGGAGACTTCTAAATAATATGGCTTCTTGCAGGTAGATTGCCAATCTGCGGATTATAGATGTGCGTATGTATGGATGGTGGAAGGCCTCTTGATGTGTCTTCTTTACCCACATGTTGCTACTTAGGGAGACGTGCTCGTATGGGTGTACAGTGCACATGTGTGTAGGGTGTGGACCATTGGTGTGATCTTGCACACCTATGTGGGGTGTGTATGCTTTACATACTAGAGGTTAGAAGTTTAAAGGTTTGGCTAGGAATGGGGATTATCCCTTTTGCTTTAACTCTTGCATTTATGTTGAGTGTTGGAATTTAAGAAGAAAGAGAATGAGATTTATTCAACCATTGGAACCCTAGAGCTTGTTGAGCTCGTGTGCCGAGAAATCAGCCAACCCAAGGTAAGATTTTAAATTCTAACCCATTATGCGAGAGGTAATTTTTTTGCGATTTTAAATTCTAACCCATTATTGCTTTATGTACGTGGCAATTATAATTCCATACAGTTGGAGTTGTCTAGATAGCATATACTGATACCCTATACGTGGTGAATTAGGGATTGGTAATGCCTCCATTAATGAGGTGTTTAAAAAAATAGCTTGACTGTAATGATTGATCGATCAATTTGGTGAATTGATCGATCAACTGTGTGTTTGATCGATCAAATAAGAAGGTTGATCGATCAAACCAGTTTATACTATATTCTATGACAAAAGGACTGTCTGATCGATCAAATTGAGCATTGATCGATCATTTTATCGATTTAAGTTATATTTTGGGTTTTTATTTTTCACTCGCACGATCAAACCAGTTTATACTAAATTCTAAACAGAACTCGATTGCTTTGATATGCGTGCCTGACACGGAAATTGAAATGGAATGGGCGATCGACTATATTGCTATGCTAGGGTTGAGAACATTGCATGAGTCATTTTACATCCATTTTTGTCCTCATATGGTGAGGCTCTTTTGTCAACATCTTTGCCGGGGTGACACCCATCACCAATTGGTCACCAAAATTGATGATTTTGACTATAAATTTAACCAATTTTATGTCGTCGTTGCTTTACTGCGTTCTTCATGGTATTTGGAGACTTGTTGTTGCCACCATATGTCAAAGATGTCCCATACCATGATAGACTTGTGGGCAGTGTAGTTCAGGTCAAGCTCTTACTGGGCCCAACTCCCTGATAGACTATGGATGCTTGATACTTTTATCAAGTGCGCCATAACCCTGTTTTTGCACAAGTTCGCGAGATCAATGACAGAGATTTACTGTTTGAGAATCAGAAGACTGCTTCAAAGAAAGAGCTGCCATATGCTCAATTGATAACAAGAATGGTTGAGCAGTATATCGCATTGAGAGAGGAGTATAGCTTGGCTTCTGGCGAGCCTCTCGATTGACCACCAACATTAACGTTTTCAAGCTCAAGGACTGAACCAAGAGCTATAATCTATTGGTCAAGAGGTTACCTGAAGAGGGGATTGTACCACCAGCTCCAATTGAGGGGTGCCTGACGGGCAAGCACCAGATGGTGGGGGTGCATAACCTAACGTTGCACTTGAGGGGGATGCATCTGCTGTCCCTGTAACCAAATATTCATTTTGATGTTCTGTGCACATTTGCTAGGGTTCAAATTGTTAGTGTCTGTTAGACATTTTCGATGACGAAAATTTCAAAGGGGGGGGATAATGTAATGACCCTAAAATTCTAAACAGAATTCGACTGCTTTAATATGCGTGCCTGGCACAAAAATTAAAATAAATTAAAAATTTATAATAATATTATTGGCAATAATAATTTAGAACTTAGCTATTCTATCTTGATCTATTACTATAATACAATAAAATTTTGTGACATAATTATCACTGCTTTGTTTAAACCTGTGTGGATAGTAGACTTGTTTAGGTGTGTTTCGCAGTTTCGAAAGCGAAAATTCCTTGAAGAGGGGTAAATGTCATGACCCTAATTTTTGGGCATATTGAATTATACTCATACCTTTTTGAAACTGGCATGTCGATTTTCGAGGACGAAAATTCATTAAGGTGGGAAGAATGTAATAACCCAAAAAAATCGTAATCAACCTTGAGTGTGACCTCTTAGATTTTATATAATAATGAATATTTAAATAATATTAGGATAACTTTGTCTTGCGGATGGATTAAGGTTTAAATGTCTGCTTTGGCCTTTAGTGTGGAAGCCGTGCAGCATCGTAAATATCAAGGTTAACACTCATTTGGATGTATATGTTTAATAAGGGAACTAAGCCCTTTAGCTAATTAAAAGACAAGCTTCTCTTGGAAGCTTCAACTGGTTGCATAACTTGGAGTTTGGGAGTTCTAGAGAGAGAGAGAGAGAGAGAGAGAGAGAGAGAGAGAGAGAGAGAGAGAGAGCTTCTTCCCCGTGGAACCCTCATGAGAAACCATGAGATTTCGATTGCAACCGCGCCGCAATCTCCGCAACCTTTGCAAAGCACATGGCCTTGAAGCCTCGCTTGAGTGTCTGGTTGGTAATTCAAGAGATAGCCATTCAAACCCCTTTTTCCTTAGAAACCCTATTTTTCAAGAAATGCTCCACCTCGTGATCGCTAACCAAGCGTTGAAGAGGTTAAGATCGATGCGTGGATCATAGACGACTTCATCTTGAATTCGTGGTGATCAATTGTGGTGAAATCGCCGTAGAAATTCGGAAGATTCGTTTCGAAACCCTTTTGGACAACGATCCTTAAAGGCTGAAATCGATCGAAGAAAGGTTAGTTTTTATTTGATTTTAATGGTTTAGATTATAGAATAAATCATTGTTTTAATTTAGTGTGGATGTGTGTGTGATTCGATGAAGATCGTAGAAGATTTGGATGCAAATAGGTCAAAAATGTCAAAACCTTATGGCTGTGCATTTCTGAAGGTTTTGATTGATCAATTAAATGATTGATCGATCAAAATTAGATATTGATCGATCAATCTAGGTGATTGATCGATCAAATTTGGTATTGATCGATCAATTTGAGTGATTGATCGATCAAATTATATATACAATTAGAAAAAAAGCAAGTTTGGTTGCTGGAAGTTCATTCCCGACAAGATTGATCGATCAATGGGAAGATTGATCGATCAATGTGATGTGTTGATCGATCAATGGTGAAATTGATCAATCAATGTAATGGTTGATCGATCAATGGTGAAATTGATCGATCAATGTGGTATTGATCGATCAACATGATGTATTGATCGATCAATTTGACTATGCCGACACTGCTTCAGTGTTTTGGCTATAACGTTTTACTCCGAATTCTGATTGATCTTATTCTTACGGAATTGGAAAGAGGACAACTAAATCTATAACTTTTATGAATTAACTAATTGATGAATAAATTTTTTTGATGATAAAAATTAAGCTGAAAGTTTGGCCAAGTTCTAAGTTAGCACGTTTTGACTGAAGTATCGATATAACTTTGGTATTTTGGCCATAACTCTTTGTCCCGAACTCTGATTGACACGATTCTTGATGCGTTGGAAAGAGTACGAAGAGATCTAACTCTTTTATAAATTACCCAAATCTTTAATAAAATATTTTGAGGGTCAAAATGAAGTGGGAAGTTGGGTCAAGTTTCGAGTCAACACGAAATTATCCATTTCCGTCTCGGTTTTGAGAAAACACTTAAATACGTCAAGATTATTAATAATTAGGATCAATTTTTATACATCATCATGTGCGTGATGTAGACTAAGAGTGGAGGCCGTAGATAAGAACTTTTGAACTGCTTTGGAACGACGTTGGATTGCTTAGAAAGATCCGTTAAGGTAGGGAAAATTCAACTTAAAATGCATCTAATTTTGACTGCATGATATCTTAACATTTGTATTCTGGCTCTGGTTTTAAAAAGCATGTCTGGATATACATCAAGTTCAGTGAAACTCTGATTCCTGTATTCTGATACCTACATATATGATTCATATATTCTGATGTCTGTTTCCACTTTCTGCCATCTGCTCTAATATCTGATTCTGGAGGTCATGTGTGTATTTGATTTTAAGTTTGAATTCAGACGATCCCCACCGACTCGGCGGTATATCTGTTTCTGGCACACTCGTGCATCTGCTTGGAAATCCTCGGCACAATTGCACTCCATAGTTGAGGCATTGTTGCATTCCTGAAATTGTTCATTGAACGACGATTGGTTGGGGTTTCTTATCGGCACACATTTGGCTACCACGTGCTATATATTTACGGGAGTTACTTAAGTTAGAGATATGCATGATTTAAGTCACTAATTATATTACACATAACATCTGTTTTGACTACTCTGAAAGTACATCTGTCTGACACTTTGTATCTGTTCTGTTCTTTTTAAAATTCAGCATCTGTTATATGAAAATCTTTATCTGCAATAATTGAATTTATCATCTGTTCTGCATAACGTTCTACAAGTCATGTTTTACGAAATTGATGCAAATTAATTGAAATTCTTCTATTGAGCTTAGATGGTTAGCTCACCCTGTATATAAATATATTTTAGGTTCTGAAGCCCTTGCTCCCGGCATTGATTGCGACCCTGACTACCAGCCTGATCTGGCGGCTGAGGTTGAGGAGGAGAATACCAATACCCCTGCTGACGAGTACCACCCGTAGCTAGGGTATTTGATTTGACTGGATATTTGAGATCTGTAATGTTTTGGATTATTGTGGTTCTGGTGGCCACGATTTTTGTACTTAAAACTTTGTAGATACTTTATTTTCTTTTATTTTTTTAAAATATGCATTGTTAAATTCTTCTCTCTTTTAAAGCCTTATATGATGATTCGATCTGCCACTACTGGACAGTATCTGCTCTAATTTCCGTTAAACGAGCAGACACTCTGTGATTTGTCCTGGGAATCATCCAGAGCATGATCCTGATGGCACGGATTTTCGGGCGTGAAAATCCGGGCTGTCACACCTTGATCACAGTCAAAGATCCATCGCCATGCCCATCTTATTTTCGATCTTCTTCGCACCATTCCAATTAAATCACTGATCGTCCGAATGGCTTCAACTTCAAACCAAAATCAGATAAATTAGATCAATCCCTCACTTCCTTGTCTAAAAAGTTTCCATGGTACGAATTTTAGGCATTAGCAACAAAAACTTCATTTTTTGTTGACTACAGCTCATGTGCTCATCACCGAGTGGCCCGTTGTCACACCAAATTCAACCGCCACTGAGATTCAAACGAAAGAGAAATGAGAGGCAAATGATTACTCATGTCGTGGTCACATTTTGAACTCGCTCGCAGACACATGCACTATTTGATGTGTATCAGTCTATCAAAACTGCCAAAGAATTATGGGACGCTCTAGAAAAAAATACTGAATTGAGGATCGATGCGGGTTATCAAGCGTATCTTGTAAGTCAAAATTTCAAGTTTAATATGGTTGATGGAAAGACTATTCTCGATCAAGTTCATGAGTTTTAGGTTATCATTAATAACATGATTGCCGAATGATCAAAGTTTGATGAATGATTTCTTGTTGTTGCGGTAATTGCTAAATTACCACCATTGTGAAGGATTACAGAAAAATCCAAACACAATAATACGAAGATAATGATGGAAAATCTCCTTCAACATCTCCACATTAAAGAAAAAGTTCGAAAGAGGGATAAAATAGAGGAAAAAGGCGAACATGTTTTGAAGGCACTTCTTATCGAAACTAAGGACACTGGGAAAAAGTTTCATGATAAAAAATAAAAGGCCAAAAGAATTATCCAAATCAAGACAAAAATACCAAGAAGAAACCAAAGAAATGATCTTGTTACCATTGTGGTAAATCTGGATATTTTAAGAAGGATAGCAGACACTTCAAGAAGGCTCAAACAAATCCGATTGAAAGCAATGATAAGGATTTTGTTGCGGTTCTTTTCGTAATCAACATGGTGGAGGATGATAGAGAATGGTGGGTGGATACTGGTGTTACTCGATATGTGTGCGACAATTGCACCATATTTTTTTTTCCTATGAAGCCGTATGTGATGATCAAAGCATCTACATGGGAAATTCGTCCAAAGCAAAGATTGAAGGGCATGAAAGAGTTAATATGAGATAAGATTAACTTCCATAAAAGTTGTGACTTTAGCCGATGTTTTACATGTATTTGAGATAAGAAATAATCTTGTATCGGCCGACTTATTAATCAAGCAAGGTTTTAAAGATATCGAAGAATGGGTCCTTTGTAGGAAAAAGTTATGCTCTTGGGGTGGATGTTCAAGGCAAACATTATTAATGCAAAGAACTCTTTTATCTATATGATTGATTCATTTAACTTATGGCATATTAGACTAGGTCATGTTAATTTTCAATATATGAAAAATATGATGTTTTAAATTTATTTTCAGCGCATGATATTAATATAGATAAATACGAAATTTGTGTTAAATCTACTAGGAAGACTTTAATCATATAAATAGAAATTCAAATGCTTAAATTTCTTTCACTCATATATTTGTGATTTATTTCCTACACCCACTAGAGGATAAACTATTGTTTTATTATATTTATTGATAGTTTTTTAAAATAAACACATATTTACTTATTATAAAATAAATATGAAGCATTAGATAAGTTTAAAACTTATAAGGTTTATATGAAAAATTAACTAGATAGAAAAATCAAAGCATTGAGATCAGATAGGGGAGGTGAACATATGTCAAATGACTTCACTAATTTTTGTGAAATTCATGCGATTAGACATGAATTCACCGCCCCTAATACCCCCACAACAAAATGGTATAGCTGAAAGAAAAAATAGAATTTTAGTGAAAATGGTTAATACTATGATTAGTAATTCAAATTTTGATTTGGATCTATGGGGTGAGGCATTATTGACTTTTGTCCACATTCTTAATAGAATTCCTAATAAGAAAATCAATAAAACTTCACATGAACTTTTGATGAAAAAAGTGCCCAAACTGTACTATCTTAAAGTGTGAGGGTGTAGGGCATTAGTAAGGTTGCCTGTATTATCTTAAAGTGTGTGGGTGTATGGCATTAGTAAGGTTGCCTGATCCTAGAAGATCAAAGTTAGGACAAAGACCATTAAATGTGTTTTTATTAGTTATACACAAAATAGTGCATCTTAGAGGTTTCTTGTAATAGAAGACAATGATGCTATAAATAAAGATTCTAGGGAAATTTGCACTTTCGGCCCTATAAGTTTGCGTATTTGCAGAAACGGCCCTATAGTTTCATCACTTGCATAACAGGCCAGCTCCAAGCCTAGCCGGTTCCACGTCAGCAACCAACCGCCTTTTAAATTAAAATAACTTTTCAAGTATAAAAGTAAATGTTACTTTTAAACTATTCATTCTTACTTTTTACTTTTAACTTTTGCTTTTTTGTAAAATCGAGAGAGCGGCGGCTTATCGGCGAGAAAGCGGAAAAAAGCTCACAGCAAATTTTCAGGTAATTTTTTTTTTCTACATTTAAACACATTTAGTCATCAGTTATGTTTCTTAACAATCCGCTAACTTACCAATGACTTACCGCTAACTTACATTATCGGCCGCTAACTTACATTAGTTTCCGATAATGTAAGTTATCGGCCGATAACTTACATTATCGGCCGATAACTTACATGAGCGGACACAAATTTACATTATCGGCCGCTAATGTAAGTTAGCGGACGATAACGTAAGTTAGCGGCCGCTAATGTAAGTTATCGGACGATAATATAAGTTGTCGAAAGTTTTTAAACCTCACTTATTTTGCTAATTAATTATTTTTATGTATATTGCAGTTCCCACTAAGTGATTCTAAAATGACTATGTCTCTAAAGCCCTTCGGGAAATATTCTGGTATTGGTGTCAAGAAATTTTACTTGCACTGTAACGAAGAGAGGAAGAAGATTTTAGATGGTTCAATTTTCGGTCATCTGTTTAGGATAAATGAGAAATTAGGATTCATTGGAGACTTGGTTGATGCTATTTTAATCTTTTAGGTTAAAGATAATATTTTCAAGGTTAGAAATACCACTGTGTTGGTGCAAGAGTCTGATATAGCATTCATTTTAGGCCTTAATATGTTGACGGAACCTGAGTTTGAGAAGGTGGCCGTGCCAAAGGAAGAAACTATTCAATACAAATTCTTTCGGGGGAAGTCAACTAAAAGACCTCGTATTGAAGAATTAGTTGATAGTGTTGATTTATCCAACGATGAAATTTTGAAACTATAATTATTGTTTCTTTTATGTTCTTTTTTACTCCAGACACATATCAGGAAGTAGACGCACGGTACTTGGCACTAGTAGATAACATTAAAGAGTTCAACAAGTTTCTGTGGAGCCTGATAGTTTATAATAATTTAGTAGATAGTATGTCAAAAGCATACGGCAGAAGGGAAATGGCGAAAAAGTCAGAAAATGGGCAATACAACATCTACGAATGCACTATCGCCCTACAGATTTGAGCGTTTGAGCACTTTCTTGGAGTCCCCACCGCTCGTACTGAGCTCAAAGATCCATTTCCCAGGCTAATGAAATGGAAAGGCCCAAAATTTAGCCGCAATCCTAATTTATATCGAGAAAAATTTCTTAAGTCTAAAGTCATTTTAGAGCTTGAAGCTGTAAAGTACGAATTACAGTATAGATCGGTTCGACTCTTTTTGATGTAAAGAGAGATGGAAAGAGAGCAAGAAAAGGCCGAGGAGCCTAGTGATGAAGAAGATATATATGAATACGACGATGTCCCAAGTTACGAGACACGTCCTCCAGAAAGAGACGAAGAGCCGAAAAGTCGAGATGACGATGATGACGATGAGGATGACGATAATGACAGTGACGAAGATGATGAGTATGAAGTCGTTGTACGTCAGCATACTGAATCAAAGGGCAAAGGCAAATCGGAGATTAGGCCCCAGCCAATAAGAGAACAGCCTGTTAGGTAACCCAACCTAACCAAAGAAGTAACAGAGCTTAGAAAAGAATGCAAGACGCCGCATGACTATAAAAGAAATGAAAAATGACTTCCAACGTGCATTACAGTGCTTAAAGGGCAAGCACTCAAAATTGAACATCTAGGGAGAGAAAAGAAGACTCTCCAAGAGCAAGTTTGGTCATTACAAGATAAAGTAGGGTGACTAAAACATCGGGTCCTAAATTTAACAGAAAGAAATGCCTTAATGCAGAAGGACCTTGATGCAGTCACATCTCATTTGACGAAGGTACTAAACCATTTCTTTTTAAATTTAAAAAAATTATATGTTTTTAAAGATTAATTCCAAATACGCTTGTCGACCGATAATGTAAATTATCGTCTGACAACTTACATTATCGACCGATAATATAAGTTATCGGTCGATAATTTACATTATCATCCGATAATTTAAATTATCGGCTGCTTATTTAGATTAGCGGCCGATAAGTTACATTATCGATCGATAATGTAAATTATCGACCGATAACTTATATTATCGGTTGATAAATTGGTCGTTAATTTGATCACAAATATAAAATTTTTTTGTAAAATAATGATAGTTTTTAATGTATTTTGTAATTATGCAGGATAATATTCTTTCATCTGTTCTATTTGAAACCTTCGTTCCCCCTGTCACTCATCCTACAGCTTCTAAACCACTGCTCATCCACCAAGCCATCAATCCACTGCCCTCTGAACTTCTGCCCCTAAACCCTCTGGCCCAAAACCCACTGCTCCCCAACCTACCCATCAATCAACTGCCCCCAAAACTTCTTCCCCTAAACCCACTGCTCCTCAACCAAGCCATCAATCCACTGCCCCTCGAACTTCTGGCCAAAAACCCACTGCTCCTCGACCTACCCATCAAATCACGGCCCCCAAAACTTCTGGAACTCCTCCACCTCCTACTAAACAACCCTTGGTGGAAGTTGGTGATGAGGGTGCTCCTCTTACCCAGCCTTCTCGTGAGTTACAGTGGGCATCCCTCAAATCAAATTTTGTTAAACTATCAACTAGAAAAAGTAAAGCCGAGGGATATGACTTGCGTGCTCGGAAGAAGAGAAAGACTCTGACAAGTAAAGCCATTATAAAAAGACCAAGATTGGTTGTGGAGGAGGATGAGCCAAAATCGATGGAGCACAAATATATGCTCAGTTTTTGGAACCGGCCGGAAGGAGAGGACAATGCGATCATCAATACTGTCATGGGTGTTGACATCACAGTTGGTCTTTTAAAGGTTCTCAAAGGACGCTCGTGGCTTGACAATGAAGTCATTGACGCATACTCGAGAGTCCTTGAAGTTATTAACGATCAAACATTCATGGCAAATGCCGAAAAAAGCTGGTTTGCTTTTGCGTCCGCCCTGATAAGGTTTTAACTATTTATTATTTCATTTGTTTCATTTATTTATCTTTTCATTCACACTTCTTTTAACTTATTTACTTACTACATGATTCTATTTCAGACCATGTTTATAGCGGACGAGAAAAAATATGAAAAATTTATCGATAATAAAGGTCTAGCCGCACTTAGCGACTTCGATAAATGGCAGGCCTACTGTGATGAGTGGAAGGTTTATAACAATTTAAAGCCGCTTGAACCACTACTTACAAATGATAAACACGAAATTCACGCGGTCGACTGTGGAACGGTACATTTTTTAATACTATACTTCGCTTTATTTAACGTTAACGACTTTTAAATAAAATAAAATTAATTATTTAAAATTCTATTTTTATTTTTATGCAGATTTATCTTCCGATGCATAGCCAAAAATATAGCCACTGGGCGTTGGCTATAATTTCATTAGTTGATCATGAAATTAAATTAATAGACCTGGCAGACCGAGAGTGCTCAAAGAGGTTCGAAGAGCATAAAGGGTGTCTATTGCATCACCTTCGCGGTCTTTTTTACGCTGTCGGTTTAAAGTCAGCTTTAGATCAACAGTGGAAGGTATCGGCGTTCAACAGTATCATTCTACCGATCCAAACCAACGGTTGGGACTGCGGTCTATATGTTTTGAAGTACATGGAATACTTCTCCCAACGGCGGAATATTGATTTCGAAGAAAAACAAATACATCAATTTAGAGCAGAAATCAGACATTTAATGTGCACGTTTGGAAAGAAGAGTTAAACTTTATATTTCATATCTTTGTAAAATTTTATAGATTTTGTATATATTTTTATAAAATTTTAAATATTTTATATCAACTTGTATAATTTTTGTTGTATCAATTTATCCTAATTGTTTAACAATTCTTTATAAACATCATAAAAAGACTTGTATTTGATCTTCAGATTTCACAATGTCCGCTGACTTAAGTTAGCAGTCGATAACTTAAGTTAACGTCCGATGACTTAATCTATCGGCGGCCAACTTAAGTCATCGGCCGATGACTTATGTCATCGGCCACTAATTTAAGTTCATCGGCCGATGACTTATGTCATCGGCCGCTAGATTAAGTCATCGGCAGCTAATTGTTCGCTAAAAATTAGCTTATGATACTAAGGCCATGTTCTCAAAAAGTCTATTTGAATGATGAATGATGATTAATGGTCTCCTTCATCTGATCCAAAGCAGTTTATTTTGAATAGTGAAGTGTGGCCCAAAGAAATCTGTCAAGTAATATTAGTTAATTTCACGTGAGTTTATTAATCTATACAGTCCACTTGTGCTCCATGTGGCACTGAAATTCTAATAAAGTTATACGAGCGACGATTATGACCGTATTTGTTACAATTTTTACATCGTAGTGGTCGAACTTCGCCTTTAGATCTTATTCTCCATTTCTTCGGATGGCCAGCTTGACGTACTTTGTGCGGAGGCAAAACTTGAATGTCGTCTCTTTGCGAAGTCCATTGGCGCTTGTCAACGATCAGGACAAAGTGTTCTTTGTAAGTTTTCCTAAATAAGTTACTGGTAAACCAGTGCTCACAAAATTGGGGGATCTCTTTTTCTCTGTTTCGGCACGATAATGCGACGATCGCATGTGAACATGGTAATTCAAGAATAGCCCAACGTCTACATGTACATGTTCGCTTATCTAGATCGACACTGTGAGTGTAATCACCATGTTTAACTTGAAATATATCGCGACTACATGGTATAACATTTTTTCGACGGGCCCATCCTGAATTTCGTGTTATGTGTTTTTGGGCCATCGGTGTTAGCACGTGTGTCATTTTATTTCCTTCCTTCTGACGGCGAAGATAAAATTTGGCTACCTTTGTGCGAATAGTTTTTAATAGGCTCACGATCAGTTTTTCCCTTGCTATTTTCAATACACTATTTATGCTTTCATCTATATTAGTTGTCAACATATCATAACGCCTCCTATGAAAATAAGCACGCGCCCAGAAATGATCACCAATTTCTTTAATCCATGTTGTACATTCCGGGGGGGCGTCGTCTTCGATTTTTCGCATAATTCTTTTAAATTTTGCTTCCAAAAATGTACGGGCAGCAACCCAAAAAAGCGGTCTAGATATTGTATCCTTATATGTATCAAATAGATTTAGAGCTAGGTGTAGCATACAGTAGCTGTGAAAGGCGTTAGGAAAAACTTTTTCCACAGCTTCCATCAAATGTTTATGTCTGTCTGATATCAATACAAGCTGTTCTTCAAAGTCACCGATTACACGTCTCCCTAATAGATCAAGGAACCATGTCCAATGATCTTCATTTTCTTTCGGTACAACGCCGAACGCTATTGGGAATAAATGTCTATTCCCGTCTATCCCTGTAGCTGTTAACAATACTCCATTATATCGTCCACGCAAATGCGTTCCATCTCCCGATATTATTCTTCGTAAAGTATTATGAAAGCTTCGAATGCAAGGTCCGAATGCCACGAAGAATCTCTGAAATGCATGATCAGGCTCGAGACACAATTCAGTCTGTACGTTTGGATCGACCCGCTGTAATTCGGTGACATATGATGGTAACATCTTAAATTGCTCATTCCAGCTACCTCGGATGTTATTCAACGCCATTTCTTTTCCTGTCCATGCTTTCTAGTAACCTACTGTTATACCATATTTTTTTTCAATATAAAAAATTATTAAAGCAAGAGTCTCGTCAAAGCCCTTTAATAGCTTATCTCTCATGAATGAAGCTATCCACGATGTCGTACATTGGCGATGTCCGCTTTTGAAAGCTGACATTCAGCACGTATATTCCTACTAATTTCGATGCATGTATTCGCCAAGCACATCCTACTTCAACACACCTCGCCGTAACTCGAAGAGGACTGGTTTTTATTGGTTTAATCTAAAAATTATTTGCCATTACAAATTCTTTAAGAGCCTTTTGAAAGGATTTCTTATTTCTAAACGCCTGACCAATGGTAATTGGTCCCCCTTCATACATTTCCTCATCATCCGAATCTATATACTCTCCTTCCGAGTCATTAAGCTGATAGTCTTCATCTACCAGAGGTTGATCAATTCCCCTATTAGTATGAATACGCGAAGTGGGAGACGGCGGTGCTTCATTATTTTCAGGATCACTATCACAATCATCAACTGGATGATTATTACATGATTGGGATTGAGCCCATCGATGTACGTTTGGTTGATGTGCAGTTGTTTGGATTGATGTTAGCCGATGCAGGAATGTTTGATATACGAGAGGCTGTTGTGTTGAAGGCTCGATTATCGTTGGCTCCGAAGCTATTGGTTCGGAAGGCCATTGATATGGACTAAGGCCGACTAAAAATGTTTCCCACTGATTTACCGAATCGAAGTTGAACTGAGATGTATCATGCATCAGATTCATTTGATGACAATATCCTTGATCTTCATCTCTTTCACTCATTGGAATGTCTGAAGAGGGTTGCTCCAGAGGCTTACTGTAGGGGCAAAATTCTATACTCAAATTTCTATCATCGTCAACTATCATCGGTGCAGCGATGCTCTCCTCTTCAAACAGTATTTCTTGATTTCCAATCAAATGTTCTGTTCTCACACAACCATCATCTTCGTTTGTTTCTAAGAACGATTGAAATGCTTCTAAAGACGGTAAATTTTCTGCGGCGGTAGTGACTAATGATTTTTTGATATAAATATTTATCACACCATCACCAATACGATATGCTCTGAATAAGTTTGTGCGATCATCAAGTCAGACAATTCAACAAACACAAGCTCATTCCCTATGCGTAATGAAATCGTTAGTGTAATAGAATGTTCTTCCGATCGTGTCCTACTGACCTTGTACATTTTCTCTATAAACTCATCAAATGATATGTTATTCGTGACAGTGACAACCCTCCGATGTCCTCCATTGTAAGTATTATCTCCCACACGGACGAAATCAAAATGGCAAAGAAGGGGAACATCCATTTCAACCTACAATATTTTACAAAATGAAAATTGGTTGGTTAAAAGGGTAATACTTGACTTAGCGCTATAATATTAAAAAATAAAAATTGGTTGGTTAAAAGGCTATCTTAAGATATCGACCGATATCTTAAGATAGCGGCTGATATCCTAAGATATCGACCGATATCTTATTTTAAGATAGCGGCCGATATCCTAAGATATCGACCGATATCTTACCTAGCTTGGTCTACTTAGTATATGTTAAAAATGAAGGAAAAGTAATATCTTACAAAGATACTGTATCGATATCTTACCTAGCCTGTTGTAGTTCTCTGAGTTATATCAACTGTAGTCGAATCTCCAAATCGCAATCCAAGAAAAAGTTTTAAAATAGGCAAATAAGCATAGAGAAGCATATATATATATATATATATATATATATATATATATATAAATTTAAAAGGCGGTTGGTTGCTGACGTGGAGCCGACTAGGCTTGGAGCTGGCCTGTTATGCAAGTGATGAGATTATAGGGTCGTTTCTGCAAATACGCAAACTTATAGGGCCGAATGTGCAAATTGCCCAAGATTCTATCATAGTCTCGTGATGCGATCGCTTTTGAATTTTTTTTATGTCTAAAATTAATTATGATAAGGATATAATTAGTTCTTCTCCTGATAATGTTTTTACTAATCAGAATAAAAAAGTCAATAGCAATATTTTGAATGATGATTTGAATAATAATTTAAATGATGATATTCAAAAACAAGAAAAAGTAAAAGACATAGGAAAGAGACTTACCTAGGAAAAGATTATTATTTATATTTAGTTGAAGGTGATAGATATGATTCATCTAAAGAATATCTATATTATTATAAAGTGGTTAATATTTGTTGTGATTTTCAAACTGTTTTACTCGTAAGAGCACGAATCAAAATGCAACAATAGATTACAGAGTGCAAGGTCGATCCTAGAAAGATTGGCAATAGACTTATGAAAAGGAAATAGTAAACAATCACAAGATTTTCCACAGATCTAGTACAATATCAACCTAGTTTACCAACTTTCAAGAATATGATGGAAAGAAAATACTAAAGCAATAAAATATAATTAAAATGAGAATAAATAGGTGAGGTTCGGGATGCTAAATCCTCCCATTCTTGGTTTATCATTTGCAATCACAGATCTAACTGATTGAAAATTAAAAGATGCTTGTCACATAAACACTGAAATCAATCGATAATTTATGAAAGATAAAATGTTAAACCTGCAAAATAATATATGATTATGTTCTTCCGAAACTATAAAAGAAAGGAGGTAAAACATTCATCGTATTAAAGAATTCTTTAATCATGATGAATAAATGCCTCGATTATTAGCCATGAGGAACACGATGTAAATTCTAGATTACAAATCCGAGGTCATGGAAAAAGCATGACTAGTTCTCATATCTTAGAATGGTGATCGGTACTTACAGAGATCGACAAAATAAATAAGCGATAAAACTTAGAGCATCTAGCACGAAATTCCAACCGCAGATCTATAATTAAAAATGAAAACCTAGGATGGGATTCCTTAGATTCCAACCCTCAAAGAGATTAGCCACACATTTCTATGAATAAAAACAAGATAAATGAAATAGAAATTGAAAATTGCATTAATTTATCAACTAAAAGCTTGAACAATCCAACGTTTTGCTTGAATCCAAGAGATAGAATACTTCTCCATGGTACAAAATTAAACCAATCTAAGATCTAAGAATAATAAATGTAGAAATGTGCTTGGAAAATGAAGAGGAAAGCTAGAGAAAACCTAAAAAAATGCTGGATGTTAACCTAATTCTAACATTTTGCTTAAATAGATGTCTGGTCGAAAATTCAAAATTCAATTCGATCAACCAGTCACTAAAATCGATCAACCGTTTTTGAATTTTAAATCTGCCACTTCTTATAAATTTGAAATTTGATCGATTGATCGATCCAACAGGTCGATCGATCGATTTTAGACAAAACAGAGAACGAAAACTATATTTTATATTTATATAGTCCCAATCGATTGATAGACACGATCGATTGATTCTGCATGAATTTCAGGGCCCGCCAACTTCTTTATGTTAGTGCTCCAGTGTTGGTTGTTCTTATGCTCTTTTATGCCATCAAATGCGTCCAACGGTCAAATTTTTTTGAAACTATCAAAACTCCACAAAACTGTTAGATTGCTTTAATTGGATGACTAAATGTAAGTTTTAGGGTGTGAAATATGATCATATTTCAACACTCATCACACCCTCAAACCTGTACTTTGCTAGTCCTTAAGCAAAGAAGGAGATAAACAAAAATAAACTAACATCCTAAGAGAAGTAATGAATGCCACTTTCGAAGGGAGCACAATTGCATTTAGCGTATACAACAAACCTTTAAATCACTAGGTGATCCCTAGTGGGGGAGTTGTGTCTCCTGAAGGTTTTCTGTAAAGATACCTACAAACTTCAAACTTTTTAAACCATTGGGAAATTAACTTTTCAAAGTTGATTTTCATAATGTATATACCTTTAAAGAACAAAAACCGTTAATTGTTTCGAACATGTAAATCCTCAATATCAAATATCAATGCCATGTTAATCTTATTGATGTTTATTAAAGTTAGATCAATGCTTTGATTTCTACATATTTCTTTCATTCATGCTTAGATGTGAGGTGTGTGCTTACCAATTCTAGAATCTTTCTATCACAGAATCAGTCTAAACAAAGAATCGTTGGATTCCATGTCTCGACTCAATCCTTATCTTATGTATAGTCTCTGAAGGGCAATCGCTCCGATGAATAGTCAGTTTTCGTACACATGTGAGGGATCAATATAAAACAAAATAAAAGGTCTTACATGATGAAAGAAATACGATGCATTAACGAATAAAAAAAATGAATCTCATAGGCAAAGATTCTTGTATCTTAGGCATGTCATATCAAGTACCATAGACATCATACTCACACTCTCCACAAGACATTTACTATGTCTAGATTGGATCAAGAAGAACTTTTTCAAGGGTTGTAACGAGGCTTAGGTACGGGTTAAGAAAGAAAGGAAAGTTGGGGATCAAATTTATTGAGAAACTGGAAGTGAAACACTAATTTGATTTTTTTTTTTTCATTCTCTCAAAATCTTTCTTTTTCTCATTCTCAACTTTCTTTTCTTTTCCCTTTTAGGAAACACCTCATGTTTTTCATTCTCTTTCGCACTTTTTTTTTTCTTTTCTCCCATTTCCACAGAATATTTCGCTATATGCTCCCAACAAATACTACACTCATTTCTCTCCATTTACTCACTTTTCATTTACACTCATCCCTCATTCCTAATTTCTTAGAGATGGAAGGGTATGACTTAAAATTTCCAGAAATGGTGTAGGGGTGTGGTTATCGTGGCTTATCAAATTATATGAAGACAAAATTTTCGACGAGGCTCAAAAGGGGTATTAAAAAGGTGGAATTTGTGTAAGGTGGGACATTTAAAGCATAAATAAGCCAAAGACGACCTTCAATCAAATCCTCACAAGATGGTAAATATGCTTATTTGTCTTGAGCACAAGTGTAATGTATTCTAGCACAAAGATATGAAAATGATGTAACGCCCAGTAACAAACCAAAGTGAAAATTATATGAGATCAAACAAGCAAAATCGTATTCAAAGATACTTCGAGTTTGTTTAATAACTCATCAAGAATGGATAATTAGCTTTAAAGCTCACCAATTTTAGTCTCCAATAGAATCCTAGGATTCAAAGTTTGGACTAGTTCCTAAATTTCTGGACTCAAGCATGGTAATAGTGCAAAAAATTCTAAAAGCATGAAATGCAAATCTATCCTTAAATTTTCACATTGAATTTTGCAATTATAGACACAACAATTAAAACATGGAATTAGCGTTTCGCAAAATAAGACTTACATGCATCAACAATTAAAATTTTGAAACTCAATTGAAACTTCAAAATATGACTCACAGTGCACAATCGATCGATCGAACATATAGTTCGATCGATCAAATTGCACCTTTTTGAAAACATTGGCAATATTATATATTTGATCAATCTACTGGACTGATCAATCGATTAATAAAAATGCAGTAAATCGAGAAACATTTTTTTTTAACTGCTCCTGTTCAAATTGAAAAGAAATGAACGGCTCAAATTGAAAAGAAATGATCTGAATTGGTAAAAGTATGAATTTTCACCCCCAAACCTGAGAGGTGCAATGTCCTCATTGTACAAAAATAAAAAGGCCCCACAAACCTATATAAAACTAACGCAGGCCAATGGGCAAGAACAAGTGAAAAGTATCATGTCACATAAAGATGTATAAAGAATACAAGCCATACATCTACAATAACCGCAAGGGAGCAGATCCATATGAAAAATGTCAAGAGAAATTAAATAAATACTATTTTATTAATTGATGTGTTTTATACACTTATTCAAAAATAAGAACCTAAACCCTAAAACATCATCACCAAAGCAAACTAATCTAGAACAAAAGAAAAAAAAATCCTAATACCCTAGACATTCCTAAAACAAATCTTAATCCCAGATCCCTAATCCTCCGAAGCCACCCATCCTTTGTCATTTAAATCAATGTTCTTTTACTCAAGGAATAGCTTCACCCAAAGCTCAAGAGGGATCAGATTTATGACATTTGTCGGGGTTGTATTTTGAATCAGGGCGGCCAAAGGTGAGCGAGGTGGCGAATGAGGGGGCGATGGCATATCGAGATCAATGACCTCGACGTTAGATAGATCAAGAGGCATTGGCGGTTCTGCTCGCTTGCCCTTTTTCTTGCACGCTCTTCCAGTCTTTTTGTTGCAACGCATGTTCTGAAACGTATCCCTGTAACAACCCAAATTTTTAGAACACCGGTACACCCGATTTCATGTACATGTTTGGCATAGTATATGCCACACACTTAAGACCTTGCATTTTGGACCGAGTTTGGGCCTTTTTTTTGACCTTAGGATGATAGCTAATACACATGTTTCGGTGTGCTAGCTTCACACATATAACCAACCCCATTAATTATAGGAGCTCATACATTGTTTTAAGCGTATAGGCTTTACACAAAACCAAAGTTCTTGGATGAGAACTAACACACAAGTGTGTGTGTGTGTGTGTGTTTCACAAGGAGCTGGCCCATGTATAAACGGGGGAGCTTCTCACGCAAGCCACAAAGGCTTTTGCATTTGCATGGGATTTAAGAGAGAAGGAGAGAACCGTGAGATGAAGCTCCATCTTCGTGCCTCCGAAGCTCCGAATCATTATTGAAATTCTGTCGATCTTCGACGTATTTGAGATCCGTGAAGAACGTGAGGGTTCCGTCTTCTCCACAATCCTCTTTTGCTTCATTTTGAAACCCCCACATGCATGAGATCTTTAGATCGCCTTTGTGATTGAATCTGTGGTCGTTGTGTGTGTTCAAAAGGTGGGATCTTCAAATACATCTCCATTAATGATAGCGAAAGGGTGGGTTCTAAACCCTTTGACATGTGCGGCACGAGTGCCGTTATCTCCGTCAATCATCGCTCATCGTACACGATTCTTGCGCGAGCTTGAAGGTAAGATCATATGAAATTATTATGGTTTAATTAGTGGTTTATGTGTCTTGAAATTCGTGTATCTAATGTGGGTTTAAAAAGGGGAAAAAGAGAAAGAAAGTAAAAAATTGGGATGAAATGCTGAAATCCTGAAAGTCGCTCGCGCGACCTTGAAACTCGCTCGAGCGACCTTGAAACTCGCTCGCACGAGTTAGTATTGCTCGCGCGAGATATGCTTTAGAATAGGTGTGACATCATGTGAGAACGGTTGCTTGCGCGACTGAGTGAGTGCCATGAGAAGTTGCTCGCATGACATTGGAACTCGCGCGCGTGACATACTTAGGCTATTTTGATAAGAAATAAGAAAGCATAGTTGCTTGCTCGCGCAAGCCTGCGCGACTGAGGTGTGCCATGAGAAGTCGCTCGCGCGACCTTGGAACTCGTGCGCGATTGAGCTAGTTTTGGCCATTTGGGATTTTCTTTGGAAAATCTTTCGAATATTCGATCAGTATAATCCCTTAAGTGTTCGTTATTGACTTTTAGATACAATGTGATGTAGGTTGGGAGTCAGAAACATATGTGAAGGGAATTAGCATCGTTTCGTGTGTCTCAAACTTAAGGTAGGGGAAACTCATTACTCATTGTATTTTTGAATTGATTTCATAGATATCATTGTAGGATCAAATGAAGTGATTATAATTCTTTGAAATTGATGCCTTGAATCTGATTTGACGTGATATCTATTTGAATTAAATTGTGATCTTAGCAATGGATTTAGAACTTGTTGATTTAACTGTATTCGAATATTTGGACTGAAAAGTGATAATTGTGATTTGAAATTGAATTTGTAAGATTAACGGCATTTGAAAAATTGAATCTTGTTAGGTCTAAACCCTTTTTGTAGGAATATTGGAAGTTGACAATCTTTGAACTGTTAATATTGAAATCTTTGAAATATTAGTTGCATTTGGATTTCGAATGATTTGACGTTAACTCTGATATTGGTAGACTGGACATTGATCAATAATCGTACTTGCATGCATCTTGGATCGACATCGAGGATTTTCTCATACACTGCATACATTGACTAGACCGGTATGTCAGGTTTTTCGTATATTACTTCGTATAAAGATCGACACCGACTACATGGTATACCATCGACCGATTATGGCGGGCTATCCGTATACACTGAAAGATATTTGAAGATGTGAACACACTGGAAGATATGGACGCACTGGACGATAGAAATATGAAATCTGAATATTAGAACATTGAACTATAAGATTTGAACACTGTAAGACGTGAACACTGTGAGATGTGAGTAAGGAAGTTTGAATACACTGTAAGATGTGAGTAATAGAAACTGAATTCTATAAATCATTGAATACCTAATCTGTTTTCACTTTAGTTTTAATCATTGAATACCTACTCTATTTTCGTCTTTGTTACAATTATTGAATATCTGCTCAGTTCTATTTTTTCTTTTGTCATTAAATCTATGCAATGATATGATAAGATGTCAATTAAATTTAAACTTCTAAAACTGAGCTTTGACTATTAGCTCACCCCAACTATACGTCACAGGTGTAGCTTTTGATCAGGACTCTGGACGTGAGGAGAATCTAGGATTTCATATAGGAGAGAGAAGCACAGTAGTGCTGCTGATTCAGATTTAGTATTGTGACAATTTGGTTTAGAACTTGGTATGTTTATAAGGTTTTGGGTTCAATGGTAGAATTAGTTTTGTATATATACATTTTGTGTACCACTGTTTAGGTGATAGTCGACCATCGCCAGTGGTTTGTTTTTGTCTCCATTATTTATATGCTTCATAGAAATGAAAAAATTTAGCTTTGTCAAATGTATCTTTGCTTTGATTTTCGCATTTAGTGTGGATGTGCCAAGTATAATGTATTAGATCGTGATCTGCGAGCTAACGGTCCGGGTCTTCCCATTTGGTTTAAAGTTTAAAGAAAAAAATAATATAAATATATCTCAGAAAATCGTGTTGAGAAAATCCGAGCTGTCACAATCCCGATCATCACAAACAAAGATTGAAGAAAGAGAGAGAATGGGAAGACGATGGAGGGAATAGAAAGAAGATGGAAAGAAACTAAGGGTCTCTAAATGACCACTTCTAAAAGAGAAAGAGCCTAAAAGAAGAAATAGGAAACAAAATTTAAAAAGAAAAATCGACCAAAACCTTCTAAACTCGGGAAACCGACCATAAAAGTTGAACCAAATCAATCGATCGGCAGACAAGGTCGATCGATCGATTTTTCATGAGAAAGGAAGCTAATTCGGGTCGCACATTCAATTAATCGATTGTACACGTCGATTGATCGAATATATAACCAAAAATTATATAATAGAAGGCACAATTCGGCTTGTATATAATTGATTGATCGACACGAACTATCGACCGATCGAGTATATAATCTAAATGTATAGAACAGAGACCCCAAATCTGACCTATGTATAATCGATCAATCGATGTGATATACTGATCGATCGAGTATATAAATACAAGTTATAGAACAGAGACATGCGAATTTGTTTTTACAATTTGATCGATTGATATGCAACTTTGATTGATCGAATATATAAAGAAAGCTTCACAAAGAAGAAGGAGAACACATCAGTATTAGAACAAGGAATTTTATCTTTTTGTTTTATACATTTTTTTTACAATGGAAATTAAAAACAAACACAAAATGGCAGAAAAATAAAAGAAGAAAAATCCTAAACTACTCTTCATCACTCCTTTCTTTGGCCAGACGAGCATGGCCTCACATTTTGTTGAAATCCTCGGGCCACAAGCATTGAGCCATTTGTTGCATAAAGGATTGGTGGTAGCGATCACTACGCCAAGCCCTATCATTTGCCGACGCTACTCCTCATACAAGGCGTTGACTTGAGCCTATAGGAGTGAGAGAGACACCGCGTGTAATATCCCAAAAATTTGAGTGTTAAACAGTGACCTCAGGATCCGTGCCTAACTGGTCATAGGTTTGACCAAGTGATGGTCAGATAGTGGACTCATGAAGGGATAAACTAATGTGATGTCAATGTGACCTAAGTATAGAGTTAGAGTCTAGTTAATGGTCACGTACACCTATCTCTGTGTATGTGCTTAACATACAAGCTGGAAAGAGGATATAAGAGTTTAATAACCTAGGTTTCATTGTTTTGGTTGGTAGAGAGAGAGAGAGAGAGAGAGAGAGAGAGAGAGAGCCAAGGTGAGTTAATGTGGCTGGATTGAAGGGAAGATTGAGCAATAAATGCCGGATTCAACGTGATTGGATACGTGGGAGCCAAAGCTGAAACCCTAACCATTCAATCAATTAGGAGATTGATTTGAGGTGAGTTTTATTAGAATTAAATACATAGATGTTGATGGTTAAATTCAGTCAAGTGTAGTTAAAATCATAGAATTAAATGGATAGAAAGGAAATAAAAAGAGAGAAAAGATTTTGAAGAACAGCCCGAAAAAGGGTTGAGTTTGGCCAAATCGATTAATCGATTCTGAGAATCGATTAATTGATTTTAGTCTAGAAGTTAAAAAAAGCAAGAATGCCCGATTTCGATTAATCGATCTGGAAATCGATTAATCGATTTTAAAATTCGATTAATCGATTTGGAAATCAACTAATCGACTGAGTACCTCCAGTGGCTGGAGAGATAAGGCTTGGGGAAATCGACTAATCGATTTTGGGATTTCAATTAATCGATTTAGGATCGACTAATCGATTTTGGATTTTCAACTGCTCGATTTGAGAATCGATTTAACCATTTTGGGAAATTCGATTAATCAATTTGAGATCGATTAATCGATTTTGGATTTCGATTAATCGATTTTGGAAATCAATTAATCGATTTTGGGTTCGATTAATCGATTTTGGGAGTCGATTAATCAATTTTGGCAATTTCACTTGACTTCTTAATTGAACCTTGAGGTTCATGGAGGGTCTAAGACCTTCTCTATTGCATCTTTAGTGATATGTTGCATGTGTTATGATGTACTATAGGTGGTACGTGTGAGAGCAAGCACAAGGAGTCGTGTGGGACCTTGATGCTTGGACCTTCAGAGACCTGAGGTAGGGAACACCTTGAACATGTACTTTAATTGTAAGAGCACGTATGTAGTGATATAGAAATCAAATTAAAAATATTTTAACTGTGTAAATCTTTGTAAAAAGGGTGTGCGTGTGTGACACTAAGAAAGTAATGAAAATGAGACATCCCCAGGGGATGAGAAAGTAATAAAGGCATCAGTGTGATGCGAGTAACTGAGACCAAGTAAGCTAATGAAAATAAGGCATCCTCAGGGAATGAGGAAGTGATAAAGGCATCAATGTGATGCGAGTAATTTAGACATCCCAGGGATGTAAGTAAGATTGAATAACTACTAATAAGGCCTAACTGATATAAAGTAGCACTTTTACACGGTGAATAACTATATGTAAAGCGCATGATATTTTTGTTATTTAAGGTTTGAATAGAATACCCCATCGACGTGGCGAGATACCCACGATTGACTCGATAGGATATCCATGACTGGTATGGCGGCCAATCCGTACACCAGTACGGAGGTTTATTCGTACACAGTAAGCACATCCCAGGGATGTTGAGATCAGATTTAACCTCGCCGCCAATAAGAAAGGGGCTTGGGTAGTATTCCCAGGAAATACATATAACAACTGTCTATTTAGACGACGATGGAGGGTATTCCATCGAGGCTCGATGCTACATTACTCGGAGATTACTTAAGTTAAAGATTTAAGTTTTGCTTTAGGCCTAATCAGTGTAATTCATGAACAGTTTGAGAATAAATGAAACATGCAAACCACCAGTAAACTTCAAGGCATAATTGACATATTTTAAACTGTTTTCTAGCAAATGCATAGATACATCATGCTTAGAATATCATGGAATATATGTGAGATTTTGACTTATATGTTCATTGTGTTGTTCCCTATTGAGTTAGGATGTAGCTCACCCTTTAGACTATATGTCGCAGGTCCAGTGCTAGCAGCGGTCGAGGCTTCGGGAGACGTGGATCTGGGTGATTCGGATTACGTGCCTGGGGACTAGTTGGAGCCCCCTCCTGAGGACTTCTTTTAGGAGACTCCGCTGAGTACTTTGAGAGCTCATCGGTACGGCTTGGTATGTCAAGCCTTTATTTTGATAAATAATATAATTAACTGATATATTCTTTTTGATGAACCATCTGAGGTGATCTGCTTATCACCGATGGTTCGGATCGGTTCTTTGTTCATGCAGTGGCATGAAAGTAGTACTATCTTTTGAGTTGATACTTAGAATAGTATTTTACTTCCGTATCGTGTAGTTATTGTTCCATTTTGTCTTAATAGTGCTTGCTATACCAATGTTCCGTACATAGCCATGGGGCACGATCTAGAGGATTGTGTTGATGACACGGGTTTCGAGGTGCCAAAATCCGAACTGTCACACCGCGACGTTGAAATCTTGTGCGGGCTCTTTAGGTTCTTCACGACGGGGTCGACGAAGTTGGGGCTGAGGCTGTTGAAGAGGAGGTGGTGGTGGCTACGCGACAACGACAAGGAGCTCCTCCTTGTGCTTTTGTCGTTCAACGATACAGACGCTTTTGTTCCAACTTGCCACCCTGTATCGATGGAAATCAAGGTCCCCTCCCTGCTTGTCCACGTAAATGGTAAAATCGAGATGCCTCAGGAGGTGCATCACCAAATGTGGGAAATATAACACGGTGGAATCAGTACGACCGTGATAATATCAACGTGGCAATGCCACATTGAGTTATGTAGAAGGGTGGGCGCATTAGTCCACATGTTTGTGAAGGCGGCATACAACACCTTCACTCGATCTCCCGTTCTTTCTGATTGGTGGCCTTGGGGGCAAAGGTTGGAGCAGACAATGGTATCCCATAACAACATTTGGCGAGGCAGCGCCGATCGTGTGGTAGCGTGCCCTAAGGCGTAGACTCCACTCGCCATAGTATTTATCATCTCATCTTGAGAGGTTGTCAGTTCCGGCCCAATGGGGTGGTCAACGGGTTGAAAAGGGTGGAAACTAAAAGCCGTAGCGAGAGTTGTAGGGTAGATCTCTCTCTCTCTCCCCCACTCGTCGATTGGAATTTTGAAATGGGCCTCGATATTATGCATGCGAGAGGCCGATACCCACTCCATGTTTTGATAAAACAACCGCACCAAGCGCGGATAGACTTTGATCGACGACGACGTCACTAGAAAATTCAGCCAAAGCGAGTCGACATACCCGAGGGTGAACTTGAAGTCGAGAACTTCATGGAAACCAATCATATAAAAAAGATTCTCAGGTATGATCGCTCGATCGGCAAAATGGTCCGAGGGCTCCTCCTTTGTAATCATACATGGACGGCGAGGGGGCCCAACAGGAGCACCAAATGTGGATGCCATTGGAATGTTTGGAATTTGTCATAAAGAATGTGAGAGAATGAAGAGAAAGGGTGGGATTTCCATCCTTAAATAAACAAAAGACCCGACTTCTCAGCAGCACAACTTCAAATCGATTGATTGATATTGAAGATCGATTGGTTTGAAGGAAGCCACTGATTCGTCAACACATGTGATAAAGTCGATCGATCAACTATGTACATCGCTCGATCGATTAATGCGCATGTCAATTGTCGAAGATTTGAAAAGATGTGATATTTAAATGCCTGGGAAATAGAACCCGCATGCGTTTTTAATAACTTCAATCGATCGTAGTCATCGATCAATCGACAGACAGAACGTGTCGCATTGCATGGATTTGGAAAGATGCGCACACATAGTCGTCTGGAAAACTGAATGTCGCCTGTAAATGCATTACACTTGATTGATCGAACGACCTGGTTGATCGATCGAAATAAATGCTTGTCACTTCGGGAGAATTTCCAAAGATGGACTCTGCGCATGCACAATTTGCATTTAATATGATCAATCGACACTCACAATCGATTGATCGATTTAATGACGTCTAAGAAGTGATAGAACTGGGTGAAACACTCAAAATCGATTGATCAAATGTACACTTCGATCAATCGATTTCAAACAGAAATCATTCGAAAATTACAAGAAATCATAACAAAATAATAATTTATTTATTTATTTTTTTGAATTTTTATTTTTATTTTTATTTTTGGAACACTTACATTACACAATTTACAGGCTTGGGTTGCCTCCCAAGAAGCGTTAAATTTAATGTCGTCAGCTCAACATTTCAGATTTCAGATCATCCTGATTGGTCAGGATCCCTCAACAATAATTCCTCAGAATTCGAAACAACATTATCCAAAAATGGCTTTAATCGCTGACCATTTACTCGAAATTCATTCCCATTGTGTGGATTAATAACTTCTATAGCCCCATTTGGAAATACCTTCTGAACCTAGAATGGACCTGCCCATTGAGTTTTTAATTTTCCGGGGAAGAGATTCAATTTGGAGTTGTACAGGAGGACTTTTTGACCAACGTGAAAGACTTTATGAGAATTTTAAGATCATGAACTCGTTCCATCTGATTCTTGTACGATTTAGCACAATCGTAAGCATTAGCCCGTATTTCTCCGCAATCTCAAGATCAAATTCTTATAACAACAATATCCACCTGATTAGTCTAGCTTTGGCATCTTTCTTCGCAAAAAGATACAGGAGAGTAGTATAATCAGTGAATACAGTGACTTTAGATCCTAATAGGTATGCTCGAAATTTATCGAGTGCAAATACTACCACTAGCAGTTCCTTTTCAGTAGTGGAGTAGTTTAATTGCGTGTCATTCAATGTGCGACTCACATAATAAATGACATGCGGGATCCTATCCACCCTCTGTCCCAATATGGCTCTAACCGTGTAATCCGATGCATCACACATGATTTCAAACGGTGAACTCCAATCTGAAAATTGGATTATTGGGGAACTTGACTAACTTGGCTTTGATAATTTCAAAGGCATGCAGGCATTTGTCGTAAAAAAACGAACGGTATAATGAACTAATTTCATACATCCATATGAAATTTGGTCACGTAGATGTTCTGATGAATGCTTATTGTCGAAGGGAAAAGTTGATGAGCGACTTATCATCATGCACAATATAGTTCATACTTGAAGCCTGATAAGAAGAGGGTGGTGCTCCATCTCCAAGCCAGTTCAGTGGAATACTTATTTTTTTTTAATAATCGTGGGTGTCCGGGCCAGCTTGCGCGCATCTCGACTAATCACACGGGCCCTGGAGCTAACAACCGGATAATACTCCAGTGGCCCGTGAGGGGACTTGAACTGGTGACCGTTAGGGAGAAAACCCAAGGCCTGACCAACTGAGCTACTCCTTTGGGTTAGTTCAGTAGAATTAATACTTGAATTATATTGTAGCTATCATCTCATTTTCCTGCAACAAAAACTGCTTTTGCAAGTTTTATGGCATGTTTTGTCTGTAGGTTGAATCTCCCATTTCAGTGTTTCTTTAGTTCTCTCAGCGTATTGTAGATAGAGGATTTTTCTTCTCATCCTTCATATAATGAACACAAAGATGTAAGCTAGCTAATTCCTGTAATGTAACCGGATAAGACTCCTTATCTCTTGTTTCCTTTTTAATGTCTTTGATTTCCCGAGTTTTGAATCTTGACTCATTCTACTATATATGGTAGAGGAATGGAGTCTTGGTAGGGTTTGGCTATCAATGCTAGACATTTCTTGAAACTTTTTTATTTGAACTTGTAGATAACCATGCATGACAGTTTGCTTGTCTGCTTAAACTGAAGCATTTGGCCTTGTTACAATAGCATCTGCACAGTTTTTCCTCTACAGTTTTTCCCCAAGATCGCTATAGGCAATTCCTTGCGACTAAGTGTTTTCGTCTCTATTTTCTGCTAGGTAGTCTGCAAGGAGGACCTTTGGGTTTTGAGTAGCTTTAAACACACCCACCTATTATATTCTTGCTGGGAACCTAAGCTAAAAACCATTGATTACTTTAAATCAGACGCTGGAGATTGTTTTTTAGCTTTAATTTTTTCCTCACAAGGGATCATGGCGCACCTATCATACGGTCAGTTTTCTATTCCACATGGCACAGATCCCAAGAATGTAGCCCTAAAGTCATCTAATCACGTTTGAGTGTGATGTGTGCCATGTGATTGTAGGGCCACTTTTTTGGGTTCTGTGCATGTGGAATAAAAAACTGGCCGTTTGATAGGTGCGTCATGATCTCAAGATCCCTTGTGTGGAAGATGGAGCAAAAAATAATCTCCATCGTCTGATTTAAAGCACTCAATGGTATTATGGTAGGTGCCCAACAAGATTTGGTGGGTGCGTTTAAAGCTATCCTGTTTTTTCGACCTCTTTCCAGGATGCAAACCATCAAGTGTTCTCTTTGTAGTTGTACAAAAACCCATTATTGTTGTGTCTATGGTTGGATTTCCTTTTGTTTTATGATCACGCTTCCCTTAAAACAGTTTTTTTTTTTTTTTTTTTTATGTAGTTAAACCATGTTGTCCTTTTGGTCATCGTGTCAAGGCTATTATGTATTAATTGGGGAGTGTTCTACTGCTGTTAGGAATTAGGATCATAACTTAGTGAATGAAGGTCTTATGCCCGAGTCTCTGATTCTCCAATCTCTAGCAATTCAGAACTGTATAAATGTCCACTACCACAGACAAATCAATGACTCAAGGAAGAAATGAATCTCATGATGGTCTGAGAGCAAAAGTTGCTACAAACATCTTCTCATTAGCTTGGAAAGATCACATTCATGAAGTAATATGTATCCGGGGTTCGTTATGCAATACGCATTTGGGTAATGATCGTCTCACTCGAGTCATGAAAAATAATCCCAACACTCTTTAACATTCATTGGCTGCATGTCACATTAGGTTAACTTTTTAAATCATTCGGTGTGACATGCAACCAATAGGAGTTCCAATCATGGACTTATATCCCATGACTCGAGTCATATAATCATTTTTCATATATATATATATATATATATTCTTTTTTCTATCTTCTCTCTTTTTCTAAGAAAGTGTTATACTTATTTTTTTAGGTATATTTTACTCAAAAAATATGAGTGTCCGCCGCCCGATAACGAAGCGCTAGCACTTCTACAGAGAAGCGTCGGCGCATCATTTTAGGGGCGTTGATGCTTCGATTTTAAAAAAATAAAAATATTTATTTATTATATATTTTTTTATGGAATCGTTTAGGGGCGCCGGCGCTTTGGATTTTTTTTTAAAATTTGTATATATATATATATTATGGAAGCGCCAGCGCCCTTAGAACGAAGCGCCAACACTTTGTTTAGGAGCACCGGCGCTTCAAATTTTTTTATATTATAAATTAATTAATTAATTTATTTTTTAATGGAAGCATCGATGCTTCGTTTTAGGGTGCCGACGCTTCGATAATTTTTATTTTATTTTTTTCGAAGCGCCGACGCCTCTAAAACGAGGCGCCAACGCTTCATTTTAGGGGCGTCAGTGCTTCGTTTAGGGGGTTGGCACTTCGCTCCCCGAGGTGTTAGCGCTTTACTACTGGATGCCACTTTTTTTGAGTAAAATATGTATGAAAAAGTAAGTCTGACACTTTTTTAAAAAATAGAGAAAAGAAATAGACTTTAAAAGAATCAAGAATGACAGCTAGAAGAGTATTTAACTTTTTAAAATGTGACCCTAGTTAGTAAAGTGAGCCCCATACCACCCATCATCACTTCACAAAAAGGACACTACGTGTCACGCTCATATCAATTGGCGTAGAGATATCTCTACGCTTGGACGCATATCCTCGGGCCTCTCTCTCTCTCTCTCTCTCTATATATATATATATATATATATATATATATATATATATATATATATATTCTATACTTATTCAAAACATATGATACAACGATATTTGTGTTTTAAACGCTTGAACTTTAATTGTAATGAACTTCCTAAATGCATGAATACCATGGTTCAAAATCTCGGTTTCATGATACATATCGGTCCCTATCGATTGGGAGACGATATGTCTCGGTTATCATTGATACATTGGTTGTATTGGTGATACATTAGAAAAAAAAGGGGTATATTGGTTTGTATCATTCCATACATGGGAATATTACAAATATATCTCGTATCGGTGGGCTCCAATACTGAAACATATTGTCCTGTATATTTCCGCTATCGTTTGACATTTCAAACCTTATGAATACAACCATCAAAACACTTTTCTATTAATAAATTGTCCGAGATTCCTGCTATTGTCTAGGATGATGGGATCTTCGAAGTGCAGAAGAGTGAGACATTTCTGTTATTAGATGGGATTAAATTAGTTCTATCAGAGTGGGTCAGTCAATGATTTGAATTTTGGGAATGCTCTGCTTATGAGATCTTAGATTTCTACAGTAGCATTGTTTACCCTTTGTAATTGCCTCTCCTTCTTGCTTAGGCCTTGTATTTTTTCCTTTTTCTTTGTTTTGCTCCGGGCTCTTAGCCAAGGTTTCAAAATCGATATCGAATTCGGGCATCGGTGTATGAAGTACCGATACGTATCGGCCGATACGTATCGGCCGATACCAATACATATCGGCTTATTTTTATTGTTTTTAAAAGAATAAAAAATAGAGGTATCAACTGAAACCGATATCGTATCAGTCGATACTTGATATGTATCGGCCGATATCAATACCGATACCGAGTTGAGATATTGATACGTATCAGGGCCGATAAGTATCAGTTTGCCAAGAAACCAATGTAAATCACGAATTAAAGTTTGAATTTCTTGTATCTTAATTAATTAATCAAACAATATAAATTTGTTAAAATTTTAAACTACGCTTAGTTTTCTATGCATGCACTTTTACTGAAGTTTCCAAACCAAATTGTGAATGAAATAATGATCCTTGTGTTGGATTTTTGTGGTCAATACTTTAATCCATTTTTGAGTTTCCATTAAAAATTGGATTGGACCTTTGACCATATGTATCTCTAGGCGATAAGAAGCAAGTAGTTTCTTAATATAAGTGATATACTTTCACTCTCTTTTCCTGATGAGTTAGAAAAGAGAAGTGACTATATAAGGAGACTACCGTCCCTTCTTCCTGATCTAATCCTAGCTCATTCCCATCTAGAGGCTAAACTTAGAGAAGACGAGAGGTAACGTGGACTCGGATTCTCTGGCAGAGATCATCGTTTTTCATCAAGGAGATCGCTGATGTGGCGATCCGATAATAAATACAAGATACGCGTGTTCTTGCAAAAGTATATTTTGATCGTGTAATTTGAGTCTAGATCTTAAAATTTCTAACAACTAGTATCAGAGCTAAATCGGCTTGACCCATCGATCTAGCAGAAAATTTTAATAAATAGTCCTTTGCAACTCTTATGACCCGTGGGGCAACTTGAACCGCCGCAGTTTTATCGATGGTGGTGTCGCATCATGGAGTTTTGGGGCTGTCGCACGTGGTAATTTGGGACCCACGTGGTGATATCTGCCGTGGACACATTGAAACTGCTCCTATTTTATTTTATGTTTTCGGCTGATATGAAAGATCCAAGTTTGAGGACAGTTGAGAATTCCTTCGTAGCGGGGCCTCTTTTAGTATTCACTAGTATCTGATCAAAGATCAGTTCACTTGAATAATGTGCTGCCTGGGTATATTTGGATGCGTTTTGATTTTGGTTACGAGACATCTCTTGAATTAGAATTGGTTCAAATCTTTAAAGGGTAGCTGCAAATAAAGAGGCCCCAAAGGCAAAAGGTCTCTAATTTCTATTTTTAGAAGAGACGTCTACAAAGGAAGGTCTGAATTTGTTTTTTTCTTTTGTGAAGAAGTCGCGACTTCTGGTACCCTTCTTTTGCTTCCCTTTCATTGCACCACGGGTCTTATAGGCCATGTGACCCGACCAATAGTATAGTTTATATTTGCTTATGCCGACTCGGTTCAATCCGATTTTCGTACATTATATATGAATTTTGACTTTCTTGAATATTTCGGGTCTGCTTTTTAGGTATATTTTTTTTAAAAGGAGTTCTCTGTTGTGACTTTTTCATGATCTGACATCTTTTTAACAATTTTTAATAGGATAATTATTGTGTATTTGAGTGCTTTTAATTAAAGTGAGGAAATATAGGGTTGGATATTGAAGGTTGTGTTTTAGCACCAACGCTAGTACTTACATAATGTTACTCATGATTATTATTAATTTTGACACTTATCACCACATGAGTTAGATTTGCTTGGAAGGATTCTTCTGTCCAACGGTGATGATCTTTCCTTGTCTCGTGATTTTATAAATGAGGTTTAATTTTGTTTGATTGTTCTTAACATATCATATCCGATTCAAGATAAATACCATGTGTGTTTTTCAATGCTCTATTGTCGATGTTGACTAGATGTGACATGCATGCCCACATAATCATAGTTTGATGATCATAGATAATTTATTCACTTAATGCATATGTATCTTATGACTGTTTGATTTTAATTAATTTATTCATCAATTGCAATGTGTGACATTGATTTATCTTTCAAAAGTAAATTAATTAGCAAGATGTGCATATATCTGAGAATGAGTTTTTGAAATCTTGAATCAAACTTGATATGGTTGAATGAAATTTAGGTCATACCTTAGAGATCAAGGTAGACAGGTAAAATGATCGTTCAAGAGTACGTAGCTGAAATAGGCCGAGGTCTGCCCAAAGGTGACACCTATGTTGGTTGCGTGACTCTTGAATCTTGATACTTGTGTCTCATTAAAATCAGGTTAGCACATGCTTCTATGAGATTTCTAACTTCTGATCAAAGCTGATTTATGAATTTTATATAAGTAGGGTGAATAGAATAGTCATAAGTGCGTAGGAGAGAGAAGGACAATCTCTCTAACCAAAGCTGATGGAGAGTCTGGATCAAACATACGATATGAGTGATTAGGTCATATGTATATTTTCTCAAACATGATCTTGGGAAGCAAACTGTATGTCGAAGTCCCTGTCCAAAGGTGATGCTGAGACGATGTGATCAGGGTCTCTCATAGAGTGAATATTTGCACATGACTTACACTCTAACTAATTCGAATTTAACCATAAGTTCGAGTTAAGTCCTTGGAGGAAAGTTAATGACATATGGTCATAGTTTATGTTGAATTTTTAGTAACATATGGTCATGCGGTAATTCTCAAAGACGGTCTGTAATATATAGTTTTAGATTCATCAGACATATGATCATGACGTATTTCACAGAGAGTAGTCAAAGATATATGGTCAAAATATTTGATAAATTATAGAAGTATAGTGACATATTTTTTAGTTTTATTTGGTGGTATATGGTCAATGTTAGTGAAGTTATAATTGTGTCTACCGTTTTTGGATATTTAATGATATTGAGAATTGAAAAGATTTTAACCTTTTGACTTACCATGTGGCTAATGATTTTATAATACGATAAGTGAGAAAAGTTAAAGGATGACGATGATAATTCGTGCATCGATAAGTAAGACACAAATTGAATAACTATAGATGCGATAGAAATGTAACACTCAAGAACATATTTTGAGAATATTAATGTTTTCAATTTGGAGATGATTTTGTGATTTATCTGATAATTTATTTGCTTCAATCGTTGTATTGATTTATTTGAGGTGAACTATACTAAAAAAACATTTAGAGCAACGAACATTAGAGTTGATATAGGTAAAAGTTAGAATACCAAAAAAATAATTGAGAATCGAACCTTATTATTGTAATTAAATTTTTAGAGAAATTTAATAATTTTTAGTTAATATCAATTTTTATGGACATGATACTTTTAAAATTTATGGATAGTTAATGTGATTACGATTAAACTATTCTTGTTGGAAACTTACTGATTTTAAGGAATGATTAAATCAGTGGAAGCTTGTATTTGTTGACAATTATTACAAATCTTAGAACTATGATGTACATATCGAATTAGTTTTAACTACACAATTTTAGTGAGAGTTGTCTATCTGATATTAGTTAGTTTATTTTGTTATTGATGCAACATGTATTTTAATTTTATGCACGTGCTCTTGAGAGTATATATGATTATACTCTAGTCATCTGCATGAGGATTTTATCACATGGCAAGATGGTAAGGTTGTACCTTGTTATGCCTTAATTTTACTTGGGCTAGATGTGATTAGGCACCACATCAGTAAACCTTTGTTCTGATAATTTGGTGATTGAAAGTCAGAGGCGGTGAGCCAGTAATGTATCAGGAATGACATATTCTTGGGGGTATGATGCATAGACAAATATAGGAATTGTACAGATATGTAAGTTGCCTGGTATCACTAAGTAAAGACTTAAGTCCATTAATGATGCTATTTTTGTAATCATGGATTGCCTAGTGTCGATTCGTAAGATGGAATATTGTGTGTCATAATCCTTTATTGGTATTGTTATTGAATTTGGGTGGTTGTTACGAAGCATCGAGGTAGTGGGGGTCAATGACTTTTAAAAATATAAAATGGATGGCCATCCGCTTTTCAGAGTTTGTCAACCCAAAGAGTCGTTTTTAAAAATTATGTTTAGATGAGTTAAGGTGTAGACTAAGTGGGAGAATGTTAGATTTTTGTGGTCAACACCTTAACCCATCTTTGGGTTTCTATTAAAAATTGGGTTGGACCTTTGACCACACGTATCTCGAGGTGATAGGAAGCAAGTAGTTTCCTAATATAAGTGATATGTCTCTACTCTCTTTCCTTGATGGGTTAGGCAAGAGAAGTGACTATATAAGGAGACTACCGTCCCCTCGTCCTCTAATCCTAGCTTATTCCCATCTAGAGACTAAACTTAGAGAAGATGAGAGGTAACGTGGGCTCGGATTCTCTGGCAGAGATCATCATTTTTCATCAAGGAGATCGCTGACGCGGTGATCGGATAATAAATACAAGGTACGCGTGTTCTTGCAAAAGTATATTTTGATCGCGTGATTCGAGCCTAGATCTTAAAATTTATAACACCTTGCACATGTTGCACCCACACTTACTCAAAGCTTAATATATAAAAGGGCATCTCTGTTCGCTCCTATAGGTTTGCTGAAAGTGCCTACGTCTGAAATTCACTCAAACCAATTGGTTGCAATCAGACGCCATAGGTCGGTTTTTACATAAATCTTCCACAATGCATCTTGAGACCATGAGCGTACCATCAGACGGTGAGTTTTTGATTCTGCATGGCACATATCTAATTAAAGTGGCCCTAAATCACATTACACATCACGCTCAAACGTGATTTTAGGGGTATTTTTTGGGGACCTGTGTCACATGGGATAAAAAACTCAACCATCTGATGGTAAGCTCATGGTCTCAAGGTTCATTGTGTAAATGATTGAAGTGAAAAACGATCTTCATTATCTGATTACAGCCAGTCAATGGGCTTGAGTGGGTTTCAAAAGTAGGCGTTTTGAGTAAACCTGTAGGCACGAACAGAGGTACCCAATATAAACATAAAAATACTGTGGCCTGTTTATTTATGTTTGGGATATGTTTTAGGATCTGGTTGAATAGGGAGAAGGACAACAATTTTGTGATCACCACTTTTAGTCCCTTCATAAGGGGACCCAGGGACCTTGATTTCTTAAAATATGAAGACGCCCATTCGACGTTAGAGATCATTGGTCGAGGTGGATGTGCAGAGGTCTACAAGGCCGAATTGCCAGGTGGGAACGAGAGGTTTTCCCCAGTTGAGTATCAGATTATTTTCCTGGCACCTGGTTAGAACAAGAGATAAATGATGCAGACAATCACCGAAACTATCTCCAAAAACAGAGAAATCATCCATAAAAACCTCTAGGAATCTTTCTACCATATTAGAAAATATGCTCAACATATATCTCTAGAATGTAGCTGGGGCATTGCAGAGACCACAAGGCATCTTGTGGTAAGAGAAAGCTCCAAAAGGACAAGTGAATGTTGTTTTTTCCCGATCCTCCGGGGCTATGGCTATTTGATTGTATCTTGAGTAGCCATCTAGAAAACAATAATATTCATGTCCAACCAATCTTTTGAGCATCTGATCAATGAAGGGCAAAGGAAAGTGGTCTTTCCTTGTCATTCCATTTAACTTTCGGTAGTCAATGCAAACTCTCCAGCCGGTTTGTACCTTAGTCGGCACCAACTCATTTTCTTCTTTCTTAACAACCGTGACTCTGGGTTTCTTTGGTACCACCTGCGTAGGGCTAACCCATTTGCTGTCAAAGATGAGATATATGATTTCAGCATCCAATAATTTGATCATTGGATGATCGGGTTTAACCTTCGTTGGGGCTATCGAGAAAGTTTTGCCTCCTCTTTCAGATGGATGCAATGCATGCACACCGAGGGGCTAACACCTTTTATATCCTTGATGGACCACCCAATTGCAGCTTTGTGGTCATGTACCATTTCTATCAACCTTTTTTCCTGGTCACCATCCAATTTCTATGATATTATGATAGGTTGAGTCTTAGCTTCTCCCAAAAATGTTTACTTCAGATCACTAGAAAGATGTTTGGGCTCAAGATTGATCTTCTCCTCCTCAGGCAATTCTTTTTAATTTTCTCAATGCCCTTAGGTTTAGGTTGCCGTTTCTCATCTCCTATAAGCGGTGCAGATTCCAACATTTCGTTTACATCCTAAATCATTTGGTCCATGTCAAAATCCTCAGCAAAGTGCGCTAGACAAGCCTCTAGAGGATCCTTTGGTTCTAATGTAAGGAATATTTCCTCCACAACACTATCAATCGCACATACTTGCGCATGCTCTTCGTCTTCAGGTGAGTATTTTGCAATATTAAAGATTTTAATTCTACGGTCATATTCCCAAATGACAGGTTCATTATTCCATTTCTATAGTTAATCAATGCATTGGATGTCGCTAGGAATGGTCTTCCTAGAATTACCGGGACACCATTCTTCAAGTTCGGTATTGGTTTAGTATCCATGACAACGAAGTCAACTGGGAAGTAGAAGGAGTTCACTGTGATTAAGATATCCTCAACTACCCCAAGGGAATTTTGATAGACCTATCAGCAAGCTGAAGGGTCATCAACGTGGGCTTAAGATCACCCAATTCAAGTTCCTTGTAAATAGAATATGGCAACAAGTTCACACTTGCCCCAAGATCCAAGAGCGCACGATCAATATGGTTTTCCCCAATAACAATTGAAATGGTGGGGCACCCAGGGTCCTTGTACTTGATGGGGAGTCGTCATTGGAGCACCGAACTCACTTGTTCAACCAAGAAAGACTTTTTCGGAATATTGGTCTTTTTCTTGATCATGACCAAGTCTTTCAAAAACTTCGCGTAGGTTGGCACTTACTGGATGGCATCAAGGAATGGAATGTTGATATTCAATAGTTTGAATACTTCTAAGATACCACCCAGATCACGCTTTCTTTTAGGTGCCACCAATCTTTGAGGATAAGGGCCTTAGGTGTAAAAACACCCTTTCTTCAACATTTTCTTAGTTTCTTTTCACTTTCCACTTCCTTCTCTATCTGATCTTCAGATTCTTGACTCTCTTCCTCCTCTAACATCTTCACTTTGTTGTCAATCTGCCGACCAGATCTCAAAGTCGTGATTGCTTTTATCTATTGTTGATTCCCCTCTTGTGATGCGGTGGACGACTGTTCAATGGCCAATTGCCCTCTTGGGTTAGGGGTCGGTTGATTGGGAAACTTTCGCTTTTCCCTTTCATAGAGGTGTGTAGCCAGTTGACCCCCCATTTGGGGTTCCAACTTTGATATTGAAGAAGTTGTTGCCTGGATAAAAGTTGTCATCAAGTCATCACCAGGTGGATACTGATTTTGAGAAAAGCGTGATGCATTGTTCCCTAATTGATTTTGGAATCCAGGTGGTGGGAACATTAGTGATTGTTGACCTGATATCCCAGCAAAGGCTGCGAGGGTTGGAAATTTTGGGTCAACTGCCTTGGTTGACCTATCTGGTTCTTGTGGTAATGATTCATACCACCCTGATGTTGTTGAAACTATCCTTGATTGAAATTTTGTTGGGGATAAAAATTCATCCCCTATCCTCTTCCTTGGGATTGTTGCGAATCCTGCCTCCATGAGAAGTTTGGGTGATTCCGCCAACTATTGGGGTTATGCTCATTAAAAGTGTTTCCAACATTGCATCCATAGTTGCTCAATGCACTTAACTATTCCAAGGAACTTTTAGAATAGTTTTGCATTGAACGAAAGAAATTGCCGGTGTGCATCGAACTTGCACAAAATGAACATAGATTCAATTTGAACATTTGTGACAATCGCATTCTTTTTAAGTTGCAAGTTCTCGACTTGCTAAGTGAGAAATTCCACTTTCGCTTTGAGGTCAGGTGTGTCCTTGACCACATACAAATCTCCCTTCTTGGTCGAACTACTAGCTTGATCTCGACTCGTACTTGGTTGATCACGGCTCTTTGTGAATTCTCATTGCTGAGAATTCTCGGCTAATTGTTCTAAGAAATCATAGGATTCACTTTCAGTGAGTTCTAGGAATCCTCCATTGTTCATTGACTCGACTAAATATTGGTTAGCTTGATCCAATCCGTTGTAAAAGTATTAGACCAACCTCCATTTAGCAAACCCATGGTGTGGGAACTTTAACAATAGATCCATGAATCTCTCCCATGCTTCATAAAATTTTTCCCCCTCTTCTTGCACAAAATAACAGATCTCACACCTCAAAGCGTTGGTTTTGGCCATGGGAAAGAACTTTGATATGAATTTCTTAACCAGCTGATCCCATATGGTTATTGATCCAGCTAGTAAGGAATTCAGTCAAGCTTTAGCTTTTCCTTGATAGAGAAAGGAAATAACCGCAACCTCACAGATTCTTCGTTGAAGTTTTGATATACCGTAGAACAAACCTCTAAGAAATCTTTGACATGCATGTAACGGTATTCCCTTTCCAAACCATAGAAAATAGGGAGAATCTGAATCACATTAGTAAGTATTTCAAAATGAGCACCGTTTGTTGCGGGATAAGTGATACAGGAAGGGGTATTAGTGGTGATAGGGGCAAACAACTCCCGAATGGTTGGTTTTTCAGCATTCTCACGCGGGATCTCTCCATTTTCAGCCATTGCGGCTAGATTGGAAGTCTCAACTTCACCTAGACATCTCAACCTAGTTTCTTTGCGATGCAAGCGACAGGTACGCTCGATCTCAAAATTCAAAGGTTCTAAAGTCTTTTCTATGGATGATCTAGTGTGCATGCAGTGGGCCTAAATACCAAGAGTTTCAACAATTTGAAACAAGTAAAAATACCTCACAACAATTAATTGATTATTCTTTTTTTTTTGGATTTTTATTTATGAATTTTATATATATATTTTTTTCTCTTAATTTTTTTTTTTTTAAAACTAGTAGAAATATTGGTTTAAAACTACAAAAATTTCTAAAATCAATTTTCTATTTCCTAAAAATTTCAAATTTTCTATATCCAATCCCCGGCAGCGGCCCCAAAAACTTGTGATTTTAAAACTATTTTACTTGCAAGCATACGAAACAAAATGTAGCAATAGATTACGGAGTGTGAGGTCGATCCCACGAAGATTGGCAATAAGAAAGAATCACAAGATTTTCCATAGATCTAGCACAATATCAACCTAGTTTACCTGCTTTCAAGAATGTGATGGAAAGGAAATACTAAAGCAATAAAATGTATTTAAAATGAGAATAAAAAGGAGAGGTTCAGGTTACTAAATCCTCCCATCCTCGGTTTATCATTTGCAATCACAGATCTAACTGATTGAAAATTAAAAGATGCTTGTCACATAAACACTGAAATCAATTGATAATTTATGGAAGATAAAACGTTAAACTCGTAAAATAATATATGATTATGTTCTTCTGAAACCGTAAAAGAAAGGAGGCAAAACATTCGTCGTATTAGAGATTTATTTAATCACGATGAATAAATGCCTCGATTATTAGCCATGAGGAACCCGGTGTAAATTTTAGATCACAGATCTGAGATCATGGGAAAAGCTTGACTAGTTCCCATTTCTTAGAATGGTGATCGATATTTATAAAGATCAACAAGAACAAATAAGCGATAAAACCTAGAGCATTTAGCACGAAATTTCAACCACAGATCTATAATTAAAAATGAAAACCTAAGATGGGATTCCTTAGATCCCAACCTTTAAAGAGATTAGCTACACATTTCTATGAATAAAAATAAGATAAATGAAATAGAAATTGAAAATTGCATTAATTTACCAACTAAAAGCTTGAACAATCCAACGTTTGCTTGAATCCAGGAGATACAATCCTTCTTCACGATACAGAATTAAACTAATCTAAGAAAACCTAAAAAAATGCTAAAAAAAGCAAGAGAAAACCTAAAAAAATGCTAAGGAAAATGTTGGATGCTAACTTAATTCTAACATTTTGCTTAAATAGGTCTTTGGTCGAAAATTCAAATTCAAAATCGATCGATTGGTCACTAAAATTGATCGATCGTTTTTGAATTTTAAATCTGCCGCTTCTCAGAAATTTGAAATTTGATCGATCGATCTAGTAGGTCGATCGATCGATTTTAGACAAAATAGCGAACAAAATCTATATATATAGTCCCGATCGATCGACAAATGCGGTCGTTCGATCAATTTTGCACAAATTTTAGTGCCCGCCAACTTCTTTGGTTTATTGCTCCAGTGTTGGTTGTTCTTATGCTCTTTTATGTCATCAAATGTATCAAAGGTCGGATTTTCCTAAAATCATCAAAACTCCACAAAACTGTTAGATTGCTTTCATCAGATGACTAAATGTAAGTTTTAGGGTGTGAAATATGATGATATTTCAACCCTCATCAATATTCCTTTAACTTTTCAAGAAGCTGTTACTTTTAGAGATACAGATTCTTGGAAAAAAGCCACTCATGATGAAATGGATTCATTAATGACAAATAAAACATGAAAATGAGTTGAAGTGCCTCCTGGCTCTAAAGCCATAGGATGCAAGTGCATATTCAAGAGAAAATATAAGACTAATGAGTCTATTGACAAGTTTAAGGGTAGACTAGTTACAAAAGGTTCTAGGCGAAATGAAGAGAATGATTATTTCGATACTTTTGCCTCTGTTGAATGTCAAGCTATCATTAGATTGTCAATTGCCTTGGCTTTTATACACAAATTAATAATTCATCAAAAGGATGCAAAATTGTATTTTTGAATGGAGATTTAGAAGAGGAAGTTTACATGAAACAATCGAAAGGTTTCGTACTTCCTGTGTGACAGCCCGAATTTTCCCAACCTAATTTTCTGAGATATGTTTTTTTTTTAAAACCAAATGGGAAAACCTAGACTGTCAAATCGCAGAACACAATTTGATACAGAATTTAATTGGTATATTTACACATAATTGCAAAAACAGGAGCAGTTATAGCATAAATGACAATACTTAAACTGATACAGACACATGATCGAAAAAATTAAAATAAACCGCAGATGATGGCCAACCGTCATCCAAAACAGTGGTAGACAAACAGCAATAAAGACTGAATATCTATAATGTACCAAGCTCAATCTCGGAAGTCACAAAGCCAAATCTAATTGAGCTTCTACCCCTGGTAATGTCATGCCCCACGCCTCCCTGGTCCTTTTGGCAGAGCCGAGCGGCAACGCGGGCACGCAAGTACTACATTTATATCTTTATGTTCATATTCGGATTCGGAAATTTAAAAATTCTAAAGTCATTTCCTTTTTCTTGTAATTTTCCATATATATATATATATTTATTTATTGAGTGCGAAAAATGAGTTAAATGCGGAAATGAATTACTTTCATTTATCAAAGTACAAGCGGAATCTATAATTAAACACTATCGGTTTATTTTCCCAATTTCGTTAACATGATGGGCGGATGCAGATTTACCATTTGATCATAATGATTTTTGATAAGTTAAAACAATATAACGAAAGCAACGTTTAAAAGCTTTTTCTACCAAAATAAAACCTTAAAATGTCAAACTGTTTATACAAGCCCAATTACAAAATCATGATCATTAATTCAAAAGTAATGGACTTAGATCATAGCTGAAAGAAAACATAAAGGAAAGATCCTTCAAAACTAAGTGTAGATGCTGGTAGCGCTACTAAACAAAAAGAGCTTCAAACTATCACCTCATAGTTGCTCCTAGATCCTTCCGTGTCCAACTTCTTCACTCCTGACGGGATGGCTGCTGGCTGGCCTCTAGAATTTTTGGGTCATAAAACGACGATAAGCAATGAAGCTCAATAAAATCTTAGTTAGCATCGTCTTAGTATTTTAGATACATGTAGCATATAGATATTCTATAGGTGCATGTGTAAGTGAGGTTTCCAGTAGTTGTGAATATAACTAATTTTTAATAAGAATTCTTAACTATATTTAATGCTCAATAGTATACACATTTATAATGGTATACACATTTTAAATAAGAATTCTTAACTAGACAACATGATTTTTAGTACCAAACACTAGATTACAATTACAAATGATCTATAATAACAATATGGAAAGTGAAGGATTTCAATGCCGTAATTAAACATCAGTAAATGATGAGAAAGGATTCAACAAAATCATAAAGTATAAGCATAAGTCACATTATTCCAAATTAAGCATGGTATGATTAAGTGATGATATGATGAAGTGATATCTTATTGGTCTTAAGGATAAATTAATTATTAGTAATTTATGAAGTATGAGTAGTTATTAGTATCTTTTAATTGATTCGGTGTTGATACCAAACACCAATCATGGCCCAGACAGAATTCAGATGCCAATGTTGATCAGACAAGGGTCGACACTTTTTGCCGTTCATCTGACGTTTCAAAATTCTTTTATATATACAGAATGCTCATACGAGCCCGTTCGTGAGTACATTGATCAGCTATGTGAGGCTAGAACATAACATAATGATATCATCTTTCCACTTTCAATTTTTCATTGTATTATTATTATTATTATTATTTTTTCATATAATCCATATTTTATCATTCTTTTTCAGAATTCTCCTCATTTCTGAGGTCTAGATTCATGTTTAGATATCCATTTCGGGTCCAGAGGTCAGAAATTCAGATAATCTTTTCAAATTCAGAATCCTTTCAATTTCAGAGTTCAGAGTTACATATTATCTATTCAGATTCATAAATTCTTCAATTTCAGAGTTCAAATATTCCCTTCATATTCAGATTCAATGTTCATATATTCTTAGCAAACAGATCATGTCATTATTAGACATTTCATTTTGAGCATTTAGGCTTCATATTATATTCGTATCATACTATCTAGTCAGACTATTCTACGGGCACATCAAATCATATCATATCCTATACTGTCTCATCAGATCAGATCATCTCATTTCATATACTATCTTATTAGGTCAGATCATATCTTATCATATCTTGTCATAAACGACTATATACATATCAGATCTTTAACAAGGACTTATTATATACTTATCTGATACTTTTGATTTATCAGAGACTTATTAGGAGCTTATCTTATTACCTTAGCTCTGGTTAATTAATCGAAGGAAATTTCCCTACTTGCGTTTTAAATTTTGGTATGGATTACGGGTATAATGAGTCAGGGTCTAATGGTTCATGGGTCCAAGGGTTCCATACAGTATGGGCCAAATGGATTTTAGGTCCAACGAGCCCAATGGGTTCTATACAATATGACCCCAATGGATTTTAGGTCCATCGAGTCCAATGGGTTCTAGACAATATGACCCAGATGGATTTTAGGTCCATCGAGTCCAATGGGTAATTCGAGCCTTTGCTAGATCTAAAGGTCCGAGCCATATGTTTTTCAATCTTCATAGGCCTAAATCAGTATGCCCTAGGCCTGGCTCATAATCCAATTTATCGAGCTAAGGGTCGGGTCCATATCTAGACTCTTGTTAATCCCATTAACTCTATCTATTTAAGAGTTCCGGGTTATGGGCCTCATCGGGCCATCAAAGAATTCAATCAGGTCTTTTGACCTAATTGGCCAATTTCACATGGGTTTGATCATGTGTTTACACTATGGAATCTTGTATTTGGGCCTGCCCAGTTAGCCACGGGTCTTGGGTCAAGGTCTGAATACTGAATTTTTATCCTATGTATATTTAGAATTTTCAAGAGGAATTGGACAACTGATAGTAAATCGGGTGCCATTTTCTGCTCCGACCGAATTCTCGCATGCTTCCAAAACTGGGGGCAAGATGACTGATGAGAGCATCTTTCTCAAGTGGTGGTATCTAAAAATTTGATCAGGATTGATCACAGGAGACAAATTTATGAGATTTATCCTATTTTATCAGAGCTTCAGGCCAGAATTATTGGGCCTCGGTGTCGAGTCTGTAACTTACAATTCCGACACTGAAATTGGATGTTTAGTGGCTCTCTGGAAAGATTCGAGAGTTGCCCAACTTAGTATTTTGAAATTTCTAGACCAAAATGTGAAAGCTCGAATTTTCCCAACTTACTTTTCCATAGATATATATATTTTTTAAAACCAATACCAAAAGGGAAAACCTGGACCGCTAGATCGCAGAACCCAATCTGATACAGAATTTAATTGGTATAAACCAACCTTTAAGCAGAAAATAAAACAGATAAACATATGACAGAACTAAAATATAAATATTTCTATACAAGACATCTAAAAACAAAGGGATGTACCGAGCTCAAAACATAGAAGTCACTGTGTCAATCCAATTGAGCTCTCCCTCCAGCAGGCAACTTCAGATTCTTCTCAAGTCTAGGGTCCCGATGAAAGGCTATACCCGTGACGTATAGTCGGGGGTAAGCTACATCTAAGCTCAGTAGAAGAATATCAATAGCAGTTACATCTTACTAATGATAGAGTTCAAAGCGGAAGCAGATTAGATATTAAAAGACGAATTTCACAGATTTAACAGATGAGACGGTTGATAGCAGAACAAAAGTAATAACAAGGCAGATATTTTGAGACAGAACAAAAACTCATAACAAGGTAGATATTTGAGACAGAACCACAGCAGATGTTCGACACAGAAATAATAGCTCATTTTTCTTTTTCACCTTACTCAATTTTTAGATTTTCGTATTCACTTCACTCACTATGTTCACTTCGTTCACTTCACTTATGTATGCTATGCAATGCGTACGGATCGCCCCCGTACGGGCCCACTATGTATGCTATGCAATGTGTACGGATCGCCCCCGTATGGGCCCACTATGTATGCTATGCACTATATACTGTGTACGGATAACCGCCGTATCGGTCCACTTGTCAATGTTCACTCACAGTCAAATGTTCAGATATGTTCTCGATATTCTCATTCACACTCAGATACAGGGTTCAAGGTTCATACTTAACTGAATAACTCAATACTAAGTCTATCTTGTTTCTAAAGCTCAGAGTCCAATAATCCACTCTAATTTAAGTAAGTATAGTTCAGATCTACGGTCATTCCTCATTCTAAATACAGGCTCTTATCATAATCATACTCCCTATCGTCTTAGTTTAACTAGAATGGGTCACAGTGCGATAGCTTCACAAGGCACGCAAGTCAAGAGACGAGATCTATAGTAGCCTGGATGTACTGCATGTGGCACCCGAGGGGCCATAGTGGATTACATCCGTACATGGATGCCTACACCCCAAGTGTCACGTGCCGGGAAAGAGACCTCACTATGATTCAGCCTCACAAGTTTTCAAAGATTCAAAAGTTGTCAGATTACTAAAAATGGAGTTCCATGTTCATTCAAATTCAAAGTTTATAAGTAGGTTAAACAAGATGAATCATAACCAAACATAACAAATAAGATTAAAGCATACTGAACAAAACGAATCGGATTCAAGAGTTGGAAACAGAACAGTCAGACCATACGTGGAAATAGAATAATCAAAACATATGCGAAAACAGGATGGAAACAAAACATATTATAACATATGCAGGAACATGACGGAAACAAAACATGCCAAAGGAAACAAAGCATCAGGTCGAAAATCAAAGAAACCATGAATCAATTTATAAAATATAATTTTCGTTGAGTTTCCCCTACCTTAAGTTCGGAGCCGTTCCAAAATAATCCAAGAGCCCTTATCCATGGCCTCAAACTCTCAATCTACATTACACATATGATGATATATTAAATACTAATTCTAGTTACTACTAAACTTGGTGTATTTAAGTGTTCTCTAAAAATCGAGGTAGAAATGGGCAAGTCCGTGCAAACTTGGAATTTGACCCAATTTCCCACTAAATTTTGACCATTAAAAGAGTTGATTCATGAGTTAGTTACTTCACAAAAGTTGTAGATCTCGTTTTCATCTTTCCAACGCCTCAAGAATCGTATTAATTGGATTTCAGAGTAAAGCGTTATGGCCAAAATACCGAAGCTATATCGGTACATCAGTCAAAACGTGGTAACTTAGAACTTGGCCTAACTTCTAGCCTAATTTTGATCCTCAAAATAATTTATTCATCAGTTGGTTAATTCATAAGAGTTGTAGATTTAGTTGTCTTCTTTCCAACACCTTAAGAATTGCATCAATCTGAGTTCGGGATAAAACGTTATGACCGAAATACAAAAATAGTGTCGGCACATCAAACCAAATTCGACCCTCGAGTTAAAATTCGACCCTCAAATTTCCCAAAAATGCATCAGGCTTAAAAATCTAAATTCGACCCTCGAATTTATATTCGATGGTTGAATTTGAAATTCGATGGTCGAATTCAAATTCGACCCTCGAATTTCAAAAAATGCATCAGGCCTAAAAATCCAATTTCGACCTTCGATTTTCAATTCGATGGTTGAATTCCAAATTCGACCCTCGAATTGAAATTCGACCCTTGAATTTTTCGGGTTCAGAACCCTTCATGTTGCTTCCTTGGTCTATTTTTCCCTTCAAATCTTATCGGAATCGCTCTATTTTTGCACACACACATACACTAAACTAAAACAAGATTTCTTCTACAATCTAAACCATTAAAATCAAAGGGAAACTAACCTTTTTGCCGATTGATTCAATGATTTTAAGTAATATTGCCGAAGAGGGTTTCGGAGCAAAACTTTCCGATTTCTACGGCGATTGATCTCAACGAAGCTCACGATGAAGTCCTTCATTAGCACGTATCGATCCTTAAACTCCTCAAAGCACGAGAGACGATCGCAAGACGAAACTCTCTTTGAAAACGGGGTTTGAACGATCGGAAAGAGTGTGGAGCTTCCGGCGTGATTGTGATCGTACGGTCGAAATCCCAAGAAGGGGATCCACGATGAGAAAGCTCTCTCTCTCTCTCTAAGATTTAAAAGGCTAACACTTAGCCATTAAGAATCCCCTCTCCCTCTTATAACCGAATGAAACCCACAATAAATATCTTTGATATTTATAACAAAAATTCTATCCACTTAGCTTAGGTTTGGTTTCGGTGTTAAACGGTACACCAAGAGTTGGCGAACGGCTTTTCCACTAAATGCCCAAACAAACATTTAAAACATAATCCGATCCACACAAAGTGATCCTAATACTATTTAATGATTTATTATTAAATAAAAACTATGTTGACATTGGTCATCGTCTTTGAACTTCGTGAATCAGGATATTACATTCTTCCCACCTTAAAGAATTTTCGTCCTCGAAAATCGACGTGCCATATTAAAAAAGGTATGAGTATAATTCAACATGCTCGAAGTTAGGGTCATTACATTCACCCCTCCTAATAGAAATTTTCACCCTCGAAAATTGATCCTGATACCTGTGGTGTGTATAATAGGAAACCAATAGCACAAGAAATCGAAACCATTGAATTATAAGAAAGTTAAACCATGCATTTACAAGAAGTCATCACCACCACAAAAGTTTACAGCTCAAAAATTCTCATGGAGTTCATACAAAAGATTGAAGACATTGAGTACCTACAAGGTGCAAACCCAACGCTTGAGTTTGTGACCAACTCACCTACGAATGTGTTTCGTTCCTTATGTGGGGACAATCTCTTATCCGATGGCCAACCTGCCCACATTTAAGGCATGCGCCCTTAGCCCACCAATTGTCGACATACTTATGGCCTTTTCCAAACTGTAAGCAGGACTCAACCGATGCTGATGAAGTACTGCGTGAAGGTTGGTGCACCCCTGACACAGCAGCAATAGTAGGGTGTGAAAGGCGGAAAGGTCTCGAAGACATAGGCATGAATGGTCTTGAGTAAGTAGTCTGAGCAGGTTGGATAGATGCGGGCATCAGTAGTCTCGGTCCCATGCCGGTCGGCTCAGATGGATAAGATTGCATTCGACTGGCGTCGCTCCTATTCTGTTGGTCTCTCCTCAAGAACCGTTTCTGAATTTCTTCCTCTGCAATGAGAGCCTTTGATATCACGCCCCCAAAGGCTTTCATCTCTCACATCGCCACGCTCTCCTGTATATCAGGTCGTAAGCCAAGCTGAAATTTCCTGGGCCTCATCAATTCGGTGGCCACGTGCTGAGGTGCAAATCGCGATAATCTATCGAACTCAGCCCTGTACTCTCGCACAGTCATCATATTTTGCTCAAGTTTTATAAACTGTACCTCCCACTGTTGTCGTATGATCTTGGGAAAGTATTTATCATTAAACGTCTCTACAAATTTTGCCCAAGTCCATGGCGTATTAGGAGATTCTAGCACCCTAATTTTGGATGCTGACTTCCACCACGGGTCAGCCTCTCCATTCAACTTAAAGGTTGCCCAACGAACTTTCTCGACTTCGGTGCATTGAAGCACCTCGAAGATTTTCTCCATTTCGTTTAACCACTTCTCGGCCTCAAGTGGATCGATTTGACCCAAAAAGTTTGGAGGATGCAACTTTCTAAACTCTGTAAACTCGGAAGGTTGGTTCTTGGCTGTAAGTAACTCTGCTTGTTGGGCCATGGAGGCTATATGTTGAGCCATATTTCTAGCCAAGGCTTCCAACACCTGTCTATCACTACCACTATCATTCCCACGTGATGTACCCTCGCCTTCAGGAACATCCATCATGCGAACCGTTCTTGGTCTACCTCTACCTCCTCTGACACGTGGAGCCATACTGATCTGCCACGATGAAACAAAATTTCATTAAAAGTGATCGTGAAGATCCAAAGCCTTAATCGTAATCAAACATCAACTAAGCCTTTCTATGCTACCTATGTTCTGACAAAACCAAAGGTCATATCCTCAGGTCTTCCATAAGACCTAAAGCCTAAACTCTGGCATCACATATGACCCACTCATACGATGTTCTTCATGATCAAATACCATATCTCTGATTTCCCATAAGACCTAATACCTAAGCTCTGATACCAACTGTGACAGCTCGAATTTTCCCAACTTACTTTTCCATAGAGATTTTTTTTTTTAAAAAACCAATACCAAAAGGGAAAACCCGGACCGCCAGATCGCAGAATGCAATCTGATATAGAATTTAATTGGTATAAACACACCTTTAAGCGAAAAATAAAATAGATAAACATATGACAGAATTAAAATATAAATATTTCTATACAAGACATCTAAAAATAAAGGGATGTACCAAGCTCAAAACATAGAAGTCACTGTGTCAATCCAATTGAACTCTCCCTCCAGCAGGCAACTTCGATTCTTCTCAAGTCTAGGGTCCCGATGAAAGGCTATACTTGTGATGTATAGTCGGGGGTGAGCTACATCTAAGCTCAGTAGAAGAACATCAATAACAGTTACATTTTACTAATGATAGAGTACAAAGCGGAAGCAGATTAGATATTAAAATACGAATTTCACAGATTTAACAGATCGAACGTTTGATAGCAAAACAAAAGTAATAACAAGGTAGATATTTTACGACACAACAAAAACTCATAACAGGGTAGATATTTGAGACAGAACCACAGCGATAACGGAGCAGATGTTCGACACAGAAATAATAGCTCATTTTTCTTATTCACCTTACTCAATTTTCAAGTTTTCGTATTCACTTCAGTCACTGTGTTCACTTCGTTCACTTCACTTATGTATGCTATGCAATACGTACGGATCGCCCTCGTACGGGCCCACTATGTATGCTATGCAATGCGTACGGATTGCCCCCGTACGGGCCCACTATGTATGCTATGTCCTATACACTGTGTATGGATAACCGTCGCACCGGTCCACTTTTCAATGTTCACTCACAGTCAAATGTTCAGATATGTTCTCGATATTCTCATTCACACTCAGATACAAGGTTCAAGGTTCATACTTAACTGAATAACTCAATACTAAGTCTATCTTATTTCTAAAGCTCAGAGTCCAATAATCCACTCTAATTTCAGTAAGTATAGTTCAGATCTACGGTCATCCCGCATTCTAAACACAGGCTCTTATCATAATCATACTCCCTATCGTCTTAGTTTAACTAGAATGGGTCACAATGTGATAGCTTTACAGGGCACGCAAGTCAAGAGACGGGATCGGTAGTAGCTTGGATGTACTGCATGTGGCACCCGAGGGGCCATAGTGGATTGCATCCGTATATGGATGCCTACACCCCAAGTGTCACGTGCCGGGAAAGAGACCTCACTATGACTCAGTCTCACAAGTTTTCAAAGACTCAAAAGTTGTCAGATTACTAAAAACGGAGTTCCATGTTCATTCAAATTCAAAGTTCATAAGTAGGTTAAACAAGATGAATCATAACAAAACAGAATGAATCAGATTAAAGCATACTGAACAGAACGAATCGGATTCAAAAGTTGGAAACAGAACAGTCAGACTATACGTGGAAATAGAATAATCAAAACATATGCGAAAATAGGACGGAAACAAAACATATTATAAGATATGCAGGAATATGACGGAAACAAAACATGCCAAAGGAAACAAAGCATTAGGTCGAAAATTAAAGAAACCATGAATCAATTTATAAAATATAATTTTCGTTTAGTTTCCCCTACCTTAAGTTCGGAGCCGTTCCAAAACAATCCAAAAGCCCTTATCCCCAGCCTCCAACTCTCAATCTACATCACAGATATGATGATATATTAAAAACTAATTCTAGTTACTACTAAACTTGGTGTATTTAAGTGTTCTCTAAAAATCGAGGCTGAAATGGGCAAGTTCGTGCAAACTTGGAATTTGACCCAATTTTCCACTAAATTTTGACCATTAAAAGAGTTTATTCATGAGTTAGTTAATTCACAAAAGTTGTAGATCTCGTTGTCTTCTTTCTAACGCCTCAAGAATCATATTAATTAGATTTCAGAGTAAAGAGTTATGGCCAAAATACTGAAGCTGTATTGGTACATCAGTCAAAACGTGATAACTTAGAACTTGGCTTAACTTCTAGCTTAATTTTAATCCTTAAAATAATTTATTCATCAGTTGGTTAATTCATAAGAGTTGTAGATTTAGTTGTCTTCTTTCCAACGCCTTAAAAAGTGCATCAATCTGAGTTCGGGATAAAAAGTTATGGCCGAAATACCAAAACTGTGTCGGCACATATGACCAAATTCTACCCTCGAATTTCCCAAAAATGTATCAGGCTTAAAAATCTAAATTCGACCCTCAAATTTATATTCGATGGTCGAATTCAAATTCGACCCTCGAATTTCAAAAAATGCATCAGGCCTAAAAATCCAATTTCGACCTTCAATTTTCAATTCGAAAGTCGAATTCCAAATTCGACCCTCGAATTTTTCGGGTTCAGAACCCTTCATGTTTCTTCCTTGGTCTATTTTTCCCTTCAAATCTTATTGGAATCGCTCTATTTTTGCACACACACATACACTAAACTAAAACAAGATTTATTCTACAATCTAAACCAATGAAATCAAAGGGAAACTAACCTTTTTGCTGATTGATTCCTCGATTTTAAGTAATATTGCCGAAGAGGGTTTCGGAGCAAAACTTCCCGATTTCTACGGCGATTGATCTCAACGAAGCTCACGATGAAGTCCTTCACTAGCACGTATCGATCCTTAAACTCCTCAAAGCACGAGAGACGATCGCAAGACGGAACTCTATTTGAAAACTGGGTTTGAACGGTCGGAAAGAGTGTGGAGCTTCCGGCGTGATCGTGATCGTACAGTCGAAATCCCAAGAAGGGGATCCACGATGAGAAAGCTCTCTCTCTCTCTCTCTAAGATTTAAAAGGCTAACACTTAGCCATTAAGAATCCCCTCTCCCTCTTATAACCGAATGAAACTCACAATAAATATCTTTGATATTTATAACAAAAATTCTATCCACTTAGCTTAGGTTTGGTTTTGGTGTTAAACGGTACACCAAGAGTTGGTGTACGGCTTTTCCACTAAATGCCCAAACAAACATTTAAACCATAATCCGATCCACACAAAGTGATCCTAACACTATTTAATGATTTATTATTAAATAAAAACCATGTTGACATCGGTCATCGTGCCGAACTCGTGCACGAAATCAGTCAAACTCGGGTTCGAAAATATCGGGATATTACACAAAAGTTCCTAGATCAGGATATAATAGGGTCCATCCGATCAAAGGTTGGGTCTGGTTTTCTAGTTAGGTCCATTTGTCTATATTTCAGCTGAAATTTTCCAAATTTCTTGCCGTTGATTCTAATCGAATTGAGACCTGAAATTCTTACGGGGTCCTAAGGATGTTCTAAAGTTTGTACTTGATTTATTTTAGGTTTTTCCATAAATATTTTGGGCACGGGAACTGGTATTCATTTCAGTCCTGTTTTTGGGTGCGTCAGGACAGATTCATCGAATTACACTCCGAGCACCGTAACTTTCAGACCGTACAGGATTCATGTAAGAAATTTTTACCTGACATCAAAGAATCATTCTAAATCATTCCATAAATTTTCGGAATTTTTCTGGTATTTAATTCCATTTATTTTATCAACTGTTCAAAGACTGATTTTTTGTGGCTGCAAAGCTCACAGATTTGGGCCTCTGATGGGGTCCACTTAGTGGTCCCACGAAAGCCACATTTTATCGGGTCTCGGTCCGGGATATTCTCAAGATAATCTCAGATCCACTGAGATCAAAATTTGGGTTATCTCATCCATTTGACTAACATTAATCGTCTACCGATACTTTCCTATTCGCCAGTATTGGTTATTCCTAAATTATCGGATCGAACTTTGGGAGCCATTTGATTGGGCTAAGCGTATCGGGCTTTCTTGAAAACTTATTTTTATTTTGTGATTATTATGCAAAAAAAAAAAAAAAATCCCAGTTAAAACTCTTCAGAAAATCCCATTTGGATCCTAACCATTCATCTAATCCTATCATTTCTTCTAACACCGTCGATATGTCCACGATTTAATCAAGTGCCAAAACATAAGATTTTTTCAAAATTTTAAAACTTATTAAGTTCATCATTAACTCATGTTCCTATTAAGAAATTGTAGGTATCTTTAGTAAGAAACCTAGCCATTCAAGCAAGTATACCGAGCAATCAACCGGGACCATCCGATTGATTAACCATCATGATCAATGATTGAATTATATTTTTCTGAGATGTGGCCATGGAATTAAATCTATATCCAGCCACTTCTTAGGCCTAATATCCATACTAATACCCATTTTTTTTTTTAAAAGGTGCACTCCAATCTAGACTACATGTAGTTTATTCAAAATGTGAGCAATCTAAGACCATATATTCCAAATGTAATATCCATGATATTTTGGCCTATTTTTCGTTTACCTCGGCAAGCATGCCCGGAAATTATTACGGAATTTTTCTGGGTTTTTGTTTAGCTTTGTGTTTGATGTGAATAATGACCAAAGGTTTTTGTCTCGTAATGTGTGGAAATCTTTTATGCGTTGACATACGCTATAAGGTGGTGGTTTGTGTTTAGCACATGAAAAATTTGCAAGTTTAGTGGATAGGATTGCAAATATAAAAATCTAGATTTTTGGTTCTTTTCTTTTGTATTATAAAGAGAGGCTTGGAGGAGAAGCCTTACTTCTCTCTCTCTCTCGTTGAAACTGGAAATTTAGACCTTACAACTTTGCCCTCATCTTTGATCCTAGATCTTGAGAATTTGTAAACCCCTCTCCCCATCTCAACCGTTGAAAAGACTTGCATAGTTATCTTGATCTGATAAATGTATTGAGAAGAGAGATAGGGAGAATGGTAGGTTCTGTGTGAATTTTTTGTTGTTGAAATAGAGGCAACCTTGTGATGGACTAATTGGAGGATCTAACCTATTAAGCTTTGGAGATTGGTTCCGGTGTGTGATTTTGGTGCAACGGGATTGATGAATTAAATGTTAAGAGGTAGGCATTTAAACCTCCTTGTGCTATTTGAATTTATGTTTTGTTTAGAGTAGAAAATGGTGTAATTTTTTAAATAAACCGACTGTGGTTAAATGAGAATGAAGGGTTCAAAGATAAAAATTTCATAGCCACAGAACTGAAGAAATTCGAGGGTCGATTTTCAAATCGAGGGTCGAATTTGAATTCGACCATCAAATTTGAATTCGAGGGTCGAATTATGCCCTGTTTCAGGCCTTTGAAATATTATCGGATTTTTTCTTGGCAAGCTTTCGGGTTTGACTTTTAGTCATATATTGTAATATCCCTGATATTTTGGCCTATTTTTCGTTTACCTCGATAAGCGTGTCCGAAAATAATTGAGGAATTTTTATTTTTATTTTTGGTGAGCTAAGGCTATAATAAGACTAATGGCCAAAAGGAATTTGTCTTGAGAGGTGTGCAAGTCATGTAAGCGATGACTTACACGAGAGGGATTGGTGTATGTGTTCAACAAGGAATATTTTTGCAAATTAAGTGGATAAGTTGCAAAAATATAAAATCTAGATATTTGTTTGTTGAGTTTTAGGTTATAAGAGAGATTAAAGGAGAAGTGTAACTTCTCTCTCTCGTTGGAAATTTTAAGCATTTAAGCCTTGCATCATTTTTATCCAAGATCTTGAGAGCTTGAGAGTTCCTCTCCCCATCTCGACCGTTGATTTGAATCGTATTAGAAATTTGATCGATTCGAACCATTTAAAGAGAAGAGTGATGTGGAGAGTGACAAATTCTGTGTGATCTTGTTGGTTGATGAGGCAGTGGCCACCCATTATGATGAACTGATTTGTAGATCTAACCGTTGAACTTTAGAGATTGGTTCCGGTGCATGTTTTGGTGCAACGGAAGCAACGATTTAAACTACAAGAGGTAGGCCTTTAAACCTCCTTCTGTCTTATGAATCAATTTCTATTTAGAATAAGTTATGGTGTTTATTTTAAATAAGAAGGCTGTGGTTGGGAAAGAAAGAAAAGCGTCCGGACATGGAATTTTTAACAGCCACAGAACTAGCCAAATTCGAGGGTCGATTTTCAAATCGAGGGTCGAAATATGTTTTTAAAGGCCTGATGCAATTTTTGAAAATTGAGGGTCGATTTCGAGTTCGAGGGTCGAATTTGGAAATCGACCATCGAATTGAAAATCGAGGGTCGATTTTCTGAATTTCATGCCTGATGAGATTTTTGGAATTCGAGGGTCGAAATTGAATTCGACCATCGAACTTCAAATTCGACCCACGAATTTTAATTCGAGGGTCGAATTCTGCCCTGTTTCATACCTTTGAAATTTTTGCCGGATTTTTCTCGGCAAGCTTTTGGGTTTGACTTTTGGTCTTATATTAACACTGAGAGTGTTAATCTTTGTAGGTTTTGAATATTGGGAGTCCTTTGTGAGGACTGCTTATGCTTATTTTGAATCTTCCTTGTTGTGGTAGGGGAACCCTACAGTTCATTTGCATTCTGTTATAAGTATAAACTGTTTTTTACTGTGTCAATAAGAAGTATAAATTTTGGAATATTGTTGCACACAGCATGAATAAAACTCTGAACATATGACACAAATCCGAAATTTGGAAACTTTGTTATGACTAAGAATTTCGTAATTTGAACCTCAGAACCTTAGTTAATTTTTGAATCAGAACTTTGAATCAGAACTTCGAAACATTAGTATTATGTTATGAATAATAAGTCTTGATATATGTTAGCATTTGCATTCGATTTGAGGTACATACGAATGATGCCCTAGATTCTACTAATCGTGTTGACAGTATTACTTTGGCGCAAGTTTCCCTCATAGCGTAGGGGCTTGTTGCACTTCAGAAAATGGGTTCATGAATGACGATGGTTAGTAGGGTTTCCCATCGGTCACGTAGTCCGCTCTCATGCTATAGGAAAATTGGGAGATAAAATTAAGTTATAAATTTACGACAAGAAGCATGCTAATTCAGAAGATTTTGAACATATTAGATGAATATTCTAGTTTTGACTCGTGATTAGAACTGGAGATCTAGTTTACAAAGCATCATTTGAAAACCATATTTGATCCGATTTCTGTCTTTTGAAAACCTTTACTTATAATGAAATGCAAATAGATCTGTTTTCTCTATTGGGCTTTGTTGTTAGCTCACCCTCGACTATACGTCACAGGTGCTGAGACTGACCTAGGGTCAGAGGATCTGGAGGACTCCGATTACATTCCCGAGGAGGAATTGGATACACCAGCTGAGGAGTTTTTCCCTTGATCCTAGATCCCTTATTTTTGGTACTTTTGTTAGAATATTATTTTGAATATTGGGCCCTAGGCCATTATTTTAGTTCTTTTGATATCACTCGAGGAACCATTATTGTGAACCACTATTTTAGGTGTTGGATTGGCCATCACCAGTGGTTCTTCGTGATTCCTCATAGTGATATATTTTTGTTGTTAAAAGCTTTTATTTTTGGATTATCTTATGCTTTGCCTCTGTCTTTAGATCATTGTTATGTTGCCGGCTTCTGTTTGTTACGGCTTATTGAGAAATCAATAAGTTGATGAACCGGCCTTTCCTATACCTTAGGGATTGGAAAAGTCGGGTCGTCACAGTTGGTATCAGAGCAAGGCTTTAGGTTCAGAGTCTTAGGACTAAGGGTTGGATTGTTTTAACAATCAATATTGATCTATTGTTATTGTTTTTCAACAATGGCAGATTAGCATGCCTCCACGGTTTAGAGGCAGAGGCCGAGGTATAGAAGGACCTCGTACGGCTCGCATTGAAGAGATCGATGAGGGCATAGGCACCTCATATGGCAGAGGAAGAGCCGCATCTGGCCCTGATGCAGATCCTTTGGGAGCTGCTAGGCTTGGAGGGGGAAATGTTGACGAGGTGCTGGCAGCCTTGGCCAACAACATGGCTCAACAGATTGCAGCCATAGACCGACAGATTGAGATGCTGTCAACCAGACATTAGCCAGGAGGATTCGCAGAGTTTAGGAGGATGAGACCTCCTACATTCTCAGGGCAGACGGATCCAATGGAAGCCAAGGCTAGGCTTGATGAGATTGAGAAGATTTTTGAGGTGTTGCACTGTACAGATGTTGAGAAGGTACGCTGGGCATCCTTCAAACTTTTAGGTGAGGCCAGTCCGTGGTGGAAGTCTATTTCCAGGATGAGAGAGCAGGACTACCCCAATACTCCATGGACTTTGGCAGAGTTTGTGGAGACGTTCAACGATCAGTATTTTCCAAAGATCGTACGCAACCAGTGGGAAGTCTAGTTTATTAAGCTGAAACAGAATGAGATGTCGGTGCGCGAGTATGGCGCAAAGTTTGGTAGACTTTCTCGATGTGCACCCTTACATGTGGCCACTGAGCTGATGAGGGCTCAGAAATTTCAGAGAGGTTTGAGGCCGAATATTTAGGAGGAGGTGTCGATGTGGGAGATGGAGACGTATGCGGGCGTCATGGCAAAGGCCCTCATTGCAGAGGAAGATATCCAGAAACAGTACTTGAGGCGAGAGCAGGGAAATAAAAATCGGTTTGGCCAGGGACAATAGAGTGCTTCAGAGCAGGTGAACAAAAAGCCGAGGTTCTCTAAACCTCCTCCCTACCCTAGTCAGCCATCGTATTCCAGACTGGCTGTTGTTTCAGGACCTGTGACATCTTCCTATCAGAGACCGCAGAGTTCGTCACCAGGACGACCTTTCAGAGCCGAGAGCACTACTGCGAGTGGAGCTTCTGTGGCTCAGGGTTCAACGCGGGGATCAACTGTTACTCCTGTTTCTACCCCAGTGTGTGCAAGATGTGGGAAACCACATAAGGCGGAGGATTGCCAACGTAACACTGGAGGATGCTTCAGGTGTGGACAGATTGGTCACATGATCAAGGATTGTCCTGCCGTTGAGAAAGGACGGACTATGACAGTCTCTACACAGAAGTCGATGCGACCTACAGTTCAAGGTCGAGCTTATGCAGTGACTGCACAGGATGCCCAAACGTCGAATGACGTTATCCAAGGTATCATTAAAGTTGAGATGCCAATTCTGCATTGATTCTATTATTTAATGTTTAAATTCAAGTCAATTGTGTTAAACCACATTGGAATCATTGCATATAATTAACAAACTTTTTAACTAAAGGTACCCTTATGATGAGTCGTCGAGGCGACCTGAGTAAAATTGAAGCACGAATACTTATAGACCCTGGGTCTACACACTCGTTTATTACTCCTTCCTTCTCAGAGAAGTTGGGTATCACTCCCGAACCCCTTGCCTTTATTTTGGATGTAAAGATCCCTACGGGAAGTTCGGTATGCACTGATACAACATGTCAGTTAGTCATCGTGATGATTGATGAGCACGAGACAGTGACCGACATGATTACGTTGAGCATGGAAGGGTTCGATGTCATTCTCGGAATGAATTGGTTGGCAGCTTATCATGCGAGCATGGACTGTCTAGGGAAGATCGTGACCTTCCGACCGCCAAAGCAAAAATCCTTCCGATTCTGTGGAGTCAAATCAAAGGTTGCGTCGTTGATTTCAGCCATTAAGGCCGAGCGCATGATGAAAAATGGTTGTAGTGGGTATCTGGCTTACTTACAAGATTCTATAGAGAAGAAGAATGACTTGGCTCTTATCAAGGTGGTCTGCGAGTATCCTGATGTCTTTTCAGAGGACTTACCTGGATTACCACCTGATCGAGAGATTGAGTTCGCGATTGAGCTAGCGCCGGGTACAGCACCGTTATCCAAAGCTCCATATCGGATGGCGCCTACTGAGTTGAAAGAACTCAAGGAACAGCTTCAGGAGCTGTTAGACAAAGGCTTTATTCGACCAAGTGTTTCTCCTTGGGGTGCACCGGTTCTTTTTATGAAAAAGAAGGATGGATCGATGCGTCTGTGTATCGATTATAGGCAGCTCAACAAGATGACGACTAAGAACCGTTATCCTCTTCTGCGTATAAATGACTTGTTTGATCAACTGCAAGGTGCAAAGTTCTTTTCGAAGATTGATCTGAGGTCAGGCTATCACCAGCTCAAGATCAAGGCGGAAGATATATCCAAGACTGCGTTTCGGACGCGTTATGGCCACTATGAGTTTTTAGTAATGCCGTTTGGATTGACGAATGCGCTTGCATCTTTCATGGATCTGATGAACAGAGTGTTCAAACCACATCTTGATAAATCCGTGGTAGTTTTTGTAGATGACATCCTCATCTATTCGAAAACCAGAGAGGAGCATGTGCAGCATCTGAAGATGGCTCTTCAAACACTCAGGGACCATCAGTTGTATGCCAAACTTAGTAAGTGTGAGTTTTGGCTTGAGCAGGTCAGTTTCTTAGGTCACGTAGTCTCTGAAGCGGGTATCTCAGTGGATCCTACAAAGATAGATTCGATGGTGAACTGGGAACAGCCTACGATAGTTACAGAGGTCCGAACTTTCCTTGGTTTGGCAGGGTACTATCAGAGATTTATCGAGGGTTTCTCGAAGATATCAAGTCCACTTACGTAGCTCACGAGAAAGAATGCAAAGTTTGATTGACGAGCAAAGGCGATGCGGCGAGCTTCGAGGCTGGCGTCAATTGACTACTGACCGATGCTTGCTATACCTTTCGAAGTGGAGGCTTCGCGATGATCGTCTTATGGCGGTCGGTGTGTGCTTAATCAACACGAGTGGGTCATTGCGTATGGTTCTAGGCAGCTGAAGGACCATGAAAGAAACTATCTAACGCATGAATTAGAGTTAGCAGCAGTTATATTCACCTTAAAGATCTGGAGACATTACCTCTACGGTGAGATATTTGATATATTCACCGATCACAAGAGTCTCAAGTACCTATTTACTCAAAAGGACTTGAATATGAGGTAGCGACGATGGATGGAGTTCTTGAAGGACTACGATTGCTCGATTCAGTATCATCCGGGAAAGGAAAACGCCATTGCTGATACTCTTAGTAGGAGGTCTTCAGCACAGTTGTCACATCTTGTTAGCCAGATTCAGAGATGGAAGCTTTTGGAAGATATGGCTTTGGGCAGCTCACGGTTCGATGTCAAAGGCTCGGGAGCATTGATGGCCACACTTGTATTATGTCCTACGCTCTTTGAGAATATCAGGAAGCTTCAGATGACCGATGATGAGCTGATGGCGATTAGACGAGATGTCGAGAATGGCAGCAAGAAGGATTTCTCCATACGAGCAGATGGGACCTTGTTGTTTCTGGCTGTGTATGTGTATGTACCGTCGAGCTGAGCTTGGACACCATTACGAAGAGGCTCATAAATCCATGTATGCCATACATCCTGGTAGCACCAAGATGTATCAGGACTTGATGAAGAGTTTTTGGTGGCGAGGTTTGAAACGCGACGTCACTGAGTATGTATCGCGGTGCTTGGTTTGTCAACAGGTTAAGGTTGATCATCAGAATCCTGCAGGCCTATTGCAGCCTTTACTTGTGCCTGAGTGGAAATGGGAAGCTATTTCAATGGATTTCATACTCGAGTTGCCAAAAATACTGAGGAAGAACAATGCCATTTGGGTCATTGTAGATCGGCTAACCAAGTCTGCTCATTTCTTGCCATACAATACCACGATACCAAGAGACTTCTGAGTTATACGAAGAAGGAGATTGTTAGACTGCATGGGATACCGGCTAGTATTGTGTCAGACCCGTTGTTTACTTCACATTTTTGGCAGCGATTTCAGGAAGGAATGGGTTCTCGTCTTGACTTTAGTTCGGCGTTTCACCCACAGATGGATGGCCAGACTGAACGAGTGAACCAGATCATTGAGGACATGCTGAGAGCTTGCATATTGGATTTTCACGGGTCTTGAGACCAACACTTGCCTCTGATCGAGTTCGCCTACAACAATAGCTTTCAGGCTAGCATCGGTATGGCTCCGTTCGAGGCTTTATATGGACGACGGTGCAGATCGCCGTTGAACTGGGAAGAAGTGGGTGAGAAGCTCATTATTGGCCCTGAGATAGTCGAGCGGGCGACCGAGACGGTTCGGTTGATTCGCGAGCGACTACGAGTAGCTCAGAGTCGTCAGAAGTGCTACGCCAATCTCAAACGGAGACATGTGGATTTTGAGGTAGTTTAACTACACTAATGTGTATTTCATCACTTAGTACATATTCCATGTGAAAATTGGCACTAATACTTAATTTTTCAGGTTTTCTTCCTCACCTACGAAGGGCGTTATGCGATTCGGGAAACGAGGGAAACTGAGTCCTCGGTACGTTGGGCCTTTTGAGATATTAGGCCGAGTTGGAGAGGTTGCATACCGAGTGGCGCTACCGCCGCAATTGTCAAGCATGCACAACGTCTTCCATGTGTCAATGCTGCGTCGATACATCCGTGACCCAACTCAAGTACTTGATTACCAACCCATCGAGCTTTGGGATGGTTTGACGGTGATTGAGGACCCAATTCAGATCTTGGACTGTAAGGAGCAGATCCTACGCACTAAGAGGATCCCTTTGGTTCTCGTCCCATGGCGGAATCATACACTGGAGGAAGCCACCTGGGAGCGAGAGGCTGAGCTCCGAGACCAGTTTTCGAGCCTGTTCGATTAATTTTAAGGAATTTTGTGTTGACTGTATAATGCATGAATTTTTGTCTACTTTTTATAAATGTAAATAAATTTTGCCGAGTAATTTTGGCGATCCATTGTGCATCTCTTAATATTGTGACTGTTTAAATGTATCTACTTTATGGAACACCCGATAAATTTTGGGACTTTAACCGAAACCGGGGAGGTTACTCACTAATGGACATGTGAATTAATTCGGGTAAATTTTACGATTTTTTCTTTAAATTTTTACACGCTAAATTCGACTGTGACACTGCTGTCATAGTCAAATACAGTGATTGGAGTAAAAATGGGCTCAATGGCGGTCCATTTGGACCCAAAGAAATGCTTTAAAATGTCAAATTTTTAGACATTTTGAAGGCCACAGGTATTCCAAAAATCGATGGTCGAAAATCCAAATCGAGGGTCGATTTTGGATGCTTAATACTTAGGCAGTTTAGGCCAAAATCAGGCTTGAGAAAATTCTGGAGAAATTGAGGGTCGATTTGAAATTCGAGCCACGAATTTGAGATCGAGGGTCGAATTTCTCGATTTAAGTGGGGGCCTATTTTCGGGATCTGCTATTTTTGTGCATTGCAAACACAGAGAGGGCTTAGGGTTTTCAGGGGTTTTGCTGAGTTTGGAGCTGTTCTTCATATTTTTGGCCGAAATCAGAGGGGAAATCAACTACAAATTGCAAGGGACTTGGATTTCACCTGTTGGAACCGAATTTGGGGCTTCTCAAGATAAATCCTCAAGAAAATAGCTCATTTTGGGGTTTTCTTCCTATTTTCTGTTAGATTTTTATTGTTGTTTCAATGGGGCCTAAAAAGCAAGCTCCAATCCGAAACCCTACCTCCAAGAGATTGGCTTCGAAAGCTGGTTCCTCAAACCATACTAAATAGCCAGCCCCACAGCCTGACGAGCCACCTCAGTCGGCTCCTCCACCCCATCAGCCAACTCCACCTGTGTCCCCTCCCATCAGAGAACAACCTACAGAATTTTGGGGAATTAAGGGCTTCGCCACTGAGTACATTTTTCACCCTGAGTTGTTTGATCAGCAAACAACCACTCAGTGGGGGGGAGAATACCTAGAAAAAGCCCGAATGACTTCACTTTGCACCGCTTTTAGCGACCACTTTTACCCTCGTTTAGTGTGCCTATTTTACCAACATATGTGCCGCGAGGATGGTAAAAAGATTTATACATCAATTGACGGATGAGATTACACTTTTGACCTAGATGACATGGCTGTGGCACTGCGTTGTCCGCTGGCACACTCTAAAACAATGGGATTGGGTCCTCCTTTCCCCAAACCAGTCCCCTTTCATGATGTGATTACCCAAATGACATAGGGTCGTCATGGGTCGGGTAAGTCTATTGTCCGTACACACATGCCCGACTCTATGTGGCTGTTGGACAAAATTTTCAAGACCACCCTCTACCCATGTCTGGTGTCTGGGTCCCTCCAGATTTTATTTGCCGCTTACAAGGAGCGTTGGTTTAGTGCTCCTGAAATAATTTTAAAAGGAATTATTAAAACCTGCGAGAAAATGGGGAAGTAGGTAAAGAAACCGAAAAAGGTCATTCCCTATGCTCGTTTGATTTCTGTGATGATTGAGAATTACCAAGCGGGCCCTGCGTATGACATCCCCCCTACAGAACCAAAATCTGCTGATGGTCTTAAGATGTATAACCTCGACAATTGGGGTCAGACCTACGGTAGACTTGTGAAGACTCCCAAGGAAGCAGTCGTTCCTGATGCAGCCGCCGACGATGAGGATGAGGACCCTACACATGTTGCCCCTGACACAGCTGCTCCTGCATCCACTCAGCCCCCACAGAGCGACATCCTTACGCTCTCAGAGTTTATGCGCCAGATGACTGCGATGAGCCACCAGATCCAGGAGCTCACCCAACATACCAGCTCTATGCGTCAGGAGTTGGACATTCATGGCGGGGCTCTCACCTACTTGATGCAGCACGCGTTCCCAACCGATTATGCTACATATATGGCCGACATCCGTGCCTCCGTTCATCGCCCTTCGACATCGGGCGCCGGTTCTAGCATGCCTACTGAGGCCGGAGAGGATGGTTTGGGTGACGACACTGATGGTGGGGACGACGATCAAGGTCCTGCTGGTCCATCTACTGCGGGGGACTTTTAGTGTTACTTTGGGAGGGATGTGTTTTATTTTGCTGATATTATGGGGCATGTATTATTATTTACTGCATGGATTATTTAGGACCTGGTGATCCTACTTTTTGCTCTCTTTTATATTTCTTGTTTTGGCATTTTGCTCAGATACTTTGTGTTGGTTAGTTTTATTTATGTTTGTGGACCTCTACTCTTTAGCTTTATTGTTACGTTTTGGTTTTTGTTATATGGGCTTGTTTTGCACTATCTATGTGGGTATTGGATTTTATTCTATGGACATGTACTCTCCTGCGTACATGATATCTATGTGGATTTTATTCTCTATGTGGGTTTTGCTATCTCTGTGACTTTTCCTATCTATGTGAGTTTTGTCTTTCATTTTCTGATGCTATGATGGGATCGTGTTTTCTTTCTTGTTTTCATGAGTCACTGTGCATCGGTCTCCCGACACGTGACACTTGGGGTGTAGGCATCCATGTACGGATGCAATCCACTATGGCCCTTCTGGTGCCACATGCAGTACATCCACGTTACTACGGACCCCATCCCTTGACTTGTGATGTGATTTTTTAATGTAATGTTTTACTCGCAAGTGCACGAATCGGTTTGTATATAGTGGGTGCGGAGTACGAGATCGTTCCCACGAGGATTAATTTTGAAATATCTAAAAGAGACAAGCAATTCTAGAAATCTATGAAGATCTAACAGTATTCTACCAGTTTTATGATTTAAGCGGTTGATGAGAGGGTAATTAATGACTACAAACTAAAATTCAATTGATAATTCAAAAATAAAAGTGAAGATGATGATAAAGATGAAGATACTAAATCCTTCCATCTTTGGTCCGTTCTTTCTATAATATAAATCTAAGGATTAAATTATGATATATTTAATTGGTAACAAACATCTTTTATGGAAGATCAATGGTCAACACCCTAATAGGCTCCACATTGCATCCCTGCAATCAGGACTTAGATGATTTTCATATATAGATCTGAGATCAAGGGCATGGCTAGGCACACATGATCTCAGGTTCAAATAAAAATCATCCCCAAAGTGGGTGAAAATTCCAACAAGAATACCACTTACAAATCTGAAATCAAGGGCATGGCTCGGCACACTTTATTCAGATTAGGGATTATTTAAGATAAAATTACCATTACAGTACCAAGATCCAGGGCATGGCTCGGCACACTCGATCCCAGAACATAATCGTAATTAGATCCACACGATGAAAGCAAAAAGACCATAACAATGATCGGGTAAAATTACCGTCACAGATTTGAGATCTCGGGCATGGCTCGGCACACGCGATCCCGGTTAGTGGCGGAGATTTCATCCGTTCATGATAGCACAACAACCATAAAAATAAAATCTCATATTTTAATCCTAAATTTATATTATTAAAAGTACATCCCTCGGATGGGAATCATTAGATCCCCATCCCTATAAATTTAGCCACACATATTATAAGTAAATGACATAAATAAATAAAGACGGAAAAATAATATTAATTAAAATTACCTCAAACTTTAAAATAAATTACGTTGATCCACAAGTATGATGATCTTCAGAAACGAAATTAATGTAGGAATAAACTTTGAACAAAATTTATGAATGAGTACTGAATAATTAAAGGGAACAAAGCTCTCAAAAGAATAATAAAACTTCCCTATTTCTATGTCTAACTATGAAAAATAATGGCTAAAAACTAAGAACTCTAAAACTAAAACTCTCTAAAAAAACTCTCCTTCTAATCCTCCCTTAATCTACTCTAATTCTCCTTTTCCGAAGTGTTTGAGTTGCTTTAAATAGACTCTCCTCGCGGAAGTCTCCCAGCCAATATTTTCGGGTCGATTAATCGACCAGGGAGGGTCGATGCATCGAGCCGCCAAAAAGTCCCAAAAATCAGGTTTACAGTGTCAGTTTCGTGTCAGACTCTGACTCTGCCTCGATTAATCGACCTATAGGGTCGATGCATCGACCCCAGAAATCCGTAAAATTCAGCACTTTTTCTTGGTTCAGACATTGCTTCGGTATTTCGGCTATAACTTTCTGTCCCTAACTCGGATGGAGACGATACATGCGCCGTTGGAAAGATGACGAAAAGATCTACAACTTTCATGTTTTGACAATTTCGTAATTCGGCCGTCTTGAAGGTCCAAATATAGCCGCAAGTCGCACCAAGTTCTCGATTACCCAAAGTTGCAGTGTTTTGACATTATATTCAGAATTCTTGGACTGTTTTCTATACTTGGCTTGTATTTACCTGAAACACTTTAAATCTAATCAATCTCATCAGATAGCCTTCATCGGACAACTAAATATAGGTATTTAGGGGCGAAATATCATCATTTTTCAGTACTCATCATACCCCTAAACCTACACTTTGCTAGTCCTCGAGCAAAGCAAACTAAAGAAAATAAATGCCACTTTCGTAGGAAACACGATTGCACTTAGCTTGTGCAACAAGCCTTTAAACCCCTAGGTGATCCTAGTGGAGGAGTTGTGTCTCCTGAGGGTTTACAGTGAAGTTACCCACAAACTTCAATACATTTTTGAAATCATCGATAAAATTGAGTTTTCAAAACATGATTTTGATAACATATATACCATTCAAAAACAAAAATCATTAATCAATTCAACATGCGAATTCTCAATTTTAAATAACAATGTTATACTAATCATACTAATATCCATTCAAATTAGTCTAATGCTCAAATCGTTAGATAGCTCATCCATTCATGCCTAAACGTGAAGTGTGTGCATAACCAAATCAGAATTCATTCATCTCAGAACTAGTTCAAACGGAAAATCGTTGGATCTGTTGTTTTGACTCAATCCTCACTTTAGGTATACTCTCAGAATATAAAGACACCGATGATGGATAGTTTTCGCACATATGTGAGAGGTCAATACAAAACAAATAAAAAGGTCTCACATGATAAATGAAACACGATGCAATCAATGAACAAAACTAAATCTCATAAGAAGATACTTGTATATCCTAAGCATGTCATATCAAGTGTCATAAGTATCACATATTTACTCTCCACAAGGCAGTTACTAATGCAAGATCAGATCATGGAGGTCTTTTTAGGGTTGTAATGGGGCTTAGGAAAGGGTAAGAAAGAATTGGAAGTTGGGATTCAAAGTTTCTGAGAAATTAGAAAAGAAACACCTTTTTGATTTTTTCTATTTCTCTTCTTTTTCTTTTCTACTCTCTCACTATTTTTCTTAAATTTTTTCTATTTTTCTCAACTCACTTTTTCTTTTGAATTTCCTTTTCTTGAAGCACCTCAGATTTTTCACAATTTTCTTTTTCTTTTTCTCCCCCCTTTTTCTTTTTATTTTTGCCATACACTCTCAGTAAACACCACAACTCAGTATCTCTCCACTTACTCTCTTTTCGTTCACTCTCATCCCTCGTTCCTAATTTCTCAGAAATAAGAAGGGTAAAGCTGAATTTTCGAAAATGGTGAAGGGTTAAAGGTTAACGTGGCTTATCAAAGAATGTATAAAGGTAAATTTTTTTTTTTAATAGGCTCAAAGGGGTACTAGAAAGATGAATTTATTTGAGGTGGGGCATTTTAAGCACAAACGAGCCAAAGATGGCCTTCAATCATGTCCTTAAAAGATAGTAACTTTGCCTATTTGTCTTGAGTAGATATACAGTACATTCTAACCTAATGATATGAACTTGATTTCATGCAAAGTCACAAGTCAAAATGAAGTGTATGAGATTATGCAAAATAAGTCGTATTCAAAGAAAACTCTGAGTTTATATATTCACTCATCAATGACGGGAAATTAGCTCTAAAGCTCACTGGGTTTAGTCTCCACTGAGATCCTAAGATTCAACATTCAAAACAGTTCATCGATTTCTAAGTCTTAGCTTGGTATCAGTGTAAAAATTCTAAACATGAATATCAAAATTATCCACAAAATATCACATTAAGCTTCATCATCTTAGATACAAGTAATCAAAATATGACACTATTATTCTCAAAATTAAATTCACATGCATTATCAACTAAGGTTTGAAAATAATCGTAAACAATGTGCATGATGACTTAAATTTTTTTTTTTTTTTTTTTTTTTTTTCAGATAAAACATATAAATGACGTAAAATAATTAACCATACCCCCAAACCTAAAGATGACAATGTCCGCATTGACTGAAAGAAGTAGCGCACCCCCAAACCTGTTTGAAAAAAAATACCTCAACACAAAGATCAGGTGCAGAGAATATGTGTATCAAATTGGAACAAAAAATATATTGAAGGGAATATGGTTACACTATTGAGGGAATTAAAAATAATCTAAACTAAACACAACAAAACAAAAAGGAAAGAGAAAAAACTAATAAATCCTAAAACCTAAATCCTAAACTAAACATGAATCCAACTCTGTTAATCATTGGCAGGCGAACCCATCCACCTCGGGTCACTTAAATTGATATTCTTAGGCACAGGGAACAATTTCTCCCAAAGATCAAGGGGAAATTGATGAGACACCGCCGATTGTATGGATGGAGGTGGGGAGGCGAAAGTAGGAGATGAAGATGGGGGAGACGGTGACGGCATCACATCAATTATCTCGATATCAGTATTGAAGCACGGTGTAGAAGATTTGGAACGATTTACCTTCTTTCTAGATGGTTCTCCCCAGTAAGGAATTATCATCGGATCGAGGTTGATGATTTCAACATTGTTTGGCACAAAAGGGACCGCCCGATGAGAGCGGCGCTCCCGCTTTTTAGCAGGCTCCTCCATCTTTGATAATCGCGCTCTGGTGAGATATAATCGTCGGGCCATAAGAAAGATCGTGCAGAGTAAATGACAAGTGAACCTAAAGGTGAATATAAAGGGAAAAAAATATATAGAGTTGGAGTAGGAGTGGAAAGAGGTGTCCTGCAGAAAAGAAACAATGAAAAGTGTGGCAGTACGTCCAAGGGAGTCCATGGGCGTGAGAAAAGTGACAAATTAGAGTTCCAATAGGAGTGCCGTCGCAAAAAAAATAAAAAAAACCAAAAAAAATGGTGGAGTCGATTAATCGAACCCTGAAGGTCGATGCATCGACCCTTTGGGGGTCGATTAATCGACAGTGGGGTCGATGCATCGACACCCAAATTTTTTTTTTTTTTTTTTTTTTGTGCAACATAGGGTCGATTAATCGATCCCGAAAGGTCGATGCATCGACCCTTTGGGGGTCGATTAATCGACAGAGGGGTCGATTCATCGACTTCCTAAATTTTTTTTTTTTTTTTTTTTCGCAAACAGTGGGTCGATTAATCGAGTATAACCCTAGATTAATCGACACCATCTTGGCAGAGAGTTGAAATTTTGTGAAAATTGGCATTTTAAAAGTGCGTTCCAACTACTCTAAAGGCAACTAATTAAGCAAAATGTTGACAATCCCACACAGATTAGAAAACACACTTTTTCATTGAGAAAGACGATGATTACATAGACACTTCTGATTTGACTCCTAAAATAAACAGCCTAAACAAAAGAAAGAAAAAAATAACACAAAACGAAAAATCCTAATCCTAGACTAATCAAACTAATCATCTCCATCCTCCTCGGCCTGGCGGGCCTCGCGCCAAGATCTCATCATAACTATCGTGCCACATGACCGCCCGATCCGATGGAGGAAGGAACGATCATAGTGGCTACGGCGCAGAGTGCACCATGTTGTCACCGCTCCTCTTGTAAAGAGGTAATTTGGGCTTGAGCGAAGCGACACCCTCCTGTCCTTGATCGTGCATGTTGGTCATCCCGACGGACGCGCACGTACCGGGCGTGGGGAGCCGGTTGGTGCATCGCCAGGGCATCGTGGATATTCCCAAGAGACGACATCATGGGTTCCATTGGGACGCACCATAACGATAGAATGCAAGGTCCCCGATATCATCATCTCGGTAGAACGGGAAACGAAGAAAATTAAGCAACTTCATAACATAATGGGGGAAGTAGACCAACGGGGCTTCACCAGTTGTAGGTTTAGTGAGTTTGTCATGGCATCGCCACATGCTATCATGAATAATCCTGGGCACGTTGATCCATGAATTGCGGTGGGCCCCATAAAGTGCTTGAACCCCATCACCGTGCGCCGTAAACGTGGGCCACGGGGGAGATTACATCGACCACACTATCCCAAAACAAAGCGGGCGCGGCAACGCCGATCGCCTAGTGGCGATCCCAGAAGAAAATATGCCGCGGCACATTTAGTTGATTATATCCTCCTGAGACTCGTCGAGTTCTTCACCCAAAATGTGATTGTGAGGGCGCTCGCACGAAACATTAAAGACCTCCGGAATGGTGTGCGGATAAATCGGGCACGACCACCCATCAATTGTAACAGTGAAGTGGGCGGCGACTTGATTCTCGATGGAGGCGGGCACCCATGCCATATTCTGATAGAATAACCGAACAACGCATTCAGACACTTTGATCACGGGTGGAGTGAGGAGAAAATGGGCATTGGCAGATAGGCGGCTTGAAAAGCCGCGAGATCAAAAACATATTCGAGATATAGGTCGCGGGTCGCGAGCGACCACTGATCACGTGGATGACCAGAGGCGTTGTACAAGTCTTTGCGCGCGCAGAGGTCGGGCCATGATTACCTCGAATGTCGGAGGCAGTTAGAAAAAACAGGACACAAACTTAATGAAAAACGTAGTGAGACTGCTCCATTTAAATAGGCGCAAAGGCGCCCTCTCGGGACGGACACACGCAAAATAATCGATTAATCGACTAAAAGGGTCGATTAATCGACTCCATTGAAAACGGGCGCGTCGGCAATCCCGACGCATGGAAACACGCAACGTCTTTAAGTGAAAAGACGCAACGTTCGGAAGTGGAAAAGTCGATTAATCGATGTACTTCCTCAATTAATTGACATTAATCGAGGCAAATAAAAACCAAAAACGCATGTCCCGAAATAAAAGTCGATTAATCGATCCATAAAGAGTCGATTAATCGACACCAAATAAAAATAAAACTGACAGATTTTCAATACGGCACAATTTTCAAAATGTGCAGTCGATGCATCGACTCAAGGAGTCGATTAATCGACTAAAAAAAAGTCAAAAACCGTCATAAATGCAGTCTCCTTGAAAAAGGAGACTCCATTAAATACTCTCGATTAATCAACCCTTTTGGGTCGATTAATCGAGCACAAAGGGGTCGATGCATCGACTATAAGGGGTCGATGCATCGATTCAAATTTTTTTTTTTTTTTTTTATTAAAAAAAAAATAAAACAAAACAAAACCAAACGGAAAATACACAATTGGGTTGCCTCCCAATAAGCGCTAGTTTAAAGTCGATAGCTCGACCTTGGGAATCGCTCAGTCAGGGTGAGCCAGTGGCTCACTCAAAGAAATAGTGGCAGAGAATGCATCGCATTCTCAAGGAACGGTTTCAATCGCTGACCGTTAACTCGAAAAACATTCCCGTGTTTCGGGTTGATAATATCTACTGCCCCATTGGGGAGTATTCGAGAGATTTTGAAAGGACCACTCCAACGGGTTTTTAGTTTCCCCGGAAATAGATGAAGTCGGGAATTGTAGAGTAGAACTAGTTGACCAACAACGAACGATTTCCGCATAATAGATTGATCATGAACCCGTTTCATACGGTCCTTAAACGATTTAGCACAGTCATATGCATCAGCACGGATTTCCTCTAATTCATTTATTTGGAGACCCCTTTGGGTACCAGATTTCAGGAGATCGAAATTTAATGACTTAACGGCCCAAAATGCTCGATGTTCCAATTCAACCGGGAGGTGACATCCTTTACCAAAGACCAACCGATACGGCGACATGCCAATCGAAGTTTTAAATGCAGTTCTATACGCCCATAGAGCGTCATTCAACTTTAACGACCAGTCTTTACGGTTCGGATTGATTGTCTTTTCTAAAATCCGCTTAAGTTCCTGATTAGAGACTTCAACTTGGCCACTTGTCTGAGGGTGGTATGGTGTAGCAACTTTGTGTGTGACACCATATTTCTTCATTAATTGGGTGAACACTTTATTGTAAAAGTGCTTTCCACCATCGCTGATTATCGCCTTTGGAATGCCAAAACGTGAAAACACTTGATCCTTGAGAAATTTGATCACTACTATGTGATCATTAGATTTACAAGCCACGGCCTCTACCCATTTCGAAACATAGTCAACACCGACAAGAATGAACGTATTTCCAAACGAATTCGGGAAAGGACCCATAAAACCGATCCCCCAAACATCAAATAATTCAACTTCTAAAATTGGATTGAGCGGCATCATGTTGCACTTTGAGATTCGGCCCAGCATTTGACAGTTGTGACAGGATTTACAATGTTGATGACAATCCTTAAATATCGTCGGCCAGTAAAAACCACTTTGAAAGATCTTTGCTGCAGTCTTTTTGGAACTAAAGTGATCTCCACAAGCTAACTCATGACAGAACGAGATGATTCGTGGTTGCTCAGATTCAGGAATACATCTTCGTATGATTTGATCAGGACAGTATTTGAATAAGTATGGATCTTCGAAAAAATAGTGTTTCACAGGAGCTAAGAAAATAGATTTCTCATTCTTCGACCAATGGTGAGGTAATTTCTCGGTGACTAGGAAATTGACAAGATCCGCATACCAAGGTGGGCAATCAATCCTGAACAATTGTTCATCCGGGAAGTGCTCCAAGATCGGAACAGGCTCGTCAGGTTTCTCAATAATTATTCGTGACAAGTGATCGGCCACCACATTTTCTGAACCTTTCTTGTCCTTGATCTCCAAATCGAACTCTTGCAACAACAAGATCCACCTAATTAAACGTGCCTTAGCGACTTTCTTAGCGAACAGATAACGCAGAGCAGCGTGATCTGTGAATACCATAACTTTAGATCCTAATAAATAGGATCGAAATTTATCCAACGCGAAAACTACCGCCAAAAGTTCCTTTTCAGTGGTCGAGTAGTTCAACTGGGCATCGTTGAGAGTGCGACTCGCATAGTAGATTACATGCAGTAATTTTTCTATTCGTTGCCCCAAAACAGCTCCAATTGCATAATCAGAGGCGTCGCACATAATTTGAGCAGGAAGGCGATTCGGAGATTGAATTATTGGAGTTTTTATCAATTGGGCCTTAATGGTTTCAAAGGCCCGTAAACATTTATCATCAAAGATGAATGGGGCATCTTTGAAAGTAAGTCGCAGCGGCCGTGCTATCTTACTGAAATCTTTAATAAAATGCCTGTAAAAACCGGCGTGGCCGAGAAAAGATCTGATTTCCTTCACTGTCCTCGGTGGTGGTAGGTCGGCAATTAAATCAACTTTAGCCTTATCGACCTCAATACACTGGGACGATATGATGTGTCCCAAAACAATGCCATCTTTAACCATGAAGTGACATTTTTCCCAGTTAAGAACAAGGTTCTTCTCCTGGCATCGTGCAGGCACTAGCGACAAATGATTCAAACAACAAGAAACTGTTTCCATGTATCGAGAAGTCGTCCATGAAGACTTCCAGGAATCGCTCGACCATATCCGAAAAAATACTCAGCATACATCTTTGGAATGTAGCTGGTGCATTACAAAGCTCAAACGGCATTCGTCGGTAGGAGAAAGTACCAAAAGGACAAGTGAAAGTGGTCTTCTCCTGATCCTCCGATGTAATGACTATTTGGTTATACCCGGAATAGCCATCGAGAAAGCAATAGTACTCATGCCCGGCCAATCTTTCTAACATCTGATCGATAAACGGAAGTGGAAAGTGATCTTTCCTCGTCATCAAATTTAACTTCTGATAATCAATGCACACTCTCCACCCTGTTTGAATTTTTGTAGGGACCAGTATGTTTTCTTCATTCTTCACCATTGTGATTCACGATTTCTTAGGGACCACTTGTGTGGTGACCCATTCTTGTCCGAGATGGGGTATATGATTCACATCTAAAAGTTTGATTACCTCATTTCGGACCACATCTTGCATTATAGGGTTCAGTCTCCTTTGTGGTTCTCTAGAAGGCATAGCATTGTCTTCCAAATGGATTCGGTGCATACACACCGTCGGACTAATGCCTTTGATATCTTTTATCGACCAACCGAGGGCACTTTGGTGCTCTTTGAGTACATTCATGAGTTGACCTTGCTGATTCGCATCCAGTGTTGATGATATTATAACGGGTTGAGTTTCATTCTCCCCTAGGTAGGCATACTTGAGATTTTTCGGAAGAGGTTTAAGTTCTAAGGACACTTTCTCCTCCTCTTTCGGCTTTTCCTTAATTAATTCAATTTGAGTTCCACACTCTATTTCCTGTTCTTCACCCAGACGTGGTGTGGAGTCCAACATGTGATTTACTTCTTGGATTAGTTGATCCACATCGAAATTTTCCAAAATCGCTAAAGGATCTTCAGATTTAGATGCATTAAATATTTCCTCTACAATTTCATCGAGTATGCATGCTTGTGCATGTTCATCATCCTCCATGGACTGCTTGGAAATATTAAAAATGTTGAGTTCCACTGTCATATTCCCGAATGACAGATTCATGATCCCATTTCGACAATTAATCAGCGCATTGGAGGTTGCTAGGAATGGTCTTCCTAGAATCACTGGAATATTATTCTTCAAATTTGATGCCGGTTCAGTGTCTAGAACAACAAAATCTACAGGAAAGTAGAAAGAATCCACCTTGATGAGGACATCTTCTACAATTCCTCGAGGGATCTTCTGGGACCGATCATAATGAAGGGTCATCGCAGTGGTCTTAAGTTCTCCCAATTCGAGCTCCTTATACACAGAATAAGGCAACAAGTTGACACTTGCTCCTAAATCCAAAAGGGCCTGATCAATACGGTTATCGCCGATGATGATCAAGATTGTAGGACAACCTGGGTCCTTGTATTTGATTGGGAGCTTTGCTTGCAATACTGAACTAACCAGCTCGGCTAAGAAAGCCTTTTTCGGAATATTGGTCTTTCTTTTGATTGTGACAAATTCCTTCAAAAATTTAGCATAAGCAGGTACTTGACGGATGGCATCCAGGAAAGGAATATTAATTTTTAATTGCTTGAAAATCTCATTTATTCCTTCCACATCGCGATTTCTCAGTGGTGCCATCAATCTTTGCGGGTACGGTGCTTTCGGAACAAGACTTTTCTTCTGTTCACTCTTGTCATCTGATATTTCTTTTGCTTGTACTTTGTCATCAATTTCTTCTCTCTTCAGATTTCTTCTCTCCATCAGACTCTTCCTCCTCCTCCTGCAACACTACTTTGTTATCGACCTGCTTTCCAGATCTCAACGTTGTGATTGCCCGAATTTGTTGTTGATTATCCTCTTGTGTTGAAGTTGATGTTTGTTCAACAACCATTTGGGGGTTAGGAACAGGTTGGCTTGGAAACGAACCTTTTTCTCTTTCACAGAGAAAGGATGCCAATTGCCCAATTTGGGTCTCTATTTTAGAGATTGAGGACGTGTGAGAATGAATGAGTTTCATCAGGTCCTCAGTAGAAGGAGTTTGTGTATGAGGACGTTGGGCAGGATTTTCCTGTGGGTTGTTAAATCCAGGTGGTGGAAATGTCGGCACAAAATTTTGTTGTGGTTGGTTTTGATAACCTCCCATTGGCTGTGTAAACTGAAAATTCTGGTTCATTTGCCGTGGCTGCCCAACCTGATTTTGATTGTATTGAAATTGATTCGGGTTATTGAACCCTTGCTGCTGAAATTGCCCTTGACCGTAGTTCTGCTGCGGTCCTTGGTTGAAATTTTGTTGGGGATAAAAGTTCGTCCCCTGTTTCCTGGGCTGCATTCTTTGATTATCTTGTTTCCATGAGAAATTTGGGTGGTATCTCCAGCTATTTGGGTTATTCTCATTGAAAACGTTTCCTTGATTCCGCCCATAATTATTCACAACATTTAACTGTTCAGATGTGTCTTCATGATAGTTCTGCATTGAAGGACAATCATCTGCCATATGCATTGGACTTGCACAAATTGAACATGGCTCAGGTTGTATTGACCATATGCACATTCTTCTTTACTTTCAATTCCTCCACTTGTTGAGTGAGGAAATCAATTTTAGCCATCAGATCTGGGGAATCCTTTACTACGTATAGTCCTCCTTTCTTGGTTGAACTCCCGGCTTGATCACGGGCTTTGACTGATTGTTCCCGAGTCTTTGTGAAATCCCAGTGCTGAGAATCCTCAGCTAGCTTTTCTAAGAAAGCTTAAGATTCGGTTTCTTTAAGGCTCAGGAATCCTCCGCCATTCATTGACTCCACCAGATGTCTATTTGGTTGATTCAGTCCATTGTAGAAACACTGGACCAGTCTCCACTTTGAGTATCCATGGTGCGGACATTTGAGTAAGAGATCCATGAATCTATCCCAAGCTTCATATAATCTCTCATCTTCCTCTTGCGTGAAATCCGTGATTTCACGTCTAAGGACATCCGTCTTCGCCATAGGGAAGAACTTTGACAGAAACTTTTTGACCATCTGATCCCAGGTGATTATGGATCCCGATGGTAGAGAATTTAACCATGCTTTTGCTTTATCCTTTATAGAGAAAGGAAATAAGCGCAGCCTAACAGATTCTTCGCTGAAATTTTGGTAAACAGATGAGCAGACTTCGACGAAGTCTTTAACGTGCTGGTATGGATCTTCTCGCTCCATGCCATGAAAGATTGGAAGGATTTGGATGACATTTGTCCGAATTTCAAACCGGCCACCAGGTGTGGCGGGGTATACAATGCATGATGGGGTATTTGTAGTTATCGGAGAAAACAGTTCTCTCAATGTTGGTTCTTCCTCTTGTTCGAGTTGCCCATTCATGTTGTCAGTCATATTGACTTCAGTGGATGATTCACTTAAAAATTTCTGCCTTGATCTAGCGTCCTTACGATTTGACCGACAGGCACGTTCGATCTCAGAATTTAACGGTTCTAAATTTCTCTCTTTAGAAGACCTAGTGTGCATGCAAATGATGCACAGAGTGGAGGTTTCAGGCAGGAAAACCTCAAAATTTAAAAAAAAAAAAAAATTTTAAAATTTTTTTTTTTTTTTTTTTTTTTAATAAAAATCGATTGATCGAGTCACACTCGATCAATCGAGGCAAGGTCGATGCATCGACAATGGGGGTCGATGCATCGACTCCTAAAAAATTTTTTTTTTTTTTTTTTTTTAATTAAAATTTTTAAATTTGAAATTTCCGAAAATTTTTTATTTTTATTTTTATTTTTTATTTTTATTTTTATTATTATTATTATTTTTTAATTAAGCAGAAATACTATTTTAATCCTCGAAAATTTCTAAAATTTACTGTCTACCAAAAATTTAGATTTTCTTAATTTGATCCTATTGGCCAAAAAAACTTGATGTGATTTTTTAATGTAATGTTTTACTCGCAAGTGCACGAATCGGTTTGTATATAGTGGGTGCGGAGTACGAGATCGTTCCCACGAGGATTAATTTTGAAATATCTAAAAGAGACAAGCAATTCTAGAAATCTATGAAGATCTAACAGTATTCTATCAGTTTTATGATTTAAGCGGTTGATGAGAGGGTAATTAATGACTACAAACTAAAATTCAATTGATAATTCAAAAATAAAAGTGAAGATGATGATAAAGATGAAGATATTAAATCCTCCCATCTTTGGTCCGTTCTTTCTATAATATAAATCTAAGGATTAAATTATGAGATATTTCATTGGTAACAAACATCTTTTATGGAAGATCAATGGTCAACACCCTAATAGGCTCCACATTGCATCCCTGCAATCAGGACTTAGATGATTTTCATATATAGATCTGGGATCAAGGGCATGGCTAGGCACACATGATCTCAGGTTCAAATAAAAATCATCCCCAAAGTGGGTGAAAATTCCAACAAGAATACCACTTACAAATCTGAAATCAAGGGCATGGCTCGACACACTTTATTCAGATTAGGGATTATTTAAGATAAAATTACCATTACAGAACCAAGATTCAGGGCATAGCTCGGCACACTCGATCCCAGAACATAATCGTAATTAGATCCACACGATGAAAGCAAAAAGACCATAACAATGATCGGGTAAAATTACCGTCACAGATTTGAGATCCCGGGCATGGCTCGGCACACGCGATCCCGGTTAGTGGCGGGGATTTCATCCGTTCATGATAGCACAACAACCATAAAAATAAAATCTCATATTTTAATCCTAAATTTATATTATTAAAAGTACATCCCTCGAATGGGAATCATTAAATCCCCATCCCTATAAATTTAGCCACACATATTGTAAGTAAATGACATAAATAAATAAAGACGGGAAAATAACATTAATTAAAATTACCTCAAACTTCAAAATAAATTACGTTGATCCACAAGTATGATAATCTTCAGAAACGAAATTAATGCAGGAATAAACTTTGAACAAAATTTAGGAATGAGTACTGAATAATTAAAGGGAACAAAGCTCTCAAAAGAATAATAAAACTTCCCTATTTCTATGTCTAACTATGAAAAATAATGGCTAAAAACTAAGAACTCTAAAACTAAAACTCTCTAAAAAAACTCTCCTTCTAATCCTCCCTTAATCTACTCTAATTCTCCTTTTCCAAAGTGTTTGAGTTGCTTTAAATAAACTCTCCTCGCGGAAGTCTCCCAGCCAATATTTTCGGGTCGATTAATCGACCAGGGAGGGTCGATGCATCGAGCCGCCAAAAAGTCCCAAAAATCAGGTTTACAGTGTCAGTTTCGTGTCAGACTCTGACTCTGCCTCGATTAATCGACCTATAGGGTCGATGCATCGACCCCAGAAATCCGTAAAATTCAGCACTTTTTCTTGGTTCAGACATTGCTTCGGTATTTCGGCTATAACTTTCTGTCCCTAACTCGGATGGAGACGATACATGTGCCGTTGGAAAGCTGACGAAAAGATCTACAACTTTCATGTTTTGACAATTTCGTAATTCGGCCGTCTTGAAGGTCCAAATATAGCCGCAAGTCGCACCAAGTTCTCGATTACCCAAAGTTGCAGTGTTTTGACATTATATTCAGAATTCTTGGACTGCTTTCTATACTTGGCTTGTATTTACCTGAAACACTTCAAATCTAATCAATCTCATCAGATAGCCTTCATCGGACAACTAAATATAGGTATTTAGGGGCGAAATATCATCATTTTTCAGTACTCATCAACTTGCGTTCCCTGCGAGATCAGAACACGGTGACCCATGTGTTCTTTTTGTTTCGTTGTAGGGTGTGTGTTGCCTTACATTTTCGAGGACAAAAATTTCTAAGGAGGGAGAATGTAATATCCCTGATATTTTGGCCTATTTTTTGTTTACCTCGATAAGCATGTCCGGAAATAATTGAGGGATTTTTTTTTTATTTTTGGTGAGCTAAGGCTATAATAAGACTAATGACCAAAAGGAATTTGTATCGAGAGGTGTGCAAGTCATGTAAGCGATGACTTACATGAGAGGGATTGGTGTATGTGTTCAACAAGGAATATTTTTGCAAATTAAGTGGATAAGTTGCAAAAATATAAAATCTAGATATTTGTTTGTTGAGTTTTAGGTTATAAGAGAGATTAAAGGAGAAGTGTAACTTCTCTCTCTCGTTGGAAATTTTAAGCATTTAAGCCTTGCATCATTTTTATCCAAGATCTTGAGAGCTTGAGAGTTCCTCTCCCCATCTCAACCGTTGATTTGAATCGTATTAGAAATTTGATCGGTTCGAACCATTTAAAGAGAAGAGTGATGTGGAGAGTGACAAATTCTATGTGATCTTGTTGGTTGATGAGGCAGTGGCCACCCCATTATGATGAATTGATTTGAAGATCTAAACCGTTGAACTTTAGAGATTGGTTCCGGTGCGTGTTTTGGTGCAACGGAAGTAACGATTTAAACTACAAGAGGTAGGCCTTTAAACCTTCTTTTGTCTTATGAATCAATCTCTGTTTAGAATAAGTTATGGTGTTTATTTTAAATAAGAAGGCTGTGGTTGGGAAAGAAAGAAAAGAGTCCGGACATGGAATTTTTAACAGCCACAGAACTAGCCAAATTCGAGGTTCGATTTTCAAATCGAGGGTCGAAATATGTTTTTAAAGACCTGATGCAATTTTTAAAAATTAAGGGTCGATTTCGAATTCGAGGGTCGAATTTAGAATTCGACCATCGAATTGAAAATCAAGGGTCGATTTTCTGAATTTCATGCCTGATGAGATTTTTGGAATTCGAGGGTCGAAATTGAATTCGACCATCGAACTTCAAATTCGACCCACTAATTTGAATTCGAGGGTCAAATTTTGCCGTGTTTCATACCTTTGAAATTTTTGCTGGATTTTTCTCGGCAAGCTTTTGGGTTTGACTTTTGGTCTTATATTAACACTGAGAGTGTTAATCTTTGTAGGTTTTGAATATTGGGAGTCCTTTGTGAGGACTGCTTATGCTTGTTTTGAATCTTCCTTGTTGAGATAGGGGAACCCTGCACTTCATTTGCATTCTGTTATAGGTATAAACTATTTTTGACTGTGTCAATAAGAAGCATAAATTTTGGAATATTGTTGCACACAACATGAATAAAACTCTAAACATATGACACAAATCTGAAATTTGAAAACTTTGTTATGACTAGGAATTTCGTAATTTGAACCTCAGAATCTCAGTTAATTTTTGAATCAGAACTTCGAAAAATCAGTATTATGTTAGGAATAATAAGCCTTGATATATGTTAGCATTTTCATTCGATTTGAGGTACATACGAACGATGCCCTAGATTCTACCAATTGTGTTGACGATATTACTTTGGCGCAAGTTGCCCTCATAGCGTAGGGGCTTGTTGCACTTCAGAAAATGGGTTCATGAACGACGATGGTCAGTAGGGTTTCCCATCGGTCACGTAGTCTGCTCTCATGCTATAGGAAATTTGGGAGATAAAATTAAGTTATAAATTTAAGACAAGAAGCATGCTAATTCAGAAGATTTTGAACATATTAGATGAATATTCTAGTTTTGACTCATGATTAGAACTGGAGATTTAGTTTGTAAAGCATAATTTGAAAACCATATTTGATCCGATTTCTGTCTTTTGAAAACCTTTACTTATAATGAAATGCAAATAGATCTGTTTCCTCTATTGGGCTTTGTTGTTAGCTCACCCTCGACTATACGTCACAGGTGCTGAGACTGACCTAGGGTCAGAGGATCTGGAGGACTCGGATTACATTCCCGAGGAGGAATTGGATACACCAGCTGAGGAGTTTTTCCCTTGATTCTAGATCCCTTATTTTTGGTACTTTTGTTAGAATATTATTTTGAATATTGGGCCCTAGGCTATTATTTTGGTTCTTTTGATATCACTCAAGGAACCATTATTGTGAACCACTATTTTAGGTGTTGGATTGGCCATCACCAGTGGTTCTTCTTGGTTCCTCATAGTGATATATTTTTGTTGTTAAAAGCTTTTATTTTTAGATTATCTTATGCTTTGCCTCTGTCTTTAGATCATTGTTATGTTGCCGGCTTCTGTTTATTACGGCTTATTGAGAAATCAATAAGTTGATGAACCGACCTTTCCTATACCTTAGGGATTGGAAAAGTCGGGTCGTCACATATATTAACACTGAGAGTGTTAATCTTTGTAGGTTTTGAATTTGAGAGTCCTTTGTGAGGACTGTTTTTGCTTGTTTTAGGACCGTCTTTGTTGAGGTAGGGGAACCTTATACTTTATTTGCATTCTATTATAAGTATGGACTGTTTGATAAGGAGCATAATATTTTGAAATATTTGTCTAACACAACATGAATAAGAACCTTGAATTATGACACAAATCAGAAATTGAAAAACTTTGTTATGACTAAGAACTCAGAAATTTGAACTTTAGAACTTCAGAACCTCAGTTATTTTTTAATGTGAACTTCGAATCAGAACTCCGAAAAATCAGTAAATATGTTATGTATACAAGCTTTGATATAAGTTAGCATTTGCATTCGATTTGAGGTACATACGAACGAAACCCTAGATTCTATCAACCGTGTTGACGGTGTTTGTTTTGGCACAAATTTCCCTCATAGCGTAGGGGCTTGTTGCTCTTCAAAAAATGGGTTCATGAACGACGATGGTCAGTAGAGTTTCCCATCGGTAACGTAGTCTGCTCTCATGCTATATGTAATTTGGGAGATCAATTAAGTTATAATTTTAAGACAAGAAGCATGCTAATTCAGAAGTTTTTGAACACATCAGATGAATGTTATTAGTTTTGACTCATGATTAGAACTGAAGATTTAGTTTGCAAGGCATCTTTTGAAAAACCATTTTTTATCCGATTTCTGTCTTTGAAAACCTTTACTTATAATGAAATACAAATATACATGTTTCCTCTATTTGGGCTTTGGTGTTAGCTCACCCTCGACTATACGTCACAGGTACTGAGACTGACCTAGGATCTGAGGATCTGGAGGACTCCGATTATATTCCTGAGGAAGAATTGGATACACCTGCAGAGGAGTTTTTCCCTTGATTCTAGATTACATCTTTTTGGTAGTTTTGTTTAGAATTATTCTTTGAATATTGGGCCCTAGGCCATTGTTTTGTCTTTTTGATATCACTCGAGGAACCATTATTAGGAACCACTATTTTAGGTGTTGGATTGGCCATCACCGGTGGTTCTTCCTGGTTCCTCAGGGTGATATATTGTTTTGATAAAGCTTTTGTATTTGCTTACTCTATGCTTTGCCTCTGTTTTTAGTTCTTTGTTATGCTGCCGGCTTTTGTTTGTTACGGCTTATTGAGAAATCAATAAGTTGATGAACCGACCTTTCCTATACCTTAGGGATTGGAAAAGTCGGGTCGTCACACCAAATATGATCAAATCAATATAAAATGGATTCAAAACAGAGATCACATGCAATATTTAATCGAATTTCATCAGGCATCACATAAAAAATTTTCATGAATAATCTATGTAAGACAAAATCCACACTACACCATTTCTAGATTAAAAAAAAACAGAATGCATCTTTTAACTAACTTTGACCCAGAAATCCGTGAGCTAAGTAATGGATCTTAGAGATGAAAAATTATGTAAACTATGATTGTAGCATGTATCTATATGGTTCAATCACTCTAAAAGTTATGGCATGGTCAAAGATTTTAAGGATTTACTACTTTTTCTAGATTTTGACCTTCTAGGCAAGGATCAAAATATCGGCCAAAATTTTGGCCAAAAACCAATAATTTGGCTGAAATTTCACCCGATAATTTCAATACAATACAAAATATGACCGAAATTTCGGTTCAAATTATCGGTTTCGGTCCAAATTATCATTTTGGTGAGGACCGAAACCTATAATTTGGACCAAAATTTCGGTCATTTCGGGCGAAATTTTGATCCTTGCTTCTAGGTCAATTTAAGCCATTAATTGGCCTTACATGTGTACTAAGATCCCAGGTACGGTACCATTTGGCCCCAGTCCATATACCATTACAGGTTTTATGAAAGTTTTATATCAAAGTTCTGTTTTATACTACTAAAAATATAAAATACTCAAGCTATGCCACAAGAATGGCCCTATTGGACCTTCTTGGTCATTTGGGACCATTGGATGACCTTGCATGGATATAAAAGATCACATGCATGGTCATCCCTACTCATGGTTCAACACTTATTCCAGAATTTATTCCGGACATCCAAGAAAGATGAGATCAAATCACAAAATTATGAGAAAAGCTTCAAAAATGCAAAATCTCATGGTCTAAGCTCATGTGGCCATCATGGACCATTGGATGACTATAAGGTGATCTATAGATCACAACTATGAGTTATAAAGTGTTGGTCCCATGTAAGAAGATGGTCATCCTAGATTTAGTCCTCCAACATAAGAGAAGAAGGCACACATATATAAGAAAATTCTAAATACTACAAGCTAAAAATCTAGGCAAACACCTAAACTAAGATTTTACCTTTGCAAGCTCCAATCTCCTAGCTAATTTTCCTCCAAACCGTGGGGTGAAGAGGGCTGAGATAGGGCAAAGATTTAGGTATGTTGGTGTGGGGAGTGGAGTGGTGGTTTTGGCTTTGGAATTCAATGGTTAGATTGATCAGAGGGGTGGTTTTTCTACAACTAGAGCTTCAAGGATCTCTAATGGAGCTAGGAAGAGTGGAGGAAGATGGAACTTGAATGAAAATGGGAGCCCCCCCTTGAAAAATTCGAATTTGGCTGTGGGGAGGGGGAACATGGGCTGAAATTTTGTGACATGTGTCACATTTTTGCTTTCCAAGTCTTGTTCCACCAAGTCCCCATGTATGCTCATAATTACACACAGTCTCTCTCTCTCTCTCTCTCCACCACACATCAATTCAACCCCTTGTCTTTTGTGGTCTTTAAGACCCTTGAACTAATTGAAACTCTAAAATCTTACAAATCATGTGGTGCATGCAATTGGATGCATCTTACACTCTACATTTCACGAATGAAAATAGATGGTGTAAGATGGGTCAAATCTTGGTCAATTGAACCAAGGGCTAGGATTTGCTAAAGATTTGTAAATTCTATTTTCTATTTTTAAAAATTAGGCATTTTAATTATAATTTCCCTTAGGCTTAATTAAATATTACAAGAACTGCCATGGTTCTATGCAACACAACAACACTTAGTCTTATGTGTTAATGCATCTAGGTACTTTATTTTGTGGGTTTAAGTTTGACTCAACATATTAAGCGTTTTCGTGATAATTTTTAAAATCCGATCCAATGGCGATGATTACCTCCTCTTCACTAAGACTTAGGCTAAATTTGGGTCAATCCTCGGGTCAAACTTTTGTCAATGTAATATTTCGGGTAGATTTGGGGTAGGAGATGTGGTGTGTGTCTCATAAATTTTCCTAGCTCACCCATCCAATTAAATGGGGTGCCCTATGGGTGCCACTACCAATAATCAAATATTTATTGAATTAACATGGGCGCCTCAAGAATTTTGGTAGATCTGGCCCCAGGCAGTCACCTGGCACTGTTAGGACTCACCAATGTCCAGTCAACATTTTGACCAACACAGGGATCTAGGGGCTGGTGTTACAAGTAAGTAACTTGTATTCTCCTCACGTCCAGGGTCCTGATCTAAAGCTATACCTGTGACTATAAGTCGGGGTGAGCTAACAATTTAAGCTCAACAGAAGAATATCAATAGCAGTTACATTTTACTAATGATAGGGTTTAAAGCAGAAGCAGATCAAATATTCAAGACAAAACAAAAGCGATAACAGGGTAGATATTCGATAACAGAAACAAAAGCTCGTATTTCTTATTCACTATACTCAATCCCCAGATTTTCGTGTTCACTTCACTCACCGTGTATTCACTTATGTATGTTATGCAATGCGTACGAATAGCCGCCGTACTGGCCCACTATGTATGCTATGCAATGCGTACGGATAGCCGCCGTACTTGCCCACTATATATGCTACGCACTATACACCGTGTACGGATAACATGATGCAGGTCCACTTGTCAATGCCCACTCACAGTCAATGTTCGGATATGTTCTCAATATTTCCATTCACACTCAGATACGGGGTTCATGGTACTTACTTAACTTAATAACTCAAAACTAATTCTATCTCATTTATGAAATTTAGAGTCCAATCATCCTATGACTAATGATTTACCTTTCAATTTCTAATCAAATTCCAAAACTCTTGATCAAAGTCTTCAAGGATTCAAATACAGTCAGATTACATCACCCATAATCTAGTTTCACTTCCCATAGTTTCAATTGTCTTATTAATTATAGTGAGAACGGTTCACAGTGCGATAGGTTTCACCAATCACGCTTTTTAAGGGACGGTATCCGTAGTAACTTGGATGTACTTCGTGTGACATCTCATACTACTATAGAGGAGTTACATCCGTACATGGACGCCTATATTTCAAGTTTTATGTGCCTGAAAAAATGACCTAATTGTGACTCAGGCTGAAAAGTCATGTCTTATCATATTACGCTTTCTTATCACACACAGTTCCTTATTCATTCAAATTCAAAGTTCGTATGTAATTTAGACATAACGGATCATAAACAAAAACAGGATGATTCAGATTTAACATAATGAACATATCATCAGAACGAATTATATCAAACATAACTGAACGGAACGAATCGAATCAAAAGCGAAGAAACAGAACAATCAGATCATATGCGAAAATAGGACGGAAATAGAATATATCTGAATGGAAACAAAGCATCAGATCAAGCACCAAATTTGAAACCATCAGAAACTATGAACCAAATTTATAAAATATAATTTTTTCATTGAGATTCCCAACTTTAATCTCGGAGTCATTTCAAAGCAATCCAAAAGTCCTTATCCATGGTCTCCAACTCTCAATCTACATCATACATATGATAATGTATTAAGAACTGACTCTAATTACTAATAACTTTGACATATTTATGTGTTTTCTCAAAATTGAGGTAGAAATGGGTAAGTTTGTGCTACCTCGAAACTTGACCCAACTTTCCACTAATTTTGACCTTTAAAATGTTGAATTTATAAAATTATTAATTCACAAAATTTGTAGATTTTATTATCCTCTTTCTAACGCTGTAAGAATCGCATCAATCGGAGTTTAGAGTAGAAAGTTACGGTTAAAATACCGAAGCTGTCGACACTTCAACCCAAAATTGAACATTTGATTATAGATTTGAACGTTCGATTTCTTTAGAAATCTAGCACCCCTGCTTTGTCAAATTCGAACGTTTGATTGCAGATTCGAACGTTTGATTTCAATTTTGAACGTTCGATTTCAGTTTTGGACGTTCGATTTTTTTCATAGATTCGGTAGTTCTTTAGATTTTTCCTCAAAATTTATCGGATTTGATTCTTCTTTCACCCATACAATCATCTAAACCTATATCAATTAATTTAAGACATAATCTATAATTTAGATCATTTAAAATCAACTTGATCGTACCTTTCATCGATCGATTTCACAGTTTATTAGAAGTGTTGCCGAAGAGGGTTTTCAGAGCAAAACTTTTAGATTTCTATGGCAATTGATCTCAACAAAGCTCAAGGTGACGTCGTCTACACAAACGCATCGATCTTAACCTATTCAAAGCACGGGAGATGATCGCGAGATGAAACATTTCTTGAAAATGAGATTTCTAAATAAAGAGGGTTTGAATGGCTTGGAATCTACAAACGGCAGAACTCTAGTGATATCGGCATCACGTACTTCGCGAAGAGTGCGGAGCTTGCGGCGCGATCACCCGGTTGAAATCTCACAAGGGTTTGAAAGCGGTGGGTTTCCGAAAGTGGGCTCGACTCTCTTTTCTTCTTCTCTAATTTTTATTTTTTGCAAAGCTTAGCAACTAGGCTTCCCCCCCTTTATAACCCAAACGAAATTCACAAAATATCTTTGATATTTAGCCCCCAATTTCTATCCACACTCCTTAGGCTTTGATTCGGTGTTAGACGCACACACCGAACACTTGTGTTCAGTCCTATCCACTTATCTTTAGGGTTTTGATCTGGTGCTAAGCGGCACACTATGAGTCGATGCACAACTTTTTGACTATAGGTCAAAACCAACATTTTAACTTTATTTTTTTTCATACAATTTCTCCCAAAATTATTTAATTATTTATTTAACAGTTTAAGGCGACATCGGTTTTTGTGCTGGCCAAGCACACGGGATCAGTCAAGTTCGGGTTTGAAATTTCCGGGTCATTACATCCTGAGAATAAAAATAAAGTATGTAAACTTATTAAGTCTCTTTATGGCTTGATGCAAGCTCCGAATCAGTGGCATGACAAATTTGATGAAGTAATTATTAGTCATGATGACTTTAATGTTAATGAGTCTGATAAATGTGTGTATAGTAAATTCTCTAATATAATTACATTCTATATGTGGATGATATGCTATTATTTGGTACTAATTTTGAAATAATTTTGGAAACCAAAAACTTACTCAATTCACCTTTCAGTATGAAAGATTTGGGGGAAGTTGATACAATCTTTGGAGTGAAAATTTTGGGACAAGATCATTATATTATTTTGTCTCAAACACATTATTGTGAGAATTTTTTTACGAAATTTAACTATTATGACTCAACTTAAGTATGCCAGTCAAGTAGGAAGTTTAATGTATCTTATACATTGCACTCACAGATATTGCCTATGCTATAAGTGTCACTATGTGAAAAAGCCAAAAAAATCACTACCTTAAACAGTGGTTTTTTGAAAAAACCATTGTCTTTGACAGTGGTTTTTTTTCAAAAAATCACTGCCCAAAACAATTGTAGAAAAAGCAGTGGTTTTTTTTTTACCACCATACAAGGCAGTGGTTTATGAACCTCAACAACGATTGCTCTTAACAGTCATAGAAAAAATCACTGCTTTTGGCAGTGGTTTTTTTATGTAAATTTTTTTAAAAAAAAATACGATTTAAAAAAATATATATATTACGTCGACGATTTTTTATGTAATTTTTTTTATGCTTTTTTTTTTTTTTTTTTTTAATATGCAATTTTTTTTTGCTTTTTTAAATATTTTTCATGCTTTTTTTTTAATGCAATAAAGAAAAAAGCTATTAATCTCATATTTAAACACATCCATTCAACTCTAATGCAAATCATTCAATGTCATTAATAAAAAAAATAGATGCCCAATTCTTTTATTCAAACAAAAGGTTGCATCTAATATTATGATCCAACCTTTCAAATCAGCCAAACATTTTAAACTCAACATGCCCAATCCTTTTATTCAAATAAAAAGAAGAAAAAAATAAGAGTTAACAATCTAAGGACCCCATGGCCCATTTTCAAAATAAAAGAAAAAAAAAATTAAATTTGTTTTGCCTCTCATGCCAAGTGTCCCCGTCTCCTAATGATCCATTTAAAGTGAGCTTAAAATCGGAAAGCTTCGCCTGAAATGAAAAGGAGAGCATTATTAAACTGAGGTAGTGATGGCTTCCATCTAAGGAGTCCTCATCTAATAGGCCGGTTGAAAATAGTGACATGTTATATAAATAGGTTACATTCAAATTAGCTCAAACCCAACCCGAACCCAACTTGGTACCTGTTTGCTACACAATATATAGGTATATCATCTTTTTAACAGATTCAGGTCAGGTCCAAAAGAGGATAACAGGTCGGGGTCCAAAATTGAAAATGCAATTAAACCTATGAATAAAAAATGAGTGTAGAAAAAGTACAGAATCCTGATAAATACATCTTATAAAACACATTGAGTTACAGAAACTACTCAAAATTTCAATTTTACACTAATGATAAGTATAAAAAGAAATACAAATTTATATAAATATAAATACTAACAGAAGGCATAAATATAAAAATAAATATAAATTTTATCATCATACCTATGGTGTACAAATGTGCTCAGCCCTCCCATTCATCACATGCTCCCCCAAACATGCCAATCATTTAAGAAAGCAATAGAGTATTCTTGTCTATCCCTGCATTTAAAGGAATTGGTGTGAATATGCATTGCAAAGTTTGCTTGTATAGACAACAACACAAAATTGTTCAAAAATTACCAGCAAAAAGAACAAGACCATCTGTGGATACTCATGCCAAGTCTGTTGAAATCATGTTAAAGGAGCTGGAACTGCAAATGCAAAAATTCGAAACCTTAGATATATGTGTATAGCAGCAGCTGTGTATATTAATGCATCATTCCATTGTGTCAAATCTGCATAGGAGACTGTTAAATGACATTTTTCAAAAAATGTTGGGATCTCAGAGATCCCAACATGAGGTATTCACCAATCATTCACCTGATTTTATAAAAAAAAAACTAACACCACATATACATATGAAATCCAAATCGAATCTATTAAAATCTGCATGCATACATAGATCCTAGTATATTTTAAATAAAAAAACATCAATCTGCATGCATACATAAATCTGATTTGCATTAATAAGCATATCCGAATCATCTATATAATGTGGTTGATAGACCCATTTGATATGTGAAAACATACATTGGTGCACAAGGATCCAATGGATATGCCCATTGCATTAGGTGAGGGTTCACAATCTTGTACTTCTCATCCTATCAAGAAGTATGCATCATGTCATGTTGTTTGCTTTCTATTCCTCCTTTATATCATAAATTTTTTTATTAGAGGAGTTGGGCTCGAACTTGCGACCTTGAGGATGCAATTTTGTCAACCTTCCATTGTAAAAGCCCTCCTTGCAATATTGTCAACCGTCCTGAATCATAGCCTTCCTGATAAAACAGACAAAGCAAGCCACTTCCAGAAGAAAACAAGCTGGAAGCATGTCATGGGTAGGCTGGTGAAGGAGGGAAAGCTAGCAATACCTGGAAGCATATATATATATATAACATGAGACAGGCAAAGCTAGCAATACCTTGAGGTTGCAATTTTGTCAAACCTTCCATTGTGCTACAGGCCAAAGCCCTCCGTCCTGAATCATAGCCTTCCTGATAAAGCAGACAAAGTAAGCCACTTCCAGAAGAAACAAGCTGGAAGCATGTCATGGGTAGGCTGGTGAAGGAGGGGAAGCTAGCAATACCTGGAAGCATATATATATATAACATGAGCCAGAAGTTGCAGATTTTGTAATATAAAAGCTACACAACACTTAAAATGATGACTATTCATTAGTTTTGTTATCATATAACATTCGGCATGAGGATCCTATAACCTTTTCATACTCATCATCCAAAAAGCCTTAGTAATTAGTTTGATAACTAATCAAAGATAGAACTAGATAGGCTAACATACCTGTGGATTTCTATAGAATATAAAAGGCTAGAAAGTGAAAGACAATATCCAAATTCTATTTTAAAAATAAAAATAAAAGGGTAAATTCTCACCAGTTCCTTCTTGATATGTTCAAATGACTGTTCGTCCAACTTATCGATACTTGAACACACAATTCAAAATTTTTAAGGAGATACTCCACAAATCTCCAACATTCCATCAAGCAACTTCCGATGATTTAACTTTATCTGGAATGGAGAAGCCAAACACAAATTTGAAAAAAAAACATAGTAATAAGAATAATAAATTAATAAAAAAATAAAGCAACAAAAGAACATCCCTACAAATGGAATTTAGCACAACACTGTGATGACTGTCTAAATAAATTAAACTATCAAATCACAAAATGACGATTTCAACATTACAGAGGAATCTGATCAACATAATGATTCAAGAAAGAAATACCTCAAAATCACCACTGTTTAATTCGTTCAGTAGTTCCGTGAGAACTTTAATAACCTCAAAATCAGGTTCCATTGGTTCATATTGGCCGGCAACATCAAAGTCGCACTGATAGAATTCACGATACTTTCCCTTAGACGGGTTTTCCCTTGAGTAAACTTTAGCTATCTGGTACCTTTTTAACGCATTAATACTGTTCATTGGCAAGTACCAGCCAAATGGAACAGTCAAGTCATATCGCAAAGAACAAATTTCATCGCCCTGCAAGTAATTAAACAAGCATTTCATAAAACTCCAGAAGAGAATCATGAGAAAAATTATAGTGCACAAACAGGTATGGTCACTGGTGCAAAGCAAGAGAGCATAAATGGTTTTCATTAAGGTGGCACAGGTGCCCATTTTGTAAAGATCAGTTACACTCTTGTTTGTATGTGCATATTATTTATGCATATATAAAATTAAAATATATAGGATAACGATCACCTGACTCGAGTCACATCGTGACTCGAGCATCCAAGGCTACAACTTTCGCACGAGGGTCCAAATGGGCTCTAAATTAAAATCTGTCCGCACAATCACATCTAGATAAAAATCCAAAACAAATGGTGACGTCGGTTGCCGAGCCGAATACACACACAGGATCAGTCTAACTCGGGTTCAAAATACGGGTCTTTACATTATCACTCAGGATATTTGAAACTCCACATGAAGTTTACATTAGGTTTTCAAAGAGAAAGAAATCATAAACATGTGATAGAAAGTGCAAGACACTTTAATACTGTAATGATAAGCGAGGTCAAGTAAAATTACTTTTAATAGATCTATAACGCTTAATATTAAAGTGTTCTAGTTACAGTAACACTTTTGATAGATCTACATATGTAGGTGTGGAGGTTTGACAACTTCTAAAATGAGGAAAACTTTTATCTCATTAAACACTCACAAAAATCAGGTTCCATTGGTTCATATTGGCCGGCAACATCAAAGTCGCACTGATAGAATTCACGATACTTTCCCTTAGACGGGTTTTCCCTTCAGTAAACTTTAGCTATCTGGTACCTTTTTAACGCATTAATACTATTCATTGGCAAGTACCAGCCAAATGGAACAGTCAAGTCATATCGCAAAGAACAAATTTCACTGCCCTGCAAGTAATTAAACAAGCATTTCATAAAACTCTAGAAGAGAATCATGAGAAAAATTGTAGTGCACAAACAGGTATGGTCACTGGTGCAAAGCAAGAGAGCATAAATGGTTTTCATTAAGGTGGCACAGGTGCCCATTTTGTAAAGATCAGTTACACTCTTGTTTGTATGTGCATATTATTTATGCATATATAAAATTAAAATATATAGGATAATGATCACCTGACTCGAGTCACATCGTGACTCGAGCATCCAAGGCTACATATCTAGCATGTAGCCAATAGATGCTCGAGTCACAGTATGACTCGATTCAGGTGACATTATAATCATAAAGGGGAATGCTAATTTTACCCTCTTTATGGTGAGGTTAGCATCGTCACTGGACCAAAATGCCCCATGCACACTACAAAAAATATGAATCGGCTAGAAGCAGAGTTCTTTGCAGATTCATCCTTGGGTCGCTTCAACCATGAATTCCATGTCGATTGCTCGGTCATATGCTCCTACGAAAAACTCTGTAAGTGCCTTGGAATTGAGAGTGATGTGAAGAACTGCTTGGTTGCCTGGAGGTCAACAAATTTCGTACATGTGACCATAACTCTTACAGTGGGTACTACCGGAATCGCTACCTGATAAAGAAAATGCAAAATCTGATTTACCTAATTCTTTGAAAATGAAACAATGTACTACACGATAAAATCAAATTATAACAAGACCAAACAAATGGTTGCCAGATTCATGACCAGTTTCCTTTACATGGTTCAAAGTTCATTACACTCTAGTGAAACTAACAAATAGCGTACAGTAGCTAAACATCCTGTTAAACCTGTACCTAGCTGAAGAGTATTTTATGTTGAGAATGATAATCAATAGAGGACTTATCTAAAGAGTCCTCATCTAATAGAGGACTGTATTAAACACCACAATCCATATTTATACATGAAAAGCATTTTTTCTAATAACAGCAGCCTAAAATAACACTAAATACAAAGCAGGCACTAGGAAAGATAACTTGATCGAGTATGTTCTTGCTTCTGAGCGCATCATGCATCTAATGCTGCAGTAGCTGTTCAAGGAGCAACTGCTGGGCTTGAGACCACAACAAGCCAAGCTGATTCAACTATCGGGCCATTTTTTGATCGTTGTATTGTTGTGTGCTTAGCTACCAAAATTTCTATCCTTAAATGTTCATAAAAGGAGAAAATAACAAATAGTTAAAAGAAAATATTAGTTGATATAATAGTGTTAATGACATAAAAGAAAAGGTCCCGTGTAATAGCCCGAAAAATCACACAAAACTATGACCTCGGGATCCGTGCCCGATCGGTCATAGGTTTGACCAAATGAAAGTCAAATAGTTAGCATACAATGTGATGAACGGACGAGATGTGATGGTTTGAGTGATTATGTGATGTGTGACGTGAATGAGAAGTCACTTACACCTACAACGGTGTATGTGCTCAACACACAAAGAGGGAGATAGATAAAAGGGTTTAATAGCCCTAAAATCAAGAGTTTGGTTGTTGAAGGAGAGGAGTAAAGAAGAGAGAGAGAGTAAAGAGAGTGATTAATGCAAGGAGTGAATGCTAGTTGAGGAAGGGAGATTCGAGTAATAAACGTCGGATTCGACGCGAGGGATCCGCTAAAAAGCAAAGCTGGAACCCTAGCCTTCCAACCACTGGATTGAAATCAACTTGAGATCTATTCAAGGTAAATTTTTTGTAAATAAAATGCATAAATTATAGGGGTTAAGTTGCGGTTGAATGTGGGTTAAAATCATAGGATAATGGCTTAGAAAAATAGAGGAAAAAGTATGGAAAAAGATTGGGAAGAACAGCTCGAAAGGGGCTGAATCTGACAATTTCGATTAATCGAAATTGGGTTTCGATTAATCGAAATTGGCCAGGAAGTTGAAAGGTCGAGATTCGATTTCGATTAATCGAATTTGATTCCGATTAATCGACTTTGGATTTCGATTAATCGATTTGGGGATCGATTAATCGACTGGGAACCTCCAGTGGACCCCAGGGGTTGGAGGAAATGACTTGAGGAAAAATCGACTAATCGAAATGGGATTTCGATTAATTGATTTTAGTTTTCGATTAATCGATTTGGGATCAATTAATCAACTTGTGAAACTCGACTGTTCGAACTGAGGGTCGACTTTGCGAAAAGAAGAATTTCGATTAATCGAAATTGGATTCGATTAATCGAATGAAAACTCATTATTGAAGAGGGTCGACTTTTGAAGAAGAATTTCGATTAATCGAAATTGGAGTCGATTAATCGAATGAAAGCTCGACTGTTCGAACTGAGGATCGACCTTGCGAAATAGAGAATTTCGATTAATCAAAATTACTTCGATTAATCGATATTGACCTTCGATTAATCGATTAATCGAATCAGGTTCGATTAATCGATTTTGGAATTCGATTAATCGACTGAGATAAATTATGTTGACTTTTGGGTTTGACTTTAAGATTTTTGGAGGGTCTTATACCTTCTTTATTGCATCCTTTGTGATGTGTTTCACCTGTTATGTGGTACCATAGGTGGTACGTGTGGACTCGTGCACAAGGAGCCACGTGGGACCTTGATGCATTGATCAAATGAAGACTTGAGGTAGAGAACACCTTGAACATGTACCTTATTTTACAAGAGCATGTATGTAGTGATATAGAATTCAATTCAAATGTTTATTTCTTAAGAATTTGTGAAAAGTGTGTGTGTGTGACATCCATAAGAGTAATCATAATGAGCCATCCCCAGGGGATGAAGAAGTAAAGAGATAAGAGCATCAGGTGTGATGCAGTAAATGGATACATCCTGGATGTATCCAAGGATTGAATCATGTTTGATAGGCCTAATCGATATAAGATAGCACATTTACGGTGAATAACTATATGTAAGGCAATCGATATTTTTGTTATTTGAGGGATATCCCACACGACACGGCGGATATCCGGATTAATATCTGACCGGCAAACCGTAGGCCGCAAGTGAGGCTTATCCAGACATAGTAAGCACACCCTGGGGTGTTGATTGAGACAAGTGAAACCCGCCACCAATCCCTGTGGGAAAGGGGCTTGGTACTATTTGTATTCCTGTGAATACTTAAAACTGTTTATATAGATGACGATGATGGGTATCTCATCGGGCTCGATGCTATATTGCTCGGGATTACTTAAGTTGAAAGTTTAAGTTTTGCTTTAGGCCTTTTCAAAGATCATTCATGAGTAAATGAAAACATATGTAATCAACAAGAAACGAAATGCTTCTAATCGTTTCATCAATAATTGCATAGACACTTCATGCATGGCATATCATGGAATATATGTGAGTCATAATTTATATGTTCAATCTGTGTTTGTTCCCTATTGAGCTAGGATGTAGCTCACCCTCCACTACTAGCAACCGCCGAGGTCCACTACAGGAGACGCCGATCCGTGAGTCGGGACCTCGTGGCCGGTGACGAGTTGGAGCCACCTCCAGAGGACTTCTTCTAGAGGACTCCGTTGTGCCACTTTGAGAGATTCTTGGAGAGGTTTTTGTACGGCTTGGTATGTCAAGCCTTTATTTTGTTTAAAATCATGTATATGAGGAGTTGGGATTTCTCTTTTGGGATGAACCATCCGTGATGATTGCTATCATCGATGGTTCGGATCGGTTCTCCATTCATGCAGAGGTATGAGGGTAGAACTGTCTTTTGGGGAGTTAATTAATATAGATTTAAATTCTGAAATTTCATTTATTATACTTTTTGATGCTTGATATACCAGTGTTCCGTGCTTAGCTAAAGGGCACGGTCAAGATGATCGTGCTGATGGCACGGGTTTTCGGGGTGCCGAAATCCGGGCTGTCACAGTTGGTATCAGAGCATTTTCTTTTAGCAATTCTGACGAGGGTTCTTTCGTCAGAACATAGGGGCTTCTGCTAACGAAACTTTAGTTTCAAATGCAGCCGCAAATGTCATCTAGAGGAAGAGGCCGACCAAGGGGAGGCCAACAGAGGAGTCTACGTAGTGGAGATGATTACATCTCTCCTACAAATAGAGTGCCTTTAGGAGGTACTGAGGCCCCAGGGGGCAGTAGTAGTAGACAACGGGATGAAGAAGATCGAGATCAGCAAGATCAAGATCTAAGAGAACAAGAAAGATTGAGAGAAAGACAAGAAAATAGAGAAAATTGACAAAGGATGATACACACTATGGAGACAATGGAAACAGCCATGGCACAACAAGCCGCATCCTTTGCAGCTCATGCGTCAAGAGAACAGCAGCCACCTACACCACCTGTAGGACCTGCGTTGCCTGTGCCCTCATCTTTTACAGAGTTTAGGAGGATGATACCTCCTTCATTTTCTGGGCAGGCAGACACAATGGCCGCTGAGAATTGGCTGATGGAGATGGAGAAAGTCTTTAGCGTGCTGACATGCACGGAAGATGAGAGTGTGAGATGGGCAGCTTACATGTTGGATAGGGAGGCTGGGCCTTGGTGGAAGTCCGTGATACGGACTCGGGCTCAAGACCCCTGTGAGTTGCCTTGGACTTGGGAGGAGTTTGTTGAGGAGTTCAACAAATAATATTTTTAAGTGGTGAGGAACCACTTGAGATACAATTTTCTGACTAGTGCAAGGAGAATGATGGAGAGAATATGGGGTTGAGTTTCTACGACTTGCCGTTTGCTCGGATTACGCCGCTCAAGTGATGAAATCCAAGAGGTTTCAAAGAGAGGTTTGAAGCCTGAGGTTAGGGGAGGCGTAGCTCCATTTCAACTAAGGACCTATGAAGAGGTCATGAGTAAAGCACTGGTAGTTGAAGAGGAGAATACAAATAGATATAGACAGAGAGAGCAGCAGAGAGGAGGAAATGAACAAGGAAGATCGGGGCACTACGAACCGGTGAACAAAAAGCCGAGGTTCATGGCCCGTAATCGAGACCACAGCCCAAGGGGTTTAAGACCGCAACAACAACAACACCAACAGAGGTTTCCATTGCTTGCGTCGGAGACCTATTCGCTATGAGAGCCCCGCCATGTTCTATCGGGCGCCACTATACATGTGGTTCTCGTCGCTTTCTTCCGACCTCGGAGACTTATAAAGTGTGGCAAGCCTCATAGGACGGTGGATAGATCGGGAACTAGGGGTTGTTTCCGATGTGGCAAGGTGGGCCACTTAATCAAGGATTGCCCCGAGACGGATAAGAGAAAGACGGTTTCAGTTGCAGCACCACGACCAATTCAAGCAAGGAAACCAATCGTTCAGGGGAGAGCCTATGCAGTCACTGCTCAGGAAGCAGGGAACGTACATGACGTCATCCAAGGTGAGATTTTTTTTTTATTAAAGAAAATTTCCATTTCATTAAAATCTTAGATAGAGAAGGAGCATGCATTAGAAATTATATAGATTCTTTTCTCAATACAAAAAGCTGTATGTGAATTAAGAGTGTAAATTGATGTGTAAATTATTGTATGTATGTATGTATACTATAGGTACTCTAAATATATATGAAAAAGGATGCTTCGGTGGATATGACGCTCGAGTGTTGATAGACCCCGGGTCTACCCACTCATTCGTTACTCCACGTTTCGCTAAGAAGATGAAGATTGTTCCAGAGATGTTGGATTTCGTCCTATCTGTGTCTATTCCGACTGGAGAGTTAGTAGACACGGAGTTAGCTTGCAAATCCATCATTGTAGTTGTTCGAGACCTGGAGGTGCATGAATTAGAAGCAAAGTTGATACTGTTAGACATGCAAGGGTTTGATGTGATCCTTGGCATGGACTGATTGGCGCAACATTGTGCAACCGTCGATTGCAAGAACAAAGTAGTCATTTTCAGACCCAACACAAGAAGATCATTTCGGTTTCAAGGAGTGAGGTCGTCATCTGTGCTATTGATCTCAGCCGTAAGGGCCGAGAAAATGATTAGAAAGGGGTGCAGTGGGTACTTAGCTTTCTTAAAGGAGGACAAGGAAGAAAAGAATGTCATTTCTGAGATAGCAGTTGTACGAGACTTCGCCGACGTGTTTCCAGAGGAATTGCCTGGATTACCTCCAGAAAGAGAAGTAGAATTCGCCATTGACTTAGCACCAGGAACGGAGCCTATTTCGAAAGCACCTTATAGAATGGATCCTGCTGAGTTAAAGGAGTTGAAGGAACAACTGCAAGAACTTATGGACAAGGGGTTTGTTAGACCAAGTGTATCTCCATGGGGAGCACCGGTCTTGTTTGTCAAGAAAAAGGATGGGTCAATGCGGCTATGCATTGACTATCGACAATTGAACAAACTCACTGTGAAAAATTGCTACCCTTTGCCTAGAATTGACGATCTATTCGACCAACTGCAAGGAGCAAAGTATTTTTCCAAGATCGACCTGAGATCTGGGTATCATCATTCTAGTAGTCAAAGCCGAGGACATTCAAGATGACTTTTCGGACACGGTATGGACACTATAAATTCCTTGTGATGCCGTTTGGATTAACGAATGCTCCGGCGTCGTTTATGGATCTGATGAACCGAGTATTTAAACCACACTTGGACTCCTGCGTCGTAGTGTTTGTTGATGATATACTGATATACTCCAAATCCAAGACGGAACACGAAGAACATTTGAGGATTGCTCTACAGACGCTACGTGAACACCAATTGTACGCCAAGCTCAGCAAGTGTGAGTTTTGGTTGGAAGAAGTTAGCTTTTTGGGACATGTCGTCTCAAAGCATGGTGTCACTGTAGATCCAGCTAAGATAGAAGCAGTAGTTAGATGGGAGCAACCAAAGACAGTGACCGATGTCCGAAGTTTTTTGGGCTTAGCAGGCTATTATCGATGTCTCGTTGAGGGGTTTTCAAAGATATCGGGACCTCTCACAAAGCTGACACGAAAAGATTCAAGGTTTGAGTGGAGTGAGACATGCGAGAAAAGCTTTCAAGAACTCAAAATGAGACTCACTTCGGCTCCAGTATTAGCGATTCCTTCAGGCAGTGGAGGATACACCGTGTACAGCGACGCATCATACAATGGCCTTGGTTGTGTGCTCAACCAGCACAAGAAGGTGATAGCTTACGGATCAAGACAGTTGAAAGAACACGAGAAAAATTACCCGACTCATGACTTGGAACTGGCAGCAGTCATTTTTGCGCTGAAGATTTGGAGACATTACTTGTATGGTGAGACATTTGAAATTTTCACCGATCATAAGAGCCTCCGATACCTATTCACACAGAAGGAGCTCAACATGAGACAGCGCAGGTGGATGGAATTCCTCAAGGATTATGATTGCTCCATACAATACCATCCTGGCAAGGCGAATGTAGTAGCCGATGCATTGAGTCGGAAGGGTTCAGCTCAGTTAGCTTCTTTGATTTTGGGTATGCACCGATGGAAATTATTGGAAGACCTGGCACTTTATGATCACGAACATTGAGTCAAGGACACGGATCCTTTTTGGCTAACATATCGGTAAAAGCCGGTGATATTTGAGCATATCCATGATCTCGGATGAAAGATCCATTAACAAAGATTCATCAAGGCGTGAGTGAAGGCATTAGGTCGGACTTCTCGGTAAAGAAGATGGTTCTTTATTGTTTAAGGCCGTCTGCATTAGGACAATGCCGATCTAAGGCGAGCGATTCTTGATGAGGCCCATAAGTCAAATTATGCTATCCACCACGGTAGCACCAAAATGTACCAAGATTTGAAAAAGAACTCGGTGGAGAGGGTGAAGCAAGGCGTGGCGAGTCGTGTCACGATGTTTGACTGTGAAGGTTGATCATAGACATCCTGCTGGACTATTGCAACCTTTACCAATACCAGAATGGAAGTGGGAATCGATCTCAATGGATTTCATTGTTGGATTACCCCGTACTGCCAAGAGACACAATGCCATTTGGGTCGTCGTAGACCGATTGACCAAATCAGCGCACTTTTTGCCGTACAATACTACGTGTATCTGGCGGGAAAGGAGGAGATTGTAAGATTACATGGGATTCCAAGCAGCATAGTTTTAGATCGTGATCCACTATATACGTCCAAGTTTTGGAAGAAATTTCAAGAAGGAATGGGAACACGACTAGACTTTAGTTCAGCTTTCCATCCTCAAACTGATGGACAAACAGAGCGAGTGAACCAAGTAATAGAAGACATGCTCAGGGCATGCATGCTTGATATGCAAGGATACTGGGATGAGTATCTCCCGATGCTCGAGTTCGCATATAATAACAGTTTTCATACTGGGATGAGTATCTCCCGATGCTCGAGTTCGCATATAATAACAGTTTTCAAACGAGCATTGGCATGGCACCGTATGAAGCTCTGTATGGACGACGATGCAAGTCACCTCTAAATTGGGAGGAAACAGGTGAGAAGTTTGTGTTAGGACCAAAACTACTTGAAGACAATGCCACCGTTGTCCGAATTATCAGAGAAAGGTTGAAGACAACACAGAGTAGACAGAAAAGTTACGCCGATATGAAGTGGACTAGTGTTGACTACAAAGTGGGCGAGCATGTGTTTGTGAAAGTGTCACCTATGAAAGGTGTAATGAGATTTGGCAAGAGAGGGAAGTTAAGTCCACGTTATGTTGGACCATTCGAAATTTTGGGACGAGTAGGTGAAGTTGCATATCGCATTGGTTTACCACCACTATTTGATCGAGTGCATAACGTTTTCCACATCTCGATGCTCAGGAAGTACGTGAATGATCCGTCTCATGTATTAGGAAAGCAACCTATAGAGATGTGTGAGGACATGAGCATGATAGAGGAACCAGTGGAAATCTTGGATCGAAAGGAACAAGTACTGCACACTAAAGTGATCCCCTTAGTGCTTGTTCGGTGGAATAATCATCCAAAAGAAGAGGCTACTTGGGAACGAGAGGCCGATGTGAAAGAACAATATCCAGCCTTGTTTCCAACGACGTGAGAACGTAGTGTAAACCACAAACATGTTTGTGAAATCTCCACTATACGTGTAATTAAATGGAAAAGTTGATCCAATCTGATTTGAGGAACAGAATTATACGTACATGATCAAGTATATACAACTCTATGGATGAACCACTTGATGTCATAAACTACCAAAAGAAATCAAAGAAACAAAGAGATTGAAATTCTGCAGAAATTGGCAAAACCGACATCGAATTTCAAATCGATTAATCGATTTGGAATTTCGATTAATCGATTTTGTTCGATTAGTCGACTGGCATGTGCCAGTGACTGGAAATTTAAAAGAGAGTTAGAATATACATAGAAGACCAATTTCGATTGATCGAATTGGAATCTCGATTAATCGATTTGGAATCGACTAATCGATTTTGAAATTTCGATTAATCAAATTATATTTCGATTAATCGATTTACTAAAGGGACTTACGAGAATTTGAAAACAATGGATTTATTTCGATTAATCAAGCGGATTTCATTAATCGATTTAAAATTTCGATTAATCAAATGGATTCGATTAATCAATAATTTAAGAAATTTCGAAAATTAGAAGTTACAGCATGATTTCGATTAATCGAAATAAAATTTGATTAATCGATTTTGGAATTTCGATTAATCGAAATGGATTTCGATTAATCGACTGGCTCGCGCCAGTGAGCTCAAAAATTTAAAATTTTACATAGATACGATTTTGATTAATCGAAATAGTTTCGATTAATCGAATTTGACTTTCGATTAATCGATTTGGGAAATCGATTTTACGCGGCTTAACCTAGTTTGAAATCTCGATTAATCGATTCTGGATTTCGATTAATCGAGCCGGGGCCTATATATTGGAAATTAGGGATTTTCCTTGCCATTCGAAATCTCTTGAGCTCTCGAGTGTTGGCGCTTCATCTTCTTCTTTCTTCTCCAACCAACCGAGCGATCTAGGGTTTGGGTTTTCCACCGATTCGCATCTGAAATCGCCCGCATTCAGCTCCGAAACCTAAGATAAACCCTAGGCTCGAGTCTTTCTTCAATTTCAAGTCGAAAACCCTAGTTTTTACCAGAAATTTCATCAAAATGCCGCCCAAAACCCGATTATCTTCAAAGAAGGCGACTTCTAAGTTGCCGGTTAGGCGTAAGAACGCCGCGCCACCACCACCTACCCCATTGCCGGTGAGGACTCCATCACCGTCGGAATCGGAGACCACCTCCGGTTCGACGAGCGCGTCTACGCGCGAGTCTTCCCGCGAATCCACCCCCTTGCCACCCCCACCCACCAATGTCGAGCAACCAAATGAATGGTGGGCGGCAAAGACCTTCGAGGACGAGTATATTATCGACCCTACCCTATTCACCGATCCCGATGTGCCGGGCGAGACCCAATGGGCTCGAAACTACCTAAATAACGCCGGCCTCGGCAACCTTCTAAAACCAATCCGGGGTTCTTACTACCCTAGATTGGTTAGACTCTTTTACCAAGGGCTGACCGATGGCCCTACCGACGATTGCATTATCACCAAGATCGAGGGTCGTCTATACACGATCACTCGTCGCCACATCCATGAGGTACTTGAGTGTTACCTCGATTTCACCCCGGAGACCACTCTTTTCCCACCCTTTGAGGAGGAACCCCGTTTCGAGGAGGTCATGACCCGCATGACCAAGGGTAAAAAGGGGTCGGGCTCCTCCATTAAGAGGGTTGACCTTCCACCCTACATGTGGATGCTTGATTCAATAATCAAGTGTAACCTCTACCCGATGCGCCACGACACCGAGCGCGTGGACAAAGTGCAACATGCACTTTACGCGGCCTTCTGTGGCCGGTGGTTCGACGCCACAATGGTCATCCTAGAAGGGATGAAATACATCAAGGGCAAGTTGATGAAGGGCAACATGCGGCCCAAGGAGAAGATGCCGTATGCTCGGCTCATCTCGAGCATGTTGGAGTGCTACTCCGACGAGCCCTCCTACACCATCTCACCTCACGAGGTGAGGGCTACGGATCGCGTGAAGACGTTTACAAAGTCTTCATGGACCCGTAGCTACAACCTTCTAAAGCGAACCCTACCAGCTCCGGGTCCCTCTCCGCCCAGCCGTAGGCACATGCCACCCCCACCACCTCAGCAGGACCCACACGTGGGTGGGGCACACCCTATTCCCGCCGAGCCATCCGTGGAGAGGGTTCCCTCCCACACCGCAGCCTCACCGACGCCACCGCCCGCGACACCCCACCTCATCCTACCGTGGTGCGCGTTCATACAGGCCGACCATCGAGGAGGTGTTGGCCCGTATGGAGGCCAACAACGAGCGGATGAACCGGCGGATGGACTTCCTACTCTTCCACACCCTCCGCCACATCTACCCTACCGACTACCGCCGCTACCTCGCCCAGGAGGAGGAGTGGACGGCCGGACGCACCGCCTTCCATAGAGGACCCGTCTTCCATCCCACCACTACAGACGCGGCTCCTTCCACATCCACTTCCGCTCCATGAGACGACAGAGAACCACGGCCGACCACTCACCAAAGATAGTCACCACCACCGCAGCCACTCCAGCCAGAGACCCACCGACCCTTGTCAGACCGACCACCGACGAAGAGATTCCCTGACTCTCTTATGTATTTTGAGTTATCAGTGTATATCTGTAAAGTCTTTTGTACGCCAACTCATGTGGCCTTGTAAATTTAAATTGTTAATATAAATCAAATTTTTGTCTCAATCGCTCAATTTTGTTAAAATTATCTTTATCCTTGTATGTGTGAATTTCTAAATACGTCTGAGTATATTGGACAACCTCACCTGAGTGTGGGGAGAGACCAGACAGACAAAACCTTGGGTTATTTTAGGACGAAAATTCCCAAGGTGGGGAGGATGTAATAGGAAAATCACAAAACTATGACCTCGGGATCCGTGCCCGATCGGTCATAGGTTTGACCAAATGAAAGTCAAATAGTTAGCATACAATGTGATGAACGGACGAGATGTGATGGTTTGAGTGATTATGTGATGTGTGACGTGAATGAGAAGTCACTTACACCTACAACGGTGTATGTGCTCAACACACAAAGAGGGAGATAGATAAAAGGGTTTAATAGCCCTAAAATCAAGAGTTTGGTTGTTGAAGGAGAGGAGTAAAGAAGAGAGAGAGAGTAAAGAGAGTGATTAATGCAAGGAGTGAATGCTAGTTGAGGAAGGGAGATTCGAGCAATAAACGCCGGATTCGACGCGAGGGATCCGCTAAAAAGCAAAGCTGGAACCCTAGCCTTCCAACCACTGGATTGAAATCAACTTGAGATCTATTCAAGGTAAAATTTTTGTAAATAAAATGCATAAATTATAGGGGTTAAGTTGTGGTTGAATGTGGGTTAAAATCATAGGATAATGGCTTAGAAAAATAGAGGAAAAAGTATGGAAAAAGATTGGGAAGGACAGCTCGAAAGGGGCTGAATCTGACAATTTCGATTAATCGAAATTGGGTTTCGATTAATCGAAATTGGCTAGGAAGTTGAAAGGTCAGAGGACCCCAATTTCGATTAATCGAATTTGATTCCGATTAATCGACTTTGGATTTCGATTAATCGATTTGGGGATCGATTAATCGACTGGGAACCTCCAGTGGACCCCAGGGGTTGGAGGAAATGACTTGAGGAAAAATCGACTAATCGAAATGGGATTTCGATTAATCGATTTTAGTTTTCGATTAATCGATTTGGGATCGATTAATCAACTTGTGAAACTCGACTGTTCGAACTGAGGGTCGACTTTGCGAAAAGAAGAATTTCGATTAATTGAAATTGGATTCGATTAATCGAATGAAAACTCGACTGTTCGAACTGAGGGTCGACTTTGCGAAAAGAAGAATTTCGATTAATCGAAATTGGAGTCGATTAATCGAATGAAAGCTCGACTGTTCGAACTGAGGATCGACCTTGCGAAACAGAGAATTTCGATTAATCGAAATTACTTCGATTAATCGATATTGACCTTCAATTAATCGATTTTGGAATTCGATTAATCGACTGAGATAAATTATGTTGACTTTTGGGTTTGACTTTAAGATTTTTGGAGGGTCTTATACCTTCTTTATTGCATCCTTTGTGATGTGTTTCACCTGTTATGTGGTACCATAGGTGGTACGTGTGGACTCGTGCACAAGGAGCCACGTGGGACCTTGATGCATTGATCAAATGAAGACTTGAGGTAGGGAACACCTTGAACATGTACCTTATTTTACAAGAGCATGTATGTAGTGATATAGAATTCAATTCAAATGTTTATTTCTTAAGAATTTGTGAAAAGTGTGTGTGTGTGACATCCATAAGAGTAATCATAATGAGCCATCCCCAGGGGATGAAGAAGTAAAGAGATAAGAGCATCAGGTGTGATGCAAGTAAATGGATACATCCACATCCAAGGATTGAATCATGTTTGATAGGGCCTAAGCGATATAAGATAGCACATTTACGGTGAATAACTATATGTAAGGCACCGATATTGTTGTTATTTGAGGTTTGATAGGGTACCCCACCGACGTGGCGGGATATCCACGACTGACACGGCAGGATATCCGTGACCGATACGGCGGCGAAACCGTAGGCCAGTGCGGAGGCTTATCCGTACATAGTAAGCACACCCCAGGGGTGTTGATTGAGACAAGTGAAACCCCGCCACCAATCCCAGGGGAAAGGGGCTTGGGTACTATTTGTATTCCTGTGGAATACAGTTAAAACTGTCTATATAGATGACGATGATGGGTATCTCATCGGGGCTCGATGCTATATTGCTCGGGGATTACTTAAGTTGAAAGTTTAAGTTTTGCTTTAGGCCTTTTCAGCATCATTCATGAGTAAATGAAAACATATGTAATCAACAGTAAAACGAAATATTTCTAACTGTTTCATCAATAATTGCATAGACACTTCATGCATGGCATATCATGGAATATATGTGAGTCATAATTTATATGTTCAACTGTGTTTGTTCCCTATTGAGCTAGGATGTAGCTCACCCTATAGACTATACGTCGCAGGTCCACTACTAGCAGCTGCCGAGGCTTCAGGAGACGCTGATCCCGGCGAGTCGGACCTTGCGGCCGGTGACGAGTTGGAGCCACCTCCAGAGGACTTCTTCTAGAGGACTCCGTTGTGCCACTTTGAGAGATTCTTGGAGAGGTTTTTGTACGGCTTGGTATGTCAAGCCTTTATTTTGTTTAAAATCATGTATATGAGGAGTTGGGATTTCTCTTTTGGGACGAACCATCCGTGATGATTGCTATCATCGATGGTTCGGATCGGTTCTCCATTCATGCAGAGGTATGAGGGTAGAATTGTCTTTTGGGGAGTTAATTAATATAGATTTAAATTCCGAAATTTCGTTTATTATACTTTTTGATGCTTGATATACCAGTGTTCCGTGCTTAGCTAAAGGGCACGGTCAAGATGATCGTGCTGATGGCACGAGTTTTCGGGGTGCCAAAATCCGGGCTGTCACATCCCGAATCCAAAATCCGACAGAATAAAGAAAAAACAACGCACATTTTCAACACCTGAAAGGATAAATAGAAATTTTTCATCTTCATCTCTATGCTTTCTTTCAACAATTCACAAAAAAAATAACAACGAATTTAAACAAATAGATAATCAGCTAAAAGGACAAGATATACTTATCAATCTACATCCCTATATGAGTATTCTAATATCCAAGGTGGCAATGGGTGGTAATCGAATGAAGGTGTATGATTCAGCACATCTCCTTGGACCTCATCTCATTCCTAAGAAGTCCCTTTGATGATTTTTAAGACATTTTCCTAGGTGTTTTAAGGTAATATATAACAATATAACCGCCTACATTCTGTATCCCCATATTCCCTGTTTTTATTCCATTTTTGTAATTCTTAACTAGGAAAAGTGCAACTTGTTTGTGTCAATTCATCTCATTTGGATAACAACCTCATCTTGAGAAAGTTGAATTTAAGCTGTGAAATTTCAAATTTTGATGTATATTAAGTAGAAGATTGTTACTTATAACTTATAAGAATGATTTTTTCTTTTTTACATTGTATGCTTTTTTATAGTATGTACGAAAAATTATGCAGATGATTATTGGTTTTTTACATTATAAGTTTTCTAGAGAATCTGTTGGAAATTAGTTATGGCATATCATAATATGAACTTTTCCATATGGCATATCATATTACGAACTAAAATCAACAAAAAAATCGCTGACTATTTGAGGATTCAGACCATCTGATCATTATACTTAATATGGATCGCTGCTTATATCTACCATAGGAGGCCATATTAAACTGCTACAATCGAGAGGTATGAATCCTCTGCTGGTAGTTATTTTTCTGTTGAGTTCAGTTCAAATGAACAATGAGCACCATATGCCATGACACTGCTTAAAAGTAGGATGGTGGGGCTGTTATCTCAACGAGATGGCGAGGAGAGTCAATCTCATAACAATAATATACAAAAAAAACAACATATATATATATATATATATATATATATATATATATATATATATATATATAAAGCGCAATTTGGATGATATAAACAATGAATATCCAATTGAGTAGTAACTAATACCTTCGTCCATGAAGATAGTGAAGGAGAATCGCAACATGGTCGTATGTTATGATAATTTGTGACAATGATATGACGTAAAAAGAAACCCCTCTTCTTGCAAACAATTTGCCTTAGCATCAAAACATGACATATATAGAACAATGAAAGGAACACCTTGGGTGTGGAAAAGAAGCTGGATACAATAGTGAGTTTCCAACTTGTCGATGATGGATATAAAATATGAAAGCCATCTTGGGTTGCCAAGTACCATCGATAAGATAGAATACATCATATCATAAATCACAAAAATTAATTATGAAGTAGCACTAGCTCAAAACACGTAGAAGTATTAACTATAAAATTGTTCAATAATTTGCCCGAAACCGAAAGTTTGACCGAAATTTTGGCTGATATTTTGGTTCTTTGAAAAAAAATAAATTCGGCTTGGGCCTCAAAATTTCAATTTCGGGCAAGACCGAAACTGAAACAAAAACTAAAATTTTGATCCTTGCTCTTAGTTATAGAGAACTAAAATAAAAAATAAAAAAAGAGATTTGTGGCTATAATCTTGATAATCTTTAGGTTATGAAGCTTATACATGCGAGGCCCTAAAAGCAATTCGACATAACTTTTCAACTTAAAATTTTTGCAGTTATGACATCTTCTAGCTTACCTGCTCACCTACATTTAGATGGATGGCTGCTACTCCACATAGCAATTGCTCCAAAAAAATTTGTGCATTAGTGTTGAATCTAGGAATCGATCTTAGCTTCCATGCTGCAATACGAGAAACACAACAACTGAGCCATACATATATGATCATCTTTAAAGAGTACTCACAACAACTAAGCCCCATATATTCTGTCACCATAATATGACATATAAAGAAAATCTCTCAACTAGGAAACCATGTTTCCTAGGACATAAAGAAACTTATAAAAGAATGAAAGCAACACCTTGGGTACTGAAAAGAAGTTGATTTCCCCTATGGAAGCATTTATTTGATTTTTTTCCCACCCGCCTAAAGGAACAAAACAAAATACAATCAAAATTGATAATGATGATGACGATGATGATGATCATTCACAGGTAAAAATAATCGGATTAATGAGAGCACACTTCTAGTTGAGATAACACTCACTTTTTAGGCCACATACCAGTCCAAGTTTTCTAACTTGCAGACTACCATTTGAACATGGTAGACCATCATTTGGATTTTGAACTACACTCAGACCAAAGCACCACTATTAGAGGAATCGAACCATTGATCCTTCTACCTTAATATGACATAAAAGTACTCCAATTGAAAGATATGAATCTTCTGTTGGTAGTATTTTCAGGCTAAGTTCAGTTCAAATGATGCCCTATCATTTGAACAGCTTCGATTGGTTTGAAATGTGCACCATATGTTGCCACATGGCTTAAAAGTAGGATGGTGGGGGTTATCTCAACGAGATGTTTTGTTGATAATAATGTATGAAAAAAATATATCTCAACAATTTGGATGATATGAAGAAGGCATATTAAATTGGATAGCACATAACAAATCAATACCTTCATCCATGGAGATAGCTGTAGAGAATGGTGACATATGATACTAGAACGATATGATGTAGAAAGAAACCCATACGCTTGCAAACAATTTTCCCGAATTGATCCATTGCTCAATTATTTCCATATGCGACTTTGTGATTACACTTAGTTGCAACAGCCATGAAAAAAGCCTGCTACAGGGATACATAGTGAGTTTCCATCTTGATGATAGAAAATACTGATGCCACGCTGGACTGGCAAATACCATACATTTGATAAAATATTTCATATGAGAAAACATACAAAATAATGATTAGGTTCTAAACTTAAGACTATTAACTATAAAATTGGTCATGTTACAATTATTATCAGGCCAAGCCGAAAAACTAGTCAATTTTCATAATAAACAGAGTTTTACAGGATTCCATTAATGCAGCCAAACTGATTGACTAGGCTATTAATACAAATTTGAAATTTTGATAAAGATGACAATTTCACTTGGATCATTGACTCATTTGTCATTTCACTAGGATCTCTAAAAGTAATATTAAAAAAATCATGGTAGGCGGAATAGCCAATATTGAATTAAAGGCTTTAATCGAGGATGAAACACTTCTTACCTACTAAATTTAGTGGAGACTAGGTACGGCTGCAGATTTTAAAAGCTTCAATATCTCTTAAAGCAAACTCTTGACTATTTTCCACTGATCAGAAGCTCTGTGCATTGGCCAGATTAAAATCCTGAAAGAGTCAGTCTCCGGTGTAAAGAAAATAAATAAATAAATACATACATAACAGAGATTAAGGGGGCAATGTCACTAGCATCTTAAGGTTATCGAGCTTATATATGTCAGGGCCCAATTATATGAAAGTTAGCTTTTGGTAGGATTCAGTATCTAAAAGGTTATAAGCTCGACAATCTATTGATTAAAAGAAAACCCAAGAAAATTATATTGCCGTCACACATTTCAAAATATTTTGCAGAAAGTAGAAGACTCTGAAGGGAATAAGAAAAACCTTTCAACATAACAATTCATACATAAAAATTTGCACAGAATATACATATTCATTTGATGAATTTGAAAGAAAGAAAGAAAAAACTGGTATTTAGCTTCCGAGCAGTTGTGGCTCCACAAGTTTCTGTAGTTCATTTTTGTCTAGTTGAGGGTATCTTTATTCATAAGTTATAACTTAAATTTTTAAGACAAGATTTTGACAGTTTTGCTATCAAAGCCTACCACCAAATTTAGTTGCAGTAGTCATGAGCAGAGACTGCTTCAGGAGTCTGATACAGAGTTGCAGATATGCTGATGGATGGAATATAATCAATATATTGATACCTTGTTGGACTGATGGAAAATTTAAAATAAGGAAACAGTAAATATATAACAATAACAATAAAGCTTATTAGTTTTTAGAAACTAATAACGTCGTAATTGGACTTACTCGCAAGCCAAAAAATTCAGCAATATCATAATAAGTAGAGCTTTACAGAGTTTTTTGGGCCCATGCAAAGTGAGTAGGAAACTAAAGGAAAAATCAAAAAATTGATAAAAGATCGGAATTTGGATGTGACACTTGGATCTGCCCTTACTAGGTTAATTTTGTTCAATTTTGACTCGAGCAAAATTTTATTGAACGAAATATTGTAAAATTATAAAAATCTTGGATATGATAAAAACTGAAGTATTTCTTGTTTATTGTAGAATTATATTCAATGTGCAGTATTTTTTAGAAGTTTGTTCACAAAGAGTGAATTTATAAAATACAAAAATGCTAAGTGTGAATGTGGTGTGAGTTAGATATATACAGTATAGGTATAGGTGCTTAACACCTAGGCCTATGGTTTATAAGAGGAGAAAGAGAAGTTAATTCTCTTATCTTGGTTGGTAAATGATTTATGAGGAGAGAGGGGAGAAGTAAAGAGGAGAAGTAATTATGAAGAGACCGTGATTTTGTGTACACGGGAGTTGGGGATTTAGCATTTAATTTGACGTCGGATTGCGCGAAATCACGAAGTTCTAGCTGTCAAACCTAGCCTTGAGTGTGAAGCCTTGGATTGACGGATCGGTCGATTTGAAGGTATGATCTTGTGAACTTGTTTTGATAATAAAATTGTAGATTATAATTGTGGTTTAATTAAGTATGTGGAAGAGAGAAAAATTAGAAGAAAAGGAAAGAAAATGGAGGGAAATGAATCTGTGAAGAACAGACCCTAGCTAGTGATAGTTGGCGAAAACCGACCGGTCGAATTTCGAACCGACCGGTCGATTTCGCTACGAAATGAAGTGGATGGAGCCGTCGACGATTTCGACCGGTCGAATTGAATTCAACCGGTCGAATTGAATTCAACCGGTTGATTCCGAAAAACCGACCAGTCGAAGTAGAATCGACCAGTCGATTCCCACGAAATAGGAGATAGGAATTTTATGATTTTGGGGTCTCGACCGGTCGATTTCGAGGATCCAATCAATCGATTTTGGAAATCGATTGGTCGGTTTAGGTGTGAAATGAAGTTTGAGGTTTCTTGAGCAAAACCGACCGGTCGAATTTGCAAGTCGACCGGTCGATTTTGGAAACCGACCGGTTGAATTGAGATTCGACCGGTCTATTCTGTTTTGGGATTTGAGACTTTGGGGATATGAAATATCTCCCTGTTTCACGACAATTCTGACGTTTTGATCATGATCATGTGTGTTAGGTGTGACCGAGCCTAGAGAGAGAGCGTAAAGCGGGCTTGAGCTATGTGAGCCTAGGAACTTAGCAAAAGGTGAGGAAAGCCATTTAATATGCGTAATTGAACTTGGTAAACATGTGTATAGTGATACATGATGCACATGACATATGAACACGTTTATTTTGAAATCTGTCATGCTTTTGAATATGCACGTTTCGCTATGTGTGTGTGTCCACTAAAATAAGTCATATGTAATTCAACTACGAATTTTGAAAAGCACATTGGTACTCTAGGCAAGTAATTCCGATGTATGCAAGTAAATGTGACATTTGAGTGATATGAAACTATGTGTGGCGTGAATTCTTAAAAGCCTAGAAAACTATTATGTTTATCGCACTCTCATGATACCATGACATTTCGCCTGATATGTCTCGGTATCCTCCCAGACTTTGCTCTATCATTAGTGGTGTTAGCCTGTTAGGACCAAGTGATAAATGATACAGCTTTCGAGTATCAGAAGCATATCATGTTTCCATACAAAACTCCCCTATTTAATTCCTTTTGAAAGATTCAGATGTCATAGTTCTGCAAGTCATTGTGTAGATCCAATATCTTAGTTGTATATAACCAAACCTGATATCATAATTCAGATATCATAATTCTTCTTAGATGAACAGCCTATGGTAGGTAAAGTTAGTGGAAAATACAGAGCTAAAAGAATAATTATAAAATGTTATTTAATGGGTGGATTCAGGTGTATTTCCAATTGCAGATATAACACGGCAAAAAACGGTGCAATTGCTCTACCCAAATACAGTAAACTATAAAATTCTTCTGGTATAGATTTAGAGTGTTCTATGATTGAATGGAGAATAATAAAGAAAGGAAAACATTTTGATAGAACCAGGTAAATCAACTGGTTAAATAAGTTTCCTACTACTAGCCAAGAAAACGCACTTGAGGTGACAGGGAACCAAAATGCTTATGCGATAATGCACATGCCTGGGCACATGCATAATTCTACCAGCCGCAATCTTCTTATGTTTGTTTAAAATACATAATTATATATAAAAAAGTGATAATAATTTAATAAATAGAATTAAATGTGTAATTTTCAATTCAAACTCAATAAATATGTGTATTAAGTAGCCATGCCTACTCAATGTAAGTATTGACTTTCAAAATAAGGTTTAGAAATTTTAGGGTTTTAAAATAAGTATGAAAACCTTCAAATAGGCTTAAAACAAGTTTGGGAGGGTCCTACTCTTACTGGGTATGAAAATCCTTGACCTCAAATATATGGCCAAGCTCATGCTTCTCATGAATGATGAAAAAAGGTCATTGCCTATAAGCATAATATCATCAACATAGGTCAAAAGGATAGTATGACCCATGACACAAGAGTAGATGAACATTGTACGATCGAAATGTCATATCTGGATACTCATATTAAGAATCACTCCATTGAAGCAATGAAACTAAGCATGGGGTGAGTAAATTGTTGATGCAGATTACCCTTCCATGCAACCAAATTGCTTTTTAGAGGAGCATAGTACCCGTATAGGCAGTGACAATTAGTAGTACCAGATCTAGGGTGCATCTATATACCAAAAAATATCAAGGTAACCATGTGTGCGATATCCAGGGTGACCATAAAGCGCATAACATGTTGTATAAAGAAAGATGGATGAACAATAGTAATTTTTATAATGAGATCTTGTTAAACACAATGAGAAGGATAAAAAGTAACAAAATAATGTAATATTTTATCTATACTACTAACTAAAAGAAAGTTAAGCTGGGAAACATGTAAGATATGTGATAAAGAATGTGAGAAAGACACATGAATAATCCCCACCTCGACAGCAGAGGTAGAAGAGCCATTAACTAAGTGAATCTGCGCAGAAGAGGATGGTGGAGTATACAATGAATAAACCTGAAGTTATCATATGATTTGTAGACCCTAAATCAATAACAACGTCAAGGAGGTGGTGATGCTCTAGTAGCACAAGCGGCATAACAAGATGATGGTCGTTGAAAATAAACTCAGTACTAGACATCTCTGTAATCAATGCTCTCAAAAAACTGTTCCACCAAACTAATATAGCACAAATTCTGATTCCAACACAATGATTCTCGCTTTATCAAACAACACACATAACTAAAAAAATTTGCACCAAAAATCTCTCACTACGGCCACCAGATATTGGCATAACCAGCCAAAGATCACAAACAATATGCAGCCCAAGCATATTGGCGCATGGTCACTATGTTGCCCAGACAAATTCACAAACAGCCGCTATGCATTCTGGTAACAGATGGCTAACATGCAGCCACAGGATAGGCTCAATAAGGTTCCAAATAAACCAGAAAAAACACAAAAAACCTTTAAAAAATAAATCTGTAATTGCCTCGAACAGTCCTCGATAGGCTAAATCCATGAGTCAAATCATTTACGTCATCATATTTTAATCAAAACTCAGCCAAGAAACAGAAATAAACCTCTATTCAATTACCAACACAAACACAATTTCAGAAACAGTAGTTCAGACAATTCCACAAACATTTAAAGTGCAGCCCACACAATGTGCAACACAATGTCATGAGCAGTTCAGACAATTCTAATTTAAACAAAACAAATTGAGTTCTATATTTAAAAAAAAAACAGAACGAAATCAGAAATGAAGCATATCTGAAGGATTTTAAAGCAGCAGATCACTGATTCAACATCAAATAATTAGGGTTTTATAGACCTTACCTTTGAAACTGAAGAACCCTCCACGGATCAATGAGGAGAGGGATCGAACCAGAGATCGAATTGTACGATGGATCGATCACTTAGAGGTTGGTTAGGTTTCCGATTGTCGCAGGGATTTCTTCGATGAGTTGATTGTGAGACAGAAATATCCCCTGCAAGTTGTTCAGATCCGTGATCCCTATCGAAACTTCGCTAGGGAATCGATTGTGAGAGAAATCTAGAAGAACTAGTCCCAATTTGACATTGATTGTGCTCAGGAGAGGACCGGAGAGATCGCCGAGAGAGAGGAAGAGGAGAGGAAGGCTAGGGTTTCAGACAGAAAAAGAAGAGTTGAGAGAGAGGCGTTATGTTAGGAGATAAAAAGAGAAAAGGGAGGCCCGATGGATTTCAAGGGAGGCCCGATGTATTTGCACGTGACGATAGCATTACATGCATGTGATGACTGATTTAAGTTAAGAAACTATTGTTTTAGGCAATGGTATATTGCACCACTATATTAAGCAGTGGTTTATTTTATGCTGCTATAGTGATTTTTTCCTCATTTTGAGGTAGTGTGTTGTAATCCTGGTGTTGCTCATTGGAATGCCATGGCTCAAATTTTTAGATATTTAAAGAAGAGTATCAATATAAAAATACATTATTCCGAATTTCCTAACATCTTATAAGGATATTATGATGCAAGTTGAAACTCACATGATTTTAAATCCACTAGTGGTTGGATATTCATGATGGGTGTAGCTGCGATTTCATGGAGATCAAAAAAGCAAACATGCTTAACTCACTCAACGATGAAGTCAGAATTCGTTGCATTAGCAACATGTATCAAGGAAATAGAATGGTTGAAAAATGTAATATTTGAGATTCCACTTATTACAAAAATCATTACCTTCATTGTCTATATATTGTGATAGTGAAACAATACTATTAAAGGCCTATTGTAAAACTTATAATGAAAAATTGAGGCATATAGGTCTCGGACATAGCTATGTTAGAAGTTCACTCAAAAGAAGAGTAATTTTGATCTTGAGTATCATTTCTCAATAAAACTTGACGGATCCGTTTACAAATGGTCTTGAAAAGGAAACAATATTATAAACTTCATTGGGAATGAGTTTAAAAGCTTTTAATCAATAATTATCTGTGACGACCCGACTTTTCCAATCCCTCAGGTATAGGAAAGGCCGGTTCACCAACCTATCGAATAAACGATAAGCCGGACAAACAGGGCACATATCAGAGTAAAGCGTAATAAATATCCATAGCTAAAATAAATGCGAAAGTAATTAAAAGTAAAGAACCACCGATGATGGCCGACCATCATCGAAACATGGCTCATAACAGAAGTCAACGTCAAGTATAAAACTATGATATCCAACTAAAATGGGCCCACAAATTCAAGTCTAACTCTCACCACAAATAAGAAAATCAGTAAGTTCTATACTGGGAAAAATTCCTCAGGAGGAACCTCAAGCTCTTCCTCAGGCACGTAGTCGTGGATCGATCTCACGATACGAATAGCCACGCCAAGACTGAACTGGACGTATAGTCGAGTGAGCTAACCAACAAAGCTCGATAAAGAAAGACATCTACGACATTTTACTTTAACTAATATGGTTTCAAAACAAATATCGAATATAGCTTGTCAAACATATAAGCGATAATAAAGCTAATTTAGGTGCGTAAATCATATGTAAGATTTATTTCTAAATGTGTGAAAATAGTTTCAAGAAGTCACGTGTTTGATGTCTTAGTTTCCCTAACTTCTATATGCAAAGTTCAGTAATTCATGACTTAATCCTCAACTTAAAATACCTCCCGAGTAAACTATATCTCGAGAGCAGGAATATAGCCGATGGGAACCCCTACCTACCATCGTCGTTCATGAACCCTTTTTCAGGATGCAACAAGCCCCTGCGTAATGAGGGAAACTTGTGCCAGGAAGTTGTTCAGGAATTTTTGAGGGGTCGTTCAGGTCAATCATAAAATAAATGCAGATACTAATATAAATCAGATAAAAGTCTCTTATACATAGTTCAGGTTCTTGATTTCAGATTTTCAGAGGTTAAGCAGATTCAGGTTTCAGGATTCAGGTAGATTTAAATTTTCAGTCATTCATATCAATTTCAGTTTACAGATGTGATTTCAATGGCATATGCAAGTTCAAAGATTTTAATTCAAAATATCCATTCGAATTAAAATAAAATACTGTAAAGATGAGATTCTCCTACCAAAACTCGGAGTAATGCGAAGTCAAGCAAAGTCCTATTGATGGCCTCTCGCCCTCAATCTATATCACAATATACGTTAAAGCATTAAAATTAACTCTAATTACTAATAATATAGACCTAGTTAAGTATTTCCTCAAAAACAAGTCAAAACAGGCAAGTTGCGCCAATCCTAGAATTTGACGTAACATTCTCATTTATTTTTGACCATCAAGACGATTGATCCATGAGTTGGTCAAAACATGAAAGTTGTAGATTTTGCTATTATCTTTACAACGCAAAACGAATCGTCTCAATCGGAGTTTGGGATAAAAAGTTATGACTAAAATACTAAGGCAATGTCGGAGTTCGGTGATACCTCGCTCGAGCGATTTGACGTAACATTCTCATATATTTTTGACTATCAAAACGATTTATCCATGAGTTAGTCAAAACATAAAAGTTGTAGATTTTTCTATTAGCTTTCCAACGCAAAAAGAATCGTCTCAATCGGAGTTCGGAACAAAAATTTATGACTAAAATACCAAGGCAATGTCGAAGTTCGACAATACCTCGCTCGAGCGATGATAATAGCTCGCTCGAGCGATTTGACGTAACATTCTCATATATTTTTGACCATTAAGACAATTGATCCATGAGTTGGTCAAAACATGAAAGTTATAGATTTTTCTATTAGCTTTCCAACGCAAAATGAATCGTCTCAATCGGAGTTCGGGATAAAATATTATGACTAAAATACTAAGGCAATGTCGGAGTTCGGTGATACCTCACTCGAGCGATGATAATAGCTCGTTCGAGCGAGCTACAGCGACGCGATTTCGCTGGTTTTCACCCGAATCGAAACCCATACATCCCAAAGCAAAACCCATGGCTAATCTAATGATTTAATCAAAAAGTTTAATTAAACGCATTTTAATCTAAGGATTCCTAGATTAGAAATGAGTCACGCGAATGGAGCTTCGGAACGAAACCGACGGGTTTCCTCAACGATTCGCGCCGCGATCGATCCCACGAGTTCACAGAGACAACTCCAACACACCCCCAATGATCTCAACCTCTCCCAATAGCCAACTACGAATCCAAGGTTGATTCAAGTTCTTTCTAAGGTTTAAGTGCTTTCAACAAAGAGGGTTCTAGAGAAGGAGATTTTCTAAACCGATCTCCTACGATGATTGAAGAAGAGAGAAGACGGAGTTTCACACGGTTGGGTAACTATCCTCTCTTAACAAAACCTAGTATAATATGGGAATGCAATTCCTTCTTATAATAGGATTTCTCACAAAGTAAAACACATACACACATCTTATGTATTATACACTTCTAATTTTAAAACTCAAGTCCGGTGTTGAGCGGTCACACCGAGGTCGGTGCACAACTTTCGCACGAGGGTCCAAATGGGCTCTAAATTAAAATCTGTCCGCACAATCACATCTAGATAAAAATCCAAAACAAATGGTGACGTCGGTTGCCGAGCCGAATACACACACAGGGTCAGTCTAACTCGGGTTCAAAATACGGGTCTTTACATTCTACCATCTTTAGGAATTTTCGTCCTCGAAAATGTACGGATAGCTAAACCGAACTGCGATAAGTCCTTATCCTAACACCAGTATAAAGCAAAATCGAAACAGTCTAAAGTCAAAGAACTTTGGTCGCGATGCGGTAGGCTTCACTAAGCACGCTTTCAAAGGTCCGGATCCGTAGTAACCTGGATGTACTGCGTGTGGCATCCCATACTGCCATAGAGGATTGCATCCGTACATGGATGCATACCTTCCCAAGTGTCACGTGCTTGGAAACATACTTCACCATGACACAAAACTAGCACACACACCTACCTCACCCTTTTGGTTATTATTTGAGCAGAAATTTCAGATGTCAGAATCGAATACTTATTCAGAAGCATGATCACATGCCTAGTAACATGTTCTAACTGATAACACGGGTTCCAACAGACATACGGTTCTAACCGAGAATGAATAAATATGACATTTAAGATTTTATTGTGTGATCGTTATAGATATATATGTAAAGCATCGATGTTATGAACCAATTTAACATTGAAGATTTTGAAGAAATTCTCCCTTTTTTTTTTTTTTTTTTTAAATTTTTAAGAAGCAAATTCAAGAATTTAAAGGTACGTATGATTTTCTTACATAACTATAGTTTATAATATACCTTCACTCGAAAAGTTGTGGAAATTGCTCGCGAATCTCCGCTTCACGCTCCCATGTGGCTTCCTCTGAAGAATGGTTCCGCCACTTCACGAGTACTAAGGGAATGCTCTTTGTCCGTAAGATTTGTTCTTTACGATCCAAGATTCGTATCGGTTCCTCAACCAAGGATAGGTCTTCTTGGAGCTCAATGGGCTGGTAGTCCAATACGTGTGTCGGGTCCTTAACATATCTTCGTAACATGGACACATGAAACATGTTGTGCATTTCTGATAGCTGCGGTGGCAAGGCTACTCGATAGGCAACCTCGCCGACTCGGCCCAATACCTCGAAAGGTCCAACATAGCGCGGACTCAGCTTCCCACGCTTCCCAAAATGCATCACGCCTTTTGTAGGAGAGATTTTGACAAATACGTTATCTCCCACCTTAAACTCAACATGGTTTCTTTTCATATCAGTGTAGCTCTTCTGACGACTTTGAGCAATGCGTAGTCTCTCACGGATTAACCGAACTGTCTCGGTTGTATTCTCCACGATCTCGGGACCTAAAATGAGTTTCTCACCCACTTCTTCCCAATTAAGCGGAGACCTGCACCGTCGTCCATACAAAGCTTCGTAGGGTGCCATGCCGATGCTAGCCTGGTAACTGTTATTGTAGGCGAACTCGATCAGCGGTAAATGTTGGTCCCATGACCCCTGAATATCCAACATGCAAGCACGTAACATATCTTCTATAATCCGATTCACCCTCTCAGTCTGCCCATCGGTCTGAGGATGGAATGCTGTACTATAATCGAGCCTAGAGTCCATTCCTTCTTGAAATCGTTGCCAAAACTGAGATGTGTACATCGGGTCTCTATCAGATACGATACTGACTGGTATACCATGCAGCCTAACTATCTCCTTGATGTATAATTCTGCGAGCTTGTTGGCGGTATACGACATATTATAAGGAAGGAAGTGTGCGGACTTAGTCAATCGATCCACAATGACCCAGATGGCATTGTATTTTCTTAATGTTCTTGGCAATCCCAAAATAAAGTCCATAGAAATGGCCTCCCATTTCCACTCAGGTATCGGTAGTGGTTACCTTGATCGCCGAATTTCGATGATCCACCTTTACTTGCTGACACACAAGACATCTCGAGACATACACAGCGACATCTTTCTTTAAATCTCTCCACCAGAAGCTTTTCTTTAAGTCCTGGTACATCTTGGTACTGCCAGGGTGAATAGCGTACATAGACTTATGAGCCTCTTCCAAAATAGTGTCCCGAAGCTCAGTACTAGTTGGTACGCATACCCGGTTTCTAAACAACAAAGTGTCATCATCTTTGATAGAAAAATCTATTTTGCTTCCCCCAATCACATCCCGTCAGATAGCCATAAGTTCATCATCCGTCATCTGAAGTCTGCGAATGTTCTCATAGAGGGTGAAACGAATCACCAGTGTAGCCATTAACGCACCTGAACCTTTTACGTCAAATCTCATGCTACTTAGAGCCATATCTTCCAATAGATGCCATCTTCGCACCCTTGCGGTGAGATGTGATAACTGAGCAGAGAACTTCTGACTTAACGCATCTACCACTACGTTTGCTTTCTCGGGGTGGTACTGGATGGTACAATCATAATCTTTCAAGAACTCCATCCATGCTCAAAATGATCAAATCAGCCACTGTCTCGTGGTCTTCGATCATCACAATCACTGATTGACACATGGTATCGGTGCTCACTGAGTTGCCCGTAGGAATTGACACTGCTTAGATGAAATCAAGGGCCTTGGGAATGATTCCCAACTTCTCAGCGAACAATGGAGTAACAAAAGAATGTGTAGACCCAGGGTCTATCAACACTCGCGCTTCGGTTTTGCTTACATCGCTCTCCCGATGCATAAAAAGGGTACCTTAGTTTAGACAAGCGTTTCAATTAAAAGTTTCTAAGCATGTGTGTTCATCCATAACTTATTAACAAAATTTATTAAATATCAAGCAATTATATATAACACATAAAATAAGAAGACATCTCAACTTTCAATAATACCTTGGATCACGTCGTTCGATGTTTCGGCTTCTTGAGCCATCACGGCATAAGCTCGACCTTGAACAGTAGGTCGGGTCGATCTCTGAGTAGAAGTCGAACTAGTTCTTCCCTTGTCCTCCTGAGGACAATCCTTAACCATGTGTCCGATTGCGCCACATCGAAAACACGCACCAATGTTCCTCCTGCAATCCTCGGTCTTGTGTGGTTTCCCGCACCTTGAGCAGAATGCTATCAGATTGAATGAAGAGGTGCGTGAAGTTTGTGGAACTCTGAACGCTCCCGTTATAGCAGGGTTCGAAATACAGAATGACCCTGAAGGTGTAGATATAGTCGGTTTCGGATAGGCACCTTGAGTAGGTTGTTGAGATACGGGTGTGGCCTTCTTCGTTTCCTTCGTAGGGCAATCCTTTATCAGATGTCCTAGTCTGCCACATCTGAAACACTCACCTGTGGCCCACCTACATTTCTTTCTGTCTGCTTTCCCACAACTTGAGCATGACTCAACCTGTGGAGGAGAGGTGTGAGTCGCCTTACTCAATATTGTCGTGAGTAATGTTGTCTCGAGCCATTGTGTTGATCATCGTCTCCAAAGAATCGCCTATTCTGCTCATTTTCATCGATGCATACAGTCTTCAATCTCTTGCGTGGTGCCATTTTGATCTGTCAACATGACACAAGGTTCCAATTAAAAAAGATCGCGATCACCACGGCCCTAGGTTCCGACAAAAATCTAAAACTTTATTCACCTACTAATACCGTACATCTATCACGATCATCAATTATCTCCACTCAAAGTGATAGCGAGATCTACAACTCAGGTTCTAAATATAACCTACAACCCTAACTGTGAGTCCCTTAAAAGACCTAAGGCCAAAAATTCTACTAACTTTGACAAGGTCCTAATTGAGTCTCTTATGTCCTGATAGAACCTACTGTCATATTCTCGGGTCCCAACAAGACCTAATATCTAAGCTCGATATTAATCCGTGACGCAGACTTTTCCAATCCCTCAGGTATAGGAAAGGCCGGTTCGCCAACCTATCAAATAAACAATAAGCCGGACAAACAAGGCACATATCAGAGTAAAGCGTAATAAATATCCATAGCTAAAATAAATGCGAAAGCAATTAAAAGTAAAGAACCACCGATGATGGCCGACCATCATCGAAACATGGCTCATAACAGAAATCAACGTCAAGTATAAAACTATGATATCCAACTAAAATGGGCCCACAAATTCCAGTCTAACTCTCACCACAAATAAGAAAATCAGTAAGTTCTATACTGGGAAAAACTCCTCAGGAGGAACCTCAAGCTCTTCCTCAGGCACGTAGTCAGGATCAGTCTCACAGCCCTTAATAGCCACGTCAGTACCTGAACCTGTGACGTATAGTCGGAGTGAGCTAACCAACAAAGCTCAGTAAAAGAAAGACATCTACGGTATTTTACTTTAACTAATATGGTTTCAAAACAAATATCGGAATATAGCTTGCCAAACATATAAGCAGATAATAAACTGAATTTAGGTGCAGAAATCATATGTAAGATTTATTTCTAAATTTGGAAAATAGTTTCAAGAACAGATGCAGTGTTTCAGTGTCTTAGTTTCCCTAACTTCTATATACAAAGTTCAGTAATTCATGACTTAATCCTCAACTTAAAATACCTTCCGAGTAAACTATATCTCGAGAGCAGGAATATAGCCGATGGGAACCCCTACCTACCATCGTCGTTCATGAACCCTTTTTCAGGATGCAACAAGCCCCTGCGTAATGAGGGAAACTTGTGCCAGGAAGTTGTTCAGGAATTTTTGAGGGGTCGTTCAGGTCAATCATAAAACAAATACAGATACTAATATAAATCAGATGCAAGTCTCTTATACATAGTTCAGGTTCTTGATTTCAGATTTTCAGAGGTTAAGCAGATTCAGGTTTCAGGATTCAGGTAGATTTAGATTTTCAGTCATTCATATCAATTTCAGTTTACAGATGTGATTTCAATGGCATATGCAAGTTCAAAGATTTTAATTCAAAATATCCATGCGAATTAAAATAAAATCAGAAGATGAGATTCTCCTACCAAAACTCGGAGTAATGCGAAGTCAAGCAAAGTCCTATTGATGGCCTCTCGCCCTCAATCTATATCACAATATACGTTCAAGCATTAAAATTAACTCTAATTACTAATAATATAGACCTATTTAAGTGTTTCCTCAAAAACAAGTCAAAACAGGCAAGTTGCGCCAATCCTAGAATTTGACGTAACATTCTCATTTATTTTTGACCATCAAGACGATTGATCCATGAGTTGGTCAAAACATGAAAGTTGTAGATTTTTCTATTATCTTTACAACGCAAAACGAATCGTCTCAATCGGAGTTTGGGATAAAAAGTTATGACTAAAATACTAAGGCAATGTCGGAGTTCGGTGATACCTCGCTCGAGCGATGATAATAGCTCGCTCGAGCGATTTGATGTAACATTCTCATATATTTTTGACTATCAAAACGATTTATCCATGAGTTAGTCAAAACATAAAAGTTGTAGATTTTTCTATTAGCTTTCCAACACAAAAAGAATCGTCTCAATCGGAGTTCGGGACAAAACGTTATGACTAAAATACCAAGGCAATGTCAAAGTTCGACAATACCTCGCTCGAGCGATTTGACGTAATATTCTCATATATTTTGGACCATCAAGACGATTGATCCATGAGTTGGTCAAAACATAAAAGTTATAGATTTTTCTATTAGCTTTCCAACGCAAAAAGAATCGTCTCAATCGGAGTTCGGGATAAAATGTTATGACTAAAATACTAAGGCAATGTCGGAGTTCGGTGATACCTCACTCGGGCGATGATAATAGCTTGTTTGAGCGAGCTACAACGACGCGATTTCGCTGGTTTTCACCGGAATCGAAACCCATACATCCCAAAGCAAAACTCATGGCTAATCTAATGATTTAATCAAAAAGTTTAATTAAAACGTACCTTTAATTTAAGGATTCCTAGATTAGAAATGAGTCACGCGAATGGAGCTTCAGAACGAAACCGACGGGTTTCCTCAACGATTCGCGCCGCGATCGATCCCACGAGTTCACAGAGACAACTCCAATACGCCCCCAATGATCTCAACCTCTCCCAATAGCCAACTACGAATCCAAGGTTGATTCAAGTTCTTTTTAAGGTTTAAGTGCTTTCAACAAAGAGGGTTCTAGAGAAGGAGATTTTCTAAACCGATCTCCTACGATGATTGAAGAAGAGAGAAGACGGAGTTTCACACGGTTGGGTAACTATCCTCTCTTAACAAAACCTAGTATAATACGGGAATACAATTCCTTCTTATAATAGGATTGCTCACAAAGTAAAATACACACACACATCTTATGTATTATACACTTCTAATTTTAAAACTCAAGTCCGGTGTTGAGCGGCTACACCGAGGTCGGTGCACAACTTTCGCACGAGGGTCCAAATGGGCTCTAAATTAAAATTTGTCCGTACAATCACATCTAGATAAAAATCCAAAACAAATGGTGACGTCGGTTGCCGAGCCAAATACACACACAGGGTCAGTCTAACTCGGGTTCAAAATACGGGTCTTTACATTATCACTCAGGATATTTGAAACTCCACATGAAGTTTACATTAGGTTTTCAAAGAGAAAGAAATCATAAACATGTGATAGAAAGTGCAAGACACTTTAATACTGTAATGATAAGCGAGGTCAAGTAAAATTACTCTTAATAGATCTATAACGTTTAATATTAAAGTGTTCTAGTTACAGTAACACTTTTGATAGATCTACATATGTAGGTGTGGAGGTTTGACAACTTCTAAAATGAGGAAAACTTTTATCTCATTAAACACTCACAAAAAACATGATAATAACACAAGGTCATAAAAGTGCTAACATTTAAGAGCACAAACTCTCTTGAGAACACTAATGTATAATAATTCCGATTCGTCGTAAAGTGTAGGCAATTTTCAAAACTAAGGTCACAGAAAATACTGGTGAACTTTGAGTTATTATACTTAGGTAATAGTTTAAAGCTCTAAATTAAAGCCACTATTACTGAAAGACTATTCTTATTTATGCTCAGTAATATTTCTTAAATATTTAAAATAGTAGGGGATTGTTCACTACAAAAAACAAGACTAGCTATTAGCGGAGTCAAAAATTGCCGCTATTAACAAAAAAATGCTGCTGATACCCTTGCTGCTAATAATGTTAACGGTTTTTTTAAGTCTTATTTTTTGTAGTGGTTGTAGTATTTTAAAATTTTCTTTTGGTTTTCAAATAGTCCCAATCGGTGGGTATGGTTTTAGCCTCAAATGTATTAGTACACTTTCTTAGTCAAGACTTGTGGCCTTCACACAGGGGGATCCAAGTTTTGGTTCCTCTAAGACTACGATTAAAGCATCAAGTCTAGATATAGACCCCTTCCTAACCGCGATTAAAACATCTTTTCGTTTTTGCACTTGTTATCACTGAGCATAGATTGAGATAACGTGTTCCGGGCGGTGTTCCAACACAAGAACTTGATTGTGGTCATTGTATCCTGGAATCACGTCTGTTGGGCCCGATTGAACAATGATTTAAAGATAGTGTCTATCACGCCTCGATCACAGTAAAAAAATTCATCACCATATCTATCTGATTTTCGGTTTTCTTCGCACCCATTTGAACAAGAGGGTGAACGTGAAAGATCTAAAACGAGTAAGTGTTAAACCTTGTATGCCTCATATAAAAAATTGTTTTTGATCGTATGATTAAATTGATCCATGGAAGATTCTAACAATTGGTAACAAAGCTAGGATGACACAGTTATGATGAAAGTAGTTATTTAGACCTCTTCTATCTTCGATTAGAGATTGTAAGAAACTTCTATATTCTCTATTTCTTAGACCAATCCATTTTATCAATGAGTATTTCCTTTCTTTTTCTACAATGTTTACCATTGGGAAGGGAATGGATAAGACCTTATCAGGTGATGGTAGTGCACCAAAGCCAAGGTAACAAAGTCGGTATTGGTATTGGATATTGGATATCGAATATCGGGTATCGGTCTTTGGAGGACTAATGCGAATCGGCCGTTACGTATCAGCTGATACCGATACGTATCAGCCTATTTAAAAGCCAAAAATAAAATAAAAATAAAAATATAAGTATTGGCCGATATGGGTCCGTATATATATCGGCCAATACGCAATATATATCACCGGATGGATTGATCCATGGCTGGTCATCCCTCGTCCGATGACCAGCATCGGCGGTTGGTAATGGCTGGAGTTTGTTGCATCACCGGGCATCGCTTAAGAAGAAAATGACCAGCCAAACCAATAACAAACTGACTTGTAGTGGAACCAATAACAAATTGACTTGTTTTGGTCAATCATGTATAGTTAGGTTTATATGGATTATGGAAGAGGAGACCATATTATTTCAAGGACCTACACCCAATGGTGTTTAAATGATCTTATATCATTTTATTGACATATGATCTTAGAAATTCATACAGTCAAAGTGATATATCATCAATTGAAGGGATATGAATATAAAAATAACACTTTTTGAGAGATCTTAATCATATGATCTGTGCACTCTAATACCAACCGTTGTTCTTAATTTTGATGGTTGATATAAAAGTTTACTGATCGGGTGGTTTAAATGTTGATAAAATTAATGATATTGATAATTGCTCCAAGGCACATAGTTCACTACGTTGTTTTAGAGACAATCGACGCCCCCATTCCATCTGACAAACGAAGATGTAATAGGGTTCCCAGCGAATCTGCCTTCATGATACAACAGTGCCCGGTCTTACTAAGAACCGTATATTCTTTTCTATATTGTACTTTCTAGAGAAAAAACTTGCCGCATAGATTTTCTGATATATAAAAAGATTCTTAAAAATAAGAACGTAAAAGAAAAAATATATATATATTTTTCTACATTGCACTTTCTAGAGAAAGAACCTACCACATAGATTTTCTGATATATAAAAAGATTCTTAAAAATAAGAACGTAAAAGAAAACAGAGAAATAGGTATTATTATTGTTTTTGTTATTTTATATATCTTGTGTTATTTTAACGGGGATCTTATCTCTATTTATAGAGAAATGATGAACCATTGTATCTTTTTAGATTACGCTGAAAAGATTTCAGATTGTATTTTCAGAGAGTTGTATTTTTTCGGTAAAAAATAAATCGACTTCACTTGTGTCTTTTTAGAAAATTTTGTCTTTGTAAAAAGATAAATCGATTCACTTGTGTCTTTAACTTTGTACCCACGTGATACATCTTTCCAAAAGTGCTTGGATTAGGTGAACGTAGCTGTCGTGGGGTGTCGCCACTAACGTGCCATTCAACGTTTGCCACGATATCAAGGTCATGCCAACGTGTGTTTTGTAATTTTGTGCAGTTTGATGCATATGTTATCATATGATCCATACGTGAAATAAGAAAAAATCGCCGTCTCTAATGATACGCCTCAATAGCAAGATCAATCGTGAAAAAGGTCAAATATTTGAAAAAGTAAAAAGATATATTAATGAAAAATTATAAAAATATAAAAAATTGAAAAAAATAAAGAAATACAAAAAATTCGAACAAAATTCACTAGAATTCACAAATATATAATTTGTAAAATTTGCGAATAATTCTTAAAATTTGTGATTGTTTTAAAAAGTCGGCGAGTTTGATCACTACGTTACCCTTCTAATAAAATGGAGAGTGACTCGGCACAAGTAGCGATCTCAATCGGTTGACCTGATACCTGACTCGTCGACCCAAATTTTTTACTTGGTACATAACCTTGATCCATCAGGTTGGGTCGAGCATGAGACATCTGACCCGATCTCCAGGTCGGGACAATAAAAACCGAGTTGCATTGACCCGACCGAACCTAATATTTTATATTTAAGAAACATGGACAATAGGGGATTTTTATCAGGTCCGGTCGGGCCAGGTTTTTGGGTTGGTCGGATATATGTCATTTTCCCATTAGATCCTAAAAATTGCCCCGACCCGACCGGTTGACAACCCTGCTCACAAGCCTTGTAAGATATCCTTTATAGACTTACAATCTAATATTTAAATTATTACATGATTTTTTTAATAAAAAAAAAATATTTTTTAAAATAAAAAATAAAAAATTCAAATTTAGTAGTATCAGCCAATACGCGAGCCGTAATAGTAAAGACCCGATACATATTGACCGATATATACCGAAACCTAATACCAATACCACACCGATACTGGTATTGAAGCGGTGTTAGTGTCGGTTGGCTAAAATACCGATATGTATCCGTATCGGCCGATAATTGATACCTTGTTCATAAACTGCTATTAAACCAAGTGGCACCACGAGTAAGCATTTGTTGAATGGTCTATTTTTTCCGGTTTGTTCATTATAATTTTCTTATTTGAGGTAGGCCCATCATCTCAAGATTCATGGTGTGGAAAATTAGGAAAAAAATGGTCTCCTTTGTCTGATTTAAAGCGTATAGACCAAATTCTTCAACTTTTTTATAAAGTCGCTAATAATTGAAAAAATGAATCAAATTATAATTATTTTTTGACTATTTTAAATAAATCCAGAATTTTCAAATATATTCGGAGCTTTTATGAATTATCAAGATTTTCTCATTTTTTTCAAAATTTTTCCAATTTTTTTTTTTAAATATATTTTTTTATAGTTTTTAATTAAGGAGAAGGAGTACCTGCTAAAGTAGGTGAACTTTGCTATGGCAGGGGCTAGTAGAGAGCTATTCCATATGCAGCCTTAACATCTTGGGTGTTGAGTCGGGTCGATTTGGATTTTTGGGTCAGCTAGAGTCAAACATTTTGCCATTTTCCCATTGGGCAGCCAAAATTTGACCAAAAGAATGCCTCTATCAAACATTAAAATTGACTTAAAGTCCCCCCCACCTGTTGAATAAGGTTTAACACCAACCACCGGTATCAATCGATTGAGTTGGAAAAATCAATCAATTGAGTTTGTGAAGTCAACCACCGGTGTCAATCGATTGAGGTTGGGATGTCAATCGATTGACTGATGAGCGGATGCAGACCTTCAAGATTGACTGTTGATCGGTGTCAATCGATTGAGGTTAGGATGTCATCGATTGATTGATGGGCTGACATAGATCTGAAAGTTTTATATAATTGACTATTTTCGAGAATCTCACTTTAGCCAAGGTTTCCTAAGTAATTAGGAGACTATTTTGGAAGTGTTTTGAATACGTGTAACTCTTAGGAGATTTGAGAGTTACGCATCCAACAGGAGGTTGGAGCCTATTGGTAGAGTTTTCTTCTCTAAGGAAAGAGAGCTTGGAGAAAGGTTTATGGTGAGAAATCTGTGAGAATACTTCGAGAGAAAAAGTATTGAAGAATAGCTTGGGGATTGAAGATCCGATTGAAGCAGTTCTTATGTTGGAATCGTGATTATATTCCGACAGATCTCTTCTCTATTATTCGAAGGATTGCATCCTTAGTTTAACAACGGATTTGTGGTTGAAGATCTTGCTAGATCTTGATTGAGTTTGCACTATAAAAAAGAGAGTGTGTGTGTTGTAAACATTCATAAAAATAGTGCATATACTCCCGTGGACGTAGCCCTCGATTGGGTGAATCACGTAAATCTTTATGTTGTGCGTGTGATTATTTTTTGTCTGAATCTTCTTATTTTTCCGCATTCATCGCGATAGGGAGTTCGTAGAGTGGGTAGAATTCCTAACGTCTTGGGTGTTGAGTCGGGTCGATTTGGATTTTTGGGTCAGCTAGAGTCAAACATTTTGCCATTTTCTTATTGGGCAGTCAAAATTTGACCAAAAGAATGCCTCTATCAGAAAGTAAAATTGACTTAAAGCCCCCCCACCCACCCAAGGACCAAGGACCAAAGTTTTCTGCATCAATTTCCTCGAAGGTTAACAAAGGTGCAACTCTGCAGCTGCCTTGTTAGTTCGGACTTAGGAGCAAACAAACTCATTCAATGAAGTTTAGTGAAAAGCATAATAAATAAATAATTGACCTACTTGACCATTCTACATTATAAATAGACTTCCAAGTGACTGCAGAAGATTAAAGCATCTCAAATTTTCCCTCTCCATGTGATGTTTTTTCCACTGCCTTCACTTTCTTGAATGGTAGAGGATAACAAATCCTTGGGAACGAAAGGGATGGGGCCGGCAAAGTCGGGTTCGTCCGATTTGATGGAATACGTCGTCACGAAAGGCTACGGCGTAAAGGGCCTTGCCGAGACTGGGCTGCAGAGTGTTCCAAACCAGTATGTGCAGCCTGTTGAGGAGAGGTTGGACATGACTCACGTGGTAGACGAAGAGTCGATACCCGTTATCGACATGTCGAAGCTCCACGACAGTTCGATAGCCGATGCTATATGCGATGCGGCCGAGAAGTGGGGGTTCTTCCAGGTAACAAACCATGGGGTTCCTATTGATGTTCTTGAAAATGTGAAGGAGGCAACACATAGGTTCTTCGGGTTGTCGGCGGAGGAGAAGAAGAGGCATAGTAAAGACAATTCTCCGACTCCAAATGTGCGGTATGGGACGAGCTTCATACCGCAAGCCGAAAACGCGTTGGAATGGAAAGATTATCTAAGCCTCTTCTTTACTTCCGAGGAAGAGGCTTCCGCATTTTGGCCCCAACAGTGCAAGTAAGTTCGTACATATAAAATATCTCTTTCGATCATTTACTTAGAATATTATGGCTTCGTTCGGGTTATCTCTTTCGGGACAAATTAAAGAGGGACTCTTTAGCTCTTGGCTCAGGGGGAAAACTCATATATATATATATATGTATATATGAGACCAATCATTTGTGGAACAAAATTTTTTGTTGGGCAAATCTAAAAAATCGTAAAAATTTTCTTTCTCTAAAACTTTTTAAAATAGTACAATATTCTAAAACTTTTCCTTTGATATGGTCACTTTTTTCTAAATAACTCAAATTTGATGTGGGTTTGCATTTTTTGAAATCAGGGATGATGCATTGGAGTTCATGAAGAGATCAGAGGATGTTATTAGGCGGGTTTTGGAGGCTCTTATGAGGAGATTAAATGTGAAGGTGATGGACGAAAAGAAAGAGGGTATGCTTATGGGTTCGAAGAGGATTAATCTAAACTACTATCCAACATGCCCAAACCCTGAACTCACCATCGGTGTCGGGCGCCACTCGGACGTTTCGACACTCACTATCCTCCTTCAAGACGAGATCGGTGGGCTTTACGTGAGAGGAGGAAACGAGGTCGATGAGAGTTGGATCCACGTCCCTCCTATCAACGGGTCTCTTGTGATTAATGTGGGGGATGCCCTACAAATCTTGAGCAATGGGCGTTATAAGAGTGTGGAGCATCGTGTGCTTGCAAGTGGAATTAAGAACCGCGTCTCCGTTCCCATATTTGTGAACCCCAGACCCAACGACGTCATTGCACCTTTCGCAGAAGTGCTAGAGAGCGGTGAACGACCTATATACAAACAAGTTCTCTACTCCGACTACGTTAAACACTTCTTCCGCAAGGCACACGATGGCAAGAAAACAATTGATTTTGCTAAAATCTGATTATCTGCATGTGAACTCTTCAAGATTATGAATCCAATCGATATAAAATAAATTTAATTAAATAGGGTTTTTTGCATTTACCCCCCCCCGAGATTTGTACTCCGTCCCCGTGTTACATCTATTTAAATTGCAGGAGCCATTACCTTTTAAGTGGTTGTCCCGTATTCCTGAAAAAATTGATATTATCTTTTTTTTAAATGATTAAGTTACCTTGTGATTGCAGCTTGGGTACGGGAGATAAAGCATCCCAGAGAGAGAATGGTTGAGAGAGAGAGATGATAGGAAGAGAGCAAGCCGAAGAGAGAGAGAGAAACCGGTTGGCAGAGAGAGAGCACAGGGACAAAGGCAAAGAGGTGGTAGGAAGAGAGAGAGAGAGGATGGGGAGAGAGACTCGTTGGGAGAGAAAAAAAGACGAGAGAGAGAGAGAACAATAAGGAGAGAGAGAGAAAGAGATGGTGGAGAGAAAACCGTAGAGAGAGAAAAAGTGACAATGGAGAAAGAGTGAGAGAGAGAATCGTTGAGAGAAAGAACAGTTTAGAAAGAGGAAGAGAGAGACAATGGTGGAAACTAGAGAAGAGAGAGAGAGAGAAGTGAGCCAACATAAAAATCATTTTCGTTTTTAGTTTTTGGTGCAATCACAATTTACAAGAATGGCGTCAAGGACAAGTTTTAAGTAACTCAGTGCAACCACTTGAAAAACGAGTGCAACTAATAGCTCCCTTAAATTATTGCTCTTGCTTTTATTTTCCTTTACTTATTACCTCTAAAGTGACGGATTTGTTCCGAAATTAATGTTTGATTGCTCTCGATTAGATGATGCTTATTATTTCTCACCACAATCTTTCACCTGCTGAATCTTGATTAGGGCTGTGATTTTTTGGACCGAACCGACCAAACCGCCAGGTTTGGTCCGATTTTGACGGATACTAATTTGGGTTTGGTTTGGAAAAATGAAAAATCGAAAAGTTTGGTTTGGTTTAGGTTGAAGCCTCCCAAGCCGATCACGAATATAGTTTGTGTGTATTTTTATATATATATATATATATATATATATATATATATATATATATATATATATATATATATAGGCAGGGGTTTTGATTAATTTTTAAGGGCATTTAAGTAAAATGCGTATTTTAATATAAAACCCTACCCTTGTCTTTAGCCTATTGCTAAATCCTAAAGTGGTAAAGTAGAACTTATAGAAAAATCGGTTGAGAAGTTGAGAAAATTTTGATGTGCAAGTAGAACTTACAGGAAAACCGAAACCGATCGAACTAAACCAAATCGAATCAGGTTGGTTTGGTTTAAGAGTTGGACCGTTTGGTTTGGTTTGAAAATCTAGAAACCGATTAGGACCGGTTTGGTTTGTGGCTTTGGTCCAAAACCAACCAAACTGAACCGAATGCACCCCTAATCTTGACATCAGAAGCCTCCATCAAGCGGTCAAATTTTGATTCCGCTTGATGATCATGGGTGTACGTCCAATGTGGTTCATGATTGTAGGTCCATGATATCAAGGCCCATTAGATCAAATGCCAGGGCAAAAAACAATCTCCAAGGACTAATTCAAAGTAGTCAAATGTTATTTTGTTGGAGAATCCATCACTAATCTAATTAATTTTCTAATTTTAATGAAAGTCTAATTAAGATTCCTAATCTTATTAGAAGTACTTATTTTAATATAATAAAAAAAATACTAAATTAATTAATTCTATCAAAATTGTAATTAATTAATGTATACTAATTGTATCGAAATTCTAAAAAGAAAAGGGTTTTGGACCGATTATGCTAAGGAGGATCGGCCCTGCTCCCAGGTACCCTCCGTAAGCTCCCTTAGGCAAATCGTTTGGCTAAGGATTATTTTAAAAATAATATGGATTGAAAGACTGAATTTAAATTTTATAATTATGGATTCAAAGATTAAAATCGTGAATTTTAAAGGATTAGAGATTGAAAATTTTAAGGACTCAGAATTAAGAATTAAAGAAAATACTAAAGAATTCAAAATTATAATTTAAAGACTAAAACTAAAGACTGGTTTTAAATTATAAAATCAGAGATTAAAACCAAGAATTTGAGTCTAAAAAAAAATGATCTAAGATCTAAAGCCTAAAATTAAGGATTTAGAACGACAAACTAAGAACTAAAATCGTGCTTGTTAAATAATAAAATTTGTTATTTACATATTATATCACAATATTCATGCTAGTTGTATCAAATGCACAGGGTATGAAATTTTTCGTACCTCAACTCAAAGCCAAACGAAGATTTCCTTTTTCAAGGCAACCTTCACATCACACATCCTTGATCCCGACCTAGAACACAACAAGGTTCATCCTATACATCAAATGTGACGAAAAACGGGAAGTCCTAAGTCTCCCCGAGTCCTTTTTACCAAAAATAGAAAAACTCATAAACAGGACAAATCGATCGGTCGAATCCCAAATCGATTGATCGATTTCTTCAGAAAATTCACATCTCTATCTGAACAATCCGATCGATCGGTTCATAAATTGATCGATCGGTTTCCTTAATCGATCGATCGGTTTCTTCAGAAACCTTCCACATCACTGTCCTGTCAAAATTGATCAATCCGTTCAGATTTTGATCGATCGATTTTGACATATTTTTAGTCACACAGCTTTTCTTCCATGACCCGTTTTCCCCTAAAATTGTATCTTATACTCCACTATTTCAATCATACTTTTTACTAATGCTTAACATAATTACTCATCACAAAATTAATACATCCTTTCATTCCTTTCCTTGGTCGATCACACACTTTTCAAGAGTAGTTGCCACAAAGGGTTTCGGAGTGAAATTCGTTGATCCCTCCGGCGATTGAATCAAAATGAACCCTTAGACGAATCTCCACTCCAACACATACTACTCTTTACTCTACCTGTTGTGTATGGTGCGATCACATGATTGGCTCACACATGAAGACTGGGAGAAAAAGGGAGTTTAGGTTCTCTTCCTTTCCACTTTCACAAAACAAATGAAGCAAAAATGGAAAATAGCTTATCCAGTTGCTTTTATACCTAAAGATACTCTTTGCGTGTTAAGCTGATACACCACACATTGGTGTATGGTCACTCATCTAACTGTTAATATCACATGAAATCGGACTTATTGGGAAATCGTAATTTTTTCGGGACGTCACACAACGGGTCAAAGGTAAATGAGTTGGGCCTCTACTAGAGTTAAATCTAGAGGTATGGACCTCTCCGAGGTCCGGGCCATATGTGTTTCAGTTTTCACGGGTCGTAATTAGTACATCCTGGGCCTGACTTGTAATCCAATTTACCGAGTTATGGGCCGAATCTTATCTAGACTATTGTCAATTCTATCAATTCTATTTACTCAAAAGTTTAGGATTTTGGGCCTCATCGGGCCGTCAAAGAATTCAATCGGGTCTCTTAACTTGATTGACCAATTTCACATGGGTTTTCTCATATGTTGGCATCATGGGGTCATGCGTTTGGGTATGTCAAATTAATTACGGTCTTGGGTTAAGATTCGAATACTAAGTTTATATATATATATATATATATATATATATATATATATATATATATATATATGGAGATTTTTTTCTAAGTAGTGGTGGACAACTGATAGTAGTTTAGGCCGTCATTTTCGACTCCGATGAAATTTTTACATGCTTCCAAAAATGTGGGCAAGATGACTGATGAAAACCTCTTTACCAAGTAGTTTCATCCAAAAATATGATCAGGTCTAATCATAGGAGGCAAATCACAGAGATCTACTTCATTCTATCAAAGTTTTAGGCCATAATTATTGGGCCTCAGTATCGGGTCCGTAACTTTCAACTCTAATGGGTAAATTGAGTACTCAGCGGCTCTTTGGAAAGATCCGCGAGTGTAATATCCCGAATATTTTAGACCTAATTTCGGTTACCTTGATATGCGTGCCGAAAGATTTATTGAACAAGTCCGAGTGATTTGGGTAGCTTAGGGTATGATGAGAGATCTGATCGAGGGATTTTTGTTTTGGACTTGTGGAAGTCATATAATCGGTGACTCATACACTATGGTGGGTGTATGTGTTTAACACCTAAAACTAATGCATGTAAGTGGATAGAATTGTTTAGCTTAAATATCTTAATATTATGTAAAATATCTTGATATTTTGAGGAGTGATTTTAGTTTATAAAGAGAGAAGTGTAGAGGAGAAGTTTTACTCTTCTCTCTCTCGTGTGAATCTGGAATTTGAAGCCCTTGCAATACTACACTTTTTTTTTTTATCTTAGATCCCTTGTGATTTAGAAACCCTCTCCCCATCTCAACCATTAAAAAGTCTTGTATTTTATTTCTGATCTGTTTAAGCTATTAAGAGAAAAGGATAGGGGAGAGAGGATAATTCTGTGGATGTCTTGGTCTCATGCTTTTGAAGCAACTTTGTGATGGACTGACTTGGAAGTCCAAGCCTACTAAACCTTGAGGTTTTGTTTTGGTGCTTGAAATTGGAGCAACGGGAGCGGAAGGATTTAACTTCAAAAGGTAGGCCTTTAAACTCATTTGATTAGACTAAATTTTTTACCTAGTTTAAATTGGATAAGAGTGCTTTTAGAATAGAGATTTAGTCTTCCAGTTGGAAGACCGAAAACAAATCAGAAGGAAAATTTGGACATACATAGACCTGGAGAAATTCGAGGGTCAAATTTGAAATTCGACCATCGAATTAAAATTCGAGGGTCGAAATTGGGCTTTTATAGCCTGATGCAATATTGGGAATTCGAGGGTCAAATTTTATTTCGACCATCGAATTTCAAAGTCGACCATCGAATTTGAATTCGAGGGTCGAATTTTGCCCCTATTTCTAGCCTTTGAATTTTTGTCAGATTTTTTTTGTTGGATAGCTTTAGGGTTTGACTTTTTGACCTCTATTAACACTTGTAGTGTTAATCCTTGTAGGGTTGATGGTAGAGAGTCCATTGTGAGGACTTTCTTGTGTGTTTTGGATCGCTTTGAGTCGAGGTAGGGGAACCCTAAACCTGATTTGCATTCTATTATAAGTATAGGTTGTTTTGTATAAAGCATGAATTCCGAAATTTTGTTTGACACAACAAGAATAAGAACTTTGAAATGTGACACAAATAAAAACTTTGAAACTTTGATATGAATAAGAACTCAGAAATTTGAACTTCCGAACTTTGAACTTTGAATCAGAACTCCGAAAATCCGAAAATGTATTATATATACAAACTTTGATATATTTAGCATTTGCATTTGATTTGAGGCACATCCGAACGAAATCCTAGGTTCCACCAACCGTGTTGACGGTATTCAGCCGTGTGCAAGTGTCCCTCAGTACATAGGGGCTTGTTACACTTCCGAAAAAGGGTTCATGAACGACGATGGTTAGTAAGGTTTCCCATCGGTGACATTCCCGCTCTTATGCTTGTATGTAATTTGAGAGAATATTTTTAAGTTATAAATTTAAGACAAAAAGCATGTCTAATTCAGAAATTTGAAAACATCAGACTCATTGAATCAGCTTTTGGCTTTCTATTTAGAATTTAAAATTTAGTTTGCAAAGCATCTTTTGAAAACCATATTTGATCCAATTTTGTCTTTGAAAAACCTTTACTTGTGATAAAATGAAATTGGATAAGTTTCCTCTATTGAGCTTCGATGTTAGCTCACCCCGACTATACGTCACAGGTGTTGAGATTGACTTGGGATTTGAAGATCTGGATTTGGAGGACTCCAACTGTATTCCTGAGGAGGAATTGGAGACCCCAGCAGAGGAATTCTGTCCTTGAACTAGATTTACACTTTTGGTACTTTTGGTTTAGAATTATTTGAATATTAGGCCCTAGGCCACTGTTTTGTCTCTCTGGATATCACTTGAGGAACCATCATTAGGAACCACTATTTTGGGTGTTGGATTGGCCATCACCGGTGGTTCTTCCTGGTTCCTCAGGGTGATATATTATTTCGAATGAGCTTTTGTTCTTGATTATTTTTCGTTTTGCTTCTGTTTAGTTCTATACTTATGCTGCCGACTTTTATTTGTTACGGCTTATTGAGAAGTCAATAAGTTGATGAACCGGCCTTTCCTATACCCTTAAGGATTGAAAAAGTCGGGTCGTCACAGCGAGTCACACATCTGATTTATTTATATCATTTGTGTAAAAAAGTTAGTGGATTAGGACTTAAATAGGTCCATCTGATTGAAGGTCGGATCTGATTTTCTGGTTGTGCGTCATTTACCTATATTCCGGCTGAAATTTTATGAATTTCTTGCCGTTGATTCTTATCAAATCAAGGCATAAAATTTTTAAAGGATCTTAAGGATGTTCTAAGGCTTATGTTTAATTTATTCTAGATTTTTTCACGAATATTTCGGGCATGGGAATTGGCACTCATTAAAATCTTCTTTTTTTTAGTGCAGTAGGACATATTCGTTGCATTGCGCTCTGGTTGCTGTAACTTCCAGACCGTATTGGATTCAGGTGTGAAATTTTTACTAAGCATCTGGAACTCAGTCAGGTACATTCTAAAATTTTTAGGAATTTTTATGTAATTTTTTCTTATTTGTTCGGTTCACTGTTCCGGGACTGAGTTCCTGTGAGCTACACAGTCCACAATTTTGAGCCTCAAATGGGATCCACCTTAGTGGTCCATTCAATGCCACACATCCTCGGATCTCAGTCCAGAACATTCCCAACTAATCTCATATCCATTGGGATCAAGTTTTGGGTCATCATATCCATTCAATTAACTCTAGTTGGTTACCGGTATTTTCCTAGTCACCGGTGTCGATTTTCTTTAAAGTTATCGGATCGGGCTTTGGGAGCCACCCGATCGGGCCTATCTTATCGAGCACGAGTATGTTTTTCAAAGTCTTTTTCTTTTAGAAGACAATCTTTCATAAATCACGTTATCTAAGATCCGTTTCAATCGTGTTTTCAAGCTCTAATCGCTATGCATTTTAAGTGTACATATCGCATCGAATCCTATCCATGCATCTATCACCATTTAATTCTATGATCAAAATTTTGGAAAATTTTTATCTATGTCTAAGGTTGAATAATTTATTTCAGTTTACCAACGAGCTATTTTCCTAGATCATAATCACAGAAGAGAACTAATTATTTAACCATAAATTCAAGTAATTCAACTTTGCTAGTGAGCCAATTATGACCATCCGATTGGTCCATCATAAAGACCATATTTTGACCCATACTTTCTGAGATGAATGTATTTAAAACTCATCATGTCCCAGTCACTAATTATGCCAAAAAACTTTGTAAAGACCCGTATTTTGAACCCGAGTTAGACTGACCATGTGTGTGTATTCGGCTCGGCAACCGATGTCACCATTTGTTTTGGATTTTTATCTAGATGTGATTGTGCGGACAGATTTTAATTTAGAGCCCATTTGGACCCTCGTGCGAAAGTTGTGCACCGACCTCGGTGTGGCCGCTCAACACCGGACTTGAGTTTTAAAATTAGAAGTGTATAATACATAAGATGTGTGTGTGTTTAACTTTGTGAGCAATCCTATTATAAGAAGGAATTGCATTCCTGTATTATATATACTAGGTTTTGTTAAGAGAGGAAGAGGCGTGAGTGCCGTGAAGAACCGTAGTCGTTTGATAGTTACCCAACCGTGTGAAACTCCGTCTTCTCTCTTCTTCAATCATCGTAGGAGATCGGTTTAGAAAACCTCCTTCTCTAGAACCCTCTTTGTTGAAAACACTTAAACCTTAGAAAGAACTTGAATCAACCTTGGATTCGTAGTTGGCTATTGGGAGAAGTTGAGATCATTGGGGGCGTGTTGGAGTTGTCTCTGTGAACTCGTGGGATCGATCGCGGCGCGAATCATTGAGGAAACCCGTCGGTTTCGTTCCGAAGCTCCATTCGCGTGACTCATTTCTAATCTAGGAATCCTTAGATTAAAGGTACGTTTTAATTAAACTTTTTGATTAAATCATTAGATTAGCCATGGGTTTTGCTTTGGGATGTATGGGTTTCGATTCGGGTGAAAACTAAATCGTCGTCATACGCTCGAGCGAGCTATTATCATCGCTCGAGCGAGGTATCACCGAACTCCGACATTGCCTTAGTATTTTAGTCATAACTTTTTATCCCGAACTCTGATTGAGACGATTCTTTTTTGCGTTGGAAAGCTAATAGAAAAATCTACAACTTTCATGTTTTGAACAACTCATGGATCAATCGTCTTGATGGTCAAAAATATATGAGAATGTTACATCAAGTCGCTCGAGCGAGCTATTATCATCGCTCGAGCGAGGTATTGCCGAACTCCGACATTGCCTTAGTATTTTAGTCATAACTTTTTATCGCGAACTCTAATTGAGACGATTCTTTTTGCGTTGGAAAGCTAATAGAAAAATCTACAACTTTCATGTTTTGACTAATGTATGGATCAATCGTCTTAATAGTCAAAAATATATGAGAATGTTATATCAAATCGCTCGAGCGAGCTATTATCATTGCTCGAGCGAGGTATTGCCGAACTCCGATATTGCCTTAGTATTTTAGTCATAACATTTTATCCAGAACTCTGATTGAGACGATTCATTTTGCGTTGGAAAGCTAATAGAAAAATCTACAACTTTCATGTTTTGACCAACTCATGGATCAATCGTCTTGATGGTAAAAAATATATGAGAATATTACGTCAAATTCTAGGATTGGCGCAACTTGCCTGTTTTGACTTGTTTTTGAAGAAACACTTAAATAGGTCTATATTATTAGTAATTAGAGTTAATCTTAACGCATGAACCTATATTGTGATGTAGATTGAGGGCGAGAGGCCATCAATAGGACTTTGCTTGACTTCACATAACTCCGAGTTTTGGTAGGAGAATCTCATCTTTACAGTATTTTATTTTAATTCGCATGGATATTTTGAATTAAAATCTTTAAACTTGCATATGCCATTGAAATCACATCTGTAAACTAAAATTGATATGAATGATTGAAAATCTAAATCTACCTGAATCCTAAAACCTGAATCTGCTTAAGCTCTGAAAATCTGAAATCAAGAACCTGAACTATGTATAAGAGACTTGCATCTGATTTATATTAGTATCTGCATTTGTTTTATGATTGACCTGAACGACCCCTCAAAAATTCCTGAACAATTTCCTGGCACAAGTTTCCCTCATTACGCAGGGGCTTGTTGCATCCTGAAAAAGGGTTCATGAACGACGATGGTAGGTAGGGGTTCCCATCGGCTATATTCCTGCTCTCGAGATATAGTTTACTCGGGAGGTATTTTAAGTTGAGGATTAAGTCATGAATTCGAACTTTGCATATAGAAGTTAGAGAAACTAAGACAGAAACACCTTGCATACATTTAAAACTGTTTTCACACATTTAGAAATAAATTTTACATATGATTTATGCACCTAAATTCAGTTTATTATCTGCTTATATGTTTGACAAGCTATATTCCGATATTTGTTTTGAAACCATATTAGTTAAAGTAAAATGCCGTAGATGTCTTTCTTCTATTGAGCTTTGTGGGTTAGCTCACTCTAACTATACGTCACGAGTTAGTCTTGTGGTGGCTATTCGTATGAGATGATCCACGACTACGTGCCTGAGGAAGAGCTTGAGGTTCCTCCTGAGGAGTTTTTCCCAGTATAGAACTTATTGATTTTCTTATTTGTGGTGAGAGTTAGACTTGAATTTGTGGGCCCATTTTAGTTGGATATCATAGTTTTATACTTGACGTTGTTTTCTGTTATGAACCATGTTTCGATGATGGTCGGCCATCATCGGTGGCTCTTTACTTTTAATTGCTTCCGCATTTATTTTAGCTATGAATTTTTATTACGCTTTACTCTGATATGTGCCATGTTTGTCCGGCTTATCGTTTATTCGATAGGTTGGCAAACCGGCCTTTCCTATACCTGAGGGATTGGAAAAGTCGGGTCGTCACAGTTGGTATCAGAGCCATGGTTTTTAGATTCTCTAAGGACCCATGAGAACCAACCGTGACCCGCACCGATTCGCATCGAGTCATGTCGTTAGGTCCGTAATCACTAATCTTTGTTTGTGATTGTCTTTACAATCAATGTTGGTGATGTTGTGGTGTTCACAATGACAGATCAAGATAGCCCCAAGATTTAGAGGCGAGGCGAGGTAGGGCGGTGCCTTTAGAGGACATTCTGAAGGTGTCGGTACATCAAGGAGTTGCCTTCTCATCCGGTTCTAATCGTCCCTATAGGAGCCGGAGTTGATAGAGGTCGTGAAAGAATGGAACAAGTGTTGGAAAGTCGGCCACCAACATTGCTCGGAGACCGCATCTATGGCTCGGATGCGCAATCGCCGACAAGCAAAGCTGATTTCTGGACAACAACAACAATCATCGGATTTGCGAATTCGGAGGATGAGACCTACAAATTTTTTCATGCACCGAGGTTGGATGGAAGAGATGAGATGGAAAAGATCTTCGAGGTGCTTCAGCAGTAATCATGTCGAGAAGGTTAGATGGGCAACCTTCAAACTGGACGGACAGGCTGGACCATGGTGGAAGTCCGTGGCTAGACACAGGGAGCAGGAGTTTCCCAATACTCCTTGGACATGGGCTGAGTTTATCGAGGCGTTCAACGATCAGTACTTTCCCAAGATCGTTAGGCATCAGATGGAAGTTCAGTTCATCTAGCTAAAGCAGGAGACAATGTCAGTGCGTGAGTATGGAGATGAGTTCACGCGACTTTCAAGGTTTGCACCTCAACATGTGGCCACCGATATGATGAAGGCCAGAAAATTTCAGTTGGGTCTTAGGCCGAGTATACAGGAGAGCGTGGCTATGTGGGAAATGGAAACATATGGAGGAGTACTGTCAAAGGCCCTCATAGCAGAGGAAGAAATTCAAAAGCGGTTTTTGAGAAGCAGTCGAATGAACAAGGACGGGGGTTGTACAAGGCGTCAGTACTTATGAACATAAGAGGGACAAGTTTACAAATCCGCCAGTGAACCTTATTCAACATGCATTTTCTACACCAACATTTTCTTCTGGACCGACCCTTATCGTGAGATTGGCGGATCATCACTGTGCAATCCGACCGGGTTCTACAGCTAGTGGAGCTTCAGTGGCACAAGGATCCTCTCGTGCACCATCTTTTGTTTCGGTCACTATGTGCCTAAGGTGCGGGAAACCACACAAGACCGAGGATTGTAGGAGGAACACTGAAACATGTTTTTGGTGTGGCGCAATCGGACACATGGTTAAGGATTGTCCTCAGGAGGACAAGGGAAGAACTAGTTCGGCTTCTACTCAGAGATCGACCCGACCTACTGTTCAAGGTCGAGCTTATGCCGTGATGGCTCAAGAAGCCGAAACATCGAACGTGATCGAGGTATTATTAAAAGTTGAGATGTCTTCTTATTTTATGTGTTATATATAATTACTTGATATTTAATAAATTTTGTTAATAAGTTATGGATGAACACACATGCTTAGAAACTTTTAATTGAAACGCTTGTCTAAACTAAGGTACCCTTTTTATGCATCGGGGGAGCGATGTAAGCAAAACCGAAGCGCGAGTGTTGATAGACCCTGGGTCTACACATTCTTTTGTTACTCCATTGTTCGCTGAGAAGTTGGGAATCATTCCCAAGGCCCTTGATTTCATCTTGGCAGTGTCAATTCCTACGGGCAACTCAGTGAGCACCGATACCATGTGTCAATCAGTGATTGTGATGATCGAAGACCACGAGACAGTGGCTGATTTGATCATTTTGAGCATGGAAGGGTTCGACGTGATACTAGGGATGGATTGGTTATCTACTTACCATGCGAGCGTGGATTATCTTTGAAAGATTATAACATTACGCGTAGAGAGAAAATCTTTTCGATTTTGCGGAGTCAAATCTTATGTGATACCGTTTATCTCTGCCATTCGAGCAGACCGTATGATGAGGAACGAGTGTTGTGGTTATCTGGCCTACTTGCAAGATCATAAGGAGGAGAAGAAAAATATTGCAGATATTACGATTGCTTGCGAGTATTCAGATGTTTTTCACGAATATCTACGGATTACCACGACAAGGAGATTGAGTTTTGCGATTGAGTTAGTGCCGAGTCTTGAACCGATTATCAAAAACTCCGTGTCGAATGGCGCTCGCGAATTGAAAGAGTTGAAGGAGCAGCTTCAGGAACTGCTAGATAAGGGCTTTATCAGACCGAGTGTGTCACCCTGGGGAGCACCGGTTCTATTTGTAAAGAAGAAAGACGGTTCAATGCGGCTTTGCATCGATTACCGCCAGCTAAATAAGTTGACAATTAAGAACCGTTATCCACTTCCAAGAATTGATGATCTGTTCGATCAGTTACAAGGAGCAAGGTTCTTCTCGAAGATCGACTTGAGGTCAGGCTACCATCAGTTGAAAGTTAAGTCTGAAGACATTCAGAAGACATCGTTCAGAACCCGATATGGGCACTACGTGTAATGACCCGAAAAATTTGAGCCCGAACTCGACTGACCCCGTGTATGTGTCCGACACGGAAATCGATGTCTCCATGGTTTTTATGTAATAATAAATCATTAAATGATATTAAGATAACTTTGTGCGGACGGATTAAGGTTTAAAGGTGTGTTTGGGCCTTTAGTGTGAAAGTCGTGCACCGACGCACTGTGTGCCGCTCAACACCGAAACCAAACTCTATTTCAAGTGGATAAGCCTAACACACTTTTGCAGTGTTATCGCTTCGCACCGAAACCAAACCCTTTAGCTAATTAAAAGGCAAAGCTTCTCAAAGAAGCTTCACCCGGTTGCAAGCCTTGCAAATTTGAAAGCTAGAGAGAGAGAGAGAGAGAGAGCTCCCGTCAACCTTCAAACCCCTTCTCGTGAGATTTCGATCGCGAGATCGCCATCGCGCAGAGGACTCCGCACTCGTCGCAAGGCTCGTGATGTCGGTATCGATGGTGTTCCGCCGTTTATAAATCTGGACCGTTCAAGGAAAAAGAACCCCATTTTCAAAGAGCCGATCACTTTGGAATCGTCTCCCGTGCTTGGAAGAGGTTAAGATCGACGCGTAAGGATGAACGGCATCATCTTCAAGTCCTTGTGATCGATCTCTGTGGATTCATCGTGGAAATCCGAAAGTTTCGTTTCGAAACCCCTTTTGGACAACGATCCTTAAAGGCGCGAAATCGATCGAAGAAAGGTTAGTTTTCTTTGATTTTAATGGTTTAGATTATAGAACAAATCCTTGTTTTAGTTTAGTGTGTATTTATGAAGTATTAATGGTGATTGAACAACCATTAGTGGAAGGAGATCAAAAAAATGGAAGGGAGGTGAACTCCATTAATGACTTTTCATTGGTTGATCGATCACCAAGGTGGTGATCGATCTATTACAAGTGATCGATCACCAAGGTGGTGATCGATCTACAATGAGGTTGGTGATCGATCACCAAGGTGGTGATCGATCAATCTGTATAAGAAATTGAAGTGGACAGAAGGGGAGAGTTTTTGAAATTGCATTGGTGATCGATCACCAAGGTGGTGATCGATCTACAGGAGGGTTGGTGATCGATCACCAAGGTGTTGATCGATCAACCTTGACTGCGTCTTGACATAACTTTTACTCGAACTCCGATTGATGCGATTCTTACGGCATTGGAAAGAGGACAACCAAATCTACAACTTTTATGAATTAACTAACTGATAAATAAATTGTTATGATGATCAAAATTGAGCTGGAAGTTTGGTCAAGTTCTAAGTAATCGCGTTTTGACAGAAGTATCGATATAGCTTCGGTATTTTGGCCATAACTCCTTGTCCCGAACTCCGAATGACGTGATTCTTGATGCGTTAGAAAGAGTACGACGATATCTAACTCTTTCATGAATTAACCAAATCTTTAATAAAATGTTTTGAGGGTCAAAATGAAGTGGGAAGTTGGGTCAAGTTTCGAGTCAACACGAAATTACCCATTTCTGCCTCGGTTTTGAGAAAACACTTAAATACGTCAACATTATTAATAATTAGGATCAATTTTTAATACAACATCACTTGTGTGATGTAGACTAAGAGTAGAGGCTGTGGATAAGAACTTTTGGATCGCTTTGGACCGGCGTTGGATTTGCTTAGAAAGATCATTAGGGTAGGGGAAACTCAACGAAAATTACATTTTATCAATTGATTCATAATTTCTTTGATATTCAACCTGATTCTTTATTTCCATTCTGATATGTTCTATTTCCGTCCTGTTTTCGTATATGATCTGATTATTCCGTGTTTCCGCTTGTGACCTGATTCGTTCTGTTCAATTTTGTTTTAATCTGTTTGTTCTGTTTTGCTTATGATTCGATTTGTTCTGTTTCCGTATGAGATATTATTAGTTGAACTTGCCTATGAACTTTGAATTAGAATGAATATGGGACTCTGTTTCGACAAATTGAATAGAAACTATAGGATGTTGAATCTCTGGATTTTTGGGTAATGTTATCGGCGATGGCGAAATTTAGAATATGGATGATTGGACTCTGAACCTTGGAAACCAGATAAACTTAATGTTGAATTGTTAAGTATGAACCTTGAACCCTATATTTGAGAGTGAATGTGAATAGTGAGAACATATATGAAACTCGACTGTGAGTAGACATTGACAAGTGGACCGGTACGGCGGTTATCCGTACACAGTGTATAGTGCATAGCATACATAGTGGGCCTGTACGGGGGCGATCCGTACGCATTGCATAGCATACATAGTGGGCCCGTGACGGGCGATCCGCATTTATAACATACATAAGTGAAGTGAACATAGTGAACATAGTGAGTGAAGTGAATACAGTGAGTGAAGTGAACACAATGAGTGAAATGAGCATAGTGAGTGATATGGACGCAATGAGTAAAGTGAAACACGAAAATCTGGAAATTGAGCACAGTGAATAAGAATTACAAGCTTGTGTCTCTGTTAAAAAAAATATCTACCTTGTCATTACTTTTATTCTGCTATCAAACATCTGATCTGTTCAATCTGTTAAATTCGTCTTTTTATATATGACCTACTTCTGCTTTGAATTCTGTCATTAGTAAGATGTAACTGCTATTGATGTTCTTCTACTGAGCTTAGATGTAGCTCACCCACGACTATACGTCACAGGTATAGCCTTTCATCGGAACCTTGGACTTGAGGAGAATCGGAGTTGCCTACTGGAGGGAGAAGCTCACTTGGTTTGGCACAATGACTTCTGAGACTTGAGTTTTGTATGTATTTGTACACCACTGTTTAGGTGATGGTTAGTCATCATCGGTGGTTTAGCTTGTTTCCTTTGGATTACGTGTTCTCGATATAGAATGGAGTTTTATATTTTTGTTCTGTCATGTGTACCTGTTTTGATTTTGCTCATGTGTGTTTATACCAAGTATATTCTGTATCAGATTGTGTTCTGCGATCTGGCAGTCCGAGTTTTCCCTTTTGGTATTGGTTTAAATAAAATAAAATTTAAAAAAAAAAAAAAAAAAAATCTCTATGGAAAGGTAAGTTGGGAAAATTCGGGCTGTTACAGTACGAGTTCTTGGTCATGCCATTTGAGTTGACAAATGCACCCGCGCCATTTATGGACTTGATGAACCGGATATTCAAGTCACATTTGGACAAGTCTGTAGTAGTTTTTGTAGATGACGTCCTCATCTATTCAAAGACGCGAGAAGAACATGAGCAACATCTGCGAGTGGCTCTACAAACCCTTAGAGACCATCAGTTATATGCAAAACTTAGTAAGTGTGAGTTTTGGCTTGAGCAGGTCAGTTTCTTAGGCCATGTTATCTCTGAGACCGGTATTACAGTTGACCCAGCAAAGATTGAGTCAGTGATGAATTGGGAACAGCCAAAGACCATTACGGAGGTTCGTAGTTTCCTCGGTTTGGCAGGATACTACAGAAGGTTTGTGGAGGGCTTCTCCAAGATATCAGGTCCTCTTACACAACTTACAAAGAAGAATACTAAATTTGATTGGACAAAGCACTGTGAGCAAAGTTTTCAGGAACTCAAGAAACGATTGACTCGCGCCAAGATTACTTGCTATACCATCGAGCAGGAGGCTTTACAGTATACAGTGATGCATCATATGGGGGTTTAGGCTGTGTGCTTAACCAGAATGAGAGAGTCATTGCTTATGGGTCTAGACAGCTAAAAGACCATGAGAAGAATTACCCGACGCATGATCTTGAGTTGGCAGCAGTGATTTTTGCTCTGAAGATCTGGAGGCATTACCTTTATGGGGAGACCTTCGATATATTTACCGATCATAAGAGCCTCAAGTATCTCTTCTCACAAAAGGAGTTGAATATGAGACAGCGTCGATGGATGGAGTTCTTGAAAGATTATGATTGTACCATCCAGTACCACCCCGGGAAAGCAAACGTAGTGGCAGATGCGTTAAGTCGAAAGTTCTCTGCTCTGTTATCACATCTCACCACAAGGGTGCGACGATGGCATCTTTTGGAAGATATGGCTCTAAGTAGCATGAGATTTGACGTAAAAGGTTCAGGTGCATTAATGGCTACGCTGGTGATTCGTTCGACCCTCTATGAGAACTTACCGCTGATCGAGTTCGCCTACAATAACAGTTACAAGGCTAGCATCGGCATGGCACCCTACGAAGCTTTGTATGGACGACGGTGCAGGTCTCCGCTTAATTGGGAAGAAGTGGGTGAGAAACTCATTTTAGGTCTCGAGATCGTGGAGAATACAACCGAGACAGTTCGGTTAATCCGTGAGAGACTACGCATTGCTCAAAGTCGTCAGAAGAGCTACGCTGATCTGAAAAGAAACCATGTTGAGTTTAAGGTGGGAGATAACGTATTTGTGAAAATCTCTCCTACAAAAGGCGTGATGCATTTTGGGAAGCGTGGGAAGCTGAGTCCGCGCTATGTTGGACCTTTCGAGGTATTGGGCCGAGTCGGCGAGGTTGCCTATCGAGTAGCTTTGCCACCGCAGCTATCGGAAATGCACAACGTGTTTCATGTATCCATGTTACGAAGATATGTTAAGGACCCGACTCACGTATTGGACTACCAGCCCATTGAGCTCCAAGAAGACCTATCCTTGGTTGAGGAACCGATACGAATCTTGAATCGTAAAGAACAAATCTTACGGACAAAGAGCATTCCCTTAGTACTCGTGAAGTGGCGGAACCATTCTTCAGAGGAAGCCACATGGGAGCGTGAAGCGGAGATTCGCGAGCAATTTCCACAACTTTTCGAGTGAAGGTATATTGTAAACTATAGTTATGTAAGAAAACCATACGTACCTTTAAATTCTTGAATTTGCTTCTTAAAAATTAAAAAAAAAAAAAAAAAAAAAGGGAGAATTTCTTCAAAATCTTCAATGTTAAATTGGTTCATAACATCGATGCTTTACATATATATCTATAACGATCACACAATAAAATCTTAAATGTCATATTTATTCATTCTCGGTTAGAACCGTATGTCTGTTGGAACCCGTGTTATCAGTTAGAACATGTTACTAGGCATGTGATCATGCTTCTGAATAAGTATTCGATTCTGACATCTGAAATTTCTGCTCAAATAATAACCAAAAGGGTGAGGTAGGTGTGTGTGCTAGTTTTGTGTCATGGTGAAGTATGTTTCCAGGCACGTGACACTTGGGAAGGAATGCATCCATGTACGGATGCAATCCTCTATGGCAGTATGGGATGCCACACGCAGTACATCCAGGTTACTACGGATCCGGACCTTTGAAAGCGTGCTTAGTGAAGCCTGCCGCATCGCGACCAAAGTTCTTTGACTTTAGACTGTTTCGATTTTGCTTTATACTGGTGTTAGGATAAGGACTTACCGCAGTTCGGTTTAGCTATCCGTACATTTTTGAGGACGAAAATTCCTAAGGAGGGTAGAATGTAAAGACCCATATTTTGAACCCGAGTTAGACTGACCCTGTGTGTGTATTCGGCTCGGCAACCGACGTCACCATTTGTTTTGGATTTTTATCTAGATGTGATTGTGCGGACAGATTTTAATTTAGAGCCCATTTGGACCCTCGTGCAAAAGTTGTGCACCGACCTCGGTGTGGCCGCTCAACACCGGACTTGAGTTTTAAAATTAGAAGCGTATAATACATAAGATGTGTGTGTGTGTTTAACTTTGTGAGCAATCCTATTATAAGAAGGAATTGCATTCCCGTATTGTACTAGGTTTTGCTAAGAGAGGAAGAGACGTGAGTGCCGTGAAGAACTGTAGTCGTTTGATAGTTATCCAACCATGTGAAACTCCGTCTTCTCTCTTCTTCAATCATCGTAGGAGATCGGTTTAGAAAACCTCCTTCTCTAGAACCCTCTTTGTTGAAAACACTTAAACCTTAGAAAGAACTTGAATCAACCTTGGATTCGTAGTTGGCTATTGGGAGAGGTTGAGATCATTGGGGGCATGTTGGAGTTGTCTCTGTGAACTCGTGGGATCGATCGCGGCGCGAATCGTTGAGGAAACCCGTCGGTTTGGTTCCGAAGCTCTATTCGCGTGACTCATTTCTAATCTAGGATTCCTTAGATTGAAGGTACGTTTTAATTAAACTTTTTGATTAAATCATTAGATTAGCCATGAGTTTTGCTTTGGGATGTATGGGTTTCGATTCGGGTGAAAACCAACGAAATCGCGTCGCTGTAGCTCGCTCGAGCGAGCTATTATCATCGCTCGAGCGAGGTATCACCGAACTCCGACATTGCCTTAGTATTTTAGTCATAACATTTTATCCCAAACTTCGATTGAGACGATTCATTTTGCGTTGGGAAGCTAATAGAAAAATCTATAACTTTCATGTTTTGACCAACTCATGGATCAATCGTCTTGATGGTCAAAAATATATGAGAATGTTACATCAAATCGCTCGAGCGAGCTATTATCATCGCTCGAGCGAGGTATTGCCGAACTCCGACATTGCCTTAGTATTTGAGTCATAACATTTTATGCCGAACTCCGATTGAGACGATTCATTTTGCGTTGGAAAGCTAATAGAAAAATCTACAACTTTTATGTTTTGACCAACTCATGGATCAATCGTCTTGATGGTCAAAAAGATATAAGAATGTTACGTCAAATCGCTCGAGCGAGCTATTATCATCGCTCGAGCGAGGTATTGCCGAACTCCGACATTGCCTTAGTATTTTAGTCATACTATTTTATCCCGAACTCCGATTGAGACGATTCATTTTGCGTTGGAAAGCTAATAGAAAAATCTACAACTTTTATGTTTTGACCAACTCATGGATCAATCGTCTTGATGGTCAAAAATATATGAGAATGTTACGTCAAATTCTAGGATTGGCGCAACTTGCCTGTTTTGACTTGTTTTTGAAGAAACACTTAAATAGGTCTATATTATTAGTAATTAGAGTTAATCTTAACGCATGAACCTATATTGTGATGTAGATTGAGGGCGAGAGGCCATCAATAGGACTTTGCTTGACTTCACATAAATCTGAGTTTTGGTAGGAGAATCTCATCTTTACAGTATTTTATTTTAATTCGCATGGATATTTTGAATTAAAATCTTTAAACTTGCATATGCCATTGAAATCACATCTGTAAACTGAAATTGATATGAATGATTTGAAAATCTAAATCTACGAATCTTGAAACTGAATCTGAAGCTCAAATCTCAAGAACTGAACTATGTATAAGAGACTTGCATCTGATTTATATTAGTATCTGCATTTGTTTTATGATTGACCTGAACGACCCCTCAAAAATTCCTGAACAATTTTCTGGCACAAGTTTCCCTCATTACGCAGGGGCTTGTTGCATCCTGAAAAAGGGTTCATGAATGACGATGGTAGGTAGGGGTTCCCATCGGCTATATTCCTGCTCTCGAGATATAGTTTACTCGGGAGGTATTTTAAGTTGAGGATTAAGTCATGGATTACTGAACTTTGCATATAGAAGTTAGAGAAACTAAACAACATGAAACCTTTGCATACATTCTTAAAACTGTTTTCACACATTTAGAAATAAATCTTACATATGATTTCTGCACCTAAATTCAGTTTATTATCTGCTTATATGTTTGACAAGCTATATTCCGATATTTGTTTTGAAATCATATTAGATAAAGTAAAATGCCGTAGATGTCTTTCTTCTACTGAGCTTTGTGGGTTAGCTCACTCCGACTATACGTCACAGGTTCAGGTACTGACGTGGCTATTCAGGGCTGTGAGACTGATCCTGACTACGTGCCTGAGGAAGAGATTGAGGTTCCTCCTAAGGAGTTTTTCCCAGTATAGAACTTACTGATTTTCTTATTTGTGGTGAGAGTTAGACTTGAATTTGTGGGCCCATTTTAGTTGGATATCATAGTTTTATACTTGACGTTGTTTTCTGTTATGAGCCATGTTTCGATGATGGTCGGCCATCATCGGTGGTTCTTTACTTTTAATTGCTTCTGCATTTATTTTAGCTATGAATTTTTATTACGCTTTACTCTGATATGTGCCCTGTTTGTCCGGCTTATCGTTTATTCGATAGGTTGGCAAACGGCCTTTCCTATACTTGAGGGATTGGAAAAGTCGGGTCATCACAAAATTTGATCTAAATCATATGAGAATCAAACAAATTTAAAAATTATGTCACGTATGTTCTTATCTAGTAATCTAGTGATCTAACACCACACATTATGATCAAGATTAACCATCATTTTAGGAAATAAAATTATATGGTTTCACATGAATAATTCATCAAACATGCATGTAACAGCAAGTCATAAATCTCGTAATTCTATGCAAGGAAATAAAATATTTTTCAATGCTATACCATGCGTAACTTCAACACACATCTATTACCACTATTTGACCTAGAAATCCATGATTAGCATAGTAGATTCCAGAGATCAAAATTTAAATTCTAACATCTACATGCCATGTATTTTCTATCTATAAAGAATTTATAATCAAATTCACATGACATGTATATTAAAAGTCAAAACTTAATATTTCTATACACATTAGAGCTTAGGGGTTATATTTGACCAAATCTTGACCATTGGATGACCTTGCATGATCATATAGATCACATGCATGACATCCCATGGTCATGGAAAAATATTATCCCAGATCATTCACAATAAGCAAATCAAAATCACTTTTTAATTCAAGAAAATCAAGGAAAAATGCAACTACATATTGATCTTGACATCTTTGACCATTATAGACCATTGGATGGCCTTGCACGATCATGTAGATCACATGCATGGCCTCTAAGGTCACTGGTGTAACAAATATTCTAGAATCTTCAAGAATTTTAGATAAAAATCCAAGCCAGTCTGCAAAAGTTCAAAAAAATCCAAGGAAAGTTCAAAATCCACTTAACCTAGACTTATTGGACCAATCTTGACCATTGGTGTGACAGCCTGGATTTTCATGCTCAAAAATCCGTGCCATCAGGATCATTCTCTGGATGATCCCCAGGACAAATCATGGAGTGTCTGTTCGTCTAGCAAAAATTAGAGTAGACACTGTCCAGTAGTGGCAGATCGAGTCATCATATAAGGCTTTAAAAGAAAGAAGCAACAACAAAGCATCTATATAAAGACCAAAGAATATGCATTCCCAAAAAGGAACCAAGAAGAACCACTAGTGATGGACATCCATCACCCAAAACAATGGTTCCCGATAGTGGTTCCTTTTTGGGAATTGGTGTATTTAATGTAATGTCTTGAGAATATGGAATATACTTTGAGAATGTAATTTTCTATCTTTTTCTAGGCTAGGTAGTTGCTTTGGAAGTGTATGTTTATTGATTCTTGATTTTATATTGTGGGCTATTTTTATCACTCATGTATTTTCATATTACAAGTTATATGAATGAAATTTGAAAGGTTCTAAGTAGTATATCACTTTAGTCTTCATTTTTGGTGTTTTTCTACACAAGAGAACAACTTTCTTCTCTTTAGAGTGCCATCTTCTTCCAATCCTAGTTGGTGTAATCCAACAAAGTGGTATCAAAGTTTGAGATTCATGGCTTCCAATATGTTGCAACCTCAACTTCCTCATTTTACCGGTAAGAACTACAATCAATGGAGTATTCAAATGAAGGTTTTATGTGGGTCTCAAGATTTGTGGGATATTGTTGAGACTGAATATGTAGAACCGGAGGATCAAGCGGCTCTCACACAAGCTCAACTCAATGAGTTGAAAGAAAATAGTAAGAAAGACAAGAAGGCTTTGTTCTTCATCTATCAAGTTGTGGATGAAATTATTTTTGAAAGAATTTCATTGATGTAATCGGCAAAGCAAGCATGGGATACTCTCAATACTTCATACAAAGACGAAGATAAAGCCAAATTGGTGTGGCTCCAAACTCTTCGAAGTGAGTTTGATTCTATAAGAATAAAGGATTCGGAAGCGGTGGAAGATTTTTTCAATCGAGTAATTTCTCTCGTTAGTCAATTAAGGATTAATGGTAAAAATCTTCAAGATCAAAGAATTGTAGAAAAAATTCTTAGATGTTTGACTTGTAAGTTTGAATATATTGTTGTTGCAATTGAAGAATCTAAGGATTTATCTACTTTGTCTTTGAAAAGTTTGTTGGGATCGCTTCAATCCCATGAACTTCGTATGAAGCAATTTGATTCTTCTCCTCTAGAGCATGCTTTTCAAACTCAAATTTCCTTTAAGGAAAGTTCTAGAGGTGGAAGAGGAAGACATTCTAATCGCGGATGAGTAAGGCATAATGGAAGAAGATATTAAGCAAAAGAGAGAGATGAAGATGAGTCATCTTCGTCATCAAGAGGAATGGGAAGAGGAAGAGGCCGATCTTCTCTTTCTAATGCTCAATGTTATCATTGTCAAAAATATGGTCACACCATAAAATTTTGTAGAAAAGATTGGCGGAAGAAGAAAAAAAGGAATCAAATTTTATTCAAGAGAACAATCAAAGTAAGAAAGATGATACTCTCTTTCTTGCTTGTAATGTTCAAGAAGTTACATTCAATGAAGATTGGTATCTTGATAGTGGTTGTAGTAACCACATGACGGGCAACAAAGGCGTATTTGTCACTTTGGATGAATCTATTCAAAGTGAAGTAAGGATCGGCGATGATAAACGACTTTCCGTAAAGGGAAGTGGTGATATTCTAGTTCAATCAAAGAAAGGCATCAAACGCATCTCAAATATTTTCTATGTATCCGGCCTCAAGCACAATCTTCTAAGTGTTGGACAACTCATTTTGAAAGGACACAATATTTATTTCAAAGGAGATGTATGTGAAATCAAGGATATGAACAATGCTCTCATTGTCAAAGTAAAAATGACTCCAAACAAGATATTTCCACTTAAGTTTCAAAATGAAGTTCTTCCTTGCTTCAATTCTATCATCCAAGACAAATCATGGCTATGACATCTTCGGTATGGCCACTTGAGTTTTAGCTCGTTGACTCACATGTGCAAAAATCACATGGTGAGAGGCATGACAAATATAGATCGCAAAGATCAAGTTTGTGAAGGATGCGCACTTGGAAAGCATCAAAGAAATTCTTTTCCAGTTGGGAAAGCTTGGAGGGTATCAAATCCTCTTGAGCTTGTTCATTCAAACTTATGCGAGCCTATGCACACCACTTCTATTGGCGGTAATCTTTATTTCATCACTTTTATTGACGATTATAGTCGTAAATCTTGGTTTTATTTTCTCAAAGAAAAATTGGAGGTATTTGGCCACTTCAAAACATTTAAGGGCTTGGTTGAAAAACAAAGTGGTTTTATGTTGAAAACTTTGCGTGCCGATCAAGGTGGTGAATATGTTTCTCATGATTTTGAGAATTTCTTAAAAGGTAATAGCATTCGGCATCAATTAACAACTCGGTACACACCTCAGCAAAATGGTGTTGCCGAAAGAAAAAATAGAACCATTATGGAATTAGCTAGAAGTATGTTAAAAGCCAAAGGGATGCAAAATATATTTTGGGCCGAAGCCGTTTCATGTGCCAATTATCTTTTGAATCGTGCCTTATCCAAAAGTGTTGAAGGCATGACACCTCAAGAAGCATGGAATGGACACAAACCATGTGTTGTGCATTTAAGGATATTTGGTAGCATTGCATATTCTCATATGCCGGATGAAAGAAGAAAAAAATTGGATGATAAATCTGAAAAATGTATTCTCATTGGTTATAGTGAAACTTCAAATGCATCCAAATTGTTTAATCTCATCACCAAGAAAACTATCATAAGTAGAGATATAAAATTTAATGAAGAAGAAGCTTGGGATTGAGATTTCCAAGAAAAGATACAAAAGTCTATTTGTGTCAATGAAGAAGAATTGAAAGATGTTCAAAATTGTGAGCATGAAGAGGATAGAACTTCCTCTCCATCTTCATCTTCACCATCATCATCATTAAGTTCTAATTCTCCTCCAAAGAAGACCAAAAGCATCAATGAAATTTATGAAGTATCAAGAAGACTTTTTGATGAAGATGAGATTAACTTTGCACTATATACCGATGTCGATCCAATTTCTTTTGAAGAAGCATCTCAAGAAGAAAAGTGGAATTATGCAATGAATCAAGAAATTGACTCCATCAAAAGAAATGAGACTTGGGAGTTAACGAAACTTCCAAATGGGCACAAATCCATTGGTGTGAAATGGATATATAAGACCAAGTTAAATGCAAAAGGTGAAGTTGAAAGGCACAAAGCTCGATTAGTGGTGAAAGGCTACAAGCAAAGACATGGCATAGACTTCAATGAAGTTTTTGCTCCCGTTGCTCGGCTTGAGACTATTAGATTGGTCTTAGCATTGGTAGCTCAAAGAAATTAGAAGGTTTATCAAATGGATGTCAAATCAGTATTCTTAAATGGAATTCTTGAAAAAGAAGTTTATGTTGATCAACCTCCCGAGTATGTGGAAAAGGGTAAAGAGCACAAAATTTGTAGATTGAAGAAAATACTTTACGATTTAAAGCAAGCACCAAGGGCATGGTATAGCCGTATTGATGGGTACTTCATGAAGAATGGATTTAAAAGGTGTCCTTTTGAACACACTCTCTACATCAAAGAAAACACTCAAGGTGAGTTCTTAGTTGTTTATTTATATGTTGATGATTTAATCTTTACCGGCAATAGTTTAAACATATGTGATGAATTTAAAAAATCCATGATGCTTGAATTTGATATGACCGATATGAGTCTCCTATATTTCTTTCTTGACATTAAAGTAAAACAAAATAAAGATGAGATTTTTATATCTCACAAGAAGTATACAAAAGATTTATTGAAAAAGTTTAGAATGGAAGATGCAAATCCTATTTGCACTCCAATAGAGGTTGGTTTGAAACTTGGCAAAAATGATAATAAAAAAAGAGTTAATGAAATTCTTTATCGGAGTCTTGTTGGTAGCCTCATGTACTTGACCGCTACAAGATCGGATATTATGTTTGCGGTTAGTATGATTAGCCGTTTCATGGAATCACCTAGAAGAAGTCATTGGAATGCCGGAAAGAGAATTTTGTGATATGTATGTGGTACCATTAATGATGATATATATTACCAAAGGGTTCAAAATTTATGTTTGGTTGGATATTGTGATAGTGATTGGGGTGGAAGTGTAGATAATGGCAAAAACACTTTCGTTTATAATTTTAATATTGGTTTGGATTCAATTTCATGGACTTCAAAGAAACAACAAGTTGTTGCTCTCTCTACAACCGAAGTGGAGTACATTTCATTAGCATTGGCCGATTGTCAAGCACTTTGGTTAAGATGGGTTTTAGAAGAACTTAAGCATCCATCAATTAAAGCTACAACTTTACTTTATGATAATCGTTCAGCCATTGCACTAACCAAGAATCTCGTTTTTCACTACAAAAGTAAGCACATTCGAATTAAGTATCATTTCATCCGTGACTTGATCAATGATGGTGAAATTTATGTGAAACCTTGCAAATCACAAGATCAAATAGCGGATATTTTTACAAAGGCATTGAAGAAAGAAACGTTTATCAAGATCAAAGAAAAGATCGGCGTTCGATCGGTCTAGCTCAAGGGGGGCTGTTAGAATTATAAGCTAGACTGATCCTTTTGGCCCATTTTGTCTTTTGGGTCATTGGCCCATTTGAAATTATATTGGTCAATCTTGAAACTCTTTTTTGTCATAGAAAATTGGTGTATTTAATGTAATGTCTTGAGAATATAGAATATACTTTGAAAATGTAATTTTTTATCTTTTTCTAGGCTAGGTAGTTACTTTGGAAGTGAATGTTTATTTATTCTCAGTTTTATATTGTGGGCTATTTTTATCACTCATGTATTTTTATTTTACAAGTTATATGAATGAAATTTGAAAGGTTCTAAGTAGTATATCACTTTAGTATTCATTTTTGGCATTTTTCTACACAAGAGAACTGTTAGAAATTGTCATAATCATGATCAAATTTAAAAATGCTCCATTATACCAAGAAGATTGAGTGATTCGGATGGACGGACGTCTGTGAATAGACTCACGGACATCCGTGAGTGATTCACAGACGTCCGTGTTTCGGCGGTTCCGACGATTATAGGAAATTTGTAGCGGTTCCGACAGTTATTGGAAGTTGTTGTCTCAAGGACATCCTTGGTTAAGGACATCCTTCTTGGTTAAGGACATCCTTAGTCAAGGACATCCTTGCCCCGATAGTATAAAAATGTCATGTGTGATTTGGGTGATAAGGGATTTTGGGAAAAGTGTTTCAATTTTAAAAATTCTCTCGAGAATTCTCTATATCCCTTCTCTTTGTGATATTTTTGTTTTTATTCGGAATTGATGTAAATCTCAAAGAATTTTTTGTCTTGGTGTTTCAAGAATGTATTGGCTCGTGTGAATCGAGTGAACCATCGTGAGAGACGACGGTTGAAGGCGATAGCATTGTCACTATGGAAGGGATGATCGTGGGATGCGGTCATTGTTGATTGTGGGATGCGATCAATGTTGGTGAAGAAGAGTAATAGGGATTTCATTCTTAGAAGTACTGTAATAAATTTTTTTTTTTATAGTGGATTGTTTGCCTTGGATCTATGATAGATCCCGTGATTTTTCCCTATGAAAGGGTTTTTCACGTTAAAATCGTCTTTGCTAATTTTGTGGTTGTGCTTGCATTATTTCTCTTCTAATATCATCGCTAACCCCGAATTTTCAATAACTTTCTTCTCTTTAGAGTGCTATCTTCTTCCAATCCTAGATGGTGTTATCCAACAAGAGGTACCTGCCTGAATCCTATTGATATCATTAGCTTCCTAAGAATATTCCTGCTATGTAGAATAGCTTGTGCCTGGCTTTCGTTGGCCACTGGTTCAATCTTATTCTATGAGAGGCTACTTTGAGGTCTGACAAGTTAGCCGACATCGGGGTGGTTCACTAATTGTCTCTTTTGGGAAGATTAAGATTGATAATTTTGTGATGGGTTTAGGATAATTTCACCTCGGAGTCTTTGACATTTTGCATTTGTGGCTGCTTAAGTTTTTTGTATAGCGTTTTAATTTTGTTTGTCTCTAGAGTGTAAATTATTAATAAAACTTCACATTCTTAAAAATAAGAAAATATTTATTATAATATCCATGATCTACCGATAGCGAGATAAGAGTTGATTATATTTTTAACATTCTCAGATTTTTTATTTTCTCATCCTATTCTATTTTTTGAAATTTGGGATTTGGATTCGATGCATGGATATAGAATCAACTGCTGAAATTTGACCCATGTTGGTGATTCCGATTTGTTATGCAAAAAATAAAATCAGAGTCACTTGTCATATAAAAAAAAACAAGAAAATAATTTACTTTCAGAAAATTTAGAAGGTTTAGCATATCATTTTGTTACCAGACTTTATGTTGTTATACCTGATATATTTAATGCCTACACCAATTGCCACTTTATTCTACTTATTACTTTTTAATGAATAAAATTTGCGGTACTGTACAAGCCGGTTATCAAATGGAGAAGCTTCGTCGATGGTGTGGTTATAGCAGCAACACGTACGTTGCCCACATGGTCAGATGGGGAGCATAGAAAGAAAAGCTGAGTTGCCGGAAGAATCCCAACAGATGTTAGCAGAGTTTCCTACCACATCTGATCAAGATCAGCAAATCCTAGGTAGATGTGCATTTCTCCTCCTTCAAACATAGCACAAAACATATGGGTATCTGATTTTAATGTCTTTTTCTTACTGACAGATTCTAACCCACAAGCAAGGGGGACGCTCGAAGCTGCAATTAAGGCTACCTTAGATACCTGATTAATTGCCCTTGCATTGCTTTTAAGGTGGTTGGGTTTTCACTATCAACCAGATGTATGGTGCTATTACATGGTCCTGTAATCACGCTTTGTATTGAATCAGTTGCTGATCTTTACTGTGATTATATGTTGTGTAGGGCGTCACCTATCAGATAAGGTGATTGAATTGGTCGATGAGGCTTGTGCAAATGTGAGAGTTCAACTTGATAAGAGATTGATAACCTAGAAAGGAAGACGATACAATTAGAAGTTTTTTTGTTTTTTTGATTTTATGTTTTTATGAACTATGTGAGAATTGTAAGTTGTAAGAACGATGAATGTTCCATCTGTTTATCTAAAGATTCAGATTTTGTTGCAAAGAAATTGTGAATTTGGATTATTATTAATTTAATATTTTTTAGATGAAAATTTTGATAAGCAGCGTATATAATCGTCGTATCGTGAAATTTAATTATTAAAAAATAATAATAATAAATTAAAACGGCTGTCATAATACGTCATTTAAAAATAAAGACGCTATATTTTTTTTTTGTAAAAAGACATTTAATCATTTGCTAAAAGCGATGCTATTGGTCGACAATGATAGTATCGTTGTTTGAGAAAATAAACGACAGCTATGATGCGTCATTAACAAAGACTACAACGTCTTTTATGATAGCGCACTCAACAGATAAAAATTGTCATTTTTTTAAAAACGACAGTCATCGGCTGTTATTTTTTCCGCATTTTCACGTAGTGATCCAATGGTCTATAAGCCAATTACCCCAATGCCTATATAGCTTAGAGTTTTCTTGAAATCTTGTTGAAATTTTGTGATAAAGGATGGATTTTTTGGTTAAATCTTTGTATAAATTCTGGAACACTACGTGACCAGAGATATTGGAGACCATGCATGTGATCTACATGATCATGCAAGGCCATCCAATGGTCAAGATTGGTCCAATAAGTCTAGGTTAAGTGGATTTTGAACTTTCCTTGGATTTTCTTGAACTTTTGCAGACTAGCTTGGATTATTATCTAAAATTCTTGGAGATTCTAGAATATTTTTTAGACCAGTGACCTTAGAGGCCATGCATGTTATCTACATGACCGTGCAAGGCCATCCAATGGTCTATAAGGGTCAAATATGTCAAGACCAATATGTAGTTGCATTTTTCCTTGATTTTCTTGAATTAAAAAGTGATTTTGATTTGATTATTGTGAATGATCTGGGATAATATTTTTCCATGACCATGGGATGTCATGCATGTGATCTATATGATCATGCAAGGTCATCCAATGGTCAAGATTTGGTCAAATATAACCCCTAAGCTCTAATGTGTATAGAAATCTTAAGTTTTGACTTTGAATATACATGTCATGTGAATTTGATTAAAGATTCCTTATAGATAGAAAATACATGATATGTAGATGTTAGAATTTAAACTTTGATCTCTGAAATCTACTATGCTAATCATGGATTTCTAGGTCAAATAGTGGTTATAGATGTGTGTTGAAGTTACGCATGGTATAGCATTGAAAAATATTTTATTTCCTTGCATAGAATTACGGGATTTATGACTTGCTGTTACATGCATGTTTGATGAATTATTTATGTGAAACCATATAATTTTATTTCCTAAAATGATGATTAATCTTGATCATAATGTGTGGTGTTAGATCACTACATTACTAGATAAGACCATACGTGACATAATTTTGAAATTTGTTTGATTCTCATAAGATTTAGATAAAAAAAATTTGGCATAATTAGAGACTGGGACATGATGAGTTTTAAATACATTCATCTCAGAAAGTCTGGGTCAAAATATGGTCATTATGATGGACCAATCGGATGGTCATAATTGGTTCACTAGCAAAGTTGAATTACTTGAATTTATGGTTACGTAATTAGTTCTCTTGTGTGATTATGATCTAGGAAAATAGCTCGTTGGTAAACTGAAATAAATTATTCAACCATAGACATAGATGAAAATTTTTCCAAAATTTTGATCATAGAATTAAATGATGATAGATGCATGGATAGGATTCGATGCGATATGTAGACTTAAAATGCATAGCGATTAGAGCTTGAAAACACGATTGAAACGGATCTTAGATAACGTGATTTAGGTAAGATTGTCTTCTAAAGAAAAAGAGTTTGAAAAACATAATCGTGCTCGATAAGATAGGCCCGATCGGGTGGCTCCCAAAGCCCGATTCGATAACTTTAAAGAAAGTCGACACCAGTGACTAGGAAAATACCGGTAACCAACTAGAGTTAATTGAATAGATATGATGACCCAAAACTCGATCCCAATGGAGATGGGATTAGTTGGGAATGTTTCGGACTGAGATCCGAGGATGTGTGGCATCGAATGGACCACTAAGGGGAATCAGTCCCGGAACAATGAACCGAATAAATAAGAAATAATTATATAAAAATCCCTAAAAATTCTGGAATGTACTTGACTGAGTTCCAGACACTCAGTAAAAATTTTAGACCCGAATCCAATACGGTCTAGAAGTTATAGCAACCGGAGCGCAATGCGACGAATATGCCCTGTTGCACCAAAAAAAAGAAGATTTTAATGAGTGCCAGTTCCCGTGTCCGAAATATTTGTGAAAAAATCTAGAATAAATTAAACATAAGTCTTAGAACATCCTTAAGATCCATTAAAAATTTCATACCTTGATTCGATAAGAATCAACGGCAAGAGATTTGAAAATTTTCAGCCAGAATATAGGTAAATGACGCACAACCAGAAAATTAGATCCGACCTTCAATCAGATGGACCTATTTAAGTCCTAATCCACTAACTTTTTTACCCAAATGATATAAAAAAATAAGATGTGTGACTTGCGGATCTTTCCAAAGAGCCGCTGAGTACTCAATTTACCCATTAGAGTTGAAAGTTACGAGTCCGATACTGAGGCCCAATAATTATGGTCCCAAAACTTTGATAGAATGAAACAGATCTCTGTGATTTGCCTCTTATGATCAGACCTGATTGTATTTTTGGATGAAATCACTTGGTAAAGATGTTTTCATCAGTCATCTTGCCCACATTTTTGGAAGCATGTAAAAATTCGATCGGAGTCGAAAATGGCGGCCGAAACTACTATCAGCTGTCTGCCACTACTTAGAAAAAAATCTCCATATATACAAAAAAACTTAGAATTCGGATCTTGACCCAAGACCATAATTAATTTGACATACCCAAACACATGACCTCATGATGCCAACATATGAGAAAACCCATGTGAAATTGGTCAATCAAGTTAAGAGACCCGATTGAATTCTTTGACGGCCCGATCAGGCCCAAAATCCTAAACTTTTGAGTAAATAGAATTGATAGAATTGACAAGAGTCTAGATAAGATTCGGCCCATAACTCGGTAAATTGGATTATAAGTCAGGCCCAGGATGTACTGATTACGACCCGTAAATATTGAAACACATATGGCCCAGACCTTGGAGAGGCCCGTACCTCTAGATTTAACTTTAGTAGAGGCCCAACTCATCTACCTTGGACCCGTTGTGTGACGTCCCGAAAAAATTACGATTTCCCAATAAGTCCGATTTCATGTGATATTGACAGTTAGATGAGTGACCGTACACCAACGTGGCGTGTTCGACGACACGCAAAGAGTATCTTTAGGTATAAAAGCAACTGGATAAGATATTTTCCATTTTTGCTTCGTTTGTTTTGTGAAAGTGGAAAGGAAGAGAACCTAAACTCTCTTTTTCTCTCAGTCTTCACGTGTGAGCCAATCGTGTGATCGCGCCATACGCGACAGGTAGTGTAAAGAGTAGTATGTGTTGGAGTGGAGATTCGTCTTAGGGTTCGTTTCGATTCAATCGCCGGAGGGATCAACGAATTTCACTTCGAAACCCTTCATGGCAACTACTGTTGAAAAGCGCGTGATCGACTAAGGAAACGCATGCAAGGATGTATTCATTTTGTGATGAGTAATTATGTTAAGCATTAGTAAAAAGTATGATTGAAATAGTGGAGTATAAGATACAATTTAGGGAAAAACGAGTCATGAAAGAAAAGCCGTGTGACTAAAAATCTATAAAAATCGATCGATCAAAATATGAACGGATCGATCGATTTTGACAGGACAATGATGTGGAAGGTTTCTAAAGAAACCGATCGATCGATTTGTGAACCGATCGATCGGATTGTTCAGACAGAGATGTGAATTTTCTAAACAAACCGATCGATCAATTTGGGATTCGACCGATCGATTTGTCATGTTTCTGAGTTTTTCTATTTTTGGTAAAAAGGACTCAGGGAGACTTCGGACTTCCCGTTTTTTGTCACATTTGATGTATAGGATGAACCTTGTTGTGTTCTAGGTCGGGATCAAGGATGTGTGATGTGAAGGTTGCCTTGAAAAAGGAAATCTTCGTTTGGCTTTGAGTTGAGGTACAAAAAATTTCATACCCTGTGCATTTGATACAACTAGCATGAATATTGTGACATAATGTTTAAATAACAAATTTTATTATTTAATAAGCATGAGCTTTGTACATGGATTCAAAACATGTAAGTTATATATGCGTGTGTGTGTGTGGACTCCGAAGGAATTGTTCATGTGTGTGTGTGAACTTCGAGATTTTAACTCTAAAATTAGTTATGAAATACCACATTACATGGTGGAAAACTATCAGTTAGAATTGAACAATAATTTAAGGTTCATATGAAGCGAACCCATTGTGCTCCGGTACGGCGGGATATTCATTCATTCTTATCGATCTGTGGTAAATTTCTTTCAGCACAAGTCTCCCTCATACGAAGGGACTTGGGCATCATGAAAATGGTTCATTGAACGACGATGGTTGAGGTTCTCATCAGAATATGTATGACTCTCAATACTATATATACTTGAGATTGTATTTAAGTGATCAGTTTAAGTTTTCTTTATATGTTATGAGAAAATATTTTGAAATCATGTGATCAAACTTTGAAATTTGTATTTAAGATCAGTATCACTTAAATTCAAATACCTTTAAATTGAGAGTTTTTTTTTTATAAAACATGTTCGAATTATGTCATGAGATATATGTGTGTGATGTGATGATATGCATGTTATTGATGTTTGCCTATTGAGCTTAAACTGTTAGCTCACCCTTCGACTATATATTTGAGCCGAGGTTTACGATACTTAGGACCTTCAGCTTGAAGACTCAGAGTACGTTCTGGAGGAGTAAACTGAGCCCTAAGGAGCTCTTTTAGTAGACGGTGATTGAGAAAGAAATAGGATTATGTGATTTTATTGTAAGGCTTTGTAGACACCCCCATTTTACCCTCTCAGAGTATATAAATTTATTCAGTCAATCTTTGACCTTGCCCACGATCTCTGAAAAGGGGCTAACCTTTTCTGAAGACTTTAAAACCCTATACGGGGACTATACACTGAAACAATAGTACATGGTTGAGACCCAGGCCGAAACAATAGCTTTGTGGCTCGGACCCGGCTCAAACCCAAGGAAATCCCGAACTACACGCCCGTTTTAGTGTGCTTAACTTGATTGCACGCCCCATAGCTGGCTCGCAATTAGTCCCTCTTGGACTAGAATTGCTCTTCCTGATGACTGCCTTAGGCCTTGATTATACGCCTTACCAGGCGCGCGTAATCATATTGCACGCTTCATGTGACAACCCTGATTTCCTCACCCGAAAATCCGTGCCATCCGGATCATTCTCTGGATGATCCCCGGAACGAATCATAAAGTATCTGCTCGTATAGCGGAAACCAAGCAGACACTGTCCAGCAGTGTTAGGTCGAGTCATCTAATCAGACATTTAATATAAAGAACACAATAAATAAAACATGTAATTCTATTTACTAAAAGAATATACATTCTCAAAAAGGAACTAAGAAGAACCATTGGTGATGGACATCCATCACCCAAACAATAGTTCCTGATAGTGGTTCCAATAGAATGTATAAAAACACGAAAATACAACATCTATAGTAATATATACATACAGACAGTGGCCACCAGGCACACAATAATCCGAAATATCAAAATACAAAATGTCGGACTCAAATACCCAGGCTACGGGTAGAACTCGTCCGCTTGAATGTCCGTCTCCTCGTCCTCGGCCTGCAGGGTCAGTGGTAATCGAGGATCGCTCTACGTACGGAGCTACAGCCTCAGAACCTAAAAGTGATTTAGAAAACAGGGTGAGCTACATCATAGCTCAATAGAAGAATTCCAACTAAACGAATTGAATATGCAGATCATGCTTTCTCAAAACAGAAATCAAATCAGAAACATACAATCATGATGAATCAAATCAAATACTGAGCTTTTATACAAGAAATCAGATGTTATACAAGTATATAATCAGAGAGCTTAAATTGTATATTTTTAACTTAAGAAACTCCCGTGACTATATGGCACAGAGTAAACAGGAATATTCCGATAGGAAACCCTAACCAATTGTCGTTCACATGAATAATTTTGAATTGCAACAATGCCTCATCTATGGAGTGCAATTGTACCGAGGGATTACAAGCAGATGCACAAGTGTGCCAGGCATCGAATATACCGCCGGGTCGGTGGGGATCATCTGGTTAAATCATCAAATCAAGGCGTCAGGTTATGATCCTAGATCATAAACACAACATTCTACATGTCAGGAATGTTGGGATATGAACTGGCACAGCGTCCAGTAGTGTTCAACTCACAAAACTAACACAGGCCAAAAACAGGGGTGATTGATCGATCACCACTCTCATTGATCGATCAATACTTCTTGTTGATCGATCAATAACCCCATTGATCGATCAATACCCTATTAGCTCTCAACCAGGAACATAGTCAATTGATCGATCAATAGCCCTTATTGATCGATCACTACTCATCATTGATCGATCAATAACCTCTTCTCTCTTCACTTCTAACACAACTAAAATTGATCGATCACCACTTTGGTTGATCGATCAATGCCTCCTGTTGATCGATCAATAGCCCTATTGATCGATCAATAACCTAAATTTAAAATTTCTCACCTTCTGTTCACATTTAATATTTATACAGATTGATCGATCAATGCCTTTATTGATCGAACAATACACTCCAGTGATCGATCAATACCTTTGTTGATCGATCACTCTCTTGTTGATCGATCAATACCCATGATTGATCGATCAATGCCTAAATTGATCGATCAATGCTCTTCGACCACTGAACTTCCAGAATTTTCAAGTTTCTGTTCCCTTTTCTGTCCTATATATATTGATCGATCAATGGTCTTCATTGATCGATCACCACCTGTCATTGATCGATCAATACCTTCATTGATCGATCAATAATGACAGAACTCCTGTCATTAATGGAGGTCATCTCCAACCCTATTTCAAACCCATTTTCATTAATGGTTACCAACAACCATTAACACACCATCAATATACCTATATGGGTCTCTCATTTGCCCCTATTTAAATACACAGACTCACCTTTATTTAGGCCCTATCGGGGTTTCGACAATTCGATCCGGACGAGGGTGTCGGATCCGGAACTTGGGCCGTATCTCCGTGGTGACTCCGATATGTAATGTCTCGACTTCGATTCAGCACACGGAGGTTTCGCACGCACATAGATTGTACCTGAGTTCGTTTCATTGAACTCACTTCACCTCATCTCATTCCGACTCTCGATCTCCGTAGTTCTAACCCTATTTCCTCACAAAAACACTTCCAATCTCACCTAGCCACAGATCTCTTTACTCAAGAATCAGAGGAAGAAGAAGAAAGGAGATCTCCCCAGGTCTCTTCCTTCCTTTATAAGCTACCAACTGAAATATCCTTGATATTTTAGTTTTTCCTAATTTAGGCTTCGGTGTGAAAGACAAACACAGTTGATGTGGCGTAGCAAGCCGTCTCGACGTCTTACATGACTCGGATTTAAGTGAGAATTCACACGTGAACTCACTTAATCATAGGCAAATATTATTTCTAATAATACAATTTTAAAGTTTTTAAATCTATCTCGATTCTCGTGTCGGGCACGCAGGTCGAAACAGTCAGGTTCTTGTTCAAAATTTTTGGGCTATTACATTATCCCCCCCTTAGAAATTTTCATCCTCGAAAATGTCTAAGAGGTTGTGTGAGATAATGGTGATATGCCCTAATTGTAACAGGCATAACAAACTAGTAAACGAGCAGGCAAGCAGTGTAAGCAATCAGTAGATCATAGATATGCAGATCGAATATAAATGGAAAGCAGGATACAGAATACATATACGGTAAAATAATGAAAAGAACAATACATTAGAGGATAGAAATACCTGTCGGGACGTTAGATGGGCCGGCCTCGTCAGGCGTAGGTCTGTTGGGACGAGGCGGTGGGGTGCGGTAGTCACGAGGGTCCACCACATGCTGATGAGCGTGAGAGATCATCGGCGTGGACGTCGTGGCATATAAATGTTGCATGACCAGCTCATGCATCCCCTCGTGGTAATCCAGACGACGATGAATCTGTCGCTGGAATGCCTCCATGCCATCCAGCCGCTCGTGTATACGTCGGTTGCCCTCCACCAGCTCCCAAAGCATTGCGTCAACATCGTCTGAGGAAAATGGTGGGGGATGGATAGTGGTGTGACGGACTGGTCGACGGGGTGTAGTGGGGGCCGGTCGGGTAGATACCTCAGGTGGAGGTGGTGGATCACGTCGGGCCTCCCCCTCTCCAGATGCAGGCTCGGCAGGAGCCGAACCCTCGGCGACGGTAGGTGGGATGGGCTCAGCTGCGCCCTCCTCCTCCTCAGGAAGCTGTCTAACCAACAAATTGTAACTCTTGGTCTAGTCTTTCAGTTGAAAGACTTTGGTGTTGTCGACCAAGCGAGGTTCGTGAGGAGCCAAAGTATATGCCTCGCGTAGAGCGGCATACTGCTCTACCATCTTGGTGATGAGGCGGGCATAGGGGATTTGCTTCTTAACCCCCGACTTGACCTTTTCGGACATAAGGTCATTGGCATTGATTATGCCCTCGATGACCAAATCAGCCATAGAGAACCAACGGTTCTCATAGGCCAAGAATAGTGCTTGTTGGACTACTCCAGTCCGCGAGGACTTGTGCAAAAATGGGTTAAGTGCACACTTGATATACGTATCAAGCATCCACAACCTATCAGGTAATTGGGCCCTAGATATTGATTGGCCCCTCCCGTGTTGACCCTGGGTCATCTTAGTGACCACGTCAACGAAAGAGACCTCCTTGACGTACGGGACATCGAGGCCACACGTCTCAACGTAAGCGGACGGGCATTGAAGTGCCGCCGCGACGTGGAAATGGTTGAATTTATATTCAAACCCATCGATGGTCGTGATAAGTCGATGGCGACTATCACCCCATCGTAGGTTTTGGAAAAATAGCCTCACAAGACGTGGGTAATAGTGGTCGTGAAATGGTTCGAGCAAGGGTTTCAACTCGAGCTTTTGGATATAACCCTTGGCCCAAGCCATCTCGGGCAAAAAGGTCTTGGAAGCCCACCAAGGTTTGGGGACTTCACGCTCGACGGGGAGCAGAACGGGGGTCGGAATGGGTGGTACACCGGTCGAAACCGATGCCACAGGTGGCACGGGTGTTTGGGGAACGGGAACAGAGGGCGGTACAAGTGTACGAGCCCGAGACGTGAGTACCTTACGCGAAGCGTTCTTCGTGCGAGGTCCCATGGTCAAATCCTTGCAAAAATGCCAAAACGAGAATCGAAATGAATGAGAACGAGAGTTTTACCGAACGAATGGAACAATGTTCACTCGAATCGAGTCGGAGGAAGGAGATGGTCGGAGAATAGTTGGGAAGATGGTTGAGCAGTCGAGTCCAAAACCCTTGATCGATCAATTTTAAAGCTGCAAATGACCGTCAAACCCCAAACTTTAACTTAAACCCTAAGATTGATCGATCAATGCTTTCATTGATCGATCAATGAAGCATCTTTATGCCCTAAATCGATGCATTGATCGATCACTACTTCTTGTTGATCGATCACTGACACCCTTATTGATCGATCAATGCCTATGTTGATCGATCAATGTTTACTTTTCACTTTGAAGTTGATCGATCAATAACCCTTGTTGATCGATCACTGGAACAAATATTGATTGATCAATACCCCTTTTGATCGATCAATAGCCTAACATTGAAGTGTAACCCTTCAATGTCATTGATCGATCACCTCTCTTTGTTGATCGATCAATCACTAATTTGATCGGATCGATCAACGATCATTTCTTAACATACTGATCGACTTTTCTATAGTTAACGTCCACACTTCAAAAACAAGGGGACATATATATCATATACAGAACCCACAGAAGGGGATTTCGCGAGCAATTGATGCATGCTCACGCACAACAACATAATTATGATGACGAATCTTTAAGCGAAAACAATTTAGAATTTACCTTTCTCATCAGGTAAACAAATGTGGATATTGTTCGCAGATTTTGGTTGCGCGCTCCCATGTAGCTTCAGCGTCCGAATGATTTCTCCACTTGACTAGCACCAATGGAATCAACTTAGTCCGCAAGACTTGATCTCGATGACCCAAAATAGCGATCGGTTCTTCAATCACCGTCAAATCCTCCTGTAGCTCAATCGGTTGGAAATCCAAGACGTGAGTCGGATCGCGTACATAGCGGCGTAGCATGGACACGTGAAAAACATTATGCATGCTTGCTAACTGTGGTGGCAAGGCAATCCGATAAGCGACTTCACCAACCCGTCCGAGTACCTCAAATGGACCGATATATCGAGGACTCAGCTTTCCGCGTTTCCCAAAATGCATGACACCCTTGGTTGGCGAGATCTTCACAAAAAAACCTTGTCTCCAACCTAAAAACAAGTGTTAATTCCATAGCAATTCAATTTAACCATGGACATACGTTTCGCCTGACGTATTTGGTTATACCTGAGGCTCCACTTGCGTTCGATGGAGATCGGCATAGCTCTTTTGGCGACTTTGGGCAATCCTCAACCTATCGCGGATCAACCTAACCGTCTCGATGGTACTGTCCACAATCTCTGGTCCCAAGACAAGCTTTTCACCGACTTCTTCCCAATTCAATGGAGATCTGCATCTACGTCCATATAAGGCTTCATAAGGTGCCATCCCAATACTTGACTGATAACTGTTATTGTAAGCGAACTCAATCAGAGGCAAGTGTTGATCCCATGAACCATGAAAATCTAATATACATGCTCGCAACATATCCTCTATGATCTGGTTCACTCTCTCAGTCTGCTCATCTATCTGAAGATGAAATGCTGAGCTGAACTCCAATTTAGTACCCATGCCTTCTTGGAATCGTCGCCAAAATTGCGACGTATATAGCAGATCTCTATCACACACGATGCTAACTGGTATGCCATGTAATCGAACTATCTCCTTCATGTACAGCCCGGCTAGTTTATTGGCTGTGAATGTAGTTCGATACGGTAGAAAATGTGCAGATTTTGTCAGTCAGTCTACAATGACCCAAATGACATTGTTCTTTCTCAATGTGCTAGGCAATCCTAGGATAAAATCCATAGAAATGGCTTTCCATTTCCACTCTGGCACTGGCAATGGTTGTAACAAACCCACTGGATTCCGATGGTCCACTTTCACCTGCTGGCAGACCAAACACCGAGAAACATAATCCGCAACATCTTTCTTCAGTCCTCTCCACCAGAAACTTCGCTTGAGATCTTGGTACATCTTGGTACTCCCAGGATGTATAGCATATGTAGACTTATGCGCTTCTTCTAAAATTGTGTCCTTTAGGTCCTTCGTATCCAGTATGCACATCCGATCTCGAAATAGCAAGGTGCCATCATCCTTGATGGTAAAATCAGGCCTGATCTCGTTGATCACATCTCTTCTAATGGCCATAAGCTCACCGTCAATCATCTGGAGCTTACGTACGTTATCAAACAATGTGGGCCGTATCACAATTATAGCCATCAGTGTCCCTGAACCTCTGACATCAATCAGCATATCACATAAGGCCAGGTTGTGACGACCCGACTTTTCCAATCCCTAAGGTATAGGAAAGGCCGGTTCATCAACTTATTGATTTCTCAATAAGCCGTAACAAACAGAAGCCGACAACATAAACAAAGGTCTAAAGACAGAGGCAACATTGTTAATCCAAAAACAAAAGCTTTATATAACAAAATTTGATACATCACTGTGAGGAACCAAAAGGAACCACCGGTGATGGCCAATCTGATCACCTAAAATAGAGGTTCACAATAATGGTTCCTCGAGTGATATCAAAAGATCAAAAATAATAGCCTAAGGCTCATCAATCCAAAAATAATATCCAGACAAAATACCAAAAATACAGAATCTAAGATCACGGGAAGAACTCCTCAGCTGGTATGTCCAAATCCTCCTCGGGAATATAATCGGAGTCCTCCGGATCCTCTGACCCAAGGTCAGTCTCAGCACCTGTGACGTATAGTCGAGGGTGAGCTAACAGCCAAGCTCAATAGAGGAAGACAGATCTATTTGCATTTCTTTATAAGTAAAGGTTTTCAAAAGACGGAATCGGATCAAATATGGTTTTTCAATGATGCTTTTCAAATTAAATCTCCAGTTCTAATCCTGAGTCAAAACTGATAATAAAATCTAAAGTGTTCAAAATGTTCTGATTTAGCATGCTTCTTGTCTTAAATTTATAACTTAATTTTATCTCCCAAATTTCCTATAGCATGAGAGCAGACTACGTGACCGATGGGAAGACCCTACTGACCATCGTCGTTCATGAACCCATTTCGAAAATGCAACAAGCCCCTACGCTATGAGGGAAACTTGCGCCAAAGTTTTACCGTCAACACGGTTGGTAGAATCTAGGGCATCGTACTTATGAACCCAAAATCAAATGCAAATGCTAACACATATCCAAGCTTATTATTCATATCATATACTGATTTTTCAAAGTTCTGATTCGAAGTTCTGATTCAAAATTTAACTGAGGTTCTGATTCAAAATTTAGCTGAGGTTCTGATTTCCAAGGATTCTTATTTATGACAAGGTTTACAAATTTTCGGATTGTGTCATATGTTCAAAGTTTTAATTACACTGTGTGCAACGAAATTTCCAAATTTTATGCTTCTAAAAGAAATGGTCTATAACAGTTTATGCTTATAAATTCATGCAAATAAAAATTAGGATTCCCCTACCTTAACCAAGAAAATTCAAAGTCTAGTACAAATAGTCCTCTTCAAGGACTCCCCATAGTCAAAACCTACATATATTAACACTCTCAGTGTTAATATAGAACCCAAAAATCAAATGCAAAGACTTACAAAATAAAAATCCAACCTAACTCTTAAAAGCCAAAAGCTGGACAGAATTCGACCATCGATTTCAAATTCGATGGTCGAATTTCAGAACCCTGTTTTAGGCTTAAAATCTCATTTCGACTGTCGATTTCCAATTCGACAGTCGATTTCCAATTTCGACAGTCGATTTTGAAATCGACAGTCAAATTTTCCAGGCTCTGTGGCTGTTAATTCAACATGCCCGGATTCTTTTTCTTCATTTCCAAACACAGCCTTAGATCTCCTTTAACAAACCACATACTATTCTAAACCTAAATTGAATTCAAAAGATAAAAGAATGTTTTAAAGACCTACCTCTTGTTGTTTAACTCATTGCTTTCTTTGAACCGATTCACGTCCGGAAAAGATCTCCAAGCTCAAGGGTTTTAGATCTTCAAATCAGTCCAGAAAAAGGGGAGGCTACAGTCACATCACTCAACAAGATCACACAGATTTTCACCCTCTCCACATCTCTCTTCTCTTTTAATAGTTTAAACCGATCCAAATTCAAGCACAAGGTTAATTAATGGTTGAGATGGAAAGAGGGGTTCTCAAGATCACTAGATCTAAGATTAACAAGGAGGCAAAGCCTTAGAGGTTTGATTTCCAACGAGAGGGAGAAGCTAACTTCTCTTGCACTCTCTCTTTCTTATAAGATAAAAATTCTAAATAAATAAAAATCTAGATATTTTTATTTACAACTTATACATTTATTCTTGCAAAACTTCCGGCGTTAAACACAATTACCAACCTTATTGTGTACGTCGTTGATTTCCTGACTTGTACACATCTCATAACTAAGTCCTTTGGTCATGTCCCTCATCATAACCAAAACTAACCAAAAAGCCCAGAAAATCTCATAATTATTTTTGGGCACGCTTACCGAGGTAAATGAAATTAGGTCAAAATATCAGGGATATTACATTCACCCCTCCTTAGGAATTTTCGTCCGTGAAAATTGAACATAACACATACCAGACAACAAAAGAATAGAAAACATGGGGCACCGTGTTTCGATCCCACAGGGCACGCAAGCCAAGGGATGGGATCCGTAGTAACATGGATGTACTGCATGTGGCATTAAAAGGCCATAGTGGATTGCATCCGAACATGGATGCCCACACCCCAAGTGTCACGTGCCGGGAGACCGATGCACAGTGACGCATGAAAGTCATAAAGAGAATGAAAATCCATCAAGGAAACAGAAAGTACAAAAGTGACAGAGAGAGCAAATCCACACAAGCGTCGAACGGAAACAGATACCAAAAATAACAGCAAAAGCAACGCACATAGAGATCCAAAACGCATATCAAAAGATGAAAACAAGTATCGAACTGAACTATATACAAACAAAAATAAGCAGAGTATCCAAAGCAAAGCAAAGACAGAAAAGATAAAAGATAACAAAAGAAGGACCACCAGGTCCTAAATAATCCAGGCCGTAAAATAAATACAGACCATAACAACCACAAATAAACCAGGACCCCCTCCCCCAAGTATGCTAAAAATCCCTGGCAGTAGATGGACCCGCCCAATCTGAAGTACCATCGCCATAAGAAAGACATCATCATCACCAGATCCGCCTCGTCAGCAGAAGGCATGCTAGTACCAGCGCCCGATGTCGAAGGGCGATATACTGAAGCACGGATATCGGCCATATACGTAGTGTAATCCTCTGGAAACGCGTGCTGCATCAGATAAGAGAGAGCGCCGCCATGGACATCCAACTCCTGACGCATAGAGCTGGTGTGGTGGGTGAGCTCTTGAATCTGATGGCTCATGGCGGTCATCTGTCGGGTGAACTCGGAGAGTGTAAGGATGTCACTCTGTGGGGGCTGAGGAGGTGCAGTGGTAGCAGTGTCAGGGATAGAATGAGTAGGGTCATCATCGTCCTCACTAGCTGTATCAGGTGCCTCTGCATCCTTTGGAGTCTTTACCAGCCTACTGTAGGTTTGACCCCAATTGACCAAGTTATAAATCTTTCGACCCGCTGTGGATTTGGGTTCAGTAGGAGGGATATCATAAGCAGGGCCCGCTCGGTAGTTCTCAATCATCACTGAAATTAAGCGAGCATAGGGCATAGTCTTCAACGGTTTCTTCACATGTTTACCCATTTTCTCTCGGGCTTTGATAATTCCTTTGAAAAGGACGTCAGGAGCACTAAACCATCGCTCCTTATAGGCCGCAAATAGAATTTGTTGGAGGGGACCGGTGCGCTCAGATTGATGACCAAAAGGGTAAAGGGTGGCCTTAAAAATTTTATCCAAGATCCACATGGTCTCCGGCATATGGACCGTGACGATGGATTTACCGGACCCATGACGACCTTGCGTCATTTGCGTAATTACATCCTCAAAACGAACCGGTTTGGGGAAGGGAGGACCTAAACCCATGGTTTGGGAGTGATTTAAAGGGCATCGCAATGCCACAGCCATGTCCTCTAGATCAAAAGTATAATCTCGGCCATCAATCTCCGTATATATTCTTTTCCCGTCTTCGCGGCTCATGTGCTGATAAAATAGGCGCACGAGTCGGGGATAGAAATGGTCGCTAAAAGATGTGCACAGGGAGGTCAATTTGGCCTTTTCAAGGTATTCACCCGCCCATTGTGTGGTTGTTTGCCGGTCAAACAACTCCGGGTGAAACAAATATTCCGTAGTGAAGCCGTTAATGCTCCAAAATTCGTTGGGCTGCTCAGGCATTGGAGAAACAGTGGTTGGTGGAACCGATTGTGGTGGTTCTGTGGGCTGTTTTGAGCGGCTTGTAGACGCAGCTTTAGAAGCTGGTCGCTTGGAGGTGGGATTTCGAATGGGTGTCTGCTTCTTAGGCCCCATTGAACAAAAAAAATATACAGAAAAAGAAAAATAACAGACAAAGAGGATGAAAAATCCCCAAATAATGTAGCTGTGGGAGGAGATTACCTATAAAAAGCCCAAATCTGGTTTCCATAAGGTAAAATCGAAGCCCCTTGTCCAATTTGCAATGGATCTCTCCCACAAATTCGGCCGAAATGGATGATACACCCCAAAATCGCCAAAACCCCTCAAAACCCTAAGCTCAAAACCCCCAAATTTGGAACCCGAAATGCCAAAAGAGTTTTAAACCCCAAACTTAAATCGATAAATTCGACCATCGATTTCAAATTCGATGGTCGATTTTCCAAATCGATGGTCGATTTTCAAATCGACAGTCGATTTCCTCAGGATGTCTCAGGTCCTGTTTTTGGCTGAAAATGGCTTGAAAGCTCATATAAATTCGATGGCCGATTTTGCATTTCGACAGTCGAATTTGTGTTACACTGTTGTCTTTAAAATTTTTCAAAATTTTTGGAATTCCAACCATGCCATTGGGTCTAAATGGACCGTCTTTGATCCCTTTTTTATTCCCATCACCTTTTCGGACCTGGACCGTATTATCACAGCCGAAATTGGCATAGAAAATTTAAGAATAGGCTAAGAAATCTTTTGGCCAATTTATTTCATATAACCTTTCGGAAAAATAATAAGTCCGGGTTTGGTTGGGCTCGCAAAATTTTCAGGATTTCCACAACATAACTCAAATAAAAGCTGTAAAATATGGGCAAAATAATTGGTATATGTATAGGGCCATGATACCAGTATCAAGGCCAAAATTGCTTATGGACATAGAAGTGAGTAGTTGACCATAGACCGAAAAGCAGGTCACCAGACCAATAAGGAGTAACATACCAGGATTTGTCTAAGGCCCAAAATTGTTTGATAAACAAGCACAATTTAATGTATATCGGACCGCCAAAATCTTGCCAAAAGTATTTATATAACCAGTAAATACATAAAAAAAAATTTCAAGAATCATACTGTCAACACACAATTTCTCAAAATTTAAACAAAGAGGCTTGGAAATTGGTCTCGGAGCTCAGCTTCACGCTCCCAAGTGGCTTCCTCCGGTGTATGATTCCGCCATTGCACGAGAACCAAAGGAATGCTTTTAGTGCGTAGGATCTGCTCCTTGCGATCCAAAATGCGAATCGGGTCTTCGACCACCTTCAAACCATCCTGAAGCTCGATGGGTTGGTAATCAAGCACGTGAGTCGGGTCACGGATGTATCGACGCAGCATCGACACATGAAAAACGTTGTGCATGCTAGATAATTGTGGCGGTAACGCCACACAATATGCAACCTCTCCGACTCGGCCTAATATCTCAAAAGGCCCAACGTATCGAGGACTCAGTTTCCCTCGTTTTCCGAACCGCATAACGCCCTTGGTAGGCGAAATTCGAACAAAGACATTCTCGCCGACCTGAAAAATCAAGTATTAGTGCCAATTTCACATGGAATTTATACCAAGTGAAGAAAATACCCATTGACATATCAAAAGCTACCTGAAAATCCACGTGTCTCCGTTTGAGATCGGCGTAGCTCTTCTGACGACTCTGAGCTACTCGTAGTCGCTCGCGTATCAACCGAACCGTCTCGGTAGTGCGCTCAACTATCTCAGGTCCAATAATGAGCTTCTCACCCACTTCCTCTCAATTCAACGGTGATCGACACCGCCGTCCATATAAAGCCTCGAACGGAGCCATACCAATGCAAGCCTGAAAGCTATTATTGTAGGCGAACTCTATCAGAGGCAAGTGTTGGTCCCATGACCCGTGAAAATCCAACATACATGCTCTCAACATGTCCTCAATGATCTGGTTCACGCGCTCGATCTGACCATCCGTCTATGGGTGAAATGCCGAACTAAAGTCAAGACGAGAACCCATGCCCTCCTGAAATCTCTGCCAAAAATGTGAAGTAAACAACGGGTTTCGATCAGACACAATACTAGCTGGTATCCCATGCAGTCTAACAATCTCCTTCAGGTATAACTCTGCAAGTCTACTGGCTGTATAGGTAGTATTATATGGCAAGAAATGAGCAGACTTGGTTAGCCGATCTACAATGACCCAGATGGCATTGTTCTTCCTCAGTGTCTTCGGCAACCCGAGTATAAAATCCATCGAAATGGCTTCCCATTTCCACTCGACGGTAAAGGCTGCAATAGGCCTGCAGGATTCTGATGATCAACCTTAACCTGTTGACAAACCAAGCACCGCGACACGTACTCAGCGACGTCGCGTTTCAAACCTCGCCACCAGAAACTCTTCATCAAGTCATGATACATCTTGGTGCTACCAGGATGTATGGCATACATGGATTTGTGAGCCTCTTCCAAAATTGTGTCCCGAAGCTCGGTACTCGATGGTACGCATACCCGGTCGTGAAATAGCAAGGTCCCATCTGCTCGAATGGAGAAATCCTTCTTACAGCCATTCTCGACATCTCGTCTGATTGCCATTAACTCATCATCGGTCATCTGAAGCTTCCGAATGTTCTCGAAGAGCGTAGGGCGCAATACAAGTGTAGCCATCAATGCTCCCGAGTCCTTTACATCGAACCTTGAGCTGTCCAAAGCCATATCCTCCAAAAGCTTCCATCTCTGAATCCGGCTAACAAGATGTGACAACTGTGCTGAAGACCTCCTACTAAGTGCATCAGCAACGACATTTGCCTTTCCCGGATGGTATTGAATCGAGCAATCGTAGTCCTTCAAGAACTCCATCCATCGTCGCTGCCGCATATTCAAGTCCTTTTGAGTGAAGAGGTTCTTGAGACTCTTGTGATCGGTGAATATATCAAAGATTTCACTGTAGAGGTAATGTCGCCAGATCTTCAAGGTGAATATAACTGCTGCTAGCTCTAAGTCATGCGTCGGATAGTTTCTTTCATGGTCCTTCAACTGCCTAGAACCATACGCAATGACCCGCTCGTGTTGATTAAGCACAGCCTAATCCGCCATAGGAAGCATCACTATATACTGCAAAACCTCCACTGCCGGAAGGTATAGCAAGCACTAGTGCTGTAGTCAAGCGACACTTTAACTCCTGAAAGCTCTGCTCACACTGTTCTGTCCAGTCGAACTTAGCATTCTTTCTTGTGAGCTGTGTAAGTGGACCCGATATTTTCGAGAAACCCTCGACAAATCGCCGATAGTACCCTGCCAAACTAAGGAAACTTCGGACCTCTGTAACTGTCGTAGGTTGTTCCCATGTCACCACAAAATCTATCTTTGTAGGATCCCGGAGACTACGTGGCCCAAGAAACTGACCTGCTCAAGCCAAAACTCACACTTACTGAGTTTGGCATACAATTGATGGTCCCTGAGTGTTTGAAGAGCCATCTTCAGATGCTGCACATGCTCCTCTCTGGTTTTCGAATAGATGAGGATGTCATCTACGAAAACTACCACAGATTTATCAAGATGTGGTTTGAACACCCTGTTCATCAGGTCCATGAAAGATGCAAAGATTCGTCAATCCAAATGGCATCACTAGAAACTCATAGTGGCCATAACGCGTCCGAAACGCAGTCTTGGATATATCTTCCGCCTTGATCTTGAGTTGGTGATAGCCTGACCTCAGATCAATCTTCGAAAAGAACCTTGCACCCTGCAATTGATCAAACAAGTTGTCTATCCGCGGAAGAGGATAACGATTCTTAATCGTCATCTTGTTGAGCTGCCTATAATCGATACACAGACGCATCGATCCATCCTTCTTTTTCACAAATAGAACCGGTGCACCCCAAGGAGAGACACTCGGTCGTATAAAGCCTTTATCTAACAACTCAAGTCGCCTTTGAGCTCGTCAACTCGAGGGCGCCATCTGATATGGAGCTTTAGATAAGGGTTCTGTACCCGGCGCTAGCTCAATTGCGAACTCAATCTCTCGGTCAGGTGGTAATCCAGGTAAGTCCTCTGAAAAGACATCAGGATAATCGCAGACCACCTTGATAAGAGCTAAGTCATTCTTCTTCTCGGTAGAATCTTGCAAATAGGCCAGATACCCACTGCAACCATTCTTCATCATACGCTCAGCTTTAATGGCTGAAACCAACGGCGCAACCTTGGATTTGACTCCACAGAATCGAAAGGATTTTCACTTCGGCGGTCGAAAGATCACTATCTTCCGCAGACAGTCCACGCTCGCGTGATAAGCTGCCAACCAATCCATTCTGAGAATGACGTCAAACCCTTCCATGCTCAACGTAATCATGTCGGTCACTGTCTCGTGCTCATCAATCATCACGATGACTGACTGACATGCTGTATCAGTGCATACCAAACTCCCCGTAGGAATCTTGACATCTAGAATGAAAGCAAGGGGTTCGGGAGTAATACCCAACTTTTCTGAGAAGGAAGGAGTAATAAACGAGTGTGTAGACCCAGGGTCTATAAGTACTCGTGCTTCAATTTTATCCACGTCGTCTCGACTACTCATCATAAGTGTACCTTTAGTTAAAAAGTTTGTTAATTATATATGCAATGATTCCTATGTGGTTTAACATAATTTACTTGAATTTAAAATTAAACAATAATAATTGAATCAATGCATAAATGACGTCTCAACTTTAATGATACCTTGAATGGCGTCATTCGACGTTTGGGCATTCTGTGCAGTCACCGCATAAGCCCGACTTTGAACTGTAGGTCGCGTCGACTTCTGCATAGAGACCGTCATAGTCCGTCCTTTCTCAATAGTAGGAAAATCCTTGATCATGTGACCAACCTGTCCACACCTGAAGCATCCTCCAGTGTTCCGCCTGCAATCCTCTGTCTTATGTGGTTTCCCACATCTTGCACACACTGGGGTAGAAACAGGAGTAACAACTGATCCTCTCGTCGAACCCTGAGCCACAGAAGCTCCACTCGCAGTAGTGCTCCCGGCTCTGAAAGGTCGTCCTGGTGACGAACTCTGAGGTCTCTGATAGGAAGACGTCACTGGTCCTGAAGCAACAGCCGGTCTAGAATATGATGGCTGACTAGGGTAGGGAGGAGGTTTAGAGAACCTCGGCTTTTTGTTCACCTGCTCTGAAGCACTCTGCTGTCCCTGACCAAACCTATTTTTATTACCCTGCTCTCGCCTCAAGTATTGCTTTTGAATATCTTCCTCTGCAATGAGGGCCTTGGATATCACGGCAGCATACGTCTCCATTTCCCACATAGACACCCTCTCCTGAATGTTCGGCCTCAAACCTCTCTGAAATTTCTGAGCTCTCATCAGCTCAGTGGCCACATGCAAGGGTGCAAATCGGGAAAGTCTATCAAATTCTACGCCATACTCGCGCACCGACATCTCATTCTGTTTCAATTCGATAAATTGGACCTCCCATTGATTACGTACGATCTTCGGAAAGTACTGATCGTTGAATGTCTCCATGAACTCTGCCCAAGTCCATGGAGCATTGGGGTAGTCCTGCTCTCTCATCCTGGAAACAGACTTCCACCACGGGCTGGCCTCGCCCAAAAGTTTGAAAGATGCCCAGCGTACTTTCTCGACATCGGTACACTGCAACACTTCAAATATTTTCTCTATCTCATCCAACCATGCCTCGGCTTCCATACGATCCGTCTGCCCTGAGAATGTAGGAGATCTCATCCTCCTAAACTCTACGAATCCTCCTGGTTGATGTCTGGCTGCCAGCATCTCGGTCTGTCGGTCAATGGCTGCAGTCTGCTCGGCCATGTTAGTAGCCAAGGCTGCCAACACCTCGTCCACATTCCCTCTGTCTTGCCTAGCAGCTCCCAAAGGCTCTGCATTAGGGCCAGAAGCAACTCGCCCTCTGCCATATGAGGTGCCTACGCCCTCATCTATCTCCTCAATGCGAGCTGTACGAGGTCCCTCTATACCTCAGCCTCTGCCTCTAAACCGTGGAGGCATGCTGATCTGTCATTGTTAAACAAACAATAACTATTGATCAGTAATAAATTGTTAGAAATAATCTAACCCCTAGTCCTAAGACTCTGAACCTAGAGCCTTGCTCTGATACCAACTGTGACGACCCGACTTTTCCAATCCCTAAGGTATAGGAAAGGCCGGTTCATCAACTTATTGATTTCTCAATAAGCCGTAACAAACAGAAGCCGGCAACATAAACAAAGGTCTAAAGATAGAGGCAACATTGTTAATCCAAAAACAAAAGCTTTATATAACAAAATTTGATACATCACTGTGAGGAACCAAAAGGAACCACCGGTGATGGCCAATCCGATCACCTAAAATAGAGGTTCACAATAATGGTTCCTCGAGTGATATCAAAAGATAAAAAATAATAGCCTAAGGCTCATCAATCCAAAAATAACATCCAGACAAAATACCAAAAATACAGAATCTAAGATCACGGGAAAAACTCCTCAGCTGGTATGTCCAAATCCTCCTCGGGAATATAATCGGAGTCCTCCGGATCCTCACGACCAAGGTCGGTCAAGACTGTGACGTATAGTCGAGGGTGAGCTAACAGCCAAGCTCAATAGAGGAAGACAGATCTATTTGCATTTCTTTATAAGTAAAGGTTTTCAAAAGACGGAATCGGATCAAATATGGGTTTTCAATGATGCTTTTCAAATTAAATCTCCAGTTCTAATCCTGAGTCAAAACTGATAATAAAATCTAAAGTGTTCAAAATGTTCTGATTTAGCATGCTTCTTGTCTTAAATTTATAACTTAATTTTATCTCCCAAATTTCCTATAGCATGAGAGCAGACTACGTGACCGATGGGAAGACCCTACTGACCATCGTCGTTCATGAACCCATTTCGAAAATGCAGCAAGCCCCTACGCTATGAGGGAAACTTGCGCCAAAGTTTTACCGTCAACACGGTTGGTAGAATCTAAGGCATCGTACTTATGAACCCAAAATCAAATGCAAATGCTAACACATATCCAAGCTTATTATTCATATCATATACTGATTTTTCAAAGTTCTGATTCGACGTTCTGATTCAAAATTTAACTGAGGTTCTGATTCAAAATTTAGCTGAGGTTCTGATTTCCAAGGATTCTTATTTATGACAAGGTTTACAAATTTTCGGATTGTGTCATATGTTCAAAGTTTTAATTACACTGTGTGCAACGAAATTTCCAAATTATATGCTTCTAAAAGAAATGGTCTATAATAGTTTATGCTTATAAATTCATGCAAATAAAAATTAGGATTCCCCTACCTTAACCAAGAAAATTCAAAGTCTAGTACAAATAGTCCTCTTCAAGGACTTCCCATAGTCAAAACCTACATATATTAACACTCTCAGTGTTAATATAGAACCCAAAAATCAAATGCAAAGACTTACAAAATAAAAATCCAACCTAACTCTTAAAAGCCAAAAGCTGGACAGAATTCGACCATCGATTTCAAATTTGATGGTCGAATTTGAAATTTCAGAACCCTGTTTTAGGCTTAAAATCTCATTTCAACTGTCGATTTCCAATTCGACAGTCGATTTCCAATTTCGACAGTCGATTTTGAAATCGATAGTCAAATTTTCCAGGCTCTGTGGCTGTTAATTCAACATGCCCGAATTCTTTTTCTTCATTTCCAAACACAGCCTTAGATCTCCTTTAACAAACCACATACTATTCTAAACCTAAATTGAATTCAATAGATAAAAGAATGTTTTAAAGACCTACCTCTTGTTATTTAACTCATTGCTTTCTTTGAACCGATTCACGTCCGGAAAAGATCTCCAAGCTCAAGGGTTTTAGATCTTCAAATCAGTCCAGAAAAAGGGGAGGCTACAGCCACAGCACTCAACAAGATCACACAGATTTTCACCCTCTCCACATCTCTCTTCTCTTTCAATAGTTTAAACTGATCCAAATTCAAGCACAAGGTTAATTAATGGTTGAGATGGAAAGAGGGGTTCTCAAGATCACTAGATCTAAGATTAACAAGGAGGCAAAGCCTTAGAGGTTTGATTTCCAACGAGAGGGAGAAGCTAACTTCTCTTGCACTCTCTCTTTCTTATAAGATAAAAATTCTAAATAAATAAAAATCTAGATATTTTTATTTACAACTTATCCATTTATTCTTGCAAAACTTCCGGCGTTAAACACAATTACCAACCTTATTGTGTACGTCGTTGGTTTCCTGACTTGTACACATCTCATAACTAAGTCCTTTGGTCATGTCCCTCATCATAACCAAAACTAACCAAAAAGCCCAAAATATCTCATAATTATTTTTTGGTCACGCTTACCGAGGTAAATGAAATTAGGTCAAAATATCAGGGATATTACATAGGTCCTCAAGTAGATGCCACCTTTGTACTCTGGTGATAAGATGTGTCAATTGAGTTAAAGATTTCCTGCTCAAAGCATCTGCCACAACATTGGCCTTCCCAGGGTGATACTGGATGGAACAATCGTAATCTTTCAAGAACTCCATCCATCTGTACTGTCGCATATTCAAATCCTTCTGGGTAAACAGATATTTAAGACTTTTGTGGTCGGTGTAGATATCAAACGTCTCACCGTATAAGTAGTGCCTCCAAATCTTCAAAGCAAAGATCACCGCCGCTAACTCCAGATCATGAGTCGGGAAATTTCTCTCATGTTCCTTAAGCTGTCTAGAGCCATATGCGATAACCTTCTTATGTTGGTTGAGGACACAACCCAACCCACTATACGATGCATCACTGTAGATAGCAAAGCCTCCTCTGCCAGAAGGTATAGCCAGCACTGGTGCTGTAGTCAGACGCGTCTTCAATTCCTGGAAACTTTTCTCACACTGATCAGTCCAATCAAACTTAGCATTTTTCTTAGTGAACTGAGTAAGCGGATTTGATAGTTTAGAGAAACCTTCTACGAATCGCCTGTAGTATCCTGCCAAACCAAGAAAACTACGAACCTCTGTCACTGTTCTAGGCTGTTCCCAATTCACGACGGCCTCAATCTTTGTCGGATCCACTGTTATACCCTTAGCAGAGACAATATGGCCCAAGAAACTCACTTGGTCCAGCCAAAACTCACACTTACTGAGTTGTAGTCAGACGCGTCTTCAATTCCTGGAAACTTTTCTCACACTGATCAGTCCAATCAAACTTAGCATTTTTCTTAGTGAGCTGAGTAAGCGGACTTGATAGTTTAGAGAAACCTTCTACGAATCGCCTGTAGTATCCTGCCAAACCAAGAAAACTACGAACCTCATCCTGTTCCCAATTCACGGCCTCAATCTTTGTCGGATCCTTTATTGGATCCACCCCCTTAGCAGAGACAATATGGCCCAAGAAACTCACTTGGTCCAGCCAAAACTCACACTTACTGAGCTTTGCGTACAATTTGTGTTCTCTGAGGGTCCGTAAAACTACATGTAGATGCTCTTCATATTCCTCCTTTGTCTTGGAATAGACAAGAATATCATCTACAAAAATAACCACTGACTTGTCCAAGTGTGGTTTAAACACACGGTTCATCAGGTCCATAAATGATGCAGGTGCATTCGTCAATCCAAACGGCATAACTAAGAATTCATAGTGCCCATATCTGGTTTTGAACGCCGTCTTCTCAACATCTTCAGCTTTGACTCGTAGCTGATGATAACCTGATCTCAGGTCGATCTTCGTAAAGAACCTCGCTCCTTGTAACTGATCAAACAGATCATCGATCCTAGGGAGCGGGTAACAATTCTTAATCGTCAACTTATTCAACTGCCGATAGTCAATGCATAGACGCATCGAACCATCTTTCTTTTTGACAAACAATACGGGTGCTCCCCAAGGGGACACACTCGGTCGAATGAACCCTTTGTCAAGCAGTTCTTGTAGTTGCTCCTTCAACTCTTGTAAACTGTGATTGTAGCATGTATCTATATGGTTCAATCACTCTAAAAGTTATGGCATGGTCAAAGATTTTAAGGATTTACTACTTTTTCTAGATTTTGACCTTCTAGGCAAGGATCAAAATATCGGCAAAATTTTTGGCCAAAAACCAATAATTTGGCTGAAATTTCACCCGATAATTTCAATACAATACAAAATATGACCGAAATTTCGGTTCAAATTATCGGTTTCGGTCCAAATTATCATTTTGGTGAGGACCGAAACCTATAATTTGGACCAAAATTTCGGTCATTTCGGGCGAAATTTTGATCCTTGCTTCTAGGTCAATTTAAGCCATTAATTGGCCTTACATGTGTACTAAGATCCCAGGTACGGTACCATTTGGCCCCAGTCCATATACCATTACAGGTTTTATGAAAGTTTTATATCAAAGTTCTGTTTTATACTACTAAAAATATAAAATACTCAAGCTATGCCACAAGAATGGCCCTATTGGACCTTCTTGGTCATTTGGGACCATTGGATGACCTTGCATGGATATAAAAGATCACATGCATGGTCATCCCTACTCATGGTTCAACACTTATTCCAGAATTTATTCCGGACATCCAAGAAAGATGAGATCAAATCACAAAATTATGAGAAAAGCTTCAAAAATGCAAAATCTCGTGGTCTAAGCTCATGTGGCCATCATGGACCATTGGATGACTATAAGGTGATCTATAGATTACAACTATGAGTTATAAAGTGTTGGTCCCATGTAAGAAGCTGGTCATCCTAGACTTAGTCCTCCAACATAAGAGAAGAAGGCACACATATATAAGAAAATTCTAAATACTACAAGCTAAAAATCTAGGCAAACACCTAAACTAAGATTTTACCTTTGCAAGCTCCAATCTCCTAGCTAATTTTCCTCCAAACTGTGGGGTGAAGAGGGCTGAGATGGGGCAAAGATTTAGGTATGTTGGTGTGGGGAGTGGAGTGGTGGTTTTAGCTTTGGAATTCAATGGTTAGATTGATCAGAGGGGTGGTTTTTCTACAACAAGAGCTTCAAGGATCTCTAATGGAGCTAGGAAGAGTGGAGGAAGATGGAACTTGAATGAAAATGGGAGCCCCCCCTTGAAAAATTTGAATTTGGCTGTGGGGAGGGGGAACATGGGCTGAAATTTTGTGACATGTGTCACATTTTTGCTTTCCAAGTCTTGTTCCACCAAGTCCCCATGTATGCTCATAATTACACACAGTCTCTCTCTCTCTCTCTCTCCACCACACATCAATTCAACCCCTTGTCTTTTGTGGTCTTTAAGACCCTTGAACTAATTGAAACTTTAAAATCTTACAAATCATGTGGTGCATGCAATTGGATGCATCTTACACCCTACATTTCACGAATGAAAATAGATGGTGTAAGATGGGCCAAATCTTGGTCAATTGAACCAAGGGCTAGGATTTGCTAAAGATTTGTAAATTCTATTTTCTATTTTTTAAAAATTAGGCATTTTAATTATAATTGCCCTTAGGCTTAATTAAATATTACAAGAACTGCCATGGTTCTATGCAACACAAGAACACTTAGTCTTATGTGTTAATGCATCTAGGTACTTTATTTTGTGGGTCTAAGTTTGACTCAACATATTAAGCGTTTTCGTGATAATTTTTAAAATCCGATCCAGTGGCGATGATTACCTCCTCTTCACTAAGACTTAGGCTAAATTTGGGTCAATCCTCGGGTCAAACTTTTGTCAATGTAATATTTCGGGTAGATTTGGGGTAGGAGATGTGGTGTGTGTCTCATAAATTTTCCTAGCTCACCCATCCAATTAAATGGGGTGCCCTATGGGTGCCACTACCAATAGTCAAATATTTATTGAATTAACATGGGCGCCTCAAGAATTTTGGTAGATCTGGCCCCAGGCAGTCACCTGGCACTGTTAGGACTCACCAGTGTCCAGTCAACATTTTGACCAACACAGGGATCTAGGGGCTGGTGTTACAAGTAAGTAACTTGTATTCTCCTCACGTCCAGGGTCCTGATCTAAAGCTATACCTGTGACTATAAGTCGGGGTGAGCTAACAATTTAAGCTCAACAGAAGAATATCAATAGCAGTTACATTTTACTAATGATAGGGTTTAAAGCAGAAGCAGATCAAATATTCAAGACAAAATAAAAGCGATAACAGGGCAGATATTTGATAACAGAAACAAAAGCTCGTATTTCTTATTCACTATACTCAATCCCTAGATTTTCGTGTTCACTTCACTCACCGTGTATTCACTTATGTATGTTATGCAATGCGTACGAATAGCCGCCGTACTGGCCCACTATGTATGCTATGCAATGCGTACGGATAGCCGCCGTACTTGCCCACTATATATGCTACGCACTATACACCGTGTACGGATAACCGCAGTACCGGTCCACTTGTCAATGCCCACTCACAGTCAATGTTCGGATATGTTCTCAATATTTCCATTCACACTCAGATACGGGGTTCAAGGTACTTACTTAACTTAATAACTCAAAACTAATTCTATCTCATTTCTGAAATTTAGAGTCCAATCATCCTATGACTAATGATTTACCTTTCAATTTCTAATCAAATTCCAACACTCTTGATCAAAGTCTTCAAGGATTCAAATACAGTCAGATTACATCACCCATAATCTAGCTTCACTTCCCATAGTTTCAATTGTCTTATTAATTATAGTGAGAACGGTTCACAGTGCGATAGGTTTCACCAATCACGCTTTTTAAGGGACGGTATCCGTAGTAACTTGGATGTACTTCGTGTGACATCTCATACTACTATAGAGGAGTTACATCCGTACATGGACGCCTATATTTCAAGTTTTATGTGCCTGAAAAAATGACCTAATTGTGACTCAGGCTGAAAAGTCATGTCTTATCATATTACGCTTTCTTATCATACACAGTTCCTTATTCATTCAAATTCAAAGTTCGTATGTAATTTAGACATAACGGATCATAAACAAAAACAGGATGATTTAGATTTAACATAATGAACATATCATCAGAACGAATTAGATCAAACATAACGGAACGGAACGAATCGAATCAAAAGCGAAAAAACAGAACAATCAGATCATATGCGAAAATGGGACGGAAATAGAATATATCTGAATGGAAACAAAGCATCAGATCAAGCACCAAATTTGAAACCATCAGAAACTATGAACCAAATTTATAAAATATAATTTTTTCATTGAGATTCCCAACTTTAATCTCGGAGTCATTTCAAAGCAATCCAAAAGTCCTTATCCACGGTCTCCAACTCTCAATCTACATCATACATATGATAATGTATTAAGAACTGACTCTAATTACTAATAACTTTGACATATTTATGTGTTTTCTCAAAATCGAGGTAGAAATGGGTAAGTTTGTGCTACCTCAAAACTTGACCCAACTTTCCACTAATTTTGACCTTTAAAACGTTGAATTTATAAAATTATTAATTCACAAAATTTGTAGATTTTATTTTCCTCTTTCTAACGCTGTAAGAATCGCATCAATCGGAGTTTAGAGTAGAAAGTTACGGTTAAAATACCGAAGCTGTCGACACTTCAACCCAAAATTGAACATTTGATTATAGATTCGAACGTTCGATTTCTTTAGAAATCTAGCACCCCTGTTTTGTCAAATTCGAACGTTTGATTGCAGATTCGAACGTTTGATTTCAATTTTGAACGTTCGATTTTAGTTTTGAACGTTCGATTTTTTTCATAGATTCGGTAGTTCTTTAGATTTTTCCTCAAAATTTATCAGATTTGATTCTTCTTTCACCTATACAATCATCTAAACCTATATCAATTAATTTAAGACATAATCTATAATTTAGATCATTTAAAATCAACTTGATCGTACCTTTCATCGATCGATTTCACAGTTTATTAGAAGTGTTGCCGAAGAGGGTTTTCAGAGTGAAACTTTTAGATTTCTATGGCAATTGATCTCAACAAAGCTCAAGGTGACGTCGTCTACACAAACGCATCGATCTTAACCTATTCAAAGCACGGGAGATGATCGCGAGATGAAACGTTTCTTGAAAATGAGATTTCGAAATAAAGAGGGTTTGAATGGCTTGGAATCTACAAACGGCAGAACTCTAGTGATATCGGCGTCACGTACTTCGTGAAGAGTGCGGAGCTTGCGGCGCGATCACCCGGTTGAAATCTCACAAGGGTTTGAAGGCGGTGGGTTTCCGAAAGTGGGCTCGACTCTCTTTTCTTCTTCTCTAATTTTTATTTTTTGCAAAGCTTAGCAACTAGGCCTCCCCCCTTTATAACCCAAACGAAATTCACAAAATATCTTTGATATTTAGCCCCCAATTTCTATCCACACTCCTTAGGCTTTGATTCGGTGTTAGACGCACACACCGAACACTTGTGTTCAGTCCTATCCACTTATCTTTAGGGTTTTGATCTGGTGCTAAGCGGCACACTATGAGTCGGTGCACAACTTTTTGACTATAGGTCAAAACCAACATTTTAACTTTATTTATTTTCATACTATTTCTCCCAAAATTATTTAATTATTTATTTAACAGTTTAAGGCGACATCGGTTATTGTGCTGGCCAAGCACACGGGATCAGTCAAGTTCGGGTTTGAAATTTCCGAGTCATTACATCCTGAGAATAAAAATAAAGTATGTAAACTTATTAAGTCTCTTTATGGCTTGATGCAAGCTCCGAATCAGTGGCATGACAAATTTGATGAAGTTATTATTAGTCATGATGACTTTAATGTTAATGAGTCTGATAAATGTGTGTATAGTAAATTCTCTAATATAATTACATTCTATATGTGGATGATATGCTATTTTTTGGTACTAATTTTGAAATAATTTTGGAAACCAAAAACTTACTCAATTCACCTTTCAATATGAAAGATTTGGGGGAAGTTGATACAATCTTTGGAGTGAAAATTTTGGGACAAGATCATTATATTATTTTGTCTCAAACACATTATTGTGAGAATTTTTTTACGAAATTTAACTATTATGACTCAACTTAAGTATGCCAGTCAAGTAGGAAGTTTAATGTATCTTATACATTGCACTCACAGATATTGCCTATGCTATAAGTGTCACTATGTGAAAAAGCCAAAAAAATCACTACCTTAAACAGTGGTTTTTTGAAAAAACCATTGTCTTTAGCTTGGTTTTTTCAAAAATCAATCCAAAACAATTGTAGAAAAGCGGTTTTTTTTACCACCATACAAGGCAGTGGTTTATGAACCTCAACAACGATTGCTCTTAACAGTCATAGAAAAAATCACTGCTTTTGGCAGTGGATTTTTATGCAAATTTTTTTAAAAAAAAATACGATTTAAAAAAAATATATATTACGTCGACGATTTTTTATGTAATTTTTTTTATGCTTTTTTTTTTTTTTCATGCTTTTTTTTAATGCAATAAAGAAAAAAGCTATTAATCTCATATTTAAACACATCCATTCAACTCTAATGCAAATCATTCAATGTCATTAATAAAAAAAATAGATGCCCAATTCTTTTATTCAAACAAAAGGTTGCATCTAATATTATGATCCAACCTTTCAAATCAGCCAAACATTTTAAACTCAACATGCCCAATCCTTTTATTCAAATAAAAAGAAGAAAAAATAAGAGTTAACAATCTAAGGACCCCATGGCCCATTTTCAAAATAAAAGAAAAAAAAAATTAAATTTGCTTTGCGTCTCATGCCAAGTGTCCCCGTCTCCTAATGATCCATTTAAAGTGAGCTTAAAATCGGAAAGCTTCGCCTGAAATGAAAAGGAGAACATTATTAAAATGAGGTAGTGATGGCTTCCATCTAAGGAGTCCTCATCTAATAGGCCGGTTGAAAATAGTGACATGTTATATAAATAGGTTACATTCAAATTAGCTCAAACCCAACCCGAACCCAACTTGGTACCTGTTTGCTACACAATATATAGGTATATCATCTTTTTAACAGATTCAGGTCAGGTCCAAAAGAGGATAACAGGTCGGGGTCCAAAACTGAAAATGCAATTAAACCTATGAATAAAAAATGAGTGTAGAAAAAGTACAGGATCCTGATAAATACATCTTATAAAACACATTGACTTACAGAAAATACTCAAAATTTCAATTTTACACTAATGATAAGTATCAAAAGAAATACAAATTTATATAAATATAAATACTAACAGAAAGCATAAATATAAAAATAAATATAAATTTTATCATCATACCTATGGTGTACAAATGTGCTCAGCCCTCCCATTCATCACATGCTCCCCCAAACATGCCAATCATTTAAGAAAGCAATAGAGTATTCTTGTCTATCCCTGCATTTAAAGGAATTGGTGTGAATATGCATTGCAAAGTTTGCTTGTATAGGCAACAACACAAAATTGTTCAAAAATTACCAGCAAAAAGAACAAGAACATCTGTGGATACTCATGCCAAGTCTGTTGAAATCATGTTAAAGGAGCTGGAACTGCAAATGCAAAAATTCGAAACCTTAGATATATGTGTATAGCAGCAGCTGTGTATATTAATGCATCATTCCATTGTGTCAAATCTGCATAGGAGACTGTTAAATGACATTTTTCAAAAATGTTGGGATCTCAGAGATCCCAACATGAGGTATTCACCAATCATTCACCTGATTTTATAAAAAAAAAACTAACACCACATATACATATGAAATCCAAATCGAATCTATTAAAATCTGCATGCATACATAGATCTTAGTATATTTTACATAAAAAAACATCAATCTGCATGCATACATAAATCTGATTTGCATTAATAAGCATATCCGAATCATCTATATAATGTGGTTGATAGACCCATTTGATATGTGAAAACATACATTGGTGCACAAGGATCCAATGGATATGCCCATTGCATTAGGTGAGGGTTCACAATCTTGTACTTCTCATCCTATTAAGAAGTATGCATCATGTCATGTTGTTTGCTTTCTATTCCTCCTTTATATCATAAATTTTTTTATTAGAGGAGTTGGGCTCGAACTTGCGACCTTGAGGATGCAATTTTGTCAACCTTCCATTGTGCTACAGGCCAAAGCCCTCCTTGCAATATTGTCAACCGTCCTGAATCATAGCCTTCCTGATAAAACAGACAAAGCAAGCCACTTCCAGAAGAAAACAAGCTGGAAGCATGTCATGGGTAGGCTGGTGAAGGAGGGAAAGCTAGCAATACCTGGAAGCATATATATATATATATATATATATATATATATATATATATATATATATATATATATATAACATGAGACAGGCAAAGCTAGCAATACCTTGAGGTTGCAATTTTGTCAAACCTTCCATTGTGCTACAGGCCAAAGCCCTCCGTCCTGAATCATAGCCTTCCTGATAAAGCAGACAAAGTAAGCCACTTCCAGAAGAAACAAGTTGGAAGCATGTCATGGGTAGGCTGGTGTAGGAGGGGAAGCTAGCAATACCTGGAAGCATATATATATATATATATATATATATATATAACATGAGCCAGAAGTTGCAGATTTTGTAATATAAAAGCTACATAACACTTAAAATGATGACTATTCATTAGTTTTGTTATCATATAACATTCGGCATGAGGATCCTATAACCTTTTCATACTCATCATCCAAAAAGCCTTAGTAATTAGTTTGATAACTAATCAAAGATAGAACTGGATAGGCTAACATACCTGTGGATTTCTATAGAATATAAAAGGCTAGAAAGTGAAAGACAATATCAAAATTCTATTTTAAAAATAAAAATAAAAGGGTAAATTCTCACCAGTTCCTTCTTGATCTGTTCAAATGACTGTTCGTCCAACTTATCGATACTTGAACACACAATTCTAAATTTTTAAGGAGATACTCCACAAATCTCCAACATTCCATCAAGCAACTTCCGATGATTTAACTTTATCTGGAATGGAGAAGCCAAACACAAATTTGAAAAAAAAAAACATAGTAATAAGAATAATAAATTAATAAAAAAATAAAGCAACAAAAGAACATCCCTACAAATGGAATTTAGCACAACACTGTGATGACTGTCTAATCACAAAATGACGATTTCAACATTACAGAGGAATCTGATCAACATAATGATTCAAGAAAGAAATACCTCAAAATCACCATTGTTTAATTAGATTCGTGATTAGTGAGAACTTTAATAACCTCAAAATCAGGTTCCATTGGTTCATATTGGCCGGCAACATCAAAGTCGCACTGATAGAATTCACGATACTTTCCCTTAGACGGGTTTTCCCTTCAGTAAACTTTAGCTATCTGGTACCTTTTTAACGCATTAATACTGTTCATTGGCAAGTACCAGCCAAATGGAACAGTCAAGTCATATCGCAAAGAACAAATTTCACTGCCCTGCAAGTAATTAAACAAGCATTTCATAAAACTCTAGAAGAGAATCATGAGAAAAATTGTAGTGCACAAACAGGTATGGTCACTGGTGCAAAGCAAGAGAGCATAAATGGTTTTCATTAAGGTGGCACAGGTGCCCATTTTGTAAAGATCAGTTACACTCTTGTTTGTATGTGCATATTATTTATGCATATATAAAATTAAAATATATAGGATAACGATCACCTGACTCGAGTCACATCGTGACTCGAGCATCCAAGGCTACATATCTAGCATGTAGCCAATAGATGCTCGAGTCACAGTATGACTCAATTCAGGTGACATTATAATCATAAAGGGGAATGCTAATTTTACCCTCTTTATGGTGAGGTTAGCATCGTCACTGGACCAAAATGCCCCATGCACACTACAAAAAATATGAATCGGCTAGAAGCAGAGTTCTTTGCAGATTCATCCTTGGGTCGCTTCAACCATGAATTCCATGTCGATTGCTCGGTCATATGCTCCTACGAAAAACTCTGTAAGTGCCTTGGACTTGAGAGTGACGTGAAGAACTGCTTGGTTGCCTGGAGGTCAACAAATTTCGTACATGTGACCATAACTCTGATTTACCTAATTCTTTGAAAATGAAACAATGTACATGTGACCATAACTCTGATTTACCTGATAAAGAAAATGCAAAATCTGATTTACCTAATTCTTTGAAAATGAAACAATGTACTACACGATAAAATCAAATTATAACAAGACCAAACAAATGGTTGCCAGATTCATGACCAGTTTCCTTTACATGGTTCAAAGTTCATTACACTCTAGTGAAACTAACAAATAGCGTACAGTAGCTAAACATCCTCTTAAACCTGTACCTAGCTGAAGAGTATTTTATGTTGAGAATGATAATCAATAGAGGACTTATCTAAAGAGTCCTCATCTAATAGAGGACTGTATTAAACACCACAATCCATATTTATACATGAAAAGCATTTTTTCTGATAACAGCAGCCTAAAATAACACTAAATACAAAGCAGGCACTAGGAAAGATAACTTGATCGAGTATGTTCTTGCTTCTGAGCGCATCATGCATCTAATGCTGCAGTAGTTGTTCAAGGAGCAACTGCTGGGCTTGAGACCACAACAAGCCAAGCTGATTCAACTATCGGGCCATTTTTTGATCGTTGTATTGTTGTGTGCTTAGCTACCAAAATTTCTATCCTTAAATGTTCATAAAAGGAGAAAATAACAAATAGTTAAAAGAAAATATTAGTTGATATAATAGTGTTAATGACATAAAAGAAAAGGTCCCGAATCCAAAATCCGACAGAATAAAGAAAAAACAACTCACATTTTCAACACCTGAAAGGATAAATAGAAAATTTTCATCTTCATCTCTATGCTTTCTTTTAACAATTCACAAAAAAAATAACAACCAATTTAAACAAATAGATAATCAGCTAAAAGGACAAGACATACTTATCAATCTACATCCCTATATGAGTATTCTAATATCCAAGGTGGCAATGGGTGGTAATCGAATGAAGGTGTATGATTCAGCACATCTCCTTGGACCTCATCTCATTCCTAAGAAGTCCCTTTGATGCTTTTTAAGACATTTTCCTAGGTGTTTTAAGGTAATATATAACAATATAACTGCCTACATTTTGTATCCCCATATTCCCTGTTTTTATTCCATTTTTGTAATTCTTAACTAGGAAAAGTGCAACTTGTTTGTGTCAATTCATCTCATTTGGATAACAACCTCATCTTGAGCAAGTTGAATTTAAGCTGTGAAATTTCAAATTTTGATGTATATTAAGTAGAAGATTGTTACTTATAACTTATAAGAATGATTTTTTCTTTTTTACATTGTATGCTTTTTTATAGTATGTACGAAAAATTATGCAGATGATTATTGGTTTTTTACATAATAAGTTTTCTAGAGAATCTGCTGGAAATTAGTTATGACATATCATAATATGAACTTTTCCATATGGCATATCATAATATGAACTAAAATCAGCAAAAAAAATCGTTGACTATTTGAGGATTCAGACCATCTGATCATTATACTTAATATGGATCGCTGCTTATATCTACCATAGGAGGCCATATTAAACTGCTACAATCGAGAGGTATGAATCCTCTGCTGGTAGTTATTTTTCTGTTGAGTTCAGTTCAAATGAACAATGAGCACCATATGCCATGACACTGCTTAAAAGTAGGATGGTGGGGCTGTTATCTCAACGAGATGGCGAGGAGAGTCAATCTCATAACAATAATATACAAAAAAAACAACATATATATATATATATATATAAAGCGCAATTTGGATGATATAAACAATGAATATCCAATTGAGTAAGTAACTAATACCTTCGTCCATGAAGATAGTGAAGGAGAATCGCAACATGGTCGTATGTTATGATAATTTGTGACAATGATATGACGTAAAAAGAAACCCCTCTTCTTGCAAACAATTTGCCTTAGCATCAAAACATGACATATAAAGAACAATGAAAGGAACACCTTGGGTGTGGAAAAGAAGCTGGATACAATAGTGAGTTTCCAACTTGTCGATGATGGATATAAAATATGAAAGCCATCTTGGGTGGCCAAGTACCATCGATAAGATAGAATACATCATATCATAAATCACAAAAATTAATTATGAAGTAGCACTAGCTCAAAACACGTAGAAGTATTAACTATAAAATTGTTCAATAATTTGCCCGAAACCGAAAGTTTGACCGAAATTTTGGCTGATATTTTGGTTCTTCGAAAAAAAAAAAATTCGGCTTGGGCCTCAAAATTTCGATATCGGGCAAGACCGAAACTGAAACCAAAACCAAAATTTTGATCCTTGCTCTTAGTTATAGAGAACTAAAATAAAAAATAAAAAAAGAGATTTGTCGCTATAATCTTGATAATCTTTAGGTTATGAAGCTTATACATGCGAGGCCCTAAAAGCAATTCGACATAACTTTTCAACTTAAAAATTTTGCAGTTATGACATCTTCTAGCTTACCTGCTCACCTACATTTAGATGGATGGCTGCTACTCTACATAGCAATTGCTCCAAAAAAATTTGTGCATTAGTGTTGAATCTAGGAATCGATCTCAGCTTCCATGCTGTAATACGAGAAACACAACAACTGAGCCATACATATATGATCATCTTTAAAGAGTACTCACAACAACTAAGCCCCATATATTCTGTCACCATAATATGACATATAAAGAAAATCTCTCAACTAGGAAACCATGTTTCCTAGGACATAAAGAAACTTATAAAAGAATGAAAGCAACACCTTGGGTACTGAAAAGAAGTTGATTTCCCCTATGGAAGCATTTATTTGATTTTTTTCCCACCCGCCTAAAGGAACAAAACAAAATACAATCAAAATTGATAATGATGATGACGATGATGATGATCATTCACAGGTAAAAATAATCGGATTAATGAGAGCACACTTCGAGTTGAGATAACACTCACTTTTTAGGCCACATACCAGTCCAAGTTTTCTAACTTGCAGACTACCATTTGAACATGGTAGACCATCATTTGGATTTTGAACTACACTCAGACCAAAGCACCACTATTAGAGGAATCGAACCATTGATCCTTCTACCTTAATATGACATAAAAGTACTCCAATTGAAAGATATGAATCTTCTATTGGTAGTATTTTCAGGCTGAGTTCAGTTCAAATGATGCCCTATCATTTGAACAGCTTCGATTGGTTTGAAATGTGCACCATATGTTGCCACATGGCTTAAAAGTAGGATGGTGGGGGTTATCTCAACGAGATGTTTTGTTGACAATAATGTATGAAAAAAATATATCTCAACAATTTGGATGATATGAAGAAGGCATATTAAATTGGATAGCACATAATAAATCAATACCTTCATCCATGGAGATAGCTGTAGAGAATGGTGACATATGATACTAGAACGATATGATGTAGAAAGAAACCCATACGCTTGCAAACAATTTTCCCGAATTGATCCATTGCTCAATTATTTCCATATGCGACTTTGTGATTACACTTAGTTGCAACAGCCATGAAAAAATCCTGCTACAGGGATACATAGTGAGTTTCCATCTCGGTGATAGAAAATACTGATGCCACGCTGGACTGCCAAATACCATACATTTGATAAAATATTTCATATGAGAAAACATACAAAATAATGACTAGGTTCTAAACTTAAGACTATTAACTATAAAATTGGTCATGTTACAATTATTATCAGGCCAAGCCGAAAAACTAGTCAATTTTCATAATAAACAAAGTTTTACAGGATTCCATTAATGCAGCCAAATTGATTGACTAGGCTATTAATACAAATTTGAAATTTTGATAAAGATGACAATTTCAATTGGATCATTGACTCATTTGTCATTTCACTAGGATCTCTAAAAGTAATATTAAAAAAATCATGGTAGGCGGAATAGCCAATATTGAATTAAAGGCTTTAATCTAGGATGAAACACTTCTTACCTACTAAATTTAGTGGAGACTAGGTACTGCTGCAGATTTTAAAAGCTTCAAAATCTCTTAAAGCAAACTCTTGACTATTTTCCACTGATCAGAAGCTCTGTGCATTGGCCAGATTAAAATCCTGAAAGAGTCAGTCTCCGGTGTAAAGAAAATAAATAAATAAATACATACATAACAGAGATTAAGGGGGCAATGTCACTAGCATCTTAAGGTTATCAAGCTTATATATGTCAGGGCCCAATTATATGAAAGTTAGCTTTTGGTAGGATTCAATATCTAAAAGGTTATAAGCTCGACAATCTATTGATTAAAAGAAAACCCAAGAAAATTATATTGCCGTCACACATTTCAGAATATTTTGCAGAAAGTAGAAGACTCTGAAGGGAATAAGAAAAACCTTTCAGCATAACAATTCATATATAAAAATTTGTACAGAATATACATATTCATTTGATGAATTTGAAAGAAAGAAAAAAAAAAAAAACTGGTATTTAGCTTCCGAGCAGTTGTGGCTCCACAAGTTTCTATAGTTCATTTTTGTCTAGTTGAGGGTATCTTTATTCATAAGTTAAAACTTAAAATTTTAAGACAAGATTTTGACAGTTTTGCTATCAAAGCCTACCACCAAATTTAGTTGCAGTAGTCATGAGCAGAGATTGTTTCAGGAGTCTGATACAGAGTTGCAGATATGCTGATGGATGGAATATAATCAATATATTGATACCTTGTTGGACTGATGGAAAATTTAAAATAAGGAAATAGTAAATATATAACAATAACAATAAAGCTTATTAGTTTTTAGAAATTAATAACGTCGTAATTGGACTTACTCGCAAGCCAAAAAATTCAGCAATATCATAATAAGTAGAGCTTTACAGAGTTTTTTGGACCCATGCAAAGTGAGTAGGAAACTAAAGGAAAAATCAAAAATTTGATAAAAGATCGGAATTTGGATGTGACACTTGGATCTGCCCTTACTAGGTTAATTTTGTTCAATTTTGACTCGAGCAAAATTTTATTGAACGAAATATTGTAAAATTATAAAAATCTTGGATATGATAAAAACTGAAGTATTTCTTGTTTATTGTAGAATTATATTCAATGTGCAGTATTTTTTAGAAGTTTGTTCACAAAGAGTGAATTTATAAAATACAAAAATGCTAAGTGTGAATGTGGTGTGAGTTAGATATATACAGTATAGGTATAGGTGCTTAACACCTAGGCCTATGGTTTATAAGAGGAGAAAGAGAAGTTAATTCTCTTATCTTGGTTGGTAAATGATTTATGAGGAGAGAGGGGAGAAGTAAAGAGGAGACGTAATTATGAAGAGACCATGATTTTGTGTACACGGGAGTTGGGGATTTAGCATTTAATTTGACGTCAGATTGCGCGAACTCACGAAGTTCTAGCTGTCAAACCTAGCCTTGAGTGTGAAGCCTTGGATAGACGGATCGGTCGATTTGAAGGTACGATCTTGTGAACTTGTTTTGATAATAAAATTGTAGATTATAATTGTGGTTTAATTAAGTATGTGGAAGAGAGAAAAATTAGAAGGAAAGGAAAGAAAATGGAGGGAAATGGATCTGTGAAGAACAGACCCTAGCTGGTGATAGTTGGCGAAAACCGACCGGTCGAATTTCGAACCGACCGGTCGATATCGCTACGAAATGAAGTGGATGGAGTCAGACGATTTATTAGTCGAATTGAATTCAACTAGTCGAATTGAATTCAACCGGTTGATTCCGAAAAACCGACCAGTCGAAGTAGAATCGACCAGTCGATTCCCACGAAACAGGAGATAGGAATTTTATGATTTTGGGGTCCCAACCGGTCGAATCAATTTCGACCGGTCGATTTCGAGGATCCAATCAATCGATTTTGGAAATCGATTGGTCGGTTTAGGTGTGAAATGAAGTTTGAGGTTTCTTGAGCAAAACCGACCGGTCGAATTTGCAAGTCGACCGGTCGATTTTGGAAACCGACCGGTTGAATTGAGATTCGACCGGTCTATTCTGTTTTGGGATTTGAGACTTTGGGGATATGAAATATCTCCCTGTTTCACGACAATTCTGGCGTTTTGATCATGATCATGTGTGTTAGGTGTGACCGAGCCTAGAGAGAGAGCGTAAAGCGGGCTTGAGCTATGTGAGCCTAGGAGCTTAGCAAAAGGTGAGGAAAGCCATTTAATATGCGTAATTGAACTTGGTAAACATGTGTATAGTGATACATGATGCACATGACATATGAACACGTTTATTTTGAAATCTGTCATGCTTTTGAATATGCACGTTTCGCTATGTGTGTGTGTCCACTAAAATAAGTCATATGTAATTCAACTACGAATTTTGAAAAGCACATTGGTACTCTCGGCAAGTAATTCCGATGTATGCAAGTAAATGTGACATTTGATTGATATGAAACTATGTGTGGCGTGATTTCTTAAAAGCCTAGAAAACTATTATGTTTATCGCACTCTCATGATACCATGACATTTCGCCTGATATGTCTCGGTATCCTCCCAGACTTTGCTCTATCATTAGTGGTGTTAGCCTGTTAGGACCAAGTGATAAATGATACAGCTTTCGAGTATCAGAAGCATATCATGTTTCCATACAAAACTCCCCTATTTAATTCCTTTTGAAAGATTCAGATGTCATAATTCTGCAAGTCATTGTGTAGATCCAATATCTTAGTTGTATATAACCAAACCTGATATCATAATTCAGATATCATAATTCTTCTTAGATGAACAGCCTATGGTAGGTAAAGTTAGTGGAAAATACAAAGCTAAAAGAATAATTATAAAATGTTATTTAATGGGTGGATTCAGGTGTATTTCCAATTGCAGATATAACACGGCAAAAAACGGTGCAATTGCTCTACCCAAATACAGTAAACTATAAAATTCTTCTGGTATAGATTTAGAGTGTTCTATAATTGAATGGGGAATAATAAAGAAAGGAAAACATTTTGATAGAACCAGGTAAATCAACTGGTTAAATAAGTTTCCTACTACTAGCCAAGGAAAATGCACTTGAGGTGACAGGGAACCAAAATGCTTATGCGATAATGCACATGCCTGGGCACATGCATAATTCTACCAGCCGCAATCTTCTTATGTTTGTTTAAAATACATAATTATATATAAAAAAGTGATAATAATTTAATAAATAGAATTAAATGTGTAATTTTCAATTCAAACTCAATAAATATGTGTATTAAGTAGCCATGCCTACTCAATGTAAGTATTGACTTTCAAAATAAGGTTTAGAAATTTTAGGGTTTTAAAATAAGCATGAAAACCTTCAAATAGGCTTAAAACAAGTTTGGGAGGGTCCTACTCTTACTGGGTATGAAAATCCTTGACCTCAAATATATGGCCAAGCTCATGCTTCTCATGAATGATGAAAAAAGGTCATTGCCTATAAGCATAATATCATCAACATAGGTCAAAAGGATAGTATGACCCATGACACAAGAGTAGATGAACATTGTACGATCGAAATGTCATATCTGGATACTCATATTAAGAATCACTCCATTGAAGCAATGAAACTAAGCATGGGGTGAGTAAATTGTTGATGCAGATTACCCTTCCATGCAACCAAATTGCTTTTTAGAGGAGCATAGTACCGAGAAGGCGAGTGACAATTAGTACCAGATCTAGGGTAATTTGCATCTATATACCCAAAAATATCAAGGTAACCATGTGTGCGATATACAGGGTGACCATAAGCGCTATAATTGTTCTTTCAACAACGTAAAGAAGATGGATGAACAATAGTAATTTTTATAATGAGATCTTGTTAAACACAATGAGAAGGATAAAAAGTAACAAAATAATGTAATATTTTATCTATACTACTAACTAAAAGAAAGTTAAGCTGGGAAACATGTAAGATATGTGATAAAGAATGTGAGAAAGACACATGAATAATCCCCACCTCGATAGTAGAGGTAGAAGAGCCATTAACTAAGTGAATCTGCGCAGAAGAGGATGGTGGAGTATACAATGAATAAACCTGAAGTTATCATATGATTTGTAGACCCTAAATCAATAACAACGTCAAGGAGGTGGTGATGCTCTAGTAGCACAAGCAGACATAACAGTAGAAGGCTGTTGAAAAATAAACTCAGTACTAGACATCTCTGTAATCAATGCTCTCAAAAAACTGTTCCACCAAACTAATATAGCACAAATTCTGATTCCAACACAATGATTCTCGCTTTATCAAACAACACACATAACTAAAAAAATTTGCACCAAAAATCTCTCACTATGGCCACCTGATATTGGCATAACCAGCCAAAAGATCACAAACAATATGCAGCCCAAGCATATTGGCGCATGGTCACTATGTTGCCCAGACAAATTCACAAACAGCCGCTATGCATTCTGGTAACAGATGGCTAACATGCAGCCACAGGATAGGCTCAATAAGGTTCCAAATAAACCAGAAAAAACACGAAAAACCTTTAAAAAATAAATCTGTAATTGCCTCGAACAGTCCTCGATAGGCTAAATCCATGAGTCAAATCATTTACGTCATCATATTTTAATCAAAACTCAGCCAAGAAACAGAAATAAACCTCTATTCAATTACCAACACAAACACAATTTCAGAAACAGTAGTTCAGACAATTCCACAAACATTTACAGTGCAGCCCACACAATGTGCAACACAATGTCATGAGCAGTTCAGACAATTATAATTTAAACAAAACAAATTGAGTTCTATATTTAAAAAAAAAAACAGAACGAAATCAAAAATGAACATATCTGAAGGATTTTAAAGCAGCAGATCACTGATTCAACATCAAATAATTAGGGTTTTATAGACCTTACCTTTGAAACTGAAGAACCCTCCACGGATCAATGAGGAGAGGGATCGAACCAGAGATCGAATTGTACGATGGATCGATCACTTAGAGGTTGGTTAGGTTTCCGATTGTCGCAGGGATTTCTTCGATGAGTTGATTGTGAGACAGAAATATCCCCTGCAAGTTGTTCAGATCCGTGATCCCTATCGAAACTTCGCTAGGGAATCGATTGTGAGAGAAATCTAGATGAACTAGTCCCAATTTGACATTGATTGTGCTCAGGAGAGGACCGGAGAGATCGTCGAGAGAGAGGAAGAGGAGAGGAAGGCTAGGGTTTCAGACAGAAAAAGAAGAGTTGAAAGAGAGGCGTTATGTTAGGAGATAAAAAGAGAAAAGGGAGGCCCGATGGATTTCAAGGGAGGCCCGATGTATTTGCACGTGACGATAGCATTACATGCATGTGATGACTGATTTAAGTTAAGAAACTATTGTTTTAGGCAATGGTGTATTGCACCACTATATTAAGCAGTGGTTTATTTTATGCTGCTATAGTGATTTTTTCCTCATTTTGAGGTAGTGTGTTGTAATCCTGGTGTTGCTCATTGGAATGCCATGGCTCAAATTTTTAGATATTTAAAGAAGAGTATCAATATAAAAATACATTATTCCGAATTTCCTAACATCTTATAAGGATATTATGATGCAAGTTGAAACTCACATGATTTCAAATCCACTAGTGGTTGGATATTCATGATGGGTGTAGCTGCGATCTCATGGAGATCAAAAAAGCAAACATGCTTAACTCACTCAACGATGAAGTCAGAATTCGTTGCATTAGCAACATGTATCAAGGAAATAGAATGGTTGAAAAATGTAATATTTGAGATTCTACTTATTACAAAAATCATTACCTTCATTGTCTATATATTGTGATAGTGAAACAATACTATTAAAGGCCTATTGTAAAACTTATAATGAAAAATTGAGGCATATAGGTCTTGGACATAGCTATGTTAGAAGTTCACTCAAAAGAAGAGTAATTTTGATCTTGAGTATCATTTCTCAATAAAACTTGAGGGATCCGTTTACAAATGGTCTTGAAAAGGAAACAATATTATAAACTTCATTGGGAATGAGTTTAAAAGCTTTTAATCAATAATTATCACTCAGGATATTTGAAACTCCACATGAAGTTTACATTAGGTTTTCAAAGAGAAAGAAATCATAAACATGTGATAGAAAGTGCAAGACACTTTAATACTGTAATGATAAGCGAGGTCAAGTAAAATTACTCTTAATAGATCTATAACGTTTAATATTAAAGTGTTCTAGTTACAGTAACACTTTTGATAGATCTACATATGTAGGTGTGGAGGTTTGACAACTTCTAAAATGAGGAAAACTTTTATCTCATTAAACACTCACAAAAAACATGATAATAACACAAGGTCATAAAAGTGCTAACATTTAAGAGCACAAACTCTCTTGAGAACACTAATGTATAATAATTCCGATTCGTCGTAAAGTGTAGGCAATTTTCAAAACTAAGGTCATAGAAAATACTGGTGAACTTTGAGTTATTATACTTAGGTAATAGTTTAAAGCTCTAAATTAAAGCCACTATTCTTTGAAAGACTATTCTTATTTATGCTCGAATATTTCTTAAATATTTAAAATAGTAGATTGTTCACTACAAAAACAAGACTAGCTATTAGCGGAGTCAAAATTGCCGCTATTAACAAAAAATGTCTTGATACCCTCTTTCGCTAATAATGTTAACGGTTTTTTTAAGTCTTATTTTTTGTAGTGGTTGTAGTATTTTAAAATTTTCTTTTGGTTTTCAAATAGTCGCAATCGGTGGGTATGGTTTTAGCCTCAAATGTATTAGTACACTTTCTTAGTCAAGACTTGTGGCCTTCATACAGGGGGATCCAAGTTTTGGTTCCTCTAAGACTACGATTAAAGCATCAAGTCTAGATATAGACCCCTTCCTAACCGCGATTAAAACATCTTTTCGTTTTTGCACTTGTTATCACTGAGCATAGATTGAGATAACGTGTTCCGGGCTGTAATGACCCAGAAAATTTGAACCAGAAACTAACCGCATCGATGTACGTGCCCGGCACGGAAATCGAGACAGAAAATTTAAAACTTTAAAAATAATATTAATAGAAATAATATTAGCCTATAAGTAGGTTAGTTCACGTATGAAAACCCGTTTCGATCCGAGTTGAGTGCGATGTCAAGACGGTACACTACGCCGTATCGACATGTTGGTGTTTCACACCGAAATCAAAATTAGAGATGCAACTGAAATATCTAAGATATTTCAGTTGGTAGCTTATAAGAGAAGGAAGAGGGTTGGAATGGTTACCTTCTTCTTCTCCTCCTTCTCTCCCCTTTGAGATCTGCAACTAGGTTATAAGTTAAATAGATTCTTTGAGAGAACTAGGTTTGGAATACCTAGGTTATATATTTGTTTGACATAAGAGTGTGAAGGGGGGGGGCCAAATACGACGGTCCACATTGAGTTGGGAAGGTACGCTGATGCCATGCGTAGAAGCGGAGCTTAGCTTCGTCCTATTCGAGTTGTAGCTGTGATAAACTCCAAGAGCCGGATCCAAAACCCTTCGAAATCGTGTTTGCCGAAATTCCGAAAGGGCCCACATAGAGGTGAGCTCCCTTGTTTAAAAATGGGCAGTTGGATGCCCTAAATATAGGTTTTATATGAATAGTTAAGATTTTAGTGGATTTTTAGAAGAAAAATAAGTTAGAAAATTTTGGTTGGTGAACTCCATTAATGACTGAAAACTCGACATTGGTGATCGATCACCAAGGGTGTTGATCGATCACTAAGTATGGAATTGATCGATCAACAGTGGTGGTGATCGATCAATTTATATAAACAGTAAGGGAACTTTATGGCAGAGAGTTGGGGAGTTTTGGGTTAATATTGGTGATCGATCAACAAGGTATTGATCGATCAATCAACAAGGTATTGATCGATCAACAGTGGTGGTGATCGATCAATACAGAACCCATTGATCGATCAACCAACATGGTGATCGATCAATGGTGTACAATATATACATGTGTGGGTGCTTTGGTGATCGATCAACAAGGGTGTTGATCGATCAATGAAGAGTTCATTGATCGATCAACAAGGTATTGATCGATCAATAAACCCTGTTTTCAGACAGTTAGAAAATTTGTATGTAAGAACCACTGGACATTGTGCCAGTTCACAATCTGTCACCCTAACACCTAGAGTAACATGTTTATGGTCTAGGATCAGACTAAGATGCCTTGAAAAAGCTTTGGATTTGATTAGAAGGAGCTTGATCCGAGGTAGGGGAATTCAACCGAAATTGCATTTATTTTTGATCTCATGGTTTATATCTCATCATACATCTCAAAGATAGTTTAATTGTTTTTAAAAGCATGTTTAGCATATGTATGAGCATTCTATTAGATTTGATCCGACATTTGACATCCGCATCCAAATCTGAATTACATAAGTATGATAAGTATGCATGTGATTTGAGGTTTAATATTCCGTAAAAATCCCACCGACTCGGCGGTATATCCGTTTCAGGCACACTTGTGCATTTGCTTTGTAATCCTCGGCACAATTGCACTCCAGGTGTGGGGCATTGTTGCAATTCCGAAAATTGTTCATGTGAACGACGATGGTTGGGATTTATCCATCGGACCAAATCTGGCTACCACGTGCTATACTCACGGGAGTTACTTAAGTATACTACACTAAGTCATTATATGTTGTATTCATCAATTCCGTACTGTTTTGGATAAATGTCTCATGATTTATACATCTGTCGCATAATTTCAGTTTTGTTCTTTGATGACCATGTTATGAAATTAGGATGCAATTTTATTTGGAATTCTTCTATTGAGCTAGGATGTAGCTCACCCTGTTTTTGTAAACATTTAGGTTCTGAGGCGGTAGCTCCCTGTTCTGAGAGCGACCCAGACTATCAGCCTGATCCTGAGGTTGAGGTTGAGGACGAGGAGACGGACGTCCCAGCTGACGACTTTTACCCATAGACTGGGTATAGCATAGACATTTTTGGGATTGTATGTTTGTTGGAGACTTTGGATTATGTGTGCCTGGTGGCCACTTTTGTATTAATTTTTGTAGGTATTTTATTTCTTTTATAGTGTTATTATACATTCTATCGGAACCATCATTGGGAACCATTGTTTGGGTGATGGATGTCTGTCACCGATGGTTCTTTTTTGTTCCTTTTTGAGAATGTATACTTTTTACATTATCAATGAAAGTTTTATCCCTTGTTCTTACTTTTAGATTGATTCATTAGATGACTCTACTTGCCGCTGTGGGATTGTATCTGTATAATTCCGCTTTATATACAGATATTGTGTGATTTGTCCTTGGGATCATCCAGAGCATGATCCTGATGGCACGGATTTCTGAGCAAAGAAGTCCGGGCTGTCACACGGGCGGTGTTCCAACACAAGAAGTTGTTCACCACCATTCAACTTTGATTGTGGTCATTGTATCCTGGAATCACGTTTGTTGGGCCCGATTGAACAATGATTTAAAGATAGTGTCTATCACGCCTCGATCACAGTAAAAAAATTCATCACCATATCTATCTGATTTTCGGTTTTCTTCGCACCCATTTGAACAAGAGGGTGAACGTGAAAGATCTAAAACGAGTAAGTGTTAAACCTTGTATGCCTCATATAAAAAATTGTTTTTGATCGTATGATTAAATTGATCCATGGAAGATTCTAACAATTGGTAACAAAGCTAGGATGACACAGTTATGATGAAAGTAGTTATTTAGACCTCTTCTATCTTCGATTAGAGATTGTAAGAAACTTCTATATTCTCTATTTCTTAGACCAATCCATTTTATCAATGAGTATTTCCTTTCTTTTTCTACAATGTTTACCATTGGGAAGGGAATGGATAAGACCTTATCAGGTGATGGTAGTGCACCACAGCCAAGGTAACAAAGTCGGTATTGGTATTGGTATTGGATATTGGATATCGAATATCGGGTATCGGTCTTTGGAGGACTAATGCGAATCGGCCGTTACGTATCGGCTGATACCGATACGTATCAGCCTATTTAAAAGCCTAAAATAAAATAAAAATAAAAATATAAGTATTGGCCGATATGGGTCCGTATATATATCGGCCAATACGCAATATATATCACCGGATGGATTGATCCATGGCTGGTCATCCCTCGTCCGATGACCAGCATCGGCGGTTGGTAATGGCTGGAGTTTGTTGCATCACCGGGCATCGCTTAAGAAGAAAATGACCAGCCAAACCAATAACAAATTGACTTGTAGTGGAACCATTAACAAATTGACTTGTATTGGTCAATCATGTATAGTTAGGTTTATATGGATTATGGAAGAGGAGACCATATTATTTCAAGGACCTACACCCAATGGTGTTTAAATGATCTTATATCATTTTATTGACATATGATCTTAGAAATTTATACCGTCAAAGTGATATATCATCAATTGAAGGGATATGAATATAAAAATAACACTTTTTGAGAGATCTTAATCATCTTATCTGTGCACTCTAATACCAACCGTTGTTCTTAATTTTGATGGTTGATATAAAAGTTTACTGATCGGGTGGTTTAAATGTTGATAAAATTAATGATATTGATAATTGCTCCAAGGCACATAGTTCACTACGTTGTTTTAGAGACAATCGACGCCCCCATTCCATCTGACAAACGAAGATGTAATAGGGTTCCCAGCGAATCTGCCTTCATGATACAACAGTGTCCGGTCTTACTAAGAACCGTATATTCTTTTCTATATTGTACTTTCTAGAGAAAAAACTTGCCGCATAGATTTTCTGATATATAAAAAGATTCTTAAAAATAAGAACGTAAAAGAAAATATATATATATATTTTTCTACATTGCACTTTCTAGAGAAAGAACCTACCACATAGATTTTCTGATATATAAAAAGATTCTTAAAAATAAGAACGTAAAAGAAAACAGAGAAATAGGTATTATTATTGTTTTTGTCATTTTATATATCTTGTGTTATTTTAACGGGGATCTTATCTCTATTTATAGAGAAATGATGAACCATTGTATCTTTTTAGATTACGCTGAAAAGATTTCAGATTGTATTTTCAGAGAGTTGTATTTTTTCGATAAAAAATAAATCGACTTCACTTGTGTCTTTTTAGAAAATTTTGTCTTTGTAAAAAGATAAATCGATTCACTTGTGTCTTTTCAGATAAACGTAAAAAAATAAAGATTTCGCATATATCTTTTCAGATTTACTGTGAAGAAATGTCATGCTTGTATCTTTTTACAATTACGATGAAGAGATAAATTTAAATATGAAAAAAATACTCTTTTAGAGAGATAATATTTATAAATTTGCCATTAAATTATGTACTTGACTCGATTTTAAAAGTACGCGGCCTAGTGCCAACCTAATTTTATGTAACTTTGTACCCACGTGATACATCTTTCCAAAAGTGCTTGGATTAGGTGAACGTAGCTGTCGTGGGGTGTCGCCACTAACATGCCATTCAACGTTTGCGACGATTTCAAGGTCATGCCAACGTGTGTTTTGCAATTTTGTGCGGTTTGATGCATATGTTATCATATGATCCATACGTGAAATAAGAAAAAATCGCCGTCTCTAATGATACGCCTCAATAGCAAGATCAATCGTGAAAAAGGTCAAATATTTGAAAAAGTAAAAAGATATATTAATGAAAAATTATAAAAATATAAAAAATTGAAAAAAATAAAAGAAATACAAAAAATTCGAACAAAATTCACTAGAATTCACAAATATATAATTTGTAAAATTTGCGAATAATTCTTAAAATTTGTGATTGTTTTAAAAAGTCGGCGAGTTTGATCCCTACGTTACCCTTCTAATAAAATGGAGAGTGACTCGGCACAAGTAGTGATCTCAATCGGTTGACCTGATACCTGACTCGTCGACCCAAATTTTTTACTTGGTACATAACCTTGATCCATCAGGTTGGGTCGAGCATGAGACATCTGACCCGATCTCCAGGTCGGGACAATAAAAACTGAGTTGCATTGACCCGACCGAACCTAATATTTTATATTTAAGAAACATGGACAATAGGGGATTTTTATCAGGTCCGGTCGGGCCAGGTTTTTGGGTTGGTCGGATATATGTCATTTTCCCATTAGATCCTAAAAATTGCCCCGACCCGACCGGTTGACAACCCTGCTCACAAGCCTTGTAAGATATCCTTTATAGACTTACAATCTAATATTTAAATTATTACATGATTTTTTTAATAAAAAAAAAATATTTTTTAAAATAAAAAATAAAAAATTCAAATTTAGTAGTATCAGCCAATACGCGAGCCGTAATAGTAGAGACCCGATACATATTGACCGATATATACCGAAACCTAATACCAATACCACACCGATACTGGTATTGAAGCGGTGTTAGTGTCGGTTGGCTAAAATACCGATATGTATCCGTATCGGCCGATAATTGATACCTTGTTCATAAACTGCTATTAAACCAAGTGGCACCACGAGTAAGCATTTGTTGAATGGTCTATTTTTTTCGGTTTGTTCATTATAATTTTCTTATTTGAGGTAGGCCCATCATCTCAAGATTCATGGTGTGGAAAATTAGGAAAAAAATGGTCTCCTTTGTCTGATTTAAAGCGTATAGACCAAATTCTTCAACTTTTTTATAAAGTCGCTAATAATTGAAAAAATGAATCAAATTATAATTATTTTTTGACTATTTTAAATAAATCCAGAATTTTCAAATATATTCGGAGCTTTTATGAATTATCAAGATTTTCTCATTTTTTTCAAAATTTTTCCAATTTTTTTTTTTAAATATATTTTTTTATAGTTTTTAATTAAGGAGAAGGAGTACCTGCTAAAGTAGGTGAACTTTGCTATGGCAGGGGCTAGTAGAGAGCTATTCCATATGCAGCCTTAACATCTTGGGTGTTGAGTGAATTGACGGATTTTTGGGATTTAGAGTCAAACATTTTGCCATTTTCCCATGTCCAAATTTTGACCAAAAGAATGCCTCTATCAGACATTAAAATTGACTTAAAGTCCCCCCCACCTGTTGAATAAGGTTTAACACCAACCACCGGTATCAATCGATTGAGTTGGAAAAATCAATCAATTGAGTTTGTGAAGTCAACCACCGGTGTCAATCGATTGAGGTTGGGATGTCAATCGATTGACTGATGAGCGGATGCAGACCTTCAAGATTGACTGTTGATCGGTGTCAATCGATTGAAGTTAGGATGTCATCGATTGACTGATGGGCTGACATAGATCTGAAAGTTTTATATAATTGACTATTTTCGGGAATCTCACTTTAGCCAAGGTTTCCTAAGTAATTAGGAGACTATTTTGAAAGTGTTTTGAATACGTGTAACTCTTAGGAGATTTGAGAGTTACGCATCCAACAGGAGGTTGGAGCCTATTGGTAGAGTTTTCTTCTCTAAGGAAAGAGAGCTTGGAGAAAGGTTTATGGTGAGAAATCTGTGAGAATACTTCGAGAGAAAAAGTATTGAAGAATAGCTTGGGGATTGAAGATCCGATTAAGGCGATTCTTATGTTGGAATCGTGATTATATTCCATGACATCTTCTCTATTATTCGAAGGATTGCATCCTTAGTTTAACAACGGATTTGTGGTTGAAGATCTTGCTAGATCTTGATTGAGTTTGCACTATAAAAAAGAGAGTGTGTGTGTTGTAAACATTCATAAAAATAGTGCATATACTCCCGTGGACGTAGCCCTCGATTGGGTGAATCACGTAAATCTTTATGTTGTGCGTGTGATTATTTTTTGTCTGAATCTTCTTATTTTTCCGCATTCATCGCGATAGGGAGTTCGTAGAGTGGGTAGAATTCCTAACGTCTTGGGTGTTGAGTCGGGTCGATTTGGATTTTTGGGTCAGCTAGAGTCAAACATTTTGCCATTTTCTTATTGGGCAGTCAAAATTTGACCAAAAGAATGCCTCTATCAGAAAGTAAAATTGACTTAAAGCCCCCCAACCCACCCACCCACCCAAGGACCAAGGACCAAAGTTTTCTGCATCAATTTCCTCGAAGGTTAACAAAGGTGCAACTCTGCAGCTGCCTTGTTAGTTCGGACTTAGGAGCAAACAAACTCATTCAATGAAGTTTAGTGAAAAGCATAATAAATAAATAATTGACCTACTTGACCATTCTACATTATAAATAGACTTCCAAGTGACTGCAGAAGATTAAAGCATCTCAAATTTTCCCTCTCCATGTGATGTTTTTTCCACTGCCTTCACTTTCTTGAATGGTAGAGGATAACAAATCCTTGGGAACGAAAGGGATGGGGCCGGCAAAGTCGGGTTCGTCCGATTTGATGGAATACGTCGTCACGAAAGGCTACGGCGTAAAGGGCCTTGCCGAGACTGGGCTGCAGAGTGTTCCAAACCAGTATGTGCAGCCTGTTGAGGAGAGGTTGGACATGACTCACGTGGTAGACGAAGAGTCGATACCCGTTATCGACATGTCGAAGCTCCACGACAGTTCGATAGCCGATGCTATATGCGATGCGGCCGAGAAGTGGGGGTTCTTCCAGGTAACAAACCATGGGGTTCCTATTGATGTTCTTGAAAATGTGAAGGAGGCAACACATAGGTTCTTCGGGTTGTCGGCGGAGAAGAAGAGGCATAGTAAAGACAATTCTCCGACTCCAAATGTGCGGTATGGGACGAGCTTCATACCGCAAGCCGAAAACGCGTTGGAATGGAAAGATTATCTAAGCCTCTTCTTTACTTCCGAGGAAGAGGCTTCCGCATTTTGGCCCCAACAGTGCAAGTAAGTTCGTACATATAAAATATCTCTTTCGATCATTTACTTAGAATATTATGGCTTCGTTCGGGTTATCTCTTTCGGGACAAATTAAAGAGGGACTCTTTAGCTCTTGGCTCAGGGGGAAAACTCATATATATATGTATATATGAGACCAATCATTTGTGGAACAAAATTTTTTGTTGGGCAAATCTAAAAAATCGTAAAAATTTTCTTTCTCTAAAACTTTTTAAAATAGTACAATATTCTAAAACTTTTCCTTTGATATGGTCACTTTTTTTCTAAATAACTCAATTTTGATGTGGGTTTGCATTTTTTGAAATCAGGGATGATGCATTGGAGTTCATGAAGAGATCAGAGGATGTTATTAGGCGGGTTTTGGAGGCTCTTATGAGGAGATTAAATGTGAAGGTGATGGACGAAAAGAAAGAGGGTATGCTTATGGGTTCGAAGAGGATTAATCTAAACTACTATCCAACATGCCCAAACCCTGAACTCACCATCGGTGTCGGGCGCCACTCGGACGTTTCGACACTCACTATCCTCCTTCAAGACGAGATCGGTGGGCTTTACGTGAGAGGAGGAAACGAGGTCGATGAGAGTTGGATCCACGTCCCTCCTATCAACGGGTCTCTTGTGATTAATGTGGGGGATGCCCTACAAATCTTGAGCAATGGGCGTTATAAGAGTGTGGAGCATCGTGTGCTTGCAAGTGGAATTAAGAACCGCGTCTCCGTTCCCATATTTGTGAACCCCAGACCCAACGACGTCATTGCACCTTTCGCAGAAGTGCTAGAGAGCGGTGAACGACCTATATACAAACAAGTTCTCTACTCCGACTACGTTAAACACTTCTTCCGCAAGGCACACGATGGCAAGAAAACAATTGATTTTGCTAAAATCTGATTATCTGCATGTGAACTCTTCAAGATTATGAATCCAATCGATATAAAATAAATTTAATTAAATAGGGTTTTTTGCATTTACCCCCCCCCGAGATTTGTACTCCGTCCCCGTGTTACATCTATTTAAATTGCAGGAGCCATTACCTTTTAAGTGGTTGTCCCGTATTCCTGAAAAAATTGATATTATCTTTTTTTTAAATGATTAAGTTACCTTGTGATTGCAGCTTGGGTACGGGAGATAAAGCATCCCAGAGAGAGAATGGTTGAGAGAGAGAGATGATAGGAAGAGAGCAAGCCGAAGAGAGAGAGAGAAACCGGTTGGCAGAGAGAGAGCACAGGGACAAAGGCAAAGAGGTGGTAGGAAGAGAGAGAGAGGATGGGGAGAGAGACTCGTTGGGAGAGAAAAAGACGAGAGAGAGAGAACAATAAGGAGAGAGAGAGAAAGAGATGGTGGAGAGAAAACCGTAGAGAGAGAAAAAGTGACAATGGAGAAAGAGTGAGAGAGAGAATCGTTGAGAGAAAGAACAGTTTAGAAAGAGGAAGAGAGAGACAATGGTGGAAACTAGAGAAGAGAGAGAGAGAGAAGTGAGCCAACATAAAAATCATTTTCGTTTTTAGTTTTTGGTGCAATCACAATTTACAAGAATGGCGTCAAGGACAAGTTTTAAGTAACTCAGTGCAACCACTTGAAAAACGAGTGCAACTAATAGCTCCCTTAAATTATTGCTCTTGCTTTTATTTTCCTTTACTTATTACCTCTAAAGTGACGGATTTGTTCCGAAATTAATGTTTGATTGCTCTCGATTAGATGATGCTTATTATTTCTCACCACAATCTTTCACCTGCTGAATCTTGATTAGGGCTGTGATTTTTTGGACCGAACCGACCAAACCGCCAGGTTTGGTCCGATTTTGACGGATACTAATTTGGGTTTGGTTTGGAAAAATGGAAAACCGAAAAGTTTGGTTTGGTTTCGGTTCGAAGCCTCCCCAAGCCGATACCGACTGAACCGAATATAGTTCCTGCAAGTAGAACTTACAGGAAAACCGAAACCGATCGAACTGAACCGAATCGAATCAAGTTGGTTTGGTTTAAGAGTTGGACCGTTTGGTTTGGTTTGAAAATCTAGAAACCGATTAGGACCGGTTTGGCTTGTGGCTTTGGTCCAAAACCAACCAAACCGAACTGAATGCACCCTTAATCTTGACATCAGAAGCCTCCATCAAGCGGTCAAATTTTGATTCCGCTTGATGATCATGGTTGTACGTCCAATGTGGTTCATGATTGTAGGTCCATGATATCAAGGTCAATTAGATCAAATGCCTGGGCGAAAAACAATCTCCAACGACTAATTCAAAGTAGTTAAATGTTATTTCGTTGGAGAATCCATCACTAATCTAATTAATTACCTAATTTTAATGAAAGTCCAATTAAGATTCCTAATCTTATTAGAAGCACTTATTTTAATATAATAAAAAAATACTAAATTAATTAATTCTATCGAAATGTATACTAATTGTATCGAAATTCTAAAAAGAAAAGGGTTTTGGGCCCACTATGCTAAGGAGGATCGGCCCCGTTCCCGGGTACTCTCTGTAAGCTCCCTTAGGCAAATTGGTTGGCTAAAGATTATTTTTAAAATAATATGGATTGAAAGACTGAATTTAAATTTTATAATTATAGATTTGAAGATTAAAATTGTGAATTTTAAAGGATTAGAGATTGGAAATTTTAAGGACTCAAAATTAAGAATTAAAGAAAAGACTAAAGAATTCAAAATTATAATTTAAAGACTAAAACTAAAGACTGATTTAAATTTATAAAATCAGAGATTAAAACCAAGAATGTGAGTCTAAAAATAAATATGATTTAAGATCTAAAGCCTAAAATTAAGAATTTAGAACGACATACTAAGAACTAAAATCAGAATTTAAGAATTAAAAACCTAAGAACTGGTTCTAGAAACGAAGAACTAGAATCAGATAAAAATTAAATTTCTTTAAAAAAGTAAGAATTGGTTCTAGAAACTAAGAACTAGAACCAAGAAAAAGGGGTAAAAAATTGAAGACTAAAGAGATTTAGAATCTAAAATGTAGAACTAAAATTAAGAACTTAAGATCTAGAACCTATGATCTAGAACTAAGAACTAAGAACTAGCATTAAGGAAATTATGAACTAGAAAGAAAGTATACCTGAGGCCAGGGTCGCAGAGGGAGATTCCAAAATCCTTAAGCTTGGGACAGGAACTCGAAAGAGGAGGAAAGTTGTATTGAATTGTTATCCTTCAAATTCCGCTGTGTTGTTGTGATGTTCTGATGTGTTTTTGGGATGAGGTGGTGGGTCCTATTTATAGGTATTTTACCAATTGCGCACCCTGTGGGGTACGCTTAATTGGTCGGTGGATTTCAATTACACCCCCTGTCTGGTGCGATTAATTGAATCACGCGCTTGGTATCAGGCATTCAATCACTTTGAGTCGGTGATCGACTCAGTGAGTGACCGGCTGACTAGCTCAGCCGGGTATCCCAGTCCTAGTCTAATTAGACTAATTGCGCGCGTTATCTAGTGCACACAATCAATTAAGCGCCTGAATGAATGTGCTTAATAACAAATTTTTAGGCGGTCTAGGGAATTAGAGACCGGGTTGGTTTAGGAACCGTTTACGCGCTTTCGGTGTGGCGCATAAATGGATTATGCGCTCTGAATAGAGCGTACAATCAGGTCTGGAGGCAGTTTCTAGAAAGGTAGACGGCCAATCCAAAACAGACTAATTGCACGCCAGTGGTGAAGCGTGCAATATGATTACGCGCGCTTGGTAAGGCGTATAATCAAGGCCTAAGGCGGTTATTAGGAAGAGCAATTCTAGTCCAAGAGGGACTACTTGCGCGCTAGCTATAGGGCGTGCAATCGAGTTAAGCACACTAAAACGGGCGCGTAATTCGGGATTTCCCTGGGTTTGAGCCGGGTTCGAGCCACAAAGTTATTGTTTCAGCTTGGGTTTCAACCATGTACTATTGTTTCAGTGCATGGTCCTCGTATAGGGTTTTAAATTCTTCAGAAAAGGTTAGCCCCTTTTCAGAGATCGTGGGCAAGGTCAAAGGTTGACTGAATAAATTTATATACTCTGAGAGGGTAAAATGGGGGTGTCTACAAAGCCTTACAACGAAATCATATAATCATATTTCTTTCTCAATCACCGTCTACTAAAAGAGCTCCTTAGGGCTCAGTTTTCTCCTCCGGAACGTACTCTGACTCTTCAAGCTCAAGGTTCTCAGTGTCAGCGTCTAAACCTGTGCCTATGACATATAGTCGAAGGGTGAGCTAACAATCTAAGCTCAATAGGCAAACATCAATAACATCCATATCATCACATCACACACATATATCTCATGACATAATTCGAACATGTTTTACTGATCTTAAATACAGATTTCAAAGTTTGATCACATGATTTCAAAATCTTTTCTCATAACATACAAAGAAAACTTAAACTGATTACTTAAATACAATCTCAAGCATATATAGTATTGAGAGTCATACATATTCCGATGAGAACCCCAACCATCATCGTTCAATGAACCATTTTCATGATGCCCAAGCCCCTTCGTATGAGGGAGACTTGTGCTGAACGAAATTTATCACAGATCGGTAAGAATGAATTGATATCCTGTCGTACTAGAGCACAAGGGGTTCGTTTCACATGAACCTTAAATTATTGTGCAATTCTAACTTATAATTTTTCACCGTATAATGTGATATTTCATAACTAATTTTGGAGTTAAAATCTCGAAGTTCACACACACACATGAACAATTCCTTCGGAGTCCACACACATACACACATATATAACTTACATGTTTTGAATCCATGTACAAAGCTCGTGCTTGTTAAATAATAAAATTTGTTATTTACATATTATATCACAATATTCATACTAGTTGTATCAAATGCACAGGGTATGAAATTTTCCGTACCTCAACTCAGAGCCAAACGAAGATTTCCTTTTTCAAGGCAACCTTCACATCACACATCCTTGATCCCGACCTAGAACACAACAAGGTTCATCCTATACATCAAATGTGATGAAAAACAGGAAGTCCTAAGTCTCCCCGAGTCCTTTTTACCAAAAATAGAAAAACTCATAAACAGGACAAATCGATCAGTCGAATCCCAAATCGATTGATCTATTTCTTCAGAAAATTCACATCTCTATCTGAACAATCCGATCGATCGGTTCATAAATTGATCGATCGGTTTCCTTAATCGATCGATCGGTTTCTTCAGAAACCTTCCACATCACTATCCTGTCAAAATTGATCAATCCGTTCAGATTTTGATCGATCGATTTTGACATATTTTTAGTCACACAGCTTTTCTTCCATGACCCGTTTTTCCCTAAAATTGTATCTTATACTCCACTATTTCAATCATACTTTTTACTAATGCTTAACATAATTACTCATCACAAAATTAATACATCCTTGCATGCGCTTCCTTAGTCGATCACGCACTTTTCAACAGTAGTTGCCACGAAGGGTTTCGGAGTGAAATTCGTTGATCCCTCCGGCGATTGAATCGAAACGAACCCTAAGACGAATCTCCACTCCAACACATACTACTCTTTACTCTACCTGTCGCGTATGGCGCGATCACACGATTGGCTCACACGTGAAGACTGAGAGAAAAAGAGAGTTTAGGTTCTCTTCCTTTCCACTTTCACAGAACAAACGAAGCAAAAATGGAAAATATCTTATCCAGTTGCTTTTATACCTAAAGATACTCTTTGCGTGTCAAGCTGATATGCCACACGTTGGTGTACGGTCACTCATCTAACTGTTAATATCACATGAAATCGGACTTATTGGGAAATCGTAATTTTTTCGGGACGTCACACAACGGGTCCAAGGTAAATGAGTTGGGCCTCTACTAGAGTTAAATCTAGAGGTACGGACCTCTCCGAGGTCCGGGCCATATGTGTTTCAGTTTTCACGGGTCGTAATTAGTACATCCTGGGCCTGATTTGTAATCCAATTTACTAAGTTATGGGCCGAATCTTATCTAGACTCTTGTCAATTCTATCAATTCTATTTACTCAAAAGTTTAGGATTTTGGGCCTCATCGGGCCGTCAAAGAATTCAATCGGGTCTCTTAACTTGATTGACCAATTTCACATGGGTTTTCTCATATGTTGGCATCATGGGGTCATGCGTTTGGGTATGTCAAATTAATTACGGTCTTGGGTTAAGATCCGAATACTAAGTTTATATATATATATATATATATATATATATATATATATATATATATATATGGAGATTTTTTCTAAGTAGTGGTGGACAGCTGATAGTAGTTTAGGCCGTCATTTTCGACTCCGATGAAATTTTTACATGCTTCCAAAAATGTGGGCAAGATGACTGATGAAAACATCTTTACCAAGTAGTTTCATCCAAAAATATGATCAGGTCTAATCATAGGAGGCAAATCACAGAGATCTGCTTCATTCTATCAAAGTTTTAGGCCATAATTATTGGGCCTCAGTATCGGGTCCGTAACTTTCAACTCTAATGGGTAAATTGAGTACTCAGCGGCTCTTTGGAAAGATCCGCGAGTGTAATATCCCGAATATTTTAGACCTAATTTCAGTTACCTTGATATGCGTGCCAAAAGATTTACTGAACAAGTCCGAGTGATTTGGGTAGCTTAGGGTATGATGAGAGATCTGATCAAGGGATTTTTGTTTTGGACTTGTGGAAGTCATATAATTGGTGACTCATACACTATGGTGGGTGTATGTGTTTAACACCTAAAACTAATGCATGTAAGTGGATAGAATTGTTTAGCTTAAATATCTTAATATTATGTAAAATATCTTGATATTTTGAGGAGTGATTTTAGTTTATAAAGAGAGAAGTGTAGAGGAGAAGTTTTACTCTTCTCTCTCTCGTGTGAATCTGGAATTTGAAGCCCTTGCAATACTACACTTTTTTTTTTATCTTAGATCCCTTGTGATTTAGAAACCCTCTCCCCATCTCAACCATTAAAAAGTCTTGTATTTTATTTCTGATCTGTTTAAGCTATTAAGAGAAAAGGATAGGGGAGAGAGAATAATTCTGTGGATGTCTTGGTCTCATGCTTTTGAAGCAACTCTGTGATGGACTGACTTGGAAGTCCAAGCCTACTAAACCTTGAGGTTTTGTTTTGGTGCTTGAAATTGGAGCAACGGGAGCGGAAGAATTTAACTTTAAAAGGTAGGCCTTTAAACTCATTTGATTAGACTAAATTTTTTACCTAGTTTAAATTGGATAAGAGTGCTTTTAGAATAGAGATTTAGTCTTCCAGTTGGAAGACCGAAAACAAATCAGAAGGAAAATTTGGACATACACAGACCTGGAGAAATTCGAGGGTCAAATTTGAAATTCGACCATCGAATTAAAATTCGAGGGTCGAAATTGGGCTTTTATAGCCTGATGCAATATTGGGAATTCGAGGGTCGAATTTTATTTCGACCATCGAATTTCAAAGTCGACCATCGAATTTGAATTCGAGGGTCGAATTTGAATTCGAGGGTCGAATTTTGCCCCTATTTCTAGCCTTTGAATTTTTGTCAGATTTTTTTTGTTGGATAGCTTTAGGGTTTGACTTTTGGACCTCTATTAACACTTGTAGTGTTAATCCTTGTGGGGTTGATGGTAGAGAGTCCATTGTGAGGACTTTCTTGTGTGTTTTGATCGCTCTGAGTCGAGGTAGGGGAACCCTAAACCTGATTTGCATTCTATTATAAGTATAGGTTGTTTTGTATAAAGCATGAATTCCGAAATTTTGTTTGACACAACAAGAATAAGAACTTTGAAATGTGACACAAATAAAAACTTTGAAACTTTGATATGAATAAGAACTCAGAAATTTGAACTTCCGAACTTTGAACTTTGAATCAGAACTCCGAAAATCCGAAAATGTATTATATATACAAACTTTGATATATTTAGCATTTGCATTTGATTTGAGGCACATCCGAACGAAATCCTAGGTTCCACCAACCGTGTTGACGGTATTTCAGTCGTGTGCAAGTGTCCCTCAGTATATAGGGGCTTGTTACACTTCCGAAAAAGGGTTCATGAACGACGATGGTCAGTAAGGTTTCCCATCGGTGATATTCCCGCTCTTATGCTTGTATGTAATTTGAGAGAATATTTTTAAGTTATAAATTTAAGACAAGAAGCATGCCTAATTCAGAAATTTGAAAACATCAGACTCATTGAATCAGCTTTTGGCTTTCTATTTAGAATTTAAAATTTAGTTTGCAAAGCATCTTTTGAAAACCATATTTGATCCGATTTTATCTTTGAAAAACCTTTACTTGTGATAAAATGAAATTGGATAAGTTTCCTCTATTGAGCTTCGATGTTAGCTCACCCCGACTATACGTCACAGGTGTTGAGATTGACTTGGGATTTGAAGATCTGGATTTGGAGGACTCCAACTATATTCCTGAGGAGGAATTGGAGACCCCAGCAGAGGAATTCTGTCCTTGAACTAGATTTACACTTTTGGTACTTTTGGTTTAGAATTATTTGAATATTAGGCCCTAGGCCACTGTTTTGTCTCTCTGGATATCACTTGAGGAACCATCATTAGGAACCACTATTTTGGGTGTTGGATTGGCCATCACCGGTGGTTCTTCCTGGTTCCTCAGGGTGATATATTGTTTCGAATAAGCTTTTGTTCTTGCTTATTTTTCGTTTTGCTTCTGTTCAGTTCTATACTTATGCTGCCGGCTTTTATTTGTTACGGCTTATTGAGAAGTCAATAAGTTGATGAACCGGCCTTTCCTATACCCTTAAGGATTGAAAAAGTCGGGTCGTCACAGCGAGTCACACATCTTATTTATTTATATCATTTGTGTAAAAAAGTTAGTGGATTAGGACTTAAATAGGTCCATCTGATTGAAGGTCGGATCTGATTTTCTGGTTGTGCGTCATTTACCTATATTCCGGTTGAAATTTTCTGAATTTCTTGCCGTTGATTCTTATCAAATCAAGGCATAAAATTTTTAAAGGATCTTAAGGATGTTCTAAGGCTTATGTTTAATTTATTCTAGATTTTTTCACGAATATTTCGGGCATGGGAATTGGCACTCATTAAAATCTTCTTTTTTTTAGTGCAGCAGGACATATTCGTTGCATTGCGCTCTGGTTGCTGTAACTTCCAGACCGTATTGGATTCGGGTGTGAAATTTTTTCTAAGTATCTGGAACTCAGTCAGGTACATTCTAAAATTTTTAGGAATTTTTATGTAATTTTTTCTTATTTGTTCGGTTCACTGTTCCGGGACTGAGTTCCTGTGAGCTACATAGTCCACAATTTTGAGCCTCAAATGGGATCCACCTTAGTGGTCCATTCAATGCCACACATCCTCGGATCTCAGTCCAGAACATTCCCAACTAATCTCATATCCATTGGGATCAAGTTTTGGGTCATCATATCCATTCAATTAACTCTAGTTGGTTACCGGTATTTTCCTAGTCACCGGTGTCGATTTTCTTTAAAGTTATCGGATCGGGCTTTGGGAGCCACCCGATCGGGCCTATCTTATCGAGCACGAGTATGTTTTTCAAACTCTTTTTTTTTTAGAAGACAATCTTACATAAATCACGTTATCTAAGATCCGTTTCAATCGTGTTTTCAAGCTCTAATCGCTATGCATTTTAAGTCTACATATCGCATCGAATCCTATCCATGCATCTATCACCATTTAATTCTATGATCAAAATTTTGGAAATTTTTTATGTAATAACCCAGATTTTTGAATTTTATTTAATGGTATTAGATGATGTACCACACAATGCGTGGTGCTAACGCTCCACTCCGGAATATACCCACTTTAGAAATAGTCTAATTTTTTATATATATCAATATTAGACTCATTGCGGAGTACTTGTCGATACGATTCCAACGATATATAATTTGTCGATTTTCGATAAGAATATAAAAAGTTATGCCCGTTTGAAGAGTGAAGCGGGTTAAAGGGCACAATTGTAAATTCGGGAGAGAATCACCATTTACCTTGGTGCTTACACAAAGCGCTGGAGCAAAACCTCTTCTCAAGCTTAATTAGAGTTAACCTATACAGGAAATTAGATATATATTTACTTCTTCTCTCAGTTGTCTTTCTTATTCCCTCTTCTCTGCAAAAGCTCTGACAGTGCCATCTTTCATAATTCCTCGTCGGATCTCTATCGATTTTCGATCTTATCAGAATCTTACACCATCAAAGTTTCTCATCTGCGACCAATTTATCGAAGAAAGGAATTCTCGCGAAAAGACTGTGCATATCGTCTCGAATCCGATCTCCATCAACCCAAATCATCGTAGGATTCAATCACGCTCAACGGTGGGTGCCTCTAAATCCATCTTAAATTATTGTTATTTCAAAAAAGAAAACCCTAATTTTTCTTGAGTTTGATAAATTTCGGGTCTAAAAAACATAGAAATTAGGCCCAAAATCGATAGGATCATTTTTCCCAGATTTTCGTGAAATTTGGCCAAACTCTTCAACAGACACAGCCTCGGTATTTTGGCCATAACATTTTATCCCAAACTCCGATTAAGACGATTCTTTTTGCGTTGGAAAGCTAATAGAAAAAGAGTCTTTTTGCGTTGGAAAGATAATAGAAACATCTACAACTTTCATGTTTTGACCAACTCATGAATCAATCGTCTTGATAGTTAAAAAAATATGAGAATGTTACGTCAAATCGCTCGAGCGAGCTATTATCATCGCTCGAGCGAGGTATTGTCGAACTCCGACATTGCCTTAGTAGTTTAGTCATAACTTTTTATCCCGAACTCCGATTGAGACGATTCTTTTTGCGTTGGAAAGATAATAGAACAATCTACAACGTTCATGTTTTGACCAACTCATGAATCAATCGTCTTGATGGTCAAAAATATATGAGAATGCTACGTCAAATTCTAGGATTGGCGCAACTTGCCTGTTTTGCCTTGTTTTTGAGGAAACACTTAAATAGGTCTATATTATTAGTAATTAGAGTTAATCTTAATGCATGAACGTATATTGTGATGTAGATTGAGGGCGAGAGGCCATCAATAGGACCTTGCTTGACTTCGCATTACTCCGAGTTTAGGTAGGAGAATCTCATCTTTACAGTATTTTATTTTAATTCGCATGGATATTTTGAATTAAAATCTTTGAACTTGCATATGCCATTGAAATCACATCTCAGAAATTGAAATTGATATGAATGACTAAAATCTAAATCTACCAATCTCAAACTCTAATCGCTTAAGCTCAAGATCAAATCAAGAACCCGAACTATGTATAAGAGACTTCCATTTGATTTATATTAGTATCTCAGATTTGTTTTATGATTGACCGAACGACCCTCAAAAATTCTCGAACAACTTCCCGCACAAGTTTCTCATTACGTAGGGCTTGTTGCATCCTAAAAGGGTTCATGAACGACGATGGTAGGTAGGGGTTCCATCGGCTATATTCCCCGCCTCGAGATATAGTTTACTCGGAGGTATTTTAAGTTGAGGATTAAGTCATGAATTATCGAACTTTGCATATAGAAGTTAGAGAAACTAAGACATCAAACACCGTGATCCGTTTTGAAACTGTTTTCACACATTTAGAAATAAATCTAAATATGATTTCCGCATCTAAATTCGCTTTTATTATCTCGCTTATATGTTTGACAAGCTATATTCGATATTTGTTTTGAAACCATGTTAGTTAAAGTAAAATGTCAGAGATGTCTTTCTTCATCGAGCTTTGTTGGTTAGCTCACTCCGACTATACGCTGTGTTCGTGTATTGACGTGGCTATTCGTATCGTGAGATCGATCCCCACTACGCGCTCGAGGAAGAGCTTGAGGTTCCTCCTGAGGAGTTTTTCCCAGTATAGAACTTACTGATTTTCTTATTTGTGGTGAGAGTTAGACTTGAATTTGTGGGCCCATTTTAGTTGGATACCATAGTTCTATATTTGACATTGATTTCTGTTATGAGCCATGTTTCGATGATGGTCGGCCATCATCAGTGGTTCTTTACTTTTAATTGCTTCCGCATTTATTTTAGCTATGGATATTTATTGTGCTTTACTCTGATATGTGCCCTGTTTGTCCGGCTTATCGTTTATTCGATAGGTTGGCGAACCGGTCTTTCCTATACCTGAGGGATTGGAAAAGTCGGGTCGTCACATTTTATCTATGTCTAAGGTTGAATAATTTATTTCAGTTTACCAACGAGCTATTTTCCTAGATCATAATCACAGAAGAGAACTAATTATTTAACCATAAATTCAAGTAATTCAACTTTGCTAGTGAGCCAATTATGACCATCCGATTGGTCCATCATAAAGACCATATTTTGACCCATACTTTCTGAGATGAATGTATTTAAAAGTCATCATGTCCCAGTCACTAATTATGCCAAAAAAATTTGATCTAAATCATATGAGAATCAAACAAATTTAAAAATTATGTCACGTATGTTCTTATCTAGTAATCTAGTGATCTAACACCACACATTATGATCAAGATTAACCATCATTTTAGGAAATAAAATTATATGGTTTCACATGAATAATTCATCAAACATGCATGTAACAGCAAGTCATAAATCTCGTAATTCTATGCAAGGAAATAAAATATTTTTCAATGCTATACCATGCGTAACTTCAACACACATCTATTACCACTATTTGACCTAGAAATCCATGATTAGCATAGTAGATTCCAGAGATCAAAATTTAAATTCTAACATCTACATGCCATGTATTTTCTATCTATAAAGAATTTATAATCAAATTCACATGACATGTATATTAAAAGTCAAAACTTAATATTTCTATACACATTAAAGCTTAGGGGTTATATTTGACCAAATCTTGACCATTGGATGACCTTGCATGATCATATAGATCACATGCATGACATCCCATGGTCATGGAAAAATATTATCCCAGATCATTCACAATAAGCAAATCAAAATCACTTTTTAATTCAAGAAAATCAAGGAAAAATGCAACTACATATTGGTCTTGACATCTTTGACCATTATAGACCATTGGATGGCCTTGCACGATCATGTAGATCACATGCATGGCCTCTAAGGTCACTGGTGTAACAAATATTCTAGAATCTTCAAGAATTTTAGATAAAAATCCAAGCCAGTCTGCAAAAGTTCAAGAAAATCCAAGGAAAGTTCAAAATCCACTTAACCTAGACTTATTGGACCAATCTTGACCATTGGTGTGACAGCCTGGATTTTCATGCTCAAAAATCCATGCCATCAGGATCATTCTCTGGATGATCCCCAGGACAAATCATGGAGTGTCTGTTCGTCTAGCAAAAATCAGAGTAGACACTGTCCAGTAGTGGCAGATCGAGTCATCATATAAGGCTTTAAAAGAAAGAAGCAATAACAAAGCATCTATATAAAGACCAAAGAATATGCATTCCCAAAAAGGAACCAAGAAGAACCACTAGTGATGGACATCCATCACCCAAAACAATGGTTCCCGATAGTGGTTCCTTTTTGGGAATTGGTGTATTTAATGTAATGTCTTGAGAATATGGAATATACTTTGAGAATGTAATTTTCTATCTTTTTCTAGGCTAGGTAGTTGCTTTGGAAGTGTATGTTTATTGATTCTTGATTTTATATTGTGGGCTATTTTTATCACTCATGTATTTTCATATTACAAGTTATATGAATGAAATTTGAAAGGTTCTAAGTAGTATATCACTTTAGTCTTCATTTTTGGTGTTTTTCTACACAAGAGAACAACTTTCTTCTCTTTAGAGTGCCATCTTCTTCCAATCCTAGTTGGTGTAATCCAACAAAGTGGTATCAAAGTTTGAGATTCATGGCTTCCAATATGTTGCAACCTCAACTTCCTCATTTTACCGGTAAGAACTACAATCAATGGAGTATTCAAATGAAGGTTTTATGTGGGTCTCAAGATTTGTGGGATATTGTTGAGACTGAATATGTAGAACCGGAGGATCAAGCGGCTCTCACACAAGCTCAACTCAATGAGTTGAAAGAAAATAGTAAGAAAGACAAGAAGGCTTTGTTCTTCATCTATCAAGTTGTGGATGAAATTATTTTTGAAAGAATTTCATTGATGTAATCGGCAAAGCAAGCATGGGATACTCTCAATACTTCATACAAAGACGAAGATAAAGCCAAATTGGTGTGGCTCCAAACTCTTCGAAGTGAGTTTGATTCTATAAGAATGAAGGATTCGGAAGCGGTGGAAGATTTTTTCAATCGAGTAATTTCTCTCGTTAGTCAATTAAGGATTAATGGTAAAAATCTTCAAGATCAAAGAATTGTAGAAAAAATTCTTAGATGTTTGACTTGTAAGTTTGAATATATTGTTGTTGCAATTGAAGAATCTAAGGATTTATCAACTTTGTCTTTGAAAAGTTTGTTGGGATCGCTTCAATCCCATGAACTTCGTATGAAGCAATTTGATTCTTCTCCTCTAGAGCATGCTTTTCAAACTCAAATTTCCTTTAAGGAAAGTTCTAGAGGTGGAAGAGGAAGACATTCTAATCGCGGATGAGTAAGGCATAATGGAAGAAGATATTAAGCAAAAGAAAGAGATGAAGATGAGTCATCTTCGTCATCAAGAGGAATGGGAAGAGGAAGAGGAGGAAGGGGAAGAGGAAGAGGCCGATCTTCTCTTTCTAATGTTCAATGTTATCATTGTCAAAAATATGGTCACACCATAAAATTTTGTAGAAAAGATTGGCGAAAGAAGAAAAAAAGGAATCAAATTTTATTCAAGAGAACAATCAAAGTAAGAAAGATGATACTCTCTTTCTTGCTTGTAATGTTCAAGAAGTTACATTCAATGAAGATTGGTATCTTGATAGTGGTTGTAGTAACCACATGACGGGCAACAAAGGCGTATTTGTCACTTTGGATGATACTATTCAAAGTGAAGTAAGGATCGGTGAAGATAAACGACTTTCCGTAAAGGGAAGTGGTGATATTCTAGTTCAATCAAAGAAAGGCATCAAACGCATCTCAAATATTTTCTATGTATCCGGCCTCAAGCACAATCTTCTAAGTGTTGGACAACTCATTTTGAAAGGACACAATATTTATTTCAAAGGAGATGTACGTGAAATCAAGGATATGAACAATGCTCTCATTGTCAAAGTAAAAATGACTCCAAACAAGATATTTCCACTTAAGTTTCAAAATAAAGTTCTTCCTTGCTTCAATTCTATCATCCAAGACAAATCATGGCTATGACATCTTCGGTATGGCCACTTGAGTTTTAGCTCGTTGACTCTCATGTGCAAAAATCACATGGTGAGAGGCATGACAAATATAGATCGCAAAGATCAAGTTTGTGAAGGATGCGCACTTAGAAAGCATCAAAGAAATTCTTTTCCAGTTGGGAAAGCTTGGAGGGTATCAAATCCTCTTGAGCTTGTTCATTCAGACTTATGCGAGCCTATGCACACCACTTCTATTGGCGGTAATCTTTATTTCCTCACTTTTATTGACAATTATAGTCGTAAATCTTGGGTTTATTTTCTCAAAGAAAAATTAGAGGTATTTGGCCACTTCAAAACATTTAAGGGCTTGGTTGAAAAACAAAGTGGTTTTATGTTGAAAACTTTGCGTGCCGATCAAGGTGGTGAATATGTTTCTCATGATTTTGAGAATTTCTTAAAAGGTAATGGCATTCGGCATCAATTAACAACTCGATACACACCTCAGCAAAATGGTGTTGCCGAAAGAAAAAATAGAACCATTATGGAATTAGCTAGAAGTATGTTAAAAGCCAAAGGGATGCAAAATATATTTTGGGCCGAAGCCGTTTCATGTGCCAACTATCTTTTGAATAGTGCCTTATCCAAAAGTGTTGAAGGCATGACACCTCAAGAAGCATGGAATGGACACAAACCATGTGTTGTGCATTTAAGGATATTTGGTAGCATTGCATATTCTCATATGCCGGATGAAAGAAGAAAAAAATTGGATGATAAATCTGAAAAATGTATTCTTATTGGTTATAGTGAAACTTCAAATGCATCCAAATTGTTTAATCCCATCACCAAGAAAACTATCATAAGTAGAGATGTAAAATTTAATGAAGAAGAAGCTTGGGATTAAGATTTCCAAGAAAAGACACAAAAGTCTATTTGTGTCAATGAAGAAGAATTGAAAGATGTTCAAAATTGTGAGCATGAAGAGGATAGAACTTCCTCTCCATCTTCATCTTCACCATCTTCATCATCATCATCATCATTAAGTTCTAATTCTCCTCCAAAGAAGACGAAAAGCATCAATAAAATTTATGAAGCATCAAGAAGACTTTTTGATGAAGATGAGATTAACTTTGCACTATATGCCGATGTCGATCCAATTTCTTTTGAAGAAGCATCTTAAGAAGAAAAGTGGAATTATGCAATGAATCAAGAAATTGACTTCATCAAAAGAAATGAGACTTGGGAGTTAACGGAACTTCCAAATGGGCACAAATCCATTGGTGTGAAATGGATATATAAGACCAAGTTAAATGCAAAAGGTGAAGTTGAAAGGCACAAAGCTCGATTAGTGGTGAAAGGCTACAAGCAAAGACATGACATAGACTTCAATGAAGTTTTTGCTCCCGTTGCTCGGCTTGAGACTATTAGATTGGTCTTAGCATTGGTAGCTTAAAGAAATTAGAAGGTTTATCAAATGGATGTCAAATCAGTATTCTTAATTGGAATTCTTGAAAAAGAAGTTTATGTTGATCAACCTCCCGAGTATGTGGAAAAGGGTAAAGAGCACAAAGTTTGTAGATTGAAGAAAATACTTTACGATTTAAAGCAAGCACCAAGGGCATGGTATAGCCGTATTGATGGGTACTTCATGAAGAATGGATTTAAAAGGTGTCCTTTTGAACACACTCTCTACATCAAAGAAAACACTCAAGGTGAGTTCTTAGTTGTTTATTTATATGTTGATGATTTAATCTTTACCGGCAATAGTTCAAACATATGTGATGAATTTAAAAAATCCATGATGCTTGAATTTGATATGACAGATATGAGTCTCCTATATTTCTTTCTTGACATTAAAGTAAAACAAAATAAAGATGAGATTTTTATATCTCACAAGAAGTATACAAAAGATTTATTGAAAAAGTTTAGAATGGAAGATGCAAATCCTATTTGCACTCCAATAGAGGTTGGTTTGAAACTTAGCAAAAATAATAATAAAAAAAGAGTTAATGAAATTCTTTATCGGAGTCTTGTTGGTAGCCTCATGTACTTGACCGCTACAAGATCGGATATTATGTTTGCGGTTAGTATGATTAGTCGTTTCATGGAATCACCTAGAAGAAGTCATTGGAATGCCGGAAAGAGAATTTTGCGATATGTATGTGGTACCATTAATGATGGTATATATTACCAAAGGGTTCAAAATTCATGTTTGGTTGGATATTGTGATAGTGATTGGGGTGGAAGTGTAGATAATGGCAAAAACACTTCCGTTTATAATTTTAATATTGGTTTGATTCAATTTCATGGACTTCAAAGAAACAACAAGTTGTTGCTCTCTCTATAACCGAAGTGGAGTACATTTCATTAGCATTGGCCGATTGTCAAGCACTTTGGTTAAGATGGGTTTTAGAAGAACTTAAGCATCCATCAATTAAAGCTACAACTTTGTTTTATGATAATCGTTCAGCCATTGCACTAACCAAGAATCTCATTTTTCACTACAAAAGTAAGCACATTCGAATTAAGTATCATTTCATCCGTGACTTGATCAATGATGGTGAAATTTATGTAAAACCTTGCAAATCACAAGATCAAATAGCGGATATTTTTACAAAGGCATTGAAGAAAGAAACGTTTATCAAGATCAAAGAAAAGCTTGGCGTTCGATCGGTCTAGCTCAAGGGGGGCTGTTAGAATTATAAGCTAGACCGATCCTTTTGGCCCATTTTGTCTTTTGGGTCATTGGCCCATTTGCAATTATATTGGTCAATCTTGAAACTCTTTTTTGTCATAGAAAATTGGTGTATTTAATGTAATGTCTTGAGAATATAGAATATACTTTGAAAATGTAATTTTTTATCTTTTTCTAGGCTAGGTAGTTACTTTGGAAGTGAATGTTTATTTATTCCCGGTTTTATATTGTGGGCTATTTTTATCACTCATGTATTTTTATTTTACAAGTTATATGAATGAAATTTGAAAGGTTCTAAGTAGTATATCACTTTCGTATTCATTTTTGACATTTTTCTACACAAGAGATGTGACGACCCGACTTTTCCAATCCCTCAGGTATAAGAAAGGCCGGTTCGCCAACCTATCGAATAAACAATAAGCCGGACAAACAGGGCACATATCAGAGTAAAGCGCAATAAATATCCATAGCTAAAATAAATGCGGAAGCAATTAAAAGTAAAGAACCACCGATGATGGCCGACCATCATCGAAACATGGCTCATAACAGAAATCAACGTCAAATATAAAACTATGGTATCCAACTAAAATGGGCCCACAAATTCAAGTCTAACTCTCACCACAAATAAGAAAATCAGTAAGTTTTATACTGGGAAAAACTCCTCAGGAGGAACCTTAAGCTCTCACGATACTGAATAGCCACGTCAATACCTGAACCTGTGACGTATAGTCGGAGTGAGCTAACCAACAAAGCTCAGTAGAAGAAAGACATCTACGGCATTTTACTTTAACTAACATGGTTTCAAAACAAATATCGGAATATAGCTTGTCAAACATATAAGCAGATAATAAACTGAATTTAGGTGCGGAAATCATATGTAAGATTTATTTCTAAATGTGTGAAAACAGTTTCAAGAATGATGATGTTTGATGTCTTAGTTTCTCTAACTTCTATATGCAAAGTTGGTAATTCATGACTTAATCCTCAACTTAAAATACCTGAGTAAACTATATCTCGAGAGCGGGGAATATAGCCGATGGGAACCCCTACCTACCATCGTCGTTCATGAACCCTTTTTCAGGATGCAACAAGCCCCTGCGTAATGAGGGAAACTTGTGCCAGGAAGTTGTTCAGGAATTTTTGAGGGGTCGTTCAGGTCAATCATAAAACAAATGCAGATACTAATATAAATCAGATGCAAGTCTCTTATACATAGTTCAGGTTCTTGATTTCAGATTTTCAGAGTTTAAGCAGATTCAGGTTTCAGGATTCAGGTAGATTTAGATTTTCAGTCATTCATATCAATTTCAGTTTACATATGTGATTTCAATAGCATATGCAAGTTCAAAGATTTTAATTCAAAATATCCATGCGAATTAAAATAAAATACTGTAAAGATGAGATTCTCCTACCTAAAACTCGGAGTTATGTGAAGTCAAGCAAGGTCCTATTGATGGCCTCCCGCCCTCAATCTACATCACAATATACGTTCATGCATTAAGATAAACTCTAATTACTAATAATATAGACCTATTTAAGCGTTTCCTCAAAAACAAGTCAAAACAGGCAAGTTGTGCCAATCCTAGAATTTGACGTAATATTCTCATATTTTTTTAACTATCAAGACGATTGATTCATGTGTTGGTCAAAACATGAACGTTGTAGATTTTTATAATAGCTTTCCAACGCAAAAAGAATCATCTCAATCGGAGTTCGAGATAAAAATTTATGACTAAAATACTAAGGCAATACCGGAGTTCGGTGATACCTCGCTCGAGCGATGATAATAGCTCGCTCGAGCGATTTGACGTAACATTCTAATATTTGTTTGACCATCAAGATGATTGATTCATGAGTTGGGCAAAACATGAAAGTTGTAGATTTTTCTATTAGCTTTCCAACGCAAAAAGAATCGTCTTAATCGGAGTTCGGGATAAAAGGTTATGGCTAAAATACCGAGGCTGTGTCTGTTGAAGAGTTTGGCCGAATTTCATGAAAATCTGGGAAAAACGATCCTATCGATTTTGGGCCTAATTTCTATGTTTTTAAGACCCGAAATTTATCAAAACTTAAGGAAAAATTAGGGTTTTCTTTTTAAGAAATAACTGAATAATTTAAGATGGATTTAGAGGCACCCACCTGTTGAAGCGTGATTCGAATCCTACGATGATTTGGGTTGATGGAGATCGGATTCGAGAGACGATATGCCCGAGTCTTTTCGCGAGAATTCCTTTCTTACGATAAATTGGTCGCAGCGATGAGAAACTTTGATGGTGTAAGATTCTCTGATAAGATCGAAAATCGATAGAGATCCGACGAGGAATTATGAAAGATGGCACTGTCAGAGCTTTTGCAGAGAAGAGGGAATAAAGAAAGACAACTGAGAGAAGAAGTAAATATATATCTAATTCCCTGTATAGGTTAACTCTAATTAAGATTTCCCGTATAAGATTTAATAAAATAGTAGTTTTTACACGCAAGTAGAATTCATACGTGACTTGAAAAGCTTGAGAAGAGGTTTTGCTCCAGCGCTTTGTGTAAGCACCAAGGTAAATGGTGATTCTCTCCCGAATTTACAATTGTGCCCTTTAACCCGCTTCACTCTTCAAACGGGCATAACTTTTTATATTTTTATCGAAAATCAACAAATTATATATCGTTGGAATCGTATCGACAAGTACTCCGCAATGAGTCTAATATTGATATATATAAAAAATTAGACTATTTCTAAAGTGGGTATATTCCGGTGTGGAGCATTAGCACCACGCATTGTGTGGTACTTCATCTAATACCATTAAATAAAATTCAAAAATCTGGGTTATTAAAAGAGAACTGTTAGAAATTGTCATAATCATGATCAAATTTAAAAATGCTCCATTATACCAAGAAGATTGAGTGATTCGGATGGACGGACGTCTGTGAATAGACTCACGGACATCCGTGAGTGATTCACGGACGTCCGTGTTTCGACGGTTCCGACGATTATAGGAAGTTAGCAGCGGTTCCGACAGTTATTGGAAGTTGGTGTCTCAAGGACATCCTTAGTTAAGGACATCCTTCTTGGTTAAGGACATCCTTAGTCAAGGACATCCTTGCCCCGATAGTATAAAAATGTCATGTGTGATTTGGGTGATAAGGGATTTTGGGAAAAGTGTTTCAATTTTAAAAATTCTCTCGAGAATTCTCTATATCCCTTCTCTTTGTGATATTTTTGTTTTTATTCGGAATTGATGTAAATCTCAAAGAATTTTTTGTCTTGGTGTTTCAAGAATGTATTGGCTCATGTGAATCGAGTGAACCATCGTGAGAGACGACGGTTGAAGGCGATAGCATTGTCACTATGGAAGGGATGATCGTGGGATGTGGTCATTGTCGATCGTGGGATGCGATCAATGTTGGTGAAGAAGAGTAATAGGGATTTCATTCTTAGAAGTACTGTAATAAATTTTTTTTTTATAGTGGATTGTTTGCCTTGGATCTGTGATAGATCCCGTGATTTTTCCCTATGAAAGGGTTTTTCACGTTAAAATCGTCTTTGCTAATTTTGTGGTTGTGCTTGCATTATTTCTCTTCTAATATCATCGCTAACCCCGAATTTTCAATAACTTTCTTCTCTTTAGAGTGCTATCTTCTTCCAATCCTAGATGGTGTTATCCAACAAGAGGTACCTGCCTGAATCCTATTGATATCATTAGCTTCCTAAGAATAATCCTGCTATGTAGAATAGCTTGTGCCTGGCTTTTGTTGGCCACTGGTTCAATCTTATTCTATGGGAGGCTACTTTGAGGTCTGACAAGTTAGCCGACATCGGGGTGGTTCACTAATTGTCTCTTTTGGGAAGATTAAGATTGATAATTTTGTGATGGGTTTAGGATAATTTCACCTCGGAGTCTTTGACATTTTGCATTTGTGGCTGCTTAAGTTTTTTGTATAGCGTTTTAATTTTGTTTGTCTCTAGAGTGTAAATTATTAATAAAACTTCACATTCTTAAAAATAAGAAAATATTTATTATAATATCCATGATCTACCGATAGCGAGATAAGAGTTGATTATATTATTAACATTCTCAGATTTTTTATTTTCTCATCCTATTCTATTTTTTGAAATTTGGGATTTGGATTCGATGCATGGATATAGAATCAACTGCTGAAATTTGACCCATGTTGGTGATTCCGATTTGTTATGCAAAAAATAAAATCAGAGTCACTTGTCATATAAAAAAAAACAAGAAAATAATTTACTTTCAGAAAATTTAGAAGGTTTAGCATATCATTTTGTTACCAGACTTTATGTTGTTATACCTGATATATTTAATGCCTACACCAATTGCCACTTTATTCTACTTATTACTTTTTAATGAATAAAATTTGCGGTACTGTACAAGCCGGTTATCAAATGGAGAAGCTTCGTCGATGGTGTGGTTATAGCAGCAACACGTACGTTGCCCACATGGTCAGATGGGGAGCATAGAAAGAAAAGCTGAGTTGCTGGAAGAATCCCAACAGATGTTAGCAGAGTTTCCTACCACATCTGATCAAGATCAGCAAATCCTAGGTAGATGTGCATTTCTCCTCCTTAAAACATAGCACAAAACATATGGGTATCTGATTTTAATGTCTTTTTCTTACTGACAGATTCTAACCCACAAGCAAGGGGGACGCTCGAAGCTGCAATTAAGGCCACCTTAGATACCTGATTAATTGCCCTTGCATTGCTTTTAAGGTGGTTGGGTTTTCACTATCAACCAGATGTATGGTGCTATTACATGGTCCTATAATCACGCTTTGTATTGAATCAGTTGCTGATCTTTACTGTGATTATATGTTGTGTAGGGCGTCACCTATCGGATAAGGTGATTGAATTGGTCGATGAGGCCTATGCAAATGTGAGAGTTCAACTTGATAAGAGATTGATAACCTAGAAAGGAAGACGATACAATTAGAAGTTTTTTTGTTTTTTTGATTTTATGTTTTTATGAACTATGTGAGAACTGTAAGTTGTAAGAACGATGAATGTTCCATCTGTTTATCTAAAGATTCAGATTTTGTTGCAGAGAAATTGTGAATTTGGATTATTATTAATTTAATATTTTTTAGATGAAAATTTTGATAAGCAGCGTATATAATCGTCGTATCGTGAAATTTAATTATTAAAAAATAATAATAATAATAAATTAAAACGGCTGTCATAATACGTCGTTTAAAAATAAAGACGCTATATTTTTTTTTTGTAAAAAGACATTTAATACGACTGTTAAAAACAGTCGCTATTGGTCGACAGCTGATGACTGTCGTTGTTTGAGAAAATAAACGACAGCTATGATGCGTCATTAACAAAGACTACAACGTCTTTTATGATAGCGCACTCAACGGATAAAAATTTTCATTTTTTTAAAAACGACAGTCATCGGCTGTTATTTTTTCCGCATTTTCACGTAGTGATCCAATGGTCTATAAGCCAATTACCCCAATGCCTATATAGCTTAGAGTTTTCTTGAAATTTTGTGATAAAGGATGGATTTTTTGGTTAAATCTTTGTATAAATTCTGGAACACTATGTGACCAGAGATATTGGAGACCATGCATGTGATCTACATGATCATGCAAGGCCATCCAATGGTCAAGATTGGTCCAATAAGTCTAGGTTAAGTGGATTTTGAACTTTCCTTGAATTTTCTTGAACTTTTGCAGACTAGCTTGGATTATTATCTAAAATTCTTGGAGATTCTAGAATATTTGTTAGACCAGTGACCTTAGAGGCCATGCATGTTATCTACATGATCGTGCAAGGCCATCCAATGGTCTATAATGGTCAAATATGTCAAGACCAATATGTAGTTGCATTTTTCCTTGATTTTCTTGAATTAAAAAGTGATTTTGATTTGATTATTGTGAGTGATCTGGGATAATATTTTTCCATGATCATGGGATGTCATGCATGTGATCTATATGATCATGCAAGGTCATCCAATGGTCAAGATTTGGTCAAATATAACCCCTAAGCTCTAATGTGTATAGAAATCTTAAGTTTTGACTTTGAATATACATGTCATGTGAATTTGATTAAAGATTCCTTATAGATAGAAAATACATGATATGTAGATGTTAGAATTTAAACTTTGATCTCTGAAATCTACTATGCTAATCATGGATTTCTAGGTCAAATAGTGGTTATAGATGTGTGTTGAAGTTACGCATGGTATAGCATTGAAAAATATTTTATTTCCTTGCATAGAATTACGGGATTTATGACTTGCTGTTACATGCATGTTTGATGAATTATTTATGTGAAACCATATAATTTTATTTCCTAAAATGATGATTAATCTTGATCATAATGTGTGGTGTTAGATCACTACATTACTAGATAAGACCATACGTGGCATAATTTTGAAATTTGTTTGATTCTCATAAGATTTAGATAAAAAAAATTTGGCATAATTAGAGACTGGGACATGATGAGTTTTAAATACATTCATCTCAGAAAGTCTGGGTCAAAATATGGTCATTATGATGGACCAATCGGATGGTCATAATTGGTTCACTAGCAAAGTTGAATTACTTGAATTTATGGTTAAATAATTAGTTCTCTTGTGTGATTATGATCTAGGAAAATAGCTCGTTGGTAAACTGAAATAAATTATTCAACCATAGACATAGATGAAAATTTTTCCAAAATTTTGATCATAGAATTAAATGATGATAGATGCATGGATAGGATTCGATGCGATATGTAGACTTAAAATGCATAGCGATTAGAGCTTGAAAACACGATTGAAACGGATCTTAGATAACGTGATTTATGTAAGATTGTCTTCTAAAGAAAAATAGTTTGAAAAACATAATCGTGCTCGATAAGATAGGCCCGATCGGGTGGCTCCCAAAGCCCGATTCGATAACTTTAAAGAAAGTCGAAACCAGTGACTAGGAAAATACCGGTAACCAACTAGAGTTAATTGAATAGATATGATGACCCAAAACTCGATCCCAATGGAGATGGGATTAGTTGGGAATGTTTCGGACTGAGATCCGAGGATGTGTGGCATCGAATGGACCACTAAGGGGAATCAGTCCCGGAACAATGAACCGAATAAATAAGAAATAATTATATAAAAATCCCTAAAAATTCTGGAATGTACTTGACTGAGTTCCAGACACTCAGTAAAAATTTTAGACCCGAATCCAATACGGTCTAGAAGAATAGCAGCCATTTAATATGCCCTGTTGCACCAAAAAAAAGAAGATTTTAATGAGTGCCAGTTCCCGTGTCCGAAATATTTGTGAAAAAATCTAGAATAAATTAAACATAAGCCTTAGAACATCCTTAAGATCCATTAAAAATTTCATACCTTGATTCGATAAGAATCAACGGCAAGAGATTTGAAAATTTTCAGCCGGAATATAGGTAAATGACGCACAACCAGAAAATTAGATCCGACCTTCAATCAGATGGACCTATTTAAGTCCTAATCCACTAACTTTTTTACCCAAATGATATAAATAAATAAGATGTGTGACTCGCGGATCTTTCCAAAGAGCCGCTGAGGACTCAATTTACCCATTAGAGTTGAAAGTTACGAGTCCGATACTGAGGCCCAATAATTATGGTCCCAAAACTTTGATAGAATGAAACAGATCTCTGTGATTTGCCTCTTATGATCAGACCTGATTGTATTTTTGGATGAAATCACTTGGTAAAGATGTTTTCATCAGTCATCTTGCCAACATTTTTGGAAGCATGTAAAAATTCGATCAGAGTCGAAAATGGCGGCCGAAACTACTATCAGCTGTCTGCCACTACTTAGAAAAAAATCTCCATATATACAAAAAAACTTAGAATTCGGATCTTGACCCAAGACCGTAATTAATTTGACATACCCAAACACATGACCTCATGATGCCAACATATGAGAAAACCCATGTGAAATTGGTCAATCAAGTTAAGAGACCCGATTGAAATCTTTGACGGCCTGATCAGGCCCAAAATCCTAAACTTTTGAGTAAATAGAATTGATAGAATTGACAAGAGTCTAGATAAGATTCGGCCCATAACTCGGTAAATTGGATTATAAGTCAGGCCCAGGATGTACTGATTACGACCCGTAAAAATTGAAACACATATGGCCCGGACCTCGGAGAGGCCCGTACCTCTAGATTTAACTTTAGTAGAGGCCCAACTCATCTACCTTGGACCCGTTGTGTGACGTCCCGAAAAAATTACGATTTCCCAATAAGTCCGATTTCATGTGATATTAACAGTTAGATGAGTGACCGTACACCAACGTGTGGCGTATCAGCTTGACACGCAAAGAGTATCTTTAGGTATAAAAGCAACTGGATAAGATATTTTCCATTTTTGCTTCGTTTGTTTTGTGAAAGTGGAAAGGAAGAGAACCTAAACTCTCTTTTTCTCTCAGTCTTCACGTGTGAGCCAATCGTGTGATCGCGCCATACGCGACAGGTAGAGTAAAGAGTAGTATGTGTTCAAGTGGAGATTCGTCTTAGGGTTCGTTTCGATTCAATCGCCGGAGGGATCAACGAATTTCACTCCGAAACTCTTCGTGGCAACTACTGTTGAAAAGTGCGTGATCGACTAAGGAAACGCATGCAAGGATGTATTAATTTTGTGATGAGTAATTATGTTAAGCATTAGTAAAAAGTATGATTGAAATAGTGGAGTATAAGATACATTTTAGGGAAAAACGAGTCATGGAAGAAAAGCCGTGTGACTAAAAATCTATAAAAATCGATCGATCAAAATATGAACGGATCGATCGATTTTGACAGGACAGTGATGTGGAAGGTTTCTAAAGAAACCGATCGATCGATTTGTGAACCGATCGATCGGATTGTTCAGACAGAGATGTGAATTTTCTAAACAAACCGATCGATCAATTTGGGATTCGACCGATCGATTTGTCCTGTTTCTGAGTTTTTCTATTTTTGGTAAAAAGGACTCGGGGAGACTTCGGACTTCCCGTTTTTTGTCACATTTGATGTATAGGATGAACCTTGTTGTGTTCTAGGTTGGGATCAAGGATGTGTGAAGTGAAGGTTTCCTTGAAAAAGGAAATCTTCGTTTGGCTTTGAGTTGAGGTACAAAAAATTTCATACCCTGTGCATTTGATACAACTAGCATGAATATTGTGATATAATGTTTAAATAACAAATTTTATTATTTAATAAGCATGAGCTTTGTACATGGATTCAAAACATGTAAGTTATATATGCGTGTGTGTGTGTGGACTCTGAAGGAATTGTTCATGTGTGTGTGTGAACTTCGAGATTTTAACTCTAAAATTAGTTATGAAATACCACATTACATGGTGGAAAACTATCAGTTAGAATTGAACAATAATTTAAGGTTCATATGAAACGAACCCATTGTGCTCCGGTACGGCGGGATATTCATTCATTCTTATCGATCTGTGGTAAATTTCTTTCGGCACAAGTCTCCCTCATACGAAGGGGCTTGGGCATCATGAAAATGGTTCATTGAACGACGATGGTTGAGGTTCTCATCAGAATATGTATGACTCTCAATACTATATATACTTGAGATTGTATTTAAGTGATCAGTTTAAGTTTTCTTTATATGTTATGAGAAAATATTTTGAAATCATGTGATCAAACTTTGAAATTTGTATTTAAGATCAGTATCACTTAATTTCAAATACCTTTAAATTGAGAGTTTTTTTTTATAAAACATGTTCGAATTATGTCATGAGATATATGTGTGTGATGTGATGATATGCATGTTATTGATGTTTGCCTATTGAGCTTAAACTGTTAGCTCACCCTTCGACTATATGTTACAGGCACAGGTTTAGACGCTGATACTTAGGACCTTCAGCTTGAAGACTCAGAGTACGTTCTGGAGGAGTAAACTGAGCCCTAAGGAGCTCTTTTAGTAGACGGTGATTGAGAAAGAAATAGGATTATGTGATTTTATTGTAAGGCTTTGTAGACACCCCCATTTTACCCTCTCAGAGTATATAAATTTATTCAGTCAATCTTTGACCTTGCCCACGATCTCTGAAAAGGGGCTAACCTTTTCTGAAGACTTTAAAACCCTATACGGGGACCATACACTGAAACAATAGTACATGGTTGAGACCCAAGCCGAAACAATAGCTTTGTGGCTCGGACCCGGCTCAAACCCAGGGAAATCCCGAATTACACGCCCGTTTTAGTGTGCTTAACTTGATTGCACGCCCCATAGCTGGCGCGCAATTAGTCCCTCTTGGACTAGAATTGCTCTTCCTGATGACTGCCTTAGGCCTTGATTATACGCCTTACCAGGCGCGCGTAATCATATTGCACGCTTCATGTGACAACCCTGATTTCCTCACCCGGAAATCCGTGCCATCCGGATCATTCTCTGGATGATCCCCGAAACGAATCATAAAGTATCTACTCGTATAGCGGAAACCAAGCAAACACTGTCCAGCTGTAATAGCCCAAAAAATCATGCTAAACTATGACCTCGGGATCCGTGCCCGATCGGTCATAGGTTTGACCAAATAGAAGTCCAATAGCTAGTATGGGGTGTGATGAACGGATGAGATGTGATGGGTTGAGTGTCTATGTGGTGCATGATGGAAAATGCGAAGTCACATACACCTACTGCGGAGCATGTGCTCAACACACAAGTTAGAGGGAAGATAAAAGGGTTTAATAGCCCTAGTTTCTCTTTTAATTGGTTGATTGAGAGAGAGCAAAGAAGAGAGAGAGAAGGAGACCATAGTTAATACAAGGAGTAAATGCTAGTTGAAGGGGGGGATTCGAGCAATAAACGTCGGATTCGAAGCGAGGGATCCGCTCGAAGCAAAGCTGAAAACCCTAGCCTTTCCAACCGCTCAACTTAATCAATTTGAGATTTATTCAAGGTAAAACTTTGTGAATAAAATGCATACGTTGTAGAGGTTAAATTATAGTTAAAAATGGTTTAAATCATAGGATAATGGTTTAGAAAAATAGAGGAAAAAGTGTGAAAAAAGATTGGAAAGAACAGCTCAAAAGGGGGAAGAATCTGGCAATTTCGATTAATCGAAATTGGGTTTCGATTAATCGAAATTGGCCAAGAAGTTGAAAAGTCAGAGGACCCCAATTTAGATTAATCGAATTGGGTTTTGATTAATCGACTTTGGTTTTCGATTAATCGATTGGGTATCGATTAATCGACTGGGAACCTCCAGTGGACCCCAGGGGCTGGAGGAAAGGACTTGGGGAAAAAATCGACTAATCGAAATGGGATTTCGATTAATCGATTTCAAATTTTGATTAATCGATTTGGGATCGATTAATCGATTTTGGGAACTCGATTACTCGAATTGAGAATCGACTTGGCTGATCAGAGAGGTTCGATTAATCGAATTAGGATTCGATTAATCGAATGAAAATCTCGATTAATCGAATGAGTTTCGATTAATTGACTTTGGAGTTCGATTAATCGACTGTGCTAAATTTTGTTGACTTTTGAGTTTGACTTTAAGCTTCATGGAGGGTCTTGGACCTCCTTTATTGCATCTTTAGTGATGTGTTTCACCTGTTATGTGGTACCATAGGTGGTACGTGTGAGCTAGTGCACAAGGAGCCACGTGAGACCTTGATGCGTTGAGCAAACAAAGACTTGAGGTAGGGAACACCTTAAACATGTACTTTATTTTACAAGAGCATGTATGTAGTGATATAGAATTCAAATTCAAATGTTTTATTACTTAAAAATTGTGAAAAGTGTGTGTGTGACATCCATAAGAGTAATTATAATGAGCCATCCCCAGGGGATGAAGAAGTAAAGAGATAAGAGCATCAGGTGTGATGCAAGTGAATGGATACATCCCAGGTATGTATCCAAGATTGAATCATGTTTGATAGGGCCTAACTGATATAAGATAGCACACTTACACGGTGAATAACTATATGTAAGGCACCGATATTTTTGTTATTTGAGGTTTGATAGGGTACCCCACCGACGTGGCGGGATATCCACGACTGACACGGCAGGATATCCGTGACCGATACGGCGGCAAAACCGTAAGCCAGTGCAGAGGCTTATCCGTACAAAGTAAACACACCCCAGGGGTGTTGATTTGAGACAATGAAACCCCGCCACCAATCCCCAGGGGAAAGGGGCTTGGGTACTATATTGTATTCCCAGGGAATACGTTAAAAGTGTCTATATAGATGACGATGATGGGTATCTCATCGGGGCTCGATGTTATATTGCTCGGGGATTACTTAAGTTGAAAGTTTAAGTTTTGCTTTAGGCCTTTTCAGCATCATTCATGAGTAAATAAAAGACACGAGTAAACTACCAGTAAAATGTAATACTTTTTAACTGTTTTATCTGTAATTGCATAGACACATCATGCATGTCATATCATGAAATATATGTGAGTAATAAATTATATGTTCAACTGTGTTTTGTTCCTTATTGAGCTAGGATGTAGCTCACCCTATAGACTATACGTCGCAGGTCCACTACTAGCAGCGGTCGAGGCTTCAGGAGACGCTGACCTTGGTGAGTCGGACCTTGCGGCCGGAGACGAGTTGGAGCCACCTCCTGAGGACTTCTTCTAGAGGACTCCGTTGTGCCGCTTTGAGGGCTTTTTGAGAGAGATTTGTACGGCTTGGTATGTCAAGCCTTGTTTTGGTTAAACCATGTATATATAGAGTTTGGGATTTTTCTTTTGGGGCGAACCATCCGTGATGATTGCTATCATCGATGGTTCGGATCGGTTCTCCATTCATGCAGAGGCATGAGGGTAGAACTGTCTTTTGGAGAATTGCTTTAATATAGATTTAAATTCCGCAGTTTCATTTATTATTTCATTTTATGCTTGATATGCCAATGTTCTGTGCTTAGCTAAGGGGCACGGTCAAGATGATCGCGATGGCACTTGCCAAGATGATCGTCTTTGATGGCACGGGTTTCGAGTGTCAAATTCTCACACCAAAGAATGTTAGGTCGAGTCATCTAATCAGACATTTAATATAAAGAACACAATAAATAAAACATGTAATTCTATTTACTAAAAGAATATACATTCCCAAAAAGGAACTAAGCAGAACCATTGGTGATGGACATCCATCACCCAAACAATAGTTCCTGATAGTGGTTCCAATAGAATGTATAAAAACATGAAAATACAACATCTATAGTAATATATAAATACAGACAGTGGCCACCAGGCACACAATAATCCGGAATATCAAAATACAAAATGTCGGACTCAAATACCCAGGCTACGGGTAGAACTCGTCCGCTTGAATGTCCGTCTCCTCGTCCTCGGCCTCAGCCTCTGGGTCAGGCTGGTAATCAGGATCGCTCTCTGTATCGGGAGCTACAGCCTCAGAACCTAAAAGTGATTTAGAAAACAGGGTGAGCTACATCATAGCTCAATAGAAGAATTCCAACTAAACGAATTGAATATGCAGATCATGCTTTCTCAAAACAGAAATCAAATCAGAAACATACAATTATGATGAATCAAATCAAATACTGAGCTTTTAGACAAGAAATCAGATGTTATGCAAGTATATAATTAAAGAGCTTAAATTGTATATTTTTAACTTAAGAAACTCCCGTAACTATATGGCACGGAGTAAACAGGAATATTCCGATAGGAAACCCCAACCAATTGTCGTTCACATGAACAATTTTGAATTGCAAAATGCCTCATCTATGGAGTGCAATTGTACCGAGGGATTACAAGCAGATGCACAAGTGTGCCAGGCATCGAATATACCGCCGGGTCGGTGGGGATCATCTGGTTAAATCATCAAATCAAGGCGTCAGGTTATGATCCTAGATCATAAACACAACATTCTACATGTCAGGAATGTCGGGATATGAACTGGCATAACGTCCAGTAGTGTTCAACTCATAAAATTAACACAGGCCAAAAACAGAGGTGATTGATCGATCACCACTCTCATTGATCGATCAATCCTTCTTGTTGATCGATCAATAACCCCATTGATCGATCAATACCCTATTAGCTCTCAACCAGGAACATAGTCAATTGATTGATCAATAGCCCTTATTGATCGATCACTACTCATCATTGATCGATCAATAACCTCTTCTCTCTTCACTTCTAACACAACTAAAATTGATCGATCACCACTTTGGTTGATCGATCAATGCCTCCTGTTGATCGATCAATAGCCCTATTGATCGATCAATAACCTAAATTCAAAATTTCTCACCTTCTGTTCACATTTAATATTTATACAGATTGATCGATCAATGCCTTTATTGATCGATCAATATACTCCAGTGATCGATCAATACCTTTGTTGATCGATCACTCTCTTGTTGATCAATCAATACCCATGATTGATCGATCAATGCCTAAATTGATCGATCAATGCTCTTCGAGCACTGAACTTCCAGAATTTTCAAGTGTCTGTTCTCTTTTCTGTCCTATATAGATTGATCGATCAATGGTCTTCATTGATCGATCACCACCTGTCATTGATCGATCAATAATGACAGAACTCCTGTCATTAATGGAGGTCATCTCCAACCCTATTTCAAACCCATTTTCATTAATGGTTACCAACAACCATTAACACACCATCAATATACCTATATGGGTCTCTCATTTGCCCCTATTTAAATACACAGACTCACCTTTATTTAGGCCCTATCGGGGTTTCGACAATTCGATCCGGACGAGGATGTCGGATCCGGAACTTGGGCCGTATCTCCGTGGTGACTCTGATACGTAATGTCTCGACTTTGATTCAGCACACGGAGGTTTCGCACGCACATAGATTGTACCTGAGTTCGTTTTATTGAACTCACTTCACCTCATCTCATTCCGACTCTCGATCTCCGTAGTACTAACCCTATTTCCTCACAAAAACACTTCCAATCTCACCTAGCCACAGATCTCTTTACTCAAGAATCAGAGGAAGAAGAAGAAAGGAGATCTCCCCAGGTCTCTTCCTTCCTTTATTAGCTACCAACTGAAATATCCTTGATATTTTAGTTTTCCCTAATTTAGGCTTCGGTGTGAAACACAAGCACAGTTGATGTGGCGTAGCAAGCCGTCTCGACGTCTTACATGACTCGGATTTAAGTGAGAATTCACACGTGGACTCACTTAATCATAGGCGAATATTATTTCTAATAATAAAATTTTAAAGTTTTTAAATCTATCTCGATTCCCGTGTCGGGCACGCAGGTCGAAACAGTCAGGTTCTTATTCAAAAATTTTGGGCTATTACATTATCCCCCCCTTAGAAATTTTCGTCCTCGAAAATGTCTAAGAGGTCGTGTGAGATAATGGTGACATGTCCTAATTGTAACAGGCATAACAAACTAGTAAACGAGCAGGCAAGCAGTGTAAGCAATCAGTAGATCATAGATATGCAGATCGAATGTAAATGGAAAGCAAGATACAGAATACATATATGGTAAAATAATGAAAAGAACAATACATTAGAGGGACGCCGATGGGTCCTCACAAAGCGAGGTCCGCCGAGGCGGTGGGGTGCGGTAGTCACGAGGGTCCACCACATGCTGATGAGCGTGAGCGATCATCGGCGTGGACGTCGTGGCATATAAATGTTGCATGACCAGCTCATGCATCCCCTCGTGGTAATCCAGACGACGATGAATCTGTCGCTGGAATGCCTCCATGCCATCTAGCCGCTCGTGTATACGTCGGTTGCCCTCCACCAGCTCCCGAAGCATTGCGTCGACATCGTCTGAGGAAGATGGTGGGGGATGGGTAGTGGTGTGACGGGCTGGTCGACGGGGTGTAGTGGGGGCCGGTCGGGTAGATACCTCAGGTGGAGGTGGTGGATCACGCCGGGCCTCCCCCTCTCCAGATGCAGGCTTGGCAGGAGCCGAACCCTCGGCGACGGTAGGTGGGATGGGCTCAGCTGCGCCCTCCTCCTCCTCAGGAAGCCGTCTAACCAACAAATTGTAACTCTTGGTCCAGTCTTTCAGTTGAAAGACTTTGGTGTTGTCGACCAAGCGAGGTTCGTGAGAAGCCAAAGTATATGCCTCGCGTAGAGCGGCATACTGCTCTACCATCTTGGTGATGAGGCGGGCATAGGGGATTTGCTTCTTAACCCCTAACTTGACCTTTTCGAACATAAGGTCATTGGCATTGATTATGCCCTCGATGACCAAATCAGCCATAGAGAACCAACGGTTCTCATAGGCTGAGAATAGTGCTTGTTGGTCTACTCCAGTCCGCGAGGACTTGTGCAAAAATGGGTTAAGTGCACACTTGATATACGTATCAAGCATCCACAACCTATCGGGTAATTGGGCCCTAGATATTGATTGGCCCCTCCCGTGTTGACCCTGGGTCATCTTAGTGACCACGTCAACGAAAGAGACCTCCTTGACGTACGGGACATCGAGGCCACACGTCTCAACGTAGGCGGACGGGCATTGAAGCGCCGCCCCGACGTGGAAATGGTTGAATTTATATTCAAACCCATCGATGGTCGTGACAAGTCGATGGTGACTATCACCCCATCGTAGGTTTTGGAAAAATAGCCTCACAAGACGTGGGCAATAGTGGTCGTGAAATGGTTCGAGCAAGGGTTTCAACCCGAGCTTTTGGATATAACCCTTGGCCCAAGCCATCTCGGGCAAAAAGGTCTTGGAAGCCCACCAAGGTTTGGGGACTTCACGCTCGACGGGGAGCAGAACGGGTCGGAATGGGTGGTACACCGGTCGAAACCGATGCCACAGGTGGCACGGGTGTTTGGGGAACGGGAACAGAGGGCGGTACAAGTGTACGAGCCCGAGACGTGAGTACCTTACGCGAAGCGTTCTTCGTGCGAGGTCCCATGGTCAAATCCTTGCAAAAATGCGAAAACGAGAATCGAAATGAATGAGAACGAGAGTTTTACCGAACGAATGGAACAATGTTCACTCGAATCGAGTCGGAGGAAGGACGGAGATGGCTGGAGAATAGTTGGGAAGATGGTTGAACGGTCAGAGTCCAAAACCCTTGATCGATCAATTTTAAAGCTTCGTGCAAATGACCGTTCGAAACCCCAAACTTTAACTTAAACCCTAAGATTGATCGATCAATGCTTTCATTGATCGATCAATGAAGCATCTTTATGCCCTAAATCGATGCATTGATCGATCACTACTTCTTGTTGATCGATCACTGACACCCTTATTGATCGATCAATGCCTATGTTGATCGATCAATGTTTACTTTTCACTTTGAAGTTGATCGATCAATAACCCTTGTTGATCGATCACTGGAACCAATATTGATTGATCAATACCCCTTTTGATCGATCAATAGCCTAACATTGAAGTGTAACCCTTCAATGTCATTGATCGATCACCTCTCTTTGTTGATCGATCAATCACTAATTTGATCGATCAATACCTCTGTTGATCGATCAATGCTGGCTGTGACAGTACTTCTTAACACAGTCAGCTTTTTCTATAGTTAACGTCCGCACTTCAAAAACAAGGGGACATATATATCATATACAGAACCCACAGAAGGGGATTTCGCGAGCAATTGATGCATGCTCACGCACAACAACATAATTATGATGACGAATCTTTAAGCGAAAACAATTTAGAATTTACCTTTCTCATCAGGTAAACAAATGTGGATATTGTTCGCGGATTTTGGTTGCGCGCTCCCATGTAGCTTCAGCGTCCGAATGATTTCTCCACTTGACTAGCACCAATGGAATCAACTTAGTCCGCAAGACTTGATCTCGATGATCCAAAATAGCGATCGGTTCTTTAATCACCGTCAAATCCTCCTGTAGCTCAATCGGTTGGAAATCCAAGACGTGAGTCAGATCGCGTACATAGCTGCGTAGCATGGACACGTGAAAAACATTATGCATGCTTGCTAACTGTGGTGGCAAGGCAATCCGATAAGCGACTTCACCAACCCGTCCGAGTACCTCAAATGGACCGATATATCGAGGACTTAGCTTTTCGCGTTTCCCAAAATGCATGACACCCTTGGTTGGCGAGATCTTCACAAAAAAACCTTGTCACCAACCTGAAAACAAGTGTTAATTCCATAGCAATTCAATTTAACCATGGACATACGTTTCGCCTGACGTATTTGGTTATACCTGAAACTCCACTTGCGTTCGATGGAGATCGGCATAGCTCTTTTGGCGACTTTGGGCAATCCTCAACCTATCGCGGATCAACCTAACCGTCTCGGTGGTACTGTCCACGATCTCTGGTCCCAAGACAAGCTTTTCGCCGACTTCTTCCTAATTCAATGGAGATCTGCATCTACGTCCATATAAGGCTTCATAAGGTGTCATCCCAATACTTGACTGATAATCATATTGTGTTTAACTCAATCAGAGGCAAGTGTTGATCCCATGAACCATGAAAATCTAATATACATGCTCGCAACATATCCTCTATGATCTGGTTCACTCTCTCAGTCTGCTCATCTATTTGAGGATGAAATGCTGAGCTGAACTCCAATTTAGTACCCATGCCTTCTTGGAATCGTCGCCAAAACTGCGACGTATATAGCGGATCTCTATCACACACGATGCTAACTGGTATGCCATGTAATCGAACTATCTCCTTCATGTACAGCCCGACTAGTTTATTGGCTATGAATGTAGTTCGATACGGTAGAAAATGTGCAGATTTTGTCAGTCGATCTACAATGACCCAAATGGCATTGTTCTTTCTCAATGTGCTAGGCAATCCTAGGATAAAATCCATAGAAATGGCTTCCCATTTCCACTCTGGCACTGGCAATGGTTGTAACAAACCCGCTGGATTCCGATGGTCCACTTTCACCTGCTGGCAGACCAAACACCGAGAAACATAATCCGCGACATCTTTCTTCAGTCCTCTCCACCAGAAACTTCGCTTGAGATCTTGGTACATCTTGGTACTCCCAGGATGTATAGCATATGTAGACTTATGCGCTTCTTCTAAAATTGTGTCCTTTAGGTCCTTCGTATCCAGTATGCACATCCGATCTCGAAATAGCAAGGTGCCATCATCCTTGATGGTAAAATCAGGCCTGATCCCGTTGATCACATCTCTTCTAATGGCCATAAGCTCACCGTCAATCATCTGGAGCTTACGTACGTAATCAAACAAGGTGGGTCGTATCACAATTATAGCCATCAGTGTCCCTGAACCTCTAACATCAATCAGCATATCACATAAGGCCAGGTCCTCAAGTAGATGCAACCTTTGTACTCTGGTGATAAGATGTGTCAATTGAGCTGAAGATTTCCTGCTCAAAGCATCTGCCACAACATTGGCCTTCCCAGGGTGATACTGGATGGAACAATCGTAATCTTTCAAGAACTCCATCCATCTGCGCTGTCGCATATTCAAATCCTTCTGGGTAAACAGATATTTAAGACTTTTGTGGTCGGTGTAGATATCAAACGTCTCACCGTATAAGTAGTGCCTCCAAATCTTCAAAGCAAAGATCACCGCCGCTAACTCCAGATCATGAGTCGGGTAATTTCTCTCATGTTCCTTAAGCTGTCTAGAGCCATATGCGATAACCTTCTTATGCTGGTTGAGGACACAACCCAACCCACTATACGATGCATCACTGTAGATAGCAAAGCCTCCTCTGCCAGAAGGTATAGCCAGCACTGGTGCTGTAGTCAGACGCGTCTTCAATTCCTGGAAACTTTTCTCACACTGATCAGTCCAATCAAACTTAGCATTTTTCTTAGTGAGCTGAGTAAGCGGACTTGATAGTTTAGAGAAACCTTCTACGAATCGCCTGTAGTATCCTGCCAAACCAAGAAAACTACGGACCTCTGTCACTGTTCTAGGCTGTTCCCAATTCACGACGGCCTCAATCTTTGTCGGATCCACTGTTATACCCTTAGCAGAGACAATATGGCCCAAGAAACTCACTTGGTCCAGCCAAAACTCACACTTACTGAGTTGTAGTCAGACGCGTCTTCAATTCCTGGATACTTTTCTCACACTGATCAGTCCAATCAAACTTAGCATTTTTCTTAGTGAGTCGAAAAGGACTTTGATAGTTTAGAGAAACCTTCTACTAATCGCTTTGTAGTATCCCCGCCAAACCAAGAAAACTACGAACCTCTCATTTGTTCTGTTCCCAATTCACGACGGCCTCAATCTTTGTCGGATCCACTGTTATACCCTTAGCAGAGACAATATGGCCCAAGAAACTCACTTGGTCCAGCCAAAACTCACACTTACTGAGCTTTGCGTACAATTTGTGTTCTCTGAGGGTCCGTAAAACTACATGTAGATGCTCTTCATGTTCCTCCTTTGTCTTGGAATAGACAAGAATGTCATCTACAAAAATAACCACTGACTTGTCCAAGTGTGGTTTAAACACACGGTTCATCAGGTCCATAAATGATGCAGGTGCATTCGTCAATCCAAACGGCATAACTAAGAATTCATAGTGCCCATATTTGGTTCTGAACGCCGTCTTCTCAACATCTTCAGCTTTGACTCGTAGCTGATGATAACCTGATCTCAGGTCGATCTTCGTAAAGAACCTCGCTCCTTGTAACTGATCAAACAGATCATTGATCCTAGGGAGCGGGTAACAATTCTTAATCGTCAACTTATTCAACTGCCGATAGTCAATGCATAGACGCATCGAACCATCTTTCTTTCTGACAAACAATACGGGTGCTCCCCAAGGGGACACACTCGGTCGAATGAACCCTTTGTCAAGCAGTTCTTGTAGTTGCTCCTTTAACTCTTGCAATTCTGCCGGAGCCATCGTCACGAGCTTTGAATCTTGGTTGATGCCGGAACCAAATTGATTGCAAACTCAATCTCCCGAGCTGGTGGTAGTCCTGACAAATCCTCAGGAAATACATCAGGATACTCGCGTGCAACGTGAATATCGGATATCACATTCGTCTCCTCCCGTTGCTCTTGTAGAAAGGCCATATATCCACTGCATCCACTCTTCATCATCTTTTCGGTCCGAATAGCAGATATCAACGGAGCTACCTTAGACTTCACCCCGAAGAATCTGAAAGATTGCTCCTTTGGAGGACGAAAAACTACTATCTTCCGAAGACAATCCACGCTCGCGTGGTAAGCGGATAGCCAGTCCATTCCTAAAATGATGTCGAATCCCTTCATATCTAACAGAATCAAATCTGCTCGTGTCTCGTGATCATCTATTGATACTACCACTGATTTACACACAGTGAGTGCATTCACTGCACTACCCGTGGGGATTGACACCGTCAAAATGAAATCTAGTTGTTCTGGAGTGGCACTCAATTCCTTCGTAAATTGAGGCCTTACGAAAGAATGCGCAGAGTCTGGGTCTATCAAGACTCGTGCCCTATGGAAGCAAATGTCGCAACTCCTATACACTTTCAGCTCACCTATACACCAATTTCAACATTACTTCAAACGTTTCAGATGCGTATGCGCATGTGTACTATTATCATCATATTTAATCAAATAAACTCTATCTTTACTAAATTTTCAGTTCATCATATTAAATAAAATAGCTTTTCTTGAACTTTAATCATACCTTGGATGACATCATTCGATGTAAGAGCATCGATCGCGGTGACGGCATATGCTCGATCGTGAACCACCGGTCGAGAAGATCTCTGTGTAGATACCGATCCTGACCGCTCTTTGCTCTCCTCTGGGTAGTTCCTAACCAAATGATCCATTGATGTGCAGTGAAATATGATGATATTTCACCCCTAAAGACCTACATTTAGCTATCCGATGAAAGCTATTTAACATGTTTTATATAGTTTTAGTGATTTACAGGCCTGGAGATGTGTTGAGCATGAAATAACCCAAAAGTTTAGAATATAACGTCAAATTCGTGCTACCTTAGATCATTCGGAACTTATCCCGACTTGGAGCTCAATTTGAACCTTCAAGACGTTAGATTCAGAAAATTGTCAAAACACAAAAATTGGAGAACGCGTCGTCAGCTTTCCAACGCCGCAAGAATCGCCTCAATCTGACTTCGGGATAGAAAGTTATGGCCAGAATACCGAGGCAGTATCTGAATACAAAGTGTAGCGGGAATTCACGAAAATCTGGGAGGTCGATTGATCGACCAAATTTAAATTTGAGTTCGGAATTTTGTTTGGCCGCGAGAATCTCGGTACTCTTTTCACGGAATAAAATCTTGGAGGAAAAAGCGGCTTCTTTTTTGGCAATTAAGGAAAAAGATATTCTTGGAGATATATTCATTCGGGGAGTCCTTCGGAGATTATTCTGATTCTTATTATTTTTCTGCATTCTTCTTTTAAGAGAGTTCTATTTTTTAGAGAGTTTTCATTTTTCTGTATTCTTCTGTTTTAGTTTCTCTGCGTTTTAAAGTGTAAGGGCATTGAGTCCCATTTTCTTAAACTATCTTTATTATTCATTTTGAGAAGGAAGATAAGTCTTAGTTTTCTGATTTGGATCCACTTTCAAGAAGGAGGTGTACGTACTTGGATTAAAGTTTTTTGTGGATAATATTAAAGCTCTTTACGGTATTTTAAATATTGATGTTAATGTTTATTTACATTTTAACCATGTTATTTACTTTTACTATGTGTGGCTAGTTTCATTAAGGATGAGGATCTAATGAACCCCATCCGAGGTATTCATTTATATTAATAAAAATCTGTGATTGAGATGTCAGATGCTGTTAAAGACCCTAATATTCATTGAAAATGGTGAAATCATTATTTCAGTCTGAGATCTAGGAGCTAATCATGCCCTATGATTTCAGATCTGCAATAATGATTTTATCCTAATTATCACCCATCTCGGGGTGAAGTTTTACCATCATCTGAGGTGTGAGTGTTAATCATACACTCATGGGGTGTTAATCATACATCTCCTTGATCTCGGATTGATAGTTTGACTTTATCCCAGTGGTGAGTTCCAATCACAATCTGAGGTGTGGGTGTTAATCATACACTCATGGGGTGTTAATCATACATCTTCTGGATCTTAGATCGTACTTTGGAAATTACCCTTGAGATTGGGTTCTAAATATTGTCCGAGGTGTGAGTGTTAATCATACACTCATGGGATGTTAATCATACATTTCCGTGATCTCAGATCTATATTTTAGAACTCACTGTGTATAGGGCAGTGCTTCTTTTGAGAAATCTGTTAAGGATCTCACATCTCAATCCACAGATTAATATTTTGTAAATGATAAACCTACGATGGGAAGATTTAGCATCCCAATCCTTATCTTTCATTAATTGTTAAATTCCTTTAGTATTTATCTGTTAGCATTTATCTCATTTATCAGAACCCTAGATTGTTGGTTATTGTAAAAGATCTATGGAAATTCTTTTAGTTAATTGATATTTCTGTTTTTGCATTTTCTAACCAATCCTCGTGGGAACGATCTCGTACTTTGCACCCACTGACTACATCACGATTCGTGCACTTGCGAGTACAAATTTTAGGACACATCACTCATCTTGCCACACCTAAAGCATGGCCCTGTCTCTCTCCTGCACTCCTCTATCTTGTGTGGTTTCCCACACTTCGCACATGACACGAATGGAGTGAAAGACGAGACCCTTGAAGGTCCCTGAGTCACTGAAGCCCCACTACCAGAAGATCCAGATGGTCGAAATGGCCTGGAAGACGTAGGCACTGCTACTCTCTGGTATGAACTCGGACCCGAAGAAATCGCCGGTCGAGAGTGTGTAGGGTACCTCGGAGGTCTGGAAAATCTAGCCCGCTTGTTCTACTCTGTGTCCTGAGACTGCCCTTGAAATGGTCTCTCTCTCACCTCCTTGTCTCTCCAAGAGAACTGTTTCTGGTTCTCCTCCTCTGCTATGAGAGCCTTGGCCATCACTCCCTCATATGTATCCATTTCCCACATGGCAACATCCTTCTGCAAGTTCTGTCTCAGGCCAAGTTGAAACTTCCTTGCTTTCATCGTCAGCACACGGTCAGTGCAAACCTAGCCAATCTATCAAACTCAGCTCCATAATCCCTTACTGACATGGCACCCTGCTTCAATTCTATAAACTTCACTTCCCACTGATGTCTCACAATTTTTGGGAAGTACTTGTGATAAAACACCTCTGTGAACTCCTCCCACGTCCAAGGAGTGGGAGGAAACTCTCTCTGTCTATTTTGTGACACCGACTTCCACCAAGGTCCGGCGTCATCGTCTAATTTGAAAGTGGCCCAGCGCACTTTCTCCACGTCGTTACATTGGAGTACTTCAAAAAGCTTCTCCATCTCTTCTATCCATCCCTCTGCCTCTATGGGATCCGTCTGACCCGAGAAGTTAGGAAGTCTCATTCTTCTAAACTCCGCGAATCCACTAGGCTGATGAGGTGGTCTAGCTGCCTGCTGAGTCAGAGCAGTCGTTTGCTGAGCGACGTTGGTAGCCAATGCTTCCAACACCTGCTCCATCCTTTCTTCATTACCTCTTCTACCTCCTCTAGGTCCCACTGGAACCGCATTAGTATGGGAAAGAAATTCCAATCCCCTCGACGTGCCTATCACCTCGGGTACCTCCCTCAGAGGAACCTCTCTCTGACCTGTCCTACCTCCACTGTGCCCACCTCTGAACTTAGGGCCCATACTGGTCTGTCATTGTGAAAACAACAACATTGATCAGTACATAGATTGTAAACACAATCCAACACACGCCCGTAGTTCAACATAAAGCCTAGGCTCTGATACCAACTGTGACAGCCCTGATTTCCTCACCCGGAAATCTGTGCCATCAGAATCATTCTCTGGATGATCTCCAGAACGAATCATAAAGTATATGCTCGTATAGCCATCTAATCAGACATTTAATATAAAGAACACAATAAATAAAACATGTAATTCTATTTACTAAAAGAATATACATTCCCAAAAAGGAACTAAGAAGAACCATTGGTGATGGACCAAACAATGGTTCCTGATAGTGGTTCCAATAGAATGTATAAAAACACGAAAATACAACATCTATAGTACTATATACATATAGACAGTGGCCACCAGGCACACAATAATCCGGAATATCAAAATACAAAATGTCGGACTCAAATACCCAGGCTACGGGTAGAACTCGTCCGCCTGAATGTCCGTCTCCTCGTCCTCGGCCTCAGCCTCTGGGTCAGGCTGGTAATCAGGATCGCTCTCTGTGCCGGGAGCTACAGCCTCAGAACCTAAAAGTGATTTAGAAAACAGGGTGAGCTACATCATAGCTCAATAGAAGAATTCCAACTAAACAAATTGAATATGCAAATCATGCTATCTCAAAACAGAAATCAAATCAGAAACATACAATCATGATGAATCAAATCAATTACTGAGCTTTTAGACAAGAAATCAGATGTTATGCAAGTATATGATCAGAGAGCTTAAATTGTATATTTTTAACTTAAGAAACTCCCGTGACTATATAGCACGGAGTAAACAGGAATATTCCGATAGGAAACCCCAACCAATCGTCGTTCACATGAATAATTTTAAATTGTAACAATGCCTCATCTATGGAGTGCAATTGTGTCGAGGGATTACAAGCAGATGCACAAGTGTGTCAGGCATCGGATATACCGCCGGGTCGGTGGGGATCATCTGGTTAAATCATCAAATCACATACACATAGACCTCACAAATCAGATAACAGAAATTAGAAACAGGTTCCAAGAAACAAATCAGGAAACAGAAATCAGAGATAGCAGGAATTCATGATATGCTTACATGCTTGTTAAAAAACAGAAATCAGGGCACAGATATGAAATAAATATGAAATCATACTCAAAAACAGTTTAGGTTGGTTTTCCCCTACCTCAGGTCAAAATGTCTTCTAAGCAAATCCAAAGCTTTTCAAGGCGTCAGGTTATGATCCTAGATCATAAACACAGCATTCTACATGTCAAGAATGTCGAGATATGAACTGGCACAGCGTCCAGTAGTGTTCAACTCACAAAATTAACACAGGCCAAAAACAAGGGTGATTGATCGATCACCACTCTCATTGATCGATCAATCCTTCTTGTTGACTGATCAATAACCCCATTGATCGATCAATACCCTATTAGCTCTCAACCAGGAACATAGTCAATTGATCGATCAATAGCCCTTATTGATCGATCACTACTCATCATTGATCGATCAATACACTTATTGATCGATCAATAACCTCTTCTCTCTTCACTTCTAACACAACTAAAATTGATCGATCACCACTTTGGTTGATCGATCAATGCCTCCTGTTGATTGATCAATAGCCCTATTGATCGATCAATAACCTAAATTCAAAATTTCTCACCTTCTGTTCACATTTAATATTTATACAGATTGATCGATCAATGCCTTTATTGATCGATCAATATACTCCAGTGATCGATCAATACCTTTGTTGATCGATCACTCTCTTGTTGATCAATCAATACCCATGATTGATCGATCAATGCCTAAATTGATCGATCAATGCTCTTCGAGCACTGAACTTCCAGAATTTTCAAGTTTCTGTTCCCTTTTCTGTCCTATATAGATTGATCGATCAATGGTCTTCATTGATCGATCACCACCTGTCATTGATCGATCAATAATGACAGAACTCCTGTCATTAATGGAGGTCATCTCCAACCCTATTTCAAACCCATTTTCATTAATGGTTACCAACAACCATTAACACACCATCAATATACCTATATGGGTCTCTCATTTGCCCCTATTTAAATACACAGACTCACCTTTATTTAGGCCCTATCGGGGTTTCGACAATTCGATCCGGACGAGGATGTCGGATCTGGAACTTGGGCCGTATCTCCGTGGTGACTTTGATACGTAATGTCTCGACTTTGATTCAGCACACGGAGGTTTCGCACGCACATAGATTGTACCTGAGTTCGTTTTATTGAACTCACTTCACCTCATCTCATTCCGACTCTCGATCTCCGTAGTACTAACCCTATTTCCTCACAAAAACACTTCCAATCTCACCTAGCCACAGATCTCTTTACTCAAGAATCAGAGGAAGAAGAAGAAAGGAGATCTCCCCAGGTCTCTTCCTTCCTTTATTAGCTACCAACTGAAATATCCTTGATATTTTAGTTTTCCCTAATTTAGGCTTCGGTGTGAAACACAAGCACAGTTGATGTGGCGTAGCAAGCCGTCTCGACGTCTTACATGACTCGGATTTAAGTGAGAATTCACACGTGGACTCACTTAATCATAGGCGAATATTATTTCTAATAATAAAATTTTAAAGTTTTTAAATCTATCTCGATTCCCGTGTCGGGCACGCAGGTCGAAACAGTCAGGTTCTTGTTCAGAATTTTCGGGCTATTACACTTCACCACCGACGTGCAATTAATCCATTTTGGATTGACCATCTACCTTTCTAGAAACCGCCTCCAGACCTGATTGTACGCTCTATTCAGAGCGCATAATCCATTTATGCGCCACACCGAAAGCGCGTAAACGGTTCCTAAACCAACCCGGTCTCTAATTCCCTAGACTGCCTAAAAATTCCTTATTAAGCGCATGCATTCAGGCGCTTAATTGATTGTGTGCACTAGATAGCGCGCGCAATTAGTCTAATTAAACTAGGACTGGGATATCCGGCTGAGCTAGTCAGCCAGTCACTCACTGAGTCGGTCATCGACTCAAAGTGATTGAACGCTTGAAACCAAACGCGTGATTCAATTAATCGCACCAGATAGGGCGTGTAATTAAAATCCACCGACCAATCGAGCGCACCCCACAGGGCGCGCAATTGGTAAAATACTTATAAATAGGACCCACCACCTCATCTAAAAAACACATCAGAAATCACAACAACACAGCGGAATTTGAAGGATAACAATTCAATACGACTTTCCTCCTCTTTCGAGTTCCTGTCCCAAGCTTAAGGATTTCGAAATCTCCCTCTGCGACCCTGGCCTCAGGTATACTTTCTTTCTAGTTCATAATTTCCTTAATGCTAGTTCTTAGTTCTTAGTTCTAGATCATAGGTTCTAGATCTTAAGTTCTTAATTTTAGTTCTAGATTTTAGATTCTAAATCTCTTTAGTCTTCGATTTTTTACCCCTTTTTCTTGGTTCTAGTTCTTAGTTTCTAGAACCAATTCTCACTTTTTTTTTAAATTTAATTTTTATCTGGTTCTAGTTCTTCGTTTCTAGAACCAGTCCTTAGGTTTTTAATTCTTAAATTCTGATTTTAGTTCTTAGTTTGTCGTTCTAAATCCTTAATTTTAGGCTTTAGATCTTAGATCATTTTTTTTTAGACTCAAATTCTTGGTTTTAATCTCTGATTTTATAATTTAAAACCAGTCTTTAGTTTTAGTCTTTAAATTATAATTTTGAATTCTTTAGTATTTTCTTTAATTCTTAATTCTGAGTCCTTAAAATTTTCAATCTCTAATCCTTTAAAATTCACGATTTTAATCTTTGAATCCATAATTATAAAATTTAAATTCAGTCTTTCAATCCATATTATTTTTAAAATAATCCTTAGCCAAACGATTTGCCTAAGGGAGCTTACGGAGGGTACCTGGGAGCAGGGCCGATCCTCCTTAGCATAATCGGTCCAAAACCCTTTTCTTTTTAGAATTTCGATACAATTAGTATACATTAATTAATTACAATTTTGATAGAATTAATTAATTTAGTATTTTTTTTATTATATTAAAATAAGTACTTCTAATAAGATTAGGAATCTTAATTAGACTTTCATTAAAATTAGAAAATTAATTAGATTAGTGATGGATTCTCCAACAAAATAACATTTGACTACTTTGAATTAGTCCTTGGAGATTGTTTTTTGCCCTGGCATTTGATCTAATGGGCCTTGATATCATGGACCTACAATCATGAACCACATTGGACGTACACCCATGATCATCAAGCGGAATCAAAATTTGACCGCTTGATGGAGGCTTCTGATGTCAAGATTAGGGGTGCATTCGGTTCAGTTTGGTTGGTTTTGGACCAAAGCCACAAACCAAACCGGTCCTAATCGGTTTCTAGATTTTCAAACCAAACCAAACGGTCCAACTCTTAAACCAAACCAACCTGATTCGATTTGGTTTAGTTCGATCGGTTTCGGTTTTCCTGTAAGTTCTACTTGCACATCAAAATTTTCTCAACTTCTCAACCGATTTTTCTATAAGTTCTACTTTACCACTTTAGGATTTAGCAATAGGCTAAAGACAAGGGTAGGGTTTTATATTAAAATACGCATTTTACTTAAATGCCCTTAAAAATTAATCAAAACCCCTGCCTATATATATATATATATATATATATATATATATATATATATATATATATATATATATATAAAATTACTTACAAACTATATTCGGTTCGGTCGGTATCGGCTTGGGGAGGCTTCGAACCGAAACCAAACCAAACTTTTCGATTTTTCATTTTTCCAAACCAAACCCAAATTAGTATCCGTCAAAATCGGACCAAACCTGGCGGTTTGGTCGGTTCGGTCCAAAAAATCACAGCCCTAATCAAGATTCAGCAGGTGAAAGATTGTGGTGAGAAATAATAAGCATCATCTAATCGAGAGCAATCAAACATTAATTTCGGAACAAATCCGTCACTTTAGAGGTAATAAGTAAAGGAAAATAAAAGCAAGAGCAATAATTTAAGGGAGCTATTAGTTGCACTCGTTTTTCAAGTGGTTGCACTGAGTTACTTAAAACTTGTCCTTGACGCCATTCTTGTAAATTGTGATTGCACCAAAAACTAAAAACGAAAATGATTTTTATGTTGGCTCACTTCTCTCTCTCTCTTCTCTAGTTTCCACCATTGTCTCTCTCTTCCTCTTTCTAAACTGTTCTTTCTCTCAACGATTCTCTCTCTCACTCTTTCTCCATTGTCACTTTTTCTCTCTCTACGGTTTTCTCTCCACCATCTCTTTCTCTCTCTCTCCTTATTGTTCTCTCTCTCTCTCGTCTTTTTTTCTCTCCCAACGAGTCTCTCTCCCCATCCTCTCTCTCTCTCTCTTCCTACCACCTCTTTGCCTTTGTCCCTGTGCTCTCTCTCTGCCAACCGGTTTCTCTCTCTCTCTTCGGCTTGCTCTCTTCCTATCATCTCTCTCTCTCAACCATTCTCTCTCTGGGATGCTTTATCTCCCGTACCCAAGCTGCAATCACAAGGTAACTTAATCATTTAAAAAAAAGATAATATCAATTTTTTCAGGAATACGGGACAACCACTTAAAAGGTAATGGCTCCTGCAATTTAAATAGATGTAACACGGGGACGGAGTACAAATCTCGGGGGGGGGTAAATGCAAAAAACCCTATTTAATTAAATTTATTTTATATCGATTGGATTCATAATCTTGAAGAGTTCACATGCAGATAATCAGATTTTAGCAAAATCAATTGTTTTCTTGCCATCGTGTGCCTTGCGGAAGAAGTGTTTAACGTAGTCGGAGTAGAGAACTTGTTTGTATATAGGTCGTTCACCGCTCTCTAGCACTTCTGCGAAAGGTGCAATGACGTCGTTGGGTCTGGGGTTCACAAATATGGGAACGGAGACGCGGTTCTTAATTCCACTTGCAAGCACACGATGCTCCACACTCTTATAACGCCCATTGCTCAAGATTTGTAGGGCATCCCCCACATTAATCACAAGAGACCCGTTGATAGGAGGGACGTGGATCCAACTCTCATCGACCTCGTTTCCTCCTCTCACGTAAAGCCCACCGATCTCGTCTTGAAGGAGGATAGTGAGTGTCGAAACGTCCGAGTGGCGCCCGACACCGATGGTGAGTTCAGGGTTTGGGCATGTTGGATAGTAGTTTAGATTAATCCTCTTCGAACCCATAAGCATACCCTCTTTCTTTTCGTCCATCACCTTCACATTTAATCTCCTCATAAGAGCCTCCAAAACCCGCCTAATAACATCCTCTGATCTCTTCATGAACTCCAATGCATCATCCCTGATTTCAAAAAATGCAAACCCACATCAAAATTGAGTTATTTAGAAAAAAAGTGACCATATCAAAGGAAAAGTTTTAGAATATTGTACTATTTTAAAAAGTTTTAGAGAAAGAAAATTTTTACGATTTTTTAGATTTGCCCAACAAAAAATTTTGTTCCACAAATGATTGGTCTCATATATACATATATATATATATATGAGTTTTCCCCCTGAGCCAAGAGCTAAAGAGTCCCTCTTTAATTTGTCCCGAAAGAGATAACCCGAACGAAGCCATAATATTCTAAGTAAATGATCGAAAGAGATATTTTATATGTACGAACTTACTTGCACTGTTGGGGCCAAAATGCGGAAGCCTCTTCCTCGGAAGTAAAGAAGAGGCTTAGATAATCTTTCCATTCCAACGCGTTTTCGGCTTGCGGTATGAAGCTCGTCCCATACCGCACATTTGGAGTCGGAGAATTGTCTTTACTATGCCTCTTCTTCTCCTCCGCCGACAACCCGAAGAACCTATGTGTTGCCTCCTTCACATTTTCAAGAACATCAATAGGAACCCCATGGTTTGTTACCTGGAAGAACCCCCACTTCTCGGCCGCATCGCATATAGCATCGGCTATCGAACTGTCGTGGAGCTTCGACATGTCGATAACGGGTATCGACTCTTCGTCTACCACGTGAGTCATGTCCAACCTCTCCTCAACAGGCTGCACATACTGGTTTGGAACACTCTGCAGCCCAGTCTCGGCAAGGCCCTTTACGCCGTAGCCTTTCGTGACGACGTATTCCATCAAATCGGACGAACCCGACTTTGCCGGCCCCATCCCTTTCACATGGAGAGGGAAAATTTGAGATGCTTCAATCTTCTGCTGTCACTTGGAAGTCTATTTATAATGTAGGGTGATCATATGATTGCTATCTACACACCACTTGGTTTATTTAGTAATCTCCGCCTTAACTTGGTTGATTCCATTGATGTTAGATGTAGGGTGAACAAACATTATTTTAATTGTGGAAGTTGGTGAAAACTTGGTCAAGCTCTTTTGAAGTCAACTCTACAGGGAAAGCTTTATCATTGTTCATATCGGATACATATCAGCCTATATATCCGATACATATCAGATATCTAGTCAAACTCGTCAAATATCGCTCCATATGAGGTTATATCGGCAGATATGATCCAAATTAATTAAATACCAAAAATGCTCTTCGAACCATTTTAGTTTTTATTGTTTTAAAAATAAAAGAAAGCTACTTCAACATCGGCCGGTTTGGCTGATACGTCTGATATGTCCGATATGTATATGCCTGAAACCTCGCTGATGTGCCCATATATATCGGCTTGAAATCCGTGTTTATCACGAGACTCTTGGTTTTACATATCAAGTGGTATTGGTCATATCTGAACTATAGCAGACGTAATAATAAAAGAGTACTTTTTAATTTACCTACCGAATCTGAGTTTACCCACGCTAAAATAGATTGACTGCGTTGAATTAGATGATGGTGATTGTTTATCCTTCCACTCTTTCATTCGATTGATCTTGA